>CM057450.1:1078060526-1083060526 GCA_016271365.2 Neoceratodus forsteri
CGTGATAAGGCCACTGACTGCACCCATGTGGCCATACATGCACCACCTGGTCCAGAAGGGGTGGTATACATCATCAGGAAGGGTACCCCTCCATCAACAGGCAGGTGGTGTGTAATGCCACTGGGTGCATCATCAATGTGTGCACCACACACCATGGGAGTACACATGATGCATTCATATGGTACCAGTCGATCCTGTGCCAGCAGTTTGAGAGTCGGATTCCACAGGACACCTAGTAGGTGAGCAGAACCTGGGAAGAGGTGACAGAGATGCCATGTAGGGCACCACACAGCCACAGCATGGGATGGTGGGGATGTGGACAACGAAAGGTGGGGTTACAGGACAGGAAGTTGAATGGCAATGGTGCAGGGGTGCATGGACAGCATTGCACAGGCATGACGAACCGCGGATGGTGTGTCATGCATGGTGGCATAGCGGCCGATGCATGCGTGTCAATGGCCAAGACACACAGAGTGGTGGGGTGGCAGTGTGGAGCATAGGGGATGGTTGTGGGAACAGGCTATGCCAGGTAGTAACCAGCACATGTGTTCTCCCCACAGGTGACAGTGCATACCCCTCTGACCCTTACTGCTCACCCCCATCTGGCGACCATCCAATGCTGTGGAAGAGTGGTACAATGAGGCACACATCACAACACGCAATATCATAGAGCAAGTCTTTGGCATGCTCAGGATGTGACTCCAGTGCCTCGATAGATATGGGGTGCCCTACAGTACAGACCTGCAAAAGCCTGTGGCATATTCCTGGTCTGCTGCATGCTGCACAACATGGCCATTGACCGTGGGATAGCTGTCCAGGTTGATGAGGGCAACAGCAGTGATGATGATGGGCAGGACAAGCCGGACAGGGTGTGCAGCCACCCATGGAGAGGAGGTATCCGAGCTGGTGAACGTGCCAGGAGGCACAGAGACATCATTGTGGAAGAGCACTATGGGAACCACAGGTTAGGACCATAAGTGCAGCCGCGTATGTACGGCACACCACACACACAGACAGACACACATGGCTACACAGGGATGCATGCAGGGACACAGGCACACACACAGCACACACAGGTGAACACACAGGCACACAGACCCATGCCCACACCACTTTGGAGCAGCACAGGCAGATGTACTCCACCAGTGCCATGTGCTGACACATGTGGCAGTACACTGGCTGGCACATGCAGCACTACTGCCACAGGTGCACAGCAGGGCACAGAGGACCAAGTGGGACACACAGACAGGTGTGGTAGGAGAGGTATCAACACACACAGCAGTACAGCAAGCTGTGGCATGGATCAGAGGGTAGATGCCGCAGTCAGGCAAAGCCAGCACAGTGCTGCTCTCATCATGCCTATGCCACATGGTCCAGCAGCACTGCCTGTGACACATGGTAGATGTGACCCAGGCCACATATGTGACAGACACACACAGGGCCATGCCCAGCCATGTGCACAGCAGGCAACAGCAGTGGGTCACAGGACTGAGCAGCACACCCAGCAGACCTACTGCAGTGCCACAGCCACTATGGCTATGTGGGTGGCCACGCCTCGGACTGTGTGACAGACACTGGTGCTCAACAGCCACATGTGGTGTCACCAACACATTAATGGGGGTAGAGGCCTGACAATGCAACTGGATCCTCATGGGTGTGACAGACCAGCAAACAACTACTGTCGGTGTGTCAGGGATGGGTATGGCAGTGGTCGGCATCAGCCGTGCTGGGGTTGCCAGTCGCCATGACCGTGGTGTGGAAGTAGCACTACAGGGAGTCATCGCACACCCTGCTGTGCCCAGTGGATGCCAGTGATGCAAATCCAGCAGTGATGGTCCTGGCAATGTGGTCCAGTGATGTGGTCACAGCCTCCTGCAGTTGCTGGATCTCACCAATCAGCTGAACATGTCCAATGTCCCTCGCCTGCTAGTTGACGCACCTCCACCTGCAGAGTGTGTGTCTCTGCCCCGAGCATTGCCTGGTTGTCCACGTAAGCACAAAGCAGCCTGGTGTGCTCATCCAGCCTGTCAGCGCTGGGTGTATCATGGTGCTGCTGCTGACATGCTGGAGGGGTGGCGGCATGCCGTGCAACATCCCTTGCCTGAGAATGCTGCACAGGTGTTTGCACAGGTGGTGGGGATTGAGTGGATACTCTGACAGTGGCCACTGTGGGGCTGCACAGTGGTCCCTGCAGCTTGCTGCTGCACACCAGCAGCCTGTTGGACCTGCCTCATGGCACTGGCACTCACACCAGCACTCTGACCATGGCCAGCACCAGCAGCAGTGCCACACACCACTGTGCGCCATGGGTTGGGAGGCCTGTGTGGGTGTTATACCACCTGTGCTGGCTGCCACTGCCTGTGTTGACACCTGTCCCCGGGTGGTGTGACAATTCTGGTGCTGCCCAGGATCAAGGTTGGTCATCATCACTGTCAAGTGCTTCCCTCCTGTGCTGCAGGTGCAAGCACCGTTAGGTCATCTGTGAGCAGGAGGTCAGCCAGTGGATCATCATCCCCAATCCTTGGAACTCCATAAGCCCCATACCAGCTATGGCGCCCATGGTCCATGGCCAGAATGTAGGATGACATGGATGGCACACATCGCCAGGTCCCATGTTGCTGGTCTTGTCCCACACTGCACCCCTGAGGCATGATGGAGCTGGGAGACAGAATGAGTGGTATCACTGTTGATGTTGTCACAGTGCATGCTGTGCTGTGTACTGTGCAATGTATGCATGCATGTCACAGGCATGCCAGGCCACACTGGCAGCTTTCTGTGCAGCACTGCACAACAGGGTGGCCATGCCACAGGGCAAGTTGACCATGTTGTGTAGCTGCACAACACGGCATTGCACAGGCACATGGCTGGCAGGCATGGCCCCACCACTAAGACCCACACCTGGAACATGCCCCATGCAGTGTGTTGTGCCACAGTTTGTGAATGCTGTGGCCCTGCCTGCACCAGCATATACCACTGCACCCACACATCCGTAGGGCTTGTAGGGAGCCATGTTCACCCTGAACCCCGCCCCATCCTCCCAGCACATGCCCCAGGCAACAGGCACACTGCACACAGTGGTCCAGAGACATGCATGGTGTGCCCATGCATGGCATGCACTACACCATGCTGCACCAGTAATGGGTATGCAGCACACCCACAGTGAACCAGGTACCCGGTGGCATGCACACCCCCCACCCCACAACACCCACTGTCAAACTCACAGTGCTGTGACAGGCTGTCATCTGTCTGGAATCCTCCACCTGGGAAACCCTCAATGACTGCCCGGCTGATGGTGGCAGCAACAAGCTCCTCCTCCTCTGCTGACAGGATGGGTTCCATAGCCTGGCCACCGCCCGTCCCATTGCAATATGTCCTGATGGCAGCAACCTTTTCCTTGCTGCACCTCCTGTCAGTGCCATATTCTTTTGCACTCCTGGATGCTGCGGTTGTGGCAGCCATTGGCATTGCCATACATTGCCACCTCCTCCAACCCAGTGGCACGGTCCCGCGTGGTCCCAGTGGCTCCACTCAGTAGGTCCTTCCTCTCCAGGTAGGCCTCAGACAGGACCTGCTGCTCATCCTTCATGAAGTTTGGCCTTCACTTCCTTGCAGGCACCTGCTCCTCAGCTTCTTCCAACTCCGACATGTTGTGACCTGTGAACAGTCAGACAGTGCACCAATGAGCAGCATGGCAGCAGTCCATGACACAGTGCAGCATTGACCCCCAGCATAGCAGTAACAGTAGCCAACACACTGTGGACAGTCTTACTTTAATGGCTGCAATACCCGCCAGTGACCAGTGCTGTGTTGTGGTGCTTATAAGGCTCAACTCATGCAAAAGAGGCTGTGCGCAACTGGTAATGAGATGCTAATGTGAGCGATTGCGCCTGGCATTGGCTCATGAGGCTATTTGGATATGCTGGCTGAATACTGCAGAATTGCTCATTGTGCAACGGACTTTGATGTGCATAACATGAATGCGCCCAGAGCAATCCACGGGTGCACTTCTGGCACATGCGCTTATATGTGCACCTGCCATGCACTAATGGTGGCAGGGCACAGCCCCATGTCGTATCGTGCAGCTGATTGTGCAATGCATGCCTGTTCTGTCACATACGCATCCATCAGTGTACGCCATATATGCAGCACAGATGCACTGTTGTGATGGACTGTGCACTGGCCCCACTCGCGCAATGCCAGTACCAACACATGGGTGGTCACTGCACCATTGACATGCAGCTTGTGTGGTGCCGCATGCTCTTGCAGCTTGGTGGCTCCGATGGCCAACACATATGCAGGTCATGAACATGACTCCGATCTCCCACCGTAGATCTGGCATTGTGCATGCGTGGTATTGTGTGATAGGCCACGGTTGTGCATGTAAATCACGCATCTACATGCTGCAAGATTATGGACTGTGTGTTCCTGTCATGCATGTGGCACAGTAGTGCTACATGCTTCCAGTGTACACCACAATGCTCTGCACTACCGGTGGTCTGTGCAGGTAGTATGGCATGGTCGGTAGGACAGGGAGAATGGCCAGGAACTGGTCTGATGTTGAGATGGCCAACCTGGTGGCTTTGGTGGAACTCCTGGTTGACCAGCTGTTTGGGGCAGGGGATCTGTATAAGGCCCAGTCCCAGGTGTGGGCCCATGTGGCAGAGGGCCTTGAGAGGCGAACGGGTGTTGCCCGGATGGGGAGCAGTGTCACCACCGGTATGGGGACCTGTGATGCCATGACCTTGTGTGGCTGATGAGGCTGCAGAATCATACCTGCCATGTTCGGTCCCACAACCGGTAGGTGTCTCAGTGCATTGTGCACGCGCTACTGTCCAGTATTGTAAAGCTAGCGGGTGTGCTGCCTGTGCATCTGCACTCACACTTGGGGCCCAGCACTGGCTGGGAGAGTGTGTGTCTGGTGGTGGCACCACGTGCCTGTGTGTTGTGTGGTGTCAGGGCCCTGCCACCATACCCCACATGAGATCAGAGACACTGCACAGGCTGCAGCAGCACTGTGCGCTGTGTCTGGCCTGTGGGGGAGTTGTCTGTTCACTCATGTTCCTTTATGTCTGTGTGTCATACATGGGGTTGGAGGCACGCAGGAGGGCCAGGAGGCTGCCGCTCATGGAGACCAGCACCATGATGTTGTTCCTGCAGCAGGGCCAGCATGACAGGTGGCAGGTGAGTGCATGCTGCCTGGATCAAACAGCTTTGCAGGGCCTGGGATCGGTAGGGCCGTACATCTCCAGGGCACTGCCACCATGCAGGGCTATTTCATGTGTTGGTGCACTGGAACTGCTACCTGTGTTGGTCGGCAGCATGGGTGGCATGGACATGCATGTGGCCTCTGTGTGTTGGCATCCTGTTGCTGTCATTGGTGGTGTGTGTGTGTGTGTGTGTGTGTGTGTGTATGTCCCACACTGTGGGGTGCCTGTGCACAGGGTTGGGTGCATGGAGCTCTATGGCATGCCACCCAGTATGTATGTGGGATGCCGAACAGGTCTGCTGTGGCTGTCCACTGTGCAAGTGCTGTTGGTGGCATCATCCATGGAGGGCACTGCAGCTGTCCTATGCACACACAGTCCTCGGGGGCCTTCTGCTTTATGGGGCCTGTCACTTAGTGGCTGTTCTGTGTTTCCTTTCATAGGTCATCCTGGGCCAGGTGCTGGATGACTTTGTGTTGGCATCCTCGGTGGAGGTATGCTCCAGTTGCAGTGACTGACACTATGGCTCATCTTCTGCACAGCTGCACACATCTGGCTCAACCAGCAACAGCTGGCAGCTATGAGGGAGCTGGTAATGGAGGTACACAGGATGCATATGGCCTTATGCGAGGCTACGGCGATAGCCACTGGACATTGAACATTCACCACCAATTTCTCCCTCTCCTGCTCACAACCCACCAGGACTGTTGGTTTTGTTCCCTGTACACCCTACACTGCTCCTGCCCATCTTGTTTGGTACCCTATTTCTGTTGCTTAGTGTGTGGACCCATTACCTGTTGCTGTGTTTGCCCTGTTGACACCCCTGTTTCTGATTCTGTTGTTTTGTTCTACATTTTCTAAGAAAGAGTTTTCTACCATATGCTCATGTGTGTCTGTCTCCTTCGCATGCATGCTGCTGCTCTGTGCTGCTTTTGTTCATTGCTGTGGTTGGGCAGGTCCCTGTCTGTGCATGTGCTGTCCCCACAGTGCCATTCTGTTGGGTGCACAGTGGCTTGTGTGCTGCTTCCCTCTGTCACAGTTCCTTTTGTGTGGGCTGTGCACCTCCTTTGTGCTTGGTATGGTGCCATGTGTCCCTGTCTGTCTCTGCTGGCTTCTACACCCCCATCCATGATGCCCATCCTGGTGCCACTGTGCTGTGCTGTACTGTGTCCTATCCCCATGTGTGTCTGCATGGCGTGTATGACATGCGGCCTGGTGCCTGTGTGGTGGTGTGGCTGGCACTATACCTACATGGTGCTTTCACACGGTGGCTGGGGTGTCTTCCTGTCCCATGTTGGCTGTCAGGACCGTGGTCTTGGGATGCCCAGGCCCTGCAGCCGCCTGTTCCATGGATGTTTCATGCTTTGTCACAATGGTCACCTTGCTCTATGTGGGCACTGGGCATTTTCCATGGCACTTGGGCCCTGTGCCTGTCCTGTGCCTCATGCCCATTGTCCCCTTGTGGTTTTCCCTGCCACCCTGCCTCGCTACTGTGCTCTTGCGCAGCCCTGCCTGTGTTCCCTTGTGCATGGTGCACCTTGCTGCACCTGCTATTGTCAGCATGCACACTTGCTCCTGTACAGTTCAGATTGCTCTGGTGGATGTCTGGTTGTGCAATGGTGCCTTTGTGCTATATTCAGTGTGTTTTGTGCAGGCACATTTCTGTGGCGCATCCTCTGAATATTGCATCATTTTCCTATGGCACGCCTGGATTGCAGTGCACATCCCATTGTGCATGTTCAGGGTGCATTTTGAATATCTAGCCCTTGGGGTCAAAATACAAAACAATGCCAAAGTTATGACCATTCATTGCAATTTCTCTATGCCCACTCATAACTTTGGAAATTTTAAATATTTTGAGCACAGATTTTCAACTATACAGTGGCGTGAAAAGTATTTGCCCCTTCCTGATTTTTCTATTATTGCATATTTGTCACACTGGATGTTTTCAGGTCTTAGACAAAATATAATGTTAGATAAAGGAACCTGAGTGAACAAATAACACTTTTTTTTACTTATTTCATTTATTTAATGAAAAGTTAACCAACACCAACTGGCACTGTGTGAAAAGTAATTGCCCCCTAGTTAAATCAACCCAATTAAAGGGATAATTAGAGTCAGCTGATAGAACACAGCCAGGCTTGATTACAGCCAGCCCTGCTCTATATAAACCTCACTTATTTTGGCCCTTACCATCACAGTCACGTTGCCAGCACAAAGATTCAACAAGCACATTATGCCATGATCAAAGGAAGTTCCTGAAAAGATCAAGAAAAATGTGTTGCCCTCTATCAGTCTGGAAAGGGTTACAAAGCTATTTCTAAGGCTCTGGGACTCCATCGAACCACAGTGAGAGCCATAATCTCCAAATGGAGAACACTTGAACAGTAGTGAACCTTCCCAGGAGTGGGCGCCTGCCAAAATTACTCCAAGGGCGCAGTGTAAAATCATCCAAGAAGTCTCAAAGGATCCTAAAACAACATCCAAAGAACTGCAGGCTACTCTTGCCTCAGCTAAGGTCAGTGTTCATGACTCCACAATCAGAAAGAGACTGGGCAAAATGGGCTTCATGTGAGAGTAGCAAAGGCGGAAACCACTGCTAACCAAAGAAGAACATAAATGCTCGTCTCTCATTTGCCAAGAAGCACCTGGATGATCCACAAGCCTTTTGGGAAAATGTTCTATGGACAGATGAGTCCAAAGTGGAACTTTTGGACAACATGGATCCCATAATGTCTCGCATAAAGCAAACACAGCATTCCACAGTAAGAACACCATACCAACAGTCAAACATGGTGGTGGTAGTGTGATGGTGTGGGGATGCTTTGCTGCCTAAGGACCTGGATGACTTGCCATAATTAAAGGAACCATGAATTCTGCTCTGTACCAGAAAATTCTTAAGGAGAATGTCCAGTCATTCTTCCGTCAGCTGAAGCTGAAGCGTAGTTGGGTCATGCAGCAAGACAATGATCCAAAACACAAAAGCAAGTCCACATCAGAATGGCTAAAAAGAAGTAAAATTAAAGTTTTGGAGTGGCCTAGTCAAAGTCCAGACTTAAACCTAATAGAGATGCTGTGGAGGACCTGAAACGAGCAGTTCATGCTCGAAAACCTACCAAATGTTACTGAATTAAAGCAGTTCTGCGAGGAAGAGTGGGTTAAAATTCCTCCACAGCGATGTGAAAGACTGATATTGAATTATAGGAAGTGTTTGGTTGCAGTCATTGCAGCTAAATGTGGCATAACCAGTTATTAATGTAAGGGGGCAATTACTTTTCACACAGTGCCAGTTGGTGTTGGTTAACTTTTTTCATTAAATAAGTGAAATTAAAAAAAACAAGTGTTATTTGTTCACTCAGGTTCCCTTTGTCTAATATTACATTTTCTCTAAAGACCTGAAAACATCCAGTGTGACAAATATGCAATAATAGAAAAATCAGGAAGGGGCAAATACTTTTCACGCCACTGTAGCCTTCTTATTACCTCACCTCATGTATGTCACAGCTGTCATTTTTCAAATTGTGCCTAAATGTGTTTCGTACCTGTCACACAGAATGGTGCTGCAGTTGCACAGAATTATTTTTGGTGGGGATTCAAAAATTTCTGTACTGGTACATAAGGTGGGATAATATGATGGCTGTGTCTGAAAAGTGGTCACTGTTGTCCTATAAATGGAAACACAGGACCTGGAGGGCCCTGTACCTCCACAGTTACATACACTACACGCATCAATGGAGGGATGGGAGCGAGTGCCCAGAGGGCCATGCACTTCTACAGGCAAATAAATATATGATTATACTACTGTATCTTCAAAAGTAAGGAAATCTATTGCAAAAATAACTGTGTTAATGCTCTAATTAGGGTTACAGCCACAAAAGTAGGGAAATGTGGCATTATGGTTTCGAACCTAACACACCAGCCCCACACTTCACACACCAACAGATGCCAGGGTGTGCCTTTGGGGTTGTCAGCCCTAATGCTTACCACATTTTTCTGTACTGTACCTATCTCAGCATATTTACTTATGGAATGGGGTGAGCGTTAGGGTTGATAACCCAAGGCACACCCCTGACCCCTGTTGGTGTGCACAATGTGGAGTGGGCTGTTAGGTTTGAAACCATAATGCCACATGTCCCTACTTTGTGGCTGCAGTCCTAATTAGAGCATTAATGCATATTTCTGCAATTTATTATAGGGCTGTGATAGCACCCTTATAGTTAGTTGAGTTGGGTGTTCAGTGTTAAAACTGTAACTTTGCACATCAATATCTTTGGCTCCATTTGATGAAATGAGCTGAAAAGGTGTATGTGCTGTCTAGGAGGCAAGATCTTGATGTATGGAAATTTTGTGATGGCAGCTACTCCGTTTCTGAGATCCAGATGTGTCATATTTTGTAAATATCAATTTTTTTCCTGTACTTAACATTGTTTTTTTTTTCCTTTTGCTCTCACCTACAGCCTACATGGAGGGATTTTATCCCAAACTTGCAGGGACATCATCTGCCAAGGTAGTGCCTTTGAGAGGTCTGGTAAAACAATATTAAAGAGTTCCAGAGTTATAAGTCTTTAAATTGTAGTGTTTTTCTGACTTGTGCATGCTATAGGGTATTTTAGCTAACTATCAGTGACAAAAGTAAAACATTGATGCCGCAAATGACAGTTTTGGTTTCACGCCACTGAATTGGCAGGGTACCAAACATTTTGGTACCATGCCAACCGCCATCTTGTTAATTTTTTCCACAAACTGACAAACGTGAAAAATACATAAAACTGCTGGGATTTAAAGAGCTAGTGGAGCCAAATGAGGCAGACAGGAAATTAATACAAATTTTAAGTAGTAGTCAGTTGTAACTATTTATGTCTGAAGTATTATTCTTTTCCTTTCACTGATCAGAAAGTCTTTTATGTGATAATATTGTGCTGGATGTGTGAACAGCTCCTAGCCTGGCAGCTGCCATGTGTAACTCTACTGCCCCACACTACATTATCAGCATTATGATCTCTCTGACAGTGACATCACAGGTGAATGACCTGGCAGTCACTCACTTGCTGTTCCTAAGTAGTAGTGATGTCACAGTTGGTGAGATCACAGTCCTGATGATGTAGTATGGGTAGCAGAGCAAGATATGTCAACCGCCAGGCCTAAGAGCTGTACACATCACACCTACTAACATCAGGTAGACAATCTTCTAATTAAACAAAGGAAAATAAAAGTACCTCATATATAACAGGTAATGGTTGGCTGCTTTTAAAATGTACTATTAGCTTTAGGCAGTACACTAGTTTTTTAAAATCAGAACCTAGATAAATGGAACCCATTTAGCTAGATTCTGATGTTTTTTTGATGATTCCTGAAATATGTTTTCTGGGTACCCAAAATCCCAGGTACTCAGCTAGCAAGAGGATCCTTCCCTGCATTCTCTATGTGAGAACAGCAGGGATTTCTTGACTCTGCATCTGAAGTTGTGCTACTGTCTGCAGTGTTAGCTGTGAGCTGCCTTTTACAAGGTGTCTACTGGCACCCCCACACTTCGATCGCTGTCCCTAGTGTCTAGTGGCCCCCCACCCTCCGATCACTTTCTCTGGTATCTAGTGGCACCCCTCACCCTCTGATCACTGTCCCTAGTGTTCAGTAGCACCTCCCACTCTCTGATCGCTGTCCCTGGTGTCTTGTGGCACCCCACCCTCTGATCACTGTCTCTGGTGTCTTGTGGCACCTCCCACCCTCCAATCGGCCTCCCTAATTTTTATTTTAGACTGCCCACCCACTGCAGCCCATTGTTTTACAGAATGTGCTGACATCTGGGGCCCACTCCCGTGTTGGCATTACAAGCCCCCAGCAGTGTGGGATACTGGGAGCCCACTCCCAGTGTCCCACAATATTAATTTTAATTGTACCTGTAAAAGAAAACAGTCCCCAACATCTTTTTTAAACCTGAAAAAGAAAATGGTCCCTATTGTCCTCCCATCCCTCCCCATCCCGGCCTTTCTGCTGAGCACCCACCACCCCACCCCAACTTACCCCGTACTTACCGCTGGAGGTCATGGGCTGTCATCGTCTGTGGACTGAGACACGTCTGCACTCTTCAAAGCTGAACTGTGAACTGAGGAATCATGGAAAGTGCTGTATAATGTATTTCAATGGCGTTTTGAACTTATGTTCATAACGTTGCAGTTTTAATTTATTTCACCAGACTTTCTACATGGCCTTTTTGGGACCCCTCATGAACACTGGCACTGTCATTTCATTAATTGGCCTTGGAAGGTGATTTCACAGTCACTGTACAAAATCACCTTTCCGGACAGAATATTGAAATTTCACCACTAGCATTCACGAGGTGGGATCCCAAAAGGCCATATTGAAAATTTGGTGAAAAATTCTTAAAAATGGCTGTTATTAGAATTCATTGAGATTTTCTACGCACACGCATAACTTTTTTAAGTTTATTTTATATTCAGTAACAAGTAACAACAAATAACATTGAAATATATAAACCACAAAACCAAAAATACACTCCACCCAATTTAACAACCCACCCCTCCCACCCCTCAAAACTATGTACAAACAGTGAGTGCTAAAACACTGAACAGTCAAGGGAAAAAGAATACTGCAAATAAACAAATAACAAGGATACAAGCAAAGATAAGCATAAAATCCAGGATCCCAGGATAACGGAACACAGTTACAGAGTATACAATACTGTACAATAACAATGATTATGGCAAGGTGTACAATGTGTGAAGCTTTGACCATTTTCTGTTATACAGATTTAAATTACTCCAAGTACTGGCAATCAGCTTCTCCAGATGCAGATTATTGTAAATAGTAGCTCTTTAACAACTCTGTATATGATGACTTATGCTAGTTTTTCCAGTGACACAAAACCAGTTTTTAACAGACATTGTTGGCATCATTTGGTATTTTGCTCATTAGACACAACGGATAGGATCACCCATTAGGCAAACTGCAGGGGAAAAGTACTCTGTATGCCAATATGGATCAGCCCAAGCTTGAATTTCTTGCCAAAGGGTTGTACAAGTGGGCAGTCCCAAAGATGTGTAATGGAGTGCCCTCTTCAGTGTCACATCTAGTGCATACTCTGAATCCAACTTTTCCATCCTAAATAATTTATACGGAGTGAGGTAGAGATTATACAGACAAAAAATGAGTTATCCTGAATCTGTCTTGCATTAGGTAAATAGTGAAAGCTTTCCAGATTTTCACCCAGTTAAAATCAAGTTTGGGAGAGCCTCCTGCCAATACACATATTGAATGTTAAAGGATTTGTATGTTTCCTCAAGTAGAGTAATTTAAATTTTGGATATGCAGTGAGAGGCTGTTGCAGAAGATTGTAAAGAAGTAAGAACAGGCTCACTGGAATTTTCCCAAGGATAACTACCCATATGGTGTTTAACTGTGTGCTGTAGTTAAAAATACTGAAATGCTAAATTCCCATCCCATTGAAACTTAGTAGTAGCTTCAGCATAGGGAAGGAACTTACCTTCTGAAAGTAGGTTAGAGAGGGGACAGCATCTAGGTTCGGCATCCAACCTTGAGAAATGGGACACCTCCTATCTTGAAATGAAGGTTTTAAACACAGGTTGAGCCATATCTTGTGGGAGTTGAAGTTACAGACCAGTCAAAATACCTTCAACATTGCTAAGAGGTTTCAATTGTAGTACAATGAATGTGAGGAGGAATATATGAATATTTAGTGCACTATAGATGAGTGACTAAGGAATTAAACCCCAGCTATGAATAAGGTCTCTTTCAATGGTAAGTCAAAGAGGGTGTTAGTGGTGGAATAATCAGGACCCGCAAAGGAGCCATTGAAGTACATAACTTGGATGGTCCAAAAATAAAGTTTAAAGTCGGGGACTTGTAGGCCCCAGGAGTTTAGGAGCAACCAATTTGAAGTAAACTCTTTGGGCTGGTTTGTCTGCCCAAATAAAGGTGGAGATCAAAGCATGTAGCTTTTAAACCAAGGCAGGGAAGAGATAGATTGGACATCTAGTGCCGATAAAATATTCTAGATAGAATATTCATTTTAACAATATTAAGACAGCTCTACTGTACAGTAACATAGGTAAGTGGTGCCACCATTCCAAATCTAATCTAACCATATGCAATAGGTTATCTAAATTAGACTTTTTAAAATAGTGTGAGTCTAGGGAAAGCTCTATTCCTAGGTACTTCAGAGGTGTGGTGCCATATAAATCTAAAGGGGTCTATGTACGCCTTATTCACAACTTTGTGAGAGGCATGGTCACTGATTTGGATATGCTGAGTTTATAATTTGAAAAGGTACCAAAAGTATTAATTATTTCAAGAATAACTGGGATACTGTGCCTTGTGCTGGGTTGAGAATGTGAGTTGTATATCATCTGCATAAAGTGACAAGCAGCATTCTGTACACCCAACCATAATTCCAGAAATGGAGGGTGGAACCAAAGTAGGGAGACAATAGGTTCTAAATAAAGATTAAATAAGAGCAGGAATAAGGACACCCTGTCTGGTGCCACTAAGTAATAAAACCCCATTACAATATATTCTAGTGGAGTGAGTATCATAAAACATCTTAATCCATTTAACAAAGATATCGGGAAGCCAAAATTACTCAGGATTGCAAATAAAAAGACCCGCCACTCAGTCAAAAGTTTTTCAGCATCCAGGGATATCAAGGCAGCAGAGGAGTGAAGATCCCTGGATGCCAAAAAAGTAAACCAACTTATGAAGGTGATCCACATGATATGGCAGGCATAATCCCACTTGTTCAGGGCTGATCAATGGGCCCCAAACTGTATTAATGCTGGTTGCCAAGATTTTTGAAAGCAGTTTCAGATCTTGGTTCATCAAAGAAATAGTATGATAGTGGGACACTTGTTGCAGATCCTTCCCAGGCTTTGGAAAGAGAATTATTAAAGCTTCTACCAAAAGGGGTCAGATATGCCATTATTTAAAATATCAATGAAGACTTGGGTCAAAATAGGGTCAATTCCAGGGCAAAGGTTTTATAAAGTTGAGGGTACCCATCAGGGCATGGTGCTTTGTCCAGTGACAGGGCAGAAATAGTCTGTGCAACTTCTGCTTCTGAAACAGGATGGCACAATCCTTGCTGTTGGGCCTGGGTAAGGGATGGTAATGAAATTTGATCTAAGTAGTTTTGAGAGAGTCCGGAGATACTGTGGGTGGGGACTGTATAAAGATCTGAAGTAATTATAAAATTCTTGTACAATGTTCCTAGTGTAGGTAAGCAAATGATGGGTGGTAGAAGAAGGCGAATATGGGAATTAATCTAGAAGCTTCTAGGGTGCAGAGCCGAAGGGCCCATCAGTTTACCTAGCTTTCCCCTGATCAGCGTACTTCACCTTACTTTTAAGAATCACAAATTCAGCCCGTCTCCTTAGAATATCCTCATACTGGTCTCTGTAATTCACTACCTCTCTTAATTGTTCAGGTGAGGGGATGGAAGGTTCTCTAAACTGTGAATAGCACCCAAATGAAAGGATAGTTTTGCCTGTCAAAGTTTTTCCTTTTAGAGGTCAGTCTGATGAACTCACTGCACAGAACTGTTTTTCAACCACTAATATACTATGTAAGAAGATCTCTGATACATAACACTATACAGTCATTCTTTAATAATTGAGTATTACGTTACCAGATAGTGTCTTTATCTAAGGCTGGTAAAAGAATTATAAGCCATACAACAGAATGGCCAGATAAGACCATAGGAACTATATCACAGCTCTTAAGACCTGGCAATAAGGTACAGCTAATCAGAAAAAAATCAATTCTAGAGGAAGAACAGTGAACTGGTGAGAAAAAGGAAAATGTTTTCATAGCAGGATTAATAATTCACCATGGGGACGATAACCCCAGGGAGTTTCTTAATTCATGTAATTCATGCTGCATTGGGGAAAGGGGGTGGAAGGATTATAAGGGTGGTCAAGTTTAGAGCTTTGGGTAATATTTCAATCTCCTCAGGACTATCGGAATATTTGTGGCCTAAGCTAGGCCAAGAGGCAACATCTATGAAAAAGAGCATGTCTACATTGGGTCCACAAATGGACCCCAGCAGGACTTCTATTTTCCCGAGACACCATGTACAAGAATGTAGCAGCCATCAGGGTCTGCAATTTCTAAAACTGGGATGGCTGGAACTGACTGAGTAACAAGTATGGCAACACCTTTACTTCTAGTGCTGTCACCTGCTCCATAAACGTAACTCTCACAAAATTCCTCCAAAACAAAAGGTGTTCAGAAGGTAATAAGTGGGTCTCTTGGAGAAAGCAATTTGAATAGCTTAGTGGGATAAGTGTTTAAGAAGTTGAAATCTTTTAGTTTTGACCTTGGCCTTTGATATTCCAGGTAGTAAATTTAAAACATTAGGCATTTAACCTATGAGAACAGAGAAGCCTGAACCCTTGCCCATATGCCAATTGAGATAACAAGGTAAAACACAAATGCAAGCACTCCCCCAGCGGAAATATATAGTGATCCACATTCTGACCAAATCCCACCCCTCAACAATCTAACCATAAGAACTAAACAAACCACTACCAATGAACAATATAGAAACACAAGGGGCCCCTAACATTGATGCCCCTCACCCCAGGTCCTGGGACTGCACTCCCTGCAGTCAGGCCCATTGGGTATAGAAGCGCTGCTCCAGCTCCTGACCTAACTATCACAGTCCCATAACCCTGAAAACCAAAATGGGATAACCACAAAAAGAAAACTAGCTTGGAGACAAACTAATGAAATCAAAACTTGAGATTTCTAGAAATATCCACCAGATACAAAATATTAAACAAGCCAACCAGTGAACTATATGAGCTAATGCCCATCTTTAAGAACTAAAATCAATTAGATATATGGTAATCGTATAGCAGATGGATTAGGTATCAAATTAAGATAGCTTAGACAAAATCAAGTGCTATTGAAAAGCATTCCACATATGAGGGACTTCTAATGACAGTAAAAAATAGAGGAGCGATAAACAAATAAGTAGTTGCTCAGATATTTAAAAGTAGGTGTTTAGAAGTCCTGTCAATAAGTATAAATTGTCACCACAAAAGGGTCATTATGACAACTGCAAAAGTGGGATATATAGATCCCTAAAATCAGAACTTGCCTCCTAATAATAGTAAAAGATCCCAAAACAATCACAGTAACAAAAACCGTTAAGAGCCAGACATTGGTATTGCCCATACCGTTAGGGCATTTAGCTTTGTCTCCTAAATGCTCAATAAAATGATTCACTTCAATGTATAAACCAGGACTGAAGAAGGATTCTGTATCTATCTAGAAGTGTCATCAGATCATACAGCCTGCCTCCTATTTTGGAGCACTTCCATGTTCCCGTTGATTCAACCCAGAAAAAAGAAGAACGAAAGGGAGAAAAAGGAAAATCCAAGACCAACACATTCATCATAAATTCAGACAGCTACCAGCATTTAAAACTTAGCGCCCGAGCACAGAATCCATAAGGTTGGACTTGTTTAATTACCCAAACAGAATCCTAGATTCATAGATTTAGAGAGGTTGACAGCAGAAAAGAACCACCTGGCCCAACCAGTCTGCCCATTTTTCTCTGCCTAATTTAACACTGCAGACCCTATATTGTCTCTAGCCTCCAACCTCCCATCCACTTCCCAGCCCATGGTGTCTCCAGATCCTGTTCAGCCACCAAGTTTCTTCCCTACCAGTTTTTGATAACCATGTGTCTGTCCTTGCTTTCTTAAATCCAGTAACCATTTTCACCCTACAACTTCCACCAGGAGGCAGTTCCAGGGGTCTATCACCCTTTCTGTGAATAAGTGCTTTCTTCTATTCTCTCTCTGATCCTTCCCCTCCAACTTCATATTGCGACCTCTAGTCCTTGGACATCTTTTTTCTGAAAGATGCTCCCTCCTTTGCCTTAGTGTATTCCCTTTAGGCTTTTGAATGTCTCAAACATGTCTTCCTTTCTCTCCTGACCTCAGGGAGTACAGATCTAGATCCCTTAGTATTTCTTCCGTAGGGCTTCTGATACAGGCCTTGCACCATTTTAGTCACCCTCCTGTGACCCTCTCTATTCTGTCTATATCCCACGGAGGTGAGGCCTCCAGAACTGTACCCTGTACTCGAGGTGGGGTCCTTACTAGTGATTTATATAGGAGCATTATCACCTCCCTCCATCTACTGGTTATAGAAACATAGACTTTGAGCAGATAAGGACCTCTTGGCCCATCTAGTCTGCCCATTTCCCTACCTACAGGATAGCCGCAGATCCTAGTTAACCAACAGCCTATTTCTTCCTACCCCCACAGGAATTGCCTTATGTCTGTCCCATGCATTCTTGAATTCTCCCACAGTTTTAGACCCCACAACCTCCTCAAGAAGGTTGTTCCATGCATCTACTACCCTGTCTGTGAAATAATACTTCCTCACATTGCCCTGAACCGCCCCACTCTATCTTTAAATTGTATCCCTTGTTCTTGCACATCTCTTTTTCTGAAAGACGCTACCCTCTTGGACTTTGTCCATTCCACTGAGGTACTTAAAAGTTTCCATCATGTCCCCCCTCTCCTTATTTCTCAAGGGTATACATATTAAGCTCCTTTAGTCTCTCCTCATGTGGCTTCTCTTGCAGACCCTGCACCATTTTAGTTGCCCTCCTCTGGACTGCCTCTATCCTGTCTCTGCCTTGCGGAGATGGGGTCCCAAAACAGACACAGTACTCAGATGGGGTCTCACCAACTGTCTGTACAGAGGGATAACAACTTCCTGTTTTCTGCTGCTGATGACTCCTTATGCATCCCAGTATACCCCCAGCCCTCCCTACTGCTTTCTCACATTGCTTGCTAACCTTAAGGTCATCTGATATGATTACCCCCAGGACCCTTTCCTTTTGTTGTTGTTACTACCCCCATTGTGTATTCTTCCCTGGGTTCTTGTTTGCCAGGTGCATTATTTTGCACTTCTGCATTGAATCCTAGCTGCCATACCCTCCCTATACAGCCCAGCATATGAGTTGCCCTTCTTACTGCCTTATCACATTGTTTTGCCTCCTTTAGGTCATCTGATATTATAACCCCACGTCCCTCTCCTGTCCTGTTACTATGATTTTGCCCCCAGTTCATACGTGTCCAGCAGGTTTTTATGTCTGAAGTGCATGATTCTGTATTTCTTGGCATTTAATGTCAACTGCCAAGTTCCACCACTCTTGTAATTTCCCCAGGTTCTCCTTCATCCTTTCCACCTCCATAGGCATGTCTCACCCTATTCAGATTTTTATATCGTCCACAAATAGGCACAGCTTCCTTTCCTTTCAGTCCTACCACTATGTTCCCAGTGTGGATATTAAAGAGAATCGGACCTAATACTGACCCCATGTGGCACCCTACTTGCCACTCTGCCCTTCCCGAGTGAACCCTATTTGCTACCACTCTCTGGTTTCTGTCGCTGAGCCAGTTTTCCACCCAGTTTACTATTTTGGACCCATCCCAAGACTGCTGAGTTTGTAGTGTTCCATTACATTACCTGCCACCGAGGTCAAGACTACTGGTCGGTAGTTACCTGCCTCTTCCCTACTACCCCCTTGTAGAGTGGTACCACATCCACACTCCTCCAGTCCCCTGGAACCTCCCCATGTCTAGCTGCTCCACAACTGATATGGCCAAACACTGTTTTAGGTACTGATACACCCAAACGTTACTATACTAACCTATACTAACCCTGTCATGCTGGCTTCTCTTTACTTAGCCTACCTGCCAAAATGCACAATTACTGTTAGCTTACTTCTCAGCTAAATTTTGTTTCATGATCTATCAAGTTGAGGAGCATTTTTCTATGTTAAACCCCAAAACTTTGCACCTTAATAACTTTGTAACTGTTTCACAGATTTGGCTGAAATTTGGAATTCACGCTCAAGATCCATAGGCCTTGGGATATGCCAAGTTCTGTACTGGTTGGATATACGGCTGCGGAGTTATTAAAGCGTGATCTGTTTGATGCTTTCTTTTCTGGAATTTCGGTCGCGCCACAGGTCGGATGGTTTGGCGCGACTGTGCCCAAATCTTCAGGAACGCAGCTGGGGTCCCCGATGCCTTTTTAAGATTTCATGAAAAATATTAAACAGTTCAAAGTTATTCAAAACAGTTTCCATTATAAGTCAATGGAAAAGTTAATAAAAGTTTGACAGTGTCGCAAATGCATTTTACTTTCAAAATGGGCCTGTTACTTTCACAAATCGGCCATTTTGTTTTCAGTTGGTGATCATAAAATGGTTGCATTTAAATTTGGGACCCTCTAGCAAGCTAATTCTTTTGTATTTACCTAGTCGGACCCTGAGGATGCTTGCCATGTCTTTATTTTGTGGTAAAACACCCCAGAAATATGTTTTCAAATTTCTGGAAAAGTACTTTCATAAATTACTTTCATGTTTACGAAAGTGTTGAACTTTTGTGAAAGCTTTAAATAGTGCACAGTAGTTTTCCATCTGTGGGAAAGTGACAGCGATTCTTTGGCACTGCACTGCAAAAGAACCACTGGGAGTTTTGGGCTGAAATTTGAAGGAACGAGCCGGCATCTCACCAGATGTACCTTTCAGTGTTGTATTAAAAAATATTACACGTGGCAAAGTTACGGCACTCCAAATTTGACAGTTTTTCCCATAGGATAACATTACGGCGTCGACGATTACAGAAATCCATCCCTCCTCAAAAATGGCAATCACTTTCTACTTTTCACCTCCATCTTCCTTCTTCCTACTTTCTTCCTGGTTCTGCCTCATTTCTCCTCTCTCCACTACTCCTCTGCAACAACCCCCCACTTCCCCAGATACTTCATGTATCCTCGCAGTTACTCCTTCTGCCCATTTTGAGTCCTGGTTTTCTTTCCCTTTCTCTCCCACCTCTTTTTCCTCTTCCTAGTTACTTTATCTATCTTTGTGTCACTATCTCCTTCTCCCTTTTCTGCCTAACCTCTAAGCTACAATACAGATGTCCTAAACTACACTTTTTCATCATAGCCATCCCCTTCTCTCATCAGGAAATATCCACCCTAATCCAGGTCCTCCTTCGCTGTCTTCCTTGACTGTTACCCTAACTCACTTCACCCTGCTCCCTGGCCCCTTTGGTTTTCCTAAATGGGCTGAAACTTCTCCATCTGAATATCTGTAGTCTCACACGCAACTGGCCACATCCAAACCCTCATGGTCTCCTACACTCCTGACATCTTAATTGTAACTGAGACGTGGCTCACGCCCAAATCCCTGATAACTCCATTGCTATTCCTGGCTACTCCCTTCCAAGCAAGACCGGGCAGGATGGGGTGGGTAGTTGCCATGTATATCCAGTCCTCATTACAATATTCTCACCGAACTTTCATCCTCTGTCCCAGCAACCTATGAGGTCCTAGTCACCCAGAAAACACTGTCTGGAGTCTTTCTGTGAGTGTTTGTGTTTGCTATTTTAGCTGATAACAAGCTAAACTTGGGAAGATGTCTTGTATTTGGCCTCACGAAGGATTTTAGTTAGAATTTAGATTGGGATAATTAGCGTTAGGCAGGGCACATACAGTAAGGCAGACTAGGTGTTTTGAGGTTTATTTTTTAGTTAGGGAGAAGCGCTGAGTACAAAAGTGTGCTGCAGTCCTTGTTACAGTTGGTGGCTGTGCTGCTCGTGAGGGGTGAATCAAAGTCCTGGGTACTCACCCTAAGGCAGGAGAAGAGGATTGGGTGTTATTGGGTGCTGTTGGAGTACTGGAGCATTGGCTACTGTGGATTGCTGTTGACTGTCGTGCAGGATCCTTGGCGGATGTTCCTGCAATTGGTGGAACTGTTTACTGCTGCCGGTGGCTGCCTCGTGAGCTTAGGGGATCTGCGATTCTGGGCAGTGTGTTGAGCGGCAGGGTAACTGATGTGGCAGGAGGTGGAAGCTCCACTGCCTCCTGGGAGAACCCCACCTGTCTCCTGCTGCTCGCAAGGAATCGGTGTTATGGATCCTGGGTCTGAGTGAGGTCCCCCTGTGTTACTTCTGGTTGGGGGTTTTCAAGAGAGGGACTCTTCCCGTGAACTGTGAACTGTTTTGCTCTGTACTTTGGCTGGCTTGCTTTTGTGGGACGAGTTGGGCAAGTGAAGAGCCTAGTCGGGAGCAGAGGACTGTGGAGACTGTTCTTCTTTGTCCATTCCAGTAATGACTTTTCCTGCTTGTGGGGTGAGTGACTTTTGCAACAGTCCGACATAAGTTGCTAATGCATTCTGAGGAATGCATTAGCAAATGGCCAGAAAGGAGGGGTGAAGAACAATGGGAAAAATCAAACTGCCATCATGGAGGCAACAAGTCTTGTGTGAAACAAATAAAGAAAACAAAGCGGAATAAAACCACTATGGCTCTCAAAAGAAGTGTCAGGAAAGTTAAGGAGAAAAAGGCTGCATTAGAAAGAATAAGGAATCACAGACTGAGCCCGATAGGGAACTGTATCAATTAAAGCAGAAAGAAGTGGGGAAGGCAGTCAGAAAAGCAAAGGCCCAAACCGAGGAAAGGATAGCCAACTCAGTTAAGAAGGGGATAAAACCTTTTATAGGTACATTAGGGAACATTGAAAGGTTAAGGGAGGGATAGGGAAGATTAATAAAGGAGAGGGAGGTGGGCAGAGGGAGACAGTGAAAAGGCAGAGATAATGAATGAATATTTTTGCTCAGTATTCACAAAAGAAGAAGAGGGGAGTTACCTAAACCAAACAGTAGAAGCACTTCTGGATAGTGGGGCTGATACTGTCCATTTAAAGAAGAAAGAGTACTGAAAGAACTTATAAAACTCAAGGTGGACAAAGCATGGGAGCCTGACGGGATTCACCCTAGAATCCTAAAAGAGCTAAGGAGGACCTAGTGACACCACTAACCACACTTTTAACAAATCATGGTAAGATGGGTGGTACCTGAGGACTGGAGGAGGAAGATGTGATTTCCTTCACAAAAGTGGGATCAAGGCAGAAGCAGGAAACTACACACCTGTTAGTTTGACCTCAGTGGTGGGGAAAATGATGAATCACTTTGAAAGAAAGAATTGTTGAGTACCCAGAGGCCAGCGTCCACGGGACCCAAAGCAGCATGGATTCACAGCAGGAAGGTCATGTCAGAAAATCTAATCAATTTCTTTGACTGGGTGACCAAAGTAATAGACCAGGGAGGGCTGTGGATATGGCCTACCTAGACTTTAGCAAGGCATTTGACACAGTCTCGCACAAAGATTAATAATCAGTTAGCCAGCCTGGGAGGGGTCCCAGGGTGGTAGGCTGGTAGAAAACTGGCTGCACAACAGGACATAGAAGGTAATAGTGAATGGAACACATTCTGAAGAAAGAGGGTTACTAGTGGTGTACCTCAGGCTCTGAGTACTGGGTCCAGTCCTCTTTAACGTCTTTATAGGTGATATTGCAGAGGGTCTGGAAGGAAAGATATGCCTCTTGTGGATGACACAAAGATCTGTAACAGAGTTGATACACAAGGGGGGTAGAAAGGATGAGAAGGACTTGTCAAGGTTGGAGGAATGGTCAGACATATGGCAACTTAGATTCAATGCAAAGAAGTGCAAAGTAATGCACCTGGGAAATAAAAATCCAGGAGAAGAGTACACAATAGCAGGGGAGGTACTAACAACAACAATAATGGAAAGGATCTGGGTGTAGTCATATCAGATGACCTAAAGGTGGGTATGTAATGTGAGAAGTCGTAGGGAAATAGGGGGATACTGGGATGCATAGGGAGGCATCACAAGTAGAAAAAGGAAATGGTTATCCCTCTATACAGACAGTTGGTGAGGCCCCATCTGGAGTACTGCATGTAGTTTTGAGACCCCATCTATGCAAGGACATAGACAGGATGGAAGCAGTCCAGAGGAGGGCAACTAAAATGGTGCAGGGTCTACATCAGAAACCATATGAAGAGAGACTAGAGAGCTTAATATGTATACCCTTGATGAAAGGAGTGACAGGGGAATATGATAGAAACTTTTGTACCCTCAAGGAATCAACAAAGTCCAGGAGGTAGCATCTTTCAGAAGAAGAGATGTGTAAGAACAAGGGGCACAATTTAAAGTTAGAGGGTGACGGCTCAGGGTAATGTGAGGAAATTCTTTTCATGGAGAGAGTGGTGGATGCATGGAACGCCTTCCTGGAGAGGTTGTGGGTCTAAAACAGTGGAGGAATTCAAACATGCATGGGACAGACATAAGGCAATTATAGTGGGGGTTGCAGGAAATAGGCTGTTGGTTAACTAGAATCTGCAGCTTATCCAGTAGGTAGGGAAATGGGCAGACTGGGTGGGCCAAGTGGTCCTTATCTGCCGTCAAAGTCTATGTTTCTATGCTTCTGGTGAGAGGAGAGCAGTCTCTAGTTTTGTGAGGTCTCTCTGACAGTATTTTTACTATCCATTGTGCAATTTACTGAAGACCTGGAAACTTTGGTGGTGAGAGTACCATTGTTCCCTTTGCACAGAAGTTGCTGTAAGCCTGTTGACTTTGATCTTTGGATTGGGCAGTCAGCCTTCTGTTTTTGGACATTTTATATTCTTACCACAGTTATTTGAATTGCTGTAGCACACTTGTTACCTGTGATTTCCCATGTTATAATTTTATCATAATTTCTTTCATTGGTGAGGTTGATTGGTGGGGAAAGTTTAATGGTGTGTATGTGGTGTGTGTGTTTTAGGTTCAATTGTATTAGTGTATGAATGGTGTGCATGTGGATTATTTGTTTACTTAGTATGTTTTTCTGTTGCTTTGAGGGCCTTAGTTGACTGGCATGAGTCTAGGTGTCCAGGGAGCAGGAGGGCAAGAATTGGTATGGGGCGCCCCAGCCCTGTGACTTGTGGGTCTTCACTGATCTCCCAGTCTCTAACAACACAGTGCATTGCTGTTGGGAGGTTGGGATTAGGAGGGGCTGCATTGGTCGGAGTTGGTGGGATGCCCTGTACATTGGAAGGAGTAGAATAGAGGTGGCTAGGAGCAGAAGGTGCCCTGGGTTTTGATGGGACCTTGAGAGAGTCCAGACATGCTTGGTTCCTGTCCCCAGCATTCCCACGACCCGAAAGTGGCAGGCAGTTAGATGGGCTGCACTGTCCACCAATCCCTGAGGGCAGTGTAGTGCAATGCCAGATCGATCAGAAACAAGACCTATTATTGCGGATCTGGTTTTGTCTGTTGATCTGGCATGCATTACAAAGACCTGGATAGCGGCCGATGCTGGCTGCTTTTAGAGGCTGCCATCCCCGGTATCCATTGCACACTGCCCCAGAGTGGAACGCAGGGGCGGGTGTGGCCATCTGCTTTAGATCTGAACTGGCTTCACTGCACCCAGTGAGAACACCAAGTTCATTTAAATGTGTGGCCATCCATGGTAGTCTGGGTACAGGTTGCAGGATTCCCTGATTTACTGCCACCCTGGTTGGCAGGAGAATTCCTGCAGGAAGTAACTAATTGTAACCAATTTCATCATCTGTGAAACATTGGAGGCCCCCAGGAGTTTAATCCTGGGGACTTCAATGTTTGGGCCGATGACGAATTGTCTAGATGGGTTATCACTTCCTCCAGATAATGGCATCTCCAGGCCTGTCACCAGAGGTTTGAACCGTGACTCACCAGGGTAGTCAGCATGTTGACTTGGTCTTTTCACTGGGGCTTGAGGTTGATAATGTTAAGATTGATCGGATCGCTTGGTCCGATCATTGCACGGTGGAGTTCTTGCTCATGCCCTCCCCATGAGCCCTCCCCTGCAGAGATGGTAGCTACTACCCTTTGAGTGGGTTGACCCCGAAGGGTTTTCTGGTGGTAGTTGACCTGTCTAGTGTGGGCAGTGCATATATATAGGGGTGTGGGTGAATCAGTCTCACTTATAATGAAGCGATATCTAGCACCTAGCTCCTTGCACTAGTCCATGTATGACCAGATCTTCTCACTTGAAGTCCTTGTGGTTAGATAGAGAGCTCAAGGCGATAAGGATCAAGGGTCAGAGGTTAGAGCACTGCTGGCGAAGAACTGGACTGAGACGACAGACTAGCCCTGCATGCTCACTATTTTGTGTACCAGGGGCAACAACCATAAGAAGGCAGTGTTCTTGTCCAGGAGATTTTTGCTGGGAAGAGCTAACCAGCTATGCTTTTTCAGACTGTGGACAGGCTATTACACCCAGCTTGTCTACAGCCAAAAAGAGCATTTTCTGATGCTTTATGCAATGAGTTTGCTCAGTTCTTCTCAGACAGAGTGTCTGCTATCAGGCAGGGAATTCTACCAGTGAGCCAGAACATGGCTGACAGTGGTCGCCTGGATTGTCCGAGGTGCACTCCCTGGTTGGGGAGTTTAAACCAGTGGAGGTGGCTGAGGTCATCAAGGTTGTCTCAAGGCTGAAGCACACACATATTGTGAAATGAAAACAGTGCCATCTCATTCTTAATGGGATGTGTTGACCTTGTAGGCCCAGTGTTCGCCTTTGATTGTCCAGTGTTCTTTGTCAGAGGGGGTCTTCCAGATGCCTTGAAGGAGGCACTGGTGAGACTCCTTCTGAAGAAACCATCTTTAGACCCTGACATCAAGGTGAATTATCAGTTCTGTCTCCAACCTTCCATTTTTGGGAAAGGTTGTAGAGAAGATTGTGGTACAGCAGCTGGGAGAACTCCTCGTGGTCTTTGATATCTATGAGCCACACCAGTCTGGGTTTCGTACCGGGCACTGTATGGAAACCACATTAATTCAGGTGCATAATGATCTCCTCAGGGCGAGAGGTAAGGAGAAGGACAATTCCGTTCTCCTTGATCTCTCCTCAGCTTTCGTCGCGCGTGGACCATTGTGTGTTACTCAACCACCTGAGGGAATTTTGTGGACTCACTGTCACTGTCATCCATTGGTTAGAGTCCTATCTCACAGACAGGAGGCAAAGAGTTGTTATGGGAATTTCTCTCCCCAGACTTCTGTCTTGTGGAGTACCTCAGGTTCAGTCTTGTCACCAGTGTTGTTTGCCGATATATGCTGTCTCTGGGTGGGATCATTAGAAGTACAGTTTGAGTTTCATTGTTGTGCCGATGATACCCAGCTGTATCTATCCTTTGCCCTGGGACATCCAATGCAGTGGACATGCTGAACAACTGCCTGGCCAAGATTAATGACTGGATGGCCCCTAGCTGGTGGTGACTGAACCCCAATAAGATGGAGGTACTGGTGGTGGAGTCTAATAGGAGGCATGATAGGATGGACTTGGTGCAGAGAATGGATTGTTTCTGGGATCTGTGCCATTGAAGGCCTCCTTTAGGGTGCGCGATCTGGTGTTTTCTCAACAGCAGATTGACATTTGAATCTCAGGTGTCGCCTGCTGACCCGCCCAGCTTTTTCCATCTAAGGAATATCGCTAGGATCAAACACCTGGTTCCACCCCTCTACCTCCCCACTTTGATACATGCGTTCATGACATCTAGGCTTGACTACTGTAATATGCTCTCACCGGGTCTCCAGGGTACTTTCCATCAGTTGCAGCTAGTGCAGAACGCAGCTGCCAGGCTGTTGATGGGACAGCCAAATACTGTCACGTCACCCTGGTGCTGCATGAATTGCCTGCCTGTTCGATGGAGGGTTCTCTTTAAGGTGGGCTTGCTCACCTTAAGGACCCACATGGACTGGGACCTGGCTACCTGTTGGATCGCCTAACACCTGCTGCCCTGGTCCGCTTCCTCCGATCCTCCTCTAGAGCCTCCTTGCGATTCCCAGCATGAGGTTAAAACTGCTGGTGACAGAGCCTTCAGTGTCATCGGCCCTGTCCTGTGGAATTCACTTCTCCATCAGTAAGGGAGGCCCCTTCAACTGAGACATTCAAAGGCCACCTCAAGACCTTTTTATTCAGCTGTGATTGCCAGACACCATCCTTGAGACAATGTCTCTGAGACATTTGCATGATGGCACTTTAAACATTTCTGCTGACAGTTTAGACCTTTATTTTAGTGTTTTGATTTTATGTATTTATTGGGATGTTTATTCTATTTATTGTGTTTTAATTGTTATGATGTTTGATTGTACAGTGCCCAGAGCCTCCAGGATTGGGAGTCCGAAAATAACATTTGCCTTGCCTTGCCATATTACTCTCCCTTCACTGCCCCAATTTTTGTAGCTGATATCTACTGTCGCCCCAGTACCCACCCCTCGGTCACATAAAATGTACTGTCTCCATTACTCCATCTCGCAATCTGTGAGCTGTTCATTTTGGGTGACTTGAACCTAAATTGGCTATCACCCAAGTTGAGTAAGACACGGAATGATATGGTTGCACTCAGTCTTACTCAACACATCCTTGAGCCCACATGTCTGAATCATAAAACACAAAATAGCACTCTACTTGACTGGGCACTAATCACTCGTCCACACCATGTCATCAAGTCAGTTATTCTCCCAGATGCCCTTAGTGACCACAAACCCATCTTTCTGATCTGTAAGGTCCAGTCCAAACCCTCTTAAAATCATTCAGCTAAGCTCCTTTAAATCCCTTGATCTTGCCTCTCCAGGATGAACTTTCCTCCACTGACTGGGCTCCTCTGTCCTCTGCCCCTCTGTCGACTATGTCTTCATCTACTTTAAGGATAAATTCATCTCCACTTGAAACTTATTTGCGCCTTTAGGAGGACCAGAGTTAATGGGCTTCACCTCTTGATTACCTCCTGAATTACCTGTTTTCCTGTGTCATGACTGCGCCCCTGAAAAACAAAAACCTCCAAGCTCCCCAGCAGTTACACACGTATAGAATGCTCCACAACCTTGTAACAAAGCAACCACATTGGCAAGTCTGCGTATTTCAAATCCTCTTTCCTCACTAATATCAAAACCTCTAAATTCTGTGTGATCCTTCTCCTCCTTCACCCTCCTGTTCATAAAATTGGCAGTTCCCTGGTATCAGACCCCTGTTTAGTAGCTAAAGAATTTAATGCCAACTATACATCTTGTGTCAAGTATCTTCTAAGCTCCCTCCCTCCAATATGCCCCTCCCGAGTCCACCTCCTACCCTGTGTCCAATTCCCCACCTCCTCCTTCTCAACCATCTCTACCAATGAAGCTCTAAATGCCCTCCTCTCCCTTAATCCATCAAAAGGTTCCTCCCTCGGATGACCTCAATCCTAAACCTCTCTGACTGTCTGCTCTGCTATCACCTACCCTATTTCTTTAATTCTAAATCTCTCCTTTACATCTTGGAAACATGCTGTTGTCCTTCCTCTCCCCAAGGGCGGTGACTCCTCTGCTCCTGGCAACTATCACCCCATCTCTACTTCCCACCCTTGCTAAACTTAAAGAACACCTGGTTCTTTCTTCCAGCTTTCCTTCCTCTCTCTGATTCCTCCTTTTCCTCCATTCCAATCTGGTTTTGGAAGAACCATTCTACCACCACCTCCTTCCTCAGGCTCACCAACTCCATCCTTACAGGGATGGATGATGGCCTGATAACTTCAGCTATTTTGTCGACCTAGCAAAAGTGTTTGACACAGTCTCTCACACACTGCTTCTTGATTCCCTCCACAGCAGCTCTGGCCTCATCTGCCATAAACTGGTTTAAATCATGCCTCACCTGAAGAACTCAATCAGTAAAAATCTCTGACTAAACCTCCCTCCACTCCTTATCGACACTAGAGTCCCTCAGGGCTCAGTGCTTAGTCCCCTGCTCTCTCCATCTTCATCAGTGACCTTCCTACAGGCTGCTCCACCTCATCCAGCATGACTTCAACCAGGTTCAGCTCTGGTTTGCCTCACACCAACTCTCCCTCAATGCCAAGAAGACAGCCTCTATGATCTTTGGCACCAGGCAGAGGCTCTCTAGGATTACAGCCCTGCCCTCCTTCCACACCCTTGATGCAACAATCCTTGAGGACACATCTTCATTTAGATTGGGGTTTAGTTGGACCAATACCTCAACTTCCCTGTTCACGTTGATGCTATCCTGAAGAAACTGTGTCCCAAGCTTGGTGCCCTGTACAGGAACCGTAGTTGCATCCCGCTGATGTGAGCCGTGAACTTGTTCATAAGATGATACTCCCATATTTGACTACTGTGATGTAGTCTATGGTGCTCCCAAATCTTCCCTGACCAAATTGGACACTTCTTAACTCCTTCTGTCACTTTGCCCTTGATGCCCCTTCTAGGACTCATCAGACCTGATCATGCCTTAGCTTTTCCCTCACAGTCAAACCAACATCTATCCCACTGCGCCAAACTGACCTCCAAACCTGGATTGAAGAACTCCTCTTACCTTTAATCCTCTCTTTCACCCCTCCCACCCTCCCACTCCCTGAGATGTAACGACACACGCATCCTGATGGTCACTCACTGTTCTACCCTCATTGGCCAGTCTGGATTTTCCTACTGCTTCCTAAAACCTGGAATGCCCAACATCCACAAATACACCACTCTTCTTCCACCAGTTCCCTTTGTACTGCAATTTACAATTTTCTGTCTTCCAGCTGCACCTGTTTTAATCCTCCCTAACTACCTGTTATGCCTTGTTCCTACTACCAGCACCTCAACCCCAGTGCAGAGTTCTCAGCATCCTGAAGGGATTTAGCTGGCAGGCTGCTTTCTGCATCCTATCTCTCTCTCTCTCTCTCTCTCTCTCTTTTAACTTTGCTGTAGCTTGTCAGCTTTGCCCTCTTTGCAGGGGCTGTTTACATCCTGAAGGGGACTAGGTTTTGGATGACTTCCTCCTCCCCTCCCTCCCTCCATTCTGCACCTCACCTCCTCCACCACCTTAGCTACCTTCCTCCCTACTCTATCAATGGTAATTGCCTTCTCCATCCTGACTCCAACACTAGCACTTGTTTACTGCCTATGGGCCTAGCACTTGGAACATCTTTGCACCATGTTGTTTTGTCAATTACCTGCCTGTATTATGGTTTCATGGTCTGTGTCTCACTTATTAGCTGTATTAATTTTCCAATCTGTAATGCCTGTACTGATTACCAGTTGTTATTTATGTTGTCTAAATGCTCTGACTCAATTGCAACTGTTCTTACCATTATTATTCTGTATACTCTCCGTTTTCTTATCCTCATTGTATCCCTCCCCAGGTCGCACTGGGAGATGAACAACTTGTTGCACAGTGTGCCTTACGGGTGAAACATTTCTAATAAATAAATAACAACAGGCTTAATAGTGATGCCAATGGTGCAGCCAGCAGCCCCTGAGTTCTCTTTAGCATCTGAGGTGAACTGCATCCCAGCCCATTGCCTTGTCCACCATTAACCTGGACAGTTCTTGCAGAACACTTTCCTCTGTGAATGGACTTGTGTCCAACTCCTGACCCTGTGTGCCCTTGTTATGTAATACCAGACCATCCCCTTCACCTCCTCCCTTCTACTGGCCCCCCACTTTCCTACCAATCTCACTATCCCTGACTTGGTCTTCCTTTTTTCAGTGATGTATCTTAGAATGTTTTATCCCCATCTTTACCAACTTGGCTATCTGTTCCCTCAGTACCTGCCTTTGCTTTCCTAACTATCTGCTCTGCCACCCTATGTATCTCCCTCGTACTTTGATCTATCCTTTCCTTCTGTGTACTTTTGTACCTCCTGATGGCTAGTTTTTGTCCCTTGCTGCTCTCACAACCTCTCTCTTCTTTTCTGCCCTTGTTGACTGTCTTATGCATAGTTATGTAGCTCTTGCAAGTCCCTCCCTGATTGTAGCCCACCACTCCCTCAACTCCTCCCAGGTTCTCTATTCTTGCCAGGGCATCCTTACATTCTCCTTCCTTTTATTGAAATCTGCATGCCTGAAATCCATGACCCTCATCCTACTCATCCCCACTGTGACATCAGTGACACTGCTCCAGTGGTTAGTACAAGGTCCAGTGTTGCTCCCCTGAGTTGGTTTCCATTTCAGTTGTCGGAGGAATGCTCCTTGTAAGAATTCCAGTATGTCCCTGCTCCTGATGTCACCTCTGCTGGGAGATTCCAGTCCATGTCAGGGAGATTGAGAGAGACTGAAGTCCCACACCAGCAATATTTCTCCTTCATCCTTTGTACTGCTTACATTAGCTCCCTATCTACTTCTTCCCTGTGCTGGTAGTCTATAAATCACTCCTGTACATGTAATGGTCTCTGATCTCTCTCCAGGTTGACCCACAGTAACTCCACTTCCACTTGCTCCTCCTGCACCATTGAAACCTGTATACTGTCCCTCACATATTGGGCTAACCTCCCTTCCTACCTGATCTATCCCTCCTAAATAGATTAAAACCTGGATGGCCAATTCCCAGCCCTGGTGTTCAGTTCCCCAGGTCTCTGGACCACTAGGTCCACTTTACCCTGTCATTGTGACCTCTAAGTCCAGTAGTTTGTTATTCAGACTCCTGGCATTCACGCTCATCACTCCACCAGTTCCCCCTTCCTTGCTGCTTCCTCTCCCTCAATCCTGCCCCAATATGTGGGGAGTGCCAGCTAGATAACTTCCACCTGTTGTGTCCTCCATTCCTCTTGTATCCTCATACTCCCCCTTTATTAATTTGAACTTAGATCCTTATCTATGTACTCTTGTAGTTTCTCTCTATGTATCCTGGTTTCTCCTCAGTACTCTGAACTCATGTCCATGCATATGCAAAGTGGACATGGCAAGGGTTGAATATAAGGAAGAGTTCCAGCAAGAAGGCCAAATGATGCTTCACAACGGTGGCAGGTATTGGATATGCCCCTGCAGGTAGATGTGATGCATGGTGGGGGGATGGTCCATAAAACAGAGGATACCCTTAGGGCAGCCCAGCCACAGCAGAAAGAATTGGGGATGCCTCCTCCCAGATATACTCCATGTACAACCAAGGGAACTGTACGAGGATCAACTGTAGGTTCCAGCACTAATGTGTCACCTTTGGGCGCAGTACCCACCCATGCAGTCTACCTTCTTGCAGTCCCTAAAAGGAGATTATAGTTTTGCCTGTAGAAAGTATCAGAAGTCTCACTGAGGCATGCCTGCCCACCCTGGTAAGGAAGGACAGGTTTTGACTTTGGCTTGACCAGTTCTCAGAATCTTGGAGTGGTAGGAGGTGGAGAATCTGAAGTCTGCCAGAGGCTGCCACAGGTGGTCCAGGAAAACTGAGAAAAGAAAGATGGTTGGGATGGGTGAACAGTCCATATACTGCCCCTTCCTTGCCTAGTCTTAGGGTGACCAAATCGGGCTCATGCCTTAGAAAACTCCAGGCAAATTCCAGATGATCAATCATTCATCACACCCAGAAGAAGATTCAGTGAATGATCATATTGAACATTGGTTTACAATGCTTCAGTATGAGTCATTTGACTGGGCTGTGGAGGTAGTGTTGGCTGCAGGCAATCGCAGGGCAAGGATGTTGAAGGCACACAGAATCAGCTTTCCACTTGCTGCCAGTACATCCAGTGGACAAGGACTTGTTAGGATGAAATTCAGGAAGAGTATTATGTAGACAATTGCATGCCAATCGGATGTGCAGTAGCTTGCTAATATTTGAAGTTTTTAGTACCTTTCTACACTGGAGGCAACCCACCAGTTAGCAGATGGTTTTTGGTGGGCATCAGAATCCCATATATGGACCTTCGGAAGGGTACGAGTGGAGAATCTGATGTCTGCTAGAGACCGCCCACAAGTGGTCCAGGAAAAACTAGAAAAAGAGAGGTGGTTGGGAGGATGAGGGCCTTTCTTTGCCTAACCCTTAGGGTGTCCCTAGTTGGGCCCATGCCTAAGAAAATCCTGGGTGAATTCTTGGATGATCAATCATTTGTCACACCTGGAAGAAGACTCAGTGAATGATCATATTGATCCTTGGTTTACAACAGTTCAGTATGAGTCATTCAACAGGGCTGTGGAAGTAGGGCTGCAGGACCGCAGTCCAGGATGGCTAAGGCAGATGTAGAATCAGACTCCCACTTGCTGCCAGTACATCCAGTGGACAGGGATCTGTTAGGGATGACATTTGAGGAGGAGTATTAAGTACACAATAGCATGCCTATGGGATGCGAGTGGCTTGCACAATATGACATTTTCAGCTCCTTTGTACATTGGGCCACAATGCGGACATCAGGGAACCAGGGCATCATCCACTACCTTGATAACTTCCTGTTTGGGAGCAAGGGGCTCCCCAATTTGTGGACAGACCCTGAGCACTTTTGTAGAATTGTATGAGCACCTCAGCATGCCACTGGCCCTGGGGAAGGGGAGCCACCAAGCCCGGTGATGACCTTCCTGGACACAGAGATTGATGCAACAAGGAGGAGTGTCATTTGCCTAGGGACAAGTTAGGTACTACAGTCTATCTAGAACAAGGCAGTGGTGCTAAAGATCACCCTGCAGGAACTGCAGCAGATAATGGGTCATCTGAACTTTGCATGACATGTCATCTCATCAGGGATGACCATCTTAGGGTGCTGGGGGCAGGGGCTAGAAACCCCATCACAAGATCAGGGTTATAGAAGGAGTCTGCAAGAAACTGCAGGTCTGGCAGACATTTGTGGACCACTTCAAAGAGGTGTCAATGTAACCAGAGACTGAAGATAGTCAATCAATCAATTGTTTTTGATCATCCAAGGTATACAAATATGCCAAGGTTATTACAAAAAGTAAAATAAGTTTTACATACATACATATTTTGGGGTTGATTGATTAAAACAGGATGATAATTAGTGTACATTCATTCTTAAACTTAGCTTTATATAATAAAATTACTTGTATTAATCTTATCAACTTCATATAAAATCAGCAATTTCCTAGTGTCTTAGGATAACAAGTTCAGTTGGATATTCACGGAAAAGGATAAAAATAGATAAAAATGCTGGCCGTGGCTCTAAGGGTTGAGGCGCTGGGCGCCACACCTCACGCCACGCGGCGACCCATGTTCTGGAGCGGGCACGGGTTGCTGGGGGTCGGCGGGGCGGAGATGGATTGAGCATCCGGAGGACTGCTCTCCATCTCCCGGGTGGGGGATTTGGTCGGCCGGTGTTTGTTCGACTCCTTAGCGGAGGCTGGGGACCGACAGCACATAGCTCAAGACTAGGGGAGGGCGGGACGTGGCTGATGCTTGACCCGTGCGCTGCACTCAGTCGCTGGCATCATTGCACGCCATGGTCCGCCGGGGACAAGAAAATGGGCCCGCAGCATGACGTCGTTTCCTGGTGCCATTCCTGGAGGATGCCTCCCTGGCATGGATCCATTGTGGTGGGTCGAGTCGCCCTCACCACCCTGCCACGAAGGGTAAGTCGGGGGAGAAGGGAGGGGTCTCTGTCCGGGAATGGCACCGGGGAACGGCGGAGGCGGGGGTAAGCAGAGCTCCAGAAAAATTACACCCTAAAAAAAAAAAAAATAGATAAAAATAATTTTGTTATGTCAATTACACATACAGTAGGATTAACTCTTTCCTAATGACCTAAGTTATCAGGTTCTCTTGGGTATACAGAGAAAAATTATTAATTTACCCCATTTTGCTCCATTTGATGCAGAGAAAAAATACTACAAATATGTTGCAGGTGATACCTTTTACTGGACTAACGAAATTATTTTTAAGACTATATTTATCATTTATTTATTTAGTTTTTGTTGACCGGTAAGTGCACTAGACAAATTCTGCCTATTTTCAGGCATGACCTGAGGGAGGGGGGATACAGATGAATGCCAACTGACCTTGAACCAGATTAAGCTGTTGGTGGTATTTTTAGTGAATGAGGGAAATTTGGCCAAGGCACGAGGGAATTCTCTACTCTTTTCAAGAAGTGCCATGGGATCTTAAAGATCCACCTGAACTACCACCAGAACAGGCAGATGGGACCTTGGTTTAACGTCTCATCTGAAAGATGGCACCTCAGGAGTGCAGCACCCCTTCATGCTGCACTACTGTGTCAGTATTGGGATATTAACCCAAGTGCCTGTGTGGGATAGAGCCCACAGCCTTCTGATCTCCCGGCCTCAGAGAAGAGTGTGTTACCTGCTGAGCCACTGACACTAGCTTTAGAGATACAGCTCTCTTCCTTTGACCTGAGGAAGGCAGCTTTATCTCTTGAAAGCCAGTCTTAAAAATAATTTTGTTAGTCCAATAAAAGGTATCACCTGCAACATATTTGTTGTATTTTTTTCTCACATTGTTGACTGGACTAATACAGCTACCACATTTCTTTTTTTTTTTTTTACAAACTCCGTTTGATGCCAAAGCAAGAGTCTTAGACTTAATTTTGGAACTATTTTTTCATTTTGACTACTGAGGTAAAAAGGCAGCAATCTGATCATCATCCTTTAACATAAAGAGATGTAGGTATGAATAAAACATCAAAAGTTAAATTTTGTAACATCTTAAGATGTTATTTAGGTACTTGAAATGAAGATCAGAGTAACTCAGGCAATGTATTGTCAAATACACTAAAGATCTGGGAACAAACAGATCACATACACACGAGATCCCTGGTATGTCTCGATGGTGCCAAGTCTCTTGTTGAAACAGGTATGTTTAGAATTAAACAGCTGAATCTTGCCTGAAGATGATCAGTCTTTGGAGCTGTTTATGGATGCAGCTGGAGCATACTTCCAAGGTAAGTGGATCACCATGGAATGGCCCTTGAGTGGGCTGCTGCTGGTCCTCACAAGCAGATACCACTATTGTTGTCATAGCTTCATGCATTTGTGGACTCAGACTGTGGGACAAGAGGGTAATCTTTTCCTCAGACAATATGGGCATTGTTCACACCATAAACAGGCAGCTGTAGCCTGAAGGGACCATTGAGCGATCTTATGAGAGTCTTTGTCCTAAAATGTATGTTACTGAATGTTCATTTTAAAGCTGTCCATGTTCCAGGTATGGATAATGGAATTGTTGATGTTTTATCTCATTTGCAGTGGCAAAGATTCAGGAGTTGGCCCCAGCAGCAGAACAGCAGCCATAGCCAGTGCCAGCATTTTTGAGGGAAGGTGATGAGTTCTAGACTTGGGATTGCTAGGTAATTCCATTGCTCCTCGAACTAGGGTGGCCTATCACTGAGGAGTGGAGCACTACAACACAACTGAAGCAGAGGCAGGATGGACAAACACCTGGCCCATTCCGATTGATCAACTGTATAGCTAAATCACAGTAGCGAGGCAGCAGAGATTGACACCAGAGGTCGTTGGGCATCATTTCATGAGTTTGGTATGGTTTTATGGGAAATGGGGTTCATGGACACCACCTCACATTTTATGGTCTGGAAAGTATTTGAGGGTTGGGGCAAGAGCCAAGTTATGCAGTGAGACATGCAGCGCCCAATGGTTTACCTATAGCGGGGTGACATCCCGATAACAACATCCTCGACAGCGACAGACATAATGCTGAGTGTCAGTATTGTACTTTCAGGGATGTCTGTGTGTTTTCTTTGGGAGGCTACACCCCAAATCCTCCATGAGGGGGTCCAACCTCACACACCCAGTTTCTAAATATACAACTCCGAGTCAGAGTTGTCTCAGGGAGGAGTGAAACACAGGGCAACACAGTGCCAGCGTGGACTATCACAGCGACCCAAAGTTTTGGTCAATTCTGTCATTGTGATGGTCTTTGCTCTTGTGGTTTCTGCTGTGGGTCAGTACACCTGCCCAATCACACCAGCAGTCCTGATGCAGGTTTGCGGCCTTGCCAAAGGTATGCTGGAATCAGTATGAGGTTACACTATTTAAGACAGCATTCCTATTGGTATTCTGGGTCTCAGAGCTGGTGCAAGCAACCCAGAAAAGGGAGGCCAACCTTGCTAGATGATGACATCACAGTGACCCAGGAAGGGTTTTCTTTGCAACTGAAAAGGAGCAAACTGATCAGAGGGCATGGGTCATTGGTGTCTGGTGAAGGCACTGACTGGATCCTCATGGGATGTACATGCCTTACTATGAGCATACATAGCTCCATGCCCAATGGAGAGAGAGATTTTTCCAGCATGAGGATGGTAGCCCATGCCAGCCTGTCAGTTCTGGCACACAGTGGGGCTGGCAGTCTGCCAAGCTGGAGTAAACACCCAGGAGTTCAACATGCATTCCTTCAGGATTGGGGCAGCAACAACTGCTTGGAGCCAGGTTGGTAGAATACTGAGAGCCAGGCTCTGGGGGCGCTGAAAGTCCCATACATTCTTGTGCTACATATGACCACACTTGCTGTAATGATCTTGCATTGTCTATTCCAGGTTTCTCAGAGGGCTCCTAGAGCATATGGATCTGTGGTAATTACATTATCTATTGGGCAGAGGTGAGAGCAGCCTGCCAGCCTGTGGGCAGAACATAGCCATAACTCAGCCGAAGACACAGATCTGATGGTTGGGTAAGAGAGGCATGCGCCTGGAGAAACTGATCCCAGATTGGTGGTGGAGGCCTGGACAGGGCTGGTATCAGATATTCTTCTGATTCACCTAGGTATTGAGAATCTGGTGCTTCAGAAGATGATTGTCCTACTCAGACAATGGAGGGGGACCTGGGTTCCATACTGCAATGGTGGCCAAAGATGGTGATCATCTGGTCATACCTAATTAAGCATAAGTACTGGCAGCAGGCAAGGCACTCCAAAGCTTTAAATGCAGCATGTATTCACATCAATAGGAAATGTAACATTTTATGGAGACCATAGGGGAATCTTGATATGACACAAGGGTATTAACACCTCCTGCCAGTGACTTTATGCTTGGGATGGTGTGCATTTGTGGGATGAAGGATGGGATTGCAGTTGAATCCTTTCCATGAGGTCTTAGTAGAGCAATTGGAGAGAACTTCTTTGGGGGGGTGGGCTGTATTCATCCTATGGTGGCTTGGGAGTATCATAGACTGATAGCACAGGGGAAAGGGGGGGATGAGTCAAATTCTTCTGAAGAGCTTTTTGCCTCAGTCAGCATCAGACCACAGGACCGCAAGACCTAAATCCTGGTTAGTTGAGGGTTGCAGTCCAACCTCATCAGGTAACCTGCGAGGCGGCCATGCCAGATGGGGACAGCCACTAGCCACTTGACCACTTAACCTCCCCACTCTTGAGTTGGGTACTGACCTAGGAATTACATCCATTCCTTGGACCACAGGGTTGGTACCTCAAACAGTGGTGAGTGTTGAGCCAGAAAAGTCTACAAACTCTCCCAGCTACATAAGGTGCTAAATAAACATGTAGCTGTGGCCTTTTTCTTTAAGACACATGTCAGTGTGTTTATTCAGGGCAGGGGATGTGAGGGCTATGAAAACAAAGACTTTCAGGCTTTGGTTGAGGATACTGACTCTAAAACCCCTGAAATTCCATTATGATTCAATCAGTATTTTTGGGTTACTATTTTTTTTCAAAGTAATAGTTTTAAATATATAACATTGTTTTATGAATTGTAATGGATCAGTTGTTGCTGACCTTTAGTTATGGAACTGGTACACAGATCAAACTACATTTTCAGGCTTGGGTGGGTAGCTGCTCAATATCTGGTCAAGACAGTGTCAGCAAAATGGCCTAGTCAAAATCATGCTGTCATAACAGCGTGTGTTTTCAGAGTTATTTTTTTTATTAGTACATTTTTTCACCATGCCCAATTTCTGGTGTCATGTGGGGCTATTTTTCCTGCACCATTTTGCTGGCACTGTTTTGACCTTGTCCCAGCTGCACCTACAAACCCTACATATTTCATTATGCTTCAATTAGTACTTTTGAATTACGGGTTCATGCCAAAAATGGCAGTATGAGAGATACTATGTTTTCATTTATTACAAGTGGACAGTATTTACCTAGTTTTAGTGGCGATATAGTGGCTGGAGCAGGGACGACATGTTCTGTACAACCTTGGGGTATGTGAGGCTATTGCTGAAGGTGCTTCATGCTGCCCAGTAAGGAGTCCTTTCCACCACACTTATGTTACATGTGTATGTTAACAACTATTCTTGAGAGTTGCCAGACGTGTATGGTCACCCACAGCATCAGCAGCACCACCACAGGTCTCCTGTCAATCCTGCTGGAAAAGCAGCATTGCAGCACTTCCCCACCCAAGAAGGGAGCATTCAGATGAATGCTCTGTCCCCCTCCTGTAAGCCTCCACTTCTGATATCCAAAGGCCAAGGCATGAACCTGGTTGGTCATCAGTATACCAAAGTGGTTCCCCACCACTGAATTCTAGCAGTGGGACATGCATACAGAATCCTTATCAGCTGCAAGAATTCTTCAGGAAAGCCAAATTTCACCAAGGTCGTGAACATAAAGGACCATTCAACTCAGTCGAACGTTTTCTGGTCCAATGAAACCAGAGATGCTTCCATATCTGGGTCCACCGACGAGAAATCAAGTAAAACACTTTCTAAATGGTCGGCCGACGAGCGGCCAACCACAAAACCAGCCTGCTCTGGGCTAACCAAATCTAACCACACTTGTTTTAGTCTAAAGGCCAGGATTTTAGCAAAGATTTTAACGTCAAGATTCAATAAGAGATTGGTCTAAAGTTACCTACTAATTCTGGATTTCCCAGGTTTAGGTAATAGAATTATTCTGGCTTCAAAAAGTGTTTTATCTGTAATACCAAACTTAATCCAGTACACAAAAGCTGTCTCAATAACGGAGTAACATTTTGCTTGAAAAGTTTAAAAAGAAGGTGTGGAATCCATCCAGGCCAGGAGCCTTATCAGTTTTAAGAGAGTCGATAGCTTCCCCTATCTCCTCATCGGAAATAGGTGCTATTAGCTTCTGTCTAGAACCCTCTGATAAACAAGGAAGGAAATATTAGTTAAAACTCACCCAATTTAGTCTTTCCTTGCGTGGGTGGATGTTGGCTTGAGTACAGATCTTTATAGTAGTCAACAAAATACTCAGAATACCCTCAGGGTCTGTAATCAACTGATTTGAAACGGATGCCTTAAAGCCATCACCCATTTAGCTTCAGATTTTGTTTTAATTGCCAGGCCAATTATCTCCCAGCTTTACTACCATGGCCTAAATACATAGCTTTAATCTTATTGGATGAGTTTACTGCTTTCTCTCAAGATATTGGCGTACTCGTTCTCAACGTTACCAATTCTTGCTCCTGATCATCTGTTCTTAAACTTTCCGGGATAGATTCCAGCTCCCTAATTGCTTTCAAGGAATTAGCTAATCCTTGAGAAATCTTAGCCTTGCGAACAGTTGCCAGCGGATTAGCTCCCTCTCCATACTTTTTAGAGTTGCCACCCTTGATCCACCGCCCTAATAGAACCCCAATTAAATTAGATTGATCTGTTCAAAAGTCACGAAAACGGGTTAGAACCTGGGCATCCTTTAGTATATTGTTATTCAATGACCATGAGTAAGACCTTGAAGGAGCTGATGACAATGCCCAACAAATTTTGACAGGGGAGTGGTCAGAGATCACCCTGGTAAGAGTACTGCCTCTGTCACTCCAGATATACACTGTTGGTTCACTAAAAGTAATCGATCCTTGAGAGTGTTTTATGAACCGGAGAATAAAAGGTATACTCATGGACTGCAGGGTTAAATAACCTCCAGGGTCTACTAACCCTAGGAAGGACACCAGCTCTTCAACGCATTGGGCAGGCGAGGACCGTGTACCTCTACAACAGGAACGATCCAGCCTATTAGACTGGACTATGTTCCAATCTCCTCCCAAAATAGTTGGGATCTCTTTAAATGGGGATAAAACCGTTGCCAGCTGGGCAAAAAGGACGTGATCAGGTTGGGACCATACACTGATCCCAGTACTAGTTGTTGCCCTCCCAGTCTTCCTAAAACTAGAATATATCTGCCATTAGGTCAGAAACTATTTCAAATGAATAAATGGCACACTCGGGCTATCAGGATAGCCACACCCGACTACTTGAAGAAAACCCGCCCCAAAACCTGATCTACCCATTTCTTTTTAGGTGGGATAAACGATCTGGAAGGATATGGGTTTCTGCAAGAATACTATTGCCGGGTTGTAATGGGCCAAGTGATTCAATATTACAAACTTCTTGCAGTTGTCTCACCCCTTTAATATTCCAAGAGAAAGTTTAACTTGGTAACCATATAAAGTAATTCCCCATACAGAGAAGATTTGGATATCTGCCCCCCGACCCACATCCTGACAAAACAAAACCAAAACCCAAAATTAATCCCCACCAATTATCCAAGAACCCTCTAAAATCAGCCATAAACTAACCCCCTGCCCGAAGCCTACCTCTGACTCTGGTCATGGTGCGCCATAGAGGTGGGGCCACCCACTCCTTACATAATAAGAAAGTAAAACAGAGCCTTAAAGTTATTGCCCTGATGTATAAGACCCTACAATACACCGATATAGGGCTAGTCCATAGTAGGAACTATCATGGCTGCCCAGCCTGAAAGTCTACCAGTTGAAAAAGAAAGTGAGCTCTGGGCTGCCACTTAACCATAACCTATCTGGCAGCTTAAACTTGTAGCATGGTCATTCAGTAAAACAAGATCTAAAAGTAAGCGAAAGAAACCAGGGTAACTAGGGCATCTAGGATACTGTACATATTGCTCACCCCTTGAAATGCAGTATGATAAATAAGACAGCCCAGATAGGAGGATTCCTGATGTGAAAATATAAAAACATCCTGCTGCTAGAGAGAACGAAGGGGAGGAACCCCAGGGTAGCTAGATGCCCCTTCCTCCTAACGCTGCTAAGCTAAGGCCAAATAACTGCATAAGCCAAGCAACAACCCAAAATGTGCAACTTGAGAAACCTTAAACCCCTTCCCACAAAATCCCATTTTCAATTCTGCCCTGCCATACTGAATATGAGAGAAGCCCACATAACTGTAACATAAACATTTTCAAGGAAGAAAGCATATTGATAGATCGATAGCTCCCTCTTTGTGGACTTCTAAAGTAAAGTATACCCTCACTGTCATCATTGAACATTGACAATTAAGTGAGAAAGCATACAATAAAGAAACAAACATAGTCCTTAGGCATTCCCAACAGTTTTGGCAGCTTAGTAGACTGTTACTGTTCACATAAAAGTCCAGAGAGGACAAAATGCAAACGACAACATAAATGCTGTGGCATAACTTCCAACTATTGAGATCCACTGCAGTGCTGATCTTCCTTCAACTTTTGGGAAATAGTTCAGGTAACAAAGCCCTTAACGATGCTAAAGCTTCTTGGCAGATTCAAATCGCTAACTCCATTCTTGAGTGTAATCTCAAGTTTTGCCGGTAGAGCATTCGGTGGGATCCCAGCCACCCAGAGCTTAGATGTAATGGGCCTGAAACTCGCTCTGACCTGCCTCATCTTCCAAGTTAGGTCGGGGACCAAGCGCAATCTCTTGCTTTCCCAGTGAAAAGCAGATAATTTCCTGATTTCTCTCAATAAATGCTCTCGTCGAGGTAATTTAATAATTTAAAGATTATTGGTCTTGGTGGATCGGAGGGGTTTGGCTCTGAGGGCATGGTGCCCTCTCTCAATAATATACTCCGGCCCATTTGGGAGGGCCCAGCAGATTTCTTCAGTAATTTCTGCAGAAAGAGCACTGTATTCGATCCTCTTCTCCTTCAGGGAGACCCAAAAGGACCAAATTGTTCCGCTTGTTCTCTCCAGATCGCCGAGACGATCTTCCAGCTTTGCACACCAGCTTCTTGCAATCTGAAATTGCAGGCACCGACTTTTCCATCGACCGCCGATAGACGAGATTCGAGTTCAGTGTCCATCACCCGACGGGCTAATTGGGTCAGTGCTGGCTTGAATTCCACCATCTCATCGACCAGCTTAAATAAGGCCTCTTTAATCATGGATAGATCACTGTATATTTTGCAGGAGTAATTTCTTCTGGGGTTGAAGGTGATGAGCTGCGGCGCCTTTTAGGCTCAGTTCTTGATCGGAGCTTGCATTTTGTGTTGCGATCGCTTTTGTTTCCACGGCCTTGCTCTAGCCCTAAAACTACCCGATGAGAGCAAATAAAATCAGCAAAAGCTCTTTAAAGCGGCAAGTTCGGAGTTAGGAGTGGAGCCCCAGAAAGCTGCTGCTATCCTCCATGAGCCACGTGACCCTCCCTCTACAGTAGTTTCTTTTTACCTTGTAGTTGGCCCAGTCACGATTTTGCTTTGATTTTCTTGCCAGTTTCCATAATCTATGTTTTATCCTGATGCTTTTAGTAATTTATCATTTATACATGGTATCCTTGCACTTCTCTTACTCATTCTTATCCTAGGTGCATGTCTATTGCATATATCCAAAAATATGTCTGTAAAATATTTAACTGTTAATTCTAAGTCTGGAATTAATTTACATCTCCCCAATTTTCAGTTGACATATCCATGTTAAATCTGTCAATGGAGAAGTATCTCATGTCTCTAACCCACCCTTTATTAGATTGTTTCTGATGCTGTACTATACAATCAATTGTTGCCCATATTAGATTATGATCCCAAATATGGTGACATAACCCTGTTGATTGTACATTTAACTGCAAAGAAACTAGTAATAAATCCAGTGTAGTTCCTTCTGATAAAATATTAGTATATCTAGTAGGTTCTTTTATGCGTTGCTTTACATACAAAGATGCTAACATTTCCTTCAGCTTTCTGCCTCTGGGTTTATAGCAGTTTGAATTTAGATCTCTAACAAAATCACTAATTTATCTTTTATACTAGCTTGAATGATATTAACCATCTGTTCTAGTTCAGCCATCTTTGTGTTTGGTGGAGAATATATAATCCTGATAGCCATTTTCAGATTCTGCATAAATTACCATATAATCTATATTTCCCAAGTTCCTTTTAATAAGGTTTCTGCTGAACCCAATGCATGTTTTAAATATAAAATTAGCCCCACATCCTTCCTATCCGAGTGAAACAATTGATATTCTGTCACACCTATTTCACTATCCTCTATCTTATTTGAGAGCTAAGTTTCTAAAAAAACCTGCTATATTGGTTTTGTTATTCAAATAACATTGCTACCATATCCATTTTGGGTCCAGGCTTCTTATGTTATCATGTATTATTTTAGATTTGTTATCATCTTGATTTTTGGTCTTGGGTTCTATCTCCCCATTATTAGCAAAATTGCATACGTAGTATGGTCCATACACATAGTCTTATATAAATTATGTGCATCCAGTAGCTGAATGATATAACATCCAGTTTCTAGAAAACTCATTTCTACATGGCTTTATTTAACCAGTACATCCGATTTGTGCACTGGTTATATGCTGTGTAGGCCAGTAGAATCTAAGTTTATTTGAAACTTTCACATTTTAAGTGAAAAGCTAATCATGCAGAAAAGTAATAGGAAACCCATCATCTTCTACATATACATTATTGCTTCCTCAGCCTTTATAACGAATCACTGGAATATGTCATATTGCTGTACACTGTGAGATAATTCGCTGTCTAATTAATACACACTTCTTGACTTGTAAAATCAATTACTTAGAACTGTCTCCTTACAGCAATAAAAGCAATATATCAATATATTAAAATAAAGTTAATTAAATTCATTAAATAACTCCCCTAGAGCACAGGGGCCTTAATACTTATATCCACAAATTAATTAAATAGCCCCAGGTTGCACATAATAAAATAGCCTACAACTTACCCTCCTTTTGTTTATATAAAACTATTTCCTGTAATAAATTATGGTAAATACCTTGACTAGGCAAACTTTCCCATAATAAATTATGGTAAATATCTTAACTAGGCAGACTAGATTCATCCAGATATCAGTATATCAGAACTTATAAACAAGTAACCACTAAGAACCTCCTAGTTTGTAATTCAATCCTGACCTTCTGTAATTCCAATTAGAACTCTATAGGCTAAAGCTTTTCTAAAAATAATTCAATACATAATACCTCAGATGTTGAAATAATTTGAGTTCCAAGTGTTTTTCTTGTTGAGTGGTGCTCGCGCCACTGCCTCTCACTTGTGTTACGCTCATGCTAGCGAGCCGCACAGGGTTTTGATGGTGTAACCCCACACCTATGATAATCTCAGCAGTCGGCTCCCCGAGCCCCTTCTCACTGTGTATAGCAGCTGTTGTGGAACAACATATGAAGCAAAATGTCAAAAAGTACTTGCACAGTCTCACACTGGCAGGTGTCTTCCACACAGTGCAGGGGAATCCTCTCCGGGGTGAAAGCAGGCAAGAAACAAACAGGAGAGGTGTTCACTGTCTCCTAGGTATGTGCACCAGGTACCTTTGGTTGTGAGCCCCCACAAAAATGTTCCATTTTTTGTGCTGTCCTGGATCACTGTTTAGAGACTAAAAGAGAAGTCTTTACAGGTGGGAGCTACATCAGTTATTGTACCTTCTGCCACTTTATTGCACTTCACACTTTCCAAAATGAATGGATCACAACAAGCCCAAACAAGTGCAATGTATGCCACAAACCAACCTAATACTGACATTTTATCATTTTCTGATGCAGCAGAAAATGACATAGCATTACCAGTGGATCAAATAAGAGCCCTTTTTGGGTAGTAATCCACAACAGCCAAGACAATGTGGATTTTAAAGTACTGGAATATCTGATAAAAAGTGAGGTTTCATTTACATGCCACCTCTCTTTCCCAATATTGGCACTATAAGCACATCCCACAAGGGATGAGGTAACCAAAACCACCATCTTTGGTATGGATGATGAAAGGTATATCAAAGATTGTGAAACAAATTCTGAATAAGTGCAGTCAAGATAAGATGCTCTTGAATATTAAAAGGCTAAGAAAGAAACAGCAAAAGCTGCAACCTATATCAATAACCTTGAAATAAAACTAAAAGAAAAATTCCTGCACCAGAATTGACTTACTTAAGGCATGTACAGACAACAGTGTGAACAAATTTCAAGCCAACTTGATTGCATACAAACAAAAGAAATTTAGCAGAGATGTGAGCGACTATGCAGCAGGAACAGTATACTCTTGGCAAGGGCCAAAATGAGTATACAACTCACCACCATCAGACAAAATAAATTTCACAGTGGTGATTTGGACATCTCTGCCTGAAAGTGATCCTGGAGATGATACAAACAGAACAACTAAAATAGGTGTTTGTTAACCCAGGACATGAGAGACCGGATTTGGACCCTCAAGAGAGAAACATAAGAGAAGAACAATGAGGGGAGGGAAAGAAGAAGGGGAGATGGATGAGAGGTGGGAGAGCAAAACAGCATTGGAGAGGAGGCAGGACTGGGGCCAGGTGAGATGCTCTGCATGGGAGATGAACACCAATTGAGAGCATAAACTTATCTCTGATAAGCCTCACCAGCACTCAAACCCAAGTCCTCAAAAAGGCCTGAGGTATATTCCAACCAACCAAGTCAACCCATTTAAAGTAGATGTGGATCTTTTCAGTTATTGAGGGACTCCAACTGAAGGAAGTTTTCATAAACCACCCTCAAATACCCACCCAAAATCCCCTCAATCCACATATCCCCAACAACCATGGGAGACCACCCATCTAAAAAACCTCAAATTTTTGCCCCTTCAAAGCAATTTCACACTATGTACATATTTCAGTGTTGTGCCAGAAGAAGTACACAGGCTGATTCAGAAAATAAATACTGTAAGCACGAACAAAACATTTCAGGGAAGAAAGAGACAACTATAAAAGAACAAGAAAACAAGAATGAGGTGGTGATAAAGTCAGCAGACAAAGGAGGAGCAGTACTAATATGGGACGGGGTTGATTACCTTAAAGAAGCAGAAAGACAACTCACCGATGTAACATTTACAAAAAATCCCTGTTGATCCCACTAAAGAAATAATGGAAAGAGCTAACCAACTAGTTCAAAGGGGCTTAAATGCACAATGGATTACAACACACGAAGCTGATTTCATGATAGTTAAGTTTACCAGAAAACCAGTGTTATATCTGCTTCAAAGGTACTCTAAAACAGTTGTAGCCAGTGCCTAGTCCCCCGATTGTATCAAGCAATAGGCTCAATAACAGAGCCTATCTCCAAATGTGGTTTTCCATCAAAAAACATGTCCCCTTCCTACGCTCCTATATCCAAGGAACAAATTATGCTCTAAGAGTTGTCAAAAGAATTGGTGGTGGATGATGGTGACTAGTTAGTGACAATAGATGTCGAAAGTTTATATTCGAACATCCCCATGAAGGTGGTCTAGAAGCACTGAAAATAGTTTTGAACTATAGAAATGACACTTTCCACCCACTAAGTATATTCTTGATTTGGCAAGATTTGTCCTAGAGGCAAACTATTTTTGGTTTAATGGAAGTCATTTACACAACATAAGGGTACAGCTATGGGCACTACATTTGCCCCAATCTGGTGAATACCTCTGTATATGGGATAGGGAGGAACACTGTATCTTTGATCCAGAAAACAACCCATACATCAACAAAATAAAACATGGCAAAGATATATTGATGATTGCCTCATGACATGGTCTGGAAATGAGACTGCTTCAAGAATGTATGGGATATATAAAGCTGACAAATACAAATCTAGAAATTCATGTACGAGGTAAACTTAAATGAGATCCTGTTCCTTGACATTTTAATCTTCAAACAAGGTACATACCTGGAAGCAAACTGAACAGGAAACCCTTGTCCAGAAATATGCTTCTGAGAAGAAAGCTGCTACCACCACAATAACAAATAACATGTCGAAAGGACAGTTCATTGAGAGCCAAAGTGGTTGCTCTGCAGAGATGGGTTTCACTGAAGCAAGTCAGGATCTGACAAAATGGTTCAGATAAAGAGGATATGACCCCCACAATGGATTCCCTTTAGCACTCGAGGAATCTAGAAAGAAATTTTCTCTTACACAGAAAGTCCAACACTAAGCATGGAAATACCACATTTGTAACACAGCACAATCCATTGACAAAAATTGGTGAAGTAATTAAAAGCATTGGCTGCTTCTAAGCTATGATAAAGCCCTGAAAAATGCTATCAGATAAGACACCAAGGATACCGTACCAAAGAGGGAAGAACTTGAAAGACACTCCGTGAAAGTTTTGCCACCAACACCACAGCATGGAAACTGGCTACCTCCCACCCCTTCCCCAGGCAATTTCAGGTGGGTCATTGTACCCACTACTTCTAATACCAGTAATACAAATATGTTTTGCCATCCCAATGTTTACCATAAATCATTTTATAAACTGTAGCACTATGGCTGTCATCTATTTACTCCTTTGCCTATGTGCTTTGGGCTATCTGGACGAAACTGAAAGATCCCTGAAACTACGGATTGGTGAGCATAAAGCAGCCATCAGGAATACCATATGCTATGGCAAGACATTATAAGGAGGCAGGCCATGGATCTGCAGCTTCTCTATAGTTTGTCGGAAAAGACAACCTCGAACCAGGTATCAGGGGTAGTGTTGTGCAAAACTGAAATATTTCACCTGGTGAAATTTTTCACATAATTTCACAATAACACAACATTTTTCACCTATCACGAAACAAAATTTCACCTGTTTTCTTGATTTTTGCGTAATGGTGAGATTTTGCTTACCATGACAATTTCACCCATTGATGATCCAAATTTCACCTTGTGGAGGAATTTCACATGAAACTTTTGATTTCACTGGCGACATTTTGGTACAAAGGTGAAATTTGCAATGCATTGTGGGTAAATAGGTCAAACGTCACGTGTAACTTGTTTCCTGCTGCATGCTGAGTCAGAGAGCAGTGTGTTGTGGTACATCACAGCAGATAAAGCCTTTGAAAACTATAGCTATAGTAAAACTTCTTTGAGAGCTAATTGCTGCAAAAAATAAAGTGTTTTCCTAGTGCTGCTTTGCTGGTAGTGCCTGGCACTAGGGAACATTTTCTAATTTTGTGAATTTTTGTATGTCATGTAGTTTGAATTAGGTTTACTTTTCTCTCCTGTCTTTGAAAGAGTTGTGTGGGGTGGGTAGGAGTGTAAAGCAGTGCAGGCTATTTTCTAGCCAAGCAGATTATATATTTACTCACAATTAGTTTGTGAGTTATGTATTTACTGTTATTTAATAATTTTTGTTATATCTTGCAATTCATTTTCTCTGAAAGTTTCTCTATCCTGTTTGAGAGAGTTCCTGCAACTGTTAGCTATGTTATATACACCATTCTTTCACTTTTAGTTGTGAATTGATTTTGAATTCTAAAGTTTTAAACACTCAGAGCTGATCCTTTTATTTTTTTTTTGTGGTTAGTTCTGTTAGCTGGAGTGTTAACTTATGTGTTACTAAAACTGTGAAATCAACAGTTGTAAAGTACTCTACCGATCACTTGAACGTGTCTATTACAGTTGCACTACATAGTTGGATTGTTCTGTATGTTATTGCTGAGCTTGACTCTGCACACCGCGTAGTGGTGTTCTGTTTTAGCTAACTCTACATACCTTACCCTTTTCTCTGTTATAGCACTGTTTATGTCTCACCTGACATGCGCATTATAAAACAGTATATGTTAAAACAGTCATTTTCAAGAGCTTTCTTGTTGATCCCTCCCATCCAGACAACTAACGATTGTGTGGTACTAATTTTCTTTGTTGCTGCTTTATGGTTGTCTCTTCCTTAATATAAAAAATAAATTGTGGTACTGAGTAACATTATACACATTACAGTACTTTATTTTTCCAGAGACTGAGAGACACAGGTGATCTGTTTTAAAGTGTGCCACTAGTTTGTGCCCTTTTTTCCGTGTGTGTGTTTCTTTAATTCCTTCCTGTTTGGGAAAAAAGTTACCTTTTTATGTTATACTACACTAGTCTGCCTACCATATACGGTATTAGTTCTACTGTAAATGCTGGTACCTGTCCTGATTGTTTTTGGACTTTAAGGAAGCCAGTACTGTAGGTGTGGGACATCATCATTCATGTGTGAGGTATTATTCACATATTGAGTAGTAATACATCCTTTCTTCAAATACTCCCAGAGAAAGGCAAAGCATTGAAGCAGCAGTCAGCAAAAATGCCTGGTAAGAAGCAGCCAAGTACAGGTAGGAAACATGGCGGGGGTGGATGAGGGAGCTAAGAAGTCTGCTGAAAAGTGCAGTTTCAGTTCCAGTTCCCCATAGCAGTGAAAGCACAGGTATGTCTGCATCACTGTCTTCAAGTTCTGATGTGGGCCCCTGGAAGGGCAGGAACCAACAAAGGAGTTGGTGGCTGAACTTGGCCAGGCATATCTGTGTCTTACTTTTTAAAGCTCAAACTGTTGCAGCCATGCTAGTGGGGGATGCTGACTGAGAGAAGAAGGAGGCACTGACACCAGCACAGGAACAGAGGTCCAGGACTGGGAGTAGGGTGATAATAAGTCTATCAGTGTGACTGTCCAAGTTTTCTGCAGGAGCTGGTGATGACAGTGTTCAACAAGAGTCTAATAGTCCTGGAGATAAGGATAGTTAGACCCTGAGATAGTTGTAGAGAAGAAAAGGTGCCATCCTCCAGAAGACAGTGATGGGGAGGAGGAGGAGGAGGGAAGACAAGGTCATCATCGTTATTGGTGGTGGTGATGATGATAACTGGGATGATCCCACATGGCAGCCTAAGTTAAAAAAGTCAAGGGTGATGTAGGCCATTTACATGCACAGCCCATGGGTCAGTCTGTCACCAAGCCTATAAGCACACCTCCAAGCAGGCAAGTAACTACCCCTCCCAAAAGTAGTCTTATGGAAGTCATATTAGCAGCTCAAAATACACTCTTCTACACCTGTTTCTGAATCATCCCAGTCCCAGAAGCATCTGAAGTCCAGAGGTCAAAAGTCCTAGTTTGGGATTTTTGTGCTAGATCCGCTGATGAGACCATAGCAATATACCAACTTTGTCAAGCCCATGTTAGTCAGGGGAAAAAGGAAGCCACATAGGCACTGGTGGCCAACACACCACCTGAGAAACAAGCACACACTGAGATGGCAGCAACACCAGAAGGATGCCAGAGCTGTTGGTAGCATGGTGCATGTAGTAGAGAAGAACATGAGGAGGGAAGGCAGAGTGGGTCAGTGGCAGAGAAGGAGGTGAGGCAATCCTTTGCTCTCTCTCTAGTAGTGGGCATAGCAGTGGCGATCGCAGTCCCAGTCCCATGAGTCTTAAAAGTACATCACCCCACACCCACAAGCAACCAAAATAACCAGGTTCATGCAGTCTCCACCACCTGGCCAAGAGTCAATTGTTACTCCTAAAGAAAATCATTGCTGACACAAGTACAGCATTCTGGTCGGACAGCCCCAAAGATGCAGCCCACTCTGAAGACCATCCTTGAGCCGGCAGACAAAGTACCCACCCAATCATGCTGCTGCTAGAGTTAAATGCTGCCACTGGTGAAATGCAGGCCATCGATCTGTTGTCATTCTCATTCATAGAAATGCTGGTTTCTACAGGTTGATGGCCCGTGCCTGTCCCAAACGGCAAGTTCCATCACAAACCTTTTTAGTAAGTGTGCCATGCCGGAGTTGAAAAGTAGAGTTGCTAATTACATTAGACATGCATTGAAGCATAGTGTGTCACACTATATCCATCTTAGCAAGGATGTGTGGACCGCTGGACAAACAGCAGCAAGCGTGTCTGTGCATAACAGCACTGGGCTTGATTTTGGGCCTGGCAAAACATGTGTGAAGCAAAATTGAGGTGGTAGCAACACACCTGGTATTCAGCAGCATGCAACCCTGACTATGACAAGTGTCACAAGTTCGCACATGGCTGCAAAAATGCTTAATGTTCTGCTGGACGAGACTGATGGGTGGCTCACACACAGTCACTACAGCAGGATTCATCACAAGTGATAATTGCTCCAGTGTAGTGAAGTGCATTAGTGATGGTGGTTTTTCAGAGTGCCCTGCCTGCACACTACCTTAATCTTGTTCAGTAGTTTCTTAACCATACGGACATTAAGGCAATGGTTACTATTGCCCATCTCATCTGTGTCCACTTTGCCCATTCTGCAAAGGTCCGTGACCATCTATGTGAGCTACAGCGAATAACAATCTGCCTCAGCACCAAAATGAAGCTGATGTTGTCACCAGGTGGAACTCCACAAGTACATGCTCGACCGGCTGTATGAACAGTATAAGGCTGTGTCAGAATACCTGCTCCTGCACACCATCCGTGGCAGTGCTGGAGTGTCCATCACTCTAACAACAGGACAGTGGTGCCAAATTGATGGGCTAATATGCATTCTCCATCCATTCAAGCATGCTACACAGGCAGTGAGTGGGGACACTGCTTGCATAAGTCAGTCCATACCTGTCATACGTGTGCTGAGGCAGACACTAGTGAATGTGCGACACCAGACAGAGGCAAGTGGGGATCATGGCACTTGTGATCTAATGGTTCATATGCTCCATGTGCTGGACACAAATACATGTGTATCTGGCTTTTACAGTCAGCTGGAGTTTGCAATCGCCACCATGCTGGATCCACGGTACAGATGTGGCCTGCCCGCTATAATTAAAAGGGTTGTCAGTGAGTACAACAGTTGACAGAGCGCCTCATCAGAGTGATATATGCTGCACAAATGAGAAATGCACACACTGCATCAAAACGGTGTTACTACCACCACCAGCGCCCACAGGGAACACAGTCAGTGAAAATGGGCAAGAAAGAGCAGAAAACAGCAAGCAATCCCATTTGGGATGTTCTCTTTCAGGTGGGAGTGGAAGGTATGGAGGAAAGGAGGAGGAGACAAATGAGGCAGCTGGACTCCAGGCAGCAGAACGAATGGTGGAGGCCTACAGGTGGACCTAAAGCACACTGCCATTAATGAGGAGCCACTGCTGTACTGGAGCAGTAAAATGACTGAATGGCCAGCACTAACATCAGTTGCAGTGAAATACCTGAGCTGACCACCATCCAGTGTCACTGTGCAATGACTGTTTAGTGTGGCTGGGGCAATTGTGAGTGACCGTGGGACCAATCTGTCACCCAAGAATGTGTCCATGCTAACATTCATCAACATGAATGAGGCACATTCCATACCGATACAGTGATGTCAGTGGTGTTGCCACAGGAACTGTGTCTTGGTGATGAAGATCATGACAATCCCATGAGTAAGGTAGCCACTGGCAGCAAGGTGGATAAGGCAGCAATGTTGAGAGAATTCCCCACCTGATGAGAACTCCAGTCTTGAAGACTGTGAGGGTGCTTCTTGGATGATGTGGAACTGGAAGTTGAAAAGGCTGAGTTTACTCAAGGCCCCCCAACAACAACTTTCAACTCAGTTTGGTTGCTGGGTGTGTATATATATACCTTATTTCTAGCTATGTACCACTGGATTGGTTATGGAAATATGTTGTTATGTGCTTCAGCCTGCAGTGTGTATGAGTTTCATTTCATCACCCTTTGCCATAACCCATCGATTGGTCACCTCACCATCTCCACAGTCCCCAAAGCCACAAGCCTATATAAAGAAGCAGCAATGTAATTACCATAACCACAAATATTTTGCAATTGCATGATTAATGTTTTTCTTCAAAATATATTACTTTTCATGTTGACTATATCAACACATCATCATTTACAGCAAGATATGTTGTCTTGATGTCCTTAAAAGTGCCAGGATGGCAAAGTCCACACTGCCCACGGCCCCTCTACTCACCTGATCTGACCTGACACACCATGCACTCCATGTGACTGAAAAAATGTTTCTGCCACTTAGTATTGGTGACATGTACAAGAACCCTGGCTACTAGACAAGTGTACAAGTAGAATATGAATGTAACATGCTAATTCAACAGTTAACATCAAGTTGAACACATTTTGAAAATGGTGAATGGTGGCCATCTTTAATGATGCGAGTCATTAATTACAAAAGTAATCGTGAAGAGGCTTAACAACTTACAATCAAATCCCCACAAAAGGTTCCTTCTACAGTTCCAGGTAAAGGTACACAAAATCGCAATGGTTCTTGGGGGGCGGCGGATTCAAAATGTTCATGAGTACTGCAGCTATGCAATCCCCATTGAGTAGACAAGACATTAACCTCTCCACCTCATTATTTACTAAACAGCATATCAACCATCTGTGTTCGTATTGCATATAGTTTCCTCCTGTATGTGGGTGGCAGTGGTGATTACTCATTAATGGTAATAGTATGGACACCAGTCCAGTGGCCAACATCAAGAACATCATACTGAAACCTCAACGAGGAAAATAACCTAAGCAAGAGTAAAGATAAGATAAAATGTTGGATACTAATCAATCTGCATGCCTGCTTTTGCCTAACAAGTTGGAAGAAGAAGCAGAGAAAAATGTATACTTACCATACCCCATGATGTGATGTCATTCAACTGAGGACATTCCCCACAGGAATATGCTGTGTGGTGCACATAATTCAATCCAGACAAGGTCAGACAAACCACAGTAGCACTAGCAGCATTCCCTTCCCTATCAACATTGTGCACTTTGACATGAGAAAAAATTAAGAACAAATTTTGGTGATTGTTAAAATTCTCCCCACCACCCGTGACTCTGACCATCCACCCCTCCCAGAGAACCATAAAAATGAAGACATACTTACCTCATGGACAGTTACAGTGGAGCCATTGCTAAGAGCACACTTAAATAAATCCCCAGACCTGGTTTGCAGCCAGCAGCAGCAGCAGGAGGATAGGAAAATAATTAACTTCACCTGAATTCCTGATGTTGAAAAAGCACAAAAAACATTATTACTATCAAGCTCAGACAACCATATGGCGTAACAGACATACCACACTTGTATGAAAATTCCAGTACTTACCATCTCAGTTGGGAAATTGGGAAGATCTATACATCTAACATCTCCTCTCCTCACGGCCCGGCATGCGATGTTATCCACAGCTCACTGAACAATAATATAAGAGCAGTACAAGCATATTAGAACTCAAGATGCCATAATAGCAACCCACCAACACCCTTACCTTGCACAGGAAAACAATGAAGACAAATACTAAGTGTTCATCAGCAGCAGTATGGACTGTGTGAGGATAATCAACCATCAGGCATCAACCATCCAGAACAGTAGTTCTTCTTGTGGCACTTTGGAAAGTAGTAGTCATAGACCGCAGCAGGTAGTAAGCTACAGTGCCCCAAATTCCATTCACTCCCCACTGCTGGGCAAGGTACTACCACAGAGACAGTCAGTCAACACAGCTAGACAATCAGTACAGCAGCACAGGATAGGGAACGAATACTTCTGCATTTCTGTGTCAATCAATTGAACACAGCAGCAGCAGGAAAGAACTGAAAGTAGCAGCAGCATTTTGCAGGAGGAAGTCATGTTCTCTGCATGTTGGCACCTTCTTCAGGTCCCTGAGGTGGTGGGGCACCATAAAACATCAGGACTGACAGCACATTTCAGTCTTAGTTTGATGTCACATTTTGGGTAAACATTTCTGGACTTGTAGGCCCTGTTTGGCACCAGCAGCAGTGAGTTTCAGGCAGAAATATTGTGTAAACGGGCCCTGAAACAGTGCCTTAATGTCTGGGTGGTGGTGGGGGCACCTAAAACATAATGGCTGAGACCAGATTGCACTTCCAATTTAATTTATCATTTTTTCTGCAACATTTCTGGACATTTACTGCCTGTGCTGCAGTGGCAGAAACAAGATCAGGATCAAAGACACTTGTAAAGTGGACCAAAGATCATCTTTAGTGCGGGTAGTGGCGGGCGCCATAAAACATCATGGCTGATACCTGATTTCACTCTCTATGTACTGTGCAATTTTTGGGCAACATTTCTGAATGTATGGGACATGATCTGAATGTGCAGCCACACACTTAGGCCCAAAAGCATTTAAAACATGCAGAAAACAGCATATTTGGGTCCAAGGTGGGTAGGTGTGAGGCTGTAACTGCATGTCTCACACCTGATTTCACTCTCTATGTACTGTATAATTTTTTAGCAACGTTTCTGGACATGTGGGACATGATTTGAATGTGCAAACCACACTTAGGCCCAAAAGCTTTTAAAACGTGCAGAAAGCAGCACAATTGGGTCTGCAGGGTGGGTGTGAGGCTGTAACTATGTGTTTCACACCTGATTTCCTCTTTATGTACTGTGCAATTTTTGGGAAACATTCTGGACATGTTTTGAGCTGGCAGCAGTGAGTTTCAGGCAGAAATATTGGGTAAACAGGCCCTAACAGCTACTTGATGTCAGGGTGGTGGGGGCACCCTAAAACATAATGGCTGAGACCAGATTCCACTTCCAATTTAATGTACCATTTTTCTGCAACATTTCTGGACATTTCCTGCCTGTGCTACAGTGGCAGAAAAAGATAGGAGCCTAAAGACACTTTTAAGCGGTGTCCAAACAACATTTTAATGTCTGGTTGCTGGGTGGGGGCACCATTAAACATCAGGACTGACAGCACATTTCAGTCTCACTTTGATGACACATTTTAGGGAAGCATTTCATTACCTCAGGGACCTGTTTTACGTGAGCAGAGCCAACATTCACTGTCACATAGCTTTGGAAAATATGTTTGTTCAGAGTAAAGTGCTTACTGTATACTTAACATTTGTGGATAGGATAGAAGAAGCAAGGAGGAAACATATAAAGACAAAGGAGTAACATAACGGAAGACAAAGAGGACAGAAAATTTTTTTGCTGTTTTTAGTTTTTAGGGGGTCTTTTCTAAGGGAGGGGTGTAGATAAGAACAATAAAAAACAAATAAAGGAGAATGAAAAACAAAAACAACACTGGCCACCACCATAGCCACAGGCCATTCACTGTAGCCATGCACTGCCACCACCACCGCCACCACCACCACATAGCTCCACCAGGAGGTCCAAGACCTTCTTCTGGTCCTCCATTATTTTTGGAGATCCCCATACCTCCTGTCGAAGCTGGTCGAGGTTGTGGCGCACACCTTGCACCTCAGTGCGCACAGCCTCAAGGTCTGCCCTGGTGACCACGACCTGACTTGGGGAGCTGCAGGATGATCAGGGTGGTGGCTTCTCTGACGAAGTCTTCCTCAGTGGTGCTGCATCTCGGTCATGGGTGGGTGATGCATCTGGTTGCTAGGAGGATGCATCCTGCTGGTGAGATCTCCTCCTCCCCGCCTGGTATGGTGCCCACAAGACTCACTGCTGCCTCCTGCTGATGATGCCTCTCTCTGTTTTGCAGCCACTCTGCAGCATGGTGGTGCTGCAGATGGCTCCTCTGGCCAGAAATCCCAAAATGGGACTCTGGTTTCCCCTTTAACATTCTTCGCACACAGGGTGCAGACCATAGTGCTTGCATCATCTGCCTTGGTTCTAAAAAGGCCCAAACTGGTGATCTTTGGTTTGGGGAGTGCAAGTTGATATTCCCGGGGGAGCTCTCCCAGTACAACAATATCCTGCTGTGGCGGGGGCTGGCAGACACAACAGGAGCCACATCATTATCCTGGGGAATGGGATCACAGCCTGAATGCTGCTGCTGGGTGGCTGTCTCAGTGTCCAACTCCACCATGACCTGCTGCTGGGGGCACAGGCCAGGGCCAACTGCTTCTGCTGCTGTGGGTGGCTTAATTCCAAACATGCACCTGTTGAGGTGAGCGCGTCCTCTTCTATTTCCACTGTCAGTACCTCCACTACTCCCAGTCCCAGTCCCATCTATCATTCTAAAAGGATGATTATCCGAAATGCATCAGGCTGATGCCTCCATGAAATAAATATTTTATTTTAATTTACTTTGAGACTGGTACCCTTGTTCTTCATTGGGTTTGAGTGCTCTGCTTCGATTATGTGTTTTATAAAAAAGTTTTACCAAACTATTAAAGAACAAGCATTTGTCAATGCCGAATGTTTGCTTGCTGGCAATGGCAGTGGTAGTGTAGAAGTTACAGAGCTGCGTAATAGGAATGGCAGTGAAGTATTGAACTGAAGCCAACCCACCACCACCCTGCAGAGTGACAGGCATTGGGGTGTGCTTTTGGGTCGTCAGGCATAAAGGCCACGCATTTCACCACACCACCCTGCAGACACTGACAAGTGTCACGGTGTTCCTTGGGGTCTTTGGCCTTTATGCACACCCATTTCATTAGGAAATATGGTGAGATGGGTGCGATATAGAGAATGGGGTGAACTTTGGGGCAAGAGTCCAAGGCATACCTCGATGCCTCTCACTGGCTGCAGGGTATGGAATGGTATGAGAATTACAGGCAAGAATCCCAAGTCACACCCCTGATGCCTGTCTATTCTCTACAGGGTTAGGCGTTATGGTTGGAAACCCTAATACCTCAGGCATTAGTTGGTATTTTCACTCCAAATTTTCAACATGTTTTTTGTGACCCCACCTCATGAACAGGGGAATATCAGTTTGTTAGCTGAAAGCTGCTTATGCACCGCGACTACGGCATTTAGCACTACAGGTGCAAAAACATTCGAACAGGATGTAAAATGACAGCTGTACTGTTCATGGGGAGGTGTAAAAATGGCAATGTTGCAAATATGCAGTAAAAATATTTAAAAATGGCGAAGTCAACAGCGCACATAGAAACTGTGCAACGACACCCATAATATAATTAGGTTGGGGATTTTACAGCAGATTGTCAACTCAGGCATTTTGGTGCCTACGATCATGAACAGTGTCACTGTGATTTTCTTTATCTGTGCGAACAATGATTTCCCACAGCGACCACGCATCTCTGCGCTGAAAGTGTGAAAACACACTTCAGCCATGTTGTGAAAAATGACAGCTGTACTGTTCATAAGGAAGTGTGGAAAAATGCCACTGGTGAAAATCTGGACTGAAAATATTACAAAGTCATGAACTTACGAGGGTGCATGGAAACTGCGCAATGCTCACTCATAACACAGTCATTTTATGGACTTTTGTCAGCAAATTTTCAACATAGCCATTTTAAGACCTCTGCTTATGAACAGTGTAATTGTGATTTTCTTAATCTGTCCTAAACATTGCTTTCGCACCAACAGCACCATTATGCGCTACATGTGCAAAAACAAATTTTGGGCAACATATGAAAAATGGCAGCTGTACTGTTCATAAGGAAGTGTAATAAAATGGCAATGTTGAAAATCTGGAGTGAAAATATTAACTCGCAAACCTACGAGCATGCATAGAACTGCGTGAACGCGACGCCGTAAAACAGTCATTTTTAGGAATTTTTTCACTAAATTTTCAACATAGCCATTTTAAGACCTCTGCTCATGAACAGTGTCATTGTGATTTTCTTAATGTGTCCCATACATTGATTTTGCACATCGACTGCGCCATTGTGTGCTACATGGGCGGAAACACATTTTGGGCAAGATGTGAAAAATGACAGCTGTACTGCTCATAAGGAGGTGTGGTAAAATGGCAATGTTGAAAATCTGGAGTAAAAATATTGAAAATTCGCAAACTTACTAGCGTGCTTGGAACTGTACAACACACGCAGAAAACAGTCATTTTAGGAATTTTTTCATCAATTTTCAACATAGCCATTTTAAGACCTTAGCTCATGAACAGTGTCACTGTGATTTTCTTAATTGTCCCATACATTGATCTACTCACCGACTGCACCATTGTGCGCTACATGAAGGAAACATATTTTGGGTGAGATGTGAAAAATGACAGCTGTACTACTCATAAGAAGGTGTGGTAAAATGGCAACGTTGAAAATCTGGAGTGAAAATATTAAAATTCAGCGAACTTATGAGCCTGCGTAGGAACTGCGCAACTCACACTAAATCAAACGTCATTTTGATTTTTGCACCAAATTTTCAACATAGGGTTTTGGGACCTCTTCTCATAAATGATGTCACTGTCATGGCATTATCTGGGCCTGAAGGGTGATTTCATGCAGTGACTGTGAAATCGCCCTTCGGGCCCGAATAACGCCATGACAGTGACATCATTCATGAGAAGGGGTCCCAAAACCCCATGTTGAAAATTTGGGCAAAAATCTAAAAATGCCTGAGATATGCAATAAAATTGAAACCCCTATCTAGCCCATTATACAGCTTACCGGCATTTCCTCAGTTCAGCGGTCGGCTTTGAAGAGTGCAGACGTGTTCCCAGTCCACGAGAGATCGTCGCGCCAAGGTCGAGAGAGCAAAGTATAGGAGTGGGAAGGGTGTGGGGAAGCAGGGTGCACAGTGGGTGGGTTGCGGTTGTGGGAGGGGCTGGGAGAAGCGCTGTGGGACCGCTTTTATTTGCAGGTTAAAAAAAGAACGTTGGGACATTTGCCACGCTGGGGTGGGCTCCCAGCATGGCACAAGGATGGCTGGGGGGCCGTGGAGCTGACAGAGTTGGGCACCCCATCAGTCATATGATCAGTGACCACGCTGGGGTGGGCACCAGCGTGGCATGTGGAAGGCTGGGGGAGCGCAGCACAAGCCGGAGGGGATTGGGCACCCCTGGCCGGGCTGGTTTCTAGTGAGCTGCCACGCTGGGGTGGGCACCCAGCGTAGCATGTGGAAGGCTGGGGGGAGGCGCCCAGCACAAGCCGAAGAGGACTGGGCACCCAGTCGGCTACTCATTGGCCAATGCGGAGGGCAGCACTCAGTATGCGTGCATTTCTGTGTGTGTGTGTGTGTGTGTGTGTGTGTGTAGGGGAGCTGCGCAGAGCAGGCGATATCTCATCTCTGCTCACTGAAGCGTAGCTCCCCTTTCAACTGTATGCCACTGCATTTTGCAGCTTGTCATAGACAGCTCCAGCATGCATTGGCTTACAGGGCCCACCTGCCAACACACTGACTGAATTGGAGGGAGGAGGTGACACACCTCTGAAATCTCGGATGATGGCACTATGTTTCTTGCACATGCGTGCAAGCAAACATAAAAATGAAAAAAGGGGGAAATGAAACACACACACACTCACACACACAAACACTCACAAACTCACAAGATAAACTGAGAAAATAGAACACAACAGAAAGATAAACTTTTGCTAAATAATGATATAGGGTATAAACAGAAGTTCAAAATCAAGTTGTCAACACATGCACACACACTGTACACACACAACACAGACTCTCACTCTCCCTCACTATTCACCAAACTATATATGTTTTCTCTCTTACACAGTCTCTCTCTCCCCCTACTGTCTGTCTCTATCCTACTACAAACTGCAGGAAAAGAAATAGATTCAGTAGCTTCCTGTCTGAGTACAGGCACACATGTGACCAGCAGTCTGCTTCACAGAGCAAGTCATGTGACATGCCTTTACCTAATTTCACCTTTGTTAAATGTTAAGGAGAAACTTAATAGTGGAAGCCGAATTTACAGGCAGAATTTCACTGTCTAATATGGGCAAGTTTCACAACCATATGGGCGAAATTCCACCCCAAGGCCATAATTTCACAAAATGTTTTGCAGGACGAAATTGGTGATTTCCCTGGCATTTTGCTAGCAAAATTAAATTTGGCGATCTCTAATTAGGGGAGAAAATATAAAGAAAATGTTTCAGCAACGTGAAGCATTTTGGATTTTCAAGCTTTCCTAAATAGACTGAATGAGGAACTATCCCTACACAGCTATTTGTGAAAATCAACTTCAGGCTGTGCATCATTGTTCTCATTTGATTGTTGTTTAAAATCTTTGTCTGTGGCTCTTTAGTTACAGCATAACTTTTAGCACATCAGACAAGTAAAATAACGAAAAAACTTTGGTTGAAAAATCCTCTGCAAAAGATCATGTCTGATGCAGCTTCACTGGCACGACTTGTCTGCTCTGCCAGGCTGCATCTGCGTGCATATCTCAATACAGCTCAGGTTGGCTTTCAATTTAAGGTTAAGCACTTCTTAACCTTCCTGCTCGACTTGCTCACATGACATGATCTGTCTGCTCTGCCATGCTAAACTTTGATTGTATATAATAATGTTGAGATCAATTTTTGCACAAGGTCAATGTTCCATGACCTTCGAGTTTGCAACACAATCAACACATTTCTTCCACCAAATGTGACTGTTTCAAGTACTTCCGTTTAATAATTCATCCTGCACAGCGAGCAAATCATAAACAGGTCTGTAAAATGAAGCACCATGAATAAAGAAATCTGCTCTACATGGTGCCATATACTTATAGCTCCTTTATATAACCTGCATGACATGCCGGCTCTGCTGGGTTATTAGTGTTTAACGGCACTATGTGTCAAAACCAGCATGACTTGTTTTTAGTGGTCACACCAAGCCCTTTCTTGGTAACCAGCATAACTTGCAGCTCTGCTGGGCCATTGGGATGAATCTGACCACACTGAGTTAAACCTGTAGGACTGTTTTTTCTCCACAACCAGCATGTTTTTGCTGGCTCTGTTAGGTTTTGGATCTGACACTAATAATTGAACTGGTACTTTTGTGATTTTGTGATTTAAAAACAACATCATGGTATTTTGGTAAATAAGTATGTTATGTCTCTTTCATTTTGTTAAGCACTTTATAACCTTTGGGACTGTTTTATTTTATTTATATATATACACACATGGTCTAGCAATGATTATTCTGTTGTCTTGTCGTATGCCTATGTGTTTTATCTCTATTCAAATTTCACTTCTTGTGACTTCTTTCAGTCTGCAAAGGGTCCCTCCGTGACTCTGAAGTACAGAGAGTTACAGTGATTGAGCCAAGAGGTAACAAAAGCATGCACCAGTGTTGGCAGATCCTCGAGTGGCATTATGGGCTTAATCTGGCAATGTTCCGTAAGTGGCAAAAACACTTTTGACCACAGATGACACCTAATCTTCAAAGGTCAATCTGCAATCCAGGATCATGCCAAAATTTCACACCCTCAAGGAAACCACCAGTGAGAAGACTCTATGTCAACTCCGTGGCAATCCATCATGCCTGCTACAGGCTCATTCACTAGTACCTCTGTCTTGGCTGGATTAAGTCTCATCCAGCTGGAAGCCATCCAACCACTGATTTTAACCAAACAGTTGTTAAGCATGTCAACAGCTCCAGATGTTCTGGGCAAAAGACAAATACAGCTGAGTGTTGTCTGCATAGCAGTGAAACTCCTCACTGTATTGTCAGATGATCTTACCCAGGGGCAGCATATACACCGTGAACAACATCGGTGATGAGATCGAACCCTGTGGTACTCCACAGGACAGAGGCATTGGGGAGGTGGAGAAATTCCCATCACCACCCGCTGCACCGTGTGTGAGAATAGGACTCAAGCCACCTGATGACAGCACTGATGAGTCCACAAAACTCACAGAGTCAATAAAGAAGCACAACATGGTCCACAGTGTCAAAAGCTGAAGACAGATCGAAGAGCACAATAACTGTCCTGTCTCCTCTATCTCTAGCCCTGAGCAGATCATTATGCACCCTCACTAGAGCTGTTTCTGTGCTGTGTCTGGCCTGAAAACCTGACTGAAATGGCTTGTAGATGTTAGAGGACACCAGGCAATCCTCGAGCTGCTGTGCCACTAATTTTTCTACAACCTTGCTCAAAAGTCAGGTTGGAGATAGGATAGTAATTAGCCAGGATGTCAGGGTCAAGGGAAGGTTTTTAGAGGAGGGGCCTCACCAGTGCTTCTTTCAGAGACACTGGAAAACACTCTCTGCCATCAAGCACCTGGCAGTCCTGGTGAACACTTGGCCAACAGCCTCAACATATCCCATTAAGAAGCGCGTCAAGCGGGTCCAATTCAAAGGATGTTGCTTCAGCTTTAAGATCACCTTAGTGACTCCTGACACCCGACTGGCCTAAACTCCTCCTAGACAGATGGAGAATATCAGAATCTCTCGGTCCAGCCACTGCAAGACAGTTGCCTCACTGGTGGAATCCCCAACCAGATAGCCGACACTCTGTCAGAGAAAAACAGAGCAAACTCTTCACATAAAGTGGATGAAAAAGCTTTCTTCAGCTGTAGACAGACAGGATGAAGAAGCCTGTCTACAGTCCAAAAATCTGAGATGGTCTGTTTCTCCCACAGCAATTTTCCTGGACAGAATTCTGCCTTCTTACAAGTATTCCCCTGGTACTCCAGCATAGTGAACGCATGAGGCCAGTCTATCAGCTTTGAGATGGGTTTTCTGCCAGCAACGCTCCAACCTCCGACCCTGATCTTAATTGCCTTGAGATCAACATCAAACCAAGGGATCTCAAGTGAGAGGATCTGGGTCACCTCTGAACTGGCACAATGGCAGCAGAACTCAGAGACCACTCTGTTATAGGTGGCCACCACCTCTCTGGGGCCGATCACACATGCTGCATCAACCTAGATAGTTCAGCTAACACCAACAGTCCCTCTGGGCGCAAGCTCCCTAAGGGGCTGTAGCCGACCATCTCCACAGGGAGGGACCTTTAGCAGGGGCCCCAAACATGAACTCCACAGTACAATGATCAGACCAAGAGACCCAATCAGTCTTGAGGTTGAGAATCTCAAAATCCAGCTGGAACACCAGATCGAGTGTGTGGCCATGCTGGTGAGTAGCAGAAGCAACAGCCTGTGACAGGCCCAGTAATGACATCAACTGGAGGGGTTAAAACCAAAATGTGAGGATTCGTTGTCAGTCCAGGCATTGGAGTCTCCCAAGATTAAACACCTGGGGTACTCAATGCTGGTCGAGTGACAAAGTCTGCTACCTCCTGTAGGAATTCTCCCCCAGGAGGGTGGTAAATGAGGAGAATCCTGCAACCTGCACCTGCACCCCACATGCACACACTGATGCACTCAAAGATCGGTATTACTAATTGGGTTCACTGTGAAGCCAGACTTGATCAAAATATGATGGCCACTCCCCACCCCTGTGATCCTTCCTCGGGCAGTAAACAATGGCATAACCGTTGGGGACAGCAGTCTCTAAAACTGGACCCAGGATTTGGGGATGCCCAGAAAATATATTTCTAGGCCTAATTTTAAAAACAAATGCCAACATCTAGCTAAGTATTTCTTGTTTACCTAGGTTCAGATATTTGTTTTATAAAGACATCATTTTTAGGTAGAAACATAGAATTTGGACGGCAGATAAGGACCGCTTGGCCCACCCAGTCTGCCCATTTTCCCTACCTAACAGATAAGCTGCAGATCCTAATTAACCAACAACTTACTTCCTCCTACCCCCACTAGGACTGCCTTATGTCTGTCCCATGCATTCTTGAATTCCCCACTGTTTTTACTCCACGACCTCCTCAGGGAGGCTGTTCCATCATCCACAACCATCTCTGTGAAAAAATACTTCCTCACATTACCTCTGAGCTGTCCTCCTCTATCTTCAAATTGTGCCCCCTTGTTCTTGCACATCTCTTTTTCTAAAAGATGCCACCCTCTTGGACTTCGTTGATTCCCTTGAGGTGCTAGAAGTTTCTATCATGTCCCCTCTCCCTCCTTTCCTCAAGGGTATACATATTAAGCTTCTTTAGTCTTTCTTCATATGTCTTCTGGTGCAGACCCTGCACCATTTTGCTTGCCCTCCTCTGGACAGCCTCCACTCTGTCTATGCCTTTGTGGAGATGGGGTCTCCAGAACTGCACACAGTACTCAGATGGGGTCTCACCAACTGTCTGTACAGAGGGATAACAACTTCTTGTTTTCTACAATTGATGCCTCTCCATGCATCCCAGTATCCCCCAGCCTTTCTTACTGCCTTCTTACATTGCTTGCCCACCTTTAGGTAATCTGATATATTTACCCCCAGGTCCCTTTCCATTTTACTGTTGTCAGTATCTCATGCCCCACTGTACTCTTGCCCTGGGTTTTGTTTCCCAGGTGCATTACCTGACCTTCTTTGCATTGAATCTGAGCTGCCATACATTTGACCATTCCTCCAACCTTGCCAAGTCCCTTCTCATCCTTTCCACTCCATCTGGTGTATCAACCCTGTTGCAGATCTTTGTGTCATCTGCAAAGAGACACACTTTTCCTTCCATTTCCTCTGCAATGTCACTTATAAAGACATTAAAAGGACGGTCCAGTACTGAACCCTCGGTACCCCACTAGTAGCCCTCTTTTCTTCACTGTGGACTCCATTTACTACTACCCTTTGCGTCCTGTTGTCTAGCCATTTTTTATCCAGGCTACCACCTTGGGACCCACTCCAAGGCTGGCTAACTTGTGTATTAATCTTTTGTGTGGGACTGTATCAAATGCCTTGCTAAAATCTAGGTAAGCCATGTTCACAGCCCTCCCTGGTCTACTACTTTGGTCACCCAGTCAAAGAAATCTATTAGATTTGTATGACACGACCTTCCCATCATGAATCCATGCTGCCTTGGGTCCTGTACCCCACTGGCCTCTAGGTACTCAACAATTCTTTCCTTCAGAAGTGATTCCAGCATTTTACCTACCACTGAGGTCAAACTAACTGGCCTGTAGTTTCCTTCCTCTGTCCTGCTCCACTTTTGTGAAGAGGAATCACATCCGCCCTCCTCCAGTCCTCAGGTACCCACCAGGTATTTTCCATGTTTTAGTATGAAACAAACCGAACAAGATGGTGGCTGTTACAGCCTAAAAAGTGTTTTCTGTATCATGAGATGAGATGTGATATCAAAAAGTAGTGTCAATGATTTTGGTTCCTACACAAATTAGCTAACCTTTCCTCCCTCTCAAAATCTCTAATCTGGATGGGTTCCTACTGAATGTGTCCCCTACTACAAATAATTGGATGTCTGGCTTTAACTGCCACTTGAATTTACTAAACACATTGAGCACATTCACTCAAAGTTCTGTCCCAGACAGGAGCATTGTATCGAAATAAGGACCCCCCAGCATGCTCGCTGTACCTCCTCACCAAAATGATTCTTCCCACTTTCAACTATGCTGATGTTATATATGGTAAGGCTTCTGTCTCTGCTCTAGCCAAGGCTCAATTCCCTCTATAATGCCTTCAGCCACTTTGCCTTGAATGCCCCTCCTCGCACCCATTACTGCACTCTGTACTCCTCCTTTTGCCTCTCCTCACTTCACTGCCACTGCATGTCATTCCTCGCTCTTCATCCTAAAATTCGGGTTTGGTTCCCTCCCTCCTATTTCTCTTCTCTTCTCTTCTCTTCTCTTCTCTTCTCTTCTCTTCTCTTCTCTTCTCTTCTCTTCTTTTCTCTTCCTCATTTTTGAATCCCCTTATAAACATGACATGTAACATTTATAGTATATTGGCCAAAATGTCATTTGCACCAGAGTGTGAAAACTTATCTTGTCAGGACTTAAACAATGACACTTGTCATGTTTCTGAGCACTAATGGAAAAATTGCTATTTAGAATGTTTGCAGTCAAAATATTGAAAATTAACAAAGTTATGAGTGAATGTTGAAATACTGCTAAATATACCCATAACCTGAGCATTTTACTGCATTTGTAGACCACATTTTCAGCATATCCTTCTTATCACCCCAAATCATGAAGCCAGTAGGTGAATATTTTCAGATCCCTGCCAAAACATTATTCTACTACACGAAACATCATTCTGTGCCACAGATGTAAAACCATATCTTGGCCAGGATTTGAAAAATGACAGTTGTCATGTTTGTGAGGTAGTGTGAAAAAATGGCGTGTTAAAAATCTGAGGTGAAAATATTTAAAATTGCCAAAGTTATGAGTGAAAGTAAAACGTCAATGTATGCGCAAAACTTTGTCATTTTACATATTTGTAATCCCATATTTTCAACATAGACTCCTTATGATGCCACCTCATGAACAAGGGCAGTGAACATTTTAAATCCTGCCCAAAGGTGATTTCACAAAGCAACCCTGAAATCTCTTTTAGGCCAGATTTGCATAATACTATCACCATTGGTCATGAGGTGGGGCCACAACTGGCCATGAGGTGGGATACCAAAAGGTCATCTTGAGATTTTGGGGTTAATATATGTAAAAATGACAAAGTTATGAATCAAAGTTCAAAACCCTATTGAACTACATTAAACTAAACTGTCCTGATTTTCTCATATTGTAGTCATCGGTTCCAGCAACAAGATACATCTTTGACTGGAGCATGGATCTACATTGTGGGACATGTTCAGGTGAGTGATAGTGTGTAGGTGGTGTGGGGGTGAGTGCTGTCTGGGAGGTCAGGGTTGGGAGTGTGGGGTGTGGGGGGTCAGATCAGCAAGAGACCTTTGTCTTTTTACAGGGTAAAAAAACATTGAGAAATGGATTTTATTAATATCAGGAGATATTCCAACACTGGGTATTGGGCACCCCAGTGTCAAGCTACTATTGGAGGGCACCCAGTGCCACCACTTACTGTTGGGAATGGGAGAGGAATGACCTGGAGTAGAGGGCAGTCAAAATGAGAAGCGGTACTGGGGTGGGCACCCTGGTCCACTCATTTAATATTTTTAATGTTTGTAAATATTGGGAAGGGCAGATAGGTGACCTGGAGGGAGGGGAGAAAGAAGTGATACAAGGGTGGGTATCCCAGTCCATTTAAGAATAGATAGATAGATAGATAGATAGATAGATAGATAGGCAGACAGACAGACGGAGACAAAGAGGACAGGGATGGCTGGCTCACTGCTGGAGCTGAATTTGGCAGCATGACTCCACCTCTGGCTTCAGCATTCAAGGATTCATCGATACATAGAATGTGATGGCATATAAGGGCTGGTGGGCTCACCTAGTCTGCTGAGTTGTGTTCTTTTTTCTCTTTTTCCAGACCCTGCTTAATCCACATCACAATCTCTTCTCCTCTCTACCCTACCCCCATGTTCCTTTTGCCTATCCCAGGCATTTTGAACCTACAGTAGTTACAGTTTTCACCCTCACTATCTCCTCTGGAAGGCTATTCCAGGTATCCGCCACCTTTTCTGTGAAAAGTGCTTCCTACATCGCTTCTAGAATTTACCTCACCCAGCTTCATATTATCACCCTTGTTATAGAGCTCATTGTTCTCCAAAAATACTCTCCTCTGGGACCTTATTAACCCCTGAAAGGTATTTAAAGGTTTTTATCATATCCCCCTCTCCCTCCTCCCTTCAGGGTGTACATATTTAGCTCCTTTAGCCTTTCCTCTTAGGGTTTTGGTGCAGACCCTGCACCATTTTGGTAACCCTCCTCTGGACTGCCTCCATTCTACCTGTATGTAATTTCTGAGATGTGATCTCCAGAACAGTACACAGTACACAAGGTGAGTCTCACCAGCAATTTATATAGTTGCTGAACCATCTTTCTCTTCCTACTGGAGATACCTCTACCTATATATTCCAATTTCCCACTAGTTTTTCTGACTGCCTTGTTACTCTGCCTGGGCACCTTTAGGTCATCCAATATAATGTTCCACTTTTCTCATACAGAAGCCATGGGCAAACAGCTCCTCTTGCTATGCAGGGCACCCTGAAAATTTGGTGTGCCCAGAACAGCATAATCTAGCTAAACAGAACGGGTCCCATTTAGTTAGATTCAGGTATTTGTCTTTAAAAGATAGACTTTTATGTATTTCCAGTGTCTGTGCATTTAAGAAAATGGTGGCAGTCATCACTGATAATTTTTTCCATCGACAAGTAAATCGTGAAAATAAGCACTCACAACAGATTTGCTTTTGCTATTCACATTCTCGCTTATCCAGAAAGTCCTTATAACTCTAGAACTGTATAATATTTTTTCATGACAACTTCAAAAGGAACACTTGGCATAGGGCCTGTCAGCCCTGAAAATGTAAAGAAAAAAATCCACACTGTCTAGGCTGTAGGTGAGTGCAAAAATATGCAATGTTAAGTACAGGAAAACCAAATTTTTATTTTTTTTTGCACATTGTATCTCAAAACCAAACAGGTTTCCATCATGAAACTTTTCATATCTTGAGACTCTGACAGCCTGACCACGTGCAAATATTAAGCTATGTCATCAAACAACACCAAAGTAAAGGTGAAAAAATTAGGGTTTAACATTAAACAGCCTACTCAACTCTAACTATAGAGGGTGCTACCACACCCTTAGGAATATAAATTAGCTCTCTTTTTCTTAGGATCAATCTTAGTCCCAGAAGCAGTAGGAAGATTTGCTTTACATACCCCAGCCCAGGTACTATGTACTGGCTTTTGGATTCTATTGCCGTCTTGTGGTTGGAGAGAATGGTGGCTGTCCAAGGATGGGAAACACTAGGGTTGTTTTAACTTTATTTTCCCTTTCTATGCCTATTTTTCTTAATCTCTTTGAACTCACATTCACTGGCTGAGGGGATGTCAAAGGTGAAAAGGGACTGGTGTAGTAGGGAAGATTATGGTTAAGGGAAAAACTAATATGTACTATTGCTCACACTATACATTTGGGATTGAAAAGGATAGAAGAGCCAAAAATAAAAAAAGCCAATATTTAATTCTGCAATTATAGTCATTAATAAAAGTGACTTGTGGGGATCTCTCCAGCAGCAACTTATAAAACAGTATAAATCGATATGTCTAAACAGATTTTTTTACTTTGGGGTGATAAAGAGCAAGAAATCATATTGAAATAAGGAAAACTGTAAACGTGTAAAACTCAAACCATGGATATATTGCTCTTGCAGGAAACTTATTTCAGTAATAATGATTTCAAATATGTTTAGATGCATTTAAAGTAAAAGGATACATGCCCCATGTTCATCCAATTTCTGAGTACTGCCACCTTTATAAAAAAAAAATAGTTCCACTATTGAGGACTACTGTACAGATCCCACGGAAGAGGCATCATCATAATTAAAGAGCAGTTAGATAAAAAAACAGTTACAATTGCCAGTCTATATGCTCCCAATGGTATGCCATTGTTAGGGTTCCTTGAATAGGGCACCATCATGTGGTCACTGCAACAAGGTCATGAGTGACGAGGCATTCTGGATTTTAAAGCATCCTGCACTGACACCAAGTTTGGCCCTTCCAAAATTCACCTGCCTTTCATTGCATGCCCAACCTGGAGGTTGTTATATTTCATTAGGGGAACAGGCTTATAGCCCCTATGGTAGGGGTTCAGGGGCATAACCCCTCAGAAAATCATGCAGACACTGTGTGAAGTCTGGCTGGGGTGCCCAGTTGCATGCCATCCACCTTTCATGTCACCCTTTGCCTGCCCTCTCATTTACCGAGCGCTCTTTGTTTGCACACTGGTAAGGGTGATCAATACAGATGAGGACAATCTAATGTTTTCCTCAAATTTCTTCCTAAATTATCACAGTACCAGTCTCCATATATTTAATAGAAGAGTTTTAATCTCACTGTTATCACAAAGACAGAAGTCCCAGTTCATTGGAAAATAAACAATCTGTAATGGTAATAAAAACATTTTGGATGAACTAGGCTTAATAGATTCATTCAAGCAGAGTGCAAAAATAAACCAACTCTTTTTATTCCAATGTGAACAAGAGCCATTCAAGCATAGAGCATGAATTTGTTTCAAAAGAAACTTTATAATATACTGAAGGAGGTTAAATATGGTAGCATTAGTATATCAGACTTTTATTGTATCTCTCTATGGAAACTAATAACAGCCTAGTGAAAGATAAAACCTGGAGGCTGGAAACAGGATTACTCAAATATCCCATATTCAGACTTCTAATATAAAAAAATAAAAGAGTTCTTCTCACTAAATCACGTTCAGAACCACATCTCTAATAAAGGTTTGGGAATCTTTGTAAATCATATTTAAGGAGCACAATTATCGCTTTTACATCAAATAACGTTGCTCTCTTAAGCAAACCACAAGCCAAATGGGAAGAGATCCATCCAGTATGGAAGCTGACTTCTATATTTCAAAATTAGAAGAGAATTTTGCTAAGGTGCTTACCATTAGAGATAAATTCAACCAGATTATGGAATTCCAGGCTTGAGGACAATGACAAGAGTAAGATCAAAATACAATTTCTTAGGAGAAAAAACAGAGTTATTGGCCTACCAGATTCAATGAGAAGAAGTTAGCAATACCATCAATGGCATTTTGGACCATTGAGGCAAGGTTATAGAAGGACACAGAACAATAAATTTTGTTTTAAATTTTTTTTTCTGAAAAAGCAAATTCTCCACATATGGTACTAGTTGCCTTTGATGCCAAAAGATTTCAACAGGGTACACTAGAAATGTCTTTTTGCTATCTTGGAAAAGTTTGGTTCGGACATACATTCTGTAAACCTATATCTTTTGTATAATGCACCATTGACAAGGGTTGAAACTGATTCTCAACTCTTAGATAATATCAAAATTCAAAAATGGAGCCAGGCACGGTATCCTCTCTCACCCCTATTATTTGCAGTTTTAATGGTACCATTTGTGCAAGCTGTTTGAAATTCAAACAGATTGATGACATCAAGGTGGCAGGAGAAAAACATGCAATGCATCTGTGTGCCACTGATGTCTTGATCTAAACAGAGGATGGCACAAAGTCTCTCCTTCATTTATTCAGTCTAGTTTTGAGGTTTACCAAGGTCTCTGGATACAAAGTGAATTTGACCAAGACAGACAAATGGGTTCTCCTGATGTTATTAATGAGGAAGGGTGAACATTGTAAAATGAATATGCTCCTGACACTATTCTTTCTCTTTCAAACCCTTACAATATGGGTTTAGAACCGTGTTTTTCAGAAGCTAAAGGAGAAAATAGGGTCCTTTATCTGGAAGAGCAAAGATCCAAGGTTAGCTTTGGATGAATTATATGCCTCTTCAGAACATGGGTTTTTCTGATTTTTACTGATATAATTTGGTGGCCCAACTCAAACAAGTTTCTTATTAGTTTGGAGAAGGAACAGAGACTCCATCTTGGGTTCAAACAGAGGAAAGTATTCTATTGCAATGACATAATGAGCATCCTCACAATTGAATACAGTACCAGTAAAGATGCACCAAAGGGCATACAGCTACAAAACTTACATCAAAATCTGGTAGGAATACTAAAATTATAGGATATAAATGTAAAATATCCCAGGAAGGGTGCGGGCACTGGTCAAAAATCTGATGGATATACGGTCCATTTAAACTGAAGGCTGGGGAGGTGGTGATGACACTTACCAAGGCAAAGGTAAGAAGGTCACTACCCCCGACAGCAGCAAATGATAGGATAACTACTCCAAAGCATGATAATGCCATACAAAATAAGGAAAACCTTCTTGTCAGTACATGCGGAAAACTCTTCAACAACATTTTTCATCTAAAATCACAGGTACAGATGCAAGGAGATCCAGCACAGATGCAAATGAGGGTGGAAACCTTTCCAACAAAACCTTTCATCCAAAACCACAGGTGCAGACCAAAACAGCCCCATAAATCTTCTGTCTGAAGCCACAGTTGCAAAGCCAAAGGAAATCCACTAAGGGTACTAAAGAGACATGGAAAACAAAGGAAACCCATCTGTGCTAAGAGTCGGGTAGAACATAGAGGACCATGGCAAAAACTCCAAAGCCTGGCAAACAAAATCTTTGACTCATGGCCATAATGGCAGAAGCCGGACTCAACTTAGTGTCCATGACAGAAACCTGGTTCATAAAGAAGCATGGTTGGAATGTGGCTATCCTGGGATACCACCTGCAAAGCAGGGACAGGAAGGGTAGGAAAAATGGTGGGGTAACATTATATGTCTGGGAGGAAATCAAGGCTACAGAGATTCAGGGGATCCCAGATGAGTCAGAAGCACTATGGGTAACAGCTCAGACAGGATTGAGGCAGCCATTATGATAGGAGTCATCTACAGGCCCCTGTTGCAAGGGGATATTGGGGACAAGGAAAAGATGAAGACATTTCACAAAATGACAGACAAAGGTGAAACAATAATAGTAGGAGTTTTAACTGCAGACATAAACTGGAAATCTTATATAGCATCTTCATCAAGAGGACTGGACTTTGAAATGGCCCTGCAGGTGCAGGGTTGAGGCAGTTGTGGAATCTCCAATCAGAGGTGAAGCTATCCTGGACTTGGTTTTAACAATGAATGACAAGGTAAAGGAGGTAGAGGGTGGGGTGCCTTTAGGAAAAAGCGAATAGTGCATGGTGGGATTTAAAGTATACACTAGTGAAGATATTAGTCATTCCAAGATCAGGTTTTAAATTTCAGAAAAGCAGACTTTGAGGATGTGAGAGCCTGGCAGAGAGTCTTAGATACAGGTAAAAGAAATGAGTATCTTAAAATGTGGGAGTATCTCAAATGAGCTATCACTGAGGTTACTGAACAATGCATCAGAAGGGTGAGCAAGGCAAATAAGAAGGAAACCCTCTGGTTCTCCAGGAGGTGGCTGCAATAGTAAGGAGAAAAAGAAGCACACAAAGTTTAGGTGTCAATGAAAGATGAGGATAAGAAAACCTATAAGGTAGCACAGAGGAAGCTGGAAAGGCAATACAGAAGGCTAAAGCCCTGACTGAACTGAGGATTGAGCAGGGGTAAGAAGAGAGATAAAGCCTTCTTTAGGTACATAAGGAAAGAGGAAAACCTAGGGATAGTTAGACTGCAAGATACTGGAAAGAATCTGGTAGAAAAGGATTGCAAGAAAGCAGAAGTCTTGAACCAGTACTTCTGTTCTGTGTTCACCAAAGAAACGTAGGGTACGAGCCAAGCCTGCATAACAGCAACACCCAAGGACTGTGGGTTGACACAAGCCCTTCACAGAGGCTCAAGTCTTGGAAGCTTTAAATAAACTAAAGGTGGACAAGGCCATGGGACCAGATGTGATTCACCCTTGAGTTTTCAGGGAACTGGGGATGTACTAGCATCACCCTAGCAGAACTATTCACCAAATCACCAGACAGTGGGACTGTATCAAAGGACTGGAAAAGGAAAACAGTGGTCCCACTCCACAAAGCAGGGAGCAGGAGGAGGCTGGCGATTATGGCTACCTTTGTGCATGCATAAATGAAAGGCAAGCAGTAGTGCAGGTCAGGCTTGATATGTGAGTAACCACAAAGAGACATTTGCCTCTCTTAGTATCAAGCAATATTTATTTAAATACAAACATGTTTGCTAATACAAAAATTCATATCCATGCAAACAAAGCAAACAGATAAATACAGACTTGCACAGAGAGACAACAACCAACCAGCCAGCCACTCACTAAACCCCAGCACTTGACATAAGCCTTCCATCATAACATATCTGGAATCCAGTGGGCAGCAAGATCCAAAACAGAATGGGTTCACAGCTGGTAGGCCTTGCTAAACTAGCCTGGTCAACCTCTTCAACTGGATTACAAGGATAATAGATCAGTGAGCGGCAGAAGATGTTGTTTGTCTGGACTTCAGCAAAGCCTTCAACTCTGTTCCTCACAGAAGGCTGGTAAGGAAGCTGGACTACATGGGGTGGGCAGGAGGTGGTTGAGTGGGTGGTAGCTGGCTGAGAGGAAGAACACAGAGCATTCAGGTAAATGGGGCATTTTCAGCTGAGAGGGAGGTGACCAGCAGGGCGCCACAGGATTTGGTACTAGGTCCCCTACTCTTCAAAGCATTCATAGCAGACATTGCTAATGGGCTGGAAGGCAAAGTGTGTCGATTTGCTGACAACACCAAGATTTGCAACACAGTAGACTCCCCTGAGGGTGTGAGGAGTAGGACATCAGATTTGAAGAAACTGGAGGATGATTGGAAACACAGCAGTTAAAATTAATGCCTAAAAGTGCAAAGTCATGCACTTAGGCAGAAACAATACAAAGAGGATTTCTATCTGGGAGAAGAGAAGCTAGCTTCCACCAGCCAGGAGAAGGACCTAGGGGTCATTATTTCAGAAGACTTGAATGTGGGTAAACAGAGTGAAAAGGCGGCACTAAAGGCAAGTGGCATGCTGGGCTGCATCGGGAGGGAAATCATGAGTCACTGGAGGGAGGTAGTGTTACCACTCCACAGGGCACTGGTGCACCCCACTTGAGTACTGCATACAATACTGGAGACCACACCTCAAAGGGACTTAGACAGATTTGAGACAGTGCAGAGGAGGACCATGAAAATGATTCAGGGACTGCACCATATGGCATACCAGGACAGGCTGAGGAACTCAACATGTACTCCCTGGAACAGAGGAGGGAGAGGTGACAGGATTGCGACTTTTAAATATATGAGGTATAAATAAGGTTAATGTTCAGGAGCTTTTCCAATTGAAAGAGAGGGAGAATGAGAAGACATGACAGGAGGCTGAAGGGAGGGAGGTTCAGGAGTAATGCAAGGAAGTTCTTCTTTACAGAGAAGGTGGTGGACCCATGGAATAGCCTACCCAAGGAGTAGTGGGGACCAAAATAGTAAGTGAGTTCAAGACATAAAGGTAGCATATGGAAAGACAAAGCAAGGGAGGGAATAGCACCAATTCAGTCCTCGGGCAGACTAGATGGACCTTGCAGTCCCTTTCTGCCATCACTTTCTATGTGTCTATATTTCTTTGTAACCAGGACATGTGTAGACTATTATTTATTATGGAAACTGTACAGTATATTTCTATATCTACATTATATACATTCTACATATGTGATTAGTTTATTACTAGCTTTGCTGTTTATTTTGGCTGTACAGCTGTGTGTTTTTATGGGCATGAAGTTTTACACTGTGTGTTGTATAGGTACTACAAGTATTCGATAATATAACAAACTCTGGCCAGAGCCCATAGGGCTGCAGCTGAGGAATTTGGGGAAAATATTGAAAATTACCAACTTTATGAGCCTGTGTTCACAAAATGTAATGTAGGCTCATACATTTGTTATTTTTTTAATATTTTACACCACATTTCAACATAGCCTTGTTATGACCATGCCTTATGAGGAAGGGCAGAGAAATTGTCATCGTTTGACTAAAGGGTGATATTGCTTGGTACTGCAAAATCACCTTTTGGGATGCAAAAACACACTGGCCCGGATATTCAGACTGTGCCAAGTGATGGTGCAAGTAGGGTGCAGCATAACTGAGCTGTGCTGGGGCCAGGACAGGGTGATATTCAAAGGTGATGAGCCATGGTGCATCACCATTGAATATGGCACAGAATAGTGCATGGTGCAAGTACAATGCACCAGTTCAGCTCACAGACAGGGAGGACCAGGAATGCTCCAGCGCAAATGCAGTTGCGCTGGGTGCATCAACTGTGATATTCAGAAGAGAGCATGCAATGGGGCAATAAAATATGCATGGCACAAATGGAGCCATTTGCATGTCATTATGGCCCAATTTGCATCGTTAACTAGGAGCATCTAGCGAAATGCACCTGGCACCCTGCGCAGCTGCTTGCAGCAGTGTGGGAGTCCCTGGTGGGCTAGTGCACCCTACCCTCCTGTATGCCCGATCACAGGCATGTTACTGCAGCAGTCAACCTGGTAGTCTAGTGGTTCCCCCATTTGCCTGATCATGGGCAGTTGTGGGATAACAACTCAACCTGGTGGTCTAGTGGTGCCCACCCACCCTCACAGCCGATCACATGCATTTGGTCGACACAACCTCTCTGGTGGTCCAGCCGGATCCCCACCCACCCCTATGCCCAATTGCTGGCTCCCATAGTAGAATACGATACCTGGTGGTCCATTGGTCTCCCTCCTCCCACCTACTGCTGACCCTGGCTGGCTCCCTCCCTTTGTCATCGTGACAGCTGCACCGCCCGCATACCGCCATGCTACCCACTGGATGACAGCATACAGTATGTGCTGTGCGCCTATTGGTCCATATTGTGGACAAATGGGCTTGCCAGCCATACTGTAGACTCAGGCTCAAATATGTGAATGAATCGCTCATTCACATATTTGCTTCAAAGTCATTCAGTATGGTTGGCGAGCTCATTGTTCCACCAATGTGGACCAATAGGCTACAGGGTGGCATGCAGTATGTGGGCGGGCAGCTGCCTGCTGATGACAGGGAGGAGCTGGTGGCTGGGTCCTCCGTGGGAGGGATGGGAGGGAGAACCACTGGGCCACCAGGTGATGGGGTTTCAACCAGGGATGCCTGCATACAGGGTGGGGGACCACTAGGCCACCAGGTGGACTGTTTATATGACATGCCCATGAGCAGGCAACACAGGAGGGTGGTGGTCACATAGGGCAATGGGAGGGAGTGTGTGCTACGGACAGTGACCCTGCTGGGATGGTGGCCACCCATGGCAGGCGGGTGCTGTGTTGCACCCTGCAATGTAGCAGCCCACCTGTGGGTGGCCTGGGTTTGTTCCTACTCTTTATAGGCTCAACTTAGCACCCCCATGTGTGGCACACATCAGGGTTGTGCCAGCATATGCACCATACATTCCGGCTGAATATCAGGATGTGTCGATATGAATGGGCACGCCCTGCATTTGCACCGCATACATTACCATTGCTCCCAGGTGTAGTGGAACTTGCGCTGTGCCTGACAGCCTTTTGAATATCCTGCCAGGCACATTGCAGGGGTTGCACCGACAGAACTCTGTTGTGCAAGGTGCAACCCCTTTGAATATCCTGGCCCTTATGAGCAGGAGTTGAAAATGACAGCTGTCAGATTCATGAGGTGTTGTAAAGAAATGGCTATTTTGAAAATCTGGGGTAAAAATATTGAATATCACCAAACTTATGAGCCTGCATTTTCAAAACTCAACATAACCTCTTAACGTTGTTTTTCTATTTTTACACCAAATTTATAACATAGCCTTCTTATGACCCTGCCTCATGAAGAAGGGCAGAAAAAATGTTTGCCTCCTGTCTAAAAGAAGATTTTGTACAGGGACTGCAAAAGCACCTTTCAGGATGTAAAAAAAAAAAAAAAACATTTTGTCCAGGATTTGAAAAAGGATTGCTGTCACATTCATGGGGTGCTGTAAAGATATGGCTATGTTGTGAATTTGGGTAAAATATTGAAAATGACCAAAGTTACAAGCCTGCTTTTGCAAAATTCAATGCAGGCCTAACTTTGTTGTTTTTTAATATTTGTACACCAACTGTTTAACATAGCCTTCTTATGACCCTACCTCATGAACAAGGGCAGAGAACGTTTCTGATTCCTGCCTTATGGGTGATTTCACACAGGGACCACAAAATCACCTTTCAAGACAGATTTACCTAATGTCAGTGCAATTGTTCATGAGATGTGTTCCAAAAAAGGCTTGTGGAAAATTTGGGCCAAAAATATGCAAAATTGCAAAGTTATGCCACTAAGTTCAAAATACCATTGAAATACATTGAGTTACATACCTGTTTCTTCAGTTCACAGTCTGGCTTTGAAGAGTGAAGACATGTCTGCAGTCCAGACAGGATTATGGTATTGAACTCCTGATGGGTAAGTAAGGGCTTGGGGGTGTTGAGGGAGAGCCGGTGGGGGACAGTAACGAAGCAAAAGACATCAATGGATGTTTTTCTTTTTACAGAGTTAAAAAAAGGAATGGAATTGTGATTGTGACACAGGGGGATTGGGCACCCCAGTGTCACTGTTATGTTTTGGGGGGTAGTTGGTGCTGTGAGGGATGGTCGGGTGGGTATATATACATTTTTTTAAATCATGACACAGGGAATGGCCACCCCAGTGTCACTTTTATGTTTGTGTGTGGGGTGGTGGGTGCCGAGAGAGAGGGTTAGGTGGGCAGGACGAAAAAAGTATATCTTTAAAAAAAAAAAAAAAAACAACAGTCGCATCCAAGGTCTTGCCCATGGAGGTAACGGTAGAAAACAGCACAGTCTTCTCACATATCTGGGCATTCAGTTACCCGCTTCCCTTCCACGCTGATTAAGGAAAACCTTCTGCCCCTTCTGCAACAAATTTAGTCGTATCTCCAACATTGGTCAACCCTACACATCTCTTTTGGATCATGCCAACATTATTAAAATGAATGTATTACCTTGGATTTTATATCCATCAGGAATGCTGAGTATTTATTTACCTAAAGCTGGTTTGTGGCTGCAAACCATGCTCTCAACCTTTATGGAAGGAGGAGCTACCCACCGTTCATATTTTAAACTGACCATACCTAAAGGCTGGGGGCATTGCAGTTTCCTAATTTATTTCTTTATTATTGCATGCTGCATGCTAGTAAAATCTTTTAAAGGAAGAGTGTTAATCCAGTCTCTGGGAGAAGCCCTACTGTCCCTTATGGCTGTCGCTGGAATCCCAGTTATGTAAGTAAGCGGATTGCAACTTAGTTTTATTTTTATTCACCCTATGCTTACCCACTCAACTCAAAACAACCCCTCTGATGTGGTCCATAAGAGTTCGCTGTCAAATAAGCAATTATTTAAGACCAGACTGGTCAAAGGGACCTAGCGCAGCCAGTCATTGGTAACCTGAATATTCGCGATTAATAACTGTCTGATTCCCTTCAAGTTCTGCCCCAACTTCAGAGTGCTAGCCTCTCTTGTCTTCTAACTTTGGGCATGTTTCCTCCCATGTATGTCCTGCAAGCTTGTGGTCTTGCTCCTCAAATGCATATATTTAAGTATCTATAGCTAACAAAAACAATGGCTTCTTACCTGGGTTTAGGCAGGCCCATAGTAGGTGGCAGAAGATCCATTTCTTTGTCCAACCGGTTTCTGGCACACACTAACCCTTCTAGAGATATGCAAAAGAGTCAACATAGGCTTGAAGTGATTACATAAATATATTTAATGCCATTCCAAGTGAAGGAAAATAAGAATCCTGCCTAAATGTTTTGGACTAGAAGCGTCCTTTTTAAAGGCTGGGATTCAGTGCAGACAACCACAATTTAACTTCAAACACACCATGTGATCTCATGATATCATTATTAAAAGTGTCTTATCATTGGTTACAAAGTGAAGGCTAAATAGTGACTTACAGGATGTGTTTAACACCTGCAGTGTCATAACTTAGTTAACATTAAGAATACGTTACCTCAGTATTACCACCAATACAAAAAATAAAAAGAAGATTCAAATCATTTAATATACACTAGACATAATCTCAATAGTATTGCACAGCATTGCTACCAGATATGGGAAAAGGGGAAGAAGGTATGTGTGGTATGGGGAAAGAACAGGAGAAGAGGGAAGGAGGAGAAAGGATAAAACAAGGGAGAAGGAGAGGTTAAAAACAATATCAATATACATCAATATTTCCTATATTGGTAGAGATGCAGCTAATTTAAATTTTGCTGGTGAAGTGAAGCAAAGTGGGCACTTCACGAAGTGGCCTACATGAAGTTCCCACTTTGCCTTGTCATTATATTACTTCACATTGTTATTCCACCTTAACGTGAAGTAAGGCGGAGTGACAACAATATTGGCAGCCCCCACACAGTCACTAGAATTAATGTGCATCTTCAAAATTCCACTGTCGTCTTGTCTCCAGAAAATTCCCCAGTGCTGATGAAGTGAAATGAGAGCGTAACAAGAAATGCAAGGTCTCCTAGAATTAATGGCACACTCAGTCATCTTGGCAGTGGTCAGACATAGTCACCAGAATTAATGTTCATCCCCAGAATGCTACTGTCTTGTGTTCAGAAAATTCCCCAGTGCTGATGAAGTGAAATGAGAGTAACAAGACACGCTGAGTCTCCTACCTTAGAGATGCAGTGAATTTAAATTCCACCAGTAAAGTGCCCTTGAAGTGGGCACTTTGAGTTGTCACTCCGCTACATGAAGTGGCCAGCATGAAATGCCCACTTCGTGATTGTTATTGTGGATTGTGACTTCTCTTTGTCATACCGCTTAACTCAAAGTAAGGGAGGAGGATACAAATATTGGCAGCCCCGGCCCCCACACATCACATGGCTTACAGTACTGTAGTTCCCTTATGACAATGACCTGTATCACAAAACTCCCCAATTTGAAAACTCATTTGAAAACTCATATCAATGAGTACAGTGGTGAAGTCTGGAGAAACACTACAAAACAAGCTTACATGATGCAAGTAACTAGTAAAAAATTAATTTTGTGATTCGTGATGTGATCGTGAATTGTGACTGCATTTGTGACCGTGAAACATGAATTCATTTTTCTTGGACTTGGAGCTGACGAGTGTATTGGGAACGTGAATGCCTATGGCTGTACTTCCCAGATGATCTGGCTGTTCACAAAACTTACCAGCTTGAAAACTCATATCAATGGATACAGTGGTGAAGCCTGAGAGTTACTACTACAAAACATTAATTTTGTGATTTGTGACGTGATCGTGAATCTCGCACCACACCAGTACTCGAAGGAAAGCCAAAGAAACAACTGTGACTTAAGTAACAGATGGAGATTGGGCCCTAAAGAGATGAAATGCACAGGCAGCTTAAGATTGCACTGCACAATAAAGAGATGCAGACGCAACAGCACAACAACACCACCTAACCAGTACTTACCATCAGAAATCCAAATTTGGAAAAGAAAACCTTTGCCAGTTGGGGTAGTGCATGGCAGTAACAGTCCACTACTACCAGTAAAGATACCACAAGCAGTACAAAAATTTTGTAGGTGCAGTGGATAGTAGGTTCACATCGCTACAATTACTCTGGCACAATAAATGGTAGCTGATTTAATGGCACGCATACATCGTATCACACACTCACACACCCACACACACACACACTACAAGTAATGCGTAGCAAATTGAAAACCTTTAGTAATGTAACCAAATGTTTTAAACAAACTGAAATTATACACTGCTCCCCACAACAATCAGCAAAAATGTTAAGTATTACTGAAATATTACTGTGTGTACATTAACACAGTTATACAAGAAAAATATAACCAAAACAAAAGACTGCCTTTTTCTACCAGTTAATCTACCTATACCACAGATAAACCCCTTCCCCAAAGCACACGTCACAGTACACAGACTGACTGTTCTAAATTAACATTCAAAATCAAAACACAAGCAATAAACACTCGATGATATGAGCTTAGGAGGGTTTCCTACAATCGATGTACTAAATTTTGAGAAAAAAATGGAGTAAAAAGGCTTTTAAACAGCTTTTAGAGGATTTGAATGGCTGAGCTCTGAGGAAACTGTCTCCATCTTCCACTACACACTCCACAGAACTGAGGCTGTGCAGAACAATCTAGAGCCCATGTGAACTGCAATCCCATGAAGCACTGTAAATTCACTTTGGAAATCAATAACAAGGTGAAGTGATGTGGAGTACATGGATTTCAGTGTTACTTCACCTTAAAATTGGTGCAGAAGTGGTTTGGAGAAGGCAGAGTAATGCAAAGTCATTGTTTCTAATGGACTTTCAGTTCCCTGCATTATAACGCAAAGTACTCTGTTTACATTATGGAGCACTTCTCAGATTCCGCTTACTCCACAAATCACTTTGCAGAGCTTAATTTAGCCCACCACTATATATTGGGAGCACAACATGGCATTAAAAACTTCAGTGTGCCATTCATTTCTAAATCCAACTTTAAAACATTTTATGAGTTAATTTGGTCAAAGTGAAAATCAAGAAGGCAAGGTACTCAGAATTAAATTAACTCTGTAGAGGAAAAACTCTCAGTCATTACAGCAGAAATGGATCCAGGTACATTAATACCTATTGTTTTTCTGTAAATATGGTTGCACATCCAATTGTGTGTTTAGACCAGGAAGTTTATTTGCTTTGAGTGTTAATATCCAAAGTTCTGTTTTAGGAGTATTTGATTTTCAAAATCCCACCCTAGGGTTGCGGCATATTTTATCTATGGCTATAAATTTAAAGCCATAAGTTCCCCTCTGTTGTGTTCAATATTTGATATGTGTTGCTGTAGCATATGTAATGTCTTTCTTGTTTATAGCTCTAACATGCTCTCCCACCCTGATCTTAAAAGATTGGGTGGTTTTCCCAAAAAATGCTGAACACAGGCATGTAGCTTGGTAGACAATCACTTCACTAGTGCAAGTGGTGCATTGTCTAATCTCATAGTTCCTTTCAATATTGCAATTTGTAAACTTTTCTTCTGTTGATATATTCACAGAACATGCATCTCTTGCATTTAAACACCCATTTACTTGGCTTAGCCACATTTGTTTGGAATTATTCTTAAAGTGGCCATGTACTAAAGGTCTCTAAGTATAGGGGCACGTTTATAGCACATTCTGGGTTTCGCTTTGCCCAGATCCCTAAGACCTGCATCAGCTGTGAGGACATGCCCGTGTTTGTTGACAATCATTTCTACATCCCTGGCTTGTGAAGAAAAATCTGTGACAAAACTGAACCTATCTTCCCTTTAGTTCATTCTCAGTTTTTGTTTAAGGAGGTCCTCCCTATTGATATGTTGGACTTCATTCTTTGCTGTTTTTAACCTTTCTTTTTTATATTCCTTTCCAGGAGTCTCACTCCTTGTGGTCTAACCAAAAAAGAGTCAATTTCTTGTCCAGTGTTGGTCCTTGGCTGGTTAACCCCACTCTGTCTCCCAATTTTACTCTTATTTTCAACTTATGGATATAGGAGCCCAGTGGGTATTTAAGCAATAAGGCATGACAAGGTGTGTGTTATCGTGTATGATATTACACAATAACATCTCTTTGTTTATTTTATGGAGCATGCACCTTTTTTCCAGAAACAAAGATATACTGCCTCACTAAAACCTACTAAAATACATTTTATTTTATTTTTGTTTCTCGGTAACATCAAGCCATTGTATAATTGCAATAAGGCACCCAAGGTGTGTGCTATCGCAATAACGCTACTCCTGGGTGGGTTGAAGACAGGTGAAGCCTCTGGCGTTATCGAAAACAAAATAAAAAAAAAATGTTTTTAGTAGATTTTAGTGAGGCAGTATATCTTTGTTTCTGAAATAAAAAGTATGCTCCATAAAATCAACAAAGAGATGTTATTGTGTAATATCATCACGGTCTCAGGCACACACTGACCAATCAGAGTCCAGGAAATTTTCTTGCCATTATAGATTACAATAGATACAGGGTGTGGTATGTCATGGACATCATCACGCCCGGGTGGTTGGGCACGAGGCCACAGGCCGAAGTGCCCAACTATCCAAGAAGTGATGATATTCCATGATATACCACACCCTGGAGTGCCTTATTGCTATTATGAACTGGAATACAAGTTTTAGCAGTAAAAAATAAAAGTTTAAATCCTTCTGAAAATGTCTTTTCTGAGGTGTTGGAGGAGTACTTTTAATAAAATAGTCCCTGGAGGGCTCTAGACTGCAGGTGGCACTGTGTAAGTTGAGTTTATGGAGGAGGGGTGTACTATGTGTCTCTCTTAGCACCAGGAAGTGAACTCCATTCTGCTTGCCTTTGATGTGGTGCTGCTGGGTCAGTGAAGATGTGTGCATTTTTTTTTTTAAACGTTATGTGTGGCAAGCAGGAAGCAGCATTGTAAATGGGAAGAACATCTCCTAGTAAGTCACCGGAAATCTGAAACTACTGTTTGGCTGGATGTTAGTACTGTTTAAAAAGAAGTTGGGAGTCAGTTTGGGATCCTTTACTGTTGTTTTTTTAAATACTCACTGAAGGCGATCTCGTGCCATTCTGTCTTGTAGTTAGATAGGATGAGTGGTCTGCCAGTGCTGGCTGTTGGCTAACGTTTGTGTGGGGAATGTGAGGGCAGGATGTAGAGGATGTTGTGGGCAGCTCGACGTTGCCTCCTAGCAGCTTGTGGTGCTGCGTTCCGCTATGGACACAGTTGAGTTTTTTTTTTTAATAGTGGCAAACTGGAGGTCTGACTCTGACTGCACAAGACGAGGCACCTGCGCAGTAAGTGAGGAGGCTGGTGACTGGAGGTTTTCTGAAGCCATTATGATGTAGCCTGATATCATCAGGGCTTCAAAGACCTCTTGGCCAATCAGCTCTTTGATTCTCAGCACCCAGTTCATAATTGTTATTACACAATGGCAAGAAAGAACCTGGATTCTGATTGGTCAGTGTGTGCCTGAGACAGTGATGATATTACAGTATAACATCACTGTCACTGATTAGCTAGCTTTGCTTGCCATTACCATACATCACCTTTACCTTTTTTCTTCTTCTCTTAAAAACTCATTAAAATCTACTAAAAACATTTAAAAAATGTTTTTTTTATTTTGTATCACAATGAGCCATTGTATAATAGCAATAAGACACTCCAGGGTGTGTGTTGTCAGTAATAACATCTCCTGGTGGTGGAAGCACCAGTCACTGTGCTTCAACCCACCCAGGAGTGATGTTATTTCACAATAACACACACCCTGTCATGCCTAATTGCTTAATTATTGCAAGAGGCTTTGGACCTCAATGGGATTCCAAGCAATGGCAGGGTGTCTGGCGCATCTCTATAATTTTGTAAACAAGACTGTTACTGCTAAACTCAATTTTGTATAAAGCATATTACTTACTGAAGAAAACAGTGCTGTGTGACTGCTAATGGAGAGAGCAGAGTGCTTCAAGGATGCAGAGATAACTGTGAGGCAACTCTACATTGTTGTTCAGTTGGACAAATCTCCTTTTTCGATCATAGGAGGTCTGCAGGGCTCCACCCACTGCAGCCCTAAAATATACTAAAAGTACTCCCTCATTACAGTGAATGCCTCCCGGTCCATGCATGAGGTCGGTTATAATGAAGGACTGCTATAACGAGAAGCATAATGCAGTGACAGCTGAAAATAGAAATGAGACAGAGAGCACCTGTAATATAAAAGAAGGTACAGCTCCAGGTATTCTACATTAATATTTAACATGACCTTTTCCCACAATAAAATGCTGATGCCCAAAGAATAGTCCTGTATGCAAGCTATCAACTGGTACTAATGGAGCAACTGGCAAGAGGACAGCACAAGCATGTGCAGTTTAACAGAGACACAAAAGATAAAGAAAATAAATGTCCTTGTTATCTTGCTATTGCTCACTGTTACTGAAGCCAGTCCTCCCCAGCTCGTAGCCTTTCACTTTCCAAAAGCAACAAGCAAGAGGACAGTGCAAGTGCAAATAACTTTTAAAGATGCCTGTGTTTTCTGACTAATGCTCACCATTACTGGACTGGTATCAGGCTCAGCACAGCACAAAACTCATCCAATCTGTCAGTTGTCACATCTTATGATCTGTAAATGACCAAACTGACCCACAAACCATTTATGAGTTTTGCAGTAGTGAGTAACAGCTGAGAGGCTCCATGGGCTTTTATAACAGAACCACAAGGTGTTAATTGTTATCACTGCATTTTCCCAGGGTACAAGGTATGTGTTTGTTATTATGGGGTTTGTTATGAAAAAATTCATTATAATGGGGAGAACTGTATTATGTTACATTACAACAGCATTTGCTGTGCAAATGCACTGGCAAAGAAAAATGTGATGTCACTCACTTGTCACATTGCAGCATGATGTGATTCCATGAAGTATACTGTAAGGAACAGCTATCTCCCTTTCCTGTTAACTAATGGAGCCCACCATCCCACTATTCACTAGTAATGTTAATAGTATTAAAAGTAACAGGAAGCAATTAGCTGTATTTTCTCACTTGCAGTCCTTTTCTACTGGTATATTTTTTCTACAAGATACAAGGCTCCACACCACTGCTGACTTGAAGCAAGCTATTGGACACTGGCAGACAGGCCCTTCTTACTGGTCCATAGAACCAGAAGCTTGGTTGGGGTTGCTATATTGTTTAAAATTTTTAAATTTCAACTCATCAAATGAGTTGATTTATCACCTAGGTAAGGAGGTGCGAAATTAATTTCCGCTGGTGGAATTTTACGAAAGTGCGAATTTCACGCCAGCGAAAGTTCAGAAATCATTTTCGAACTTTGTGGAAATTCCACCTAAAACTGCTGGAAAAATATAAAACTGTGGGATAATTTATGAAACTGCAGGAGAAGATCCACCAAAAGGATCACTGCCAGTGGTCATTTCTGAGCCTTTTTAACTGTAGTTTAACTCATTAATCCACCCCAATGATCAGGGGTCCCAGTAATACCTCCAATCCCTTCCTTGGACCCTCATGGTTTCTAGTGGCCCCCCACCCACTGATCATGGCTCCCAAAACATTTTATTTTCCCTGATGTCAGCAGACCCTCTCTATCCTGGATTCCTTAGTCCACAAATAAACAACCGGCAGTCCACCAACTCATCCCCTCTATTCCCAGTATTCCTGGTGTCTAGTGGACCTCCCATCCTAGATCCCTTGTAAAAAAATAATCTGAATTCTCTGTAGTCTATTAGACCCCACAAACACCAATCCTGACAGTTCGTCTGACACCACCCACCTCCACTCCCACCCTGTCCCTGAGCAGGTCACCAGCGCAGCGCCCTCTCTCCTCCACTACCAGTGGCCCACTGAATTGCCAGTGAATAACTGCATGGTTGTACAAGCAGGTGCTCATTTACTGACAGTTCATTAAACTGTAGAAAGAATAAATTCCATAGTTTATATGCATTTTTCCGCAGTTCACAAATAAAGTCACAGAACTCTGCAAAAATCCGTGGAAAATCCTACTTTGCCAATGGCTAAAGTTCCACAATTCCCATGAAATTTTGAAATTTTATGGACGCTCCACCAAAGTGGAATTCACAACTTCCACCCCTACCTGAAAGGACATTGGTATTAGATGTAAAATACAAAATACATTATTTCGACTTATTACTATATATGCAGGGCAAACTAAAACTGAATGGATTGAGCTTTTCCAGCTAATACAACCATACTTACATTCTGCACAAAATGTTGTACTATGAGACGACTTTAGCTGTAGACTAAATTTAACTGACAGAGGTAAAGCAGCAATGACCAAGAAACGTTTTACAATATGGTCTTTCTGAAAACATGCTTACTAACACAGATCTCTTAGATGCATACCTTACAGCCACAGGAAAACCAGATCCCACTTTCCACAAAGGACCACCAGCTATAAGAACTTTGTTATTTCCCCTCTACATTCATAAAGCTCAAATTTTAACTGCTGAATTTTCTGATCACAATATCTTACACATTCAGTTAGGGAATGTATCTACACCCCTACATGGCCTGGCAATTGAAAACTGAATTCTTCCTTATTGAGCATTCTGCACACAACAAATTATACCATATTTTCTAGAGGCCAGGGAATCTGTAATGGTAACGATGAGGATCTTGAAGATTAGTGAGGATACCATCACAGATATTACAACCTTACTACAGAACCACAGTAAAACAACTCGTAATGATAAATATTTATCTTACTTACAAGACAGGCAGCAACTATAAAAAACTCAACATGCATTAAGCAGGTTAGCAGGGGAAAAGGAAGAGAGGCTATTATGGTTTTCCAAGGAGGCAGCAAAGAAAGTGAAAGCCAAAAGACTGCAGTCAGGCAATACAAAAGACACCGCAGAAGGGATAGGGAGAAGTACCAGGAGAAACAAATTGAGGCAGGAGGTAAGTAAAGGAAGCCAGATTTCAGACAGAGAGCACATTGCAAAATCAGTGGGTAGAGGGAACAAAACCTTTTACAGGTACATAATTGAAAAAGAAAGGTAAAGGGAGGGATAGTGAGACTGAAGGGGAGGATGGGGCCACGAGGAGGATGACAACAGTAAAGCTGACATTATGAACAAGTATTTCTGCTCAGTCTTTACTGAGGAAGAGGAGGGTAAATAGGGCCCGAAAGGAGTACAAGGGTGGGAAGGATGCAGAAATGGAAACAGTCCCTTTACATGAAAAAGGGTCCTGAAGGAACTGGAATGAATGAATAAGAGTTGATAAAGCAATGGGGCCAGATGGGTGCACCCCATGGTCCTAAAGAACTAAGGTGGTGGCTGAACTCTGGCAATCCTGTTTAGCCAATCACTGGAAACAGGAGGTACCCAAGACTGGAGGATAGCAGATGTAGTCCCTTATACAAAAGTGGGAACAAAGGGGAAGGGGAAATTACAGACCAGTCAGCCTTACCTTGGTAGTGGGGAAGATCATGGAAGCACTACTGAAGGAGAGAGTGTTGGAACATCTGGTTGTCAATGGACTACAGGACCCAAGGCAGCATGGTTTCACCAAGGGAGGTCATGTCAGACCAACCTCATTGAATTTATTTGACTGGGTGACTAAGGGTGAATCAGGAGGGCAGTGGATGTGACCTATTGAGACTCCAGCAAGGCCTTTGATACTGTGCTACATAGAAGGCTATTACACAAACTGGAGAATGTGGGAGTGGGCAGGACAGTAGTGTGGTGGGTAGGTAACTGGCTGGGTGGCAGGGCACAGAGGGTGGTGGTAAATGGCTGTCACTCCACAGAGGAAGAGTGACCAGTGAGGTACCACAAGGATCAGTGCTGGGACCGGTCCTATTCAACATCTTCATCAGTGACATGCGCAGGACCTACTAGGCAGAATTTCCTGTTCGCTGATGACTCAAAAGCTCTGTAACAGAGTGGACACACCAGAGGGTGTAGACAGAATGAGAAGGGACCTGCAGAAACTTGAAGAATGGTCAGGGTTTGGCAGTTGAAATTAATGCAAAAAGTGCAAGATAATGCATATGGGGCACACAAACCCTGGCACAATATATCAGTTGGGGGTGAAAATATAGCATGCACCAAGCAGGAAAGGGATCTTGGGGTTATCATCTCTGATGACCTCAAGGTAGGGAAACATGCAACAAGACAGCAGGTAAAGCAAATAGGATGCTGGGATGCATAGGCAGGGCATCACCAGCAGGAAAAGGAGGTTATAATTCCACTATACAAGACACTAGTGAGGCCCCACCTGGACTACAATGTACAGTTTGGAGACCTTACCAAGTAAGGACATAGACAGGGTAGAGAAGGTTCAGGAGGAGGACAACAAAGATGGTACAAGAATTGCATCACAAGTTCTATGAGGACAGGTTGAAAGACTTGAATATGTACTCCTGGAGGAGAGGAGGACAGAGGGGATATGATAGAGACATGCAAGTATCTTACAGGGAAGAACAGGGTGCATGAATACACTATTTTTAAGTGAAAAGATTTTCCAGGACTAGAGGGCATGGGATGAAGTTGGAGGAGGATAATTCAGAGGAAATGTGAGGAAGAATTTCTTCACAAAATGGATGGTGGACAAGTGGAACACCCAGCCAGAGGAAGTGGTGGGGCTGAAACAATCAAGGGATTAAAGAATGCATGGGATAGACATAAAGGAATTCTGGAGGCCAGGGTGAGGGGCAACAGACTTCTAGGAAAACATAAAGTGAATTTACAAGCTCAAATGGGCAGACTTGGTGGGCTGTAGGCCCTTATCTGCAAACACTGTCTATGTATCTATGTATCTGTGTAACACTGTCACACTACTAAACAAAATGTTACCCCCCACCCAGATACAGTAAATAAACAGCAAATGATACAATTTCATATCCTACAGGCACAAGGGCTACAATATCAACAAAATTTGGGCTATAGGGAAAAAGGAGAACATTTGTCCATATGAAGTGTGTAACACCAGGAACCAATAAAAAATATGGACAGTTTATTGATTCAAGACAATGTTCTATTATACTCTGATACAAAAATATCATACAAATATTAACACAGCATACTGTACAGCTTTACAAACCAGTCTTTATTGAACACAATTTGCTTAAAGGTTTTTAAATTTAATCACAGACATGGAGTTCCCTCAGACCTTGAAGATCAACTAATAGGAGATATCACCCGCATTAAGTTAAATATGCTATATATACACTAATAGCAGATAAAGCTCCAGGTATAAACGGCTTAACTAGTGACTTACATAAAGTTATTAACCCAGCTTTATCATCAGAACTGGCAACTGTTTTACAAACATATTAGCTACAAGCAACCTATCACTCAGAATGGCCAATGGTTCATTGATCTATTTATACAATCAATCAATCAATCAAAATCTTTATTTAGAGGGGACGTGTGGAGCCCGAGCCAAACAGCAGCAGGAGAACACAGCTCTGAGCCTTTTGACCGATTTTACTAAAATATTGTATTTTCTAGCAGTCCTCAAGAAAAATTTTGGTGCCATTGGGAAGAGGAACCTGTTAAACCCTAGGATGGGCAACCCGAAGAAGGACAGGGGCAGAGGAACAGGAGGAAAATCGAGCGGGATCCCTAATCCACCTAAGACTCCTGGTGAAGGACAGGCCGCTAATCTAGAATCGGAGGAAACGATGGCCTACATAGGTCTGAAGTTGAAAAGAATCATTACTTCGGTATCTGAACTAAATAATAAATGGATACCTTTGCTACAAGGGTTACAGTAGTGGAAACGGATGTGGAAGGCCTCAAACTGAATTCTACAACGTTAAGAAAGCAGCAGAATCCTCCACAGCAGCTACAGCCATGATCATTAAGGAGAAGGCTCACCTTGGGGCCCTTATGGAGACCTTGGAAAATCAGTCCCGCTCTTCCAATGAGCGCATTCTAGGACTGGCAGAGGGTTGCAGGAGACCATCCTCTACTAAATATTAAAGACTGGCTAGAGGAGAAACTCATCTTGAGGGGTCAACCCTCCTCCTTTAATGTTCAGAAAGTTTATCGCGTAATTCCCAGGGGTCAAAGAGAGGAATCGGAGGTGCCGCACATGCTGCTGGAAGTGACGGATGGAGGGGACGAGAGACCTAATTCTGCAGTCGGCCAGACAGCTGAGCCCCATCATGCAGGATGAACATATCGTCCTTTTCTTCCCAGACATTAGTTATGCCACCAAAATGCGCCTAAGAAGTTTGATGGCACATGGCCTGCTACACAAAACCTCCATTCCCCATTCTATCATTTTTCTAGCCAGATTACGCATTGTGCACCAGGGAAAGTGTGGCTGTTTTCAGATCCCACTGAGGCCAGGAAATGGGCCACCTATTTCTGCTACAGCTCGCGCATTCAGAGAGACTGAATTGGAAGATGAGGAAATCAGGGAACTAGGAGCTGCTGAATTGATAGCATGCCTACATCTTTGATAGAAACATAGAAATATAGAATTTGACAGCAGATAAGGACCACTTGGCCCACCCAGTCTGCCCATTTCCTTACCTAATGAATAAGCTGCAGATCCTAGTTAACCAGCAGCCTACTTCTTTCTACCCCCACCCCTAGAATTGCCTTATGACTGTCCCATGCATGCTTGAATTCCACCACTGTTTTTGACTCCACAACCTTCCTCCGAAGGCCATTCCATGCATCCACAACCCTCTCTGTAAAAAAATGCTTCCTTACATTACCTCTGAGCAGCCCCTCTATCTTCAAATTGTGCCCCTTGTTCTTGCACACCTCTTTTTGAAAGATGCTACCCTCTTGGACTTTGTTGATTCCCTTGAGGTACTTGAAAGTTTCTATTATATCCCCTCTCCCTCCTTTCATTGAGGCTATACATATTAAGCTCTTTAGTCTCTCTCCATATATCTTCTGGTGCAGACCCTGCACCATTTTAGTGCCCTCCTCTGGACAGCTTCCATCTTGCCTATGTCCTTGCAGAGATTGGGTCTCCAGAACTGTACATAGTACTCAGATGGGGTCTCACCAGCTGTCTGTACAGAGGATAACAACTTCCTGTTTTCTACTGGTGATGCCTCCTATACATCCCAGTATCCCCCAACCCTCCTTACTGCCCTCTCACATTGCTTGCCCACCTTTAAGTCATCTGATATATCCCCAGATCCTTTCCATTTTTATGTTTGCTTGCACGCATGTGCAAGAAACATAGTGCCATCATTCGAGATTTTGGAGGTGTGTCACCCCTCTTCCAATTCAGTCAGTGTGTTGGCTAGCGTGGCTCCTGTCCGCCAATGCATGCTGGAGCTGTCTATGACAAGCTCCAAAATGCAGTGGCATACAGTTGAAAGGGGAGCTACGCTTAGTGAGCAGCGATGAATATCGCTTGCTCATGCGCAGCTCCACCCATGCACACACACACAAACACACACACGCACACGTAGGTGTGCCCCCACACACGCACACACCTGTATAGCCGACGGGGCGCCCAATCCCCATCGGCTGTGCTGCCTCCCCGCCCCCAAAGCCTTCCAAATGCCATGCTGGGTGCCCACCCTAGCGTGGCAACTCATAATATAGCCGACAGGGGTGCCCAATCCCCATCGGCTCCACTGTCCTCACCCCAGTACTGGGTGCCTCCCGCCAGGGACCCACCCTAGCGTGGCACAGATCTTTGCACGACAGGGGTGCCCAATCGTCGGCTGGTACCCCCAACCATCCTTGTGCCACGCTGGGAGCCCACCCAGCGGCAAACGCCCCGATGCTGTCATTGAAAAAACCTGTAAAGAAAAACGGTCCCACGTAGTCTCCTGGCCCCTCCCACAACCCGCACCCACCCACTCACGCACCTGCCTCCCACACCCCCCACCCCATACTTACCTCCGGACTTGGCGCGACAATCTTGCGTGGACGGGAACACGTCTGCACTCTTCAAAGCCAACCGCGAACTGAGGAAATGCCGGTAAGCTGAATAATGGAATATATAGGGTTTTTCAACTTTGTTTGCATATCTCAGGCATTTTTGGAATTTTGCACCAAATTTTCAACATGGGGTTTTGGGACCCTTCTCACACCAATGTCACTGTCATGGCGTTATTCGGGCCCGAAGGGTGATTTCGCAGTCACTGCGGGTCACTGCAAAATCACCTTTCTGGACCAATTAACAAAATAACACTGTCAATGTTCATAAGGTGGGCTCTCGAAGCCTATTTTGAAAATTTGGTGGAAAAATTCCAAAACGACTGTTTACAAGCGTGCATTGCGCAGTTCCTATGCATGCTCGTAAGTTCGCGAATTTTCAATATTTTCCTCCAGATTTTCAACATTGCCATTTTACCACACCTTCTTATGAGTAGTACAGCTGTCATTTTTCACATCTCACCCAAAACGTGTTTCTGCCCATGTAGCGCACTAATGGTGCAGTTGGTGCAAAATCAATGTCAGGACAAATTAAGAAAATCACAGTGACACCATTCATGAGCAGAGGTCTTAAAATGGCTATGTTGAAAATCTGGTGAAAAATTCAAAAATGACTGTTTTATGAGCCTACGTTTTACAGTTCCTACGCACGCTCTTAAGTTTGCAAATTTTCAATATTTTCACTCCAGATTTTCAATGTTGCCATTTTACCACACCTTCTTATGAGCAGTACAGCTGTCATTTTCACATCTCACCTAAAACGTGTTTCTGCTCATGTAGCGACAATGGCGCAGTCGAGTGTGAAATCAATGTATGGGACAATTAAGAAAATCACAGTGACACTGTTCATGAGCAGAGGTCTTAAAATGGCTATGTTGAAAATTTGGTAAAAATTCCAAAAATAACTGTTTTATGAGCATCGTTGTGCAGTTCCTACACCTTTACGTAAAGTTCACAATTTTCAATATTTTCACTCCAGATTTTCAACATTGCCATTTTACCACACCTCCCTTATGAGCAGTATAGCTGTCATTTTCACATCTTGCCCAAATGTGTTTCCGCCCATGTAGCACACAATGGCGCAGTCGATGTGCGAAATCAATGTATGGGACACATTAAGAAAATCACAATGACACTGTTCATGAGCAGAGGTCTTAAAATGGCTATGTTGAAAATTTGAAAAATTCCTAAAATGACTGTTTTACAAGCGTGTGTTCGCAGTTCCTATGCATGCTCATAAGTTTGTGAATTTAATATTTTCACTCCAGATTTTCATAATTGCCATTTTATTACACTTCCTTATGAACAGTACAGCTGCCATTTTCATATGCCACCCAAATGTGTTTGCACATGTAGCACACAATGGTGCTGTTGGTGTCTGAAAGCAATGTTTGGGACAGATTAAGAAAATCACAGTTACACTGTTCATGAGCAGAGGTCTTAAAATGGCTATGTTGAAAACTTGGTGACAAAAGTCCATAAAATGACTGTGTTATGAGTGAGCATTCGCAGTTTCCATGCACCCTCATAAATTCATGACTTTGTAATATTTTAAGTCCAGATTTTCATCAGTGGCATTTTCCACACTTTCTTATTTACAGTACAGCTGTCATTTTTCACAACATGGCGAGTGTGTTTCACACTTTCAGTGCAGAGATACGTGGTCGCTGTGGGAAATCATTGTTCGGGACAGATAAAGAAAATCACAGTGACACTGTTCATGATTGGAGCACCAAAATGCCTGAGTTGACAATCTGCTGTAAAAAAATCCCCAACCTAATTATATTACAGTTAATAATTTGACAGGTTCTATGTATGCTCGTGACTTCACCATTTTTAAATATTTTTACGCAGATTTGCAACATTGACATTTTTACACCTCCCCATGAACAGTACAGCTGTCATTTTTATCCTGTTCAGAATGTTTTACACCTGTAGTGCTAAATGCACGTAGTCACTGTGCATAAGCAGCTTTAGGCTGAAACTGATATTCCCCTGTTCACGAGGTGGGGTCACAAAAAAACCATGTTGAACATTTGGGTGAAAATATAACGAATGCCTGGGTATTGGGGTTTCCAACCATACGCCCAACCCTGTAGAGAATGACAGGCATCAGGGGTGTGACTTGGGATTCTTGCCTGTAATGCTTATACCATTCCACACCTGCAGCCAGTGAGAGGCATCGAGGTATGCCTTGGACTCTTGACCCCAAAGTTCACCCCATTCTCCATATGGCACCCATCTCACTATATTTTCTAATGGAATGTGAGTGCGCATAAGGGCCAAAGACCCCAAGGAACACCATGACACTTGCCAGTGTCTGCAGGGTGAGGTGTGGTGAAATGTGTTAGCCGTTATGCCTGACCACCCAAAGGCACACCCAATGCCTGTCACTCTCTGCAGGGTGGTGGTGGGGTTAGCTTCAGTTCAATACTTCACTGCCATTCCTATTACGCAGCTCTGTAACTTCTACACTACCACTGCCAATGCCAGCAAGCAAACATTCGGCATTGACAAATGCTTGTTGTCATTGTTAGTATCTCATCCACCATTGTGTACTCTTCCCTGGGTTTTTGTTTCCCAGGTGCATTACCTTGCACTTCTTAGCATTGAATCTAAGCTGCCATACATTTGACCATTTCTCTAACCTTGCCAAGTCCTTTCTCATCCTTTCCACCCCACCTTGTGCATCAACTCTGTTGCAGATCTTTGTGTCATCTGCAAAGAGACATACTTTCCTTCCAGTCCCTCTGCAATGTAAGCTTATAAAGATATTGAAGAGGACCGATCCTAATACTGAACCCGCGTACCCACTAGTAACCCCCTTTCTTCAGAGTGGACTCCATTTACTATTACTCCTGTGTCCTATTCTTCAGCCAATTCTTTACCCAGGCTATCATCTTGGGACCCACTCCCAGGTTGGCTAACTTGTATATTAATCTTTTGTGTGGGACTGAGTCAAATGCCTTGCTAAAGTCTAGGTAGACCATGTCCACAGCCCCTCCCTGATCTGCTACTTTGGTCACTCAGTCAAAGAAATCTATTAGATTAGTCTGGCATGACCTTCCTGCTGTGAATCCATGCTGCCTTGGGTCCTGTGCCCTCTGGCCTCTAGGTGCTTGACAATGATGATGATGCTTCGGTACTGTACTGAGAGTACTGAAGGACACTTGTAATTGTTAAAATTTGTACCTACTGTTTGGATGGTTTAACTTAGTTTGTGGCATAACCTTAATAACCTTAACACAAATATAGCTTGAAGGAATATAGTGTTCACTCATATATTATGAGCTATCAGGGTTTTGTTTTCTGCTGTTGGTGTTTAAAGTTAAAAGTTTATAGTTAACTTTAGGTTTTTCAGTGTGACGTCTCTTACTCCACTTTTGTGGAGTTAATGCCTTGTGCTGGTCTTTATGTTTAAATGGACTTTAGTAAGACAAAATCAGTCACACTGCTCAAGGATCTTACCACAGCTGATTTTCTGTTAATATTTACGTGGATGTTATATTTTGCATTACCCTAATGTGGTATGAAAATGTTCAGGATGCTTTTAACTTCCTTAGATTAAGGAGAGGCTTATTCTCTCCAGAAGGAATATATTTACTTTGATGTATCGAATGGTCTTGAACATGGTAAATGTAAAAGTGTGAATACTTTTTAAATCAAATAAAAAATAAAGTTAAACAAAAAAAATCTTTATTTATCCAGGTGAACATCATTGAGCAAGCTCATTTACAAGATGGACCTGATTAGCTCGGGCCAAATGGTACAATGCATACAGAGCTATTTACAATACAGCCAAATAACACAAGTAAAAAACAATTAATGCAAGTAAGTACTCAATGTTACATCAGTCATATCAGTTCAGAGTGCTTCTGTAATATTTAAGAAGGACATAAAGATGAGGCTTAGTAGGAACTTCAGTAGGGAGAAGTGATCGGCTGCTCATGTAGGAGCTGATGCAAACACGGAATTTCAAAAGCAGTGTAATCATCAGGGCCACTGGAAAATGCGGAAAAATTTACCCCAAAATACGGAGACTTTTTGCAGAAATTGCGGAAAATTGTGGTGATTCACTGTTCATCCCTACTGCCCCTAGCAAATCTTTTATTGTTTGCTGCAGCTTGTATTGATCACATGAATTGTTAGATAAATGTATTGCCACTTGTAAATGCTTTTAATATGAAGAAATTTGTGTGTTTTTGAAATGCACTGTAAATTAATCATTATGTAGCATATCTTCTAAAATCAAGACATCTAAATCACAAGTGCTAAATAGATTTTATTCAGTAATTTACTGTTAGTCTGAACTGAATACATCCTGAAACAACATATCATGCCAGTTTCCAAGTGTTAAATAATGAAGTCTGTTTAAACTACTTGCTTTAGTGCAAGAAAAAATATACAGATAACCGGGTGCCTAATAAAGGTCTAGTAAGAAAATGTTTATTTTGTTAAAATAATTACTGTTCTTAATTAGCACTGTAAGAACATTTTAAAATCACATGCTAAAAGTATCATCATACCAGTAGCTTTTCATTACATCATACAATAGTGTTCAATACATGGTACTTTTTCTACTTGGTTTGCAGTGATTTTCCTTGAGTTACAATTATTTTGTCTATTTGAGGTAACTGTTTAAGTATACTTAACCTGTTCAGCGTGTTTTCAAATTGTTTGCTTTTTGTAGGTTTTGTATGTGAGTATGCAGTTGTGGCAGATTGACATGTAAGGAATCACTGTCACTAACCTCCTCAGAAGCACATTCAAGTTTATAATCAGCAGGGCCACCCAAACTCCTGACACATTTGAATCAAAATCCTTTCAGATTGAAAGTATTTATACAAGGAAAATCTTCCCTACCATTCAAAAACAAGCATTGTGGTCAATGCTTCATTTAGCTGAATGGTGCACTTTGCACCTCTTCTCACACCTATTGTTTCAGTCCTTGTGTCCCAGAAAGTTCTCTAATAGTCTGCTTTAACACAGATTTCAAATGTTCAAGTCTACATATGTATGACCAGAAGATTTTGAAACCAAAGCAGGAAGTGAAGCACCTGAAAGCAGAGTCACATTTGACCCTTTCTCACCTCACAGTGTATTGTTTTGGTCAAATCCAAGTCTGTGTACTAAATTGTTAGCATATCTGAGTAGATTTTCTTGATAATTTAAATATTTGATACAATTTCAGTCAAAAATTCCTTAAATGTAAGAATTGCAAGAAATTACGGTTTTGTGTGGAGAAGGGTGAAAATTGCAGAAATTGTGGAAAAATCGCATCTGCAATTTTCCAGTGGCCCTAGTAATCACACAGTATCCTAAATATAACACTCTAAACAGAAGGATAAGGGTCTTAACAGTCAAGGAGAAAAGTAATTACAGCTCTTTTTGGCAAATTTTGCCATTGAAATCAACTTTTATGCTTGGTTTAGAATGGACACAGTAGCAGACTGTGTAACCAATCGAAATAGCATGAAGAAGCGCTCACATTCCGATTGGATGGCTGCTAATGCCATGCGTTGCTAATAAAGTCTGAGCTTAGGTTCTCCAGGCAGCGGTAGAAGCAGCGCCGACTGCCCGGTGCCCAGGTTCCCACGCCTGTGGTCAGGAGCCGTGGAGGCATATCCTTGGCAGGGGATGGAGGAAGGGTCAGTATTAAGTACTGGGCCATGGACAATGGAACATCTGAACTGGCAGGAGGACCAAAACAGCAGGACAACAGAATTGGGTATTCCTTGACACCTAAAGACTGGCCAAACCACAGGAATTCAGAAAGAGTGTAATCAAACTGGTCCAAATTCTTGACACTTTAAACAGGAAAAAACAGAGGTCATAACTGTTAGGCAATAAGTAAATACAGCTCTTTTGTGCAAGTTTTAGACAGAAAATCAGACTTTCACTTAGTATTGAGGGAACCACAGGAGCAGACTGTAGGAGCCAATCAGGCGCCAGAACAGAAAAGTGCTTGCGTTCCGATTGGGTATCGCAATGCCGCACCTCGCTAGTAAGGAGTCCAGTCTAGGTGTCTCAGATGGTGGCTAAGGAACTGACAACTGCCCAGTATCTGCATTTCTCCCACCTGAGGGTCAGGAGCCCCTGAAGGATAGTCTACAGCAGGGAAGAGAGTTGGGGACAGAGGAAAGAGATAGTAAGAGTGGAATGCAGTGGAAAGGGAATATGAAGATGAAATAGGGTAGTAAATGGTACAGGGTAGGGAATAAGAGCCACAGAATAAGCAATATGTAAAAGACAGCAGAGTGAATAAGGTGTCGCTGCAGTAAGCCATTAAGAGATAATAACACCACAGGGATTTCTAGAGGAAAAACATTTAAGACATAAGGCGCTCACAGAGTTAAGGTCACCAAAGGTTAAAAGCGATCATAAATTCAACTACGCTCAGAGGGCAGCAGCCTGATGCTTCAGACTAAAATTAGGAGCTGGGGTAGCAATTGCATGGCACACACACTTTCTGAGCATATAGAGATTTAAAGGCATGCATACTGCAGAGGCAGCTTAATTTCAATATTTTTTGTATTTTGTTCCACAATGTTGGCAACAGGAAACTAATGGCCACTCTGCGTAGTAGAAAGGAAGCCTTGGGATACGTGAATGTAAATGTAGGATGCACTTCTTAGGGTATACATTCATGGCTCACTTAATGGGAGACAGTCTGTTATATATTGTGGAAGTTGCTCAAGAAGACTCTGTAAGTCCAAAGGACTGCATTTCTATTACACCTAAACATAGAGAGGACCACCCTATGGCTTTGTACAAGGAACAATGATGGGTGAGATGGGAGACTAGTAATAAACCAGATGGCCCTGTGGTAAAAGCATATCCAACTTTGCAAGCGAGGCTTTGGGACTTTGACTATAAAGGAACTCTGTATAATCAATCAATGAAAGAAAAGTAGTTTGGACAAGGTGCACTTTTGCATCTCTAGTAGAAACTGGTTCATTCTAAAGAATAGCCACAGCCTCTGCCTTAACTTCTTTACAAGGTCCTTGGCGTGCTCAATAAACAGGATATTAACAATTTGGAGGCCCATATTCCTCCTTAATATTGATTTTAAAATTTTGGAGAAAATACTAAACTCTAGACTGTTATTAGTAGCTAAAACACTAATATCACCAGAACAAACATGCTCCAATACCAGGGGTCTATTATGGAACATCTACTACTGCAAGAACTGTTTGAACAGGGCAGCAGAGATAAACGAACAGGAATAGTTCTATTATTAGACAAGCAAAAAGCATTCAACTCTGCTAGCCATGATTTCTTATGGGCTACACTGCAATAGTATGGTATACATAGAAATTTATAGGATGGATGTAATGACTGTATAAAATTTCGCTGTTACCCCAATAGTGAAAGCTATTTGATTGTAGGCTAACTGGCACAACCAGTTTAATACAGGACTAATCATACTACCCATTGCACCTGAGGCCATTCACAAGCTCTTGCGGTTCTTTTAAAGGTAGTCAGGTAGGCCTCAGTATCATCTGTACCAGTCATTTTGATAAGTTTTAGGTCTTTTAAGGATGTACCAGTCCCACTAGTAGAACAACTGGTCCCAATTACCTGGCGTGTTCACATTGTATCAGTCCACCTCTGATCCTGTCTTCTTCACTCCATCTCCCTTTCTTGTTTTCTCTCTCTGTTTCTCCATCTCCACCTGTTTCACAGCCAACCAGCACAACAGTTCACTTACAGTGGTGTCCCCAGGATGGAATCCACTTTTAAAGCACTCTGCAGCATGCTGCAGCAGACCTACTGAATAAAGCAATGTAATTTCAATGGAATTAGTCCCTTTTGTCATGCAGGAAACTGTGGCATTTACTTCATCCTGGCAGTGTTGCATTTTCTGAATGACAAAGAGACTAATGCCATTGAAATTACATTGTTTTCAGTAGGTCTGCTGCTGCTGTGTTCTTTAGAGTGCTGCAAAATGCTGCAGAATTGGGTTTCATCCTGGGGATGCCACTGTATATTTCTGGGGGTTCATCAGCATGTTCCACACCTGTCTCTGCCATACTAACATCAAATAAGGGATCAGGCTTTGTCTTCCTCCTGGCTCCAGGCTTCAGGCTCCAGACAAGGCAGTGGCTTTCCCCAGTTTCTTCAGCCATGGCCCTTGTTAATACACCTCGGGTACTTTTGCTTCTTTGAGGCTCTCTTTCTGGTCTGGGCATGTACCTTAGGTCTACCTTTCTTTTGTTTGTTTGCTTTATGTTAGGGCTGGTATTATATCTGCTGATTGTCATTACTCTGATCACCCTGACCATCACTTAGTATCCACTTCCAAAACCATAAGTCCCAGGGTGTGGGTAATAAAATAGACACTGATTCAGTTTGTGTAAGGTGCAACACACTGGTTGCAGGATTTTATTTCAACAAAGTTTCAGAAACTGGAAAAACAAAATAAAATAAAATAAATAAAAGAAGATAGATCATTACATGCTATTTGTCAGAATGCAACAGTCAGGATCACATAACATCTCTAGGATCCTTTTCTCATCTGTGCTTCAGATTCCTTTGAGGACCTGAAAACAATGGTTTGGACAAGCCTCAGTGCCCACCACCCTCAGAGAAGCAGACCAGGCTCCTCTGCCCCATGCCCTGATTGGGCTAGGATCACCAACTGCACCTCCTGCGGCTCAGGATTAAGTGCCAAACCTATCCAACAGAGGTTCAGACAAGCTGCAGCACATGCCTGCCCTCTAAGAAGCAGACCAGGTATGGAAAGCCTTGCCTCAGACTGTAGTGTCACAGCATTTGACCTTAATTTGAATCTGGTGCCTTTTTGAACTCTGAGCTCATTGGACTCTGCATTTTTGGGCTCTTACAGCTGCTTATTGTACTGCTTTTGTTAGTATAGTGACTAAATATTTGCCTAGGAACTGAAGAAAATTGACTTTGACTACTTTATTACTGTTTTATGAATTGCTTAAGAGATACTGCAGTTTAAGTCTGTAAAATAGTTACCACAGCTTCATTTTCTCTCCACCTTCTATTGTTATGTTCTTTGTTGTCCCCTCACTGTCTACCCTCCTCTCACTTTGCAAATCCCACCAACCGATTTAGTCTCAGAATAGGTAAAGTTCTTAATTTACACCCTTACCTCTCCCTCAGGCTCCTCGGCCCACACCACTGATTAGGCTAGGATCAGCAGTCGCACCTCCTGCGTCTCAGGATTAAGTGCCAAACCTGTCCAACAAGGTTCAGACAAGCTACAGTGCCCACTCACCCTCTGAGAAGCAGACCAGGTATGGAAAGCATTGCCTTGGACTGTTGCCTCAACATTCGACCTTCCGCCCGGTGCTGTGTGCCAGCTCCCCATTCCCCACCCACCCTATGTGGGCTCTTACTAACTAGCTAATCCTGTTCACATGACCAAAGGCAAAATATAAGTGCCTTGCTCTCCATTAGCTCGTTAACAAGGTCAAACACTAGAGGCAGCATTGCGCAATCTTCCATACTCAGTGGTATGCATTGTGTGTTCTCTTGCACAGTACACAAAACTGTTTTATATCTTCATTACATTATTGTAGCCCAAGCTTCTATTCTCGAAGTTACTCCAACAATGATTCCCCTAATTTTGATACTCCTGTCCCTACCTGTTATTCATATTGGTGCAGTGACCATTCATTTAGTCACTTGCCTCCCTCCAACTCAAACCCCTTTTTCTAACCAATTCCCATCCACGATGGGATAAAACAACTATGGCCTATGCTGTCACTCCTATCTCCAGTTATCCCAATGCATATAAGGCCATATTTCTCCTCTGAGCAACCTCCCCACTGTTACTTCTCCCACACAAGATGTGGCTCGAGACTCCAAGCAAAAGCCAGGAGCAACAACTTAAAGTTAACAAATGCTACATAAAAAGATGGATCCTACAAATAATCCTTATGCTCCTCCTTTGCTCAGGCAATGTGAGCATAACCTGGAACTGCATCTATTTTAACGTCTCCTGCTGATTTTACCTCAGCAAAGGAACTAAAGATGGTGCTCAATAATATTTGCAGCCTCCAAAAGAAATTCACAGACGTGCAAGCATGGGTTGCACACAAGCCCTAGATATCCTAGTACTCATGGAAACCTGACTAAAAGCAATGTCACAAATCAAGCCATGGCATTACCAGCCTACACCCTTCACTGAACTGATCAGGCTTCCAGAGGGAGGGGTGGCTATTTATGTAAATGACAAATTATCCACCAGTGTTATTCAATCCTCCTCAAAACCAATGGAATTTGAATGTCTAGTTCTAAAACTATCAGTTTCAGCAGCTGAATCAATAAATATTGTTGCTTGCTATAGACCCTCCTCTGTGGGTATGGACATTCTACTCCACCTACACCAATTTTGGATAATAACACTAATCAGTCAATAATCTTAGGTGACCTGAATCTGGACTGGTTCAGCACTAAATCAAATCCCTAACAAACCTATGTGAAAAACTGGGCCTGGCTCAGATAGTAACTGACACTACTAGACCATCTCATTTCAAACCAACTGTCAGGATTGCTGTTTGTCACTCGAAACAAACCCCATAATCATGCATGAAGCAGTTTGGCACAATGATCGTAGTGACCACAACATTGTGCGTGCATTTGGAACCTAGTTAAACTGATAAATACCAGCAAGGTTGTTACCAAGAGATCATATAGGAAATTTCATTCTGTCAACTTTCTAATGGATCTGAGGACATCAACTGGCAAGGATCCAGCCAAGTAACATCGTTGCCAACATCACAGCCCAATATAAAGTGGGCAAAACATCATAGCCAACAATGTCAGCATGCACAAACTAATGCTGCCTTGCATATCGCAAGTAGGCAGTACTAGGCACTGCCCTGGTAGCTGGTGTGCCTCAATCTAGCTGCCATGTCCCACCCACAACAACAGACCACCCAATAGTATACAATGACTGCAGTGCCCTCCATCTCAGATCACTGAACATCCACCCCCGCACCACTCTGTCACAGCAGATGACATGGGTGACAACTGCTTGGTATCTAGTGGTCCCTCAGCCCCAGGTGAGTCCTCCACCACCCTGCTCCCACCCCTACCCCAACCACTGGTGGGCAACCAGCCAGCCACCACTCTCCACCTCAGCTGGCCGCAGCTGAACTGCGCTGGTGAGCACATACCCTGCACTTGGGATAAGTGCTCATGCGTGCAGTACAGTCGTGTGGCCAGCTGTGGTGAGAGTGTGGGCTGGCCATCAGATACATATGGTCAAAAATGGGGTTTCAGGACAACAAACACTGACCTTGTAGCACGCACTGTTGGACATGTCAGTGCACCAGCTGCATGGCACACTAACATGCCCCAGTGTACATGTCCTAAAGCACTACTGCCACTCCTGACCCTGTACCTTATGGCTTATTTGTGGGTCTTGTAAGTTTCTATTATGTTCCTTTGGACCCAATATATTCAAACTTTTCGCAGCCACTAACCGACTTTGCCAGTGCAAACCTGGGTTTGCCCCAGATTCCCATATTCAAAATGGGCCTTTGAGCAGCAAAGAGGGTTAGCACCACACAAAACATAATGTATGCCGATAAGCAAGGGAGGGCATAGCCATGAATAGCCACACTACCACATATTTAGTGGCTTTGCACTGTGCAAAGGGGTTAGCATGGTCCTTTGGCCAGCAAAATACTGATGAACACAACCCCAACTTATTCTGGCCAACCTAGCAGCTGCTAAGATAATGCTGCCACCTAGCCAATTCTCCATTGGGTGAGCACTCTCCTCGTGGTCCATGGCACCATCCTCTGATCGCCAACCCATAATACAGTGAAAATCCTCTGGTGCCTACTGGCTCCTCTTTACTCTGATCACCAACACACTAATAATATTATAACATCCCTGGTGTCTAGAAGTCCCTCACCCCAATCTTTCCTGGTTCTAGTGGTCCCCCTCCCTCAATCACCAACCAGTAGAAAAACTGACAATGCTCCCTGGTATCTAGTGGCCCTCCACATGACACTGAACACCCACAACCAGCCACCTTACCAGTATCTTCAGTGCTGAGGTATGCATATGGCAACTGGCACAGCCCTCCTCCACTTCCTCAGCTGGATGCTATATGTCCAGGCAGGAGCACATCTTATTTACAGGACAGGATGCATCACCCTATCCTATAAATAAGATGCCTGCTCCCTGCTAGGACATATGGTGGCTAGCCAAAAGGTATGAGGAGGGCTATGCCAGTCACTGTATGCAATAACAGCACTGAGGATACTGGTAAGGTGACTGGAGGGGTGTTCAGTGCTTTGGGGACCACCAGATGCCAGCGAACAGTGTCAGTTTTCCTACGGACTTCTGATTGAAGGGTGAGGGGACCACTACTTTCAGAAATTCACCCATTGTATTACAGGCTGGTGATCAAGGGAGGACCACTAGCCACCAGGAAAGTTATAATATTACTTATGCAGTGGTGATCCGGGGATCAGTAGGCACCAGTGAAGTTTACATTGTATTATAGGCTGGCAATCAGAGGCAGGAGGACCACAAGGCAGCAGGGATCTCTACACAAGTCTGGTACTGGGCAATTGGGGTGGCACCACACTAACCTGCCCCACTGGAAACTATCCCATAATGGGCATGCAAGTGGCCCCTTAGCATCTTGCATGCCAATTAAGCTCCTTTGCATGGGTCACTTTGAATACTGCAGATAGCACTGTGGCAGTGTACTTCAGATTCATGTCAGTGCAGCACTAGTTGACTTAGTGCTGCACCAACATGGCCTTATATTCACTCAAATAGTGCCAGTGTGCTATTCAAATGAATATAGCATCCTTGGGTTCTCAGGCAATTGCAAGGTGCAGTGCAACGCTTTGTGCTCACTTTGTGCTATTCTGAGTATCGAGCCTTTGATGTTGTTCCCTTGTAGTCCAGTGCTACTGTATGCTAAATAAACAAATCAAAATGAAAAAGAAACAAAAGAAAAAGCTACTATGGTTCTCAAAAGAGGTGGTGGGGAAGGTTAGGGAGAAAAGATAGCATTTTGGAAGTATAAGGAAACACAGAAGGAGCAGGACAGAGAACTGTACCAGTTAAGGCAGAAGATAGCAGGAAGGCAGTCAGAATAGCAAAGGCCCAAATTGAGGAAAGATAGCCAATTCAGTTAAGAAGGGGATAAAACCTTTTATAGTATAGGGAGCGTAGAAAGACCAAGGAAGGGATAGTGAGGCTGAATAGAATGGACAGTGGGTGGGTGGGCAGAGAGGGACAGTGAAAAGCAGGGTTACTGAATGAATACTTCTGCTCAGTATTCACAAAGAGGAGGAGGGAGGTGCCTAATCCAATTAACAGAAGCACTCTGGATAGGGGGTCAATCCCAGTCCTTTCACAGAAGAAAGGGTTCTGAAAGAACTCCTAAAACTGAAGGTGGACAAAACAATGGGGCCTGATGGGATTCACCCCAGAATTCTAAAAAGAATTAAGAGGAGAACTAGTGACACCACTGATTACCTTTTAACAAATCATGGGAGTATGGTGGGGAGGGCGGATGTGATTCCCCTTCACAAAAATGGGAGCAAAACAGAGGCAGGAAACTATAGACCTGTCAGTTTGACCTCTGTGTTAGGGAAAATGATGGAATCACTTCTGAAGGAAAGAATTGTTGAGTACCTAGAGGCCAGTGGGACACAGGACCCAAAGTAGCATGGATTCATAGAGGGAAGGTCATGTCAGATGAATCTAATTGATTTCTTTGACTAGGTGACCAAAGTAATAGACCAGGGAGGGGCTGTGGACATGGCCTACCTAGACTTTAGCAAGGCATTTGACACAGTCCCACACAAAGATTAATAAACAAATTAACCAGCCTGGGAGTGGGTCTCAGGTGGTAACCTGAGTAAAACATTGGCTGGACAACAGGACACAGAAGGTAATAGTAACGGAGTCCACTCTGAAGAGGGGGTTACTAGTGGTGTACCACAGGGTTCAGTACTGGGTCCAGTCCTTTTTAATGTCTTTATAAGTGACATTGCAGAGGACTGGAAGGAAAAGTATGCCACTTTGTAGATGACACAAAGATCTGCACACAGTTGATACACAAGGGTGTGTGGAAAGGATGTGAAGGCACTTGGCAAGGTTGGAGGAATGGTCAGTATGGCAGCTTGATTCAATGCAAAGAAGTGCAAAATAATGCACCTGGGAAACAAAAACCCAGGGAAGAGTACACAGTGGGAGGTAAGTAACAACAAAAATGGAAAGGGACCTGGGGGTAATCATATCAGATGACCTTAAATTGGCAAGCAATGTGAGAAGGCAGTGGGGAGGACTGGGGATATTTGGATTTATAGGGAGAGGCATCAGCAGCAGAAAACAGAAGTTATTATCCCTCTGTACAGACAGTTGGTCAGAACTCACATGGAGTACTACATCCAGTTCTGGAGACCCCATCTCTGCAAAGACATAGACAGGATGGAGGCAGTCCAGAGGTGGCAAATAAAATGGTGCAGGATCTGCAAGAGAAGCCATACTGAGGAGAGAATAAAGGAGCTTAATATGTATTCCCTTGAGGAAAGAAGGGAGTGGGGAACATGATAGAAACTTTTAAGTACCTCAGTGGAATCAACAAAGTTCAAGAGGGTAACATATTTCAGAAAAGAGATGTGCAAGAACAAGGGGACACAATTTGAAGATAGAGAGAGAGACGGCTCAGGGGCAATGTGAGGAAGTATTTTTTCACAAAGAGGGTGGTGGAGGTATGGTACTGCCTTCCTGAGGAGTTTGTGGGGTCTAAAACTGTGGGAGAATTCAAGAATGCATGGGACAGACATAAGGCAATCTTGTGGGGGATAGGAAGAAATAGGCTGTTGGTTAACTAGGATCTGCAGCTTATCTCATAGGTAGGGGAAATGGGCAGACTAGCTGGGCCAAGCAGTCCATATCTGCCGTCAAAGTCTATAAGTCTATGTTTCTATGTTTCTATATGAATCTAACCTATCAGTATACGAGGATAGGGATCCAACACATGGATTTTTCAACTCTAAATAGACTGTTTGATTAGGCAAATTTCAGATGAGGTCTCCCAGTGGTATGAACCCCAAATTTACTGAATACATTTCAAGAGGATAAACACGTTCATTTAAACAGTAATGTATGAAAGGGTGTATTTTGCACTGGGATAACGTCATGCCTTGTGTGGTTGGGCATGAGACTGCAGGCAGTGTATCCAACACCAAGGCATGATGTTATTCCAGCACAACACACATCCTTTGTGTATTACTGTGATCATAAAATGTTTATTTATAGAAAAAAGATGAAAACTTTATTAAAAGTAGATTTTGTGTCACTTTTGTAGTGGATAGGTATACTTATATAACAAATAGTGCAGATGTCCTGTTTTGTCCAGTAGGTGGAGCTGCTGTGATGTTTGTGTCTCTGCCCCTGCCTGCCTACATACTTCTCTCTCTCTCTCTCTCTCTCTGTCTCTGTCTTTAAATGGTGGTAATGAGCCAGTATCCTGTTTTATCACCTAACTGCATCTCCAGGTTTGGGTCATCTCTGTGTCCATCTTAATCCCTTTCCAGTCATCTCCATGTCCATCTAAGTCACGTTCCCTCTTACTTGTACTCTGCAATCTGTAGATTTCCTGTCTTTGACTGCTTCACAGTAAGTGACATTTCTTGAGTGGAACGCCAACTACAATGTACATGCGCTAACTCTGTTAGAGCCTGGAGTAGGAATGGAGTGGACTGTCAGTCCTGAAGATGGCTTTGTACTGATTTTTAAATTACTTATTTAAGAAATATACAGTAAGTACAAAATTGGGATCAGACTACTTCATACAGTAAGTGCCATTTCCTGAGTGGTGGCCTACCACAGTGTGCATGCACTAACTCTATTCAAGCTGCTGAGCAGGGATTGGAGCAGGGACTGCCAATTATGATGATGGCTTTGTTCTGGATTTTAAATGACTTATTCAAGAACTATAAGGACAACAAATGGGATCTGTGATCTGCACAAAACCTGACAGTGGGAGGAGGGGCTTTATCTCTGGGTGGGAGTAGGCAAACAAAGTAGTGAAGCAGATCACAATGACAGTTTGCAGTAAAGCCAACCACGATGACAGCTTCCTTTTCTTTTTAATTCACATCTCAAAAAAAAAAGAAATGCAAAAAGAAGTGTTCATGCCATATAGTGTATTGAAGAACCTGTTTAAAATGTTAAAATGATTGCATGAAGACAACATAAGAAAATGAAATTAACCTACTGTAAATGAGTTGCAGGATTTATGCTGCTTTGAGGGTGGGGAGTGGTACTATAACTGTTCAGTTCTCATTTTAAAACACACCAGAAGCACCTGTCCTGGGGCTGTACATACTAAAGGGTGAGTACAGGCATGGGACCATGCTGAGGAAGGCTGGGTGTGGAACATGTCAGGTGCTAACTCACTGATGCTCCCCAGGTGAAGGACCATTGATTCCTTCCCAGGAGGTAAACATGGACATGGATTACTAGGAACACGGCACAAACCGGCACACCAGGGTGCAGAGCGGTCCACACCTGAAATCTCAAGGCACCAGATACCCTTAGCTATACCTCTTCACTGGGTGAAAAGTATGCAAATTGCAAACACCAGCAATTTACAGTTGAGCAAAATTCATGAAGTGCCTCAGAAAGTGAATTTCCCTAACTCGCCCACCACTAATGAAAACATAGTAAATCATATTGTATAATTTTAAATATTGCAACTGATAAGATATGCCACTAAAGAACTTTAGTGAATAAAAATAGCTGTTAAGGATTTATGTTTCTTTTTTCTTACAAAACAGTGGAATATCATCTGCACAGTGTTAAGTTTTCAACATTCTATAAACAGTACATTGTTCTTACAGATTGATTATTCCCTGTAATATTCTTTTGCTATTTTTGTAAATAGGAATGCCCAGTCAAAATATTGGCAGCTGGGACTTTTAATGTAGTAAATAATTGACAGTCAAAAACACTTGAGTATTCTCAAGGGTTAATGTATGAGGAGGCATGCCAGCTTTGGAGAAAACTCTCAAGGTTGCTGAAAGGCATTTAGTAACATTCAAAAGATAAATGACCCAAAATATTAAGATCCTTGAGTGCCTTTGGAGACAGAGCAACATCTGAATTGATGTCCTTGAAACACACTGCTTGTGCAGAAAGAGCAGAAACTCAAAATGTAAACTAATGCATGTATGCTCACAGGTACAACACGTGTACAGTATGTATGTATTTTTATGTATTAAATTCTGTAGAATTTTGTAAAATTTAGTTTAATTCCACAGAATTCCATTGGTAGCAGAATTCTGACATTTTGAAAGTGAAATGTCTTTCGCTGATTAATAATCAGTGGTTTACATCAACCATGGATTCCATTTGTGCAATCTGTGGAATATTATTCAGTGATTTATGTACTCCACAAAGTATTATTCTGTGGTTTACACAGAATTCATTTGGAATTCCATGGAATTCAAAAGAAATTCTGAAAAGCATTTCAGAAGCAGATTAGCCAGTCTGCATGCATTCCACCACAGAATATCACATTCTGCACAGCCCAGACCTCATATGTTTATCAGTCAAACATTCCAGATCAAAGGATATTTGGCATCAAGAAAACCAGCCTAATTTAGTACAGAAGGCAATGATGGTGAGCTGATTTGTTGCAAGAGCAAAATCAAAAAATATTATAAGTGGCATCCTTCTTAGCCAGGTTACACTTAGAAACATTATACAAAGTTATCAGGCTATAGATCAAGCCACATATGAGGGATAGCAGTAGCAAATGCAAAATGAGCTTTGGGAGTAAGGTTATGTCACACAATCTTTAGTCAAAGTACAACTTATATTTAAGATTCCTACAGACACTGGCAACATGTAAAGGAAAATTTAGTGAGGCATCCAGAGTGAAGTATTTTTCAAAAAGTGGACTAGTTTCAGTGGAACCCACCAGAACATGTGACAGATAGCTCAGTATAGTTAGCCCTTAGTGTAAGACCAGAGTCAAAACAACACAGACTGGGTCTTAATAGAATTTCAGACAAACCTGTTGGTGGAGAGTCATTGATGTATTATGAGAAAGTCAGAGAGTTGTTTAAGTCAAGAAAGCAATGAGAAGAATTGTAAATGACAAGATCATCTGCATAAAGTAAAGAGAAACAGGAGGAAGAAACAAGAAGGAGAATGTTAATGAAGAAGCAGAAAAGCAAAGGACTAGGAACCGAGCCTTGAGGAACACCAACACTGGAAATAGTTGAGTTAGATGAAAAGTGCCCAATTTTACAAATTGCTTGTGATTGCAGAGATACCACTTAAACCATGTCACAACTATATTCCAGATACCCAAGCAAGTAATTTGGAACACAGGAGTGAATGATCAATGAAGTTGAAAGCTTTAGTAAAATAAAAAAAATACAGCAGTCAGTTTGCCTTTATCCATTACAGCACAAATAACATTAGTACAGTAAGTTGCACAAGTGTCCATGACCCTTTCTAAATCCATACTAGGCAGGGGACAAAAGATTGTACATATGTAAATAGGTGGTGCATTTAACGAGACTGCCTTTTCTAGAAGCTTGTTATATATTGTTCAAATGGCACTAAGGTAGTAGTTATCAATATCAGGAAAGCAAATCAGGCATTAGAAAAACTGATTTCAAAAACTTAAAGTTTTCTGTCCATATTTATTGTTTAAAAATATAAAAATAGCGGAGACATAACCACAAGCACCAACATTCACATTTTACTTTCATGTATCAAGGTTTAGAAACCACAATGTGTTACAGAACAAAATCCATTTTTAAACACATAAATCTATATAGACAATATATAGATGGTCTATTGTTTATATGGGATGGGGCTATTAGTGAATTAATGGTTTCTGTATCCTATTTAGACTTATTAACAGGAATTTGAACATCACTATTACATACGATCTGGAAAAATTAATTTCTTACATTTGTGCATTTTAAAAAGAAACAGGTGCCATCAAGACTAATTTGTTCAGAAAGAACACAGACAGAAATGCATTGCTTAGATTTGACAGTTGTCATCCTAGAACATTGGCTAATAGCATTCCAAAAGGTGAAATGATGACAGTAAAAGAGAATACAATTAATGCAGAATGTCTAGATAAAAATATAAAGGTACTGACTAAACATTTTAAATAGAGGTTATGACAAACACTGTTTTAGAGAATGCACAAAAACAAGTGGAACAGATATCTAGGGTAGTTCTATTGAAACATAATAAGAGGCCCAACTTCAAAGACTTAATTTCGTCTGTGATGTTACTCCACAGAGCCACTGAATAAAAGCTAACATCCAAAATAATTGATACATATTGAACACTGACCTAAAGCTGCAAAACATTGCAAGTAACCCCCCAAATAAAAGGTGCACAGAAAAGACAGGAATATTGGTGACATAGTCATAAGTAGCCTTTTTTAAATCGAAGGAACTATAACTAAAACACTCTCCCTAAAGGAACTTTTCATTGTAGCAACTGAACCATTTGCTAGAATGTACAAACAGGACCTGACTTTATTCATCCCATTCTGGACAATCACACACTTCAAGATTTCATCAACTGCAACACAACTCATGTTGTATATGCAGCAACTTGTAGTAAGTGTAAACAATTCTATGTAGGAAAAACAAAGCAGAACTTTAAGGCTCAAATTTCAGAACACTTGAGAAGCATTGGTAAAAATACATTAAAATGCTCTAGCATTACATACTGTACAAAACAGTATTGAACATGTGTTCAAATTCCAAGGCTCAGAAAAGCCATTCTGAATTTAATGGTGGGGTGAGGGGCTGTGACAATAAATTGCTACAGCAAGAATACTAGTGGCAATATATATTAAGAGTCAGTTCAGCTGGAGGACTAACTGAAAACTTTAGCTTGGTCCCATTCTTAAAGGATAAGAGATAATAGTATTTAATAGATATTCATTAGTAACATGTGTTAGAACTATAGTAGTAAATGTACAATATGTGTGTTTTTTATAATGTATATAAATTCTTTGCTGTGCTTTGTGGTGTTTTTAGAGGTCGTTGACTTACTACACATAATGGTGATTGGGATACTTATGGTTGGTTACTTTAAATTTTCATGTGATCTTATTTGGGTATAAATTAATGGAGAACTTAATTCAGACCACACCTTGATAAAGCTTTAAGTAAAACGTGAAACATTGGAGCTTGTGGTTATAGCTCTGCTGCTATTTTTATCTATATTTTTAAACAATAAATATGGACAACAAAACAAGTTTTTTGAAGTCAGTTTTTCTGTGATGCCCAACTTGCTTTTCTGATTTTTTACCTTTACGTCTGGGCTCCAGAGAGATTTTTAGTAGCTGCCTCTTACTGCAACTTATATAGTTATCAATATGCTGTGAGTTATACCTCTTACAAACCGGGAACATGCAAGCAGTTTTCCAAACATCAGGAACAGTACATGGGATGAGGGATAAATAAAAAAATATGGGTCGTGGTATCACCAGGGTGGGGGCAGTGAGTTTAAGGATGATGGATTCAGATCGTTAGATTTAATACTAATAGAAGTCACTATTTACTTAGTTTACTTGGTGCTGTTAGACAAAAGAGGCCATGCGGCCCACCTGGATTACCTTCCATGCTGCGTGGGAGAGATTAGGCCCTTGTTTGTTATTATATAATCATCCAGACCCTGTTTAAAGCTATTAAAGGTGGATTTGTTTACCAATATTGAGGAAGCTTATTCCATAGTGTGACCACTCATATGGAATAAAGTGTTACCTCATGTTAGTATTGACCCTCGGTACTTATAATTGTTTGTCATGAGACCTTAAAGTTGTAGTCCTGTCCTTAAATTCCAGACCATATTGAGATATTAAATCATGATTTTCAAAGTATTATATAGGAGTAATAGATCCCTCTCTTTCATCTAGTTTCCAGGCTAAATAAGCCCAAGGAGTCCAGTCTTGCTTCATAAGTCATGTGTTCCAGACTGTTTATCATTTTGTTGTTCTTCTTTGAGTCTTCTCCACAAGGTCAATAACTTTTCTTAAGTTGGGACTCCAAGATGGTGATCCAAAATCAAGATGAGGAACAACATACGTTTTGTATAGGGAAGAAACCTTTTTATTTCTTGAAATACATGAGCATTTAGTAGATCTTAAGAGAACATTTGTTTGTTTTTGGAGACCTGAACACAATGACCTGAGTGAGATAACTTATTATTTACCATTATACCCAAATCTCTTTCCTTGTATTAAGTTGGTAACTGAATATTATTCATAAAAGTATGTATAATTTGGGTTATTTCTGCCAAAATGCAACACACTGCATTTCTCTGGGTTAAACCTCATTTTATTTGTAGTTGCCCAGTCCTCAACAGATTTTAAATCTTGGATCAGTGAATTAAATTTTGCTACTGTATCCTCCCTCTCCCCCTCCTCCCAATTTCATGTCACCAACAAATTTTAGTAAATTATTTGACACATTTAGATTTATGTCACTCATAAATAAGCTGAATAATAATAGTCCCAGTACTGAACCCTGGGGACTTCCCATCCAACTAGGCCATTTTTAGAGGTTACCCCATTTATTTTACCCTTTGGGAGTGGTTGGATAGCCAGCCTACTATCCACCTTACTGTGTCCATACTCAAGCCCATTTTATATAATTTAGCAATTAGAAGATCATGTGGTACGAATCAAATGCCTTTCCCAAATCCAAAAGGATTGCATCAACTGGTGTGCCTGAATCCAAACTGGCACTAACTTTATTGTAAAAGGTAATCAAATTGGTTGTGAATGGCAACCCTTGTTTGAAACCATTGTGTAATATCCGGTAAACTTAAAGTTTCTATTTTGATCTCTATGATTGTTTGTATTAATCTATCTATAGCCCTACTACAGAGAGAAGTGAGACTAATGGGCCTATAGTTTGATGTAATACTTCTTGAGCCCTTTTATGGAGTGGTATCATTATCGCCTCAATCCAGTCCAATGGGACCACTCCATTTTCAAGGATTTATTAAAGGAAAACTAATCTCTCATATCCACTAAATTTCATTTGTTTCCATGCCAATAGACACCTCTTTTCATGTAGCTGTTAGAGATGTATTCAACTACCTTGGTCTGTTTTCACACTTCATACTAGGCCCTGTAACTGTCCTGGGAGGCTCAATTGGTGGTTGTTGAAATCTCATTGTCCCTGAGACCTGCATTAGCATATGAGAACAGGATGCATAAACAACCTTTAAACTCCCAGTATGCCTGTCTGCTTAATTAGTCTTCAAAGAAATGAGCTGCAAGAAGGTATGGAATACCACTTTTACTGTCAGTAAGCTTTGCATATCAGAGTTGTAATGCAGGATTTTTCCTTTTAAACTTCACTCATTTTATGTATTTCAGAGAGTGTTTGCAGGGTATTTGTTCTTTCAGCATAGAGATACATGATACAAATGGTTGATCTGAGATCATGTTTTCATATGCTAATGCAGTTCTCATGGACAATGAGATTTCAACAACCATGAAATGGAGACTCCCCAGGGCAGTCACAAGAGGCTACCATGATCAGTGAAAACAAACTAAAGGTAACACATATAGCTAACAGCTACAGGAAAGGAGTTGTCTGCTGACATGGAAACAAATAACATTTTAATGACATAAGGAGTAGTTTTCTTTAAAAAGCAACATAAGATGGTATGCCATATCCCTCAAAATCTAGAGTGGACTTTATTGGGTCCTGGGGAGGTATTCCTTTTATTCTTTGTAAAACTGCTAAAACATCTGTTTGTGAAAAATGCTAAGAGGTATCACAATCTAATCTGCCCAAAAGATTTAGATGTACTGAATAGTAAACAAAAATATTAATTAAATTTATTCACCATCTCTTCATCATCTATTATAGTTGTGCCATCTAAAACCAAGGAACCCACTGACCTCTGGGTAGTCTTATTTTTGTTTATATAGGAATAAAATGAATTATTATCTTTTGTATGGGATAGCCTAAATTCCAGTTTATATTTTATTTTTATTTTTATTTTGTTGCTATCTTGGATTTCAAGTACCTTTAAGTAAAAAGCTCATTTACAAAGGTTCCACATCAATGGGAGGGTGACAAAACATACAAAGGTAAAACAATTACAAGGTTTCAGCAATAACAGAGGTTTCAAAATTACAAGGTTCAAAATAACAGAGGATTCCAGTAGAAACAGCATTAGGACTAAGCCTGTACAAAGTGCTATGGTAAGCCAAATTAAGTAGCTTAAGGAAACAACATAGGTAGAATGGGATAGCAAGAGGTAGACCTAACTGAGGAGGCAGCCTAGGAGGCCTTGTTATAGTAGAGAGATCTGATTAGTGCTCAAGTGGGTAGTAGAATGTGGAAAAGGGATCAGTGCAGAGCAAGTAGGAGGGAGGAGAAGGGAGGGTGGCAGAGGTGGGAGGGGAGCAGCAGGGAGAGGAGGGTAAAATGGGTAAAGCTAGTGAAGGCAGATGCAGGCTCCCTAATGGGATAACTAAGAGTACTGGAAGGCATTAGAGAGCAATAAAGAGGAGGCCCCAGTCAGGAGAAACAGTCACAGTTGCTGTTAGCCATGAGAGGCTGCCAGAGCATTTGAATTCATCTAGTTTGGGGGCAGTCAGGATTTCACTGTTCAGTGCATTATACCATAGTGGAGTTGTATAAGTGAATGACCTCTGGTCATGGGTGGTCTGGCATCTGGGAACTAGGAAGGTTTGATTTAAAGAACATTGGGTATGCTGAGGCTGCAGTTGGCACTGAAAAGCTGTTCAACACCAGGTGGTGTGAGACTGAGAAGCACTATTTTACTGAACAAGCGAGGTCTGGTATTGAATCCTACTATTGAGAGGAAGCCATCCAGATTAAGCATGAGATCGCGAATGTGTGTTAGATAGGCTGCACTGATGAGGGTCTACATGCTTTATTGAGCACCACAGATATCCTGCAGAGGGCAGTCGAGGAGGCTGAGCCATAGATGAGCAGTCTGTAGTCAATAATAGAGGTGATGGAGCTGTGGATTGCCAATCTTAGGGCATCAAGTGCCAGGCTATGTTTATGTCTGTGCAGTAATCTGATCCTAATATTGACAGCTCTGGCAACATTGTCAATATGCTGGGCATAGGATAGGAAGCTGTCAACAGCGATACCTAGATATTTAAACTGCTGGACCTGTTCAGTGGGACTCCACTGCAAAACAGTGGTCTGTTGTGATTTTACACAATTCAGAGGCTAATTACATACACACTTTTTGTATGTAACCATTTTCATGAAATCAGGATTTGTATTTGTTTTCTTTAAGAAACAAATAAAACAGCCATGATAGTGTTACCACACCAGGATCACCAACTTGTTGAGCACTTCTAATCACCTGTGTAACTACAACTGTATGCCATCACTCTCGACAATATAGTGTCACTCAGCTGACAGAGCTGTCATGTGAGTCTGCTCACTCTCGTTTTTCAACTCTCATATCTAAACTAGTGCTGTCTGCCAAGATTTGTGAGGTAAAATGATCTACTTCTGTGGTTTTTTTTTACTTGGCATGCACTATTTGTAGCAGACATAAATGGTTTCTGATGCAATTTTCTGTATTTATGAAATAAAAAATATGATTTGATACCGTTTATTGGACCAGCATAGATGTTACAAAGAGAACAGGTGATTAAGCTTTTCGGATTACACACAGTCCTTCATCAGAAGCTAATGACAGTTGTTTTGGAAGAATACATCCTATTAAGGACCAGATCATACATAAAAAACAGACAAAATGGTTGTAAAGGATCCCACTGGCCTAAAATTACATTTAAAAGTCAACTTAAGATCATATAGAGAACACAGGCTGACTATCAGAAAGAAGAATTCCAAGGTCAAATGTCACAGAACAGAGAACTCCTTCTAAGAGGAACTCATAAAACATATTAGAGGTTTATTAAAGAAAACAGGTAGAGTCAAATTTAGAGGCAAACATCACAATGTCAAAGTTGCAGAATGAATAACTCTTTATCTGACAGAAGATACATAACCCATTAAATTCTATTAGGACCTTGCCTGTGGGTGTGTTAGTGCATACATCTGAAAATAGTTATGGTTTTAAAACAAAGTTAGAACAGGATAAGTAATCACAGTATTAATGCTAAAAGTCTTTAAAATAAGAAACTACTTTTCTGTAAGGCAATTAGTGGGTTTAAAGACAGGCTGCCCTAGTGTAAAGTATAAATATCCACTAGCTGTTAACACTTTCAAACATTTCTGTAATACTCCAGTGAGTTTTGTCATCTGTTCTTCATATTAGGGCTCTCTTGAAACTGACTTCTCTAATGTGACATAATGTTTGATCTCAAAAATGTCTACAGTCTAAAGTCTTTATTCAGTGTTTCCTTTCATGTATTAACTTTTCTGTTGAATGCTCTATCACTATTTATAACTTTTCCTGACTTAGTAAACTGGTTTGGGCATGATCTGAAACTCTCTTTAATCCCCCGCCACCACCTCTTACAAATCATACCTATCTCACACAACAGACAGTTACTAAAGTCTGATTCATTCAGAATGGACAGACAGACTTGATGCAGACTTTCAGTAAAAACAGATGCAGATAGGCATGAGGTAGCAGTACAGAACTATAGGACAGAATCAGGAGACTAAAAAAAATGTTTTAGTTAGTTCTACAAGTGGCTGTAGCATATCACTTGAGCTCAGCCAACTTCAGACTCATATTCCCAGCAGGTATGAGCTGCCATGCAGGACAGATCTAGAGATAGATGTCCTAAATTTTGACAACAGGTTCAATAGGTAAATGTGGTTATCCTTTGGTGTAGTGCTGATCCAACATTATATGAGGATAGCAGCATTGTTACAGTAGGATAGCAGCACTACTAGAAGGTAACAGAATCGACCGTGCATCACTTGTATTTGCAGCAGACTGTCATGTACCATAACATAAACATGAATTTCTTTATCCTGAATAAATATATCACTAAACATATACATGAATGAGAAAGTTCAAAATGATGTCAAACATTGTTACTAGGAATTACACAGCACAGTGAGGAAACTGCAGAACATCTTGTCAAAACAAATGTTTAACTTGGATGACTAATGATGACTTTTTAATAAAAAGTATAGCACTACTTTCTGCTGGGAAACAGGAGAAAACACTAGATAAATATATCAGATGAGAATACAGATATGCTGACAAAGAATCTAGAACCACATCATATATTTAATACCTCGACAACTCACAACCTGGGTTACCAATCATTAACAGAAATGCTACCCTGTCTGCAAGGCTGTGCATGGAGTTCACAAGCATGCACAAAGATTAGCCAGCAATGATTAAATCATAAAATGTGACAATATTGATGAGAAACCTACAGTATCACCTAAAAGGCTTCTGATCCCAAAAATGAGACTCCTTCTCCCAAATAGTACATGTCACAAAGAGCTTTACACAAGCACTGGAATGAATGGTGGAAGAAACTCAACCTCAGGTAGGGCATTCCCTTCCTCCAGCAATCTTCCACCAAGGTTCTCACAACAGATACTGCACTCCTAGGGTGGGGTGACTGTCTAGAGACCTCATATTAACTGGCATATGGAGCCTTCAGGAGACTCAGAAGCACATAAACCCCTTTGAGCTCAGGGCAGTTGTACTGGCAGTGCCATCCTTCTCCATCCAGTTGCAGGGTCAGTCATACCAAATATGGACAGACAATACCACAACAATGTACTACATAAACAAACAGGGAGGAACAAGATCCTCAAAACAGCATGAAGCAAGATGGTTCTGGGACCTAGCTTACTCCCTGGACATAAAGATATCTGCACTGCATCTGCAAAGCAAAGATAATGTTCTGGAAGACTTCTTAAACAGGAAACCACAAATGGACCATGAACTAGCAAGTGCTGGCATCAGTTTCCAGAAGGTGGGGTACCCATAATGAACCTGTTTGCCTCTTTGGAGAACAGTTGGCTCCCAAATGTTTGTTGCAGGCCACCGGTCAAAGGAAGATGCCAGAGGATGTCCTAGCCCTGACTTGGACAGGGAGGTTCCTGTATGCCTTCTACCTGTATATTCTCACAGAGAATACTCATGAAGCTTAGGAGAGAGCCAGCAACAATGATCCTGACAGGTTCATACTGGGCCATGAAGGTATGCTTCTCAGTACTGCTGACTCTGTACTGCAAAACTCAATCAACCTGCAACTGAGATACAACTTGCTGACTCTGTCCCCATGCAGGATAACCTTCCAGCTCTCAGAATATTATGCATGAGTGTGTGGTTCTTGAAGAGCTATAATTTTCTGTTTTGAATCTATCACTACAGGTGTTGAAAGTCTTGATAGTTTCAGGGGACCAGCAACAAGAAAGCATATTCTTCAAAGTGGAAGAGATTCTCATACTGGTGTGAAAAATAATACCAATGCAGACAGGCTTTCCATAGTTCTGGACTACCTGGTATACTTACAATCCTTAAGTCTGTGGTTCACAACTCTGAAAGCACATCTGGTAGATATGTCGGTTTACAGCAGGCAAGAACAAGTCTTTGGCCTCAACCTGAAGGTTATTCAAGGTCTCAGTCAGCTGAACCTTCCTGTAAGAAACCAGTTCCCTCACAGGACTAGAACATTTGTCTTGCTCAGCTAATAGGATCTCTATTTGAGTCTATGGCTATAGCAGACTTAAAATATGTTATCAGAAAAAAGCTTTACTAGTAGCAGTGACATCTGCCAAGAGGGTAAGTGAACTGCAAGCTCTTTGTAGAGATCCAAACTACATAATATTCCACACTGATAAGGTAGTTATTATGACCAATGAAATTCCTACCTAAAGCGGTTTCAGAATTCCATCTGAATCAGTCAGTGACCCTTCCTGGGTTTTGTCTGAACACATCACTGCAGGTGAGCAGAAGTTACACTGTCTTTATGTAAAATGGCCACTGGGCTGCTAAATGAACTGGACAAGGTATATCAGGTCTGATAACACACAACTCTTTGTTACCTATGGAGCGGTTGACAGAGGTAAACCAGTAGCCAGGAAGACTATCTCTCACTTAAAAGTCTCTTGTATACAGTTCTGTTATTAGAAAACTGGTATGCAATCTCCCAGAAAGCCTACCGGAACACTCCACAAAGATTCCACCAAGCTGCTTGACACTGTAAAGTCACCAACATCCCCACTGCAAAGAAATGCCACCGACATGCCCAACCACACCATATCCCAACCCAGATGGGAACAGAGTGACACAGGTCTTAGGGCAATATGGGGCTGCACCCATGCAGGGCTCTGCCCCACACTCCCAGCCTTAATGATTGTCAACTCTGGGGTTGCAGATTATGGGAATAGCAGTTTAAAGCAGCATCGCTGTAAACATTCATCGCTGCAACAACCTGTTCGACACTGTGGATGTTGAACAGGTTGTTGTTACTAATGAAGGGTTATCGATGATATATACGCTCCACAAGAGCTATCTCTGACTCTGTGGCAGCTATAAGGGCGTGCTCCTTCAAGAAATTTGTAAAGCTGCTACAATACCTGGAAAACAGTGCACATCTTCTCAAAACACTACTGTCAGGACATACAGTTAGAGGCATGCCAGTTTTGAAACTGTTGTCTTTCAGAACCTTTTTCTAATTAGGTTTTAGATCCATCCTCCCAAGGTACCGTTAGTGAGTCTTCACTTTTGTATTGGAAACATAATTTGTTGGCAGATTAGGACTGCTTGGCCCACCAAATCTGTCTAGATGATCTCTGCTTAATTCTGTTGTAGCAGACCCTACCTGGTGTCTGATGACTCTCCTGGCTTATTTACTAATAATCCCTGTGTCTATCCCATCTATGCTTGACCCCTGTCACTGTTTTGCCTCCACTACTTCTGCTGCCAGTCTGTTCCAGGTGTCTACCACTCTTTCAGTGATGAAGTACTTTCTCATGTTCCTCTTGAACTTCACCCCTCTGGCTTTATCACATGCCCTCTGGTCCTGGTGTTCATTCACATTTGAAAGAGACTCCCCTCCTGAACCTTGTTCACCCCAGTGAGGTACCTGTAGGTCTCTATAATGCCCCCTCTCTCTCCTGTCTTCCAGGGTCTATATGTTAAGATCTCTCCATCTCTCTCCACATAGGGTTTTTGATGCAACCCTACACCAATTTACAGTGGTTACCCTTCTTAGACATTAAGCATTATTGATGGCTTCCTGCTGTTAGATTAAAAAATACTATGATAGTACTGTTTCTTCTCAGGGATCCATCAATGAGCCAGTACAAACCTTGATCCTGTCTCCCTTCCAGAACCTGAAAATCGGTTTACACAAAATCAGTTCTGACTTTTGTGGTTGCTTGAACATTCCTTTATTGAAGTGTCATAAAAATGTTAAAGTTGTGGCCATTTCATGCAAAAATTTTTATCCACTAGTATTTTATCTAGTTTTTATAAAAGAAAGTTAAAAACTTGTGGAAAAATATTTTAGTACCCATAAGGTAGTTTCAATGGTCACTGGTCCCTGGCTATAGAGAAAATCTTGTGTTATTGTTAAACTCATAGGGGAGCATGACCACAGTGAAGAGTTCAAAGTTCTATGACAATGAGCAATATTTTTTTTGTACCTCCCAGGTTGAAAGTGAAAGCCAAGCTTTTCTTGTTAGTTTTGAGAAAAGATGTGCAGCACTTAAACAGTGCTGCTAAAGCTACTGCAGAGAAATCACCCAAAGATTCCTGAGTGAAAAAATCCCATAGCACAGTTCTGAACATGTATTCATAAACCAAGCAATCTCAATCTGGGATGTGAGTGCGTGTGTGTGTGTGTGTGTGTGTGTGTTAGGTGCTCATCCCTGAGTAAAGGAAAATATAGCTGTAGGTTAGTCAAAAACAACACTACAATAATATTAAAAACACTCAAAACTCACCAACTACACCTACACCACTATCATAATAGATTACAAGCCTGCAGTACAACATTACCCCTAAACATGTTTTTCAGAGGTTCATTTGCACAGGTTTTATAGCACAGAAATCACAAGCTTACCACAGCAGAACCTTCTCTTTAAAGTGCCCACAAAGTCTGCAGGTAGCTTATGAGGTCAGCTGTGGAATGCAGTACCATGCAGTTCAAAAAGTATTCCAAGATTAACCGAGGACTCGTGTCCCACACAGCACTAGAGGCAGCACTTTGTGTTGCTAAACTTTACTTTTTCAGATTAATGATAAACACTAGGAAGAATAAAGCCTTAATGCTTTTTATGATGGTTCAGCGTTGGGTTAAGAACATATAGTTCTATCACGGTTTCATTATTTGGCTATCTGAGCTATTTGTAACTGATGTTCTGACATATATACATCTCGTTTGCTAGAAATTTTGATTAGTTATAGAAAATGAATTCATTAACTAAACAAAATCAATGTATAAGGGTCACATAGTGGAAATTACACCAAGTAAATTGTAAAGGGCTGTGTACTCATGTAACCATGCAAGCAAGACAACAGGAGGTACTGTATATTGAAAAACACTCTGCTTCTTGTCCATCCACAATCAGACTCATACAATCACTATATTGATATACCAGTGGGTATATCAATATACTAGATAATGAGATGTTTCTGGCAAATCTCAAAAGTTCCATTATTTTCTGAAATATCTCAAAATATCCCACTAGTAAACTGATACAGTGGTTGTTGTTTTTATTTTGTGAGTCAGATGATGGCCAGACAAGGAGGTGAATATAAGGTTTGTGTCAACTTTGCAGTGGGGCTAAGGTTGGAGGTTGGGATGCCCTGGGGTGTAGAGTGCTACTGAACACCAGGGGCAACTTACATGGGGACAGGAAAGAGATAGTACCACTTGGCGTCAAGAATACATTCATGGGGACAGAGGGAGGGAGGAAAGGAAACCACTAGCTACCAGGGGTGCTTGTAAAGGAAAGAGATAGGGTGACATGGAACTGTATGAAGTGCTTGGGGTAATGACATATATCTATGGGAACAAATATTTAACATTTTGGCAAAGTAAGTCAATCTATTTGTTAGGTGCCCTCCCAGACACTCTGGGTGCTGTACAGAAGCAACAAAAATTAAAAGTAAACAGCATAAAACAGAATGCAAAACACAGCAAATAGGGAGGCCAGGTTGAAATTCCATCAGTCCCAAATATTAGATTAAAATGTAAGTCTTTAGCCTCCCTTGAAGACCTCCACAGATGGGACTCCATGAATAATATCTGAAGGTAGAGAGCTCTACAACACAGTTGTTCACTGCTCCATGATATCTAACAAAGTTGAGGATCATTTTTTTTTGTGTGTGGCCTAACTGCTTTTACAGGGATTGGCGCTGTGATTTTATGGTCCACACTACCTGCACTCTATTAAAACATGCTTTTTTCTTTTTGTTTTATAGGTGCACTGCAACATAATGTCCTTTAGCATCATATCCTTTCCCTAAGGGGCTATGGGTGGGTGAAGCTGGATGCTGAAGGGCGCATGGTGTGGGGGCTGTGATCTGTATTTGAGGTCTCGTGTTTGATGCAGTGGAAGATGCATGATTACGTTACTGGTGCAGGTGGGGAGAACAGACTTTGACACATCGTAGCATATACTATCCAGGTGGTATACCATTAGAATGGCAACTTAAAACTGGTGCCGCAATTAGGGCTCCACAATAAGGGTGACAGTGACAGGAGCAATCTTGATTTTAGATAGCCACTCACCGATGCCACCCTTGTGCCCACATGTTGCTACCCCTCCAGGGTATGCCACCCTGGAGGTAATTATATTCATTTTTGGGGGTGCAGGACTGTTTCCGGGATGGCATTTTGGTGCTGCATCCCAGGAGCCCCAATGCCTGGAGCCTAATATCAGGCAGTGTATTGCCTTTGCCTATATCAATGTCAACAAAATGACTGTCACATCGATATGGGTGAACCTGTATAGATTAGCAGAACTTCATTGCAACGGTGGTGGTAGGGTGAGGTGGATGATAGTGGGTAACAGAGTAAAGGAAATTGATTTTACAAGTATAGGAGGTGGGCAGGAGTGGGAGATGGGTGTTCAGTGGATGGGGAGGTACATCTTTACAAGAAGTATTTTTTCACATTTGAGCATTTCACACAGTTCTTTGTTGAGTGAAGTGCTGCTTCCCTAGCAAACACAATGCATGGTGAAACTTGGACTAGCACTTTTATCAGTGAACAGCCACTACACATAAGCATTGCTAGGAAAGTAGGCATTTTGTTGGTTGAAGAACAACACAAAGTGGTACTTCATGAAGTTAGCCAACTAGCAAGTTCTCCTGAAGTGAAGTTTAGAGAACTTTGAATACCTCTACTTCATGCATGATCAACTGGAACACTAAGCACAGTTCAGCACACAAATCCCTGTTTGCATGGCACAAAGTCACTTTGCTCCACACAAAGTGCTGTAGTCTGGAGCTCTCGGAGTATTAATAATAATTATATTCTCTGGTTTCAGTGAGAATTAAAACATTATGTTGCTATACAGTACTTACTGTGAAAAAATCCTAAAAGAAAAATTACTAAATTACTATAGTAGATCCTGAATTATCCCCCACCAGGTTCTTACAGTTTTTGCAGCTACTGTAGTTCCCTCTTTCGTGTACTTACCTGGTGAACAAATACTTAAACAAATAAAAAATACATAAATAAATAAACATTGCCTCTCATAGTCTGCATCCTATATATTAAACACAAAATAATCTCACTCTGGAGTGAAATGCAAAGTGTGCTTTAAAGCACAACCAAAGTGAGGTTATTTTGTGTTCATTTAATTTTCCTAGGGCCACAAGCCTTAACCTGCACCATGCTATGCTCCCTGGCGCAGCTGATTTTCACCAGGTGCATCCTATATATTTTCTGTATATTAAAGAGCAACTCTGCACTTCAGCATGAGCTTTAATAAACAGTGCGCTGGATTCACAGAGCTTTCTGAAGGTGCAAAACCTTCACTAAGTCCCCAAAACTGCTGTAGCTATGGAAACAAGGGAACTTGCACTGAGTGCTATTCACAAAACCCTCTGCAGCTGCAGAAAAACAACACTAAGGACTGTGGAAAAAGTGCAGCTGCGGAAGTCCCTGAGGAAAAAAGGTGTGAGATAAGTAAGGCACAGCTCCTGAAAGGCTATTCACAACCAGTTTTTTCGCAGGTGCCAAAAAATGTTACGCACCGTGGAATGAGGTGTAACTCTCCCTCAGCAAACTGCAGTAGTGCCCCAGCAATTGGAATCAGTTACGGTGGAGGTGAGGCACAGGTAATAGCATCCCAGATAGTATATCTGTGGCTGCTGTAACAGCAACAAAGCACACATTGCCATGATTTGGCAGGCAATAACCACCAGACACAGTGCAGCCCATGGTGGAACCCCACAGGCAGTAGAGCCTGGCTAGCCTGCAGTGAGTGCTACCCCTGCAGGCAACAGGAACACCACAGGGAGGGGGACCAGCAGTAACAGTTGGCCACTGTGGTGCCATGGTATTGCTGGTACCTGTGGTGCTGCAGTGGTCCCAGTTGAGAAACTGGTTGCTGGTCTCTTTGTGGGGCTTTCAGCTTCATTCTATGGCAGCCCTGTTAAAGTCTGCTGTTCCAGCTATTTAAGTTCACCTGTTGCTATGCTTCCTAAGCTATTCCTGAAGCTGCAGATCCGCGGTTTCAGTTTTCAACGCGTGTGCAATTCTGCAGCTGCTGAATTTCCACAGATGTGGAGGATTTTGAAATTCACACCTGCTCAAAATTTCTTTATGAATATCATGCAACTGCGTTTCTGCAGTGCTGCAGGTTTCCCACAGCTGTGGGATTTTTGGCTTTCTTTGTGAATCCTGCTAAAGATGTTTTAGCTGTTAAAATTTACTAGAAAATACATTTTTATTTTCAGTGTTCATTTCAAGATTGACAGCACATCTTGGTAGTCCATCTAAAAAGTCCATATAATGTATGTTAGACGCTGTTAACCTTAGGAAATCATCATTTCCTAAGGTTGTTAACCATCGATGTGGCGTAGATATGTTGTTAACCTATCGATCCTCCGTCACATCGATGGGTTAACAACAGCAGTAGTCTCGCATGTCGCGCTTTTTTCGACGGGGAACCAACTGAAGGAAACGGCGGGGAAGAATTGAAGAGGCGGCGGTGACTTTTTAAAAATGTAAGCCGCTTAATTTTGATAGTGAGACCATACACTATAAAAAATAATGTATGGTCCCTCTATCGGCAACGGGTCAATTTTAACCGTCTCGAGGTTGCCATGGCGGCGTAAACCTCTCGAGCTCTCGAGGTTTACATGGTCGCCTGGCAACCTCTCGACTGTTAACTGATCACAACGTATAGAGGACCATACATTATCCTCTATATAGAAAACATTTGACAAGAATTGCCTCTCACCTATTAACCTCACAGTGCCTTTGTTTATGACATCAAAGTGCTCACCATGACAACAGACCGATGTCACAAACAGCAATCTTGTGGTTAGCAGGCAACAGTCAGATTCATTTTGACTCAGTGAAATAATTGCTGCATTATTTACAATATTTAGTATACCTTCGGCGGGAAAGTAAAAACAATAACACATAACTGTAAAACAGTAAAGTTACAGCATGGCTGGTGTAAGTCTAGTGTTTTCAACTTTTATTATAATGAGAGTTGCTTTTAGTCTCTTTCATTCAATACTGATAACTGCTGTAGTGTGTGTTTAATTATATATAATTACTGGTGACCCCAATATTAACCTGTTTTAGAAAGTTTCAAAAGCCATATCAACCTGGTCTGACATCACACTGAGTTAATCACGACATCAGACTGAGTTGATATGGCTTTTCAAGCGTTCAGAAAAGTATCACTGCCAATCTTACGTAGCATTACATCTGATTGACTCATAGTGTCTGTCTGGGTGGTCTCAACACTTTAAAAACTGGGCAGCTCCATTGCAAGGAACTGCACAATTCCCAGCTCAGCCAGATGAATAGTTTGTCTACCACCATCCTGCTATATAAGTTATATTTTTCATTATTTATTTAGTTGATTCTGCCATTCCAGCAAAAATACTATTTGGTTGATCCTCCTGTTATGTTTCAGTCGGGACTTTGGCCCGATCAAGTGCAATCTCCACAGTCAAGATCCATTTTATGCCTGGTCAGCAGTCACTCCCTACACCAGTAATTATAAAAATAACAGATAGGCAAGTGTGTTTATATGGACTTTTACACACCCTCAGATGTGTGTGATGTCCTCATAAACCTCTCGAGCTTCACTCTTGAGGTTTATGGGTCATCACACACCCTCGGGTGTGAAAACAAATCCATATTACACACCTGCCTATCCATTATTCTTCATCTCTGACCCTAAATGAGGTTCAGCTCAGTGCACTTTTCCTGGTCAAATTCTTAAAGTGATTTGACAAGCTTTCTACAGGAACTCCTAAAGTAAAAGATCAAGTGGAATACTTCAAATATCACTTATGTTGTGTGAGATCCCTACATAGAAAGCTACAAGCAAAAGAAATTTACTTTGTTATTTTGATTATTATTTTTCTTTTAGTATAATGATGTCCAGGTGGCTGCTTATGGAACTGCAGCCCCAGTATACAACTCATGATATCAAGCCAGGGGCGGGCAAAGCAGCCAGGAATGGAACCTTCGCTGCAAGTTCTGCCTTGCTCCATGGCCCCACCCACTGCAGATGGAACTTTGTCAATTGTTCGCTTTCAACTGAACTCTTTAACTGGAGCCTTGTCGAAGGTCCTTTTCCACTTCAGTGGAAGGTATTGAAAGTAATACCACTTGATGGGAGACCAAAAACCTGAGGTATAAGACTATAGCCCTATATTATTGTTATGCTAGTGTCCAAGTTATTGGAAAAGCAAGTCAAGTCACAGTTTTATTAGTACCTGTAAGATAAAAACTTGATTACCCTATATCAATTGGAATTTAAGGCTAAACAATCCACGAACACTGCTCTTATAGACTTCATAAATATTGCCTTTGACATGGTGGCCACTCACTGCTGCTAGACTGTTTAAATCAAATTGTGATACTTTGAATTAGTTTAAGTCTCAGAGTGACTGCCTCATGCTAGAATAAGCTAACCTTTGGCTGCTTCTGCCAGCCGACAAAGCCAACTTCTGGCTGCCCTTACTAACCTGCTGTCCTGCTAGCCTCACACTTGAAAGTAACAGTGTCGCCAACTCTCTCTCTTATTAATTTGCATTCTACCTAGTTTTCTTACTGTTAACCACCCTGTTGCAACATGGATAATGTCAATGAGGTTACTTGTACTCGCTATTTGTTCTTTGTATATATTGTACTGTTGAAATTGATGTGGAACCTGTGTAAAAGAATCTCTGACTCATAGGTATTGTAGTCCGAGAGCTCAATAAATAAATAAATAAATAAAAGTCATACGTATTAAACTATCTTCGAGAGTTCAAATTGCTGGAGTTTATCAGATCCCAGCTCTTTAATTAGGAGTGTTTCACAAGGATCTATTTGGGTCCATATTTGTTAGTTTTGATAATAAAGTACCAAAAATTGTAACACGACCTGAAATTTTAAAACACAGTTTTAGTAGTAGTGGATGAAACACATGAAAAGTCTAGCAAAGACTAGTTAGATTTTAATAAGCTGAAACTTTGGTTCCTAATATCTACATTGTTTTGATTATTAATAAGACCTAAACTGTACTTTTTCAATCTGGTTATAGAACAAGCGAAACAAAATATCTGATACTAGTCTAGTTAAATATAATTATGATGGCCTAGTGGTGCTGATGGTTGAGGCACTGGACACCACACCTGCGTTCGCTGGCGATCCGGGTTCGGGAATGAGCCCAGGCCCAGGGGAGGAGAATGAGTATCCACAGGAGTAGGACTGCTCTCTCTTCCTGGGTAGGGTTGGGAACATGCAAGCACACCTGGGCGGCCTCTGGTGCTGATCAGAGGCGCCAAGTGTGGCGATGTGGCGGACGAATGGGGCAGGTTGTGGCATGGCGTTGCCTTTAATAGCCACACTTTGGGGAGGAAAGGACATTAAAGAAGAAAAAAAACACCCCTGGGGATAGCTGAAGGCACCTTGGCCTCCTAAGCCCACCTCCCATCTCTGTACTGCCTCCTCTCACCCGACTTCTCATGTGCCCAACACTTTGCCCTTGAAACAGACTGCCCTGGGTGGATAGAGCAACCCTACCTTCAGAGGTATAGACCGGAGGTGGTGCTGGGTCGCATGGGAAGGGAGAAAAGCAGTCATGGAGGAGGTAGGCTGGGAGTCCCGAGGTTGCTGGAAGGAGTTCCACAGGTAGTGGTGATGAAGTAAAAAATATATATATATAATTATGAGCAAACTATTACCCGTACTCAGACCACAAACCTCAGAAGCATTCATTCTATTGTCCAAGAATGTCCAACACTAAAATATATCTCAAAAATTGCCTTTTACTTACTATTCTCCATAAAAGCTTAAAGAGGTAGTACAGCAGTGGCAAAAGCTAGAAAACCTCCCCCATAGTGAAATCCCAATGCCGTTTTGCAGTACAGCACTGCCTTCATACTCATACTGATTCCTATAAATAACTGGGAGTCCTGATGGCAATTACTTGTCCTTTGATCAACAACAAAAACTGCATCAAGATTGGGAGCAATCTGACGATCTGCCATTCATCTAATTTAAATCATTAAGCTAGCCAGTGCAAATCAATGTCTAATGTCAGTGATAGATCATGACTCAATGATTTACTGTTATGCCTCAAAAACTGTGATAGCAAAATTGTACAAAATACAAAATAAGATTGCCCAGTTTCTTCTTTCTTGCAGCTTCAGTTCTTATTCATGCCACATATTGCCTATAGGACTGACTTCCTATGAGCCTGCACTGAAAAAATGTGATTAACTACCTTAATTTCATTCATTAATATTGGAGCTCCTGTACACTTGTAAAATGTTGTGGGCGTTCCTCAAGGCACGAACACTCTCATGTCTTGAGAATGATGAAAGAAAGGTTTTACAATCCCAGTGACCAACATAAAATTTTCTGAAATGATGTTACAAAGTACAGCTGCTGCAACATAGAATAACCTTGACACCTGAGATTAAGAACTCCAGTACTGTCAGCACTTTTAACTTAAAATTGAATATTTAATATGATTGTGCTTGTTATTATTTACATATGAAGATAAAAGAAGCCAGCAGGAGAAGGCCATTTGTTCTATCTAGTCTGCTCGTATTGCAGGGTCCACAGCTTGAGCTAATGTCCCTCCCTCCCTCCCCACACCTCCTATCCTCCCTACCCATGATCTTTACCTTCTCCCTGTGCCTAGCCCAGCCTCTCTTAAAGCTGCCCACTGTCTTTAATGAGATTACCTCTTCCAGCAGTACATTCCAAGTGTCCACCACCCTCTCTGTGATGAAGTGCTTCCTGACCTCCTCTCCCAAACCTCCCACCCTCCAGCTTAAGACTATGCCCCTTCATGTTATGGTTGCCACTCAGCAAGAGATTCTCCTTATCAACCATATTAATCCCTTTCAAGTCCCAATCATGTCCCCTCTCTCTCTCTCTCTCTCTCTCTCTCTCTCTCCTGTCTTCCTGGGAGTACATGTTCAGTGCCCTCAACCTCTCCTCGTATGCCTTACTCTGTTGACCTGCTATCATCTTTGTAGCCCTCCTCTGGACCTTCTACAACAGGTTAATGTCCTTTTTGGGGTGTGGCACCAGTACTAAATGTCATACTCTAGATGTGGCCTTATCGTGACATGTACAAGGGCAGTATAACCTCCCTCCTACTACTGATCCCCTAGATATGCATACCAGCATCTTGTTTGCCTTTGCTGCTGCTTTCTTGCACTGCATGGTGCTTCAGGTCACTAGTGATCATCACTCCCTGGTCCTTCTCCTCCTCTGATGCAGATCCTCGGATTCCACTGAGGTAGTACTCTGTCCTGGGATTCTTGGCTCCAATATGCAGAACTTTGCATTTCTTGGCATTGAAGCCAAGCTGCCAGATCTGGACTACCTCCCCAGCTTTTTCAGATCTTCTTTATTTAAATAATGGCAAGGCCCTGGAACTCTACAATTCTACAGCTAGGAATTTACTATAGAGATTTCATCCTGTCAAAGAATATAGTATGTGTCAAGAATTCATTATTCTTGGTGATTTTTCATTAAAAAGTGCAGTTTTCCATAGTACCTGGTTCCCTTCCCCCCTTGTTAATCCTGAAGCTCCACCTCTATGCTCACCATATGATTTTATCAAAGACATTACTTATGTTTTAGCCAAAGACATGACAGAGAGGTGGGACAAGTATAGGCAAGTGGTGAAGCAGAGGCTGGTTTGCCGGGGGCAGGACTGGGGGATGGAGTAACAGTGGAAGGAGACAGAGGGCTTTGGTACCCAATCAGGGTGCTGAAGCATGAGTAGACTTGATAGACCAATAGACCTACTCTGCTGGTGTCTAGTATGTTAGTATGTTAGTCTTATGCCACAGAAATGAATTCACAGAAATTAATTCACAGTGCAGGAATGAGCAGATGGTGCCACAAAACATTTAGAAGCACTGCCTCAGAACTCAGGGCTGAAGTGCCACAGAGAGCTAGGGGCCCTGAATAATTGCCTTGCCTTATGTTGATTCTATTCATGTGTGGTAACTGAGTGAATGTGCTAGCAAATCCAACTAGACTTTCTTCTAGATGTTCTATACTGTTTGAATATATTTACTCGGTGGCACTGGTATTGGATGGGGGTTAGAGAACTCCAACTGCCACCACCAAGACCATTGTTAGCCACCACAAGATCTCCCTCTCAAACCATAGCTCACTTAACTCCTCATAATGCTGTATGGAGTCAGGAGGCAGAAGCAAATCTGGGTTATGGATCAGCTGCCACTTCCATGTTTGAGCAGATATGATTTGTTAACAAAAATTCCCTCGGTGACAGAAAAACAATTACCCCCACACACACCTAATTTACTCTGAGAGAGACCTCTGTGTCTCTCAGGGAACAAAACGAGGAAATCATCTTTGAACTAATACATTTAATTATGGTCTAGACTATAACACAAGTGCTGTGTAATCCTTCTAGCTAAATTCTCAGAAATGTTATAAAACTTCAAAAATACGGTACTCTATAGGCTTGTATTTTAATAAGAGAACTATAATCGTCCCCTTCCCTTCCTAGGAGGCAGTATAGCATAGTGGTTAAGGGCACGGAACTGCAAACCTGGTGACTTGGGTTTGGATCTCATAGCCCCCACTTGCATACTGTGTGACCCTGAGCAAATCACTTAATGTTCTTGTGCTCTGGCTTAGTGTGCCTTTCCTGATCAAACAATTTCCCATTCCCGTCCTAGAATGATTTTCATACATTTGGGGTATAGTATATATCTCATTAAAGTCATGTTTATATATTTGATGCAAATATAGCCTGTTGAGGATATTTCAGTCTGATTTGTTCTGTTGCATGGGCTAGATTCACAAACAAATCATAAAGTGCAGTCAAAATTTTGCTTTGCATTTGCGGAAGTGTCCAGAATTATCATCCACAGTCAGATAGTGCACCATGCTATCTGACTGTGACTAGAAACTGAGCTGAGGCAGTGGTAACCCCAGTACTGCTAGCATTACCCCACTAGCATAGCCTAGAAATGCAGCCAGGAGTATGGGCCTGCAATGAATAGCGCAGGTGTGCTATTCCCAGTTCACAAAGGCAGCCATGCAAAGAAGCCCATTGGACATGTAGGTGCTAGATGGCCATTTGCATGCCATTATGGGTCCATTTGCATAGATTGCATGGAGTTTAGTATGCTCCACCCTCCCGCTGATTGCCAGCCCAGAGAAGAAAGAACAGTACCTGGTGCCAGTGCCCTCCCTCTGTGATTGCCAATCACTGGCTTGGAGAAAAATGAATAGTCCTTAATCCCTTGTGCCAGTGGTCCCCCATGATTGCTGAGCACCTGCCCATAAACAAAAGAATAGTCCCTAGTTCCTGGTGCTAGTGGTTGCACCCCACCGTGATCACTGACTGCCAGCCATTGACAAAGAATAGCCCTGGTGAGTAGTGGTCCCTCCCCATGCAATTACCCACCTGATATGAAATAAAGGTGTTCCTGGTGGCTAGTGGTCCTATCTCCACCCGATCATCCACCTGCACAACACACACACATTTTCCTGGTGTTCAGTGTAGTCCCTCCTATCCCGATCTCCTTTGTATTAAATAGACCCAGTCCCTGGTGGCTTATGGACCCAGCTCTATCCCCGATCCCCTTTGAAATGGTAGTAACTATTCCCTGGTGTCTGAACCCCACCCCCACCATGGCAGGTAGTGTCCCACCACCTCTCCTTCCCATCCTGACTCCGAGACAACGACCAGCTAAAGCACTCCACTCTCCATTACAGCCGCCACCAACTGAGCCGTCAGTGAGTGCATACTGTATATAGTAGATGCTCATTGATTGACAGCTCAGGTCATTAAATGAGCAAGTACTGTACAGTACTCACTCATTGACAGCTCAGTCAGTGGCTTGCCATGGTGGAGAGTGGAGGGCTGTGCCAATAGCCAGCTTCAGAGTCAGAGTGGTAGGCAGGGTGGGTGGTGAGACAAGTCCTGCTGGGGTGGGGGGTGAGGGGTCCACTAGACACCAAAAAGAATAGTTACCAGTATGTCACATGGGACTGAGGATAAGAGGGAGATCCACAAGCCACCAGGGACTTGGGTTCACTTTAATACACAGGGATTGGGATGGGGAAGGGACTACATTGACACTATGGAAACATGTGTGTGTGTCGGCAGGTGATCAAGGTTGGGTGAGGGACCATTAGCCACTGGGGACTATTCTTTGTCTGTGGGTCAGCCATTGATGATCAAGTGGGGGGACTACTGACACCAGGGACTAGCAACTATTCTTCTGTCTATGGGCTTGCATTTGGCAATCATGAGGGAGCCATTGGGACTAGGGACTATTCTTTTTCTAGGCCAGTGATCAGCAGGGTTGGGGTGCTGCGGTACCTCTACCAACCACTAGGGTTATGCAGCATTAAAACAAGGTTCTGGTCGACATTATTTGCTCAATGCAAGGAAACCCTGCAAAAGGCCCTTGCACTGAGAAAATGCTTTGTGTATTGAGACTGCACCAATATGCACATCCCCTTCCTTTCATTTGCATTGTGGTCCACTTCACACTTTGCCCTGGTGCAAACCCAGTTCGTGCACAAACTCGGTGTTTGTGAATACCAGCTCAGTGCAAACCCTGGTTTGCTCGTTCAAAACTGGGTTTATGCTGGGGAAAAGTTGTGTGAATCTAGCCCTATGAGTTTCTGAAATAACAATAATCTAACTTTCTACTTTGATATAGGACTTAAGGAAACTGTGTACTTTAGTAGTGCATGGTTGTGTCATTATTCATAACATTCTATGGAAACATTTTAATTGTTATTTTTTATTTATTCTACCATATTTAATGCAAACATTAAGCTGAGAGAAAAACAGAGGAGATACAATTTATAAGCTTTTATGTTATGAAAGAGCTATACTCATTGTAATGTAATACCAAAACCTGCAGTAAACTCCAATGTTATACAGTAGTATTTGATTTTTAAGTCATTGCAAACAGAAATTTATTGCAAGTGATTCATCTTAAAGGTATTGTAAAATTGTGCTGTACTTTATTTATCTTGAAAGCCAACAGGGGCATATTAATGTTTTTAAATTACATTTACAAATTTAGTTTTGGCAAGGAAAAACAATATAAATAGACTGATGTAATAAAATGTTCCATTTGTAAAATAAAATATGAAATGAACTCAGACCCTCCTCTTTGTCCTGACTTCTTTCATTTTGAAAATGATGTGATTGGTGTCAAAGGATATGTATCTGTCAAATAACATCTAAAACAGGGACATCAGCTTAGTCCATGGATGAACTCCTCCCTGAGATTGAGTTACACATTTGCCAGAAACAAAAGACCATATTCTTTATTGGATTCGATTGATGTTTCATAGTTTTAAGTTCCTTAGATTTTCCTTGTTTATTCCACTGTAGAACTTTACAAACTTATATTCTTTGTACAGAACATGAATAGCTTTACAAACATTTTACCCTTGTTTCAGAAGTGCAGTTTGCTGATAAATGTATTTTTAGTGCCTTTTTCTCTCTTGTTTCTAATGTTCTAATATTCTAATGTTTTGTGTTGAATTTATTAAGCTGGTGTTGTTTTATTTTATTGAAAACTTCAGAGATTACCTTTGAGCATAAGTGTTCATTTACAAAGGATCCAGGTCAAATACATAGTCACATAAAACAAACAAAACAATACTAGTACAATAAACAGTTCCAGAGGAAATGTCATCTTGTCAGTTGTAAAGTATTTAGATGCAATAGTGAAATAGGGGTGGTTTTTGAACATTTCTATATTGCTTACAGTGTAGAGTAATCTCCATTTTAATCTGTATATATACACAGTATATCTATCAATGATTTATTTAGTGTTTATTGACCAGGTAAGCACACTAGACAATTACAATGATTATTTTTAGGTACAGTCTGGGAGAGTTACAAAGCAAGGCAAAAAGACAATCATATCACAACAATAACACAGAAAAAATACAAGGCTACAGGAAGGCATTGTGACGTAACATAAAAATAATCATATATAAATATATGGACAGATATGGTAGATAGATAGATAGATAGATAGATAGGTAGATAGATTGATTAATAGATAGACAGATAGATTGATTAATAGATAGATAGATGCTATATATGTGCATGTGTATCATTTTCAAATATTCCATGAGAATGTGTACTTGGCATCCCAATAAATTCTGCATAAAGGAATTTATAACACAAATAGAGCAAATTTCCATTTAACAACATTGTCTTTCCCATTGGATATGGAGTAGGATGTTCATCCCTCTGTGTCCCACCAGAGCCTATTACTAGCCTAGCAGCTACTTGTGTCCTGCTCAGTCTACCGGTGACTTGAATTTCATTGCATGCATCACCTGGCAATGATGCCATCAATTCACTTTCACTATTATACATGCTCCCAATCAACTACCAGATGTAATTTTATGTTACACAGCCTACATAGTCCCATGTTTGCATAGAAATAAGGCCAATGGTCCACTCTGAGTTCCTCCACCCCTCCAGCTCCAAGTACCAAAACTGGGAACTCTCTCAGTCTTTACCCCTTTTCAAAGGGGACTGTTGAGTCTACATTGAGCTTGAAGGTCCAGTACCATTTCAACTGCTGTCACATGATCTAGAAGTCTACTCCTAGTGTTCATCAGTCCAAAATGTGGAGAAAAAGGTTGGCACAGTCTATTTGCAACAAATCATCTTGATGAATTGAAGTAGTCCTCAATGAGGAGCAGTCATCAAGGGCCATATCCATGTCATGCTGGAACAATAGTACAGTATTGATCACCAGTATTATACATGCAGAACAACATGTTGTATTATACATGCAGAACTACATGTTATATTATACATGTAGAACTACATGTTGTATTATACGTGCAGAACTACATGTTGTATAATACATGCAGAACTATGTGTTATATTATCGTGCAGAACTACATGTTGTATTATACATGCAGAACTATGTGTTGTATTATACATGCAGAATTACGTGTTATATTATACATGCAGAACTACATGTTGTATGATATGTGCAGAACTACATGTTGTATTATACATGCAGAACTATGTGTTGTATTATACATGCAGAACTACATGTTGTATTACGCATGCAGAACTATGTGTTATATTATACACATGAGACTACATGTTGGAAAAAAAACAAAAGAAGATAATACGCTGCTTATATAGATACATGTTGTTGATAGGGTCAAGAACTCACTTATGACAAGATCTTCCTCATCCTTATATGGTCTCAGCTGCATAGTGGTAAATGTTTGAATTTTGTTTCCATTTCTTGATACTGACTATGGCATGGAATTAACTATACTGATTTGATTTCTCATCAAAAAAAACATTTATTAGTCCCCAATAGCCATTATTATTCATCAGCTAAGGAAGGTTACTCAAAAACTTTTCCACAAATGCAGAGCCCCTAAGATCTCCATGATCAATACATATTGTTTCTGTCGTATCAAAAAAAAAACTCACTGATCTTGACTTGCCCACACCTGGAGGGTGGGGGACACCTACAACAGAAAGGGGCATAGCTTTTCCTTTCCTTTATATTATTTTTCCATTCACATCAACAATCTCAGCAATGCATTTCAGACAAACTTAACAAATAAAACTGCCAAATAAAAATTTGTTACATATTAATCCCGTGACAGGTAGGCTCACATTTGTTTACTTACTCATTCAAATTGATATTAAAAAAATACATTTCATTTTTGTTATTCATACCTTCTAATGATTTGCCTACCACTGTGCCATACCAGTGCCAGCCTTCAGTATGGTGCCCGTATGGTGTTCTGCCTGCTCCATTTTGACTGTTTTCAAACTCTATTGGTTCCCAGAACACATGAGCAAATCCAGTGAAAAGCTGCATGACTGAAATAGCCAGTCCTCAATCCAGCCAGCTTCCTCCTTTCCACTTGGATGACTAATCATCTGCTTTTTGGTTACAGCACTGTCACCACACATCTGCTACCCAGTCCTGACAGGTGGCAGCCCAACCATGACCTCACTTCATCGGGGAGTTGAAACCTAACATTTTTAAAGTAAACATTAAAATAACATTGGGGCTACTGCTAACATTGATGACCTGTCGTGTGCACTCTCATTCTGCTGTCACTTGGCCTTTCTGAAGTCCTCAGTCAGCTCGTTACTGGCAGCACAGCCTGTTTTGAAAATCCAGCTCCTCTTTCACTCTGATCATTGTTGCTGCTGTTTAAATGCCAAAATGGGAATTTGGTACCAAATAAAGCCTGATGCCTCACTCCATGTGGGGAAAAGTGCAGTGGGGGATAGGTAGGAGTTTGGGAATGTTGGAGACTGACTTGCTTGCACGCTATGGCCCACTAACACCAGACATGTGTCGTGGGTGCCTCCAGCCTAGATATAAAAATTGTTACTTTCAGACTTATATGATCACTCAGACAATTTTGCAGCTGAGCTAGGTGCTTCAGTGTGGCTGGGAAACTGGTTCTAGTGTGCATAGCATGTGGGGATTTTAAAGCGTTTGCAGAGGGCCCCTAGAAATCGTGATCCCCTATGCACAGGCATGTTTTCTGTCATGGTGAATCCAGCCCTGGCATCATTCACCATCTGGGCCATCACTGTGAACTGTGCATTCCTTAACACTATCACCAGAATCAAATACTTTACTATTAGTATCACTCATCTGGAGCCAGCACAAACCTTACTTTTGCTGTTGCCTAAGAATTGTAACTAAGTTTGCATTGTGACAGAACTACAGATGCATTCCAGTTCAGTTGCAAAGATTTCATAAAAGTTGTTATTGAACTGGTTAAGTGCTGGGGATAGGGGTGGGCAAAGTTACAAATTCCGTGGAACTTCCATAAAAGTTTGGAAATTTCATGAAATTTGGGAACTTTCACCATTAAGCGAAACTGGGATTTTCCATAGATTTTCACCAAGTTCCGCAGACTTTTAATGTGAACTGTGGAAAAATGCATATAAACTGTGGAATTTATTCTATCCACAGTTTAATGAACTAGTAAGTGAATGAGCACCTCCTTGGACAACCATGCGGTCATTCACTGACAATTCAGTGGGCCACTGGTAGTGAAGGATAGAGGAGGGCTGCACTGGTGGCCGCCTCAGGAGTAGGGTCAGGGGGCAGGGTGGTGGCATATGAACTGTCAGGGTGGGGGTCCACCAGCCACCAGAAATTTAGATTTTTTTTTTATAAGGGATCGGGGATGGGGAGGTCCACTAGACATCAGGCAATACTGGGAATAAGGGGATGAGTTGGTGGACTGCCAGCTGTTTTTGTGGATTGAGGAATCCAGGATAGGGAGTGGAGTCCACTAGACATCAGGAAATAAAATGTTTTGGGGGCCATGATCAGTGGGTGAGGGGGCCACTAGAAACCAGGAGGGTCTGAGGAAAGATTGGAGGTATTTATTCATTTACTGGGACCCCTGATCAGTGGGGAGGTGGATTAATTAAGTAAACTGTGGTTAAAGAAAGCCTAGAACTGACCACTGGCAGTGATCCTATCTGAGGATTTTTCCCTCAGTTTAATAAAGTTACTCACACTTTGTATATTTATTTCACAGTTTAGGCAGAATTTCCATGAAAGTTCTGAAAATGATTTCTGAATTTTCAGAAGTGAAATTCACACTTTCACCGAAATTCCACAGGTGGAATATTTTTTCACACACTAGCTGGGGAATAAACACATAGAGACTGGTGACAAACCTAGTGGCAGGATTCTTTCAGGAGAATGAACACTTGGAGATTAATGACAGGCTTAGTGGCAATCTTCTAGTAGGAGAATGCACAGTTGAAGAAAAGCACAGTGACAGACCCATTGTAAAAGGCTTCAGGTAGGAGCATACACAATAAGAGATTGTTATATAATTCCAAACTCATATTACAGATAGCTTTGTGGAATTTGTTTTCTGACAGATGATGGTCCAGCACAAAACTCACTTCATAAAACACAGTACACTGCATGACAAGTGGAATTATCAAATAGTTTTAGTATTATCAAATGCAAAAATTTGCTGCCATTGCAAGAGAAGGTAGCAGGTCTGATAACATATGGCATATAAAAAAACATTAAGTTGAAATCACAGTTAATACAGAACACAATAACTAGAAAATGTACAGTCAGAATGATACATTAAGAAAAGCAAGATCAGGAAGTTCTGATCCAGTCATATCCAGAGACCATGTAGGAGAGAGAGAGAGAGAGAGAAGACATACTACCTAAACACATTTAATTTAAAAATCCTACTGGCACTCTAGGATCAGTACCATCAGTTTTGAAAACAAAGGGTCCCCATGCATGAAGGGGCCTAAATTGTCTTAAAGGAGTTGTAACTTATAACACCATCATGCAGCCACACAGCACCTAAGCCAACTGAAAAATGTGCTATGTACAAATGGGTATGCAGTTCATGCTGAGGCAGGGGTGTGACCAAAGAGATGTACAGGCCCCGCAGTGCAGACCAGGTGGTCACAGAATATTCAGACCCACCCTTGACCTACCATATGTGGACTACTGCACCATGCTGTGTGGATCCATGGAGTAAATAGCAGAATAGTAAATAGAGGCACAGGCAATAGCAGAGGAACAGAAGAGCTGCACATGACCTACCTGGTGCACTACCAGGGAACAAAGCTGGACAGAGTGGGAGACAATGCAATGGACATCTCCAGACCCAAGGTGGTGGATGGTCACAGTCCTCAACATCGTGGGTGAGCAAGTGAGTGGCAATGGTGAGTGACATTGGGTTCACTAGGCTACCCTCTATGGGGCACATTCAATGCCCCAGAGATGAAAACCCACCTGTGGCAAGACATACAGGCAGCCATCAACACAGCTGGCCCAAAGGCATGGACACTAGCCACTATAAAGCATAAATGGCATGACCTGCAGTCAGCCATCAAAAAGCTGGTGGCAGGCACACAGGCACGTCAAGGAATGGGTGGTGGACCATCCACACAGAAACACATCCTAACCCCTGTGGAGAGGATGGTAGCAGAGACCTTCACAGAGGTGTCTTTGTCCAGGGAGGTTCAAGGCATGGAAACAGTGACAGGTAGGTAGCACCATGCAGGGACAGCAGCAGGGACAGTCTGTATGCCACAGCGCTGCTAACCTCCATGTGCTCTACCCACAGACAAGGAGACACCAGGGCACACCCTTGACAGGGTGGCAGCACCTACCATGGAGGCCACATCACAGCATGCACCATGCACATAAGATGTGGACAGGAGGACAGTGGTTGTGGGTGACAACTAGGGTGCATAGACAATACCTGTGAATGCCCACAGCAGGGCAGCTTTAAGTAACACATGTACCTCATATCTCCCCCAGGTACAGAGCAGGAGACAGATGCACCTGTGGACACCAAGACTGACATGGAGACCACACAAGTATGGATGATGGAGGAGGAGAAGGAGGATGATAACAATGTCCCTATGGACAGTTCCACACACTATGCCTCCTCCCTATGGCCTGTAGCCACACCCACCTAACTGACAGAATGACCTCCATATGAGGGCATTGCATGCTGCATCTCCACTCAGTGTCTCGGCAGCATGTCCCAGTTGTCCATCACCCCCGACCACGCCCGATGAGAATCTCTCTCTCTGTCCTGCTGCGTGGATACATAACAACACACAGCAATGTTGTGGAGCATGGCGCATGCCGTGAACACCTTGCATGCCTTTCCATGGGCAAGCAATATTGTGCCACCTGTTTAGTCCAGGCACTGGTAACTCATCTTCATTATCCCTATGGTTCTTTTGATGATGGCACATGTCCTTTCATGTGCAGCACTGTGTCTTCCTTGGCAACGCTGTGTGGCTCAAGTACAGTGTCATCAGGTACAGCCATAGCAGGTATCCACTATCACCTATGCAGAGGGTATAGAACAGACACTGTAAGGATCTGTGGTAGGGCAGCTGCATGGTAGGCATAGATGCTGTGGGTGCATACCTATCAGTCATCCCTTGATCCTAGTACAGTGAACAGGGTACACAGTCTGGATCTGTTGAATATGTACACATCATGGCATGAGCCAGGGTTCTTGGCACACACATTAGTGATGACACCTGCCACATCGCACACTACCTGTTAGTTAATACTGTGGTACCCTTCCCTATTCCTGTATGCCTCCTGATCCACCAATGGTGCCATGATTGCCACATGGGTGCTGTCTATCACCCCAGTACATTTGGCATGCCATGCATGGCATAAAGTGCCTGCTTCATGACCTGTATGTCTGCGGTGGCAGAGGGGAATGAGATGTGGTCATGCACATGGTGCAGCAGGGCATCATGACCAGCACTAGTGCCCTGGACACTGATGACTGGCTGATGCCTGTGACATCCCCGCCATCCTCTGAAATGAGCCATTGGCATAGTAGGAGAATGCACAGTGCACCTTTGTCTCCACAGACAATGCCCATGAACATCAGAGTTGAAGGTGCCACAAAGTCCAATATGAGGTTGCTCAGGTGGACAATGGTGATATAGTCAACTACATTGCTCAATGCAGTGCATGTCACACATGGAAAGGGTATCCAGATGTGACCTGAAGAAACACATCCATGCACCTGACTGCCACTGCCACTCATGCTCACATGGTTACATATGGTGCACAAACCCTCCACAATGCATGCATGCACATTTAAATGGGTGTGGGCAGACCATGTCTGTGCAGTGTGTGGTGTGCATGAGCATCACCAGGCCCACCTGTCAGTCAGGTATCAAGATGGCAGTCGTAGGAGGTTGAAGAAGAAGAAGAATCAGCATTTATATAGCGCTTTCATCACAGTGCATCCCAAAGTGCTTACAAGCAATGCTGGACTGGTAGCAGTTACCAATGAGTGCCTGAGGTTAGCCATGTGAGGGCATACCTCCAGAAGCTGAACAGGGTCTTCAAGGAGTACTACACTGACAGTTCCTGAGGGGACATTATTGGAGTTGGAGGTACCACTCTAGTGGGCTTGCAACCTGCAGGGTGTGTGTTGTGTGCATGCCATGTGAGGTATGGGCCATACATCTAACCTGTTTTTCTTCAGTTATGCCTCCCACAGAAACAGGCTGGCAGACCAGACAAGATGGCCCGGTGAGGAGGGGCAGCTAGATGGTGCCAGGGCACTGGTGCTGGTAATGGGGATACGCTGGCAGCAGCTGCTGCCATTCATCTTCACCCTCATGGTTGGTAACCAAGACATTTTCTATAAAGGCGAGATGGAGCACTGGCCTGGTGGTGCTAAGGGTTGAGGTGCTGGGCGTTACCCCTTGGGCCATGATGGTGACCCACGTTCAGGAAAGAGTGTGGGCTGCGGGAGGTCAGCAGGGAGGAGAAGGATCAAGCATCCCAGGGACTGCTCTATTTCTCTGAGGGGGCGGTGCCAGAGGTTGGCATACACCTGCCCTAGCAGAGGCTGGGAGACAGCACACCAACGTTATATATGTGAGCAGAGATGGTGCAGGTGCCTGGAGGAACACACATGGGAGCATGCACACTGCCACCCTTTGGCATCATTGTATGCTCCATTGCTGAAAGGAGGAAATTGGAGGAGAAAAGGTTGCTGCGGCAGATGAGAAAGGGTGCCTCTCAGGTCCTGCTCCGGCTAGCCATGGCACTGGCCACACTGGATCCAATCTTTGGCGGGGTTTGGGAGACCCACCAGCCCCATGTGGGAGTTAAGCCCTGGGGATAAGGGTCAGTGCTGGCTGATGGACACCAAGGATTGGACTGGGGCTCCCTCCGCAGGTAGCACCCCAGCAACAAGGAACACAAATTGACAGTTAAAAAAAAAGATGAGATGAGATGGAGGAGATGTGGAGGGTGGCCCAGCCCACAAGGTAGGTGCTGTAGTTGGTGGGTTACTTGTGCATGCCAGATATGCATGCTGGACCCTACATGTGTATCCCACTCATGCCTTTTCCTCCTCTGTGTTCTTCCTGTTGTAGGGCTACAGAGGACTGTTGCACTGGCTGGCGCTAGTATGGAGGGGCTGAACCTGGACTACACCAAAGGGATCCAGTGAGTACTTGCAGGGAAGAGGGATTAGAAGCTGGGGTCTGCCACACCCAACCATCCTCTGCCATGCTGTACACCACTGGTTGTGGACCAAATGTTGGACTGTGCATGTCCCTTTCCAGGTGTCTGCCCTAGCCATGTGCATTTCATTGTTGTGTGTTGTGCACCTTTGTGCTTGTATATGCATTGCAAAGAAAGGTTTTGGTACCTATCCCTGTGTCCTGGTCCTTCTTTTGGGGCAGTGTAGCTGTGCCGTGGGGGGTGAATGGCTGGTCTGTGGGCTGTGGGGGAGCTAGGCCAGGTACGTTATCTAGGTGTGATCAGGGGTGAAGTCCGGACACCTGAGGACATCATTCCACCCCTCAGCTATCTATTGCATCCCTTACCACACCTGTGACATGGTGTCTCTGGCATATGTGTGTATCTGACATGTGGTGGGTGGCTGTGCTTTCCTATACCTGTGCTGCTGCTGACATGATGCCACTGCCTGTGATGGGTGTTGCTGTTCCTCGTTGTGGGTGGGGGCCCTGAGGGGTCTGTGGCAGTGCCACAGACATTGTGCTACTCTGTTGTGTGCATGCATGCCACTGTGGCAGCCGTGGTGGTCTCTAGCATGTCTGTGGCACATCTGGTATCCACCCTCCGATGCACAGTGGGTCCATTACTGGCAGGAATGTACTGTTGTGGCAGCTAAGGGTGTGACTGGGGCCCTTTTTGTTTGTTTTGCATGACCTGTTGTCCCCTCCATCCCTGGACACACCTGTACCAGGATGTCCCTACTTATCTGCTGAGGCATGTGCAGTGTGTGGGTCACTTGGCATCCCCTGTGGTTGGGGGCACCACTGCTACATGGCAATGTATTGCAATGCCCATGCTTGTTCCATTGGCACCTACTCCTGTGTACTGCATCCTGCAGCATGCTGTGCAGCAGGTTACAGCAGCCCACACCTGCTGTAGGGCTCTGCACACCGCGCCATGCACTGGACTGCCTTACATGCTGTTGTGCACATGAGTGTTGGGGTGGCACACATGCTGTTACATGGCCATGCCCTCCACCTGTACATAGCACAACTGAGGTGCAGCTCCACATGGGCTGACAACACACACAGCTGCATGTGCCTTGTGCATGCCACTTGGCCTTGTTGTGTGTACCTGCTGCACATATGCCCATATGCACGCATGTTACATGCCATCGCATGCCATAGCTGTCATACAGAGGGCATACAGTTTTGGGATGTTCTCTAAGTTCAGTCTTGCCTGGTGAGGCTCTACCACATTCCCTGCTGTGTGGTACATCCACTCAGGTGGCACTTTAGTGGGCAACTGAGGTATTTCACTGAGCCCAGAAACCTTCTGGCCCTACACCTGAACTGCTTATCCAATCAGGCCTTGAGAGAGCAATGGAAGGTCCCTGCTACAAGTGATGAGCAGGCAAATGATTGACAGGAGCCTTCTTCCGCCACTCCCAATGCCAAGAAGGACTTCAAAGTGAGGGAGCCATGGAGCATAAGGGAGTCACACTTGAGCCTGTCAGCTTGGAGGTCATCAGCGGTTATGCTGCCCCGCCAAGGTGCACCTCCTCAGCTCCACTCCATTAGGTGCCTTCTACCTTTCTTCCTGATCTAGAGTTCATGTAAGTGTTCTTTTAGTGTTCTGGCTTTGTATTCCCTATATTTACTACATCAAATTACTGAACAGTTTAATGAACTCACTTGACTGCTTCAGTTCTTACGTCTACCTTACCTGCCACTGACCATTTGTTGTTAGCCTCTTGGTTTCATGTATCCAAGCTATGCAAATGTTTTTCACCTGTCTTTGCACCTGTGTACTCTTGATTCAGACTGTTTTAAATTTGACTGCCTGCATTTGTTTAGTTGTACTTGCTCTAACAATATGTACCATCTGTATCTACTCATTGTTTTTTATCTAGTCAGATTCAATATGCACTTCCACTGCTTGATTGCATCACTTTTTAAAATATACAAAAATGCGAAACTGCCAGCAGATACAGGCCAAATGGTCTGTTGCATCTGCTCCATTGTGCAGCACAGAGGTTAGACTCCTGCTGCTCCCCCACCCTTGCCCCCTCTCTTCCCACCTCATCTTCCCACTGACTAGTACCTTGCCATAACCCTATCCCACCCCCTTTTAAAGCTCTTTGCTGTTTTAAGAGATACCACTTCTTCAGGAAGTGCATTCCATCCCTACCACCCTGTCCATGAAGTAATGGTTCCTTACCTCCCTCCTGATTCTACCCCCATCAACTTTAAGCTGAGCCCCTAGTAATCCCTTCTCCCTTTAATCGAAACATGCCCTCTGTACTAACTCTGTTGATGCTCTTTAAGTACTTGAAGATTTCAATCCTATCACCCATTTCCTTCTCTCCTCCAATGAGTACATGTTGAGGTCCCTCAACCTATCCTAGTATAGCTTTCCCTCCATACCTCTGACCATTTTAGTCACCCTCCACTGTACCCCTCCAGTAACCTGATGTGCTTCTTTAAGTATGAGTTCCAGAACTGTACACAGTACTTCAAGTGCAGCCTCACCAGTGACCTGTACAGTGACAGAATGACTTCCTCCCTCCTAGGCGTGATTTCTCTAGCAATGCACCCCAGCATTCTATTGGTGTTTGCTGCTGCTTTCCTATATTGAAATGAGTGGTTTGTATTCTTTGTGACCATTACCCCAAATCCATTTCCTCCTCAGAGACAGACAGATGAACCCTTCTCAGATGGTATCTATACCCAGGATTCCTGGCTCGAAGTGCATGACCTTGCACTTCTTAACATTGAAACCCAGCTGCCAAGTGTCTGACCACTGCTCAAGCCTTCCCAAATCTTCTTGGAGGCCTTTTCCTACCCCATCCACAGCTGCCCCATCTTGGTGTCATCTGTGAATAGACAGATTCTGCTGTTAAGGCCAACTGCTATATCCACTATGAAGATGTTAAGCAGCACTGAAACTTGTGGGACCCCACTGGTGACTGCTGTATGAGTTGAGAGTCCTCCCCAACACAATCACCCTCTGATGTCTGTCCCCAACCAGTTACCAACCCACTTAACCAGTTTCTCCTCTGATCCCAGGTTTCTCAATTTACTAGTTAATCTGCCATGTGGTACGAATCAAAGGCCTTGCTGAAGTACAGATACATTACATCTACGCCCAACCGTGTCAAGTTCTTTATCACCCAGTCAAGAAAGTGAGCCAGGTTTGTTTGACATGATCTCCTGGAGACAAACCCATGCTGTTTGTCGTCCATAAGACCGTTCACTTCCAAGACTTCCTTTCCTTTAGGATCATTTCCATGAACTTACCCACGATGGATGTCAGACTGACTGGTCTATAGTTACCAGACTCATCATTGGGACCGCTCTTGTGCAGGGGTACCTCATATGCCATCCTCCAGTCCTGAGGCATGCACCCAGTCTGCAGGGAGGTATTGAATAAGTCTGCCAGTGGTGCTGCTAGGACCTCAGCCAACTCCCCTCAGGACCCTTGGGTGCAGCCCATCCGGCCCTGGAGCCTTGTCCATGTTCAGTGACTTAAGGCCCTCAAGCACTCTGCTCACAGAGATCTCCCCATCTGTTATCCTGTCTCCTCCAATGCCAGGGTGCCTGGTATTGGCCCATTCTCTCTCTGGTATAAACTGAGCAGTAGTACTCATTGAGCACCTCTGCCTGTTCAACACCTTCTCTACCCAACCTCCACCCTTCTTTATCCTGGTGAGTTGCTCCTTGCAGTTCCTCTTCTCCCTTATATACTTGAAGAAGGCCTTGTTCCCTCTTTAATCCCCTGCTAGCCTTAGCTCCTTTAAAAGCCTTGGCAGCCCTCACAGCCCTGCTCACCTCCCTGGTTTTCCTTGTGTACTCCTCCCTATCCTCCTCTATTTTGGACCCCTTCCAACTTCAGAAGGCTGTCTTTTTCTCCATCACCCTTATCTGCACCTTCTTTGACCACCAACATGGCTTCTTGGTCCCTTCCTTCTTATTGCATTTCTTTGTGCAGGTGTCTGTGGCCACAAACAGGCCTTCCTTCAGGATGGCCCATTTCTGGATGGTATCCATGTCAGGAGTAATGCTAGCCAAATGCCCTCTGAGGATGTCAGCAGTCCTGCAGAAGTCAGCCCTTTTGAAGTCCACTGTCTTGGTTTTTGTAGACGTCCCTCCATACCCATATCCAGGAGAACCAAACTGTTCAGTGGTTGCTACCTGCTAGGGGTCCTCAGTCCATACACCCTGCATGTAGTCTCCATCAGTCAGCACAAGATCCAAGATGTTCCCCTCCTTGTTGGTTCCTCCACCTTATGTGACAGGAATACATCTTGGAAGGCTTCCAGAATGACCTGCTCCCTAGCACTTGTGCTAGACATGGTTTTCAATCCTCCCTGGTAGATTGAAATCCCCGACCACCACAGTGCCACCCCTTCCACCGTGTTTCTATAACCGATCTGCCAGTTCTCTATCGATGCCCTCTGACTATGAGGGTGGTGGATGTCGACCCCCAGTCTGACCCTTTTACCTTTATTGTTGTTTTCAACAGTTTACTTTTTTTACAGCTATTCAATGCATTTGCATACTGTTTTACAGAGCCTGCCTGTTTCTTCAGTTCACCAAGTATCCTATATTACTTATGATTGTTGTACTGTGGCTGCTTTCCATTTAATTGACATACTGTTATTGAATACTGGTTTATCATTTCTCTTCGCGAACCTGTTCCCCTGGTTATTGGTGCTGTTTCATATAATTTACACTGTCACTGTGTCACTTGATATATCATTTACAATATTTGTCTTTTATTGTTTCCTAGTTCTGTCCCCACAGGTTTGTTTCTATCCTCTGTACCTCCTGCTTATGCTGGCAGGTGACAGATAATCAAAGTTAAAGATGCTACAGAAAATGAAAAAATTCCATATAGTAGTAGGTGGGAGCTTTCCTTGGATGCTTCAAACTACGGATCAAATGGGGAGCTGCTCACTCAAAAAACTTTTAATGCTGCACTTACTTGCTTGCTTGTGATAATATTTTTATTAACTGGCCTCAACTCCAATGTTTTGACATGCAAGATATCCCTGAAGATAATTTACATGGTGAAACATTGGGGTTGAAACCAGTCAATAAAATATCATCACTAGGTTTGTGCATGTTCATGCCTAAATTCGTTATCATTCATGCCTGTTATCCCTATGGCCTATGAGTTACTTTTTGGTAAATACATATTTCATCACCACTGCCCAGTTTTCATTAGAAACACCTACTGCCATCCAGGTATTGCTAACAATACCCTCCTGGACAACATTTACACCTATGCCTCTTAGGCCATCTCTGGCAACCTCCTGCTCCTGCTCCTTGGTGATCAAAACAGTAAGTTCGTCTTTACTCAAAGAAACTCACCTTGGACATACAAGCTGAACATCTTTACCAACTTAACAAGGAGCCCATACATCTGAACACTAAATCCTCAAATCATTCTTTAACCAAGTGGGGTCTCACTTCACACCCCACAGTACTGTCACTGCAGGTGTCCTGCCTTACACCTTCAACAACCACTGCCCAGTCTTCTATGTAGAAAAGATTCGTGAGCCCAAGCACCCTCCAAAATTATCTCCTCTTGCTGTTTCATAGTCTTGATCACCATTCTTTTCTGGCAGAGATGCTGCAAAGTAAAACTCCACCAGTGAAGTTGGTGAGAAGTGGATTGCTTTCTAATATATACCATTTTGTTTAGTTTCCTGCCCCCCAACTTTTTGGTACTTTTCTCTTAAAAACAAAGATAAGAACCATCCCCTACCCTCATAACACCCTTACAACTAATCCCTCAAGCCTTAACCATTAACAATTCTCCCATCCCTACCTTGTAGCACTTAGAATCCAACCTTCCTCCCTACTAGCTATGGTGAAGTGAAGTGAGCAGTCCATTCAATCATAATAATACAACTATGGCCTCCCTGTCTTATAGCATTTTCAGATCCTTATTTCACTCTCCCGCCTGACCAGGTAACAGATGAAACCTCCACCCCTCAATCTCATGACACCCAGTGTGAGGTATGCCACCTAACAGCGACATTTCTCGGTGACACGTGCCGATATTGACAGCAGCGCCCGCCACCGTAGAAGTGTCGCTGGAAGGGGAACCACTTCCCCGACCTGTACCCCTCCTGAACTAACTCCAACCTGGGTTAGAATCCGTTAGTTCAGGGGTGCTGGGTCAGAGCCCCCATGTGGAGGGTTTGGGGGTGAAGCCCACCATTGAAAAAACAGAGTCGGTAGTGTGCAGTCCCATGCACTGCAACTCACAGTCGACATATAGCCTGGCGCTGTACTGAAGGTCATGGTGTATTTTGTTGAACGCAGTGGTAGAGCCCCAGTGTGAACCTCCTCCCCGTGCCACCCAAGTACCAGGAGGCAAATTGGTCCAGCATGTTAGACAGCACAGATCACTTCCCACGACCTCATCTGGCTACCATCTGAATGATGGATGAGCGTGCATCCGACCAGCAGTCTTCAGCTGATTATTGCTGGTCATGTGCACTGCCATTTAACATCCTGAATGCAGAACCTCTTTACTGGCCTTCCCTTGAGGATTGTCATCACTATTGCTCTGCTCTACTGATCTGTATGTACTAGTCAAACACCCTCACTTAATACCTTTCTTATTCTCTAATCTTTGCCCTACCCTTGGCCTATTTCCTCTGACATTCCAAATCCACTTCCTCTTCAACTTTAGATATCGAGGTTATATAGAAACATAGACTTTGATGGCAGATAAGGACCACTTGGCCCACCCAGTCAGCCCATTTCCTACCTATTGAATAACCTGCAGATCCTAGTTAACCAACAGCCGACTTCCTTCTACCCCCACTATAATTGCATTATGTCTGTCCCATGCATTCTTAAATTCCCCACTGTTTTGACCCATGACCTCCTCAGGAGGCTGTTCCATGTGTCCACCACTCTCTCTGTGAAAAGATATTTCACATTGACCTGAGCCATCCTCCTCTATCTTCAAATTGTGCCCCTTGTTCTTGCACATCTCTTTTCTGAAAGATACTTCCCTCTTGGACTTTGTTGATTCCTTGAGGTACTTGAAAGTCTCTATCTTGTCCCCCTCTCCCTCCTTTCTTCAAGGGTATACATAGTAAGCTTCTTTAGTCTCTCTTAGTATGGTTTCTGGTGCAGACCCTGCATTTTAGTTGCCCTCCTCTGGACTGCCTCCATCCTGTCTATGTCCTTGTGGAGATGGGGTCTCCAGAACTGCACGAGTACTCCAGATGGGGTCTCACCAACTGTCTTAACAGAGGGATGACAAATTCCTGTTTTCCACTGGTGATGCCTCCCTATGCATGTAGTACACCCCAGCCCACCTTACTCCCTTCTCCACATTGCCTGCCTACCTTTAGGTCATCTGATATGACTACCCCCGTTCCCTTTCCATTTTTTGTTGTTAGTACCCCCATTGTGTACTCTTCCCTGGGTTTTGTTTCCCAGGTGCATTACTTTGCACTTCTTTGCACTGAATCTAAGCTGCCATACTTTTGACCATTCCTCCAACCTTGCCAAGTCCCTTCTCATCCTTTCCACCCCCACTTGTGTATCAACCATGTTGCAGATCTTTATGTCATCTGTAAAGAGGTATACTTTTCCTTCTAGTCCCTCTGCAATGTCACTTATAAAGACGTTAAGGAGGACTGGCCCTAGCACTGAACCCTGTGGTACCCCACTAGTAACCCCTTCGCCAGAGTGGACTCCATTTACTATTACCCTTTGTGTCTTGTTGTCCAGCCAATTTTTACCAGGCTACCACCTTGGGACCATCTCCCAGGCTGGCTAACTTGTTTATTAATCTTTTGTGTGGGACTGTGTCAAATGTGTTGCTAAAGTCTAGGTAGGCCATGTCCATAGCCCCTACCTGGTCTACTACAAGGTTGATTGGGAAGGAAACTTTCTCCTGGAGGATTCCTTCCATATAGATGCCTTCCCCCCACTTCAGTCCTCCTCCTCAGTGTGGTTGTTCAAAAGCTCACTTAAGGGAGCAGATCCCCATGGCCTGCATCTTCTCCTTCTCTATCCCATAGCATGACCACCACTCACTAGCTGCAAATCTCTTGCTCAACTTCTGCTTCCAGTAGGGACTGTGATGGTCCATTTTGTGGAGTGTATTCCTTTGATTATGTTTGAATGCAGCATACAAATCAAACGTATTGGGATCGTCTGGAGAATAGAAGGGCTAGATGTTCAAAGCAACAGAAGGTCACGCGGCTGCAGGGAAAATGGTGCAAGAGGGTGACCACTTGTAGAGCTGTAATTTTTCTCACAGCCACCATATTCTGCAAAGGTGGATCCAGTTTATTTTTATTTATTTATTTAGAATCAGTTTACAACCTTTGAGCCAGAGGCTCGTTTACAAAGGTACTTCATCACATAAAGACATACATTGCGTTTCAGTTACATAGCACAGATTTGCCAAAAATCAGTAGGCATTCACCAGAGGTGCCACGTCACATTGTGGTCAACAGTTTATCATTGGCTCCATGCTTTCACGGAAGCTTATGGCAGGTTTGTTTGGGTGCAGTTGCATCTAAATGTTATGCCTCGTGTGACCAGTCGTAACATTCCCCACAGCTGTGCTCTGCTGAAAATATGAATCTCTGCAGGTGTAAAGATTTCGTCACACAGCAGTGGCTACAGAGTGGGACATAGTCCTCATGAGTTGAAAATATAGCCCTAGGTTTTTGAGGTGTTTAAGATGGGAAACAGTGTATTGGCTAGAAATCAAACTGCAGCCAATAGTGCTTGATCTGGCTTATGCAGCATGTTTCCTCTGGGAGGCACACTTTTGGAAGCAGTTTATCCACTCTAATGAGTGCCCTGGCTATGCTATTTTTGAGGATACTGTGTGTCAATGCCCTCAATGATGTTCCATGTCTGGATCCCTCTTACCAGCCCCCAACATCAATGAAAATGGCCTTATTTGAACAACGTTCTTGCCTCCGAGGGGTTGTTGCTGCCATTTGGCAGCTCTCTCATCCACACCAACCCTTTTGTTGCTGCTAACATTTGCAATCCAAAGCCTTTATTTTATAGCCTCCGATTTATTTTTAATACCACAATGTGACAAAATTATAATGTTAGAATTATACTGCTTATTAAGATCAGATTTAATTTGACCACTTAGGATAGTAGAAGCAATATCCTCCTGCTGTATGGTCAAATTCTCATTTCGGTATCCACAGAAAGAGAGCTGTAGTTGAGTGAATATTACCAGAGATTATAATTTTATACCAGTACCACTAGAATCATTACAATATTCATATTCAAAATCTGATCTACTTTTAGTGCCATTCATGGTTAGATCATGTCTCCTGTTTATACCTTTAGTAAATGTTTCTAAGTCAATTAATGTTCCCACAAGGGAAACCTTTGAGATAATTATTGAAAATCATTTTAGGTTTTCATGTATTAACTTCTATGCCATTGATGCAGATGGTTTCAAGCTGTGACTACAGGCACACACATCAAATTCGCCTCTTGTTTTCAAATAAGATGTACATCAACAGGCCGATGTGGATGTCTACTATCAGAAACTATGTTTAGGATGTATAGAAAAATATCTATACTCGGTCCATGCATGAGTTTAGCATAGCTCTAGCACCAGAGCATTGACCAGCTGCACAAAGGCGGGTTGCCTGAATTAAGAGGCGATATCATTCATTCATATCTGGACTGCCTTATGCGGTATGGGCTGCCGCCCATTGGCTCATGCTCTGAACCAATGGGCGTGCAGCCCTACAGCTAGTCGTCGGTGGGCGGTGGGGGCGGCAGTGGTGGTGGTGCTGCCGCCGCCGCTGACGGGAGAGCGGGTGGTGGGGCTCCATGGGTGGGTGGGTGGGGGCCACTAGATCACCAGGGATATTGGACTTGGGGTTGGGTTTGAACTTATGCCCACGATCGGGCTTGTGGTCCACTGGACCACCAGGGATATTGGTCTTTGGGGGTTGCCGTTATGCCCGTGTCGGGCTAGTCGAGAGGTTCTTCGTGATGCCCGTGATTGGGCTGGTCGAAGTGGGGAAGATGTCCTTTATGCCCGTGATCGGGCTGCTGCAGGGGAATACTCTGCTGCCGATTGGGCTAGTGGGGGTTGAAGTTATGCCTGCGATTGGGCTGGGCGGGGTGGAGGTTGACTTACCTTATGCCTACGATCGGGCTGCAGGGGTTGACTTCTTTATGCCCGTGATCGGGTGCTGGGGGCGTAGCTGCTGCCTGGCAGAGCGCCAGGCGCAAGTTGTCGAGGATTGGCGCACCTGCATGCTAATGGCATGCAAATGGGGCTATAATGAGATGCAAATGGCCCCCCGTGCGCCTTGCATAAATTATAGCTCATTTGCATGTCACCTTTTTGAACATCGCAGATTTACGTGGTGCAATGGAACTTGCACCACCGCATCTGAATGCTCCACTCTGACCACTTGCAGTGGCACAAGTTCCACTGCGCCATGCACAGTGGCTGTGGCCAGGGGCGATATTCAGAGGGTTGCTCAATAAGCGCCAACTCCATTGAACATCGCCCTGGCCACCCCCTGTGCAACTTTTTGAGCAGCAGGTTGCGCCGCCAGAATGGCAGTTTGAATATTTGGCCCATGGAGTCAATAACCAGTAAAAGCTGACAGTGTTCCTTTAAATCCCTTTTTAAAGTTGATCTCTCCCTGTGTTGTTTTCAGCTTCTCTGCATTCTAACAGTAGATATATGTGTTGAGGAGGCCAGGGTCTCAAGAAAAGATTTGCCAATTATAGTTACGTAAATTCCAAATTAAAATTGGTTATAATGACACTGAACAGACAATATCAACCACTAAAAGCTCAAATTAAAATTAACAATAACTGATTCTAAAGGCCATATTACCTTATCCTAAAAGGAGAGGTAGGGACTGGTGGTTTTATTGGCTGTTCTAATCCTTTAGAAGAAAGCTGGTACTAAAATGAATACATTTTCCTTCTAACTACAAAATTAGAACCTCCCAGTGAAGCGTATGCAGACTTTAAGCAGTACCCTATATAAGAACATAAGAAGTAGCTGGCAGAGTTAGGCCTTCTGGTCTATCTAGTCTGCTTGATGCACAGGTTTACAGATTAGACTGTTGTCTCCGTTGCACCCTCCCCAACATTTCTATCCACTACCTTCTCCCTTCCCATGACCCTCAAACCCCACTGTATCTATCCCAGTCGCTCTTGAAGTTAACCACTGTCCTCACTGATATCACCTCTTCTGTTGCGCATTTCACTTGGTTACCACCCTTTCTGTGAAGAAATATCTTCTACTCTCTCTTAAACACCCTCTCCAGCTTAAGACTGTGTCCCTCATAATTTTGTTGCCACTTAGCCTGACAAGAGTCTCCTTGTTCACCTTATTTATCCCTTTCAAGTACTTGAAGGTTTCAATCATGTCACCCCTCTCCTTCTGTTCTCCAGGAATACATGTTCAGAGCCCCTGTATTCCTCGTACAAACTACCTTGCTGCTCTGCAATCATCTTTATAGGCCTCCTTTGGACTGTCTACATTAGTTTGACATCTTTTGAGATGAGGACACCAGAACTGCACCACATACTCCAGATGCAGCCTCACCATTGACCTATATAAGTGCAGAATCACCTCCTATCTCCTGCTGCTGACCCCCCAGCTATGCACCGCAACATCCTGTTTGCCTCTTGCTACTGCCTTCCTATATTGCATAGAGTGCTTCAGGTCACTAGATATCATCACATCTAGAGCTTTCTCTTCCACTGTGGGAGATGCCTGGACCCCTCCAAGGTAGTATTCTGTCCTGGGGTTTCTGGTTCCAGTGTGCGTGGTCTTGCACTTTTTGGCATTGAAGCCCAGCTGCCAGATCCTGGAACTCTCAAGTCGTGTAGGGCCTCCTTAAGGCCCTGTATCCCATCTGCTGTGTCCACCCTCTCACAGAACTCGGTGTTGAACAGGCATATTTTGCCCTTGATGTCATCTCCAGTGTCATTCATGAACATGTTGAACAGCACCAGCACCAGCACTAAGCTCTGTGGGATGTCAATTGACTGCCCTGGTACCAGACAACTCTCTTCCCATTATCACCTCTTGTGACCTGTTCCTAGCCAGTTTTCCACCTAGTTAACTATATTTTCTTATACTCTAAGGTCTGACAATTTCCTGATCTGCTTCCAGTGTAGTACAGAGCCAAAGGCCTTGCTAAAAATCAAGGTAGAGGATGTCTACTGCCCGGCCCTGTTCACTGTTTGGTGACCCAGTTAAATAAGTCAATCAGATTCACTTGTAAGACCTTCCCCCATAAATCCATGCTGCCTTGCATTCTGAAGGCCATGTCCTCCAGGTGCTATATCAATCTTTCCTTCAATATTGTTCCATCATCTTGCACACTATCAAAGTGAGACTGACTGGCCTGTAGTTTCCGGGATCATCCCTGGGACTGTTCTTCTGAAGGGGCACCACATGTGCTGTTTTCAGTCCTGTGGCATCACACCTACAGTAACTCCAGTGGGCAACTGTACAGGTTTGCTAGTGGCTGCAAGCTCCCTGCCAGCTCCTCCAGCATGCTAGGCATGCTAGGGTGTACTCCATCCGGGCCCGGTGATTTTCCATCTTCAAAGCTAGCAACCCTTTTTCACCCATTCTCTTTCTATTGCCCCATCTGTCTCCTCTCTCTTTCTGGACCCCTTTTCCCCATCAGTACCAGACCTTCTTTCTCCTTCATGAAGACAGAGCAGAAGTATTTGTTCATTAACTCTTCCTTTTCCTTATTCTCCTCCACCTATCCATCTCCTCTTCTCAGTTTGACTATTCCTTCTTTCTTGTCTCTTTTCTCACTTATGCAGTGGAAGGCTTTCTCCCCCATCTTAATGCCCTCTGCTAATTGCAATTCTTTCTGTGTCTTTGATCTCTGAACTGCCCTTCCTGCGTTCTCTCACCAGCCCCAGGTATAATTCTCTGTCCTCCTGTCTCTTGGTCCTCCTGAACTTCTTAAACGCCAGCCTCTTGTCCCTCACTGCCTGGGCTACCTTAGGGTTGAACCAGCTTGGTGCTTTCTTTTGAGTTCTTCCTTCTGTGCCTATCACATTCCTCCAGTGCAGCCTCTTATCCTTTCTTAATAATAGTCCATTTTAGGTTCACCTCCATGGTTGTTGTGATTTTTGCTAGGTGCTTTTTCAGTACCTCGCCCATTCTCTTTAAGTCTGCCTTTATTAAATCCAAAATTTTGGTCTGTGGGAGGGGACATTTTTGTGCCCATGTCCTGTCGGAACAACACTAGGTGATGGACACTTCACCCAGAGGCTCCATGACTGTTATATCCTGTACATGCTCACGTTCATGGGCACCAAGTCAAGGATTGCCTCTTCCTGGTGGGTTCAGTGGCTCCCTGTCAGAAACCCACTCTGAAGTCCTTCCAGTAATTTGTGACTCCTATCACATGTTGTAGAAGGCACACTCCAGTCCACCCTAGGAAGGCTGAAGTCCCCACTATCACAACTTCCCCTTCCCTGCAGCCTTCAGAATTTGCAAGTTTAGGTCCTTATCCATTTTTCACCCTGGTTGGGTGGTCTGTAATCTACCCCAACCTCAGCTTTCTCCCTTTGCCTGTCTGTAGTTGGACCCACATTGCTTCTGCCATCTCCTCTTCTGATTCCTCTCTTGTACTTGTTATTCCCTCCTAATGAATAATGCCACCCTCCTTCCTTGCCTACTGCCCTGTCCCACCTATATAACCTATATCCCAGAATTGAGAGGTTCCAATCGTGGTTAGGTATGTCCCAAGTCTCTGTTACTGCCAGTGTCTACTTTCTCTTCTGCAAGTAGTGCTAGCAGGTCATCCATCTTTTCCCTAGACTGTGTGCAGTCAGAGACACCACCTTCCACTTTACATCTGAGCACTCACCTTTACCTCCTGTTACTGCTTTCCCTTTGTCTCCATATGCTTTTCCCTCTCCCTCATTATCAGTCTGCCCTACTCCCTGTCCCGCTCTGCTGTTGTGGGAGGGATGCCCTTTACTGCCACCAGCCATGGACTTTTTGGCCTTAGACCCACCTGCCACCCATAGCAGTTTAAATGTAACTTCTGATTGATGTTCCCCAAATTTGTCCCTCAGTACTTTTGAACCCTCCTGTTTAGATGAAGTCTGTCAGGTGCATAGAGATTTATGCATTTTTCCCCAAGTCTCCTATATAGGCAAACCCCTCCTTCCTGTACCAATTCCTCAGACACACATTTATTTCCTCTACCATGAGCTTCCTTACTGTGCTGGTTCTTGGACCTGGGATCACCTCTGAGAATGCCAGTGAACTAGTCACCTCCTGCAGGTCTCTCCCAACTCTCTGAACTGACTTTTACCACCTTTACCTACTCCCTACTAGGTCATTGGTGCCAAGGTGAACTATTAAGCTTGGTTCCCCTTTTCCCTTTACCACTTCCCCTGTTTTTGGACTCCACCCTCCTGCCATCATCCCTGGCATACACACTTTAATTTTGGCATATGTTTCCCCTTCCTTCCCCAACTAATACTCTTAATCATGGGTCATAAATGAATATCACTCCACTGTTCCCTCTGCCATGCTCCCTCCTTTCCATTCCTTACTACTGTAAAAGCTATCTTCTCACTTTCTTTTCCGTTACTTTGTAAGTCCCCCCCACCGCTATCCCACAGTCCCTCTCAATTTGCTTCCATTGTCTTCTGAGGCCCTCCCACTCCTCATGTTGGTGCTTGTTCTCACTTACCTCTCTCTCCCTCCCTCTAGACTGAGCCTCATTCTTTCTTATTCCACCTCCTCCAGTAGGCTTGCTACTTCTCCTTGCCTTCTCCAGTTTCCCTGCATTGTCCTGCTCCCCCTCCTGTCCCTTTACCTTTGTTTCATATCCAGGCCTCCTATCTCACCTCCTGCTTCTCCTTCCACTGCACAGACAGGGGCTAAATCTGTTTAAAATTGGTACTTCTTCTGGAGTTCTCCCCTTTTGCAACACTTGAGCTCCACCCCTTTTCCTACAACCTGCCATACCCTTTCCTGGCCTTGAGTCTCTGAGGAATGGGTACCCTGAGTACTGCTGTGCTCCTACCTGGTCTGAACCCTTGTCTGGTATCCTCATTCCCTTGGAACCACCTCCTGCCTCCCTCCCCACTGCCTTGCTCCTTCAGCCCACCTCCACCATCTCTCCAGCCAACCCCAGCTCCCTCCCCATTGCCTTGATCCTTAAGCCCACCACTGCCCCCACCCCAGCCCACCACCCGGCTCCCTCCCACTGCCTTGCTCTTTCAGCCCATCCCTCCTTTCTCTGGGTTGCCCCTATTTCTGCCTTCAGCTGCTCTAAGTTTCTACACACTGGGCAGCCACCTATCCGCCATATGGTTCCCAAAAGACTGCTGCCCTGCAGTTTTTGTACACACCACCTTCCCTACCCTTCCTGCTGCTTGTGCATTCCCCTCTCCTCCACATTTTGAAACTGAGTAAACTTTATTGAAGGTTTCATAAAATAGAAAGCCAACCAGAAATGTACATATTTAGAATATCAGAGCACCAGAAAGTCCCTCCTCATTTTCATGTCCTGTTCCTCCCTCACCTCCCTAGTGTAGTCCAGTGCTCTTTCACTTATGGGTGTTTCTTGTTCTTCCTAGGCTTCTCCTGAGTCACCCTCTCTACTGCTTCCAGTTCTCTTTCAATTTGGTGTAGCCCTGACCCTAGATAAGGTTCTGCTACTGTTATGTTCTAACATTTAATCTGGTCTTGTTCAACAAACTCACACTGCAACAGGAATAGAGCAGCTTTCATTTTATTCAGGAGCCTCTCTCTCAACAACAACACTCTCTGTCTGTTCTCTTTCTAGCTTACATATCGGAATGCTGCCCTCAAGTGGCAGAATAACGCAATGCATTACCATTTCAAATACATAACATTTCCTCCCCACTAAATTATATTGTTACCAAATGAACCAGTATTAGCATTATTACGCTATTATTAAGATGGTTCATACTATGCTAGAGGTAGGGGTAGACTGCCCAGGCCTCAAACCAGTCAAGGGATTATTCTGCCCCAATAATCTGATCTGGCTCTCTAACTGCACAAAACATTTATTTCTTTTAAATGTCTCACAGGTCCAAACGATCTGGAGGTTTTGAAATTCGGATGGATAACGTCTCTCGTGAGCAACCCTTGGCATGGCTGCCCTGTCTGGTACCTCCTCTGATCCTCAGTTGGTGGTTGTACAGCCTCACCATTGCTCCTGTCCACCTCCTCCTTTACATCTTCAGAAGGTGTTGGGACTTCCGTCGTGGGCTTCTGTAAGCTACGGCAGATGGAATCCACATTTCCGTGGGTTTTCTTCCTGGATGTGCCCCCATCTGTACTGCTGAGATCTAGGAGCTGTTTAGCATGCGTTTCCATTTCACTCCAGATTCAACATCAACTGTATACGACACTGGACCCGTCTGAGACGTCACCACACCAGAGGTCCACTTTTCCCTTCCGGTAATCTCGAACAAGCACTTCTTGACCAACAATGAACTGTCTGCCCTTGAGCGAGCTTGCCAGCGTAGTATTTGAGATTCTTGGTTCTTCAAAACCTCTGTTGCCACATCTGGCTTAAGCAAATCAAGACAGGAGCAAAGCTTACATCAAAAACAACATTGCTGGAGATTCCTTTGTTGTAGCATGGGGTGTATTCGGTATGCCAGCAGGAAGTTATCCAACTTGTGTGTAAGGTCAAAGACCTCCCGCCGATTTCAGAGCATTCTTCATGGTTTGCACCAGAACGCTCCGCTAGACCATTAGTCGAGGGGTGATATGGGGCACTACTGAATATGTCTCACACCATTGGAGTTCAAAATGCTGTAAAGTCACTAGAAATAAATTGTGGTCCATTATCACTGACCAGCTGTTCAGGAATCCATGTGGCTAAATAGTCCTCGCAGCACTTGAATGGTCTTACTGGTAGTAGTAGTGTCCATGACTTGAATTTCAGGCCACTTTGAGTGGGCATCTACAACAATTAAGTACATGTGTCCCTCCCACGGCCCATAAAATCTACATGAATGCGCTGCCGTACACCTGGCCACATCCAGGGATGTAGGAGGTGAGGACACTGCATTTTCTGAACACGCTGACAGGTAGTGCATGTTTTGCTTGTTGCTCAATTTGCAAATCAATCCCTGGCCACCAAATATAGCTTCTAGCTAAAGCCTTCATTCTCACTACACCCGGTGTCCCACATGTAGCTCTTCCAAAACACGAATATGTAGTTTTGAAGGGACAATCACCCGGACACCCCACATCAAGCAACCTTGCTGTACTGAAGGCTTATTCGTCTGACATAGAATGGTGATAACTCACCATGAATGTTCTGGTTCTACAGTAAAATTCCCTTTGTTACTAAGTCCAAGACTCGAGACAACACAGGATCAACTTTTGTCTCCTTTTTAATTTCAGAACTTGTGATAGGTAATTTCTCAAGCTGACTGATGTAAGAGACATCGACAGTGTCCACCTTGTCACTGTGGGCTACCTGCAGAGGCAATCTTGAGAGCCCATCAGCATTGCCATGAAGAGCCGCCTTCTTGTATTCGATGTGGTAGTTGTGAGCTGATAACAAGAGAACTCAACGTTGCATTCTGTCTGCTACCATGGAAGGAATACCTTTGTGGGGGCTGAAAATGGTCGTGAGGGGCGGTGGTCAGTGAGGAGTGTGAATTCCGACCATAAAGGTATTGGTGGAATTTATGAACTCCAACACTATTTCCAAAGCTTCTCTCTCAATTTGGGCATAGTTTTGTTCAACTTTGCTGAGAGTTCTGGATGCAAAGGCAATTGGCTTTTGTCCCCATTCGGTAGAACATGAGAAAGAACTGCTCCCACCCCATAAGGTGAGGCATCACACACCAGTCTGATGCTCAGCTGTGGATTATAGTGAATGAGCACATCTTGAGAAACAAGCTGCTTTTAGCCTTCTTAAACGCACTCACAGTCCTTTGTCCAACACCAGGACTTCCCTTGCATAGCAAGCCATTTAGTGGGTTGAGAATTGTAGCCAGATTAGGAATAAATCTGCCATAATAATTTAACAGGCCCAAGAACGACCGTGGCTCACATTTTCCGGTGCTGGGCGTCCACAATCGCTTTTTCTTTCTCAGGCGATTTGTGTAAGCCCGCTGCATCTATGGTATAGCCAAGTACTCCAATGAAGTCTTGAAAAATTCACACTTCTCCTTCTGACACGCAAGCCAAAATATTCCAATCGCTGCAGAACTGCATCCAGGTTCTTCAGGTGCTCTGCATCATTTCTTCCAGTCACCAGTATATCGTCCAGGTAACAGTGAACATTTGGAAGACCTCGTAAAACCTGGTCCATAGCTCATTGAAATATGGCTGGAGCTGATGCAATGCCAAAGGTAGGTGATTATAGCAGAAGAGACCCTTTTGGGTGGTTATTGTGAGATATTTCTTTGAGTTTTCATCTACTCTCATTTGTAGATAAGCACGTGACAAATCCAGCTTACTGAAGCGTTGGCCCTGTGCCAGCGATGCAAACAAGTCTTCGATGAGTGGAATCGGATACTGTTCCACACACAGAACTGGATTTATGGTTACTTTAAAGTCTCCACATATTCGCACGGACCTGTATTTCTTTACCACTGGCACTACTGGCGTTGCCCAGTCACTACACTGTACAGGTGACAAGACTCCAGCTTCGGTTAGGTGAGTTAATTCAGCCTCCACTTTCGGTCTGAGTGCATAAGGTACTGGGCGAGGTTGACAAAGCTTTGGTTTGTGCTGTGGCTTCAAAACACTCTTGCCTCAATGTCCTTCATTGTGCCTAGCTCCCCTTTGAATAAAGGAGCATGTTTTTGCAACACTGCTTCTAGAGTGCTGGGGTCACCCGTATTGACAGTCCTTATCTCCTGCCAGTTGAGACTTATTTTCTTCAGCCATTCTCGGCCTAAGAGTGAAGGGTAGTTACCTTTAACCGCATTACAAAGCCGGTAGTGCCATTTGCCCATTTATTTTCACCTGCACTTTGTGACACCTTCAGGTGAAATTGCCTCACCAGTGTATGTCCTCAGTACAACGTCGGTCGCTTGCAGGGGTAGATGACTCAACATAGTTTCATACTTGTCTGTAAAATCAATGAGACTGCAGCCCTGTGTCCAATTCCATTTTCAGTGGTTTCCTTCAATTTCAGGTGTTACACAGATGGTTGCCGTTTCCCTTTAAGAGTCAGCACGTGCAATGCTAATTCAGTATCAGTGTCATCACTGCACGTCTCCTGTGTTTCCACACGATGTACTTCTCTCTTTCTACATTTTGCAAATTGCTTCCTTTGCTTCCATTGATTTCCCTCCTTTCTTTTTCCTCTGCATACTCGCCCAATGTGGCCTTTCTTCCCACAGTTATGACATGTCTGTTCTTTAAACCAGCAGTCCTTATCACTGTGATTAGCCTTCCCACAGCGACCACATTTATTAGACTTCCTGGGAGAAGAGAAGGATAAAGCATTTACTTTCAGGGAATCACTTAAGTGCTGAGTCTCCCGTGCAGCTGTTTCCATCGATACAGCGATCTCTATCGCTTTCTTGTATGTCAGTCCGCCTCCGTTAAGAGACGCTCTATGTTGCTTCACTCTTCAAACCACACAAATCTGTCTCGGAGGGCATCATCTAAATGGGTGCCAAACTCGCAATGCTCAGCTAATTTCTTTAGAACAGCCACATATAGCAACAGACTCACCCTCTGCTTGATTTCGTTTGTGAAAGCGAAATATTTCAGCAATCACCAGAGCTTAGGAGAAAATGTGTCTGTAAGACCTCCACAATACTGGCAAAGTTTTCTCCCGGGCTTTTCTGGCGTATTAGACTTCTCAGCAAACTGTACGTTGTGCCCATGACACTCAGTAACACAGCCACTTGTTTTTCATCACTTATGTCATTTGCTGTGACAAAATGTCCAAATCTCTCAATATAAGTTGTCCATTGTTCCACATTTTCATCAAAGGCATCAATATGTCCTATAGTCGCAGCCATCTTTTTTGTGTCTCTCACGGGTTCACTCGTGAGTCCAAAATTATGTCTCAGGGAAACCCTCACAGCAGTAATTCATTCTGGTAAGGTACAGGAGAGTAACTAAACACCGCCGCCAATTATGTTATGTTCTAACATTTAATCTGGTCTTGTTCAACAAACTCACACTGCAACAGGAATAGAGCAGCTTTCATTTTTATTCAGAGCCTCTCTCTCTCAACAACAACACTCTCTGTCTGTTCTCTTTCTAGCTTACACATATCGGAATGCTGCCCTCAAGTGGCAGAATAGCATAATGCATTACCATTTCAAATACATAACAGCTACAACCTTATTTTAACAGTTATTGAATACAGTTTCAACCCTCATAATTGGTCCTCTATTTGTCCCTCTGCTACCCTGTAGTGTGCTCACCTTCTAAGTCTTGCTTAGCTTGCTTGGCCTGTGGCCTGTGGTTCTCCTTGCAGATGCCTTGCCGACGTCCCCAGATGCCACTTAGTCTCAGACACCACACTCCTGCTTTCTGGCACTCAAACTTTGGGGTTGCTCACAGGAGGGGTCCCTTGGCCCCTGGGTAAGTTATAGGGGTTACAGCCTCCCAATAGGTCATCCGTGGTCACATGGTTTGTTGGGACCTCTAATGGCGCCATTTACTGGTCGCCACACACCTGCCCTCAGCCTGCCTTCTGCAGCTTCCCTCTCCTCCCTGAAACCAACACAGCCCCCAAATTTAGTACAGTAATTCCAAAAACAATACAGGACTCTGCCCACATCCAAATATAAAGATAAAACACTTAGCTGCTCTGCTCCACAGCTGCTGCTCACAAGTCAGCATCTTAGTGAATGTGGACTACTCCAGCTGCTTCCCCTTTGTTGGGTGGACTACAGCCTCACTATAGGTTGGCCACAGTCACATGGTCCATTGGGACCTCAATGGTGCCGTTACTGGTCACCACCATCGCCTCAGCCCACCCTCTGCAGGCCCTTCCTCCCTGAAACCAGCACAGCCCCAAAAATTCAATACAGTAATTCCATTAACAATACAGGACTCCACCCCACATCCAAATGTAAAATAAAACACTTAGCTGCTCTGCTACTGCTGCACCCTGGGTTGGAGGTTTAGGATTCCTTTGGGAATATGTTCTGAAGTACAGAAAACCCAAATCTAGCATACTGTCTTGCCTCTGTATTCATGCAGGAATGGGATGTCAATGTATGTGCTGTGTACAATGTAGCAGCTTGCAAATGTCTGCCAGTGGAACATGTTTTTGCAATTGCTGACAGTGATGCTGCAGTTCTCCTAGTGAAGTGTACTTTGATGCATATTTGGGGTACTTTCACTGCCTTGGTATAGCAGAAACATACTGTAGATACAATCCACCTTGATATGGATGGTCCAGAGGATGTGAGTCTTTGTGACATCTCACCATATAATGTCAATTCTAATGTCCTCTGATCTAGACTTGTAGAAACTGACAGACCTTCTAACATCTAATGTATGGAGTTTTCCTCCACTTTATTGGCTTATGGCCTGAGAAATACACTGATAAGTAATAGCCTTATTCAAGTGGAATTTTGTCACCACCTTAAGGAGAAATTGCGTGTTCTTTATACCACTTTTTCCTGTGGATAGTAGGTATGAGGAATCAATGCAGAGTGCCTATAACTCACTAACCCTCCTTGTAGATGTAATAGTCACCAGAAATAATATCTTTCAGGTGAGATATTTTAGATCAGAGGTATAGGTTCAAATGGGCTTGATATTATCTGGGGCAAGTTCAGGTCCCAAGCTAGCATAGGCTTTTTCATGGGAGGATACATATGTGAGGCTTTTAAAGAATATCTTAAACATTGGGTGTAAACTATGATTCTGCTGAGGCCTTGGGCCTAAATGCAGAAATTGCTGACAAATGTACTTTTAAACTGATGGTTTTAAGTCCAGGGACTTTAAATATAAATTTAGTACTATGCCTGTAATTAAGTGGGGAAAAGCTCCTCTCCCACCCTATTTAAACCACAGGCTGTGCTCTGCCCTGCTTAGAGTGGTCGCACTCTCTGTGCTCGCTCAGTGCTGTGTCCTGGGGCTGGCTCCCCCTGCTCGCTTCCGCTCCGTTCCTGCTTCCTTGCCTTTGTTTGTTTGCTGCCTTTCTCCTTTCTTTCCATTCCTTGCCCTCCTGTGTTTGTTTTCATTCCTTTTGGGGGTTGCCTTCATTCCTGCTGCAGCACTGCAGTTCATGTAATTTCCTCCTTGTACTCTGGCTGAGGGCTCTCTCCTACAGATACTCCCATGCTCGCTTCGTGTTCCTGGCCTTGCCCCACTTGAGGTGCCTTCTCTCGACAGATCCCGTACTGTTTATTTCTGACCGCTTCCACAGACTCCTGGCTTACTGCGGTGCAGTTCTCTATCAGCATTACCACACACCGCTCTGTCTAGAGCCAACCTTTTCCCTTAGGGAACACTCGTGTTGGAGGCAAACATATGTCTCTATTTGGCAGCTCAGGGCTGTCTGCGATACGGGGAGCTGCTGCAACTACGCAGCCAAGCATCCATTTACTCGAGATTGCTCAGCCAGCCTGAAGACAGTTTGGGAAGGTTAACCCCTCGGACTGTTGCACGTCATCCTATACTGGGGTTCATTTTCTTGGAGACAACGTAATAGATACTCCAGTGGTCCAGCAGGCCAAGCCTTCTCTCACAACTGCCAGCTAAGTTCCCTTGCCATTTAGTTTGTTTTTATTTACTATTGATCAAGGAGCCTGGCCACTGGAAGTATCATGCACTGCTACAAAGCTATTTTCCCCTATCCTTTTCTGCCTTTCTATGTGCTTCTACCACTATGCTTGCACTTTAAGGAAGGCTTCTATGGCTCATTGCATTCCTATTATGCATTCTTTGCAAGGTATTCAGGCCATTAAGTAGTTATCTACATTCAGATTTACAGCATAGGTCAATCAAATGGTAGGAACGTGTTTCCTGTATTCAGGATGCTTATTACTTAACATATTCACAGTCCCTCACTGACAGAACATGTCATGGCCAGGCTGTTGCTTTAAGACTCGGAGGTTTCTTCCTCACTGCTTACGTTACATACAACTTCCTACCAGCTGACCTATGTGGGGTTCAGCTGTGCATGCTAACTATATGGGCTAGCTGCGCTCTTGTTACTTTACCAGCTGACCTCGCATGGTCCAGCTGCATGCTAGCCTTCTTGGGGTTTAGCCGCCACTCTTTACTCAACTTGCTGGCTGACCTACGTGTGGTCCAGCCACCATGATTGCTTTTGTAGGGCTTAGCTGCGGCTTTCCATTCACTTTATTCTCAGGATTGGATGCACTGCCATTATTCCTCTCCTTCAGTCGTACTACTTGGATCCAAGTCTTTCCTGCCTTCCTTGCTGCTCACACTTCCATGAGTCAAGGACATGCTTCTTCCTCCATGGATTTCATTCTGTATTGCATCAGATATTTGCCTTAGTTCCCTAGGATGCTTTTCTTACAACTTAAACGCCTTCAGAGTTCCTTCTACTGTTTTATAATGCCTTCCTTATCACCGCTTAAACTATGACATAAATCTACTACTGCAGTTTTGGGATGCATATTACCTCCAGTCGAGTTGCTGACTCATCCACCCAGGTCTTCACTGCATACATTACCACCCTCTACCATCAGGAAACATCAGTCTACAGCACCCTCCTAAGTATGCTCAAAATATATTCTAGCATGGACTTGGCTCAGGATTACATTACCATTTACTATACCATGTGCAATCTATTCCTTACAAAGTTGCTACTATTTCTGCATTGCATGCAGCTAGACATTACTAAATTATACCTATCACTGCTCTACAACATGCCTTTTCCGTTATGTCTCAGGATTGACTTCATGTCCTTGGCTGCTTATCATGTTGCTTTGCTGCATTTACTTTATTACTACTCACTTATTGGCTGACCTACGTGTGGTCCAGCCACGCATGCTAGCTTACGTAGCTACTGCTTCTGCCTTTCACTGGATTATTCTGGAGTACACCTAGATATTCACCTCAGTTTTCTTTGGATGCTTCTAACCATGATACATCAACTCCTCCTAAGTTGCTACTACCATTTCCACATGAACGGCCTGCTGAGCTCCATTCCGTATTGCCTTGGTTTAACTGATGCCTAAGACTTTGATCTACTATGGTTTCTGGATGCTTCTTACCTCTGGTAGAGTTGCCAGCTCATACGCCCAGGTCTCTTCACTACAATCTTCCGTTCTCGATATCCAGGATATGGCTTCCATAAGTCTACTTTAAACTACATTACTACTCCGCGACCAAACTGACTCAGTATATGCTACCATTTACAATATCATTACAATCTATTCCTTACTACCTCGCTACTATTTCTGCATGGCATGCAGTTTAACGTTACCATTCCGTTATCTACCACAGCTCTGCAACCTGCCTTGCCCGTGGGGCGGAGGTTCGCTATTGCATTTGCCACATGCGCTCCTATGGGCCTGCAGGTCATTTGCTCTATATTACTACACTATAATTGCCTACTTCTGACCTGCTTCACCCATCGGGCTGGGGTTTAACTACTTCTACTACATCTGCCTGTCGCCAGCTGGGGCCTAGAGATTCGTATTTTCTACTATACACCTACCTGCCGCCATGTCAGCCAGCCCTAGGCGCCCTTTACTATGGTCTCACATCTGGATTATTCAGTCATCTGTCATCTATTCTTTGGATGCTTCTGCACTGCCTTCAGTCATGTGACATTACTCTACTACACTTTACCAGGATACTTAGTTGAGCTTATCCAGAAGACTTTCAATATCCTGATTAATGCTCTAGGGCTTCATGGACCCTGTGACAACGCTACTTCATCTGGCTCAGCCTCTTCAGTTACAACCATCTATGACTCATAAGCTCAACTATTCAGGACTCATCAGAATATTCTTACCAAGTCAATTCTAGCTAAGGTACCACTCTGGCTTTGAAGCGTGGATGTCGACATTGTTATGCTACCATTTGGGGCCTGCAGCTCTTTTTTTTTACTCTTCTTTTTTTTCTTCCTTCCTTCCTCAATGTCCACTCCTTTGGACTGCTCATGTACTCCAGCCCAGCATTCCAGGATCTTCCCCTAGAGTGCCTCTTCCTCCTCCTTCTGTCTTGCACAGCGGGTCTGTCCTGATGTTGGTGGTCTGGGTAGAATGGTTGTCATCTAGGACCACTGAGGGGATTATGCATTTTCTGTGGTCCCCTTCCCAGCCCCCTAAGACACCAGCGCAGGCGTATGTCCAGAGATGCGAGCATGAAACACGCCTCTCTCAAGTGCCCGACAGCTGCCTCTCCTCCCCGACTCTGTGAAATGGAGCCACTCAGTTTCTCGAGAGCCCGTGGTTCCCACCGGCTCTCTCAGAATGTCGGGTGCATATTGCACCCTGGTATCCATCCCAGAGGGAGGAGAGCATCCGTTGGGATGCTCAATCCTCCTCTCCCAGCTGACCCCACAGACCCGAGTCCATTCCAGAACCCGGGTCGCTGGCGTAGCGCAAGGTGTGGCGTCCAGCACCTCAACCCTCAGCGCCAACGGGCCAGCTCACACCAAGCTCTTTGAACTCGTACTATTACCATCCTTCATACCCTCGCTGTATACCGTAAATAAGCTATGCAATACCACTTCCCTGCTTCTACATCTGCATCATGCAGCTTTACTTTAGTACTACAACTGACCTATGTACAGGTTCACTTATTTCTATTACTTACTAATACTACTCTGATTCGCCTTACAGGGCCTAGAGGTCATCATGACTAACACTCCATTTTACAACCTACTTCACCCTCGTGAGATGGAAATACATCTGACTTACATCTACCTATTCGCACTACGATCTCTACCTGCTTCACAGACTTGCTTCCCTCTCCGGATTGGAGGTTCCTTGCTCCATCCTCCTGATTACCCAGCAGACGTTAGTTCTTGTGCTTCATTGCCACAGCCTTCATTTGTGAAGCTTGCCAAGCAGATCATGATCCAGCAGTCCTCCTCCTAGACATGGATGCTAAGCCTTTGATTCCTGGTTCTTCTCCAAGACATCATCTTTACCTGTTGGAGTGCTTCACCACTGCAACTTGTCGCTTCAAATTCATATCAACCATGAATTCCATTCTACTATCATTCCGGCCTGCCCATGGATTCTTGAACTTGGAGTTTACCAAGTGGATGCTTGCTCTGTTCACCTGACATGTCATGATTCAATACTTCTTCAGTTCTCCATTTTTCTGGATCAGATTCTATAGCTTTAGGGTTTGGATTAGCCAATTGATTAATTTGTAGGATTACTCTCCTTTAGTATGCCCAGAAGGATGGGCAGGTTAGTAGCCAAGGGTCCTCAGGGTTTCTCCCAAGGGGTTTTCCTCTCCTGCGTTCTACTGGTCACACTCTCCAGAGTTGGAGGAGGTGTTCATACTGCTACTCATTTTCTTGGGGTGTCATCCTACTCAACTCCTTCAACAGTCAGATACAGATCAATTGTTGATATCATTATTTCTGGGGGGTCTCTCATACTGGACTAAGCATCCTTCCTACAGGTGGGACACAGAGAAAGGCCAAAAACTATCAAATCATAACAAGTGACTCACCAGTTCAAGCATCTAAGCACCTTGCATATAACCAGTTCATTTGTACTATAATCACTGACTTGATCATGTCTATGCTAAACTACCTAAGCACGAATCATTCCATACTACAGTACTAGTACCTTGCAAGCATTATTCTACCTACTGGTCTGGCCTATGTATCCAATCACAACCTACAGCATCCAGCTACATATGTAAACATAAGCAGTGAGCTCTGAACCACAATTAAATTTAGGGCTATGCCAGAAGTTAAGGGGGAAGGAGCCCTCCTTACACCCTATTTAACCCAGCAGGCTGTGCTCACCCAGCTTAGAGCAAGCCGCAGTCACCCACCATCTTCCCCTGATACCTCCTCCTTCATGGCACTCTTATCCCACTGAGGGGATCTCTCATACTGGACAAAACATCCTTCCTACCGTGGGATACAGAGAAAGGCCAAAAACTATCAACTCATAACAAGTGACTCATCAGTTCAAGCATCTAAGCACTTTACATATTATCCAATTCATATGTACTATAATCACTGACTTGCTCACTTCTATGCTAAAGCACTTAAGCATGAATCATTCCATACTACAGTACTAGTACCTTGCAAGCATTATCCTACCTACTGGTCTGGCCTATGTATCCAAGCATAACCTACAGCATCCAGCTACAATATGTAACATAAGCACCAAGCTCTGAACCACAGTTAACAGACAATTTGGAATCATTGCACTCTCCACACTGCAGGTAAATGGCATTTTCCCCAACATCAGATTGAGAATCTTTTCCACTTGGAATTATTGCTCTTGTTGCTGGCTTTTGGCCACCTTGAGAACCTGTAACATATGAGCAGAGATTCAGTCCTGACAAATATATCCCTTCAGGAGCCATGCATTCGGTTGAAGAGACTTCAGGTTTTGGTAGTTCACCTGGTCTTATGAGATTGTTAGATGGTCTCGATACAGAGACAGATTGTGAATTCTTGTGACATCTGGAGCTGCAGTGAGTATAAAGGCTGTCTAAGTCAATCTGTTGCCACCAGAATCATGGTTAATTGTTCCACCCTGCTTTCAGAAGCACATTCTGTATCATGGGAATTGGTAAGAAAGCAGAAAAGGACCTGTTTCCCAGTGTATGCTGACAGCATATTCTGGGACTGTCCCAGAGATATGGCTCTGCAGCAGAATAGTAGCAGCTTGTTGTTCTCCAATGAGGTAAACAGATTTACCTCTTTAATGCCCCATTTCCTGAAAACTGGCAAAAGTGCATTTTCTGGGGGACTACTCATGTATGAGATGACCTATAGTGATTAGAGTGTCTGCTACAGTTGTCCCAGCATCATGTTGTATTCTGTTATTTCACACATCACATGTTATTGCAGCTTTTTGTAACCGCCACTAATGCAATGACTGTTTTGTACTATGGAGAGGCTGATACGAGATGCGGTCTCAGTTCCCACCTGTAGATGGCCCAAGATGTTCATTTACGTTTTCAATGGGCTGTGTCAGTATTAATGTCTTAAAGTCACCCTGGATCTTCATTCAAATCAAATCTATCTTTATTTGTTTAAAAGGCACCTTTCCAATGATCAAGGTGCCTCACAAAAACATTAACATGCTAAAACCATAAAAATTTAAAATATTCCAGATAACAATTAAATACATATGCAGATGATGGTCCCATTAAAATCACACTTCTTCTGAAAATGCCAGGCTAAATAGGTATGACTTAAGTTCCTTCTTAAAACTTTGGACAGTCAGGCAATCCCTTATCCGACGGTAGACAATTCCACAGAGTCAGGGCCATAAATGGCAATACTTGGCACTCATCACATGAAACCAGCCCCTAAAACCACTTTACCTTTTTGTACTGTAGGAACATGTGCTTTGGGTAATATTTAGTAGAACCATTGTGGAACTTGTATCTAGAATTTCAGATTAATGAAACAAGACATGCCAAAGTTATTACTGAGTTTGTGTGATGTCATTGAAACTTAGGCATGGTTACACAGTGAAATGGCAACCTCTGGTTTAAAGACACCATACAGATACACCCTCAGAAATAACTTTACACTTCAAATTTCAACCTGGACTTTGGTGAACTTCAGGGACACCTTGAAACCTGTATCTGGAATGTTGGGTTGCTATAATCAGAAATGTCAACGTTCTTACTGATTTTATGTGATGTATTTGAAACCAAAGCACTATTGCACAATGAAATGGCAGCCTCTCATTTAAAAGATATCACACTGACACACCTCTCAAAAATCACTTTGCACTTCAAATTTCAACCTAGGCTTTTGGGAATTCAAAGGATAAAGCTGCTAGTGCTTTAACAGTGGACATAAACACCTTTACCTCCCACACAGTAAATTTGCACACTTAAAAACATTTGTCAGCCCAGTGGCCTAGAAGGCTGAGGCTCCTTGCACCTTACCTCTCACTACACTGCTGACCTGTGTTTTGAATGAGCTCAGGTTGTTGGGGTCGGTGTGGGAGGAGAGGATTGAGCATCCAATGGACTGCTCTCGTCTCCTCTCCGGGGTGAGGGGTCATGCGGTATTGCTCCTTGGCTGCCACCTCATGGCAGTGCCTTGTCTGAAACAGCGTAAAAATAAGGGCTACAGTTACATAGCATGTGCATGCCTCCATGCGATGCACTTATGGCTGCCATGGCAGTGGAGAAATTGGAGAAAATGGCAGCCTTGGTCTTCATGATGCCCTGCCTAATTGCTTCTGCTCTGCTCTACCTCCAGTTCTCTGGTCCCCAATCTGGATGCAGGATTTCTGGGAGGAGGAAGGATGGCCCCCTCTTCCTGGCCCTGCCACGGGGCAATCTGTGGAGGAATGGGACTCATCAGTACTGATAGGGAAGTTGCCGGGTGGAGGAGTCAGGGACCAACCTGAAGCAGCCACCCAAGAAATGTAGGAGCAAACAACCTTGATAGAAAAACTCTTACAGTCAGTGATACAGAAAGTACATTAGAACTAGTTTTTCAATTAGCACAATTTTTATTGATCATGTACAGTGCAACGGTACTTTGGGGGCTGTGGATTATACAGTATTGAGCTGCATAGTATAAGGTAGTGTCCATGGCTAGCCCAGTCTGGTTCACTGGATCCAGTATGTCACAGGGTGTGGGAAATAATCAGATGAGGCAATATGTCAGGATTTAAAATACACAGGTATATGACATGTATCTACAAAAATGAATAATTAAACAAAAATAACAAAAAGAAAATGCAATGAAAACTACCACTTTCCCGAGTGGTTTCTTGCAATATCAATATACAGTCAGAGACCACAGAATGGCTATGGTCTAATTACCTCTGTATCTGTATTATTCAACACACAGTCTACTTCACTGTAGACCTCCCTGTATAACTTCCCAGGCTTATCTGATAAGCATCCATTTAGCAGGGGTTATATAGGAGAGGCAAGGGTCACCTAACCTGGTCGTATAATGTATGCAAACTATTTTGTACTGACTAACAATATCAAACAGGTGGGAGGACCCAAGCCCAGTTTTAGAACATCACTGTCCCTTGCACTGTAGTGCTTTGTTACAGAGCACTTAGTGCTAGAATAGCAAGCAGGTGGCAAAGTAAAGTGATTGCTGCCCTGCTTGAACTGCTGCACAGTTATCTCAGTGGAGAAAGAGCGAGCGAGAAGTGAGCCTGCTCCTCCATTCTACTAATAACAAAGCTCTCTCTCATTTCTTGGTATATTTAGACCCTGCAGGCTTGTTTCTGTTAGCAAGGGCACCAGGAAAACTTTGAAGAGCACAGAGCAGCTAAAATGTAATACTAAGAACTGACCGCTGCTCCATGCTGGGATCCAAATTCAAATCAGGCTTTCATCCTGATCAGCTGTTTATTCCTTCTGCTCCTCCACGCTAGCTTAAAAAATATGTATTACTTTGCCAACAGCCAGAAACATTAATAAATTTTAACAATGGTGGGGGTCTGTTACATACTGAGCGACAGCTGAAAGTAAAGAAATGCCACTCGGTTTAACCATGAATCCTGCTTTGATGCAAGATGTATTTAAACACTATACAACAGAGCAGTAGATAAATTAAATAACTGTTTACATACATGCCACTCCGTTTCACTCCTATAATTATTGGCTTTACTTAAAAGCCCTACAATACCTTTTTGGCAGCTCAGCAGCTTGTTTTAAACCCCTCACATATTTATTTATTTATTATGCTGCATTTTACTACATAGTTTCTATTGGTACTGCAGCACTTTAATCACACAATAATCACTGTACATCATTTCATCAAAAAAAAAAATTTAAATGCACTGTTGCACTTTACTTCATTCTTCAAAGTATATTTAAAGGCACAGATGCACTTTATTGAAATCCAGGCATGAAATGCCATATAAGCACCTTAATTATTTTCATTGCCAGCTAGCGTGCTGGACCTGAACATGATGCTAGAGGGAATAGTGGTGAGGGAAGGATGTAGGGAATAGGAAAAATAAGGCAGTGGAAAGAGACATCTAGAATGAGAAAAAGACTGATGTAGATGGCCAACCCACGCCAGGGCTAGAAAGATGGAAAGAATAGGGCAAAAATATACTGTTGTGCAACAGATTTAAAGTGAGAAGAAGAAGAAGAAGATAGTAAAGCCATCCCTCCACTAGGTCTAGGAACTAGCGGAATACAAAACTGCCACACAGTACTCCCATCCAATATTGTCAGTCTGAAAGTCAGAAGGTGATGATGTGTTTTTAGTGCTGGGCAGGATCAGCACCATGGCATCATTCACATAATTTATTTCTCTGGTCAATACTCACTTGGCTTCCTGTCACCTACAACTACCTGTCAAAGGAGCCCACATAGTGGTCCCCTGTGCAGGTCAGTACTGGTGGTAAAGATGTGTCATCTGCCAGCACTGGCTGGTGCAGACTTCTTCTAACTGGCTTCTCTCTTGAAACCTGGGAGAAAATGACAGCCAACCCCTCAACATCTTTTTTTTTTTATATTTAAAATTTATTGAACATATCAAATGGAAAAAAGTATCAAGCTGGGTACAGGTCAAATTGCAGTACAAGCAGCCCTTCAGCAAACACGTAGTTCATAATCTTCTGGATTAACAAAAATAGGATAAAACATGGTATTAACATGTCTATAGAAATTTACAACAGCTGAGAAAATCTGCAACAATAAAAACCCTGAAGGAGGGACAAAATCTAGAGCAAGGATCTTCAGAATTGAAAACCCTAGGGAACAAAATGAAGGTTTTGTGACATATAGGACCGGATTCTCAAAGGTTGTGCATGGTGCAAAGTGACTTGAGCAACATGAATGATGCAAGTAGCACTTTGCACCATTAGTTGACCCTGTGGGATTCACAAAAGCAACCTGCGACATGACACAGGCTGCTTGCGCCAAAGTAAACTTGCATCAGGTTGCACCAACACCACGGCTGCGACATGGTACAAGAGGAGTTTACAGCAGCTGCACTTATTTGCAAGGCAGCTGCTACAACCCATAATTTGGGATTCACAAACAATCCCTGGAGGACATCCGTGAAAGTACATTTACACCAGCTATGAGCTAGCGTAAGTGCACTTTGCTGTCCACCGAGAGTTGTGCCAATGTGACAGAAATGACTCCACAGCCCCCCACAATCACACATAAGCCCCCACATGCCCACATCCACAATAGAAGTAAAAAGGAAGCCTGTGTGGCTACCACCTCCCCCAGTCCTGAAACCTCAAAATTTACAGCACTGAAGCCCATGTGGGCTAGCAGACCCCCCCAGCCCCATCCCCACTCCCTGCTATGTTGTCATTCCAGTTATACAATATGAAGTATATCCTATGCACAATGTAGCCCTGGTGATCTAGTGCCCCCAAGCCCCAATCTGCCCATATAGTGCCATCCTAAAATAAAATGTCAACCCTGGTGAGCAAATTGCCCCTCCCTGCCCTGATCCCTGTAAAATGTTGTTCTAAATTACATTACAACCCCAATGTCCCCCACCCTGCCTGACCAGCTGGTAATTATAGAATTCTGTACAGTAAATCCTTGGTGATCCAGTGGTCCCCTCTCTGCAAGTAGTGCCAACACCCCACTCCCCATTCCAGCCTCAGATCCAGCGAGCAGCATAGCCCTCCTCACACCACCATGGCCAGCCACCGAATGAACTGTCAGAGTGCGCATGCATACAGTATGTGCTCTGATGGTTCATTTGACTTTCGGCAGTGGTGGTGTGGAGGAGGGCTGTGCCGGTTACTAGTTCTGGGGCTGAGGTGGGTGGGAGGGCTGGTAGGTACTACCTGCCAGGGTGAGGGGTAGGGGTCCACTGATAACTCAGGATTTACTGTACTTAATTACTACAGTTTACTAGCGGGTCAGGGTGGTGGGGACATCAGGGTTGTAATGTACTTAGTATGACATTTTACTAGTAGAGCAGAGCAGAGAGGGAGCACTTGCTTACCAGGATTGACATTTTATTTTAAGATGGCACTGTACGGGCAGATCGGGGCTTGGTGGGTCACGATCCATTACCATGGGCCTTCAGAGGCGCTGATGCCACCTGACCCTTCTCCACAGCTTGTGGCATTCTTGGTAGATGTGCCTCTGTTTGTCCGATGCTGCAAGCTGCAGGATGCAGGCTCAATGACCATGTCCTATACTGAGTCGGGCACAGGGTTCCTGACACAGGGCTGTTGGTAAGCTGCCATGTCACAGCTTGTGTCCAGTCTTTGAAACTCTGACCCATAATATATTACTCAGGGTTGCCATCTCTCCCTAAACTGTTGTACGTGCCCCTCAAGTAAGATGTTAACTCTCCATATTATTAGTATGGGCCACAATCTGCTGCCAGTGGAAAAATTTGGTGGGGTTGGTTTCAGCCATGGCCTGGTGAAGACTTCTTTGCAGCAAGGAAATAAACATGTAGAGTGGGATCTACATCTCTGACCATGTAAGGGAATGGCTAAGAGAAAGAAAGTGGGATGCAGAAGCTGAGGATCTATAGACAGAAGGGACAAATGGGTCTGCAACTACTGTCAAAAGCCTGCAGCTTGGAGCACGACCAAAAGATGTGTATGTGTGGTCTACATTCCTTTCCTGCAGCGCCTCCAATGCAGGCCACATCAATCTCCCATATATTTGCCTGGATCCTAGGGGTAATGAAATAGCAATGTTGGTACTTCCAGGCAAACTCCGCTAACCCATTTAAAGCAGTAGACCACAGGGGCAACCTAGGAGGTCACACTCATTGTTCATAAGTATAGGATGTAGCTAAATCTGCATTCTGTTTATCTAGGATAGATCTGAAAGACTCAGACCAAAATGTTTGGATTCCTCTTTAGAGATGTCCTATTAGGAGAGAGCAATTGTCTCCCTGGAGCAGGCCCATAAATATAGTCAGGAGAAGAGGGATGGTATTCTAGGCATGCAGCTGGGCTTATGTAGCAAATAAGTGCAAATCTGTAAAAAACTAAATGCTCTCGCCCAGTTAGGCTGTAGGTATTTTGTAGTTGTTCAAAAGGCAGTACTCCCTGCCATCTTCTAAAAGCTATATCCATTTGCAGGTGCAAAATTCACTATCCTCTGCCAGTAATCTATAATATCACATTAACAAAAATAAGCTGGTGTTTGATAAATTTATACCACTGAGAAAGGGTGACAGCTCTGTATGTTGTAAAGTCAGTGAGGCAAACCAGCCTAGGGATAAGCAAAGAGGTAATGAGCAGTATCAAACAAATTGTTTAGATGAAATTCAATAGTTTTCCATGGTGACTCAGATGTTTCAGTAATCCAGTTACAGACAATAAATAATTGTCCTGCTAGGGCATGCATGTGAAAATGGGGTAAATTAACCTCACCATGATCTCTTGGAAGCTGTAAAACTCTACGTCATCACCCTGTAATGATAAAAGAATGGAGTGCTTTTTTGTAATGTACTATGCACCGTGTACTCACACACATGTTAAATGTATTACAAATAGAGTACTATATAGTATGTGACAGAGCATCAAAATGTATATGGACTCACTGTGCTGACATTCAGCACCACCCACTGGGTGGGTGTAGTGAACACCCACCTCCTTGGGCCAAGGAATGCAACCATAAGTGCTCAGAGGCCTTTGCAGTCCTGTTTCAGCCATTTTTAAAGAGCAGCTGATGCCTTCAGGAGAACTTTAACAAAACATAATATTCAGACATAGTTCAGCTTGTATTTCAAATTAGTTCTGAAGTCCTCCTCCTCATTATTTATTACTGGTGTAATTTGCATGAAATAAGGATCTTTGATCCTGAAGAGTTCATCTGTTCTTGTTGCTGTCTCCTACCTGAGGTCATAATGCACTTCTTGTGACATCACAGTTACTCCCATGGCAACAGATTGTGATGTCACAACACAGGATTATGACTTGAAGTAGGGAGTAAGCTCCAGAGAGGCAGAGGAACCCTGGAAATGGAGGGTAATGAGTACCAATGCCCATAGTCTGGGCAACAAGCTCCCTGAACTGGTGGCCTTGATGGAAGAGGGATGCCTGGATATCAGAAGCAGTCACAGAAACATGGTACACAGAGAACCATGACTGGGATGTTAACATATCAGGTACACAATCTACAGGAGAGACAGGGAGGAGAAGAGGGGAGGAGTAGCTCTCTATGTAAGGAAGGATGAAAGCAACTGAACAAAACAGTAAGCAGGGAGGAGAGGAGGCACTGTGGGTCATCTTAGAGACTGGAAATGACACCACAATCCACTACAGGGTTGTATACAGACCCCATGTCAGGGGAGGAATGGACAAGGATATGATAGAAAGCATCTTAGGATGACAGAGAAAGGGGAGACACTGTTGATGGGAGACCTGAATATGCCAGATGTTAACTGGTGCACATTTGCTGCAGCCACATCCAAGAGCAGGGCCATTATCGATGCCCTACAGGTGGCATGCCTCAGACAGCTAGTTTTGGAACCCACTGTGAAGGAGCAATCTTAGACCTCATACTCTCAAATGGGGACAGTGAGAGGATCTCGGATATAGAAGTGGAAGCCATCTGAACAAGTGACAACCAAACAGTGTGGTTCACGATAAACTCATCTACAGAGTCAAGCCATACAAAAGTGACGGTACTGGACTTCAGGAGGGCTGACTTTGGCAAGATGGGAGAGTGCCTTAGAAAGCACTCAGCAAATAGGCTAGAAGGAGGGTGGAGCAACAATGGGGAACATCAAAACTGCCATCACAGAGACAACAAGCCTTTGTGTGAAGCAAATAAACAAATCAAAATGAAAGAAAAGCCACTATGGTTCTCAAAAGAGGTGGCAGGAAGGTCAGGGAGAAAATATAGCATTCAGAAAGCATAAGAAAACTCAGAAGGAGCAGGACAGAGAGCTGACCTGTTAAAGCAGAAGGAAGCAGTGAGGGAAGTCAGAATAGCAAAGGCCCAAACTGAGGAAAAGATAGCCAACTTTGTTAAGAAGGGGATGAAACCTTTATAGGTACATCAGGAGCATAGAAAGACAAAGGAGGATAGTGAGGCTGAATAGAATGGATGGTGGTGGGCAGAGAGGGACAGTGAAAAGCAGGGATACTGAATTAATATTTCTGCTCAGTATTCACAAAAGAGGAGGAAGGAGGTGCCTAATCCAATGAACAGAAGCACTCTGGATAGGGGGTCAATCCCAGTCCTTTCACAGAAGAAAGGGTTCTGAAAGAACTCCCAAAACTGAAGGTGGACAAAGCAATGGGGCCTGATGGAATTCACCCCAGAATTCTGAAAGAATTAAGGGAGAACTAGTGAAACCACTGACTACCCTTTTAACAAATCATGGGAGTATGGTGTGGTACATGAGGACTGGAGGAAGGTGGATGTGACTCCCTTCACAAAAGTGGAAGCAGGACAGAGGCAGGAAACAACAGACCTGTCAGTTTGACCTCTGTGGTAGGGAAAGTGATGGAAGCACTTCTGAAGGAAAGAACTGTTGAGTACCTAGAGGCCAGTGGGTCAGAGGACCCAAAGCAGCATGGGTTCACAGCGGGAAGGTCATGTCAGACAGATCTAATTGATTTCTTTGACTGGGTGACAAAAGTAGTAGACCAGGAAGGGGCTGTGGACATGGCCTACCTAGACTTTAGCAAGGCATTTGACACAGTCCACACACAATATTAATAGTCAAATTAACCAGCCTGGGAGTGGGTCCCAGGGTGGTAGCCTGAGTAAAACATTGGTTGGACAACAGGACACAGAAGGTAATTGTAAATGGAGTCTACTCTGAAGAAAGACGGGTTGCTAGTGGGTACCGCAGGGTTCAGTACTGGGTCCAGTCCTTTTAATGTCTTTATAAGTGACATTGCAGAGGGACTGAAAGGAAAAGTATGCCTCTTTGCAGAAGACACAAAGATATGCAACAGGGTTGATATACAAGGAGGTGTGGAAAGGATGAGAAGGGACTTGGCAAGGTTGGAGGAATGGTCAGAAGTATGGCAGCTTGATTCAATGCAAAAAGTGCAAAATAATGCACCTGGGAAACAAAACCCAAGGAAAGATTATACAATGGGAGGAGGTAGTAACAACAACAAAAATGGAAAGGGACCTGGGGTAATCATATCAGATGACTTTAAGATTGGCAAGCAATGTGAGAAGGCAGTACTGAGGACTAGGGATTCTGGGATTTATAGGGAGAGGTATCAGCAGCAGAAAACAGAAGTTGTTATCCCTCTGTACAGACAGTTGGTGAGACCCCATCTGAGTACTGCGTCCAGTTCTGGAGACTCTATCTCCACAAGGACATAGACAGGATGGAGGCAGTCCAGAGGAGGGCAGCTAAAATGGTGCAGGGTCTGCAAGAGAAGCCATGAGGAGAGACTAAAGGAGCTTAAAGCAGCAGTGCAATGAAAGTAAAACGTGAGAGAATCAGTATGAGAAGTAGCAAAGTGCATGACTGTAATGACAGGACATGTTAACATAGTAGTACCTTTAGTATGTGTTCGTCTGCATCAATTTTTGTCTCAGAGCTTTGTGTATACTGTCAAGATCACCATTTTTAGAAGTGTCTCCCATTACAGAAAGTCATGTGTGCACTGTTGTAAGAAAATTAAATGTCCAAACACAGTGCACGCAAATGTTGCTACCATACTGTGCCGTGCTAGTGCCCGATTAAGATGATGCACTGCATGCTCTGTGTATGTCAATCATGTTTCTGTCAACGCCGCTTGTGATATGTGGTTGTGAAGCATAGTGGTGTGATCATTTTGTTGACAGAAGAAAATAAAGTCTCAAAATGAGTAGCATCTCTTTTCAATAAAAGTGACAGCCTCTGTCATGGTGATTTTATAAGACGCTTTTTCTTTTTGTGTTCTGTGAGACTATTTTGCATGTAGTATGTCAGGGTTTTCTGAGCAATGCAGCCTGTCAGATTGTGGTTAACTTTGAGTGTTGTGAATATGTATGTTTTTTGTGGACTGATTACAAGCAACAGTGTTTTTAAAACTTTTCATGGTGTGTGGAGTGCATTGTGCACTGGGTTACCTACTGGTTGTGCATGATATGTTGGAAAATGTTTCTCGTGAATAACATATACAATTGCATGAGCAATCTGAGTGTTACCAACTTAACAATAGTCTCTGATAACAGAAACAATATAGTAAAACATGAAGTGCAAGAGCAGACAGATTACGAGGTAACAGTTACCAAGAGATCACGAAAACCACTGGCAATGCAGTATACAATGCATTACGTACACCAAAAGAAAAGTACAAAGGTATGGGCAGATGAATGGTTGTTGCCAAAGAAACACTGTTCATGTTGGTATTCCACAACAATTTATGTCATCAAACTACTTTAAATATAGTAATTCTGTGTGAACAAATATGAATAGTATGATCTTAATGACAGCGTGATGGTGTGTGTGTGTGGGGGGATAAGTCCACTGCATAATCAAGTATTGTCATCCTTGGGTTATGACATAACCCACGCTTTTTACCCACTTTCCGATGAATGAAACACTTTCAATGACAGTGTACGAGAAAAATTCTGGTCCGTTCCAGTTGAATGCATCTCCCAGATGAAGGGTGATCAGATGACGAGGGCATGGCCTGCAGGTGGAGGGTGCAGTTCAGGGTAACATAAGTAAGTACTATTTCACAGAGAGAGTGGTGGAAAAGTGGAACAGAGTCCTGGAGGCTATCATTGTGGAAGAAACAGTTGTTGAGGGATTCAAAAGTGCATGTGACTACCATAGAGAACTGTTATGATGTGGGCGAGGTCCAAGCAGATAGCTGAACAATCCGTCGAGACTCGGTGGGCCTCAGATGTCCTTTTCTGTCGTGACACATGTATGAGTATATGAATGTCGAGAATATTCAGTAACTCCTCATTTTGGTTATTGGTGCACCCTGCATGATTTTATGTGTTTTTGTCTGGATTGCCTGTGCTGTATCTATGTGTATGTTGAGATTCAGCTCCAGATACAGGAAAAACTGAACAGCAATGCTGTACGGTCTCGATAAGCAGTAACAGTGTGTAATGTTGTTAGCCCACATAGTGTCACACACCTAAGCATGTGCATACCATGTGTTATTTACAAATGCCATCTGCTATGTTGCTGCTGCATGCCTACAAGCACATAGATCCAGAAACAAATGATTTGATACCTTTTAATGGACCAACATAGATGAAGAACAAGAACAAGAGCTGTAGCTTTTGGACCAACCAGGCATTCTTCAGAATGCTTTAGGCTTCAGAAGGACTGGTTGTTCCGAAAGCTAGAGCACTTTGTTCTTGTTGTTACATCCATGTTGGTCCATTAAAGGTATCAAATCATTTGCTTCTGGATCTGTTCTAGCAAGGACAAATACATCAAACGCTAAATCTAGATTACAAGCACATAGGAGAGCGGTTGGAACAGAGGGTGGGCAGGCATAAGAATAAGGTGATTGTTCTGTCAGATGTCTATCCCTCCTGGAGGCTACTTTCCATTCTCCAGGTGGAAGTGGGGCTCGTGGTGGGTGGTGCACAAACACTAAGTAGGATCCATGCGAGAAGGTATGTATGGTCTGGTAACCGCCAGCCCTGACAGCATGTCAGTATGGCAGGGGCTGCCATATTGGGACATCCATCTGCCCTGATAAGCCACCATCTTTAGGACAGATGGAGCAGGTAGCGTGTATGGCAGGGTGCCTGGTGGTGTAGCATAGCCTCCTCCCAGCGCACTTTGAAGCGTGTCATGTAGTCCATCTCTACTATCACCGGCTCCCCATGGGAAGGGGTGTTGTGTTATCCACTGTGCTTCTAGATTGTTTCTTGTGTTCAGAACAGTGAAATACTATATGTCCATATAGGTATGTGTGGTATAGTCATGAAAGACTGACAGATGTGTCTGTTGGGCAGTAGTTGTTGGTGGGGGTGGCCTCTACTCAGTCATGGTTTAGTGTCACCCTTGGGTTGCAAGAACAGCTTTGCAACACCCTTGTAACCTGAACTCATTTTGTATTCTACAGAAATTGGTTTGCAAATGTTGCCTCACACTAATTCACACATTAGTGAAACATGTCAAGGAAAGGTGTGTGGTACAACGAGGACGCAGCATTTGCAGCAAGACTGTGATAAGTACTATGGCTACCCAGAGCCCTCATTTCTGGATGCATGCTTTAATGATTCCTTTGTTTGGGAACTTCAAAATCTGAGAAGGATCAGAGGCGTAGCCCATTTTGGTTGTTGCTAGGAAGGATTGGGGAGCACATAGACACAGTTGAACAAGTAGACGCTCAAAATTTCTAATTTAAATGATGTGGTGTATGATCACCCTTGTTATGTATAAAAATCTGTGGGCACAAAATCGTGGTAAGGCAAATATAAGTTGCTATGCAGATTTTACTCTGCTGTTACACTGTGTTTATATATGGACCGTGTATGTATCTCTCTCGGTGGCTGTTTCTCTTACATAAAACTAGTAGGGTAACAGATTGGTTAGGGTTCACAGCAGAGAGTGACTTGATCCAAAATGTTGTTTTCCATGGACTGATCCAGTTATGTGATTGAAGACCCTGTCATGTCCATCCTGTGTTCTCTCTCCTCCAGGCTGTACATGTTGAGCTCATCATGCCTATTCCAATAGGTAAGTTTCACCAGGCCTCAGATCACTGTGTTCATCTTCTTTGCACCCTTGACAGGAGTGCAATGTTACTCTGTAAGTGTGGTCTACAGAACTGCATCAAGTACTTGAGGTGTGGCATAATCAGTCATTTATACAGTGGAAGGATGAACTGTGGCCTTCTAGAGGTAATCCCTGTAGCAATGCAACCCAGCATCCTAGTTGCTTTTGCCACATCATCCCTATAGTTCTTTGAGTTGTTCATTTTGACATCCATCAATAATCACTAAGTTCCTCTCACCCTGTGTCAGTTGTGGTGTTTTCCCCGCCTACTCAGTGTATACCATTGGCCTGGATGTTTGGCCTTGAGGTGCAGAACCATGTACTTAATTGCATTGAACCGTGATGTACATTTTCTCTGAATGCTTACCCAAAGTCTCCATTTCCTGCTGCAGGACCACTGACCTCTCCATCCCATCCACCACCGCTCCCAGCTTCAGGCATTGCATATGTTCCTGGTGCTTTCTTTTCAAGGGACCTGAGGTCTTCCTATACTATATCCAGTGGGAGTTCAACTCCCACATCCCTCTGCTCTGTCTCTCTTTGTACTGTCAGCTCCCCATCTGATGGTGCTGGCCCTTCCACATGCATGTCACTTAGGCCTATCTCTAATGGACCCATCCCTCCCGGGAGTATCCCGACTCCACAGACAGGTGTATTCCCACCCATCCCCCATCTTTGCTTGTATCAACTGAGGCAAAGAAGTTGGTTACTATATATGCCTTTGTCATCGGATTCTGTACCCATCTATACCCTGAACCAATTTCACAGATCTAAGCATTGCTTTCCTTTGTTACTCAATGTATATAAATAGCACTTTGTCTATCCTCCTGATTTCCTGTGCAAGATGTACTCCATCTTGCATCATCCTCTCACCACCCTTGTAACAGGGGTGCAATTAAGTTTTGCTGCCAGTAGCCAGCAGGGCCAGTGACTGTGAAAATCTATTAGTCTCACAGACTTTTGCAGTGGCCCAGCTGTTCTACTTATTGAAATTTACCTTCTCCTGTACAAGGCCAGAGGGCTACTTATAAGAAATTTGTAGTAGCCCGATACAAAATATACCAGCATTTGGCTAGTTGGGCGATGGCAGTTTCGACCTCTGTTGTTACCATCCCGCCATTTGTTCCACTCCCCACACCGCACTAAATTCTGCTTGTTGAAAACTTTAAGTGGTTATAGGTGGCCTTCTTATCCCTCATCACCTCCTGCATCTCCCAGGTCCATCAACATTACTAGATTTATGCATGTCTTGTGCACATGACATGGTATCCTCCTGCCACACCCTCCTACTGATCCTCCACCTAGTGGCAGCATCCATGTCTGACATAGTAACATATTAAAAGCCAGCAGAATAGGCCTGATGGTCTGTTGTGTCTGCTCAGTAGCCAGCCCTATTGGGCGCTCGCTCTCCCACCCCTCCTCCCAGTGAGGGACATCTTCGCTTCAGTTTACCCATGCACCTGTCCCATTCCTCTTCAAAGTTTCCACTGTGCTTTCCTCCATCAGAGTCCTGAGCAGTGCATTCCATTACCCCACCACCCTCTCAGTAAAGTAATATCTTCTTTGTTCTTCCATGTAATTACCACCCTCTAGCTTTTAGTCATGGCCCTTGGTTGTGACCTCTTTCTTTACTGTGAACATCTCTGTGGCTCCAGCCCTTTTATCCCTTTCACATATTTGAAGACCCTATCATGTCCCCTCTGTCTCTCCTTTCCTTTAGCGTAGTACAACACAAGTGCTTATAGTCTTTCCTCATAGGTTCTCCCTCCTCATTCTGGAAGTAATTCCCTGGCTATGCAGCCAAGAATCCTGTTTGCTTTGCCATAGTTCTTCTTCATTTTCAGTGTTATTCATTTTGTTGTCTACCACCACCCTCAGATCCCTTTCACTTGTTGAGGTTTGCAGTGAGACCCCCATGGTGTATACAAGACCCAGGTTTCTGACCTCCATATGCAGCACCCTACACTTCCCTGGATTTAACCTCAGTCCCCACCTCCTTTACCACCCTTCCAGGGAATCCAGGTCCCTCCGGACCATCTGTCTGTCTTCGTCCCTGCCTGCCAATGCTCCCAGGTGTGAGTCATCCACAAGGAGGCTCATCCTACTCCTAAATCCCGCCCTGTATCCGAGACATAGATATTGAACAGGAATGGCCCCAGTGCCATCTGCTACATCCCTTCGGTATTTGTTCATTCTTCTTGTTCGTTAGCACAGCACAGAAGTCGTCATTTAGTGCTGATGCCTGTTCTGTCCCTTCTCCACTCACTCCCATCCTAGTAATTTGGTCTGTGCAGATTCTTCTATCGCTTATGTTCCTGGAAAAACTTTCTCACCTAAGTGAAAGGGATAAGTAAGGTTGATAAGAAGAGCCTTTGTAAGCTGAGTGACAATCATAACACTAGGGGACACAGGCTTAAGCTGGAGGGTGGGAGGTTTCAGAAGGTGGTGAGGAAGTGCTTCACCAGAGATGCTGGTGGGAACTGGGAATGAGCTGACAGAATAGGTGATGTCGTTTAAGACAGTGGGACACTTTAAGAGAGGCTGGAATAGGCATAGGGAAAGGTTAGGGTAATGGATGGGGAGGAGGCAGAGACATCAGCTCAAGCTTGTAGACTCCACAACATGAGCAGACTTGATAGACCAAATGGCCTTTCATGCTGGCTTCTTCATGTCTTCGTATGTAAATGGCTTTGAATATGGAGACAGATGGTGACCATCGGTTACCTGAGTGTATTGTAAGTAAGACAGTCTAGTTTAATGTCTTCACTGCTGATATAAAATATGATCTGATGACATCTGTGAACCTTATTAGACATCTAAAAGAATGTCATATAGGTATTGAAATGGTGAAATCCATTAATTATGTAAACTGAAGTTTCTTTTAATTTTCTTTCACATGAATAGCTCATCCTCCAGTTCTGTGTCTTCTTCTGAACTGTCACAGGACAACATACCTGTCATCACAGATGCACAGCATCAACGCAACCCTATGGTGATGAAACGTGGTAGGTCTTGAGGCAGAGGAATTTCAAGATGTTGTGTACGAGTAGAGGCAGGGGTCTGCATTACTTCAGAAATGTAGAGCGTACATCTACAGGTCACCGCACTATTCTGGATCAGGCAACTGAAGTGCAAGTAATCTCAGTAGCAATACTTTCTGTTACCATGTCAACATAGCGCATATATCATGCAGCCTAACTGAAGATATCATATACTATATGAGTGGTGGTGATAATGACAAGGTAAAAAGATATCCTAGTTGGTGCCGTCAGTAATAGTTATATATATTGAAGTTTCGCCACTCACAACACCTTCCCTTTAAGAATGCCCTTCAGGGTGTGGTATATTATGGTGTTTCATAACTTCTCAGGTGCATTATGTACTTGTAATGAGGACTCGTCTCTACAACGATCTAAGGTGTGTCCATATCCCATGAAATACCATATCCTGGACTGCATTACTGCTTAAATAGTTATCTTCATGAGAGGCCAATGATATCATGCTATTTTGCAAGCTGCAAAGTCTCAAGTGAAGATTAATATGATATGTTCAGTCAGGCCATGCAATATTCTATGTATTTTATGTGGTCAGGGTCCCATGGAACATAATTCCCATTCCTCCAAAAATAAAGATGACTCCACATGTCATTCACCAACAAAATATATAGTATGCGTTAATTTAATGAATTACCTGGTTGATCCTTCCATGTTAAAGTTATTTAAGAAAGCTGACAATGTGGTTGATTTGTGCTATGTAAGACAATCCAACACCACAATGGTGTCCCATTTAAGAAAGGCTGATGTCAGTTTTGGACAATGGGTAGTAACTGTTCACACTGTGACTGCAGTAATCCTCCCCCAAACACACAGACACACATGGATGTTAAGAGGCATAGACAGTGTTCACTGCTGAGTACAGTGAACTCTGAAGAGCACAGTGGTAACATGAGCCTTTGGCTAGGGCAACAAACTTAATATACCCTGATTTCCTGAAAGCGGTATATAACAGCCAGCTGGCTTTGCATTGACTAGCAATAGTGTGTGCGTGAAATATATCAATGTAGAACCTTTTGACCAGTGACTTACTATATATTGTTGATTGAAATGTGGTCAACTTAAAATTGTTGTGGTTGGGCAGCACCTATATTTTTATTGTTTCAAGTGTTGGTGGGGGGTGGGCATTATTGGGAAATACTGGTCCATCCAGGGGCGTAATGAGGCCCGACTCCACAGGCGGCAGGCCTTATAGACCCTGGAAGGTCCGTATTTCCCAATAATGCTCACACTCGAGGCATTATTGCGCTTAGAAAATGGCTGGGCCATTCGGAGAATGTTACTCTGTGAATAGGCAATCTGGATCTGTTTTAGCCGGGCATCTATTGGAAAATAAATGCCCAGCTTGAGCTCATCTCTGCCAATCAGATTTAAGAATTGATTGCTGCCATTTTCTAAATGGTTATTATCATACCAGTGGACCCTCATTATAGACTTCTAAGTTTCTGAAGGAAAATCAAATGTATTAATATGTAACAGACAAACAGTAGTCGATGACAACAAATGACTTTTCACCTGCAGGAACTTTTAGAGAACATGTATAGAGGCTGTCAATACTCTAGTTCAACAAATGGTCTTGACGCCAGCCAGGTGTTTTGTTTGATATAATGCGCAAGAAGTGGAGAGTCTTCATCAAGGAGTAATAGCCCAGTTGGTGTTCCTGCACAAACTGCAGAGAGATGCTGACACTGCAGGAGCATGTTTGATGTGGCATGGATAGTGACATGTGTTAGTACCACAAACACATTTCGCCTAATATGTCTTAATGAGACAGTGCTAGCAATAGCAAGTGCATACCGTAATGATAGTTTTGGGACATTGAGTCATGTGTATGAGAACAATAATAAGCAACTTAGATTTGCTGCTTACCGCAGTTCATTCTCTGCAGTATGGCAGACTGCGCCCAGGAAACAGGAAGGTCATACCTCAGGCTGTGTTTGGTCAGTTAGAGACAAATACCCTGACCTTTGGTCAGTATATGGGTTTCCTGCCGATAGACTTGCCTAAATATTTAGAGAAGTATACGTGCCTCATTACAAATTAACATCAAATTACAGTCGCTCAATTCCTGACATCCGTTATCTTTACTGTTGTAGTTCTGCAGATACTTTATTAATTTAATAGTATTGAAAAGTCAATAGTAGTAGACTTATAAAATCAAAGACAAAAGAACCTCTGTGCGCAAACACTGAGGCAAGGGTTACCCCAAGGGCATTTGGCTGGTAAGCCAAGTTTCAAGAAAATACAAATCACACATGCCCACACAATGCAAAGCATCATGGGCTGCATATGCAAATCACCACAGAATGTTATGCTGGTCCAAATTTAAGCAGAATTGCATGGTGCCGAAGGCCTTCTCACACAGTTTGCAAAGGTGCTAACAGAAGACATAGACACGTGTTTCGCTCTCTACTAGGACCCATCAGTATGCCTCATCTGTTTGATACCCCAGTGGAATGGACCAGCTACCCCAAGGCAGTGTGCCTTGGATATGTTATGGTGAACCCATTAAAATAAAAACTATGTAAAAGACAAAGAACCTCTGTGCTAAAACACTGAGGCAAGGGTTACCCTAAAGGGCATTTGGCCGGGAAGCCACGCTTCAAGAAAATACAAATCACACATGCCCACACAATGCAAAGCATCATGGGCTGCATATGCAGATCACCACAGAATGTTATGCTGGTCCAATTTAAGCAGAATTGCATGGTGCTGAAAGGCCTTTCACACAGTTTGCAAAGGGTGCTAGCAGAAGACATAGACATGTGTTTCGTCCCACTAGGACTCATCAGTATGCCTCATCTGTTTGACACCCCAGTGGAATGGACCAGCTACCCTAAAGCAGTGTGCCTTTGATATGTTGTGGTGAACCTATTAAAATAAAAAATATTTAAAAGACAAAGAATCTGTAAGCAAACACTGAGGCAAGGGTTACCCAAAAGGCGCTTTGCTGGGAAGCCGTTTCAAGAAAATGCCGCTTTGGCATTATTGTGTTATGCAGAAAGCTGACTCACAAAATTGAAAACAAATGTTTTTTATTAGTTAAAGTATTTAAAAAATAAAACTAAGAGGACATTAGATTATTTTGATACACTATTTGGTGGTATGGGTTATGAGGTGATTTCTCATGACTGGCCTATTCCACCATGCACTCTTTGAACAGTATGTGACCAAGTCCGATACAGGTTGTGCCTTTTGGGGCTACCTTATATTGACATGTGGCCAGTATTTGACTAAGGCTGCCAGTTTAGATGTGCATGATAGATTTACATAACATGAAAATGGTTTGTCAAAGTTCACATGCCATTTAATGTTGTACTTCTAAGATGTTGATGCCATGAGACTGTCTGTGTATTGTGTAACAATAGAGTGTGTACAACTTCCTTAACAATGCAATTTATTTCTGTAAGTTATCAAGTTAAGTAAAAGGAACTTAAAATAAAACAGAACATAAATTCCATATATTCTTTCTGTGTCATTATTCATTTATTATTATTTGTGCACGTACAATTAACTGCTTCATGAGATAAGCAACTTGTAGTTGTCTTACTGTATCTGATTTTCTTAAGCAGCATAAGCTCACAATTTGCATATTATATATGGTGGCTTGCTTGATAGCGGGTAACATAAGCTATTCTATGTTCAGAGTTTGAGTCTACACAAATACCAAATTCGCCCAGATGATAGTGGTGTATTCCGAATGACTAGATACAAGAGGATGCATGAAGAAACAGATTCAGCTACATATCTGTACAGTCTTCTTATCTATATTTGCAATACAATTCCACTTTAGTAATTAAAATATGTAAGACTACAATGTAAATAAGGTAAACCTTTGTTTGTACAAAGCAAAGACTCAAAAGGTATAATGTGCTTGGCAATGAAACATAGATCACAACACTACACCCATGAATAAGTAATGCACGGTAGGCAAAGGAGCTTCATGCACTTAGGTTTTCAAGAAAACTACTCTTTGCATATCCGCTTCCTGGTGATTTAAAACAGGTTTCTTTTCCATCGGCAGCAGAATGGAAGCAATAGTTTGGGTGATTGTCTTTGGGTGTCCTTCTGGTATAATTGTTGGTGCCAGTAGTAGTGTTGCATCATCCATTCGCCTTCTCACCACATCTTGGATTATGTCCTTAATGTAACTGTATTTCTTTTTCTTTTCTTGGAACTGCACTCCATTGCTTTGTCCTTTTGGAGAAATGTTGTGTGTAGCTGTCAGTGTAAATCATTTAAATACATAATCACTCATACATGTAAAATGGTCTGAGACATAGTGCTTTCTGATTCTTGTAAGCATTCTATCAGATGTATGTTAATCTTTGATCAACATACATGAACAACCTAATCGCATGCTGAACAAGGTTCAAGACCATTTTAAAAGCTGGCCGGTGGTGCTGAGGGTTGAGGTGCAGGACTCACACTCGCTCCTTGCTGGCGACCTGAGTCCAGGATTTATGCCAGAACATCAGGGATCAGGAGTAGGACCGAGTCCAACCACAGCTCTCCTAGTCCCGGCAGAAGGGGTGGATGCACACCGCACTGTGCTAGACCCTGGTGATGCACAGAGGTACTGAAGTTGCATGTGGAAAAACTGGCAGCACAAGTCCACGGCAGTGTGATGGCCGATGTTTCACCGACCGACGATGGGATTGGTGATGGAAAGGTGGAGCGGTGGCTAGATATAGGGGAGGACTGTGGCTGCAGGTAAAATTGTTAAATGAAATGAAATAAAAAAATTAAACATTGTTAAATGAACACTATTTAATAAATACTTTTATTATATGGAGAATAATGTATGGCCATCCATACATTAAAGGCTGTGCTTCCACCGAGGGTTGAGATAACAGCATATGAACCTCAAGAGCAAGCTGGAGAGGTCCATGCTGTCATTTCAACCCTGAGATGGAAACACACGATGAGTTGTGTATCGGTCACCATATTGTATTTTATTGGTATATCTTTTACACTACAGTGTCAGACCCCCACTAAAGCGAACAAAAAATCATGCCATTTCTTTGATCTACTCACATAACCAATTCAAATGTCCAGATTTTGAAAGGTAAAAGCCAACGCAGATACTAATATAACCATTGGTGTTAAGACAACAGTGATTGACATGTTTTCTCAGGTCGGGTCTGAAAAGGGACCTGTGGTCCATTCTGTTACTCGGTACTAAAGAATAAATGTAAAACAATGAAATTCTTTAGTAGCTGCCTGGGGTGGAGGAGAGAATTAGGACTAATGAAATAGAGCGAGGGAGTCAGAGAGACAGAGAGAGATATGTAGAGAGAGAGAGAGAGAGAGAGAGAGAGAGAGAGAGAGAGAGAGAGAGAGAGAGACAGAGAGAGAGACAGAGACAGAGAGAGAGAGAGAGAGAGAGAGAGAGAGAGAGAGACAGAGACAAAGTGAGAGAGAGAGAGAGACAGAGAGAGACAGTGAGAGAGAGAGAGAGAGAGAGACAGAGAGAGAGAGAGACAGAGACAGAGAAAGCGAGAGACAATGTAATCCTGTTGCTTGGCCTCGTAGCTGTGCTGTCTTCTGTTTCTGTCTTCGCCCTGCTTTCTTCTCAGCCTGCTTCTTCCTGGATCACTCTGTTTCTTTTCCATTCACCTTCACAATGTGTTATCTTGAAGTTCCTAAAGGCCTTACTCTTTGCTCTGCCCTTTTCTGGTACACTTATTAAAGAACCGGTTATCTCCATCTCCTATTTTGATTGCTCTATTTGTGCATAGGTCTATGGCATTCACAATAGGTTCTTGTATCCTTTCCCGCATGTCATCCACATCTGTCATCCACTCACCCCTTTAGCGCCCCATCCACTACTTCCCCATTCTCCTGAAATTTGACCTACCAATATCAAGCACCCTCAAATGAGATCAAGGAACCTCACAGCATTCCTTATTTTGAACAAATCTGTGTTGTTTTTACTCATACCAAGGCGTTATTTTTATTTTATTTATTTATTTCAGTCTAGGATTACAATTTACCTTTGAGCCCAAGGATCTTTTACAAAGGTTCCACGACATAGGCCACAAGGTTAACACAGGTTGCACAAAAAGTAACATTTGCAGCTATAGGTTGAGGGGGGCTGGAGGAGAAAGTCAAGGGGCAGTAGCAGGTGGTCAGAGAATGGACAAGAGAGAGAGAAGGGTAGGGAGGGTAGAGGATGGGGCAGGGAATGGTGTGAGGCAGGCAGGCAGTGTTGTCAGAGTCATAAGTGCGGGAGAGAAGGTGGCCTGGGAGGGCAAGTCACGGTGGGCAAGGGCCCAGGCAGTATTGGGCAATACTAGACCCCAGGGGCGTAATAAGGCCCAACGCCACAGGAGGAGGACCTTATAGCCCCTGAAGGTCTGGTATTGCCTAATACCGCCCACCCTGGAGGGTATTATTGCGTTAGAAAATGGGCAACTGTATTAAATAATTATTTTTTTTTTATTATTTTATTTTTAGTGGTTCAACTCTTAGTTGCTTGCTTAGTTACATTTTTCACTATGTCAGTGAAAGGAGAAAGACTAGACAGGGAATATTGTGACTAAAACAAATGAGGATGCTCTTATACAATGTGACAGAGAAAAGGCTGATTTACTTAACTACTATTTTCGCTCACTGTTCATCTGGAAGGAATAAGGGTAGGCAGAAGAGCAGATAAAGCCAAGGCAGGACACGGAAGGATTGGATACAATTCCATGTACTGTGAATAAGATCCTGTTATAACTAGGCTGCATGAAGATGGACAAGGTGATGGGACCAGATGGAGAGCACCCAAGGATGTTGAAGCAACTTAATTATACAATGGGTATGAAAATCTTGTAACCTCATTGGTCAAAACACATCACATGACCATGGTATATATCCTGCTGTAACACAAGGCTGAGAAATGACATTTATAAAAACATTCTTAAAGACACCAAAATTTCATGTACACATGGGTTCATTGTATAATCACAATAAGACACAACAGGGTGTGGGTTATTGAGGATTACCACTTCTTGTGTTGGTTACATCACTCGGCTGCACCTCGTGCCACACCACATAAGCATGGGTAAATCCCCAACAACCCACACCCTACTGTGCCTTTATTGCTTACATATACTAGCGACACCCTGACTGCAATCTTCAACAAGTCACAGAGCCTGGAGCGGTACTGAAGAACTGGAGGCAGTCAAAGGAGGTCACTCAGCATAAAGGGGAGGGAGAAAGGAAGGGTGAAATCATTAGCATGTGAGCTTGACATCAGTTGAGGTCAAGCTTATGAATAAACTATTAAAGTCAGGAACACCAATTACATAGAGGTGAGCAGGCTGATTAATCCAAGGCAACATGTCTTTACCAGGGGTAGATCCTGTCAATCACACTTGATAGAGTTTTTGACATGGTCACCAAGGAACTGGATCAGGGATAGCAGTTCTTTTCACATATCTGGATTTCAATCAGGCATTTGACTCAGTGCCACACAGGAGACTGTTGTTTAAACTGTCATGCCTGGGGCTGTGGCAGAAGGTAGTTAAATGCACGAGAAATATGGATGAAGAGCAGGAGACAGTCTGTCATTGTAATGGGTATGATGCCTGGGGATCATATGATGAAAGGTTGAGACAGTTGAACATGTACATCCTGAGACAGAGGAGAGAGGCAGGAGACACCACTGAGGCATTCAGTTACCTTAATGATACAAACCAGGTATCAGTGGGAAACATCTTCCAGTTGAAATTGAATCAGAAGGCATGGAGCATGTGTCACATATTGAGGGTAGACAGTTCAAGGGAACATTAGGAAGTGCTATTACACAGCAAGGTGGTACATTTGTGGACCATGCTCCTGGCTGAGTTGATTGGAGAAGCAACAGAGAAAGGCTTCAAAAGGCATGGGACAGACAGAGGATTGTTGATGATGGTGGCCATGTCCTAACAGACAGCTAGACAAATGGGCAGAGTAGGTGGGCCTGTCGTCATTTTCGCCATCATACTTCTGTGTTTCTATGTGTCTATATGTTCATAAATGAAATAAAATATGAAAGACTTGGTTTGCTGTGAGCCATTGCAAATGATAAAAGGGTCTGAGAAATGGAGCTTTGATTGGATGTAAACATGCTAACAGCTAGAGCTTAATCATATGCTGAAGAAGGTTTAACACTATTTAAAAAATATTTTTATTATGATAGCAATAAGGCACTCCCAGGGGTTATGTTAATGGTCCTTAATCGCCCTCTAGGGGCATGTGGCACTCGGCTATACCTCGTGCCACATTACACCCATAGAAGGTGATTAACAGACCATTAATATAACCTCAGGTCATGCCTTATTGCTTAAATAACCTAGCCTCACACTGTTCAAAACCCAGTGCCTACCCACCAGCTTTTCACATCCCATGCCTCAAACATCCAGCAAGACCTGCTCACACCTCATTACCATAACCAATGTGGATATGCATCCAAGCATATTATTAGCCATGCTGCTGATTTCTTTCGTTGCTTCCAGCACTTCATGACAAGTACTGCCAGTGCTCCCAGCCATTTTTTTTATTATTTTGATGCAGATACATGCACTAAAGAGGTACAATCACATCCTGTTATTTCAGAATCTGGTTGATATACCTTAGCATTTTCTTGGCATTTAAGCTAGACTGCCTGACCCCAGACAACCACCCTGCATATTCAGGTCACCCCATGGGTCATATATTTCTTCAACTGATTACACCATCACCAAGTCATGCATCACCACACTTGTGACCTCTCTGCTTACAGGTAACTCTCCACCCACATACAACAATCTGTCTTCCCCGCCTACTTCCTTAAGTCACTTTTTATGTTTTTTACCCACAGGACACACTAAGCTGAAAGACTGCTTACAGATGCAACCTGGTAACACATGGAATTTCAGTAACTTACTCAGGGTCACTAGTATGCAAGCGGGACTGTAGGATTCAAACCCATATCTACAGGTTTGCACCTCCGATCCTTAATCCACTGTGATGTACAGCCAGCTTGGTAAACCATTCCAACAGCTCAGAGCAAACCTGATTACACTTGGAATGTATATCTAGGGGCTAAGTAAACCATTCACTCAGCTCATAATGTTAAAGAACTGCTCTATGCAGCCTCATTAGTAAAGCACGCAAAATGTCGCTACATTTTAAGATTTCACCTTATTACATCCCACCACAAAGTGACCTTTTCAAATTACATTCCAAAATTAGGTATCCTTAAAAACTGTTTGGGAATTATTTATTGATCAGGAGAATTTCAAAACCACATTGTAAACGTCAATTCACATACTGACATGAGCATATCTGTCAACTTACATGACAATAAATGAGCACACTTCAAAATACCCTACTACACCAAATCACCGAAATTTCATGATGAGCAACTGTTTCACAAAATCATTACAATTACAGGTTTGTCTTTTCAGCCGCATTCAGAAGCATACACACAAGCCAAATATAATGCTTACATCACTGTGGAAAGGCAGAATATTTGATCTCATCTCATCTGTGACTGTTTACATAAGACAGCAACTGCTTTTAATGCAAGGGGCTGATAAATTCCTGGAAACACTATTGTGCAGTCTGTACAATACACTACAAATCTTTCAACTTTGACACTATGCCTCTCTTTTCTATCGCATGCATGTACTGTGAATGATAGTTATGAGCGAGCTCATCCTTCTCTAACCATTGCGTGTGTCCACATTAAGTAGCATCATGCCATGCATCACAGTGAACATCAAGAATCAGAGACTGCCAAGATTAAAAGACGTCATTTAAATTATTTTTATTTAAAACAAATGTAGCAGTGAGCAAGCCGCAGACATTACGTTATTTATGCAGACAACAGCGATATCAGCATATGGAGTTCAAATCAAGGTAACTACTGCAAATTTTGCCAATTGTTGCACTACTACTGTAATATGTATACCCTTGAGGAAAAGAGGGAGAGGGGGGATGATAGAAACTTTAAGTACCTCAGTGGAATCAAGAAAGTCCAAGAGGGCAGCATCTTTCAGAAAAGAGATGTGCAAGAACAAGGGGACACAATTTGAAGATGGGGGGTCGGTTCAGGGGCAATGTGGAAGTATTTTTTCACAGAGAGGGTGGTGGATTGCATGGAACAGCCTTCCTGAGGAGGCTGTGGGGTCTAAAACTGTGGAAAAACTCAAGAATGCATGGACAGACATAAGGCAATTTTGTGGGGGTAGGAAGAAATAGGCTGTTGGTTAACTAGGATCTGTAGCTTATCCTGTAGGTAGGAAATGGGCAGACCAGGTGGCCAAGCGGTCCTTATCTGCCGCAAAATCTATGTTCCTATGTAAGGTATGAAGATCATGTATTCATGCAAATTTCTCAGTAATAAATAATGGGAAGAGAAATCTATAGAATATATATATATGGAATGCAAGCTGAATTGTACCTAAATATCATGTTTTTCAATGTCTTTTTGAAGCATCAGCAGTTCTTTAGCACCTGCACTGTGCAGTGTGTTTTATAGTTCTTATTAATGGGATTCAACCTTTTCTAGACAGGGAATCAGTGGGTGTTCACTACAACGCTGTTTATACATGTAGCTTAAATGTTCTCCATTTTGTGAGGGATATTGTGTTTATGTAGTTAATTATTTACTGTTTATGTCACAAAGTGTAGTGCATAAGCATACCCTTATTTAATCTACAATAGGAAGAACATTTAACCCCACCACCACCAGTGATGGTCCACATAGTACTTCAGTTCTTACCTCAAACTTTCATGTAAGGTATTCTATCTTAAAAACATTATGCCACAGTATACAGTAGCATTGCTCTCAACACACAGTATTTTCTCTCTGTCCCGAAAATCAGAGATTAAACTTGACCCAGCCTCTGAGCATTGTGACCACCCATGTGCTCCATTCACTTGTTTTGCAGATCTGTGGGACAGTCATTAATGTCTGCATAAGGTGACAACTGTCCTTCATGCTACCTCATTATGATGTTGTCATAGTGGCTAGTTGACAATCTGTTTGTGGTTGGTTGTAACTCCAAATACCCCAAAATGCCAATGTTTATACACAAAGAATTAACTGGTTTTGGGGGAATGGTTTTATGTGATGAGTGCCAAGATACAGGGTGAGCTTTTTCTCATGAGGAACTGACTTTCTTTGTTAAGCATCATATAAAACATTAATAACTTCGGCATTCCTTGTAGCACGAACAAGAAATTCTGCATACATGTTGCCCAAAGTGTCCCAAAAAATCCCCAAATGCCAATTTGATACAGAAAGGGTGAAGTGTATTTTGAGGGTGGATCTGTGCAGTGCTTGGAAAAGTGCAGCACAGCTCTGTCTCCTCTCGTCAGGGTCTGCCTTCAAACATCACATAGAAGCAGTCATCACTTTGGAATTTCTTGTAGTAGTACCACAACATTACAAATTTATGTTCCACAAAGTATTCCCTGAAATCAACTACATGTCAATGTTTATACAAAAAGGTAAACTGTTTTTGGGTGGTGCATATGTATGGGGCTGGATTCAGAAAAGTCCATTGCAAGCTGCGGCAATGGCAGCTTCGGCAACCTTCCCTGCGACCTGGCCCATGCACCCAATTCAGAATTGGAGTGGGTGCAATGGTCTGTGACTTGCAGTAGCTGCTCAAGGTAGGGCACAGCACCCAGGAATGCCACAGGTCACAGGACAGGGTAAGCGGCAGCTGCGCAGGTCATGGGTGGCCATGGCACCCCAATGCCCACCTCCAAGGCCCTGATATGATGTGGGCACCAGCTCCAAGCCCCTTTCCATGTACCCCCAGATTAAGGACCCTTACCTGCCCTGGTGGCTATGGTCCCCACCCATTCAATACACACACACACCAGTGGGTGAGTTGGTGACTGGCCCTGGTGGTGAGGGAGGCTGTACCAGTCACGGCGGGGGTATTAGGGTGGGAGGCTTGCATTGTGGGTTGAGGGGTGGGGCCACTAGACTACCAGGGGTTACAGGGATGGCAGGAGGGATCGTGCCCAGGGCATGGGAGGGCCCTCAACATATGAGTGTGTGTGTGTGTGTGGGGTCTCAGCATTGGGTGTGCCACACCCAGCCTGGCACGTGTGTGTGCCATGCCTGGGACCCAGAACCCATGGGGTCCGTAACCCACAGGGTTGTGGGGCTGGGGCACAGTGGCAACCTTCAGTGAACAGCAAAGACCAGTTAGACCACCTTTTGTTGGCATAACTGGTCTTTGACAGATGTCCATTGAGGTTGTCTCTGAATCCCATTTGTGGACGTAGTGGGACTCTACCTGAATAGGGGTGCAAATGTTGCAGAAACCCCCTTACACCATGTTGCAAGTGGGTTTCAGGTGATAGGTGCAGTTGGGTGCAGGCAGCCTGCCACATATCGCAGGCTGCCTATGTGAATCCTGCCAGATGCAACGTAGGACACAAGTAACGACTTGCACCATTTTTTTCCGATGCAAGTTGCCTTGTGTCCTGCTTTGGCTTTCTGAATCTGGCCCATGGTCTTTGGGACCTGAAGTTGTTTGGCAGAGATAAAAAACACTAATAACCGTGGCATTTCTGGTTATCTCAACATGCAATTTGAGATACATATTCCCAAAAGGGTCCACTAGGTACTACTAGAACACAGTTACATACAATAAGGGTAATGTGGTTTTGAGGGTGTGGTTTTATGTGATACCCATATAGGAAAGCAGGTGAAATACTGTGGAGCTGTCACATGTGCATAGTAGCTGAAAATGTTACACGTTGTTAGTGAGATGCAATTACATGGAAATATATAACTCAATAATGAACAAATAAAGTTGGTGCCATGATGCACCCCAAGAGCAAAGAGACGCAGTGCCTGAATGATTCACCACTGTGGTCTCACATGGTGGAAAACAATATGCTGCTGGGCACAACTCTAGGACATTGTCCTTTCCTGCCACATGGACTGCTGAAATATGTACCTGAGAGTAATTTTAGTAATTCTTTCAGAGCTTTCAGCATCTTATGCCACCCTGCTTACAGTTTTAATGCATCACTGTTGTAATGCCTGTCCATATCTGTAGACTTTGGTCTCTGACCAATGCTGAGAATGACTTTAGGGAGAGAAACACTGCTCTGCGCTCCAGCTGATGCCACCACTGGAAGATGCTTAAGAGTCTTTTTTTTTTATTCAGACATCATGGCAGACAGGGGATACCTGAGTTGAGACCTGTATTATTTCAAGTACCATTAACCCCCTCCCCATGTGCTGCCTTGCCCATGGTACCACAGATTTTGTGTGAGACATGAGACCAGAAATAGGAAAAATATTGTGCTGTCCTCCTTTCCTGATGCGAAGGAGGCTGCATACTAAATCAGAGCTTGGACACTTTATTGTTGGAGAAAGAACTTTCTTGGACTGTGTTCAGTTTTGTTTCAATTAAATGAAGGTTCTGTGTAGGTTTCAGGTTTGATTTTCCAAATTTAGGTGAACCAGTTGTTTCATCATGAGTATAGTCTGTTTCATTGATGACAGGGTTTCTTCCTTTTTTACCCATACACTTACCAGTCATCAAAGTATGCATAGACTGTTACTTCATCACATTGAAGAACTGCTGCTACTACTGCATGCACTTTGTGAAAACCCTGGGGCAGAGGGTGGGCTGAAGAGCATTGCTGGTACTTGTACTGGACCCATAATAAGTCTAAACATGGTATTTTCCTTGGCATCCTCTTAAAATATGGGAATGCACATCATTTAGATCTAGTGAGCAAAGCCAGTCCTCTTTCTGTAAATATAGGATTACTGTTTGCAAGGTGACCTCTGTGAATCTTTCCTTTTTATGTGGCATTTAGGCACCTTAGGTTGAGCATTGGTTGACAATCTCCTGATTGTTTCTTTTGTGAGAAAGTACCTTGAGAAAAAATTCTATTTTTGCTGGTACTTTCTCCTCAGCACTCAGAGCTTGCAGCCTTTGAAGTTTTAATTTTAACTGCTGCATCTCTGCTGAAGAATGTGGCTTGACATTTTTTAATCTGGTTTGGTTTGGGACTTGAAACAAAGACAGACTTATGCCATCTCTCAAAATCTTCATTGGTGGCTGGTCAGCTGATGGACTGGGGTGAGGTCTGATACTACAGTGCATTGTTTTAAATTACTTAAGGCACCTTTGGTTATTGGCAATCATGTAATAAAATTAATGGATTTAAGAGGATCCTTCTGCTCGTGAGTTTTATGGAGATATTAGTGATTCTACTTGTGCCATGAAGCACAGCTATATATATACTGTAGGATTATTCAAGTTCTTCACTTTATTTGACCACATCCTGTTGCTGACTTTTAAATTGTATTGTACAAGGGATCTATTTTGTACAGTGTTCATTTTGCCTCCTTAGTGCCAATTGTTATAACTTATACCACAAGTATCTAGTGTAAGTTAATCAGAACACAGGAAAACTGGCAGTTATTATCCCACAAACTAATACATACACACCCACAAGAGGTTATCCATATTTACCATGTCCACAGTAGGTTATCCACATGTTAAGCATGACCACAGTAGATTATGTATCTGTCACATTCCACAGTAGGCTATCCATCTTTTAGACATGCACACAGTAGGTTATCCATATTCTGATCTCTGCTGTTCACATTGCCCATCCACTCACACTTAGCTCCCCTGACTTTCTTACATGCAGCCCTTCTACAATGCAGCTTATTTTCATTTAAAATCCTGGAACGGTACTTTAATTTATCTGTGAAATGAGCAAAGGAGACCAAAGTACGAGTGACAAGACTGATAAAATTTTCATAGTGAGGTGAACCAGAATTATGGGAGGAGGGAGACAGAGCAATTGAGAGAGAACAAATTGTGGACTGGTGACAGAAGGGGTGACAACAGTCAGCTAGCAGTACAGAACCCAGCTGTATTTTAATATGTAGTGAGGAGACATTTTGACCATGGTTACAGCATGAAATCAGGCTTTTTTCAATCAATCAATCAGTTTTATTGTTTGGCAAACCCATTACAAAAATTCCCTATACATAAAGTCTAAAATGCAAGATATAAAATACAATTGTTCACACTTTCTGATTATATAATTATGCAATAAATACATAACAATATTACTGCCTAAAAACAATTTCATCTACACAGTTCTCTATAGTTTTGTTGACTTAAAGTATGATGTCAGTTTCTCCTGATTTTCCTTATCCTTTGAGTTAAATAACTCTATTATAATTCGATTCGGAGGGAGACTGAGGTTCATCAGAATTGGTCGTGACCATTTTTCTGTATCTGTTCATATAGGGCATATCAGTATGAAATACTTCAGATCATCTGGAACGTCTCATTTTATACTTACAATATTTGTATTAATACCTTTTATCTTTGCTTATACCAGACATGAATACTTTGGAACATCTCTAGTCTGGAGTTGTCATAATTCTACACCTTTCTAAGTCATTGAGAGTGGTCAAATAGGTTTTATAATTGTGATCATTCTTGATAAGCTTACACCAATAACAATGTTTTATATTATTGAATTCTTTCCATATTCATTGCAAAGAATGTATCTTTTATTCTTGTTTTCACTTGCAATTTGATTTCTTCAAAACGTCTTGTATAAATTTGATATAACAAGTTTAACATTCTCATGAGAACATTTTTTTTCTTAGTAATCTCCAAGAAAGGTGGAAAAAAACATTGTCATCATACCTTAATTCCTCTTGTGACAATGTTTTGATAATGTGTCTTCTGATAATAAGAAAAATTTCAGAAGATGATTTATTCTCCTTTTCTCAACATATGCAGTGAAAGGCAAATGTCCTAACTTTGCTCTGATCATAAGTGCTGATGTGGTTGGAGAACTTTCAATATATACAGTACCTGTACCGCTTATTCAACTGTATTTCTAATCTAGTGTGGATACTTCCCATATTTCTGCTGCTATAATAAACTGGATCTCTTTTTTTTTGCCTCTACTGTTTTTAATTGTCCTGTCACTGTGCCATTTCCTATTTTATTTGCAAATCTTTTAAAGGCATTACAAGAAGATTTTGCCTTTTGAAAAACAATTTCTGATGGTCACTCCATGATAAATTTGATGAGAAGCATACCCCTAAATATAGATATTTGGTCACTGTAGGTATTTTTCTTTGTCTACATATATTGATAGGGCCTTTTTGTTTATGACCAAAAATCAGTAGATTAGTTTTTCTTTGTTTATGATTAAATTATGATCATGACTCATTTTAGTAAAATGATTTACCTTCCATTGTAGACCCAGTAATGAGGTTGATAAGAGGACAAGATCATCTGCATATGCTAATACAGATATTTATTATTTATTTTGAAGAATGAAATTTTGGGTTGTCTAGTTGGTCAACAATTGAATTTATGTAAATATTAAGTAATGTTGGAACCAAATGCAGCCTTGTCTGATGCCCAAGTTGGTTTCATTATTTGTTGTTTATCTCCATTTTGATTATACTGGACCTTTGTCCATGTGTCCTGTGTAGTCTCATAATGACATCTATTAATGTATGATCCATTTTATATTGTTCTAATTTCTCCCATAATAATTTTCTACTTAAAGAATCAAATATGGTCTTGAGGTCACTGAAACAACAAAAATGTTTCCCTATTTTTATTTTTAACATATTTCCAAGTCAGGTGTGATAACACATAATAATGTTGTATCATCAATCTCACTGGCCTTAAATCATTTTGAACTTCACTCCAGATATTGTTTTCTTCCAGCCATGTTTGTATTCTATTAAGTATTATTCTACTAAATATTTTCTGTGAATTATCAATTAAACTAACCAGTCTATACATAATGGGGTCTAAAGGACTTCCTGTCTTTTGAATATGGAATAGGTAATGCTACCTTTCCATGAAAGGAGTATTTTTCTAAACAATACATACAATACTGGAAGCCAGCACTCCATAAAATATTTGTATATTTCACTCATAATCTTGTCAGGACCTGGTGCTTTGTTATTTTGTATATTTCACTTATAATCTTGTCAGGACCTGGTTGTTATTTTTGGTTTTAAGTATTGCTTCAATTAGCTCTTCTTTTGTATATATATTGGATGTGGTGAGTATTGTTTACTTAATATTATAGTTTCATTTCCTTGTTCTGTTTGAGAGAAGTATAACATTTTAAAATAGTCTTCCCAAATTTTAGGTGTAATACACACTTTTAATGGCGTTGAATATTGTTTAAAACCTGTGGCAACAAGTGTCCAAAATTTGTTTGTATCTTTGGTCTGAACAACTTTTCTGAGTTTATCCCACAATCCTTTTTGATATTTTTGTCTATCTGTAGTATGATTTTGTAATTTTTCCTTGATTTATTCAATAGTTGAAAATGAACTTTGTAGGCTCTTTTTAACTTTTCTGACCAACTTGTTTAAAACTTTATTTTCTCTTTAGCAGGAGTTTATTTTATACAATTTTTTTGTGTTCTTGGAACATTGATCCTGTATAACAGTAGTTATTTATTTCTTCCCATCTTTCTATACTTTCTGAAGTATCTGTTAAGTTTTTATAATTTTAGTGTGATTTTGTAACATATTTTCAGCATAAAGAACATTATTAAAATTCTGATTAGCTATTTGTTCCATCTAATCTGTCTCAGGTTTAATATCTCAAAGTTACACACCTCTTTGTCTATGGTAGTCAATTTATATTATTTCCTTCTTTTGATTTCTAGTTTTATACAAAAGTGAGCTGAATCTGGTCGGTACAGTATTTGCAGTTTAATTATTTTTTCTGTTGCAGCTGGATTTGCCCATAGCAGCTCTATCACTGAAGAACCAATTGGTCCATTGAATGTGTATGCTCCTCCAAATCTCTGCACATCCTTCTGTTTATTATAAAATAATCTACTTCTTCCATGATTTCTAGTAATTTTCTCCTTGTTTTTTAATTTTTTATCTTTAATTTGTCTTGCCAATCGAATATGTGGGTTTAGTACTGATAAATCACAATAACTGTGAGACTTGGTATTATGTATCATATTCTCATTTGCAACTCTTGCATTAAAGTCACCTACTATCATTATAGGATATGTACAGTATATTTCTTCTATAGGTTGTAAAGTCTTAAGAACTCCACCCAGTCATGTTGAGGTTGGATATTCTTTGTCAAAGGAGAATACAGACATTCAGTAATATAAATGTTGAATCTTTGTGTTCCAATATATGAGTAACACTGTTTTAGTGTGCAAGGAATTTGTGTTACTTTAAGATTTAGTGTAGATTTTATGTATGTGGCAGTTCCTGCTCTTGGTCTGCCATTTGTCTTCTGTTTAATAGCTAGGATAGCATACGCTGCATATCCTGGAATTATGGGTAATTCTTCTCTGTATCAAGTCTCTTGAAAGAAAAGAATATCATGGATCTCCATGAATTTTGCCGTTTCTGTGTCTGCTAGTTTCAACAATGATCCTTCAATATTCCAACACAGTATGGAAGTCACTAGCTCTTCTAATGATCTTTCCTCCTCATTTTATTTTTATTATTATTATCATCTGGATGTAATACCTCTTGCATGTCCAGCAGAGCTATGTATCTATTATTTGTGTTTATCATCTCTACCTTTTCATTGTTGCTTCTATTCCTTATTAATGTATTCACTTCCATAACATAAATTTCAAGGTTATCCAAGACAGACACTTTTTCAAGATCCATGTTGCCAGCTTTTCCTGTTTAAATGTAATATCTATTTTTGGATAATAGAATCTGTCTTGTTTACCTTGACCCATGTTATGTTACTAGGTCAAACAGAGGTATGTAATGCTTTGGAGAAAAACAAGGCTAATTCAGATTTCATTTTCTTTATGCTATCCATGTTATATACCCTCCAACCAAAAAGTGTTATGGGCTTACTTTCCCAGTCTAACTCTTTCTCTTTCTACAATTTGATATTGTTTGTCAGGATTTTTGTACCATCGTCTGATATATTAATATTTGAATTGTCCTCTTGTACTGTTTTGGCACTATTTGGAGGGGCAGTAGATATATGCCTCTGATTCCCATTACTGGTTCTGTTTGCCAAATAACATTGGCTAACTCACTTGAGGAGCAGTATATTAGTATAGTATCCCTCCAATTTTTGGGTGATCTAATTATATGCACTTCTTCCTCTCCAGTTATGTTTAACAATTTCCTTACCTAGTCAGATAATTTTTCTTGTGTCTCCTCAGAAAGTTTCTGAACTCCTTGAACCTCTATCAGATATTCAGTGTTTTCCTCATTTGTCTGTTTTCTTTTATTTGAATTCTGAATTTCCTGAGTCAAACTTTCTGATACATTATTGTGCCCCATTCTTAAAAGAACCTCAGTCTCCCTTTGAATGATCCCTTTTCTGCAGTTGTTGTTTATTTAGAAAGGAGAGTTATAAAGTGCTGATACATCAGGTTCTGTGGATTGTGTTAAAAGATCTCATTTTCAGCTTTATCCATGGCTTTCGTTGATCGAGCACCTCAATATTCACTATCTGTGCACTTTGTGTTATATCTTTGTTATCATCACTGAGAGTTAAAATCTCAACTTCCTTTTTTCCTGGTTTAGTTAGTTCTGTAACATCAATCATTTTATCTTGTTTTCCTGTGTTTTCCTTGGATTTTCCTATCAATGTGCTCTTTTTGGGGTTTTGGCATTCTGAGCGTGTTAATTTTTTTGACCTTTCTTTTTAATTTACCATTTTTGGTTTAGTCTTTTTCTTAATGACATCATTTTGAAATGTTCCTCTTGTTTTTTTTTCAAAAGGGTGGTAATTAACCTGTATTACCTTGTTTGATTTTTCACAACTAGAATTCAACTCTGAATAATCTATTTTAGGTTCTTTTATATTTTGTTTCAGTTTTCCAGCATAATTTTGTTATGGAATACTTCTGTGTGCAGTGTTGAAAGTATTTCTGTTATTGCCCAAAGGTGTTCTAAAATAACTATATTTGCATAGTAAGGGTTTTGATTATCTTTATTAATTGTTTTGATAGAGCTGAAGTGGAGCAAAATCCCCTTTATTTGTAAAATGCTCAGTATCACATATTATTGCAGTTTATGTAGCTCTGTATCTAGGACTTCTTGTTTCTACACTAGCTGGTGAGAATTTAGGTGAGTCAGAGTGGTTGATACTTTTTGTACCCCTGAGGCTGTGGATTTAAAGTCCTCTGTCCATTTCTTTAGTCCATCTATTGTCTGATCTAAATCAGTAATTACTGATGTTAAATTATCTTTTATTGTCTTGTCTGGTGGATATTGTCTGCTTTCTAGGCCCACATTTTCTTTTTGTTGAAAAGAGTATCAATGTTTATCTTACTGTTCTGATCTTTGTACATACTGTATCTTTGTAAATATAGCTATTGCATTGTTCTTCTACTTGTACTGTATATACTGCCATGCTGTAATCATCTCTTGTTGTATATATTTCATTGTTAAGTACCCTGCATAGCACTCTGTATGTCTTTTGTATTTGCTTCTACTTTTTACTTCTGCTATGTAAAGTGATTTTCCACAGTCTGCTTTTGGGGAGTTCTTTTTGCTGAGACGCTTCAGGAAGTATTTGTGTTTGGTAGGAAATTCCAGGTAACTTCTGTGTTTTGTAACAGGCTTATGTAACTGAGTTTATATAGCTGTGTGCTCTTTTAACTACCTTTAGTTCTAAGTGATTTTCCACAGTCTGCTTCTGGGGAGTTCTTTTACTAAACACTTCAGAAAGTGTTTGTGTTTGGTAACAGATTCCAGGTAACGTCCTGTGTTTTGTAACAGATTTTATGTAATTCTTCTGTAGTTTACAGAAGGTATTTTTTACCTGATTGTTTTTATAGACACAGAGCACCAAAGGAACTACCCACCTCACCCACTCCTATTCCACAACCACCTCAGGTGGTCTAACTTTATATTGGTAGGCCACACACCACTTTAAGACACAGAAACAGCTAAGGCAGCACAGCACAAGCAACAGCCTAGCTGGCATATAGGCAGAAGTACAAAGGTGCAGCTTGCAACTAGGTCCACAGAGGCACATACAAGAAAAGGAGAGATAAGCTATAAGCCACTACTGAAGAAGAAAGACAGGAAGTTCGGGAGAAGAAAAAGGGTTAGCAGACAGAAGGGAAGAGAGTTAGGAGATAGCAGATAGAAATTAGGATGCATAACCAAGCAGAAGAGTGAGGATGGTAACAGTCATGATGGGAGTGGTGCAGTGCAGTGGTTTTGGAGCAGTAGTCTTCAGGGAGACATTCTGGAGGCTGTGATGCTGCCCTATCTGCAGGCACCTCTCTATGCTGAGGGAGGAGGTTGCCTGTCTCCATGCAGAGTTGGCCAGGTTATAGGCAGCATTCACCCCCACCCAGAGACCACTGGGTCCACAACATGAATCTCATAGGATGCCCAGAAAGAAGCGTGACTGGACCAAAGTGGGTTCAGGAGGGATGGGGGAGTCAGAAGCACATTCCCCAACCAGTTCAGCTGGCTAGCTCCTACACTGTTTTGGAAGAATGGAAATGCCCACACAGGAACCCGCAGCTGGGACCACGAAGAATGGTCAGGACCTCAGTTGGAGCCCCAGGGAAGGGGACAGGGACCACAGAGGAGGAGGACACTTCTCCTAGTGGGAGACTCTATTATCCAGGGTGTGAAGTTAGGAACACCTAGCAGGGGGAGAGGAGGTCAAGTGCATCTCAGGAAGTGCTGCATAGGGGATGGGAAGGAATACATATGATCACTAGGAGATAGCCAGGAGGGAAGAGCTGGATGTCATTGTCCACCTGGGACCAATGACCTGGTGCAGAGAAGAGTGGAGTTAGCCAGAGTCCAGGAGGACTTCAGGAAACTGGGGAGGGATCTGAATCAGGTAGCATGTTCCATCTCATTCTTGGAGGTGCTACCTGTCCAAGGCACAGGGAGGATAGGGCACACCACATCCAAAACTTCAACACCTGGTTGAAGAATTGGTGTGAAGGGAAGGATTTGGCTTCATAGGGGACTGGGGTCCCACCTGGGCAGATGAGAGCTATATCAGGAGGATGGTCTGCATCTGTCTGGGAAGGGATCTCACTCCTTGGTGAGAAGTTGGAATGCTTCAGCAGACAGCATTTAAACTGGCCAAAGGGGAGAGTCAGGAGGACAGGTAGCTTAGGGTCACTCCCCATAGTAGCATGCAAAAATACAAGTTGAGAACAGGAATAACTGAAGCAAGCAGGAAGGAGCAGGCAGACAAATGTGTAAAAGGGGATGGGGCAGGAGCACATGAACAAGAAAACTGAGGTGGGGAAACAGGCAAGTGAGAGAGAGAGAGAACAAGGAGGGCAGGGTGTAAAACATGGAAGGTCATGCTCACAAATGCCCGTAGTCTGGGAAATAAGGTTCCAGACCTGGAAGCTTTGATGACGGATGCAGACCATGACATAGCAGCAATAACAGAGACATGGTGCTCTGCTAATCACAACTGGGACTTGAATGTACCAGGCTAAACACTGTTCAGAAGGGACAGGGAAGGTAAAAAGGGAGGGGTAGCCCTGTACATCAGAGAGAGGCATAAAGGCTACTGAAGTACAGGGAAGACAGGAGGCCAAGGCAATGTGGGTCACCCTTGACCCAGAGAATGGCACAGCAATATGTACTGGGGTGATCTACCAGACCTCCAGCACAGAGGAGGAAGTGGACATGGTACTAATGGAGGAAATTCATGACATGGCAGCTAATGGTGAAATCCTGCTGATGGGGATTTCAATATGCTAGATGTAGACTGGACCACTCAGGCAGCTGCTTCAGCCAGAAGCATGGCCATCCTGGAATCCCTTCAGGGGATGGACTCAGACAGCTGGTGCATGAGCCAACCAGAGACAAATCTATTCTGGACCTGGTATGGACCAATGGAAACAGAGTCAAAGGAGTCCAGGTGGAAGGAGCAGCTGAGCTCCAGTGACCACCACATGGGTTTGGCATGGAGACAGGCACTCAATTAAGCCACACAAGGGCAAAGTATTAGATTTCAGGAGGGAAGATTTCAGTGAAATGGGTAGATGTTTAAGAGCAGCCCTAGAGAAGGGAGAGGTAATGGAGGAGTGGAAGAACAGTGGGAAACTAAAAGGAGCCATAGTGGAGGTAACTAACCAATGTCTAAGGATAGTGGCCAAAGGAAAAGAAGAAGGAAACCAGTATGGTTCTCAAAGAATTAAAGTGAGACAAGAAGGCTAAAAAGAGCAAGTTTCAGGAAGTATACAGAAACCCAAATGAAAGAGGACAGGAGGTGTACATTGAATGTCTAAGGGAAGCAGGAAGGCTGTTAGGAGAGCCAAGGCACAGACAGAGGAGGGTTCAGCATGGACTGTGAAGAAAGGGGACAAGACATTCTATAGGTACATCAGAGGCTCAAAGGGAGGAGGGAGAGTATAAGGAGGGATCTAGACAAAGCAGAAATACTGAACAAATACTTCTGTTCAGTATTCACTAGGAGGAAGAGAGTCAAGGACCACAGTTGGGGAGAAGAGGCAATGGGGGGTGGGGAGAAGTGGATAACAGTCCATTTTTTTATTTCATTTATTTTGGTAACGGGTAAAGGCTCTGGACCAAAGGTCCTTTTCAGGCCCAACCCGGACAAAAAACATACAAAATACACAACTACAATCAACAATAATACAAAACCAAAAATACAAATTACAAATTGCAGTTACAAACAGATTTATATAATAAATACCTTTTAATCTTTGTTTTAAAGTTGAAACAGAGGCCATCCCAACATCAAGTGGGAGTGAATTCCAATACAATGGTGCAACAATTGAAAAACCTCTAGAGCTTAATCTAAGCTGAGACCTGAGGACAAAATATGAGGGGCCGTCAGCTAACCTCAGGCTGGGAAGCAATCACTCATTACAACTTGATCAGAAAGAGGAAAAAGGAAGCCAAAGTAAAAACATTTATATATCAAACAGACAACAAAATATTCTATTCTGCAACAATGAAAACCACCCCAACCGATAATAAAGATTAACTCATGTGTCCTATTTGGGGCTCCTAAATAAATCTACAAATATTATTATAGGCCACAGTTAGGTGCTTGCATATCTTTTGTACCTATGTTATAATATAAACACAAACTGTAATCAAAATGTGGACAAAGAGAACCAATAGCAATAGCTAATTTAGTTGCTTGTAAGAAGAATGACTTGAATTTGTATAACACCCTATTCCTTGATTTACTTTCTTAACCATTGACTGAATCTAAGGTGAAAAGGTCAAACTGGGATCCAATAGTGTTAAATACTTAAATTAAGACACTTGCTCAAGCAGACCACCCCCAAATCAGATATCCTCAGTTCCGGGTGTCCAGCAACATAAATTGCATGCCAAATAACATAACTTTTGTTTTAGCTGAGTTCAAAACTATAGCATTTAAAGTAAGCCAAGAACAGACGGCACCAAAATCCTTTTCTAGGGAATAAGAAAGTTCAGACACAGAATTTGACTGAGCACAAATTACAAGATCATCTGCATAAAGCAGTGATTAATGAAACCTATAAACCCAGGAAGCTGATTAATAAAAACAGAAAATAACTGGGGTCCCAAAATGGACCCCTGAGGCACACCACAACTAATTGACAAGACATCAGAAACCACAGAACCTACTTGAACAAATTGACACCTGTTACTCAGATAATCATAAAACCAAGATACGTCAACACCAGAAAACCCTAGATCTTTCAATTTTGTGCAGGCCAAACTGTGATCAGTCAAATCAAAAGCCTTGGTTGGGTCCACGAACACTGCTCCAGTCATCAAACTCTTCTCAAACCCATGTAGGATGGTGTTCAGAAATCCACCCGACGCGCTCATACCAAAGTGCTTATGGAACCCATGTTGTTGCCTTGAAAACAGATCATGAGTAACCAAATAGGCATCAACATGCTTAGCCACTAAATGCTCGAGTAGTTTGTTAAGGGATTCAGTATTGATGTTGGCCTATAATCATCCTTAGAAGTAGCACAGCTCTTTTTTGAATTGGAACCACCTTAGTTTTCTTCCAGGACAGGGGAAAAACACCTGTAGCCAATGACATATTAAAATATAACAAAGGGATCTGTAATAAAAGGGATAGCTAATTTTAAGAAGCGGACATCTAACCCTTCCACAGTCAGTCCCTTATTTGGGAGATACTGTGGGGACAGTGGAAAGAGTTCTGCAGGCACTCACAAAGCAAAGGTGGCTAAAGTTATGGGGCCAGACCATACACCCAATGATATTAAGAGAGATGAGAAGAAAACTAGCAGTGCCTCTGGCCACCCTGTTCACAGAGTCACTCAACACAGGCATGGTTCCAGAGGACTGGAGGAGGTGCTGTAGTTGCACTGCACAAAAGTGTCAGTAGGGAGGAAGAGGGAACTACAGGCCAGTCAGCCTCACCTCAGTGGTGGGGAAGATCATGGAGACACTGCTGAAAGAAAGGATAGTAGCACTACAAACAAATAATACCAGCACTCCAGAAGTTGCTTAATCCATTAAAGTGTATGGTTTATTCAAAATGCAGTACCAATGTCGAGAGGTTGACAGAAGAAAAACAAACCCCTAGCGCCTCGACTGTTAGGTCTTCCGAGGTATATAATTCAGTACTGACTTGTTTCTCCTTATATAGAAATCATTTCATTCAATTAAACAATTAATTCAATAATTGAAGGATTGCTCATAATTATACAGAGCTAAAATAAACTCAGCACTTAGTACAAAATTTAAATCATTGAAAGCAGTGCTGACTTAATGAAAAATAAAAATGAAAACAAAAAATAAATGAAGAAAATAAAGGAGAAAATAATGCAAATCCATAAGCTCAAATACATAGCTACAATGAATACTGTCAAGCATTTTTCTATTTAAGTAATATTATTTCTTTAGTTTACTTAAATAAAACTTACTGAGAGAAATGGCCAAGATATTTCTTAAGTAATACATAAATAATAAGGAACATGGTCTTTAGTGTTTACATTTCATCATTTTAAATCCACAAATCTTATTTGTAATATACAGATATGTTTAAGATATGTGGGTGCCTAGGCTACACCGCTGATCGTCAGCTATGAAGGTTAATGTATAAATGTAAGATAGATATGTCAAATATCCCAGTTATATATTTAAGGCTAATTTTAGTTTGAATTCAATGTATACCCTACCAGGACACGGAGGTCACGATGGGGTGCAAAAGGTAAAATAATCGTTCCGTTGATTTTAAGGACCAATAATTCAAAAATAGATTCTCTATTATAAACTAATATAATCAAATGAAAGTGGGTAATAATAGAGCTAAATTCCTAGATGATCATTCAGTACAGACCAGAGTTACCTCACATATCTAAATTACTAAAGGTGCTCCATGTTCTTATTTTCAGGTTCCACAGGGTGTGCTGCCACTGATTGGGCCAAGTGGTCTGTTCATTTTGCTGTGAAGTAAATATTTTACAACCTAAAAGAAATGATTCATAAGAGAATTATTATTTCATCATGAAAAGGCATTCCCAAGGTCTATTTTTAATCTCATATTTCCCAGATCTCCTCAGAGGCACAAAGTACATTTCAGAGTTTAAATTTCAAAATGAACTTAAGTATAAATAAAAGAAAATTAGTTCTAATAGGAAGGAAATACATGAGGAACCAAAAGTCATTATATCAAAGCAAAACTAAATCAATTCAAAAGGAACGACTAAAATAATCTTTAATTTTTTAAGTTTTGTTACTTTAAAGCTCCTTCAGAGTATAGTAACCTATTATCATTCATTCCTATAGAAAAATTAAACCGAAAAGGTTTTTCTATATAAAATAAACAATTGATCAGATTTTATACAGAGTCTATAAGCAAAATATGAGCTTAGAGTAAACCTCAGAAGGGGATTACTGTTTCTTTAAATAGGGTGTCAGATCGAAGTCCTCATTTAAGCCTTGTGGGTGAGAGCTTGTAGATTGAAAATCCACCTGGTTTCCTTCTGCCATAGGATTTTGAGTCTATCCCTCCTCGAATGGGTGCAGAACACATTCCAGTGCCATAAATTTCAGCCCTTTGGTTTGAATCATGTGCAACTGCAAAATGTGCTCCAATCACACTTTCTAATTTGCGATTGTATATGGCAAGGATGTGTTCCTGCATCCGTGTTCTTCACAGGAAGCGGTAGCCATGCCCTCAAATTGCAAAACCACATGGGTCCATGCCACATATACAACAAAGGTGCTTCGACATGTAGGAACTGGAAAATGTTTATTGCAATATCAGATCTAAGGGATGTACGTAGATATCCCCTCACAAGCATATGTGCAAACATTGCAAAAACCACATTGTAGAAGCTGTTTGGGTGGGTAGCCAGCCAAATTTTATTCACAGACTTCGTTTAAAATGACTGTCAGTAAAACATATCTGCCAGTGAGTTCCCTTTATGAAAGGTTACCCTTGGTGAGTCACCAATACAGTTATGTAGATTAAAATTTGAAGTCAGAATTGGCCCAGATTTTAAATACTGCTGCCTATTCATCAAGAGACGGATAGTGGCACACCTGGAATCTAATGGTGCCAGGATCTGAGGCAACATGGGCTAACAGCAGAAGGTCTTGTCAAACAAATCTGATAGATTTCTTTGATTGGATGACTAGGAAGTGAATCAGAGAGGAGCGGCAGACACGCTTACCTAGATTTCAGCAAAACTTTGATACTGGCCCACACAGAAGGCTGGTTAACAAGATGAGTAGTCTGGGCATGGGGCATAAGGTGACACATTGGGTTAGAAACTGGCTGATGGACAGAAGACAGAGAGTGGTGGTAAATGAGATCCAATCTAGGGGAGAGAGAGGTGACCAGTAGGTACCTCAAGGATCAGTACTGGGACCAGTCCTTTTCAATGTCTTCATTAGAGACATTGCAGAGGAGGCTAGAAGGAAAGGTCTGCCTATCTGCAGATGACACCAAGATCTGCAACAGAGTGGATACTACAGAAGGGTGCAGAAAATGAAGAAGGACCTGGAGAAGCTTGAAAGATGGTCAGAGGTGTGGCAACTGAGGTTCAATTCAAAAAGTGTAAGATAATGCACCTGGGTAGGTGGAATCCTGGGGAGAGCTACAGAATGGGGAGGAGGTGCTGACTGTCACCAAAGAGGAACAGGACCAAGGGTTATTATATCTGATGACCTTAAGGTATCAAAGCAGTGTGAAAAGGTTGCAGGAGGGCCAGTAGCATGCTGGGGTGCATAGGCAGAGGCATTACTAGCAGGAGACAGGAGGTGTTCATCTATTGCATAAAACACTGGTAAGGCCTCACCTGAGTACTGCATCCAGTACTGGAGACCACATGTGTAAGGATATAGACAGGTGGAGGCTATCCAGAGAAGGGCGACAAAGGTTGTGCATGGCTTGCATCACAAAACATATGAGGAAAGACTAAGAGTCCTCAATATGTACTCACTGGAGGAGAGGAGAGAAAGGGGACATGATAGAAACTTTCAGGTACCTCAAGGGCATAAACAATGTGCAAGTGGGGATCTTTTCCAATGTAGAAAATATATCAGAATGAAGGGACACAATATGAAATTGGAGGGGTAGATTAAGAAGTAACGTGAGGAAATTTTTCTACATAGAGAGGGTGGTGGACGCTTGGAACAGTCAGCCACACGAGGTGGTGGAGGCAACCACAGTGGAGTGGTTTAAACATGCCTGGGACAGGCACCAGGAACAGTGGGTGGGGAGTGATGAAAAGCCATTGATCACTTAGGATCAGTGACTGCATACAAATTTAGGGCTTGTGGGCAGACTAGATAGGCCTAGTGGTTCTTACCGGCTGACAATTTTATTTATCTATTTATGTATGTATCTATGTACCCCACTCCCCAGGTTGCACCTCAAAATGAGTTTTGGTTCATGGTACCTTTCCTGGTTATCAACTTTTAAATAAATAAATCTGTTTTCCCTTAGGTTAAATATTTAATATTTTACTGCCTGATTGATTTTCTGAGCTCTCTAATTTCCTTGATTGACTACATACCAGAAGTTCATTATAACTTTATTCACTATAATTCTCCAAAAACAATCCATAGTACCCAAAGTGTTGTTATCATATGACTTCAACGAAATAGCTTCTATTTCAGATGGTGAACCTGGGGAGCAAAATTTAAATTATTTTGCAAATATTGATCTCCACTGTTTGATTTAAGGACTCCCATTAATGTAATTTGGTATACTAGATAGCCCAATTTTGAGTTTTGCATAACATTTGTAATTTTCAGCTGTCCAATTTTATTACCCCTCTTATTTATTTTTATTTTAGGGGTAGTTGGGTCACCAAGTTCTATGTTCTTTTCAGCTACTTTGCTCATTTCTTTCCCTTCTCAGTTTTATCATTTCCTTCTCCCAGGCTTTCACCATTAATTTGTACATCTGGTGAAGTGAGTTTTCCACTTCTGGTATTTACCATTTTGGTTTTGCTATTGTATAACAAATCCAACTATGTAGCCATCACTACTATGCAAGTTGGCCTCTGAAATGCGGCAGGAAATACAATAAAATATCTTAAATCAAGCTTAGAATTATCACTTAATGAAAGAAGTATTCTTAGATGTTGTCTTAACTATATAGTTATTCAGAATTCCATCCATTGATATTCGGTATTTTCAAGATTGTACTAGACTTCAAAGCAGCTAGCAAAACCAAGCGCACAAGAACTCTGAACCAGCATTCCAAAGCACGCACACAATAGAAGAAAGTTAATAATAATGACTTGTTTATGCCTGGTATTCTGAGAGTCAATAAAAGTCAGAAAAAGTCAATGGAATAAATTTCACTTCTGACACAGGTTGAAAATGTAGCACAAGTAAAGAGCAGTAGCCCAACCAGTCTCCTATTTGCAGACCCAGTTCCAAGTGTTGTATGTAGGCCTTTACTTCTTCTAAAATCAACAGCACTTCTTGTTTAATCTTCCTCTTCAAAGACTTACTCTAATAGATCTTAGGAAATTTTACAGTTTTTAAGCTCCACCACACTTTAATGTGCAGCTTAAAGATGCAATTTCCCAGTCTCAGTATCCTGCCATAATAATGTTTCTTGATACGCTGGATTTTGTTGAAACAAAAGCAAAATTAAATGATACTAACTGTGAGAGTTTTGTAAATAATACACAGTTTTGTACATTTTGGAGTTCTACAAACTTCACAGGAATTATTTGAGACTGTAGCCAAACAGTTATAAAAGTTTATCTGATGCAATGTAATGGAACAAAACTTCAGATTGTTTTCCTGGTTTTACCCTAGCAAAAGTGCATCAGTTATATAACCCTTCCAACTTTTATATTTCTACACTTTAAAACTTATGCTCTCTTTATATATAACACTGATTTATTACTTTTAAGCTTATCATTTGTAAAGGCAGTTGTACTCACTCCTTATTTTCCATCGTGCTATTTCTTTATGTGAGGAAAGCATCGAATTTGGATTATTTAAGAGCTTGCAGACTTATGGATGGCTAATACAACAAAGTCGGAGCAGCTATCACTTGATTGAACAGACTGAGACTAACGATCTGTTATTAAATACTGAAATCTGAAAACATATAAGGACAAATGGGGTATACTACAAAAAATTAATAAATAAATAACAAACAGAAAAATAGGACAAGAAGAATGGAAGTTTGGGCCAATGAACAATTTGGACTCCAGGATTACCTTGTGATACTCAAAAAACAACAACATTTTATTTAGAATTTCATTGGTTGACAGGGTAAGACACTTAAAGAACCACCGGGAGGGGTACAGGGGATATTTGAAAGAAAACGTCTGATGGTAAATATTAAGTTTTCTGTGATTATTTTCAGCTTCAAGTTGCAGATCCGCACAGCATGTTGCCCAGGAAAAGAAATACCATTGAAGATGAAGATTGCAGAGTCTTTTGGACTGTGGTGGTGAGGGGCAACCAAGGCCTTGGACGAGTGTGGCGGAATGCCAGAGGGGCAAAAGAGAAATGGGGGCAGAAAAAGGGCGTGGTAGGAAGGATAACAGGTGGGCTCTAAGGATTCTACAGCCAGGGGTCAGCAGGTCTGGTGCCACCATTGATACTGGCACAGAACCAGTGCCCTGGTCTGCCCCAACACCTCAACCACCACTCTGACTACACAGGCCACCATAGAGGTGACGGTGCCTCCTGCTCCTACAGCAACCCCCAGTCCTCAGGGAGCGGTCCATCAATGAACCCATTAGCTCAAAGCATGGACTGGGTCATCACCTCAACACAGGAAGGAGGGGCCTCACGCCACATGGTACTACTACAAGATGTGTGGAACAGATGGTAGCGTCTGGGGGAGAATCGAGGGGGTTCAGGTTGCAGGGTATTGGGGAAGGGAACTAAGCCAGAGAAAAGTATAGGGCCAGGAATGAGTGGGTCCTGGTGGGATTAGGAAGCAAGTGTAAGGAGGAGGCACCTGGGTAGTAGACAAAGCAGAGGAGAAAGGTGATGGTCGAGGGGACAGAGATAGGGTCACCAGGGGCAGAATGAGGGCTCAGGGTCACAGGCAACAGGGAGAAAAAAAAGAGGTAGCAAGGTTTAGCATGAGCTATGGGGACTCTTTCATTCATCTAAATATAAGGGATTAATATATATGTTCATTTGTGAGAAGGGCGGCTCCTTTTAGGAGGACTGATGAGAAGCGAAAGGTCAGAGGCACTGGGTGGGGGTAGTTAGAAGGAACAGCGGGAGCACAAATGTGTCTGGTGGCCTGCAGACACTAGTTGAAATGAAGGGTTTGGGTCAATCGACAGAGGCCCAGCAGGATATATGTCGGGGGTTAGAACAGGGTGGGGTTTCAGCCCACAGGTTTTGGAGAAAACAGGACAGGGCAATCAAGAAAAAAAAAATAATAATAAACACAAAAAGGGGAGGTTGAAAGAAAGCAGAATAAGGGGGGCAGCGTTACCCCATGGGAGGTATTAAAAAATTTAAAAAATGTTATTTTAGTTGTGTATGGATGGCACCCTAGGAGGGTTTCAGGAAGGTTCACAGAGGGGAATAGGGTATACGACACGATGGAAGAGGCAGTAAGTTCTTTAAGGGTGACCTGGGGGATTTACGATAGAAAAACGGTATTGAGGTGGCAGGTGTAACCCTTTGTTACCAGGGTTACTAGAATTCCAGTAAGACCTAGTGGTAGGCAGGGAAGGCAGCTTGTGAAACTCCAGTTAAATGGGTTTCACACTGTCTCCTCTGTCCTCAGTCACAGCTGAGACTAGAGGGATGACATCATAGTAGAATTGTTACAGCTGCATGAGCCACAGTTGGAATCTTCAGCTCAGAGTAGTTCTAGAACCTTGGGAATTTGAAATTCATTCTTCCGTTTGTCCTTAAGCAAGAAGGATGCATCAGACAGTAGTTTGAGTTTGCCTCCACACAGAAGGAAGTTTTTCTGTGTTTCACCATTCTTCAAGTGGTGGAGACTGTCCCTCGGTCTCAGTGCCCCCTCCTCCGAGAGGTGAGGAAAAGGTCTCTGTGGGTTCTAGGGCAATCCCCTTTCCCACCAAGGAAAGAAGCTGCCTGAAATTACTTTGTCTGTTTGGGTATACAGAAAAGGTTAAAGGACTTCACCTGTGGGGCCCTGCAACGTTTGGGTGAGTGTTTGGCTCCAGTTTAAGGGCAAACAACTGTGTTTTCAGTCAGGAAATGTTATTTGGGACTGCTGTTTAGAGCACTATATACACTAGGACGAACAAATGGAGCAGTCAATTCAGTTTCAAGTTTCAAATGGTTTTATTGGGGACTGCTGTTTGGGAGCACTATATATACTAGGACGAACAAATGGAGCAGTCAGTTTAAAGTTTAAATGGATTCAGAATTCACAGTAGAGGGTGCATCAGTTCATCCACCATGCAATCTACAGTTTTAAAGTCTAAAGTTTCTGTGTGTTCAGAGAAATGGCCGGTATGGGCTGTGGGAGCTGGAGGTGGATAGATCCCTATCTTTAGTAACCAGGTCCACACTCTCTGGTTCTTCTGTTTTGCTACTCGCCTCATGCGCTTGGCCAGTGATGGGGTGGAGTACCTAGACATTAGTGCACTTAACTTGAAAATCTCTCTAGGAGTCGCAGACTTCAAGTGTGTGGGAGCCACAGCTAGAGCTTCTGTTTGATGGGATGTCTTTCCAAGTAGAGTTTGGGTTCATTCACCAAATGGACTGTCAGTAGAGTGGCGGCAGGGAGCCGGCCAGTCAGGCTGTGTATCCACGCATGCGAGCCCGGGCTGAGTGCCTGGTGGGTCAAAGCCAGACAATTGTAAAGTGTTCATTCTCCAATGGACCGCTGTGTTTAACCTCTAATCTGCATTACAGTTACATAGCCCTGTGGGGACCTACAGAGCTTTGTTTATGTACAGTGAGTTAATAAATAAAGCCACACTGAAAAATCCCAATTCTGGTTCTGGACATTACAGTTATTGCTTCCTGTAGTTGGATTTACTTGGGTGCCCCTGTGCAGAGTAGTCAAACCTAGGCTTCTTGTGCCAAGTAGCCTCATCCTTCCCCGAACCCGTAGATACCCTATGTATATTCCATGCTACAAAATGGGCATATGGGTGTTACACAGGTTTTAATGACAGGTAGTTGGACAAGGTGAGGTGACAAGGAAGGCCAACTTGGTCATGCCAGTGCACGTGCTACAAGAAAAGGGTGTATTCGGGGTTTGAAGTGGATAGTGCATGAGGGTAGTGGGTACAGGGCAACAACCCTTACTTGACAGGATCTCCCACTCTGGGAAGGGAAGGAGGCACCCTGCAGATTGGGAAGGGGGCTGCAAGCATTGTTGGAAGTGAGGGGTCAAGAAATTAAGTGTACCTTATGCACCAGTTAGGCAACAATCAATCATGGACAAAGCATCCTTTCAATCTGGAAAGGAGGTAGGCGTGAGGGAAGAATGACAAACAACGTCTAGGAGAGGTGTCAGAAGCTAGGTATCCCCGGCACTGGATATAGAAGTGGTTTGAAGCAGCAGATCAAAGTTAAAAAAGGGAATTCTTTATCTACTCACTAGACAGAGCTGCTAGGGGCTGACAAGACTACCAAAATGAGAGCAACTATCCTGGCTATTCCATTTGCACAGAGCATTGCAAAAGCTATCCGTGCATATGGCAGATTAGCAGAATGACTTTAGTCACTCTTTCCACACCCCATTGCTAGACCATTTCATTCTACCAATTTACTGAATTATAACGGGCCACTTAGTTGTCATAATAATTGCCTGTGGATTGCAAAAGACTGATTTTGCATTTTGAAGTCCTGCAGTGGGGCTGCAAACACATCATCAATTGCCCCTGTGGTGTTTGCCACTTGGCCGCATTTAGATATCTACACTGGTTTAGCCACATTCCTTACAGTCTAATGGAAACTGAGTACTGTGTTCTATGTTCCTTGTAAAATAGGATAGGTGCACAGTGGCAAATGGTATAAAGAATGGGAAAGCCTAAATTTAGGCAGGGCCGGTCAGTCATTTACGGTTTAGTTTCATAGAAGAGGAAATGAGAAACAGGATTCAAACTTTTAGCAGAGGTTAATTAGTAGTCAGTTGATAACACACAACAATTAAGGCGGTTTTGGGAGTAACACAAGGACCGACAGCCTCCTCTTGGGGTCTGATCAAATGGTATCCATGTACGGAGTTAAGGAAATCAGCCTGACGCATGAAATAGCAGAAGAGCCCAGGTGAACAATGGGGCAGCACCGTAGTGTAAATATCAAGTTGCTTGCCCAGGCCCAGCAGTGTATGGTCAGGAGGGTGCTGCCAGGGAACAGGGACACAGTCCCAGGGAGCAGTGGGGAAAAGGGCAAGTGAGTATACAGCAGACAGCTGGTTCCCATAGTGAAGAAGGGTGGGGAACCCAGTGGTCCCTCCTCCCATCCCTTCATGACAAGTTTCAGAGGCTGAGGTGACATCATGGGGGACAGTGCACCAATAAGCATCCAGGGACTTGGGACATTTAACTTGAGGGCTCCTAGTTCCCATTTTGAAGAAGGATTTTGTATTTCAGGGAGGTCCCAATGGTAACTCCTCTCTCCCCATCTAGATAAGGCAATGGCAGACGTTGCTGAGAAAAAAGGGAGGGGGCAGGAGAGAGAAAAAATAAAAATAGCCGGAGGTGCTGGTAGTTTCTCTAAATGATGTATGCGAATGGTAAATAAGGCACTGAACCACAAAGTGGAAGAGGAGGTCAGCTGCTTTTCCTGTGGGCGACTCTTCCTTATTCAAACCGACAGACAGGAGCCAGAAGGTCCCAGGATGGGCAGACCTGTCTGACACAGATTAAGTCTACCAGGAAGGGAGTATGGGATGCATGTGGGCATTGGGGGTCATGACCCTCCAGAAGGTGAGGTTGGAAGCACGAATGGGGACATGGTCCTCAGCCACAGGGTGAACAGATTTTAAGGGACAGGCCATTTAAAAAAAGGGGAGGAGAGCACCTACTTCGGGGAAGCTCATCATCTATCACAAGCTGGAGGTGGGCTAATGGAAAAAGAAAGGTAGGTGCTCAGGAGAGGGACAGACTTATGAAGGTGGACAGCAGGTCTGCCAAGACTGCCAAAGGTGGACAGCAGAGAGAAGAAGAGGCACAGAAAAGGGGAGGAGGAAGGGGGTTGGATAATCTGACTCAGAGGGCTGCAGAGCAACACCAGACAGATGAGTGGTATGGGTGTCACGCACACCCAACAAAAAGAGAAGAACATGAAGAGAGCAACCCCAGATGTACATCTGGGGGACAAGAAAGAAAACAAGAATGAAAATGTTGTTTATGAATATTGTGCAGCCCCAGATTTAAATTGAGGAGAGAAAGGAAAACAATGAGGAAAATGTGGTTTATGGAAATTTGTATAATAAAGATAATGATGAACATAATGTTGTAAAATATGAGGATGAAAATATTGTGGAAGTAGACATTTGGAAGAGATTATAATAAATTAATTGCCAACTGAGCATCCACACCAATGGTAGTCTGTGTTTTATTAGGCGGGGCTCTGGGGACAAGGGCACCTTGTCCCTGTGACATCCTAGATGTGAAACCTGTCTCAAGATGTCTTTGCCACATGACTGAGCTCAGTGATACTTTAAAAGGGTGGTAGTCCCTCCTGGGACAGAGAGATGAACAACCACAGTTTTCCTTGCACAAGCATTCATTCTACATTCATAAAGACTAATGCACATGCATAAGTTGCCCACTGAAATAGTAAATTAATGGGCTGTGCCTTGGTTTCTGTGAGGCAGCAGACTACAGCACCCCCATTTACACTACTGTGTGTTCCATTTAACTGCATACCTGGTATGTGCACATTCCAGCTACATGCACAGTTTCCAGATTTATAAATTTTTACATAGCTAACATGGTAAATAATTCCATTTAATGCTAACTGGTTAACTGCATATTTTGGTTTAGAACGCATTTATGCTAATTGCTTTGACCACTAATACCACCTGAATCATTCCTAAGAAATGCAGGATGAGGTGCTAACAAATGTAAATACAGTCTGGTATTTTACACTCTGCCTGCTGGCTGACCACTAGAAGATTAGTGACAACAGAGAAAGAGAGAAAGAAGGTTACACTTAAATTGAGAAAAATAGGACTGTTACAACACGTTTCATTACCAAATGGAAAGCACCCAGATGCAGCAGAAGAGTTTGATTTTGATTTATCAACAGTTTCCCAAACTGTGGCAGCAAAGGAAAAACTTTTTCAAGTAGGAAAAGTCTGAAAACAAAGACCTCAAATGCAAATGGTGTGTAAGAGTTATGCAGTAGAAGACGCCCACTTGGATGATTTTCAGGAACACATACCACGATGCCCTTGTAAATTGCCCTCTCCTGCTGTTAAAATCACAGCAGCTTGCTGACAAAATGGGAAATAAATTTGCCCCACAAGCAGATGGATTAGCTACCGAAGGTGAGAAATAGCATTTTGTTTAAGCAGTACCATGGAAAGACAAGCATTTGTCAATGCCGAATGTTTGCTTGCTGGCATTGGCATTGGTGGGTGTGCCTTTGGTCGTCAGGCATAACGGTCACACCATTTCACCACACTATCCTGCAAACACCGACAAGGGTCACAGTGTGCCTCAGGTGTTTGGCCTATCTCACCCATTCCATCGGAAATACGGTGAGATGGGTGCAGTATAGGAGAATGGGGTGAACTTTGGGGTTAAAGAGTCCAAGGCACCTCGATGCCTCTCACTGGCTGCATGGTGGGTGGGTGAGGAATGGTATGAGCATTACAGGTGACAATCCCAAGTCACACCCCTGATGCCTGTCAGTCTCTACAGGGTGAGGCGTTATGGTCAGAAACCCTAATGCCTCAGGCGTTAGTTGGTATTTTCAGTCAAATTTTCAACATGTTTTTTGTGACCCCACCTTATGAACATTGGCAATATCAGTTTGTTAGCTGAAAGATGATTTTGCAAAGTCACTTTCTGACATTATTTGGCACCTCAGGTACAAAACACATTTCAACAGGATGTGAAAAATGACAGCTGTACTGTTCATAGGGAGGTGTAAAATGGCAATGTTGAAAATCTGCAGTGAAAGTAGTAAAAAGTGGTGAAGTCAAGAGCATGCATAGAAACTGTGCAATGCACACCCTTAATGTAGTTTGTTTGGGAATTTTACAGCAGACAGTCAACACAGACTTTTTGGGACCTCCGCTCATGAACAGTGTCACTGTGATTTTCTTAATCTGTCCCAAACAGTGATTTCCACAAGCGACCACGCATTTCTGTGCCAGAAAGTGTGAAAACACTTTCGTCCATGTTGTGAAAAATTAAAGCTGTACTGTTCATAAGGAAGTGTGAATAAATGCCAGTGGTGAAAATCTGGACTGAAAATATTACAAATTCATGAACTTATGAGGGTGCATGGAAACAGGGCAGTGCTCGCTCGTAACACAGTCATTTTATGGTCTTTTGTCACCAAATTTTCATCATAGCCATTTTAAGACCTCTGCTCATGAACAGTGTCACTCTGATTTTCTTAATCTGTCCCAAACATTGATTTCGCACACCAACTGCGCCATTATGCGCTACATGCGCAAAACACATTTTGGTAGGCGTGAAAAATGACAGCTGTACTTCCTTATGAGAAGGTGTGGTAAAATGGCAATGTTGAAAATCTGGAGTGCAAATATTAAAAATTTGTGAACTTACAAGCTTGTATAGGATCTGCACAACACACACTCATAAAACAGTCATTTTGGGATTTTCCCCAAATTTTCAACATAGGGTTTTGGGGCATACCTCATGAACTGTGACACTGTTGTTTCATATGTCAGTCCCGAAGGTGGTTTTGTGCAGTGACTGCAAAATCACTTTTAGGGCCAATTAACAAAATGACAGTGACAGAATTCATGAGGTAGGGTCCCAAAACCCCATGTTGAAAATTTGGTGAAAAATTCCCAAAATGCTGAGATATGCATCAAAGTTGAAAAATCCTATTTATGCTTACCGGTATTTCCTCAGTTCGTGGTCGGCTTTGAAGAGTGCAGACGTGTTCCGGTCCACCAAAGTTCATTGCACAGGACTCCAGAGGTAAGTATGGAGTGGGGAGGCAGGTGCAGAGGGTGGGCGTGGATGGGAGAGGGGTCAAGACAGTCAGCATGGGACCGTTCTTTCTTTCTAGGTTTCTTTTTCTTGTAGGAAGATGATGCGGGATGTTTGCCATGCTGGGGTGGGCTTCAGTGTGGTAGCTGGAAGTTTTTGGGGGTCAGTGGAGCTGACGGAGATTGGACACCTCTGTTGGACATAGAGGCGTTGCCATGCTGGGGTGGGCTCCCAGCATGGCACCTGAAGTGTTTGGGGGCACCAAATGGACATTTGCCACACTGGGGTGGGCTCCCAGCGTGGCACCTTGAAGGCTGTTTGGGGGCACTGGAGCCAGCGGGGATTGGGCACCCCTGTTGGCCATACTGTGTGTGTGTGGGGAGAGTGCGTGAGTACGCTGGGGGTGGGCTCTGACGTGCTGCCTTGTTGGGTGGGGAGGAGCTGTATATGACAGCTTTTGCACTGTAGTGCCACATGGAGGCACTTTGCATACTGCCAACAGCGGCAGTATGCAAATTGCCTACACACTGTGGCTCGCTCTTTCAATTGTACACTACTTCATTTGCAAACACTGTCAGCAGACAGCTCTTACATTCATTGGTGCGGGGCCGCACTTGCAAAAAGGCAGCAGGCATTGGAAGTAGGGAGGCACACCCCACGACTCGATGGTGGCATGATGTTTCTTGCACATGCTGCAAGCAAACATAAAAATGACACTGATTCCCAGTCTGCAGATGGCTGGGTAACTACAGTTCTCCTACGGTTATTGAATAATTTCCCCTCACATGTCATATTTAACTGTGGATGAGATTGGCCTATCGCTTTGGGTGATCTCAGAGGGACATTGACTTTACTGTAAATCTGATGCAACTTCAGGTGGAAACAAGCTTGTAAATGAATGTCATTCTGTTTTGTTGCAGTGTGTCTAGAACTGAAAATGAGACCAGTCATTGTTGACAGTTCAACAATAACAAAACAACCAGCTGATTTGCTAGCCTTTCCATAGATGCCCTGCCAGGTGACTGGAAAAAACTCAAACACCTGGGTGACTGGTGATATTTTACCTGCTGGTTAAAAATAATCAATGCACAAATGTGACATAAGAGGAAGAATCCCTGTATCCTCAACAACTGTAGTGCCCACTCAAATGTTCCCCTCTCAAATATAAATGATAGAATAATACTGTACGTTGGGTGGCGTGTATAATGAAACTTTACACACACTTGAGGTACTAGATGCTACATCACCCTGAGAGTGAAGCTCATGGGTGTGTAAAAGCATCCAGCACTGATGATGTGTAAAATTTAAGTTTACACCACCCCATGTAGTATTTTATATAATTGCTGGGGTCGCATTTATTTTTACCTCAGCAATTAAATAAATCTTACCCCGCCTAATAGCCCAATTTGCTGTTTATGGCTGCAAACAGTTCTGAAAGTGTCAGGCAACAGCCAGTAGCAGTCGTAGTCACTATTGTTTACCAGGGCACAGCTATAGCACAACAAATGGAGGCCAGCACACTTATGTATTGTTACTATGGGGAAGCTCTGCACTATATTGGGCAACACCAAGGCACAGCATTTGTTTACCAGGGTGCATGCCCTGGTGTGCTTTAATTATAAAGCCACCACTGAGAATGGCTGGTCTGATCTTGGATGTGTTGCAGTAGGGGAGGGTCTCCATGAATCCTTCAGCCCCTCTTGACCCGGTGGATGGTGTGATAACCTGACAGAGGATGACCACTGACAGTGCTGGCAGAAATAAGTTTGTGTGATTCAAAGTTGCAGCCTTTTTATTGATTGGCAGGTGCATGCAGTGGTCCCTCCTCGTAACAGCCTGATTGGCTATTTACAACTGCAAACAGTACCAAAATGGCAGGAACAGCCGGTCGGATCTTGAAGGTACTTCAGTGTTGGGAGGGCTGTGCCTCCATGATTGCCTCAACCTCTTACATCCCTGGAGGATGATGTGCTGACAGTCAGTCAGGAGAAAGCAGCCTGGTGATCACAAAGGTGTCTCCAGAGAGAGGAAGGTGATAACAAGTATTTGTTTTATCACTGAAGCCTATGAGAAACTGTAGTATAGTGCAAGGCATAGTGCAGCTTGTGTCTTTTATCTCATAGAAAGACCAGGTGTGTTCAATATAATAACCAGCTGGTTATACTGACAAATTGCACTCGGCTCTTTCTATGAAAAAAAAATGCAACACAGTTGTTATATTGATTTTCATCCCATTAAACACCACTGTGCTGAAACAGCAAATGGATATGGGCATATTTGACTTGCATCCCAGCGACCTAGCTAGGTGATGATGCAGGCCCTGTTCTGGAGGCAGCCATCCCAGTCAGATTCTTCAGGGTTTACTGCCTGAGAAAGGAGTGGAGGGAGGGTGGCCATCTGCTTTACCTGAGTTGAACATGGCGGTGCATCCAGTGAGATAAGTTATCATTTGAATGTGTGGCCATGTGTGGGGTCCAGCTACAGGTTTTAGGATCCTCTTCTTGTATCAGCCTCTGGAGATTGAGGGAGTTCCTTTAGGAAATCAAGGACTTAGTTGCTGCTAGAGTACTGGAATCTGCTAGATGGCTGATTCTGGGTGATTTCAATGCCTGACTTGATGACAAACTCTCACCTTTGGACAAAATTTCTTCTGGGTGATGGAGTCTCTGTGCCTCCATAAGTTGTTACATCTTTAACTCCCGAACATGATCACACCTGGGACATGGTCATTTTCCTGGGGCTCAAGGTAAAGGATCTTGAGACTGATCTGGTCAGTTGGTTGGGTCACTGCACTATGAAGCTCTCATTCGGGGTCCTCCTTCTAGTCCACCCCAGTGGAGATAGTCCAGTACTGCCATTTATTAGACCTATGTCCAGAAGGACTTCAGTGGTGCTAGACATTTCGGATGTGATGGCAAGATATGCCATGGGATTGGAGGATGCTGTAATGGCCCATAATGCTACAAGTGGCCTTACCTACAGAAGTATGCCCTCTTGTTTCATGCTGTGGCTCATTGCTGTGTCATGGTGAGCTAAGTGAGATGTACTGTATACAACGAGGTGGAGTTTGGAGCATTGTTGAAGGAGATCCAGGGTCTAGGCAGACAGATTGGCTGAGTATTCATTATGATGAATGCCAAGGGAAATCATCCAGAACAAGGCAATTTGGAGACTGCTGCCAGGAACATTTAATTAGCTCATCTCTTTTGGACTGTGGAGTCCATGAGAGTAAGTTTCACCTGCTAAATGTTGGGAGTTTACTTGATCTTTCTCAGACTGGGTGTTCACTATTCAGGCTGGGATCTCTCAAGTGGCTTGTGGCAACGGGCAGGGCTGACATGACACATCATGGATATACTAAGCTGTTGTGGGAAGAGTTCAGACCAGTAAAAATGGAAGAGATGATTGGAATGGTTTCTGAGCCATGAACAACATTCTGTGAATAGATCCAGGCCTGATACGACTACTGGTGGGCTGTGTTGGGCATCTTCACCTGGTGTTGCTGGTATTGTGTAGTGTTCTTTGTTGAAGAGGGTCTTCCCAGCAGAATTAAAAGATGCTGTTGAGGCCTTTCTGAAAAAGTCATCTTTGGACCCAGATAACCTAATGAATTACCAACTGGTCTCTAAGCTGCCCTTTTGGGCAACATTATTGAGAAAGTAGTTGCACTACAGCTTGAAAACACCTCAAAGCCTTTGACATTAATGACCTTTTCCAGTCTGGATATAGGTACAAGTATCGTACTAAGACTACACTGGTCAGGGTGTACTATGACCTTCTCTGGATGAGGGATAGCGGTGAATGGCCAATTATTCACCTCAATCTCTCCTTAACTTTTAACACTGCAGACCATGGGTTGTTATTGGATCAGTTGAGGGAATGCATAGGACTCACTGACAAAGTCATTTGTTGGTTCGAGACCTGCCTCAGAGACAGGACACAGAGGGTTGTGTTGAAGAATTTCTCCTTACTCCCATTGTTATTGCCTTGTGGTATTCTGCATGGGTCAGTCTTCTCACCTATGCTGTTTGCAATGAATGTGCTGCCTCTGGGAGGATCATTAGATGTACAGATTGGAGTTTCACTGCTAAACAAATGATACCCAGCTGTACCTATCATTTGCACCCAGGGCACCTGTTGCAGTGAAGGTGCTTAATAAATTCTTGGCTGAAATACAGGCATGGATATCATTAAGCTGATTGAAAATCGTCTCGTCCAGTGGTTCCAGTAGGGGGTCCCGACCAGGAGGTCGTGAGGTCAAGCGTTTCCAGCCCTCCCCACCCCACCCGACCACGCTTCAGATCGTCTCATCAGTGGTTCCAGTAGGGGTCCTGACCAGGAGGGCCCTTGACGGCAAACATTTCCAGCCCTCCCCACCCCCACCCGACCATGCTTCCACGCTTCCAGGTAAAAGCTCCGACTGCCTCACACTGCAATCAACGAAACAAAGTTTAAAGCGCTGTGGGACTGTGATTAAAAGTGAGACTTTCGTAGCTTAAAGCGCTGTGGGACTGTGTTTAAAAGTGAGACTTTTCCTTGCCTGAATTTCCGAAGTGCCATTTGGTTTGATTATAGCATGCTTGTGCTCAGCTGCTTAGAGCTCTGAGCTCCCTGTATAGCATAGTATAATTTATTTAATTGCTTAAAGGGTTTTGTGTCCCCCATGTGCTGATAGTTTTGTAGGGTGAAGTTATTACTGGCCATGCAACGTCAACAGTTAATCTCTGTTGCCTTTATTCCCCTATTACCACTATAGTATAATTTATTTAATTGCTTAAAGGGTTTTGTGTCCTGCTGTAGGTCTGTGTTACAGCTCCTCGGTGTGTTTCTCTGCTGTGATCAAGCACCCCTCCACATTAGCTCCTTCCTACCCCGCCTCTTGCCTATCTATAAACTGTCTCTTACCTGAGCTCTTCTCTCCCCACAGATCATCCGTCCAAGCGGTTCCAGTGGGGGTCTTGACCAGGAGGTCGCGAGGCAACGTTTCCAACCCTCCCCAGCCCACCCCACGGACCACGCTACCGATTCCAGGTAGCTCGACTGCCTCACACCGCAATCAAGCAAAGAAGTTTAAAGCGCTGTGGGACTGTGTTTAAAGTGAGGCGTTCCTTGCCTGAATTGCCGTAAGCACCATCGGCTCGATTATAGCATGCTTGTGCTCAGCTGCCTGGGAGCTACAGCTCGTCAGTGGTTCCAGTAGAGTTCTTACCAGGAGGTCGCGAGGGCAAATGTTTCCAGCCCTCCCCACGCCACACGCCACTCGACCATGCTTCACGCTTCCAGGTAAAAGCTCCGACTGCTTCACACTGCGATCAATTAAATGAAGTTTAAAGCACTGTGAGACTGCATTTAAAAGCAAGACTTTTCCTTGCCTGAATTGCTGAAAGTGCCGTTCAGCTTGATTGTATGCGCTTGTGCTCAGCTGCCTAGGAGCTCTGAGCTCCATGTGGACTAGCCCTTGCCGGCTGGCTGCCCCCACCACCACCATGGTCGTCATCGCATCTTATAGCTGAGATCACGTGGTGCGCGAAAACCAATCAGCCCACTTTACCATTTGCAGGCTATACATTCTCACCACTAGAGGTCTCTCAGCATTAATTTGCCTGCCTCATCTATCCTATTAGCCCCAGGGCGATAACTGAGCCTGTCTTCTTCATATTTGATTTGAAGTCAAATTGCCTAATCAGTTAGCCCTGTCCCCTAGTCTCCGCTAATACTAATTGCCTATTCTTCTGGGTACCCTCGGGCCAGATTACCCTCAGACCTGTCTCCCAGGCAGAACCCCTATTTGCTCACTAAAGTTAAAGCTGCAAGGTTTTCCCTGTTAGCCAGCGCCTGGCTAAGGCGACCACTCTCCTGCCGCGGCTGGCTGCCTTGCCTTGCCACTGGTGGCTACTCCACTGTTGGACACCTCATGTGCTCCTACTGCTCAACCAAGAAGTGACCATGGCACCTTTGGCACTGGCAGGTAACGTAACCAGCAGTCAAGGTTCTCAGCATACCCTATACCCTTTCAAGCCCCCCATGGACTGGTTATCTGCTAAAAGCCTCATAATTGCGCACCTCAGTATCCAGAGCATCCTACAAAACCTAGCAGAACTCACAGCCTGGGCAACCCACTACAAACCAGACATACTGTGTATTGGAAACATGGCAAACCTTGCATACCCAACTCCGCGTCGCCCTCCCAGGTTACAGCCTCATACGGCGTGACAGGCGGGCAGAAAAGCGTAGGGGGCATGTTCCTTACTTTCGAGCACCTAAATGTATCCACTGTGCCTCACTCACCTCATGAACCTCTGGTATGTGAGTTCCTTCCTCACTCCTCCTACTTGGAAACACGAAAAGGTGCACATGCTTTGTGCCTACAACCCTCCGAAGGGTGGGGTCAAGGGCTCTCCACCCTACTTGACCTCATCAAAGCAAGGTGGGCTCAAATGAGTTACTTATCCTGGGGACCTCAACCTCAACTGGCTGGGGCCTAATACCAGTGTATTTGAACCTCTTCTGTAGGGCCTTGCGCTTAGCCAGATCATCACAGGGCCTGGGACCTCCTCTCGGAGGGACAAAGGCTCTCTTATTGACTGGGTTCTTTGCAACTGATTAGACAGAACTGCTCACTCGGAACTCTCCCCAACACCATTTCAGGCCACTCGCCACCCTACTGCATATGGGGCACCTCCTCACACAAAGTCCTCTGCAGGGTGATACAGATGATGGACTTCTCCAAGCACAGTCTAAAGGTTTCCTCAATGACCTACACTGCGCAGACTGGTCTGGGTCACCGCTACTAATGACCCCATTGCAGCCCTAGATCAGTTCCTAGCCGTATTTGCACCATTGCAAAATAGGCATCGCCCCTCACTAAAGGAGGGTAAGCAGCGTCACTAAGTGGCTACATGGGGACTCTTCTCCCTCATGAAGCTGAGAGACAAATGGTGGGTGAAACATAAAATCTCAAGCAACATTAATGATCTCCTCGAATACTGGTGGCTCAGAAACTCCTGCAAGAGTGCCATCACAGCACTGCTAAGAGTGAGCTCTGCAATCCACCTTGCCTCAGCCTACAACCCCGGCATTTCTGGCAAAACATCAAAAACCTGGCGGTTGGTCTGTCAGGAAATGACCCCGACGTGAATATTAGGGGGTCTATTGCAATAACCCCCATACTATTGCCACTGCTTTCAACAGCATGTTCACTGACCTGACGCCTGCGTCATCTTTCCGACCCGCTGCACCTACACAGCCTAATGGGCCCCTCTCCGGCCTCCTTTCTACCTCAAAGGATCTCAGTTGAGGAGACCAAAGCACTCCTTGCTGGGCTCTCCCATCACCTGGGTGCTGGTCACGACAGCCTCGAGCTAAAGCTGCTGGGCTTGGGGCCCCCTCCTCACCAGGCCAGTCGGCCACATATTTAATGCCTCACTTATCTCAGGGATCATACCTGACATTTGGAAAGTTACCAAGATTGTCCCTGTGCACAAGCAAGGATACCCCAAGAATATGAAAATTACGCCCCATTGCCATACTCTCGGCAGTCAGTAAGCTCCTAGAAAAGCTGTTGCCTCTCAACTCACTACCTTCAGGGTATGCAGTTCTCTCCCCAGCCCAGCATGGCCTAGGAAGGGGCATAGCACATCGACAGCACTTGCCGTAGTTACCTCGGAGATCCGGTCAGCCACTGACCAAGGCAAACTGACTGGAGCCATCTTCGTTGACCTCTCTAAGGCCTTCAATCATGTTGACCACTCCATCCTCCATTCCACTCTACAGTCCATGGTTCTGCCACGAGCCCTTGCATGGTTCTCTGACTACCTTGGGGAAGGTAGCAATATTCTTGCTTCAACTGCGCTCTCTCTGCCTTTTCCCCATCACCCTCAGCGTCCCTCAGGGATCCGTCCTGGGACCCATTTTGTTTCCCTGTTCATCAATGGGCTGCCCTTCGTTTTGCTACCCACGGGCACATAACCCTATCATGAGATGACCTTGTCTTATTGTACAGTTCTCCGGACGTGTCTAGCATAAACACATGCCTGAACTCCGAGCTGCACTAGTATCCAGAACTGGCTGGTGGGACACAAACTCACCATCAACCTGGATAAGACCAAGGCCATTCTCTTCGGGTCTTTGGCCAAAACCAATGCCCCCACCCCTAATGATTTATGGGGCTAATGGCACCCTCCTGCTGGTCCCCATTGCCGTGAAGTACCTAGGTGTTACCCTTGATCTGCAACTGGATCTTACAGTGCACCTCAGAAATGTCTGTAAGGCCACTAACAGAAGCTTGGACTTGCATACAGGGCTAAAGATTAGCTCACCCCGGCTGCTTGTCTTGCCATAGCCAGGGGATACTCCTGCCCATACTTTGCTGTGGGTTCGTAGCCTTGCCATGGTCCTTAACTCAAGCCTAGCTAAGTGGGATCTGACATACAACAACATCTGCCCAACCGCTCTCTGCTCCCTCGCCTCACGCATCGTTGTGAGCTATACTCCAGGCTGGAATGGTCTCCCCAGAAAACACCGTGCTTTTGTCCTGGGCAGCTGGTTGACAACATAGTCAGAACGTTCCTCCTCCTGCACTAGCCCTCCCCTCAAGCATGATGACCCTTGCATACAACCTATGATCTAGCACTACTCCGTCTGCCTGGTTCCTAAGACCCGCACACTCTCACTGGTGACCAGGCATTCTCGCTCTGCATGCCTAGGCTGTGGAACTCCCTTCCTGCACTTGTACGTGCATCTCCCTCCCATCACTGCTTCAAAACCTCACTCTGGAACTTCCTCAAATCCTCAGCTGCCTGTCTTTGTGCTTCATAGTTCCATAAATGTCTCCTCCTCCTCTGGATACTCTTGGGAGACTGTGGGTTGGTTCACTGCCCGTGGCTAATCTATAATGGTTACCTGCATTATTGCTCTTAAGCCCTCCCTGAGAGAGGCGACCCTAGCTAACACTTCCACCTCTAGCTGCTCAAGGGTGTAGTGTTTCTCTCTAATGATGGTGCTCATTAAATTTCATGTATTTTATTGTACTCCCTGTCATGGGTGTTTTCCTGGTGCTTACCCACCTCCCTACTGCCGATTTATATCTTGTCTGCTGTATACCTTACCTCACTATGTTTTCCTGGTGCTTACCCTCCCTACTGCCGATTTATATCTTGTTTGCTGTATACCTTACCTTACTATGTTTTCTGGTGCTTACCACCTCCCTACTGCCGATTTATATCTTGTTTGCTGTATGACCTTACCTTACTATGTTTTCCTGGTGCTTACCCACCTCCCTACTGCCGATTTATATCTTGCTTGCTGTATACCTTACCTTACTATGTAATGACAGTGCACCTTATTACTATTTCCACCCACTTGCACATGGCCTGATTGTACCTGTCCCTGTATTGTGTCTCCTATGTACTCTGAAACCTCCGGTCGCACCTGAAAATAGGCACATGCTGTCTAGTGTGCTAACCTGGTTAACAAAAGCAAATAAATAAAGAAATAAAACCAAGTACTGGTACTCAATATTTGTCATAGAAGGACAATGGTAGCTGCCAAGAAAGAGACAGAGCTTTAGCTTTGCTCTTCTCAGCATACTGCTGCCACAAGGTATAAACTCTAGGGGTCATTCTGGACAAGGGTTTGACACTTGAGGTTCAGCTGTCAGCAGTAGTCTGGAGTGGCTTTAACCCTCTGGTGGCGTCATCTGGATTAGATGTGTTATACCCTCAGGACCTGGGGATGCTAAAGCTTGACTTCTATAATGCCTTGAAATTTGACATCAATGGAGGTGCTCTACAGGACATGCAGCAGGTGCAGAATGCAGCAGTCAGGTTACTGACAGGCCTTTCGAGGATGTGTCATGTCTTCCAGTGCTGCATGAACTCTATTGGCTGCCAGTCAAGTGGTGTATCTCTTTCAAACTTGTTTTAATAACTACAAGGCCCTTTAGAAAATGGGCTTGACAAATAAAACAACCTGATTGGCTGAAAGGCCATGCCAAGTGTGCATTTATTTTCAATAGAGCCACTGAAAAATTAGTTCAACCGGGGTGCCCCATTGCCGGGTATCCTTGGGCACCCGAATGTTCAGAATGATCAACCCCATGTTTTCTCTTGCATAGTGAGTTACTAGGAGGTCAGCCAAGTTCCCCCCACACACAGACACCAGTTCAGTATCGAAAATTGTACAAGAAAATACACACACACAGTGTGTGTTTTAGTTTTACAGTTGGGGAGAGAGAGTGAGAGAGAGAGAGAGAGAGAGAGAGAGAGAGAGAGAGAGAGAGAGAGAGAGACAGTTGATCACTTCTGCCAACCATGCTGATGACTAACGGCAGCAATCTCCCAATCACAGTCTCACGACCCTTCTTCAGATGCGATCCTCGGCTGATGTACAACAATCTTAAGATTCAACCAGCAGTGCAAAGCTTGCCCAGCTCTGTAAATGAAAATAAAAGACACTCCAGTTGTTATTTTTGCAGTCGGGAGAGAAAGAGACAGTTAATCATCTCTCTCAGCTGCTGTAATTATTATCGCATCACTTCAATATCGAGGTCTCGCCCCTTCTTCATATGCAAAAAAACCAAAACCGACAATATTAAACCAGCGGTTCTCCATCACAAAGCCTACCCAGCTAGTGCTATTTTCCATTTGGATGCAGTCTTTCCCTGCAGACAAAACGCACACCCTCTCGCAGCCCAACTGAATACAAAACAGCACAGCAGACTGCAACTAGCAAATAATAAAGAAGTACTACCTGTTCCTTGTTATATTTATTTTTCTGCAACTCACTCACCCCCTGCTGTTAGCCTCCCGACCTCCAGTGCTTGAGTGGCTCTCTAGCTCCTGCTCTCCCCATACCTCCACCATCTACAAATGAACTCAACATCTTTTTCATACATATTTAAAATCAGTCCCTCTTCAGTAGCTGCATACTGCAGCAAACCACTCATCAGTAACTTTTTTTAACAAACTAAGGGAATGGGGAGGAGGGGGACAAATAATGCAGGGGTGGGGATGAGTCAGTGAACTGGGCAACCTTTTCTAGTTAAACTACAGAGATAAAAGTCCCTATCTCAAAGAAAGAAAAAAACATCATTCTAAAGCAGGCAGAGGAACTATTGTATTACAAAACCTATGTTAAACCAAGTTTTATTAACTTTTATTAAACTTAATATATAGTGCCCATTTTCTAAGTGCAATAATACCCTCCAGGGTGGGATTTATTGAGAAATACCAGACCTTCCAGAGCTACAAGGTCTTCTGCCTGTGGTGTCGGGCCTCATTCGCCCCTGGGTGGTCCGATATTTCCCAATAAAGTCAACCCTGTCAGGTATTACTGCTTACGTATGGGATGGGTCCTAGTTATGTTCAGATCTCCTGCATCCTTACTTGCACTCCTGCTCTCTTCACTGCACTAAGTGGGCCTCTTAGCTGCACTGAGAGCCAGTCTAATACTTCAAGTGACCAGGCCTTCAAGATGGCTGGTCTAGCACTGAAACTCACTCCCAAGGGCCCTCAGATAGGCCCCTTCAAGGAAGTCATCAAAGACACTTCTTTTTAGCCAAGCCTTTGGCTATTAATATATGCACTACACTGGTTACCATTCCAGCTGAGATTGTGTCTGTTAAACTGCCTGAGTTTTAATATGCCTGTATTTTATTTCTGTATTGTGTTCCCACCTACACTTTACTGTAAGGTGCCCTGGGCCTCTGGAAAAGGATGCCAATAAAAATAAAATTTGTATCATATAATTAAAAACATAAGCACCACTATATTGGCAAAGTATGTATTGTTCATTTCAGTTATACCATAGTTTCCTGTTTTATGCATTTAACATTTTCAGAGTTGCATATCCACTCAAACACCGTTTTATTTTTGTTGTCTTACCAGCTTCTCTAAAGATCATCCTCTGATTTGAGAGGGGTTTGCAAAAGTCAGTTAAGGACCTCACTGAAATGATCATCATGCTGAATATAATCTGAATGGTAGACTATGCTCGGAAACATGCTAAACAGGACTGATGATTTAAAACTTTAGCCTTTCTCTCTGTTTTGGTCTCTGAAGTGTGCCCTTTTGTTTGTTAGAATACCACTGATACCGAGGTAGCTGCCATTGATGAAACGACACACCACCTTTTCTCCTCTGTGGCTACCACGGAATATGGATGCAGCAGACATTGTCAATTTCAAAGACATTGACAGCACTTTGCCTACTGAGGGCACCACTGATGGCAGCCAGATATGTAGCAAAGTTCTAGGATTAAAAACAGAGAAAGAAGACGATGAAGATCCTGCACAAGATGTCCCAGTAACTAGATCAGAACTGGTACATACAAGCTGAGCAGCCTTGTCCGCACTCACAAAAAAAAAGGTCTGATTACATTGCTTGAATATGAACATTAAGTAAAATGAACTAGCCACCAGTAACACTACAGTAGTAGCCACAGACATTGTAGCTATTTCCAGATATTGCAACATTTCTAAAGAGTTTCTCTTTGCTGCCCCACAGTGGAAATGCAGAAAGCAGGAGATTTCTCTGGAAATATCACAGAAATTTCTGGAAATAGCTGGCAGTGTCTGTGGCTGCTTCTTAAACAGAGAAAATTACAGCTCATTTCAGCAGTAAAGTTTGAATTGAGTTTTAAATACTGTATTTCAACTGCTTTCAATTTTCCACAGTATGCAATAAAGTACAGTATACTGTAGGTAAAGTAGTGCTGTACTAGTGGTAGCATCCTTCATACTACACAATGTAGTAAACAGGGAAAATAGACTCAATGCACATTCTGCTTAAGGGCACATTTTCAGTCCGCAGACAAGGGGCTGAATTCTCAAAGAGACCAGAAATACCGTAGTTGCAGAAAATGTCTTGTGGCACTGCAGAAATTTAGTTGCAGCATACTCACAAAGAAAATTTCTGCAGTTGCAGAAAATCACAAAACAGGCAAGTTAGAAATCTGGTAAATGCTGAAAATGCAAACATTTTCCACAGCTGCTGAAAATTCTCAAGTGCAGATCCACAGCTGATGAAAAGGCTCAGCAGGCACAACAACAGGTGATCCATATTAACTGGAGCAGCAGACTTTGATAGTCTTGCCATAGAGGTAGCAGAAAGTACTCACAGAGAGACCAGCAGCCAGTCCCTCAGCAGGGACCACTGCAGCACCACTGGTACCAATAGGGTCATGCACCACAGTGGATGTCAGTAACTGATGGTGGAACTGATGGTTGTCTCTCCCTAGAGTGTTAATGTTGCCTGCTTCAGTAGCACTCACTGTAGGCTGTTACCTGCTCTGCCTCTTCTGCCTGTGGACTCCTTTATGGGCTGCACTGGGTCTAGTGGTTGTAGTTTGTTGCCTTTCAGTGGAAATGTGTGCTATTTTTGTTGTAACAACTGACACTACTATACACCCACTGGGTTGCTGTTGCTTGGTGCCTGAACTATGATTGCATCTCAATTGTTGATACACTTCATTTTGCGCCGGAGATTACGCCTCACACTCTGTGGTGCAGCATGTGTGCAACATTTGCTCCACAATTGTGGAAAAACACTGGCTGACGATAGCCTTTAAGGGGACTTGCCATACTTTTAGTGGCTTTTTCCTCAGGAACTTCTGCAGCTGCACTTTTTCCACAGTTTGCAGTGTATTTTTCCACAGGTGCGGGCGTTTGTGTATACCACTCAGTGCAATTTTTTTTTTTCCACAACTGTGGAACTTTTGTGACTTGCAGATGGTTTTGCACCTTCAGAGTGTTTTGAGAATCCAGCCCAGGTTGTCCACTTAAGTGGATTCCACTAAATTTAAAGAGAATGCTCCAGTTTCCCTTGGCCTCACATATTCTTGCTCCAAAATCCGCTGATCCTCCTACAGCAGCTCCCTCCCTCCTTCGTGGATCAGTACTATATAGTATTCCCCAATGTACCTTTAGCTAAAGGGACATTGTCCCTGTAACACCTCTAGAGGTAGAACCTAACTCAAGGTGGGTTCATTTGCTACATGGCAAAGCTCTGCGGTATTGTGAAAGGCTTGCACTGTAGTCCCTTTCTGGACAGAGACAGTAACCACTAATGTTTATGCTGCATAAGAATTCAGTCTACAGAAAGTAGAACTTGGACAGAGATATCAAAACAGGAAATACCAATCATCTTAGAGACATTTCCAGAGGCGGTAGTACTTGAAGAAAGGCAGGATCGGCATGTATAGCATTGCATCTTTCTTAAGTGCAAAAGCTGAGTAATATCAGAGAGATTATAAGGATGGTTGAAGTATTTAATGCAGTTAAAACAGATAAAAATATGATGGACACAGCTGTTCTCAGACTATAATGAAGACTGAGCAAATAATTTATATGATAGCAAGGAATCTTTGGTGCTGAGTTCACCCACAAACATCGAGCAACTGTAAGAAAGCAAATGGATACAAGCAGGGGAAGGTTTCAGAATTTTCTTATTCAGAAATGATAATGTTTATGATCCAGTACACTTTTGTGGTAATACCTTTTATTAGACTGATTAAAGAATTTTTACACATGCTTTCAAGATCTCCCAGGTCCCTTCAGTGGGTGCAGAGAAAACTAACCAGCATTTCAGAATATTTTAAAAGAGTCTGTAGATCCTAGATTGCTCAACAAAGGGAAAGGTGTAGAGGAATAAACTTACCTGTAATACAATGCAGTTTACTACAAGAGATAGGCCTTATGTCATTTTAAGGTGAGACATCAGACAGGCAAATAGTGAGTGACATCAAAGTGGTACAAAAACAAAAGGCTGAGCTGTTGAATAGTTTCATTAAGTGTGTAGGATATAATGCTGCCAGTTCAGAAAGTTAATTAAGCTGTGTCTGATTAGGTGGCTCCTTCAAGTCAGTTATGTCCCAACTAAAGAGGAAGATTAAAATAAAGCAATAAAAGGAAAATAAATTCTAAATAGTAGGGCCCAGAACTGCAGTGGAAAGCGTCAAAACTCAGTCTGGGATCTGGTAATATGTGAGGAAGCATAACTTGTTTTCAGTCCATGAATATCTGCTCCAAAAGCCTCATGAATTTTGCTTCTCAGGAAGTTTTGTTTGAATGTCTTTGAGGTTTCCTCTCAGAAATGTCATTTAAGATCCTTCAGAACTGGTTGTTCTGGGAGAAGTGTTTGGCCACTGGTATCTTGTTGTCAGAGTGTTTGATAGCATATCTGTGCATTCATATATTTACAGAGCGTGTCCCATTTCACCTACATATCATTCATATGGAAAGTTTGGTATCTTATTAGATAAACAATCATCACTGTAACGTGGCATAGAACCAATGAACAAAACAGAGGCCTATTATTGGCTGAAAAAATGTGCCATGCATTAATTCCCTAGTAATGCACAGTAGCTCCTGTACTACTGCACATTACCAGTGCAACCTCTTGGCGCTGTTTACTGCCATCCACTGTCAATAGCCACCCCATGCCTGAGTGCCAAACTCGGAGGAATGTAGTACTCCTTATAACGTTGTTGACATGCGAGACCATGGGTCAGTATTTGTAATAGTTACAATAAAAAAATTCTCATATTTCAAGTGTCCTGTTTTAGCAAAACAACTGGTACCTCAATGTGAAGCAAAGTAGAAATAGCTGTATTTAGGTAAACCATCCATGCCATTTTGGATCTGTGAGCCCATCCTCTATGATGCTGTATCCCTAAAGCATGTCCAGGTGAACAGTGACCTGCTGCTGCTAGGAGCGAGTGGTTTGTTCAGTGAACCGAGTCATACACAGCACCACAACCCCACTGTGCAGACCAGTCCCAGCTACAGCATGAGCGTGAAGGCAGTTGTTAGCGCTCAGCAATTGTAAAAATAGAGGTTTAAGGGACTCTTGTGCATTAAGTTACTGTGGAATGATCGGGGTGTTGTTTTGTAGGATGAATAACTAGAATGCAAGGCAGCAGTAGGGAAGGAGTGTTCTGGTTCATAAAGATGGGTCTACAAACAAATGTACCACGTTGAATGGAAAAAAGAAGTAGCACCTGTTACTATAGTATTAAACTGTGAAATATGCATGCCGTTGTTTTAGCACCATAACTGTATTTATAAATGTTGCCCTACGTGATTATGTGGTATGCTGAAATACAATAAGGATTTTCAACTTTTTCAGCTTATTGTTTGTACTAACAGTATTTCATTTATTTGTAACAATAGTACACATATTCCACAGCACTTGATGTGTTACTAGTGCATTAAGCCACTCCAAATCAGTGTTCTACTGTGGAATTGTTATACTGATAGGACCATGGACCAAAATGTACCCATTTTCATGGGCGATCAGTGTACAAGCCACAACCCCAACCATGCATTAATTCTACAGTAAAATACTCCTTTGTCATAGCTTAATGCTTTTGTTTGTATATACACATATATATATATATATATGTATATATGCCATATAAAATATGATTCCTTTTGGTAAATGAGCTGGGTACAGTTTGTTAACCCACTGATGTGCTCTTATTAGATAAGTCAAATTGTTGGTGTTGTCTGAAAAGGCCATTTTCATTTGTATTCCTCTTTGGCAAATGGAGAGTAGACAGAGTCTCGTGTGTCAGTCATGCTACATGTTTTGCATCTGGGCTTATTGTACAGTCTTGTTCCTTTTGTGTCCATTTTAATTGCGGGTATTATGCCTGACCAGTGTTTACCAGCTTGTCCATATGATAGTACAGGTAGTTCACTGAAAATAGTGGACAGTGTATCATTGCTGTTCAGGACTAGTTATGATTCTCTGATGATCTTCTGTACTGATCTGATTGATAGGTTGTATGTCACAACCAGCAGTGTGCACGTTGATTTTTTTTTTCTGTTTGTTTGTCAGTAGCTGTTCTCAAGGTGTTTGTCTAGCTCAAGCAGTCTATTAAGTGCTGGTATATTTGACAGCATTACAGTATACAGAGGTATAACGGGATTAAAGTTACAATATCAGAGTTAGAAAAACATGTAGACAAGGCAGTAAAATATGATGGTGTAATGCACTTTTGTAAATCATTTTATTTTGCCCATGGAGAGCCTCAGAGGGAGGTCTGGCTAAGGGCAGAAGTATGCTTCAAAAATACTATTGGTTAGGGAGGGGTGGCAGAAAGCTAGATTTAGATCTTATTAAAGGGAATATGATTATTATACCTAAGCAGGTGACAATCAGTAAGCTTGGCATAGGCTTCTAATATAATTCAACTATTTTATGTTTGTATGAATTCACTCTTCATATTATGAGCTACAAGTTTTTTTCTTTTTCTCTTATCTTTTCTCCCTCTTTCCAATGATTGTGTAAAAGTGAAAATGAAAATCTCTTATAATATTAGGGGTAGAACCTGAGAGTGATAGGGCGGTAGATGTCAATGGGGTTAGCAGCATAAGGCTAGCTCTGGTCGCCTGGGAATGCTAAAGAGTTTGTTAAGAGTTGTTTTTATCTAATGAGATCTGAGTAAGGTTACTGAGTAACAAACACTGAGGGTTTTTGTGGGTGTCCTTAGTATAGGTATTCACTGAGTATTCTTCAGGAGGCGCTCAATACAGCTGTAAAGTTTCACCACCAAGCAACTTTTGACTCCCAGAAACACCTTATTCTTTCTCTAATGCACAACAGGATGTTGCACAGATAATTATAGTTTCATACGTAAGGGTGTGGTGTGCACATATATGGAAACAAAACAATCAGAAGAAGAAAGAAACAAGTGCCTTAGCAGGATTGAACCCAGGACACCGGAATGCGGTTCGGTCATGCTATCAGCTGCACCACCAATACAAATGGAAACCTAGGACTCCCAGAAGCACCTTACTCATTCTCTGATGCATATTCAGGTGCTGCAGAGATAATTATAGTTTCATACATAAGGGTGTGACATGCACGTATATGAAAATGAAAGAACCAGAAGAGAGAAAGAAATGTGTGCCTTAGCCAACATTTGAACTCAGGACTCAAAGAATAACATTATGGTTGCACCTCCAGCTGCGCCACTAGGGAAACTGAAAACCTGAGACTCCCAGAAACACTTTACACATTCTGTAATGCAAAACCTGATGCTGTACTGATAATTACATCTTCATACATAAAGTGCAAAGTGTGACATACTGTATATAGGAATCAAACAAACAGAAGATAAAAATAAGTAAGTGCCTTGGCTGTAGTGTTGTGCGGAATGCAGAATTCTGCTGGCGAAATTAGCATGGAATGACCATTCCTCTGCTAGAATTTCCACTGGAATTTCACTGATTCTTCGGTGGAATTCTGCCTGCTGTGATCAGTGGAATAATATTCCATGGAACAACATTTTCCACAGAAAATCATTCTGGAACCATTTCCATTGAAAATATTGAGATCCATAGAATAATATTCTATGGAACATCATTTTTTCCATGGAAAATTATTCTAAACATTTTCTGCTGCAGAATTCCACCATTCTGTTTCTGGCAAAATTCAGTGGAATTTCAAACATTCTGAAAAATGTCGTTCGGTGGAATTTGGAAATTCTGCACAGCACTACTTAGCTGGAATTTGAACCAGGCTGCCTGGAATACTGCTCCAGTTGCACTGCCAGCTGGGCCACCAAGGCAACTGGAAACTTGGGACCTCAGAAGCATGTTGCTCTTTCTCTAATGCATAATTGGATGCTGCACAGATAATTATATTCTCATATAAAAGGGTGCAGTGTGCGTATATGGAAAACCAAACAAAGAGATGGAAATAAGTACCTTAGATGAGATTTGAACCCAGACTGCTAAGAATACTGTTTCAGTTGTGCTACCAGCTGTGCCACCTAGGCAAATGGAAAACAAAGGGCTCCCAGAAAGCACTTTACTCTTTTCTAATGCATAAACTGATGCTGCTCAGATAATTACAGTTTCAGACATATGGGTACAGTGTGCACATATATGGAAACCAAACAAACAGAAGAAAGAAGAAAATGAGTGCCTTAGCTGGGATTTGAAACTAGGCTGCCTGGATAACCCTTCTGGTTCTGCTACTAGCTGCATCACTAAGGCAACTGGAAACCTTGGACTCCAGAAACACCTTACTCTTTCTCTTGGTGGTGCAGCTAGTAGTGCAACAAGAAAGTTTGTTTTCCATATAAGTGCACACCAAGTTTCCAGTTGCCTTGGTTGTGCAGCTGGTAGTGCAACCAGAATGGTATTCCTGGTGGTCTGGTTGCAAATCCCAGCTAAGGCTTTCTTTCTTTCTCTCTTCTGTTTGGTTTCCATATATGTGCGCACTGCACCTGATGTATGAAAATGCACTTATCTGTGCAGCACCAGGTTGTACATTAAAGAAACAGTATGGTGCTTCTGCAAATACCAGCTTTCCAGTTACCTTAGTGACACAATGTGTAGCACAACTTGAATGGTACTCTGGGTTGCCTGGGTTCAAATCCCAGCGAAGGCACTTATTTCTTTCCTCTCTTCTGTTTCTTTTGTTTCCATATATGTGCACACTGCATCCTTGTGAATGAAAATGTAATTATCTGTGCAGCACCAGGCTGTAGATTAAAGAAAGAGTAAGGTGCTTCTGGGAGTCCCAGGTTTCCAGCTGTCTTTATGGTGCAGTTGATAGTGCAACTGGAATGGTATTCTGGTCAGCCTGTGTTCAAATCAGCTCCTAGCTAAGACACTTATTTCTATCTCTCTCTTCTGTTTGTTTGGGTTATACGTGCACACTGCACCTTAAGTAGGACAATGTAATTATCTGTGCAGCACCATTTTTTCATAAAAATGTTATTTTATTTTCAAAATACAGTGCAGAAATACATGCTGAGTAAAGATTCAAACATAGTAGCCAGTTAGATACAAAAATCCAGAGACTATCTGTGATAAATAACATGAGACTGTACAAAAGTATCATAGTTATTTACTAATATATTACTTATTAACAAAATGATATAGCTAATTAAATCTGAACCATGAGATTAAGCCTAGGGTACTATATAAAAGAGTGAAAAATATCCTTAATAACAATTTGAGAATAAAAAGTGATTAATTCCCATAATGTGGCAGAACTCAAAAAGGTGAGACAAAGTGACATATAATACAAATAAAAACATCTCTTACTCTTCCAGTCTGTTCTGCATTACGTATTCCAGAAAGGAGGCCTATATTGCATTAAAGATTTACGTTTGACCTGTTAGAAAATATCGCATTCTGTCACTATTGTGCACAGTGCAGCAGGTTGTGCATTAGAGAAGGGTAAGGTGCTTCTGGGAGTCCCAGGTTTCCAGTTGACTTGGTGCGCTGCTGGTAGCACAATCAGAATGGTATTCTGGGTGTCCTGGGTTCAATCCCAGCTAAGGCACTTGTGTTTTGCCCTCTTTCTTCTGTTTGGTTTCCATACATGCAAACCACAGCCTTATGTATGAAAATGTAATTAACAGCGCAGCACCAGTTTGTGCATTATGGAAAGTGTAAGGTGCTTCTTCTGGGAATCTCAGGTTTCCAGTTGCCGTAGTGGTGCTGCTGGTAGCACAACTGGAATGGTATTTTGGGAGGCCTGGGTTCAAATGTCAGCTCCCAACTAAGAGACATATTTCTTTCTCTCTGCTGTTTGCTTGGCTTCCATATATGTGCACCGCACCTTTATGTATGAAAATGGAAATATCTGTGTAGCACTAGGTTTTGCATTATAGAATTAGTAATGTGCTCCTGGTAGTTGCAGGTTTCAGTTGCCTTTGTGGCACAGCTGGTAGCACAACTGGAACAGTATTCTGGATGGCCTGGGTTCAAATCTTGGCTAAGGCACTCATTTCTTTCTCTCTTCAGTTTATCTGGATTCCATATATGTACACTGCATCCTTGTGAATGAAAATGTAATTATCTGTGCAACACCAGGTTGTGCATTAGAGAAAAGTAAGGTGCTTCTGGGAGTCCTAGGTTTCCAGTTGTCTTGTTAGTACAGCTTGGAGCACAACGGAACAGTATTCTAGGTGACCTGGGTTCAAATCCCTGTTCCCAGCTAAAGCACTTATTTCTTTCTCTTTTCTGTTTGTTTGGTTTCCATATATGTGCACACTGCACCCTTAGGTATGAAGCTGTGTAGTTTACAGTATATACGGTATATATGAATGCAAGCATACTGCATTAATAATGCAATTTATTCCCCATACTCTTTTGCTAATAGTCTTCTAACAAAATGTGCTGAGATCAGTGCAATATAAGTATACTATGTTGTGAGATGTGACCTGAGCAACAAAAGAAATATAATACATATACATGTAACATGTTTATGTATTCTGTTACTATTATTATTTTGCAAGTTCTGCCATGCTCAGTATAAGCAGAAGTTCCCTGATTGGTGTATTGCTCACTGTCAGTGGGAGCTGCATACTGTATTATTACTGTTTGCTGTATTTTGGTTCAAATCAGTCCTTTCCTTATTCATTTTGGAAACAGGACTTTTATAATCAGTTACTCCCTTTCTTGAGGATTTGGAACTGAACTAATGCACCAAAGGCATAAATATAAATATTTCTAGTATTAGTATGATTGTTACTGAAATTAATTTGCCTCATCTTCATGTAATACTTTTCATACTGATAACACCTCAGTAGGATAGTCAAAGTCAATTTCTGTGAGTTTGAAGTGCTACACAAGGCTTGTATTGCTAGACTGTGTTTCTGTATGACATGTCTATCAGTCTCAGAAATGCAGGGCAGACAATGCCTGGCATTAATAGTGCTTGGAGGGTAGGTGCTAGCCAGTAGAGGGCAGGGTGGGAATCTGTGTTAGGGGTGTTACTTGTTGGTAGTGTAATAGTTTAGGGGAGTAGACAGGATTGGGTGATGGTGAGAGGGTGATCCACTTGTCTGCCAGGGATGGTATTTAACATTAATTTTGTTTCCAGCTGGATCAAGTGAGGAGAGGGGTCCACTAGAGTACCAGGGATGGTATTTAACATTTATTTTATTTGTAATAGGGAGCAGGTAATTAAGGGTACATTATACTACCAGGAAGTGAATTAAGACCGACTTGAAATTGTATTGTAGACAGGAATTGGTAAGAGTGAGGTACACTAGCCTACCAAGAAGTGAAGTAAATCTTTATGGCTTCACACATCAGGAAAACACTGAGCACAAGGACGGTGGTGCTTCAAAATTAAAAGTATTAGATGCAGACACAAGTGTTGAGCGCACACCACAGTACAGACAAAAGGAATGCACTCCAAAGGTGGGAAGACCCACAGAACCAAATGTAAATGATAATCCGAGCATGGTTGAAGTACATGGCTATTTATTTGTAACAAAGTTACCAGTTCTACATGGTCTTCAAAGTAAGGCAAGATTGCAAACTAGGTATAACCTACACAGCAGCCTCGGCGCTTCAGCTCAAATGAGTTTCATCAGGAGCACACACTGCCTCCAAATAAAGAAAACATCCATCTCTAAGATAGACTTAAAATGCCATTTATTCAGATGGCAGGACAAATGCCCATAACCCCCAATGCATTTCGGATCCACTCAGGTCATATCCACCTTCAGTTGTACTAACTCCCTGAAGTTCTTTCCTCTGTAAAAGGCTAGTATCCACTTCCCTTCCTCTAATGCCTCTTTCCCGTATCTTTGGCCTGTCACCTTCTCCTTCCTTTGTAAATAATGAACAAAAGTACTTGTTCAGTATGTTAGCTTTCTTCTGGTCCTCATCCACAATCCCCTCCTACCCCTTTTAGTCTTATTATCCCTGCCTTGTTCTTTCACTTTTCCTTATATACTGTACCTAAAGAATGTTTTATCCACCTTTTTAGTGATCTAGCAATGTTCTTCTCCGTTTGTGCCTTAGCTCTCTAACTGCTTTCCCTGCCTCCTTTGTTTCTCTGATAACCCTCCTATCCTCTTCCTTTGACTTGTACCTTTTGAAAGCTAGCTTTTGCCTCTGCTTTCTCTGCTAGTTCTTTGGAGAACCATAACAGTCTCCTTTTTCTCCTGCTTTTCTTAACCTGCCTTACACAGAGGTTTGTTTCCTTCTCAATGGTCTGCCTTATTTTTACCCACTGTTCCTCTACCCACCCTTTTTCCCTATCCCTGCTAGGGCTTCCTGAGTCACTCTCCCATTTTCATGAAATCGTCCCTCCTGAAGTCCAGGCCCATCATTTTACTGTGTTCAATTCTGGCCCATTTCTTATATTGAACCATGCCATAGGGTGATCACTGGCCCCAAGGTGGCTCCCACTGCGATGTCAGCTACACTGTCCCCATTTGACAGTACCAGGTCCTGTACCACCCCTCTCTGAGTGGGTTCTTTAACTAGTTGCCTGAGGAATGCCTTGTAGGTAGTCATGGATTTCCCTACTTCTACATGTTGCTGCAGCTTGGAGGCTAATGTGGATCAGGTGAAGGTGGGAGCCTGGATACCTTTGTGCAATGCCTCCATGCATTCAAAGGCACAGAAGCTTGTGCACAGATGGTAATGGCCACATAAGGACATGCAAATGGACTCTTAGGGTCTTGCATGCATAATAACATCATTAATAAGTTGTTACTATAGCAGCCTAGAGAAAAGACCTAACTCATTTGGAATGAGCCAGCCCCTTTGCTTCTGGGTGTCCATATGGCCAGCAGCAGTCTATGCAATGAGCTTTTGCGAGTTGCACAGTACCTAACAACTGTATATAGGTGCATGTATTGCACAGTGAATTTGAGTGTAATGCATATTGTATTTCTAGCAGAACAGCATGCTAACTTGTGTGCTGTCACTAAACTTGCATGGCACAGTCAGACACCTACGAATATCTGGCCTCTAATCAGTTATTGTTCCAGAGTTCTGCATTATATAGGGCTGTGCAGCACAAATACTACTTGAGATAAATACATACAAATACTACACTTTTCAGTAATACAAACACAAATATCACTCTCAAATATTTCTATGTGTGTTAGACCACATAAAGTATTAATATACCTTAGCTGAGGCTGGTGTGGCATGCATATACTGGCTACTGCTCATTACATGGATACAAATCTTACTACACCTGCCTCATTTGTTGCTACCTCTCATCCCCTTGGTGTTGTGCTATCCTTAGAAACAAGACAGGTATTAAATGCAAAATGCCATGAGTCATACTATGGCAAGAAGCAGGAGCAAGAGGCATGAGCCCAAAATAGTTCCTATTGATTAACCCTAATTTTGAGACAGTAACCAATTATCCAGTCTCTTTTTTAAACTCATGTTTACCCTTACTCAGTATCACATACAGTGGTAGAAATTCCACATGCCAATTATTCTTTTGGTATCAAAATATTTCCTGCATGTGTATTACATGCATCACCTTTAATTGTAGCGGACGTCCCCTTGTGTCTACAGCAGTTTACTTAAAGTCAAATCCATTTCTGTGAACAAATAGTCATCTGTTATGATGTCCCAGAGAAATAATAAGTCTCCTATATCTTCTTTCCTTTAGTGGCATTAATCCTAATATACTCAATCTGTTATTGTAACTTTTGTCCTCTAATCCAATAATACATTTAGTAAATTTTCTCTGTAGTTTTTGATATCTCTGATTTCTCCAAACTTGTATATTTTTAATAAACACAAAGGTGCACACAAATACACATATCAAATTAGTCCCATGCCCAGCCTGAGTAGTATGTTACTAAGTTTTAAAATACTCTGTATAATGTTTTGGATAAATGTAGTAGTTACAAATTACAAAAACTACAAGTAATGACAATGTTGTGGGAATCATGCCAAAATGCCTTCTATTAGTAAAAGCCTCACACTTGCTTGGTAGAGGTTAGAGGAACAAGGTGTGAACAAGCTTGGTACATCCAGTAGACCAGACCTGAGTTTGATTCTCACAACCTCCACTTGTATACTGTGTGACTCTGAGAAATCCTTAACCACCCAGTACTCCCAGGTCGCCCCTGAAAACAGGCACTTGTGCCTAATGGGCCTACCAGTTACAAAGACTAAAATTAAATAAAAAAAAAAAAAAAAAGTGACTGGTCATGACAGCAACAATGTTTCTCCTACCTTTAAGTAGTTGAGTTTCTGTAGTGAAATGGGAGTTTGAGGGCATAAACAAGAGGAAAATCTCAAGAATTACACAAAGCAACAATAACCATATATACAGCAGAATTATACATGGGGTGATGTAAATTACGAGAGTTATTACACACCATGGTGTGTGATGCTACACAAAGCCAGAGAGTGAAGCTTGGGGGTTTATATAAGCACCACACACCAAGGGTTTTATTTAATTCAAGTAATACACACCATCCCATAATCTATTTTATGTGATCACCAACCATCAACTTTTCCCTCCGCTCAGTTTCTTATAGGAAAACAATTTGGCCATCAAATTTCCTTTTGTTTTGGCAGTGAGGATTTAATAATTCCTTTAAAATCTGTTTTTTTTTCAGTGATTTAGATAACTGATGGAGAATTGTTGTGCTTGTTATTACAGATGTTACAAAGTTTGACTTCGCTGGCAATGTTGTGAAATTCACTTTCAAAATAACTAACAAACTGCACATGTCACCACTTCACCACTTTGTACTGAGTTTGCCTCAGGAAATGGCACTTTGAGTTGAAGTTTTGGCAAAGTTGTAACTTTGCTAGTGAATTGATAACTTCACCTGAAAAGGGGTACTTTGCCTGACAAAAACTTTGTGAAGTGGGCACTTTACACTTTACGAGTTTGGCAAACTTTACAAATTATTTTGCAAAGCAAAGTTTATGAGCTTATCTCATCTCTCTGTAATGAGAAAAACTGCCATCTGAGGTACTGCTGCACTCAATGTGAGACACACAGTAAGTCTCAGAATGCAGCTGTTTTCTGCCTGAGGTTAGTAAACATTTCACTTCTGTGTTGTGGTAAGAGGATTTCTAATTTATGTGAAGCCTCCTTGTTGGTTTCACAGGTCCAGATATTCAAAGGGGTTGCACCATGCACAACCCTAATACTTAATAGCGATATTCAAAGGAGCAAGTTACGCTGCACAAATTCTGATGTGCCAGGCAACATTGGTAATGTATATGTGGCGAATATAGGGTGCAACATACATATGTGGCACATCTCGATATTCAGCCCGGATGTGCGGGCGATATGTTGGCACAACCATGATGTGTACGCATAAGGAGGTGCAAATGTTGAGCTGGTAGAAAGGAGGAACAACCCATGGCCACCCACAGGCAGGCTGCTATATTGCAGAGTGCAACCCAGCGCCCGCCAGCCATGGGTGGCCACCCACAGCAGGGACACTGCCCACATGCACCCACACACTCCCGGTGGTCCGGTGGATCCTCTGACATCCCGATTGGCAACCATATGCCAGTATAGCACCCGGTGTGCTACTGTTACCCCATCCCAAGTGGCCAGATCATGGGCAGTAGTGATGCAAAGACCTACACCCGGTGGGCTAGTATTCCCCTCCATCCAGTCCATCTGATCATGGCCAGTAGTACCCCAAAGCCCTATACCATTTGGTACAGATGCCTCCCCATTCCACGTGATCATGGGCATGTAATAGAAATAGTAAACCTGGTGGCCCAGTGGACCCCTCTCATCCCACCCACAGAGGACCCAGCCACCCAGTTCCCCTGTCATGTGCAACTCACTGCTGCGCCCTGGTGTGATATTCAAATGGGGAATGCACCTGGCACAAATCCTGATGTGCCAGACGCATCAGTAATGTATGTGGCACAAGTGGGGGTGTGCACAAGCATACAGCGTGCATCCCGATATTCAGCCGGGATGTGCTGAGCCCATCATGTGCAACCTCGCAGAGCTGCACACAGGTAAGCCAAAAAAGAAGCAACAGCTGGCCACAGGTGAGCTGCCGTATTGCAGGGTGCATTTCTGGACTGTGTAGTGTGAGTGCGGGCTGCACGCCCATTGGCTCATGCTGTGGACCAATTGGCTAAAGCCCTACCATATGGAGTCAGTCAGTGGCGGTGGGGCAGCGGCAGCGGGTGGCAGATGCCGCCCACCACTGACCAGGATTGAGGTGGTGGGGCTCAGTGGGCAGGTGGGGAGGTACCGCTGGACCACCAGGGATATAGGACTAATACTTTTGCTACATATGCCCAGAACAGGCTGCAGAGCAGTCCACTGGACCACCAGAGATATTGGACTAATACATTTACTACATACACCCTCTATCGGGCTGAGGCGGTCCACTGGACCACCAGGGATATGGGACTATTATAATACATCATATGCCCTTGATCGGGCTGTAAGCGGTCCACTAGACCACCAGGGATATTGGACTATTATATTACAACACATGCCCATGCCCATGATCAGGCTGTGAGTGTGTTGCCACTTGTGCAGGGGCGTCAGTCCCCGACAGCTGCAACCTGGCAGGGCGCCAGGTGCAAGTCGATGGGGACTGGAGCACCTGCATGCAAATGGGGCCATAATGTCATGCAAATGGCCCCATTTGCACCTCTACGCCAGATTATGGCAACATTTGCATGTGCACTTTTGAATATCGCGGTGGTTGCACCTATCACAATGGCACTTAGCAAGTGCATCCCCTGCTCCCTCTGGCCACTTGCGCTGGCGCAGTGCCACTGTGACATGCACACTGTGGGTGACCAAGGAGCAATATTCAATGATGCGTGCTACAGCGCAGCTCGCTTGAATATCACTCTGTCCACACCCCTGTGCATCCAAGTTGCGCTTGCCCAGGCTTGCGCCACAGCCTGGCGCAGTCTGAATATCCCACCGTGGTGTACTAGGAATGAGAGACCACCTTTGTTATGGTATAGAGCACCAAATTTGGGGTAGAGCTTGCTGTGGATGTCATCAATATGGATGGAGAAGTCGAGTCTACTATCCAACAACACACAGAGATATTTGAAACAAGGGACCATCTCAAGGAGGTGCTATTCCAGGATGAGAAACAATGGAAGGGCAAGCAGCTTGGCAAGTTTTGGCTGGTGCCCAAGGACATGGACACAGTTTTCTTTGTGTTAACCCTGAGTTGGTTAGAGTAGAACCAGTGTTGGACATTGTTATAGTTATACTGTAGTGATGACTTCAAAGCTGAGATTGAGGCACCAGTGGTAAAAGTATTGTGTCATCTGCATACATGTGAATATGCAAGTCAACACAAATGTATGGTAGATTACTGAGAAAAATTGAGAATAATATGGGACCTAGAATGGAGCCCTGGGGACTCCAGACTTGATGGAGTGAGGAGGGACAAGGCATTTGAACCTGCACTGACTGGAGATAGCTTGAGATGTAGGATCTGAACCAGTCAACTGCTTGTATAGAATGATCTAGGAGCTCAACTTCTCCAGAAGGAAGGGTTAGCAACTGAATCAAAGACCTTAGCAAGGTCAATGAAGATGGCAGCAGTGATGTCTACAATCCATCCCAGAGTGGATGGAGTCAGTAACATCAGTAGGCAGGATACAATAGGGTGTGTCTTATGAAATCAGACTGGAAAGGAGAGAGACAATTAAAAGAGTAAAGGACATCGGGGCTGGGAGTAGACTAGCTTGTCTTGTAACTTAGCAAGAGTAGGGAGTAAAGAGATAGGATGATAGTTGCAAGGATGTGGGGTCACCACTCTTACATAGCAGGAGTACTTTGGCAAATTTCTGGGACCGAGAAACAGTACAGGGAGAAGGAGAGATTAAGTAGATAAGTAAGAGGAACAGTGATAGCAGAGGCAAACTAGGATGAAGTAGTTTAGGGTCAGTCTCATTAGGCTACATCTTCTGGAGAGATTCAGGAGGACATAGCATTAATTGTACCCAGTGGAGTAATAGGAGAGAAATAATAACAGTCAGTAGGGGGTTTGGAGGAGGAAGACTGAGGTGGTAAGGGAGAAGCCAGTGGTAAGGGAGTTGTGACTGAGAAAGGAGTGCAGGTGGTGAAACATTGTTTCAGGGAGGAAGTAGAGATAAGCAAATCATTCTCTAGTAGGACAGGAGAGGAAGACCGAAGGGGGAGGGGGTTGAAATGGTAATAAATGGCTTCCTGGAATTTGTCTTGGGATTTAAGGTTGTTTTAGAGGTTGACATTGAAATAGTTTGATTTGGCTGCTCTTATGGTTTTGTGCAAGAATTTCTGAGTCTTCAGTAGATGAGAAGGTCAGAAGGGAGCATAGAAATTTGAAACAGGCCCAGGCATTATAACAGAAACAGAGAATTTGATGGCAGATCAAGACTACCTGGCCCACCCAGTCTGCCCATTTTTACCTCTGTGTAATATCACTGCAGACCCAACTTGATCTCTGGCTCTTTCTCCTCCCCTTCCATCCAGACTCCTTATGCCTATCCCATGCATTCTTGAACCCTACCACTGTTTTCACCATCACCACCACCTCCACTGGTTGGCTGTTCCAAGAATCCACCACTCCTTCTGGGAAGAAGAACTTCCTTACATCTCTCTGAGTTTATACCCTTCCAGTTTTATAGCATCCCTTGTTCTTGAGCCCCTTTTTCTGGAAAATACACTACACATCACTCATGGCTCTCTGCCACAACCCATGCCATGACATGATGTATCCCTCCCTCATGCAGTCCTACCAGTAGACGATCACAGCCTCATGAAGCCCTGCCATAGCACATTCAACTCTCTCATATGTCCACACCATCACACATACACTTCCCTCATGTGGCTTTTACTGTCATGCACACCCCACCCTCATGTGACCCTACCACCATCACATACCACTCCCTCATGCAGGTACACCATCACACATACAACTCCCCCATGCAGCCCTACTGTCATGCATACCCATCACTCATGTAGCCCTACCATCACTTGTACAGATCATTTATGCTGTCCTGCCACATCCCATGCCATCAAACATACAAATCCCTCATGCAGCCCAACAGTTACACATACTACATCCTCATGCATCCATATAATCACACATACCCCACCCTCATGCAGATCTGCTATTGCACATGCACTTCCTCATACAGCCCTACCACCACACATACCCTGCCTTCATGAACCCCTACCATCACACATACCCCACCCTCATGTGTCCCTAACATTATACATACCACTCCCTCATGTGGTCAGAGACATCACACATACAACTCTCAGAAGAAAGGAGGGTTACTAGTGGGTACCGTAGGGTTCAGTATTAGGACGGTCCTCTTCAATGTCTTTATAAGCGACATTGCAGAAGGACTGGAAGGAAAGTATGTCTCTTTGCAGATGACACTAAGATCTGCAACAGAGTTGATGCACAGGGTGGGGTGGAAAGGATGAGAAGGGACTTGGCAAGGTTAGAGGAATGGTCAAATGTATGGCAGCTTAGATTCAATGCTAAGAAGTGCAAGGTAATGCACCTGGAAACAAAACCCAGGGAAGAGTACACAATGGGGGTGAGATACTAACAACAACAAGAATGGAAAGGGACCTGGGGGTAGTCATATCAGATGACCTAAAGATGGGCAAGCAATGTGAGAGGGCAGCAAGGAGGGTTGGGGGATACTGGGATGCATAGAGAGAGGCATCACCAGTAGAAAACAGGAGGTTATTATCCTCTGTACAGACAGCTGGTGAGACCCCATCTGGAGTACTGTGTGCAGTTCTGGAGACCAAATCTCCAAAAGACATAGACAGGATAGAAGCTGTCCAGAGGAGGGCAACTAAAATGGTGCAGGGTCTGCACGGAAGTCGTACTGAAGAGCGACTTAAGGAGCTTAATATGTATAGCCTCCGAGGAAAGGAGGGAGAGGGGGGACATGATAGAAACTTTCAAGTACCTCAAGGGAATCAACAAAGTCCAAGAGGGTAGCATCTTTCAAAAAGAGTGTGCAAGAACAAGAGGGCACAATTTGAAGATAGAGGGGCGGCTCAGAGGTAATTTAAGGAAGTATTTTTCACAGAGAGGGTTGTGGATGCATGGAACGGCCTTCTGGAGGAGGTTGTGGAGTCAAAATCAGTGGGGAATTCAAGCATGCATGGATAGTCATAAGGCAATTCTGGGGGTGGGGTAGGAAGAAGTAGGCTGCTGGTTAACTAGGATCTGCAGCTTATCCAGTAGGTAGGGAAATGGGCAGACTGGGTGGGGCCAAGCGGTCCTTATCTGCCATCAAATTCTATGTTTCTATGTTTCTTATGTGATCCTACCATCACACATACTCCTTGCTCAAGCAGCCCTACCACCACACATGCAGATCACTCATGCTGTCCTGCCACAACCTATGCTACCAAACACATTCCTCATGTGGCCAGACCATTACACATACCACACCCTATCATGGCCACACCATCACAGATACACTTCCATCATGTGGCTCTACTATCACAAACACCTCTCCCTCAGCTGGCCCTACCACCACATACATGCCTCCCATGTGGCACTACCATCACACACACCCTATCAGTTGCTTTATCCCCAACACATGCCCCATCCACATGTGGCCCTACCATCATACACACCACTCCCTCATATGGCCACACCATCACACATACAGCTCCCCTCATGCAACCCTACCACCACACATACCCCACCCATATGCATTTATACCATCACACATACCCCTACCTCAAGCATCCCAACCACCATAATAGCCTTCCTCATGAGGCTCTGCTACCACACATACCCCACCCTCATGCGGCCCTAACAACACACATACCACTCCCTCATGCGGCCACATCATAGCGTACACAGTGATCTCACAGTCCATACCATCATGTGGTCCTACCACTACACATAATCCTCAATCATGCATTTAGACCTGGTCGGGGCATTTGATGCATGTGGTTGAAATGGCCATCACAGAGATCAAGTGCTGGATGAGTGAAATCTGGCTGAAACTCAATCCTAGCAAAACTGTGTTGCTTTGAGTTTGCCCAGACTGACATGTATCTGCAGTTAAGGAAAACTTTGTCCTCCAGTCTGTGATTGTGAATTACTGCAGATAAGAGAGGAGGTTAACAATCTGAGGTAATATTTGACAGTAAATTGGATTACTGCTGTTGTTAAAAGTGGCTTTTACCACATGAAAAATGTAACCAGATTGCATCCCTTCCTTGACTATGGCAATCTGCACAAACTAGTTCAAGCTTTGGTTACCTCACAAATCAATTACTGCAGTGTGCTCCACTATAGCCTACCAGCTACTTTATGCTGTCTTCAACTATTGAAAAATGTGGCTGCCAAATTGCTGACTGGTGTTCAAAATTTAATCATATTACTCATGCTTTGAGGAAGCTGCACTGGCTCCTGAATAGATGGCACTCTGAATTTAAATGTCTTTGTTGGTCTGCAAAGCCATGATTGGACTGGCTCCCTTTACATTCATGAGTTTCTGGCAACCCATCAGGAGGATCATTCTGGTACCAGAGTTCTCCACGTGGATACCCAAAGGTTTTTATTAGTCCCAGTATCAAGATTAAAGTCCACTTGGGATGGAGCATTTTCTGTGGCAGCACCAAGACTATGGAATGTTGTCCCAAAAACATCCATTCTGCCCTATTAGTGGAAAGTTTTGCTTCTCAACTAAAAGATGTGGCTGTTTAGTCAGGCCTTTTGGGAAACTGATAAGTACTAGTCCTATCATGAGATATATAGCTATATCTATGTACATCTTCACAAGACACAAAATGCTGTCCTTTGGACTTATAGAACCATTATCAGAAAACTACCTCAATATATTATTGATTGCTTACCCTTAAGCACTGATTCTGGTTATACTTTAAGAAATCACTCATACATTACCTTTTTAATCCCTAAGGTCAGAACTAGAGATGCAGTGAATTTAAATTGTGTCGTGAACTGGGCACCCATTGTCTACTCCACTACACAGAGTGGCCAATACAAAGGCTCACTTCACCTTGTAATTATTACTTTATGTTGTCATTCCACCTTAATGCTAAGTAAGGCAATGTGACAACAAATATTGGCAGCCCTCACACACACAGTCACTAGAATTAATGTGCATTCCCAAAATGCTACTGTTTGTTGTCCAGGAAACTCCCCAGTGCTGAGTGAAGTGAAATGAGAATGTAACAAGAAATGCAAAGTCTCCCAGAATTAAAGGTGCACTCAGTCATGCATACAGTGATCTCACCAGTCACCAGAATTAATCTGCATCCCCAAAATGCTACTGTCTTGTGTCCAGAAAATTCCTCAGTGCTGACAAAGTGAAATGAGAGGATAACAAAAATGTAGTCTCCAGAATTAATGGTGCACTCTGTCATGCATGCAGTGGTCACACACAGCCACCAGAATTAATTTTCATCCCTAAAATGCTACTGTCTTGTGTCCAGAAAACTCCCTAGTGCTGACAAAGTCAAATGAGAGCACAACAAGAAATATGAAGTCTCCCAGAATTAATGGCACACTCAGTCATGCGTGCAGTGGTCACACACAGTCACCAGAATTAATGTGCATCCCAAAATGCTACCGTCTTGTGTCCAGAAAATTTCCCAGCGCTGATGAAGTGAAATGAGGCGTAACAAGAAATGTAAAGTCTCCCAGAATTAATAACGTGACTCCGTCATGTGGCAGTGGTCACATACAGTCACCAGAATTAATTTGCATGCCCAAGATGCTACTGTTTTGTGTCCAGAAACTCCCAGTACTAATGAAGTGAAATGAGAGGGTAACAAAATTGCAAAGTCTCCCAGAATTAATGGTGCACTCTGTCATGTGAGCAGTGGTCACACACAGTCACCAGAATTAATTTGCATCCCCAAAATGCTACTGTCTTGTGTCCGGAATATTCCCTAGTGCTGATGAAGTGAAATAGAGGGTAACAAAAATGCAAAGTCTCCCAGAATTAATGGCGCACTCTGTCATGCATGCAGTGGTCACACACAGTCACCAGAATTAATGTGCATCACCAAAATATTACTGTCTTGTGTCCAGAAAATTACCTAGTGCTGACAAAATGAAATGAGAGCATAACAAAATACAAAGTCTCCCAGAATTAATGGTGCACTCCGTCATGCGTGCAGTTGTCACACACAGTCACCAGAATTAATTTGTATCCCAAAATGCTACAGTCCAGTGTCCAGAAAACTCTTCAGTGCTGACGAAGTGAAATGAAAGGGTAACAAAAATGCAAAGTCTCCCAGAATTAATGGTGCACTCTGTCATGCATGCAGTGGTCACAAACAGTCACCAGAATTAATGTGCATCCCCAAATGCTACTGTCTTGTATCCAGAAAATTCCCCAGTGCTGTGAAGTGAAATGAGAGCGTAACAAGAAATGCAAAGTCTCCCAGAATTAATGGTGCACTCAGTCATGCTCGCAGTGGTCACACACAGTCACCAGAATTAATATGCATCCCCAAAATGCTACTGTCTTGTGTCCAGAAAATTTGCCAGTGCTGACAAAGTGAAATGAGAGCGTAACAAGAAATGCAAAGTCTCCAGAAATTAATGGTGTACTACAAATGCACAGACAGATTAAGATTATGCTGCACACTCAAGAGATGCAGCGCATAAAGGCACAACAACACCTAACCAGTGCTCACAAGTCACAAATCCAAATCTGGAAAAGAATATCTTTTGCTGGTTGAGGGGGATAGTGCACGGCAGAAACAGTCCACTACCAGTAAAGATACCACAAAGCAGTATAAAAATCCATGCAGGTGCAGTGGATAGCAGGTTCACACTGCTGCAATTACTCTGTGGCACAATAAAAGGTGTCTGATTTAATTATGCACGCATCGCACACAGACTCACACACACAACAAGTAATGTGTAGCAAATTGAAAACCTTTAGTAATATAACCAAATGTTTTAAACAAACTGAAATTATACACTGCTGCACCACAACAATCAGCAAAATATATCAAGAATTACTGAAAATATTACTGTGTGTACATTAACACAGTTATACAAGAAAAATATCACCAAACCAGAAAGACTGCCTTTTCTCCCAGTTAATCTTCCTACACCACAGATCGTCCCTCCCCAAAGCACACTTCACAGTATACATACTGACTGTTCTAAATTAACATTCAAAATCCATACACAAACAATAAACACTCGATATGAGCACAGGAGGGTTTCCTATAATCGACGTGACTAAATTTTGAGCCAAAAAAGGCTTTTTAACAGCTTTAGAGGATTTGAATCGCAGAGCTCTGAGAAGAAACTGTCTCCATCTTCCACTACACACACACTACACAGAACTGAGGCTGTGCAGAACAATCTAGAGCCCATGTGACCTGCAATCCCATGATGCACTACAAAATTTGCCTTGGAGCTCAATAACAAATGAAGTGATACATTGATTTCAATGTACTTTGCCTTAAAATTGGTTGAAAAGTGGTTTGGGAAGGCAGAATAACGAAAGTCATTGGTTTAAATGGACTTTGTTCCTCATCATGACACAAAGTACTCCGCTTCATGTTGCGGAATACTTGCGGATTCCACGTTAAATTTTGGTCACTTCACCACCACTAGTCAGGAACACGCTATGGTCTGGTGGCAATAAGTCGTGCACTCCCAGAAATCTGGAACACAATCCAAAAAATGTTATGCCTTGGGACTATGGTGACCGTGTCCTGTTTCAAAAATCTGTTCCTTTGATCTTTCGAGAAACTTGCAACTGTTTCCACCATTGACCCCTATCACACTATGAACTGCTTCCATAGTTGACCTTCCTACCTTGCCTAGCCCTCCTTCCTTGACAAATCCTACCTTCTGCTTCTCTCCTCACCCACATTCTATGTCCACTTCCTCCCTAACATTCCTTCCATATGTCCTCCCTCCGTTAACCTAGCTGTGCTTGCTGGCTTCCAGGGTCCCTAGGAAGTTGTTATACTACTGTGTATAGTTGTATATCTCACTGCATATTTTGGGCATAGAAACTACAGTGCCTGTTCTGTGTTAAACATATCTTTCAACAACTACTATGTTTTCTGACCACTGTATCTTACTACATATACAGTGCAAAGAAAATACTGTACCACTCCTGTTCCTTTGCTACTGCATTTGCTTGCCCTATTGTTTCCTGGACAATGTGGTAAATAATTCTGTATTCCTTGTATTATATCACTTGACTTAGTCTCCATTGGTGTAGTCACCTGCCATAACTTTGTATTCCTTGTATTATATTACTTGCCTTGTATCTTCTAGTGCATTTTCTAGCCACTCTGTATAGTTTCTTAATTAATTGTTAACTGTAATAGGCCCACCTTGCAAAATGAGTTCATCTCAATGGTGTTTTGCCTGGTTAAATAAAGAACTGATTTGAATAGAATTGAATAAGGGCATGGTTGCACCCTTATAGTTAGGGTTGAGTAGGCAGTTTAATGTTAAATCCCAAATGTTGCCCTTAATAACTTTGCAACCATTCATGGATTTGCACAAAACCTGGTATAGGCTGTCCTGTGGGGTAGATCTCCGATGTGCCAAGTTTTGTTTGGATGGATATGGGGATATTGCATAACGATAGTGCAAAAGTGTGTTTTTCATTTTTCCCACATATTTTTCCAGATTTTTCCTGATTGCGCTGCACACATGAAGCTTGGGTTTTTGGCCTGACATTTGCAAGGTAGAAAGAACTTGCCTAAAGGAACAAGCTAGCATTGGTTTGGTGATCAAAATATTAATTTGATCCAAAGTTATTCAGTTTTGAAAATCTGGGTTCTGAGCATGCTCAATTCAGTCATTTGGATAGATGCACAGCTGTGAACAAGGATTTCAGTGCACAAATTGGTATTTTAATAGCTCACGAATGGGTAGTCATTAAATTCCTGTTTGTGAGAAAAAAATCCCTGTTTGTGAGCCACCATCTTGTTTTCACTTTTGCTCCAAACAAAATGTATGCATTTGACCCATGGATGTATTCTACAGAAACCAATGCATTGGTTTTATTCAGGATGTTGCCCTCTACAAACACGTGTCTGGTTTCCATCAGTGTATTAAAAGGAATTTTTTGCTATGGGAAATTCTGTTCATCACTTGCTTCCAATCCCCATCAGTGAAGTGTCAAAATCCCTGTTCATCAGCCGGTCCTCATTTGTGAACTGAAACAACTCCTGTTCACAGATAAGGACCAGATGGCCCTATTCTGAACAGGGATTGGCTGACAAATGAGGATTTTGACACCTCACGAACGGGATTTGGCTGATGAATGGGGATTTTGACACTTCATGAACGTGATTACAACAAAATCCCTGTTCATTAGGGTGCCAAAATCCCCATTCATAAGAAGAAGACCAGATGGTCAGATATGGACAATTGGCCATGAAATGAAGACCAGATGGTCAGATAGGACCATCTGATCCTCATCCACCTCACTAATGGGGATTGAGTGATGAACAGGTATCCGCAATGGAGGATTTCCCTAGCAAAATGGCCTAGTATTTATTCTTTAATGCCGACAGCGGGTACCCAATCCCCATGTCAGCATGTATCTCCCACCCTCCAACTAATATGGCACACTGGAGCTCACCTCATTGTGCCAAATATATATATTATTTTAAAAATGTTAATGCTCCAATACTGGGATGCCCACTCCTGGTGTTGGATGATGCCCCCAAGCCCGTAGTTTTCAATTGCCAACATGGGGTGCCCAATCCCGTGTCAGCATGTATGCACCCCCATGCACACATTAATATGGCACACTGGGATCCCACCCCAGTGTGCCCAAATATGTAATATTTTTTAATATCTGTGAGTAAAAAAACTATCCCCATTTCTTTAATTTTGTTTTTGTTTTTTTATCTTACTTTTCTTTGTACCTCCTCCTAGTGGTGCTATCTCTCGTGATCTCCATCTACCAGCACCCACACCCTCGGACCCAGTCTGGCATTCCCACAGAACCAGCCATTGTGCTCCACACACTCTGTGGCAGGATCCTCTTGGGAACCAGGGGTGCCGGAGCAGCCATCAGCCACCAAGATCATCACTCCACCATGTTTCTGCCTTGGTTTCACCCCTTGCAGAGTGCAGATGTGCAATGATGTCTGGGAACTACATGCTGATGTCTGTTGCCTCTGCCCCTCTTGCTGCCATCATTCTGGTAGTGCCCTCAGTCATCACCAGGGGCCACTACAGGCGGTGGTTCCTGGATCCCTCCCGGGATGGGACGGCGATCCTCCGGATGCTCAATACTATCCCTCGCCAGCCCCTGGTAGCCCAGGCTCACGATACGAACCCAGGTCACTAGTGTGGCGCAAGGTGTGGCATCCAGCATCTCAACCTTCAGTGCCACCAGGCCAGCTTAATTTTGTTTTTAACCTGCAAAAGAAAATGGTCCCTTGTCATCTCCTCAGTCTCCCCTCCCCATCCCACCCTCCACTGAGCACGCACCTCCCACACTCCCTTTACCCATACTCCCTGTGGAGGACAGGAGCAGTGATCTTCTCTGGACGGTCACATCTGCACTCTTCAAAGTTGAACCGCAAACTGACAAATCAAAGGTAAGCGCATATAATGGCAGTAAATAGGGTTTCAACCTAGGGTTGCTATTGTAGCCATTCTTGGGAATTCTGACCCCACATTTTCAACATCGGGTTCTTGGGACCTCACCTCATGAACCCTTATACTGTTGTTTCCTTACTCAGGTCTCAAAAGGTGATTTCGCAGTAGTTGTGGAGAATCACCTTTCAGAACTGATTAATAAAACAACAGTGCCATTGTTCATGAAGTGGGGTCCCAAAAGCCCACGCTGCAAATCTGGTGAAAAATCCAAACAATTACTGCATTATAAGCATACATTGTGCAGTTTCTATGCACGACTCATAAGTTCACCAAATTTTAATATTTTCACTTCAGATTTTCAACATTGCCATTTTCAACGCCTCCTATGAACAGTACAGCTATCATTTCTCATATACTGCCTGAAACTTTGTTTCATACCTGTGACACAGGAAGGCACAGTCGCTGTGTGAAATCAACTTTCAGGATGAATTTGCAAAATCACAGTGCCTTTGTACATAAGGGGAGGTCCCAAAAGTCCATGGTGTAAATCTGGTGAAAATACAACAAAATGGTCAGCATTACAAACGGCGTTGTGCAGTTTCTACACACGCTGAAACTTCTGTTGCCGCTTTTTCATGTTTCCATCTAGATTTTCAACATTACCATTTTTCACACACCTCATGAATAGTAAAGTTGAAATTGTTTAAGTCCTACCAAAAATTTTTTCCACACCTGTGAGTGCAAAACTAAATTACAATTGCACAGAATTACATTTCAACAGGAATTTGAAAGTTTTCTATACTGGGTACATGTGGTGAGGTGAAAAGAAGGTTATCTTGAACATTTGGGTGAAAATTATTTAAGACTGCACAGTTATGCAGTTATGAGTATTTGTTTGCAATTGTGCTTATGCCTGCTCGTAGCAATGTGTGGAAGCACAGGGGCCAGAGCCCCTGTGTTTCCACAGCCACCTACATATGTATATCTCGTAGGATCGAGCACAGGGATCAAAGACCCTGTACTCCCACAGTAAAATAAAGATACTATTATACTATCTTAAAAGTGAGGAAATAAATTGAAAAAACTTTGTTAATGCATCAGTTAGGGTTAATGTTAATGCATCAGTTAGGGTTAAAGTGACAAAAGTATGGAAATGAGGCATTATGGTTGATCCCAAACCCCTCACCTACCACCCCCTCATCCTCCATACACCAACAGGCATTGGGGTGTGCCATGGGAGTCGTTAGGGCTAACTCTCACCCCATTGTATTATACTGTACCATGTCAGCCTGTTTTTATTTTATTTACTGTATAATCAAATTACAATCCTTTACACATGTAATGGGGTGAGAGTTAGGCCTAATTACCCCATGGCACACCTGATGTTTGTATGAAGGATGAGGGGTGGGTGGTAGGGTGGGGTTAAACTCCACCTAATGCCTCATTTCCATTACTTTTGTCGCTTTATCCTAACTGATGCACTAATGAAGTGTTTTGCAATATATATATGTATGTGTGTGTGTGTGTGTGCGTGCAATACCTGTGAGGATAAAAAAATGGCAAATATGGGCCATATTTTCAAGGTGCTCAGACCTACAGTGAGCATATCAAGTTTATCCTCACTGTAGATCACTTATCCACACAGTAGGTCCCGGAGAGGTACAGTAACACTTAACCACAGCAGCTCACAGACATTTTGATTGGTGAGAGCTGGCAGCATGAGCAGCACAATCAAAATTCACCTGCTCACTTGCATGCCAGCTCCCACTCAAAGGTTTCATTTCTCTCCTGCAGCATACAGAACACTTTCATTTTCTCCCCGTTCTTTCACTGTAAATTAAAGATGAAGAAATGCTGACACCACATAACATGATGGCAGCACATCTCTCTGATTGGCTTTCTAGTTGAAGTAATGCTGACACCACGCAACTCATCTCCAGACTCTCCATTTAGGCCACATCACTCACTACACTTGTCTGTCATGCTGCCACAAGCCGTGTCTACACTTCACAGCAATGTGCTGATGCAAATGCTCAGTTTTGCGGAACACAACGCCGGTCATCCAGAAACAAAAATAAAGAGATACCTATTTGGAAATCAAAATTAAACTGATAAAAACTTTGGTTATTGCATAAATGGAATATACAATGCCCCATTGAAAATAAGTCTGATATTTTCCCTCAAGCAGTTTGACCTCTGGCACCACTCGTGCTTCACCACTCATGATGTCAAAGGTCAAAATGCACTGAGAACATCATCATAGAATATTTTATTGATTTTTAAAAGACAAGCAGCTCATCACAGATTATATTCAATACTTCAGAGGATACGGCAGTACAGACAGCATATACTAATATAAATACAGCTATAGTGATCGAACCATTATTACTATTAGCAGGTACCATCATAGTACAACCACATATGAACCTCTGATACATAAGATAGTAAAAGTAATCAGCACAGAAAGCTTGCTGACCTCAACCAGACTAGGGGCTACTAAAGGGACTGGACAGTTAGCTGTGATTTAGATTCATACGAGGGTTGGTAGGTGGGGTGGAATTTTACAAAAGGAGACTGTAGATAGCCTCCACTTAGACTGGTATCATTGCAGGCTACCATTCTGAATGTAGAACAGCCATTCAAGGAGAGATAATAGAGCCAAGTGCAGCATGCCAAGCCAGTGTTCAGTGCCTTCACGAGCCAATGCATTAATAACAGGCGCTTAGCCTCTAGAAGGGCTAGTGCTAGCCAGACTTGGTGGGCTTAGACAGTGTATCCAACAAAGATGTATCACCCAGAAGCAGTTTGTGGCCTGTCAAGGTAATCAGAAGCCAAGCACCTTGGACACATCTAAGGCTATCAACATCCAAAAGGAAGCAAGCTGAGGACATGTACAGGTACATGCAGCAAATGGGCATCTGACTGTTGACAACTCTAACAGTTAGAATGTCCTAGCAATACCATAAGAGTATAGGGCTACTAGTGTATGGTGCCAGAACATCGACACTTTAAGCTGGAGAAAAGAATCTTGGTGTCCTTATATATTAAGTGGATGTCCATTGGCTCTCAGAAATAGCATCCCCAAGATCAGTTGACCATTTTAACCTGCAAGGGTCGAAGGATCTGGCTGGGCATCCCTCAGTTCATGTAGAAACAGCCCATCAGGCCTCTAGAAGTGGGAGATTTATGTAGGGATTCTAACCATCTCCATTTGTTGTCAACCCCATACTGAGTTGCAGGGCATTGAGTACACTACGTAGTTGAAGATACACTACTGGTCAAAAGTTTTAGAACACCCCCATTTTACCAGTTTTATTGAATTTACGCAGGTTAATGTCTCAATGTACTCTGAAATTAAAGCATAGAACAAATAAACAATTTGAGATAAAAAGAAATCATAGAATCATTTTGTTTAACAAAATTTAATCTAAATTTTGACTCATCAAAGTAGCCACCTTTTGCAGATATACTGTAACCTTGAACACACTTGTGCATTCTTCCTACAATGGACATCAAATATTGTTCAGGAAGTTCTTCCCAACACTGTTGCAGAAGTCCCCACAAATGTGTTGCACTTGTAGGTTGCTTTGCTTTCACCCTTCTGTCAGTTCATCCCAAACCAGCTCGATGGGGTTTAAGTCTGGAGACTGTGCTGGCCATTCCATGATTTGAAGCCTACCGTCTTGTTCTTTTCCTCGAAGGTAGTACTGACATAGCCTGGAGGTATGTTTTGGGTCATTATCTTGCTGTAGGATGAACCCCTGACCAACTAGGCATAGACCAGAGGGTATTGCATGGCTCTGCAAAATGCTGTGGTAGCCCTTTTGGTTCAGGGTGCCAGTCACTCTGTGTTGTTGTCCTGTGAGCGCCTATCACACAAGCTGTTGACTCTCAGAAACTTGTCTTCTGATTCTGTTGTGGCTTTGGGTCTGCTAGAACTCTTCCTGTCAGATTTTCCTCCAGTTTCCAAGTGCCTTTTGATGGTGTAGGAAACTGTACCTCACTGACACCTTGGCTTTCTTTGCAATTTCTCTAAAGCAGTTTTTGCTAATGTAAACTTTTTAACCTCTAGCAGTTTACTGCTTACCTTTATACCATTTCAGGTTATTCACTGGACTGGAATTGCTTAAATTTCAATAAAAGCTGAAAAATTGGGTGTTCTAAAACTTTTGACCGGTAGTGTACCTCAAAAGTTCAATTTGAGAGGTTAAATTTGGCCTTCAATTGTTCAAACAAAAGTAGAAACATCGAGTCAGGAGACAGAGATCCCACTGTTCGAATACCCTGGGCATGCCAGAAAGCCAGTACAATGGGGCTCCATTAATCAGTAAGTGATCACTGTGCCTCGCGCAGCATATCAGAGAGGGAGACCAAACCTGCTTGGGTGTGTGACCTCGACATGAGAAGCCTCCACGCCCGGCTAGTGTCAGCGATAGTCAGGAAGGTTCTTACAAGTCTGAGGGTGGTGGCTGAGCAGGTTGTGGAAGGTGGCCCCTTGAGCTAGTTTAGAATCTAGCTGCACCCACAGTGGGAGGCCAGAAGGGTTAGGAATGAACCACTTGATGGCATGAGATGCCATGCACGCAAGATCATAGCCTTGAAACCACGGAATGCCTAACTCGCCCGGGACCAATGAGCTCTCAGTTTGTGTTTGCTCCAACCGAGAGATCGCCTGTCCCATAGGTATTTAGATACCAGCCATTCCAGGGATGTAAAAGCTTGGAGAGAGGGATATCAGCAAATTGTTAATCAGATACAGGACCCTAGGCAACAGGAACATTCGGATCACGGATACCCTGCCAGGCAGGAAAGTTGCAGCTTAGGCCATCTCTCCACTTCCATGGACAACTGTGCTAGCAATGGGTAGAAATTAGCTGATTTGAGTTCGAGCCATTTGGTGGGAAGCTGGAGGCCCAGATATGAAAACCTTGAGTGGCCCAAGTCAGTTCTGTTCCTTGAAGGCAGTCTTTAGAGCATCTAGCATTCAAGGAGCCAGGGTGGTCTTCATTTGTGTTGACCTGTAGGCCAGACAGAACAGCAAACCTCTGAAGGATTGAGAGCACCTCAGGTAGAGACTGGTGGGGTTGGGACAAAGTAAAGCAGGTCATTAGCATGCGGCCACCAGATAGGAGGACCCCACCTCCTCTATACCGTGGATCTTTTAGAGGCCATAAGGGTGAGAAGCAAGGGGTCCAGAGCCATCTGGTGTCTCTGCAAAGGGAAGGGGGGCGAGGTGGTACTGTTAGTTAGAATCCAGGCCATTGAAGAGCTATAAAGCATACAAACCATTGTTGGAACTGAGGTCTGAAGCCATATAGCCACAGTTTCCCATGCAGGTAGTCACTCAATGGAGTCGAAAGCGCTGATAAAATTGATTGCGAGAGCGCGCCATAGGGAGGGCTGATTTGGATGCTAACCACTTTAAATTAAGCAGTAGTCTGGTGTTGTCCACTCTAGCCTTGCCCGCATAAAGCCTGCTTGGGTCAGGTGGATGATAGATAGAGCACTCTCAATCATTCTAGTAGCTAGAACTTTCGCCAAGATCTTCATGTCCACTGACAGCAGAGAAATGGGACAGACGTTGGCGCAATACAATAGATCATTGGATTTTTGGGAAGCAAGGTGATAAGGGTCTCTCATAATGGAGGTAAAGAACCCTCTTCATGGGCAGCTTGCAAAGCCAACTGGAGTAGCTGGAGAATATCAGTACCTAATGCCCGGTAAAGTTCCACTGACATCCCGTTGAGGGCCGGCACCTTCCCTTAAGCCATTTGTGACAGCGCAGGCACAGTTCATCACAAGTAATAGGTGCATCCAGATGTGCAACCTGTTCAGGGGTGAGAACTGGCGTATTGGAGGAATGACAGAGATCCGCAGTCCCATGCTCTAACTGTTCAGGGTGAGAACTGGCGTATGGAGGAATGACAGAGATCCGCAGTCCCATGCTCTAACTGTTCAGGGGTGAGAACTGGCGTATTGGAGGAATGACAGAGATCCGCAGTCCCATACTCTAACTGTTGAGGGTGAGAACTGGCATATTGGAGGAATGACAGAGATCCGCAGTCCCATGCTCTAACTGTTCAGGGGTGAGAACTAGTGTATTAGAGGAATGACAGAGATCCGCTGTCCCATGCTCTAACTGTTCAGGGTGAGAACTGGCGTATTGGAGAATGACAGAGATCCGCAGTCCCATGCTCTAACTGTTCAGGGGTGAGAACTGGCGTATTGGAGGAATGACAGAGATCCGCAGTCCCATACTCTAACTGTTCAGCATTCAAGGTAGAGCGAGACTGGTAGAGAGTTTCATAGAACTTTATCATAGTGCAATTGACTTCCACAGGGTCCAAGGCAATGGTGCCTGCCCTAGTCAGTGGAGTGCATGAATTTGAGTGGCAGCCTGCTGTTTCCTAAGTCTGAAGGCTAAGGCCTACAACTCTTTTTCCCTCCATCCCAAAGACATGCTTTGATCTAAACAAGAGCCATTCGGCTTTCTGATGTAAAATGACATTAATCTGGTATTTCAGATCCACTATTTGGCAGGCAAGGAACTATCCCTACTGATACCAGGTAGCTTTAAATCGACTTTCTAAGCAGGCAAGGTCCACTTGTAACTTGGCTAAGGCTTCTTGCGAGCCTTGTTTCTTGAGGCAGAGAAGGCGATAATTTGCCCACATAGGACTGCTTTGATAGCTTCCATATTGTGCCAGATGACACTCCACAATTGGAGTTGAGAGAAAATAGTATTTGGCCATCTGAGCTAGCATCTGGAGAAATCTGGGTCCTTGAGGAGGAGGGACTGCACCTCCGATGAGTGCCGAGGGATGGTAACCCAGTGGGGTATAAGTGGCCTGGACAGGTGCATGATCGGAGATCAATATACTCCCTATTCTATTATCCGACAACCCTTGAGCTGCTGCCACGTAGACAAGTCAAAAGTCTATGTGACTATGAGTGAGGTGTGCAGGTGAGTAATATGTATAATCATGACCTGTGGGTGATCCCTTCTCCACATATCTGACAGGCCCCACTTGTCTATCATGTCTTGGAAGTCATCCTTGCCTTAGGGCATGTACAGGGGTGGGACTAGATTTATCAAGGAACACGTGACTGACCAGATTGAAGTTGTCCCCAAGCAACAGTGGGATGGGGTGCCAACTGGGGATAGGGAAGAAAGGGCATGGCTAACGGTTGAAAAGAAATCAGTATGCCAATCATAGGGAGCATAGACATTCCCAAGCAGTAGTTGCCCCCAGAGGAGGAAAGCCTAGCGACCACCCACCTCCCTGTGAGTCTTTCCAGATGTCTGCAACCTCCATAGAGATGATCGACGATAAGAATAGCGACCCCTTTAGTTTTAGTGGGAGACGAGCTAGCCAGAACTTCTCCAACCCATGATTTCTTCAACCAGTGTGCTGTCTGGGGCAGGAGGTGGGTTTCCTGTATCAGTGTGACATCTGTATGAAGAGATCTAAGGTGCTGGAGCACTTTCGTGCACTTAATAGGGTGATTAAGCCCTTTAACATTCCACGACACAAAATGGTAGCCCTGGCGGAGGAAGTAGTCATCATCACAGCCCCACAAGTCAAATAACAATGGGTACTTACTCCAGTCCAAAGGGAGAGCAGAGGTGAGTCAAGGAGAAATTCTGGAGAAGGGAGGTGCCTTACCAACACCCAAACTGCAACTCTGTAGCCAAAGAGTAAGGAAAGTGTAAGCATGTCAGGTCAACTAGAAATACTGCCTTATATAGGAGAGCTGCAAAAACAGATAATAGTATTAAGCAAGCAGAAAATAGTAAAACGCAATTTTGAGAACAGGGTAGAAAAAGCTGCCCTAGATGCAAAACAGTGCAGATTATATAACACCAAATAATCCACACAAGCATAAACAAGCTAAGGGCTAGGAGGTCAAAGCGAAAGAGGTAGGAAACCTGCCCTTCAGCTCACGCTATCTCCAAAACCCAAAACAGAGGGATATAACAAGATCCAATAGAGCTGACTCATCCTTACCCAATGGCAACCCCTATGTCAGGCACCCGACTCTGGGAGAAGGAGCAAGGTGGGAGAAGAGGGAAGAAGGGGAGGGAGAGAGGGGCATGCCCTCCTACCGGCATGAACTCGGGTTATCAGCCTCCATAAAAGCACATCAACAGAAAGACCAAACAGTAGGCCAGAGGGTGCCAGAACTGGGACAGCAAATTGTGCCACATACTCTGCAATAATGAGGCTTAAGGGAATACCCTACAAGATCTATTCTAAGGCATCATATGGGGAGGGAAAGAGGAACAGCTAGCCACTTCATTCCTGAGGCCCTTATGTGAACTAAAGTAATTAGTAACAAACCTTAGGGATCTGCCCAAGGACGGCCCCAGCTCAACTAGACTGACACTCGTATCAGTGTTTGGGGAGTCAAGGCAGTGTGAATAAATTCACTGAACACCCTGATAATACCCTGTCAGATAATCTAGTGCCCTACAATAGGAGTTGAAAGGCATCACACAGAGAGAAGCTACTCAAATACATTTAGGTAACCAGTCCTTCTCAACCTGCCGGAGAGGCCTGGTTGCTTCTGCAGATTCCAGTGGGACCCCTCGTGACTGCAGCTGCATAACTGATCAGTCCTGGTCTCACTGGAGATGCATTATCTGCCTCTTCAATGTGGGAAGAGTCGGGAAAGTCAGCCCAGTCCATTTGCTGCTCAGTTTCCATCACCTAGAGTCCAACAAATCAGTGTCCACTGGGTCTGCAGTAGGGAGGTCTTCCCTGTAGATTTTGGCTGGTGGAGCGCTCATATGCCTGTCAGGCAGTGGTGGGGTCCACTCCTCGCTCTTTGCCTTGATCTAGAGAAGAAGCCATTAGAGTGCTGAGGAGTGAAGGGGTATTTGGCAGGAATTCATTGCAACAGCAGCTGAAAGTGGAGTGTCTGAATTTGGGCCAGCAGTTGATGGGGGTGGGGGATACAGTGGAGTGGGACTGGTCCAGCTGAATAAGTGCCCTCCAGAACCACATGTCTAGGAGAAAGGTTCCAACCTGAAGGTGATGTCCTACCAGGTTCCCAGAGCCTTCTGGGAGTTGTAGTGGGATATGCGGGCCGCCAGAATTTAGCAACCCAGCTCAATTTCAGCAGGATGATCAGTAACAAACTCTCTTCCTCCTTGGTTATACACAGTCTAGTAAGACCCTTAAATTTAAAAAGCAAAAGTCGTGCTGGTACAGAAATTTTGAGGGCCCAAAGCTCTCCTTCTAGCCGCAGTCTCCTGTGCAAAGTCCCAGAAAAGGATATCTGCACTCCTGCCAGGGACCTCACCCAAGTCTCTAGCAGCTCAGAGGATCCTCTCATTGGTAGAATATCTTAGTAGGTATGCCTCAACAGGCCTAGGTGTTGCAGTGGGCCTGTCTGAACGAGCTGAGACTTGGTGTGCTCGCTTCACTTCTATGGACCCCTCCATTGTTCCCCAGCATACTGGGAGGTTATCATTAAGAATCGCTCCACTGATTGTCCCTCTGCCCCTCTGGTAGACCAATAATCTGCAGATTATTGCAGTGCCTTCTGTTCTCTTGGTCTTCAGACCTGTCCCACAGGCCCGCTAACCTCTCCTCATGCTGCTGGATACGGTTTCACATCTTGAGTGCTGTTGTTCACAGGTCTCCATGTGCTGTTCTGCAATGTTCATTCTGTCTTGTAGTTGCCTGACCTCAGTAGCTGTATCAGATAAGGAAAGGCTGATATCCACTTGGAGTAGTAAAGGCTTCCAACATTTTGTTATATATTGAAGGATTCCCCTACCGAGGTCGGCAGCACAGGAGGTATGTTTCCACAGAGTGGCGTGTTGGGGAGTCCCTGGGCTTCCATATTGTTTGGGGTAGTTCAGGAAGGGCAAAGGTATGTAGCCAGGAGCAGCAGCGAGGCAGGTCTGGGAGGGTAAGCTGGAAATGGGTGCTGGGAGGAGTTGCCCTGTAGATTAGTCTGAGGCTGGAGCAAGGCCCACACGGCCTATCATGTCAGGAGGCCTTGCGTAAAAGCATATGAATAGCCACAAATCGCGTTGAAATCCACTTACAAAGCACGCAGCCCAGTAGAGTAGCAATTACCCATGCATTAGCAAGTATTAAGGGGTCTCAACTCCATGGGATCGCAGCGCCAGAGCTCAGATTGCCACTGGTCAGGAGAGCTCCAAAATTAGGCAGCCATCATGTCAGTGGCTAAACCACACCCCTCTTGAGGAACATTATCAAAGATATTTTCAATGGGGCATTGCATATCCCTTATATATACATGGTTATTGTAAAATCTGAGAACTTTTGCTGCTATGATATATTATCTGTAATTTACATGTTTTCTGTATTGTAAAGTGTTTTGAGCCCTGGAAAAGCGCTATATAAATAAAGTTCCTATCCTATCCTCCAATCATATGATCCTGCCATGACACATACACTTACCTCATGTGGCCCTCCCATCACACATACCCCTCTACCATCCGGCCTTACCACCACATATCACACCCTCATGCAGCCCTAGCATTACACACACATCTCCCCCATGGGCCCTACCATTACACATATCACTCCCTCAGGCAGCCATACCACCACACATACAACTCCCTCATGTCACCCTACCATCACACATACCTCTCCCTCACACAACCCTACCATCACATGTACACATCACTGTCAGTGCTCTGCCACAAACCATGCCTTCACACATTACCTCCCTCATGCAGCCCTACCAGTAGATGTATCCCCACCCTCATGTGGCATTGCCATCACACATGCAACTCCCTCTTGTGTGGCCACGCCATCACACATACACTTCCTTTATGTGGTCCTACCATCACACACACCACTCCTTTATCCAGCCATACCACCACACATACCCCACCTGCATGTGGCCCTACCATTATGCATACTCTTCCCTCATGCAGCCCTGCCATCACATGTACACATCACTCACAGTGCCCCACCACAAACCATGCCTTCCCACATTACCCTCCCTCATTCAGCCCCTACCGGTAGGGTACCCCACCCTCATCTCATGTGGCCCTGCCATCTCACATACAACTCCCTCATGTGGACACACCATTACACACACACCTCCCTCATGTGGCCCTACCGTCCATGCATACCGCTCCTTCATCCAGCCATGCCACCACACATACCCCACCCTCATGCGGCCCTACCCTCATACATACCACTCCTTCATCCAGCCATATCACCACACATACCCCCACCCTCATGCGCCTACCGTCACACATACTACTCCCTGATGTGGCCACACCATCCACATTACAATTCCCTCATGCAGCCCTACCATTATATAAACCACTCCTTTAGGTTTTATGTGATATGGGTGAGTCCCTTATTGCACTGCTCATTAGAGTGACGAAGAATCACCCAAGACAAAAAGGCAACTTCACATTAGAGACACCACTGCAAACAGCGACAGTCCTCTAAAATATTCATACTACTTTTCTTTATGCAGGGCTATGCCCCATGCACCCTCCAAAATAAGGATTCTCAACTCTGAGGGGAGCGGACTTAGAAAAAATAGAAACTCCCCAGAAGCAAAAGAATTGCCTGCACCAGGATCCGAACCTGGCACCACAGGCTCCAGCCGCACTGGTTCAAGCCACTATACCACACCGCCAGCTCGGCAGAGCTTAGCCAAATAATTCCTTTATCCTCTTTCGTGAGTGTAACATGTATCCCATGGCGCTGCACTCGCTAAACTAATTCAGAGGTCTTTTCCCCCTCGCTCTACATGACAATGGTATTATTAAGTCGCTCATATTGAGCCGCCAATAATACTCGCCCATATAGGCTGCTACCTCCTTATGTGGCCACACCATCACACATATAACTCCCTCATGTAGCCCCACCATCATGCATACCCTTCATGAATGCAGCCAAATCACCACTTGTATTGATCGCTCATGCTGCCCTGCAACAGCCCATGCCATCAAACATACAGGTCCCTCATGCGGCCCAACTGTCACACATATCACACCTCATGTGGTCATATCATCGCACTTGTCCCACCCTCATGGAGCCCCCATCACACATGTTACACTCTCATGTGGCCCTACCATCACACGTACTGTTCCTCATATAACATAACACCACTGTCACACAATTACAGTTCCCACTGTAAACAAGACGTAGATTAAATTAATATTACAAAAGAGACACAAAAGGTGACTTTTTTTTGACAAAACATACACACACACGCATAGCACACACACACACTGTAGTTCAGCATATAATTTATTGATGCCAGGGACAGGTGAGGCAAGAAATGCTCTTGGCAACAGGACATTAGGGCGTGGCAGAGACAAGACAGCAATATCAAATATAGACATTGATAATTAAACACAAATACATATGTATCTTAAGGCCACGCTGAAAGTTGTCTGGTATAAAATGTACAGAACTCACTACTGTTTTCTTACTGTTAACATATGGGAGATTTTCCTTTTATAGCTGCCACCCACCATACTGTCACAGAAGACTGCTTAAGGAATCTAAAAATATATGCCATGACTACTGGGGCTACTCTATCTGTTAGTGCAACCAGTAACACAGCACAGGGCAATTTTATTGCTGTATAGTGTTGTTTTATACTTCTGAACAAACTGGCAAGCTGTAACTTGATAGTGAGCATCCTCACACTACAGACAGAGAACTCACATGTAGTGTCAAGCCACGGTTACTGCTGGATATCCATCGCTGACATCACTTTCTGTAATAGCACTAGGACATGTGTGCAGAAATGGGAGCCACTGCAGCTGCTGAGGCAGTGACAGAGGGACAAATAAATCAAGAAAATAAAGAGGCAACCAGATATAAAAGGATACCTGTAGGGAAAAATAAATGTTAGAATGTCAGGCATTGCCCATAAAAGCAGCAAACAAGTGTGGATTGCCCTTTAAGATTAAATAAATGCCTTAATGTTAAGAGCGATATTCAAATGTTTGTAAGGGAGGGATAGAAGGATACACACAATGACACCCATATTATGAAGGTTAGTGTGGTGCTTGTTAGCTAACTGGATGGGGCATAACATGTGTAAAACATCCCTGCACCAGTGGAAATGAAGATGCCCTCTTGTGTACCAGTTGCAGAGGTATATTCAAAGGTTTTGTAAGTGCTTACAGGTTGTTGAGGCAGTGCTAATTAATGCTTACAAAACCCTGCTTTTATCAATGCCCACAGTGGTGCATGATCCTCCCCTCCCCAGCACTGGTGTCAGTGACATCCACTTTCACCCACCACATTCCATAGGTATGGAGTTATACTGCAGATAGTAATTTTAGCAGTCTTTGGTCCTGCCATCCCCAACTGCTGTCAGTACTGCGCAATAATTTTACTGTGTGATATGGAAGATCCTGACTCTTGCAGTCTACCTGACACCTGTCTCTTACCCGAGCCCTATCAGTATTGTTGAACTGCACTAAACCTGTTGCCTGGCAAGCAAGTGGCCCCTCCTACCACAACTCAACTTGGTATTATGGAATTGTACTGAAGCCCTTCCCTGGCAGCCCAGCTAATCCACCTCCTCATCCATCTCCTGTTGATACTGTGAAATTGTACTAAAGTCTACCCTGCTAGTCTAGTGGACCACCTCCTTACCTGGTCTGGCACTGTGCAAATGTACTGAATCCCATCACTGACTGTATTGTTACCACACACACACACACACACACACACACTTTAGATTGCTGACAAAGCCCAGCCCTCCCTGGCCAACCCACTGAGCACTCACCACTCCCATCCCAGTTGACACCTGACTCGCCTGTCCTTGCATAGGTGTGCCTCCATAAGGTCCTCAAATGGTGACTAACACAGACATCTGTTCACCTCCTTGGTGGATGCCACCTGACTGACAGGAAGGAATGCATGTATATTGCAGAAGCAATTTTTCCCACACTATGCACTAACACCCTGCCAGACTGCAGCCAACCAAGGTGACATGCAGAGGGTCTGTGCTGGTCAATGTCTGAGGGCCTTATGGCAGCTCACCTATGGATGGAAGAATGGAAGGATGGATGGATGGATGGATGAGTCAAGAATGACTGGGGTGGGAGTGGAGGGTGCTCAGTGGGTGGGCAGGGACAGGAGCTCTGACAGCAGTTTGGCAGGGAGGAACAGTAAACTGCCAGGGATGGGCTTCAGCATATTTACACAATACTGGCTCAGATGTGGGAGAATAGTTCACTTGTCTTCCCTACAAGGGCTTTTGTGCAGGTACACAATACTGATAGGAATCAGGTGAACGGGGGTTCTAATAGACTTCCAGCCACTAGGCAGATGACAAAGGTGATGGAAAGGCCAGTGGGATGTTGGGGTGCATTGGGAGGGAAATCACAAGCCAAAGGATGGAGGTAATAGTTCCACTGTACAAGACCCCAGTGAGACCTCATCTTGAATACTGTGTACAGTGCTGGAGACCACACCTTTGAAAGGACACTGACAAAATAGAGACAGTGTGAGTAGGGCAACCAAAATGGTGAAGGGATTACATCACAAGCTTTACGAGGAAAGAGTGAAGGACCTCAATTTGTACATGCTGGAACAAAGAAGGAGAGAGGTGACATAGAAACATTCAAGTATCTCAAGGACATTAACAAGGTCGAAAGGGACAACATATTCCAGATTATAAAATGGGGAGAGAAAATCCTACTTTCTGATTGGTTGTTACCGTGCATCAAATCTGTCTGATGCACAGGTAATAAGAAGTACTCAGAAGCAGGCCCTATTACAAAAAAAACATTGTGCCACTAGAACATTTGTTTTTGAATGCCGCCATTTTTCTTGCCCACTGAATAAAGTTATTGAGCAGAAAACTTCACACAAAGCTCATAATACGCCATTTTTATAGAAAGTACCAGACCAGCACACGTCAGAGAAATATGAATTAAAAATGTACTATCTGAGCCACTTCTCTCATAAAATGGTAACTGACCCCATTCTCTCAACCAGCGATTATGTTTGCTGCAGCTTCATTCCAGTTACCACTGTTTGTTATACCAGCCACAGTTAAAGCAGCGCACACTTCATGAAGCAGAAGTCGGACATTTCTCTAATATCCTTACACTGCTGCTTTAACACATGAATCTTTTCTTCTTCAATGTGATTTAATCCTCCCCAACTTCTCACAACCAGTCAGTCAGCCCTGAGTGTAAATGGGGAGTGAATGTCCTGCTGAAAATCCGCTCCCAACCTGCCACAGTTACTATACTAATGCCTACCTTTGCAGTCTCCGCTGAAGAGTCCCTCTTGACCCATCGCAGTTACTAATGTGAAATACATACACTGCTTCACTGTTGTTTATTTATTTATTTTGATTTCAGTGCTAACAGGCTCCCTTATCATGGGCACATCTACACAAGTTTCCCTATTCCACTTAAACTGATTTCTTACTTTACCTCCCATATCAATTTATCTCTCTCTCTCTCTCTCTCTCTTTTGTTCTCTTGTTCTGTCTCTCTCTATCTCCTCTGTGTGGCATCCACATTGCCAAACTGAACACGCCATACACTGTTTTGCTCATGATCTCTTTTGAGGCCATTGCGCTGCCGAACTGAAAAGCCACTACATCATTTTGTTTCACATATCTCCCATCTATTGTAAACTGCGTGATACCCCCCATAAAAAGTGTACAGACCACATTTTTGATAGTCCACCCCAAAAACAGCCTTAGAAAAGCTCTTTCTTGATACTAAACCGGTTCAAGGAGTCCCTCCCACTCCTGCTGCAGTTCCTGCTTCTAGAGTGATGCAACCCTATTGCCATCAGACTATGGTTTGTTCAGTGGAGAAAACATTAATCTAAAAAAAAGACACAACTCTATGTTTCTCTCTAGAAAAAAAAAACTGTGCACCATCACTGGGACGTAACAAAATTAAAATGAAACCCTTACAACTGATGCCACCATAGGACAAATTTTGCACAACACATAAAAAATGATCTCATCATATCATAGACGGAAGGACTATATTCTCATAAATTTCTATAAGAAAATCTGTTTGTTCTGAAAAAACATGATTTTTTGACTGCAAAAGTAAAAAAAAGTAGCCCATTTATAAGCACAATAAAATACTCTGGGGGTGTACATGGAACAGATATTACTGCACTTCCAGGAGCTGAAGGCCCTGGAAGTGCGGTAATATCTGTTCCAAGCACACCGCTGTATCTTATTTCTTACTTAATAGTAGTGCCAGGACAAAGGACATGACATGAGACTGAGGGGTGGCCACATAAGGGTAAATGTCAGGAAGTTATTTTTACAGAAAGGATGGTGGATACATGGAATAGCCTACCCCAGGAGGTGGTGGCAGCCCATACATTGGTGGGATTCAAACATGTATGAGACAGAAACAAAGGAATAATAGAAACAGGAAGAAAAAGCTAAAGCCAAAGACCAGATAGGGTCACTGGACACTCGTTAGGCAGCTTAAATGGGCAGACTGCATGGGCCTAGCGGTCATTATATACTGACAGCATCTATGTATCTATGGATGGCATAGGTAGGTAGGGTTCTGGTGTGGGGATTGATGAGACTCTGTACAATGCCTCATGCATTCATGCATGAACACATTATACAGAGTTGCTAATGGCCATTTAATGACATGCAAAATTCCCTTTATGTCTTGCATGCCATACAGTATGTGATCATTAGCATGCCAGCCTCCTAATAATCTCAGAAGTGATGGCACTATCCCATTTGGCACATGCTGTCTCCCTTTGCTACATAGAGGTTGTTGCCAGCAGGGTTGTAGCAATGAGATGATGCACCAATGCACTATGCATGTCACTTGTAATGGTTGGATCTCAACTACATAAAAGACTTCCTACTCCATATACTTTGGTTGTGAAGCTCCTCTAACCAGGGACATCTGCTGGTGGTTTCCATGCCAGTTTGAAAAACTTCAGATGAAAGGGCCTTTTCTGTGGCTATCTACACATGTGGATTGCATTGCCAAGTCAAATCAGGTTCTGCAGATCTGGAGCTGGATTCACAAAGCTTTCAGAAGGTGCAAAACCTCCTAAGTCCTTAAAACTGCCATAGCTATGGAATAAATGGAGATTGCTCTGTGTTAGTCACAAAAACCTCTGCAGCTGCAGAAAAAACACTATGGACTGTGGGAAAAAGTACAGCTGTGGAAGTCCCTGAGGAAAAAGTTGTGAGATAAGTAAGGCATATCCCTGAAAGGCTATTCTCAGCCAGTTTTTTCTGCAGTTGCAGAAAAATGTTACACACAGTGGAATGAGGTGTAACTCTTCCTCAACAAACTGCAGTAGTGCCCCAACAATTGGAATCAATTAAGGTGGAGGTGAGGCACAGGTAATATCATACCAAATAGTATAGCAGTGGCTGATGTTACAGCAACAAAGCACACGTTGCCATGCTATGGCAACAGGCAACAGCCTCAGACCCAGTGCAGCCCATGATGGAGCCCCACAGGCAGTAGAGCCTGGCCAGCCTGCAGTGAGTGCTACCCCTACAGGCAACAGGAATGCCCTCAGGAGGGATGACCATTGGTGACATTTGGCTACTGTGGTGCCATGGTATTGCTGGTACCTGCAGTGGTCCCAGTTGAGGGACTGGTCACAGATCTCTTTGTGGGTGCTGTCAGCCTCATACTATGGCAGCAATGTTAATGTCTGCTGCTTCAGCTACTTGGTTGTACTATTGCTGTGCCTCCTCATCCATTTCCACAGCTGTGGTTGCAGCACTTGCAGGATTCCGCAGCTGCTGGAATTCACAGCTATGGGACTTTTGTGGAATTCCCGTAGTTGTAAGATTTTCTTTGAGAATATCACGCAACTGCATTTCCACAGTATTGCAGACTTTTTTCCTGTAGCTGCAGGATTTTTGGCCTTCTTTGAGAATCCTGCCCAAGAAGTTTTAAAGGGCTCTTCACATATGTTAAAAATAAATTGTTAATAACATCAGAATTAGTTAACATTTGTTCACCAAGCCACCAAAAGAATCCTTTCCTCCATAACATCTAATGTCTAACAAATCTGTAAATTATATCTTAACTCTATGATTTTTTCTTTATCTTTTGGCAAAACTTTGGGCTCACAAGCGGTCAAAATACATAAAGTTAAACTAGTTAGAAACTAGTTAGTATGGCTTTCTGTGTATGGTGTATTTCTTACTTTATTCAGTTTCAGTTGTTCAGCTTGCTTGTTCACAGGTCTGCTGTTCATTCACTTCACCTAATGTATGCCCTACTGTATAGAATATAATACATGTAATTAATGCCAGGTCACCCCGAAAAAGGGATCTATTATCTCAGTGAGTTTACCTGGTAATCAAAATTTAAATAAATAAATGTATAAACATTAGAAGACCTTAGGTCTGAAATTATGATTTCAAATTTCACAGTCCTAGAAAACCTCAGTTTAGCCCTAATATAGGGATACTGCCATGCCCCAATAATATATGGATATGAAGCATGAAGTGTGTATATAGAGATATAGGCATGTTTACAGTACTTGAGAGAATAGCAAGTCCTACAATGCACCGCACCCTATATTTGCTAACAATTCATAAATCATTACAATTTCTTCATTGTGTTATTGTAATGTTACCAAAGAGATAGTATCCACAAAATCTCTGCCTGATGAGTATTTATTTTTCAGTGGCAGCTCCTGAAACACCAAAATTGTGCCTTAAAATGCCCTCCATTTTGTGACACAGCTGTAAGTCACTTTACAAAGTATATAATTTGTCTAGTACAATAATGTTCCCAGCTCTACTGATAGGCTTGATTAATGCAGAGTACATCACTTATTTTATACCACTGCACTAGAAAAATATTAAATGGTCCCATCACTTATTTTTACACCCTTTAAGTTCCCATAACGTACAGCACAGATGATGTCTATCATGTTCTGTCCACAAACATGGTGTAGTTCACTATATTTGCAAATGGTTATTGTTTTTAACAGTTGTTTGCTGTTTTACTTAATTTTCTTCCACTAGAATGTCTAAGTTACTTTAGGAGGAGGAATTGCAGGGAATGGGTACTTGCTTCCAAAAATGTTGCTGCTTATGTGGTGTCCTATAGTGATGTATGCTATCTGGGGTTCAGTGAGTAGGCTTCTAGTCCACAAAAATTGAAGTGCACATTATTTCCTGGTTAGATTGTCTGGCACTGCTGTAAAGCTGGGGCATCAAGAACTTACAGCCCTTCTGCAGCTTGCTGTTCCAAAAGAGTTTACGATGTCCATGACTGTGCTACATGTTTGAACATTAGGAAATAGTAAAGGCTACCTTTGGGGTGTAGATTATGTTAAAATGCAAACGAGGGACTTGTATCAGCTAACATCTGAAATAGGTTTAATTAAACTATATTTATGCAGTAGTCTAGTCAAAAATTTGTCATTAACTGCAGCTGTGGAAACAAAAGGCATCAAAGTAAAACAGACTGTTGTAGTCCCATGTGCTGCACGTTAGCAGCACATGCTCTTTTCATAAAAAATAACAGGAAATGCAAATATATTTTTGGGAATTATCACAGAAAGACACATTAAGTATTTCAGGTTGGGTTCTGTAATGTTTTGCTAGTTTTTCAATAAGAAGATTATCATTATGGAACATTTGTTGTACTGTTTGTACATTACTAAGATACCATAATGGTGGTGTACTACTTTGTATGGCATGTTATTACTGAGAATACAGTTCCATGTTACTGGTTTATTTCATACTTGTAGCCCTCCTAGAAATAAAGTACCCAAACCATGAAAAAGACAAGCAAACAGTCCTTATTTGTAAGAGAAATGTAAGTTTATGTTTTTTGTTTGCTCTTAAATAAGATGCATGCTTGACCCAGTGACCATCTGAGGTGACTAAATGAAAAAAAAACATTTTCTTACCCAGGATATTAACTGCTCATCAGTTTATATAACTTTTTTGTGTTTCTTATTTTTCTCTTAACATTTATGCTTGTTTGACCATTTCTGTGATTGTTCACTACAACGGCACAATAGTGGTGGTGTCCTTCACAATTAACATAATTCTGGATAATGTTATTGCTTTCATTTGCTTTTTCATATCTGTTGTCCCTATATGCCAGTTGAAGTTTAAAAGAGATATGTAAAAGCTTCTCTTCAAGGTGAAGTCTTGATTTTTTAAACATTTGTTAGTGGAGGCCTGTGATTTTCTGTGTTTGGTGTCCCATATGGTGCATGTTAAGCACAGTGGCCTGGATATTCAATAGGGTTGCACCTTGCAAAACAGAGTTGTGCCAGCACAGCCATGCAGTGCATCCCAGTGGGATATTGAAAGGACTGCCAGGCACAGTGCAAATCCAGATGCACTGAGGCACAATGTAATTGTATGCAGCTTAGATGAAGGGGCATGCCCATGATATGCAGCACATCCTGATATTCATCCCAGGATGTGCAGCATATATGGTGCCACAACCCTGCAGTGTGTCACATAGAAGGGCTCAAAGATGTGCCGTGAGGAGTGGAACACATCCTGGCCACCACAGGCAGGCTGCTGCATTGCAGGGTGCAACACAGCAGCTGCCAGCCGTGGATGGCCACCCACCCCCAGAACACCATCCTCAAGCACACACATCACCCTGGTGGTCTAGTGGTTCCCCCCTCCCAATTCCCTGATTCCCAAGAATGTATAGAAAACCATTCCCTGGTGGTCTAGAGGTCCCCCACCCATCACCGTGATTGTGGTAGAGCACTGTCAAGGAATATCCCTAGTGATCCAGTGGCACTCCACCCCTCCCACCCACCCACACAGGGCCCATTGCCCACCCCATTCCCCCATCATCAGCGGGTGGCAGCAACCCCTCCCACACACCTAGCCACCCACTGAATGACAGGTACAGTATGATTGGTCCCCAGTGTGGACCAATGGACTTGAAGGGCATACTGTATTAGACAGTCCCAAATATGTGAATGAAGTCATTCACATATTTGGGACTATCTAATACAATATACCCTGCAAGCCCATTTGGTCCACAGTGAGAACCAATGGGCTTCCAGCCATACTGTACCTGTCATATAACAGGTGGCAGAGCGGTATGGGGGGGTTGCATCAGTCAACCAATGATGGTGGTGAGTGGGTGGGCAAGGGGTGGGGTGACACTGGAGGATATTTCAGATGGTGCTGTACCACAATCGTGGCAATGGGTGGAGGGGACCACTAGACCACTAGGGACTGTCTTATTTTACATTAATCATGGAATTGGGGAATTGGGAGGAGGGAGGACCACTTGTCCACCAGGGAATGGTCTTCTTTACATTCATCTGAGAATCAGGAGGAGGGGTACCACTAGACTACCAGGGGCTGTCAAGTTGTATTTCTACCACGATTGCAGCTATGGGGCAGGGGATGCCCCAGGATCCCCACTGCTCACATCATGCTGTGCAGGGTGCCAGGTGCAAGTTGCCTGGCTGCCTCTGCAAGGCATGCAAATGGGGCCATAATGACATGCAAATGGCCCCATTTGTGCCTTACCATATTATAGCCTCATTTACATGCCACTTCTAGAATATTGTGGGTGATGCACCAGCGCAACTGCACTTGCACTGGTGCATCCCTGTTCTCCCTATCTATGGCTTGCACCAGCGTTGAGTGCCATATTCAATGGTGCTGTGCCATGGTGCATCACCATTGAATATCACCTGGTCCAGGCCCTGGTGCATCCCAGTTGCACTGTGCCCAGACTTGCACCACTGCCCAGTGCAGTCTGAATATCTGGGCAGGTATAGGTTTTGGGGAACTACTGATACAAAACAGTTTTCTGTGATTAGGATTTTGATCACTGTGTCTGCCACAGAGTCTGCCAGGCTTATATTATTTGGGGGCATTTATGGTATTTATTTTCAATTTTATGCCTGTTTGACTGTTTCAGTAAATGTTCATTGCAAAGATACCACAGCAGAGGTGTCCTTTGTAATGAATATTATTCTAGACAATCTTACCTCATTTTGGCTTTGTTTTGCATCAGTATGCCTCAAGTACTGCAGACTTGACAGACCAAATGACCTTCTGCTGGCCAATTCCTATGTTCATATATTTGCATGATGCAGAGATGAGATTCAGTCCACGTAAAGCAGCAGAGATTAAATATCAATAGATTATTTTCATATACATAATATTTATAAATGTCTTGTAGGTTTTGTTGTTTGTGTGCCATAGTTATGAGATGTGTCTAATTAATTACATTCAGCATTTTATGGTTTGATATTGTGACATTGTTATACTGGTGTCCATGTTACACATGTTATGTGTCAGAAAAAGTTGTATAAAAATAAAATAACCTTATTATTTGAGAGATTATTTGGTGTCTACCTTAAGCACATATTGGTGCATATATGTACGGCATAGGTGGTCCAGGAAATCAAATAAGATGTAAGACATAACTAAATTATAAAATGTTTGGGCTAGTGATATAATGGTATCTTAAGATGGATGGTTCAGTGATGCACCACAGTTATAGATTAAAAGAAATGATGAAATGTTGCATACTACAGTACCTAAATAGAAGGCATAGGCATTGTGATATCAAATAAACTTTGTTGCTAAAACAGAACATATGACATCATGGACACCACGTTACCCACGTTATATTTTCCATATGATAACTTACAGCTGCACTTCTCAAAACATATAAATGATTAACTATCTTTATATTTGGGATTATACGACTGCCATGTGTAATCACTGAAAATAAAGCATAGTCAAGAGCATTGAGCCAAGCTTTTTGAGGACACAAATGTCACACTTCCTCTCTCCAGTATTTGTGTATATATATATATATATATATTTATTCTATGCAAAAACTTCATTAATGCATCAGTTCGGGTTTTCTAAAGCAAAAAGTGAGGAAATTTGATTTTAGGGTTCCCACCCCTTGCACCCCACCCCCTTTTTCCCAACATGTAGTCAGTGTAATTTATATGCATAGGACATGCTGAAAACACCTCCAAATTTCAAGTAAAAGACCAAACCATTCCGAGATTTCAAGTCTTAAAGTTTTGTAAAATTTCCCTATCTATTCCATTATAAAAAATCTGGCCATCTTGTTCTGCCCTCACGATCAAAGATAGCAATCAAAGAATCTCACAATAAAAGAATTTTCAGACTCATGATCAAAGAATTTGCAGGCTCATGAACAAAGAATAAAAACTTTTGTAATTTAAAAATTGAAAGAATTGTGGCAAACCACCATCATGGTTCAACAGGAGCAAAACCCACTCTCATTTGACTTCCTAGGGCACCCTAGGCTGAGAAAATTAATTTTTAATTCAGCCATCTCATCCTGCCCTCACGATGCACGATCACGATCAAAGAATCTCACGATCAAAGAATTTCGTGGTTTTAAATAATTGATTAGCAGTTTTTTCTTGGGACAATACTAACTGTACAGAAAGTATTTATATAGGTTTTCTAGGAGTGTTATGTTTGTTAAAACACAGTGAGGCAAGTGCTATGCATTTCACAATGTTTTGGCACTTTTATGAGCAAATCGCTAATCAATTTTGAGAGTTAAATAAAACCCTGAATTTGCAGGCTCGTGATCAAAGAATTTGCATGGTCATGACCAAAGAATAAAAACTTGTGTCATTTACAAAATTAACACAATTAGCGGTAAACCACCACCATGGTTCGTCAGAACAAAGCCTCCTGAGTAAAACCCACCCTCATTTGTCTTCCTAGGACACCCCTGAGTTGAGAAAATTTGATTTTTCATCTGGCCATCTCGTCCCTCGCTCCCGATGCATGATCGTGATCAAAGAATCTGGTGGCCAAAGAATTTGCAGGCTCACAATCAAAGAAACTGCTCGCTTTCAAACAAAGAGCAAGGGACGAGATGGCCAGATTTGAAAGTTTTTGTAGCCCAGTGGTGCCTACAATGTAATATAAGTGTGGTTTTTGCTCAGGGGGCTTTGTTCTGCCCATCTGAATAAAAACATTAGTTTTCGTTATCCCTGGTAGTCTAGCTGCCCCTCCCCATCATAATAGTGTACATAGTGATCCTCTATCCCTGGTAGTCTTGTGGCCGCCCAATGAGTATTTTGTTAATATGTGTGTTTTTATCCATGGTAGTCTAGTGGCCCCCCATGTGTGTGTTTATTTATATTTATTTCTCATATCCCTGGTAGTGTAGTGGCCCCCATCTGTATTTCATTACTATTCCTTATCCCTGGTAGTCTAGTGTCCCCATCACAATAAAATAAGCATGTTCAGTGTCCTGGTAGTGTAGTGGCCCCACCCCCACCCAGCCATGCCAGCCCACCCAGCACCCTCCCACCCTTCCCCAGCTGGCGACTGGCACAGCCCACCTCTCACCTCCACGGTTAGCCACTGACTGTGTATATTATGAACACTAATTCAAATAGGCACTCAGAAATAATTTCAGAGCATCCATTTGAATTAGCACTACATAATATGTACAGTCGGCAGCTGGTGAGAGGTGGGCTGTGCCAGTCGCCAGCTGCGGAAGGGTGGGGTGCTGCGGGCTGGAATGGCTGGATAGGGGTGGGGCCACTAGACTACCAGGACATTGAACATGCTTATTTATTTTATTGTGATGGGGCCAATAGACTACCAGAGATATGATAAATAAATATAAATAAACACACATGGGGGGCCACTAGACTACCATGGATAAAAAACACATATTAACAAAATACTCATTGGTGGGCTACTAGACTACCAAGGATAGAGGGATTGCTATGTACACTATTATGATGGGGAGGGCTGCTAGACTACCAGGGATAATGAAAACTAATCTTTTTATTCAGATGGGCAGAACAAAGCCCCTGAGCAAAACCAACCCTTATATAACTTTGTAGGGAATTCCTGGGCTACAAATATCCATTTTAAAATCTGGCCATCTCGTCCCTCACTCGCGATGCAGGATTGCAATCAAAGAATCTCATGATCAAAGAATTTGCAGGCTCGTGATCAAAGATCATTAGCGAGCTGCAAATGAAGATTTTAAAAGCTAATAGCTCTATTTTTAGACAGATTTGGATGGAACCAAAGGTATGGATTGATAGATCGGGGCCCCTTGAGTAAAACCCATCCAACTTTTACTTCAGAAGTGACCCCTGCACCAAGATATTTATATTTTCTGATCGTAAAACTTAAAACAAAAAGAGAATTTTGAAAATCCTCGGGGACAAACATTCTTGAACCGCGAGGCTGCAAAGTTTTGACCGCCAGGTGAGACCAGATGGCCAGAACATCATTCTTTGTTCGCAAGATATACATATAAATTTTCCCATTGACTCATAATGGGAAATTAAAAGTGTCATAACTTTTGAATGCCTTAATATTTTTTCAACAAACAAAAAGCAGCATGTTCGGCCACCAAAGCTCTTTCAAATGAGCCATCTTGCAGAGTGGCATACCACACGATGGCCGTGCAGGACCACATTCAGAATCCCAAAAGGAGCCTCCAAAAATGGATAATTTTGCATTTTCAGCGCTTTGACACAAAGCCCATCACTCTGACCAAAACGCAATTTGACAGATCAAGAGATCTACCATGACCCACCACGTGTAACACATTTCAGGCAAATCCATTGAATGGGTCCAAAGTTATTAATGCCCAAACTTTTGATTTTAGTATATAACTGACCGCTGAAGCTGACTATAGTGGTGCGACACGCCACTATAATATATATTTTTATTGCAAAAAACTTTGATTAAGGAATCAGGGTGAGTACTATTGTGACAAAAGCAGGGAAATAAGGTGTTAGGGTTTCTAACCATAACACCCCACCTAACCCCCACACTGCAGACACTGACATGAGACAGGGTGTGCCTTGGAGTCGTCAGCCCTAATGATCATCCCATTCCACCACTACCCCAGTGTCCCACACTGCTGGATGGGGTCTTTCAGTGCCTACATGAAGATTTGGTCCCCTGATGTTGACAATTAAATAATTAAAAATGGACTTCTGGGGTGGAGGATCGGACATCTGACACTGGGGCATATTTATAATAATGAAACAAATAATCATTTGGGGACACTGGGAGTCAGCTCACCAGTGTCCCACACTGCTGAGAGGGTGGGGTCATATATCTATTGGGACACTGAGAGTGGGATCCCCAGTATCCCACACTGCTTGAGGGGTACAGCACTTGGGACACTGGGAGTGGGCTCCCCAGTGTCCCACACTGCTGGGGGTGACTTGCACCAGTCAATGCTACATGTTTGCCAGCAAGTGGATGGGTAATGTTAGAAAAGTGGTATGTGCAAAAATAGCCTATTTTCACACATACCACATTTTTGAACATCAACCATCTACTTGCAGCCAAACATGCATAGTATTGACACCACTAATTACAGAAAACACATTTGCAGTTGTGCTTCTTCTGTGGAGTGGTTGACAAAGTGCAGTGAAGGAACACCAAGAGTCCTGGGCTTGAGCACAAGTGGATCTCTGTATTTTGTGTTGCCTTCATTGTAGATCAAGAAAAATATGGAGAAGCTAGTCTTGAGCCCAGGGATCTGGACATCCCATCCTTGTGCATTGTCCCTGCATCACAGGAGAAGTACAATAACTGGCATGTTTTCCTGTACTTTCCTGAGTTTGCAGTTCAGCTTTGAAGAATTCAGACATGTCCTGATCCACAGAAGATGACAGCCCAGGTCCTTTGGTGGTAAGTATAAGGGGATGGGGTGGTGGATGCTCAGCAGGAGGGTCAGGATGGGGGTGGGGTCTGCGGCAATGACTAGGGACCATTTTCTTTGTTTTAGTTTTTTTTAAAAAGGAAAAGACTTTGCAGGGCAGTTTTCTTTTTAGAATAAAATTATCAGGGAACACTGAGTGGGCTTCCAGTGTCCCACACTGCTGGGGAAGGGCTTCTACTACGGACATGGGAATTGGGTCCTCCATTGTCAATTTCAATAAAAGGCAAGGGACTGGGGGGGGGCATCTGACACTGGGATTGGGCATCTTGGTGTCAGAATACTGTACATTAATAAAATAAAAATGTACAACAATGGGAGAGTAGGGGTACCATGAAATCAGGGAATGATAAGGAGGTGGGGTGCCACTACAGAACAGTGATTGGTGGGTGGGGGGTGCTACTAGACACCAGGAAAAGATAAATGCCAACACTGCAGCTGGCAGCACTGGTTCCAGCTGTGGTTGCAGGAAATCAAAGCCACACTGTTCTCATATAGAGAACAACGGAGAAGTGGTCCTGTCACTAAGCTCACCACCCGAGATTTAGGGTGCCCAGTAAAGGTGTTTCTGGCCACAGTGAATAAAAATAAAACATCAGAATATAGCTAAATGGACTTCTTGTGACATCACCTGAGTGGATGCAAGCCTGAAATGGGAGCTCAGTATCCTAAAAAGCTCCAAAACTGCGAACAAATATAACAATAACTGACAAAAGTACAATAAGGAGCTTCAGCAACTGATGGGAGGCCAGAAAAGGAAAAGTAGACAACTCCGCACCTGATGCAACAGGATCTCTTTGACTTCATTACGGCCTGTGAAATTGACTAAGAGATGGCAGACTGCAGAGTTGAACAAGAGCAATCCAGCAATGCAGTGATCCACAATGAGCTAAAAGACTTCGAAATGAAGTCACTACATTCTGCACAGAACTAACAGCCGAATTGTCCATCATGGGACAAAAAAGTGGAACTCGAAAACCAGCACATCCAGCTTGACTCCTGAGCAGATCGCCTGGAACACCTTGTGGCTCATTTACTGGTGGGGAAGAAGGTGTTAGATGACAAATGTGAGGACCTAGAAAACAGTCCGGAAGGGGCAACATAAGGATACATGGGATTCCTGAGGAGGTGGAAGGTGAGAACATGAGCACCTTTCTCGATGAACTATTGCGAGAAATACTACAATTGGACCCTCCTACCCGTTCGATATAGGCGGGCCACACAGTAACATCAAAACCCAGTGCCCGGTCCAAGCGCACTCCATCGTGCTATAATTTTGAGCTATGCCACAAACAAAACATCCTTCTCTGAGCATGGTGCATAAAGGATATCAGATACAAGGAATGGAGGATATATTTCGATAATGACTATTCTCCATCAGTAGCGGCATGTAGAAGGGCCTACATGTAAATCCTCCACACCCTGCAACAGCAAAAGTTATGTTTTCAAACTCCTATTCTTCTAGACTTACCATTATGTTTCTGGAGGGCAAGAGAGCTTTGAGATGCTAGAAGAAACAACAAATGCACTCCATACTAGAGGCCTGGCAACACCACTCCCGCCTAGAAACACAGACCGATCAGATGAGCGAATGCTCCAGGGATCAAAGTGGGATCACGTGGGAGACAAGCAAGGGTGATGGCAACAGAGCTTAGCAGCACTTCAGGAAGCCAAAGAGCTGCTGAAGAAATTCAAACAACAACCAAGATTGACTTTTATTTCCTGCTGAACCATTGTAGTAACTCCCTTTCCTTTCTCTTTCTCTTTTTATTTTATTTTGGGGAGAAGAGAGACAAAGGAAAGAAAGGGAGCACTGGGAGGACTTCAGTGGGTCCTGGGGGGATATAGCAAGCATCGACTAAAAGAGTACCACGAGGTGGTCACCTGCAAAAGAGAACCCGAGGATACTACAAAGCAATAAATGTAAATGGGCTAATACAACTGAACTGAAAAGTGTGGGTGCTGTGGGGCGTGATGCACAGAACAATTCTAAAAGAAATCTTTGCAAAACTTGGTGCCCTCTTCCCACCCACTACAGACCCCAGCCAAATGAGATCCATGATGACAGAGGCCTGGAGGCCTTGTCTGACTACGCAGGACCTAATGGACGAAATGCTGAAAAGTGCCTCCTCACCCATCCACCCTGGGCTGTCTTGAAAGCAGAGGATTGAAACTAGAAGCAAGGTATCAGGAGAGGTAGAGACAAAGGCTTGGGGAGAGGAGCAATGAATGCCTGGCCCGGTGCATGGGGGAGTGGAGGGATCAGCATAATAAGTGGCTGGGAGGAAAAGTATTGATTCTAAAAGAACTGGAAAGAGGGAGCTGTGGGGGACTGGGGAGGGATGGGGCATTAGGAAATGGCTGACAAATGAAGTACATAGGAGGGTAGTCACAAGGAGACTGATACCCCACCACCAGCACCATTACAACCCAACCTCACCAAGGGAGACCTGGGGTTCTCAGTGGCCATAGCCCATGGGCAAGCTAAAGAGGCAGAGGAAGGGTAGCAGACCCTCAGCACCCTGAAGGTTAAATGCCAGGAGGGGAGCAAGAGAGGGGGCCAGATGAGAACCTTGGGATGCCCCACTACCTATCCCACCTCTCCCTTGTACAAGGTCCAGCCTGCACCGCAGAGTGAAGATGGTAATTGGATAATGTGGAACCCAGACAGGCCTGGTGTCTCCCACCTCATCTTCATGTGGATGGGATGCTTCGGGGTGGGAGGAGTAGGGTACATACAGATATAAACCAAGGCAAGACCAGTTAGAGGAGCACCCTGTCTTGTCTAACCCCACACACTGGGGGATAAAAAAACCTGCACACTCTCACTCCCCATCATCCCACAAACAGGAGATGAACCTGACCAAAGTCTACCCCATTCCGTTAGAGGTGATATTCAGAAAGGATGACTGGTAGAGGACACCAAACTTGAATTTACACCCCCATTTCACATTTGGTCACTCCAGGAATGGATGTTACATAATGGCCAGAAGTGGGAGAAGTCTTAGACCTGTCTCACGACTGATTAATACCACCACTGCAATAATACTGTAGTGGTGGGGGCCCACTGTTCCTCCATGAATGTTAAGAACTGTTCCCATAGGGAGCAGATGCTAACCCTCTCCCTTTGGAAGCTGGTATGAGAGGCCTTAACCCTGATACTAGTGGTTAAACTGCTCCACTAGAAGGGTGATGGAACCTACTGGGAAAATACAAAGTTGAGTTCATACACTTTGTGCCCAGTTGGCTAGAAGTTGACTTAAAGTGGTTTATTGGTTTATTAATGCTACCCTTACAATTGTTAGTGGCTGTAAAGAGTTTGATGGTATTGACAACAAGTTACATTGATAAAATCTACACTTAATTGATCCTATTATTTTCTTTTCCTCTTAACCCCTACTATGAACCCTGGCCTGGAGGACTATGGTCCCCATGCACCCACCTGTGCCTTAAAATGTCCAAATGGATAGAACATCAAAGTATTCTCACTTAATGTCAATGGAGTCAATGGAATCCTATTAAAAGATATAGATTGCTTTAACATAGAAACATAGAATTTGACGGCAGATAAGGACTGCTTGGCCCACCCAGTCTACCCATTTCCCTACCTAATGGATAAGCTGCAGATCCTAGTTAACCAGCAGCCTACTTCTTCCTATTCCCACCCCTAGAATGGCCTTATGACTGTCCCATGCATGCTTGAATTCCACCACGTTTTTGACTCCTCAACCTCCTCCGGAAGGCCATTCCATGCATCCACAACCTCTCTGTGAAAAAATACTTCCTTAAATTACCTCTGAGCCACCCCTTTATCTTCAAATTGTGCCCCTTGTTCTTGCACACATCTTTTTGAAAGATGCTACCTCTTGGACTTTGTTGATTCTCTTGAGGTACTTGAAAGTTTCTATCATGTCCCCTCTCCCTCCTTTCCTCGAGGCTATACATATTAAGCTCCTTTACTTAGAACTTATTCGGTTACAGGAGATCCATCTCCCATAGTCGGAGTATGCCAAGTTTACCAAATGGGGCTACCAGGTGTTCTCTGCCTCAAATACCAAAAGCAGGAGGAGAGGGGTAGTTATATTAATCCCAAGTATATCACCTGGAGTGATGCAGGCCTATACTGCGTGGACAGTCTGCATCTGTCCAGGAGCGGAACCAGGATCCTAGGTGATAGGTTTAAATGCTTCATTGGCAAGCATTTAAACTAGCCAAGGGGGGAGACACTGGAAAGGAGCAGGAAATCCTAGCCACCCCAAAAATCAGGGTAGTAAGTGAGGTGAACACCAAGATAGAGATGTCAAAAGGAGAAGGGCAGGAGTAAATTGAGAAACTGACAAAAGCAATTAAGACAGGAATGGGGCAAAAGGGTAAGGCCATCAAGAAATGGAGGGTAATGGGTACCAGTGCCCATAGTCTGGGCAACAAGCTCCCTGAACTGGTGGCCTTGATGGAAAAGGATGCCTGGATATCATAGCAGTCACAGAAACATGGTACACAGAGAACCATGACTGGGATGCTAACATACCAGGGTACATAACCTACAGGGGAGACAGGGAGGGAGAAGAGGGAGGAATAGCTCTCTATGTAAGGAAGGGATAAAAGCAACGGAACAAAAGAGTAAACAGGGAGGAGAGGAGGCACTGTGGGTCACCTTAGAGACTGTAAATGGCACCACAATCCACACAGGGTTGTATACAGACCCTCATCTCGGGTAGGGACTGGACAAGGATATGATGGAAGGCATCCTTAGGAAGGCAGAGAAAGGGAGATACTGTTGATAGGGGACCTGAATATGCCGGATGTTAACTGGTGCACCTTTGCTGCAGCCACATTGAGGGCAGGGCCATTCTCGATACCCTACAGATGGCATACCTCAGACAGCTAGTTTTGGAACCCACTCATGAGGGATCAGTCTTAGACCTCATACTCTCAAATGGGGATAGTGAGAGGATCTCAGATCTAGAAGTGGGTAGCCATCTGGGAACAAGTGACCACCAAACAGTGTGGTTCATGATAAACTCAACTACAGAGTCAAGCCATACAAAAGCGAGGGTACTGGACTTCAGGAGGGCTGACTTTGGCAAAATGGGAGAGTGCCTTAGAAAAGCACTAGCAAACAGGCTAGAAGGAGGGTGGAGCAACAACGGAAACATCAAACTGCCATCACAGAGGCAACAAGCCTTCTGTGAAGCAAATAAACAAATCAAAATGAAAGAAAAAGCCACTATGGTTCTCAAAAGAGGTGTGCGGGAAGGTTAGGGAGAAAAGATAGCATTTAGGAAGTATAAGGAAACACAGAAGGAGCAGGACAGAGAACTGTACCAGTTAAGGCAGAAGGAAACAGGGAGGGAAGTCAGAACAGCAAAGGTCCAAACTGAGGAAAAGATAGTCAACTCGTTAAGAAGGGGATAAAACCTTTTATAATTACATCAGGAAGCATAGAAAGACAAAGGGAGGTAGTGAGGCTGAATAGAATGGACGATGGGTGGGCAGAGAGGGACAGTGAAAGGCAGAGATACAGAATGAATACTTCTGCTCAGCATTCACAAAAGAGGAGGAGGGGAGGTGCCTAATCTAATTAACAGAAGCACTCTGAATGGGGGTCGATCCCAGTCCTTTCACAGAAGAAAGGGTTCTGAAAGAACTCCTAAAACTGAAGGTGGATAAAGCAATGGGGCCTGATGGAATTCACACCAGAATTCTAAAAGAATTAAGGGAGAACTAGTGACACCACTGACTACCCTTTTAACAAATCATGGGAGGATGGTGTGGCACCTGAGGACTGGAGGAAGGCAGATGGATTCCCTTCACAAAAGTGGGAGCAAGACTGAGGCAGGAAACTACAGACCTGTCAGTTTGACCTCTTGGTAGAGAAAGTGATGGAATCACTTTCAAGGAAAGAATTGTTGAGTACCTAGAGGCCAGTGGGGCACAGGACCCAAGGCAGCATGGGTTCACAGTGGGAAGTTCATGTCAGACGAATCTAATTGATTTCATTGACTGGGTGACCAAAGTAGTAGACCAGGGAGGGATGTGTACATGGCCTACCTAGACTTTGGCAAGGCTTTTGATAGAGTCCCACACAAAGATTAATAATCAAATTAACCAGCCTGGCAGTGGGTCCCAGGGTGGTAGCCTGGGTAAAACATTAGCTGGACAACAGGACACAGAAGGTAATTGTAAATGGAGTCCACTCTGAAGAAAGGTGGGTTACTAGTGGGGACACTGAGGGTTCAGTACTGGGTCCAGTCCTTTTAATATCTTTATAAGTGATATTGCAGAGGGACTGGAAGGAAAAGGTGCCTCTTTGCAGATGACACAAAGATCTGCAACAGGATTGATAACAAGGAGGCGTGGAAAGGATGAGAAGGGACTTGGCAAGTTAGAGGAATGGTCAAAAGTATGGCAGCTTGGATTCAATGCAAAGAAGTGCAAAATAATGTACCTGGGAAACAAAAACCTAGGTGAAGATTACACAGTGGGGGGAGGTAGTAACAACAACAAAATGGAAAGGGACTGGGGGGTAATCATACCAGATGACCTTAAGGTTGGCAAGCAATGTGAGAAGGCAGTAGGGAGGGCTGGGGAAATACTGGGATGTATAAGGAGGCATCACCAGCAGAAAACAGGAAGTTTTTATCCCTCTGTGCAGACAGTTTGTGAGACCCCATCTAGAGTACTGCATCCAGTTCTGGAGACCCCATCTCCACAAGGACATAGACAGGATGGAGGCAGTCCAGAGGAGGGCAACTAAAATGGTGCAGGGTCTAAGAGAGAAACCATATGAGGTGAGACTAAAGGAGCAAAATATGTATGCCCTTGAGGAAAGGAGGGAGAAGGGTACATGATAGAAACTTTTAAGTACCTCAGTGGAATCAACAAAGTCCAAGAGGGTAGCATCTTTCAGAAAAGAGATGTGCAAGAACAAGGAGGCACAATTTGAACCTAGAGCAGGGACAGCTCAGGGGCAATGTGAGGAAGTATTTTTCAAAGAGAGGGTGGTGGACGCATGGAACAGCCTTCCTGAGGAGGTTGCGGGTCTAAAACTGTGGGAGAATTCAAGAATGCATGTGACAGGCATAAGGCAATTCTTAAGGAGTTAGGAAGAAATAGGCTGTTGGTTAACTAGGATTTGCAACTTAACCTGTAGGCAGGAAATGGGCAGACTAGGTGGGCCAAGAAGTCCTTATCTCCGTCAAAGTCTATGTTTTATGTAAATGAAGGAACAGATAGAAGACTTGAGGGTGCTATGTGATAGTCACTGATCAATTATATGGGGCACCATTCACTTTAGTGTCAATATACCTCCACCAAGCTTCACTAAGCTGAGGGCACAGAGATTTGTAAATAAGCTACTCCCAGTATTGCAAGGACAGTTTATCATGGGCAGGGACCTAAATGTTACATTAACACCACAGTTGGATGCATGCAAGAGTTCCAAACATAGAAAATCCACCCCAAAATACCTTAAACACTCTAACAACACTGGGACTAGTGGACCTGTGGAGGCATTTTTCCTACAATCAGACCGTACACACACTATGCACCACAAATAGGAGCATCTTGCATACTGATTATATTATGACAACAGCAGAACACCTGGACACAGTCCATGACATACAGCATGGTAGCGCTTATACTTTCAGACCACTCCTGGTCTGTAGTAAGCTGGGACTGCGGACAACAACACAAACAACACATTGGCATTGGCATTGGCACCTGAACTTGCTCTTACTCAAAGTTTAAGCAACTGATTAAGGAGGCCATCCCAGTATAGGGCCGAAAATAACAATGCAGGAACCAGTAAAGCTATTATATGGGACACAATCAAAGCAGTAGTAAGAGAAGAAATTATAGCATACTCTACAAATTAAAAAAGAAAGGGGAACCAGAAAAGAGAGCTACGTGACACACTTAAAACACTGCAGAGATTCCTACACCAGGGGAACAGCTGGTGCTACCTCAGATTAAGCTAACCTAACAGCAACTTCAAAAATAGCTGATCAAAATTGAACAGCAGTTACAATACCTGAAATTAAAGGCTCATGAAGGGGGCCTAGAGGTGCTAGAAATTTGGCACATAGGCTCAGAGTGGCCAAGGCCAAGAACTGTGTATTGCATCTAATAGACACCACCCCACTGGAGATTAGGGAACGTTTACATAATATTATCAGGAACTTTGCACAGTGGGGGAGGCACCTCCACCAAGTGCCAAGAGATTTACTTGCAGAACCTCAACCTGCTCAAATTAACCATACACCAAATGGAGAGGCTCATAGCGCCAATCACAGCAGCAAAGTGCAGGAGGTCCTGAGGGACTCCAAAACACTTAAGGCACCAGAGCCTGATGGCTACCCAGCTAAATTCTACAACAATTCAAAGGTGCCTGTGCCAGTATATACTTACTGCCTTCCATGAAGTCCAGAAGGGAAGACACCTCCCATCCTGAAAGTACTTAGTCATTATGACCATCCTAAAACCAGACAAGGATCCAAGATACCCAGCCTCCTATAAACCCATCTTGATGATAAATTACGATTATAAGCTATTTATTTCAGTGGCAGCCCACAGATTGGAAAATCTGCTTCCCTCTCTAATAAATGCTGACCAGACAGGGTTTATCAAGAAGAGACAGGCACGTGATAGTGTACAACGTACCCTCCTACTTGTAGATCATGCAATAACTTATAAAACCTCGTTAGCCTTGTTAAGCCTGGATGCCAAAAAGGCATTTGACAGGGTGACCTGGTCATTTCTATGGCCCCCCTGCATTGCTATGGGTTCCCCAAAGAGTTTATTAAGTCCTTACAAAACATCTACAACTCACTCCAGGCTTATGTGAGAGTGGATGGCACCCTGTCAAAGCCATTCCAAATAACTTGGGCACTAGGCAGGGTGCCCACCTCTCCCTGTCTGATTGCCTTGTATTTAGAACCACTGGCTGACTCAATCAGAACACACCCCCTAATTGAGGACTACCCCTGGAGGAACCCAGTACATCATCTCTTTGTTTGCTGATGATATCCTCCTCACACTGACAAACCCTGAAACAACCATACAGGTGGTCTGGGATACAATACAGACCTATGGGGACCTGGCAAGTTATAAATTAAATGATCAAAAATGGAAATATTGAGATTCAACTATACCCCCTTACCCAACACTAAGGCACACTTCCCATTTAAATAAATGGCCATATGCTACCTGGGTATAAAGATTCCACACAAAACTACTACACCCTGAACTGTTGAACTATGAACCCTTACCCAACAGATTATGGAGGACATGGCACTCAGGGTGCAGCTGATGACAAGGTTCCTCAACAGGGTGGAAGTAATATCCCAGAACATTCTTTTTCAGTACTCCCTATCCTTGTACCTGCCCTTCCCTGCCTCCCCCATGCCCAGACTTACCCCCGGTGAAATCCCCAAGGGCTCCCCAATGGGCACTATTAGTAAGCCAGGTTGGGTCGATGGGACACGGAGTAGATGTCAGAGGAGGCAGTGGATGGCCTAGCAGAGCAGGTTGTCATGCCAGGGAGCTGGCATTTTGATGTTTGCTCCTTGGCAGCGGGATGTGCAATGACATCTAGCATCCGCCCCGCCCATTAACGTAATGGCACCAGTCACAGCAGTACCCTCTAGCTTCCACTAGAGGTCTGTAAAGCACAGGACACTCTTCTCCTCCATCCCCGGAGAAGGAGAACAGTCCTCAGGATGCTCAACCTTCTCCCCAGCCAGTCCTCCAACTCCCGAGTCCATTCCTGAACCTGGGTAATCGGCATCAATCCCAGAACATTCACCAAGGATACTATTCTTCCTCCAAGCAGTCTCTCTGATGCCAAGCCTGGGATACTTCCATGCTTGGAACAGACTAATATCTCTATTTCTATGGCAAGGATAAACCACTGAGAGTCAAATACCGGTACTACAAGTCTCAAGGGATAAAGGTTGCTAAACCTGCCCGACATGAGATTGTATGCCCAAGCAACACAACTACGCATAAATTTGAACTGGCTAGCACCAGCATACCAGGTGCCTTGGAAAAATATTGAGACCACCCTCAGTGACATGCATGATTTAAACCCATATCTATTTGGTAACCCACCCACTTGCACTCCTTGCACTAAATTCCCACAATACATGGCAATGCCCTTTAGGCAATGGTTGCAAGTCCTCATGCAATACCTCACTTTAGCAGAATGCCAGTACCTACTGTAGCATGTGACACGGCATTTCCCCAATTGGATAGATGCTGCACTACAAAAGTGGCAGCAATATGGCATCACTCATGTTTCAGTTAGCAGGCCCCATGGGACTCACTCCATTTCTGGCATTACAGGCAACATTCCACCTACCATCAAGAGGGTTTTTTGTAATATACAGTGAAGCTCACCAGGATCAAGCCCAGCTCTGCAGAGTTCTGCAGCAGAGTTACTGCAGGAACAATGCAATTTCAGTTGGAGTTAATCCATTTTATCGTGTAGGAAACGTGACACCGCGCTGATCCTAATGGGCTTCACTGTGTATTATAGTGGCTCGGTATACCAACTATACTTAGGATTGAGCAGCAGTTTTATGTTAAACTTCAAGTTTTGCATGTAATAACTTTGCAACCATTCAACAGATTTCATGAAACATTTGCATGTGCGGTCTCCTGGGGTAGAGCTCTTAACATGCCAAGTTGAATGAATGGTTGAAAAATGGTGTGGAGCACAGGGGTTTGGCTTCATTGGGGACTGGGGTTCCACCTGAAGGGACACCAGCCTATACTGGCAGATAGTCTGCATCTGTCCAGGAAGGGAATAAGTCTTTTGAGCAATCGGTTTAAATGCTTCATTGGCAAGCTTTTAAACTAGTCAAGGAGGAGGCACTGATAAGCAGCAGGAAAATCCCAGCCTCTCCTACAAAACAGGGTACTAAATGAGAAAAAGACCGAGGCGGAAAGGTCAGTGGGGGATGTTGCAACAGAAGGTAAAGCCATCAAAAATGGAGAGCAATGAGTACCAGTGCCCGTAGTCTGAGTAACAAGCTTCCTGAATTAGTGGCCTTGATGGAGCAGGAACATCTGGATATCATGGCAGTCACAGAAACATGGTACACATAAAACCATGACTGGGATGTAAACATACCAGGATACACTATCTACGGAGGGACAGGAGGGTAAAAGAGGAGGAGGAGCTCTTTACATAAGGAAGAAATCAAAGCAACAGAACAAAAGGGTAAACGGAGGAGAAGAAGCACTGTGGATAAATTTGGAGACCGGCAATGGCACCACAATCCGCATAGGGGTTAGATATAGACCCTTCTTCTCAGGGGAGGAAATGGACAAGGAAATGATAGAAAGTATACTTAGAATGGCAGAAAAAGGGAGATATTGCTGATGGGTGATCTGAATATGCCAGATGTAACTGTAGTGCAGTTGCAGCAGCCACTGAAGAATGGGGTTATTCTAGATGCCCCAAGGGGCATGCCTTAGACAACTAGTATTGGAGCCCACTCAAGAGGGAGCAATCTTAGACCTGGTTCTCTCAAATGTAGATGAAGAGAGGATCACAGATGTAAGTGGGTAGCCATCTGGAACTAGCGACCATGGAACAGTATGGTTCACAATAAACACAGCAATAGAGTCAAGCCATACAAAGGTAAAAGTTCTGGACTATAGGAGGGCTGACTTTGCCAAAATGGGTGAGTGCCTAAGTAATGCACTAGCAAATCGGCAGGAAGGAGGGTGAAAGAACAATGGGGAATAATAAACTGCCATCACAGAGGTAACAAGCCTTTGTGTGAAGCAAATAAACAAAATGAAATGATGTAAGAAACCACTATGGTTCTCAAAGGAAGTGGCAATGAAGGTTCAAGAGAAAAGAAAGTATTCAGGAAGTACAAGGAATCACAGAAGGGGCAAGACAGAGAACTGTATAAGTTAAAGCAAAAGGAAGCTGGGAAGAGAGTCAGAACAGCAAAGGCTCAAACCAAGGAAAAGACAGCCAACTCAGTTAAGAAGGGATAAAACCTTTTATAGGTACATCAGGAGCGAAGGAAGACCAAGGGAGGATAGTGAGGCTTAATAAAGGGGGGAGGGTGGGCAGAGGTGACTGTGAAAGGCAGAGATACTAAACAAATATTTTTGCTCAGTATTTACAAAGGAAGAGGGGAGGTACCTAAAACAAACAGTAGAAACACTCTGGATACAGAAGTTGATACCAGCCCATTTACAGAAGAAAGGGTTCTGAAAGAACTCTTAAAACTGAAGGTGGACAAAGCAATGGGGCCTGATGATTCATCCCAGAATTCTAAAAGAACGAAGGATAGAACTAGTGACACCACTGACTACCCTCTTAACAAATCATGGGAGGATGGGTGGTACCTGAGGACTGGAGGAGGGCAGATGTGATTCCTTCACAAAGTGGGAGCAAGGCAGAAGCAGGAAACTACAGACCTGTTAGTTTAACGTCAGTGGTAGGGAAAATGATGGAATCACTTCTGAAGGAAAGAATTGTCGAGTATCTAGAGGCCAGAGGGGCACAGGACCCAAGGCAGCATGGATTCACAGTGGAAGGTCATGCCAGACAAATCTGATAGATTTCTTTGACTGGGTGACCAAACTAGTAGATCAGGGAGGGCTGTGGACATGGCCTACCTAGACTTTAGCAAGGCATTTGACACAGTCCCACACAAAGATTAATATACAAGTTAGTCAGCCTGGGAGTGGGTCCCAAGATGACAGCCTGGGTAAGAACTGGCTGGAGAATAGGACACAGAGGTAATAGTAAATGGAGTCCACTCTGAAGAAAGGGGGTTACTAGTGGGGTACCGCAGGGATTCAGTATTAGACGGTCCTCTTCAATGTCTTTATAAGTGACATTGCAGAGGGACTGAAGAAAAAGTGTCTCTTTGCAGATAACACAAAGATCTGCAACAGAGTTGATGCACAAGGTGGGTGGAAATGATGAGAAGGACTTGCAAGGTTGGAGGAATGTCTGAAGTATGGCAGCTTGATTCAATGCAAAAAAGTCAAGGTAATGCACCTGGGAAACAAAACCCAGGGAAGAGTACACAATGGGGGTGAGATACTAACAACAACAAAATGGAAAGGACCTGGAGGTAATCATATCAGATGACCTAAAGGTGGGCAAGCAATGTGAGAGGGCAGCAAGGAGGGCTGGGAGGATACTGGGATGCATAGGAGAGGCATCACCAGTAGAAAATAGGAAGTTATTATCCCTCTATACAGACAACTGGTGAGACCCATCTGGAGTACTGCATGCAGTTCTGGAGATCCAATCTCTGCAAAGACATAGACAGGATGGAAGCTGTCCAGAAGAGGGCACCAAAATGGTGCAGGGTCTGCACCGGAAGACATATGAAGAGAGACTTAAGGAGCTTAATATGTATAGCCTCAAGGAAAGGAGGGAGAGGGGGCATGATAGAAATGTTCAAGTACCTCAAGGGAATCAACAAAGTCCAAGAGGGTAGCATCTTTCAAAAAGAGGTGTCAAGAACAAGGGAGCACAATTTGAAGATAGAGGGAGGGTGGCTCACAGGTACAGTGGCGTGAAAAGTATTTGCCCTTCCTGATTTTCTCTATTATTGCATATTTGTCACACTGGATGTTTTCAGGTCTTTAGAGAAAATGTAATATTAGATAAAGGGAACCTGAGTGAACAAATAACACTTGTTTTTTTTAATTTCACTTATTTAATGAAAAAAGTTAACCAACACCAACTGGCACTCTGTGAAAAGTAATTGCCCCTTACACTTAATAACTGGTTATGCCACATTTAGCTGCAATGACTGCAACCAAACACTTCCTATAATTCAATATCAGTCTTTCACATCGCTGTGGAGGAATTTTAACCCACTCTTCCTCACAGAACTGCTTTAATTCAGTAACATTTGGTAGGTTTTCGAGCATGAACTGCTCATTTCAGGTCCTGCCACAGCATCTCTATTGGTTTAAGTCTGGACTTTGACTAGGCCACTCCAAAACTTTAATTTTACTTCTTTTAGCCATTCTGATGTGGACTTGCTTTTGTGTTTTGGATCATTGTCTTGCTGCATGACCCAACTACTGGCGTCAGCTTCAGCTGACGGAAGGATGACTGGACATTATCCTTAAGAATTTTCTGGTACAGAGCAGAATTCATGGTTCCTTTAATTATGGCAAGTCATCCAGGTCCTTAGGCAGCAGCATCTCAAACCATCACACTACCACCACCATGTTTGACTGTTGGTATGGTGTTCTTACTGTGGAATGCTGTGTTTGCTTTAGCGAGACATTATGGGATCCATGTTGTCCAAAAGTTCCACTTTGGACTCCATCTGTCCATAGAACATTTTCCCAAAAGGCTTGTGGATCATCCAGGTGCTTCTTGGCAAATGAGACGAGCATTTATGTTCTTCTTGGTTAGCAGTGGTTTCTGCCTTGCTACTCTCACATGAAGTCCATTTTGCCCAGTCTCTTTCTGATTGTGGAGTCATGAACACTGACCTTAGCTGAGGCAAGAGTAGCCTGCAGTTCTTTGGATGTTGTTTTAGGATCCTTTGAGACTTCTTGGATGATTTACACTGCGCCTTGGAGTAATTTTGCAGGCCGCCCACTCCTGGGAAGGTTCACTACTGTTCCAAGTGTTCTCCATTTGGAGATTATGGCTCTCATTGTGGTTCATGGAGTCCCAGAGCCTTAGAAATAGCTTTTTAACCCTTTCCAGACTGATAGAGGGCAACAAATTTTTTCTGATCTTTCAGGAACTTCCTTTGATCATGGCATAATGTGCTTGTTGAATCTTTGTGCTGGCAACGTGACTCTGATGGTTAGGGCCAAAATAAGTGAGGTTTATATTGAGCAGGGCTGGCTGTAATCAAGCCTGGCTGTGTTCAATCAGCTGACTCTAATTATCCCTTTAATTGGGTTGATTTAACTAGGGGCAATTACTTTTTCACACAGTGCCAGTTGGTGTTAGTTAACTTTTTCATTAAATAAATGAAATAAGTAAAAAAAAAAGTGTTATTTGTTCACTCAGGTTCCCTTTATCTAATAATATATTTTGTCTAAAGACCTGAAAACATCCAGTGTGACAAATATGCAATAATAGAGAAAATCAGGAAGGGGGCAAATACTTTTCACGCCACTGTAATTTAAGGAAGTATTTTTTCACAAAGAGGGTTGTGGATGCATGGAACGGCCTTCCAGAGGAGGTTGTGGAGTCAAAAACAGTGGTGGAATTCTAGCATGCATGGGACAGTCATAAGGCAATTCTAGGGGTGGGGGTAGGAAGAAGTAGGCTGCTGGTTAACTAGGATCTGCAGCTTATCCATTAGGTAGGGAAATGGGCAGACTGGGTGGCCAAGCAGTCCTTATCTGTCATCAAATTCTATGTTTCTATGTTTTGTTCCAGTTGGATTTGCAGATTTGAGATCCGGATAGTGAAAAGACCTGAAAATTTGCCACTTTTACAGTTTTTCCTCATCACGCTACACACAGAAAGTGTTGAATTTTGGTCTGAAATTTGTAAGGTACAAAAAGCTTGGGGACAGAACAGGCCAGCGTTAGGGTGAAAAATATTAATCCAATCCAAAGTTATAGCATTTTCAAGGTCCCATTATGTTCAATAGGATTTTCATTTTCAGAATAGCTGCATGATACAAACAAGGATCTTTGTTCACGAGGGCCATTCCTTGTTTGCCAGAGACCAATCCTTGTCTGTCAGAAAAATTCCTTGCTCACGAATCGCAATCTGTTTTTTGTTTTGTCCTGTAAAACTGTCATAACTATACCCAGGGATGTCTGTTTGTCACATTTAACTAGATTTTAGCTCATTGGGAATTGATGAGCTATGCTTTGTCTTCTTGACATTTGTATGCCCCTGGAAAGTTATTTTTATTGTTTTAAAATCCTTGTTCACCGCTCACTAAATTTCTTGTTTGCCATCCTTGTTCATCACTGGCGAACAAGGAAATCAACTAGTGAACAAGTATTCAGATCTGCCATCTCGTCCTGAAATTTTGAGATGAGATGGTTAGACTAGATATCCTTGTTCGCCAGTGATGAATAAGGATAGCAAACAAGGAATTGCAGTGGCGAACAAGGATTCTGCTCGCCATCTGGTCGTGAAGATTTCAGATGAGATGGCCAGCCCATGAATCCTTGTTCATTGGCCAATTTCCTTGTTCACCACTAAGGAATAAGGGTGGCAAATAAGGATAGGAGGTGGAGAACAAGGATTTGTTTGTTGCCATCTGCTTGTCAAAATGGGCCATTCTGCTAGGGAAAATGTTTTATTTTTATTTTTAATGCCTACGCCGTTATTTCCCTGGTATCTAGTGAGGACCCCCCAATCCTTGTGTGATTTATTTTTATTTTTATTTTTTTTTCTTTTTTTTTTTTTGTGGCTTTCTTTGCCACTTATACCTGGTGTCTAGTGGGACCCCACATTCTATTCTGCCAAACATTGGTGGCAGTGGCATCCCCCTTACAGTACCTTTTATTTATGTAACTTTTCCTGAAAAGAAAAATCTGTCCCTCAATGTCTTTTGGCTTTGTTTAAGCTGAAAAATAAAGGTTCATTACCAGTCACGCCCACCTGACCACCCGCTGTGCACCTACCCCCACACCTCCTGTAAAGTCCACACAGACTGCCACTTGCCAAGGAAGGTTCCAGGTTCAAGACCCACTCAGCCGATCAAAAACACGTCTTGCTGCTGGAACTGGTGAATGCAATGTGAACTAAGGTACAGTAAATGTGCTTCTATGTATTTCAATGGGATCAACTCAGCTATTTTTGAGATTTTGGCCCCAAATTTCAACATGGCCTCTTCTCTTGGGGACCCCACTCATGTGCAATATGACTGTCATTAGACAACTCTCCTCAGAAAGGTGAGTTTTGTGGTGGGTAGGCGAAATCACCTTTCAGTTGGATTTGCATAATGAAAGTCATATTGGTAATGAGGTTCATAGGTTCATAGGTACAGATACATGTCCACAAGTAGTTTATGCCATTTAAGGACTTGTCACTGTTTAGTGGACAGATTCCCGTTTCTTATTTCCATATGTTGATTCAGCAATTGTTTAAAAGCAGATAAGTTATTTGCTGTAACCACCGCTGTTGGAAGTGAATTCCATGTTCTCACTACTCTTTGATTATATCATCTTGCCCTTCTCACTGTTTTATATTGTTCACCTCTAAGCTGAAATGGGTGGGCCCTAGTTTCTCATTCCAGTTCGTCTTTTCTACATAATCCTGTTGACTCCCATAGTGTTGCATCAGTCAAAGCCTTGAACACAAAACAGAGGTCACCTCTGACTTTATTATATGTTATTGAGTAAACTCCCAACACTTAGATTATACGGCTTATTTTTCAGCTTATATACTCTTTTGGTTAGTTTCCTCTGCACTCTTTCAATCTTTTTGCAACTGGCAGCACTTTGCAGTGCACAAAAGGGCTCCATACTCAGCACAGGCCTCACCAGGAACCTGTACAGGGCACCAAGACCTCCTCCTGTCTACTTTTGATGTTCCTAAGAATGTTCCCAATGATTTTATGTGCCCATTTGGCTGTTTCACTATTATGTATATCAAAAGTCAATGTGTTCAAGATAATGACTCCCAAATCTTTTTCATGCTCAGTATTTTCTATAATTTTGCCATATATTTTATAAAGTGCCTTTGTATTATTATGACTGAAGTGCATGACTTTGCACTTGTTCTCATTAAACTTTCATTTATGTTCTGTAGCCCAATTTTCTAGATTTTTTATTTGTTCCTGAAACTTAAGTATAGAAGCTTTATCATTTACAATTGAGCCCACTTTCATGTCATCTGCATATTTACAGAGCCATGATCCCCTGTGACACGCATTGTAGAGACGAAAAGATTGAACAAGAGGGGTCATAATATTGACCACTGTGAGACACCACTTGACACACTTCTCCATTCCGACAAGTAACCCCTGATTTGTATCCTTTGTACTCTGTTCTTCAACCATGAACCTACCTAGCTATCAGACTGTCTCCACTCAAGTTCTTTTAAGGTTTTAACAATATGACATGTGACGAGAATCAAAAGCTTTAGTGTAGTCCAAATATATTACATCTGCTAGAAGGCCCTGATTGAGCGCTTGACTAACAGGCTCAAAAATGGAGCAGATTACTAGTACACGATCTTCCAAAAGAAAAGTCATGCTGGGTTTCATCCACTATTTGTAGCTCCCTAAGATTATCTTCTTACAATTATTTTATAAAATTTTCCATTACTTTTCCCAGAATAGAAGTAATACTGATTGGTCAATAATTCTCTACACTAGTTCTATCCTGGACTTGTGAATCTGTGTGATGTATGCCATTTCCATTCCCTAATACTCTGCTTTCCTCAGTGAGGTGTTAAAGAGTATTGCATTGGACCAGCTATTTCTTCCGCTATGTTAGTTAAAAACATTGGTGCATTCCATCAGGGCCACCCAATTTGTGTGTGGCAAGTTCCTTTAGCTTGTCTCTAACTTGATCAGTGGTGATTTCACATTTTGCTCTGGAACTGTCTAATACAGTATGGAGGGCATAACTGAAGTGTTGGGCTATGAGCAAACACTTAGAAGTTGCTAAAACTGTGGCTATTTCCTCCTCTTTATCAATTATATCATCTGCTACTTTTATGTTAGTTATCTGCTTAGTGCCTTGCCTTAGACTGCCTACATAATTGTAAAATTGCTTGTAGTTATTTTTCTTATCAGTAGCCAACATCATTTCTGCTATAATTTTCGCTCTCCTTATGGCTGTCTTGCACTGCTTCACCAGTCTCTTATACTTAGTAAGTCTTTCTTGTAGGATTTTCCCTGTATTTTGTAAATTCTTTAATTTTTATTAATCATTTTACAAATTTTGCATTAAACCATCTCAGGACTCTACCTTTGTTAATATATTTTGAAACCAATGGCACATATTCTTTTATACAAAACTGCAATTTGATGCTTATTTTCTTCCAGACGTCTTCCAGGGTTAAGTTCATTAATTCTTCCTGCCTATTCCAGCTGCGTAATGTTTGTTTTATTGTAATATAATCAGATTTCTTGTAAATATATATTTTGTTTTTCCACTTATTTTGTTTCCTCTGAGAGTGAGCAGGTAACCATATGGAGATCACTGTTACCCAGGGGTTGCAGTATATTTAAGCAATAAGGCATGACCAGTAGTTAGATTAACAGTCTGTTAATCACCCTCTAGGGGTGTAATGTGGCATGAGGTGCAGCACTCTCAGTGTCAGTGGCCTCAGTAGGTAACACACTCGCCTCTGAGGCCGGGAGATCAGAGGACTGTGGGTTCAGTTCCCACATCTGGCACTTGGGTTAATATCCCATTACTGACACTGTAGTGCAGCATGAGAGGGTGCTGCACTCTGAGGTGCCATCTTTCAGATGAGATGTTAAACCAAGGTCCCATCTGCCTGGACTGCTGGTAGTTCAGGTGGATGTTAAAAGATCCCATGGCACTTATCGAAAAGAGTAAGGGAAATTTCCCGGTGTCCTGGCCAAATTTCACTCATTCACTAAAAATACCACCAACAGCTTAATCTGGTTCAAGGTCAGTTGGCATTCATCTCTATCCCCCTCCCGGGTTGTGCCTGAAAATAGGCAGGATTTGTCTAGTGCATTTACCCGTCAACAAAAACTAAATAAATAAATATATGCCCTAGGGGTGATTAACTGACTATTAATCTAACTCCTGGGAGTGCTTATTGCAATTATAAAAATTATTCCAAAGAAAATTGTTAAAAATATACTTTGTGAATGTTTTCCTCATTTAGAGGAGATTTTAATAAAATAGTTCTTCCACCAACAGTTTAAGAATGCTGGTTCAAAATCAGAATGCAGCATTCAGTCATTCTGCAGTGCTAAAGGATGGAAAGCTGACAGGATGAATCCATGTGCCACTGTGATCAGGCTATACATGACAGTTTAACAGGGATTAATGTAAGGCTGTCAGAATCCTTACAGCCAATCAGATTGCAGCATTTCTGAGACCCTTTTTATAATATGCAGTTGTCAGCTGTTGTCATATTATCTAGCATGTCAAGAAACAGGTTGTTTACTAGTTCTGCCGTGTTGGGGACCTATAACATAAACCCATGGTGACAGATCTTTTCCTGGTCTTAAACTTAATCTGTAGCTGTTCTACATTAATGTAATCACTGTTTTGTATTTCCATAACATGTCCTCTAAAGCTGAAGATATAAAAACACCTCCACCTACTCCATTCTTGTTGGATCTGGGCTTGTGGAAAAATCATAACCAAGGATCCCTGAGCCCAGTCTTCACCTCTTAACCATGTTTAGTTTATTTCACAAATATCAATTTCATGTTATTCAATTATATAATGTAGTTCTTCAAATTAATTTTAGATACTCTAGCGTTGTCCATCAATAATTTGAGGTCCTTATCATTTTTAGAGCAAGGTGCTATTCTCTCCAGCTGGACTATTGGACCCTTCTCTTGCTCAAGTCGTAGATAATCCCTTCCCCTCCCAATGTCTAGTTTAAAGTATTATCAATTCTTGTTCTAAACATCTGCCCCAGTATCCTACTTCCCTTTCTATTCAGATGTAAAGCTTCTTTGCTATACAAGTGGTTATTATGACAAAAGTTTCCCAAGATTGTATGCACCTTAACTTATGCATTAGCGCCATCTCCTAAGCCAGATGTTCACCCTGATAATTTTCTGGTTTATGTAAGTACTAGCTTTTGGTATGGGTAGAAATTCAGAAAATATAATAGTACCATTGTGAGCCTTTGCAATTTTCTCAAGTTTCATATATTCTAGCATCATTTGATCCTCTCTGGTATGCCTGAAGTCATTTGTCCCAGTATATGTTAGCACCACAGGTTGATAACCCTTTTTCTTTACTATTTTAGCAGTAGTACAGAGACATCTGATGCCTTCGCACTTGGCAGATAAGAGCTCATTACAGTTTCTTTATAGTTCTTTGTTGTGTACACATCTGTATATTTCACTATTGAATAACCTATTATGTGTATTCTGCTGTTAACATTGCTTTGAAATTCTTTTGCACTTTCTACTTCCATGGCCTGATCTATATGTTCTGAAATACTGTTCACCTGTGGGACAGCAATGTCCCCTGCATTTGGTTTTGATCACTCTGTTTCATTTGGTTTATTACTTCTGCCTGCCTTTGAGTATCCCTTGTATAGTCTATGTCCTCAGTTGCCAAGCTGCAGCACAATCCTTTGGGTCTTGGGGCAAAACATCAGTCTGGAGCACTAGTGTCATCTAACAGAGTTTGTAATGGGGCAAAGGGAATTGGCTGTTGGAATAGTAAATGTCATTGCTCTCCTTCCTTTTTGTTTTGTTTAGGACTTCCTGGTACTCCCAGTCTTCTCCATTTTCCATGCTGCTCCTATCCCTTTATATTTTGTCTCAGGACCTTTACTCTGTGTCTCTTTATTCCCTCCTTCTGATAGGCTAATTTGCTTAAAACACTTCAATTCCAGTTCAAGCCCTACCACCTTAACTTTCAGTTCTTTCAGTTCCAGACATTGCCTACAAGTATACTCTTTTAGTCCTGTGCTTGCTTCTATGCTAAATTTACTGCATTCTCTGCATTTTATACCCAGTTCCCCACTCTTTAATGTAACAATATGGTTATCCATACTATTTTTAACAAACACTGTTTCTGTATTGTAATGCACAAATTTTCTAGAGGAATATGCATACAAAGTAGTGGCTTTCTGTTACTGGAGACAGTAAACTTAGCTCCTACTCCGCTATCTCACACTAAACACACATAAACATGCACAGAGGCATGCATGTTTCTACACATATCTCTGTGTGTGCTGCCACAGCACTCAAGCTCATGGCACTCGCTCCCATATTCATTTAAATGTGCACTTAAGCTGGAAGTGTCTGTAAGGGTTGTGGTCACAGACAACCACAAATTAAGCCTTACTGGTCTATTACTTAAAAGGTGGGGGTTTAAGAAGGCTATGTTGAAAATTTGGGATCACAATTTAAAAAATAACTGCGTTATGAGTATTCATTGCTATCTTGTTATGCACTCTCATAACTTTGGAAGTTTTCAATATTTGCACATCACATCACATTTTCAGCATATCTTTGCTATTACCCCATCTCATGTACGTGACAGCTGTCATTTTATAAATCCTAGACAAAATGTGTTTTTGAACTTGTGGTACAGAATGGCATTGCAGTGGTGCAGAATTACATTTTGGTGGGGATTTGAAAATATTCTAGTCTAGGTACATGCGCTGAGGTCAAAAGATGGCTATGTTGAAAATCTGGGGTATAAATGAGTAAAATGGCATAGTTATGACTATTTGTTAATGGAAGGATGTGAGCACTCTCACTGTAACATAAGGATACTGTTATAATATCACAATAGAGAGGTGGGAATGTGGGATCTGAGAGGACCCTGCACTCCCACTGTAACATAAGGATACTGTTATACTACCTTGATGGAGGATGGGAGCACAGGGTCTGAAGGACCCTGCTTCCACCGTAACATAAGGATACTGTTATACTACCTCAATGGATGAATGGGAGATCAGGGTCTGTGTAAAATAAGGTTACTATTATACTACCTTGATGGATGGTTGGGAATGCAGGGTCTCAGACCCTGCACTCCCATCATAACATAAGGATACTGTTATACTATCTCAATGGAGGGATGGGAGCTCAGGGTCCAAAGAACACTGTGCTCCACGGTAACTATAAGGATACTCAACAAGCATCTGAGGTGTGCCTCGGGGTCATCAACCTAACGTTCATCCCGTTCTCTATACTGTACCCATCTCAGTTATTAATTATGGAATTGGGTAAGCATTAGGTTGTTGACCCCAAGGAACACCCTAATGCTCTGTCGGTGTCTGCAGGGTGGGGTGGGGCATTAGAGTTGGTAAGCCTAATATCACATTTCCTACTTTGTCACTTTAACCCTAACTGATGTATTAACAATGTTTTGGATATATATATATATATATATATATATATATATATATATATGCACTTTATAGCTTTATATCTGATTTATAACACACGGCTCATAGATGAGCTGCTTAACATTTCTTTTCATCTCACCTGCTGCTTCCTTCTATGGTTGCACCCTGCCAAGCAACACAGCGATACTCACCAATTACAGCATGTCTGCTTGCTTTCTTACAGTGGTGCTCTACTTTTGTTGACTAGTATCACCATTAGCACATCACACATTTCCAGTACTGCACTATTTGTTCAAAAGTAAACATAAAGTTAACAAACTTTAAGGAAACTTCAGGTATACTTTTCAGTCTTTTCAGTGTGATGTGCCCAAAATTGAGGTTTCAAATTAACTACACATAACAGTGCTGACAAGAGATTGGGAATGAATCATGTTGTGAGCTGTGGTACTGGATGTATGCAGCCTGCGTGTCCTGTGATGTACAAAGGATCATTTGAAGCTCCAGCAGGTGATATGTCTGACATCAGTCTCTCATGTCACCCACTGGAGTCTGAAATAAGCCTGAGGCATAAAGGTCAGGAGGCTGTCACTTTTATGACTGTGTGTAATGCAAGGCTTCAAGCTATCAGGTACATCTGATCTTTCCTCCTTAAAGAGAATTTCCAATTTCCAGCAAAAGAATCACAGTTGGCCTCAGCAGAACTCTGCTACACTAAAGTAACATTTTAGGACCTTCCATCTTCTGTTACTGAACACATTTTCTTTAAAACAGGATTGTTTCCACAGTTTGATTCAGTTGCCCTTTCCTTCTGCAAAATCATAATCCTCTCCGTGTTACATCACAACTGGTTGCTACACACATGATTCTGACATCAAAAGCAAGGATTATGATCTCAAAGCAGGAGAAGCAGAAAAGACATACGACATCTATGGGGCAAATTTGTTTTTAGTAATAAAAAAATCTTATGTTCAGAGATTCAATTTTTCGAGAATCTTATGAGATTTGAGTCTAAAAATGCAACAAGCAGTTTTTGTAGAAAACTGGAAATCACTTTCATGTCAACACAGATATGCACACACATACCATGTACAAGCGAGCACTTGAGCATTTGTCATGTGTCCACATGAATGCACTTTGGCACTGGGAACTAAGACATAAAAATCTAAAGCAAAAGAAAACTAAGTTTTAGGGAGTCAAGTGTTTGTTTAGATTTCAAATGATGACACAAATAACTCACAGATATTAACTGAAAATTTTATTGTTTGCAGTGTTGGTAAAACCTCAGTTTATACTAGAAATCTTGCTCACATTTTTGTAATATCAGCACATGTGGTAACACTGCAAGTTACAGTGTTTATATGTTAATATGTCCCCAGAGCCACTCATTGCTGAATAAAGTGGTTTCATGTGTGTCGGCTGCAGCGAGAACAGCGAAGTAAGTTGAACTGTTCTGGCTCAAGCTGAAGGCAAGTGAAACCACTCTAATACAGGAATGAGTGGTGACAGAGACATATTAATATATTATTGATTGAGAGCAATCAATAATATATATATTTTTAAAACTGCTCCTGGAATGTGTCCGTTTCTAGGGCATCTGTGCGTGAGACACTCTTCACAGAATAAGATTGTCTCATGTGCAGGAAAGAATGCTTCCTTGATCTATAATCAAGCCTATTGAACTCCTTTTGCTGGTTCCTTCTGATACCATCTGTTTCTATGACACTTTATGCTTCAAGGCGTTGAGGTAAGAAAGGATGCAGGAAATGGTCATTTGCATGTGCAGCCTGAATGGATGGAACAAGATCCCAGACTACTGTACTAATGCTACCTCCACAGTAAATATTTAATAAGCACTGGTCAAAGCTATTATTACTGCTAATACATTAACTTGATAAGGGTATTTCATGGCTTTAAACATCAAGATAAATTGCCATAGTCAGCTCCATGTATAATTTCATTGTTGGTAAAGGCAGCTCATTTATATGTTGATCCTGTGCTTCCCAAGTGTTTAAAATGGGAGCGACAAAAGTGTTGTACTATATGTAGAGGAGATGGAGCTCCACACTAAGACCTTCAAGTAATGGTAGAAGGAATGGTTCAGGAGAGAGGCATATCTACACAGGTGACTGTGGGCCAACCTGGAAGGAAAAGAACCTATACCAAGGTGATGGCCTGCTTTCATCCGAGGCAACCACAGTCTTAAGTGGACTATTCAGATGTTATCTTGATGGATATTTAAAGTAGCTGGGGGGTGATGGAAGAAATTGGGGAGGCAGAAGGTTGGCCACCACAAGCTGAGCTAGAGGGTAGGGAGACCCCAAGGAAGAGAGTCTCACCAGGATGCAAGTTATTCAGTGAAACAGGGGTTAGCAAAGGAAGAAGGGGAAGGAGCAGTCAAAGGAGAAGGTGTGAAAGAGGAACAATTAGAAAAAGGAGAAAGTGGTAAGAAGAGAGGTGAGGGCTGTCAAAATGGAGAAAATTCTGTATCAGAAGTCCTATGAGGAGAGACTGAAAGAGTTCAATATGAACACCCTGGAGAAGAGGAGCTAAAGTAGGGATATTTTGGAGATACAGGAGGAGATATGCTTCAAAGAAAAAGAAACAAGGAGTCATGATATGAAGCTGGGAGGAGGAGATTCATGCAAAATGTGAGGCAGTACCTCTTCATAGAAAGGGCAGTGGATTCCTGGAACAGCCTTCCATGGGAAGCAGTGGGGGTGAAATCAGATGTGGGTTTCAGAAATGCCTGGGACAGGCACAAAGGATTCTAGGAGGAAGCGGGGTGGAAGAGACAGTGCTGTTCGATAAGTTACTGTAGGTATGTAGCAAAAGTGATCATAATTCAAAATGAGCAGACTAGATGGTCCCAGCAGTCATTATATGCCATCAGTGTCTATGTTTATCTAATCCTCCTTGGGAGATTACTAGTCCATCCCCCAGGTCTTTATGGCTAATTCAGCCCAGTATGGAAAAGGAATAATTCTTCTCAGCACTTGTGAGAGCCTCCTGCAGTTTGGGTGATCACCAGTGGTGCATGGGGATAAAGCACAGCAGTTTAGGCAGGAGGGGAGTTTTGGTTGGAGTAGTGAGTGGCAAGGAATGAGAGAGTCTGGGCTGGGCAGAGGATTGCCCACCGGCACCTGGACAGAGACAACTGGGAGACACAGAGGAAGAAGTGAAAGCCAGTAGCCACAGGTGACACAGTTTCTTGGAGGGCAGCTAAAGTCAAGAGGGAGCCAGCAGCCACAAATTGCAGAGTGCCCTGGCAGCCTGAGTCAATTCATGTGAGGGATCCAGTAGGCAAGAATGCAGCAGGGATTGTAGTGTCCAGAGAGCAAGTTGACTTGAAGTGCTGTGGAATATGTCCCTTCTCAGTTTGGGGACCGTTACTGCCATTTCTGGGAAAGGATGCAGCCATCATGAGGAACCCACAAATCCCCAACCTGAGAAGACTGCATGTTCTGAGAGAAACCCACTGAGCCAGTGTGGAAGGAGAGAGAGAGAGAGAGAGAGAGAGAGAGACAGAGAGAGAGATGGGGATCATTGAGAGTTTGGGTGCCTGTGAAGAATAATGGGCTGTTAGGCACTGTGAACTGTTTTGGGACTTGTGCTTCTGTCAAACATTTACAACCATAGCGGTTCTGAGTTAATGCTGCTCTAAAGACAGTGCGACCTCCTTGGTCCAGGTAAAACTGCTATTATGGCTATACTAGCTGTGTGAAAGCTGACTGTGTTCTCCACAAAATAGCTAATGCTCCCTGGAGCTATGTGTGAATATGTTTAATGAATCTGGGATCTCTGTTGTTTCTTCAAGTTCCTGAGGACATTCTGTTATCGAGAGGAACTGTTTAATATGCATTAAGCTGTTGTTTTCATCCAACACCAGTGAGGAAAAGGAACTGTGTGTGACATCTGGGCCTGGGTAATGTGGCCACAGGAAGTGTTTCTGCTGATGTGGGTGCCTCCCCCACAGACTTATTCCATCCATACCCCTAGCCATGGGGAGGAAGAACTACATTTCTATGTATGATGGGTTATGTGGTTCAAATGGATAAGGCACACAGCTGTTACAGTTTTGCACTCATGCTGTTGGTTTACAGAGAATGTTTAGATACAAACATGTATAGTGGTTGTTGGGAGGAGAGGTAAGGAGATGCAGGCTTGAGGATCAAACAAAACTAAAACCAAAACAAATTAAATGCCCATGCTATATAGTACGATGCACTCCATCAAGCCCAGCAGTGATGAACATTACATACATATTCTGTAGGTTACAGTCCGTGATTTCAGAAATTCTTAATTTTTATCCAAGCCATCAGCCTTCATTCAGTGCATATAGTAGCTTTATTTGTAAAAGACTAGGAATGAATTAAAAGTTTCGTTGACAAAAAGTCAAGTATGTTATCACGTTGGATCAGCTTCACTTTTCAGTATTTCCCTGTATACAGGTAAGTTTGGTTGAGAGAGACAGAGACAAAGACAGGGAGAAGGAATGGTGGAGCTCTGTTTATCATTCAGTCTTAGATCAGTCGACATGCAGAACAAGTGGACACAATTTAAAGATAGAGGAGGGGTGGTTCAGGGGCAATGTGAGGAAGTATTATTTCACAGAGAGGGTAGTGGATGCATGGAACAGCCTCCTGAGGAGGTTGTGGGGTCTAAAACTGTGGAGAATTCAAGAATGCATGAGACAGACATAAGGCAATTCTTGTGGGGGTAGGAAGAAATAGGCTGTTGGTTAACTAGGAACTGCGGCTCATCCTGTAGGTAGGAATGGGCAGACTAGATGGGCCATGTGGTCCTTATCTGCTGTCAAAGTCTATGTTTCTATAAAGAGTTAACAAACCCTAGAGACAATAGTAAATATATGTACACTGACACACACACACACAAGAGAAAAGAGACATGATGACAGACAGAGAAGAGTAATTTGAATCTCTGCTGGAGCAATGCAGTCTCAGTACAAACTCAGTTTTGACCAACAGGGCATTATTTAGATCAAAATGTGTAAAGAGGTTTAGGTGTCCTAAGAGATGGGGGGAGAGGAGGAGGAGGGTGATGGAGCTCTATCATTCAGTCTTAGATCAGTCATGAAAGGACTAACAAACCCTGCAGACAATTGTACACACACACACACATACACACACACACACACATATTGGGAGACAGCGTGAAGTGTAATTTGAATCTCTGCTGGACCAGTGCAGTCTCATTAGAAATTCAGTTTTGACCAACAGGCAGTGGTGTAGTGTTAAATTTAAAAGTGTGAGGTCTCCATTAACTACGATGTCCCCAACCCTCCATAGGCTATGGATCTGGGGACCTCCTAGGCCCCAGAAGCTATCAGGTTTTAAATGCACTCTGGTGGATTTTGAGGTCATTGTGACAATATTTGGCTGCTTTTAAAGCATTCTTTGACTTGTTACAAACAACCAATATCACAATCAAAATAATTATTTTAAAAAGTCAAAACTAAAGCAAGAAATCCCACTCCAGCCACCCTTCAAACACCAAACTATATGCCACTTCTCTTGAGTATAGTCAGCTATCACTGCAGCAGGAATTGTACTTGTTACCTTGCAACCTGAACAGAAGACTCTGCCTCCTAACAGTGCACCTTACAGTCAGACATGAAAGGCAATGAGAAGGCACACAAAACACCAGCCTGAGGTGCATGCGTCTGTCACACAGAAGACACTTACACAGACCATCCATGCCAAAGAGAACTGATAAACAGGACCACTGGAGGGCCCTCAAGGCCCAACATTGACACAGGATGTATGCCAGATCATGAATGTTTATCTGCATGTACCCTGAACTGAGACAGTTGGATCAGGGAGGTAAGGCTCAGCAGGGACACCTGCATCATATATAGTACATATACAGTGACATCACAGCCCACAGACTTGACATGCAGCAAGGGTTCTGCAACCTGTGTAAGACCTCAAACAATGGCGTGATCATGATTGTCACTGCTCTACAGCAGGATAGTGTTTCCATTCATATCCAGAACATGGCAGCTAACCCCAAATCCCAATGTCATACACCAGAACCACAACACCATCAAGCAATCCAGCACAACCCACAGATGACAGCCAACCTGTAGCGGTGCACAGCCGACTGTAACAGACAATGACATAATGCCAAGCTCATCCTGTGGCATGTACACAGCCCAGTCACATGGCAAGGGCAGGGTCAATGCCAGTGGTAGGCTCATCCCACCCTAAACACCCACTCAGAAGTCATCCCAGACACCAAAGCCAAAAAACACAAATGACCGAATGCCTCATTCGAATGCAGCACAGGCTTTAATGCTGAAGAATTGCCATCCACCATCAGATGCATGTTGACTTCACTTCATGGATTCCATACTCACTCACAGTGAAGGGATGAGAGGCTGGCAGCATGGGGCAAACTGCGGAAGAGAGATCACTTGAGTCACTGGACACAGTCCAGCCCTCACCGTCAGGTAAGGCCATTCAATACAAACAAAATTATTCATACAAAATAGCACACTTACCTCACTGCTCCTTTTATGATAAAGCCAGGCTGGTTATTATTTCACATTGTTTTGTTGGTATTGACCATCTAACTCACTGAGTCCTGCCAAGTCATGACTCCTGACTTGTGAGAATTAATTCCTCACAGGCTCACATAGTGTGACTAGTCGGCTAGTCCCCACTTGCACTCGAGATAGTACCAGCAGTACCTCCAGTCACATAGGTACAGCTAGCCACTCACTGGATTAGGATTTCAGCAGGACATTCCTGCTACTGCAGATCTGGCTTTACATGAACAAAAGTACCAACTTCAAGATGAGAATAAAGTTATTACTGCCAGGTTATTAAGTTAGTAATCCTTCATGGAGAAGACATTTAAACATGCACTACTGCTTTGCCACATTAAGTTAATTAAATAAATATGTCCACTATACTGCTTAATCCTGGAAAATACATAGTAAAAGCTGGACCCCCACTGAAAATGAAACATCGCCTCTCACTTGGGCTATCCTGGGTAAATGCATTATAAAAATGGGTAAAAGGAGGACCCTACTGAAAAAAGATCTTGTCTCTCCACTGTATCATTCTGGGTGAATACAGTGTAAAAACTGGGTCAAACAGAATCCCACTGCAAACAGCATATCACAACTCAGCTGGCTATCCTGTGCAAATATATTGTAAAACAAAACTGTAACCGAACTTTACAGAAGAACCCCACTGAAAAGCAGATGTTACATGAAAGCTGATCTGTCCTGAAAAATACATTGTAACACATCCCAGATCACCGATCTTGTAGCTGTCTGGTATATTCCTGGTGGTCTAGTGGTTCCTCCCATAAGGCATCTGACCCCTCCCTAATCACCCTCTTTGGCACCCTCAACTCTGGTCACACAATGCAAACTACAGCAGTGGTGATGACTGGCACAGCCCTCTGCTCACCAACACAACTGGTTTCCATCTGATGGTCTCTGAGCAATCATAAGTATTAAACACCTGTTTCTACTGTACACATGATCACTCACCGACAATCAGATGGTGGCTGGCCAAGTAGCTGAGTAGGGGCTATGCAGGTTGCTGTCACTATTGATGTACTTTGGCTTAGGTGACCTGAGTGGGGAGAGGCTTGTGGGAGGAGGGTCCTGAGCAGGCTGGTTGACAGAGTATCACATGCCCTTACATGAGGAGGGGAGACCATTAGACTACCAGAAATGTTCAAGACAGCTACAGGATGGTAGATAGGGGTGCAGGGACCACTACATCCCCAGGAATATTTGAGACAGCTGCAGGACAGGTGATCTGGAGGTGGGGACCACTAGACTACCAGGAATATCCAAGACAGCTACAGGACAGTCAGTCAGAGCATACAGGAACCACTACACTACCAGGAATATTTGAGACAGATACAGAACAGGTGAATAGGGAGGTGGGTGACCACTAGACCACAAGGAATATGTAAGATAGCTACAGACTGGGGGCACATACACATGTTAATGGGAACATACTGGGCATGCAAATGGGCCATAGTGTCTTCCATGCCCAAAGGGGTCATTAGTATGTTAGTGCCTAAATATAGCCAAAAGGAGCCCTGCCACTATCCCATTTGATCCACGCTACCCCAACTGCACTCCTGTAAGCCATTTAAGTCTTGGCCTTTGTCAGCATAGTGCATAATCAGTTATGCACTGTACTGACATGGCCCCATATTCAGTTTGCACACTCCAGTTACAGTGTGTTAATTGTATGAATATTGCCCCAGACAGGCTGTGTGCAAACTGCCACAGACCACACATGGCCAGCTCTGAATATGGGGCCTATACTCCTTAGTGCAGTGGAACCAAAGTCCATGAAACGATTGCTCATGGGGGTAAGAAAGGCCTGCCTGCATCTTCAAGATATTATTGTTCTAACTTGTAACACCATGAAAGCAAACATGTTTGCCACTGACTTATGCTTGTTTGTTTGGACAGCAAAACATACATAGAATTACCATGCCAGTTAAATGCTTCATTTAACACAAACAGAAAATATCACACAAGTCGATATGTAGGAGGCAATATGACAATTCAAAGCAGTGAATTAAACTCCAGGGTATGTTGCTATCACAAGTGCATAATTAGGCATCATCATAGGGCAGGTATCAGCTAAGTGTAAACTCAGTTTAATGTCATAGTTACTCTATTTTACTGTTTACGTGTTTGATTATAGTACTAAATAGCAGAGACTCTAGCAAAAGAAGAAATCCAAACTGAAGCCTCAGCCCCCTCAACCCCTCACCCACCAGGGCCATTGGAGCTTACAGTACCTTGCATGTTCAGAGGAAGATAGCCATAAGACACAGGCACCAATAAAACTGTCACTTTACTGTCAACCAAGCAGTATTTCCAAATAAACTCCTTACAAATCCAAATAAAGTAGAACCACCCAAATTTGTGCACAGGATTGTCAGTACAAAAACTGGACAGCGGAGTACATGATCTTTACTTACCTTAGCATGGAAAGTAACTTTAACTTAGCAAACAAACAGATTTACTAAACATGAGACTGCCTGATTTACTCAATTGGAGGATCATCATTGTATCTGTCTGCCTGTCCCAGCTCAGTGATCCCACTGCCACAAATTGAAACCATATCTCAAATCACCTTGTGCTCCAAAAAGTCTGAAAAGAAATTCAGCAGAGAAGCTATAAAACAAAGTTCCTTACAGCTGTGCTTCAAAGACTGTTCAGTTGCTGATTTAAGACTGCTACCCGAGAACTACTTAAAAAAGAAAACATAATTGAAGACTTTATGAAGTACTGGAGCACTGCACCCTACCAACTGGGTATTGTTTAGATAAAATGTGTAAAAGAGGGTTTAGGTGCCCTTTAAGACTAAACCAAGCTGCATGTGCTGTTTACACTGAGCATATCCACTGATTGTAATTTGAGCTGGCATGAGAATGCTGCATGTAGTGAAGGAACTTTTTCTGCCCCTCCCCCAGCTGAGTGATTTCAGTAGTGGAAGGATCATGGTTCAACTCCAAAATTGTGCTTTGGTGGGAGTCTGAAGTGCTCTTTTTTTCCAGGTGATAGCATGACATCTGCAGGGCTCTTCCTCCTGCATCTGTAAAAAGCAGCAGTCTTTCCGCTAATGGATGCATTCTTGTTTGTAGACCCACTGTCTCACTCTCTCCCCCACAGTCTTGCACTGCATTTTGTTTATAGTATTTAAGATCACTCAAATAATAAATGGTATCTTGCTTTCTTGTCACTTGTAAGGTGTGCAGTATATGCAACAAACTGTTCTTTAATAAATAAAACTATAGGATAATGTAGTATATCACTGTATAGTGTTTAATTGTTGCAGCCCTTTCACAAGGCTAACCAAGATTAACCTTTTAATATGCCTAGCAATTTAAGGTCAAAAAGTGACTAGGTCTGTTGTTTCTGCCCCCTTCATAAGCAGGGATGAATAAACATGTTTTGTAACCATGTACTAATTTCATTAATTTATAGATATTTCCTTATGTCCCTCAGGGTTCCATTCTTGGTCCGCTACTTTTCCCCTCTATATAAACAACCTCTCTCCTTGCCTGTCCTTCATTATCACTCTTCAATATGCTGATGGCCTTGTTCTTCTTCACAAGACTAAATGTATTATTGAATGATACAGATATGTAAGCAGTAACACATGATGTGGTGTGTGGATTATGTAAGCAATAATACCCAACAGGTGGGCATTATTGAGAATACCAGACTGCCCAGGGGCGTATGAGGCCCGGCCACAGGCGGAGGGCCTCATAACCCTGGAAGGTCTGATATTTCCCAATAATGCCCACCCTATGGGTATTATTGCACTTAGAAAATGGTCACGTGTATTTTTTCTATGTTTTAAAAATGTATTTTATGTTTACATGTTAAAACTTATTTTTGTAGTAAAATAGTTCCTCCACCTACATTACAGCTGGTTGTCATGGTTGCCCTGCTTTACAGGTAGAGATCATTAGTCAGAGTTGCTTTGATTGTTTGACAAAGTTTATTGCCCCCCAACACATACACACACGCGTAGATTCAGACTTACAAAATGTGTACTGGGTGGCAGATTTTTGTTGGGAATTAAATCTGAGCAGTGGCAGTGTGGGGCCACTCGCTAACAATCACAGCAGACTGTCATTAGAAGAAGGGCGCATGAGAGAGCCGTTGTTTAAACTGAGCAATGGAAATATATCTGTCCCAAAGTGCAAAATAAAAGGGAGTTTTTGTTTCATTTGAAATGCAGGCAGTGATTGTTTAGTTATTCTTTGGGCTCCCACTAACATTTTGAGGAGTCGCAGAAGCGCCAGTCCGGAGAGTGGTGCCATTGTGAATGAACATGGCTATGAGAAAATAGTTTTCCTCTTCCCGACCGCAAAAATAACTGCAGTGTGTTCTTTTTCTCTTTTTTAAGCAAGCAGCTGCCACTTAAATAAGGGGTGTTGGTGTAGGACTAGTAGCTCAGTAAGCGAGCTAAAGACATGGTGTCCATTTCAAATTGTATCAGATGCTTTCAGCAAATTAGAAAGCAAGCTGGCCACCACTGTAGAATCATATGTGGTTTAGTGGGACTTGGACTGGCTCTTATATTTTACTGGGCACTACTGAAAATAATTGCCCAGGTTTACTGCCATCTCAGCCAATCAGATTTGTGTGTGTTTACTTAAGCCATTTTCTAAACTTTGATAAACACATGCCTAGAAGTTTGTTATTGTACTTTTAAAATGAATATATGCTGAGAAATATTTAAATAGTTGTAAAAAGTTGACATACAGTATGAAAATTGTCTTTTTGTTAAACAGTCCCTCTACTTGACTGTTGCCACTAAGGGTGTTGTCTGTGTGCTTTCAATATGTGTCTACACAATATATTTATTTTTGTTTTAAATAGGCTATCTTTTATTCATCCTTATTTCTTTGGGTAATTTTATTTGCAGTTGGAATGGTGGGTGCTTGGGTCACTGTCCATAATTGCGACCAACTGCCACAAAAAAGTGCTGAATTCTTATGTGCAGCAAGCAAGAATTTTAGTGTTCTTGCCAGACAGCATGCTACCATCTGTAGTAGAAACTTTCATGAAAGTCCTGGTGGTCTGAGCCACCACAGGTACTGCTACTGATACAGTACAGAGGGCCTGGAAGGAAAGACAAAGTGTATAGTTTGCAGGTCAGGAGGAAACAAATATACAAGATAGGGGTGAGTGTTGTGTGGATCAGGCAGGAAGGAAAACAACAGCTTGAACTGCTCATTTTCTTAAATTACTGAACAAACTGACCATGTAATGGAGAAAAACATGATGGCTAAAGTTGTTTTAAACATGGCTAAAGTTGTTTTAAACAGTCCATTAGGTGGCACTGGGATCCATTTTGTAATAAGGTCACCCGTACTGCCACTTTTCTTTAACTTGTGCTTTTGGGAAAAGAAATTACCAGAACAGTCTCTTAGCCAGTCGGGATTCATAGAAACATAGAAGCATAGAAGTTGAAGGCAGATAAGGACCATAAGGCCCATCCAGTCTCGCATTTCTTTCATACCTTATAAATGTGCCATCGCTTTGCACTGTCAGTGGCCTATCTATTCATACTCATCTGTATTGCTCCCTTATGCCTATCCCATGCCTGTTTGAAGCCCTGCACTGTATTCATATCCACCACTTCCTGAGGTAGGCCATTCCATGCATCCACCACCCTTTCTGTGAAAAATAATTTCCTCACATTCCCCATTAATCGACCTCTCTCTAATCTCATGCTGTGTCCTCTTGTCCTGCTATTTTTCTTATATTTAAACATGTTAGACTCTTTCACCTTGTTAATGCCCTTAAGGTATTTGAATGTCTCAATCATATCACCTCTCTCTCCCTCCTTTTGTAAGGGTATACATATTGAGCTCCGTTAATCTGTCCTCATATGTCTTCTGATGCAGTCCCTGCACCATTTTGGTTTGCCCTTCTCTGGACAGCCTCAATTTGGTTAATGTCTTTGTGAAGATGTGGCCTCCAGTACTGCTTGCAGTACTCAGATGGGGCCTAACTAGTGTCTTGTAAAGAGGGATTAGATTATTACCTCCCTCTACGGAACTTGTGATACCCCTACTAATACACCTTAACATCCCCTAGCCTTACCTACTGCTTTAGAGGTCTACTTGGATGATTTCAGGTCATCGGTGATGATGATGCCAAGTCTCTTTCTTCCTTTGTGACTGCCAGCAACTCCTCCCAGCCTATAGGTGGCTTCAGGGTTTCTCTTCCCTATGTGCATGATCTTGCACTTCTTTGCGTTAAATCCCAGTTGCCACTCTTCTGACCATTTTGCTAGTTTATCCAGATCTCTTCTCATTCTGCCCACCCCATCTAGATCATCTACTATGTTGCAGATCTTGGTGTCATCTGCAAACAGACAAGCCTTACCCTCTAGTCCATCTGCAACATCACTAATGAAGATATTGAAGAGGACTGGCCCCAGGACTGATCCTAGAGGTACCCACTTGTGACTTGCATCTCTTCTGACTGTATACCATTTACCACCACTCTCTGTTTTCTGCCCGTCAACCAGTTTGCCACCCAGTTGACCAACTTCTGACCCACCATGAGCCTACCCAGCTTATTTATCAATCTTCTATGTGGAACAGTGTCAAAAGCTTTGCTGAAGTCAAGGTAGGCAACATCAGCTGCTCCCCTTGGTCCACCACTCTGGTTACCCATCCAAAGAAATCTATGAGATTAGTTTGACAGGACCTTTCTTTTGTAAACCCATGCTGTCTTGGATCATGTGCCCCTATGGATTCCAGGTGTTGCACTATCCTTTCTTTAAGGAGTGCCTCCATAATCTTGCCTACTACTGTGGTAAGACTGACTGGTTGTAGTTCTGCCTCCTCCCTGCTGCCACTCTTGCAGAGTGGGATCACATGAGCCCTTCTCCAGTCTTCTGGGACCTCTCCTGTGCTCAGAGACTCACTAAACAGTTTTGCTAATGGCTCTGCTAGTTCCACCCTTAGCTCCTTAAGTACCCTGAGATGTATGCCATCAGGTCCCATTGCCTTGTCCACCCTGAGCTTAGTGAACTCTTGTAGGACCCTTTCTTTTGTGAAGGGAGTAGTGCTCACCTCCCTCCCCCTGTGTCCATGGTGCTGAGCTGTGGGCCCTGCCCTACCTTCTCTTCAGTAAATACTGAGCAAAAGTATCTATTTAGGATAAATGCTTTTACAGGGTCCTCCTCCTCACAAGCCCCTTTTCTCCTTTGAGCTTAGCAATACCCCTCTGGACTTTCTCCTTTAACTAATGTATCTATAGAAAGTCTTGTCACCTTCTTTACTGTTTGTGCTAGTGTTTCCTCAGTTTGGGACTTTGCCTGCCTTACTGCCTACCCTGCTTCCTTAGGGCAGTTTGGTATGCCTCCTTTCTTCATCCCCTGTGTTCCTTATATCTCCTGAAGGCCTTCCTTTTGGCTCTGACCTTTTCTGCTACTGTATTTGAGAACCAAAGTGGTTTCCTTCTTCTTTTGCACTTCCTTTTCTGTCTAACACAATGGGATGTTGCTTCAAGTATTGCATCCTTAATGCTTGCCCACTTTGCCTGTACCCCTCACGTGTGTTTCTTTTTGCCTGGGCTAGCTTAACTCTGTTGGCCATCTTACCAAAGTCAGCTCCTCTGAAGTTGGATCAGGAACCCATTTTCTCATTTTTTTATTGAGTTTATTTTATTATATTGTTATATGCATAAATAACAAGAACACAACAACACACATACCATGCAAGCAAAAGAAACATCCAGCCCCACCAAATCTATCAGCGGGGATTCAAAACCTGGACACAAGAAAAAAAACATACAGTACAGAGAGTCTTATACATTATGAAAGGGACTCGTAAGTCAGAAAAACAAATCAAAAGCAGTATTCCCAAAGAGAAGATGTATATATCCTATACCCAAACTGGTGCCACTCACTGACAGGTTTAGACTGTACACAGGGTGTGCAGTCCACCCCATTCTAATGTATGACTTGAGCCGGTTATGAACACCTGCTATAATTTTTCTAAGCATAAATTAAACAACAGTTCCTGCAGGCACTCTTGGAAAAAAATGGGATCCTGATCCAACCAATGTTGACCGGCATACAGTAGATACCATGGCATTGTTATATTTCCCTCATTCACAGCTATACCTCCATAATCCCCAACAATGTAAATTTCAGGAGTAAAAATGTTGTATAACCCTAGAAGGGATTTGCCTTTGACTTAATTATTTCCCATAAATGTTTAACTGCAGCACACTCCTAAAAGATATGGAACAGGGTAACTTCCACTTGACCACATCTACTACACTGAGACTAGCCTAACTTGCTCAATTTAACTAATTTTGGGGTGTAAATTAAAGGTAATTCAATAATTGGAATTGTATGATATGTAATTTGTCATTAACGATACAAATATGCAGGTCAGCCCATATTTTGTTCCAAATAAAATGATAATTGGGAAAGACCCTGTTCCAATAAAGGGAAAGGAGAAATTGTTTAACCAGGAGAGACATACTAAGCTGAAAGCTTGTTTATGGGTGTGACCTGGGAGCACAAGAAAGTTAAGTGATTTGCTCAGGATCTACAAGTGGGGCTGTGGGCTTCAAACCCAGGTCTCTAGGTTTGCAGCTCAGATCCCTAAACCTCTGCGCTATACTGCCTCCTCAGTAACATCATGGCATACTTTGGCAAATATTAAACTGTATAGCTGTAACACAGTGTGCATGTGGGAAGCTAAATCCACCACTGACTGCAGGAACTCACTTTGATTTGTGTCCCAAGGGCAGAGCTGAAATAGCGTGCTTGAGTTGAATTAACTTGAACATGTATTTAGTATCTAAATGGTAGGTCCTTATGATATTTTCATTTGATCTGATTTAAAATGTCCATCCTGGAGCAGGTGGCACACCCCATCTATCTCAAGTGTAGGTGGTCATTCTTTTTAAGCCATCTATCTCCCACTTTGATATTAGCATTACAAAAACTGGCTGACAGATATCTTTAGTATACAGTACTTACACTTCATCAACCTACCTAATTGCACATGGATTATAAGGAGGTGCCTGTCACAGAGCCCCATAGATCTTTGTGAAGAACCTTAGGTGTAAGAAAATGCATAGCAGAAGAGGAAAAACCTGTAGCTTTAATCTGTTCTCTTTCTATTTCAAGCCAAATAGGGGCATACTGTATTTGCATCTCTTACCTTTGTATGGGCCACCTAAAATATTTACTGGCATGGCTAGCTAAATAATAAATGATGAAGTGTGGGAGCTGGAGACCACCTAGTACTTTGGAAGCTGCTAGTTTGTTAAGGCCCACCCTCAGCTTACGGACCAGATAAATTTGGAGACCTTTGTATGCATTTTCTTAACCATGATAAGGGTATAAAATATTAAGTGTATTAAGTGGGTAAAACAAATGCTGAAGAATGTTCATTTTAATAATATTTATCCTACCCGGCCATAATGCCAAATGGAGGGACTTACACCAGTTTAAATCTTGTTAATGATGACCACTAAGTCAACAAAGTTGTTTTTAAAGCTGTGCCAGACTATGCGTTAAGGTTATATCTAAATACTTAAGTTGTTTGGGAGACCCAAGTTAGTCCTATAGCAAGAATATCTGCTTTAGAAACATTTACATTTAAAGGCTGTGTCAGCTTGATATGTTCCTGTCATGCTAGCATTTGCACTTTCCTGTTCTTGTGCAACTGACATACTGGAGGGTGGGATTTATTACATCTGAATTTTCCTAGCCAATGGGCTTGCTTGGGTGCAATCCATACTCGAAAAATTCCTTCTTATGAGTTCTCTATGTTTGGCTGCTGGGCATTAAGTCTGAGTTCTGGTACATGCACACTAAGCTCCAATGAAGATGGGAGCTCAATGGATTCTCTCCACCATCTCTCCTGCTGGGATATGTGCTGAAGTACTCCTTTCAGAGCCACGAGCTGATTTTTATCAGGCTTGACCCAGCCTGCTTGTCAAAGTGCCTCACCAACTGTTGTACCTAAAGCCAAAAGATAACCATCATAATTAGGGAGCTTAGCGATATTAGTTGTAGCAATATTCAAATTTACACTATTTCACTGCTCAGTGTTTTCTCCTTGTTCAGGAGTCATATTAACAGATCAGGACTATGATTGTGTGTTTAAAAAAGCTTGAGAAGGCCCAGCAATAGAATCAATTCCCGTCCAGCTCCTTTGAAATCAGCAGGCTCCTTTGAGGCATCCCACCCCACTGAACTTGCAGGAGTAACCTTTGTCATTTTTTGCAACATAGAAACCCCGTCAAGTCAACCTGACCTTCTGTATTTTCTAACAACAAGCCATCATTGTGTACATTGTTTGCAGGGATTGCCCCTGACTACTCCGGAACCTGGTTCCTGGATGTCTATAGGAACAGCAATGGTATCTGTCGACCCATCCTCATTTGCACAGCCACGCTTTCTTTATACTAGCGTTCTTCTGAGTCGAGTAATGCAAGCAGGTAAGCCCATCTTATCTGATAATCGGTGTCTCTGACCGGCAGGACTTTATCCCATACAGCCTCAACAGTATTAGGATGGTTCTGGATCCATGAAACTGGGTTGGCCATTACTGGACTTTCTGACTCATTCTTCTCCATCACTATAGACAAAACATTGATTTGGGCTTCCTCCTCAGACCGGGGTGAGGAGGAAGCTGACTCTTCCACCCAGGACATTATCTCCAGACTGCCACTTTCAGACACGTAGACCAGATGTCCAAATCACCATCTTCAAAAAGTAGAGAATTTCTCAGTTGTCCTAGCCAAATTCCCCCATTCACTAAAAAATACCACTAACAGATTAATCTGGTTCAATGTCAGTTGGCATCCATCAATATCCTCCTCCCCAGGATGAGGCTGAAAATAGGCAGAATTGTCTAGTCCTCCTTTCCTGGTCAACAAAAACTAGCAAACTAAATAAATAAATACATATGTGTAAACAAATACCTGAGAACACTGAAGAAATCCTGATCCGAGCCATATTAAAGGTACGCTCCTTTTATTATTTCAGATGTAAGAAAAAGGCTAAAGCAGACTTGAAATTGGGACAGAAGGGCATTGCACAAGGCCGGAGGTACGGATCAATCTAAACTGGAATAAAAAGTATTGGTCAAAATTTGCACTGTAACATGCATTGCTGCTTTAGCTCACATAGCCATCACTGAAGGTATCCTGCTGCATCAACTACTGTATGTTGCATTAATCTACTGTAATACATCCAAACTTAGCCAGAGAAGGTAGAATGCTACTTACAATAACATTTGCTGTTTTGAGCTGGTCACAACCATTAAATCTCTAACTGTACTTTATTCTTGCCATGGTTGACTTTCCCTGAATGACTTCAACTTGGGATGTACATAGAAACAGAGAAAATTGATGGCAGAAGGAGACCAAGGGTCCATCTAGTCTGCCCAAAGGTACCATTGATAATGTTCTGCAAAGCCAATTCTCTGCTACTTTGGCTTCAGTCTTATTACTGACATTCTGTGGCTATGCATATAGGTCTGTTCTGGTTAAAAGTCTGATCCTCAGGTTACTGATTACCTTGTATAATTCTTTAAAATTGTGGGGGTGCTTTCTGTGTTCTGTTAGAATGCTGTATTCAAAAAGGAAGTAAGGCCCTCAACCCATACATCTTAAACTGTACACAATCAATCACTTTATTCCATCAAAGTAGTCATAGTTTTGAAATGTAATACTTTTCATTCAGAACAGTTTCTCAGCATATCATATTCTTCCTATATATTGAACATTATAAATTATTGTGTGTGGTCTATTTTCCACTTGTTCTCTTATGTTGTGTTAACTTGTGTACATTTGATTGTTAAAAGGGCCCGATCATGAAGTAAATATTCTACTAAAGTTTCAGGACAATAATCCCTTTATCAGAGCATTGGAGCTGTAAAATACTATAATTAAATGATTATTTGGTGAGGTAAGTTGTGTTCGAGTGCAGAGAATGGCCTTAAAAATATATATATAGATTTGTTGGTAGCCATGACATGGCTGTCAGAGATTGAGAGCTTGCAATAATGGTGACTCAATCCCGGTGCATGTTGATGGGGCTATCGCTGAGGAAGGGGTGATCGGATGAGGAGGTGGGTGCATATAGTAACAGGATGTCACTATATGTATGCACACATGGGGAGAGTGAGCATGACTGAGGGAGTGAGGGTTGGCCTGGTGTGGTTGGCATGGGGCTGCTGAGCTGGTCCAGTAGTGTGGTGGGTGGGCGGCAGCTAATGCTGCCAGGGTTCGGGTTCGTGTCTGGGTGAGCCTACATTTTGTGTGCCCAGTCCCAAACTTTATTTTGCAAGAATTTGCACCCCGACATACACCCCATGGAGTTAAGAATCATTTAGTAGGCGGGTGCGGGAGCAAAAAGCTCCCACATGAACAATTAACTCTAAGTCCCGGTGCCGTTTTCTTGTGCACCGGAATGTAATCACTGAAACTGATTTTTTGGCAATGTACGTTCGCCCTGCCACCGATCGTGATTGGGTTTTCGTCCTTATCACATAAATCTGACTTTTTATGTCAATAAACTTTTTTCTACTGCAGGAGGAGATGACCTGCTTCTGATGTTGCTTCTTTTTGATATTTTTGTATTTATAATATTTTTCTCAGAACCACTGGTCAAGGAAGCCTGTATAACAAAATTGTCAAATTTTATAATAATAGGTAATATCACAAAGTTGCAACCACAGTATTGATTAATATAACAATCACTACTTGTTTTACCTTCCGATAAATTTGCCTGTTATATTAGCATATAAGATTCCTTGTCTGCACAGGATGTGCAAAATACAAAGGTAAATGGAACTTTACCTGTAGTTCCTATTAATCACCAGCTAATGATCCATTTCATATGCCAAAGAGTGCATCTATGGTGTTTTAGAGAATGCAGTGCCATTTAGAATATACAAATTAAGATGCAGCTGCATGACTAGCATTTTCTTCCTCAGTAAAATAAGAGACAAGCAAAATTTATAGTGATACTCATTGGGAAGTGTGTGCGTGTGTTGGGGGGACATTTATTAAAAAAGTCTGACTTATATGGTGTGACAATAATTTTGAAGACATGCTGATGCTAAATATATACTAATAGCAAGTTGGGATAATATCTACAATCCATAGGGGGTATAGCACAACTATTTAGTTCAATAAAATGTACAGTGTGTTATTATGAGTAGAATATTCAAAAATGTTAGTATTGTGCATTTGTAATAAACCACATTTGCAATTTATAAAGAAAATATAGCATTGAAATCAATATTTAGAAAATGGGGAAAATACTGAAACCTGATTGGCTGGCATGGGGTACATTAACTACAATGCGAGCCCTGCAAAATAAAAGTGCCAGCCATGCCAACCTACCACTCATCCCTGTAATCATTGTGCCCAGGCTGCTTCCTAATTGGTGAACCTCTGGGCACTCGATTTGAAAATGCCGCTATTTTTTGTCTCACTTAGCTAGACTGACCTCAGAATACACAAACTGCCACAGTACACATCAACAGCAAACAGGCATTCCAACTTTAAAATTGACACCAGTGAACAAACCAAACAAAGAAATGTTTTTTTTATTCTAAATACAGTAAATTGGCAGCATTTTCTCGGTTGTTTCTCATGGCTTGCCTTGCGCTATGCCTGCCTTTCTGTTGCTGTTTTTCCTGCTTCGCAAAGGAAAACAAATTGGAAAAAAACATACCAGCTTCACTTTTAATAAAAACAGAGATGTACCTCTTTGCTGCCCTTGTCTCATCATTTCCTTGCAGTGGAGAAAGCATTCATTCCCAGCAGCAGTACTTACTCTCCGTAGTCTGACAAAGCACATACAAATACCCCCATTTATGCAACTCTCACAGTACAGCAGCTCATCACTACCGTCCCTCACTCCCGACTGCAAAATGCAACAGTTTCTTTTGGCGCCATCACTCTTTTCTTCACCACAGCCCACTTAACATAAAAAAAAAAAAAACAAGGACAGAGTGATGCAAAGACAAAACAACAGAACCAGGCAGAAAACAAACGGGAAAAGGGCCTGTCAAGCACATCAAGGCACACAAAGTGTATTTAAAAATAAAGCGCCTTCTACTGGAAGCTATACCAGCAGCAGCAGGGGACTACTTTACAACAAAATAATTTCTATTAATATATTCTACTGTTTTAAGTAAATTTGTGACATTTTAAAATTATTTTATAAAAAATGCCACAAATAGCCCATTTTCTAAGTGCAATAATACCCTCCAGGATGGGGTATGGACAATACCAGACCTTCCAGGGGCTATAAGACCCTCTGCCTGTGGTGTCAGGCCTCATTACGCCCATGGGTGGTCCGATATTGCCCAATACCACCCACCCTGTCAGGTATTATTGCTTACATAATGATTGGCTAGTGTCCTTTTTCAAAATAATGTCCAGTTATGCTTCCCATTAATCTGTATCTCTTTTCAGTTGTCTGAAGTGGGTAACTCCACCATGCTTCTCATCTTGGAAGTAATGTCTCCCAGTCACCTCCTCTTTTAGGTTTCAATACTTTCTCAAGTCCCAAAAATTGCAGTGCATTTATCTGATTTTATTTCTCCAAAAATGTCTCACTACTGGCAACTTAATGTTTCCCCATCTAACATAACTCTTACGTTCAGTGATTCTGTTTTGAGGTGCCATGAAGTTTTGCTACTAAGTTGAATGAGCATGGACATTATACAATACACAACATTGTCTGTTCTGCATGTAATCAAATCTCTTATTATATAGTCTCTGTTTGTACATGTCTCTATTTCTCCAGTTTTATTCCATTTGCACATCAGATACTGTTTCCACATCTATAAAAACTAGTCGGGTTAGTATTTAGCCAAGTAATAGATGTCAGTGGGGGTTCCTAGTGTTGGGTTTTACAAGTTTATCTTTCATAGTTATTGTGCATTTTGCTGTAATCTGTGGTATTTCTTGGAAAACAGATGCTCCTTCCTCTGTTGTCTGCAGAATTTTCCAATTTTTCAATATAGTATTTTTATTTTTTCCAAAAGAGGTTGAGTAAGTTGTAGACATAGTAATTTTATACTTCTGGTCATTTTTGGCTGGTCTCTCAAAATATTTTCTCTTGGTATTTTATCCACTTTATCTCTTGCTTTTCAAGATATTTCCTTTATAATCTCTCCAAATTTTTGTATAATTTCTTCCTCATTATGTTGATTTTTTGTTCCACCATTTCTCATCAAGTGCTGGTATTAGCTGTACAGCATACTGTCTTTCAATTGTTGTGGGTGGCAATATTGAGCATGAAGGATGATGTTTTCTTTAGTGTCCTATATAAATCTGTCAGTATTTTTCTTTTCCTTTTTTATAACGATTATATCCAAATATGGGATTTATGTGGTGTGAAAATTCATTGTTAATCCTAAATAGGGTTTACACTCATTTAGAAATTCAAAAATTCGGAGGTTTTACCTGGTTTCCCTAGTGATCAGGCTGCATGACCACGTCACACTGTGACATAATCACACATCACCATGGATGATAACGAAGACTGACCCTTTACCAGAGGCACAGAAAAGCCTCATGAAACAGTTGGCATCTGAGAGAATAGTGTCTGTGAACAGTAGTTATTACTAAAAACTAAGAGAACAAAAAATAAGTTTTAAATAAACTAGAAACAATCATGTATTTGGTAAGGTAACTATTCTATGTAGGAACATTTTGGCATATAAAACAGAGAGCCAGTAATGAATAGGAACTACAGGTAAAGTTGCATTTACTTTTTTTTATTTTAGTCTTTGGTAACCAGGTAAGGCCCACTAGGCACAAGTACCTGTTTCAGGGGCACCCTGGAAGCACTGGGTGGTTAAGTGATTTGCACATAATCACACAGTATGCAAGTGGAGGTTGTGAGAATCAAACCCAGGTCTGATCTGTTGAATGTATTAAGCTCATTCACAGCTCATCACTCTAACCTCTAGGCTATACTTACCTCTGTGTTTTGCAGACCCTGTGCAGGACAAGGGAATCTTATACACTAACATAATTGGAAAACAAGTAATGATTGCTATTTTACTCAGTACTGTGGTTAACTTTTACAACATTACGTATTATTATAAAATTTTGTATTTTTGTTATACTCACTGTATTGACCATCAGTTAGGAGAAAACTGTTATAAATACATATATACAGAAAATAAGCAACACCAGAAGCAGATTAGCTCCTGTGTCATAGAAAAGAGTTTATGGATTAAATATACTATTTTACAGCCCTAGTCTGTACGAATGGACTATCGTCCTGCAACATTAGCAGAATATTTACTTTGTGATTGGGTGCTATCAACAATCAAATATATTTATATACAAGTTAACTCAGCATAAGAGAACAAGTAAAAAACAGACCACACAAGCATTTATAAAGTCAAATATATAGGACGAATAATATATGCTGAGAAACTGTTTTGAATGGAGAAGTTTAAATTTCAAAACTATGACACCTTTGATGGAATAACTTGATGGATTATCTACCACTACATTGTGTGGATTGAGAGTGCCTTGCTGCCTTTTGAATTCAGTATGCATTAAGGTCCCAAGATCAAGAACTATTAGCTACTCCCAAATGCTGCTCCAACTTTGATGACCTTCCTTATCAAGTGTTGCCCTTACTGCTGATATCTGTGATAACTAAAGTCACCAGTGGTTTCAAAACATATTTGAAAACACCTGTTCCAAGCTTACTGCACATCTGTTCATATTTCCACAATTTGGGATTTTGTGCTTAGGGTAATGGTTGTTCAATTATTAATGATACATTTCTGTATATTGCAGTTTTGTTTCATTATCACCACCTTGTTTCTTCTCTGCTCAAGTTTTCACATTTACTGTAAGTTGAATCTACATTATGTATTCTTTTCAATTTGTTTGCTGCTATGGTATTACTGCTGTGGTTTAGTGTATACTTTTGATTGTGTCTACTGAAATTGTAGTGTGTCTGTACCACTGATTGTTTCTGTATTCCAGATCTGTATTCTAATGTCTCACTGCTGTACCTAATGTAGTGCCCCAGGTTATGCCTGAAAATAGGCAACTACTTTGCCTAGTGCACTTACCTGGTAAACAAATGCTAAATAAATACATAAATCCACTTTAGAACTGCCCATTTGTACCCTGTGATTCTCGTAGCAAGCAGAAATTTCTCCAGGCTTACCTTGAAAGCCTGTACTGTCTTCAAGTGCAAATTCTCCACTAGTGGACTGTTCCATAGGTTCACCAGCCTCTGAGTGATCAAAGGCCTTCTACCATTTCCCCAAGTCTAGTAGCTCTGAACCTTAGGGAATGTTCCTGCATCCTGCTAGAAGACACCAGATCAAACTTCTTCATCTTCAGTCTTGTTGATACTCTTGAGTGTGCAGAAAACTGAGAACAACCATAGTGTATGGGCTAGAAGGGCTTGCATCAAGCATAATTTTAGCTGGCAAAGTGTTGCTGGTGAAGTTTTAAAACTTCATGAAGTTCAAATCAAGAGCAGGTCATCCTGTGCAAAATGATGGTTGCTATGGCAGGTACTGCAGCTAGATGTTCTTGGCAGGGTCCCTTGCTTGTGCAGAAGGACTGTGAGAGCTAAAGCAGAGAATCCTTCTGTGCTCAAGAAAAACTGCTTGGTGGAAATCTTTATTAAATTGTGCTGACTGGATAAATCTTTTTTTTATGTAGACATTTTCCCTGACTGACGGAAAGGCTCGGTAGTGGCGTGATCGACCATCCTCTGTCCCCCCGTATAGGGGATCACAGAGCATGGCAGGGTTTGTGTTTTTCCGTGATTGTGGAAGTAACTATGGGAAGCCCTAAACCCTCCTCCAGAGGGTGCCAGCATTATGGACCAAGGTCTAGGCGGGAAACTGTGTGGAGACACGGCTTCCACCAAGCATCTAACAGTGCCATTCCCTCCCGACACCATCCACTGGTCAGATCAGTGCCCAACCCTCCCTGGAGAGAAGATCTGCTCTAACAGTGGCTCAGTCCGCTCCCCCACTTCTGACCCCGAATGCTGCGGGCTCATTCTCTAACCTGTCGCTGGTGCAGTGCAAGGTGTGGCATCCAGTACTTCAACCATCAGTGCCATTTTGTTGGCCCAATTGCATAAATCTTAGAAAACTTTCACTGCAGGATCATTTTGTAAGTGAAATTTGAAAAGATTTAATTTGTAAAGAAATCATTTGCCATGCAGTTTCTGTAGTTAACCATGAGTCTAACAATCTGAGCTTAAAGGTAGTGGATCATTTTGTAGACTGAGTTGTTTATTTGCAAATGCCACCAGCACTGCATTTGTTAACTTTTTATGGTATTTCAGTTATTATTTGGTACTGTAGACCACTAACTGTAAATGCCTTTTCAAGAGAGCTGCTGGTTTTTTTTGTTATTGCGAGGATCATAAAATAAATTTTGTGTTCTGTGCCAGAAAATAGACAGCAGTAGTTTCAATTCTCAGTCTTTTCTTAGAAATAACATTATACATTTTATAGTTTAGTGCCAGCCAGCACTCACTTTTATTATTTATTGTAGACCGTAAACTAAAGTCACAGTCCAGTTTTGGTGCTCACTAAGACTTTGAGAATGTTTGATACATTATATGGTGTGCTGGAGGAAAGGATAAACATGGGAAAGGTAAGGGCAGGGGCTTGTAATCAGGATGAGAAGAAGGAAAGGCAGAGATCATAACCACCAGCAGATGTAGTTGGCACCAGCTCTCACCATTCAACATTAGACGGCAGCTGCAGGATGACAAGACTTTCTATAGATACATTAGTGAAAGAGAAAGTCCAGAGAGGGTATTGCTAAGATCAAAGGAGATATGGGGGTGTGAGGAGGAGGACCATGTAAAAGGATCTATCCTATATAGATACTTCTGCTCAGTATTTGCTGAAGAGAAGGTAGGGCAGGGCCCACAGCTCAACACCATGGACACAGGGGGAGGAGGTATGCAGTCCCTTCACAAAGAAAGGGTCCTACAAGAGCTCGATAAGCTTAGGGTGGACAAGGCAAAGGGACCTGATGGCATACATCCTAGGGTACTAAAAGAGCTAAGGGTGAAACTACGCACAGCCATTATCAGAACTGTTTAGTGAGTCTCTGAGCACAGGAGAAGTCCCAGAAGACTGGAGAAGGGCTCATGTGATCCCACACCACAAGAGTGGTAGCAGGGAGGAGGCAAGGAACTACAGACCAGTTAGTCTTACCTCAGTAGTGGGCAAGCTTATGGAGGCACTCCTTAAGGAAAGGATAGTGCAACACCTGGAATCCATAGGAGCACAGGATCCAAGACAGCATGGGTTTACAAAAGCAAGGTCCTGTCAAACTAATCTCATAGATTTCTTTGACTGGGTAACCAGAGTGGTGGACCAAGGGAAAGCAGTTGATGTCGCCTACCTTGACTTCAGCAAAGCTTTCAATACTGTTACACATAGAAGATTGATTGATAAGCTGGGTAGGCTCGGGGTGGGTCAGAAGTTGGTCAACTGGATGACAAACTGGTTGACAGGTAGAAACAGAGATTGGTGGTAAATGGTATACAGTCAGAAGAGATGCAAGTCACAAGTGGGGTACCTCAGGGATCAGTTCTGGGGCCAGTCCTCTTCAATGTCTTCCTCAGTGACATTGCAAATGGACTGGAGGGTAAGGTTTTGTCTGTTGCAGATGACACCAAGATCTGCAACAGAGTAGATGATCCATATGGGGTGGACAGAATGAGAAGAGATCTGGATAAACTAGCAAAATAGTCAGAAGAATGGCAACTGGAGTTTAGCAAAAGAAGTGCAAGATCATGCACATAGGAAGAGAAACCAGAAGCCACCTATAGGCTGGGAGGAGTTGCTGGCAGTCACAAGGAAGAAAAGACTTGGGCGTCATCATCACTGATGACCTGAAATAATCCAAGCAGACCACTAAAGCAGTAGGTAAGGCTAGAGGGATGTTGGGGTGTATTAGTAGGGTATCACAAGTCAGAAGAGGGAGGTAATAATCCTACTTTACAAGACACTGGTTAGGCCCCATCTGGGTATTGCATGCAGTACTGAGGCCACACCTTCATCAGGACATTAACCAAATTGAGGCAGTCCAGAGAAGGACAACCAAAATGGTGCAGGGACTGCATCAGAAAACATTTAAGGACAGATAAATGGAGCTCAATATGTATACCCTAGAGCAAAGGAGGGATAGAAGTGATTTGATTGAAACATTCAAACACCTTAAGGGCATTAACAAGGTGAAAGAGTCTAACATGTTTCAATATAAGAAAATAGCAGGACAAGAGGACACAGCACAAGATCAGAGGGAGGCCGATTAAGGGGTAATGTGAGGAAGTTCTTTTTCACAGAAAGGGTGGTGGATGCATGGAACAGCCTACCTCAGGAAGTGGTGGATATGAATACAGTGCAGGGCTTCAAACAGGCATGAGATAGGCATAAGGGAGCAATACAGATGAGTATGAATAGATAGTCCATTGACAGAGCAAAGGTCGATGGCACATTCATAAGGCAGAAAAAGAAATGGGAAGACTGGATTGTCCTTGTGGTCCTTATCTGCCATCAACTTCTATATTTCTATGTTTCTATGGTGGAAACTGACAGGAGGAGGTTCAGCAGGGACATAAGGTATTATTTTACAGAAAGGGTGGTGGAGCTGTGGAATAGTCTGCCAACTAAAGTGGTAGGTGCTAAAACCATTGATGGTTTCAAGCATGGTTTGGACAGAATGAAGGGTATACTAGTTGCTCAGAGCAGCAGAAACTAGAATGGAGGGATGGATGAGGAGGGCTAGGAGCCTGGAGGGACAGTAGGCTGACAGGAGGATGTTCAGCAGGGATATATGGAGGTATTATTTTACAGAAAGGGTGGTGGAGCTGTGGAACAGTCTACCAACTAAAGTGGTAGGTGCTAAAACCATTGATGGTTTCAAGCATGATTTGGACAGAATGAAGGGCATACTGGTTGCTCAGGGCACCAGAAACTAGAATGGAAGGATGTATGAGGAAGGCTAGTACCCTAGAGGGACAGTAGACTCCAGGGCTAAATAGGGAACTTGGGCAGACTGGATGGACGGTAGGTCTTTTCTGCTGTCATTGTCTATGTTTCTGTTTTCTGTTTGTATACTCAGTTCCTGGGTTCCTATGCCTAGGTGCATGATTTTGCACTTGTGGCACTGAACTCCAACAGCCATTCTTCTGACCATTCCTACACATTCTTTCCACCCCTCCTGATGTCCATCCTACTATATATTTGGGGCCATCTGTAAGAAGGCATACTTCTATTCCACATCTTCTGCAATGTCACTTATTAAGACACTGGAGGACCTAAGTACTAAGCCCTGCAGCACACCTCTGGTCACTCTCCTTCATTAAAGTGGGTGCCATTAACCACCACCCTCTATCGGCCATCCATTAACCAGTTCCTCACCAAGTTTCCCACTTTAGATCCCACACCTAAGCTGCTTAATTTCTTTATCAGTTTCCTGTAGAGTAGAGTGTCGAAGGCCATGCCAAAGTTCAAATTGACTACTTCCACTGCCCTCATCTGATCTATTTCCTCATCACCCAGTCAAACAAATCAATTAGATCTGTCTGCATGACCTCCCCATCTGAATCCATGCTCCTTTGGTCATGTAGCCCATTGGATATGAGATACTATATCAACCTTTCCTTTAACAGGATTTCCATTAATTTCCCCATCATTGATGTGAGACTGACTGTCTAAAGTTGCTAGCCTCCTCACTGCTGCTGCTTCTACCTAACTGAGACATTGTTGTTTGTGAGTAACATAAAAGAGCTTGAAACTGTCCAGAACTATTTTGTTCAAACAGGCAATAAATCTTTCAAGAGTAACAGCACTTCTAATTGTGGAATCTTTTTAACTTCACTTAAGGTTATGGCACAATGCAGAGCAATACATTTTTAAACAAAGTAATGGAGCCTGAGGAAACTATTATTTTAGCTGACTGTACTGTTGAAAGAATGCACAAAAACATTTTGGAGCACAGACTGATTCTATAGATTAAATGATCCATTGAGAGCACATGGAATAACAAAAATTAAGGAGGACTACATTCTTTTAAATATTGATACATATTTTCAAAAGCAATTCAGCAGTTGGCTGAGTACGTGCTGTCAAACACAATGGGAAAAATTAAGAGATATTCCTAATGCAAGGATGTATGCAGAAATGAAATTGATCAGATGCAGTAAAAATATTTGCATTTTTTGAAAATGCCAAGCAAGAACAATATACTCAAGGACACTGGTTTATCAGGATTGAAAAGGGCATATTCCATTTTGCACATTGCAAAAATGATATTGTCACGGTGTCTGCTAAGCCAAAATCCGTTTTACTGGTATTTGGTTCTGTGTACTTTAACAATTTTAACTCTGCTAACATGCATTTTAGAAATTCTGACCTCCACTATTGCACATCCTTCCATCATTGTACCATTTTAAAGTTTTTTAGGTACAAGATGTGATGGCAACAACAGCACTACAGCCCCCATCCCTAAGGTGTGATGGAAGCAGCACTACGGCCCCAACCTCAGGTGCGATGACAGCACCAACAGCTCTATATTTCCCATCCCTCTGGTGTGATTGCAGCAGCAACAGCACTACGACCTTCCTCCCTCAGGTGTGACAGAAGCAGTAACACTACGGCCCCCATCACTTAGGTGTGATGGTAGCAGTACTACATTCCCCATCCACCAGTGGTGATGGCAGAAGCACTACAGCCCCCCACCCCTTTGGTGTGCTGGCATTAGCAACAATGCAGTCCACATCCTCAGGGTGATGGCAGTAGTGACAGCACTATGATCCCCTTTCTTCAAGTACCCACACCCCACATGCACACGTTACAAATTACTTGGTCTCTTTGCTTGTTAGAACTCAGAAGTGAATTAATCTGGACCACCTTTGTTTTTTCCTATGTATCATTTAACTGCCTGAATTGTATTTCTGCCTGTGATACCACTGACCAGGGTTCGAGAACAGACTTGGGTGTTGGCGGGCCAGCTGGTGGGTGAAGGCTTGAGTGTCCAATGACCACTCACCTTCTTCTAGGAGGGTGGGTTCATGGCTCAGCATTTGCTGGCTCCTGGTGGAGGCCAGAGGCATGACAACATGTCGGCCCACACTGCAGGAGGGAGCATGATGGACGTTGGCTTGTGCCCTGACATCATGTGGCCTGTCCGCTCCCCAAAAAAGGAAAAACACCCACTGGTCAACTGAAGGATGGCTGCTGGTCGCTCCATAAGCCAGAAGCCCCAGACATGTGTTCATTCTGACCCCTGCTGTGCCTGGGATACAAAGGAGCTCCTTGGGGCAGTTCTCCTCCTCTGGTAGCCTCCCACAGGGCTGAGGGGCCTACTCAATGAATGGTTACTTTGGGTTACCTGGTAGCACTGTAATAAGGGGCAGTGGATGGTGCTCGGGACTCAGCAGTGGTGGTAGGGGGCCTTGGCAGGCCTGAAGCAGTAGATGGCCAGGGGTAGGGGAGCAAAAAACTGCCAGAATTTGCTTCTTTGAGATAAAGTGTTTTCACCTAAAAATCCACAAGTGATTAGTGGAGGACCTTCAAATGGATTCATGCATCTCCCAGACTTGCAGATGTTTTTTTTTACTTGGTGTCCATGAAAGGGTGTCTCCCAGTTTTCATGTCTTAGCTCAGATGTGAATTGAGCACCACTCTGCCCACCAGCGTTATACAGCCCCTGAGGTCTTACCTTCTGTGTGTCATTGAATGAGCTTTCAAAATCCACTGACCAAGCATAAGTACATTTAAACACTTAACATTTGCTTTTTGTTGAAGCAGTCTATTAGAAAACTTTTGTTGTCACAGAGACTGAAACAGCAGGTGGGAGAAAAAGGTGCAAATGATTCAATTTGCCTAAATGGGGTGGTAACTGTGAAGTCTTTTCATAAATAGTGAGGCAGTTTTTCCTTGAAAGACAAAGAACCTCTGTCTTAAACACTGAGGCAAGGGTTACCCAAAGGGCATTTGGCTGGAAGCCAAGTTTCGAAAATACAAATCACACATGCCCACACAATGCAAGCATCATGGGCTGCATGGCAAATCACCACACCATTCTGTGATGATTTGCATATGCAGCCCATGATGCTTTCATGCATGGGCATGTGTGTTTATGTAATTTTCCTTGTGGGCATACTTTCATTCAGACAGCTTTCATTCAAACAACTAAGGATTTTGAATGGTCCTGCTGATTATAAACTTGAATAAGTTAGTTGGTAACAGTGATCCTGCACTTAGCAATCTACAACCTAGATGCTCACATGTAAAGAATACAATAAAAACATGACTAAAATCTAAAACAAGCTTATAAAACACATAAACTGCATCTGAACATTTATCTTTACCTATACAAAATCATTGCAGCCCAAGTAAAACTCAGATAAATTACATGGTACCCTGACTACTGTTCTGTGATGTAGTAAACATATATTGGTATTTGTTTATATATATATTTTTGTAAACCACGTAAGGCCCACTAGACAGAACTGCCTGTTTTCAGGAGTGACCCAGAAGCACTAGGGAGGTTAAGTGACTTGCTTGGAATCATACAGTATACAAGTGAAGCTTGTGGGGATCAAACCAAGTCTGCTGGATATACCCTGTTCAATCACTGTTACTCTAACCACTAGGCTATACTGCCAGCCGTAATAACACCCATATACTGTATAATGTTTAATATATGATTTCAATAATAGTGCACAGTACCTACACTGCAACTTTTAACATTAAACACTTTACAATATTTTACTAAAACTGAATTATTCCACTCCATCTGCTTATTTTTTCTTACACCAGAGTGGGTGAATAGTTGACAGAGCACTGTAAATAGCTTTTGATCAGGCTTCATTATTCTACATCCAAAAACAGATAAAATGTGTTTATTCTGGATTTATTTAATATTGATTTTCTGTGGCTCACTAAATAGAATCTAGCACTGTATGATACAGATGTTTTTACATTTTGGAAGAGGCAACACATCTTGGGCCAGATATTCAAAACTTTGCCCTAGGCTAAATTAGCACTGCCTGGTGGGCAAACTTAGCCTGGAGCAAAAAGCAATCTATATTCAAAAGGAATAGCCCGTGCAAAACCAGCTGAATATAGCACGCTAAAGGAAGCTGTGCAAACAGGGCCAGGAGTGCAGGGCAAAAATAGCCGGGAATAAGACAGCACTGAATATAGCAACAGGAAATGCACACTGCTACTGCAGCTCATTAGACCCCGGAGAAAGCCAGTGTTGCAGGTGGAGAATATAGTGTGTGATTGCAAGAGATGCCTCACATCTACTGCAAACAACAATGTAAGCCACACACTGCAGAACTGTGCTATGCTGAAATGAGAGTTTGCCGGGGCTAACCTGATTGCACAGGGCTAACACAACAGCCAGTGCAAACTGGTTAACCAGGGCAAATAAACTATATTCAAAGCTCCCATGCAAACTAGCCTACTTCAGTAATCTGTGGGCAAACAGGTAAATTTGCATCTCATTAAGTGTTGCTTAGCATACATTACCATGCAGTTTGCCGGTGCTACTCCATGAAGCACAAAGTTCCCCTTGTTGGTCAAAATAGAAGCACATGCTGGAAGCAAGCAGGAACTGTGTGCTAGCAGGCACAATCTGTACGTACAACACACCCATGCATCTGTGCAAGCAGGACCTGTATATATATATATATATATATATATATATATATACATACACACAGTATATATGTGTGTGTGTATATATCTATATCTATAGATATATATATGAGAGAGAGAAAGAGAGATATACAGATCGATAGCTACCCACAGACACACTGCTTGTGGCCCATACCCTGGAGGCGCCCCCCGCAACAACATAGGTACCCCACTGCAGTAGTGGGTGAAACACAGTGGGAGGACTCAATCCACAGGACAGGCATAAAGCAAACCTGGTGGGGTGGGAGGACATAGGCTGCAGGTTCACTAGGATATGCAGCATATCCATTCCATAGGGAACAGGGCAGACTGACTGGGCCGGGCAGTCCTTCCCTACCTACATGGTCCCTGTTCCCATGTGTGCCTGTTACACACCCTACCTAGTAGGCTATTGCCCCCCCAGCATGATCCCCGACCCTGTAGCAGCAGTATATGAATACTTTCCCTGGTAGTCTAGTGGTTCCCCACCCTGCAGCATGAATCCCGACCCCAGTACATGTAGAAATTGTATTTTTCCCTGGTAGTCTAGTGGTCCCCCAGCATGCATCCGACCCCTGGTACATGTAGAAATGTAGTTTCCCTGGTATCTAGTGGTCCCCCCCACCTGGCAGTGATGCCCTCACTCATCCCAATGAAATGCCACAAAGAGAGCCAGCGACCAGCTCTGCCTTCCTCTCACCACCATGGCTGCACCAACTGCAGTATGCATGACAGCTATGGAAATGAATAAGTCGCTGATTCATTTCAATAGTGCTCACTGCAAACCGCGAGTCAGTAGCCGGCTGAGGTGGTGAGAGGAGGGCAGAGCCAGTCGCCGCTCTCTTCGTGGCATGTCATTGGGATGAGTGAGGGCCTCACTGCTGGGCGGGGACCACTAGGCTACCAGGGAAATATACAATTTTACATGTACTGTGGGTTCAGGATTCAAGCTGGGGGCTGACTGACGTCTGTCTCTCCCACATCGTGGGTCGAACATCATATTGAGCCCCAGCCTCCGCCAGGGGTCAGCAGACACTGAGCCACATCTCCTCCCTCCCCGGAGAAGGTGAGCTGTCAGTAGATGCTCCCTCTTTCTCCCCTGGCCAGCCCTCCAGTGACCCAGGTCCATTTCTGAACCGGTCGCTGGTGTCTGAGCAAATCCAACGCTGCACCGACGGCCCGGCTAAAGAGCTGCATTTTTAATAAAGGTATGCCACCATTGCCACAGTATATTTTAAGTTTGCTGACCAATCTGGACTTACTCTGAAGCCTGATCACCAGGACAGAAGGAGTGGGAGAGAGTCTCCAGGCCTCTGAACATCCCCTGCTAAGTGGTGAAGGGAGCAAATAGCAGAGCGGACAGTTTAGTGGGCTCTGCAGAGAGCTATCTGCCTGATAGACCCTCAGTACCATCTTTCTCCAGTTCCAACATTAACATTTTATTGCTCCGAGTTACTGGAGTGGGTTGTCATAATAAGAAAAATCACACTGAGTTTTAGAGCTCCTGTGCTTTTTCCGCTTTTTATGATTTATGTCTTTTTATTATATTTTACTGGTGTATTGATTGCACATGCCTGTATTATCTAAATGAGATTTTCTAAAACCTGATAACTGAATGCTATTAGATGGTTGAATTGTCTATTTTGAGTTGAAGTAAAAGATACTGTTATAGCCTTTTCGAGCTCTGTGTCGGTGGTTGTAATAATGGACCTCCCAGTTTGGCCCCATAGTGTACATTAATCCACTTAGAGATTTCCATTTCTGAAGAGTCATTAATAGCATGAAGCAAGGTCGCTCAGGTTTCTTAGTGTATTATTTAATATTGAAATATAAATTCAAGAAGTTTTAAAGGAAACACTGGAAAAGGCATATATTTACCAAGGCACTACACAAATTCCTGATTAGTGCTTTCAGACAGTAATAGTTTTTTTTAATTCCTCTAATTGCTTTTATTGTAATTTAAATGGTAGCTTTCAGCTTTCACTTTCTATTGCTGGGAGCCACCATTTCATGAGCAACAGAGAGCTTTCTGAGCTCACTCTATGCAAATATATCCTGCCAACCAATAGCACAGGTCAGACAGACATATTAGCATACAGTGGCTCAGGAGCTCACTACTACTCATAATAACTGCTACCAACAATAAAAGTGGAAGTTGTTGGTAGCTGTTCTAGATAACTAAATAAAGTTGTTTCTGTCTGGAAGCACCAATTGAGAGTTTCTGTAGTGTCTGAGGAAAGCTGTGTATTTTCCATTGTTTTCCTTTAAGCATTACATTTTAAAAACCTAAGAAAATAGGAAGTAACACTGAAATTGGTGGTTATTATCACATGACACTCAGACATAAAGCACAGGTGCCGGCATGCTTGGGATAGAGCCACCATTTTGAGCACCCTAAAGGGAACAGGCAAGCGTCTGTGCCTCGCATATGCATTAGATCCTCTGTCTTCTCTTATTTTTTGAGCTCTGAGCTTTACATTTTTGAGCTATTAAAATTCAGTCAATAACTAAAAAGCAGATTGTGCTGGCTCGATGGCTCTGAGGGTTGGCGCTGGACTTCACACCTCACTCCGCCCAGCGACCTGGGTTAGGAAGTGCACTTGGAGTGGCTGGTGGGTTGGCTGGGGAGACAGGCTTGGCGTCCCATGACAGCTCGCCTTCTTGGGGAGGATTGAGGCTGAAACCCACACACTTGCCTGACTCCAAGCAGAGGCTCGGAGTACTGCAAGCCCCAATGGTAGGGATGGGCGGCTGCTACACAGCGTGGGCGTCGGCACCTTGTGCCTTGACATCAGGGATTGCACGCTGTAGGAGGAAAAAGGAAAAATAGCTTGCCATCACTGGGGACATGGAGTTCCGGAGATGTGCCCTCAAGTGCCTTCGCCCACCCAACGGCCCTGGACCAATGAAAGCGTAAGTAATGGGGTGTTTGTAGCCCTGCCTCATCCCACTTGGGGTAAGCCATAGCTTCATGGGGATCCAGGGGTCATTCGGATAGGGAGAAAGGCAGAGGATGTCTGCCTAGGATCTCCTGATGAGTTGGGGATGGCAAGCTGGAGAAGGAGGAAATAGAAATTAACAAAATAAAAAAGCCAGATTGTTATTTTAAATCTAGGCTTCAGCCTAGCCTTTCGTTTGTGTGCAATATACAGCTTGAAAAATATTTTATAGCTTTTTTGTTGCCGCTGGTTGGAACTAAAAAATGTTTTTGGTCTGGATTATTTTTATGACGTTTGTGGTAATCATTAGAATGACCTCATAGTCAGATAGTCAAATATAGGCAAATAATAAGAGGCTCTGGCCACTTAGGTACTTATCTAGATGTTTGTCACAGGTGTCAGAAGGAATTGTTATCTGTGAAATTAACTAAGTGTAGAAAGATTTGCAAAGTAGAGGAGTGGCTTAGCTAGCAGAGCCAGGTTAAAACCAGATTTAAACACTGCCCTAGATAGCTTCTGACAGAGAACAGACAGTACACCAGGAGGAGGAGATAATGGTATAACTAAAACTTCTCTACTGGGACTAAGAACTAGAACTCCTGTACTGGGACCTTCAATTTAGGGTAAAGAAAAGAGTTACTGTGTTTGTCAGAGATAATTGAAGTAAATTGTTATCTGTTATCTGTGTACTGATCTAGGTGCTTGTCACAGGTGTCAGTAGGGAATTGTTATCTGTGAAATTAACTAAGTGCAGAAAGATTTGCAAAGTAAGGGAGTGGCTTAGCTAGAACGAGCCAGGTTAAATCCAGATTTAAACACTGCTCTAGATAGCTTCTGCCAGAGAACAGACAGAAGACCAGGAGGAAGGAGCTACTGATATAACTAAAACTTGTCTACTGGGGCTATATTGCCCTCCTTCCCTCACCTCCACCCCCACCCTAAACCAGTTCTACTTTTATAGGCACAATATTTAACTGACAACAGGAACTTCCTGTTTGGGAGTAGGAAGTGAGTGATCACAGAGCCACCAAGACTCACCATCCAGAAGGGCAAAAGTAGCTCTCTGTCCCCCCAGCTTCTGGAGGTCTGACTCTGAGCAAGTAAGAAGACTACTGAGAAATATAAGAACTTCTTGTCTCAGAACAGGAAGATCAGGAGCTAAAAGGGCACAGAGGCAGTAAGTAAGTAGGGAAAAGAAAAAAATAAACAGACAGAGGAAGGTAAGTATTCCAAACTACAGTTAGGGGCCGGAAAAAGACATGATGGGAGTGGTCAGTGCAGTGGATGTGGAGCAGCAGTCTTCGGGAATCGTTCTGGAGGGATGCAGTGTTGTCCCATCTGCAGGCACCTCTCTGGGCTGAGGAGGAGGTTGCTCATCTCCAGGCTGAGTTGGCCCAGTTTGTGGGACCTCGTCTCCCACCCAGGGACCACCAGGGTCACTGCCATTGCCTCAGAGGTTGCCAAGAAGAGGGTGGTTGGACCACAGTGGGCTCAGGGAGGGTGAGGGTGCTGGAACAGTGGCGCATCCCTCCAGTTGTACCTCTCCACAATTTCTATGCAATTCTGGAAAAGTGTGGTTCCTCTATAGGAGGCACCCACAGTGGAGACCAAGGAGGATGCTGGGAACCTCCACAAGGAGACCCACAAGAGGGTGGCATGGGACCCCACAGGGGAAAGGACAACTCCTGGTGGGGGACTCCATTGTTAGGAAGGTAGAACTGGGGAGGAAGGGGAGAGGAGGTAAGGTGCCTGACTGGCGCCATGGCTTGGAGGGACAGGGAGCAAATCCTCAGGATTGCAGGAGCAGCTGCACAGGGAGGGAGCTGGATGTCATTGTCCACCTAGGGACAAATGACCTGGCTAAGAAAGGGAGCAGAGCAGTGCAAGAAGCATTTGTGGAGATGGGGAGGGCCTTAGACAAATAGCACACATGGTAACCTTCTTGGAGGTGCTGCATGTCTATGGCATGGATGAGGCTAGGTGCTCCACACCATGGGATTCAATCAGTGGTTAAAAACTGGTGCAGAGCTCAGGGATTTGGCTTCATTGGGGACTGGGGGTCCACCTGGAGGGATGCAGGCTTATACTGGCATGACAGTCTGCATCTGTCCAGGAGGGAACCAGGATCCTAGGTGATAGGTTTAAATATTTCATTTGCAAGCATTTAAACTAGCCAAGGGGAGGCACTGGAAAGAGCAGGAAATCCTAGCCTCCAAAAATCAGAGTACTAAGTGAGGTAGACACCAACATAGAGATGTCAATAGGAGAAGTGCAGGGGTAAATGGAGAAAGTGACAAATGCAATAAGGACAGGATGGGGCAAAAGGGGTAAGGCCATCAAGAAATGGAGGGTAATGAGTACCAGTGCCCATAGTCTGGGCAACAAGCTCCCTGAACTGGTGGCCTTGATGGAAGAGGGATGCCTGGATATCATAGCAGTCACAGCAACATGGTACACAGAAAACCATGACTGGGATGTTAACATACCAGTGTACACAACCTACAGGAGAGACAGGGAGGGCAGAAGGGGAGTAGCTGTCTATGTAAGGGAAGGGATAAAAGCAACTAAACAAAAAGAGTAAACAGGGAGGAGAGGAGGCACTGTGGGTCACCTTAGAGACTGGAATGGCACCACAATCCGCACAGGGTTGTATACAGACCCCCATGTCAGGGGAGGAATGGACAAGGATATGATAGAAGGCATATTTAGGATGGCAGAGAAAGGGAGATACTGTTGATGGGGACCTTAATGTGCCAGATGTTAACTGGTGCACCTTTGCTGCAGCCATATCCAAAAGCAGGGCCATTCTTGATGCCCTTCAGGTGGCATGCCTCAGACAGCTAGTTTTGGAACCTACTCATGAGGGAGCAGTCTTAGACCTTGCACTCTCAAATGGGGACAGTGATAGGATCTCAGATCTAGAAGTGGGTAGCCATCTGGGAACTAGTGACCACCAAATAGTGTGGTTCACGATAAACTCAACTACAGAGTCAAGCCATACAAAAGTGAGGGTTCTGAACTTCAGGAGGGCTGGCTTTGGCAAGATGGGAGAGTGCCTTAGAACAGCACTAGCAAACAGGCTAGGAGGAGGGTGGCACAACATTGGGGAAATATCAAAACTGCCATCATAGAGGCAACAAGCCTTTTGTGAAGTAAATAAACAAATCAAAATGAAAGAAAAAGCCACTATGGTTCTCAAAAGAAGTGGCAGTGAAGGTTAGGGAGAAAAGATAGCATTTAGGAAGTATAAGGAAACACAGAAGGAGTAGGACGAGAACTGTACCAGTTAAGGCAGAAGGAAGCAGGGAAGGTAGTCAGAATAGCAAAGGCACAAACTGAGGAAAAGCTAGCCAACTCGGTTAAGAAGGGGATAAAATCTTTTATAGGTATATCAGGAGCGTAGAAAGACAAAGGCAGGGATAGTGAGGCTGAATAGAATGGATGGTGGGTGGGCAGAGAGTGACAGTGAAAAAGCAGGGATACTGAATGAAGACTTCTGTTCAGTATTCACAAAAGATAGTAGTGGGGAGGTGCCTAATCCAATTAACAGAAGCACTCTGGAGAGAGTGGTCGATCCCAGTCCTTTCACAGAAGAAAGGGTTCTGAAAGAACTCCTAAAACTGAAGGTGGACAAAGCAATGGGACCAGATGGAATTCACCCCAGAATTCTAAAAGAATTAGGCATAGAACTAGTGACACCACTGACTACCCTTTTAACAAATCATGGGAGGATGGTGTGGTACCTGAGGACTGGAAGAAGGCTGATGTGATTCCTCTTCACAAAAGTGGGACCAAGACAGAGGCAGGAAATACAGACCTGTCAGTTTGACCTCTGTTGTAGGGAAAGTGATGGAATCATTTCTGAAGGAAAGAACTGTTGAATACTTAGAGGCCAGTGGGGCTGGGACCTAAGGCAGCATGGGTTCACAGCGAAGGTCATGTCAGACAAATCTAATTGATTTCTTTGACTGGTGACCAAAGTAGTATACCAGGGAGGGGCTGTGGGCATGGTCTACCTAGACTTTAGCAAGGCATTTGACACAGTCCCACAAAAGATTAGTAGTCAAATTAACCAGCCTGGGAGTGGGTCCCAGGGTGGTAGCCTGGATAAAACATTGGCTGAACAACAGAACACATAAGGTAATTGTAAATAGAGTCCACTCTGAAGAAAGAGGGTTACTAGTGGGGTACCATGAGGTCCAGTCCTTTTAATGTCTTTATACTGTAAGTGACATTGCAGAGGGACTGGAAGGTAAGAATGCCTCTTTGCAGATGACACAAAGATCTGCAACAGGGTTGATACACAAGGAGGCATGGAAAGATGAGAAGGGACTTGGCAAGGTTGGAGGAATGGTCAGAAGTACAGGCTTGGATTCAATTCAAAGAAGTGAAAGTAATGTACCTTGGAAACAAAACCAAGGGAAGATTACACAATGGGGGGAGTAGTAACGACAACAAAATGGAAAGGGACCTGGGGTAATCATATCAGATGACCTTAAGGTTGGCAAGCAATGTGAGAAGGCAGTAGTGAGGGCTGGGGGATACTGGGATGTATAGGAGAGGCATTACCAGCAGAAAACAGGAAGTTGTTATCCCCTGTACAGACAGTTGGTGAGACCCCATCTGAGTACTATGTCCAGTTCTGGAGACCCTATCTCCACAAGGACATAGACAGCATGGAGGCAGTTCAGAGGAGGGCAACTAAAATGTGCAGGGTCTGCAAGAGAAGCCATATGAGGAGAGATTAAAGGAGCTTAATAGGTATACCCTTGAGGAAAGGAGGGAGAGGGACATGATAGAAACATTTAAGTACCTCAGTGGAATCAACAAAGTCCAAGAGGGTAGCATCTTTCAGAAAAGAGTGTGCAAGAACAAGGGACACAATTTGAAGATAGAGGGGGATGGCTAAGGGGCAATGTGAGGAAGTATTTTTTCAGAGAGAGGGCGGTGGACACATGGAACAACCTTCCTGAGGAGGTTGTGAGGTCTAAAACTGTGGGAGAAGTCATGAATGCATGGGACAGACATAAGGCAATTTTGTGGGGGTAGGAAGAAATAGGCTGTTGGTTAAATAGGATCTGCAGCTTATTCTCCAGGTAGGCAAATGGGCAGACTAGGTGGACCAAGCGGTTCTTATCTGCCATCAAAGTCTATGTTTCTATGTTTCTAAGGGGATTGCCCACTTAATGGGCAAGACTATTTGTCCCCGACAGTCCCCGCTGTTGTTGTGGAGGCAGATAACCAGGGAAGAGGAAGGGAGAGAAGGAAGGTGGAGGTGGGCGCTAGAAGGCTACAGGAGAAGGGTGGAGTGAATGATGGGCAGGTGGGCCAGGGAGTGGCCTACAGGTGGAGGGTCGGGATTGTTCTGGGGAAGAGAGACAGAGGGCGAGCAAGGGCAGTTTAAAAGAGACCTCTCTTTTGCTGAATTTCTGCCTGGCGAGTTGAGGTTTACACTCAGCACCAGCCGACCAACATCGGTCGGTTCATGGTTTGGCGCTGTTTTTACTCGGCGACTTTTAATTTTTGACCTGTAATTTATTGCGGGTTTGCAGGATTGCCACCAAGTGTTTCAGAGCAGGCTGTACATTTTTGTTCGTGTAGTACCCGCCAGCATTTTTGGAAGTTTTGGCGAGCAGTAAATCTTTCCTGTCTGTTTCAGGGAGCAAAGTCGGCCCTCGGTCAGATCAGGATCCACGGTGGCAGATGGAAGACTGTGCACCTTCCATTGTTCAAGGTAAGTGCAGCCCATAACATGGAGAGCATGGTTTGGATGTTTTTGCTACCAATTTCTGTTTTTTGGGCAAGGAAAACTGGACAGCCTTGCAGTGTATGGTGGGAGAGACAGGTGGTGTATTGGGGTAGCTGATGGCGCGAGATGGATTCGGATAGGGCAAAATGCCAGGGTGACATGTGGCAGTAGCAATTTTGGGATGGGACAATCCTTCCCCTGCTCCACAGGCTCTTTGGGGTTTGTAGTCATGATGGATTTGGAACTTTCTACTTGCATCTACTGCCTTCTCTTGGTGTCATGTGGTCTTGGGGGTTGTGGGACTACATTGACTAGCACGGCAGCACAGTGGAGTGAAACATGCAGTGGCAGATGCTTGTGCAGGAGGTCCACAGGAGGACAAGGTAGCAGGCATACACAGTGGTTTTCAGGACTTCTGGGAGCCTGAGGGATGAAGGCTATGTCCTGGCATGCAAAGAGCCATAAGCCAATCAAAAAAAAAAGACACACAAGAACAGAATGTTAATAAATCTGGCCTTCAACCTCACATTTGGAGTGTGTCTCAAGCAGGGGAAGGGCTCAGGCATCGAAAAAGTACCACTGGGATTAGATCATAAGCAGTACATACTGTAGCTTACTAGGCCTGGGAAAAGTTACCCTCGGGCATAAAGTATTGGGGATCATGCCTGTGGCCATCTGGGACCAGGAAAACATGGGGTGGGCTATAGCACAAAAAAATGAAATGAGGAAATTAATTTGGAAGAAAGCCACTATGGGGATGCTAATGGTAGTAATTTTCCACTAATTTTGGGAGGATATGGTAGCACAAGATGTACCTGGCTAGCATGTTTGTGTTCTCACATTGATTGTCTTGCAGAGTACCAGCATAATGGTGCCATGGAAGAAGATGTTCAGGGAGGAGGCCATGAGGCAGAGGACACAAATGATGGAGCAGGACCAGAAGCTCCTGGATGCCATGGTAGGGGAGCAGGAGGAAACACAGCCTGGGACACAAGGAAGAAAGAGTAAGGGAGGGAGAGTGGGAGAATCAGAAAGGGGCCAGGGGGTAAGTGGCCTGTGCAGTAGGAGGCGGGCGCACAACATCACAGCTGTTCACGGCCCTCCACCCTGGAGGGCCTAGCCCCTTCCCCTGCTGCCCCTCCTGTGCTAGTGCCATCTGAACCCTTGCATCAGATGGTCCCTCCAGTTCTCCCACCGGTTCCAGGGGCGGGAGGTTGCACCACTATTCACCCCACTCCTCTGCCCAACCCAGACCTCACTTGAGGACCATAAAAATGTTTTTTTTTTTAATTTTTCAACTTTTGTTTCCTGGGTAAGTGTCATGAGCCAAGGCCCTTTTTCAAGAGCACGACCGGGGCAAAATGTCCAGCATTACAATTACATAATAAATACAGAACTAAATTTCAACAAATACAAATACAATAATACAAACAATTCATAACACTACATTACCAAACATCAATACATCACAAAACAGCATACATTGTAAATTAAAACATTCACATTGCACTTTACTCATATAGTATTGTTTTAACCTAGACTTAAAAACCGCATGACTAGTGTCTTCAAAGAAGGTTGGTGGCAGGCCATTCCAATATTTTGCTGCCATAAATGAAAAGAACTCTCCCAGTTTGGTTTTCATTTTGGAATAACTAACTTAATAGTTGTGATTGATCTCAAAGATCTATCTATCTCCTTAAATTGATAAAGCAGATATAAAAGCGGATTTAGACTTTTATCTCATAACATTATCCGAGAGGCAATTTAAATTATACTCAATATTAAATTTGGGAAGCCAATCAATTAACTGATATAATAAGCAATGAAAGCAAGCATGCCAGAAGCATCAGGCCTCCTCCTCAGGATGCGTCAGGCAGATCTGAGGAGCGTGCACCATAAGGGACTATGTGGAGCAGATGCTGGGGAAACGAGGGATATTGGGGTGGATCAGCTGGAGAAGGTACTCAGAGAAATCAAGCAAGGCAGGAAGGGAATTGCAGGGACCAGCCCACCCTGCAGAGGTCAGGGCAGGGTGGTTGAGACATAGGCACCCTAGGGTGTGTGAAGGAACCATGTCCCCCTGGTGATGAAGGAAAAAATTTGGAGGAGAATATGTCGATATATTTTCACTAGCAGCCAAGGAGAGTATAAAAGGCATGAGGAGGGAGGGCTTTGGAGAGAAGGACATGGCTGTGGTAGTCATGCTCCTGGGGAAAAAAGAGGGGACAAGGCTGCAAGAGGGAAGACATGGGATGCATGGATGATGGGTTTTACCCACTACAGTGCGATAGTCCAGGAAAAGTGCCCAGAGCTGGCCAGACCACTGTTGATGTATTTTTTGATCGTCCGCAGTGCCTACAAAGATGAGGGGCACTAACTGGATTAAATACAATGAGATGTTCAGAACCTATATGGCAATGGATGGGGACATCCATTGGGACATACGGCAGTCGGACATCTGGTTTGAGACCATGACAGTGCCCAGGGGTACAGAGGGAGACTGGGGTAGTGCATCCGGGCATCCCAAAATGCTGCTGGGGTTTCAACAGAGCTTACTGCTCTTGGCCCAACTGCTGTTTTCAGCACACATGTTCAAAATGTGGAGCGGTCACCCAGCATCTTGGTACAGGACCTACCCCTCACACGTGGGGGGCATGGTACAATACTGGGGCTGGCACCCAGCCCTTTCAGCCAGACAACTCCAGTTTCTGGGGCTTTGGGGGATGGGTGGCAGGGAAGGGGTTTCTGGTGGTAGAGAGGGGTACCTGGTTTTAGCTAAGGACAGTGATGGGAGGGTGAGTGGGAGGAGGTGCCTGGGGTGGGGGCTGTTTAACCTTAGCTAGGTCCCCTGTGAGTGGGAGGTTCTGTTGGCATGGCTCACCAGATACCTGGACAAGAAGGCAGCTGGGATTCTCATGGAGGGTTTTCAGAATGGTTTCAGTCTATGTTTTGGGGACAGCATGTGGCAATGAGGGCAAAGAACTTGAAATCAGTGAAGGGTGGGAGGAACTCCTTCACTAGAAGATAGGCAAGGAGGTGGTTGCAGGGTGGGTAGAGGGCCCTTCTGGAAACCAACATTGCCCAAGCTTAGAGTCTCCCCTATGGGGTTGGTCCCCAAGAAACAGCAGGGGAATTCAGGGTTATCCACCATTTGTCCTACTCTGCTGGTGATTCGGTCAATGACTTCATCAGCGAGGAGCACAACAAAGTGACATATGCGACCCTGGATGAAGTGGTGAGGCTGATTAGAGCACTGGGGTCCCCTGGTTGGCGAAGATGGACATTGAGGCTGCCTTCTGTCTGTTGTCACTTAGGCCTGAGGACTGAGACCTGTTAGGCTTCCAAATAGGTTAAAAATACTATTTTGACAAAGCCATGCTGATTGGCTGCTCAGTGGCATGTGCAGCCTTCAAAACCTTCAGCACCTGGTTGCAATGGGCATTTCAGATGTGGTTCAGCTACAGGGCGGTCCTACATTACTTGGATGATTTCTCCTGATCAGGGAAGGGACCAGTGGGGTTGATCTGATGCTGGAACAGTTCAGTTCCATGTGTTGGACTTTGGGTGCCGCTGGCCCCGAACTAAAGCATAGAATTCCTGGGTATTGAACTTCGATGCCTTGGCTGGAGTTTTCTGATTGCCACAGGATAAACTCCAGCATTTGAGAGAGTTGTTAGCAGGGGTAGAAGGGCACAGAAGGGTTCCCCTATGCACGGTACAGTAGCTGCTAAGGCACCTGAATTTTGCCTGCTGAGCTGTGGCCCCAGGAGGACATTTACATGCAGCCTGGCACAATACAGATGGGGATTTCCAGATCTCACCACTGGATAGACATCAAGAAGGAACATGGGAGGACTTGTGGGTCTGGGAACTTTTCCTGGAACAATATAATGGTATCACCTTTTGGCAGGAGGACTGGGTCTGCAAAACTGACCTGGAGCTGTACACTGACCTGGCTGGGGGCTAGGATGGAAGAATACTTCAAATGGAGGTGGATGTCCGAGCCATGGCCAGAGCAGTGGATCCAGTGAGGACTGGGCAAAGACATCACATTTCTAGAGATATTCCCAATATGGGTGGCCACTCTAGTGTGGGGAGTGCATTACAGAACCAGAGGATCACCTTTGTGTGATAAACAGCCTGTAGTGGAGGTGATTAATAGGAAAACGGCCAGGTCAGAGACAGTCATGAGGGTGATGCAGCAGCTAGTCCTGCAGGGTTTAGGGTTAAACCTACAGTATCTTTTAGAGCTAAGCACATCGAAGGGATGAGGAACATCATAGCTGATAGCCTTCCCTCCTACAGATGGACCATTTCCAGGCTGTCCCACCAGAGGCAGACCAGCAAAAATGTTGGTGCCACAATTTGCATGGGAAATTGGTTGGAGGAGCCGAGCTCCTGTTTCAAAGCTCCTGGGCACTGAGAACCCTGAAGGTATATGAGGCATCCTGGAAGACCTTCCAGGCATTTTTGAAAAGTGGGGAATGGAGGTAAGTAGGCGGTAACGAGGAACAGCTGGTAAGGTTCATTGTTTGCAGTTGAAAGGAAGGAATGCACACTCGACCATGGGGTGCACCTAGTGGCCATAGGCACCATGTGCAGCCTAAAGGGATGGGGACCCAGGAAAAGCAACATAGTTAGGAGAATAATGCAGGGATGGTTACGGTACAGGGCAGAGAGCCAGACAGAAGGCAACCAATATCAGAGGCCCTGTTGGGCGGCTGATGGAGGTCCTCCCAGGGTGTGCCACTTCTGCAGGAGGCGGCATTGTTTACGACAGTCTTCATCACCATGTATCATGGAGCATTAAGGGTAAGTGAGGCAGTGGGGCTGGGTGGAACCAGGGTGAGGGTTTCAGTGGGATGATCTGCAGTGGCTGAAAGATGCAGTGAACCTGAGGCTTGGGTGGTCGAAAACAGACCAGGCGGGAAGGGAGAAACAGTGCAGTTACACAGAGGAGCACCTTGACTATGCCCAGTGTGGGCATTATGGAATATGCAGCAGCCTTGCCAAGGGCAGTGGACCAGTCTTTGTACATGGGGATGGGTCACGAGTTACTAGTGGGCAGCTGATAGCAGTACTATGCAAGTGCTTGTGTTTCCTGAGAGATGACCCCACGGGTACTCTTCTCACTTCTTTAGGATAGGGGCGGCATCTCAGGCCGCTGTCCATAAGGGTACCTTGAGATGACATATGAAAGTTGGGAAGGTGGAAGTCTGGTTGTTCCAAAGCATATATAAGAGAACTGCTGATGGCACGGGCAGCGGTCACGATTCAGCCATAGCACCTCTACGGTGCAAGGAGCCTGATCCTCCCACCCCCAAAGAGATAGATAAGATGCCACTTGCCCCACAGGCAGCGGTCATGATCCAGCCATAGCACCTCTACAGTGCAAGAAGCCTGATCCACCCCCAAAGAGATAGATTAGGTACGACACTTGAAAAATTGCCACGATTTCTCTGGGCTGTGTGACGCTGAACCGGATCATCACTTGCAATTTGCTGTTTTCAATTTCAGCACCTTCTCAGGGTAGCGCTATCGGCTCCACGCCTGTGTAGAACTCCCTGATTGGCTGGTCTCACTCACCTGAGACAGGAGCACCCGAGACGTGTGGCTTAATGTAAGCCTGCATCCCTGTACTCAGCTTCTAATTTATATATTTTAATTAGCCTGTTCTGCTCGGCCTGTGTAAAATAACTTACCATCCCCCGCTGCAGTTTCTCTCCAACTGTATATACACTGATTCAGTGCTAGCTCTGCAAACTTCCCTTGATTTTTCCCCAATTAAGCTTTCACTCTGTACACTGCCTTGAACTGAGTTTAAAAGTTTTACTGGCTTTGTTAATATATATTTTTTTAATCCTATTTAAGACTTACTGCTATGGACTTAGAAAATTCAGTGAATTGTAAAATCTGTGTAGCCTCTGTCTTGAGCCTAAGGCTCCTGCCCTTGACTTTGATTCTTAATCATCTTACTTTGTCCCCCTGTCCTCCTCTGTCTCTGTTCTGTACCTCCTGCCCTCCCCCATCAGTCTGCTCTTTTGTGCTTGTTTTGGATTCCCGAGTTAGCTGCACCTTGCCTCTGTCTGAGACCACCCCTGACTTGTCTTTCAAGTTGGTGCTCAGCTCTCTTTGTGTGTCTCTGTTTAGACACCTCCCTCCCATCTGCTCCTATTTAATCTGCTGTCTCCTTCCTTACAGATGCCACTTTCCCCATGGGCAGTGTGCCGATCCAGCCATAACACCTCTACGGTGCAAGGAGCCTGATCCACCCCTCCCCAAAGAGATAGATTAGATGCGACACTTGAAAAATTGCCACGATTTCTCTGGGCTGTGTGAGCGCTGAACTGGATCATCACTTGCAATTTGCTGTTTTCAATTTCAGTGCCTTCTCAGGGTAGCGCTATTGGCTCCATGCCTGTGTAGAGCTCCCTGATTGGCTAGTCTCACTCACCGAGACAGGAGCACCTGAGACGTGTGGCTTAATGTAAGCCTGCATCCCTGTACTCGGCTTCTAATTTATATATTTTAATTTAGCCTATTCTGCTCAACCTGTGTAAAGTAACTTACCATTCCCCGCTGCAGTTTCTCCCAACTGTATGTGCACTGATTCAATGCTAGCTCTGCAAACTTCCCCTTGATTTTTCGTCCCACCCCCTCCTCCTCCCAGGCCTCCTTTAAATGCATACAGTCTCCACCCACTCCTATCTGATATTTCAATTTATTGGTTGCTTACTGTCAACAACTGCAATTCCTCCCATCCTTTTGCAACTAAGCCTTCTAGCAGCTTTATCTCATTATGTCTTGCTAAGGCATAACATTTTGGTACTTTAGGTTTGCTTATTGCTGACTAGCACATCCTGTCTTGCTAAGGCAGTTGATTTAGGTCAGGTGATCTCTCTAGTACTTAGTCTGCTCCAGAGTAGTAGCTAAGAAATTTGCTTCAAAGCTTCTCTGCCCCTAGTACTACTCTATAGTCAGGTGAACTCTTTTCTTATTAGCCTGACTAGGAGCTGTACTTAAGGATTACTGCTTCAGGCTCCACTGCCTATAGTAGTATTCTGCAGGGATTAAGAAATTCTCCTCCATTGAGAATCCCTTCTCTTGCCCACACTTGTAGTGCCCATTGGGTGATAGTCTCATAATGAGGGCATATTACCTGCTTCTATGCTTGTCTCTGCTCATCTTACATGTATTGGACCCAACGTGAATCAAAAAATTACTCCTAGAGTGGAGAATGGCCCTCTTTTACATTGTCTGACTGGGACTTTTCCTATCAAGTAGAAGAACTTGTATGTGCTCTAACTTTCTCCAGGCCACTGCTGGTCCTTCACCTGCACCGCATACAGAAACTCTCCTAGAGCCTGCCCACAGGGCTACACCACCTTCTGCATACTCTCCCCTACTCCCATTGACTCTCTCAGTCAGGGTATTGTATGCAGCATCAGGAAAACTGGGAACTAGCCTCTGAACTCCCTATACTGCTGCAGACAAATCACGTAACGAAGAAGACCCAGCCACCCACACTTCTCCTAGAACTCTGCAGGAAACTCTTGTTCCTGCTTTACTATCTCAGGAAATGTTGAGCTTATTCCAGGCCCTCTGGCACCCATGGAATCCCAGCAGAGCTATAAAGCCTCAAGGGGTTTACATTCTTGCATGTTAATGTATGTAGCCTATTAAAAAAATCACTTCTGTTCAGGCCTGAGTATGTCATACTGCTCCAGATGTTCTGGTGATTATGGATTCCTGGCTCCAACCAGCAACCAGTAACAACAAAGTTAACATCCCTCCTACTCTTTGTTCAGAGCTGACAGGCAAACCAGAGGTGGTGGGGTAGCTATTTACATCAAGGATAAATTCCCTGCCTCCATAATTGACTCAACCTCTGTCCCAAAAGAATTTGAAAGCTTGTCATTAAAGATTGAAATTGCCACCGTGTCTCATTATGTATAATAGGATGCTACAGACCCCCATCAGCTGGACTACAGTTGTTAAAACATCTCGAAGACATCCTGGGTTCAGCATCTTCAGAGTGTTTCATACTAGGGACTTCAACTTAGACTGGCTCTCCAGTGCATCCACCCACTTAAAATGTTCTGTGATTCCTTGGGTTGTCACAGCTAATAAACAAATCTACTCATCCTAACAAGCTCAACCCTAATAACAGTACTCTCTTGGATATCATTTTAGTTAACAAACCTCATTTATTCTCCCATGCTGGCATCTTTTCTCTGATATTAGCAACCATTGCTTCATCGTGTGTAAGATCCACTTAAATCCACAACTGTACCAAAATTCTCCTTTAAAAGGTGCATATGCAACTTTGATCTCCAGGGATATATATTAGACCTAAGAGACTCACGCTATGGCAGGACTTCTATCTAGCCAAGTCCCTGACTACGGCTTATGATATTTTCTCAGAAATTGTGCTGGGGCTCTCAACAAGTATGCTCCCATAGTAAAAGTTCATTCCAGAAACAAATCCTGTCGGTGGTTTACAGAAGACCTGGAAGATGCTTTGCAGAGTAGGGATGTACTCTGGAGAACTGCTAGGAAAACTAATTTAATAAATGACTGGAATTCTTTCTGGAGGGCGAGAATCTCTGCACAAAATGTTCAGAGAAGCCAAAGCTAATTTCTACCGCTGTCAGCTGGAGAGCTCCTCAAGAAATGTCTCCAAATTCTGGAAGACTGTCGAACACATTGAAGGTCACACCACTGTAAATTCCCTGCCTACTAAATTATTGATCGATGATACTGTCATCTCCAGACAGACTGTCGATCCTCGATGCTCTCAATAATCATTTGCCACTGCAGGGCTAGCCTTTGACTCCTCTCCTCGAATATCCTCCGCCAACAAATTAGATTGGATACACAAGAAAAACATCCCCAGTCCATCCTTCTCTCTGCAGCCTACCTCCCTGAAAGAAGTTGAAGATCTTCTCCTTCAGCTGGACACTAGAAAAAGTGCTGGGGCTGACCTCATTGACCTGTACTTCTAAAGGTCGGCTACCGTGTCTTTGCAGTCCCAATTACTCATCTCTTCAACTTATCCTTGTCCCAGGGTGACTTACCGCCCATTTGGAAAAATGCACTTGTGGTCCCTTTGTTTAAGTCAGGAGATCCTAGTCACCTCATAACTACAGGCCAATCTCCCTACTTCCAATCCTGCCAAGGTGCTGGAGAAAATAGTGAACTCCCAGCTTGAAGTACTGTACCTGGAATCAGAAAAATTGCTCACCTGTTACAATCCAGTTTTAGAGCACAGCACAGTACAATCTCTGCTCTAGCCAAGGTGACAAATGACTGGCAGCTTGAATTAGACAAAAAAACTTTGTCTGCGCAGTTTTCTTGGACCTAAGCAAGGCGTTGATACTATTGATCACAGACTTCTTCTGTTGTCCCTCCAGAACATTGGTTTGGATTCCTATCCCTTAAATGGTTTCTCCAACTACCTGTCAGGACGACTTCAACAAGTAAAGGCAGAAGGGAAGTTTCTCCTCAAAACCCTATTGAGGGTGTACCACAGAGTTCCATTCTTTGTCCTTGCTCTTCACCATTTATATTAACAACGTAGATGCCCCCATCAAAAGAAGCACAACACATCTATTCGCTGGGATGACACGGTACTTATGCTAGTAGCCCCACACCTGAAGTGGCCTGTAAAGCCCTTCAAAATGAATTTAATCTGCTGCAACATCAGCTTATAAACCAGAAACTGCTCTTAAATGCAAAAAAAAAACAAAGCAATGTTCCTCTCGCCCCTTCAAATGCAATAAATCCTGCAATTGCTGCGACACTCCAGCAGAACACTACCATTCTAGGTAAGCAGTTGGACTACATACCAAAGTTCAAGTACCTGGGGTCTGGTTAGACCATAGACTTACTTTCACAGATCACGTAGAAGAACTGGCAAAGAAACTTAGACAAAGACTTGGTCTGTTCTTTAGGATTAATAATCTCCTCACAAGAGAGCGCTAAACTGAAACTGGTTCAAACTACCTTTCTTTCCCTATTGGATTACGCAGACTTTCTATATAGTCAGGGACCCACAGGTACCCTAGCCAAACTCGATAAGCTTCATCACAGAGCCATAAGATCTATCATGGGTCTTCCATACTCAACCCACCACTGTGCATTGTATACAGCAGTGGGATGGTCATTCCTTGCTTACAGGCGGCAAAAAGTGCTGCGGTTTGGACATACAAGCTATCTCAAATAAACTGCCCCATTATACCTCTGTCTGTTTACCTTTGAGCATTCTGGGAAGTATGCCCTCGAAGCACCTCATATATCTACCTTTATGTTTACAAAGCAAAATCTCGCATTGGCAGAGCAGCCATCAGCTTTGTGCTCCCTCAACTGTGGAACAAGCTGCAAAAACTTTGAAATTAACTCACCTCATCATCCTAAGGCTTTTAAATCTCTATATCTATATCATAATAAGAGTCCTGTGCCTGTCTACCTAAATAGTGACTCCTATAAGTCCAACACACTCTAATTACTACTGTTAAAGACTGATCCATCTATAATCGACTCTTCCCTCTCCCTTTTCTACCCCATATCTGTCCCTTCCACATTCCTTTGACCCTGGTTTCAGCTCTAAATTCTCCATACCGTATCACTATATATCTTTTTATATTAGGTTTTATTTGTGTTAAGTGAACCTAATGAGTATATTTCTTTACTTTTATGAAAAATGCATCCTACCCAAAACTAGCTGTATCTTCTGTTCTAAACATATACTAATGTCAATGCTACCTGCTGATACTTTGTATATATTGTATTATTGTATCTCACTTTATTTGTATTATTACTATTTTCTTGTGTGTTGAATCCCATGTATATTGTCCCTTGTTCCTTGTTAACAAACCCAGGTCCACCTCGAAAATGAGCTTGCTCAACGGTGATCACCTGGTTAAATAAAGACTTTGATTGATTGATTGATTGATTAACACTGCCTATTTGTTTCCTGCAGGTGGAGTGACTGGGTTGTCAGGTGGAGTTCCCCCAAAAAGGAAATGTAGTAGGGGTGGTTTCCTTGATATTTCTCATGTGCCTGTCTCCTTCCTCTTTTCACCAAGGCAAAATGGCAAACTAGAGATGTGGCTCTGTGGTCACTCATTCATTTACTGGGCAGGCGGAGGTGGCTGTGCACGCCAGGGTCAACAGCTACACCATGACTGGAACAAGGTGTGTCTGCAATGGAGCGGCATCTGAGGAATGGAATGGGAAAGCTGCTACCAGTGCTGCAGGAGATGCAGAGGACAAGGCCCACACCAGACTTATTAATTATTCATTTGGGGGGGTTATGATTTGGGAACTCTGCCCATGATTGGACATCTATTTGCAGATAAAATGGGACATTGCAACCATAAGGGAATGGTGTCTAGGAGCCACCTTGGCATGGTCTGAGATGGTGCTGAGGAGGGTCTGGAGGCAAGTCCAGGACCACAAGGCCCTGGATATGGCAAGGCAGAGAATGAACCATTGGGTGGTGGTGCTGTTCACAGCAGGGAAGCATAAGGCATAGGAGCATTAAGGAGACTGACGGGTACTATAGACAAGATGGGTACCTCTCGACATGGGGCTGGGCCTATTTAATGCAGAAATTGACCTTGCAATAGATGGGTGGAGTGGACAATAGGATTGGGAAGTAGCAGGGATAGCTTGTGGGGTTAGGGTGAAGAAGGGATACTGGGGAAGACCACCATCCAACATGAGCTGGAGGTGGTCTAGTGGGCAAAAGCGGAGGGAGACCAGCCTAGGGTTTACCTCAAGGCCGGGTGAGCAAGTGGGCCTTTGGGACACACCAGAGGCCTTGAAGAGGCATGCTGTGCACACATGCTCAGACCAGAAAAGAAACAAAAGGAGGGCCCTGATGTACATCAGGCCCACAATTTTTTTAATTTTAGTCTTTGGTAACCAGGTAAGTCCCACTAGGCACAGTGCCTGTTTCAGGGTGACCTGGGAGCACTGGGTGGTTAAGTGACTTGCTCAGAGTTACACAGTATGCAAGTGGAGGTTGTGAGAATCAGAACTCAGATCTGGTCTACTGGATGTACCAGGCTCATTCACACCTCATTCCTCTAGCCTTTAGGCTATACTGCCAGCCATGGTTGTTTGGTAGGACTCAGGTATACATCTGGGGCAAAAGAAATGAAAGTATTGCCCATATATATTAATTTGAAAAGATGTTATATGGTGAATGAAATCATAATATGTGAAATGGTTTAAAAGAAATTGAATGATTTGTAACAATAAATTGCAAGACCAACTGAGCGCTAAACTATGGTGTGTGTGTGTGTTCATTGGGAGGGACTGGTCAGGGTACAAGAGGTTGTCCACTTAAATGGGCAAGACTATTTGTCCCCGACAGCCTCGATGCTGTTGCGAGGCAGATAACCATGGAAGAGGGAGGGAGGGGAAGCTGGAGGTGGAGACTAAGAGACTACAGGAGAAGGTCAGAGTGAATGACAGGCAGGTGGGCCAGGAGTGGCCTACAGGTGGAGGTTCGGGATTGGGCTGGGGAAGAGAGAGAGAGAGGTTGAGTGAAGGCAGTTTAAAAGAGGCCCCCAGCTCAGCAAGCCATCTCTTTGCTGGATTTCTGCTGGGCGATTTTCCTCCACCCACCCTACATCCCAAGTGGGGGTTATGGCAGGTGAGAAGGGCATTACAGGGAATGGTCAATGGGGACGGTAGGGCCTGCTGAAGGTAGACAGCATGGTCATGGTGTTGAGTGGCAGCAAGAGAGGGCAAAGGGAAGGAGACCAGCCTAGGGTTTACGAAGGCCGAGGGAGTAGGGGCCTTCTGGATACACCCAGAGGCCTTGAAGAGGGCATGCTGTGTACACACATGCTCAGACCAGAAAAGAAACAAAGGGAGGGCCCTGATATACATCAGGCCCACAATGGTGGTTTAGTAGGACCCAGGAATACATCTGGGGTAAAAGGAAATAAAGTATTGCCAAGGTATGTTAATTTGCAAAGATGTCATATGAGGAATGGAATCATAATATGTGGAAATGGTTTAAAAATGGAGATAGAATGATTTGTAACAATAAATTGCAAGACCGACTGAACACCAAACTATGGTGTGTGGTGTGTTCGGTGGGGGACTAGTCAGGGGACAACAAGCAGCAGCACCAGAAGTAGAGTATTACCGGGGATATAGTGTGTACCAGTTGAAAATGGAAAGTAAGTGAAGCTAAAATATAGGAATCACTTTGAATATTCTGAGCAAACAAACTGGTTCCACTATAGGGGTAATTGAGTGTATATTGACAAAGGGGATCTAATTTCAGTTATTAGATTTACTGGTTTTGTTTTAACTTTGTTGTTTTAGTGACGTATCCATGAGGTAAAAGATGAAAAGAAGCTTGATCTTAGTGGCTGTCAAAACAAGGGGGCTAAAAGGACATTCTGAATACAGAGAACATTGAGTAGAGATTGTTTAAATAACCTGAAGTACATCAAAGTAACTCAAGTAAATTCATATTTAACCTGAAGCAATTAAGCAACCTGAAGAATCCCAAAGTGTAATTGAATACCCAGAGATATAGAACAGCAGGAACTGGCTCACAACATAAATCAAGGACTTGACAAGAATTTAAAAAAAGGCCAGATATAAAGCTAAGTAATCAAGTAACTGTTATTCATAAAAGTTATAAAATTGCATTGCACTTTACATTATTATTATATTTTTCGCTACTATACCAGGGTCTTTTCTTTTATATGTTTGATTTTGTCATGCCCTCTTTCTATTTTAATGTATTATTAAGAAATTGGCCTATTGAAATACAATAGGCTATTAAGATACAACAGGCTCTGGGATCACTGACTCATTGGAGTGCCAACAATAAGATATTTATAGTTATTGAAACAACATCTTTTGTGTTATTTTTGTTTATAAAGAATAGCAAATTTAACATACCTGTGGAGACTAGAACTGGAAAGGGATCATTTTATTTAATTATTTTTATTTATTTAATGACTCGAAACAAACTTTGAGCATAGGCTCATTTACAAAGGTTCCATGTCATGTAATACAGTACATTGCACAAACACATAATTGAAACAGAAACCAAAGCCGGCTCTGTGGCACTGAGCAAAGGGATTCACTCAGCATGCTGGTGACCCAGGTTCTTGCCCCGAGCTCAGGTGTCAGGAGCAGGGACCAGCAGGAGGGATTCCATAGCGTCCATTGGATTCTTCCCTCTGGAGGGGTTCTGTCTGGGGACCTGCGGGCAGATTGGTGGTGTGCTTGGGGCAGATGCTGCCTTGACATGCCCCCATCTATGGACAACTCCTTACTCACGCAAGGCCAGAAACTGCAGTCAGTGGGGCACAGAAAATAGGAAAATGGCCCTGACCAACAGATGATCAGCAGCTTGGCCTCTGCCACTGTAAGCCCTGGAGACAACCCAGATCCAGCCCTGCAGTGCCTGAGATGTGACATTAGCCATTAAGGAAGAAAGGAACCCTCCAGCAAAGGATATCCCTGGGTTCTCAAGGTAGACTGCAATGGGGCTGGGGGAAGGTGGCAGAAGGTCGGAGGGTAGGCAGGTGCTGGCACTCCAAAGGAGTAGCCACAATGGGTGTGTAGGAGGAGCAAAAAAAGGAAACAGAAAGCAAAGAGTGAAACAAATACAATGATACAAATAATACCAATAAGCAGTATAATAATACAGATAAGGTATGAAAAATAAGACTTAACAGTATGCCACCATCAGATCCATCATTAGACAATAGTAACCCAATTGACAATTGTGGAAGGTTGTTGACTTGAACCTATTAAATCAATAACAAAACAATGGAGGAAATAAACAGAATCATACACAGAGCAGCAACTAAAGAGGATATTAAAGAGCCCATATATCCTATGGTGAGAAATCACCAAGTGGCTACTTCCACACCTATGAAGGGTCAGAAAGGAGGTGAAAATATATAAGTAAGCAAGGGAACCAAAACCAAAACTGATCTAACCATTGTTGAAGGATATTTCAGAAAAGAATAGGGAACAGAAGATAGCATCCCAGGTAGGTGACAAGAAAACCACAATGACTGGAAAGGACTTAAATGATGTGACAAATAACCCACAATTTAAAGACACAACAAGGAGAAAACTTACAAAAGATGGATATTCTGTATCTGGTAAATAAGGAAGTAAATAAGACTGTGGAAGAAATATGGAGACAATGCAGACTAACAAAATAATTGAACAGAAAATAAAAGAACTTAAACAGGGTCTACATGGCTCAGTGTTCTCTGTTGAGTGAACATAAGATCAAGTAAACAAATTAGATATGTCTGCTTGGACATCTGAGGAGGCACACAATTAATGAGTCCAATTGAACCAGATACATTATTTATAGAAAATCTCACAAATTATGTAGCAAATGCACTTAGAGATACCTATGTAGGAAATATAATGATGTATGAGCAACTTGTCATTATTAGAAAAGAACTGTCATTTATAAAATATATTTACATAGAAAACAAAACATAGACCCAATTCATTTAATAGTAAGCAAAACAAGGAATTCAGTCATAGTATAAATAAGGAAGGAATAAAGATACCTTCTGGAAATGGGAGAATTAAGGGAGGAGAATAACATATCTGAGGTTAACATGTCAGCTCATGAAATAAAATCTACAGGGCAGACATGGAAAGTAGTTTATTCAATTGTAATGCATCAGGAAAGGATGCGAAACAATCTCAGATTCTGATAATGAACTTATTATGCTGTCTGGGAGTATGTTAGAAATGACAGCACTGCTCTTGAACAAAAATAGAAACCCTTAGTGTGGGACAAAGGTGTCACACAAGAGAAAAGGAAAGTAAAACAACAAAAAGGAAAATAAATAAAAAGGAGATAAAGACCCAAACACACAGATTAGTAAAGAGAGGGTGAAGAGAGTGTAACAACATAGATGCAAAAATAACTGAAGAGAAGAGGAAAGAACAACTAAAGAAAGAACACCATACTGAAATATGCAATTCTGACCCAAAAGATGGATGCTCAATTACTAAAAAGAGGAACCAAAAAAGAACAAAGGCATCACAAGGAAAAGACAATACAGATACAGGGACCAAAAAGGCAAAAAGGTCAAAGTAAAGAAAAAAAACTAAACTAAAAAACAGTGTAAAATAAAGCAAACTACTAAAAGGGAAGAAAGTTGTAAGGACAAAATTAACAAAGAAGATAAGGCATTAAGGAATCAGGATAAAGAGGACACTCAAAATAAGAACAGTAATCCAAAGCAACAACAAAAAATAGTTAACATTGTAGAAGAAGAACAAGAGAGAGAAACTAGGAAGAAGAGAGACTGGCTAAAGGGACTTTGTACACTGATTATGTCCTCCCAGTATATAAGGTAGGAATAATTCCTGATAAAACTGAAGAAACTATGAACGCCCATTTAAAGCAATTCTTAAGAACAATCATACAGGGTAATAAGAATAATGAACCAAGGTTAAGTTAATTAAGTATTATTAGACCACTGGAAAATGTGGAGCTGGTCTTATTAATATCATCCAATTCTACATACTTAAAGCCATAGAAACCAGAGAAATAAGATTAGGAACATGGGGTTTGAAATAGAAAGTGTAGTGAATATCATAGTATTATTTCCTGAATACTATGACAAAATAAAATTAGAGAGACAAGAAAAATATGTACTTACCATTTCAATTTATGGAATAAATGGTTTTTGAATGAAACTCAGAGAAATTTAAAAATGAAGACAGTAGATCCATTACAGAATATGCTAAAATTAAGAACTTAAATAAAGCTATAAACAAGGTAATAAGATGGGAGGAGAATGGCCAGCTAACCCTCTAGGTAAACAATGAGATAGAGTACCAGCTGATCCTACCCAAACACATATCTTGGATGAAGTAGATCTACTGTACATATTGTAGGGAAGTAACAAATTAGGTAACATCAGTAGCAGAACCAATATCAGAACATTGGCTAAATTTAATTCAAACAACAAATAGATTTCAGACCTTACAAGATTATGTGGAAGATTGACAATCAAACAGTTATGATGTTAGACAGTACAAATGTAACACAGAAAATGGAAAGGCAAATAAAGAACTACTATATAATATTATATCGTGGAATGTTGCAGGACTAAGAGACAGACTAGCTGATCCATCTTTTATAGATTATTTAAAACCTTGGACTGTATATCTCTACAGGAAACATGGACTAAAGAAAGCACAAGCATTGATGGTTATAAGACTTTTAATAAAACTGTTAAGAAAACCCCAAAACATGGAAGACTGTCAGGAGGGCTGACAACATGGTGTAAGATCTCTAAAGATTATCAAATAGAAATACAAACTTCTTCTGATCGTACACTAGATATCAAAATAATAGGAAAAAGACATTCATAATATTAAATGTGTACATCCCACCAGTGAACTCTAAACATGTTGAGTTCCAAGCCTAGAAAATTTTGACAAAATCTTGAATAACTGTACTCAGAGTAACCCTGATTCAGGTATTGTGGTGATTGGCAACTTCATCGACAGAATGGGGTGGTCCCTGGAGCCCACCATAGAGATGGCTAATGTATATGCAGCTCATGAAATATACATATTAAAAGCAAAAGGAACTCTAAGGACAAAAATATGTCAGAAATGGGTAAAAGGCTGTGTGATATACATAGGAATAAGTACTTTGAAATAATAAATGGTAGAACTACTAGGGACCCAGAAGGAGAATACACTTATATGGGCAATAAAGGTGCTCCAATTATCGAATTATGTTGGCAAGGTATAATATTTTAACAACACTAAGGGATCTTTAAATAGGAGATTGATCAGAGAATGAGCATAGTCCCATAGAAATAAGAATGAATTTTGGCCCAGAATCTCAAATGATAAAAATCAGATGGGATAGTAAGGGTCAAAAAGAGTCACATGAGAAATAACAGACAATTGCCTATCTATCCAATTATTAAAAGAGAGTGAGGCAGATGAAGAAATAAGGAACATTTCAAATGTTTAAGATCCAGATCATTGTTTGAGTAAATTTGAAATAACTTTAAAGAAAATATCAACCCTATTAGTAAAGGTCTCAGAAATGAAAAAATAAAAGGAAGTAAATGGATTGATTCAGATTGTAAATTAGCAAAAGATTAATAAAGTAACAAGATATATTAAAGCAAACCCATCAAGGACAAACAAAATAAACTTAATAAATTTAAGGAAAGAATATAAAAATTGTTAGGAAGTAAGAGAAATGTATAGAAAAGAATTATGGAAGGAATCTGAGAAAGCTGTCTGGTCCAAAGACAATAGAAATTTTGGGAATGGTGGCAAATGGATGGGAGACCTACCCAGAAGAGATAGAAAGCCACATAGACCCAAATACATGGAAAAATATTTTAGGGAATTATTTTGCATCCTGGATGTGACTCCACAGTGGGAGGACAGAAAAGGTTAGAGTGGATAATAATGAACCTTGAAATAATGGAATATGAGATAAAAGAATCACTGTTAACTGTTAATAGACACAAAGTTCAGGACCAGATTCGATGCCACTGAACATAATAATGAATGACATTATGAATTCCTGTTTATTTAATGTATACAAACATATAATCAACACTGGTAAACTATAACCAACTTGGAAAGAAAATATTATAATAGGTCACACTTGCTAGACTGGAGAAAATGCCTATGCTATGGCACCTGATCCACAGAGCACTATTCCATGAGCCTAAGCACCCACCTCAAGGATATAACAATACACCTGATGTGGCAGCCCTTACGCATTAGTCTGTCCCCTCCCATTGTTCATAGGAGGGTAACCACGTATCTGGCCAAATTCTACTCGCCCCCACACTGTGCACACCGCAATACAATATGAACTCACTAAGCAAGAAGTCTTTTCATTTGTAAATAATGTGATATTCCCTGTTTTGTCAGCCTGCCTACCGCTATTCACTGTCATATGCCCATGAGGACTGTTTGCCTACAACAAGAACTGTATCTGTATGTACTGCCTCCCTTACCTGTAATAACTGTAACTCCCGGTCGCCTCTGAAAAAGGGACCTCTGGGGCCAATCACCCGGTCATCAAAATTCAATAAATAAATAATTCCTATTTTTAAAAAGTAGACCAAAAGAACCACAGGCACTACAGGCCCCATAAGCATGCTTGATACTACACAAAAGATATTCACTAAAATACTCAACAAAAGAATATTAAAATAGATCAAAGAATCAAATATAATAGGCTGAAGCACACTGGGTTCATGCTGGGCCATTCTACAGTTGATCAATGCTTCATATTATCTCACTTAATACATAATTATATGAACATTAAACAACAAAATTATACAGTGTATTTATAGATGGATCGGCAGCTTTTGATAGAGTTAACAGAGAAAACTCTGGGTGGTCCTGGAGGTTATGGGATGGATCCAGCAATATTAAATATTATAACAGCATTATATTCGGACAAAAGACCTATATAAGATACAATAAGGAAGGGACAATACTGTAAAATTTAAAAGAAATGTTGGACTAAGACAGGGATGTGTTTTGTCCCCTATTCTAGTTAATCTGTTTTTGAATAGGGTTCTGAAATCACTATATGATGATGAGCTGCATATGCCAAGGGTGGGCTCCACGCACTGTCCTTATCTGGCCTATGCTGATGATGTTTAATTTCAGCAGCTATCTGAGATTCAAAAGTATACAAAAGTTTCAAAGCGAGTGTAAAAAGCATCATTAGAGTTGAAATATGGCAAAACTAAATACATATGATTTGTAATAAACACTTTGTAAGAAAAGGGAGAGACCATAATTTAATTTCTAACAAATATAAAACAGAAAGAGTAAACAATATTTGCTATTTAGGAATAATTTGTACTTATAATTTGAAGTGGATTGAACAGAAAAAGATGCTGAGATAAAAAGTCAGGAGATTTACACCAGTAGTTGAAGGGTTCTCAATAAATACAGTGGGAATTCCATCAATGGTTACATTGGTGCATTGAAGCTAAATTAGAGTTAATTATTATATGGGGCAGAGATATGGGGCTTAGATAACATGGACTCAATAGAAATAATAATGAATAACTTTTATAAAAGACATTTGGGACTACCATCAGGAGTTCCTTCACCTATAGCCAGAATGGAAATAGGACAAATTCGAATAGATGTAATATTGAGCAAGGTTAACCATATACTGGATAAAGGTTGATAACATGGAAGAGAAGAGATTACCCAGGGCATGTTTAGATGCAGCTATAAGCTACAGGGAAAAAAGTTATTTTCCCCAAGTTTACGTGTCATAGAGGAAATCATGAAACCTTATGATTTATTGAATAGTTTGACTGAAAGCCTTATAAGGCCACCAGAAATAATAGAAAAGTATATAAAAATAGAATAAAAGAAATACACAAGCAAAAATAATTGGACTTAAGTAAAACTATAAAATAAGTGCTTGGTTAGTTAAAACAAAAGACAATTTGGGATGGAACCCTATTTGATAAAATAAAGAACCAAGCAAAAGGAGAATGTTAACAAAACTTATATTTGAGTACTATAATAGTCAAAGACTCAGAGGGTTCTATGATAAAAATATTACACAAATTTGTAAGTGTCAACTTGGGAAGACAACCTAATGCATCTATTGGTTTTATGTCCCTTTATATTCAAGAAAGAAATCTGTATTTGGGCAGTGTGTTATCCACTCTAGATATGGAACCTGAATATCAAGTGAATGCATTATTGAAATCTAAAACTATTGAGACACTAGAAAGGTTGCATTGTTCTGTAAAAGATAGAACATAAGAAATTGCATATTATCATAACCTTTATTATACTCCGGAGAGGCTAGCCAGGATAAGTAGTTCAGTCCCCTTTTATTGTACACATTGCCAGGAGCTAAGCGTACTTTACTTCATATTTTTGAGACTGCCCCAAAATAGCTCCATTATGGGCCCATATTAAACAAAATCAGACCTTTGTTAGGTTTACAAGATCTGTTTTCAGTACCCATTTGTTTATTAGGTGATTTTACAGAGGTTGGTGTTCTTGTATGTAGATATCTCATGGCCCTTATGTATATGTCAGTCAAGAAACTGGTGTTAAGACATTGGAAGGATGATGACATTATTTCTTATAATGAATGACTGCAGGAACTCCTTTCCAACCTCAAGACAGAAAAATGATTGCCAGTCTCAACAATTGCTTGCCCAGATTTGAAAAGGTCTAGGGTCCTCTCCGCTTTATATTCCTATGAAAGGTGACTACATTTCCAAGTATTGGCTAGGTCATGTGTCTTATGTTGATAATGCTTGCTGGGTTTTGGGTAGGGAGGGAGGGGAGGACTGGAGGAGGGATGAAGGGTTGGTGGGAGGATTGAGGTGGGAGGATGGGGGAGAGTTCGCCTTACCAGTTATCACTGTTACATGTACTGACTGTTGGGTTTGTTTTATTGTTTTGTGAAAATCCAATACACTTTGAATTAAAAAGAAAAGAAATTGCATATCATAAATAAGGAATAGGTTACTATAAGGAGACACTTAAACTTGTTATTAAATTTTAGTTATAAGGACATGTGCAATAAATTAATTATAAACATTCAGATGAACTTACTGGTAGAAACACCAGTTTGGTTACTCTCAGTCTCCTGTATATTTATTGGTAATTGTACCTACATGGATTTAAACAATGTAGAAAGTAATATATATGTGTGTGTATGTGTATATATATATATATATATATATATATATATGCTAAAATGCAATGTGCAATATTTGTGATGCCAATTTTACTTGTCAATCATTAAACTGAAACTGAAACTGTTTTGTTTTTCACCTAGCATTACCCTTGTTATTTTACCTTTTTAATTACATATGTTATGTGTGCAGAATTTTCAAATTCCAGTGGAATGGAATTTCATGGAATTTTGAAATTCCACTGAATTTTGTAGGAAGTGGAAAAGTAGAATTCTGTGGCAGAAAATGTGGAATGGGTTTTCCTCTATATTTCTGCAGAATTCTATTCTGCAGATCTCAAAATTTTCCATAGTAATGGTTGTGGAATGATTTCTCATGGAAAATGCTGTTTTGTGAAATATAATTCAGAGGATCACAGCAGGCAGATTTCTGCAGAAGTACCAGTGAAATTCTGGTGGACATTCTGCTGGCAGAGTGGTCATTCTGCATTAATTCCGTTGACAGAATTCTGCATTCCATACAGCACTAGATACATACCATGGTTCCATTCTTGTTCATCTTTTAGGTCAATTTGATTTTCCACTTGCACTAATTTGTGTTTGTTTGTACTGTATTCATACTGTTATTGTTTTTACCTGTATAATGTGTTCTCCCATGTGGAAGACTACCACAAAGGCCTAGTGAAACCTAGGCACACTGGGCAGACTGGGTGGGCCTGGAAGTCCTTTTCTGCCATCACATTTTATATTCCTATGTGCCCCTTGCTGGGTCACACCTGTAAACAAACCTTGGCTCAATGTTTCTTTTGTTCACCACTTTTTAAATAAATACTTTTAGCATTAAATTTGAGTTGCCAAATACTGTTCTACCTTTCAAAACACTAAAAGTCCATTTTTAAGTCCTTTATTCCTATTTCAGTATCCACACTATAGTACCTCAAATCTTAGTATCATCTGCAAGAGAGATATTGCCCTGGATTGACTCCTCTACCCTATGTCACAGATGAATATGCTAAATAGTAATTTTGCTAGCACTGATCCCTGTGGTAATGCATTTGTTACCATTCTGAGCCCAGAGTACTCCATGTTTTGATTATCTTCTGAGTCCGTTGCATCTGTCAATGTTATATCCAGTTTGTCTGCTTGCCCCTCCCTCTTGCCACTCAGCCTATACACATGCTTTTTAAGGTACAGAATCAAAGGCTTTGCTGAAACCTAGATATAACACAACTATTGCTTGGCCCCTCTACCACCTTCATTACCCCATTGAAAAAGTTAATCAGGTTCATCTGGCATGGTCTACCTCTCACAAATCAATGTTTTCTCTTACCTGAAGCTCCTTTGCCTCAAAAATTCCATAGAACCATAGAAATATAGAACCTGTCTGCAGATAAGGACCTGATGACCACCTAGTCTGCCCTATTTTCACCACCTATTGTATCACCACGGACCCTACTCAGTCTCCGGTCCCCCATTACTGCTAAGATCCTCTGCATCTGTCTCATGCATTCTTGAACCCTGCCACCATTCTGCCCCACCACCTCTGCTGGTAGCTGCTTCATGAGTCCACCACTCTCTCCAGGAAGAAGTACTTCCTCACATTTCCTTGGAGATTCCCCCCACCTCTAACTTCATAGCATGACCCCTTGTCCTTGAGCATCTTTTTCCGTGGAAAATGCTTCCTCCTGCTTTTACATGAGAGATATTTAAATGTCTCTATCATATCCCCCTTCCCTCTTTTCCTCCAGGGAGTAGATGTTAAATTCCTTGAGCCTTACCCCATGGGGCTTTTGATGCAGGCCATGCAAATTTCAGTTGCCTTCCTTTGTACTGCCTCCATCCTAGCTATGTCTTTATGGAGATGGGCCTCCAGAACTATACACAGTACTCAAGGTGTGGCCCAACCAGTGGTCTGTATTGGGTATTATTACGTCCCTCCTTCTGCTGGTGATTCCCTTCCTCTGCAACCCAATATCCTTCCAGCCTTCTCCATTGCTTTGTCACACTCTTTGCTACTTTCAGGTCATCAGAAATGATCACCCCAGGTCCCTTTCCTGCTTTGTAACTGCTAATACCTCTCTTCCCATTTGGTATGTTTCCCCAGGTTCTCATACCCCAAGAGCATTATTTTGCACTTCTTTTGTTAAAACCTAGCTGCCAAGCCCTTGACCATTCTTCCAACTTCTATATATCACTTCTCATTTTTCCACTCCTCCTGGTGTGTCTACTCTGTTGCAGAGTTTTGTGTCATCTGCAAACAGGCATACTTTCCCCTTCCAGCCATTCTACTATGTCACTGATGAAGACATTGAAGAGAACTGTCCCTAGTACTGATCCCTCTGGTACTCCACTGGTCACTTCAACTACTCTGGAGTAGTGTTGTGCAAAATTAAAAATTTCACCTAGCAAAATATTTCTCTTAATCCTGCATTTTCAAAATATTTGCTGGTGTGAAATATGAAACCCTCCAGCGAGAAATGCAGAATTTCACCCGTGAAATACTAATTTTGTGCATCGTTCATTCATTGAAAGTGGCAGACTCACTCAGGCTTATTGTAAAAGAGCTCAGTCAGGCTGCGCTGTGGAGGTGAGTGGAGGACTGTGCTGGTGACCCATGGTGTGGGTCATAGATGGGGGTGTGTGGGGTGGGGACTCCACTAGACACCAGGGAAAGGTTTGTTTGTTTCTTTTTTTTTTTACAAGAGAAGGACTGATGTTTGTTGGCCACGGCACTTGGACAACTGGGGAGGGAGTATGGGTGTGAATCTGGGGGTGTCATTCTTCATTTGGCCAGTGATCAGCAGGGAGGGGTGGGACCACTAGACACCAGAGAAGATTTGTTTGTTTCTTTTTTTTTTTTTACAAGAGAGGAGTGATACTGGCCACAGCAATTACAGACAATGGGGGAGGGGATGAGTGTAAATCTATGGGCTCATTCTTTATTCGACCAGCAGATTGGCCAGGAATGGGGTCACTAACACCAGAAATTGTTATTTATTGGAAATTGTGGATATAGGACAGGCTGAATCTCAGCAGATGGGGGCAATTCTTCATATTGTGGGTTGGCAATTGGCCAGGGTGGTTGGGACCACTAGACACCAGGGATGTGGGGTCTTGGGGAGGGATAGATTTTAATCTTGGCTGGACAGGAGTCATTTTTTTAACATGAAATTCCACATTTTGCATGAGTGAAATTTCAGTGAAATGCAGAATTTTGCAAAATATTTCACAGGGTGAAATTCCTGATTTCACTGGAATTTCACGGTGAAATAAATTTCACTGAATCTCTACCGGAGTGACTGCCATTTACCACCACCCTCTGAATCCTATTGTCCAGCCAATTTTTGCACCAATTTACTACCTTAGGACCTACTCCTAGGCTTCCCAGCTTGTTTAACAGCTTTCTATGTGAAATGGTGTTGAAGGCCTTACTGAAATCCAGGTAGGCCATGTCCACCGCTCCCCTTGATCCACTTCCCTGGTCGTCCAATCAAAGAACTCGATCAGGTTTGTCTGACAGGACCTCACCCCTGTGAACTCATGCTGCCTTTGATCCAGCAGGCTATTGGCAACTAGGTATTCCCAATTTTTCCTTTAATAATGTTTCCATTACCTTGCCTACCACCGACTTCAGGCTGACTGGCTTGTAATTTCATGCCTCCTCCTATTTCCACTTTTGTGCAGTGGGACTACATCTGCCTTCCTCCCATCCTCTATTATATATCCCTATTTTTAATGACATGTTGAAAAGGCTGTCAGATGTGCAACTAACACCTCTTTCAGTTCCACAGTATCCTGGGTGCACCCGTCTGGCGCCATTGCTTTGTCTACTTTTATCTGTGATAGTTCCTCAAGCACTCTTTCTTCTGTAAATGGTTTTGTGTCCACTTCCCTTCCCTTTATACCTTTGCCCTTTATCCTTGGCTCATTTCCTTTCCCCTATGTAAATACTGAACTGAAAAGGTTGTTTAATAAATCCACTTTTGGTGGTCCTCTTCCGCACTGCACCTTTCTTCCTTTCAGTCTTACTCTCCCCTTTATCCTTCTTTTCCTTATGTATCCAAAAATGTTTTATCTCCCTTTGTCACTGACTTGGCAATCCTTTCCTCTGTCTGTGCTTTGTGCATCTAACTCCTTCCCTGCCTCCCTTTGTTTCTCTTGGTAAGCCTTCCTATTCCCTCCTTCTGTGTTTTGTACATTCTAAATGCCACTTGTTTTGCTCTTACCTTTGTGCTACTTCCTTAGAGACCCATAGTGGTCTCCTTTTTCTCTGCCCTTGCTCACCTGCCTTACACAGAGGTTTGTAGCTTGCCTAATTCCCTCTTTATTTTTACCCACCTTTCCTTGACTCACCCCCATTACTTTCTAAAGACACACTTTTCATCTTTATTGCATCCTTTTCCCTCCTGGAGAGCCAGGTTAGTCTTTCATGCTTTTGCTTTTCTTTACCTGCCTTATACAGGAATGAGTTACTTTGGTCAACCCTCCTTGTTGATATCTCATTTGGAATTCACTTCTACTCATTCCTCACCTGCTAGTTTTTCATTAAGCGTTGCCCCATTTTCCCAAAATACAACCTTCTGAAGTTCATGATTATTGTCCTTGAGTTAGATTGGGTATTTCTAGTGCTGTACTGAACCACACCAAGTTGTGGTCACCAATTTGTAGAGGATTCTCTTCTGTGCTATCCCCATTTATGTCTTTGTTTTAGAGCACCAAGTTGAAAATTGCCCCACCTTAGCATGCTTCCTGAAGCACAGTACTAGGAAGCACATCTGCATCACATCCACTAGACCTGACTCCAATCACTTTGCACCACTGGTATATCCCAATTTACTGCATGTCAGGTTGAGGTCACCCATCAGCAACACCAAGGTGGCAACCCTCAGATTGAAATGTCCTAAAGACTCCAAATAACACAAGCTACCAGAGAAAGTACTTACAGAGAATTAACCCCCATCAAAACCCTTAGTGTGTGACCATTGTATAAGTAATTCCTCAGATGATAGTAATGCAATATGGAAACTATGGAATGGAAAATGGAATTTTCTAGGCCAAAACACAATGATTGTGTTGAGTGTATAATTTAAATGTTATGTATAAAAAGCATGGGAGGCCTTTTAATAATCATATTATGTGAAAATGTGTGAAACTTAAGTTGAATATATATATATATATATATAGATAGATATATAGATATACATTCCCAAAGCCCTATTGAAAATAAGCTTCAGCTCTATGATTAAATCATATACCTTGATAATAAACATTGATTGATTGATGATTGATTAATTGATTGACGATTGAATGAACTACAGTATGCCAGATCCACGTTAACACTGGTAAAACAGGATCCTGTTTTGTTGATTGCTTGATTGGTGATTGATTGATTATCTGATTGAATAAACTATGCCAGCAACATGTCAACATTGGTAAAACAGGATCCTGTCTCATGGCACCATTCTTAAACAAATCATGTGTTGATCTGGCCATAACAGGGGTTGGTGGGGAGGTACAGTAAGAACCAGTTCATCACTGTAGATGCCCAGATAGGGCAGATGAAAGGGCCAAAGAACAGGATGGGACAGAGAAGGAGGAGGGGACATGATAGGGGAAGACCCACTAGTGGTACTTGCAAGTCAGAGAAACAAAAGGAAAACAACATCTTCTCATCTGCAGAGGTCACTCTTCAGTGGTGGTGGTTATGTCCATCCTAGGTTATGTATGTCTGGTGAGAAAGTGGTGAAAAAATAATTCATTGTTTGAAACCATTAATGCATCTGTCAACAATTACAGTCATTGACATGCTTTACCAAGTAACCCCATAATCACAGTGTCCTGGGCACTTAACACTGTAGCAGCAAAACACACTTGCAGGTGATCTGGGATTCATACTGGGAATGATTGCGCTTGAGAATGTGTGAGCCCATGGTTAGTTTTAATAGTTCAGTTTTCCCCATGAGTTATTCATTATGAATCTATCTACATTTTTCTGGAATTCTAATTTGTTTTTATTTATACTATATTAGTCAGTAGTAAATTCTACATTTAACTATACACTATGTATAATAGTTTTGCCTTGTGTTGTTCTTGTCTCTTGTTCCTCTCAGTTGACATGGATATTCTCTCATTTCAAATTCGGTTTGTTTGAATTCTATATGCAATGTAGGTCACTCACCAGGTAATCATCATAAACAATCTGGTACATCTGTTAAAGATCTCCTGTATGATCTCTTTCTATAGGAACTGTCCAGGGTGCCCAGTCTGCTGAAAGAGAAATGTCACCTTTATGGAGGGTTCCAGTCCCATGACTTGGTCCATTAAGGAAACAAAACAGGATCAGACTCAGACTCAGTTAAAGTGTAATCAATTTGTGTTTATTATCTTCTTATTGGCCACATTAGTCACAATGTTTCACAGGAACCACTTAGTCAATAGTGGTGGTTCTGAAATTACTACATTACTGTATTCCTTCATTGGAGTCTGTGTGCATACAACATTTGGTAATGTATCATGAACAGTAACACTGTAACTGTGAATGCATACCATTTAATATTATACTTTGTGTATACATTGGATATTGCAATTCACACTGAGTTAGAATTATCACCTGTGAAAACATAGAAACAAAGAAATGATGTATGCAACATTCTTCATTTGCATTACAATGTAGTTCATATAACGAGCAATATTCTTGCTATTTGTATTCATATTGGTTCATATAGTCATTGCTCTAACTGTATTATGGTACATTCTTCTTTATTTTAATAAATTATGCAGTAGCAGTTACCAGTTACCTGATCTAGTATTATATGGAAGTGCTTAAAATAATTATATTTAGTAGTGTGATCAGAATAAATAGTTACCAGCTTTATTTCTTTATATATAATGATTAAATTATATCAAGATTACTACAGTTGTTATCATGATGAAGCACACACCAGTTTCAGCATATTTTACTCTCATAATCAAAATTGAGATTCAATGAGACATGAATCTTTTAGGAAACTGACAGTTCTTTAGTTAAAGTGGCAATCATATTGTATGCTGGGGGTAGTTGTAGGAAATAATTGTAAATGTGTAGCTTACAGTACTTGCACTCATTAATCCTGTGATGTGCTGCATTTGTCAGTGTGTCTCCATTTTCCTGTAAAAACATTTCTACAATTAAACTGGTTCCCATTTTGCATGACATCTGACCTTCCTCTGTAATCCTTTTTGGTATACTATACATCATACCATCCTGGTTTTGACATCTTGAATTGTTAATACCTTGTACCCATGTATTTTTTATCTGGGTGTTTCTTGTCATTCATACTGTAGCTCATGGAATGCCACCTCCAGCCAGGTGTGCTAGTGGAAAAACATAAATCAGTGTATAGAATTCCAGCACTATCTACCACAAACCAGTCCATAAGCAGAAATGCTCAAACTAAAAGCAATTTATTAAAGCAGATAATAAAGTGCAAAATTCCAAAGTGCAAGTGCAAGACCGGGAACAAACAGGCAGGACCCCACTATGCTGCAGCCAGTTTGCGTAGACTTCTTCAGGAAGTGTGAAGAAGCTTCAAGGAGAACTCAATTAATCTGGTGGGGTCCTGCCTGTCTGTTCTGGTCACTTCACTGTAAGGGTTACTTATTGTCTTCCGTAATATATTGCTTTTAGTTTGAGCATTTCTGCCTGTGGTCTGGTTTGCAGGTACTGCTGAATTTTGTGTACTGTTTTCTTGTCATTGCCATTTCAGTTTACTCCCATTATTGTCTTTCTAACTAGACTTTATACACTATGCAGTTTCTAAGTATTTTACCATCTCTGCAGTCCCATATTTAGTCTAATTCTTTAAAGAGTCCTTCACTGATTTTACTTGCAGTGAACCTTAATTCTATATATCACTTATGTCTTTTTTTGTTTTGTTTTCTTCTCCCTCTTGGAGTTTGATGTGTTTAGATGGCTCAGCCGGGTCAATACCCTGTTGCTGGTGTGTAACACAGCAGCTGCATCAGAGTAGCATGCATTGCTCCTACCTTTATATTGAGCCTCATGATAGTTTTATGTGCAATGCTGGATTGGCTGTTTTACTCTTCTTTAGTATTGAAAGACTGGTTGATATTCAGTTCATTACAACTCATAGTAAAGTTATTGTTTGGGCTTTTTAATGGCTACCAGATCCTGACTAAATGATCCAGTGATCCACTTTTGTTACATTAAACCATTGTATCTCCTCAACTTTGTAATAAATTACGATTGGTCAAGGATTAACATATGGTGTTTTCAGGTTATGGACTCTTTCAGTTGGTGCTGATTCTAGACTCAGGTATCTGTTTAACTTTAGGTCCATGCTCCTTTCAGAGAATAGCCTAATACAGTAGTATTAATTGTTAAGCTCTCGGTCCCGGTCCTCTGAAGAGGATGTTCCTAAAATTCTACTGTAGTTGGGGTGTTGTGTGCATGTTGAGGTAAACGAAACTCTTCACCATATGAATTGTATATCTCCTACATGAATTTGAAATTGGTCCCACTGGACAGTTATCTCTGCTGCCATATGTCTTCTTTCATCCATTATGCCTCAATTTAGCATAGCAGTAAGGTCTAGGCTCCACAAATTTTCAGTGACTTTCTATCTGTTGGTTATGATGTTGCTAGACCAGCAACCACCACTGAGCAAAATGGGGACCCAGTAAGGGCTGCAGCAGGCACTTGTTGTATTGGTACTGTTTTGTTTTCTGTTTAAATTCACTAGGCAATGAGTTGGTGAGGGTTTGTGAGGGATGCCGGGAGGAGGATTATGAAAGGTCTGAGCAGAGGGCAGGTTAGGAGGCGACAAAGGGCCAATGGCTCTGATGCCACTAGAGGAGGCAAGTGACCATGTGTCTGCAGCCAGCCAATAGCACAGCTGCAGTAGACAAGATAGAAAAGGTTGTCCATATCTTTTTTCCACAGGATCTGACAACTGCCATTGGGCCAATTGGGAAACCTGTAAGGACTAATGAAAGTAGAAGCATTATTGTATTCTGATTCTTTTGTTTTCTGTTTAAAGTCACTGGATAATGTGTTGGTGATGGATTGTGTGGAGATGGTCGGGGCTTTGGGAGATCTAAGCAGAGGGTGGGTTGAGAAAGGGACAAAGGGCAGCTGGCTCAGCACCATTGGAGGAGGCAGGTGACCACATGACCACAGATAGCCAGTAGCATGGTTGCAGTTGACTTTAAACTTCCAACTCAACCAAGAGTTAGGTCTATTATATCACCTCAGCCCTTTCCTCAATCATGAATCCAAACTCAAGGCTTCCATTGGTATACTCCTTCCAGTCCTGCTATATGGGGCCCCTTTACAACAATCTGTAAGAAGATCTGAAATGCAAAGGCTAAAATACTGTATCACAGGATAGGGTGCTTCACTGCAGGGTGTCACCACTGGAGCATCACTGCAAGGTACTATTATCTCTTAGGCGGCCTTCTCTAGATGGCAGATTATCATATCCATCACTCTGCCTTGCATTTAAGCTACAGCAAAATGGTGTCCCTCTTGCCTAATTAACACATTGGCTTCCAAAAGTATGGGAGAACACTAAGATCCTCTGGCGCTAGCTTCTCCATGTCCCTAGTGTTAGGACTTCCCTAGGACTCCAGTCCTATGCTGCCTTCATCCCTCCTATCTGAAATTGTTTCCCTAGTGATCTCCAGGAATGTACCTCCTTGGGGGCTTCAAGAAAGGTCTTAAAGCCCACCTGTTGGATCTGAGCCTCTGCAGCTGCCACCACTGAGTCTATCAGACTCTCTGCTGCCGATCTAACCTTATTGGGACATCAGTCTGATTGTGATTGTCTTGTGTATAACAGTACTTTACTCCTATTGATATTGATTGTAATTAACCTGTTATTGTTTCCTTGACTGGGTCAGTATCACTATATTGTCTGTTAATTGTGAAATGACATGTATGTATTTAGTTATGTTTATAGATGTATGTAATTAATTCTGGGTCACCCCTGAAAAAAGTTGTTTCTGTCTCAGTGGGCCTACCCAGTCACCAAAAATTTAAATAAAATAAATAAATAAGAAAGCAACAACCCCTTGCATGATTGACCTGGAAGTGTGAGTGCCATGAAGCAGGAGTGTATTGTCTGTTGAAAGGAATCTGGAGGACACTGCAGGGCATGAATCCTGTTCATCACAGATCAGGAAGGTAAGTCAATAGAAGTGGAATAAAGCAGCTAAAACTCACAAAAACAACTCACAACACTATAGAGTAAAAATTCAGGCATGCACTACCTCATTTGAAAAGAACACCAACGGCTGAAAAATTCTGATTGAGTGTCCCTTGTCCATTCCTCTCTTTCCCTTCCCTCCCTTTTGTTTTTCTGCCATCTTTTTGCTCCCTGTTTTTCTTCTTTTCCACCCACTTTTTTTATCAAAAAACAGAACCAACTAGAGAGAAAATCCCTTGGCTACATGGAATTGGATAAACAAGCTATTAGGAAAAAAGCCAGTTCCTCCCCACTGACTCTAAACACTCCCTCAGAGTTTTAAATGATCTTTCTTCTACAGCCAAAGAATTCAATACCTTTTCTGACCTTTCAAATATATACTCACTCAGAGTATGAAAACAAATTCTTAAAATCTGACACTAGACCAGACACAACTGACCCATCAATGTTTACTTCAGATTACTCACTACTGAAGGTCCTGTCGTACCTCTTAAAATTTACCCCAGCCTCTCAATGGGCACTGGTGGGGTGGACTACAGGCTTGTGAGGATCACTGACGGACATCATTTGTTCCCCATTAACTAAGTTTTTAATTTATCAATTTGTCTAGGTCAGTTCCTGTCCTATCCCATTCTTCTCCCTGGCCTTGTCACTCAGGTGGCCACTATTCCCTTCATTTTGTCCCATGCCTGTTTGAATTCCCTGACTATGTTTGCACCCATCACCTCAGCCGACAGACTGTTCCAAGGTTCCACCACAATTTCCATAAAGAAGTACGTCCTCATATCTCTCCCGAACCTCACCCTTGTTAATTTCCACCCAAGACCATGTGACTCTGAGTTGATATTCAGGGTAAATAATTCCCCACAGTTTATCTTGTTAATTCCTTTAAGGAACTTGAGGTCTCTGTCATATCTCCCCTCTCCTTCTGGTTTCCAGTGAGTACATATTTAGGGCATTGGGCGCTCCTCATAGGATCTGCCCTGCTGGGCCTGAATCATTTTGTTACTCTGTGTTGCACTGTATTCCTACAGGTCTCTGAGTTGTTCATTTTGACATCTACCAATACCCCCAGGTCCCTCTCACCCTCTGTGACTTGAATCATGTCTCCTCCCAGGGTGTACTCTGGTCTGGATTCCTGACTCCCAGGTGCAGAACCTTGCACTTCCCTGTTTGAATTTAGTTTCCATTTTCCTGACCACCTTTCCAGAGCCTCCAGGTCCTTTTGCAAGGTCACCCTCCCTCATCCCCATCCACCACTACACTCAGCTTTGAGTCATCTGCAAAGAGACTCATCTCACTCCTGATCCCCTCCTGATATCTGAGATATAGGCATTGAACAGGAGTGACCCCAGCACTGACCCTGGGAACCCCACTAGTAACCCACCCTAGGGATGAGGCTAACCCTCCAGCCACCATCTTCTGAGTATGCTCAGAGAGCAATTTTCTATCCATCTTAACAACTGTCTACCTACCCCCCATTTTCTTCAGTTTAGCCAGCAGTCCACTCTGGGGTACCAAATCAAATGCCTTACTAAAAGTCCAGAAGAGGATGTCCACTGGCCTACCATGGTCCAGGGCCCTCGTCACCCAGTCATAGAGCTCAACAAGATTTGTCTGTCACGATCTTCCCATGACAAAGCCATGCTGCCTATCATCCAAGTACCCAGTTTGCTTCAGTAACCCCTCTAGCCTTTCCTCGACAATACCCTCTAGTCACCTTGCCAGCCACCAATGTCAGGCTAACAGGTCTGTAATTTCCCACCAACTCTCTTGATCCCCTTGTGGATCGGCATGACATGGGCCACCCTCCAGTCTTGGGGCACCCACCCAGCCCTCAGAGATGTTGAAAAGCTCTGCTAGAGGGACTGCCAGGACATCCACTAGTTCCCTCAGCACCCTGGGATGTATCTCATCTGGCCAGGTGCTTTCTCCATCAAAGGGACCTGAAGGCTTCCCTTACTCTCTCTACTGGGATTCTCAGTCTCCACATCTTCCTTTTCACCCTGCACTGCTGGGACCCCACCTGTTTTGGTGGCCCTCCCTTTCCCCAGACTCATCAGGCCCCTCTCTCTACCGTTCCCACCCCTAGCTCTAGTTTGCCCCCACTCCCCTCTCAAGACCTAGCCCCTCCATTCCTCATGGTAAAACTGAGGCAAAGTACTCATTTAGGACTTCTGTCTGTTCCTCCGCCTCCTCGCCCAACCATCCCCTATCCCTATCTTGCTGATCTGCCCCTTACTTTCCTTATTTCCCCTATGTATCTAAAGAACCCTTGTCCCCTCCAGATCCCACTGGCCAGGGACTGCTCCTTTTTGCCTTAGCTGCTCTTACCACCCTGGTGACTCTCTTGGCTGTTAGTTCACATTCCTCCTGATCCTTTCACTGCTTGAGCACTTGAGCGCCTTCTTTCCCTCACCACCTCCTGCCTCCCGGGTCCACCAGCAGGGTTTTCTGGCCTTACTGAATATCGTGTTTCCTTGCGCAGGATCTGGTAACCTCCTGTATTCCCCTCAGTGATCCCCACCTGCTGTCAGCATCCATATCCGGCCTTATCCTGTCCAGACTATCTTTAAGGATCCTTCCCATCTCCCTGAAGTCTGCACCTAAACATAGAAAATAGACTTTGAAGGGCAGATAAGGACTGCTTGGCCCATCTAGTCTGCCCATTTCCCTACCTAGAGGATAAGCTGCAGATCCTATTTAACCAACAGCGTATTTCTTCCTACCCCCACAAAAATTGCCTTATGTCTGTCCCATGCATTCTTGAATTCTCCCAGTTTTAGACCCACAACCTCCTCAGGAAGGCGGTTCCAAGTATCCACCACCCTCTCTGTGAAAAATACTTCCTCACATTGCCCCTAGGCCATCCCCCTATCTTCAAATTGTGTCCCCTTGTTCTTGCACATCTCTTTTCTGAAAGATGCTACCCTCTTGGACTTTGTTGATTCCATCGAGGTGCTTAAACATTTCTATCATGTCCCCCTCTCCCTCATTTCCTCAAGGGTATACATATTAAGCTCCTTTAGTCTCTCCTCATATGGCTTTTCTTGCAGACCCTGCACCATTTTAGGTGCCCTCCTCTGAACTGCATCCATTCTGCCTATGTCCTTGCGGAGATGGGGTCTCCAGAACTGGATGCAGTACTCAGATAGGGTCTCATCAACTGTCTGTACAGGGGATAACAACTTCTTGTTTTCTACTGGTAATGCCTCTCCCTATACATCCCAGTATCCCCCAGCCCTCCCTACTGCCTTCTCACATTGCTTGCCAACCTTAAGGTCATCTGATATGATTACCCCAGGTCTCTTTCCATTTTGTTGTTGTTACTACCTCTCCCCACATTGTGTAATCTTCCCTGGGTTTTGTTTCCCAGGTGCATTACTTTGCACTTCTTTGCATTGAATCCAAGCTGCCATACTTCTGACCATTCCTCCAACCTTCCAAGTCCCTTCTCATCCTTGCCATGCCTCCTTGTGTATCAACTCTGTTGCAGATCTTTGTGTCATCTGCAAGAGGCATACTTTTCCTTCCAGTCACTCTGCAATGTCACATACAAAGACATTAAAAGGACTGGACTCAGTACTGAACCCTGCAGTACCCCACTAGTAACCCCTCTTTCTTCAGAGTGGACTCCATTTACAATTACCTTCTGTGTCCTGTTGTTTAGCCAATGTTTTACCAGTCTACCACCCTGGGACCCTCCAAGGCTGGCTAATTTGACTACTAATCTTTTGTGTGGGACAGTGTCAAATGCCTTGCTAAAGTCTAGGTAGGCCATGTCCACAGCCCCTCCCTGGTCTACTACTTTGGTCACCCAGCCAAAGATATCAATTAGATTCATCTGACATGACCTTCCCACTGTGAACCCATGCTGCCTTGGGTTCTGTACCCCACTAGCCTCTAGGTACTCAACAATTCTTTCCTTCAGAAGTGATTCCATCACTTTCCCTACAACAGAGTCAAACTGACAGGTCTGTAGTTTCCTGCCTCTGTCTTGCTCCCACCTTTGTGAAGGGAATCACATCAGCCTTCTTCCAGTCCTCAGGTACCACACATCCTCCCATGATTTGTTATAAAGGGTAGTCAGTGGTGTCACTAGTTCTCTGCTTAATTCTTTTAGAATTCTGGGGTGAATTCCATCTGGCCCCATTGTTTTGTCCACCTTCAGTTTTGAGTTCTTTCAGAACCCTTTCTTCTGTGAAAGGACTGGGATCGACAACCCTCTCCAGAGTGCTTCTGTTAATTGGATTAGGCATCCCACTTCCTCTTTTGTAAATACTGAACAAAGTATTCATTCAGTATCCCTTATTTTCACTGTCACTCTCTGCCCACCCACTATCCATTCTATTCAGCCTCACTATCCCTCCTTTGTCTTTCTAGCTTCCTGATATACCTATAAAGGTTGTATCCCTTCACCCTTTCTATCCGTCCCTGCCCCAGCTTCATAAGCATCATCATCATCATCTTCCTCCTCTTCCTCCCCACATACCCCCTCTTCTGCCAATGGGTGTAGAGGTTAAAATGATTTGCAAGCCTTAGCTCATCTCCCAGTACCCCCCATCCTACTGTCTCTCTCGGTTTCCTTTGGACACCCCAGATTCTTGCCTATTGCTGTGGAATTTCAACCTTTTAGGCCGCACCTACCAGGGTCTCCTCAGGCCCCCTGCTATTCCTTTCCCCCCTCTAGTGTGGCTCCTCTGTTCCTCCTCTCCCAGCTGGAGGCCCCAGAACCTAGCTTCTTGTAGGTGACAAGCTTGCCTCCTCTCAAATCCTCCCCAGCACCCCAGCTGCTTCAGATCCCTCACCTCCTCCTTAAGCTGTGCCAGCTGGTAGCACTGGGTATCCCAAAACTTTCAAGTCAGTCCAGTATCATGGCCACCTGCCCTGTGCACTCCAACCACCCACCCAAAGATACCTGATCTAGTGATATGCAGTCCCTTCCCATCATTACAGCAGTCTTTTCTAGGCCAAATTACCAACTCAGTGGCTCTACAGTTTCTCAAGCTACCAGTACCTATACCTGGGTGATTCCGCCCATACAGCATGCAGACTTTTAACTCATAACACTTGGGTGGCTGAACTTTCCCCACCTGATTATTAGCCTTAGGTTAGCTTACAGGAAGTTTACAACTCCTAGCTCCTCCCTCCAAGCCTTTAAGCCCAACCCCAGTGGATAGAACTACATGGCTGCACCTGAGCCTCTTCCTCCAATTGCAAGGCAGGTGTTCCCCTATAAATAAGCTGTGCTCTGGGGAGGAGGGAGGGGTGGGAGAGGGGTGGGATTAGGGCCCATATCCAACTCTCATAGGAGTGTATCAGCCCTGTGTCTGCCCCTCACTGCACCTCCAAGCACTGCAGCCTCCTCGGAGGAAGGTCCCACACAAACACTGTATTAAACAAGTCAGCACTCCTGCCCTAAAGTCCACAGACTGATAAGAATTTAAAGCTCATCCAGCAACTAAAATCCTTTCCCCAACCACTCAGCAAAAGCAGGTTCACACAGCCTCTGCAGACCCCAACTGTTTCTGCAGTACTGCTATGTGAGAAGCCCTGGTATTTAAGCCCCTATGAGCTGTAAATTGATCCTAGATGGGAAGGACAGAAACTTCCAGAAAGCTGCTCACAATACCTGTAGAAAAGATAAATGAATATTCAGCTTCCACTGTGGATCCCCCACTACACCACACTTATTAAACAAGTCAGCACTCCCTCCTAAAAGTCCACAGACTGATAAAATTTAAAGCTTATCCAGCAACTAAAGTTATTTCCCCAACCACTCAGCTAAAGAAGGTTCACACAACCTCTGCCTGACTCAACTGTTCCTGCAGTACTGCTATGTGAGAAGCCCTGGTATTTAAGCCTCTATGAGCTGTAAATTGATCATTGCTGAGAAGGACAGAAACTTCAGAAGCTACTCACAATACCTGTAGAAAGATAAATGAATATCCAGCTTCCACTGTGGATCCCCCACCACACAATACTTATTAAACAAGTCAGCACTCCTGCCTAAAAGTCCACAGCCTGATAAGAATGTAAAGCTTATCCAGCAACTAAAATCCTTTTTCCCAACTGCTTAGCAAAAGCAGGTTCACACAACCTCTGGCAGACCCCAACTGTTTCTGTCATTATCTTGTATTATATTTTCAAAGAAGGGGACCAGGATCTCAGTCCACCATTCCAGGAATACCTGGTACATTTTGCACATATTCCATCAATGCCTGGGGCTTTATTTTTCTTTTGTTTTTGATTGCTGCTATTACCTCCTGTTTTTAAATATTCAGGTTACTCACCTTATTGTTATTTCCTTCTATGTGAATTCCAGCTTCTATTAGTTTAGCTGTTTTATTAAAAAACCTTTTTTTCAAAATGATGTAACTAAACTTCAGGGCAATTACAGCTTCTATATTGTGTCTCATTTCCCTGTACAAAAGCCACCAGTTGCCAAAAGTTATATTATCCTATTTTCACTGACTGCTGAATCCTATTCCACTGTTCATTATTACATTTTGTTTCTTCACCCTAAGAAGATCCTTGTATTAATTTTTTAAATTATTAGGTGCCATCCTAACATTTATTTCATTATACTTTGTTATCCTTCTCTGCATTTGTTTAATTATCTTCTGTTTCTGGTTACATTCTTCATCGAACCAATTCTCCTTAAAATAACTCCTTTCCTATATTTCCTTTGTAATCCTACTATCCCTTCTTATAAGAACTCTTCTAACTCTAGATAAAGCAGTTGGATACTTTTTACACCTTTCTTTTTCCCAATTTGACAACAATTAGCCTGTATTTGCTGTTTTCTTTTTTGTATTCCTGGATCTTCCAAAGATTGGATAACTTTAGACTATTGAGTCATGTCCATTTAACCCTTTTCTTGTTGTACAGCACCATGTTATTCTCTATCCACTCTGTAGTTTCCTGCTGTATCCTTGGCCTTTCCTTCTTCCCTTAATCCCAAGTTAATTGGTCTATGGTCACTGTCCCAGATATCCAATACATTTAAACTTACTATATTTTATATGAAAAAGCATCCACAATAACATAGTCCAAAATACTCACACCATAATGGTGATTATGAGTTAATTACCCCTCCTATCCCCATCACATCTCCCATTAAGTATTTGCACATTTAGTAAATTCAAGCACTCTAATAATAACTCTCCTTGTTTATTATTTTTCTTGTTTAATAGGGTCCTTAATGGTATTGACAAATATCATCAAGGTTCCAAATCTCTAGTCTTTTCTACAATTGTTTCCCTATACGGGCATTGAAATAGCCTGCTAATATTATCATGGTACCTAGGATAAGACATCTGTAACTGCAATACTATCTGTTTTAGTTCCCCAAGGAGGAAATCAAAAGGAGATGTAGATGGGAGGGAGATATATATTCAACAAGATGCATATATGTGCATCTATATTATTACTAACAATCGATATATAATAATTTACATCTCTAATAATACATTTCCCTTTCAGTTCTTATCCTGTACTTATTAGAGTACAAAATCTCCTACTGGCCTCCCATATTTGCTGGTTTTCCTTGCCTCAATGACCCAGCATTGATAGCCCTCAGGATACTGTCATCCTTTCAGCATAACCAAGATTCCTGTAACATTACTACATCATACTTATTCAAATATTAGATACAACCTATATCTCTAAATTTCCCCACAACACCAGCTATATTCCAACTCAACATTTTTAATTTTTAGTGGGGAAATATTGTTTGTTTTCTTTGTCAACAAGCTTTCATAGAGTTTTCTAAGACATAATACTGATTACTGGTTTGTACATATGAGCCATAACTCACCCTGTAATCTAGTTCTTCATCACTGTCATCTATAATTATCTCCTCATCTTCTTCTTCTTCCAGGATTGCACTACTGTTAATTCTGGGTCCGTCTGTAATAAGTTGTAGTGTGGCATGAGAGGGTGCTGCACTTCTGAGGTGCCGTCTTTGGATGGACGTTAAACCAAGGTCCCATCTGCCTGGATTGGTGGTAGTTCAGGTGGATGTTAAAGATCCATGGCACTTCTCGAGAAAGAGTAGGGGATTTTCCGTGTGTCCTGTAAAATTTCCCTCATTCACTAAAATACCACCAAAAGCTTAATCTGGTTCAAGGTCAGCTGGCATTCATCTGTATCCCTCTCCAGATCATGCCTGAAAATAGGTAGGATTTGTCTACTGCACTTACCGGTCAAAAAACTAAATAAAAATAAAAATAAAAATCTCCCTCTTATGCTTTTCCTTTGCTCTGAACTACTATAACAGCCTTCTGTTTGCAGAACATGCTCATATACATTCTGGGCCATATAAGTAGTAATCTATTGCGGAATTTTTATATAGCCTTTCTCTGGATGTCTCTTGTCTTCTTCCTGTTCCACTTTCCTCCTATTTTACTCTTCTGGGCCTCCTGTTTATTATGACTCAATATTTTGTAATTACATCAAGTCTTATACCCAAGTTGGAGAACTGTTCTCTTTCTTTTAGTAGATATTGTCTTACCCTAGGTGTTTTAACAACTAGGCATACCCATCCTTTTTCATCCCTGCCCGATATCTATAAACAGAACTGATATCAGCCCAGGCAAAACCTTTACTGAGGATTCTTTTGCAAATGTTATAAATAGCAGTCTTTAAGGTTATATTATTTTCATTTCTTGCTTTAGGTATACCATATATATATACACTGTAGGTACTGTAACATCTTTCCATTTTCTATTAATAAATCTCTATCAGAATTCTCCAACTTAGATATATACTTAGATATATTACTGGGTCTTACTCTTTCTTTTTGCCCTTGGTTTTATTACAATTACATATTTCTGGAGTAATAGCCACCAATTGGTATGTTTTCTGGTCCATTGTCTTCCATATCTATAATCTTGTTATTTTGACCATTCTTCTTCTTCCCTTTTTGGTATTCTTTAACTCTCTTATTTCATTTTCATCACCTTTATATAAATCTGCATTTACTCTCTGTTTCTTAGTCTTTTGATTACCTTGCCTGTTTAATTGTTTTACCAGGTGGTCCATCTCTCTCTCTTCCTGCTCTCCTATTTCCTCCATTATCCTTCTAGTAGATTTCCCTTTCCCCTCTCCTTGTTCTTTCCCTTTCAACAATCCATTCTGCACCCTCTCTTTCTTGTGCATCTCTCTCTCTCTCTCCTCCTTGGTTTCTTGCTGGTTCCCATTTAAATGTAACATATTACTCAGAAGAGATGTACAATTTAGAAGTTCATTATTCAAAGTAATTCCATCCTTATTTCTTTTAATAAATTCACAACCAGAACATCCTGCATTCTCATACTACCTTCAGTTATTTCAATACTGTTCTGCTTAGTATCATTCCCATTACTCCTAGAACTGAATTTAATATATGTGAAATAGCAGGGGCTGAATAGTCTTTGGGCCTAGTTTAACTCTTTTGTATATGGTGTCATAAATTCTTCAAACTCCTCCAGAAAAGATTTATTGGGAAATTGTTGTGATTTATCTCTATACTCAATACTTCATTAACCCCACTTTTCCTATTTTAACAGCTCCCCTTTTCCCTTTTCACTATCCTTTTGTTCTATAACACTAAGCCTCCCTTCTGATGACTTTCTGTCTCTTTTTCCTTTTCATCCAAAGATTTTAACTTGTACTTCAACATGTTTCCTTCACAACTCCTTTGCTCATCACATCTTTCTAATTCCTAATTGTTTTTAACAGGGGATGATCACCTATGTTTTCCTCAGTAGCAGTCTCTATATCCCTGATTGATCTAATAGGAGATGAGCACAATGGGAAGTGAAAGAGCTTTAATTCTCAAAATCCCCTTGTTACTTACTAAATTCAGATGACTACCTGGGGCTAGAATATAAGTCGTCATTTTCTCACTCCCTTTCATTTTTTTACATCTTCCTTGATTCTTTTACCTTGATTTTTACTATATGTTTTACATTCTTAGTTTTTTCCTTTAGTCGCTCTTGTTTCCATAGCTGATATGCTGTTAGATCACTTGCTTTATAGTGAATATATTACTCTAAATATGACACAAAAGTAATTTTCTTCAACAAAGTTACAAAAGCAGCTGTTTAATGTAGTAATAATTCAGGAACCAAGTCCTTGGTAATAATGTCCTTGTTCATTTAACTATGTTTAACTTTGTAAAAGCTTCACTGACATAACAGAGACACTGGGCCAGATCTCATTCAAGGTTCTTTGTCTCTTTTTACAAGAGTCAAAAGTATAATTGTTGTTCTTTATGTTAACAGTTACACTTAGATATGCTTAATTTGAGGCAAACCTTCAAAACTAGAAACCCCATGGCTTGAACACAAGGATTTTCTTTAGATACTTTCCTGGCAGGATCAACAAAAACCCAAAACTTTGACTCCACTGATACTTTTCAGCCAGATGAAGACCAGGACTTTGGGGGTGAATAATCCAACTTCTTCCCTCTTTATTTAAAATAGAATCCCTGGCTTCCACCTCAACTTCCAGTAATAACCTAGACTCCAGCTCACAATTGCTCTTTTTAAGAGTTAAAAGTACCTAGAGTCACAAAATAAAAGAATATATAAAAGATTCCAAAAATCAGGACTTGGATTAAATATCTAAAAATGTGTTTAAAACTACTATAGCAGCCCTTAATATCACAACAAAATTGGCAACACAAGAGTAATGAATAATTACTAATTAGAAGTTTCTATCTACAGTCACAGCAGTTTAAAACTTACTTCATCCTTCTAGACAGGTTACTTCTTGTTAAAGTGTGTGTTATTTAATGCAGCTTTTTCAGGCAGAAATTTACTCCTGTCTTGCAATGCTCAACCCACTCGGCACTGGGGAGAGACCTCAGCCTCTACACAAAGTACAGAGTAATGGTGAATCTGAGGAAGAGCACCCACACATGCATTTTATAGAAGTAACACACGTAATCTAGCTGGCCAATCCCAGCGACCCAGGAAGTAGCCAAAAATGAATGACTAAGGATAAAAATCACAATTTAAATTATAAAATTTACAAAACTAAAACTATAAGAGCTAGTGCTGAAATATTGCAACCCAAACTACAATCAACAACTCAACCACTAAGCTCCTATACTCTCTCCTCTACTTTCCTAATGGCTTTTCAGTCTAGTGAAAAAACACCAAAGCAACAATTTATTTAGCAATTTAACAACTAAGAACACTTAGCAATCTTAGTAAATTTAGATAGAACCTCTTCTACCAAGGAACATTTTCCTTCCTTCTTTTAAGGAATTTTTCCCTTTACCTTGTTGGTTGACAGGTTACCATTTAGGGTTCTAAAAGCTACCTTTAGCCCCTACTATATGGGCTAATATATGAGCTACAGACTGAACAAGCTCTCAAGATCTTAGGATTTCAGGACTTTAAGTTTAACCTATAAAAACTTAGGGTAAGGAGAATACAGATAGATAATTACAGCAAAGGATAAGCAATAAGTGGCAAGCAGGGTAAAATGGAAGGAAACACCAAGCTAAATAACAATATAATGAATAACAAAAGCTAAAAAGCTAAACAGTCCACGTCCTTTGGTATAATTTATTTACTTGTTCACTAGCACTTCACTAGTCCTTTCCCTCTGCATACTCCATGCTCTGTTATTTCCCATTTTTCCAGTTTTGGCCTTCAGCTCTCTTCAGCCGTCTTCCGACTCTGGTTCCCCACTCCCAGTTCTCTGAAGGGGGCTGGTAGTAACAAAAACCTCAGTCTCCATCTCTATTGGTGGCCGTCTCAGACTCAGGCCTTTCAGAAGGGACCCTCTGGCTCCCTTAATCCCATCGCCACAGTGTTCCTCCTAGGGGAGCAAAAGAACACCTGAGATGACCACCAACAAGTTTGACACTCACACAAGATAAATTGGTAAGTTCTATTTCAAAACATAGGTGGCATACCTTTTAAAGGCAATATCAGGCATAAAACAGAACCTGCTCTTGAGCTTCTCTGCAATGAAGCAGTATGCAGCAAGTGCCTCTTCCTCCTTAATCATAAGGGAGGATAATATTCAACAAGGAGGAAGAGGAAGAGGGTGGGACAGAAGCCTTATGGGTACTTTAAATGGGCATACTAGGTGGGCCAAGCAGTCATTATCTGCCGTCATTTATGCAGTGAAATCAAGGAGGTAGGGAGAGTGGTCAGGGTAGGTAAAGCTGCAAAGGAACTAAGATTGGTGCAGGGGATCAGGAGGGTGAAAAGGAGTTCTTTAGATATATAAGGACAGAAGAAGCAGTAAAGAGGGATTGTTAGGATTAAGAAGGAGGGGATAGCTGGAAAACAGTGAGAAGCAGGCAAAGATGCTGAATAAGTATGTCATTTCAGTCATCACTAGGAAATGGATGGACCAATGCCACAGGGAAGATTGGGGTAATCATGGAGGAGATGAGACAGATAAAATAATCAATGAGGACAGGGTCTTAGAAGGTCTCAGGGCCTTTAGGGTGGAAAAGACACCAGGCCCTGATGGCATACACCTGAGGTCCTAAAGGAACTGGTAGAGGTACTGTCGACCCCCAGTGGACCTGTTTAACACCTCACTGGAGACAAGATGTGTGCCTCGGGACTGGAGAATAGCACATGTAGTACCACTCCACAACAGTGGGCACAGAGATTAACCTGAGAATTGCAGGTAGGCAGCCTAACCACCATCATAGGCAACTTCATAGATTTCATACATTACACAAGCTTAAGTTGGACTTTCATCCTTGATGTGCTTGCCAGTATACAATTGACACCATTTTGTATTTATTCGAGATATAAGTATCTAGTCATAGTTTGAAGAGATTGATTGTATTACTAGTAACCACCTCAGTGGGTAGTTTATTCCACAAGGAACCAACCTTTGACTAAACCAGAACTTTCTTTTGAGTAAAGTCCATTTCCCATGGTTAGTTGCAGAGGATGGCTTCTAGTTTGGTATATTCCTTTTTAACACCAGGCCAAAACTAGCCACTAAGGTACCATCTTGTAGTGCTCTATATACCATGCAAATATCCCCATATCCTTCTATACTGAAGGGTGAATAAATCCAGAGTTTCCAGTCCATCAGTATAAGTGAGTGTTCTACATCCAGTGACTGTTTTGTAGCTCTTTTTGGATTTTGGATTTTTTCTAATTTAATAATATCACCTTTTTATAAGATGACCACACCTGGGCCCCATATTCTAAGTGGGGCCTAACTGATGAACAATATAGAGGATTATCTCTTCCTTATCTCTACTGCTGATGTTACGCAGGATGCAGTTTAGATTTTGATTTGCTTTCCTTGCTACTCTGTCACAGTGTGTATTAAATTGAAGATTAGATGTAACTGTTATCCGAGATCTCTTTCCTCAGTAGTAACTGGTAGGTCCTTGTTGCCCATAGCATTATACTATATTTAAACTTTTTCTGCCCAAATGCATAATGGAGCAACTTATCAACATTTAATTTTAATTTATATTTAACTGTTCATACATAGATTTCATAGGGCTGCTTGCAGAACCTCTCCATCTTTAACTGTATTTGCTATTGCCCTATTCTACAGTCATCAGTGAGTTTTGTGATCCAGATATTAGGGTGAGAGACGTTTAGTGAGGTCACATAGATATTAAAGAGACATGGTCCCATCACGGAGCCCTGTGGTACCCCTTGTCACTCCCACCCACTCCAAGAGGACTCTATTCTAAGTCATCCACTGCCTTCTGTTGCTCAGCCAGGTTTTGCCCAATTTATGATGTTTAAGTCCAAATTACATTGTTCCAGAACTCGTCTAAGTTCAGGGTTTTATTTAACTCTAAAATTGATTAGCATTTTGCTCATAAAAGTGCTAAAACATTATGAAAATGATTAGCACGTGCCTCATTGTGTTTAACAAACATATCTCTTCTAGAAAACCTATATAAATACTTTCTATACAGTTAGTATTGTCCCAAGAAAAAACTGCTGAACAAGTATTTAAAACCAGAAGTTCATCATGTGGTAATTTATCAAAGGCCTTAGAGAAGTCCAAATAGGCTACACTGTATGTCCACTGCATCCCCGATCTAAGGCCTTACTTGTTTTTCATAAAAAACAACATATTAGTCTAGCAGGATTTTGTTTTGGTGAACCCATGCTGTGTTGGATCTAAAAGTTTACTCGTCTCAAGATGTACTATAATAAGATCCTTAAGTATACCTCCAGAATCTTATCAATATAAAGTCAGACTAATCGGTCTGAAATTCTCTCATTTAGTCCTTGGTCCCTTCTTAAATATAGGCACCACCAGGGCCTCCTCTAATCCTGTGCCACTTCCCCTTATCTAAAGACAACTGAAAGATGTAAGTAAGTGGGGGTGCCAGCTGGTCTGCTAGCTCCCTCAAAATTCTGGGGTACTTTTATCTGTCCCTGGAGATTTATTTATATAAATTTTTGGAGCCTGTCTCTAACATCTTTTGATCAATTATTATTTTCCAGGCTTTGATTTAGTATTACAGGCCTTGACTTTAGGTTTGCCCAAATTAGAATTAAATATTGAACAGAAATAGTTGTTCTGTATGTCGGCTGTTTCCTTATTGGTAGTGGATTTACCCTCTGCATTTACGTAGTGCGATACTACTTGTTTACTTTTATTTATATGTGCAAAAACAATTTCTTGTTATCTTTTACCTCTTTTGCTAATGTTAGTTCATAGTCTGCTTTTGCTTTTAATATTTTCCTTTACAACCCTGACCATCTCCTATATACTACCATATTCTGGGTGTCCTTGGATTTTCGGACTATCTTGAGCAGTCTATTTTTTTTTACCATTTTCTTAAGTTTTATATTGAACCACCTTGCAACTGTCCTTTTCTGTCATATTTAATTCTAGTTGGTACATAATTGGTCACTTCAGTTAACATTTTATTTAATAATATCCCCAGGTTTCTTCTACAGTTGTGCTGCTTAGTTCAGTCTCCCAGTCCTAGTTTTCCATACCTGTCTTCAATGATCTAAAGTTAGCTTTTCTATAAGTTTAACGTACTTGTATCTCAATAACATTACTAATATTAGGGACTTTCTTAATGGGAAGAACACTGAGCAATGATCACTATTTCCCAGTGGACTCATTACTTCCACATTTCCACCTATTTCCCATATTTGTTAGAATGAGATCGAGAATATTGGATCTTCTTGTCCTTGCAACACCTTCTGTTCTAACCCAGCATGGTCCATAGTTTCAGTATAATTTAATTCTGCTCTAGTACTTTCTTCCAGATTCACCCAGTTAATCACTGGTAAGTTAAAATCTCCTAGTATAATGTTATTTTCTGCTGGGTTTAAATCAGCTATGTGTTCGAGTATTATGTTGTCAGCTTCTAATGTAATCAAGGGTTTTGGTGGTAATATCTTGACCCATAGCATCTCTATGTTGCTTTGCTCTAGTAGGATTTCTTTGCTATCTATTGTGTCCTTTATGTAAATAGTTATACCACTACCCTTTCTATGTGACCTAGACTTGGAGTATAAGTTATATCCTGCAATATGTTTCCCATATATATCATTATCCTCCCACCAGGTTTCAGTAACTACTGCTAATTTAATATTCCTATGATCTAGGAGATATTTAAATTCATCTAGTTTATTTGTCAGACTCTAGCATTTAGCAATACTGCATTCCATTGTGTTTTATTTAAACTTATTTCCTTATGGTGTTTGTTAGTTATGTGATGGGAACCTCTCCCTGCTGTCCAGTTTACATGTAGTTTGATAACTTCATTTATTTCTTTACCTAGTATTCTTGTTCCAATTTGTTTAGGTCTAACCCATCCTGTTTATATACTGCTTTGTTCTGAAAAGTTATGGTATTATCCATGAAACTAATCTTTTGTTGCCGACAAAAATGTCTTAACCAGCTATTAACTTTACTTATATCATCATTTTTATATTTGTTGGCTCCATGTGTTGGTAATACACCTGATATAATTAATTCTCCCCTTCGTTGATTATCCTTTGGGATAAATGTTTGTAGTAATTTGAATTGTTTCTAATGTATTTGATCATATGTCATTAATTTCTATGTGCAGGAACTTGCATACAGACCATTCTAAAGAAAGGCTGGTGAACTTTCTGGAAGTTTAAGGTCTCCAAGACACTAGGCAACATGAGTTTTCTTGGGAGATCCTGTCAGATGAACATGACAGATTTCCTTGACTGGGTCACTAGGTCAGTGGACAAAGGTCAGGCAGTGGATTTCCTGTACCTGGACTTCAGTAAAGCCTTCAACCCTGTGCCACATAAAGGCTGCTCAGCAGGATGAGTAACCTGGAAGTTGGGGACAAGCTGCAGGGGTGGGCAAGAAGCTGGTTGCAAGATAGAAACTAGATGGTGATGGAATTATCCAAGTGGTAGGCCTGTGACCACTGAAGTCTCACAGGGCTTGATACTTGGACCAGTGCTTTCAATATCTTTATTGGGGATGTAGCCAAGGGGTCAGTAGCAAAATCTGCCTGTTTGAAGATGATACTAAGCTCTGCGGGAGAATGATCACAGAGGAGGGAGACAGGAGCTCAGGGAGGACCTGTCCAGGCTAGAGAGGTAAAAACATAGAAACATAGACTCTGTCAGCAGATAAAGACCATATGGCCCACCTAGTCTGCCCATCTCCCACCTCACTGCTGCAGGTGGTCTGGCATCTTTCAGTTTGGGTTCAATGCCAAGAAATGCAAGGTCGTGTACCTAGGGGCTAGGAATCCAGGGCCAGCTACTATCTGAAGAGTGAGTAGGTGTCCAGCATGGAAGAGGAAAAAGATCTGTGGATGATAGTCAGGGTGACATGAAGCACTCTGTGCAGTGCTGGAAAGCAACAGCCAAAGCAAATAAAATGCTATGATGCATCACCAGAGAATCACTTCCAGGAAAGAAGAGTCATTCTGCCCTTGTACAGGTCATTGGTGAGGTTGCACCTGGAGTACTGTGCACAGTACTGGTGCCCTTATTTGGAGAAGGATATCCAACTGCAAATGGCAACCAAAATAATTCAGGACATGGGGACAAACCATATGAGGAGAGGATGAGGAAGCTCAATATGTACTCCCGGAGGACAGAAGGAGAGGGAGATATGATAGGAACCTTCAAGTACCTTAAAGGTACAGTATAAAAAGGTTGGAGCAGAGGGCATTTTCCCTTTGAAAGGGAGGGAACATAAAGGGCACAGTCTGAAACTGTCAAGGGTAGATTTAAAAGGGAAGATGGGATAGGGCAGAAGAGATGGAGGTGAAGAATAATGATGGGAGGCATGGGGAGGGGACAGTTCTAGTAAAATTGATTGGGCTGCACACTCCAGCAGACTAGATAGACCATTGTGGCCTGCTTCTGCTGGCACATTTTCATATGTTTCGTACCCTTGATCACAGCCTGGACACTAGCTGAAAGTCTAACAATTGAGCAATAATGACTCATATTGAGTCTTTTGTGGGATCCCTCTTGAACTGCCAGATAACTGCAGCTCTTAATGAGCTGTTAATCATTCAGGCCATCTTGAACACTGGAGAGATTAGCATGAAGACAAGACTACAGTCTGCTAAAATATAGACTTTTCTAACTTCATTAACATGCTTGAAACCTGCACTAGTCAAGATGAACAAGTAGACAGTCAGCTACACTAGCTCTGGTCAATTTGCACTAGGTTTTGGACTAGTAAAATAATGTTAAAATTGACGCCTGGTCAGGTTGGTCATTACTGTTGAGAAAAGGGACTTAGGAGTCATCATAAAATACTTATTTAAACACTAACCAATTAAACAAACCTACAGTAAGGCAAGCTAGAATATTGGGGTGCATTGGGAGGGTTTATATAGCAGAGGGAAAGAGGTAGAGGACCTTTGCACACATGCTAGTCCTGCTCTAATAACATTTAAGTGCAGTATTTTAATCTAACAGCCTAGGCCTGATGTTTTCTCAACTGTGGCCTATGACCAAGCTACTCTGTTCATGTTTTCTGGCAACCGTGTAATATACTGATTGCCCAGTTTCTCTGTATTGTAATTTCTACAGTAATTTCTCTGTATGCCTGTTTATTGCTTTGTTTACCTCTATTTGCAATGTTACCTACTCTATGCTAGCTATGACCCAGCTATACTGTTATTGTATTTAACTATGACTATATCTCTGTATCATTCTGTGCAGTTTTGTAAGAGTCTCTGACTCAAAGGGTTGTAATTCAATATGTCAATAAATAAATAAATAAAACAAATAAATAAATTAAATTGATAAAATCTCTTTTAAATTTATCCTTGGTTTTGTTTATTACTATATTGATTAGTAAGCTGTTCCAATGGTGAACAATTCTACATGTAAAAAAAACCTTTGTTTTGTATAATTGAATATCCTGCCCACAATTTGTAGCGGTGTCCTCTATTGTGTCATATGTCATTCTTAAATGCCACCTAGTTCACTCATTAAATATGGATCACCTGTTATATTGTACATCAGGAGTGGGTCCCTCAAAGCCTTCTCATTTCAGTTGCATTAGGCTGAGTATTTGCAACCTTTGTTCATAAATTTTGTCTTTTAAGTTAAGGATGTTTTTGTGTATTTCTCTGGACCCTCTCAAGAGTTTTACAATCTGTTTTTGTACAGACACCACACCTGGGATGCATATTTTAAATGAGGCCTGATATACACCCTAAACAAAGGCATTAATACCTTAGATTTCTTAGAAATAATATTCCATAATGGTCCATATTACTTTATTAGCTTTGCTAACTGCCATATTTAGATGTTGTGCTCAGGCAAGGTCATCTGAGATATGAACTCCATTTTTTTCATTGTCTGTGATGTTGGGGATTTAATTTCATTCCCTATTTAGGAACCCCAAACTGATTTTTATCTAAATCTCTGTATGTCTTGTATAGCTTCTTGGGTATTATAGGGTCCTCTATTTTATTATCATCCACACATTTAACAGAATGACTTAACAAATCCTTTGTAATATCAGAGATGAAAATCTGGAAAAGGCTGGCCCCAACACCGAACCCTGTGGTACACCACTAGTGATTCTTCCTGTGCCAGACAGGCTGCCTTCAATGATAACACACTGTGAGCTATTGCTCAGCCATTCAGTGATATAGCTACAATTGATTTCGAATTTTATAATTGTTAATTTTATTAATCAATGCATAATGAGGCAATAAAAAGCCTTACTGAAATTCAAGAAAATAATATCACTTGATATTTTCTTGTCTAGCATCGTACTACATTTTCATAAAACACATCAGATTTGTCATAGTCCTGCTGCTTTTTTAATTCCATGTTGTTCTGTGTCTATAGTGCAAAGTTCTGGTGTCAAAATATCTTTAATTAGACTTTCTAATATTTTACATGTGGTGGAGTGAGAATTATTGGTCTATAATTACAACAGTCCTGTTTTGGATCCTTTTTGTGTATTGGCACCACATGTGCAATTTTCCAATTGTGTGGTACACATCCTTGTTTCAAGTAACTTTTGAATAACATTTTCATTGGGAGTTTTAAGGTCTTAGCCATCATGTATAGTATATGGCCACTTATGCCATCTGGACACAAGTTTGTTTTCCTTTTGTTTGAGGAGATTAGTATATATTTCTTCTAAATCAAAGACTATAGGAGGACTACCTACAGATACCTGGTTAAGTATTGTTGCCTGACTTGGGCTATGTACCTCACAAACATTTTTATTCAGCACATTTGCCATCTGAATATTATCATTTAATAATATACCATTATGTAGAATTAGTCCCACCATATTGCTTGTTTTTAGAGAATTGATATATGAGTAAAAGACAAAGTTGTCTTTCTTAGCTTCAGATGCCAGTTGGTACTCATATCTTCATTTAGCCTTCCTGATCTCTATTTTACATGGTTTTATAATGAGAGAAATGCTTTCCTTGTATAATTTGTTTTATTTTATCATGTGTCTTACAAGCCTTATTTTTTCTTTAACATTTTTTTTATTTATGACCCATTCATTTGGTGTGTTTATTTTGTTACAGTGTTTTTGTTTGGTGGGAATATATTGGTTACTAATGCTAAGGATTGTGTTTTAAATAAAGTTCCAGATTTCGCTGCAGAGTTATATAATAGTGCTTGCTCCCAGTGTCTTTTATTTAATGATTCTTCTGTTTCTTTAATATTTGTTTTCTGGACTTCTGGTTCTGCCACAGCTAGCTAACCAGCTTGAACTTGGAGCTCTCCTGAGGGATAACAAACTTTGATTTTCCTGCATTAAACTGAACAATACCAGCTAGAATGCCTCCAAAAGGAAAGGGGACTCGAAGCAGTCAAAAACAGCATGAGAGAGGGCAGATGATAATTGATGGCTCCTATATCACTTGTTGCAGGATAAATGGGATGTGAGGCCCTTACGACAAGCTACCACCACAGGCTGCACAACAACTTCCAATAGTGGGATTAAAGAAAAAGCACAACTGGACACAATTTTATCAGAGATACGGAAATGTGGAAGAGAACAAAGCGGAGTTTCAAAGCTGCACCACAAACTAGCAGATATGTCGCACTCAAAGAGGTCGACACCAGAGTCTCTCAACTAGAAACCAGCTCTTCATTACATACCGATGCCTAATAACAGTATTGAACTACGTCAGTCAGCTACAAGCAAAATGTGTTGACATGGAGGCAAGGTCCCATAGGGACAGTTTATGATAGTCTGGGCTGCCTGAGGGGACTGAAGTAGGAAATGTGGCCCATTTATGCAGGATCTCCTAAAGACATACTCGCCTTACCAGTCACAATGCCAGTCAAACTAGAGTGGGCCCATAGGACTCTTGGGACTAGGCCCATGGACCCCACAAGAACCCACCAGATCCTCATGAAATTTTTGAGTTATGCCACCAAAGAAGAAGTTTTGTACCAGGCCTGGCAAATGGGCAAAATAAAGTATAACGGCTGCCAATTGTACCTGGATCAAGATTACCCACCTGAGACCAAAATAATGATGCTCCAATACAGACCGGTCATGAAAGTGCTACACTCTATAATGATTCAGTTTCAAACCCTGTATCCAGCAAGGATGAGAGTGTTTTGGGAAAAGAGCACCACCTCTATTGACTCCAGAAGATGTGACTGAGGCCCTAAAACATTGAGGTATTACAGTGGAAGACCCTCAGCAGACCACTACATGGACTGAAGAACAGGAACCTTTGGCACCTGGGAGATCACTTGCAGAGGGACCAAACAAGGCATTGGACATGCTCCCACACACAAAACCCTGGTGCACATCTGAGACAAACTGCAGCAGGCCAGAGCTTCACGGCTCCAGCACGAACAACAAGACCTGGACACTTGAAAACATATTAGCGACATCACTGGACTAATCTCCTAACTCTATTTTCAGTCTACATGGCTCCCCTATGTCAGTGATGACTACAATAGTCAGTAAGCCACAAAAGGGATAAATGTCATTTCTGAACTTTAAATATAAGTAAAGCGCTGAACAAGACCAATGGGACTTGGGAGAATCTCTGAATGGTGAATAATTATTGTTCTTGAGTCCTTTTTGCAGAAGCTAGAAAATATGATTTATGTCATCTTTTGAATAGTGTTTGAGCTTAAGTTAAACACCTGTGTGGGTGGGGGCTTCTCAACTAGAGAGGAAGCCTTAGGCCATACAGGGGCTTGAAAGATGGCACTATTTATAACACAGCTAATATTCCTCTCTTATATGTTAACCAGGATAATTAAGTAGCCCTCATGGGGGACTCACTGCATTCTTATTTGTGGCAATTTATTACCGATGACTGGGACAGACAATAGCTAGAACCTGTTTGCTACTGTCCCTGTAGTGATCCCAGATGTGGGGACAGGAACAACACTACATCTCTGTAAAGATTTTCTTTGCAGAACTAGGGAACTAAACTGTTCCCCTATCTTGGAAATAATGTACAAAGTTATAGTTGGCAGTTCAAGTTGCAAGATTTGGCTACACATTTAGTTTTATGGTAGCCCAAGTTCAAAGTTATTATTTATAGGTGAGATGGCTAATTTGCTACAAGTGATGGTGCACTGGGAGCTGGAAGAAAGTAGCAGGAGGATATTGGTCCACTGTCAGTTGATCCAGCCCATTTTAACAATGGGGATTAAGGTCCTTTCATTTAATGTAAACAGATTAACAAATCCAATTAAGTGGAAAAAATCATTACCCAAGCTAAGAAATATAAGGCAGACCTTCTTTTATTGCAAGAGACTCACTTATTGGATAGTGAGCACTTAAAATTAAAAAATGTTGGATTTGCAGATATCTGCTTTTCATCTTACCAGGGGGTAGGTGCAGGGTGTCATGGTGCTGGACCTCACAGCACTCCATTTGAGGTGCTAGATAATTTAATGACAAGAAGGAGATTTGTCTTGCTTAAGGAAAATATGAATGGAAGCAAGCTGACAGTGGTATCGGTATATGTTCCCCAAACTCCCATATGAAACCTACAGACAAATATTAACCTTGATTACAGAAAAGGCAGAGGGACATTGATTGTGGGAGACTGGAATATGGTCTTAGATCAGAGAGGGACACTACCTCTAAAATCCTAAAAGGTCTAAAAATCCCAGAAGCAAATCAAGGCCCTTCTTCAGAAATTAGGGCTACAGATGCTTAGATGTTTGCTGAGGAACTACTGAAGGGCTATACTCACTACTCAGCAACTTATCATATATATTCATGATTATATTATTTTTACCTCAATAGGGATGCAGTGTTTATGATACAGAAATGCGAACTAGGCCGATTGCTCTTTCAGACAGTGCCCCTTGCTACTCCATTTAGATTTGACCCTTCCCCACAATACATTCTGGAGGTTGAATTTATCTTTACTCAGGGATGAGAAGTACAAGAACAAATACCTCAGCTAATAACCCAGACCCTAAAGGATAATGAGAATAGTGAAGTCAGTAAGGGTGTGGTAAGGGACACCCTCAAAGTGGTTATTAGAGGAAAGTCAGTGGCTATAGCTTCAGCCAGGAAGAAACAGAGAAGGAAAAACAGCAAACATTAGAACAGTAGATACAAATACTAGAGGCACAACAAACAAGAAAAGTATGTAAGACAAAGAAAAAATTGACAAAACTTAGAAAGGAAATAAATGGTATTTTAGATGCAAAGCGAATTTAGCCTTCAGTACTTGAGCAAAACTACTATGAGGATGGCCCTAAAGATGTTGAGGCGTCTTGCAATCCATTTATGGGCCAAAAGAGCCAAAGCCCACATAGCTAGAATTCTACATCCCAGACCAAACAAAAAGTCCCAAATAAGAACATATCTTGGAAGATTTCAAACGTATTATAAGCAGTTGTATGCCCAGCATGAAGATCCCACAGGAAGAGATATAGGGTTTTGAAAGATTGCACCTCCCTCAGGTTTTGGAAACCTGGAAAGTCAACTTTGTGCCCTATATCGGAAACTGAAATTAGTAATGTAATGAGGGATGGGAAAATGGGAAATCTCCAGGAATGATGGACTCCGATGAAGTTTTATAAGAAATTCTGGGCAACATTGGCCCCCATCATGAAAGCCACCTATCACGAAATAATGTCAGAGGATCAGTTCCTCCTCCTACGTGGAGACAGGCTATTATCTCCATCATCCCCAAACCTGGCAAGGACCCCATCCTTTGTACATCATATAGATCTATCTCGATTTTAAATGTGGACTATAAGATCCTAACACCTATTTTGGCAAAAGACTGCAATTCCTCATCCCCACCCTGGTACACAGGACCAAACTAGATTTGTAGCTGATAGTCAGGCAGCTGATAGTGTCTGCCAAACAATAAACATTATAGACCAGTTAAATCAACAAAAATACCAGCCATCCTTATGAGCCTAGGCGTGGAAAAACTTTTGACTGAGTAAGCTGGAATTTTTATGTGGGGTCCTTGCTGGGTTTGCCTTCCCAGATAAATTTATAAACCTTATAAAATGTTTATATACAGAACTACAAGCTTTTATACATACCAAGGTATAATTTCCCAAAAATGACTTAAATAGAGGTGCCCAGCAGGGATGTCCCCATCCCCTTTTATTTGCCCTATACATAGAGGCCTTTAGCCCAATGGATTCAGAATGACCCAGAAATCAGAGGGGTCCACTTAGGAATAAGCATGCATAAAGTGTCGTTGTACACTGATGATGTGTTGATCTACCTGACCACCCCAGAGACTTCTTAACCACGAGTTATGGATAAGATTAAGACCTTCTTGGCCCTATCAGGCTAGTCCCTTAATGCCTCAAAACAGAAGTGCTAACATTTAATTATCGTCCATCACATCAGCTGAAAGCAAACTATAACATGAAGTGGGACCTGATTACACTAAAATACCTGGGAGTAACCTTAAGAGCATCTAATGCCCATTTACTTTTAGATAACTATGAATCCTTAGATCAATAACTCTATCTAGATACTAGACAGTGGACTGTACTCCCCTCCCTACGCATGATAGAATCCAAGTTGTGAAGATGAACCTCCTCCCTTGACTCCTGTATATATTTCAATGTATCACAGCTTCACCTTCCCAGAGGTGGTTTGCCACCCAGCAGACCAGGATGTTCAATTTTATATGGAATAATCGTAAACCTCGAGTTTGTAGAATCCTACTTTTAACCAAAAAGCAGAGGGAGGACGAGCAGTCCCTGATCTTAGGAATACTGGGTAGCCGCACAAGTTAAATGGGTGTTGTTCTGGGCACAGACCCCAACCAGAGCACATTGGCAGGAGATAGAAGAGGCCCTGTGCCCAGATTTCACATACACACCTGTCCCTTTAGGTCAGATAGATCTAAACTCTTAGCTGACTACATGGCCATTCAGGTAGCCCATAGGGCATGGGATGCCTTTCAAACATATGCCAAACCCAAGAAGGATATGGAAAATACGGTGGTTCATCTATGAGAGTAATTTCATACCAGGACAAACAGATGCATGGTACAGGAGGTAGGCCACTAGGGGTTCTACACCGATCCAACTACTGCAGGGAGATGTGGTCCAGTTCTTCATGGAATGTATTAAGAAATGGGGATGGACCTCTAAAGATAAAACCTACTACTTACAGATGTATGCTTATATACAACAAATACTTCATTGAAGGAGGAGGCCACTAACAGGACCTGGATTAACCCTTAGTGACCTCTTCTCCTAACAAGTTCAAAACAAGCCATTACTAACATATATCAATATCTAAACTCACACAGGGATGGAAAGGCCCAGACTCTACAGACCAAATGGGAGAGGAGGCTGGCATTCACCTACGGTCACCCTCTGGGAGAAAATATGGAATCACATCGAGAGCTACTATGTCCCTTTCTTGGCAGGAATGTATGTGGAAAGTCAGAGCGCATTTTTCTAACCCCAAACAGAGTGGCTAAATGGTCTGCTACTGGCTCAGTCAGTTGCTGGAGACACTATGGGGAACAGAAGGCTACTCCCACGCATGTGTTCTATACTTGTCCCAAATTAGAAGAGTTTAGAAAGGAGTAGAAGATGAGATTCATAGGCTATTTCAGATTCCCTCCCCTTGGGTTGCAAAATCTTACTCTGGGCCTTCCACCTGAAGGGATGAGGGAAAAGATGTACTATATTTATCGTATATATGTGTCCAGCGTACAACAAAGCCATTACATGGAATTGGTTACAACCCACTCCACCAACTTAGAAGGTGGACACAGATGATAATAGACATACAGCACATGGAAGAGTTAACCTGCTAGCTGAGAGATGCTCAGAAAACAGGCCTGGGAAGATGGACCAGATGGATCCTCATGAACTGAATAAGGCCACAGAGCAAGATATATAATTATTATAAGTCACACTATCTAGAGTAGTTTAACTAGACTACTGCTCAGGATAAGGGTAATTAAATAGGTACTAAATCTCCCAAAAGCGCACCATCAGAATATGTTGACTATCTGAAAGAGATACTAAATTAGAATAAGATAAGAACAGATTAATCACCTGCTAGTATGTCTCCTCACCTAAGTTATTTTATCTATCATATCTATTTTTTATTTTTTTCTTATGTTTAACTCAGTTACTGATATAATGTACTGTATGTAAAGATCATAACACAAAGCAAAACAGAACAAAAAGAAAACTGTGCTGTGTCAATGATGTACTATTGATACCTTGTGAACCAACAATAAAGTACATATAAAACAAATATATTTGTTTTTCCATATAGAAAGATAGTAGTTTGCCACTGAACATTGTTGTTTCCTTGAAACTTGAAATTCAACAATGTTATTATTAGATCAGAGAAAAGCAGTTATAAGGACCTGATTGTAAGGATTAAGAGGGAGGGGGATGGGTGGAAAAGGGGGCAAAAGGTAGAAGCACTTAACACGACTTCTGCTCGGTTTTACTAAGGAGAAGAGGGAGAGAATACCCAAGGTGGGTGGGAAGATAGGAGCAGAGGGGAGGGGTGACAGACAGAGAAATCACAGAAGGTAGAGTGCTAGAGGGTTAAGGGCACTGAGGGTTGACAAGGTACCAGGGCCAGAAATCATACACCCCAGGGTACTGAAAGAGCTTATGAAGGTCCTAGCAGGCCAATAGGCAGGCCTATTTAATGCCTCACTGGACTCAGGGTGTACCTCAAGATTGGAGGATGGCTCACATGGTTCCCCTTCATAACAGTGGCCCCAGGGATGAACCAGGGAACTATAGACCAGTGAGCCTCATGTCCATCTGGGGAAACTAATGGATAATCCTGAAGAAGAGGCTGGTGACCCTGTTGAGGTCAATGTGTTACAGGACAATAGACAGCATGGCTTTGTCAAGGGCAGATTCTTCCAGATCAACCTAATAGAATACTATGACTGGGTGACTAGGCAAATGGACAAGGGCCATGCAGCAGATGTCCTGTACCTGGACTTCAGTAAGGTATTCGTTTCTGTGCTGCATGGGAAAATTGGAGGTAAGCTAAAGGCACAGGGCAGAGGCAAAACTGGTGGAGACGGGTGGAGAACTGGCTGCAGGAAGGCAGCAGATGTTGGTGGTGGGAAGGAACTCTCCTAAGGGCAGTGACGATGCGGGTTCCGTGAGGGAGTTGGTGCTGGGGGCCGTGTTATTTGGGATATTTATTGCAGGCATTTCAGAGGGCATCAAGAGCAAGATCAGTCTATTTGCAGATGACACAAAGATAGGAGCAGTGATGGATGACCTGGGGTGGAAGGGTTTAAAGGAAGATCTGCAAGGCTGGAGACATGGTCTGACACCTGGCAATTGGGATTCAATGCCAAGAAATGCAAAGTGATGCATTTCAGGGCTAATAATCAAGGAGAAACTACCATCTTGGGTGGGGAGTACAGCTGCTGAGACTGATGAAGAGAAGGATCTGTGGGTGCTCATTACAGGAGCAATGAACAACTCTGTACAGTATAGGAAGGCAGCGCAATGGCCAACAAAATGTCGGGCTGTATAGCAAGGAGAGGGGAGGATTCTATCATTGTGTAGATCAGTCAGACCTCACCTGGAGTACTGTGTGCAGTACTTGTGCCAATACCTAAATAGGGACATTAGATTCCTGGAAGGGTACAACGAGAGCAACAAAGTTGATCCAGGGCCTGTGGAGTTACCATATGAAAGTAGACTAAGACAGTTGAACATGTACTCACTGGAGGAGAAGAGGGATGGGGGATATGATCAGACCTTCAAGTACATGAGAGGAATAAACAGGACAGGCATGGAGGGACTGTTCAAGGGAGGATGGGAGGGACACTCTAGGTCATGATATGAGATTAGAGGGTGGAAGGTTTAGGAAGGAATTGAGAAGGCACTTTTTTGCAGAGAGGGTGGTGGCAGAGTGGAATGCACTACCAGCTGAGGTGGTGGCCTGTAAAACAGTGGGATGCTTCAAGACAGGCTATGACAGGACAAAAGGAGAGTCAGAGGAGGGTGCAGGAGGGAGGAGCAGCTGCAGAATAGGTGTTAGCTGCATAATCGAGCAGACTCGATAGACCAAATGGCCTTTTTCTGTTGGCAGGTTTCATATGTTCATTGTTGCTAAGGGATAAGCTACATTTACAGCTATTAATGTGTAAACTGTCTGTGCACATCACTAAATCAAGGATTTTTCACCTCTAGTGAAACATTTCACATGCTGTTTTAAATATAAATAGTCAGTCAGTAATTAGGGGTCATTAACAGAAGATGACTGTCAGAAGGTTCAGGAGGGACGTGAGAGTTTTATTTCACAGAAAAGGCAACTGGGCTGTGGAACAAGCTACCAGAAGAGGTGGTTGGAGCAAAGACTATTAATGAATTCAGGCACTGCTGGGACAGGTAAGGGAGTGGGTAGTTACACTAAGGAAATTTAGTTAGAGAGAAGAGGTAGTGGAGCGAAGGCGATGGGAATCCATAATGACAGTAGGTCACAGGATGATGCGGGTATTAGTCGAGCAGACTGGATGGATCATTGGTTTTGCTGACTGTGTCTATGATTATATGTTAGGAAATCCTAAGTTAGGATCTATTGTGACTTTTAAGTCTCTTGGAATCCTTCTGGCATTCAGATATTGTCCTGTTACTGCATACCAGTCTAACTTGACATGCTTTTGGAGTAGTTGCTCAGTTTTGTAAAAGTAATTTCCTGCTGTTAGAACTGATTGCCAATCTGCTTTCTTGGGTCCTGATGGCTTTGCTCCCACTCAGGAGCATGACTATATATTCTGAAATACAGACAGGCTGGATTTCACACAAAATGCAAGAAGACTATTGAGTAAGGCATCCAGCTGAGTAAGCCAGGATATTGCCTAACTGGCCACATCCTGTGTTTACCCAGGTTACTTGGGGAAAGAGGCACATCAGATGACTGCTGGCCTAGTCAATGCAGTTTATGGCTGCATAGACTAGTGGCTAACAGTGAATGGATGCCCAAACTCACAGAATCATTTAGTTTTGCTTACTTTTAAAAGCAATGAGGGCATCTCTATCTTTAGATTGGGCTGGGGTCAGAGGTGAGATGGTTTAAGACTGAGTCTTATTCTAGAAGGGGGTTACGCCACTGATGGTGGGCAGTGTTTGAGACAAGGTAGTATTTTGGAATTAAAATGCATGCACATGAGATGTGGAACATAGTGGATTTTGACATCATATGATGATCAGAATGGCATAATCAAATATACGGTGGGCCCCACCAGCAGCAGCAATTGTCACCCTGAAGCAGAAATAATATAAGGTAAGGGGAGTCTGAGGAAAACAACGGTGGGAGAAAAGAAGGGCTTTGTTCTGTAGGGGCTGTTTAGTCATTTTACCAAGCAGGAGAAGTTTAAATTGTAGTCAGAAGTGGAACTGGAAATGCTTCTTCTGAGACCAGAGACAGCATCAGAATATCAGAATCTTAGTTTCTGATAATCTGCCTGATGCAGATGGAAGAGATTTAAGAATCTGATCAACCCTACTGTGCTCTTGCTTTTATTCATACAAATGGCAGATGGCTCAGGTGGTGTGAGCAGGGCTATTCTGCTCCCTGCCTTGTTGGGAATTGGGTTTTTTTGTTTGTTTGTTTTGTGTTTTTTTGCTTATGTCAGCACTCCCAAGGAGGAGAGGAGTTTGGAGTTGTGGTGCTTTTGAGTTAAGGGAAGGGGTATTTTCCTATATTACTGGTGTTATGATTAGAGAGGGTATTTGGGGTGGTATGCCAGTTGGGTAAGAAGGAATTTTGGAATACCAGGACCATGGGTGGGATCATGTGCCATGAGGGTTCAGAAGAAGGGCTTTACTCTTTTGAAACTGCCACTACCTTTGGTGTAGCCAACTTTGCCAGTAAAGTTCCAGCCTTTGTGGAGTTGTCCTTTGCCAAGGGCTAACTTTATGAAGTTTTGTTTCCCTCAGATTTCGTCCATTTGTGAAGGGCAAATGTCACAGAGCATTTTACTTTACTTTGCTGCAAAGACTACATTAAGTGTAGTTTGTAGTTTTCAACCACCTTTATCTGTGACTCTGCATATCACAATGCAGCAAAAACAGGTATAATGTGGTATTTTCAGCTGCTTTGTGCCTGCATTTATTGACTGCATACTGGGCCCAGGTTTTGTTTATTATATGTCTGGGTTTACTGTACAAGGTGAAGTATTTATGGTGCACTTATTTCACCAGCAAATTGTTGGCAAAGTTGGTAAGTAGTTGGTGCTTTGTCAACTAGCCAGAATATAAGGTCCCTTTTAAAAAAAAGTTTTGTACAAAAAAGGTTACCTTTTTCCACCTTCTCATATAACCCAAAACTACCCTTCCCCTTTGTGAAGTACCCACTCTCCTCCTTCTGCAGCCACAGTCAAAAAGACACCCACTAACACAACACCCATCCTACCCTCCAATACCACATGCAACAAGGAGGAACAAAGGTGATGCAGGCACAAACCTTATACCAAAATTCACAGAGGCAAAGTTGCAGGTGGGAAAAAAGGTGCTCAATTGCTTTATTGAAATCCATGACCATGGAGCCGAGGGCAGCACTCAGAACCACTCTACCCCTGGTGCTTCAAATCTAAATGATTCTTCCTCAGGGGGCAGTATGTGGCATGGTCAGCCTGTTTAAATAGTGATATGTACAGCTGCCTTCAATAATGAGCTGACCCTGGCACAACTGTTGACCTCATCAAACACACATCATTTTTCAATCCATTTTAGTTTTATCTCATGATTTATCTAATAAATATCATCATTCATGCTGAATATATAAAACCCCATAAGTGAAAAGTGCATAATAAACACAGATAAAACAATATAAAGATTATTTAGAAGTTTTAGGAAGCAGGAGAAACATTTAAAGGAGTTGTACACAAGATGCTAGTACATATCTTCTGTAGTAACCAAAATGAAATATGAATAAATAGTTTCATATCAAAACTAGTTTAAGTTAGCAATACATTAAGTTAAATTTAGTTTTTATGTTCTTTCACCTGTTTACTTTGGTTCATGTCAGGTCTTGACAGATAAAAACACATGAAAACATAATGCAAATTGTCCATATTTAAAAAAATGTATGGAAGACCACTATATGGGAGAGCTGATTTATTGGCTCTAAATGGCTGGTGATTCTCTTTCTCATACCCATGCAACAAGCAAGGGATATGAAAAATACAGTGATTCCAAACAGAGGATGTTGACTGGCATAGATCCTCCTCTCACCACCCCAGCTGGCTACCATCTGAAATAATAGGAGTGTTCAGTCATGGTAAAACAGCAAATTACTTTGAGCATGGGCTCGCATTCATTTAGATGACAACTGGTCAAGGTTGCTTGAAGAGGTGTGTGCTGGTCTCCATCCCTCTCTGAATTTCCTCATGTTTTGCATATCCTTTGTTGGTTTCATGGGAGGATATAGGGGTTATTGGGTGGTGAGTGGGTGGATGCTGGTAAGGGGATGCCTTTCTGTTTTGGGCTGGGGCTTGAGGACAAAGGTTTGAATTGGGTGTCTGGGGAGTGGCTATTGTTTTATAATGTTTTAGTCAGGGCTGGAGAGGATGGTGGTGTGCTGCTCATTGTTTTGGGGAAAGGGATTTATTTATTAATTTGCAACTAGACAGAGTTGGGGTGGAAGAAGGTGATATAGTAGATATGAGAGGGTGGGAGAAGGGAACCCTTTAAATGATGAAAATAAATAAAGTGAAAGCATTGCATGAAGTTGTACTTTGCTGGCAAGGTGCACTTCACAAAGTCTTTGCAAGGTGAAGCACTACATAAAGTGACATTTCATCAGTAGAGTACCACAGCAAAGGGATGTACAGGGTACTATAGCAGTGCTTTGTATAGTGCTCCTCATAGCAAAGTTTTTCCACTTTGCACACACTTACTCATACTGAATGTAACCCCCTGTTACTCGGGTTACAAGAATCTCAGTTAGACCTAGTGGTAGGCAGGAAGGCAGCTTGTGAAACTCCAGTTAAATGGATTTCACACTGTCTCACTCTGTTCTCAGTCTCAGCTAAGACTGAGGGATGACATCATTTTAGAACTATCGCGAGCTGCATAAGCCACACTGGAATGTTGCAGTTCGAGGGTTAGAGTAGAACGTTGGGGAATTTAAAGTCAGTCTCTTGCAGTCTGTAGGGCAGAGGAAGGAGGTGCTCTGCTGTAAGCAGGCCCTCAAAGTCCTAAGCTCTATCAAAGGGCTATTTTTTCTATAGGTGTGTGTTCTCACCTGAAAAGGAACATAAGAAGAGCCAAGTGAAGTGGTAGAGACTGCTTTCAGTGGTTCAGGGCCCCATCCCTGGGGGATGGGGAAGGAATCAGCCTGCTTTCAGGGCAACTCCCCAGGTCCGGCTAGGGAAAAGAAGCTGCCTGAGTTAAGTTCGTGCTGATGCTCCAGAGGTTCTGGACAAGATTTCTTTGAAGAGGAAACACCTGTGGGGCACCTGCAACCATGGGATGAGTCTGCTGAACTAAAGGGCCAATGTGTTTTCACCTGAAACAAGATGAAACTAAAGTGACTGTTACTGTGGGGTCAGGAAAACAGCCAAGTACAGTTTGGAAGATGTGGGGTTGGACTGCTTAACTCTGTGGGGGTCTAGAGTAATGGACGCTGCCACTTATTAAGTATGTTCAAGTTCAGCACAAATGGGATGTAAGACAGTAGATTGAATGTGAATACATTTAAAGAGAATCTATACAGCAAAGTGTTTTCAAGGATGAGGTGTTACAGTCCAGAGAAATGGCTGTGTAAGATTTATGGGAGCGAGAGGTGGGAGACACCCCATCAGTAGTAACCAAATTCACCTCTATGGGTTTGCTTTGGGACACCTGTTGCTTTCTCTCAGGTACTTGGTTAGTGCCTGAGGAAAGTACACATACGTGGGATTGATGAGGAAGATTCCCTGATGGAGCCAGAAGTGATCATAGGTATTTTAGGGAGCCACCAGTAAATGTTCCATGCTATGTGGAAAGTGTCCAAAGGGCTGGCATGATAGCTGAGCCATGGAAAGAAGGTAGCCCAAGTGACTGACAAGGAAATGAGCCAGGGAAACCCAGTGCAGAGTATAAGTTTGGGCTGTGTGCCCAGTGTGTTTCAAAGCCTGAGGGCTAAAGTGAATGAGGATGTGTTCTGATCTCCATAAATCTGCATTACCAGGAGTGTAGCCCGTGGAGGTCCATCTGTGCTTTGTTATTCTGCTGGATGTGAATAAAAGCCACACTTTAGATTCCCAACTTCTGGTATTGGACATTTCAGTTATTGCTTCCTGTGTTACTTGGGTGCCCCTGTTGCAGAGTAGCCAAACCTAGCCAATGTGCTGAGTGACATATTTCTCCCGACTCTAGCCACCAGGTAGTGCTGTCAAGATGGAAACAGCATACCTGGGTGGGGTTACATGAAGGTTTCTAAAATAAATGCACATGGGAAAGACAGCAGTGGGGCTAATGAGGGTAATGTCCTCAATGCAGCAGTCAGGCAGCATCGGATAGAAGGAAAGCAAGAAGAAAGGATTGGATAAACTACGGAACAATGTGTATCAAACTGATGAAAAATCAAAATGGAACTAAGGAAATAAATTAAATTCCATGATGCTGTGTAGTAGAACTGGTCCTACATAAGAGGATATTTACAGTCTCAAATCTATTTGGTCTTAAGTTCCATAACTTAAAAATGTAAGAAAACACCCTTTACTGTGAGAAAAGCAATTTCAACATTAGAGTAGCTCTGCTGAGCAACTGGAAGATTAAACATCTAAAAGGTATTCTGTAAGGTCACACATCAGTCACTACATATTGCCTGCTCAAATTGTTAATCAAAACAGAGAAGGCATGGCATGTTCTTGGATTTGTCAGTTTGAACACTGCTGCTGTCATTTCTTGCTAATGTCACATGATATCAAATTTTGTTTTTAGTGCTACTACCAACCTGAGCTGCCAGTATGATTAAGACTTTAGCTGAGTCAATGTCAGTATTTCATTAATTTGTCAAACTAATGAATTCAATTCAGAATTTTATGGTTCAAAGGCACTGACAGTTGAAGTTATAATTAGAGCCAGACTAATATAATCAGGCTTTAATTGATAAAAGAGTAAGTCCATTTTAAATTAAATCTAAATTATTAATGCCATGTAATGTAAAAGCAACTATAAGGTAAGTGCAGCATAATGCTGCAGTGGCTGTGTTGTACAGAGAGAAAACGAGAGAGAACTGCATCTGTTACAGTATGTTATACTTATTCTCTATCATATAGTTGTGCCTAGCATCATGTTGTGTTCTTCCATTTCATGCATCAAGTGTTATTGCAGCATGTTGTGGCAGCCAGTGATGTGATAACCATTTTGTACTGTGGAGATGCCAATACTTAGATGCTGTCTGATTTCCACCTGTAGGTGGCCCTAGCAGTGTATTCACATTTTAAAGGGTATGTCACTATTAAAGTTGCCCTGGATCTTGGCAGTCATCACATAAAACCATCCCTGAAAACCACTTTTCACTATTTTTTGTGGCAACATGGTCTGCTTGGGGTACTAGTAGGACACCTTGGGAAGATGTACATTATTTGAAATTTCAGCTTAATCTAAGCCGAAATACCAAAGTTGTCCACCATTTTGTGTAATATCTGCCAAGCAAAGCCAGGCTCTCTGAGCAATAATGTGTCCCTGGATCTTGGCAGTTATCACAGAATACTCCCCACCTGAAAACAACTTTCCTGTTTTTGTACTGATGTGGTCTTCTTTGAGTATTTAGGGACACCCTTGGGAACATTTATCTGTAATTGTAGCTTAATCTAAGCAGAAATGCCAAAGTTATCAGTCATTTTGTGTAACGTCTGCCATGCAAATACTGGCTCTCTGAGCAGGTACCTGTTCCTGATCTTGGCAGTCATCACATAAAACCACCTCCTGAAAACCACTTTACCCTTTCTTTAGCAACATCTTCTTCTTAGGGTATTTCGGGTAAATCACGGGAAAGATGTATCAAGAATGACAGCTTAATCTAAGCAAAATGTTAAAGTTATCAACCATTATAAGTCTAATGAATTATTTATGAGCTAAAGTAGCTTACTGATTGGCTGCTGTGCCAATCTGAAATCTCTTAGAAATGCCCAGCACAGCAATGACACTCAGCTGATCATGCCCTGTGCACTGACCGCAGTGACTGCAAACAAGAACTGTCAACGCTAACTCTGTAAAAAAATCTCATTATTATGATTAGACTTATAATCACAATAATGACCTCACAACTAGGTCATTTTCTGGGGATTAATGACCGCCGGGAGGTTGGTCTCAGCTGTGCCCCAGGCTACCTTTCCCCAGCTGATCATTAATCCTCAAGGAAATGACCAGCTGTTCAGTCATTATTAATTAATTAAATATGATGCCTGACAAGCAAAAACAGGCTCTCTGAGCATAAATCTGTCTGTGTATCTTGGCAGGTATCAATAAAACCACCCCAGAAAGCCACTTTCCACTTTTTGAAGCAATGTGGCCTCTTGGGGTATTTACAGTAGGGAACATCCTGGGGAGCATGTATGAACTTGTTTGTTTATACCACAAGAAATGTCAAAGTTATTATTGGTTCTGTCTAATGTTCATGCAGCACATGCAGGCCTGATAGGAGACATTTGAGCTACACTTTGCCCAACAAACATCACATGGATGCATCCCTCAAAACACTTTATTTTAATTTCTGTGCACTTAGGGGTGGTCAGGGACACCTAGAGGAACATGTACAATATCTGGAATTCTTTTTTTTTTACTTGTTTATTGAAGTTTCACATCCAACAACATAGTCAAGTGCAGTTTACATGAAGCTATACCAGGAAAATGCATTTTCTCTTTATACATTAACATATATCTGACAACATGGCAATTGTTGATTTACACCTACCTGGTTAATGGATGTATTGGTTGTTGCTGAGGTATCCCATTTCAGGCCTAGGCAAGTTGATTGCTATCATTGTACCATGGGATCAGAGTATTTGCCCCTCAAAGTGAATATGTTGTTCTTAAAGAGCTACTGACACCAAAATGAAAACTTTAAAAACATGATAACTAGGTACAATTCTACTTGCACTCCATTTATATTCCTTAGATTTCTCCTCCACATTATTTACTACTGTGTAAATTTGCATGAATATGTTATTTGTATCCCTTAGAGTTCACTTAGAGTCAATCTGCCTGAGATAACTGACTCCTACTTCAAATCATAACTCTGTTGTGACATCACAGTCAGTTGCCATGAGAGTAACTGTGATGTCACAAGCAGTACATTATGACCTCAGGTAGGGAAAAAGCAACAGGAATAAATAAACTCTTCAGAAGCAAAGATCCTATTTTCCTGCAAGTGACCTCAGTAATAAATAATGTGGAGCAGAAGTACAGATCTAATGTGAGAAACAATCTAAACTGTACTTAAATATTATGTTTTGTTAAAGTTCTCCTGAATGTGTCAGTTGCTTTTTAATTACATTTGATTGGGAGGCCCATATTTTATTGAACTTAGCCATTTGCCCATTGGGTGAGAGCTGTAGCCTCCATTTTAGGCATAGCTGCAAGTTATTTGCCACACTTGGATGGTAAGTGGTTCACTGGCCATCCAGAATTATGCCATGGCCTTCTGGCATTTACAAGAGTAATAAACCACAGGTGGAGACCATCCCTCAATTTGTGTGTCAGGGTCAGCACCCAGAATGAGTTCCAGGGTGACTTAGGGAGTTTATTTCAAATACTTGTGACATAAGATCATGTACCCTGTCCCAGAAGGAAGTAGTTTAGGAGCACATTAAAGTCATATAGAGAACTGAACCTTCATCCACCCCACACTAGGGACACAATGGGACTGGTCAGCCCAGATTGTGTGGAGTTGGTTTGGTGAGATTACAATAAGTATGTAAGTAAGTTTGTTTATAATGGCACTCTTCCCAGAAGCCCAGAGTGCCTTAGAGTAAGATGAGGAGTAGGCAATGTATAGGAAATTTAACTGGACCAGTCTGAGCTTGTTACTTCTAGAGCAAGTGTTTTGGTGTTGGATTGCAGCTGTTGAGACGTTGGGGTAATCTACAAGTTTAGATCCACCCCTACCACTTCCGGATGATGTTCCCAGTAGGAGGCTCATCCTTCCCCTGTAGCATTTTGTAATAAATTGAGAGTGATTTGGTACATGACTGGGGTCTACACATTCTTCACTAGTGGTGTGGGGTTTCTCACCAGGGAGTCTACAAAGAACTTTAAGACAAGCTGGCAGACCTGAGATAGGTAAAGAGTCTCCCAACCCCAGTCCCCAGCCCCTCTGAAGCTCCTGGAAGGTTGCAATCTGCCCCTACATATACTGTAACTGACTCAGGTTAGATAGCCCTCTCTTTTATTACCTCAAGCAGCCTTAATGGACAAATACTGTTTATCTGGGTTTCAATTTTAGTGACTCAGCTATTCCCAGGTTAAGGAGATCTGGGGGACACTTAGTGATTTATTGGCTGCTAGCCAGATTCGCACCATGTTCTTTGTGAAAGGATTGGTCAACACAGGTATGGAAATTGTCTCCAAAGACAGGGATAGGGATCCTCTGAAGGTCACAGCCCAGCTCTTCCTCTTCTAGGTCTACCCAAGTCATGGTTGCAGGTGGTCCACAGTGGGGATGAATGCCAGTTGGGAGGCAATTCTGCCCAAAACATTTCCACAGGTACTTGTAGCATGTTTTTCCAGATTCAAGCATTCTTATCATTCCCCAGAAACCTATGTATGGCTAAGTCAGTTTGTCTAAATATGTATTCTGGTAGATGAATACAAAGACCCTGGAAGAGATACAGTCATTTAGGGAGAACTGACATTTTAACTATTTGTTTTACTCAACAAGAAATGGACAAAGTCCTCCATCTTTGCAGTCCTCACTGATGGTAGATACTAGTGGGCCAGAGTTTTTCTTATTATTTGTTATTGTTTATCTGAAATGATAACCTCAGGTATTTAACCTTATGCACTATGAGGAGGCTATAGGATTGTGTGCTAGTCCCTCCTGTATTTTTTAACTATTGGCATGATTTCACTTTTGAGCAGTTATTTTTATTGCCAGCTGGTGACCTATACTTTTAAGGGACTTGGACAGGTGAAAGACTATCAAATGGATACTGCAGGTATAGGAGTAGGGGTGAAATTGCTGTTTATTAGGATTTGCCCATGAGGACTGAATACAGGGCTTGATGCACCCCACCAGTTGTTCTCTAACTCCATATCTCCTCAAACTTTCAAATTTGTACCCCAATCCTCTCAGTCAAAGGCCGTTTCTGCATCCAGGACAAGGACTGCTGCCCCATGGTTGCCCACCCTCCTGGACCAACTATGGATAATATTTAGGGTTCTTTGGATGTTGTGCTTCCCCAGAAAACCCTTCATGAACCCAGCTCAATCAGGGTGGATACAGATATGGAGAGCATTCTCCAATCTTAATATGATTAATTTGGCCACCGCTAAATAGTTCAAAGTGAGCAGGGATATTGGGTGGTATGAAACCCACAGGGAGGATCTTTGCTCTGTTTAGGAAGTACAGTGATTGCAGGAGCATCATGGATGGGGGCAGCCCACCCTGTGCAAAACTATCTGCTAGCATTTCTAGCAGTGGTTCCACAAACTGTCCTGATAATCTTGTAAGAAGGACTATGGGCAGGCAATCTAGCCCTGGGACCCACCCTCCATTGTCCCTTAATAGCATGTAGCACCTCTGCACTGGTGAGTGGGCCCCTTATTTCCTCTGTAAGTCCAGGTTCCATTGGAGTGATTTCAGCTTTTGAGAAAAGTCATCCATCTCATCAAAGGAAGCTGATACCACTGAAGTGCGTCAATAACTTGTAAAATAAGCATAAACCATTCCTACTCCCCATCTGGTCCACAGTGGCCTTCCCAGATGCTCCACTGATGTGGGAAATTTCTCTTTCAATTGATGCCTCAATTGCCAGATCAGACATTTGGTCTCAAGTCCCCATCAAGGTATCTCACCACTTGGCAGAATACTATGGCTAGTTTGATTTACGATGGCATAGAGTATTCAGCTTCCATTTTAATATCTGCAAAATTCAGTACTGGTGGGAGGGTTTGATTGTAAGTGCCTCTTCACAAGCCTCTACTGTGCTTTCTAAGTGTGCAATGCCCTGTTCCCTACACTTTTTTCTGTGGCTCGCAAATGGGATGAACTGGTCCCTTATATACACCTTCAGGGCCTCCCATCTGGTTCACTGGACGGTATCATTATATCTATTTTTGGTTAGGTATCCTGGATTGCTCAGCCAGTGAAGTCCCTATATTCCTTATCATTAAGGAGGCGTGGTCAACTCTACAGGGTCTAGATTGGGGTGATCTGAAGCCCAGACAGAAACTGTAGCTGACAGTTCATGGTCAGACACCAGAACTGAGGGATAACCAAGCAAGGACTCTTAGGGTATCATGAGTGGTTACCAGGAGCCTGTCAATTCTTGGATAAGACTGATGGGCATAGGAGTAGCAACTATACTCCCTTCCCATTGGGTTACAGTGCTTCCAGATGTTAATGAGGTTATAGGTAGTCTCAAGTTCACCCGACGCTTGAGAGTTATGGGAAGTGGGGACAAGAGTAATATTTGACCTGACCATCACTGTGTCATGCACACAATTGTAATCCCCACCAGAATCTATGGGTCTGTGAGACATATCTAAAACCAATTTCTGGTAGAAACCCACTTCCTCAACATTGGGTCTATAGATGAAGCTAACAGCAAATATGTCCCCTTAATTTAACCTATTTTGAGGCAGGTGTATTGTCCTCCTAGGTCAATTTTATGGGTTAGGAATAAGCTCTGAAAGTCCAGGGATCCAGATAGCCACTGTCTGTCTTTAGAACTATAGCACAATCTCACCCATGTGCTTCTCCAGCAACCACATGTCTCTCTATTTCGTGGTTGCTCATATGTGTCTCCTACATTAGAAATATAGTTCTTTTAATTTTTAAACTCTTGCCTGTACCCTTTGTATTTGATGAATTTTTAGACATTAGCATTCCAGGTTGTTATTACTATATTATCCATCACTGTACATGCCATGTTTGTGATGATTCCATGTCCTGTCTAGTGCTAGAAGTCCTGGGACTGACCCAGAGATTGATTTGTGTATCTGAGATAGTTGCACTTGCAAAACCCTGTGAAATTCCCTTTTAACCTACCCTTCTTCACCTTCCCATCCCCATATATCTACTTCCCAGTTAACAATAACGGCAAAACTGCCTGAACCAGAAGTCCACACCACCTTTACATTCAGGTGAATTCTCCACCTGCACATGCTCACTTTCAGACTAATGGCTGTTCTCTTGGAGTATCTAGGCATGCCTTTTACCCTGTGACAATTACTAGTTAAACATACAAAACAATTAGTTGCTAAGAATTACATGTGGGGCTAGTAGGAACCAGCATCAGCCCATCTCCAACCTCAGTATACCTTTATACGGGTGCCACAACCAGTTCATTCACCATACATGTGAACTGGATTTTGCAGCACTGGGCAGGAAGGGAACCATCCAGATATTGCACCCCTGCCCCATACACCTCCAACCTGGAGGTGATTATATATAAGTACTGGAGGTGGGGAGCAAAGCCCTGGGTTTGGGAGTGGGGGTCAAGCCCCCACAAACATGCAGAACATGCCCCAGGGCATTGAGCACGTTGGGGTTGGCAGCACAATTGTCAGGTGTGATGTTCGCCATTGGTATTGTGCTGTTGCTGCAATGACAGCTGTGGTATTTCTTAGCACTGTAACATGGGTGAACCCCAGCTTCCATCCCCACTCTGTAGTGTGGCCGACTCAGTTTATCAAAGTTCAAAGCACAACTGGTAAGCCCTAAACATATCATGTTGTCTCAGTGGTCCCTTATCAGAGATTGTTGTCATATATATATATATATATATATATATATATATATATATATAATGGTAGCACGGTAGTGATACCATAGTTAGGGTTGAGGAGCCATTTACATGTTAAACCCAAAATTTTGCACCTTAATAACTTTGCAACCATTTGACAGATTTGCCTGAAATTTGGAATACACAATCAAGAACCATATGCCTTGGGATCTGCCAAGTTTTGTACCAGTTGGATACACGACTGCTGGAGTTATTAGCATGATCTGCGCATGCGTTACACTTTTCTGGAATTCTATGGTCGTGCCTACAGGTTCATAGTTGCATGACCATCCCAAAATCTTCAGGGAATGTGCAGCCGGGTCCCCAATGTGCCTTTCAAGCTTTTGTGAAAAATATTAAACGTTCAAAAGTTATTCAAAAACAATTTCCCTTATAAGTCAATGGAAAAGTTAACAAAAGTTCGCAGTGTCGCAAATGCATTTTTACTTTCGAAATGGCCTCTTACTTTCTAAATCCGCCATCTTGTTTTCAGTTAGTGATCAGAAAAATGCTTGCCATTTAAATTTGGGACCCTCTAGCAACCTAATTTTTTGTATTCGCTTAGTCGGAGCCTGAGGATGCTAGCCATGTCTTTATTTTGGGGTAAAACACCCCAGAAATGTGTTTTCAAATTTTGGAAAAGTACTTTCACAAGTACTTTCGTGCTCATGAAAGTGTCTTAAATTTTGTGAAAGCTTTAAAATATGCACAGTACTTTTCTAGGCTGTGAGGAATGACAGCAATTCTTTGGCACCCCGCTGCAAAAGAACGGTTAGAGTTTTGGGTTGAAATTTGAGGGAACACAGCTGACATCTCACAGATGTGCCTTTCAGTGCTGTGTTGAAAAATATTACACAACGGTAAAGTTACGGTACTCCAAAGTTGACAGTTTTTCCCATAGGATAACATTACGGCGCCTAACGCATTACAGGAATCTTTGGCACCCTGCTACAAAATAACGGTTTGGTCTTTTTCCTGAAATTTGGAGGAAGACAGCCAACAGCCCACAGATGTGCCTTTCAGTGGTTTGCTGAAAAATATTACAGGAGGCAAAGTTATGGCCTCTGAACTTCTTTTCCCCATAGGATAACATTATGGCGTTCACCACGCTTTCAGGGCCTTATCTCGAAACAGTGCGAGATACGGACTTTTGTTGGAAAATGCTTAGTCCCCAACCAGGGGCTAAGTACAAAACTGGTCAGGGCAGTCGAAATCATATGACTTTTAAATTTTTTTCTGCGCTGACGGTTCCTGAGATATAACCTATTTAGTATTCCAAGTCCTCATTTTCTGCTCCAATACTCATTATTATGCATACATTCTTTGTACTTAGTGTCTTTCCTATGCAGCTTTTGGAGAAAACCAGCCTGTGCACTTACATTACTGTTACTGCTGTTCTTCCGCTATGCGGTTCCATTCGTTTACTTACTATAGTTGACGCTTCAGCTTCACCATGTGCGTATCCTTTGCATTTTCATTTGTGCTTGTGTTTCTGTTATTTTTGCCATTTGTGTCTACAGTACTGTTTCTCTTTCTGTTTCACTTTGGCACCATGCCCATTGACATTTCTGTTTCCAGGCACCATGTTACTATGTGACAGACACATCACGTGGCAGACCCTTCCCATCTATGCCACCATGTGCGAATCCTTTCTGTTCTCATTTGTGCTTGCATTACCATATGCGCCACTGTTAGCGCTTCTGTTTGCGTTGCTGTTCCTGCTACTATGCCATTAAGACATTGGTGGAGTGGAGGCAAGTCTAGAGGGCCTCAGACTCCCCGCTCACTGCATTACATTCACTATTTCTTGTTATCATTCTCAAAAGAAGGGAAATTAGAGGCAAAAACTCTGTTTAATGCATTACATTAGGGTTGTTCCACAGCGACAAAGTGAGGAAATTAGGTGTTAGGGTTGAAAACCCCCTTGGACCCATAGCCCCCAACCAGCATTGGGGTGTGCATTGGGGTCATCGGTCCTAACTCTCACCTCATTCTCCTATACTTCTCTGCTTTACACATGTGATGGGGTGAGAGTTGGGCTGGTCACCCCAATGCGCACCCCAATGCCGGTTGGGGGTGGGTGGGGTCCAAGGGGTTTTCAACCCTAACACTGAATTTACTCACTTTGTCACTGTGAAACAACCCTAACTAATGCATTAAACAGAGTTTTACTCATATACATATATATATATATATATATATATATATATATATACTGTATATATCACAAAAAATGTGTTAATGCAAGAGTTAGGGTTCTTTTGCAGTGAAAAAAGTGAGGAAATTCATTGTTACGGTTTTCAACCCTAACTCCTTCTCCCCCAACACCACTCCACCCCCCAGCCCCCATCCCCACTGGCACACACACACACAGGCAGAAACATACACACACACACACACAAAACACAAAACTATGGGGGCAGTACAAGGAAATACAACCAATCACACAGACTTGATTTCAAACACATACACAGAGTGCAACTTGTTCAAAGGAGGGTAAACAAATGGTGAGCTGTGCAGCAGCAAAGATACAAGGAGAGAGAATAAAGCATCTTTGCATTTATGTCCTTTAGCAAGCAAAAGAGGACATCATTTTCAGAAAAATACATAAACACAAGAACAAAGTACTTAATAATGTACAACTTCTTCCAGAAGTGATGTCTTTAATAATTGTTATAAAGGTAATATATAAATGTATGTTTTGATGCTTTGTGACAGCCTGACACAATGTATACACACCTATCTGTTTTCCAGAATGAACTACAAGCACTACTCTCTTATCTCACTTACTGACAGTTACAGATTACAGACTATAGTTCTGAGAATCAAGCTCTGGTCTTGTGTAGTGGATGTAAAACATCATTCAGAGCTTACAACACAAACCTGAAGAACATACAGGCAATACCTTTATAATGCAGAGGCATGTATCACAATCTACTGAATGGCGTGTAACTGTCATTATAATGTTTGTTGAGAAAATAATTTATGAAATGTTCTGGTCAGGTCTGAAATCATTGTAGATACTTTTTAGGGCAATGAACAGTCCACAAATCAATATACAGTGTCTTGTTGCATTGCAGTCATATGTCACTGACACTATAAAATAAAATAATTTTCATGTAGATAGAAACATTCAAAAGACTGCATTTGACACCACACAAGGAATACTTGCACAGTAACACTGTCCATTAACATGCACTATCAACAAGGTACAGATTCTACTTTGTTTACTTGTTAGTTCTTACTGACCCTGACTAGAATACCCTATGTCTTATGAATTCCACAATTCTTTCACTCCTCATTAATCTAAGACATTGTAAAGAAGTCTCATTATAACAAGGCTGTGAGAAACAGAACTTTCTGATTGGCTGCAAACATTTGAACAGCCTTATGTTAACCTTTTATTTACATACAGTACATGTACAGCTTAACCATATGCTGAACATGGTTTCACACTGTTTAAAAACAGTTTTATTATAATAGCAATAAGGCACTGCTAGGATTATGTTAATGGTCAGCCAATCACCCTCTAGGAACATGTGGCACTTGACTATACCTTGTGCAAATATAACACCTCTAGAGGGTGATTAATAGACCATTAACATAACCTTGCTCATGCCTTATCGCTTATAGATGCTTTAAGAACCCTCAAGTGTGATAGAATTGTCTTTAACATAACTTCTGAGACATTGCCTTTATACTCAAATTGTTGCCCTTTTGTTGTATAGCTGATTTATTGAAAGATATTACCATGTTGTGGTTTGGTAATTCCATTCACATACTTGACATTTCCTCCATGTGCCTACTCTAGTCTTGTGCTCAGTTGTATGAATCTTATGGTAATTCAGCTTCTCCTTGTGGTTTCTCATGCTGCACAAACTGCACCATTTTGTTTACCCTCCTCTGAACAGGTTGCACTCTGTGTATGTGTTTTCATGGAGCTCAGGTCTGTGTGATTGGTTGTATTTCCTTGTACTGCCCCCATAGTTGTGTGTGTGTGTGTGTGTGTGTGTGTTTTGCTCTGTGTGTGTGTGTGTGTGCCAGTAGGGATGGGGACTGGGGGTGGAGTGGTGTTGTGGGGAAGCTGGAGTTAGGGTTGAAAACCCTATCGACTAATTTCCCACATTTTCACTGCAAAAGAACCCTAACTCTTGCATTAACGCAGTTTTTGCAATTAATTTCCTCTTTGAGAAACAGCTAAAATAGAATCTGACTCAGATCACCTTTAAAACAGAATGAACCTTTACATAACATTTTTTTCCAAGTGTCACCTTTTAAAACATGACAGAATGTCCTTCCACATCAGGTATTACATTATGTTATTTTACCCACACATTGCAACATATTTCAGAATATCATTTGAAATATCAGTTGTGTTCTTTTCTACTGTTCATAGTATAATAATATAGAAAGCAAAATATAAACCTTTGAAATAATAGACATTTCTAAATATGTTACATTGTGTGTGCAGTATAACAATTTTATAGCAAGTAATTACTTGGTCTGACACTAACATGTATTATATAACAACATGTTATATTCCCTGAACCCTGTCTAAGCAATACATCTATCTATAGATATATCTAATAATGAGACAAATAAACTATTAAAAAGTATAACATTTATCAAAAATATTGTCTTAAAAATAAAACTCTTATTTACAAGTATTTAAAATAAATTAAATATTTAAACAAATACATGTTATCGCTACATGTGGGGAAAGGTAGAAAAGGGTTTATAAATAAATATTAAATTAAATTCTTCATAATGTTACTCTTGGGTGGGATAAAACAATATAAATAACTAAAAGAAGTGTTGTATATATTTACAAATATTTGCCAGGAGTGATAGGGAGATGTTTACGCTCAGGCTTTAGGGACTTTGGGAGACGATGGTGGGGAGGAAGTGAAGGTTGCTCTGGAGCAGGTGCAGGTAGGTGCCCTCTTCTGCTGGTGCTGTTTCTTCCATTCTATGAGGGGCATCTTCAAGGGCTGCTGCTGGGAATCTTCAGAGGGCTGATCATCCTGAAGGTGCCGCAGGTCATGCTGTAGAAGCGGATGGATTGCTTCTGTGGCCTCCATCTGGTTCTCATCTAGCTGCACCATGAGACTGTGTGAGACTTGAGCGAAGCTACAGAGGCCTCTTCCAATTTGCAAAACTAATGTATCACTTTGGTGAGACCTCTGTTGCTCTGCTCTAGCCCACGAGTGGCAACCAAGGCCGTATGCCCAACAAGCCCGTGACGCTGCAGCAAATCTATAATCTCTCCCACTGAGAGATAATCTCATTAGTCTGCCCGACCAAATAATTCAGCTTTGCTATAGTGTCATGGGCATGCTTGACAGCAGCCCTATTGTAACTCTGCATGGCCTCCAGCAGCAGGCTGAGGTGTCATTCATTTTGTTAAGAATGGCTAATTGCCCTGTTCAGAAAAAGAAACACAGAAAAAGAGAACATTTACATACACAAAACTGTAATACACCCTTGTAACAATCAGCTGCACAAATACGTCTATTACTAATTTTCTTAATTCTTCACATGTATCTACAGCTATAACAGCATGAAAAGCTGTATCCACTTATTAACACTGTTATAAATCTTTGTTGGTCACACAATTACTGTAACATTATCAAATAGTACTATGTGACATGAGGAAGGCAAGTCAAGTTTTATTTTTCTGGTGCCCAATCCCACAGCCTCTGAGTACTATGAACACTGTCTGTTATTTCTTATTGTTTAAGTCATTGTCTATCAATGGTATTCTTTTAGCAGTTTTCAATCACTATATGAAATATATCCAAAGGTTGTGCAACACTATTATATTATCATCTCTACCTAGTTGCTGTTTTCTCAAACAGTATACAATCATCTCCTGAGGAATCAGATCTGTAGAATATTACAGTACTATTGCAATGAAACATACAATGACACAACATTATACATTCAATAATACTTTGAGAGACAACACACACTATACTTGTCTTGAATCTCAGTTCTTGGTAACCTAAGAAAGAAATGGTGTTGTATTTATCAACAGAAACACTTGCCTCTAGCCAATGACACAGCACACTCAACAGAAATGTTGTGGTGATCATGCTGGCTGTGCTGTGACAGTTATATTAATACATCTGTAGTAGAATACTCAGGCATGAATAAAAGTACGTCACTGAACTGAAAGCTTTAAATAATGTCACCCATCCTCAAAATTAAACTTATAGAACCTTTTTTCGACATATTTGTCATTACAGCAACAGAAGAACACATATGATTCACACACTACACCACAAGTATACATTTATCTCTAAGTTCAAACTACTGTCTTGCATATTATTTAGAGTATCAATACTACTAGCAACTTTAAGTAACTATCACTGTGACTTTCTGAACCTTCTACATGAAATAAAAGTAATACAGAACTGCATGTGAAACACATATATTATATCATTCATCATTGCAAATCAGTATAGCCCACAACATGTACTACTTTTGAATAAAAATAAAACATGGTAACAACTACTTACGCTCCTCAGCTGGAGGCGAGCATCACCTGCGGCTGCAGATGGATGACCTGCTGTTGGAGATTCAGCTGTTTCCTCCACAGAGGTCTCTATTTCCACTATCTTGATGCCCCTCTGGAGTCTTCTCCTCCAACAGCACCATCTGTTGATGGTTCTTCCTCTGTTAAAACATTTGAAACAAACCAAGTTTCTCATGTGACAATATATGAGTCAATATCATATATATATATATATATATATGTATGTATATATACACACACACACATATATATCATTGTCACTACTAGTTACCCAATATCATTTATGTTGACATATATAATACAATGTATGAATGAACTAATCATGGAATATACAGTACATATATTCTATACATTGGCACAGTCATTTCAATTATCGCTATCAAAATACTATCATATTCTATTAAACATACAAATTGTCATAGTCTCATACTTTAAAAATACGTTCACAGTTCCATACTAACCATTAGACCACACACATAAAAAGAAGACTTCTGCAGTGTTCTACAAAATATATGTAACTGCATAATACTATATAACAAAATGAGTCTCACTGATTCTCTGTACAAGACAAACAATTTGAAAACATATGTAACATCATGTTCAAATGAATCATAAAAATTGGCAATATTACAGTAAATTGCAGACTTCATTTATGCATTCAGTAGCTAACATGTATAATGGTGGCACCATGTACAACACTATTAATAGTCTACCATAAAACCTTGTTATTCTAGAAAGTTACAATCTCAAGACGATTTTTCCAAGAAGATTATACTAAATACAAAACTGTATAATAGAATGGCAAAAACAATACAGATCTGTGAGTGATCAATTGGCAACCAGACAGCTAATGTAATCCCACTACCACATCACTGCTGTAGTCCCGACTTCACTCTAAACTTGTAGACCATTTTACAACGATAACAATGTTCAGTGATTTGTTTTCCATCTTCTGTTTCAAAACTAAATATTTTTCCAACAGTAACTAAGGAAATTTCTGAAAATGTTTATTTTTTCTATCAGAAGAACCCATTTTATTATGCCAATCATAGAATTCGGTATGTATTGTGGTGGCATACCTTCGTATGTAAAGTTTTGAATGAACTTGTTATATACTATTCTACCCAAGGATGTGAGCCATTATATCACCCCAATACAACACACACCCTGTGGCCTATCACCACTCAGTTAGACACAGTATTCTCTTACATAGGAAACACATTCTACATACTTAGTTCAAAGACACTCATTATGGTGCCTGATATCGCAGAGTGCCAAGGCACTGGACGCCACACTTCAAAGTAGGTCATTAACCCATGTTTGAGAATGGACTCAGTCCATTGGACAACATCCATGGAACAAGATGATTAATCATGTGAAAGAGTGTTCTCCTATCCTAGAAGAGTGCCTGTGAAGCCTCGCTATAGTATTGACCCTTCCCGTTACCTTTGACAGCACCCTCACCACAGCAGTACATCCGTATTGCCATAAATAGTCTGCCAGTCTCCCCTGCCACCAGTGCTTTACTCCTCATAGGACAGCAACCTGCCCAGCAATGGGGTACGTTGAGTACTATTGAGGCTTGGCTGTGAGATCTGTAGCAGCAGCTGCAGAAGACAACAGTCAATGCATGAAACCACCAGGTGGGCCAAAGGAGAGTTGCACACTGGAGTAACAGACAAGATAAAGAAAAATAACATACACAAACAAAAAGAGGTAGTCATCAGCACATAATCTGTACTCACCAGCAGAGTTGAGCACCAGCAGCTGATCAACTGCAGCCCTCATCCCGCACCTTCCAGGAGTGGTTGAAGCTGTGCAGGATGGGAGGTGCAGGTTCCGTTGGTATTGTGGCTGAGTGAGAAAAAAAAGAACATACTTTATCAGACATTGCTGAATTAACATCAATGTCACAATATTGTTGTAGCAATGTCCATTATAACTTATTAACACTTCTACAGGTATCACTAGTATGAAATTGCATTCCTAGAAATTATTATATTCATGGTAAACCTATACTATACAGGTTTAGTACCAGTTTTCACCTATGAAAAATACACCTGTAATACAATCAGTTGCCCAGAAAACAAATGTTCTGCACTATTCAAAACTACTAAATATCTTTACTATCTTGCTTTGTGTTTACAGCATTCATTACATAGTATCATTAACAATATGACTACAAATACCTTACTTAATCATAACTATCTATCCTATGCTATGACAAATGATATGCCTTGTACAGTAAGATTTTCTGAGAATACACCCAAACTGTCATATTAATACTTAAAAGACAAAGAACCACTGTGCGCAAACACTGAGACAAGGGTTACCCTAAAGAGCATTTGGCTGGGAAGCCAAGTTTCAAGAAAATACAAAATCACACATGCCCACACAATGCAAAGTATCATGGGCTGCATATGCAAATCACCACAGAATGTTATGCTGGTTCAACTTTAAGCAGAATTGCATGGTGCCAAAAGGCCTCTCACACAGTTTGCAAAGGGTGCTAACAGATGACATAGACATGTGTTTCATTCTACCAGGACTCATCAGTATGCCTCGCCTGTTTGACACCCCAGTGGAATGAACCAGCTACCCTAAGACGGCCTGTCTGGGTTATGTTGTGGTGAACCCATTAAAATAAAAACTATTTAAAGACAAAGAACCTCTGTGCACAAACACTGAGGCAAGGTTACCCAAGGCATTTGGCTGGGAAGCCAAGTTTTAAGAAAATACAAATCACACATGCCCACACAATACAAAGCATCATGGCTGCATATGCAAATCACCACCAGTTTTTATTTTAATGGGTTCACCACAACATAACCTAGACAGACCATCTTAGGGTAGCTGGTTTATTCCACTGGGTGTCAAACAGATGAGGCATACTGATAAGTCCTGGTAGGACGAAACATGTGTCTATGACATCTGTTAGCACCCTTTGCAAACTGTGTGAGAGGCCTTTCAGCACCATGCAATTTGCTTAAAGTTGAACCAGCATAACATTCTGTGGTGATTTGTATATGCAGCACATGATGCTTTGCATTGTGTGGGCATATTAATACTTACTACCATATTCAGCTTCCAATCTCAGCATGAAGAGAATAAGAAAGATGTAATACATTTAACAGTCTCTGTTATATTAGTACTGTAAGAAAAAATTACTCACCTTAGTAATGTTGTTTCTTCTAATGGAGTCTTGCTATATTATAGACATTAGCAGTTTGATCCAGCTCTAGAACTGCCCAGGAGTGAAATGGTTAAAACCATTCCAAAATAGAATTTTGGCACAAGAGCAGCTCTATCTGTGTCATTTCAAACTTGAACTGTCAGATCTTACGAGCCAAACTCACTAAGGTCTGTGTGAAGCTGTAACTCACACTAGCCAAATGGCTACCTAAATAATAACAACCATTGATGGTCCCAACACCCAAGACTCAAGTCAGGGGACCAGAAATACTAACACCATTCTAATAATATGAAAATGGAACATAAGTATAATAAAACACACACGCTGTACACATACACACCCCCAAAGTCCCAAAGGGACAAAATGCTAACAGGACATAAGTAGTGCCCACTCTGTTGCCCGCACCCCACCAAGTAGAGGTTCTGAGAGGGGCAGGTTTGGGGAGTCTAATATAGCAAGACTCCATTAGAAGAAACAACATTACTAAGGTGAGTAATTTTTTCTTCAAACAACATGAAGTCTTGCTATATTATAGACATTAGCAGAATACACAGCAGTACCTCCATGGAGGAGGGCAGAACCTACTTAGGGAATAGGCTCTGAAGAACAGCTGTGCCAAACCGAGCATCTCTCCTGGCCTGGACATCCAGGGAGTAATGCTTGGGAAAAGTGTGTACCGTTTCCAAGTAGCAGCCTGGCAAATCTCTAATAAAGGATATCTCTGGCAGCAGCTAGAGACGCAGCTGTACCCCTGGTAGAATGAGCCTCAAACTCGGGGGCTCTGCCCACTTTCTGATAACAAATTGGATACAAGAGACAATCCACCTGGCTATTGATCTCTTAGTGGCAGGTTTGCCTTTCCCAACTTCACCATAGGTAAGGAAAAGTTGAGGGATTCGAACCTGGACCTTTGGTACGCTATATAATAACTAAGAGCTCTCTTAACATCCAGGTTGTGCAACCTCCTCTCACCAAGAGGAGGATCAGTGGAAAATACTGGAAGGGAGATAGATTGATTAAGATGGAAATCTGAAACCACCTTAGGCAAAACTTCCTATTAGTCCTAAGGACTACCTTATCCCTGTGGAAAGAAATAAAGTCAGTCTCCACTGACAAGGCTTGCAATTCACTTATGCGCCTGGCAGAAGTGATAGCCACTAGAAAACAGTTTTCCAAGTTAGGTACTTAAACCTGCAGAAGACAGAGGTTCAAAAGGGGTTGCATTAACTGGGCAATGCAAACATTAAGGTCCCAAGCAGGGCCGGTTCCCAAAAGGGAGGATTAGTATGGAGTAATCCCTTAAAAACTTGGAAAACACAGGATGAGAGGAAAGAGGGATGACTTTCCTGTTGACACAAAAGCAGACACAGCTGCCAAATGAACTCTCAGGGTAGCTGGTCTGAGACCCAAGAAATTAAGATGTACCATGTAATCTAACAAAATGGGCAACTAGCAGATTCTGGGGAAATATTTTCCTAGCAAACCAAATGGAAACCTTTTCCATTTAGAACTATAAGTAGTCTAGTGGAAGGCTTTCTGAAGCCTTTAGATCTCAAGAACACCCGAGAGAGGTGTAAATCAGCAACTCTAACTCCTCAAGAGCCAGGCCTTGAGGTTGAGGGATTTGAGGTCCGATACCAAACCCTTCCCTGGGCACAAGTCAACAGATTGTGATTCCTGGGGAGGCTAGGGAAGATGGACTGTCAGAGACAGAAGGGAGGGGTACCAGGGTTGTCTGGCCCATCCGGGCAATCAGAATCACCCTGCAAGGCTGAGATCTGATTTTGACTAGTACTTTGAATAGGAGAGTAAAGGGAGGAAAGTATAGAGGAACTTCCTCCCAATCCAGAAGAAGGGCATCCAGGGAACTGAGCCCAGCACTGGAGGCCTGCAACAGAACAGAGGAAGTTTGTGATTGTCTGGGGCTGCAAAAGATCTATCTGAGGGATGCCCACCTGGCAAAACTATCCCTAGTATTTGAGGATCCAGGGACCATTCGTGATGGCCCTGGGAAATCCTGCTGAGGGCATCCGCTAGGACATTGTCCTTCCCTGGAAGATGAACTGCTATGAGGGAAGTGTTCAGGAATAGGCCAGAGACCACAACTTCATTGCCTCGTGCACAAGGTCAAGACCGAGTGACCCCTGTTTGTTGATGTACCACATTGTTGTGGTGTTGTCTGTTCTGACTTGTATCACCTTGTCGTGGACAGATGCAGAAAAGCTTGAAGAGCTAAAAAGACAGCTCTGAGTTCCAGCAAATTGATGTGGAGCAGAGATTCCTGGGGACCAAACTTCCTTGAGTGGAAAGGTCGCCCATGTGGGCTCCCTAACCCAGAAGGGAAGCATCTGTGAGAGAGTCAAGTCGAGAAGGGGAAATGAAGGGGACCCCGCTCTTAAATTGCTCTGATCCTGCCACCACTGGAGAGCTAGGATCAAGGTTCGAGTCACTGGGACCAACTTGGAAAGGGGGTCTCTTCTCTGAGACCAAAAGGTTCTCAAGTGAAACTGAATGTCTCTCATCTGAAATCTGGCTCCCTGCACAACAGCTGGGATGCAGCCATGTGCCCCAGGAGCTGCAGAAAGTGTCTTGCTGGTCGAGAGACCTGCAGAGTGAGAAGAGGCCAGAGCCACTAAATTCCTTACCCTTTCTGGGGAAGAAAGGCTCTGGCTAGCTTTGTGTCCACTCCTGCCCCTATAAAGGTGAGTACCTGGACTGGTTCCAGAACCGACTTTGGTAGGTTTAAGCAGAAAACCCAGGGAGGTGAGAAGCTGCTGGGGACCTGCAGGTGAGATTTTACCTGTTCTGGGACTGGCCTACAATGAGCCAGTCGTCTAGATAGGAAAAACAGCAATCCTCTGCCTCCTTAAGGGCCACTGCCACTGCTAGACACTTTGTGAATACCTTGAGCAGAGGTAAGGCCGAAGGGCATTGCTCTGAACTGGTAATGACCCTGAGGGCAGTCTGAATCTGAGGTACTTTCGATGGGATCTTCTGATTAGGACATGGAAATAGCATCCTTGAGGTCCAGGGAGGCTAGCCAGTCCCCTGGCCTTAGCTAAGGTAAAATCATTGCCAGAGTTACCATTTTGAACTTGGTTTCAAAAGATGCTTGTTCAGATATCTGAGATCTAAAATGGGCCGCCATTCTCCTGTCTTTTGGGGTAAGGAAGTGTCTGAATACAGACCCCTGCCCTGATGCAGGGAGGAACCCTTTCTACTGCTCTGAGAGCTAACAGGATGAGACCTCTGTTTCCAGAGCGAGGGTCTCTCAGCACTTGTAGAAAAGTCTGCTTCCAACTTGGGAAACTTTTGAAGCTGAGAACCAGACCCTGGCTTACTACTTCCAGAACCCACTTGTCTGAGGTTAAAGAAGCCCACTCCTGACTGAAGTAAGCCAGCCTGCCCCCACTGGTACAGGAGAATGGGCCCTGGGCACCCCATCAGGGTGCCTGTTTCTGCAGGAGCTTTAGGCTGGGGGGTGGGAGGTCTGCCCACTCCTTGTCTGCCCCTGACTTGAAGAAGCCCTCTGAGCATAGGCAGAGGAGGCCTGAGTCTGGTAGAAAGGCTCGTGAAAAGGCTCACCCTCACCCTCGGGGGCATGCCTTTGAGGAGTGGCTTGCGCTCCCTAGCCTGGGCACTCTTGTAAGTAGTCCTATATTCAACCATCTTCTTTCATGTAATTTCGTCTGCTCTCCAAACAGAGAATTCCCACCACAGGAAAAATCCATAGCCTTAGTCTGGGTATCCTGACAAACTAGTACACCTGAGCCAGGCCAACCACGAAAAGCTACAGATGTGGCATGGACCCTAGAGGAAACATCATTAACATCCACAGCAGCATGAAACTGAACCTTAGAGGCTTCAATGCCATCAGCAGCCACCTGTTCTAGTTCACTAGCCAGCTGGCCAATGGCCTGCTTGGCCAATTGCATAACAGTATCCCATCTAGATTTCTGATACCTAGCTACATAAGCTATAAAATTTGCTTGCCTGAGTCCCAGAGAGGCTGCCATATACTGTTTTTTTGCCATGGCATCAATCTCCTGGAATCCTTGTCAGGAGGATGTAAGCCAAGGGAATATTAGCTTTATCACAGGCAGCAGCCTGAACTACCCCAACATGACTGCAACACTGAGAAAGGAATTTGTATCAGGGCCTGACAATGTGTACCTTCTGTCCATCTTTTTATCTACAGGAGGCACAGAATTAGAGCTTTTAAAATTTTAATTGTTTGTTTCTAAAAGACTTATGTAAAGGAATAGACAATCCTCCTAGACTCTGGAATATCCATCATTTCTACAAAATCAGGCTCCTCTTGCTCATCCACAGCCTCTTCTAAAGGAAGCTGGAGGGTTTCAGCAACTTTTATAAAACATAAAATGAGATGGGGACTCAGACAGCATAGGGGAGATTCTAAAGGTCTGTCTGGGAGATGTCCGTCTAATGGGCACACCCAGACCTTCCCAGCCACATTCATACTGTTCATAATCCTCCCCTCCTCTGGTTCATAGAATTCCTCAATATCATAATCTTGAACCACTGGGACCGGACGAACCAACCTTTACCAGATAGTGGTGGTTCGACGGACCCTGAGACAGTGACTGGACAATTTGTATGGCTTTTTGCTATCTCTGCAGCAGTTGGAGAAGGAATTTTGACTCAGACCTGCTGATTTTCTTGTTTTCTTTACTGGAATTGGTTCCTCAGAACCAGCTTTTCTTTGCCCGAGGAAGTCTGGCCCTGGTCAGAGGGTACTCTCTGGTTCGTTGGCACCGAACCGGCTGGCCATCCGGGTCAGCGGACTTTTTGGCCTCTCGCCCCTGAGCCTGCCCAATCTTTTTCCAGGGTGGCTGCAGGGAAATTCTTACATACCTGGCAGTCTGACTGAGGTGGTCAACCCCAGACAATAAACACATAGTGGTGTGTGGGTCAGCCTTGGCAAAGACTTCCCCACAAACATCACAGTGTTGAAACCCAGGGCCCGGTTTTTCTTTTGGGTTCTTCAGACATAATGCCAGCTCTAACCAAAAAACTTGCTCTTTTAACGGCAGTGCTAGGTAAGACACCCTTATCGGTTCCTAAACGTAATCACGGGTATTGGAAAAACGTAATAAACTGCTTTTTAGAACCGATAAGAACCGGGAACCGCACTTCTAAAATAGTAACTTTTAGTTTTAAATGAGTTTTAAACCCACTGATCTGTTCAAAACCGAACCGATAACTTACAAGTTACCACAGACAAAACCTTCATTTACTTACGGTTACCACAGATAGAGCTTGAACCGAACGGTTTTATGGTTAAAATAAAACTATTCTCGGTTAAACCAACTGAGAAAACACTTTTAAACCGGAAATGAACCGAGCAGAAGGAGAAATCTCCGAGCTGACTGTTCACTGAGGCGGAGTAAAGAATCTGACAGTTCAAGTTTGAAATGACACAGATAGAGCTGCTCTTGTGCCAAAATTCTATTTTGGAATGGTTTTAAACCATTTCACCCAGGGCAGTTCTAGAGCTGGATCAAACTGCTAATGTCTATAATATAGCAAGACTTCATGTTGTTTGAATAGATATACTAAATAGACTTACATATGTATTGATGTTTCATTACATCTCTTATTACAGTTACTCTCTATATATGTAACACCTCATGAACTATGTATCTCAACATAGTACCACACAAATATCATAATATCCTTCCAAGGAACCACAAAATGTTTGTTCTTACTGATTACTTGAAATATGAATGACTAAAAGAATACTAATCAGTTTGTGATAACTAAACTGCATTTGTCATAAAAAGTAACATAATACATGACTACTGTCACACCTCCATACAAGTGATCAATCTCTATACAGGGTGTGGGCACATACAAGAATTTACAATGACTGCTGTCCTATGGAAACAAGGCTAAGACAACTGACCAAACCACACCAGTGATGCAAAGTCTTGTAGTATACACACCTCTGGAGCAATACATCTGTATGCCACAATGGCAAGTGTTGTTACTTAAATGTTTTGTAATATTCTAAAAGCTAGCCAGGTCTGCACACTTCAAAATAGGTTGTAATTATTTAAACTTTTCCACAGTGCTTCAACACAATGACAGGTAAAACAGAACAGGCTTTGAGATGGAAGCATCTCATACATAAACTGATTGCCACAAGATAAAGTTGTCTGGTAGTTTTCCAGTGGGTGTTAGAGGATGTACCATGCTGAGAAAACCTAACAGCCAGCAAATCAGTTTAGACATTTGCCTGATTCAGTTATCCACATTGTATAATGTACAACACACTACACAGTCACATAAGACTAATTAGAAACATATACTCACAGGTATGATGACGGTTCCAAAGTCCAGCTGCCCTGAATCCTCCCACATGGTGTATGCTATGTCACTACCAATTCTGGATGTTGTCACAATATCACCCACCGCTGCCTTAGTTTTAGATAAAAAGGTCTGGTGGATGATCTTCCACTTCCTCCTCACACTCATCAGGAGATCTCTGCACATCCTGTCTCCCTAAGGCACGACTAACCTAAACAAAAAAGAAAAGAAAGTAATGTGAATGTTGTTTTTAATATGAAACAATTAAAGTAACACCTACAACACAACCACTAATTAAAAACTGTTACAATATATAGCAAGATGAAGATACAATATATGACAGTATCTCCTTAACTACAAAATACTACACATATGCAAATGTAAACACATTAGTAAAAGTACAAACAACAAGCACATGCAATACCCACTTTACACAGTTTATAAACAAAACATATTCAAAGATGAAGATATAAATGACTCAAAAATCAATGCAAGACACAAACAAGATCATTACTTAACAACAAGGCATCAGACTCAGTGTGTCATGCTATGTTAACATTGCATCTTAGGGCACGTAGAAGTGCAATCCTTAGCCAAGGTCTGCCACCACCAACTAGGGCAGTTACTCCACCATAACACACGTCCTGCATGCCTTACTTTGATAATGAATGGGTCATTTTAAAACTATTATACATTCTCAAACATAATACTTTAAACTGGCCTATTCTGCTGGGATAACATTCAGCTAAAGCTGCTTTCAGTCAATCAGAAACCAGCATTTGTTCTATCTATTTGATAATGTCTAATAATCGGCTATTTCATGCATGTTTACTAACATCCATGTGCCTTTCAACTCCCATACCATGCCACAGTGCATCTGATCAGGTCACAGACAACCACTCAGCAGCAGGCCAAAAGTACCTCAAAATCAGTCATGAGCTCTGTAATACATGATATCTCGTCACCTACAGTACCTTGTTAAACCTAATCATGAGTTTCAGAATAAGATAAAATGTGTGAACTCCACTGTATCTGACTAGTACCTTAAGAAAGAGATTGTTAAGATGTGGGTAATGGTAGTCATGCAGTACATCAATGTCCCAGCCCAACCACAGCCATTATAAATATTGAGGTATTTGTACTGCTCAGCTGCACAACACTTGCTCCCTCCTACATGTTTCTTAATTCATGCCACACTCATAAACCTACAGGGGTACTCCTCCCTCCATACACAGTCACTGAGACCTGGTGCTGTACTCGTTTTCTCCCAATCAACAACAGGCAGCAAGTCCACAACTATAACCCAGCTGACAGCCACACAGTGACAATGTAATAATATGACTATAGACCCATTGTTCCTCGCCATGGCACAATAGGTCTGCTCTCCTCATAATTTTCCATTCTGGATAACTCTGACGTGGAAGAGGTGAACTTTTTTTCAGCAATGCACATATATTGCCATTTGAATTAGTCAAATATATCAGTGTGGACAAGTATTAATCTGAACATAAATAAAATACCAACTTTGTCTCCATGTATGTGTCAGGTTATGTTAATGACGTCTATGACAATACAAGGACTGGCATGCTCCCTCACAGCGTGAACAAGTGCCAACACCTCCTATCACTCCAGGACGTGTATTGTTTATCTGTAACAAAAAGACAGAACAAGTAATACCTGAAAACATAAAACATGCAATCAATACTGCTGTATCTTATACCTCTTAGTATTCCTGAGAAAAGAAAATGATGAGATGTGTACGATTATTAGTAAGCAATAATACCCGACAGGGTGTGGGTATTGGCTATACTTGACCACCAAATGGCAGTAATGATGCCCAACGCCACAGTTGAACATTTGTTATAGCCCCTGAAGGTGCGGCATGCCCAAAACCACCTACCCTGGAGTGTTATTATTGGCTTAGAAATGAGCAAGTGTGTAATAATATATTAAATATTTAAAATGAAACAAAACTACTTGACAAGTAATAAAAAATGATAAACAAATTATTCTGTAAAGTAGTCCTCTATTGGTACAATTAGCAGTAACAGGTGCTGCTATGTTTAAGACATTTTTCTCTCTGCGTTGTCTCTTGCAATAAAAAAATCTGAACTGACTTGGGGGCTGCAGTTAAGGTGAGCTGTGTGAACTGAGGACCATCCATTCCTCATCTCATGTCACTTAGCCTCCAACATTATAAGGTGGATTCCTGATTTTCAGTGAGAGTGGTTTGTGCAGAACGATTCAGACCTCAGTGACATGCTTCACTCACCTGAACCATACTGCATCAGCATGGTTACACATCTCTGTTTCTCAGCCTTTGCAAATACATTCTATCCCTAGTATTCCAGCAATAGCAATTCTTCACCCACCAACTCATACCAATGCTCCACTACTGTAACCCCACCACCAACTGAACACCCACCTAACAGCCACACTGACAACACAACCAGATGCCCATCTACAAAGATCACACGCTGGATGTACACTCATACCTACAGTGTCAGCCAATGTAGGATGAAGACCATAAATATACTATCAACTCCTGTATTTATTTTATGTCTATTCTGCTGACAGCTACACTATGACACTGACATTACACATTGCACACTATCAATGCACCATGTTCTATGGCTACCTTCTCAAGCAAGTTAAAAAATAAGGAATACTTTACTGTGAAGTGATCGCTAACCTTTTAATTGAACTTTTCTTTTATATCTGTTGAGAAAAAACAGAAAAGACATCACTATAAGGAATAGAATCGTAAATTCTTGACAAGAATTAATTGTTTAGTAGTGAGCCAACAAATAGATCTGTAACAGCAAGCATATTCATAAGCAACACCCCAACAGGGTGGCTGTGGTATTGCATATCGCTGCCCTGCCAGGGTCATGATGAGGCCTGACACCGCAGAGTTGAGGGCTTTATACTCCGAAAGGTCCAGTATGGCTCTGATATCACCCATCCTGGAGGTATTATTGCACTTTACAAAATAGGCACAGTAAGAAAATTAGTTTAATAAAAAGTTAATAAAAAATACATTTAAATGACTTTGAAATAAAGAGTTCCTTCGCTTGGTATTATACTAATGTATTTTCTCAAGTAAAGAAGCCTCCTACTTTAAGACTGGAGCTGTTGTCACACTTGCATTGTTTGAGAAAAGTTTATCTCCCCAACACAACACAACACAGGATAGGGCAGGGGAGCCACCCCAGACAAATGCAATGGACCGCATGTAGACCACTGGGTAGCAAGAAATCACTGTCAACTAAATTAGCATAATCGCTGGGGAAGCGGCTACCAAAGTGATGATACTATTAAAAAAGAGATTTTTAAAAAGAAAGCTTTTGGTTATTTGCTGTGCAAAAAATGGGAGGGGCACACTGGAGCAGTTGAAATTGTGGACGCATGCAGCAATTGTGGTAGGGAAACTGTTACCGCACTCACATAGACTTCTCACACTGTGTATCACATCATCCAGCAGTACCTTGTATCATCAGAGATGGATTCATACATGACTCTGTAAGACCTGCATGATACAAATAGCACAGAGCCTATGTCCTACTACAACCTGATTGGTACAACACACAGACAATACTGTGTATGATGAAAATGTTCTGTTTTTGACCATCATTAATTGACTCTAAAAGAACTGCTTTTGTTTCACAAACTGTGAGATGCTTAAGAGGTACAGTATACACAGGTACACAGTCACAAAATTGTAAGGATTATCGAAGGTCCCAGACAATTATGTCATTACCTATGTTAAAGAGATGCACACCATCTTTTAGATAAAGCCAATATTTGTGATAAGTAATTTGGGGTGATGAATAGTGTGCATTCCTATAACACGGAGGAATCCAGATGTTTGTATATTCACTTTCCTGGTGATCTTTCAAGTGCTGGACAGTAATCCTTACCTTTCCGAGACCATGCGCTGTGTAATATCTGAATACAGAATTTTTACACAGTGGCAACATACTGATAAGATGATGCAAGTCAGACTGTACAGCCTCTATTAAGTCATTGGCCCCTTTGTTACCCAACTCATTACCTCCAAGGTGGATAATGAGTATGTCTGGTTGTGGATGAGTCCCACTAATGGAATACATGGTGGTATGGAACTGCTCTCCACCTCATGCCACCCTTCCCAAACCAAGAGACAGAGCATCCGGTAAGTGTAAATCATTTCAAAATGGCTACATCTACTGAACACTGCTGCCCTTTCTCACCCAAACTTGATCCTACATATCCATAGTTACTTGGATTTTTCTGCCATGCTGAGTAAAAAATCTTAATAACTCAGATGTAGAAATATCACAATTGTGTCTGTCTGACCACGAAGTACTAGAACTGCAACAACCACAATGAGCACTGATTTATTGCATCATCCAGATAAATGCAGACAAAACAATCTAAACAACAACCTGTTCACAGATTGGCTAATTCAGTCAACCAGTCTAGCCATGCATATGTTGTTCTTTCTATTGGCATTATGTTTATTAAACATTTTTTTTGTTTTGGAGGAGAATACTGTAAACTGATTGGCACACCCTCATAGCTTCAGTTAACAACACAAATTTTGATTGGTCCTAGTTACTAGTTTTATAATGATCTGTCAAACTAAATTCTCTTACTCAGCCAGCTGTTTGAGTGGTGAGTGGAACCGTTTCTTACTACTTTGACAGGAGATAATGAACAACAGTAACCAATACTACTATACTAATTAGATTGCACAGGTCTCAGAACCCACAGTTTAATTTAATGATAAACTATTTCCAGTGAGAAGTACTGTGACTTAATTATTTAGTTAAATATATGTATTTGTCTCTCTTATATCAAGCAAAAGGAAGTGCCTGATTAAGCTTAGCCAAACACAAAATATAATTCTAAGTCAGGATTCCACAACAGTTAAAACACGCATATGTAATCGTATTTTCAAAAGCAATACAGTACAGAAACCTCCTAGCATTCAATGACCCATAAAGTAAGAAAAATACTTACATTATTTGTTTTAAAATATTTTTACATATTTCACCATTTTATGATCTTTGACAACGGTCATGCAATCTTTGACCACTCAGTTTGATAGTGAACTTGAACAACGACTTGACAAATTCTTAAGTCACAATGAAAAGCATGCGATTAAACAAAAAAACACTAGTTCTAAAACTCAACTATTAAGATACTATGGCCCAGATATTCAAACTGCCAGAAATGGCGCAATAGCAGAGAAGGTGCAAGTCACTCGTCCATGCACAACCACAAGCAATATTCAAACACTGTGCGGTCAAATCGTCTGCAGCACATGACTGAATATCGTTATGCCAATTGACGCATAAGCGCAGCCAGGATGTGCCGGTGGCGCCGATCCAGATGCTCAATAGCACAACCGAGGATGCTCGGTGGAGCAGGGCAGCAACAAACAGCACAACCAGGGATGCGCGGGGCAGCATGCGGGGCCACCACCCATGGTAAGGATGGGCAGAAGACACACAGCAGAACAGACGTAGCCCTCACCCCATGCACTGCACAACCAGGAGGCAGGAAGAACCACCGACGGGGTCACCAGCAACAAACACACTGCAAGGGGCATGGGTGCCCCAGCACACTCCCTTGCAAGCTGTAACCATCATGGATGCCCACCCACCCTGTGCCACCATCCCTGGCACAGGCACACCCTGCCATGATCCCATACATCCTGCTTGGGGCAGTGCCCAACAGTGAAAGGACACCCCATGCATGCCACCACCCCACTGTGACAATGCAACCCTGTGCTACAGAACCATGCAGGCAGCCCCACCACGAGCACCCTTCAGTGGGTGGCAGCAGACAGTACAATGACTGCATACCCCAGTGCTGCCACCCACACCAAGTACAGCTGAAGACTGACCATGCGTTAGCTGAGGTACCCAGTGACGGGGCATGCCCGGACCCTACCTGTGGCGGCACCCTGCACCCCTCCCAGACACCTGTCCAGCTGGCCAGAAAGCCAGTACAGACATTCACAGTGGTGCATGGAACAGCACCACAGGAATCAACACAGCGCAGACAAACAACCACCCATACAGGCACACAACACTGGGACACAGTAGTGAGTCACCAAGCCCCGGCTGGCCGCCAACAGCTGTAACACAGCCGAACCTCCATGGCACGGTGTGCCAGCAACCTGTGCAGGCACCATGATGCCGCCACACCACCAATACCCAGCTGGGCACAAGTGACAGACTTGCAGACATCCTGCAGACACAAGTGACAGCATCAAGGTGGGACAAAACAGTGAAGGCAACAGTGCCACCCAGGCGTGCCACACCAGTGACGGGAGGCAATGGTATCGTGCTGGGTACAGTGGTATCAGCATAGACAGCCACCACTGACATGCCAGTGGACGTGCAGGTCCAGACATACAAAGGTGTCAGCTGCCAGGCCATGGATGGTCTGACAGAACCATGGACCGATGCATGCACCATGTACCACTACACACTCATCCAGTGCTGAGAAACACACAAACCACAGACAGTACGAAACTCGCAACACAAAGTCACCTCCCCATGGACACACACACACCATGATACCACCACCCCTGGCATGCACACCACTGCAGCTGGGCACCATTAGCCTGCTGCCGTCAGAGCCCACCGCAGTGAGCAACAAAACAAATGTGCTGGAACAATAACCAACATGCACGAAGATTTAAAACAAAAAGGGGTGAGGGCCACAAACCGGGTGGGGGGTAAGAGAACAGGGTGAACATATGGGAGGGAAGGGGTGTGAGGGTGGGTTAGGAGGTGGGTGTAATCCTGGGTGCATGCAATTCAGCAAGAGCCCGCTCCCACTCCGTCAAACCTCCTGCCTGCCTCCTGTGGACTCCAAGCTGCTCCACCCTCTGGAAATTTCAGGAGGCCCTAACCACCACCAGCTCCTGCAAGCCCTCTGAGTGCATCATCCACCGTCCACCTAGGACAAGGGAGCAAGTCAATAGGAGTGAATGCAGCCCCTGCAGCCCACCATTGTGCATGGCATACAGCCGTGGACCGCCCCTGATGGTGTGCCCACCCACAGTGATCATGTCACAAGACCTGCCACCCAGATGCACAGCCATGCAGACCACTGCACACACCAACCACCCACACAGCACCACCATGGCTGTACAGTGACATGTATGCGGTGCAGGCAGTAACACAGCCATGTACCGGTGCACACATGGACCCCAGCACACACCCAGACATGCAGTGTCACTGGACAGACTGTACCGTAGGTACCCGCAGTGGTGCCAATGGATGGTGGCCATGCTCCCCACCTGCCTGCCACACATACAGAACATCTGGATGAGCCTCACTATCATCGGGCTGGTCCAGCACTGACCCTTATGGGACCTCCGGCGAGGACATAGCTCCCCTCCCTCAACTCGCATCTCTGCCTGTCTTCCCATGCACCTAGCGACTCTTCAGGGCCTAGAGTGCAAACATGGAGAGAGGAACATCGGTACAATCCAGTAGCAAGGCCCCCACCCCCAGGTGTGTGTGATCCCACAAGCCAAACCATTTAGCCCCCACCCACACCACCATCACCACCACTGCCCACACTGGATGACCCACCCCCTGTGTGGTGGACACATGCCACTGCAATACCTGTATGGAGCAGATAACCAGTGTATGGATGGGGCACCTACCTAGCTGTGGAACAGGCGCTCTCCTGGCGCATGCCCGCCCAGGTGGGCAAGCCTGTCTGGGTCCCTCCACTGGAGGTCTCTGTACTGGTGTACAGACACTGCTCTGCTGTCCTCTCCATCCTGTGGCCTCCTCCAGCGCCACTGCCACCTCCTCCCACCACGGCACTCCTGGCCCTGTCCGGAGTGCCTCATCGCTCAAAGCACCAGCATGGGGCTCCACCAGTCCAACCAAATTGGCCAGTTCTATCTGGTTCCATGTGCAGCCCTCCAGGCGTGCCATCTTTGGATCATCTCTGATTCAAAATGGCACTCTAAATACACATCCACCATATGCAGATGCATGGTACTGCACTGCCATTCCCTATCGCACTGTCACTGAACAGTGCGATAGGGGTGCACCAATGTGGATGCATGGTGCCTAGGGAGCAAGGTTGGGCACAGGGTCCAGGGTCTCTCATGCACGGACCACCACAGCACAATTGGCACTCCCCAAGTGGAGCACTGTGGGGCACCTGTGTGGGACTTCCTGTAGTAATACTACCATGCTGTGGCATACGGCACCTAGGCCCGACAAGGGCACCATACATGTGGACAGTGCACTAGCGCCACTGGCACAGTGGCGGACGTGCTGCACTGCCTCCCGTGCTCAGCCCATCAGCAGCATAGCGACGTCGGCGTCAGCACCCGGGCATGTGCTGGCGGTGCCTACTGTGCCGATCACAGAGCTGTGCCTCTGCCTGAGCACTATTCAACACAATGCACAAGGTGCAACAGCAAGATATTCAGCTGGCATATGCAAATCAGCTCATCAACAATTCCATGGCACAGCTACTGCATTAGCATCCACTTAAAATTGAGCCTCTCACCTCATTTGCATGAGTTGAGCTATGTAAATGCAACATGGGGCTGCAGAGGCCATAGTCTGGTATTACAGTCTATTGTGAGTGGTTGCATGCTGTTTGCCAGTGTGGACTGGTTATTATGGGAGATGCATGGGACTGACACATTCAGAGGTGACAGCTGTCATTCCACAGGATCAATAATGACGAACGTGAGGAGGAGGAGGAGGAACAAAGGCGTGGGAGATGGAGGAGGCCCAACTTCACCCTGGGCAGAATCAGATGACCTGATTTGAGGCCTACCTTGACCAGGAACCGCTGCTCAGTAGATTGTGGGGAACACCACAGGCCGTGCTGCGGGATGGTGTGGTGACGTGCCATCCAACCAACATGGCAGCCACCAGCGGTCCATGCAGGGAAGTGCAAGAAGAAGGTGGGCATGGACAAAGAGGATGATAAAGATAAGGTGGCTGCCATCAGGGTAGCATGTGCATGACTGGTGGTGGACAGCTGGCCATCGCCTGATGGCCACAGGAGAAGCGGGTGGCTGGCAGCATGCAGCGTTGTGCCTAGAGGGCATTCCAGGTGGTGGCTTCCAGATGGGTGGCAGCCCGTCATTGCATTGTAAGTCCTGATCTGTCACTGTGTGGGGGGTAGGGGAATGCAACAGGGTAGGGCAGGGACATTAATGCTACTGTGTTCACCTTACAGCTCCTGAGCGTCTACATGGGTCAGCGGTGGTGGGTTCATCCACTAAAGGTGACACCCTGGACACAGAGGAGCACCCATCCACCTCCACAGGTGTCCAAGAGTTTGGACAACAGTGTACCACACCTGTCTGTCCGGACTGAAGTTGGTAGTGATGGTGCGGGGAGGCCCTGCCCCTACGTGTTGCAATGTCAATGGATTCCAGCATGCTGAGACAGACTGGTGCTGGATCTGTCACCGATGATGATGGAGCCCACATCATGGACAGTGATATGTGTGAGCCACAGGATGACCTCACAGCAGGTGACAGCATGGTCATAGCTGTGGGTGGTGCTGCCGTGAGGCCTGGCATGACATCACAGTCCCAGCCTGTGCCTGTCTGCACCAGTGGGGCAGCACTGGTGTGTGTCCAGGCTGGTGGGGCTGTTGCAGCCACTGCAGTGGCACTGTTGGGCCCTGGCGCAGTGGCCGGAGTGGCAGTGTCAGCAGTTGGCCAATGGTGATGGGGGAGAGGTCAGGCAGCATCAGTGCACCACGGTGGCCATTCTCTGGCATGGCTCTGGTGTGCAGCACCCATCATCAATGGGTGATGCCTAGCAGGCAGGAACACCATGAGGGATATCATGCCTATCTGGCAGATGACCTCTTAGATGAGCACAGCCAACTGCCCAGGCTCTATGGATCAGCAGTCACGCTTGTCAGGGTGGTGGATGCACTCAGTGCAGTTCTGTGCCAGGAAAGAGGAGTGGTGCAGCAGAGACCATGCTCTGCTCTGGCAGAGATGGCCCATCAGTGGGAGGATGTGACCGCCACCATTGACAGGCAGACAAGTGCATTCACATCTATCATGGCCACATTGGGCACACAGTTTGTTGCCCATGCACTGCAGACACCGTGCAGTGTCATGTCAGCCCCATTCCAATCGCATGCGACACCCTCATTCGACACCGGGTTCAGCTGTGGGCATCCCGAGCATGCCTGGTGCAGGCATGTTTGGTGAGCTGCAGACCCCTGCTTTCGAACATGGTCGGCGTTCGCGCAGCATCACCCAGGGGACCGTCGGTGTCACCCCATGAGGCCAATGGTCAGCCTGTCATGGCTGGCAGGTTTTGGCGGTGGCCATGGCACTGTGCCGCATGACTGACCTGTCTCCCACCATGGCTACTGTCTGACGCTGCCCTGTGTGCAGTTTGTTGTTCAATGTGCAATGCATGGGTGGGTACTCGGCCCTGCACACACACACGGTCCATGCACACCCTCCCAGCTGCTGGCCACTGTGGCGTGTACATGATGATGCCTGCATCAAGGCTGTCCACCACTGTGCAATGGTGCCCAGAGTCTGAGACACGCACAATGACGGGCACTGGGTGTGGTCAATCTGTGAACTGTGTGGTTAGGGTAAGCAGTCAGGGCTGGCGTGCTCCCACCCTTGTGCATGACTTGTGGGTGTGTGTGTGCATGATGCATGCTGTGTTAGGCCTTTGCCCATCCCTGATGGCACGCAGGTTCCATGCTCAGCCAATTCCCTTGCCACCATGCACCCCGGGGTTCATCCACGTGAGTTTGTGGGTAGTGCCCTTGCCATTGGTGGCTGCACATGGCCCCATGACTTGCCTGGGTTGGGTTGGAAGTGTTCCTCTGTGATGGTGTACCAGCAGCTGCGACATCCGGATCAGGTGGGGGTCCTTCACCCAAGGGGCTGCCCATCACCGTCCTGCACCAGAGTCATCATTGTCCCATCGCTGTCTCCCTCTTTGAGCTCTACAGCTATCCCACAGTTGTTGGCCATGTTGTGCAGGATACAACAGGCCAGGAATAGCCCGCAGGCCTTCGAGGCTGTACTGTAGGGCACCACAAGACATGTCCAGGGAATGGAAACATGCCTTCAGCATCCCGAACACCCGCTCTATGGCTTTGCATGTGATGGCATGTGCCTCATTGTACCTTTGTGCGATGGGGTTGTGGGGCCGCTGGTATGGTGTGAGCATCCAGAGGCGAGTGGGTAGCCACTGTCACCAGTGTGTGAGGGTGGACATTAGTATGGTGGTCAGCATCACTCTGCCATGGGCCATCAAGGCCAGTACCCATGGCACCTCTGACTATGCCCTCACCAAAATCCATGTCATCATGTGTGATTTGAATACTCACCCACTAGGTAGCCAGTGGGGATGTCCCCACTCAAGCTGTGGCACAGTGCAAGACTGGTGCCAGATGGAGAGCATTCTGTGCTCCCCAGGGTGTGTGGCTTAGACATTGGTTGTCACCTGGCATCGCACACCACCTGGCAGTTGATGTTGGCATAGCCCTTCGGTTGATGTGTGCACCTTCCAGGTCAGGTGGTGATGTGGATGGCCACATGGGTGCAGTCAATGGCCCTGAGCATGCCAGGCATACGTACTACGCTGGAACTCTTGTATGTGCTGTGCACTCCACTGGTGTGCTGGGAAATGGATGTACTCTGTAGCATGTGGCAGCAGTGGACTGAGAAATGTGTGAGTAGGCGTGGCGAGCCGACTGGGTTGCGCCTGTTGTGTCCCCTGTTGGTCTCTGGAAGGTGCCCGTGGCAAGCAGGCACATGACAGCTGTTACCTGTCTCTACTGACAGAGCATGGCTCTGTCATGTGGTGCCTGCATCTCATCACACACAGCTCACAGAGCCACCTCAGGATCACCCGTTCTGCCGGGCACCAGCCCAGCAATCTCAATGTCACCGTAGTGCTCAAGTTGGTGCGGCCTCGGTACTCGCCTGTTGAGGGCATACCATCGATGGGCCCTTCCATGGCATCACCCCCTGCTGCCTGCCTTCTCACACCCCTCATTACTGCCTCCATCTGAAAGGTAGGCACTGGCCATGTCCCTGGCTGGTGTTCCCCTGGCAGCTGTTATCATTCCCCCTCTGTCCTTTATGATGCTCCCCTGCACGGGTACACCTCCAATGTTTGGCTGTCCTGGCCACTGACACTGCCATCAGTCCACTGTGGCACTTCCCTGTCTCTCCTGCACAGTGGCACAGGCTCCCCACTCCTGTTCTGTTGCTGTTTATTCCTGGTGTGCCCTTTTCCTGCCCTTTCCAGTCCCACTCAATGCTACCCTCTTTTCTGTTGCTGCCACCTTGCTCCCACCCTCTGACTTCCCTATAGCGTTTTGTGCTCTCTTGTTCCTTTTATTTTGGATCATTTCACTATCATGCAACTTCAGCTTTGTTCTATTGTGCATAGTTGCATACTGTTGAATATCGCACTAGCCATTTATTCATGGTTCCTCCCTACAGTTGGGCATGCATTCATTACCATTAACGCTCTTGCGCATTGCATTTGAGTGGCACAACGACCACTGGAATATTGCAGAATGGTGCATTTCTTGACTCTAGCATGAGGCACATCTCTGTTGCACATGGTGCAACCTTTTGAATATCTGGCCCTATGTCACCACACAATGTGCACATATCTCTATTGACAGTTCAGAAGTTCTCCATGTAATAAAAGCAATGTAAACAAGCTTGTATACTAATACCACATGATTTACGATTCTTTGTTTGCGAGACCAAAATTCTTTGATTGGCACCTTCTTGACTGCAAGGATCGTTCGTGAGTTGACAAATTCTTTGATCATGACAAAAAATAAAAATTTTCAAATTTTAACTTATACAACTTTTCATTCATTCACTATAAGAGCCAACCATCATCAGACTCATGTAATAATTTTATCCCAATTATCAATAAAGTAATATTGTTTCAAGCATAACAAGATTATTGACATCATCACCACATTCAGCCAGACCCATAATAGTATGATTGTAGCAATCCATCAACACAACACTTGTTAGTTACGTCTCATCATTATATGTCAGCATAGTGCATCTGACAATACCACAAGTAATATTTTACAGCTTTACAAATAACACTTATCACAACTCAAAACATCAAACAATAAACGTGTCACACATTATCTTTATCAACTTTTGCCCACATGAGAAGTGGTTGGAATATTCAGTACACAGTACAAGGCACACATACTAAAAAATCACAATAAAGTAATGCTAATCATATCAGATGTTGCTTTATTAGCATAATACTACATATATTTCGTACACACAATTTCTGATTTACTGCCATGTGGCTGTTGTTCCTGACTACTAAATATATGTATTTCACTTTTCTAGGGGACTACAACAACAAAGATATTGAAGAAATACTTCACCTATTTCATCATGACCATCTGTCAGAAACCAGAGCACAGAGAACGTGCTAGCTGTACTGCTTGTTCACTGTCATGCCATGCAAGAACAAAAGGTAAAGCTTCTCAACAGAAGCATAAAAACTCTCTTGTCTCCACATCACACACAATTAATCATACACAACTAAAGAAACAGAAACCTTCTCTAAGAAAACTACTACAAGTAGCCTTCCTAGAGAAACATTACAATCACAACGTCCAGCACTGTCATCGCCAAAGCATAGACATGTGAAACAGAAAAGAATGTTAGGCATAGTAACTCTGTTAATGCTCAACACAGTAAGTAATGTTTTCAAAAACTAGTCCACAGAGCTAGGATTGAACGTGTGATCTCCAAACAGTGAGGCGAAGGTAACTAGACTACGCTTCTAAGATCTTATTGATGAAACTCTGCTTAAGAGCAAGACGATTTGTCAATGTGGCTCTAGCAATATGTTCCCAACTGTGGGTGAAATGATGTCAGCCATTGATAAATTGAGTCAAAAGACTGAGGAGATGAGAACACTATTTCATCTTTTGAACACTTAAACAGAGAAAATATCTGTCTTGTGTTTCAAGGAGACTGGTTTTATTCAGAGTACTCAGAAGCATTCTTCTGGGAAGAGACATACCATGCACACAGTAGAAACATAACTTTAACAGTAGATGAGCATGGAAACTACAGAATGTCTTACCTCTATCCTATGAAAACTGTCCATCCGAACAATGACAATGTAGTTGAAGAGGTTGAAACTGATCCCAAGTCATCAGGAAAAATGGGCATGTGACAGCACATGTAACATTAGAGAGGAATCTATTATATCTATAAAAAGTTTTCTCAACAACTCTAACCACAAAGAGATCTGAACGGCACACACTGCTTCATAACATTGACAAGTGTGAGATCTGACCTCACAAGGGCCTAATGGGTCCTCCCTTGCATGCTTAGAGACCATGAACTGCAACAGCACATTTCATCACTTTCATATGCTAGCAGTGCATAACTCTGGCATTCGCAAATTTGTGCAAAGGTTGTATCGCGTGAGATCTGTCATTTGAGACTACATGCAATTCTAGCATTGCTTATGATTGAGATGTTGAAAGACTTAGTGAGTTAATGAAAGAGTTGCAAAGAACCCAAAGATTGAGGTCTACTGCTACTGTTCCTGAAGAAGCAAGTACTCCTCAGGCATCTCTGGTTAAAGAAGACCAACTCTACGACAATTTGGTCTTAAGTTTGCTAAATTTGAATTAAGCAAAACAGAAATTTGATACAATATGTGTGTCATGTGAACAATTGTTCTACAAGCACTTATGTGTCAAAGTAGACCTGCAAAACATTCCATGTTGGAATGAAATGTGGGACGTCTCCATGCTGCACCTCCTATTAAAGTCTGACTTTGAAGAAGTCACAACTGTGTCACTCTGTTCCTACTGTCATAAAAAATCAAGAATGACAGTTTACCTCCTCGGTCAACACTCAATAAAATGGAGAGAACCAATACCTAATGAGATAACAGTGTTGAACATGTTTGAAAGGATTCTCATTCAGACCATGAAGCCATTTCAAATGATCATCAGGCTGAATACAAGGACACAAGATATACCAACAAAGAACTTGTACGCCTCTCAAAGGCTCTGTTGTCTACCTGCCTTTTACCTTTGCAAGAAAATGTCACACTAATTTCAGGACAACAACATAGTCATCTTGGTAAATGGTGTGCCAACAAAAGCCAAAACAATGGCAGGACATTGTCAATGGTAGACAATGTGAAGAATGCTCTGAGATATCTAAAGAGCACAATTCTTTCCATGCTGAAATTGACATTGATGCATTTAGTCGTCTCTCATCAGATATTGCCACAGACAACCTGACAAGGCAATACTTGAGAGAGTTGATATGGCAACCATACAAAATGTGTATGAGCACTTACTATACAACCATTGTATGGCAAAGACCCAGTAATGGATGACATAGATTTTATCAAATGAAACAAGTGGAGGCAATCTTGTTAGTATATGGGAGGCTGCTCTAGAAACTCATTGTTTCCCTGATCTGTTCCCACTTGGTTCAGGTGGTCGATTAGATGAACGAGACTTTGAGTACCAGAAGCTGAGTATAGGACCTCACGAGTACTACATAAGGATGGCAAGTTTTGAAGAAACATTTCATACCTGTTCCACCTTCTTTGGAAAAGTGAACTCAGTGTCCTATCTGCTAGCATTGCTCACACATTGAGACTTGGTACAGAATTCATAATATGACAGCTGCCCAGTTACTACACAGGTTGCAGACAAAGATGAAACACTGCAAGTCAGTCTTTCTTCTATTTTGTCTAGCATGCGTGGTACCAAAGAATATTGGTACAGATGTCACTCCGGGTAATGTGCATGCTGAGAGAGTTTGGACCAGCAACATGGTTTGTCATGCTCAGTTGCGTAGAATATTATTCTGATGTTGAGAGTATCCAACAATGACTCTCAATGAACTCTGCTCACTTGATCCAGTAACCATTTCACGTTACTTCCACCACCGGTTCCAGAGTCTTTTGAAATTCATCTGTCTAAGACAAATCCTCCCTCGTATTGTTGAGCACTACTTCTGGAGGGTTGAGTACCTAGCCGTGGATCCCCACACATACATATGTTGCTGTGGATTAAAGATGCCCACTAATCATAGACAATGAAACATCTGACATTCTAAGCTTCATCTTGAAGTATGTCACATGTCAGATACCAGACAAGTATGATAGTGCAACACTTTGGGAACTGGTCCAGAAATTCCAATGACACCTCTGTGGCAAATACTGTCATAGGAAAGTTAAGAACAAAGGTCAGTGGTATACTCGCTGCTGTTTGGCTTCCCAAGGTGAGCTTGCCTAGCTTCTTCACTGAATGATGTTTTTCATCCATGCAACACCACCTGAAAGAGAAGTCAATAAAAGCGAGTGTATGAACTACCCCACAGAATCAGAAGTCTATATCAATGACTATAGTCCTTCTCTTCTATTGATGTGGGTGCTAAACATTGAATCCAGTTTGTTGCAGACAACTCAATGGCTCTCGTGAGGTATGTAACATCATACATTACTAAACACAAGCAAACTAATCTGCAAGAAATGTGGGAAGAGCTGTCAAATTGTGATAGGCCAATGTCTTCCAGACTTTGGTCACTAGGGCTAAGACTCCTATCGCACCGTGGTGCGGAGCCTATGAAGCAAGTGACCAGCTCACAGGTGTGTCTATATAGGTAAATCAGACTCCATACATTACTTAAATGTAAATCACAAGCAGAACAGGTGCCATGTTCTTAAGAGCCATGAAGAGATTAAGGATTTGGCTGCTACAAACCAACATCAACAAGTATTCTTAAGAGCAACTTAATTGACAACTACTATCCACAGCGGCACAGTGCTATGGATGATCTGTGTCTCTTTGAAGTTGCTCAATGGTATGACTAGTGGGGTGTTCCTTCTGACCCAGAAAAAGGAACATATAAAGTCACTGGCTTTGATGCTCAATGGTAAAACACAAATCATGGCTAATTGACTACTGCAACTGACCTTGAATACAACAGAAAGCAAAGAACATTATTACTTTGCTCTATTGTTTCTGTTCAAACCTTGGAGATCAGAATCTGAGTTAAAAGGATTGTCTGATACATATGAATCAGAGTTCATGGAAACATATCATCTTACAGAGTCATGTCTCGGAGACATACATTGAGAGACTTGAAATGGAAAAAGCCAGATAGAGAACACAAAGAAAGTCCTAGATGATGACACACCTGTAACATCACAGGAAATGGTAGATGTTGAAGGAGAAGGCACTCTTAGTGCTCCTTTTCCTGCTAATGACTCAGCTGTGCTGATGTCAGAGGTTGAGGCACAATGCAACAAAGCATGTGCTTGTCAGAGTCAGTCACCGACATTGTCGACAAGTTGAACTCACACCAAACAGTCGGTATCACTCTATTATGCGCATGATTAAACATGCAATCCAGCACTATCAAAAGCAGTGTCTTTGTGAGGAACAAACACCAATCATGATGTTTGTAAGTGGTGCTGCTGGGACTGGTAAAAGTTTCTTGATCGAAGCCATAAGCAAAGAGTGCGTGACCTTACCAGTGCACCAACATCTGTTATTGTTGCAGCTCCTACAGGATTGGCAGCTTATAACATTGGTGGTATCACACTCCATAGGTTATTCATGTTGCCAGTTGAGCATGGAAAGAGTGGTGATTACAGGAAATTGTCATATGATATTGCTAGTGAACTGAGGTCAATGTTTGACAAAATGCATTTGCTCATAATTGATGAGATCAGCATGGTCTCAAATGTTCTACTACATTCATCCACCTACATCTACAGGAGATACTCGGAACCAATGATAACATACCATTTGGTGGGAAGAACATACTTGGTCTTGAGATCTCCTTCAGCTGGCCACTGTAAATGGCAAGCATGTTTTCTGTAGTCTATCCATTGAAGAGGCAAAGAAAACAATTGGATGCATTGGTGGAGTCAATCTGTGAGAATTTTCTCATATGTTGAACTCTCTCAGAACATGAGACAACAAGGGTGACATGTCTTCACAAAGCATTACTTGACAAAAGCACGTATTGTGCACTTACACCCACCCGTTGAGATGCTAAGACAAAGCTGGATCTGCAAGAGATAATGCTCTATTCAGGATGCTTGTGATGTCTTTGCACATGTTCAGAATGTTGGGGTACATGTTGTATGTCTATTCCAAGGCTTAAGCAGTGTGCAGAGTTCAATGACATCAAGATGAAGAGAGAACAGCAGCCTATTGTCACTCTACCATGCATAGATACCATGGATGGCATTACTCTATCACGAACAATGGTATCAAGAATGGCAGATCATCTGAAAGAGCTCACAAATGATGTGTCATGAACAGCTGGTCTGGAAGCTGTGCTACCACTGTGTAGAAATGCAAGTATCATGCTTTGCAAAAATATTGATGTCAGTCGAGGTCTCATAAATGGAGCCATGGGATACATCCAAGAGTTCCTGTACAATGTACAGGGTGCAACTGTGGAGTTTGTAGTTGTAAAATTTGACAACTGTAAAATCCCTCACCCAATAGACAGAGTAACAGTTAAGTTTGAACCTGTGAAAGACATATATATGACAAGGAAACAGTTTCCATTGTGTGCTGCTTATGTGGTCTCCATACACAAGTCACAAGGCCTCAGCCTTGATAGTGCCATAATTGATATAGACACTGATATCTTCAAGGATGGCATGTCTTATGTTGCCCTGTCTCGTGTAAGACAATCGTCTGGAGTACCATAATGAAACTGGCAGAAAGCAAAATACATGCTGACACAAATGTATAGTTGAGTACAACAGATTGTGAACATTGTACCAACCAAATGCTCCTTACTACCAGTTCCCAAACCAAATATGCATCTGTCACTGCAATTACAATCGATAAAGGACACAAACTGAAAAGACAGCATAGTAAGACTCCACAGTCATCATCTGACTACTCCACGAAACAGCAATCTCTTAAGAGACTACTAGCATCGCCTCTACAAAAATATGTATTGAGTCAACACACTGCCAACATTTGACAACAGCTCAGGAGTCAACTGCTATGCAAATGCAACTATGCAAGCACCTCCACATCCCTGAGTTTGCTAGTGTGTTAAACTGTTGCCCATCAACACTTCTGTCAGAGGCATTAAAGAGAGTCATAAGAGGTACTCAAGATGAGCTGCCCAGTTTACAAAGCTTGACTCCTCTACAGCTAACTCTTGGTCAATATGCAGGACAATCTATGTTTGCTAACAATGCACAACAAGATGTCACAGAGTTCATGATGGGAATAATAAACAGTTTAGCAGATGATGGCATAAATCTGGTCAACACTTCAAGGTTGACTATGTGTCCAAAGTACACATGTTTGTCATGTGGACACAAAGAATCTACAAACAGCTCAGGATATGCTGTGGCTCTGTCTATGTCCCTGAACAGAGAACTGTGAAATTCCGCCAGTTATGTGCTAATGCAGAAACTGTTGGCTCTCCGAAGATGTGGTTGGTCTTGTGTATGCTCTCTGAGTTACTATATTCAAGCTCATACATTATTATTGCACTACAGTGCTTTAACTCTCAAGGCATGAAAGTCACAACACCAATTTCACTTCATTGCCAGAAGAACTATGTGCTCAGGTACTCAATTTGACACCCATGCAATAATCTTCCATCATGGCCTATCCATTCACTCTGGACACTATGTCACTTGGCGAAGATTCAGAAGGGATGGGTGGAGTGTAATGATACAGTATGCACCCTAAGGCAAATTCTCCCAAGAAATCTAAAGGATGCATATGTCATAATACTCTGATGCACCAATGCTGCACAGCGTATAGAAGAGTGATGCTGTCTAATGACAGCATATCAGTAAACCAGTGTGTCTGCAAAAATAACATTGCATCTGCATATCCCAGCCTGATTTTTTCTCAACCACCAATGCACATGCATTTGTATTGCAAACTTCATTGAACACTACTAGTGTCTCATGACAGCCATGGAGACCAATGTGTTGCACTTGTTGCACAAAATCACCACAGCCATTCTGTTTTAACACAGAGGACCAGTCCTAATACTGAACATATTCAGTTGAGAATCCTACTTGTTTCTTTCAAGTCCCTCTGCAAGTGCAGAGGGACTGGAAGAAAAGTATGTCTCTTTGCAGATGACACAAGATCTGCAACAGAGTTGATGCACAAGGTGGGGTGGAAAGGATGAGAAGAGACTTGGCAAGGTTAGAGGAATGGTCAAATGTATGGCAGCTTAGATTTAATGCTAAGAAGTGCAAAGTAATGCACCTGGAAACAAAAACCCGGGGAAGAGTACACAATGGGGGTGAGATACTAACAACAACAAAAATGGAAAGGGACCTGGGGTAGTCATATCAGATGACCTAAAGGTGGGCAAGCAATGTAAGAAGGCAGTAAGGAGGGCTGGGGATACTGGGATGCATAGGAGGCATCACCAGTAGAAAACAGGAAGTTGTTATCCCTCTGTACAGACAGCTGGTGAGACCCCATCTGGAGTACTGCATGCAGTTTTGGAGACCCAATCTCCACAAGGACATAGACAAGATGGAAGCTGTCCAGAGGAGGGCAACTAAAATGGTGCAGGATCTGCACCAGAAGACATATGAAGAGAGACTAAAGGAACTTAATATGTATAGCCTTGAGGAAAGAAGGGGGCATGATAGAAACTTTCAAGTACCTCAAGGGAATCAACAAAGTCCAAGAGGGTAGCATCTTTCAAAAAAGAAGTGGTGCAAGAACAAGGGGCACAATTTGAAGATGGGGTGGCTCAGAGGTAATGTAAGGAAGTATTTTTTCACAGAGAGGGTTGTAGATGCATGGAACAGCCTTCTGGAGGAGGTTGTGGAGTCAAAACAGTGGTTGATTTCAAGCATGCATGGGACAGCCATAAGGCAATTCTAGGGGTGGGGTAGAAAGAAATAGGCTACTGATTAACTAGGATCTGCAACTTATCCAGTAGGTAGGAAATGGGCAGACTGGGTTGGGCTAGCGTCCTTATCTGCCATCAAATTCTATGTTTCTATGTTTCTATAGAAAAGGTAACAGAACAGTACAGCAATACAGCTAGCTATGACGCAAATCCTGTGTATCAATCTGCTACCCTCATAATTCGGACAGAAAACAAGACTGTTTTGCTCATTAAACCAATCAATTTCAAAAACATTCTATTGTGACATTCAGCATTGCAAATTAGATATATTCACAACAAAAACTGCATTATTACTGTTTCTAGTAGACTTGAGGTTATGAACTGTAATCAATAGCCAGTCAGTCATATCTTTTGCAGATGCCTTACTTAACTTAACATACACACACATATTACGTGTACTCACTTGTGTCACAGTACTATCTTACATGGCAATGACAAATTCATTTACCTATTTAAACACTTATCAGAGATGCAACAACTGTTCTCAACATATTCAGTTGAGAATCCTACTTGTTTCAACAGCACACATCAGGTAAAGTTCAGACTCCTTTTCCTGTTGTTGTCTACATTACTGACCATTACTATGATACTTACTAATTTGACTTCTGCCAAATCCAAGCAGACACGAGGGTGCTGGATATTAATCAACATCAGTTAGTAAGTTATGTCATGGCAAATGTAGCTATCACACCCACATTGAGAGTATCACTGCCTACACCACAGTGCCATCTCTACTAGTATGCTTAAATTGTTGAAAACAATGTGGTAGAATTTCCTATCACTGTTATTGCACTCAGAACACTGAATGTGATATAGATACATAGATACATAGACAGCGTCAGCAGAATAGGCCTATGGCCCACCAGTCTGCCCATTTGAGCTTGTAAGTTCAGTTTATGTTTTCCTAGAAGTCTGTTGCCCTGTCACTGGTCTGGGGTCACTGGTCTATGACTTACAGCAGTGGATATGACAAGCCATTGAAAATGAATGTGACTCAGACTTGTATATTTGTATATAATACTGAGCTTCAATGTGAATGTACATAAGTTTAATAGACTTAGAAATGTGCATCTTTGTTTTGTTTCCTGACCACTATTCCAAACAGAATATTTCTGTGCACTTAATGGTATTGCATTACATTAAGTGCTACTATTGACATAAGTAATACCTGATAAAGAGATCTATACATGTGGTTTTCTGGTCTATTCCACAGTATAATTAATCTCTATACATCTGTGCCAAAGTATACAGATCATAAGTAATCATTAAATACTTACAAAGATTGTATACTTCTGCTATACAATGCAAACAATTGATGTGCTCTTGCTGTAACAGGATCGTCCATATATTTGGAGGTCGGATAAGGAATTTTTCCCAGTTGAACAAATAAATAATACTTCTAAAAGTCATTTATTATCAGCTTTACCAACAATATTGACATGAGTACCCTCACCACACACCATAAAGTAAAAAATGTGGCACATGTCTGTGATACTTTAATTTCTTTTAACTGCTTAACATTCAACATCTAACTTACAATAAATATCTGCTATTTTAACATAAGTGGTGCCAACAAATATCAACATATCACTAATTTGATACGATGGTACTAAATCAGACATGAAAAAAATCACGCATGTAACTGACACAAAATAGAAGAATAGCCTAACATTGATCTTCATAATGTAATTGTCAATTTTATTTAACTAAATGTTATTCCTCATAAGTAAACCATCTCCAGCAACTATGACACCACTACATGAATCTACAGATGTAGTGATACTGTAGGAAAATGTAATAATGCTAGCATAACCAACACATAATGTTTCTTACTTTATCAAGTGAACATGTAGTGAAATATTAAATACCATTAAAGACAGGTCAGTTAGTAAATATCAATATTCTAGCCAGTTGCACAAAATCACCACTTTAATCTTCAAAACACATCTTTAATTATTATTTCTTACTATCCATTTTTTTTTTAAAACAGAACTGGTAACTTAGACTAATAATGAACTACTGTTAACAGACACATAACTAATAAAAGTCAGCAATAAATACTGAAAATATACCATTTGTTAACAAAATATTGTCTATCATAAACACCCATACAAACTACTGTTCAAATAGTTTAAATTTGTACTTCTTAACATAATGTGTCAACATTGGTCAGAAGAGTGGCAACTGGGATTTACTGCAAAGAAGTGCAAGATCATGCACATAGGAAAAGAAACCCTGAAGCCACCTATAAGCTGGGAGGAGTTGCTGGCAGTCACAAAGGAAGAAAGAGACTTGGGCGTGATCATCACCGATGACCTGAAATCATCCAGGCAGACCTCTAAAGTAGTAGAGTAAGGCTAGGGGATGTTAGGGTGTATTAGTAGGGGTATCACAAGTCGTAGAGGAGGTAATAATCCTCTTTACAGACACTAGTTAGGTCCCATCTGAGTACTGCGTGCGGTACTGGAGACCACACCTTCACAAGGACATTAACCAAATTGAGGCAGTCAGAAGGGCAACCAAAATGGTGCAGGACTGCATCAGAAGACATATGAGGACAGATTAGCGGGCTCAATATGTATGCCCTTGAGCAATGGAGGAGAGAGGTGATATGGTGAAACATTCAAACACCTTAAGAGCATTAGCAAAGGTGAAAGAGTCTAACATGTTTAAATATAAGAAAAATTTCAGGACAAGAGGACACAGCATGAGATTAGAGTGAGGCCAATTAAGGGGAATGTGAATAAATTCTTTTCACAGAAAGGGTGGTGGATGCATGGAATGGCCTACCTCAGGAAGCGGTGGCTATGAATACAGTGCAGGGCTTCAAACATGCATGGGATAGGCATAAGGGAACAATACAGATGAGTATGAATAGATAGGCCACTGACAGAGCAAAGGCCAATGGCACATTTATAAGATAGAAAAGAAATGGGCAGACTGGATGGGCCTTGCGGTCCTATCTGCCATCAACCTCTATGTTTCTATGTAACAAAAAGTACAAACAGAAAGCAAAGACTGTATCTCAATCTCAACTCAGGCAAATGACAACAAACAAAATACATCCTGAGAGTGATAACAGAAATAAGCAACAAACTGTTCTTTTTGCCCATCCAAGAGCAACCAATCAATTTGGCTATATATATATATATATATATATATATGAATGCTATTTAAATAATAAACTAATTGCTAACCTAATTCTATGTCTTCTGAGTTTTATTTTCATGCAGCTACTGTTATGGGCTTGTAATATTGATCACCATGTTTTCTATTGCACTGTTACTGCATAGCACTCAGAATGCAGACTAAGCAGAACAGTAGCAACACCACCTCCTACAAATGGTCAGCAAGGGGGCGAGAGGGATGTGGCACAGACACCTAACTAACTGTCTCATGGGAGAGATCTCAGATTAGTGCAAAGTCACAACACTACCAACTGTTGTCAAGTTACTTTTTAATTGCCACAGACCACCTCATAGATAATGAGGAGAACATACAAGTATCACAGTGTACTCTCACCATCAATCAGCAATGTGGCATCTCTACTCATGACTATAACCACACCTGTTGATCCAGTCATTGCAAATTTTCAAAAAAAAAAGGACACATATTCCTTTCTGGCTCTATACCTACATGACAAGACATATCTCACTATGCCTTGCCACGTGTCCCACATATTGAGCCCAACTCACAATGGCTGTAGCTTGCAATCTGCATCATGTCATGCAGCTTCTTTAACTCTCTGTGACAGACTCTACATAGAATGACACCACAGACATTGCCACCTATTTCCAAAAATAGCTCAGATATTCACAGATAGATGTAACACTTCCTCCATTTCTACACTACAACCACCATACACAAACCCTTTAGAATCTCTGTGAAATTTCTGTCAATATCTAACAATGTCTGTGCATACACCTGTGCTTGGCACATGCACCCACAGGTCAACAGGCTTGGTTGCATGTCAGAACACACATTGCAACCTCCCCATTCCAAGAAACCCTGAATACCTGACACAATTCCAATGAACAACAAATCCAGTGTAACCTGTCCAAGACTGAACTAATGCAACTGATTGTTAACCTAATTCTATGTGTCTTGAGTTTTATTTAGAGCAGTTACTGTTATGAGCTTGTAATATTGATCGTCATGTCTTGTATTGCACAGTGACTGCATAGCACTCACTATGCAGACTAAGTAGAACAGTAGCAACACCACCTCCTAGAAATGGTCACGGGGAGAGTGGGAAAGTGGTAGAGACACCTAAGTAGCTGTCTCATGGGATAGATCTCACATGGGTACAGAGTTACAATAGTATAAATTCTTGTCAACTAACTTTTCCCATCCCCACTCACCGCCTCACAGATAATAAGCTGAAATATTGAGTATCACAGTATACTCTCAGCATCAATCAGCAATGTGCCATCTCTACTCATGACTCTGTGTCCACACCTGTTGATCCAGTCATTGCAAATGTTCACAAAGAAGATCGCCTATTCCTTTCTGGCTCTATACCTACATGAGAAGACATATCTCACTGTGCCTTGTCATGTGGCCTACATATTAAGACAAACTCAGAATGCCAGTACCTTGCAATCTGTGAACTTTCTGCAATATCTGACAATGTCTGTGCTTACACCTGTGCTTGACACATGCACACACAGGTTACCAGACATGGTTGCATGTCAAAACACACATAGCTACCTCCTCATTCCAAGAAACTGTTAATACCTGACCCAATAACACTGAACAACAAACCCAGTGTGACCTGTCCAAGATCAAACAAATGCAGCATGACCTCTGTACCAGAATGGCATCAGCTATTGCCAACTAATGTATTACATTCCCAATAAGTAACTAACTGGAAGGATATAACTCAGTCACAGGAAAACTTATGATGACAAGAGTCAACTTGCACCATCATTTTGTAATTCACCATCTACAGTACTAAAACTGTCAATACATGTATGGAGGCAATCTTTAAAATTCTTAAGCAACAAGGTAATACCTCTGTGGCTCTATCCACACATCTACATTACAACACTACAGACAAGCAAGAAGAACTTAACTGGCAGCCATGCATCTGTCTACACACCTGAGGCTGAAAGACACCATCAGAGCTGTAATGCAGAGGTTTCTTTTGATGTGAATGTCAACATGACAAGGTGAGTAAAAGTGGGGTGGACATCCAACAGTGCAAGGAACCCACACTGTTATGTGTCTTTTCTTTAACAGTTAAAATTGAACATAACTGTCTTGGGCAAATATCTCTCCCCAAACCCCAAAACATCACAGTTCCTTCAAACCAAGCACCCAATGCTTCAGCCAATTCTAAAACATGCTAGCAACAATAATGTCTGAGTGGGACTCACCCACATTCAGGGTGGCACTATTCATTTACTGCACATCAGGTCCAGTTCTAGAAGAGATCGCCTTCCATAACTGCAGTTACACCACATAGAATGACACACATAGCAACTTATGCCACCACTTGCAACATGCAGAATTCAACATGATGGTCTGTAACATGGCACAGTCCACATCCATAAAACAACAGTCATGCCACATAAGCCACCTGCAACATGGCGCTAGATGGTTTATGGTAGCAGTCACACCCATCCAACAAGGACATCCATAAAGTGCTCACATTGGCATTGAACAAGAACACACATAGGAGATCCAGCAACATTAGCTATACCATTATTATTCAGCTCATTTAACTTATGGATGCCCCGAAGGTCCTGTTGACCCATCAGCTGCACTGTGGAATGTGCACTGTGACCCACCACACCATGCCCACCACTCTTCAGCGGGCCCCACAGGCTACCCATACACCAGACCCCTGAAACAGCAGTAGGCTGAAAGCCCCACAAGGCATCGCTACCATCCCCATTCATGCCCCAAACACCAAATCACCCGCAGCATATACATACTATACAATAGCCCTGCTAGTCTAGTGTCCCACCACCAAAACTGTACAAATTCAAATGAATTCCATCCTCAGTTCCATGGTAGTCTAGTACCTCCCCACCCACTGAACTGGACAATAATAAAATAAATTAAATCCTTGGGGTGCCAGGGGAGGGGACAGGGTCAGTTAACTTTTTGTCATATGCTTAAATGCTCTGGATGTTTTGACCCTGTCCATTGTATATTGTTAAACTTTCAATAAACTTTAAATTAAAAAATAAATAAATCCTAGTCCCTGGCAGTGTACTCTTACCCCCACCCCAACATGCCAGCCCACCCTGCACCTCCCCCACCCATCCCCAGTCAGCAACTGGCACAGCCCACCTCTCACCTTTACAGCCAACCGCCAATTGAGTGCAGTATTACTGCTACTACTCAGAAACTCTCAAAAGTCAATTTCTGACCACAGACTCCAGTAAGCTAATACTGCACTCAGTCAGCAACTGGCCATAGACATGACAGGTACTGCTGGACCAGTTACCAACTGGGAACAGGTGGCGTGAGGTGCAGAATTGGCTAGCACAAAGTCCCTGGTAGTGTACTGTTTCCCCTACCCCAACACACCAGCCCAACCTACATCTCCTCCCACCTGTCCCCAGTTGGCAATGGCTCAACCCACCTCTCACATCCACAACCAACTGACAGCTGAGTGCAGTGTTACCGCTACTGCATAGATGCACTCAAAAATTAATTTCTGAGAGAGCCTGCAGTACTACTAATACTGCATTCAGTCAGCAGCTGCACATGGAGGTGACAGGTATGCTGTACCACTTACCAACTGAGGACAGGTGGAGTGAGGTGCAGTGGGCTAGCACAGTGCATTGAAGGGTGCAGGTGGAGGAACAATTGACTACCAAGGACTAGGATTCAAAAATTTTATTATTGTCCAGTTCGAATGGTCACTAGACTACCACAGAAGTCAGAATGAAATTAGTTTTATTTTTTACAGTTCAGTGGTGGGGGAACATAGACTACCAGGAAATTGGGGATGAAACTCTTGAGCAAACCACCAAAATACACATCTGTGGATATTACCTTTCTTCCTCCAAATTTCAACTCAAAGACCAAACCTTTCCCAAGATATGTAACATAAAAGTTCACTAAAATTTCCCTATCTATTCCATTATAAAAAATCTGACTATCTTGTCCCTCCCTTTGATCAAAGATGACGATCAAAGAATCTCATGATCAAAGTATTTGCAGCCTCACAATCAAAGAATTTGCACATTCATGAACAAAGATTAAAAGGCATATTAATCAAAATTTGAATGAATTGCGGTAAGCCACCATGGTTTGACAGAACGAAGCCCTCTGACTAAAACCCACCTCATTCGACTTCCTATGACACACCTGGGCTGAGACATTTTTATTTTTAATTTGGCTATCTCATCCTCGCCACGATGTACGATACGATCAAACAATCTCGCTGTCAAAGAATTTGCAGACTCACGATCAAAGAAATTGCACATTCACGATCAAATAATTAAAACTCTTAAAATTTACAAAATATAATAATACCAGTAAATCACCACCATGATTCAACAGAACAAAGCCCCTGAGCAAAACCCACCCTCTTTTGACTTCCAACAACACCCCTGGGCAGAGAAAATTGTTTTTAATTCGCCATCTTGTTCCTCGCTCACGATGCACGATCGCGATCAAAGAATCTCATGGACAAGAATTTGCATGCTCACAATCAAATAAATTGCACGCTCATGATCAAAGAATTAAAACTCTTCAAATTTACAAAATATTCATGATACTAGTAAATAACCGCCATAATTCATCAGAACACAGCCCCTGAGTAAAACCAACCTCGCTTGACTTCCTACGACACCCCTAGCCTGATAAAATTGTTTTTTCATCTGGCCATCTCATCCTCATCATGGCGCATGATCGCGATCAAAGATTCTTGCGGTCAAAGAATTTGTCACCCATGATCAAAGATGGTTAGCGAGCCGCGAACAAAGAATTTAAAAGCTAATAACTCTATTTTTCACTGATTTCAATAGAACCAAAGTCATTCCTCGATAGATTGGGGTCCCCTGAGTAAAACCCATTGAAGTTTTACTTCAGAAGTGACCCTGAGCTGAGATATTTGTATTTGTTCAGTCAGAAAACTGAAAACAAGATGGCGGACCTCATGGTCAAAGAATTTTTGAAATTCCTCAGGATCAAAGATTCTGAACTGTGAGGCTGCAAATTCTTTGACTGCCAGGTGGGATGAGATATCCAGAACCCAATTTTTGATCGCAAGATATACATATAAATTTTCCCATTGACTTATAATGGGAACTTAAAAGTGCCATAACTTTGAATGCCTTAATATTCTTTCACCAAACAAGAGCAGCATGTTTGGCTACCAAAGCTCTTTCAAATGAGACATCTTGTAGAGTGGCATGCACACAATGGCTGTGCAGGACAACATTTAGAATGCCAAAGGTGCCTCCAAAACTGGATAATTTAGCATTTTCAGCGCTTTCGTACATGAAGACCAGCACTCTGACACAAACACAATTTGGCAAATCAAGAGATCTACTGTGCCTCAATGCATGTTCCAAATTTCAGACAAAAATCTATTGAATGGGTCCAAAGTTATTAACGTCCAAACTTTTGACTTTAGTATGTAACTGGCCGCTCAACCCTAACTATAGTGGGCGTGACTGCACTAATTATAAATATATATATATATATATATGTATATATATATATATATATATATATATATGTATATATATATATATATATATATATATATATATATATATACACACACATATATATATATGGCAAATGACTCATGACAGCCTTTCTATCTGTTCTTGTGGTTCCTTAGCATGCAGACCTGATGGGATCATAATTTACCTGGCATTCCGAATATTATCCCTCAGGTGCTATAGCTCAGACAGTCCTGTTGTCATCACTTTAAGTGGTGCTTAATGCCAGATGAAGAAACCACCCTGCCCATTGTTACCTCCATCCTTAGATGCAGTCAGGAGGAGCAGTGGTCCTGTATAATGAACTGGTGAAGTCATGTGATCAGGTAACAATGTGGGGACATATCGGGTTTAAGACAAGTCTTATCAGAAGAAAAAGTTACCCTGTTGCATCGACGATGATGTCCTGGGTGTTGAACCGGAGTGAACATATTAGTAAATGCCGCGTCACATTCCTTGTTCCTCTACAGCATAGTCCTGCCCAAACAAAAGAGCCCTCAAATATGTAAGAACACAGGATGTAATGAACACAGGCTGTACTGAACATGCTGTATTAACACAGGATGTAATGAGAAACTGAATTTTTAACCAGGAGATCAAAAGATGTGTTCAGGGTCACAGAGTGAGTAGGTGACTCTTGTGGTTTTGAACTTAGATTTCCAGGTTCAGAGTTCAAAGTTTCAAAATCCCCACAGAAGTTCCAAATGGTTTCTGCTACACATAGGAGAGAAAATTCAGGCAGTGTAGCCAGGTGGTTAGATCTTTGAACTCTTAACCTGGAAATCTAACTTCAGTCTTAGTTAAAATTCAGTTATTCATTACATCCAATGTTCATTACAACATGTTCATTATAGCCTGTGTCCACTACAGCTCTTTCTCAAATTAGTTTAAAATTGATTGTAACAAATGAATTTGCAAATGGTACAGTTAGCAATATCTACAACTTACTATGACTATCCACAATTTTGACAGCCACTGACAAAGAAATGAAAGTTTACGTGTTTATGATGACTATGAGTGCAGATCACTAATCTGAGCTATTGCAGAATGTCATTATAGTGTATGGTGGAACGTTATTGTCAATGGAAATCCATGATAAAAAACACTTATTTTTCTGCACCGAATATGTCCATAATCTTGTTGTGCTGCACTCAGATAGTCAGTAGTGCAACACAACAACAAAATAGAATGGTTTCTCGTGCTGTAACCAGCCGCCACTGTTAAATAAAAATCAGACGGAATCAGCATTACACAGCGGCAATCGATACTGTACAACTGTGACAGTCACAGAACCTGAATAAAAAAAATGGCATTGTCGCTATTCACATGAACCACTGTCGGACAGAGCAAAATTTATAGCAGAACAGGAAAACAGCCGACAATTAAAAAACGGAGAATGACATGCGAATTTTAAAAGTTACCTGGCCAACACTGGAGAAACCCGAGCCATTCATGACATACCAGTAAACGAGTTGGATGAGCTTGTAGCTGACTTCATATATAAATTGAGAGATTAGATGGACAACAATACGAGGCGAGCACTGTCCGTGGGATCCTAGGCAGCATAGACAGATATCTGATTAAGCTAAAAAGTACGGCCACTCGATATTCCATGGAAATACTGAGGTATTTAGGAAACTCTGGCCACCTTACAAGCAAAACAAAAATTCCTAAAAAAATGGAAAGGAAATAAACCAATGCAATCAGAGGCCCTGTCACCGATGGAGATAGAAAACTGTACGAGTCAGGAGCACTGGGCTTGCAAAACCCCACAAGCCTCCTAAACATGTTGTTCTTCAACAACGCTTATATTATGCACTAATGCATCGCAGGAGCAGTATGCCCTGTGATGGGGAGACCTCCAGCTTATCACAGATTCTATGGGAAAAAATACATACAGTATAATGAGAGACAAACTAAAACCCGAACAGGAGAAACCCAAGAGACATCCGAGCAATTAAGCCTAGAATGTACCAAAACTCGCAAACCCTGACCGTGACCCAGTGACAGCTTATGAGAAGTACTCTGAAAGGCCACCAACAATGCTTGCCCCAGATTCCCCATTTTACCTAGCTCCAAACATAAACTACAAACCTGGTGCTTCATTGTGGTATAGGGCAATGGCAGTGGTGAAAACAAGATTCGATGTATGCTTCAACGATAAAGTCCCATGCTGGTCTGTCCACCCAAAGCGAATAACCAATCATTCCACAAGGAAAACAGCAGTCCAGCGACTTGTTGACCAAGGTGTACCCCCAAACGAAGTCCAGCAAGTATCTGGACACCGCTCATTACAGTCTATAAACAATTACAGCACACTCGGATGACAAGCAGGAAAGAAACTCAAAGTTACTAGGCCATTCATCAAATTCATTGTGTTCAGCCACAGTAATAACATCCAGCCCAGAGATACAGCGCAAGCCACCCCCAAAGTGCAAAGTACCTTTCAGTGATGGTTCCTACAAATATTTTCGGTCAAAATTGTATCTTCCAGCACCCATTCACTGTGAACATCATCCATAACTACAGCCAGCGGAAGAGGAAGAACCATGTGACCATGAATACTGACAGCAGCAGCTCAGATGACGAATAAGGTAAGGCACCGCCTCCCGCTTCCTGTAACTGTACAAAAGACCGATCAAATAACTAGAGCAACCATACCATTCAAAACGGTATTTTTTCTCTCTTCTTTCTACTTAGAATGTGCCGTGAATGAAGCTCAACCGGGGAAAAAAGCAACATGATTCCGCATGTGGACCCAAAGATTTTTCGTTATCAGATAAGATATTTGGGCAGTTTGTTCGTGTTCGTAAATGTTACACTCATTTGAATCGCTGTAATTGTATTTGTTTTCCTGTTTGCTTATTATCGCTGTTTCTAGTAAAAATTCCAGACAAGACATCGGCGTCATTTGTTTTCATTGCGACTACCCATACACTGTAACAGATTGTCTATGGGAGCATGCACAACAAAAGAGTATTCTTGATCTTGAGGTATCCATGCAGCGATGTGACACTCGAGCTGCGCTCTCGGGTGTTGCACGCTGCCATGGATACCTCTCGATCAAGAATACTCTTGATGCATGCCTCCACAGACAATCCTCTATATAACGTAATCAAGTGCTATTTCTCAATAACCCAACAACAAACAAATTAAGATGATTTTCAACATGTTGAGACAGAAAATATTTTTATGGAACCACTGTTACCAGTGCAAAATGGACTTTTACATCATGTTTACCTTAAAAGTTGAACACACTCTGTTACATTACATGATTTGCAAGACTCTGCCATACCTCCAGGCCAAATCCTCTCACATCAAAGCACACATCTGAGATTTAACATTAGTGGTTTAATGTGTCAAAACTGCCTGTGCTTGTTACAGCTCTGACAAAGAAATAACAGTTTATGTCTATGTACTTACTTCATGAGCAGTTCATTTTAAAAATCAGAAAATCCAGTTGTAGCAATTAAATCATAAATCAGATTTTAACTTAAATAAAAAAGTTTAAAATCACATGGTTTAAAAAAAAAATGCTCAACATTTAAAGTTAAGTGTATTACATACACTTACTGTGTGGCAGTGGAACAACATGCATGTCACTGACTACGCCACATATAATCAACATGAACATTGCAAATGTGTTCCGTCCACAGTTCTAAAATCTGTAAATAATAAAAAGGAAAATTGTGCACCAATGCTGTTATGGCCAACAGTCAGTTGAGGTATTTATGATAAGAACATAAAACCACTGTATTCAAAGTTGTTCTCCTTTAAACTGCAGAAAGAAATTCTGCATAACTGATCACTTAACTGCAAATTAATTATGTGTATTGTAGATTAATGTATTAAACTGCACAATGGAATTCCTCAGAACTGTTATTCTGCAGTTCATGTGTATTATTCTGCAATTCAGCCAGAAAGTTCATGAAACATATTCAAAGATTCTCATTTTGCAAAAGTCAGAATTTTGGAATATTTCATGACATTTTTGAAATTTCAGCAAATTCAGAATTCAGTTTTTGCTCACCTCTAGGGTACAGGTGTTTCATCTAAACATATTTTGATGCCTTCCTCCCACCACTGCCAGTGGTGGTCCACTAATACAGTACTGTACTTTGGGTTTGACCTCAAAGTTTCATGCAAGGAATTATATGCCAAAAACATTACAGTATGCCACAAACAGCAAGGCATTTGACACTCAGCATTTCTTCTCTGCCCCTCTTGAAATTAGACTTTAAACGTGTCCTAAACCATCTAACCATTGTGTCCTGTCTGTGTGCTCTCTTCACCCATTTATTCATTTCACAGGTCTGTGGCCAGTCATTAAAATCTGAATATGGTGGCAACTGCTATACCTCACACTAACTGCATTGTGATGGTATCATGGTGACAAAGTAACAATCAGTTTGTTGGTGATTGGAAGCTTAAATCATCCATCCTACTGCAATTATCTCAATAGGGATGGAAATCTTTAGTTTGAGCTCTTCATGCCAGAATAAAGTACTATACATGTATGCTTGTTTTAGACAATGCAGTACCTTTTGGCCAGGCAGTATCATTTCACAACATTCCTTCCTCCGCAAGAACTTAATGCACTCAAAGCTGGCAGACTGTTATGTTTTATAATTAAGCAATATACCATGACAGGGAGTGGGTATATTGGTGGATTTCCACGCCTGGTGTGGTTTAGTCACGGAAATCCATGTGTCCTCCTTCCTCCTGGGAGAACATAATAACACATTGCCTCACTCCTGTGCTTTATACACATTACTGTTTATGTCATTTGTGGGGGACTTTTATTGAAATATTTTACAAGGCAACACAATTAACATACAGTGCAATACAGTATGCAGCACATTTTTATGTTGCACTGTGACAGAACCATGAAAAGCATAATAACAGTGTAGTCACAGGTTGATACACACCAATATGAGTCATTAAAGCTCGTACAGCATAGTACAAAATATTAATAAAAAGAATCACTCAACAAATACAGTTCACAATTATAGTATGTAGCACACACAGAACGTGATTCACATTCTTGTTGTATGCCCCTGCTTGGCAACCACAACTGGCAACACTTTTGCAAGTGTGCAATGTATCTCCTGCAGTGTCTTATTTTTAAAGTCTTCCAGAATTCTTTAATAGCATTAATAAGTTCTTGTTTTGTCTGTGTTTTTTTCTTTCTTTTGATAAATGTTTTCATGGAATGCCACACCATCTCAACTGGATCTCAACTGGCTTCAAATCTGGAGACCTCGTAGCGCAAAAATAAATAAACACACTGTGATGGCCACTTTTGGTTTGTCCACTGTGCAGTACTTACTGTGGTGTAGTCCTGAAAAATTAATTCCAATAGCAGCAATAGCCATTGCTGATGCAATATGCTTAGGGTCATTGTCTTGAAAGAAGTAACGTCTGTCCAGATATTTATTCCTTATGTATTTGGCTTGAGGGAATTGTGTGTACACTACAACACAATACATTCTCATCCTATAGGTACAAACAACCTAGCCAGACAGTCAGTTGAGAGACTAAGCAGCATCTAATGACTCTAGGAGAAAACTCACTTCCCTTTCATCCAAAGTCTCCTTCAGAAATTCTGCCTGTGTGTGCAAGGAGGCTAACAGGCAGAAGAGCAGAGAAAGGAACACTGTCAAGCTTAACACCTGACTCAAAAACTGGTGTCAGGAAAAGGCTATGGCTATGTAGGAAACTGGCAGAACTTCAGGGAGAGGGATTTCTTAGATTCAATGGCCTACACCTTACAAAAAAGGAACACATGCTCTTGGCCAAGAATTCGACATCTTTATCAACCGTTTAAACTAGGGGGAGGGAAGGGGCATCAGCAACAGTTGCATCATATGAGCTATGAATACCCCTACCCCGTCCTAAGAAAATCAATTGGAACCCATACAAGACATCACAAGCACCACGTGTGTCACAAATCCACATGGGCATTCCAACATAACAGGGACATTCAAAACATTAGGGACACAAACCACAAGTGGAGAAATCATGCAGCAAGCAGGACAAACCAAGACTGGAAGGCAATGTGTGTCAATGCCTTAGCCTTCAAACAAAATCACAGATCTCACAGTAATGATGGCCAAGGCCAGCCTCAACTGGGTTGCTGTCACAGAGACTTGGTTCAGAGAACCATACCTTCGATGTCACTATTTAGTTACAGTCTCTTCAGGAGAGACTGTACAGGTAAGAAAGGAGGGGGTTGCTATCTATATCAGGGAGGAATAAATGCTACTGAGACCCAAGGAACACAAGGCAAGACAGAGGCCCTATTCATCACTCTGGGAGCTGGAAACAAGAACCCTATTAGGGCTGGAGGTACATATTTATAGACCCCAAACCAGGAGATTGAAAAGGACAAGGAATGTCCTGGAAGACATAATGAGGATGGCCAACAAAGGTGAGCTATTGCTAGTCGGGGACTTCAATCTACCAGATGTAGAATGGTCCACTTTCACAGGCTCTTCAGAGGAGTAGAGACTTTCTTATGGTTTTGAGAACTGAATCAAATGGGGGTTTCTCCCACCAGAGAATCAGCTATCCTGAACCTGGTACACACTAAGAGTGCCAGTGTATCAGATGTACAAGTGGGGATCAATCTGGGTACCAGTGACTACAGGTCAATCTGGTTCTCCATTAGCAAGACTGAGGACCCTCCACTCCAGAATCAGGGTGCTCAATTTCAAGAAAGCAGATTTCCTGAAAATAAGGGAAATGATCAAGCCTCTGTTGGAAACAGATACCACATGGAATGTGGAGAACAAATGGACAAAGCTGAAAGATGCTATAGTGTCAGTCACAGCACTATGCACTAAACAAATCAGCAAGTCCAAAGGGCAAGGAACCCCTCTCATTCTCCAAAGAGGTAGCTACTATAGTTAGGGAAAGAGAAAACCTTTGGAAATACAAAGAGACCAAGTCTGAAAAGGATAGAGAAGCCTAAGAGAGAAACTCAAGGAAGCTGGAAGCTATTAGGTGGCAAAGGCCCAGACTAAAGAAAAACTGACTCAAGAAGTGAAAAAGAGGATAAAACATTTTTATCAATACATTCAAAAAAAAAGAGCAAAGGAGGAATAACATGGCTAGCAAACAAGGAAGAACACCTGGTGGAAAATGACAAAGAGAAGGCAGAAGTTCTCAATGAATTCTTCTGCTCAGTCTTCACACAGGGAAACATTGGCAATGGTCCAGCACCAGCCAGGACACTTCCCCATACCAGGAGAGCTGACATAACCCCTTTACAAAAGAAAGGGCCCTTGAGTTGTCTAAAATAAGGTTGCACAAGGCAATGGGTCCTGACAGAATACACTCAAGAGTTCTACAAGGACTTAGGTGAACTTGCACTCCCACTTGCTGAGTTGTTTAACAGTTCACTGGAACAAGGATAGTACTTCAGGACTGGAAAGGGCCATGGTTGTGCCATTGCACAAGAATGGTAGCAGGGAGGTAGCAGGAAACTACTGCCAAGTAAGTCTGATCTCAGTGGTGGGTAAAATAATGGAGACATTGTGTAAGGAAAGGGTAATGAACTACCTGAAAGCAAGTGGGCAACTTGACCTAAAGCAGCATGGCATCACATCAGGATGCTCATGCCAAACAAACTTGATAGAATTCTTCCACTGGGTTACAAGAGGAGTAGACCAGGGCAGCAGTGGATGTGGGGTATCTGGACTTTAGTAAAGCCTTTGATACATTCCCACACAGAAGGCTAGCCAACAAACTGGAGCAAGCTGGCGCTGGTCACAAAGCATTTAAATGGATCACAAGCTGGCTGCAAGGCAGGACACAGAGGGTTATGATAAATGGCACCTTGTCTCAAGAGGGAAGGTATCAAGTAGAGTGCCGAGAGGTCAGTACTAGGCCCCATCCTATTCAACATATTCATCAGTGACATTGTTGAAGAACTGAAAGGGAAAGTCTACCTCTTTGCAGATGATACAAAGCTCTGCAACAGGGTGGACACACAGGAAGGATCACAGAAATGGAGGCTGAACCCAGGATGCTAGAGGAATGGTCCAAGAACTGGCAGTTGAGATTCAATGCCAAAAATGTAAAGTCATGCACTTGGGTAGAAGGAATCCATGCATGAAGTATGTCCTGAGGGCAGCTACTAGAAGAAACAGAGCTGGAACGGATCTTGGTGTTATGATTTCAAACTATTTAAAGATAGGAAAGCAATGTGAAAAAGTGGCACTGAAGGTGAGTAGCATCCTTGAATGTACTGGTAGGGGTATTACTAGTAGGAAGCATGATGTAATCCTCCCATTGTACAGGTCCTGGTGAGACCTCACTTGGAGTACTGTGTGCAGTTCTGGAGACCTCACCGAAAAAAGGACATAGACCATCTGGAAACCATGCAGAGACATAACACAAAATGGTGCAGGGTCTGCACCATGAAACATAATGGGGTTAGGCTCAGCCTGAAAATGTATTCTTCCTCGAGCAGAGGAGGAACAATGAGACATGATTGAGACATTTGAATATGTTGAAGGGATCAACGCAGTACAAACCAGGAACCACTTCTGGGAAAACAGGACTGCATGCACTAGAGGACACAACATGTACCTGGTGGGAGGTAAATTCAAACAAATGTTAAGAAGTACTTTTTCACAGAGAGGGTGGTGGACCCTTGGAACAGCCAGCCACCAGAGGTAGTGTCAGCCAAGATGGTCAGTGAATTCAAAAAGGCATGGGATAGACAGTATGGTCACCTTAGCAAGACAAATCGATAGTGGGGCTAGAAACCTAGGTAGACCACATGGTCTCCTTTTGCAAGCAAATTCTTATGTTCTTATTTCTTCACTGCTACCGTTATAATATTTTCCTGAAAAGTTGACCATCTATGATTCCTACAGGCATAAAGCAAGTACAGGTTAAGTGGCATAGTTCATGATATGAGACAGTACCTTTCTTAAAATGTGACTCCTACAATTTAGTATCCCTAACTCTCAAATATGTGCAGTTGGCCATGTCCCCAGATGGTTATGGAGCCCAGACATAAAGCTTTGGAAAGTGTTTTGGCTCTGGCTTCATGGAGTCCCCACTTCTTACGAAATTCCATAGAAGCAAACTGCTCCAAAGATACTGTCTTCTCATTTGGAAAAGTGATGTCACAGAATGTCTCATTATTCTTGAGCCACATCCTGGCCTGCTGAAGTTACTTCATTTTGTTCATATCCCTGATCATAGGGCAAATGCTTTTGAAACAAAAGATGGATTATGACATGAAACTGTACGTGATATAAAATAAGAAAACTTTATATTGATAATTACCTTTTTGGGTGGCTTTACCGATCTGTATGTATGTCCATCCCATCTGGTAGCACATTTTCTGTATAGAGGAGATAGATGCCACTACCCCATGTTAATCAGCCAGATGTTCCACAATTTCCTATGGTGATTTTCAAATCCTCAGTTAGCATACTAACCACAAGTAGCATTGTTTCCTGTGTACAGAAAGAGCATTAATGTTAACCAAATAAAATGCAGCAGGTGGACAATAAACTACAATTATGTAACTTTATAATACTATAGTATACTATATAGTGTATAATGAGATGAGTAACAGTTTAATACAGTACCTTATGGCATCAGATATGATGTGTACTTGGTGCAGATGGTAGGCCATGGGGCAGGGCATTGTAAGAGTTCCCTCAGACCACTGTCTGTGATGGAGAGTCTAATGTTTGTTTATTTTTGTTTATTTAGTTGTTTAACCAGGTATAGCACACTAAGCTGAAAGCTTTTTACAGGAGCGACCTGGGAGCACAAGGAGGTTAAGTGACTTGTTAGGTCATACAGTATGCAAGTGGAAGCTGTGGGATTCAAACCGCAGCTTCCACTTGCATACTGTGTGATGTTTTACAGAACCACCTGAATCTTCCTCATCCTTTCCCTTTCAGTCCTTATCCTCTTGATAACTGTACTTATATTTGTTGGTATATTCTTTACCATTGTCACTGGTGGATATGTTTACATCAAAGAAGTGCCCAGCTGTGGAAGAACATAATTTATTTGGAACATCAAGGATATCGATCACTCAACATGTGGTCCACTGTGATGCAAGAATGTGTCTGTGATGTGTTCATTCTGTGGATCACGTCACTAGATGCTATCTGTACTCAATCTCAGTAAGGCTCAAAAGTGCCATAATACCAAATGTACTATATATTTTCTGAAGAATTGTCAGTGCTGTATCATCTGACTATTGCACCACGGACAAGATTGTTTTATAGGGGAAGAAATCCTTGAGGTAGCTTATCGCCACAAGGAAGAAATCTTGGCCTGGCAATAAGATACCACCTGAGACCAGGCTGTCTGCTGCAGCAGGGAATGAGAACTTTGAAAGAATAAATAAATGCAATTGGAGGAAATCAATGGATAAGGAGAAGACACCTAAGCAGCTGAGGACAGACATACCCAAGGTCAAGTACAGTGCAGTTCAGTTAATTTCTTTCTTTTTGCATCCATGATAGTGCTGTTGTAGTAGTAATTTTGCTATACTGGGTCCTTTTCCTTAAGCTTAGGGTACTCACATACTGTAAATGCTAAAGATTTCAAAACAATAGACAAGTAGATAATATCATCGACTTTTTTTAAAATTCTTTTAATTGAAGAATATATTGATACAAATAAATAACATGGGACCAGATATTCAAAGCTTTGCACCTGGTGCAAATCAAGAGCACTGGAATGGCGCTGGATTTGCAACAGGCTGCAATATTCAAAAGCCCTAATAATGTGCTGGTGCCGTGTGGTAGAGCTGATGCTAAAAGATAATGTATGCAGGGTGGGGTTAGGAAGTGGTTAGAATGCCAGCACAGCTGGCATATTCAAACATATAGTGCTGCTCACAGGCATTAGCACCACCTGTAGCGCGAAGCGCCAGATACCGCATCAAAAAGCATTCAATAATGTGGTGGTGGACTGGCCCCCAGCATGAACCCAACACCTGTAGTAGCATTACACACACATAACTCACATATTCCCTGGTAGTCTAGTGGTGCCACACACCCCATCGTAATCCCAACACCCGTAGTAGCATTAAGCACACACATAACTCACATATTCCTGGTAGTCTAGTGGTACCCCCCATCATGATCCTGACATCCATAGTAGCATTAAGCACACATAACTCACATATTTCTGGTAGTCTAGTGGTACCCCCATCGCAGCCTCCGACCTCATAGTAATTACATACATCACATATTTCTGTAGTCTGTGGCACTACCAGCAGTGTTAATCGCTCTGCCCCACTGACAGCCCCTAAATAAAGCCGGGCATTAGTTCAGCTCCTTCTTCACCACATAGCCAGTTGCCAACTGAGTTATGACCGATCATGTACTGAAACAGTATGTAATCAGTCATAACCTAGTCGGCAGCTGGCTGTGGTAGTGAGAATAGGGGTTGCTCGAGTCACCTGCCCTGACACGGGTGTCAGTAGGGCAGGCGGTTGGCACTGCTGGGTGGAGGGGCCACTAGACCACCAGGGAATATGTGAGTTATGTGTGTGCTTAATGCTACTACGGGGTTAGGATCATGAGGGGTCAACAGACTACTGGGAAAGGTCATGCTGAAAGTAATGGGTGGTAGTGGGCTCCAGATCACCAGGGACTGTGGCAGTAGCATAGGTATGCAGACCATGATGGCAGATACAGACTGCTTGGTCCACCCAGTCTTCCTGACTCCTGCCTAATGGATAGGCTGTAGATCCTACATAACCAGCAGCTTACATTCCTCCCCCACCAGATTTCTCTTATGCCTGTCCTATGCATTCATGCATCCCCATTGTAATTGATCCCAGGTGTTGAGGGTTATAATATATATATATATATATATAGGCAGGATATATCGTGCCTGACTGCAATGATTACATGGGTTGTTTATACACACACACACACACATATATATATATATATATATATATATATACACAGTATATATCATATATATGTGAGTGTGTGTAAAGTATGTGTGTGTAACTATATATATATATATATATATATATATACATAAACATTATTGACTGCAGTGCTGCATGGGTGGGTGGTATGCACTGGCTGTGCCTGAAAACACCCATTTCCTCCAGCATCCAGCCTGTACTTCCATTCTGACCAACAGGGTAGCTGTGTGCATGCCCTGGCCTGTGGCTTCCAGCTTGTACCTCCATCCTGACCAACAGATGGAGCTGTGTGCTCCATGTCATAGCCCAAGCAAACTACATGGTAATGTATGCTAAGTGGTCCATAAAGAGATGCAAATGTGACTGTTTGCCCATGGATTACCTAAGTAGGCTCATTTGCATGGGAGCTTTGAATATAGCAAACTTTGTTCTGGCTAACCTGTTTGCACTGGGCTAATGTGTTAGCACTGTGCAATCAGGTTAGCCCGCAATCCTTTCATCAGCATAGCACAGTTCTGCAGTGTGTTTTGCATTTTGTTTGCAGATGATGTGACACATATCTGTACAATCACACACAGTGTTCTCCACCTGCAACACTGGCTTGCTCCAGAGTCTACTGAGCTGCTGTTGCAGTTTGCACTTCCTGTTACTATATTCAGAGCTGTCTTATTCCAGGGCTATTTGAACACTGCACTACCAGCCCAGTTTTCCCAGCTTCCTTGCATGTTATATTCAGCAGGTTTAGCACTGGGGCTTAACTTTTGAATATGGCAGACTATTTGTTCCAGGCTAATTTATCATACTGGCAGTGCTATTTAGCCCTGGGGCAAAGTTTTGAATATCTGGCCCTAGGAGTCTCATACATCTCTAGGTCATTGACACGTTGGTCACTTTTACCATATAGGAAGGTTCCACTAAATTTATATTATCATTTGCATAAATTGATATTTATATTCTTCCAGTTTCATAAAAGAAAACCTTCCATCTATTCTATGTCTTAATAAGTGAATTCATACATCATTATATACTTAATAATGGTGGAAATAAACTAACAATTCTTCCAAGATGTATTTTGTTCATTATCAATGTCATCAATAACACATGCTATATTTTCAAACTTGCAGATTCTTTCATTGTGTACTATCACTGCTTATCAATATTTGAGGAGGTCTTGGTATTTCAGTATTTTAGGATCATTCTTAGTTGGCATAGAACCCAGATATAAATATGTATTTTGTTCTGATGTCAAGTTAATATCAGCATGATTATGTAGTAACAATATTTCTGGCTTGCATGGGATATTTTGCTATATTATTAATGATGTATTGAATGCTGTGAAATCTCACCAATGTTGAATCATAGGCATTCCCAGAGACTGTGATAAAGTATCTATGCTCCCACAACCATGCCAACACACACTATTATATGCAGGATAGAATTTGAATATAGTATATGGGGTAATATAAGCCTGCCTATAATGTTATGCTTGATGGACCTGTTTTTGCTGAAACAAGATATTTATTAACTCCCATAGCCATGTTTTTCCATTTATCTTCCTGTATCCAGCATCCAATCTCTTTCTCCCATGTTTGTTGTTGTTTCGACTTTCAAAGCTGGATGGTTTTGATAGCAATGTATAGAATTTGAATAACTTTTAACTTTAACTAAGTTAATCACTTTGATTTCTTTATCAATTTGTAGATTAATATCTTGTTCTTGAAATTTATATTTCTTAATGTAAGCTTGCATGCTGCCATATACTCTTGTAGTGTATAAAATTAGTAATTTTGGGATTTCCAATCACTAGGGGATTTGGTAAAATAATGCCTGTAATGGTGCATGTAACCAAAGGGTGTGTATTACTCAACTTGTTTTAGCTGCTTGTGATGCATGTCTAAGGATTATACTAAAATGTTTGATTTGCCAAATCTTTTCCAATTATTTGTCAATAGGATTCTTCTATCTTAATATCAGTACCATCCCAATTCAAAAGTTCCTGTAATATTAATGCTTCCTTGTTTGGGCAAAATGTCCAATCCCACATATTCACTATACTTTGTGCTTGAATGTATAGCTGTGGGTCTGAGTAACTGAGACCTCCTCTTTATTGATATAATCAACTTAGATCGGGAAATGCTAGGTTTACCACCTCTTCAAAAGAATTTGAAAAAAATATTTTATATCTTGGAACCATTTAACGTTAGAGTTCCATATAAAGCCTGTGATACATAAATAAAATGAAAAGAACCATCATCTTGTAACCTGACTTCGTGCCCCATAGACAGACAGAGACATTTTGCCATAATTGAAGCTTTCATTGTATTTTTCCTTGGCCCTATTGTAATTTACATGAATGGTTTTCTCAAAATTGTTGGTTAGAATGATGCCAAGATATTTAAACTGTGTTATCTTCTGAACATGGCTGAGGGATATGTACCAACTAATTGGAGATTGGCCCATGTGGTGCCGATTTACAAAAAGGAGATAGAAGTATCCCATCAAATTATCCACCAGTAAGTCTAACCTTGGTGATTAGTAAAATAGTTGAGGGATTCTGAGTGATGAAATAAAGAACTTCATGGAAGAGAAAGGATTGGTAGATAATAGCCAACATTGGTTCATTAAAAAAGATCATGTGAAACCAGCGTGGTCTGTTTTATGATTGTCACTAGGAAGTTGGATCAGGGAAGAATTTGGATGTGATTATGGTGGATTTCAGTGGGGCCTTTGATAAAGTCCTCATGGATTGTTGTTATCAAAGCTATTAGATATGAAAGTGAATGAGAACTTGATTAGATGGATTGAACACTGGTTGGTGGATAGGACCCAGAGGGTGGGAAATCAGGGATATTTGTCAGAGGCAGTGAGGGTGGAGAGTGGATGCCACAGGGCTCAGTAATGGGACCTCTATTATTTCATATTTTCATGAGTGATCTGAAACTAAATAGTGAAAATAAACTTGTTAAATTTGCAGACTATGTTAAAGTGGAGGGTAGTGGATACTTTTGAAGACAGATTGAGGTTTGGACAGGATTTATTAGATATTGAGGGTGGACTAGAAAGAACCTTATGAGCTTTAATACCAATAAAAGTATCATGCTAAATATGGGAAAGAGTAATATAAAACAGACTATTATATTCAGAATAGTAAAATTAGGTATTTCATATGTGAGAAAGATCTTGGCATACATATCCAACAGGACATGAAATTTGAAACACATTGTAGAATTACAGCAAATAGATCTATGCACTTGGTAAATTGTATTAGAAGAAGTTTTCACGAGGAATGCAGAAGTGCTTACTTAAGGTGTTAAATCATATGTAAGACCTATTTTGATTATTGTTCTTCACTTTGGAGTCCTTGTTTGAAAAAGCATAGGGTTTGTTGGAACGCCCTCAAAGGAGTTTAACTAAAATGATATCAGGTCAGCAGAATCTATCATATGAAAATAGATTAAAATCTTTGAGACTATGGTCCATTACAAAAGAAGGATCAGGGAGACTTACTATTCCTTTATAAAATTTTGAAACAGGATAACCTTAGAATGGAATTGGGTCTGCACTTTAGGAAAAAATCTTAACTGGAGAAAACATGATAAACAATTGGTGAGTGAAAGGCAGAACTAATTAAGAAAAAGATGGATTTGTATGTAGGACTACAGAACATTGGAAAAGCTACCAACATGTGTTGTGCAGGAAGAATCCTTCACTATTTTCAAGAAGAGGTTGGATAAATATATGACAGTTGGTAAACACTGTTACCGCACTGAATTGTGGGGACAGCTTTTAAATGGGCTTTATAGCCTTCTAGACTGTCTTACTAAACCTTAGTATGAAACCTTAGTATGAAACACATTCATGTTTTTGTATTCTTCTATTCATTCTGATTAGATGGTTGGATTAACAAGGATTTCTGTTGATTTAATTTATATCCTGAGGTCCAATCTCACATATTCACTATAGGTGAAGGGAGCAGTGGCAAAGACAACGTTATGGGCTGGAGAAGGGATAGTGAGGGCAGGGGAAAGAAGGGATGTGTGGAGGGCTGGGTAACATATCAGGATGTAGTGAGGGAAATAGATGGAAGGAGGTGGGGAGAAAAGGGAGGGTGGACAGGGAAAGGGCACAGACATATGACAGGGACAATACACCTGGGTGCAGACAGGTTAAAACAGGAAGCAGCATACAGGTATCAAACAGGTTCTTGCCATTGGCTAAGATGCAGGAAAGAGGGATCAAGAGGAGAGGAGGAGAGGGACATAAATAAGGGCTCTGAAATGGGACCCAGAAGTAACAGCAGGAGGGTGGAGGGAGAGAATCAAGTGTAAGGAGAAAGGGGTAGGAGACTCTGAGAGACTGGGTGAGGAGAAGAGGGGAGGGAGAGTCTTGCAGAAGAAGAAGGTGGGAGGGAAAGTATGTAAGCACCTAGAGACAGGAGGGAGGAAAAGAGGAGAAATGAGAGTATAGCGGAGGGAAAGTGAAGGAAAGAAAAGAGAAGATGCAATTGGGGAGTGTTAGTGAAGGGGATGCAGGAGAAACAGGATGACAATATGGGTAAGCAAGAGGCAGTACGACAGTGGATTCCAAGAAAGGAGAAAAGAAATATTGTAAAGGAAGGAAGTACAGGACAGGGCACTGTGTCACTCACAAGGATGGAGAATACCAACAAGGTCATGGTCTTTGGGGACTTCATAATAAAGGAAATCCACTGGTTAAGAAAGGGTGGCCTATAAAAGTAGGTCAATCTTCTGTGAACTAAGGCTGGAGGCAGGAAGGCAAATGACAAAAATAAGGAGCATATTAGGTTACTGGGGAAGCCACACCTAGTCCTGCACATAGGGACAAATGACCGCTAGGAAATGATATGGGGAAGCACAAAGCAGGTTCAGGGTGCTAGACAGGGCATGTAGGGAGGAGGAGATTAGTTCTTTGATTTTCTCAGAGGTCTTGCCTGTTCCCTGCTCTAGCACAGCTAGGCACCTGAGAAAGACTTCAATCATTGGCCCAGGGTTTGGTGCAAAGTGCAGGATTCACCTGCTTAGGAGAGTGGGGATATGGGTAGGGGAGAATCTACACTAGGGTATTGAGGGAAAGTTGCAAAGTTATATAGATGGGGTCCTGGGAAAGGATTTAAACTAGGATAGGGAAAGTATGAATCTAGGGAAGGGATGGTGAAAGAAAATGGAGGGTCTTGCTTGATTAGTACTTCCTGCAGGAAAGGACAGGGATCTAGGGAGGAAAAGATAGAGTACAGGGAAATTGGTGGAGTAGTATGCTGGCAAACACCAGGAATGTGGGGAATAAAATGGAGATTTAGAGGCCACAATGATGAATGAGGGACTGGACCTGGTTGCCGAAGGAGACTTGGTGGACAGAAAATCGGTTCTATGTGATAATGGGATCGTGGATTACTGATTTATTTGATGAGTGTACATCACTGAAAATGAATTACAGTGATGTACCTCATGGCAAACTGCAAGGTGGCAACAGAATCTACATTTGTGCGTGTTTTATCCCCCCTCTACTTAAGGATTCTGAACCCAGGGGGCGACATGGGGGTGAAATTTTAAAAACAAGCCACCTACCAGCACAAACAAAATCACACTGGACCCGAACCTGCACCTTTCACACTCCTAACCAACCACCCTCCCACCATGCTAGCCGACCAGCTCAGCAGCTACCCACCACACCCTCCCACATACCTCCCTCCTCTCCCCTGTGTGTGTGCACACATACATGTGCGCGTATGCTTCCCATCACCCTACCTTACCAACCCAGGTATCCAGTTGCTACCCTGCCAGGTAGTCCTGAACACAGGCGCCATGACTCAGTCACCCTTTTGAAAGCACTCAATCATGGTCACTGTGTTCACTAGATGCCCAGAAAATCATGGCTGGGAAGTGGTTATCCCAGGTACAGCCTTTTAGAAAGGACAGCATGGGGAAAAGGGAGGGTGGAACTATATGTAAAGAATGGGATAAAGGCAACAGCAAGGTAGGTAAGTCTGGGATTGGCAGAGGTCTCTGGATCACGTTGGTCAAGCAGACAAGAGAGGCAACACAACTGGGAGTGGTTTACAGGTCACCAAATCAAGGGAAGGAGGTGGACAAGGAGTTTGAAGTTATAGCCAGAGACATGGTCAGATATTTCCAGATATTTTTGAAATTTCTAAAGAGATTCTCTATGCCCTCTACTGTGGAACTGCAGAAAGCAGGAGATTCTCTCACAAATATCACAGAAATTTCAGGAACTATCTGACCATGTCTTGGCTGTGACTATATGCAGGAGGACATAGGATGACAAGCAAGGGGGAACTTTGCTGGTAGGGATTTAATCCACCTGATGTGGACTTGAGATTACTACAGCAACATTGGCAAAGAGTGGGAGCTACTGGAATTCCTGCAAGAAGCACTCCACAACAACTGGTCAGAGAACCCACTAGGGACATGACTACACTGGACTTAATACTGACAAAGGGGACAGTATAGCAGAGGTCTCAGTGGGGCACAATCTGGGGGCAAGTGACCACAGAGCAGTTAAGTTTAGACTTAGGATGGGGATGGAGGAAGAGTCAAACCACCACTGGAGTACTGGACTTTCATAGGGTGGATTTCAACAAAATGAGGGAGATTTTCAGGGTAGAGATGGAAGGCAAGGAAAGCTGGGGACATGGAAGAACTATGGGGCAATAAAGGAGGAATTTTGAGTGCCACTAATCAGTGCATTAGGAAGATAGGCAAGAGCAAATGAGGAAGGAGGCAACTTGGTTCTCTAGAGAGGTGACAAGGCAATAGTGTAGAAAAGAGGGCTTGAGGGCATATAAAAGAACACAAGGAAGAGAGGACAGGGAAGTATTCAGGGAAAAGCTAAGGGTGGCAGGGCAGACAATCAGGAGGGCAAAGGTAGATACAGAGGAGAGGATAGTGAGAGAGGCCAGCAGGGGAGACAAACCTTCTTGATACATCAGTGAGAGAAGAAAGAACAAGCACGCCATAATGAGAAGTAAAGGGAGGAGGAGCTATAGAGAGGGACTTGAAGAGAAGCAGACATGAAACAGGTATTTCTACTCAGTTTTCGGGTTGAAAGGGAGGAAATGGAGGCTAGGAGGTGGACACTAGCCCATTCAAGAAGAGCAGGGTATTGAGGAACTGGGTAAGGTAAGGGTAGACAAGGCAATGGGTCTGGATGCCTTACATCCCAGGGTGCTCTGGAAGCTTTGGGAGGAACTGGCAGCACCACTAACAAGGCTATTTAACCTATTATTGGACACAGGAGAGTTCCACGGGATTGGAAAAAGTGGACATGGTGCCATTGGACAAGAGCGAAGGCATGGAAGAGCCAAGTAACTATTGTCCAGTCAGTCTTATCTCAGTGGTAGGTAAGATTATGGAAGCACTGCTTAAAGAAAGTATAGTTAAATACTTTGCAGAAAGTGGTCTACAGGTTGACAGACAGCACTGGTTCATGGAGAGAAGGTCATGCCAGATGAACCTGACTGAATTTTTCAATTAGATCATGAGGGTGAGTGATCAGGATGGGCAGTGATGTGGCCTATTTGGACTACAACAAGGCCTTTGACACCATCCTCACTGGAGGTTGGTGAGCAATGAGACAGTTTGGGGTAGGGAAGAAAATAACAATTTGGGTGGAAAATTGGCTTGTGACAGAGGTCAAAGGGTGGTTGTAAATGGGGTTCACTCCAGGGAGGAAAGGGTGACAAGGGTACCACAGGGGTCAGTATTAGGGCCAATACTTTTAACATTTACATTGGGGATATAGCGGAGGGACTAAATTGGAAGGTGTGCCTATTTGTGGATGATACAAAGATATGTAATAGGGTGGACACACTGGGGTGGAGCAAATATGAGAGAGGACCTGAAAAGCTGGGGCGGAGGTCGGAGAGTTGGCAATTGAGATTTAATTCAAAGAAGTGCAGAGTAATGCACATAGGTCACAAGAACCCAAAGGCCAGATACACACTGGGAGGAGAGGAGGTTTTGGTAACAGAGCAGGAGAGGATCTGAGGATTATCATATTGGACAACCTAAAGGAGGCAAACTAGTGCAAGGCAGTTGGAAAGGCAAACGGAATGCTGGCATGCATAGGGAGGTATTACAAGTTGGAGAAAGGAAGTACACCTCCTTACAGGTCCATGGTTCGTCCCCACCTAGAGTATGGGGGTACAGTTCTGAAGACCTCAACTACAAAGGATATAGATAGGGTGGAAAGGGTCCAGAGAAATTGACCAAAATGGTGCATGGCATGCATCAGAGGATGAAAGGATGGAGGAGCTTGATCTCTATATCTTGGAAACAAGGAGAGAGAGAGAGAGAGAGAGAGAGAGGGGATATGATTGAAACTTTAAATACTTGAAAAGAATAAACAAGGTGAGGGAAGGAGCATCTTCAAGATGAAATAAAATCTGAAAACTAGGGGCACAGCTTAAAGCTGAAGGGTGGACAGTTCAGAGGAAATAGGAGAGGCACTACTTTACAGAGGGGGTGGGCCCTGGAATCGACTATCATAGGGGTGGCGGAGGCAAAACAGTGGAGAGTTCAAGAGGCATGGGATGACTACAAGGGTTTAAACAAGAAATGGAAGGATAATTTCCGAAGGCAAAAAGGAGTCTGGAATTCACAATGGGGGCAGGGGTGGGGTGGGGTGGGTTGTAAGGTGGAGGTCAATGCTACCTATGGGGAGGAGGGGCAAACTGGATGGCCATTGGGGTCCTTTTTCTTCCGACTAGATTTCTATGTTTCTATTGAAGAAAAGTTTTAATTAAATCTAATAATGCTGTAATTGAATTATTCAAGTCTTTAAAGAGATCCATCAAGATAAGTGATCAGCCACTGCACCCAACAGTTACATGTCTTACCACAACAGAAGCCCAGCAGCATGCAAATATCCAACTTTAGTGTAGAATTTAAAAATGATTTGCTCGTAAACTTAAAACCGGGTCTATGGACTTCCGATTATGAGTGCCACCCTGCTCCCACCCTGTGCTCACTTGCATGATGATGAGATGCCAGTGAGTGCGGGAACACACTCCATTATAAGCAACTGGTGGCAGCTTTTGATTAAAATTTTTGTTTTATCATGGGCACTTGTAAAAAGTGGGCACCGACCACCAAGAAGAGCCTCTTAGCTGACCAGTGCCCACGCTTTTATGACCAAGTGCCAATGATAAGATAAAACTTTAATCAAAAGCTGCCGCCATTGCTTATAATGTAGCTCACCCTGTGCCTTCACTGGCATCTCGCCATCACGTGAGTGAGTGTGGGCATGGAGCAGGGGCAGCACTCATAACCAGGAAGTCTTAGGGACCCAATTTTATTAAGTTTACAGAGCAAATCATTTTTAAATTCTGTACCAGAGTTGGATATTTGCATGCTGCTGGACTTCTGTTGTGTAAGGCACATAAATGTTGTGTGTGGTGCCTTTTCTTTGTGAATCTCTTTAAATAAGATTAGGTGTCAGTGCACTCAGTTTATGTTGTTGTCAATTAATTTCTACTTTTAATATCAGGGTTTTCCTAATATTAATTAGCAGAGTGTGTAATACTCAAAATGAATAAGATGGGTGACAGGGCATCCCTGACCTAACTCTGCTAGACACTGAAATTCCTGAGGTAAGGTTACCGTTTATCATAATTTTGGCAGTAGGTTTACTGTATAGGAGTTTTATTAGCTTAATCATGTTTTCTGGTATTCCCCATTTACCCAATGCAGTAAACATATAATCTCTTTGTACTAAATTAAATGCCTTAGATGCTCTCAAAGCTAATGCATAATAAATGTCTGTTCTTTCTATGTATATATTCTATCAGTAATTGTACTTTTCTGATTGTCATGGCGGTGGTTCATCAGGAGATAAATCCTGCTTGATCTGTGAGAATGTGTAGTGAGGTTTTCCCAATATCTGATTAACAGTAGTTTTGCTATTATTGTATTTCAATGTTTAGTGGTGCAATCGATCAATAATTCTAGACTAAATTTCTAGTTTTTGATTCCTTAGGAATTAGTACTATAAATGCTTCCAACATAGTTGAAGGAAGCTCAGCTTCCCATCTAACTCTTCACTGATTATGGGGCAATCAAATCGTTGAATTGTTGGTACAGTTCTGATGTAATCCCATCAGGGACTGGACTTTAATTTTGGGATTGCATCAATAACTTTTTAATTTCTTCTATAGTTATAGTATAGTCTCTAGGTCCATAGGTTGTATATTAGTTTTATCTAAAAAGTTATCAATTTCCTGTTGATTAATATCATCTTTTTTAAAATATCTTTATAATATTCTATAATAATATCCTGTATTTCATCCTGATTATTATTTAATTGGTCTTGTTTATCTTTTAACCCAGATAATGTTTTGTTCCTGTCTCCTTTTTAATAGGCTAGCTAGTAGTTTTCCAGCTTTATCACAGTGCAGATAGCTCATCCTTTTAACCTTCCTAATATTATTAATAGTTTGTTCTCATGCCCTGTAATAAAATCAGTCTGCAATCTAACTATTCCTGGATATATTTATCGTAATCCTGATAATCAATGTATCAAGCTTTCTAAGTTTTTTATCTAAACATTGATCTACTTGGAAGCAGAAGAAACAGCGAGATAGATAGGTTGATGGAGGACCACAGTTCAGAGAAGCAATAAGAGAAAGCAGATTGACTAGCAGTAGATTATCTAGCAGAAATAGAGATAGAACGGGAAATATTACTGTGTATAAGGTAAGAGAAAGAAGAGTAGTGGAAAGTATATACATAAGCTATGAAGGATGAAACCAAAAAAGCATTTGGATATAAAGGAGTCAAGTGGGAAAGGTACCTGCATCAAGGCAGGGAGGAAAGGGCAGAGTACTGTATGTGGGTATGAGGGGGTAGTCTAGGCAAAACAACAAAAAGAGTGAAAAGGAGTCCAGTCTGCCACAGAATGATATGGGAGATTTTTGTCATCATAGTCAAAGATAGGGAGCACCATCTTTAAAACAGTCCTAGGTGCAGCATATGAACAATTACTTTGTTCCTGTACAGTGCATCAAGACTGGGGTGGAGCTTATGGAGAATGGCGTCATTCATCAAGAAATCAAGATGTTGATCCAGCCAGACCTCAAGGTACTTAAAGGAGGAAACTTCCTCAATGATAGACCCATCAAGAGTGTAAAAGAAAGGGAAGGTGGTGAGACTGGTGCTACTATCAGGTGCCAAAGGTCATGGAAAATTTTTTTGTTTTGTTATTGAGGGACAGTTTGTTAGATGGGAACCAGTGCTGAATGCTGCTGTAAGGTAAGGTCAATGGAAAAGGAGCCAGATGCAAAAGTACTGTATCATCAGCAGGCATGTGAATAGACACAGAAGAACAGACATAGGGGAGGTCATTAACAATATTGAAAAGAGAATGGGGCCCAGGACAGATCATTGAGTGATGCCTGAGTAGATGGAGAGTGGAGATGAAATAGAGCTTCCTATCAAGACAGCTTGGGACCTTCCCACAAGGTAGAACAAAACCAACTCACTGCAGAGTCAAAAGGCCCTCTGCTTTAAGCTTGTCCAGACAGTGTTAAAAGCTTTGGCAAGATCAACAAATATGGCAGAGGTGATCAATCATTGATCCATACCTGAAAGAATAGAGTCAGTAAGCCAGAGGAGGAAGTGGAAGTGGTATGGGGTTTCCTGAAACCAGATAGGAATGAATGAAAAGAAGGAGGAGTCAAGGAAGGAAGAGAGCTCAGAAAGTACAAGGCATTCCTCTAACATAGCTAGTGTAGAAAGGAAAAGATAGGATGGAAGTTACAGGAGAAGTAGGATCACCACAGTTAGGAAGAGGTATGACAATAGCCTGCTTCCAGGCTTCAGGAACAGTTTCAGAAGAAAAAGAGGTTGAGGAGTAAGATAATAGGCAGCATGATGGCAGGAACCAAGAGAAGTAGAAGCTTAGGATCAAGGTCATCAGGGCTATCTTGCTTATGAGGATTCAGGACAAGCAGGGCTTTAATGGAAAGCAGATTGAGTAGTAGAGGAGAAGAGAAAAGACATAGGGAGAAGGCAGGGAGGGAAGAAAAGGGATGGGGTGGAGGGATGAGAGAGAGAGAGAGCAGGAGAGAAAGCACAGGTGGTGAAGTAGGTGTTAAAGGAGGAGGCAACAGCAAAAGGGTCAGAGATGAGGGAGTCACCAACCTTGAAAACATGGGAAGAAGACTGTGTTGAGGGAGAAGGGAACAAATAGCTTTCCAGAACTTGAGGGTGACTAATGTCATTCTGGAGTGTGATGCAAAATACTCAGATTTTACAAGTCTGATGGCTCTGGTACTGGTGTTACAAAGGTGTTGATAGTTGTCTGAAGTAGTCACGAGCCAGTGATCATAAAGGGTTGCCAGGTAAGATCTCTGGTATGAACACAAGCTAACACTTTAGTTGTTATCACGGGAATGTGAGAGGCCTGTACTCTGGGAGTTCTTCTCAGGGTGCATGACAATCCCACATAGCCATAAATTTGGACTGAAAGTATTGAAGGGCAAGATTTCTATTATTGGCTACAGAGATGGGGTACTGATCAGATGCCCATAGGTCAGTTAGGAGGGAGAACAAGTCCAGTCACCTAAAGGACCTGAGACACTGGGTTGGGGGAGGAAATGATGCATCTTGTGCACACAGTAAACCACCAGATCATGGAACATCTTGAAGCCAGTGGAGCACAGGATCCAAGACAGCATGGATTCACAGCAAGAAGGTCATGTCAAACAAATCTAATTGATTTCTTTGACTGGGTGACTAAGGTCATGGATCAGGGAGAGTGGTGAATGTGACCTACCTGGATTTCGTAAGGCCTTCAATATAGTTCCACACAGAAGACTTGTGAACAAGCTGGGCAGCCTGGGAGTGAGTCATAAGGTGGTAAACTGGGTTAGGAAGTGGCTGAGTGATAGAAGACAGAGGGTCATGGTAAATGGTGCTCAAGCTGAGGAAAGGAGGGTGACCAGTGGGTGCTATAGGGATCAGTCCTGGGCCCAGTCCTGTTTAATGTCTTCATAAGTGACATTGTGGAGGGTCTGATAGGGAACGTGCCTCTTGTGAATGACACTAAGATCTGCAACAGGATGGACACTCTGGGAAGGGTGGAAAAATGAGGAGGGATCTAGGTAAACTGGAGGAATGATCTAGAGGTGTGGCAGCTGAGATTTAATGTGTGCAAAATCATGCAATTGGGCACAAGAACCCAGGGAGGATTGCATGATGGAGGAGAGAAACTGATGGTCACCAAACAGGAAAGGGATTTGGGGATAATTATATCTGATGACCTAAAGGTGGCTAAACAATGTGCCAAGGCTGTGGGAGAGCCAGTGGAATGCTGTGGTTCATAGGGAGAGGTATCACCAGCAGAAGGAAGGAGGTGGTGATGCCACTGTACAGATCATTGGTGAGGCCCCATTTGGAATACGGTGTCCGGTTTGGAGGCTGCATCTCCAGAAGGACATAGACAGGATAGCGGCAGTTCAAAGAAGGATGACAAAGATGGTGCAGGGCCTGCACCAAAAGTCAAATGAGGAGAGATTGTGACACCTCAATATGTATATGCTGGAGGAGAGAAAGGACAAGGAAATATGATAGAAACTTTCAAATATCTAAAAGGCATAAATAGAGTACCGGAGGGTGGCATCTTTCAGAAAATGAGATGTCCAGGAACGAGGGGCATGACATGAGGCTGGAGCAGGGTAGCATGACAAAGATGTTCTTTACAGAAAGGGTGGTGGATGCATGGAATAGACTCCAAGCAGAGGTAGGGGCAAACACAGTGTGGAGATTGAAGCATGCATGGGACAGACATAGGGAATCCTAGAAATAGGAACAAAGAGGTAAAGCTGGATATCAAGTAGGGTCCATGGCTTTTCCAGTAGGTAGGGAAATGGGCAGACTAGATGGGCCTAGTGGTCTTTATGTGCGGCAGTTTCTCTGTTTCTATGTAACTCGCAAATGGTATGGATTGCAAAAGAGGCTGTTCAGCCAAGTGGATAACTACACGTATTTATTGAACTGCCCTGCCCTGTGTGAATTGCATACTACACTAAATATTTGGGTAACAGGATACTTCAAATCACTAAGCTAAAGTTATTTGTAAATATGACAAATCTGGGTATTCTGTACTCATTAGCTATTTTCATTTCAATAGACTCTCAAGGAAAATGTAATGTGACTGCTGGAACATAGTGCAATATATTTGATGCAAATGTGTTATTTTCCACTTCTTTGATACACACACATATATTGTTTTAGCATGCTTGTATGCTCAGCCTTAACATCTATACTTGCTTTTAACTAATAAAATTAAACTTTTGTATTACAAAACTGATATTACAGTATATTATCATCTACACCAATAAACGTATTCTCATTTCACTCACATCATGGAGCAATGCTCTGCTGCACTCTTCTGACAGTATTGTACCAAGAAAAGCACAGCCAACCTCCAGCCATTTGTTTGGCAATCACTGGGGCATGATGATGGCTCTTGGTCTTCAGCCATTCTGCATAGTAGATGACACCATCTTTCCAAGACTTTGCATAAAAACTGAGGCAGAAATACAACATTTCATCACACTTCACACTGTTGAGGCATGCCCAGCTCAGGCAGTGTACATGGTGGTGTATGTTGCAAAAGCTGATTTAATTTCTGTGACCATATGAAGAAGCTTACTATGTGCACAATAAGCAACCCTTCCCAAAGTGCTTCCACTTAAATGCCACATGCTGTTATTTATGATCTCATTGTCACTGAGGCATAAGTCAGGAGCATAGGAGAACCAGGAGCAGTTATAAAATTCACAGGTAGAGTTTTATTATTATCAATAACAGTAAAATAAAAATTGTTCAGGATAGCTATTTACAAAGCAGTACAATCAAAGAAAACAGTCATTCATCTGAGGGTATCTCTAATTCTAAATTTCAATCTCTCTGTCACAAAAGATTCACTCTTTTATAAAAGTCTTTGCCTGGCAATTAATTTCTGCATCCAGAGCTTAGCAGACATCCTGTTTTTCTCAAATGTATCAGAACTTGTCAGCTTCTTTCTCTGGTGCAACAAAATAAAACATTGTTCTAGAACTAATCTCCTGTTGACAACTCTGCAAATTAACTTCTGGAGTTCAAACTGCATTTCAAGGTTAACTCCCGCATTCCAAATAGCTTTTGGCAATCATTTCAACAATATAACTATATATTTTCAAACCAGAGAACCTAGTTTCATACAAAAATTCACATATAACCACAGATACATGAGGGGAAGAAAAGACAGAAACAGCAAGAAACAGGAAGTGAAGGCAGGAAAATAACGGGAGGGGAGAATCATGAGACTGTCAGAGTGATCAGTTCCTTGGTCTCACAAGAAAATTTGATTGCACAATCAGACAGGCAAGAGATAGAACAGGAGAGGATATCACAGACCCATGCTTTTAACTGTTTCTGTATAACAAAAGGAACAGGAACAGGGTCTTATTTAACCTTGTCATACTCCTACAGCAACCTAATGATGCATACTAATACAGCACACTATCATACAACTATTTTTCTTGGTATATAAATAAATGCTAATAAAATCACAGAAATTAACTAGTTCTTTAAAACACAAAATATGACAAATCTTATTGTCTTTCCATATAAACAAAAAATAAAAATTAATAAACATTTTATATTACTATCATCATCATATTACTGTTTATTATCTAATATATCAGACACATAAAAAATGAACAATGTCAAACAATAATTATAATATGAAAGTATCATTGTTAAATCTATGGTGCTGCATGGGAGAATATAGTAATTGACATCAGGTAAAGTGGCAGGTTGGATACTACAGGGGTATATACCTTGAGGTCAACAACAAATAGTAACTATTACAGCAACTCACCCTGGGTCACGGTAGGCTTAGGAAGTTTTGCAGATTCTGTCACAACACCAAAACAGTAATCCACAGCAGATGCATGCCAACAACATCTGCCACAAGTGTGCTACAGCAATTAATTAACAATAATGCATGACAGGTTGTGTGTCCTGCTGGGATAACATCACACCTCAGGTGTTTCGGGCATGAGGCCGCTAGGCTGAGTGAGCCAACACCGAGTGACATTATCCCAGCATGACACGCCTCTAGACTGCATTATTAGCTATATACAATGGCTCATTTGTAAATAAAATAGTAAAAGAAATAAATGCTTTAATTGATTTTTGTATGTGGATGTGTACATTAAAAAAAGTCCACAGTTTTTCTTGCCGCCAGGTGGTTGTGCTGCATGAATAATGCTGTTTGCTGAGGAGCATAGCCTTTCTCTGTTGTGAATCCTCTGGTGCAATCTTTGCCTACCCCCAAACTGGCTGCTCTCTTCCTGATTTTTAGTTTGTTTTTTCCTTACACTGACAGTTTAATGTTAAAGACTGGATCTGTTTCTTTACTGTGGTACTGAGCCATTTACAGAACCAGTGCAGATGCTGAAATCAGAAGGCATTTTTATGGTGAGCACAGGACTCTGAGTGACTGAAAGTACATTACGAACTGTGCTGCAGATGGAGAAAGGGCTGTTTGTAGCTCTGTATTTTGGGAACATTGTCACCCGACTATAGAAAAAGGTGAGATGTATGGACTGAAGTCCAAGGTTTGTGGTCAATAACTGTATAGCACAGCAGTTACTTGTGCACACTTTGTGATACAGCGGAGGACAGAAACGTATTTACAGTTACATTTTTGTCCTGGTTTTCATATATTGTTTGAGTTACATTGAAATGACTGTGTCGCTTATAATGCATTTTAAAGTGAATGAATGGAGACGTTCTTTCATGCAAGCAGGAATTATGAAGGTGGTTGGGTGAAAAACTGATCATGATGTCATGCCAGTTCAGTGAAGATGCTCACTTGGGAGAAAAAAAAAGTCATGACAATTTATTTTGTGTCCTTTACTGTTGTGCTCTTTGGTCACCTTCATTTATGAATGGAATTGTTTGGCAGGTTGTGACATGTCGGGGGCTGAAGTGACTTACAGAGGCAGGTTGGAGTGGCGGTGAAACGTGGAGGCATAGCATGATTTCTGAGTTTGTCATGCAGTCATGTGTGTGCCTGGACTTCATACAGTGACGTTATAGTGAGATGACATCACTGTCCCAGGCACACACTGACCAGTCAGAGCCCAGGAAATTTTCTTGCCATTGTAGATTTACTGCTGACCTCAATATCTTATTATACCCTTATCTGTAGTCTACATTACCCCTTGCCAATTACTGCATTTGGAGCCAAAGTGGTTCAGCCAAATTCTCAAAATCAAACCACATTTGTAGTCCCCAACGTGAAACCAAATGGAAGAGCCACTCTCCACTTCTCTCACCCTTAGTCATCAGTAAAATACTCACTACACAAAGCGTTCTCCGTTTTTTAGCTTTATAACAGTACTACTGGAGGTTTTGTGTGCAATAGAATGGTGACTTAGAAGATTTCATTTTTATCATGGTAGAAATGACATGCTGGGATGGATGCTAGCAGGGGCAGTACCAGCAGCAGCAACACTATGGTTACAAAGCGGGTGATCATCTGGCAGCGGGGAAGGGTCTGGTCATTAGATTTCACTGCCTAACCAATTTGCCTGCTTGCATTTGTCTTTTTGAATTATTTCTATTTGATGTGTCTGTCTCCTTCTGTGATGGTCTCACTCTTTGTATCATACTTACCACTTGAGAACTTGTTGATGTAACTGACAATATACTTTAAACCTCCTCTGCTTCATCTGCCACCTCTCCTACCTGTGTTCTGCCTCTCTTTCTTCCTCCTAACCTGATTCTTTCCCTACGTTTCTCCCCTGTCTGACTTCTTCTTCCCTTTCCAGGTGCCCCTCGGTCTTGATCTTGTGTGATTCTTCAAGTTTGCTTTTTGCCACCTCCTTCTCATGAACTTCTGTTTCTGTCTACTACTTCACTTTCAGTCCTCCTGCCCTGCAGTTCTACTTCTATTGTCTCCTCACTGGCAGCCTCCATCATTATAATCTGCTATGATTGGGGTGACTAGCTTGCAACAATAAAATTACAGGTTTGGTAGTGCTTGCCCTACTTCCAAACAGCTCACTTTTAACTCTGGAGTGTGAATATTAGCAGTATCAGTGCCAGACCCAGACTAACTCTCCCTTTCCCAAACAATGACTGAGCAGCTGCACAAGGCTTGGCGCTACTTCTGCAGATGTTTGTCTTTTGAGCTGGGAAGAAGGTCATCAAACAGTGCATTAAGGAAGACAGATAATTGTCCATACATGGCACAGCAGTGGTTGTGGTGGTGCTGGTGATACTGGCAGTTGGTGTTGTGTTTTCATAAAACAAGAGCAGGTGGAGAACTTGCCTTTACAGACTGGGATAGATCTTTTCCTTATGGATGGGGACTGCATTTTACTCAAAGGGGAACACTGGGATACTCCTGTGCATTGAACCACTGGGACAGCCTGGGAAGCTTTTGCTTGAGCGACATGGAACCAACTGACTTCCGAAAATAATGAGACATGGTTTCTTTGATGGATTATCACTATGCTGACCCTAGCCCTTCTCAGACATAGCCCCACCCATCACTATGACTCCCAGTCCCAGATCCAATGTTTGCTCCACCACCCCACTTGCAGAACTAATGTTTGGTATAACTGGCATGGGGAACCTCTCCTGCTCCTTTACCCTGTATCCATTTTCCTCAAGTTCATTTCTTTATAATCTCTAAACAACATAACAAACCCCCACCAAAAGCACACACTGCATCACCCACTGACAAACCCTCCTCCTCATACTCACTAAGTGACGTGGGGTGATTTTGAAACACTATGTCTAGATGTGATGTTTCTATTGCACAACTTTGCACATAAGTCAGATTGCCTCTATGTCCAATTTTGATAGCAAGGACATAGTTAAGTTCAAGTTTCAAAGCTTTAAGTTTACTATGTCCAGTTGCAAAGTTTAGATATGCAAGTTCCTGGACAAAATTTTGAAACAGAATGTAACCTGGTCTGTCATTTACAACTATGCCTAGCATTTGTTTTCCAAAACTGGTTGTAAGTACAATAAAACAATCTGGCCCCGTGGCACAGAGGGTTGAAGTGCTGGACACCACACCTCAACCAAGCCAGCGAACTGGGTTCAGGAATGAGCCTGGGTCATCAGAGGTCAGCGGAGGGAGAGATGTGGTGGCTGCCCCCTCTGCCTCAGGAGGGAGGAACAGGTGTCCTCAGAGCTTGGCTGCCCCTGGTGGAGGCTGGAGTAGTAGTGCGCAGTGTTAGGCCAGGGAGGTTGAAGAGACTGGCACAAGAGCTGTGGTGCACGTGTGCACCTCCACATGCATGCGCCACCACTTCATGCGGTCTCGGGTGTAGGACTGAGGGTGAAAATGGAGGAAACAATGGGGCCACTGAGGATGAAGCCTCCAGACCAGCTCAGGAATCTGCTGGGGTGCACATGGCGTCATAAGACCATGAAAGACCCCAAGACTGGTTGGGTTAGCAGACGATGTGGGTGACCCACAAAGGAGGATAAACAGAGTTGAAAAAATACAATAAAGCAACTAGGTAGTCTGAAGATAAGTCCAATTTTGAAAATAGTCCCATGTAATGACTTTGAAATTCTACCTGACAAAACTAGTAGTTGTGTTCATTTTGTAATGCTTGAAAATGCCACACAACATAACTAGAAGTTCTGATCATTTTATAACTTTTGAAAATCCCACCCTGGTGTCTCACTGTAGCAGCATACTTATATTAGTTTTCACTCAAAGCCAAGCAAAGGAACTTACAAATGGTAAATGTATGTGCACCACACCATCAATCAAATTATTTGTCTAATAAATTTTTCAAGCACCTCCCTGCACCTTCCAGTCTGTTGAATTCTCCTGCCCTGCTTCTGCTGCTGGAGTGCAAATCAAAAATAAATACAAAATAAATATTTATGGGTTTCTGTGCCTGTACACCACTAACACAGAGTGAAAAAATGTCAAGTAAATGTTTCACAATCCCTTTCCTACATTGTGCCACTCTCCTCCTCTGTGACATGATTTCACTAGACTGACTTAAACTCCAGTTAATGGTAATGAACATTAGCTAACTGGAATATACTGATAAAGCTCAAAAGTGATAATTTTGAAAGTTTCTTGAGCACAATTTGCTTTTTCTCATAAAAGGAGTTCATTTAGTAGCCATGTCCATCCTCTGTGAAAGAGAGCTGGAAATGGTTCTGGAATGTGAGCAGAGCAAGAAGTTCTTGATCTCCATTGTGGTTGATTGGCTGCTGCAGGTCATGTGGCTTGCAACAACATGGATATACTCAGTGTGCGCTCCTCTAAAAAGTGCTGCCTAATGATGTTTACATGCCAAACTTCTGAAGAAAAGTAAGTCCTTTTGACTTGCTCTGCCATGTCCAAAATGTTGGATTTCAGCATGCTACCAAATACAAATTGGGCATCAGCTCTTCTTTACTCCTAGGTTACTCAGTATTTGCCAGCTAATACTGTGCTCCACTTTGCTGTTTCTTTCTGCCTGTATTTCTCTGTTATACTGTATTGGCAGGCTGTACCTCTTCCTCCTCCTCCTTCTCTGTTTCTGGCTTCCAATAAAAGGAATGAACTTGGGCATGCATGCCTTCTCTGGGTGGAGAGTTTTTGTTTTCTTTCTGTGCCCTAAGGTGCATTGTCCCGATTCCCCTTTTCCCTCACAAAGACAGAGACCATTGTTTGTTGTTGTGCTCAGATTGGCAATTATCTATTCGTATTCATAATCCAATATTCCATTTCCATTTCTTTATTATCATATTTCAGAAATGTCATTTATTTCATCCACATATCAATCTCTGCTTATCCTTCCCCAGGTGAAAACCTGGGTGCCTTCTGTTTCTCCTTTTCCACTAGGTAGCAGGTGAAAACCGAGACCGCTTTCTTCTTCCTCTTCTTGTGTTATTCCTTTTTCTTCCCCTCCCCTTTCCCTCTTTCCCCACTAGCCAGGTCTCCAGCTTGCGTTGTATGGCTGGCTTCCCCATCCTTAGGGTATCCGGCTCCCTTACCTCAGGGACAAACCTCTTCTACCTACCTTTTTTTTTTTTATCTACCAGCTTTTATCTGTTTTCTCCATTCCTCTATGAAATCCCATTGTTTCTGTGTTGAACATATCTATGGCCAGGTCTGACAGGTGCACCATCTGGCCTGTAGAAGTCCTCCACCCATTCTTCTACCCCGTAGTATCACCTGTCCCCATCTGCCTTATCAATGTCCCCACCCTCCTATTCATCTTTCTCCTGGCCCTCTCCACCGCCTGTGGCTGTGTTCCTGTCTCCATACCCTTCATGGTATCATATCTGACCAAGCAAGGCATGCCAGGGGCCACCACTGTCTTATTGCCACTAGGTCCTCTTTATCTGTAAGTATGTGTGTGACCCATGGTCTGCCTGCCAGGTTGTTTGCCCCTAGGTGTATAATGATTAGGTCTGGACTGGGCCGATGTCCCTTGGGTTCCTTCAGCGGGCAGGAGCTGTGCCCATCTCATCCCCCATATGCTGTGCCATACCAGCCTACACTGTCTTACATCCTGGTACAGTTGTTTTCCCCAGCTTTTTTCTGCTCTCTTACCAGCCCAGTAAATATAGGAATGGCGCAGATCCAGACTTCTGTGCTCCTCCCTCTACCTATAGGTGCAAAGAAAATTAATTAATTTACACATACTCTTAGTGCCCTCACTGCATTATCCCCCCCCTTCTTCTTTCCTTTCTGCTCACCCGTAGGAGCACCATAATTCCATCTTCTTTTTCCCTTTTTTATTTTACTGCAGTGCTCTGATGGATCTCTTATAACTGGCTGACCGCTAGCTCCCTTTTTCCAAAATGTCCTTCAGGTTCCCCATTGCTCCCACTGTGAGGCAGCCCCAATCCATAGGAATGGAATGAGTAATTACCTGGGTCCTCCCCAGAAAGCGCATGCCTTTTTTCAGCACTGCTGTGACTTGACAGCCGGTGACCCTTTTCCCATCACCATGTACAAATAGCTTCCTATCCTGGTCACCTGCTCTGCAGTGAAACCCACAGAGCCTGCACTGGGCATATCGCAATCTCCGACCGCCCTTTCAGTGTTACCATGCAACCTTGCCCTTTTGGTCCATTTTGACCTCTTTAGCTTGATCCGCATCTCTCTTATCCCCAACTTACATCCTCCCATTCCACACCTCCTTCCTTGTCATCTTTCCATGGCCTACCACTTCACTCCTCTCACTAGCCCCAGCAAACATTATCCACATAAATTGTGTGAAATAGCTGGGCCTCCTCTCCTGATCTGCATGATGCAGGAGCACCTCTTTTAGCTTTATTAGCCACTGCTCCCTATTGGCCTCCTATTATCCCCTGGCCCACGTTTCAACCTGCCCCATCCCTGCATCATTCTCCGATAAGCAGTGATTTTGTTGGGTCATTCCACCCTTTTAGGCTGCAGATCACACTGATCCCTGCAAGATAAGCCCCCATTGTGGCAATGGCGGTCCCTTTCTGCCATTGTTCCACGGTGAACATTCCCAACTGTTCCTCAGAGGCGGCCCACTTACCTCCATCTGGTGTTCTGCCTTGGATGTTTGAAAAACTGTCCAGGCCCCATCGTAAGCCCTCAGAGTCTGAGGCGTCCATGAGCTGTGAAACAGCAGTTCTGCTCCTTCTTGCCAACATCCCAGATGTTTGTTGGTATAGGCATTTTGTTCCTCCGCTGCTGGTGCCAGCCTCCAGAAAAGGTCCAGCTGCAGACGGAAAGGCTGTCAGCCAGGTATTGTTGTACCCCTTCTATGTGTTTTGCTCTGAAAGACATGTTCAGCTGCAAAGCCCTTAAAACTAAATGTCATACTACCTGCATGACTGTATGTGACCTGGCTCCCCTGTTGTTTAGTGCATCAACCACCGCTCTATTGTCACACCAAATGTCACCTTCTGATCCCATAATTCCTCCCCAAACCAAGGTACATGCCCATATGGGTATGATCTCCAGTAGTGTTATATCTCTCACTTTCCCGTCCCTCACCCAACTGGCGGCCATGGTTCTGCAAACCACCTGCCCCTTAGGTAACCCCATGCCTAGCCTCAGCAGCATCTGTGTAGAGGTCAAGGTCTGTGTTGTACAGCCACTCCTCCTGCCAGAACAAACACCCATTATACTCCTTCAGAATTCTTCTCATATACTAAAATCCTCCCTGACACCTTGTGTCAGATCTACCCAATGATGTGGTCTGGTGACCCTGCTGTAGCTCTGGCTAACCTCCTTGTGAATGCCCTTCCTGGTCCTATGGCCCTGCATGCAAGTTCAGGTGCCCCAGTACCTGCTGGACCAACTTTAGTTGTACCCATCTCCTGCTGGCATCTACCCAGATTAGTTCCTTCAACCTCCTTACTTTTTGTCCGTAGCCTAAACACTTCACTCGTGGCATCTATCTTGATCCCAAGGAATTCCATAACCTTGCTGGGCCCCTCTGTTTTTCTGGTGCCAATGGGACTCCCAGCTCCCGACACAATTCCTGAAACTTACCCAGCATCCTCTGTGTCTCCCTTTCACCCTTCCAATGAGGAGAAAATCATCCAGGTAATGGATGACCGATTTATAACCGTTTTTCTTGGAATATCCACTGCAAACATGTACTGAGCAGCCTCAAATGTAGCACATGCTGTGGAACATACCATTGGCATTGCTTTGTTGAAATAATACTGTCCTCCTTTTTAAAACCCAACAGATCCCAGTCATCCCTCCTGACTGGAAGCAGTCTGAAGGCGGACTCAGTGTCCGTTTTGCCATCCATGCATCTCCTGTGGCCCAGATTATCCAGACTGTGTCCTCTAGTGTCGCGTATGTCACCCTACTATGTTCCTCACTGATAAAGTAATTCACTGACTCCCCTTCCGGATAGGACAGGTGGTGGATCACCCTGTATTCCTTCTTGTTTCTTGGATACCAAGCCCAAAGGCAATATCCGATGTTTTCCAATGGGTGGTGTTAAATGGGCCCTCCACCCTGCCTGCTGCTTTTTCTTTCTCAATCTTCTGTCTTAGCATTTTCTCTTTCCCTTTACAGACCCCAGGTTGCTTGCCTCCCTTGCTTGCCTGGGTTCCTAGACTGCAATGAAAACCCTGTGTTAAAACCACTTAAAATCATATCCCCATGCTCGTGTCGGATATCTGTCCAGGCAAACTGTCCATGCTGCTAGGTTGATGGGGGTTCTGGCCATACCAAAATGTTCCTTGTTGTGCCACCTGTCACCCCTCCTGACCCCTCCCTTTCTTCCTGTCTGACCTTCCTTGCTTCAGTGGTTCTGGCCCCTCTATTCCGTTCCCCTGCCCCTCCCTTGTTCCATGTTTGCCCTTTAAACCCTGGCCATCTCGAAAAAACTATTGGCTTGATCCTTGCTCCCCATGCCCTTGTGCTCCCTGTGTCCATGTTGTTCTGCACTTGCTTGCTGGTGCACCCCTCTGCATTTTGAACAGGCATGTCGAAAATGACACTGAGGCCACGAGCAGAAAGCCCTGTTATAAGCCCAGCAGCATCTCTGTGGCGTAAACCCTTTTGCCCCACCCACCCTCGGGTGTGGACTGATCTGTTACGTAATCCATCCATAAATCTATTTGCTTGGTGTCCCATCTTACATCCCTGAATGTTGCCATTCTCTGCTGGAAACATTCATCGTAGTATATCCATCCTACTCCGCCTTTTGCTTTTGCTGTCTGCATATTCAATGAATAGGTAATGAGTGGGATGCCTACCTCTGGCCTCTTTTCCAGAGCGATGGCTGAAAAAGTGGCAAAACCTAGAAACCACCCATCCCAAGTCTTCCTTTCGTGAACTTGTCGTCCTCTTTTTCCCTAAGAGCACTATGGCAGCTGCCATCTCACTCTTACCTATGCTCTCAGTTTCTTCATATTTGGCCTCCCCCGCTCACCAAAGCAAATATATATACATATTCCCCTTTCCATATTTTTTCCTTGTGGTAATTGGTACATGTTACTTATTCTCATCCCAGGCACCTATCTCTCTTGTACCTTTTCCTCTCTTTCCACTCCCTTTACAGTATCTCCTGGTACCTCTTTTCTGTCCTAATCTCCGCCAGAGCAGATTCCATCTGCCCCAGCCCTCCTGTCCCCAGTGCCACCACAATTTGCCCTATATATTCTTTTATACTATCACCCACTGCGTTGGATGTGTTACCTGTAACCTTGTCCTGGCCGAGCTGCCTGGAGTCCACAAAGGTCCCTTGCTTCTTCCTGTGATTGAGGTGGAGGTGGAGGGTGAGCTACTGGGGTCTGCGGGCAGGACCTCCTGTTCTGGGCTTCGTGTCCGGGTTCTGTGGGAGATTCCTCTTTGATCTGGGGTGGGTACTGGCATCACCAGGTCCACCCGGCCGTGTGGGTACTGGATCGACTGCCTTGGTGGGCCCCATATCACGGTGCTGCCCTAGCAGGACTGTGTAGCCCTTGGCTGGCCTCTTCCCTTGCCACCTTTTTCTGTACCTGCTTTTCTCTTCTCCCCAGGCCTCCCCAGTTCCTCCCTCCACCAGTTCCCACATTTTGTTTGCTTTTCTGCCAATTCAATTATAGCCTTGTAGGCATCTTCCTTCAATGGCCTGCTCTTCTTGGGTGCCATGCCTGTCTTATCTTTTGCTCTGTGAAGACAACTATAGGAAACAAAAACAGGGTTATTCATATATCTGTACCTCCTGTACGTCTTCCTCCTGTCCGTCGCATCACCCACCATGCTATCACAGACCACGCCACCCGTGAAGGACCCCCATCCTGCCTGTCAGGTTGCCTATCCTTTTTCGCTCTCCACCATGCCCTATCGAGCCGTCCGTGAATGGCCCGGCACCCTCCCTTTGTCTCACACCCAAGTGCCTCCCTTATTTGAATTTGGCCTTGCTCCTACAAAACAAACTGCCACCCTTAGGCAGGCCGATGTGCTGTCCCCCAGGAGCTCTCACCCACTGTCTGCTGCCATTTTCTGGTCTTCCACCCACCTGGGCCAACCAAGGCACCTCCACCCAACTCCGCAAGCAGCACCTAGCCAGCACTGGCCCGCACTCACTGCGACCCCTTCACCACGTGGATGTCTCCCATGAGGTCCCAAGTTGGAACCCCCATTCTGCCCTGGGGCTCTCCCAGTCACTTCATTTTACCCCCAGCATGCCTCCCAACAGGAAGGCTTCTCCTGACCCCCATACTTGTGGAAATCACCCTAACTCATGGGCACGCTTCCATCCCATATCCCTAGTGGCATGTGATGCCACGCTGTGAGGTCCCTTGTCTACTCGCCTCCCTATGTTCCAAGGCCCCTTCCCCAGCCTGTTTTCTATATATATATTTTTGTGTGTGCCCCTTCCTTTTCTTTACCCATTTTTTTTAAATCTTTGAAGCTTCATAAGGAGGAATCTCTCAGATTTGAAACCTTGGACCTTGTGGATCAAAGACAGCTCTCAAACCACAACACTATTCTTAGCCTCTCTTTTTGTGCCTCTCTGCCTCCCCTGCTCTCCCATGCCATCTAATGGGGCCGATACCATCCGTTGCCCCCACAGAACTATCTCCTCATGGGCGATGCCAGGTTATATTTAACATCTTTCTCTGAGGGGTATGCTCTCCCAGGAAACAAACCACTGGAGGCAGCCACAAGGTTCCTTGGGTGGGGTGTCGCTTCTCCCCAGACCCAGCTGACATGTGTGCGCATCACACCCCCTTGCCCATTGTTATCAGGCCCCCTGTACAAACTCACCCACCTCCCTCATCTTTCACCCTCTCCCTACCCCGATGTTCCTTTTCTCTCCCTTCCCCCATCCTCGCGACCGTGGCCGGGCATGTGGCGATCATGCCACGTGGTGGCTATAGTGTGTTTCTGCTCCTCTTGTTTCAGGCCTCTCCCCACTGGCCCTTAATGCACTGTTCCCTCAGGATTCTCATGCAGACACCAAAAGGGAAAAAAGAAAAACCCATTACCTCAGCGACCAACACCCCACATTCACTACTCTGAATTCTGCCAATGTGCCAAGGCTAAATTGCCTCCTCTGCACAAAATTCCTCCAAAACAAAGGATGTAGCCCTCTTAGGCCTGTACCACGGTAACAGGCCTGTACCCCAGACTGTAAATAGCCAAAAATGGGCTGGAGTTTGCTTAGCGACTAGCATGGCGTGTGTGACGTCATGCCACGTGGTCCCCATCTGTGCTCTGCTCTTTCCCATCCCCCACTCACTTCAGGGCCTCTTCCAGGCCTATCATGCCGTGAAACTTGACAAAACCCCTTCATCTGTACTATAGGGCTTGCCTGCCTACATTACTCAGCCTCCATTGCTACCACATTTAAAATTCTGGGCGCAATTACCAGTACTCGCTTCTACAAGTGCCACCACATCGCAACAGCGCCTGCCACGCCACCAAATCTCATTGAAAAAACGCACCATCATATCACCACAAACTTGCATTTGTCTAGGCTCCCTGCCCCCAGAAACTTTGGTCTGCTGAAAACCGTAAGCTGGCTCCAGAAACAATCGCTTCCACAGTTGCCCCAGCACCTCATGATTTCTATCGTGACTAAGACATCCCCATACCTTGCATCTCCACAAACTTTGCCAAGATAACCCCTGCCTTATAATCCTCACATGCCTGCCAAGCCCCTTTGACCATGCGTTACCATCATTACCCCCAAACAAATGGATAAATTGGACAAATATAACAGCCATAACCACATCAGCTCATTCCTTTTTTGCACAGCATACTATTGGTTCTTACAAAACTGTTTCATTATATATCTCTTTCTTTTTCTTTTTTTTATCCAACTTCAATTATCCTTCACCAAATTAGTCATTTGCTTCCTTACCTTTTTCTCCTGGTGAACAAACCTTAATCACTATGCCAATCTGATGTGCTGCAGTTGTTTGTAGAACCAAAACTTCAGTAAAAAGTAGCTGAGACCCCTTGTGCTGTCCCTTATGTACCTCCCTTTGCCCCTCCCTTCCTTCCCCTCCCCTTCTGAGCACTACCATTCCATGACAGAGGAAGGGTGCACCAGGACAACCTGGTCTGCCCTTAAAGGGCAAACTCCATTATTTTGCACTTTTCACATTGAAGCCCAGCTGCCATACCTCTGTCTACACCCCCACGTTTTCTCAGGTCTCTGTTCAACCTTTCCACCCTCCCTTGGAATGCCAACCCTGTAGAAGATTTTGATATTTATCAACAAAGAGGCAGACCTTGCTTCCAGCTCCTCTGCAATGTCACTTATACTGTAAATACAATGAAGAGGACAGGTCCCAGCAATGATCCTTGAGGCACTCTACTTGTCACCTTCCCTTCCTCAGAGTAAATGTTATTTATCACCACCCTCTGTTGCCTATCACAAAATCAATTTCTTTTCCAGTTTACCACCTTTGGACCCATCCTACACTACCCAGGTTGCTTACTAGTCTGCTGTTTCGAATGGTGTTGAAAGTCTTATTGAAATCTAGGTAGGTCACATCCACTGTCCCACTCTAAGCCCAAATGAGACTATGGTAAATTATTTATTTATTTAAAATGTTTAACCAGGAAGTACATACTGAGCTGATAACAGCTGTTTCCAGATGAGTCCTGGAGAAGAGGGGAGGGTGAGATACAGTGAAGCCCACTATGATCAAGCACAGTGTCACCTTTTCCTGCATGACAAAAGAATTAACTCCCATTGAAATTGCATTGTTCCCTGCAGTAACTCTACTGGTAGAATTCTTCACAGTTGGGATTGATTCTGGCGAGCTACACTGAAGCTAACATTATAAAACAAAGTAAATACAAATAAGTAATATAAGAAGATTCAAAATGTTTAGTAAAATAGTAAATGAAGACAAACTACAAAATTAAAACACTCCCAATATATGCAGAAAGAAAACAAAATGGGATTACAATAGAGGGCAACACTAGAGGACCAGAGAAAGGAGATGGGGTCAAAGACAGTTGCAAGTAGGTAAGTTAATTAAAACCAAATAGGCAAACAGGAGTGGGGGGTAGTAGGGATGGAGGAGGATAAGGAAAGATGAAAATTGTTGGTACTCAAGCATCATATTAGCCATAGACATAGCTAGTTCAATCATAATCTCACATAAAATAGTTATCCTAATAAATTGTAATATTCTCCCTGTATGGTCAATAATTATTCAGAATGGCCTCAAGAGTATAATATATTCATTTTGGCAAACTCACTGCAAATAGGTTTATTATACCACTCTGAAAAATCCACTAGTTACAAGCTTGACTCCACCTTCCATTGGACCTGCAAAAGGAAGTCTTGTTTTGGGGCTGCTCTTACTGGAGAGGGAGAAGATGGAGCATTAGGGTTTGTATGGAGCCATATTTACAGTAGGTAGTATTTCAATGTTAAATCACTTACTGTAACTGTAATTAGTCCCTGGACTAATTGTTTTCTGTGTGCACTAATTTTACACTATCTTTTTTTCCCATATGTAATTTTTGGTGTTTTCCTGTTTTGCACCCCAGATCAGGGACCCCAGCAGACATGTACATACATGTGCATGAGCGATGCGGGTACTGGCTTGGCCCTTCTGCCCCACCCCTGGCATTCACTGCCGCCCCCTCACCCTACGTTTACCACTGGACCTCTACCCTGTGGGAGCAGAAGTACAAGGGGACCAGACAACCACCACCCTGGGGAGAGCTGCCTACAGCATCTCAATCCGCTCCAACTCCCCCCATGCAGGCACCAGGCAACCCGAGGCCATTCCTGAACCCGGTCATCGGTGTAGAGTGAGGTGTGGTATCCAGTGCCTCAACCCTCAGCATCATTGGGCCAGTCTTATACTATTATCTTTTAAGCATTTATATTTAGAGATTTCCTAAACAAGCAGTTTTTAAAACTGCAAATTCCAAGAGTCTGGCTTCATATGGAGGTAAAGTAAAGGCTGCTGCTTACATGTAGTAAAACTGCATTTATGTAAATGACATAAATGCAGTTTCATAGCTTTTGAAAATGTAAACATCAGCCTTTCACATTCAGAAAACAGCCTTGTCTTCTCTCCTGAGATGTCTGCCAAGTGTGTTAAGTGATGAGTCATGATGACATCATTTGAGCCAGAGATAGAGATCAACATGTATTTCTATAGTGCTAACTAGTTCTTCGTTCCCTTTATTTTGAATTGTTGTAACAGAATGATCAACACCATGTATTACCTCATGGATTATTTTGATCAGTACACATGTTAGGCTATGATTTTGTTCATTTTGTTTACTTTAACTTGCAGAAAATGTCTTGCAATCCAGATCATTTTTTATTTGGCAGACTGCATTACAGTACAACACTTCAAATACCTGATGATCTAGTGGTTATATAATGCACTGAATTTTGTTGTTTGTTAACCAGAGAGACACACTAAGCTGACAGCTTGTTTACAGGTGTGGCCTAGGAGCACAAGAAAGTTTAGTAACTTGCCTAGGGTCACACAACAAAATACCGGTCTTGTTCAGTTCCAAAGCCCATGCTCTCTTGTTAATCCACAAATAAGGCTTTTTCCATGTGAACCCCTGCACCTAGCCTGCCTTCTGTTGAGCACCCACCATCCACACCTGTCCTTAGTACTGCCTAGGGCCACATATGAGCTATGGTCTCATGAAGAGAATTATCACACCTCAGATTGTAATCTTGTACCTCAGAGGGTTGTGACACCTATACTGATACGCATCATAAGCTGGCACTATTAAAAATGCCTCCCAAATTACTCTCCAGTTCAAATTCTCAATGTCTGACTTCTGTTCCTACAGTAAATATTAAGTGGATCACCACCCTTCTGCACAGTGATGGTAGTTTGTACAGTTCCTGTTGTGTTTTTCTCACCTTCCCAGCAATTCTTCTCCAGTACTTTTCTATGCTCTACTCCACAATGTGAGTTGGCTGGCTACCAGCCTTCCAAATCTTGAATGAGCTATACACAGCTCCTCGATACTGTCCTAACAAATGTCAACCCCCCATAATCTCCTACACAGAATTCAAGTAACAGTTTAGGTGCAGCCCTGCCACTCTGAGTATTTGTCATCACTGGCTACTCTCATCCATAGTCAGGTAGTGAGCACAATGCTGGCAGCCCCACATTTCAGATCTCACAGTGATCTGCTCTAGCGTCCTCCTTCATGTCTTCAACTAACCTGAACATAGCTGTACCCTGCTGGAATTGCCTCTTCAGTCCCTCTCTGGCATTCATTCTTCTCACCTGCTCCCCACACAAAAAGGTGAGTTCACTACCCTTACACATCATGAATGTGTTAGTACAGTCTCCCATGTTATAGTTACATATTAATAATAAGCATGATCTTCTGGTAAGCCAGGCTGACAGCAACATGGCACAAGTGGAAAAATAGGTGTTCCTACCCATATAAGATCTAAGTCACCTGATGATTAGGCACTATTAAATGACGTGCATAATGATGTGCACACCTGTCATTTAATAGTGCCAAATCAAAGGTAGCCTAGATCTTTTAAGGATAGGAAAGTCCATCATTCCCTTTGTTCCCTGCTGATACGAGCCTGACTTACTGGAAATATATTTTATATTTGATATGTCAAAATGAAATGGGAATTGTACTACTTGCATTTGTTATGCAGAAGGGTGATGAGCTCACCAGTTTTCAGTGTGAGGAGGAATAGTGAAGACTGAATACCAGAGGGGACTGAGAAGGCCACTCTTGCAAGGTACTGCTATATCAGGGAAGGGAAGACAGAAGGAGAGTAATATAAGCAGATTACTGCAAGAAATAAGATGTGGGCTGCCAGAACCTTGATCACTACCTGACCCCATTGCCCTGGCCAACATTCCCTTCCTATAAAACCAGTGCATGCAATTGTCCAAGGCTGTGTGTGGATATTAATGTATGGAACAGTTGCCACTACACGTTCAGTCACTTCACTTTCAGTCTAGTATTGCTTGTAAAGCACTTTGGGATACAGTGTGTATGAAAACCACTATATACATGCTGATTCCTATTCTTATTATTATTATTATTTCTCATGGAAAAAGAGGACAAGACAAGCATATATCTGAGTTTGAGAAAGCATGAACTCTAACATTGGACTGCACAAGAACTTTGCTACAAAAAGTGGTGGCTCTAGGGGTGGTGAAGGTGTGGCTGCAACCCCCCACATAGTAAGCATACTTGCTTGCAGCTGCTGCTGCATTTCACTTTGTTGAAGGTGTCTGATTTATTGATTTTACAAATGTTTACATTCAAACTATGGATTACATTTGTAGGTTCTGTCAAAAATGTACTAGAAAAGAAAAGCAGAAAATATAAAGGTTTAATAAAATGTTAAACGTGCATATTAAGCATGCACACCACCCATCACCCCATTGTAGCATCCTGGATCCATTGTAACCACTTGACCACCAAGATTTGTCCTGCACTGTGGTTTGCCACAAAGAAAGTCGGTTAGATTAAAACACATTTTCAGCGTGTTAAAGTAAACAAAATGAACAGAACCATAGTTAACATGTGCATTATACAAAATAATGCACATAGTTTTGACCATTTGGGTGGAACACTTCTATACAAAGGGAAAAAGTACTAGTTAGACACTACAGAGAGCCATATATCTCTGATTTTGGCTCAGATGTTGTCATCACATCACAATGGGACTGGGGTTCCACCTTGAGGGACACCAGCCTATACTGGCAGGATGGTCTGCATCTGTCCAGGAAGGAACAAGTCTTTGAGCAATAGGTTTAAATGCTTCATTGGCAAGCTTTTAAACTAGTCTAGGGGAGGCACTGAAAAGCAGCAGGAAAATCCCAGTCTCTCCCTATAAAACAGGGTACTAAATGAGAAAAGACCAAGTAGAAAGGTCAGTGGGGATGCTGCAACAGAAGGTAAAGCCATCAAAAATGGAGAGCAATGAGTACCAATGCCAGTAGTCTGAGTAACAAGCTCCTGAATTAGTGGTCTTGATGGAGGAGGAACATTTGGATATCATGGTAGTCACAGAAACATGGTACACATAAAACCATGACTGGGATGTAAACATACCAGGATACACTATCTACAGGAGGGACAGGGAGGGTAAAGAGGAGGAGGAGTAGCTCTTTACATAAGGGAAGGAATCAAAGCAACAGAACAAAAGGAAAACAGGAGGAGAAGAAGCACTGTGGGTAAATTTGGAGACCGCAATGGAACCACAATCCGCACAGGGTTAGATATAGACCCTTCTCAGGGGAGGAAATGGACAAGAAAATGATAGAAAGTATACTTAGAATGGCAGAAAAGGAGATATTGTTGATGGGTGATCTGAATATGCCAGATGTTAACTGGAGTGCAGTTGCAGCAACCACTTCAAGAGTGGGTTATTCTAGATGCCCTACAGGGGGCATGCCTTAGACAACTAGCATTGGAGCCCACTCAAGAGGGAGCAATCTTAGACCTGGTTCTCTCAAATGGAGATGAAGAGAGTCACAGATGTAGAAGTGGGTAGCCATCTGGGAACTAGCGACCATCGAACAGTATTATGGTTCACAATAAACACAGCAAAGAGTCAAGTCATACAAAGGCAAAAGTACTGGACTTTAGGAGGGCTGACTTTGCAAAATGGGTAAGTGCCTAAGGAATGCACTAGCAAATGGGCAAGAAGGAGGTGGAAGAACAATGGGAATAATAAAACTGCCATCACAGAGGTAACAAGCCTTTGTGTGAAGCAAATAAACCAAACAAAACGATGTAAGAAACCACTATGGTTCTCAAAGGAAGTGGCAGTGAAGGTTCAAGAGAAAAAGAAAGCATTCAGGAACTACAAGGAATCACAGAAGGAGCAGGACAGAGAACTGTATCAGTTAAAGCAAAAGGAAGCTGGGAAGGCAGTCAGAACAGCAAAGGCCCAAACCGAGGAAAGATAGCCAACTCAGTTAAGAAGGGATAAAACCTTTATAGGTACATCAGGGAGCCAAGGAAGACCAAGGGAGGGATAGTGAGGCTTAATAAAGGGAGGGAGGGTGGGTAGAGGTGACTGTGAAAGGCAGAGATACTAAACAAATATTTTGCTCAGTATTTACAAGGGAAGAGGGAGGTACCTAAAACAAACAGTAGAAACACTCTGGATACGAAGTTGATACCAGCCCATTTACAGAAGAAAGAGTTCCGAAGAACTCTTAAAACTGAAGGTGGACAAAGCAATGGGGCCTGATGGGATTCATCCTAGAATTTAAAGAACTAAGGGTAGAACTAGTGACACCAGTGACTACCCTCTTTAACAGATCATGGGAGGATGGGTTGTACCCAGGACTGGAGAAGGGCAGATGTGATTCCCCTTCACAAAAGTGGGAGCAAAGCAGAAGCAGAAACTACAGACCTGTCAGTTTAACCTCAGTGGTAGGAAAATGATGAACACTTCTGAAGGAAAAATTGTTGATTATCTAGAGGCCAGAGGGCACAGGGCCCTAGGCAGCATGGATTCACAGCGGTAGGTCATGCCAGAAGGAATCTGATAGATTTCTTTGACTGGGTGACCAAAGTAGTAGATCAGGGAGGGCTGTGGACATGGCCTACCTAGACTTTGCAAGGCATTTGACACAGTCCCACACAAAAGATTAATATACAAGTTAGCCAGCCTGGGAGTGGGTCCCAAGATGACAGCCTGGATAAAGAATTGGCTGGAGAATAGGACACACAGAGTAATAGTAAATGGAGCCCACTCTGAAGAAAGGGGGTTACTAGTGGGGTACTGCAAGGTTCAGTATTAGATCAGTCCTCTTCAATGTCTTTATAAGTGACATTGCAGAGGGACTGGAAGGAAAAGTATGTCTTTTGCAGATGACACAAAGATCTGCAACAGAGTTGATGCACAAGGTGGGTGGAAAGGATGAGAAGGGACTTGGCAAGGTTAGAGGAATGGTCAAACGTATGGCAGCTTAGATTCAATGCTAAGAAGTGAAGGTAATGCACCTGGGAAACAAAAGCCCAGGGAAGAGTACACAATGGGGGTGAGATACTAACAACAACAAAAATGGAAAGGGACCTGGGGTAGTCTATCAGATGACCGAAAGGTGGGCAAGCAATGTGAGAGGGCAGCAAGGAGGGTTGGGGATTCTGGGATGCATAGGAGAGGCATCACCAGTAGAAAACAGGAAGTTATTATCCTCTGTACAGACAGCTGGTCAGACCCCATCTGGAGTATTGGATGCAGTTCTGGAGACCCAATCTCCGCAAAGACATAGACAGGATGGAAGCTGTCCAGAGGAGGGCAACTAAAATGGTGCAGGGTCTGCACCGGAAGACATATGAAGAGAGACTTAAGGATCTTAATATGTATAGCCTCGAGGAAAGGAGGGAGAGGGGGACATGATAAAAACTTTCAAGTACCTCAAGGGAATTAACAAAGTCCAAGAGGGTAGCATCTTTCAAAACAAGAGGTGTGCAAGAACAAGGGGCACAATTTGAAGATAGAGGGGTCGGCTCAGAGGTAATTTGAAAGTATTTTTCACAGAGAGGGTTGTGGATGCATGGAACGGCCTTCCAGAGGAGGTTGTGGAAGTCAAAAACAGTGGTGGAAGTTCCTAACGCATGGGGACAGTCATAAGGCAATTTAGGGTGGGGCAGAAAGAAGTAGGCTGCTGGTTAACTAGGATCTGCAGCTTATCCATTAGGTAGGAAATGGGCAGACTGGGTGGGCCAAGCGGTCCTTATCTGCCATCAAATTCTATGTTTCTATGTTTCATTTAGCCATTTTAGGAAGCAGGTAAGACATTTTTTCTAAATTGGAAGGCTGATTTTACAATTTTCAAATGCTCTAGAACCACATTTAGGTAAATTATGTAAATGTAGTTTTAGCATTAATGAATACAGCAGCCTTTCCTTTAGTCACCTCACGGAGTCAGATTTTTGAATAGTTTGTTGTCAAAATGTTGTTTAGGTACCCTTTAAGAACAGTTTTGATAAGTGGCAGTAGATCTCTGTGTTGTGCTGTTATAGTGGTCTCAGATATACTCCTTTTCCATCATTTTCTACTCACTCTTCATTTCCTTTTTCATCTCTCATTCCACCCCACACGTTGCAAGTCCAATAAGACTTCTCTTTTAGTATGATTTGTATACTAATATGACTATGGACATTTATTTCAGCAAAATACTCTTTTTAAGAAATTAATGTATTAATATGAAATCCAAAGAGGTTTAGATGTGCTCAATTATTCTATGCAAAGTGTGGGAAAGTTTCAGGACCTGTCTTTGATAGAGAGGGCAAGTAAGCCATGACATAGTGGAATTTTTAGGGTGTGGGGTGGGTTACTTGAAAAGGATCCTGTTTATGGTGCTTTGTCTGTTACAAATGTGTGTGTTTGCATTTTGCATTAAACTCACTGGATAGATTCCAATGTTTTTGTGGGCTTTGTGAGAGAGATTCTTCCTTGCCATATCATGATTAATGTTCCATGGAACCAGCTTTATTGACTGTGTACTCGGCTTTTTATTTTTGAGCAGCAAGTCCTATCTATGAGTAAATGAAAAATAACTGAGAAACAAAACAGCTACCAAATTAGTAATGAAGATAGTTTTAGAAAAATCATCAATGTATGATTAATTTGTGCTGCTAGTGCTCATGCATTACACTGCTTTTTATGAACAAGAGATGGCTATTTCAATTTAAAATGTTAAAGGTTGTACATGTATTTCATGAATGGGTATCCTATCAGGATACTGAAGCTCAGAATCCTGACATTCACGGGACCAACTTCAGTATCCGAAAGACGTGCACCCAACAGCTATGCTGTCCCGACACACGTGAGCCCGACAGGAAGGGATGGGATAAGGCAGCAGACATGATGAACCACTATCTTACCCCTTGTCAGCAGTATTAGAGAGGAGAGGAAGCAGGTGCTGGCTGAGCTGATCCCATGGCATGGAGGGCTGGGTTACTAGCAGCTCAGCCAGCATGGCGCTGGATCTGGGTTTCTGTTCCCGGTCATGGCAACTTTTTGCCCTCGTCATTCCGCCCATAATTATTTTTTTGTAACTTCAAGGTCTGCTCCTCCTCGGAGTTGATTATTTTAGTTACAGAGGGTTTGGGGATGTGGTGGGCAAGCCCCCCCCACATTACTAAATGCAAGTCCCTCGCAGGATCCCGCATTTCAGCCTGGGGCACCTATCAGGATGCTGGAATTCAAGTCTCCTGAACTCAGTCTTGTAGAGTGCGGGAACTGAGTTAGATGCACTTCATCCGATAGCCACCACTTTTTTTCATGGATAGTGGTCTCACAATACATGCCTGTTGACCAGTCAAGATGCAATATTTTCCTACCCATTTTTAAAAGGCATCTGGCAAGTGTTGCTTAAATCACACTTACTACTAACTATTGATCTATCTAACAAACCTCATCTAAACTGTTCAAAACAGTGAACTAAGGAGCCTGAAATATATATCTTACGTGAGTGTCATTTATTTCATTAACTATTTTTATTTCAGAGCACTGCTTCACATATTCTTCTACTAATAAAAATCTTGGTACTGATCTGTTTTAGAACTAACATCAAATCCAAGGTCAAACCATCAACCTCCCTTGCATTCATGCTGCTTTCTGCTCATTCTAGCCATTCATGTTTTATTCAGTTTTTATATCAAATGATGTTCTTTTAAAGATCAATTTATGCAGAACTATACACTGTACATAGTGTTATGCCATTTTATTTAGCTCCCATCTCTTTCCTTGTTGTATCACATCTTTGGTTAGCTATGCACAAAACAGCTCCGTTGTGGAAGATAGTTAAGCAGGCTATAAAATATTACTGGCTATGTACAGGCCATGAGTCATATCTTACCCAAGTTCTACCCTTTCCTGGTCAGTGGGCTGAGAATTACAAAGTATTCATCAGAACGTTGTATGCCACTCCTGCTGTTTACAAAACGTTACTATTTTTAGATAAAAGCATCTGATAGAAATAGTTTATGTATTCTTTTTTCTGCATTTTCTGGTGATCCTTGTCTACATAGTCACCTTTGCATGATAAAAGGAGATCATGAGCTGTGAACGAGCTTGGTACATCCAGCAGACTAGACCTGAGTTTGATTCTCATAACCTCCACTTGCATACTGTGTGACGCTGAGCAAGTCACTTAACCACCCAGTGCTCCCAGGTCACCCCTGAAAACATGCACTTGTGCCTAGTGGGCCTTACACAGTTAGCAAAGACTAAAATAAAAATAAATAAATAAATGTGGGTACCCAGAATATTGACCAAATAGCAGAGGGCTAAATCCAAATGCAATGCAGTGTTTTCACACTATTACATGAGAACAAGGTTTGGAACAGCAACCTTTCTTTCTAATTCCCAGTTCCAGGTCCCTGAGATCATAGGGATTTTAGTTTTGAATGATGTGCTGTGTATGAAGACATTTACTACAGCAACAGATCTGCCACAATTTCTCATGTGGGTTAAAATTGAAGTCTTCATTGTTCTTTTGGAAATTTCAAGGCAAAGTGCCCTGACAAGATGAAGGGTGACTAATTAGAAAAATAGGACAAAACACACTTGTCAGTATTCACAAACGTTGCCTCCAGCAAAATATTACTTTGTTTTACATTAGCGAACCATTTTAGCAAACTCCTGTGTTGGTGAATGGCAAATTGTGAACTGGGAGTAAAGTGTATTAATGCTGGAGGTAATTTTCATGCAGAACAGCTTGGCTCACAGTCAGAAATGATATATTTACTGCAGCTTGCTGCTGCAGGATAAACATGGATATTTTATTTGAAGTTCAGGCCATAATGGTAAGAAGGTGGTGATGGTTCCCTCAAGCCAAACTTTTTCTTACACACACACACTGGTGCATATTTCTTTCCTGTTTCCAGGACAAGCTGAGAGAGAGAAATGCATAACTATTTCCTGTCTCCTGCACAAACTTTCTTTGTCACTAACCAATCAGTAGATTAACATAGAGAATTATGAATCAGGTCACTCTGGGCACCCAGAAGTGAAAACTACAGTTTTGGGAAGAACTGCAAAGTTCTACATCCACCAAAATTATGATTTTGGAACTTTTGCAGAATTATGCTCATATGAAATCTGTGGAATTTCATACCTATTTTTCCACTGAAAATGTCAAAACTCCACAGTTTACATTAACATTTATCCTGTATGTGACAAAACTGTAGAAAAATCTGCAATTTACATTTACTTAAGCAATTCTGTAGTTTATTACATTGATGTCTATTCTATTATATATTCACAAAACGTGTGACAAACAAATTCAGTTTTTATTTTCAATACAGTAGTAAAAAAAATATCACAGTTTTCATAAAAATCCCATAGTTTATTTACTGCTAGAATTCTGAGGCAGTTTTTTTTTTATTATTTTGAAACAGTTCAAAATTTTGTGGGTGGAATTTGTTATCCTGTGTATCTCTTTAAAAAATATTGTATAGTGTGTTGATACAGAATGGCTGCTCTGCTCTGGCCCAGAGGTAGATGCACTTTAGAGACTGTTCAGGTTGGTTTGTGTGTTAATTGTAAAGCTTTTATCATCATTTATCAAATGTCCTGATACAATTCTTTTATGGTAGTCTTCTTTACTATGCTGCAATCATATTCAGTTTTACTGTTTCTCAGCCTTTGCTTTGCACATTTCACCTAACATACTGTTTTCTGTGGCCTTCCTAGTGAGTGTCTGATTATCATCATACAGTATCTCTTGATGTTAGAAATTATACAATGGTAAGACAAATTCTAAGCACCTGACTGACTGCTGACCCCTTGAGACAGTGATGTTATTAGACAATAGGGCAGGCACAAAGATGACACACACTGCAGAAAAAATATCCCTCCCTGCTGGGCTACCCCAAAGCCAACATGGCTTCACATTCCTCGCTAGGTACACAAATTCCAAAATGGTAATTTCCAGTATTTCAAGACACACACATATACACCCCCATAACTGTCAAAGGGTGTTTATTACCATCACCAAGGCAATTCATAAGTACAATATTTACAATAAAATAAAAAGCCATAGCTGAAAAGGCTTTCTCGCCACTCACCACCATGATCAAGCTGAGCGCTTGAGCCACATTCCACTTGCCGATCACCTTAGTAGCCATTACAAATGGCCATACTGATTAATGTTAGTGTTTCAGAAGAGCCGCACTAGAGGGGCTGGGTGCACAGTGACAACCACTGAAACAGAAAGACAAAAGTCACAGCACTCATTTACTCCTCCAACCTAGGGTTTCTTGTCTCAGGATTGCTGTGATTTTTTTATATGTCTGCAACAAGAACACTGGGAAGTTTTCTAACACTATCAAGTGAATGCACTCCTGTTTTTAGTTGAAGGAGTAAGTGCTGTGACTTTTGCCTTTCTGCTTAATGTGTCAGTTTTAAAATAGACAGCATGCCAAATTGTAACAGCAGCCTGGTGAGGAGGATACTCACTTTTCTGGTCTCAGAGCTTAATAAAACCACCACTGTGAGCGATCAGCAACACAATATTCCCCCAGTCTCATAAGTGCTTCCCATCAATAGCCTGCCAAACACGCTCAGAGCATTCTGACTTACGATTGCTGCCTTCACAGTTGCAACAGGTGAACGTGGCTGAGAACTGAGAAACAAGCACACAAAAGACATAGAGAGAGAGAGAGAGAGAGAGAGAGAGAGAGAGAGAGAGAGAGAGAGAGAAAAGAGTGAACACAGAAGGAAACATGGAACAACACCTACTGGCCAGCAATATAAACAAGGGACTTTTTATAGATATGTCAATGTACCCATACAAAAGAGCTGAAAATGCATTTAACAACTGTTTTTTCCTCTTTTTATTTTTTAACAAATGAGTCATTGCATAATAGCAATAAGGCACTCTGGGGTGTGTGTTATTGTGCAATAATGTCACTTCTCTGGTGTTGAATGCACTCAGCCTGTGGCCTCATGCTTTAATCACATGAGACGTGATGTTATTACACAATAACACACACCATTTCATGCCTTATTGCTTAATTATCTTGTCTCTAATATTGAATTTTACACTGTATATTGTATATTTGAACATACACACAGATGAAGGTGCCAGCAGAATAAGGCCTTTTGATCTATTGACTCTGCTCCTATTGCAGAGTCCCCAACACCAGCTGAGGGCACCGCCCCCAAATACCTACTCATTCTGGCTATATCCTTTGACCCTGACTTTCCCTTTACCCTGTCGAACCTCTTTTAAAGCTGTCCCCTGTTTCAAGTGATACCACTTGTCAGGGAGCCCATTCTAGCTGACACCACCACCCCATGAAGAAATGCCACCTGGGCTCCTCTGAAATCTTCCTCCTCCCTCCCGCCCTTCATCCCTCCTAAGACAGTGACACCTCATGTTTTGCTTTCACTGAGTCTGCAGAGACTCTTCTTGCCACCCTGTTTTCACCTTTTAAATACTTGAAGGTCTCAATCATGTCTTCTGAGCATTTGGTAGCAGCGGATGCAGCGGTGTTAGTGAAAGGAAAAACTGGTAAACCAACAGCAATTTTTGCAGCTGTGGAAATTTAGTATCTTATTTGGGGCTTATTTTCTAAATTAGTTAACTCTACTACCTTCCCATAACAGCTCTCTCTGTTACCTGTTAATGAGATGAACTACCTGTTTTATAACTCCAGTTTTAAGTAAAGATACCACTAAGCTATTAATAAGAAATTGAGCTTTTCTGGGGAGATAGCTGACCTGACAATGAATAAAGATGCAGAAACGAGCAGTAACAGGTAACAGTATCAGCTTTTCTGTTTGAGCTCAATTGAGAACCTAGGAAAAGGAGAAAAAGGCAGCTAATCAATAAGAAGACATATCTACAACAATACAGGTAGACTCTATTGAAATAGACCTGAAATATACCTTCCTTAAACTGGAAAGGCTGCTTATTGTGGAGTTAAGTCTGAGTTACAATGTTGTGACTTTAGAGAAATATTTGGCTAAAAGCCAGATCCCCTATGGTCGGAGCATCACAAAGATGCTATAGGGTGACTTTGATGGGTTCAAATTAGTCTCTGAATGGGAAGAAGTAGCAAAGGAAAGTTCTGCAAAATTTTAAAACTGATTATTAGAAATGATACATTAAAGACCTACTGGCGCTCAAAGAAAGCTTCAAAACATGATAATTAGATACAATTCAGCTTGCATTCCTATATGATTCTATATATTTCTCTTCCCCATATCTGTTACTGAGTAAACATGCATTAATACATGATCTTTATCCCTAGAGTTCCTAAGAGTTCATCTGCCTCTATAGCTTACTCCCTACTTCAAGTCATAATCTCTGTTGTGACATCACAATCTGTTAGCATGAGAGTAACTGTGATGTCACAAGCAGTGCATTATGACTGCAGGTAGGGAGAAAGCAACAGGAATAGCTGAACTCTTCAGGAACATGGATTTTGTTTTAACATAAATGACCTCAGTAGTAAATAATGTGGAGGAGGAATATAGAACTGACATGATATACAAGTACAAGTTAAACTGTGCCTAAATATTATGTTTTGTAAAAGTTACCCTGAAGGTGTCAGCTGCTCTTTAAAATATGAATGTATAAGGAAAAGGAATACTAGAGCTGAACATAGAGCTTGATAAATATAAAACTGATAAATGTTTTGAAGATTTGGATAAAAATTTAAGCTCTAAAGTACATAAATACAAGGCCACATTAGTAGAATGAAAACAAAATAAGCTTTTAGAGATGAAATGGATTCTCCAAAAGGAAATTATTTTAGTTGGCCATCTAATAATACATTGAGATCTCAGAGCTATAGGAAATCAAAAATCCCATAAAGACAAGGGAAGCCTGAATAAAAAGCATCTGCAAAACACAATCACAATAGAAGTAGATTCATCCACAAAAAGCAAAGAAGTAGAAGGAAGCACATCTAGTAAAAACATTTTTAGAGAACAACAAAGAGCAGAGAGCCAAAAAAACCAAGGAAATGAGGACAAGAGGGAGAGAATTAAAAGGCACCAAGGAGATCAACCTCAGAGGTCACTGAGGATAAAACAACTAGTAGCAAAATGCTTAATATATCATCAAAACAACTGACACCCTCAAAGATAACAGTATTAAGAAAGGGTTTGCCATTTGTACCAACCTCCAGGATAAAATGACTTTGATGTCCAATTAGACCTTTTCAATTGTTTTCAAAAGTTTAAGTTATGTTGCTTCTTTGCACATAGATATATGGCAGAAAATATTAATCTATCTGTATTAAGCAGTCAAAGGACTGTATCAAAAATACAGTATGCTACTTGCTGGTTCAGAGTGCTATAAACCTTTCTTTGTGGAACTTTTGGGACTAGCCTCCCATTTCACTGCACCCTGGAATCAAACTGAGAGCACCTGATTCTTTTTGCTGTTATCACAAATACGCAGGATACAGAGAACCTGGACATACTTCTGGATTTCCTCAAGGAAGGTCAAGTAGCCCAGCATGATGAAACAGGAATTGAAGAGGAAGAGCTGGATCAAGTGAGAAAAGATACACCAATGTATGAAAATCAGCCTTCTTCCTAAATGCATGAAACATACAAATATCAGCTTTTGAGAGGTGCATAAAATGGTATACTATTATGTGAGCATGCTGGTGAACTGGATTTTGTAGCAACCGGAAGGGGCAGTTGCCATGCTGGTGTTGCACCTTGTCCCATACACCTCTGACATGGAGGTGATTATATTCAAGTCCAGGGGTGCGGTGGCACAGCCCCTCAAACAGCTATGCTCTGGGGCATTGGACATTATGGGGGTTGAGTTGCACAATTGCTGGGCATAATATTTGCTGTCAGCATTGTGCTGGCACCCTAATAACGATTGTTGTTTTTTTTTCGCTGCGACCTGGTGGAACCTGTAAAACTGAGATCAATGCACTTTTGCACAATAATAGAAGCATTAATGTTAAAATTATAACATGAGCAGGGCTGAAAGAGATGCTTTAAACTACTTACAAAAAATAACGAGAGTTATACTCAAACCCACAGATAAAGGCAGAAACATTGTGCTAATTGATGAGACTGAGTTTGTTGCATTTGGTAGAGACACTACTAAAAATTAGACTAGCTATAGAAAACTGCCAGTAAATCCAACTTATGTGTTTAAAGTGGAATTCTTGGAGCATCTTAAAAGTGCAGTTCAAGCAGGGCACATCACAGATCAAGAACTCAAGTTCCGTTGCATATCACAGCCTATGGTTCCAGTATTCTATGCACTACCTAAGGTGCATAAGGACCTAACACACCCACCTGGTGAAACAGTAGTCTCTGTTATGGGGTCTGTAATGGGCAATTTGTTGATGTCTTTAGATGATTTTTACCTCCAATGGGAGGTTACAAAACTGAGATCCCATCTCAGGGACACAGGTGACCTACTCAGTAAATGAAGTGATTTTGTTTGGGAGGAAGATTTTTCATTGGCTGTCAATCAATGTGGAGGTACAATATTTGTCAGTCGATCATGAGAGGGCCTCACTGCCAACAAATATTTCTCAGAAAGAAGAAGGAAGACTTGCCAGTGCCTTTCCTGATGGTGGTGATGGAATTTATATTAAAACAAAATGCTTCTGAATTTGTAAGAGAAAATTTCTTAAAGGTCTGCTGTACAGCGATGGGGACACATGTGGCCCCATCATATAGAATTATGTTCATGAGTCTATGGAACTGATAACTATGCACAGTGAATATTTTCCACATGCAAGTAATGTTGTCATATGGTGCTGATTTATTGACAACATTGTCTGTGCATGGTGGGGTGTCAGCAGGGATGTTAGAATTTGCTGAGAGGCTTAACAACAATGATTTGGGCTTTAAGTTTACCTACAGGGTAGAAAAAGAGGAAATTGGCTTTTAGATGTTACTTTAAAGCGAGAAATAGGAAAACAGATATCAACAAATGGGTATAGGAAGCCCACATCTACAAACTCACACCTTTTGCTACTATTGTCCATCCATGCAGACTGAAAGACTCTAGCTCTATTCTTGCAATTCCTCTATGTTAGGAGGAACTGTAGTGAGGATGACATCTTGAAAAGCAGGCAGATGATATGTCTAATAGGTTTCTGAATAAGGGATACAGTGAAAATGTAATCAATAATGCAAGTCAGAAAGTGACCAGTATGAATAGGAGGAGATTACCAGATAACCTTGATAAGAGTAATTCAGTTGGAAGAGAAAGCATAACATTTTCAGTTAAATTAAATTCTGTGGCAGGACAGATGGGGTAAGTCATTCATAAACACTAGAATATACTGAGGTCAGACCCTACTCTACAAAGGAGTTAGGTACCAAACCCAGGGTCACATGGCAGAAGTAGTTAGGAATTGGTTGATCCCACCCCAATGGTTTCATTGTTGCAAGAGCTGTAATATCTGTGTGTATTGTAAGACATGAAAGTCTTTGTACATCCCATTACATAAGTGACCTATAGTACCATAAAACCAGTATACTGCATGTAATACCACATTTGTGGTCTATATACTGGAATGTAGTTGCAAGAAATTATAAGTGGGCAGCAATGTAAGACCATTAAAAGGCGGCTACAAGAACATATTAGAGGTATCATCATCATGGGATGGAGAGACACACCCTTAGGTGATCATTTTATTTTACCCACAATAAAAATCAAAAGATGTAAAGCGATGGGAACTGAATATGATAATATAAATGCAAGGGTGGGGAAAAATGAAACATCTGTTACAAAAGGAGACTCAGTGGATCCATAGGATAGGAGCCTTAAACCTCATGTACACAATGAGAATTTGATCTCAAATGGTTTTATAGGGTACAGAGTTAAATGGGGATCCACTAAATACCTGAAATTCGTGAATAAGCTTTTGGTTGTAAAGTAAAACCTATCATTTGTAATTCAATGTGCAGAAAGGGAAATGAAGTCTGATAATGTGTACTCAATATATATTCTTTGCAAAAACTGCATTAATGCAACATTTAGGGTTCAAGCTAAAGCAACAAAAGTAAGGAAATGTGGCTTTATGGTTACAACCCTAAAATCCTGATGCCAGCCCTACAGCAAATCAGGAGTGGAGTCTTCCTAGGGGATGTCAACTGGATAAAACTAAGTCTGAAACCTTTTTCGTGAGAAGTAATCCTTTTCATGAGAACAAATAAAGCGTTAGCAAGTCAAGAAAAAGAATTTTAAAAGTTAAAAAAGTATTGCAAGGTCATTTTCCACCAGCTAACTGCATAATCCACCTAATGGAGTACCAGTAAGCAAGATACATATGTTGGTGTCTCTGGAGGAGTTTATTTTTGGGTTTTCAATTTTTTTTTGCTTGAAAAAATTGAAAACAAGATGACGCTAATGAAAAATTAATTTTTGCTCATGAAAAGGATTGGCCCTCACAAAAGAATCCTTTTCATTTCACCAAATTATTTTTTCATTCCAGAATCTATCCTGGAGAGTGAAATTACCATTGAAAATAATGGAAACTTAAAAATGCAATAACTTTGGAACAGATTAATATTTTTCAACAAAGAAGCAAAAACAATTCTGTGACCCAAACCCTTTCTACACTGAAAATCTTAGACCAAAATTACAACCTCCCTTGGTGCAAGGTGATGAGAAAATAAAAAGAGCAAAAATGGCAATGTTTAATGTTTTCTCACTATTCAGATCACAGAATCTGCACATCCATCTGGAACTAAACATGGCATGTCAAGAGATCTAGACCACAAGACAGTGCATGCAAAATTAAGTGCAAATCCATTGAATGGCTGCCAAAGTTATAAAGTGCAAAATTCTAGGTTTAACATAGAAACCTCTGCCCCATCCTAAATACATATATTATAGGGCGCTGGAGCACCCTTGTGGTTAGGCTTGAGTAGGCAACTTCCATATTAAACTGAAATTTGCACTTTAATAACTTTGTAACCATTCAATAGATCTGCATGAAATTTGGTGTGCCCTGTCCTGTGGTACAGATCTCCTGATATGACAAGTTATGTTCTGGTTGGATGTGCAGTCTCTGAGTTTTGGAGAGGTAAAAACATGTTTTCACTCATTGACTTTGCTGAGATTTCTCTTCAACTTGCCTACAGCCCAGATGGTTTGTTTTTGGTCTGAAATTGTCAGGCAGCAAGGGACTACCCCACAGATGTGCATTTTGCTAGTCTGGTGGGAAATAAATGAGCAGTTTTAAGTTATTACAATTTAAAATTAGACAAAATAATTTCTGAGCATGCTCAGTAAGCACTACAATATAACTATATGAAACGAAGAAGGAATCCTGCTTCATATAAATTAATAGTTTATTTATTTGGTCATAGACCTTTACAAAATTCAAACAGACAATAAATACAAATCTCAATACAGCATACTTTACAATAAAACATATATATCAGATAAAATTTTTCTGTCCTTGCAATAACTTACAGAAAGCTTATAGAAAAATATTAATCATATTTCATATGAATTAGTGCAATAGCTCTAAGATACTGTGCAACTGTATTAATTATTTGTATTAATTATTTGTACATCCTCAGTCATGAACATAATAGTAAGAAGCAACAAAACCTGCTTCATATGGCTGCCATCTTGTTTTCAGTGTGCCTGAAAAAATTTTTTGGGAAACCTGCCAAAATGATATTCTGGGGAGGAACCAAATATGTAGCTTGCTTGTTGTGACCTCTTAGGTGCATTCTGCAATTTACTGTTCAAAATATGGCTGTACAATTTGCTTTTGTAACATTTAAATTCTTTGTTCCTATCACCTGCTTTGCTGCCTGCAGGGTGGGGTGGGGTATAAGGCTTGGAAACCTTAATGCCACATTTCTCAAATGTTTTCACTTTGACCCTAAAGTTTTTGCAGTGAATTTCCTTACTTTTGAGACAGTATAATTGTATCCTTATTTGCCTGTGGAGCACAGGGCCTGCACTCTCATCCATCCATCCATCCATAATTTTTGAGAGAGTGTAGTCATATCCTTATTTGGCTGTGGAAATACAGGGCCCTCTGGGCCTGTGCTCCAGTACCTCCATAAATGTGTATATGTATGTTGCTGTGGAAGTGCAGTGCTCAGGGGACCTGTGCTTCATTTGTAGGACAACAGTAACCAAATTGTCAGTATAGCCTTCTTATTACTCCACTTCATGTACAAAGTAGTGAAACTCCATATCCCTTGCAAAATATGATTACACACTACCACAATGTTATTCCATGCCACAGGTGCAAAAAGACAGTTTTGCCAAGATTTGAAAATAACAGCTGTCACATTCAAGAGGAAGTGTTAAAAATGGCTATGTTTAAATTTGGTGTCAAAATATTTACATTTGCAAAAGCTACTTGTGAGCATACAAAGATATCAACAGATGCACATAACTTTGCCATTTGTACATATTTTAACCCACATTTTCAACATATCTTCTTATGACCCTCCTCATGAACAAGTATGGTGAACATTTTGAAATATTAACTGAAAGGTCAATTCACCAACTGACCACAAAATCATCTTCGGATCACATTTGTGTCATTCCACCAACATTGTTCATGAGTCTGTGGTGAAAAAATATGCAAAAATGACAAAGTTCTGCTTAAAAGTTGAAAATCCCATTGAAATACTTTGACACTCACTATCCTTTTTCATAATATGAGATTCTTTTTCATATGAATGAAAAAGACTCACAAAAGAATTAGTAAGTCACAAAAAGGATTTAAACTGTAAAAATGCAGGGTAATTTTTCCAACAGATAACTGCAGTTGCCACCTAACAGAGTCCCAGTGAGCAAGATACATGCATTGGTGTGTCTGCAGCATATCATTTTGTGAGTTTTCATTTTTTTAAAACAGAAAACAAGATGGCAGTAAACACAAAGGATTTTTTCCTCACGAAAAGGATTGCCAAAACAAAAAGAACTTTTCATGAGGACCAAATTGTTTTTTCTTTGCTCAGGAAGCTATTCAAGAGACTGTACTGAGCATGCTCAGAACCCAGAATTTTAAAATGTAATAACTTTTGAACAGATTAATATATTTTCACCAAATCAACGAAAACACATCTGTTAGTCAATCTCTTTCTACTCTGAACATTTCAAACCAAAATTCCAAACCATCTGGGCACAGTGGGATGACACAAAAACACAAAACCCAGCAATTTATTTTACATTTTTCAGTATGTACAGCTCTGAATCCACAAATCCAACCAGAATGACACTTAGCACATCAAGGAAATCTATCCCACAAGACCATGCATGCAAAATTTCATGCAAATCCATTGAACGGTTGCAAAGTTATTAAAGTGCAAAATCTGGGGTTTAAATATAGAAAGCCCTGCTCAACTCCTAACTATAGTGGCATGACTTTGCCACTATCATATACCATGTGTATTGCATTTATACAGAATTGTAAATAATACAGTAGTCACATTATGTCCCATTGTAGCCCTTTTCTAGTCTGATGTTATACCAGAATATAAATGTTGTGTTTAACCATGAATTATAACCTCTATTTAATAACTAACCAACTTTTATTTTCTGTTTATCTGAGGCACGTGTCATGCTTTAAAAAGGAAATGTGAAATATTCTAAAGTAAGTAACATTATATGTTAATCTGATACCAGAGAAGTGCACTTTGGGAGATGTAGCCCTGAGTCTTTGGTGTAAGTTCCAGAAGGAAATTGTAAACAAAGAAGGTCATGATGAATGAAAAGGTTTTGTCTCACCACCAGTAGGCAGCTCATGTGAAAACTGAGTGAATTACATTTTCCAGTGGACAAAATGTTAATAGTTCCATTTTCTGAAATACATCTGTAACTCCCCTACAAATGAGGGTTCAAAGGCTTCCATGAGCTTGCCCAAGTGCTCGCTGCCTGGCTGGTGTCGGCGCAATTGTTTAAAAGTATTGCCAGTGATCGCCTCTAAAGCCTCCGTGTGCTGTCCCCTTAAGAGCTGCCTGTAGTACAGTTATAATTAATCTGTGAGGGGTCTGAGTGTTTCCCAGCTCTAGTCCCGCCTGGGCTGCTGACTCATTGCTCCATTTCTGCCATCGCTATTTGTGCAGAGGGAGCCCTGCTGAAAAATGTAATTATTTGCAGGATATTGTTTAGAGCAGTTGTGAAAATGTGTTTTGTTCTAACCTACCTTCTTTGCACTGAGGACTGTTCTGTCTGGCTCCACCATCTTGGTACCAAACAGCCGAATTGGACCAATCAGTACACTGGGACTCTAAAATGGAGCCTGCTAAAGTGGAACTGATGGATTACCCATTGGGAATTGTAGTTTTGAATGGTTGTCACCTTCTGCACCTAAAGGGGAGATCTTACTGTGATTGACAGCTGGATCAGCCAGTCAGACCTTTTGGATCAAGGGAAACACCACAAGCTGTCTGCTGGCAAGCCAGATTTGAGTGGGAAGTTGAGGAGGAAGGAACTCACATAGTCGAGCAGCCATGTTGCGCAGTAGTTTCTGTGGGAGAATCGTGGAAGGCCCAAACCCAGCCTGTTGCCATTTTTCCGAGAGAGAGAGAGAGAGAGAGAGAGAGCAGAGAAAATTAGTCAGACAGTGATCCACTCGGTGTTCCGTGAAGCAAACTACTGAGTGGGGACCAGGCTCAACCTTAAGAAGACCAAGACTTTGCCAAATGCAATCAGCCTGTCAGGACTTTAGATACATTTATGCTCCTGGGTTTAGCAGTGATTTTTGCGATTGGGGTAGAGGAGCAGTTGGCCTGGTACCATAAACTTTCTTTACATATAAGTGTGCTGTGAACTGGAGGGGTCGCAATCTGGTTTCCTCTAGCTGAGTTGTGTGCTATGGGCTGGAAGCTGTATCCAGCATGAGTCGGACTGAATCCGCTTGCTATTCAATGCAGTCGGGCCCCTGCCACGAGGGCCTTGTCTCCCCACTCTGCTTCTTCCGCAATCCGAACATCCATCATCCATCTTGTGCTCCGCCTTGAGTATCGTGAGTAGCAAACAGGGTAGCTCCTGTAACATATCTTTTGAATCATGTGTGTGTCATCTGATTAATTTGTTGTGTGGTTTCCAAGAACTGAGCCTCCAGCTCTGGATTACAATCAGTGGGTGTGCATGTTATTTCTTCTTCACAGGGCCCCTACCAGCTGCAACGCCATCTCACCCTGGCAACAGTTCTGGCTAGCCCCCATCCATCCTGGTACCCAGAAAGAGAGAGTGTGACTGATAGGGACACTGACTGCATGCACAACTGTGATATTTATAGTGTGTTTAAGCTAATTAACCTGATTGCCCCATCCTTCTTATAGCCCCTGAATAAATCAGATCTACTTTTTCTGCAATTTACATTGACTATGGCATCCGTTTATGCTTAAGGTATTGCCTAGTTGTTTTTGTCTTGCATCACCTTATTTACAGGGGTCCCCAGAGTCAAGCTGAAGGAACCAGTTCTGGGGTTAAGTGTTTAATTTAGGTGTATGTGTAAAGCCTATCAGGGTATTGGGAAGGTAAACAAGCATACTATGTGGGCCACTAGCAGGAGACAAGGCGGAGTCATAGTGTCCCAGAGGGCTGTGGCCTGGTTAGCCAGACTAATACCAATGCTGACCTTTGGGTGAAGGCACCGTCACTGAACCTAGGCCCTTAACCTGCTACTAGCCAAGCAGGGGATAGTAGTCCTTGGGATAGCGCCACCTCGGGTTCCATCTTGAGACACCACTGGGATTAGCATCCTCTAGTGGCCAAGGGAAGAAGGTACCCTGATATGTTTAGTTTGGGGAAATGGAGGACCTCACTATGCCCAAGCTGAAAATTGCCTCATAAGCTGTTAGTGCACCGAAAGATGGGGTGGAGTGGAGGCTGAGGGGTTAGACCCCTGGCAGGCTCTCCTATTACTGGATGTCACCTTAGGGTTTGCTAATGCTGATATTACAGCCACTGTGGAGCATGTTAAGGGTTTGGTAAAGCAGAGGTGAAGGGAAAGATGCAGATTTGTTTGAACAGACTATGATGGTGTTGCTCTCCTGTAGCTCCCTGATAGATCCAGAAAAGTACCCCTGTTATTCTGCCTGAAGGTACCCAGAAGGGGTGGAGGGTCATTCACCTGCACAGTGATCCGACTACCCGAGTGGTCCCCCTGTATAGAAGGGTTTAAGGATAAGTTGCTCAAATTGTTAGTGTCTGAAGGACTAACTGCCCAAGAGTTTGTAAAAGTGTTAGACCTTCAGAGGAACACATACCCCTGCACTCCCCAGCCACCTCCCCGCTTCTCCAAAGAGTTCTCCTGTAGCCCCTCCCCATAGTGATTCCCTCAATACAGTTGGATTCTTACCAAAGCTCAGACTCTTTTCAGGCACAGTCCCAGTACCCCGGGAGGATGACTTGGAAACGTGGATAGACTATGCCACTCCTTTAGTACAAGAATGGCAATGTTCAGAGGGGGAAAGAGGAAGAGGCTGATGGAGAGTTTGAGGGCCCTGCTCTGGAGGCCATCCATTTCTTGTGAGCAACTAGTCCAGAGGCTAAGGCAGCTGACTATCTGTCTGCACTGGAAGGAGTGTTTGGTAGTACTGAGTCAGGGACGACTTGTTGTGGAAGTTCAAGTCAGCCAAGCAGTGGAAAAACAAGAAACTGTTCACTTTTGTTACCAGGATTGAGAGGGCTCTGCAGAGGGCCCACAGAAAGGGTAATGCCCACGAAGGAACTGAACTGGGTCAGATTGGACCGTATCCTAAAGTCAGCCAGACATTCTAGAATAATGATGATGCTGAAACTCAAGTTACAAGACAGGAAGACTAACCCTCCTGAGTACTGTCATCTTATGAAGGAAATTGTGAACTTGAGACTGATGAAGAGGGCTGGGAGCCCCATGCGGGATGGCTGGTACCTGCCCGACCCCTGAGAGTAGTGACTAGGATGAGGCTCAGCAGCTGAGAGAGTTGATTAAAGAACTGACTGAAGCAGCCTGAGAACCTGACCTGTATCAGGCATCCCCAGAGGCTAAAGGTGGAGTGGGGTGCATGTTGTTTCATCAGAGCCCCAAGCCAAGGGTAACTTACTGGAAGAAGTGCGAGAGCTGAGAGCTTTAGTGGGAGACTTGTGGACCACACCAAATCCTCACCCTGGTGGAAGTCCCGAGGATCAAGGCTCCAAAGCACGAGCCAAAGATGAGCCCTCCAATACTCCTGTGCTATGCAAGTCAGGAGATGGCCCATAAACCCCACGAGATCCCCGAGAGCCTACTTTCTGCTGTCAATGTGGAGAGGATGGACACACCCAGTTCTTCTGCCATTCACCAGAGAATTTGAGGAGGGTCTTTGCCTGGTTGCTAGCTTTGATTTGACAAAATAATAACTCGCCACGAGGGGAGCTGTGCGGAAAAGTTACGCTACCAAAGCCCATGCCAGAACAACACTGACATCAGTGCCACTGGAGTGGTCCAAGTGGGGCCCTTCCATGGAGACAACAGTGAAGGTGAATGGAGTGTCTACTAGGGCTGTGCTTGACAGTGGCTCCCAGGTAACGATAATGTTTCAGGACTGGTATCGAAGCCCTTGTCTGATGTGCCCCTACAGCCATTGGAATGACTGCATGTCTGGGGTTGAGCAAAAGGCCTACCCTTATGCTGGGTATATCAGGATTTGGTTATCATTCCCCTACTTCAGTGGCCGGAGTGGTGGAGCATGTGAGACCTTAGCTTTGGTGTGTCCTCCTACTGGGCTGTATAGATGGGGTCCCTCTATTAATTGGAATGAATGCTCATATGTTCGGAGATTGGCACAGCTATGCTATGGGAAGCAGGCGAACAAACTGGTAGGGCTCTGAGGATTCCTGCATTGATCTAGAGAGTGTATGAGTCATGGAAGAATGCCAAAGAGGTGGATCAAGATGAACCAGTCAGGGTGGTATGGAAGAAGGATCCTGAGTCAATGGTCCTGGGCCCCAGCACCCAGTGCATCCTACAAGGGAGGTCAGTTATGGAAAGATGTCAAGAATAAGATACTCATGCTAGACGCACCAGGCGATGGGAAATTGCCAGAAGGATTGCTGATTAAGCCCAGTATCCTACCCACTCATGCTCATGCCTATGCCTGATGGGTCATGGTTCAGGTCCACAACGTGTAAGATTGGGAAATTTGGGTGAATAGAGGCTGCACCCTAGCTACCGTGACACTGCACAGACACTGCAGTGTTACCTAGTAACAAGTCCTCTGGAGTGACAGACTGAGTGACACCCAACTTGTTTGACTTTGGTGGCTCCTCATTGCCAGCAGACTGGAAGACTAGAATCAGCCAGAAACTTGCTTAGAGAGATAAGGTGTTTTCACCTGAAGGAATGGGATGTAGAATGTGTCCGAGAGCTGAGCATCACATACGCCTGCAAGATGAATGGCCATTCCGTGAGAGGTCCCATGCTAGGGCCGCAGGTATAGATGATATAAGAAGACACTTGCAGGAAATGCTTGCAGCTGGTGTGATACAAGAATCCAGAAGCCCTTATGCCTCCCTATTGTGGTGGTGAGGAAAAGAATGGAACCGTAAGAATGTGTGTAGACTACGGACCCTTAACAGACGGACCATCACCGATCAATACACCATGCCCGTATTCAGGATGCTTTGGACTGCCTGAATGGAAGCAAGTGGTTTTCGGTGTTGGATCTTCGCAGTGGGTATTACCAGATCCCCATGGCCCCAGAAGACTGTGAGAAAACAGCCTTCATCTGTCCTCTTGGGTTCTATGAGTTTAGGCGGGTGCGTCAGGGGATCTCAGGTGCTCCAGCCACTTTCCAGCAACTGATGGAATGTGCAGTGGGGGCATGAACCTGTTGGAGTGCCTGGTGTACTTGGATGATGTTATTGTGTTTGGGAGTTCATTGGAGGAACATGAAAGCTGACTTTTTAAAAGTATTGGACTGAATGGAAGACTTCGGCCTCAGCTGTCCATCGACAAATGCTAGTTCTTTCAGACATCAGTAAAGTATGTGGGGCACATAGTGTCCACGAGGGATAGAGACTGATCCTTGCAAAGTTGAGGCCTTGACCACCTGGCCCCATCCCCACAACTTAAAAGAACTACAATGATTCTTAGGCTTTTGTGGTTATTACCGATGGTTCATAAAAGACTACTCCAGAGTGATTCACCACTGTTGAATCTTACCCAGGGTTACCCTCCCAAGAACAGAAAATACAAGAGAATGACTCCCACTGAGGCAGAGAGAGATACTTCCGCCCGAGTGAACTTTTTGGGCCCTGATGGACACCCGACTGTGAGGCTGCTTTCCACAAAATCATATATCAACTCACCCATGCTCCCGTTCTTGCCTATGCTGACCCTGCTAAACCCTATGTGTTACACACCGATGCTAGTCTACAAGGTTTGGGGCTGTGCTATATCAGGAGCATGGAAATGGCCTAAGACTAGTGGCTTTTGCCAGTAGGAGTCTGACCCTTCAGAAAAAACTATCCTGTGCATAAATTGGAGTTTCTGGCGTTGGTGGGCCATTGTCAACCAATTTCATGACTATTTGTATAGAGCAAAGATACTGATAAAGACAGATAATAATCCACTGACCAATGTGCGCACTTCAGCTAAACTGGATGCTACTGGGCATTGGTGGCTTTCTGCACTGTCGACTTATGATTATGCTGTTGAATACAGATTGGGTCTGAATCACATAGATGCTGATGCCCTCTCCCAGAGGCCTAATTCCAGAAGTGATTGGGTGAGATTGTCCGAGCCTGACATCAGAGCCCTGTGCCAAAAATTTGACAAAGATGAACCGATGTCTGCAGACCCAGTGGACTGCCTGGTAGACTGTTTGGGCCCCTGACACTTGTATACCAGCTGCATGTTGTCATTTTCTGCGCTAGATATTTGTGCATTGCCCCAGCTTGACAACGATAGCCTTCAGCGAACTCAGTCTTGAGACCCAAAGATCTGATCAGCCCTCAAAGCCCTTTATGCAGAGAAAGATATGTCCAAGCTGTGCTCCTCTGATTTAAGAACTGCACTACTGTACAAGGAAGGTTCCAAATTAAAGTTGATCAATCAGTTGCTTTACAGAGAGACAGTAAATGGGGCGGGGTCAAGTAGACAAGCAACAGTTGGTCTTGCCCACCGAGTTCAGAGAATTAGTACTGAGGTCCCTACACAACCACATTAGCTGCCTTGGTAGTGACAGAACCCTTGACTTGGTACAGTCCTGATTCTACTGGCCTAAGATGGGGCCAATGTTGAACATCATGTATAAACTTGTAGTCACTGCCTTCAGAGAAAATTCTGCCACAAAAGACTGCCCCTCTAGTTAACATTACCACCAGCACACCCATGGAGTTAATTTGTATTGACTTTCTAAGTTTGGAGCCCGATCAGCTGAATATCAGTAATGTGTTGATGGTTATTGACCATTTTACCAGATATGCCCAGGCCTTCCCCAACAAGGTCCAAAAGGCATCCACCGTGGCCAAGGTACTGATAGAGAATTTCTTTGTTCACTATGGAGCCCCCTAAAGAATTCATTCTGACAAAGGTAGATACTTTGAAAGTCGTTAATCAAGGAAATGCTCTCTATGGGGTGTAGAAGTCAAGAACCAGCCCCTATCACCCACAGAGAGACCCCAGCCAGAACACTCAATCACACCCTGCTTGACATGCTGGGTACTCTCCACCTGAAAGACAAACTCAAATGGAGCCAGCAGATTAGCACCTTGGTCCACGCTTATAATTGTACAAAAATTATGCTACTGGTTCTCTCCCATCGCCTCATGTTTGGGAGGGAGGCTCGGTTACCAGTGGATGATTGTTTTGGGGTTTCTCCTGATGGAGTCAGAGCTGAGAATTACCTTCAGTACGTGCAAAGCTAAAAGCTCAATTGAACCAAGCATACCAATTAGCTCAGACCATGTCTGCAAAGAGAAACTTAGCTAACAAAGAGAGATATGATAGAAAGGTAAAGGCCCAAGAGCTTCAAGTTGGAGACCATGTGTTGCTGTGAAATCTGGGGTTGCATGGCAAGTACAAAATTGCTGATCGGTGGCACCACCTTCCCATATAGTAGTAGGCAGACTGAATGACTTACCTGTGTATAAAGTGCGCCTGAAAACAATTCAAAGGATGTCAAGACCATGCACCGTAACCATTTGTTGCCCATTAGCCAAATTCTGATTGAAGCTGAGTCCACAGCGATTTCCCCTTGGACCAGTGACTCAGGCTGCTGCGAGACAAAGACAGACTAAGCCTACCTGAGTGGTTACTGACCTGAGGCCTTCCCCACCGCCAGTCCAACTGATGATGATTGTCAGTCCACGTCGGATGAGACCGAGAACAACTATGCTTGTTACCCCTCTACAATTGAGTCAGCTGTTTCAGGGCCACCCAATGGTCAATTGTGGGGATGAAGCTGGGCCTTCTGACTGTCTAAACCCCTTGCTTCGTCCCTGGAGCCAATACTTCCTGAAAGTGAAGTTCGACGTGTCAGGTCTGATGAGGTGGAGTCCCTGTGTATGGTGGAACTGTGTGATTTATCTGAGGAAGAGACAGATGGTTCGAGACAGGCTGGTGACATGCCAGAACCTGAAGAGTACTTTGAGTGTGATGATGACCCTTTTAGTGCCAGGGTGCCTTTTCAGTGAACAAAGTGTGGTAGAACCTGAATTCATGGAGCCAGGGGCTGACAGTGCTCCAAGACCAAATTCTCCCACTCAGACAGAGGTCCCCTTGCCAATGAAGAAAGTGCAGAGATTGGGGTGAAAGGTACTGAGACTGTGGCTGTTCCCCAGGAAGACTGGACGAGCTGTCAAACCAATAGTACAACTCAGCTATGATTCCCTGGGAGGCCAGTGGAGTTGCCTCCCAATGTAGTCCACAAGGGAGTTTATGTGTCCCAGAGTTCTCTACCCAAACTGAGTTTATGTGCTAATTCCCGGCTGATTGTTCTGCCTCTAAATGTGGTGCCCCAGCCCCATCTAGCCCCAGGATAGCTGATAGGAAAGGGCCCTGTTCTCATTGTTCAATGTGCAGGACGTAATAACCTGATTTCATACTGCAGTATGTACTGTATATGAGTAATCTGTGTAAAATGTGTGTAATGTAATTTAGGAAAAGAAGTGTACTGTGAAATATCGAAATGTATATGGTAACAGTTTAATGTGCTGATTAATGTTTTAAGAAAATAGAGGCATTATCTGCTAGTGGTATAGATGTGTAAGGAAATTTGTATGTAAAGTTATTATGATAGTATTGACTTGACACAGACGCCAAGTTTTTCTAGGCAAGGAAAGGTGTAACCCCCTACAAATGGGGTCCCCAAAAGGCTTCCGTGAACTTGCCCAAGTGCTCGCTGCCTGGCTGTTGTCGGCGCAATTGTTGTTTAAAAGTATTGCCAGTGAGCACCTCTAAAGCCTCTGTGTGCTGTCCCTTAAGAGCTGCCTGTAGTACAGTTATAATTAATCTGCAGGAGGAGTCTGTGTGTTTCTATGCTCGAGTCTCTCCTGGCTGCCGACTCATTGCTCCGCTTCTGCCATCGCTATTTGCACAGAGGAGCTCAGCTGAAAATGTAATTATTTGCTGGATATTGTTTAGAACAGTTGTGAAAATGTGTTTTGTTCTAACCTGCCTTCTTTGCAGTGAGGACTGTTCTGTCTAGCTCCACCATCTTGGTCTGAACTGTCGAATTGGACCAATCAGTACACTGGGACACTAAAATGGAGCCTGCAAAGTGAAACTGTATGGATTACCTGTTGGGAATTGTAGTTTTGAATGGTTGGCACCTTTTGCACCTAAAGGGGAGCTCTTACTGTGATTGACAGCTGGATCAGCCAGTCAGATCTTTTGGATTAAGGAGAAATATCACAAGCTGTCTGCTGTCAAGCCAGATAAAGTGGGAAGTTGAGGAGGAAGGAGCTTGCATAGTTGAGCAACCGTGTTGCTTAGTAGTTCGTGGGAGAACCATGGATGTCCCGAAACCCGGCCTGTTGCCGCTTTGCCAAGAGAGAGAGAAAATTAGTCTGACAGTGATCCACTCAGTGTGCCGTGAACCAAACTACTGAGTGGGGACCAGGCTCAGCCTGAAGAAGACCGAAGATTTTGCCAAGCGTGATCGGCCTGTCAGGACTTTAGCTACCTTTATGCTCCCGGTTTAGCAGTGATTTTGCAATCGGGTCGAGGATCAGTCGGCCTGGTACCGTAAACTTTCTTTACATATAAGTGTGCTGTGAACTGGAGAGGGGTCGCAATCTGGTTTCCTCTAGCTAAGTTGTATGCTAAGGGCTGGAAGCTGTATCCAGCACGAGTCAGACTGAATCTGCCTGCTATTCAATCCAGTCGGGCCCCTGCCACGAGGACCTTGTCTCCCCACCCTGCTTCTTCTGGCAATCCAGAACATCCATCATCCATCACGTGCTCCGCCTTGGGTATCGTGGTAGCAAATAGGGTAGCTCCTGCAATATATCTTTTGAATCATAATTGTGTCATCTGATTAATTTGTTGTGTGGTTTCCACGAACTCAGCTCTCTGGCTCCGGATTACAATCAGTGGGTGTGCATGTTATTTCTTTTCCTCACAGGACCCCTACCAGCTGCAACGCCGGCTTATCCCGGGCAATGGTCCTGGCTAGCCCCTCCATCCTAGGTACACAGAGAGTGTGACTGATAGGGACACTGACTGCATGCACAACTGTGATATTTATAGTGTGTTTAGCTAATTAACCTGATTGCCCCATCCTTCTTATAGCCCCTGAATAAATCAGATCTACTTTTTCTGCAATTTACATTGACTATGGCATCCATTTACGCTTAAGGTATTGCCTAGTTGTTTTGTCTTGCATCACCTTATTTTACAGGGGTCCCCAGAGTCAAGCTGAGGGAACCAGTCCTGGGGGTAAGTGCTAAATCTAGGTGTATGTGTAAAGCCTACCAAGGGTATTGGGAAGGGAAACATAGGCATACTATGTGGGCCACTAGCAGAAGACAGGGGGTCACAGTGTCCCAGAGGACTCTGGCCTGGTTAGTCAGACTAATATCAACCCTGACCTTTGGGTGGAGGCACCTGTCCACTGACCCTAGGCCCCTTAACCTGCTACTAGCCAAGCAGGCAGGTAGTAGCCCCTGAGATAGTGCCACCTAGGGGTTACACATCTGTTTCTGGACTTTTACAATATGAAGCCTGACATCTGAAATTAACTGGTGCTCCTTTTCTCTCTATTTTTATGTTTTAGTATATGATTGTGATGCTATACAATTTTATATTTGTATTTGTTAAGAGGGTTACACTTTATTTTAAGTGTCAGTTAATGAGCTACGGATGCCTCAAAAGAACTTTTGAAAACATAATAGTTGGTGCAATTCTGCTTGCATTCCATTTATATTTTGTATATTTCTTCGCTGTTATTTATTACTAAGAAATGCATGAATATAAGATCTTTATCCCTTAAGTTCTTTTAGAGTTCATCTGCTTCTATACCATACTCCCCACTTCAAGTCATAATCCTCTGTTGTGGCATCACAATCTGTTGCCATGGGAGTAACTGTGATGTCACAAGCAGTGCATTATGACCTCAGGTAGGGAGACAGCAACAGGAATAGATGAACTCTTCAGGAACAAAGATCCTGTTTTCATGCAAATTACCTCAGTAATAAATAATGGGGAGGAGGAATACAGCACCAATAGTGAAATACTAGCTAGACTGTGTCTAAATATTAGGTTTTGTTAAAGTTTTCCTAAACATGTCACCAGCTCTTTAACTACAATGTGACTGCACTGCAACTGCAATGTAGTTGCATGCAACAAACATGGAACTACAGTATAATTACCCAGTTGCAAGTGTAACCAATAAGGGCTCACTCTATTAATTGCACTCTGAACTCTGACTCTTGGCACTTTTGTTCAGTAGGTCAAGTGTTAAGATAGTATGCATGTTTTTTCCTCACTATGGCAAGGAGCAGTGCTTTGAGCAATAGCCATGCCCTTTGGGAAGACCCTTAGATGGTCAAAGAACCAGGGTAAAGGAAAGCAGTAGACACTGATCCCCACTGGCACTGGAAACGATGGTACTATGTATTCTGCATTCTGTCAGTTTGTACCACGATATGCACTTTAAAAGACTAGCAAGCTATTTCTTTAAGATGCATGAGTCATTTAAAATATAACAAATTGCACTTGGTACTGTTTTGCACTTTATTGCCCCAAAATAATGTAAATATTGACTAACTGTTATGAGATCCTGAGTGCTTTTTGCTTTGTAAAGTATGTCTCAAATATCAGAGTATGTCATTTTCTAGTGAAGACTTTAAAAACGAGAGTCAAGTAAGTTTTCTTTGGAATAGTCTAAATCATGCCCATTTCTCCTCCTGTCCTCCAGGGAGTACATGTTCAGGGCCTCCATCCTCTCCCCATGCATCCTGCCCTGCTAACCATCTTTGTTGTCCTCATTTGGACTGCCTCCACCAGGTTTATGTACTTCTTTTGGTATGGATGGCAGTACTGCACACCGTTCTCCAGGTGTGGCTGCACCAGTGACCTGTACAACTGCAGTATTTCCTCTTCCGCCTGCTGCTGATTCCTCTAGCAATGTAACCTGACATTCTATTGGCTTTTTCCTGCATTGTGTGGAGCACTTCAGGTCGCTAGTGATCAACACCTCTAGGTCGTTTTCCTCTTCAGATTTTGTTACTAGGACCCCTCCCAGGCTATACTCCATCTTCAGGTTCTTGGCTCCAATGTGGATAACTTTGCATTTTTCTGCATTGAAGCCACATTGCCCAATTCAGACCATCTATCGAGCTTTGCTAGCTCTTCCTTTAGGTTCTGTATCCCCTGTGCTTTATCTACCCTCCCACAGAGCTTGGTGTCATCCACAAATAAACAAAGCTTGCCCTTTATGCCTTCTCCAGTGTCACTGATGGAAGACATTGAAAAGGACTGGATCAAGTCCAAGTCCTGTGGGACCCTGCTGGTAACATCCCTAGCACCTGAGAGCTTCCCCACCAGCTCCCCAGGTCCTGCCTTTCAGCTATCCACTGAGTCAGTTTCACTTCTACCCCTAGATCCACCAGCTTCTTTATATTGATAAATATAAAAATAAATCTAAATCTAAATCTAAATCTAAATATAAATATAAATATAAATCTCTTCTGGGGCAGATTCAAAGGCCTTTCTGATGTTCAAGTACAGGATATCCACTGCTTGGCCTTTGTCCACTCTTTTAGTGACCCAAACAAAGAAGTAGATCAAGTGTGTCTGGCTTTATGATCTCCCAGCCATCAATCTCTGCTGCCACTCAACCTGAGGCTATTTTCTTCAGGTATCACTTAGCCTTCCCTTAAGTATGGCCTTCATGTGCTTGCACATTGTTGAGGTTGCTAACTGGTCTGTAGTTGCCTCAGTCATCTCTAGGACAACTCTTATGGAGTGGCACTATATGTGCCATTCTCCAGTCATAAGGTACCATCCCAGACTGAAGAAAACTATTGAACAAGTCAGCCAGGGGCCCACCAGTTCCCTGCCAGCTTCCTCAGCAAACTTGAATGGATGCCATTGGGGTCCAGGGATTTGTCCACCCTCAGAGCTAACAATCCTTTTCTTACCCTATCCACCTCAATTATTCAATCCATGCCCTCTCCACACCCCTCCTCCCTTGCCACACCATGATCCCTTTTCTTAGAGATGATTGACAGAAGTACTTGTTTAGTACCTCTGCCTTGTCCCGTTTGTTTCCACCACACCTCCCCTTTTCTGAGTCATATTATGCCATCCTTTTATTCCCATTCTCACTAATGTATCTTAAAAGGTTTTTCTTCTTTTAATACCTTCAGCTAGCTACAGAACTTTCTGAACTTTAGTCCTCTGGATTACCTTCCTGCCTCATTAGCCTTCCTGTGATAGTCCTCCCTGTTCTCTTCCGCTGAATCCTTCTGAACTTCCTGCAGGTGGTCCTCTTATCCCTGACTGCCTGGGAAGCCTCTTGACTAAATCAACTGGGTGCATTAGCCTTTGAGTTTTTCCCCATAAGCCTAACACGCTACTTTGTGACTGCCACTACTCCCTCCATTATGACATACCACTTTTGGTCCACCTCATCTCTATGTTGATGCCTTCCTGTATAGTTTGTACCCAGGGATTGGGAGGTCACAGTCATTGGTTAGAGGCAGCATATGTCTCAGTGACCACTGCAATGTCCACACTCCTCTCTGCCAACAACACTTACTGGTCATCCATCTTGTTTCTGAGATTTCTTGCATTCATGGTCATCACCATCCACCTCAGATCTGAGCCTCCTACCCCCTGGCTCATCTGCGCCCCTTTACTCCTCTTTGTCTGCTTTCTCCCCACCTCTACCTCCCTGATTACTCTTACTCCAGATATTAGCTCCATTCTCCTGCCATAAATGGGGGAAGATCTGCCAATCCCTCCTCCCAGAGACTAGGGCCTAAAGGCCCACTCTGCCCCTCCAACAGTTTAAACTAAGATCCCCAAACATGTATCCTAATAAATCCTAAAGACTCTTGAATCTCCTCTGCTGAGGTGCAGCCTGTCTGCAGCATAGAGGATTTTTCGTGTGGTCCCCCACCCCAGTGCAACCATAACATTTCTCCTTGCACCATTTCTGCAGTCAGCCATTAAAATACTCTATCATTTTCATCCTGATCATACTGGTTCTCGGTGCTGGCAACACCTCAGAGAATGCAACTAATCTAGCTACCCCTCAGATCTCGTCAGTTCACTGAACCTCTCCAGCACCACCCCAACTCCTCTCCAACTAGGTTTGTCCTTTCTAGTTGGATAGGCAAGAGCAAGGTTTATTTTCTAGGCACCCAATCCCAGAGGCTCTGGGTGCCATACAATAAAAACACACTATTAGTATAATAAATAGACATCAAATAACTATCACAATAATTACAGCATAAAATAAGTATGGTCTGTGACAGCACAGAACCCAACTAAACAGATACTCAAAGGAAAGGGAGAGGAAGCTCCCAAGGAGGGCTAATAAACAAGGTCCGGAAGGCCTGATTAAACAGGTAGGCCTTGAGGTGGACCTCAGAAACCTCAACCATAGGGGCCTCTTGCACAGATGGAGGAAGTGAATTCCACAGTCAGGGGCCAGTGACACTAAAAGCTCTGTCACTGGTGGTTTTAAGCCTTGTCTTGGGAATCACCAGGAGGCCCCTAGAGGAGGAACAGAGGAACAGACTGAGACAGCGGTGTAAGAGAGGTCCACCAGATAGCCAGGGCCCAACCCATGTAGGGCCCTTAAAGGTGAGCAAACCCACCTTAAAGAGGACATTCCATCTCACTGGCAGCCAGTGTTGATGCAGCACCAGGTGATGTGGCAGAATTTTGACTGCCCCATCAGCAGTCTGGCAGATACATTCTGCACTAGCTGCAGCCAGCGGAGGTTAGCTCCCAAGACCCGAGGTAGAGTGTATTACAGTGATCAAGTCTGGATAATCATGCGTGGTTCCCTGACCCCTACACTATCTGAACAATACTTGGGTACATCTCTCTGCTTCATCCACAGTGTGCATATCACTTTCCTTCACATATGTAGATTCCTCCCTACTGTGAATACCTTTAACTTCTGAGTCCCCAAAGATTATGACTATTCCCCTCCTCTTTCCTGTCCCCACCTCTCTAGATGTCCTCAAACTCCTCTCCTGCCTGTCCGATACCCTCTTACCTTGCATTTCACTCCTCCGTCTTGCTCTTCACCCCTGTCTGACTACTCCTCTGCCCCTCTTGGCCCCACCATTGCCTTCCTTCTCTGCTCTGACCTGCGCCTTGCACCACTTAAGCTCCCTATCTTTTCATGAGATAATCAAATATGTCATGATAGTACAACTAATATCATAGTGTTGCCATTATACTGCGTGTACATGTTTTAAAACTTTTTTGTGTGTGTGTTATATTCTGTTTGTATATCCCTCCTCCAATTAAAATGCAAGGTAAGAGGATGATGTCACTACCATCATTTAAGGATAAAATGACAGTTATAGGTTTTCCGTAGGGTAAATTGTAGTCACGACTTCTGATTGTATGAGAGACTCTATATATTGTATAATTAGTTTCATTGACAACTGTTTTGAGATACAATTTGTATGAAATGCACTGTATAAAAATAAATTGCATTTGAATATTTTGACAATCACAAAGCAACCCCCACCCCAATTTGCCCAGCACAGCAGAAATATCATCACATCCCATTAGTCTGTCAGTTCCAAGTATAATGTTTGGGAACTAACAGAAGTCATGAAAAGAGACATGGTAAGGCAAGGCAAACTTATTTAAAAAGACGCCCATCCTAGAGGCTCTGGCGCCATAGATAATCAAAGCAATTGCAAAAATAAAACCAACAATATAATAAACATTATAATAAATATAACTAGATTGAAGCACACAATTATAAAAAATTTAAATAAATTACTCCAAAAATAACTAAAAACATCTGAATACATGATGCTAATAATAATCTACCATGTCAAGCTACCATGCCCTCCATTTTCATAATTAATTTCTCTTTCTCGTTCAGTTTTGTTTTTGTGGTTTAACGATAACAAGAAAAGAACAGTTTCCATGCCTCCATTCAATTTAACACTTATAACCTTGCTTACATCATGAAAAGTCACTTCTGTCATGGATGTGATTAGTAGGCTGATTGTAGGCTCAACTGTTAGAATAACTGAAGCTGTGTGAAATTGATATCACTCAAAAATACAGCCTTAGTAGAGATTTTACATGTTGAGTACTTTCTTATTGTTGCTTGCGTGCCCTAATTCTTTTTCAGAATCAAACCGATCCTGACCAACATAACAAGTTTTTCTATTAATAATTTATAATGCTTCTTTGAACCACTCTTTGATTCATAATATATACCAAACTGCCTATTTCTGTATTAACAGTACTGCTGGAAAACACTGCAATGTTCTTCCATCCATATCACAGGAATGATAATTATCTTCTGACAATACTCTTTGGATGAGTGTTTTGCTGCTCATATCTAAGCAGGCCTGAATGGATTCAAAATTAAAATACTGGATATTTTGGTATTTAATTTTATTTTGCATGCCTGACAGTCTTTCTGTCTATCTACCTATTCTATTATATAAAAGCTACATTAAGTAACACGTGTTAGAGAATTCCGTAACTGTGGGTCCAGTTTTGCTCAAGTACTGTAATGTTAGTACAAACATCCTACAATATTGTATATATTCCCATTCACTATACTGAGAATGGCAACATGATCTCTGGGACATGCAGTATCACTAGTACAGTCATGGCTGCTCATATGCTGTGTAAGTAGTTTAGAAAATAGCTTAGATATTTTTGCTTTTTTTCTAAACAGATGTGAATTCAGAAATACAAAGACAGTTGGTGAGTATTTCCCAGATAAATGATCTCCATGGAGAAACTTACACAAGTTCTGGGAGGAAGGCTAAATAGTAGGCAGGTCCACAGGATGCTTTCAAATTAAGCAGAATCTCAGAGAAAATTTTCATAGTGAAAAACTTATCAGGAACGGGTTCACACCTCCACTAGTACAGGTGGCTTTCAAAATGGCACTCACAGTGGCACTAGTGAGCCATTGAGGAATATGGCTGCTTGAACTCATCACTTTGTCCATCAAGGCTTCAAATCCCTTAGCATTCAGTGGGTCTAGCCTCTGGTCTGCAGGGTTAACACCTCAGTTCCTTGCTAACAATGGGCCCTATGCACTAATGGGTGGGTTATATGCACCTGAGGCACATACCCGCCCATGTACCCACACGGCCCGGACAGGCACAGGGTGCACGGTATGCATGACCATATGCACCTGCAGGGTGCCTGTCCACAGCTATGCCCCTCAGCATGCAGGGTCATGCAGGTGGTCAGAGCCAAAACCCAGGTGAGCATCCAATTGGATGACCATATGGGGTCCCTCAGTAGATCCCTTGCACCCATGTGGTGAGCGTGACAGTCAAGGAGAATGCTGAGTACAGCAGCAACATTAGACCATCTTCTGGGCACTCACCCAAGCTGCCACCCTGTCCTCCCCTGCAGCCTAGTGGGCTGGAGTGGCATGGAGGGCCATAGCTTGGTACCACTGAGCCTGGTGGATGAAGAACATGAGGGCACATATTGGGTTACACCAGGTCCTGGCAGGCATAGCTGGCAACCCATGCACCTGGCACTATCCGCTTAGTGAATGTCATGGAGTGCAGGCATGCCCTGACACACCCCTAGCATGGTGTTCTCTGACCAGCCTGGGAGGTGGGCATGCAAGTGCCATGCGCGCTTGGTGAATGCTGCCAGGGTCTTTTGGACCCTGCTGTGAGGCATTCTCAGGTATGGTTGCCTATGCACCTCGGATATGTGGCACATAGGCAACTTTGTTGTGTGCATAGGGCCCAATATGCACTACAATTTAGTGTTGGAATGACATAGATATCAATATTCTCATGGCTGAGGATTCCAGGGACTCACTTGAAAAGAAGGTGTCTAAGCAGGGCATGAACAAATCTTGATTAAAGTGCAGGACCTCAAAAATGAGGTGAAAGAACAATCTCCAGGTTGGGTTTCCTGGAGGGCTGCAATGAGAAAGATACAGACGACTTTCTACAATGGGCCCTCCCCATTTTACTCAGATCTCAGAGATACTCCCCTTGAGATAAAACAGTCACAACAGTCCCTTGCTCCCCTCCTAAACCTCTCTCTCCATCTTAGTTAAGATTCTTTGATTCCCAGTAAAGAATACTGTAGATCCTTGCTATAGCATGAGAAAAGGGCCACTTATGTGTGCAAGTGCATCTCATTCAAATCTATCAGGACTTTTCACAAGAACTAACGGTTCACCAGTAGGTGTTTACTGAGGTTCACTGTCTTCTAGGGCTTGGTTTCCAGATGGAATGTGATACCCAGTAACACTATGCATATACAACCATGGGATGGCCCACACCTCAAATCCCCAGTGACAGCTATGAACATTGCTAACTGTTCATGGTCTGCCAACTTAGACTGCCACTGACAGGATATCTTATACTAAAAGCTATACATTCTAAATCTTCTGACAGCCTAAGGGTAGAGGCCTCCCACGTTGACTCTGAAGTCCCTGTAAAGATGATCAGGCCTGATCACTACTGCTATTCTCTGGACCAGGTCCCAGTCACTACTGGTAAATGTCACCTGGTAAGTGGAAGAAGAAACGATGAAGCAGGCATTGGGAGACCTCTCCACTGGCATCCTACAGAAACAGGAGTCATAGTCATGATTCCCATGCCCTATCCCCTCCCCAGAATCTGAGCATCTCTATGCTGAATAGATGTGCTCCCTGCCACTCACCCTCATGTAAAGCCAGCAGCAGCAGTGAGCCCTCAGAAGCACTGTCAAACCTATAGCCAATGGCCATGCTGTGTCAGTCCTGGGTCAAAGAGTATCACAAGGATTCTGCAGCAAGGCACAATCTTCTCTGGCTCCGATGGCCTAGAATTCACCATTATAGTACTGTGGCCAGTATTCTTGGTCTTTCTGGACTCTTGTGAACTTTGGCCATATAGATTCATAGGTTCATAGGTGCTATACGAGCCTTGAGGTCAAAGACCAATGAATAGCTTGTCACCTTTCAGTGGAAGAATTTACATTTTGGACACCCACACACATGTCTAGTGAGGTCTTAAACATTTCCATAATTTTGCTATTAACAATAGCTTCAGGTACAGAATTCTATAAGCTAATAACCCTTTGGCTAAACCATTTGTTTCTCCTGGTTGTTTTAACTTCTCCTGTCACTGTAAAATTGTGAGACCTTGTATTCCTTAGACTAGGGTGTTTTACCAGCCCTATGGTTTACCATATTTCCTTGCTCTCATTTGCACTGAAGACCAGACACAGATCCACGTACTCTTCCATATTCTAGAGGGTATAGACCCTGTTGGTTTAATCTGTCTTGGTAACTCATATGTCTCATATTTCTTATCCTCTTTGTTACCCGCCTCTGCAATCTCTCTACTAGTTTTTTACCACCCATACTTTGTGGGTACAGAAAGATAAACAGTACTCCAGGTGAGGCCTAACAAGTGAGGAATAAAGTGGGATAATTATGAGGGCTCCTACTTTTTATGTGTTTAAAGATACATGCTATTATTTTATGACATTTTTAACTGTCTCCTTAATGTGTATCAAATGACAAATAATTAGTAACTGTTACTCCTAGGTCCCTCTGACTTTCTGTCACTTGTAAAATAGAGGTATTCAGCTTATAGGTAAGCTGTTTATTTTTCTGGCCTAAGTGCATCACTCTACACTTAGCTTGATTAAAACTCAGCTTGTTTTGACTAGCCCACTGCTCTAATTTTGTTATTTCTTCCTGTAATATTATTGCTGATTCTTCATTATTGACTATTGCTCCCGCCTTTACTATCATCAGCATACTAGAGTAACCAGACAGAGTTTGATGTTTTCATTTCAGAAACAAGTACATTGAAAAGAGTGGGACCCAGGACTGAGCCCTGGGGCACACCACTGGTCACTTCTCCCATTCTGAAAAATAGCTTCTAAGACCCACTCTTTGATGCCTATTGTGCAACCAGCTATTTACCCATCTAACTATACACAGGTGTTGCTGTATATTTTCTAGTTGTTCTGTTAGTATTTTATGTGAGACTGAGTCAAAGGCTTTAGAGTAATCCAAGAATATAATATCCACAGGGAGTCCAGCGCCTAGTGTAGCACTGACATGTTCAAAGAAGTGTAATAATTTCATGAGACAAGATTCTCCTGGGGTGCAGCCATGCTGAGTCATATCAGAGAGTCCCTTGATTTCTATATGTCTCATAATAAGGTCATATATTAACCCCGCCATTATTTTTCTCAATACCAAAGTCAGACTTATAGGTCTATAATTGCTTGCTTCCTTTCTATCTCCTTTTTTATAAACTGCTGTCACATTAGCTTCTCTCCACTCACCTAAGGTATTCCCTACTTGAACAAATGCATTAAAGAGTATCATAATAGGTCCCACAAGCTCATGTGAAAGCTCCTTCAGTAGTCTTGAACTATGTCCATCTGGACCAACACATTTATCTAGTTTATTTTTTTGAACCTTTCCAAGACAGCCTTTTTAGTAAAAGATATATTTTATTAATACAAATATTGTCTGTACAATTGATATTTGGCCTTTCTTTTGGTTGAAAAGTTGTCAGGAAGTACCTATTTAGTACATTTGCCATTTCCTGTTCTTTGAAAATTAGTTCCTCTCCCACTTTCAGTGGCCCTCTTTCTTTCTGATTGCCCCTTAGTGAGCTCACATAGCTATAAAAACATTTTTGGTAATTTTGACTGATGTTGCCATTTTCTTCTGCTCTTATCTTAGACTTTCTTATTATACTCTTACATTTATTTGACTCCTTTTTATATTTTTCCCAGTTCATGTCTGTGGGATTTGTTTGTATCTTTTATATAATTTCTCTTTCCTTTTATACTTTTTAATTATGCTTCATCATGCCGGGATTCTGTCTTTTTGTTATATTTTGATATTTCTGGCACTCAGGTATTGACACAATGATCAATTTGTTGTTTTATTTTTGTTTAAATTTCATTCAGTTCTAGACCTTTTAGCTCTTTTGCCAATTCCATTTATTTATGTATTCTCTAATTTGTTTATAGTCTGCTTTGCTGTAGCACCTAAAGGTTGTTACACCATTAGCCTTTTTTATGTTCCATATTTATCTCCACTATAATCTTATTGTGGTCACCATCTCCCAAAGGCCCTCAACTATTATACCTTTAACCTTTTCCTCAAAATTACACATCACTAAATCCAGTATCTTATTTCCCTAGTGTTTTCAGTAACCAGTTATTCTAGGTTTTTTGAATATCCATCTCTATAAATCTGTTTTCAATTCCTGTAGTACCTTCCAGCTTAGTCCAATTAATATCGGGTAGTTTAAAATCTCCCATTAATACTAGGTCTCCATCAATATTTACTTGTTCTAAACTATCCCTGGTAGTAGCATGGGCCACTTTAGTGGCCCAAGGTATGTTTCTAAACTGCTTGGGCTGCTCAGAGTGGTCCAAGTGTACACTGTTTACTTTTTAACTCATTATTTTAAATCCCATTAATCTTGATAAACAAATAATGGTTTATTAGTACCTAGACCCTTCCTGTCTGCTGTTAAAATTTTACCTCTGTAGCTTAATGTATGGTAAAGTACTGACAATTTAAAATGAGCAAACCAACATTTTTTTACTCTGCAGAATGCTCCTCAGAGCACCTGAAACAGCACCTTTGTGATGATTGGAATGTTTCTTAGCTTAGAACAGAGAAACTCCACGCTGAGCTAATAGACATGCTTTTCTAATAAGGAGAGACATTGTACTTTACCTTTTATTTGTAAGTGAGGTATAGGAATAAAATTGCTTGTGTGCTGTTTATTTTAATTTGATATAAAACAAAACACATCATTTTACTTTTCAATTGATGTATCATTTCATACCTCAGCTTGCTCTCTACTAAACACTGCAGTTCTTTCTAGCTTGTGGGACCCAAAGCTCTGTCAGTTTCTCACTTGAGTTTGATACAAAATTACAATTTCAAATCTGCTCAGCACCAGAAGCAGCTCAGCCTCTTTCACAGCTGAATTTTGATACAAAATAACAACTTTAGATCAGTTCAGCACCTGTGTGGTAGCACGACTTTACTGTACTGTTGATAAGTTGACCAAAGGGTTTACTTGGCAATGAAGAGCTTTTTGAAAGTACGCTCAGTAAAACTAATGTGGTTTTTTGTGTGAATGCATTAGAACTTCAAAGCATGGTTCTTGTCATGATTGATATATCATATTTCATTTCCCCACTATTTATTTATTTTTTGCTGTTTTGGTTATTCATTCTTTATGAAGGGCATGAAATTCACTGTCTAGGCATGGTTTGTCACGTTTGTTTTGTTAATGATCAGCATCTTCTAACAAGAAATTGATCTGATTTTGTTTTTTGTTCTGAATATTAAGAAAAGAGGACTGACTTTTATTTTATTTTTGTTACCTATTTTTTCTACCTATCATTTAGCAAAGTTGTTGTATTTGTTACCTTCCTGATCCCTGTTTGCATTTCTTGATGCTGACTGTTGTGTGAGTAAATGAGAGGTGAAGGAAGGAGGAATACTAGGCTACCAATCATGTTTCTTTTCATGTAAACATTAATGCTTTATTGAGGATATCAAGCTGTATTTTTCTTCATTATAATGGTTTTCTTTAGGGATATTGTTTTGAAAAGCTCAAACAAAAAACAACTGAGGATGTCATGTCCAGGCAGTTACAGTAAGTGCATTCATGGCTATTTGCATATAACCTGCATTTGATGTGGTGGTACAGTATACATAAATAATTGTTTTCTTTGCTAGACTGTTGTCTGATTGCAGCTTTTGGGCCATACGCAATTGAAAGGCTCAGCACAAACCTGTGCACTGCAGTTTGTGCTTTTGTGAATCCTGCCCCAGGGCTTTTACTGATTTTAAAGTGCAATCCTGCTTTTCCTAGGATCTTTCTGCCCAGAATTCTTGGGACCAACAGAACTGGGCCTAAAAATAGAAGTCCCTAGAACTTGGAATGTTTTAAAATTTAGTAGCAAATAGCATCTCCACTACAAAATGGTTTGAAGGGTTTAAATGAAAACTGTATATTAATTTATTTATTAAAATGTGGTCACCAGAATAGGCACAGTAAGCCTGGGCTAGTTACAGGTGCATCTGTGGGTGGGCGGGTGGGGTGTCGAATCCTTCAAGTGATACAACAGGAGTGAACAGTAATAATAAAGGATAGCAGTAGTAGTGTAAACATGTACTGTAAAATCATACAGGTAAGGAATCTTGAAGCAAGCAATACAAAAACAATGGTTATGGTGTAAATACTGGGAGTTAGCAGAGCAAATAAGGAGGGTGTGTAGAAAGGGGATTGTGGTTGTAGGATTTCAATCTGCTGGGGTAGATTGGAGCACCCCTGCCACCTCCAATGCCAGGGAGCAGGTGCTCCTGGACACGATCCAAGATGGTCTTCTGACACAGCTGGTCAGTGGGCCAACATGATTAGGTAACACGCTGGACCTGGTGCTGTCAAATGAGGAGGCAATGAGGGAAATAAGGGTGGAAGACCCACTAGCTGGTAGTGACCACCAAATGGTGTAATTCACTCTCAAGTTGGGCAGAGAGTCTGGAGGCACAGTAACAAAGGTGGTGTATTTTAGGAGGTGGATTTTGGGAGGATGAGAGAAGTACTGCAAGGGAGACTTCAGGGATTAGGCCAGAGATGGATGCACAGCAAAAGTGGGAAATTATTAAAACTGGGTTAACAGAGGCTACAGAAGCTTGCACCAGAACTAGGATCAAGAAGTGCAGAGCCAGAAAACCATGCTAGCTGAAGAGAGAAGTGTTGAAGGGGTGAGGGTGAAGAGAGTTGAGTACCAGAGTTCAGGAGAACGAGGAAGGAAGAGGACAGGGAGGCTTTGTGTGAGTTGGTCCAAGGAGGTGACCAAGTGAGTGAGAGTAGCCAAGGCCTCAGGAGCTAAGGTTAGTGTAGGGCATTAAGGGAGGGAGAAGAACTTTTAGATATGTTAGGAAAAGAGGACATGTAGAGACCATATAGTGAAGATAAAGTGGGGAAGGGAGTGGGTGGAAAAGGGAGAGGAATGCGAAGTACTAAATGAGTACTTTTGCTCTGTTTTCATGAAGGAGAAGGATGGTCCACTACCACCATAGATTGGGAAGGTGGGGTGGGGGGAGAGATGATGGATGGAATGATCAAGGAGAGAGAGTACTAGAGTGTCTGAGGGCATTAAGGGTGGACAAGGCACCAGGTCCTGATGGCATCCACTCCAGGGTGTTGAGGGAGATAGTGCAGCTGTTGGCCAAGCCACTGGAAGACCTTTTCAGCACCTCCTGGACACATGATGTATGCCTCAGGACTGGAGGGTGGCCCACATGGTGTCCATACACAAAAGTGGCCCTAGGGATGAGTCAGGAAATTATTGGCCTGTCAGTCTCACTTCCACAGTGGGTAAAGTTATGGAGACCATACTGAAGGACAGGCTGGTGTTGTTCCTCAAGGTAATGGCCTCAGGATGGGTGGCAGCATGGGTTCATTTTGGGAGGTTTTGTCAGACCAGTCTAATAGAATATTATGACTGGGTAACAAGAGAGCTGGATATGGGTCATGCTGTAGATGTCCTGTACTTGACTTCCAGCAAGGCCTTCGATCCAGTGTCTCATGGGAAACTGGGGAGGGGGAGCTGACTGCTGCAGAGGTGGGGACTCAGTGGACAAACTGGATAAGGAACTGGCTACAGGGATGCTGCAACAGGTGGTAGGGGAGGAGCTCTCAGCACCTAGACCGGTGAAGAGCGGTATGCCGCAGGGCTCACTACTGGGCCTGGTGTTATTTGGTCTCTTTATCTGAGATACTGCACGTGGAGTTGGGAGCAGGGTTGGTCTGATCACAGATGATACCAAATGGGGCAGTAGGACAAAGAGGATGGATGGGAACAACTACAAGAGGACCTAACCAAACTGGAGGTATAGTCAGAGAAGTGGCAGCTGATTCAATACGAAAAAGTGCAAGGTTGTGCACTTTGGGAAAAAGAACCCAAGAAGGGTTACTGGTTGGGAGGGTTGAAACTGGGATCACTGAGGAAGAGAAAGACCTAGTGGTGTTGGTAACAGGGAGCATGAACAACTCTGCCCAAACCAGGACAGCAGCAGCTAAGGCGAACAGGTTGCTGGGCTGTATCACAAGGGGTTTCTCGTCCAGGCATAGGGAGGTGATCCTGCCCTCTACAGATCCTTGGTCAGGCCACACTTGGAGTACTGTGTGCAGTATTGGCAGCCATTTCTGAAGAGGGATATTAATTTACTGGAAGGGTGCAACGCAGTGCAACAAAAATGTTACAGGGATGGTGGGCAAGGCCTATGAAGACAGGCTGCAGGAGCTGAATATGTACACACTAGAGGAGAGGAGAGATGGGGGATATGATTGAAATGTTCAAGTATTTTATTTATTTATTAGATCATTGGTTTACAAACCTTTGAGTCATACACTCATTTACAAAGGCACCTCGTCAAGAGAGCAACACATCAGAGGGGAAGAACAAAGCTAGCACTTAAAGGGTGTTTAAACTGAGAAGGGTATGGACATGACAGGGCACAAACTAAGATTGGGGGGCAGAAGATTTAGGAGGGAGATGAGGAGGCACTACTTCACAGAGAGGTGGTGTCTAAATGGAATGCTCTACCAGAGGGCTGATATCATGTAAGACAGTAGGAAGTTTTAAGAGGAGTGGGACAAAGCAAGAGGGAGGGTCAGGTGGTGGGGGCCCGTCATGGGAATGACAGATGGGGACGGGGTTGGGGCAGCTGCAATCTAGGGTGCTAGCTGAACACTCAGGCAGACATAGATAGACTTGGTGGTCTGTTTCTGCTGGCAGATTCATATGTTCGTAAGTAAATAAGCATGTAATCAGGAATGTCATGCAAGAACATTTCTAGAAACGTGGCACACATTACCCTTTGGGCCTAACGCAAAGCTTACCATCAGTGAGAGGAAAATGAGGGGGGCAATCACATTGAAAGGGCCAATGGAACAGGGTGAATGTGGATCCAAGGCAGGGTCCCCAGGCTACAAGGGCTGGGGGCATCTTTGGGAGGCTGGTAGGGTGTACTAGTTGTGGGTCAGCCATGGTACTGGATTTGCAGTACTCTGGAAAATGGGGAGATGCATGGTATGTAAGCAAATTGCACAGCTAAGGGAGGAGGTGGGATGGCTGAGATGGACACTAAGATGGGAAAGGGAGAGGTAGAAGAGAGAAGGAGGGATCCCATAGAAGGAGCTGCTGCAGCTAGGGGGCCTAGGTGTGGTTAAAAGGGGGCTGCAGGGGACAAGAAGCAAACATGGACACAGGAAGGAAAGATGGGATGGAGTATGGAGGAAAATTGAGGAGCACAAAAGTAAGGAGGGGGTATAGGGAAGGCTCCAGAGAGGATACAGGAATCCTGGATAGTGGCAGAAAAGGGAACAAGAATAACCAGGGGGATGGCAGGTGATAAAGTATGAGAGTCCAAAGCCTGTGCAGAGGACAAGGAGAAGAGAGCAATGGGAGGACTATCCACCAGAGAGATACAGGCAGTGGCCTAGAACAAAATATAGACTTACCCCACCCACTAGGCACACAAAATGGGAAGGAAGAGCAGGAAAATGGAGTTGAAAGAGCACAAGGTAAATAGGAGAGACAGGCACAAATAAAGGCTCATAAAATTTGGAAAGGGGTGCCCAGTCAGGTAAGAACAATGGGCAAGCCTAAAAGAGGTGGGGCAGTGACAGTGTGCCTCGTGTCTAGAGGTGTAAAAGCTGGATGGGACAGGGAAGGGTGAGGGCCCCCAGGAAAAATCAGTCAGGGCACAGGCAGGGGCAGAAAGACACTGAGGGAAAAATTCACAGATAGAGAGGTGGAGGTGGACAGCCTGGCAGTAAGCGCCTGTGGGGTCCACAAAGCTGGGGGAGGCGAGAGTGAAGACAGTACTTGGGAGGTGACATGGGTAAAGGGGTATAGAAAATAGGGTAGTAAATAGGATACAGGGGTTGGGAGTAGGATGGAAAGGAGATGTAACCAGAAGGAGATGGAGCGAGGTCCTACCGTTGGGAACTCTATAATAAAATTAATTGGGTGGGGGGAGGGGGACAACAGCACATTGTGTTTGGAGTATCTGCCTGGCACGATGGCAGCTAAGGTCATTCACTATATCCCTCAATGAGGAAGCAGCAAGATGAGAAAACTTACCTGTTGTTCCACCTGGGAATGAAAGACCTGGCAGGAAGTTGCCTGATTCAGAGCTCTTGCCTGATTCAGAGCTCTTGCTAGATACTATAGCAGTCTGGGATTCAAATTAATGACTTTTCAGATGTGCTACCAGTACCAAGGGCAAGCACTGATAGGCAGATGAGGACAGGGGAGTTCAATGAGTGGCTGGTGGGGTGATGTGAGCAAATGGGGTAAGGGTTAGTAGGGGACTGGGGCCCTACATGGGGACAAGAGCCTGTTTGAACCAGATAGACTGCACCTGAATATGGAGGAGGCGGTAGTACTAAAAGGCAAACTAGAAGAACTGATAGTGGATACCTACAATTTAAACTAGGTTGGGGGATCTGCTTCACAAGGAAGAAAGTTTTGGGGCTACAAGCCCCCTAGGATAACACTACATTGTTGGGCAAGAGGGAGACAGGCTGGAGGAAGGGATTAGCAGCAAATGCCAAGTTTGGGAAATAAGATGGTGAACCTGAGGCCATTATGAGGAATGCAGGACTAGATCTAGTTGCAATGAGTGAGACTTGGTGAACAGAGCATCACACCTGGGAAACAATCTTTCCGGGATACAGACTGTTCAGAAGGGACAGGGAGGGCACTGGGGAGGTTGCCCTATACGTCAGGAAACTGTTAGTGTAACCAAGAGCAGGAGGAGGAGGAAGGGGAGACTGAGCTGCTGTAGTAACATTAGTTAGGATGACAGATGAATCCCTGTGGCTTGGGGTGGTATGCAGGCCACCTGCACAAACGGAGGAGGATAATAAATGACTAACTCAGGCAATCACAAGGCTGGCCCAGAAAGGAGAACTACTACTGGTGGGTGACCTGAACCTCCCAGATGTTAACTGGGAAATCCTAGATGAAGCATCAGCAAGGAGCAGAGATGTATTAGACGAGCTGAAGGGGTATTCCTTCAACAGCTGGTCAGGGAGTCAATGACGGGAAGTAACTTCTTAGATGTAGTCCTGACTAACAGGGAGAGTGTGTAGGAGGTGTGGGTGGAGAAGCCTGGGCAGCAGCGACCACAGCACGGTATGGTTCGGGGTCAGGGTAGGAGGAGATGAGTAAACCAGTACATCAGTCATGGACTTCAGACACACAGACTTTGATAAGATGAGTAAGATATTTAGAGAAAAAATGGAAGGTAAGGTGAATATAGGAACAGTGAAGGAATTATGGGGAGCTGTGGAAGTGTTCAGGAAGCAGGAAATGTGCATTAAAAGGTCAGGAAAAGCATGAGGGGGAGGAGACACTCTGGTTCACTAGGGAGGTGGCGGGGCAGTCAAGGAAAGCAGGTGGGCTTTGAAAATTTAAGGAGACACTTGAGAGGAAGATAGGGAGGAGTACATGGAGAAGAGAAGTTTAGCAGGCAGGGAGATCAGAAGGGCAAAAGCAGCTACTGAGGAGAAAATAGCTAAAAACACCAAGAGGGGGATAAAACAACTTTCAGATACATGAGGGAGAGGAGAAGGGCTCAGCAGGGTAGTGCTAGACTGAGGGGGAAGGAGGGATAAGCTTGGAGCAGGACTACATAAAAGCAGAGACATTAAATAAGCACTTTATCTCAGTATTCATGGAAGAAGAGGAAGGCAGGAGCCGGAGCCAAAGTCTAAGGGGAGGAGGGCAAATGAGTGGATCAGAGCTCGTTCACTGTGGATAGGGTCAGGCCGAGCTAGACAAACTACGGGTGGACAAGGTGATGGGGGCCTGATGGGTTAAACCCAGAGTCATCAGGAATTGAGGGAAGAGCTCGCTGCCCCAGGGTGTGTGGCACAGACATTGGTTATCGCCCCCTGGCATCGCACACCACCTGGCAGTTGATGCTTGCATACCCTTCCGATTTATGTGTCATGCGCCCTTCGGGGCCAGGTGGCGCGATGGCCACATGGGTGCAGTTCATGGCCCCGAGCACACCAGTCATAGGTGGTACCCTGTGGAACTCCTGTATGTTTGCTGTGTGTCTGGCTGGTGTGCTGGGGAAATGGATGTACCCCGTGAGCATGTGGCAGCAGTGCGCTGAGGAATTGGGTGAGTAGGCGGACGTGGCCAACTGGATTATGCCTGTCATGTCCCCTGTTGGTCTCTGGAAGGTACCCATGGTGAGCAGGCACATGACAGCTGTCACTTTGGTCTCCACTGACAGAGCATGGCTCCGCCGTGTGGGTGCCTGTATCACATCACTGCACAGCTCACAGAGCCGCCTTAGGATCCTCCAGTTCAGGCGGTACTGGCCCATGATCTCAGTGTCAGTGTACAGCTCAAGCTGGTGTGGGCTCGTACTGCCTGTTGGGGCATACCGCTGACGAGCCCTTCCACGGCCGAGCCCCTGCTGCCTGCCTTCTCACACCCCTCATTACTGCCTCCATCTGAATGGTGGCACTGGCCATGTCCCTGGCTTTGTTACCCCCGACAGCTGTTTTACCATTGCCCCGCTGTCCTTACTGCTACTCCCCTGCACCAGGAACACCCTCCCTGTATTGGATGTACTGCCCACTGTCCGTGCCTCAGTCCTGTGTGGCACTTCTCCCTTTTGTCCTGAGCAGTGGCACAGGCTTCCTACTCCTTCCCTGTTCCTGGTGGCTCCAGGTGCTCTGTTCTGCTCCTGCCCTGTCCTGCTCACAGTTACTGTGTGCCTGCTTGCAGTTCTCCCACATGTGGCTTTCCTCTGGTGTTCTTGCTCCTCTTCTTCTTCCTTTTTTTTTTGATCATTTCGCTATCGCACAACTTCCGTTTGTTCCCCTATTACGCATGGCGCATGTTGTTGAATCTCCTTTTCAGGCATTTATTCATGGTTCCTCCCCTTCAGTTGTGCATGCATTCATTACCATTGTGCTCTTGTGCATTGTGATTTGGACAGCGCATCTGCCTCCTGGAATATCACACAGTAGCGCATTTTCGGACTTGCGCTGATCAGATCCTGTTGCATAGAGCAACCCTTTGAATATCTGGACCTTGGTGTTTTCTTTTGTGTTTTGCTTAATCCAATATTCTTGTGAGTCCAGCACAGTTCTTTTAAAATTAAAACTTTATTCAATCCAATCATAAAAAAGTTTAAAATTGTGGTGTTTAAAATGTCTTGCTTAATCCAATCTTCTTCCTTACAAGCTTGAGTTATGAGCTATTCCGCTGATGTACTCCATAGCTGAGTGAGTGGACCTCTCCTTCAAAATACTTGAAATTTTGTCTTCCTTTACAGTGTAACGCTTTTTAGTGGTGATTTCAGTAGGCCTCTGTTAATTTTCTCAATGGTGCTGGCTGTCACCAGCTGTTCTTTTGTAACTCTGACACAAATCTGTGCACCCCTACATGTGCACTGCCAATAAATGAGCCAAGTCTCCTGTGCAAGGCCTCAATATTATTTTGTGTTCTAGAAACCATTCTGCATTGGTAGCCCGTGACATGGGCGTCGACCATTGGGCACCTACAATATGGTGACCCAATCCTGGCACATGTCATCGAGATGGTAGGAGTAGGATTGGCCGGATGGGAGGCGTGAATATAGCGATGGGATGTCGCTATATACATACACATGTGGGGGAAGCGAGCACACAATGAGGAAGGAGGGAATGTGAGGGTGGTGCCACAGTGGGTTGTTGAGCCGACCTCGTGGCATGGTGGGTGGGTTGGTAGCATTGGTGGACAGGTAGAAGTTCAGGACCGCACTGGTGCATTTTTCTGCGCCCAGCCCAAACCTTTTTTTATGTTTCTCACCCTCCCCAACATGCACCCCTGGAGTTGAGAATCCTTAGTAGGGGTTGCAGAGCACGCTGACCACCCACATAAAACATTAAAAAACTAAGTCCCAGCACTTTGTTGTGCGCTTGAGGTCAGAGTGCCAAAATTAATTTTGGGACTCTGACTTTGCGATAACAGTGATCACCTTTAGGCTTTCATTATTATCACATAAACCTTCTGTATCTGTTCATGAATTGACCAGAAATGTGGGGAAAAAGTGGGGACTGTGTACAGTAGTATCGTACAGCATTCTCCAATGTACGCACCCCAGGATATAATTTCTTCTCAAACCACTCTATAAGCACAGCACTGAATGGTGGCATTTCTTGTTTCAAATCAGCAAATACAGCCTCTGCATCCTCAGGGAGGAAGGAAGGTTAAGGCCACCAAATGTCGCAGTTTCAAATTGAACTCTGGATCAGTTCCATAGAAGTGGCCAGGCTGACATTTGTATTTTGCGCCACACAATCTGCTTGGCTCCTAAGTGAGAAAAACACCCTTTGTTTTGGCTTACTGTAGTGATAATGGACACTACCAGTATATACAAGAAATTACTAGGTAATTATCAGATGCAACGCTTTATGTCAAGCTCCATGGCAGATGCACAAACTTGTTTAAAAAAGCGATGCTGCCTAGCTGAGAAATATGTGATGGGGTACATATCAGAATTGGCATACAAAGCACTTACAGTGGCACATCTGGTGGTTCCAGTGATATACATTTTAAAAAATCCAAAAGATTTACAAAACCCACTGGGTAGACCAATAATTTCCAGAAATAGGTCACAGAAACCATCTCAAATTATCTGGACAGTTACAGGGTTTGCCTTCTACATCAGGGACTTCATGGAAATAATCAATTTAGTGGAAAATCTAGACATAAATGATTATTGGTTCTTTGCAACACTGGATGTGGACTTTTATATACTGTAACTTCACATCAAGAAGGACTTGATGCACTTGTTCACTTCTTAGTAGGAGTGAAGCATATTGCACCATGTGTCTACAGCATACACTGTCAAGTTAACCAGACTTGTGCTTGAATCAGATATGTTTACATTCCAATTAGCTATAACCCATGACAGGCCATGAGTGTATGGGGGCATTAATGCATGCCATGGGTGCGTTCTGAGGCAGGAGGCAAGCTCAGAAAGTGCATTAATGCCCCTAATCCCATGGCCTGCACTTATTGCAATTTATAAAATGAATCCTTTAATGTTGAAAAATGCTAAGAAGCTTCTAAAGTTATTAAATTTGTTTTATTTTTAACTGTATACTTACGCCTAACAAAGTAACTCCATTCAATAAAACTGATGGTTGACATATTTTATTTATTCTAAATAAAGCACGTGTTTCTGACTAGAATTGTATTTTCTTTTTCATCAGTCATACAGTACATTTCATGGAAAAATCTTGTTTCTTTATATATAACAAACTGTGATGTCACATGTCACTGTAAATGTAAACGAAGCTTCTTTTCTTCAGTCATAGTGCAGCACTTAACTGCAAGCTGCCAAACAAAACAAAGTCGTGCATGAAATAAAATTTGTTCAAATACCTGAAACTTTCAAATAACATGCCCTACAATGTATGTAACCTGGAATAACCACAAACATTTTTCAAAACATTAATACTCAACGGATATTAACCTTGGTATGAAGACTGTTCTGGGAGGAATGTTACGGCTCAAGACCACACCTATCTTTATTTATAATACGTATTAAAACCGACAGGGCCATGAATGTTAAATGTTTTTATGTGAAACTATCCAGCATACCGAAAAAAATATTGCAGAATGCTTCATTATTTTTTGGTGTTTTTCTGCTTTGCTTCCTTTGTTGCTAGCTTCTTCATTGTCAGTTTGAATAGTGTTTCTGTTATGTCGCTGTGTTCATACATATTTGCCATCACTGTTTGAATTAGTTAAGATATATCTCCATTTCTTTCTTTCTTCTGTTGATGCAGTCCAGTAGTTTCTTAGACTGGACTCACACTTCTGCCAGTTACAGCCATTATTTCTCTGCTGACTAGTCAGGCTTGACGTAGCTGCACTGCTGTGCTCCTCAAGCAGTAATTTAGTATAAATCATTGGCAGCCTGGCTTTTTGGAGATGTTAGACATGAGGTTCCCTAAATAGTTAACATCCATGGGCTGTATCGCGGTACCAAATCAGCTTCTTATCCAGGCCACATTGAGCAATTTTAGGGGTTGTGGGTACAGGGATTCAGCATCTGGGGAAATTTGGACAGATAATTTTTGTAGTTTCCCAGGGCAGTTCACATTCATCAAGTCACTATGCAGAAATTCTTGAAGACTTTCTTTATTCGGCACTAGAATTTTGAATGGTTTTAGTTTGATCATTGAATGACATGGTAAGGTATTTCATGCCATTGTCATCCAATTTAATAATGAGTGCATTCAACTTTAGTTCTCGTATTCCTTCAGTCCCTCGTCATGCTAGTCCTAGCTGAGCTCAAACTAAACCCAGTGTATGAGTCCCAAGGCAGTGTCTGGGGACAACACAGATGAGTTATCTTCAAGTCACTGTCACTGATTTTGGGATGATGGGCAGCTTAGTCTTTCCCACATTGCCTGAACTGCTTGCATATTAAAAAATGCTATTGGCAGTCTCAGATTTACTGTAAATATGGGATCTATGATTATATTGATGATGCTGCTTACCTCCACACTGTGAGGTGTCTATTGATGCCCGACAAAATCTGATGAAACTGCTGATTTTATAGTTCGCTTTTTGCAGTTTCTAATGAATGCCACTACCACTAAGCCAACTGGTCAGGCTAATTTCTTTCAGTTTTCAACAATCTTAAACCCTTGCCCCCCAAAACTATGTTGCTCATTATGACCCTCTTGCTACTACTACTTGCTCTACCATGTGGTTTGCACTGCTAACAGTAGCCCCTTCTTTGTACTAGGGATACTTCACATATCTCCCAACATTGTGAGCCAGAACCACCTCTTATCAGGCTTCTCACCTTAGTCCCCCCACATCAACCAGTGTACCACTACACTCACTCTGTCTACAGACCATGCCCCCCACATCTCCCCTCACGGCACTGCCTTGGAACAGCGGTAGACAGGACTCTGCTTTGCCTCTCCCTCTCTATGGGACCTACCTATTCCCAACTCCATTTGCTGCTGGTAAAGCAGCAACTAAAACTGGCACCCTTACTGAGAAGTATGCATCCTCCTGCTCCTCCTCTTGGGAGATGTCCACTCCAACCCAGGACCTTCCCAACCCCCGTTACTGCTCCTAAGGATCTAATAGTTGCCTCCTTAATATTTGTAGCCTCCCAACAAATTTTACTCATTTCAGGGCTGATTTGCCAAGAATTGCCCTCATGTCACATCAGTAGTTGAAACTTGGCTCAGCGACTGCCCCAGACTCGTGATGTCACTCCCCAGTTTTATGCTATATCATGCCATCAGAACAGCTAAGAAAGGGGTGGATGTGCACTGTATGTCCAGAACTCATTACAGTATCTCGCCCTCCATCCCCAACCCTCAAACATGGGGTCCAGGATCTGACTCTGAAAATCACTCTTGCACTTAACAGAGCCCCCGTTCCTCTTCTTCATATACATTCCTCCTGAAATCAGAAGAGTGCCTTCCACTCTGTACTCGCCCACCTCAGACACTCCCTGACATGGCTGAAATCATTGCCCTTAGGGATTTTAATATAAACTAGCTAGCCGATGCATTGGCTCCCATTAGGATGCTACAGCCTCTTAAACCTGTTCCAGCTTGTGATCACTGCCACTAGAATCAACCAGAAGACTGATACTGCCACCCTCCTTGATCTTGTGCTCACCAATGCACCCAAAGCAAACAAGGTCAGAATACTACCCAATGCCTCAGTGAACACTCCCGTGCTTTGTCACTGGTCATATAGTGTTAGAAAGCCCCCAAAACTGTCCTCCAACGCGCCTCAAACCTGGCAAACTTCGATTCCTCAAACAGTGTCTCTTAGCTAGTGACTGATCCCCATCAAAACTGCATTGAGCATTGACTCTGCCCTCAACCATTTCATCAATACCTTCAACTCTACCTGTGACCACCTAAGCAAAAGATAGTTAAAGGGCTGCACACCTTGGATGTCACAAGTCCTTCTGGACCAGATCTTGCGCGATTGTGGCAATCTATGACACATTGCTCTGGATACTGGTAAACAAGCTGATAGGCAGCACTACCAAGAAGCACATAATAAATGTACTTGGAACATTCGTAAGGCAAAAGCTGAGTACTACTGAACCTCACTCACTGCCACATGGGGCTCGGGTGCAAGTTCCAAGACTCCTCAAAGAGCTCAGTGGCAAAGACTCCCTGCACCTCCCTCCCAACTATTGGCCAGTGGGTTCTATCACCACAGACCCTGCCCTGATTGCAAATACATTTAATGCCTCCTTCTCTGACCTTAGTAGTGTTCTCCCTCCATTTCTTCTCCCCCACCCCGAGCACCACCTTGCTCCTCTCCACACCCTCGTTCCACTTTAAAGCAATATCTCAGTGTGAAGCAGCCCCCTTCTACTTAAGGCCCTCAGCAAATCATGCTTTAGCACTAGACCTTAAACTGCTGAGGCTCACCTTTAATGAAGTTCTCCCACCCTCTCACCATGCTTCTGAACCACTCCCTCTCACTGGGTCAGTTCCTTTAAATGGAAATCTGCCTCACCACACCCATCCTTAAAAGCGGTGACCGGACTCTGCCTGGGAACTACTGCCCCATCTTAATCCTGCCTCTCTCAAAACATTGGAAAAGATTGTGGCCACCCAGCTTATGGACTACCTTACCAAATATAACCTCCTGTGTCCAGAGCAACATGGCTTCTGCCATAACCACAGTACCACCACAGCTCTTTTGGAGTTTACAAATGCCCTCCACACATCTCTTGACACTGGTCACACTGCTGGTGCTGTCTTTATAGACCTTTCCTAGGTGTTTGATACGGTGCACCATACACTACTCCTGGATTCCCTCACACAATTAGGCTATCTCCAGAGACCACCGGCTGGTTTGCCAGCTATCTGTCTGACAGAACCCAAACAGTCAGGCTTGCCCAAACCCTTTTCTCCCCCTCCAAGTCAGGTCTGGGGTCCTGCAAGGCTCCTTGTTGGCCCCCCTACTTTTCTGCCTGTTCCTCATCTCCCTGCCCAAGATTGCTCTGAGAGCTACTCTTGTACATGGATGATGCCGTCCTCTACAGCTCCCACACCGATCCCACAGCCTCCGTTCTGCACCCAAAAATCTTTTCAGAGTTGAATCCTGGTTCATTTGACATAGGCTAGTCCTAAATCACAAATAAAATAAATCCATGGTGTTGCACCCTTCAAAACAAGAACATAGGACAACCCTGCTCATATTGAACTCTTTAAATGACCCCCCCTTAGGCAGGTTACCTTGTTGGAGGCAGTATAGCACAGTGGTCTAAGGCTCTGAGCTGCAAATCTGGTGAACATCCAGCAGACCAGACCTGGGTTTGAATCCCACAGCTTCCACTTGCATACTGTGTGACTCTGAGCAAGTCACTTAACCTCCTTGTGCTCCCAGGTTGCTCCTGTATAAAAGCTTCCAGCTTAGTGTGCTATACCTGGTTAAACAACCAAAAAAAAAAAAAAGGTTACCTTATTCAAATACCTAGGTATCACCTCACCCTAGACTCTGGGCTCACCTACCATGACCACATCCAAAAACTGAGCACTGCTGTCAATGTGCATATTGGCCTGCTTCACCAGTACAAGCACTGCCTCCCACCTGAAGCTCTCCCACCTAGCTGTCTCAGCATCAATACTGTCACTCATAGACTATGGGATCATTATTTATGGAGCATCCGACAACACACCTTAAACAAAAATTAGGCTGGCCCTTAATAAGGCCAGAGCTAGATATTGGCTGCACCAGACTCTACTCATTACCTGCACCCTTTACCTCTAACTAACTAGCTAAACTTTGACGGAGGCTAAATATCAGACCTGCCTCTTTGCCAAAAAAATAACATCAGGGCTACTCCCATCTGCTCACCCTCCTGCTCCAGGCACCATTGTCTACCTGCCCCATTCGACAATCAGGCGATAACCCACTTAGGGTACCACGCTTGGAAGAACACTCAGGTCAAAGAACCTTAGGTGCCTTGCCCCAGCTGACTTAACTCACTACCGAACGCCCCTCCTCACAGAACCCAAACTTGGCTGTCTAAGTCCCAGCTAAGAGATCTAATCTCATGACTCAGTCTGTGACTGTCCCGACCTCTAGCCCTACCCCTCTCAATGACTAAACACTGCTCCAGAATCCCCAGGGCATGCCTATATTTGACAAGGGACACCTCAGTCCTGCATAGGCATGCAAATAACTCACCAGGGCATGGCTGGCACCACCACCCTGCAGTGTCTGTTTTTGTTACCTGCTACCATCTGTACTATGTACCAATGTTTATTGCTGTATCACCTACTGCTTCACTGTGTTATCTGTAACCATTTTGTAACCATTTCTCTAACTATTGTGTATAATTGTTGCTATTGTCCTTGATGTCTCTGTTCTCATTGGTGTGGAACCTTGTAAAGAAATCTATGACTCAAAGGTATGTTTTCTGATATTTTCCATAAATAAGTAAAATAAATGCATAGAACTGTCTTAAAAGGGTAGTTAGTTTTCCCAATCCACTATTAAAAGTCTTTGGATTCCTGCTTACTGAGTAGACAATCATTAAATACATTGTTAGCCCACCTAGTGCATTTGTGTATTTCTTTCATCATTTCCTTTTTCAATTACAGCCAATTCCTAAACAGTAAGTTCAATGTGTCGCTTTCTGATGCCATTTCTGCACATTCTTTGTTCATGTTTACTGCATTATCATTTAAGACTTCTGGCATGGTTTGGCTTTTATTTCTTTATTTGGTAGTGCAACATTACTTTCTGTGCTCTTTCAATTGTTACTTTCACTGATGTCTGCAGCTTGACAGTTTCACCAACTGCGGTATGCTTGTCAATTTCATGGATGACTGTCTGATTTTCTGCTACTAGTATGGCTGTCTTCTGGTCTGTATTTTCTGTTATAGCCATAATTTCATGTGTTCATTTTCTACTGCCAGCAGTTTCTTTTCAGTTGACAGAATATCCACTACTATTACTTGCCTTGTCAATGTCTATTTCTATGTTGGCTGTCGTGGGCTCTGTATCATTTACTGCTGATGGCTCCTGTCGATTTCTCCTCACTTAGGTCATTTTGTAAATGGTACCTTTCTTAGTAGCAAAAATGTAATCTTCTTAGTCAGTATGAATTGATACATTTCAAGTAAATGTTGAAAACTAAATGTTAAGGTAGTCTGGGGAGTGTAGATACCTTCAAAAGCATGAAGATTGTTATAGTCACAGAAGTATTATAGGACCAAAATTATCCTAATAGATGACAATGTCCTTTAAATATAAAATAAAAGTTTTAAAGCATACAAGCATTCTTGTGGGGCCCCATCTAACTGCTACCCCTCCTTTCCGCCATCCTATTTCTGTCTTGACCAAAGGGGTAGAGGGCACCTTACTGACCCTAATGTGGTACAGGAGCACCCTCTAGAGTTACTGGGGACTCTTACTGGGAACACTGAGGATAGTGGGACCAATTGCAGCTGCTTTTACATCACCCCCACCACCACCACCACTAGACACCAGATAGATATGATTTAATTACTTTCTGTCCACCAGGGAGTGTTTAATTTAAAGAATAATCTATATTAAAATAATGTATCACTATTTGGTGATAACACTTTTATAAAGTTAGCTTAACTTTTTGTGGTTTGCATGTCTAAAAATAGTTCTGACATCATGTGCAAGTTCAGTACAGTATATCTTTGTGGAGCAGGGTAAATTTAGGTGTAAAATGTGCAGCACTATCCATAATCGTAGCACTTGACAGATATATGTTATAAAAACTCATGAGAATTTTACAATTTGTCTCAGGTATGGTTGATTATTACACTGTACATAACTGTCTTTATATTATCTGTTTGAACTATTCAGATTTTTACTTTCTGGTAAACGTTCCAGAATCTTTATTTCTGCTTTTCTACCGGAGGATGAACTTGCCTTCCTGACAGCCATAAGCACCGTGAGGATATACTTGCAGAATATATGAATAACAAGCAAGTGGTTTCCAAAGCAGGAGCACCGAATGACAAAAGCTTCCAGAAGCCCCAACTCCATCACAAGAGATATTTACATCATTTGGATGGTGGTCTCACTGAGCTGGACATCAGCTATTTGGTCTTACTTTTGTAACTATACAGTAGTTTTACCTCACTTTATGAGATGGTTAGACAATACATGCACAACAAACATATCAAGCAAGTTAAGGGTGACGAGGTCATAATGGGCTAGTCCCTTGATCTCATATTCACCTATGAACCTATGAGCAATGAACTGTATTTATTTATTGGTTTTGATAACCAGGTAACATATACTAGGCATAAATAGGCATATTTTGAGGCATAGCCTGCTAGAGTTACAATAGCAGCCATGAGCAAGAGCACCACAGAAAGCATTATCAAACGACAAAGTAATAACAGGTAGGAACAGACAACAAGGCTTTACAGATGGAGTAGAATTTATACTAGCATTTAGAATTAAATATTGCAAAGAGAGTTGCACAAACATCAACATGGCAGCAGAAAAATAAAATACATAGTATAAATTAGAAAAACAGAAGACCATGCCAGTGTAAATTGCTTAAACATTTGCATTACTGGATATCTCAGTGCTAGTGGTGTTACACATTTAAACGACACCAGCAGAATTGGTGTGAAATTGGGAACATCGCACTTTGTGTAGCATAGCAAAATGAAAAGGTTTTCAAGCCTTAAAACCACCCGCAACCATGTAATATTTTAGTAACCCTCCTCTCCCAGATGATGACCATTATAAATGATACCCCTTCTCCTAACCATCTCTATTTCCCCACCCCACTCTGCCCCTGGTCAATCTGCCTTCTCCTACCATTTTCTGCTTCTCTGGAATAAGCTGCCTCCGGGTCTCTGCCTATCCTCCTCCTTCTCTTCAGTAAAAGCCTCCTCAGACTCTTCCCTCATCCATTGTGTACACATTGTACCACAACTCTCACTGCATCCTGAGCAGCCCCCTCAGTAGCCTACACCTTGCTATCACCTTCCCCACAATCCCCTCTCTTGTGGCAGGGTTGAGTGTCCAGCCCTGGCCTAAGTTAGTCCAGGCTATTTTCCCAAACCAGTTTAATGCTCTTTCCCTGAATGTGTTTGTTGTTCACTAATACAAACGTTTTATTACTTCCTGAGTTATGTTTGCATCCTATTGTTATCCTGGCTTTGCTGTATATTTTATTGCATTGTGTACTGATCTTTGTATTTTATTGTATTGTATGTATTGTTGTGTTTTTTTCATATGTTACCCTTTCCCTGGTTCGCACCTGGAATTTAGCCTAGCTCAGTGTGCCTTTCCGGTTACCAATTTTAAATAAATAAAATCTCAGCATCAGCCCACTCCTCAGTGTGGTGAAGTGAAGCAGCCCAGCTGTTCTGGTGCTTACTACAGTGAGCATGCGTGATTCCATTCACTAGTAGTAGACCAGTGGAGGTGGAGAGGGTTTTGCCAGTCACCCCACTTGGGATCTTTAAAATATCCTTTTATGGAGGTGTAAGGAGGAAGGTGGGATGGGTGCCAGCAGATGGTGGGGAACAGAGGATGTTATTGGTTTTACCAGGTTGGGTGGTGAAACATAGGTGGGAGACTTTGCTTACAAGGGTGGGGGTAGAGTTCTACACTATTTTCTATTTAACTACACTGTCTAATGTGCTTCACCCACAGGACTTGGGGTAGAAGAGTAGTTTGGGTTCAATGAGTGTTGGGGATAGTGGTTATAATTTTAATGAACAGGGCTAGAAGGAGGAAGGTGAGTAAAAGTGCTAAGGGAGGAGAGGGATTATAAGACTTTAAAACCTTTTAAAAAATCACATTGTAGCCATTCCCCAGTGAAATGCCACTAAATATGTGAAGTCTTTGTCTGCAAAGTGCCCCATCACACAGTGAAAGACCACATAAAGTATCACTTTGCCGATGCAAACTCTGCAAACCTTGCAAAAATTTCAAGTAACACATTTTTCTGACTTTGCACACCACTACTCATTTTTTACCAGTGAGACCCTCTTCTAGTATGTTTATGACAGATTCAATATTTTCCTCCTCCTTTTTTCTTTTTTCTGCATTATACCGCCTATAAAATGGAGTCTAGTCAGTTCTGCTTCCTCATTGGTCATAATCTTGTCACATGGGACTTTATTAATATAGCAGATACCCTGTTCCATGACATGATTGGTGTGTGTAATCGAGAACACAACCAGTCATGGTCAAAAGGACAATACACCACTTACGTAATGTCAGGGTCAAAAGGTCTCATGTAAATCAGACACACCAGTAACACAGAAAGAAATCATGGAAATAAAACAAACACACAAGAAGATTTATCATCATCACCACTACCCCACAACATTATTACAAATCAAAACTGCAATGGGAAACCATCCAACAACTTTGAAAAACATACTATATTTAAAATCCAAACTGAAGAAGCATTATTAGTTCACACAAGAAAAAAAAATCTTAAGCACCTAATGACAGCACAAAATATATTTCAAAACTCACTATTCTGCACAATAGCAGAAACATATAGACATATGGCACTAAACCATCCTCAAAACTTTGCAAGCATTGCGCTAAAAGCTACTAATAAATGGGTATCGATGCCGGCTTGCTGACTTGAAATGCATACTTTTAAAATTGCCACCATTTTTACTTGCTTAGCAATTGAGAGAAGCATAACCCTCTCCACCACCAGGCTCAGCTTAACAACCCAGTCTTTGACCATGAAAATGGAATGATTAAAAACATACCAGGAAGTAATCATCAACATGATTAATTCAGTCTCCTCTTAACCACTCATCCAACAGGTACAAATGTGTGATCCATCCCGATATCTCTTAGCCATACTCACTGACAATGGCACTTGCTACAACAATACAGGTTTTCCTGAAAATGTAAATATAACCTCCTTATCTTTTCTTACATCTCACTTGCAATTGGTGGGTGGGCGTAAGAGTGGTGGACATGGGAAGGAGCTTAAGATACCACTACAGAAAAGTGTTAGCCAAAACAATAAGTTCTCAAACAGTTACTCTTTTCTATCCAAATCCATTAAAATGGCCACAAGCAAAGTTCATTAACCTGGTATGGCCCCATGTTGTTAAACAGCTTATCTTCACTAATCCAAAGGGCTAATAGCACAAAGCACTTTAAAACTGTTGAATGTCCACTATGGTAAAACAACTCATTGCTCTTGTAATGCTAATTGAAACCATGCATCTATGTTTATTGTTTGCATTATATTTCTGATGTTTTTCTGATGTTTTTACTGTTAGTCGTGACTGAAAAAGGGCTGTGCCCAATTCACTTCCTGGTTAAAAAATAAAACAAAAACAAAAACATATCAATGCCCTCTGCTGGCAAATATATAAGTAGAGGGACTACTTACAATAAAGGGGACTTTTAATTGATTTTTACTCATTTGTTTTAAAATATTTTACAAAAAGTCAACTATAACCCATTTTCTAAACACAATAATATCCTCCAAGGTTGCTTGGTATGGATTATACCTGCTCTTCCAGGGGCTATTGGGCCCTCTGCCTGAAGATTCAGGCCTCATTATACCCATGGGCAGGCAAGTTTATAGAGAATAATGCCTATGCAGGTGTGAGTTATGAGGATTGTTCATATACAACTAATGGGCCCTATACGCAGATATGCGGAGTGGCTATCGCCACAAATCCGCGATGATGCGACTCGCACCCATTGCACAGGCCGTCCGGGCCACAGCACTGATTATACAGGTATGGGGAAGGGTGATCAGTACTGCGGGTGGTGTGGGAGTCACTAACCACCAGTGCTGGACTGGGGGCTGGTACTGGGGACTGGTGTGTGGGACCTGGGCAAATGTGTGTGTTGTTGGGTGGGAGCTCCTGTTAGTCACCAAGGATGGCCAGCAGTGGGTGTAGAGGACTGTCATGTGGTGCACTGGGAAAGAGGGTAGCCAAGTGTGGGGACAGGGGTGCTGCTGGTGCTCCATGGGACAGGGAAGTTATGTGTGGGGGTTGCTGGGGTGCAGTATTGTGGCAAGTGGGCGCACTATCCCAGGGGCTCAGCCAGGGTCTGCTGCCTGGTGGGGCATTGCCATGCAGGTCGGGTGTCCTTGGCACTATTCACGCACTCCAGACCTGCAGGTTTCTTGCACTAGGGATCCACTTTGGGACCTAGGAGGGCATCCGATTGATGTCCGCCTGGGTCCGCGACCATCCCTGGCCACTCCAGCAGAGCCCTGCTTGCTTGGGGGCAGAGCTGGGGCAGGTGGTGACCATTAATGAATACAGATGGTGTGCAATTGTCTGCAGGGGCGAGCTACGCAGGTGGGATATGTGCTCTGGCACTTAATTCCTGCCTGGTAGTGCATAGGCCTCAGTGTGGGTGATAATCTATAAATGCCAAGAAGGAAGCTCAAGGGTTTATGAGATTATCACCACAGGAGGTGTGTGAAAAATCTTCATAAGACAAACCTTGCACAGGCATTTTTTTTTATAATAATTGGTGCAAGGTTTCCAACTGACAAAAACAATAGGTGGGTTTGTGTGAGCATGTCCCAAGGTCAGTGTAGCGAGTGGCTTTTGCTTCCCATTTTCTTTTAATTCAGAAACGTGTTTTAGGTTCTTGCTGCTGTGATCAAACATAAGGGTTTCCCAAAGGCAGAAATGTAAGTGTGGTAGCGTGGCTTTGTTATAGGAACAGAGAGTGAAAAAGAAGAAAAACAATTTTGAGCTACTGTGTGGTCTGCCATGCTTCAGTGAAGTTAATGCATGAGGAGGAAAATGCTGTAATAACCTGTTATTGAGCTGTTAAAGAATTCAGCAGGTTATTATGGCATTTTATCAGGAGTGCACATCCAGTCATTATAGTGGTTCATCAGTTATTATAGCCCAGTACTGCCAACCCTGTTGGATATTATTATTTATGTAAAATATCCACATACCTATCTTGCATGCAGAAACAAACACTACAGCAAGTGACCGTCCCTCCCCCACCGTCACCCGCGCTTCCATGAAGCTTAATAACAGTTCTCTGTGGTTCTGCCATACTCCAGTTCACATTTACAGTATTAAATTAAAGAACAGACATTGCACATAAAAATAAGTTCTGTGAACTCAGAGGCTTCAGTGAACCGCTAAGACTGTAACTACAGGTTGCGCAGTTCACTGAAGCTGCTCACTCCCAGGAGAAAGCCCTGCATGAAAATTTAAATTATTTTTTCTTTTTACTGCCACACATCCTCAGTGCCTGACCTGCTCCTAAGAAACTGAAGCCTGCACCTGTAATGTCTTTCATCCCACAGAACAGAGCCATAGTAGGTGGTCTCGCTAAACACCTCAGCCACCGCTGGTCCTTGCCAAGAGCTCGTTGGCCACTGCAATCCTTGCCCTCCACTGCACCTAAACTAACTTAACATAAAAAGCTGAATTTCTTACAGTTAAAAAATTACAACAGAGGACACAACTTAGCATGCTGGCACAGACAGGCAGTAGGTAGTGGCAGCAATCATCTACAGGGTAAAACAGAAACTGCAGATTTTTTTTCCAAAACATTGTTCCTACACAGAATAAAAATGAAGCAAAACTGTTTTCAAATTTTTATTATTATTTTTTATTATAAATGAGCCATTGTAAAGAGCAATAATGCACTTATGGGTGTGTTGTGCGGGATAACATCACTTCTGGGCATTGGATGCACTCGGCCTGCAGCCTAGTGCCCAACCTCCCCAGGCGTGATGTTATCCCAGCATAAAGCAACCCTGTCATGCATTATTGCTTAATTAAATATTGATCTGTGGGTGTTTTCAACACTCTCCAATTTGCTTTGGTAATTTCATACTTAGTACTTTTCTCATCTATATACAGTATTTTCTACATAAGGAAATTGCAGATTTTGTTTCCCACAAATGATGATCTATGGGAACAAATATCTACAATTCCCATACAGCCCATGCAGCATGTTTTGCAATTTATTGAAGAAAACACAGCAAATTTTCCACTTTCAAATGCTGAATTTTTTTCTATGATTCCTCATTCCTGTGTCATTTGTTACTGTCAAATCTTTCACTTTCATTATCGATGCAATAATACATTTTGTCCATCCCTACTTGTCAAAAACATGAACAGTTATTCCCTAAATAACAGTTTTCAAACTAACTAAAAGCAAGACATACTTTTTCAACAAATAAATACATGTTAAAATTTTGCACTCATCTCATTTTCTTTTATTTCTTACATAAAATATACTTGTTGTTAATATAGAAAGTATAGCACTTGTTGCTAAACAATAAAAAGTTACAGAGTACAATAATAGTTTGATTTTGTTTGTTCTTAGAACCAAAAAGATCTCCTGTTGTAGATTTTTGTATTGAAGCTTTAAATACAGGACTGTTCCTTTTAATGTTCAGCAGAGCTTACTAGGATGTTGTGTAATGTTTGGTCATTGCTCTGCATTCTGTAAATAAATGTACTGGCTTATGCATAAATGAGCTTCAGTAGTAGGACAGCACATTCTAAGCCTTTGTGCTGCGCACATAGATTTGTGCCACTGCACACTAAACTTCCCATATTAGAAGCCTGATGTGAGCAGAGCAAAGTTGTTTATGCAGGAGCACAAATGCAAAATGGCATAACGCTTCATGAATATGTGAGTACATGGATAACGAAAACCCTTTTATGGGCTGACAGTATGCTTGAGCAGAGATAATTAATACATTTGAAAAGCACCTTATAATGGAGTACAAAGCACCCACCACCCAACCCATTCCCCAGCAGGTACAGGTGGTAGGTGCATAATGTTCTCTTAACCACCCCTCACCATCCCAAGTGCCACTATAGTCCAAAACAAACTATCCATGGTGTCCAGTGGTTCCTCTCATCCAATCCCTGTTAGAGTTTATTCCCTGGTATCATGTAGTCCCCCTACCAGATTCCTGTTAGAAATAATTCTCTAGCGTAATGTGGTTCACCTCATCCAATCCCTGTTAGAATTCCTTTCCTGGTGTTTGGGACCTCTATAGGATCACTGCTAGAATTCCATCCCTGGTGTCCAGTGGTCCTCATTCACCCAAGCCCTGTTAGAATTTATTCCCTGGTGACCTGTGATGCCTCTACAACCAATCCATTAAAATAAATTATCTTGCGTCCAATGATCCCTCCCAGTAACCTCTGCAACCTGATGTCAGGCCCCTCCCCACTAGCCAAGATGGCAGCCTGAACTTACCCTCTACTCACCTCCTGGCCATTCACAGTCTGCTGCACACATCTAGTATCACTATATACAGAGCTATAGTGATACAGGACTTATGTTAGGAAATAAAACTGTCTACTTAAATCAGTACTGTCCTGTCCTTCAGGAAGTTCAATAGTCAGGATCATGACTGTTCTAAATGATGCTAGATCCATGGACTAGACCGCCCTCTACCTTCTTGAAAACGTTTCCACCACTGTTGCCTTCTTCATAGATGCCCTTTGAAAGCTACAGGATAAACACTTCCCCATCACTACCAGAAGGGTTAGGGCGGTTGCACCCTCTGCCAGACTAGAGAGTTACTGGCACAAATGAAAGATAGGGACAAGAAATGGAAGGCCTACAAAGCTACCCCTCACTGAAGCTATGGAACTCATATAGATGTTTGGTCAACTCGTGCAAACAGGCTGTCAAAACACTTAAACGTAACTACTTTATTAACCTTCAAAAGACCACACTTGGAAATCCTCGCTGTTTCTGGACCTCTATCAGGTCTCTCCTAAATCCCAAGTTCAGTAAACAAATAATGCAACTCTCATCCCCATCTGGACCCTGCTAGGATCACAGACACTTTCAACACCATGTTTACTGACCCTAACCTCATACCTTAGTAAACTCCTGCAAGTCAGAACAACAGCACACTTGGCTTCCACTAATCCATAAACACTGCCTGCCCTCCTCCTCTTTTCTTCAGGGTCATTGCTCAGAATATCACCTTTAAACTCTCGAAGATGCTATCATCCAGAGGAAGCCTGTCAGTGACGGACTTTACCTCACTTGTCTGAGGCTTATCACCCAGGCAATTGTCAAACCTCTAACTTATATATTTAATCTTACCTCATGTCAACAACAGTGCCTGACCCTGAAGCATGCACGTGGTGCCCATTTTAAAGCCCTCACCCAGAGAACTACAGACCCACTTCCCTACTCCTGCATCTAAGTAAGCTATTGAAAAATAGTGCATTATCAGTTGTTGGAACATCTTGATAAATGCAGTCTCATGTGTCCCTTCACCATGGGTTCCACAAACACCATAGTACCTCTTCTGTTCTGGCCCTGTTCACCAACCACATCCTTAGAAACATGGACATGGGTCAGGCAACGGAAGCAGTCTTTGTGGACTTGTCGAAAAGCCTTTGACCTTGTGGACCACCAACTTCTCCACACCACCCTTCTGAACTTTGGATGCACCCCTGCTACTGCTGATTGGTTCCATAGTTACCTCCAATAGGACCCAGTCTGTGCTTATAGGTAATGTTACATGAGGTCCCTGCACCCTTATTGGTATCTCCAGAGGTACGCCATAGACAGCTAGTGCTTAGGCATATGTTATACTAACATACAGGGCTAAGGGCATCTACCATGCAAGAGTAGATGTCAGGATATGTATGCATATTATTGTTATACACTTTGCTTTCTAATACATATATATTTTCTATGTATTTTTGCTTATAAGATGTTAGGACATCTGTGTCCTTGTAATGATCATGAATGATATATATAAGCTGGCATTGCCACCTTTTGGTGATTTGTATTACTACACTGATTTATGTAAGAACTGTACTCTTTGTTTCACAAAGTGATGACTACTACAAAATTGTATAATGTTATCTTGGACCGTGGAGCCAAGTCTAATTTAGCCAATAGGGCTCATCTCTGTAACTAGAAATGTTTCTATCTTACAGTAACCATAATAATTATCATAGGTATATAATGTGAGACACTGAGTCTTATACCTCAGAGACCCCAAGAGACACAAAGAAATCTCGAGGTATAGGAACGCTTACCAGTGACTCCCAGTTCGTATTGGTAAGAACTGCTTAGGGCAACTATGATTAATCCTTTAGTAGTTATAAACAAGTTTATTACACTTATGCAATGTGCCTGTGATTTGTTGTATTCCCAATATTGCCAAGAACCTGAGAGTGAGGTTTAGACCTCCTGACAATTGGCAACTCGTGCAGGCAATATTTGGTGTTTGTGAGATTTCACTTGTTGCTTAAAACTTTTCCTTCCAAACTGGGACTGTAGGTGTGCATTCCCACACCACCTCTCCCATTTTCTGACCACTTTGTAATCACTTGCAAAGTCTGGCTGCTTTTCTTGGATGTGGTTGATGCCAACTTGACATACTCCACAGCAGCTTTGAATTCCAAGCCTACAGAGTATACAGTAGCCTGACTGTGTGTAAAGTGTTCCTGCTGTGGATCGATATACAGCACGGCGCCTTTTCACAGTTTGATTTTCATTCCCTCCCACACAATGGCCACCATATCAAATATCTGCATGAGAACTGAAACTTGATGTCTCAAACTTCCTTGCCTCCCATGGAGGATGAGTTGACTTTTGCGGGATGCAAGTCAATCCAAAACCCTATACTGGGATCTCAACCCAGTACTGTGAGATAAGGCAAACAGCCAATAAGCGTCATGCCAAAAGGCTGTTGGTCACGGCTCTGTATGCTGCACTGGAAGCCAATGAAGTGAAGTTTCAAACCCTTGACCTGCAGATTTCATCTCTTAAGCAAGAGATGGGTTTGCAGGAAACAGAATATGTTAGACTGCAGCAGAATTTGTAGTCTGAACTTCAAACACTGCACAATGAAAAGGATTCACTCTTGCATCATTCTGCACAGGCTGGAGAGCATGAAATTTGTATGTTGAAGCAGGAGTGTGAAAGTTTGAGACAGGATAAGGGTCAGGCTTTGAATATGAATGACTTGTTGGGTAGAGCGAATGAACAGTTGAGTGAGAATATGGGAAATACAGGACAAGATAAACCAGTGTTACCACGAGGTCCCTGCATCCTAATTGATACCCTCAGGGGTGCACCGTAGACAGCTAATGTTTAGGCATAAGCTATACTAATATAGGGCTAAGGCTGCTCACCAGACAAGAGTAAATGTCAGGATATAAATGCATATTGTTATAATCCACTTTGCTTGCTAATGCACACATATTATACCACGCATTTTCTGTCTATTTTTACTTGTCAGATGCCAAGACACCTGTTCTTGAAGTAATTATAATATGTAAGGCAACATTGCCATCCTTTGGTGATGTGCACCACTACCTTGTTATGTAAGACTCTGTATAAGAACTTCTTTGTTCTAAAACTGATGACTTTACAGAATTATATAATGTTATCTTGGACTGTGGAGCCACCTCTAATTTAACCAATAGGGCTCATCTCTGTAACTAGAAATGTTTCTATCTTTTAGTAACCATAGTAATTATCACAGGTATATAATGTTATGCATAGGCTTTACACCTCAGAGACCCGAGAGATCCCAAGAGACTACAGAGAAACCTCGAGGTGTAGGGAACACTTAGCACTGGCTCCCGGTTCGTGATGGTAAGAACTGCTTAGGCCAACTGTGATTTATCCCTTTGTAGTAATAAACATGTTTATTACTGAATGCAACTTGTTTGTGATTATTTGCATTCCCAATATCGTCAAGAATCTGAAAGTGAGGTTTAGACCTCTTACACCAGGTACATAATGACTTAGAAATGGCTACTAGGACAATCGTGACTTGAACGCCAGATACAGAGTGTTGCAGAAACAAATGCAAGATGATGTTGATATGAATGTTGCTAATGTGAGTCATGCATAATGTGAATCTAAAATGGTGAAACTGCGCTATCAGCGAGAGGTTCTGGCTGGACATGTTAAGGCGATGGGAGATGTAGCCCTGCCTTAACCACGCCATCTGAAGGGGAGGTCTCAGATGACTACATCTCCCAGTACAATGCCCAGTCACACCCCTACTATGGCCCAGAAACCCCACCCAGCCATCCACAACATGGTGGGTCCCCACTCCACCCACACCTTATCATACGCTGTCGACACAGACGCGCATATCATGGGTGACGCCAACATGGTGGCCCCCATGATGGGGAGCAGGCCTGAGTTTCCGTCCCAATGGCACCACCGTGCATTATTATTATGGAATACAGGCAGGAGATAGAATCAATGATTGAGAATGCAAGGGAAACATGCCTATATCTGAGAGAAATAAGCTAGTCCTTAAACCCAGATTAGGCAGCTCTGCAAGAGGTTGGCACTCAGGAAGGCATGGTTCATACCACAGCTGAGGCTGCAGCCTGGGCAGCCCTGAATGGCACCCGAGGTAACCTACCCCAGCCTGATCAGCCCAATAATCCCTACAAATGGCCTCACTCTGTTCAGCAAATAGCTGACAGTATTGGTCAGATGAGCCCATCTGACAACCTCAGCTGCCACTTGGAAAAGGTGCATTCCAAATGTGAGATGTTTAGCCTCACTGCAGACTATCAGGTCCAAATTCTATGCCAGACCATTGAGCCTGGACTGTGGGCCAACTCCTGATGCCATCTGCCAGGCTGGCAATGCCACCTTGACGAGGTTGCAGCTGAACTTTTTCTGCACACAGCCAAGGTGTAGTAGGGTGGACGCTTGCATACCCTGTGAAACAGAATGCAAAGGAAAGTCCAGCGACTTACCACCAGAGACTGTGGGATGGCCTACCTAGCAGGAAAACAACTCGCACAAGAAGCTGCAGATGTAGATCTTATTGAATATAAGACATTGTTCCTTAGGAACATAATCCTGCAGTAAGAGAGAAGGTAGAGCCAACCACCAATCCCACCACAGAAAGGTTTGCCAACATCCTTTGGAAAACTGAGAGAGTTTACCAACTCACATCTGTGATCTGGGCTCCAGTTCCAAGAAAGTAGCCGCTGGGGAGCCTACTCAAGAGGCCATGACGCACCACGTGGTGGAAGGGCAAGCCCAACATAAACAGCCCTCCCCGTGGACAACCAGCAACCTCAGCAGGTCCAACAACAACAACAACAACCACAACAGCAGCAGCAACAATGGAGTGGGAACTGGAACTATCATAAGAATAAGAAGCACAAGACTCATAAGGGTAAACAACAACAAAGACCAGGCCCTTCGTATAGGGAGATAGCTGAAGAGAATCAGAAGTTTAGAGAACTCCTGGGGCAAGTGTGCTCTGTAGCGGATGCTGTTTATGCTCAGTCCCTTGCAGCCATACAACCAGGAACCCAGGTCTCAATGGGCCATGGTGATACTGGAAGAGGCCCTGAGGCCCATACAGGCCTGAATCCAGAAGCACCTCCCTATAAACCATCAGTGCAGCATGGTGAAGTGGTTCAAGGACCCAGGCCCAACCTCTCCACGCCTCCAGTACAGATTACAATTACAGGCCCCAGTCTGGATTGTAAACAAGCTGATCTTGGATACAAACAGAAGGCCCTGCACTGAGGTCGAGGTTGGGGCCGCCACTTACAGTGTTATTGGATATAGGTGCGGCTGTGTCTGTATTACATGATGACCATCCGATACATCTCCTTGGTCCACTGGATGGAGGACCAACATGTTGGGAGTATGGTACTAGGTTACCTGCATACCACTCTCTACCACTACCCATAGAGTTGGGACACCTGAAGGCCTCACACACCTTCCAACTGATAGTATTACATGATCATCATAGTATCATTGGGATTGACTTCCTTGCACCGTACGGCTGTGGTGGATCTAGCTAATATGCTGTTGATACAGATTCAGGGCCAATATCATACTATTTTCATCCCTGATTCACATGTCGTGGCAACAATATCTGCCAACAATAAGGAGTATGGACGTCATAGATTTGTTCAAGAACCATGAGCTTTTCCCAAGCTCCTTCCCATTTTGCAAAAGCATTTGGAAGCATTTGCTATCAACAAGCATGACTGTGGCAGAATGCACACTGTAATCAAAGTGCCAGGACCAGCACACAAGAGGCAAAGGCAATATCCTTTCCCGTCTGAGGCCTTGCCTCTCTTAGGGAAACAATAAAATCACTCCTCAACCAAGGGTAATCAAAACATATGTTTCTACAGCCAACTCCCCAGTGGCCTGTGAAGAAACCTACAGGCATCTGGAGACTTACTATTAACTATAGAAACTAAACCAGGTCACCCCAGTTGTGCTCCAACTGTGGCCTCCGCGACCTGATGTGTTACGACTCTTGACCCCTGATCTAAAATGGTTCAGTGCGCTGGATATCTCCAATGGTTTCTGGTCACTGCCATTGGCCCCAAGAGTCAATATAAGTTTGCCTTCACCTTTGAAGGTAGATAGTACACGTGGACCTGCTTACCACAGGGATTCCATAACAGCCCGTCCCTGTTCCATCTACACATGATGGATGCCCTGAAGGTTTCTACTCCCCAGTGTCTCTTGCAGTATGTAGATGACCTACTGTTGGCAACAGTCACACAGGAACAACACTTGATCTCTTGAATGAACTACTGACTCTCATTCAGAGAGCAGGCCTCAAATGCAACCCAGCAAAAGCACAACTGTGTCAGAAAGAGGTATTCTTTCTGGGCCTGAGAATAACTGATCAAGGCTGTAGCCCTACCTGGAAGAAGATACAAGGATTACAAGATTTGCCATTGCCCACCAGCGTGGCAACTCTTCAAGGTTTCTAGGTATGGTAAACTATTCTAGAGATTTTATTTGTGATTTTGTTCAGAAGGCTGCTCCTCTGTATGAGTTACTGAAAAGGACATTCCCTGGACTTGGGGCCCCATACACACCCAGGATGTGATGTCACTGAAGCAGGCCTTGGCCTCGGCTCCAGCTCTGGTCAACCCCAATCCAGCACTACTGTTCCATCGGAGTGTGCCACCTCAGCCATTGCCATGTCAGCAGTGCTGGCCCAGAAGGTTCATGGTACTCTTGAGACCCATTGCATATGCATCACAGCTCTTGAGCCCAGTGGAACAGAAGTACAACCTTTGCAAAAGGAACCTTCTGGCCACCTACTGGGCTGTCAAGCACTTTCTGTATATCATTGGGTACTCTCCATTAATCATTAACATGAACCACACCCAACTACCTTTCTGTTATCAGAGAGAGGACCAAACACCAGGCTGACACATTGGTCACTTATTCTCCAGGTTAGAGACATACAGGTACACCCAATCAAATGCCATCCATGCTGGCACATGGACTCCTTTTCCAAGGAGAACCCCATGACTGTACACTGCAACCACCTGATCTTCCAGATCCAGGTCCTTTTTCTCCTGCCATGCCACAAATACTTGAGAGCACTTCTTGTGTCATATTTTTACAGACGGTTCAACTTCCTACTATCAGGAAAATAGATTGCAGGGATGGGTATCTTAGTGATTTACCCTACGGTAACACTGTTAAAATCTCTAACATTGCAGTGTGGATCATCACAGTATGTAGAGATGGCAATGGTGGCCTGTGCCCTTGAGTTCATCCAGCATGGGACCGAGGATACTATTATTTTTACAGACTCTAACTGGGCTTGTTGTTCCTTACAGAATTTCTTCCTTTCTGGCAGAAGAACTCCTTCCTCTCTTCTGATGGCAGCCCAGTAAAACACAAAAACTGGTAATATACATACACTCACTGACACAAAGGTTTGCACACAAACTCTGTGTACAAAGTCAAGGCTCATTCCATTCATGACCCTACCATGCCTTCAATGACACAGCAGACACCCTTGCCAAGGAAGGGGCCCAGGTGGGAGGACACCTGGATGATGGACCATCCAGAGGCCAATACTGCTGTACATATTGCGGCAGTCAGGAAGAAACCTGAACCTTTTTCCCCTTGGACCTTTCAACAGCCCAACATGTTGATACTGAACTCAAAGAAGTATTCAGATTCCTTGACAAAAGGACCAAAGAAAAACTTCCCACACACAATCCCTACCAGAGGCATGAAAGTAAGTTACACTTGTCCCCAGATGACAAGCTCATCTGATACCAACCGGATGATACACCACCAAGTTGTGGGTGGTCCCAGACACCTTAGGTCTGAATTCTTGCACCAAGTGAATGATACACCCACTGGTGGACACCAGGGAGTGGAAAACACCCATCAGAGACTCAAGACCACTGCCTGGTGGCCTGGTGTCACCAAAGACATTAAACGAGATAGACAACTATCTTGTTTGTGCACAAAACAATCCCATCCCCACCAAATGAAATGCCACGCCCTACCACAAAGACACTCTGGCCCTTGGCATGCCATACAGATTGATTTTATTGGTCCCCTGACCAATACCAGCAAAAGACAAGTATGATCTTGTGGTAACTGATCTTTTCTCTAAGTGGGTCAAAACTTTCCCCACTAAGACATGCACTGCTAAAACCACTGCCAAAATCCTGGGGAACAAATCTTCTTCAGGTGGGGCCTACCTCTTAAGGTAGACTCTGACAAAGGAACCAGTTTTACAGGTGAGTTGATGAAAGAACTCTTGAGCTCCTTGGAGTTCAGCATAAGTTCCACATACCTTACCACCCTCAATCTTCAGGTCAAGTAGAAAGAGACAACAGACGGATTAAGCAAATGCTTTCCAAATTCATTGAGGACAATCCCAAAACCTGGGATTCCTGTTACCATTACTCCTTATGGAAATCAGGGTACACCCTCAGCCACCACCCAGTTGACACCCTTTGAGGTGATGACTGGAAGACAGATGAGATTACCCGAACACCTATTGTTTGACCTGTACACCCCACTGCAGACCATGTGTCTGTAGACCAATGTGGAAAACTCAGAAAAGATCTCATATACACACACTAGTAGTATGTTGCCAATTGCATGGGCAAGACCCAGCAACAGTCCAAGATACAGTTCGACAAACATGCACAAGAAGTGAATTGGCAGGTTGGAGATCAGGTAACGGTCCTTCGATTTGCACATCCCACACATTCCTTCCCCAATAAGTGGGAAGGCCCTTGCCCCATTGTCAACAAGCTCAGTCCAGCAGTCTATCAAGTTAGACACCTACATAACAATAAACTGACTGACAAGTGGTTACATGCAAACCAACTGAAACTGTATTAGAGCATAATTACTTTTCCTCACCCCATTGGGCGGAATAGTACTAACCTACTAATGTTTGATTTTCCTTTTCAGATATACTGACAAGATGGCTATCTTGTTCCATTTTCTCCTCATCTCAGGAGTTATCCCTGCATCCAAGGCACAGTACTAAACCTCCTACATCACCTTGATCCTCCAGCATCTGCCCCAGAGGGAGTATCCGTCAAAATACCTGATAGTTTGATTACTGTCCATGAAGGTTCTGATGCTTACCTCACTGCCTTGGTTGTTGCTCCTGATAAATCTACTCCTACAACTTGAGTGGCAAACCACATCGCAAGTACAAATCCTCCTGTGGCCAAACTCTCCAAGGAACTTTCCAGGGTTGGCCCAAAGCTAAATTATCCTCAAATGGTTCTCTGTCCTTGCTACAAACTGCTCTTAGACATTCTGGTTTATATAATATCACTGCTTTGATAGAGCCCTCATATTGTAATTCTTTGTCTAAGGACTCTGCTCGAAAATTTTGTGTTGTACACAACATGGCCTCTGCTGCCATGTAACTTTCTGTGATACCACCCACTGACAAACAGCTTTGGAATGTCCAAAGCACACCCTGGTCCTCGTAGTGGTCTAACAGCCACTGCTCTACCTGGTACACTGATTAACAATTTACAGTTTATGCATATACCTGTTTTGTTTAATTTAACTTACTGGAATATGAAATAATTTGTTATGTGTCACAATACTAACACTTCAGCATTTTACAGTACTTTGTTGCTTGATAGTTTAGCAGCATTTCAGATTCATACTTAAGACCCTTTTGCTGGGGTACATACTACCAAGCATAGAGGCAACTTCAGGAAAAGACCCAATCCTAATGATCAAGTCATAAACGTAATACACGTGAAGTTGACCATTCTGATGTCACTGGTGCAACAGGCACTGTCACAGGTCTCTTTGGTACAGCTATGTCTATCTGGAATAAAGCAGACATTGCTGCTATCAAATCTCATTCAGCCAAATTTCAAACTGGTTTGGTAAACAATATACTACCCCCATTATTGCATGGTGTGGATAGCCTTAGTCAGGAAGAAAGATACACTGTTTACAATATGCATGACATTGCTAAGGCATTTACAGACTCTAAAGATAAGATTAAGACACTCATTGCACAGAATAACAAAGAAGCAGATAAACAATACATTGCCCGTGAGATTTTATGCTCAGCCATGGCTCCTACATTATCACTACCATCAATAATCTCTTCCATGATCTAGAATCTGGAAGAATCCCTGATATCATACATGACAGACGATTTCTAAATGGTATTGTCCATGTAAAACCCTGGCTGTATTGCTATTTGTATTCAATATCTCTAACTAATTCCTTTCTACAGCTAGAAACTTGGGTTTGTGACCAGACACCCTAACACTGGTCCCTGTTTTACTTCTAAGAAATGTTCTACCAAAGATACAATGTTTATTTCTTTTACTGTCTCTTTACCACATTTTGATCCCACTACAGCTTTGTTCGACAAGCTGGCTTCCAGACACTCCATTGATACCTTAATGATGACATCTATAGAGAATGCCTGGACTTGCCTCCTCTATTGGTCATCCATCCTTTCCTGGACACCCAATACCAGCACACAGACCGCTAAGTAAGAAACAATATATCTACTTGTGTCAATGTGATGTATTTGATGTTATTAAACCTGTATGTGGTTATTCTCCCGACAGTATTGATTGGTCCTTTTCCATGGATGATGACATCAGCAGGAATGACACAGCCTTTTCGACTCAACATTGGCTCCAGACAAACTGTACCAGTCTTATTGAGAGGAGGTTCATTGCCTGTCAACACGGATTTCAAGACAGCCTATACCTGCCTGGTACAGTTGCAAAATGGAGACCCCACTGTTAAAATGCAGTACAATTCTGATGGGAGTACAGTGTGATTACAAATTATAAAAGCTAGTCATATGGTACTAAGACTTGTGTTATTGATTCCCCAATTTCTGCTTTGTCCCTCACCAAAAGCTATTATTGGACATACGTTATTACCCCCATCCCCCTTATGGATGCGGACATCATTGATGGTAACCCGATTATCTGCTCACCCTTTCTGAGTATCTATCATATTTTAATGTACACATAGATCCACTGACACTTACATTAAAATCACTTTTAGAGAGAAAACACCCACCTTATCCACATCAGCAATAATATTACTAAGGCTAATGAAGCTATCTTTTCATTAATTAATGATGGTGATATGAATGATGCATTAACTAACACTTGGTTGGAGATTACTTTTAAAGGTTTGTTGTTATACAAGCATTTTGATATTTTTCTTAGTTATGATGCTATACTCTCACGGCACACACTGCGAAACACTGTGAGCAGCGGGAGTTCCTTTACAAGGCTTATGTAGTCGGGTTTGTAAATGGCCCTGCTCCTGACCTTTCCATATTTTTGCCTGTGTTGCCCTTAGCGGTAACGGGGGAATGTTACACGAGGTCCCTGCACCCTTATTGGTATCCCCAGAGGTACACCATAGACAGCTAGTGCTTAGGCATATGTTGTACTAACATACAGGGCTAAGGCGTCTACTACACAGAGCAGATGTCAGAAATGTATGCATATTATTGTTATACACTTGCTTTCTAATACATATATATAGTCTATGTATTTCTTGCTTATAAGATGTTAGGACATCTGTGTCCTTGAAATGATTATGATATATATATATATATATATATATATATATGTCGGTATTGCCACCTTTGGTGATTTGTACTACTACACTGATTTATGTAAGAACTGTACTCTTTTGTTTCACAAAGTGATGACTACTACAAAGTTGTATAATGTTATTTTGGACTGTGGAGCCACCTCTAATTTAGCCAATGAGGCTCATCTCTGTAACTAGAAATGTTTCTGTCTTACAGTAACCATAGTAATTATCATAGGTATATAATGTGAGACACTGAGTCTTATACTCGGAGACCCCAAGACACTAAGAAACCTCAAGTATAGGGAACGCTTTAGCACTGGTTCCCGGGTTCACGGTAAGAACTGCTTAGGCAACTATGATTTATCCTTTGGTAGTAGTAATAAACAAGTTTATTACTCTTATGCCACATGTCTGTGATTTATTGCATTCCCAATATTGCCAAGAACCTGAGAGTGAGGTTTAGACCTCCTGACAGTAATGATCATTTTACTACCCTACCTATACACACTGGTGTTCCCCAGGGCTCCATCCTGGTTCCCCTACTTTTCAATGTTCATCAATGCACTCCTGCCAATAGCCTTAACTGAGGCACTTCTCTATGTTGACGATCTAGTCCTTTTCCACAGGAATAGATTCCGGAATCTATCTCTCCACCCTCACTCTAAGCTATAGTGCAGCTCAAAACTGGTTCCTTTCAACAAATTCCTTATAAATGAGAAAAAGATGAAAGTCATGCTCTTCAGTTCAAAGCCTTTCCTTGCAAAGGCTACCAAAGCTGACTTCTCCTCACTGTACTCACACCAGCTGGCCTCACCCTTGAAACTGTCACATCTTTTAAATACCTAGGTGTGACCCTAGACCCTCCCTTACCTTCAATGATCATAAAAATCTCACTATGAGGAAAGTTCACCAAATGCTAGGTGCTGCCTGCCACCTAAGCAGTTTCTCTCCCCTGAAGCTCAGCTAGCCATTGCACAAGGTAACTTACTGCCCTTCTAGACTACTGCTCCCCTATTTACCCTTTGTGTCCTCCTCAATTCACTCTCATCTAAATATTACATATAATTCCATATGTCAATTCACTCTCCAAGCCCTCTATACTACCCATCACTGCACACTCTACCAGTCACTAGGGTGACTCCCACTCCAGGGTCATTTCGACTATGCCATGGGATGTTTACTAGACAAATCATTTAGGAACTACCAGCTGTCCTCCAATGTTTCACTACTTACTGAGAGGGTGGTTTCAAGGTGCTACAGGGTTTCTCTATTACTCCAGTCAAGTCCCTCAGTCTCTACCAATATGGGCAGCAAAGCATTCTCTGTCACTGCCCCTCCTTTTAGAACCAGCTCCCATTGTTCATTCAGCAATCCTCTCCCACTCTCCCACTTGTCCTTTAAAACTAACCTTAAAGCCTGGCTTCTGACTGAGACTACTTGCAGCAGTTCCCTAGACAATAATCATATCCGTAAACCACCCTAGTCCCTTGGACATATGGTAACTGCCTGCCTTGCCTTTAAACCCTGCATGTTGTCACTTTCTGTGTTGAATCCCAGTGACTATGTCACATGGCTACCTGAAGTTGCCACTGTTGCAACTGTCCAGTGTCTGCTACACAAACTGCTTCACTGTCAATTATCGCTACCATCTGTCTCCTTGTTATGTTTGCTTGCCTCATCTATTTCTTTGCAGTCTCTGTGTACACAACCCACTGCTTGAAAAGTCCTACAGCTGGCAACTTCTGGTATCCTGATTTGGTTCTAACTGATAGTGCCGACTGAGCTACTTACAAGGTACTCTGACCTCACTTTGAGGTGTTGTCCAACACTGAATGAATTTAATGGGCTCTGACCTCATGCTGAATTTGTGTACTTCCACAGTGAACTATGTACTTACTGTAAATATACCCCATGCTGAGTTGTGTATTAACCCACTGGACTATGTACTTATTGTAATAACCTGTATATGTATTCTTTACCTGCATAAGTATTGTATTCTCTGTTGTTACTGCTATCCATGTACTTTAATTGCTGTTGTTGTTGTCTGCCACTTTGTGGCTCTGGTCGGACTGAAAATAATCCTTGAATCAGTGCACTTATAAAGTTACCAAAACATAAATAAATAAAAATAAATAAATAAAATGTTTGTTGACTATGTTTTTGCAACCAGTATTTCTTTTAATCATGACTTTGGCATTTTAGAAAATTTTTGTACCAGAAGTGGGTGAAATCTAATGGACCTTCCTATAACCACATTAGTGGTGACTAGTAGCTCCTGATCAAATGAGTGTTTTTGACTTGCCCACTGAACACCCAATTTTGGTGACAGTTACCAGTCACCACTAATGTGTTCATGTGGAGAAGTGGTTCTCACCCAAGTGAGGTACATAAATTTTGAAAATGCTAAATTATGAATGAAACAATATTGGGTGGAAATAAAACTAAAGGCCAGATTCTCAAAAGGTTTTGGGACTAAGTCCCATACTGCAACTGCAGTTGTGTACTAAAATCACCACAGTTGTGGAGATTGTCATTCTCATCCACAGCAGCTGCGGAGATGTTACAGCTGGTCCCACCAGCCAGGACATTTTCTGCAGCTGCAGGGATCTGAGGCAACACCACTCGAAGTTGTTGTAAATCGTGGACCCAGTTGTAAACTGACTCCACTTCTGAGAATACTATAGCTGCGTGAGAAACTGTAGTTCCATAAATGGCAACCCACCTGCACCTAGTTTTTTCCCACAACTGTGGGATTTTCAAGAACTTTGAGAATCTGCCCTAAGTCCCCATGCGTACACATTACAGCTTTAGGTGGACACAGTTTATTTTTTACATAAGTTTTGTATCACTTGGTTTATAGTGATATAGGACCTACGTGCTGTAGAGTGTCCAGCCAATAACATGAGTGGACAGAGAATGCTGGCAGCCTTCTCGGTGGCATCGGGAGAGTGGATGTTGTTGGGACATGGAGGAACCACTGGACACCAGGAATGAATTCTAGAAGGCATCATGGGGGAGATACAACTCCAAGGAAAGAAATGTGACAGGAATCATGGGAGAGGAGACCACTAAACACCAGGGAATGGATTCTAACATGGGTTGGGTGAGGGAAGCCACTAGACACCAGGGAATGAATTCTAATAGGGATCGGTAAGGGGACCACTGGACACCAGGGAATTAATTCTAACAGGGATCTGGTGAGGGAGACATCTGAATGCTGGGGAAGAAATTATTTTGTCTTTCTTGCACCCTGTGTTTATATTCCTATTCCTCCCAATTGGCTCCCTTCTGTCAGTGACCTCCCAGCTCTATCACCCACCTTATCTGCTTTTGACTGTCATGGGTGAGTGAGTGCCACATTTGATGGTGTGGAGCCTGTGGGGTCACCAGCATCATCCTGGTGGCTGAGTTTTTTTTCCTAATGTTTTCTCCCTTTCCCAAGGTCAGTGTGTATGCACCAGTGCACATGTACTGTGCAACAACAGAACACTCTCAACATCTGCATCCAACCTTTTAGAAGACAATTGCTTGTTGCCTGAACTAGGTGGCAGCCAATCAGAATTAATTCTTCTCCTTTTTCCTAAAGGAGGAGAGCTGTCTGTGGATGCTTAATCTTACTTTCCCTGGCCAGCCCCCAAGCGACGCTTGTCTTACCAAACCCAGTTCTCCTTTGTGTAGCTGGTATGGCACCCTGTGCCTCAGTCCAGCATACAACTGGGTCAGCTAGGAAGGAATTCAAACAGGGATCAGGTGGGGATCACTAGACACCAGGGAATGATTCTAACTGGGATTGGTGAGAGGGAAAAGGATCACTGGACACTAGAGAATTCATTCTAACAGGAATCAGGTAGTGGACCACCGACACCAGAGAATTAGTAGAGATTAGATGAGGAGACCACTGGACACAAGGAATTAATTATAACAGGGATCAGGTGAGAGTAAGCCACTAAACCCCAGGGAATTGATTCTAGCAGGGATTGTTTGGGAGGGTATTCCTGGGCACCAGGGAATTAATTCTAACAGGGATCAGAAGGGTATCATTGAGCACTAGGGAACACATTTTAATTGGGATTGAGTGAGAAGGGAGGGGAGCGCTGTCACAAAGGAATGAACTCTAACATGAATGTGGTGAAGGGTGAGAGATGCACAACAGGGAACTAATTTAATCAGGATTGGTTGAGGGAATCACTGGATACTAGGAAATTACTTCTAACAGGGACAGACTGAGAGGGGTTCACAGGACACAAGGGAATTAAATTTATCAGGGTTTGGCTGAGGTGAGAGGTGACCACTAAAGACCAGAAATTGTCAGTACTGCCATATGTACTGGGATGGGGAAAGATTTTTGAGGTTTAAGGCAAGGCACCACTGTTGACCACAGGCTGCAGCGTAGAGCCCAAAGCCAGAATATAATTATATGCAAATGGTTTCTATCCCTTGTTAGGACAGAGTGGTCACTTTCATGGTGAGGTTGAAATATAGGGTTATGGTTCTCAGGCACAAACATGTTTTGTCCTGTACAAATGGCTTCTAGAGCAAGTGTGTAATGCCTGTTCCTTGACCTCAGCTGTCTTCCCCTTCATACAGTAGCCTGCAGGGGCTATGTCTGCAGTTTGCACCTTCACTGCACAGCACTCACAAGGGGCATTTTCAACACTCCATTACACAGGCAAAACTTTGTTCTGTGCACGTTTGAATATACCAATCTAAGTGCACTGGGCTACTTTACACACTGGTAAGAGGCTTTTGCAGTGCTTTTGCGGTGCTTTTGCTCAAGCTTCAAAGTGCTGCCCTAGTATTTTGTTGAATCTGAGCTGTGGTTTTGCTGGATTCTTTCATGATCTCATGCTGCAATTTTAAGAGAGATTCCTGTGAACTTTATAAAATATATTAATAATGACGTTTAAGTTGAAATGGAAGCAAATTTGTAGATGTGAAGTTTAATAATGCTCTAATTGTGTTTCCATAGCAGTATATAACCTTTTAGATTTTCTTTAACCCATTCAGCATTCTCTGGAAACAGAAATTGCCTGACTTTGAACTGTGAGGTCAACATCCCTATTTCTTCCTGTCTAGTGTGAAACATGAATAATGCATGCGTATCTCAGAGTTTGGTTTTAGCCTGTTTTCATTATGAGAACTGCAGCATGGTGCTTGTTTCCAAGAAATCTGACTCTTGAGACTGGTTAAATTTGTGTTTTAATGTAGCTCAGAATACTTCATAACACTGACTGTGCATGCACAAATTCATTAGCCACAGAGAGGTGAAAGTTTAACACGATTATCTCTTTAGTATCTCAATCTTACTTTCACAGCTTGGGTGAGAAAGACCATCTGCATAATTCTTGGGGACAGAGGCTTTGGTACCTTTTCCATAGCAAATTATAATTGTTGCCAACTCACATCACTTACACCTTCTGAAGACAATATGGGATCAAACAAGTACTCCTAAACCTTCAATGCTAAGATTTACAACCTCAACAAGTAGAATTATCCATTGCAACTACAAAACTGATACAGAACTGAATGAGTCATTTTACATTCAGTATTACCCTCAGTGAAGAAAGGGAGCAATTACATATAGGGATATGTCATAGGATGTACTATGACAGATACATTTCTACTACATGGCTACTATTTCACCTTAATTTCATCAGGGACATATTTGTCCATAGTAATACTCTGTTACTGATGGTGTCGCACCCATTAATAATAAAGTAGGAACCATGAACAACAGAGAATAACACACTCACTCAGCACACAAAAGTGTCTTAATCCTCAACAAAGTACAGTAAAAAAAAACTGGGTGTCTTTAAAAACCTGTGGCCATTTTATATTATAAACTTGGAAACATAAGGCAATCAAATTACTATACCACTTACCTCACTCAGTGAATTTACCACCTTGCTGTTCACTGCATACATGGATATTCTACAGTGGCAGCCAGATGTTGGGGCTCACCCATGTCGAGCGACAAACGTGTGTGTGTGTGTGTGTGTGTGTGTGTGTGTCTGTGTGTATGTTGCTGCCATTTTACACTCTGATGTACAGTAGTGTGTGAGTGTCTGTGTACTGAGCTGCCAAGACCTTGAGGAAAATGATGTCATGGCTGCCTGAATGACATCAGCTCTCACCCAAGATTTCACTGGCTGGTCTAAAAGTGTCTGAGGGATTTTCTGTGAAACTGTTAATTATCAGAGCATTAAAATAATATCTGTACATGACAAATGGCAATTTTTTCATTTTGTCTGTAATAAATTAGGCCTGGTTGCCATTATGTTAGGAAAAAAGTAAAGTTTATAATATATCTGCAACTGATCTTTATGACTTTTCTTTCCCTATTTAAGGGCTTCACTTAAATATCTACTTGTTTAAATATGTGGCTGTTTAAAGAGGGTCTTTTTTTCTCCACCCAAACCTCGGCTGGCTATTCCTTCGGGCCACCAAGGCCCGCCTCCTTGCCACTATGTCTTTTGCATTCCACTGTCTAGTTATTTCCACAGCCTGGGTAACTCAAGGCATCCCTTCATTTGAGGGCCCTTCCCCATGGAGGGAACTGGGAGGAGAGTCACCCAAGGGCATTCCAACCATATCCCAGGTATGGCAGGGTCAGCACGAACATGTCCGGGCTTCGTGGCAAGTGGGGACCAGCAACCACCATCTGGTCAGCCGAGCAGCTACTTTTCCCATTTTCCTCAGTGCCCCACCTCCCACAGAATGGTCCAAGCTGAGATAGCATCCTGGAGGGTGTGTTCAGTAGTGCATCAAGGCCATGTGCTGCCAAGAACACCAGCCATGACCAGCCCAGTGGTGCTGAAGGTTCAGGCACTGGATGCCACACTTCCACCATGCCAGTGACCCAAGTTCAAGAATGAGCCCAGGCGCGGGCAGCAGAGGAGGAAGTAGGATCGGCATCTGATGGACTGCTTTCTTCTCCCTGGGGAGGGATCCAGAATGCCTCCAGCACAGTAGTAGCCCCAGTGGAGACTGGGGCACAGCTAGTGCTTGAGCAGTTAGGAGGGAGGCAGATGCTTATGGCACTGCTGTGCAGGCATCATTGCATGCCTGTGCTCCTAGGGCAAACACACAAAGCTTGAAAAATCCCCAGTAGCAGATAAGCAGTGGCTCTCCTCTGAACCACGTCCACCACAGATCCAACACTGGGCCTTGTCTCTGTTCCCCGCCTGCTCCTCTACCACCTTGGCTGGCACACTTGATTCTAGATAGAGCACCAGAGTGAGACAGCCCTACCCCAGGGTGTTCAGAGCTGAGGAGTCCGCCAGCAGGAGGATGGTGAAGGCAATGGAGACAGGCAACCAGGTGGGTGGTACAGTGGTGTCAGGTGAGCAGGAGAAGCCTGAGAGAGTTCCAGGGTAGGGTGCACAAATAGAAGATAAAAAAAAAGAACACCAGCCACTAGTCACCACCAGGAGCCATCAAACAGTGGTCCAGGACCTGCCCACCCCCAGGAGGGAAGCATTCAGTGGACACTGTAAACTCCTCCCTGCTGGACTCTACTTCTGATGTCCGGTTCAGGCTATGAACCCAGGTCGCCAGCGCGTCGGCAACATTCATCGCTTAGTGCCATGGAGCCGGCTTGGTCTCTTTTTCAGTAGCCTGAAATGTTCATGTTTAATCTATTCATCTAATAAGCATATTATATTAAATAAGTGTGGATATATAGTCCCAGGATTTAGAGACTACACATGATGCTAAAGTATTAGTTATTTTTGATTATATAAAACATGTTTTGCTTCTGTTTCTTCATACTGGGTAGAATACCCTATGTTATTTAGTTACTATCTGTCAGCTAGAACTTGATAGAGTGTAAATTAACATACTATTGGAGTGTTCTCTGTTGTCAGCCTCAGAAGTGGAGGTTTTATGATGAAATTGTTTTCATTATTTTATTATATTATATTAATTGCCCCTGCTCCATTTATAAGAACTTCAACTATGCCACTATCATTTACTTAGTTTTATCACTTAATATTTTTGTGAGAATCTGTTTTTATGAAAGTAGGGTGGACATATTGCAAGTGACAATGAATGTTCAATGTAATTTGGATTGAAAATTCAATAAAACTGTAAGTACAAAAAATTATTATAAAAAAGATGGGCAGCATTCTTAACTTGTTTGTTTACACACCTTTGATGTGTAATACCTGCATAAACTACTTGACCTTCCCTATTCTGGTTTAGGGTAACACACAACTTGGTGTGTAAATAAAATTTCTTACACTCTGCTGCCATGAAATATATATATATATATATATGTATATATATATAGATAAAAATATAGATATATATAGATATATATGAGTGAATATATTAATGCCTATGATAATACATTTTGACACTTGTTTTCAATATCTCCAGGGTGGTCTGATGTGTGATGATAAATTTCAGCACATATTTTCAATACAGTTGGTTAGTTAGTTAAAATTGTATTTTTATATAGGGTAGAACTTAGGACCAATGGTCCTATTTACAAAGTTGTCCTGTGAACATATAAAACATACTAGAAACCAATAAACAATAAATTAGTGTAAGCACATACAGTATACATGTATTGCACAGATATTTAACACTTAATAATCAAATACAGACAATGAAATCCAAAATAAAGCAGCATTTTTAGCGATAGTTGCATTCTTGAGTTATGCTCATTTTAGTTGAGATTTAAAAGTAGATACTTTTGTCAAATTCCTGATTGTTGGTGATAGTTTATTCCAGGGTGGTCTGACCTACAGTGAGGATATCACATTTATCCTCACTGTAGATAATTTATCCTCACAGTAGGTCACCAAGAGGCACTATCTGCACTTTACTGCACCAGGGCACAAACTACAGTTAAATGCCCCTCATTACATCTCCCAGCATGCACACTGAGAGGTCTTTTTGAGGGGTTTATTTTTCTCAGAAAAGTAATAAAATCCCCAATCTTAAAGTCTAACAGTAAACCCAAATGCTGCAGCCATCCCTTCTCACCTACGACTTCACCTCCCACTGGCTCTCCTGTTTCTGATAACCAGAAACTTCCTCCACTGCTCCACAGTCCTTTGCCAGCCGTCAATGTCCTCCTGTGATGTCTGAATGGATCCATGTCAATACAGCGAAGTAAAATCAGCAATTGCAATAACAGCGTGTTTTCTATAGCGACTACAATTACGGAGACCAGTAAAATCAAGCGAGTCCCTATTTGGCACATACAGTCAGATCTGTAACATACCTTGCTCTTCATTTTAGTACTTCTGCCTTAAGGTCGCCTCACGGTACTTTAGCCTCCCGCTCTGTACCCACATCTGTCCACTGGCATTCACTCCCAGTCCTACTCATTCCACCTGACATTTAAAAATACCTACAGAACAAAACCTCTGCTCTTCTTCCACACTGGTAGGCAATCATTCTACATATAAGTCCTGGGGCTATGCCCCTCAGCACCACCCGGAGCTGTGCCCCTGAACCCCATTTCTAGAATAACCTCCTCTGAGGTGCACCTGGATCTTGAGGTAGGCTATTAACCCAGAGTCACTAAAAGTGTTCTGTGTTATAATGCAGCGATCGCTATTATTGCAGTCGCTATAACAGCATCTCTGAAAATTACCGCTGTATTGACGTGCTACCGCCTGAACAGGCCGAACATACCAGAAAGCAGGATCAAATAGATAGTAAACATTTAAAAATTCAAATAAAACAAAAGGAATAGACTGAAAGCTCGCTCCCTCGCTAACTGGGAGCTACCACCCACCATGTTGATAAAACTGTTTAGTCTGCTCACACAAAAGAAACAGCCAAACAAATGCCACATTACCAATGGATGAGGAAGGACCCTAGCTACCATACTACCATCCCAAGCTACTACTACTAAGAGTGCAATGTAAAAACAGCGGTGGGGGGACATTTTAAAAATCGTATTTTTAAAAACTGAAACAAAAACAAATCACCTCATTGCATAATATATATATATGTATGTATATATATGTGTGTGTGTATACACACACACACACACACACACACACAGTACTATATATAAATAAGGGATATGGAATGGGGCAGCTGGAAATATCACTGATATTTCCAGTATCCTGCCTTGATGTCACAAGGTCAAATGCAGGATGGGAAATATCAGTGATATTTCCAGTAGCCCTGCTGCATATTTCATTTATGTAAAGCCATTTGTTTTTTGTAGGTTTGGTTTTCATTTTATTTTTTGTAATACATATTTTCATGTGTTTTCCTGCACTGTTTCTTTCATTTTGGTCTTAGTAGTAGGTTGGGATGCTAGCGTAGTAGCTAAGGTCCCTACCTACATCTGTTGCTAACATGCAATTTGACTGGCTGCTTCCTTTCTGTGGGTGGACTAAACAGTTTTTTCAATATGGCGGCAGTAGCTCCTGTTTAGTGAGAGAGCTAGGAGAGAGCTTTCATTGCTTTTATTTTATTTGTATTTATATTTTAAATGTTCACTATCTGGTTGCTCCTGCTTTCTGGTATGTTCAGCCCTTTCATTCATTGGAGGAGGATGTTGCCAACCAGCGAAATAACTGTTTAGGAGAGGAGGATGTTCCCATTTGGTGAAAGCAGTGAAAGCCAGTGGGAGGTAGGTAGTTGAACTCGTAGGTGATAAGAGATGGCTGCAGCATTTTGGGCTTTGAAGTGAGAGTTTCCGATAGATTTTCTTTTATTTCCTGAGAAAAAATCCACAAAGACCTTTGAGTGTGAATGCCGGTTTCACACTGAGGAGGTTGAGAGTTGCAGCCAGCATGTGGGTGTTCTTGGAGATGTGATGTGGACATTTAACTGTAGTTTGTGCCCCTGGTGTGGCAAATTGCAGATAGTGCCTCCCAGTGACCTACTGTGAGGATAAATGACCTACAATAAGGATAAAAGTGATAGACCACCCTGGAGATATTGAAAATACATACTGAAATGTATCCTCACAGGCATTACACACACACATATATATATATATATATATATATATATATATATATATATATATATATATAGAGTAGTAGGTCTGGGTAACAAGAATTTACACTACCCGAGGGTTTGATGCTACATAAACCCGAGAGCAAAGCTCAAAGGGTTTATGGAAGCATCTAACCTCAGGGTGTGTATAATTGGTGTTTCACACCCAGACCCATATTTTATTTTATATAATTGCTGGGTTTCCTTTTTTGCCTCAGCAATTGTATAAAATAAAATCTAGCTGTGCAGCCAGGTTTGTGGAGGGTGAAGTATCGCTGTCGTAGTCAGTAGTTTGATTTTTGTTAATTTTTTTTTTATTATTTTGTTCACAGCACTGACTAGGCAGATTTTTTTTTTATGTACTTACGCCTTGTAGAAGTGGCAGTTTGCAGTGTCCATAGCGTGTTCCCTGAGCAGGCATGGTGTCCCAAGCTTAGTGCAGTGGTAACGCATGTACAGTGAGGGAAATTAGGTAAGATGTTTGCCGTGAATGAACACTCCTTCACGCAATTATGCCATGTTTTCCTATGGAAAAAGGGAAACCAGTAATTATATATATATATATATATATATATATATATATATATATATATGATTGGAGCTGTCAGATAAATGATTTATCTACATAATGCTGTTTGACCTTGGTAACCTCAAGGAGTGGTAGTTTCATGAGTGGCGTCCAAGGCTCAACAGCACAAAGTGCAGATAAATCATTTAGTCTGACAGCTCATCATTGTATATTTCATTTATGCAATAGGATGCTTTCTTTCAGTGCAAGGACATTTGCTTTTGACTGTTTATCTTTTCTTAATGATAATTTCTGGACTTTTATTAACTTGCCCAGTGTAGATCTGCCTAGTGTAGTGGTTGCTATTAAATGAGGTACCACTCATTGTGTAGAAAATTTTGTGTAAACAAATTTCGTGCTCACAGCACCATGCTATTTTTTCATTTTAAAGTAATTTGCATTTGTTTCTCAAAAAGTGAAAACAAAATTGAATTTTCTGCTGTTTTTGCTAATTATAAAAAGTACTAAAAGGTATCTATAAATGAAACACCACTCATTTTGTAGATAATTTTGTGCTGAACAACTTTCATGCTCACAATACTATGCTATCCTTTTTCGTTTTAAAGTTATTCCCATTTGAATATGATTGACTGCAGGCTGGACATTCTAAGTGAATTCCAAGAGATTTGTGACATAGTAACTATGTCCCAGATATTCAAAGAGTTGCGCCTGGTGCAACAAGTTGCACCAGGTGCAACCTACGCACTGTGCCTGGTGGGATATTCAAAGGCTGCCAGGTGCAGCACAATCCCGATGTGCTGGGGCACAATGGTAATGTATGCAGCGCAAATGCAGGGGCATGCCCATGCATATGCAGCACATCCGATATTCAGCCCAGGATGCAGCGCATATGCTGGCACAACCCTGCATTGTGCCACATAGAGGAGCTCAAATTGAGCCCGTTAAATGAAGGAACAACTCCTGGCCACCCACAGGGTGCAACACAGCAACCACCAGCCATGGGTGTCCACCTACCACCCAGAACACCCTCCACAAGCACTCATAGGCCTGGTAGTCTAGTGGTACCCCCCTCCCTCATTGGCCTGATCATGGGCAAATGTACAGTTAATATCCCTAGTTGGTCTAATGGTACCCGCCTCCCTCCCATAAACCCAATCATGGACAAATGCACAAGTAATATCCCTGGCGGTGTGGTGGTACTCCCTCCCTCCTGGTAGCCCGATCGTAGGCAGTGGTAAAACCAACCATGCCCTGGTGGTCTAGTGGATCCCCCTCCGATCCCGACCTTCTGAATGCATCTGCTGTACCTATGTAATATCCCGGTGGTCCAGTGGTAACCCTTCTCTCCTGCACCACAGAGGACCCCTGCCTCAGTTTCCCCGTCATTGGCGGGTGGCTGCACTCCACCTGCATACTGCTTGGCATTCACTGAGTGACAGCTTACAGTATGATCTGCAACCAGTTGGTCCACAGTGTGAACAAATGGGCTTGCACATCCATACTGTACTACACAGCACAAATTATGAATGAACCCATTCACAGATTTGTGCATGTTAGTACAGTAGGGTGTGCAAGCCCATTCATCCACACATGTGGACCAATTGGCTTGCAGATCATACTTGTAAGCTGTCATTTGGCAGGAGGCCAGGTGGTATGTCGGTGGAGTGCAGCCACCCACCAATGACGGGAGGGAGCTGGATGGCAGGGGTCCTCTGTGGGTGGAGGGAAGGGAAGTTACCACTGGACCACCAAGGATATTACATAGGTACAGAAGATGCAATCAGAGGGTTGGGATTGGGAGGGGGTCCACTAGACCACCAGGGCATGGTTGTTTTACCACTGCCTACGATCGGGCTACCGGAGGAGGGGTACCATTAGACTGCCAGGGATATTACCTGTGCATTTGCCAGTAATTGGGTTTACAGGAGGGAGGGGGTTCACCAGACCGCAAGGATATTAATTGTACATTTGCCCACAATTGGGCCTATGGGAGGGAGAGGGCACCACTAGATTATAAGGGCTTGTGTTCTATTCTTTGTGCTGCAATCATGGTTACAGGGCAGGGGATGCCTCGGGACCCCTCAGTCCACACGTCATTCTGTGCAGGGTGTCTGGCACAATTTTCTTGGCTGCTCTGTGCAACTGCACATGCAAATGGGGCCATAATGACATGCTAATGGCCCCATTTGTGCCATGTATATAATATGGTCTCATTTGCATGCCCTCTTCTAATTATCATGGGTGCTGCACCCAGCACAACTGCATTTGTGCTGGTGCATCCCAGTGCTCCCTATCTGTGACTGGCACTGTTGCAGTGCCACTGCGCTGTGCACAGTCTGTGCCATATTCAATGGTGCTGCACCATAGCACATCACCATTAAATATCACCTGGTCCTCGCCCTGGCACATCCCAGCTGCACTGCACCCACACTTGCATCATTGCCAGGTGCAGTCTGACTATTCGGCTGTGTGTATAATGAGTAACTGTGTGTATAAATAAATTTATACAACAGTTATTCAGATAAACAGATTTATCACACTCTATTTATCTCTACACCTATTGTATAAATATATATATATATATATATATATATATATATATATATATATCTAGGATATGTAACTAGGACTGTGTAATACATGATTTATTTTTCCAAGAGCTGTTTGACCTTGGATAATCTCACAAGTGGCGTAAGCACCGAGTGATTTGCCCAAAGTCAAACAGCTCAAGTGAAATAAATCATGTATTCCAGAAGGTCCTGGATACATATTTCATTTATGCAATAAGGATTATTTAGGATTGTGTAAGGAGTTTTGTTTTAAATTGTTTATTTAATTTTCCATGTTAACATACATGGACTTTCTGTAGCTTTCCTAGGGTAGCTTAGCTTAGCATAGTGGTTGCTAAGCAGTTGCTATGGATGCTCCAACTTTACATTATGGACAGTACATAATGAAAATTTTGATGCACAATTCTTTTGTTTTACATTTTGGGGGAACTTGTTCATCAGAAAAGTAAATAAAAACTGAATTGTCTGCCATTTTTGTTGATTATAAAAATCTAAAGGCATCTATATACCAAATACCTCTCATTTTGTAGATAATTTTGTGCCGAACAACTTTTGTGCTCGATGTACAATGCTATCGGTCTTCATTTTAAAATTATTTGTATTTGTTTGTCAAAAAGTGAAAAAAAAAAACTTTACTTTCTGCTATTTATTGCTAATTCTACAAAAACTAAAAGGTGTCTATAAATGAAACAGCACTCATTTTGTAGATATTTTGTGCTGGACAACTTTTGTGCTCACAGTACCATGCTATCTTTTTCATTTTAAAGTTATTTGCATTTGAATATGATTAGTACTGCTACTGAAGCTTAACATTCTAAATTGGCTGATGACATAGCAACTGTGTATATAAATGTAAAAACAAAACAAGATGCTGCATCAGCATGGGAGCTCAGTTAAAACAAAAGGGTTATAGTATATGCACGCTGAAAATAGAATAACTCTATTTCAGTGTGTTTTAATATAACCCTTTTGTTTTGTGTATATAATGAGTGATGACATAGTAACTATGTACATAAATGAGTAATGACATACTTACTATGTACGTAAATGGTTTCATTACACAGTAGGTACAATACCATTATTTATGGCATGCAATTATTGTTCACACCTGTTGCATTTAAGATACTGCATAAAACTGCATTAATGCTTTAGTTAGGGCCAAAGCCACAAAAGCAGGAAATGTGGTGTCAGGGTTTCCAAAGCTAATACTTCTTACCCACCCTGCACACACAACAGGCATCGAGGGTGCCTTGTTGTCAGCCCTAACGCTAACCCCATTCCATATGTAAATAAGTTGAGATGGGTACAGTATAGGAGAATGGGGTGAGCGTTAGGTTGATGACCCAAAGGCACCCCCAGCACCCTAGTATGATTGTATGATGTCTAGTGCCATGTCAGTATGTTTGGGAGGGCCACATGCTGAGTACAAGGAGGCTGCCAGGCTTGTGTCCAACAATGCAGTGCAGAGAGAGTGCTGCTGGTAGATAGATACTGAACAGTACTGGAGGTACCGGTACTGCAGTTGGGATGTATGAGTTACAGTGTCATGGCACTGTTATGGGAGGGTGACCAGATGTCCACTGTCATGACAGTGTGTTGTGGGTGTGCCTGTAAGGAGAGTACACTGGGTGTGGGCCACTGCATATGGAGGCTGGTTTAGTCACATGTGTGACAGGAGGGATAATGGCAGCACTGTAATCAGAGTGTATGGGGCCTGTTGGCATTCTTCTGTGTTTGAGAATAGCTTGTAGGTCCACTGTCATGGCACTGTGTTGGATCAGTGACTGGAACATTTAACTACTGTATAACTGTCACTGTCATGGTGGGATGGTTGACTGAATGGAGAGACAGATAGGTGATGTTACAAATGTCACCAGTACCACAATGCTGCTGTATGAGTTCTGCTACCATGCAACTCTGTGCTGGGGGTCGAATATCTGCTACTAGGGAAGTGTGTTGAGAGGGGGCAACTACATGTGGTCTCCTACTGGCCCTCCCTATGCACTGCCCCATCCCACATGACCCCAGCAGCCTCTGTTAAGTCTCTAAGGAGCATTTTGGGTGCGGTTCCCACAGTGGCTCTCTCCCATGGTGGTCAGCATGAGGGCATTCCCCAACACACTGGCATAGCAGAGGACATCCTTCACCTGGTGGACCATGATGATGGATGTTTCTTGTGTTTTCTGCTGAGAGATGCATGTTGTTTGTCTTACCTGATGATGGCTGTTTGTGGTTGGTTGTGTTGCCTTGCTCCTTCAGCTGCTTGTGGGGGGTGGAGTTAGGGATGGAAACCCAACATCACATTTCCCTGCTTTTGTGGCATTGACTGTAACCCTAACTGGTGCATTAACACAGATTTTTGCAATGAATTTCCATACTTTTCAGATAGTGTGATTGAATCCTCATTTGCCTGTGGACGCATTGGGCTCTGGGCCCTGTGCTCCATCCCACCATAGATGCGTACATTTATGTTGAAGTGGAAGTGCAGGGCCAGACAGCAATTTATTTTCTTCATTGTGGTTATCTTATGGAAAATTGCATTTTTTTATTTTTTATCCATTTTAATTTTGTCCCTAAATCATTGTGGGGATATGTGTTATCCTTGTAGTACCATTATAACCTTTTATTGATATACACATTGTCCCCCTTGTTCTTTAGCATTTCCATTGCTTCTATACTCTCACTTACCTACAGCAAAACCTCCTCCCCCTTCCAGCCATCCTCCCTCTGTATCCCTTCTGGTTCCACCCTCAGAATGCGCCATCGCTCTGGCACCAGGTAATTAGGGTACCAATCAGCAATGTTGCTGACCACTTGTTTTGCTGTTCCCCACTTAAAGATTACTATTCTGGGGAGTGGATCTTGGGAGGGGCAGTGAGTCCTGCAGTTGGTGCCCTGATTTCCTGGCTTCTGTAATGTGGGTGCTCTGAGCACTGTAAGGGTCCATTCTGAACTGAATGTAGCCTGGTATGGCCATATCTTAGTCATGGCTACCTGTTCACCATGACTCGTTAATGGCTACAATGTCCAGGTCTACTTATACTATGATGGTCTCTAGGTCTGGAAATTTATTTCCAAAACCTCATTGCATGTCCACATGACCCTGAACACCTTGCTCCCTCTCTGTCTGCTATCCCCTTCATCCCTTGTGACCCACCACATTTCCCCTCTCTTTTGCAACTTTTGTTCCCATCCCCTTGTCTTCTGCTTCTCTGCTTTTCCCATTAACCTGCTCCCTGGGAGATTTTCCTCCCCTCGGGTCCTCCCTTCCTACTGTTTCAGTCTGTGGGGAGGTAGTTCGCCACCCTTTGTCTTTGCACTACCTGCCTCAGCTTGCTTAAATGTTCATCAAAGTAACATTTAAACATCCACTGAGGACTGTTGTTTCCTTGCCAGATGGATGCAGGCCATCACCACTGTATAAGCCCTCATCCCCTCCAAGTTGGTCCCCAGTCCTCAATGTAGCTAAACCTTCTTGACTCTGCACAATTCCTTCAGCCATGAGTTGAAGATACTGGTGCAGAGTATCCTATCTCTTCTAAACCATAGACAAGCAGCACCTCAGGGAAAGTCACTGATGTATGCTGCATGCCTTAGGCCCCTCCACAGCTTCCTGAACTCTTCCTATACAATCCAAGTCCTGCCCCTTACTTGGTCATTAGTCCCCAGGTGGAAAATAGACATGCCCCTGCCCTGGTGATGTAGCAAACCTTAGGATCTCCTGCCCATTCCTTTGAGCCCTGAAGCTTGGTAGACACATTACCTCTCTCTCACACAGCTTCCTATTTGAAAATGTATTCCCCCAACAATTGAATCCCTACCAGAAGCTGCTTCCTCCTCTTGTGGACCTTCTAATCTGTAGTGACACAAGCTGAGGAATGAGCCCTTGACCTGTTAACCCACCCTTTCAGAGCCCACCATGATTCAACTAGCCTCCTTCTCCTACGCAAACTCTTGGGCAATGGCAGTAGATTGGGTGGCCCCTGAATGGGGAAAAATGTCTCTGGTCCTATGCAGCTTGGCTCTGAGATCAGTGACCTCTGCCTCAGCCCAGAGAGGTGGGTGATGGGGCAATGCCTCAACCTTCAGAATGTCTCCAGGAAAACTGTAGCCCCACATCCATTGCACTACACCACACTACCATAATTAACTTCATGTATTGCTACCTATTGCTTTCAAGTATACCTTGCCCTATTACCCCTTCCTCTGTTTTGTTCTTTCCCACCCACACCTTCTATATGTATTTAGTTTTATCACCCTACCCTTTATAAGTGCTTCTTGCTTTCCCCTTTTCCCCTTTGTTTACTCTGTATACCATTAAAAGGGTGACTGAGTGACTCAAATATGAGCAATTCAATCTCAGCACCTGGAATGTGGCTACCCTTCAAGGGTAGCGACCAGTGAAGAACAGGGCGATATGAAGAATGGAGGGAGTCCAGAAGAGGAGGGAGGGTATATAAGGGGTAGTGCAGCATGAGGCTGAAAGCTGGTGCCATGGTGGAGTTGTGAGGGTGGCTGGCTGCAATGGGAAGGTGCAGAGTTCGGGGCTGGGAGGGATACAGTATTTTTTTTTTTGCTCAGTAATTTACGTTTTTTTCAAAGTTCCACCCCTTTTCCTGACATCCCCCGGAATTAGTAATCCTTAGTAAGGTGGGGCATAGCCCCTGCAGAACAACTTTTTCTATGTTCACTGTTTTTCCTCACTGCAAGTGTATATCGCCTCCCCGTGATGTACACTCGCCATAATGGTGATAGCTATTCCATGATCGCTGTTATGACATGGAACCTGTCTATTCCTTTACTTGCTTGGTTGTATGATGCCTTGTACCTATTTGTCTCTTTACTTCTCACTTAAATTAACACTACCCTTTTTGTCTTTCTTGAACTATTTCTGTACCTACCCTAGATAGGATGTTCTCCCATTTGCATCTAAAGCTGCTACCTGCTTGTTACTTTCCCCAGAAATGCCTCCTATCCCACTGCCTACAGTTCCCTATGCAGATAACAGTAAGCTAACAAGCATATTTTGTCAGTCTGGCAGAGCACCCTGCATGTGTGTGTCTCCTGTGATACTGAATATGCCAGTAGTATCTTTTCCACTCCTGATACGAACTACCACTGAACTAAGGACAGTTATGGAGGGTCCTGTGCTCCCACAGGCAAATAAGGATACAAGTAAACTATCTGAAAAAGTAAGGAAATTCATTGCAAAAAAATCCATTAATGCATCGGTTAGTGTTGTTATTAAAGTGACAAAAAGCAGTGAAATGTGGCATTAGGGTTTCCACCCTGCAGACACCAATAGGCACTGGGGCCATCAGCCCTGACACTCACCCCATTCAATAAGTAAATAAGCTGAGATAGGTACAGTATAGGCACTTTGGGCCCTGTTCTTATGTCACAGTGGAGGATCCCGCACTCACATGTTCTGTGATTTTCCTTATTTTACTGTGGGAGCACAAGGTCCAAAGGACCCTGCACATTCATCTCACCATAGATGCATGACCAAATTATCAGTATAGCCATATTATTACCCTAGCACATGTACCGGTAGAGAACATTTTCAAATCCCAGCCAAAACATAATTCTGTGCTACTGCGATGCCATTCCTCACCACAGGTGTGAAAACACATTTTGGCAGGATTTGAAAATGACAGCTGTGACAAACATGAAGTTGGGTAATAAGAAGGCTATGTTGAAAATCTTGGGTCAAAATATTTAAAATTTCCGAGTTACAAGAGGACATTGCAAAATTGCAATGAATGGTCATAACTTTTATTTTTTATTTTGATCCCAAGTTTTCAACATAGTCTTCTTATGACCTCTCCTCATAAACCCCATAGCTGAAAATGTTCAAATCCATGCTAAAATGCCATTCAGTGCCACAGGTACAAAAACATGTTTCAGACAGGATGTGAAAATAACAGTTGTACTGTTCATGAGGTGATGTAAAAATTGGCTATGTTGAAAATTTGGAGTCAAAATATTGCAAATGATCAAAGTTATGCAAGTGCATAGAAAATGTAAATGAGCACACATAACTTGGCCAGTTTTAGAATATTTTCATCAGATTTCCAACATGGCCTTTTGGAACCTTACCTCATGAACACTGGCACTGTCATTTCATTAATCAGGCCTGAAAAGTGATTTTGTACAATGACTGCAAATCACCTTCTGAGCTCCTTTTAATGAAACAACAGTTGCAGTCTTCATGAGGTGGGGTCCAAAAAGGCTATGTAGAAAATTTGGTGAAAAAATTCCAAAAATGGCAAAGTTATGAACATACAGTAAGTTCAAACATCACTGAAATACATTATATGGCACATAACTTTATTTCTCAGTTTGTGGTTTGGCTTTGAAGAGTGCAGATGTGTCCTAGTCCACAGAAGATGACAGCCTATGACCTCTGGTGGTAAGTATAGGGTAAGGATGTGTGGGGTGGGGTGGGTGGTGGGTGCTCAGTCAGAGGGTAGGGATGGGGAAGGGGTTCAGAGGAATGATGATGAGGGATTATTTTCTTTTTTCAGATGTAAAAAAGACATTGGGGATTGTTTTCTTTTTATAGGTGCAACAAAGAACAGCAGGAATTTTTGACTTTCAGGACACTGGGAGTGGGCTCCCAAGTGTCCCACACTGCTGGGGAATTTTGTACATGCTGACATAGGGACTGGGGCCTCTGATATCAACCACTAATAATAAAGCAATGGGCTGCAGGTGAGGGACTAAAATAAAAGTTGGCGGGCAGTGATCAGAGGGAGGGGTGCCACTAGACACCAGGGACAGCTATCAGCAGGTGGGGGTTGATACTAGACACCAGGGAGTGCAATAAGAGGGTGGGGTGCCACTAGACACCAAGGACTGTGATTGGCAGGTGGAGATTTGGCCACTAAACACCAGGGCAGCTGTGGCTCACTCTTCACAGTGCAGCTGACAGCATGAGTTCCAGCTGCAGCTTCAAAGTCAAGATAATCCCAATGTTCTCATATAGAGAATGTGAAACCACCCTCTTGCTAAGCTGGACACCCAGGATTTGGGTGCCCGAAAACATATATTAAGGCACAATATGTAAAAAACAAACATCACAGTCTAGCAAAATGGGTCCTGTTTAGTTAGGTTCTGTATGTTTGTTTATTAAAATCATGGCATTTTGTGTTTTTCCACATTGACAGTTCATGAAAGAACTCAACAAGATGGCATTTGGTACAGAATGAAAATGTTTGATGTCCTGCCTATTCAGTGGTGTGAAACCAAAATCCAGCATTTGCAGCATCAAATATTTACTTTCACATAAAATGTTATCTCAAAACCCCTAGCGCATGTGCAAGTAGGAAAACACTAACATTTAAAACGTTATAACTCTGAAACTCCATGACATTTTTCACCGGACCTGTCAAAGGCACTACCTTGGGACATGACACATGTCCCCTGCAAGTCTGGGGCAACAATTCATTTCATGTAAGTTGTAGGCTAGAGTAAAATAAAAAACAATGTTAAGTATAGGAAAATATTTTGTTTTTTCTAGAAATGACACGTGTATCTCAAAAGCTACACAAGCTACTGTCACGAAAATTTCCACACACCAAGACTGTGCCTCCTAGGCAGCATATACAAATCCTTAGCTCATTTCATAAAAGGAGCCAAAGATATTAATGTGCAAAATTTGAGGCTTAATATTAAACAGGCTACCTTACTATAGGGCTCTACGCACCCCATAATATGTATTATAAGTTGTAAAAACTTTGTTAATGCTCCAGTTAGGTCAAAGCAAAAAAAAGTTGGGAAATTAGGCATTAGTTTCTCTAACACCCCACCCTTCCAAACCAGACAGGATAGCAGGTGTGGGAGTGTGCCTTAGGCTTCTTAAGCCTAACACTCATCCCATTCCATCTGTAAATAAGGTCAGATGTGTAGACTTTATGAGAATGGGGTGAGTTAGGCTTGAGAAGCCCAAGGCAAACCCTACACCTATTCTCCTGCCTGGTTTGGGAGGGTGGAGTGTTAGGGAAAATGTAGCACCTCATTTTCCAACTTTTGTTGCTTTGACCCTAACTGGAGCAATTCAGCAAAGTTTTTTGCAACTTATTTCCTTACTTTTTGAGACAGTATAATAGTATCCTTATTTAACTATGGGAGATCCCTCGCTCCCTTCCCTCCCTAGATGTATATATGTACAGTGGCCCTACAGGATGAAACCCAATTGTGCAGCATTGTGCAGCACTCTGCAGAATGCTAAGCAGACCTAACGAATACATTGTAATTTCAATGGCAATTGTCCCTTTGTCATTCAGGAAATGTGACACTGCAGGATGAAATGAATGCCACAGTTTCTGCATGACAAAGGGCTAATTCCATTGAAATTACATTGCTTTCTTCAGTAGGTCTGCTGCAGCGTATTGCAGAGTGCTTTTAAAAGTGGGTTTCCATGCTGGGGACACCACTGTATGTAGCTGTGGAAGGAGGGCACCTGGGCCATGATTTTCCATTTATAGAATGACAGTGACCAAACTGTCAGCATAGCCATCTTATTACCCCACCTCATGTACCCAGTAAAGAAGATATTTGAATCTCCACCAAAACATAATTCATGCTAACTACAATGTCGTTTGTGCCACATGTGTGAAAACACATTTTGGCCAGGATTTGAAAATGACAGCTGTGACATACATGAGGTGGAGTAATAAGAAAGCTATGTTGGAAATTTATGGTGAAAATATTTAACATTTCTGAAGTTACATGTGGGTATATAAAATTGCAATAAATGGTCATAACTTTGGCATTTTTCATATTTTGACTCCAAAGTTCAACACAGTCTTTTATGATTCCACCTCATAAACCCCTTTGGGTAAAATTTTCAAATCTGTGCCAAACACCATTCTGTGCCACAGGTGCAAAACACATTTCAAACAGGATGTAAAATGACAGCTGAACTGTTCATTAAATGGTGGAAAAATGCTATGTTGAAAATTTGGACTCAAAATATTGAAAAATACCAAGTAATGCATGCATGCAAAGAAACATTTTAACATACCCATTTATAGAATTTATTCACTAATTTAACGACGTTTTATGAGCCTCAGCTCATGAACACTGAGTTAAATTTCATTATTCAGTCCCAAAAGGTGATTTCTCATAGCAACCATGAAATCATCTTCCAGGCTTGAGTAACGAAATGACAGTGACAGTGTTCATGAGGTGGGGTCCCAAAAAGGCCATGTTGGGAAACTGGTGAAAGAATTCCAAAAATGGCAAAGTTATTAACATAAGTTTAAAACACAATTGAAATATATTGTACGGCACTTACATTTATTCCTACTTTATGGTTCAGCTTTGAAGACTGCAGACGTGTCCTGGACCACAGAAGATGGCAGCCTATGACTTGATGCTAAGTAAAGGATAAGATGGGGGTATGGGGTGGTGGGTGCTCAGTGGAGGGTCAAGATGGGAGGAGCACTGGGGACAATGAGGACCATTTTCTTTTTATGAGGTTAAATTAAAAAAATTAGGGTCTGTTTTCTTTTTTAGGTGTGAAGAAATAAATATTTAAGGACACTGGGGTGAGCTTCCAGTGACCCACACTGCTTGGGGGTTAAATGATGACACAGGTATTTGGCCCAGATGTCGGCACATTAATAAACAACAGGCTGCGGGAGAGGGAGGTCATCTGACACTGGGGTGGGCATCCTGGTGTCACAATATATAAATTAAATACAGAAGGGAATAGGGAAGGGAAGCACAGTGACACAGGACGGTGCACGACTGGTGACAGCGATCAGAGAGCAGGTACCACCAGACACCAAGGAATAGACAAAAACAATGGGGTAGGTGATTGGGGAGCCACTAGACACCAGAGAACAAGTAAAAAAAAACAGAAACAGTGATTGAGGGTGGGGTGCAATAGACACCAGGGACTAATAAAAAATAAGGGTGACAGTGATCAGAGGGTGGGGGTGCCACTAGACACCAGGAAAATACAGGAAATCATTCTCAAGTCATGAAGATCCTTTTGTGACTTGTGATATGAAAAGATTTTTTCATATCATGTGGTCACAAAAAAGGATTCTTTACAGTAAATAAAACACATTTTTGGGGTATATCAGTAACATTAAAGTGAAGATTGCACCTAATGGGGTCCCAATCAACCAGCTATGTGTGGTGGTCTCTCTCCAGGATGTCCTTTTGTGGCTTTTGAAAACAAAATGTAAGAAAAACTGAAACAAGATTCTTTCCTCATGAAAAAGGATTTAATTCTCATGAAAAGGAATGGGTCTCATGAGAGTGAATCCTTTTTGTGAGAACAAACCTGGTCAATTGTTCTCCCTCTATCCTGAAAAGTGATCTTCCTATTGAAAATAATGAGAAATGAAAACATAATAACTTAGCAACAGATTAATTTTTTCACACAAACAAAGCATGCCTGTTCTGTTACCCAAGCTGCTTCTACCATAAAAAATCACACAAAAATTCCGCACCTGCCTGGATGAAGGGCAATGAGGAAAAATTGCTAAAAGTGGTGATCTTATGTCTTTTGCACTGTTCAGATCTCAGAATTCACATATTCAACCAGAACAAAACATGCCACATCAAGAAATCTACCCCATGGGACAGCACGTACCAAATTTTGAGTAAATCTATTGATTGGTGCCAAGTTATTAAAGTGCAAATGTAAGGTTTATCATTAAACATGCTACTCAACCTAACTATATGGGTAGTCCCATGCCCCTATAATAGATAGATAGATAGATAGATAGATAGATAGATAGATAGATAGAAAGATAGATAGATGGATGGATGGACAGACAGATTGCCACATTGATGGAGGTGAGATGCAGCCCTGATTTTGTTGACTAAGAATGACCATGAAGGTAGTTCTTAAACCAACCAATGACCTCAGGGGACAAACCCAGTTTCAGAAAGGCAGACAAAATCAAGTTATGTATGATTCACCAAGTTGAAAACCTTGGTCAGGTCCACAAAGACAGCAGCAGTAAAAATAAAAACCCTGTCTAGGGTCTTGTGAACTGCCTGTGTGATCTCAACCAAGGCATGGATGTGCTGTGTCTGGGGTGAAATCCATACTGGGCAGGAGTCAAAATGTCATACTTACTGTAAGTAAATAGTTGATCATCTGATCGAAGACTATCTGTTCAAAAATATTAGATAAGGGAGTTGATGGTATTTTTGTACATTGGCCCAGCTCCAGCTTTAAATACTGGAACAACTATTGTGTTTTTCCAGATGTCTGGAAACTGCCCAAGACAACGTGACATATTAAATATTTTTGTAAGTGGAAACAAATAGTATCAGTAGTGATTCTCACAAACCTAAAATTCACCCCATCATTACCCACTGTAGGGTGAGGACTCAGTTTAGTAAGAGGAGAAAGGACCTCACAAGGGATAAGAACCCTAAAATAAAAATTTGATGAACAAAGCCCAGCATGAGGTCATTAATAATATGGCTCCAGGACAAATTATCAGAGTTGTCACATGGAACATAACCCGAAAGGTCCGTAAAAATGTATTAAATTCAGAAGTGATGGTTAATGTCTCATTTATTACCCCCAATGGTGTCTTTTAAAGTCTGGGGTGAAGTACTGATTTTCTTCCAAATTAATCATGTATTAAATTCCATGTATCTGTAACATTCTTCTTTTAAACTGCTTATTTTTGATAAAAATTGTAATTTTAAACTTCTGATCAAAGATTTACATTTGTTTCAGTGCATCCTTATAGACCAAGAGGGCAGCTGCACCCCTAGTCTTTCTGTAGTTTCTCCACTTTTTATCCCTAGCTCTTGTACCCACTCCTGTTTACTTCCCCTAATTCTTACCTCCTCATCAGGACAAAGGAATGATAGATAGCATTGATTTTTTTAGCCAGGTGAGACACTCTAAGCTGAAGCTTGTTTACAGATGCAACCTGGATGTACAAGAAAGTTAAGTGACTTGCTCAGGTCACACAGTATGCAAATGGGGGCTGTGAAATTCAAACCCAGATCTTCAGGTTTGCAGCTCAGAGCCTTAAACCACTGCACTATACTGGTAGCTGAAAGCTTGCAAAGAGTCATTAGCAGTCCAAAAATTGTCCAGAAGGAACCAAACTAAATTTAACAGAATTCAATTTTTTACAAGAATAAACATATACTGGTGGAACTGATCTATTTTTAGCAGTCCAGCAGTAATAAACAGGGCTATGGTCACTAATGCAATCTGATAAAACACCTCACTGTAAAATTGTTGTAGTATCTGAAACAAGGATCCAGTTCAGAATGGAAGAATAACTTGTTCTATAATGGACCCTAGTAGGAGCCTCAATTATCTTTGTAAGCTTAAGATCAAATAACTTGTCCCTGTACTTTGCCGCATCTTTCCTGACCAATTCAATTCATGTCCCTTGAGTGACCAGCTCACAATTATATGGAATTGACCTCTATGAGCCTAAATTAAGCTGACGCTTTTGTTCTGTTTTCCTGGTGGGATATATATACCTTAACAGACAGAAATTTGTTTTGTCCCAATTTCACTGTTAGAGGTACTAGTTCACAGGAGGGTGATCTCAAAAGGGTCTCATCTTGTATTACTGACAGATATTTTTGCATGAACAAACAACCACTTCTTTATGGCAGCTCTGTCACATCGATAGATGTTATAGCTGTTCAAGTTGATCTCAGTTTTGAATTTTTTTCTGATAGCCATTTCTCCAATAATGCAATTACATCAAACTGATGTTGAGTAGGCCAGGCAGAAAAATGTCCCACTTAGCCAGAAGGCTCTGCCCAATCAGATGAACAATGTTTAGGAATGCATTGGGAAAATTCCAGTGGGAAGAGAAACTAGGAGGGGACCAGAATTAAGGTGTACTGAGCCAGACAACAAAAGTAATAAAAGAATCAGATGTCTCTTTAAAATGGCTAAATATTGATCAGTATTGCAAGTAATTACTCTGGAATGCTTAATAGGGTCCTGAAAAACAGAAAAGCATTATAGAGATTTTCCAGCATAATAACTCTCTTGAATAATGGTTTGTTTAAAAAAACAGTGTAACTAAAGTGCCATGAAATGTAATGATTTTTAAGTAAAGAGTCTTTGTAGTCAAATCAACAATCAGGGAATGCCCTAAACTATTAATGGTGTCATAAGGCCATGTATAACTATTATTTAAAGGAATGGTATCAGCTGGGCTAGATGTCCCATTCCATGTAATCACGCTCAAAATAATTATAAAGTAAATCATATGTATAAGCAGTTAGAACTGTTGCACAAACCCAGATTGTCATCTGATCCCCCTGGAAATCAAACTCACTCCATGACTGCTAGTTTGGTTGCTCGTTGGCAACAGTTTATTCTAGGCACTAATTACCATTTACATTCCAAACTCCTCTGCAATAAAAGTTACATCTCAAAACAGTAAATACAGTTGTCCATTCTTGCTTCAAGAACGTTCTTCCTTCCTTGTCCTCTTCCTCATCGTAGCTTCACCTTCAGGTCCGGACACTCAGATCCGACCCCACACCATCACCAGTACCAGGTACTGACTTACCAGGACTTCCACCCCTTAGGTCTGGACATTATGATCCGACCCCTAGTCTCTACCCTTCCCACCCCCTTTATTTCCATACCTGGGTGCCTTTTGCCCCCAGCATGTGTTGCCCTGCCCTCACCCCTTTCTGCCTACCCCTTATTTTCCCTCTCCCACCCCTTCCCCTTGACTGAACCATTTCCTGCTGGCAATGGAAGATGGGGCTCCTTCCTGCGGAAAGTATCTAGGGCCTTCTTTTGATCTCCCTACCAGGTCTATCATGGGTCTCAGGAAAAGGCACATGCCAAATTCCATCAGGTGCACCGCATCTGACCTGTATACATCTGCCCTCCTGAAAGATATGTCTCTGTGTTGTATATGTACCCCCATCTGAATCACTGCTCTTGCCACCTTCCTATTGAGCTGTTTTTCTCCCTTCTCCACTGTTTTTACTTGCCATAGTTTTTGGAGGGGCTCTTGGTTCTCATTAGCCACCTGAACCATGATTAAGCCTGACCACTTTGGCAAAGTGACCACCTCCATCAGTCAGGTAAAAGCATCACATTTTAACTTGCCCCTCTGAAAACTATAAAAAGTAAGAACACTGGAGTTAATTTGAAAAGTGCAGGGTTTAATGCAGCATACTGGGGGAGATGTGCCCTGGTACTTTAACTATATACTTCTGTTTGGTCATACACCAGGAGCCACCCCACTAATTTTACAAAATTGTATTGTAAATACAGGGGTTCAGCTTGCAAACCTTTCGTACTGATCTGTACCAATGCCCCCATGGTGTTTCTCCCAGGTCATTCCTCCTAAATGTATGATTAGTAAATCTGGCCTGCACCATCGTATCTGAAGCTCCTCCAGCAGCAGCATCAACTGAGCCCATCTCATGCCCTTATTGCTTTCGATTGCACCTCGTGCTCCACGTCCATCCATAGTTGTGTCCCACCACCCTCGATGCTATAAACCTCTCTGCCCAATAGATAAAGAAGTGCCCCACCAACCAAACCTGTCGTTTTCTCCTCGTCCCTGTCCCCTGATCCATTTTTGACCATGACAAATGGATGACCACCCTGTCCTGCCTCCAGTCCATGTCCCCTGCTTGTAGACCCTGGGCTGTCCCCGACTCCGTGGGCACCACCTTCCCGACCCTGAAAGCTCCTTTGTCATGACTGCGAAGACTGCTCTAAATAAGCAGGTTTCCTTTGCTGTGGTACATACCTGCTGTAGGGCACCCATCACCTCCGGAGCAGCTGCCCCATGATGGGCCTCCTCTATCCTTTCTCACCCCATGTCCTCTCTGCCACCCTGCAACCATCTGCCTCACCTCCTCCCTGCCATGGCATCTGGCCAGTCTCTGTCTTTACATACCCATCCTATGCCGGCCAGTTGCACCCCATTGTGGTATGGGCCATCCTTCCTCCCACTTCACTACTACATATTGTTTCACTTGTTCCTTTGAGACCTGCTCCTCCATGTCCCAGCCGGCTCTAGCCCCAAACTCCTGGAATGCCCCATGCTCCTTCATATGATCTAAGTGTGTTGGGTGCCAGGAGCCCCATATAGCCATCTGGCTTTTCCCTCCAACCTCCCATAGATGGTCTGGGACCCTGGTCCTGTGCACGCTGCACTTGGCACCAGCTCCCAGAACCAGTTCACTGCAAATTGGAAAGACTGTCAGCCACATAATTCTGAATACCTTCCATATGCTGTGCTTTAAATGACAAATTCAAATGCAGTCCCAACAGAACCATATGACGATAACCCTCCTACTGAGTCGGTAATCTCTCCTTTCCTGTTTATTACCTCTACCACTCCTTTATCATCGCACCAAAACAGTATGTGTTTTCCACTCATGCTGTCCCCCAAACCTCCAGAGCTACCAAGATGGGGAATATCTCCAAGAAGGTAATGTTCTTCAGTCAACCTGCCTCCTTTCAGGTGCCCGGCCATGCCTCCGACATCCGGTCCCCTTTGAAGTAGGTCCCCATCCCCAGAGCCCTGAAGCATTGGTGTATAACTCCAATTCCATGTTATGCGCCCATTCCTCCAGTGCACCTTCAACTCAACACCCGATGGTGAAACATGAAAAAGAACCATTATGGTGATTGTCACTGTAATGGTCCTTTCCGTCATTTTGCTTTCCCTAGTGTTCTGCCCCTCTCTGGACCAATTCTGACCTGGAGTTGATAATCATGCAAAGTCTGGGGGGGTGTGGGGGCACAGCCCCACAGAAAACACTCTTAGATAAGGCCACAATACCTGCATTGGTATTGTGCCGTTGCTATCTTGAGGAGATTGGCATTTTCACTGTCAACCTTCCTTGGTGCTTCCATTCCTTCTGCCAGAATGTCACCCCATTATACCCATCGAGAACTCCTCCCACACCCCTATGTTCTCCTGTACCCATTTCGTGATGTCTACCCAGTGATGTGGCTTTTTGCCTTCCTGTGGCCTTTGCCTACCTCCTGGTAAAGGCCCTGCCCAGGCTTATGGCCTTACAAGTGAAATTAAGGTGCCTCAGCAGCTGCTGTACTATACCTGTGGCACCCTCCTCCTCCCTTTAACTTGTGCTAACAAGCCCTTGAGTCATGCCACTTTGTCCCCTGCCAGGTGGAAGCACTCTGCACTGTGTCCACCTCAATCCACAAAACTCCAGCTGGCGGCTAGGGCCTTCCATCTTCCCTCCACCAGTGGAATGCCTATGCATCCACACATCTCCTTAAAGTCTGCCAGCATGCCTTCTGTCTCTGCCAGGCACCCTCTATGAGCAGGAAATTGTCCAAATAGTGGACTATTCTGCTGTGTCCACATCTCCAACCGAAGACCCATTGTACCAAAACTAAAAGTCTCAAAGGTTGAACAGGCCACAGAGCAACACATTGGCATGGCTTTGCTCAAATATAGCCCGCCTCAAATTGGAAACCCAATAGATCCTAATTCTTGGGCCTCACTGGCAATAGCCTGAAAGTGGCCCCCTGCACTGCTCTTATCAGCATCACCGCTTAGTCCAGGGATGCATAAGAGACTGCCCTTAAGTCATCCGGGGCTGATCCTTCATTCACTGATGCCCTTCTAGATAAGAGAGGCGTGTATGAGTCTAAACTCCCTTCCTTGTTCTTCAGGACCACCCCAAAGGTGACACCCTGAAAGGGGCAGGGCAGTTCAGTGAAAGGGCCCGCCACCCTCCCTGCAATGCCTTCTTCCAAATTTTGCCTGGACAATGTCCTCCCTCCCTTTACTGATCCCAAATCCGTTGCTGTCATTGCCTGTGCCCACCCTCAAAATCCAACTGAAACCCTCTCTGAAACCTTTTGCAGGAATTCCGCTCTCACTACATCTGGGTATTCCTGTATCCAGGCCTCAACCACCCTCCTTGCTATGGGGGTGCATGCTAAGGAAAACCCCAGTGCCCTTCTCTTCTGTTCTTATCAGTTCCACCACATAATTGAATTATACCCCCTTCATGCCCCTGCCCCTGCCCTTACCCGCTCCTCTCCCGCCCCAAAAGGACTGCTCCTGGTACTGCCCTCCCTTTGGGTGTACTCCTTTCCCACCCTGTCAGCAGCTTGCCACTGGGTGTGGGCCTGCACAGTGTCAGCAAACATGCCAGAATTCTACAGTTTGTCCACATACATGAGGCACTGTTGCAACCCCAGCATGTCTTTTGCTGTCGGAGCAGGGTTGCCCTTCTTACTGTGCTCACCCCGGACTGCTCCCTGGGCCTGATAGCATTTATACCCACATGTGTACAGTCCCACCTCAGGTCACCTTTTGCTGCCATGCATTTTCTAAACGCCTTGTCATATTACAACCATCCATACCCCAGCTTGGCCTTATACACATCTCTGATAATTGCCATATACATCAAGAGGTGAATTGCCAGCTCTGCTGCTTTTCAAGCAATCAGTGCACTGTATATGAGGAAACCCATCTGCCATGTGTCTATTTTTTCCTTTGTATTTTGCTTCCTCTCCTTGTGCCCCACTACTGAAATGCCATCGCCATTTCCGACTTTCCCATTGACTCCTTCAGTTCTTATTTTTGGCGCGTGTCCTCATCCACTAATCCAAAATGTCCACGATTCCCTTTCCAGATTTTTTCCTTCAGTGAAGATGGCACATGGTTGCCCAGCTTAAAACCAGGGGCCCATCGTACAGTTTTTCTTCCCTGGTAGGGTCTCTGTGCCCCTCCCTCCATGTCCCCAACCTTTATTGCTTGCAGTGCCTGTTCCATCCTTTCTATACCTGTGTCCCCCATATCAGTTATCAACCCTTCCAGGTACTCCTTCAGATTGCCCTTATTTGTAACATCTATGTTGCCCTTACCCCAGTTCAGACCTGGCCCAGAAGGCACTGGTGCGGGCTCTAGTGACAGGGCAGGTGAGGGATGAGCTCTGATCCTCATGGCCTCTTCTCTCCCTGCCCCCTACCTGGTCTTCTCTCTCCTTCCTTTTCTTTGGTGTCTTCTCCTCTTCCTCCCTCCGTTTGCCCGCCTCGACCTGCTCTTTCATCTTATTCATTAGTTTAGCTGCCTCCTCCATCATCTCTTGGCACCGGACACGGGGCCTTCTTAGTGCCATCTATCCACTGCTGTAATATTAAAAGAAGGAAGGAAATGACAACCGTGAGTGGGACTCGCCAACCGTTCCCCTCCTTCTGCCTGGCCGGCCTCTGCCAGGCCCATCTCCTCTTGGTGTGCCCCTCTGGCACCCACCTTACCCTCTTCCAGGGTAACCCTTGCCCCCTTCCGCCTGCTCGCACCCCTTGAATGCAGCCCGATAACTCAAGCCTAATTCCATTAGCCCTACCCTCGATGCTTCATTCCTTCCTCCTTTCTCTTTCTTTTTTTTTTAATGTTCAGCTACATCACACTTGCTCTGTGACACAATTGTATGCCAAGCCATCAATTACACACTCTAGCACCCACTATACATTTTGGGTCATTGTTACGCATTTTATTCCTCGTTGCTTTGTGCCAACGTTACCTCTCTCAGATTCCAGCATCAAAGTCAGCTATGCTTCTAATAGGGCAGAATGCAAGTTTAAAGAAAAATCTGTTCCATAATTTCGGTTAGTGACTTTTGCCTAAATTACGCCAATTCTTGAGTAGAATAGAATAACTCATCCATGTCTGCATCAATTCCTCAGTTGCAGCCAGAAAACCCTCCCTGTAACTCGCCCCTTGTGTCCCCCCATTCACCAGCCAAACTTCACCCCCTCCTCCTGCAGCCCCTGATGCAAGCCCTGACCTTCAGCCTGTAAACGGTTCGCTCCAGTTCTTTCCCTGTGCCCTGACCCTGTCCTGGCCTTTTCCCCCAGTGACTGCAACAATAAGTCAAAACTGCCTGAAAAGTACAAGTTGTCTCCTTGTGGGAACAGGCCCTGTATCCTTTCCATCAAAACTGGGGTAATGAACCGTCTGTTTTGAGCCACCAGCACTGGTCCTTGTCTGCGGATTGCCCAGTGGTTCCCTTGCTTGCTCCCGTTCCTTCTCCTCCATTCAAGTGACACCTGTGCCTGTTAGCAACCCCTTTTCCGGCCACCACGCAGCCTCTCCAGGTCACGTCTGTGCTTCCACGTGGCCTCTTGGCCTTCTGGGCCTCCATCGATCCCAAGCCTTAGCCGACCCAGCTGCCCCACTCCCTTCTGTGCCCTGTGCTTGGTCAGGGCCTCTCCAAACAAACGTCCTCCTCATCACTGGCCTGCTCGTTGTTGTTTTGTTTTTAAAAAAAAAAACCATAAAACCCAAACCCTTGCTCTCCACGCCTCCCTCCTCCCTACTCCCAAAACCACCTGTAACTCCAACCAAACCCGTTGGCCTTTCTAGACCCCATCCATTCTAACCACGCACCACAGTCCCTTTTGAAGCTGCCCTCCAAGGACACTATCCAACCTGCACGCCAATCCAAATGGACCAAAATTACCATGCGGAATGATGCCCGCTTCTCGATGTGGGCTCATTCACTTCCTTCAGTTCTGCCTGTGGTGTCTGCCTCTCCACATCCTGATTGCACTTATGTCATGTCCTCATGGTCACACAAGGAGGCCCCCAACCACCATATTCTCCATGCAACACACAAAGAACAAAACATGGCAGCTTCTCCACCCCCATACGTGCCTAGTACTGCTCAATTTAAACTACCACAGTATTTCACTCCTTGACCACACATATACCTATGTGTTCTTTACCATTTTATGAAATAGTTTTTTTATAAAACTTAAATAATGTACTAACACCAAAACCTTCTCAACCAGCCGTGGCTCTGATTCTGAAGTAAAGTGTCCTGCTCGGTCAATAATTGACTCAGACAGGTCAGTATTTCTTCATACATACAGTCTACTACACTTCCTATTTACAGTAGCTCACAAAATTGACCCTACTAGATCCAGGGAGTGCCCAAGTGTAAGGTTAAAGTGGGTACCTTTTATCATGATATGGGCTTTATTTATTTTTTTTTTGTTTACTGGGTAAGTGCACTAGCCATAGCAATGACTATTTTCAGGCATGACCTGGGAGAGTACAGTACAAACAATGCAGGCACACATTGCAATACAAGTTTAGACATAATTGACAATACAATACAGAGCAAGTTTAGACATAGTTAACAACAGAATACAGAGCAAGTAGACAATAAGTAGCTATAGACAAGGTAGATGCAATAACAGTGTAAAAATATACAAGAACAAAGTATACAAAATATTTTGATGGCTTGCCATTGGATATACTTTTACTTGGGGAAATTACTTTACTTTTTAAACTCTAAAGTTACATAGAAACACAGAAATTGATAGTAGATGAGGACCGCAGGCCCATCCAGTCTGCCCATTTTTTCTGCCTTATGAATGTTCCATAAGCCTTTACTCTGTTAATGGTGTATCTATTCATACTCATCTGTATTGCTCCTTATGCCTGTCCCATGCCTGTCTGAAGCCCTGCACTGTATTCATATCCACCACTTCCTAAGGTAGGCCATTCCATGTATCCTCCACCCTTTCTGTGAAAAGAACTTCCTCACATTACCCTTAATTGGCCTCCTCTAATCTCATTCTGTGTCTTCTTGTCCTGCTATTTTCTTATATTGAAACATGATAGACTATTTCACCTTGTTAAGGCTCTTAAGGTGTTTGAATGTTTCGATCATATCACCTCTCTCTCTCTCTCTCTCTCTCTGTCTCTCTATCTATCTCTCTCCTTTGCTCTAGGGTATACATTGAGCTCTGTTAATCTGTCCTCATATGTTACTCTTTCCACCAACCACAGAAGATGTTTAATTGAGACTCCTGTGGGGTTAGAGGGGCCAGGGAGACAATTTACAAGCACTATCTATGGAAGTTGGGAGCATCTGAGGCTAGTAAATTGACAGCTAAGTGCTAGATCCAAGAAGGGCACCAGCAGTCACCCAATGGGTTAGCACTCTCCTAGTCTGCATGAAAATAGAGAATTTGGTGTTCCATCTTGCATAAATTACAGAAGTATGAAACCATCTGGAATCTAGTGGAACAAGTCTTGGGGAGGCACGAGTTAAAACACTGAAGTAAATAACAGCATGGTTGAATACCATGCATAAATAACAATGAAATTAAAAACAAGGCAGTAAATGATACAACTTGGAAAAACAGTGAGCACTACCACTGAATTCAACATAAAAAATTGATTTTTGTTGGGGCACTGCTCCCATCCCTTGTTACGGGGAAGGGCTGTGCTGCCGAACACCCCAACTTAAAATAACTACCTCCAGGGTGGAAGGAAACTCAGAAAGGGAGAAACCATGGGGGGTGTAAAGAACTGTTCAGGAAGGGATGGGAAACAGAGACCTAACACAAACAGTAAACAAATAAAACAAGTGTTCCAGGACTGAGAATCAAACCCTGCCGGTCTGCTGATGTTCTGCCACCTCGACTGCTGTGGTTCTACCTGCTGAGCCATGGCAGTGACTCAGCAAGTACCCATCAGCACAGCATTTATTCCCTACTTCCCTGAATCCCCTGCTTCCCTGCGCTATTTGTATGTGCGGTTAAAGCTACAAGGATAGCACTAGGCTAAACCATACCTGCGTTATAGTATCCCTGTATTTGTCTTTAAACACCCTATTTTTATGGCATGGCAATTGCTTCACTATTCTTGCCATGCCATATTGACCCAGTACCTTACGGGAGGCCTGGTTCCCTAACTATTAGCTATTAGGAGGAACAAATGCAGGAACAAAAGAGGTGGGATGGTAGGGTCTGCGGTGACTGTCTGAATTTGGTGTCTTTCAGACCTGACATACTGTAGTCCAATATATGCAATTGTCTATTTTGACACCAACTTGCATGCTTCTTGTTGCCCCTAGACATTCCTGATCCACAACACCCAATTATACATGATATCTAACCATGTTGTACTAAGCATTGCTGTGTTAGCCTGTCAATAAATAAAGTTTAAAAAAATAATGCAAGCATTTCAAATCTAATACCCAATGACAGTACACATATTGCACTGCTAATCATACAAGTACAGTCATGTTGGTTGAGTTATTAGATATAAAGGGGTATTTCAAAGGTTCAGACACAGCCAGACCCACCAATGTCTTCAGAAGGGCAGATCTGATAAAGGTGGGTGAATGCCTCATGGATGACCTAACAGGGAGGGATGAACTGGGTGGGGTGGAGGAACAGCTGGTGAAGCTAAAGGGGGCATAGTGAAGGAACCAACCTCTGCAACAAGCAAGGTAGCAAAAGCAAGAGAAAATGAGACCACTATGGTTCTCAAAAGAGGTGTCGGATATAGTGAAAGCTAAAGAGTAGCATTCAGAAGACATTCAGTAAGGAGCACAAAGGCACAAACTGAAGGGAGAATAGCCCAGGCAGTAATGAAAGGGACAAGATATGTTTTCAATATGTAGGTGAAAAGAGGAAGACCAGAAAGGATTGTAAGGTTAAAAGGGAAGATGGGGACTGTGCAGAGAAAGACCAGGAAAAGGCAGACATCCTGAACAAATACTTTTCTTCAGTGTTCACATAGCAAGAAGGGAAGAAGCCACAAAAAAGTAACAGCAGCATTGGAAGGAGAAATGGGCACCAGTCCATTTTCAGAGGAAAGAATCCTGTAGGGACTCACTAATCTGAAAGTGAAAAAAAGTAATGGGGCCAGATGGGGTGCATTCAAGGGTATTGAGGGAACTTGGAGAGGTACTGTTTGAACCTCTGACAGTTCTGTTTAATGGCTCATTAGAAACAGGATTGGTTCTGGAGGACTGTAGGAGGGCAGACGTAGTCTGACTGCACAAATGTGTTAGCTGGGAGGAGACTGGCAATTATAGGCCAGTCAGCCTGACATTGGTGGTGGGAAAGTTAATGGAATCACTGCTGAAGGAAAGGATTGTGGAATATCTTGGATCCAGTGGTTACAAGACCCAAGACAGCATGGATTCATGGGGGAGGATCATGTAAAATGAATCTGATAGACTTATTTAACTGGGTGACCATGGAACTTGATCGGGGTGGAATGGTGGACATGGCCTACCTAGATATCAGTAAGACTTCTGACAACATTCCACATAGGAGGCTAGTAAGCAAGCTGGGTAGCTTAGGACTGGGTCCAAAGGTGGTAAACTGGGTAGAAATTGGTTAAGGGATAGGTGGCAGACAGTGGTGGTAAACAGAGTTCACTTTGAGGAAGGGCAGGTGACCAGCAGGGTGTCTCGTGATCAGGGCTGTGACCAGTCCTCTTTAATGTCTTTATAAATGACATTGTAGAGAAGCTGAAAGGGAAGATGTGCCTCTCTTTGCAGATGACACCAAAATCTGCAATATGGTTGACACTCAAGGTGGGGATAGAAAGAGTGAGCAGAAACCTGACAAAACTCAAGAAGTGGTCAGGATATTGCAGCTGGGTTTCAGCACAAAAAGTGCAAAATAATGCATTGAGGTACAAAAACCAGGGGCAGAGTACAAAATGGATGGGTGGTAATGGCGACAACCAAGCATGAAGCGACCTGGAGGTAATCATATCTGGTGACCTAAAAGTGGTCAAGCAGTGCAGTGAGCTAGTGGGATGCTGGGGTGTATAGGGAGGGTATTACCAGCAGAAAGAGGAGGTGTTGCTGCCTCTGTATAGATCACTGGTAAGACCACACAGGAGTACTGTGTTCAGTTCAGTGGAGCATCACGCTCGATTCTCAAAAGTTTTGGAATGCCACAAGCCCCAGATTCGCAGAACACATGGTGCATGGGTCCTGTGGCAATCCTTGGCTGGCAGTCAGGATCCTCAATCCTGTGGATTACATTTATTTATTTAGTTTTGTTTACCAGTTAGGTGCTCTAGCCAAACAGGTGACTATTTTCAGGCACGACCGGGAGGTACAGTAACAATACAGAGTTCATTTACATAATACAGGGAAGCAGTAACAATACAGAGAACAGTTTTCAGTAAAGGCAATAAAGGAGTACAGCTTCAGAGACAATCAACAGGTCAAGAGAACAACAGCAGATTTACAGTGTACAGGTAGTATTTAGTGAGCGGGTAAAGGTATACAGGGCAGATCCAAAGGACAGGTGAGTCAGGAGGGGAGAGAATGGGGAGGGAACTAGGTGAGCAGGTAAAGGGGATGCGGAAGGCAACCTTGTGGCTAAGTGGTTAAGGTGGCAGCAGGGATGAAGGAGGCAGGACGGGGGTCTGGGTGTGGGCGGTGGTGGATGGTGGCGGTACATGGTTGAGGTGGGGAGAGAGTAGGTCAGGCAGAGCTGGAGGCAGAGGAGACACCACCTGCAGTGGGGCTATAGGGGTAAAAGGCGGTGTGAAAACAGGGCAGGAACTCCAGCTTTTGCTCATCTAACTTTTGGACCTTTTATGGGGTTTGCTCCATATATTTGGTGCAATCCACCGTAATGGGAGTAAGCTGTCACAAATGCAATGTGAATCGAATGCAAGGTATGGCAATGTGTTCGGAGCAGTGCAGGGTTTGACTCTGGGCTTGTGCAAGCCCTGTGTCAACCTTTGAGAATCAAACCCACATCTCTAAAAGGACATAGAGTGGAGGTTGTCCAGAGGAGGGCAAGTAAAATGGTGCAGGGTCTTCACCAGTAGCCCTACAAAGGAGACTAAAGACCTTAATATGTACCCCTGGAAGAGGAGGAGGAGGTAAATAAGGTACAGGAGGAAGTATTTTTCAAAATAAAAGGTGCTCAAAACAAGTGGATTCACTATTAAGCTGTATAGGGGTAGATTCATGAGAGCTGTGACAAAGTATTTCTTCTCAGCAAGAGTGGTGGGTTCCTGGAACAGCCTTCCAGTGGAGGCAGTGGGGCTGAAAAAGTTGTTTTGGTTCAAGAATGCATGGTACAGGCATAAGTGAATCTTAGGGGAAAGGAAGGGAAGGAGTGAGGAGAATGAATCAGAGGTGAAGTTGGGTCTGCAGTGGTACTGTACATAGGGAAAATGGTCAGACTGGTTGGGCAAAGTAGTTCTTATCTGCCATCAAATTCTATGTTTCTGTTCCTATGTTTAATAGGAGAATTTGTACAAGCTAGTTTTAAAGGCTATGGACATTTTATGACAACCACACAAGCATACCCATACCTGTACCCTATATGCCCTGACAAATCTCTTTACCCTGAATGAAAGGCTATTTTATCAAACATGCCTCTTCACAAAGAAAATACACCTGGGGCTTACCCCTTGGGGGTTTCTGCCTCTCCTATCCTCCCACTCCTCGGTGAACACCGCACTGCCAGCTGACAGGTGTGGTCCATCCCGAGGTTAGAACTTCCTTAGCCCAAAGGTCATTCCACACAGGGCCCCAGCCTGCTACAATGAACTAGACTCTGACATCTCCTCCATCTCCAAATTAGGACCTTTCAAGTCAGCCCTCAAAGAGCACTTTCTTGCTTGGCACTGCCAATGTACCAGCTAGTGCTGGGTCATCTATCTATCATCTTACAGGATCACCCCACCACTGAGCTCCTACCGATAGGGATACCAAACATTACCTATTAACAATGTCTCCTTTGGCTACACTCACAAAGTATCTGTCTAATTCTCTACTTGGCTGTAAATATCAAACCTGTTACTCCATCCCTTTATCAGCAAACTTATTCTCTTGAAAACTGTAAAATACAGCTCGGTAACACGTTCAATGCAATGTATAGCTGATCTTGATTCTGTAATGTTGTATAACTAAAAGAACTGTAACCTTTAGCTGCCATTCTATGTCTATATGTATTAAGTGTTTATGTTTGTTTTCTGTCGCAGCCTTTGTAAATTAGTCCCTGACTCAAAGGTTGTAATCCTAAAGTCTGTTAAATAAATAAAATTTGCGGTACCTCAAATAAATGATGCAAATTGGGATCTGTGTATCCTTAATTCAGTTATTGCCACAAATGGGGGCAGCATTCTATCCAGTCAGAAGAGGTTGGGCAGGTGCAGACCAGCAATTTGCTGTTCTGTCGATACAGATGTACATCAGTGCTAAAAGTATGATTAGCAGATCCATGATGGATTCTCTTTGAAAATACAGCTAAAACCTTTGTTATGCCCAACTGATCAGATCAATTCATGGGTAAAAACCCTCCAAACATACAATATGTAATACAGTAATCAAACAGCACAAATACATAGAATTAACTGTTGTTGATTCATACATACCTAACCTCTTTTAACTAAGTAATGCTTCCAGTTTCCAGTTGATCATGATTATTTGTAGTGCTAATGTGCTTTGTTGGCAGGGTGGCAGACCAATGCCTCAGAGGTTTTGTTTTATGGCAGCATCACCATTGTCCATTTCCAGCCCATTTTGACACTTGGCATTAGTTCTCAAGATAATGAATTTCTCTTTCATGTGATACAAAACCAGAAAAAGCTGACCACCTCAAGAAACCAGACAGTTCTGACACCAAGTTAACCATTACCACTTCCTGTCTGTATTTACTGTACCTTTCTGTTTATGCTTTAGCAGTGTACACACTAACATCAAGGACGTTTTTCATTTTGCAAAGCTCATTCTGGTGTGCCAATGACTTGTGGGTAGTTAAATCCTAAAAAATGAGAAATGGTATATCGGAAGAAACTGGGAGAGGTGAAAGTGAAATCTGTGTGAGGTAAGGTTGAGGTTGACACACAAGGAGGCGTGGAAAGGATGAGAAGGGACTTGCAAGGTTGGAGGAATGGTCAGAAGCATGGCAGCTTGGATTCAATGCAAAGAAGTGCAAAATAATGCACCTGGAAAACAAAAACCCAGGGAAGATTACACATTGGGGAGGTAGTAACAACAACAAAATGGAAAGGGACCTGGGGTAATCATATCAGATGATCTTAAGGTTGGTAAGCAATGCAAGAAGGCAGTAGCGGGGCTGGGGATACTGGGATGTATAGGAGAGGCATCACCAGCAGAAAACAAGAAGTTGTTATCCCCTGTACAGACAGTTGGTGAGACCCCATCTGGAGTACTGCATCCAGTTCTGGAGACCCCATCTCCGCAAGGACATAGACAGGATGGAGGCAGTTCAGGGAGGGCAAAATAAAATGGTGCAGGGTCTGCAAGAGAAGCCATATGAGGAGAGACTAAAGGAGCTTAATATGTATACCCTTGAGGAAATGAGGAGAGGGGGACATGATATAAACATTTAAATACCTCAGTGGAATCAACAAAGTCCAAGAGGTAGCATCTTTCAGAAAAGAAGTGCAAGAACAAGAGGACACAATTTGAAGATAGAGGGGATGGCTCAGGGGCAATGTGGAAGAATTTTTTCATAGAGAGGGTGGTGGATGCATGGAACAGCCTTCCTGAGAAGGTTGTGGGGTCTAAAACTGTGGGAAAATTCAAGAATGCATGGGACAGATATAAAGGCAATTTTGTAGGGGTAGGAAGAAATAGGCTATTGTTTAAACAGAATCTGCAGCTTATCCTCTAGGTAGGAAATGGGTAGACTAGGTGGGCCAAGCGGTCCTTATCTGGCATCAAAGTCTAAGTTTCTATGTAAGAGCTGTGTTTGGGGTTTCATGCAGATACATGTTTAGTTTTTGTTTAAAGCAAGACTGCGATTAGATGTGTTAAACAAATATAAAAGTAAATGTGGCACTAGAGCTGTCTCTTGGCTAATCAAGGGTATCTCCTGCAACTTTAGGGTTCCAGAACCACTCAGCTTTGCATGATTCTCAAACCCTAAGAAGTCACAAGGGAGCATTCTTGATTTGTCAAGAAAGAACTTCTCAGAGCCCCATTTACATAAAATAGTTTTGCTCACTAAGCTGGCTGGGGGACTATATGAATAAAATTACTTGTTTCTTTCATATTTTGTATGTTCACATGCAGCATTATTTCCATTTATTAAATGGGCCTAAAAATCACAGAAACGTAATAAGGTAAAACCAGTCAGCGTTGTGTATTAATACAGCTTGTAAAATGTTGCCTATTCAGTTCTGACTTTTCATTGGTCAGGACCTGTCAAATCATACTGCATTGACTAAGCAAATGCCACTGCTCAGAAGACATGATAGGGTGAATTAAGAGCACAATCAATTGGGGTCAAAAAGTCAATATGATAATTACATATCATAAGGGTCAAAGGGTCATAAAATAATGCAAATCAAACAGCACAGCAACATGAAAAGGAATCATTCAAATTAAGACAAACATGCTCCCGCAGCATTACTCAGAATCACAAACTGTAAAGGAAGTTCATCCAACAACTCAGGAAAAAATGTAATACTTCTTACTCACAAATCCAAATCCAAAAGCCTCAGTGCTGCTCATACAAAAAAACATATTAAACACCTAATAAAAAAAAACACAAAGGGCTGGATATTCAAAGGGTTGCGCCATGCACAATAGGGTTGCACCTGCGCAAGTCCGAAATTGCACCATTCTGCCATATTCAGCAGGAGGCAGTTGCGCCCCCAAGTCAAGCTGAGCAACAGCACAATGCAAATGAATGCATGCTGAACTGGAGGAGGAACCATGCATAAACTGCACAGCCCGATATCAGCGGGCTGTGCAGAGGTTGTACAGGCGCAACCCCAACCTGCGCCTGCACAACGTTGAACCAAAAAAAATAGGAGTGCGTCGAGGCCACCCACAGGTGAGCTGCTGCATTGCAGGGCGCAACACAACAGCTGCCACCTGTGGGTGGCCTCAACTACTCCCTGTGCCCCCCTGCAGCCCAATCGCGGGCATATAGTAACCTCCCCGACTGTCCCGATTGAGGGCAGATGTCAAAATACCCCCGACTGGCCCGATCGCGGGCAAAGTGAAAATATAAACCCACCCCCACCAGCCCGATCATGGCACCAAAGTGTCCAACCCCTCCAAGACCATATCCCTGGTGGTCCAGTGGACGCTAAGCCCGATCACGGGCTGCATAATGTTTAAACTCCCCAAGAACATATCCCTGGTGGTCCAGTGGACCGATAAGCCCAATCGCGGGCTGCATAATGTTTAAACCCCCAGAACATATCCTGGTGGTCCAGTGGACCGCTAAGCCCGATCACAGGCTGCATAATGTTTAAGCCGCCCAAGACCATATCCTGGTGGTCCAGTGGACCATAAGCCTGATCGCGGGCTGCATAATGTAAACCCCCAAGAACATATCCCTGGTGATCTAGTGTCCCCCCCCACCCACCCACAAGCCCCACCATCCCGCTCTCCCCCAGCAGCCGGCCGGGCAGCAGCATTCCACCACCTGCCACCCGCCCAGGCCGTGCCTAGTAAGCTGCCGCCCGTGGCTCTTGCTCTGCACCAATGGCGGCAGCTCACCGGCAGCCGTCAGTGGGCAGCAGGCGGGTGGATGCTGCCACCCGCCGCCGCCAGGGGAGCGGGTGGTGGGGCTTTGTGGGTGGGTGGGGTGGACATTAGATCACCGGGATATGTTCTTGGAAAGTGGTTAATATGCAGCCCGTGATCGCTTAGCGGCCACTGACCACCAGATATATGTTCTGGTGGGGTTAACATTATGCAGCCCGTGATCAGGCTTAGCAGTCCACTGGACCACCAGGATATGTTCTTGGGGGTTAAACATTTGCAGCCCGCGATCGGGCTTAGCAGTCCACTGACCACCAGGGATATGGTCTTGGGGGTTGGATACTTTGGTGCCGCGATCAGGCTGGTGGGGAGTGGTATTTATTTTTCACTTTTGCCTGTGATCGGGCCAGTCTGGGGTGGGGGATTTTTACACTTTGCCCATGATCAGGCCGCAGGGGCGCCGGTCCTCGACAGCTGCTGCCTGGCAGGGCACCAGGCACAAGTCCTCTGGGATCGGCGCACCTGCATGCTAATGGCATGCAAATGGGAATATAAATAGATGCAAATGGCCCCCTGCCTTTGCATAGTTATGGCCCCATTTGCATGTCACCTTTTGAAAATGGAATTACATGGCGCAATGGCATTTGCGCCACTGCAACTTGAATGCTCCACTCTGACCACTGGGCGGTGGCGTTAAGTTCCACTGCGCTATTTAACAGTGGTTGTGGTGGGTGATATTCAAAGGAGTTGCTTAATAGCGCAACTCCTTTGAATATCGCCTCGACCACACCCTGCACAACTATTTTGTGCAGCGCAAGGGCTTATGCCACAAAATAGCGCAGTTTGAATATCCAGCCCATAATATGTTTCAAAACTATTAATCTGCACAACAATGGAAACATGCATGCATACATACATACATACATCACTAAACCAGCAGCAACACTTCTACAAACCTTGCTCCAAAAGCTGATAAAATATCCACTTACCTATTTCTGGCATGCAGGAAGAAAGAACAGCCCAAAACCCCTGCTTGAATCTCATCAACTGGACTACATTTAAGTGAGGTCATATGACATATAATCAACATCCTACACATCCAGAAGTGACTCTGATCACACATAAAGTGCAGGAAAAATTGGATAGGCTTCTATCTTAGCCTCACAAATTGCACAGGAAGTTATAAATCAGGAATACCTCTTGAAAACAACAAAATAACCCAGTCATTTTAGTGCAACCACACTCAACTAGTGCAGCTTACTAGCGCAACCTAATCCTTTCTGCATATACGATTTTATACAAATGCCCCAAAATCAACCTTTTAAAGATACAGACACCAAATTACAACATGCTAAAAAAATAACATTAATAAACATTTTGTAGGTGAATAAGGCAATCCTATTGGAGGGATATGTCATGCCAATGTATCTTGTGGTAGTTGAAGTCCATTGCCCTTCCAGCTCAGGATTCTAACCCATCACTCAGTGCATTAACATAGCATAACCCCCATCATGCCTTATTCCTTACATAATGCATGGTCATCTTCATCCAAAACTGACCAGATTTGTTAGTAGCCACATCACACAATGAGCAAATCCATCCCCTGCATCCAGAAATGACCTTCCATCACAAATATGGTTGCCATTTTACCTACTCAAAATCTTTAACAAGACCCTAAATTAAAACTACATTAAAAATAATAATTTAATGTTGTTTCCCTGATCATCATACCCTTCTTACAATCATTAACAAATTAAAAAATGAAGTACAGTTCATAGTTTTATTTACTTGCATTCCTAGCTGTTGATGAAATTCCTTCCCTATCTTTAAATGCTTATCAGGGAAATATCTGCTGCTTACCCAGTGAGAGATAAAATTGATTTTCTGGCTCCAGAAAAGGCCTTTGTTGTGTGAGTGAGTGTGTGTGTGTGTGTGTGTGTGTGTGGTAGAGGTGTGCGAGGGACAAACAATCTTTCCCAAATACCATGAATAATGAACTTTTTATTATCTGGATATAAATAATGAACAGTGGAACTACTGTATTATTCATATTGGGAAATCATTTAAAAAAGTTAAAACATCCCCACAAGCTATGTTTAAAACAAATCCTACAATGGCTACAGGCACAACCTGCCTGCCTCCATGGCCATCCACTGTCTCTTGTAGCATTAATATTTAGGATGGTCAACTTTCACAGTAATAAATAATCCCCAACCCACCACCCTGGTAGCAGCACCCAACTCCCAACCTCCTTCCTCCAGCACTCATTTTCTTATTGAAGTTCCCCACCCAGGTACTGGAGGCACCTGACACAACCCTCCTTCCACCAGGGCCCAGCTGCCTTCTTCTGAATGAAACTGCTCACATTTGCTCACATAGTAATTTACTATGAGCAGGCTGAAACACTTTCATTTCACAAGAAGGCTTCAAACTCATAGTGGAAAACAGGCTGTTCAGTCACCTTCTCATGACTGAGGGGAGCTGTTCCAATAAGAAGAAAAGCGGGTGGGAGAGCTGGAAGTTGGGTGCTGTTATCAGTGGTGGTGAGGGATTATATATTACTTTGAAAGAGGACTGTCCTAAACATTAGCATCAACAATGAGACAGCAGACAGCTGGGGAGGTGGGCAACTTGTGCTAGTCCCCCATTATGGGATCCTTTTTAAACATAAATTGAGGGTGCTTGGTGGAGGGTGGGTGGCAGGATGGGGTCATGTAGGTTTAAACAGCTGGGCTGGGGAGGAGAGTGGGGACTGTTTGTAACTTCATTCCCACAAAACATGAATACATAGATACATAGATACATAGATACATAGACAGTGTCGGCAGATATAGAGGCCTATGGCCCACCCAGTCTGCCATTTAAGTTTGTAAGTTCAGTTTATGTTTTCCAGGAAGTCTGCTTGCCTACCCTGACCTCCAGAATTCCTTTATGTCTATCCCATGCATTCTTAAATCCGTGATTGTTTCAGCCCCCACCACTTCCTCTGGCAGGGTGTTCCACTTGTCCACCACCGTTCTGTGAAGAAATTCTTCCTCCACGTTTCCTCTGAATCATCCTCCTCAACTTCATCCCATGCCCTCTAGTCCTGGAACATCTTTTTGCTTAAAATAGTGCATTCCTGCACCCGTTCCTCCCTGTAAGATACTTGTATGTCTCTATCATATCCCCTCTCCCTCCTCTCCTCCAGGAAGTACATGTTCAGTGCATTCAACCTGTCCTCATAGGACATGTGATGCAATCCATGCACCATCTTTGTTGCCCTCCTCTGAACCTTCTCTACCCTGTCTATGTCCTTACGAGGTAAGGTCTCCAGAACTGCACAGTGTACTCCAGGTGCGGCCTCACTAGTGTCTTGTATAGTGGAATTATGACCTCCTTTTCCTGCTGGTGATGCCCTGCCTATGCATCCCAGCATCCTATTTGCTTTACCTGCTGCCTTGTCACACTGTTTCCATGCCTTGAGGTCATCAGAGATGATAACTCCAAGATCTCTTTCCTGCTTGGTGCATGCTATATCCTCACCCCCAACTGATATATTGTGCCAGGGTTTTGTGCACCATATGCATTATCTTGCACTTCTTTGCATTGAATTTCAACTGCCAAACCCTGACCATTCTTCAAGTTTCTGCAGGTCCCTTCTCATTCTGTCTACACCCTCTGGTGTGTCTACTCTGTTACAGAGCTTTGTGTCATCAGCGAACAGTGAAATTCTGCCTTCTAGGTCCTGTGCAATGTCACTGATGAAGATATTGAATAGTACGGTCCCAGCACTGATCCCTGTGGTACCCCACTGGTCACTCTTCCTCTGTGGAGTGACAGCCATTTACCACCACCCTCTGTGTCCTGCTGCCCAGCCAGTTACCTACCCACACGCACCACTGTCCTACCCACACCCATAATCCCCAGTTTGTGCAATAGTCTTCTATGTGGCACAGTGTCAAAGGCCTTGCTGAAGTCCAGATAGGCCATGTCCACTGCCCTCCCTGATCCACCTCCCTAGTCACCCAGTCAAAAATTCAATGAGGTTGGTCTGACATGACCTTCCCTGGTGAAACCATGCTGCCTTGGGTCTTGTAGTCCATTGACAACCAGATGTTCCACCAATCTCTCCTTCAGTAGTGCTTCCATGATCTTCCCCACTACCGAGGTGAGGCTGACTGGTCTGTAGTTCCCCGCTCTCATTTGTTCCCACTTTTGTATAAGGGGACTACATCTGCTATCCTCCAGTCTTTGGGTACCTCCCTGTTTCTAGTGATCGGCTAAACAGGATAGCAAGAGGTTCATCCACCACCTCTCTTAGTTCTTTAAGGACCTGGGTGCACCCCATCTGGCCCCATTGCTTTATCAACTCTTATTACTTCCAGTTCCTTCAGGACCCTTTCTCGTGTAAAGGGACTTGTGTCCATTTCTGCACCATTCTCACCCTTGTACTCCATTCAGACCCATTACCCTCCTCTTCCTTAGTAAAGACTGAGCAGAAATACCTGTTCAATATGTCAGCTTTACTGTTGTCATCCTCCACACAGCCCCATCCTCCCTTCAGTCTCACTATCCCTCCCTTTGCCTTTCTTTTTCACTTATGTACCTGTAAAAGGTTTTGTCCCTCTACTCACTGATTTTGCAATGTGTTCTTCTGTCTGAGCTTTGGCTTCCTTACTGACCTCCCTGCCTCCCTTTGCTTCTCCTGGTACTTCTCCCTATCCCCTTCTGCCTGTGTCTTTTGTATTGCATGTATGCAATCTTTTTGGCTTTCACTTTCTTTGCTACCTCTTTGGAAAACCATAATGGTCTCCTCTTCCTTTTCCTCTTGCTAACCTGCTTAATACATAATTCTGTTGCTCTTGTAATCCCCATTTAAATACTTCCCACTGTTCCTCAACCCCTGATTCCTGCCCCATTCCCTTAATGCCTCTTTCAAGTATCTCCCATTTTCCCAAAGTTTGCCCCTAAAATCCAGGATACGTGTTTTTGTGTGGTTAGGTTCTGCTCTTTCTGTGATTTCAAACCACAGTGACTGGTGGTCACTGTTCCCCAGGTGCTCCCCACTCTTACCCCATCACACTGTCCCTGTTTGTGAGCACAAGGTCCAGTATTGCCTTCTGCCGAGTTGGTTCCATGACCAGTTGCTTGAGGAAGGCACCCTGAAGGAGTCCAGGATAAATCTGCTCCTAGTTGATGTTGCTGCTGGGATGCTCCAGTCCACATCTGGAATATTGAAGTCTCCAACCAGTACTACCTCACCCTTGTCTGCCATCCTCTGGATGGCTAGCATCAACTCCCTATCTGTTTCTTCCTCCTGGGCTGGTGGTCTATAGACCACACCTGTGCAGATGGCTGGCCCCATTTTCCTTTCCAGCTAACCCACAGTATCTCTCCCCATTTGTTCCTCCTGGATCTCTGTGGCCTTATGTCATTTTTTCACATACAGTGCCACTCCTCCTCCCTTCCTGCCTGCCCTGTCTCTTCTAAATATGTTGTAGCCAGGTATGGCCAACTCCCAGTCGTGGTTATCATTACACCAGGTTTCAGTGATGGCCACAATGTCCAGGTCTGACTGCACCATGACAGCCTCCAGATCTTCCATCTTGTTGCTAAGGCTCCTGGCATTTGCACACATGACTTTCCATGATTTGACCTCCTAGACTGTTTCGCTGTTCTACTCCAGCCCCTTCCTTGGTTGTCCTTATCCCTGGTTCACCTTGCTGTCTGCCTTTCTGCTGAATTTTGCCCCTATTCTGCCTATCCACCTCCTGGACGCTAATGTCCATCTTTTGCACTTGGCTAACCTCCACATCCTTTCCTTCCATTTCTCTGGGTACCTCTATGTGGTTGTCCCTGTTTGGCAGTGTGGCATATGGGTTCTTGAGTGGAATAGGATCTGGGATGTGCCTCTGCCTGACTGGTCTAACCCTCCCTGAGCCCACTGTCATCCAAGTACTCCTCGTTCTCTGCATCCTTTGAGGCAGCTGCATTGGACTGAGTGGTCTCTGGATAGGGGTGATGGTACTCCTGACCCAGTTTACTTCCGCTCTGAGTCTGGCTACCTCATCCCGCAGTCCAGAAAGATGCATGCAGATAGGGCAGCACCTCAGTGTCAGAAGATCTGCCCGAATATGGCTGCCCCACAGCCACTGCATTGCACCACTCCCACATTATACTGCAGTTATACTGCTATTCCACCTACTTGTCTGCTACTGAAGCTCTCCTAGTTCCCTTTTATTAATTTACTGTCCTAAAATCCTGCCACTGTTCCTCTATAATGTTTGAAAATACATACACTTCTATCTCACCTCTTTATCCTTACCATCAAAAGGTAACTACAATCACAATAATCTACCTTCTACTAATACAGATTCTATCACAGAATCAGAGCACAATGCAAAAACATCTGCTACTTAGCAACAACAAACAGGTGACAACAAACTAAGTTGATGTAGCTTTTTTAAAATAGAAAAAAATGTAGTAGTTTAAACCAATAGAAATTAGCAGTTCCAAAGCACCTTGAACTACAAGAAAGAACACAGTACCACACCTCTGCCACAATAACTAAACAGTTCTAAAACATTGGAGAAAGAAGAGAAAAATCAGAGACTGAGCAAAAAGATACAATGTACTATAAAGTATTAGGCAATAGGTATACTCAGCTGTTTAACAAAGAAAATAAAGTACCTACCAAAACAGACAGGATAACCACAAATGACACTTAGGTTCTCAATATCAGACACCACCAAAGGCACATACAGAAAGGGTTTAAACTATAGTATTAAAATTAACCACATCAGAGTAGAAAGATCACACTAAATAAATGTGTTGATCCTTCTGACTTCCAACAAATATCTACCACACAAATTGTATATCTTCCTGGAGCTTACAGGGTTGTCTTTCACAATCACCTAAATTTACATAAAACAAAACAATTTTAAACTGAAAATTATATCAAAAAGCACTTAGCTTTGGGAGCTCTTCTCAAACACAGCCAGTCAGTTTAGAGTTCTAGAATCAGAACCTTTAGAGTTCTAGAATCAGAATCAGAATAACAAATATGAATACTGAACTTTGAATATTTGGGGACCTGAATATGAATATTTAGTCAAATATTCAAAGTAGGTATTGGCCACCTCTAGTGTGTGTGTGTATACAGTATGTGTGGAGAGGAACATTATGCCAGTAGAATTGTGCAGAATTTTGAATTCCTGTAATCCATGGTAAACATTTCATTTGCTGAATGTGGGAAAGACAGAAAAAATAAACAGGAGGAGAAAAGGGGACAATAATATAAACAAACACAGGGATGGTGGGAAACACCATTACATACAATATGTAGAGGCAGACCTAAACTGCTTTAATAAATTCCTGAAGTTCATAAAGTATGTACAGTACATCTGAATCATATATGGGAGTTTTCAGAAGAAATCTACCCCCATAACAACATAGCAGGTCCAACAATTGTTAACACATGTACACGAAATACCTGTTTTGATTTGAAATGCTAATAAGGTAGCATTGTTATACTGTATATACAATTGCATGTCACACATGGTTTTCATTGTTTTTAGCCCGCCCCCACACACAAGTTTCAGAATATGGACCATTCTTTGTCGTCAAAGTTAAAACAGAAGCATATTTCAATTATGTCTTGGAATCTGGTCAGGCCACAGGCTTGGGCTGCTCAACTTTAGGGTGGTTCAGTGAAACAGGTCAAATCAGGTTCTACTTGAAAAAAAAAAACAACGAAAATTGACCTGTAGCTATTCTTATATTGTTAAGATTTGAAGAGCCCTTGTTTCACATTTTAACATGGGGCCCAATCTCTCACATTGAAGATCCTCTTGCCTGTAACAGAGCCCCTTGTTCCTCTCCTCTGTCACGTCCCCGAAATCAGAAGACCGCTTTCCTCTGTCCTTAACCATCTCCAGACTCTCTAGCAATGCTGACATCATTGCCCTAGGAGACTTCAATACAAACTGGCTGACACTTCAGCCCCTGGTAGGATGCTGCAACTGCTCAAAACCTGATCCAGCTTGTGACTACTGCCACTAGAATAAACCAGAGGACTGTACTGCCACCCTCCTAGATCTAGTGCTCACTAACTCCCCATAAAAGCTACACAGATCAGGGTGCTACCCGATGCTCTGAGCAACCACTCCCTCAGTGCTATGTCAATGGTCGCATTGCATAACAAGCCCCCAAAAACTGTTTTACAACCCGCCTCAAACCTGGCAAACTACAATCACTTGAACAGTACCTTCTAGTTACTGACTGGTTCCCGTAAGAAATGCTCAGAACATTGACTCTGCCCTCAACTATTTCATTCATATGTTCAACACTGCCTGAAACCGGTTTGCACCCCTAACCAAACAAATAATTAAAGGTGCCAACACACCTTGGCTATCCCAAGCCCTTTTGGACCAGATGCATGAACAAGACAATCTGTGGCACCTTGCAGGATACAAGAAAACCCTCTGACAGGCAGCGCTACCAGGAAGCGCACAATAAATGCACATGGGATATTCAAAAGCAAAGGCTGAGTACTATAAAACCTTGCTCACCTACATGGGGCTCAGGTCGCAAGTTTTTGGGACTCTCTCAAAATGCTAAGTGGCAGAGCCTTCACTGCCCTGCCTACCCATATCAGGGCCCAACGGATCCATCACCTCAGACCCAGCCCTTATCGCAGACACATTAAATGATACCTTCTCTGACCTCACTGGTGTTCTCCCCCAACTTTTTCTCCCCACCCACCCTACACCACATGCCCCTCTCCAACCCCTTTCTACATTAAAGCAGTTTCAGCATGAAGCTGCCCCTCTCTACTCAAAGCCCTCAGTAAATCACGTTTCAGCAGTGACACACTGGACCTGAAACTGCTTAGACTCACATTCAATGAGGTTCTCCCCCTTACCATGCTTTTGAACTGCTCCCTTTGTCTGGGCCAGTTCCCCACCAAATGGAAATCTGTCCTCATCACTCCTATCCTTAAAAGTGGTGACCACACCCTGTCTGGGAACTCACCGCCATTATCAATCCTGCCTCCTCTCTAAAACCCTGAGAAAATCATGACCACCCAACTAACAGACTACCTCACTAAATATAGTATCCTGTGTCCTGAACAACATGGCTTCTGCCAGAACCATAGCACCACCACTGCCTATTGGAATTTACAAACGCCCTCCATACATCCCTGGACACCAGCTACACTGCTGGCGCTGTCTTTATAGACCTCTTAAAGGCATTCGATACCATGCACCTCTTACTTCTCCTGGACTCCTTCACTCAGATAGGCCTCTCCATGAGACCATTGACTGGTTTGCCAGCTATCTGTCTGAAAGAACCCAGACAGTCTGGATTGCCCACTCCCTGTCATCCCCCACCAAGTCAGGTCTGGGGTCCCTCAAGGCTCTATTCTTGGCTCACTTCTCTTCTCCCTATTCCTCAACACCCTCCCCAGCACCTGCTCAGGAAAAATTCTGTTGTATGCAGTCAATGCAGTCCTCTCCAACTCACACACTGATCCGTAGCCCTCCACTCGGCACTCCAGAAATCCTTCTCTGAAGCTGAAACCTGCTTCATTCAGCATAGGTTAGTACTAAATTACAAAAACTAAATCCATGATGTTTGCACAACCCAAAAACAATAACCTAGGACAACCCAACTCATTCTGTACTCACTGAAAGACCCTTTGAGCAAGTTACCACTTTCAAATACCTTGGCATCACCCTAGACACTGGTCTCACTTTCCACAACCATATCCGGATGCTCAGCACCACCGTAATACACATATAAATCTCCTTCACCACTATAAGCACTGCCTTCCCTGAATCTCTCCGCCTAGCCATCTCTGCATCTATTCTATCTCTAATTGATTATGGAATCATCATCTATGGTGCAGCCGACACCACCCACCTACAAGATTAGACTGGCCCTCAATAAGGCTTGCAGACTTGCTACAGGCTGTCCTAGACTTACACACACCTGCACCCTCTATGCCTCAGCAAACTGGCTCAACTTCGATGGGAGGCTAAAGTATCAGGCCTGCCTCTTCACTCAAGAAAATCACCTCAGGATTACTCACACCAGCCCTCCCACTACTGCAGCCCACACTGTCCACCCACCTCACACAGCAAACAGCGACTACCCACTTTAGGGTACCTCGCTGCAAGACCACCTCAAGCCAAAGAACGTTTCAATATCTGGCCCCATCCTGGCTCAACTCACTCCCAATTCCTCCTCAGTGAACCCAAACTTGGTCGGTTCAGAGTACCAACTAAGGGACCTTATCACCCAGGGATCAGTATGTCACTGCCCCTAAACCTGACCTTCCATTTCTACCACACCTCACCCACCTCCCTTGACCATGGACCTAACACTGGTCTGCCACCTCTGGGCATGCCTATACCGAGATAATGGACCCCAATGTCCTGCCTTGGCTAGAATGAACTCCTGGGCATGACTAGCACCACATTGCCCTGAAATGTTATGTTTGTACCTGTAACCATTTGCACTTTGTACCTTGTTAGCAGCTCTCTGTTACCATGTATTCCCAGCTGCTATTTTGTATTGTCTGCATTCATTTGCAACCATTCTGTAACCATTGTCTTTAATTACTATGTTGTTACTTTGTTCACGTTGTCTCTGCCTTATTGTATGATGTGGAACCTGTAAAGAGGTCCTTGACTCAAATCGATATTTATCAATAAACAATAATAATAATAATAAAGTGGCTAGTTAGTGTGGTGGTGCATTCTGATTACAAAAAACCCTTCATAGCCTAGTCAAGCATGCAGGAAGTTGTTGATGGTGGGATGACCTGCTGGATGAATTCCATGACAAATCTCCCTTAACCCTTCTTAGAAAATGGGCAAAGACTATTCTCTCTCTGATTGGCTGAGACACTTATTTAGGTGGGCAACATATCAGACAATAGATGCCCAGCTAAAATAAGAGCCAGTCCAAGTGCCCCTTCACCGAATACCATTCTCCAGTGGTGCCCAGCCTGCTTTGTAATTGGCTGAAAGCACCCCAGAAAACTACAAATCTCCACCATGTTGTTTCTCTCGCTTAGCGAGAGCTACAGCCCACTACTTACTTACTTGCTTCATCATTAAAAAAAAAAGAAAAGAAAGCACGCTGATTCTGCGGCCTGGAGAGAGAAGAAATTCTCACAGCTATATTCTCTAGTATGGCACCACCTCCTGACAACAATCTCACCTGCCACAGTGACAAAAGTAAATGAAAGCTGTTGGTCCTGTCGGCTTCCTTGTGCGAAGTCTCCTGCCCACTGGTTTACACCAGCCACCAAAAGCTAATGAATGTACCTGCTTTTGCAGGTTTATTTTCTCTTTCACCTAGCTCAACCTCCTCCCACAAAACCTATGGACATTCCGTGATGTCTGTACTTGACTGATGTACAAGCGTCGTTGCCGCTGCCTGCCACCTCAGCTGCTCTCCGACGAAATTTTCAATCAGGAGACACGTGCTCCACTGCGATTCTGTGATCTATTTTAAATGCAAAACCTAAAATCACTCAGAACACCCTATCCTCAGTAATTGTGCACCAAAACCGAATGTTTTTGTATGCTGCTTTTTGCATTTGAATTCAGTCTGGTTTGAGCTGGAAGTATACTCAGTTTAGAGTGAGCACGGCAACATTTTGAACATATATACACCAGTTAATCTACTATGGTTGTAAGGTGCTCCCTTATTGAAACTCTGACTCTGTTTTCCCCTTCATGTACAGTATATGGGTTAACATACCATTTACTATGAGTTTTATAACATCTGTAAGATGCTTCCTCAGAGATACCCTTACGCTGTATTCCTCCTCATCCTCCTTGGTTACATTCTGCAGCAGGTATGATCTGTTGGACAAGGCAGACAGACGTTCTTGATTTCTGATATCATGAACCATAAGGTCACCATCTAAATGCCAGATGTACTCCACAGTCCTGCTTGTGTTTCTGGGTTTAAACTGGATCTGGACAATAGAATCCAGTTCTGAGACAGGAAGGACAACGAGTCACCAGCTGAACACTGTAGATGGTAATCTGGATAAGAAAAAGTTTACACAAACCTAATGCCTCTAAACGCACAGTCATGTCTGTAAATGCTCATTTGGGGGCAAGTAAGTCTGAAAGATGATAATATGTGTGTGTGTGTGTGTGTATGTGTCTGTGTGTGTGTGTAACCATGGCAACCACCTCCAAAAATGCAGGCGGAGGAACTATTTTGTTACAAATCTTACTTGAAATTAAATTTTCATTAACATTTTCTTATTAAATGTCATTTTTGACAATGCCCATTTCTAAGTGCAATAATACCCTCCTGGGTGGGTGGTATTATGCTATACCGGACTTCAGGGCTATAAGTCCCTCCGCCTGTGGCATCGGACCTCATTACACCCTGGGTGGTCCGGTATAGCACAATACCTCCACCCTGTCGCATTATTGCTTGCATGTAATTATGTGATGAATAAGGCAATTTGGGTATGGCCCAACCTGAATTTAAACTGGCTCTGGCAGGCCAAACTTGCAATTTGGATGGCCTTAATTTCAATGAAAGGTCCTAATTTTTAGCTTTTACAAACAATTTCTTTTTTATTTAAAGTCAAATATTTAAATGCCATATTAAAGTGCAATGAGTCACTCCAGGTTGTGCCATTATGTCAATCTAATTGCACCTCTCAGGTGCATTTAAAGACATGGTTGCTCCTCATGTAACAACCTACATGAGTTGTGTGATTATATCACCATAGTGCACACCCTGTCATGTCTTATTGCTTATATAATTTATTTGTTTATAATGTAGGCCTTTGTTTGATTTTAATTCATTTGACCATGTAGCACAACAAATAAAGTGTACATAGCATAAAAAAAAAAATATTGTGGGGCAGTGTACAATATTACCTTGGAAGTGTATGCAGCGTTTGACTCCTAAACTCCATGTTGCAGTTTAGTCTGTGGGGACTTTAATAAGCTGTTATTTACGGTGGACAAAATAGTCAACTCAAACAATGGAAACTGCAATCATACTTGCCAGTAAATACTATGAAAACACCAGTAAATTGAAAACAGCACAGTAGTGTACAAAAGATTTTAAAAAACACAATACATTAAAAACAGCACAGCAGTGCACAATAAGATTTTTTACAACACACATTTGAAAATAACACTGAATCCTCACTAGGGCTGTGCAAAATAAAATTCCACCTGTGGAATTTCCATAAAATGGAATTTCTCTTCACAAAATTTCAAAATGCATCACGGCAACTTTTGTGGAAATTCCAATTTAGAACAGCAGAATGTGTATGAATTGTGGATTAATATATTGAACTGTGGAAAGAAATTTTGCAGAACTAATCACTGTCAGTGGTTACTGTAGTTCATGGAATTTCTTTAACAGTTAATACATGAATCTACAAGTCATGCATTCATTCTGCAGTTCAGTGAGTCACTGAACTGCGGAATGAATGTACATACAGTATTGTTGATTAATGTATTAAACAGCAAAAAGAAATTCTAAGAACTAATCACTGAAAAGCGGAACGATAGTATGCATTGTGGATTAATGCATTAAATGTGGAATAGAATTCCTCAGAACTGTCATTCCACAGTTCATGTGTATTATTATGCAATTCAGACTGAAACTTTCATAGAAAGGGAGAACATTCACCAAACACATTCAGAAGATTTGGATTTTGCCAAAGCTGGAATTTCAGAAAAGTTTATGAAATTTGTGAAATTTTATTAAATTTCTGTGAATTCACAATTTGCAGTTTTGCCCAGTCCTAATCTTCACCTATAAAGCATATTATCTGGCATTGGAATACAAAATGTGTACCTGTTTTTTAAAGGGACACCATCAACCATTTTGCATCATAACATTTCTAGATGAGAACCCACGTTTTATGATTGCTTACCTTCTCTAAAATTCACTGATGTTGCTGTTTGTTTTCTCTGCTTCAATTCTTAGTAGAACTGAAATGCATGATAATTGTGTAATATAAATAACCTTGTTTTTATTTCAAATCCTTGATCAACTCAGACTGCATACTTAATGAGCATTATGAACACCCCAAACAGTGTAACCACTCATGATGCAATAGTCTCCTCTCCTCACACTGCATCATGAGTGGCTAGATTGTGTTTGGGTGTTCCCAAGTTGAGGAAAGATGCAGTGGAAGTTGATCAGGAATGTTAACAAACAAGTTTGGTGTGGTAACACCAATATCAGGAGCTGTCTGTTTTTACTTTCTAAAGAAAAGGAATCAGAATCAAGCAACCAGCTACAACAGCAATCTTTATGGACTATGACCAATCATAAAATGTATTTTTAAACTAGGGATACTTTGAGGCTGAAGAGGTTGACAGTGTCCTTTAAGCACTAGTTATGTGCACTTCCACCTAGGAGTTGGTCATTTCATTCCCCTTTCTTATTTGTTTTACCACTGAGGAGTTGTGGCACCACTCAATTACCTGTTATTCTGTCAGATTGTGGTTTTAGCATAGAAAGCATTACTTCACACAGGGGTGATTGTCCTGAGAGTTAAGAGTTAAGACAGTGACCTTGATGCATTCATCCCAAAGGAAGGAGCCAGATATACTCCCTCTCTCAAGCCAGGAGTGCAAGCTAGAAACTACATGAGATGCAGGCTGAAAAGACTGTCTTATGCTAAATGGTTTCTGATTAATCTTATACTATTACTATAATAAAGATGACTACTATCTTTTAGCAAGCCTGTGTGCCTGAATTGTAAACAAGACATAGAACCAGGAGTGGTTTTGGGATTTTTATGAACACACAGAAGATTTCTCATGCCAGATTAAATCACACAGCACAGTGATAAACTGCTCAAGGACTGAAGTTTTGGTTTGGTTGAGCTACCAGCCACAGCAGTCTAGAGAAATGGACACATCAGACCACCACCAGAAATAAGGTTTGTGGGCAATTTAGAAGACACATGGAAGCATTTCAAGCAGCGTTTTGACTGTTAGCTAGAAGCTACGGGTGCAACTGAAACAGGGATCCCAAAGAGTAACACTGTTGCTGACTACTGCAGGCTCAGAAGCTTTTGACATATACAATGCCTTTCAGTTGTCAGATGCAGACAAGAAGAACTATGACAACGTTATACAACAGTTTGAAGCATACTGTGTGGCAAGAAAAATGAGACTTTTGAAAGATATGTCTTTATATCCAGAATGCAGAAAGCAAATGAGTCCATTGAAGAATTTGTTACTGACTTGAGATTAAAGTGCAGTCCTGTAATTTTGGCACACTGACATTCTCTCTGATCAGAGACCAAATAGTGATGGTCTGTTCAGACCCACAAGTTAAGGAAAGACTTTTAAGAGATAGTGAATTAACTCTGGAATCAGCAATTAAGACCTGTCAGGCTGCAGAACAAACTTATGCAGTTGAAAGTCCTAAGTGTGTCAAAAGATGTCACAGAAGTTGCTGCTGTTCAAACCAATAAGAACAAATCCCAGAGGTCGCCTACAGGTTATACGCAGCAAGAGAGTAAACAAGAGACAGGACAAGAGAGGTATACTCAAAAAGGTAGTCAACAAAACCTGCCGGAACTGTGGGAAACAATATGCCTACAGAAACTGCTCTGCATATGGGAAACAGTGTAAAGCCTGTGGAAAACTTAACCACTTTGCAAGGTGCTGTAGAAAACAAAAGCAGTGCAATCACTTACAGAAACTACTGACTCGGATAGCACAGAGGAACTTTTCATAGGAGCTCTGGAGAAGCCAGACAACCGCATAAAACAAGGAATGGACTATTCAACTAAATACCAGTGGCTTGAATATACAATACATGATTGATACAGGTGCACAAATAAGTGTGCTTCCTTCTTGACTGTGACATTAGATACCACACAGACTGCAGATAAAAAAACCCTACTGTCTTGAAGGCATACAATGGACTAACCATACCCACAATAGGGTACTGCACACTGAACCTCCACTACAAAGGCATGGTGAGTAAATGCAGCTTTGTTATTGTCACTGTGGACAAGAAGCCAGTTTGGGCCCAGAGACCAGTCAGAAACTGGGCTTGATAGAAAACTATTTGCAATACAAAATGAGAAGCCAGTCACTGATGATATTCTGTCTGAATACAAGGATCTATTTACAAGACTGGGAAAGTTACCCATAACACATAATATCACTGTGGATGCAAAGGCAGTTCCTGTAGTGCATGCAACATGCACAGTCCCCATGGCTGTAAGAGATAAACTGGAGAAAAGAGCTGCAACGGTTAATAGATCTGGATGTCATAGATAGGGTAGAAAAGCCACCACCATGGGTCCACTCCTTCGTGATTATTGAGAAAAAAGATTGGTCACTACATTTCTGTCTGGACCCAAAGAGCTAAATGCATGGATAAAAGAACATTTCCACATTCCCACAAGGCGTGAAATATTGGGTGAACTTTTGAGTGCAAAATATTTCTAAATACTGGATGCCTCTTCCAGATTCTGGCAAATACCCCTCACAAAAGAAGGTGCTTGCCTCTTCACTTTTAACACTCCATATGGAAGGCACTGCTTCAAAGCGATTACCATTTGGAATCTGCTCAGCACCAAGGTTTTTCACAGAACCATGCAGCAACTGCTGAAAAGCACAGAAGGGGTTAAAGTCTACCTAGATGATATTCTGGTCTGGGGTTCATCACAAAAGTAGCATGACAGCAAAGTGAGGCAGGTCCTACAAGTAGCCAGGAAGCAGGCCTTAAATTGAATTAGGAGACATGTCAGATAAGAAAGACTGAAATAAAGTACCTTGGGAAATTCTTTCACAGCAAGGTGTGAAACCTGACCCAGCAAAGTTCGTACTGTAAACAGGATACCACAACTCACCTCTAAGAAAGAGTTACAATGCTTAATGGGCATGGTGAATTATTTGAGGACGTGTATTAGCAATCTGGCTGACAATACTAGCCACTTGAGACAACTACTAAACAACTGTTCATAACATAATGATTGTTGACAATCAATGCTTTTCTTTTGAAAAAAAACATTCCAAACACATGATTCATGTTGTGTCACAGGAAGCCACAGGAAGCAGAGAATTCTAAACCGAGACAAGACACACAGCAACCATCTACGTCAGCTTAACAAACTGGGAGATACCCTTTAAGGAACGGGGCAGGTCAGAATAAATTAAGTAGCTGAAGAGTAATAACATGAACAAGGGACAGGCACATAAGTAAAACACTGCAAACCTTGGTGAGACAGCAGACTCCATAATTTGGGAGATAAAATAACAAGCAACAATAACACTTTCTAGTACAGAAAAGTTATGTATTTAACAGAGCAACTTATAGAAATAAATATGCACCCTATATAAGTAAATCCCTATAATGAGGAATATGCAGGGGAACTCTAAGGTATGTGAGAACATTAAAACAAACAAGTTAGGCAAAGCAATGAGAGGTAAAAAATGTGTTAAAATATTAAAATCCTGTATTCAACAGAGCGCTAACAGAAAATAAGTGAGTGCCTTAAACAAGCAATGGGGAACACACTAGAATATTAAGGTATGTGTAAAATCCTGTAAGTCAGCAAGAAAAATTGCAAATGGATTTGATGACAATTAGTAAGTTAATTGTGGAGTGTCTCAGGTTTAACACAGAAATACAAATTATGAAATGCAATAAATTGCAACATAATGAATAATAAAATGAATGAGATATGTGCAATGTGACTAATTTAAACAATGAAGCAAATGGGCAGTTAATGAAATTTCATTGTATTTCTAGTGCAGAAAGAATAAAATTCATTGAGGCAGAAAAACACAGTAAAAACTGCATTTAATGACTTTAGGTAATAACAGAATCTTACTTGGGTTAAGGGTTGCAAGCCATATTAGGCAGCACTTAAATCAAGTGAATGCACGTGGTGGTAACTGGTTTTCCATTGTATGAATAAGAGCATCATGAATATTTAGTATATCATTTCAAGAAAAATATTATGAATTAAGTGAAACACAGTATGGAATGAATATTCAAAGACACAACATGAATGATGGTCAAATGTATGTATTATACTGTATATTATGTATAAATAATAATTAACAGACATTTTTGAATGAGACATGACAACAAAAAACATATTTTGAATTATATTACAGAACATAAGCCCTTTGAAAAGCTTCAATTATGGAAGCAAAGGTCAGGGCGGTTTAATTCAATAAAAGAAGAAAATTGATTGACAAGAATTTCATGTGTTTGGAACATTTTTCTTTCAAAGAAAGCGTTGGTTCTTAACACTCATTATGTTATGAACAGCTGACTTTGCACCTCAAGAACCCACGACTATAGGATTTATAAGTGAGCCATTCCCTTGAATCCATTGTTTTTTAACAACTACTATACAAGTCAGCCATGTGGGAGTGGACATCTATACATGAACAACAATTCTAAGAGATAACATGATTACTAAATACTGCACCCACCATGCAATATTTTGATATCTCTTACTAATCAAAGGTTTCCACAGATGCTTCAAAGGACAGTATAGGAGCCGTATTGTTGCAGCATTAAAACAGCAGCTGGAGGCCTATAGCATATGCGTTGAGGGCCTTCACAAACACTGAATACAAATACACTCAGATTGAAAAGGAGATGCTGGGAATAACTTTTGGATGCAACGCCTTCCATAACTACATTTATGGAACCCTTTTGTAATCAAAATAGACCATGAACCACTGATAACAATTTCAAACAGAGATTTATGGCAGGCCCACCTTGAATTCAGAGACTGTTAATTAAGCGACAGGTAGGACTATAAGATTGAATACACACCTGGAAACCAGCTGGTAGTGGCAGATTCCTTGTCAAAAACCTGGGATGAATCACACAGAACCTCTACCCAAAGTGAGGGATGCAGATGTGGACACACACATTAACAGAATAAAAACCTCAGGAGCAGTGTTGGTGCAAATGTGGGAAAAGGCTGAAAATTGCCACAGCACATGATGAAACGCTGCAGGCGGTCATGTCAGCTATCAACCAAGGGTGGAAGGGACAATACACACCCACCAGGTATGTGCCATTTAAATCTGAGTTATCTGAGGTAGACAGAGTACTACTCAAAGGTGACAGGTCTGTGGTGCCTAGTAGTTTAAGGAAAGAAATGCTACTCAAAATTCATGAAGGACACATGAGTATGGAATATGTAAGCGAAGAGGCAGGCAGGTAGTATACTAGCCAGGAATCTCAAAAAATATAGAAAACACAGTATTGGCCTACCAGACATGTCAGAAATACAGGCCCACTTTGCAGAAGGAACCATTAATTTTGGACTCAGAAAACACAATCGTATGGGATTAAATGGGTGTTGACTTGTTTACCCTAGGAGGCAGAGAGTACCTGGCTGTATCTGACACATTTTCCTGTTACCCCAAAGTTGTTAACTTAAAAACAACAACATCAAACCAATTTATAAAGAACTGAAAGTAATCTTTGCTAGATTTGGGATACCACAGATCCTAAGAACAGACAATAGGCCCCAATTTACAAGTACAGAATTCAAAACTTTTGCATACTCCTATGGCTTCAGTCATGTCACTTCCAACCCACCTACCCTCAAAGAAATGGACTGGCAGAGTCAGGGTCAAAGTCATAAAGACACTTCTGAAAAAGGCCATGGAGGACAAACGGACCCCTCTATTGCATTATTGAATTACAGAGCCACACCACTAGCATGTGGCAAATCCCCAACATAACTGCTATTGGGATGTTAGCTTTGAACCATTTGTCTGGCATTAAACTGGAATGTTACACCACAAATGACACAGCCATGAAAGAAAGGGCAAGATAATTCAGGAAACAAAGTAAAACCTTAACAAAACTGCAAAGGAGCACAAAATGCTACACACCAGTGAATATGTCTGGGTAAGGAGTGAGGATGCTGGGGAGAACTGGCAGTTGTCCAGAGGCATGGGGCACCAAGATTATACCTAGTACTCACTGGAAGTGGACAGCTGTTTAGACAGAATAGGAGACACTTAATGCCAGTTCTGACAGGACAAGCTCCTGAAAAACTATGGACAGTTCCTATGAGTCAGTTTGCATTCCTCAAGAAGACAGAAACAGACCAAGGCAACAGGATATGGAAAGCAGACAACCCATAATGCAGAATTCTGACCAAGATCCAAACATGGCAGCTCAGACATTGAGTCATCAGACTCTCTCTGGCCAAAGTACCAGACAAGACGGAATCAAGCAGTGCTACATGATAGCACACTGAGACTAGTACTCAAGGGTCTCCCAGCATGCAGGCAGGTTGAGGTTTGGAAAGCTAATTAAACAGCTCAAAGACTTATTGAAATTTGTAACATGGCTAAATTACAGAGACTGAAAACAGCAATAACGATTGGTTCAAAGGCATCACATGGCATAGTTTGGAGCGGCATAGATTTTACAATAATGCCATCCCAAACTGAAGTACCAAGGGTGAGCCACACAGCCTGAAAAGCAGCACAGGATGAAATGCTGATGTAGCACACAGGACAGGTACATCTCTTCCCACCTACCAAATGCCCATGACTCCATTAGGCGCATGAGTGTCGGCAAATAAACAGTAAACAAGTGGTGTAATCATGTCAGGTGGTAGTAGAGCAACACGGCAGTATTCAGCAATAATCCTGTGTTGCTAGACAACTACCTGAATCAAGTATGGAACAGACAAGAGTACTGTGATAAAATGCACACACCGATAAGCAGACATGTTCTGTGTCCCACCACCCAATACTGATAACCCTCGGGATCTCAATTTCTCAACTCTGGCTGTCTTCTGGTGGGTGAGTTAGTGAAGCAACTGCTGTTGTTCCTTATGCACCAATACCAACTCTCCGTGGCACTCCTGTGTGGCTCATGCTCCAGTCTGTGTCACAGATGCCTCACATAGGCATGTCCTGCTGCTACTGTAGTTCTGTGCAACAGCACCTCACTGCATGATGGGTTGCAACCACAAAGTCCCAATATCAGGCAGAAGCCCGACCCAATGAGATAGCTGCAAACAGATATAGCAGGCAGAAAAGCAGCACACAGAACATCAAGCAGAAGGTTAAGCCCAGTAAGCATGCACACACAAACAGAAACAGAGCCTCCAAAAGTATGCAAATTAGTTAGTGAGTTTGATGCGGAAACAGAAAGAGCAGTGTACCAGAGTCCTCCTAACGACCCTACCACAAAATAGCAGTGTAGAATCACATGAAACATCGACCAGTAGTTTAAAAGAAACATTTCTCATTGTGCAGCAAATGTTATTTCAGAGACACCTGTATGTAAAGAAAGCATTGTCAAAATTACTGGAAAGTGCAGTCAATATTTATTAAGCAACTAAAAACAGTCTGTATAACATGTAATACAAAAATATAAATAAGTTTCTAACATTCATAAGTATAACAACACTATGTTACAAGAGCATTAAGCCACTCCAAGGTGGCATCTAATGAGAATTAATGCATGGTTGGGCCTTTGTAGGTCCACAGCAGTCCAAACCATGCATTCATTTCCCATTAGATCTTCCTCATTAATGACAATACTTCTGTTAATAGCCCACTGCTAAAAACCTGTCAGTTATATACTTAGAGACATGTAAAACTATTTACAGTGCATGAATAATATAGCTTATAAGTAGAGGTGATTGTGCATGCAACTAGATGAGACATAGTTACAGGATTTCACAATAACCTCCAGGTTAATATTTACTGTTCACTCTTCAGTTTTGTTTTTAGAAAACAGGGATGTCCTGAGATTTAAGCATTAAGACAGTGACCTTGATGCATTCATCCCACAGGAAGGAGCCAGATTCACTCCTAGCTCAAGCCAGGGTGCGAGCTGGAGACTACGCAGTTTGGAGACTGGAGCTGGAGACTACATGGTTTCTGAGCATTCTTATACACCACTGTTTTATTTTATTGAGTTATTTATTTATTAGATCATCAGTTTACAGACCTTTGAGTCAAAGACTCATTTACAAAAGCACCTCGTCAAGAGGCAAAACATCACAGCAAACAAAAGGTACAGTACATAACGCTTAGATTAAAAAGCAACCAGTGTTATAGGTATTCACTGGTGGTACAAGCTTAGTAATAGGTAGATCCCAGTAGTCATAATATAGGTACACGAGTACCATGTCAGGTAGCAACCAGAGATATTCTATTACATTAGTCAGCAGATGTTGCCTGAGACCCCAGAAATATACAGCAAAGGTAGACAGGGCAGACTCAGCCTAGGGGTGAGGGTAAGGGGCAGGTGGGGATTATGTGCAGTTGCAGCAGTGAGTGCTTGTCAGATTACTATAATAAAGATGACTACTACCTTTTAGCAAGTCTGTGTGCCTGAATTGCAAACAAGACAGTGATCAGCGTTTGGAACAACATACACAGTGAGACAGTGAAAGCTAGTACTGTTTACTATCAAGGCATGACTTGATTACATTTCTCAGTAAATGTGTAAAGTTGGGAAGCTTTCATTCTCAATGACTTTGTGATTGTTCACAACTTCACAAAGGTCTTTGTAGTTCTCAGTCAAACTTTGTGATATCATCAACTTTAGGAATTTCCAAATTCAAAAATTGGCTGGTGAAGTCCACTGTTACTGCACAGAAAAGCTGAGACATTCAATGATGATGCCACACCATGTGACAGGAAATTATGATATAGACCCTGAGGACTGTGCTGTGTGCAGCCCTGGAAATTTAGTTCAGGAGATAGTATCCGTCTGTGTAATAAAGACTCAGTTTTAGGAGTTTGAACTGCTTTATATTGCATAAAACAATATTAAAAAATTGTACTTCTTGTTCTGTATCTGCAAAACCAGATATGAATGTCTTTATTACATATTTATTTTCCTTTCTCTTTCTGTGGTGCTGCTGTCTGTTTTGGCACCAGTATGTGTTAGAGGAGTATAAGTCTCTTGCCTACAGCCACAGGCTTTTTTCAGTTCATTCACTGTCAGTCTTAGTTAATTTTCTCAAATTGAATAATTTGTACATTCTCAGTGCTCCTTTTGCTACTAAAATACAAAAGACTGGCCAGGGCTCTGGCAGTTAGTTGTAGAGCTGTAGTATTTTAAGATTTTTGTTCTGATTTTTATTTTTGGATTTACACTATTAATCTTTTCCTTTCATTTTGAAATATTGGTTGTAAACGGATAGTAATTTATTTTACTATTTTGATGTACTTTTTATCATTTAAGGCACTAGTACCACAACACAAGTACACATTACCATTTTGTTTTTCAACTCTTTTCCCTCTGGTCTCCAGCACCTGGGAACTCCTTCACTGATAGCCCCAGGCAGATTCTCCTTCCCAGCCTGAGATCCTCCCAGCCTAAGACCCCCAGAACTCCAACCTGAACTCCTAGCCCACTTAGACCTCCCCTGTCTTCTATCCCCTGAGGTGGGGCCACCATTGACTTACTTGGTGCTTCTTCAATCAAATCTGCAGGCACAGTGAGTCTGGTTGATATCAGGGACCTGGGTGGGAGGATCCAGCTTTGACATGGAGCTGCTACTGGCTCATTGTCATCCTCCCAAGTGCTGGGGTGTTTACTTTCTCATGATATGAATGCGATTGAGCTCTGCAGAGGCATGGACTTGTAATGATGTCCAGCACAAAGCAAGCATGCTCTTGCACCCATCCAGTGGACATCTACCATCACCCCACCCCTTCCTGATGTGTTCTCCAGTCTGTAGCACCCTAGCCTCTGCTGGGAGTTACTGATGCTGGGATCCACAGCCCACCCTCCCAGGAGAGCTGTTCTCTGGATACTCAGTCCTCTCCTCCCAGTCAACCCCAGCAACCCAAGCTTGTGCCCAAGCCCAGGTCACTGGTGTGGTGCAGGTGCTGCATGCAGCACCTCAACCCTCAACATCACTGGGCTGGCTAGTAGAGGAAATGAAGGCGTAGACAGACAGAAAAGGCAGGGAAGGTGTAGGTGAACAGCCTGTACAACTGTATCTGCAGTGCATGATGGCAAAATGCTTACATCAATTTGCAGGAAAAATTATTTTTTTATTTTCAAAAAATGAATTATCACTATTATTTTATCTGATTTAATATGGTATTAAGATGGGGAATGTTTACTTTTATTTCTGGTCAAGATTAACGTTGATTAATTCTTAAAAACAGTAAAATGGAAATAATGCCATTTAAAATGGATTCAGCTCAGAGTTCAAAACAAATGGTTTCAAATAGACTGTTTTTAAATGTCAGGGCTCTGTGCTCTAGCTGTAGAACAGAGAAGATAAGTTGGGGCCTAACACATGTTCCATATTCCAGGAATACACTTTTATTAGAATTTATGTGTTTGTATGGAAAGTCTTAAGGACCCTACCAAAGCAATTGTACTGCTCTATCTCAGTCTTAAACCAGAAAAATAAGTTAAATTCAAATAGAAATTTGTGGTTGATGTTAATTTTGAAAAAAAAAAAACATGTGCAAAGAACTAGTAAAATTTGATTTTAACTCTGATTTAGTCAAAAGTATAATAAGGTAACAAAATGGTAAGGAAAACTTTTGTAATTTCATATAAGTAATCCCAATGTAACTATGATTGCTATAAAGGTAAACTACAAATATAGCTTAAACTTAAATATGTATAATACCAAAGGTAACTTCAGTCAAGAAATGATATCTTGGTAAACACAGGTAAAAGTTACAAGTGCCAGTTTAGTACACCTTCAGCACATGGGGACAGAACTTATAAAATGTAACAAAGTAACTACTAGCCTTATTTGTACTGCAATACTAAAGATTTAAAAGGTACAGGAATTTAAAAGATTGGAAATGATAAACAAAAAAATCTAAAATGTCAATTACAATGTTGATTTTTAAAGTTAATGAACAAAGAAAATGTGTTGTATTGAAATGTTCAACAATGTAAAAATGTTATTTTGAAACTGTACATAGTTGTAGTCATGTTTAATCATGTTAGTTCATGTAGGACTGTACACATATTTTGCAAAATAGTATGTCTCCACTAATGTTATCCAGTGTTGTCACATCTATGATGTCACATCCTATGATGTCATATGTAATGATGTCATGTGCTGATGATGTCATAAGTTACTGCATGATGACTCAACTTTGTATTTTATGTTTTGTTTTCCCTGCAATGCTTAAATCTGTATTCCCATATATAGTAATATTATTGTTTTGAATTGCAAATGCATTTTTGGGGTGCATTTAATTCAAAGGGGTAACTATAGGGGCAAAACTCTTTATGGAAAACATTATTTTATTTTTGTTTTCAAAAATTAATTATCATTATTATTTTATCTGATTTAATATAGTATTAAGATGGAGAATGTTTACTTTTATTTCTGGTCAAGATTAACGTTGATTAATTCATAAACAACAGTAAAATGGAAATAATGCCATCTAAAATGGAGTCAGCTTCAGAGTTCAAAAATAAAAATGGTTTCAAATAGACTGTTTTAAATTTCAGGGCTCTGTGTTCTAGCTGTAGAACAGAGAAGATAAGATGTGGCCTAACCACATGTTCCACATTCCCAGGAAGACACTTTTATTAGAATTTATGTGTTTGTATGGAAAAGTCTTAAATGGAGCGAGGTATCAATGGCTACTATCAAGATAAGAGATCATGTGACTGGCTGCAGTAAGAAGAAAAAAATTTCTTAAACTTTGAAAGTCATTACCCTGTATAGGAATAACAATATTATTCATAGTTTAAAGATGCAATGTACGCGTTATGAAAATTGGCCAGTTATTGGACAACAGTATGATACATGAGCTTACCAAGTTTCATAGTCGCAGAATAAAGCCTTCAAAAGTTATGAATATAATTTATTTAATAACATTTTCTTATTAGAAAACTAGACAAATCTAGTATCCTGTGATAGCTCACATCTTAGGAAGTCTAACAAGATGAATATTAAATCTGTAGTTTGTTGCTATTGAGAGAAATACCATCTAAAAGTTTATAGTGAATTAACTTTTCTGACAGTGATTGATGTCTTAAGACAAGAACAAAAGAATCGTGTGTGTCTTACAAAAAGTAATGTTTTAAGGACTTTAGGAATGGATTTTCTTACAAATCTTATATCATTCTGTAGTTTAGACAATTAAGACTAAAATTATTGTTTTGTTTAAAAGTCTTATTGAAATTATGAAGTTATAACCTTAATAGTGTAGTTTAAAAGTATTCATACTACAGATATCAGACATTTTCAAGAATGTTTGGCTTGGTGTAGAACACTTAAATATGCAAGTTTAATTTTCAAATTATGTTAAATTAGACTTTTATTTAAAAGAAATAATTTTGACCCAAAAATAGGTTTGAGGAAAATGGGCTGTTTTAAAGAAGCATGTCCATATGTCACATTTATCTTATAAGATGCCCTACCCTCTTAGTGACTTAAGCCAATCTAAAACTGGTGATGTCAGAGCAGTTCATGATAGTAAACACCGTTGGCCTCCCAGATCTGAGCTAACCATTGATGTAGGAAGACCTATGTTCAGCTAACTAAGAATTTTATGGCTTTATAGTGATGTTAGGCCAAAGAACTTTGGGCCACGCTTGTATGAAATGCAGGGGTTAGCCAAGGAAGAGCCAGAGCTCAGTGCTGCTGAAGATATACAGAGGCAAGAAAGAAGTATAAGGACATTTTATTGTGAAAGAAGCAAGATTTGTGTTATTTGCTGAGCATTTTGACAAGTAATGTTGCCTGCAGAAAACCAAACAGACTTACTTTTTAAGACTCACCCAAACTACACAGTGTGCTTTCCAGGATCAAAGTTAGCTGACAAAGAAACCTTGTCATCAAAAAGCCAGACTCAGCCAGAGTTCTAAGTGAAGAAAGAAGACTTACTTCTACAACCAGAAATATAAGTATTCCTTTTAATTACTTTCACTAATTTAATTAATTGTCTTGGTAATTTAAATTGGCTTATCTGGAAATAAAGGAATCTGCTCTTAACTATAGAAGCTGGGTATATATCTTGAACGCTTTTAAACTAAAGTATTTTGCATGATTTAAAAGTTAAACTGAGTTTTACAAAAGTAGTACAAATCACTGATGTAATGAATTATTGCCAGTTCTCATAGAAAATACATTTTACATGCTATGAAGTTTTAAACAAGTTTTATACAGAAATAATCTTAGATACTGATCTGATAAGTATATGTTCTTATGCATGAAGGTTAGGTTAAATAATATGGAGAAATAATTATGGGCAACCATACGCAGCAGGCTGTTCCATTGAGGGTTGAGATGACAGCATATGAACCTCCAGAGCAAAGCTCAGGGCCATGCTGTCATCTCAACCCTGAGATGGAAACACATGCTGAGTTGTGTGTGGTTGACCATATTTTATTTTATAGTATATGTTTTTACACTACAGTGACAGTCCCCACTGAAGTGAAAACAAAAGTTTGCCATTTCATTGTTCAACTCACAGAACAAAATCACATTTCAGATGTTTGAAAGGTAAAAGATATGACTTTGGGCACTGGTGGTTAGTAAGTAGCTTGGTGTAGAATAAATGAGAAATTTAAAATTGTATGACCTTTGAACCGTGCATAACAACTGTTCGAATCGCATAACAACACTTTAGAATCGCATAACGGTTTAAGCGTGCTTAACAAGGATTTTGAGCAGGCTGATTTTTATACATAACAAAAGATAACCATATATTATAAGTATGATAAAAGTAGTATAACTGTTACCATTTAGTATGCTAAGTATTGCTTACTCCTTTACATTGTTTGTCTGCTTGAATTTGTTTTATTAGTTGCTGGATTTTCTGAAACAATTTTCTTGATGTTTACAAGATTAGGCTTGATATTTATGCTAACAAGGAATATTTAGAACCATTATATAGGTGTAAATAAAATACATATTTCTCATATAACTGTACGTTAGCTCACAGTGTCATTTACCATTATACTTGAATCTGAGAGCATAGGATAATATCACATGTAAATATTTATTATTTTTGATAATTTATGAAATCATTTTTGGGTAAGGCCGAGGTAAATCCAAGGGCATTATTATAAAAGTGATATTATAAACCTTTGTTCCAACAAATTGATTTGACTACTGTCTTAGTTAAGGGAGACAGATAGAGCCATGATTTGTTATCTGAAATTTCCTCAACCCTATCAACACAAGTGAGTAAACATGGTGTAGGAGAAACATCTGAAAAATCAATTGGTGGTACTGAACCTAAGTCTGAGATAAGGATGCAGTGATGGGTGTGTGTGTGTGCCACTGCCTTCTCAGGAAAATGAGGAAGAGGAGGACCTAGGAAATGAGGAGGGTGAGGAAATGGAGGTGAGGTGAGGATGACACTAGCATTGATCCTTTGTGAGAGCCTGAAAAGCAGAAAACAAAGGGTGATAACAAAGTTTATGATTTTTCAATGTGAAAAGTAGGCAACCTGTGTCACAATGTATGTTGGATGACACCCATCCCAGAAAAGAGACAAGTGTGGGTCTTTTGACCAGTGTCACCATAACTAGTGTACCATATTAATTTGTTATTACAAATCCCTTGTGAGGACTTTTCATTACTGATCAAAAGATGACACTGTGGCAATATGCCAACTTTGTTAGACCAGAGTAAGCCATTGCAAGAAAGGGTCTCATCTTGGCACAGGTGGACAGCATACCCATCTTAAAGTGAAACACATGGTTAGGTGGAAAGCACATTAGTGGGAAGTTTCTGAAGCTGGTTTGGCACTTAGAGGTAGAGATGAGGTGCAGGATATTGTGGAGGAAAAGCCAGTTAAGGAGGAGGTAGGTAATACCCCAGAAAGTGTAATATTCTCCATAGAGCACCCACAGCCCCATTTCTGACCTTGTATTATAATTATGCTATTTTCAGGAGTGGGGCTGCAGTGCTCATTGATCATTCGGCTCATACCAGGAAGTTATGAGCTTGGCTTTACCAGGGAAATATATTTAAAACCACAGCACAGAAAATATTAATTTATGGGTGAAAAAGGGTGAAAAGCTCCTAGGGCAAGCAACTATAAGTATAAGTTGCCTGACCAGATCATGTCAGCAGCTCTAACCCAGCATAAATGGCAGGCACATTCATCGTGAACCTGCTGCCTTGCCTGCCCCATGCAGCATCCTCTATGACCTTCTCCAATTGTCATTCATCAACAACAAAATGAACCTCTTGCTCGATTTGATGTCTCTCAGCCAAACACAGTTTCTTGACCTAGTGTAAATGACAAGCACATTTACTACTGTGTTAATCTGCTTCTGTTGTCCTGTTGCCTCTGCCTTCAGCCAGCAAGCCACCTCCTCCTCCCCACCTTTGGCAAACTATCATGCCATTACATGCATGTCCATCACTAATGTGATGGTAAGAATTTTTCCATGTCTTTTTTTTGTGTGTGTTTTTACTTTTTATTTTCACTTTTTCCACAAGTAAAAATGACAGGGAGTGGTTTAGATGTTAAATAATTTATCTCTTATGTTCACAGGTCTCTTGTCCTGCTGCCTTCTCCTTCTCCACCACTGAGGAACAGTTTTCATTTCGTTTTAATTTTTTAATTTTTTATACTTGTAGGCTGGATGAGCAAAACTGCCCTTTTTCACTAACGCAAATTTCAACATAAAACAATTACAAAACAATCAAAATACAATAGATACATAATAAAGTACAAAATACAAGAGTACAAACAAGTAAGAACATATTAAGATTGTTCAAAACATGTACTGTACATACATCTTTTTCAGTAACCATTGCTGTAGTCTAGATTTAAAAGACCAAGCTGTTTTACTTTCAATAATTTCATGGGGATTGGTACTGAAGAATAATGGAGCCCAGTAAGATAAGGGTCTCTGCCCATGGGCTATAACAAACAGTGGAAGTCTAAAGTAAACTTTAACTGAAATCTAGTACCATGTAAATTAAGGGATCTAGGAATCAAGGCTATAATTGCAGGAGAAATAAGGCCTTTCATAACCTTATACATCAAACAACCAATTTTATGGGACACTATATTTTCAAGTGATAAGCTATGAGAGCTAGAAAGCAAGAACAGTGATGAGTTAGATAGGGGACAGCAAGCTTAAAGCGAAGAACAGAATGATATGTAACCCCAAGTTTATCATGTAGCTTTCCCAAAATGCAAAATACCTCACAAGGCCGTAATCCATTGCACTCAATCGTGTTCATTCAAATCTGGCCTGTGTAGTACAGTATGGTCTGCAAGCCCATTGGTCCACACTGTGGACCAATAGGTGTACAGATCATACTGTACGCTGTCATTCGGTGGGCAGCTGGGTAGTATCTGGGCAGGGTGCTGCCTCCCACCGATGATTAGGGGGTGCTGGGTGGCTGGGGTCCTCTGTGGGTGGGTGGGGAGGGTACCACTTGACCACCAGGTTAAACTTTCTTTACAACAGCCCAAAATCAGGCATACAGGAGCGGACCACTGGACCACCAGGTAATTATTTCTTATACAACAGCCTGCAATCAGGCATGTGGGGAGGGACCACTAGACCACGCTTTTCTTATTTAGCCTGACAAGGAGCTGTACTTAAGGATTACTGCTTCAGGCTCCACTGCCTATAGTACTATTCTGCAAGGATTAAGAAATTCTCCTCCATTGTGAATCCTTCACTTGCCAGCACTTGTAGTGCCCATTGGATGATAGTCTCATAATGAGAGCATATTACCTGCATCTATGCTTGTCTTTGCTCATCTTATATGTATTGGACCCGAACGTGAATCAAAAAATAACTCCTAGAGTGGAGAATGGTTCTTTTTTTTACATTGTCTGACCAGGACTTTTCCTATCAAGTGGAAGAACTTGTATGTGCTCTAACTTCCCCAAGCCCGCTGCTGGTCCTTCACCTGCACAGGCATACAGAAACTCTCCTAGAGGCTTCCCACTGGGGTAAACCACCTTCTGCATACTCCCCCACTCCCATTGACTCTCTCTCTCAGTCAGGGTATTATTGTATGCAGCATCAGGCAAACCGGAAACTAGCCTCAGAACTCCCTATACTGCCACAGACAAATCACGTAACTGAAAGAAGACTCAGCCACCCACACTTCTCCTAGAACTCTGCAGGAAACTCTTGTCCCTGCTTTTACTATGCTCAGGAAATGCTGAGCTTAACCCAGGCCCTCTGGCACCCATGGAACCCCAGCAGAGCTACAAAGCCTCAAGGGGCTTAGATTCTTGCATGTTAATGTATGTAGCCTATTAAAAAATCACTTCAGTTCAGGCCTGGGTATGTCATACTGCTCCAGATGTTCTGGTGATTATGGAGTCCTGGCTCTGACTGGTGACCAGTAACAACAAAGTTAACATCCCTCCTACTCTTTGTTCAGAGCCAACAGGCAAACCAGAGGTGGTGGGGTAGCTATTTACATCAAGGATAAATTCCTCCCCATAATTGACTCAACATCTGTCCCAAAAGAATTTGAGAAAGCTTGTCATTAAAGATTGAAATTGCTACTGGTGTCTCGTTATGTATAATAGAATGCCACAGATCCCCATCATCTGGACTACAGTTGTTAAAACATCTCGGAAACATACTGGGTTTGGCATCTTCAGAGTATATCATACTTAGGGACTTCAACTTAGACTGGCTCTCCAGTGCATCCACCCAACTTAAAATGTTCCATGATTCCCTTGGGTTGTCACAGCTAATAAAAGAATCTACTCATCCTAACAAGCTCAACTCTAATAACAGTACTCTCTGGATATCATTTTAGTTAACAAACCCCATTTATTCTCCCATGCTGGCATATTAAATCCACAACTGCACCAAAATTCTCCTTTAAAGATGTGCATCTCCATGGGTATATATCAGAGCTAAGAGACTCCATGCAATGGCAGGATTTCTATCTAGCCAGTCCTTGACTGCGGCTTATGATATTTTCTCAGAAATTGTGCTTGAAGCTCTCAAGTATGCTCCCATAGTAAAGTTCATGCTAGAAACAAATCCTGTCAGTGGTTTACGGAAGACCTGAAAGATGCTTTGCAGAGTAGGATGTACTGTGGAGAACTGCTAGGAAAACTAATTTAATAAATGACTGGAATTCTTTCTGGAGGGCGAGGAACATCTGCACCAAAATGGTCAGATAAGCTAAAGCTAATTTCTACCACTCTCAGCTGAATAGCTCCTCAAGAAATGCCTCCAAATTCTGGAGGACGATCAAAGACATTGAAGGTCACACCACTGTTAATTCCTACCTACTAAATTATTGATCGACAATACTGTCATCTCTGACAGACCGTCTATCCTCAGCGCTCTCAATAATAATTTTGCCACTGCAGGGCTAGCCTTTGAAATCTTCTCCCACAAATATCCTCCGCCAACAACTTGGATTGGATACACAAGAAAAACCCATCCCGGTCCACCCTTCTCTCTGCAGCCTACCTCCCTGAAAGAGTCGAAGATCTTCTCCTTCAGTTGGACACTAGGAAAAGTTCTGGGGCCAACCTCATTGACCTGTACTTCTTAAAGGTCGACTACCATGTCCTTGGAGTCCCAATTACTCATCTCTTCAACTTATCCTTGTCCCAGGGTGACCTACTGCCCATTTAGAAAAATGCACTTGTGGTCCCTTTATTTAAGTCAGGAGATCCTAGTGACCTCAGTAACTACAGGCCAATCTTCCTACTTCCAATCCTGTCAAAGATGCTGGAGAAAAAGTGAATTCCCAGCTTTGAAAGTACCTGGAATCAGAAAAATTGCTCAACCCATTACAATCCAGTTTAGAGCACAGCACAGTACAATCTGTGCTCTAGCCAAGGTGACAAATGATTGGCAGCTTGAATTAGACAAAAACTTTGTCTGCGCTGTTTTCTTGGACCTAAGCAAGGCGTTTGATACTGTTGATCACAGACTGCTCCTGTCGTCCCTCTGGAACATTGGTTTGGATTCCCTATCCTTAAATGGTTCTCCAACTACCTCTTGGGATGACTTCAACAAGTAAAGGCAGAAGGGTAAGTTTCTCCACCAAAACCCTATTGAGGGTGTACCATAAGACTCCATTCTTGGTCCCTTGCTCTTCACCATTTGTATTAACAATGTAGATGCTCCATCAAAGAAGCACAAATACACCTATTAGCAGATGATACAGTACTCTATGCTAGTAGCCCCACACCTGATGCGGCCTGTAAAGCCCTTCAAAATCAATTTAATCCGCTGCAACATCAGCTTATAAACCAGAAACTGCTCTTAAATACAAAAAAAAAAAGCAATGTTCCTTCGCCCTTCACAATGCAATAAATCCTGCAATTGCTGGGACACTCCCATAGATCACTACCATTCTAGGCGGTGGTCGGACTACGCACCAAAGTTCAAGTACCTGGGGCTCTGGTTAGACCATAGACTTACTCTCACAGATCACTTAGAAGAACTGGAAAGAAACTTAGGCAAAGGCTTGGTCTGTTCTTTAGGATTAATAATCACCTCACAAGAAATGTTAAATTGAAACTGGTTCAAACTACCTTTCTTTCCCTATTGGATTATGCAGATTTTCTATATAGTCAGGGACCTGCAGGTATACCCTAGCCAAATTCGATACACTTTATCACAGAGACATAAGATTTATTACGGGTCTTCCCTACCAACCCACCACACTTGCATTGTACAGGCAGTGGGATGGTCATCCTTGCTTGCAGATGACAAAATGCTGTGGTTTGGACATACAAAGCTATCTCAAATAAACTACCCCAGTATAGCTCTGTCTGTTTACCTTTTGCACTCTGGGAAGTATGCCCTGAGAAGCATCTCATATATCTACCTTTATGTTTACAAAGCAAAATCTCACATTGGCAGAACAACCATCAGCTTTGTGCTCCCTCAACTGTGGAACAAGCTGCAAAAACATTGAAATTAACTCACCTCATCAGCCTAGCAGCATTTAAATCTCTATATCTACATCACAATAAGGAGTCCTGTGCCTGTCTACCCTAAATAGTGACTCCTAGAAGTCCAAGTACACTCTAATTACTACTGTTAGAAGCATGATCACATCTATAATCGACTCTTCCCTCTCCACTTTTTCTGCCCCATATCTGTCCCTTCCACATTCATTTGACCCTGGTTTCAGCTCTAAATTCTCCATACTGTATCACTATATATCTTTTTATATTAGGTTTTATTTATGTTCGTGCACCTGATATATATTTCTTTACTTATATGAAAATTTGTCCCTACCCAAAACTAGCTGTATCTTCTGTTCCAAACATATACTGCTGTCAATGCTACCTACTGATACTTTGCATATACTGTATTATTGTATCTCACTTTATTTTTATTATTATTATTTTCTTGTGTGTTGCATCCCATGTACAGTATATTGTCCCTTGTCCTTGTTGACAAACCCAGGTCCCCTTGAAAATGAGCTTGTTCAATGGTGATTGCCTGGTTAAATAAAGACTTTGATTGATTGATTGATTGATTGATTATTTCTTATTACAATGGCCCGTGATCAAGTATACAGTGAGGGACCACTAGACTACCTTGTAAAATTGTAATATTACAGGTGCCCATGATCGGGCATAAGGGTAGGAACCACTAGACCACCAGATGAATTTTAATATGACAGATGCCTGTGATCAGGCATGTGGGAGGAACCACTAGACTGCCAGGGTAAGATTTGCTATTACAGATGCCCATGATCGGTGTACGGGAGGGAGGGAGTAGGTTATATTAGCCCACCAGGGACCCACCACCAATGGCAGTGGCTAGACAGGTGCCAGGTGCATTTCACAAGATGCCCTGCACAACACATGCAAATGGGGTCATAATGACATGCAAATGACCCCATTTGTGCCTTACATATATTATGGCCTCATTTGCATGCCCCTGGATGAATATCATGGGTGATGTGCATAGCATAACTGCACTTGTGCTGGTGCATCCCATGCTTCCTCTCTGTGGCTTGCACTGGTGTAGTACCACAGTGCCATGCACAGTATTTGCACTGACCTTGCCATGTTCAACAGTACTGCCATGGCACATCACCGTTGAATATTACCTGGTCCTGGTCCTGGCACAGCCCAGATGCACTGCGCCCAGGCTTGCACCACTGCTCGTGCAGTTTGAATATCTGAGCCATGTAATTAGATGAAAGCCAATTCTAAAATAAATCAAAATCTTGTTGAGCCATTTCCAGATCCTCATTGGAGATGTACCAACACTATATATTGCTGCATTTTCAGCATATAATATCATAGTAGATCGAGAGCATACAGATGGGGCAGCATTCATGTATAATGAAAAACAAGAGGCCCCAAAATTGACCCTTGATGTACATTACACTTAATATGAGTTGGGAGAGAAACACTGTTGACAGTTCTAATATGATGAGACCTATCATTGAGATAATCCTAAAACCAATTAATAGTACTATTAGAGAAGAAATCCAGAAAGAATGCCGTTGATCAGATGGTGTTCAATCAGGTCGAAGGCCTTGGTGAGGATCCACAAACAGCACCACTAGATTCTGGCCCTTATCAAGGGCACACTGAATTGTGAACCCCGCCAAGACCATCTCAGTATTGTGCAATGGTATAAATCCATGTTGACAATCAGTAAGCAAGGAATGCCTTTCTAAACATTCAAGAGCTTGGTCCATAACAATTCTCTCCAAAAATTTGGAGAGGTGATACATAAACCGACCATCACTTATGTGACAATAAGTATCATGCCATGATTTTTTTCTTTTATATTTTCAGTTCTCCTTCAACAGGTGCATCAGAGGAATAATAATTTCAGTCTTGTTTCCAAAAGGTAAAAGGTATGGGGAGACTAGAAGTGGACAGGACAACTGGACAACAGACATTATGTGGTCATCACAGTGGCCAACTGAAAAAAATTATTTCTCTCTTGTCATTGCAGGTGACAGGTATGATAAGACTGCAAGTGGACAATGGGTATTCCATGTGGCCATCACAATAGCTAACTGAGTAAATATTTCTCTCTTGTCTGTACAGGTGACAGGTATGGTAAGACTGGAAGTGGACAATGGATATACTGTGCAGCCATCACAGTAGCCAACTAATGAAAATTAATTTCCCTGTTGTCTTTAAACCATACAACTACAACTGTGGCCACCTATGGAAAAATAATTTATCCCATGACTTCACAGGTGACAGCTGGGAGTAGACAATGGTTGAATATACAGTGTAACAATAACTGTGGTTACTTGACTAAAGTCTAAATAATTTTCTCTTGTCTTCACAGGTCTCCTCTCCTGCTATCTCATTCAGAAAGCAACATGCAACCTGTGTCTGTGGCCACATCATGGCATTTCATAGTATGGCCATCACCAAAGTGATGATAAGTATCCTTTCATAAAGTTTTCTACTCTTACTTTTTCAGTTTCCTTTCACATGTGCAATAAAACATGTATTGGACTACAGTCTAAATAGTTTAAATGTCTTCACATGTCTCATCTCTGCCTCTTTGGGATGAGACAACAAGAATGGCTGTTCAGGGACTCAGTCGAGAGGACAACTGACAGTGCAGCAGCAGCAAAACCATCTTTTAGCAGTACAAATAATTTCTGATTTGGGAGAAATTAAATAACAAGAACAGTGACTGCAGAGGGACTGAGTCTGAGAGGGTGACTGACACAGCACAGCAGCAACACCACAAAAATAGCAGCATAAATAATTTCTGGTTTACTTTTGGGAAGTGACCAGAACAGTGGCTGTGAAGGGACTCCATCCAAGAGGGTGACTGACATGGTGCAGCAGCAGCATCACATAAGTAGCAGCATAAATAATTTCTGGTTCTGGAGAAATTTTCAAGAAGTGATAAAAACAGTGGTCTTGCGGAGGATTCAGCCTGAGAGAGCAACTGACACAGCACAGCAGCAGCAGCAATAATTAGCAGCATACTGTAAATAATTTCTGGTTCAGGAGAAATTTTTGACAAGAAGGACAGTGGCTATGGAGGGACTCGGTCAGTGGCTGCAGAGGGACTCGGTCTGAGAGGATGACTGACATTGCACAGCACCAGCACTAAATTTTAGCAGAATAAAGATTTTTCCAGTTCTGGAGAAATTTTCCAGAAGTGAGAAGAACAGTGGCTATGGAGGGACTCAGTACAACAAGGGTGACTAACACAGCATAGCAGCAGCAACACAATATTTTAACAGCATAAAATAATTTCTGATTCAGAAGACAATGTCGGAATTGAGAATATTATATATTGTGCTCATGCATTTTGTGCACTAAAACTAAACTGCTTAACAAGAGGGACTCGATCCAAGAGGCAACTGATACAGTGTAGCAGCAGCAACACAATATTTTGCAACAAAATAATTTCTGGTTCTGGAGACAATGTTGGGAAGTAAGACTTTTACATATTGTGCTTCTGCATTTATTTGCACTAAAACTAAAAGGATAAGCAAGAGGGACATAGTTCAAGAAGGTGACTGACACAGCACACATAGACCACGCTGCTTTACAACAAAACCAAAGTGAGAGAAAAGAGTAAAACATAATGACTGCACAATTAATAATGAAATAGAACATTAAATCAGATTTTTCTTTTTCAAGAGGCTGAGCATTGACAAAACAGAATTGATAGTATAGAAGGGATTGTGTGAGGGTACAGTACACCAGTACATAGTAAGAGAACAAGACAGAAGGTATAAGAAAGATAGCAGCAATCACATAAATTAGAATTTAGGATGAGGATAGAGAGGACAGAACAGAGTAAGAGATGAAAGAGGACTTTTTTGTTGGTCTTTATGTCACCAAGACAAAACAAAAGGCTAAATGGAGATGACAGGATAGAGTTTAACAGAAATGGCCATGGTGGGACTACGGGTTAGCCAATGTAGCTCCACCATTCCCTTCTAAAGCAGACACTGGTTTGCTAGCATTGTGTCTTCCATGGATGAGGTTCAGTGATTGAGGTCCCTCAACTCACTGGGAGTTTCACCAGTTCTGCTTTAGTGGAAGACACTGGGGAGGAAGATCTGCAGATGGGATCTCAAGTGCTCTTCTACCCAGCACCTGGGTCCAGCTGGAGGTCCCACTCTTCTCCTTATGTTCCTCAGGCAACCAGGCACCATGTTGCCTCTTCCTGGAAACCCCTCTCCTCAGTGGTACAGGAGGGACCACTGGTAGTCAAATAATGATGCAGTGTCACCCACTTTTCAGCCTTGCCATACTATTTCAACTAATGCTGGTGCATGGTGTTCAGGTGGGTATGCTGCCACCTGTACTCAATGGATGCCTTTTCTCCTTGATGAATGACAGTTTAGCAGCTGTTACATTTAACTATGCTGTTGTCTTCTGGCACATTACTGAAAAATCTCACACCAAGGACTTGTGAGATTTTGATTGAACTCCTCTTCAACAGACAGCACCAGTGGTTCAACAAGGAGGGCTGTTGCCCTGCACCATCCTCTGATGGTAGCAGTGGTGCCAGAACAACAGGAACAAATGGAAGCACTGGGGCACCACTTCTTTCTGCAGCTGTTCCTGCTCCAGCTGCTATGCTGCTCCACTTGGGGGCACCACCTGATGAAACTGTTGCAGAAGACTCCTTCCACCTTTTTCCAAATGCAGTCTGCTGCAGATGTATTGATAGGCGTGTGTAAACATCAAAAACATCTCTTGACATGCTTCCTTAGTCTCTCCTCATCCCATTCCTGATGCTGTCCTCACCTTCTATTTATTTCAAACTAGGTAACAATGAATGTGAAGGAGTAAAAAAGATATGAATTAAGTTAAAGAAAAGACAGAAAAACAGAGCAAATCAAATTTTTGAAAATCAGTATCTCAAAACACAAGACAGAAGAAATTACATAGATAGGAAAGATAGGAAAGAATGTGGAAAAGCTACAGAAATAAAAAGTTATTTAAACTAACAACACAACATAAAATCCTGAACAAGATGTAGTAAGATGTAAGCAAAGAAAGAAAAGATTAAGCTGAACAAAGCTTTGGTTTAGCTGTTTGTTTTCCCTCTATGAGAAAGAGGTAGCTCTGCACCCTTCCACTGAGACTAGTTCGGCAAAAATGAAACTGAAGTCTACAGTGCAGACAGAGCTGTACCATTTGACCTGCAGGAACTGCTGCATGGGACCCAGAGGTACTCACTTACCAGTACTTCAGTCGAGAAATCTTTGCCTTAAAGTGTTAAAAGTAATGTGACAGGCAAAGTGAAACAGGAGAATTTCAAAGTAGAGGGCATAAATTAGCAAAGTTATTGTGAATGCTAAATTGGTGACTTCAATGGAATGTTACCGCTAAATATAAACTTTGCTACATCTCCATTACTGAGGTGGAATAGCATGAGGGGGTAACATTCTGGCAGTCACGCTTGTATGTGTCAGTACTTAAACCGAGTATAGCCACTGCTGTATGGCAGTAGTGACTTGACTCAGACCGCAGGTCCTTTCCACTACCCAATACTGTGCTACTATAGTAAATGTTAATTTACTATACTACTACATATACAGTTGGACATAATGCAACAGAAGCTAGTGCCTGCAAGTCTGACATGTAATTTTATTGGGGAGGGCACACCTTCCAAATAACAAAACAAATGTGTTTGAAGAAATCTAAATATAATGCACAGTTTTGTTGATGAGTCGACCAATGGAGACCAAAAGATACTATATACTGTAAATGGATTTATTATAGTGGAAGATATCATTATTCTAGGACTATAACTGAAGAGAATATAACATGGGGTATGCACAGGGTGGAAGATTTAGGTTGGCCAGACCCTGCCTGGCCCGGAAAAACTGAATCAGACTATTGCAAATTCAAACCAGCCCCAGTCTGAGACACAAAATAATGTAATGTGAAATGTCTCTCTGTAGTGGGAAACTGAAAGTGCTAGCTGCTATGACATCTGCTCTCTCCCAGCTCCTGTTCCCTACCCTATGTAATCACAATCAATCACTGTCTGGGTGTTGTATGAATGGAAGGGGGTGGAGCAGAAAGTGTGCTATGTAATTGCTTTATTTAGCTCCATGGCAACAGAAGTTGACAGGCACTGCTGTAGGTTCTGCAAAATATTTTGAAATTGACCTATTAAGGTCTAATTTTTAGAGAATGCGCTTCATCATGAAAATAGATTTGGAGAGCTAATTGCTAGAAGGCAACCAGAGAACAACAACATGTTAGTTATGGCTAATGCTTGGACAACCAGATCAAACTAACAGTTCCTCCTCAGGGCACATAATTTATAGAGAAATAGATCAAACTCGAACCCAAATCAGATATTTTTTTTTGGGGAACCAGATAAAAATTAAACTTTTGTCAGGCAGATTTATAGGTGAACTATACAGTAGATAAAATATTGTGTTTAACAGGCCCTTTGGTTTAATTTGTAGGAGCAGAGTCTCAGCCTGCCAGTTATTATGAGCTGCCACCCACTCACCAAAGTGGTATGACTGCCTTAAAGGGCTAGCTGTCAGCATGGCTAGCTGCTGTGTGCAAAACATTTGTGTATTTTTTATTCATTACCATCAGACATATATACACACAGTTCAGTACTGTATGTAGGGGACCAGTTAGACTGCCATTTGTTTGGCCACCCCAGTTGTCATTCACAATGGTGTTGTGTCTTTCTAGCTGGAGTAATGCTAAGAGCTAGATGATTTTCAATCATGTTTGTATTTCTTCTTTATTTATTACATAGCGACATTATATAGAGAATAATATATGGGATGGTGAGCATTATGAGAATTTAGTATACACCCAAGGTGTGTGATGCTATAATTCAAGCATCACACACCAAGGGTGTGTGTTAAATTTGAGTAATCCCACCAAACCAAATTTTATTTATATAATCACTGGTGATCAATTTTTTTCTCCCACCCCCAAAAATGTTCACCTCAGTTTTTCTTACGGCCATGATACAGAAAGCACTGTGCTCAAAACATAGACAGTACGGCAGTCTCGAGTGGAGCTGTGTTTGGGACACTATTTGTTTTGTTTTAGGTTGGTTATTCATTTTATTTATGCAGAGTTAGTTGAATTGTGAAACTGTTAAGATCTCTGAATGAACTGCTGTGCTCGAGATATAGTGACACAGCGAGTATCGAGCACAGCTGCTGTGTTGATAGGTGAATGTTTGCTGTAACAACTGGTTAGTTATTACAGCACATATCAACTGGCTTGAGCCATAGAAAAAACTGATGGCCAATTATTGTTAATTATTATCACATATTAATATAGAAAATGACAGCAGAACAAGATCTAGGTCTATCCAGTCTGCCTGAGATTCCTATTTAGCCCTGAGACTTACTGTCCCTTGAGGGTCCTAGCCCTCCCCAACCTACCCCTCCCATTCTTCTCCCAGTTTCTGCCACTCTGAGCAAGCACTATACCCTTCTTTCTGTCTCAGCTGTGCTTGAAATCATCAATGGTTTTACCACTTATCACATCAGCTGGTAGACTGTTCCACAGCTCCACCACCCTTTCTGTAAAATAGTACTTCCTCATCTCCTCCCAAACATCCACCCTGCTGGTTTCCACTCATGTCCACATGACCGCAAGCTAGTATTCAAGCTAAATACTGTAGTTCCCCACAGTTCAACTTGTTAATTCCTTTTAGGAACTCAAAGGTCTCTACCTTATCTCCCTCTCCTTTTTATCTCCAGTGACTAGTTGTCCAGTGCCTTGAGGCACTCCTCATAGGTCCTGCCCTGTTGGTCCTAAATCATTTTCAACACCCTGTGTTGCACCATCTCAAGCCTATCTTTAGTTTTCATGAAGTGAAGACCCCAGGACTGAGTGCAGTACTTCAGGTGTGGCCTCCCTAAGGATCTATATAGGAGAAGCATTACCTCTTCCCTTCTGCTACCAACACCCCTCCCAATACAACCCAACATCCTACTCATTTTGCTATGTGCCTTGTTGCACTGACTTGATTATTTTAGGAGCCTTCGATTTCAATGGACCACCAGGCTCCCTATATGAATCTGAGGAATAAAGGGTGCAATGATAGAGAGGATGTAATGATTGAAGGAATAAATGATTGGTAATGATTTAAATGACTTAAGGAAGTATAGGAGGCATGAAATATGAAAACACAACACCAAACAGAGATGCACTCAGTTAAATCAGCACTGATGACTTGTAGGCAAATTCTTGAGCACATGGACATAAAGAACAACTGTGCACTAGCTGAGAAATAAATGGCAAAAGATGTAGTACTTGAACATATTAAATTTATTGGAACTACAGAATACACATAAAGCTTCAATACACCAGCACTTTGATGGTCACTGCACATTCATAATATGATACGCCTATGAATATAATTGAACTTGTGACTTAAACTTTCTCTATCTCTGCTAAAGGGACTACCACCTTTCTGGGTTGCCATGAACAAACAGAACCCCTTTAATGGAGAGTTCTACCACTAGAAGTACTACATGGATGCAGTTCCCTAGACCCAAGGTGCCATAGGCAGGAAGTCCAAAAGCATAATATGATACAAATGCAAATTCCCTTTCCATAAGGAGAAGAAAGATGCAGCCAGGTAAGGAGACCACATAAAGGAAGCCACAGCCCTGCTTTAGCCATCTAATGAGATGTGCCACTGGTTGATCTGTTTGGCTCAGGGCCCCCTTCCTTTCTTGAAGAGGGTACCAACTACAAAGTGTGGTTGGAGAAGTTAACATCTTCTGGTCTGCTATAGTCTGTCCTTAAGTACACAGGGTTCAATGATGGAATGATGAATGATTATGATGAATAAGGCTTATAAAGAAAGGGAATATGGAATGAAAACAAACATGCTTATAGACACATTCTGAGAGGATTGCTTTGAGAGGTGTCATTGAGTCAACATGAATTGCTAATAGTACACCCATAATGGGGACCCTTCCTCAAGGCATGCAACAATACATAAACAAGATCAAGGGTGCCATTTTTCGATGTAATGGATAAAAGGATTGGCAATCAGTGAGGGTTCTAACCCCTGGGTGCAGAAAGTCACTTTTTTAATTAGGTAAACTTTATTGAGTTTTAACTAATAAAGACAGAACAATAAACTACAGGAAACAACCAGTATAGATCATATCCCCAACCCCTCCCAAGCCCAAACCTCTCCTCAGTGGAGCCACTATAAAATATAATATATATGAAAACAAACAACTGGGATAACCTCCAGAAGATAAACACATTGGAGCCAGAGAACCATACAATATACCAATAATACTATCCATTGCGAAATCAACCAACTCTAGAGAATATAAGGATATAAACTTTACCCCATTTCTTATTAAAAGGGGTAGTCTATGCCCTAGACTAACAATCATACGTTCCGTCTTAAGTTAAATAACGGTTCTTGGAGCCATTCCTGTTAAGAAATAGAAACCTGGTTGAGACAGTGCCTCAGGACCACATTTTTCAAGGAGAATGAGATTAAACACATGTAGAATTTGCGTTCTTTAACTGCTACAGAACTGTAATCCATTAAAATACAGATCTCAGGATTAAACAGACCTTGTAATCCCAGGAGGGGGTCTGCTTTAGCCTTAATGAGATGCCAAAGAGGGTAATCTTGGAACAATACCGAAAGGTAGAACCCTCATCTTGCCCGCACTGAGTGCATACAGAAGAGGTAACCCTCCATTTTACGGTAGCTAACTTTTTGGGAGTGAAATAAAGATTATTGAGAATGTTAATTGCGTGAGTCTCAGTCTGTCCTGAGAAACATAACGATAGAGATCAGACCAAATGGTTTGCCATTGTGAAGGGATAAAGGAAACAACACATCCCAGGAAAGAGAGGACCCATCCAGGTCAGGAAAACTTTCACCAAGAGCAGGGAGTACAAGGTAGAGACCGCATGGGGTTGTAATACCAGCTGTTTAATATTAGTTAAAGCTCCAAGAAATCAGTGGTCCATTTGCCTGGCCTGAAGCATTGAAGCAAAACATGCCTGAGCTGGAAAACTTTGAAAGCATGATGAATTCCTAACCAAAGGCAGTCAATCATAGCAGCCGAGATAGTAAAGTGCCATTAGAGAGCAGGTCACTGACCCAGATATCACTCAGCTGGGGAGCCGATCGGTGGTAATAACATGTCCTCCAATCAGTAGATTACAGTTACGGAGAATAGATTGTGAAATGTCCTTGAAATAGGCTTTTTCAACAAGGACAAAAGTTGGGAATAAACTCAAAGCGAAGTATCCATGATGGTATTGCACACATTCAAAGGCAAAGATTTTCAAGGGCAAAGAACAGAGAGGACACAGATAACCCAGTACTGTTGAGGGCGTCTAATTCTAAATCCAGCTATATAGGTGAATAGGATGAAGTGGTACCATCAGGACAGGGAGAGAGCCACCAAAACATCTTTTTTTTTTTTGGCAAATAACTTTATTTTATAGCAAACAACAAGTACATTAAACAAAAAACAAACCCCGTACAGATAAACCACAATACAGGCATTAGTACAATAGAAGTGTCAGATCACAGTAAAACAAAACAACTCCACAGCCCCCTACCCCACCCCCAACCCCTCCTAAAAACCCGCAGCTATTCTATATAAAAGGAAAGAAAGCAAAGAAGACCAGGGAACTTGACAACCTGAACACTAAACAATTCAACTGTATCCTATCCTAGAATGTCCTATTAAGCACCTTTAAAGCATAGTTATGGGGATACAGAATGTGTATGAACAACCTGCTCCCATTCTATAAGAGGTTATAAAGAGAGAGAGATGTAACACTAGCTTCTAAGAGAGTGATAGAAACAATGAATAGTCCCAACTTCTCTAATAGCCAGATTTATCCTTCAAGTACCGATAAAACTACCCCAACATCTTCCGAATTTCACTGACTTAAAACACTGGCTACGGCCCTCCGCATTCAAAGCTCCCAAAACTCATCCCACCATTCCTTACAGGAAGGGATCTTGTCGCTCGCCAGTAACGGAGGAGCAGCAGCTTTGTCACTAAGGTGACCAAGGCTACTTGGCACTTTTGAAATACCGATGAAATATGGGTAAACCTACCAAGTATGCAGGCCAGCATTAAAGTAAGTAGAAATATCACAATAGGGGCCTATCCACGACCTGACCGAATCCCAGAACTTAACCACCTTGGGGCACTCCCAAAGTTTATGATAGATAGTGGCCATAGGGCATCCAATTCCTTGCACTCTGGGAACTAAGTCTATATATTCGAGAGAGTTTAGCCGAGAAAGATAAAGATTGTGCAAAATATTAAACTGGAGACCCTCAGTCTATCTTGCTTGACACATGCATATAAGTCCAACCAAACCTTTGCCCAAATCTCTTCAGACCAGCCCAAAGATAAATTCACCTCCCAGTAATGGGGAACTGGGGAGACGCTGGAATCTCTCTTTGCTAAAATTAACTTATGTATTTTCGAACTGCGCTGTCGGATAGTGCCAAGTCTCTTATCTTCCCCAATAACCCCCCAGCCTCCTCACACCCCATTCCATCCACCAGGAGGAGCGAATACACCCTTGAATCTGGTACAGCCGCAACTGCTCACAAGGATCTATCTTAAGTTTCACCATCAAGACAGAAGGTGATATGACTGAACCATCTGAAACAAAGTCCGCTACCCTAGGTTTATGGGGAGGTTACAACACACCTCTTTATCGGCTGGTTACCAATCAAGAGATTAGGGTTCCTTAAAAGAGGTTGCATTAGGTCTTTTGCATAAGGGATATTTAGCAATGAATAAAGCTGGTGCAAGGCCTTAATGTCCCAACCCAACGGGGTATTCCTTACTTTAGAGGGAACCTTGGACCATGGAGTGTATAGAAAGGATTCCACATCCAAATTAAGACTCTGGGCCATAGATCGATCTAGCATACCGCCTGACGGAAGTCGTTATATGTCCGACGCCCATAAGGCTGACCTCACCGCATGACTAGCCAAGTAATAGATATAAAGTCAGGTAACTGTAAACCCCTTCCTTCCTCAGTCGAGTAAGTTTCCATAAGCCCTACGAGGGGTTTACCTTTCCATAAAAGTCAGCACAAAATTTGCAGAGTAGGTTAAAAAGATTTGGGAAGGTATACATTAAGATTAAAGAGAGGGTAAAAGATTCTTGGTAAAATCATCATTTTAATTGTATTAATTCTCCCCAAAAGGATAGAGGAAGCTTGGTCCTCCTTTCCAAATCCTCTTTGATAGATTTAAACAAGGGCTAGTTTAGATCCGCCAACTCAGCCAGATCTTTGGAAATCTGGATACCCAAATAGGGTAAAGATTTTGATTGCCATCGTAGGCCCAAGGATAAACACCAACCCGTTGTAGATGAGGAGATAACGGATAAACCGTAGTTTTACTCTTGTTCAGATTATAACCCAAAATTCACTAAAGCATGAAATAATTTGAAACAGGTGCAGAAGCGAGTCTTGACTATCAAATATGCATTAACAAGTCATCAGCAAAGGCAGACAGCTTGTACTGACTCCCTATGCAAACCCCTTGAACTCTATTATCCTTCTTGATGGCCCTAATCAGGGTTCTAAATATAAATTAAATAAATACGGAGAGAGAGGGTATCCCTGACGCTGCCCCGCAACAACGAAAAAGGGGTCTGAAATCAAATTATTGCACTGGATTCTCGCTGTTGGACATGAGTATAGGACCAGTATAGTCCAAGAACTTACCCAGAATACCAAATTTGGACAGTACCTCAAACATAAAATCCCATTCCACCCTATCAAATGCTTTCTCTGCATCTAGTGAGACCAGAGATGCTTCCATGTCTGGACTCATAGACTCAGAAATTAAATAAAACAACTTTCTAAAATGGTCCGAGATGAACGACCAGCTACAAATCCAGCCTGCTCAGGGCTTAACAGCCCTAACCACGCTGCCTTGATTCTGGTAGCCAGAATCTTGGCGAGATCTTGATGTCAATATTTAGTAATGAAATTGGTCTATAATTACCTACTAAGTCTAAGGGTTTCTCAGGTTTGGGCAGAAAAATTATTCTTGCCTCAAAGAGGGACCGGTCTTCTATCCCATGCTCGTGTCAAGGTATAGAGTTGCTGCAACAATGGCACCAGGTACTCTTTGAACGTCTTATAAAAGAGACTGTAAACCCATATGGCCCTGGTGCCTTGTCCAGCTTTTAAAGCATCGACAGTTTGGGAAATCTCCTAGTACGAAGGGGAGCTTCTAACATCTGGCTAAAAATCAGATAATTTGGGAAAGGAATATTCGCCAGAAATTCCTCATCCTTGCAACTTCTCTGTGAAGCGGCACACTGGAGTAAAGATTTTTATAGAAGTCAAAAAATACCCAATATGCCCTCCGGATCCGAAATCGTGTCATTTGTCTGCGGGTGCCTTAACGCTGCCACCCACTTAGCCGTGGCCTGTTGTTTCAACTGCCATGCTAGTATTTTACCCGCTTTGCTGCCCTGCCCTATAAAGGAGGCCTTCAATCTAGAAGCTGAGTTCTCAACCCCTCTCAAAGTCCTTACATACCAGGCCCTAAGAGTAGCTAGCTCTTGCTCTTGATCATAAGACCTCGAGACCTCCCTATAGCATCCAAAGTCTTAATTTTCTAAACAATTGGACAACAAGCTCGCATTTTTCTTTTACTAATTGATGCAAGCCTAATCAACTCACCCTCCAAGTAGCCTTCAAGGCCGCCCACACCTGGTCCACTGCCCTAATCGACCCCAATTGGAATCAATGGAATGGGATATAAACGATCGAAAACAGCCTAGCAGTTGGGGATCCTAAGCAAACTGTTATTTAGAGACCACGAGTAGGATCTTGGTGGAGCAGATAATGGCTGACACTGGAATCTGATGGGAGAGTGATCAGAAATTACCCGACTCGAAATAGTAACTTCTTGAACAAAGGAAAGAACCTGGTGGCTAACCAGAAAGAAATCGATTCGAGAATAACTTCTATGAACAGGGAGTAAAAAAATTCTCTAGCTGAGGGTTGGCCAGTCTCCATGGGTCCATAAGGCCTAAAGAGGAAACGAGTTCTGCCAATGCCCTCTCGCGCTGGGGAGTGGTGTAACTTCACACCACGAGCGATCCAAACGTTGGACTGTACCAAATTCCAATCGCCTCCTAAGATTACAGGCCTATTTACAAAGGAGCTATAGGTACCGCCAGCTGAGTAAAAAGACGGTGACTCCTGATTGGGCCCATAAATAGACCCCAGCACTAAACTAGCTCCCCGAGCTTCCCTACAACAATGACAAATCTTCCATTAGGATCGAAACAACTTGAAGGGAAAGGAATCCTTTAGCTACTAGAACAGCCACCCCTCTTTGTTTGTGGAAAACCCTGCCCAAAAACCTGACCTACCCATCTTTTCTTCAGAAATGGAGCTGGTCAGGAGCATGTGGGTTTCTTGGAGAAAGACTATTGATGGGTCAAATTGTGCCAAATGATTTAAAATAATATATTTTTTCCTATTATCTCTACCCCTTAATGTTCCAAGATATAATATTTAAATTGGAAGCCATAAAATAGCTCTATAAAGGATACAAACCCAACTGATAAGCTGCCAACTCCCTCCCCAATACCTCCCAAATACCTAAAACTTGAGAAAAGGAAAACCCCTCAAAAGGACTCCCACTCTTTCCCCAAACCCTAAAGAAACCATACCACCCGCCCACTGCTGACTCTAAATCCATTGGCCCATGGCGCGCTCTAAAGGCGGGGCCCCCTTATAGAAAAATGTCTGTTTACCATGTCCCCACTAACTTGTCAAACCTTATGAAGCCCTAGGCAAACTACTCCATGTTCTACGTCCACTTGTAATTTAGATTAGGTTAACACTTCCCCATCCCCTATACAGAGCCCGATATCACAGCACATATTAAGAATTGAATGTCTGGCACGTGACTACATCCACGCCAAGACACAGCCCATAGGGGAAGCTTAACGAGGGTGAGCATGGAATGGTCACAGAAAAACAAAAAAAGAAAAGGTCCCGTATAGCAATGTGCCAACACACCCGCTCCCCAGTAGCTCAACCAGTTAAAACGGAAACCATAAGCCAAAGCGGGCTATAGCAATATTATAAATCCCCACCATAACACCGACTCTATTAGTTAGTAGGTAGCTTAAATAATGGAGCAAAACTCTAGCAGTAAACCAGGCAAGGAGCCAAACTGCTGCCCCAACTAACTAAAAATCGAACGAGGCTTCGCAGAGCAAGGAGCCCGCCACGGATCTCAAACAGCTCCAACACTTTACGCCAGAAGTGGCGACACAACAAGAGCTAATAATGAAATAAAAAAGAGTAACCATCGAAAAGTGGACCGGAACCATGCCCGTCACCTCCGCAACAGCTTTGCACCTGGTTACCTCTTTAAGTCCCTCTGGCTGCTGCCGAATATTCAAGTCGAGGAATCCCCTCCCCAGATGGGCACGTTTGCATTAAATATAGATCAAGTCTTTGCAGAACAAGCGCCCAATAACAGACCTGTGAGAGAAAAGGAAAATAAAATAATAAAAAGTGATTAATAAGGGAGATAAGGGAACTCCCACCACCCTATAAGTCCGTAGCAGACTCATGCAGCATAAACTTAAACAAAACAGTCCAGGTTCTCTCAGAGGTCTCGAGTGCATCCTCGACAGCAGACCTGCTCATCCTTTGGGGAATAAATCTGGCAATAAATCTTTTAATGTCTTTACAGCCTCTTCTGCCGATTCAAAACGTTTTATTCCATCCTTCAGGGTGACTTCCAACCTGCATGCGGTGTTTCACCCAGCAGCCCAGAGTTTTGAAGTGATAGGACGGAAACTGGAACGGGCCATCCGGATTTTCAGTGTTAAATCAGGCACCACACGTATTTTCTTACCCTCCCAAAGAATAGCTGAGAGTTTCCTTGTCTCCTTCAAAATGTGCTCCTGATCAAGATAATTGAGGAGCTTGAAGATAACAGGCCTTGGGGTCTGAAGGTGGTTGCTTTGCCAGTGGCCTCTTTCAATCACATATTCGGGCCCATTAGGCGAAGGCCCACCGTCTTCCTAAGAAACTTTTGCAGGAAGGAGATTGTGTTGGCCTTCTTCACCCTCCGGGAGCCCCAGCAGAACAAGATTATTGCGGCAGTTCCTTCCTTCGAGGTCATCTAGGCGATCTTCTAGTTTAGCCACCGCCCCTTGCATTCCACCATAGCTGACCCTGTTTCTGTGTGCTGCTCCAGTGAGGAACCGAGCTTTGGCATCTGTGACCCAACGGGCCAGCTGGGTTAGTGCAGGCTTAAAATCGGCAACCTCCTTGATTAGTTTAAAAGCGCATCTTTATTGTCGACAGTTCACTGTAAACACGGAAGGTGTTAACTCGTCTTGCAGAGCTGTCGGAGAAGAGCTGCGCCGAGGGCACTTTGCCTCGAGTTCCTGGCTAGATTCTTCCATCTTTGCCCGTCTGACAAAACAAATTAATGCTGAAAAGAAGTCGCAGCTTTAGTTTAAAGTTATGGCAGGTGTAACTTGTCAAAAGTGTTGAAAAAGTCAGCGTTTTAGCGAAGAGAGAGCCCCTAAGCAAGCGGCTAATCCTTCAAGCGCATCACGTGACTCCCACTTTATTTTTTCACCAAAACATCTTATTAAGGTGGCTAGCAAAATAGTAAATGAGAAAATGAGATAGCTTAAAGATCATGTGCAACGGCTTTTATATATTTTTATAAAAGCTTGAAAAGCTGACATTCAAGTCCCTTGTGCATGATTAGCATTTCCTGAAAAGTTCATGCTGTTTGATTTTGTGGTTTTCTTTAAATCTGCATTTGTTAACTTGCTCTACAATGGCTGAAAACGGTGGAGTTATTTTTGTCCCTCAGTCAAACTTAGAGTGTGATGGCATCATTTTGGAGTAGCTTACTGTTTCAGGTTCCCAGTCAGAGCAGCACTCTGTAGAGTTAATAGTTTGCTGAGCTCTCAAGTTTCTTACAAATCCACTATCTGGTTTGTGTTTAGATGGATCATTTTAAAACATATCATTATCTTCTAATAAAAGCTGATCATTTTAATTTCAATCGTTGAATTGAAGTAGTGGAAATCGTTCTCTGTGAGAAATCAGCTTGTCTGTATCAGAGCTTTCAGTTCTTTCTAATCAAAATCTGATTTTTTCTAACTGTATAGCACAGGGCTGTTTGATGAATATAAAATAAATCTAAATTTTGTTCATTCACAGAAACAGTTTGTCTTTGACGTAGCCTTCATAATTATGCTCATGTAAGAAAATTTTTTATGTCAGATTGACAAACAGTACATGTGCTTGAAATACTGTGGCAGAGTGTGACAGGCACCAGTCTGAACTCAAAATTTCAGTTCTTTGGTGGTTTCTGTGTGAAAATATATCATGTACATGTACAATTAGAAACACCATGTGGCATCACGATGCACTGTGTCTCTGCCCCACAGCTGAGGCAGCTGCAGTCTACTGCCACCTGTCCCCGCCCCACAAGCCCCTGCCTTCTGCTCCACATGCGAAACTGCTGCATCCTGCTGCCCACTGTCTTCTCCCTCACAGTCAGGGATTGTGCACCCTGCTGCCTCCATCCCTGCCTAAAGAATCAGGGCTGCTGCATCCTGCCACCCCTACCCAAACAGTTGGGGATGATGCACCCTGCTGCCCTCTGTCCCTCATCCTCACCCTCACAATTAGGGAAGCTGCACCTGTTGACCCCTGTTCCTGTCTCTACAGTCAGGGCTGCTGTGCTGTGCTGTGCTGTGCTAAGCCCTAGTGTGCCAGGTCCCTGCCTCCACAGCTAGGGCTGCTGTACCATGCTGCCCTAGCCACCAGAGGTGGGCTTTTGCTACACACTGCTACCCACTTCCATTGCCCCAAATGGGCTGCTGCACCATCTGTACCCCATCTCATAGTCAGGGCTGTTGCACCTGGATGCCCCTGTGTTCTGCACCACAGTCAAGACTTCTGCATCATGCTGTCGTCTATCCCTTGTCACCAGAGACAGGTCTCCTGCACCTGCTCCTTTCCACACAGTTAGGGTTGCCATGGCCTGCTGTGTTCTAGTTCCCCATGCCGCTGCAGTTTGGGCTGCTGCACCATGCTGCCACTTTCCACAAGATGCAGGGCATTTGCTGTGCACTGTTGCATGCCTCCATAGTTGAGGCAGTTGCACCCTGCTGTCCCCTTCCACCAGAGTCAGATCCTTTGCTATACCCTGCTGCCCACATCCCTTGTCCCAGGCAGGCACGGCTGCTACACCCTATCCCACAGTTAGGGCTGCTATATCCTGATGCCACCCTATCTCCTGCCTGAACATTCAGGGCTGCTCACCCTGCTGCCCTCAGTCCCCACACTCACAGTCAGGGCCACAGCACCCTGTTGCCCCCTGTCCCTGTCTCCACAGTCAGGGCTGCTGTGCTACACCCTAGAATCTCATGCTGCCTGCATCCACATTTGGGGCTGCTGAGCTTTGCTACACATTTCCATTGCCCCAAATGGGCTGGGCTGCTGCACAATGTACTCCTGTACCACTGTCAGGGCTGCTGTATTCTGATGTCCACCTGTGTCCTGACCCACAGTCAAGGCTTCTGCACCATACTGTCCTTTGTTTCCTGCCACTGTTGTGTCCTGCTGCACCACACAGCCCCTTGCCCACAGACAGGGGACAGGGTACAGCAATGCCCTCACTCTTGTGCTGCACCCTTCCCAAATAGTTGGGGTTGCTGCACCTGCTACTCTCTCTCTCTCTCTCTCTCTCTCTCTCACCCTCACAGTCAGGGACACTGCACATGTTGCTCCCTGTTCCTGTCTCAGCAGAGTGTAGCAAAGGATCTGACTCTGGTGGCAGGAGGACAGCAGGGTGCCACTGCCTCAACTGTGAAGGCATGCAACAGAGTGCAGCAAATGCCCTGAATCATGTTTCAAGTGGCAGCATGGTGCAGCAGCCCTAATTGCAGAGGCATGGGGCTCTAGGGCACAGCAGGCCACAGCAACCACAACTGTGCAGAAAGGAGCAGGGTGCAGCAGCCCTGTCTGTGGTGATAGATGATAGAAAACAGCATGGTGCAGAAGCCTCAACTGTGGGGCAGGACACAGGGGCATCAGGGTACAGCAGCCCTGACTGTGAGATGGGGTACATTTGGCAGAAGCCCTGCCCATGGAGGCAGGGAACATGGCACTTAGAGCCAGCACAGCACAGCAACCTTGACTGTGGAGACAGGAATAGGGGCAACATATGCAGCTTCCTCAACTGTGAGGGCAGGGAGATAGGGCAGCAGGGTGCAGCAACCCCAATTGTTTGGGCAGGAGCAGCAGTGTGCAGTAGTCCTGATTCTTTAGGCAAGTGATGGATGTAGCAGGGTGCACAGTCCATGACTGTGTGGGAGAAGGCAGTGGGCAGCAGGGTGCAGCATGTGGAGCAGAAGGCAGGGGCCTTGTGGGGTAGGGGACTGGTGGCAGTAGACTGTAGCTGCCTCAACTGTGGGGCAGAGATACAGTGCATCAGGGATGCTGCATAGTGGTTCTAGTTGTACATGTGCATGATGTATTTTCACACAGAAACCACCAAAGAACTTAAATTTGTGAGTTCTGACAGTACATGTGCTTTGAAATACTGTAGCAGAGTGTGACAAGCACCTGTTTGTCAATCTGACATGAAAAAAAAATGTTCTACATGATTGTATTTATCAAGGCTACATCAAAGACAAACTGTTTCTGTGAATGAAAAAATATAGATTTATTTTATATGCATTAAACAGCCCTGTATAAAATAGTTAGAAAAGAATTGAGGCTTGATTAGAAAGAACAGAGCTGTGATACAGCCAAGCGGACTTCCTCACAGAAAAGATTTCACTCCTTTAATTCAGCATTGGAACTGAAATGATCAGCTTTGTAAAGGAAGAGAATGATATATTTTAAGCTGCTCTAACTAAACACAAACCAGAGACTGGGTTTGTAAGGGACCCGAGAGCTCAGCAAACCATAAACTCTACAGAGTGCTGCTCTGATTGGGAATCTGAAACAAAGCTACTCCAAAATGATGTCATTGCACTCTAAGTTTGACTGAGAGGACAGAAATAACTCCACTGTTTTCAGGCACTGTAGAGCAAGTTAACAAATGCTGATTTAAAGAAAACCACAAAACCAAACAGCATGACATTTTCAGGAAACACTAATCATGACACAAGGACTTGAATTTCAGCTTAAAGCTGTTATTAAAAATATGCAAACACCATTGCACATGATCTTAAGGCCACTCTCAGTTTTAGAGTGGCCAGCTTCTAAGCCCATCTCAGGGCTTTCTAACCCAGATAAATTCAGAGATCATACTGTGGATGTGCTGAAGCCAGGACAAAGGGAGCCAATGGTTTAATATATTTATGGAGTAAAAAATATGGGGAGGATACTCATCTTGATGATATTGATTCTCCCCGTAAAAATAGGGAAGGCCTGCCACCTCTGAAGATCTTGTTGGAGCTTAACCACCAGGCATCCAAGTTAAGCTTACGCATTAAAGTGGAATCTTGTGTGAGGTGCAGACCTAGATATTTAAGAGAGCAGGGGACCAAGGAACCCAACAAATTTATATCTTCTTTAACCACAGTTGTTGTAAGTGGCATGACTTCAGTTTGCTGAGATTCAATTTATAGTTGGATTGCTGGCCAAATTCTTCTATAATCTGCAATGCTACTGGCAACGAGGTCTGAGGATGAGCAATATGCAGCAGAATGTCATCTGCATACACTGAGAATTGAAGAGTATGGGTCCCATGGGGATGCCGGACAAATCAGGAAATGACTTTATCAGGAGAAGTTAAGGTTCCAGATACAAATTCAAAAGAAAAGGGGACAACCCTGATAAGTACCAGAAGCCAAAGCAAAGATGTTGAGAACACTCACTTGCAGTAGATCCTAGCCATCAAGGAAGAATAAAGTATCCGAATCCAACAGAAAAATATTCTGAGAACCGAATGTCCCATGTAGAAAGTCATAAATACTACTCCTAGTGATGTCAGTGAGATGATGCATGGCTAAAAGGCCACCAGGGCAAGAGGCTCCACCCTCAGATGTGGACTTCAAAGAAACTGGATGAGCACATCAAGGAATTAATAACCGAAGGGTTGTGAAACTGGTAAATAAAGAGATGCATTCCTCAAGATATACGATGACATAGGCAGTGCTATGGAACTGAATGAATGAATGAATAAATGAATGATAACGAATGACAAATGAACAATGAAGAAAACTGATGACTGAATGCATACCTGAGAGGACAAAAACACAGAGGAGATAAGCACAGCCATACAGGAAGGCAGGCAGTCTAGCAGGACAAACACAGACAAGGCCAATAAGAAACAGTAACAGTAAGGGGGTACCAGCATGATCAGGGGCAGGAGAGTGGAAGGGGCTATAAAGGGTCCAAGCAGCCAGCAGACATGGCCAAGAAAATACTTACTAGGAGCCCAGGGAAAAGAAAGGAAGGAAGGAAGGAGGAGCACAATGAGCTGGCAAGGACAGCAGAGTGTTTGATGAAGTCCTCAGGAGCAGCATGAGGACGGGCAATGCAAGGAGTTTGTCTTCCAAAATTATTTTCTCACAAAGTCACATATTGTACCAGTTTCTGAATCTGATATTGCCATTTTTAAAATATGTCCCTGATTGTGGTCATTTATCCTTATTTTTTATTTAAAGGCTTGTCCTGATTTCCTAAGGCAAGAGATTAAGAGGAGGCCAAACTTGCATGAATGGTAATGCATCGCAGAGCAGCACACAGCTTATAGAAAAGAGAAAGGGAGAACAAACTAAAGGGAGCCATAAAGTGACTAGAGAGCATCAGAAAGGACTGAAAGAGTTGGTCCAGTGTGCAATTAGAAAACACTAGCTTGGACCCCAGAGATGATGGCAGATATACCAGAGGGTGGCAGGACACTCACATGCAAAACAGCAGCAGCCATATGAAGCTGAAGGAGGTAAGGACAGCAAATGGGGAAGGAGACAAACAGGCAGCCAGGCAGCTGAAACAAATGACCATCCAAAGGATGCTTAAGACTGGGCAGTATTTATACCACTCCAGAGCGGGTGTGGTGAGTCATCCACTGGCAGACATTTTCCTTGACTCAGCCTTGTGTTTCTGGAGGTACCTGGTTGGAAAAGCACTACATGAACAGCACCAGCCCAGAGAGCACCACCTGTGTAGCACTAGCATGGGACAGCAAGAGGGATCTACAGCACTTTCAATAAGCACTCCCCAGGTTGCTGTCCATGGTGCTCACCACAAACAAGAGCACCAGGATCCAGGAGACTGGCCAATCTGCTTCTGTGGCATGGAGGGCTAGGGCATAGAGCAGTAAAACCAGTGGCAGTGGAGACCAGGGTTCTAATCCTGGTCTCCAACTTTTGCAGTTATGCAGTTTCTTGACACAGGGTCATGGAAACAGTATTCCATGGCCCCACATATTTTAACTTTCCCTGTGATCTACTCCCCTCTCCAGAGTGGGAATCCTGAAGTCCAAGGGAAGGGAGCAGAGACCCCACATTAGGGGTGCAGGGTGAGACCTCTGCAAAAAATAAAACTGATGGCATTATTGTCACGCTATTGTTGCCAACCACATTACAGTCTGTGCTATTCTGACCCAGTGCCGTATCAGGAGACCTAGTTTCAAAAGGAGTTTCTGTAGCTAAGGAATTAGTTCATGTTTAAGTTCAAGTTCAAGTTTATTTCAGGAAAACTCCATTGAGCATGCTCATTTACAAGGAGGTCCTGGTAGGACAAAAACCAAAAGAACAAAACAGTAGATGGCTAATACATTACAATATCCATAACATGAATGGGCCAGTACAATAGATACAAGGTGATGGCAACAACAATATAACTAATACATCAGCTAATCCTGGCACAAAATTAATTATGAGCAGGAGACATCATGTGGGACAGCCAGTGTGGGGCACAGCTAAGAGAAAGTACAGGGAGGTAGGGCCATGTGGGAGAGGAGGGTATAGAAGAGGAGGGGTGAGTGAAGTGCTTGTTATATTCATGGCAGGAAGTACTAGCCATTCTGGCAGTGACATGTTTCCTTTAGTGCTTTGCTGGTCAGGGATTTAAAGACGTTTATGGAAACTAATTCAGTAAGCCTAAGGGATTCAGTGTGGCAGGGATGACGTAACTGATCCCAGCTCTGCCAAACTGCGTACACAATTTGGGAACGTCAAACAGGATAAAGGCATTTTCCTAAGGAGTAGCAGCTGTGTGACCTGTGAAAGAGGGACGGATGTAGGGTGGTAGCTTATTCAGCAGAATTTTCAGGGTCCAGGTACCAATGTGGAGCATCTTTCTTGTATTCAGGAAGTCCAGCCCACTGCTGAATTGAGGCCAGTGAAGTGTTCTAAATGGTGCACCAGTTATGGACCATAGGCGTGTAGTAGAGGATGTTTAGCTTGTGAAGGTTGGACGAAGCACTACTGTTGTAGATGATGTCCACGCATCTAGGTAGTGGTAGGAAGGTGGCTTGGAGCAGCTTCTTCCTAATATCTGCAGGAAATAACGTTTTATTCCTAAAGAAGAACCCCAGCCTGATTTTAAGCTTTTGTGAGAGATTCTACATGAGCAGAAAAAGATAGTTGTTATCCAGTCACGTGCCTAGATATTTAAATTTTCCACTGTCTCAAGCGAGTCTCCTAATAGGGTTATGATTGGCGCTGGTGCAGCCTGGTCACACAGGGATACTCCAGGATGATGGGGAGGAATTACATAACCTTGGTTTTTTGGCATTTAGTAGCAGTTTGGATTTCATGAGATTACGTTGTAATTGATTAAAGTCTAACTGCAGCAAAGTGCCCACGTTAGTCAGGGAGGGTTTTGTAGGGTATAACACAGTATTGTCTGTGAAAAATGTAGTTTAGAGTTGTGGATGTCATTTCCTAGTGAATTGATGTAGCTGGAAAACAACAGGGGTCCTAATATAGAGCCTTGGGGTGTCTTCTTGTGAGTGGTAGTGGAGTAGAAGGAAACCGTTTGCTTTTATACATTGGAGTCTACCCAAGAGATAGCCAGTGAACCAGTTGACAGAGCATTCATCCAGGCTATGATCTTTAAGTGTTACAAGCAGGAGATTGTGGTCGACAGTATCAAGGCCTTATTTAGATCGAGGAACACAGCTCCTGTAGGGTGTTTATTGTCAAGGGCTGCAAACCAGTCATCAGTTACTGTTGCTAATGCTGACACTGTGCTATAGTTTTGATGGAAGATGAATTGTAATAGGTTGAATAGTTGTGCATTCTCCAGGTATTCCTTTAGCTGATTGTTAATGGGGATTGCCACTTAAAGGCAGCCAGGTTGTCTGATGACCCTACCAGGAATGAACAAAAAGGGGGAGGGGTGGGGTGGAGGGGGAGAAAAGGTTCAGAAAAAAGGGGTGGAGCTAGTGACATCACCCAAGCAGGAGGCGTGAATATGACAGGTGATGTCAGAGCCCCAGGGATTGGCTGGGGGCGGAGCCACAAGGGGTCCTGAGCAGGGGTCCTACAGGGGTCTATCAGGCCAGGACACAGGCAGCATGACCACTTTGCTGGGATTTCTCAGACTGAGAACTCAGCACATTGTTGGCAGGCAGCAGGTAAGGCACATGAGGCTTTTTAGGTCTGGAAGACCATGTGGTTCATTGTGACTGGCAGCTGTGGTTTGTTTGGCTTATATCATGGTGTTTTTAAAAAAAGAAAGAAAGAAAAACAGGAGGAAAGAAAGAAAAGGATGTTGTTTCTCAATGCTGTGCACTGTGAATAATGAATTACTCATAGAAAATGTAATTGGAAATGCAGAGCTCGGTGGGGCTTTTTGTGCTTATCTTTCCTAGGTTTAGTGAGGAGACTAGACTGGGTAGGAGTAGGTTTTCCTCATTGCTGTACACTGTAAAAATCAAGTTATGTTTAGGAAAGGTAGTTTGTGCCTGAAGAGCTCAGTGGGTTTTGTGCTAGCCTCCTGGTGTTTATATTGAGAAGCAAGGAAGGGTCAGGATTGTTTTTATTTTGTTGCTGTGGTGTTCCCCTGAAATGTGATTTGGGCCTGGAATGGGGTTGCTTGTTGCTCAGGGCATTTGTACCCTGGAGCAAGCATGTGCAACGTCCTGAGGGGATGACTGGCCCAACATTTAGTTCAGGTGGGGCTGAAATGGCTGAGGGGCCAAGCACTTGATGCAGCATGGAGCTAGGGCCTCCTCCATTTCAGTTTGTCCAGTTTGGATAGGCTAGAAAGCATGGGCTGCAAGCAGGCCAAAGGAGAGGGCTAAATTGTTTAGCGGTTGTTTTCTGACTTAATCAGAATTTGTGGTCATTTCACTTTAAAAAAAAAGAAGAATAAAGAGAAGGACAGGAATTGTTGGGCTGTGAGACCAGAAGAGCTGGGCAGCATGCAGGCAGCTGGCAGAGGCACGGTCATCCGTAAGGCTGGCAGAGGCCAAAGGTTTGGTGGTAAGGACAGAGAGCTGCACAGGTGGGGGATGGCTGGCTACAGTGAGCAAATATCAGACCCTGTAAACGAACAGAAGATGTGCTGTCTTGGTGTGTGCATTGGTGGCATTTGGGGTTTGTTTTCTTTCAAAAAAAGAATACAAGGGTGTGGTGTCTTGAGGCAGGCTCAGAGTGGTGCAAGTGTGGAACAGCTGGGCCTATGCCACATGGTGGCATGCTGGTTCCGTGAGCAAGGGTTATAGTTGAAAGGCTGCTCTGAAGGATCCAGCTGTACTGCACACCTCAGGGTCTGTAGCAAGCATTTGTGATTCCTGGTTATGATGGAGTCAGGAATATAGTTGGTGGGTGTGTTTTGCAGTGAATGTGGGGTTGCAGGTGAAGAACTGCATGGTGGGGAAGGCCCCTCCAGGTCTGGTGTGTGATTACCTGCCACTTACAGCCATGTGGCTGGTTGATGCCCAGAAGGGCGATGGCTGCTGCTGCCACATGGTGCGGTGCACAATAGGGACACAGGAGGGTATAGGTTCTACGAATAAAGGGTTGTTTTGTGCACAAAAGAAAGAAAAGAGAAATGGATGGAAGTATGCTAAAGGGATGATGCTCGATCCAGGGCTGGGCCTTCACTGAGAAGACCAGAATGGGCGCTGAAAATGCTGATGGTACTGCGATGCTGGTTGGGCTCTGGCATGCAGGTTGTGGGAAAAAAGGGAACACAGAGGGTGGGCAAGGCAATCATATCTGCATAAAGCTAAATTGGGGTGTTTTTACCATGGCAGGAGCTGGTGGGATAACCAAGTGCTTTGGCACAGCAGGTCGACCCCTCCAGCTACCACAGGGGGAGTTGGGGGTGTCCTGTTTTGGGAGGCACGCAAGAGCTGGAGGCCCATTGGGGACAGATGACAGGCACACGTGGGCCACAGATCCTCAAGGGCCTGGCATGGGGTGAGAGTACCCGAGCATGGGGCAATTAGAGAAGACAAGTTAGGGACCTCATGGGAGATAGGGGCTGAGGGATCAGGGGCAAGACCACAGCAATGGGCCAGAGGGCAACAGGATAGGAGGTGGACAAGGACCTATACCTAACAGCTCGGCGGGTGGCTTGAGGGGTGAGTAGGCACAAGGGGAGACATGGCAGGGCAGGAGGGCAGATGCCTCAGTGTGATGATGCTAACATAGGTTTGGTTGCACAGATACGGGAGGCTAGGGACTGGGGCAGAATGGGGCCTCTCCCCAGTGGGAGACAACGAGGAGCATTGTGCCAGCACCGCAGCATGGGGGGTAGGAACAGGGTTTGCAGAAGGGAAAGGGGCCTTCCAAGGAGATGGATAAATTCACAAGCAGGGCAGGAAGCAAGGAGTCCCAGCTGCCTTGGGAGGGGATGTGGACACAAGTTTGAATATTTATTTCTCACCCATCTGATGCAGTGACAAATAGGATAATGGCACCAAAACAAACCCGATGTCCAGTGGAAGGATGATGCAGGAGGCGGCCAAGTTGATGGGGAAGATGATGAAGCTGGTGGCAGTGGTGAAGCAGAGAGAGTCAGAGGAGGAGGCGCAGAGGAAGCATAAGGAGAAAGAGGAACTGGCGGGCAGAGGAAGAGGGGCAAGAGACCCAGATGGGAGGTGCCGCACCCACACCATTCCTGCACTGATACCGCACCAGAGCTGGGCTGAGGAAAACCTGGATGGTGGTAAGGATGAAGTAGATATCACTGATGACAACAGTTTGCAGGAGTATTTGGAGGGGCTGTTGAGCGGCATTGGGGATGCAGGGATTGAAAGGATGGAGAAGGCCATGCAGGCCTTAAAGGAAAGGAGCTGGGGCAGGAATGGGTGGGGGGCCAAGCTGATGGGCAAGAATCTATATAAAGGCCCCAACAGGCTGCTCAGTGGGGGACCATGCCCAGCTTCATCAGAGAGAAAATTTGGAAGGGGAGTACATCAACATTTTTGGACTCATGGATGAGGATGCAGCCAAGAAGTATGAGCAGAAGGAGTCACTGTAAATCAGAGATGGCAGTGGCGCTGGAGTGGTAGGGCACAAAGCCGAGGAGGCAAAGTACAAGGGAAGACCATTGAGAATTGGTGAAGGGGCTTCATTATCTACAGCATTTTATTCCTGGAGAAACAACCAGTGCTGGCCATCCCTTACTGACATACATGTCCATCATAAGAAATGCATACAAAATGAAGGTGGCTCAAATATGATGAGACATTCGGAAGCAAATGGTGGCAAAAGATGATCTGAGGTGGGATTGTACCCACTCAGAGCTGTGGGTGAGGACCCTTTCGGAGAGGGAGTGGGAATGGGGTGGAGCACATGAGGAAGACCCCAACCCCAGGGGCCAAGACCTGCTGGGGTTTCAACAAGGCAACCTGCACCTGAAATGGATGTAAGTTCAGCACACTGCTCAAACTGTGGGGGTCTCCGCCTCCAACTTCGACAAGTGGGGAAAGAGGGGATTGAATGGGGCAATTCCTGAGCAGTCCTTTTGGGGCACTCAGGGGACAAGGCAGGGGAGAGGGACAGCCACAGGGACCAGACACTTTCAGCAGCAGGCGGTAGTGAAGCACCAAGTGGAGAGGACATTGGGGGTCTCACTGGCATACGCCCATTTCCTTCTCGATGGTGGAAGAGTGACCATGGACTACCCGAATAAAGGAGCCATGGAGCTGCTCAGGGAGGGTTTCAGCAGGGTTCCCACTGGGTTTCTCAAGGGCACCAGAAAAGATGTGGGTGAAGAATTTAGGGTCAGTGAGGGGAAGGAGGAGATAGTAGGATAAAATTGACAAGGAGATCAGGGCGGGGTGGGTAGAGGGGCCACTTGGGGCCCTCCGCATGGCAGTTTCGGTGTTCCCTTTGGGCATAGTACACAAGAAGGTGGAACTGGAATTTCACCTGATACACCACTTATCCTACCCAGGGGTCTGTCAGTGAACGAGAGCATACCAGACCACCTTAGGGCAGTGTCGATGCCCTCATTAGAGCAGGCCATAGTGTTCATCAGGGCAATCGGGGGTGTGGCTAGTGAAAACAGATATCAAGTCAGCATTTCACCTGAAGATTGGGACCTTTTAGGTTTCCACCTCCAGGAGTGCATATATTTGACAAGGCCATGCCAATGGGATGTTCGTGGCTTGCTCCACCTTGAAGCTTTCAGCACCTGGGTACATTGGGCGTTCATGGTCAGGTAGAAGCACCAGAGGATAGTGCATTACCTGGATGATTTTTCCTCATAGGGAGTCAAGGAGGAGGCACAGAGGATGTTACAGGTTTTAAGAGGATGTGGCAGTGGATTGAATACTGCTGGTGCAGGGCAAAACGGAGAGCCCCGCCTGGAAATTAGGGATTCCTGGGCATAGAGGTGGACACAGAAGGGGGTGCTTCAGGCTGCCCGGGAAAAGGTGGTGTACCTTATGGGGCTGCTGGCCCAGGTGACGGGGAGGAGGAGGGTGCCACTGGTACAGATGCAGCAACTGCTAGGGCACCTTAATTTCACCTGCATGGCAATTAGCCCGGGCAGGGCATTCACGAGGAGACCAGGGAGGGCCACGGGGAGGGCTAAGCTGCTGCACAACTGGGTAGACATGTCAAAAGGGGTGCGGAAGACTTTCAAGTCTGGAGGAGTTCCTTGACACCTATAATGGGGTGACGTTCTGGCAAATGAGTGGGAGCAAAATACAGACTCAGAATTGTTCACAGACGCCTTGAGCACCATGGGGATGGGGGCATACTTTCAGGGAGAAAGGATGTCAGAAGCACGGCAGTGCAGTGGAAGGAGTTTGGGCTTTTGAAGGACATCACATTTTGGAAATATTTCCGATATGGGTAGCCATGGAAGTGTGGGGGCTCGTAAAGGGGTGGTGGAAGTTATAAATAGGCAAGGGGCGGATGGAGACAGTGGAAGGCTATTCAGATGCATGATGTTGTTGGGGTTGCAACTGAATTTGTCTTTAAAGCACATCTTATCGAGGGCTGAAGAACAAGGTGGCTGACAGTCTTTCCCATTTACAGCTTGGAAGGTTTTGGGAGCTGAGACTGCAGACATGGAACACAGGACCAAGATCACAGACCGGTTGTGGGAGATTGGCAGGACATAACCAGGGCATTGTACCGGGCTCCTGGTCAGCCAACATACTGAGGGTCTACGAAGCAAGGTTGGAGAGATTTCAAGAATTCAGAAGGGGACATGGGTGGGGCAGAGACGAACCATCCTGGGAGGAGCAGGTAAGGAGGTTTATTGTGGAAAAGTGGCAGGAAGGATGGCCCATGCCACAGTGATAGTACAACTGGTTGGCATCAGTTGGGTGTGCCAGGACAGGGGCTGGCCAGATGTAGCAGCAGCAGGCAGTCAAGCGGATGAGGGTAGGTTGGCAGAGGAGCAGGTTGTCATGGTGGACTGGAGGTGCCCCATAAGAGGCAGCTATTGGAAAGGGTGCTGGGGCAAAGCAACAGATGTGTACCTTGGCCGAGGAGGTGGCCCTGTTCCAGGCCATTTTGCGGTCATGGCAGCAGGAGCATTCCAAGTCGAGGAAGTGGTGGCCTCAAGAAAAATGTCTGCTGCACAAGCGTTGCAACACAGGGACTATGGTGGGGACAGACAAGGGTGGTCATCAATCAGTCCTGGTCCAAGACTGATCAAAATGGAAAGGGGGTCAAGGTGTCCTTAGTCAGATAACCACAAGCCACCAGTTGTGCAGTGAGGGCACTGGAAACTTATGTGAACAAATGGGGGAGGGACAGGGGCCTTTTTTCCAGGGACGGGATGGCTCCCCAGTCATCGGTTTCCAGGTGGGAGCTGTGCTCAAGAGGACACTGGCTTTTCTGGGGAGGATCCAGGTGAAGTTGCCTCACATTCTTTTCAAATCGGGTGTCCACAGAGGCAGCAGAAAAGAGTCTGCAGTGGATGAGGTGAAGAATGTTGAGCGCGAAGTCCAATTGCTACAAAAGATATGTCAAGTACATGTAATGGGACTCACACTGTTTTATCTTGTTTTCATGGCAGGTTCCAAGAGGAAAATCTGGATAGTGGGGCACTCTTTCATCTATTGGACAGAAAGATTTCGGTCACCACCTCAGAGGAACAGAATCTATGTTATAACATGGAGCATACCAGGGTGCTGTGGAAGGGCATTAGGGATATGAGATGGGCTCAGTTCTTACCATTAGTAGGTGAGTTAAGGGTGCAATGGGGTACACCAGACTGCACTGTCATACGCCTGGGAGGCAATGATTTGGGGGCCTGCCATGGGGTGAGTTGGGGCACAACATACTGGGGATTTGGAGACTATTAAGGGTGGTGGCCAAGGGTGACAATTGGCTGGTCCGACATCACCTCTTGGGTTTGGAGGGGGTCAGGGATGTAAGGCTGATTAAGAAGGTCAGGAAGTGTCTGAACAGAAGGGTCGTGAGGGTGGTAATCAAAATGGGGAAGTGCACCACTAGCACAAAGACATTTCCTTTGATCAGGCTGCAGTGTACAGGTCTGACAGGGTGCACTTGTTGGAGTTTGGCATGTGCCTATTCCTGAGACCAATAGGGGAACTAGTGGACCAGATAGCTAAAAAGGCTAAGATACAAGCCCATGAGAAGACTCTCCTTCCATCACAATCTGGAGGAAGGGCAGTGGAAGAAAGAAAAAGGGGGATCAGGGGAAGGAAGGGGGGGAGGGGAGGATACATGGGCTGGAGACAAGGAACCCAGACATGGTTAAAGGAGAGGAGGATAGGTCCAGGTGCCAACTAGAAGTGTCCGGGCCTTGAGGGCAAAAGCCCTGGGTAGGTGGGAACCGGCCTGGTTCTGGTCTGGAGGAAGGGGCTGGATTCACAGTGTCTGGGGCTGGAAAATGCAAGATGGAGGAAACAGAAGAAGGAAGAGGCCAGAACCAAGAAAATGTAAAATGAACTATTATGTGGAATTTGAAGTGATAACATTATGTATGTAAATACTCTTTGTGCCAAAAATAAACATTGCCAATGAGCAACCAAAAGGAATTAAGCGTAGCATCCTTTATTCCTGTGTGGAGTTCAGGGACAATGGGGCTTGTCACTAAAGGCAGGCCAGGTTGTCTGATGACCCCTACCAGGAATTAACAAAAGGAGGGTGGGTGGGGTGAAGGGGGACAGAAGGTTCAGGAAAAAAGATGTGGAGCTAGTGACATCACCCAAGCAGGTGGAAGGTGTAATAAGACAGGTGATACAGAGCCCCAGGGATTGGCTGGGGGTGGAGCCACAAGGGTCCTGAGCAGGTGTCCTACAGGGTATATCAGACCAGGATGCAGGCAGCACGACCACTTTTGCTGGGATTTTCCACCCACCCTTTAAGGAAGGCTCTGGGAGGCATGGTTGGCACAAAGATAGGAGGAGGGCAAGTTGAGTTCCCTAGGGGCCCCAGAGTAGTGGCCAAAAATTATTTGCTGCGGGGTGGCAGCTGCAGGCCCAGGAGGCTGGGTCATAGTCCCCTAGGGATGGGTGGCAACGATGCCCAAGAAAAAATGTCTGAAAAGGGAAGAAAGAAAAGGGGAGTGGGGGAAGGAAAGGGGAGGGGGGTAGGATACACTGGCTGGGGACAAGGAACCCAGATGTGGTTAAAGCGGGAGGGGATAGGTCCAGGTGCCATATTCAGAAGTGTCCAGGCCTGAGGGCAAAGCCCGGTAGGTGGAACCGCCTGGTTCTGGTCTGAGGAAGGGGCCGGATTCACAGTGTCCGGGCCCAGGAAATGCAAGATGGAGGAACCAGAAGAAGGAAGAGGCAGGAACCAAGAAAATGTAAAATGAACTATTATGTGGAATTTAGTGATAACATAATGTATGTAAATACTCTTGTAGCAAAAACAAATATTGCCAACGAGCAACCAAAGGAATTAAGCGTAGTGTCCTTTATTCCTGGGTGGGGTTCAGGGGACAATTAGTTTTTGAGGATTTTGACAGAACTGGCAGGATGGAAGTGGGTCTATAGTTGTTAAGGTCACGTTGATCCCCAGATTTAAATGAGCAGTATGAAGGCTGTTTTCCAGCATGATGGGACCATTCCAGAGGAGGTAGAGATTAAAGATTTGCATTATAGGGGATTAGGTGCTGACACCCTAATTTTGGGAATAGGGACTCAATTCTGTCAGCTCAAGTGCTTTTTTTTATATACAGTTTATTCAGTGAGTCCTTGGCGGTTTGTATGTTACTGGGGAGAAGCGGAAGGAATTACAGGTCCTTTGATAACAAAATATTTGTTCAGGACTGTTGCTTTTTCCAAGTCCCCTTCTGCACACTCATTTTCTTCTCCCTCAGACCCTTTAAACTCCTGTCTTTTCTCCTTTCACTAACATACCTATAAAGTCTTGTCCCTTTCTTTAGTGCCCGGGCTATTTGTGCCTTTGTGCTCCTGACTGCCTTTCCTGCTTCAGTCTGCTTATCTAGATACACTACCCTGTCGTCCTCTTCCTGTGTTTCCTTGTACTTCCTGAAAGCCAACTTTTCACTCTTACCTTCACAGCCACTTCCTTTGAGAACCATACTGGTTTTCTTTTTCTCTTATGTTTGTTTATTTGCCTAACATAAAGGTTTGTTGCTTCCATGCTTCCACTGTGGCTCCTCTTAGATGGGCCCACTGTTCCTCAACTCCTCCATCCTCCCTTCCTGCTAGGGCTTTCCTGAGATGGCAGAGATCATAATGTTGTGGATAAACAGCGCATACACAGAAAGGCACAGACACAGTGGCATGCGCTCTAACAGCATTGGGACAAAATCCCACAGAAACAAAAGTGTATGCCATTCAAACAACAGCAACTCTCTTTCTTTTGAGGGGCTTTGTCCCACACACCCCGGACTTATTATAATCAACACCGGGGGTATGGGCTAGGGAATGAGGAAACCTCAGAGTAGGGATTTTTTTAAAAGATGCTCCTTTAAAGCTCCATGGAAAACTATACAATTTACTATTATCGATTTATATGATATGGAGAGAATCTTGTTTGCCCCTGAGGGCTGGTCTCTCCTTTGAGGAACTTTACTCAAATTTCAGCTAACATTTTGAAGGTGTGGTGTTCATTGAGAAAGCACCCAAAGTTCATTTAGGCTTTTTCTATTGTAGGATGCTTTCAGAGGATGAATATTTATGCCAGCCCAAATCGACCTGGCATTTGTTAGGTGGAGAGGCTGGGACTGATGTTTGTATCAGTTTTGGGGCAGACGGGATTGTCTCTCTTTTGATATTCTACAGACGGAATATGTCCTTAGACAGGAGGATATTTTCAGGCACCTTCAAATCATAAATTGGGATTTACTCACCTGGTAAAGGTGATTATCTGAGTACCCTTTATAGTACTCTGCAGTCAACACCAGTGGGTATTCCTCGTCCATCCTATAGGTTGATGCAAGATCCAATCAAATCAAAGGTGGGTGAGGATATCCTCTACCCTCATCAGAATATCTCCAGTGTGAGTCTTCCATAGCTAAATAGTGAGAGGAGAAGAGAAAAACACAATCCAGGAAAATGTGGGCCCAAGGTAGACCCAACAGGGAGATGGGCCTCGAGAGGGCTGGTATCTATGCTCATTGCCTGGCATTATTGATTATAGAGCAATAAGCTATGGTACACTTAGTCGGGAGTTGTGTTTCACCCATCACCTTTATTGAAGTAAGCTCCTCATGTACAGAGAAAATATATATACAGTTTTGTCATATACTGTTATGTTGGCTTTGAATCTTTGCACAAGGGTCTAATGACTCTGGCCTTAGATTTACCCTTTCCTCTATAGAATTATCGCTTTTCCTGCTGACCCAGTCCGAGGATAATCTGCCATCCGGTGGGCCTGCTGAGTACTATAAAGGTACTCAGATAATCACCTTTACCAGGTGAGTAAATCCCATTATATTTCTGCCCTTTATAGTACTCTGCAGTCAACACCAGTGGGACCTTAGTAGTAGTGAGAATTGGGTGATTACTCTCGGTGGGTAAGGAGAAGGCAGATTAGTGTCAGTCTAGTCTTGTGTGGCTCCTGCCTTCAGGACTGACTTGGAAAAGTTAGTCCTCTCTGCGGATGCTATGACTAACCTGTAATGTTTAGTGAAGGTGTGTATGGATGACCAGGTAGCCACTGAACAAATGTCCTGAGTCAATACCTTTCCCTTTCCACCCAGGATGTTGCTACTGCCCTGGCAGAGTGTACTTCAAGGCCTTCTGGTGGTGTCTGGCCCACTGCCTTATAAGCCTCATTAATGGTCTGCTTGATCCATCTAGCTATGGTGTCTTTGGAGGCTGCCTGTCCTAATCTGTGCCCTCTGGTTAGAATGAATAATCTGTCTGACTTTAGTATTTCACTAATGACACTGATGTACTTCTCCAATTGGCGGCCCACATCTAGAGAGGATGGTGGGTCGATGTGTCTTGGGGGTTACTAGGAGGTAGATACTGTGAAGCCACCTTTGGGCAGGAACAGGTGGTACTGTTCTCAGTATGACCCTATCACTATGAAAAGAGATGAAGGGTTTTCTGCATAATAGGGCCTGAAGCTCTCCTATTCTTCTGGCAGAACAAATTGCTACAAGAAATACTGTCTTAATTGTGCACCAGTGAAAAGAGTCCTGCTGGAGGCGGGTAACTGAAGTGCATCTAGCACTGTGTTGAGTTGCCATGATGGGCATCTCTTCCTCCCCTGGTGCTGTTAGTGAGACTGCCTTGAGGAGTCAGATGGTGTCGGGATGAGAACCAATGTGACCTATCCCTGGTAGTGGACCCCTAATGGAGGAAATAGCTGACACCTGTACCATGAGTGTGGCTGGACTAAGGCTGTTGTTTGCCCTTCATTGAGGAAGTCTAAATTTGTGGTAACCCTGCCACTGAAGGCGAGGTACCCATTTCTCAGCACCACTTGTGGAAGATTTCCATTGTCTGAGGTAAGTCTTATTGGTGGATTGTCTCCTGGATTGCAGCAGACGGTTTACGACCCTGGCATGATAGCCTTGGTTTAACAGTCTTTCCTTTCAATAACCAGACCATCAGATTCAGACTGGTTGATTTTGGATGCAGAATTGGACCCCTGTGACAGAAGGTTGGGCCAAGGTGGTAGGGTCATCGGAGTGCTCACTGACATGTCCTGTATGAGCGAGTACCATGGTCATCTCAGCCACCAGGGTAGTCCGCTAACAGTAATGGAGGGGTGTGACTCTGAATTTGAAGTTTTAAGTTGTGTGGCCCCATGAATCTATTAGTAACCTTTGTAGTGTTCGCATGTGTGCCCTGGACCATGGAACCATGTCTATTACAGCTGCCATGACTCCCAGTACCTGTAGGTAGTCCCATACAACCCTGTTTGGTTTGCTGATTAGACCCGACACCTGAGTTTGGATGTTCTGAATTTTCTTGGGTGTAGGGGTGACCTTGTTGCTCTTCATATGTATTACTGCACCCAAATGAGTGATGGATTGGGCAGGAACCAGCTGGCTCTTGTCCCGCTTATTATCCATCTGTGTTGTTGCAGGCAATTGATTGCAAGCTGTGTGCTTCATGGGGCCTGCTACTCTGTTCTTGCTCTCATGAGCCAGTCATCCAGGTAAGGTATTACGTGGACTCCTTGTTTTCTGAGATGTGCTCTGAGGACCACCAGGGTCTTGGTGAAGATCGAGGTGCTGATGCGAGACCGAAAGGTAGGCATCGTGATGGAAATGTTGCCCTTGGAAGTTGAATTGTAGGTAATGGTGAGGCATCCTTGAGATCTATCGAGGTTAGGTAGTCCCCAGGATGAATGGATGCCAGAGTGGAGCGAAGGGTTTCCATTTTGAATTTTGTAAGTGACATTCTGGTTGAGATACTTGAGGTCTAGCATGGGTCTCATTCCGCCCATCTTTTCGGGATGACAAAGAACAAGGAGTATACCCCTGTGTCCTGGTCCTCTGTGGGGACTTGCGTGATAGCCCCATCTCTGAGTAAGTCCTGTATTGCACTTGCGGCAGCTTGTAGTTTGATCGGTCCACAGGTGTCGGTGATAGGAATGGTCTGTGTTTTATGGGGTTGCTGTTGAACTCGATCGCATATCCCTTGGTAACAAGTTCCAGCACCCATTTGTCAGATGTTGTGTGGGCCCATTGTTGTGCAAAGCACCTCAGCCTCCTACTCTGTGTGGCCCGCTTGCCTTCATTTGTGTTAGCCTGTAGTTTGAAGTTGGTTCGCCTTCCATTGGCATACTGGCCCTGTATTGGCTCTTGGTCTGTTGTTGTATGCCTTGTGTTGGAAGCGTGGTCATTGGGGCCATTGTTTGGTGATTTGGGAATGGTATGTCTGAGGTTTGTGTTTGAAAAACTTGCCTTTGGGATGAAAGGGTCTGTCTGTGGGGAGATACACATCCTTATCTCCCTGTGCCTGTGTTCCCCCTTTGTTTGAGGTATGGTGTTAGGTCTTCTCAAAAGGGTACCCTTTGAAGGGTAGTTTAAGGAGGGTGGTTTTGGATTCATTGTCCACTTGCCATAGTTTGAGCCACAGGGCTCTTCTGGCTCTATTGGCTAGTACAGTTGTACGGGTGCGAACCTGAAAATGTCGGAAGATCGTCCATAATGTACTTCACGGCTTGGATGGCACACTCCGCTGCATCCGCTTGGGGAATCCTTTGGAATATTCTCAGTGAGAATGTGTATCCATCTATGGAGGGCTCTGCAGGTGAACCACACAGCAGTGTCTGCCGAGAGCATCATGCCCGCTGCTTCATGGATTTTCCAGAGGTGTTCCTCTACCTTTTATCCATCGGGTCTTTGAGTGCTGTACTTTCAATGGGGATGATAGTGTGTTTGGATAGCTGTGAGACCGGTTGGTCCACCTTAGGAGGTTTACCCCAGTGGTCGCTTTTTCCGACTAATGGGTACCACCTGTTTATCATGCTCTTTTCGGCCATTCTGGTAGGATCAGTTGCTTCATATTCCTTTGTGAGTAAGGAGTCGAGAGCTTGGCATGAGGGGAAATGTATTTCTCATCTGGTTCACCCATAGAGAGAAGAGGATCCTCAGACGTGGAGGGTTGTGTGGGTTGCTGTGATATCTTGAGTGCCTCCACACCATTGTGATTAGTTCAATGTTCTCCCATGGCACATTCAGTTAAACTTGTACGAATTGCCCTTGTTGGGTTAGGAGGAGTTGTCGGACGAGATGCTGTCCATATCCAGTCTGGGGTGTTGTTTTTTGTGGGTCCCTTGTCAGTGGTCTTTTGAGGTGCTGTGGTGAAGGGTTTTCCCCTTTCATATGCTCTAGAAGCTGGAAAAGTAGTTAGGCTTGGTTGGCATCCAATGCAATAGGAGCGGTGGGCAGTGGGTGGGATTGAGGTGGGGTCCTCATCTTCCATCTGTGCTGTACTCCTGTACTCACAAGGATGCATACTGCACATGTTTAGTCATCTTTCTCCAAAGGTGAGAAAGATACTCCACACTCCTGCACTTTCTCATGATGTGGGGATATCTGTAGGAATCAAGAGAGAATTGTATGAGGGAGGACCCTGCCGTGTAGTAGGCCACATAATTAATTTACAGTTTCCTTGGCTAATTTTGTTTTGGAGCAAAGGACAGTAGAATTAGGCATGAAGTGGGTAAAAATACCCAGGCAAGATGGCGGCCATGAAGTCTCACAATGAGTCCTGTTGTTTGGGATAGCTGGATAGAGGAATATGGCTGAGTGATCCGCGAGATTTGTAGCGAGATCTCGGGCTGAGGAGATTCGCAGTGCACGGGGCTTGTCTATCCTGATCAGTGCGAGGGAGCGTGATCGAAGCTGTCTCTGGGGATGGTAATCATTTTATGGCCCCCGAGAACAAAGAGAGATTGCCCTGAATGAGATGGGAGTGGAGGGCAATGCCCAAGAAATGGAGGCGACTGCTGGGCCGGGAAACCTGACAGGAATGTGTCAGGTGAGCAAAAATAAGGTCCTGCACCTCGATGGTAACTGTCATGTTGTTGCTTGTGCTGCTGCCTGAGGATGTTAATCTCACTGCACAGGGGAGGTAGTCTGCCATGTAGCCTGTTGTGTGATGGGGCTAGTGCTTGTAGAGGCCACTTCTGGAGGTGCCTCGATAGCTGTGGTGATATGGAGACATTGTGTGAGGACTAACACTAAGGGGGCAGCTTCTGGAGGTGCCCGCTAGCTGTGATGATCTCGCTGAGCTGTGGCTCAATACCTTGAGGCAGGAATAGCTATCGGATGGGATTCCTGCCCAGAGGAGCTGTTTGCTGTACAGCATTGTGGAGTTCGGGAGTTAGTTGCAAGTGGCTGCTGTTGCTAGGAGAGGAGTTCCAGTCACACAGTGAAGAGCTGTTGATGTGGTGCAGGCTGGGGTCGCTGCAAGAGGGACCTTAGCCATGCTTGCTGATAATTGTGAGTGATCAGGACCCACTATGGGAGGGGTTCTGGTCTTTTGATAGAAACATTTTTCTGCCTCCCTGTGCTTTAGAAACATACCGTCTATTAAATAGACACTGAGGTAAAGCCTGCTTGCAGTTAGTAGCTGATCTTGCTATTTTTAGGCTGTTTGTTAGCTATTGAATTAAGAAGAATTAGGTTCTACAGTATCTGTACAGTTGTTGTTGTTGTTGGGAACAGTGAGGACTGACCAACCTATCTTGATCACCGAATTGAACTGGAGATATTCTGATGAGGGTAGAGGATGTCCTCACCACTTTTGATTTGATTGGATCGTGCATCAACCTATAGGATGGACGAGGAATACCCACTCTGGTGTTGACTGGTGAGTACTATAAAGGTTACGAAATATAATATATTCTTAGACAACATTCTATTACACCTATACTATCCTCTCTTTCCTCCCCTTCCTGAAAATACTTTTGGATTTTCTCTCGGGCAACATGTGGGGACATCTAATTGGGAAAATTTATAATATTTTAAAGGAAATCCTGGGGATAACACATTTTCTATTTTAGTGGGGTGGAACAAGGAACTAGAAATGGAGATTTCCAGCATCACCTGGATAAAGGCTTCCTATCAGCAGTTAAAATCTCATCCACACAGCTTTGGTGGAATTCACCTGGAATTGTAGAAACAGGTATTTTTGTTCCCCTGCAGTTTTGGTGAAATACCTTCCAGATAGTTTGGTTATTGTTGGAGAGATTGCAAATGCAAGCTAGCGAACTTAGGCCATATTTTCTGGAATTGCCCCTTACTAATGCCATTCTGGTGCTTCCTTCAGTTAGCATTGAAGGATTGCTTGACTGAACAAATAGAACTTACTGCAGAAATAACCTTATTGTCTACCGGACCACTCCCCTCCTGGCATAAGAGCCTCTTGCCTATATATTTGTTAGCACCTAGAAGGCTATCACTCATAAATGGATGACTAAGGTAATACCAACAGTAGCAGACTGGAGGCTAATAGTGCTAGGATTTATCAAATGGAAAGTCTAACTATGGCTCTCCATGATAAATCAACTACCTGTCATACAAAATGGCAGAGATGGATTCAGTGTTTGTTAAAGGATGATCCAGAATTCGTTCCTTGAGGATAGTAATCCTCCAGGGTCCCCTCACTGGGAAGCAATTATATTTTAAGAGGATTTTGGGTGGGACAGTTGTTGTATTCTGTGGAGATGTATATTCATGGTATGTGACATTTTCTATGGATTAATATATGACTTTGCCTAGTACAATCATACACAAATAATGTTGGACCTGACTACACTTCATAGTCCTACAGTTTGATTTTACTTACTCGATTTCTGTATCAAGATCTGCTGTATGTGTTGCCTTGTATTTTTTACAATAAAATCATATTTAGAAAAAAGCCACATTACAGTGGGACCTGGGGAGAACCAAACTGCAGCCCCAGGTCCCCAATACTACTAGGCAGGTGCTCTAACCATGCCACCATGGAAGTGGCTCAGCCAGGCACCGCTCCAGCAGCATCCTTACATTCTGTCATAGCAGCCTACAGTGACAGGGTAGCGGTTCTTACTCTCACTGAAACAACCCCTATCACTGTAGAGTCATTCATGCTTCCTACAGCACTTTATTCCATATGCGGTTTTGTCCATGCTGTATTTACCGGTACTGACACATAACCCAACTTTGCAAAGTCTGCCCTATTGAAGTTCAGGACCCTCACTTTCATGAGGCTTGTTTCTGCACTGTATTCATATTGAACCACACCATGTAATGATCACTGGACCATGAGTGTCTATAGCAACAAGACATCTGCAATTCTGTCCCCATTGGTAAGTACCAGGTCCAAAATCACACCCTCATGGATGGGTTCTAGCACTAGCTGCCTGAGACATGCTCCCTGCAGTGATTCCAGTATGTTCCTGCTCCTGGCTGAGGCTGCAGCTGTTACGCTCTAATCAACATCTGGCAGACTGAAGCCACCTACCAGCAGCACTTCCCTTAGTTGCCATCTTAAGGATGGATTCCACTAAAACCTAGTCCAACTCTTCCCTTGTGCTGGAGGTCTGTAGATCACACCAATGCAAACAGCAGTGCAACTGCCCATCTCCAGGGTGACCCACAGGGCTTCTGCTTCCCCTCACAATCCTTGTACCTCAATTGTTTTATACACTCCCTGGTGGATGAGCTACCCTCCTCCTTTTTACCCTCCCTGTCTTTTCCTGAATAGAATCTAACCTGGTATAGTTACATCACAAGTCATAGTTCCCATTATACCATGTCTGCATTGTGACAATGTCCAGGTCTGCCTCTTCGCCATAAAGGCCACCAGATCTGGGATTTTATTTCTCAAGCTGCAAGCATTCGCACTCATGACCTTCCATATTTTGTTACTTCCATCCTGTCATCCCCTTTATCTTCATGCCTTTCCTCACTACCACCCCATGTAATCCTCTGTCTCTTTTCTCCCACCATTCCTCCTTCTCCTAGTTTAGTTACTTCTGGTGATTTGCCAACCTAGGGTCCTCCTGTAGTTACATTAACCTGTGGAGTGGGTGGCTTGATTCTCCTGCTTCCTTCCACCACCCCTTCTTGGCTAGTCTAAATGCTTGCCAATGACATTTAAACCACTCACTAAGAACAATGATCCCTCCTGGATGGATGCAGGCCATCACCCTTGTACAGAACCACATCCCTTCGAGGTGGGTCCCCAGTACACAATGAAGCCACCTCCACAGTTCTCACTGCACCAGTTCCTCAAACATGAATTAAAGTCCCTGGAGTGGCGATGCCTAACCTCTCCTTGCCATGGACAGGCAGCAGCTCCCGAGAAGGTCACAGAGCTTGCTACCTGCCCAAGGCCCCTCCTAACTTCCTGAGCTCCTCATGCACTCTTCCTATCCCTTCCTTGTCCCTAGCCAGGTCATTTGTCCCTAGATGGACAATGACATCCAGATTCCCTCCTGCTACCACCCTAGTGATCCTCTGGATCTGCTCACCATCCTCAAGCTGTGTCTCCCAGCAGACACTTAACCTCCCTCTACACCCCACTACCTGATCCCAACTCCATTCCCCAGACTATGAAGTCCCCAATCAGAGTTGTTTCCTCCTCCTCTGGGGTATTTTGCTACCCGCCTTGAGGTCTCCACCCTGGAGGACCTCCACATCCATCCCACCACTACTTGGGTGCTTCTGTGGGACTGTCCTGCCCTACCAGTGCATTGTAGGAGTTCCTGAGTAGTATGGGATTTGGGATTGCCTATGCTCCACTACCCCAACCCTCCCGGCCCAACATTGTCCATCCATTCCTCCTTTCTGGCATCTTCTCAGGAAGCAGAGGTGGACTTGGTGGCCCCTGAGTGGGGAAGCAGGTCCTCCCTAACCCAAGTCAACTTGGTCTTAAGTCTGGTAACCTCCTCCCTCAGGCCAGAGAAGTGCTTGCAGACAGGGCAGCACCGCAGTTTCAGATGGTCTCCTTGAAGACTTCTGCCCCACAGCCTCTGCACTGCACTACTCCCATCATAGTTACACCTGTATGTAGACCTTACCTGCTCCCCTGCAATTCCCACAATACAGTAATGAACCTACAGGTTTATAGCTCCCCTCCTTTTTTTTTGCCTCTCTCTCTCATGTCTTTCCTCTTCCCTTTTAATACCTGTGTATCTATCTAACCTTGTCTCACCAATTCAATTTCTAAACCCCTAATGCTGTGTTCAAATCCTCTAACCTCTGGCTAACAACTCACAGGTGCCCTGTTTATCTACACCCCTTGGAGCTACACTTCACCACCTCTGACTTGTTCTGGTGAACCCATCCTTCCTATTTCCATGGGAAGTATCTGTTGTCAATCAATCCTGGTCCCTATAAGATTGGAACTGGTTCCAGGTGGGTGGGAGGGCAATTCCAACCTAAAGTAAAGTAACTGCCTTGCCCTACCTTTTTGTCCCCTGCTGGTCTAGAAAAAACACACTGGTCTCCTGCTTAAAACAAAAGAACACCACAACAGTCATGATCAGCTTTCTTGCTTCTTTTCTCCCTTCTGGGCTGTCATTACAGAAAAATAGCTGCTTCTCCTTGGCCTTGCTCTGCTTTTTCTCTCTGGCCAAAAGCTGAACAGTCTGTGTGGACACTGACCAGAGATGGACAGTTGGGACCTTGGTTTAACATCTCATCTGAAGGATGGCATCTCAACAGTGTAGCACCCCTCAATGCTGCACTCCAGTGTTGGTTATGGGTATTACCCACATACCTGGTGTAGGGCTAAAACCCACAATTTTCAAGTATTCTAGCTCTAGAGGAGAACATGCTACATAGTAAACCTCTGGCACTAAAATTTCTTTTTTTCCTGCTAGTGTGCATATTTTCACATTGCAAAATGAATTTTTTAGCTGATAAAAGACAGTAAGTGCTTGTAGTGTAACTCCTCTGCCTATACCAACCTGGGTCAGGGAATAACATATTAAGGTGTATGACACTCATGGTGGACCAGCCACTCAGTGTTTTCAGACAAAAAATAAATTATAATGACTGCCTTGCCTTCTTTGCTGAACTGAGACAATGACTGTATCAGACTGTTAAGTCACAAGCGACACAGTATATGCTGCTGCTGCTGTTTGCAATTTCAGCCTTTACAGTATGTTTCTGGAGGCATTTGGCTGCATTGCAATCCTGCTGTGAGGAAAGTTTAAGCACCCTATTTATTTAATTGTTTAACCAGGGTAGCAGACTAAGCTGAAAGCTTTTTCACAGGTGCGACCTGGGAGCACAGGGAAGTTAAGTCACTTGCTCAGGGTCACATAGTATGTAAGTGGAAGCTGTGGGATTCAAACCCAGGTCTGGTCTGCTGGATATCACCAGATTTGTAGCTCAGAGCCTTAAATCACTCCACTATACTGTCTCCCTAGGTTATTATTAATGTAATTGTATATGCTGTTGTATCTGTGATGCACTGTATTAGGGTGCTTTGTGTAATGTTGTTCTGGTTTAAAAACTTGGCTCTGCTAGAGCCCAATCTTATTATTAGACCCAGTGTTTTATAACAAAATAATCCATTCCTCATGTGTAAAATATGTCTTAAAATGGCTTCATTGAATTTACTGAAATAGTTTTTTTTTTTTTTTGACACTATTTGGAATATGGCGAACTAGTCAACCTATCTGGCCTCACAATATCAGTAAGATCTGTATGAAAGTTCATAGAGTGGACTAAATAAACAAGTTATTTAAACAAGCACCATCTGCCCTGTTTATTAGACTTTACACTTCACTTGTTCACTCAGTTTTAGAGTATATCTCCTATAGATGAAATCCACGAGAGCAATTGGAACAAAACAAGTATACATAGATGCATCCAAAGCAACTTTGACTGAGTTGTCCTTATAATCAGCATCTCTCTGACTACAGTCTTGAAAGAACAGACTTTCACTTGCTGTTATATACACTAGGGCTATATAGTGCCAACCCTCCTGAATTATTTATGGACTATCATGTATGTGCAATTCCTATTTCTTTGCAAGCCCTACAACTCAATTTTGATTTACTAGTGCTCCTTCCATATGTATTCCTTTTAGCTGTTGAAATTCAGCCGAACTTGGAATTCTCCTTGAGGTACCATTATGGTTTCAAAGAGGTAGCAAAGAAAGTGAAAGCCAAAAGATTGCATTCAGGCAATACAAAAAGACACAGGCGGAAGGGATAGGGAGAAGTACCAGGAGAAACAAAGGGAGGCAGGGAAGTCAGTAAGGAAGCCAAAGCTCAGACAGAAGAACACATTGCAAAATCAGTGGTTAAAGGGACAAAACCTTTACAGGTACATAAGTGAAAAAGAAGGACAAAGGGAGGGATAGTGAGACTGAAGGGGAGGATGGGAGCGCGTGGAGGATGACAACAGTAAAGCTGACATATTGAACAGGTATTTCTGCTCAGTCTTTACTAAGGAAGAGGGGGTAATGGGTCTGAAGGAGTACAAGGGGTGAGAATGGTGCAGAAATGGACACAAGTCCTTTACGAGAAAGGGTCCTGAAGGAACTGGAAGTAATAAGAGCTGATAAAGCAATGGGGCCAGATGGGGTGCACCCAGGGTCCTAAAGAACTAAGAGAGGTGGTGGCTGAACCTCTGGCTATCCTGTTCAGCCAATCACTGGAAACAGGGAGGTACCCAAAGACTGGAGGACAGCAGATGTAGTCCCCTTATACAAAAGTGGGAACAAAGAGGAAGCAGGGAACTACAGACCAGTCAGCCTCACCTCGGTAGTGGGAAAGATCATGGAAGCACTACTGAAGAGAGAGATTGGTGGAACATCTGGTTGTCAATGGACTACAGGACCCAAGGCACATGGTTTCACCAGGGGAGGTCATGTCAGACCAACCTCATTGAATTTTTGACTGGGTGACTAGGGAGGTGGATCAGGGAGAGCAGTGGACATGGCCTATCTGGACTTCAGCAAGGCCTTTGACACTGTGCCACATAGAAGACTATTACACAAACTGGGGAATATGGGTGTGGGCAGGACAGTAGTGTGGTGGGTAGGTAACTGGCTGGGTGGCAGGACACAGAGGGTGGTGGTAAATGGCTGTCACTCCACAGAGGGAAGAGTGACCAGTGGGGTACCACAGGGATCAGTGCTGGGACGGTCCTATTCAACATCTTCATCAGTGACATTGCACAGGATATAGAAGGCAGAATTTCACTGTTCGCTGATGACACAAAGCTCTGTAACAGAGTAGACACACCAGAGGGTGTAGACAGAATGAGAAGGGACCTGCAGAAACTTGAAGAATGGTCAAGGGTTTGGCAGTTGAAATTCAATGCAAAGAAGTGCAAGATAATGCATATGGGGCACAAAACCCTGGCACAATATATCAGTTGGGGGTGAGGATATAGCATGACCAAGCAGGAAAGGGATCTTGGGGTTGTCATCTCTGATGACCTCAAGGTAGAAACAGTGTGACAAGGCATCAGGTAAAGCAAATAGGATGCTGGGATGTATAGGCAGGGCATCACCAGCAGGAAAGGAGGTCATAATTCCGCTATACAAGACACTAGTGAGGCCCCACCTGGAGTACAGTGTACAGTTCTGGAGACCATACCTACGTAAGGACATAGACAGGGTGAGAAAGGTTCAGAGGAGGGCAACAAAGATGGTGCATGGGTTTGCATCACAAGTCCTATGAAGACAGGTTGAAGGAACTGAACATGTACTCCCTGGAGGAGAGGAGAGAGAGGGATATGATAGAGACATACAAGTATCTTACAGGGAGGAACAGGGTGCAGGAAAACACTATTTTAAGCGAAAAAGATGTTTCAGGACTAGGGCATGGGATGAAGTTGGAGGAGGGACGATTCAGAGAAACATGAGAAAGAATTTCTTCACAGAGCAGGTGGTGGACAAGTGGAACACCCTGCCAGAGGAAGTGGTGGGGGCTGAAACAATCACGGGATTTAAGAATGCATGGGATGAGACATAAAGGAATTCTAGAGGTCAGGGTAAGGGGAAATAGACTTCTAGGAAAACAAACTGAACTTACAAGCTCAAATGGGCAGACTAGGTGAGCCATAGGCCCTTATCTGCCGACACTGTCTATGTATCTATGTATCTATGTAGGTACAGTTTTCCTTTGTTTTGTCACATGTTTGAGTTTAATCAGCTTGAGCAGTTACAAAACACTGATGTACAAAGCATGCAACACTACATTTTTGATAGTTTCTGTATGTGTGCAGTATATACTGCATTTTAGATACATTTATTTGAGGAGTTGCATTTGTTTTGTAGTATGCTTACATTGCAGCTGTATTTTCTGGACAGCACTTGAAATAGCCTTTAATTTCATTTCTTGTACCACTGCCAAGTTTCGCACTGTACAGTTTGTGTTTCTATTACACTTGTACAGAAAGCGAAGAAATAAAATGGGTCATTAACAAATCTCATTGCATGACACACCCAGTACCACTAAGTTACGTGCAATACAGCATGAAAAGACAGTTACAGCCTATGGATTGCTGTAGTCAAAAGCAACACAAACATTTCCACTGCATGATTCAAGTAAAGCATTTAGCAGATTTAAATTAGGCCCAGTATGACACTCTGCAAACAAAGTATTCAGACAATTAATGTGAAGTTACTGTCTAGCTGATTCATCCATTTGGAGACTATTAGGAATCCACAATAGAAATGAATCCATGTCACTTTATTAGGCTATTTTTCATACTGTTGTCACAAAGGCCAGAAATTAAGTATTGTCTTGGAATTTTAAACTACCACAGGATTAAAAATGCACATTACTACAGATTTGATTCTCTTGACATTCAGAGCCCAAATGACAAAGGAAATGGATTAATAACATGGCAGTGAACAATGGCATGATCTTTCTACAGCGATGAATTCTAATTACCGAGTTTTAATCTTTTGGGGTTTCACTACATTGAGTTACCTTCAAAGGCTTTAATGATTTAATTTTCACTTATACATTAGGAGTTTCAGAGTGGCGGCACAGCTATTACACGGTTTTATTCTTACTGGGTTATACCTTTGATCCTGATGGAAAGCTCTCCTACAACTGTCCTCAAAGCTCATTAGGTTTTTACTAGAAATTTAAGCAGGCCAGCTGTGTTAGTACTGTACCTGTGAACTGCTTGTCTGTATATTTATTAAAGTCACCTGGTAACACTTGGCATGTAACCAGGTTTTGGGTGTGTTCCTTAATTAAATAGACAGACATTTGAATAAAAGACTGAAAAGACTGAAAACAAAGAATGAGCCTGAATATATCTACCATCTTTTATTGATGTGTACTTTTCTTTAATTAAAAAGAAGCAACCTGTACAGAATTAATGAACAAGTTAAGAAACAAGTAAAAAAAAAAGATGGAGAAGTTTTAAATCATTACTTCATGTCATTTCTCAACAGGTATAATTAAGAGCTACTTGAGATTCTGTTTTGGTGTTACATAGGTCAATAATAATATAACCATAATCTCTATTGAGTATAATTATGATTGTATTTATTTATTTATTTATTCGCGTTTCACTAGAAAGACATACTGAGCAGAACTGCTCATTTCCAGATGAATCCTGGGGAAGGGGAATAGGAGTAGAGCAAGTACAAAATCATATGAATACAATGATAGTAAATGTCACGTAATAGGCAAACATTTCTAAATAGTACACCAACTTTACAATAGTTACAACAAAATAAAATACAGGTAAAATAAGTACATGGTACTGTAGATGTACAGTAGATACACATATTCAGTCAATTAATTTGGAGGGTGATGAGGAGGCAGTGTGTGAGAGAGGTCTGAAGGATTTGGCAGGGGCAAGTAGGATTTGTGTAGGCACACAATAGGGAGGAAAGAGAGAGTGTGAAGTGGCATAACAGATGCAAGGGAGAGAGCATTCCACAGCTGAGGACAACAGAAGGAGAAGGCAGATTGGCCAGTGATAGTAGCTTGGTGGGGAAAGTGAAGGATGATATTTGGTGAGTCAACACTTTCATGTGGGAAAACCTGTCTTGCCATTAAGTGTTTTGCCTTCTGAAATATAAACAGAATGCTGCCATTCATGTTTGAGTTTTGTGCAAGAGGTTATGGTAATAGCCAGTGACATGATGCAGAATATCCAGATATACAGTATTATGATATATCACAGGAAATTATTGTTCACTTCAATTGAATTTCTTTGATATTTCCAAAGATATCAGATACTGTATATAACATATCTTCATTCTCACTGGCTAGTGATGGGTATTCAACAAGAAGCTGCTACATGGACAACACTATTTACTACATCTGGTGAGGTGTAAACTAAAGATACTTGGGTAGTTCACTAGCAGCATCAGAAACTCCTGAATACTGTGGTATTGTCCCTTAGCAGGTGATCTGTATAACATACCCTCCACTCTTGGTTCACACATTTAGTGCTCATAATGTTATCAACTATATTTTATCCAGGTTATCCATTTTCTCATGTCATGGAGGAGTTACCTACTCCTTAATGTTGCAGGTCATCCCCATGTTTGTGCATATGAGTCCAAAGCGTTCCTTTGCTTGTGACTGGAGAGAGAGAGAGAGAGAGAGAGAGAGAGTGTTGTTAAGGCAACTTGGCATCCGTGATGTGCTGCCCAATTTTAATATCTGCCCTTGTGGCCTTTATTCCCCCTTGCCTCAGGCCCGCCATGGTTCCACCCACCCCACCTTCATGTGCCTCGCTCCCACTATGTCTGCACTGTGGCCCTCAACCCCTGTTATACCACGGCCAGGCTTGCAAGATTGTGATAATTGCTGGAATGTTGATAAAGCTTACTTAAGCAATAGGCACAATGCCGCATGGGCTGTGTTAGTTACTGCACACCCAGGGGCATTGGGAGACATGACTTTGCAGGCAGAATTCCTTCAACCACTGGGTGTGCAGTAAACCCTCACAACACAAGCCCTAGAGTGTCATATTGCTTATATAAAATGGGTTTCAAAACCATAAACATCTTAACATTTACAAAACTGAAAGAAAAATTAGCTATATGTTTAAAATTAGGGTAAAATAGTTCCTACATCACTAGGGAGTTACATTGCTTTATCTGCTGTGTTGCTATAATCATTATTTGGTTCTTGGCAGCAGAAATTGATATAGTAATAAAAATGTTATTAAATTTGCCCATTGTTGCCTGTTTTACTCTACCATGTGTTTGTAGGTAACTGCATTCACTATAGTAGTATTGCCTTTCATGGCCAGTAGTATGCTGAGATGTTGACTTCTGGTTTTGTTCCTGAAGTGAAAGAGGATGCAGTGGTCAAGTGTTAGTATCATGTGAGTAGTGGTCAAACTGTCAAAATAACATAAATTAAAATTAAAGCAAGCACACTTAATGCTGTGAGTAGAGTTGCATGTGACTTTATGGGTCGGTAAAGTAGGAAGCAAGCAGCATCAGGAAAGGTAGCGAGACCAGCTAAATGAGACCAGTGGTATTTTCTTCATTAGCACTACTGCAGATGGAGGCTGCCAGATCCAGAAAGAAGCTGAAGCAGACAGGTGAGTGGCTGGCCAAGGAAAAGCAAATTGTCAGACGGGCAGCCAGGGATTACAACAGTTAGGTACCAGCTGATCAGTAGAGTAAACAAGTCGCTAACTAGCAAAGAAGCAGACATGCCTTAAATTGATTGGGAAAGACAATGCTATGGGTATGTGTGAGTTTAACATGTGTGTGGTGGGAGAAAACAAACTCTGGTAAGAGCCAAAATGGCTGCAAAATGATGTTGTCAGCTGCAGTATGTGGACATATGATCTTCTTGCAAAGTGGTTTCAGCTATGTTATTCATGTCTTTCTATACAATACAATCTCTGGCAATCACTGATTAAAAACTACCCACTATTAAACCCCCTTCCCCAAAATATGGCTTTGCGAACTCAGGTGTAAGCTCTGTCCAAAATACCAGGGGCCCGATTCCAAAAGTGTTACACCTGGTGCAAGGTGAGTTATGCTGAACCTGATGGTGCAACTCACAACTTACACTAGACATAACACCAGTTGGTATTCCAAAATGCACCTTGAGGCATGTCGAATGCAGGTTGCACCAGGCATGGGTTATGCCACCCACTATGCCTGCAACAGACAGTGGCATGGCTCAAGGGTAGGTTACAGCAGCAGCTGCTCCTGTTCCAAAAGGTGCCCGTAACCCATGAACACCATTCCAAGAGCCACACTGGTGCAGCAGAGTTAGACCAGCAGGAAGATGGTCTAAGGGCATTCGCCCATGCCAATCAATGGATGCCCACTGTGCCATGGCATGTGGCCCAACTCCCATCCCCAACACAGCCATGCCCCCACCACCCTGAATGACAGGGATCCCCAGGATCCATAATTTGTGGTGCCCCTGAACACCAGTGCCACCTGGCTGGCCACCCAATGCCCCAGGTGTATGCGGTGGTGTTCAGGGTGGGAGCTCCATGAGGCAGTTGTATACATACCTTGACTTGTGGCACCTGGTCTCGGTGCACCATGCATGTGGCACTAGCCTGCAGCTGCCGCAAGTCATGGGTGCAAGTGCCGGGACCATGCCTGTTCTGTAATATGGCAGGGTCCCTGGCTTAGTGCCGTATGGTTACAGCCTGTGAGCATGCCCACAAGTTGTGCCATGCCTCCTGGAATCAGCCCCATTCATTCAGTTGCTCCCCTTTAGCTGGAAACTTCCAGCTCTAAAGGAGCAGTATGGAACTGTGGGTACAGTTCAAAAGTGGCTCAGATATAAATGTGCCTGCTGACTGAGCAAGGGCTCAGTTGTGGGAAACCTCACCTAGGTGTGTCCAGCTATAATAGTAACCAGTGGTACAAACACAAATATGAGCTATTTATAGAGTCTGGGCAAGAGTAGTCAACTTGTTTTGTAAGCTCAACAATTTAGTTGTAAAATCTGCAGCTTCTGCCTGTCAGGACTAAGCATTTTTCAAATAAATCAAAATTAACTAACAGTATCTTCTCTGGAGCAGAACTCAGAAGTTACAAAGATGGTAGAAGACAACAGTCCATCCAACCTATGTGTTTTACTGCAGGCAAACTCCTTTTGTGTGGGTGTGATTCTAAATGTGTTATCGCATTGCAACTGAACACATTTTAATTACTAAAACAAAGAGAAGGGTGAAAAACTCACTTTGAAGAGCTGCAGCCTGAACTTAAGTACATGTGTTACATGCATGTCTCAAGACAGCTACAAATGCCATCTCTGTGAGGTGTGATGTGCTTTGTTTACTTTTAAAGTAATTTTGCATCTGTCCTGTACTTCACATGGAGAGTGAAACAGGGCAATAATTGTGGCAGTACAAAAATGATAGGACCTCAAGAGTACAGTTCTCTAGGGTACCTATTCCTAACATGTCTCCTCTCTATAGAATGCCATCTCCATGATGTGTGATTTTTTTTTTTTTACTTTTCACTTTTAAAAGTAATTTTGCATCTCTCTGTACTTTATATAGGAAGTCAGAGAGCGATACTTGTAGAAATGGAAAAATTATCAGACCTCAGGATACAGTTCTTTAAAGTGCCATACTCATAACATGATTCATCTCTTTAAGAAGAATGTCCAACAAACCATTTTGAATATTTTGTTATTTAAATGAAAAGCAACATCCAGTAGTGATGCTTGATGTGTGCCCATCCCGCAAATTGCCCCTAAATAAAAATATTTGTTTCTGATCATCTGGTGGGGAAAACGTATTTTCATTGCTGAAATAGAAGCATACTCATTTTCTGGACTGCATTGTTTCATGCCTGCATGCCCGTGCAGACATACAAACCAAGATTGGTGGTATACATTTTTATTCATTTAAAACCTCCAGGGTACAGTTCTTTAGGGGTGGTGTACTCTTAACAGATTCCTCTCTCTTACGAATGGATGTCCTGCAAACCACTTTGCATGTTTCTTTATTTAAATGAAAAGCAACCTCCAGTAGTGACGCTTGATCTGTGGCCATCCTGAAAATAAAAATATTTATTCTGGTCATCTGGTGGAGGAAAAGAGATATTTTATTTATGTAATAGAAGTATGGTCATTTTCTAGACTGCTTTGTATTATGCCTGGGGATGTAAAAATGAGATCGGTGGTTTACAGTTTTATGATATTGTGTTACAAAAGTGGTTTTCATGATCATTTGGCGGGAAATGGCAAATGACTTGGGAAATATTTTCATTAAGGCTATGTGCTGCTGTTCCCCTGATCAACCTAAACAGCTGTAAAAGACTTCCATAGCACTAATGCAATAGTGTTGAGAGTTAGTGTTGGCCAGTGTTTAGAGAGGCAGAGGTATGAGCCGATGGAAACCACAGAGATGTGTACTGTGTGCAGACTGCTTTTAATTCCCACTGTCCCCTGCAGCTCATGGAGGGACTCAGCTGAAGAAAGTAGATAACCCACTGCTGTAGCACCACAGGCAATTACCGAGTAGCAGAAGGAAGCCGGATTACAGGAGTAGCAGAAAGCCAGGGAAAATTACTGGAGCAGCAGTAGGAAATCTGGGGAACTGGAGACTACCTTGATTTCTGGATGACCTGGAAAAAATTGGGTAGCTGACAACCTATCATGTGTCCATATATTCTAGTGATAAGAAAGCACTAACAGTTTTACAAAGGTTAGTGCTTTCTTATCACTAACATATGGACACAGTAGTCGACCTTCTTGTTCTGTCGAACCTGGAAGTGAACTGGAACTGAGAGGATGGAGATAATAGTGTGACGGCAGAGGGAAGGAAGAAAAAAGGAACAGCACTGTGCACTGTGCTGAAAGGAGAGGACTGCATGTGCTTGAACTCCACTGTGGAAGGACACAGTCTAGATATCTGGCGATGTGCTTCCATAGCACCTTCTTCTATTATGTAGTAGCAATGTGTGACCCTGGCAGTCACCATACAGCCATAAAAATGGCTGACATTTGAAACTGAGCACTCCATATGTATGGCACATACATATGGAATGTTAGAAGTCTAGACTGCTAGGGATTTGTTTTCAGCCATGGGTTGAGCACTCTTAAAGGCATGGCTAGAAACTAGCCTCAGTCAATGAGAATTCAGGATTCTCTAACACATTTTTTTAATTGAATAAACTTTATTCATCTACCGTTAATACAACACTTTGGTGGTGGACATGCATCTTACAGAAATACATGCATTGGTACAGTGGCGGGATCTCAAGAACGCTAGTAACAGACATTTATAATTTTATGGCTTACTCATTATACATAAAACACAAAACTAGGGCAAGAGCCTCCTCATGCCATCCAGTCAAAGGGTGTGCATTCCCCTCCTACTATCCCCTCTCTCTCCCCCAGAGCCACATTTGCCTTCTCTGGTGGTGCCTTTTCCAGCTCATGTGTGAGACAGCGACCATTTTGTCTGTGTCACATGAAGTTAAGAGACTCATCTATGCAAACCCTTAAATGCACAGCATCTTGGGATTCCTGTGGGGTGGCTTACTAAGGCCTTACTCCTCCTAACCTACTTTACTATTCCCAGCTGAACTTATTAGGAGGGTAGGGAGAGAGACCAAAGCGTAAAGAGCTTCTCCCATCTAGAATTATACAGGGGAGCTTAACCCGTAGGCTAGCAATTGCTTTTCAACTCTTAAGTTATATTATAACTCTTTGACCCACTCAAGATAAGATATTACATGCTGGTCTTTCCTGTAACGAAGAACGAGTCGTTGAACTGTCAAAGAAATAATAGCCATATAGTATCTTTCTCCTTAAAAGGGACTGTACAGTAACCACCCACTATACAAACCTGTGGTGAAAAATGATCCTGCAGCCCCAACAGTGGGTCTGCCCTATCCCAGAATAGCATTCAAGGAGGCTACTTTGGGGCAATCCCGTAGTATAAAAGTAATGTTCGGGATCTTTCTCAGCCTAAAGCACATTTTACTCTGTGTCTTACCCATTCCATATAGCGCTGAGTGTAAATAGATATTGTGCAATATATAAAACTGTGTTAGCTTCAAGTGCTCATTGGCAATATATAGATGGACTCCTCCAAATTTTATCCATGAGAAATTATCTTGAGGGAAGAGCCGGCCCAATAATTAGACTTGCCTGATACCTCTGGGTTTAGTGTCACATATAACATTGACACCAGCTTGGATATAGCATGTGGTTGGTTAACACATTCAAGAAACTGCTGAAAGGAGGCGACTGCTGTGTGTTCCATCTTCCAAGCGAACCACTTTATTAACATATGCCTGAGCTGGAGCCCAAAAAGAATCTTTTGGAAAGATGCAAAGAAGTTAATATTTCCAGTGATTCCTTTAATCTACCATCAAGTACCAGATCACAAACTTTGATTTGGGGATCAGAACATTCTTTGGGGGCATTTATAATTTTATCACCAATTTTAAAATTAGGATTATTGAACACCAGCTGTGACAAATCCATTTGGTTATTGTATTTCATGGACTTGCAAAATTGTAAATGAACCTTTAGTGAGGTGTATAAAACTGAGCCTTTCAGCTCGCTGGGCATCTTACCGGGTTGATAAATAAAAAGGCTCTCAGGGAAAATTCAGCTAGTAAATCTTGCTCCAGCTGTAGCCAAATAGGAAGATTGGTGACACAGTCTATGTCCATTGGGTTAGCCCCGGCATATACTTAGCCATATGACTGGCTAAGTACAGTGATAAAAGTTGGGGAGTTTTAGCCCCCATTGCTTTGGGGCACTTAGCCAATTATATGCTCCACACGGGTCTTACCCTCCATATAAATTGAGAAATTACACTATGGAGTCTACGGAACCAATTCAGGGTAAGATAAACATTCAACATATTGAGTGGATAAAATACTCGCAAGACATTCATTTTAATTACACTAACCCTCGCTTGAAGGATAGATGCAAAGAGTTCCACCTATTCAGATCTAATCAGATTTCTTTAACTAGATTATCTAGATTCAGCTTTTTAATCAGGGACACCGATGTGGAGAGTATTATACCTAGGTATTTAAGTTGGGTAGACCACATCATTGATAACAGTAACATCTTCCCTGGACAGCAGGGGTTCAAGGGCATTACCTCTGATTTACCAATGTTATGTTTGTAATTCAATACCATGCTGAACCTATGGATTATCTGGAGGCGGCTTGGGTAGACTCACAGGGTTAGTACCATGGAGGAGGATGTCATCCGCATAAACCGATAACTTTAGGTGGAACTTTCCTATCTTGATACCTTGTACTGCTGGTGATGCTTTTAGCTGTCTTATTAAAGGTTCCAAATATAGATTGAATAATAATGGAGAAAGTGGACATCCTTGCCTGGTACCCAATTTTAAGGGAAAGCCGAAGAGAAGACTCCATTACAATAAACTTTTGCTCTGGGTCCAGAATATAATGTTTTAACCCAGGAGATAAAGGAAAGAGGAAGCCCATTACCGCTAGGGTATCAAGAGAAATGCCCTGTCTACCCTATCAAATGCTTTTTCCGAATGCAGGGAAACCAAAGCCATTGGTTTATCCGCTTCCCTGGATGCGGAGAAAATATGTGCTAATCTATGGATGTGGTCTGATGAGACTCTGCCCAGAACAAAACCAACTTGTTCAGGGCTCAGAAGCCCATCAAATCTTGGACATCCTACAGCTAATATTTTGGTAAATGTTTTATGTCATAATTCATTAATGAAATGGGATGAAAGTTTGTGACCCTGTTCTTCTCTTTGCCAGGTTTTGTAATACAACTATAATAGCTTCCAAGAGTAATGTATCTGTGATCCCTTTTGACATATAAAATTAAATAAACATAGAAGAATGGGGTTTAACTCCTCTCAAAATCTTATAGAAGTTAGCGAGAAACCATCTGGGCAGAGCTTTATCTTTGATTAAAGAATTAATGGTGTCTCTAATTTCTTGAGGGAGATATGGTTTACCAAAAATTCTTGCTGGGCTGCCTCTAATGAAGGCAAAGATGAGGCTAACAAATATTCCTGGATTTCTGTAGGTGAAGGGTAAATTCTGGGGACTGTACAGCTGAGTATAATATTGTTCAAATTCTTCTGCAATTTGCCTAGGGGTTGTTAGAACAGTATTGTTTGATAGGAATATACAAAGGAGACCAAACAGGATTCTCTTGCTTTCTAAGCCTCATCGCTGAGATGACTGGCTCTATCCCTTGTTTGATATATTTGGCTTGGGTTTAAAGAGGCATATTCCGCCCTCTCTCTCAATATTTCGATATTCATTCCTTAGGACCTCTAAATGCAATATTTCTTCCTCTAATGGGGGTTAGGCAGTGAGCTTTCTAGGGTCCTAATTTCTTCTTAACAGGGCTTTAACTTTAACTTCTTGTTTCCGCTTTTGGTAGCCGAGATTCTAATAAATTCCCCCAGCAAGACGCACTTTAAAACACACCATACTTTATCAAAGTCAGAGATAGAGCCCTCATTCTGACCCATAAATTGCTTTATAAGATCTTTAATCTGGGTGGCTATGTCCTCATAGTTAAGAAGCTGAGAATTTAGTTTCAGATAGTGTCTTTGTGGGTGTTTGGGGCTCAGTTGGCTTCAAACCAGATTGAGGAGTGGTCAGAAAGTACTCTGAGCAATCCCACATCCCAGCAGGCCTATCATTGCCCTTTGGTTCAACAAAAAAATTGATTCGAGAGGGATTTATGCACGGGAATAGAAAGTGTAAGCCCTTGCGCCCCAGATTCAGGGTGCACCAGGGGTCTCTAAGCCATACTTATCTATGAGGTCTCGTAGGGGATTCTCTGGGCCAAGGAGAGAGTATGTCCTGTAGAGGAAGACCTATCCAAAGTGGAATCTATAATCAGGTTCCAATCTCCAGCTATTATCATGGGCAAAGTGCTAAAGGGTGTGAGGGTAAGCGAAAGATTAACAAAGAATTCCGGGGAATCTTTGTTCGGTTCATATATCGTGCCCACAAGAACTTCCCTGTTTTCTAAGATTCCTCTCAAGAAGAGGAACCTCCCATGCGGATCAACCACTTTTTCTAATTCGAGAAATTGAGTCCCCTAGTGATCAGTATTGCTACCCCACATTGGGTTGTAGATTTCCTACCACATATAGTGTCCCAAAGGTCCTCTCCTTAATAAGTTATTCTCTCCTTCCAACATGTGCGTTTCCTGCAATAAAGTGACTTGACAGTTCAGCACTGCTAAATGCTTAATTATTTGAAGCTGCTTTACCTGGGACCTAACGTCTTTAACATTCCATGATATAACTTTCATAGCTGAATATAATGTTGAATAGGCTCACAGTGGTAACTTGCGCCCTTAGCACCACTAGGTAGTGTACTAGATAGTGGCCTGGTCCCTCCCTTCCCCTATACTGCCCCATCCCTCCACCCAAACCCCCATGAACATTCGCAATTACTTCCTCCTTCTCCTCTAACTCTCCCCATTGCCCTCGAGATCCTACCTTAGTCCCTAACACATTACCTTTATCCCCAGTCCACATGACTGATCTCCATCCTCATATTCTGGCATGAAGACGCTCTTGCCACCCAAGGTGCTCACCCAACCCTCATAGCTGCCCCCACTCAAAGCTGTACTTAATTTACTCCACAGTAACCTAGAAAAATTCTTAGCACTTTGCCATGGAAAACAAACAAGCTAACTGCAGATTCCATTTAGCTACTGTCATAATCCTCAGAGAGGGCTTATTCAAATAACCTTTACCCCCATAATTAGGTAAAGTCCCAAACTACAAACAGTGTAACATCAAACCTCATGATAGTGCTCATAGCCCCTAAAATCTGGGCCAGACACAGAAGATTGCCCCATCCTTTTGGGAACTAATGAGGCCAACCACCCTTAAACAACTGGGGATGTCTAAATCTTTTCAACTTGTTTCTCAAAATTACAGCAATTCGAACTGACAAAACCATTTTTTGCTTGTTGAAACAGTAAACAAAACTTTGAAAGTCCCTTGCTATAGCAGGCATTGCTGGTACTACTGAGCTCCACTAAATGTCACCAAAGTATCACTTAAACAAGTCTGGAAACATTTGCCTACAAGACTCAGTGGCTCTTTCTGCCTATTCAAATGGGAGCCATTTGCCCTCATAGTGCATCTGGAGAATCGCAGGTACCTCACTCTGAACCTGATACTCACAGATATTAGTTTGGTAACCACAGGATGCAGGGCAGAGTGCTTCTGTCTCACAGAATATGGTAAGTCCTGCACCACTCTTATTCTCCTGCCTTCCCGTTTGATCTCCTGTAGATCCTTAAGCTTGTCAAGATATGCTGCTTATCTAAAAATTAAGCAGCTTAAACAGGAAGGGCCTGGAGGTGAGTCTGTGGGCAGGACTGCCCTAGAGACTGATGCACCCTTTCAATTATGTAAACGGGCCATTGGGAGAAGGCCCGCTAGCTTCTGTGCACAGCTTCTGGGCAAATGCCACAGGTAGGGAGCCCTCTTCCTTCAGGCAAACTGATCACCATGAGGTTGTTTCACCTCGATCTACCTTCGAGGTCTTCCAGCTTCTCCTCTGTTTTCTTGATCTTTTGTTTTAAATGCACATTCCAGCTCAAGTCGCTGCCATGTCGTCCAAAAGATGATATCAGAGCCTCGTTGTCCGAGGTCCACATTGTTAGCTGTTCGAGCGATACCCTCATTCCTTTCACTTCAGAAGTTAACACCAGGAGTAAGTCTCACATAGGTGTCAGTTCTCTAGGAATCTCTTTTGGTGGGGACTTCTGGCTGCTGGGCATAGGGGCTAGCTTCCTCTGCTTGCTTGGTCCGCTTGGGACGTCTTGTCTTTGTCTGGCATGGACGGAGGTGTATGCTTCATCGAGGTTTCCTCATCTCAACCTCCATCTTGATTGAAATTTTGCTGATTCATCAGCTAAATGGCACAGAGGTATTATGCACTTATGCCCAGTCAATATTAAGCACTGTGGGTCCTGAAAGCTAGTGGAAAGCAGTTTCAAGTGGGGTTAGCAATGGAGCTCACCATGAGAAGAAACAGCTTAGGCAGCCATCACACGGCAGTCCCTCTAACACATTTTAAATGTTACTTTTGCAAGGCCCACTCACACATTCAGCAGTGGTATTAGCTGACATAATGGTTCAGTATGCATGTGCTGTATTCTAACCAGTATTCTACTACACTGCAACCTACCTACTTTGTTTGCATATTGGCTATATTGCTATATTACTTAACAGATAAAACATTAAGTTGCAAAACCAAGCTACTCATCAGCTATTACTGTACAATAGGCATGAGCAAGAAAAAGATGTTTTTTTAGGCAGGGATGGGGTTAAACACAACTAAGGCAATTGAAGTGCTTAAATCCCCACAAACAACTTCGTTATTTTCTCAAAACACTATGTGGTGTACTGTACCAAGAACAAGAAGGAGGTGGATGTAAAAGGACATCAGAGTCTTTAGGAAGCAGTCATGGAGTTGCAGTTATGCTTACCTCTTCAGAGGGGCACCAGTTTTACAGCCAGGAGCCTTAAGGGGGGTGACTGTTGCCCTGATTATTTTTTCATTTTTCAAAACAGACTAAAAAATGAAAGAATGGGGTTTCATTTGATCTCAGAAACAGGCTATATACTTACATCCATATCCTAATAAACTTGCATCCAGTTCCAAACTGATCATTTAATTGCAACTGTCTCAGGCAGAACTTCCAGTGACAGCATCACAGTGCATGGTCATCTAAAATGGAGCTCCGCTCTGGGACCACTTTAGCCTCCTGAATAACTAATCTACACTTCCACAAACCTACAGCAACTGGAGGTATGAGAGTCTACAGCACAGTGAAGAAAGCAGGGCTAATAAAAATTAGGAGCTGTGGTTGAGGATGGCACTGAATTTTACTACTTGGACGCAGAGAGAAAGGCTTTGGTGGTCTCAGCTCAGCCCTGCCACAAGCATGGCTCACCTGCTAAACCCCTAAAATTCTTACAAATGGGAATAGCTCAAGAACACGTACAAATTGTAAGCATTTCAGGCAGAAATGTCTAAGAACATTGATACACTAAATAGCAAAGTCACAAAACTCAAAACCCATGTCAATGAAACAGACAAATAACCATGAATGACTCCCGATTTCCATGCTAGAAGATTCCATTCTCCAACTGACAGAAACAAGTCAGTGATTTCAGAATAACAGACACAACCAAAGTTCCAAGCACTGCTTAAGCCTTACTGAAGGGCCTTGGGACAGAGATAAAGTTTTAAAACTTACATTTTTCGGCAGAGAAAACATCACACCTGATATGTTTCAGCCAATAGCTCCTTTTCAAACATGTCAGGCGTGGTGTTTTATGTACGCAATAAAATGTAAGTTTTAAAACTTTATCTCTATCCGGCGTCCTTCAATAAGGCTTGGTTGTGTGCTTGGAACTTTTGTTTTGTCTACTATAGTGTAGTTCCTTTAGCACCACCTCTGTCCGTGTGCACACTCTTTTTGTTTTCATTGACTTCAGAATAAGTTGGTGGATCCTGAAAGCAGAGTGAGATGGAACAACAAGCATATTTATGGAATGCCTGAGTGATCAGAGGAGCAGTACCTTATCCTTTTCTCCAGAAATTCTCACACAAGCCCCTCCCTACCTGCCGAATACAAACTGGACATACAAATAACTCACGGTTCTCAGACCTAAATGTCTCAACCTGATTACCAGAACATGGTCAATCTACAAGCTTGGCAGCAGAAATTCTTAAATTTGTCTCACTTCTTATATTCGTGGACAATGACTACTCACTAGGCATAATGGGTCACAGCAGAGCTTAGCCTCTGAAAATACTCAGAGCGAATCAATTAAAATTTAGAATAACATACCCAAGTCCTTACTTTTCTGCGGCACTTTGGGACCAAGTTTGGCGGCAGGTTCCACCACTTAACAATGTCAGCAATGCTGCCGACATCCCTGATAGCGACAGGAACAATGCCGACTGTCGGCACTGCTTCTGTCGGAGAAAGTCTTTTTCTGTGGAGGCTTCACCCCATCCATGCAGGGGCTTTGCCCCTGCAACCCATCTCTAATTATAGAACTCTGACTCTGAGTTGTTTTCGGGGTGGGGCAGAACACTGGAGTCATACTGCCATTGTACAGCACACCACCACAGCGAATTCCTGGTGAGATTTGGCACTGTGGTGGTGTTCACTGTGCAATTGTCAGTGTTGTGGAGTGATACTGTGGCCGGATTACCATTTGCTGCAGAACTTCTATGGCAGTGGTTTGTAATTTCTGTGTAAATTCTGTGGCACCAATGACCTGCCACAGCACAGCATCAGCTTGTCATCCTGACTTCACTTCCATGGCAATGGCTATTGCAATCAGAATGGGGGCATGCACAGTAACATTAGTTAAAAAACAGTCTTTTTAGAAATAATTAGATTTTGAAAAAGCTAAAACAAAATCTATCACTTAAGGTCCTATCCTGTTGCATAAATGAAATACACACAAGGGACTGTATGTGATAAGTAAGTTATCTATATACTTATGCTGGTTACACCACTTGCAAGGGCCCCACTGTGTATCACTTATATATTTATATGCAATCTGTAACATAGTTTTAAAAATTTATTTCCACTGTTGTGACTGTGGAATTGTATCTCCATTCATATAGGTACTTTGGAAGCGGAATTAACAGAATAGAGAAGATATTGCAAGAATCATTTTTGTTGCCAACCCACTTCTCTTGACACACTACATGATCCTATCAGGCCATGACATGCACGTGAATCCTTGTAAGAAAAGGCTTCCGAGTCCATCACAAGGTGTCACCTGAGTGACAGAACACTGCACCATACCTTCCCAGGCTCAGAGCGGTGATGTGCAACAGGGCTGCCCTCTCCTTGTGCTGCCCGGCCAGCCCCAGAGCTTGTCTCCAAACCTGAGTCTCTGACACGGGAACACAACACGCTACCCACTAGCCCAAAGGCTGGTCATGCACACAATATTCTGCCATACCTTTTAGGTAATTCTATCAACCCGTGATAACATGCAGTCAATAACCCTGTCAAAATATGTACAGTGCAATTATTAATTTAGTAGATCTGTTCTTTCACTTCCTTTAGCTGGAGTACTATTCGTTAAAGAGCCTGATGTCCAGAAATGCATAATGACCAGAGCTTATATGACTAGGAGTTGGTGGGTGCAGCAGGGTTTTCCATGCCTATAGACTGAGGAAGCCACAATCTACAGTAATCTTAACCCATATGCTATAGATAATATCACTATTAGCACCCTACAGCATGTACAATGCACTCTAATGGACAGGATATACATGTGTAGAGTGGCATATGTGCTTGGGGTAGTAAAGCAGTAAATACAGCCACCTGAGGATGGATTGATGTTCCAAGCTAGATATTTTATTGAGTATTTTTTACATGTTGGGAGTTGGGTGGGTTCCTCCTTGGCCAGGGGTAGAGCTCTTGGGGCAACCAGTCCTTAAATCACTGCATGACTCTACAGTCACACTGTTTGACAGCACAGTGTTGTCTAAGGACATCAGATCACAGTTCTTGTTGCCATGTAAGTGCAACATAGGATTAAAAACTCTGGTACCATTAAGACTGCAAACAGCAGGTCCATGAGAAGGATGCATTTGCTCTTCATTGGGACCTTCCCCAGACTTCCTCTTCTGTCTTTTCATATTTACCACTAATGACCTGAAAGACTCGCCCATATAAACTTTTTGTATTGAGATAAGATGGAGTGAAGATGCTCAGTATTGTAATCCCCATACAACAGCAGTTCCAACTACATTGAATGCAGTTCCATGTCATAACAGTGACTGCAAAAAGGCAATCACCGTTATGGCGAAGTCAGAACACTGAAAATCAGTTTCGGCACTCTGACTCCCTGGCACACAACAAAACATCGCTGGGATTTGCATTTTAATGTTTTATGAGGGGGCTGTGCCACCCGCACCCCCACACAGGGGGCTTTGCCACCCACTCCCCCACCTAAGAATTCTCAACTCCAGGGGATGCATATCAGGAGGGTGCAAAATGTAAAACATTCAGGCCAGGCACAACAAAACGCACCTGCGCCTGGACCCAAACCCAGCACCCTGCCCACCCAAGCCGTCAACCCATCCACCATGCCATGGGGCCAACTCAGTAGCTCACCATAGCACCATCCTCAAAACCCCTCCACCCCTTGGTGAGCATGCTCACTCCCACCTGCCCACGTAGTGTATGTAGCGACATCCTGTCACTATATGTGCCGATCCACCCCATCCGGTCACCTTACTTTGTCGGTAGCCCCATGACATGCACCGCAATTGAGTTGCTGTTTTATGGTACATTTAATTGCAGTCACGCATGTCACAGGATACTGGTTGGACAAGGTTACCTTGCAGTGGCATACAGCTGCGCGTGGCAAAAACCTTACATGATACTTTGTCCTGTTTTGGATATCAATTCGAACTTTTCACTCAGCCATATTCAGTGGCCCAGTTTTATTTTTGAGTGATCTATTTTTCTTCCCTCCATGCCCAGAATCTGCCTCTCCTTTGGGCATCCAAGGTCCACCAGCACCCCTTCTAACCCCCAAGCCCCTTCACCTCACATTGCAGCCTACCTCGAGGTAGCTCGGTGTTACCCTTCACCAAGTGGGTCCTCTCCTCCGAGGGGAAAGCACCAGTTGGGGCAGCCCAGTATGCTATATTTTTTCTTGGCCTTGGGTGCTACTGAAACGCTGGCCTGCAGGAAGTCTTCTGAGTGTGCTGGTGGGCCAGATGCCATCATCCAGCCAATATAGAGCATTTTTTCTGTGTTCTGGTTCCCACATTGCAAAGCTTTTGTATGGTACTCCTGGTCTCCACCAGGGGCTGCTGCAGAGCGAAGCAACCCTGGAACCCACCCCAGTCCTGTGGATGCTCAATCCTCTTCTTCTTCCCTGTTGACTCCCGATGACCCGAGTCCATTCTCGAACCCGGTCACCGTGTGGTGTGGAGGTAAGGTGCCAATGCCTCAACCTCTGCACCACTGGGCTGGCATAGTGGCCCAATTTGAAAACATTATCCAATACATGGACCTTAGCTGCATTGTAAGAGCAGTTTTATCATTCTATATTTGCATAAATCATACTGCCTGTTTGCTTGAATATCTGAATTTGACATAAAATACTCTTGGTCCCAAGAAGCAGCCACTAACTAGTGAGACTGGTTTTCATCCATTATCCATATGGTGGATACTGGGAGAGATTGAGTTCCTACCACTATGCACCACACTACCACTTCAGGGAAAAGACATCATTAGGAGGGCAGCTCCTGTTTGGGAGGCTTGCAGGTTGTTATCCTGACAACCTGCCTCCTCCATGAGGGATATCTGACATACTATCATACTCACTTCCCATGTGGATAGGGCATACAAGCCCACGGATGGAAGTTGCATACACTTGCATATATATATGTTTATCAACACCCTGTTTGTACTTCCACAGTTTGGTTCAGATTGTTATTCTAGTTATTACTATTCCCTAAGTGTTATGAGTTATAAAAGCAGGAAAGTTGACAGAACTACATGGCAGCAACAGAGACAGTTACAGGTGAAGACAGTTTGGAACTCGCAGAAACTTAAGATAATGCATAAGACTCATGAGTTATGAGAAGAAATGATACCCTTAACTATCTCTGGTTATACAGTACCTTATACAGTCTAATGATAGAAAAGGCACAATTCAGAATAGTTTCACAGAATGTCAATGGATTAACCTGCCCTACAAAAAGGCAAAGTTATCCCCTTACTTAAAAAGATGTCAGCCGGACTAATATTGCTTCAAAAACACATCTATCAACTGCAGAACATGGGAAACTTAAGTTCAGGTTCAAGGAAGTTATTTTCTCTTTCTACCAATCCAGGAGACATAGAGGAGTAGCTATATTAATAACCAGGTCATCTCCTTTTGACATCGAGCCTTTATCAGTACCCTGCAGTCTGAATGACAATTATAGTGGGCAGTCTGCTGGAAGAGTCATACCATTATTAATTTATATTTTCCTTCCCAGCTCTGACTCCTCTACCACTAAACTATTATTTATTCAAATTCTAAAATTTCAAAATGGCCCTTTGATTACAGGAAGAAATAGAAATATTGTCCTAGACCCCAGTATGGATACCACTTCTTCTCAGGGCTTGAAGTCCACCTCTGCTCATAGATATTTCAAATGATTGGTATCAAAATATGGTTTTACAGATGTGTGGAGGGTTAAGAATACATATACAAAATAGTACACGTTATTCACATGTTTACCGTAGGTACTATCGCTTAGATGATTTTTTTATGACAGAATATGTAACCAAGGTTTTCTCCTGTTCCTTTGGTCAGACATTATCTGATCATGCCCCTCAATCATGGCTTTAGAGTTAAAAAAAGAACAAAAAGGATGACTTGGAGATTCAATACCAGCCTTTTAAGTGACCCAACATTTAAAGAATTATTGCAGGAGCAAATCCCATTAATACTGCAACAAAATCAAGATCCAGATATATCCCAGCAATTCACAGGGATACATTCAAAGCAGTATTAAGAGGGGAATTGTGGTGTACACTTCTAAAGCTTAAAAAGTAAGGGAGGAAACACTAAAACTCTTAACTGAAAATCTGGCATTTTGACAACTGGCTCATCAACAAGGGATTCTTCACTATTTCCACTTATTCAGCATACTCAGACAAAATACTAGACATACTGGCCCAGATATTTAAAGGGTTGCGCCATGCTACAACAGGGTTGCGCGCATGAAGTCCAAAATGAGCCATTCTGCGATATTCAGCAGGAGGCAGTTATGCCACTGGCAACAGGTTGCGCAAAGAGAACAATGCAAATGAATGCATGCTCAACAGGAGGGAGGATCCATCGCATAACCTCGCAACCCGATATTCAGTCGGTTGCGCAGAGTTGTGCATCATAACCCAACTGCGCCCACAAGCTTGAGCCAAAAAAGGCTTGTTGAGGGCCACCACAGGTGAGCTGCTGCATTGCAGGCGCAACACAGCAGCTGCCATCCCTGGCTGGCCCCTCAACTCGGGTCCCCTGTGTTCTCACGGCCCGCCCGACCGCTGGCAGTACAGGCACATGAACCCCCACATCTCCCATTGCCCTATCGCAGGCAGAACACGCACAAACTTTCATTGCTCACAGTTTCGCTGGCTGAACACGCATGCCCCCCATTGCGGTTTCAAGTCGATCCTGGTAGAACTCTGGATGAACTTCAGTGTGTTGATCTGGTAGTGGATTTTCAACTCGAGCCTCAGGTTCAGTGATGAAAAGCCGGAAATACAGCATTTCCTATCTTCTTATGTCCTTGTCGCGCTTCGTTGCCGGAGCGCTGGCAGCATTTACTGCCGGCGTCGCCGTTCCGATTGTCCGGCTGCACGCTTGTTGCGAGTTGTTGTTACTGGGCGCAGTAGCTCATGTCAGATATGATAGTCCAGATTTGTGAACGATCATCACAAATCTGACTGTCATACGGTATGGGCTGCACACCATTGGCTGTAGCTCTGCACCACTGGGCGGCAGCCCTACCGACAGTCAGTCGGCGGGCGGCGGGCGGCAGGCGGGTGGATGCTGTCGCCCGCCGCTGCGGGGGAGCGGGTGGAGGGGCTGTGGGTGGGGGACACTAGACTAGACACCAGGAGATGTGTGGGGGAGTTGTGTTGTGACATTCTGCCCGCGATCGGGCTTTACGGTCCACTGACCACCAGGAGTTATTCGGGTTGGGGGAGGGTTACATTCTGCCCGCGATCGGGCACTGGGGGTTCATACAGGTTCTGCCCATGATCGGGCACTGGGGTTCACAGGTTCTGCCCGCGATCGGGCTGTGGGAGATGTGTGGGGACATGTACGTGTTCTGCCCACGATCGGGCTGTGGGAGATGTGGGGGTGTCAGTAACTGTGATGCCCACGATCGGGCTGCATTGTGCGTCGGGTCCCGACGTGCTGCTGCCTGGCAGGGTGGCCAGAGCAAGTCCTCAGGATCGGCGCACTCACATGCAAATGGCATGCAAATGGGGCTAAACAGATGCAAATGGCCCCCTGCGCCTTGCATAAATTATGGCCCCATTTGCATGTCACCTTTTGAATATCGGAAATTTGAGCATGGCACAATGGTACTTGCGCCACGCAAGTTTAATGCTCAACTCTGGCAGCTTGCGGTAGGCGCAAGTTCCTTTGCGCCATCTTGCAAGTGCTGTGGCAGGGGTGATATTCAAAGGAGTTGCTCAACTGAGCGCAGCTCCTTTGAATATCACCTCGCCACACCCCTGCGCAACTATTTTGAGCAGCGCAGGGGTTTGCGCACGACTGGCGCAGTTTGAATATCTGGGCCACTGAGTGCAAACACTGAAATGGCACTGCAATACAAAAAGCAAAAATATTATGATGTGGGCCCTAAAGCCACCAAATTACTAGCATTCTATTTGCAGAAACAAAGAACTACGCCACAATAATAAAGTTGAACGATCCTAGTACTAAAGAAGAAGTCTTTAAGACTTCACAAATCCTCTACATTTTCACCTCCTACTTTTTCTCATCATATCACCAGGAAGCAGAACCAGACTTACCAGTGTACAGAGAATACTCTAGTCAACTACCACCCTTAAAATTACAAAGGAGCAAAATCAGAACCTTAGTGCCTCTATCCATCTAGCGGAACTTGAAGTGGCCTAACTGCACTCAAAGGCAAGCAAGTGCCCAAGACCAGACAGCTACTCACTAGAACTTTTAAACGTTTGTAAAGAGACACCCTGACACCACTTCTTAATTCGTATAAAGCTATGCAACAGGATAATCCACCCCCATCCCAGGAGTCAAAATTAAGTTTTGCAGCTACTGCTAACAGGGCTAGTGACCAGGAAAAGCCACTAGCCCAAAAGACTTTTCCACTGGATCAATTGGTGTATGAAGTAAATGTTACCTTCCCACCACCTGCCAAGTACTAGCCCCAAAGACTTTTCCATTGGCTCAGTTGGTGTACATGGTGAAATGTTACCTTCCAGTAAAACCCACAGAGATAATTAAAGGAAAATCTTACTAGCCCAATGTAAAATCTACCAGTATTTAGCTAGTGAACCTGTGACAGTTTTGACCCTGCCGTGCTGGCAATTAACCACTATTTCAGCCATAAGGGGAACCAAATACAAGTCTAACCAAACCACAGTCATATAGGTGCACCTCTGTCTTACACCTTGATTACAAGTTATACCTCCATACTGCAAAATACTGAAAGGAAACATTCCAGATAGTTTCCATCAAGAGCAGGCTGGATTCATTACAAAACGACAAGCATATAACAACATAAAGAGAATCCTCACTTTACACAACTATGCATACAGGGGGCTCAGTAGCCAACCTTGCTGCTAAGCCTGGGTTCAGAAAAAGCTTTAGATAGGGTATCATGGAAGTTTAGGTACAGTATTACAGTCTTCACAGATTTGGGTTTCATATCCAATTTACATCCCTAGTAGGAGCACATTATCAAAACCCACAGATCATGATGTGAATGAATGGCCTCACCCCGCAGATTCAGATTATTCAGGAAATGAGGCAAGGATGCCCAAAGCCTCACCTCTCATGCACTCTTACAGTTGAGCAATTAGCCCAAACTATAAGGCACCACAAAGATATTGGGATATCTACCATCATGAGGAGACCCACAAGTTTGCATTTTATGCAGATGATTTACTAATATAATGACTAACCCAATGCATTTATTCCCCCGTGGCCACTCTTAGTAAGTATGGTACCCTGTTGATCTACAAGCTTAATGTAGATAAAGCTGCTGCCTTCTATGTACTGTATCACCCACCCCTAACATACAACTGCAATACAGCTTCAGTTAGGATCAGTTGTGAATAAAATACCTAGGTGTTCAGATACCCCAAAATCTAATTAATCTCTACTGGCAAAACTCCTCCTCCTTGCTTGCCACACTTTATTCAGGCATAGATAGCTGAACTGTACTCCATCTTACTTTCTGTAACAGGGTAGAAACAATAGGAATGAATCTCTTCCCTGGCTGCTATATTTCTTCCAAACCATACCAGTAGCCCCAACACGAGCCACTTTTGATGAATGGAATAAACACATTTCCTGGCCATGAATAGCTTTTGCAAACTTCAGCTAGCAAACTCAGAAGGGGTTAGCCCTGCCAAACTTAAAGTTATTTGAAATGGCACAATCACCACATAGAACCATGGCTAGATCTGAGCTATTTGGCACATTGGAAATCACTGGAAGTAAAGGATAGTACTACCTCATACATTTGCACAATCAAAGCAAAAATACACCTTAAGAAACTCTGATCATCATAGATATGTGCAGGTTCATCATTTTCTCTCAACAAAATTGGGACAAGCCACAAACTACACTGTGCACTACCTCTATTAATAATTATTCTCTATTCACAAACTCAAGGAATGCCTCTTCCCCCATTTTATTTCTTTGGCTTACAAAGCCTTTAATACTCCACCAGACACCACTCTGCAGCAGGAAGAATGGGTAGGGAAGCAGAATTGGCACTCAAATCCCACTTAAGACATGGGCTCAGATTTGTGAGCAACAACACAAAGTCTCTAGCTCCAATTCCTAGAAAGAATTTGCAGGGAGATGGGAGTTCAGTTTTCAGAACCCCACATACTACAACTCAATTCACCAAAGAGGGCCGAGCAGACTGCTGGAGGCAATGGGGAACATACAGCCACACTTTCACATAAAGTGTCCCAGTTCTGACAGATATCGGGCAAGATCTTCAGGAGCTTTGCCCACAGATTCAGTACCAACACTAATGCCCAGCATAGCACTATTCTTATATTATCACCAAAATTTTTCAATAAACACCAAAACATCTGAAGGGGTTGCCATCTGGGAACAAGTGACCATCAAACAGTGTGGTTCATGTTAAACTCAGCTACAGAGTCAAGCCATACAAAAGTGAGGGTACTGGACTTCAGGAGGGCTGACTTTGGCAAGATGGGAGAGTGCCTCAGAAAAGCACTAGCAAACAGACTAGAAGGAGGTGTGGAGCAACAATGGTAATTATCAAAACTGCCATCACAGAGGCAACAAGCCTTTGTGTGAAGCAAATAAACAAATCAAAATGAAAGAAAAGCCACTATGGTTCTCAAATGAGGTGGCTGTGAAAGTCAGAAAGAAAAATATAGCATTCAGGAAGTATAAGGAAACAAAGAAGGAGCAGGACAGAGAGCTGTACCAGTTAAGGCAGAAGGAAGCAGGAGGGAAGTCAGGATAGCAAAGGACCAAACTGAGGGAAAAGATAGCCAACTCGGTTAAGAAGGGGATAACACCTTTTATAGGTACATCAGCAAGCGTGAAAGACAAAGGGAGGGATAGTGAGGCTAAATAGAATGAACGGTGGGTGGGCAGAGGGGACAGTGAAAAAGCAGGAATACTGAATGAATATTTCTGCTCAGTATTCACAAAAGTGGAGGGGAGTGCCTAATCCAATTAACAGAAGCACTTTGATAGGGGTAGATCCCAGTCCTTTCACAGAAGAAAGGGTTCTGCAAGAACTCCTAAAACTGAAGGTGGACAAAGCAGTGGGCCTGATGGAATTCCCCAGAATTCTAAAAGAATTAAAGGGAACTACTGAAGCCACTCGCTACTCTTTTAATACATCATAGGAAGATGGTGTGGTACCCGAGGATCGGAGGAAGGCGGATGTGATTCCCCTTCACAAACGTGGGACCAAGACTGAGGCAGGAAACTACAGACCTGTAAGTCTGAGCTCTGTGGTATGAAAAGTGATGGAGTCACTTCTGAAGGAAAGAATAGTTGAGTACCTAGAGGCCAGTGGGGCACAGGACCCAAGGCAGCATGGGTTCATAGCAGGAAGGTCATGTCAGATGAATCTAATAGATTTCTTTGACTGGGTGACCAAAGTAGTAGACCAGAGAGGGGCTGTGGACATGGTCTACCTAGACTTTAGCAAGGCATTTAACAAAGTCCCACACAAAAGATTAATAGTTAAATTAACCAGCCTGGGAGTGGGTCTGAGGGTGGTAGCCTGGGTAAAACATTGGCTGGACAACAGAACACAGAAGGTAATTGTAAATGGAGTCCACTCTGAAGAAAGAGGGTTACTAATTGGGGTACCACAGGGTTCAGTATTGGGTCCAGTCCTTTTTAATGTCTTCATAAGTGACATTGCAGAGGGACTGGAAGGAAAAGTATGCCTCTTTGCAGATGACACAAGATCTGCAACAGGGTTGATACACAAGGAGGTGTGGAAAGGATGAGAAGGGACTTGGCAAGGCTGGAGGAATGGTCAGAAGTATGGCAGCTAGGATTCAATGCAAATAAGTTCAAAATAATGCACTTGGGAAACAAGAACCCGGGGAAGAATACACAATGGGTGGGGAGGTAGTAACAACAACAAAAAGGAAAGTGACCTGGGGTAATCATATCAGATGACCATAAGGTTAGCAAGCAATGTGAGAAGGCAGTAGGGAGGGCTGGGGGTATATTGGGATGCATGGGAGAGGCATCAGCAGCAGAAAACAGGAAGTTGTTATCCCTCTGTACAGACACTTAGAGAGATCCCATCTGGAGTACTGTGTCCAGTTCTGAAGACCCCATCTCCGCAAGGACATAGACAGGATAGAGGCAGTTCAGAAGAGGGCAACTAAAATGGTGCAGGGTCTGCAAAAGAATCCATATGAGGAGAGACTAAAGGAGCTTAATATGTATACACTTGAGGAAAGAAGGGAGAGGGGTGACATGCTAGAAACTTTTAAGTACATCAGTGGAATCAACAAAGTCCAAGAGGGTAGCATCTTTCAGAAAAAGAGACGTGCAAGAACAAGGGGACAATTTAAAGATAGAGGAGGAGCGGTTCAGGGGCAAAGTGAGGAAGTATTATTTCACAGAGAGGGTAGTGGATGCATGGAACAGCCTTCCTGAGGAGGTTGTGGGGTCTAAAACTGTGGGAGAATTCAAGAATGCATGGGACAGACATAAGGCAATTCTTTTGGGGGTAGGAAGAAATAGGCTGTTGGTAAACTAGGATCTGCGGCCTCATCCTGTAGGTAGGGAAATGGGCAGACTAGATGGGCCAAGCAGTCCTTATCTGCCATCAAAGTCTATGTTTCTATGTTGCTATCTATTTAGCTTAGCTTTAGCAACAGCAAAAAAGCTGTCACAAAGTAATGGCTGCAACCACTACCCCCAAATATTGAACAATGGAGGGACATGATGATCATAGTATACCATATAAAAATAACATGCAAAGCCTGTAACCAAATAGTATTTAATGGTAAAACAATAAAAAGAATTAGAGGACTGAAGAGTATAAAAAAATTTTAACATTTGAAATAGTGAAAAATAGTTCCCTTATACATGAGTTTGAATAGTGTTTCATTGGCAGCATGGGATTGTAAGTCTGAGTCTCTGAGTCTGAGTCTCTGAGTCTCCCCCCACATTATTTTTAGTTCTTTGATTTATTTATTTATTGTGTTTCTTTTAGTGTCCTGTCTGGTTTTAAATGTGATGGATGGTGTGCTGATTCAGAGCTTGTTTTTGAGGTAGATCATCGAGTGAGGCGAGGCCTCTCCCCACCGCCGATCAGTCTGTGTTTTGTTGATTGTTTATTTATTTTGATTTGTGTTATTTTTGAATTTTTAACTGTGTTGATGCTTGTGATTTTGAGTTATGGTCATTGTTTATAGATATTCATTTGTTGGCCGTATTCATCGCGTGACCCGATCAGTGAAGGATCATTTCCGTTTTTCATTAATGCAGTTAGACATCGCAGTCAGTAAAAACATATTTCTGTGAGGAAGGATGGATGGATAAGATATTTTTTATGTCTAGGTTCAGAACTGGTAAGAGTGACAGCTGTTTCTGTTTCTGTATTGTATTGTTATAGGGAAGTTGAGAATTTATGGACAAGTCAACAGTCAGTTTCGGTTTGGTCAGCTGGGAAGGGAGAAAGAAAAGGTCAGAGTGAGTTCTGAAATAAAAATGAATGTCCAGGATTGTGTTGGGATTGCGTGAGGTGAGGGACAGTGCAACACCAGGAATGGTTTGCAGGTTGGGGGCTGTGCAGAGTGGTTGCACATCTGGTTAGCGTGGCACGGAGCTGCAGGTTGTTTTTCAGACAGATTGGTGTTGGGGACAGTGGTATTTTATGTGGTGTGGCTCAGCTTACAGAATTAGTGCCAGTTGGCACAATACATGCTGATATGACACAGCTAAAACTTGGTTTTAGCCAATCAGCATCCTGGATTTTTAAGCCCATTTTATAAATATGCTTAATCAATAGTGAACTCTTGCCATGTCCCTCTATACATTATCTCTATGCTGTATATTGTCGATGCAGGTTTCCAGAAACCTGTCTTGATGCCAATGATTTAATGAGTTGTACTTTTGTACAATGACAGTATCACCATTCTTAATAACAACTATAATAAAAAAGAGAAACTGTCTCAAGCAATAACCAGTACCTTATTCTCCTCCAATAATACTTTGTAATTCTAAATTAGAATTATAAAGGTTAAAACTGACACATGGCTTGGGCCAGGTGCTTTGAAAAAAAAAGCTACTTAAATACATAGTTCTCAACCTTTGTCACTGAAATGTGTGCCACTGTCACAAAATGTCACAAAATGTGAGCACAGGCTCTCCAAATGTAGGACACATCATAAAACATAAAGATAAAAGCCCAGAACCATGTGAAAACTTACCAGTGCTCTTGATTGTGCAAAGTTAAATTTTGTTTAGTATTCCAAAGTTTTTGAATTTCTGCTTTTAAGCCTAAGCTTACTGCATCTATGTCTACGAGGTAGCGGAGAACACCTGTTCCAAGTGGGATGGATTTAAAACAGAGCAATTTTGAAGGGTAAATAAGGGACATCCCTCATAATGCAGGACAGTCAAGAGGAATGCTCAGAGAAGAATATGGATGCCTATACAATAAATCCTGGAGACAGAAGATAATTCTGACCTTGCAGTTGCAATGAGAATCTCCTGGCTCTTCTGTGCCCATACACACATATAGATGTTATTACTACATCAGCCTAGCATTAATGATTCATTACTTTACTGGCTTGCTACCTTCCTTGCCTTGCTTTGGTGAGAGGGCTGTGTAGGCTGAGATGGTGTTAGTCTTCTGAGTTTTCTGACTCTTGGGCCAACATGGGGGAGCAACCAGATAGTCTCGGACCAGCACTTGGTTGATGACAGTTGAGAGGATGATGGTCATTCATGCAGTTACTGACTACTGTGACTCTGACCCCTCTATGCACCTACCTCCTGGCTCCCACTGTGCCATACCATTTTGTCCCAATCAGATCTATCCATATTCTTCAAGCTTAATCTGGCCCTCTCTAGTCCCTCTTGATGACAAAGATAGATGGCTGACCTTACCAATGGAAACAACGAGTACAACTCAAATGGACAGTCACTCAGACCTGAACCAAAAAGCAGAGGCAGCTACTCTTATGATTCCTCTCACATACAAGAGGCCACATAGCACACATGTGATGCTCACTCTCAATGTTGACAAAATGGTGCTTTTGATTCCAGGCTGCTAGTGCTGACCTCCAGACTCATGGTGCATCACAAACCATCACATAAATCACTGTTGGGTCAGGCCAGGTGGGGTGACCATGGAGGGAGCTTGGCCAGACAGTTTGATACACATGAGCATTGTGCAGCAAGAAGGGGGTGTTAGCTGGGGCAATTGGTTACCCATAGCAAGTGCATCTCTTGACCTGACTGACCATCCCCATTAGTCAGCAACAGCACCAGTTCAGCAGCAACACCACCTCAAGCCACTAACTCAGGGAAGAAAGAAAAAGAGCTGGTGATTTTTATTACTTCTTAATGTGCTGCTTGGAACTGTCTGAGATGTCTACTGACTTGCACAAGCCAGTAAAGCAGCTTTAGAGAGCCAGTGTCAGATGGCCCCAGCACATCACTGCTTGACATAAGCCAGAATATTTCTTGTTGCACTCATCAGTAGGCCTATCAGACAGAAGCAAGAAAAAAAACCAGCGAATTGTGGACTACTTTTAGTGTACCTCCACCACTTCCTGCTTGCCCACAGATATCCCTATAGAGAGACATGTAAGAAAAACTTACTCTGTATAAGATCCTACTGTATATGTGATCTAGCTGGGTGATAACTGGGACTACTATGGACTACCAATGGAACAGCTCCTACAGATGCCAACAGAGTGGCTGCATGGCCACCAGTGAAGTGGGTCTTACAGCCATCAATGGAATGGCTGCCATGTAACAGTCTATGCTACACGTAGTGGCACTTCATGTAGTTCTTGCTTGGTGAAGTGCCTACTCACCCAGTGAAAACTGCGTGAAGTTGGCACTTCACTGGTAAAGTTTCACTATGCATAGTGGTGCTACATTTTTATTGGCAAAAGCCAAAATCCACCCTCATTTACTTTTGAATATTTTCCCACCCCACAACAATTTAAATTAAAGCTGCCAACTTCCACCTCCTTGTAGCAACCCTGCCTCTGTCCCCCATTGGGCATAGTAATACAATTTGTCTAAAGCGAACTGTACTTAAGGCCATATAAGACTCCCTCAACCCATCAAAGACCTGCCACTTCCACCCCCAACACCCCACCCCATTCCAGTGAGTCATACCCATTCTACACACTCTGGTACCCACTATTCCCACCCTCTGTCCCACTCACCCAAAAATACTGTCCCATGGAGGACGCTAGAGTTCAGGGAGCTGGGCAGTAAGTTTAGGCTGTTAGCAGATATGGTTGCCTTCTGAAAGGTAGTGCCAGTGCCATGTACAGGACAGAGTAGAAGGAATAACATTAAAGAGTTTAGAATGTGGCTAAAGGATTGATGTGAGATGAGGGGTTACATTTACCAAGGGACAAGGAATTCTTCTGAGAAGACAGCAGGCTGTACATGAAGGATGATCTGCATTTAAACAGTTGGGGATCCAACGCATTAGGGCAAAAGAACTTAGATATGGCAGTCAATGAGATTGTCAACTAAGCAAGGTGAGGACAGTATAACAGATGGAACACAGGGACACACAAGAACATGCAGTGGAGAAAAGCTGCCTCTCCCAGTACTTGTAGAATATAAGAACATAGGAGAGGCAATTATGGATATTGTGGCAACAGTACAAAATCTTAATTCAACAGGGTTAACAAAACAAGAGGCACAAGCAAGGGCAAGTGGAAAGTAATGTATACAAATGCAAGAAGCTTAGGTAAAAAAAATGGAATAACTGCAAGCAATAATGGCTGGAATGGATATGGATATAACACCTTGACTGAAACATGGGCAAATCAAAACAGTCAAGGGACCTAATTGTACCTGGCCATACTTTATTTAGGAAGGACAGGGTGAGAACCAAGGAGGAGAGCAATGTATGCAAAGGAGGACATAAGTGAAATGCAGTGAAATTTAATTTTGCTAGCAAAATTCCAGCAAAATCTGGAATTTCGCTCCACAAAATATTTTGTGGATTTCCGTGAAATATTTTGCAGGTAATGAAATGCATAATGCATAATTTCGCCTCATGAAATGCAGAATTTTGCTCAGAATGGTGGAATTTCACGTGAGTGGCAAAATTCAGTATTTCGTGGGTGAGAATTTCATGAAATAGTTTGTGGAGTGAAATTTGCAGATTTCGCCATCTCTAGACATAAGGGTCCCAGAGGACATATCTGTCACAGGGTGGGGTTAAAGTTGAGTCACTATGGCTCCAATAACAGAAAACAGGGGACAACATAGGATAGGTGTGGTCTATAGGCCACCACATCAGGGGTGGATAAAGATGAGGAGCTAGAAGGAAATTAGAACAGCAACTAGTCAGGTAGATCTACTCATACAGTACTATGGAAACGCCTATCTCCCAGACATACTGTAGACTGGGACATTTTGATGGCAGTAGGCCAGACAAGTCAGGCATTTATAGAGGTAACACAGGACTGCTTTCCTATACAATGGATGAGAGAAGCAGCCAGATGGAAGCAATTTGAATTGGTATGTCCACCCAGGACATTATTAGGGAATCTCTCACTGAGGACACAATCGGACAGAGCAACAGCCACATCACTATTACATTCAGCAGTGTGTTGCCGAAAGCCAGCACATGGTCCTTGACTTTAAGAAAGCTGACTCTGACAAAACAAAAGCAACAATCAAAGATCATATGAAGAACATGCTCAGAACTGAGGGTGAAAAATATTGGGTAGCCCCACAGGTATCTTTCATTTCAACTTTCAACCCACAGTCTAAACAGGTTGTTGGTATTTAAAAACATTGTCACCTGGTGCAAAAGATCCACATTTAAAAGATCTAGAGAGTCATGGACCAAAATTGATCTATAGAAGGGCTAAAAATATGAAAGATATTTTTGTGCGCTTTGTGCATCCCCAACAGGAGAAACCTTACATGTGGCTACCCAGCCGTATGAAGAGGTGTTACAGATGCTGAAATTGTAAATTTTGCAACTATGTAAAGGCTGACAATAATTTTAAAAATCCAGTAACAGGGAGTATGGTAAAGTGAGAGGCATGATTACCTGCATTACCTGTGGGGTAATTTACATGGAACAATGTACCTGTGAAAATGTTTATATTGGCAAAATGAAAAGAAATTTTAAAACTCACATCAAGGAGCACCTCAGAGCAATTGAGAAAGGTGATAGTACAAGTGCACTAGCGGTACATGTGTGAAAATCCAGAGATAAAACAATCATACATTTGCATTCCATGAGATTGAAAACTGCTGAATCTGAAAAGGGTGGAAATTATGATAATGGCCCAAGGAAGAGAGACAATACTAGATATATTCCCTCAGAGGCATGGAAGGGGTGGACTTAATGACAAGTTGGAAATCTGTCCATTTCTAGAAAAATAAAGTGGATATTGTGGTACTGTCCACAACTAGCACAGATTATAATAATTTCTCTACTCTGATTATATATAGTCCATATGGTTTTTTGGGGGAGGGAAGCAACACTTACTTGGAAAAGTTACTACTGACATTGCCTATTAGCGGCTACTGTTTTTCCTTTTTCATGTAACTTGTTTGTTCCCCAACCCCATGTTTGAAGATCCTTTGTAAATGAACTTTAGATCAAAGGTTGTAATTTGATAAATAAATAAATACAATTTAATTAAAAAATAAGTTTCTAGGTAAATTAAAATGTAACAAAGTTATTATGTGTATATTTTTTCCCTTTTAGGAGATTAGTCACAAAATTGAGAGGCAGCTAAAGTAAACTTTGACTACAGAAATGCATTGCTTACTTGAAGAGACTACACATTTTATTGACTTTCAAGAAGTAGCTGTTTCTCATGTACAACATGAATATGAAAGCCTGGTGCACTTAGTCATAAATATATTTATTCTTATGAATGTAGTAGCACACAGTGTTTGAAATATTTTAATATTTTATGGTTGGTTGAGAACTGTAGAACTCAATGCATATGTGTGTATTTGGCGACTATCACTTTAAAGGAGATATATTTAATGTGATACATGTGAGGTGTCTGTTATCTTTTGAAAAAGCACTTTGTATGAAATGTGCTAGGAGGCAGAACCCTATGGGGGTTGCACCTTATTTTTACAACAGTCTATCTGGAAGATTGTTCTAGAGTTCTGCATTTGAACATTTGGACGCTTGAGCACTTTACTTTGATGCTGAATTGAAGATTACCTGAAATTAGATATTTTACCTCAGTAGAAGAAAGCTTATAGCCTTTAGGTTGATGCCTGCTCTTCATTCATTGCTAACTCTCCAGGGAGCAATGTTAAAAGCTGATGCCCTGTATGTAAGTGCCAGTCTCCATTAACTTTTTCCTGTATTTATCTTTTCGACTTTGGCAGTGCAGATCCCTGGACGTGGTCTGACTTTTTCTTTGCACACTATATTAATAAGATCAAGAAACAAAAGAAGCCACTTTGGCTATATACTGTACACAAGTAAGGGAGGTAATTTGGGAAAACAGGAAAGCTGTTAGGAATACAAGGGTTAGAAGAGTGAGACCAGCAGGGCTATTAGCAAGCTAGAGAGGCACTAATAAGAAGGGCAAAGGCAAACAGGGAACTTAGGCTAGAAGAAGGGGTCAAATTAGGAAAAGGTATGTTAATTCATTAATGGAACGACCACTGGTATCTCCCAATTACAAATGTTATATAATAGATTTAGTCTTTGCCATATTGGTCCTTGTAAGAACAGATCCAGAAGCAAATGATCTGATACCTTTTATTGGACCAACACAGATGTAACAAAGGACAAAAGTGCTTTAGCTTTAGGAAGACTTGTTGGTCCAGCTAAAGCACACTATTCTTTTGTTACATCTATGTTGGTCTAATAAAGGTATCAAATCATTTGTTTCTGCAATGTTATATATGAATAATGCCTGTGCAGGTGTGTTGTGAGGATTTTTCCTGAGGTATGTGATAATCCATAAACCCTATGAGCGAACATCTCATAAAACAAACTTTGCACAGGCACTATTTTTTATAATAACTGGTCCGGTTTCAAGAGAGGGAAACAGTAAGCTGTATTTGCGGCCAGCCAGTGTGTCTCTGAGCAGCTGCCATACTAGCACAAATACAGCAAGTGAAAGTGCAAGAGGAAAATACCATAATAATCCACTATCAAGTTGTTACAGAATTCAACGGGTTATTATGGCATTTTATTAGGAATGGAAATCCAGTCATCATAGGGTGCCACCAGTTATATATGCCTATAATCATACATATTATCTACATATTATTTTTATATTTTCTCAACTTTCAGTCATATTGTTGATATAATGAGTTCATAAAAACAATATTTTTAAACCATTATCTATCTGCCTAACCCTTTGCAAACTGTGTGAGAGAGGCCTTTCGCACCATGCAATTCTGCTTAAGTTGGACCAGAATACCATTCTGTGGTGATTTGCATATGCAGCCCATGATGCTTTGCATTGTGGGGGCATCTGTGACTTTGTATTTTCTTGAAACGTGGCTTCCCAGCCAAATGCCCTTTGGGGTAACCTTGCCTCAGTGTTTGTGCACAGAGTTTTTTGTCCTTTTATATATATATATATATATATATATATATATATATATATGTATATGTATATATATATATATATATATATAAATATATATAGATATATATAAAATAGATAACCCACTGTTAGGTACGCCACGCTCTGATATACATAAGCTTTGGTGTGCGTTGTACAGCCTCATACCAACTACCCAAGGCATATGTATATCAGAGCATGACCGCACATCCTAGAGTGGGTTATCTATCTTATAAAATGGTAAAATTGTTTTTGGGAGGGTAAAGTGCAGGTGTGTGGTCATGCTCTTATATACGCATGGTCTCCTGTTGATGTTTTAATTGCAGATGACCAGTGTTTACTCCTACCCATTTTATAAATATATATATATATATATATATATATATATATATATATATATATATATATATATATATATATATATATATTATATATCCACACAATGGGATGAGACATATTCCAGTGAGATAAAACAAGTTATTTTCACTGCAGTAAAATATATCCTGATGACATCAGCAGAGTTAAAATAAATGCCATTTATTACACCCCGCAAACCCGCGCTAAACATTTGCAACAATGAGGCCCCATTGTATAAATAGGATACATGATGTGCACTCTTATGATATGGGAAATATGTTCAGTCCTGGACAGTGACCTTCTGAAACCTCACCTGTGGCTTCGCCATTGGTGAGAATTCAGAGGTCACTCTAGAGGAGTGAAAATATTTTCCATATCACACCTGCTGCCCATCATGTATCCCATATATATATTATAGTGGAATGGTCGCACCACCATAGTTAGGGTTGAGCGGTCAGTTACATACTAAAGTCAAAAAGTTTGGAGTAAGATAACTTTGGACCCATTCAATGGGTTTGCCTGAAGTTTGGTACACATGTTGGGGCACAGTAGATCTCTTGATTGCCAAATTGCATATCGGTCAAGTACCAGTCTTTGTGTACGAAAGCGCTGAAAAATGCAAATGATCCATTTTTGAAGCACCTTTGGCATTCTAATGGGGTCCTGCACAGCTGTTGTGCAGTGTGCTGCTTTGTGAGATGGCTCTCTTGTAAGAGCTTTGGTGGTGAACATGCCGCTTTTTGTTTGGTGAAAAATATTAAGGCATTCAAAAGTTATGGCAATTTTAAGTTCCACTATAAGTCAATGGAAAATTTATATGTATATCTTGCGATCAAAGAATGGGGTTCTGGCCATCTCATCCCACCTAGCGCTCAAAGAATTTTCAGCCTCGCAGTTCAAGAATCTTTGTTCCTGAGGAATTTCAAAATTCTTTGACCACGAGGTCCGCATCTTGTTTTCACTTTTCTGACTGCACAAACAAAATATCTCAGCTCAGGGGTCACTTCTGAAGTAAAACTTTGATGGTTTTACTCAGGGGACCCTGATCTACCAAACCATGGCTTTGGTTCCATCAAAACTGGTCCAAAAATAGAGTTAGTAGCTTTTAAATTCTTCGCTCATGGCTTTCTAACGATCTTTGATCACTAGCCGACAAATTCTTTGATTGCGAGAATCTTTGATCGCAATCGGCATCGCGAATGAGGACGAGATGGCCAGATTAAAAATCAATTTCTGTAGCTCAGGGTGCCCTATTAAGTAAAATAAGGGTGGGTTTTGCTCAGGGGTTCCTGTCTTCCACATCTGAATAAAGTGGTAGTTTTGTTATCCCTGGTAGTGTAGCGGTCCTTCCCCCATCATGACAATGTAGATAATTTATGTTATCCCTGGTACTCTAGTGGCCCCCAAAAAGTATCATATTAATATCTTTCTTTATTATCCGTGGTAGTCTAGTGGCCCCACCATGTATCTTTATGTATACTTTTGTAATTATAGGTTCAGGTAGCCCAGTGTCTCACCCGCGATCTCTGTTTCCCACACACATTCTTGTCTCGGTAGTTCAGTGTCTCACTCCATTACACATTTATTTCACCCTATCTGGCAGCAGGCTCACTCCACCTGCCAGCTCACTCCAACCCCCTCACTTTCAGCGACAGCTCACTCATGGCCAGCAGTCGACGTGTATATCAGGCACCGAAACAGGTGCTAGGAAACTGTTTCTGAGCACCTGTTCTCAATTGCTGCTGGTAACACACACAGCGCAGCTGGGCCATGGAGGTGAGAGGTGCTGTGCCAGTCGCCGGCTGGGAAGGTGAGGGGTGCTGGGGGGCTGGCAGGGCTGGGTGGGGGGCCACTAAACTACCAGGTATTGCTAAATTGAAATAAATTTTATTATGATGGAGGGGACCACTAGACTACCAGGATAGGAATATTAATTACTAAAACTACAGATCGCTGGTGGGGGGCACTAGACTACCAGGAATATACTGTAATTACAAAAAGTATACATAAAGACACATGGGGGCACTAGACTACCATGGATGATAAAGAAAGATATTAATATGATACTCATTCGCAGGGTCACTTGACTACCAGGGATAATATAAATCATTATGTACATTGCCATGATGGGGAGGGGCCGCTAGACTCACCAGGGATAATAAAAATTATACTTTTTATTCAGATGAAAGAGGGAAGTCCTCGAGCAAAATCCACCCTTATTTTATTTAATAGGGCATCCCTGGGCTACAAACATTATTTTTAAATCTGCCAATCTCGTCCCTTGCTCTTGTTCACGAGTGAGCAATTTCTTTGACTGCCAGCATGCAAATTCTTTGATCATGAGATTCTTCGATCGGATTGTCATTGCGAGCGTGGGACAAGATGGCCAGATAAAAAAATAATTTTTCAGCTCAGGGTGTCCTAGGAAGATAAATGAGGTGTATTTTACTCAGGGGCTTTGTTCTGATGAACCATGGTGGTGGATTACGTAATTGTGTAAATTTTGTTAATTACACTAGTTTTTATTCTTTGATTGTGACCATGCAAATTCTTTGATCGTGAGCCTGCAAATTCTTTGATTGTGAGATTCTTTGATCGCATCGTGCATTGTGAGGGTAGAACGAGATGGCCAGATTAAAAATCAATTTTCTCAGCCCAGGGGTGTCCTAGGAAGTCATATGAGGGTGGGTTTTACTCAGGGGGCTTTTCTGTTGAACCACGTGGTGGTTTACCACAATTCCTTCAATTTGTTTTTATAAGGTTTTAAATCTTTGTTCATGAGCCTGCAAATTCTTTGATCGTGAGCCTACAAATTCTTTGATCATGAGATTTTGATCGCCATCTTTGATCACGAGGGAGGGACAAGATGGCCAGTTTTTTATAATGGAATAAATAGGGAAATTTAAGTAATCTTTGATATTGAATATCTCAAAATGGTTTGGACTTTTTACTTGAAATTTGGAGGGTGTTTACAGCATGTCCTGTAGATGTGAATTATGGTGTTTACATGTCAGAGAAAATTTATTTTTATGGAGATATTGCGTGGATGCACTTTACGTGTTATGGACAGTGTTTTGCTTGTGGTGGTGGCTTGAAATTGATAGGATACCTAGCCTTAGTGTCATGGATGTATTTTTCAATCGTTGTGTGTGTTAAATGTCAACAGGTGCAGAACTGTGCCAGTCTGATGAATGAAAATCTCATATATTAAAATGTTATATCTCGGACACGGTTTGGTCTTTTCACTTGAAATTTGAGGGTGTTGACAGCATGTCATGTGGATGAAAATTACAGTGTTTCCATGTTGGAAAATATTTTGTGGTGCAGATATGGCATGGTGCAGTTTGTGTCTACAAACAGTGTTTTGCTTGTGGTGGTGGCATGAAATTGATAGGATACCTAGCCTTAGTGTCATGGATGTAGTTTTCAGTCGTAGTGTTAATGTCAACAGGTGCAAACCTGTGCTACTCTGATGAATGAAAATTTCAAATTTTGATATGTCATATCTTGGACACGGTTTGGTCTTTTTACTTGAAATTTGAAGGGTGTTGACAGCATGTCCTGTAGATGTTAATAGAGGTATTTACGTGTCAGACAATATATTTTTGAGGACATATTGTGTGGCGTAGTTTACATTTTGTGGACAGCGTTTTCTATTGTTCTACAAGATTAACATTTGTTTGGTGGCTGGCCTTGCTGTTGTGTTCGTACTTTTTTAGTCATTGGGTGTGTAATGCGGCCTGACACTTACAAGTTGGTGGGAGCGTGGCACAACTTTCTACATTCCATTCTTTCTTAAAAGTAAGGAAATTCTATGCAAAAACTTGATTAATGCATCAGTTAGGGTTCTTCTACAGCAAAAAGTGAAGAAATTAGATTTTAGGGTTCCCACCCCTGGCACCCCACCCCAGCTTACCCCACCAACAGGCATCGGGGTGTGTTGGGGTCCTGGCCCTAACTCTCACCCCATTCTCCCACACTGCACCACCTCAGCTTGTTTACATGGGATGGGGTGAGAGTTAGGCCCATGGACTCCAACGCACACCCCAATGCCTGCTGGTGGGGTGGGCTGGTGGGGTGCAAGGGTGGAACCCTAAAATTGAATTTCTCACTTTTTTTCACTGTAGAAGAACCCTAACTGATGCATTAACAAAGTTTTTTCATAGACTATATAGATAGATAGATAGGTAGATAGATAGATAGATAGATAGATAGATAGATAGATAGATAGATAGATAGATAGGGGATACATGATGGGCATGAGTGTGATATGGCAAATATTGTCACTCCTGCAGAGTGAACTCTGGCCAGAGCTCACAATGCAGGAGTGACAATATTTCATACCACATGATCTGCACATCATGTATTCAATATATACAATAGGCCAAGAGTTCTGAAGTTTTATTATGCTGTCTTGTATTCTGTTCCTGTTTATGTGTTTGCTCATTCTGTGTGAGCTTTTCTGAATGAGCTGGCAGTGTTATAAACTCAGTAGACACATGAGTGTGTTTTGCAGTGCTAAATGTGTTAGTTTTAGGTAGGAGTGAGAAACATACTTTTGTGAAGATGTATTGTTTAGATGTCTGGCTACAGTAAAACTGAGAGCATCACAGTAATTGTAATGGGCTGAGAGGCAGAGTGTCAGAACAGCTGATACTGTTTTTAGTGGCAATTGAGTTAGCTGCAGGCAGAGTGCAGAGTTTTCTGTGAAACTGTGCTCTTTAGGATTCTGGCTGCAGTCAAACTGAGAGTATCACAGTAATTGTAATGGGCTAAGAATCGCAGTTTGAGGAACAAGCGAAAGTGTGCTTCAGTGGTAATTGAGTTAGCTGCAGGCAGCAGTTTAGACTGTTCTGTGAAGCTGTGCTGTTTAGAATTCTGGCTGCAGTTAAGCTAAGAGTATCACAGTAATGAGCTGGAAGTTAGAGGGGATAGCTGTGTTTTGTAATGCTCACTGAGTTAGCTGTGGCAGTGAGACCTCTCATGTAGTTCTGTATTTGTGTCTATGGTAACAGCACAGGTGCTTCTGCATGCTGAGTAGAAAGCTGCCTAGAGTGATGATATCAGTGACCTTTGTGTGACCTGTGTGTGTAAATGGCTGATATCATCACAGTAGAGCAGAGGGTAAAATATCACACTGCAGTGGATGATACACTGTTTTGTCTCAATCATTTATCACTCACCCATTGTGTGTGCGTATATATATATATATACACACACACTAATGTATCCCCAGGATGAAACCCACTTTTGAAGCACTCTGCATTATGCTGCAACAGACTTACTGAATGAAGCAATGTAATTTCAATGGCAATTAGTCCTGTTTGTCATGCAGGAAACTGTGGCATTCACTTCATCCTGGCAATGTCACATTTCCTGAATGACAAAAGGAACTAATTGCCATTGAAATTGCATTGTTTATTCAGTAGGTCTGCTGCAGCATACTGCAGAGTGCTACAAAATGCTGCAGAACTGGGTTTCATCCGGGTGGGGACGCCATCAGATATGTTGTAGCAACATGATATATTGATATATCAGCTTAGCTAACTACAAGCTTTCATTAAAAAATGAGCTCCTAGCTGTAATGGTGAGAGTGAGTGAATGTGGAAAATTGACAACTTCAGTTCAGCTTCAATTGGATCCTGTGTCAGTTCAGCTTTGACACTTTGAAAGACTCTTCAGTTCCTTGGTATTGATGTTCAGCAGACTAAAATGAGAATAAGTCAATCCAAACTCCTCCCAACCCTCAAGTCCCCAGTCAGATTTTAACAAAATATTCAGCACCTGACACAGTGCCTGGAGCCAGAGGTCTTTTAGTTTTAAATCTTTGGGGATGGAGGATGAGAAGGGTAGGAAATGACCAGGAGGGTGACACAGTGGTTATGGGACTAGCATTTTTATTTAGAGACCAAAAGTCGAAGTGGTTCTCAAGTAGCCCAAATGATCGACTGGACCAAAAGAAAAGGAAAAGTGATGAAATTTCTACAAATTCAGCAAATAAAAATTTGTCAGAAGCTAGTCCATGTCAAAATAAGTTCGTTTTTTGAAAGGTTTAATTTTTGAACCATTGGTGCTAGAAACATTTTTTTGTAAATGAAAGCCTGGGTAAGAGCAATATGAATAGATCATATTGATATGATTTTCATGTGTCAACATATGTCTATTCATGTTGATGGTATATAATATGTTAATAAACTTATGTACTGTATATTGATACTATTTTATTTTCCTTCAAAGATAGTATAGATAAATATTTTTAATACTGAATATTCAAAATGTAGGCTATTTCCTTATTCAGTATCAATAAATGAATGTTAATAGGGCCATACTAGATTTATACTAGGTACTGTGGTGGAAGAAGGCCATGTATCTAAATGTTTAACCCTTTATGAGAAGGTTATCAATCTGATTTTTAAAGATTCTATTGTGTTGCTGTTACTCACATATTGAGGTAGCCCAATCCATAATCTAAGGTTTCTTTGATATTAAGGAGACACTCTTTAGTGTCATATTATTGATATTACTGTCAACCATTTTGTGTCATATTATTTCTAGTTGAAAACCTATATTTTGTAATGGATTACCTTATCTGAATGATTGTTATTTTATCTGATTCTTTTCTAAGTAGAAATAAAATACGTGCTAGTAGTGAAATTACAGTATATCCAAACATATTTTGTTTAAAATCTCTGATTTACTCTTTTACATATTTCCTGACCATTAGGAACACTAAACAGTGTAGCCACTCATGATGCACTAGTTTCCTTTCCTCCAAGTGCATCATAAGTGGCTAGTCTCTGTTAGGGTTTTCCCATGTCCAGGAAAGTTGCAATGAGTGTTATTGTAACATAGAAACATGGATTTGCCAGCAGATAAGGACTGCTTGGCCCACCTAATCTGATCATTTTTCAGTATCACCACAGATCCTACTTGATCTCTGGCCCATTCTCCCTTTGCCTTCCTTTCCCTAAGATTCTCTTAAACCTATCCCATGCATTTTTGAACCCCACCACTGTTTTCATCCCACTACTTTTGCTGGAAGGCTGTTCCAGGAATCCACCACTTTTCTGTGAAGAAGTACTTCCTCACATCTCTCTGAATCTACCCCACTCCAGCTTCATAGCATGTCCCTTGTTCTTGTCCTCCTCTTTTCTGAAAAACACTTCCCTGCTGTACCTTGTATACCCCGTGATGTATTTCTAGGTCTACATCATATCCCTGTCTCCCTCTTCTCTTCCAGGATGTACATTTTAGGTCCTTACTCTCTTCTCACACAGCAGCTGATGCAGACCCTCACCATTTTAGTTGCCTTCCTCTGGACCACTTCCACTTGTCCATGTCCTTCTTGAGATGTGGTCTCCAAAACTGGACACAATACTCTAGGTGGAGTCTTTTCAGTGATCTATAAAGAGGCAGCACCACCTGCCTCTTTCTGTTGGTGAGACCCTCCTATGCAGCCCTGCATCCCACTAACATTCCCAAATGCTTTATCACACTGCCTGTCCACCTTTCAGTCATCCGATATGACCACCCATGGTCTCTTTCCTGCTTGGTGGTCATCAATACCACCCCACCCTCACCCATTTTGTACTCCTCCCCGGATTCTGTGTCCCATTTGCATTAATTGGCACTTTTCATATTGAAACTCAGCTGCCATACCCTTGACCACCTCAAGGTTTTCTCAAGTCACTACTCATCCTTTCAACCAACCAGAGTGTCCACCCTATTGCAGAGTTTGGTGCCATCCACAAAGAGGTAGACCATCCCTTCCTGTTCACCTACAATGTCACTCATAGACATTGAAGAGGAAACGTCCCAGAATTGATCCCTGAAGCACCCGCTGGTCACCCTCCCTTCCTCGGAGTGAGCTCTGTTTACCACCACCCTCTGCCACCTGTATCTTACCCAGTTTATCACCTTTGGACCAATTCCTAAGCTACCCAGCTTGCTTACTAATCTCCTGTGTGGAACAGTGTAGAACGACTCACTGAAATCTAAGTAGGCTAGTCCACTGCTCCACCTGATCTAGTTTCTTGTTACTGAGTCAAAGAAACCTATCAAATTCATTTGACATGACTTCCCACTGTGAATCCATGCTGCCTCAGGTCCTGTAAACCATTGGATTCAAGATATATCAAACTCCTTTCTTTCAGCAGTTATTCCATTAACTTTCCACACAAAGTCAGGCTGATTGGTTTACAATTGCCAGCCTCTCTACCTGTAACCACTTTTCTGAGGTGGGACTGCATCTGCCCTCCTCTAGTCCTCTGGGAGCATGCCTGTTTCCACGAAGCTGTTAAATAGAATCATCAGAGGCACAGCCAGTACTTCCTTGAGCTCCTCAATACCCTTGAGTGGACCCTTTCTTGCATCATTGCTTTCAGTTGTGAGTCCTTCAGGATTCTTGCCTCCTAAAACAGATTAGTCTCCACACCCTCCCTTCAATGCTACAGTTACATTTTTGTGTCCCTTTCCCATCTCTTTTCCTCTGTGAATATGGAACAAAGTATTTGTTCAAGGTGTCTGCCATTTCCTGTTGTCCTTCTACATAGTCTCCCTTCCCATTTTAACCTTACAATCCCACCCTGGTCTTCCTCTTTTCATTTATAAACATAAAATGTCTTGTCCCCTTCTGTTACCACCTTGGCTATTCTCTTCAGTTTGCATCTTCCGCTGTGTACTGCTGTCCTGCTTCCCTCGCTTTGACTGAAAGGCATCCATTTATTTATTTAATCACTAGAAGCAGTAAGAGAAGCAGTGGAGTTCTGGACACGCTGATTCAGAACTGCAGGTTTAGATGGGATGTTTTAAAACTCTTTTAAATACTGCACTACATTCAGCAATGAGTCAGCACCATGCATGAGTGGCCTTCCCTATTTGTGCACTAAATTTAAAACTGAAAACATTGTGGGATATTGCAGATAGGAGCTGTGACTCTTGCTTGAGTTCTGGGTCACACGGCTCCATAAACTTGAGTCCTGCTGTGAGCAGGGGTGAGCTGAAGTGCGGTGCGTGGTGATGTCCATGGAGATGTGAGCTGAGTCACTGCTGCCAGGCATGTCTGGTGGGGACAAGAACACAAGGCAAAGAGCAATTCAAACAAAAAATAAGGTAGGCCAAGAAATAAACCTAAAATGAATACTGAATTATCTAAAGCAATACTCAACATGAGGCAGTGTAATTCATATCTTATGTATATATGGACACTCCACTATCACTGTTTCAATGCAGTAAGTGCCTATTAATTTCTACTTAACAAGATGAAATAGGAGACTGCAGAACAGAACCATTATTCAAACAGAAATTAGTTTGCTAGAAGACGTTATGTATCAAATAGCAGCAAATGTTATCAAGACATCTGAAAACATACCAAAGCAGGATACACAAAGCATATAAGGACCCAGATTAGTCAATCTGAGCATGGTATAGAGGATTGGTGAACAGCTCCAGGCAAACCATCCAAAAGAAGGGGAGTCCAGATATTTAATATCACCCCACTTAATCTAACAAATATGAACTTCTAGAGCCATTAGAGCCCTAAGATTTAGAAAAAACTCTGTCAAACAACACCAAACCACAATACTCAGTACACATCAACTCAAACAGTAATAACTCAGAGCCATCAAATGAGTCAAATAGTACCCCAAGGAAATGACACAAATGCATCAAGGTAAAACCAGAGAGATATCCTTGTTATAGGAGACTCAATAACAAGGGGTATAGATTCTATAGTATGCATAATATCTGGTGTACTACCAGTCAGTGGTAGACACTTTAAAAAAATAGGATATTAGAATGTTAAACAGTTGGCTGTGAGAATGGTGTAAGCTAAAAGGACAAGGTTTCACAGACAACTGGAGCATGCTCTATGATGAAGGACAACTGACCCCAAATGGGCTACACTTAAACAAATGAGTATTAGAAGACTGGCTGGCATAATAAATCACTCTATTGCAATATGTTTAAACCTGATCTGGGGTCAGGGAGGTGAATCGATTTTACAGGATGAAAAGACTTACTAATTCATCAAACAATCAAAAACATAGGGTGGAGTAGCCTACTAATAAATGCTAGTAGTTTAGTAAACAAATTTGATGAGCTAAAATTCATACTAGAATCTCAGAATGTTAAAATCTGCACCATCACTGAAACATGGTGGGATGCCAAAAGTACCTGGCATAAAGAAATAGATGAGTTCAATCTCTTTTCCAAATCAAGGGATAGAAGGAAAGGAGGGCTGTAGCTGTTTACAGCTCTGTAGGGGGTACAGGTGGAGCAAACATCTTGACTGAAAGTAATGTGAGGAACTTTGGATCAAAATAACACCCATATCTCACCTAAAATTATCCTAGGGAAATTTATAGACCACAATCAATAAAAGCAGAAGATGATAAAATCCTCCTTGAACGTATCCAAAATCTGAATCCAGCTGACAGAATCCTACTTATGGGCAATTTTAACTTTCTGGAGATTTCTTGGAAATCATTAAACAGCACAAACAAAATAGAGAGTAATTATCTGATACCTTAAATCAGGTGGGACTTGAACAAATGGTGAAGCAAAATACAAGGGAGAGAAAATGTTAAACTTAGTGTTCACAAATATCAAACAAGACATATAGAACTGTTATGTATCAGCACCACTGGGGACAGTGACCATTTATCTGTATCCTTTACCTTAAAAGAACAAAATTGTCCTAGATATGTGGACACTAATATATTAAACATCCATAAAGCTAATTTTAAAGCTATAAAACAAACATTCAAATCATGGGACTGGAAGACAGATTTTCAGGATGAAAACATTGATGAAATGTAATTTATTGGAGTTTAAATTGACATAGAAACATAGAAACATAGACTTTGACAGCAGATAAGGACCGCTTAGGCCCATCTAGTCTGCCCATTTCTACCTACAGGATAGGCTGCAGATCCTAGTTAACCAACAGCCTTTATCTTCCTGCCCCCACAAGAATTGCCTTATGTCTGTCCCATGCATTCTTGAATTCTCCCACAGTTTTAGACCCCACAACTTCCTCAGGAAGGCTGTTCCATGCATCCACTACCCTCTCTGTGAAATAATACTTCCTCACATTGCCCCTGAACCGCCCTCCTTCCATCTTTAAATTGTGTCCCTTGTTCTTGCAAGTCTCTTTTCTGAAAGGTGCTACCCTCTTGGACTTTGTTGATTCCCTTGAGGTACTTGACAGTTTCTATCATGTCCCCTCTCCCTTCTTTCCTCAAGGGTATACATATTAAGCTCCTTTAGTCTCTCCTCATACGGCTTCTCTTGCAGACCCTGCACCATTTTAGTTGCCCTCCTCTGACTGCCTCTATCCTGTCTATGTCCTTGCGGAGATGGGGTCTCCAGAACTGGACACAGTATTCAGATGGGGTCTCACCAACTGTCTGTACAGAGGGATAACAACTTCCTGTTTTCTGCTGCTGATGCCTCTCCTATATATCCCAGTATACCCCGGCCCTCCCTACTGCCTTCTCACATTGCTTGCCAACCTTAAGGTCATCTGATATGATTACCCCAGGTCCCTTTCCTGTTTTGTTGTTATTACTACCTCCCACCCATTGTGTATTCTTCCCTGGGTTCTTGTTTCCCAGGTGCATTATTTTGCACTTTTTGCATTGAATCCTAGCTGCCATACGTCTGACCATTCCTCCAACCTTGCCAAGTCCCTTTTCATCCTTTCCACACCTCCTTGTGTATCAACCCTGTTGCAGATCTTTGTGTCATCTGCAAAAGGCACACTTTTCCTTCCAGTCCCTCTGCAATGTGTCACTGAGTGAAGACATTAAAAGGACTGGACCCAATACTGAACCCTGCGATTCCCCACTAGTAACTGCCCTTCTTCAGAGTGGACTCTATTTACAATTACCTTCTGTGTCCTGTTGTCCAGCCAATGTTTTACCCAGGCTACTACCCTGGGACCCACTCCCAGGCTGGTTAATTTGACTATCAATCTTTGTGTGGGACTGTGTCAATGCCTTGCTAAAGTCTAGGTAGGCCATGTCCACAGACCCTCCCTGGTCTACTACTTTGGTCACCCAGTCAAAGAAATCTATTAGATCTGCCTGACATGACCTTCCCACTGTGAACCCATGCTGCCTTGGAGCCTGTGCTCCACTGACCTCTAGGTACTCAACTATTCTTTCCTTCAGAAGTGACTCCATCACTTTCCCTACCACAGAGGTCAGACTGACAGGTCTGTAGTTTCCTGCCTCTGTCTTGGTCCCACTTTTGTGAAGGGAATCACATCTGCCTTCCTCCAGTCCTCGGGTACCACACCATCCTCCCATGATTTATTAAAAGAGTGGTTTCACTAGTTCCTTCCTTAATTCTTTAAGAATTCTGGGGTGAATTCCATCAGGACCCATTGCTTTGTCCACCTTCAGTTTTAGGAGTTCTTGCAGAACCTTTCTTCTGTGAAAGGACTGGGATCGACCCCTATCAAGAGTGCTTCTGTTAATTGGATTAGGCACTTCCTCCTCTTTGTGAATACTGAGCAGAAATATTCGTTCAGTATTCCTGCTTTTCACTGTCCCCCTGCCCACCCACCATTCATTCTATTCAGCCTCACTATCCCTCCCTTTGTCTTTCTACGCCTGATGTACCTATAAAAGGCTTTATCCCCTTCTTAGCTGAGTTGGCTATCTTTTCCTCAGTTTGGGTGTTTGCTATTCTGACTTCCCTCCCTGCTTCTTTCTGCCTTAATTGGTACAGCTCTCTGTCCTGCTCCTTCTGTGTTTCCTTATACTCCGGAATGCTACCTTTTCTTCCTGACTTCACAGCCACCTCTCTTGGAGAACCATAGTGGCTTTTCTTTCATTTTGATTTGTTTATTTGCTTCACACAAAGGCTTGTTAAGGCCTGTGATGGCAGTTTTGATAATTCCCATTGTTGCTCCACACCTCCTTCTAGCCTGTTTGCTAGTGCTTTTCTGAGGCACTCTCCCATCTTGCCAAAGTCAGCCCTCCTAAAGTCCAGTACCCTCACTTTTGTATGGCTTGACTCTGTAGCTGAGTTTAACGTGAACCACACTGTTTGATGGTCACTTGTCCCCAGATGGCAACCTACTTCTAGATCTGAGATCCTCTCACTGCCCCGTTTGAGAGTATGAGGTCTAAGATTGCTCCCTCACGAGTGGGTTCTGAAACTAGCTGTCTAATGCATGCCACCTGTAGGGCATCAAGAATGGCCCTGCTCTTGGATGTGGCTGCAGCAATGTGTCTCCAGTTAACATCTGGCATATTCAGGTCTCCCATCAACAGTATCTCCCTTTCTCTGCCATTCTAAGAATTCCTTCCATCATATCCTTGTCCATTCCTTCCCTGACATGGGGGTCTGTACACAACCCCTGTGCAGATTGTGGTGCCCTTTCCAGTCTCCAAGGTGACCCACAGTGCCTCCTCTCCTCCCTGTTTACTCTTTTGTTCAGTTGCTTTTATCCCTTCCTTTACATAGAGAGCTACTCCTCCCTCTTTCTCCCTGCCTGTCTCTCCTGTAGGTTATGTACCCTGGTATGTTAACATCCCAGTCATGGTTCTCTGTGTACCATGTTTCCTGTGACTGCCATGATATCCAGGCATCCCTCTTCCATTAAGGCCACCAGCTCAGGGAGCTTGTTGCCCAGACTACGGGCATTGGTACTCATTACCCTCCATTTCCTGATGGCCTTCCCCTTTTGCCCCATCCCTGTCCTTCTTGCCTTTGTCACATTCTCCATTTACCCTGCCCTTCTCCCTATCAACACCTCCATGTTGGTGTTTGCCACACTGTGATTGTTTGGGGGCTAGGATTTTCCTGCTCCTTTCCAGTGCCTCCCTTGGCTAGTTTAAAAGCTTGCCAATGAAGCATTTAAACCTATCACGAGGATCCTGGTTCCTCTCCCGGACAGATGCAGCCCATCATGCCAGTATAGGCTCAAGATCACTCCAGGTGGACCCCCAGTCCCCAATGAAGCCAAATCCCTGAGCTCCACACCAGTTTTTCAACCACTGATTGAATCCCATGGTACGGAAAACCCTAGCTCTCCTTAGATGCCATAGATGGGTATCACCTCCAAGAAGGTTACCGCTGCGTAAGCTACTGGACTAAGGCCCCTCCCCAATTCCACAAACTCTTCCTGCACTTCTCTAATCCCTTTCTTAGCCAGGTCATTTGTCCCTAGGTGGACAATGACATCCAGCTCCTCCCTGTGCAGCTGCTCCGCAATCCTGAGGATTCGCCTCCTGTCCCTCCAAGCCATGGCACCAGGCAGGCACCTTACCTCCCTCCCCTTCCTTGCCCAGTTCTACCTTCCTAACAATGGAGTCCCCCACCAGGAGTTGTTTCCTTCCCTGCAGGGTCTCCTGCCACCCTCCTGTGGGTCTCCTTTGTGGAGGTTCCCAGCATCCTCCTTGGTCTCCACTGTAGGTGCCTCCATAGAGGAACCACACTTTTCCAGAATGGCATAGGAATTGTGGAGAGGTACAACTGGAGGATGTGCCTCTGTTCCACCACCTCACCTCCCTGAGCCCACTGTGGTCCAACCGCCTCTTTCTTGGCAACCTCTGAGGCAACTCTGAGACATACTATATAAATCAGTTTGCACCAACAAAAAAAATACTGTAAAGGAAACAAACTAGTTTATGGAGGCACCTTAAGGAAAGGATAGTGCAACACCTGGAATCCATAGGGGCACAGGATCCAAGACAGCATGGGTTTACAAAGGAAGGTCCTGCAAACTAATCTCATAGATTTCTTTGACTGGTAACCAGAGTGGTGGACCAAGGGGAGCAGTTGATGTCGCCTACCTTGACTTCAGCAAAGCTTTTGACACTGTTCCACATAGAAGATTGATAAATAAGCTAGGTAGGCTCGGGTGGTCAGAAGTTGGTCAACTGGGTGGCAAACTGGTTGACTGGCAGAAAACAGAGAGTGGTGGTAAATGGTATACAGTCAGAAGAGATGCAAGTCACAAGTGGGGTACTTTCAGGGATCAGTCCTGGGGCCAGTCCTATTCAACATCTTCATTAGTGACCTCGCAGATGGACTAGAGGGTAAGGCTTGTCTGTTTGCAGATGACACCAAGATCTGCAACAGAGTAGATGATCCAGATGGGGTGGGCAGAATGAGAAGAGATCTGGATAAACTAGCAGAATGGTCAGAAGAGTGGCAACTGGATTTAATGCAAAGAAGTGCAAAATCATGCACATAGGGAAGAGAAACCCTGAAGCCACTTATAGGCTGGGAGGGGAGTTGCTAGCAGTCACAAAGGAAGAAAGAGACTTGGGCATCATCATCACTGATGACCTAAAATCATCCAAGCAGACCTCTAAAGCAGTAGGTAAGGCTAGGGGGTGTTAGGGTGTATTAGTAGGGGTATCACAAGTCGTAAGAGGGAGGTAATAATCCCTCTGTACAAGACATTGGTTAGCTCTCATCTGGAGTACTGCGGCAGTACTGGAGGCCACACCTTCACAAGGACATTAACCAAATTGAGGCAGTCCAGAGAAGGGCAACCAAATGGTGCAGGGACTGCATCAGAAGACATATAAGGACAGATTAACGGAGCTCAATATGTATACCCTTGAGCAAAGGAGGGAGAGGTGATATGATCGAGACATTTAAACACCTTAAGGCATAAACAAGGTGAAAGAGTCTAACATGTTTAAATATAAGAAAAATAGCAGGACAAGAGGACACAGCATGAGATTAGAGGAGGCCGATTAAGGGGAATGTGAGGAAATTCTTTTTCACAGAAAGGGTGGTAGATGCATGGAATGGCTTACCACAAGAAGTGGTGGCTATGAATACAGTGCAGGGCTTCAAACAGGCATGGATAGGCATAAGGGAGCAATACAAATGACTATGAATAGATAGGTCACTGACAGAGCAAAGGCCGATGGCACATTTATAAGGTAGAAAAGAAATGGGCAGACTGGATGGGCCTATGGTCCTTATCTGCCGTCAACTTCTATGTTTCTATGTTTCTAAACTCCTTACTGGTTAAACACCAACATAAAAAAATGATAAATAAAAAGCATCAACTTTTCAGATCCTTTTGGGGTAACAGAAAGGGCAAGGAATGATAAGATACAGGAACTATCAAAAGATAGTTAAAAGGAAATAATGAAAGCACACAATATGAGCTCAGTTGGCAGATAAAACAAAATAGAACTATAAGTCCTTTTATGCTTACATAAATAGCAATAAAAAGTCTGGAAACAGAACGGGTCCTCTTTAAGTCCAGATGGTACAACTATTAACAACAATAAAGAGATGGCAGATGTTCATAATGAATATTTTGCTTCAGTATTCAGCCCTTCAAATAGCCAAGGAATTCCAGAGTCAAAAATCTATAACTTTTCCAAGAGCCCTATACAACTAAAGGTTGAGGATGTAAAAAACAGAATTAACCAAATAAATGCTAACAAACCTCTAGAACTGAGGGATACATCCAATAATGCTAAAAGAGCTGGCAGAAGAATCAGCACCACCTGTATATCACCTTTTTAGATGCTCTCTTGATGAGGGTGAGGTAGTCAACTCCTGGAGAGAAGCCATAGTGATACCATTATTTAAAAAGGTGACAAAAAGTCCTTCTAATTCAAGGCCAGTAAGCCTGACAAACTCTTTTGTAAAATATTAGAAGGAATTATTAAAGAATACATAGTGGACTATATGGCCTCAAAACAACTAGATGATAAAACTCAGCATGGTTTTACAAAGGGAGATCTTGTACTAACACCCTGGAATTTTACAATAAAGTCAGCAAAAGCTTAGACAGAGAAACATCAGTGGATATTGTATTTTTAGGTTTCACAAAGCATTTGATAAGATACCCCATCAGGAATTAATTCAAGCACTAAAGAGTATGAACATGCATGAAAACTTAGTTGAATGGATACAGTCAAGGCTTACTGAAAGAAGACAAAGAGTAAGTGTCAGGGGGCCTTATCAGAATGGTTCAGAGTGATGAGCGTGTCCCACAAGGCTCAGTGTTGGGGCCATGTCTTTTAACATCTACTTAGCATCACTCACTTATGAGCATAACAAGATATGGCTCACCAAGTTTGCCGACGCCATGCAGACTGGGGGTGGAAATTAAACAACAGGGAGACCAAAATCCTTACAGGAGGTCCTAAATTATATAAATGGGTGGTGTAGAAAGTACAAACTTCCCTCAATCCAGATAAATGCACAGTTGTGCACCTGGTAAGAAAACTCATACCAAGCTTACAGTCTAGGACTGGTAACACCACACTAAGAACTGTATCAGAGGAGAGGGACTTGGGTATAATTATCACTGAGGACCTACAGTTTAAGACCCAGTGTAACAACATAAGCAAAAAATCAAATAATGTGTTCAATTGTATATTAAGAGATAAAGCTAGTCAGAAAAAGCAGGTAATAATTCCCTGTATAGCTCTCCGTGAGGCCATCCTCAAATATGGAGCCCAGTTATGGTCTCCATATCTTCAAAATGAAGTATGTATGATCAAAAGAGTACAGAAATGAGCCATACACTATATAAAAGCCATGCAAGGTAAAGATTACAATACCAGACTGTTAGAACTGGACCTGTTCCCTTTGGAGTATAGGAGAAAGAGGGCGGACATGTGATTACTATTTAAGGCACTGGACAACCAAGATCTGTGGGAAAAGCTAGGATTGGAATATAGGGACAACCGCTTTAATACCAGAGCCCATACACTACAGCGGAAGAGTGAGATCTGCAGGACATGATATGCCTGTAGGACATGGAGGCATAAACTGGTTCAACCAAAGGGTAGTAGCCAAATGGAATGGTTTACCAGAGGAGGTGGTAGGCAGTCCATCGATCGAGTCTTTATATTAAAATTGGATGAGCTATTCAGACAGGGAACATTTTAAATAACATAAAATATAAACAAATAAATAGTGAGCACTAAGGATGAAAGTCTATTTGAACTCAGTACAAACCTAAGAAATCTATTTATTAAAGAGTTTCACCCAGAAAGAACATACTGAGCTCAAAATAGCTTGTTTCCAAAAGTGTCCTGAGGAAAGGAAATGAGGTGAAATACATACACAGTAGCACAAGAATGTATAATATAGAAAGTAACATTCTCTTGACGGCTCTTCCTGCCCGCCTCCTGAACTCCTTCTCAGACTCCTGCAAGTGTAGGAACGCTACTTCAGCCTGTAGCTGGCTTTTTCTCTGATTGGAGCACTGCTCCATTGATTGGACCATGATTGGCTGGTCCGTGAGATATAAGCTTCCTATTGGTGCACCTTTTACCATAGACTGTTTAGCTGTTTTGGTGCCTTTTCCTCGTTGAATACCTGATCCAGCTATGCTCAGCACTGTTGGTCCTCTGACTGACTTTTTTCACAGGGGAACCTAGTCTGTTAAAGCCTGATTTTCACCTTCCTAAAGAAATTGCTGAATTGCCTGTTTTCCTGGCTACGTGTAATTTTAATGATAGTTTATTTCTGCCTGCCTCCAGCATTTATAGTTTTGTCTTTTGCCCTGGATTACTGTTCTTGTGCACTGTTAACTGCCTGATTTTCTTACTAAATGTAACCCTTGAACTGCCTGTAACTTAAGGATAATTAATCTCTGCCTGCTGCTCAGCATAGATAGCTTGTTTTTGACCTGTATCACTGCTTCTATACACTGTTAATTGCAGGATAAGTTAACCCCTCCCCCTCCTTTTTATCTTGTTCTCCCTCGACTATCTCCCTCACTCAGCAAACCTTTTTCTCACTGTCCGCCTCCTTATTCTTGACCCCAGCTCCTTAAACTACCTGCAGTCCCCTCTTTCTCTTCTCCTCCTAATCTTTCAGGCTCTCATTTTCCAACCCCCTCCACTTCCACCTCATGTAACTACAGTACTCCCTCCACCACAGGGTTGTGACTCACTTTTGTCCTCCCAGACATCCACTCCTCCAATTCTCCCTACACTCCACACCTTTTGTCTGAAACCCACACACCCGCTGGCGGTCTGCCGCCAGACCCCACCCCTCCTGAGACTGACTTAACTTCCTCTCTTGCTCCTCTAGGATCACTGTGTGCCCAAAGGCACCTGTAAGCTAGCATGGGCACCTCTGACCAGCATCGCGGGCTGCCGCCTGACCTGATGGCTCTTCCTGCCCACCCTCCTGAACTCATTCTTGACTCCTGCAAGTGTAGGTACCACTACTTCAGCCTGTAGCCAGCTTTTCTCTGATTGGAGTGCCACTCCACTGATTGGACCATGATTAGGCGGTCCGTGAGACATGAGTGTTCCTATTGGTGAGCCTTTACCATAGACTGTTTAGCAGTTTCGGAGCCTTTTCCTCGCTGAATACCTGATCCAGCTATGCTCAAGTACTGTTGGTCCTCTGGCTGATTTTTCACCCGCCCCTCCACCCTCCCAGGCCTCCTTTAAATACACCACTAGTACCTCCCTTTCTTGTTCCCCACTTGTTATTGGCCTGTGTACCAATGGTCCTCTGACAGCGTGACTCAGTGCAAAACTTAACTCAGCACCAACTCTTTTTCGATCTATCCCTTAGTGTCCCACCCCAATCTCATTGTGTGCTTACCCAACTCACATTTAAACAAAAGTAATGCTATCTCACTTTTTCACAAATTTTCAACACATGGTCACCTTTCAGGTGGTCTAATTCCTTAACAATAGACACTTTCTGCCCTTGCCCTTATCTTACATTAGAATGTTATGCACAATGCACACAATAAGAGGATTCTTGCCCTCCTACTGTTCCTACTGTTCCTGGCCCCATTTGTGGGCATAAGCCCCACACTCTAGGACCTGAAAGGAACCTATCTCAACATTTGCAACATATGAACAGACTCTCTCTCTCTAGTGCTGGGAATGACCACCAGTTGTGCTGGACATGCTCCCAACTGCCTAAGAATTACAATGCCACCGCTACAACTTACTCCTACACTGTAGCAGCCATACTGTGTGGCCTTTCAGGCTACAATAGCTCTTATGATATAATACGCAACACAGGGCTAGGCATCCTGCCTGTAGCAAACCATGGGTGCACTTTAGTGGCAAACTGATACCGGTACTACTGATGCTATCTGGGAATGTCCATCCAAACCCAGGTCCACCCATTCATAACCTACGACAGGGAAATATACACACTACTGCCGAAACCGACTCCATGCAGCCCTTGTTAAAAGGAGAGCTGAGAATTTATCACTCAATATAAACAGCCTCCTACCTAAGTTATCCCAGGTCCAAGCATGGGCTGAACTGCAGAAACCAGACATCATTGCCCTCACGGAAACCTGGCTATCTCCCAAAATCACTGATGCTGCCATAACACTAGAAGGCTTCAACTCCTTCCGCCAAGACAGGCTCACCAAATGGGTGGTGGTTGCTTAGTTCACGTCCGTAATGACATTAAGGCGCAGTTTATGGACTGTAGCCAACACACTAGTGAGGCACAGATCCTCCATCTCAAACTCACCATTGGGAAACAAAACAAAATCTGTTGTTATCAACTGTCTACATCCCCCAGGGAAGTAGACTACAGGGCTTAAGCTCTTTGAGGAAAATATGCAGCATATAGGAAAAGAGTGGGAGCGGGTAATTGTGGGGATTTCAATATTAACTGGCTTTCTATTAAGGAAAATGAGCCTCGGGACCTAATAGCTGGCTTATATCTCAGGCAGATGGTCACCCTTCCCACCAGGCACAACTACAAAACAGGCACCAGTACACTCATTGACTGGCTACTCTGCTCCAACCCTGATCACTTACTAGATGTTAAGATTCTGCCTGATAGTCTCAGTGACCACTCACCAGTCATGTGCACCTGGGTAACAAGTTCACAAAGAGCCCGCCTAAGGTCACTACCAATCGGATGCTGAGACCTGGTCTACTAAATGATTTCAAACTCTACTTATCTCTCATTGACTGGTCCCCACTTGACCATGCAACAAGATGGCAACATCACCTTTGAATTCTTCCAAAATCTTTTGCTTAGGTGTGCATACCTTCGCCCCCAAAATTACCAAAAAGTCAAAGGAAACAACACCCCTGGCTTAATACCTCAATCCTTGAACACATGCACATAGAGACAACCTGTGGCACAAGGCTAAGGACTCAGGAAAGCCGCATGATGTATCGGCATACAAAGTGGATAGGAATTCCTGTACCAGACTCATTCGCTCTGCAAAGCTAGCTTTTTCAAGAACCTCCTCAACAAAAACTGGCTGTCCTCCAAAGGGTTCTGGAACACACTTAAATCCCTTACTGGCAGGACCTCTAAGGCATCCCTGGACCTATTTACCAGTGACCATGGATCAATCCAGGATCCTATTCTGATTGCAAATGAGTTTAATAACTCTTTCACCAATCTAGTAGGGGTGCTTCCCAGTGAATTCCTTAACCCTATGAATAACCAACCACAAGGAAACACAATACCTGCCTCAGAAAGGGTAGTGATGCACTTTCTATTTTAGGCAAGTCTCGATCTCTGAAACCATCAAACAAGTAAAGAGGGTCATTGTAAAGACCAGAATGGGGAGTGATCTGATTGACATGAAGTTGATTGACTTAGCACTTGATATACTAGCAGACCTAATCACCAAGGTATTTAATGCCTCCCTAAGATCGGGTGTGTTCCCAGACACCTGGAAATCTGCCCTGGTTATGCCAGTTTTCAAACCGGGATAAAGCACTCACCACCAATTATAGACCAATATCCATCCTCCCACCCCTCTCCAAAGCTCTTGAGAGAATAGTCTCTGAACAACTTACTGACTTCCTCAACAGTCAACAACTACTCTGTAACAATCAACACGGTTTCGCAAAAACACTCTACCATCACTGCACTTGTGGACTACACCACCCAGCTCTACAACGCTCTTGACCAAGGGATGGTGGTGGGGTCAGTTTTTATTGACCTTACAAAGGCGTTTGACTCAGTTACTCACCAACTACTACTAAACACACTGCTCTCCTTGGGACTTGCCCTGATACAGTCTCCTGGTTTTGCAGCTACCTTACACAAAGAACCCAACAAGTTAGAATCGGCTGACTCACTCTCTGACACCAGGGTAGTGGCCCTTGGAGTACCAGAGGGACCATACTAGGACCTCTGCTTTTCAGCCTGTTCATCAACCACCTCCCAGACGACTGCCCTGTTAGCATCACTTTATATGCAGATGATGCTGTAATATTGGTCCCAGGTAAGGACCACTTAACCATAGAGGAAGGCCTACTTGATAGCTTTCACAAACTTGAAATCTGGTTCTGCCGACATAAACTGTTACTAAACCACAAAAAACAAAAGCATGCTTTTCTCGACTCCTCAAAACAAAAGTAACTTCAGCCCTCTTTGAATTCTGAACCAAAAGGGGAACTCACTTGAACAAGTCTCTTCTTTCAAATATCTGGGTGTTTGCCTAGATGACAATCTTAATTTCTCCCACCACGTTGATCAAGTTGTCAGAACCGCTAACATGAATCTGGGTGTCCTCTACAGGAACAAGCACTCAATGACACCAGCGGCCTCAAACTAGCTGTAAGCAGCACAGTATTATCATCTGTTGACTATGGCTTACCAATCTACATCGCTGGATCTGACACTGCCCTTAACAGGATACAAAAACTCATGAATAGGGCCTGTCGACTGGTGCTAGGTGCTGATCGTTGGACCCACACCTGTACACTCTACTCTGATATGGGCTGGCTCCGCTGAACCTAAGAGCCCAATACCAAACTTACCTGATTGTAAAAAACACAACTAGGTCTCATGCCAGAATCCATAAGCAGTCTCTTCAAGAAGACTGCATACTAAACAAACAAGATATGCAACAAAAGGAGGCCTTCAAGTCCCACTCAAGACACATCTCTAGCCCAAAAATCCATTACTTTTAAGGGCCCTAAATGGTTTAATGAGCTACCAGGCACGCTGACAGTAACCACACAGCTCAGCCTGTTCAAAGTTGGGCTACGGTCCTACCTTAATAACCTAAATACTGTAAATGTGCTAGCTTATAATCTAACTATGTTAATTTCTCTCTTGCATTGTCCTCGCCCCACCAGCCTGCTCCCCTCCCACCCCTCCCACTACTTTGACTTTCAGCTATCCTACACTACCCATCTCCTTACCCTTGTTGCTTCTATATCCTGCTACTTAGATAATGCCAACCTGGCTGTTTACTTCCTTCCCTTTCCTCCACTGTTTCACTTGGACTTATACTATTTACTTATCCTCTACTCCCTGATTATCCCTACACCACAATCACCAGTAATATTGTTAACTCATCTCTTTCTTGGTAGTATCCTGAACCATCATGTCCAGATACCGCATGTGCCATTGTATTGAGGCCCTTGCTGCTTACCATGTTTTTTTCTTTCCTTCATTGCTATATTAATTTTATTTGTATTGTATTGTAATTGTATTTTATCTGTCTTGTCCATGACTTGGAACCTTTGAAAAGAGTCCTTGACTCAAAGGTATTAATCCCAATCTAATAAATAAATAAATAAAAATATTCTTGACAGTTAGATACAATATACATATTTCAGCTGAGAATAGAATGGGGTATAAACAATAAGCGCAAAATACAGTGTCAGCAGATAGGTACCAGTGTACCAATACAATGTAAATGGAGATAACACAATACACACAACATACAGTGTCCACAGTATAGGTATAGACAATAAGTGCAATACACAAGGACAGTAGTTAAAGCAGTTTTACAGTTCACAGCAAAAGTAAAGCAATGCCAGACACATTAAAGACAGTACCAGGAGGGGAGTTGTGGGAATGGAGAAGAGAAGAAAAATAAGGGAGGGTTTTGAGGGAGCAGAATGAATGTTTAAGGAGAGAGAATTCCAGAGTTTAGGAAAGGGAACGAGAAGTCTGATTGGCCAGCTAGAGTTTTATGGGGAGAAAGCTTGAAGGAGCAAACCCAGAGTTTTGGAGAGAGTAGGAGCAGGGGTGGAGGGAGAGAGCAGAGAGTCAAGATAAGGGGGTAAAGAAGATAGCCAGAATTTAGAGGTGAAAGAGGCACAGTGAGACAGATGGTGATCCTCCAAGGAAGGGAGGAAAGAGAAGAGTAGGGACTACAGTGGTGGGTGGGTAGTGCAGTTCAGAGTGAAGCGGTAGAAGGAATGGAAATGAGGATCCAGTCTAGCCAGGAGGATTTAGAAGCTGCACCATAGTAAGTAGCCATAATCAAAATGGGGAGAATCATCTTGGTAAGGATGTCACAGCGGGTAGAGAGGGGATGCAGCTTTTGTGCATATAGTGGGCACCAAGTTTAGGATAGAGCTTATTGTGAATAGCATCAATGTGCTGGGAGAAAAGGATGTGATGGTCAAGCCAGATGCCAAGGTGCTTGAAGGTAGGCACATCACCTATAGGGACTCCATCTAAGGTGTGGAAGGAAGGGAGGGCTGTGAATTTGAAAGCTTGGTCTTGTGCCAAAGCAGATAGAGACAGTCTTTTGGCATCTAGAGATAATTCATTAGACTGAAATCATTGTTGGGCTGAGTCAAAATCAGGTTGGAGCTTGGACATCAACTAGTATGGCAATCAACCAGAGACAAATAGGACTGTGTCATCTGCATACATGTGGATGAACACAGATGAGCAGACAGTTGGAAAGTCATATAGAAATATGGAAAATAACAGTGGTCCAAATTTGGAGCCTTGAGGACACCAGTGGTAATGGGAGGGGATATGGCACTCCAAGTCTCACAGATTGAGATCTCCCTGTGAGGTAAGAGCAGAACCATTGAGTGGTGGTGGCAGAAAGACCAGCTGAACTGAGTTTATGAAGTAGGAGGAGTGAGAGACTGTGTGTCAAATGTTTTGCTATACTGATGAAAATGGTGGCAGTGAGAAGACCCTGGTCTATAGCTGTGTATATGGACTGTGTTAGTCAAAGCAGGGAGGAAGTGGTGGAGTGGAGTTTACGAAAGTCAGACTGGAAAGCAGGAAAAGAATGAGGAGTCAAGGAAGAGAGAGAGTTGGTAAAGAACTATGTGTTCTTGGAGTTTGGAGAGGGTAGAGAGGGGAGGGTCATAGGGCAGAAGTTTTCAAGAGAGGAGGGTTGCCACCTTTGTGGAGGGGATGATAGTAGCATGCTTCCAGAAAGTGGGAAGAGGCCAAGGAGGAAGGAGAGGCTTAGTAAGGAGGCAAGAGGAAAGGCAATGACAGGGGCAGAGAGGTGCTGGAGCTTGGGTCAGCTCCATCAGGGCTGCTGCTATGGGAGGGGTTGAGGGCTAAAAGGGCTTTCAGACAGAGGCTGGGGAAACAGGTAAAAGAAGAAGGGAGGAGAAGAGGTGGGGAGGGGGTGAGGAGGATGTCAAAGGAGGGAGAGAGGACAGCAGGGTAGATGCACAGGTGGTGAAATAAGTATTAAAGCAGCAGCCACAGATGGACGGTCAGGAGGCTAAGGAGGCCCCTAAATTTAGTACGGGCAGACTGGGTTGAGATGGGGAGAATAGGGCATGAATAACTTTCCAGAACTTTAAAGGGTGACTTAAATTCCTCTGGAAAGATGAGGAGAAAACATAGCTTTGGATAATCTAGTGGCCCTGATACAAGAGTTTGTCAGGAACGATACCTGTGCAGATCTGCTAGGGAACCTGAGATCCTCCCTGACCTCCTCCCTCTGTGCATCCTTCTACCTTCTGAATGCTACCCTCTTAGCTCTTAACCTCTTCTGCCACTTCCTTCAAGAACCATAGTGGTCTCTTTTTCCTTATGCTTTTGCTTACCTGCTTGACGCAGAGGTTTGTTGCTTCCACTATGGCCTTTTTGTTTTCTTCTACTGTTCCTCCACATTCCACCCCATCAGATCATCCATGAGACATTCGCCCATCTTTTTAAAACCTGCCCTCCTGAAGTCCAAGGTTCTTGCCCTTATGTGGTTCCACTCCATAGCTGTCCTTATATTGAACCATACTGTACAGTGATCTCTGGTCCCTAGGTGCCCCTTCACCATGTCATCTGTAACACTGTTTCTGTTGATGAATGCCAGGTCCAGTATTGCCCCATCATGAGTGTGTTCACTGGCTAGCTGCCTGAGGAATGCCCTGCTGGGAGTCCAGGATTTTCCTGCTTCTAGCTTAAGCAACAGCTAAGAGTCTCTAATCTACATCAAATAAATTGCAGTGCACCACCCACACCGCCTCCCTTTTCTACCTTCTTGCCAACGGCTTTATCAGCACCTTATCTAACTTCTCACCTATGCTTGAGGTCAATAGATCATGCCACTGTGAATTGAGGCTCTATTCTTCTTCTCTGGTGATCCACAGTACCTCTGCCCCCAATATTCCCATTATCACTGCACTTTTATGCACTCCCTCACATAAAGTACCAAACCCCTCCTACCCCCATCCTTCCTAAACAGTATAGCCTGGTATAGCCATGTCCAAGTCATGGTTTTCATTGCCCCATTACTCAGTAATGGCCTAAATATCTAGGTCGGACACTGCCATTATGGCCTCTAGGTCCGCAGTCTTATTTTCTAGACTTATAGCATTTGCACATATGGTTTCTCAGGTGTTACCACTCCATTTGTTAGCCCTTTTTCCTTTTTACTGTCACTTCTTCCACCCTCTCTTTTAAAGCTCCCACTCACATCCCTTTATCTCTTCCACTAAGCTTTCTGTATTAATTTGCACCATGGGAGATTCCACCTTCTGGTTTTCCCCACTGTCTACTTCAGCCAAATATAAACAAAATCTAGCCAGAGACGATAGGGCTGTGAAGAGCTACCAAATGACCAAAGTTACAAATATGATAGAAATTATGCAATGCCTGGGTGTAACTCGACCATATTTTGGAGGTACTGCACCAAATTTTAACATGGCCTTTTGGGACCCTCCTCATGAAGAATGCCAGTGTCATTTTGTTCACTTATCCTCAAAGGTGATTTTGCAGAGCAAACATGCGATTTATTAATATTCAGAAACTGGTAGCGAACTTGATAAGAGGTTGGGGAACTTTGTGAAGCTTTGGGAAGTGTGACATTCCCAGATTTTTATCAGCATCACTGGCAATCTATAAATGTACAATATCTCTATGTCCAATACAAACACACTCCTTTGAGTTTTTATTTTGAAGAGATTATTTTGCTGTTGTACATGACATGGTCATAACAAGTATAAACAGTATTTACAAGTTAAATATTTAAAATGCACACTACATACTGAAGTAATATCATATGACTATTAAGAAGCAGTGGGAAAATATGGAAAACATATTTTATTAAAAATGTTTTCCATACTTTCATTCAAATATTATTTTGGATAAACATTTCAGATAGCAATTTATTATTTTCTTGTTTGCTCTGTATAGTGCTTTTCAGTCACAATCATCGAAAACTTGCATGCTGCTAATTCAGTCCTCTTGAATTTATTTAATCAGAGTACATACTGCTGTGTGTGTGTGTGTGTGTGTGTGTGTGTGTGTGTGTGTGTGTGTGTGTGTGCAGTCGGTCACTGTAGATAAACAAAATGCTATTTTCCCAGTACTGACAGTCTGTCACCATTCACCAGGACTAAATGCAGACAGTGTGTAAACCAAACACTTACCCTGCCCCACACTGTAGCTGTCTCTGTGTATTATCCAAGGGTTTAAAGCCCAAGTGGTGTCAGTCCCTTACCTCTTACCAGCACTAAATCCATCACAGCGTGGGTAAGTTTGCACTGAGCCTGCCCCACCACTGTACCTGTGGGTAAACTGAAGGTTTTATCTACTTTTTACCAGCACTAAATTCATCACAGTGGGTGAGTGTGTGTGTGGGGGCAGGGCTGCACAGTACCTGTGGATAAACAAAGAGCTTTAGTTTACCATCTAGTGCTAGCTCAACCGTACCTTGTATGAGCATTGAGAAGAAAAGTCAGCAGTGAACCTGATTCTGTGAATAAACAGAGGTGTTGTAAGTCCCCACCTTTACGTTAGCACTGGATAGCAAGTATACAAAGATTCAATAGAAAATAAAAAAAAAAAAGAAAAATGTTCTCAGATCCCAATAAATGCCCATAGGTACAATGGTAAAATCTTAAGTTTGTTAGTAAGGGAGAGAGAGTTGTATAACATAGCTGCAGCTGGACTGTCTGTAATCTGACACTGTAGTCTGCCTGACTGTTTCAGAACTTCAGTAAATTCCAGTACAACAGATAATGAGTTAACCCTAGGTTGCTGAAAGAACTAGAATAAATCCATTAGAACTGTCTGGACAGATGCTCAATCTGCAGCCCTGCAAAGGTTCAATTGAGTGGCTATAAACAGCAGTTTCAAAGTTTTTTGCTCATATCCTGAGAAGTTCAGAGGTAAAATACAGTAGCATCCCTCCCTTCAGATGCCTTTAACATAGATCAGCAAATAGCAAAATCAGAGGGAGTGCACTGTTTTGCAGCTGTGGAGCAATACTTCCAAATGTCCAAAAGGAGTTCCACAATCAGCTGTTTTTAGAGCTACAATCCAATCCCAATATGGCAGTAGGCTCTGCCCACAGCCTTAAAACAACCAGTACTTCAGGTTTAGGTGGACAATTTGATAGTCTTTTTACTGTGCGTAAAATAAAAAAGTTAATTCAAAGCACATATATGAGTGAAAATTTCACAAGAGGCTCCAAAATACAGAACCAGCAACAGCACTGGAGTATGTACTACCCTTTGTCAGGAGGTGTGGCCACCATCATCATTCAGTCATTTTAAATACATTTTAAACCATGTGTTAACAATTAATTAATTTTCATACAACTAAAGTGATTTTCATTACATTTACTTAACTGGTCCATTTCCTGTCAGCTCCTTTCCGTTTTTAGAAGTTTTTATTACTTCCAGTTCTTAGTTTAATTTCCAAACAGAATTGCTGGCAGCGAAATGGTCCATCATTAAACAATTGTACTAGAAATTGCAAAAAATGAACACATACATTAAAACACTGTTTTTATTTTATTTTGAGCAACTTGAGTGTTGATCTTTTATTTTGCATAACCATCACAGAATTAATTATCATTCTTATATTAAACATTGCTAAACCAACCTAGTAATCGGTTAGATAGAAACTCAATTTTGTATTGACATCTTTTTTGTTTTTTATTTTTATAAACACATCTGTGCTGAATAGTTTTGAGACTGTTCCAACTAGCAGCTGATAGAATCAATGTAGGAATGGTTCCCATTCCATAACATCATTAAATCCTGCTGGCATGAATGTTTTAATTTGAAAATCCAGCCCAATTACCTGCATTCTAATATAGCTGATTTGTGTCTCCCCCCCCCAGTGTTTGGGAAGCACTGAATCTATTGCCATGTAGCTTATATCATGTTTTCTTACATTTTCTACTAATGTTAAGTGTTTTCATATAGGGTGGGATAGGTCAGTTCATCGTATTGCTCTGAAGTGCTCCTGGATGCATTCTTTAAGCTCTGTGTTGTTTGTCCCACATAAACACGCTGACAGGAACACCACAGAGCATAGACAACATACCAGGTGTTCAAGTGATGAGATGATGTTGTATGTACCGTTACTTCAGCCTGTGGTGAGGGTAGTTCTGCCTCCCAGTCTCTTCTGCCTCCATTCTCTGTTAGTTTAAATGTTCATCAAAGTAATATCTAAGCTGTCCACTGAAAAGTGATGCAGGCCATCACTCTTGTAAAGGCCCTTATCTCCAGGTGGACCCGCAGTCCCAATGTAGCTGAAGCCCTCCACTCTGCAACTTTCCCTCAACCATGCATTGAAGGTCCTGGTGTGATTATCTCTCTCCTCCCCACCTCTGCTATAGACAGGCAGCACCTCAACGAAAGCCACTGAGCATGCTACCTGTCCAAGATCCCTCTCCAGCTTCATGAACTCCCACTGCATTATCCCAGCCCCATCCCTAGCCAAGTCTTTAGTCCCCAGGTAGACAATAACATCCAACTCTGCCTCTCATCCTGCTGCCCTAGCAATCCTCAAGCTCTACTTCTCATCCCTCTAGGCCACAGTGCCACATAGGCACCTAACCTCTCTCTCTCTCCACTTCTTCCTTCTTCCAAGTCTATTCCCCTCACAGTAGAGTTCCACACCAGAAGTTGCTTCCTCCTTCTCAGGGGCCCTCTTCCCACCCTCTTTGGGGTCTTTGCTACAGAGGATCCCACATCCTCCATGGCCTCTACCATGGGTGCCTCTTCCAGGCAGTCCCACCTCAACAAAACAGCATTGGAAGTGCATAGAGGTACTGGTTGAGGAATGTGCCTCTGACCTACCACCTCCACCCACCAAGTTCACCATAGTCCAGTTGTTCCTCCTTCTTGGCTTCCCTGAGGAAACAGTGGCAAACCTGATGGCCGCTGGGTGGGGGAAGACTTCACCTGAATCCTAACCAACTTGGTCTGGAGTCTAGCAACCTCCTCCCTCAACCCTGAGATGTGCATGCAAATGGAAAAGTACCACCGTGTCCAGGAGGTCTCATTGAAAACTGCCACCCTGCAGCCACTGTACTGCACAGTCCCTGCATTCCCAACTTCTATTTTCCTTGTGTTACTTGGAACTACTTATGTACCCTTACCCTGTTACTTGGAACTACTTATGTACCTTACTTCTCACAGGGTATTTCCAGCTTTCCATTTTTGCAGTTGCAGTGGGCATAGCTCTGCAGACATCTTGAGAGCACAGTAGAGTAAAATGAGCATACCGGATGGACTTGTAAATAGTGAGGTGAACAGCAATCACTGTGTGTTCACCACACTGTTTTGTCTGTCAGTACTAATGGAACATGGCACTGTTCACCGTGTTAGGATTTGCAACAGTTTCTAAAGAACAAGAACATTGCTTCCTTTATATTTATCCTAAGAGTCCCAGAGATGCGACTCAGTGCTGGAGACACTCACCTCCTTCTGTGAACACAGTCATGGCTTATCAAGGGATGCAAAACAGGCACAATCAAGAGTTTCTGGATAAAATATAGAAACAAAATAAATCACAATATGGAAGTACAACTGTATTACTCCCACCACTTGTCCCTGGCAGGCACGTGGTGAAAGTAAAAACATTGTTAGATAAGACCAATTATATATGAATTTAGATTTAAGCAGTGACTGTACAGTGTTTATATTCATGGTTTCATGTGACAGAAAGAAATTCACACGACACTTGAGGCAATTAGCATTTAAAAGGCATTTTATTTTATGGGTTGGTGTTTCCATTCACTATTGCACTGGGTCAGAACCAAAAGCTGTCAATTGCTTCTTTCCCCTAGAAGGAAAGTGATGGCCCCAGCAAGACAAATGAGGTTTGAAACCTTTACTAATAACTGGACATGCTGAGGCTGGATTCTGAACTTGCTCTAATCAAATGCCCATGGAAGTGTTTTATAAGGTTCTGCTTCTTTACTTTTGTGGTAATGTTAGCCATGACTTTACTTTCCCTCCCAGATAAAATTAAACATGTCCTGCTATCCAGTTAGTGATCATTCTTCTTTCTGTCCCATGGGGCTCTTATAGTTGTAAAATGCATGCTCTGCTGAAGGAGGGTCTTCTATTTAGCTCCATCTCCAAGCATCTCAAGCCTCTCAGGAATGCTGGAATGTACTATCTGTTTTCTGCCCAATTATGTTAATCACTCAGTGTTTACAAGTTAATTCACAAAACAGCATCCTGCAAAGATCGGTACTTGGAGTTAATACAAGAGTGGTGCTAGTCTCTCCTTGAAATTAAAAATAAAAACATTTATGGAAAAAATGACTGCCAGCATTGCACAGTGACTTTTGCTGGCCTATGATTAAGTCGTTGATTTGTGGTATGGAAGGTACATACTATGGGATTTCGGCATGGGCTGCTTATTTCACGTTACAGTACAGGCCTTGCACTGGATTTATACTGTGCATGTTCATACAGCAACACTTCTTACAACCAAGTCAGAAATGTGCAGAATCAGTTGCTTCTTCTAAGCCTTCCATTTTCCCAAATAACTAATTACTTTTATTTCTTTATTCCTTTAATTTCATTTTTCTTTTCTCTGTTTTCAATTTCCCTTTCACCACCCCCGCTTTCTCCACCGATTACACACCTGCCTACAAAATGGAAACACTTCCATAATGAAACAAAGAGCATTCCAGTGCAACATTTCATGTCTGTTTTTTAAGCTCCCATGAAGAATTCCAATGTTAGGAAAGAAAATATTTCTCAAACATAGGATAAAGCAAACACCAGAAGAAAATACAATTATTTAAAATCTAGCAGACACTAGAAGGTAGGATGGAGGTAATACATTTTGTACCAACATTTTGTTCAAGCAGGTATAAAGCGGATGAGCCAAGAAAGAAGTGAATTCAGCTCTGAGTACCAGATCCAGCCTTGGTCCTGCAATACATTTGCATATATGGCATTGACGAGACACGTGCAGTAGTTCATGCAATAAAACAAATAATAATGTTACTCTTGGCTTGCCCTGACCATCTGAACTTTGAGTTGTTTTAGGACAGAACTGACCAGTCACTGCCTAACCCTGAGTCAATAAGTGTGACATCATTAACATAAAGCTCTAATTCAGTGGCAGTTTGACAAATTATAACTACCATCCACACACACGCACACACACAGAATGTTTGCTTCAGCACAAAAAACTGCTTCAAATGAGCATTTTTATATGTTTAGATTTTCAATGATATCGTTTCATATGCTGGCGAGCTGAAGATTTTATAAATTGAGACCTCTCATCACAAACTTTGGGATGACAGCTCGAAGCATGCTTGATTACTGTGCTGTTAATGGACAGTTAACTGATTCATCACAATAATGTAACTTTATAGTAAACAACTACAACAAACAAACTGTCTTAAATTAGAGCTGCTTATATGTGCTATCTGTGGTGTCCCATTCTGTTAACAGCTTTGAAGCATTAGCGATCACTGGGTTGCTTATGGACTGTTTACCGTTTATTAGCACAATGAAATCAATAGTAAATAAGCATAGTAAATGAACATTGTTAAATTAGAGGCATTATATGCTCTCCTTTTAGTTTTCATGCTGTTTAATTTGAGCTGTTACTCTTCCTATCCCATAAGATTTAGATTTAAATATGTATTAGTATTAGGAAGGGAGGCTTAGAAAATCGGGATCTTTTACTACAAACCTAGTGAAGACAGCTCCAAAGTGATTCAATTATTGTGCAACTAATGGATAGCGTACTGATCTATCAAAACCATGAAACTAAATAATAAGCACATAAAGTGAATGATGTTAAATTAGAGCAGTTATATGTATTAGTTAAAATATTCTATGTTATTTAATCAGAGCTCTTATGGCTTATGTATGTAGTGTTAATAAAGACTCACTAAGTTTAAATTTTATGTATTGGGAGGGGTAGTCTAATTAGAATTAACACAAAGGATTAGATGTTTTTTCAGTTGTTTAGTGAAAACAAGCACAAGCTTAACTTATGATATGTTGGGCCTGATTCTCAAAGGGTGCAAGTAGCAATTTACACCAGGAGTTGCGACATTTGGTATTCTGCAAAGCAGCCTGTGACATGTTGCAGGCTGTTTGCACCAAAGTGGACATACATCATCAATTATGCCATAAACCCCCTGCCACATGGCACTAGGTGCTTTATTGCAGCAGTTGCGCCCTATTCTGGAAGGGCAGCAACAATGTCCCCAGTTTGGTATTCTGAAACAACCTCCAAGGACATCCATCAAAGTACATTTATACCAGCAATTGCTGGTGTAAGTGTACCTTGCATCCACTGGGGTTGAGCCAATGTGCAGTCAGCCCAACCCACAGTACATGAAGCTCCTCCAGCCTGTATTCCCCAAACATCCCAAGAAGAAGCCCCACAGGGACTGCCCCCCAGTGATGCTCCCAGTAAATATAGAAATGGCTAGCAGGGCTAGAGAGACCCCCCCTCAGTCATGCTCTGGTAAATATAGAAATTGCCCCACAGAGGCTAGCAGATCCCCATCCCGATTCCTGAACTGCAGCGTGTGGGCAGTAATGCAAACTGATTAATATAATAAACACAAACACTGCCCCATTATCCCTGGTAGTCTAGTGGTCCCCACCCAGCAGTGCCAGACCACCCAGCTCCCCGACCCATACCCAGCCGGAAGCTGGCACAGCTCACCTCTCACCACCATGGCTAGATGCCAACTGAGCTCTGTATCAGTGGGTACTACTGTACAAAGTATCGCTCAATGAATTAATGGACATTCATTGACCATGTTCTATGTAAAGTAGTAAGCTCATACAGGGCTCAGTTGCAGTGGCTAACCCAGTGCTGAGAGGTGGGCTGTGCCAGTTGCTGACTGGGTATGTGGGGAAGCAGGGTGGCCTGGCAATGCCGGTGTAGGGGCCACTAGACTACCAGGGATAACAGGGCTGTGTTTATGTTCATTATTGCAACAGTTTGCATCACCACCACACTTGCGGGTTTGAGGATAGGAATGGGGGGATCTGCTAGCCTCTGTGGGGCAATTTCTATATTACTGGAAGCATGACTGGAGGGATTCCCACTAGCCTGTGGGCTATTTTTATATTTACAAGGAGCGTGACTGGAGGGCAGATCTGCTAGCCCTGCTGGGCATTATCTATATTTACCAGGAATGTGACTTGGGAGAAGCCACTAGCCCATCAGGGCTCCTTGTTATATATCAGGGTTGGGGCTTGAGGAGCACTTACACCCTTTACCTGGGTGATGTGCGGCTTGCCCCAACATGCTCAGATATGTCTTCCCTTTGGCGTACAGTTCAGATTGGCGAAGTCACAGGACTTAGCCGTTGGGACCCTGCCTGATGGAGAATCGGGAAGAGGGTCCTGGTGCAACTGCGTTTGGTGCAAGTCACCTTTGGCATGACATGTGCCAACCCTTCTAGAATCAGGACCTATGGCTTTATCATCTAAAAGCTCCTAGCATAGTTTGAGAATTTACCCTTGAAAAGCACCCAAGGGCTGCAAAATGGTGTTGGGGAGTTTTTACCACTGGTATTTGGGGTTTGTATTCCTATAGATATGTACTCATTTTAGTGGTAAATAAATTTTGTACATTTTTATGACTGCAGGGTGTAGCCCTGCAGATGTCTTGTAATTACTGTAGAGAAAGGGAGCTTACCAGATACCAAACCAACTTTTTAAATAGTGGAGGTGAATGGCAATCACTGCATGTCCACCACACTATTTATCTGTTGGTACCGGCAGAACACGACACTGTCTGCCATGTCCAAGATAGCCACAGTAGTTTTCTGCACACGCACGATAACTCCTTCCAGTCCCTCTGCAATGTCACTTATAAAGACATTAAAAGGACTGGCCCCAGTACTGAACACTGCAGTACCCCACTAGTAACCCTCCTTTCTTCACTGTGGATTCCATTTACTATTACCTGCTGTGTCCTGTTGTCCAACCAGTGTTTTATTCAGGCTACCACCCTGGGACCCACTCCCAAGCTGGCTAATTTGTTTATTAATCTTTTGTGCAGGACTGTGTCAAATGCCTTGCTTAAGTCTAGGTAGGCCATGTCCACAGCCCCTCCTGGTCTACTGCTTTGGTCACCCAGTCAAATAAATCAATTAGATCTGTCTGACATGACCTTCCAACTGTGAATCCATGCTACCTTGGGTCCTGTGCCCCACTGGCCTCTAGGTACTCAACAATTCTTTCCTTCAGAGTGATTCCATCATTTCCCTACCACTGAGGTCAAACTGACAGGTCTATAGTTTCCTGCCTCTGTCTTGTTCCCACTTTTTGAAGGGAATCACATCTACCCTCCTCCAGTCCTCAGGTACCACACCATCCTCCATGATTTATTAAAAGGGTAGTCAGTGGTGTTACTAGTTCTTCCCTTAGTTCTTTTTAGGATTCTGGGTGAATCCATCAGGCCCCATTGCTTTATCCACCTTCAGTTTTAAGAGTTCTTTCAGAACCCTTTCTTCTGTGAAAGGACTAATATCAACACCCCTATCCAGAGTGCTTCATTGACCCGGATTAGGTATTTTCCTGCTTTCTCACTGTGAATACTGAGCAGAAGTATTCGTTCAGTATCCCTGCTTTTCACTGTCGCTTTCTGCCCAACCACCTTACTTTTGTTCAGCCTCAGTATCCCTGCCTTAGTCTTTCTTTGCTCCCTAATGTACCTGTAAAAGGTTTTATCCCCTTCTTAACCGAGTTGGCTATCTTTTCCTCGGTTTGGGCCTTTGCTATTCTGACTGCCTTACCTGCTTCCTTCTGCTTTAACTGGTACAGTTCCTGTCCTCTCCTTCTGTGTTTCCTTATACTTCCTGGATGCTATCTTTTCTCCCATACCTTCCCGCCACTTCTTTTGAGAACCATAGTGGTTTTTTTTCATTTTGATTTATTTGCTTCACACAAAGGCTTGTTGCCTCTGTGATGGTGGTTTTGATGTTTCCCCATTGTTGCTCCACCCCACCTTCTTTTCTGTTTACAAGTGCATTTCTGAGGCACTCTCCCATTTTGACAAAATCAGCCCCCTGAAGTCCAATACCATCACTTTTGTGTGGCTTGACTCTACAGCTAAGTTTATCGTGAACCACACTGTTTGGTGGTCACTTCTTCCCAGATGACTACCCACTTCAAGATCAGAGATCCTCTCTCCGTCCCCATTTGAGAGTACCAGGTCTAAGATTGCTCTCTCCTGGGTGGGTTCCAAACTAGCTATCTAAGGCATGCCCTGTAGGGCATCAAGAATGGCCCTGCTCTTGGATGCGGCTGCAGCTTGAGTGCTCCAGTCATCATCTGGCATATTCAGATCCCTCATCAGTAATATCTCCCCTTTCTCTGCCATCCCAAGGATGCCTTCTATCATTTCTTGTCCATTTCCTCCCCTGAGATGGGGTCTGTATACAACTCCTTCACAGATTGTGGAGCTATTTCCAGTCTCCAGGGTGACCCACAGTGCCTCCTCTCCTCCCTGTTTACCCTTTAGTTCTGTTGCTTGATCCCTTCCCTTACATAGAGAACTACTCCTTTCTCCTCTTCTTCCCTCCCTGTCCCTCCTGTAGATTGTACTTGGTATGTTGACATCCCAGTCATGGTTCTCTGTGTACCATGTTCCTGTGACTGCCACAATATCCAGGCATTCCTCTTCCATCAAGGCCACCATTTCAGGGAGCTTTTTACTTAGACTATGGGCATTGGTACTCATTACCCTCCATTTTATTATGGCTTTGTTTCTTTTACCCCATACCTGTCCCTACTGCCTTTGTCTTTTCTCCATTTACCCCTGCCCTTCTCCATCTTGACTGCTCTGTCTTGGTATTTACCTCACTAATTACCCTGATTTTGGGGGCTAGGATTTCCTTCTCCTCTTCAGTGTCTCCCTTGGCTGGTTTAATGCTTGCCATTAAAGCATTTAAACCCATCACCTAGGATCCTGGTTCCCTCCAGAATAGATGCAGACCATCACACCTGTATAGGTATTTGACCTCCACAAGCTTGTTTATAGAACTGTCATCATGAAACCAGCTTAGCAAAAATGTGATCTTGTGTTGCACCTGTTAAGACTAGATATGCTCTTCAGGCCATCTTCAGAATAGATGCAGACCATTGCACCTGTATAGGCCTGCATCCTCAGGTGGAGCCCCAGTCCCTAATGACGCCAAATCCCTGAGCTCTGCACCAGCTTTTCAACCAGTCATTGAATCCCAAGGTGCAGAATGCCCTAGCCTCATCCATGCCATAAACAGGTAGCACTTCCGAGAAGTTACCGTGTGTGCTACGTATCAAAGGCCCCTCCCAACTCCACAATCTCCTGTTGCACCGCTCTGATCCCATTCTCAGCCAGGTTATTCATCCCTAGGTGGATAATGACATCCAGCTCCTCCCCTTGCTGCTGCTCCCACGATCCTGAGGATTCATTTCCTGTCCATCCAAGCCTTGGCACCAGGCAGGCAACACCTCCCTTTCCCTCCCTCTCCCAGTTCTACCCCTAACAATTGAGTACCCACCAGAAGTTGTTTCCTTCCCTGTGGGTCCTGGGCCACCCTCCTGTGGGTCTCCATTGTTGAGGTTCCCAGCACCTTCCTTGGCTCTCACTGCAGGTTCCTCCATAGAGGAACCATGCTTCACCAGAGTGGCAAATGAACTGTGGCGAGGCACAACTGAAGGGATGCACCTCTGTTCCAGTGAAGGATCTATCTCACAGAATGGAGATAACGAAACTCAGATTATCTCTCTGGAGAAAAAAGCATTGGCTGTAGACCCTGCTATGGCTGCCTCCAGAAACCCATACTAAAATTAGAGGCAAAAGTGGAAGACTTGAAGGACAGGAGCTGGAGAAATAATGCAGTGCTAATTGGGCTCTCTGAAAAGAGGAAGGCGGGGACCCAGTGCAGGTTACTCAAAACTGCTGGTTAAACTTGCAGGCTCCATCTCCTTTGGACCTTCATACACGATTGAGACATGTACACAGAGCTCTATCGCCAGTGCCTCCTCGGGGCTCCTCCACACACCTTTATTTTAAATTTCTGAACTTCCAGGAGAAACAGCATGTCATGGCAAAGTTTAAAGAGCTTCAAGAAGTTCACTGAGAAAGAACAGCACTGTGACTTGGGCAAGATTTGCCTTCTCGGTCAGGCAGAAGAGGGCCTCTTATCATGCCATAGTCACCAAGCTACTAGCCACCAACATTAGATTCTGCATGGGCCACCCAGCCCTTTCCAAGTCCTTATTGATGGGAGCCGGATGTCTTTGAGGATCTGAAAATCGTGGTGGAAACCCTGAAGGAATCCCTTCCTGACCTCTTCAAAACCATTTAGTGCTTATGTAAGTGATAGTAGCATTAGTCAGTGACATTCTCTGGCTCATAAGGGGAATTTATTTTGACTTCTCCTGCATCGCACTGTGGCACAGTGTGTGTCTGGCCATTGGGACATGGCCTTTAGTTTACAGACCTGCTGCCTAGTGACTGAATTTTCATATCATGGCCAGGACTCTTCTTGTTTGGATCTCTTTATTTGTTTAGATGAGTTCTCCTTGGTTGCTCATGGATCATCGGGCAAGGCAGCAGGTAGCAACCCTTTTTTTCTTCTCTCTTGTTTTTGTCTGACATACATCTCAAAGAGTGTACCTGATGAGGTCCCATTCTCGGTGCTCTGGGGTCTGCTTTTGGCCTAACAGAGGTGTTGCTCTTAACTAAGATCTCGGGGCCAACGGGTCCAGACAATGACTGGTGTGCCTCTTAGATTACTGCTGCCCCTACTATATCTCTGGCCAGGATTCTACATCATACTATAGTCACACATCCTCTGTTTGACATTTCCCCGATAATGACTTTATGGGACCATATTATTAAAAGGGCCAGTGATAAGACTACATAAAGGGTTGGAGCCATTGATATGTTTATATTCTACTTTTCTTTTGCTGTTTCCATTATATTTGATAAAGTGGCACACTGCTAGCTCCCATTGTTATGCTAGGAATTTGCTTGGTTATCCCCTGAACATGGGGGTTCATGGGGGTTCTTTTTCCTTTTTCACATGGAGACTCCATTTGAGGAGAAAATAGCTCTGTTTGGGTTTTTTTTTTTGCTTGTTGGTTGCTTGGGGGGCTGGGAGGTATGCTGCTTGTGGGAAGGTACATCACATACCATAAAGCGATTCAGTTGGGGGGATGTATTTGTGATTATCTGTTTACAATTATTAGGATTTGGACATAAGTACTGGGGATTGTTTAGAGAGGGTAGGGGTTTTATTTTGTGGGGTTTGGATGGGGAGGAGAGGGTTGGCTTGGCATCTTGAGGTGAGTTTTCATACTGGGTCACTATGTTTTCCCTGTTATTATACTTGATGCTTATATACATGGTTGTCTCCAATGGCATGCCCTAAAAAATTCTCTCATGGAACATTTGTGGTGCCCAGTAATAAGGTCAAGAGGTACCAAGTTTTGCAACATATTCAACTACTTAGAGGTGATATTTCCTGCTGCAGGAAACTCACCTTTTAGAGAATGAGGGAACTTACTCCGTAGCAGTATGTTGGCCAGGTGTTCAATGCCGGGATAGCACTCAAAGTAGATGGGTCACTATTTTGGTTGTGAGGGAACTCCATTCTTGTGCAAACAAGTCATCAGAGACCAGAACCGGAGATATGTCTTTATGAAGGGCCTGCTGGATAGATCTACAGTGGTGCTAGGGAGTGTATATGGCCCCAATGCCGATACCCCTTGTTTTTACTGAGTTACTACAAGTGTTAGCCATCTTTACTATGCTTCCTGTTGTAATGGGGCAACTGGAACCTCCTTTTCTCCTGACATGGACAAATCAGAGCCTAGAAGTGAGGCCTTTCACCAGCACAGAGATCCATCAGGGAGCTGGTGGATCATCTGGGGCTGTATGACCTGTGGAGGGTCCTTCACCCCACTCTGAAGGAATACACTTTTAGGTCCAGGGCACACAGTTCCTCGTCAGGATAGATTATTTTCTAATTAGCCAAGCTTTGCTAGGTGGGATATTAGACACTAAAATAGATCCAGGGGTGATCTCTGACCACTCTGTTCCTTGGTGTTCCTGTTCGTTCTCAGCTGACGTACCCAAAGAGTCAATCTGGAAGCTAAACAATCAGCTCCTCAAAGAGCAAACAATTGTAGATTGCATTAGCCAGGAAATCGATAGTTATACTGCAGTTAATTTGAACTCCACCAGTCAGCCTGACCTAGAATGGGAGCATTAAAATGTGTTCTGCGTGGGGTATTTATTAAACTAGCCTCTCAGAGAAACGTACCAAAGACAAAAAGCCTTCTCTCTCCTGGTGAGAATTTGTAGTCTAGAAGTGTCTTTATCTCCTGCAACTTAGAGATGGACTGGATTAAATACTGGGACTTGAGATCAGTACTGTAGCCTGTTGGGGAGGGGCAGAAAATGCAATTTTGAAAACTGGTATGAAGTACATAGACCAAGGTGAAAAGTCTGTCATCTTCTTGTCTTATGGCTTAAAAAGTAGAGTCCTCTAGACCAGTTAAAGTATCCATTCACATACAGATGGGTCTCTCCACCTCACCCCCAAGGCAATCACTGGGGAGTTTGCTAGTACTATAAAGACCTTTATAGTCCTATGCTGCACCTCTCCGGGATCGCACAGGTACAGGACTACTCGACTCTATCCCCCTTCCTTCTCTGCACCCTGAGCAGCAGGAGATCCTGATTGCGCCCATCTCTGAATCAGAGATTTTGGCCTCCATAACCATCCTTGTAGCTGACAAAGCCTCAGGACCAGACAGGTTTTCTCCCATTTTACAAGCTGTTTAGCAAACAGCTTATTCCTTGGCTAACACGGTTATTTGAATGGATTCTAAATGCCAACCCCTGGACAGTACACTTCTGGAAGCCTTAATAGTCTTAATCATACTACAACATAAACCAGGTAAAGACCTAGAAAATGTAACCAGTTATAGACCCATTTCACTTCTAAACTGTGATATAAAAATTTTAGTGAAACTGCTTGCCAACAGACTCAGTTCGGTACTGCCTCATATTATACATCTGGACCAAGTCGGGTTTGTGATCAGCCGGCACTCCTCCTACCATTTCCATAAATTGGCTCACATTTTCTCTGAATCCAGGGATTCAGCCACCTGGCTGGCTTGCTTTCCTGGATGCAGAGAAAGCATTTGACAGAATTGACTGGCAATTCTTATTCTGTACCATGCATAAATTTGGCTTCCCCTAAATTCATAGATTGGATCTCCTGCCTATACCAAAACCCCCATGCCTGTATCTATTGTAACAGAGCCTGGCAGGGATGTCCTTATCCCTCTCCTATTTAGTATTTACCTTGAACCACTATTATCCCAGTTGTGGGAGCATTAGGGATTCAGGGCATTAGGCTAGGGACTCAAACATTTCAACTCTCGGCCTATGCAGATGATGTTCTTTTACATTTATCGCACCCTGAGCAATCCTTCCCAGTGTTTCTTTCCATCACTGATGGGTATAGTGCTGTCTCAAATTATAAAATCAATCTGGGTAAGACCACCGGCCTGGTGGTGCTGAGGGTTGAGGTGCTGGATGTCATACCTGCACCACACCAGTGACCTGGGTTTGGGAATGAGCCCCTGTGCAAGTGGTCGGCGAGGAGGGAGAAGGATCGAGTGTCCATAAGACAGCTCTCATCTCCCTGGGGAGAGATCCAGGGTATTTCCAGCACAGTAGGGCCCCTGATGGTGACCTGAGGTACTACTAGAATGGGAATAGAATCGGGGAAGCATGGCGGACATCTACTGGGAAGCTATGTACTGATGTCATTGCATGGCTGTGCTCAGGGGCAAGAAAAAGAGAAAACCTGTCTAGAGATAGGCGATGGCACCTCGCCCACTGCAGGCCACACTTCCAACATCAGACACCTCCCTCCATCCCCGGATCACCGGCTCAGCTCACTAGACTCTACATAGAGTGCTCCTGGGAGGATAGGCCCCCGCCCAGAGGGGCTCAGAGGCAGGGGGTCTGTCGGGTTGGGCAAGGAAGCAAAGGAGGTCACGGTGGGGTAGAGCCTGTGGAGTGGCAGTAGGTTGTTGGACAGAGTTCTCTGTGACAGAGCAGAAAGAGAGTTGTAAAAAACAATATGGGTAAGACCATAGTTTTCCTCTGAATTGCAGGCTTACCAAGCAGGACATAGACCCTTTCAGTTTACAGTGGAGTCCAAATAGTCTAAGATATTTGGGTCTGCTCTTGTCTAGATGGGAGACCTCGATGAAGAAACTAACCTGGACCTCTACTCTTCACCATCCAGCAGGACCTTAGTAGGTGGCAGTCCCTTCCTATTCGCTTTGGGGATGTATTAATTTAATTAAGATGAATGTCCTACCAAGACTTTCTTACCCCTTAGTATGTTAAACTCCTGGATTCCCCTGTCATGGTTTAAAAGGTTCACTCCATCATTTTCTCTTTTGTTTGGCTTGGGAAATGCCCCAGGCAGGCTTATAATAAGCTCACAGCTTCCAAATTGCATGGGGCTTGAGACTCCCACATTTCGGTCTATATTTTTGGTCAGGTGGGCAAATATTCGAGATGGATTACTTCCCAGGAAGAGACTGCCACCTGTCCTAATGTTCTGGCATGGCTGGTGCTGGAGAGGAGATGATTTCAAGGGCTTTCATATCCCCAATAGCGATGCTGCACATTCTCCTAAAGCCTTGCCGGCTAGTTTACCCAATTCTCCATCTCTTCTTCAGTCAGGATACACACCCAGCTGTGTTCCTTCTTGCAGTACAAAATGCTAAGGATCCTCCCAGTCAGTGGTAGGGAATCCTAATTTTAAAATGGGGTAAGTGTATTCCATCAGTCTGGCTCCTTCAGCTGAAAGGTTCCAGTTTAAGAGACTTCTTCCCAGGAGGGAACTGCATGTCAATAAACTCTATAATGGCTCACTACAGGATTGACAAAGCCAGGTTTTCAAAATCTATCAATTACATCACCTTTTAGTTCAAATCTCGGAACATTTGAGCAGAGAGGACGGCACCGGTGAATGGCTCGACTCCCTGTGTTTTGTCTGTGGCAAACCTCATGCCGCTTCCTTGGTATATTCTGCACTTTGTCCAGATCATTTGGTGCCCAATACAGAGACCCCACGGTTCTGATCGAGACAATTTCTAACTCACAAGGTCGATGGGGCACCATTTGGAAAGACATGCACACCTACATCTCCCAAGATAGATTGAGACTCATTCAGCATCAGATTTTGAATGACATGTACTGGATTCCAGTCAAACTACAGAAATTGGGTAGGACTCCACCTCTATGTATACTAGGTGTGGGCAACAGGAGGGTACCCTCAGCCTCGTCTTTTGGGAGTGTCCACTAATAAAAGCTTTGTGGGAGCAGGTCAAAACCAGAGCAGATCCCCTGCTGGGTATTGATGATTTATTTACCACCGAGGTCCATCTACTTGGAGATTTTCCCAAATCCCTGTACGTATACACAGGTACCACATGGCCATGATCTCTAACCTTGTAAAAGTTAGTTCTATGCCACTGACTGGAATGTCATAGCATTACATGCACTGAATGGCTCCAGGAGTAGTTATTCAATCTTTGAGTGGAACAACATAAAGCCAGTCAATGGATCTATGTTCCACTATAAAAAAGTCTGGGAATGGTTTCATACCTTATACCTGCTCCAGTCAGGGCTTCTTCTGGATAACACTTTTAGATATTGCCAATAAAGATGCCCTGTGGATCAGCCTTTCTAAAGTATTTGGCATACATTTACTATAAGAGGTTTATGTTGCCAGATGCCAAGCCAAGGAGGAAGGGCGGAATCAGAGGAGGTGGGAAGGGGGACTTGACATGGAATCTTTGCTGTCTTGTTTTCTCTTCATACCATATAAACATGTCAATGTCTTGTTATAAAAAAACTTAATAAAGCTTGAATTAAAAAAAAACTGTACATGCTTACTGTACCTACACTGTAGATTCCTCATAACAAAGATATCAGTGAAACTAAGAGGACCCCAAAAGAACTGTTTGTTAGAAGAGGAGCTACTATAAATATTGCCAGTTCATGTAGCAATTATTTAAATCACATTATGTGTTTTAGTCTTACAGTATCACGTTGTTTACTTTGTTTTCTGTTTATTTACCCACAATTCAATACAGAGTTAGAATGAAAGTAAAGAGTAAAACAAACAAATATTATAGAAAATAATGTATGGCAGCCATACACAATATGACTAATGTTTATATCTTGGGCTGAGATGACATCATAGAGACCTTTTGAGCTTTGCTCTCAAGATCTATGATAATATCACACCATTTGACACATCCTTGTTGTGCATGGTTGCCTATACATTATTTTATATAGTATATACAGTATACTGGGAAATATCACAGAAATCCAGCTGAAATAAACAGGAGGTCCTGTGATATGTTGTGATACATACAGCAGCAGAGGCAAACCATGTAAAGCTGAGGGTCCAGGACTTAGGAGGGCAGATTTTAAAGAAATAGGTGACTGCTTAAGAAATTGCCTCTATAAAGAGGCTTGCCGGGGGTTGAGACACAGTGGGCAACAATAAAGGAGGGCATAATTAAGGCAACCATCTTCTGCATGAAGGAAGTGAATAAAAGCAGAAGGGAAAAAGAGACTGTTATGGTTCTCTTTGGAACTGGCCAAGGTGGTGAAGGAAAAAAGGTGGCATTCAGGAGGTATAAGAAATGCAGAGGGAGGAGGAAAGGGAGGTATACAATGTAAAACAGAGGTAAGTAGGAAAGGTAGTGAGGTATAAGGCACAGACATAATAAAGATAGCCAAAGGGTAGCTAAATGGGATAAGACTCATTTCAGATATATAACTGCGAAGAGGAAAGCAAGTGAGGGATACTGAGGACCAAGGGGTATGACAGGAGGAGACTGCGCAGAAGAGGACCAAGAAAAACCAAGACTGAAAAGCAGTATAGTGTGGTGGTTAAGAGAACTGAGCTGCAATCCTGGAGAACTTGTCTCGATCCCACAGCCACCACCTGCACACTGTGCGACTACAGAGCAACTACTTAACTTCCCTTTGCTCCCAGGACACACCAGGAAACAAGCCTTGGCTTAGTGTGTCTTCTGTAGCCAAAAATGTTAAAATAAATAAAATAAATAAGTAATAAATACATACATAAATAAAAAAGCTGCCATCCTAAAAGTTATGTCTGCTCAATCTTCACAGTGGAGGGGTGGACCAACAGGGAGTAGCAGGAACAAAGGGGAGGTGGCTACAATCCCATTTTCAGGAAAGAGTCCTGAAGAAATTTGCAGCTCTGAAGGCGGACAAGGTTATGGGACCAGACGGATACACCCAGGAAATAAAGGAATTCAGGAGTGCAAGCCACCCCACTAATGGCCTTATTCAACAGATCACTTGAAACAAGCAGAGTTTCAGAGAACTGGCGCAGAGCAGACGTGGTCCCGCACACAAGAGCAGCAACACAGTGGAGGTAAATGGTATACAGTCAGAAGAGATGCAAGTCACAAGTGGGGTACCTCAGGGATCAGTCCTGGGGCTGGTCCTCTTCAACATCTTCTTTAGTGACCTTGCAGATGGACTAGAGGGTAAAGCTTGTCTGTTTGCAGATGTCACCAAGATCTGCAACAGAGTAGATGATCCAGATGGGGTGGGCAGAATGGGAAGAGATCTGGATAAACTAGCAAAATGGTCAGAAGAGTGGCAACTGGGATTTAATGCAAAGAAGTGCAAGATCATGCACATAGGGAAGAGAAACCCTGAAGCCACCTCATAGGCTGGGAGGAGTTGCTAGCAGTCACAAAGGAAGAAAGAGACTTGGGCATCATCATCACTGATGACCTGAAATCATCAAGCAGACCTCTAAAGCAGTAGGTAGGCTAGGGGGGTGTTAGGGTGTATTAGCAGGGTATCACAAGTTGTAAGAGGGAGGTAATAATCCCTCTTTACAAGACACTGGTTAGGCCCCATCTGGAGTACTGCGAGTATTGGAGGCCACACCTTCACAAGGACATTAACCAAATTGAGGCAGTCCAGAGAAGGGCAACCAAAATGGTGCAGGACTGCATCAGAAGACATATGAGGACAGATTAACAGAGCTCAATATGTATACCCTTGAGCAAAGGAGGAGAGAGGTGATATGATCGAGACATTCAAACACCTTAAGGGCATTAACAAGGTGAAAGAGTCTAACATGTTTAAATATAAGAAAATAGCAGGACAAGAGGACACAGCATGAGATTAGAGGGGCCGATTAAGGGGAAATGAGGAAATTATTTTCACAGAAAGGGTGGTGGATGCATGGAATGGCCTACCTCAAGAAGTGGTGGCTATTGAATACAGTGCAGGGCTTCAAACAGGCATGTGATAGGCATAAGGGAGCAATACAAATGAGTATGAATAGATAGGCCACTGACAGAGCAAAGGCTGATGGCACATTTATAAGGTAGAAAAAGAAATGGGCAGACTGGATGGGCCATGCGGTCCTTATCTGTCAACAACTTCTATGTTTCTATGAGGCTAACAACTATAGCCTGTGTCACTTCAGTGGTGGGGAAATTAATGGAAACCCTGCTTAAGGAAAGGCTGGTAGAATATCTTGAATCTAATGGGCTGCTAGAAAACAGGCAACATTGATTCTCATGGGGGGCATGCCAGATGAATCTGACTGATTTCTTCAACTGGGTGACAAGGCAAGTAGATCGGGAGGACAGCAGACATGGCCTATCTGGACTTGAGCAAGTCCTCCAACACTGTGCAGCACAGGAGACTGAGAAGGGAATTGAGCAGCTTAGGATGGGATCCAAAGTAGTGACTTGGGTTAGAAAGCGGTCAACAGATAGGTGAAGAGAGGGTGGTGGTTAAGACAACTCATTTTAATGATGGGAGAGTGACCAGCAGGGTACCGAGGGTTCAGTACTGGAACCAATCCTCTTTTGTCATCATAAATGACATTGCAGAAGAACTGAAAGGAAGGTATGCCTTATTACAGATGATACCAAAATCTGTAGTAGGACGGACATTAGAGAAAATGTCTAGGGATCTTGTGACTCTCAAGGAGTGGTCAAGAGCATGGCAGTTGAGGTTCAATGTCAACAGTGCAAAACTATGCACCTAGGTCATAGGAACCCAGGAGTGGTGTATAGGATGGGAGGAGGTACAGGCAGTCAGCAACTAATAACTTCAAAGAGGCAGGGCAGTCAGACAAAGCAGTGGGTAATGCAGCTGGGATGGTGGGTATGCTTGGGTGCATGGGGTGGGGTACTTCCAGCAGGAGAAAGGAGGCGGTGTTTCCACTGTATTGCTCCCTGGTGAGACCTCACCTGGAGTAGTGTAATGTGTCCAGTTCTGAGGCCACACATCAGAAAGGACATAGCTAGGGTGGAAGGCAGTACAGAGGAAGGCAACTAAAGAGTGCATAGGTTGCATGATAAGCCCCACGAGGAGAGGCAGAGGATCTCAACATGTACACCCTGGAAAAGATGAGGCTGAGAGGGACATGGTAGAGACACACAGGTTCCTCACAGGGATGAGCAGGGTGCAGAAGAGAGTCTCTTTCAAAAGATAAAGAGCACCAGGACCAGAGGATGTGCAATGAAGCCAGAGGGAGGAGTTTAACTGGGAGGAAGTACTACCCCATTAAAGGGGGTAGATGCCTGGGACAGACTGCCAACAGAAGTGGTGGAGATGAAACAAGTTGAGGGATTCAAGCATACATTGGATAGACATAGGAGAATATTAGTAAATAGATAGGAATGGTAGCTGGGGACCAGTTATAGTCTGTGGAGACAGAGTAGGCAGGGAACATCTGGGCAAACTGGGTCGGTCCTTTGTGCTTACAAATTCTGTGTTTCTATGTTTCTATATCTAGATATTCTGCATCATATCACTGCTTACCAATATATTTAATGAGTCACCATCTACAAGCAATGTGCTGGTGGACTAGAAAGTAGCAAAGGTTGCCTCCCTAGACAAGGGTGGTAATAGGGAAACCTGAAAATTACAGGCCAATCAGCCTGATGTCAATAGTTGTCAAGCTGCTGGTGTCAGTTATAAAGGATTTTACAATGGGGTCCTAAAGTACTGTGTTTTAATTGGCTAACAAGGCTCTGTACCCATAAGAAGTCCTACCATAATCCATGGGTAAAGATCCAGCAGCTTGTTTACAAAAGCAAAACCAACTTCTAAATCAGTGCTTCTCGCTTAAATTTTTTTTTTACTTGCTCTATTTTTTGAGCGGGAAGCTGCCACTCTCAGCATCCACCCCTTTTACTCTGGTGCCAGCCACCACTGTGGGACACCCTCCCCATCATCAGTGCCCCCAGGGCTTCCCCCAGAGAGGATGGTGGCCACAGTCACACAACTGCACACACAAGAGCCAGCTATGCAGCGGGAGGGGCACACCATGACCGGATGCACAGGGTGGTGGAGCTTGAGTGCCATCCGGCTGGCTCCCATCCATTTTTTTCCTGTGCCCCTACCCGCAGGCTGCAAACATGCAATGATGTCAACGCAGCATGTGCATACACCAACATCGCGGCACTGCAGATGGTCTGCTGTTAGCCCAAGCACCTGTCTCCCGGGTGGTCCAAGCCTGGATCCCAGCCTCTGCTGCATGGCACTCAGCAGCAGACCACCATGGAGCCCCCACCAGAAGGTGAAGAGTGGTCCATTGGTGCTCTACCAACCTCCCCAGCCAGACCTTGGACTCTTGGATCTGCTCCCATACCCAGGTCATCCATGCCGCAGGCGGTAGCATTACCCCCGCATCGACGGGCCGCCCATCACTTTAAATTTAAAAAAACAGATCCCACCATCTTACTTTACCCCTACTGGTACAATATCTGGGTTAAATATTAGCTTTGAAGTCATAAGTGAGGAAATTAACCTTCAAACACCTACTACAACATTAATGACGCCTCCGTTACTTCTACAGCTCTGTCAGAAACAGTACAGGAGGAGAATACTACCTAAGCAGTTTTGTCAGCCTTTGATCAGAGTTAAATAGTTACATAAATGATCCCCAATAAGTTGCCCACTAAATCTAATGAATGATAGCTGTTTTACTACAACTAACATTTTTAAAGGAGTAACTAAGACTCATGGAAGGAAGAGAAAGATAAGGCCTCCTACCACCAGCTTCTTACTCAGTACAAATTAACTTTTTCAGAAGGTCCAGAGCCCTGTCTCACAAAGCAGCATCTGGACTAGTAAAAAAATATGATTGAACATCCAGATTAATATGGCATGTAGGAGAAATGAGGGTGTCAGATAATTAAAATGGACTGTTTGAAATAAAAAACAGACTCTGGACTGCAATATATATCACAAAATCACTCAATGAACAAACCATGTTAAAGCTCTAGATGTAAGCCAGCCTGGTGGCGCTGAGGGTTGAGGCATTGGAGTCCACACCTTGTGCCACGCCAGCAACCTGTGTTCGAATGAGCATGGGCCTCCCAGGTCTGCAGGGAGGGAGAGGATCGAGCGTCTGGAGGACAGCTCTCCTATCCCGAGGAGGGAGGACTGGTGCTCCCGCTGAGCGACTGCCCAGCTGGAGGCTGGAGGGTAGTGCAGGTCCAAGGATGCCAGCGGGAGGGAGGTACTGCCGGACTTCCGTAGACATGCAGTGCCTCCATGCATGCATGTCAGACTGTGTGCAACCCAGCAGGCGAAATGGGAGAAACATGGTGGAAAACCCTTCTAGCTGCAGGATGATGGCCCAACTCTTCGCAGGCTCTGCACCCAGACTGGGCAGGAAGGTAAGGCCTGGTGATTCTGAGGTGACAGGGCTGTGAGAGTCAGTCAGAAGGGGCAGCCGGAGATAACAGGAGCATAAAATGTATATTAAAAAAAAATGCTCTAGACATCATTAGGTAAAATAATTGTGGTTTCATTTTCGAGCAACCAGGGACCTGCCATGCTCAGTCACTAGCTTCATCAAGTATTTGTCTAAATTACCAGCAAATGCCCCATCCCTCTTCCATCCATGCAGGCAACCCCAAGAAGTACTAGATAAAATGACAATTTGATATACTTTAGAACCAATTAGAATAAACTACCTTGGCAGGCTACTCCCCAAAATATGCTGAGAAGCCGGTCTGCCCAAATCTATATGAACCATTCACTAAGGGCAGCTGCTATCATTCTTTTATTAGATGCCTGACTGGAGGCAAGAGAAAGATGTCTCTAATGGGACATGAGAATGAGGCATTAATCTGAAGTTACTGGAAATGAAATATCTCAGACAGACAACAATGGAGTTTGATCCTTGCTGGTGCCACCATTAAATCACAAAACCTCAAAGAACTAAAAACAAACACCTGCCAATTTCTGCTATTTCATGTGTCGTGGATGATTAGCAACCTTGGACTAGCTCTGCTTTTCACGGTCCAAAACAGATTGCTCATAACCAGTCACAAGTCTGCACACCACCACCGCAAGTTCAAACCCCAGCAAAGAAACACACTGATGAGTACACTGTTTTATTCTAAACAGTGCACCAAAAGCAGATCTTCCAGATAACATCCTCAGATGCAACAGAATCCACTGCTTTTGCCCAGCAAACTACTGAGCCAACTGATAGTCAATGCCAGCTACAAATACAGCTAGAAAGAAGATAAAACTCATAGCTGTTGCCAAGGGGGTTCTTATGGTTCGAAAGAAACCCCTCTTTTTTCATTATTTGTAACATGTTTTCAATATTTCTGTTTATTTTGTGACTGCTTATGCACACATGATGAACCCCAGCACTTTCTCTCTGCATGCGTCCCCCTCCTTATATGCTGTTAATCAGTTTCCTCAGTACCAGTAAGATGACAGGAGCTGCTTTTTGAGTCTTTCTCAGCACTGTCCCCTGTGGCTGGCCGGCCAGCTGCAGCTCATGTCTGCATCATGAATGTGACCGAATACAGCACGGGCTGCCCACAATTCACACTGTCAGCTGGCACTCAAGGAAGATGGAGCATGGCAGCAGGCTCAGAGATGACATCTCTAGGAGCACAAAAAAGTAGAGGACCTAGACTTATAATATTACCAGTCACCGGCAGATACGCTTTGCTGGCCATAATTGCCAAAGATGTGTCCCTTATTAACTGTATGTCAAGGGATAGGCTGTGCAGAACTGGGCAATGGAGCTATTCAGGTGGGTGGGCTGAAGATTTAGAAATAAATTACTTAAATCCTCCTCTATACAACATTCAAAGTTGTCATGTTTCATATGCCTGTTTTAACTTTTCATAAATTAAGAAAAGAGGTACACAGTGGAAAGGCAATGCAAGTGTTTGGAAGGGTCTGGCTGGGATCTACACTGCCACCTCACTAATTGTGCTGTTCAGAGAGGTCTTTACTGTGGTCCCATTTTATTGACATTCAGTTCCACTTTTGTCTGTGCTATCTGTGCCAGATGCAGTTAAAACAAATACATTGTGATAAGCATTTTCTCAGATGATCTCATGTGTCAAGAAAATGACATTTGTTGCTACAGTTCAGTGTTATGATCATACCCACTATACTTTTGAAGTAGGTGGGTGAGCATTTAGAGATGGTAACTTTGCACTGGGAATCCCCACCACTGTCAAATTACCTTTCCCTCACTCCCATTGTCATGCCTACCACATTGGAGAATGAAGTGGGGCAACAAGTGTAGTACCCAATACTGAACTAAGAATTATGTTAAGATTTTTTTAAGCAGGGTGCTTGGTATAGAAACATAGACAGTGATGGCAGAAAAGACAGAGCTCCATCCAGTCTGCCCAAGTTCCCTATAATCCCTGGAACCTACCATTTCTCCAGGGTACTAACCTCCCCATCCCTCTCTATTCTCCCTTTCTTCCTGTTGCCCCGGTAACCATTATACCCTTCATTATGTCCCAGCCCTGCCTGAATCCTCTGATTGTTTTGCACCCACCAATTCAGCTAACAGACTCTTCCAGTTCTACCACCCTTTCTGTAAAGCAATACTTCCTCACATCTCTCCAGAACCTACCTCCTGTTAATTTCATTCATGTACCCCACAGTTCACTTTGTTAATTCCTTTTAGGAACTTGAAGGTCCCTATCACATCTCCCTCTCCTTCTGGTCTCCAATGAGTACATATTTAGTGTCTTGAGGCGCTCCTCATAAAATCTGCCCAGCTGTCCCTGAATCATTTTAGTTACTCTGTGCTGCACTGTCTCCAATTTATCCTTATTCTTTCTGAGGTGAGGACTCCAGAACTGGGCACAGTACTCTATGTGAGACCACACCAGGGATCTGTAGAGGGAAGCATTATCTCCTTTCTTCTGCTATCAGTGCTCCTACCGATACATCCCAGCATCCTGTTAGCCTTGCTATAGGCCATGTTGCATTGACTCTATTGCTTAAATGGTATATTGAGTTGGGAAGGGTGGGGTTACAGCAAGGGTTAGAGAGCTCAGATATGAGTTATATAGGCTTAAAATAAGCCACAAAAGTGCACCACAGAGCATACCATAGCCCATAGTTTCTGGGGGACATACTATATCTGAGACAATGCCTTAGGTATATTACAGTAGTAGCATCTTGCTGCCCTCTGGTACTGAATACATATATGTATTCACCTGCAGCCAGCCAGATAACAATTTTGCTTAGAGCAAGGGATGTAGGAGGTCTCAGATATGGCTTTTGAGCTTCAAAACAAGCCCTAAATTCACCACATGGTTCTTGAGGTACTGGCGTCTCTAAGACCCACAGCTTTTTAAAGGTTGCAGACTGTATAAAAGAACCCCCTTGTGAAAATCCTGGCAACGCCCTGAAACTGAACTCCCAATTTATCACAGAATCATAGAAATTTGATGACAGAAAAGGACCCTTCCTGCCCATCTGGTCTTCCCAACCCTCCCTTTCACATACCTCCTCCCTGCCTCTCCCCACCCTCCCCCAATATTCAGTCCCATATGCCTGTCCCATGCCCTCCAAAATTCCTCCACTGTCTTAGCCCCACCACCATCCAGCAGTCTGTTCCAGGGCTCCACCACCCTCTCAGTGAAGAAGGCTCTCTCACATTGCCCTGAAACTATTTCCTTGCAATCTGAGGCTGTGCACTCTAGGTCTGGCTCCCTCCTTCCTCCTCAGCAGACCCCTTTACCTACTTTATTAAGCCCTTTACATATCTAAAAGTTTCAATCATGTCCCCTTTCCCTCCTTTTATTTCCAGCATGTTCAGATTCAGCTCTTACACCTCTTCTCATATGTCTTCCCCTGCATACCCTGAACCATCTTTGTTGCCCTTCTCTGAACCCTCTCCAATGCTTCTATATCCTTGTAGGTGTGTGGTCTCAGAACTGGGCCCCCTACTCTAACTATGGCCTCACTATGGCTATGTAGAGGGGCATTATTACCTCCCTCCTTCTGCTAGTAATGCCCCTGCCTATGCATGCCAGCATTCCATTGGCCTTTCCTGCCACCCTACTACATTGGAAACCTGCCTTAACATTTGAGAGACTATAATCCCCAGATACCTTTCCTGTTCTGATTCTTTGGCCCCCAGTGTGTACCCCTCCGTCTTTTTCCTCCCTATGTGCATCACAGCACACTTCTTGGCATTAAATTTTAGCTGACATTTCCGGCCCACTCGAGCATCTTGAGGTGCCTCCTCATGTTTTCCACCTCCAGGGTGTCCACCTTCTGCAGATTTTGTATTATCAGCAAACAGGCACGCCTCCCTCTCAAACCCTCTGCAATATCACTGATGTAGATGTTGAAGAGGAGGGACAAAATTGACCCTGTGGCACTCGCTCCTTACCCTTGCCATCTCGAGTGCACTCCATTAAGCACTACCCTCTGAGTTCTCCCTGCTAGCCAGACCTCCACCCAGCCTGATATTTTCCTCCCAGCCCCATGCTTTCCACCTTGCTCATCAATCTGCTATGAAGGACGGTGTCAAAGGCCTTGCTGAAGTCCAGATAGGCCATGTCCACTGCCCCTCCCTGATCGATTACCTGAGTCATCCAATCAAATAACTCAATTAGGTTGGTCTGGCATGATTTCCCTTGGTGAAGCCATGCTGTCTGCTGTTCTGCAAGCCACACTCCTCCAGGTAATTTACCACCCTCTCCTTGATTAGTGTCAGTGTGGTTCAGTTAGTAGCACATCTGCCTCTGAACCAGTAGATCGTGGGTTCTCGTCCCACACCGGGATTGGACTTGCACCTAAAATGCTGGTATCCAAGTGCAGTAATAGGGGGTGCTACCATTGAAGTGTGCCATCCTTCGGATGGGATGTAAAACTGAAGTCCAGTCTACCCATCATGGTGTTGTCCTAGTGGGTGTCCAGGTGGAAGTAAAGAACCCAGAGCACTCTTCGCAAAGAGTAGGGGACATTCTCAGTGTCCTGGCCAACATTCCCCTTCCCATAAACCGGTTCATGCAATTGTCCAGGCTGTGTGTGAGTGTTGATGTGCGATATGGCTGCCACTACCCATTCAGTCACTTCACTACCAGTCTAGCATTGCTTGTAAAGCACTTCGGGGTACACTGTATATGAAAGTGCTATATAAATGCTGACTTCTTCTTCTTCTTCTTCTTCTTCTTCTTCTTCTTGTTTAATGCCTCCATGCCTTCCCACCACAGATGTGAGGCTTACTCAGTAGTTCTCCTTCAGCTCCCTGCCACCTCCCTTGTGCAAGGGCACCATGTCAGCCTTCCTCCAGTCCTCAGCACCCTCCCCATATACAGTGACAGGTTGAAGAGCCTTGTCACGGGCGTAGCCAGCCCCTCCTTCAACTCCTTGATCACTCTGGGTGCAACCCATCAGGCCCCATTGCCTTGTCCACCCTTAGTCTATCCAGCTCAGCCCTGACCTTATCCACAGTGAATGGGCTCTGATCCACCCATTTGCCCTCTTTCCCCTTAGGCTCTAGTACTGGACCCCTGCCTTCCACCTCCTCCGTGAGCGAAGCTAAAATACTAATTTAGTGCTCTGCCTTTTCGTAGTCCTACTCCAAGTTTATCCTCCTTCCCCTCAGTCTAGCAATCCTCTGCCTGCTCTTTTCCTCTCCCTCACTTATCTGACAAATGTTTACCCCTCTTGTCCCTTTTGTTTATTTTCTCTTCAATGGCTGCTTTTGCCCTTCTGAGTCTCCATCCTTACTAGACTCCTCTTCTCCTGTACTCCTCCCTATACTCCCAAGTGTCATCTTTCATTTTCTGAAATCCTCCTCCTTTTCCTGACTGCCCCATCACCTCCCTAGTGAACCAGAGTGGTCTCCTCCCCTCTTGCTCTTCCTCTTCCTGACCTTTTTATGCACATTTCTGCTGCTTCCTGAATACCTCCCTGATAGCTTCCCAGGAGTTCCTCCACTGCCCTATCATCTCCATTTTTCCATAACTATCTTTCTCATCTTATTAAAGTCTGTGTATTTGAAGTCCATGATTGTCATTTTATTCTTACTTGTCTCCTCCCTGCCCTGACCCTGAACTGTGTCGTGCTGCAGTCACTGGTGCCCAAGGCTTCTCCCACCTGCATCTCCACCACACTCTCTCTGATAGTCAGGACCACATCCAACAAGTTGCTTCCCTTCATTGGCTCCTCTGACCAGCTGTTGAAGGAATACCTCCTGCAGCTTGGCTATACCTCCTGCTCCTTGACGATGCTGTGTCTGGGATTTCCAGTCAACATTTGGGAGGTTCAGGTCACCACCAGTAGCAGTTCACCTCTCTGTGCCAGCCTTTTGATTGTTTGCATTAGCCATCTGTCATCTTCCTCTCCTTGTGCAGGTGGCCTGTATACTACCCCCAGCCAAAAGGATTCACCTGTCTTCCTACCCAGTGTTACCCACAGCAGCTCAGTCTCCCTTCCTCCTCCTCCTCCTCCTCCTGCCCTTCAGTAACACTGGTGCCTTCCATGACATATAAGCAACCCCACCCTTCTTCCCTTCCCTGTCCCTTCTAAACAGTCTATAACCTGGAATGGTTGTTTCCCAGGTGTGATGCTCTGTCTGCCAGGTCTCACTTATTGTGACTAAATCTAATCTCTCATCCCTCATGATGACCTCCAGGTCCACCATCTTATTTCCTAAACTTCTGGCATTTGCTGACAATCCCTTCCACTAGTCTCCCATTTGTTTCCCCTTCACCTATCACCCTCTTGCCCAGCCATGTGAGTGCTATCCTGGGGCTGGTAGCCCCCAAGCTTTCTTCATTGTGAGCAGATTTGTCCCCACCACTCCCCAACCTAGTTTAAATTGTAGGTACTCTTCTAGCTTGCATTTCAGTACTGCTACCCCCTCCCTATTCAGGTGCAGTCTGTCCATGTCAAATAGCATCTCATCCTCCCATATAGATCCCCAGTCTCCACCAAAGCCATAACCCATTTGCTCACACCACCCCACCTGCCACTCATTGAACCTCCCTAATCCTTGACTTCCTAGCAGTGCTTGCCCTCAGTACTGGTAACACCTCTGAGAATGCCACTGATTTAAACCCCAGACTGCTACAGTATCTAGCTAGAGCTCTGAATCTAGCCTGTACCTCCATCACACTATTTCCTGCCCGGTCATTCGTTCCCAGGTGGAACAGCAGGTGCGTTTCTCATCCTGCTGCCTCCCCTGAGGGATATAATGAATGATCTTCACTGCTGTCATGCCTGGCAGACACTCCACCCACACTGTGCTGTTTTGTTTATCCTCCCCCACCTAATGTTTTTTTTATTATAGAGTCCCCAACCAGTGGCACCTGCTCTCTTCTCCTTCTGATTGCATCTCCCTATCATCCTTCCACCAACCCCCCATCCTATTTCCTACCTTATTATCAACACCTTGCCCATTTTGCTTCCTGAAGCACTATTCTCACTCTATGCTCCCCAGCTTCTTCGCTCTGTGCCCCAAGCTTTGTGCCCCAAGATCTATCTGTCAGGCTGCCTGCCTTTGCCCCTCCATTTTCTAACTTTCCCTCCCTGTTTATCTGTTCCTGTCCCTGTCCCTGCCCTGCCTGATTTTTCCTGGAGACCTTCCTCCACATCCAGCTTTGCTCTTCTGAACCCAAGCAGGCTGTCCCCCCTCCTTTTGGCTTGCCTATTGGTCTTACCTGATAGGGCCCTCCCCTTCCAGTTGTTCTGTGCCTTCCTTCATGCTTGCTCTCCTTCTTCCCTGTGTGCTCTTCAGCTCCTTTTCCTGATCTCCCTCCATTTAGTGCCTCTAGTAGGGCAACTCTATTATTCGTTCTAAGTCCACTGCTTGTACCCCTCTGGTCGATAGTCCTCCCTTGCTTCCTCCTCCTCCCTTGTCCTCTGTGCAGGCTTTGTATCTTTATACTGTATCACCTGCCATCCCCCAGGTTTCTCTTGTGCCCATTGCTGCCCTTATCCAGGATTTCTGTATCTCCTCTGCTGCTTTCCCTACCCCCCACATTCATGCTCCTCAACTTTCCTCCAGTCACCAACCATCTTCCCCTTCTGGTGGCTGAGTTTGCTCCTTGTCCCCTGCAGCTCCCTTTTGACTGTGCCTTGTCCCCACTGTCCTCCCACCTGCTGCTATAGCTCCCTCAGTGGGATCCCTCATGTCCCCCCATCTACTCTCTCTCTTTCCCAGCTTAGTGCTCATCTCAGCCATCCTGCCTTCTCCCTTAGCTATGCAATCTGTCAACATACCATACAACCCCCATTTTCAGGCTATATTTGGGTACCATGACTGACCTACAACCAGTACCCTACCACCCTCCCAAAGATGCCCCCATCCCTTGAAGCATTGACACCGTGCCCTGGATCTGCCCTTGCCTTGCTCCATTTGCCCCTTCAATGTGGTTTCTCCCCAATTTTCTCATCTTGCCTATATTAAGCTTTTGGTTTAGGCCCAAGGGTGAGAGTTTCCTGTTTAAAAGTTATGTGTTTCCATGCCCTGTGACTTTCATACTTCTGGCCAGGGAATGAAATGGTCTGCACCTGGCAGTTCTGTCCACCAATCATAGAGTGGTCCTCCCTATGGATGTAAAGTACTACAGGGTCGGAGGGATGGGGGAGGTGGGGTATGGGCCCACCCGACTCTCATGAGAGTCAATCAGCCTGACCCTTTCCCCCACTGAGACCTCTCAAACCCCAAACAAAGGTTCAAGGCCAAACCGTAGCTTCCTGTCTGAGCTCCATACCTGAGTGAATCTCACACAGTAACAGCTCCAAAAATTCTAAACTACACAGATTAAGCATCACAACCCAGAACTTCACTCAGTAAAAGCTGTAACTCACAGTACTGATTTAAAACCACACCAACTTATCCCTCACAGCACAAACAATTCCAATATCAAAATTATCTCACACCTGTGCTGAACTAATAGGATTCTCATAGCTCTGCTTGTGCCACACAGTCATGGACTGTTGTACAGAAAAACTTTATTTTAAACATTTAGCGCACAATATATAATAAGTTTATAGGGATGCCACTTGTGTACTTAGGTCACCAGAACTGCTCACCTTAAGTTCACAATTTTCTTGCCCTAAGAACATGCAAGGTGACACTCATATCCATAAGAGATGCTACTTGTGTCCCTTGAGCTTATATAAAGCATGACCAAAGTTTAGATTAAGTCTATTGATCACCCCTTGAGGCATAATACGCTGGAAGTTGCAGCTGGTAGCCATATTGCCCCACAAGATAATTTACTGACTGATATTCTAGCTCTTGAGTACCTTATTGCTAATATAAGAAAAAACATTTCCAAAGAAAAATGTGAGAAGTCTACCTTTTGAATGCTTTCCTCATGGAGAGGAGACATGAAAAAATAGTTCATCCACTAACAGTTGAAGAATGCTGGATATAAAGTAGGCAATGAAATCCTGTGTCCTGATTGTCTGAGGCTTGGTTCTAGCCATGGCAGCAAAGAGCACCACCAATGGCTAAAAACAAGTCCCTGCCAATGAAAGCAACTCACAGAATTCATAAGCCACTTACTTCCTAATTTCCATTGCAAACACGGCTGCAACCTTTACTCACACATAAAACTTCAGCTCGGCCCTAAAAATAAAAGTCCATTACAGTAAATTAAATTAAATTAAAATAAATAATTTTATGTTATTTTTACTCAAGAGACCCTTCTTACACACATACACAAATTAAAAAATCAAGTACTATTCAGAGTTTTCATTGCTGGTGTTTCTTTGATGACTGTGAAAATCCCTCCTATCCTACCAGTTTTCCCAGAGAACTCCCTGCTCTTTGCCTGGCAACAGATAAAATTGAGGTTCTAGCTCCACTTGAGGCATGCGTGTGTGTGTGTGTGTGTGTCTGTGTCTGTATCTGTGTATGCCAGTGGAACTCTGAGGAATTTTGAATTCACGTATTCCATGTTACCATTCCGTGTGTGTTTGGGGAGAGTATTTTACTACTGGAATAATGCAGATCTTTGAATTATTTTATTCCATGGTAAACAATCACACAGTGTATTGAATGTGAGGAAAGACAGATTACTGACAGGTGAAAACATCTGTGGAGGGACTATTTAAGCAATAAACCAGGAGGGGTGGGTTATGGGGATTCACCCAGCTGATGGGGTGGTCAAATCCTTGTCAGACCGTGTATAAATCCTCCCATAACCCACACCTCGAGTGGTTTATTGCAATTGTACCATGGCTTTGGTATATGTTTGTATTCATAAAGTTTTTATTTTGTTTTAGGTAGAAAAAATAATGGCAGATATTCAAAAAGAATTGAGCCATGCGCAATAAGGTTAACGCCTGCGCCGTCAGTACTTCATTCTGTGATATTCAGCATGAGGCAGTTATCGCCCAAATCATGCTGAGCAACAGCGCAACGATAATGAAGGCATGCGCAACTGAAGTGGGAGGAACCATGCATAAATGGCGCAGTGTGATATTCAAAGACTTGCACCATGCGCAATAGTGGAGCAAGCAGAAGTTGCCATAGCAGAAATGAGCCAAAATAAACAGAAGCAAGGAGAGGTGCAAGAATGCTACAGGGAAGCCATATGTGTCAGAGGCAGACAGACAGGGCAGGAGGCACAAACAGGGCAGGCCAGGGAAAGGTCACTCTGAACAGCCAGACAGGGAAGGTGTGGGAGCCACACAACACAGAGGCCAGCACAGGCAGGTGTACCCGGTGCAGGGAGGTAGCAGCCAGGACAGCGGGGAATACAGCAACAGCTGCCAGGGGGGTAGACATAAGCCAGGGACATGGCCAGTGCCACCTTCCACATGGAGGCTGTAGGGAGGGAGTGAGAAGACAGGTGTGGCGTGGAAGGGCCGTCAGTGGTATGCCCCCAACAGGCAGTACCGAGCCCTTACCAGCTTTGAGCTGTACACTGATACTGAGATTGTGGGCCAGTACCACCTGAACAGGGCAATTCTGAGGTGGCTCTGTGAGCTGTGCAGTGATGTGATGCAGGCACCCACACGAAGGAGCCATGCCCTGTCAGTGGAGACCAAGGTAACAGCCTGCATGTGCTTGCTCACCACGGGTACCTTCCAGAGACCAACTGGGGACACCACAGGCATAACCCAGTCAGCCCCGCCATGCCACCTCACCCAATTCCTCAGCACACTGCTGCCACAGCTGAGAGTACATCCATTTCCAGCACAGCAGCAGTGCGTACAGCAAACATACAGGAGTTCCACAGGGTAGCACGTATGCCTGGCATGCTAGAGGTAATAGACTGCACCCATGTGGCCATACAAACACCACCTGGCCCCGAGGCGCGCATACATAAATTACAGGGCTATGCCAGCATCAACTGCCAGGTGGTGTGCAATGCCAGGGGTGCATCATCAATGTCTGTGCCACACACCCTGGGGAGCACACGATTCTTTCATCTGGCACCAGTCGGCACTGTGCCACAGATTTGAGAGTGGGGACATCCCACTGGACACCTACTGGGTGAGTATGCAAACCACATGGACAATCATAGGGCCTGGGGGCATGGCCAGAGGTGGCATGGGGATGGCCCCAGGACAGGGCAATGCTGATCACCAAACTAACCTCCACCCTCTACACATAGGTGGCAGTGGATACCCACTCCATCCCTGGCTGCTCACACCCTACCGGCCCGCGACCCCATTGCAGCAACGCTACAATGAGGCACATGCCACCACCACGTAATGTCATCGAGCGGGTGTTCGGGATGCTGAAGGCACATTTCTGTTGCCTGGACACCTCTGGCGGTGCCTACAGTACAGTCCCTCAAGGCCTGTGGGATATTCCTGGCCTGTTGCATCCTGCACAACATGGCCAACGAATGTGGGAGAGCCATACAGGTCGAAGAGGGACAGCAATGGGGATGATGGGGACACGGTGATGATGGTGATGCGCACCCTTGCCAATGGGACCCGACTGCTCTGACTGGCACAGCTGCACCGGGACACCATCACAGAGGAGCAAGCCAGCCAACCCAGGTAAGTCATGGGGCCATGTGCAACCACCAGTGGCCAAGGCACAACCCACAAACATGCATGGACACACACCGGGGTGCATGCCATCAAAGAAGTGGCAGGGCACAGAGGCATGCACACAACCAGGGATGGGTGTGGATTAACATGCCACGTCGAAAGACACACACACATGCTCACACACAACTCAACAAGCGTGCACATAGGGCAGAAGGCACACCGACCCAGAACACACACCTAGCAACACACATGTCCACAGGCCACACGCCCACTGCCTGTCCATGTGCATGTATCAGATGCTGAGCACCATTGCACATTGGTGTACAGTGCAATGCAGGCATCATCATGCACATGCAACTGCGGACAGCAGCCAGGAGGGTGTGAAGGTGGACTCTGTGTCCCCATGCAGGGCGGGTACCCACCTGTGCACTGCCCACTGGAAACACACAATGCACACAGGGCAGCACCAGACAGTAGCCACACACTGGAAGACAGGTCAGTCATGCGACACAGTGCCACGGCTGCCACGGATGCATGGGCAGCCCTGCTGAGACCCGACAGCACTGGCAGGCTGACCACTGGCCTCATGGGTGGCACCAATGGTCTCCCAGGGGTTCCACTGTGTGAATGCGACTGTGCTCATGCAGGGGTCTGCAGCACACCAAACATGCCTACACCAGGAGTGCTCAGGATGCCCACAGCTGAACCCAGCATCGACAGGGTGGGAGTCACACGTGCGCGGAACGGGCTGGATATTGCACTGCATGGTGTCCGCGATGCATGGGCACTGACTGTGTGCCCATTGTGGCCATGACAGCAATGAATGCCTGTGCATGCCTGTCAATGGCAGCGTCACATCTTCCGCAAAATGGTCCATCCCTGCCAGGATTAGTGCGGTGTCCCTGCTGTGATGCTTCTCTGCCTGCTTCAGAGCCACACGCAGTGCATCCATGGACGTCCGAGCCGCATCTACTGCTGGACCACTGCTTGCAGTAGGCAGGTGCCTGGCCCAAGAGGTCATCAGCCTCCTCAGCATCCTGTCCTCAGGGTGTGCAAGGCCCCGATGTTCACAGCACCCTTGAGGTGGTGCTGCGCAACAGGACCAGGTCTGGGCATGTCGAACAGGTGGCGCACAGATGCCGCCGCTGAACCCTGTACCCCCAAGCCCATTGGGCGACTGCTGGTGCAGCCCTCCGCTGCTGCACCCCAGGGCTCAGTGGTGCCGCCACAGTGGCTGCAACAGTCCCACTGTCCTGAACAGACACCAGTGCTGCCCCACTGGTGCTAACAGGCACAGCCTGGAATTGTGCTGACACTCAGGCCTCCACGGGCGGCACCACCCACAGCCATGGGAGTGAATTGCCCTGCTGTGTGGCCATCCCGTAGCACACATGTGTCACTGTCCATGACGGTCGTGTCATCATCACTGGTGCCAGACTCTGCCCCAGCCACAGCCACAGGCGTGCTGGCATCCATGGATGCCAGCACACTGGGTACAGGCAGGGCTTCCTCCACACCTGTTTACAATGACATCAGTGTGGACAGCCAGGTGGCCCCACTGTCGCAATGCTCCACATATACCTGTGGAGGTGGATGGTCCCACATCCGCTCCATCCAACTGTCCACAGTGGACGGGCCCACCACCGCTGACCCATGCAGACACTCCAGGATCTGTAAGGGAAAGCAAGGTCACGTTAGTGCATGTCACCTACCCTGCCCCCCATAGACAAACCATGACTTACCATGCAGTGATGGCCACCGCCCGTCTGGAAGCCACCACCCGAACACCCTCAATGGCACTGCGCTGCATGCTTCCAGCAAGCCTCTCCTCCACTGGGGTCAGCTGTACCACCTCCGGCTGTCCCCTCACCCGTTGCAGCATGTGCTGCCCTGATGGCAGCCACCTTCTCCTTTACCCTCCTCCTGTCTGTGCCCATCTTCTTCTTACACTCCTGCACGAGCGCTGGTGGCTGCCATGCAGGTTCATGGCACGTGCCACCTCCTCCCATGCAGCAGCATGGGCCTGAGGGTTCCCCACCATCCACTGAGCAGTGGCTCCTGATCCAGGTAGGCCTCGAACAGGGCCTTGGTTTCAGCCTTTGTAAAGTTCGGCTCCTCCTCCTCCCACCACTGTTTTCCTCCTCTCCAACAACCTGCTTAGTCATTATGTAGCCTGTAAGAATGGCAGTTGTTACCTGTGACTGTGCAGTCCCATGCATGTCCCTGAATCCACAGTCCACACTCCCAAACAGCATGCAACTCACCAATAAACTGCAGTAACTGACTATGCCACTGCAGCACATTGTTGCACCTTTATAGCAATCCATGCAAATGAGGCGAGGAGCAACTTTAGGTAGATGCAAATTGCAGTGCTGCGCCATTGAATGGCTGATTAGATGATTTGCATATGATGGCTGAATATCGCGCTGTTGCACTTTGCACAATGTGCTGAACGTGCTGAGCCAATGGCGCAGTCCTGTGACATGCGTAGTACACCTCACTGCGCATGCCTGGGTTGCTGACACAGGCGTCTGCCACACTGATGATGTTCTCGCTCGGTAGGCAATGCAGGGCATGGCCACCATTGTGCCAGTGGCGCTATAGCAATGGTCACACATGGCGCTGTGGCACTGGGCCATCATAGGTGCAATAGCCCAACTGCTCGGTAGTCCGCTATGGCGCTGGCACACAGGCAGCAAATCATGCTACATGCATTGTCATCTGATGGTGCTGTGCATGGCCTTGTGCAGAGACCTTTGACCCTGTGCCTGACCTTTCCCCTAGGCGCCATCGTCAGGCATGGGTGCACCTCTGGCGCTGTTCGGTAATAGCGCGATAGGGAATAACAACACTGTACCACACAGCATCTGCACATGGGGAGCCGCACTGCAGAGCGCCATATTGCCTACTTTAGCTGCTAGGATGGCGCGCAGGTGGACAGCACAGTGGACAGCAATTGAGCTTGCCAATCTGGTGGCATGAGAGCCACACCATGGGCCTCTCTTCGGGAGGCTCCCTGGACAGGGCCAGGACCCAGGTGTGGCAGGAGGTGGCCACTGCCCTGGAAGAGGCCACCAGATGGAGGCAGAGTGCAGAGCAGTGCAGGCACCGCTATGGTGACCTGCGGAGGAGGGAGCCGAGCTACAGGTCCGACTGCGGGCACGTGTCAGGAGGGCATGGTGCCACGTCCAGGTAGGGGTTCCCACAACACACTTTTATCATCCATATGGGTCACAGTGTTGTATGTGTCCAGCACATAGGGGAGGGACCATATGGGGTTGGCTGTGGCAGTGTTCACAGGGTGTGGGGTGGGTGGGTCTGGCTGGGTGGGAGGACACACACCTTGGGGCAGGGGACTTTGCTTCAGGAATGTACTGATGTTCTTCTCTCTTTTTCCCCACAGGCCTGGCAGAACTCCACAGATTGCGGGCAGAGCGGCGGGGAGGACAGTGCAGCCAGGTAGGGCAAGGGCCATCACCGCCCACCTGACCGGCCCGATGAGGGTGAGTGCCATACATCCATGATTACTATTGCATGCTGTGTGACAGGGTGGGCAGCGGGCATGGCCACCATTCATCGACACCACTGCCATGCACGCAACTGTTACACTCAACACTGTCCAGTGGCAATGCATGTCTGGTGCGCGTCACTGGTGGTCCATGCATGCACCAGGTGCATGGCTGTGCCACTGCCTTTGCACCACATAGCCATGTCACTAAACGGCCATGGTGGTGCTGTGCGTGACTTGGCCAAGTGGGTGTGCAGTGTTCACGCTGGCTGTATGCACCTGGGTGGGCAGGTCCTGTGGATGTGATCACTGTGGGTGGTCACACACCATCACAGTGGTGTGTCCCATGGCCATATGCCATGCTACAGTGGGCGGGCTGTATGGGGTTGTGCATTCACACCTATTGACTGTGCTCCCTTGTCCTAGGTACATGCCATCTCAGGGACATTCAGGATGCCTTAAGGGAGATCCTACAGCTGGCCCTGAGTCCCTGGACATTCTGAGGAGGCCTGGACAACGGGGTGCTGCAGAGGCACAGAGGCTGGAGGTCACGGAGTCCTGAACAGGCGGTCCTGATAGGAGTCCTCAGTACCTGACTTCCTCCCCTGGATCCACCCTCACACTCCTCTTATCCATCCCATTTGTCCACCCTTCCCCTACCCACCCCACCTTGTTTGTGTCCCCCAAGCTTGTATATAGTTTTGATTCTTGTACATAGTTGACTGATATATTTTCAATACATTTGATTTTGATATAAATACTGTGGTGGTCTCTGATTTGCAGCGGGCTATAGGTGCTCAGCTGCAGTGGTGTGCATAGCATCAGGGGTGGTGCAGTCATGGGTATGTGTGTGTGTCCATGTGGAGGTGACTATGATGTGGGTGTAGCTATCAGTCAGTGTATGTGGTGTGTGTGTTGTTCCCTGTGCACTGGATGACTGTGTGCAGTGGTCCATGCGCTTGCTCTGTGTCCATGGTGCACCCATTGGCCCGTCCATGGCCTGTGCAGCTGACACACACATGCCTGTCAGTGACCTGCACGGTCTGCTGGCATGTCAGTGGTGGCAGTCCTGCAGGCGGACACTGTACCTGTCACTTTGCTGAGTTTCCCTGTCACTGGTGTGGTGCATACCTGGCTCGGGTGGCACTGTGGGCAGCACAGTCGTTGTCCCACCTCCATGCTGAGCCTTGTGTGTGTGTTGCGGATGTGTCCCACTGTTTGTGGCTTGTGCTCCAGTGACTACTGGTGGTGTCGGGTCCACAGTGCCTGCCTGCACAGGGTGGCTGGCACTCCAGTGCCATGGTGGACTGCGGGTTGTGTGTACACAGCTTACATGGGCCCAATGGGGCTTGGCTGCCCCACCACTGTGTCCCTGTGTTGGTGTGCCCTTGGGTATGGGTGGGTGTCTGTCCATACCCTGTGTGGCATCCAGTGTGGTGCATGCTTCACACCACTGTGGGTGTCTGTGCTGGCTGTTGTGGCCAGTGGTGGGTCGAGGTGTGTCACTGGGAATACTGTGCAGGCGCTGTACCACTGGTGGTGTGTCAAGGGCACGCCCTGTCCCATGTGGTGTACCTCTTGTGCCGATGCATGGTCGGTCTCTCAGCAGTACATCGGGGACTGTGTGTGGTGGCACTGTGTCTGCCGTTGTTGCATTGCCGCGTGCTGCAACCCACTGATGGAGTGCTCGTGGTGAGGTTGGCTTGCATGGTTCTGTGGTGCACAGGGTTGCATTGACACAGTGGGGTGGTGGCATGCATGGGGTTTCCTGCAATGATGGTCACTGCTCATGTGGGGGTGTCTGCGGGTTACGATGCAGGGTGTGCTCTGCACTGGGGGATGGTGTGGCACGGGGTGGTCTGCCCTCCTTGTGTGCCAGTCACAGCTTGCCGGTAGGTGTGATGGAGCACCATGGCCAGGCTGTGGATTGCTGTTTGTCTCCATGGGCCAGTGGTTATTCCAGCCCTCCCCAGTTGTGCTGTGCTTGGGGTGTGGGGGATGATGTCTGTTCTGCTGTGTGTTCCTGTGCCCATCTGTGGCATGGATGGTGGGCCCCTACCTCCTGATTGTGCAGTTACATTGCTCTGCAGCTGGGGGCTCCCTGGTTGCACTATGGCGCCTCTGGACTGCTCAGCTGAACATCCCTTGTTGCGCTATGGGCGCATCTGATCTCTCAGCTTCCTCTCCCTAGTTGGCTATGGGCGCGGGTGGTGCGATATTCAGTGGAAATCGGCTATAGGCGCAATTTTGCCCTGCTCCATTTTTGAATATTGCATCTCTTATGATGGGCGTATTAGACTTGCGCTTGCTCCTGCTATTGCGACATTTTGGGCGCAGTTTGAATATCTGGCCCAATGTTTTTGAGAAAATATCTTTACGCTTAAAAAATAGTCCCTGCTGCTGATGTTAAACATTCACTTATTTTACTGTATAGGGTTAGTATGGTCTGTAATAGACAGGCATAATGTAGTTTTCAATTTGTGAGATTTTATTAACTGTTTAAAATGTTTGAAAAACTGGTTAACCCTTTAATGAACTTTTGAAGAGAAAATTACTACAACTGTTAACTGATTTTGTTTACATGCTCAGTAATGAAGAGAACATCTTTATTAGTAAAGAATACAGATCAGTTTGTTGTTTACTGTAGATTTCTTTTTAGAAGAAGAATCAGTATTTATATAGGCTTTTCATACATCCAAAGTGCTTTACAAGCAATACTAGACTGGTAGTGAAGTGACTGAATGTGTGGTGGTGACCATATCGCACATCATCACCCACACACAGCCTGGATAATTGCATGAATCAGTTTATGGGAAGGGGAATGTTGGCCAGGACACCGGGAATGTTCCCTACTCTTTGCGAAAAGTGCCCTGGGTTCTTTTACTTCCAACTGGATACCCACCAGGACAACACCAGGATGGGCAGAAGGGACCTCGGTTTAACATCTCATCCGAGGGCGGCACACTCCAGCAGTAAGCACCCCAATACTGCACTCAGATGCCAGCGATTTTAGGTGCAAGTCCAATCCCAGTGTGGGGCGAACCCATGACCTTCTGGTCTAGAGGCAGATGTGCTACCAACTGAGCCATGCTGATACCTAGCTGCTGTTGCTTTAAGTGTTTTCTGTGGTCTGTGTTGTGACCCTGAAACAGCTTTATTGTGACGTGTTGGGAAAAGAAACTGAGGATCTTTTTAAAGTGTTTTTGTTATCTTAAGTAGTGGAGTTTTTTTTTTTTTTTTTTTGAGGTTTCACATTTTTTACTAACCTACTTATTTGCAGATGAATGTCACTGTTCCATAGTTTACAAGGTTGCCGATTGAAGGCATGCTCCGGTGTGTCGCTTCGGCTTGCTTGGTTGCTGTTATCAAGTGAGTTTTGAATCACCATGTTTGCAGTTTCGGAGGTGGGCTTCTGTAAGTGCGGTGCTGGCGGGCACTGTTTCTTCAATTGCTCTTGGAATTACTTTTTTGTTGTTTCTACAGTTGAAGTTGAGACTGGAGCTTGCTGATATTCGGAGTGGTGTAGTATTTGCTTCAGAGTTTCTGTCAGAGGTAGGTGGTGTGCCAAGGCATTGGCACTTTCCATTTGTGCTGGAATTTGTTGTGTGTCAGCTCGAGTGTTCACAGAGGAGCTGTCATCATGGCTTGTATTTTCTGCTCTGACTGTTGCAGGCTGCTTATAGGTACTTGGCATTTCCCACTAATTATTTGGCTCAACTTCTTAAATTCCTCCAGGTTGGTGCCAATAGCTTCTTAGTGAAGCTTCACTTTTATGACCTGTTATGGTCATTATTTGTCTTGCCTCCATTCCTGAATTGTTGAAGACAGTGACTGCTGTCACTGAGGAATGGTTTGTAAATATTGTCTCAAGTTCTGCTTCCTTACATATGCGAGGCAACATACTTTCCAAAAAATTGACCCCATTGCTTCACTAGTGTACCAGACTGCTATATTTTCTAGTATAGATTGCTCCAGTTTTTGGGGGTGGAGAAACAATGCTGGAGGGTTTGGCGGCAATTTAGAAATATATTTTTGTAGCTTTGCACTGGGCAGAGATGGTCATTGGGTTGTGCAAATATGCAGCTTCTTGTAAACGATTTAAGGGGTCATTTATCTCCTTATGATTTTTGTTTCTTCATTAAATGCCTTGGTCAGATATTCATGGTCATCTTCTGTTTTTAACTCAAAGGAATTGATGGTTAACTGTATGACCCCTAATTGCCCCATCGGGCAAAATGCAATTGAATGTCCATCCAGACTTTTTGCACTAAACCTATGACTGTATCTGGTGTTAGACCAGGGAATTTCTTAACCTTGTTAGCTGATTGTTAGAGGGCATGGTGCTCAGCTTTATCTTTGCCCTCTTTTTCGTATCTTTTACCACAGCTTTGAAAATATTGTTTGATGTGTTAAATTCTGTATCTAGCATAATGTTGATGCTGCAGCTGAAGGGTGGGTTATTTAAAAATCTGTTGAGTCCTGCTCTCAGGCTTATTAAACTTGTCAGCATGTATTGGTTACCTTCACTATTACGAACTGTTCTGTAATATTCCTTAAGATGTTATTTAAAGCAGGAGGACTTATTGTAGCAAAGTTTATCTGTATATTGTTTTGTTTAACCAGTCTACAAATACATTTAGCGCCCACCGGGTTTGTTTTGAGTTGTTATTTCATGCCTCTGAAGCTCTAACTGCAACATCTCATCAGTGGTGATTTGGTTGTGATGCTGTCTTTTCTGCCCCACAGGATTGGACTGCCAAGCTGACATCCTTAGACCCATAGAGTTTGAGTTGCTCACAGTGGGAAGAAGTGGTACAGGTGCCAGGGGAGCTGTGCGCATGCCTGCAGTCTTGGCCAGCACAGTCAGAGGAGTAGGGGCCCGAACATCAGCTGCAGGAGGTAAGTGTTCTGTGGGTCTGTTCGAGGTTTCCGCTTCTGAAGTTTCAATAGACCAGGACATTTTTCTATCTCAGCAGTGTCTATTAGGTTGAATGAAGTGTCCTTTTTCTACCATCTGTTGCTGGCTAGCACGACACAGTTACTGGTTGACAATATGGCGACTTTTCGGACATGAAGGGATGGTCAGAGTGGTTTTTACTTTGGTTGGCATGTGCTTATGGCAGGCTGGCACCTCTTGCATTGATTACTGAGAGATTTACAATGGGGTGAGGTGTCAGCCTACTACTACTATTATTGGCTGTTTAAAAGGACTATGGTATAATTTACATTATTTAGCAACATTTTGTTATATTGTTTTATGGCTTTGAAAACATTTAGAGTGTTCATTTTTAAAACTTGTCTATGTGCCCATTTATATAAGAAATAAGGCACTCCAGGGATGTTGGTGTTACTAGGTTTACCCCATGGTCAGCGGATGAAGACACTCAGCTTCACCTCATGCCTTACTATGCTCCTGATCATGGTATAAACCTAGAACCACCAATGCCCCATCATGCCTTATTAATTCAGAATGAGAATGCATCATTCTAGTCATTCAGCAGTGCTAGAGAATGGAATGCTGACAGGATGAATTCCTGCCCTATGGTGATCATGATCAGTCTGTGTATATGACAGTGTAACATAGATTAATGTAAGGCTCTAAGAATGCTGATGGCCAATCAGATTGCAGCAGACCATTTTATAATGTGAAAAAGTGATTACTCACAGGCGTATTTGTCAGCTAACTTTAGATGTCCTAGATCCCCAGCACTTTGCCCTACTAAGTCCTTTTTCAAAGGGTAGAGTTCTGATGTCATAGCCTCTTTTTAACCAGCCTAATGCTATGACATCCTCCTAACATAAAATTTCATGGGGAGAGGAACCTGTAAGTCCACCAGACAAATCAATAATTAATTTGTAAGTGGGTAACCAGTGAAGGCCAAGACCATTCACATTCATCTGATGAAAAGAAAAGGTGCAAATGTGCTAATGTGCAAAATAGTAAAGGATAATGTTGCTGAACCTCTGTCATTTGTTCACTTATGGACGGATCGAGGCTTGGGGAGAGGGCTGACACAGTGGTGCACATTTGACAACCCTCCCAGAGATTGTCTAAGCACCATTAGACAGTTATTAGCTGGTCTAACAGTAGTTAGACCTCTGTCCTCTGGAAGGGTTTTCTGAATGCCACCCTTACAGAAATAATTATATGAAATGTTTTCATGCTGTGGACATAAAACTACCCATGTGATATGTGTGCTGCAAGCATGATTTAAATGTTAAATTAAAACTGGTTGCATGCATGCAGCAGCAAATGTGAAAGCATGCTTTTATGTTAAATTGGAACAGACTGCATGTATGTGGCATGAATGCAAAAAGCAAGTGGTCACTGATAACTACACACATAAAAGTTAAGTGACTTTCTCAGTCTCACACTGGATACAAGTGGGGTTGATGAGATTCAAATCCAGGTCTTTAGGTTTTCAGATCTCCTGGTTTGCAGTTTTGTGTCTTTAACTACTAAGCTATACTGCTTGCACACATATTGGCTTGCTAGTACTTCAATACAAATTTACATACATCTCGTGCATGCTTATAGCCACTATTAAACTTTTTGTTTTCTTGTCCTCCCTCATCTCAGCTGCACAGATGAACTGTAGTACACATACCAATGGAAACACATGTGGTTCTTTCCAGACCCAATCACACACACTTACCCACTAAACTACTTAGTTATTGTACTTCTTTCTGGCCTGTGCTCCTATTTTCTCTCCATAGATTTGAATGCTTCCATGCAAACAGATTTAAGGGGCAACCACAAAAGTAGCAATAACTCAACAGAAACCCACGTGGCCAGCACCCCAATGCGCACACACTGTAGGGGTGCAGCCATGCTACTAGCAGACAACCTACCAAGTACAGATATACTGTAAATTAAGAGTCTCTTTCCTGAGTACTAGGGAGTGAGAGGCAGGAGCCTTTAAGAGATGATGTCCATGGGTCAGAGTGCTGGGGCATACTTCCTTCAAATGAATGGAGTTATATTTTATTACTATTTTATATGTTATGATGGTGAGTTGGAGAATAATGAAGGCCACTGTTCTACTAAGAAGGCCCTTTTTCATTGGGGTGGCCTTCATTTATCTCAACTCTCCCTCAATAATGTATAAAATAGTAATAAAAATCCTCATTCATTTCAGTGGGGCACACCCCTGCACTCTCCCTTGCACTGTGTCATAATGTGCCTGAGCATGGGGATATGGAGGTCAGCTTCAATGGGGGCATAAGCCTGACTATAGTGGGGCTCCAATAGTCTGTGCACACCATACCACTCAACTATCCCTGAATGTAAGGACAGCCCTCATTTTATCCCTGAAATCTGCTCTGCCCATCATCCATCCCTCATGGAATACATGCTTCTCACATATAGGATGTCCTGTAAATGTAGTCTTTATGGCAGGGGTGTCATTTTGATTTTTCAGCAGGAGGAAGCCAACAACCAGTGGAGGCTAGGTGCTAGTTATCCCATAGGCAGCAAGCTCTGGAATGTCTAGAACATCTCTAAAAGGTAAAATGTATTTATTGTGACTGAAATGTGATATGCAAATAAGGAAAAATTCAAAAGTATAAGATTCATCTGTCTATACCCGGAGCAGTGCATCAGATTTGGGCTTAAATCCACCCAGTTACTAACCAATTATTTTTCCCAGCTGAAGTTCTGCCCCCAAATAAAAGTCTCTATTTCTCTCCTTGACTCCTTCCATTCAATACCCATTCCATATAGGTTGTGAAGCCACTCAAAGATGCAGAAACATGAAAAACACATCAACATTTTAGTCCATCCTACTTTCCCAATCCCACTATAAAAATAAATAATTTACTTTTACTTACCTGGACATCTGGCCAAAACCTGTGGCCTGGCCCAGTGTGCCATGAGTGCAGTTTTCAGTCTGATCCTCCTCCTCCATCCTTCTGCCAGAAAATGGATGCTAGAACCAACCATCCCAGGTCCCAACATGGCCTGCGACCAAGTCACCTCATCAACCGAACCCACCAACCTTTGTTGCTTGATTTTGTTTGGCTGCTGCTGCTGCACTGATCAAGGCTTATGAAGGTCACCCACACTGCTGTCACTACTACTGTTAGGCCTAGCTTGCTGCTGTGGGGGCTGTGTTTTTTATTTTGCTAGGCAAGCCTAGTAGAGGTAGGAAGCCTAACTTTGAGTTATCTTCTAGCTCACCCCAGCCCCTTCAGCCACCATGGAGACTGAGACTCACTAAGAGTAGACCAACAAAATATGCAGCCACAACACCGCTATTGAGAGTTCAGTGCTCACCAATTCCTCTAAGTTGTAGTGTGCAGCCTGTCTACTCTGTGGTGGGAAAGAAAGTGTTGCACTGGCATGACTCATGCGCTCTGCTTAGCTGGAGCTCCTCCATATTACGTGTGATGGCAACACTGCTAATACAGTTGGTAGAGAGAGTGGACAACATGATACAGACACAGTTGAGTCAGGTGTGCACCTGCAGTTTGAATGCACACAGGCCAGGGGCCTTGTGCAAAGATTAAATCCAAATTTAATGCCATTATTGCCACACCATAAGAACAACCTAGGACAACTGGGGGCAACTGTCCCTCCCCTACCTAAATTGCATACCTGCTTTATGGCAGAAATTCATTCTCAGATGCCAATATCTGTAAAAGTAAATACAATTGCTTCCACTGTGTTCTGAGGTACTGTATCTCCATGGTTCAGGATGTGTCCTGATCATCATGAGGGTTGGTGTCCCTCATAGTCCCTCATTTTGAGTACCCAGCCATGTCTCTCATTTCAGTGACACAATTTGAGGTATGGTGCATGATTCCAAGATCCTACTCAGCACAAAGAGTGTTGAGCATGGCTAAAGTGTATATGCTGAATACAGAATGACAAAGAGCAAGTAAGTGAACCAAAACAGTCATGGAGAAACACATTCGTAGCACTAAATATGAATAAGGAGTTTTATTGGCCCAAAACAAAAGGTCAGGCTTCACAAAACAGAGGCACCTCTTCACACATCCGGACTGGGGATATTGGCTGACTACATCTTAGGCATTTAATGCAGTAAGCAAACAATACTTTACAAATTAATGGCGATTTAATGACAAAATCAAAAGCCATTAAACAACTTGCAAAAGGATCAGAATTAATAAGTTTACCTAATTTTTATGGAAATCAATGAAAAGGTATTTTAATGGCTCTAATTGCTAGCAGTTGTATAAGAAATAGAAACTGATGTGTTTTTAGGGTTTTATCATGCCGGTTCGACATCCTTTATGTCGACCGACATCTCACTAACAGGAATCATGTTGACCGCAAGTTGCAGTCTACATGATTCCTGTGTGTCTCCTGGTCCTGTTTTTCATCGGGGCTTTGCCCCAAACCACCCATGGGGGTTTTGCCCCACCCTCCATCTTTAGGATTCTCAACTAGAGTGGGAGTTGATTCAGGATGGGGTGTGGGACGGGAGACAGCATGCCCCTGTCTTGGACGCACCAGCACAGCGACCTGTCAGCAAGGAGTGTCAATTTTGCTGACAGGTGTGTATTTCGCTGTGTTGGTGTCAGGTAGCATACTGTTTTAGATTGATTTGCACCAGCTTAGTTGCTGCACACATGGCAAGCGCAGCATGTGAACCTGATGTGATTTTAAATGATGTTCACACCAGCTTAACTGCTGCACTTATGTCAAGCATGCAATACACGACCCTGATGTGATTTTTAGAAGATGTTTGTACCAGCTTACCTACTGCACACATGTCAAGCTTGCAGCATGCAAACCTGATTTGCTTTTAGGCCTCATTCACTTAGGGCCACTTAATGTTTGCGAACCACATGCAAACATTGCACAATTACATGTAGCATGCATTCTGCATGTATACAGCACACTTATATTTCTGTAAGGGACATTAGGGATATAGCAGCCTGCATCTGCTGCACACCCCTAGCACCATGCTCATGCTGCAGCCCATTTTGTGGTGCAAGGCTGGTGCATACCCTTTGCTGCATGCAGCCTGAGTTTGACATAGGCTTCTTTACTGAATAGCTCCGGCTGCATCTTTTGACATAAGGTGCCAGTTGCATCACATATCTTTGACACATGCACCTTGTGTCCTTCTCAGGGCTTTGAAAATCTGGCCTGTTGTGTTTTGGGATCTGGAGAGCCTTGCTATGCCATGTTCCAACATCTTTGCCAGATTTTGGCATGATCAGTACCTGCAAATCATTCTGCCATTTGAGTTGATAGGTCTCCCAACTAGGGAGACCTAGATTCTAAAGATGTACAGTGACTTTCCGGCTTTTGGCATCACTATAACAAAGCCAGAAGTCTATTGTTTCCCATAGGTGGGGATGGTATCGGAAGGAGTGACCCAGTCACAGCTGCATAGCATGCCAGAATTGTAAATATTTCCAGTGGTTCATGTTAGGCAATTAGTATTCTGTTTTAAGCTGCAAATGGACTTTAATGTGCCAGCATGGGGACAGATGACATCCCCAAGTCTCTGAATTCCTTGCATGTCCAAAAGGTACCTGCTATGTGCAGCATAGGGTTGTGCCACAGAGACTCAGAAAGCCCCAGAAAATTCCTGCCATTTTGAAAGTCTTTGTAGTTGTTGAAATGAGTACCTTGTGAATTCGATGGCAGCTGTGAGATGTCCTTCCCTGGGGTATGTGCCCCAGAGCAAGGCCTGTTTTGTCGTGAGTGCCCATAACGGCCTGTTCAATTCATAGCCACAAAGGTGTAATACAGGGCTGCTGTACCTACAGTAGACCACTTCTCACACCTTGAACAGTATGACACACCCATGGCCAAGGTGCATTCCAGCCTCTCATCTTTGTTGGTGCTGTGAGGACATTTTTCCCAAATTGGGGTGTATTGTGTCCTCAAAGGAAGGTGGAAAATATCTTAGCCATCTTTACCCACCAATGGACTCGGATTCTCATAGATAAGTTAGAGATGGAATAGTTGATCTTGGGAGGGTCATCCTTTTAACAGTAGCTGTCTTGCCTGGGAGGGTGGGTTGTAGTTTTCACCATTGCTCAATGTCTGGTAGTAGGTTGGCAAACAATGGCTTCAGGTTTGATGCTGTCCAGCCCTCAACTCTTGCAGAAATGTGCACACCCAAATAACGGGTGCTCTATGCAGCCCATGTGATTGGAATATCCCACAGGGAAGGAGGTGGGGATTGGCAGTCCACTATTGTTAGAAGCTCTGCCTTGGTCCAGTTCACCTGTAGACCTGAAAGAATCCCAAAGTGTGATACTAGAGAGAGGGTAGCAGGTAAATAATGTTCTATATTGCACAAGGTCAACAAGACATATGCATGCAGCAGAAGTTTATGGGTGTCTGTACTGGCCTGGATCCCCTGTGTTTCAGGACTGTGCCTTGTTGCCAGCCCCAAGGGTTCAATCACTAAGACCAACAGCAGTGGTCAAAGGCTTCCAGCACATGGGGGCACTGATTACCTCAGATCTAAGAAAACTTTTTCAAGCAAACTACATGGTATTAAAATTACTGGAGGAAATTCAGCTGGTTTGTGATAGGTGGTCTGCACTTTCACTGTCTTTGATAGGCTGCACTGAAATCCCATGCTTGCTTTTACAGCTGCAGTGGGTGTAGCCCTGCAGACGGGTTGCTATCACAATAGAAAAGAGAGTTTATCGGATTCTGAACCAACTTGTTAAAATTGCTGGTGAATGACAATCACTGAGCATTCATCAAACTACTTTGGTGGTCGGCGGGACTGGCAGTCCACTGTGTCCAAGATGACTGCTGGAGCCCAGTGCACATGCATGAAACTCACGCATGTGCACTGAACTCAATGGCTCATCTGGGCGATAATAAAAGTGAATACAGATATGACAGGAGCTAGAACAGAGGAGTTTTAAAATTAAATGCATTTGCTAACAACATGTTGTTATTTCTGAAAGACCCTACAAAGTTAAAGTTATGCACAGATTTCAAATGTGGCAGTGTATAATGCTAATGAAGGAAAATCAGAAATGACAATATTTAACTGATTGGATAAGCAAGTTTTAACAGCTATCTTTCAGGCAATGATAAAAGAAAAGTGCTTTATATGGACCACCTGGAAGTAAAATTAACTAGCTCTATAGATGAAGTTGTAAGTATAATTATAAAACCATGCTGGAAAATCTAAATGTAAACTTGTTCTTTTTGGGCTGTGCCTATTCGCCATCCTGAAACTTTTTGGAAATCGCTACAAAATTGCTTTTGAGGTTTAGGTGGGAGGTAAGAAATCCAGTCAAAATAGAATACATTGACATTAGAAAAGGGCAAGGGTGGGATTAGGGTACCAGATTTCAAAACCTACTATCAGGCAGCTCAGCTCCAACATATAATACCCGTTTATAGCTAGGATATGAATCAGCATCTGTAGCCATGGAGCAATCACATCTCAAGCATGGATGACTTGATAATTACTTATTCAATAAACTAGAAACAAAGGTAATTATCTCTACCAAATCCCTGTGTAAAATCCCTCCTACTTACTTGGAGGAAACTCTCAAGGAATTGGAGATTCAGAATGAAATCAGCAGATTAACTAATATTAGAGCTAGCAGAGACTTTTACCTGGCAGAACTAATAAAGTCTTTTTGGATCTATGTGATAATGGCAATCGCTGATGGGTGATCACCATTAGGGTGATAGCACATTGCCGAAAAAATATTTTGAGATGTACTCCGGTGCATAGAAAAATGGTGCCAGGAATTGGGATTTTCCCTTATGTGGAATTTGCCCCCACACCACCCTACTTAAGGATTCTCAACTCCAGCAGGGTGCATGCCAGGGGTGCAAACATGGAAAAATTGGGGCCAGGCACAACAAAACATACATGCGCCTGGACCCAAACCCAGCACCATTCCCACCCCAGCCCTGAACCCACCCACCATGCCACGGAAGCAGCCTCGATGGCTCACTGCAGCGCTACCCCTTACAACCCCTCCATCCCCTCCACCCCATGCTCAGCATGCTCGTCCCCCACATGCGTGGGCATGTAGCAACAGGATGTCGCTATGTTTCGCACTCCACATCTGATTTCCCACCTTCCCCAGTCGCCCCAATGACAGGTGCCAGCGATTGAGTCACGCCTCTTTGTGGTAGGTGCCCAATCGTGGTCGCCAAAGTCACAGGATACCAGTCTTTTAAGTGGGAGCAATGTGGGTTGGTAAAGCTAGGCAACTCTTTGTGGGAGATACAGTAAAGTGCTACCAACAACTGCAGGGTGAGTTTGCCCTACCCCAAAGAGATTTTTATTGTGTTCTCCAAGTGAGATACTTTCTGACCACTGGAACGAGGAAAGCTTTATTGCAAAGGCAGTAGAGCATCCACTACTAGCTCTCTGTGCAGGATACACTGGGGAAGGGAAAGAGAGGAAACTTATCTCAAGAGTTTACTAGGTATGCAAGGATAATAATTTCACTCAAAGTTGAATATTCAATTTAAATGGGAAGCTAAGATTGGTGAGCAACTTCCTGAAAAAGCTTGGGCCCAAATTTGAGAACTAGCCAACAGAACCACAGCCTTTCCAACATGGCATGAATTTCGGGCAGGTGATCTTGAGGTTCTTTAAAGCACCAGTGATAACCCACCATTATGGTAATTATCCAATTAGACTCTGTTGGTGAGACTGTGGTCAGGTAGGCACACATGAACACATTTTCTGGGGTTGCCTGAAAATCAGAGGCTTATGGAGTGCTGTCCTCCAGGCAATAAGAAAGATACTTAATGCTCATGTACCTGCTATCTATGATACACTGGTGTCAGGAAGATTTCCCATGGGGCTGTGAAATCCTGGAGGAAATACCTAGTTAATATTTTAATGATGGCAGCTGTCAAAACAATAACTAGGAAGTGTCTCTCCGATCAGATCCCGAATGAATCACAGTGGTTGGACTGTTGCTTACAAATCAAAGAAAAGGCAAGGTCGTCTGCTCATATTCATCTGCAAAAGAGAAACTTACTGCCAGATGACTACCTTTAACACATTTTAAGTGAAACAGAAGGTGTTCCACTTTTGGAAATCCTGGCAAGAGATGCCTAGTTGGGCTCTTTGCCACTTAGAAAGACCCCTGGCCCCATGGAACCAGATTTTCCCATAGGGCTACCTTCTGAATGGCTGCACACCTGTCAAGAATCTACGATGCCTGGATAAGACTCTGCCCTGTATTAAAATAGCACTGTTCATTACTGAGTTTAAGATGCCCCAAGCCAGGGAGGGAGGGGTTAGTGTTTGTATAGTTTGCACTGTTTGTAACTGTTGTAGCTATAGAATGTTAGGTACCGGTTAGTTAAACCTCACATCTTAGCTCTCTTAGTAGATGTTTAGTATTGTCTAACTCGTGTTTTATGTTGCATATTGTCAATTTCTGTACTTGTCTGATATAACAAATTATTTTTAATAACAATTGCAATTTCAGAAAAAGAAACGGCAGTGGAGACAAGGGACGGCTCTCCGTGTGCCTCAGTGGACCAAGAACTTGTCTGATAACATACCATTCATCAACACTGAGGCTGTATGCATTGAATACAGTGCTTTGACCCAGGAAATAAAACATTGGTCAATTCCCACATTGACCGTCATGGCAAACAAATAGTCCCACGCCACTGAATCAAAGGCTTTCTCCACAACAATAGCTAGCAGTGCCACCATATGTGTCTCTTTATGTGCTATTGAGATCAAGTTCACTAATGCTGTAATGCTGTCAGGTGCCTGACTCCTTTTCAGAAACCCTGTCTCAGATGGATAAATGATGTTGGGGAGGACCTTCTCCAGCTATGGCCAGAATCTTAGTGAAAACCTTGACATCTACATTTATTGAGGATATAGGTCTAAAATGCCCACAGTTCAACCTGTCCTTGTGTGGTTGGGAGAACATATAGGGTATCCTATTCAGCTGCTGTAATGCTGAGCATGTTCAGCTTCTTTAGAAATTCCATTACCTATGGAATCAGGTGGTCTCAGTCTCCCTTCATATAGTGCTTCATAGAAACCTTTAAAAATGCTACTAATTTGTTTGGGATCTGTAACCACTTGGTTTGTGTGGGTGTTTTCAGGGCTTGGGTATGACTTTCTGCAGCTTGATTTTATGGCTGCAGTTGGCATAGCCCTGCTGCCATCATATGAGCACAGTAGAGAAAGGAGGATTACCGGATACCAACGGACTTTTAAATAATGGAGGTGAAAGGCCAATCATTGCGCGTCACCGCACAATTTAAAGACGGTCTAGAACACGGCACTGTCCGGACGGTTCCAGATGTTCACCGGAGTTTTCTGTGAATGCGTGATGACTTGCCCATGTGCACTGAACTCCAACGGCACAGCGACACAGTCCACCCTGGCAAGATGGCTGCCAGAGTTTTCTACACATGCACAATGATTCGCACACGTGTACTGAGCTCCAGCGTCCATCTTGGATATGGTAGACTGTGCCCCCTGCCACTGGAGTTCAGGGCACATGCACGAGTTGTAGCGCATCCACAGAAAATTCCAGCGCCATCTTGAACACAATGTACAGTGCTGTATTTCTCTATCTGCTCGGTTGCAGCTGTGCCGCTCTAGACAGAATTTGTTTAAGCCTGTATTCCAGTAGCTTGGAGGCTTTTTCACCTCCTTCCCAGTAATGTTGTTGCTGAAAGAACATTAATCTTTCTGTCTGTTGGTGAATGATCATGTTCAGCTGATTTTTCAGGTGTGTGATTCTTTAATTGCCACTTCCCTGTTGATAGAATTGTTGTACATCTCCTATTCCTCTTCTCTTAGTGGCCATTGGAGGTGGGCTAGTTTTGCTGTACGTACTTTATTCAGTTTTGCCGAGTAACTAATAATATGGCCTCTTACAGTAGCAATGAGTTCACCCATATGGTGAGCTAGTCATTTGTTGACACCGATATGCGAATGCAATCCGCCACCTGACATTAGGGCACCAGGCATTGTAGCTTCCAGGACATGTAGCGCCAAAGTGTTGTCCCAAGAAACAGTCTTGTTTTATGGGGGCATTTCCCCATGCACCCTCCAATGTGGGGGCATCACCCCTGCACCCCCAAAATGTGCATAACCTCCTCTGGGGCAGGTATGCCTCAGAGGGGGTAGAAACTGTGTGGGGCAAAGGGTGACAGGAGTGAGGGGCGATCTAAAATCAAGATCACCCCATTCACTGCCATCCTTGTTGTGGCACCCTAACTGCAGCGACAATTTTAAGTCACCATTCTAATGGTATACCGTAGCCTTAAAGGATTCCCAGAGTGTTTGTTCTGAGATCTCTAGCTGCCTATTGATCTGACAGTACCCCTGGATTTCATCTCTTAGCCATGTGACAAATTCACTTGAGTGTAGTAGTAAGGGGTTGAACCATCATCTCAGTGATTGAGAGTGTGTGCCTGTTAAGAGTAATGTAACAGATGCTGGTGCATAGTTTGATGCTATCAAATGACGGATGTCATCCCACAGGACCCCTGCTGTGGCATTTGCACTCAAGAGAAAATAGTCCAGCCTGCTTTGGTAGGAGAAGTGAGAGGAGTGATAAGTATAATCCTGCTCCATAGGGTACAATACTCACACACATCATATAGGGCTAGCTCTGTATACAGTTTGATCAGTGCCTGTCTTTCCCTCACGTGTGTAGGAGGGCCTCTCTCTACCAGAGCCCTGTCTAGGCTGGGATCATACACCAAATTAAAATCCCTCCAGTTAGAATCAGGCCATCAGGAGGCACATAGGCCATTGCTTTTGGGCCACAATGTGGAAGAACTCTGGTCTGTCTTCACTCGAGCATATACATTGACCAATAAAATGTTTCTAGCTGTACTTTATCCTTTACCAGGACCCACCTCCCATCTCTGTATGTATAAGTAGTCAATACCTGAAAGGGGATCCCTTCTTTATAAGGACTGAAACCCTTCAACTCTTAGCAGAAAAACAACTGGAGGTTGCAGTACCAACCCAGTCCCTCCTCAATTTTTCAGCTTTTGCTTTGAGAAAGTGAGTTTTCTGTATTAGAGTCACATAACACCATAACCCTTTGAGTGATGTCAGAATTTTTCTGTTTTATGGGGTGATTAACCCTTGGACATTCCAGGAGACACTTTTAAACTCAGCCATTTTCACATGGATTGCAGCAGAGCAAATCTAAAGCATGGCTCATTCCTCCACCTGGTATGCCCCTGCACTCCTGGGTGCTCCCACCAAGACTAAAAAACACTGGTCCACCCAAGAACAACCAAATCTGGGAGCAGAAAGGTGTAGTACCCATGAAAAATCATGCAACTACAAGTGGAGCGTGAGTGGCCAAACTAGAGAAAAATTCTTTACAGTGCTGTATTGTCCCTGTATTCTTTTCTCTCCATTAAAGTTGTGTTTGTGTGGGTGCAGTTCTTGAAATTTTATACAGTGTGGTTTCTGGTTGTGCATAAGTAGACATATGGGCTGGCAATATAGTCTAGAGGTTAGAGTAAAGAGCTGTGAACGAGCTTGGTACATCCAGTAGACTAGACCTGTGTTTGATTCTCACAACCTCCACTTGCATACTGTGTGACTCTGAGCAAGTCACTTAACCGCACAGTGCTCCCAGGTCACCCCTGAAAACAGGCACTTGTGTCTAGTGGGCCTTACCGGTTGCCAAAGTCTAAAATAAAAATAAAAAAAATAAACATTAAATTCATCATGGTCCCTAAGGATGACTGGGAGGGTGTGTTGTCACGATGGGCAACTTGCAAGTTGCTGACTCCCTTCACCCTCCTGTCTCTTTCTATCATTGGAGCATTGAACTAACCTCTAGCTCAGCGCAGTAACCGAACAATGGTATTCATACCAATATACCACCCTGTTGCCTGATTATTGTGGGCCCAAAAGGTGTCTGTGTAACCTCAAGTGAATCCTCTCACATTTATTACCTTCACTCAGTTTATGTCCAAATGGTCTGATATGGCAGGGTTGGAGGAATGCTGCCCGGTCTTGGTTAAAGTACATGATAACCTGTTGACTGAGTAAATATCAGAGGTACCTTCAATGAGGGGGTACAATGTAAAGGAGGTGGGAGAGGGTCCTCAGAGGACAGTCAACTTTGCTGTTAGATAGGGGAGACATCATTATATGTCTGGGTGTAACAGGGGTGGGGGAGAGGGGAGAGACTTTGATACCTGCCATGGCCATGTAACACAACCTTCCAGCCAATGATTCCTGACAACTCCTGGGCATGCTGCTAAGCAGCTTTTCACAGCAGCTTCCACCTCATAGCACCTCCGAGAGTGAATTGTAACAGGCAGAAACCACCATTATATGGGTGTGTTAAACCCTGATCCCGTGACTACAGCTTAGATCCTATCCTGGACCTCCCTGTATGCAGGGGATGCAAATCGTGTCCTATGGTGTCTCGACTGGTCCATTTCATTGGTATGTGTAACTACATTAGGGTACTCATGGCCTCCATTTAGGTAGACTCTCTGAAAATGTTGCAGATGAGGGGGTGAAAACTAATTATTAGGACTGCTGGTTCAAAGCTGTGTGCCTCCCCCACTTCCACTGGTGGTCTGGGTTAGATTTCTAGTTATAGCTGAAACTGTAAGTCTCATGGCCAAGGCATGGTAGAGTTCTCCACAGTCCCAGTGCTCACCCAGACCCCTCTCTGCAGGATGAATTAAGGTGATGTTGGTCTTAGTGGGCAAGCATAACTCTTTCACAGCATTGGGTGATGTCTAAACCTACAGTACTGTGAGGGGTAATCAGCAGCCCTGTTAACAAGTCCTTTAAATCAGTCAGCTTAAAAATTATTTTGACCAGTTAGCTGACCCCCAAAAGGATTACCAATACTATGTAAGGAACTGGGCAGCTATGTAGTCTCTTCCCAAGAAATGATGTGTTTATGGGAATGTTATGGCACCTCTTTAGAAGGCCATTCCCAAGACAATAACAATAAGCCTAGTCATGACAGCCCTTTAGTTGCCAGCATTTCCAGTACTAGTCCTCAAAAGTGGGTGTAGGATTTTCTTTGTTTGCACTGCCTGTATGAAGAGCTATCCTGTACAATTTAAATTTTTATTGGATTGTTATTGATAACATTAAAATGCTATTTGTGAATTTTATAACATCTTCAGGTTTGCCTATGCCTCCTGACCTATGCCCCTATGACAGGAAGATTAAAAAGTGGTGGGGGTTAGGGTGAGGGTGAGGGGTGTTTTGGGATGTTTTGTGGGGAGAAGGAAAAATGATAGGGATATGTGAGGAGGGGGATAGGGTTGTGGGGAAGGGGAATTAAACAAAGAAATAAGGGTGGTGGATAGGGGTAGGTGTGGTGTTGGGGGCTGGGAGTTGGTTCTTAAAGAAATGGTTATTTAAAAGTATTTCTTTAACAGATTCCCAGTCACTGACAGCAGAAAAGACTATTGGTCCAACCAGTCTGCCAATAAATCCTAACAAATCCAGGATCTCTTGTCATGTCCTTCCTGAAAACCACTAACACATTCAAATACAGCAACTGATAATAAAAGAATAACAAGAGATCCACCAGAAAAGAACTCAGGTGTGATAACCTCAATGTACAGTACCATGCTTGTACTGCAGACAGTCTAGTAGCTCACAGGAGATGTACACATCAGATGTCCTCAGGCAGGGAGGTGGAACCAGCAGGAGAGCTGAACAGTTATGTTCTTGTGTAGCTCCATCAATTTTAGGCCTTTTGGGTCAAACTTGTCTTTTTTCTGCTGGTTGGCTTGTTTTTTCAGTCCTGCAATGGAGGTAAAGTTTGATTGTTGAGATGGTGGCAATGAAATTATGAGCTTTTGCAAAAACTGGTGGTGCAGTGATGGCCCATAGCCCAGGATGGATCCTGCCATTCAGTGCATTTTAATGAAAGTACAAAGTACAGAGGACAAGATAGTTGGAATTAACAATTGGCTGGCAGCTCTTAACCTGAAAGTGAAGAAGGCTGATGGAACTGTGGCACTGTACGAGAAGGATCATCATGTTGTTTTGGAGCATTTGCAAAATTAGGTTTACTGACTAGGGAGAGTAAGACCGTGCAGAGCAGATTGGAAATGCTTGAGAATTAATAACAGGTAACTAATGTGCATGTGCTAGGCTGACTCAATTCCATTTCCAAAAGTAAGCTGGCAAATTTGTTCTAGACCTTCTTGGTGGAGGGTCTGTTTTGACAATAGAGCAGAAGGAGGTCCAGTGAGCATGTTCAGCTTCTGAGAAGAAGAGCTGGGTCAGAGGTAGATCTGGTGCAATGGTCATGGTCCAGCTGAAAAGCCCAGAGGAGAGGCCAGTACTGTTAACAGCAGCCCAGGATTGTAAGGATGCTACTTCTCAGGGTAAGAAAATGTGGCTGCTTCTGGATGTTTTGGTATCTGTCCAGTCCCTAAGTAAAGAGTTGCTGGACTGTAAAAACAGTTTGTGCAGTTGCGGGTACTATTGCATCTTTTCTACCTTGCTAGACTTACATTCTCTTACCAGGAAGACCATTTGGTTTTACTGATGCTGCAGCTGCCACTTGTTTGTTACATGTAAGGAGGACCTGGCTGAATTAACATTGGCTTGTACACTTTGGACACCAACTTAATAGTGCTTGTTATTGCTTTCTCCTGAACTGATGAATTGTTTCATATTTAAGCACTACAAATATTTACTAACACTGCTGGTTTAATTTGTTAAGGGTGGTGGTGAAGGGTTCATTTTGTTCTTTTCTGTGTTTCTAGAATGTTGTTTTTTTTGTGTGTTTGTTTTATTACAAAGGACTCTAACTTCACAATCTATTCTCATAGAGGGTTGGCATATTTGTTAACTGTCTCATTAGAGTATCAGAGGAGACTGGAACTAATTCTAATATTTTAAGAAAACTTAGATTTTACTTGCATCACTTTTCTTTGCACCCCACTGAAGTGTGATCTAAGTGCACTAGGGCAGCTACTGTTGTAATCTGAACTGTCCTATGCATATGCGTTCTTGAAATATTCCACAGGGATCTCTCATTTACTATAGCAACCAAATCTCCTAATTTTAGAAGTGTTCCACTAAACTAAGTTTATGTTTACCTGTTAGTTGGTGTGAGAACCTCTTGTGGCTGGGAATGCTTTATCCTCAGTCTCCATGTTTCTTTTTAAATGTAATTAGTGGTATTTCTTTCATTCTGTATATAATGTTTTTATATAGATACCACATATTGTGATGGCATATGGCCATATTTGCTTACAACTGGAAATCATAATAAAATAGTTAAAAAAGATGACCTCTAGAAACAGTTTCATGGCCCATGTACAGATACAACTGTCACCTGGGAAAAGGGAGACAGAGAGAAGAAAAGAAGACACAGGCAAATGAAAAGGAATTAAATAAAATGCTTTCAAATCACAATCCAAGATTTTGACATTTTCAAAATTCAAACAAGTAAGTCCTATTTTTACAAGTCCTGAATACTTCCTCACCAAATATGGAGAGACAGTTTGTTTTAAATCATACTCATCATTTTAACCAAAAAGATTCAAACTACTGAGATTAAAAGTCCATTTACTTGTGTTCAGTTGTAAGGTTTTTAGTCTGTCTCATCCTCTTTTAAGTGGTGACATCCATTCAAGGCCTACAAATATAAGGCAAGCTGGGTTAGAACCATATACTTTCCAGAAATGCATACCCAAAGGACTGTCTATTTTGGCATCAACTGCAGAATGGCAGTGTTCCTCCCAGAACCCCTTGAGATTCACATATTTTCTGGCTAGCACTGCCTGTTTTGCAGCAGAGTACCATGCCCCCTTTTACAGGCAGCTTCCTGGATACCCTTAATGAACTGTGGTGCAATAAGAGATTTCATGGCATCAGTGCTACTATAGCAACCTGAAGTGCCAGAGCTAACTGTAACTTTATTTTTGTCTGTTTCTGATTTGCATCACTTTGCATTAAAAAACAAGAAAGCATTTTGCATCTATATGCCTTTGTGCCATATTCTCTGTTTTTATCAATGCGACTATAACACAGTACATTTTGCTTGCATTTACCTCCTGTAGCTGATGCCTTGTCCCCTGCAGAATGAGTTCTGTGCCTGCATTATACAGTCTTTTATATAGTGACGTGACACTTAATGACATGTAAATGGAACTGCTACTAGCATTAATGAGCTGCATGTATTGCATTTGTACTCAGAACAGTAAATTAGCTCATTTGCATGATATTTCTAAAGATTCCTATTGTTGCCCAAGCACTTCCTGCTAAGTGCCATGCAAAATATTATTGCACTTGTGCTATCAGGCAATTGATCACAGTTTGCAGTCGCTAGGGTGTCATTTGCAAAGCGATTGTTGTTTGCTAATTATGCAAGGAACATTGCATGCACATCACTCATTCTATGTCTGACACTGCAACACATGCTCAGTACAGTGCTGCGCATCCATTTTGTATGGGCAGTACTCATGTGTGCTATACATGTGCAGACACACCAGAAACAGACACGTTACATTGTGCTCACAGACACGGTTGTTTGCATGTGACCATAATACATTCCTGACATTTTGCTGCAGAAACATTTTCCAGTCTGCCTCAATCATCAGTGTGCCGTGTACATCTGCAGCATGGCAAGCTCTGACAGTGAGAGGAAGGGTGACAACTCAAGAAACTGTACTGCCAGAATGACCTCTTGAAGCTGGTGGGCTTGGTTACCAGGAGGGTGGATGCACTATTTGTGCTGCTGGCCTATCTGTTGCTACAGGCATTGTACATGATGCATGAGCAGGTGCACTGCAATAACCTGCACTGGGAAGGTAAACTGAAAGGCTGTCACACACTGCACAGCAAGGGATTCACTTGCTGAGGAAGAACTGATACTATATCGGGGTTCAGCTGCCTAACACCAACTAAAAACAAGCCTTAGCTAATGCCAAAGATGTTCTCTTGCTTGTACAGTATTTGCTGTGTAATTGTTGGGCATAGATAACACCGCAGTTGAACAGGACAGAACGTTTGTGGTAATTGGCAGCAGTTTCTAATGTTCCTGTATACTGAAATGAAATTCATACTGCCAAATGATCCATATTTACCTATACCTGAATAAGCACTGATGTGAAAAATGTGTTCTCAATTGTTTTCTTCTGATGGACAACATTCTGCTCAGTTCTCCTCATGGAACCTGTAATTTGGAGTTTTATTACATCATGGTTTGTCTGTAGCATGCTAAGCATGAGCTGTTTTCCTATCAGAATCATGTTCAGAATTCTGTGCACAAACAGTGACATAGTTAAAGGTCCAGGACACTGGTTCCATGAAGAGAACTGTAGCAGAATGCTGCCCTTAAAAACAAACCAATGGCATTTTTTTCAAATACATTTTCAGGTACAGTCAAATAAAGACAATTTGGAGGAATGAGTATAAGTTCTGAAAATTGGAACATTATAAATGGCTGCCAATTAGAAATATTTTCCTGTCTTCTTTAAAATGAAACTAATAACACGAGTTATAATAGAGACATTATCATAACTGGGAAATGAAAGAGGTTCATGTATAATGTTGTTTTCTAAGATTGTGACTGAATTGTCAGGATAGTGTTTTATTACCCCAAATATGACAGATGTCATTTATCAAATGCCAACCAACAAGTGATTTTGTGTAATGGCCACAAAAACAGGTCTGAGAGGGGATATAAAATGACACCTGCTTTTCCATTAGATAAGGTGAAAAGAAAGTTTTATGTTTCAAATGTGGGTTCAAATGTAAAAAATTGCAATGTTGTGATTAAACATTACAAATATTTCAATGTAGCCGCCCAGTGGCGACTAGGGCTGAGGCACTGGTGCCTTACCTCTTCCCCTCCAGCGACCCATGTTCGGAATGACCTTTGGACCATCAGGGGTCAGCTGGGGAGGGCAGGAGTTGGATTGAGCTACCACAAGACATCTCTCCTCCCAGTTTTGTGGACCTGGCACTAGGCAGGGTGGGAGGAAAAGGCCTTCACCTGAGCTCGGAGTGCATGTACTCCTTCATGCGCATGCATGTCAGTGTACCGCCTTGGGTTAATGGTAAGAAAAATGGAAAAGGAGCACTGGCAAGTAGAATGATGCACCGAGACTGGGCGGATTGAGTCCTTTGAGGAGAGGACTGGAGTGGAACCTGCCCGTGCACCTGATGGGAGGAAAAAATCTATATGGAAAATATATTCCAATGTTTGTTCAGAATACCCATTGTTTGTTTTGAGATTTTGACCCCAAATTTCTAACATTGTCTTTTATGACCCACCTTATGAACATGATAGGTGTCATTAATGAAATCCCTGCCAAATCTTCATTTTCTGACATAAGCATGAAATAAGCACGTAAAAGGTGTTTTGGGAAGGATTTGAAAATTACACCAGCCTTATTCATGAGGTGGAGTGAAACAAAAAGGCTATGTTGAAAATTCAGGGTAAAATGCTAAAAATGATAAATTATGAATAAAAGTTAAAATGCTTTAAAAAGCAATTAACTGGACTTTCCTTGTTTTAAGTCAGTTCATGGTTGGATGCTGCAAGTAAAGGAGCTTTGCCAGTCATGAGAGGATTTCATCATTGGACTTCAGAGAGGTAAATTAGTAGGGGGTGGAATGATGGGGGTTCTGGGAGGGGTTGGGTGGAGTAGGGTGGATTCACTGGAAGGTTAGCTGATATCAATGGATGGTTTTCATCTTTTCAGGTATTAAAAAGGAACATTCTTAGTTACAGGTTCCAGCACTAGGGACTGTGCACCCTAATGTCAGCCATTTGTTTGGTGGCACCGGGGTTAGGCACCTGGTGTTGCATACTGTGGAGGGTTGATATCCACCCCAGTGTTGGAACATGTGTCTGGGAGGGTTGTTTGTGTGAGGAGGGTATTTGCTGGCACTGGGATTAGACACCAGACTCAGAATTCTGCATTTGGTGAGTCAGGTGGAGGGTTATAACGGTGGTGGGATTGAGTACCCACCACTGGTTTTGAAAATGAAAGGTGGCACTGAGTTTCCTTGTGCAGATTTTAGTTCCTACTAGGGAATGGCTTGGTTTGATAGATGTTGATATGGCAGCCAGACCAAAAAAGATGTGGACATTGTGCAACATCTCCCTAAGCAACAAATCAGTGAACACCCAGGCATAGGTGAAATGAATAGCTAGGAGACTTTGCTAGTAGGAACTACAAAGCTGCACAAGCAAAACTCACTTACACTGTGCATCTTCCAGTGTTTTGATTGGACAAGCACTTCAAAGGAAAAAGGCAGAATGTGGGCTTGTGAAGGTGTAGAGGGTGAAATTGGGGAGAGAATGAGTATTCTGAAGCTTTGATAGTTGGAGGACTGAGACCCCAAAGCCCTGTTACAGCCCAAATCAATTACAGTATGTTTGTAAGCCTTTGGCAAGCAAACATAAAAGCAAAAAGTGAAGATACAAGCAAAACGATATTGAGAAAGTAAAACAAACTTAGCAATTCTTAGCAATGAAACAAAGTCTGAAGTACTTTCACATATACCTGATGCCAAAGACTGTCACTATCTCATAGAAACAGGTGGCATGACTGTCAAAACAAAGTTTCCTGCAAAGAGGCTCAGACAATCTCAAATAAAATTGATGTCACTCTGATTTAGCTGATGGCTTTATGCTGTGTCTAAACATCATGCTGCAGAAATGAGTGCAAAACAATACGGAGGGCAAAGTGGAGGCACACTACGAATTTTAAAATCTTTACTGAAGACAAAACAAATTACAGTACGCAGGTGTGGATTTATCGGGGCTAAGGGGACTGTAGTCCCACCATTAGCACTCACTTGGTCTTTAACCTGTGCTATAAACACAGCAATTCATTTTGCTGTTTTAGTTAACAAGTTCAGAACAGTTATTTTTCAGAATGGTATAAGTTCTAGTGGGCAAGTAACATGGGTTGGAGTGAAGTTACACTAGTACTCATGATCTGTGCAACATGTGGATATTCAAGACCTTTCTGACTCAGCACCATTTTGTTGTGCCACCCATGCTGTTAGGATTAAGTCATCGAAGGTTCAAAGCACAACATTTATAAATTATTTCCATGTATCTGCATCTTTTAAAGATACAGTGTGTAAATAGAATTCAATATCGGAATAGTAGGGCAGTGACTGGGGTGAGTCAAAGTTTTTCACAATTCAGTCTGCTCAGTTAATGTTAAAAGTAGTATGACATGTCCTTCTGACTACCAGGTTGAATAATTTGAGTCCAGAGCCTATTCTTGCCTGAACAAACTCTTTCCACCCTCCACTCCCATCAGTTTGACTCTGTCCTTGATTTCAGCACAGTGGCTTTCCTTGCCCTGCATCTGTCTAAATTTCCATTTCTAGCTACTACTTCACTCATCACTTGACACCCCTGCCCGTTGTAACCAGGCTCCTTTATTGACTCCATTTGTCAAATTAATTGCAAGTAGGTGCTATGACAGGGGTATGAAATGGTTGGGGACTGTCCAGATAGCCACCTCCTGACAAAGCTTCACCTGAGCAAACAGGCAGGGCACATGGACTGTGGGGTATAATTCAGAGTGTTAGCCTGTTCCCCTCATTTTTGTTTTGAATATAAAAGGAATTTATGATACCTAACACCATTATTCCTAATCTTTGGATTTTCCTTCAAACACTACACCAGTAGTCAATGCTGAATCAATAGTGTCTGACCAGAATATCCTTGCCACACCACTTGTGTAGGAAAATGTATAACACAGCAGAAAAAAGGCTAGTCTTTCTTTCAGTGGAAGTTTAAGTAGATAAAATGTCTTAGTTTTTATTTTATTCATTTTATTTTTATTTATTTCTGATCTCAGATTAACCATTTGGGCTCAGAGCTCTTTACATAGGTTCCACGTTAGTACATTTAGAACAAGTAGGTGATTATACAGAGGATTGAGACAAACAAGTTAAAAAGAACACTGTCTTCTAAATTTTGTGTTATAGTACAAACAATACAAAGCTACTTTTATCTGCATGCTCAGATTAAGCACGCTGTCATTTCACCACATCATAGATTAAAAATAATTTTAAAGCTCATCTCGGTAAAAGTTATGAGGAAAGAACCTGACCACGTTTCACAGCGTATGATCTAGTTAACTATGCCCCCATCTACATCACTACTGGATATGCCCCTGGTATGATGGAATAGCAATATAAAGTTGCTATACTGTATATGGGGGAGTAATGTAGAACTGTATCATAACAGATAGGCCAGCCTGACAGATGGCTACAAATAGGAATTTTATCCTGTAATGAAAACACACACAGCATCCAACAATTTTCTGTTTAATTCCTAAGAGTGTATGAAGTACAACAAGCTTATCCCAATAAGTAACACAGTACTCTGGTGTATATGGTGTTATATGATTCCATGCTTTATTTATGTTGTAAGGACCAAATTGCTTACTTCTAATGCTCAAAATTCAGGTAAGCACAGTAACACAGCTCACAGCTTAACAGGTCAATGACTGTAGAAAGATGCTGGAGTATCTGTTTTTTGGGTGTTTTCCACAGTATAGAATACACTAACTCAATAAGCTCCAAGCCCACCATAGTATGAGAATACATCAATTCAGTGTGTTCCAAGCCCTGCATCATGGGTATGGAAATGACCAACTGCCTCACATTTTGACCAACACCACACATATATAATGAACATCTTAACAAATCTGTATAGTAAATAATCCAGCAACGTGTCAGCCTGACTCCTTGGAGAAAATACACATGTACACAAAAATAAATAACCACCTGTATATGGTGGTATGAACCAGGCCTTGTTTATTTATGTTTTAAGGACTACAATTCATTGTTTTAGTGCCCGAAACACAGGCAAGCAGAGTAACACAGCTCCTTAGCTAAACTAATCAATAAGTGTAGAAGCATGATGAAACATCTGTTTTGCTTGTTATTTACCACAATACAAGAACACATTAATTCTGTGAGTTGCAAACACTGCATCGTGGGTAAGCAAATGACCATCTGCCTTATGGCTTGAATAGCACAACATATGGAATGAACAGCTCAGAAAACACAGTAGTAACTGTAATCTGCCCTGTAGTAAAAAGAAAATAGGGCATCCAGTAATTTTTCAGTTTGACTCCCAATGTGAGGAGGGCAAGCTCATACCAATAAGAAATCAAGTAGGCACATCTGATACCACTGAGCTACAAATTCCATCAAATATATGGGCCTACATAGACAACACCTTTACTAATTATACAAATAATAATTATGAGCCATTATTACCCAATTGAAGACTGACATCAAAAGATGGATGGTTTTACCCCAGGCTTTTATATATGAATAGAATGTAAGAATGAACGTACTACCACACTTGCTTTTTATGTTTGATTCATTTCTCTCTCTCTCTCTAAGGCCTTTTGGTCTCTATTGCATAACTTGACAAGTAGATTTATCTGAAATAAAGCCAAGCCACGAATCCGATGGTCTATCCTGCATGTGCCTAAGTAGAAAGGTGGTTTTGGTCTTCCAGATTTGAAACACTATTACAGACCAGCAAGACTGGCTGAAATTTCTGATATTCTTTACAAAGCCCAAACAATAACTGATACTATCTGGAATGTGCTTCGTCTTCAAATTCCACTTTTCTCAACTCCCAGTGATTCTCTTCCAAACAGTTATTCTGAAATCATGTTATCAAGGGCAATGCTGTCCTGAATAACATCTCAGGTCTCACAACAGTTGTGTATTGGTCAGATTCCCCAACCAGCGTGGCTCACGGTTTCATTTTTTGGCGAAGTGAAGAGTTGATAAGATTGGGACAATTTTACCAAGACAGTATTTGTAGTACTTTCATGAATTACAGCAACAAAATGGCATACTGGCTTTCCACCTATTTCGATACCTCCAAGTCTGCAACTTTCTGATTCAGGAGCCAAATAGACAGCTTGGACAGCCCCACCTTTTTCCTTTTATAATATGCTGTATCATGTGTGCAGTCTTCTTCTAGCAAAGTTTGTTTGCACAACTGTATTGACTCTAACAATCTACTACTCTGCATCACATAGATCACATACAGGAGAAATAGCTGGCAAAACAGGATGAATATTCATGGCACGAGACTGGCCAACAATTTGTCAGGAGTGAACTCCACTTCTGCTGCAGCCATCTTGAAAGAATTTAGGTGGTGAATAGTACAGCAATATTTCAGAATCCAGTAATAACCAGACATTTGCAACAGTTTCTACAAACCCTGCTGGAGAGGATGCCAAGTGGGCACCCATGCACATGTATTTTGGGACTGCCCAGTCTAACAACATATTTTGTCAGTCATTACTCAGCAGCTAAAAGGCATTTTCCCCTCTTCCAGACTCCTTCGGTTTATGGATGTACTGTAGATTCCTTACCCTGATTCCAGTGCAGGCCATTGGTATCTTAGGCCTAAGAACACTCAATTTTTCTGGCTGAGGGTCGGGACTCTAGTTTCTATCAGATCCTGATCTAAAAGCTCTAGCTGTGGCTTGGTTTCTCAGTAATACAATTGTTCATTACAATATATAGAATGTATCGTGTTACACTGTGCATCTTTGTACCACAACTATTTTCTGACTACTAACACATGTACCGTTTGCATCACTGTTTTACACCTCCTTAAAGGAGAAAGAAAAACAGAAGGAAAAATTAAATGCTATATCTGGTGGTACAGTATATGAACTGTGCTTTATTTATGTTGTAAAGATCAAAATGCTTTACGTCGGATGCTCAAAACACAGGTAAGCAGAGTAAAAGATGCTCAGCTAAACTAATAAATGAGTGGAGGAATATGTTGGAACATGCATTTTACTTGTTGTTTAACACAGTATGGGAATACATTAACTCCATGAGTTGCGTGCATTGCATCATGGGTATGCAATAACTAACTGTCTTGTGTCTTGAACAGAAACATAGTAGCATAGAATTTGATGGCAAATAAAGATCGCTTGGCCCACCCAGTCTGTCCATTTTTCCCTACTTACCTTATCACGTGGAGGATGAATGAGGGGGGTCATCACATTAGGGTGGTAAGATCCAGGAGATGCCCTGGGGTGAAATGGAACCCAGATCATGGTTCTCCATGTCTGGTGCCCATACCAAGAACACTACCGATTGTGGTAGACAGATGGTTCGGTGCGCTGGAGGTTCGTCCAACTCTGGCGGTGTTGTGCAATGCCAGGTCCATCAAGAACAAGACTGCAGTTATTGCAGATCTTCTTGAAATGGTGGACCTGGCATGCATCACAAGACCTGGCTGGATGAAAATTCTGGCCCCATTTTGGAGGCTTTAACTCCAGCTAGGTAGTCAGTGATACACCACCCGAGATTGGATCATGGGGGTTAGGTCTGTTTCAAGAACGAACTTAACCTCACGAGTGTATTAGTTGCGTAGGCTGAGTCAGGTTATCAAATCGCTCTTATTTATTGTCCACCTGGTGATAAGAAATTATTCCTACAGGAAGTGGCTGACTTAAGTGTCGACATGGCATTTTAGTCACCGGACTGATGATTCTGGGTGACTTCAACACCTGGGTCAATACGAACTCTCGCAATTTGGTCAGCACTTCCTCTAGCTGATGACATCTCTGGACCTCACACAGGTGGTTACCACTGCTACTCACAAACACAGACACTCCTTTGACTTAGTCTTCCTCCTAGGGTTGAAACATCTGACTTGGGGTGGAACCAGTTGGGTGGTCAGATCATTACACCATGGGGTTTAGTTTTCTAGCATACATAGATACATAGACAGTGTCGGCAGATAAGGGGCCTATGGCCCACCTAGTCTGCCCATTTGAGCTTGTAAGTTCAGTTTGTTTTCCTAGAAGTCTATTTCTTAACCCTGACCTCTAGAATTTTTTTATGTCTATCCCATGCATTCTTAAATCCGTGATTGTTTGAATCCACTCCCTCATAGACTTACCCTGTTGAGATGGTTAGGTACTGCCTTTACATGATATAAGTTCCCATGGCCTAGCAGCGGTACTTGATCTCTCATCTCTCTGCTTACAAGCAGTGACCCAGAGACCTCGGGCAGCTTATAATTCAGCGGTCTCAGTGGCTCTGAATTCCATTGCTCCAGTCCGTGTCTGCGCCTCTCTCCTTCACCCCAGATCCCCTTGGTATGACGGGACTCAGGCTGGCGCGGATACTAGGATGAAGATTGGAGCATTGCCGGTGGAAGTCCGCCTTGATACTGACCACCTTAGATTGATGGACCATTATCAAGTCTATCAATCTGCAATCACCCATAAGAAGGCAGAATTCCTGTCTGGGGAGATTGTGGCTGCTCAGAATTGACCAGCTCAGCTTTTTCGAACTGTGGGCAGACTGTTCAACCCAGCCTGTCTACATGTTCGGAAAGCCTTTTCGCAAATAGGGTGTGATGAACTTGCTCGGTTCTTTGCTAATAAGGTGGCTGACATCAGGGTGGTACTTCAGCCAGCACACTCTTTTGGCATTGCTTTTGATCAGTACGGGGTCACTGCACCTTGGCCATCCTGGAGTACCTTCAGTCGACTGGAGTTCATGGATGTTGCAGATTATCCAGGGTGTGCACCCCACGTGCTGTAGTTTGGACCCTGGATCAACTTCCTAATTTTGGGGTGTACTGGTGTCATCAGTCCAGCCCTTGCATGGATAGTCTGGTGCTCCTTGGAATCTGGAGAGTTTCCTAGCTCCCTGAAAAGGCGGTGGTGACAACACTTTGAAGAAAGCTACCTTGGACCCTGACTGCCCTGCAAACTACAGACCTATAGCTAACCTCCCTTCTTAGGGAAGGTTATTGAGAAAGTAGTGGCAGCACAGCTGGAAGACCATTTGACCATCCATGACATCTATGAACCACTCCAGTCCAGTTTTCATAAGAGACACAGTACCAGGACAGTGCTGGTTCAGGTGCTCAATGATCTCTTGATGGCTAGAGATCGGAAGTGCCGCTCCATCTTGGTGCTTCTGGATCTCTCTTCAGCATTTGACACCGTGGACCACGGGTGTTGATAGGGCACCTGAGGCACATCTGTGGACTGTCTGGAACAGTCCTCGGTGGTTTACATCATTCCTCATGGGTAGAACACAGACAGTGGTGTCTGGAGTTTACTCCTCAGGCCCTATCTCTGTTGTGTGGGGTGCATCAGGGCTCAGTGTTATCACCCATGTTGTTCAGGTGTACATGCTACCCTTGGAGACATTGCAAGAAGGTACGGGCTGAGGTTTCACTGCCATGCCAATGATACCCAGCTCTACCTTTCTTTGCACCCGACCAGGAAGGAGCTCTCTGGTCTTTAACAACTGACTGAAAGAAATCCAGGAGTGGATGGATTCCAGTTGGCTGAAGGTGAACTCTGAAAAACTGAGGTGCTGGTTGTAGACCCAGGTCACGGATAGGAGGTTGGTTTGCCCGGGAATTTTTCTTGATGGCGTTTTCTCCTGACCTCTGAACAGGTGTGTAACCTGGGGGAATTTTGACGATGGGCTGACCCTGCATTCACAGGTGTTGGCTGTCATCAAATCTTCCTTTTTCATTTTAGGAATATCACCAGGATTAGGCATCTGGTTCTGTCTAATGACCTTCCAACTCTGGTCCATGCCTTTGTGTCCTTGCACTTAGATTATTGCAACTCCCTCTATCTAGGGCTACCTGGGGTAGAAATCCATCATCTGCAGCTGGAACAGAACATGGTGGCCTGGCTTTTGATGGGATCTGCCTGATCCTGTCATATTACACTGGTGAGGCGTGAACTGCACTGGCTGCCAGTACAGTGGCGGATCACCTTATAGTTGGTTTACTGACTTTTAAAACCCTACATGGACTGGTCCCAGACTATCTGAAAGAGCTCCTGGTCCCTACTGCCCTGGTCGATCATTCTGCTTGGCCAGTGAGGGGTTCCTAGAGACTCAAGGGTGTATTTGAAATCATCTGGTGCAAGAGCATCTTTGTATGCAGCTCCCATCGTTGGAATTCTCTACACTGTCGCTACGGAGTGCAATACTGTGGAGGTATTTAAGCATGGCTTGAAAACTTTCTGTGGCACCAAGCATTTTCAGATATTTGATTGATTTTATTTTGATGTATTGTTATTTGATTTTAATTGAATTGATGTCTGTTTGATTTTATATTGTTAGGCGCCTTGGTTTTGGATAAGGCACCCTATAAATAAAATGTATTATTATTATTATTATTATCACCACAGACCCTGCTTGATCTACAGCTCTTTCTCCCTTCCCCCTCCATTCAACTGTGATTCCCTTGTACCTATCCTATGCATTCTTGAACCCCCACTGCTGTTATTACCCACACCACCTGCACTGGCATGATGTTCAAGGAATTCACCACTCTTTCTGTGAAGAAGTACTTCCTTACATCTATCCTGAATCAACCTGCTCCGCATCACTGCAATCTTCCTCATTCTTGAGCACCCTTTTTTCTAAAAATACTCCCTCCTGTGCCTTATGTGCAGTACCTTAAGTACCCCAGTGTGGCATGTAAAGATCTCTTTCATTATCCCTTCTCCCTCCTCTCTTCCAGGGTACATGCTGAGGTCATTTAGACTCTCCTCACAGGGCTTTTGCTGCAAACCTGTACCATTTTAGTTGCCCTCCTCTGGACTGCCTCCACACTGTTTATATCCTTGCAGAGAAGTAGTCTCAAGAACTGGACACAATACTTTAGGTGGGGTGTTACCAGTGATCTATACAAAGCCAAAACCATCTCCCTCATCTGCTGGTGATACTCCTACCTATGCACCCCAGCATTCCACTAGCCCTCCAAACTGCCTTATTGCACTGCTTAGCCACCTTTGGGTCATGTGATATGATTACCCCTAGACTCTTTACTGCTTGGTAGTCATCAGTACCACTTCCCACATTTTGTTTTCCACCCCTAGGTCTCTGTGCCCTAAGTGCATTATTTTGCCCATTTCCATTGAAACCCAGCTGCCATACCCATGACCACCTCTCTAGTTTTCTCAAGGCTCTGCTATACTTTACACCACCAACCCCCAGAGTGTCCACCCTATTGCAGATGTTCGTGTCATCTGCAAAGAGAGACAGACATTCCTTTCCAGTTCCCCTGCAATGTCACTTATAAAGACACCAAAGAGGACCACTCCAAGCACTGACTCCTGAGGCACCCAGATGGTCACCCTCGCTTCCTTAGAGTCAACTCCATTTACCCACCCTCTGCCACCAATCCCCTAACCAATTTCTTATCCAGTTTATCACCTTTGCACTCAGTCCCTAAATTATGCAGCTTGCTTACTAGTCTCCTATGTGGAGGTGTTGAAAGCCTTATTAAAATTCAATAGGCCACATCCACCACTCCACCCTGATCTAACTACTTTGTCACCCAGACAAAGGAATCTGTCACATCATTTGACATGACCCCATGTGAAACCATGCAGCCTTGCATCTTGTAACCAACTGAATTCAAGATATTTTACAATTCTTTCCTTCAGCAGTGATTCCATTAAGCTTTGCACCACTGATGTCAGGTCGGCTGGCCTATAATTGTCAACCTTCTCAGTGCTACTACTTATGTGACAGGAGACTTCATCAGCACACCTCCAGTCCTGCAGAACTACTCCTGTTTCAGTGAACTGTTAAATAGGACTGTCAGAGGTGCATCCAGTACCTCCCTGAGCTCCTGCAATACCTTTGATGCACTTCATATGGCCACAAGGCTTTATCCACCTTCAGATTACTGGAGTCCCTTCAGGACTCTCTCCTCTGAAAAGGACTAGTGTTTCCTCCCTCACTCCAAAGCTTCTGTTACTATTTGTGACCTGTCTCCTTCTTTCCTTTGTGAACAATGAACAAGAGTATTTGTTCAGGATGTCTGCCTTTTCATCATTCCCTTCTGCACAGTCCACCACTTTTCTTTTTAACCTTACAATCCCACCCTGGTCTTCCATTTTCACTTATGTAACCCCTCACCCCTGCCTTTTTAGCAAAACGACAGGTGGCATGCTGTTGAAGTAGACAGCAGTACCTGGTGGGGACCTGGGTCTGGGGAGGATGAGGTTACTCGGCACAGGGGAACCTAGGTTTCTTGGCTACTCTGCACAGGGGCACCAAGTAAATCCGAACACAGGAAGCTAATAACTGTAATGTCCAGAACTAGGAATGGGATTTTTCAGTGTGGCTTTTATTCACATACTAGCTGAACAAACAAAGCATAGACGGACCCTCTATGGGCTACATTTCCGGTAATGCAGATAAGAGACTACAGAACACTTTATCACCATTTCCAGCCCTCAGGCTCTGAACCCACCAGGCAGACAGCCCAGACTTGCACGCAGCTTTGGGTACACAGCCCGACTTGTACACACCTTGGTTTTCCCACTGGCCTGGCTCCTGCCTGCCACTTGATCCGCGGTCCATTTGAGGAATGAACCAATTATCCTGTTCATGGTCCATTTGAGGAATGAACCACTATCCTGTCGTGGCTTCCCACACCACACTAGAGTCTCGACTTCTAGAGAGAATTTTCCTTACTATCCCACGTCTGGGTACTTCCATCACTGGCCAAGTGCCTGAGGCAAAGTAGAAAACCACAGAAGAAATCCGTAGAGGGACCTGGTCACTAAAGATGGGGGCCACCCACCTCCAGCTCCCACAGCCCATACCCGCCATTTCTCTGGAAAACTGAACAATTCCTTTTCTGAACTTTTAAATGTAGATTAAGGGTAGACGTCTGTCACATCTCCTCTACATATTATTTGCATCCCAACAAACTCAGGAACTTATACCTACTTTTACTTTGCTTGGCCCATTTCTCTAGGCTTCCCAATATTTAGTAGTTCAATCCCACATTGTCACACAAGTCCCAGGGTGAAAACACATAGGCCCTTTTAGCCAGAGCAGACACTCACCCTTACGTTGCAGGTGCCCCACAGGCGACTCATCAAATCTTCTTTCTCCCAAAATAAATACTGGAATGAACAGGCAGCTTTCCTCCACAAAGCAGAACTAAGGGGATTGCCCCAGGAATCTGCAGGAATCCTTCTTATCCCCCCGGAGGGAGGGGCACTGAGACTTAAAAACAGTGGTCTCCACCACTTGAGTACTTTCCTGTGTCTCTTTTAAGGTGGAGACACACACACCTATTACTGAAAAGTAGCCCTCTGTCAGGATGAGGCTCTAGAGCTTTTACTGAGCTGCTTAACAGCAAGCTCCCTACTTCCAACTTCACTTACTGAAGACAAACTGCAGACTTTCCTTTAAAATTCCCAACGTTCTATCTAACTCCCTTTGCTGCAGATTCCAATGTGGCTTATGCAGCTGAAAGTTCTATTGGTGATGTCATCCCTCAGCCTCAGCTGAGACTGAGAACAGAGTGGAGACAGTGTGAAACCCATTTAACTGGAGTTTCACAAGCTGCCTTCCCTGCCTACCACTAGGTCTTACTGGGATTCTAGTAACCATGGGTAACAAGGGTTACACTGGCCCTTGACCAGGAAAATGACTGCCCACAGTCATTATTTACCCAGCCTTAGACCATCCCACTTCATTGCTACCTGCGGGAGGGGGCTGATCAGGCCCCTCCTACCATGTGCAAGCACAGGCAGGCAACACTAAGGGCCTAGAGGCCTTTAGCTGACATGTCAGCCTCTACACTATCCACTTACTATGGACACCTAGTGGCTCTGGTAGAACCATCCAGAGCATAGCCCTGATAGATCAGCACTGCGGTCCCTACTGCAGGTCAAGGACACAGCCTGTCTATCCCCTAAACCTCTAGGGAAAACCTATCTGCCTCTAACCTAATACCCCAAAAACAAAACAACCTGGGACCTCCCCAACCTTGGGCAACCTGCAACCACACACCATTAAAATACCACTTACTGCCTCCTCCCTACCCCCACAACCACACCTGTGGAAGGAAAAGGTTAATACAGCAACCATAACAATAACACCACAGTACTTTAAATTTCTAAACACACTAAAGCAGTGATGAAGAACTCCGATGAGCCCCTCCTCCTCTTCTTGTCTTCTCTTCTGTCTTCTCCAGGAACACCTGTAAGAAAAAGAAAGACAACACACTCCTAATCTGCATACACAGTCTACCTAAATCCCTACCATCAAAACACTGGAAAATCCAAAAGAATTTTTTTTTTTTTTAGAAAAAGGTAGAAAAACAGTATTTACATTAGAAAACAATGACATTATTTAATACACATTTTGGGGGATGGAGTGCCCTAAAAGTCTCAACTGGTGACCACAATACCTGAAGGCTAGTCCAATAAAGAGTCTCTCCTGGGCGGAGCCCGTGAAGCACAGTTCTAACAGGCCAAAGTCCCGAAGGGAGAGTCTTTGAGAACGTTCACACATTTTGAAAGTCTGCTAGTGTAGGGTGTGTACTGCAATGTCATAAAGATATAAAAGTTCGGACTTACCAGCCACTTGTAGTGAAATTCGGCACCGACCTGCACCTCTAACTAAGACTCTCCCTGGCAGCATTTCTTCCGATACAGTTGGGTGGACATCTTCCGGAACCATAGGAGGGCACATCTGGGAACTGCTGGGCTGATGTCATCTCTGGAGATGGAACCTTAGAACAGGAACAAAAGAAAAACAGCTGGTCCGACGTCATCTGATTACCAGGCGATGAACAGGATACAGCTGGGATGGTGTCCTCTCTGGATCTGAAATCATCTGGTGGGCAGTCGATGGTTTCTGGAAAGGACACTGTAGACTGATGAATGGGGCACCTGAGTCCTGGATATTCATATTGGTGGATCAATAAGGCACTTCACAGTCTGGTGTGGCAGTATTGACTACCACTGCTTGGCTCTCCATTTTGTAGGCACCGGCACATTTGCTGGAGAGGTCCTTGCACTGAGGCCAATAGTACCAGGGGTCAGGAGCTTGAATTATTACCCCATCTGGAGCGCACATAAATTCACATAGTGAGATTTCACGTCCCTCTCCTTCCACTATTCTTACTCTGTCTATAAACAGTGTCCTGCCTCTCTTCCACTGGGTATACTTTTCGTGAAACAGTCTGTTTTCACATGCTTGTTGGCCCCAGGATGCACACTTTTCAAGGCTTCATCCCAGATCCGGGATTTCCTGCAGTTCTCAATCTCCTCCCAGACCTTTCGAGGAAAGGTAGGAAGAGTCATACCATAGATGTCATTTGCCTTTCTAGGAACCAGTCTCTCCTCTTTACTTGCTTTGGTCAATCTGAGACCGCTGGCCTGGCTTGGGGTGGCCAGTCCTGGTTCTGCCAGCTTCGCATCTTTAAAGAAATTAGAAACGGATCCCTGACTTCCTCCTTCTGCAAAGCCAGGGCAGTGGCATCACCACCTTCTTCCTACATTCCTCCGAGGCAAGATCTTGAGGCTGTGTACCCGTTCCTTTTCACAGGGTCATATAGGTTCCCCCTCATCTTCCTCTTCACTGAGGATCTGAGCCCAGGAGTGAGCAGTCGTTCTCACCCCTCAGACTATCCACTCATCATTAGCGTGGAGGTTGACACCTCCCACTCAAAGGCCTCCCACATCTCATCTTCTTCTAAGAGACTTGGGCTAGGCCCCCAGGGTTCTATTGATGCTTTATCCGAACTTTCCTTCTGGGATCCAGCATCCAAAACTTCAATTTCTGGTTCTGTCTCTAACTCTGCACCCTCTAGCTTTGTGCCACACCCCCGAGGGGCTTCCTCCACAGGCTCCGCCTGGTGCTGTGTGCTGCCAACTTCAGGTTTTGAATTTTGTCCATGTGGGAGCCAAACAAATTGGAGACACTTTATACAAGCCATATGTTTCTAGGCATCCAGCACAGTGAGGAATCATGAAGACGTCCTTCCAGCTCTCAAGCATATTTGACATACATGACCTGGAAAACAGGAATCGCCACATGAGGAGGCAGTTGCTCTCTATAGCACCACTTTTTCAATATCCCTCAGTCTGTTTACTGCTGTTGTTACTACAACCCGGGCATGATCCGGGTAAGAGCTGGTCCTGAGGCCATAACTGCAGAAAACAAACAAAAGTTCACTGTAATTGAAAGTCCCACTTTATTGAACACACTTGTAGTTTTAAAATGGCTCCTCTGCTGCTGTGTTTACTTTACTACCCCCACCTCTGTAATGGTGACGGCAGCACTTGTGCATCAACATTCAGAATCTGGGTCAAGCCACTGCTACCTCTGATTTACACAAACACTGATAACTTTTGCTCAAACTGCACAACTTGCTTTGTTCTTGCTTTAAACACATTTACAGGATTTTCCATGGACTTTTTACATGCTGGAAACATTTATTTTATTCACAGTCCCTTAAAGCTTCAGGTTTTAGCACAGGATTGCCTGTATAACTAGTGCTGCACATTGGCTACAACCACAGTCTCTCTCTGGCTGCAAACTTTAAACTGAGACCAAATTCATTACTATGCACACAGTCAATGGCTTAACAGACTTGCACTTGCTGGCAGGACTTTACACAGTTTCTTTTGCACAAGCGACTACACTGCTGCACACACATTTACATGGCATGGGGCTGAAAATCACTATTTGAGCAGTTTCTTGGTTGTTGCTCTGTTATCAGTAGCAGTTTGCTGTGATGGGAAAAACGGCCTGTAGCCAGTTCTTGGAGGCCTCCAGAACAGAAACGGTGGGCAGTGCTACGATAGTCTTCTCGACCACCACTTCTGCAATTTCAACGATCGATTAGCGGGTTGAGCCCGATTTTAAACTAAAAGTCAAATTTTGCAGATTTACAGCGATTTTAACACTCATGAAGTTCCTCCACTGCCAGTACACGACTCCACTCACACTCCATTCTCGAATGCTGGGGCAGTCTCTGTAAAGCTGGCTGTGGGCGGGACTGATTGTAGCCTGACCAACCACACGACACCATGCAAATGAGCCTCTTCTTCCTCATGAGGACTTTTCTCCTCATGGCGATCATCGAGCAGGCAAATTTAAACTGCAGAATGCAACTTTTTTTTTCAACTGACTCTAATGGAGCCCATTTCAGCCATTTAACACAGCCATTTACACTGCAGTCTCTCAGTCAATTTAAAAGCATTTCCAACGTCCAGGGCACAATTTTCCTGCTGCTACCCCCTAGTCTTCCACACTTTTCTTTACCACAGTTCATTATAAAAGCATTTCAAACGTCCAGGGCACAAATTTCCTATTGCTACCCCTAGTCTTCCACACTTTTCTTTACACAGTTCATTTTAAAAGCATTTCAAATGTCCAGGTCACAATTTTCCTGTTGCTACTCCTAGTCTTCCACACTTTTCTTTACCACAGTTCATTTTAACAAACAGGCAGAAACGCTGTAAACTATTTGATGCAGGACAGGGCACTCTTTGGCTTTACTGCTCCTTGGTAAACAGTTGGCAATTTTAAACAGCAGCACAAGATTCAAGCACAGCAACACACTAGGGAAATTGCTTCAGCTTTTGGGCTACCCACTGCCGGATAGCCAAAACATTAGCCCTGCCCGAGCACCTTCCTCCCAGAACAAAATCCAAGCAGTGCCTCCATTTTGTAACCCTCACCCCTGCCTTTTTAGCAAAATGACAGGTGGCATGCTGTTGAAGCTGAAGCAGCCTGGTGGGACCTGGGCTCTGGGTGGATGAGGTTACTCGGCACAGGGGAACCTAGGTTTGGCTACTCTGCACAGGGGCACCCAAGTAAATCCGAACACAGGAAGCAATAACTGTAATGTCCAGAACCAGGAATGGGATTCTTCAGTGTAGCTTTTATTCACATACTAGCTGAACAAACAAAGCATAGACAGACCCCCATGGGGCTACATTTCCTGGTAATACAGATTAGAGACTACAGAACACTTTATCACCATTTCTAGCCCTCAGGCTCTGAACCCACCAGGCACACAGCCAGGACTTGCACGCAGCTTTGGGTACACAGCCCGACTTGTACACACTGGGTTTTCCCACTGGCCCGGCCCCTGCCGCCACTTTGATCTGGCGGTCCATTTGAGGAATGAACCAATTATCCTGTCATAGCTCCCCATACATCACACTAGAGTCTGCGACTCCTAGAGAATTTTCCTTACAATCCCATGTCTGAGTACATCCCCATCACTGGCCAAGTGCCTGAGGCAAGTAGAAAACCACAGAAGAAATCCGTGAGGTGGACCTGGTCACTAAAGATGGGGGCCACCCACCTCCAGCTCCACAGCCCATACCCGGCCATTTCTCTGGAAAACTGAACAATTCCTTTACTGAACTTTTAAATGTAGATTAAGGGTAGACGTCTGTCATATCTCCTCTACGTATTTGCATCCCAACAAACTCAGGAACTTGAAACTACTTTTATTTTGCTTGGCCCATTTCTTTAGGCTTCACAATATTTAGTAGTTCAATCCCACATTGTCACACAAGTCCCAGGGTGAAAACATAGGCCCTTTTAGCCAGAGCAGACACCACCCTCATGTTGCAGGTGCCCCACAGGCGACTCACAAATCTTCTTTTCTCCCAAAATAAATACTGGAATGAACAGGCAGCTTTTCCTCCACAAGCAGAACTAAGGGGATTGCCCCAGGAATCTGCAGGAATCCTTCTCATCCCCTCCGGAGGAGGGGCACTGAGATCCAGATAACAGCGGTCTCCACCACTTGAGTACTCTTCCTGTGTCTCTTTAAGGTGGAGACACACCCTATTATTGAAAAGTAGCCCTCTGTCAGGGCTGAGGCTCCTAGAGCCTTTACTGAGCTGCTTAACAGCAAGCTCCCTACTTCTAACTTCACTTACTGAAGACAAACTGCAGACTCTCCTTTAAAATTCCCAACGTTTCTAACTCCCTTTGCTGCAGTTTCCAATGTGGCTTATGCAGCTGCGAAGATCTATTGGTGATGTCATCCTCAGTCTCAGCTGAGACTGAGAACAGAGTGAGACAGTGTGAAACCCATTTAACTGGAGTTTCACAAGCTGCCTTCCTGCCTACCACTAGGTCTTACTGGAATTCCAGTAACCCGGGTAACAAGGGGTTACACTTACATACTTAAAAATGTACAGTGGCGTGAAAAGTATTTGCCCCTTCCTGATTTTCTCTATTATTGCATATTTGTCACACTGGATGTTTTCAGGTCTTTAGAGAAAATGTAATATTAGATAAAGGAACCTGAGTGAACAAATAACACTTGTTTTTTTTAATTTCACTTATTTAATGAAAAAGTTAACCAACACCAACTGGCACTGTGTGAAAAAGTAATTGCCCTTACACTTAATAACTGGTTATGCCACATTTAGCTGCAATGACTGCAACCAAACACTTCCTATAATTCAATATCAGTCTTTCACATCGCTGTGGAGGAATATTAACCCACTCTTCCTCGAGAACTGCTTTAATTCAATAACATTTGATAGGTTTTCGAGCATGAACTGCTCGTTTCAGGTCCTGCCACAGCATCTCTATTGGTTTAAGTCTGGACTTTGACTAGCCACTCCAAAACTTTAATTTTACTTCTTTTAGCCATTCTGATGTGGACTTGCTTTTGTGTTTTGGATCATTGTCTTGCTGCATGACCCAACTACGCTCAGCTTCAGCTGACGGAAGGATGACTGGACATTCTCCTTAAGAATTTTCTGGTACAGAGCAGAATTCATGGTTCCTTTAATTATGGCAAGTCATCCAGGTCCTTAGGCAGCAAAGCATCCCACATCATCACACTACCACCACCATGTTTGACTGTTGGTATGGTGTTCTTACTGTGGAATGCTGTGTTTGCTTTTCGAGACATTATGGGATCCATGTTGTCCAAAAGTTCCACTTTGGACTCATCTGTCCATAGAACATTTTCCCAAAAGGCTTGTGGATCATCCAGGTGCTTCTTGGCAAATGAGAGATGAGCATTTATGTTCTTCTTGGTTAGCAGTGGTTTCCGCCTTGCTACTCTCACATGAAGCCCATTTTGCCCAGTCTCTTTCTGATTGTGGAGTCATGAACACTGGACCTTAGCTGAGGCAAGAGAAGCCTGCAGTTCTTTGGATGTTGTTTTAGGGATCCTTGAGACTTCTTGGATGATTTTACACTGCGCCCTTGGAGTAATTTTGCAGGCCGCCCACTCCTGGGAAGGTTCACTACTGTTCCAAGTGTTCTCCATTTGGAGATTATGGCTCTCACTGTGGTTCGATGGAGTCCCAGAGCCTTAGAAATAGCTTTGTAACCCTTTCCAGACTGATAGAGGGCAACAATTTTTTTTGATCTTTTCAGGAACTTCCTTTGATCATGGCATAATGTGCTTGTTGAATCTTTGTGCTGGCAACGTGACTCTGATGGTAAGGGCCAAAATAAGTAAGGTTTATATTGAGCAGGGCTGGCTGTAATCAAGCCTGGCTGTGTTCAATCAGCTGACTCTAATTATCCCTTTAATTGGGTTGATTTAACTAGGGGCAATTACTTTTTCACACAGTGCTGTGGTGTTGTTAACTTTTTCATTAAATAAATGAAATAAGTAAAAAAGTGTTATTTGTTCACTCAGGTTCCTTTATCTAATATTATATTTTGTCTAAAGACCTGAAAACATCCAGTGTGACAAATATGCAATAATAGAGAAAATCAGGAAGGGGCAAATCACTTTTCATGCCACTGTATTATTCTCTTTGTTACCATCCTGGACTATTCTCTCTTCAGTTTGTTCATTTGCACTCCTTACTCCTTGCCCTGCTTCCCCTATTTCCCCAATACACCTCCCTATCCTCCTTCCTCTGTGTTCCCATTATACCTTCTGCATGCTGCCCTTTTAGCCTTTACCCTTTCAGTCACCTGTTTTGATAAACCTAGCAGTCTATTTTCCTTCTTGCTTTTGCTCACTTGTCTGACATAGAGGTTTAATGCCTTTACTATGCTCCTTTTAGCTTTGCCCACTGTTACTCCACCTCACCCAGACCATACCCTCACCAGGTCATCTCTGAGACATTCACCCAGCTTTATACAATCTGCCCTCCTGAATTTCAGGGCACTCAACCTTGTGTGGCTTGATTCTGCAGTCATCCTTATATTGAACCACACTGTATGGTGATCACCATTCCTCAGGTAGCTCCCACCTTGACGCTTGCTACACTGTCCCTGTCAGTGAGTATTAGGTCCAGAATTGCCCTATCACAAGTGGGTTGTTGACTAGTTGCTTGAGGAATGCCCCTGCAGAGAGTCCAGGATGTCCATGCTTCTAGCTGAAGCCACTGCTGGAGGCTCAAATCTAAATCTGGCAGGTTGAAGTCAACCACCAGCAGCACCTCCTCCTTTTCTGCCATTTTGCCAGTGGCCTCCACCGGTGCATACTTAATTCCTCCACCTGTGCTGGAGGTCTGTAGATCACTCCAGTGCACACAGTGGCTCCATTCCCTGTTTCCAGGGTGACCCACAGTACCGCTGCCTTCCCTGTATTCCCTGTATTTCCATTGCCTTTATGCTTTCCCTCACTTAAAACACCAGACTCCCTCCTTTTCTTCCCACTGGGTCCTTCTTCCGAACAGAGTATAACCGCTGATGGCTTATCCAAGTCATGGTTTCTGTGCACCATGACTTGGTAATAGCCATAGTGTCCAGGCTGGCCTCTACAATGATGGTCTATGTGATAAGAACAAAAGAAAATTGTGCCAACATTGGGCTGGCAGTATAGCCTAAAGGTTAGAGTAATAAGCTGTGAATGAGATTGGTACATCCAGGAGACAGACCTGGGTTTGATTCCCACAACCTCCACTTGCATACTGTGTGACTATGAGCAAGTCACTTAACCTCCCAGTGCTCCCAGGTCAGCCCCTGAAAACAGGCACATGTGCCTAGTTGGGTTACCTGGTTAACAAACAAATAAAAAAAAAAACGGTGAGTGCACATCGCTGAGACATCAAAACAGTAATAAGCACTACAGCCACGTAAGGAACATTGATAGCCCCTCACTTCTCTCTGTGTGGGACAATATGTATTAACTTTTATGTGGGGTTATGCCACCCACACCCCATAACAAATATAATCACCACAGGGGTGGGAGATGACAATGGGGACAGGGAAAACGTGGGAGGGGGGCTACTCAATGGGGGAACACAAGCCAGCAGGGGAGAATGTTGGGGGCAACCTGCAGGAGGGTGGGAAACAAAGTCAAGAAGGCAGGAAACAGGAAGAAAAACAACACAGGACAAAAAGGAAAAATAAATCCCCAGCAGCCCAAAACAACACATGACAAAGAAGAAAAATATGTACCCACAGCCAGACATGAACCCAGGTCCACCAGCCATGCAGGCAGTGACTCAACTATTATACCAGATGGCCAGCTCAGAACTGGCCTGACTAAGAAAGCCCCATACTCTCTGAAATATACCTATTCATACCTACACAAAATCACTGAAGTTGCCATGCACCATTAAGAGCACATTGCCTATTTTGTACTTGATATTTTCACGTCGCTCAAATTGAGCCACCAAAATTCACTCACTATATTCATGGGATACCACCATGATGGCCTCTAGGTCTGGAATCTTATTTCCTATACTTCTAGCATTTGTATACATGGCCTTTCAGATTTCTTTCCATTCTACTTGGTACTCCAGTGTTTCCTTTCACCCCTTCCTTTCTCCCTCTTTGTAATGCTCCATTCCCTTCCCTTCTGTCTCTACCATCCTGCTTCCTTTATTAATTTGTGCCCTGTGGGATTCCTCGCCCCTCTGATTTTCCTTACTCTCTACTTCAGCCTGTGGGTGGGGGTTCTATCTCCCTATTCCTTCCCACCAATAGTAACAGCATAACATATACAGTATGTAAATGAACAGATTAAGAAACATTGCCAGTAGGATCTACAAGATGCACAAGCAAAACTCACTTTCACCATGCATTTTCCAGTGTTGTGATTGGACAAGCTCTTTAAAGGAAAATGGCGGAGAGTGGGCAGAGAAACAAGAGAGTGGATAGAACCAGGGAGGAAATTATGTATTCTTGGGCTGTAATAGAGGAAGGAGGTGTAAGCCCCAAAAGTACTCTTACAGGTCAGATTGATCATAAGATGGTCATATGCCTTGGCAAGTGAACAAAATAACACAATGGAGTGCTCACCAAGATTACATTAGTTTAGTTAAAACAATGTATTGTGAGTTGCTGGAGCTCAGCTGTATGGCAAGGATCAAGCATCTCCCAGGAGGTGTGTGTGGCCACTCATCTCAGTCTTTAACTGTCACTGTGTGGGGGCCCAGTGGTATTATAAGCTATGAGCAGCTAGATTGGTGGTGCTGCAGATCTGCAGGGCATGTGCACCTTCTACCCACATGTCCCAGCATAATGCCATGGCTGGGGTCACGGAGAAAATGGAAAAAGATCCAAAGGCAGGATGAAGCCTCTATGGACCTCCCTGGACCCAGACCACTTCCTAGAAGCCTGAGGTCATCTGGATTATGTACTGAGGGAAGAATGGCCTCCACCTCCAACACCACCATGGCAGGGAGGTGAGGACAAGATCTGAGTGACTTTGCCCAAGGAGTAAAGAGCTGCATATATAAAACAAAACAAACAAAATAAAACATTACAAGTGCCTAGTGAATTTAATTACAAAGGGAAAAGAACTCAACACATGATGTCAACAGCCTCAGTGCTTCAACTCATGCTGAATCTTTATCAGAGGTTGTGGTCCAGTGTAAAGGCAAGGAAATTCAGTGTATATGACACTTTATCCCACGGGATCAGGGTACCTTACAAAGAGAGTTAAATGTACAGTAGAAGATGGTGTGACAAGGTTGGTTAAGACCCTGTCTCATTTATTATGCAGAGAGAGTTAACCTTAAGGATCTATTCTGTCATCTCCTATTCTGCAACTTATCTATCTCTTGCCTGTCTGATTGCTCAATCACATTTTCCTTGTGGTACCTAGGAACTGGCCACTCTGGATGGCACCATGATTTCCCCATGTTTTCTCCCCTCTTTCACTTGTTCTTTCTATTCTTTTGTTTCTTTCCTGCTTCTCTGTTGCTAAAAATATATTTGTGAATCTTTATGAGAAAGTGAGATCCCTTGGTTTGTAAATGTACATAGTTATATTGTTAAAAAGAATTGCAGAAAGCTGTTTGGGGTTTGGTAGAGAAGATAGCAAGCTGGAACTTAGGATTTGACCTTGAGAAATCTTTTTGATCTTCCACAAGCTTGTTTGCAGAGCTGTCAGCAGGAAAACCACATCTGACCAGAATGTCATAATTGGCTGGAGCCTCTTGAAAAGACTGGATGTACTGGTTGCAGAAGAAAATGACAACATTTGGTACATTGTATAATAACAAGAGATATGGTATAATGAGAAGAGGGTGAAGAAGTTAATTCCCAGGTCAAAACATCTTATAAAAGGATAGCAATTTTGTTTAGCTAAAGAGAGCTGGGGATTATAAAGAGGCTCCCATGAAAGACTTTGATGTGCTTGAGCTGCCTGTATAAGAGCTATACTGCACTATTATACTTTTTATTTTATTGTTAATAATAAAATGCTACTTGTGAATTTTACAAGTTCTCCTAGTTTGCCTATGCTTCCTGACCTATGCTAACAAACAAGTAATATAAATGTAATCAAAATAAGTCGGTATAGCACAGTGGTTTAAAGGCTCTGAGCTGCAAATCTGAGACCTGGGTTTGAATCCCACAGCCCTACTTGCATACTGTGTGACCCTGAGCAAGTCACTTAACTTCTGTGCTCCAGCTCACACCTGTCAGTGTGTCTCTCATGGTCAAACAATTGAGGGAGGGTAAGGGAACATAATTTCTCTACAGTGTCCCATAGGACAGCTCAAACAGATGGAATTTTAATGCTCCCTTGAAGGCCTCGAGTACTGGGCAGCAGGTAAGGTATACACAGCAGTCAAACAGGCCACTGTGTTCTGCACCAGCTGCAGGCGGCACAACATACCTACAGATAAGCCTAGATATAGGGCATTGCATTCATCCAGTCTAGATGTGACAATGGCATGCCCATAATCTGGTCCCCAGGCAAAGACATGAGTGATGGTTCATAGATGGAAAAGTCACTATAGACTACAGCCAACACATGATGATCTAGTCTTAACTTGCAGTCCATAATGACCCCAGATTTCTAACACTATCCACAGTTCAATTGTGATAACATTAACAGATGGTAAGATATTATTGGGGCCCATCATTTCCAGCCAAGGAACCTGGTTTGACAAAACAACACCTCTTTCAGCAATGTGATAAGACTCAGCCAGCTAGAAGCCATCCAGTGTTTGATTTCCTTGAAAGAGCTTTGGCTCACTGTGCCTTTCCAAGTCACCAGCTGTACAAACAATTACTAAATAAACATGTCATAAAGACTGTGACTCAGCGCAGAGACCACGTTATCCCCATAAGGTGCACAAGAAAAATATAGCTGGGTTATCACAGCACTGTATCGCCTGCTTTTGACCAACCTCCTTATGACCACATTAGTGCTGACAAGTAACTCCTAGTTAAAATAGCTGTTCGGTCAGCAAGTGCCACCCATTTTGGGGAGATATTTGTCATTGCTAATGTGGTCATGAGGGGTGTTAGTATCAAATCAGACACTCAAGCTTGGTGACAAAACTTGGCCTAGCCACTGTTATGGATAATTGAAGTAAAGTTGGTTAAAATGAACTACTGTATAAGTCTATGGGTATGTCAATATATCATTATATGGACTTGCAGTAGTTCATTTTCAGTCCAAGTCCTGTATCAGTATATAGCTTTGTATAGTGATACAGGGCATGTGCAGGGCAGACCAGGAGGTGAGCAGAGGGTAAGTGCTGGATGCCATTTGGGAGGTTAGAATTGAGGTGAGAGGCAGGTGGATAGCAGGAGGAATGGGACCACAGGACACATGCATGGGTGAGGAGTGTCACTAGCAGAAGGATATGACAGAAATAGGGAATGGGTGAGAGATGGGGTACAGTGTGTTTGCTCTGTATAAAACACGCACCAGTGCTATAGGGAAGCATCACGCACTATTATGTGTTTTTTTAAGTAATGTTTTGGAAGAGCTAAATAGCATTGTTTAGCAGTCTTTAAAGCTCCCAAAATCCTTTCAGTATAGCACTGCACCCACCCTTTACCAAGTGAGTTCCCTTATTTCCAGGGGCACAGTACAGTATGTAGCATGGCGGCACTATTCGTTTTTCCACACTATGGGGCTGTTTGAATATGGATGCAACTATCAATTGCCCTATATTCATTTAGTGCAGCACTACTCCAGTTAGCACCTGCTAAGCATTTGAATATGGGGGCAATGGGATTATTTTGGTTGACCAGGAAAGGAGGACTAGACAATTCTGCCTGTTTTCAGCCTTGTACTGGGGTGGGGTGGATACAGATGGTAACCAAATGAAATTGAACCAGATTAAGCTGTTGGTGGTATTTTTAGTGAATGGGGACATTTGGCCAGGACACCAGGAAATTTCCCTGCTCTTTTTGAGAAACCCCATGGGATCTTTAACATCCACCTGAACAACCACCAAAACAGGCAGACAAGACCTCTGTTTAATGCTTCATCCAAAAGATGTATTCTGTGTTGTTGTAGCACAGTAGTGACATTGCTACTGTGGTAACAGCATTTGGACATCACTACTGTGGTACAGCAGCATCTGGAAGTGTACGGATTTCACTACACAATAATAATGAGCCATAGAAGTGTGCAGACTTCACTACACAATTATAATGAGCCATACACATGTACAGACTTCACTACACAATAATAATGAGCCATAGAAGTGTACAGACTTCACTACACAATAATAATGAGCCATAGAAGTGTATAGACTTCACTACACAGTAATAATGAGCCATAGACGTGTACAGACTTCACTACACAATAATAATGAGCCATAGACGTGTACAGACTTCACTACACAATAATAATGAGCCATAGAAGTGTACAGACTTCACTACACAATTATAATGAGCCATACACATGTACAGACTTCACTACACAGTAATAATGAGCCATAGATGTGTACAGACTTCACTACACAATAATAATGAGCCATAGAAGTGTACATACTTCACTACACAATAATAATGAGCCATAGAAGTGTACAGACTTCACTACACAATAATAATGAGCCATAAGACGTGTACAGACTTCACTACACAGTAATAATGAGCCATAGACGTGTACAGACTTACTACACAATAATAATGAGCCATGAAGTGTACAGACTTCACTACACAATAATAATGAGCCATAGAAGTGTACAGACTTCACTACACAATAATAATGAGCCATAGAAGTGTACAGACTTCACTACACAATAATAATGAGCCATAGAAGTGTACAGACTTCACTACACAATAATAATGAGCCATAGAAGTGTACAGACTTCACTACACAACAATGAGCCATATAATATACTCTAGCCACTAGGTAACTTCTCTGTCATGCCTCACCTCCACTTTCTTTCACTGGTATACAGTATCAGCAACTCCCATTAGTGTTACTGCTCACCACCACAGGCTTCTGATCCAGACCAGAGACCCTCTCTTGCATCCGGCTGGACTGCTCCCTGTATGCAGCAGGACTTACTGCAAGCACCTCTAGCTCATCAAGCTGGACAGGCTGGGTGGGGAAAGATCAGACTCTGATGATTTGGGCACCTCCAGGGATAGTATGTGATGTAGCCAGGTCATTCTTCTACATTCTAAACAGATGTCCAGTCATCCTTGCATGCTTCGAAAGGCAGGTTCAGGAAGGATGTGATGAAGTACTACTTTATCCGACAGGGTGGTAGAACCTTGGAACAGTCTGTCAGCGAGGTTTGGAGCGCAAAAACAGTCAGGGGATTCAAGCAGGGCTGGGACATGATGAGGGACATGATGAAGGTAATAATGGTTACCAGGGGTGACAGTATCAGAGAGAAGACTAGAAAGATGATAGGGAGGGTTAGTACCCTCGAGGAACAGTAGATTCCAGGGATAATAGTTGACTTGGGCAGACTGGATGGACAGCTGGACTTTTTCCACCATCATGGTCTGTGTTTCTATGTTTTAAGCAGCATCGGCCTGGGAAGCAGGTAACAACTAGCCACCACTGTGGTCCCATTCCTTCTACAGGTGATGCTGTGGTAGCTTAGCTAAGGTAAGTTTTTCACTTCTGAGGAAACTTTTAAAAACATGGGTATTTAGGTAAGTTCAGCTTTTATTTCACTGCAATTTTCTTCCTTTGTTTTTCATAGCCAAAGTATTTTGTATAGAAACAGGGTTATTTTCTCCTAGTGTTAATCTACTTCTGTTGTTTAATCCTATGATGATGTAATATTTCTTTGTTTCTTCTTTACAGTTTGTTATTGTGAAAAGGATTACGATATTACCATCCTGCAGAAGTAAATAAATTGTTCAGGAAAAGATCCGGGCTATGTTTTCAGAGCTCTTCAAGGGTCTTGTAACTTGATTCTAGTACATGTTATACCATCTTAAAGGTAATCTACCACACATCTGGAACTGGCACAAAGAGCATCTTGAAAACAACGCATGCATCACAATAAATGACTTAATGCATCAAATAAATGATGAATGAGTCGCATATATAACACATCACGTCAAAAATATTATGCAGTCCTCATTTCCTTGCCATAAACTGTGACAAACTGTTGCAAATCTGTCCACATCATTGAAAATAGCATTCAGAGGTTTGGGTGTGGGTGACATGGGACAGGCTGTATTAGCCATTAGACACTGTGCCTCCATCAGGCCATCTGAAAATCATTTCTCCATGTAAACGGAACCTAGCAATGAACAATAACAGGAATAGAAATACAGAAAACTATGCAATATGAATTATATTTAACTATTTTGTTTTTCAAGGTCCTGAAAATGAAGGAAGGCAAGATATTTAAATATCTTCCTGGGATTTTGCACCCTGCTTACAATGCATTTCACAATTTGCACTGAAATGTTAGACCACATAAACAGGCAAACTAACTTTTGTGCTCATTTGCCCTAAACAGAGCTCAGATATAGATGCATGCACCAAATAAATGACGCAATTTTTTGTTATAAACTAAGGAAACATTCACTAATGTGTCAAAACATGTGAGGATAGTATCAAACAGTTTGATGCATTTGTCATGATGCAGACTACACCAAAATTAGAAATTGCGCTCGCTTCATGCCTTTCAAAATCCTGCTCAGATTCACTTTAATGATAACAATTATTACCCCAGTCTGAGAATGCATCCTCTGCAGAATTCCCAAGCCTCATTCAGCCTTTGACTGGGGCTGTACTTCCACCACAAACTCAAATAACACACATAGCAATATAACACACTACATCCAGCCCCAATGGGCTTGAAATAAATTGCCATTTAAAGGATTCTACAGCTGGTATCAGCATGACTCAAATCAAGTAACATTTCACCATCTCTGGCCCTTCTAAAGACATATGGACCATATCCACACGCGCATGGACTCTGGCCTAGGCACATTTTCAGTGACATACAGTAGTGAAGGCATTCTACATGATGAGTGAATCTCTGCTAATTTTAAACAAATATACATGGGTATTTCTGGTATTCTGAAACAGAAAATATGCTCTGGTGACCAAGCTGGTGCTCAGTTAAAAAATACACCAGAAACAAAATGTAAAACCCTGCTGCTCAACAATCCAGCAAATATGCAACCAGACGAAAAGTGTAGGAGGAGACTGATATTTATGGATACTAATATGGTTAACAGCCAACATGACCCACTAAGGGAGGCACATCCTTCTCATTGTCCATTTGGATGCTAAGTACTGGGTAGGCAAACTCTCTGAATATCTAACTGACATATTAACCTTGCCTCCAACCCATCTTACTCAGGTCTACACAGGTAAAGAGTTTCAAATTCCACAGTGCCAGTGAAACGCTGGTCAGGCTTTCATTCAGTATAGACTTTCCCACCTGTGGATTGGCACACCTTTCACTTACAGGAGGTAGGAAATGATGTTTACATGTTTAACTGTCATGCCATCTCCTATTACCTGCCAGTTATGTATTCTGATTTTCCTTTGGCCACTTTTTGATGAATAAATAATCTAACTTTGGGGTGCTTTCAAATCTAGAACGAGAGCCACTCTCTCAGTAGCTATTGCTCTTTCTTTTCACATTTTCAGATATTCCATGACATCAATATAAAGAATAATGTGTGACAACCCATACATGACTACACTGTTCATACACTGATGATTACCATGACAACAAGGACCCTCAGGAGCAAAGCTCAAGAGGTTCCTCTGTTGTCATGGAAACCACAAGGTTTAAGAATAACGGGTTGTGTATTTGAACTCCCATACACTATTTTATAGTGTATGGTGAAAAATGCAATCACTTACATTTTGCGTGTTACAGCAGTCAGTATCTGTCCTCCACTGCCCACACTTTACCATTATCCATCTGTTCACCAGCCAGCTCACACACATAATGCTTCAACTGCCCTCTGTCCTATGAACCGTGTTGATGGAGAGACTTGTATTGTGGCAGCTACTACAGCAGAAAGAAATCATTCTGCTGTAGTAGTATGTCATTCAGGTGTATGGATTTCCATACAAGAACCTACCATACACTGTAACACCATTTCATGCTAGTCATCTGTATGTACAGGAATGGTGTTGATGTCATAGAATATTCGGACAGTAAATGAAAGCAGCAACTGCTGAGGAGAAAGTAATTTGGGGTAGTTACAAGTAGAAGTAGTAAATCATTTTATTCATAAGAATAATGGAATACATCTAATTGAGTAAACTCATTTTCAATGATGTTCCAGACCAAGTAAAGTGCATGAGCTACACATATACACATTACATGTAAACATTCATAAACTGAGTATAAAACAGCAGAATATCATATACAAAAACAATCATAATAAATACTTAGACAAACAGGCTAATCTCACAGCTATTTAAAAAAATACTTTACACTGATCACAAATGACAAGTTTGTTAGACCAAGTCATACACCAGCTATCAAGATCCTGTATACTAATTCCAGCCCCTGGACATCGAAAAGTTCACAGGGAGTGATTCCATAAGTAGCTCCCTAAAAGGGATAGATGATCTCCCGATGGATAAATTACATTTATGGATTGCAAAATTGAACTCCCTGAGAAGACTTCAAGGTCCTACTGCTCTCCCTAAATTCAAATAAACTAAGAGCGTAGTCTGGAACTTTTGTCTCCAGACCTTACGCATATAATTCACTGTAAATAAATTACGACTCTGGGCCTAGTTTTAGATCCTCCTAAACTGTATACTGTCATGTGTACATAACGCTGACCTGGGACCCTCTTTTAAGATCCCTGCTGATGTAACCTTACAATGTATACTGTGCCAAATGTTTGTTTTGTACTATATAAGTGATGCTTGTGTATTTTCTTTTCTCTTTCTTACTGACGTGAAACCTTTGCAAAGGAGTCTATGACTCGAAGAATTGTAATTCTGATTCTTTCAATAAATAAATAAATAAATATAGTGAAGTAAATGTAAAGGCAACAAAATTAGATGGACAGTAGAACGACAACAGGAGAACATCTAGAGGTGTAAACAACAGTTTCCTATCACCTTTAAACAATAACAACTGAGCAGCCAGTCATTTCCTGTGGAAAAATGACCAGATTGGGATGGGTAGCCTGGAAGCAGCTCACCAGTTGGTTGTTTATCCCAGGAAATGAACAGGAGTGAGGTTTTTATGTTTGCTGCGCATTTGCAAGAAACATAGTGCCATCATCCGAGTTTTTATAGGTGTGGCGCCCTGTCTTCCAATTCAGTCAGTGTGTTTGCAGGTGTGGCCACAGTTCACCAATGGATGCTGCAGCTGTCTATGACAGCAGTTGAAATGCAGTGGCGTGCGGTTGAAGGAGAACCGCTGAGTGAGCAGCAATAAGATAGTGTTGATTAGCGTATTGCGGGCAATCCTGCTTGTATCGTCTCTGCTTTCTTGGGAACATAAATTCAGTTTGAAGTGAACTTTTACTAGGACTATCTTTCCGGAGGAGGCAAGTGACTAAAATGACATCCTTGCAATGTTTCCAAAAAGATCTAATTGCCATCCCTGGAATGTTGAGTCAGAGTTCAGGGTAGGAGGCATTGACAAAAGCAGGAACACAGAACCCCAAAGAGACTGAAAAAGTAGACACAGTTGTCATCTGTTGGCACACCTGATCTGTATTGTAATAATATTCCCCAACCCTCTGAGTGTCTCTGAATAGTGCTCCCCATCCGCTGCACACAGTATGGCTGATGGGGAGCCCAATCTATCGGCTCCTCGCTCCGCCCCCAAGAGTTCTAGGTGCCACATGGAGCCCACCCCAGCATGACATAACTGAGAATAGCGATGGGGGTGCCCAATCCCTCGCCAGCTCAATTAAGCTCCCCCAAAAGAAACGGACTTCAAGTTGCCATGCTGGGAGCCCACCCAGCGTGGCACACATCTGTATGGGCCTATGGGGGTGCCGATCCCCACTGGCCTCAACTGACCCCCCAAAATACTTTCCAGCTGGCATGCTGGGAGCTCCACCCAGCATGGCACAAGTCCCGCATCATCTTCCTAAAAGAAAACAAACACCTGAAAAGAAAAAACTGTCCCTAGTTTATTGTCTTGCCCCCAACCTGCACCCACTCTCTATGCATCCACCTCCCACACCCCCACCTCACCCAATACTTACATCCGAGGCCAGCAAGAAGATCTTCGGTGGACGGGAACACGTCCTGCACTCTTCAAAGCCAACTGCGAACCGAAGAAATGCCTAGGTAAGCTTATAATGGAATAAATAGGGTTTGTTTAACTTTGATGCATATCTCAGGCATTTTGGAATTTTGGCACAATCAACATAGGGTTTTGGGACCCCTACTCATGAATTCTGACACTGTCATGGCATTAATCGGCCCCAAAGGTGATTTCATGGTCACTGCATGGAACCACCTTTCAGGACAGATTTATGAAACAACAGTGTCACAGTTCATATGAGTATTGCCAGAAACCCTATATGTTGAAATTTGGTGAAGAAATTCCCAAAATGACTGATTTATAGTGTGCATTGCGCTGCCCCTACGCACGCTGTAAGTTGCGAATTTTTAATATTTTCACTCCAGATTTTCAGCATTACCATTTACCACACCTCCTTATGAGCAGTACAGCTGTAATTTTCACATCTCACCCAAATGTGTTTCCACGCATGTAGCGCACAATGGTGCAGTCGTTGTCTGAAATCAATGTTTGGGACAGATTAAGAAAATCACAGTGTCACTGTTCCTGAGCAGAGGTCTTAAAATGGCTATGTTAAAAATTTGGTGACAAAAGCCCATAAAATGACTGTGTTATGAGCGACCATTGTGTAATTTCCATGCACCCTCATAAGTTCATGAATTTGTAATATTTTCAGTCAGATTTTCACCAGTGGCATTTTTCCACACTTCCATATGAACAGTACAGCTGCCATTTTTCACACCATGGCGAAATGTGTTTTGCACTTCCAGCGCGAAATGCGTGGTCGCTGTGAAATCACTGTTCTGGACAGATTAAGAAAATCACAGTGACACTGTTTATGAGTGGAGGTCCCAAAATGCCTGTGTTGACAATCTGCTGTAAAAATCCCCAAACTAATTACATTATGGGTGTCGTTGCACAGTTTCTATGCACGCTCATGACTTCACCAGTTTTTAATATTTTCACTGCAGATTTTCAACATTGCCATTTTTACACCTCCCCATGAACAGTACAGCTGTCATTTTTCACATCCTGTTCAAAATGTGTTTTCACACCTGTGGTGCCAAATGGCGTAATCACTGTATAAAATCAGCTTTCAGCTAACACACTGATATTGCCACTGTTCATGAGGTGGGGGTCACAAAAACCATGTTGAAAATTTGGAATCAGCTCTACTCCTGAGGCGTCAGGATTTCAGACCATAACGCCCCACCCTGTGAGACTGACAGGCATCAGGTGGGTGTGACTTGGGATTGTCGCCTGTAATGCTCATACCATTTCACCCCCCACCCACACCCTGCAGCCAGTGAGAGGCATCGAGGTGTGCCTTGGACTGACTCTTCGGCTCCAAAGTTCACCCCATTCTCCTATACAACACCATCTCACTGTATTTCCTAATGGAATGGGGGTGAACATAAGGGCCAAAGACCCCAAGGCACACCGTGACACTTGTCGATGTCTGCAGGGTAGGGTGTGAGTGAAATGCGTGAACATATGCCAGCACCAAAGGCACACCCTAATGCCTGTCAGTATCTGAGGGTGATAGGGTTGGCTTCAGTTCAGTACTTCACTGCCATTCCTATTATGCAGCTCTGTAACTCCTACACTACCAATGCCAATGCCGCAAGCAAACATTCGGCATTGACAAATGCTTGTTAGTGTAACGTTATCTAACTGTAGTAACAATCTGGTTTTGGAGGTTCATTCTCAGTTGATTTTGACCCATCCAGTAGCCTATTTAAAGTCTGGTTAGGCTCATGAACATTTAAGAAGCTCTACAGTATAGCATATAGTAAATACCTGAACTAGCTTCTGGTTGGCTAGGGTTCTAATCAAGCAACAATGTCAGAGCCCTTGCTCCTGCAACAGCTGCCCTCACTCCCATCCCTTGCATTGAGTTTTGGATGTTATTAATGCTGTCCACTTTACTGTTTTACTCTTTATACATGTTTCTGTTTGTTGTACATATGTTGCACTATGCCTTTACCTTGTTTAATTTATCATTGTATCTGGTGTCAGCATGGCCCAGTTGGTAGCACATCCTCCTCTGGACCAGAAGGTTGTGGGTTCTTGTCCCACACTAGGACTGGACTTGCACCTAAAGTTGGCACATGAGTGCAGTATTAGGGGCTGCTGTACTGCTGGGGTGTCAGCCCTTCAGATGACATGTTAAACTTGGGTCCCTTCTACCCATCCTGGTGGTGTCCAAGTGGAAGTAAAAGAACCCAGGGCACTCTTCAAGAACAGAAGGACATTCCGGTGGCCTGGCCAACATTCTTCTTCCCATAAACTGGTTCATGCAATTGTCCTGCCTGTGTGTGGGTGTTGATGTGTGATATGGCTGCCACTACACATTCAGTCACTTCACTTCCAGTCTAACATTGCTTGTAAAGCACTTTGGGATACACTGTGTATAAGAAGCGCTATATAAATGCTGATTCTTCTTCTTTGACATTTTCTTCTATGCAGACATAATGTACATTTGCTACTGTTATGTTGTACTTCCGATTTTTCTTTGTAACCCCTTGGTCTCAACCTGAAAATAATCATCCATTGGTCTCCGTTTGCTTAGTTGGTTAAAATGTTTCACATAACTAAATGCATAAATACATATCACAGTATTTTGACATTTCCTTCAATGCAGAATTTATTTGCTATTGTCATGTAGTACTGCTGTTTTTTTTCCTTTGTACCCTCAGGTCTCAACTTAAAACCAGTCCTCTACTGTTCTCTGTTTGCTTACTTGGTTAAATATGTTTAAACAAATAAATTAAAAATTCAATTTCAGGGCATTCCATTCTTGTCTTAAAGACATTTGTATAAAACAGGTTCTTTGCCCTTCATCTTGGTGTGAAAATTAATAGAAAACCTGTTAATGGAAAGGTCATTAGAGTATCATGAATCTAATATGCTACAAGATCAAAGACATCATGGATTCACTGGGGGACTTTTAATTCATTATGTGCCTTCTGTGATTATAAAACTGTTACATAGATGCAGTTATTGCTCATGACAGCAGAAAATGGTTCATAGGCCCATCTAATTTTCCCACCGTACCTCTCTACTCCTGTAGTGGCCCCAGACCTTCATTTCTGTCACCTTTTTGTAACTAATCCTGTATGCCTGTCCTATTCATGCTTGAAGCTGCTCACTGATTTGGCCTGTACCAGTGGCTCCAGCAGCTTGTTCCAGTTGTCCACCACTCTGTAAGTGAAAACATGCATGCAGATGCCTCTTTGAATCTCCCCACCAAGTTTCGGTGAGTTCCCTATTGTGCGGTGATTCAGCTCAAGGAGAAAAACACTTGGCATTTAATCTATCCCATGCAGATGCAGGTACCTGCACTGCCTGTTTTAGTCATGTCACCCTTTCTCTTTTGTTTTACTGAGTGTAGGTGTTCAGGTTCAGCAGCCTCTCCTCATATGTCTTGCTTCCTACTCTATGAATCATCATGGTTGCCCTGCACTGTACTGTTTGCAGTCTTTCCTCAGATATGGACTCCAGTAGTGTGTGCAGGATTCAAGAAGTGGTCAAATCAGTGACCTATACAATTAGAAGATCACGTCTTTGCTTCTGCTGCTTATCTCCCTTTCCTGTGAATCCCAGCATTCTATTTGCCTTATCTACAAATCTATTACAGTGTGCTGTGGTTTTCAGGCTGTCCGATATCATGAATATCATGACCCCTTGGTCCTCATTTTCAACCAGAAATTTACGACAGTAAGTGCCTTGACTAATACAATTTCGATTTCTTGCTTACACAAAATTGGTTAAAGAAACTTTTTTTGTTCTAAATAATCAAAATATATATCTACACAGTGGTGGAAATGGGGATGGGAGAACTAAATTCCAGGGCCTGAGTCTCAAAGGTTACATCTGGCATAACTTGACTTGTGTCAGAAAGCAGTGCAAGTAGCAAGTTCGCCAGCAGTTGTGACATACGGTATTCTGCAAAGTAGTCTGCGATATGCCACAGGTTGCTTGTGCCAAAGTGGACTTATGCCACCAGTTATGCCATAAACCCCCGCGACATGGTGCTAGGGGTTTATGGCAGCAGTTGCACCCTATGCTGGAAGGGCAGCAGCAAAGTCCCCAGGGTGCTATTCTCTAACATCCTCGGGAAAACTGTCAACATAAGTTACACCAGCATATAGCTAGTCTAACTGTACTTATGCCCCGGAGGTTGCCTGCATGTGCAACCGCCCATCCCACTGATGGTATGCCACCCACCCCAACACTGCCCTAACCCCAAACAAAAAAACGCCCATGAGTATTCTTCCCCCCATGCCCGACCCAGAAACAACATGGCAATGTCCCCAAATGCAAAATGCCCCACATGGCTGCAGCATGCCCTGATCCTAGTACTTGATAAATAGCACCGAAGGGCTACACATGCCCCCAAGCCCCCTATGCCAGCCGCCAGCAAATGGCACTCTCCTGTAAAAATACTAGAAAATAGACAAACCCTAACCCATACTCCCTGGTAGTCTAGTGGCCCCACCCACTCACCCAGCATAGCCAGACCACCCGCATCTCTGCTGCAGTTGGTGACTGGCACAGCCCACCTCTTACCACCGCTGACCAGCCACTGACTGAGCTCCATCTGAGTATGTATGTTATGTACCTGCTCAATATATGAATGACAGTTCATTCCTTGGCGCGTATGCATTTAGATGGAGCTCAGTCGGAACTGGTAGCAGTGAGTGGAAGGTAGGCTGTGTCAATGCCTGCTGGGTAGAGAGAGTGAAGGTGGTTTGGCAATGCGGATGGACTAAACTACCAGGGATTTGTTTCATTTTAGACACTGCAGGGATCGGGTTGGGTGGGGTTCACATCTTGCGGGATTCTGGGTGCAGGCAAGCCCTGCAGGGGCATAATTTGCAGAAAGCAGGGTCGGGGGAACATTCCAGCCATCAAGGCATAAATTGCAGGACCAGGGGTCGGGGGCACATTCCAGCCCTGTGGGGCTTAATTTTCAGAAATGGGGGTCAGAGCTGTGTGTTGGTACTGGGGTTGGGGCATTATTAAGCCCTTTGGGGCTATGGGGATTGTGGCATGGAGGTGCACTCACACTACACATCCAGGGCTGCGGCTTGTGACATACCCTGCAATTGTGCCTTTTATTGGGCATATCTGTGGGAATGTCGCAAGTTGCAGAAACAACCGTAGGGGACCCTGCCCCTTACAGAATCGGGCGAGGGTCCTTGGTATACCAGTGATGGTGCAAGTCACCTGACGGTGACTTGTGCCACCCTTCTAGAATCAGGCCCCAGGAATGAAATTTAAAGTCTGACTGAGTTCCAGAAACAAAATGGGAAAAGACTGCTGCTCTGCAAAGCGTACAACTCAAAATGCATAAAACTGGCTTAACAAAGTGCAAACATGCCACATAAAATGAAGAAATGGGTCTCAGACCCTGTGAGGCATAATTAATCCTACATAAAAGGTGGAGGGTCACTCCATCAATTGTTTTCATTTCCAATTCTGTGTCCATGTGAGACAATTAAAACACAAAGATTATACAGATTTAAGCTGATTTGTTGTTCTGTTCCTCTGCTAAAGATACCCTTTCTGTTGGTGCTTTATATGATTTCTAATGCAAACTACAGTGAAAAGGAAGGCAGAGTCTTTTCTGGTTACTTCACAGATCCATCACTGTCTGAACAATCAAATTACGAAAAGAAAATACCATGTTGTAACTCAAAGATATATGGGAGTTCAGTTTCATTTCATTATAGGCATCCAAAAATATTCTTTTCAATCATTGACAATGTGATCCATACTGAAACAGTAGTTAAGCCTGATGGCTTGACAAGGCAAATTCATTAGTTGGAGCTAATCTGCCTCTATTCTGACAAAAAAGTGCTTGTCAGTCTTCATCTTTTCTGTGTCATCGATGTAAGAATATGCTCAAACATGACGTTTATTTATCCAGAACCAAATTGCTCACGCATTGTCAAAGTTCCTACCAGGTGTTCCAAATGCACATTTGTAACCAGAATCAACAAATAAATGGATCATTGGCATGAACGTGAAACAATCTTGAGACCTAAGGGACTAGGGATAATCATCAGTGATGATGTGAAGGCCTCTCCCAATGCAACAAGGAAAAGTTAATAACATGCTGGAATGCTGGGGTTTATAAGATGGGGCTTTACTGTCCACAGGAAGAGGTGATTTCATAGCTTTATACTGTACCCCTAGTGAAGCCTCATCTCCAGTACTGTGCTCTGTTTTGGAATATGCACCCCATCAAAAGACAAGGATAGTATGGAGACCATCCAGGTTAGGGCCACCTACTTGGTTCCAGGGACAACATGGCTTATAATTTAAGAGCCTTAACAGGTACACTTTGAGGCAATTAGGAAATAAGAGATGTGACAGAAGCATTCAGTGGTTTTCAAGGATACAATAGAGTTAACCACGCTGAACTTTTCCAAGTGAATAAGAATTTTTTATTTTTTTTATTTTAGCTTTTGTTGACCAGGTAAGTGCACTAGACAAATCCTGCCTATTTTCAGGCACGACCGGGGAGGGGATACAGATGAATGCCAACTGACTTTGAAACCAGATTAAGCTGTTGGTGGTATTTATAGTGAATGAGGGAAATTTGGCCAGGACACCGGGAAATTCCCCTGCTCTTTCGATAAGTGCCATGGGATCTTTAACATCCACCTGAACTACCACCAATCCAGGCAGATGGGACCTCGGTTTAACGTCTCATCTGAAAGACGGCACCTCAGAAGTGCAGCACCCTCTCATGCTGCACTACAGTGTCAGTACTGGGATATTAACCAAGTGCCAGTGTGGGAACTGAACCCACAGCCCTCTGATCTCCCGGCCTCAGAGGCGAGTGTGCTACCTACTGAGCCACTGACACTGCATGTACGGGTATTATAATACAAGCAGCTGTTGACAGGTCAGTCAACGCCGCCGCGGTGGTGAGTAGAGTGGGGTTCTGGCACTGGTTCAACCATGGGGGCATAACCTTAGTTGGTGGGGGTTGGGAGGTAAATTAACAATGGACATGAGAATGTTTTTCTTCATAGAAAGATTGGTGAATAAGACTATGGTCAGTAGTCACTGTCATAATCATATAATACCCTGGTGATCTAGTGGTCCCAGCCCCCACCACACCCTGGCATGTATGCCTACCCGCCCTCCCACCTGTACCCCAAACCGGTGCCAGAACCCCTCTACTCACCGCCGCCGCGGCGTTGACTGACCTGTCAACAGTCTACTTGTATTATAATACCGTACATGCACATTGTGCATACTGTATATACTACATGCGCTCATGACAGTTCAGTCGGCCGGCTGCAGTGGTGGAGTGGAGTGGTGATCCAGCACTGGCTTGGGGTGCGGAGTGGGCACGACATGCCAGGGGGTGGGACCACTAGATCACCAGGGTTTTATATGATTATGACAGTGACTACTGGCCATATCATGGTGGGAAGAGACTGCTAGATCACCAGGTCCAATATGTATTACAATGGGGTAATGGGCGTATCGGGAGCGGTAGGGTCCAGTAGACCACCGGGTTGCTTATATGTCATAACGACACGACGGGTGGCATGTCAGGTTTGATGTGTGTGTTATGGCTGGCACGTGCCCATGGCATTGCCCAGCCGATTTCGCCTATACCGGTAGACTGTATTGGCTGGCCTATGGGTACTTAGAAATTCCAGTGGTGTTCTGGAATACACTTAGTTGTGGCAGCGGCGTTCGCTGTGTGCACCCCTGCCATGTCAAGTAGCTCATCCATGGGCACAAGGGTGATGCTAGACCTGTTTGGGGTAGGCAGCCTGCGTTTGATGCAGGCTGCCATTGTGAATAGCTCCTGCCAGCATCTTTTGGTGCAAGGTGCACCTTGCGACATTCGTTGTGGTGCAGGCCCCATGCGCCATGATGGAGGCTATGAGAATCGGGCCCTACAGAAGCGAAATTTGCAATGTATTATGAGATTTGAGGTGACATGTTGCCAAAACAAGCTGTATGCCACAAGGAGGCTATCTTCAGTGGAGTCTTCTGATGACAGAGTAAGACAGAAGTCTGTGTGTGCTTGTCTGAGAAAAAACATTTAAAATACATTTCAAAACTGAGCTTTTTGAATCCAAATTGCTCACAAATTGTTCTAGAGGCCTTGTGCTGCTAGATTTGTGTTTTTCTTGTTTGTTTGGTTTATTTTTCTCTGATTTTTCACTTTAAAGTAGTTGTTTCTGTTTTGTCAGTCTATGAAGCAGTGTGTATGTGTGTGTTGGGGGGCAGGTGTACTGTAAATCAAAGCAGCCCAGAAAGATATGAAGCTTTTTTGTCTAAGCAGGAAATTTGTGTTATATTTTGATTTTCTTACTCTTTCCTGTTCATCATTTTGATCTGTTGTGAGTAATTTCTAATTTTTATTTCTGTGGTTTAGTTTCCTGTGTTTAAGTAAAATATCTTGTCAGTGTCTTTCTGTAGCAGTTTTAGTTATTTTTAGTTACATTTTCTTAAAATAACAGTGTTCTGTCATTTTTTGTTACACTTAATTTTAAATTACCCGTTACCTCTGTCATTTTAATCCCTGTTCTGTTTTTTAAAAAAGAACTTTTTTTGGGTTGTTTTTATGAGTAATTTTTCAGATCACACTGCTAATCCCTGATTCTTTAAGGGTAGGTGTTGTGTGCAGTTGTTGGTAGTTAATCATTTGTTTTACCTGTTACACATATTGTGTGTGTCATGTTAGCTTATTTATTCCTGTGTTGTGTTAAAATATCCTTTCTTCCTGTCTTTTGCTACATACTATTAGCATAGTATTTTTTCAGATCGCACTGCTGATCCCTGATTCTCTGTGGGAGGTGTTGTGTGGGAACACTGTGTACAGCTAAACCAGGGTCTCAATGTGTACTACAATAGTAACACTTATTACTCCCTTGAAAAAATCATGGGTGTGCACAACACCCAAAATCACCTCCAACTTGACCATGGTGTCAAATTTACAATTTAAGTCTGATCATCATAAAAAGTGTATATAATGTACACCTCCTCTTGGACGATAACCATACCAAGTTTCAAACAAATTCGACAAAAATTTACCAAATTTTGCCTAAAACACAAAAGGAGTAGTTGGTGGAAGTCATTGTGACTCAACTTTGCCTTTTGTGACCCAAAGGAGAAATTATTATGGGCAAAGTTGCAAGTGAAGTTAAATAGAAAACTTTGTGAAATGATCCATGGAGGTGAATTTGGTGATTTTGCCTTAACTTCACCTGTGAATTAAAACTTTGCAACATCTCTAGTCACTGATTCTCTAAACATTAGAGGCCCCATTACTGGGTTCAAAGTTGGCTAGGATCGATTCAAAGGGCATATCAAAGGGAAGAAATGAGGGCATGAATGGCAGTAGTTTCAAGATAGGGTTCCAAAGCAGAGAGGATGAATCCTGTTTCTTTATCTATTTGTACCTTTCCATGTTTTTCTGTTACCTGTCCATCTCAGTGCATATATGGTAACTGTGCATAAAGCATATGGAAGCTAAGGGTCTCCTGTTAGTTTTCCACAGGGTCTAATTGGGAATGAAAAATCATAATACTTAAATCATAAATGAATAATGTAGAGATACTAAAAGCAGTCAAATTTACATACAGTAACCTGGACTCTGGAATATGGAAACTGCTTAAGATGCAGTTTGACATATTTTTATTTTTGCATCCTAAACAGTAAATAATAATATAAACTATACAAACACAAAGGAATCATTGTTTGTATTGCTTTGATGAGATGCTGGGTTCAAAACTAGATATATGTTCACTTTATGGGCCTGATTCCAAAACATTCTGACGATGCAAGGTGCCTGCACAGACAACAATGATGCAATATGTACCCTGCATCATAAATTGCAACTATCCCTATTCCTGAACATGGTCTGTGCTGGACAGGGACCTGCTGCAGCAAAGGGGCACTGCACCACCCTTGCAACCAGCATCAGGGTATGCCAGGTCAGAGGGCTTGCGCTACAGTGTGGCTACACATCCCTTATTGGGATTCCAAAGCCTCACCATGGCCGTAGTTAGGGATCACACCAAACTTATTCTGTATGGACAATGCCTTGCTGCTGAGCAGCAGCACCTCTCAGGTTGCCCTACAAACAGAACTACAGAACTCTTTCAGTGAACTCGAGGACTGGTTCAGTAGGCAAAAGCTGCTACTAAATTACAAGAAAACCAAGGCCATACAACAATCCAGCCCCTACAACAAACACAAGCATGCTCCCCCATAATCACCAACAAGGCTGGTGAGCAGATTGAGCAGGTGCACTTGTTCAAGTACCTTGGAGTCACCATTGATGACTCTCTCACTTATATTCACCACATAGACTCCCTTGTCAAAGTGGTAAACACAAAGATCAGGGTCCTCTATAGGCATAAGAAATCCCTCACCCGGAAGTACTCCGAATCTCAGTTTCAGCTCCATACTCTCCACGATAGACTACGGGCTGGTGGTCTATGGAGCTGCTACTGATACAATGCTCAAAGGTCCAAATTGCACTCAGTAAGGCATGTGCCACCTCACCCTGTGTGCAGATCACTACACTCATACTTGCACCCTGTATGAGCGCATAAACTGGCTTAACTTAAAAGACAGGATCAAATAAAATGCCCCCCTCCTGGGAAACAAGGCACTGCTTGGAAAAACCCACCCTGTATAGGAAACCTGCTCAAGGCTTCTCTCTCAACACACATCACCAGACAGAGGAAGAATGGAGCACTGTCCATACCATTCCGCCAAACCTCACTAGGGCAGCGTGCTTTCTCCTATCAGGCCCCCCTCTGGATAAATGACCTCCCGATGAAATTACAAACAAACAACAGCCTGTCTCAGTTCAAAGTAGGCCTCAAACAGCACCTAATGTCTAACTCCAAATGCACCTGCTTCTCAGGCCCCACTTGATAGACAGGCCTACCCCAAGGTAACACCCAGCTGGGCTACCTAGAACCCTATTCCATTCCAGCCTAGCCAAGGCTTAAGTAAGCTATCAGTCCTCTTTAAATGCACTTTGTACTGCCCTTCCAAACCCCCCACACACACACACACACTATACTCGACAAAGCCCTCTGGAGCTGCTCTCCCACCCCCATCACAGCCCCCCCCGCTTCACTATCCCCCACCTCTTGCTCTCTGCGGCTGGTTTCAAACCCAATCCCCTTGTTTCACTGTCACCCAGCCTCTCACCATCTGGGATAGCGTTAAACCCTATGCAGTTACTCTGCTATAGTCTATCAACAGTTCGGAGGTTTCAGGGTGTGCTACCAAGGGCAACCAATTAGAAATAGCTTAGTATTCAATTACAACTGCTCAGTTTTTTCCCCTATTTGTCTAATTGTCATGTAATCACTCTTTAATGCCTAATGATCAGGTCTCTGTAACCACTGAATATGAGTATTGTCTTATTGTCCACCTTGATGTGGAACCTTTGTAAAAGAGCTCATGCTCAAAGGTCTTTCTGAAATACTAATTGAACAATTAGCAACAATTAAACATTAGACCAGCCAGGAGGTGGTCTACACCTTGTAGCATTGCCCTTCAAGGTGGGGAACTGATGGGGGCTCTGTTTGTGGGTTCTGGGGCAGAAGGGACAGATGAGTACTTTAGAGGTGTTGGGGACTGAATGGGTATACTGGGGGGTGACTGGGCACCCGGTGGAGGGTGCCATTTAATACAGCACAGCAGACATCATTATGTGACTGGTGTTTACAAGGGCACCCCCACCAAGTGACCAATCACCCCCGACATACCCACCCACTCCCTAACACTCCCTATGGTGCACCCTATGCCACGTCTGCCCCAGGAGTCCTCCTGGCATTGGTTTCTGTCTTGCATCTGGTGGGGGCGGATCCATGTGGCAGGTCCCACAGGTGCACCTAGCATTTGGCACTATCCTGCCTTTGCAGCAATACCTGAGTGTTTGGTGCAGGGACCCCAATTTATGGAAATGGGAGTATGGTCCCTGACACACCGGAGTTTTCACCACCTTAGATTGCCAGAAATTGCAGCGATCTAAGGGCTCTTTCAGAACCAGTCCCAATGTATCCAAACACTATAACCTCAAATGCATTTACTTTTTTGGTCCCACACCTGCATTCTCTGTCTATGCCCCCAAATTTCTCTCTGTGACATCCAATTAGGTACAGGACAATTGCAACATACCCCACCTTCCCAGTCACTAGCCAACTTCTCCCTTCCCAGTTACTAAATAGCCCATCCCACCCAGACATACTGGACAGTGAATTTTAGATCTACTGGAAGTTGCCTGTAGGCTGTCAGGCATCACATCAAAGAGCATGGCTGCACAGTTATATGTGACTGCAGTCATTCAAGAAGTGCACCAAGCAGAAGATAAAACAAAGCATATACTGGTTCACACCAGCAAGTCGAACATGAGGAAGGAATAATTCACACAAACCAATTTAATTGGCAAAGTCTGCTACAAAGTAAAAGCAGCTGGCCAAGTCAGCCCATTGGCACAGTGTTAGGGTTACCATTCATGACCCCAGTGACAAGGAGAAAAAGAATAAAAATGGCTAAAGGACTTTAGATAACAGACCTCTTGTATCTGGGCCGATACCCTCACTGCACAAATGATGATGGGGTACATCCCACCCTGTTGTGCCTGCAGGACAAACCAAGGCTGTGAGGGAGGTGAGTGCTAGTAATGGAAGTACTGAGAGATTGCCTGACCGTCCAAAGTTTTAAGTTAGCCCTAAAGACGATTTGTTTAGTCTGGCATATTCAGATTTTAAATATATTTATTGATTGATTTTAGGCTGTTGTTTTAATTTTATGCATTTGATCTACTGTAAAAGTGCTTTGGTTTGGAAAGGTGCTTTTAAAATAAAGCTTTGATTGATTGACTATACACTGGGAATCTTCTGAGGGAGTTGAGTGCTGGACAAAGGGAGGCATATAAGACATATAACAAAAAAAAAAGAAGCAGTTGGCTGAGGTGCAACACTCTGCCAATTCATCAGGAGGCAGGAGGATGCTACAGCTGTCTGAAATTATATAGTCTATTTAAAGAAACAGACCCCAGCCACACGAGCATACTAAGGAGATGGATTCCCTGACTGAAAACAATTCTTTTTGTTACTTAAAATACTGTTTTCCTTTTAGCAATAGTTGATATAATGTAATCTGATGTGTCTTAACATGGATGAAACACACGTCTGTGTCTTCTGTTTTCAGTCTTTGGAGTGTGTGTTAGAGGCAGTTTGGCACCATACACTGCTTGAAGTAGTACCGCCTAATTCTTTTCGTGGTGAGTTTTGTATACTTCCGTGACACTCTGTATTATTGTTGGTATGTGTAATTCTGTGCTTCTTTACCACTTGGCTTTACTGCTAATGGCCTTCCAAGGTAACCCTTATTTCATTGCTTTATACTAAGGTTCTATGTCAGCTACATTGCTTTTCCTATTTTAGGCTCACATTGATCCAAACCAGTATGACAACAATAGGGTTTGTTCCTCTTCCCTGGACTGATACTCTGTATAGTTGAAGCACACGTATGAGCCTAACAAGGATGAAACAAGTGTCTTCACCTTCAATTTATAGTTGTTGCAGAGCATGTCAGAGGCCAAGTGGCACCACGAACATCTGCTTAAAATAGAGTCAGCTTAATTGTTGTATGGTGATTTGAATACACTTTTCAAAATGCTTTGCATTGTTGGGGTATGGGTAACTTTGTAATTTAGTTGATTTCATTAAAATTAATACAATTACTATAGTTTTCTCAACTCATAAAACAGTCAGATTACAAGCTGTTTTAGATGCATCTAGTAAATTGGGAGAACTCAATAGCAGACTTCACACCAGTATGTTGGAGTAGTGGTTATGCAAATAAAAACCTAGATGAGACCTACTTCAAAGCCAAAATACTTAATCAAAATGGCTTATTAAAACCTAAGATAGAAAACAACAGATGATAAGAGCATTACAGTGGCTTTGTAATAGAATTTACCACATAACCAGGTAGCTTATACTGTAGACTAGGACATATCTTCAAAAACATTAGCCTATTGTCAGGATTGATGATACTTCAATGAAAATGCATCATGTTTTACATTCCAGAAAACAGACAGTGTTAATGACTTAGTAACAAGTGGTCACTATGCACCTCTCTCAAGGCCCCTTTAACTTGTTTGCCCTCTAAACCTGTGGGGTTTTCAAAAGCAGCAGCTGTAACATCTGCCATTTTGCATCAAGGGCAATTTACCTGTGCCTCTGCTGCTAAGAAAAGCAGAAATTCAACAATTTATTAATTGTAGAACATCTTTGTTATATAGTGTGGTGCACGTGAGGCAAGATTTACATTAAGCAAACTATGTGTCCCCCTTAAAGTTCACATCTAAAACACCTACAAGACACATTAAATGTCAAAATGGATAGTGATTTTGAGCCATTTGTAATGAAAACACAACTCTAACCAAAGGTGGTAACTGGGTGGTGCTGAGGAGCTCAGAATTCACTTGTTTCCATGGAGTTCACTTGTTTCAGAACTCCTTTGGGTTGTTTAGGTGCTCCATTTGTAGGGTTTGTAGATGGCAGCATTTAGCTTTATGGACTGCATATTTGCAATGGTTTCTAAGCTGCCTATACATTTGCCAATCAGAAGAGAGACCACTTATCTTGAAGGTTTTCCATGCTTTGTCTCTGGCTACTATTAGGACCCTCAACTCTTTAGATAGCCAGTTGGCAATTAAACCTTGGCTCTGTGCTTTCTCAAGGGGCATGCTGGTTAACGATACTGGTAAAGGTAGTGACAAAAATTGAGGGCCTGATCAACAGGGTGTAGGGTGTTGATAGGGCTTCATTGGCGTTACTGATAGAGGCCAGGAAGGCTTGGGCATTAAAGTGAGACAAGTCCCTGGAATGTATAATTTGGGAGGAGGGTTAGGGAATTATTTCTCCAGTTGCATATGGTAGGAAAATGATCACTTATGCTATCCAGGAGAACACAAACCAACTTAATCCTATGTGCACAGTTAGTAATGACCGAGTCAAGGAGGTATGGTTACCAGTCTTGGCGCTCAATCTGGTAGGATCACAGATTAGTTGAGCTAAGTTGGACACAGCTATGAAGTTGTGCCACTTACCTGTACTAGCCCCAGTCAGTCCAGTATGAAGTTATGAGGGGAAGGTCAGCAAGAGAAGCAAGGAAGGTGGGGAGGAGGCCGGGGCTTCTTTGGGTGGGAAGGCAGGCACACCCCACAATTAATTTCTTCACAGTACCAAGAGTTAACTGTAGAACAATGACTCATCTGAAGGAGAATTGGACATAGGGAGGGAGTTCAACTGCTGCTGAACCTGACCTTATGTAAAGCAGTACACTGCCTCCTCACTTGCCTGTATGGTCTGCTCTGATGCAAGAATAACCTTACAGGGTGATTTCATGGAGTCAGATATTTGGCTTGGAGCCAGTGTCTAAAATTCCTAATATGTCTAGATTGTGCTGTCTAACCCATGCCTCTAGCTCTGGTGCTTTAGGGCATAGACTCTGCATGTTTAGATGGGTGATTTTAGTCCTTTTGTGGCAGAGTTTGGGAGGTAATGGGGTGCTTGTAAGAGGGGTCTGCTCACAGCAGCAGGTCAACACTGCCCTGGACACAACAGAGTAATACAGCTAGTGCTCCACAGCTGTGTGAGCAGCTAGCCCAAGATAGCAACAGATGCCGGAGTCCAGGTCCCCACCTGCATGAGGGATTCATTGCCATCCATGGGGATGGGGAAAGCATTTTGGAGAGCTCTTGAGACCCAGCAGCTGCAGTAGTTTGAACGGAGGTCTGGGTTTGTGTGAGGACTCCTTGCCATCTGCAGGGGATGCAGAGAGCCTTTCAGAGGAGCGCCAAGTCCCAGCAGCTGCAGTAGTTTGAATGTAGGTTCAGGTCTGCTGTATGAGGGATTTCTTGCTGTCCATGGGGATGGGAGAGCCTTTCAGAGGAGCTCTCAAGACCCAACAACTGCAGTAGTTCAAACAGAGGGTCCGGGTCTGCTGTATCACAGCTTAAAAACCCATACCAATAACATACTGAAAAATCAAGTTCAAAGATTATTGATACATAAAATGGTATAAACATAAAACAGGGTATCACATGAAAACAACGAGTAAGAAATAGTGAGTACATTTGGGTGACACAATAGGGTGACTGCAACAACCGAGACCAGCGTAGTTAGACTTTAACTGGGCTTTGCAACACTATTCTGGCCGGATTTCTGTTATTTTTAATTTCTTTCAATTCCACCTAAAAGAGCTGTTTTACTCTTGTATTGTGCCTGATTCAAGGGTTGTTTTGTTGTATTTAAAATAGTGTTTACAGTCTTTGAAATTTTGTGTGGCTAGGCGCTTAGGCGCTAACCCCCGCCATACCCTCCTAGTGTTTTGTTGTGTAAATCCTGAGTTTTAGCACCTTATTGCAGATTACTGACAAAGGTACCTGCTGACTGCCTTCTCTTCTGTCCCCACCTTGTAGCCAAGCGCGGCCCTGAGTTCGGGGGCCGGAGGGGCTCCGAGCCGCCAGCGGAGGATGGCGGCGTCCGCCCATCCGACCGGGGGTTCCAGGAGGCCGGGAGAAGCAGGCAGAAAGATGCGGCAAAGCCGCAAACCAATCGGAAAGCGACCGCTGTCTCTGCCTTGCTTCCGATTGGTGTGCCTTCCCATAGACTTTAACTGGACTTTGCAACACTATTCTGGCCGGGATTTCTGTTTATTTTTAATTTCTTTCAATTCCACCTAAAAGAGCTGTTTACTCTTGTATTGTGCCCGATTCAAGGGTTGTTTTGTTGTATTTAAAATAGTGTTTACAGTCTTTTGAAATTTTGTGGCTAGACGCTAGGCGCTAACCCCCATACCCTCCCAGTCTTTTGTTGTGTAAATCCTGAGTTTTAGCACCTTATTGCAGATTACTGCAATAAAGGTACCTGCTGACTGCCTTCTCTTCTGTCCCCCACCTTGTAGCTGGCGCAGCTCTTGAGTTCCAGGGAGTGGAGGGCTCCGAGCCGCCAGCGGGGCGGCGGCGCCCGCCCTAGCTGACTGGGGTTCCAGGAGGCCGAGAAGCAGGCAGAAAGGCACGGCAAAGCGCAAAATTTTTGCCCGCCCCCAGTTGATTCTTTTTATACACTTTCTCCCGCCATTTCTCTAATCCACGCCCACATCTATTTCCGCTCCTCTCTTAACCCATACCTAACCTCCACAATGCTACTTTGCTTCCTTTTGCTCCTGAGCCTCTCATCTCCCAATCCCTTATGATAATTATGATATACCCCTGTCACGATGAATAAGTTAGTGAATATGATCTGCCCACCCTGCCATCCACAATGGACAACCACCTATTCCTTATTCATTTCGAACCACTTTTACACTGCAACCCCTGGGTATCCCACATAAAGCCTCTAACAATTCAACACTCCCTAGCACCTTACATGTATCCTGGCTTTATATTAACCCACTATGCCTGTCCATCAGATTATTATGTTATGATAAAATTCACACCTGTATAACAGGACCTTCTCCCATCACACAGCGGGCACCCAGGAATAAGAGGAAATGCTCTGACCACTCACTATCCCTGTCCCTTGGTGCCCTCCTCAAATTAATCTTCTTCCTTCTGATCTGCATTGGTACTATTGAAATAAATCCTGGCCCCATTGAAAGTTTCTTTCCCCTGCTGATCTATCCTCCATAAATGGCCTAAGCTTCCTACATTTCAATGCTTGCAGCCTCTTAAAAAGTTCTCCTTAATACAGGCTTGGGTGGCACATACTCTACCTGACTTCCTGGTCATCTCTGAATCTTTGCTCAGACCTACAACAAAGACAGTGTTGTAAACCTTCCCAACTATCAGCTCTTCAGAGCAGATCGCCCTTCCAGGGTGGTGGGTGGCCATATACATTAGGACACCATCTCTGCAACCTGCCTCATCAACACATCCTAACCAAAGGAATTTGAATGTTTGTCAATCAAAATATCCCTTCCTAACTTGTCTTCATTTAAATTGATTGGCTGCTACAGGCCCCTCTGCAGGCCTCAAACTACTATCTCACCTAGGTCAATACTCAATCTAGGCCCTGAAGATACCATCATCCTTGGTGATTTGAATTTAAACTGGCTATCTAATGTATCTGCACCATTGGTAACCTTTGTGACACCTATGGATTTACACAACTAATTAAAGACCCAACCAGGGTTAACCTAAAAACTCTAGCAACAGCTCACTCCTGGATATTATGTTGGTAAACAAGCCTCACTTATATTCGCATGCAGGAGTACTACCGAGTGATGTAAGTGATCATTGTCCTATAGCTGGCATAAGATCTACACTCAAACCACCCAATCCTGCAGAATTTGTCCTCAAAAGGTCAAAAAGAAATTCAACATCTCAGGATACCTCCATGACTTGAGTAATACAATATATTGGCAAGATTTCTACCTTACAACCTCAGTTGAAACAGCTCTCCAGACCTTAAAGGACATTATCACTAGTGTTCTCAATATTCATGCACCAATCACCAGTATCAGAACTAAAGCAAGATCCTGCCCTTGGTTCACCACTGATCTTAAAGCAGCCTTGTTAACCAGAGACAAACTGTGGAAAAAGGCAAGAAAAACAAAGGATACCAGAGACTGGCTAAATTTCAGAAAAGCAAGGAATTCATGTACAAAACAAATAAGAAATGCCAAAGCTGCCTATTATAGAGCTGAACTGGATGCTCCTACAATAACCCAACCAGACTCTGGGGTACTATAAAGGAATTCTGGGCCAAAACTCTACTCCTGCCTTAACCTCCAAACTGCTACTAAATGATACAGAAATTACGGGCAAACAAGAAATCCTAAATACCTTCAATGACCACTTCACCACAGCTGGCCTAGCATTTGACTCATCACCTGCAAATCTCCTGAGATCTTCCTTGAACCTTCAATCCACTGTGGGACAAAAGGCTACTCAACTTTTCCTTCAACCCAATATCCTTGAAAGAAGTGGAAGACTCTCTCTAATTTAGATACTTCTAAGAGTGCAGGTACAGACTCCCTGATCCCTACTTCCTTAAAATTGCATCACACGCCTTATCTGCCCCTCACTCATCTCTTCAATCTTTCCCTAACTACTGGATCCATTCCTCCACTTGAAAACAGCTCAAGTAGTTCCACTACTTAAATCTGGTGATCCCATGGACCTCAACAATTACAGGCCCATTTCCATCCTATCAGTACTATCCAAGATGCTCGAAAATTAGTAAACTCACAATTAAGGGACTATCTGGATAACAAATACCTCCTAAATTCAGCACAATCGGGATTTAGATCAAGGCATAGCACCATTTCTGCCCTAGCCAAAGTAACTAACGATTGGCAGACTGCCTTGGATAAGAAGAACAGTACCTGTGCTGTGTTCCTGGATTTGAGTAAAGCATTTGACACAGTGGATCATGAATCATTAATCACCTCCTTAACTCACTAGGACTGGATTCTCTCTCACTCAGCTGGTTTAAAGTGCTACCTATCAGATAGGTCACAACTGGTAAAAATGGAAATTACCTATCCACCTTAAAACCACTGCTAAGAGGTGTACCACAAGGCTCTATTCTTGGCCCCATCCTCTTTGCCATTTATATTAATAATATCGATGCCAACCTCACTCAATCTAACATTCATCTGTTTGCTGATGATACTGTATTATATGTCAGCAATCCTCATTACCTAAAGCCTGTGAGCTGTTACAATCTGAATTCTCCATCCTGCAACACAATCTACTGAAAAAAAGCTATTTCTAAATGCCAACAAAACAAAAGCTATGTTCTTTGCCACAAAGAGTTGCTCTCCACTACCTCATCACCCACCACCCTACAATTATCCACCCTACTTGGAGAAAAGCTGGAATTTGTTGATAACTTCAAATACCTTGAGTCTGGATTGATAACAGGCTTGACTATTCTGTCCATATTGAAGAGCTACTAAAAAACTGAGACAAAGGCTTGGTCTATTTTTAGAATAAAACACTACTTTAACAGAGACTCCAAAAAGATTAATCCAGGCATCATTCCTATCCCTCATTGATTATGCTGACTTTCTCTATGGCCATTGTTCACTCCCTCTTAAAAGCTGGACATCCTGTATCATAGATCCATCAGATTTATTACTGACCTCCCTCCAGCACCCATCATTGCTCTCTTTATATGGCAGTCAACTGGACATCACTACAACACAGAAGAAATAGGAATGCTGCAATCTGGATATTCAAAGCTTTATCAGGCAAACTACCCACCTATATCACAGACTGTTTTACCCAAATTACTTCTAGGCCATACACCTTAAGGATCAGTAAACTCATCATACTAAAGGTCCCCAATGCCTGCACCCGGTTTGGGAGGGCCGCTATCAGCTACTCACTAGCAGTTGCATGGAACTCACTCCAAAAATCCATGAAGCTAAATAGCCTCTTACCTTTAACATCCTTCAAAAGATTATTCTCCACCCTATTTCCAGAACTCTGCAATTGCTTTTATAAGGCCTAATCCCCTACCCTACCCTACCTACCCTCCCACCCCTTTTCCGTGTTCCATTATGTTAGTTCTACTTCTATTTTCCAGTCACCTGATATACTCTCATAAAAGCCAATTAGGCCCTATAACTTATATATTATGCCTGCTATACCCATTGTCTCCTTTTTCTTACAGGTTAAATGGTTTTACTGTGCCTTGTATATATGTAAATTGTTGTATATTATCACTTTATGTCATTGTACTACTGTTTATGTTATTCTTGTCTATGTAAAAATACTTGTACTCTTATTTGTATGACCACCAGGTCCATCTTGTAATGAGCTACGCTCAACGATGTTCGCCTGACTAAATAAAGATTTTGATTGATTGATTGATTGATTGAAAATGGCAAATGGGTGATAAGAGCGACTGGGATGATGCTACCATACCTCACTATCAATGAGTGCCGTTGAGTGAGAATCATAGAAATAGGGTGGATGGGGTAAAGCCCATCACATGGTACAGACAGCAACTGTAATAAAATAGGAGACACCTGTGGGACAGCATACAATTTTCAGCTCCAGGTGTAAGCTGTAATAATAGCCATAATGTGCGTCGCTGTGCTGTGGTAGCACTGTTTTTGCAGTCACTATAAATAATTTGCTCATTTGACATTTGGCTATATGTACTGCTATTATGACATGGAATCTAAAACAGTATTGATAAAGATAATTCTTAATGGTTGACTCTAAGCTCTCATTAAAAAAAGGTAATTAAGTTTCTAGCCCCAACAGTTCCAAAGGTAGAACTTTCAATAGATTATGGGTGGTATTATCTAATGGCCATGAATGTTTTAGCCATGGTTGTGTGACATTAGCCCAGCTAGTTAGACCACCTAAAGGTTATCTAACATCTGGCTGTGATTGCTAGAACTTAAGCTCAGAAAATGAAGCATCTGTCAGAATTTTGATGCATGCATCATTTTTTTTGCGGATAGTGGATAAACTCTAAACCAAAGGTGGTAACATTTATGAGGATCTATCATATTCCTCCAACAAGCAGAGGAGCAGATTCAACCTAAGGTCCTCTGCAGAGACACTCCAAATGGATTTTATCTGCAATCATTGAAACCATCTGGTCTCAATGAAGAATTTGACCTGCTACCTTTTTGTAAATATTATCTTCTGATGCTTTTGCAGGCAAAGTCTGCAAAACTGAGGAAGAATTGGTATTGTCAGAGGGAGACTGAAATACTCTCAATGTGATTAGGGTCATAAGATGACGCTAAATTAAGTTGAAAACTACACAGTGTAACTAAATGTGTAGTTATACCAAACTTCAGAAACCATTGAAAAAATATTTTGATAAAAATGTATTCTTTAACCATCATGTAATTCTACATATCAATGCAAATTTATTGTATTGGTACAGTCTATTACAGTCTAAAAATATAATATCAGCACAATGTAGTTACCGTATTTGGACTATATCACAACTAAAAAACATACCAATAACATATTGAAAAGCAAGTTCAGATATTACTGATACATTAAAATGGTATCAACATAAAAAACCAATATTGATTAGGTTAATTCTTAATGGCTGGACTCCAAGCTTCATTTTAGAAAAAATTTAGTTTCTAGCCCCAATAATTCCAAAGGTACACCTTTCAAAAGATAATGGTGTCATTTTCAGCCATGGCTACATAACATCAGCTGCTTAGTTAGACCACCTAAAAGGTGATCTAACTTCTGAATGCGATTGCTAGAACTTGCACTCAGAAAATGAGGCATGTGTCAGAATTTTGACGATGCATATTTTTTTTTTTCGCAGAATAGTGGATACACTGTCACAGATGCATTGGGATGTTTGAAAATATGAAGCAAGCATCCCAGTACATTTGCTAGTACATAGCACATATCAGACATATGGATGCAAGTGCTGCGTCCTCTCCTTTGAAAACCACACTGTTTCTTTAAAATGGGATAACTTTTGAACTGGTAGTGAATATGATTTGCTATAGCAATCATATATTGATATAAAATGGTTCACAACAGTTTTAAGTCCTATTATTTTAACAACATGTTATACTGGTATGTACAGACATGTGAATGTTACTGCTTTCAAAATAAAATTTCAAGCACTGAAAATATCACGAAAGATTATTTTGGAAATGGTTGCAAGACACTAGTGGTTGTTCTGTCCAAGAGTAACACATTCTTTTCTAGTTCTTTAACAAAAAAGTGTTAGAAAACTTGGACCTCTGGATTGATTTGTAAAAAGATTGCAGATATATCTTAGGAAGTTACTACCATCTGAGTAAGATAAATTACAGCTATGTATTATGTAATGAAATGTGCTCTGTATTCACCTCTCACTGCAAAACCTCTAATTGTCAATCTGCTGTCTGTACACAGTAAAAAAAATAGAAATGATATATTTTATCTTTAAAGCAAACCAAATTATCAGCAAATGGGGCAAATTTAATTTTAGGTTTTCTGAAATAAGAAAATAGTTCTTATTTTAAAAATCTGAGTATCATAAAACAAGACAATACATCTTATTTTAGGATCTAATAAATTCCTAGTATTTTATTAATTCCTTTAATTCAAAATTGCTCTAAAATCATAATAAGCCTATTATTACATTAATTACCACATCAGCACTGGCAAGGTGTTCATCAGAGTAGAGAATGTATTCTTCTTCTATTTATATCATGAGTTAGTTAGTATGTCAATATGTTTTGTGCTCATGTACTTATTTTCCTTCTGTATATTATATGTTTCAATTCTAAATTGTAAGCTATAATTATGAAATGGGTACTAAGAATCTTGGCTCCTGAGTGGTGAGCTATTTTTAGTCAGGCCATTATTCTAGCACAATAGCCCAGCTGTATGTACTCTGAGACCAACAGACTGACCACTAACCTTTGGAGGGCTCCTCCTCTTAACTGACCATCACCCTCTGCCTATCATACAGAGAGTGGATCACACCTTTTGTTTTTTTATTATTACGTGCCTGTCTTTTATCAAATGGAGGTAGAACGGGGATGAACAGACACAGACTACACTACACTATATGCAGAATTGCCTAGTACTTCTTTCCGTCAACAAACAATAAATAAATGTAATACCAATCACCTGGCAGCTCTGATGAATTCAGTCCTTCCATAGCTTCCGCTCATGGCAGCTCAATTCTCTTTACCTCATCACAGCTCAGCTACTCACTCCTCCCCAGTGCCATGGACAAACTATTTCCTTTAAAAAAAAAAATTAAATGGCAAAGCCCGCTGTGCCCCAAAGAGATACACCCACACTGAGTCTTCTTACTTGGCCTACTCTGCCCTGATTGAATGCAATAATGTGAAGCCATTGCTCAGTACTTCCATTATTTACAGTGAGAAAAGAAATGATTCTGCTACCCACTGACAAACTAGTCACAACATAATGTCCAAATGGGACTTTTTTTTTCTTTTAATGATTTATTTTAACATTTTGTGTCCTTTTGGCAACTAATAAATTGATTTTAGTTATTTATTTATTTATTTACAAAGTCTGGCAGGGACCCGTTTCATAATCGCAATAAGGCACTCTGGGGGCCTTATGTTGTCTAACCGCCCTTCTCTGGAGGTGGAAGCACTTGGCTTTGCCTCATGCTTCAACCCACCTGAGGCAGGCTGTTATCCCACCATAATGCCTCCCCGAGTGCCTTATTGTTTACTGCTGCACATTTCAATATTCAAATGGAACTGCATTCTGGGAGTAATAAAAGGATTTTCTTGTTTTAAGTATCTTTTGTTCTCACACTTGTTTTAAGTTTCCTTTCCTTGTTTAAGATTTTATTTACTGCTAACTGTTAATATAGAAATCAAATAAATACTGGGAATAAGTTGCTTGCTGCAATGATCTACCCACTGGATCCACTGGAAATCTTAAGATTAACAAAAATATTACATCCTTCATTATAATCTGGGCATATCTGTACCATGGCATGGCACTATCTTTATTACATGAATGTAGGAGTAACATAGACACATAGAATTTGATGGCAGATCAGGGCCACTGGGTTCATCCAGTCTGCCCATTATTTTACCTTTTTATTTTGCTGAAGACCCTACTTGATATAAGGCACTTTCTCCTCCCTCCTTACCTCTACTTTTCCTTGTTTCTATCCCAGGCATTTTTGAACCACTCCACCATTTTTCTTCCGCTACCTCTATTGGAAGACTCTTTCAAGAATCCACCACTCTTTCTGTGAAGAAGTACTTCCTTCTTTCCTTACATCTCCTGAATCTCTCCCCAAGCTTCATAACAACTTTGTTCTGAAATATACTCCCCTACTGTACCTTATTTACCCAATGAGGGATTTAAAGTTCTCTATCATATCCCCTCTCCCTGCTATCTCCAGGGTGTACATATTAAGCTCCTTTAGCCTGTCCTCTTTGGGCTGTTGATGCAGACCATGCACCATTGTGGTTGCACTCCTCTGAATCTCCTCCACTCTGTCTATATCCTTCCTGGGATGTGGTCTGCAGAACTGGACACATATACTCAAGGTGGGTTCTTACCAGTGATCAATATAGGGCAACATCACCTCTTGCTTTCTACTGGTGATACTCCTTCCTATGCATCCCAGCATCACACTATCCTCCTGACTGCCTTGTCACACTGCCTACTACCTTAAGATCATCTGATATGATTACCCCAGGTCTCTTTCTTGCTTGGTACTTGCCAGTAACACTCTACATATTTTGTACTATTCTCACAGGTTTCTGTGCAACAAGTGCATTATTCTGCATTCTGCATTAAAACCCAGCTGCCATACCCTTGAACTCTCCTCTAGTTTTTTCAGATCTCTACCCATCTGTCACCCCTCCCACCCCAGAGTGTCCACCTAGTTGCAGATCTTGGTGTCATCCACAAAGAGTCAGACCTTCCCTTCCAGGTCCTCTGCAGTACAATACAATACTATAGCTGAATCTGTCTCTTTCTTCAACAATACTGATGAATGCAAACTGAAGAGGGATTCATTAAATGAGAAATAAAACTGTAGACTAGTACGTTAATTTGGAAAATATACAGACAGCAATCTGTAAAAGTCAGAAATATAATAGTTCATATAATTTGAAAAAATGTGGTCTGGGATTCTTGGTTATATGAACAGAAGTTAGGGCTATCAATAAAGAACTCAATGTTTTAATGATGCTTAAATTTATTTAAACATTTGATAACTGGAAAAGGCACACTGAGCCGAGGCTTGTTTCAGGTGTGACCCAAAATCACTTCCTGGTTATCCAGTACTGCTGCTCTAAGCATTATTGTCTTTTGACATACTTATTTCCATTCTATGTATTTTATACTCTGTATTTTGCATATGTTCTCTTCTTGTGTCTTCCCATCCCCAAGGCACATCTGAGTGAGCTATTACCAGCTCAGTATGTTTTCCTTTTGAAAGAAAGAAAGAAAGAAAGAAAGAAAGAAAGAAAGAAAGAAAGAAAGAAAGAAAGAAAGAAAGAAAGAAAGAAAGAAAGAGTGAGTGAATGTCTCTGGTATATTGGCATTGTTGCTAATGAGTGTTAGGTAAAAATCCTGAACATTTTATGTAGAAGTCCGAATGTTTTCAGATTGTATTGGTAGCCATATCAGCCTACTGACTTCTATCAATTTATCATACAGTACACATCTAAAAAGTTGATACCCTGTTATGGGTTGAGAATACTAGTAACTTTATTAACTTTATCAGCCTTTGCTAGAAAGGAAAATTATCTTTCAAGTAACAAAGAATCTATTTTTTTTATGGAATCCATCTCCTTAGTGCACAAGCATAGTATGTCTCTACCGTTAAATTGACCAGTTAACCTTGAAATGTAATGGCACCCTCCCACCTCACGATGAAGCAGCAGAAGGGCTGTGAAGCACTGAAATTCTGTTTTCCTGACTTCAGTCATTTGTTGTTAGATTATGGCAAAGAGACTTCTGTGATTAAAGTTATTTGTGCAGAATGTGCCTGCCTCAACTTTTCTTCTTGGCAAGCATCATTGCAGTATACAATTTTAAGCAAATCAGGCAACAACTGTAACTGCAATCCTACAGAATCATAGTCACAGACAGCACCAAGAGTGCTAAGCAAATGGACAACCAACTCCCTAATGTTTCATGTCACTGTGATGTTTGTCCTTTTACAACACACCAACATCAATTCTCTGCTTTGTGTGTGCCAAACTTTTGTTGCAATGCAGCTTGCAGGCATTTCTACCTTTTAGATGGCAGCACCTTTATGTCTCAAGTGGAATATTTTGTGTGGTTTGGATTCAGAGCAATGTAAGTGATTTGAGAGGGCAGACACTGATTAAGACAGATACACAGTAATAGAAGGCTGCATACTTAAGTAATTTGTTTTTCAGGTGGAAGTATACGTAAGTAAAGGTAAGCTTTTAATTATCTTTTTAATTATAAAATATAGCACCTGAATTTAAACTCCGTTTCAATATTTGCAGCTAAGACAGATTTTGCAGACCGCATGTGCAGCAAAGCCTTTATCTGCTGAAAATATCTCTGTTGTATGTAATACTTTTGAGTGCTAATGTGTTTGAACATATATAGATTCAAAATATTTATATACTCCTGCAGCATTGGAAATTATTATTAAAAGCTGTTTCTGTCTTGGGTGACTCACATACAAATATAGAAGTTATTGGGAGAAAAATGCCCCACAGTGCATTCGGTCTGCAGAGCCCTGCATAGTTAATGTTGACTGTGAGGACCCTGGTAAGTAAGAATATTCCCTAATGTCTAGTGGTCTCTCCACCATCCAATCCCCAACCCTGGTAAAGTTAGAATGTTCCCTCGTGTCTAGTGACCCCCGCCCTCTGGTCTCTGGCTCCTGGCCCTGGTATAATACATGTATTCCTGGTGTCCAGTAGTCCCCCACCCTCTGATCCCCATTCCCAGTGAAAGTAGAATGTTTCCTGGTGCCTAGTGGTCCCCACCCTCTGATCCCTGGCCCTTGTAGAATTCAAATCTTCCCTGGTGCCCAGTGGCATCCCTACCTCCTGATCACTCGACTCAGTTATGTACCAAAAGTCCTTGGTTTGTAGTGCCCCCACCACCACATGAACCAGGTACACCACCCTGCCACCCCACCCTTACTTTCCAGTGCTATGGGAGCCCACATGGCAACTGGCACAGCCCTTCTCACCATCTTGGCCGGCCACTGTATACGATGACAGGAGCATGCATGCTTTTAGACTGTAAAGGAGTGTGAAACATTCAACTCCCATCAGCTAGGCTAGTGAAAGCAACACTGTGTGCCATTTCATTGCCTTTGGTTACTACTAAGACTCATGCAGGTCAGAGAGGGACAGGTGCTTATTCCAGATGCAATGTTACAGTACATGTTTTCCTGGTTAATATTTATGCAACCAGTAAATCTTCCCATGACTTTTTCATCAAAGCCTTTGCTGCTGCCACTGTGGATATCCACTAGGGGTTTACTGGTGGGGATAGGAACTTGGTGGTCAACCCTTTCCTTCACTGGTCTACTCCTGGCTGACCCACCCATGTTATAGCTGTGGATGATCTCCAGACACATCTTAGTTCCAGGGTTCTCTCACCTTTAGCAGATGCTCATCTCCACACATAAGTCTGCACTTCCTTTCCCTTGTGTATCATTCATTCAACAAACTAGAGTCTTGTCCGATTTCCCAGAAGGTGCTTCCTCTGTTCTACAGTGCTGCTTAGGCCCCATTCTCCTCTCTGACCATGCACCACATTTAGGTCACTGTTGCTTAGGAGAAATCTGCACCGCTATGCAGATGGACAATGATACAAAATCAAGGCTTAGACCCTCTTGCAAAATGTTTAGGTTTTAAATTCAGTCTGTGTGACAAACTATGGCAAATACCTTATGCAGTTGTAACCACAAGTAGGGTGGAGTGGTTGTTGTAAATATACTATGTACATAAGAATATTGTCTAGTTTTGCTTTTAAATGTATTTTCTGGGTATAGTATTGCATTTGTTTTATTATAATATGCATTGCCTTCCATCTTTGTAACCCTTATTCCCAGGTGTGTCTAAAGACGGATCATTTTAATCCAGTCCACCTTCCTGGTAAAACATAAAATAAATAAAACAAAATAAAGTGGTTATTCAATATATCTCTGCTTTAGTCTTCCCAGATGCCATCCTGGCTGGCTGCTGAGATATTGAATTATGTTTCAATACATGTTTAGAAGTAATTAAAGAGCTACTCTATAAGATGTATCTGCAGTGATTCTAGGGGCATGATAATTGCTTACTGTTAACAGCTAAAAGTGTTGTCTATTGTAGCTGTGGATTGGGAGTCTTACCTCTTGAAGGGACCTGAAGTTGTGCGTGCAGGCTGGAAATCCAAAATTTAATTGATGATTATAAGAAAGAATCACCCTTAGAGTGGTCAAGGAGTCTCTTCTTCATTTCCAAACTGAGTTCGCCTTTTGTCATCTTGATCAGTAACATTGGGAGGCAGGAAAGAAGTCAGGAAATTAGTTTACTTTGTTAACCTGCTGGGCTCACTGGAGATCTGATCCATTTTCAGGAGCAACCCAGACCTACAACAAATACAAAGAGAATGAGAAGACAAAGTTTCATACACATACGGTTCCACTATCAGAATGTGCCCGTGATCCCACACCAGGCAATTAGGGTGCCAATTGGCAATGTTGCTTGTTCATGTTTCTTCTGAGGGCTGTGCCCCCACACACCTACTGATAGATTCCTACTCTGGGGTGGGTTAACCTTGTGGGGGGCATCCCGCATTTGCACCCTGACTGTCCAGCACCATAATGCTGGTGCTCTGAGTGCCATAAGGGTACATATACAGTAGATATCTGAGACATCAGTTTGACATATGAATGTTTACAATTAAGTTATACATTATATAGAATAAGAATATTTGCCCATTGCCTCTGCATACAGAAATAATAACAATATATACCATTCATACAGACAGAGGAAGGAAGGCACCCCTTACTACCCTTGAGGAGATCAATAAACAGTTCAGTTTATTTCCTCCATTCCTTGAGCTGTTGGAGTCCTTTATTGATGAGGTAATGCTTTCTCAAGGACTGTTGCAGTAAATGATTACTGGATTTATCTATCCTGATATCAACCCTGAAAATATAGAAACACAGAAGCATAACATTTGGGGTGCATGCATGAGCTGTTGAGTGATGGCAGCCTGATCCAAAGCTCTGTGGTGATCCCTTCTAAATCAGCAAACACCGAGCCCCGTTGAGTAAAGCCGCAAAATGTTAGTATAATCCATTGTGAAAACTTCCAGTCAATGAACTACCAAGTGTTACACTGAAAGTTTAAACAGTTCTGAAGTTTATGTCAAAAACTGTAGTTGCTTGGCACTCTGAGGAGAATGGCAGGACAAGTACCAATGGCCATGGCTAACACAACAGTAACATCTGAAATAAAATGCATGCTTCAACAAGTTTTACAGGAGATATCAACTTTTAAAACTCAGTGGCAACCCTTGAAGACAAAATTCAAGCCTTACACCATCAAACTCAGGAAACATATTTATCATACATCGATGAAAAGATAGTCAACATGAAACCAGGATTCAGGAGTTGAATGCCTCATCCAATTCCTGTGGCATTGGATGGAAGATTCAGAGAACAGAGCTGTAGAAACAACCTACAGTTTGTTGGCTTCTCAGAGAGGCCAAGGGAAGGACCTGGCTATCTTTTCACAAAAGAGCTCCCCAACTGTTAAATTACACATAGAAGCCCTGCTTGAGATTGAAAGCGTGTATCACAGACTGGCACCACCACCAAAGGAAGGCAGGAGGCCCACACTGATCCTGGCAAATTTCCTCCAATACCCGAGAAAGAAAGAATCCTCACTTTAGCCAGAGAGAAGGGTCTTCTAACAAGGCAAGGAAACAGAATTTACATTTTCAGCAATTACTCAGTGGTGCTTATGGGGAAAAGGAAAGAATTCATGGAGGTAATGAAGATCTTTCCATACTTACAAATTTCATTTAGACTGATGTATCCTGCCTGGTTGCAAATTAATAGAACACCTTTGAATCTCTGCAAGAGGTAATGGACTATATCTATGGGAATTGGCCAAACCGTGTTCCTTGCAAGAACCTCTGCCTGACTCAGCCAAAGGGCACAGCTTTGAAGGACAGGAAGTAACATCTTTGAAAAGAAGTTGATCCTATTCAAAGTGCTACCAGCACTGGCGATGTGGCAACATGGCTTGGCAGACTATGAGGTCAAAACATTGGCAGAGGGAGAATAAAAATTCAAGACAGATGAGAGGGGCACAAGATCCGACCAACAGATACAAGAGCAGGGATTCAGCTTCTTTTGGCACAGGCTCTGAGAATACAGTTGGTTGCTCAGGCACCTGGAACAAGACCCCACCTTTACTTGCATGCCACTGAAGATTTGCAGCACCCAGGCATTGGTCTGCCTTCCCACACTCAGAAGGGTATGTGGGCTGAGGCAGCTGCAGAGGACTTGCTAGAGGTAAGTGGCATGACAAGTATACATCCCCTTGAATGGATTTAAGCAACTGCAGGCCACATCCTGCAGCATTATCTGGGAAAGACTTCAGTATAGCACATGTTCTATATCTGTAGTACTGCTTAAAGGGCTTCTGCATATTATCATGCCTATGTGAGAAGAAAGTGTTTTATGAGTAATTTGTTCTCCAGCTACTATGTACTTAGCCCTTTCTGCCCAATAACCACCTCAGTTACTCTTTTATGACAGAGTTGCAGGTATGGGCTGTAAACTCTACTTTAATTTACCATTTTGTTAATTTCTCATATTGACAATGTCCTATTATGGCCAGTGGTAAGAGGGTTTATCTGACTGCATCTGTTATGTTGTCTCCGTGGTCTTGCATTTTGTTTGCTGCACTGTGTTTTTGGTATAGCCCCGACACTGCTGCTGTGTTGATTTATGGCTGTTTACTAGTCTCACCGTGCCACCCCTTTCCCTAATTTTTAGCTATCCCCCAAATCTGAAGTACTTCTTACATAAGAATCTCACTGCCAGTTGCTGAACATGGGGATAGCTCTTGCAGTTTGACGCATGAGTTGAGCAGCTTTGGGGATGTGCACCTGCATGATTCTCTCTTGAGTGTGTACATCTCCATGAGGCATACTCACTCCTAATGAGCTTCAGCTGGCCAGCTATTTTTGTCATCTCTAGTGTGATCACTCAGTTGGGTCATGCACATATTTGAGGGACTTTCCCCTCGGATGTATATACGTCTTGGGATGTTGCCTCCTCTTGACCATCGTAAGCCTACCTTCTGCGTTTTCACTTTGGAAAGTACAGGTATAAAAGGTTCCTTTTGCTGCATGAAAAACAAACAAAAAATGCAACAAAACAGTTAGATCAAGTCACTGAATGCAGATCTCCTCCCCTTCTATCCTTTGGTATTCGTTCTTCACAAAGCCTTGTACAGATATTTAATGTTTCCTGTATCCATACAATTTGGGAGCAGCACCCCTTATTAAATTAACTACAGGACATGGACTGACCTGGTGGAGTGCACCTGAAGGAAAATGTGGATGTCGGAAAGGATGCCTACCTTACATACTGTATAGTGTTCAATGCCCTTCTGCATGTTAGACAGCCACTGCTTCATTGTCAAAAGGTATAAATAGGGCTTGAGAGATCTCCATAAGCCAAGATCATGCCTCTCAGCTGACCCTGATTCCAAGGGATATACCTCATTTGGACCCTCAGGATGGCTCTGTCCCTCATCCATCCCTCATTAAAGGGGTGCTGCCCACACTGAGAAGGTGGTGTAAATTTGGATTTAAAGCAGGAATTCATAGTATTTCAACATGTTAAACCAAAATAAACTTTGCACAGCTGTAGGAAATAGTCTCCACAGTATGTAGAGGTTGTATCTACATGTTTGGAATGTGTTCCTCTTTATGAGGGTCTGTGTTCCACACTGTCCCTTGTTTTGAGTGTCCATGTCTCTCATTTCAGTTGGAAAGGGTTGAGGGGCATGCTTAGATGCATGACTATCAAACTCTTTCCTTACTCAGTGAAGAGATAAATTCATATGGTCAATTTTGGAATGTGACTGTCCTCAGAAGTGTGACCTGTTAGGGCTACACTAAAACCTTGTTTTGGCTAATTAACTTCAGCAATGGTTTGGACCAGATGACCCTTTCTCAACTGGGCACCTGGATGTAAGGGATTCCACATCTACTCAGCAAGGAGTATGAACTGCACATAGTCAAAGACCGTTAGGTGGCAGAATCAGGGACCTCACTCCTTGTATCTGCAACATCTATTAGCTCTACAGAGTAGTTTCCTAGTAGTTTTCTAATGTTGTTTTACCATTAATGTTATTTGTTAGTCTTACACTTAATGTTATTATCTTTTGTGCATTACAGACAAAATCTCTTCAGAGAATGCCTGCAATATCCAAACTTTCGAAGCAGGAAAGAAGAAAGTTAGGCTAACCAGGATATGCTATCATTCAGATTCTTGTATGTGACACAAGCACATCAGACTACACTGTGCTGTGGCCAGACACACTCTATGTTCAAGTCTTCTGCGCTTTGCAAAACAACCAGTGATAGCATATTTGTACCTCTTAGTCACCCTACTCCAAACTGTCCATACCAATTCAACTTATGTTATTTAGGCTACCTTTAGCCCTTGCATACAACATCCTCAGCTCTTGGTGTGCCTGAATCCCCAAAATGGCTAACCAACAAATAAAATGGATATCCTGGAATGTCAAGGGTATTCAAACTCCGTAAAATGGCAAAAGATATTAGATCAATGACATTCAGCCCCATAGCGTAAATATGAGTTGAAGATTCTATGCTTAACCTTACTCAAAATGGCTGCCTGTGGCTGAATGAGACCACTTTTAAATTAAAGAGAGACAGGGCGGATCCTTCCTGCAAGAAACCCACCTCTCTAAAGAAGAATCAGGCAAACTTAAAATGAGATGGGTGTCTCAAGTTTTCAGTGCATCCTATAAAACCAAGATCAGAGGAGTTATAATCTTGGTACATAAAGACACACCTTTTCAAGCTGAAAAGGTGCGTACAGAATCAAGAGGACCGATATGTTTTAGTACTGGGTGTCCTGGCAGGCCAATCAGTTACTATGTGCAATATATATGGGCCCAATACCACAAACGCATCATTTTATCAAACATCACACAGAGACTAGTAGAACAACAAAAGTGACAACTGGTAACTGGGGTGACATAAACAGCATCCTAGATGAGCTCTTGGACAGGAGCAAAGCCCCAGTAGGGTGCCACACCGCCTCCCTCTGAAGCTTTGTGCGACTTAATGCACGAACTAGGACTGATGGACATATATCGAGAACAGTCCACCCTACTGGGTGGGACTACTTCTTTTCTCTATCCTCACCAGTCCTTTTCTTGGTTAGAGCTTTGGTTCACTTCAATGGCTTGGACCGCTAACATAGTTGATACTCAAATAGGTGCCGTGGTTATTTCGGACCACACCCTGGGCTTCTTTATATGGCTCCCTCCTTCCACTGATACTAGGCAAGGGCAGATGGCACTTTAATACTTCAACCCTTAAAGACACCAAATTCTGCGCTTAACCTCAAGTAGGATATCAAAGACTTTCATATTACAAACAAGCCAGAGAATACCTCAGCAGGTATATGATGTGATGCTTTAAAAGCTTACGTCAGGGGTAGATGCATAAGTCACATCTCCTATTTGAAAAGAGCCAAATGCAGGACCTAGATTAGCAGCAAAATGGCTGAAGGACCTCGAACAAAGGTTCTGGGATAATCCGCTCACCACTGACCCTATCCTTGCAGAATTCATAGGGCTTAAGTATAAAATCATACGTGCAGTATCTGCACCAAAAGCAGAATACACTTTATTCCGTCTTTGGCAGACATTCTGGGAGTCAGGTGAGAGGCCCGGTGCCTCCTTGCCTAACAGCTAAAAGAAGTAAGAATGTTCTAGAATAGCTACCATCGGAAAGAGAGATGGAACTCTGTCTAGGGACGATGCTGATATTAACAAAGAATTTCACAACTTTTTTTCAGTTAAATGTTTTATTATTTTCAATATAATACAAACTTGCATATACAGTATGGTATACACAACAGATAGCCACACGAGGTGATTGCAGGACCACCATGCAATAACATTATATATGGATCAATCAATGTGTCCCTCCAGACAATTGTCTACTTTATGTATATATATATTGAATATAATGAATATATAGAATATAAACATCTTCCTAGAGTGTACTCGCGTTACTGTAATGCAAATAATAAACAGGTACCAGAAGAAACAACATAATAAAAAAGAAAAGGGGAGGACCCTTAGGGTTTATAACATTTATACCAACGGACATCATGAAAACTGAAACAAACAAAATGACAATTGCACCTACCTTAATAATCCCAGCACGCAACCATAGGGAGGTATCACCACATATAAGACAAGGCTTCATGGAATACTATAGTTACACCTTCTCATGGCGCTTCCCACACTGCGTCTGGAGGAATGACACCACAGAGTAAACAAAGTAATATATAGATAAAGTAGCTACTACTATCATGGGCCCCTGCTACTGTACTAATACAGCTGTAAAGTGTAATCTATATATGTTAGATAGGAATGTCCCAGGTATAATTATAAGGATTCCATAACATAACATGCACATAGTAAACACCCACAAGATCCTTTACTAACACTAATACTCACAGAGCAAAACAATACAACTTAGTGGGTAAACTATATACAACTTGTATCATTACAGACGAAACCTAACAGGGTCAGTCACTAACAACATTAACATTATAGCAGAAGGGTCATATACAGTATGTGCTATATAAAAACATTCAGTTATGAAACTGAGTGGTGGCAGTTAGATTGGTAGAAACAGGTCATCTGATACCAGCTCTGGCAGACGGATATGCCATGAAAGGGCCCAGCAGAGATAAAGAACCCATCTTCCCAGTAAACATGTGTGACCACCTATCAAGTTTATATATGGAAGAGTGATGCTATAATGTCATTTACCTGGCGAGATAGTGCTTTGCCAGTTTTTGCAGGGTTGCCCATTTTATCTGCATACTAAGTAGCATTAGCCATCTAAATTCCTGATGATTGAGAAGAGGGCACCAGACCTCAGACCCAGCAGCATAGAGCTGGATTAGCAGCTACATGACAGTGGAGTATCCGCTGTCTTCATGAACCACTTTCTCCCGTAGACCATACTGTATATCCGAGGGCATTGCCAAAGAATATGATATAGATCCTCCAGGCTGAAGACATCTCCAGCAGTTGTCATGTACAAGAATTTTCATTTTCTTTAGTATTACAGGTGTCCTATACCATGAGTGTAGTATTTTATTATGTATGAGTCTGCTCCGGTATCTTTATGAATCTTACTGTATATCTGACTTGCCAGCACTGTTTCCACTATAAATCAGAGATTTGTATATTTAGGGCCTTTTCCCATTTAGTCTTGGATTTTAAGTTGGAAGAAGGTAACGTGTCCCTCACTGCAGCGTACATAGTGGCTGCAACTTTGTTGGGTAAGTGGAGCCAACCTTTTAAATGAGGATTAAGGTCTGAAAGAGCATTACCCTGAAGTAAAAGGGGTCTAAGACTGTCACACAATTGCAGATATTTCTGATTTATCCAGATTCCATCTGGATTGCAAATTCTGGTATGTAGCCACCACCAGGAGTTAGGCTCCAAGAAGTCCTGGATGAATATAATCCCTTTCTCCTGCCACGAGGGCCAGACCACCATGGTGCCCTGATGGTTATGCTGGGGTTACCCATAGAAGCATATACATAATGGGAAGAGCCGGGAGTCTTATTTTTATGTAGAAGCCCAATATCTGATTGAGGAGCCAATAGTGGGTGCGATAAAGACTCCTGGTGGGGGGATGAGCAGAGAAAGGAGACTGCTGTAGGGCTATTACAGAGAGTCTGCTCAAGCATTGGCCACTGAGGGATTCAGTATAATAAGGTGGAACAATTTCAATGTTTGTGCATCTTGAAAAGCTAGTTTATATCTTTCAATCCATGGGAGACCCCAACCCCTGCTAAGGATGGGCCTGGAGCTGGTTTCTGCTAAAACGAGGTCTATCTGAGCCCCATAAGAAGGAACCAATCATCACATCAATTTTCCAAAGCCAATGAGCTGAAAGAAATAAGGAATATGTGCTATCAAGTAAAAGAGTTTGGGGCAAGGGTCATCTTGAAGGCCGCTATCTTGCCTGCTATAGTCAGATGAAGCTTGTTTATACGCTCCAGCTCAAGCTTACATTTAGACAGCAAGGCATAGGTTGTTGTCCCACCACTTTGCTAGGTTGACCCCGACTTTGATACCCAAATATTTGATCGTATGCTGTGACCATTTTAAACCAAATTGAGCAACAAGTTGGGAGTGACATTGTGAATTGAGAGGAGTACTTCCGCTTTGGATTGATTTACCTTTAACCCCGAAATGGATGAGAAGTAGTCCAGGACAGCTAAAAGTTGGGGTACAGACTCATTGACGTCCCCAGCATTACCAGCAGATCATCAGCATATAGTAGGTAGAAACATGAGCCCGCCCCAGACCCATACCTTTAATACGAGGGTTCTGTCTAATTGCAGCTGCTAAGGGCTCGATAGCAAGGACAAACAGGAGAGGGAGAGAGGCACCTTTCTTGTGCCTCTGTGTAGAAGAAATGGTTCAGATAAAACTGAATTGGTAAGGACTTTTGCAAGGGAGATGTATAAATGTAGAAACAGCAGCTCTGAAGTGCGTCCCAAAAACCATGTGTTGTAAAACTTTCTGAAAATAGTCCCATTCCACGGAATCAAACGCCTTTTGAAAGTCGATGGCCACGACAGCTGCCAGCGTTGACAGATCTTGACTCACTATATGAATGAGATTAATGAGTGTTCTGATATGGTCGGCACTATATCTACCTTTACAAAGCCTACCTGAGATGGATGTATCAGGGATGGTAAAATAGGGGCCAATCTATTAGCTAACACTCTAGCATAAACCTTGCTGTCTGAATTTATCAGGATATGGGGCAATAACTAGCTGCCTCCTCAGGAGGTTTGTCTTTTTGGGAGAACTGTGATAATAGGCTCCTTAGAGTAAGGGCAATGTACCTTTTTCTTGGTCTCCTTAAAAACCTGGCATTGCAGGGGAGATATCAGAGGGATACTAGTTGCAGAAAGTCCACAGGAAACCCATCACTTCAGGGCATTCCCTTTCTTTAATGCCATCAGGGATGTTGCAAGCTCTGTTTGTGTCAGGGGTCCTCAAGAGTGGCACATTGCGCTGGGGATAGCTTCGAAGCCTCACACTGTTTAAGAATGATGTTATGTCTTGACAGGGATTAGTTCTAGTTGACATATATAATTGAGAGTAAAATGTAGTCATTATGTCATTCACGCCTGAGGGTTTGTTTTCACTATCCCGAGGCTGGGTCTTTCAACCCCCATGTACCTATTCCCTTGTTGTCTCCAGAGTTGGTATGCCAGAATTTTCCCACTTTTTTCCCCACCTCCCAATGTGAATGTTTTATCCTAATAAGTGCCAAGTCAGCCTTTCTGGAAATAAGTTTGTTTAACCTGGTCCTTATGGCAAGGACCGAAGGCCCACAGTGACTGAGAAGATGGGTGAGATTGCGCCTTAAGAGTCTTTTCAGCACTAAGCAGGTCACCTTCCAGTTGTGCCATTTCCCTTCCCTAGTTTTCCTCCTTGAGAGGCATACCCTATAATCTTTCCTGCATAGTCGCTTTATAAGCCTCTGAGGTGTTTTGGGTCAAGTATCTTCAATAGGGTTCTCCCGAAGAACACGGTAGGTTTCTGATCTAGCCCAGGAGAAGCGGATCCAGTCTCCAGGTGGTTGACCTTGGGACCAGAGGGCCCCAAGAAATAATCAGTTGTACTGGCGCATGGTCTGAAATTACCATGGGAGAATAGCAGATTCCAAGACTAAGCCTGTAAGGGTATGGGAAATAAGCCAGAAGTCCAGTCCACTATAAGTGCCATGAACCCGGAGTAGTAAGAGTAGTCCCGGACAGAATGGTGCACTAAACGCCATATGTCCACCAGCTGGTACTCAGAACTGAGGTGTCGAGCAGCCCGAACCCTTCGAGTGTGCGTTTCCTTACCTTGGTCACTCCTGTCTAACACAGGGACTAATGTGAGATTAAAATCCCCCGAAGATAATAGGTGTATCTTGCTCTACCAATGTGCCTAGTTTGGAGTTCAGATTCACAAAAAGAGGGTCATCCACATTCGGGGCATATATATTTACCACCTGGAGATGGCCATTAGGGGTGTCTAGCAAGGCTATTACCCATCGCCCCTGAGAGTCTGCCTTCCTCCTTACCACAGCCCATGGAAGTGACTTGTGGAGCAGGATTGCTTCCTTCTTTTTTGTGGCAGCACAGAATGCAGTTCCAAGCCCACCCAGTCCCTGGTTAGGTATTTACAATCTTTCTCAGCGAGTTTTGTTTCTTGCAAAAGGCAACTTGGGTTTTAAGCCTTTTTAGATGCGTGAACACCTGCTTTCTTTTGGAAGGAATTTAACCTCTTACATTCCAAGTTATATTGGAGATATCACCCATTGGAAGATTATAATAAAAATTTGGGGGCAGGAGTAGGGTAAGGTTGACTAACCAAGGGGAGCACAGACCCAGCTTATCGTTTCCCCAAATACATACTGCAACCATTCAAGCAAAAGCCAGGATTTGCTAGTGACTAACATATCAAACCTATTCAGAAAAGTTATATGTAGTCTGAATAATAACAAATAGTAACAAACATAAACTATTTACAAGCAGAGTGCTACCTTGCACCATGGTGAAAAGCAGTAACCAGGCCGAGGTCGAACTCCTCACATGCCATATCGCTTCACCTGGAAAGAGAGGTGGTGGGCTTGTAATCTAATGGGGACTATACTGCCCCATATGAGCGTACCAGTCCTGGGGAATCCTTATGAGTGGCTATAAGTAGTATCATATTGATAGCCCCACACACAGTTCCCATAGTGGCAGTCCAGTCCAATTACAAACCAGATAGCCTTTGTGGTCCCTTTGTCCGCTGCGATCACCGAGGAGGAGGGAATTTCTCCTCACTACCTATTAAATAAGACTTGGTGCATCCCTTAACAGAACTGAATCATATTTCCCAGGGCCTATCGTTAGATAAGAGAGAATAATTTGACAAACAAAATTCTCACTACACCCCCCAGCTCTACAGAGAGTCTAGAGTACCATGATACACACTACTGTTAGGGGCAGAGTCAGGACGAGTACTTTCAATCCCAGCACTATATAAAACACCTGTTAGTGCCTTTTGGAGCAAGGAAGGGCTGATTAACCCAGAAGATGATGACCTTAAGAGGGGATGCCACACTTGATCCTTTCTCCTCCCAGACCCTACATCAGCCCATCAATTCAAAATACAATCAAGGACACTTATCTAACAGTAATCCTGTGCATACAATATCGACAGAATTTCAGTGTCAGATGGAGACTGATGATCGTAATGATTTGAGCTAGTACCCGCAAGCTGGTTAACTGCTGTTCTTGGATAGAGTCCTTAGGTAGGAGTACAGCTGAAACGTTTCTATGGGTGGGGATTCAACCTTCATGACCTCCTGCACTGACTCCTCCTGACTCCTCCACAGGATATGCAGGAATTCATCATGGGAGAGAGGAACTGAGATTCGCAATCATCAGGTGTATATATCGGGTTAGAAGTTGAGTCCAAAACGCTCCTGTTCGATCTAGGGATGGATTCTCTGAGGTGCTTCGCTTTGTTGATGTTTCCGTGATCTGGCCGAGAGAGGTGGATTCTGGCCTTGAAACTGAAAACCGTTTGGCTGTGGTGCAGAGGTGAAAGCGCCATCTAGCGATATGATCTTTTTGATATTCCACTGGTACAACCGGCTCCATTTTGGCCTTGTCCCCATTAACATTCACTGGCCACTTCTTGTTTAGATACTCCAACAGACTGCTTGGGGTGACAAACAAAAGGAATTACCATTCTCTTCCAGGCACATGGTCTCTGGGTAGCGGCTAAAATTTAATACCCTTTCATGCATTATGCACCGGCATCCGAGTATTCTTTCTGGCAGTCGCCAGATCATGAGAATAATCCTGAAATACCATTATTTTGTGCCCTCGCCAGTAGAGAGTCCGAGCTCACAAGCTCGGGAAGCAGCCCATTCCTTGTCAGCAAAGTTTAGGATATGCAGCATGATGACCTGTACCTGTCACGGGTTTTAGCTTGGGAGCAAGTGTTCTCTGTGCTTGCTCAATTTGTGAAACTGGGAGGAGATTGTGCTTCAGGAGGTCAGGAGGGCATCGTGTAGAAATTCAATAGGATTTCCTGCTCTACACCTTCGGGAACCCTAAAAGCTGCAGATTGTTACGCTGGCTTCTGTTCTCCATATCATCAACTTTAGCCTGCAGAGCCTGGATTGACCTCTCCTGATCCCTTATTGTAGAGGAAAGATCCTCCAATGTAACGGCAGTTCTCCTTTGTCTTTTGTTCGTTATGTCTAGCCGGGTTTCAAGCCTATTAATTGCCACTGTAGTGTTGCTCGCTGCAAGTGTCACCTCAGCCATTTGCTTCAGTAGTGTAGCAAACATATCTTGGGTTTGCTATGCATTAGGACCTGCGGCTTTCCCAGGTCCACTCCGCCTCGACATTGTATTGTGTCCTTAAACTTATTGCTTCAACAGACGTGTGGGATAGAATTTGTAGTATATCCAACTGGCTAAACAACTCCGCTGCCTACCATACTACTGTTCAGTATAACTCGAGTTGAAACACGGAGCTATCACACAAAAATTGTCCCGAGTTGTGGAGTGCTCACATCAGGCAGCCATCTCGATAGGAGCCAAGCCACCCCCAGAATTTCACAACTTTTACAGTTCCTCTATGCTAGTGAAGTTCAGCCTTCTGAACAAATCATAGAGGATTGCCTTGAGAATTGCAGTTACCTGAACTCAACTCAGACACACAACCTCAAACGGATAGGTCTCTTGAGCAATCAGAACTTCAAATGACCTGAAGTCCATGCCATCAGGCAAAGCTCCAGGTGGTGATGAATTTCCTGCTGAATTTCTGAAGGCTTTCCTAGATATCCTCTCAGGTCTGCTTATGTCATCTTTGTCAGAAGCCTGTACTACAGGCACCCTACCTGCCTCAATGAGAACAGCGCAGATATCCCTACTGCCTAAACCTGGTAAGGACCCAACACTTTGTGGCAGCTATAGACCAATCTCACTTAGCATGACAGATTGCAAGGCCTTTGCTAAGATCATGGCCAACAGTCTTAGGGAGACAGTTCCCCAATTAGTCAACAGGGACTAAGTGGAATTTGATTCTGGATGAAGGGGCACTGACAACACCAGACGCTGCCTCAATCTGCTCTGGAAAACCAGGCCTTCCCATTCTCTGACTATCCTGCTCTCCCTAGATGCCAAAAGGCTTTTGACGGGAGAGTGGAGACATATGTTCACGACTCTCACAAAATTCAATATTGGTCAAATTTTAAGAAATAGGTGTCAGTCTTATGCAACAGCACATCCGCAGAGGTCATCACCAATGACACAACATCCTCACCTTTTCAGCTAAACAGGGTACCACCAGGGCTGCCCACTGTCACCCTTATCGTTCATCTTGGCTCTTGAACATCCACTTCAGGCTATTTTCCTGAAAACAGAGATTAGGAAGGTGGAAATGCGTGGGGATCAGAAGGTTGTGATGTATGCGGATGACATCATGTTGACCCTAACAAATCCTACTTGATGTATACCCAACCTCCTGAACTTAATCCATCAATACAGCAGACTATCTGGCTGCAAATTAAATGTATCTAAGTCACAGTCCTTGTCATCATCCCCACAGATCTTGCAACTTCCACAATTCCTGGGGCCTACTTCATGTGCAGCACCATGTGGAATACTTAGGAATTAAGTTCCATTGAATCTCCTCACCTGTGGTGAGATAATATGATTTCATTGTTAGAGGACTTGGATAAAGATCTGTAGAGGTAGGAGCTGTTACACATCTCCCATTGGGGCAGGGCACAAGCCTTCAAAATAATGGCTGCCCAAAATTCAATATGTCCAAGATAATCTTCCTTGAGTGGACCCCAAGCTCATTTGTATACTTCATTCTAAGATGCAGAGTTTCCTCTGGGCTATGGGCCCATGGCACATCAGCTAGCCTAAGCTGAAGTTGGATTTTATGTTTAGAGGACTCAGACTTCCCAACTGTCAGCTCAGAATTATGGCCAGTTCACTACTCCAGCGGGCACAGACAGCACCCTGGAACTCATCTAACTATATGCCCAGATGGGTGGATTGTGACACTTCAGTCCTGGGAGGACCACTGGCCAAGTAATCCAGTGTGGACACACCCCTAAAAGGTCTCCACACACCCCACCCTTTAGCATACCTTGGGGAATGGAAGAAATATCTAAAATTTTGGTGGACTCCAGCAAAGGCAAGACACTTTCCCTTGTGGGGAACCCTTGGTTGTACATACAAGGTAACCAACATGGGACAAGGAATTGTCCAAAGCTGGTATCTGTCACATGTTAGATATTCTGCACCCTAACCTTCAAACCCTTAAACCTTTGCTCAGCTGCAGCAAGAATTCAGACTCCTAAACAGCATCACTGGAAGTATCTCCAGCTAAGACATGCCTTAGTATCTGTTCTAGGCCAAATCTTACATGCTCAGACTTTAATCCTTTAGATAACATTTTGCAGCCTTCAAAAAAAGATAAAGTGAGAAGCAAAGATATATCAACACCTCTTGAGCCTCCTTCCAGATCCTACCCTAAAGGTAATGCAATGCTGGACAGAGGAACTAGGCTAGAAATCACACCACAGAAGTGGAACACCTGTTGGAACAGTGCACATTGTGCCATTAGGGATACCAAAACAGATTTACATTTTAAGGTGATACACAGGTGGCACAGAACACCTCTTAAACTGCATGAGTGGGGCATCCTCTCATCAAGAGCCTGCTGGAGATGCGATACACAAGAGGGCTCCATCACTCACATACTTTGGGCTTGTCCAACCCTGCAAGATTTCTGAGAGAAATTCAGTGTATGTGGTGACATTATGTTGTGTAATATAATTCTAACACCTCATATGGTAATATTACGTCTCACACAAATACATAGCAAAGAGATCATTGCCTAGCAGAAAGGGTTGAAATGGTTCCTGTGAGTGCTAGTTACCGCAAAGAGAATCCTTCTTAGATACTGGAAAGAGAAGTGAAGCCCTCCCTCATATTCAAGAATGGCTGCTAGAACTGGGTAAAATAGCCATCTATGACAGAGTGATATATGCTAATCAAAACAGGCTGGTGTTATACACTGACATATGAGGAGACTACCTGCACTCCGTATACTGTAAAATACTGGAGGAATGTTTTCTTCCTCATAAACAAGTCTCCAGTCTCAATTCCCAATGAAAATTCATAGCCAATTCTCTTAGACCCCTTATCATTTCTTATAGAAAGGCTAGGTAAACATACAATCAGCTCAAAGTCATAGGCAAACTGAATATCTCTTTCTGGTACACCATGAAAATCTGTCATGTGCTCCATATGATCATTGATTGGAAACAGTTTACTAATTAACAGATTCTGATGCAATGCATATTATGAATTGTACATTACAACAAATATAACACTGTTAATTGTTACTTTCTCCATTGATTGCTGGTATTAATTCTCTGGACAGGATTCACAAAAGGTATGCGCCCTGCACATCTGAGATATGCGGGCACATCCCGATTTGCACACTGGCGTGATTCTGGAAGGGGGCTGATGTGCCAGTGTATCACCGATGTACCAGAACATTGCAGATGCACCACACACCACCCATAATGATATGCAGTGCATCTGGAGGAGTTGTGCAGGGTCATGCTCATGCATATGGTGTTCAGCCCCATTCACAACCCATCTTGGAGGCGCATCCCAGAGCAGGTCCAGAGATGCCTCTAAAAGATAAATCTACAACAAGTAGACATAAGTGGTTGGCCACCCACAGGCAGACAGCATGGCAGCCTGCCCACCTGCCCACCCTGCCAGTAGAGATATATGATCTGAACACCCCTCCCTGCTCGGGTCCCCGTTGTCATGCCGCTCACAGTGGCAGCAGATAAATGTAGTCAGAACCCCCTCCTGCCCGAGTCCCCATTGTCATGCCACTCACTGCAGCAGTAGTGTCACTACCAGAACCCCCTCCCACCCGACCCGATTGCACCTGGCGGCTTTCCATAAGACCCCCCATTAGTACAGCAAGACCCCCCACCTCACACCCACCCATAGACACTCTCTCCCACCCACTCCTCCATCCCAGCAGGTCCCAACGATTGGTGGCAGCACAACCCACCGCATTCCATCACATGTGAATGACACAGTACAATTACACACTGCAAGACCATTGTTTGACAGGGTCCACCAATGGTCTTATAGTAGTACAGTAGCTGTCATTCACAGACAGCTCTGTTGGTGGGCAGCCATGGCAAAATGTGGGTGGGTTTGCGTCAGCCATCATCGGGACCTGTTGGGATGGGGGAGGGATGGGGGAGAGAGTGCCTGGAGTGGGAGGAGGGTGGGGGTCTTCTGGACTAATGGGGTCTTATGGAGTGCCATCAGTGGTGTGATCAGGTTGGGTGGGGAGGGGTTCTGGTGCGACGCTCCTACGCCACAGTGAGCTTCGCGAAATGAGGATGCGGGTAGGGAGGTGGGTTCTGAGTACATTTATCTCCCCACCAGTCAGCCTTTAATAAGGGGACTCGGGCGGGGATGGGGGTGGCAATAACCTGACAGGGCTGCTGGGTTTGTGGCTGTACTGCTGCACATGTAGAGCACAGGCGCATTCCGCGGACGCATCCCTGCTCAACTTATGCAAATAGGGCCATACTGACATACAAATTGCCCCATTGTGCCTTGTATGCTTAATGGCCCCATTTGCAGGTTACTAGCTATGAATGGCTAGGTTGGGCACATTGTGAGATGCACTGCCCCATTGGAATGCCAGCCCAACCAGGGGTTGTACTGGCATATCCCAGGCTGGAGACAAATGGTACTTTAGAGGATGCACCGGGGCATCCACTGGTGCATCTTCTGTCAATACCAAAATAGTGCTCAGCACATCTCATTTGTGCTGGGCATCCGAGATGTGCCAAGTGTATCTTCTTTGAGAATCCTGTCCCTGTTGTTTTCATATTTTAATGGTTGCAAAATTAATCGAGAGTTGTAGCTCCATGGAACTTGCCCAGCTAGGAATTTGGAATGAAATGTTGAAATTGTGTTCTGTTTTGGAAAATTTCAATAAAATATCAACTGCAAAAAAAGAAGCATAACATTTTTTGAAAGTAAAGGAGCACTTGGCTCACCCAGTCTGTCATTAACATCTGAGGTTACAGATTCCTTCCTCAGGAAGTCCTCCCAGGCTGATGAATTTATACTACAGAGTTTTGAGCTCCGTGGATGGACCTACCTGCTCTGTACTTTGTGTCAATGTTTAATGAGTAATGGCTGCCAAGATTGTGGGATCCTTCCTGCCATTTTCTGTAAGGCTTTATTATGCAGATCCCCAAAAGGGCAGGGCAAGTGTCAAGTGTTCGCAGTTCTGACCAACTTCCGTGACTTATTTGGATGCCAAGATATGGGCATCTGTTGTATCCTGCTATCTTTTGAATGGGATTCTTTACCTTTAGAATGAGACCAGGTGGGTTCTGTACATGGATGATTATTGGCTAATAATGCTTTGTACATTTAACTTCAAGATGTCTGCCTCTGTACTGTATACACAGTCTAATGCTTTGTAAGTTTAATTTTTCAATCTGTGTGTATTCTTCATTCCCCTTCCCTTTGTTGCACCTGGAAATGAGTCCTGGCTCAGTGTGCCTTTCCCAGTTACCAATCTTTAAATAAACAAATCAACAATCAAGCAATCAAGCAATACATGTGTGCCAGCTCCTGGCACTGAGCTGGGCTGATCAGCAGTCAGGTTCCCAGCTGCAGCTCTATCCTTAAACATAGAAAAGGCATTTTAAAGGGAGAAATTGGAATCTTCTCACCACAATGGAGTGGTTCAGCTTTGCCTGCCTTCATACCTAGGTACACCTATGTCATGCCCCAAGTGCGCAGTTGTCTCTTTCCCTGGTTTGGTGAAAAAATATTAATCCAGTACTGACTAATGGGGTAGTCTCAGCCCAATTTCCTCTGTGCTGTGATAGCCAGCACAGTTTCCTGCCCCTCATTGTATCTATTAGCTATTAAATCCTGCCAATCAAAATGTGTCACTCTCTGGCTTATTACAGTACAGTATTGCTCAGGGCCTCACTTGCCACAAAAATTATTTTATGCGCAGATGATGATGTCCTGCTTCTGACAGAACTAACCACGGATCTCCATGCCCTTCTTCAGGTCCTTTACCACTCCACTACATTGTCCAGCTGCATCCTTTATGATTCAAAGTCTAAGTATTGCCACTGACGGCTGTTTGCTCCAAGGCTGTCTTCCCTTACTCAGTGCTCCCGGATTGAGTTGGCATTTTCCCTGTAACTCCAGTGCAATTTTCCTATGTTTTCCTGTAGATCACATTATTTCCTATGGAAGCTAAATTGTTCTGTTTTCCAATATAACCACTGCAAGTATATGGGAACAATTTCTCCGAGGATGGCTCCATTTCCTGTAAAATATAGGAATCCCTGCAAATCTGAGAGCCCTGCTTACTACTCTTTCCATTGGTATCTAGATAATGTAACCTGCCTTTGCATTAGGATTCAGTTGACAGCGGCTGAGGTGGTTAAAATTACCATGGAACCAGTGTTGGGAGTGGGCAGAAATGTTGTGGTCAGTGGTGTAAACATTTTTTTCCCTAAGGGGTAAGAATAATGCAATGCAAATGGTGATGGTACCCAACTGCTTTTATGTCCTTAACAATCTTTCCTTTCAGGTCCTTAGGTGTATTTCATAAGACAGCATTCAGAATTACAGAATTTTACTGGCTGCAGTTATCCATCACATTAGAAAAAGCATGTGATTTGCATTGTGTATGCTCCAAGCTGTCATGAATAAGAATTTTCAACACACATTTTAAAATTATTGTGGTGCGGTAGTGCCACTATAGTTAGGGTTCAGCAGGGTTTCTATGCAAACTTTGCACTTTAATAGCTTCACAACCATTCCATGGATTTGCACGAGATTTGGCATGTGTAGTCTTATGGGTGGATTTCTTGAAGTGCCAAGATTTGTTCTGGTTTGATGTTTGGATTCCAAGAACTGGATAGCAACCAAAGTTATTTTTTTGTCATCACCTTGCCCTAGATGGTTTGGAATTTTGCTCTGACAGTTTCAAGGTCGAAAGGGTTTGGCCCACAGTTGTCTCTTTCCCTGGTTTGGTGAAAAATATTAATCCATTACAAAATTATTAAATTTTGAAATTTTAGTTCTGAACATGCTCAATACAGTGTTTTGGATAGCTGTTTGGAATGAAAAAAGAATTTGGGCCATATGAAAAGGATAATTTTTCACGGAGAATCCTTTCTCATGAGTTAAAATCCTTTTCATATGGCCTCCATCTCTTTTCCATTTTTTTAAATGTCAAAACCCACAAAGATGACATCCTGCACAAACACACACCAACACATGTATCTTGCTCATCGGGACCCTGTTCAGTGGATTCTGCACTTAGTTTATAGAAAATGACCCAGAAATTTATTTTCTTTACATTTAAAATGCTTCTTCATGAGCCGATTTTCTTTTTGTATGGGCACACAAAAGGAACTAGTATATGAAAAGGATCCCTTCATACAAAAACAGGATTTGGACTAATTTTTTCTGATTCTTTTTTCACATGAGGCATCCTTTTTCATATGAACAAACAAAAGCATACAAAAAGAATCCGTCATATGAAAAACAATAAAATAAACTAAGTCCAAATTCTTATTTTGAATGAAGAGATCCATTTTGTATGGTTTTCCATTCATATGAAAAAGGGTACCCTCATACAAGAAAAGATTTTTGACTTTTTTTTTCCCCGATTCTTTTTCAGTATGAGGATCTTCTTTCATATGTGTTTTTCATTCATACAAAAATCATACTTTCATGTGAAAAAGATTCTGGACTTAGTTTTGTTCCGATTCTTTTTTGTATGAAGGAATCCTTTTCATATGGGTGTTTCATTTGATATGAAAAAGGATTCAGTCATATGAAAAAAGATTTTAAACTTTGTTCCCCCATTTGAACTTCAACAAGCCATAACCCCTTAATATTTGGACTTACAGTAAGGGACAATCTGTATATCAAAGGTCTTAATGGGTGCTACAAGAATAATACATAACCCCCAAAAAATGTAGGGACCATATAAAAAAGTATAAAAATTAAAAATCTAAATTCCCATTGGATAACAGCTGACATTTACCAAGCCATACAATGAAGCAAATAAATTGCAGTTTTGGCAGAGAAGAAGTGCAGGGATCAGAGGGCCTTGTGCTTTCACACCACCACAGATGTATGCATCTATGGAGGGATGGAAGTGCTGGGCCCAAAGGACACTGCACTCCCACAGGCAAATGATGATGCAGTTATACTATCTCAAAAAGTAAAGGAATTTCATTGAAAAATGTTGTTAATCAACCACTTAGGGTTAAAAGCGTCAAAAGTAGGAAATGTGGTGTTAGGGTTTCAACCCAAACATCCCATCCCCACTCTGCAGGCATCAACAGGAAAAACAGTTACAGTTTGATCTATCCCGTGTCTTCACAAATCAGATGTGGGGTGTACCTTGAGATTTATCAGCCTAACGCTCATCCATTCTCCATATAGTCTACACATCTGAGCTTATTTATTGATGGAATGGGGTGAGCGTTGGGCTGGCTCTTGGTACCCCACCTGATTTGCAAAGATCAAGGAGACAGCAAACCATAATGTTTTTTCCCTGCTGCCTGCAGGTGGTGGGTGTTAGGCTGGAAAGCACCAACACCGCATTTGTACCTACTTTTGTCACTTTAACCCTAACTAGTGTATTAACAGAGCTTCTTGCAATGAATATTTATATAGTTCAGCTCAGAAGATGTGATACTTGTAATAGCATCATATTTATTTTGTAGTTTAGCCAGCCCGTCGGTGCAATGGTAGCACTCCTGCTCACAATGCTGGTGACCTGAGTTTAGGAAGAAGCTTGGCTCATTGGGGCAGGTCAGGGAAGGAGGACTGAGCATCCTGGAGGAGACTGTCCTCCTCTGAGGAGGATGGGCAGCCAGCTCTGCTGCTATACTGACACCAGGGTGACCACAGATGGCAGCACAGTTTGGAACAGCAAGTGGGCGGGAGGACATCACCTAGTGCTGCATCATGCACACTTGCATGCACATGTGCTTGTACACCCTTGTCACTGATGACCTAGGGAACACTAGGAAAAAGCAGGAACACCTTGCCTGGCTAGATGATGCTGGGCACCCACAGGCCCTGCACCTGGCTATGCAGACATCCCCACCCATAACCAGATCAATTTTGCAGTGGGATTGGGAGAGTCCTCGCTGCCCCACCAGAGGGGCAAGCTCTAGGGGAACAAATGGAGGTGACAGTTAAGTGCTGGGTGACACCGGGGTGATGAAGCTAGGTTAGCCAGGCAGATGGGGCTCAACAGAAGACCAGGGGACAAAAACAACATTAACAGCAAAGACATTTATTGTACTTGTATTTATTTATTTTACCAGGACAACATTCCGCTAAGCAAGGCTCATTTTCCAGGAAGTAAAGTACACTGGAGGTACACTTCCAGGACATGGACAGCAGTTTGGGGTTGTGCACTGTTTAAACTCATTGTCCTTATCCCTACTGTATTGTGCTTTAACATTTTGACTGTAGTCCCTGTTTCCCAAGCCTCATGGACTGTGACAGCCATTTATATTGTTGTTGTCACACATCATACCCAAAGTCTGTGTTGCACTGCCTTCACAGTGCCATGCCACTGATTGCTGTATATATCTGCAATGGTCAGCAGTGCTGTGCTGCTGCACATGACACACAGTGTGCACTACTGACTGACACTCTGTAGGTATTTTCCATATGTGTGTACTGCACACATTCTGATGTGTGCAGGCAGTATACAGGGAGATCGATATCAGTGTCCATAGCTGCTAGTGGTGCATTTGTGTTGGCAGGTGTACAGTCTGTATTATTTCCATGCTTGTTGGGCAGCTATGCAGCACTGCTCCACTGCACATGCACATGCACATGTCCACATTTCCTGTAACTGTTCAATCATCACGCTGTGGACTGTGCCAGCCACTTCTGTGTGCATGGTGTCCATGCATTGTGTTGTGGTGCCACTGCATGACCTGCTCCAAGTGTGGCTCTGGGTGTCTCATTGGTTTTAATACAGGTGACACTGTCTCACAGTCCCTCAGTATTTACATTTGTTATACCCATCACAATGCGGTACATGGCACTGTAGCTGCTCATGGCCAAAGTGTGGCTTCTATTTGGGTTTGTTTCTGCACTGCATTGCATATGCCTCTCTTGTAGGCACTATTTTTGAGGGTTCATTTGTGTTGTTTGGTATATTTACATCTTTGTGTGCCACATATGCCACACATGCCAAGCATGCCCATGGTGGTTCATAGTTTGTCAGCTTTACTGTATCGGTTGCTCTCCTGTCTGTGGTCAGAATAGTCATTCTGGATTCTGACAATGTGCTCACACTGCAGTCATTGCTCTGTTGGTTGTGCCTCTGCAATCTCAGTGTGTATCTGTACAGATACCATGTGTTAATCATGTACCTTTGTGCCATGGCTGCCATGTGTAACTGGCAACTTTAGGGGACCTGTTGGGTTGTTGTTCGGTATCTCATGTTTAGGTCTTAGTGGCATGTTGCCTTTCTGTTTCATAGGTGCTTCACAGGATGGTGGTTGCTGCAGAGATGAGGCTGGCAGAGAAGTCATCATGCCAGCTGCACAGCTGGCAAGTCCTGCTGCTGAAGATTATGGAAGCAGTGATTTGGCAGGGTCTGGTAGACTGTCCTGGCAGTTGCACAGGCCATGACAGACTGCAGGCTTGCTGTACGGCATGGTCCAGGATCATGCCCAGCAGAGCCAGTTGCCATAATTGCATTGTGTGTAGAACATTGGGTTTTCTTTGCATTCTGTCTCTTGTGGAAGAGCAAGATGTGGCCTGTGGGACTGGGTTTTGAACTGGGCCAGAGTTTTAGGCCTGTTTTCTTGTTTTGGGGATACAGAAGGTTATACCACTGGATATGTTTTACAAATGAAAAAAGCTGGTAATTTTTCAATTCTCTAGTTTATTGCAGTCCGTGTGGAGCTCTATTTGGTGCCTGGGTTTGTCTGGTCAGCTCCTGCTAGATATTGTCCCATAGAGCTGCATTTGTTGTGTCTTCACTGCATGGCCTGCACATCCTCATTTTGCCACTTTGGCTGGTTCACCAGTTTGCCTGCCATTTTGTATAGTCTCTGTCAGGACATTCTGCTGCTACCTCTGCCTGTGGATGTTATGTGCATGTTGAGTTGTACTTCAATGTGTGTCATGCTACTGTTTGTTGTGTGGTGGGCCTGCTTAGGGCTGCAGTGGTATATTCAATCATTTGCATTCTCACTCTCTGGTGTATTGTTCATTACCTGGTGGGCCTGCTTGGTGCTGGGGTGGTATATTCAACCATTTGTGTGTGCATGATATCTGGCTGTACAGTGTCTAAATAGTACTTGTTGTTTCGTGTGTGCTATCCATACATAAAGTTTGAATTTACATGCTGGTTGGTGGCAAGAGACACTTTTATTAATGAATATTGCCTCTGAAGCAGCGCTGCTTCAGAGCAGATGACTTAATCCTACCCTCTGCTATGTCTTATTGGTTAATACCTTCTGAAGGACAGTAACTGAGGTTGCCCGCCTCTTGCTGCTGATTGGGCCACATGCCGCTGCCTCGGAGCAGACCACTTATCCTGCACTCCACTGTATGTGTCTTATGTAAGCAATAAGCCATGACAGGGTGTGCGTTAGACATTTCTAACACATGGCGAGGGCGTTGTGAGGCGCACAGAGACCATTGGCCTTGTGTCTCCAGCCTCCCTAGCAGTAGTTAAAATGTCTAACGACACCCTGGAGTAAGTTTATTGCGCTTATGAAATGGTGTATAAAAATTAGAGAAATAAATAGGAGACCAGAACTTTTAAAACTCAAGATTTCTCAGTTTATTTAATGTCATAACATTACGCCACATAAAATAGTCCCATATAGATGGGCATTTTGTTTTGTTTTTTAAACTGCAAAACACATGTAGTGTAACTTTAATGAATAACTATTAGCTTTTTACTATTTAGTTTTTGGGTGGCTAACACTGTTTCATTGAGTATAGCTTTAATTTATTTTCCAAAATACACTGTCTCATTGAAAGTCATGTTGCAGTTATGCATGCTTACACCTGCAAATTGTGGACTTTGGGTCTGGTTTTCCTTTATTTCATTTGTTACTTGCCCTGTTGTGAAGCGCCCTATGTATTGGCTTGGGGTATCAGTGTGGTGCACATTAACTTTTGATTTTCACATGGGGATTGGTTCATGCAACTTGCTTGTTTCTGCAGGTGTGATGTTTCCAGTTTTGGGGCCAAGATACTGCTCCATTTCTTTCGGTCATCTGGCTTGGCACGCCAGTAACTCTGGAGGCTCAATTCATTTCTGTGCCCTGTCACAGACATTATTTCAGTAACTTGCAAACCGGCGTCGGACAACAGTTGCACCGCAGTTGCTCATGAACAGTGATTGGTATAAGCGCTGCAGAGGCGGCTTCCTCACTTAAGCAGGACATCATCGTGGACAAGTAATTGACTCCCATTGACTCTGATGTATACCATACTGGTAAGTAATCTAGCTGCATTTGTGGAAGTCTTCAGGGGTGCAAGTATAGCGTTTTGGCTCTGGAGGCAGCTTACTGAGATAAATTTGAAACTTTCAACCAGGCAAAGAGGATTGCCCGCTGAGGATACATAAATGCTCGGTGTCCTGATTTTCCAGTTTCAAGGGGTTGGTATGATTTTTTTGTGTGTTCATTAAGTTTGAGAATTACAAATTCTGCTCCATTTTCATCTTTTTAATTGCGAAATGATGCGGTTTAAATTGTCACAAACCTTCCTGGCCACGCCTGGCCATATACAGTTGAATATCTAGCCAGACTTTCCTGACTAAGCCAGACGCAGTTCATGGAGAACAAGTTGGTGAGTTTCTCAGTTTTGGGGTATATTAGTGCTTCATGGTGGGTTGATTTATCTTTTGGGCTCTTCGGCACATTTTAGCTTCGCTTTGAAACATCATTGCTTGATCGGAATTCAGGATCTGTCATCAGGTTGAAAGCCCTTCCAATGCTCGGCGACCCCAGGTGGCGGTTAAGTGCAGCTCGCGAGACCGCAGAAGCTCGAGATAGCATACTTGAGCCCTGCGGTTGTGCGAGCCTCTGCGTAAAACTTTGGAGTATGGCATTTAGCTCCTGCTTAGAGACGGAGTGCCAGTCTATTTCTGTTTTTGTACTCATAGCCCTATCATTGAATACTCTTAGTGCCCATGCAGTCTATCTCTCAGTGTTTACTTCATTTTTGTTGTTCTAGTACGTTGAGTTGGTTGGCACTGTAGCTGCAGAAATGGTTGGGCACTGTGGCATTCATGGGTTTGCTTTTCATTTGCTGTCGCTTGTTTCCTGGGCAGAGGTATCGGTTCAGAGGCTGTGGAGAGCTCATCTGCTGGGTCATTGTCTGTGCTCAGTAAGTCTTCCAGATCTTCTTCTGTCAGGCTGATTTCAAAGCTTGTTTCTGGTAATGATGCCATGCTGTCAAATTGAAAAAGTTTTCACTGCAGTTGGTGATAAACAAGATGGCTGCTTTTCAAGTTGCCAACATTCTAACTGGCATCATTACTAGAATCAATGCCCACATGGCACTGATGGTGCTTTTACAGTGCATAAGAACCAATATCACATCCCTAACAGCCAATCAGAACTACTAATTTATGGTGCCCTTTCATAATGGTTAATACCTTCTGATGGTAGTAACTGGGGTTACTACCTGTTGCTGCTGACTGGTTTATTCATCTGGTCTCTAAATGGACCTCCACATCTTTTTCTTGCTCTGATTGGGTGATTCTAGCTTGCCTGATTGGTTGACATACAGAAAGCGCCTTTTTAAAGACACTTTTTAAATGAATGTTGTCTCACAGGCAGATCTGCCTCAGAGGAAGCCCTGCTTTGTGGGCAGGAATGGATAGAGCTGCCTAACAGGCAGGGCTTTAACCTCTATAGCTAAGGACCTGAGCTTCACTGCTATGTCAGCTTGGTGATGTAGTGGAAAGGTCTACTGCCTGATAGAGGTTTAGAGTTTGAATCCACACAAGGTCACCTCAGTTCTCCTTTATCAGAATGTCATTTGAGTGGTGATTCATTGAAGGATGATGTTAGAATAGTTAGTATATAAGAAAAGGACTTACTGTGGCTGTGAGAAAGAATAATTGCAACAATAAAGTTTTGCATTGGAAGCAGATCTGCAACACTTTTCTTAAACAAACATTGCCTCTGAGGCACAGCTAAGTCCCTTTTCTGACATATTTACTATTCTAACACCATGCTGTCATGGATTACCACTGAAGTGAAATTCTGACAAAAGAGAACTGAGGGGACCCGTGTGGATTCTAACTCTCAGCCTGTCATTTATCAGACTGTACCTTTCCACTACACCACTAAGCTGGCACAGCAGTGAAGCTCGGTCTTTAACTATAGAGGTAAAGCCCTGCTGGGTGAGCAGCCTATGCATTCCTGCCTCGGAGGCAGATCTGCATCAGTGGCAATTTCCTTTAAATAAAGTGTCTTAAAAAGGCATTTCTGTATTTCAACCAATCAGGAGCAGGCTAGAACCACCCAATCAGAGCAAGAAAAACATTTGGGGAGGCCATTTAGACACCACATGAATAACCAATCAGCAGCAACAGGCAGCAAACTCAGTTACTGCCTTCAGAAAGTATTAACCAATGAGACACAGTGGAGGGTGGGTTTAAGTGGTCTGCCTCCAAGTCAGTGGCATGTATAACCAATCAGTAGCAACAGGCGGCAACCTGAGTTACTGTCCTTCATAAGGTATTAATCAATGAGACACAGCAGAGGGTGGGATTAAGTAGTCTGCCTCTCCATCTGCCACTAGGGGTGCAGAAGCGGATGGTAGCTTGAAGACCTTGCTCCACACCTAAAAAGGCAAATCCTACAATATTCTTCTCTATACTGCCTTATTTCATCCAGAAAACACAACAGCATTGGGCGCATGAATTAGCGGAGTGCAGAGATACCAAAAATAACTTCAACTGTTTACTATTCCTGCTGATCACTTCAGTTTTGGACTCACCCTAATAGCTTGGGCCTATACAGAGGCTACGGAGAAGCCTACACCTCCAGCTGCATGTGGGATCCCTTCCTTGGAGCGCATGTTTGTTCAACTCCTTGCCCAGATGGCACAGGTTAGGATGGCAACAAATCATACTCGAGCTTGTCCAGGGCATGGAGGCCCATTTATTTCATAATGAGACCCACTTCTAGACCAATGAAAGCACGCTACAGGAGCACACAGCTATACTCAGAGAACAGCAGGCCACTTTAAACAAGTTCACCTTAAAGCTAGATGATCTTGAGAACCGGGGCAAGAGATAATCTCCGTTCTTAGGATTCCCAGAAAAGACCAAGGAAAGATCCACAGAAAATTTTCTTCAGCAAGCCCTAATGGACATTTGCAACTTGATCCAGCCTAGCGCTCCAAGTGGAAAGAGCATCATACACTGGCCTCAATGCCTTAGCTGGTGAATAGCTAGACCAATTGTGCATGATTCCTTGACTTCTGTGATAAAGAAAGAAAGAATCCTGGCTAAATTTAGAGCACTTAAGGACCTGATGTGGAGATCCCATCAAATAAATATCTACCGGACTATTCAAATACCTCTCTGATAGGTGCTGGAACTACACTGAAGCTCGCCTAGTTATGCACAAAGATTAGTCTCTCCATCCTCACCGTTACCTGGTCACAGTGCAGGTGGATCTCAACGGGGTCCCCTGCTCCTTCCAAAGCCCCGAGGCCCTTATGGACTTCCCTGTCTTGCAACTGGCCTGAGGCTTGTCATATGCAGCCACACCACTGCCATACTCCACGTCCCACCCTACTGCCCTCGACCATCATTCACCATTGAAACCGGCAGCTAGAGCCAACCTAGGCAGCAACATTGGGGAGGAGATGACTGGGTGCAGCCAGACAGACAGAACCATAAGAGACAGGCCTCCAGACTCCATGGGTGCCAGGAACACCCATCTGAAAAGCCTCAGGCTCAAGCCCAGTCTTACACACAATGGAAACAGAGGCACCTACCAGCTTGGAGCTTTACTACTCAGAACCGATTTAGCCCGCTCGGCTGTCCTCTCCAGTTCCTCTGCAGCAGCCAGAACAGCCCTCCCGCCTACACCACAGGCCAGCATCCCCCTGGAGTCAGCCGTGAGATCCTGGGCTGACAGGGCAGCATCCCAGCATGTTGCCTCCAGCGGGACAACAGCGTTCTTTGCCACAGAACATTTCCCAAAGCCAGAAGGGACACCATGCCGAGCAGTTGCTGCCGCTCAGAAAGAAGCTCATCCCAGGCCCTCTCAGATCCTAAATCAGGCGATATTCAGATAAGTAAACTGGGCACAGTACCCCACTGTACTTCATTTTATGCTGCATGACAATGTGACTGGGTAGGGGATACAGTTTAGGGACCGGGTTTAGGGTTCAAAGGTCTGGGTAGGTTGGAGGGAGTATATGGATTATACTGAATAGGAGCCAATGCCGTACCTATGCACACATGCACTCTTTAGCAAGTGGATGGGTGCCCCTACCATTCCTCAATTTTACAGGCCCAACTTTTAGCCTCGGGTATTTCTGTCCTCGCCCAGTATAGCCAGAGCATGGATTTCAACCTGGTAAGGGAGTAGGATTCCTGAGCAAAAGTGTGACTGGGTAGATATCTGGAGACACTGACTTGTTTGGAAGAGCCCTCTCATTAGCAACAGACATCCCTCCCATCTGGGCTTTCACCCACCCTGGACACATGGGCCTCCCCTCACCTTTAAACAATCTGGTGACATGGTGCCACGATAAGGCAGGCCACAGCTTCCACTATCTTCATCACTTGGCGGGTAGCTGATCTCTCCCTCAATGGACACTGCGGCTCTATGCCTAGGATCACCCCTACATCAGATCTCAAGGCACCCCCGCAACAATCAGTCAGCCGTAAGGCAACATAGGCTCTTCTAGGAGGCGACAGGGTCTCTCTTGGGCCGCAATAGACCAGATAATGCTTCTCACCTGCGTCCGGTTTTTAGAGTCAGGTCATCAGCTTCTGCTGCTGACCATAGTTAAGACTCAGAAACCCTATGTTCTAGGCAAACAGGCCTCTGTACATAAGTTCATTCTGTGTTGTTGTTTTGTGTTACTGAGGTTAAATAGTCAGTATTGCTCTACTAACGAACAAACTGTTGGATCCCAGTGTACTCAGTCTAATGCTTTTCTTAGAAAAGCCTATAGGATACTGCCTCTGCCATCTCTCCACTGTGCTCAAAGTATTCTGGTTCCATCTGGGGGCTAGATCCAGTCTCACAACCTCATGGGTGTCATTAATGCTTCGACTCCCCTACTTTACTGTTCCCAACCCAATGGGTGATATTACAGCCTTCACTTGAACGTACATGGCTTAACACCCCACAAAGCATAGATCTAGCCTTTGTGCAGGAAATGAAAGCTTACCAAGATGGACTCCTGAAGTTAAAACAGACTGGGTGGGGCAGGTGATCAGTGCTTCTGCCCCACAAAAAGCGGGGGGTAGTAATTTAATTCATAAAAAAGCTGCAATGGTGGTCCCCACACTACCAGCGATACCGATGGCAGGTGGTTCTTGCACAGACAGATACCCTGGAAGGTCCCATTATTTTGGGTAGTGTGTATGGCCCCAAATCAAGATACCCCAGAGATGTTTCTCACCTTGGCTTTATAAACTAGGGAGCTAAATCCCAACAATGCACTGTAATAATAGGTAGGAATTCAATCTGACACTAGACCCTTTGTAGATAGAAGCCCCACCAATATAGAACCCCACACTGAAGCAGCAGCTGCGCTTGGCCCTTATTAGGCAGGATATGGCACTCACTGATGTTTGGCAGGTCTTCATCCCAAGGATTGGGATTGTGTTAGTTGCCATCCATGACACTCCAGACATTACCTCTTGGGTTCCCAACTCACCTGATAGGCTAGTGATGCACATGTGACCCAGATCAAATTTCGCAGTACACCTTGGTCCCAGAAGTCCCTGCTCTCCAGTTCAACCTTTGCATCTGAAGAGGCTACAAGCACACTAGGAGTCCCCTGCCCGCAAATTAGCTAAGGTAGGCCAAAAGCATGTGGTCTTAATGTGCTTGTTTGACTAGTCTTAAAAGAATGTGTTCTCATTTGAGAAAGTTTTTCAAACCCTTGCTGTGGAGGAAGCTTATATTAATCTGTTTTAAAGAACCTATTCAGATAACAGCAGTGATCTGACCTATGTTTGTTAGGTCTTTTATAATTGCTATGTTAATTATAACTTGTTGTTCCTACTCCTTAAGAGCATTAGACATGTTTCTTTGGTCAGTCCTATTCATAATCACATTCAATAAGGGCTTAGCACATTTGTTTACAGTTTATGCAGCTCTGCCTGACTTAAGGAAAAGTTTTTATTAGAGAGAACTTAGAATAAGTTCATTTTCAGAGGAACAATAGTCAAACGTTGACAATCCAATACTCTGCTTCCAAATGTGTTAAAATAATAATTTAGACTTACAGCTCACAAGGTTTTGTTACTGTGATCATCAAAGGAGCGTTTTAGGCCACAATTCTATCCACCGCCATGGGATTCAGTGCGCTCTCCAGCCTTCTGTCTCCTCCTCTCAAGCGGGAGGCTCCTGGCTGCACAATCCGTTTATCGTCCGGTGTCGCGCTCCATTGCAAGTTTGTTTCCTAACCTCTGGACTCCCCTCACAAGCGGGACCGGTCAGGCGATTCCCAAGGAAACAAAGCGCCTCCATGAACTCCCTCCCTCAGCGGATGCCACAGGCCCCTCCACCTATTACCATGGCGGGCGGAGTACTGGGATCTCTTTGAAAGAGCCTCATGTGGTCCCTTGCTCAGTGACCACTCGATGAGGACAATTGTAACATTTCAGGTCCTTTGTTCTTGTGCCTTTGAGCGCAACCAGCCAGGCCCCTCACGTAGTAGCATACTGATGTGCACGCCTCAGGGTTTCAACACGAGACTTCACGCTCCTCACTAACGCTTTGGACCAGCAACTCCTGGCTCTTCCTAACTTCTGGATGAGGAATTCTAGGCTCAGACACCTACTCAGGCCTCGTCAATCTTGGCATCCATTTTGGGCAGAATGACAGCCTGTTCTAAGCTGCCATTTTAGATAGGGACAAGCCACAATAAGGTATGGGGTGCATTTTCAGTAGGAAAAAATGATTCTACCATAGAGGCCTTCTCTTCCCCATATAACTATATCTGGGGACAAGAGCTTTAAAATCTAATTCCTCACTATAGAAAGCTTTCCTATGCTATTTAGGCACACAGGCCCAGATATTCAAACTCGCCCAAAAGTGTGCAACAGCAGGAGCAAGCGCAAGTCCATTGTGTCCATGCGCAAGAGGCGCGATATTCAAAACTGCGCTGGCCAAGATGCGCCTACAGCCAACGACTGAATATCACATCACCTGCGCCATAGCGCAATCTAGGAGGTGAAGCTGAGCATATCTGATGCACCATAGTGCAACAAGGGATGTTCAGCTGAGCAGTCCAGATGCTCCATAGCGCAAACAGAGAGCCCCAGCAGCAGGGCCGCAATGCAACAGCACAACCAGGGATGCAGGGCCCACCACCCATGCCATAGATGAGCAGAGGAACACACAGCAGAACAGACATTGTCCCCCACACCACATGCACTGCACAACTGGGGAGGCTGGAATAACCACTGGCCCATGGAGACTAGCAACCACCCACAGCTGGGCCATGGTGCCCCATCACACCCTGGCAAGCTGGACCGCACACAAGGAGGGCCGACCACCCCATGCCACAATATCCCACCAATGCAGAGCACACCCTGCACCGTAACCCCCAGACACCCTGCCCAGGAGCAGTGTCCACCAGTGCAGGATACCCCATGCATGCCACCACCCCCACTGTGACAATGCAACCCTGTGCACCACAGAACCATGCAAGGCAGCCCCACCACAAGCACCCATCAGAGGGTGGCAGCACACAGTGATGCAATGACTGCATACACAGTGCCACCATGCACAGCCCCCGAGGTACAGCTGAGAGACCGACCATGCATCGGCACAGGGTACCCACATGACAGGGCATGCCCCAGACCCCACCACCAGTGGTACAGCACCCTACACACCCTCCCAAGGACACACCCGACCCAGCACTGGCCACAACAGCCAGTGCAGATACCCACAGTGGTGCATGGAAGCATGCACCACACCGATGCAATACAGTGCATGGACAAACACCCACTCATACCAAGGGCACACCAACACAGGGAGTTCAGTGGGCAACCAAGTCCCAGTGTGGCCATGGAAACTGTACACATGGCTAGCATCTTCCATGGCACAGGAGTGCCAGCCACCCTGCGCAGGCACTGTGGAGCTGTACGCCACCAGCATTTTCCCAGAGCACAAGTGACAGACAGTGGTGCACATCCCCTGCAACACACACAAGCCACAGCATGGAGGTGGGACAAAAACATCGGAGGCCACAATGTCACCTGAGGCAGACATGCACCACACCAGTGACAGGAGGCAATCCAGCGTTGTAGATGAGGCTGGTGGCTGTCCTGCATGGACAGCCACCACTGACATGCCAGCGGACCGTGCAGGTCACAGACATGCAAGGGTGTCAGCTGCACAGGCCATGGACAGGCTGATAGGTGCGCCATTGATACAGAGCATTCACCATGGACCACTGCACACAGTCATCCAGTGCACAGGGAACAACACACACACCACAGACAGTGACTGATAGCTACTCCCACACCAAAGTCACTTCCCACGACACATACATGCCCATGACTGCACCACCCTGACGCCATGCACATGACTGCAGCTGAGCACCTATAGCCCACTGCAAATCAGAGACCACCACAGTAGGCATGTCAAAGAAATGTATTTAAAACATCAAACAAAACTATGTACAAATATTTACAAAAGTTTGGGGCGAGGCCACAAACAGGTGGAGTGGGGTAAGGGGCAGGGGTAAACAAATGGTAGAGGGAAGAAGGGTGTGAGGGTGGGTCCAGGGGGTAGGGGAAATCAGGGGCATTGGTAAGCTCAGCAGGAGCCCCACTCCCTGCTCCTGCTGCTCCTCCTCCTGCCATGATGCCGTCTGACACCCAGCCTGTCGATCCTTTGCAGGATTTCCAGTGACGCCCTGGCAACATGTAGTATCTCCCGCAGTGCTTCCCTGATTGCCTATAGCTGCCATCCACCTAGGACAAGGGAGCAGAGTCAATAGGTGTGAATGCACAGCCCCATACAGCCCACTCACTGTGCATGGCATACAGCCATGGGACATGCCTCTGTGATGGTGTGTGACCACCCACAGTGATCGCGTCCACAAGACCTGCCCACCCAGGGCACACAGCCATGCGGACGCTCGCACACCCACCGGCCAAGTCCTGCACAGCACCACCATGGCTGTTTAGTGACATGGCTATGTGGTGAGAAGGCAGTGGCACAGCCATGTACCCAGTGCATGCATGGACCACCATTAACACACTCCCAGACATGCAGTGCCACTGGACAGTGCTGACTGCAACAAGTTGCGTGCATGGCAGTGGTGTCAATGGATGGTGGCCATGCCCCACTGCCCAACCTGTTACACAGCATGCAATAGTAATCATGGATGTAAGGCACTCACCATCATCAGGCTGGTCCCTCTGCCTCTGTGGACCTTCGCCCCTCCTGGAGTGACAGTCTTCCTGCTGGCGCCTCCTCTCCCTCGCCAGCCGTCGCTCATCTGGGCCTAAGGTGCAAACATGGAGAGAGGAACATCAGTACAATCCTGTAGCAAAGTCCCCTGCCCCCATGTGTGTGCAAGCCCACACAGCCAGACCCACCACCCCACACCCTGATAACACCACCACAGCCAACACCGGACGATCCCCCATGTTCCGGACACATGCAACCGTGATACCCATATGGAAGATAAAGTGTATGGATGTTACACCTACCTGGCCGTGACACATGCCCCTCCTGGCACGTGCCCACAGGCGGGCAAGCAGGTCGGGTCCCTCCATCTCAGGTCCCCATATCTGTGGCAGCACTGCTCCGCCATCTGCCCCATTTCTGTGGCCTCCTCCAGGATGTCGACCACTTTCTGCCACATCTGGCTCCTGGACCTGTCCAGGGTGCCTCACCAAACAGTAGGCCAACAGTGGCTCCACAATGACAACCAAGTTTGCCATTTCTATCTGGCTCCACTGGGCAGCTCTCCTCCGCACCATCTCTATTGCTCGGTAGGGTTAAAATGGTGCTCTGCAGTCAGTTCTGCCACGTGCAGATGCTGCATGGTACAGTGCTGCCATTCCCTATCACGCTGTCACTGAACAGCACGATAGTGGTGCACCCATGCCTGACGCATGACACCTAGGGGGCAAAGATCGGGCACAGGGTCAAGGGTCTCTGGCACACGGACAGTCACAGCGCGATTGGAACCCAATGCGTGTAGCGATTGGGTGCCTGTGTGCCACCTCCAGTAGCGGCTACCACGCTGTTGCCCCAGTGCACCTACGAAGCCCCAGTGCCACAGCGCCATATGGTGAACATGGCTGTAGCGCCACTGGCACAATGGTGGCCGTGCCCTGCATTGCCTCCCCCGCACAGCACGTCAGCAGCATGGCAGATGCCCGCGCATCAACCCGGCATGCGCAGTTAGGTGTGTACTGCGATGTCACAGAACTGCCCTTGGCTCAGCACATTCAACACAATTGTGCAAAGCGCAAAGCATGATATTCAGCAGTCATATGCAAATCAGCTAATCAGCCATTCAATGGCAGTCACTGCAATTTGCATCCACTTAAAGTTGCGCCTTGCCTCATTTGCGTGGGTCGGCTATAAAAGTGACGTTTTGGGCTGCACTGGCCATAGTAAGTTACTGCAGTCTATTGGTGAGTTGCATGCTGTTTGGGAGTGTGGACTGTGGATTTTGGGACATGCATGGGACTGCACAGTCACAAGTAACACCTGTCATTCTCACAGGCTGAATCATGACACAGCAAGTTGTGGAGGAAGAGGAACAGAGTTGTGGGAGGAGGAGGAGGCCAAATTTCACAAAGGCCGAGAGCGGATGCCCTGTTCGAGGCCTACCTGGACCAGGAGCCGCTTCTCAGCGGGCGCCAGAGAACACCACAGGCCCATGCTGCTGCATGGGAGGAAGTGGCACATGCTGTGAACCTGCATGGCAGCCACCAGCACTCCATGCAGAGTGCTAGAAGAAGATGGGCACAGACAGGAGGAGGATTAAGAGAAGGTGGCTGCCATCAGGGCAGCATGGTCCTGCGACAGGTGGGGACAGCCGAGGTGCTACGCCTGACCCCACAGAAGGAGAGGTTGCTGGCAGCATGCAGCATTGTGCCATTGAGGGTGTTCCAGGTGGTGGATTCCAGACGGGTGGTAGCTCATCACTGCATGGTAGGTCATGGTCTGTCTATTGGGGGGACAGGGTAGGTCACATGCAGTAACGCGACTTTGTTTTCCTTACAGCTCCTGAGCATCTGCATGGATCAGCTGTGGTGGGCCTCTCCACTGAGGCCAGTCAGATGGAGATGGAGGAGGGCCCATCCACCTCCACAGGAATACGTGGCTCAGTGCGACAGTGGGCCCGCCTGGATGTCCAGACTGATGTTGTTGGAACAGGTGCGGAGGAGGCCCTGCCTGTGTCTAGCATGCCAGCGTCCACGGATGCCAGCATGCTGTGACTGGCTGGTGCCGGGTCCGTCACCGATGATGATGTCACTAATGTCATGGCAGTGACATGTGTGTGCCACAGGATGGCCACACAGCAGGTAACATCATGGCCATGGCTGTGTGGTGCTCGTGGAGGCCTGCATGTCATCACAGTCCCAGCCTGTGCCTGTCAGCACCAGTGGGGCAGCACTGGTGTGTGTACAGGACAGTGGGACTGTTGCGGCCACTGCGGCAGCACCAGTGAGCCCTGGGAGTGGCAGCCAGAGGGCAGCATCAGCAGTCAGCCAATGGGCTTGGGGTACAGTGTCAGGGGGGCATCAGTGCACCGCCTGTGGACATGCCCAGGCCTGGTCCTGGTGTGCAGCACTCACCCTCAAGGGTGCTGAGCATCAGGGCCACGCACACCCTGAGGGACAGAATGCCGATCAGGCAGGTGACCTCTTGGATGAGCACACCCGCATACTGCAAGCATCAGTCAATCAGCAGATGCTGGCTTGTGACGGCAGTGGATGCACTGAGTGTGGCTGTAGAGCCGGTAGAGGAGCGTCACAGCAGAGAAACCGCCTGCTCATGGCAGGATGGACCGGATGGAGGATGTGACCGCTGCCATTGACAGGCTGACACATACAATCACAGCTGCCGTGGCCACAGGGGGCACACAGTTATTTGCCCATGTGGTGCAGACACTGTGCAGTGCAATGTCCACCCCCATTCCGGCATTGTGCGACACCCTCCTTGTTGACACCGGGTTCAGCTGTGGGCATCCCAAGCATGCCTGGCGAGGCATGTTCGGTGTGCTGCAGACCCTGCACGAGCACGGTTGTGTTCACGCAGTGGAACCCCTGGGGACCATTGTGCCACCCCATGAGGCCAGTGGTCAGCCTGTCAGTGCTGGCGGTCTCAGCGGGCCGCCCAGCATCCATGGTGGCCAGGGCACTGTGGTGCATGACTGACCTGTCTCCCAACGCAGCTACTGTCTGATGCTGCCCTGTGTGCATTGTGTCATTCAGCGGGCAATGCACAGGTGGGTACCCGCCCTGCACGCAGACACAGTCCATCTGCACACCTCCCGGCTGCTGTCCGCAGTTGTGTGTGCATGATGATGCTCTGCACTGTGCTGTACACCAATGTGCAATGGTGCTCATCATCTGACACACCTCACAATGACAGGCAGTGGGCGTGGTTGTCTGTGGACATGTGTGTGGCTAGGGGTGGTGTTCTGATTGCGTGTGCCTCCTACCCTTTGTGCATGTCTGGTGTGTGTGTGTGTGTGTGTGTCTGTCCCGTGCCATGTTAGACCTCACCCATCCCTGGTGGTGTGTGTGTTCCATGCCCGGCCACTTCCTTGACAGCATGCACCCCTGGTGTGTGTCCATGTGTGTTTGTGGGTTGTGCCTTAGCCACTGGTGGTTGCACATGGCCCCATGACTTACCTGGTTGGCTGAAGTGCTCCTCTGTGATGGTGTCCAGTGCAGCTGTGACAGCTGGAGCAGTTAGGGGTCCCTGTCGCCCAAGGGAGGCTGCCCATCACCATTGTCACCGCGTCCTCATCGTCCCCATCGCTGTCCCCTCTTCGACCTGTATGGCTATCCCACATTTGTTGGCCATGTTGTGCAGGATGCAACAGGCCAGGAATAGCCTGCGCAGGCCTTTGAGGGGCTGTACTGTAGGGCACCGCCGGAGGTGTCCAGGCAACAGAAATGTGCCTTCAGCATCCCAAACACCCGCTCGATGACATTCGTGTGGTGGTGTGGCCTCATTGTAGTGTTGCTGTGATGGGGTCGCGGGCTGCCGGTATGGTGTGAGCAGCCAGGACGGAGTGGGTATCCACTGTCACCTGTGTGTAGAGGGTGGAGGTTAGTTTGGTGATCAGCATCACCCTGGCCCCAGGCCATGTAGGCCACTACAGGCCTGGGGCACATGTATCACCTCTGACCATGCCCCTCCCAAGCCCTATGTTTGTCCATGTGGTTTGCATACTCACCTACTAGGTGGCCAGTGGGGATGTCCCCACTCAAATCTGTGGCACAGTGCTGACTTGGTGCCAGATGAAGGCATTGTGTGTTCCCCAGGGTGTGTGGCACAGACATTGATTATGCCCCTAGCATTGCACACCACCTGGCAGTTGATGCTAGCATAGCCCTTGCAATTCATGTATATGGTCCCTTGGGCCAGGTGGTGTGTGTGTGTGGCTGCATGGTGAGTCTATTGCCCCTAGCATGCCAGGCACATGTACACCTGTGAAACTCCTGTATGTTTGCTGTGCCTCCGCCAGTGTGCTGGGGAATGGATGTACTCTGCAGCATGTGCAGCAGTGCGCTGAGGAATTGGGTGAGGTGGCATGACGTGGCCGACTGGGTTATGCCTGTGGTGTCCCCTGTTGGTCTCTGGAAGGTACCCGTGGTGAGCAAGCACATGCAGGCTGTCACTTTAATCTCCACTGACAGAGCATGGCTCCATCATGTGGTGCCTGCATCACATCACTGCACAGCTCAGAGCCACCTCAGATTGCCCGATTCAGGCAGTACCGGCCCACGATCTCCGTATCACTATACAGCTTGAAGCTGGTGTGGGCTCAGTACTGCCTGTTGGGGCATGCCCTGCCGATGGGCCTTCCACAGCTGCACCCCTGCTGCCCACCTTCTCACCACCCTCATTACTGCCTCCATCTGCATGGTGGCACTGGCCATGTCCTGGCTTGTTCACCCCGCAGCTGTTTCTGTGTTCCCCGCTGTCCTGGCTGCTACTTCCCTGCACCGAAACACCTGACTGTGCTGGCCTCACTGCTGTGTGGCACTTCCTTCTGCACTGTGGCTCCCCACCTTCCCCTGAGCCTCTGGGTTCCAGATGCCCTTTCACTGTCCTGCCCTGTGTGTGTGTGTGTGTGTGTGTGTGTGTTGCCTGTGGCTGGCTATAGTTCAGCAACTTGTGGCTTCCCTGTAGCGTTTTTGCACCTCCCTTGTTCCTTTTATTTTGCTCATTTCCGCTATAGCGCAACTTCCGCTTGTCCCTATTCGCATGGCGCATGTTGTTGAATATCGACTGCGCCATTTATGCATGGTTCCTCCCCTTCAGTTTTGCATACATTCATTATCATTGCGCTGTTGCTCAGCTTGATTTAGGGGTGCAACTGCCTCCCTGCTGAATATCACAGAATGGTGCATTTTGGACTTGCGCTGGCGCAACCCTATGCCTGCAGCGCAACTCTTTTGAATATCTGGGCCACAGTGTTTGCCCCAAGCTTATAATTTATTACCTATTGCTACGCAATATTTCTTTGATCAATTATCTGATCCTAGGCCTCACAGAGCCACCTCACGAGCGCCATAGCAGCAAGGAGGCCCCTAGCCTCACATACCAAAACTGAAATATGGGGTTATTCCACTGCAACGATCTTAGAGGTATCTTTTTATGTATTTACCTCCTTCATATACAAATATGTTCTAACACTTCCCTCATTTTCCTGTCCTTCTCCCATCCTTTAGATGGTGAAGGCAAAGAAGTGCACCTCTTGTAGTGCCACCTCCTGCCCCACAACCTAGGTCCACGTTGCCCCACCTGCAAACACATGGAAAAGGAATTAGAAGCAGAGCAGACCACGAGCATAGACTTGGATACTCAGGGTCCTAGCACATCTGCTTGGATGAACCTGGGGCACTCCTCATCCAGACCCAGGAAACTATGGCTGCTATGATGGAGAGTCAACAAAACTTCATGCTAAAGGTCATGGAGAAGTTGAAATCTCTGACCAAGTCAAGAACCCCACCAGTGCCAGGGCCAAGCCCTAGCCTTCCCACCCCACAACTGGACAATGATGAAAACAATGCCCCAACCAATCCAGTGGATGAGGACGCGGGAGGCTCCAGACGAGCTGGAAAATGTAGACTCAGGGACGGATGACATGGACACAATACCCAACTGCCCCTCCTTTACATCTAAGCTCTGTTCCTTTGACTTGATACCAGGGCTGATTAGGGCCATTAAAACCACCATGGGTTCGATATGGAGATGCCAAAACCAGAATCTAAACTTGATCCAATGATCCAACAGAATCAGCAGGTTAAGGACACCTTCCCAAGCTGTCCAGCCATTGATGACATCATTTCTAAAGAATGGGAATCCACAGAACCGGGTCGAATGTCTGACAAAAGGAATATGGACAGGATGTACCCGATACAGCAGGATAGGCAAAACTGTGGTGCACAGCACCTACACTAGATCCCCAAACTGCAGCACTAAGCAAAAGAACAGTGCTACCCTGCGGAATCATCTCACTAAAAGACCCTACTGACAAGAAAGTGGAAGACATACTAAAGAAGCTGTTTGAAATCACAGGAATAGCAACAAAGTAGCAGTGTCAGCAGTCTACTTGGCCAGAGCTCAAATCCACTGGCTAGAGGAAGTAATGGACAAAATTGATCCCAAGTCCAGAGAAGCTGAGCTATTGGAATGCACTCTAGATACAGCTAAGTACCTAGTGGACATGGCCGTGGACAGCCTGAAGTTAGAAGCAGGGCAGGGCCCTAACAAACAGGGCTAGGTGGGCCCTATGGTTAAAACTCTGGGAGGCGGATAATGAATCCAAGGCCCTATTGCAAAACCTACCACTGAAGCGGAACAGTCTCTTTGGCTAAGGCCTAAACGAGTTCCTCAAACTAAAGAGGAAGGAAAGATCTTGCCAGGGACAAACAAAGAACCCTGTACCTACCGTCTAACCAGCACAGGTTTCGAGGGCATAACAGATTTCAGCAGAATAAAAGCAGCCATACAGTAATAATTCCTTTCGAGGGAGAGGCCACAGCAGTGCCTTCAGAGGCACCCCTCAAGGTAACCACTCTTTCTTCAGAGGCCGAAACCCTGATTTGGAGGTAGAGGCAGAAGTGGAAAGACAAAGCAGTTTGACTACCACTCTCATATCACCACCTCCTACAGCCCTCAACACAATTACCCGTCAGTGGGCAGGAGACTGTCCTTGTTCCTAGTACAATAGCAAAAGATGACTTCTGACAAGTGGGTCCTAGAGATCATATCTCAAGGGCAGCGATAGAGTTTTCAAATAAACCATGCAAAAACAGAGTAGTGCTATCACCCATCTCGAAGAACAGGCATCAGCCCACCAGGTACAGGACGCCCTATGGGACCTGCTTTGAGAACAGGGCAATCCAACCTGTACCCAACTCCAAGGTGGGCACTGGGATCTACTCCATCTTCTTTCTAGTACCAAAGAAGAACAGAGAACTCCAGGCGATCCTAGATATAAAATTCTTGAACAAGTTCATCAATACGCCAAAGTTAAGATGGAAACACTCAGAACCACACTGAGGAACATCCAGGTGGGTGACTACCTCATGTCAGTGGACCTGAAGGACGCCTCCACCCACATCCCAATCAGGCCCAGTCATCAGTAATTCCTTCAATTTCACATAATGGCCAACACTTCCAGTATTAGGCACTACCCTTCGGTCTGACATTGGCACCAAAGGGTGTTCACAAAGGTGTCCATCATACTGGCGGCCCGACCACGGGAGAAGGGAGTAGATATTATACCTTATCTGGACGATACAATAAGATCTAGCTCCAAACAACAGTCTCAGAGGGACAAGGCCCAAGTGCTGACTGCTGTCTCACACCACGGCTGGATGGTCAATCAGAGAAAGAGTTCGTTACACCCTCGTAACACATAGAGCACCTGCTAGGAAATAAATACGCCGAGGGAATGGCAAGGCCTTCATGTAGAAGAATAGACTTGATCATTGCATTAGTCAGACCTTCTCTGATGACCCCAAACCAATGATGGGTCAAGCAGCACAGGTCTTGGGATGCATGGCTTTCTGCATGGGCAAGATGGAACATGCGCCCTTGCAGAACTGTGTCCTACAGCAGGGGTCCTCATCGAGGATGACCTCAACAAGAGGGTAATCCTGCCACAGTCAGTCAGAGAATCATTACGATGGTGGATACATCACCTTCATCTAATGAGAGGCTCCCACTGGAGTTGACATATCACATGTCACTGGAAACCGACTAGGCCTAACTGGTTGGGGTGCATGCTTAGACAGTCGCCAGCCCAAGGCAGATGGACAAAGGCAGAGACCAGACTCTCCATCAACATCCTGGAGATGAGAGCAATGCTCAATGCTCTGAAAGCATTCAGTCACACTATTCTGGGAAAATTGGTCCAAGTAAAGTCTGACAACAAAGTCACAGTGGCGTACATAGCCAAGCAAGGCGGAACACGCAGCAAGGCCATGCTCAGAGAAGCAGCCAAAGTGCTCAGCTGGGCACAGATTCATCTCACCCACATCCATGCCATCCATCTAGCAGGCAGGCTGAATGTCAGGGAAGACTGGTTCAGCAGGCAGCAGGTGCACCAGGGAATAGCAACTGCACCTGGAATTGTTCAGATTGATTCAGGACAGGTGGGGATGAATCCCAATCAATCTAATGGCATCCAAATCGAACACTCAGGTCACAAATAATTTCTTCTGATTCAGGGAAAACAGGCACTAGCATCGGATGCCTTATCCCAGACCTGGGACCAGAATCATTCATATATCTTCCCCAATTCCTCTGATCCGCAGGTGTTATCAAAGATCAGATTATCCCGGAGGCTGATCATCCTGGTCATACCGTTGACACACGGAGGGCGTGGTTTGCACCAGCAATTGCAATGAGCCTGACTGATGGTCACTCCCGTAGAGCGGACATGCTGTTGCAGGGTCCAGTGACGCATCCAGCACCGCACACCCTAAAATTATCAGCCTGGCTCCTGAGAGGCAAAGATTGCTAACTGCAAGATATCACGAATCTGTCATCACCACCATTTTACAGTCCAGAAAGTCATCCACCACAGCCATGTATGGTAGGCAATAGGACATTTTGCTACCTGGTGCAAGGCAGGCCGTCGACCAATTGCTGGCTGACATGTCCCTGATCCTACTGTTCTAACAGCAAGGACTAGACAAGGGCCTCTCCTTCTTCCCTAAGGGTCCTGTTGTCGGCCATTGAGAGGCCAGAGGAAATATCGCTGCTACACAACCTGGAGCTCATCCAGACGCCATCTGATTTCTCAGGGCAGCAGAGGCCATACTGCCCCGCTCACAAACTCCGGTGGCACCATGGAACCTCCCAATGGTGCTAGAATTCCTAGGGAAGCACCATTCACATCAGGCAGCAATCAGATCACTACTGGCTGGGCCTGAAAACCTGTTTTTAGTAGCCATTTGCTCCGCTCGTAGAATCAGTGAGTTAGGAGCTCTGTCTTGTGAGAACCTTATACCATCTTCACAGCCAAAGGTCTTCCTGAAAACAGTGCCTGCCTTCTGGCCCAAGGTCACTTCCACTTTCCATAGGGAGCAACCGGTGGAACTGCCGACCTTCTACACACAACCTCAACAGGGACAAACAAGGGCTCACCACCGTTTGGATGTAGATGATGCATTACAACTATACATCGTAAAGACACAACCAAGTCGCCGATCGGAAAGACTCTTTGTTATAGTGAAAGGTAATAGGCACGGAATGGCAGCCTCCAAGACCACCATCGCCAGCTGGTTAAAGAAGACTATACAAGAGGCATACAAATCAAAACGCCTCACACCACCAAACGGCATTAAGGCTCATTCCATAAGGGCAGTTGCCACATCTTGGGCAGAAAGAGCCAATGTGTCAATGGAAGACATTTGCAGAGTGGCAACTTGGACTTTTGTTCACACTTTTGCAAGACATTACAGACTTGAGACACTATATAGACAGAGGACTAATTTTGCCAACCAAGTTCTATTAACAGCGTGTCACAACACCATGCCTTCAGATCGCCCTGAAGGACTAGTGAACTGCTTCTTATAGTAACCCAAGAGGCAATGTCTGGAGTGTCATGGATGGCAACTAACAATGGGTGTTTACTCACCTGGTAAAGGTGATTGTGTTAGTTGCATCCATGACACCCCAGGCCTTCACTTCAGGACGATCACGCGGTAATGTCACACTCTGACTACCGAGTACACAAGGTTATTGTCACCATCTAAATATGTTGTTTTACTTATTTCCAAGATTGATTACTTATTCCTGAGACACTGATAACCGTCGGTTCCCTAAGGGGACGAGTCTAATAATATACAGATAGACAATAATTTGAAGGTGGTGGTATATTATTCAATCTCACGCGTTTGATTCTAACATGGGAGTTTAGTGGAAGTCACAGGACACAGCATTTTTTGTTCTTTGGCCTAAGTTATATCTTTCAGCTATGGAAGACTCGAACTGGAGAGTAGGGGCTTCTTGGACCAAGGTGTACTGCGAAATTTGATCTGGGTCATGTGCATCACTAGCCTATCAGGTGGGTTGGAAACCCAAGAGGTAATGTCTGGAGTGTCATGGATGCAATTAACACAATCACCTTTACCAGGTGAGTAAACACCCATTATACCCACCATTCACAGGTGCATGACTCTCTCAGTCATATAGATTTCTGGTTAACCTCTCCTGCTATCACTAGTGCAGTCATGGACACTAGCATACTCCCAATTATTATATCTGATCATGCCCGGTCCAGCTTACATTTCAGTATGGCCTACCCATGCACCGTTCTGCCTCCTGGAGGTTGGACCACCTCCTTTGAGGGACCCAGACTTTTCATCCTGGTTTAAAATGAAGTCACCACCTTCCTTACAGAGAATCCGATAAAAGACACCTCTGCTGGCAATACTTGGGAGGCACTCAAGACCACCCTCCAGGGGCCATAATAGCCTTTACCAAAACCAGATGAAAAACAAGGGAAAAACAATTGGCCGACTTAGAACTTGCCTCACAAAAGAAAAGGTGTTGCTTAAAGTTACACTCCACCTCAACTCCACTCCAACCTGGGACTTAAGGTTACAGGAATACGGATGCAAATCAACAAACTGCTGGCCAGGCAGGCTGAGATAGCGATACTTCAGTTGAAACACAGATACTGGAAGGCTGGGAAAAAAGGTGAAAATACTTGCTTATCGCTTAAGGAAGCAGCAAGCAGAATGTCATATCGCAGCCTTGGTGGACACTAAGGGTCATACACATGTTACCACTGACAAGATAAATGCCGCATTGGCAGACTTTTATGCCCAGTTTTACACCTCATCTAAGCCCCCAATCTGATGGGTGTGTCCTCCTTCCTGCAGGATGTCAGCCTCCCCACACTAACTGCTCAGCAGTCGGCAGCCTGGACTCTTCCCTCACACCAGCAGAGGTGGCCTCCACCATCCAGTCATTTAAAAGGGCAAAGCCCTGGTGGAAATGGTTTTACAGCAGAAATCTGGCAACTGGTCAGCCCTGAGATCTCTCCTCTGTTATGTCAGGTATATATGGAGGCATGGGGTAATGGCTCCCCTCCCCCTACTCAATGTGAAGCCACTATCACGGTATTCCCCAAGAAGGGAAAGATCCACTAAAGCCCTCCAGCTATCGTCAGTATCCTTGTTAAACATTGATAGCAAGGTCCTAACCAAAGTGTTGGCTACTAGGCTGAATTCCTGTTATCTCAACTTATTCATCCATCCCAAGTCAGTTTCATTAGAGGTAGACACAGCTCGGACCATCTGCGCTCACTTATTAATTTGATGCATTCAGTCAAATCAATTAATACACACAGACGACAATCTTCTTCACTTAGAACACCCTGCCACATCTCTGAAATATCTCTTAAGGTCGTAGCTCAATTTGGCCACCTCTCCAACTATAAACTTAACCTCATGAAAACTGAAATCTTCCCCTGAATCACTTCACCCACAGAGCCGATTTTAGTCAATTCAACGTTAAATCGCTCCTCACCTACTCAAGTATTTGGGTATATTCCTATCCACTGATCCCTTGACTACCAGGAAGTTGAATCTTGATGACCTAGTAGTTTCTCTTCAACAAGACATTTGAAGATGGGAATCTCTCCTACTATCCTTATGGGGACAGATCAATATTATAAAGATGAATGCTTTCCTAGGCTTTTCTATCCCTTTACATGCTGAATATCTGGCTCCCCTCTTTTTTCAATATATTCACTCCTTATCTCTGGTTTCAGCTGGTTACATAAACATCCCAGATGTTCCTTCCTTAAACTGAATCTTCCTAAGGAGTTGGGGTTCTCTGTCTTCCCAACTTTCTCCTGTATTACTGGGTTAACCACTTTGCTAGGACTGGCAGATGGCTTTCCACTATCACAGAAGATTACACACCCATCTGGCTACAACTAGAAACTCAGCTTTTACTGAAGCACAGTCTCTACTCCTCCGCCATTTTTATCTCCCATGGAAAGCCCTACCTAACCCACTCCACCAATCAGCGATAGGTCTCACTAAGTATTTTCCCAATGTTGCTCCTTCTATAAAATCTCCACATGTCGGGACTTTACTCAGCCTCTTATTCTTAACCTAATATCAAGATAGATGGCTCTCACATCACCCCTGGGTGGCTACCTCATTATGGAATGCATAGTGGCAGATCTTTACTCCCTTACTCTCCTCTCTCCCAAACATCCTTGAGAAGTATTGTTTGACCTTAGTGCACATCTTCAAGATCTTCCAGCTGAGACACTTGCTTGGCCAATTTTTGGTCTCTCCCTCAGCCTTCAAAGTAAAACCCATTTTAGATAACTTCAGGACTTATCTTCCAAACCTCACTATATATCCCTACTATATGCTTATCTCTTGACTATTGGTCACCCAGATCCCTTACCTGGTTTCAAAGTATGGTCCTCTATGTTGCCAGATCTGACCATTGAGTGGGCTCAAGTTTGGAAGGATCTCCATATTATATCTCCCAAGACAGACTATGACTCACCCACTGTCACATCCTGCATGATATTATTACATTTCTGTCAGACTGACCAAAATCAGGCACCTTCCAGTCCCACTTGTTCTAGATGTGGTAAGGCAGAGGGAATATACTGCACATATTCTGGCAGTGCAACAAATTGCCCTCTATGGCAATTAATCCAATCCAGGTTGGACCCTTGCTGGACTTGGAAGAATTTTTCACTGCAAAATCTTGTATTCTGGGTATATACACTAATATCAGGGTCAAAGAATGTAAATATCACATGTGTCTAATTTCTATGGTGGTCACAAACGTGTGCTTAAACATTGGATGGACCAAAATTAGTCATGTCCTACGGTGAATGGCTGAATGATCTCTCAGCATGCTTTAGAACTGAATGCCTGATTGCCAGCTCCTGTAATAGACTCAACCTGTTCGATAAAAGTGGGGCAAGTTATATGCCTTATATCTGCATTAATGGTTTGTAGGTCTGCTAGCTCTCCATACCTATGCCATCATATCATGAACTGCTTTCATCTTTTCTTAGGAGCATACTCCAGGAGTGGGTTCACTGGGGAGGGGGAGCAAGTTAATTTCTCTGAATGGGATGCCTCAGTTTTCTACTATGTTCTGCAACTGCTTGTTTTTATAAAACCAATAAAGATTTTGAATTTCAAATCAATTAATACACCCGCAGTGGTGATGGCCCTGGATTTGAGAAAGCTTTTGACTCCTTGGAATGTGATTACATTTGAATGGTCCTCAATGTTATGGGATTCGGCCCTGGGTTGCAGGTATGGGTAGACGCAATGTACTACCTGCCCACGGCTAAGGTCCTCAAGAACACTTAGCTCTCCCTCCCATACATCTGGGCAGGGGCACACACCAAGGTGCCTACTCTCTCTCCCCTGCTTTTTGTCCTGGCTGTGGAGCCCTGGCAGAGGCTCTGAAATGGAAACCGAGGTGAAGGACTGAAAGCAAGGTGGAATACACTACCCTAATGTACGTGGACAACCTCCTGCTCACTTGCAGGTATTGACAACTCACTATCCTTGGTTCTGTCCATTCCTCAGAGTTTGCATCTATACTCTGGCCTTTCTTGAATTAAAGCAAGATGGAAGTCTCCCCTCAATGTGTATTGCACCCTCAGATAGCATCCATCACATAATCTAAGATGGCACCCACTGGTATAACATACCTTGGGTTACATATTACCCCACAACTATCCAAAATATGGGATGCCAATCTCAGACAGCTGCTGGCCAGCATCTGTTTAGAACTAGACAGGTGGCAGCCCCTCCATTTAACCCTGGCAGGGAAAGTCACTGCAATAAAGATTGTCACGGCTCCAAAGCTTATGTATATTATTTCCCATATTCTGCTACACTTCCCTACTATTTGGTATAACAAGATGGATAAATTGCTGGGCCATTATATTTCGGAAGGAAAAAAATTGGTATGGCAGAAACAAACTCTGGGCACATTGGATGGAGGGGATGGAACCTTCCATGGTTTGAGGGCTACAAGTGGGCCCTCCAGGCAACACAAACCTTAAATGGTTCAACACCAAGGGGGAAAACACACCTCAGTGGAGACATGGAACTGGCAGTATCTGGGTAAGCAGCCTATCAACACTACTCTACTCTTCCCTAGTATGACCACAAGGCAACACCCCACAATTTCTCCTACTACAGAGTACTGGAAGAAACTGCATAAGAAACTGGGCACAGACCCCATCCAAGCAACCACACCCACATATGGGGAAACCTAGATATCTTGATTGGCTGCAAGCCAGCTTCATGGATTGATTAGGAACAGGCTGGGACTAGTACCATATCAGACATATGCCTTAAGGGCACCACGATAGTGGACTGTTTCCAGGCCCTAAGGGATAGATATGGTCTTCGACACCAGACCACTGGAGGTATCTTCAGATCTGGAGTGCTGCTAAACAATACATTGGGAGAAGAGCCAGGCTCCCACTGAAAGACTCCCCACTACAGAGATGACTTTCAGCTCCCAGGGTCATACCAGTATGATACATGCAGCTTCATGTCTCACCTCCCATCTCAATCACAGGCTGCAAAAATGAAATGGGAAGCAGCTCTAGGTGCCCACATTACAGACCAAGTCTGGTGTGGGGCTGGAATTAGCACATAGGGCACACCAGGACCCCTGTAGTGTCTTGATGCAGAATAAAATTATGCAATCCTGGTATAGAACCCTGAAGTTCAATATAAAGCTAAACTAGTAAAAGACGATCTTGCTGGTGGTGTCGGGCACAGCAAGGTGATCTGTTGCACATCCTATGGGCATGTCCCTAATTAGACTAGTATGGCAACAGGTCAGTCTCCTGGGCTCACAGATCCTTCAGAGAACCGTTCCATCAACCCTGAGGTGCTTCTGGCTGGGTCTGTATGAACCACAGACAACCCCACCCAGGAAGGAGCAGTACTGGATAGCGACCATTAGCATGATGGCCAAACACTTAATCTTATGTAAGTGGAGGTCGATGGATGTCCTCTACCCGAGAACTTCTGAATGCCCTATCCAAACAGGCCACATTGGCCAAGATGACTTATATCATCGCCAATATCCTAGCCCAATATTAAGACTTTTGGGACCCCTTTATTTTAATGTTGAAACCATGAACAGGAGTGGGATGAACATATGAAACTTCCTGGGGGTGAAATGCACCCCCATATCCCACCCCAAAAACCTTCCTGCCTTCTGCACCTCCTAGACCTCAGCACTGTATAGGCTAACAGGTGTGGATCTAAACATCCTGACTTTCCCTACTCGGTAGCATATAGCTGATGGTTTATAATAGAGTAGTAGCAATTTATTCCACATCATGATACTTTGTAGGTTTTTGTTTATGTTGTTTTTTCTTTCTATGTTTTTAGCACAGGCTTCCTTACAGAACCTCTGTTAAGGTGCTCCTGCTTCACATATCCCTGAGATTTACCTCTTAGAGTTTGATTTCTGGATCCTGCATGTTAAGGTACAGACAATTTTCTCTTCATTGCTTCTCTTAAACAGTAATATGGGCTATATTCTGATTATTGCTAGCATTTAGGCAGGCTATGCCTCAGAGGTGAGCATTTACTGAAGGGATTGCCTCCCACCCCTCATGTAACAAGGCAGCTGTTGGAAGCCGAGAGTCTGGGTTAAGCACCCGTATATTTTAGAAGTGATACTGAATAGCAACACATTGTCATCTGCATGATTGTGTGTGGCTGACTGCCTCCAGTGCAGCCCTTGTGATTATTAGATAATGTGCCTTGTACTGCTTAACCTGTTTCAGTTGTAAAACAATAAAAGCTATCAACTGAAGTAGTCTGCCTCTGAGGCAGTAGCATGTAACCAATCAGCCACAAGAGGTGGGCAACCTCAGCTACTGTCCTTCAGAAGGTATTAACCAATGAGATGCAGCGGAGGGTGGGATTAGTCATCTGCCTTTGAGGCAGTGCTGCCTCAGAGGCAATATTCATTTAAGAAAAGTGTCTCTTGCCTGGTTGGTGTGAGTTTTGAATATTGAACCACTACAGTATCTTTTAAAGGTTCTAACTTTGGGAAAGTTAGGGCTTAAAATGTTAACTTTTAAATGAAGGCTTGGAGTCAGATAAGCACAAATAGAGCGTGATGATACAGTTCTCATGTGTTAATACATGTCTACAGTATACAGGGTAGATATTCAAAGGAGTTGCACCTTCTGCACCGGCACAACCCCAGAAATGTGCCCTGGGGTGATATTCCAAATGGGGAAATGTGCTGCACAATTCCAGATGTGCCATGGTGCAAAGATAATGTATGTGGTGCATCCCCAGAGGGTATTCCATGCATATGCAGCACATCTTGATATTCCGGCACAGATGTGTCACACATCTGCCGACACATCTTGGAGATTGCCACATACATGGGCACAAAGTTATGCCTGTAAAAAAACAGGCCTAACTGGTAGTCACCCACAGGCAGGCTGCTGTATTGCAAGGTGCAAACACGCGTCCACCAGCTCCTGGGTAGCAGCTACCCCCCAAGCACCACATCTGAATCCTGTCTGGTGCATACAGAGCCCTGGTAGTCTAGTGGTCCCCCCCTCCATGCACGATACCTGATCCCAGTAAAATAAATATTTTATTGACTCTGGTAGTCTGGTTTCCCCCTCCGCTCTGTACCTGATCACTGTAAAATAATATTGTGTAGTGTCTCTGGTAGTCCAGTGGGTCCCCCTCCTCACTCCATACCTGATCACTGTAAAATAATTATTGTAGTGTCCCTATAGTCCAGTGGTTTCCCCTCACCCAGTACCCCAATCACAGTACAACATAGAAAAACCCTGACCCTGGTAGTCTAGTGGTACCCCCCACCCTCCCACCAACACAGGACCCCCATCCCACCGATCCACCCAGGTCATCGGTGGGCAACAAACACACCCACTCACCTCCGTGGCTGCCTGCTGAATGTCATTATAGTAACACCTGTAAGCTCATTGGTCCACACTGTCAACTAATGGGCTTGCAATGTGTGCTGTAATAGTCATTCACAAGTCTGTGAATTGCTTGCCTATCTACAAAGTTGTGAATGACTATTACAGCATACATTTCCAAGACCATTGTTCGGACAGTGTGGACCAATGAGCTAGCAGGTGTTACTGTAAGCTGTGGTTTGGCAGGCAGCTGGAGGAGGTGAGTGGGTGGGTTTTCTGCCTGCTGATGACCTGGGTGGGGAGCAGGGGATGGGGGGTCCTGTGAGGGGGGGTACCACTAAACTACCAGGGTCGGGATTTTTCAATGTTGCACTACGATCGGGTACCGGGCAGGAGGGCAGAACCACTGGACTACCAGGGACACTACAATAATTATTTCACAGTAATCAGGTATGGGGTGGGGAGAGGGAACCACTGGACTACCAGGGACACTACAATATTAGTTTACAGTGATCGAGCACAGAGTGGGGAGGGGAACCATTAGACTATGACGACAATAAATATATATTTTGCAGGATCAGGGTTTTGTGCGGGAGGGGGAACCAGTAGACACCAGGGCTCTGTATGCACTGTACGGATCGGACGTGGTGCTTGGGGGGTAGCTACCAGGGGTTGCAGATGCTGTGTTGTGCCTGGTAATACAGCAGCTCACCTGTGGGTGGCTATCAGTTAGGCCTTATTTTTACAGGCGTAAGTTTGTGCATGCGTACACATCTCTGTGGGTGGGGAGGTGGGGTGCCACTAGACTACCAGGGTCGGGGTTTTTCTATGTTGTTCCATGATTGGTGTACCGGTGGGAAGGGGAGAACCACTGAACTACCGGGGACACTGCAATAATTATTTTACAGTGATCAGGGAATGGAGGGGAGGGGAACCACTGGATTACCAGGATATTCAAATATTTCTTTTATGGGATCGGGGTTTCATGTGGGAGGGGGAACCACTAGACTACCAGGAGCATTTAAATATTTATTTTATGGGGATCGGTGTTTTGTGTGGGGGGTACTACTATACTACCAGGGACATCAACATGCTGTGCAGGGCGCCCGGCACATTCCACTAGCCAGCCCTTGCACAACTCATGCAAATGGGGCTATAATGACTTGCAAATGGACCCATTAGTACATTGCATGCATAATGATGCCATTTGCATGTTCGGGTCTGAATATCTGGAAATTTGCACCTGGTGCATCTCCAGATGCATGGTGCATTCCCATTCCAGGTATTCAGACCTGTCTGAGATGTGCCGGGCATAATATTTGCACCGCCCACGTGATAGGATATATTCAGAGGAGTTGTGCCATTGCGCATCTCTTCTGAATACATCCCTTTGTTGCTCTGGCTCCAACTCAGTTGCATGGAGTAACCACTTGCACCATTGCCAGGTGCAGTTTTCAAATATCGAGGCCTACATGTCAATATATGCTGAATAAAACAACATAATTTTAAAATGTTTTTACACTAATTTACACCATTGTATGTTTCTATATCAGCATATAGCAGTTTTTGCCACATATTATATCAATATATCAACTTAGCTGACTCCAGGTTCTAATTAAAAATACTTTTCTGGGCCTAATGGATCCAAAATTATCCCATTTGAAAGAAATTATGTGACGAAAGATTTCACTTTGGAACCATCAGGACTAGAAGCTTAATTTTACTAAATGAAAGCTTGTACTCAGGTTGATAAGAATAATCTTATCAGTGCAATGTGTACAGTATGTGTTTATACTACTCTATATACAGCAATATTATTTTAATGCCACATTTGTAATATATCAATATATTTTTTCATTGTGACACAGTTAACAAATAGCAAGCATATTTTATTGAGAATAATTTCTTGTATTGACAGATTATATCAATGCAATTTGTCATATCAATACAAAAATTGCATGTTGTTCTCTTATACCTTTCAATAAAGTATAAACATTTCCACTCCCTTCCTGGAACCCCTAATCTTCCTTGGCTTCACAGACTTTGTCAGCAAAAATTCTGCAACATAATAATCATACTAAGGTATCAGTTAAAATTAGGATGATAATAAATTAGTTCCTTTTAAGAAATTGCTTATGCACCAAAGATTTTTTTATTATATTGACTGATTCCAACAAAGGGTTAAACCTCGATCCTCAGCAAACAACAAAACTGTGGTAAAATCCATCATTTCTATAGAAAAGGCAACAGTCACTGCCCCCAAATAACACCAGCTGACAAAGGAGGTACAGTAGCAGTTCTAAACACAGAGGATTATGTTGAAGAGGTGCCCAGACACTTACAGGATGAACTGTATTACAGACAGCTCACTGTAGATCCCACACAACATACAGAAAAGAATATGTCCATATGCTCAGATCTTTTCAAGTAACATCCATGGAAACTGACCCCAGACAATCCTGTCCCAGGAATATTCTGCTTGCTCTCAAAATTCACAAACTGGAAACCCAGGCTGACCCATAATTTCTGGTGTTGGCACATTTACAGAAAATATTTCAGTATGTATCAAACATATTTTAATGCTGCTAGTAATATCCACAGGTGACTTCATCCATGACACTACTGATTTTTATCAGAAAAACAAAACTACTATGAAAACTACCTCTGAATATTGTCATGGCCAACATGGATATCAATACTCTATATGCCAACATCCAGCATGAAGATGACATACTGTATCACTTATCATGATTAATACAGAGAAGGATATCTAGATAAGGCATTCCTTACAATATCACCAAAAGCTGAATAAGATTTGTTATGACTCAGAACAACATATCATTCAATAGCAGCCATTTTTTTATAGATCATGGGTACCTAACGATAGAGGCACAAAGATAGCACCAAAATATGCAAATGATTTAATGTCCAGTTTGGAGGAGGAAAACTTCTTCAATCACCAGGCTTGCAAAACCACTACTATTTCTTTGCTACATAGATGATACATTTCTCATTTGGACGGATGGTGAACATACACTTAAACAGTTTCACCATGACTAAAACAACTACCCTTCTATAAACCTTTATATTGAATACTCTACCAGAGAATATACTTCCTGAACACCACAGTACGTATCAGAGAAGATGAAAATATAAAACTTGAATCTACCAAAACACAGATTGGCACAGATATTTATACAACACATCTTCCATCCTAGTCACATACAAAAATCTGTAATTTACAGCCAATCAATCCCATTGACCAGATATGTTAAGCAGATGATACGAGAGGCCAACATTTCACTGATCTCTGCAAATTTCTTTACTCAACAAGGCTACATACTCAGACAGATAGGCAGAGAGATGGAACATGCACAAAAAATACCATGGGAAAACCTATTACAATACAGGGAACCATACGTGACTGTGTGCCTCTAGTTGTAACCTCTAGCCCCATGGCATCCTTAGTCTCAAACATTATAAATAACTTATAACCCAAGGTCAATAAACATGGCAAAATGAAAAATATTTTCTCTGAACCACCAGTTATAGCCTGCAGGCAACCTTCAAACCTCTCAAACTTGCTCATCCTAGTCAAACTCCCTTTAAAACAACACAGAAGAAACAAAGCCCTGCAGCAAAAGAAACTGCAAAACCTATTCCTACATATGCACACTAACCACCATCAGAGCACCTCAGAACAAAGTAATACAAATACACTTGATCATACTCATGCAAATCAGCAAATGTTGGTTACCCCATATGGAGAACACAACTCCCAGAATGCTGCTTTGTGGGAGAAAACAAACAACCCTTTAAACCAGCATAAATCTGGTGGCATATCACATCAAATAAGATAACAGCACACCAGTGGGACACCGTTTCACTCAATCTAATCACTCACTTCTGGACTTATAAGTATTATTACTTAAAGTGACTGTCAACCCTCTTAAGCTTCAAAGTGTCCTAGATTACAAAACACACATGGGGCCTGATTCAGATACGTGTCTGAAATGCTGCAAACCCTAGGCGCACTGAACATATCATGCATGGGGCTTGCAGCATTCTCTGGCTGGCAGTCAGGATTCATAATCCCACACACCATTTGCCGTGAGTTAGTCCAGTTTTTGCTGGCCTATCTTTGCAGCAATCTTGGGACCTTTTAAGGGGTTTGCATTAATTATTTTATGCAAGCAACCATAAAGTGGGAAAAGTGTGACAAATTCACACAGCCTTTTTGAATTGAGTGCAAGCTGCAGCAATGTGTTGGCGCTTAAAATTAAATACTGGGTCTGAGACGGCGCTTGATGGAAGCCCTGCACTGACCTTTCTGAATCAAGCCCTGTTATACGATTGTTCACATTCTGTAGAGACTTCTGATATAGTTTGTAGTTTGATTCTGATTCTTTCATTTTTTTAAAAATGAAAGACTGACTGCCCACCATACTGGCGCTACCACACAAAATGTGCTTAACATTCCTTGACCAACTCCCACTGCATCTTTTCCGTGCACTTGGGAATATCCATATCATAGTCTAGCCACAACATGATGCAGTGGGAGGAGGAAACTATTGCCTCTGAGTTGATGTACTGTTTGAGTGTGTTGCTGAAGTTCAGGAGCATGCAGTAGGAGTAGAACAACAATTTGAAACAAACCAAGGTTGTGTATAGTTACACAAACAGAACGATTTTGGTTTTGTTAAGAAAGGAAGACAGATAAAAAACCAGCAACATCAATTAATTTTAAAAACATAAGTAATCAGAAATTGTATGCTTTTAACTAGAAATAACATGATGCAAAAGACACTGATATTGACCCTTTCAAGGTAATTTTAGAACTACACAGGAAAAACATGATGAGACCTTAAGTCCATTATGCAACTTTAATTAAAATCAAAACTGTCTTAACAGAGACAGAGGGCCCATTTTCAAAGGTTGATGCAGGGCTTGTGTACGAGCCTGCATCAACCCTCAATGTTCAGGGCAGCTGTGTCAAACTCATGGATAGCAACTGCTCCGATTGTAATACATTATGCACAGCTGTGACCATTTCCACAATTTATGGCAATTTATGACACATATTTGGTGCAAGCCCACAAAAGGGTCCCCAAGTAGTGTAAGTTGGACCAGAGTGTGATCTGATCTAACCTGCGGCATTTGGTGCACAGGACAGAAAATTGCATTCAGTACCAAGTGAATGCGCAAATCCCCACGTATCTTTGGTGCTCCAGGGGCCTGCAGAATTCTCAAGTCTTTTGAAAATGGGGGCCCATAATGTTCATGATCCTGCAATGAGGACTTCTGACCCCTTTAATTATATCATAACTTGTGCAGTGAGACTGCTCTGTTTATTTGCTAACTTAACAAAACCATGTATCGCTGTCCCCTAAACTTTACATTTTTATATCCCTGCCTTTGGCACATCTCATGCCACTATAATTATGCTGATAATTCAGTGTTTTCTTTACTAAACCAACTGTTAGTTCAATTTGGTATGCTAAATAATAAAATAAAAATTGGGAATTTGCAATCTTCACTTCTCTCTAAGGCGCATATTACTTTTGTAAATTAATTCTGGGTGATGTGGTTTTCTGTAGAAATATTCTCAGTATCTTTTATGATTCTTTAAACAAAGCTCTGTCAACCTTGATGGAGAGGGCTTGAAAAAAAAAAACAGAAACCTAGGTAAAGTATTCATCCTAATAACACTGGCCTCCCCATCAAGGTCAATGGTAATGTTATCCATCTTTGAAGATCAGCACCAATTCTTGTCAATAATGGTTTAAAGTTCCAAACAAAATGTTCTGCACCATTTTATATCTTGCATTTAAATATTTAAAGTGTAGGAGAGGGCAAGATGGCAGATAGATCTCTGGCTGAGTAGTAGCATGCTCCAGTTGCTCTGAGAGAAACAAATGCTAGCTGGATATTACCCTCTTAGGAAGAACTCTGCTAATTTTTACTAATCTTTACTACGGGTACCTTATGGATGTGAACCTGAAGTGCTCATAGGTTGTGAAACTCGTTGAATAGTTTGTAAAGGGCTGCTAAGGAAAGGTTCTCTTTTTAGCTTACTGCCTGTTAACTACTACTTGTCTAAAGTACTACGGTGTCTGTAATATCCAGTGGCTATCACTGACTTGCTGAAATCAGAGATATAACGTGTATGGTAAAAGACAGCAAAAACAAAAATGGTCAACTTTTCCTGATTTTAAATAGATCTTTCTTTTTTATCATTTAAGAGTTATTCACCTGCAGCCACTGCCTGCTCATGTCCTGCCACTGTTCCACCACCGCCGACCCCGAAGCTGCCGTGCCCAGCTGGCATAAGGCAGCTACACCGATGAAAGAGGCTCTCCCTAAGCCTCCATGACCCGGGGCGAGCATCCAGTACCAGCACACGCCCAGGCATTGTCGGCTGGTGGAGCTGCGCCATCAAGCTACCATGGACTAAGTGCTGCTTTTTCCCTGTTCTTTTTCCCCGATGGGGAGCAGAGATGCACGATATCCATGCACTGACGCATACATCTGCTGTGCTCCCCAACTTGGCACCTGTGCATCTGCAGTACCTCCGGCATCCCCAGGGACCACCAGAGCAGCCACCCTTTCCCCAGGACCAGGAGAGCTGTCATCGGACACTCAATCCTAGTCCTCCCTGCTGACCACTGATGACCTGGGCTTGTTCGTGAACCCGGTCACTGGTGTGGAGCGAGGTATGGTGTCCAGTGCCTCAACCTCACAGTGCCACCAGGCCAGCTAAATTGATCTTCCTTTATTGCTGTCTCCTCTCTTTCATTAGCCAGGAATAACAACAGCATCAAGCTAATCTGAGTTCACAGTATATCTGTCCTGTTCAATTGCTGAAGATCAAGGCCCCATGGTGAGAACAGATGGCCGCAACAACATGAAGATCTACTGCAGAATGCAAAAATTACATTAATGCACTAGTTAGGGCTGATATCATGCCTTTCAAAGTATGGAAATGTGGTGTTAGCGTTCCCAACTGTAACACCACCCCACTCTCCCCACTGCAATCATACAACCCCATCCCACCCTCCACCCATCCGCACACCAACAAGCATTGCAGTGTGCCTTAGTCAATAGTTTAATGTTCACTTATTCCATATCTAAAGTGAGATGGATTTAATGCTCACCCCATTCTCCTATACTGCGTCCATCTCAGCTTATTTAGTTATAGAATGGGGTGAGCATTAGGTCCATCTCAGCTTATTTAGTTATAGAATGGGGTGAGCATTAGGGTCCATCTCAGCTTATTTAGTTATAGAATGGGGTGAGCATTAGGTCCATCTCCGCTTATTATGGTAGTATTGATGTGGATCTGGAGACCCTGTCAAAGATAGGCTCTAGTTCAATTTTTCTGCATTGGATTAAACTGATATATATTAAACCAAAGTAAATATTAAAAGAAAAATAACAATAATTTATCAGAAATGATACATAGAGGCAGTCATCAGGTATGCCAGCTGTCAAACCCTCTGTATACACTTTGCATGGAACTTTTGGCCCTTCAGTTAGAGACACAACAGAAATAAAAGGCATAACTATAAACAATAAAGCAAATGTTATACTGATTTATGTAGGTGACATTTGATTTTTCTTGACAATATAAAAATATTTCTAAAATCCTTATTAGAACTCATATCAAAATACACAAATATTGCAGCTGCAGTATAAAGAAAACAAATCTTAAATGGAAATAGTATCCTTACATAATATCCAAACTTTTTCCAGATCCAGTTTTAGAAATGGGAAACTTTTAAACAACACTTTGAGTATCTTAAGTGTAATTTATAACATAATTTATATTATTTTTATGTCCTTATTAGTGTTGTGAACTTTTAGTCTCCAATCTAGCAATCCTTACTCTTCCTTGATTTTGCAGGCTCCACTTGCATAAGCATCAGAAGAGAAGAAATAAATGTCACAATAAAATGGAAGCATGACACATTCTACATATCCAAACAGTAGAATCAGATTCCTGGGCTTTATTAAAAGAAACATAAATATTCAATATTGACTCAGAATTACTCCTCCCACAGATGCTCTGTAATCCATCCTTCCTTCCTTCCTTCCTCCCTCCCTCCCTCCTGTCTCTCTCTGCAATCTCATTTTGAAGTGAGTGCTTGGATGGTAATGTCAATGCATACAAGTATATAGTTTCAACATACTGTACATTTAAACACACATTGCTTATAATTATTGTACATACCCTTAGTTAAAGAATCTTATTTTACTTTATCACTGGTACACTCCAGCAATGTTAACAACCCATCAATACTTTTAGTTCTCAAGACCATATGTCATATGGACATGCTCTTAATGAAATAAATAATTGTACTGTACAAATAAAATCCAGTAGTGTAAGTCAAACACAGAATTACCTTACTAGAGTATGATACTTATTACACTCATTGTGTGAGTCAAAGCTCACTCATAGCTGTTCACTTGTGATTATTGCTCCAATCCCTTACCCTGTGGTGATATGGTGGCTGCCATCCCAAATTTTCTGCTTTATCACAGGACAGTTTACAACATTAAGGTACTGTATAATAACATTTCTATGGTACAATTAGCTAAAGTGTTACCCTTATTGCGCTTTGTCAGCACTGTAAAGTAAATACTTCAGCTGATGTGGTCCTGAAGAATACTGTGGTATGAAAAGGGCTGTAATGCAATACCTTAATGTGGTAAACTGTTGTATGGTAAAGCACAAGATTAGGATGTCTACCATAGTGTTCCATGTTTCACTAAGGCAATTGCATAGTCTTTATTATAAACAGGGTTGGGAATGTCTTTGTCCTGATTGGACAAGAGAGTTTGGAACCCAATGCCTTATGTGGTGACAGTCATTGGATCAGAAACCCTTCAGACAGCCAGGATGCAGTGCAACCACATATCCATGCCTGCTAGAAATTTTCTGAAATATATTTATAGCAGCTATGTTTGCAAGGTAGAATAGCCTTAACACCTCTGACTTGTCTAAACTTTAAAAACTACTGTTGTCAACATTTTTAAAATTCCTCACCTCAGCACCCACTTAACACTTTCAAAACCATTACAAACAACATATTTAAACTCACCTATTTTCTTTTCTGTTCTGTCACTTCTGTTTTAAGGCTATAAATCACTGATCTCTTGTTTCTTGAATCAACAACCATACAACATTAGCATACGAACATGCAAAACTTGCCAACAGAAACAGGCCTCACGGTCTATCAAGTCTGCTTGTATGCACAGTTAGCACCCTTATATTGCAGCTGTCCCACCCCAACCTCCTTATCTCCTCCTGAACCTGCCTCCTCCAAACTTAGCCTGTGCCCCTCATGTCCCTTCCCTTCTCAACTTAAACAGCCCCTCTGTGCCAGATTTGTTGATCCCTCCAAGTATTTGAAAGTTTCAATTATGTCCCCCTGATCCTCTCTCTCCAGAGTGAACTCTGGCTCAATTATTGACTGAAGTCTTCCTACCAGCCTACTCACCTGCTCACTTGTTGGTTCAGTCTACTTGTCAGTGCAATAATTTACAACTATTGTCTTTACTCACTGGCACCACTACTGACTGGTGCCACTCTCTGTAAAATGTCAGAATGCGGCAGCACAGAGCAGTACACTCCAAACCCTCTCTCTGATCTGCTGCATGTCTTGCTCTCTATCCCTGTTATCCAAGAATGTACACAGGCAAAACTCTTTCTGTCATGGAAAACAGTAGGCAAGATAAAAAAAATATGTCCATCATAAAACGTAAATAATCTTTTTTACTTCTCAGTGCTGCTACCTATTGGGATTATTCACTTTCTGTAACCATGGCAGCACAAAGCAGCACACTTCAAAATATCTCACTCAGGTTTGCTGCATCTCTCTCTCTCTCTCTCTCTCTCTTCTTTCTCCCTCCTCTCCCTCCCTCCTCTCTCTCTCTCTCTGTTAGGAAAGACAGCACATGGGCAAAACTCTTTTTTCTCAGGCAAATCACACCCAAGGTAAAAGTAGTACATTATAAAAAAATATTGACTTTAACTCTATACCAGTACATAAACCTTAGCACAAACAAACAGGGATTATTTGTTTTCTTATTTTACTTAGAATGTTTTGAGTGTTCTTATGTATTTTGGGCAACTACAATATATTATTTTTTTATTTAGGGACTCCTTTCATAAGCACAACAACACACTCTGGGAGGTGGCTGTCAGTGTGGGTTAATGCACATCCAGGTGCTGAAGGCACTCAGCACAAGCACCTCATGCCTCACGACGCACCTTAGATGTGCATAAATCTATGATAATCACTGCCCGGTTATGTCTTATTGTTTACTTAATGCAAACCCAGTGGTGAAAAGTCTGGGAAAGAAACCGTGTTAGTTTTGTTGATGACACACCCAAAAAGAAAATAACATATTATTTTTGAAACTGTGTATGATGTAGTCAGGATAATGAAGACTGAGTACATCATTAATGAATACTGAACCAGTAAAAGGGCAATTCTACAATGCTAATGATATCACACTGACTGACCTGCACAGACACCAGGGGCCTAATATTCAACATTTTGCACTGGCACTAACATGTCTTTTCCCATGGAAATGGGGCGCCACAGATCTCATATTCAAGAGAGACCTTTGTGAGGGCACCCTTGGAAAACATAACATATATGGATGGGCAAGGGAGGGACATGGCCATGAATAGCCACGCTAACCCATATTCAGTGGCTTTGATCTGTGCAAAGGGGCTAGCACAGTCTTTGTGCAGTGCAAATATCACAGAACACAACCCCAGCTTACTCCGGGAAACCCTAGTGTCTGCTGGAGGTAGCGCTGCCACCTAGATGGTTGGCCACTGGAGGAGCACACCTGCTCCCTGTGGTCCATGTCACCCCATCAACAGTTCATAGTAATGTAAACTTCCTGGTACATAGTGGTCCCCTCTCCTGATCATTAGCCATAATGATTAAAACTTCCCTGGTGCTGGGGTCCTCTCACCAAACACCAGCCCATAATACAGCTAAAACTTCCTGGTGCTGGTGGTCCCCCTCATTCCAATCACCAACCCATAGGAAAACTGACAACCCTCACTGGCATCAAGTGACACCTCCATAGCACAGACACCCCACCCCCCACTCCCAGTCACCTTACCAGTTTCCTCAGTACCATGGGTGCCGAATCGGCAACTGGCACAGCCCACCTCACACCTCCTTGGCCTATGTCCAAGGAGGGAGCATATGTCTTATTTATAGGACAGGGCATCATCCTGACCTACAAACAAGACATGCGTTTCCTGCATGGAAATACAGCAGCCAGCTGAGGAGGTGTGAGGAGGAGCCCATCGTGGCTGTATGACACTCACAGCACCAAGATAACTGGTATGGTGACTGGGAGGGGTCGATGCCAGAGGGGACCAGCAGATGCCAGGGAGGGTTATATGTTTTCCTACAAGCTGGCGATCATAGGGAGAGGTGGACCACTAGCACCAGGAAATTATAATTTTATTACAAGTGGGTGATCGGAGGGACCACTAGGCACCAGGAAGTTTTAATTTTATTAGGGGCTGGCAGAAAGAAGGATTGCTAGCACCAGGAAGTTATAATTGTGTTATGGGCTGGCGATCATGGGGAGGGTGGAGACCTTTAGGCACCAGGGAAGTATTACTTTTATTACAGGCTGGTGATTGAGGCAGGGGACCACTAAGCACCAGGAAAATGTAAGTGTATTATGGGTGGGCAATCACGGAGGCACCACTAGACATCAATGAAGTTGGAAGCATATTACGGGCTGGCGATTGGAGGAAGAAGGGGACACTAGGCACCAGAGAAGTTGTAAGTGTATTACAAGCTGGTGATCGGGGGACCACTAGGCACCAGGGACGCTTTAATTCTATTATGGGCTGGTGATCAGAGGGAGGTGGTAGCAGTAGGCACCAGGTGTATTTACATAGATCTGTGACTGGGCAATTGTGGAAGTGGCACCGATAAACCTGCCTCACTTCCCATGCAAATGACCCCATAATGTGCATGAATATGGCCTTTATTGCCTTGCATGCTTAATGAGCTCATTTCCAGGGCCCCTTTGAATAGTGCAGATAGCATTCCAGCGCTATCCGCTCTGGTGGCGTCTCCAGGATCCATATTGAGGCAATGCTACTTGACTTGGCTCTGCACCGATATGGCCCTGTATTCAGTCATTTGGCACTGGTGTGCTATTCAACTGACTATAGCATCATCAAGATGCTGGTAATTGAAAGCACAGCGCAGTTTTGCCTCTGGTTTGTGCTAGTTTGAATATCATGCCCCAGCAGTTTAACTTAGAAACAGTTACATTTCCACATGAAGAGCAAATTTTGATTCATACTTTTTTAACTTACAACTTTATTTCAAACATAGGCAATTTGCCATATAGTCATAACATAGCCTAGAAATACAATCTGAGAAAAGAAAAATACAAAAAAGTTTACAGAGATCAAGGCATAATTAATTTGAAATTATATCTAATATAGTGATTGTTGCCATATATGTTAAAACCTTGTGTCTTTTACTTCTAGGTCCAAATTATATTATCTCCATTGATATGTCACTCCCGAAATAGAACCTCATCATTGGAAACACTTCCTTAAGGTGAATAACAAGACGGGAGGAAAGATGAACATCCCAACTAAATGAAATAGATCAATAAAAATGTTTATATGATATTGTTGGGTGTCATTCTTTATCTGTCATCTTTCTTTTCTGTTCTGTGAGCTTAATCTTTCAAATGGAAAATGAACAATAAAAACATTTAATTCAATGAGCTACTGAACTGAAAATTAAGGATTAACAGTTAACAGTTAAACAGTTAATTTGTTAGCTGCAGTATTTAGTTTTACATTTATCTGGTTATTCATTTATTTGGTCATACATTCATTTGCTGCTTCCCAAACCAAGCTCAAGGGGTGGTCTAATCAACAAGTAGATATCCTTCCATGACTGAGGAGCCACGTGGAAGTTATATTAATTAGCAGCCAAAATAGGTAAGAGCCAAAAGCAGTTCTAGTAACAGTTACATCATCAAAATTTGCTCCAGTACTGGAGTTCCTCTTTTCTTCCACATAATCAGAACAGGAAGCCACCCGGCATTGAACTTATCTGTTTGTACCTTAGTTGGTAGTAATGGCTTCCATCAATTAGATGGAGTGTATATTAGCAAACCAGTTTGGAAAGAGTTGGTGATTTCGGCAAGCCAATGCTGAGTAATGACTTTTAGAGCTGCTGCAATTAAAATATAAACAAATATTTGTCAGCCAAGGTTGAGATCCCTATTGGTGGCTGTCCCAAAACCATATTTTCAAATGCAAGAGGGCACTCAAATGAAATATGATTTGGATAGTACTGTGACTCTTCTCAAAAATCTCTAATCTTAGGGCAATCCCAGAAAATATGGTAATGTGAGCCTACTATACCACAGTTTCTCCAACATATGTCTGATGGGTAGGCTGCAAAGAGTATGGAAATTATTGGGGTCCTAAAGTACCTAGTGGAGGTTTTCCAGTGATATGCTCACCAGGATAGTGAATTGGTAGTCTTGTGTATTCCTTCCATATCTTCTGCTGATCTGCCTCCTCAAGCTCTCTCTCATCTCCAAATGCCACCTCTCCTCAATCTCCTGAATGACCAGTATCCCTGCCCCCTCCTGCGGCACACATAAATCTGTGAGATGAATTGTTTCAGATCCTTTAATTGACTCTTGTGGAAGGCTAGTATGAGTGGGGTTGATGGGTCCTGAGAAAAGGATAAGGGCCTGGAACTGACTGTATATAATGTCAGTAATGGAGAAACCTAAGGAAATTATTCCTAGATAATCCAAATTCTTCCCATAAAGTTGTAAAACTCTTGATCACGTCTCATTCCGTAGTAATGGAGGAATTTCAGACCAATCATAGCCCAGTGTGAGCAGTGAGGATCCCTTTCAATGTTGGAAAGGTTGACAAATGGGATAGAGGATATTTCTCCATAATGGGAGGAATCTCCCACCACTGTCATGCTGACAACTAGACTGAGAGTGTGTGTCTTGTCCATTGATTGATAATACCCTTAAATCTTTTGGGGCCTACACATTATTCAAAGGGGTTGCACCTGGCGCAACTGAGTTGTACAAGCACAACCTCAGAAATATGCCCCAGGCAATATTCAAAAGAGGGAAGTGCACAGCGCAATTCCCAATGCCCTGGGTGCAAAGATAATGTATGTAGTGCATCTCCAGGTGTGTGCCCATGCATATGTAGCATATCCCGATATTCAGCTCGGGAAGTGCAAGCGATATGCCTGCACAACCCTGAGATCTGCCACACACTGATGCACAAAGTTGAGCCTGAAAAGAAGGCTCAAATGGTGGACACCACAGGCGAGCTGCCATAATGCAAGGAGCATCACAGCAGCCACATGCCGAGGGTAGCCTCCCACCCATACATTGTGCACAAGCACCCTACTATGTCCTTGGTGGTCTAGTGGTTCCCCACCCCTCCTGTAGCTCCAATCCCCATAAAATAACATTTTAATTGTTCCCTGGTAGTCTAGTGGTCCCCCACCGGCCTGTAGCTCTGATCCCAGTAAATAACATTTTAATTATTTCCTGGTAGTTTAGGAAACTCCCCATCAAGTCCATATCCCTGATCACATGTAAAATTGGTGTAAATAATTATTTGGTGGTCCAGTGGCACCCCCCACCCAATAGGACCTGCTGCACCCAGCTCCCCACATCATGGGCAGGCAGCAGCAAACCCACCTCAAATATCTCTGTGGCTGCCTGCTGAATGATAGCTTGCAGTGCATACTGTAATTGTTATTCATCAAAATATGTGAATGAAAGACTCATTCACATATTTGTGAATGACAATTATAGTATGCACTGCAGTCCATTGGTCCACAGTGTGGACCAATGGGCTTGCAGTTGATACTGTAAGCTGTCATTCGGTGGCAGCTGCGGAGGTATGTGGGTGGGTTCACTGCTGATCTCCAATGAGGGTGGAGGAGCTGGGTGCAGGGGGTCCTGTGTGGTGGTCCGTGAACCACCAGAGAATTATTTACATCAATTTTATGGGTGATTGGGGATATGGGTGGGGTGGGGTTACCACTAGATTGTCAGGGAATAATTAAAATGTTATTTTACGGGGTCAGAGCTATGGGCAGGGTGGGGACTACTAGACTACAAGGGAAAAATTAAAATGTTATTTTACGGGGATCATAGCTACAGGTGGGATGAGGGGACCACTAGGCTACCAGGGAATATTTAAAATGTTATTTTACAGGTATCAGAGCTACAGGTGAGGAGGGGGACCACTAGACTACCAGGGAATAATCAAAATGTTCTTTACGGGATCAGAGCTATGGGCAGGTGGGGAACCACTAGAGTACCTGGGAATTAAGATACTGTTATGTTTTGAGGCTATGGGGAGGGCAGGGCTGCCACATGACCCCTCTGGTAGCATTGCATTCTGTGCAGGGTGCCATGTGCATTTTGCTGGCCTGCCCTGCACAACATATGCAAATGGGTCCATAAAGACATGCAAAAGGCCCCATTTGCACCTTGCATGTATTATGACCCCATTTGCATACTGCTGGCTGGATATAAGGAATTTGCACAAAGCCTAACTCTGCTGTGCACTGGTGCAATTCCCATTCCAGGTATTCAGCTCTGTCTGGGGGTAATGCACCAGCACATCATATTTGGGCAGTGTGCATTACCTGATATTCAGAGGAAATACACCATGGCTCATCTCTTTGAATATATCCCTGAGTTGTGCCACCACGTGCGCCATTGCATGGCACAGTCTTGAATATTGGGGCCTGGGAGGTTTAGCAAGATCAGTAGGTGATGTACATCCTCCATGGTGAACCAGCCCCCCATCTCTCCAGGCACTAGCATTTTAAGTATTGGCAACAATTAAGCTGCTGTGTAGTAATATTGAAAATTGGGTAACCCAAGGCTCCCTTATCCCTGGATTCTGTTAAAGTTTCCAGCGCTCTCTAGGTATTTTGCCCACCTAGATGAAACTGGATAAATTTTTCTTAACTCCCTCCAGTCCTTTCACATATTCCTAAGGGTAAAGTGGAGAAAAGAAAGCAGTAATGAGGTAGTACATTCATTTAAGTGAGTCAATATGGATAACAAAGTGAGGGGCAGAGCCTTTCACCTATTTTGATCTGTGTATACTTGTTGTTTGAGTACCTTATAATTATATTGATACAGGTTACATAGTTGGCATGGTATTTGTACCCCAGATATCTAATCTTTCTCTAAGTCATTTAAGGGGTGTTGATGCATTTAAGTTCTGGTGTGAGTGGTCCTCCCATGTGCATAACCTCTGTTTTTCTTTATTTACCCAAAATCCAGAGATGTGTCCATATTGATCTAGTAAAGTTAGAAAAGGTTGGAGTGAATTAGTAGGGTTCTTTAGATACACAAAGGTGTCATCTGTGTAATGCAATAACTTGTTAGTGCTCTGGTTGATTGTTATTCCCTGAATATCTTGGGCCTCTCTGACAGCTTGTGCAAAGGGTTCCATATTTAAAGTGAAGATCAATGGGGTCAGGGGACAACCTTGCCTTGTATCTCTCCAATTTGGAAAAAGTCCGAGTTACGTCCCATTGGCCGCATCCTAACCCCAGGATTTTGGGTAACAAAAGGTAAGCGATTAAGAAAGTTTTCCTCAACCCCATATGTTCCATTATGGTAAGTATATAAGACCAGTTAAGGCAATCAAATGCCTTCTCTGCATCAAAAATGTGTAAGGGGTTAGTGGGGATTTTTGTTACAGAATGTTAAGTAGTTTCTTCATGTTGTCAGTTAAACGGCAATGAGAATAAAACCAGATTGATCTGGAGGACTATGAACTCAATATATTTTTGAAGATGCAGAGATAACACCTTGGTTGAGGATTTTAATATCCTGATTGAGGAGATATAGGCCTAAAAGAGTCACAAATAGTATTACTGTACCTTTACAGGGCTTCAGGATTACAGAGATCAAGGAGTCATTGTGGGATTCAAGTAAATTCCCTCCTTCAAGCAGGTGCTAAAAACTCTGTCCAAAATTGGAGACATGGTATTATTTAGCGTTTATAAAATTACGCACTGAACCTATCGGGGCCTGAGGTCTTACCCATGGGTAAATGCTTGATAACTAGGGAGATTTATGGGATTATCATAGGTAAACTGATTTGAGATCTGGCTTCCTCAAGTAATACCAGGACTTTAGATGTCTTCAGGAAGGCTTTTGTCTGGGCTCAAATTATATCTGGTCTTTGTCCTCAGAGTATAGGTCACTATAAAATGTTCTAAATCATGTGATAATATTTTGGGGCCTCGTCCATTTATTTTCAGGGTTTGATTTATCTATGAGATAAGGAATATGTCTATCAACTTGTACCTTTCTAAGATGAAAGGCTAACAGTCTAAAGGCCCTGCCCCCCACCTCATGAAATTTCTGTTTTGGACAGGATATGATAGAGGCATACTTAGGATGGCAGAGAAAGGGAGATACTGTTGATGGGGACCTTAATATGCCAGATGTTAATTGGAGCACCTTGCTGCAGCCACATCCAAAAGCAGGGCCATTCTCAATGCCCTTCAGATGTCATGCTTCAGACAGCTAGTTTTGGAACCTACTCATGAGGGAGCAATCTTAGACCTCGTACTCTGAAATGGGGACAGTGAGAGGATCTCAGATCAAGAAGTGGGTAGTCATTTAGGAACAAGTGACCACCAAACAGCGTGGATCACAATAAACTCAGCTACACAGTCAAGCCATACAAAAGTGAGGGTGCTGGACTTCAGGAGGGCTGACTTTTGGTAAGATAGGAAAGTGCCTTAGAAAAGCACTAGTAAACAGGCTAGAAGGAGGGGTGGAGCAACAATGGGAAAACATCAAAACTGCCATCACAGAGGCAACAAGCCTTGTGTGAAGCAAATAAACAAATCAAAACAAAAAAAAAGCCACTATGGTTCTCAAAAGAGGTGACGGTGAAGGTTAGGAGAAAAGATAGCATTTAGGAAGTATAAGGAAACACAGAAGGAGCAGGACAGAGAACTATACCAGATAAGGCAGAAGGAAGCAGGAGGGTAGTCAGAATAGCAAAGGCCCAAACTGAGGAAAAGATAGCCAACTCAGTTAAGAAAGGGATAAAACCTTTATAGGTATATTAGTGAGCATAGAAAGACAAGAGGAGGGATAGTGAGGCTGAATAGAATGGACGGTGGTTGGGCAGAGAGGGACAGTGAAAAGCATGGATATTGAATGAATACTTCTGTTCAGTATTCACTAAGGAGGAGGTGGGGGAGGTGCCTAATCCAATTAACAGAAGCACTCTGGAAAGGGGGTCGATCCCAGTCCTTTCACAGAAAACAGTTCGGAAAGAACTCCTAAAACTGAAGGTGGACAAAGCAATGGGGTCAGATGGAATTCACCCCAGAATTCTAAAAGAATTAAGCAGAGAACCAGTGGCACTACTGACTACCCTTTTAACAATTCATAGGAGCATGGTGTGGTACCTGGGGACTGGAGGAAGGCAGATGTGATTCCCTTCACAAAGTGGGACCAAGACAGAGGCAGGAAACTACAGACCTGTCAGTTTGACCTCTGTGGTAGGGAAAGTGATGGAATCACTTCTGAAGGAAAGAATTGTTGAGTACCTAGAGGCCAGTGGGGCTGGGGCCCAAGGCAGCATGGATTCACAGCGGAAGGTCATGTCAGACGAATCTAATTGATTTCTTTGACTGGGTGACCAAAGTAGTAGACCAGGGAGGGCTATGGACATGGCTTACCTAGATTTTAGCAAGGCTTTTGACAGAGTCCCACACAAAAGATTAATAGTCAGATTAACCAGCTTGGGAGTGGGTCCCAGGGTGGTAGCCTGGGTAAAACACTGGCTGGACAACAGGACACAGAAGGTAATTGTAAATGGAGCCCACTCTGAAGAAAGAGGGTTACTAGTGGGTACCGAGGGTTCAGAACTGGGTCAAGTCCTTTTAATGTCTTTATAAGTGACATTGCAGAGGGACTGGATGGAAATGTATGCCTCTTTGCAGATGACACAAAGATCTGCATCAGGGTTAATACACAAGGAGGTGTGGAAAGGATGAGAAGGGACTTGGCAAGGTTGGAGGAATGGTCAGAAGTATGTCAGCTTGATTCAATGCAAAGAAGTGCAAAATAAAGCACCTGGGAAACAAAACCCGGGGAAGATTACACAAGGGGGAGGTAGGAACAACAACAAAAATGGAAAGGGACCTGCGGGTAATCATATCAGATGACCTTAAGGTTGGCAAGCAATGTGAGAAGGTGATAGGGAGGGCTGGGGGATGCTGGGATGTATAGGAGAGACATCACCAGCAGAAAACAGGAAGTTGTTATCCCCTGTACAGACAGTTGGTGAGACCTCGTCTGGAGAACTGCATCCAGTTCTGGAGACCCCATCTTTGCAAGGACATAGACAGGATGGAAGCAGTTCAGAGGAGGGCAACTAAAATAGTGCAGGGTCTGCAAGAGAAGTCATACGAGGATAAACTAAAGGAGCAATATATATATATATATATATATATATATATATATATACCCTTGAGAAAAGGGGGCATGACAAAAATGTTTAAGTACTCAGTGGAATCAACAAAGTCCAAGAGGTAGCATCTTTCAGAAAAGAGATGTTTAAGAACAAGGGGACACAATTTGAAGATAGAGTGGGGAACGGCTCAGGGGCAATGTGAGGAAGTATTTGTTCACAGAGAGGGTGGTGGACACATGGAACAGCCTTCCTGAGGAGGCTGTGGGGTCTAAAACTGTGGGAGAATTCAAGAATGCATGGGACAGACATAAGGCAATTTTTGTAGGTAGGAAGAAATAGGCTGTTGGTTAAATAGGATCTGCAGCTTATCCTCTAGGTAGGAAATGGGCAGACTAAGTGGGCCAAGCGGTCCTTATCTGCCGTCAAAGTCTATGTTTCTATGTTTGCAAACCTCAGAAACCTCTCCATTCTTTTATCATTCATCTCCTGGAGAGCATTCCAAGCTTGGTCTAGGGCCTTATGAATATGTATTGGCTTAGGGTCAAGCTATGCAGATGTTCTAGTTTAGTTATTTGAGAAAGTTTTTCTTTGTTGAGGTGAAACTTATAATTTCACCTCTCAATACTGCCTTTGATGTATCCCACAGTAATAAAGGAGCAGTATTGTCTAAAGGTGTGGTAGAGTTCAGCTCCTCAACCTTTTAGATAGGCGTTCTATGAAGGCTTTATCATTCAGGAGGATACATTTAATCACCAGATGGTCTGCCTGTCCTGAATGGGAAGATATAGTTGAATGGAGGCAGGGGCATGATTCAATAGGGTAATGGTATGAATTTTAGATAACAGGAGTGTATATACAGTAGTTCAGTCTTTGGGGTATAAAAAGATCTATACAAGAATAGGTTTGTCTGGAGGGGAAAAGAATGAGAAATCTATCTCCCCACATGGTGGGTCCACCACACATCTACAAGACCTTGTTCTTCTAGACAGTTATGAAGTAATTCAGTGGCCTTCTTGTTAATAGATGTATAGCCTGAGGATCTGTCCCTTAGGGATGTGGAACTGTGTTAAAGTCCCTCCTAAAAGTATTTGACTCTGGGTAGCTCTGCAAATTCCTACCTTTTAAAATATGTAGCAAATCAAATATGTTATGGAATACTCAAAATATGCAATTTATCACCACTTCTGATGCAATATGTTAGTCATAACTCACTTGTGGCTATATCATATTCTTGGTGCTAAACTATATATATTCTGAGGCAGCCACTGTTCACTGCATTCGCAATGAGCCTAAGGATCTCTGCTCGAGCAGTTAGTACGTGAAGGTACATATATAGACTTGTGTTCACAAAGATTGTCTTAAACAGGGGCATTTGATCTGAGCTGCTACAGTTGCCTTGATGTGACCCTAAGCTTAGCTGTTTATTCTGTTTGAATTCATGGGACCAAAGACTCTGAAGTTACTTTTAAGTGCGCTTTGTGAGAAGCATCATGCAGACTTTCTCTTGTATTTGTAAAAAAAAAAAATAGGGTAGACTGAAAGCTTAACCTTTACTTTTTATATCTGTTAACACTTCTTTACCTTCCCTATGAATTCTTCAAGTGCAGTGTGGCACTTATGAGAGGGCAAGAGTTAATCTAACCTTTCTTTAACTATGACACAAGTGACTAACCTACCATAGTGCTGGCAAACATATGTTTACTGCAGATCAGAAAGAAAGCTTGCTGACCTTTATATGAGTACAGAGTTATTGGAGAACAATAGGGTAATCTCTGTGCGCAGTAACACTGGGGAAATATTTATTGAGGTTGCTTGAAGTGACTGTGGTGTTGGGAGGTTACTACTGTCTCAGCACAATTCAACACAGGCATCATAAAAGTAGACAGACATTGACTGGCTAAATATTTACTTCAGTGCAGCTTGAGGAAAGAAGTAATAGAGAACAAAAGGTCTATGTATGATGTTTTCACATATGTAAAAATAGAAAGAAATTCAGTTTTTGCAGAATGAAAGCATATGTGTTGATGCAATGAATTGTGTAAATTGTGTTTTAAGTTTCAAATACATTTTATGCCTTTATAGAGTGTTCTTTATTTGAAGGCAATGGCTATTGTAAAACACTGTAGGTTTATCATGTCAGATGAAAATATATGTGATTGTCAAACCTGACTACTGTACATATATAAGCATACAGAACATTATATTAACTAGTTACAAGTCAACTGTTTGCAAACTGCTCTAATATGTATGACAGTATATGACATGTAGATATTTATTTACTAAAAACTGGTAACCAGGAATGGTACACTGAGCCAAGGTTCACTTCCAGGTGTGACCAGTGGAGGGGCGGGATACAATAAAGCAAAACAACAGAATTGATGCATACTATAAAATAACATGCAAACAAATGTAGTGCAACATGACTAAAGTGCAAGTTAATAAAGGTGGATGTCTGGAATATGGCATGCTCTACATCCTGAGATACAATCTAACAACTGGTTGAGCATATCTATGCAAGGAAAACAGGAGACACAGAACTTACCTTGAGAAGGGTCTGAAATGGGGATGGGGAGGAACACAAGGCAGGTCAGGAAGGCAGCTCACAGGTGTGGGGGCAGATGTTTAAGCTGGTGCCTTAGGGAAGTTAGGTAGGGTAAAAGATGGATGGAAGAGCAGAAGAGGTTCCAGAGGAGGAGGGAGGTGATAGGAGAAGTCTGACTGCCAAGCAGAGGAGCAAAGGTGGGGAGGTCAAGGTGCAGGGATCTCTTGAATGAAGGAGTACAAGGCAGATGGAGTGGGAGAGATGAGTGCAGATAGGCACAAGGAATGTGACTAGTATTTATAAATGAAAAATGCAAAGTCATTCAGGCAACAGAAGGGAAGAGGAAGGCTGGAGAGGAGGTAAGAGTATGCAATGATGAATGCAAGGGGCTTAGTTTATGGCAAATGACAGAAAGCATTGCAGAAAGTGTCCAGTCTGACAAGGGTAGAAGAGGTAGCAGTACTGTAAATCCTTTTCTCACAGTAAAAGATTGGGAGAAACATTTTGGTTTCCAGCTCCAGGCAGACATACAGAGTCAGGCAGTCTTTATGATACAGGGCACTAAGGCTGGGTCAGAGCTCAATGTGGATGACATCAATGTGGGCAGAGAAATCGAGCCTGCTGTTGAGCCACAACAAGCTACTTGAAGCAATGAATCACTTAAGGGAGAACCATCCAGAGTGGTGAAGGAAGGGATAGAAAGAAGCATGTCCTGTTTCTGGCAGGATCCAAAGGTCATGTATACCATTTTCATGGTGTAAACCTTGAGTTGGTTTCCTTAAACCACTGCAGGACATTGTGGAAGTCTTGCTGGGCGAGACTTCCACAGCCTCAGTTGATGGGTCTGAGGTGCAGAGAACTGTGTCATCTGCATGCATGTGAATATGTGAGTTGACACAGGTAGAGGGAGGTCATTGAGGAAAACAGAGAAGAGGATGTGACCCAGGCTGGAGCCCTGTGGGACTCCCTCCGTATAGGGAGTATAGAAGACAGGACACCACTGACTTGTATAGACTACTGACAGCCCGATAGGTAAGAATGGAGCCAATCAACAATGGAGGTTGAGAGTCCAGCAAAGCTCAGCTTGTCCAGGAGGAGTGGATGGCATTGAATGAAAGGCTTTTGCCAGTTTGATGAAAATGGCTGACGTGGTGTATCCCATATCCATCCCAGAGAGGATGGAGTCTGTGACATGTAGCAGAGAGAAGACGGTGAAATGGTGCTTCTGAATACCAGACTGAAAAGGACAGAGGAAGTTGGAGGAATGTAGAAAGTCAGAGCTGGGAGTAGATAAATTTGTCTTGCAACTTTGCAAAAGGGAAGAGGAAGCTAGGATGGACATTCCCAGGGAGGAGGGATTGCCCCTTTGTGGAAGGGGAGAACTTTTGCCGACTTCCAAGCCTCAGAGACAGTGCACAGGGAGAAGAAGAGATTGAGAAGGTGAGAGAGGAGAGAGGCAATAGTAGGATCCAAGAGACAGAGAGATTAGGCCAAGGCCATCAGGGCTGGATTTGGAGTGGCTGAGTGAAGAAAGGACAAGCAGGGTTTCCTGAGCAGGGGTAGGAGGAAATGAACCCAAGAAGGGGAGTACAGAAAGGAGTGTGGATATGGGGATGAGCTAGGGAGGATGAAAAAGAAAGAACACGTGGTGAAAACTCAATGAAGTAAGTGGGAACAGAGGATGGGTTAGAGGCTGGAGTGCCATTTACCACAAGGACTGGGGAGCAGACTGGGTAGGAGGATTAAAGATGGAGTGGATCACCTTCCAAAACCTGACAATACTGCAAAGTAACATGACAGCAAACTATTTTGGATTACTGACACATATATTGTTACTTGAAATATTTGCTATAATCCCTTATGTACGATGTTGTTATATAATAACGGGACACAGTGAGCAGCAATTTTTCTTAGTGCTGAGCCAGTTGATATTCACCGTAATAACCCATGGGTTATTACAGAAGCATACACTCTCACTGAAAGGCAGGCACTCTTTCACTGGCTCTCCATCTTCTTGTGGGCAGGCAGAGCAGTTCCCAAACACGGTGACTTCATATCCCTGGTAGTGAGGGACTGAGTAGTCACCAGAGCAAGAGTCCTCTCGCCATCATTTTTTTATAAAATATGTGCTCCATCCCACTGTCCTATGACAGAAAATACTCTTATGTGGTTGATCCTGCTCATCGCTACACTTGACAAAACGGAATGGAGGCTCACTGCCTACAGATGAAAGTGAGTATGATCACTTAATAGAAAGTGACACCTTGGGGAGAAAATAAAAAAAAAAATCCTGACAGTAAAAAAAACAAAAACAAACAGGCAGAGGCACAAAGCAGACAGAGAAGACTGCCACAAAGCAAGCAGTGTGAGAGAGAGAGAGTGTGTGTGTGTGTGTGTGTGTGTGTGAGTGTGTGGTATAGCAGACAGGAGTCAGGCTGGAAAAAATTGCTGACCAGTTATTGTACAAAAATAAAAGGTGGGGAAGTGGTGACACTTGAATTTAATGCACACCCTTGGTGTGAGATGCTTTGACAAACCCTTGGACTTAGCCCTCAGGGGTTATGTGACATCCCACACCTCGGTGCGCATTAGATACTCTATCATACACTTCCCATCGTTATTCTGTATATGCAGTACCAAAGAACAACAGCAGATAAGTATCAGGAAAAAGCAGCAGTGCTCCATGAAACCATAGGACAGCAAGCCAAAAACACTGAGCACCCTACAGCAAAGTCAGAAAGCATAAACCAGTAAAGCGTTGATTGTCTTACTGTTTATTGAGACAATCCACTATTGTGCATACAAACAGTTACCACATAGCTAGTCATGAGTGCATACACCACACCAGCTTCCACTAACGATGTGCTAGCATAACGTTTCTCTAGAGTGCCCCAAGCTTCATCTGAGTGACAATGCAACTTTGTACCAACCAATATATTTAGTGTACAGTAACCACAGCAACAGTCCACCATGTTTTGAATAAATATACTGTGATACATTGCGCTAAAATGCATTTTCACAGGAAATTAGTATCTTATATTGCTAAAATAGCAGTCCTGCCCAGCTAAGCCTCATGAGCACTATACTTCAAATACATGATCATGTGCAGATTGGCAAATCTGACAAAGAGACAGTTTTCTTCACCTCTGTTATATGTCCAATCATAATGTCCAAATTGCATTCATAGTATCTGATTGAAATATAAGTATCCCACATAAATTTCATCAGTGTTTAGTCACGCAATATCTCGTCAGAACTGAGGGTCTTAACATCAATTCCTACCAGTCATAGTAGATCATTATCACATTAGTACAGGAACACATAAGAAGTACCCACATATTTTAAAAAGGACACATAGAGTTCCATTCTAAAAGCTCTGACACTGATGCAAGGTGCCTCGCCAAACATAAATGGTGCAAGTGGCACCTTGCATCAAACTTCCCAGTGCTGTTCTCAAAGGCAGCCTCGTCAACTGCTGGCTGCCTACCCCTGTCCTGGTAGTCAGTGGTCCCCACTCCCATCCCGATGTATCCTGGTATAATAATTAATAATAATCAAGGCCCCTAGAATTCTGCGGCTGCAGATTTTGCTCAGAACTTACAATCTACTTAGAACTTCTGCGGTGCCATAAATCACTCTTCTTCTTGATTTTTATTAATATTTCTGTTTTCCATATAATCTCGTTCCCTTCCCTCTTTTTATATCCTAAACCCCTATATGCTCAGAATGTGATGTTATCATTGCTATAACATCATACATTAGCTAATGAAATGGCTGCAATCTGCAACAGAAATGAACAGTCACTTTTCTGCCACAGCTCCCACTGCCAGAGACGGTGGCACAGCACAACAGGCATGGTGATATTTGCTCAATCTGCACTACAGCCTAATACAATTTTCAGTCTTACATTATTGCACTAGGGCTAACTTGTCAATCTTGTAAATCTTGTCAATAGCACAGACCTGTTAAGTCCTTACCTCACTTTGTACAAACCTATTTGTGCCTTTAAGGTACAGAGATGCCATCTGAAATGAATAACTGGTAAAATTAATTTAACTGTCATTTTAAGAAAAATAAAGTAATTATGCCCGGAAAGTGGAATATAATAATGTGTAGACCTGTTGAAAGAATAGACCTGTTAAATAAATAATTGCACTGTACGCATTTTTGCCAGGGTTATTGATTACATATTGTCACTGGTTGATAGAATCACCTAAAAGTTATGGAGAAATGTTGTTTGCAGTGACAGCTGTTGGACCAGAGGGTAGCATGCTGTGTCTCCATGCTGGCAACTCAGGTTCAGAGATTAGCTCTGGGAGCTGGCTGGACAGCACAAGGATTAGTGGAACACATCATTGCTCGGAGCCTGGGAAGGTATGGTGCAGTGTTCTGTCACATGGTGGACACATTGTGCTGGTCTGGAGAGCTCTATCTCATAATCGGTTCACATGCATATCATGGCCTGATGGTGTTATGCAGTGTGTCCAGGAAAGCAGGTTGACATCAAAAATGAGTTTGCAATAACTCCTGTATTCCATTTCTAATGAGACCTGTATGAATGAGGATGCAAGTTCATGGAAATTAAAAAAAAAAAATATATATATATATACACACACACACATGCACATACATATACAGTATCTCTGTCTCTCACCACACCAACATGCATATAGAAATACCTTATTTATCACGTAAGATCCCTCTGCATATGTCATTTATTTAACAGGCTAGAACCTTAAGGAGACACATTTGTTTTGATTTTTAGACATAAAATTATTTTATAATTCTGTTATTTTTTGAACTAGCGTTAACTGTGCTTTCCACCATCCTGATTGCTATAAAACTGCCATGAAAGTGAAGTCAGGATGACAAGCTGTCACTGATGTGGTAGTTTGTTAGTGCCTAGAACTTCACGCAGAAATTACAAACCACCGCGCCCAGGAGTTCTGTGGCAAAGTGGTAGTCTTGCCGCAGAACTTGGCCCACTGTGCATGAAAAGTAGGGGCCCTGATAATAATGCCTCAGGTCCTGGTAGTCAGTGGTCGCTACACCCATCCGATGTATCCTGGTATAATAATTAATAATAATGCCACAGGTCCTGGTAGTCAGTGGTCCCACTCCCATCACGATGTATCCTGGTATAATAATTAATAATAATGCCTCGGGTCCTGGTAGTCAGTGGTCCCCACTCCCATCCCGATGTATCCTGGTATAATAATTAATAATAATGCCTCAGGTCCTGGTAGTCAGTGGTTCCTCCCATCCCAATGTATTCTGGTATAATAATAATAATGCCTCGGGTCCTGGTAGTCAGCGGTCCCCACTCCCATCCCGATGTGGCCCGATATAATAAATACTAGGTTCTCATACTAGGAAGTAGAACAGAAGAAGATGTATTGCCCATGTTAACTGTTTCTCACAAATGTGGGACTATTTAATTTTGAAGTCATAATCAATTATTCAGTAAATTCTGAAAGTGAATATCAGATTCTGCATTTACCACAATTTCAGAAGCTTATTCCATAATCTTCCTGTCCTATTTATGTAAGCACAATGACTCTTGTTGTTTCTAGCTGTATCTATTTTGACCTGCAACCTGTGTCCTCTTAGACATTCTGGCTTGTCCTGGAATGTTATACCCATCTCCTCCATCAAACTGGGATCTTTTACAAATTTATAAATGTCAGGGGACCATGTGATGCAAGGTACTGGGTAGAAGCTCCTCTGTGCAGCTCCAGACTCCGACTTAATAAAGTGTATTAGAATCATTTAAACTGCCTAAAACCTCTAATTTCACTTTACTTTGCCTTCCTATCATCTGGTGCTCCTGTTTGGTAGGTTGGAGAAATGATGGAGGTGTATATGTGAAGCGCCCAGAAACACACCCACCATCACCCCAAGAAGGCCCCAAGAAATCATGGGCCTCGAGTGCGGCAGAAAAACCAGAGCTCTCGAACCAAGCCATGGATCAAGAACCGCTTATGTTGAGCAGGTTCCTAGAGGAGTTAAGCCTTTCTGTGAGGAAGTTAAAGAAATGGCTTCTGAGCTCAAATCTCTATCTAAAAAACTTGATGAGGTCTCAGTTACTACCTTGGATAACACAGTCCGAATCTCTTCCCTTAAAAAGCATGTGGAAAAGTTTGACCCCAGGCTGGCAGCTATGCAAAAAGTTGGCACATCTTGAATCAAAACTAGAGGACCTTGAGGGTTGTATCGTAGGAACAATGTTGTCATTCTTGGACTGCCTGAGGGAGAAGAGGTCCAGAATGCCATCGCATTTGTCCAAAAGCTTGTTGAGAGGATCACCGCCCTCTCCCTTTGGGGCCAAATACATCATCGAGAGATCCCACAGATCCCTATGGCCCAAGACTCCCCAGGAGCTACACCTCATCCTATTATATGTTGTTTCTTGAATTATTTAGAATGGCAGCATTTACTTGTTAAGTTAAAGAGGTGCAGGAAGTGAGATGGGAAAATACCAAACTCAGAATAGAGCAAGACCTACGGGCTCTGTTCGACTGAAATGCACAGCATTCCACCCTATAGTCTCCAAGATCATCACTGCAGGGCTTAAATTTAGAATGGAGTACCCAGCCAGGTTACAGGTGCAAGTGGCTGGTGCCTGGTCAGCTTATGAAGATCCTGATGCTGCGCTTGCTGGCTTAAAGTTGGCCCTGCCTGATCTTTTCAGGGATACATGAGAGGCCCCACATTTTTGGATTGGAAGAGATCTGGGCTGAGGAGATAAGGCTGATCTTCGAATTATATGTTGAGGAGGTGAGAATAATCGCTCCGAGTCTGTGAAAGCCCGACTTGAGGGCTGAAGGGACATACTCTTTTATGTTTTCTTGACTCTTCGTGTCTTTCTCACGTCCTAATTATGTCTGGGACAGATGTTTCCTTCAGGAGACTTTAATTTGAATGTCTGTTCATTAAGGAGGGTATTTTTCGTTAGGGGTCTGTTTGGCACCTACCTGTAAGCATATGAGGGGATTGTTAATGTTAATGTTTCAGACTCATTCCCCACACAGGTTATTTATACAATTTACAGTATATGGGGGATTGACTTGGGGTTGTGCTGGATTTTCTCTTCAAAGTGCGCTGTGATGCACTTTGCTCCTGTCACTCACCAGATGGAGCTCAGATACATAATTAGCTAGCTAGCTATTTTATAACCGAGATGCTTTTTTCTCACATAATCTTTTTATGGCTGGCCTGGGCTTATGCTAGTACTTCTCTCACTGGGATATCAGTCCTGCTATGGGCACGGCTCTACTGGTAAACTAGTTTCATCCTGTATGGCCTGCCATTGGTAATATTTAGGAATTGAGCCCCTTAGCAAGAAACATGTACTCTTTTAGCTATTCCAGTACATTCCCTGTGCTCATACCTTAATGTACTGTGTCACTCCCACTAGCTATCAGGAGCTGGGTAATAAGCGATTTTTGATGGAAAGTAATTTTCCTTACAGCTTACTTAACATCTACTTGTTTCTCATATGGGGCTCTCAAATTTTATGGGTTTGTGAGGGTTATGCTGGGTGGCTGGGAGAGGAAAAGAAGGGTATTTTGTTGAACGTTGTTTGTGACAGTTGGGGGATGGGCGGGGTTAGTGTTAGATTTACTGGTTTATCAATGTTATGCAATTTTGGGTGTTCTATGGGGTGGGATTGGGATAGTTTAGGTCGGGTTGGGAGGGTTTGGGGTTGGGAGGGTGGTACAGTACTACTTAAAGAACATTGGTTTCTGGACTATAGTTGTAGTAAAATCCAGATGTCAACCTTGTGCTTACTTTTACCAACTTAGATGGCTGCACTATCAATCTGGCTACTTGGAATGTGAAGGGGTAAGGAAAAACCTAACAATATCAGGTGCTTAAACACCTGAGCTTAGTGCATGCCCAGATAATATTTTTGCAAGAATTAATTTGCTAGATTCTGAAGCATTACAACTCAGGAGGCAACAGGTTGGACAGGTGTTTAATGCCTCGGGTCCACTAACAGCTGTGGGTCATGCTACTTGTTAACAGAGACATTCCATTCATTCCCACTCAGGTTTTCAAAGATCCAGAGGGTAGGTACGTCCTGGTTCAGGGCACCCTTTGGGCCATGCCATTATTGCTCTGTAGCATCTATGGGCCAAATGTGGATGACCCCACCTTTTTATGAAGTTGATTACCATTATTCTTCCTATGCTTCCTATTGCGATAGTTATGGGCGGAGACTTTAATTTGGTCTTGGATCCTAATATGGACTGGTCTAGTAGTGGGTCAAGAAAGATTGTCTCCAGGGCAAAGGGCCTTTAGGAACTTGTTGGATCAGCGGACATGCGGCGATGTGGCGAGTTCTGCACCCTAATTCCAGGGAATATGCTTTAGTTCACCTGTGCACGGATCGCAGTCTCGCACTGAGTACCTTTTAATTTCCCAGGTGCTCTTGCCGGGGGTGCTGTCTGCCTCGATTCAGTATAGTCCCATATCCGATCATTCCCTGGTGATATGCAATGTGTCTTTTCTTAATATTCTTAAGAAAGAGACCCAGTGGAAATTAAAAGAGCAATTACTAAAAGATGATAGGTATCAGAACCTTGTGAAAGACCAGATTGATTTCTTTTTTCTACTAACTCAATAGAAAGCACTGCTATGGATATTTTATGGGTGCTTTTAAGGCCTATATGAGGGAATTCTCATTAGTTTAGCTACAAAAGAAAGAGGGCTCATGAAGGGAACTATTATCCTTATTATCTCAAGTACTGTCACTAGAAACTAATTTATCCCTAGTGCTCATAAAGAGGAAAGGCAGAAACTTTAGTAGCTAAAGACAGATATTTAGAATTGTTAAGGAAAAGGCAGAGTTAGCCATTAACTGCACTAAAGCAAGTTTCACTGACCAAGGAGAAAAAGCAGGCGCATGCTTACTTTATGCTTAAAGCAGCAAGAGTCTGCAAGGTTCATCCTCCAGTTAGGGTGCAGGATGATGGGGTCCTGTGGGTATCCTCTTCTGAGATAGTGCAGGAGTTCACCATGTATTACTAACAAATATATAGGACATGGACAGTTCTCCCCTTGGATAAGTTGGAGGTGTACCTTAGTGATTCTCACCTTCCTACCCTGTCAAGTTCCCAGAGGAATTTTATATCCTCCCCATTATCCCTGGAGGAAATCTCTGAAGTCATAAAGGCCTTGCCCTCTGACAAAGTTCTGGGACTGCATGGGTTTTCCTCTTTATTCTATAAAGTTTTCGAGAACAGTTACTGCCTGTGCTTCACTGGCTGTACCTCCACATTCTCTCGGGGTTGCTGTAGATGCCCATTTGTTTGAAGCCCTGATAGTCCTTTTATCTAAGCCTGTTGAATCAGGATATCAAAATCCTTTTGACGATACTGGCTGACAGGCTAACTCTGGTCCTCCTGGATCAGACTGACACGTCTCAGGTAGGGTTCATGAGGGGCATTCAACCTCAGACCACTCGTGCCCTTTGCACATCTTCTCGGAGTCCAGAGATGCCACCTTTCCTCGAGGTTGGTCTCCCTGGATGCTGAGAAAGCATTTGACTGGGTGAACTGGAATTTTCTATTCCAAGTTCTCAGAGCATTTGAGTTTCCTTCCGTGTTCATTGACTGGATCCGGCGATATACCGACCCTTCTGCTAAGATCTCAGTCAATGGTGCATTTTCCAAACCCTTCCTTTTATATTCAGGCACTAGACAGGGCTGTCCCTTTCCCCTTATTATTTAATCTATACTTGGAGCCCTTATTCAAAATATCCTTAATAATACAGGAATACAAGGTATCCCGATTGGAGCAACATGGTGAAGATTATAGCATATGCTGGCGATCTTCTCCTTCATTTGGCCATCCGGTAAAATCTATTCCAGTTATGTTAGGAGAGATTTCAAATTTAGTTTCTTCTCGAATTATAAATTGAATGCAAATAAGTCATCCTTTTTCCCTTAACCGTAAGGTATTTAAGACAGATATTATCCCTTTTGGATTGTGTTGGTCACCCTTGTTCTCAAATACCTAGGTATTAAATTAACACGCAATCCTTCCCTATGGTTTAAAGAAAATTTAGAGCCCCTTTCTCAGTTGATTGTGCAGGACCCAGAGAGATGGGCTAAGCTTCCAATCTCATTATGGGCTGCATTAACACAATTAAGATGAATGTATTTCTCGACTTTTTATTCCCTGTCACACCTCAACTCATTCGTTCCTCTGTCCTGGTTTCAGAAGATGCATAAAACCTTTATAATTTTCATTTGGTCTAATAAACACCTTGATTGGCATACTACAAGTTAGCACTCCAAAACCTGATGGAACTGCGGATTCCCTCACCTGGCAATTTATCACTGGGCTAGCCATCTTGCTAAGTACCTGAAATGGGTAAGTCTGGGTCCCGAGAACTTGAGACGGTTTGGTTCAACATTGAACTAGATTTTATTCAGGCTATTAACATGGACCCCTTGACAATGCTTTATGTTAAACTGTCTCTTCTACAGGAGGTTAGTAAATTCCGCTCTCATGACATCATTAAAAGTACAGTACATGCGGCTTTGCTCCTTTTGGGATACATTCCGTATTTAGACCTGTCTCAGTCCATCTGGAATTCCCAGCCTTTACCATAAATAAACAAAGGATTCCTCAGACGTGGTTGCCCCAATTAGAGAGGGGATTGTATCCTCATTTCTGGATGTTATGGGGCATGGCTCCTCACTTACCAAATTATCCGAACATTTGATATCCCAGTCTCTCAGCTATTCAGGGTTTTTCAACTAAAACACCTACTTACCACTGCCCTTGGTACTCCTCCCTCCCAATGACTTTTGCATTGATACCTGAGCTTTCCTCCCTTCTTGGATCTTCAGGTGTCATTTCTAAAATTATCAAGTTTTGTACCACTGGCAGTTTGGGGTCCCAATGGCCCCACTAGGTTTTGGGATTCATTTTTCCCCAATATACCTTCAAACATTTGCCTGCTTCATGTACTTATAACACATGAGCGTCCAAACTTATATGTACCACTGGGGTGTTAACCATTAAAGAGGTGCACACTTTTGGTAACCTGCAAAGTGGACACACAAGGAAGGGCACTATCCATTATGGTGACACCTTTCATATGCAATCCACTCACGGATGGGCAGGTAGGGTGACTGGATAAGGGGTGGGCAAACTAGGCGACAGGATGTCGCTATGTATAAGTGTCTTGGTGGAAGCGAGCATGGTGAGCGTGGGCTGGGAGGGGTGGAGAGGCTGTAGGGAGGGCACTGCAGTTGCCAGTTGAGCTGCGTTTGGGATCAGGGATTGGTTGGTGGTTGGGGTGGCAGAGGTACGGGTTTGGGTCCAGAAGCTGGTGCGATTTTTATTGCGCCTGCCCAAACCTTTTATTTTACTGCTTTCACCCCCAACTGCACCCCGGACTGAGAATCCTTAAGTGGGGGGCAAAGGTAAAAATATGTCCTAGCACCATTGTGCTGGTGTGCTGGGTTGTCAGAGTGCCGAAATGTGTTTGGCACCTGACTGAGTGACAACGGTGATTGCCTTTAGGCATTCAGCATTATCACATAGACCCCACTCTTTTGACCCACATGCAGATTTGAAACAACCTTATCCTTTATAGTGGGCAGATGCGAAATACTACCCTTGGTCCTACTATCACCACTTTACCTTAAAACCCTCTTTAACTGTACAGTCCCTTAGAGTCTGAAGAATTGACCTTTAGGTATATTTGCAGCAACATGGGGAGGATGCCCACTGCCAAATCTAAGTAAGCTGTTCCTGTCTGTGTCTTTGTGGGGATAGTGATATTTGAATCATACTATGAATGCATTTTGAACATTGTGACAGGACATATAACAGAGGTGAAGAAAATTCTGTTTTATGAGGATTTGCCAATCTGCACATAATCATGTATTTGAAGTATAGCGTCTGTCCAGGTTTACCACCCTAGCTATGTGGTAACTGTTTGTATGCAGAATGGTGGATTGTCTCAATAAACAGTAAGAAAATCAATATAGTACTGGTTTATGCTTTTGTCCCTGCCATAGCATGCTCTGTGTTTTTACTTGCTATGGTATGGTTTCATGGAGCACTGCTGATTTTTCTGGTGCTTGTCTGCTGTTGTTCTTTGGTTTCGTTACTTATGCTGGCAGCAAATGTTTCCCAATGAGGTGTAAAAGGATGAGAGGCAGAGATGCAGTTTAAATTTTTATGCAGTCGACTACACTAAGTGTCTTTTTTGACTCATAGCCACTGACAAGAGAATGTTGCTACACTCTCTCTTTTCAAGTTTTCCTTTCTTTGTTTGATATTTTTCAGCAGGTATGGTAAAGATGGCCAAAAGCAATACTGGGGAGATGCTGTCTCTGCACTGGTGACAAGTGATTCTGCAGATCTGTCATTCCATGAGAGTGGAACCACAAACCCTTTATTTGTGGTAGAAACAATAGTACAGGAATCAAGCCCAGTTCCTGATGCTAAAAGTATTTTTAAAAACCCTGAGAAACTATTCTTAAGGATAGAAGAATGTATTGCTATAACTTACCACTACCTTGCGGTTATGAGAGTGCCTCAGGGTTTGTGCATACTTAAAAAGTGACATATGGGGCAGAAGATAAAGAATTTATAGCTCGGTGGCATGCATTGATGGAGGAGTTAGCCCTCAAATCAATTAATTTTAAGTTGGGCAGGTCCAATGAGGAACTGATTGCACATGATATTCAGAGAGAAAGTGATCAGATATGACCAACAAATTATGAATGCTATGCAACACAAATTTAATAGAGATGCCAATGACTAAAGGCTGGATCAAGTTTTGACTGGCAGCAAAAACAAAAACAAAACAAAACATAACTACTCTGGAGCTCACTGTAAGTCTATTTTAAAAATAAGATTTATAATCAGCAACAGCAAATTGCAGTACTCTGTTAGACTATACCACAGGACCCTCCAGCACTGAGAGTTCAGGCTGTAGTATTTTTCTAGAAGAATCTCCAGAGCATGATTTGAACCTGCAACAATAAGATGTATTCTGCATAAGTAAGCTCAGGATGCAGTATCAGCAACAATATCAGACTGGATGGGGCAGTCAAGGCAGGAAGGTGTCGAGAAAGCAAAGAGAGAGAGAGAGGCAAATATTGAGAACTACTCCACAGCATTATAACATATGTGAATGGTATATTTCCTATAGATAATACACAAAATGCTTTCCATCAGTTGCCACCCCCACACACAGAGATATGTGAATCCACAGTTGAGAATACTTCACAGAGGACACTTACGCCTGTGAAAGAATAAATTTTAAATAACAGTCTTTCTTTTCACCCACTGCAAAGCTGGCCTATTTTCAAAACTACTGAGGATCTTGATATATCTGTGAGGTTGCTAACTTTGAAAGTCACATATTTCACAGAGAACACTATACCAGACCAATCTTCAGATGGTAATTATAGTGGTGTCAGTAATCAATCTTGCTTGCCTGCTGTTGTTCATTGGTTTTATTTCTGATGCTGGCAGCACAGGTTTCCCAGTGAGGTCTAAAGGTCCAGAGTCTGAGGTGTGGTATAATTTTTTGTATCGGTCTTCTACACCAAGTGCACTGTTTTAACCCATAGCTGTGTGCAGGTGAATTTTGCTACACTTTCCACTTTCCAGGTTTTCTCTCTTTGTTTTATATATTTTGATTGGTGGGAATAGTAAGCTGGTCAAAAGCAATACCAGGGGAGACGCTGACTTGCAGTGACAATAATGAGTGATTTTGTGGATTTGGCTTTCCATGAGAGTGGAACCATAAACCCTTTACTCATGGTAGAAACAGTAGTACAGGAATCAAGTCTAGTTCCTGATACCAAAAGTATTTTTAAAAGCCTTGATAAAACTGTTCTTAAGGGTAGAAGAATGTATTGGCATACAGTATCATTAGAAACATACCTCGAGATTAAGAGAGTGCCTCAGGATTCACACATACTTAAAAAGTGGCATATGGGACAGAAGAGAAAGAGTTTATAGCTGCTGCATGCTCTTATGGAGGAGTCAGCCCTAAATTAGTTCAAAATAAATTTTAGACCAGGCAGCTCTGGTGAGGGAGCAGATTATATATGAAATTGGGGTTCATGAGGAATCCTTAAAATAATTGGTGTCACAAGAGGAATATAAAAATTACAATAAAGTACTCAGGGAGCAAGTGCTCAGATATGACCAACAAATTGAGAAGGCTAAGCTATGTAAATTTAATAGAGATGCCAATGATTATAGGTTGGATCAAGTTTTGACAGGTAGCAAAAATACCATAATTACTTCAGGGTCTAAGTTTATTTTAGAAAATAAAGTTTTGCAAGGTACTAGTTGTGCTTGCTCTGGGAGGAGATATGGGTGTGGGTGGGTGGGGTGGAGGGCTGTCTGTGACATATTGTCCTTCTTTTGTTTTCTTTGGCCATGAATGGTGATTTGTATTGTATTGTGCCCTTTAAATCAGAGGCCTTGTTTGTATAAGCTGTTATTTTACTGGAAAGTTAAAATAAACTTAATTGCAACAAAAAAAAAGAAAATAAAGTTGATCATCAGCAACAACAACAAGGTACTGTGTTAAATTATACCACAGGACCTTTGACAATGAGAGTTCGCCCATATTTTTTCAGAAAATCTTTGGGGTGGGGTTTAAACCCACAACAATTAGGTGTACCTTGCAGGAGTCAGTGCAAGATGTGGTTTCAGCAACAGTACCAGAACAGACAAGGTACATGGGAAGAGAGTGGAAGAAACAGAGGAAAGGCAGATATTGAGAGAACTGCCCCATAGCATTATAACAGATGTGAATGGTATAATTTCTATTGGTAATACACATAATACTTTACATCAGTTGCTGCCACTCCCCACACACACAGAGGTATGTGAATATTTCACACAGGACACTTATGTCTATGAAAGAATCAGTTTTAAACAAGGGTCCTTCTTTTTGACCACTGAAAACTAGACTGTTTTCAAACTACTGAGTATCTTAATAGATTTGTGAGGTCATTAACTTTAAAACCATGTATTTCATGAACAATACTATACCAGAGCAATCTTCATATGGTGATTATGGTGGTGTCGGTAACTGATCTGCTACTTTAAGACTGAAATCCTTCTATTACCCACCCCATAGTGGAGCATTAAAACATTTCTTAAAGAAGCATAAACCTGGATTTGGAAATACTTAGGATACTCCCACTAATAAGAATTTGAGAACTACTGTAGTTTGGAAAAACAGGCACTAAAACAACCTGCCCATGACACAACTATGACAATCAAACCTGCCAGCCAGGGCAGGTGGGGCAATGTGATTATGGATACTAACTAATACAAAATGAGCTTTGTGCCAGCTTCAAGATCTGCAGTTTCATTCAAAACTGCCTGGCTATAGGCCTGCTTTTTACAATAAGGAGATCGATACTTGGTTAAAAGAAGATTATATAAGAGACTATCTACAAGACAGAACATACAGGGAATTGACAGTACCTCATCCTGTAATACCTACAATTTATACATTTTGTTGAAGATTCACAAACATTTACTATGCCCACTTGGTTGTCCAGTTATATTGGGAAAGGGTGGCTTACAGAGACCCTATTGAGATACTTGGACAAATAACTACAGCCTTTTGTTCAGTCCTTGCCTTGATATATTACAGATAGCATGGAGGTTATTAACTTGATGGAAAACATAGACCTTCAAGATCATTGTTTTTGCAACCCTTGATATAGATTCTGTTTATACTGTAATCCCCATAATAAGGGTTTGAAGCATTGTCTTATTATTTGGACCAAAGAAGAGGTACAGTAGTAGCCAAAGACATGGCCAGATATTTCCAGATATTTTGTGAAATTTCTAAAGAGTTTCTCTCTGTTGCCCTACTGTGTAAATGGAGAAAGCAGGAGATTTCTCTAGAAATATCACAGAAATTTCAGGAAATATCTTGCCATCTTTAACTTAATACCGTATCCTGTGTTGGCCTTCTTACATGATTTTTGATCAGTATGGCAAATCTTGTTTTAGACTCCAACATGTTTGTATTTAAATCTAAGTATTACAAACAAGGAGAGGTACTGCAATGGGACCACACCCCAGTTATGCAAACCTATATATTGGGAAGTGGAGGCTGACAACCTGTATAAGCGATACCAGATATACTTACTTTTCCAGTTTGGATTTGTGGCATCAATATATAGATGACATCTTGATTGTCTGGTAAGGTACAGAAGCTGAATTTCATAAATTTGTCAGATGGTTGGAAAACATGTATCTCTGTCTGAAGTTCAAGAGTATACTATCAGTAGGGATTGTATTACATTTCTTGATTTGAATATAGAGAAGTTGTAGGGTGAGTGGTTACAATTCTGTTTCACAGACCCACAAATAGGAACAGCTTACTTAGATTTGACAGTTGTCACCCTCTCCATGTAGTAGCTAATATACAGTATGGTACCTAAAGGTCAGTTGATTCAAACGCTAAGGAACTGTACAGTTAAGGTGGATGTTGAGGTAAAAAAAACTGCATTAGATTAGTTGTTTTAAGAAAATAGGCTGTAGTAATGCATCTATAGGTAATGCAGTACAACATGTGGATAATATTTCTAGGAAGTCAACTCTAGTCCCATGACCCAGATATCAGGAATCAGGGACTCACATTGTCCCTTTTTACCATGTACAGTATGAGGTCTAAGGAAGTGAGACAGATTATAACTGACAATTGGAAATCCGCAGCCTGGAGCCTAAGCTGAGGAAGTGGTGAAAGCAGGACTGAGAGTGGTATTTAGGTGCCTTACCAATAAAGGATAAGGCTGGTTCAAATCTGCATGTGAGTCAAAGGGTACACCTCTTAAATGGTTAACAACCCCAAGTGATACATATAAGTGTGGACACTGCATGTAAGGTAGGTTCACCAAACAAGGCAAATGTTTCAACAATCCAAATAACGGTGTGGAAGTACAGGTGAAAGATTTCATAAAATGCAATACCTTTGGGGTTGTATACATTTTACCTTGTTTTTGTGGTGCTTTTTATATTGGATGCACTGTACATCAATGAGGACTACTGAACACATTCATGCCATCCAAAAGGTGATGACACCTATGCTATAGTAAGACATTTGCAGAGGTCCACATAAGGAACCCATAATATGAATTTCATGGGTATTAAAAAATAAGTCAGGGCCTCTGTGGTGGTAACTAGTAACAAAAACTAGGATGTACAGAATACTGCTGGATTTACACTTTGGGAGCCTGAAAGGGTTGGGCCTTAATGAATGTGTTGACTGGGCTGAATTTTTTTATTGTAAAAGATCCAGGATCTTAATACTTATAATTAATTGGCATGATGATAGGGTAATGTAGTACAGCATCCTATGTATGGCCATGTACAACTGTGTTTTAGACATGACTACATTGTGTTTGATATAACGGTTGGAGCAGTTCTTTGTATGTATTTTGTGTTCTTTTCTAAAAATATGTGGATACTTCTTATTTGTTCCTGTTTTAACCTCTTATTAAATGTGATAATGATGCACTATGTTTGGTTAGCAACTGGTATTTATTAGGACCCTCAATTTTTGCTACATGAGATATTACGTGTGACTAAAAATTAAAGGCATTAATGTGGAGATACTTTCATTTGAATCAGATACAATAAATGCATTCTGGATAATCGTGACGGGACATATAACAGAACTTAAGAACATTATCTGTTTATGTCAGGATATGCCAATCTGCAGATTTTCATGTATTCAAAGTATGGTGCCTGTCCAGGTTTACTGGGCATAATTGTTATTTTAGTAAAAGAAGGGTTTTGATTTGCTGTGCCAAAATGCATTTTAGCATGATGTATCACTATATATATATATATATTCCTTCAGAAGAACATGGTGGATTGTTGCTATGGTTACCACACATTATGTATCAGTTGGTACACAGTTGCACTATTGCTGTGATGAAGCTTGGGGCACCCAAGTGAAACTTTAGGCTTGCACATTATTAATCAGAACCAGCATGGTGCATGCACTCACTCCTGGCTATGTAGTCACTGTTTATATGTACAATGATGGAATGCCTCAATAAATGGTAAGAAAATCAATGTATCACTGGTTTATGCTTTGTGTCTTTTCCATAGGCTGCTCAGTGTTTTTATTATTTACTATTATATACAGTATAAAATATCTGGCAAAGAGTCATATAACTACAAAATATTCCATGTTTTTTTTGCAATTGTTTAACCAGGAGTGCACACTAAGCAGAAAGCTTGTTTACAGGTGCAACCTGGGAGCAAAGGAAGTTAAGTGACTTGTTCACGATCACACAATATGCAAGTGAGGCTGTGGGATTCAAACCCAGGTCTCCAGATTTGCAGCTCAGAGCCTTAAACCACTGCACTATACTGCCTGGATTAATCAAAAATAAACTTTTTCCACTCTAGAATGTTACCAGCAATGCTTCCTGGCAAAGAGTGGTGAAGTCACAAGTGTCAGGCAACATTGTTGGCATCATAAAACGGTGAATTAAAAGCTTATTTGAGATCAACTCATGCAATTTCCTATGTATACTCTGGGCAGGTGGGTTGTTTTGGTAGTCTTTTTACTTCTCAGTACATTAAACAGGCAAGTTCTTTTTTTTTGTCTCCTCGAGCATTGCAGTTGCTAAATGTTCACCATATTAACCAGAATTAGTATGATAACCTTATCTCTATTGTGCGCTGTGGGAGTAGCAAGCTTTGTCCTGCCATAGCTACAGTAGGTTATGGTAAGGTGTCGTTTATTGGACGTGATTAGCTAAGGAAAGCAACTGTGGAAAGGCTGTAGTGCAAATAACAACTGCAGTGGAAATAACATGCTATGTCCACTGCAACTGGATAGCACGGCAAAATAACCCTTTTATTCATCACTCTCACGGTATACATTTTTTTAAACCAGGAGAGACACACTAAGCTGAAGCTTGTTTACAGGTGCCGCCTGGGAGCACAAAGAAGTTAAAAGACTTGCTTACAGTCACACAATATGCAAGTTGGGGCTGTGGGATTCAACCCCAGGTCTCCAGGTTTGCAGCTCAGAGCCTTAAACCACTGCGCAATACTGCCTCCCTTACATACATACATAGGAAATATTCCACGGGTTGAGCACAAATAACCTTTTCATTCACTCTGAAATGTTGCAGGGGCATGGCTTAGCTCTGAACAGAATGGCTGCTTAGTCTCTCAGGTCCTCAGACACTGAGAGACCCATCATCATCCTTCAGACTAGAGGTCTTGTTTTGTACTAAGGGGATGCCTTTCTACAGCAAACTACTTTCTACAACAAACTGCCAGGATTGTGGTGTCTGACTCCCATCCTGGAGTCCATTTCTAGCTGCATCTTTTGAAAGCTCATCTGCCTGCAACATGGCCTCCTCCATACCTGTGGCGGCTGAAGTATTCAAAACAGAGCAGATGTTCACTCAGCTTTTGCAACAAATGACCTAAATGACACTAGCAGTTAATAATAATACTCAAACCCTGCAAAACATTGAATGTAGATTGTTTCAAACATAGCGCAGCATCTGCTTCCATGATGTTACAATACAGAAAATGACTGCCACAATGAGGGATCAAGCCAGGGCCATTACCTACCTTCAAGATAAAGTGGATGATCTTGAAAACATAAGCGATGGACCAATCTCCATTTGTCGTCTTTCAGAGGTGCAGAACAAAAGGACTGCGCTTTATTCCTCCAGTCCGGTGCACCCCTTCAGGTTGACACCCGATGGCGAAACAGGAAAAAAGACCATTGTGGCGACATTTGTGGTAAAGGTCCTTTTTCGTGTTTCACCTCCCCTCAGTGTTCCACCCCTCCCCGGACCAACTCCGACCTGGGTTGGAATACTAAAGTCCGGAGTGCAGGAGGCAGAGCCCCCACATGAGGGGTGTGGGGGCACAGCCCCCACAATAAACACTATTAGAATAGGCAGCACAATACCTGTGTTGGTATTGTGCCGTCATGTGGGGGAGGTTAGCATTTTCACTGTCGGCCTCCTTTGGTGCTTCCCTCCAGTCCATCCTCCCTCAGCTGCTGGATCTCACTCCCAGTACTACTCTGCACCGTCGGTGGCCCACTGCTCACTCGCACCCCCTCTTAAAATAGGGGTAGGCGTAAATCCACTACTTGCCCAATTTATGGACTACAGATAGAAGGAGGATGTTTCCACAGCCGCAAGGAACAAGGACAGCTTGTTTGACAGGGCACAAAATTCAAATCTATTAGGATTATTCAAGGGAACTCTTGGAGCACTGCAAAGTGTATACAGATGGCCCAAGCTTATTCATAAACTGAGAATATAATTTTCCTTAAGGTACCTAGCTGCAATCAGAATTATACACAATGGAGCCCCCTGCTTTTGTTCACTCTGACAATCTCTAGACTTCTTCCGAAAAATGTACCCAGCCGAGTTTCATTCATCTGAGAGCCCTGGAAAGGGGGTGCACCTCACCATAACTTCTAATCCAACCCAATGTCTCTGCTTCTGCCCAAGCCAGCCAGAGACCACAGGCAGTACACATCTTTGAAGGACTTATCCACCCAGGATAAAGAAGAGACATACTGTTCATAAACATGAGTGGATGAATCATCCTGCAAAGTGGACGGAGCGGGAAGCCCGAGAAATGGATCACCTCCAGCTAAGGAAGACTCCTCATATTTCCAAGCCTTCTACTTCCTAAACAGATATACGGTCCTTCAAAGCGACATAGCAGAGGACAACAAACCCATCAATGTAGATGCTACCCCAAGGACTCTCAACACTTACCTTCACAAGCATTCTAAATCGTGGGCTGAAATCACTGCAGCAGGTGCCTACAGTGCTGGATGGCCCGTTGAAAATTCTTCTTCTGCAAAGCCTTGCTCAGCCCATGCGAGGAGGCGTGGCTCTCAATATACGTGGGAGTATTGGTGGAGACAAAGCCAACTTGATTGAACACATGATTGGTACTGTGCTCTACTTTAGTTGGAATAGGAAATGACTGATTTAGATGAGGGGTGGAGGTGGCAGGCTTCACTGAGGCCTAGTTCTGACTTGGATAGCAGCTTACAGGCCTACCCCCAACTACCGCGGAGTTGAACCAATCTGGAAATCCCTCTGCCTAGACTAGAATCCTGCCCTCTCTCTTATGATATTTTCTTCAGCTGGACTTCAGCAAAATGGAATTTGCATATTGTAATTTTGGACTTGATTGCAGTAGTTAATCTGTGGTTAAATGCATTTCTTAAGGTGTATAACACTGGGCCCATGGGAAGGTGCTCTGCCACCTAGCCACACTGTTTGAAAAGCAGACATACATCTGGGTTCATACTGCTCTCTCTAGGAATACAATGTAGGCACAGTCTCTCTACATGTCTTCTGTGTGAAGAAATAAAGTTTGAGGCCTGTGCACTTTACCCAGTAGGCTGGTAAGCCATGGAGCAGGCTACAAAGCCCCCCTTCTCCCTCAGGTGATTTTGATAGACCCTGTGTAGGTGAAGACCCTTCTCTATACCTATTGGAAGGAAAACATGGGTGAAATTAATGACCCAGGTGGCCATCTCCTACATTGGTTAAGGGCTCACAGGCAGTTCCCCTATTTTCTAAAGAAGAATGAGCAGGATGGTGAGGAATCTCAGATCCCCCTGTCCATTCATACTCCCATTACCAATTTTTTTAATTGTTTTACCAGGTGAGAAACACTAAGCTGAAAGCTTTTTACAGGTGCAACCTAGAGCACAGGAAGTTAAGTGACTTACTCAGGGTCACACAGTATATGGAAGTGGGGCTGTGGGATTCAAACCCAGGTCTACAGATTTGCAGCTCTGAGCCTTAAACCACTGTGCTATACTGCCTCCCAATTGCCTCCTTTGAATCATATCTCAGTATTTGAGGGGTCACTCCTGGAATACCCCATGAGTGGTTGCCCTCCTGATATAAGAGCATTACCCCCACCCACAAGAGAGGAGGTGACCTTGGCATTTTTCACCACTCCATTTCCTCTCAGCTCATCAGGGTGTTCTATATATTCATGCTGTTAAATACTGTTACAGTTATATACAGTTTTTGTGTGTGTTATGTATTTATCTCCCCTGCGACTCCCTACCACTCCTTCAGGCCAATTGCCCAAGGACACACACATCTCTCTTGGTTCCACTGCCAACTCGACCCCACATTACAGCCAACACAGGGTACCCCAACATAACCCTTGCGTCAGGTGGGTCCTCCTCTTCGAGGAAAAACAGCCTATTAGCCTAGGCATTGGACCTGGGTGCTGCTGTGGTCAGGTCAGCTGCCACAGATCCCGAGGAGGTACTGGTCTGGACAGCCGTCATCCGGCAGGAGGAGACACCATTTTAATTTTTCTCTGATGTCTCCAGCCGCTGTCTCTGAGCTTCCTGGGTCTCCACTGGGGGCTGCTGCAGGCGATGCAATCCCAACCCACCCAGGAGAGGAGAGCAGTCCTCTGGATGCTCAATCCCTCCTTCCCCTGCCGACCCTCTGGAGCCGAGTCTGTTCCCAAACCTGGGTCACCGTGTGGTGTGAGTAAGGCGCCAGCACCTCAACCCTCTGTGCCACTGGGCCGGGCCCCTATATACAGTTTTATTGTTGGGGCCATTTGCCTTGGTTTGTTTACAAATGTTGCAATGCATCATGCTAGCATTCTAATTATAGGGTTATATACGCTCAGATGGGACCTATGGTATCTGCTAGAACTGTATGGTAGGGGTAATGATAGTGGGATGTCATGGTGGTCTGCAGTCCCTGGGGATTTAGAATTTGTGCTCCTTCAGTTAAATATATATTCCCATCAAGATAATGGGTGACCCACATGCTTACACCTGGAATGTACAGGGCCTTAATACCCCAGTAAAGTGCAAAGAGGTGTTATCACACTTGAAAAGATTGTGCACCACCATGTCATTCCTCAAGAACTAAACTTACTAAGCATGACCAGGATAAGCTTGCTAGGGATTGGGTAGGGCAGGTGTTTTCCTCCTCTGCCCCTTTGAGAAAGAGAGGAGTGGCTATACTCCTGCACAAAAATTGAAATGGACCCTGTGCAGGTTAGGCAAGATTCACAGGGAGGTGGGTCCTGGTGTTCTTGGACACGATAGAAGGTCCACTCATGTTGGTGAATGTTTATGGACCAAATGAGGATGCCTTAGGATTGTTTCATGAAATTGCTCAAGCTATAAGCAATCTGGCCCTGTCCACAACTCCAATAGTGGTTGTGGGGATTTTAATCATCCTAGATCCCCTGACAGATCGTAGCTCTGCCACACAGACTGTCATCCCAAAGCAAAGCTGGCAATGAAACAAGTCATGTTGGATCTGGGTTTGCAAGACATCTAGAAGGTCTTTCATCCTCATGAGAGAGACTATACCTTTTTTATTGGTACATAGTACCTACAGTCGATTAGGCTATTGGTTCGTCTTGACCTTCATAGCACAAGCAGCAATTGGATCAGACACTGCACAGATGGTAGAGCTGTGCAGAATGGAAAATTCTGAATCTACGATATTGCAATGAAATTTTGCAAAATTCTGTGACATTTGCAGAATTTCATTGAATTCAGAATTTTTCTAAAATTTAGTAATTTGGTTATAACTTGGCTGCATTCTAGCTAGAGCTCTATAATTTGGAATGTATATTCTTTGGGTCAGTGGCCCTGATGTGCCAAATAGCATGAAATGTGGATAGATAGTTTTAAAATTATAAGTGCTGTAATGTCATTTTATTGTTTAGCAAAACTTCATGAACATTTGTATCTGCATATACCTTAACCATCTATTGGGTTAGGGATCTTAAATTTGGCATGATTTCTTGATGATAGATGTTCTAACAATGTGCCAGATTTCATGACAATATGATGCATCATTTCACAATTAAATGTGCTCAAAATCTGTCATTTATTTTTTCAGGAAATTTCATGAAAATATTTAATCTGCATAAAACTCAGGCACCTTTGGAGTTAGGCATGTGTAAATTTATCTGGATAACCTTTTGAAATGCTTAAAGAATGGTCTATATATTAACAGAATTAGATAAGGGATTTTAAGTTACAGGGTTCAAAGCTTTGCTATGTAAATATTTGCAAAACTTTGAAAACTATCAAAATTGATGTTTGTTTGTTTGTTTATTGTTCTAGGAATTGTGTGTGACTTCTGTGCTCTTGCATGCACAGAGTAAACATTTGACATGCATATCCATAGTCTGTGTATCCTAGTGTCTAACACAACTGGATAAATTGGTTAAGCAGTTTTAATTTTGCAGAAAAAATACTAGTAACATTTTCTCACACATTTATGATAGCATATACTGTAGATGAAGCATCCAGAATATTTTCTGTGGAATGTAACAGTAACAATGCACATATTACTACTTCATTTGATAAGCTGGGCTGAGCTTTTGCTGTCCTGCTGTTCCTCTCAGGTGACTGTCCCCCTTTTGGCATAGTCAGATTGACTCAATAGAACTACTGATCCCACTGATATCCTCTTTGATCTTTACAGTGACAAACTCTCTTAAAACATGAGTAACCTACTCCTTTCCCTATTGACCTACCCTGTTGGAATAGCCATAATTCTTCCTTTCTGCTGCCCAAGACATTGTCTTCCCCACTACATCTTTCTGAGTACCTCTAAGTCCTAGACTTGCATGTACACCATGCACCCTGGATCATAAATTTACTGGATGTGATCCTTAAATATCCTGCATTCAGGCTAGAATTGATGACACTCTGTGTTTTCTTGCTCCAACCTGGGGTCTACCACTGTTGTGCTACCCAGCACAGCTGTCCATTTCTTAGTGAAACTGTGCATCTAACTCCAGAACCTGGTGCCCTCCTGCACTACCTGCCTCTTATACCCCTATCCTTTAATTAGAATCCCCAGATAACTCTAAGTGAAATTAGAAAATTACAGTTTTATAGAATTGTTCATGAAATTCTACAATTTTCACAAGGACTCATGAGATTTGACATTAAGTTCACGTTATTTTGCAATTTCTCACAGCATGCAATTAATAAAATTGGCACACACAGTCTCCTTGTAAGGTCTAAGAACCTGCCAAATTTAATGGTATTGTATTCTCTAGTTTTAAAGTTTCAGGGTTATACATTTGTAGTTTACATTCTTGCAAATTAAATTTTTAAATGTTGTGAAAGTTTGACTACTTTTAATTCAATCCCATTTAAAGATGAAAATATGAACTTTTCAGAAATGACCATGTGTTGTAGTAGTTTAAATGTTTCAAATTTTATTAAATTTGGATATGTAGTTTTAAAATTAGAGGAACTGAAATTTTAATTTTGACAACATGTTTAGCAGGCTATAACTCAGTCCCATTTAAGACTGGAAATTTGAAATTATGTGCTTATACAAATGTAGTGATAACCTGTATACCTGTTAATTTTTGTAACATTTCAATGCATACTATCAAAATTATATTAATATTACAGAAATCCAAATTTTGGCAAAATATTTGGCTACCTATAATTCAGCTCCCATTGAGGCTTAGAACATGGTGCACATACATTTTCTAGATGCTTCTCTAAATCCTGATATTGTGGAGAAATTTGGATAAGAAATTTAAAAATGTTCTCAAAATAACTGAAATTACATTTTGATTAAATGTTTGCCACCTATAACTTTGCCCCCTTTTAATCTAGAGCTCAGCAATTTGGTACAATCTTGTAAGCCATGGGGTACTGTTCACTTTCCACATTTGGTGTTATTAGGACATGCACTTTTAAAATTATAGTAAAATAACTGAAATTTAACATTTTGCAAAATTCCATGGAATTTTGTGAAAATTCTACAAATTCTGTGGAATTGGAATGGTCATTCTGTGGGTGGAATTTTACACTATGCACAGCTCTAACAGATTGTAATCTTGGTCCATTCCTGGTCCACTTCCACAACCTTTGGGGACCTCAGACCTCTCCTAGCACCTCTTGGAAGCTGGACCCTCTTCTCCTTAGGGACCCTGATTTTTAAACAGTGATTTATTCAGGAGATTTCATATTTTCTGGCCAATAACCTGTCCACTGACACCTCATCTGATATCACCTGGGAAGCTCTGAAAGTCACACTCAGAGGTGCCATTATTGGATATGCAGCTAGTAGATGAAGACAAAGGAACTGCTCCTTAAGTCACTAGAAGAGCAACTGTGGGCAAAGAACTGGAGACAAATCAGTCCCCTCATTTTAAGCATTGGTCCCCATTGGGTCATGAAATTGTTAGGCTTAAAATGGAGGTAAATGATTTGTTGGCCCGGAAGACTGAAGTGGTGATTTTCCACCTCAAACACAAATTTTGGGAGGGAGGGGAAAAGGGGGCATGCTGCGTGCTTATAGGCTGTGGAAGCAACAAGCTGAAAGGCACATCCCAGGACAGAGAGACAGTAATGGGGCTACTAGCACAGCAGCAGATAAAATCAATGGTATCATGCAGCAGTAGTATGCCAACCTGTATGCCTCCTCCAGATCTATGGACCAGGAAGCAGTGTGAAAATGTTTAGTCTCCCTAAATCTCCTAAATTGTCTCCCCAACACAGTGCTCTTCTTGACACCTCTATCTCCCCAAGGAGGTGAGAGCGGGCCATTAAGTCTATGAACTCAGGAAGGCTCCTGGAGGGATGGGTTTCCAGCCGATGCATGGCAGCTAGTCCACTCTGAAGTTTTCCTCTCCTCAGTGAGGTATTTAATGAGGTACTAGACAAAGGGTGTTTCCCTCCTTTTCTTCAGGAGGCTATCATTACTGTGTTTCCCAAGAAGGGTAAAGACCCCACCCTTCCATCCAGTTACTGCCCTGTATCTCTTATTAATACAGACAGACAGCAAAATCTTCACCAATGTACTTGCAACATGGTTAAGTCCCCTTCTTCAGATCTCATCCATCCTTCACAGGGTAGGATTTGTGCCTGGCCAATACAGTAGAGACAATATTCACTACCTACTGAACCTGCTTCATCATGCCAAGACCATTCCCACTCAGTGGCTGTGGTGCCCATCAACTTCAAGACAGGCTTTGATTCCCTGAAGTGGGATTATCTGGCTTTGGTCTTGCAACATCTAGGCATAGGTGAATGGTTCAGAGGCAGGGTTTGTGTTATATCAAGGCCCACTGGCCAGGATCTGCACCAACTCCACTTTGCTGGGCCCCTTTCCTTGGGCAGGGGCACCAGACAGATATCCCCTCTCACCTTTGCTATTTGTTTTAGCTTGGAAGCCCTTTTAGCAGCCATCGGCAGCATAATGACATACAGAGATTAACTATTGGGGATAACTGTACAACTCTCTCCTGTATGTCGATGACTTGTTGGTTCCTCTGGAAAATGTCCCTTCCTCCATCCCATCCCTCCTTTCTTTATTTACAGACTTTGTTGCATATTCTGGCTTGAAAATGAACCAGTCTAAGACTGAGGTTCTTCCTTAAATGCCCTCTGTACCCCTCTCTCATAGACCCTTTTGGCCTGCACTGGTCCCCTGAAGAGATTGTATACTTAGGTATCCATGTTACCCAACCTCACCAAGATGTGGGACCTAAATATGCAGCTTCTGGTGGAACAACTCAGGACTGAGCTAGAGATATGGTAATCATTGCACCTCACCTTGGCAGGAAAGGTTGTGGTGATCAAAATGATCTCAGCTCCCAAGCTTCTGTATGTCATCTGTCATATCCCTTTAGAGCTTCTTGCCAGGTGGTTTAGCACTATTGATGCACTTCTGGGTAAATTTATCTGGGACAATGAGATGCCAAGATATAGAAGAAATAAGTTGCAGTCTCACTGGCGGGTGGGGGTTGGTGCCTGCCATGGCTGGAAGGTTACAAGTGGGCCTACTACACTGCACAGATGCTGAAATGATTTGCTCCTCTGGGACCACATTCTTCACAGTGGGTCTCCATGGAGCAGGTGAGCACTCATGCCACTAGCCTGCCCCTTTGATATGTAATCCCTACCTAGAAGCTGAAGGACCACCTGACAATAGCTCCATCAATTAGAATCTGGAAAAAGGTGCATGCAAAACTTCAGGCAGATCCTCCCTCTCCTGGACCCCTTTGGGGCGATAAACAAATTCAGATTGACTGTAAATCTATCCATTGGGCTCATTGGAGGCCATGGTATCAATATATTGTGGATGTTATGATGGGAGAAGGACAGGACCTAAAGGTTTCCAAGATCTAACCACTGAGACTGGGATGGGTAAGGCTGATTTCTGGAATACTTGCAACTTCATAGCTCTGTTGTAGCTTTTTAAGAACATCCTTTCAGACCGTCTCTCAGTAGATAAGCTGACACAAAGGCTTTCCCTCCCAAAGGTCAAGCTAGTAAACCTTATGCTGAACTCTATGATTCACTCCCTTCCCAGTCTCAGAGTGAAAGTTAAATGGGAAACAGCACTGCATATTACTATAACAGATGCCCAGTGGAAATTCTACTGGCAGCATGCCCATTTCACCTATCCAGATATGAGGAGTAAACTTATCCAAACAAGATTCTTCAGCATTGGTATAGGACACAACAGGTGCTCTATAAATGTAAGCTGTTGGATAATGATCTTTGCTGGAGGGCTAGACTCAAATGGGTGATCTGCTTCATGTTCTCTGGTCATGCCAGATGATTCTCCCCTTTTGGAACTCAGTGATTGAGCTGGCATCCCACATTTAGGCTTACAACTGGGGTGAGACCTCCTGTTTTGGATTCTAGGCATCCCACTCTGTCACGTGAATCTCTCTGGGGTGCAGAAGTGATGGCTGGCCCTGCTCAGCCTCAAGCAAAGTGGTTGATCCTAAGTCAGTGGAGAACTGCAGATATCCCTCTCTGACTGAACTCCTCACCTTCTTCCACAAGGTGGCTTCCTTAGATCGGATGTCACAAGTCATTGTTAATTCACTTCACAAGTTTTATTCATGTTGGGCCCCTTCATCACATATCTAAAACCAAGAACATGTATGGGTTGATAACCCTCACCATCACACTGGCCTCTAAATCTTTCTTCCTCAAACTTGCAACAGGTTCCCTGACTAGATAACAGGTTGTACCTACTGTACCACAATGAATGACTAACATTATTAACAGAGTTAGTATTAGTCCACTGCCTGGTTCACTAGGTGTATATATGTTTAGTTTTGTAATGATATTAAGGTGGGGAGACTATGCCACAGGAGGTGGAATGCCAACAAATTAATTCAACTAGAGATGTCTGTTTGGATGTTACTCCTGTTTGGTAATAATCCTTTAATATTGCACTTTTCAGTACAAAACTGGTATGTGGACTGTATAATATTGTTTTCTCTTCCTGTGTCTGAGATGCAAGATACATGATGTGTTATTGTACCCTGCCATTGCTAATGTACTTTTGGAAAATTAATAAAAGTATGAACACTCTGAAATGTTGCTAACAATGCTGCCTGCCAATGAGTGGCATAGTCAGATGTGCATATTGTCATCTTTCTAGAGTGAAAAAGGTTATATGTGCTCAACCCATGGAATGTCCTATGTATACAATACTATGTATATACTATGTATATGTATGGTCACTGAATGCCACTGCACATGCATGAATGCTAGTGCATGTGCAATAGCATTCACCAGCCATCTTTGATATGGCAGAGTCTACCGTGTTCAGCTGTGACCTCGGCTACAAAAATAGTGCTATGCCAATTAAAAATGTTTATATTATAGATGTACCCCACCCTCCCTCCCTCTTAGCACCCACCACCTCTCCCCATGAAACACATGAGCGACAGTAGGGGTGTCCAATCCCCAGTGTTGCAATCCTGATCCACCCTATCTGGCACAGTGCAGTGTGATTCCTTTTTATTATATATTTTTCTGCCATCCAATCCTCCCTCTGCACCCCCAAAACATTACAGTGACACTGGGGTGCCAATCTAATGTTCTGAACAAATCTTCAGTCTGTTTTTATTCTTTTGTTTGTTTCCTGTAAAAGAAAAACATCCATCATGTCTTTTGAGTGTTTCTTTACCTGTCAAAAAAACTGTCCTTTGATGTCTTTTCATGCATTACTGCCACCTCCACCCTCCAAACCTAACTTACCCACAGAGGGATCCAGTGCTGTCATCATCTCTGGACCACAGACATGTCTTCACTCTTCAAAGCTGGAGCATAAACTGATTAAACAGGTATGCAGTACAATCTATTGCAATGGGATTTTGAACTACTGTACCTGTAAGTGCCATAGCTTGTTTTGTTGTTGTTGTTTGTTTAAAAGTGGGACACACTGAAAAGAAAGGGTTAAATTAAAGTTTGCTTATGATGGTGTCAGTTTGTGATTTTATGAATTGGCAGCCTGTCTATAAAAAAAATCACTGCTATGCCTTTCTCACAAACCAGCCACTAGCTCTCCATCCATTCTCTTACTTCCATTCTATTATTTTTGAGACATAAATTACTGAATTTCTTTTCATTCCCATATAGCTGCTGCTTAGGATGGTCATCATACTAGTGCTGCTGCAATAATGTGGCTTGATCCAAGAGTGCATCAGCTTTCTGAGTCCTAGACAGCAATCAACTAAAAGTTCTGTACACTACCACACTGACAGACCAGTTTACAATGTTACATCAACATTGGGCACCCACTAAAGAACAAGGACATAACATGAAATACACATTACCCCACACAAATAATTTAGTTATATATTTATGTTGTCTAATAAGGAAGGAGAAAACTGTGGGCTACTTGCTGAGAAAAAGGTGTTACAGTGTTTTGTTTTTCAGAACCTGGCATGAAGTGCATTTCACAAAATTCTGGAGTAATGTTAACCTTTGAGGGAGCAAAAGTGTATTTTCATAGTGAATTTGTTGACAAAGGGGCAATGGTAAGCAGTTAAGGAGGTGACACAGTGCTTGTGATCTTCCACTAAGCTATATTTAAAATAAAGTTTCTAGAGCCAATTGACAGTAAATTCAGGGATAATATTACTGTTGGAAGCACTTTTCTCACAGCACTGTGAACCTGTGGAATACCTACCAGTGGAGGCAGAGGATATGAAGACAGTAGGCCTTCAAGATAAGCCTGGACAAATTGCTGCTTTACAATGGAATCAGTGATTACCCTGCATAGTAGAATGCATAAGAAATCTCTACAAATTTGAAGACGTTTGCACTGAATACTTTTATCATTTCTGCTTAAGAGCCACAGAAGATGGACACGATGGACCTGGTGTCCTTTCATCCTTAATGTACTATGTTATTTTGCTTGTTTTTCTTGGTCTTAATGGAGTTGTCTCATTTTGCAAATGCAGGCTTGTAACATTGGTAATTTTCAATACTTTGTCTACAACATAGCCATATCTTTGCAGCACCTTGTGAGTGTGACAGCTGCCATTTTCAAATCCTGCCAAAATGTGTTTTGTGTCCGGCAAGTTACTTTCACAGTCTCTGTATGAAAATACCTTTTGCTAGGAGTTAAACATTTTCTCTGTTCTTCTTCATGAGGCTGGGTCATAGCAAGGCTATGTTGAAAATTTGATGAAGAATAGTACAACACAACATGTTTATGACCCTAAGTAACATTTTGCAAATACAGGCTCCTAACTTGGATAAATTCTAATATTTTTACCACAAATTCTTCACCTGCAGCCCTATCAGCTCTGACCAGAGTTTGTTTAATGTGAAATGGGATTTTCAACTTCATGATGTTACAGATCTAGTTAAGGCTGCAGTAGAAACAAAGCTAAATCAAAATAACATGTTATTTCACTGTAGCCCCTCAAAATTACCTGTTTATTCACCAGTGTTATTCTTACGCCCGCTGTACTTTTGTTCAGTGTTCAAAGAGAGGAGAAAGAAGGAGAACCACAAAAAAAAGTAACAGGGTGGACAATAGTCCTTTCTCAAAGGGAGAGGTCTGAAGGACTCACTAATCTAAAAGTGGAAAAAGCAATGGGGACAGACAGGGTGCATCCAAGGGTACTGAGGAGCTCATAGGGTACAGGTTGCACCTCTGACAGTCCTGTTTAACAGTTCACTGGAAATGGGAGGGGTTCTGGAGGACTGCAGGAGGACAGATGTATTTACACTTCACAAAAGTGGTAGCAGGGAGAAGGCTGGCAAATATATGCCAGTCAGCTTGACATCAATGGTGGGAAAGTTAATGGAGTCACTGCTAAATGAAAGGATTGTGGCATATCTTGAATCAATGGGCTATAAGACCTGAGACAACATGATTTCAAGGGGGGTCATGTCAAATGAATCTGATAGAGTTCTTTGACTGGGTGACCAAGGAATTAGATCAGAGTGGAGCAACAAACATGGCCTACCAAGATTTCAACAAGGCTTTCAACTTGATTCCACATAGGAGACTAGTAAGCAAGCTGAGTAAGCTAGAAGTGGGTCCAAAGGAGGTAAACTGGGTAAGAAACTGGTTTGGAGATAGGCATCAGAGGGTGGTGGTAAATGGAATTCACTTGGAGGAAGGGAAGATGACTAGTGGGGTGCCTCAGGGGTCAGTGCTGGGACCAGTCCGATTTAATAATTTTTATAAGTGACATTGCTGAAGAGCTGGAAGGAAGGTCTGCCTCTGTGTGGATGACACCAGAATCTGCAATAGGGTGGACACTCCATGGGGTGTATGGAAATGATGAGCAGAGATCTGAATAACTCAAGGAGTGATCAAGGGTTTGGTAGCTGAATTTCAATCTGAATAAGTACAAAATAATGCATTTAGGGCACAGAAACCCTGGGGCAGAGTACACAATGGGTGAGTGATATGCTACTTCTAAAAGTAGGAAAGAGACCTGGATCATATCAGATGACACTTAAGGTGGCAAGCTAATGCAGCAAGGCTTTTGGGAGGGCTAGTGGCATGCTGGGATGCACAGGGAGAGGTATCCCCAACACAAAAAGGAGGTGGTGTTGCCCTGTATTGATTACTGGTAAGACCCACCTGGAGTACTGTGTCCTGATCTGAAGACCAGGGCTGGATTTTCAAAAGGCCCTTAAATCCATGCAAGCTGTGTCAAACAACCAGCTTGAATCATATCTAGGTGTGCCAAATACTGTGCACCATATTTTCTAAGAAAAGGGTTATTTGTGACAAAGTCCCCAAACTGACACAAGAGGTCCACTGAATCAACATAATGGCATACGAGGTGAGAATGGCGCAAAGCTGCACCAAAATAAATGGTGCATGTTGAGTCTAAAATGGTGCCAGTTGAGTCAAAAAATGACTCAAGGAATGAAAATGATGCAAACTAAGTACAAAAATGGTGCAAACTGAGTTAAAATGGTGCAAGCCGAGTAACAAAAATTGTGCAAGCTGAGTCAAAAATGGTACAAGTTGAGTATAACATCACTAAAAGAACAAGAATAACGTAAGCTAAGTAAAAACAACAGATGAAATGGTCAAAACTAAGCCCAAAATGTTTCTAAACTAGTCCTGCAGGAGAATACTGGCCCCTAACAGTAGCATAGTCAGATCTGACCACCTGCTTTGGGTCTTTTTATATGCTCTATTCTCCCTTAGATTAGCTCTGGCTGGTCTAACAGTGACAGGCATCTTAGGCACAAGGACAAGACTTGTATTCTTTGAAAATCCCAAATAAGTGGATGGTGCATCATTTCAGTGATGCAGGCATCCCCTTCAACAAGGTGCAGGCATTTTTTGGTGCAAGCATGGGGCAAGCCATTCTGGCGCATGCAGACCTGTTTTGATGCAAGCACCATTTGAAAATCAGAATTGGTGCAAAGTGTGATGCATCCTGCTCCTTGCATCAGTTGTTTTTGCTGTAAGCACCTTTGTTATTCTGTGGCCTTGAAAATCTGGTCATATCTCTGGAAGGACATAGCTAGAGTACAGGCAGTACAGAGGAGTGCAACCAAAATGGTGCAGGGTCTGCACCAACAACCATAAGAGGAGAGACTAAGGACCTGAATACATATGTACACCCTGGAAGAGAGGTTGGAGGGGGATATGAAGAGAACTTTAAACACCTCACTGGGGTAAATGAGGTACAGGAGGAAATTATTTTCAGAAAACAGGTGCTCAAGAACAAAGGGTATGCGATATGAAGCTGGAAAGGGTAGGTTCAGAAGAGATGTGAGGAAGTATTTCTTCACAGAAAGCATAGTGGATTCCTGGAATAGCATTCCAGTGGAGGTGAGTGAGGGGCAAATACAGTGGGCATTCAAGAATACATAGAATGGGCATAAAGGAATCTTAGTGGAAAGGAAGGCAGGAAGGAGAAAGAGCTACAGAACAAGTAGGGTCCGAGGTGATGCTGTAGGTAGGGAAAAATGGGCAGACTGCTTGGGTTAAGTAGTCCTTAACTGGTGCCAAATTCTATGTTTCTATGTTTTGTAAGCAATAAGAGATAATGGGGTGTGCATTGAACAGATATTGCCACACACCCAGGGGTGTTTGAGGCATGAGAAGTGCCTTTTAGCCCCAGGAAGTGCAGTAATATCTGTACCATGCACAACCTGGAGTGTTTTATTGCACTTATAAAATGGGTCACTTTATTTTACATGTGGAAAAAATGTTAAAACTTATGTTGAAATAATCTAGTAGAAATCTTCAAAGTATTTTGCTGTGAAATAGTTCCTCACCTCTATTACTTGCATGCTTTCTCTTTTTGAGATTTTGACTTTTGTCCTACTGTGGCCTCTGTAGATCTACTTCTCATATTGTGGTTGTCATAGCTTCAATGCCTTAAATCCGGATTTTTTTTTTACTGAGCTCAGATTATGAAATAAATAACATAAAAATAAGTTGTCATCTTTTGACATGGAGAATATTATGCTGGTCCTTCTGACAGGTGCAAGGAGGCTGGTGACAGAAAATTCACTGATCTCAGCTAGCCATAGTTCTCAGGACAGAATCCTACTTACTAAAAAAAGATCACTTTGCTAGCTATTACTGGAGCAGAGCAGCTGAGTGACTGAGGAGGTGAGGTATAAATGTTTTGTTTTAAGTGTGGGAACTCACCAGAGGTCACACAACAAAGAGGAAACCTTTTAATATTTAAATTTAACAGGTAGGAGAGGTGGGGACTCCAGCAGTTGCGATATGAGAGCAGAAACAGTTTATGTTTATGTGCTGTGTTTCCTTCTGTTTCATTGAAGAAATAATATGTGGGGCTACTAATCTTTCTTCTTTTAGGAGTCATTTTTTTTCATGTCTTACGTTTGTAAAATTAACTTTTGTATTGTTGACCTGCCAACTGCTGACTACCATTTACTGCTGAATAAAAGAGCCAGGAGTCCACAGCAGAACCTCTGATAACATACACGACAGACTCAGTCACAGGGATTATCTGTGCCCTAGTAATGTAAAAATAACAGTACATTTTGCACCAGCAACTAAAACTGATTTCTGGCTTGGAGATTGTCTAGAAGAGAACTTAATCAGCATCGGGGATGGAGGAGAAGTGCTGTGGGAGCAGAAGTGTGACTGGCAGCAGAAATTAAAGAAACTGTTTTTACATGATGTTTAAATAACACAGAAACACAGCACAGAAACAAAACTGTAGACCAGGTGTAAATGGAGGTGGGGTGTCACCCAAGAGCTAAATAAATGCCGATGGTTGTTTAATGTAGCAGATATACCAGAAAATCATGTTTAGTCTGTCGATCACATGAGCAGCTCAGGCAAAATGGTAGTTTGCATCAGTTTTGTACTGACACTTTGACAAATTTTGTGATTTCAGCACCACATTACTTGATGCAGATTCTTGGGCCATTACTTTGAGAGTAAGTCAAATATACATTCAAGTAGTCTCAATGAATAGATGGGAGTTAGAGCTTTAAAATGCATACCCATAGGTTACTTCAAAAGATTAATGTTAAAATTTATGAGTTAAATGCCAAACACCACCTCTTAATTTCTTGCAAAATTTCAAAATATTCTTATATTTAATCTTGTCGGACAGGATTTATTGTGCTTCAGAATGTAATTTTATGTTGTCTAAAAGGGTAAGGATTCTGCTTTGAAATGCACATATAGTTTTGAAGTCTTAAGGTAAATAGAAGACACCATTGATAGACGAAATCTTAGCAAGTTTATATTTTTTGAGTTCTTCACATCGTAACTTCCATGTTTATGTATGTGTGGCATATGTACTCTGTGTTTGTATATGTGTGTGTATATGTTTCCTTGTTGCACAAACATATCTTAGGATCTGTAGAAGCAGCACCTTCACTACCAAAACTACCAACAGTGGATGCTCTACTGAGTAAGAACGACAGCCCCAGAGACAGTTCAATCATTTTTCTTGCATGTACTAAAATCCCACAAAGACAGAGACAGTAAGCACATCTCCCCATTGTCAAAGTCCTAGTCAGAAGACCTAATTCATGGTGTCACATGTTTATTTTATTTATTTTTATTAAAGTTTGGTAACGGGTAGGCCCACTGAGCCCTGAAGGTCCTTTTTCAGAGGCGACCCAGGATAACAATACAAATTATGATACAGAACAAGACAAGACTGGGTTCCAGAAATCAAGTGTACAAAGGATAGAATGCAGTTTACAGTCTTGGTTATCAACAAGTTACTGTACATGGTAGAGATTGGCAGTATCGCGAAACATGAGTAACAAGATAACCAGTATACAGGTGAAGTGCTGTCTAGCAGAAGCGGTAGAATAGCCAAAGTGGAGGGACCTGACAGGGTCCCCTATGGGAGAAAAGGGAGGGAATCTTATGAGCCATGACAATGGCAAGTACTGGTGGCAAGTTCTCACTACAAAACGTGCACTTGTTGGAGTTGTGCTGTACATTATGACTGGATAGAAAGTGTCTGTGAATATCCTGTTTCATTTAGGAAATAGTTGCTGTTATGACCAAGTGTGTGAAAATGAAAGCGGTTTAGTAGAACCTTCTCAGCATTTTCAAGAGCAAAGCCTTTTACTACCATTTTTTTTGCAATTCGTATACTTTATTAAGTTCAAATATAAACACAATACAATAACAGGAAAATGAACGATAACCAACACCAATACAGAATATACAATATATTACATTAAAATACACACAATACAATAAAATTAAAATCCTCCTTCCCCTCCTTCCCAAAATCCCAGATTCCTCCTAAACACCACATGCACCAAAATGAATAAAATGGTCAAATTAACCTTAAAGGGTATACAAGGCTGGTAAAGCTTATGGCCAGAAATATTTCCTGAAATTTGGTTGAGGAGGACTCACTAAACTCTGGAATATCTAGATGGAATTAGAAGTAAAGGGATACCAACAGTCTGGAATTTTGCCATGAAAAGTAGACAAAGCAACACTCTCAGCATTCCATGCAGTTAAGAGTTCTCAGAACCATTAAGCATAAGAAGGTGTCTAGTCATCTCTCCAGTGACATAAATTTAAAAGTTTAGTTACTTGGGCAAACATGGCCATGTGGACTTTCTGTTTCTTATTGTAATAGACTGCTAGTTACCCAGTAAACATATTTCTGCTCTTGAAAAGGGGTGCCGATAAAGGAGGACTCTGTCTCCACCCCTACTGGGAGCTGGCGGATTGCGGGAAAAGGCTGACTGGTAAAGTGCAGACCAGGGGAAAACAGAATCCCCATGGGAACACAAGCAGGGAAATGGAAGTATAGGGAAAGGGTGGAAGGTGGTCCTGCTAAATGCCAGGAGCTTGGGCAATAAAATGCCTGCGCTCCAGGCCTTGCTAACTGAGGGAGCAGTGGATGTGGCAGCGGTCACTGTGACCTGGGCCACTGCAGGACACGACTGGGACCTGAACCTGGAGGTTACACTATGTTCAGGAAGGACAGGGGGAGGAAGGGGAGGTGGGGTAGCAATGATAGTCAAAAACTGCATTGGCATAGGGGAGTAGAGGAGGCAGAGGGAACCATGGAGGCGATTTCAGTCACCTTGATAACAAGGGGGCAAGAGAGTAGAAATAGGAGTGGTGTATAGACCCCCTGCTCCAGTCGGAGGAGCTGGAGGAGAGTCTGGTGGCAGATGTTGGGAGACACTGCAGACTGGGCAGAGGAACGGTGGTGGTTTGGGGGACTTAAACATGCCAGGAACAGACTGGGAGACTATGACATCCTCTGTGACCAGGAACAGAGGTTGTTGGATGTCTTTCAAGACGTGTTCCTAACTCAGCAGGTGGGGGAACCACCAGGAGGCGGGAGGCATGGATACTGGATGTGGTCCTGGCAGACAGTGACCAGATTGGGGCCTGGGGTAAGGGACCCATTGGCGGGAGTGACCATGCCACGGTCTGGTTCTGCCTGGACCTAGGAGGCTAGAAGGCTGCACAAAGACGGAGGTAACTGACTTCAGGGGACGGATTTTAAGGAAATGGGAAGGATCCTAAGGAGCATTTGGATGTGATTGGGTCAGACATGGACGCTGATAGTAGGTGGGAAATCATCAGGAGAGGGTGCAGGATGCTACCAGCACCTGTGCAAGAGTAGGATGAAAATGTGGTAGGGCCCGAAAACCCTGCTGGTGGACCAGGGAGGTCCAGAAGGTGGGTGGGAAAGAAGGCAGCCTATAAGCAATTCAAGTGCTCAAGGAGTGAAAGGGATCAAGGGAGTATGAGCTGATGGCTAGAAGGGCTACTAGGGTGGTGAGTGCTGCTAAGGCAAGGAAGGAGCAGAACCTGGTCAGGGAAATTAGGAGAGGGAACAAGGGGTTCTTTAGATACATTGGGGAAAAACGAAGGGTGAAGGGGCAGATTAGCAGGATCAAATCAGGGGAGAGATGGGAACAAGACCCAGGGGAGCAGGCTGAGGTACTAAATGAGTACTTCACCTCAGTTTCACCAAGGAAAATGGGGTGCTGCATCATACATGGGAGGAGACAGAGATATTGAGAGGGGGACCCTTACCGATCGGTGGGTCTAGGGAGAGGGAGGCATCACTGGCAGGAGGGGAGGGCTAAGCAGGGAGAAGAGGTACCAGAAGTGGAAATCATAGCAGAGAGGTGAGGAAGCCCTCAGCTCCCTTAAGACAGAAGAAAGCACCGGGGCCAGATAAATTACATCCCAGAGTGCTGAAGGAACTTGCAGATGTCTCAGCGAAACCCCTGGTGGAGCTTTCACCATCTCTTTGTGGACAGGGTGGGTGTCCCAAGACTGAAAGGTGGTGCATATAGTGCCTATCCACAAGGGGGATCAAGGGAGGTGGCAGGGAGCTACAGGCTTGTCAGCTTGACATCGGTGGTAGCAGTGGAACCAGTGAACCAGAGGAGTGGCTATCTCTGCAAAGCAGTGTGCAAAAGATGGAGATTAGTGCCCAAGAGGTGGATAAGCAGAAAAGGGGCAAAATTTAGCAGAAGGGCAGACAGCAAGGAGAACCAGGGATAAATGACAACCAAGGAAGGGGCTGGAGTAGAACAGTGAAGCAGTCCAGGGAGGTCAAATCATGGAAAGCCATGTGTGCAAATGCCAGGAGCCTTAGCAACAAGATGGAAGATCTGGAGGCTGTCATGGTACAGTCAGACCTGGACATTGTGGCCATCACTGAAACCTGGTGTAATGATAACCATGACTGGGAGATGGCCATACCTGGCTACAACATATTCAGAAGAGACAGAGCAGGCAGGAATGGAGGAGGAGTGGCACTGTATGTAAAAAATGACATAAGGGCCACAGAGATCCAGGAGGAACAAAATGGGGAGAGATACTGTGGGTTAAGCTGGAAAGGAAAATGGGGCCAGCCATCCGCACAGGTGTGGTCTAGACCACCAGCCCAGGAGGAAGAAACAGATAGGGAGCTGATGCTAGCCATCCAAAGGATGGCAGACAAGGGTGAGGTAGTACTGGTTGGAGACTTCAATGTTCCAGACATGGACTGGAGCATCCCAGCAGCAGCATCAACTAGGAGCAGATTTATCCTGGACTCCTTCAGGGTGCCTTCCTCAAGCAACTGGTCATGGAACCAACTCGGCAGAAGGCAATACTGAACTTTGTGCTACAAACAGGGACAGTGTGATGGGGGTAACAGTGGGGAGCACCTGGGTAACAGTGACCACCAGTCATTGTGGTTTGAAATCACAGAAAGAGCAGAACCAAACCACACAAAACACGTATCCTGGAGTTTGGGGGCAGACTTTGGGAAAATGGGAGATACTTGAAAGAGGCATTAAGGGAATGGGACAGGAATCAGGGGTTGAGGAACAGTGGGCAGTATTTAAAATGGGGATTACAAGAACAACAGAATTATGCATTAAGCAGGTTAGCAAGAGGAAAAGGAAGAGGAGACCATTATGGTTTCCAAAGAGGTAGCAAAGAAAGTGAAAGCCAAAAAGATTGCATTCAGGCAATACAAAAGACACAGGCAGAAGGGGATAGGGAGAAGTACCAGGAGAAGCAAAGGGAGGCAGGAAGTCAGTAAGGAAGCCAAAGCTCAGACAGAAGAACACATTGCAAAATCAGTGGGTAAGAGACAAAACCTTTTACAGGTACATAAGTGAAAAAGAAAGACAAAGGAGGATAGTGAGACTGAAGGGGAGGATGGGAGCCGAGTGGAGGATGACAACAGTAAAGCTGACATATTGAACAGGTATTTCTGCTCAGTCATTGCTGAGGAAGAGGGGAATGGGTCTGAAGGGAGTACAAGGGGTGAGAATGGTGCAGAAATGGACACAAGTCCTTTACGAGAAAAGGGTCCTGAAGGAACTGGAAGTAATATGAGTTGATAAAGCAATGGGGCCAGACGGGGTGCACCCCAGGGTCCTTAAAGAACTAAGAGAGGTGGTGGCTGAACCTCTGGCTATCCTGTTTAGCCGATCACTGGAAACAGGGAGGTACCCAAAGACTGGAGGACAGCAGATGTAGTCCCCTTATACAAAGTGGGAACAAAGAAGAAGCAGGGAACTACAGACCAGTCAGCCTCACGTCGGTGAGTGGGGAAGATCATGTAGCACTACTGAAGGAGAGATTGGTGGAACATCTGGTTGTCAATGGACTACAGGACCCAGGCAGCATGGTTTCACCAGGGGAGGTCATGTCAGACCAACCTCATTGAATTTTTGACAGGGTGACTAGGGAGGTGGATCAGGGAGAGGCAGTGGACATGGCCTATCTGGACTTCAGCAAGGCTTTGACACTGTACCACATAGAAGACTATCACACAAACTGGGGATATGGGTGTGGGCAGGACAGTAGTGTGGTGGGTAGGTAACTGGCTGGGTGGCAGGACACAGAGGGTGGTGGTAAATGGCTGTCACTCCACAGAGGAAGAGTGACCAGTGGGGTACCACAGGGATCAGTGCTGGGACCAGTCCTATTCAACATCTTCATCAGTGACATTGCGCAGGATCTAGAAGGCAGAATTTCACTGTTCGCTGATGACACAAAGCTCTGTAACAGAGTAGACACACCAGAGGGTGTAGACAGAATGAGAAGCGACCTGCAGAAACTTGAAGAATGGTCAGGGGTTTGGCAGTTGAAATTCAATGCAAAGAAGTGCAAGATAATGCATATGGGGCACAAAACCTGACAATATATCAGTTGGGGGTGAGGATATAGCATGCACCAAGCAGGGAAAGGGATCTTGGGGTTGTCATCTCTGATGACCTCAAGGTAGGGAAACAGTGTGACAAGGCAGCAGGTAAAAGCAAATAGGATGCTGGGATGTATAGGCAGGGGCATCACCAGCAGGAAAAGGAGGTCATAATTCCGCTGTACAAGACACTAGTGAGGCCCCACCTGGAGTACAGTGTACAGTTCTGGAGACCATACCTACGTAAGGACAAAGACAGGGTAGAGAGGTTCAGAGGAGGGCAACAAAGATGGTGCATGGATTGCATCACAAGTCCTATGAAGACAGGTTGAAGGAACTGAACATGTACTCCTGGAGAGAGGAGGAGAGAGGGATATGATAGAGACATACAAGTATCTTACAGGGAGGAACAGGTGCAGGAAAACACTATTTTAAGCGAAAAAGATGTTCCAGGACTAGAGGTCATGGGATGAAGTTGGAGGAGGACGATTCAGAGGAAACATGAGAAAGAATTTCTTCACAGAACGGAGGTGGACAAGTGGAACACCCTGCCAGAGGAAGTGGTGGGGGCTGAAACAATCACAGGATTTAAGAATGCATGGGATAGACATAAAGGAATTCTAGAGGTCAGGGGTAAGGGAAACAGACTTCTAGGAAAACAAACTGAACTTACAAGCTCAAATGGGCAGACTGGGTGGGCCATAAGCCTTATCTGCCGACACTGTCATGTATCTATGTATGTGGTGGGCAAGGTGATGGAGGGCATTGTCAAGGAGAGGCTAGGGGGACCTGGAAAAGTCAGGGTGCCTGGATGATAGACAGCATGGATTCATCCCTGGAAATCGTGTCAGACAAACCTTGTGGAGTTCTATGACTGGGTGACGAGTGCCTTGGACCTGGGTAGACCAGTGGACGTCCTCTTTCTAGACTTCAGCAAGGCATTTTACTCTGGTCCTCACGTGGGCCTGTTGGATAGCTGGAGAAATGGGGTGAGGAACCAGATGATCAGATGGATAGGCAATTGGCTCCAGGACCAGACTCAGAGGGTCATAGTTGGCGGGATAGTCTCATCCCCAAGGAGGGTTATTAGTGGGGTCCCACGGGAATCAGTCCTGGGCCCCTCCCTGTTCAACGTCCACATCTCTGACATAAGGACAGGAATCAGGAGTGAGATGAGTCTCTTTATGGATGACTCAAAACTGGGGGTGGTGGTGGATGGGGAGGAGGGAGAGTGGCCTTACAGGGGACCTGAGAGGCTCTGGAAAGATCGTCTAGAAAGTGGGCTGAGGTTCAATGCGGGAAGTGCAAGGTACTCCACCTGGGGCAGAAACCCGGGCCAAGTGTACACCCTGGAGAAATGCTACAAGTCTCAATGGCTGAGAGGGACCTGGGGTGGTGGTGGATGTCAAAATGAACAACTCTGAGACTTGTAGGAGGCAGCAGCCAAGGTCAACAGGATGCTGGGATGCATCGCTAGGATGCCTCCAGAAGGAGGAAGTGATACTCCCTCTGTGTAACTGCTTGGTGAGGCCACCTTGAGTACTGCGTGCAGTTTGCAGGCCACACTTAAAGAGGGACATTAAACTCCTGGAGAGGGTCCAGAGGAGGGCAACCAAAATGATTTGGGGCTTGGGGACAGGACCTATGAGGAGAGGCAGAAGAGCTAAATATGTACACACTGGAAGAGAGAAGGGACCGGGAGACATGATAGGGGTCTTCAGGTACATGAAGAGGGTAAATAGGGAGAAACGTCAGGGTGCTTTGAAGGAAGGAGAGGAGGGCCACTAGAGGCATGGGTGGAAGCTGGAGGGGAAGATTTGGGGGTGAAAGGAGGAGGTGCTACTTCACTGAGAGGGTGGTGGAGCCATGGAATGTGCTGCCTAGGGGCTGGTGGAGGCAGAGACGGTGGAGGGGTTCAAGAGGGGGTGGGACAGGTACACAGGGAAGGGTTCTGGAAGCAAAATCCAATGCAGCAAGAATATCCGGAACTGGGAAGGAGAATCCAGAGAAGGAGGGGGCAACAAGGTCAGCACAGGGTGGGGGCTGACCAAATGAGCAGACACGAAAGACCATTAGGCCTATTCTGCTGGCATTTTAGTATGTTAGTAAAACTTGGAAAGGTCAAAATAGGTTGAAACTTCCCTTTTATTTATTGCTAAAAGCTTTTATTTTAGGACCGGTCCATAACTTATGGAAAAGAGTGCCGTCCTCCAGTCTGCATGTCTCACATACAGAGGACTGAATCCTTCTGATCCTGAATAGCCTGGAGGAGTGAAATATAGGTCATGTAATATATTAAATTGTAACAACCTTAGTGAGTCTTGCTTAACAAATCAAAATATATCCAATCAAATTCTGTGCCAGTGTGAGTCAGACTGCTGTATATTGAGCAATCTACTCCAATAAAAGGGAGCTGGTGGTAATTTATTCCAAGACTGGTGGCTTATACAAGCTAGACACTGACTTACTCCATAATGCTAAAAGATGGAATTTCTCCAACAATGATTCAGGGCGGGGGCCCAAAACATGTGCCACCTAGACGTCTTAGTTGGGCCATTTGAAATAGTCTGAAGGTGTAAAAGAAAACAATGTACAATATCAGGAACAAACAATAATTTCCCATCTTCCTTCAATTCATCCAGGAGTTCACCTGTAGCCCCACACACACACACACACTCTTGTCCGGTGACAATGAGAGACCAGAAATACACAAATGTATATTCCTAGAAAGGGGTTGTAGTGTCTTTGTATAGAGAGAATTGAGGCAGCTTGCATAACTGAGAATAGGCTATGAGGTCCCATCTCATGGGGTATCCTTTACATCTTTTGGCAGTAAAGTTCTAGCAGTATATAACTAAGAAGAGTGAAAACTGTAGTTATTCACCAAATTGGTCTCAATGATGTACCAACTCAGAGGGATCCTATATACTAGAGTACGGTTTCCATCCACTGGAAATATCATGCCCCATGAATACCTAAATAATAATGATAGTAATCTAGCAATTGTAAACCACCACTGTTACTGCCACTGCAGCCAAAGTCAGAGTCTTCTGTTGTCTTAACAGTTTTCTGGATGGACAACTTTGATTAGAACATTGAAACAGTAACTGAACATGGAACAATGCACAGTACACATGGTAATGCATACCAAGAAGAATCGGAAGGCTCCATTCTCTAGAAAGATTCTATTGAAAATCCTCACTCAAAAAGAAGGACAAATTGTATCTAACAAAAAGAATTAGGACATTGACAGGTGAATTCAAAGAAGGAGCCAACCACATTTAACAATATGCCCAAGTCTACTGTGTCAACATCAGTGGTAAATATTGGCAAGGCAAAGCTAATGCTACAGTATGGAAACTCAGTCGGAGCACACAGGAGGATCAGCTTGTCCCAAGATTTACTGGTTGGCTCGACACTAGTTTGGTTTAATTATTCAAGTTCACCAAAGAATACAGTTATCACATATCTTCCACCCACCCAAAATGCATCATTAATAATGCCACTGTAGTTGAATACCTCACACAGTCACAAGAAATACCTCAGCAAAAGTAAATATGTCCTATGTTCAACTGACACTTCATGTTGGGGCAGCAGCAAAGGCATATCATGTTGTGTGGAATTTCCTGATCAGTTCCATAATGTCATAATTCATTAGGAAGATTTCCACCTGTTCCTGGAAAACTTTGGCATTATAGGACAGTTAGTTAGTGACAACAACTTTGAGGACATAGTATTTCAGGCTGGTCTTTGTGCCTCTGGCAGCATAAGGGAGTTTTGCATGGGAGGCAATACAATCGGGCATGGGCTATGCATGGGCATTTGCAGATGCCTTAGAGATTACTTCAGCATAGACTTCTAGAGTATTCATGAATTGAATGCCATTCCTGCAGTATTGCTTGATCTGATCAGATCATCACCTCAACCCATAGACTTCCATAAGCTGCTTCAGGAAGATGAGATTGTCACTTTCAGACTACATATAAAGCCTTCAAACAGCAGATTCATCACGGTGAGCTGGGAAAACTCCACAGCTCTGGATGATATATCTGGATATAGTGGATCAGTAGCATTTGCTCCACACAGCAATAAAAGAAAACAACTTTGATCTTAGACTACTGTGTTGGAAATAATCACTGCTCCTGTACTTCATCTTCAACAAGCAAAATCATGCTCGATATGGGTCTTACTATGTGCACACACTTGAAACTCTTGAAGCTTCTCATCCAGAGTCCAGGACATTAATTAAAAAGCAAGGGCTTTCAGTTTAAAGGAGCCATCAGAAGGCTTCTGGGAATCAGTTGACCAAGCTGGCGAGCAGACATACAATTGAAGTGCAACTATTTCAGGTGGGATCAAACACTTTGCTGCAAAATTGAATGGCCTATGATAAATGGGTGTTAAATCGACCACATCTAGCAGAATTCAGAGAGGCACTTTTGGAGATGACTGGCCTTCATAGTTCAGCCAGTAATCCACAAAAAGCATGCAGGTCATAGTGTTATTGCAAATCTTGAAAATTTCACCCTGTGAAATATTTTGCGAAAATTCATGCATTTCATGAAATATTTAAAATTGGGCCAAGAATGTGAAATTTTACCCCTGGGGCAAGTGAAATTTCTCTCACTAACCAGCAAATTTGCCACACAGGTGAAATTTCACCATCCACAGATGAAATTGCATAATTTCACCACTTATTAAGACTTTCACCATCCCAAATGTAGAAAGAAGTTATTTCTCCCTGGTGTCTAGTGGTCCCCCAACTCCAGCTGATCACTGGCTGAAATTGAATAAAGCCCCCACCCCCAGTTACCCTCATGTCCTCCTTGTAAAGGAAAAATCAAAGCCCACTCCCTGGTGTCTAGTGGACCCCACTGTCTCATCAGTCAGACAGCACCCACTCTCACCCCCAGTACCCTGATTGGGCCATCAGCATAGCCTCCACTCACTTCCATGGCCGGCAGCCTGACTGAGTGCTTCAATGAATGAGCACGTGCCAGGAGAATACATTTTTTCTACATTTGGGACAGTGAGTGGCCGGGGGAGAACCACTAGACACCAGGGAGATTTAGTGCCAAAAGTGCAAGGTGCTGCATTTTGGGTGAAGAACCCAAGCAGGAGTTACCAGCTGGGGAGTGCAGCTAGCCAAGACAGAGGAGGAGAACGATCTGGGTGTGCTCATTACAGGGTCAATGAACAACTCAGCACAATGTAGGAAGGCAGCTTCAAAGGCCAACAAAATGCTGGGCTGCATTGCAAGGGTATCTCCTTGAGGAGGGAGTGATTCTACCATTGTATAAGTCAATAGTTAGACCACACCTGAGTATTGCATGCAGTACTGGTGCCCGTATCTGAGAAGGGACATTAGTTACTGAGGGGTGCAGCACAGGGTGGCAAAGATGATCAAGGGCTGGGGACTTACCATATGAGGAGAGCTGGGGAGCTGAACATGTACTCACTGGAGGAGGAAGGAGGGATGGGAAATGATTAGAACCTTTAGTACATGAAAGGAATGAACAAGACAGGTACAACGCTCAAAGTAAGGAGAGGAGGGACACCTGGGGGGCATGATATGAGACTGGAGGGAGCAAGGTTGAGGAGGGAGATGAGGAGACACTTTTTACAGAGAGGGTGGTAGCTGGGTGGAATGCATTACCAGCAGAAGGGTATGCAGTAGAACAGTGGACTGCTTCAAAAGGGGCTGGGACAGGGCAGGGGAGAGTCAATGGAGGAAAGGGTGGGAGGAGGGCAGCTGCAAGATAAGAGGTGCTAGCTGCACATTCAAGCAGACTTGATAGACCTCTAGGTCTTTATCTGCTGACAAATTTCATATGTTTGTATGAGAGGGTGGGGATCGGTGGGGGTCCACTAGACATCAGGAAGTGGGATTTAATTTTTTACAAGGAGGACATGAGGGTAATTCAAGGGGGCTTTATTCAATTCCGGCCAGTGATCAGCCGGAGGGGTGGGGGACCACTCGACACCAGGGAGAAATAACTGTTTTCCACATTGGGCCAGTGAGCAGCTGGGAGGAAGAACCACTAGACACCAGGGAGATGTAATTTTAATGATGGGATGCTCATTTGCAGGGAGCAAAATTGCAGGTGAAATTTACACCATTTCATGAAAAATGTCACGAGGCAAAATTGCTGATTTTATTTCACAGCATTGCAACATCTCTAGCAGGCCATCTGAAATCATCAAGTCAGAACGAAGAGTCAAAGCCATATTGACTCTTCTCAGTCATGGTTTATCAACCCATTCAGTGCTACTTTAGATGCTGAAAGATTGTACAATTTGTCCTTGGGAGCGCCTGTTTCACCTGATGTTGAAGAGAACCTCACCAGTATCATTGAATGGGGTACAGAACTATATAAACAGTTTGTCAAAGAAAGACTGGAAAGTCATAAAAGAAACATTTTGATCCAATTTAAAAGCCCCAGTGAAAACCTTCAATGATGCAAACAAAAAGCACAAGTAACTTCAAAGAAAAGTTACAGAACTTGAATTTGAAAGAGATATATTGTGAAAACGTTTGGCCCTATCAAACAAGCACAACTTCCTGTAGAAATAAACAAGTTATTAACATATTGCCTGGGCCCAGTCCTGCTGAGTCTAGCCAGTGCAGATAGGACTAGACGGACAACAACAAAAGAGCAAGTTACTTGAGGTGCTAGCAGAATACTGTCAAGTGTTAGCCACTTCAGAACTTCCCCCAGGAAAAGTGTCACAGCATACATAGCTGATCTAATGGCAACAGTATAGGTTGTGACAGAAATCCCTGAAACCTTCTGTGATCTGGCAATGAAACTACTGAATAATCTTCCAAAGGTTTGCAAGAGTGAATGTTGTTGCAGATACATGCAGAGAGCAGTCAATCAAATAGGCTGAGAGATTTCAACAAGGATTTAGTGAGAAACATATTATCAAGGCCTCAACAACAAAGTGCCAAAGAATTTCAGTTACTTCCTTTCTAAAGGATCTAAGAAGGAGCACCTGATTGATTTGATCATGCAGGTCTGTGGAAAATTGCATGAGTTGCCAGAGGGCCAAGTGATCTTAATATAGATATACATATATATATATATATATATATATATATATATATACAGATACTTCAGTACAGTCTTCACAGTTAAGTCTATAGGGTTGGTAAAATTTAACCCAAATAAAGTATTAGACATAAGGATCTTGGCTGAAGTTATTCTTAATAAAATAATGACACTAAAGAATACAAATGCAGCAGGGCCTGAAAACATATCAAACAGCATTCTTAAATTACTCTCACCAAATATTGCTATCCCTCTAAACTTTATCTTCCAGAAATCACTGGGGAGGGGCGGTGCCAAGGATTGGTTAGCAGCAAACATGATACCCATTCATAAGAAGGAAGATAGAGCAGACTGCACAAATTATAGGCCTATAAGTTTGACATCGGTGCCAGGCAAACTGACGGAATCAATATTAAAGGATGTCATAAATCTATACCTAATGGAGACAGATCAGGATGATAGGGAGCAGCATGGATTTGTGGCCAGCAGGTCATGTATGACAAACATGTTGTGTTTTATAAGAAAATGTCAGTGGCATTGGACAGGAGTCAGTGGATTGTATATATTTGGATTTTGCTAAGGCCTCGATAAAGCACCACATATAGAAATACTAGACTGTTTGTCAGAAAGAGATATGGACTATAGGGTATGCCACTGGATCCAGGCCTGGCTGGTGGATAGGACTCAGAGGTGTGTATAAATGGCTATCTGTCTGATGAGATCCCTGTGACTGGGGGTCCCTCAGGGGTCGGTGCTGGGACCTGTGCTATTTAGGGTCTTCATAGTGCAAATGGGGAAAGGCGTGCAACTGGGTAAGTAAATATGCAGATGATACTAAGCTGGCAGGCCTAATAACACAGATGGGGTGGAGACAATAAAGAAAGATTTGGATAAAATTAACAAACGGGCAACTGAAAAGGAAATAGCTTCAACGTAGACAAACATTGTGTGATCCATATGGGAAACAGAAATCCAGAACACAGTTATCAGATCAATGGTCAAACCCTGAAGAAGTCAGAGGTCAAAAGGACCTGGGCATATTAGAAGACCAAAACTTAAGTACCATGCTCAGTGTGACAAACAAATAATAAAAGCAAACAGAGTCTTATGGAATATTAAAAAAAAACTTTAAAAGTAGAAAGGAAGTTGTGATTATGCCCTTGTACAGAGCCTATAGTTAGGCCTATATTGGACTATATTGCCCTACTGTAGGGACCCATAAACAAAAGGGCAGTGGCAGGGTTGGAAAGGGCAGAGGAAGGCTACAAGGATGGTACACAGCATGCAGAATAGGCCCTATTGGCAGAGATTAGTAGATCTAAGGCTAATGTCATTGGAGACAAGGACGGTCAGAGGGGACTTAATGCTGTGTTATGATATAATGCAGGATGACCATATGCTAAAAGAACTTAATCTACAGTTTAAAAACAATAAACTGGGTACCAGAGGCACTACCTTCAGTTAAGACATATAAAGTGTAACACAAGTAAGCATATGGCTTTTTATACTCGGAGAGTGGTGGCCCCCTGGAATGGAGTTACCAGAGGAAATTGTGTACGCCTTGAGTAAGGCACTGTTTTACTCATTCTATCCTACTGTCACTTAGAATGTTCAGGTACCCTCTGTCTGCTGCTAGAACATCTGTGTTCCTGAAGGAGTTCTAGATCTGCAGTATTTATACAAACACACAGTGCTTAAACCTGCATATCTTAAAACCATACATCCAATTTTAAAACTAGCAAAAGAAAAGTTTTCAGGACAAACATTTTTTGAAAATGAGTGAGGTTTGGTAATGTCTATTTAACTGGATTTAGTGTTGAGTAAGGTTGTTTTTCATATTTGCATAAATTCTGGTGATTTTATCTAAATATAATTATGCTGTTTACTTAGTCATACAAAAATAATTAATATCTGTAAAACTGTTGGTTAAAATTGTTAAAATATACAATAAACATCTGTCATTGTCTAAATATAAATTTTGCAAGGTTTTACCATTTTATTAAGTCAGAAATCAATGTCTGAATCTCTTGTTATTACAGCTTGAGTTTTTGTTCCACTCCACTGGCTGGAATTTTTGCAGTGTTAATTCTTCTTACCCACTGATTTTAGTTTATGAATCTGATTATTATTTTTTTGTTTTCTCCTAGTTTAGTAAGAACATATTTACACATTACCTTAGAAGGACATATCAGGAAGTGATGCAGGAGGAAGTGCTTTGTGAGGTCTAGTGGCGTAAATAGGAAGAACACTTCAGTGTAAGTCAGTGAGCTGACACAGGAAATGGATACATTGTTTAGTAGTGGAGGCTCTCTATGATTAATTGCACATTTGTTGTAGTTAAAATGTAATTTCATTGAAATAAACTATTTTATTGCATTTTGTAATAAAATCCTATAATTAGTATAGGAAACTGTATTTTATGTGTGCTGTTTGCGTTATCATACTGTAAATGAAGCATGATGTTGTTCATGTAAAGGTTCACAGTCTTTCAGTAAACATCATGTTACATAAATGAGTGTATTAATTAATTTCCTGGCATAGTTTATTTTTGGGTTGTATTATGGAATGGTTTAAGGTGAAGGAATGACTGTATGATGAAGCATTGTATGTTAGTTTGGGAGGTACTGCATTCATAATACATGCTTAGATGCGCTTCATATGTTCTGGGGAAATGAGAGGGGCTGTATGCATCTAATAATTGTGCTAACAGACACTGTAGATACATTGTGGGTATACGTATAGAGTGATGAAATTGCTGAAAAGGCACTGATAATTTGGGGTATACTGTGTCATAGGGAAGGGCTGGATCTGCCTGTACCAAGGAATGATGCTCATAGGCTCTGCAGTCATTTTGTATCATATATTGGCACCTGTCCCTGGGGGTATACTCAGTTGTGGGGAAGCAGGAAGCACTGCCTGCACCTGGTAATGGTGTTCATATGCCATGCAGAGACATTGTGGGTATACATACAGGGTGATGACATGGGCACCTGTAAAGGTTGTGTACTATGTGCTTTGTCACATGGATTGCCTGCATACACATGTGATATGTTGCAGTATTCAGTCTGGCACACTGTGTGGGTGGGAATGAGTATAAGTATGCCTGCACCATGGTGTGATGCTCATTGGCTTATTGGTGCACATGTACTATGTGCTATGTTTCATTTAAAGGACTGTATACATCATTCATTGGCACTAGTACATTACAGTGCATCAGAGGTAAGGGCTGGTCTGAAGCATTATGAGCACAAGGGACTAAACAAGTGGTTGTGTGGAGTGATTCGAACTTGAATAGAACATTACAGTGCATCTGAGGGTAGTGTTACATAGAAACATAGTCTTTGGCAGCAGATAAGGATTGCTTGGCCCACCTTGTCTGCCCATTTCCCTACAGGATAAGGTGCAGATCTAGTTAAACAACAGCCTAATTCTTCCTACCCACCACAAGAATTGCCTTATGTCTGTCCCATGCATTCTTGATTTCTCCCACAGTTTTAGACCCCACAACCTCCTCAGAAAGGCTGTTCCATGCATCCACCACCCGCTCTGTGAAAAATGCTTCCTCACATTGCCCTAGGCCTCCCCTCTATCTACAAATGTGTCCCTTTGTTCTTGCACATCTCTTTTCTGAAAGATGCTAGCCTCTTGGACTTTGTTGACTCCACTGAGGTACTTAAAGTTTCTATCATGTCCCCCTCTCACTCCTTTCCTCAAGGGTATATATGTTAAGCTCCTTTAGTCTCTCTCCTCGTATGGCTTCTCTTGCAGACCCTGCACCATTTTAGTTGCCCTCCTCTGGGCTGCCTCCATCCTGTCTATGTCCTTGCGGAGATGGGTTCTCCAGAACTGGATGCAATATTCCAGATGGGGATGTTGGAATGAATCCTGATGTGTACAATGGACTACACCATGGTGAATGAGGAGGATTCTTACCAGTAATGCACATCACAGAGTGTCAGAGATAAAGGCTGGACTGAAGACTGATGAACAGATGGACTACATCAGTGGGTCTGGTGGGATTTGAACCTGAACAGCACTTTACAGGGAACAGAGGTTGGGGCTGGACTGACACCAGATAAGTCAATGGACAGTACCAGTGGCTGTGAAGAGATTTGAACCTGAAATGCACTTCACTGTTCACTACAGTTTGGGGCTCAACTGATGCATGATAAGGAGATAGAGCTTGCAAGTGGCTGTGGAGGGATTTGAACCTGAAGAATACTTTACAGTACACAGAGATTGGGGATGAACTGATGTCATATGAATTGATGGACTACACCAGTGGATGTGGAGGGTTTTGAACATGAAATGCACTTCACAGTGCATTATGGCATTAGTCTCACTTCACAGTGCATTATGGCATTGGTCTGGACTAATACATGGTAAGCTGATGGACAACACCATCAGCTGTGAGAGGATCTGAACCTGAAATGCACTTCACTGTTCATTACAGTTTGGGGGCTCGACTGATGTACAGTAAGGAGCTAGATCTTACCAGTGGCTGTGGAAGGATTTTAACCTGAAGAGCACTTTACAGTGCATCAGAGGTTGGGTCTGGACTGGCGTCATATGAGTCAATGGACAATGCCAGTGACTGTGGAGGATTCAAAACTGATTTGGTCTTTACAGCGCATCAGAGGTTGGGGCTGGACTGATGCCAGCTGAGTTGAAAGCAACACCATTATTTTTCATTTTAAATCATCAACAACTGCATATTAAGGAGGACCCTTAAGTTCCCTAACCTGCTTATCATTCATAACACAGGAGCAACATGCCACATAGATTTTAACATAGCCATAATCCAAATAAACTCTTTAAAAGTAACAAAGGTGCTGAATTCATGTGAACTCATCTAGCACATGCACAAGAAACACTCTCCCATCAGGAATGCCAGCCGGATCCATAAGATGTGATCACACAGGATGACCAGAAATGATCCCAAAATGAACAAAGTGATGACTATGAAAACTTTTGTCATAAATAAAATAAAAACAAATAAAGTAAATACAGATTACAAACTGAGGTTTTGGCACCAAAATGAAGTGAGTATTTTAGGATCTGAGCAGTGCCTCCGTCTTGAAACTAAGTTTACAGTCACCATGCTCTTCCTGCACCAGTGTGCACTCTGACTGGTTAATGGAAATAGTGATGTGTGCAATAAGCATAGAGGAAGCATGGCAACAGTGAGGATCAATATGACCAAATGGTGCCACACTACAGAGTTAAGGCATTGTGCAGGTGAGGGCTGCGAGCCCTAACTTAAACATCAAAAAAAAGAAAAATCACTGTACAATCCAGGGCCAGGAGAGCTGCTTTCCTCTAGTGACAGTTGTAAAAAATACCAGAGTCCTTGCTTAAATGCTAAATGAGGATTTATTCAACGTTTCAGGCACACACATTGAATAGAATAGTGGAAGTCACAACAAAAGATCTGCGTGCAGGTTCCTAGGTGCTTAGATAATTATGGCTTCATCAGGGATGGTGCCTGCATCTAAGACAATCCTTTTACCAATTAAATTCAGAACTGATGATGTCAAAAAATCTGGCCAATCACAGAGCTTGATTTTTAAATACGAAATATTCAGCTCACTTAGTGGTATAAATGGACTAATAGTTATAACAATCGTGATATCAGTGACAACATGTTATTGTACAAAAATACCCCAAAGACATAAAAATACACCAAAAGTGGTGACAGCCAATCGGATAGCTCAAATACAAAAATATAAGTTATGAAATTAATTATAGTGTCAACCTGATCAACTAACATGTTACACTAAAACAAGATGATTTGTTGTTACAAGACAAACTAATGGCAGAACAAGCATAATAAACATTTTCTCAGCACATGCAAAAAATATTAAATTTATTTATTTATTAAGGCGTGTTTTCTTAAAATTAGCCAATAGGAACACATATTATATTAGGTAAAATCAGTAAGAGTATGATGTCCCCTATTGGCAGGTACAACTCAATTCATCAAATGTAAACAAATGCTCAAGCTGCACCAAGAGAAAGACATGGATGCCAATTGCGTCATCAGGCAATACAGCACATAATTTAGGATGCCACTAAGGCCATTGGGAAAATTTTTTATGCCACCTATGGTGACATCAGGTTGTAATGAGTTAAAAGAAACTTAGATACTGTACCTATATCTTAGATGGTCACAATCCAACATACTATGGGTAAAGAGGAAAGGAGCACTGCTATAGGTCAATCATGGGCCCCTTAGCTCCTCACTACTTAGTATGAAACCAAAGAAGGGACTGTAGTTGTGGATGATCTCTGTTCTGACCAGGAAGAAACAGACACAAAATTGCCCTTCATGTGCAACCTGCCATTACAACACATTCAGGCCCTGTCATCATCTGTTCACATCTGGGGATTGTACTGTCACTATTTTCAGAATGTGAGCAAAGCATATATCTGGACAATGGCCATGGTAACAGTAGTAAGGTCTTCGACATTAGCAAGTGTGAAATGACCACAGCAACAAAGAAAGCCTTAGTTGGTTTCCATGCATTCACAGGCAATGGCTGTTTCTGCATTCTTCAAAAATGGTAAGAAGATTTGCTAGAATGTCCTTTAAAAGTACTCCAAATTCCTGGATACCTTTCAGAATCTTGGGAGTAATTGGCAAGTGGATAAGGGTATTTATTTTATTTATTTATTGAGGATTTGAAAATACCTTTGAGTCAAGGACTCATTTACAAAGGCTCCATGTCAAAATAGATAGGACATTACAACAGTAAGGTAGATACAATGCAGGAAACAGAACAAACTTGATACAAGGTAGGATACAGTAGAAGCTAACAGTCAGATCCTAACAAGTTTAGTACATAGCTTAAACAGATTAGCATGTAGGTACTTAAATAGAGATAATCAATAATGGAGGTTGGGGGCTAAGGGGGTAAGCCTGCCAGAGGCCATTATCAAGGAAGAGAGGGGAGTGCAGGTCGGGTTCAATCACAGTAACAGCTGTTAGAGGACTGAAGTTGCCCCTAAGATGGGTTTGAAGAGACCAATTCTGTTTTCGCTTGCAAAACAGCTGGGCAGACAGTTCATCCATGAAGGGCCTTGTAGCAAAAGAATCTTTGAAATGGGAAGTTCAACAGTGAGGGACCGTGAGGAGCTTTTGCTAGAGACAACGAGTGGCATTTTGCACCGAAGCCAGATAGATTATTGAGGTGAGACTGGGCGGAAAGACCAAGGTGATATTTTGGCCATAAGACAAGTGTGGAACCTGATCCTACTGTCTAGATTAAGCCAGTTAGTAGAGTTATATAGTGTGCAGGTATGGGTGAGTCAGTGCAGTCCAAAACAAGCAGACAGGTTTTGTTGTGGGAGAGACAGAGCCTGTGGAGGGCTGAGGTGGTCGCAGTGCTATAAATAAGTATACCATAGTTGAGGAGGAGAGGACTGAGGATGAAACAGTGAGCTGGAGTAAGGCAAATTTTAAACCAATGGAGTATGCAGAGATGGAGATTAAGGGCAGTGGACAAATGATGGATATGCTGGTGGAAATTAAGGGCCTGGTGTAGGGTGATGTCCAGATATTTAAAGGAGTGCACTTACTCGAGAGGTCTGATCTGCAGTTAGAACTTGGGGCAAAGCTCTTTCCTGAGTTCTGAGGGTGTGAGAAGAACATAAGCTTGGTCTTCTTGTAGTTTAGTATAAGGCATTGTGCAGAGAACCACTGTTCGGCTTCACTGAAGGAAGTTTGGAGGGATTGGTGGAGTTGAATGGGGTCGGGGCTGGATGAATAAAGACAGCATCATCTGCATATAGTAGTAGGTTGCCAAAGCAGGACGCAGAGAGGAATTAAGGTAGAGACAGGAAGAGTAAGGGACTGAGGATGGACCCTGAGGGACCCCTGAGCAAACTGGGAGTCTGTTGGATAGGGTAGTGCCAATTTTGACTTGTTGGGACCAGTCTGACAAGTAGTCAGTGAACCAGCATAGGGCATCCTGTACTAAGCCATTGTTGGAGAGAGTGGTGAGCAAGAGGGAGTGGTTTGACGATGTCAAATGCCTTAGTGAGGTCAACAAAGACAGCGCCAGTGATATGGCCTCTGTCTAAGGCGGAGTGGATGTGTGGTGAATTCCAGAAGGGCTGTAATAGTACTGTGTTGTAGCTCTATCAGAGGAGTATATCTGTAAACTGTATGGAAGGAAGCAAGTCTCTAGTGTAAATATAGCAAGGCAGCAGATCTTCTGGGAGAAATATAACAAAAGACAATAGAGTGATTGATCTGTCTCTGCTACCATCCTTCCAGGAAACCCTGAAGTAACATATTCTATGAGCCAACTACACCTTCCGATTGTGGAGGCTTTCTTCTGTTGCAGTTATCAATGCCCCAAATGCAGCTTTGCATGGTTGGACCAATTATCTCAATGTAAAGTGGATGGACACACCATTTCCAGATGATATTATGTCTTTGCTCTATAATGCAAATGATGAGGACTCAGATGAGGACCAAGATGTATGTGATTACCAAGATGATATTGGTGTATCTGACGATGGCAAGATTTTTTCTATATGGACAAGACTAAGTTCCACTGCTTTCCAACAGTCATATTTTAAATTTTAATTTTTTGAAATAAAATGTTTTGTGTAAACAAAGGTGTTTTTTCTTTTAGATAAATTTTCTTCTTTAAAAAGCATAAAATTAACCTTTGAGGCAACTTATGAGTATGCATTTTAAAGCTCTAACTCCCACCTATTCATTGAGATCACACTTGAATGCATATTTCAATTAGGTTTGAAGTAATGGTCCAAGAATCTGCATTAAGTACACATAGCTGAAAATGTAAAATTTGGCAAGGTATAAACTTGCAAAAATTTAGTCTATTAATAGTTTCTTCACTTTTGTCAATAAATCCTCTTACTTTAAGACTTCAAAACCACATATGCATTTCAAAGCAGAATCCTTACTTTTATTTGTATTTATTTATTTATGTATTTAAGTCTTTGATTACCATGTAAGTGCACTGATCCAAGAGACCGTTTTCAGGCACAACCTAGGGTAACAAAGTGGCACAATGAAATATACAATATACAATAATATATACAGCAAAATATGCATACTGTACAGGTGCAAGTGATGTACAAGCAGAAAATAGTTGAATACGTATAGTTTACAAAATGTGTCAGGTAAAATCAACAGATACATTGTCATGTCAACAATGTTGAGAGAACAAGAGTACATTACACATTTACACTGGGGAACAGGGTAGGGAGAATATGATACAACAGTGGAGAAAACAGTGCAAATAGCAAATACGAATGAACCACGACATGTTGAAATTCCAAAAACAGTAGGAAAGAACTGGATTATTGTTCAGGAGCAGAGGACCAAGTGCTTTAGTGGTAGTACAGCTATAAAGTGGAAAAAATTAAAAGGAAGAGAGGCAAGGCTATTGGGAAGAAGGGACTATCAGGGAAGAAAGGTTACCCTAACTGGCACAGGTATTTGGCCTCTCTCAGTAACCAGGTTTTGAGTTGAAGTTTGAAGGTACAGTGGGTGTCAGCAGACTGAAGTGACACAGGGAGGCTGTTCCATAAGGAGGGAGCTGTAAGTGCCTAGCACATTCCAGTTTTATGGAATTTTTCATGGAATTCTTCAATTTTCACAAAGATTCATGGGATTGACTTTAAGACAAGGCGTTATATTTTGCAATTTCTGGCAGCAAGTGATTAATAAAATTAGCATGCACAGTCTCCTTGCAAGGTCTAAGAATATGCCAAATTTCATGGTATTGCATTCCCTAGTTTTAAGTTTCAGGGCTTAAATTTGTAGTTTACATTCTGCAAAATTTAATTTTAAATGTTGTGAAAGTTTGACTACTTTTAATTCAGTCCCATTTAAAGCTGCAAATATTAACTTTTTCAGAAATGACCATGCGGTATAGTAGTTTAAATGCTACGGCTCTGGTTAAATGTGGATATGCTGTTTTAAAATTAGAGGAAATAACTGAAGTTTAAATTTGGCAACACGTTTGGCAGGCTATAACTCTGTCCCAATTGAAGCTAGAAATCTGAAACTAAGTACATATACAAATGCGGTGATAACCCATATACAGTACCTGTCAAATTTTATATTTCAAATTAATACTATCAAAATTATACTACAATTACAGGAATCAAAATGTTGGCAAAATGTTTGGCTACTTATAACTCAGCTCCCATTAAAGCTTTAGACTTAAAGTGTGGTGTATATACCTATGTTGGGTGCTTCTCTACATCCAGACATTGTGGTGAAATTTGGATTAGAAATTTTAAAATAATCTCAAAATAACTGAAAATTTAATTTTGATTAAATGTTTGGCCACCCATACCTCTGCCCCTTTCAACCTATGAATCTGAAATTGAACACATTTGTATGCCGTTGTGTTCTGTTTACATTTCAAATTTGGTGTTAATTGGACAAAAACTGTTATAATTACAGAAAAATAACTGAAATGTAAATTTGGCAGAATTCCATGGAGTTTTCATGAAAATTCCATGGTATCAGAATAGTCATTCCACGGGCAGAATTTTATATTCTGCACAGCTCTAATCAGGGTTTGAATCCCGGTGATGGACTCTAGGAGGAAGTAGATAAAGTTCACTAGGGATATGGTTGAAAAGTAGGGTATCATAGAGAAGGGCTCAGGAAGAGCAAGAAAGGAGTTCAATTATGCTAAGAATACTAGGTGATTAGGGGCTGAACAGTGACTTCTAGTAGTCATGCAGTATAACAAACAATATGGAAACTAGGGAGATTGGTTCAGGTGGGAACAGGTCATTTCACATGACCTAGGCTACCTATAACAGTACAGCCCACTCAGGGTAGGTGGGCAGTCACTGCATAAGTGATGATGGCTAACAGTTCACAGGTGTTGGTGTAGTTACCTTGTGTAGTGCTGTAGGGAGCTCTGTGGGCCTCGGGAGGATTGTGAGGAGCTAGCAGCCTGCAAGGGAGAAGAAATACACAGGTTAGATAGGTAAACAGGTTAGATACAGTGGACCAGATTTCAAAACTCTGATGCAAGCTGTGACAATGGCAGCTTGCGCTGAGTGCCGTCGTCAGGGCCCTGCACCCAATTTTACATGGGGCTTGGTCCTGGTGCCTAAGTCCAACTGCTTGTGGCAATGGAATGGGTGTGCCAAATGGATGGCACACACAGAAGAATACCACAAGTGCTGCAGAGATGGTGTGTGACACTGCACCCTCACATGGGCCATGCGGTGCCCTCCCAACACCATGCCTGTTGTGACCATCAGTGGTACTACATTGACCTGACACCCCCCATCCCGTCTGACCTTGGACCTATCCTCCTGGTGCTCTAGTGGCCCCACACCCTTAGTACATTGACCTGACACCCCCAATCCATATCCCAGGTCGGAGCCGGCACAGCCCTCCACACCACAGCCGGCCACCGACTAACTGTCAGTGCACATACTGTATATAGTACACACACGGGCAGTTCATTCAGTGGCCGGCTGTGGTGGTGTGCAGAGGGCTGTGCCAGTCACTGAATCTGGGGTATGGATTGAAGTGCGGATTATAAGCACTACGTGCTAGGATGGGTGGGGGCCACCAGGCACCAGGATGTATACAGGATGGACAGTGTCGGGGTGCAATGGGTCAGTGTGGGAGTACTAGATCACCAGGGAGCAACTATTGGGGATGGATTGGGGCAGGCCACACAGTGGCATGTGCTGACAACCCCAGGAGATGTCTGAGTACTATTAGACCAACCCTTTGCTGGTCTAATGGTACTTAGCACTTTGTTCCTGGAAGAGCTTTGAAATTCAGGACTTGGGGCTGTGTTGGTCAGGGTCTGCTGCAAGTAACCTAGTGCCATGCCAGAGCCACTTTCCTGGTGCAAGGCTGGCGCTAGCACACTGTGTCACAAGGAGCCTCAGGATTGACAGAGGATGCCTTTAAAATTGCTCGTGGTACTACTTAGGCGCAAGGTGCCTATTGCATCAGACTTGTTTGATACAAGCACCTTGTGTCATTCTCAAGCCTTTGAAAATCTGGCCCAGTATGTTTGAGACAATATAAAATAATATTATAAAGCACAATAAATCCTGTCTGACAAGATTAAATATAAGAATATTTTGAAATTTCAAACGAAATTAAGGGGTGGTGGTTGGTATTTAACCATATAACTTTTAATATTAATCTTTTGAGGTAACATATGGGTATGCATTTAAAGTTCTACACACCTATTCATTGAGACCACACTTGAATGTATATTTCACTTACTGTCAAAGTAATGGCCCATGAATCTGCATTAAACAGGACAGGAATCATTTCCAATTGGCAGCTGTTTATAAAGTTCTTACTTTCAGAAACAATATGCATTAACCTAAATCATCTATATTTAACTGTACCCAAATAAAATGTGCTACCAAAACTGTATTTTGCATTGCTTTATTTTTTATGGGCAGAATTCTATTACAGTTCTCTTTATGGAATCAGTACTTTGGAGCTTTAATTATGTCATGGTTTGTGTACAGAACCTAAACATGGTTCTGATAGGTCAACAGCTCATAATTAGCATTTTGTACATGATCTGTGACATAGCTAAAATTCCAGATTAATGGTTCCATGAAGAGAACTGTTACAGAATGCTGCCCATAAAAACAAAACAATGCAAAATACAGTATTTGGTATCACTTTTAATCGGGCACAGTTAAATATGGATAATTTAGGGAATGACTATCATGTATCCATATAAGAGCTTTATATACAGCTGTCAATTAGAACACATTTCCTGTCCCCTTTAAATATGTGGAGCTGAAAATCACAAAATTTGTCAAGGTATCAATACAAAATTGATGCAAACTACCATTTGCCCAACATTGATACAATCAATAGATCATGAATTTTGGGTATATCTGCTACATTAAACAACCATCGGCATTTATTTAGCTCTCGGTGACACCCACCTCCATCTACACCTGGTCTATTTAGTCTCTGCCTACTTCCAGATAAGTATTTCTCTTCATTCTTTCAGTCTCCGGCCACATTGTGATCAGTAACAAATGAAAGAAAATGATTGCATTACAAAACATTAACATTCTAATGCCAAAGTGATATATATTTTTTTTACTACAGTCCTGCTTTACAGTACTTGTTTTACCTGTGCACCTAACAGATTTGATGCACAGGTAACAATCAATCGAAATGCAGGATTTTCTCTACCCATTCTATAGTATGTTCAGTACATAAGGGAATATTACCATTATGGAGCTAACAACATCATAAAAGCCACCACAAGTCTAAATGGTGAGTGGTCTTTATTAGCTATTAGGCCCCACAGTGGTAATATTTCCCAGAACGGAACTCTGCCATCAAATGCTTTATAAATTACATAAGGATTTTTTAGTTTAGATCACTTTTGCAATCATTTCCTGTTTTTTCATTTGCAGCTATCGTCCCAGTGTGTTTTCCATAGTGTAGTGCCATTTTGCTGTGAAAGGTATTTTGCCCTTATATTTTTATGTAGTGTAGTGGCCTCCTATAAACAGATGTGTGTTTGCAATGGCCTGTGTTTTGGTTCATGCATTCAGAATGACACTCAGGAGAGATGTGGTGTCTGTAGTCCATTGCAGTGTAAAGTGTGCAGTCAAGAATGATCACCTGGAGTGGCATGGAGTTTGCGGTCGTCAGTGGCATGGCATCTTGCTGCAGAGTGGCTGGAAACAGCATCAGCAGCATGGAGGGCAGCAGCCTGAAGGCCACAGCATAGAGGACTTACATGTGAGAGAGTGCTGGAGGATTAATGGACATGGCTGTTCTGTAAGTGAGACAGGGGAGAAGTGTTGGGTTAGTGATAAAGATTTTAGGCAAGGAGAGTTTTGCAGGAAGATTTTGTTTGTATTTTTGTTTTATATTTACAGGCTGTTTTGTGAACTGTTCTGAGGTTGTTAGGTTGGTTGTTACATGTGTTAAGGTGGTTTTACTGTATATGTATTAATATGGTTATAATAACTGGGTCAATTTTTTCTGATAGAAAAAGTCAGGTGCAAATCATCGTTATAACCAGCTGATTATTTATTTTTATATAGCTGCTTGGCCCTCAGCTGCCACCTGTGCCTTTCTTTGGATCATCATGAGACCCCAGCTCTCACTGCCACACTCCTCGTCATCTTTTCCAGCAGGGATCTGCAGTGCAGAGACCTGAGAACCACTGGGACCATCATACATGGTGGTCAGGTAACATGGGATTGTTCTGTTTTCTCCCATTTTTTTCCTCCTCCTGTTACCCGTGACATCGGGCATAGCTTCTAATGGCCTTGGATGCCAGCAGCACACACTGAGCTGACACCAACCTCTGCAAGGGAGCAGCCTCCCAGCTCACAGCAGGGGGCAATTACAGGCCACCCGGTAAGGATGAAACATACCGCTCATGTGTTTAAGTAATATTTTAAGGAAAAAAATCATTCTGTCTGTTCCAGACTGTCCGATTGCCCACCCACCCCTCCGCCTGCTGCTCACTTTCTAGATGTTGCTCACTAAGGAGCACCTAAAATAGAGTAAATGTAGTTTTGTTAAAAAAATTCAGATGAGATTGTAACCTCCCTTGCCTGCAATCCCTCCTGCACTGCTGCCATCCAATCCTTCTGCTAGTTCAGTGAAATATACACCCCTCCCACCAAGTTCTGCCACAGTCAATGGTCTTCACATGTGAGCACACCCTATCCTTGAACAGTACAAACTTGGATATGGCATAGCTTTTCTTTTCTTTTTCTCCAGTCCCAATCTATTACTGCTCATGCATAACCTCCTGAGGTTCTCATACACTATCCTTCATCACCAATAAAAGGAATTTTAAAGTAAAATCAGTAGCTGGAACTCTTACTTTGCATCTGCTACACTCCTGTACCTAACAGCATTGTATCTGAATTACTGAATAATACTACTTTAGCCCGGTGCCTACTGTCCAAGTTCAGTGTGTGAGAACAACAAGGAGGTCATTCATGAGCTCAAACAAATCCGACTACAAAACAAAGAGAGAAAACAGTACTACTAGTGTTATTAGATCCTGATCTGTAGCATGAAGGCTTATAGTTCACTCGTGTCTGCCCTGCAGTGCACTGTCTTTCCTGCGGCTACCAGTAGTTTACTCCATCACTGCCTGCCCCACCCACAGCTCTCAACACTTTGCAAGCACAAAAACTCATGCTCCCAGTAAAGTTTGTTTCATAGATCGTGTGTGCGTGTGTGTGTGTGTGTGTGTGTGTTGGCCACAACAGGTCAAAAGTCTCAGTTAAAAATGTGGAAGTTTATACCAGCAGAGGGACTATTTACATTAAAATATGGTAATGTTGTTACATATGCACTATTTTACACTATCAGTTTTAATTTTACATCATTGTAAAATACACAGCTCCATTTATAAGGACAGTAAGACATTTCAGGGTGTCGTTAGACATTTCTAACTCACAGCAAGGGGCTGAAAGCAGGTATGTGGGGTGTAGTGTGGCGGTGTGCTGCTGAGCTGCTGTTCTTGTGTGGTGGTGAGGGTGGTGGGCTGTAGTGCTGGAGGGCCAGGGTTCAGGGCTGGGTAGTTCTTCTATTTTTTTGACTTGTGGCGCACTTAATTTTTCTTCGCTCTGTCCAAGTTTTCCCTCCCGACATGCACCTGCCTGGAGTTGAGAATCATAATTTAGGGAGTGCAGAGGTGCAGCCCCACATAGATATATTGATTTTGTTGCTGTTGCCAGGTTCACTGGGAGTGTACATTGCCCTTTTGATTTTTGGCAATATACACTCACTGTCGATCGCTGTTATGACATGGAACCATACACACTACCCCATGTATTTTCTATATGTAATGTGATTCCTAGTGTGATCATCAAACCATAGAATAATGCATGGGGAAATCTAATCAGTGAGGATGTTATGCACACCTGAGTGTGTGATGCCCCATAAACCTTGAGGCTGACCTGATGGGTTATCGCAGCATCACACTGAGAAGCTATACATACAATCTAATTTCAGACTTCCCATGTTTTATTTTTATATTTACTGGTTTTATTAGAATGTTTATTTAATACTACACTGGCTTTTCTTTCGGTTCTCCGAGAAGTGTGTTTCTTCAGGCTGACAGGTTTTCTGTGAGCAGCACATGTGGACAGCCAGCATGAGGACAGTTTCTTGGACAGCTGCTGAGGGAGACTCACAGTCGTTTATGCCAACTGTGGTTTAAAGGACTCCATAATTCACAAGTCTGAATTATGGGTTTGTGAGAGTTGCCAGCAGTGGTTTATTAAGAAATAAGCCACAGGGGCGTGGGTTATCAGGAGATTTACCACGGCTGGAGTAGGCAAATCCTTGCCAGCCATGGTAAATCCTCGATAACCTAGGATCCCCTAGAGTGGCTCATGATTATACCTTGTTGTTTTTATTTTTTAGAAAAATAAAGTTTAATAAAAAGTTTTTAGAGTTTTCATTATTTTATTAATTTTCTTATTCCGTGAAAAAAGAGTCCTCTGTTGCTAGGTTTAAAGTGTGTGTTTCTGTGTATTGCGGTATTGGTCTGCCACTGCACAGCTGGCGTGTGGTTTCAGTTGGGTTTGTGGTGTGAACTGCTTTCATGTTCTACGAAGCAGAGGAAAGTGACCGAGAGGTTGCGTGTTTTCATTCAATATGTATTTTTTAAAATGGAGGTGAGATATGTTGGTACATTAATGAAGTGAGACACTGAGTGGACCAGAGACAAAGCTACTGTACAGCAGGAGTCTTTTGGCATGATGGAGGGCAGAGAGTGCGGGAGTGTAGAGTGAGGTGAGATGGGTGCACTTTTGGCGGTTATGGGGAAATCAATGCTGGTCTGTTTTGTTTTTCATTATGGATCCACTTTTTGGGGGTTGTGCTACTCATGCTGTGTGCTTTGCTGACATGGACATGATGGGAGTCAGAGACCACGGTTAGTGAGAATTCAATATGATGGATCTCGGGTTTGAGTTTCCCAGGTTAGATGATTTGTCAGAGATCGGCAGGCTGGCACCTTTTGTGATGATTATTGGTAAATAACCAATGGAGGTAAGGTGCCAGTCTGCCTATGTGATTGGTCAGTGTCCGAGGTCCATGGTATAACTGACCATAACAAGTAAATATTAATGTATTTAAGGTGCTAATAGGTTGACAAGTACATGTTGGAGGTTATTTGGATAACTGTTCATATTCCTGTCCCATAGCATGAGTGGAACAGAGCAAAAGTGGAACAGCTGAAGGGATTGGTATCTTACATGTCAACAAATGTCTGCAGGTGACAGCAGGCACTCTGTGAACTCTGCTGGTCCAGTAAGGTAAGGTAAAATACTTGTTCATTTGCTGCTGTCTGTGAAAAGAGTCCTGGAAGAAGTTAAAGGGGTAGCGGCAGGCAGGCAAACAGTTGAAACAAACAGTAATTACCTGTTTTGTGGGAAAGGAGAAACACCCCATCTAGGGTAAGGGTACAAAGGGGTAAAGTAAAGCAGAAAAGGGAAAAATAAAATAACCTATCTAAGGTCACACTGCAAAGGGGTTAAGTAAAGCATAAATGGAAAACTAGAAACACCCTATCTAGGGCAAGGATACTATGGGAAAAGAAAAGCAAAACGGTTTAAAATAAAATCATTCTATTCAGGGTAACACTACAAAGGGGTTAATTAAAGCAAAAGGGAAAACTAGAACCACCCTATCTAGGTAAGGCTACAAAGTTAATTCAGTCAAAGAAATGGAAAGTTTGGGAGTGGTGTAGTTTAGTGGCTGTGGAGCTACAGTTTTCAAAGAGACCTTCTGGAGGCTGAGGTGCTACAGCTGCTCCATTTACATGCACTTCTCTAGGTTGAAGGAGGAGATCACTGGACTTCATGCCAAGCTGACTGAAATTTGGGGACCTCTTCCCCACCCACTGGCCACTGAGTCTACCACCTTTGCCCCAGAGGATGCCTAGGAGAAGGAGGGCCAGCTGGACTGTGGTGGGTTCTGTGAGTGTGGGGCTGGGGGACAGGAGCTCATACCTCAGCCTGTGACACTCTAAACTCATTCCTCACTCCAGCTAGATGGGACTGCCGTGTGGAGGCCCCAAAAGTATGGCCAGGAGAATGTGAGGGTCCTCTGTAGAAGAGGCATAAAGGTAGGGAGAAGGACCCCAGGAGGCAGGATAGTGTAGTAGTTAAGAGCAGTTAGCTGCAAACTGGGTGAACTGGGTTTGAATCCCAGAAATCCCAGAGACACCACATACATACTGTGTGACCATGAGCAAATCACTTAACTTCCCAATGAATCAAGGACATACCTGGAGACAAGCCTCAGTTTAGTATGTCTTTCCTGGCAAAATTGTAAACAAAAAAGATGCAACTTTGGGTTTGGGACTCGGTCATTAGGGAGTAGATCTGGGAACAGGATAGGTAGGGAAAGAGAAGTGAGGTGCCTACCTGGCACCATGGGTCAGAGGGATGGAAAGTAGATTCTAAGGATCTCTAAGGTGGTGGGCAGTAGGAGGAGCTGGATGTCATTGTCCCCTGAGGGCTAATGATCTGGCTAGAGATGGGGTACAGGAGATTTTTGGGGAGCCAGGGAGGGTCCTAGGCAAGTAGTGCACTCCGTTTCTTTCCCTAAGGTACTACAGGTATCTGACTGGAGGCAGGACAGGGTTATCTGTACCAGGAGTTTCAACTCATGTTTGAAGGAATGGTGTAGAAAAGAAGGCTTCAGCTACATGGGGGACTGGGGACCCACCTGGAGAAATATGGGCATATACAAGGATGATGCATACCTCTTGGAAGGAACCGAGTCATCAGTAGACAGTTTAAATGTTACTTTGATGAACATTTAAATTAGCTGAGGAATGTGGAAGAAGGAGAAGGGAGGCATAAACTGCCCCCCACAGACCAAATCAGAGAAGGGAGGACCCATGGGGACATGAACAAGAGCTGCAATAAAGAGAGAGAAGAGGAACATGGGAAAAGGTCATCATGGTGGAGGCATACCTGGGTATTGTGGTCATTACTGAGTCATGATGCAGGAAACAACAACTGGAGACAGTCATACCAGGCTATACTCAGTTCAGAAAGACACTGTCAGAAGGATGGGAGAAGGGGTGTTACTATGTGAAGGAGGGTATCAAAGTGATGCAGATACAGGGATTCCAGAGGGATGGAGAGGTTGGAGGTACTCTGGGTAACCTTGGAAACTGGAATTGGAACCACTTTTCACACTGGTGTGATCTACAGACATCCAGCACAGAGGGAGAAACAGGATAAGGCACTGGTGGAGCTATTAGCACAACAGTAGAAAAGAAGAGGTGCTGCTGGTGGGGACTTCCATCCACGGCTATAGGTCAGAGCCTCAAGCTGCAGCTTTAGTTAGAAGCAGGGACATCCTAGACTCCCTACAGGGGAATTTCTCAGGCAGCTAGTCTGGAGTTCACTACAGATGGGGCAATACTGGACCTGATGCTCACTAACAAGGGTGTGCTGCAGATTTCAAGGTGGGAAGTGACTTGGGGCCAGTGATCACCTTACAATGTGGTTTAACATAAGGATGGCAGTGGAAGTGAGCTACACAAGGATAAGGGTCCTGGATTTCAAAAGGGCAGGTTAAAAAATGGGTAAATGTGTCAGAGATGATCTAGCAGTGGGCTAAGTTAAGGAAAGGCATAGTGAGGCAACAAATCTCTGTGCAAAAGAAGTGAGCAAAAGGAAGTGGCTGAAATGTAAAGACTAAAAGGGTAGCATTAAGGAGGTATGACAGGACCCAGAAGGAAGAGCTGAGGGCGGTGTATCAGTAGAAGCTGAGGGAAGTAGGGAAAGTCACAAACTGAGAAAAGAATGGCCCAAGAGGTATCTAAAGGTGGGGGCTAGTGAGCACACTTGCTGTGAAGACGCTTGTTGACAGCTCTACACTGCTGCTGAGCAAATGTGATCTAAAGCCTAATTTAAAATGTTTGGATTTACTTCTGAATGACAGACTTCTATTCAGCTCACTATTTTGCACAACCTGATTTCATTTTGGTGATGGGGTGACCTAAAGGAATGGGAGGCAGTCTGAAACTTCACAGAGCAGCCTACACAGCAGACCGAGATGTCCCCACTCCACCCACAGGCTCAGGAGCAGAACCACCATAGAAGACATTGGCGACTTCCATGCAGGCCATCGATGGAAAGTCAACCTCCAGTGATTAGGAGAACAGGATGCTAAAATTGCTATTGCCACAAAATCGTCAGCTTTGATGGCGGCATCAGCCATTCAAGCACTGGTGGTGTACAGTAAGATGGCACAAAAGAAGGCCCACTGAGATATTGTTTGGAGGCACTAGAGAATTACAACAGGGCTCCCAATGTATGGCTGGTCTGGATTCCAGAGGGGATAGAGGGTGAGCGTGTCCTTCAGTTCCTTAAGACTTCATTACCAGAGGCACTGGGACTTAATCCAGACATGCTGGCACCCAGTTTTATTAAGACATACAGATTTCCCCATTCTACAGACCAGCAAGGGGAGTAAGCCAGGACTATACTTCTAGTTATGGCCCTGCGATGGTGGTGCAGATACCTGTTACGGTATACCATTAGTGCTGTAACTTAATTTTATCACTGCACTTATGGCACCACAACAAGGACAAGAGGGACTGGGGCAGCTTTGATTGTCAAATTGCCCTCTCACTCATGTTTGCCTTTGCTGCCACAGAATTTATCATCTCCTCTGGGACATGTCCACCCCAGAAGAGTGTATATTTAGTTACAGGGGTGCCCCCTACATTGGTGGTCACCCCCCACAAAACAATTGTTTCCCAGGATGGTGCTTTGGTGCTATAGTCCCAGGAGCCTCAATGCCTGGTGCTGCAATGCCAGGTAGTGGAAAGCCTTCGCCCATATCAGTGTCAACAAAATTGTTGTCACACCAATATGAGTGAACCCCCTATAACAAGCTCCCAGGCGCTCAACATTTCAACTTTAATGGGTTACCTTCCACCTATTCTCCAACCATCCTTTTGACACGTTCCTCAGAGGAAGAAGTTTGATGTTATGAGGGAACAATGGAGGAGTTGGGGATTACTTATTCAATACTTATGAAAATCTGCCAATGCCTCTAATTGCCACCACTGCGAGTCGCCACTCATACTAATGGCTGGAGGAGGCACACACTCTGAGTGCTGAGGAGTAACACACAGAAGCAGGAGTGCTATGCAAGTTTTATCTTTTAACAGGTATTCCACTGTTGCCTGACACACAGTCTTTCCAGTAGTTATTTTACCTTTTCCAGTTTGTGCTCCGCTCTGTTGTTTTCCTTGTTTCCATAGGAGAAAGCCATTCATGGTGGAGCATGGCTGAAATAAGGAGAGTGAGGAAGGGCCTTCAGAAGCTGGGGCTAACAGCCTAAGCAGCCGGAGGAGACCACTTTGAGAGAGGAGCTAAGGAGAAAATGAGAAAGTGAGAGAGAGTTAGGAAATAGCAGACAGCCCACAGCTCATCGATCAATATGACATACAGCTGGGCATCCACACAGCATTAGAGGCAGGAAAAACTTTATGACTTTATGATGGAAGCGGTTTTGATACTTTAGTTACCTAGCAGTATCCAAGCAGATGAACAAGGAGAGCTGCCCAGTGATTAATAGCATTGATATCAGTAAACAGCTTGTCTGGATTGGAGGAGGCTTGTCCCATTTTGGAATTTGAAGGCTTGGAAAAGTGGATTTAAGACTTGTATTAGTGAAGGTGAAAGGATACTATAAAGAATACTCTTTATTAAAAAGCTTTTAATGTAAAGTTTAAGCACTGAATCATTGAAAAACCATAAAGTTTAGATCTTCTGATGACAGAGATCTGTGCTGGACCCCCATATAATAACAAAGCTATAGGCGCTAAGGAAAAATACCTAAACCTAATCTTATTTAATTTGGTTCTTTATAATATAAATAAAATATTTAAAACTTTTGCACAGTCCAAGAAGCCCAAATCATGTGATGTATAGTATAAATGTGCATATGTAGTGTTCTCAGATTCATATTCACCATTTTGATTCAAGCAGGATAGTGAGCAGTGAGGCATGAGTGTTCATTTCCTGAGCCTGTACCATACTCAGAATTGAGCTGCCTGGCATTTTTGCAATGGAAATAAGTAAGTCGACTTTTGTAGTTCTTATTGTGGGAAAAGCTCAAGTTAAAATAAAGTTTTAGAAAAGAGAGCCCTAATTAATTTTTTCCCTACTCTACAAATGTATGTTTTCCATGGAATACCATCTGCCTGGTAAAAGTGAGGCCTAAATTGGTTCCCCAATCAATATTCATAAGGAGAGATGGCATAGCAATACTTCCTCAGATATCTAAAAGATCAGCAAAGGGAAAAGTAGGTAGTTATTTTTTATCCCCCTCCCATTTAAAAAAAGGAAAAGTAAATGTATATTTACTTTATTTTTACTTAGATGTAGGGCTACAAATTGTTATTTTTAATCTGCTTTTAGTGTTGATGCAGAAGGAAGAGTGGGTATTGGGCCACCCTACAGGCAGATTGATTGATCAAAGGAGACTGAAGAAGCACTTGCAGTTTCTGAACATGAAATCGGACTACAGACAGGAACAAGCCCCATCCAAGATCTTTTTCTCAAGCATTTTCTTTAGGCCTATAAACTGCATATGCTGTACAAGATTACTAATCATTGTAGCTCTACCAGATTATAGAATTGTAACTGGAATATAGTGCATGAGAGTATATGAGTGTGAAGTTGTTGGTGCAATAACTTATTGATTTAGGAAAGTTGTGTATTCAATATATGGATTAATGATATCTGCTTTTACTATCTAAATTGCACATGATTTTTATCTGTCTAAATTTCTGAGATTGAAAAAAGTGAACCTGATTTGGGGGTTATCTATTATTGCTGCTATTATTCACTTACTAAAATACTACACCTACAGGATATTTTATCATTGTCTTGCCCCATTTGTATTATACTATTACCTGAATGAAAGAAAAACTTGTGATGGTTCTAAGAAATAAAAAGGCCACAGAACAAGGGAGAGGAAAAGTAATAACAAAAATACAAAAGTTCACTATAATGCCAGTAAATAATAAAAATTACAGAATATACTAGCTGTTCCAACAAGGAAACTCAGAGGGTACAGCTAACCTCCTCACCCATTTTGGAGGATAGAGGAAGGAAATAAGAAAGGATCATTTTCTTGAAAAAAATTCAAATCAATAGAGTCTCCAGTATCAAAAACACTTAGCACCTCCTAGAATAGATCTTAGTGCCATTGTACAACATGTGATAATACTGGTTCTGTAAGTGAAGATGGGAAATGCATCCCTATCTTAAGGATTATAAGGAATTTCTAACTCCATATTTAATAAAACATAGGAAATTAGTCCTTCCTTCCAGAAGTCAAGAGGAGGCATGTCTTTGATCAAAACAAGAGTTAGAAACAAGATCAGAGAAAGAACCAGCAGAGGATCTGCTCCACTTTCTAGAATTAAAATGTACCTTTGAGAAAGAATTCAATGATGTCAAAATTGCCTTTATTCAAAATAATTTCTTTTAAAAAATCTTATTAACACTGAAGGAAGGAATCAAAGGAATAAGTGATATAAACTAGATACTCATGAAGACTTACCACAGGGTGGACATTTTGATAAAGGCATTCAAGATAATCCACAAATGGAACACTGAGTAGAGACAGATAAAAAGCAGAAAATAAAAATAATGAATATAAGGTAAAATAAATAAGAACCAGAAAGAAATTAAAGCAACCACGATTGAAATATAAGAAAAAACAGTAGAAATTAAACAAGTAGTGGAGGATTAAATAAGAAAGGGAGGTTGAAAAGGGATGATGGTACACACAAAACAGACAAAAGAAATGCTCAATTGCCAGTCAGACAGACAAAAGTAAGGAGGATGGTAAATTAAGGATTGAAAATCCACAAAAAAAAAATGGACAAGCAATGTAAAGCTAACTCTAGAAAGAAGTAAGATAAGAACAGGAAACAAGGATGCACCCAGAGAAGCAGGTGGAAAAAAATTAGATACAATCTTCATAAAAGGCATCCCCATGGCCAGAAGAGAAACTCCTTTTCTTCTTAAATCACAGTGTATAATATGTTAAAGCCCATAATGAAGGAAGATTTAAGATGGGATAACATATCTTCAGTTTATAGATATAAAGTTAAACTGGCAAAAGGGAAAATATGCCTGGTGGTTAATTCTAGTAAAGTCAGGAGAAGATCTTGGATGGCTGCATATTATTGTTGGACAATGGTATTCATCTGAATGATACCCTAACAGACAGTCATGTATGCCCAGAAATAATTCAAGAAAATAGGCAGGAAAACAAAAGCAGGATGGAAACAAAATAAGAAAAGCACGACAAGTATGCATTACTAAATATATACAAAGAGGTGAAACAGAGAATACTCATTAAAAGAGACACCTGAGAAAGAAACATATGTAAGAAGGTAGAAAGGTCTTAGGTGATAGAATAAACACTAATTGCGTACTCGACTCATGTTGAAGAGTTTGATAGAAATAGAAAAAGACAATTCTGTTGATTCTGAGATGTCTGAGGAAGTGGAGTCACTAGAAGGGTATTCTTATGAATGACAAACAGTTACTGAAAAGTATAAAGGTCAACAACAAAAATAACCTTTATACTGACCACAACTTAGTAAATAAAGATATCAAAAGACCTTTTCAATTATTTCCTGGAATATTGCAGGAATTATGAATAAAACTGATGATAAATCGTGGATAGAGGAGATCAAGAATTATGATATTATACTCCTGCAGGAGACTTGGATGGGAAGTGAGCAGGAGACTGTAGTAGAAGGATATTTAAATTTGAGATAAAGGGTAAAAGCCCAAAATAACTGTGGTCGGAATAAAGGTGGTATTATGACCTTGATATCTATGAATAAAAAATACATAAAATCCTATCATTGTCCAGAAAAATCATTGTCTTATATCTGTCCTGAGTCTGGCACATACTCTAAATTTCTGTATATTGAATATATATGTGGAACTTACAATGTCAATTCAAATGATTATGCAAGAATTGGAGGACTTAGAGAACTGATGTTACTCAGTGATAAGTTTGGTGATATGATAATACTAGGCATGAGAGATCTAAATGCCCGGACAGGAAGCCACTTATATTTAGGAGAAACCAACAAATTGGAGAAGAAATTGACCAAGCATTGGGTATGGAGAAAGATGTTCTTTGGATAAAGTGATAAATAGTAGCTACATAGAGGATAATGTGGTCCTCTATCATTAACTGGTCAGTTAACGTTGAGAGGTTGCCAGAGGCGACCATATGAAACAGGCGAGAGCAGTCGAGAGGTTTACGCCGCCATGGCAACTTCGAGATGGCTAAAATTGACCGACTGCTGATAGAGGGACCATACATTATTTTTATAGTGTATGGTCCCACTATCAAAAATTAAATGGCTTTACATTTTTTTAAAAGTCACCACTCGGCCCTTCAGTCCTTCCCGTCGGTTTACCTTCAGTCGGTTCCCGTTGGAAAAAGCGGCGCTGTCGCGAACCACTCTCTGTTGTTAACCTATCGATGTGACGTGGATCGATAGGTTAACAACTATCTCGATCATCGATGGGTTAACAACCTTAGGAAAATTTCCTAAGGTTAACAGCTTCTAACATACATTTTAGGATTATTTTAAACTGGCTAAGTAATAATACTTTACATTTGATTAATGGCTGTGTTAAAGAGGACCTCAATGGTGAGTTTACCTTTTCCCTGTGGTATCAGGAAAGGCTCAACTCTAGATTACGCATTTATTGATATCTTCCACTAGCATCTAATTGACTCTTTTAAAGTAAGTCGAAACTGTACAACTGATCACTTATATATTGTATTGCAACTAAAATGGGAAAGTGATAGAAAAGAGAACAACAAGCACAGGGGACAATTTCTTTGTCTATAATGATAGAAAAATTAAATGGAACCCTCTAGTATATAACAAAATAAAGAAAAATAAACCACACTGAGAATGACTGGTGCTATGACAAATACATTTACAAATTGAAATAAAGATCAGCACCCAGTCCAGGCCATACATTTTAAGGTGAAATGTATTCACAAAAGTGCATCAGTGCATCAGTGCATGATATTAAGTTTATAGGACTTGAGAGAGTAATGGTGGAACCAAGAGGAGGTGATTTAAGACAAAAGATAGGACAAAGAGAAAGTTTTTGGATGTTTGTACTGAGGTCCAGAGAAGGTCTGGGACTGAATGACAGTATAGATTTGGTAGCCTTCCTGTGAATCAGTGGGTTATGGTAGTTAGGGTTTTATTAGGATTAATGTATATTTATACATGGAAATTGAGATGTGTTTGTATATGACAACACATTTTTATATAAAGCCATTAAATGGTGTCATAGAACTAGCTTTAGTACACTTAATAAATTTTTTCTTTTTTGAAGTAGTGCGCTGATATTAGCATTGGTCAAAATAGCTAAAATAGCTTTGATGAGTGTATAAACTCTCTTTAAAGGCTGTAGCATTAGAATGATGTGATGTAAAAGAAATTAATGCTAAATGGAGCATCTATTTTGTTGAGATAGTATTAAGTTTGAATGAGGGTAGTAATTATGAAATGACTAGGTTCCTTTAAACATCATTGGAACCTAGTAGCTAAAAGCAATGATAATTGGAACCCCTGCATTCTGTGATAGCAGCTAATTGTTGATTAAATAAGTAAACAGTGGCTGGGTACTAAGCTAGAGATTTGCTTAATTTATTATACTGCCATGCATACAATTAAATGCAGGAATGCAGTTTTCAATGATTCATTTAATGATTTGTGTTTCACTAGCACATGTATGAGCACTATTTAAGATCTGTAATGTTGTTGCTGCTTATCTCTGATGAAGCTTGGTGTTTAACCAAGCGAAACGTAAGATGTGAACCTGCCTTATGGCATATTGCCTTGTGAGCCAGTAATTTTGCACTGATGCACTTTTGTGAATAAATTTCACTTTAAAATGTATGGCCTGGACTGGGTGCTGATTTTTATTTCAATATATAACAAAATAGTAGATTTGCAAAATAGTGTGGCAGTGTGATCTTTGCTGGCAGTAACAGAAGAGGGACAAGGGCGATAGAAAAATTTAAACACTACCAGATTTTTATTATTCAGCGGTCTCAAAATCAGAAACCTAATATAGGAAACATTTTGGCAGAGATACAGCTCCTTCATTTGATAAAGACTGTAAGAAGATAAAATCAGACATTAATAGGGCAGGGAGAATAGCAATAAAAAAAACCAATAAAGTTGGTATTTAAAGGGGTAGCAGTACTAAAAGGAATACAGAAATCTCTTAAGAGATAAAAAGACAGCATCAACTTCATATGTGGGCAAATTGCAAGATGCAATACCACAGAAAGATAATAGGCAATTTTGACCCTTATTGCATCCAGGGAAGCAAACATTGCCCGTAATATTGAGGCCGTAACTCCAGCAAGTAGATGGGTTGAATTTTATAGTAAACTATATGAAGAACAGTTCGACTCCTTAAAAAGAGACCTACAACCAGTAGATGCAGAAATAGAAGTTACATTACAAAGCATAGAATGGGATATATTGTCATTGGAAGAAATAAAATACAGATTGCAAAATAAAAAGATAATTTAGGACCTGGAATTGATGGTTTACCAGCAGAAACTTTCAATTAGTAAGCTAAGATTTTGCTTATTGTCTTTTGTATATTATAACAAACAATATGATTCCCAAGAATGGTTAATAACAGATATTGTGCCCATATTTAAAAAAGGAGATAGAGCAATGCCAGAAAATTATAGATCAATTTCCTTGATTTGTATACCTGCAAAGATCTTTTCTAGGTATTACTAGAAAGATTCTTGGACTGGATGGAAACAAGAGGTGTGCTAACAGAGAATCAATTTGGCTTTAGGAAAATAGAGGTACAATAGAGAATATATTTCTATTGGATTACCTGACAAACAACCAAACTAAACTGAGGAAAGGGGTTCCCTGACATAAAAAAGCATTCGATAATGTTAGCCATGAGACATTATGGAAAATTCTAGTACCTGGGAATTTACTCTAAATTTCTGGATTTAATTATTACTTTACATATTAATACATCTACTAGGTACACAAGGGATGGAAAGTTCACACAAAATACCAGTTAACAGAGGAGTCAAACAAGGCTGCTTATTGGCCCCAGCCTGTTTAAATATATATATATATATATATATATATATATATATATATATATATATATATATATATATATATATCAAGTCATCAGAGAATTAAATAATCACAATACAGAGGCTCTTAATATAGTAATAAATAATAATAATAACACTTTTAGGCCATAGATTGGGAAAGTCTGTAGAAAAAGATGTGTATGGAAACTAAAAGATACTGAGTACATAAATCAGTAAATAATTTGTGCTTGTATATAATTTGCCTGTTCAGTCTGTCTTCCCCAACTCGTGTTCCCCTCCACCCTCTGTAACTGACATGGAGCCTTTGCAAAAGAGTCTTTGACTCAAAGGTTTGTAATTCGAATTTACAGTAAATAAAATAAATAAATAAAATTAGCAGCTGGTTTACAAAAGTGATAGCTATAGTTGCAAGGGTCCTCATGAAGCTATCCTTGAAGTAAATTGTGGAAAATCTGAAATAATTAAGATTGGGAAAGTCTGTAGAAAAAGATGTGTGTATGGAAACTAAAAGATACTGAGTTTCAAGAAGTGAAAGAATACAATTACATAGGTGAACTGATAAATGATAAATTAAAATGGCAAGAACACGAGAACATAACAAAAGCAAAGGATTCAAATCATATTAGGTTTGAATAGATTTGGAAATTTGTTTGCTGATAATTCTTGTGAAGCAATAAAAAGAGCATATGTTGCAAAATAAAATCAATTATGTTATATACAGTAGAGGCATGGGGATTAGAGGAAAGTTTCAATACTGGAACCAATCGAAATCTATTTCTTAAAGTAATCTGGGTTTACCAGTGGTTGTGTCAGGTGCCCACTTAAGAGTAGAAATGGGCATGATATCACTGGTTTTATCTGCCAAAATTAGATCCTTGAATTATTAGTAAAAACTTGTAAAAATCCTGATATTATTTTTAGATATGCATGCTGGACAGAAGCAAAAATATATCATAGTGAAGGGATAGATATGACTCTTGGTTTAAAAATTAGATGTTGAAGTAAGAAAGTCGGAATGAACTCACTTTTTGTTAATAGAGCACTAACGGATGTTGACTCTTATGTCGAACAAATAAAAATTAGATTGAAAGTTAATGAAATCCAGAGGATGTAGCAAAGATCAGCTCCTCTACTATTTTTACATTGTACCAAACAATAAATCTAAGAACTAGCAGCCAGGACTATTTGACCTGGTGTTCAAATTCTCTACATAGAAACATTTTTGCCAGAATGGATTTGATATACAGTACTTCTGCATTAGCAAGCACAAATGATACCATGGAAAAAATTAAAGAGCAACACAAGAGTAACTGTGATGAAAACTGTTATTTATCAATTAGCCACCTATTCAAGTTCAAGTTCAAGTTTATTGCAGGACATAACTCCATTGAGCAAGCTCATTCACAAGGAGGTCCTGAGACATATAAACAGACAAGTACACATTGCATAATAACAATACACATTGCATAATAACAACTTCAAATAACAACATCACAGTAATTAAGTACAGTTTTCAGAAATGTGGTACATAATGTAATTAGGAAATGACCTGATAGGTAATAAGCCTGGAGTGAAGAAAAAGAAATGAGAATGAAGAGTGGAATGTGTATGAGGTTACAGCCATAAAGTAAGAAAATGAAAGTATGGAGGAGCAGGAGGGAGCTAGAGGGTGTGAGAGAGTGGGGTGTAATTGAGGAGGAAAAGAAAAGTAGAAATTGAGTTAGGGTATGGGGTAACAGGATAAGTTAGGGTGAGGGGTAGCAGGAGGGTAGGTGGGAGTAAGAGAGACTAGGAAATGGAAGACTAAAGGGCAAAGGTCAGTAGAGGAGTGGCTATAGACTTCTTTTAGTATACCCATGGAGGACATTTTGGACTAGTGGTCAAGGGCAAGTGCTAGAAGAATACTTCTGAGCTGGAACTATTTCCAGATAGTTGCAAGGTGTGGAGAGGAGTAATAGTGGTGATAAAGTTTAGAAGCAGCTACAAGTGTCTTTGATTTTGTATGCAGCCAGCCTTTTGAAGAAATTGACAGAGACAATGCTGGACAGTTTCAATGTGGATTGGAGCTGGTTCTAGAGGTTTGGAAGGGTACTTGGTATGGGCGTTGCCAAAGGAAGTGCGAGTCCTCTGTACATCAAGGAGGATGAAGTCAATTTTCCTCAAGAGCAGGCACTGTTGGAAATATGGATGAGGATGTTAGATAGCTTGGGATCTTATTCAGGATTAACTTGACTGTCCAGATACCTGTAAGAGTGTAAGTCTAATCAAAGTGACATCAGCCAACAGCTATATACAGATCACAGTAGTCGGTTTGGTAGGGTAAGTTTGTAATGAATCGTGAGAACGATGATAGAGGACATCCAATTTTCTTAGGCTTGTAACAGCTGAGGAAGTATAGATTACATCTCGTAGTCCATACCTCTCAACTGTACCACATTATGAGGAACGTTCCTCATTTTACTTCACAAAGCTCCCAGTTCCACATTGTAAGGACTTGTCCACATTCAGTGTTAACATTTTAAAGCAAAAATCTATAGTAAATGATGCAAAAATATATTATTCAATTAATATCAGACTTTCTGAACATAAATGCAAACATTTTAACAGTGTTCTGAGCTTCCTAGGCAAAGACTTGATTAAGTGTTCCACATTTTGCTCATTTGTTCCACATTTTGAGAGGCAATATTCCACATTTGGGGACTAAAGGTTGAGAGGTATGCCGTAGTCAAGTAGAGGAGGAATGTCACCTGAACAAGCCTGATACTAATATCTAACGGAAAGAGACCTGTTATGGAAGAAGAAACCAAGCCTGGCTTTTAGCCTCCTTGACAGATCCTCAAGGTGGTCATTGAAGGAGAGTTTGTTATCTAACCAAATACCAAGATATTTGAATTTGGAGACAACTTCCAAGGGTTCTCTAAGGAGGTGACAACAAAGTCTTTGGAGGTCGGCAGAAGAAGTGGAAGAGGAATTAAGAGTGGGATCATGGCCTTGGTTTTCTTGGCATTGAGGAGGAGTTTAGCATTAATAAGATTAATTTCTAGCTGGGCAAAATCAGCTAATATGTCCTCACTTGGAAAGCATTGAGCCCGATGTATACAGCAGTGTATCATCTGCAAGAAATGCAGTGGAGTTAGTTATGTGTGTGTCTAGATTATTGATGTATAGGGAAAGAGGATAGGCCTAAGATGGAGCCTTGTGGAACTCCCTGGCAATTGGCAGGAGGCTGAAAAAGGCCATCAGCTTTGACTTTCTAGGTCCTTCCAGTTAGGTAGCTGGTAAACCACTGGGTGGTAAGTGGGGTAGCACCTATTTTGTAAGGCTACTAACTAGGAGGTTGTGGTTGATGGTGTCAAATGCTTTGCTAAGATCTAAGAATACTGCACCAGAGTTTTCTTAGTATCCACAGCAGAGACCAAGTTGTTGGTGACTTTAGCCAATGCAGTGACTGTGCTATGATTGGGCCGAAAGCCATATTGTGCTGGATTGAGGAGTGAGAAAGTTTCAATATGGTGCTTTAACTGAGTATAGATCAATTTTCGAAGACTTTAGAGAGGATGGGCAAGACTGAGATAGGCCTGTAATATTTGGTCGCATGGGTTCCCTGATTTAAATAAGGGAAGGATGTAGGCTGATTTCCAACAAGAGGGAACTGTGGCAGTGGAGATAGAAAAACTGAATATGTGAAGAATAGGGGCAGTGAGATGGAGGTTGCCTAGTTTTAGGAAGAATGGTTCTAATCCATCATCTTCAGATCCTTTCTTTGTATCTAATTTAAGGAGCAAACCTTTGACATCTTTAAAGATGAGAGGAACAGCTGGAAGGGGCAAGTCAAGGTTTGGGAGCAATGTTACTGCTGTCTTGGTTATTAGCATGGCCTGCATATGGTGAGGAGTCAAAGGCTAGGACAGCTGTAACAAAATGGGAGTTAATTTCTCCAAGGATTTGGCAGTTACTCTCACAATCCTACCATTGTTGAGGATCTTAGATGGAATTGAGGGGCAGCAGGCCAACATTTGATAGACCTAAATGTCCTCCAAATTTTATGGGAATTCCTTTTGCCTGTTCGAGGGTGGAAACATAATAGTTTGCTTTAGCTGAGTAAGTGCATTTGACACAGGCATTCCTAGCTGCTCTAAATGTTTTCCAATTTGCTGGGCACTTAGTATGTCTAGCTTTCACCGAGAGCTTGTCATGTTTTAAGAGTGCCTTAAGATCTGTTGTAAACCAAGGGTTGGAGGTTTTGCACATTCTAACCTTGACCAAAGGTGCATTCTTGTTAGCCAGGGCAATAAGGTTGTCGTTAAGGATCGCGAACGGTCACAGTTGTTTTAGTGAGGTAGAGGTCTTTCCATCTGACCTTGCCTAAGTCAGACAAGTATTTCAATGTACTGAACTTGTGATAGGTCTGCTTTGTTATGAGCTTGGGCTGATGGCTAGCTTTTGCTTGCAATCTTGAACAAACTACAACCCATGTCACTCATGTCGTTGTGGAAGACTGCAGGATGTAGGATTTTGTGTGGATGTGTAGTTAATATAACATCGAGGAGTGAGCTATTGGCAATGTTGAAAGTATTGACCCTGGTAGGTTCATTAACTAGCTGGGCAAGGCCAACTTCATCACAGAAGGATTTCAGATTGCGCGATATAGGGGTGAGCCAATCCATATGAAAATCCCCTAGGACTACAGTTTCAGAGTTGGCAGAGATGGTTAAGGATTTAAGAATGTCAAGGATATCAGTACCTCCACCTGGGGGCCTATAGCCACCAATAACAGTGATGCATTCAGTAGACAGGAGATACAACGTAAAAGATACTACCTCATATTCCTTAGAGTTTGATTTACAGTAGATATCACTTACAGTATACTTAGTTTTAGCATGATTGCCTCCCCCAGTGTCCCTATCAGCCCTATGCAGATTGTAGCCCAGGAGGTAACTTGTTGGTCAGTAATGGTCTCTTTGAGCCATGGCTCAGTAATAACAATAAGATCTGGCTCAGTGTGTGCAGCCCATACTTGTAACTGATCACATGTTTGGTGAGGCTTAAAATATTGACTAGCATTAGTTTTTTTTGTCTTTGGTAACCAGGTAAGGCCCACTAGGCACAAGTGCCTGTTTTCAGGGCAACCTGGGAGCACTGGGCAGTTAAGTGCCTTGCTCAGAGTCACACAATATGCAAGTGGAGGTTGTGAGAATCAAATTCAGGTCTGGTCTGCTGGATGTACCAAGCTCGTTCACACCTCATTCCACTAACCTCTAGGCTATACTGCCACAATTTCAGTCTGGGTGTGGCACAAATTCTGTGGGTGAGGTAAATGGTAATAATGGATTGGGATTTAACTCCACATTGCCTGAATAGATAAGGAGCAAGAGAATCAGTTTCTTCAATGAACTTGCGCTGGATAGAGTGCTGTTTTCTCTGGGACCGTCCACAATGCGATGTCAGAGATAGCGGTTTAAAGTTCTGCAGGAAATGCTGATGCAATAATGTATAAAAAAAGGGAAAGTGCTTGGATCAACATGGGTGATGGGAGTAGGAAATGGAAGAGGAGGAAAGCGAAGGTAAGGGAGAGGGCATGCTAGATAGGAGGAAGTGCAGTGGGCGGTATAAATTGGGGTAGGTAGTTCTAAGATTGGGTCCGAACCTAGTTCAACGTTTTGATAGTAAACATAGGATGTGTTGGTTATTAATAATAGGAGAGCAAGATAAACAAAGTGTGCCATGGCACAACAAGTATATAGGCAAGAGGAAAGTTATATGTCACAACCAAGGTGACGAAACTTGATTCATGGACAACGGCTATTGTTAGATTGTAAGCGATTCACTGACTTTAGAACAAAATGGATTATCCCATTGATTTGCAATATTTCTGATAAAGAGAGGAGGATATTGTGCAAAAGTTTATTGAGGGCAATGACATGCTATATTCTTATGCTGCTATTCGTTTTTATCTGGGAGTGTGCAATATAATGGAATTTTAGACTTCGACAAAAACAATGAATGTATCTGATTTTTTATTGAGTGATTATATCTGTGTATTTTGTAATTTATAAAAAGTGTTTGTCTTTTGGAATATACACTTGTGTTTAATAAAATTGACCATTACCATTACTTATGCTGGCCTGTCCTTGTATCTTTTACTAGGACACACATATCAGTTCACAGATGCAGCAGAATCCAGCAAGAGGTGGACTGCATTAGACAGGAGTTTGAGACATCAAGGCCTGCGGACACTGGTAATCAGTTGAAGATGATGAAACTTGATTCATGGACAATGGCTGAGTTGCTGAATCTTTCAATCTAGACATACTTGTTTTTTTTTTTGCTTCTTCTGGCTGTGTGCATAATTTCTTTTACAGTATCTCTGAATGATTACACATGCTTTCTTGAGGGTGGCTGGGACAGTGTACTATACTAATGTCTAGTTAAAGGGACACTGGCAACCCTTTAGGCCTCAAACTTTCCCTTCAGTAGTTTAAAACACATATGTTGTAATTGCATTCTGTAGAATGTGTTGATGTGGCTGGTGTTTAATTCTGATTCCTTTGCTCCTTCTAGAAGAAAAACAGACTGCCCATCATACTGGTGTTACTACACCAAAATGTGTTTGTTTACATTCCTTAATCAACTACCACTGCATCTTTCCTGGATCTGGGAACACCCTGCAACACAGTCTAGACACTCAAAATGCAGTGGAAGGAGAGGAGACTATGGCTTCATGCATGGCTGCTCTGTTTGGGTTTTTCCTAAAGTTCAGGAAGTGAGCAATAAGAGTAGATCAAAGATTTGAAACAAACAAGGATGGATATAATTACATAATTGCCATGCATTTCAGCTGTACTAAAAAGGAGGTGGATTAAACCACCAACACCAATGAATTTTAGAGAAGTAAAATAATCATAAAATGTGGGTTTTCGACTTGAAATAGTCTGATGCATAATGGGTTAACAGTGTCACTTTAACTATTTAATAACTTAATACTATTACATTTCACCCTGGTGGGGTGCCTGATCCTGGAAACTACTTTTATTTGTCTGTAATACCAGTTTACCATGTTATTACAATGATGCCCATCCTGTGGCTGGTGTGAGCCATTTGTGATGCTTAGACACTACACAACTGCTAAGCAGGCCACTGTGGACAGTTAGTCTCTCCTTGGGAACCTGCTTTTCTTTTAAGGGATTTTCTGGAGTTGACTTCTGTTATAAACAAACTTTCTTGTATGATTAATAAAAGCACAGGATTCTAGCAACATTGGCTCCTCTACCACACGTGTTGCTTTAAAGTGTTTACAGAACCTTGCTCTGTTATAGAGTTTTAGGCCATAGATCCTATTTCACAATGAATACTTCCTGTGCTGCGATATCAGTGTCTGACATGAGCTGTATCATTTTGTGTTTTACTTAGAGTGCAATAAATACAGATTTTTTTTTAAAAGGAGGTAACTAAAGGGAATAAGACATTTTGGTACATTAATGAAAATAGGAAGACTAAATGAGGGGTTGCAAGCTTAAGAAGGGCAGGAGGGACTGTGCAGAGATGGATCAGGATCCTTTAGTGTCTTTGTAAGTGATACTGCAGATGAGCTGGAAGGGAAGGTACTATATGTCTCTTTGCAGATGACACCAACATCTGCAACAGGGTAGACACTCCTGGGAAAAGAATGAGCAGAGACCTGAGGAAACCTGAGGCATGGTTGAGGGAATAGCAGCTGAATTTCAGTGTGAGAAAATGCAAAATAATGCACCTAGGGCACAGAAACCTAGAGGCGGAGTACAAAATAGGAGAAGAGTGGTGGGCTTGCCACGTCTGGGATATGCACAAGGGAATTTTACTTTTGAAGCCAAGGGGGGTGGATGGAGCCAGTGATCAGTAGGGTATGTGATGACAGTATAAGTAGGGAACATTGGGCAGCCTGGGTGGGTCAAATGGTCCTTATCTGCCATTGCATTATATGCTTCTATGTTTTATTACCATCAGGTATGTAAACATATCTGATAGCAGTTTAAATGAGGATGAGGGTCCTTCCACGTAATATATTTTTATTGGCTATATTTACTGTTTTATCTTGTGTATCATTACATTGCTACTTGCTATATTTTATTTATTTATTTATTTAGCTTTTGGTAACTGGGTAAGTATACTAGACAAGTAGTATGCCTATTTTCAGGAACGACCACGGAGATTACAACAATGGGGTACAGGGCACAGTACATCATTACACATCAGTACATCATTGCAGCACATCACAGTACATAATTACAGCACAGCATCATGTGTAAGCACAGTGGAAAGCATCAACAGAGAGAATAGACAGTTCATTTACAGGTAAGACAGTAATAGATCATAAACACACAGATCATAAACACACATAATATTGTAGCTCTATCGGACATGTTGTAGTGCAACCACTGTGCACTACCAGAGTTGTGGTAGAGGACAGGTAGTAGTCACAAAGAATAAAGTCTGCTCTGTTGCACAGGGCATACAGCATTGTGCAAGGGACACCCAGAGTTGGGCAGGATATTCCTGCAAGTGCGATCTGGGGACTAAACAGACCAAAGGCCATTTAACTTAGAGAAGCCTAGGGCAACCACAAGCCAAGTCAAGTTTCAGGATGTCCCACAAGGATATGCAGAATCGCTGATGTGAGGGGCCAAGCGGACAGACTCAGGAAGACAGTTCCAGAGTCTGGAGGCAGGCTCTGACAGTTCCTGCACTGCATGGGGTCCGAGAGGGAGGAACTCTTAGCATCCCTGGAGCCTGGGACCTAAGTTGGTAAGGGAGGCCGTCTGGTGGTAGAAGTAGGGCCAGTCCCTTGGGGGTTCCAGTTCTCATCACTTTGACTAGGCACCCCAGCCCGAAGTCCAGGTATTTGGCTGGGAGAGCCAGTGAAGTTTCATAAAGCTCACAGTGGTGCGTGAGATGCGGGCAGCCAGGGTAAAGTAACAGATGTTATTATATTGTTTGCCACCTTGTGAGGTGGATTTTGGGAGGACCAAATAGGTACATGCCTGTAGCTTGAGAGGGAAGGAGGGCACCTCTCGCCAGGCCAGTCGGGCGCCGAGGTGAGATTGTGTTTGGCCCTATAGGCCAGTCCCAGTTTACTGTTCGCAGCTCTACAGATGTTGAGAATGTGACTCTCCAGATCAGTTGTGGGTCTAATGTAACCCCAAGGTACTTTACTGAGAACACTGTTGGGAGTGAGGCTCTGTCCAGACTGGTTATATCCAGCGTGGTTGGTAGGGCTTTGATTCTGGCTGCAGAGCCAAAAAGCATAGCCTGGGTTTTTCAGGTTCAAGACCAGTTTATGTTTGTTTACCCAGGCCAGGACATTGTTGAAGTCTTCAGTTAGGTGTTTGTTGAGGAAGGCAATATCCCTGGAGTGAGATATGATAACCAGGTCGTCTAGCACAGCGTGGCATTGCAGTTAGTTGCTGCCACTGGGAGTTGATTGATAAAGAAGCAGAAGAGGAGTGGGCCCAGGACCGACCCTTGGGGGCCTTGAGGTCACCAGTAATGGCTCAGATAGAACTTTGTTGAAACAGGTCCTCTGTGTTCTACCATGCAGGTAGTCCGTAGCTGACATTTGCTGTATTTTCTGTACAATGTAGTTATTGTTTACCATATTGTTTCTTTGTCATTTCCTATAGTTGTTGTATTATCATATTGCCATATTTGATGGCACTATTATGATATTTGATGGAACAGTGTTACAAATAGTTCACATGTACACATATCTATGGGTATGGATGGATTTCCATCAACAATGAATCTACAGCAAATAAGATAGCAATAAAAGTAAGTTCCAGGCTGGGCTTTTAATATAGGACATAGCTTTACCTGAGGCGTTAGAGTAAAGATTGCAAATACCATGATCTTAATAGTATTTGACGATGGTGACCTGGCCTATGGGGCAGTTGCATCTGTTCATCTAGCGAAACTGGATGTCCTACTCAGCATGATGGCAAGTATGTTTTAATTATGCCATGCTTAACACATCATTGTATTTATTGCACAGGTCGCTTTTGTAAAACACGAGAATTACATGTATCTTAAAATTTCCTTACAGAAATGTAGATGTGCTGTGTACATGCAGAATGCATGCCACATGCTTAATTGTGCAATGTTTGCATGCAGGTCGATATACAAAGTGATCCTAGGCGAACCAGGTCTAAAAAGCAGATCAGGTTCGCATGCTGAAAAGCTTGACATGTGCGCAGCAGATAAGCTGGTGTGAACATCTTCTAAAAATCACATCAGGTTCATATGTTGCACTCTATGACATGAGTGCAGCAGTTAAGCTGGTGTGAACATCATTTAAATATCACATCAGGTTCAAATGCTGCACACTTGCCATGTATGCAGCAGCTAAGCCGGTACAAATATCATCTAGAAAACACATCAGTTTCTATTTCTTATATGACTGCTAGCAATTAGAGTCATTAAAATACATTTTATTTGGATTCCCATAAAATTCGGTAAATCATTAATTTAATCCATTTGTAAGTTATTTAATGGCTTTTGATTTTTGTCATTAAATCACCATTAATTTGTAAAGTATTGTTTGCTTACTGCACTCAATGCCAAGGATATAGCCAGTCAACATACCCCATTCCAGATGTAGAAGAGAGGCCTCTGTGTTGTGAAGCCTATCCTTTGTTTTGGACCATGCAAACTTTATGCATACTTAGTGTTCAAGTGTGTTTCTCCATGACTGTTTCATCTCACTTACTTTCCCATTTTCATTCTGCATTGAGCATATACACTATAGCTATGCTCAGCACTCTTTTGTGCAGAGTAGGGTCTTGAAGCATGCACCATACCTCACATTCTGTCACTGAAATGAAGGACATGGACACTCAAAATGAGGAACAATGAGGGACACTAACCCACATGATGATCAGGACACATCATGAAACATGGAGATACAGTACCTTAGAACACAGAGGAAACCATTGCATTAGCACCTAAGAATACATTTCTACCATTAAGCAGTGATGCCATTTAGGTAGGGCAGAGGCAGTTGCCCCCCTCCCCAGTATTTCTGCCTAGGTTGTTCTTATGGTTTGGCAATAATGGCATTAAATTTGGATTTAATCTTTCACAGAATAAGTGCCCACCTGGCCTGTGTGTGCTCATGCTGCAGGTACTCTCCAGACTGAATGTGTCTGTATTGTGTTGTCCACTCTCCACCTATTAGTGGTAGCACAATAATATGTGATGTGAATGAGCTCCAGCCAAGAAAAGAGTGCATGAGTCTTGCAAGTGCAACACTGTCTTTCCAGCCACAGAGTTGGTGAGCACTGAACTCTCAATAGCAGTGTTGTGGCAGCATATTTTGTTGGTCTATCTTAGTGAGCCTCTATCTCCTTGGTGACTGAAGGGACAGAGGGTGAGCTAGAAGCTAACTCAAGACTAGGTTACCTACTTACTCTACTAGGCTTGCCATGCAAAAACAAAAAACAGCACAGACCCCACGGCAGCAAGTTAGGCTTAGTAGTAGTGGTAGCAACAGTGTGGGTGGCCTTCCCTAAGCCTTGATCAGTGCAGTGCAGCAGCAGCCACAGCAGTACTCAAGCATGAAGCGAGCAACCCGTTGGGTCAGTTCAGTTGAGGAGGTGACCTGGTCGTGGACCAGGTTGGGGATCTGTGCTGTTGGTTCTAGCATCCAGCTTGTGAAAAGAGAGTGGAGCAGACTGAAACTGGGCTGTTGGCACACTGTACAAATCTGCAGGTTCTGCCTCATGACTGGTTAAGTAAAAGTAAATAATTATTTTTACAGGGGATTGGAGCAGGAGGAAGGACTGAAATATTGATGTGTTTTTCATGTTTCTTCACCTGTGGGTGGCTTCAAGACCCATAGGGGATGGATACTGAATGGAATTCAGCCATGGAGAAAAATCAGGACAAAGGTCTTTGGGGGGTAGAACTTCAGCCAGGAAAGAAATTGATTAGTAACTGTAGTTTTTTCTGTGTTATGTATAACTATGCCTACTGTTTTTGCCTGTACATAAATGTTTTGTTATTGACCTTGTGTGACACAGGTCACCTTGTAAATGAGCTTACTTAATAGTGTTTGCATGGATAAATAAAGACTTGATTGAGTGATTGATTGATTGATTAAACTGGGTGGGTTTAAGCATACATCTGATGCACTGTTGTGGGTTATATACAGATGAATCTTATATGTTTGAATTTTTCCTGATTTGCATATTGATTTTAGTCAAAACAAATAAGTTGTACCTTTTGAGATGTTGCAGACATTCTAGAACTGTCCCTTGCATTTACAGACAGTTGGCGTTATGGTATGCACAGACTATTGGAGACCCACTGTAGTCAGGTTTTGCCCCAGTGAAGCTGACCTCCACATCCCCATGCACATTATGACAAAGGGCAAAGGAGACTGCAGGGGGTGTTCACCATTGAAATTATTGGAGTTTATTACTATTTTATACATAATTGATGGAGATTTGGAGATTAATCGAAGACTACCGCCGACTAACAAGGACTTTGTTAGTAGAACAGTGGCCTTCACTATTTTCCAACTCACCATCATAATGTATAAAATAGTAATAAAAAGTAACTCCATTCATTTCAAGGGGTATGTCCCAGCACTCTGACCTATGGACACCATCACTGAAATACTCCTGCCTCTGGCTCCCTAGTACTCAAGTAAGAGACTTTTTACTTATATCTACACTTGGTGGGTAGTCTTCAGTACATGGCCATATCCAGTACAGTGTGTGTGTGTGTGTGTGTGTGTGTGTGTGCTGTATGTGTGCATGTGTGTGTGTGTGTGTGTGTGCATGGGAGAGAGGGGTCTGGCCATGTGTCCTTGTGTCAAGTTATCACTACTTTTGTGTTTGCACCTTAAAGTCTGTTTGCATCGAAGCATTCAAAACTATGGAGAAACAATAGCAGGAGTACAGGCCAGACAGAAGTAATTAAGTGGTTTTGTGGGTAAGTATGTTTATTGAGGGTGGAAAAACATCGCTTTCCATTGGTATGTGTGCTAGCAGTTCAAATGTGAAACTGAGATAAGTAAGAGAAGAAAAAGAAAACTGAAAAGCACAATAGTGGTACAAGCATGCCACATGCATGCAGAGTTAGTCAGATACACTATGTATTGAAGTAGAAGCAAGCCATATGTGTGCAGGCAGTATGGCTTAGTGGTTAAAGGCACTGAACTGCGAGGCTTGGAGGCATGAAGACCTGGGCTTGAATCTTATCAACCCCACTTGTGTAATGGTGTGATCCTGATTAAGTCACTTAACTTTTACATGTGCAGTTATCAGTGACCACTTGCTTTTTGCACACATGCCACATGCATGCAGTCTTTCCCAATTTAACATAAAATCATGGTTTCCACACTTGATTGGTGCACGATGCAACATGCATGCACTCGGTTCCAGTTTAACATTTAAATCATACTTGCAGAACGATATCACTTGGGTGATTTTATGTGTGCAGAATGAAAACATTTCATATAATTATTTCTGTAAGGGTTATGACAAATGCATCCATAAAAGTCCTGCAGTGTATTGCCAAACTCATACATTATAGACATATCCATCCTGGTATCGGGCTGCTGAAGGGCTAGAATGTATTATCCTGTTCTGCAAGAGCATAAAATGTGGTCAAGCATTTTCCATCAGGTGTCCCAGGTTGCCAATAAAATTAAAATCTTTTTCAGAATAGTACCCATGTACTATAGTACTATGCATCACTGGTTTAAGGATATGCCTCTACTCTACCACTGTGATGTAATGATACAAGTAGTCTTGGGGTCCACCACAGGGTTGTGTTTTATCCTGCATGTTACTGTTGCATGTGTTCTTGTGGTTTTGTTTTAGAGCATTTTCTTTTCATTTAACCCTATTTGTACTAAACGTGACTGCTCAATTTGTGATTGGATGCTGCTTGAAATGAGACTTGGCTAAATCATCTGTGATGTCTTCTTATTCCTGTTTTTACATGTTGATAATACATGAGCACATGTGCATTATGAGCTTTTTTCACACACCCGATGTATGTGAAGCCACTTAAACCCAGAGAGCAAAACCCTGATTGTTGGTTGTTATGGCATTTGACAGAGCTGGCTTGCAGGTTGCTAAACACTGCAACCAGCAATTATAATACACTAAATGTACAAATAGTAATTAATCTTGTCATACTATTATTGGTTATAAATTGCTGTAGTGTCTTGTGCACCTGAATTGTCCTATTTCTCCACATCCCTCAGGATGTGCCTGAAAAGAGCTATAGCCCACTGCCTGTGCTGGCCAACTCTTGCAAAAAATACACAGAATAAACAAAATATTTTAAATGCAACATGGAACAAGGGACACCTTCAAAATTGTAAGCATTGAGATAGAATGAACTAGTACTTTTATTTTTCCCCATCTGCTACAGAAATGTTTTCATATAGAAACTTTTCCTGCTGCAGTGGACCATTGCAACCCAATGAGAGTGCAAGTGGCATCACAGTTTCCTGCACGACTAGAGTGAATGCACCACCTCATAGGGCAGACTGGAAATACCACAAGGCCTTTGTCTGCTGGCAGTTTTCTAGGTTTCTATGTTTAGATATTTGCAATACATCTTGAAGGCAGTGACAAAAAATTGACAAAGATCAAATAAAGCAACATTTTGTTTTGGTAATCAGGTCACTATGAGTATCAGAAGTTTGAATCCTGAGTAAACAGTCTTTCAGTTGACATGAGGACAATTGTTTTAGAAGTCCTAGACTTTGGGCTAGATTTTAAAAAGTTAAGACACCGATACAAATGCTTGATATGCCTAGGCCCACCAGTATGTGACTAATCTGCCTTACTGCTATTTTCAAACATCCATCTGTTCGCAATAAAGAGTTGCAATTTTTACCTAACAAATTCTGCTTTTGTGGACTGTACTGTATCCAAACTTGGCAGAGTTAGAAAACTTATCAGTTTTCTAATACTGTAAATGGATGACAAATAGCATAGGTGAATCCAAGACAGATCTATTTCACAATACAGAACACTATATTTATAAAACAGTATAGATATGTTTCTCAGCAATTATTATGAAATGGGTAGAAAGAATGCCAGGATCTGATTGTCCAAGAGGTACTTTCAGTTTGGCCATTAACCCATCACAACAGCCTGGCTAAAAGTAGCTCAACAAAAATATGTTAAAAATATTATTTATTTATTTAAAATTTGGTTACTGGGATAAGCACACTGAGCCGAGGCCTGTTTCCAGGTGTGACCCAGGGAAAATGGGTACAGCAGGGTAAGTACAAACATAGTAAGGAACATCATTTACACAGAACCATTCAGTGCTAGTGAGACAATGATGCAAAATGTCACAAGTTGATTGCAAAATACAGATACAAATAGAGTATATGTTTTCACATAATATCAAGAAAGGTTGTAATGCATGAAGGCTGAGTAGAGAGCCTTTAGTAGGCACTTTCATGAGAGGATGGAGGGAAAGCCAGAGTGAAGCTGGTTCCAGAGAGCAGGAAGTTAGTGTGAGAAAGATGCTTGACAGCGCATGAGTGTGGGAGAGGTTGGAGAGAGTGTGTCTCTCTCTACATAGTTCATAGGCAGTGGCAGCTATAGGAGAGGGAGGGAGGGAGGGAGGATAGGTAGGGGGTGAACCAAACCAGTATCTGTAATAAAGATAAAGCAGTGTGTCCGCTGGCACAGGAGTAGAGGAAGTAAGGAATGTAGTGTACAGTGAGCAGGGTATCCAGTATGGCTAGTGAGGAAGGCAGGGCAGAGCTGTAGACCACATCAGCATAATTGAAGATAGGGTGAATCATTTTGGTGGCTAGTTCCCAGCAAATTGGTGGTGAGGCTGTCATTTTTGTTTTTTGTGAACTTTGTTTCCTTCCTGGCACTGGCTACTGGAGCATCTCTCAGGCCTGAACCCCTTCCCCAAATGAGGAATCAGGTGCTGGTCCTCCTCCCTCCACCCCATACAGGAGGAGGCATGGACCACAGAGAGTCAAGTCGGGTTAGGGCAGCATTGGGCATGTGGGTTTGGCCCTAGAGTCCTGCCATTTACTTTTCTGACAGTTGCGTTTTCTCCATTATTTCTGGTTCCCCAGATGCAGGACGCAATGTGTCCAGTGCATGACATGCATGCTCCCCGCCATGCCCACAGGACAGCCACATGATATCTTCCTTTCTAGAGTTCCTGATTGCAGTGCACCTAGTCTCCACTGGGCACCAATAGCATCACGGAACATGGTCCCCTCTCCCAGTAGAAGACAGCAGTCCATCAGAAGCTCAATCCTTTCCTCCCCAACCAACCCCCAACTCCCCAGGCTGGTTCCCAAACCCAGGTTACTGGCATGACACAGGTAAGGCTGATGCCTCAGCCTTTACTGCCACCAAGCTGGTGAAGCTGTCCAGGTAAGCTGTCCTTGTTAAGGCATAAAGTGCCAAACTTGGGGCAGAGCTTGGAGTGGATGGCATCAATGTGTGGAGAAGTCCAGTTTGCTGTTCACCCAAACTCCCAAATATTTGAAGGCTCTGACTGCCTCAAGTTGGGTGCTATCAGGTAGAGAAAGAAAGGGAAGATGGGAGCCTAGCTAATTTCTGGCCAGTACTGAAGGTCATGGACACAGTTTTTTGTGTTAATTGTGAGTTGGTTTGCCTGGAACCTGTGCAGAATGTTTAGGAGGTCATGTTGGAGTGGGGCTTCAACTGCAATAGTTGAGGGACCAGATGTAAATTATTAGGTCATCAGCATATACGTGCATGTGCGAGGAGACACAGGCTGAGAGAAGGTCATTGAGAAAAATAGAAAATAGTATTGGACCCATGATGGAACCTTGGGAAACACCAGCCAGGAAGGGGGACAATATACCACCCACCTGTATTGACTGCAGGAGGCCCACTAGGTAGGAGAGTAGGACTCAGTTTATGGTTTGGGTGGAGACCTGCTGAAGTCAGCTTGTTTAGGAGGAGGTGGTGGGATACCAAGTTGAACAGCAGGTGTGACAGGGTGCTTTGATTTTTAAAGTGTCATTGCCATCTTATGACCCAGAGGTGCCAGGTTGCAGAAAATCTTTAAAGACTGCCTTCTCTATTATACTAGGAGGTGACAGGGTGCTGTGATTGTTTAGAGTTTACCTGCTTCTTATGACTCAAGGAGGGCCATTGGAAAATGACCAAAACATAGGAATTAACAATGCAGACAAGGGAGGGCCATTGTGGCTCTTGATTGTGCTAGATACACAAAGAATGTTTGAATCAGCTTAATAACCTCTCTACCTATCAGTGTCTCAGACAGAACCCAACAGAAATCATCAGTGTTGAAACTGTGCATATGAGAACAAGCCATGGATGCAGGACTCATCACAGAATGGGAGTGTAATGTTCTACACAATAAAACTCCTAAAACAGCAGCATTTACACACTGCAAAACTACACAAACATCCTGTGAATCTACCAGGAGACTCATTGCGGTGGGCATTGGATCTTTGCTGGAGCCACTATCCAGCTATGTAGAATTTCATATCCAACATTTACTGACTGAACCTGCTAGTCATGTTAGAGACAACATGCATGTCATTGAGATTTTAGAGAAATGCAACCACACAGTGTCAGGAATGGATGAGATCAATGTGGTCTATATAGGTACAGTAGATTTAAAGGAGCTGTAGTCATGCCTCCCTGTTAAGAAATGATTGCTATTTTAGGCAATTTTCTAAAATTTTGAAATGACATAGACCTGCCAAATTATCTGCCACTGAAATTTGTAGAATTAGTACTTCATAAGAACTTTGCTAAGTTTGGAACTTGTTTTATTTGCAGACAACAGGCACAGTGATGGTCCAGGATGGGCCCATCCTATACAACCCTTGTGATGGCATCATTTGAAAATATGTTTGTGTTGAGCCCTATGTATAATCCCGTTCACAAATACATACAGTAGTTACTGTAATTGATACGCTTTACTGCTTATGTCTTTCTGGTGTGGCAATGCTCTATGGAACCACTGAATGGTTTTATGATTATGTAAATCAAGGAACAGATTATTTAAAATTTACCATGAATGCTGATCAAATATCTGTTGCTTTCTTAGATTTAGAGATACATGTGGAAGATCAACAGATAAAACCCTATTATACAGAAAACCCACAGATCACAATGCCATTTTACATCATGACAGTTTCCATCCTGAAAAACTTAAGGAAGATATCCCGACAGGACAATAGTTAAAAATCACAAGGACTTGCTCTGCTGCAGGAATTATGAGAGGAGTCTGAACTTTTGACGAAAGGTTCCTCTCCAAGGAGAATCCACAAGGAGTCTTAAAGAAACAAAAACTAAGGCAGGAGTACATCCAGAAACAAGTTATTGGTACCAAAACCTAAGAAAGAAGAAGGTGATATGCTTGTGTTCTCAACACAGTTCTCCAAAAAGCATGGGCAAATTAAACATATTTTACTCAAGCATTGGAACATTCTAAAATTACTTCTGAATGCAGACTGAACCTGTAAAAGAATCCTCTAGTGGTATCCAAAAGGCCACCAAATTTAAAATCTTAACTGTCAAGATCAGAACACAGGATTCTAAACAAGCAACAGCACAACTTCCTCACACTGTGAACACCCAAAAACAATGTTACTTGTAGACATTGTATGTAGTGTAGTAATACCTACAGACTCAAAAATATAAGAAATGATGCACTGGATGAAGAAATTGAAATTAAATACTTTACTACATGTTTAACTGACCATGTAATATATGTACAAATATGTCCTTGCAACCTTTGTTTACACTGGAAAACCTCCAGAATGTTAAAATCTCATGTCAGTGAGCACAAAAGCTTTATTAGGTTCAAAGATATTAGATCACATATGGATGTCCATTTTAACCTGAAAAAACACAGTGGCATCTTAAAGTTTTTTGGTTTAGAAACAGTGCAAATGAGCAGAAGAGGGAGCTGACTGGGAAAAACTTTTAACAAGACAGACTTTTCTGGATCTTAAGAATTAAAGACCTTGGAAAAAAGTATGGCCTGAATGAAGACATCAATTGGCAGCTGATCTTATAATTAGCAATAATGCCCAACAGAGTGTGTGTTGTGCTGGGATAACGTCACGCCTCAGGTGGTTGGGCACGAGGCTGCAAGCGAGTCGTCCAACAACTGGTGTGACATTATCCCAAATGACACACACCCTGGAGGTCATTATTGCTATTATACAACTGCTCGTTGTTATATATAAATAAAAAAATTATTTTAAAGAATGTTTTTATTAGTGTGGAAAAATATTTTTGTTTCTTAAGAGGAGATGCAAAGAAGAAGAGTGGCTATAATGATGACGCTGGACCGTGATGTTGTGCTGATAATATCATGGGTCCAGCCCAAGACTGACCAATCAGAGTCCAGGATTTTTCTTGCCATTGTATAATCAACAGTAAAGCAACATATTATCCCTTTCCACTCACACACCCCACTCCCATCTTTTCCATATCCTTCCATTTGTCCCCTGGGGTTTGTTGTGACATACATGCCATACCTGTTAAATTTTATAGCTAACAGGGATTTTAGTATAGTATCTTCCCATCACAAATTCCACCACTCATATATCAGAATTTCTGGTCTTGTGGACCCGTGAGCCTCTTAAATCCTACACAGCAATTATTTACATATCATTCAAGTATTCACCAGACCAAGTCCAGTTAGATTATTTCTTAATTAGTAACTCCCTCATTCTGGGTATTTGCCAGGCGGGTATAGTACCTATAGTGTAATCTGACCATGTTGTGGCCTGGGTGACCCTAGCAGTAAACCCTATACTCAGAGGGAAACAATCTGAGGATAAATATCCAACTGCTTCGAGAGTAACCCTTGATCTCTCACATCAAAGAACTCATAGCTGATTTTATGGAGCACAATAGTGACTCAGTTCAGAGGTATGACATTCTGTGGTGCTCACTGAAGTGTTACTTGAGGAGAATTTAATAAAGTTGCCTCAGGAGGAAGAAGTTATGGGACTGTAAGGCTTAGCCTTATTATCCCAGATCAGGGAGAGAGAAATGTCTCTGTCTCCGGAGACCTCAGCGGTGCCATGGGGGAGCTGCAGGGTCTGCGTAACGACTATGCTGAGTTATTAAGGGAAAAATCAGAATATGCTCTCATAAAACTAAGGCTAAATATATAGACCAAGGGAAAAAGCCGGCGACTGCTGGCTCTACGATTAAGACAACTAGAAAGTTCCTGTTTAATCCCGCCTATAAGGCTACTGATGGCTCTATCAAAACTGAGCCCGGGATATTGTTAGGTTTTGAGAGTTTTTACCAGTCGTTGTATGGAAAGTATTTTACGGACTCAAATTCTCAAGACATTAGTGATTACCTGGACTCTTTAAATCTCCCAGTGTTGGAGGATCCATGCCAAGCCTCCTTAACTTTACCGATTTCCATTATGGAAATAGAGATGGCGGTTAACAGTCTCAGTCCTGATAAAGTACCAGGTCCAGATGGTTTTCTTCCAATTTTTATTTATTTATTTATTTTATTTATTTAGTTGTTTTTAACCAGGTATAGCACACTAAGCTGAAAGCTTTTTTGCAGGAGTGACCTGGGAGCACAAAACCTATAACCTTATAAACCTTCTTGAAAGAACTAACCCCTTTTGCTTTAAATTATACAACTACATGTTTGTAGCTGATAAGTTTGATCTGTCGCTATGGATGGCACGATCATTCTTCTTCTTAAGCCTGACAAACCTCACCTGGATCCAGCTAGTTATAGGCCAATTTCACTGTTAAATTGCAACATTAAAATTCTAGCAAAACTGCTTTCACTCTGGATAAAGACATCTTGGTCCTGTTATTAAGCCCGGAGCAGGTGGGGTTTGTGACAGGACATTCCCTGGCAAACCATCTCAGAACACTTTCTCATGTCTTCCAACCCTCCCAGCTCCCAATGGTGCTGGTTTCGTTAGATGCTGAAAAGGCATTTGACAGAGTTAGCTGGGAATTCTTATGGCTAACTTTGCAGAAAATGGGATTTCCAATTCATTTACATGATAAAGTCTCTTTACGCCTCTTCGCCAAAATTTATTGCAATGGGTGTTTTCAGAGAGATTTTTATTCTATACGGGCACCAGGCAAGGCTGTCCTCTCACCCTTCCTATTTAATTTATACTTAGAGCCCTTACTTCAACATATCAACAGTTCTCTAATTATGGGCATCTCAATTCATACCCAGGACCCTCAAGTTTTCCGATATGCGGATGACATTCTTTACATCTAACCCATCCAGCTGCCTCATTAGAGTGGATTCTGAGGGTGGTGGAGCAATTTGGTCTGCTTTCCAACAAACTAAATATTGATAAATCTGAGATTTTCCTTTGAATAATTTGGTTTTAAAATCTGAGGTTACCCACTTAGGGATTAAGTGGTCCTCATGGACTCTTAAGTACCTAGGTATTTATTTGGCCAGAGACTTGGCCTTGGTGCAAAACTTAATCTTGATGACTTGGTTAGGGTAATTCAGCAGGACCTGATGAGGTGGCAGAGTCTACCTCTTCATTATGGGCCCGGATAAGTATCATTAAAATGAATATTCTCCCATGCCTGTTTTACCCTTTGAACCTACTAAATTTATGGCTTCGATATCTTTTTTAAAGGCGTGCACGCTATGATTTCAGTTTCATCTGGTCGGTAAACATCCCTTCTAGCTTTTGGAAGCTTAGTGCTCCTAGACCACTGGGTGGTCTTCGCCTTCCAAACTTTCTTTTATATTATTGGTTTAGCCAGCTAACTAAACTAGGTAGGTGGATGCCTCAGGGGTCACGGAATATATACCGATTTGGCTTCAGATTGAGAGAGACCTCTTGAATGCCAGTAAGGTTAATCCCTTTTGGTTTATTATTTAAACAAGGTTTACTGCCAAAAGATTTACGGGACTCAGTGATGGGTACTTCCTGAAAATTTTTTCTCAATGCTGCTCATACTTTAGAATACCGCTTAAAATGATGTAGGTCAGCGGTCTTTTAAACCCCAATATTAAGGTAGGAGGGCCCTTCTCACCTCAATGGCTCCTACAGTTAAGGCATGTATTAGTGGAGGAGTTATTCACCCAGAATAATCTCCATCTTCACATGATATCCTCCGTAGTATGATATTCCAAGCTCAAGATCTTTAAGGTGTACCAGCTGTGGCATACTATAACTACTTTTGTTTGAAGGCAGCCGGCCTTCCTTAGTTGTTTATCCCAACACAAGTTAGTGAATGTTCTGGAAACCGATGCTGTAGCTGCAGTATATGCTTACTTCTGTCTTTTATTCACACAGCTCCATTGAAGGGTTCATTGACTTGGGAGTCTTTGTTCCTGAGATGAGATTGATTGGGCTAGGATTTGGGCAGATCTCTATATCCATCTCACCCAAGACAGTCTCAGGTTGACACAATATCATATATTAAACAATATGTATTATACCCCATTGAGACTAGCTAGATTAGGGGAAATTCAGACACTACTTGTACAAGGTGTGCTAAGAGGAAGGGAATATGGTACACATATTCTGGCATTATGAGAAGATAGCTCTACTCTGGCGGGAGATAAAGGCCAAACTAGACCCTGTTTAGGATTAGCAAACTTGTTTACCGTAGAAGTTTGTCTTTGGGATGTTATGAGGATATTTGGCTTAAGGAGCGTAAATATTACATGGCTTTAATATCCATTATTGTTAAACAGCTTGTGTTGAAACATTGGAAGGATCAACTGGTAATATCCTACAAGGAGTGGTTACAGATATGTCAAACTTCTTTAGAGCTGAGCAGTTAATAGCTGGTTTTCGGAATAATATGGAGACTTTGACAGGAAATGGGGAAACTCTGTGTGGTTTACTTACAATAGGTGCATGCTGACTGGTTAGGTTTTCAGTCCTCTCTAGCAAGAGTTGTTCCTTCTCCTCATAAATATAATAATTTTGGAACACTCGGGGAGTAGGGGCTGGGAGGGAGGGACAAGGAGGTTGGTATTTAGTTAGTTGAACTTTGTATAGACTAGCTTCTGCCTACCTTTTGTGTATAATGTAATTAGCGATGACTGGCTTCTACATGCTTGGTTGTGTTAAAATTAATAAACTTTGAATTAAAAAAAATAATTTCTGGTCTTTATTTTATAAATAAAATGTTTATTGAATAAGGAAATATTGTCCAATATAACATACATTCATTTTCATACAAACTACATACAATAAACATATAATAACATTAAATAAAAGAGCATTCTATCAGACTGATATTAAACAGATAAAATTATTTTTACATAGAGGCAGTTCCTTTACCCTTCTTTCTGTTTATACCCAGAAGAAGAAGAAAAAGAGAAGAGACAAGAAAAGAGAGGAAACTGGCCCAAGAGAAAGGAAAAGCCAGAGTTTTGCTTAATATTCCTCTTTACCTGAGAGAACAAGTTGAACAAGATAAAGAGGCCAATATACTTCAACATTGGATGTTATTTAGCTTGCTAGGCTGTCACTATGAGCTATCTAGACAGAGCTGTTAAACTGATAATTTATTGTAGAACATCAGGGCTCAATATTCAAAACTTTGCCTGCAGGCAAAGTTTGCACTACCAGCAGGTAGCACTAGCACACAACACAGTACACGCAACATTCAAAGGATTAGCCCATGGTCAAACACTGCTGAATACAGCTTGCAAATAAAGGTATGCAAAGCACAACCCAGAGTGCAGTACAAAATTGCCCAGCACAAAAACAGCTCTGAATACAGCAAATGGACAATGCAAACAGCTACATCCAGGGCTTCAAGTTAAGTCCATTCAAGGTGTATTTGACTCCAAAACATAAGGCAAAATTTCCCAAATAAAGGTAAAGGAAGTCAGTGACTTCCAAATGTAAAAAAGAACAAAATCGGACAGCTTCCAGACCTGAAGGCGCAGAAGCTAAGAAATGAAGGATTTGTCTAAAAGAAATTGTATTTTACCATTGATGTTTATATGAACATCTATAAAGTGATCCTTCCTAGAATATTGGCTTTCAGATTGTGGGATATGGGAAATATTTTGACTTTCAAAAATTGGAATGATTTCAGATTTTGACTTATGGAAGTATTTGACCTCACTAAAATGAATTAACTGAACCCATGGCTACATCATGACATTGTTGTATTTGCACAGTGCACTGCATGACATGCAAGTGCAAAACCACTATCACAATGGGCAAATTTGCTATATTCAGCCAGACTCTGCAAATAAGCCTCATTAGGTCAGCCCCGATACAGAATACTGGAATTGCAACAGGACACTGCGGAGAAAAATTTCTTCACAGAAGCGAGATCTGCAGGCACAGGTAGGTGCTCTGCATGTCATACTATAATAAAATATGTTGATGGGTGGGCAGGTACATTACAGTGCAGGAACATGGGATGCCAGTAATGTGGCAGAAAATATATTACAACAATGTGTGTTATCTAACCTAGGATGCTGCTGTCAAAGAATATCCTGCCCCAGCTGTCAGGTGTGTCCCAACGGTGTGCATCACTGCCACACTGTCTGTCCCTGTAAACCCATGTGCCAGTGACACAGAGTTCAACTGAAAACATACATATTGCTAGACGTGGATGACAAGGTCCCTGTACATGTATGCAGTATGTGATCATGTTTGATGGGGAATCACAGTAACGCCAACAATTATACAGCACAGCACAACCAGCACTCATAGGCCATGGTGTCAGGTAGTGTCCCTGTGTTGGACTTTAGTCCATGTTATACATGCAGTGTAGGGACATCATTCATGGCAGTAGGCTGCAACTGAACATCAACACTGCAGGCCTGTATGACACACATGCGTTCCCCACATCTGTGAGGGTAGCTTCTGGCCTGGCATATTGTTACCTGTTCACTACATGACATTGGTTTGGTTGTATGTATCACGTACACACCAACATTCATGTAGTGCTCCAGGTTGGCTATTTGTGGAACAATAGTGGCCTGGACAGACTGGCAGAGGGTGTTGTCTGACCACATCCACACAGGTACACGGTACACAACAATGCTGCAATGGTGGTTCAGATTCGGGGAGCGCGATATCAGCCGCACACACACACACACACACACACACACACACACACCCTGTTCACACACCAGGCACTGACCACTGTCTCATAACCTTCTCCAACAGGTACCTCTGGTCGATGAGAGACTGAAAGCACACAAATTCTCCTGGTGCTTAAAATCCTGGCTGAGGAGTACAAAGCCAGGAGTCCCTGCTGACACAAAGCTGTGCTACAGATGCTGCTGTCAGGCAAGTGTGGGAGGAGATCACTGCAGCAGTCAACGCTGCTGGAGGCCAGGGTCAACCACTGGACATAGTGCACAAGCAATTCACAGACCATTGACACCATGTCAAAGAAAATATGGCTGCACAGCACCTTGTGCAATGTGCAACCAGTTCTGGACAGTTGCCATCAGTGGTTGCAAGACCACTTTAACCTGCAGAGGAGGTGGTGGCATCCACGCTGTGGCTGGTGGAGGCAGGGGTCCCTGGGTGTGGCTTTGAGTCCCAGGTTGTGTCCTTTGAGACATGGAAGTACATGGCTGGGGCACATCCTGCTGTGCATGGGTACACATGTAGATCCTGCAGGTGTTGGAGCACATTGCAGCCATGGCCATAGCACTCATGTTGTGTGCTTTCCTTGCCCAATTTGTTCTGTGACATAGGCTTCCTATGTTTACCAGGTGTCCAACACAGCAGTGTCAGCCACAGATAATCAGACAAGTACTTCCCTGCACACAGATGCCCTGGCATTTGCCCATGTACATAGGGTGTGTGTCATATCTGCCAAAGTGATTGCCACGTGTTGGTGCTTGCTGCCACTTGTGCTTGTGTGCCACTGTGTGTGGAGTTTGCATTCACTGTGGGTGGTGGTGTGCACATGTGTTATGTGGGATACATTGTTATTAGGTACTGCTATGTATGCAAGAGCTGACATCCATGGGTAGCTCTGTGGCCAGTAAAGGTGCTGTGTGGTTTGCAGTTTTGTCACCAGTTGCATGATGACCATTGGCAACAGAGACTGGACCACTGGGGTATGCATAAGACATCAGTGGGACTTGACTAATGTGTAATTAGTGACACCGACAGTGCACCTTACATCTATAGTGTAGAATACATCATCTGGGAGGAGGAGGAGGCTGGGCCATCCACTCAAGGTGCACCCCAGAGGTGATGCCAAAGGAGGAGGAGAACCCACTGAACTTGTTTGTGGAGGAAATGGAAGAAGCAATAAGGACACATATGTGCCAACACATCAATACCTGGAGACCATAGCTGCCCAGTGGGGATCTCACCAACCCTGACCCCCATCTACCTGTACAGCTGGTGGTGCCCTACAGTACAGACACACCTGCTGATATACCACACCCTGGGAGCAGAATTGTGTTGCTGGGGACAGCAATGTCCCAGGGCACAATCACCACCACCACCACCACCACCACTGGGGTGGCCTCCACATCCTTCACCTCCCACGCCACTATCCTTGTACAACGGGTGGATGTGGGCAGCCATCAGGATACCTCACCATCCTACACCTTCCCTGTGCATGCCACCACATCCACTGAGGCCCTGCCACCTCTGTCACCAACCCAGACATGATGCATGCACCCTGCTCAGCTGCCACACACCAAACAGCATGTACTGTCCCACAGGACAGTATACCCAAAGGCAGGCTCCTTCTGACTCTCAGAGCTGGTAGTCTGCCATAGAGTTGCAGTGCTGCACAATGAGGAGTGGCAACCCGGGCATACAATGACCCAACAGTGTGGCAGGTTGGGGTCAGGCAGCACACCAATAACACTGTCATCCATGGGCACTCCCAAAACCCCTGGATGTTCCATCATCCAGCCAGAAGCATGCATGGGCCAGTTATCCATCCCCATGGACATCACCCTACTCCTCACCATGGCCCATGACCCCTGCAGACAGGGGTCATGGATGCCAGTCCCTGTGAACCTGCAGTGGACAGACAGCTTGAGTTTGGAGGCCACCCTGCCATTCTCACTCATTCCCTGCCACCTTCATGCCCTGGTTTTGTTTTCACAGTCATCCCCACCACCCCTAGCCCTGTTCCACCTGCTGCACACAAGGGTGGCATTCTGCCTCTCCTTCTCCCACATGGCCTGTTCCATTAGAAAAGCATGTGAGTGTGAGTGTTGAATACAGCCATTTCTACTCTGGTTGAAGTGTCACTGCCCACCTCTAGGGTTTGCCTGGAGTCAGTCAGCCTTTTATGGGTGGTATTTGTGCTGCTAAATGCATGCAATTCACTTTGCGACACTGATGCACCGCATATAGCATAGCACCTGTATTCATGTCATGCCCCTCTCTTTCCCCGGAGCATACATTATCTATTTGCCTCATGCTATTCCATTTTGCCCTCACTAATCAGGCTTTTGAATATAGCCCAAGTGTGCAAATGGTGTGCAAAGCATGTGCAATCTGTTTGCCCACCAGGCAAAGTTTTGAATACTGGACCCCAGAAGTTTAAAACTTGTATTTGTACTGTAGCAATATAAATAGACTCTATCCTACACTTGACTCCTAAGTATCTTTATAACTTTCCCATCTTTTGAAGAACTTGTCTTCCTGATCCCTCATATGTAATGTTAGTTTTTCAACTCTTAAAGGAAACCTAAACAAGCAGTTTTAAAACTGCAAACTCCATAATCTGGCTTCATCGAGGTAAAGTAAAGGCTACTGTTTACATTTATGCTAAAACTGCATTTATGTAAATAACATAAATGCAGTTTCATAGCTTTTGAAAATGTAAACATCAGCCTTCACTTACAAAAACAGACTTATGCTTCCCTAAGATGTCTGCTAACTGCATTAAGTGATGAGTCAAGATGACATCACCGAGCCAGAGACCAATATAGATTCCATAGGCTAACTAGTTCTTCTTCCTCTTTGTTTTGAATTGTTTTATCAGAATGATCAACACCATGCTAACATTTGGATTATTTTGATCAGTACACGTTAGGCTACGATTTTGTTCATTTTATTTATTTTAACTCACTGAAAATGTTTTGTAATCTAGCTAACTTTCTTTTGGCAAAGTGCAGAATAGTACAACACTTCAAATACCTGATGATCTAGTGGTTATGTGATGCTCTGAATTTTTTTCTTAACCAGGAGAGCCCATTATGCTGAAACCTTGTCTACAAATGTGGCCTGGCAGCACAAGGAAGTTAAGTGACTTGCTTAGGGTCACACAGTGAAGTACCAGTCTGGTCCAATTCCAAAGTTCATGCATTCTTGTTAATCCACAAAAGTGTCTCTTGTATTCTTTTCCAAGTGAACCCCTGCATCTAGCCTGGCTTCTGTTGAACACCCCATACTGTGTTCTTAGTACTGTTTGGGGCTACATATAAGCTTGCGGTCTCATGAAGAAAATTATCACACCTCAGACTGTAATCGTAATACCTAAGAGAGTTGTGCATACCTACACCGATACGGATCATCAGCTGGTACTGTTAAAAATACCTCCCAAATCACACTGAAGTCCACTTTTCAATGTTTGACTTCTACTCTTACAGTAAACCTTGAGTGGATCACCACTGCGTCTGCACAGTGAAGGCAGTATGTACAGTTCCCTGTTGTGTTTTTTGTCCGCCTCATTAACCAACAATTGGGTCTTCGTGGAGGCCAAGCAATAAACCTCAGGACTCACCAGAAAAACTGCTGTTCATGCCCTCATGAGGGCTGTACTTACTATGGATAACAATATTATTAGCAAGAGATGCATACTAATGCCTTGAGCAAATCCACCAGACTTCCAGTGTCAGTCTATTCAGTTCACTGCAAATCTTCTCCTGTACTTTTTAGTGCCCTACTCCACAATGCAAGCTGGTTGGCTACCACCATTTTAAATCTTGAATGCTCTATACATAGCTCCCTCAATACTGTCCTAACAAATGTCAACACCCCCACCTGAAGGTACTCACCCTACACTTAATTCAAGTAACACTCTAAGTGCAGCCCTGCCACTGAGTATTTGTCATTGCTGACTGCTCTCATTCACAGTCAGGTAGTGATCATGGTGCTGGTAGCCCTACATTTCAGATCTCACAAATGATCTGCTAAACATCCCCTTCCTGTCGTCCCCTAACCTGAATATGGCTGTACCATGCTGGAATGGCCTCTTCAGTCCTTCTCTGGCATTCATTCTTCTATTCTGCTCCCCATACCAAAACTGGTGAGCTCACTACCTTCTACATCATGAATAAGTTTGGTAGATGGCCAGTGTCATTTTACATATTAATAATAAACATGATCTTTTGGTAAGCCAGGCTGATAGCAGCAAGGCACAGGGAAACATAGGCATTCTACCTATATAAGATCTAATCCACCCGTGATTAGGCACTATTAAATGACATGCATAATGATGTGCACACTCATCATTTAATAGTGCCTAATCAAAGGTAACCTAGATCTTTTAAGAATAGGAAAGTCTATAATTTCCCTTGTTCCCTGCTGCTATCAGTCTGACTTACTGGAAAGATTTGTTTATTTTGATATGTCAAAAACATGGGGACTGTACTACCTACATTCATGATGCACAAGGGTGATGAACTCACCATTTTTTGTGTGTGGAGAAGTAATGAGAATGAATACCAGAGGGGACTGAGAAGGCTACTCCTGCAAGGTACTGCTGTATTCAGTAATGGGGGAAGACATGGGAGAAATATGAGCAGATCACTGTGAGAAATAAGATGGGGCTGCTAGCATCATGATCACTATTGACCCTGTTATCCTGGACAACATTCCCATTCCCATAAACCAGTTCATGCAATTGTCCAAGGCTGTGTGTGGTATTAATGTGTGAACTGGCTGCCACTACACATTCAGTCACTTCACTAACAGTCTAGCACTGCTTATAAAGCACTTTGGGATACAATGTGATGAAAACACTATATAAATACTGATTCTTATTATTATTTCCCATGGATAAAGGAGAAGACAAGACAAGCATATGTTTGATTATCAAGACAGTATGAACTCTGGCATTGGACTACAGAAGAACTTTGCTACAAACAAGTGATGGATCTATGGGGTGGTGAAGGAGTGGCTGTAACCTCCCCATTGTAAAATTCTCATTTGCTGCTGTTGCATTTCACTTTGTTGAAGAAGTCTGATTTATTGATTGTACAAATGTTTACATTGGAAAATATGGATTACATTTGTAGTTTCAGTCAAAACATACTAGAAAAGCATAATAGCAGAAAATATAAAGGAGTCATAAAATGTTAAAAGTGCATATCAAGTATGCACACACTCCCAACCCCTCCCCATTGTAGCATCCTGGATCCACCATAACCACTAGACCATCAGGTTATTTAAGATTTGTACTGCACTGTGGTTTGCCAAAGAGAAAGTCGGTTGGATTAAAACACAATTTCAGCATGTTAAAGTAAACAAAATCATGGGACCATAGCCTAAACATAGAAACATAGATTTTGACGGCAGATAAGGACCGCTTGGCCCACCCAGTCTGCCCATTTCCCTACCTATTGGATAAGCTGCAGATCCTAGTTAACCAGCAGCCTCGTCTTCCTACCCCAACCCCTAGAATTGCCTTATGACTGTTCCATGCATGTTGGAATTCCACCACTGTTTTTGACTCCACAACCTCCTCCAGAAGGTCATTCCATGCATCCACAACCCTCTCTGTGAAAAAATACTTCCTTAAATTACCTCTGAGCCGCCCCCTTCTATCTTCAAATTGTGCCCCTTGTTCTTGCACACTTCTTTTTTGAAAGATGCTACCCTCTTGGACTTTGTTGATTCCCTTGAGATACTTGAAAGTTTCTATCATGTCCCCCTCTCTCTCCTTTCCTCGAGGCTATACATATTCAGCTCCTAGTCTCTCTTCATATGTCTTCCGTGCAGGTCCTGCACCATTTTAGTTGCCCTCCTCTGGACAGCTCCATCCTGTCTATTTCCTTGTGGAGATTGGGTCTCCAGAACATGTGTATTGATCTAAATAATGCACATGGTTTTGACAATTTTGGTGAAACAATTCTATACAAATGGAAAAAGAACTAGTTAGCACTACAGAGAGCCATATAGTTCTGACTTTGGCTCCAATGATGTCATCACTCAACACATTTGGCAGCCATTTTAAGAAGCGCAAGGCAATTTTTTGAAAATTGGAAGGCTGATTTACATTTTCAAATGCTTTGGAACCACATTTAGGTAGCTAATATAAATGTAGTTTTAACATTAACGAATTCAGCAGTTTTTCCTTTAGTCCTATTTGAGGTCAGATTTTATGATAGTTTATTGTCAAAATGTTGTTTGGTATCATTTAAGGTTTCTATTAAACCTCTTCTACATTCCTGTCTTGATGATGTATTGTAGGGCTAGTTGGGACGGTTTCAGAAAATTTACTGATTTCCATCATTTGCAGAATTTTGACATTCTGCATGTGATTTTTTTAGTGGAATAATCCATAGTTCATATAAACCATGGATTCTTTTTCCACAAATCACAGAAAATTATTTAATGGTTTACCTGATCCATGGAAAATTATTCCACAGTTTGCACAGAAATATTTTTGAAATTCTGTGGAATTTAAAAAGAAATTCCACAAAGCATTTCAGAAGTGGAATTGCAATTCTGCAGCAATTCTGATGGCAGAATTTTGCATTCTGTATAGCCCTAGTGTACTGTCACCCAACCATGCCTTTAGAATGATATTCTGACTGATACCCCAATTAGGGATATGGTGTATTTCTGTTTAATGCTTCATGTTAGGGCTTTGCTAAAATGATATTGGCAACACAGGATTATCCACATAAAAGCTTTTTGATTCTAGTCCAGAGTGGTTGGACTGGTGGGCATTCCCAAAACATGTGTAGAAGTGTGCCCTTCTCAGCATTACAACTACAGCAGTTAGCAGTAGCTCATAGGCCCATGTTAAACATTTGATATCATTTGTAATATGAATTGTGCGTTGGTTTAAATTGTACTGTCCTTACATTAACTGGACTAAATTCTCTGACTGAAAATAGCCATATATTCTTCTAGTCCCAGTCCTAGTCCTCTGTTTTCATGTTTAAAATGTTGGCCCACCACCTTGAATTCTTTATTACAGCACCTCTAATGCTGTTGAGTGGAGAATTTAAAAGTGGAACTTCGCAACAATTGTATGTATCCCAGTACTCTACTGGAAATTCAATTAGTGTCCAGTTTGGATCCAGGGAATATATGTCTTTGAGACAGATGTTTGTAATTCAGTTTAGCTGTTTTTGTCTGAGTCAGATGTATTACACTTGGATACTAGTCTTCAAACTGCATGAAATTATTTTCTAAAAGGATGTTTTGACCATAGTAATTCCTTTGGAGCTCAACGTCATATTGCTTATAGTTTTATCATTTAATTCAAAATTAGGATTGCTCCATATTGGTTAGGATCTGGACCTGCTTAGGTTAAGATTTAATGAATTACTCATTTACTTAACTTGTGTTAATGTGTCATGCATCAGTCCCAATTCACTCCACCTGTAGCACCTGCTGTAGAGAACTACACATCAATCAATCAATCGTTATTTTACCAGGTGAAGCACTATTGAGTGTGCTCATTTGCAAGGTGAACCTGGACAAATGCACATAAAAGTAAACAATATACAAAGGAAAAAGATGGGTGTACAATGAAGAAATACAATATAGAAAAGGACATAAAACATAGTACAGTATTAGGCAAGGTCTATATTTGCAAATATGCAAGAGGCTAAGAAAAATATATTGTCAATATACATTATTATACAATATGTATATGAACAGTTCAGGAAAAGGGGTAGAGGGTGATAGGGAAGAAGAGAGAAGGAGTGATAAACACGGAATCACAAGGCTGGGGACAGATGTACGACACTTATTTCACTGGTCTTTGGGGTGCAGTTACAGTATTCTATAAAGGAATGACAGAATAGCTTTTGAAGGAGGAAAAGGTTCTTGGGCAGCCAGCTTCAGAGGTTTTTCAATTTGTTCCATAAAATAAGGAGTACATATCTTATAGATGCTTTACCAAATGTGAATTAACTTTAGGAATGTATAAGGAGATAAATTAGATGCTATACAGGAGTAATTGCCTATAGCACATAAGGGCAAGCAGTCAGAGATATACTGGGAAGCTTATGTGTGATAGCTGTAAAAGTCCAAAATGTGGCATTTCCTTGCCTTCTGAACTTGAGGGATGTCCAGCCTACTGTGGCATACAGAGAGCAGTGGTAGGTGAGCTATGGTAGACCAGAAATAAAGTTCAAAGCTCGGTGATAGAGCGAGTCAAGTTTAAAGAGTGCAGAGGCAGAGCCTTGGCCATAGAGGAAGTCGGCATAGTCCAATAAGGATAGAAAGGTGGTTTAGACCAGTCTTTCATGCGTTACTCTGATAGGAGATCCTTGATCCGGAAGAACAGACCCAGTCTCTGCCTTAGCTTCTTTCATAGTTCCTCAATATGGTCAGAGAATGTAAGCTTGTGATCTATCAAAGCCCCAGATATTTAAATTTTGTCACATATTCAATAGGTTCACCCAGAAGCAACAGAATCTGTGGAGTTAAGCTACGAAGGAAGGTTTTGACCTATGGCAGAACATGAAAAGTATGGTCTTCGTTTTTTGCCTTTGGAAGTGGTTTTGGATCAATAAGTTTAACTGCAACTGATTAAAGTCCACCTGTAGGTCCATACAGGCCTGCTCCAGGGTAGGTCTAGCAATGTATATGACCATGTCATCGGCGAAGAGATAAATGTCATCTGCTTTGATTCCAGAGTCAGTGTTGTTAATATAAAAAGTAAAGAACAGTGGTCCTAAAATGGACCCTTGTGGCACACCTCTTTGGAGCAATTTTATGAGAGAGTGATCCCTTGGGCTTTAACCTGTTGGAATCTCCCAGAGGGTAACCACTGAACCATTTCAAGGCAGAAGAATCTAGGCCAGTGCTTTGAAGAGTGTTCAACAGCAGACAATGGTCCACTGTATTGAATGCCTTGCTAAGATTAAGAAACAAGGCACATACATACATATTTCTTGACATCCAAAGAATTTTGCCAGTCATTGGTTACCTTTGCAAGTGTGGATATTATACTGTGACAAGCTCTGAATCCTGACGCTGGGTGGAGTTAAGCAGATTGGTGGAGTCAGAAACACTCCCTAAGCTGCCCGTTAACCCTTTCTCGAGCAGTTTAGAGGAGATGGGAAGTAGATATATTGGTCTGTAATTGTTTAGATCACTTGGGTCACGCAGATTTGAGAAAGGGAATAACATGGTCAGTTTTCCAAATGGGAGGAGGTCTTCTTGGGCAACAGATAGATTAAAGAGGTGGGTGACAGGTGCTGATAATACATGGGAGGTGAGCTTCAGAAAATAGGGGTCGATAAGGTCAGCACCTGCACTTTTCCTGTTATCCAGGGCTAGCAGTAGATATTCCACTTGTTTCAATGACACAGGGCTAAAGGAGAAGGCCATGTCAGGGATAGAGGTAATGCTAGTGGGTCTAACAGTATCCTGACTGCAAAGTTGTGTGCAGAGATTATAGGTGGGTGAGGAGTCAAAGTGAGCCCAACAGTGGCAAAGTGGTTGTTAAGCAGATCTAGGATTGTCTGTTTGTCAGTTAATGTGGAGCCACCAGAGAGGATTTTGGCTGGGAGAGTATTTGCCAATCATGTGCCTTCTGTATTCTTAATGGTCTTTCAGAACTTAGAAGCACACTTAGATAGTGAGTCCAGCTCGTGCTGAAAATGCTAGCCTTTTCAGATCTGACAAGTTTAGTACAAGTGTTCCTATCCATTCTGAAAGCCAACCAGTCATCAGGGAGTTTGATTTTACATACTTTTCCAAAGACCATCCCTATTAAGTAAAGCGGCTTTCAGGCTGGCTATAAACCATGGGCACAATTTTTCTTTGAGTGAACTTTAATCAACGGAGTGTGTCTATCTATAGCCAAAAGTACAATCCTTTGAAAGGATTCATAAGCTTTGCACACTGACTTGGCTAGATGGAAATCTTGCCAACTCGAGGTTTGTAGTTCAGTAAGGAATGCTAGAGGAGCAAAGTTATGTTTTCTTCTTTTGTATATATATATATATATATATATATATCTTGAAGAGGAGACTGGGTTAGAAGCGGACCTCACACAAGCAATGGAACAATGGTCACTAAGTCGGTGAAAAAAACACCTGAATGGGTGAAAGGGTGAGGCTTATTAACTAGAATAAGATCAATTAAGGTACTGTTGGCAGGGTTTTTCTTATTAGGGTGTGTTAATTCAGGGATTAGTTGTGTAAGGCCGAAGGTATCACATAGTTCTTTAAGGGTTCAGAGCTTGCTGAGAGCCAGTGGAGGTTGAGGTCTCCCAAAATGATGACTTCCGAGGTCGACATGTTCAGTTCATTGTGTACGTGGTCTAGCACCTTTAGGCCTGCCGAGGGTGGGTGGTAACATCCAATAATGCAAAGAGATTGGGAGGAAGAGAGCTGAACCTTCAGGGTCAAACTTTCAAACTCCTTAGGCAAAGAGGTTGAATTGGTAATGGTCACCAAAATGTATCTAGTATATATACAGCTACTCCACTCCCTCTGGTAGGTTGGTCAGTTCAAAGACATTATAGGATGGAATGTTTATGGCAGAATCCAGAGCAGAAGGGCTGAACCAGGTTTGGTTACTACCAGTATGTCAGGCATAGTATGGAGGGTCCCGGACTGAATGGAATCAAACTTCTTCAGAAGACTACAAACATTAATATGAAGGAATTTTATACCCTTGACGTGAGCTAAATCTGAGGGAGCTGTTATCAAAGCAAATTGTCCAGGGTTCAGTTTGACATTGCCTGAACAGAGTAATAATATCAGCAACATTTTACTCAGGGCACTTAGTAGCAGTTTAAAGATACGGATATGCTCTCTTTGCAATGGGGAGAGAGACTAGATGAAAAGCAAGCACCTTGGTAACTATGGTCTTAATACTGCATAGAGCAGTACCCTAGCCTCACAAAAACTGACTGGAAGAGGAACAGATGGGGTACAATTGGGTGATTAAAGTATGGGTAAGAAGAAGACAGAGGTTCCAGGATTTCAAGGCTGCTGCAAAGAAACTTCCAATAAAAAGAGGAAACCAGGTAGTGGATGGTAGTGAACATCCTCCCCAAGGAGACATAATGTACTCCACCTGAATACGGTCAGTATGTGGCTCTAGGGGAGTGAAGAGGGCGGTAGATACAATGCAAAGTAATAATAAAGAGGTCTGCATTGTGTGGACCTGGATACAGTGGGGAGTATATGGCCACCAGACAGACAGCAAAGTGTAAGTATTGCTGTGCATAACACAGGAAAATAGTAGTGGTAATATGAGTGCTGTACAATGGTCACAAGAGAAGCTGGAATAATAAGCTGCTCCACAGGAGCTGATGAGCTAAGCTATATTACATAGCTGGAATGCAGCTATGCTGGAATGCAATCTAGTTACTTCTAGTGTTGCATGCGTGCTCAAGCTTGGGGTGCCTGATGTTGAAGAACTTTTTGGATAAGGCCACTTTGACAGAACAACAAAGCACCTGGAAGTTTCTGAAAAAAGAAATGAATGACTTCTTACAACTTAATTGTTATGTGTCCCTCCCTGGTTCTCAAATCTCAATCTAAAGTCAAGTTACATTTCAAACCCACATCTTGTCAACTAACACAACCTGTGTGCAATATTTGCTGCAGTCTTTCCAAAACAATGAAACAGATGAAATAAAATCTTCATACTTATGAGAATGGATTTCACATGGATATTACATTGTTTCTCTCTGTATGGTACAGCTACAGTACCATTCCAAGGAGTTTTAGCGATGGAGCCTTTTTGTTACCCTGTAAAGGAACAAAATAAGTGTACTGTATGTGTTTTACCATTGCGTGCTCTGAAAAGCTACAGAAAACAAAACATACAACTAAAGGAAGTGAAACAGCATAACAAACATGAGTACACATACTCACTTTATGGTTTAAATATTAAGCTTTGTGTGTGTGGCTGATGGATGTGGTGGGCCAGACAGACTCATGCTCAGTGGTGGCAGTGGCTAACATCAGTCCTGGTGGTGGTGGTCTGGGGGTACACCTCTGAAAAACTTCAGTTAAAACCTGCCAACAGTAACCACATCATCATACTCATAAAGAAGGCTGCCCTCACAGTCATCGATGTCTGAAGTCTGACCACTGGGAAATTCTTTCTACACTGTGTCATCATCTGCATCAGTGGTGGCCTGCTTCAGGCAGCCACTGCCAGTGCCACCAGGATGCTCCATTTCCACATCAGCAAGACCACCATGACTAGGCCGGGTACAAATACTGAGGTTGCAGTCTGTACTGGTATGTGCCTCTCATTCATTTTAATGAATGTTAGCAAACCAACATTTGCAGGAGACAGGTTTTGTCCGACGATCCCTGACTATTGCACCTGCTGAGCTGAATACCCTCTCAACACTTACACTGGAAGGTGGGCATGTGAGGTACTTCAGTGCCACTGCAGTCAGCTCTGGCCATTCACTGACCTTTCCACTCCAGTACAAAGAGGATCTTCAGTTATTGTCAGATGTCTGTTTTCAGACAAATATAACTCAACCATTCTCTGTGCTGCACTAAGTCCAGTTGTTGATGCATTATCCTGTTGTCCCGAATCATTTATTTCACAAATACCTACTTGGGACAAAGCCTCCCAAAGCGGGTTGACGCCAGCCACTTTGGATGAGAGAACCACCTGGAACTCCAGTCCCTTCCCTTGCAGGATATGCTGGATGGTCCTCTAGGTAAACCTTCAGCTGGATTATTCTGCTGAGGTTTTCTGACCTTGGCACGTGACCTTTCTGCCCCATGAACCAAGTGCACCAGTTGACCACTGATAGTTTTTACTTGTTCAGGCAATCCCTCCAGTACTGATGCAATTCCACATTTGTATCGGGGTACAGCATTGTTGCCATGACAAAGTTGTCACTATGCTGAATGCTCACAAATGACAATTCTGGTCAAATACTGTCAGCATGTGTTGCAGCAACATACTGCTACCACCATCTCCGGAAACATCAAGGCTATGCTGTACATTCACCAATGTCTGCCTCAGCACTCACAGCAGTGGAATTCATTGGCTAACTGAGGCAGACTCACCACTCACTGCCTGTGGCATGTTCAAAGGCTGTAAAATTGTTATTACAGAGTCCATGAGGCACCACTGTTCAGTCGTCATAAACATGGAAGTCTCGAGCTGTCACGCTAGTTTGCATAACAAGATATTCTGAGATGGCTTTGTATTGTTCATGCAACCTCTCTGCCATGTATAAAGTGGAGTTCCATCTGGTGACAACTTCTAGCTTCAAGCAGTGCTGAGGCAGGCTGTTTTGTATCTGCAGCTGCCGTATTAGTCATGGCCTTTCCAGATCTTGACAAGTCAGAGCAGATACGTCATGCAACGGTCAGCATTTCTTTATATCAGGGTGCTGCAGAAACTCCTGAACCACAAGATTTAAAACAGTGGGCCATGCATGGAACACAAAAAAACACCATTACGTGATGCATTTCACCACACTGACCCATTGTCACTTGCTATGAACCCAGCTCTCAGGGACAGAGGGTTTAGCCATCTGTCAATTTCAGTCAGTACCACGTCCAACATGTTCTCACCAGTGTGTGAACAAGTCACATTTGCATAGCAATCGTCGCATGCTGTCGAATTCCTGGAAGATTACTACCGTGACAATCCACCTTACTGCACTGATTATTCACATTACCAACATCACAAACAACCCCTGGCACCTGTGCCTAGTGTGCAGTTATACACAAATATGAACTCCCCGCTGCTTTGCCACTTGTCCACATATCCATACTTAAATGGATGAATGGAGAGGAGGAAGTTAAAGGGCATGTCTTATTGAGCCAGACACAGTGCGGAACAACTCGGGGACAGCATGGGTAGAAAAGTATGTCCTGATGGGACTTTCCATTTTGAACAGGCACGTGCAGCAAACCACGGAACCCAGAATTCTCCACAAAGGAGAAGGGCAAAGACCAATTGCCAGCATTTCTGCTATAGCAGCATTAAGTTCACATGACACTATATGATACGGGGGTTACTTCAGTTTATGCGCAAAAACACTCTGTAACGTGGCTGACTTAAACGTTTTACATGGGTGTGTTGATAACAAATGGTTGGCTCTGTGATGAATGGCATTGGCAGGGGTGGAGTGTGGACATTTGATGAAGATGGTTGCACAGGTGATAATGACAAACCCAGAAATGCTGTTATTTTTCCATATTTGCCAACCGGGTTGATGTACCACTGAACTAGACATACTGCATTCACCACTACAACCACCACCACCACAAAACTGCTACTCTCACCAGCACTGGACAACATTTCAAAGTCATTATGGTCTTCCACCTCATCATGCCTGTAGTAATCCTCTGCTCTTATTACTGCACTACTGCACCGTTTAATTTCCTACTGGGCTTAACAGTCATGGAAGGGGATAACATGCTGGCAATTGTTGCCGGTGATAAGAGTGAATGCCCTACTGTGGTATCAGCTGCCAGCTTGTGCTGGGTCCACAGTGCCAAGTGCCTATTCTTACGATGCATATGCTGTCCTCCTGTGCCAAAATGGCTCCCTTTTACCTCGACTCACACGCACATGGCACACCTGACAGATTGCAACTGATTCATCATTTGCATCTTGAACAAAAATCCCAAACAAGGGATTGTGATGCTCTGCTTTTAACATGTCTATGATGTGACTTATTTAAGTCTGTTGTTTTAAGCACTGAAGTGGGGGGCAAGTGATGTTTCAGGCACTGTACACCTGGACTGCAACTGACCACAACGACTACCTATCATATTGATTACTGGGTCATCATCATCATCAACTAAAACCGTAGATCACAAGTTTTACGGGGGTGGGATTCCTGCAGACAGACTCAGATACAGCCACTTTGAATTTCTTTTTTCCGGTTCCCTAACTGGGGTCAATTACATCATCATCATATTCATCAGCGCCACACACATTGATATCTTCTGCTTGGATGATAGAATTTGTGGACTGCATGTTGCAAAACAACAACATCATCATCATCATCATCACATTCATCATCAGCATCTACACCACCATTACCTGATATTTTTTCGCCACACTGTGAATCACTGCATGGAAAATGCGTGACATTAATGCCACGGTGGATGGAATATCATATTGTATGCTATCTTTGATATGATTATCAGAATCCTCAGGTTCAGTTACTGGGATGTTATTGGGAAGTAGACATCATCACCACTGCCACTCACTTGCACTGCTTCATGCTCAATATTTTTGGATACGGTACACTGGTCGGAATTAGAACTTGATGCAACAATACTAATACTACCTCCACCACCACTAGCACCAGTAACACTAACACCACCAGCTGGGAAAACATCATCTCCTCCAACTATGAGTGAAGCTACTGATTGGGCTGTAAAACCATTGCAGGAGAAATACCTTTCCTCACATCAGCAATGCACTGCTGCGCCTGCATACTACTACCACACCCACAGACCATCTTACTGCCAACATTGCCATGGCGAGAAACAGCTTTGCTTGCACATTTCTTTGCAGGCATTTTGGGGATCAACAACAATATTATAGCCAAATTCAGATTTTGATATGTTCACTCTCTGATTGGAAGGACACTGGATGTGAAGCCAAATAAACAACTGTGGCTTCAGCAACAGATAAGAGACTACTTTGAGACTGTCACGAAATTAAAACAACTTCAGTAACCAGTGGTGCTGATGAGGTCACAAAACAATCCAATCTGGTAAAAATACCTTTTGAACATGGGGTGGGTGGGGGCACTGAATGTAGACAGTGCAGATTTTACAGCACTACAAGCAGCAAAACTAAGAACAGATACCACAACTGCAGTACAAAATCAGGCAGCTGCAGTGGATAGCAGGTTCACTGCTGCACCTGCTATTGCACTAGTCTGTGGACAATAAAAGTGTGTATTATTTGATGCATGCAACACTGCACACACACAGAAGAGTTTGTATATAATGCTGAACGAGGAATGAGTAGAAATGTAAAAGTTCAGTACTATGCCACATTACGTATTGTAAATTTGTAATGTGAACAGCCTGAACTTATGAACTGCTGCACCACATCCTCACAACAAACAGCAAGAACAGCTTTTACAAGATTCCTATCACAGACAGCTATCAGAGCACACTGTCTCCTACTCCTTCCTACTCATACTACCACGAACTGAGGCTGTGCAGATCAATATAGAGCCCATGTGACCTGAAATCCCATGAATCACTGCAAAAGCATCAGGTCCACAGTTATATTACCAAAGCCATCAGCAACTCCAGAGCAAGCAACGGCTCCCTCAACCTCAAACTACTACTCACCCTTGATGAAGTTCTCTGGCCACTGACCAGGATCTTTAACCTCTCCTCAACCTCAGCCAGTTCCGGACATATAGAAATCCACCTCGGTAACCCCATTTCACAAAAGTGGGGACAAAACAGCACATGAGAACTACCGTCCAATTTCCATCCTACTCCACTCTCCAAGGCCCTGGAAAGGATTGTGTCAGACCAGCTTACTGACTACCTCGACAAGTACAGCATCATGTGCAAGGAGCAGCATGGCTTTAGAAAAATCATAGCACCTCCATGGCCTTACTCGAATTTACTGGTGCAATCCATCACTCACTAGATAACAGTCAACTAACTGGGTCCACCTTCATTGACTTAACTAAAGCCTTTGATACCGTCAACCATCATCTACTTCTTGCCCAGCTTCAGCTAGCAGGGCTTCCACCCAGCTCAGTGGATTGGTTCAAGAGCTGCTTAAACAACCGGTACCAAAGAGAAAAGTTGCGGACACTCAGACCCAAGACCAGTCCGATCTGGTGTCCCGCAGGGCTCAATTGTAGGCCCCTCCTTTTCAGCCTCTTCTTGAACTCACTGCCAGATTCCTATCCTGAACAACTTCTACTCTACAAGGATGATGCTGTCATCTTGGCCTCCCACCATGACCCAGTACATCTTCAAGGAAAACTCCAGCGGGCCTTCTCAGCAGTCAAAATTGGTTTGCTAAACACAAACTGATCCTTAACCAGAAGAAAACAAAGACCATGATTTTCTGAAGCACCCACAACAAACTCAAACAATGTCAACTCTCCATTAAAACCAAACAAGGAATCACCCTTGAACAAGTCCATACCTTTAAATACCTTGGGCTTACCCTAGACTTGAATCTCTCCTATGTTCCATCATCAATAATGTGGTAAAGGTAGCAAACACCAGGCTGGGCCTTTTGTTCTGACATAGGAAACATCTAACCCCTGAAGCTTTGTCTGTCGCCATTCAGAGCTCCATGATCAGCATCATCGACTATGGCCTCGCTTATCTATGGATCTGCCGCAACTTCCTCTCTCAAACGAGTTTCAGCTTCCCTCAATCAAGCTTGCCATCTTGTTACTGGTTCCCACCATCTCACCCACACCTGTGACCTGTACTGTAAAACAGGGTGGCTGCAACTTAACAACCAAATTAAATACCAAACCTGCATCACAGCTAAGAAAATCCTACTGGTAAAAGCACCACCTGGAGTCAGCACCCTGCTTAAACCCAAAATGAACACCATCAACACCTGCAGCTCTAAGCCACAAATCCTGCAAATCCCCACTGCCGCACATCCCAAGGCCAAAGGTCATTTCTTACAGGGCCCCAAGTTGGTTTAACAGTCTCTATGGAGACATCCTCCACAGCAACATTTGGTGTCTTCAAAACTAAGCTCCACCTCTCCCTTATAGGCACCAACACCTGTGGTTGCACCACCTAACAAGCTGTGGCCCCTAAACTGCCTCTGACCACCCCTGGTATCTGTTCTCTTCTCTATCTGCACTTACCTGTCCAGCCACTTCCAAAGCACTTACCCTGTGTCTTGTCCTGACAAAGCCCATCGGCTGCCTCACATGCCCTCTCCCACATATGCCATCCCTTCCTCAGCCCTTCCCCAACTGTCTTCTTCCTAGTGTCTACATTTCATGCCTCACCTCTAGTATCTAATGTCATCCTAAGTTACTATATGTTATCCTATACCCTGTAACTAAACTGTAACCATGTAACCACTTTGATGCTAATCGTCTGTACTACTGATGTGGAACCTTTGTAAAAGAGCCTTGGCTCAAACCTATGTTGTAATCCTAGATTTAAATAAATAAAAATAAATAAATAAAATTTCTACTATTACTGACAATATTACTGTGTGTACATTAACACAGTCAGTTATATAACAAAAATATGACCAAAAAAAAGAAATCACTATTTTTCCAACTTAAATCTACCTACACCACAGATACGCCCTCCCCAAAGCACACTTTCACTGTCTTTCACCACACACACTCAATGTTGTAAATTAACATTCAAAATCCACACAAAACAAAATGCTCGATGATATCAACAGAGGGTTTTCTACAATCGATAAACTAAAGTTAGATCCCAAAAAATGCAAAAATACTTCTGAACAGCATTTACAAGATTCCTATCACAGACAGCTATCAGATCACAGTGTCTCCTACTCCTTCCTACTCATACTGCCCTGAACTGAGGCTGTGCAGATCAATATAGAGCCCATGTGACCTGAAATCCCATGAATCACTGCACAATTCACCTTCAGAGCTCAAAAACAAAGGCGAAGTGGTAGTGCACTGCCTGCAATGCACTTCACCTTAAATTTGGCAGAGTAGTGGTCTGGGGAGGAGGAGTAACATGAAGTCATTGTTTCCAATGGACTTTATGCCTCATCATATAATGCAAAGTACCCACTTAAGACAGGAGCACTCCACAACCGCTTTTGTTCTGCAAATCATTTCTGTGGAGTGGATTGAGCCACTTTGCCCACCACCAACTGTGGCCAGCTCTCAGTAATAGAGAAATGCAGGACACAGAGAACAGATTGCAAGGAAAAAATGGTTGGGTGGTGGATTCAGTACCGAATTCAATTCAATTTTATTTTACCAGGAAATACACCTTTGAGAAGAACTCATTTATAAGGTGGTCCTGGGAGGACACATACACAGGATCAAGGGAGAACAACAATACAGATACAGCAAAATATACAGAAAATAAAGCGGTAAAAAAATATACAGTCGTGTCATAAAAATTATTATACAAACAACACATATGACAGTAACAATTTACCATTGATGGTACATTAAAAGATGAGCCTGCATAAGGCTAGGTGATGCAAGGTACTGGTAAGAACTAAGAGACAGTAGAAGGGAAGAGGCAGAGAAGGGTACATAGGGGAGATGATCGAAGTATGAAGGAGGAGGAGGAGGAGGAGATAGTGGATAAGTGCTAGAGGAAATGAGAAGTAGATAAGAAGTAAAGTTGTTTGAAAAATGATGGTAGTTTATACTCCACATCCATTGGTGAGTCTGACATTATTCCAAGCTCCATAACCATTGGTGAGCCAAATAAAGTCACTGCAGAATTACACAGTAAAAATTAAAGTAAAGTAAAGGAATGTAAATATCAAGAAAGTAAATCTTTGAACAAACTACAATTTTAGTCAGCAGTGAATAAAATAATATGTTTTGGATGTGACACACACAAGAAGCAGTAATAGAAGTATGACCTCCTCCGAAAGACACCTTTACTCTCTGTGTCTACATTGTAGTATAACAGATAATATAATTACATACAGATGAACGGAAATCATACTAAGGCAAGTGGCCATACTAAGAAAATACAACCAAGTGTCACAAATCAGGAAAATCTGGGAAAAATTAATGTCAACCACTCAAGGCAAAATAAGATGCAAAATGGTTCTTAATACATTTCAAGCAACATATGACCAAGAAGAGTGTAGTCAGAGTGACAAAGTCTATATTCCAACTACAAAATGAAGTAAATATGTGGTCTCAAAAGGGAACAGTAACAGGAAGTACACAGAAGCACAAACTGCAAATGTTGTCAGTGACCCATATGAAAATGAATGGTCTAGCACAGTGACAGATACATGCATCAGGCCATTCTGTTTTCTAGTAGGTGTGGTTCACCGCTTTCCAGGCGAGTTTCTGAATCTTGGGGAAGGAACAGTGCTTGGTTTCCACATTGTCTGCATGTAGTCCTGGTGAATGGTGAGAGACTGCCAGAACTGGGAACTAAAGCATTTTGTTTATCTACAGTGTGTGACTGGTGAACAGTAAGGGACTGGCACCATTAGAGACTGAAGCCCTCTATAAATCCACAGGGGCAGATGTAGGGTAGAACAGACAGTCCAGGGTTTCCACACTATGATAGATATAGTGCTCATGGAAGGTGGCAGACTGACAGCACTAGAGGCTGAAGCCTTCTCTTATCCACAAGGGTAGGTACAGTGTGGGAGGACATTGCAGGGTTCTCACACTGATGGTTTCAGTGCTGTCAAAAGCTAAGGGATGGGCAACACTGGGGACCTCTCTTCTGTCTTCATGTCCACAGTCTCTATTGGCAGGTCATTTTAGAAGGCCACTACCTTCTGGGACAAAATATGCTTCCTAATGTAACCCCTAAACTTGTCATCTGTGACCTTCAGAGCATGTCCCTGTGTCCTGCTGGAGAACATATTCTTATGTTCTTATGTTCAATCCTGTCAATACCCTTGGCAATGGGAAGACTGAGATCATGTCCCATCTCAGCCCGCTGTTCCACAGAGAGAAAATGGTAACAACTATTAATAAACATAAATGTGGATATTATCTGTTAGGTCCTTCTGGGTATTCCTGTTCTGAAGATGCAGTTTCTCCTTAACAGTGGTATCTAAACAGAAAGTCCACCAGCAAATTTCTTTTATTTTTAGTACTGAATGCAGGATTTATGTGATAAAGGTGAGTCTGAAAGATCGCCCATCACTTAATGAGACCACAAAACAGCCCATGGTCAAAGAGCACCTGACATTGTAGCACTGTCTCAAATAGCAATGGTCGCTACAATACTTGCATTCTTCACACACAAAAAAATATTTTTATGCAGGGGCTGTGCCAATTATGCGCCCGCACCCCAAACTAAAATAATCACCTCCGGGGTTGCAGATGGAGGGCAAGTTATTGTTTTTTTTTAAATATTGTGTCTGAAGCCAGACCCAAACATGGGTCTACTGGCATCGCAAGCAGTGGTGTATACCACTACACTATCGCGGTCAGCTCAGCAGAAATTGGCACACAGGATCCTATATCCTGTACTAGCAAGGATAGCTCCTGCTATCCTCACTCTACAGGATATAGCGACCTCATTTCAGCACTTGCTGTCAGTGAAAGCAGTATTACTGAGTCACTCAAATTGCAACACTCAATAATATGTGCTCTACATGGGTGCTACTCTGAAAACATTCTTTACTGCTGCAGTAAATGTGAACATTGGAGAAATATTAAGAAATTGATATAGGGAAACTTACAAAGGATGTCAGTAGGCTTTTGTGTGACTGCATAGATATGCAGAATTTAAAAAATGCTACATAAATTTGCTGCCACTAAGCAAGTGGCAGATGAGAGAGTCAACACAAAAGGGACTTGGTCTGCACTCAGAGAGGAGTGAGAAGGTGACCCACAGGGTGTAAAAGTTGAGGTTATTGAAAATATGATGGATCATAGTGGTCTACAGAGCCCATTTTCTTACAGCAGCAGTTTTGTCATCAAGGAAGAAAAAGGTATATCGGGATTGACAACTATCTGACATTTTTCACAATCCACCACTCTAAAATGAATACTGACACAATTTTTTTTTTTTAAAAGACTCATTTAAAGGACTCATTTACAAAGGCTCCTTGTCAAGGTACAAATACAGATACACAAATAATCACAGGTACAGAACAGTCTCAGTGATGACATACAAGGAGATATAACTTTTTCTATACACATATGTACAAATAGAGCTTAAGGTATGATCCTATACAATACACGTAGCTAAGCATCAGTGCATGAAACAACATATGTCATGAGTTTAGTATACATAAGCGATTATAGGTAGAATTGGGAGGGGCCTTGGTGAGACAGGGTCCAAGTAGTTATGCGCAGTTACAATAGCGGGTGATAACCAAATGGTGCCTAAGGGCAGTTTTGAAAGGGCCAAGCCTTTGTATTGAGGAGATATCGGAGGGAAGGAGATGAACCAGGATAAGGCTCAGCAAAGAAATGACCTTTGGGCCAGTGATGTCTTGACTCGGCACTTGAAATGACCTTTGTAGGAGCCCGGTGGAGACAGTAGAGATGGAGGGGCTGAGTACAGTAGACAAGCCAGGAGGCATTAAGCCAGCTACTATCTTCTTGGAGAAGAGAAACATTTGGTGGTGCAATATCTCATCAACATTGAGTAAATCTACTGGTTCATATAGTGTACAGGTGTGGTGAGTCTGCTGGCACCCATAAGTAGCCAGCAGGCCTTGTTTAGAGCCATTTTGATTCTGTTGAGTGCAGTTTTGTCCACTGAGCCATACACTAGTAGTCCATAGTCCACTAGGGAAAGGACTGAGGAGGTGATGGCCAGCCTCAGGGCTTGGGGGCAGTTCTGTGGGTAAGGCAAGCCAACATGTGAGTTTATAGCAGATGCAAGGGCGCTCATATAGTCATGAAAGGAGAGGGCAGTGTCAAATGTAATGCCTAGGTATTTATAGGTGTGTTGACTTGTTCAAGGGAAAGGAGTGTACTGGATAGGATTGGAAGGGGGTGTCCTTGTACATGTTTTGCTTGTGTGAGAAAAGCATGAACTTTTTCTTCTTTAGATTGATTATGAGTCTTGATCCTGGAACCAGGCTTCAGCCTGGTTGAAGAAGTTTTGGAGGGCACTTTGGAGGTGGATTAGGACCTGGTGGGATGAAAAGAGGACCGCATCATCTTCAGAAGGAGTATTTTTCAGAAAATGATTTGGGGAGCGTGTTTAGGTATAGACTAAAAAGCAGTGGACCAAGGATCAAGCCCTGTGGGACTCCCTAGTGAACCTGCCGATTGCTAGAGGGTGCTATTAGTTTCACACACTGTGTGGAGGTGAGGTAGTTGGTGAACCAGGCCAGGGAGCCTTTGAGAAACCTAGTTGAGATAGGGTGGCTATGAGAAGTGGGTGGCTGACAGTATTGAAAACATACGATGGGTCAATGTAAACTGCACCCGTGAGGAGACTTTTATCAAGGGCTATGTGTATATAGTTGGAAAATTCAAGATGGGCAGTGGAGGTACTATGCCTTCTCATGGAAGCCAAGCTGCTCTGCACAGAAGAGATTGTGTTTGGTGAGGTAGTCAGTTTGTTGGTCTGCTACAATCTTTTCTGGGCTTTTTGGTGGGGGTCGATATTGTCTGTAGTTCCAGGGGGAAATACGGTCCCCACCTTGTGTAGAGGGTTGATCACGGTTATCTTCCAAACAAAGGGGAATTGGCTGAGGCAGAGGGAGTATTGAGAAGGCTGGTGAGGATACAAGCACTTTGTGTAGTACTAGTCATAGGAGCTTCAGGTCCAGGGTGTCTTACTGTGGTTAGCTAATTGAGGGCCTTCAGGTAGGGGTTGGCTTCATTTGGAGTTAAGACCGGAAGCAGAAAGGTGGATAGGGGAGGTGGGGGGTGGGCAGGAGCAGAGTTGAAGAAATCAGTGGGGATAACAATGCTGAGGTCTGTGAAGGTGGCGTTGAGGTCATCAGCAATAACTTGTGGGTCTGTGGAGAGTGAGCCATTGACATGGAGTTGGGCGGGGGCATAGTTTTCAATTAAGCTCTTTATATTCTCCCAGAATGTACGGGCAGACCACCATGGGGAGGCAAGGGTGGACCTGTAGTAGTCGAATTTGCTCATAGATGCCCAGGTGCAAGGAGCCAGGTGCAGCACTGTAGGCTTGCCTGTTAGTGGGCTTGCCATATTCTAGTGCCTTGTGCCAGAGGTTGTCTCCACTCTGGAAATTGGTTGATGATGGAAGAGGTAATCCATGGGAGTCATGCTCTTAATAAACAGCTTAGTAATGGCAGCATTTAATGAGTGGACAAAGTAGCTGAATGCAGTGTCAATGTCTGGGGCTAGCTTAATTGGGCTCCAGTCCCAGTGGGCAAGGTGCTTGCTGAGTTGGGCCAGTTTGCCAGGTTGCAGGCGATGCTAAAGGGCAATTTTGGCACTGGCTTTCATTTACAGGAACAGAAGAGGATGATGGGGAGTGCTCATTCAGCACATTGGACAGCACAGTGGTGTTGGTGATTTTATGGGGTCAGTTCGAGAAGATAATGTCTAATTGTGTGGTGATACCATTGGCAGGCTGGGGTTAGGTGAGGTCAAGGGCTGCAATAGCATCTTTAGCATGGGGAAGCAGAGCTGGCCAGCTAGTTGATATTTAGGTTTCCCGTAGTGATATGTTCCGTCTTGCTGGGAAGGTTGGTGAGAGTGCGCTAATAGTGACTGAAGTACAAGTCTCTGTGGTGTCGTGAAGTATAGGCAGCAGTGATTATTAATGGTACTCTGGTGTTGCCAGGGGTGATTTAAGGAGATAGCTGGGCACCATGCTCCAACGGGGCAAGCCTCTTGCAGGGTATCATTATGCATATGGCATAGCCTCCCTCCATGTTTCCCTACCTAGCTTCCTTGAAGAGGGGTACCCCAGCAGAGCAATAAAGGAATCAGGGTGGTCTTGAGAGCCATGTTTTATCTAGTGCTAGGACATCTGGCTGGTACTAGGCAATCCATCCCTGAAGGTTGACAAATTCTTAAAGAGACTGCACCAAAGAATTCAGCATCTATGCCAAGCTGGTGTTTCTCTGCTTGACATATGTAATGCATTCTTTCGGCATGGCCTTTATGGAGTACTGTACCACAATACATTTTCTTGACCTTATCCACACTTCCATCCGAGTGTACCCTAACCCCCTTTCTGCCCTGATATCATGATAGTTAGGCTCAACTAAGTAAAGCTGTATCCAAATGTCCTCCCTATGGACCAAGTGAAACTTTTCAATGCCAAAAGACTAGTAATGCATTCCTGGCCTTGAGTACATTTACTATGGGTGGTATTACACTTTGCACATTCTTATGTTCTATGATTCTAATATGTTCACTTATTAAGTTATGAGGCTATGCTGAATTTTGCAAATGCAGGCTTATAACTTTGGTAATATTCAGTATTTTAACCACATATTTTTAACATAGCCACTTCAATACAGTGCCTCATGAATGTGACCACTGTTATTTTCAACTCCCGACAAAATGTATGTTTGTGGCCCAACAGTTGATTTTACAGTCCCTGCATGACATCACCTTTAGACCAGGAGTTGAACATTTTCTCTGCCCTTCTTTGTGAGGCAGGGTCATCTGGTATGTGCTGGAAATGTGTAAAATATTAAAAATAATAATTTTTAATATTTTGAACCCAGATTCCTCTCCTGCAGCCTTACTGGCTCTGACCAGAGACCGCTTTTAGGGGTACCAATGACATGGGCGTCAAGCGATTGGGCACCTGCAAAATGGTAACCAAATCCCTGGCACATGTCATTGGGGCTAGCGACAGGGTAGTCACCGGATGGAGGAGTTGGTGAATATAGTGATGGGACGTCGCTATATGTAAGTGCATGGGGGGCAGCACCCACAGCAAGGGTTGGGAGGGATTGTGAGGTGGTGCCATGGTGGGTCACTGCTGGCCCTGTGCCGTGGTGGTTAGGTGGCTCTGAGGCAGGCAGGAGTGCTGGAGTTTAGATCAGGCGCTGGCGCATTTTATTGATATTATGACCCAATTTTTTAAATGGTTTTGCACCTCCCCGACATGCACTCAGCTGGAGTAGAGAATCCTTAAGTAGGGGGGTGCAGGGGTGCAGCCCCCAAATAAACCATTTAAAACATAAATCCCCAGTGCCATTTTACTGTGTGTTAGGAGGTCAGAGTGCCAAAAACTGATTTTTGGCACTCATTTTGCACAATGACGCATCACCTTAGGCTTACTGTTATCACATAACCATTTTATTTTATCAAGTTATTTGGACACTCTTTTCTATTATTTTATTTATTTACTTATTTAGAAGATTTAGATAATACAGGTATCAGCCTTTGTCAAGTCTTCCTTTACCATCTGCGGAATATAGCCCAGATAAAACACCTTGTTCCACATGATGGCCTTCCTGTGTTGGTCCACGCCTTTGTTTCTTTGCATCTTGATTACTGTAATGCTCTATATCTAGGGTTGCTGGGGTGGATCTCCGTCACCTGCAGCTGGTGCATGCGCTGCAGCCAAGTTGTTGACTGGGTTACCAAGAACTTGCTATATCACACCTGTGCTCTGTGAACTGCACTGGCTACCGTGTGATGGAGAATCACCTTCAAGGTCGTTTTGCTGACCTGTAAGACTCTACATGATCAGGGACTGGGCTACCTGCAAGATCTCCTTCGACCCAACTGCACTCTCCATCCACCTGCTCCACCCCGATTAGGATTAGAGATTTCCAGGTTCTTCTTCAGTCATCCGGGGCCAGAGCTTTTTCTTTCATGGCCCCAACCTTGGAATTCCTCACCTCATCGGATCAGAGAGTGCCTGTCCACAGAGTCATTCAAGGCATCTTTGAAGAGCTATTTATTTGAATTAGCCTTTGAATAGGTCTCCTGCTGCATTTTAAATTGTTTTTATGTTGTATTTATTATGTTGGATGTTATTTTGCTGTGTATCTATGCTTTGATTTTGAAAAGCATCACAAATAAATTCTGATTTGATACCTTTGAGCACAAGTACTGTTTTACAAGGTTCCACATGTCAGAGTTACAAGTTTAAAACAAATGATACAACAGAATTACAGTGGATGTTACAATTAAGTAGAGACAGGTGAATGAGCATATTTCAAAGGAAAGCTTGTCAACAAAACAAGACACATCAAGCTGTCTAATGCCAAGCAGACTGAACAAGAGCAGCTTCCCAGCAGCAGGCTTCTAGAGAGACAGAGCATAACAATGATGATTATGACTAGTTCAAGGACAGATTGCACTTACATTTAACTGCTAGGGGCAGCCACAGGGAGTTTCTGAACTGGGGCAAAATTGGGAGGTTCAGCATGGATTCTGGCAGTTCATTTAGCCAGCCTGCAGCCCTAATGGCAAAGGAACACTTACCCAGCTGGGTTCTGAGTAAAAGAAGTTCAGGGGCATTCCTGGCCATTTTGCTTGTGCTATCCTGAATAGACACTGGTGGAACCAGTTTTTTTTTAGTGCAGGGTGTTAAGCTCATCAGTGCTTTCTTGGCTAGCAGACAGGTTTGTAACTTTATTCTACTGGGAAAGGGTAGCCAGTTGGTTAGTAAATAAAAGGTTACAGCTGTGGGTGTGCTTGTTAGCCCGTAACACAATGTGGCAAACTTTATTGCATATCGGGAACAGGACAATTCGCTCCGTCAGTTGACTCTATTGGTGCTTTTAGCGATTCACTCCATGTCTACTCACTCCCATAACAATTCACTCCTGTGACAACTCACTCCCACACTTGACACCAATGGATACATTGCTTTATTTTTATTACTGTAGTACTAGCAACAAAAACAGTGTTTACTGTAAGTAAAATAGTTCCTCAGACCTATCATGAGATTGTGCCTAGGTGAGCGTTTCCATTGTTGTTTCTTTTCCAGTCTCTGAAGCACACAATCATTTGTTGATGTTATTGTAGTCCTTGTGTCTCTAGTTAGTTCTATCTCATGTAATAATTACACATTTATTGTCACAAAATTATTTTTTACGTGTCAAGATGATACATTTAATTGCTTTTAGCATGAGAAAAACTGTGTGGAGACTAATACTGAAAAAATCCACCTGACCTCATCAGACTTACTTTCTATACTGTGAATATCAAATACCACACCTTTTAAAATGTTTGTATTTAAACAGTCATCCTTTCTGTTTAACCAGTGCCTGGGCTCAATTAATACTTGTGTTGTGGTAGGAACAGTGCCAAAAGTATTACCTGTTGGGGTATGGAACTAAAACGTCAATGGGACTATGAACAGAAGAGGGCAAACATTAATTTGTATACATTTAACACATGCAGTGATCAGCTTGTGGATGCTTTTGAGATATATCCATTGGTGTCAATTATTGTGGGAGCGAGTTGTCACAAGAGTGAGTTGTCATGGAGTAAGTTGTCATGGGAGTGAACTGACAGGAGCAAAATGTCGCTAAAAGCACTGGACGGGAGTGAATTGTCATGCACCCTTGCATATCACCTTAATCCTATTTAATAGAGTCACTGGCAGCTGCATAGATATGTAGTCTATAGTCCACAAGGAACAAGATGGAGCTACACACAGTCAGTTGCCTAGCTTCAGCTGTGAGGCTGTTCAGAATCCTGAATAGGGCACCCAGCCTTTCTATTTACAGTGGACACCAGATTGTCCATGTGAGGGGTGAAGGGTAGAGTGCCATCCAGCACTACCCAAGATATCTGAATGTTTTCACTTGATTTAGTATTAGGCCTTTGTTATTAAGGATGACAAGGGGAAGACCTTTTTCTTCATGTGACTACTGGTAAAAAGCATGTTTTGTTTGTTTTTTTTTGTTTTGTTTTTTTGTGGTTGAGGACTAGTTTATTAAGAACCATTTTCTAAAGACTCAGGGCTGGATATTCAGACTGTGCCGGGCACTTGAAGCCTGGGTGCAGCACAGCTGGGCTGCACTGGGGCCAGGACAGGCGATATTCAGCGGTGAAGCACCATGGTGCAGCATCATTGAATATGGCAAGGCGGTGCACATACTGTGCATGGTGCAGTGGCACAGCCTGTGCAAGCCATTAGAGGGGGAGCACGATGCGCCTGCAAGTGCTATTGTGCTAGGTGCAGCACCCATAATATTCAGCAGGAGGCATACAAATGAGGCCATAATCTATGCAAGGTGCAGATGGGGCCATTTGCATGTCATTATGGCCTCATTTGCATGCGTCGCGCTGGGCTGCCTAGTGAATTGAGTCTGGCACCCTGCCAAGCTGCTGTCATTGGAGGTTGGCTCTCCGGTGGGCTACTGTAGCCCCCGCAAGCCAGATCGCGGGCAGCAGTGAGAATAAAATATCCTATGCCCGATCACAGGCAGTAGTTAGAATAAAGAGCATCCTATCCCCTATCTTGGGCAGTAGTAGGAATATAGGTTATCCTGGTGGACTAGTGGACCCCTCCTCCCCATATGCCCAGTCACAGGCAGTAGTTAGAATAAAACTCATCCAGTGCCCAATTGCAGGCTGTAGTAATCTAAGAGGTCTACCTGGTGGTCCAGAGGTACCCTCCCACCCACCCACAGAGGCCACCGCCAACCAGCACCTCCCGCCATCAGTGGGTAGCAGCACCCTGCCCATGTACCACCTGGCCACCCACCGAATGACAGCATACAGTATGATCTGTATGCCTATTGGGCCACAGTGTGGACCAATGGCTTGCAGACCATACTGTACTTCACAGAACCAGAAATGTGAATGAATGTGTTATGCATGGGCACGCCGCATCTGTACTGATACATTACCAATGTGCCCCAGCACATGGGTGTTGCGCCATACAACCTACCTCTTTTCAGTATTGCACTGGGCACATTGGGGTTGCACATGATGCAACCTGTTGTGCCAGGTGCAACCCCTTGAATATCCCGCCTCAGAGTTTTCCTGGAGATGATTTTTCCCATTTGACCCTTTGGATTCTCCCTTGTCCCCACCCGATGCTGGGGCATCCTTCCTCTGATCAGAATTTCAACAGAGAGGCTGCCATTAGAACTGATGCCAATGCTGCCCTGTGATCACCACTGCACCAGCTTCTGGAATGTAATGCTTGTCGAGATCTGCCTGCCCTCCTCCCAGTCAGCTTCAAACTTCCAAGGCACAATTTTTCAGGCAAGCATTCCTTGAGTAAAGTAATGGCTGCCACCAGTTTTGTATTATCTGTCCAGTGAGTTATTATTTACAATATGCAATGTTCCAAGTTCTTTACCATAAAGGGCCTTCAGTTTTGATGAATGGTAAGATATAAATACACATCTGTTAGGAATGAAAATGGTAAACAGAGCCAGGTATAAGGGAAGGTAGAGAAATATAGTTTAATGTTTCTATGGATGCAGAAACAAAAATCCTTTTCCTTTAATCATACAGTGCAAACTCTTCCTACTGAAATGGAAGCCACCATTCCACCAGCATTGTTCTGGTTAATAGAGACCAAGTACAATATGCATCAGTTTGAGCATAGTACGCCTCAATGCAAAAGGTCCAGATGGTTTTCAAGAATAGCTGTTACTGTTCAATATAAATTCTATCAACTACCACTCCAACAACTCTATTACAAGATAGCCAATATGGCAAGCAGTAACATAAAAGACTTAGCAGAATCTATTTTTCTTTGTATAAAGGATCACACATCTTTAATTTATTTTGTCCACTAAATCTTTTAGATTTTCTTTCAGGGAATGTCAACTGAGTGGGATACAAATGTTTCTGTATGACTCCCATGATTGCTTAGTGCACAAAGGAAAAGTAGAGGTGCTATAGCTATTTGTGAGACATGGTTTATCATCAATACTTATAGAGACTCCTGACCTTCAGGAAAGCATACTGCTAAATCCACTGATACAGAAATCATGGACTAGGCTAAAGAAATCAGGGGCAAGCAACTTAAATCAAACTACCAATGATACTAAAGGCATCATATCATGTGATTTGTGTTATGTAATATATGGTATACAATACAATACAAATCCCATAATATGCATGCATGTGACATTACATCTAATGCACAGTACAACCACACACCTACACACACACATATCTTAATGCATGGACACATAATTAAATATGACAATAGAGATACACTAGACTGTATATTTTAAAACATGCACATACAAGCACATAGCAGAATGCTTGGTGACACACAGAAACATATTCATATTTAAACACCACTATGTATAATTGCTGGAGATACATAGAAGCCCATACATAAACACAGCAAGTGATAAAAGAAGCAGATAGAATGATATAGATGTTCACCTTACACTACTAGACACTGTAGGCACATACAATGTACCCACACAAACTCTACCGTCCATGCTCGTGATGCAAGCATACATAAAATTGCATACACATAGGAGATAGTGGGTCTAGTGGTTAGGCATTGGCTTGAGAACCAAGAGACCATACTGTAGGTTTAAACCCCACAGAATCAATTATTCATTGTGTGACCTTTGAGTGAGTCACTTTACTTCCCAGTGCTCCAGACCACCCAGCTGTGGCAAAAGATAGAAGCAGGACACAATAGAAAAGTAAATGATGATGATTCATATCAGACGGCTAGCTAGGGTAAGTAATTGTACCAATACACAGAAACTATAAATATTTAATCCAGAATGACAAACAAAACAGAATGCATATTACAGTACATACAACACACAAGGCTGCACTAAGGGTCAGAAAACACATAGATTATAGTGAACATACAGACTATGATGCATAATCAATTCTATGGAGCACTGCAACACATAATGTATGAACTTTCAACTTGATTCTGAGTTACTATGGTGGGGGTACACAGACACACACACTGTTTAGTCTGTCTCAGAGACCCTAACTGGTCTCCGTGACCTCTCTGTCCTGCTTATTTACTAGCATTCCTACCAGTTGTCTCTCCCATACATGCTTGAAACCTGCACTGTTTTTGCCTCCTCCTCTTCTGCTGTCAGTCTGTTCCAGTTTCTACCATTCTTTCAGTGAACAAGTACTTGTTCACATACCTGCTGAACTCCCTCACCCAGCCTTATTGCATGCCCCTGGTCCTGGTGCTCTTCTCATTTAAAGAGACTCCCTCCCACACCTTGTGCACCTAATCCTCTCATTTGAGTCGCAAGATAACTTATATTTACCAATAGGTTTTCCATGTAGCTGAAAATATGAATGAAACCCTGGGGCAACCATATTTAATAAAGCTCTCATTTATTACAATGTAAAGAAAAATTTAACACAGATTCCAAAAGGGTTGATGGGCAACATTTAAGACAGACAAAGGAAATTGAAGTATTGTGCTTTGCAAAGTTTTAATTTTGCCAACAGAATTTGGGTAAAATTACTGATTCCACCACCATGAAATGTAAATTTTTGTGAAGTTTTGCAAAGTAATTTGCCGTGTTTTCCATCCAACTTTACAACTACTTAGTAACAATAAATCAAGTTTGCCAGTTTGTAAAAACATTCACAAAATGTATGTATGCAACATATCTGATCTCTAGCACCATGAGAGGCTCAGTTATAAGCAGTCAATTTTTTTCAAATTTCACATTTTGCAAATACTTGTCATGGAGCCTTTGTCATTATAGAAAACTACAGTAAGCAAAATGTCTTGATATTTGGTAGATGTTATGTCCCTACTACAGAGGATCTGCTTGTCATTAATCATATCTCTAGCTCTTAGGGTTGCTGAGTTATAAGCAGCCAAGCTGCCTTAAAATATTTATGAAATGTTCAAAGTACAGTGCTACCCATCAGAATGAATTACTCTGAAATTAGATGCCACAGTTTCGTGCAGGCAAGGTGCAGTAATTACCATGGATTGCATTAGTTCCTGCAGTATCCTGTAAGATATTAGTGGCTGAAACTGGGATATTGTGCTTTATCCTGGTAGGGGTGGCACTGTAAGTAAACTGTGAGATTTTAAGCCCTGTAACTTTAAAACTAGATAGTAAAGTGTAAACAAATTTGAAAGATACATAGAGTAGACCCACAAAAGAAGGTGCATGTGTCAACTGTCAAATTTCTTACTGAAAGAATAGTCAAGTTATAAGAAGTCAGAAATGTCAAATTAACAGAAAAGGAAAGTGCTGGTAGAAAAGACTTGTACTCCATCATGTGGATCATGTAGTCCATAATTCCAGCTGCAGCTTTGATTAGAAGGAGGGCAATCCCAGCCTCCTTACAGGAGCATTCTCAGGTAGCTGGTCAGTGAACTCATAGGGAAGAGGCAGTGCTGAACATGGTGCTCACTAACAGTGACAGTGTAACAGATGTCACAATGGGTAGTCCCTGGGAACCAGTGATCACCATACAGTGTGGTTCAGTATTAAGATGTGTACAGAAGTAATCCCTATGAATACAGGGGTCCTGGATTTCAGGAGGGCAGAGTTTAAATAATTTATTTATTAAAAATGTTTCACCAGAAATGAAAACCATCTTAGAAACAGGCTAGCAGCAGTGGATTGCCAGGGTAAGTTAAGTAACATTGGAAGCAAATAAAGGAAGGCATTGTGAAGGGTAACTCCATTTGTGTGAAAGAAGTAAGTAAAAGCAGGAGGAAAAAAGGCCTTCATGGTACTCTAGGGTCGTGGCTGTGAAAGTGAAGAAAAAGAGTGCCATTCAGAACATGCAAAGAAACACAGAGGGATGAGGATAGGGAGAAGTGTCAGGTGAAACAGAGGGAGCAGGGAGTGCAGCCTGCAAACAGAGTATATGACAGCCAAAGGAGTGGTAGGAGGGGGCAAGACTTTCTTCAGGTCCATAAGTGAGAAGAGAAAGGCAAGAGGAGGGATAGTGAGGATATGGAGGTTGGTAGATGGTGACTGCACAGAGGAGGATCAGGATAAAGCTGATATACTGAATAGATACCTCTGCTCAGTCTTCACAGTGGAGGAAGGGGCTGGATCAACAAGGAGCAGCAGGAGCACAGCAGGAGGGAGTGAACACAAGTCCATTTACAGAAAAAAAGCATCCTGGCCGGACTTGCAAACCTGTAAGTGGACAAGGCCATGGGACGGACAGGATACATCTGAGGGAGTTAAGGGACTCAGGGTAGAGCTTGCTACACTCACTGACAGCCTTATTAAACATATTACTGGAAGCAGGAGAGGTTCCAGGGACTGGAGGAGCGCTAACATAGTTCTGCTACATAAAGTTTCAGAAAGGAGGAGGCTAACAACTATAGACTGTCAGACTCACATCAGTTGGGAAACTGATGGAAACCCTGTTAAAGGAAAGGCTAGTGGAACATCTTGAATCCAGTGGATTGTAAGACTAGTGACAGCATGGAATAATAAGGGGAAGGTCATGTCATAGAGGTCTGATCAATTTTGTCATCTGGGTGACCAGGGAGATGAATCAGTGAAAGGCAGTGGACATGGCCTACTTGGACTTCAACAAGGACTTTGACAGTATACCACACAGGAGGTTGATAAGGATACTGAAGAGTCTAGAGGTGGGAGTCAAATCTTTAAATGGGTAAAACTGGCTGATGGAAAGGCAGCAGAGGGTGGTGGTAAATGGCACTCAGTCTGATGAGAGGAGAGTGACCAGTAGGGTGCCACAAGGTTCAGTTTTGGGCCCAGTCCTGTTCAACATATTCATAAGTACCATTGCAGAAAAAATGAAGGGAGGTATGCCTTTTCAGATGACAAAGATCTGTAATAGGTGGATACTCAGCTGGTGATGGTGAGAATGGGAAGGGACATTTGAAACTCGAAGAGTGGTCAAGGTATAGCAGCTGGGGTTCAGTGCTGAAAATGAAAATTCTGAACCCTAGGGTATAGAAACCAAAGAGCTGAGTATAAAATATGGGGTGGGGTGGTGGACTGTCTGTCAATAAACAAGAAAGGGACCTTGGGGGTTATAATATCTGATAACCTTAAAGCCACAGGGCAGTGTGAAAAGGCAGTGGGCAGGGTCAGTGGGATGCTGGGTTACATAGGAGAGGTAACACAAGCAGAAGGAGGGAGGTGATATTACCACTGCGTAGATCATTGGTGAGACCAAACCCAGAATATTGTGTACAGTTCTGGTAGCCCTGTCAGAGAAAAGACATAGACAAGATAGAGGCAGTTCACAAGAGGCAACTAAAATGGTACAGCAGTTGCAGTATAAGCACTATGAGGAGAGACTGAGGGATCTCAGTATCTACACCCTGAAGGAAAGGACAGAGAGGGAAACATGATGAGACCTACAAGTACCTCAAGGGATGAACAGGGTACAGGTGGGGGCCTGTTTCAAATGAGGAAGTGCAAAGAACAAGAGGGCTTTCAATAAAACTAGAAGGGGACAATATAGGGAGAGACATGAAGAAATACTACTCACCAAAGAGTGGTGGACACCTGGAACAGCCTGCCAGCAGGGGTAGTAGGGGCAGAAACAATGGGGGTTTCTTACATGCATGAGATATCATTTGCCATTCCTGGGTCCCCATGCTTAGTAATGTAATGGGCACTTCAACACTACCAATTAGCCCGGCTCCTCCAACCAGCTGCTATGGCAAGGCAGCTGCTGGTGGGACCAGTGAGCTATTTGATTCATCACCCTAAGATGTGGCAGTGTCTTAGCAGCAGCAGCTTTGTCCCACTGGTAAGAGCATGAAGAAGTTTACTGGAGTCAGCAGGGAAGCTGGGGATGAGGTGGAAAATCTTACTTGGTGTTTTGCAGGGCAAGTGAACTGTTTATTTGAGATCAGCAGTCATCTTTCATGAGAGGAGCCATTGTTTTTTTGTTTTAAGTGTAAGAAGAATTTAGACACCAGTTTCTGTATTTTATATATAAATCTATTTTATAGTTTCTGACTGCTTGTATTTTAAGGTAAAAATATTTTTGCTGTCATTTTATTCTATTTTTTTTTCTTTTTATAATTTGTTTATTGGGTGCTGTTTTGTATTACTTGCTTTGAATTGTTGGAGTTTGTGGTGGGAGGTGGAGACTCTTCACCTTTTGACCATTACTGATATCATTTAGTCTTTTATTTTGCCTTTGATATCTTTTTATTTGAATTTTTGGTTGTTGGAGGCAGTATTTAGCTGGCTGGTTATACTGATTATAAAATTGTTTTCCCAGCCAGCCCACTGGCGCGAGAGGTTGGATTTCCACTTGCAACGCCAGTGACCTGGGTTCAGGAATGGATCCAGGGAGCCGGAGGGCCAGCCAGGGGAGAGAGATTGAGCACCCCCAGGGCTGCGCCCCTCTCTGGGGAGGGTTGGGTGTGTCCGTGCATGAGGGACCCTGGCCAAGGCTGGGGAATCACAGCACCAGTGCCTAACACAAGAAGGCGAAAGCTGACGAGGTCATCATTGCATGTCCCCGCCCCTGGGGTATAGCCAGAAAAAGCCCATTGGATGCCACTGATGATGTGCACCTGGCACCACGTACTTCATTGCTCTGCCTCCCTGTTGATCAATCACGTCCGATGCCCCATCCTACCAGAACCCCACCCTGGGGAGGAAGCCAGGAGGCCATGCTGGTCATTACAGGCACCTTTCTCAAAGAAGAAGGGATGGATCTGGGCACCGGCCCCACCCTGCGGGGTAAGTCAGCTGGTATCGGCTGGGGGACACGAGGAAATGGTGCAGGAAGGTGCCAAGGAGCTGGTGGCCAATGGCAAAAAGAGTAAAATAAAAAATAAAAATAAAATTGTCTTCCAAGTGATTGATTTATAATGTATGGAAGACACCAATTATGTACTGGTATTCAAATAGTTTATTTTCTTGTAATCTCATTTCTATAATGTAAGTGCTAAACCTGTCTCAACTACATCATAGCGATGAGTTTATAAGAAGGAGCGCCAGCTTGAAGTATTCTTCCCTTTCAGAACACGGTTCACTAGCAATCTGGATGTGTTTAACTATGCAATACACTGTTTCAGTTTGCTCTTGCAGTAGCTAGCGACCACGATGACAGCAGCTCCATTCCCACAACCAGAAATGTATTTAGATTATTTAATTTTTTCCTGCCCAAAATCAGGTTACCTTGATTGTTCTCTGGCTTAATCGTTAGGCCCATTTCGACGGACAAGAAGATTACATGCTGATGACTCACAGAAGTCCTTCCAACCTGTTCCCATGTGATAACTAGCCTTTTTAAATTCTGTTATGGACATTAAAGATTACAGTTGCCTGTAGTCATTTGAGTTCTCAACTTAGGCATTTAGTAAGTGCCTCTAAGGTCCCATACACTATAAAACATAATGCCTAGGTAAAGGTGATCAACCACGGTCACAATCACCTGCAGGTACTTTTAACATCTAAATTGAAAGAGCAGTGTGGTTGTAGCCTGCTACAATTATATCTTGCTACAGTTTATATCCTGCCATAAGAATCAGCTACTAACTGTTACCATCTGTAAATATAAGTTGGCTGTAGTTGTTGGGACTTTTGTGCCAGTGTTCCTACCTGACATGCAGAAAACAACCTAGTGTGACTGAGACCCTGCTTGAATTGTTTACCGGTACACTGGAGTGACTGTGGTTCCAAACAGTAGCAGGAGGAAGGTGAGAGCACACTCGCTCAGAAAGGAGGAGGGCAGAGCAAGATAAAAGCACTGTGTGGTTCACAAGCGTGAGCACTGTGGCACAAGCATGAGTGGTGCGAGTGCCACTCGGCAACAGAAAATCTAAATATAATAAGGATTTAGATATTGGGGTAAACTACAGTATAATTAGGCAATAGGAAAGAGCTGTGTTAGTGATTCAAAATTGAAAGAAGATTATCATGGGGGTTAAGATATTTATCGCTATATTTGCTATGGTTTTGTAGTCTATTGTAAGAGTTTGAAAGGTGCTTCCTTATGGATGCCGGATGAAGTTTGTATATGGTAAATTAAAATTAGGAATACTTATAAAAGTAAATACCTGTTGTTTTTCCCTTTTTATGGTAACACAAATATTTAACACATATTGGGAGATCGGATTCATGGGCTTATTTTAAATGTATTAAACTGATGAGTATTTGTAAAATTACTTAGACTACATAAGGTTTGATACAGTTGTTAAATTAAAATGTATTGTTTGATGTTGCTGAGTTTGACCTTTCATTGTCTTGCAGGGATATCCACAGGGATCCACAAGAGAAAATTTGGAGCCTATTGGCCACCCACATTTCAAACCCAAAAGTTGTATGAAATTACAAGTAGAAGAAATATCTTTACAAATAAATGGAAACAGTGGAACCAGCAAGGCATGGTAATAGTTTTAAACTCGTATAATTGTAATAATGGGCTATGCAGGAAACAAACTTTTGTTGTTGTTGTTACATTGTTAATATTAGGAGGGATGTTGAGCTGAACCCAGGGCCTGAAGTTTTTAAAAAAATAAGAGTTTTACATGAGAATGCTAGAAGTATAGGAAACAAAATGGATACTCAAGAGTAACAGTCGGGGCACAATTACCAGATATAATAGGGTTAACAGAAACCTGGCTGACAAAAGATATAGATGATGATAAACTTGGTATCCCAGGTTACATATTATCAACAGGACAAATTAAAATGGGAGGGGCTAGTTTTGTACATAAAAAATAGTTTAGGACATACTGAAATGTTAAATAAAGGAAGTTTGCATAATATAGAAACTAGAACAGTTAAAGTTAGTAAACTGGATTTGGTTATTTCTGTGGCTTACTCCCACCAAACAAAAAAACAGAACAGACAGAGGAAACAATTAACATAATACAGGGGGTTGTAGGGGATAAGTATATAGCCCTTATGGATGATTTCAACTGTAATTGGGAGGAAGGAGGGGTAGGTCCTTGAAAGAAGTAGTGTCAGTTTTAGGAGTAGTCCAGTATATCCAAGAACCTACAAGATACACAAATACAACTAGAAAAGAAACAATATTGGATCTGTTATTTGTATCTTATTCACTGACAGTTGAGGCCTCAGGAGTTCTATCACCTTGTCTTGGAGATAATAATCCAATATGGGGAGATACAAGATAGGGCAAAAACAGAACATTTTGAAATCTAACAATACATGGGTGAGAAATATGAAGCTCTTCTCAGAAAATAGTTTCAATTAAGTGTTGAGAGGGAAAAATGGGAGAGGTATAAAGTCATACCAGATCTAAAATTCAACCTAATGACTTTTAGAGACTTTTACTGAATTGTATGATATGCATGACCCAAGAATAAAGAAACAGAACAAATGCCCGGTTAAACTCCCTAGATAAATGATAAGAGCTTAAAAGTATTAGAGTAAAAACAGGTGCTGGAAAAAGCAAGAAAAACAAAACAGGTGAATGATTGGGTTCTGTTTAAACAAAAAGAAATAAATGTAAACAACAGATAAAGAAGGCAAAAATTCTTCATTATAAAGATAAATTGACTGTGGAATCTGATCCTAGAAAATTTTGGAAGACCATTAACTCCTTGTCTAGACCAGGGCAGGAGTTAACAAGAATTTTGTCTCGAAATTAATAAGTCCTTGATTGAGGATACCTATGAAATAGTTAATTCCTTAAACAACTTTTTGTAGATTTACCTGGTATTGCCCAATCAGTGGGTAACCTGGGTTCTCAAAATCAACAGGGTATAGATGACTTTCAAGGCCCCAACCACCTTTTTGATTCAAGATCCTAAAGGTGTCTGATGTCCAGAAGGATTAACCAAAATAAATATTCATAAAGCAATAGGCCCAGATTGTCTGGAAGGAGATTTTTGAGAATAGCGCTAAGTACATATCACCTATAGTGGCAAACATATTTAATTGAAGCTTGCAAGAAAGCTATTTTCCACAACAATGGAGAGTGAGTAAAATCACCTCCATATACAAGGGGGTAAACAAACAGAGTTAAATAACTATAGGCCTATTGCCTTATTGTCTGTCTTGGCAAAGTGTTTGGAGTGGCACGTTCATACTCAAATGACGGATATTTAGAGAGGTATAGATTGATTACACGTATCAGTCAGGGTTTCGAAAGGTTTCTCCACAACATCTGCTGTAATTGAGTTTAACGATCGTGATCAGTACTTCCTTACGTAAGGGATTAGATACAACAGTTATCTTGTGGATCTATCCAAGGCTTTGACCTGGTGGACCACCCCTTCTGCTGCAAACCGCAGAATGGATGGGAATTACAGAAGGCCCCAGGAATGGTTAAGACAGTACTTGGAGGATCGTATACAATTTGTGTCAATAAATGGAGATTACTCTACAAAAGGCATGTAAATAGGGAGTGCCATGGGCCTATGTTAGGACCACTGTTGTTTTTGATATTTAACAACAGCATCCCACAAGTTATACAACATTTACAGATATGGTTGTATGCAGATGACTCTGAAATGGTGACTGGGATGTAATAGTAGGGATTTACAAGAAAAATGCAGGTGGATTTTGGGAGAGTGGGGGTGGTTCACCAGGTCAGGCCTTGTGATGAACATGAAGAAAACAAAAATATTATATTTAGGATCTACACAGAAAGAAAACAAACAACTCACTATAAAGCAGCAGTGCAATGAAAATGGGCTAAATTTGACCCCACTTTTTCTTCCTAATTGATGCCAGATGTCTTCCAGTTTATTTTGGTGGTAAATTTCCAATTTTCATTGTCATTTAAGAATTTTATCAAAGTTTTAATGTAATTATTTCTCAAGAAAAAAGATGGCTGCCTCATTTTGCATATAAATAATATTGAGGACTCCAGGAGGGTAAGAACTAGACAAAATGCAATGTGCAGTACACAGCATAGAAAGCACCTAGAAAACCCAAATCAAAAGTTCTGCCAATATTTCTCATAATCATAGCAGAAAATTAGCTTTTGGAATAACTTTTTTGTTGCACTGCTGCTTTAAAGTGAACAATGATACATATCTGGAACAGGTGTCATCTTATACATATTTGGGAATCATCTTTGATGAGGAAATGACTTTCATAGAACATATTGAACCATTAGTTGATAGAGTGAGTAAAAGAGTGGGACGCTATGAAGAACAACTAGATGTCTAAACAAAAGTAGTAGGAAAAGGGTAGCAGAACAACTAATAGTCCTTGTATTAACATATGGGGATTTAGTATATTGAACTGCCAATAGATAATTTTTGAAAAATTGGATACAGTCTACAACAGAATCGCCAGATATGTGTTGTGGTGTGAGCCAAGAACACACCATTGTGTGATGTTGACTATACTACAGTGGCAAACACTTGAGAATAGATGTGCCATGATGTGGCAAAACGAATTTACAAATATCACATAGATTATCCAGAGCATTATATTAATGAAGGCCTGTTCAGAGGATGTGACCAAGTAAATTTAAGACCAAAAGGACTTGCCAAATAAATAAGATTTATATTTTTGTTAAAGGAAACAATGGAAAAGACAAAGTTTTCCTCAGATACTGCAGAAAATCTCAATTAGTGCTTTCAGACAGTAGCAACTTTATTTAATGATTTAGAGCAGCTACCACAACTTTCACTTCCTGTTGCTGACAGCAGCCATTTCATGAGCAGATGTGAGTTTCCTGAGCTCACTGTATGCTAATATGCCTGTTTCACTTCAGCTATTGGTGGCAGGACACATTGGCATAACCTAAGCTCAGGAAGCTCTCTGCTACTCATGAAATGGTGGCTGCCAGCAATAAAGTGAAAGTTGAAGGCCACCGCTTAAATCACTAAAAAACAGAGTAATTTGTTAAAAATGTTACTGTCTGAAAGCACTAATCAGGCATTTTTGTAGTGCCTGGATAAAGCTGTACCTTTTCCACTGTTTCCTTTAACAAAAATAGATATGGTAAAGTCCGATGTCACCAATCTGCCAAATACTGGAATAGCCTACCCTATTTTGTACATTCATTTCCAGTGTATAGTCAGTTTCTATGGGAATTGATAGCATTAAGTCATGTCAGTTGTTCATGTTTTAAGTAATTAGAACAAATGAACTGTTAAGTTACAGAGGATGGTAAGGAATGTAGTGATTGACTGAGTATTGTCGTGTATGTGAAATACATTGTTCCTTATTTTCATAGCTGTATATTTTATGTATAGACAGATTCTATTGGAAATTGATAGTATTAAGTTATGTTAGTTGCTTAATGTTTTAAGTAATCTAAATGAACGAAATGTTAGAATATTTGAGGGGTGGTAAGGACAATGTAATGACTGAGTGTTTAAGTACTGTCATGTTTGTGAAAATACATTGTTTCCTATATATTTTATGTATAGGTAACATGTTACAAACAGGACATTCTTATAAACTAGGCTTCTGGCTTAAAAGATTTGTTTCCTGTATAAAAATAAAAAATGTTATACTACTACCTCTTGCAGTTCTCATGACAACTGTAAACCTCTTGAGCTGGCTCCGCTAGGTTTACTTGTTTGTCATGACAACTGCTTGAGGTGATTACATCGTGGTTGACCTCCTTTACTTAGGCATTATCCTCTATGTTAAGATTGCATTGTTGTAGTTTTTGTGGGTGGGTGACTGTTATTCCATTAGTGATCCACCATGCTGGTGGTAGTGTCAGTGGGAGGTGATGGTCTGAGTTGTGTCTTAGTCCAGTTTTTAAGGCACAATTTGTCTAGAATTAGACTATTTATCCTGTTTTAGGATGGTGGTTTAACATTATTTTGTTTGGGTATTTTTCTTATTTGTTGTATTTATTTTGTGTGAATCTTGCTCCTGGTTTTTAACTATTGCATTAGAATGCAGCCAACCTGAATTATCTGATTTTACTATGTCTAATTTTCTTTTTAGATCTTATTCACTAAAATCTAGGTTGTTTTATTGTTTGATGGTTACCAAGTATTTCGTTTAGCAGGTATGTGGATTTACTTTATCATGCTTGTTAATTATTTGTTGTCAATGGATTTTTAGTAAAATTAAATTAATCTTTTAAATTAGTTTTTGTTCGCTTTTGTTGGCTGATGAAATCGAAACTAATACTGGTCCTAACCATCTTTGGTACAGTATAAACAACATTGTTTGAAACTTCATTTAAATGTTCGCAGTCTTGTACCTAAAATGACCAAATAGGAAACTCTTACCAGTATTTACCACCCAGATGTTATTGGTATTTCAGAGTGCTGGTTGAAGCCTTCTGTACCTGATAGTTTGCACACTTTACCAGGACAAAGTTTCAATAGACAAGATCATTTAGGCAAAAAGTGTGGTGGGGTTATTGTATATTTTAAAGAACATTTAAAAGTTAATGTGTTCTCCAGTAATTCTAATAGTAATACTCCTTTTGACTAGCTTCTGCTTTGCCTTCCTTTGAGTGGCTTAAAGAATATTGCTTTAGGGTGCTTGTATAATCTCCTTCAATGTGGCTTAACTGGTCTTAGATAATTTTTGGCCTCTGCTGAACCTCTTATTAAACTTTATGATTTTGTTGCTATGTGTGATGTAAATTTAAATAGAAGCTCTCAGCAGAAAAGGACCTCCTGACCCACCTAGTCTACTCTAAGGTCCCTACCTACTACCACTAGACCCCTAATTGATCCGGCCTTCCCCTAGACTGTTACTAAGGTCCCCTGTGTCTATGCCATGCATGTTTGAAACCTGTTACCATTTTGCTAACCACCAACTCTTCTGGGAGTCTGTTCCAGACATTCATCATCCTTTAGCAGGGTGCCTCATGGGTCAGTACTGGGACCAGCCCTCTTCAATGTCTTTATTAGCAATATCATAGATGAGCTGAAGCAGGAGAGCTGGACAAAGTAGCAATTACAGAGACCTGATGCAATGAAAACCAGGACTGGGATGTAGGAGGAACAGGGTAGGAGCAAAGGAGGAGGGTGGCTCTTTATGTGATGGAAAATATAAAGGCCATGGAAATACAGGAGGGACAGGGAGAAGTGGAGGTACTGTGGGTCACCCTGGAGACAAGGAGGGGCCGCTATTTGAACAGGGGTGATCTACAGACTTCAGCACAGGAGGAGGAGGAGGAGCTAAGGATATAATAGAAGAAATCCTGGGGATGGCTAACAAGGGCATGAGATTATGCTGGTGGTGGCTTCAATCAACCAGATGTGGATTGGAGCCTCCATGCTGAAACAAAAGTTAGAAGTAGGGAAATCCTAGACTCCATACAGGTGGCATTCCTCAAGCAAGTAGTTAAAGAAACCACAAGAGGGAGTGATACTGGACCTGATACTGACAAACAGGACAGTGTCACTGATTGATGTCACAGTGGGAAGCCACCTGGGGACCAGTGATCATTGTGCAGTGTGGTTCAACATAAGGACCAGGCCAGAATCTAATCACACTAAAAGGGGTCCTGGACTTCAGTAGGCCAATTTAAAGCAAATGGCACAGTGCTCAAGGAAGCCCTAGCAGGAATAGGGAAATGGGTTTGGTAGAGGAAAAATGGGTAAAAATAAGGAAGGCCATTGAGAAGGCAACTAACCTCTTTGTCAGGCAGGTTAAAAACAGTAAGAGAAAAGTGAAACCATTACGGCTCTCCAAGGAAGTAGCAGAGATAGTAAAGGAAAGAAGCAGGCATTTAAAAGGTACAGTTGACACAGAAGAAAGAAGATAGGGAGAGTTATCAGAAAACAAAAGGCAGGCATGGAAGGCAGTTAGAGAGCAAAAGCATAAACAGAGGAAAACATTGCCAAGTCAGTCAAAGGGGATAAAACATTCTTTAGATACATAAGTGGAAATAATAATAGCAAAACAGGGATAATAATTATAAAAGGGAAGGGGAAGTGTGGAAGAGGACCAGAAGAAAGCAAACATATCGAACAAGTACTTTTGTTCAGTATGCACAAAGGAAGGGTAGGTGATGGGCCACAAATAGACCAAAATGGCATTAGGGGAAGGGAAGTGGACACTAGCCATTTTACAGAGGAGAGAGTCCTCAGGAACTAGCTAAACTAAGAGTAGACACGGTGTGGGACTTGACAGGGTTCACACCAGGATACTTATGGAACTAAAAAGGAACTGTCTATGCCTCTGATGGCCTTGTTCAATCTATCACTGATATGGGGAAGTTCTGGGGACTGAAAGAGGGTGAATGTGGTCCCACTCACACAAAAGGGGAATAGGAGGAAGAAGAAACTACAGGCCTGTAAGCCTGGCTTCAGTGAGTGGGCAAAGTTATAGAAGCACTGCTTTAAGAAAGTATTGAGGCCAGCCCTCCGACACAGCAGTAGCGCTTAATACCATGACGCTGATAACCCAGGTTTGGTAACATACCTGGGCAGTCAAGGGCCGGGCTGGGAGGAGGAGGCTTGAGCATCCACAGACTGCTCATCTTCTCCGGGAGGTGAGGCTCGGCACTTGTATGACCTCTGATCGAGACCAGAGGAACAGCAAGCACCAGCCATTCACAGGGCATGACAGACGTTGGTGATCTCTTCTTGATGTAATCGCACATATCACATCCACAGAACACAGGAAAAACAGCCCCTGCACTCCGAGAAGATGGATCGCCATCACAGATCCTCAACCTCTGCCTTCCCAGTGTCCAAATGAGAACAGGAAAGACTTGGGGTGTATGGGCCCTACCTCATCCCCACCTGGGTGGAAACAGTCAAGGCTCCATGGGAAACACTGAGGACAGGTAAGAGTGGGGCAGATGCCCAGGTGACTCCCGGCGATGCAGAGTGCAGGAGGCTGGTGAGTATAAACAGAAAGTAAAAAAAAACTATTGGCGAATACCTTAAAACCAGTGGATTTCAGGATCCAAGGCAGTATAGATTCACAGGAGAGAGATCTTGCCAAACAAACCCGACTGAGTTGTTTAACTGGGTTACCAGAAAGGTGGATCAGGGAGAAGTGGTGGATGTGACCTACCTGGATTTCAGTAAGGCCTTCTACACTGTTCGCTCAGAAGACTGGTGAAAAGCTGGGCAGCCAGGGAGTGGGTCCAAAGATAATAAAATGGGTATGAAGTTAGCTAAGTAACAGAACTAAGAGGGTGGTGGTGAATGGAGGGTTCCATGTAATTTCAGCTACTGAAAGAACAGCTAGTGCAATTTCAGCAATGCAGTCATAGTAACTACATTTCAGCAACTGGCAACTTCAGCGAGGGACATTTCAGCAAATATAGTCAGATTTTATTTCTGCTAGCTATTGCAGGGGGCTGCGCCCCAAACCCCTCCATTTCTAAATTAACATCCTTTGAGTTGCTCATTGACATCGGAGGATCGCTAAAATGTCACAGTTGCTGTAATGCTGCAGTTGCTGTAATTGTAGTCGTCGATTTTGCTTCGCTGTAATTGAGTAGCTGAATTGACGGCTACTGAATGGAGTTCACTCATTGGAAAGAAAGGTATGTGTCCACTCCTCCAGCATCCCGATCAGGACTGCCAATTTTGTTTTTCAAGTAAAAATAGTGCAGTGCAGGGAGTGCTCCACAGATGTGGAGGTGACTGTAGTGTAACTCTAACATGTTGTTTGGTCACAAAGAATGCAAGGAATGCAGAGTCCTTTTGAAAGCAAGAGGGTCTGCAGGATCTGCCCTCTGCAGCCCTAAAAATGAGCTGTGGTGGGCAGCCCCATGAAGCTGAGAGCTGAGGCAGTGGATGCCACACCTTGCACCACACTGGTGACCCGGGTTCAGGCTCGAGCTCAGGGCATCGGAGTCAGCTGGGGAGGACGAGGAGCTGATCGAGCTGCTGGCTGGAAGCTCTCCTCAAGAAAGTTCAGAGGGCCTCCTTGATGCTTGGCTGCCTCCTAGTGGAGGCTGGGCAGCGGCCTTGCATGAGTAGCCCTGGCGTTAGGTTGGGGAGGGCAGAAGGGGCCTGCAATGGAGCCACAGTGTACAAGCGCACTTCCACGCATGCCACTGTGTTCTGGGGCCTCTGGTTAATGGGGGTGAAAAGTGGAAAATGCGGGACCATGCATGATGAGCTTCCAGCTGGCTCGGGGATCTGCTGGAATGTGTACAGCACCACAAGATCCCGAATGACCCCGGAGCTCAGCAAAGGCTGGCTGGCTGACATAAGCAGTGGTCCGCTGCAGAGGATAAAACCAATATGGAAAAAAAATGAACCGTAGCATGGCTGCAATCATTGACGCTGACCAGCATTGACAGTGGGAGATGTGAGGGAAGCAGGAAAAAGATGTAACTTGAGCCAAAAGTTCTCTGGACAACAGGTAATTACATTGCAAGTGGGCTGGCAGGCAGGTAGAGCTGCTGTTATTGCTGTGATTTCTGTGATTCCTCATCTGTCTGTGAAGGACAGTGGTCAGTCAGCAGCAGTAGGGAGTGGTATCCCAGAGGCTGTTCAGGGGTAAAGAGGACTTGGGACTTCTTCCCATACTATTGTGCTAGGAAATCAGCATAGGGTTCTGAGGCCCTCTGACAGTCAGGTTACTAGATTTTCTTGACCCATTTCATACTGTTCACTAACACACCTGGTAAAGGTGATTGTATGGGCATCCCTTTACAACAGTCCTTGGCGCACATGAGGAAAGGCAGAGATGGAAACCAAGTAGCATGAAAATGTACAAGAAGGTTCTTTTTTTGGATTTTCTTTATACTCCCAACCGCCCGGGCATCCTTCAAGAGCACCCACTCGGATAGACCACTACCCTGGCCTGAACCAACGCATCTCCCTGGCTCACTCCTCCCACATGGACTCCTCAGCAGGTTGACCTCGTATCACTTCCGAGGCTGGTTCCGCCCTACCCCTGGCAGTTAATCACCCGGCGCGAAGTGCCTACCTTGATCTGAACGGGCATGGCAAGGAGCAACCCGGTGCATCTGAGCCAGCTTGTAGGATGTGTAGTGTTCCTTCTGAGGCCTCCGCCATCTCACCGAGGACTGGGAGGCATTTTCTCTTTATTTCCCACGAGCGAGCATCAGGCAGAGCCCCATAGACGCCTGCCGTGCTCGTCCCCACTTAGATCCACAGCAGGTGAAACCCCAGTCTCCACCGGGGGTCACTGCTGCATCGGGGAATCACTGGATCCCACCCCAGGGAGAGAAGAGCTGTCACTCGGATGCTCAATCCTTCTCCCTCCTGCCTACAACCAGCACCCAGGCTCACTCCCAAACCCGGGTCACTGGAGTAGCGCGAGGTGTGGCGTCCAGCGCCTCAACCCTCAGCGCCACCAGGCCCCACAAGAACATTCTTAATGTCAAGTAGTTGATTGGGTAACTGTTGAAAATTCTGCTGTAAATAATTGCCTAACAAAAGTTTGTTAGTGATAATGATCCAGGATGCAGTGATTACTCATTCTGAATATGCCCATTTATGAATATGTAGATCTAGCAGCTATCACTTTCAACAAGAATAATTCCACAGCACTCAGCAACATAAGGTAAAGGTAGGGAAGATTAGAACCTTCAGATTCCAAAACCTCCCAAGTTGCATGTGTCATCGGCCTATCAGGTGGATAGAACACAGTTTGTAAGGAATTAGGAATACTGTAAAGTGATGCATGCTTATTCGATCACTTTTATCAGGTGAGTAAACTAACATTTTAACTTAAAATCATATTTTAAATGCATCAGTCATCAATTTAGTGTTGCATTCAACAATTACATTGTGTGTGTGTTTGTGTATTTTACTACTTGTGCAAATGTATTTTTGTGAGTGCATTACAGTCTGCCAGTGTGTATTAGTGTGTTTGTGTACATGCCCATCATAGTGTACTCATGCATAATGTATATGAACTGCTGTGTGTCTATATATTTATGCATATGCGTGTGGGCATGTGAGTGCCTCTCTGTGTTTGATCTGGGCGGTGTGAGTGTGTTTGTGTATCTGCATCTCGGTGAGTGTGAGTGCATTTATGCACAGTGCGTATATGTGTGCATTATTATGCATATGTGTATGTTGTCTTTATCACTTTGTATTGATCACCTGGGTGAATATGATGTGAATTGTAGATCTGTGGGTGGGTGCCACTGTGTCTGTGTGCTTTTGTGTGTGAGGTGAAAGAACATCTGTGCGTATTGATCATCTGGGTGTCAGTTCATTATGCATCTTTGTGTGAGTGTGAGTGCATCTGTGCGTGTTCCACAACAGTGGGTTGATGTGAACACATCTGTGTGTATTCTGCACTTAAGTGTGAGTGGGGTAAGTGTGTCTGTGTGTATTCTTCTGTGGGTGGGAGTGAGATATCTGCATTGTGCTTCTAGGCATGAATAGGTTGTTGTATTGGGCATCTGTGAGTGGTTGTGTTTAGGTGCATCTGCACTGTACATCTGTGGGTGGAGGAATGTGTGTTTGTGAATGTTAGTGGAGGAGCACCTCTACTGTGCATCTGTGGGTGTGTGGATGTGCTTGTGTGTGTTGTGTATCTGTGGGCTGGAATGAGTCCATGTGCATTTTACATCTGTGGGTAGGTTGTGTTAGTCTGTATGTGTGTATTGTGCATTTGTAGATGGGTGTGAGTGTCTGTATTGTAAATCTGTGGGTGGGTGGATGGGTGGGTGAATGTAAATGCATCCATGTATTGTGCATCTTCAGTAGGTATGGGTACCAGCAAACAGCCCTTTGTAAGCATTTGTCAGGCCTATAATGTTCAGGTACATGCCTCCCTCAACTTCTCTAGAACTTCACCTGTCCTTGGTATGGAGAATGCATCTGAGTGTACAGCTGCTGAGCCTCTGGTATTCAACACATGACCTTGTGGTCCCTTCCTTTTGGGGATCAGTATCACAGGGAGGACCAGGGATTACTAGACTTCTGGATTTTCCTAAAACCCAGCTATTCTTAAATCTCCCCTCAATGGCATGTTTCACTCCCTTGAGACCCTGTAGAATGGCTGCCTCAGTGAAGCATGGGATCCTGTATTCATATAGTGTTCCTACAGTATGGTATGCCCTGATTTCCCCATGAATATTTGTCCAAATGTCTGGTCTGCAGCACCACACACATTTCAGCAGCGAGGACAAATGCCAGCCACTCTGAGTGGGTGACAGCATCCACTGAGGGTTCCCCTTAACCTCTCCATGCAGATTTACAAGTGGGCCTGCCTCCTCCTCCTCCTCCTCCTCCTCCTCCTCTGGATAGCTGCACCCCATAATGTCCACATCAGCACTCCAAGATGCACCGTTGATTATAGGCAGGGGACTCAAAGCCACATTTGCCTTGACACCAACCCTTCCCACCTTCTGGCACTGTAGACAAGTCTTGCAGTAGATTGTCACATCCTTAAAGATACTGGGTTAGTAAAAATTGTTAGTCCGACACATTTTTGTATGACAGGCTTCTCAGTATCCAAAAAGGTATATCATGGGTTAGGGCCAGAAGCTGCTCTCTGTACTCCTCATGGACTGCTATCTGCCAGAGTACCTTGCCTTCTGTCCTCCCATAAGGACCCGCTCTTGATATAGGAACTCATTTTCCCAGTACCTCATTTTTTCTCTCAGTCCTGAGAGTCCACATTACACCTTTGAAGTCAGCTCTCTTAGCTTCTGCAGGGATGTGTCAGCTTGTTGAGCTCTCCAAAATCTGCACACCTGACATCCCAAAACATACTCTCTGGTAAGACAGAAGCCCATGGCTGGGCTCTCCCCAGCTTTAGACCTGGCTTACAACTGCTGCTCCCAGCCAGTCCCTTAGCTACAGCTACTTCCTCTGCTGCTGAGGAAGAAGTTGTTTTCTGGCTACACTGCTCCCTCTCTGCCCTCAGGAGCTTGTTCCCTAGTCTGACAATGAGTAGTATATTGGAATATATTTTGGAAGTACAAGGAAACACAGAAGGAGCAGGACAGAGAACTGTACCAGTTAAAGCAGAAGGAAGTGGGAAGGCAGTCAGAATAGCAAAGGCCCAAAATGAGGAAAAGATAGCCAACTCGGTTAAGAAGGGGATAACACCTTTTATAGGTACATTAGGGAGCAAAGAAAGACTAAGGCTGGGATACTGAGGCTGAAAAAGAGGAAGGTGGTTGGGCAGAGAGACAGTGAAAAAGCTGGGACACTGAACTAATACTTCTGCTCAGTATTCACAACGGAAGAGCAGGGGAGATACCTAATCCAGTCAATAGAAGCACTCTGGATAAGGGGTTGATATTAGTCCTTTCACAGAAGAAAGGGTTCTGAAAGAACTCTTAAAACTGAAGGTGGATAAAGCAATGGGGCCTGATAGGATTCACCCAAGAATTCAAAAGAACTAAGGGAAGAACTAGTAACACCATTGACTACCCATTTTAGTAAATCATGGGAGGATAGTGGTACTTGAGGACTGGAGGAGAGCGGATGTGATTCCTTCTCAGAAAAGGGAGCAAGACAGAGGCAAGAAACTACAGACCTGTCAGTTTGACCTCAGTGGCAGGGAAAATGATGGAATCACTTCTGAAGGAAAGAATTGTTGAGTACCTAGAGGCCAGTGGGGCACAGGACCCAAGGCAGCATGGATTCACAGCAGGAAGGTCATGTCAGACAAATCTAATTGATTTCTTTGACTGGGCGACCAAAGTAGTAGACCAGCGAGGGCTATGGACATGGCTACCTAGACTTAGCAAGGCATTTGACACATTCCCACACAACAGATTAATAAACAAATTAGCCAGCCTGGGAGTGGGTCCCAGGGTGGTAGCCTGGGTAAACACTGGCTGGACAACAGGACACAGCGGGTAATAGTAAATGGAGTCCACAGTGAAGAAAGGAGTGTTACTAGTGGGGTACCACAGAGTTCAGTACTAGGGCCAGTCCTTTAATGTCTGTATAAGTGACATTGTAGAGGGACTGGGAGGAAGGTATGTCTCTTGCAGATGACACAAAGATATGCAACAGGGTCCATACGAAAGTGGGGTGGAAAGGATGAAAAGGGACTTGGCAAGGTTGGAGGAATGGTCAAATGTATGGCAGCTAGATTCAACACAAAGAAGTGCAAAGTAAAGCACCTGGGAAACAAAACCCAGGGAAGAGTACACAATGGGGTGAGATACTGACAACAACAAAATGGAAAGGGACCTGGGGTACAGTAGTCATATCAGACAACCAAAAGTGGGCCAGCAATGTGAGAAGGCAGTAAGGAGGGCTGGGGAATACTGGTATGCATAGGGAGAGGCAACACCAGTAGAAAACAAGAAGTTGTTGGCCCTCTGTACAGACAGTTGGTAGGACCACATCTGGAGTACTGTGTACAGTTCTGGAGACCCCATCTCTGCAAAGACATAGGGTGGAGGCTGTCCAGAGGAGGGCACCAAAATGGTGCAGGGTCTGCACCAGAAAACATATGAAGAAAGACTAAAGGAGCTTAAGATGTATAGCCTCAAGGGGGGGACATGATAGAAACTTTCAAATACCTCAAGGAATCAACAAAGTCCAAGAGGGTAGCATCTTTCAGAAAAAGAGAGTGTGCAAGAACAAGGGGCACAATTTGAAAATAGAGGAGGGATGGCTCAGAGGTATTGTGAGGAAGTATTTCTTCACAGAGCGGGTTGTAGATGCATAGAACAGCCTTCCTGAGGAGGTCATAGAGTCAAAAACAGTGGGGAATTCAAGAATGCATGGGACAGACATAAGGCAATTCTAGTGGGGGTAGGAGGAAGTAGGCTGTTGGTTAACTAGGATCTGCAGCTTATCCATTAGGTAGGGAAATGGGCAGACTAGGTGGGCCAAGCAGTCCTTATCTGCCATCAAATTTTATGTTTCTGTGTTAGTGATGTACACAATATTGGTCCAACTTTCAAAGTTATGGCACATACTTATTGAGCCATGGCCTATCATTTGAACCAACCCCAAGTATGGATGTCTTCAATATCAAAGAGGACTTATTTAGATTCATTCAAAGCTGAAGATACACTGACATTTTAAGCAGAGAAAAAATACAGACCATGCAAACATGGAATATAATAACGCTTCAGATGTATAGACAAACATGAGACTTGTTTCTAACAGATTAGCCCCACATGCAAATAAACCAGCTCTCAGAATGTCAAGAAATGACTATTTTAAACCTACTGATGGATTCATGCATGGCATAATTAAGTACTAAGCAACAACAGGGTGTGTATTATAGGATCATAATTAATGGCTTCCATTTTTTCAATGTAAAAATCCGTGTATTAAATACCGTAACACTTGAGTAGGTGTTACGGCATTTAAGCTCTCTTCCCTTACGAATCGCTCCAGACACTGAGCAAACACAGTCTGAGCTTAAAATGCTCCGCTCTCTTCACACACTACTGACCACAAAACCTCAGGCTGCTTCTTCAGCGGGTCGGAGGCGGAGGTATTCTCACAGTGGGAAGGAGTAAAGGAAGTTGATGGCGCAAGGACAGCCATACGGTGCGACGCGGCTCTTCAGTGCTGCCGACGGGGACCGAGTTTAATCTAAACCTCTAAAAGAAAAAAAATCACCCTTCAATTATAAATAACAAAATATGCGGTGCAGTGTGTTTTACTTGAATTTCACACACTCCCTCATTGTTGGATAGCTAATAACCCCTCGGGCTTCAACCTCAGGGTTTATATTGTTATCCAACAACTCGGGAATGTAAATTCTCGTAACACACTGTACCCTGTACTTTATCCTATATTTAATGAATGCCCCAGGAGTGTTGTATGTCATGAAGCCAAAGGCCATGTGTCCTTATGCCCTGAAAGTGCATTAAAACCCTATGATGCACATCCTGGGGGTGGCTTATTACACTTATAAAATGACTGTAAATAGTTTGGGGAGGACAATGAGATTTGGTACCAGATCATGCATTAACAAAGATTTAATGCATGGTCAGGTGACGCCTTTGGCCAGTGAAACTTCTAGATTTTTTCTTGCCATTTTACAAATCAGATTATGGATGAACCAAGGATTCTGTCCCATGGGATGATGAAACTCAGAATGTCTTAGATCAAATGGGGCCAGGAACTGTTTTAATTGATCAAATTGGCTTAGAGGATTATTTCTTTCAGGCCAGTTCTGGGAAAGATTGTGTGTCTGAAAATACAGACTCATTTAGGAGGATTGGCTTTAAGCCAGAATTCACCTGTTACCCTAGTACCTCACAAAATTCTGCAATCAACACCTTTAAAAGTTAGTCCACTTGGAATTTGACAAAATTCTGGAGACAAGATGCATGAGTTACAACCATAACTTGACTTTTCCTGAACAAAGAGCTTTATGGAATCAGAGGGACTTGAAAAATATAGTTTGTAAACCATTGGACAAAGCTGGCAACATTGTATTATATGAGCAAGGTCTATGATTCACTGAATGATAGGGGGCATTATTAAAACTTCACAGCAACCCTACCAGCCTTTTCCAGAGTGAGTTATTTGATTTGATTGAAGTGGGTTTAGGAGGAGTTGGTTAACTGATGAAGAAATAGGGTTTTTGAAAGCAGACTTCCCCAACATTCCTATGCTCGTAATTTACCAAAGTCCAGAAGGACAAAAATATCCCAGGGAGATCCATTGTCTCAGGTGTGGAATCACTGATACAGAATTTGGCCATTTACTGGGACTGCTTTTGCAACCAAGGGTATTTAATCTAAAACCCCTTATCCGAGACACTATGGAGCTTCCATGCTGCAGGGTTATGTCTGGAGGGCACATTTCAAGTGGCTAATAACTGACGCTGCCAATCTCCACATCAGTATCCCTCATAATTGGGGCATTGAGGTAGTAGAGTATTTTCTGAAGCAGGGTGTACCTCGGATGTTGCACTACTGCCTTTCGCCCTGAGTAGCCTGAGTTTGCCCTAACCAGAAATTACTGCACATTTTATAAATGCTTTATTTACAGAAATGCGGAATGGTGATGGGGCCAGCTTTATCCCATTGTATATGAACCTCTATATGGGGTAATGGGAGGATAGACACATTTATGATGGTCACCATAACCTTTTCAAAGACAAACTCATGCTGTGATATAATTTTATTGACAATATTATATAGGCTATTTACCAGAAATATTTGGAAACCACCCACACCAAACCCTGGCTCTGCCCGTCTCTGACTCTTCCAGGCTCAAAGTTATGGCATTGGAACATGCCACCTCCAGTCCAGGATGAGGGAGACAGGTTGAATCTGCTACTTAAAAAGAAAGCAGATGGATAGCCACACTTAACACCATGGGCTAAATTTTCAAAGGTACAATTTGATGCAGGAGTGACTGAACCAAAAGGAATTGATGCAAGTTGTGTCTTGCACAAATGTTGCAGCAATCTGATTTTGAATGCAGGCTGCATTAAAATCAGGAAGCATAGCACCAACAAGCCCTGCACCACCCCTGGGCCAGAAGTAGTGGTGTGCAATAGGTTGTAGGGGCTTGCACCATGGAAGGGTGCTACAACATCCCCTAAATTGGATTTTGGAAAGCCCCACCATGGCTGCAAGTCATGGCAGTGGTTAAACCAGTCATGAGCTGGTCTAACAGCCTTTGCATCACAGACTGGGATTGTGTTGGGACTGTGCTGGGGGACCTCAACCTGCTGGGTACAGTGCCAGTGGTCCTTTTAGGTGCCCTATTGGGCAGTGTGTACCATGGTATGGTGTGGCAGGGTAGCATGGTGGCACTGACCAGTTGTGCCGAGTACAGTTCCACAGTTCCACAGAGCCATAGACTGGGTAATCCTGAGCATAAAGGCACCAATTAAGACCCCCATTATTCTCAGCCCTGCTGGCTGCCCTGCACCTGTCAAACACCCTACAAGTAGGGACTGTCCCTGGCTACATGGCATGCGGTGCAGGATTGTGTCAGGCACAAACCCATTGGCAGCATGGCATGTCTCGTGGCCCAGCCCTCTGTGTTCTGGCATTCAATCAATCAATCAATCTATCTATCAAAATCTTTATTTATTCAGGTGAACACCATTGAGCAAGCTCATTTGCAAGATGGACCTGATATATAGGTATACAAATTATAACAGTACAATCCAAGCAATGTGCAATAGGTACAGATACAAACTATACAAGGAAAACATAGGTACAGTACAAAGAATAAATAAATAAAGCATTAGTAATTGAGTGTATTAAGGATGGTTTGACTAAGGGACCACTTTGGGTACAGGGAAGTTATGGCCGTTTGTGAACTGGAGGGTGACACATAATGTAGGTGTTTCAGAGTGTCAAGCCTGTCCACTGGAGGCAGGGTGGGCAGGAATACAGGGGAGGATAAGGTGGTGGGGCAACAAAGTGGGTGATAGGGCTAACATAAAAGACAAGTGTGGTGCGAAGGCTCACGGGGAGAACTCCCGAAGCGTAGCATAGATGGTAGTCATATAAACCACGGCTCAGCCGCGGCAGGTTTTTTAGGGGTGGTGAAAACATTTGCAGATTTCTTTAACTAAAAGGTCATAAAGGGTCTTGAAGGGGATATGCTGATTGGGAGCTAAGCTTCAGTGTTTTTGTACAGTATTCCACAGGGATGGCAGCGCAGAACTTATAGCCATTCTCCCGATACGTGTTTTCAGCCTGGGTACCTTCAAGTAAATAAAGGATGAGCTTCTTGGTACATAGGCTCCATGTTTGCAGAGTAGGAGACAATCGGAGATATGGGGAAAGTTTCTTGATGATGGCTTTGAAAGTCCAGGGTAAGGCATTTCTGTTTCTCCTGAAGTGGAGGAGGCCACCCCATGGCTGTATAGAGAGCACAATAATGGGTGGCATGAGGGAGACCAGAAATTAATCTCAATGCCCTGTGGTACAACGTATCCAGTTTAGCAAGGTGTGATGCAGGACAGTGGCTATAAAGGTAGTCAGCTAGTCAACCAAGGAGAGAAATAGTTTGAACCAGCCGATCGCTTGGCATTACTGGTGAGGTAGCTGTTAATCCTAAAAAAGACCAAGCTTTTGTTTTAATTCCTTTCGGAGGTCTTCGTGTGGTCCATAAAGAGAGTCTGTAATCGAGCCATACCCCTAGGTACTTTAACTTGCTAACAAATTCCAGGTTTTCACCCAGGATTGTGTTAATCTGTGGGACAGTGCTGGCAGTGGCTGGGTTTGCATCCAGTAGGAAGGGAGAACACAACATAGCCTTAGTTTTCTTAGCATTTAATAACAGTTTTTTCTTAAGGAGCTGGCTCTTGAGAATGTTGAACTCAATTGTAAATCTTTACAGACTATTTCGGCAAGGAGCGACTAAGGTAGAGGACCGTGTCATGTGTGAAGAGATGAAGCTCGGCCTTGGTTATGTTCATATCAATGTTGTTCACATAGATTGCAAACAGTAATGGACCCAGAATCGAACCCTGGGGACCCCTCTTAGCAGAGGTTTATGGGGGATAGTTCACCATCTGACTTAACTTGCTGCCACCGTCAGAGAGATAATCGGCAAACCAGTGAAGGGACAGTGGATCCAGTCCCAAGACCTTAAGGGAGGAGAGGAGCAGGTCGGGTCGACAGTGTCAAAGACCTTGCTTAGGTCTAGAAACACAGCACAGACAAATTTCTTATTTTCCAGGTTGCAGTGCCAGCCATTGGTAACTTAGCTAGGGCCGTGGTACTGTGCTGTGCTCTAAAGCCTGATTGCATAGGATTTAGAAGGTTCATCGATTCTACATATATTTTCAGTTGCTTGTTTACAATGTTTTCCAGTAATTTGGACCTCGTGGGTAGTAATGAAATTGGTCTGTAATTGTTTAGATCACAAGGATCCCCAGATTTGAACAAAGGAATAACATGAGCTGTTTTCCATAAGGATGGGAGGGTACCGTGGGACAGAGAAATATTGAATAGGTGGGTATAGGTGCGGACAGGACATGGAAGGTGACTTTCAGAAAGTAAGGATCCAGAGAGTCGGCACCTGTGCTTCCTATCGCTCCAGCTTTAGTGGAAGTTCTCTACCTCCTTCACGGAAGTATGCTGGAGGAGAAAACTGAGTTGGTTGGAGGAGGTTCTGAGCTTTGGGGATCCAGTTGGGAGTGTAGGGATCTTGTAGGTGAGTTGTCAAAAGCAAGGCCTCAATGGCAAAGTGGTTGTTAAAGCATCTAGGATTTCCATTTTGTCGCAGATGGTGACACTGCCAGCAGTGATCTTTGCAGGCAAGAAGTTAACCGGGTGTGACCAGACATATCCTTAATGGATTTTCAAAATTTGGAGGAGATTCTGGAGGTGGAATCCAGCTCCATGTGGAAGTAGGAAGCTTAGCATCTCTTGTCAACTTGGTGCACTCATTCCTAGCTTTTCTAAAGTTACACCAGTCCATAGGATTTTTAGTAGATCATGCTTTTTTGAAAGTTTGTCCCTATTCAGTAAAACTGATTTGAGTTCAGGTGTGAAACAGCGACAGGTTCTACCCTTATCCTGGTTTTATGAGTGGGGCATACTTATTTAGAGCCAAAGTCATAATTTCAGAGAAAATCTCGTAAGCCAACTGTACCGACTTGGTTGAGTAAAAAATCCTGCCAACGCACTGAGAGTTTTAGCTCATCAAGGTAGGCAGATCGGGTGGCGCTGTCCTCTTAGTGGTGAACCTTGACATGAAGGGTGGGTATTGAACTGACCTTATGCTAGCAATAATACAATGATCACTAAAGTCTGTGAAAAACATGACTAGATTCCCCATCTATGGGTGCTGTGGTAGCAATGGTACATTGGTGGCACCCCATAGGCAAGTGACATTCACGACTGTGGAGAAAGGAGTGGCAATGGAACTTCTACTGGTGTTGTACACTATGCACGCATCCACTTGGTATGTCAGTGACACTGTTATGATTAAGTAGGATTCTGTCAGGGACGGAGCTTCCCACCCCTGTATTTGTGGTAGCAAGTGCATAGTCATTCCTTCTCCCAGGTTCATGTATGTCACCTTCCTATAGAGGTGAACACTGACCTGCCATTGCTACCATAGCACCTGTAGATGTAGGATGCCAGCACACAGAGAGCTGGGCCACAGAGGCATGCCATTCTGCCAGTTGGTATGTGCTAACATGATCCTGCACTGCATACCATGCAGCCAGGAACAGTCCCCACTTGTTGGGGAGATTGAGAGGTATGGAATAGCCAGCAGGGCTGAGAACACCAGGGGTCCAGGTCATGGTTAGTGCCTCCATGCTCAGGATTACCCGTCTGTGGCTCTGTGGCACTGTACTGGGCACAACTGCCCAGTGCCACAATGCTACCCTGCACACCATGCCGTGGCACACACCACCCAATAGGGCACCCAAACAGGACTGTTAGCAATGTACCCTGTAGGTTGCAGGGTTCCTTCTCCCAAAACATTGTGGTTCTGGGGCCAGCTTTGTGCTGGGCAGAGGGGGATGACTGCACCTCTGTCAAACCCCTTCAGTGTGCCACATGTTCAGGGCAACACTCCACCTGCAGTAAATCTGGGAATTTGGCACAGAAACCCCTATTGTACTAAAATCCAGGGCAGGGTCCCTGGCACACCAGAAGTTTGTCACAGATGAGGGTATGGCACAAGTTGCATCGATCTAGCAGCCTTTAAAAATCAGGCCCCTACGTCCTCATGAGCCCAATGAAAAGACTGACTATCTGCCTTTCTTAAAAAAACAGGAAAGTAAATAATACTACTAATTCAGACTCAGCCATAGAAAATGTCATGTTTCATGTAAATTGTTCTTACAGTACTTGTTGCACTAATGATTGCTGTGTCTCCTTTCTTAGATTGGCCAAAGGATAATATCTGAGGGTTTGGCTATGAAAACAAATTGAAAAAAGAAAGAATGAAAACTGAGATTTACTGGAAAATAAGAACATAAGAAGAAACAAAGGAGCAGTGGCCTCTACCAATTTACCAACAGTAGATAGTTTGGAGTGATGCTGTAAGTCCTTTTCACTCCCCTTTTCATTTTATATATAGTGGATAAAAGTTTGTTTTTATTATAGGTGACAGTTTTCAGCATTTCTTGATGCAGCTGTATTTCAGGAAATATCCAGGCGTCATCAATAACTTTGTTTGGTGTGCTGTCATATTATATGATCTCTCCTAAGCCAATCACATATCTTGCATATTATAACTATTTACTTTGAGTACTATTCTGTATGACTAGGTCTGCTTTTCATTCACAGACTTATAACTTTTTTATTATATCCCTCTTCTTTGATGGCAGGCTTACTAGGAAGTCATGCAACACTGATGTACAAAACTGCTATCAGATCACTTTTAGGAGGGTGGGGCTCTGCCTGGATCCAGGAGCCCTGCTTCTTCTTCACAAAAATAGCTTTTTCAGTCTCCTTCTTTCGTCTCTGGTCAGTAGCACTGGAGCTAGAAGCCAGCTGGAGTGGTTCAGGAGTCAGCCAATCAGCATCTTCTACATGCCTCTGAGTTCCTAGCCCACCTGTTGACATGAATCAGGAAGCTTTACAGGGATTTAAAACCTGACACAGTCAGACGTCAGGATATTGCCACTAGATTGTTACTAGGAGGGGGCTCTGCCTAGAACCAGGAGCCCCCTCCTTCACAAAAGAGCTTTTTTGTTCCTTCTTGTGTCTTAGGTCAGCAGCACCAGAGCTAGACGCCAGCTGAAGGGGTTCAGGAGTCAGTCAGCACCTTCTACATGCCCCTCTGCCTTCCAGCCCAGCAGTTGGTGTGAAGCAGGAAGCTTTACAGGGATTTAAAACCCACAACACAGTCAGATCTGGGAAAACTACTGCCAGATCGCTTCTAGCAGGGGCTCTGCTGATCCAGAAGCCCTCCGCCTCCTTCCCTCACAAAATAGTTTTTTATTGGTCTCTTTCTTGCATCTCCAATCAGCAGCACCAGAGCTAGAAGCTTACAGAGGGGTTCAGGAGTTAGCCAATCGGCATCTTCTACACACACCCTGCCTTCTAGCCCACCAGTTGGTTTGCTCCTTTGGGTGCCAGTCAATGTCTGACTTCTTTTAAGGAACAGCCCTCAAGCAGCACCCATGTTGTGGCCCACCTATGTGAAGGCCAATGCAAAAGGGCAGGACATTGAAGTCTGTCCAACAAGGCAGCCAGCCACTCTGCAACCAAGCTGCAACCAAGCTGACCCACATGGACAAACAAGGTACTCTGCCTTTAGACCATTTACTAGCTAACACTACCCAGCATTACTTCTGGCTAGGATTAATTAGGTAAGCCCTGAGTGCTGAGCTCACCTACTTATTTAAGTTTGTTTTGTTGAGCTTTGCTTGTACTGAATTGATTGGGCTGAGCAAGCTGCCCGGCCAGATTTTGAACTTGGCACCACTATCAGCTCCCTGTGTGTGTGCTGCTGCTGCGATATAGAGCTTAGAGCTTTATTAGAGCATTAAGTTGCTCTGTACAGTCAGATTGTTGTATTTCCTAGCTTGTGAATTTTAACCTAACAGTATTTTAAAATAGTTTCTGTGCTTATCTGCTAGCAGCATTTTTCCGCCAATCCTCCCACCCCCTACTCCTACCTTAATTAAATACACTTCAATCCCACCCTGCCCTCTGCCAATTGGTCCCAGAAGAAAGGAGACATTTCAGTACAACATTAAGCCTACAGATCCAACCTCCTGCATTTCTAGCCACCCTCTTCCTGAAGGTACTCCTTGTCTGCTGTCAGTGCTCCCTAGAACCTAAACCAGTACTAATTTTAAACATTTCTCTCCTTTTCCTGGATACTATGTACATAGAGAGGTTTGTGGCCACAACCACAACACTTGTCTTCTTTCTGCATGTGGCTCTTTAAGCCTGCTTCTATCATTGTACTCCAATTATTCTTCCTATCACTGCTGGTAAATCTCAGCATCTGCTTACCTAGCCTGTTATACTAAAACTCTCTCCTTCCGTTAGCTGTACTTCACCCTACACTACCTAGTATTGCTGCTCCCCTCAGTGCTCCTCTCTCCTTCCTTTAGCTATACTTCTCCCTTCACTACTTATTATTGCTGCTCTCCCTCTGTGTTCCACAATATCTCTCCATCTCATCCTCTACCCAACTTTATCTCACTCTTTACCATATTCATTTCTATCTACCCATCCTCGTCTCACACCATCATGCTTGCTCTCAGTATCTTTATCCTCCCCTGCTATTTCCCTTGCTATCCCTTCTGCCTTCTTCCACCTGTATGTCTCTGGCTATAAATCCTGTACACCTCTGCCTTCGCTCTGCTCCCTTTAGCACCTCCTCCTCACATCACTGGCCAACTTAGCTGCACACCCTTGCCAATAAGCTCCTCGATCCTCCACCTACTTCCAGGCTGGACTGGCTCACTACATTCCGTCACTGGATCACCCTTAGTCTCCCCACCCCCATCGTCATTCCAACTGCAGTTGGCTGGCTAACCCTGTAAAGTTTATGTTAACAGTACTGCTATTATTAGCTGGAGATATCGAACCCAATCCTGACCTGGACCCCACCACACCCTTACAAATTCCCTGCTGCCACAAGCTAGGTCACTTAAACAGCAGGAGCATCCCAAGAAAATCTCTCTGCTCCAACCCTTAGTGCTCTCACTCAAACCTGATGTTCTAATCATCACAGAAACATGGCTAAAACTTCACATCCATGATGACTGTGTCTCTATCCCCGGCTACTCCCTCATCCACCAAGACTGGCTTGGAAATGGTAAGGGCAGAGGGTTGCTATGTATCCTCTTCCCTTACTCTCACTCCTATACTCACAACAGCCATCCCACAGACACAAGAATCTCTGCTGGTGAAACTCACCTTTCTTTGCTCCATACCAATTTTATTGTGGGCTCCTACTGCTGCCCCAAGCTCACACATCATCGAACATTGACCTCTTAGCCACCCTACAAACTCATGCGGCCAGCAGCAACTCCATGTCTTGGGTGACTTCAATGTAAATTAACTACGCTCCTTCTCAATCCAAAATTCAGTAAGACATTGCTGCCCCAAACCTTACCCAACAGCTCAATGAACCTTCTCATCTGAACACAAAATCCCTCAACCACTCTCTGATAGACTGGGTCCTTTCTTCCCATCCTTATCGCATAATTATGGCTGTCTACTCCTTGACTCATTAAGTGACCACCACTTGATCTATGCAGTTAGGAATATCCACTGCCCCAAATCCCCCTAAAACACAGCTGCTGTGGTCCTACAACTCCCTAAATACCATTTCACTCCTACATGACCTGGCTATCATATTCTGGTCCTTTATCACCCAAGCCCCTCCATTGATGCTGCTCTTGACTACTTCAAGTCAAATTTTCTCTCTGTCTGGAATACCCATGCACCTCTGAGAAAAATATGTGTGTGGGACTCGCCTGCCCTGGGTCTCTGCTGATCTCTTAGCCTGTCTCTGAGCTCGTGACCAAGCATGGAAGACCCACAAATCTTCCTGCTGACTTCCAGAAATATAGAATGCTCCAAAATGCCTGCATGAGGGCAATCAGACTTGGAAAGTCAGAATACTTTCAGGACACCTTCCTTACTAATATGAATCACCCTCCAAGTTCTAGAAAGTGGTAAATTCCTTATTCCACCCCAATCTCAGCCACCTTCACCTGTGATCAAAATTGGCAACGTCACATTGTTAGATCCTCAACCTGTAGCAACAGAGTTCAACTCCTTCTTTACCACCTGTGCATCATCCCTGCTGTCCTCTCTCCCCTCGGTTTCTTCTGATCCTGTCCTACCTCCTTCCCCCTTCTCCCCTCTCTCATGTTCCTTCACTTTCAGACCCATTATCTCTGAGGATGTCTACAATGCTGTTATTACACTCAATCCTCTAAGGGTAAGTGGGCCTCATGGCTGGATGTCAAAATGTTTTATCTATCCACCCTTGCCAGCGTCCCCTCTTGCCTCTCTTCCAAATCTCTCCTTCTCTCTTGCTACTGTTCCTACTGAGTGGAAACAGGCTACTGTCATCTCCCTCCCTAAAGAAGGTGACCCTCCTCCACTGGTAACTACCACCCAATCTCCCTGCTTCCCATTCTCACTAAACTGCAGGAACATCTAGTCCTATCCAGCTTTCCTCCTTCCTTGACTCAGTTTCCTTTTTCACCCCTTACCAGTCTGATTTTAGGAGATCCCACTTCATCATCACCTTGCTGATGAGGGTTACTGACACCATCAAACAGGCATGGACTAGGGTCACATCACCTCTTCCATCTTCGTCAACCACAAAGGCTTTCGACACTGTCTCACACCCCTCCTCCTCTCTTATCTTACCAATGCAGGGCTCTCCATTGAGACTACCAGCTTGGTTCCACGAACCTACATAGTAGGTTCGTCACAGTCTGTTCGCATTGGCAACTCCCTCCCTCCTTTCCCCATAACCACTGGTGTGCCCCAAGGCTCTGTCCTTGGCCCTCTGCTATTTTCTATCTTTCTAAATGACCTTCCTCTTCCTGATGGTACTCTCTATCCATATGTATGCAGACAACACTGTCTTGTATGCATCTAGCACCTCCATCACTGAAGTGGTGGCCAAACTTCAGCATGACTTCAATAATGTTTAGCTGTGGCTCACTCAAACCAACATCTGCTGAATGCCAAGAAAACAGTTTCTATGACCTTCAGCACTAGGCAAAGACTCTCGGCTCCCTTCCTTCCACACCTGGATGGGACTGTGCTGAGACTGCTCCTCCTTTAGATACTTTGGTGTTTGGCTTGACTGACACCTCAACTTTTCTATACACATTGAAGCCATCCACAAGAAATTTCACCTAAACTGGATGCTCTGTGACCATAACCAGGGCTGCATCCCTGCCAGTTTGCCGGGCCATTGTACAGGAAATGATTCTCCCATCTTCAACTATGGGACTTCATATACAGTGCCACCCATCCTCCTCCTCCTCCTCCTCCTTAACCAGACTGGACACTCTCTTCCACTCCTTCTGCTGCTTCACCTCAACTGTCCCCCTCACACTCACCACTGTACCTTTTACCAATCACTGTACCTCCCTCCCTGGAGGACAGATGGTGCACTCATTGTAGCAGCTTCTTGGCAAATTCTGGTCCCAGTCCCTACCTTCCTATCTCTGCTGCTTGCTCACCACCCTTACCCTCCTCCTCTCATTGCTCAGAAATTCTGACCCTCACACTTTAACCTTCCCTCTTCGTACCTCTGCAGCAGGTCAGGCTGCCTTTTCATACCAGTTCCCAGCTCTGTGGAGCTCCTTCCTATAGCACATTCGATTTGCCCCTCCCTCGGGTTTTCAATTACCTCATAAATAAACATTTCTGCTCCCCTGCACCTGTCCTAATCCCCTGCCTCTTTCCACCCTGCTGTTCCTACCCAGCTTGTCCTCTGCAGATGTTTCAGGCTTTAGGCATAAAAGCACATATCAACCCCTACCAAAGCAATTCTATATTCTTATTTATGCAACATGTACTAGCTATGTGTACAAGGATATTTCCAATTGCCAAATTCTTAAGTTGTGCTAAAATGTCCATCTTCATTATTGTAAATTTCTTGTATTTTGTATTTGCATTTGTTTACTTATACTGTATTGGTTTTGTGTTGTTGAGCATCCGTATTATATATTTCTCAAATATTCCTTAATGCTGTATTCAGTATGTTGCCTGTACTCCCATTTGTTCCCCTTCCCCAGAACGCAACCTGGAAATGAGCTTCTGCTCAGTATGTTCTTCCTGGTAAAACTTTAGATAAATATATGAATAAATAAATAAATAAATATCTAGATTGTGCTTGATTTGAAACATATCTCTTTAAACATGTTGATTGACTGTGCTGAGCTTTTCTAAGTTTTTGTCAGATTGAATCCTGTTTTTCTGTTTCAGTTTGTTGGTACTGAATTGTTTGTACTGAGCTATCTAGATTGAGCTTGAATTAAAACCTACTTCTTTAAGTTTGTTTGAATTGTTTGTGCTGAGCTTATCTAATTTGTTCTTTAACAGTAGTATAGGATTGTCAATTGTAATGGGTGTGGGGCATTCATCTCCAGGGACCTCTCTGGAGGAGACATTGCCCATTTGCAAGAACCTAATATAGCTCAGGGCTGAGCTGGAGGCAGCAAGGGTAGAACTGTCCTATCTGCATCTTCAACTAAGCTGGAACTCACCTCCCACACTCCCACAGAGGCCCATTGGCCTAGAAGAGTGGAAGGTGGTGGAGAGAGGAAAGGGCAGGCTTAGTCACATTGAGGTCATCTGCAGGGCCACTGGAAAACTGTGGAAAATTTTACCTAAAATGCAGAGTCTTTTGCAGAAATTGCAGGAAAATTGCGGGGTTCACTATACATCCCCACTTACCCCAATAAATCTTTTATTGTTTGCTGCAGCATGTATTGATCACATGAATTGTTAGATAAACGTGTTGTCACTTGTAAATGCTTTCAATATGAAGAAAGGTGTGTGTTTTGAAATGCACTGCAAACTGATCATTATGTAGCATATCTTCTAAAAATCTAAAGACATCTAAGTCATGCAGTGCTAAGTAGATTTTATTTAGTAATTCAGTCAGTTCGTATGAATAAATCCTGAAACAACATATTTGCCAGTTTCTAGATGTTAAATAATGAAGCCTGTTTAACAACTACTTACTTTGGTGTAACAAAAAAACAGATAACCAGGGTGCCTAATAAAGTTCTAATAAAAACAATGTTTATTTTGTTAAAATAATTACTGTTCTTAATCAGCACTGTAAGTACATTTTAAAATCACATGATAAAAGTATTAAATCATGAAAATAGCTTTCATTACATCATACAAATGTTTCTGATACATGATACTTTTGTTCTACTCAGTTTGCAGTGATTTTACTTGAGGTTGCAATTATTTTGTCTATGTGAAGGTAACTGTTTAAAATATACTTAACCTATTAAACATGTTTTCAGAAATGTTTGCTTTTGTAGGCTTTATATGTGAGTATGCAGTTGTGGAAGACTGACATGTAAGGAATCATTGTCACCAACCCCTCAGAAGCACAATCAAGCTTATATCTGTCCCAGCACTACTCAGATTGCAAACTGATTTGTAACCCTTGCAGAGCTTCAGGAACCTGACTCTGTCTGATGGGGCACCAGGTGAATCAGAGGCTAAGGAGGACAACACCATGGCATGCAAAGGAAGAAACAAGAACAAATAGAAAAGACAAGAAGATACTAGTGGTAGGGGACTTTATGGTCAGGGGTGTATAATCAGCAATGGAGAAACACACGGGAGAGAGAGAGAGAGAGAGGTTAGATGCTGTCCTGTGCATCAGCCCACCAAGATGTAGAATGAATAAGGAGGATCATGGAGAGGGTGGGCAGAGACCTGGGGTGCTAGGTTCATCTGGGAACCAACAATCTGGTGAACAAGTCAGTGGAAACAGTGAAGCAAAGCTTTCAGAGACTAGGGGATGGATTAGCAGCACACTCGGCCACTCTGGCCTTTGGGGAAGAAGGACAACATTGGGAAAAGAACTAGGCATTCAATGGGTGGCTCAAATGGTGGTGTCAGGAAAAGAGTTTCACTTTGTGGGTGACTGGGAAGACGCCCGGAAAGGAGGCAATTCAGGGGTGGCAGACTCCACCTGACAAAAGAAGGTCAGTGCACTAAGGCAGAAATTTGACATCTACATCAGATGACAAACTGACTACAGGGGAGTCTGATGCTAGGGGAACCAACATGGTGGATAGGAGGGAGACGAACCTAACTAGTACCTCCAAACCTGGGGACTGGAAATAGCACAACAAGGAAGGAACAAACAATTCAGGAGCAAACTGGTGTAAGGCAAGTAATAGCTAGAAGGGGGTACAAATAAAGGGTGCTGCAGGTACATCGGGACAAAAGAGGTCAGGAGCTGCAAAGGAAATACCCAACACATAACAACAAGTGCTCAGAGGGTATCTGGAAAGGGTCTGCCTCAGCATGAGGAGCCCAGGTAACAAAATTAGTGAGCTACAGGCAATGATAATGAAGATTGACCTTGTTGCCAACATTGAAACATGGGCTTTAGACAACAATGATTAAGACCTACAATGACAGAATACTTACTATTCAGGAGGGATAGAAGAGAAGGTGGAGGGGCTTGCAGCCCTTATGTCAGGATGGTTCTGAAGTAGTGGAGGATGGGAATATCAAGTGTGGTATGGAGAAAGCGGAGTCACTGTGGGTAGAGATCACAGCAGTGCTGGACTGGAAACTACACCTGGGGTGCTGTACAGACCATTAGGACAGAAAGTGGGTTACATTTCTTCCACCACATCAGGGAAAAAAGGAAAAGGGAGGGAATTGTTGGTTGTCAGATATGGGTAAGTTAATGGAGGAGAGTAGCAAAAGCTGATGGCATAAATGACTAGTACTTTTTGCTCTGTCTTCACTCAGAGAGGATTCTGGCCCCTACACCAAGTGGTATCCATGTGGCCACTAGAGGATTCTGTAGATGGAAACACCAGCATTCACTAGGGATAGGACGGAAAGGACTGGCAGCCCTCAAGATAGACAAAGCCCCAGGTCTGGACAGGATGCATCCAAGAGTGCTAAGGAGTTGACAGAAGAAGTGGCTGATCCTCTGGTAATGCTATTCAACAGCTCACAATAGGCAGGGGATATTTCCTAGAGATTGAGAGTGGGTCCAACATGGTTCTGCTCCATAAAGGGAGGATAATAAACAGGCAGGGTATTACAGGCAAGTCAGTCTTACCTCTATTATAGGAAACTGATGGAATCTTTGATCATGCAGAATCTCATTGACTACCTGGAAAAACAGTCTCTGGAATAGTAAGCAGCATTGATTCATGGCAGGAGGTCCTCTCAGACCAACTTATTCATCTTCTTTGATTGGGTAATGAGGGAGCTGGACAGTGGTCATGCAGTGGATCTACTATATTTGACTTAAGCAAGGCTTTCAACTCAGTGCCTCATAGATGCTTGTGCTGAAGAAGATGAAGGATCTGGGGCAGCAAAAGATATTGTGAGATGGGTGGGAAACAGGCCCAAGGGTAGGCAGCAGTGGGTTGTTGTCAATGGGGTCAAATCAGTGGAGAGGGAGGTCATAAGGGATGCCACAGGATCAGTCCTAGGCCCAGTCCTTTTAAGGTGTTCATTAGCAACATTTGTGAAGGAATCCAATGTAAAACTGGCCTCTTCGCAGATGAGACTAATCTCCATAGAAGGTGGATAGTGTTGAAGGAGTTAGGGAATTACAAAATGACCTCCAAAGGCTGGAGAGATGGTCAAATGTGTGACAACTTCAATGCCAAAAAGTGCAAGGCAATGCACCTGGGGAGAAAGAAAGAATCCAAAGACAGACTACTGGTTAAATGGGATTCACAAAAGAAAGGGTTCTACAAGAGCTTGCTAAGCTCAGGGTGGATAAGGCAACCGGACTTGATGGCATACATCCCAGTGTACTTAAGGAGCTAAAGGTGGAACTAGCAGAGCCATTAGCAGAACTGTTTAGTGAGTCTCTGAGCACAGGAGAGGTCCCAGAAGACTGGAGAAGGGCTCATGTGATCCCGCTCCACAAGAGTGGTAGCAGGGAGGCAGGGAACTACAGACAGTCAGTCTTACCTCAGTAGTGGGCAAGATTATGGAGGCACTCCTAAAGGAAAGGATAGTGCAACACCTGGAATCCATAGGGCACAGGATCCAAGACAGCATGGGTTTACAAAGGAAGGTCCTGTCAAACTAATCTCATAGATTTCTTTGACTGGGTAACCAGAGTGGTGGACAAGGAGGAGCAGTTGATGTCGCCCTACCTTGACTTCAGCAAAGCTTTTGACACTGTTCCACATAGAAGATTGATAAATAAGCTGGGTAGGCTCGGGTGGGTCAGAAGTTGGTCAACTGGGTGGCAAACTGGTTGATGGGCAGAAAACAGAGAGTGGTGGTAAATGGTATACAGTCAGAAGAGATGCAAGTCACAAGTGGGGTACCTCAGGGATCAGTCCTGGGCCAGTCCTCTTCAACATCTTCATTAGTGACCTTGCAGATGGACTAGAGGGTAAGGCTTGTCTGTTTGCAGATGACACCAAGATCTGCAACAGAGTAGATGATCCAGATGGGGTGGGCAGAATGAGAAGAGATCTGGATAAACTAGCAAAATGGTCAGAAGAGTGGCAACTGGGATTTAATGCAAAGAAGTGCAAAATCATGCACATAGGGAAGAGAAACCCTGAAGCCACCTATAGGCTGGGAGGGTTGCTAGCAGTCACAAAGGAAGAAAGAGACGGGCATCATCATCACCGATGACCTGAAATCATCCAAGCAGACCTCTAAAGCAGTAGGTAAGGCTAGGGCAGTGTTAGGGTGTAGTAGGGTATCACAAGTCGTAAGAGGAGGTAATAATCCCTCTTTACAAGACACTAGTTAGGCCCCATCTGGAGTACTTCATGCAGTATTGGAGGACACACCTTCACAAGGACATTAACGAAATTGAGGCAGTCCAGAGAAGGGCAACCAAAATGGTGCAGGACTGCATCAGAAGACATATGAGGACAGATTAACAGAGCTCAATATGCAATACCCTTGAGCAAAGGAGGGAGAGGTGATATGATTGAGGCATTCAAACACCTTAAGGGCATTAACAAGGTGAAAGAGTCTAACATGTTTAAATATAAGAAAAATAGCAGGACAAGAGGACACAGCATGAGATTAGAGGGGCTGATTAAGGGGAATGTGAGGAAATTCTTTTCACAGAAAGGGTGGTGGATGCATGGAATGGCTTACCACAAGAAGTGGTGGCTATGAATACAGTGCAGGGCTTCAAACAGGCATGGGATAGGCGTAAGGGAGCAATACAAATGACTATGAATAGATAGGCCACTGACAGAGCAAGGCCGATGGCACATTTATAAGGTAGAAAAGAAATGGGCAGACTGGATGGGCCTTGCGGTCCTTATCTGCCGTCAACATCTATGTTTCTATGTTATTCAACTTATCACAACAACAACAGAGGAGTGTGACGTGAGAGTCATTATCAGCAACACCCTAAAGCAGTTAAGCCAGTGCAACAAAGCCTACTCGCGAGGCAAATAGGATGCTGGGATGTAGGGAGAGGTGTATAGACAGTAGAAGGAGGGACGTGCTTCTCTTTTATAAACCCTTGTTGTGGCCACCTCTAGAGTACCTGTGTCAATTCTGGAGTCCTCACCTCAGAAAGGATAAGAATAAGGATAAGCTGGAGGTGGTACAGCATAGGGTGACAAAGATGATTCAGGGTCTACAGTGAGAATCCTACAAGAAACATATGAGGGCAACATGTACCATGGGAGGTCTGAAGGAGTGGGAGATATGTTAGAGACCTTTAAATTTCTGAAAGGGATTAATAATGTAAACAGCGCAGAATTATTTAGAAGGAATGCCAGCTCAGTAACACAAGGGCATGACCGGAAACTGAAAGGGGGAGCTTCAGGAGGGCTTGAGGAAATATTATTTTACCAAATGGGTGGTGGAACTATGGAATAGCCTGTCTGCCAAGTGGTGGGGACTGAAACCATTGAGGACTTCAGCATGGGTGGGACCAAGCAATGGGAATAAGCAAACTCTATGCCAAGTAAGGGAGGAGGAAGGAGGAGCTGAAGGAGGAATAAGTCCTGGAGAGACACTCGGTTTCAGGGTAGGATAGTAGTAGTATAAGTTCATATATCTCATCAAATGTTAAATTTCAGCCAATCAGTGCATGCCACGTCATTTGACAGGTGGGCATGGCCTAAAATGGACCAATCAGAACCATCCCTTGTTAAACCGGAAGTACCTCCCTAAAATGCGCTAGCCCCACCCACTTCTGGCGGAAGTGACTTAAGCTCAAACCAGTGTCCCGCTCCTTGGCGCAGGAAATGATACGGTGTGAACCCGTGTCCCACCCATTTGCGCAGGAAATGACCCACACTGAAACCCTGGAAGTGACATAGCAGCACCATTTTGTAGCGTCCTACATCCCTCATTCTCAGTACATTCCTTGAACCCCTGCCACCCACCATTTTGTAGCCCTGTGCCCTCCTTCTCTGACACTCCTCAGACCCTGCCACCCACCATTTTGTAAGCATCCTGCCCTCCTTCCGTACACTCCTCGAACACCTGCCACCCACCATTTTGTAAGCATCCCACGCCCCTCCTTCTCATACACACCTTGAACCCCTGCCACGCCATCCTGGCTGGAACCCAAGCCCCACTGTGCTAGCTCAAACTCCTGTCCCCTCCTTTCTCCTGCACCCCACCGTCCTGGCTCGAACCCCTGTCCCTCTTACCACCATGCCCCCACCCACCCTCACATCTGTTCAGGAAAGGGACAAGTCTTTTGGGCAATCTGTTTAAATGCTTCATTGGCAAGCTTTTAAACTAGTCAAGGGGAGGCACTGATAAGCAGCAGGAAAATCCCAGCCTCCCTACAAAACAGGGTACTAAATGAGAAAAAGACCAAGGTAGAAAGGTCAGTGGGGATGCTGCTACATAAGGTAAAGCCATCAAAAATGGAGAGCAATGAGTACCAATGCCCGTAGTCTGGGTAACAAGCTTCTTGAATTAGTGGCCCTTTACGGGAGGAACATCTGGATATCGTGGCAGTCACAGAAACATGGCACACACAAAACCATGACTGGGATGTAAACATACCAGGATACACTATCTACAGGAGGGACAGGGATGGTAAAAGAGGAGGAGGAGTAGCTCTCTACATAAGAGAAGAAATCAAAGCAACAAAACAAAAGGGTAAACAGGGAGGAGAAGAAGCACTGTGGGTCAATTTGGAGGCAGGCAATGGCACCACAATCCGCACAGGGGTTTATACAGACCCCTCTCAGGGGAGGAAATGGACAAGGAAATGATAAGAAGTATACTTAGAATGGCAGATAAAGGGAGATATTGCTGATGGGTGATCTGAATATGCCAGATGTTAACTGAAGTGCAGTTGCTGCAGCCACTTCTAAGAGTGGGGTTATTCTAGATGAACTACAGGGGGCATGCCTTAGACAACTAGTATTGGAACCCACTCGAGAGGAGCAATCTTAGACCTGGTCCTCTCAAATGGAGATGGAGAGAGGATCACAGATGTAGAAGTGGGTAGCATCTGGGAACTAGCGACCATCGAACAGTATGGTTCACAATAAACACAGCAATAGAGTCAAGCCATACAAAGGCAAAAGTACTGGACTTCAGGAGGGCTGACTTTGCCAAAATGGGTGAGTGCCTAAGGAATGCACTAGCAAATGGGCAGGAAGGAGGGTGGAAGAACAATGGGGAATAATAAAACTGCCATCACAGAGGTAACAAGCCTTTGTGGGAAGCAAATAAACAAAACAAAACAATGTAAGAAACCACTATGGTTCTCAAAGGAGGTGGCATTGAAGGTTCAAGAGAATAAAAAGCATTCTGAAAGTACAAGGAACACAGAAGGAGCAGGACAGAGAATTGTATTAGTTAAAGCAAAAGGAAGCTGGGAAGGCAGTCAGAACAGCAAAGGCCGAACTAAGGAAAAGATAGTCAACTCAGTTAAGAAGGGGGATAAAACCTTTTAAGTGCATCAGGGTGAAGGAAGACTAAGGGAGGGATAGTGAGGCTTAATAAAGAGGAGGGGTGGGCAGAGGGTGACTGTGAAAAGGCAGAGATACTAAACAAATATGTTTGCTCAGTATTTACAAATGAAGAGGGGCAGGTACCTAAAACAAACAAAAAGAAACACTGGATACAGAAGTTGATATCAGCCCATTTACAGAAGAAAGGGTTCTGAAAGAACTTTTAAAACTGAAGGTGGACAAAACAATGGGGCCTGATGGGATTCCATCCCAGAATTCTAAAAAGAACTAAGGGTAGAACTAGTGACACCACTGACGACCCTCTTTAACAAATCATGGGAGGATGGGGTGGTACCTGAGGACTGGAGGAGGGCAGATGTGATTCCCTTCACAAAAGTGGGAGCAGGGCAGAAGCAGGAAACTACAGACCTGTTAGTTTAACCTCAGTGATAGGGAAAATGATGGAATCACTTCTGAAGGAGAGAGAATTGTCGAGTACCTAGAGGCCAGAGGGGCTCAGGACCCAAGGCAGCATGGATTCACAGCGGAAAGGTCATGCCAGACAAATCTGATAGATTTCTTTGACTGGGTGACCAAAGTAGTAGATCAAGGAGGGGCTGTGGACGTGGCCTACCTAGACTTTAGCAAGTCATTTGACTCAGTCCCACACAAAAGATTAATATACAAGTTAGCCAGCCTGGCAGTGGGTCCCAAGATGATAGCCTCGGTAAAGAATTGGCTGGAGAATAGGACACAGAGAGTAATAGTAAATGGAGTCCACTTGAAGAAAGGGGGTTAGTAGTGGGTGCCACAGGGTTCAGTATTAGGACGGTCCTCTTCAATGTCTTTGTAAGTGACATTGCAAAGGACTGGAAGGAAAAGTATGTCTCTTTGCATATGACACAAAGATCTGCAACAGAGTTTGCACAAGGTGGGTGGAAAGGATGAGAAGGGACTTGGAAAGGTTAGAGGAATGGTCAAATGATGGCAGCTTAGATTTAATGCTAAGAAGTGCAAGGTAATTCACCTGAGAAACAAAACCCATGAGAAGAGTACACAATGGGGGTGAGATACTAACAACAACAAAAATGGAAAGGGACCTGGGGATAGTCATATCAGATGACTTAAAGGTGGGCAAGCAATGTGAGAGGGCAGTAAGGAGGGCTGGGGATACTGGGATGCATAGGGAGAGCATCACCAGTAGAAAACAGGAAGTTGTTATCCTCTGTACAGACAGCTGGTGAGACCCCATCTAGAGTACTGTGTGCAGTTCTGGAGACCCAATCTCCGCAGAGGACATAGACAAGATGGAAACTGTCCAGAGGAGGGCAACTAAAATGGTGCAAGGTCTGCACTGGAAGACATATGAAGAGAGACTAAGGAGCTTAATGGTATAGCCTCGAGGAAAGGAGGGAGAGGGGACATGATCGAAACTTTCAAGTACCTCAAGGGAATCAACAAAGTCCAAGAGGTAGCATCTTTCAAAAAGAGGTGTGAAAGAACAAGGGGCACAATTTGAAGAAGATTGAGGAGGCGGCTCAGAGGTAATGAGGAAGTATTTTTCACAGAGAGGTTGTGGATGCATGGAACGGCCTTCTGGAGGTTGTGGAGTCAAAAACAGTGGTTAAATTCAAGCATGCATGGGACTGCCATAAGGCAATTCTAGGGTGGGGTAGAAAAGTAGGCTGCTGGTTAACTAGGATCTGCAGCTTATCCATTAGAGTGAGGAAATGGGCAGACTGGGTGGGCCATACGGTCCTTATCTTCTGTCAAATTCTATGTTTCTATGTTTCACCCAAAAAATAAGTTAGGGTTTATGTAGTGTTATGTGCCCCTGTCAGCTTGGGTTTATAACTGCAGGGGCATGTGTGTTTTTGATTAGGATATTTTCAGAAAGAAGTATCTAGGAGGCAACCTGATCAAGCAGAGGTTTCTGAGATCTGTTTGGAGACCCCCTGGAAATCCATCTGCCTGTGTGAGTACAGTTTTTTGTTTTATAACAAGTTATAAAATGTGTAAAACTTATACCAAAGGATACCTTATGTATAAGCATGTAACATTTATAGGCTAAAACAGGGACCTGCGTGTCAATAAGATGGTTCAACAGTTTTCTCTGGATAGCATTGCAGCATGCTGGCAGTATGGTGTGTGTGTGTGTGTGTGTGTGTGTGTTTAATTATTCTATAGCAATCACAAACTAAACATTTTACCCCATCATGAATTAAAGAATAAAATATATCAGAAAAAGGGAATACACATACCTATAGTTCTCCCCTCAGCTCTGTGTAGTATCAAGGAGAAGGCTGAATGAAATGTGAGTGATATTTATAATGTTTTTAGAAAAGGGGATGGGGCTACAACAGATGTGCCTCTGACACATGTTACCATGTATAGTATGATGGGGTGAGGTGATGGTTTTGCCAAGGTAGCCCATCTTACAAAACACTTATACATACCCTGCATTTGAAGCCAGAAGGCACAGCTTTTTGAGAGATTCATCAGATTCTGTTTTATAGACTTGGAGCAGATTATCAGAAACATCAAGAAGAAGATGACACAGCGCGGCGCTTCTCAATTCAACCTCCCAGCAACAGGCCAGACTGTCACACTACTGAATGAAAAGTCTGGAGATGAAAACCAAGCAAGAAGATGGCCATTGGGGCCCCACAACCCAAGCCAACATATGTGTTTTACATGAGGTGTGAAAAGAATGTCCCACACAAGTCTTGTTGAGTGGAAGAGTGTCAGACATAAAAAAGAAACTCGCTGAACAGTTTGGTGAATCAGAAAATCCTAAATCTGACTGCCCTTCTGAAGAAGCACCACTGCAAGACCTTAAAGAGTTGCTGGGGTGTGAATCTGATGCAGAAAAAGAATTTACTATGAAACCCAAAACAGAGAGTGACAAGAAGGGGAGCCAGAGAAGATGGGCAGTGAGACACTGCCAAAAAAAGCATCAGAGAAGTTGTGAAAAAGGAATCAATACACAGCCAAGAGGCACCTCTGCCCAAGAGGGGATGATGATGATGATAATGCAGCCACAAGCAGTCAAGCCCAGGCTAAGAAAGAAAGATAAGAAGAAGAAGAAGAAGAAGAAGAAGAAAGAGTTGCCTTGATGAGGCAAATGTCTTTAACATTAAAAAAAATGTGAGTGGTGACATGCGTACATGGTGTAGCACTGAGGAGATGAGTTAGCAGTAGAACTAATCTTACTATAATGAGTCACAGAACCAATGCTGTTTTCTGTTTTTACTTTAATAGACTGAAGGATTTGCAATGGAGCAGCGATCATATTCGGACAGCATGGATTCATGACTTTCCACAAATCTACTGCTCAACTGTGTTTGCTGTGTAGAAAGATACAAATGTGTTTGTTAATGAGATGTGTGAGGACCAGTAAGTTAGAAATACAGAGAACGATAGAATGTTTCAAAATGTCACAGAACAGGCTGTGATCACTACCCAACCCTCTTCTTCTTCTACTGAGTTAGACAGGGGCCCTCATGTGAAAAAACCAGGCCTCAGTAGTAAACCCTCCAAAACTGACCACGATATGTATTACGTATGTTATATATCATACCATCTGTGGCATAATTGCTGCAGTGATAGAGGGTGATACATGCTGAATTGGTTGGCGCCTGTCCTGGAGTGCGAGATAGATGACCCTAGTCAGAAAAATCATTCTTGTATCACCAATGAATTGACCCATATAGTATTATACAGAAATGTTTCTGAAGCCATACATATAGGACAACTTATGCCTGTGATTTTGTAATAACATGAAACAACAAAGGAACCAAATATGACCAACGAAAATGACAACAACACTAGGTCATGTTTTAAATGATGTGAAAAGAGCTGATGATCCCAAGTGGTGTATTAAAAATATGTACCACCAGCAGACAAAGAGATTAGAAGAGGCCCACGTCTGGTCAGCAAAGGCCCCTTTAAAAATTTCTGAAAAAGTTCAGGGACCCTATTTATATTGTGAAAACCATTACCCCCCTCAAATTGATACGTAAACATTTCAGTACCAAAAGTGTCATATTTTATTTTACAGATAATCATGCGGGATGCAAGTACAGGAGAATCCAAAGACTTATGTATCTGATCCTAAGCCATTACTGCCATCCATCACTATTTGGTTCACCTCAATATGACATCTGCCTTTGTGAGATACATGCAGCCTCTGAACTGATGATGTGTGCCCTTCCAGAAGTATGGGAGGATATAGATAAATATATAAATGAATCGATGTGCCACTTGTAGAAAATGTTAAAGTGTTTACCGATATATTCATGGAAGACAATGAATGTCTTTGTGGACTTGATATCATGATCGTCACGAGTCGTGTGTGTGTGTACTATAGAGCAGAAAAAACCATGTGATAATGTGCGTGTTGTTAATCTGGCTTCTCTGCTTGCTGAAATGATCCACTGGTCAAAAAGGCCCTTTAAAAAAAATTTTATAAAGAAATTTAGGAACCCTGTTTCTGTTGTTAAAAACATTACTACCCCCAACTGTTACTTATTACCATTTTAATATTGTTCGTATTGTTATTACCCTGGCTTTTCATACATAAACCGCACCATGCAGTAGAGGTCACTAAAACATAGTGCTGTATGTTTTTCCAGAGTATACCACAATCGAAATGCCCTGTCTGTATTGTGCCCAGGTCTTGTTACCAACTAGTCAGACACAGAGCTAAACAACCAGGTTTAAATCTACCTACAGGACAAGCACCGTCAGTACTGTTAGAGACAGGCCAATAATTTTTTGACGGTATCTGAGAAATACCTTGAAAATAACCACAGACTATTTTTAAACAAGAGGGTGCTACTCTACAGGCAAGCAATGGAAGATATTCTTATACAGTTTATGCATAGCCCATATGATCTGGCAAACTTTTTGTGGTTTTCTCTGTACTGCTGTTGATCTCTTAGTGTTTAGTCTGCAGAGCGGAGGTCAGAGTCTGTCATCATACATTATGCTGAAGCTGTTGCTTTTCTTGTGTTTAATAAATCTGATTTAGAATATACTTTTTCCTAAATAGTGTATTATGAGTGTACTGTCATGCTCCCCGATATTCCAGGCCACTCTTGATGTCTACAATGTACCGTGTGATAAATGTTTTTTCTGCTTGCTAAACCACACCATGCAGTGTGGAGTTACTAAAACATAGTGCACTGTTTTCCAGGGTAATACCACGATGGGAAATGCCCACTCAGTGTGTCAGAGGCTTGTTACCAACTAGTCAGACACAGGCTAAACAACCTGGTTTTAAATCTACCTGGGACCAGCACCATCTGTACTTTTGAGACCACCAAGGCCTTTTGATGGTCTCCCAGAGGAACCCAAAAATGAAACTATAGGTTATTTAAAGGATGATGAGTGTTACTCTTGAGGAAGCAATGTATAAAATTGCTATAGAGTTTACTCATAATCCTTATGATGTGGTACACTTTTGCAGATTTAGCTGTACTGCTGTTGAATTTGCGTAGTGTTTAGTCTGACAGAATGGGGGTCTGAGTCTGTCATCATATATTTTGCTTCTTTTAATGTGCTTTTGTTGTGTTTCATAAATCAGATTTAGCATATGCTTTTCCTAAATAGGGTATTATAATGTACTTTCAGATGGAACATACTAGCATGCTCCCAATATTCCAGGTAGTCTTGATGTCTACAATGTACTGTGTGATAAGGACATTTAAAGGAACCTGTATACTTTGAAGCAGCCTGCATTAAATGTCTGCTCTGAAGATGCTGCTGCTTCACTGGCAGAAAACACTGACTCTGAGTTAAACATTGCCTCACTTTACTGGAGACTTTATATTGAAGTAATGAAAAATTAACCATAGAGCATTATATGGGTGAATGACATTGTAGATGTAACAGATTTTCTTAAAAATCAGGCTAATTATTTTAGTGGTGTATGGCATGTGTGTATTTATCCCACCTCATCACTAAAGAGTGGACGATACCCATGCTTATATAAAACATGCAGCTCAAAAGTTACTGTCTCTCTGGGTATTGTAAAACGTGTAAAACTGGAAGAGTAAGCAAAGATTATGAAATCAGCTACTGCTTCAATACATTACACCATGTGGTACTTAGCTATATCATTAGTTTATATTATAAAGTATATAAAGTAAACCTTCATATACTGTTATAGCGGTGTATTATAAATAAAATATAATCATGCATTTACTTTGTAGTTGTCATAGTGTTTTAAAAAGAATAGAAAGGCACATACTTTATTTACTAGTGACAACAGTTTTGCTTCAGATGTGTAGAGTTGTGAAGAGTGAAACATGGTATTAATCTGAAGTTTAACTAAATAAGAAAATAATATGTTATATTGTTGACAGACTGTAAATGATAATGTTTCTTGTGATCATTTCAAAGGCCAGTCTTCTAAAATATCTACAGCTTTGCTTAGAGTCGAAAAGAATACACGCTTGTGTGTGTGTGTGTGTGTGTGTGTGTGTGTGTGTGAGCTATGTTACACTAAATTACTGATTTAGTTGTTGCAGTTGTTTTAGAAAGACAGAATTTCCATTTTGACTTTTTAAAACATGACTAGCTGACACTCAACTGCTATTATTATAAACTATCTTAAGATTGAGAAAACATCTGTTTTAATTAGATCAGACCAAAGTTTTAGCAGAAAGTCATTCTGTTAGACTCTCATTGTGTAAAAGAGAAAACAGATTCCATGATTAACTTTTGAAAAGATGTATAAGTTTTATCTTCTGATTAGTGTATAAACTGTTTTACTGAATTACTAATTAAAGGATGCAGCTGTTTAAAAGATGAGCTTTTCAATATACATTTTAAAAACTAATTGGCTATGTTTATTTGACTTAAAGAAGCAGTCTGTGTCTTTTTTCTTAGATGTGACCAAAGTTTTAGCTAAATGGTAAAAGATGAAATGCCTCCAGCTGTTGCAGGAAGTGAAAATGCCTATGGGGAGTAGCCTAGGATATGTATTTCCATGGAGAATGGGTAGGAGGGTTTTGATGGACAGTACCAGATGTTCAGACATTTTTTCACTACTAGCCACGCAGTTCATGGTTTTGCACATTTTATATAAGCATTTCACACTGAGAGCTAAAGACAAAGAGCATAGTGTATCTACCAAAAGTATGCTTTGAGCTAAAAGAATTTTAAAACATTTAACAAGCATGGAGTTTGGGTGGAAACAAAGCCCTTTTCCAATTGATTGAAGAGCTGAATAAAGCAGTTTCATACTACAGAAGGTGTGTATTTTATTTTTACCTAGGAATGTAGAGCTGCAGGTTTTTTTTTTGGGGGGTAAGGAAAAAGGCTGCTGTTTCAGATTTGAAATTTGTCTTACAGTATAATGCTCAAAATGGGAGACTGGGGGTTAAAAATGCTGTAAGTTTCTAGAGTTTAAATTTTGTCTTACAGTATAAAGTTGAAAATACAAAGTAGTGACAGGGGTGTTTTTCTGTTTTACTAATAGCACAGTGAACCCCTGCAGGAGAGAGGGAGAAAGAGACAATTACTTGAATGCAATGTTTTCAAGGCACTCAAAAGTTTCTGCTGGTTGAGCAGCAAAACAGATCTTGTGAATCTGAATGATGACATACAGCCATCTATGAGCAGCAGCACAAGAGTTTGACAAAGAGTTATTGCACCAAGGTTTCAAGAGGGGACATTGATGATCAATGCTGGGAAAGCCTGTATTCTTACTTATTTGATTGTTTGTTTAATGGCTTGGTAATTGAGAGCAGATTATCTAGTGAGTATCATGATCATCAGATGTTTAAATCTGTTGTTTTGTAAAGGTATTTTTACTGAGTTAGTGTATTTTCTTTATTATGTGCAACCAAGTTCTCACACTCAGAGCTGAAACAGATGGCAAATGTGGCCCACATGTTTGAAAAGTACAAGAGAATGGAGGAAAAGGTGTCCAAATACAAAAATAAAATTACAAAGTGAAAGCACAGAAGTTCTCACAAGCTGAGTACAAAGGTGGCAGCACTAACAAAATGAAAACAATAACAAATGGTGTCAAAAAAGAAAAATCTGGGTAAAAATAAACAATCTGAGAAAATTTGTAATTTAAACTTTTATTAGTACATTTCCCTTATAAAGGGCAGTTACAGCGGAACAAGGTGTGACATATCAATTGTGTACAGAAAGAACTGCCCAGCCCACCTCTCCCGCCCATCCCCCTTACAGCAGCAACAAGACCACTTAACTCTAAAGTGCAGTGATTATTTCCATTGGACATATGAGAAAAGATTGAGGTGTGGCATAATCATAAGTGAGACAATGAGAGTAAGGAGTGAGGGGATCCTATATTTTGGCCATGAGCTGCAAGTCTATTATGAAGGCTTGCAATTGCCTTTTCTGTTCGAGATTAGCACATTCTATGCAACCACTCTTGAAAGATGGGGTGGGATTTGTCTTTCCAATGGCATAAAATGAGTTTCTTAACAGGTAGAGCAATCATGGAAATATGAAGTTTCCTGATTCTGACCTTGGACAAGGGATCATGTCCCTAGAGACATATCTCTCCTCAGGAATAAAGTACCCTGAAGGCCCAGAAGGGGATCCAAAGACATCCTGATTGAATTCCTAGTAGAGATTGAGGGGAAACTTTGGGACAGGACCAAAACATATGAAGGAGCATTCCTTCTTCCTGCATGCACTTAATACATGTACTAGAATTCGAGAAACCCCATTTCTTTAGTTTAACAGGGGTACAATACATATTGTGTAATATATGGTATTGCATGAGACGCAATCTATCCTGGGAAACATATTTATGACAGGATCTCCATAGGGATTGCCAATCCAACTGGTATTGAGGAAGGAGTGAGTTCCAAAATCTAGTAGGTCCAAGGGAGTCTCCTATTTTTGATAATACAACACTCTGTATAATTTAGATACAGTGCCCAAGATCCAGACATTAGAGATTTCAGGTATCAAGACTGACACCTTCTGGGAAGGGGAGTATTCCCCAGGACTATTGCCAGAGTAGGTGACTTAACTGCATGGACTTTAAAGTGAGATGAAACTGAATGAGAAATTTTTCAGTAATTCCACCTGGGGACAACTAGTGTCCCTCCCTCATTCAACAAGGAAAGCAGTTTTCCATCACCTAATTGGGGCAACCACTTACTGGGAATCTAGCTTCCTGTTAATAGTAAAAGATGGGAGTCTCCAAATGGACTGAGCTAAGTCAGTCTGAGGGGAGTAATGAAGAAATAAACTTAACGGTGCATATACTCTTAAAGAAATACCTACTGTAGGACAGTCAGCTATCTTTACATGTGACAGTTTGAGGTAAAATAGGGTTAAAGAGTCCAGGCATTTAGCTTTAATTGCATCTAATCTCAATCTTAAGCTATACTGGTTGTTCCATTTCAAGACCCAAGGTGATATCTATCTCAACGCTCATTTTCTAGGTGACTGGCCCAGTAGTATAATGCCATATGGAGAATCCACAGCCCTCCCTCAAATTTTGGGGCAGTTAGTTTATAATAAGCCAAATGGGGTATTTATCAGCCCAAATAAATCTAGTAAATATACCATGCAATTTTTTAAACCAGCGTATAGGGATAAAAGAATTGAGAAGGGATGGGGGTAGAAAATTCTAGGAAAGACATTCATTTTAATTATGTTAATCCTGCCCCATAATGATATGGGAAGTTTAGACCATCTGTCAAGGTCATGAATAATAACCTGTGAGAGAGAGAATCAAGGTTATCCTTAAACCATGTTGAGGGGTTACGGGATAACTTAATGCCCAAATACCTAAATGCTCTAGGAGTCCAACATAAACCTAGGGGACTAATATCATTCTTGAATACCTTGTGGTTTAATGGGAAAAATAAGGATTTACTGGCATTCAGCTTGTAATTAGATAGCTCAATCAATCTGGCTATTTCATTCAGGATGGGAGAGGTTTATCAACAAATCATCTGCATATGCAGTGACTTTAATTTCATGGTGCCCAACCCAAATACCTTGTATAGAGATATTTTTGAGAATGTTTTGAATGAGGGGTTCCAAGTATAAATTAAATAACAGAGGCAATAAAGGGCAACCCTGCCTAGTACCTGAATAGAGTGGGGAGGAGTTAGAGAAAGCCCCATTAGCTGAGATTCTTGCTGTAGGGGATTTATATAATGCAGCAACCCAGGATATGAATACTGGAGGGACTTTGAAGGCACTCAATACCTTGAACAAAACTACAATTTACCTGGATCGAATGCCTTCTTGGCCCAGAGACCACAGGGCCTGTGGGGAACCTCGCATCTCTGGTAGCCGAGAAGATGAGATATCCACACAAGTGGTCCACTGATGAGCGTCCTTCATAAATCCTACCTGATTCATGCCTATTAACTCGGGCAGTACCACAGATAGCCTATTAGCTAAAACTTTTGAGAGAATTTTAATGTCTTGATTTAGGAGAGATATAGGCCTATAACTTTGGACAAGCTCTGGGTCTTTGTCTGGCTTGGGGAGAAGCACTATCAAGGCTTCAAAGAGGTGACAATCAACCTCCATCTCTGATAGAATATGTTGAAATAATCTATTAAATATTGGTAGTAAGAGATCTCGAAACGTCTTGTAGAAAAGGGAAGAAAATCTGTCAGGACCAGGAGCTTTATCTGAAGGTAAACCATTGATAACCTCAGCAATTTCTTCCTGTGATATAAAAGAGACAAGAGAGTCTTTGTGATGTGCTGGGAGGGAGGGCAGGTGGGAGTCCATCAGATACTTCTCCATGCTTACAGGACTGGGGGGGGTGCTCCATGTCCCCGTACAGCGTTTTGTAGTATACTGCAAATTCTTGAACTATCTCAGTAGGAGATGTTTTCAAAGACCCGCCAGCTGACACCCTGATAGAAGGGATGAATCTCACAAGTTCTTTTTGCTTGATACGGAGTGCCAATAGGCACCCCGCTTTCTCTCCCTGATCAGTGTAACTAGCTTTAGTACATACGATAGCTAACTCTGCCTTTTCCTGGAGTAGTTCTAAATATCTATCTCTCAACAATAGGAGCTTTGTCCTATCCTCTTCTAGAGTATTGGCCAAAACATTAATTTCAAGTACCCAAATTTGGGATAATAAAGATAATAATTCCCTCTCCCTAGCTCTTTTCCTAGTCACCGCCATACTAATAAGAATGCCTCTCATGTAGGCCTTAAAAGCCCCCCCATATAATGTCCGGTTTTGCACTATTTAAAGGGCTGGACAAAAAAAGGTCTCAATATGTTCCCTATGATTTTACAGTATTTAGAATCTTTAAGCAATTGATCATTAAGTTTCCATCTTGTTTCTCTCTTTAAAACATCCTGAAATGCCAGTTTACACAACACCAAGGAATGAGTCAGAGACAGGACCAGGTTGGATCGATGAGGTCCTGACCCCAGGCAAGAGAGTCTGAGAAATGAAAATGTAATCAATGCGGGACTGTGAGCCATGCACCAACGACCTGTAGGTGAACTCCTTGGAATCCGGATGTAGGATACGACAGACATCACAGAGCCCGCACTGATCTAGCAGGTCTCTAAAAGCCCTCTGACCTGGAGAACCCCCCCCCGATCCGCCACTGGACCTGTCGAGGTTTGAGTCTACGACTTGATTAAAGTCACCCCCCCAAAATAATCCTTACAGGAAGGAAAGGCAGGATTTTATTTATACGTCTCATGGGTTTTCTGATGATGGTTTATTTGGGACTGCATTCTGGGGAATACTACATACTCAGTTTCTGGGGGTAGCATACTGGGGAAGGCTTTTGGTTAATAGCCCCTGATTAGATCTTACAGCATGTTGCTAATGTTCAGCAATCTGGTGAATTAGAGAACCAGATTACGGCACATATGCAAGATGATGATGAACCGGCAAACAGGTCGCCTCCTACAGTATTTTTAGAATTTGTGCAGCAATATGAATGTGTTTTAAAAAAATTGAATGCTACAGAATTCCATCAACAATATAAGTTTATAAATCTAGATAAAATAAAATCTTTTACAGAGGCCATTGCTGCAATGAACCAGGCTATACAAGAATTGCTGGACAGGGTGACGAGACAAACACACCATGGAGACTTTATATAGTTAAGATTAAATGCTGCTTCTTTAAATCAACCCTTGTTCTCAAGGAAAACATGCCCGAATGAGTTAAATGCTGCCACCTTCCTAGATCAGCTAGCTGATATGCTACAGAGCAATATGGAAATCATTACTGATGACACTATACATCTTGTGGTAACTACTATCAGGAATCACCAGGGTTCGGGGTTGGGGGGGAGACAGACACTGAGCTCCATCTTGTATAGCAGGATTTTACAAAAAAAGAGACGATACTTGATTGATTTAAATAACAGAGATAATAGTTTGTGTTTTGGTGGCTCCATTCTCACACTCCTAAATCCACATATGAGTGACAATCAGTTGTTGAATAAGGCTAAAATATTGTATGCTGAGCTAGGTTTGTCAGACCAAACCCCTGTCACTTTCAGTGATGTGCCCCAGTTTGAACGTTTTTAAGGAGTCAAAATTAAGATTTTATATCATAATGAAGGAAACTGGCAAACATTTTCAACAGGGCCAGAAAGACTTCCTAAAACACTATTTGTATTACTGCATGACAACCATTATTATGGTATAACAAATGTAAAAAAAATTAATCAGGGCTAGGTACCTGTGCAAATATTGTGACGTAGCCTATAGCCATAAGGGAAATCATATCTGTGCACAACGGTGCAAAGTTTGCTTTTACCCCAATTGTCTTCAACAGGAAACTGACACTGCATCCTGCCCCTACTGTCAAAAGATTTGTAGGTCTTTAGCATGCTTAGAAAGGCATTTAGCTAGATCTGGTGAGAGTACAGGGTCTTGTAAATCCATGAAACTGTGAACAATGTTTTGTCTTTTACAAGGGATCTCATACATGTAAACTGATTCAGTGTAACAGATGTGGTTCTTTCATGACTGCAGACAAGCACCTGTGTTACATGTCACCACTCACAGATGTAAAAATCTCTGAGAAATATGTAGTGTTTGATTTTGAGGCCACACAAGAAACAGGAGAGCACATACCAAATTTTGTGTATGCTAAGCAATTAGATGGGGAGAGGTCCTGGGAATTTGAAGGGGAAGATTGTATAAAAGATTTTGTAGGACATCTTATTGATGCACCATTTAGACACTACACATTTATAGCATGCAATGCCAAAGGCTATGACAGTTATTTTATCGTTAGCCAGCTAGTCAAGAAAAGAATTGATATTAAATTGCTCACACAAGGAGGAAAATTACTCTGTGTCACAGTGACATCCCTACACATCAGATTTATTGACAGCCATTGTTTTCTTCCTTTAAACTAGCAAAATCCCTGCAGCCTTGGATTTCAGAATGAGATTACTAAGGTTACTTTCCCCATTTTTTAACACAAGGCTAATAGAAAATTATGTAGGCCCCCCTGCCCGATGCTCAGTTTTATGGTTCTGAATATATGCTGCCTGCAGAAAAGCAAGTTTTCGCAATGGTACCTAGGTAACCGACATAGAGAATTTGATCTGAAAAGAGAGTTTCACTACTATTGTCAGTTAGATGTTGAAATTCTTCGAAAAGCCTGTGTCAAATTTGATGAACATGACAGCCCAAAGTGTTTTAAAACAGACAGTGTTACAGTAGAGTATGAAACAATATCCTTAGACCTCTTCCAGTACGTCACGATAGCCTCAGTCTGCATGGCGATGTACAGATTTTTATTTTTGAAAGAATGCTTTTTCGCTGTTCTCCCCCCAGATGACTACCACAGACAATTAAAGAGATACTCCACACCTGCTATTCAGTGGCTTATGTACATATCTGAGAAAGAAAACATTTCTATTCAGCACGCGCTAAAGGGTGGTGAATTTAAGGTGGGTCCATACTTTTTGGATGGCTATTCTGTCATAAATGGAATACCCACAGCATTTGAATTTAATGGTTGTTTTTTTCACAGCTGCAACATCTGTTACTGTGAAAAAAGATAGAAACCACATGACAGGGACTAGTTTTGGACAGTTATTCAATAGGACCATGCACAAATTTCATTTTCTAAAAAGCAAGGGTTTTGCCATTAGAGTATTGTGGGAACATGAATGGAAAGCAATGCTGGCTACAGATCAGGGTTTGAATAATTTCTTGAGGGACAGGCAGCTACCACAGCCACTCGAACCTAGGCAGCCACTGTTTGGGGGGAGAAAAGATGCTATTTGTCTGTACTATAAGACGCAGCCTGATGAGAAAATACACTATTATGATTTTACCAGCCTCTACCCTTTTGTTAACAAAAAAACAGTATCCAGTCAGTCATCCTGACATCATTTATGACAATTTTTATGACCTCACTCAGTACTTTGGTTTAACAAAAGTAAAAGTCTTACCCCCTTAAGGCCTTTTTTTTCCAGTGCTGCCATCCAGGATAGGTAAAAAACTTGTGTTTACATTATGTCTCACATGCGCTGAAAACAGACTTCAAACAACATTGTGTGTACACAATGATGAGGAAAGGGCACTTACAGGTACCTACTGTACTGTAGAACTAAACCTGGCACTGGAAAATGGCTACAAAATCATTAACATTTATGAAGTTTGGCATTTTAAAGAATCATGCACAGAACATTTTGCAGACTACCTCAAGCTGCATCTAAAGGGCAAGCAAGAGGCATCTGGTTTCCCTTCATGGTTAAAAAATGAAGTGGATAAAGTCAGGTACATACAGCAGTATTTTGAAAGGGAAAATGTACATTTGAACCCTGCAGCCATAGCTGTTAACCCCGCAAGGAGACAGATATCTAAACTGTTTTAAAATTCTCTTTGGGGCAAATTTGGGCAGAGAGCTAATTTGCCGACCACGAGCATAGTAACAGACCCTGACAAACTCTTTCGGTATGTGTTTGCGCCATACTATGATATAGCCTCATGCTGTTTCATCGATGATGAAACAGCTAGTTTAAGCTGGAAATACACAAGAGATCATTACCCAAATTCTAATAATATCAACATATTTATAGCTAGTTTCACAACAGCATATGAGAGAGTGGAACTCTACAACCTGCTAGATAGGTTACAGGACAGGTGCCTTTACCACAACACCGATTCTGTCATTTTTGTGTCCAGACCGGGTGACTGGACCCCACCTCTAGGCGATTATTTAGGGGAGCTAACCAGTGAAGTTCCTGCAGATGAACACATTACAGAGTTTGTTTCCGCAGGCCCAAAAACTTATGGCTACTGGCTGTTCAGTGGAGAGGTTGTTCTTAAAGTGAAAGTGTTTACCCTTAATGTAGCCAGCAGTAAACACATTAATTTTGAAAGTCTGTAGGACCTGGTCTTTGATTATCCGGGGTCACAGATCTCTAAAGAAATTACCGTGAGTAAACCCAGCAGTTATAGGAATGAAAAGCAGTGGTCCCTTGAAACAAAACGCTGTCCAAGACCCAGAGAGTAGTTTATGACAAGTGAGTATTACTAGACAATTTTAAAACACTTCCTTATGGATACTGATTGTGAAAAATGGGTATTAGGTTGCAGCATCCCTTTACTTGTCTGTTGGCTGGCCCCTCTAATAGTGGGAAGAGCTTCTTTATAAAACAGTTGTTGGAACATGCCGATGCCACTTTATCACACAAGCCAGAAAATATTGTCTGGTTCTACAGCTGTTGGCAACCTTTGTATAATGAATTGTTGCTAAAGTTTCCGCAGATCAAATTTGTGGAGGGGCTACCGATGTCACTAGCTGACAATGATCTCTTACCCCCCGGAAAGGTAAATTTTGTTGTTATAGATGATTTAATGGACTCTGCCTTTCAAAATAGTGAAGTCGAGTATGGGTTTACCAAGTACAGTCATCATAAACAGTTGTCGATATTTTTAATTGTCTAGAATGTGTTCTGTCAAGGTGAAAAAAACAGAACCATCACACTAAATGCCAAATACATGATTTTGTTTGAAAACCCCAGAGACAAGCTGCAGATCATAACTCTGGCTAGGCAGATGCATTCTGGTCAGACAAAATTTTTCTTAGAAGCTTTTGAAGATGCCACAAGAAAGCCTCATAGCTATTTACTGGTTGATTTAAGATCCAATACACCAGATGAATATAGACTGCGTAGTGGGTTGTTTCCCCCTGACTGGCCTGTGGCATATGTCATGAAAAAAACACATTCTGCTTCTAAAAATATTTGATACTGTATTGTCATTATGTCTAAAAGACTGCAGAGAAATCTGTCTGTTTTAAAGTTACTAGTAAAAGGGCCTTCAAGCTTAAGAAAAGCTATTTTATGTTCAGCCTCTGATGATCTGATATCGGCTATAGCTGAGATAGCCTTAAACACTCTCAAAGGAAATATTCCACTGTCAGCAAAACAGTTAGGTTTGCTGAAAAAAAAATGGAGAGTCATTAAAACTTTAAGCGATAAACAAATAACCTTAAAAAGGAAAAAGAAAAAAGTTAACCAGACAAGTGGCTTTATAGGGACACTGTTAGGAATTGCCATCCCTTTGATCACCGGCCTGCTGGCTAACAGATAATGGATTTTACTCAGAAAATGTATTTGGTGCCTCAGCAACAGATGGATCACATAAAAATGAATTACCCTGATCAGGATATGAGAAAAGTTGCAACTAACAGTTTGGACACTGACATGAGAGCTATACTGTCCCAGACTGATTTATCAGACTATGACAAAGCCAAAATGTACTCTGCTGTATTACAGCATTATCTGACTTTGGTAAGACAAGGAGAACAAGCTAAAACCAGTTTAACATTATTGATGCCTGAAAATTAATCAATTTCTGACCCCTCTGCGGACACGGCAGAGACAGCTTCTGTACCTAGTACTATGGAAAAAGACATTTTAAGTAGTGTTTCTCATCAATCTAAAACCAGCGCTGAACTTTTGTTAAAACATATGGCAAAGAACAAGGATATTGTGTTTTGGAGTGATAAGGGGGAATTAATGTATAAAGGTACTGTTGTTTCTGGGTCTCACATGGTCGATTTGGTAAGAGCGGCTATAGCCACTCACACAATCCCTGACCACAGAAAGCCAAAGGGCTGGGATGTTTTTGTCAAAGCAATGGCTGAATCTAACATACCCACCTCAGTGTTTGCTCATTCAGTAAACAGGAACTATGTGGAAAGGTTAAAATTGGCTGGTGCAAGACAACCACAGCCATCTCCAGTCAACCAGTGGTCAGTGACACCCAAAAGACGAAAGTCTTAAAAAACCTACATGGCTCACTGTGTAAAATTTAAATGCAATTTCTATGTATGAATGTTATATACCTCAGTGATTGCTGTGTACAACCTATGTTAACCATTTACCTCATATTGACTATGTAATCCTGTTTTTGCAAAAAAGTGTTTATATTGATGCACATTAGACTAGCTCATTTTGACTATGTAATCCTGTTTTTACAAAAAAAGTGTTTATATTGATGCATGTTAGCCTATCTCATAGTTAAATATGTTAACATGTTTTTAGAAAGAGGTGCTTATCATAATTCTATCTCAGTGCTATGGTATATATATAGTGTTCATTTTCTAACAGGAGATGCTTCTGTTTATTATATCTTAGCCATGATGTTACCACTGGTGTATGTTGTATTTTATTGGCATGTTTTTTTACAATAAATACCTTTATATTTTATATATTTTTGTCATTATTGAAGACATTGCATATCTGAACATTTTAAACACAGGTGCCCCCCCCATGTTTAAACACAGACCCCCAGAAAAACTGACAGAGACACACAATTATGAGTGTTTATATATGATTTTATAAGTGACTGGTTTTGAATAAAATTACAAGCGGTTGCATATTTTAAATTCATTACAAGACAAACAAGTCTGAACATGTTGCCACCTCACTGATATGTGCCCTGACATGTTCAGATGTCTGAAAAGGCGACGTACAAAACTAGTTACCATGGCATAATATTTCAGCAAATCATTAGGGTACATTTTTAAAATTTGATCATAAGAAAGTCCTTTGCATCTGTGGTGTAAGAAAAAGATACAGTGAAATCCACAGGTGGTAGAAAAGGTATCTTGCAACTGTGTGTTTTGGTACAAAATGTTTTTTGCATTTCTATCTAAAAAACACCCAATCGCTTATGCATGATTGTAGGATAGAAAACCGTAGCTATTGAAGAACTCCCAGTCCCATTTTCTGAAATGTATACAGCTAACCAGGCGCTGTCCAGTGAGGTCATAGGGGTCAGTAGTGATGACTAGTGCTGTGGAAGGATTCTCACTCTCTCACTGAAGTAGCACATCACAAGGAAAACATGCCCAGAAAGCAGTCATGGATGTAGGAGTCATTGGTTACCAATTTTTTCCAGCTGCTTTGTGTTCATTTTATGGTTTATCACATATAATCAAAATGACATTTCTTCTCTGGTTTATTTCAATGACATTATCAAACACAGCATAGATAAGGATTAACTGTTGGTGAAAGTGGCTTAGCAAATCTGATCTCAGCTCTAGAGGTTCCCAGTTTTAATTACAAAGAATAATGACACACATTCTTAGTCCGAGTGAGATCAAAGGCAAACGGGTGTACCCTTGGGTAAAATACTCGATGATTAACAACTAGTGGACGATCTTTCATAGATTTCCCTGCCACTAGTACTAGATTAAAATATTCTCTCACAGCATTCCCATTTCTAAAATCGGGCTGCAAAGGTTTAGCAGGGATTTGTTCACCGTCCAGATACAGAGCCACAAAATTAATGTTATAATGTTTAAAGTTAAAGGGGTTTTTAGTGTAGGAACTGCTAAAAGCATCATTGTCAACAAATCCCATGACCATCATTTTTGTTAACTGTCCCAAAAACAAAATATCTTGGTTGCAGACCCTGCTGCCTGCAGGAAGGCTGAGCACTTTCATTCCCACTCTGTTTATAGGGTATTTAGCATTGGAGGTCAGCAGGGCTTCTGAGTGTCCCAGACAAACACCGGAGGTCACTTTAACCCTTTTGACAAACAGAGAGTTTGAAACCATGACTTTCAGCTTATAAGGCTCAGCATCTCCACTCATCAGGCAAAAGCTGTCCCTGTTAATGCTGTCAGTTTGATTTTAATATCCACACCATTCAGCATCAGTTTCTCTTGAAAAACAAGTCTGTGTGCAAGAGTCCCAACAGCTCTACCCTCTACTGAGATGTGTGAAGAGCTTTTTTATTAAACCTACACTGTCACCATCTTTATTCATGATTTCATGTTTCCAGGGTGTCTTTGTAAAATAACCTGCAGTAAATTGAGTAGAAAGAGTCTCTTCACTGAAGTTCAGCACAGATTCTATGACAGCTCTGTAGGGGTAACAGTTATTGCTCTGACTGATGAGCCAATCACCGACAGTCACATCCAGCTGACTGAAAACGGTGGCCACTGGGTAGTTTATAAGGCCCACTTTGGCCGCTACAGGTATATCACTACCATCCACTTCAGTGATTTTGCAAACCAGGTAAAGAAGCGTGTTGTTTAGATCCAAATAGTCTTCACCATTCCCTGCTATATAAAATTCAATCAGAGTTTCTGAAAGGGCAGCCAGAGGGGTAGTATCTCCAATAAATGCTTTTTTCAATGCTTGTCTGTGTGTGGAGAACGGCAAACAAGTCAAGTTTTGATTTTGTGTATTCTTCAGAACCACAGTGCACCTAAAGCCATGTTTTTTTTTTTTTAGGATTGTGGTCTCTGCTTTTTTTATGACCCCTTGAAGATCCTTTTGCCTTTGAACGCTTTCTTTTATGTGAAGTTTTGCATTTTGAAATGCCTCTTTTAAAGTAGCCAGGAGGTCCGATGAGAAGCGAAGGGTGTACTCTGAGCTTTCTCTTTTTACCTCTCTTGAATACAATCAGCCTGAACCACCCTCAGTAGGCTTATCATCCCCTGACATCTTTTGAGCAACAGCACTAGTCACATGCCCCACAACATCCTTTGCAACATTTTTAGCAGCTGTTTGTAGATGTGGTTTTGCAATTTCAAAGAAGATGAATGATCCTGCTCAGAATATATATTTAATGCAAAAAAAATGAGTAATTTCACAAGGGTGACTCAACTGCATAAGGCTGCAAAACTTGATACGATATCACCAGGAAAGGTGTTGCAAATGAAACAGGACAGGACCCTATTCATTACAAAACAGTCTGGTTAAATCTGTCATTGTTTCTGATAGACAGACAATAGCAACTGATTTAGTGGATATGAGTCAATAAAGTACAATAATGGGTTTAAGTACATGCTGACATGCATCAGTATACTATCAAGTGTGCCTGGTGGTGGGCTTTAAAGACAAATCAGGCACTGAGAGCAGTGATGAAACATCAAAACTTTTTTAAAAAGTGGGCCCACACATAAAGTTGCAGACAGTCAGGTAAAGGATTTCTAAATGCGCTCTTGAACCTCATTCAAACAAAATAAAATACACCATTTGTGACGAATAATGAAGTTAAGGCCAGCAGTGTGAAGATTTAATAGTTACTGAAGATACTTGCATGTAGCATTACTGACGAAATACTTGGAAATACTGAGATGTGTTGTCAGACCTGGTGCACCTTCTTACCACACTTATCATGAGCATTAACACAGGCCTGTGAATGTTAACCCTCCCATACCCTGGGTGTATAGAATCCTCTACAGTAATACTGTTCCTGGCAAAAAACAAAAGGTACCTTCAGAAAGATGATCACGTGAATATAAACTAAAGGGGTGTTTGAAGGATATGAACAGATGGACACAATGAATATTATTGACATAGGTCTTAAAGACACAGGCCCATCTATAAGCTAACAGACTATCAGGGAAGATGCAAAGTGCTTTTCATGCTGAGGTTACCAAAAATTGAACCAGATGATCGTGTGTATATAGAGTTACGAAAAATCCTGGCAGAGAAAATGTGGCAGAAAAACTTGGTATCTGGTAAAGAGTGGAGAGGTGGCCCAATAAATTTAAACAGCTACACAGACAACTGAGTTCCGGACATTAAAAGCAGATAAACCCAATGTAAAAATTTTTATATCACCTTGCAATGCCTTTGTATTTTCTAACAACACTATATCCACTTTTACAGTAAAGTTACACTTAAATGCTTGAACTACCTGGTGAATGGGAAGTGGGCCTAGCAAATTCAGCACCTCATACCTGGGACAACGTGCCTGCAGAGACAAACAGGTTCGTATATATAAGCCTCTAAATGACACAGTAAAACTCACCAACTGGACCCTTTACTGATCCAGCATGTAAAATTCCATCGGGCTATCCTAACAGGCGGTACAATACTCAAGTCATAAAACATATTTGAAGTAAATGGTACCAGTGGTTTGGAAAAACAAACCGTTAGGAAGAAATAAACAAATGACATAAAATGCATTTGTTTATACGTACGAACAGTACATAACTTTGAGTTTAGCAGACTCGAGGAAAGTGTAGGAAAGACTCTACAAAGAACCCTACAGATATTAATAGAACTTTTACATTATATATCTACACTGACATTATCACACATGAAATAGTGGGTGACAGGAGGTCTAGTGCTGCTTTGAGATGCATACCTGTCAGGGGAACAAGACAGCTGAGATAGTGGGCCTGACCGCCATTCACGTTGGCTTGTATAAAACAGTCAATAAACATCAGATCGATACAGTCACTATTGAATAAGAATGATCAAAATGAACCTGTACCATTTGATTTGGAAAATGATCGTGAAGTTGCATTTTCACCCCCAGAGAGTGCTTTAAAATTTAAACAAGGATGGTGTTTTGACATCACAAGGGACCTACCTTGTACAGAAGCTATTGCAAAACTGCGGCAGATCCGTCTGCCCGGTTCATGGACTTCCCTACCTTATGGTCCCTGATATAGCTAGAATGTTCGTGATCTGTTCAGAAAAACAGCTCCATTTTAAGAAGGGGTTTGATGCAAAACCACTTGAAACGGCTAAAAATGTTACAAAGGATATTGGGGCATCTGACTAATTGCTCAAAAGATGTCGGGGATGATGACCTACGGGGTGGTTCCAATTTGATTGTATTCAAGAGAGGTAAAGAAAGCTCAAATACACACCTCGCTTCCTCCATGGACCTCCAAGCTACTTTAAAGAGGCATTTCAAAATACAAAACTTCACATAAAGCGTTCAAGGCAAAAGGGATCTTAAAGGGGTCATAAAAAGCAGAGACCTGTCCTAAAAAAAAAAAAACATAGGCTTTCGTGCACTGTGGTTCTGAAGAATGCACAAAATCAAAACTTGACTTGTTTGCCGTTTCTCCCACAGACAAACGTTGAAAAAAGCATTATGTAGAGATACCTCTGGCTGCCTTTCAGCTCCTGAATTTTATAGCAGAATGGGGAAATATTTGGATCTAGTAACCGCTGCACCTGGTTTGAAATCACTGATGGATGATAGTGATATACGCGGCCAAAGTGGGCCTTACAAACTACAGTGGCCACGTTTTCAGTAGCTGGATGTGACTGTCGGTGATTGGCTCATCAGTCAGGCAATAGCTATACCCCTACAGAGCTGTCAGAATCTGCTGAACTTCAGTGAAGAGACCCTCTACTCAAAGATTACCGCAGGTTGTTTTACAAGACACCCCGAAACATGAAATCACGAATAAAGATGGTGACAGTGTAGGTTTAATAAAAAAGCTCTTCACACATCTCAGTAGAGGGTAGAGCTGTTGGGACTCTTGCACACGAACTTGTTTTTCAAGAGAAACTGATGCTGAATGGTGTGGATATTAAAATCAAACTGAAACACGTAACGGACAGCTTTTGCCTGATGAGTGGAATGCTGAGCCCTAAAGCTGAAAATCATGGTTTAAAACTCTGTTTGTCAAAGGGTTAAGTGACCTCCAGTGTTTGTAGGACACTCAAACCCTGCTGACCTCAATGCTAAATCCCTATAAACAAAGTAGGAATAAGTGCTCAGCCTTCCTGCAGGCAGCAGGATCTGCAACAGAATATTTTGACTTGGGACAGTTAACAAAATGATAGTCATGGGATTTGTTGACAATGATAACTTACCAGTTCTACACTAAACCTAACCTTTAAACATTACAACAGTAATTTTGTGTCTGTGTCTGAAGGTGAACAAATCCTGCTAAACAACACAGCCCGATTTTAGAAATAGAATGTAGAGGAATATTTTAATCTAGTACTAGTGGCAGGAAATCTGAAGATCGTCCACTAGTTGTTAATCATCAGTATTTGCAAGGTACCCTGTTTGCCTTTGATCTCACTCGGACTAAGAATTGCGTCATTATTCTTTAAATAAAACTGGGAACCTCAGGCAGAGATCAGATTTGCGAAGCCCTTCACAAACAGTTAATCTCATATCTATGCTGTGTTTGATAATATCATTGAAGAAACAGAAAAATGTCATTTTGATTATATGTGATAAACCATAAAATGAACACAAAGCAGCGGAAAAATTGTAACAATGACTCCTACATCATGACTGCTTTCACATGTTTCCGCATGATGTGCTACTCAAGGAGGGGAGATCCTTCCACAGCAGTCATCATGCAGCCTATGACCTCACTGGACAGCACTGGTTAGCTGTAACATTTCAATGGGACAGGGAATTCTTCAACAGCTAGGTTTTCATCCGACAATCATGCAAGCGATTGAGTGTTTTTAATAAATAAAAAACATTTTGTACCAAAACACACATTGAAAGATACCTTTCTACCACCTGTGGATTTCACTGTATCTTTCTTCCACAGTGCAAGGACTTTCTTATAATCAAATTTAAAAATATACCCTAATGGTTGCTGAAATATTATGCCATGGTAACTAGTTTTGTCGTCGCTTTTCAGACATCTGAACATGTCGGGGCATATCAGTGAGGTGGCAACAAATTCAACTTGTTTATCTTGTAATGAATTTAAAATATGCACCAACATGTTTATTCAAAACCATCCTTATAAATCATATATAAACACCATAATTGTGTGTCTCTGTCAGTTTTCTGGGGTATGTGTTTTTAAACATAAGAGCACCTGTGTTTAAAATGTTCAGATATACACAATAACTTCAATAATGACAAAAATATAAAAAATAAAAAGTATTTATTGTAAAAACATGCCAATAAAATAACACACCAGTAATAACATCATGACTAAGATATAATAAACAGAAGCATCTCCTGTTGAAAATGAACACTATATATATACCATAGCACTGAGATAAATTATGATAAGCACCTCTTTCTAAACATGTTAACATATTTAACTATGAGATGGCTAACAGCCATCAATATAACACTTTTTGTAAAACAGGATTACATAGTCAAAATGAGCTAGTCTAATGTGCATCAATATAAACACTTTTGCAAAAACAAAGTCATGTCAATATAAGGGTAAATGGTTAACATAGGTTGTACAGCAATACTAGGTATATAACATTCATACATAGAAATTGCATTTAAATTTTACACAGTAAACATGTAGGTTTTAAGACTTTAGTCTTTTCGGTGTCACTGACACTGGTTGACCGGAGATGGCTGTGGTTGTCTTGCACCGCCAATTTTAACCTTTCCACATAGTTCCTGCTTACAGAATGAGCAAACACTGAAGTGGGTATGTTAGATTCAGCCATTAGCTTTGACAAAAACATCCCAGCCCTTTGGCTTTCTGTGGTCAGGGATTGTGTGATGGCTATAACCGCTCTTACAAATCGACCATGTGAGACCCAGAAACAACAGTACCTTTATACATTAATTCCCCTTATCACTCCAAAACACAATATCCTTGTTCTTTGCCATATGTTTTAACAAAAGTTCAGCGCTGGTTTAGATTGATGAAACACTACTAAAATGTCTTTTCCCATAGTACTAGGTACAGAAGCTGTCCCTGCCGTATCCGCAGAGGGGTCAGAAATTGATTAATTTTCAGGCATCAATAATGTTAAACTGGTTTTAGATTGATGCTAACCTGTCTTACCAAGTCAGATAATGCTGTAATACAGCAGAGTACATTTTAGCTGTCATAGTCTGATAAATCAGTCTGGGACAGTATAGCTCTCATGTCAGTGTCCAAACTGTTGTTGCAACTTTTCTCATATCCAGATCAGGGTAATTCATTTTATGCGTGATCCATCTGTTGCTGACGCACCAAAACATTTTCTGAGTAAAATCCATTATCTGTTAGCCGGCTGAGCCGGTGAAGTCAAGGATGGCAATTCCTAACAGTGTCCCTATAAAGCCACTTGTCTGGTTAACTTTTCCTTTTCCTTTTAAGGTTATTGTTTATAAGCTTAAAGTTTTAATGACTCTCCATTTTTTCAAGCAAACCTAACTGTTTGCTGACAGTGGAATATTTCCTTTGAGGTGTTTAAAGGCTGTCTCAGCTATAACCCGATATCAGATCATCAGAGCTGAACATAAAATAGCTTTTCTTAAGCTTGAAGGCCCTTTTACTAGTAACTTTAAAACAGACAGATTTCTCTGCAGTCTTTTAGACATAATACGACAATACAGTATCAAATATTTTTAGAAGCAGAATGTGTTTTTCATGACATATGCCACAGGCAGTCGGAAACAACCCACCACGCGATCTATATTCATCTGGTGTATTGGATCTTAAATCAACCAGTAAATAGCTATGAGACTTCTTGTGGCATCTTCAAAAGCTTCTAAGAAAAATCTTTGTCTGACCAGAATGCATCTGCCTAGCCAGAGTTATGATCTGCAGCTTGTCTCTGGGGTTTCAAACAAAATCATGTATTTGGCATTTAGTGTGATGGTTCTGCTTTTTTTCACTCTTGACAGAACACATTCTAGACAATTAAAAATATAAGTCAACTGTTTATGATGACTGTACTTGGTAAACCCATACTGACTTCACTATTTTGAAAGGCAGAGTCCATTAAATCATCTATAACAACAAAATTTACCTTTCCGGGGTAAGAGATCATTATCAGTTAGGGACATCGTAGCCTCTCCAATAAATTTCTGATCTCATGAAACCTTTAGCAACAACCATTATGGGCCAAAGAGCCGCCAACAGCTGTAGAACCAGACAATATTTTTCTGGCTTGTGTGATAAAGTGGCATCGGCATGTTCCAACAACTGTTTTATAAAGAAGCTCTTCCCACTATTAGAGGGCCAGCCAACAGACAAGTAAAGGGATGCTGCAACCTAATACCCATTTTTCACAATCAGTATCCATAAGGAAGTGTTTTAAAATTGTCTAGTAATACTCACTTGTCATAAACTACTCTCTGGGTCTTGGACAGCGTTTTTGTTTCAAGGGACCACTGCTTTTCATTCCTAACAATGCTGGGTTTACTCACGGTAATTTCTTTAGAGATCTGTGACCCCGTATAATCAAAGACCAGGTCCTACAGACTTTCAAAATTAATGTGTTTACTGCTGGCTACATTAAGGGTAAACACTTTCACTTTAAGAACAACCTCTCCACTGAACAGCCAGTAGCCATAAGTTTTTGGGCTCATGGAAACAAACTCTGTAATGTGTTCATCTGCAGGAACTTCACTGGTTAGCTCCCTAAATAATCGCCTAGAGGTGGGGTCCAGTCACCCGGTCTGGACACAAAAAATGACAGAATCGGTGTTGTGGTAAAGGCACCTGTCCTGTAACCCTATCTAGCAGGTTGTAGAAGTTCCACTTCTCTATATGCTGTTGTGAAACTAGCTATAAATATGTTGATATTATTAGAATTTGGGTAATGATCTCTTGTGTATTTCCAGCTTAAACAAGCTGTTTCATCATCGATGAAACAGCATAAAGTACTATCATAGTATGGCGCAAACACATACCGAAAGAGTTTGTCAGGGTCTGTTACTATGCTGGTAGTGCGACAAATTAACTCCTCTGCTTACAATTTGCCCCAAAGAGATTTTAAAACAGTTTAGATATCTGTCTCCTTGCGGGGTTAACAGCTATGCTGCAGGGGTTCAAATGTACATTTCCCTTTCAAAATACTGCTGTATATACCTGACTTTATCCACTTCATTTTTACCATGAAGGGGAAACCAGATGCCTCTTGCTTGCCCTTTAGATGCAGCTTGAGGTAGTCTGCAAATATTCTGTGCATGATTCTTTAAAATGCCAAACTTCACCATGTTAATGATTTTGTAGCCATTTTCCAGTGCCAGGTTTAGTTCTACAGTACAGTAGGTACCTATAGTGCCCTTTCCTCATCATTGTGTACACACAATGTTGTTTGAAGTCTGTTTTCAGCGCATATGAGACATAATGTAAACTGGAGTTTTACCTATCTGGATGGCAGCACTGGAAAAAAAAAAAGGCCTTAAGGGTAGGAGACTTTTTTGTTAAACCAAGAAAGTACTGAGTGAGGGTCATAAAAATTGTCATAAATGATGTCAGGATGACTGACTCGATACTGTTTTTGTTAACAAAAGGGTAGAGGCTGGTAAAATCATAATAGTGTATTTTTCATCAGGCTGCGTCTTATAGTACAGACAAATAGCATCTTTTCTCCCCAAACAGTGGCTGCCTAGGTTCGAGTGGCTGTGGTAGCTGCCTGTCCCTCAAGAAATTATTCAAACCCTGATCTGTAGCCAGCGACCTTTCCATTCATGTTCCCAATACTCCTAATGGCAAAACCCTTGCTTTTAGAAAATGAAATTTGTGCATGGTCCTATTGAATAACTGTCCAAAACTAGTCCCGTCATGTGGTTTCTATCTTTTTCACAGTAACAGATGTTGCAGCTGTGAAAAAAGCAACCATTAAATTCAAATGCTGTGGGTATTCCATTTATGACAGAATAGCCATCCAAAAATATGGACCCACCTTAAATTCACCACCTTTAGCGGCATTGCTGAATAGAAATGTTTTCTTTCTCCAGATATGTACATAAACCACTGAATAGCAGTGTGGAGTATCTCTTTAATTGTCTGTGGTAGTCATCTGGGGAGAACAGCGATAAAAGCATTCTTTCAAAATAAAATCTGTACATCGCCATGCAGACCAGAGGCTATCGTGGACGTACTGGAAGAGGTCTAAGGATATTGTTTCATACTCTACTGTAACACTGTCTGTTTTAAAACACTTTGGCTGTCATGTTCATCAATTTGACATAGGCTTTTGAAGAATTTCAACATCTAACTGACAATAGTAGTGAAACTCTCTTTTCAGATCAAATTTCTGTATCGGTTACCTAGGTACCATTGCAAAAACTTGCTTTTCTGCAGGCAGCATATATTCAGAACCATAAAACTGAGCATCGGCGCAGGGGGCCTACATAATTTTCATTAGCCTTAGTGTTAAAAAATGGGAAAGTAACCTTTAGCAATCTCATTCTGAATCCAAGGGCTGTAGGATTTTGCTAGTTTAAAAGGGAAGAAAACAATAGCTGTAATAAATCTGATGTGTAGGGATGTCACTGTGACACAGAGTAATTTTCCTCCTTGTGTGAGCAATTTAATATCAATTCTTTTCTGACTAGCTGGCTAACGATAAATAACTGTTAGTTAGCCTTTTGCATTGCATGCTATAAATGTGTAGTGTCTAAATGGTGCATCAATAAGATGTCCTACAAAATCTTTTATACAATCTTTCCCTTCAAATTCCCAGGACCTCTCCCCATCTAATTGCTAGCATACACAAAATTTGGTATGTGCTCTCCCTGTTTCTTGTGTGGCCTCAAAATCAAACACTACATATTTCTCAGAGATTTTTACATCTGTGAGTGGTGACATGTAACACAGGTGCTTGTCTGCAGTCATGAAAGAACCACATCTGTTACACTGGAATCAGTTTAATGTATGAGATCCCTTGTAAAAGACAAAACATTGTTCACAGTTCATGGATTTACAAGACCCTGTACTCTCACCAGATCTAGCTAAATGCCTTTCTACAGTATGCTAAAGACCTACCAATCTTTTGACAGTAGGGGCAGGATGCAGTGTCAGTTTCCTGTTGAAGACAATTGGGGTAAAAGCAAACTTTGCACCAGTTGTCACAGATATGATTTCTTATGGCTATAGGCTACGTCACAATATTTGCACAGGTACTAGCCCTGATTAATTTTTTTACATTTGTTATACCATAATAATGGTTGTCATGCAGTAATACAAATAGTGTTTTAGGAAGTCTTTCTGGCCCTGTTGAAAATGTTTGCCAGTTTCCTCATTATGATATAAAATCTTAATTTTGACTCTTAAAAAACGTTCAAACTGGGGCACATCACTGAAAGTGACAGGGGTTTGGTCTGACAAACCTAGCTCAGCATACAATATTTTAGCCTTATTCAACAACTGATTGTCACTCATATGTGGATTTAGGAGTGTGAGAATGGAGCCACCAAAACACAAACTATTATCTCTGTTATTTAAATCAATCAAGTATCGTCTCTTTTTTTGTAAAATCCTGCTATACAAGATGGAGCTCAGTGTCTGTCTCCCCCCCACCCCCGAACCCTGGTGATTCCTGATAGTAGTTACCACAAGATGTATAGTGTCATCAGTAGATTTCATATTGTCTGTAGCATATCAGCTAGCTGATCTAGGAAGGTGTGAGCATTTAACTCATTCGGGCATGTTTTCCTTAGAGAACAAGGGTTGATTTAAAGAAGCAGCATTTAATCTTACATATAAAGTCTCCATGGTGTGTTTGTCTCGTCACTCCCTGTCCAGCAATTCTTGTATAGTCTTTGGTTCATTGCAGCAATAGCCTCTGTAAAAAGATTTTATTTTATCTAGATTTATAACTTATATTGTTGATGAATTCTGTAGCATTCAATTTTTTAAAACACATCTATATTGCTGCACAAATTCTAAAAATACTGTAGGAGGCACCTGTTTGCGTGTTCATCATCATTCAGATATGTGCCGCAATCTGTTCTCTAATTCACCAGATTGCTGAACATTAGCAACATGCTGTAAGATCTAATCAGGGCTATTAACCAAAAGCCTTCCCAGTATGCTACCCCAGAAACTGAGGTATGTAGTATTCTCAGAATGCAGTCCCAAATAAACCACATCATCAGAAAAACCCATGAGACGAGCAATAAAACTGCCTTTCCTTCCTGTGGGGATTATTTTGGGGTGACTTAATCAAGTCGTAGGACTCAAACCTCGACAGGTCCAGTGCGGATCGGGGTTCTCCAGGTCAGAGGGCTTTTAGAGACCTGCTAGATCAGTGCGGGTTTGAGATGTCTCGTCGTATCCTACATCCGGATTCCAAGGAGTTCACCTACAGGTCGTTGGTGCATGGCTCACAGTCCCGCATTGATTACATTTTCATTTCTCAGACTCTCTTGCCTGGGGTCAGGACCTCATCGATCCAACCTGGTCCTGTCTCTGACCATTCCTTGGTGTTGTGTAAACTGGCATTTCAGGATGTTTTAAAGAGAGAAACAAGATGGAAACTTAATGATCAATTGCTTAAAGATTCTAAATACTGTAAAATCATAAGGGAACATATTGAGACCTTTTTTTTGTCCAGCCCTTTAAATAGTGCAAAACCGGACATTATATGGGGGGCTTTTAAGGCCTACATGAGAGGCATTCTTATTAGTATGGCGGTGACTAGGAAAAGAGCTAGGGAGAGGGAATTATTATCTTTATTATCCCAAATTTGGGTACTTGAAATTAATGTTTTGGCCAATACTCTAGAAGAGGATAGGACAAAGCTCCTATTGTTGAGAGATAGATATTTAGAACTACTCCAGGAAAAGGCAGAGTTAGCTATCGTATGTACTAAAGCTAGTTACACTGATCAGGGAGAGAAAGCGGGGTGCCTATTGGCACTCCGTATCAAGCAAAAAGAACTTGTGAGATTCATCTTCTATCAGGGTGTCAGCTGTCTGGTCTTTGAAAACATCTCCTACTGAGATAGTTCAGAATTTGCAGTATACTACAAAACGCTGTACGGGGACATGGAGCACCCCCAGTCCTGTAAGCAGGAGAAGTATCTGATGGACTCCCACCTGCCCTCCTCCCAGCACATCACAAAGACTCTCTTGTCTCTTTTTATATCACAGGGAAGAAATTGCTGAGGTTAATAATGGTTTACCTTCAGATAAAGCTCCTGGTCCTGACAGATTTTCTTCCCTTTTCTACAAGACGTTTCGAGATCTCTTACTACCAATATTTAATAGATTATTTCAACATATTCTATCAGAGATGGAGGTTGATTGTCACCTCTTTGAAGCCTTGATAGTGCTTCTCCCCAAGCCAGACAAAGACCCAGAGCTTGTCCAAAGTTATAGGCCTATATCTCTCCTAAATCAAGACATTAAAATTCTCTCAAAAGTTTTAGCTAATAGGCTATCTGTGGTACTGCCCGAGTTAATAGGCATGAATCAGGTAGGATTTATGAAGGGACTCTCATCAGTGGACCACTTGTGTGAGTTATCTCACATCTTCTCGGCTACCAGAGATGCCGAGTTCCCCACAGGCCTGGTCTCTCTGGACGCCAAGAAGGCATTCGATCAGGTAAATTGTAGTTTTTTGTTCAAGGTATTGAGTGCCTTCAAAGTCCCTCCAGTATTCATATCCTGGGTTGCTGCATTATATAAATCCCCTACAGCAAGAATCTCAGCTAATGGGGCTTTCTCTAACTCCTCCCCACTCTATTCAGGTACTAGGCAGGGTTGCCCTTTATTGCCTCTGTTATTTAATTTATACTTGGAACCCCTCATTCAAAACATTCTCAAAAATATCTCTATACAAGGTATTTGGGTTGGGCACCATGAAATTAAAGTCACTGCATATGCAGATGATTTGTTGATAAACCTCTCCCATCCTGAATGAAATAGCCAGATTTAGCGAGCTATCTAATTACAAGCTGAATGCCAGTAAATCCTTATTTTTCCCATTAAACCACAAGGTATTCAAGAATGATATTAGTCCCCTAGGTTTATGTTGGACTCCTAGAGCATTTAGGTATTTGGGCATTAAGTTATCCGTAACCCCTCAACATGGTTTAAGGATAACCTTGATTCTCTCTCTCTCCAGGTTATTATTCATGACCTTGACAGATGGTCTAAACTTCCCATATCATTATGGGGCAGGATTAACTATAATTAAAATGAATGTCTTTCCTAGAATTTTCTACCCTCATCCCTTCTCAATTTTTTATCCCTATACTGGTTTAAAAATTGCATGGTATATTTACTAGATTTATTTGGGCTGATAAATACCCCATTTGGCTTATTATAAACTAACTGCCCCAAAATTTGAGGGAGGGCTGTGGATTCTCCATATGGCATTATACTACTGGGCCAGTCACCTAGAAAAATGCGTGAGATAGATATCACTGGGTCTTGAAATGGAACAACCAGTATAGCTTAAGATTGAATTAGATGCAATTAAAGCTAAATGCCTGGACTCTTTAACCCTATTTTACCTCAAACTGTCACATGTAAAGATAGCTGACTGTCCTACAGTAGGTATTTCTTTAAGAGTATATGCACCGTTAAGTTTATTTCTTCATTACTCCCCTCAGACTGACTTAGCTCAGTCCATTTGGAACTCCCCATCTTTTACTATTAACAGGAAGCAGATTCCCAGTAAGTGGTTGCCCCAATTAGGTGATGGAAAACTGCTTTCCTTGTTGGATGGGGAGGGACACTGGTTGTCCCCAGGTGGAATTACTGAAAAATTTCTCATTCCAGTTTCATCTCACTTTAAGGTCATGCAGTTAAGTCACCTACTCACAATAGTCCTGGGGAATACTCCCCCTTCCCAGAAGGTGTCAGTCTTGATACCTGAAATCTCCCTAATGTCTGGATCTTCAGGCACTGTATCTAAATTATACAGAGTGTTGTATTATAAAAAATACGGAGACTCCCTTGGACCTACTAGATTTTGGAACTCACTCCTTCCTCAATACCAGTTGGATTGGCAATCCCTATGGAGATCCTGTCATAAATATGTTTCCCAGGATAGATTGCGTCTCATGCAATACCATATATTACACAATATGTATTGTACCCCTGTTAAACTAAAGAAATGGGGTTTCTCGAATTCTAGTACATGTATTAAGTGCATGCAGGAAGAAGGAATGCTCCTTCATATGTTTTGGTCCTGTCCCAAAGTTTCCCCTCAATCTCTACTGGGAATTCAATCAGGATGTCTTTGGATCCCCTTCTGGGCCTTCAGGAGTACTTTATTCCTGAGATATGTCTCCTAGGGGACATGTCCCTTGTCAGGGTCAGAATCAGGGAACTTCATATTTCCATGATTGCTCTACCTGTTAAGAAACTCATTTTATGCCATTGGAAAGACAAATCCACCCCATCTTTCCAAGAGTGGTTGCATGAAATTATTGCTAATCTCCGAACAGAAAAGGCAATTGCAAGCCTTCATAATAGACTTGCAGCTCATAGTAAAATATGGGATCCCCTCCACTCCTTACTCTCATTGTCTCACTTATGATTATGCCACACCTCAATCTTTCTCATATGTCCAATGGAAATAATCACTGCACTTTAGAGTTAAGTGGTCTTGTTGCTGCTGTAAGGGGGGATGGGCGGGAGGGTGGGCTGGGCAGTTCTTTCTGTACACGTGGTATGTCACACCTTGTTCCGCTGTAACTGCCCTTTATAAAGGGAAATGTACTAATAAAGTTTAAATTACAAATTTTCTCGGATTGTTTTATTTTTTACCCAGATTTTTCTTTTTTGACACCATTTGTTATTGTTTTTCATTTTGTTAGTGCTGCCACCCTTTGTACTCAGCTTGTGAGAGCTTCTGTGCTTTCACTTTGTAATTTTATTTTTGTATTTGGACACCTTTTCCTCCATTCTCTTGTACTTTTCAAACATGTGGGCCACATTTGCCATCTGTTTCAGCTCTGAGTATGAGAACTTGGTTGCACATAATAAAGAAAATACACTGCTCAGTAAAGTACCTTTACAAAACTCAGATTTAAACATCTGATGATCATAATCCTCACTAGATAATCTGCTCTCAATTACCAAGCCATTAAACAAACAATCAAATGCATTAAGAATACAGGCTTTCCCAGCATTGATCGTGTCAATGTCCCTTTCTTGAAACCTTGGGTGCAATAACTCTTTGTCAGAAACTCTTGTGCTGCTGCTCGTAGATGGCTGTATGTCATCATTCAGATTCACACAAGATCTGTTTTGCTTTTAACTCATACCAGCAGAAACTTTTGAGTGCCCTTGAAAAACATTGCATTCAAGTAATTGTCTCTTTCTCCCTCTCTCTCCTGCAGGGGTTCACTGTGCTGTTAGTAAAAACAGAAAATACACCCCTGTCACTACTTTTGTATTTTCAACTTTATACTGTAAGACAAAATTTAAACTCTAGAAACTTACAGCATTTTTTAACCCCCCAGTCTCCCATTTTGAGCATTATACTGTAAGACAAATTTCAAATCTGAAACATGCAGCCTTTTTCCTTACCCCCCCTCAAAAAAAAACCTGCAGCATCTACCATTCCTAGGTAAAAATAAAAATACACACCTTCTGTAGTGGTAAACGGTGCTTTATTCAGCTCTTCAATCAATTGGAAAAGGGCTTTGTTTCCACCCCATGACTCCATTATTGCTTGTTAAATGTTTTTAAAAATTCTTTTAGCTCAAGACGTACTTTTGGTAGTCTTGCTCTGTTCTTTTGTCTTTAGCTCTCAGTGTCTTGAAATGCTTATATAAAATGTGTAAAACCACATGCCAACTGCGTGGCTAGTAGTGAAAAAATGTCTGAACATCTGGTACTGTCCATCAAAACCCCCTCCCTACCCATTCTCCATGGGGAAATATATATATCCTAGGCTACTCCTTGTAGGCTTTGTTTTTCACTTCCTGCAACAGCTGGAAGGCATTTCATGCTTTTACCATTTGGCTAAAACTTTGGTCACAGTCTAATTAAAAGGTATGCAGACTGCTTCTTTAAGTCCAAATAAGCTTATGGCTTAGTTAGTTTTTAAAATGTATATTGAAAATCTTGTCTTTTTTTAAACAGCTGCATCCTTTAAATTAGTAATTCAGTAAAACAGTTTACATACCACTAATCAGAAGATAAAACTTATTTTGTCTTTTCTAAAAAGTTAATCATGAGAATCACCTGTTTTTCTCTTTTACACAGTAGGGAGTCTAGCAAGAGTAATGACTTTCTGCTAAAACTTTGGTCACAGTCTAATTAAAACAGATGTTTTTTCTCAATCTTAAGATACAGTTTATAATAATGGCAGTTGAGTGTCAGCTGAAGTCATGTTTTTAAAAGTCAAAATGGAAATTCTGTCTTTTTTCTAAAAACAGCTGCAACCTTTAAATCAGTAATTTAGTGTAACAAAGCTCACACACACACACACACACACACACACACACACACACACACAGCGTGTATTCTTTTGCACCGACTCTAAGCAAAGCTGTAGATATATTTTAAGAAGACTGTGTGCTTTGAAATGATCCTGAAAGAGAAACATTATCATTTTACAGTCTGTCTTTTCTTTGTAACATATTATTTATTTTCTTATTTAGTTAAGCTTCAGATTAATACCTTTGAGCCATGTGCTCTTTTACAAAGGTTCCAAGTCAGATAAATTACTGAAACATTATACAGGTAATGGTTACAAACCTACTACATGACTTTTAATTTTTTGATAGTGTGACTATAGACATTTATTTTGTAACAAAAGCATAAAGCTACATTTTTACAGATCCCTGTAAATACAGGGACCCTGTAATCCAAAAATATTGAGACACACATGTTTCCAAAGAGAATCAATAGTCCTTTGTAGCCATGGCTGTGTAAATGAAAAACATGTTGTTTTCTCAGTCTTAAAAGACAAAGACACCCACCACACTGCCAACAGGACCATGGGCTCCAGAAAGGCCATCTATATCTTGGACACCACCACTGTGTCCTCAGGGGTTCCCCAAGGGGTCAGTCCTTGGCCCCTGCTCTTCTCCATATTCATCAATGACCTTCCCTCCTCAGCTGCCTCTTGCAAGGCCATCCTGTACGCTGATGACCTTGTTATTCTCACTCACGCCTGGGACATTGGGGTCATTAACCAACAATTGAGTGAAGATTTCATGAGTATCCAATCCTGGATATCATCCCACAAGCTGGTCCTAAACCTTAGAAAGACTCAGGCCATGCTGTTTGGATCCCAGGCTAAGTTAGAGGCCTCCTCTGTCCCTCTATGCATCTCAGGTATTGATGGTGTTCCCGTGCTCACCACCAACTCTGTCAAATATCTTGGGGTGACACTTGACCCTCAGCTTGACCTTGGTCACCATATCCACAATATGTGTCAAGCTGTTAACTGGAAATTGGGTCTGGCTTACAGGGCGAAGAATAATCTTACCTCAGCTACTCGCCTTGCACTGGCCAGAGGAGTGCTCCTCCCATCTCTATGATTGGGATCCTTTTGTTTGCCCATACTACCAAGGTCCACCCCACTAGGTGGACCAAAGCCTACAATAATATCTGCTGTTTTGCTCTTGCAGCCCCACATCTTACTCACCATTGTGATCTGTATAGCAGGCTTAACTGGCTCTTCTCATCCAGCTACATGAACTTTGTCTTGGGCTGCTTCACGAGCAAGGTTCTGAGCTCTGGCACTCCCCGTGGATTGACAGAGTTTCTTGTGCCTGCTGTCTTCACTCCCTACTCCCTAAGGTCCTTGGGCCCCAATATCCTCAAGGTTCCTGTGACGCATACCCAAATGGGGGACAGGGATTTTGCATCATGTGACCTGAGATTATGGAACTCCTTTCCTGTCCAGGTCAGAGCTGCCCCTTCCCAGGTGTGTCTACGAACCTCCCTGTGGAAGCACTTGAAGCTCTTCTCAGTATGCGATTGTCTCAGACCTACCTGAGTACTCTGGTTTCTGCACTGTACTCAAGCACATTATCTCCTGTAGTTGGCTCCGGCCCTACTGTTGCTGCCTGCCTGCCTGCCTGGGTATGGCCCTGTGTAAATTATGTATATTCTGTATATTTTTGCTAGGCATATTGCTATAGAAACTCTGTGCTGTTACATGTTCACATTTCACAGTGTCCACTGCTGTAATCTGAGCTATTATGTTATGTTTCTCCTGACTTCAGTGTATCTGCCTCACTTGCTTCAATTTGTACTCTCTATGTTCTTTATTCTCCTGTACTCTCCCGGGTTGTACCTGAAAATAGGCATATGTTTTGTCTAGGTTATTTACCTGGTTAACAAAAGCTAAATAAATAATAAATAAATATTTTAAACATACATAAAAGACATTGCTTTTCCTACATGCCTAATGAGGGACACACACACACACACACACACACAAACCATATTGCCAGCATGTTGCAATGCTATCCAGAGAAAACTGTTAAACCATCTTAATTACACACAGGTCCCTGTTTTAGCTTATAAATGTTACATGCATATACATAAAGGTATCCTTTTGGTACAAGTTTTACACATTTTATAACTTGTTATAAAAAAGAAAAAGGGTACTCACACAGGCAGATGGATTTCCCTCGGGGGGTCTCCAAACAGATCTGTGAAACCTCTGCATGATCAGGTTACTCCTAGATACTTCTTTCTGAAAATATCCTAATCAAAACAACACACAAATGCCCTGCAGTTATACACCCAAGCCGACCAGGCGCATAACACATAAACCCTAACTTATTTTTGGGGGTGGTGGGGGCACGGTGGTAAGAGGACAGGGGTTCAAGCCAGGACATGAGATGCAGGAGAAAGGAGGGGGACAGGAGTTTGAGCTAGCACGGTGAGCTCGGGTTCCAGCCAGGATGGCGTGTCAAGGGTTCAAGGAGTGTATGAGAAGGAGGGGCATAGGATGCTTACAAAATGGTGGGTGGCAGAGGTTTGAGGAGTGTACGAGAAGGAGGGGTGCAGGATGCTTACAAAATGGTGGGTGGCAGGGGTTCGAGGAGTGTACGAGAATGAGGGGCATAGGATGCTGACAAAATGGTGGTGTTATGTCACTTCCAGGGTTTCAGTGTAGGTCATTTCCTGTGCAAGTGGGTGGGACATGGGTTCACACGTGCATCATTTCCTGTGCCAAGGGGCGGGACACGGGTTCGAGCTTACGTCACTTCAGCCGGAAGTGGGCAGGGCTAGGACGTTTTAGGGAGGGACTTCCAGTTTAACAAGGGATGGTTCTGATTGGTCCTTTTTAGGCCATGCCCACCTGTCAAATGACATGCACTTGCTGATTGGCTGGAATTTAACATTTGATGAGATATATGAACTTATACTACTGATAGTAAACCACAGGCAGACTGGATGGGCTTTTGGTCCTTATCTGTCATCATTATCTATGTATCATTATAACATGGGTTCAAAGCAGGAAACACACAGACTGGATGAAATACATCAGGAGATTGTGGAATAAATTCCCTATTAAATTCACAGTTTCTGTAACTGATCTACTTCACAGCAATACTGAACTGTGCTTCTCTGTGTCTAGCCATAGCCCTTCCACTTCTAAGCAATGGGCTCTGAACAGCAGCCATTTTTTTTGCACCAGAACTGACCAGCAAAGCCCTATACCTGAGAGAGGAAGTAGCAGGCATGGAGCTGAACTTTTCATGGTTTAGATCATTGACCCTAAATAATTGGTTAAATTTGCACTTTCCAAGAGGGGAGCCTCCTCACAGGGAATAAAATAAATGTCAGCAAAGGAGTTTAGCGCTGCTGAGGTGCAGAGCCACGGATACAATACCATCTTACACTGGCTCACACAGCAGGCTACAGCACACAGTTATGTGTGATTTTGCAAAGTACAGAGCACATAGATCAGCTGGCCACACTGACCCTGTCACACAGCAAATGGCAGAGCTCAACAGCAGTGGTCATCGACCTATAGCAGATGGAAATGACAGTGCAAGTGATTGCAATCCTCTCCCCTGCAAAGCTGCAGATGTGTGTACTAAACAGCAATTTGGCCCACATAGACAACACTGACAGCAAAGGTACAGTGAACACTGGGAATGGGAAGCTTGCAGATGGTGTCCCTGGGTAGCTCCCAGAGTTTGTAGTACACACAAAGCAAGAACCTGCATCTTCAGAGCTGTGCCCTACAGCAGCTGTTAGTGTGGCCAGCAAACATGCAACGTACAAAGATGTGAAGTAAAAAGACTGCATTAGACACTAGACAGCTGGCATTGTTGAGTAGTGAGCTTGATATTGGTAGTGAGTAGTGAGCTTGAAAATAATCCCACAATTGATGTTCCATCTACTGTCTTCTTGTCGCACACTGTTGAGTTTTGTTAATTGTTATGTAATTTGACATGAAACTTTTGTAGATGAGCTTCTAGCGCAAAGTTGTTTCCGAATCTTAAATGAATAAATAAATAAATAGCCTCAAGAATGCCAAAGATGAACGCAAAACACAAAAAGCACTGCTTGAGCAGTCAGTGTTCTAGAGGACTGGCTGTGAGCAAAAGAAGTAGGCATCAATTATAAGGATGTGTCGTTTGAGCTCCTTACTGGCCTACTATGGGAATTTTATGCATCTGTCCATGGATTTGAGGGCAAACTGTATACTGTAGGCAGCCTACTATGTCTGAGAACAGGCCTTAACTGGTTCCTCAACAACATAGAGAACAACAGAATGATCAACATCACTAGTGATCCTGCTTTCAGAAGTGCAAATAATGCATTCATAGCTGTGCTGAAACAGATCTGAAAAGAAGGTAATGGTCAACAGCACACAACCTGGCCATTACCCACAGTGATCTGGCAAAACTGCATTCTTCTCAAGCTCTGTCACCTGACACACCTGCAGGCTTACTGAAGTGTATCTGGTCTGAACTCCAAGTGGGGCTAGCACATCGTCCATGCAAAGGTGTCTAAGAATTAAAGCAGATCTCCTTTACACTTAAAAAAGATGACAGTAGAAAAGAGTACTTCACCTTTACGTACAACCCACACAGTAAAAATCACAGTAACATTCATAAACTCAACACAGGAAGCCAGTGTGATTTTCTGTTATATGACCCTGCAACTTCCAGTTCCCACTGCAGCTGTATAAATAATACATCATCAGATGCCCCCCCCCCCAATGCACCAGCCCTATACCTTCATCCAAAGTGAGTAATCCACCCCATGGCCGAAAACGGTACACTCACAAACTGATGGGTGTGAATTATCTGGGATCAGCAGTACACCAATCACTACATTCACAGTATGACTGTTCAGATTCTGTCAGAGGCAGGATTGGCCTCCCTAGAAATCATGGCCATTACGAGCCACAGGTCTGAAACCAGCCTAAAGAATTACTGGTCAGAGTCCAGCAGTGACTGCAAAAAGTGGAGCAAGCTCCTGTCATCCTACGATCAGAATAACACATCAATGAATGAGACAGCAGTAAAGAGTTACAGCAGAGTCCCTCAATCCAGCTACAGCACGAGGAAGGCACAGCAGCCAAGTATCATCTGGTTGTATATGGCACCTCGACAGACTCCACCCTTAAAAGAATCTAAGTAGCCTTAAATAAGAACTGTGAGTTATATGCCCAAGCTGTAGAAACATAGAAACATAGAATTTGATGGCAGATAAGGACCGCTTGGCCCACCCAGTCTGCCCATTTCCCTACCTAATGGATAAGCTGCAGACCCTAGTTAACCAGCAGCCTACTTCTTCCTACCCCCACCTCCTAGAATTGCCTTATGACTGTCCCATGCATGCTTGAATTCCACCACTGTTTTTGACTCCACAACCTGCTCTGGAAGGCCGTTCCATGCATCCACATCCCTCTCTGTGAAAAAATACTTCCTTAAATTACCTCTGAGCCACCCCTCCATCTTCAAATTGTGCCCTCTTGTTCTTGCACACCTCTTTTTTTGAAAGATGCTACCCTCTTGGACTTTGTTGATTCCCTTGAGGTACTTGAAAGTTTCTATCATGTCCCCCCTCTCCCTCCTTTCCTCGAGGCTATACATATTAAGCTCCTTAAGTCTCTCTTCATATGTCTTCCAGTGCAGACCCTGCACCATTTTAGTTGCCCTCCTCTGGACAGCTTCCATCCTGTCTATGTCCTTGCGGAGATTGGGTCTCCAGAACTGCATGCAGTACTCCAGATGGGGTCTCACCAGCTGTCTGTACAGAGGGATAATAACTTTCTGTTTTCTACTGGTGACTGTGTGGCTCAATCTTCATGGCAGAAAGAAGTAACAGGCTTTCCTGCTTGCCAAGAAAACATCCTTGAGCCTAATCCCCCCACCCCCAGGTGTCCCAAACCTCCTGTGCCCATTGACAAATCCCCAAAACATCAGAGGAACCTTTCAAGGTCCCCTTCTGCCATACCTCACAAGGGCAAGGTCACTTGAGTACCATGCCCCCAACTGGATGAAGTCCCTCTGCTGTTACATACTGACCAAAACCAAAATTGGCCCTTTTAAGTGGAAGCTGTGGGCTTACCTAGCTGTGCTCAGTAGCTGTAACTGCCAAACCTAATTAGAATCTGGCTGACCTGTTTACACTGCCCAACTGTTGCACTTTGCTGCTATGACAAACACCTGAGCACTCACCCCCATCTTTATTTCCCAACTACCACTGTCCACCCCATACCTCTCTAATTTTTCCCCTGCTTACCCTTTCCCACCTTATACTTTCCTACGCTTTTCACATTCAACTTCTTCCCTTTGTTCCTAATGCCCTCCTCCACTTTGACACTGTGAAATCACTCGGCCTGCAGTCTCATGCCTCACAACGCACCTGAGGCATGGCTTAAATGCCTTTATAACATGAGTTCAAAGCAGTCAGCAATGTCCTTGGCTAAACTCCATCATCTGACCATGGATTAAATTCCCATTTGATACACAGTTCGGTGGAGGGAGTTGGTGAAAGTTCCATTGGGACTAGTTCTGTCCAGCAGATCCCACAAGAAAAAGGCAGCCATTTTAACCCCTGCCTACCCAAACATGATCGCTGAGCAGTCGCACTGACACCAGGAGAGAGAGAGAGAGAGACCAAGACATTTTATGCTGAATTCCTGTAGTGCCTTCTTTCTCTCTGTGCCTCAGTGTTATATGTTGGACTGTCCAGAGTGTTTCAAGGTCATTGGCAGTGGTTCCCCGCCAACCCACTCACCCGCTAAGCATCACTCACTACCTGCACCCAGCAGTTCTGGGAGTGCAGTGAGAATGAGAGACCAGCAGAGCTGGCTCAGCACCTGGCCGCCCACCCAACATCAGTCACCACCCGCACTGATAAGGAGAGATAGACCGTTATATTTAATGCACAGATCCTGTAGTTCTCTCTCTCTCTCTCTCTCTGCACCTCTCTTCTCACTGTTCAGTTGTCAGGCATGCAGTGCGGTTAAAGGATTTTTGCCTTTCTGTTGTCCATGTTGTCTGGACCAGCTCACATGCCCAGCATCGCTCAGCACCTGGAGTTAGACTGTGACTGGGAAGCAGTCCTGGGAGTGGAGAGAGAAGGGGAGCCCAGCAGAGTTTGCTCACCACCTGTCCACCCAGCATAGTTCACTGCATGCCATGAACTGCTAAGATATTGGCAGTGTTGTACACCATTCCAGTCGGTGAGTAGCATCCAAGATCTGTGTTCATGTGACGCTGACAGGAGGACATACAATTGCAATACACAAGTCCTTCAAAGTCCTGTGACCTTGTCATTGCTCCCACAATTAGCAGTATTTTCCAAGCAATGTTTCTTCGTGCAGCATGAGAGAGTGTGACAGAGAGAGAGAGACTGGGACATCCAAAATAGCATTCCATTTGTCAGTGTCTCTTTCAGTGATTGACAGCTGTATGTGTGTGCTGTGTGTGCGTTTGTGTGTGTGTGTGTGATCGGTAGGTCAGATTCTCACAGCTCTCTTTGAGCTCCAAACTGCATGCGTCTCTGTTGGGGGGTGGAGACAGTAAAGTCAAAGGTGTAGCAAGTGTAAGAAACTATATTATGCACAAGAAATAGTTAGCTAAAGCTTTATTTTTTGACAGAATAAAACTTTATGTCAAAGGACCTATCTTTAAAGTTGTCCTGCATTACATAAAATACATACATTCATAGCAACAATCTTAGTTCAAACGTATACCAATGGGTCAACAAAATAAAACATACAGTAGTTTCAACCCTAATTAACATTCAGCTAAATAAAACTTGATCATCCAAATTACAATTACCTTATAACACAAACAACAATTCCAACACTGGATTATATGAATATAAACAAGTTTATTGCAATCAGTAGCAAATACATTCTACAGTAATACTCATGTCTAATTGTAATTTAAAGGTGGATAATTTGGACAAATGTCTTATTAATGGAGAATTCTCATTCCAGATTATTGCTGCAGAATACTGAAAAGTCATTTGACCATACCTAGTTTTAATTCTGGGTATCTGTATGCTCCTATGAACTATTTCCCTCAACTGATATCGCTGTCCTTCACAGTCTTGTTGGATGCTAAGATTTCCCTTGATCAGTCCCCTTTTAATTTTAAATATAAATACTATGGTGATGAAGGAGCTAGGAGGCTTATAGGCCCATAATTTCTCCTGGACAAGTAATAATAACTAATTTTATAACCGGAAAGAATGAGTTTATCTAAGCGTCACTTAAATTCAGATTTAGTTTTGATGATGATAACCTCAAGGGGGAGTTTATTCCAAGGGTTCACAATTCTTAATGTAAAGAAATATTTATGACCAATATGATTTTTTTTTTTTTACTGTTGAGCAGCAGTGGGTGACTTCTGGCATTATATACGTTGTTTTTAAATTCAAATGTAGCATATTGTTTTTTAAGTGAGTAGCCAAACTGTCCCACTTCACATTTTTATACATAAAACAATGAGTTAAGAAGGGACATCTTAAGGCAAATCAATGATATGATTTATTGACCCTATCCAAAAATTTGCATTCAGCAAAGCCATGAACTAGATTGCCATACTCCAAGACTGGCAAAAATTGAGTTGCTATTGTGTTAAGCATTTAATAATTTAAAAACACTTGATGAAGATCTTCAAAATGCATCTATTCTTGTGTTTACTTTTTTGCATTATATAATCTATATGATTTTCAAACATAAGTGAACTATCTAGGATTACCCCTAGGTAATGCCACGTTAGATGTATTGTCTTTAACCAAATCTTGGTTAAAACCTACCGTGCAGGACTTTGAAATTAACATTCCCTCATAAGGTTTTCAGAACCGACAGGCAGGACACAGGGAGTGGAGTAGCCATCTATGTACAGGATTGATTCCCTGTGACTATAGTCAACTCTACAACTTTACCTAAGGAGTTCTAATGCCTTATACTCAAGGTTCAAACCTCAACATCTCAGTCACTCCTTGTGATAGGGTGTTATAGACCCCCTCAGCTGGGCTCAAAATAATAAATCATCTAAGCCATATACTTGGTGACTTCCCCTTCGGAAGTTATAGTCATGGGTGACCTTAACCTGGACTGGCTAGCCCCTTGTTCTAAGTAGAGATGCAGTGAATTTAAATTTCACTGGTGAAGTGCCTGCAAAGTGGGCACTTCGTATTGTCACTCTACTACATGGAGTGGCCAATGCAAAAGACTCACTTTGCCTTGTAATTATTACTTTGCGTTGTCATTCCGCCTTAACGCGACGTAAGGCGAAGTGACAACAATATTGGCAGCCCTTCACACACACAATCACTAGAATTAATATGCATTCCCAAAATGCTCATGTCTTGTGTCCAGAAAATTCTCCAGTGCTGATGGTGACGAAGTGAAATGAAAGCACAAGAAACGCAAAGTCTCCCAGAATTAATGGCACACTCAGACATCATGCGTGCAGTAGTCACACACAGTCACCAGAATTAATGTGCATCCCCAAAAATGCTACTGTCTTGTGTCCAGAAAATTCCCCAGTGCTGACAAAGTGAAATGAGACTGTAACAAGAAATGCAAAGTCTCCAAGAATTAATGGTGTACTGCAAATGCACAGACAGATTAAGATTGCGCTGCGCACTCAAGAGGTGCAGACGCAAAGGCCAAAACAACACCACCTAACCAGTGCTCACAAGTCACAAATCTGAATCTGGAAAAGAATACCTTTTGCCAGTTGGGGGGGTGGTGGTAGTGCATGGCAGTAACAGTCCACTACCAGTAAAGATACCACAAAGCAGTATAAAAAATCCATACAAGTGCGGTGGATAGCAGGTTCACACTGCTGCAATTACTCTGTGGCACAATAAAAGGTGTCTGATTTAATGGCACGCATCGTACACACACTCACACACACACACACACACACTACAAGTAATGCATAGCAAATTGAAAACCTTTAGTAATATAACCAAATGTTTTAAACAAGCTGAAATTATACAGTGCTGCACCACAACAATCAGCAAAAAAAAAGTCAAAAATTACTGAAAATATTACTGTGTGTGCCTTAACACAGTTATACAAGAAAAATATAACCAAAACAGAAAGACTGCCTTTTTCTCCCATTTAATCTACTACACCACAGATAGACCCCTGCCCCAAAGCACACTTCACAGTACACAGACTGACTGTTCTAAATTAACATTCAAAATCCATACACAAACAATAAATACTTGATGATATGAGCACAGGAGGGTTTCCTATAATCAACGTACTAAATTTTGAGCAAAATAAATAGCTCAAAAAAGGCTTTTTTTAACAGCTTTTAGAGGATTTGAATCACAGGCCTCTGAGAAGAAACTGTCTCCATCTTCCACTACACACACTATGCAGAACTGAGGCTGTGTAGGACAATCTAGAGTCCATGTGATCTGAAATCCCATGAAGCACTGCAAAATTCACCTTTGGAGCTCAAGAACAAGGCGAAGTGAGGTTAAGTACATTGATTTCAATGTACTTCACCTTAAAATTGGTTGAGAAGTGGTTTGGGGAAGGTGGAATAACGTGAAGTCATTGTTTTCAATGGACTTCATGTTCCCCATTATAATGTGAAGTACTCTGCTTCACGTTGCAGGTACTTCGCGGATTCCGTACTACTCTGCGAATCACTTCATGGAGCGAATTTGGCCACTTCACCCACCACTAGTTATAAGCTCCTTAAAGAACTCTGCGACGCCTTTGGGCTGACTTACATTATTACGGAACTCACACGTCCTAACAAGAAAAACCCTACAAACAGCACACTTCTGGACAGTATGCTAGTAAATAAACTGCACCAGGTAACTCTTTTCAGGCATTTTCTTTAATGACCTTAGTGACCATTGTGTTATTGCATGCTTTAGGTCCCTACCAAAGCCAATCTCACACTCTAAATACATTCTCAAAAGGAGTCGTCATAACTTTGACCTCCATGCCTGCTTATCTGACCTGGAGCACACCTGTTGGCAAAACTTGTACCTTGCTCCTACAATCAACGAATCATATATGATCTGTTCCAGAACATGCTCCTAGATACTATAAATTGACATGCACCCCTTGTGAAAATACAAACAAAAAAAAGTCATGCCCTTGGTTCTCTTCCAGCCTCAAGTCTGAACTACTCCACAGGGATGCCCTATGGTGAAAAGTACAGATGACTAAACTCCCTTCTGATTGAACCGTATTTAGAGTGGCTAGAAATTGCTGCACTAAGTTTGCCAGAGATGCTAAAACTACAGTAGTTATTATAACAACAAACTGGATACTTCTTCTGCATGCTCTTCGCTGTTCTGGAAAACCCTAGGCGAGTAGAGGGCCACAGATCGGCAAACTCCTTTCCAACAAAAATCACGTCTGGAAGCTCCACTGTCTCTGACAAACTTGAAATCCTAAATCTATTTAATAACCATTTCACTATGGCAGGGCTGGCTTTCAACTTATCTCCAGCTAACAACCTTCGAGACCAATTATTTGGTAAGGATTCAGACTTGATCGCACATTCCTTCCCTGAGGATCACGCAGTCTTCTCCTTCAGCCCTGTCACACTAAAACAAGATGAAGACTTGCTCCTTCAGCTCGACACAAGGAAAAGTGCTGGAGCAGATCTCTTAGAACCGTATTTGTCAAAAATAGCATATCACTCTCTGTCTGTTCCCATTGCCCACCTATTTAATTTGTTGCTCACTTAGGCTACCCTTCCTTCTATTTGCAAAACTGCTCAAATTATCCCTCTATTCAAATCAGGAAATCCTAGTGATCTTAAAAACTATAGGCCTATCTCTCTGCTTCCAATTCTCTCTAAACTACTAGAAAAATTAGTCAACCAGCAAATCAGGAACTATCTCGATTCTAACAACATACTTACCTCAGTGCAATCTGGATTCAGGCCTTGCCATAGCATGATCTCTGCCCTAGCAAAGTTTCTAATGATTGGCTAGCTGCCTTGGATAATAAGCAATATGTATGTGCCTTGTTCTTGGATCTAAGCAAGGCTTTCGATACGGTGGACCACTCTGCTCCTGGGCATCCTCCGCAACTTTGGCTTGGATAATACAGCCCTCAAATGGTTTGATAGCTACCTGATTGGAGGTTCTCAGAAAGTAAAGGCTGAAGAAGATCTCTCGCCCCCCTACAATAACCCTACTGAGAGGTGTTCCACAGGGTTCCAGTCAGGGCCCTCTCCTGTTTGCTATGTATATTAACAATATTCATTCAGGGTTAAAGTCTGCTAGTATACACTTATTTGCTGATGACACTGTTCTGTATATTGCTAGGCCATCCCCAGAAATCACATGCAGAGACCTGCAACTAGATTTCAGCCATCTCCAGAAAAACCTGTTCCAACTAAAACTACTTTTAAATGCCAAAAAAACAAAGGCAAATGCTATTCTCTCTCTTTGCTAAGCCATCCCATATCACTAAGCTGTGTGACATACCCCTGATCACTGCCCTCCTTGGTGAGCCTCTTGAATTTGTTACAAAATTTAAACATCTGGGTTTCTGGATTGATAATAAACTGTCCTTCTCCAAGCATATAGAGGAACTCACTAAAAAACTCAAAAACAGACTCTGCCTATTCTTTCAAATAAAGCACCTTCTAACAGTGGAAGCAAAAACCAGACTTGCCCAAACCACATTCCTTCCACTGCTAGATTACGTAGATAGTCTGTATGGCCAAGGCACTAGTGCAACCCCGTCCAAACTTGACACCTTATACCACCGAGCTATAAGATTTATTACAGGTGCACCCTTCTCTGTGCACCACTGCTTACTATATGGACTAGTGGGTTGGACATCACTCTGTTACAGACAGCAGAGAAATGCAGGCCTTTGGACATACCGAGCCATCATAAAGAAGCTTCCTCAGTATATGTCTGATGGGCTACCCATCTGTCCCCCTGGTAGCTACACACTGAGAAGCCCTTCTCATATATCCCTGGTCATTCCCAGAGTCAGATCTCATTTTGGTGCAGCTGCTATAAGCCATTCCCTCCCTGCATTATTTAATAATTTGCAAAAAATCCTCAAACTAGCCTCGCCTGTGAAATTGTCCATGTTTAAAACCCTGTTCTCCCATGCCTTTGCAGAATCCTATAACTGCAAGTAATGATTTTATCCCTAAAACTAGTATTATGGTACCATCCCCTGCCCACTACGTGGCATATATCTGTCCTCTTGCCCTTTTCCCTCACCTTCCTCCCTTTCCCTACAGATTCCCTTATATATGTTTTAAATTTGCACTTAATATGTACATATGTGTATTCTTCAATCATTCACTTGTGTAAAATGATTAATCTGCATTGTTATGCTGGTCCTGCTCTGTTATTCTTCTATTGTTATGTTGGTTTTGCACTGTTGTCCTTGTCTACTATATGTCCAGGTCCATCTTGTAAAAGTTTTTCTCAATGATGTTTCACCTGGTAAAATAAAGCTTGATTGATTGATAGGTATTTATACTGGTTTGTTATGGTTAGTTTTTGTCCGCTTCTAGTTATGATCCCCAGATTTGATGTGGAACAGTTTTTATTTTCCTTGTTATTAAAGTGCATCACCTGTGTTTTCTTACCACTCATTACAAGTTTAGAGTTATGAAACCAGTCCTGGAGTATGTCAAAATCTGTTTGAAGTTTTTTTATCATTAAGTCTTGTGTTTTTGCTGAGGCAAACAACACAGTATCATCTGCATATAGTCTTATATATTTATTTTGGATGTTTTCAGGCAACTCATTAATAGGAGTGCCATAGAAGGCTCAACTTAAAGGACCTGACTACTTTGAAGCTATTAGAAAATGCTAGCAACTTTAAAAACATTTATCTGATATTTTTTTCAAAATGTACATTTGCATCATTTTGAGATCCTGTCCATGTTATGATGTCATTAAGTGTGGATGGTAATTGTATGGTTTGGGGATTATGATATGCTATTAGCATTCTAAGCCTTATAGTCTTATCCATCTGTTAATACCCTCTGGCATCCCCTTGATAATTCCAGCATTTTCCATTTTTCACTGTAGTATTTTTGTTTTACTTTCAAAATGAGGAGTGCCCTAGGAGGTTTAACACTGAGGACACAACTATTTTACATCCATTGCTTTATGCCAATAATGGAATGGACATTTTCTTGACATTTGTTGTTAACGGATTTTTGCAAGAGTTTGTGATCCTGTCAAGATTATGTTATAACTATATGTGAAAGGTTTTATTTGTCAAATCTTCCTGCCCTCTCTAATGCGATCCTTGCATTCAGTTTAAGATTTTAACTTCATAGATTGGTTTTGGGTTAAATGCTCCAATTTTGCAAAGTCATTTTAAGTTTATGAAAATTAACATGGTCTGCTCACCAGTGTGACATCCTCCTGACAAAGACCTTCCAGTCAACACTGGGGCTGCAAATAGTGTTTTCTGTGATTCTCAAATTAAAGTTATCTAACTAGTATTTACTCTATGTTGTTGGTTTTCCTTCAAGTGCCTTAATTCCTTGATCTATCTGTCATTCCCTTGGAAACCCTGCAGGATGGTTGTCTCAGCAGAGAATGGAATCCTGCATTCACATAGTGCTCTTCTGGTGTGGTATGCCCTGGTTTGCCCGTGAACATTTCCCCAGATGTCTGCAGCACCCAACACATTTCAACAGCTTGGGCAAGTGTCAGCCACTCTGAGAGGGTGGCAGCATCCACTGAGGACTCAAACTCTCCAAGGAGATCCACAGGCGGGGCTGCATCAGCCTCATTCTCTGGATAGCTGTAGCCCACAATGTCCACAGCAATTCACCAGAATGGCTCTTTGATTATAGGCAGGGGAATCAAAGCTGCCTTAGCCTTGACCCCAATCCTTTACACCCTCTGGCACTGCAGACAACTCTGGCAATAATTTGCCACATCTTTAAAGATACTGGGCCTGAAAAACATGTTAGACATATTTTTGTATGGCTGGCTTCTAAGTATCCAGAGAAGGGTATATAGTGGGCTAGGGTCAAAAGCTGCTCTCAATACCACTTAAGGACTACTATCTGCTAGAGTAGCCCTTCCTCTTGTCCTGCATTAAGAGTCCACTCTTGATATAGGAACTCTTTTTCACTCTACACCTTTACAGCCAACTCCCTTAGCTTCTGTAGGATGGGTCAGCTTGCTGAGTTCTTCCCAGCTGTGCACATCTTACCATCCCTGAAACATACTCTTCTGTAATAGTGCAGCCAGTGGCTGGTCTCTCCCCAGGTTTTAGACCTGGCTTACAACTGCTGCTCCCAGCCAGTCCTTCAGCCACTCTTGCTGCTTTCCTAGCTGCTGAGGCAGGAGTTGTTTCTGGCAGCACTGGCCCCTCTCTGTCCTCAGGAACTTGTTCCCCAGCCTGACTACAAGTAGTGATGTGCACAATCTTGGCCTGATTGTCAAAGTCATTACCCATAATTATGTCCATAGGAAGGTCCAGTACAGTGCCTACCTCTCGTATGTCCTGGCTGCTTTCCTAGCTTAGAAAGGTCTGGGCCATTGGTATCGAGACTGCTGAACCGATCACTCCTCTAATTCTGGAGAACTGGCAAAGCATGACCTGTTCCTGGTGAATTAAATCCTGCTTTACTACTGAGATGAAAGCCTCAATTTCCTTCAGTCCCTGGGTTAATGTCTCATTAACTAACATAGTGCATGCTTGCAGTGGAGTTAGTAGGAACAGCACTCTGGGTGCTGGGTGCTTTCAGAGCTACCGCCTCCACCTGCACTCGCCCCTTTGGCTAGGTTTTTCGTACAGTGATAGGTGTCTGGTGTCCCAGTTGTAGGCAGATATAGCACCAGCATTTCCCAGACTCCTTAATTTTGGAACTATTTGGCTTCCCTTGTGGTTCAGGCACAGGATGGCTTCTCTTAAGTTGTCCCCCTAGGGTTCCCTTAAAACTGCTTGATGTCCCGACCCTATTGTTTTGGCTTTGAGTTTATAATTGGCTAGACACAAACTGATTAGCCCTCTCAGCTGCCTCCTTCCTGGAGCTAGAAGACTGATCCAGTAACCATATTGTCAACTCAGCTGGTACAGTCTTCAGAAACTGCTCCTCAAGGAAAAACACCCTTGATATGTTCCATGGAGCTTGCCAATGCACCCTCTAACCATCACTCTAACAAATAACCTACCTGAACACAGTTGTCTGAATAGATATCTTCAAGTGCCTTCCTTAATCCTTTGAATTTTTGTCTATAGGTCTCAGGAGTCATTTTTAAAAATTTTAACAAGGCATTTATCACTTTGGTATAGTCCATACAGTACTAATTGTTCATACTGGGGAAAGGCTTCTAACACCAGGCCAGTAAGGCGTGGCAAAAACTGAGTTACCCAAAAAACCCTGTCCAATCCAAATTGACCATCATTTTTTTTTTAAATTGAGATCATACCTCTCCTGCTACTCAGGAAAGATTTTGGAACTAATTTTGGTTTCTTGGGTCAAACCCCTTATGCCAGTATTCATGGCTGTGGCAGTGCATTCTCGAATAGAATAGCCATCCCATTCTCATGTTCATGCTCATGCACGCATTCCCATCTCATCTCATGTTCATGCTCATGCACTCACTCCCATCTCATTCTCACGTTCATGCTCATGCACGCACTCCCATCTCATTCTCATGTTCATGCTCATGCACGCACTCCCATCTCATCTCACGTTCATGCTCATGCACGCACTCCCATCTCATTCTCACGTTCATGCTCATGCACGCACTCCCATCTCATTCTCATGTTCATGCTCATGCACGCACTCCCATCTCATTCTCACGTTCATGCTCATGCATGCAAACCCATCTCATCTCACGTTCTTGCTCATGCACGCACTCCTATCTCATCTCATGTTCATGCTCATGCACGCACTCCCATCTCATTCTCACGTTCATGCTCATGCACTCACTCCCATCTCATTCTCACGTTCATGCTCATGCACGCACTCCCATCTCATTCTCATGTTCATGCTCATGCACGCACTCCCATCTCATTCTCACATTCATGCTCATGCACGCACTCCCATCTCATCTCACGTTCATGCTCATGCATGCACTCCCATCTCATCTGGAGCTTGTGTTCATGCTCATGCACGCACTCCCATCTCATCTCACGTTCATGCTCATTCACGCACTCCCATCTCATCTCACGTTCATGCTCATGCACGCACTCCCATCTCATCTCATGTTCATGCTCATGCACGCACTCCCATCTCATCTCACATTCATGCTCATGCACGCATTCCCATCTCATCTCACGTTCATGCTCATGCACACACTCCCATCTCATCTGGAGCTTGTGTTCATGCTCATGCACGCACTCCAAATCTCATCATATTCATGCTCATTACACACCTCCCATCTCATCTCACGTTCATGCTCATACGCATTTCCCATCATCTCACGTTCATGCTCATGCATGCACTCCCATCTCATCTCACGTTCATGCTCAGCCCATGCACTCCCATCTCATTCTCACGTTCATGCTCATGCCTCCATCTCATTCTCACGTTCATGCTCATGCACGCACTCCCATCTCATCTCATGTTCGTACTCATGCCTGCACTCCCATCTCATCTCACGTTCATGCTCATGCACGCACTCCCATCTCATCTCATGTTCATGCTCATGCATGCACTCCCATCTCATCTCATGTTCATGCTCATGCACGCACTCCCATCTCATCTCACGTTCATGCTCATGCACGCACTCCCATCTCATCTCATCTCATGTTCATGCTCATGCACGCACTCCCATCTCATTCTCACGTTCATGCTCATGCACACACTCCCATCTCATCTGGAGCTTGTGTTCATGCTCATGCACGCACTCCCATCTCATCTCATGTTCATGCTCATGCACGCACTCCCATCTCATCTGGAGCTGGTGTTCATGCTTTTGCTCTCTCTCTCATCTGGATCTCATGCTAGCACTGGCTTTATTGCTTCTATCTCTCTCCCTCTCGTGCTAACTTACAGTGAAGCCTGCCAGGATGAAGTGCAGTGTCACAGGTTTACTGCATGACAAAAGGGATTAACTTCCATTGAAACTGCATTGTTTCCTGTAGTAACTCTGACTGCATAATTCTGCAGTGCTGCGCTTCATCCTGGTGGGCTTTACTGTACATCTATAATATTGCTCAGACTTAATGCATTATAGCTATTTACTCTTCCTTAAAACATAATAAAAATGATAGTATATACAGTACCCCTTTGTATATCCTGTTCTTTGACAGTCCATTGATGATCCCACCACTGCCAACCAGGTTGTCACAGGCTGATCATCCTAAAACTCAGTCTACACTGTGTCACCAGATTTTCATGACCCTTCAGCCACCTGAATGGTCACTTTGGCATGCTGCCAGCACTCAGTTTGACTCTCACTCAGTATTTTTAGGTTTGCTTCCCATGACCAGCCACTGCTAATCCAGTACAATGGCCTTTCCCAAGAACAAATGATCCCCCCCCCCAAGAGTCACTTCTGGAAACACTGTCTTACCTGCTTTTTTTTAGGCTTAGGTACGCTTTGGACAGTCTCTTCAAAGATGGATTACAGATTTGCCAAGTTCAGCAGTTATTTATATCCTTAAAAGTACAGTCACAGATAGCATGAAGATATAAAAATTACATTTAATACTCCACAATATTTATATATTGTAGAAAAGACTATGGAGTATACAGCACACTACAGAAAAGGAAAACAAAACATTTGAACAGATTGAATTTTGATAAAATAAAGCTCACTTAACTTCTAATCTACATTCTAAGTAGTTTAAGCTTACCTCTAACTGGGGTCTCTTAAGACATATCCGAACTGACAGAGATGTTGCAGCATGCGTTCACAAAATATGATTGCAATTCACAAAGAAATGCAGTCACAGAAATATCCATGCCAGGCCTGCCCCTTCATGTATCTTCCCTGCCCCTCTTACATCACACCTTGGACATTGCATTGATCTGTGGCCTGGACCCATTCCTGTTCCTAATATTCAGCTCCACCTGGTTTGATCTGCGATGCAATTGCAACCAAGCATCTTTTGTCCTATTCATCATCTAGCTGTGTAGGGAGCATCAAGCTTGTGTTTACACATGAAACATAGCCTCTTTTAGATGAAGGCCCTCAGTTCGGTGAGATAAAAGGGATGTCTGCCCTCAGGCCTTGGACAGCAAAAAATAAAATGCAACTCCAGTTCCCCGTGTACCTCCCACATCAGTTAAAATTTTTTTTAGAGAAATAGATAAAAAAAATTAGCACTGGTGTCACACTATCCTCTGTAGAGTTGACTGCCATAGCTCACTGTTGCTTTGTATCTGCTTTCCTTTCCTTAATAAAAATGAAAAAATAAATAAATAAAATGGTTGTCTTCCATATCAGTGCCACCCCGCAAAAACTGGTTTGCTTACAGTCCTCACTCTACTCCCACTGCATCCTTCCAGAAACCTGGTACCTCCCCCACACAGTCTAGCCACTCATGGTGCAGTGCAAGTAAACTATGTCATCATAAGGTGACTTGATTGTGTATGAGCATTCTTAAACTTCCAGAAGCATATGGTGCAGTTTGAAAGAAAACAAGTCAATATGTTTAGCAGTGTTAGAAATGAATAAATAAAAATAACTTGGGAATAGGGTTGTGAGAACTAGATCAGGAAAGATTCAAACTATCCTCAAACCCTGGTGTTCAAGTTCTAATTTAGAACTCGAAAACTAGATGGTTCACAACAATGTTCAAATTTATTTAAATGATGCCACTGCGCCACTGCATCTGGTGCTCACACCACCAGACGGAAACACTGGGAGGAAGAGAATGACAGCTGGGCGGGAGGAACTTGAGAGGGACTAGTTAAAGTAGTTGACTGCTAGTTTACTACTGTACACTCATGGGAGAGGCATGACGTGTACAGTACAGTTGAGCCATGTGACTCACTTTATTCAGTAACAGTTGCACAGCAGGAAATCAGCAAGACAGACAGAGCTGGATGCGTAGCAGAGCAGATGTGTGTGTTTTGCTTTGTTCCATTTTTTGGTGCCTTATGTTGAACTGTCTTGGAACATTTACAGAACAGAGGTAGGCAATGGCAGTCATTGACTGGAAGGCATTTTTTCTGTGTGGCAGAAAAAGATATAGGGGGATCAAAAAAGGAGCAGACATGCGGTGGCATTAGTGGCGGTAGCACGAGATATTAGAGTCGGCGATTGGGCACCTACAATAATGGCGACCAAATCCCAGGTGCATGTCTGTAGGGCTATGGTAGGGTAGGGCGGCCTGATTGGGGGGTTGGCGAATGTAGCTACAGGATGTCGCTATACATATGCTTATTGGGGGGAGCGAGCATGCACAGTGAGGAGTGGGCGAGTATGTGAGGTGTGGTGCCACAGTGTGTTGCCGAGCTGACCCCGTGCCATGGTGGGTGGGTTGGTGGCATTGGTGGGCAGGGTACTGGTTTTGGGTATGGGCACTGGTGTGTTTTTGTTGTGCTCGACCCAAACCTTTTTTTTTATGTTTTTCACCCCCCCAACATGCACCACCCTAGAGTTGAGAATCCTTAAGCGGGTGGGTGCTGTGCGCCGGGGTGTCAAAGTGCTGAAATAAATTTTCGGCACTCTGACTTCACAATAATGGCGATCGCCTTTAAGCTTTCCTTGTCATCACATAAACCCTTAGTGGCAAGGTGGTTTGTTGGGAAGGGAGGGGAGAAGGCAGACAGGGGGGACTGTGAACTGACTAGGAGCGTTGGGGGATCTCAGTGTGTACAGGTCATCATCCTGCTGTGTGCACTTTGCTGCACTGTACCCAGTAGTGGGTGACTCCTTCTATGTGGCGTACTAGCCAGCCAGTCATTCTGCAGAGTGCCCTTTGACTGCACTGTATCCACTGTGTAATCCTCTGCATCACAACCCAGCAACCAGCTGTGGTGTCTTTAAATACATGCCAGAAATATTTGAAAGGCACATGTCTGTAGTTCTATGGGGGAATAGCTCCTCCCCATCTCCTACTTAAACAATCAGGCTACTGTCACTCTGCTTAGAGCAGTTACACTTGTTGCTCTTGCTCCATGCTGCATGCTGGGGATGGCTCCTTCCCCAGTTCTGTGCCCCCTCATTTCCCTGTGCTCCATGCTGTTCTCAGCCTGTTTCTATTCCTTTCCTTGACTTTTTGCTTTTGTTCCCCCCCCCCATTCTTCTGTACCTTTCTTTTGGGGTTTCTTCCTTCTGCCTCACCTCTAGCACTGCGGCATCGCTATGTTTGTGCCGTCATTTTCATTTCCACTCCTTCTAGGATCATCCTGGTCAGCGCGTCCTGCACTCCTCAATCGTGCAGCTGTGCCATGACTACTGCTAGCTCGGTCCTCTCCTCAAGGCTTCTCCTGGACCGAGGTGCTTTGGGCTCCAGACCCCCTTCGATTGTGTTCAGAACGCTGCATCCATGTGCACTGCCTGTTCTCATCTGCCTCTGTTTGGGACGGACCTTTGCAGTCTCTCCTCAGTGCTTCTGCCTGCTGCCTGCACCACGCGGTACACTGTTTGTAACAAATGGATATCTTTTATCTGAGCAGTCATTTGGACATATCCCTTTACAACTTACTTATTGGCCTGCCATTCCATCCACAAAGCACAGTGGAACCCTGAAATGCCAGGGACATCTCTGCATTTGCATGAAGCAGACGACTTTGTTACTCTGCCCAACAGCTCTGCATGCCTTCTAAAAGTGCAGGACTTTCCCTTCATTAAGATAGATAAGACCATTGTCTTTTTAATTATCTGAGCTTAGTCTTCTAAACAGCACGGAGCCCTTGACTAAGAGTTTCAGTTGTTCTACCGTACTTGGGACTTTAACGGTTTGGTTTTCCATGGAGGCCTCAGAGCATTACAGAAATATTTATACTGACAAATATGCTGCAACAGTTCTAGCACAATAATCTTCCTCTTCATCCCCTTGTAGATTCTTTCAATAGTCCTGGATACATTTCCTGTCTACTGTGTGCAGCTCTGCATGAGTATACAGACAGCCAGAAGACATGCACTGCCCTGGGCTTTCATCCCACAGCGAATCCCAAAGCACGGTCTTGATCCTTCACTATATCATGCCAGGAGTTCTGACCAGTATCAAATCTGCTCCATTACAGGGCATACGTTGCTGCTGTACTACTCATCTGGGATGGTCTGTTTCTCTCACTATCCCTGACTTTGTCCTCCCTGATGCTTCGCTGAGTCATCGCCTTTCACCTGTAACTGTTGTACTATATCTGGTCCCATTGTTGGTTGCTGCCTACCCATGTCTCCACCTTACTGTGTCCACCGCTGTGCCAGTTTATCTTCTGATCAGTATGACCGTTGCTTTCCCTATCTGTCACTGGATTTGCCTTTCCACTCTTACTCCCTGGGGTTTGTGTAGTGGGTCTACATGCCTTCTTATTAAGAACCATCGCTAGCTGTAGCTTATGACTGGATGGGAGGACCATGGACATGCACATCCTACATCAACTGTCACATATCTTCCAGCTCTCTGCTGCACCAGGCTGCCCTCTGTGGCAGTGCCCTGGTCATCTAGCCTATGTGGGGTCTAGCTTGACTAGTTCTCCCTTCCCGCCTGGCCTACATGGGCTCTGGCCATACCTGCTGGCCACGTGGAGGCTTCGCCTGGCATGCTTTCTCTGCTCCTTGCTTCCCCATGTGGGTTTGCAGTCTACTAGCCTTCATAGAGCATAGCAGCCGCTCTTTCCGCCTTCATCCGACTAGCCGCTCAGTCTATCCCACATAGGGGCCTAGCTGGTTACTTTACCTTCATCCTTTGGACTCCTGCCATGCACTCCAGCCGTGCGGTCTATCATAGCATTCAGCACCCTACTCCGGATCCTTTTTACTGGCCATCACCTGAGCTTCCCTACTGCATCCTTTATTCCTGCTCTCCAGTATCCCTCTGGCATTGGTCTCTGCCAAGACATTCCTGTGGTTCTCCACTCCTGGCTCTGGATGATTGTTTCTCCTGCCTTGTGCTTTCCCTGGGCACTGGATTAGGCTCCATGCAAGCTTCCCTCTCCTGCAGTTCTCCAACATGGATCAGCTGGTTCATTCCTTCCGTCCTTGCTACCTTGGTTCTCCTTTTGTGGACCACCTGCTTCAGTCCTTTCTCCCTGCTGTTCACCTGCTGTCTGGATCTAGACTGTATCTGGACCTCATTAATCTGTCTGCCTTGTCCAAGTTACCTGTGGTGTCTCCTTCTCCCTGGCCTGGACTAGTCTGCTCCTGCTGCTTCCTCAAATCCCCATCTGCCAGAAGCCTTCATTCCATGTCACTTACTCATCTCTGGCTTTCCCAGCAGGATTGGACGCATTGCCAGTGATTCTCGCCTTCAGTCACACTACTCAAGTTCTGGACACTGCAGCCCTCACCTTGCCTGCTTACACCTACTTCCACTCGTCAAGGATATCCTTCTTCGTTCCACTGTGGACTTACATCTGGACTACATCTCAGGATATTCGCAATCAGTTCCCTTGGATGCTTCTTGCCATGCTGTTTCAGTTCATATGGATTTACTACCACTCCCATTTCCTGCCAGGACTCTCAGCTGAGCTCTATCCCTTAGTGCCGTTTCTATCTCATGACTTAGGCCTCAGACATTAACCTACTCCAGTGCTATGAGGCTTATTGAATCTGGTCAAGTTGCCAACTCATCCGATTCAGTCCTCTTCGCCACATCCTTCTGCCATCCTATGACCATCAGGAACACAATGTTTGTTCAGATTTATCAGACCCGATCTCATGAGTTCACCTTTCCAGCTTGCCACCTCATCCTGGCTCCGCTCAAACTTACATATATACCGCCATACAGAGCTATTTTGCTCAGCATACAGGAGGCTCTTCTATTTACCTGCTTATTTACATGCCCTCAATGGTCTTCACCGTGTACCATACACAATCTATTCAGTACTACTCTTTTGCTACTACATCTGTAATTCCGTGCAGGATCGATAATTACTACTACTACTACTACTACTGACCTATGTTCAGGTCCACTCTTGCTTACGCAATAATTGCTCTTACCTACTGCCATCCCTTCGGCTGCAGCCTGGGATGTCTGCTGCTTTCCTACCGGACTCTACAACCTGCCTCGCCCCACCGGGGACATGAAGGTTTCTCTTTCTTGCACCTTGAATGACCTGCGCCCCTACGGGGCCAGGAGGTCCATTGAGCTTCTATTACTGACGTGTACCAGCATCGCCCTCAGGGCCTGGAGGTTCATCGAGATTATCTCACCTACTTACAATTATCTGCTTCACCCCTCCGGGGCCTGGAGGTCTATCAAGCTTCTCTTGTCTACCTACTTGTACCTTGAGTTCTATTGCTTAATATACTCTTACTTGCTTCACTCCACTTAGGACCAGAGGTTCCAACCACTCCGCCCTCTTCCAGCCTCATAGCCTGCATCCAGCTTTCCTTGCTTCATCACCAAGGGCTTTATCCTTGCATAGCTTGCCAATCAGAATATGGACCACCATTCTTCCTATTCTGGGTCGTGGAGACATAGTCATTAGATCATAGGTCCTCCTTGGAAAGACTTCCTAGCTTTCTGGATTGCTTCAACCAGTTCAACACTCGGCCCTTCGAGATTGTTTATGCTCTCAACCTTGGATTCCAATTTACTTGTATCAGATTCTTGCCCTGGATATAGATGTCTATTGGACTGGGAATTCCACTAGAAGGATGTGCTGCCATCTTCACTGGACACTCAACATCAGTGCTTCGATTCCAGCTTCCCTGCTTTCATCAGATTCAGGATCTACAATCAACTGGACATTGGATTAGTTGGCAACCTAATATTGTTAATTAGGATTACTCTCCTTTAGTATGCCCAGAAGGATGGGCAGGTCAGTAGCCATGGATCCTCAGAGGTTTCCCTCTAAGGGGGGGGGTTCCTCTCCTGCGTGCTACTGGCCACACTCTCTGGAGTTGGAGTTGATAATCATACCTATAATCACATTCTTTCTTTTGGGGGTCTCAGTCCTACTCAACTAAGCATCCTTCCTAAGGTGGGATACAGGTCAAAACATCAAGTCCTAGCAAGTTGTTATTCATTGGTTCAAGCACCTAAGCATTATGCATATCCAATCCAGTTCATACGTACTACAATCACTGATTGTTCATATCTAAGCTGAAGTACCTAAGCACTAATCATTTATGTAACTCATATACCTGGCAGGCATTATTCTACTTACTGGTCTGGCCTATATATCCAAGCACAACATACATCATTCAGCTATACTGTATGTAGCACAAGCACTGAGCTATGAACCACATAGAACTGAAAGATGCATGCCAGTAGTTTTATGGGGGAATAGCTCCTCCCCCATCTCCTACTTAAACAATCAGGCTACTGCTGCTCTGCTTAGAGCGAGTCGCACTCACCCTCCATCCTCCCCTGACTCCTTCTCCTTCTCCAGCACTCTTATCCCACTGGGGAGGTGTCTCAATCCTACTCAACTAAGCATCCTTCCTAAGGTGGGATACAGAGAAAGGCCAAAACATCAAGGCCTAACAAGTTGTTGTTCATCGGTTCAAGCACCTAAGCATTATGCATATCCAATCCAGTTCATACGTACTACAGTCACTGATTGTTCATACCTATGCTGAAGTATCTAGGCACTAATCACTCATATAACTCATATACTTGGCAAACATTATTTTACTTACTGGTCTGGACTACATATCCAAGCACAACCTGCATCATTCAGCTATACTGTACGTAGCACAAGCACTGAGCTATGAACTAAATAGAATTCTCTGCTGGGAGGAGAGACAGGAAAATCATTTACAAAGTAAAAATAAATATATATATGTATATATATATATATATATATATATATATACCTGTTTGTCACTGTGTTGGGTGCTTTTGTGTCCTACTGTATGTGGTGCACTGGCCAGTCCATCACCTTGCGGTGTGCCCATTGACTGCACCGTACCTTACCCAGTGTGTGTGACAGTGTGCAGCCCAGCAGCTAGTTGTGTGGTATCCTTAAATACATGCCAGAAATGTATCTCCCAGTTGGGAGGAGAGACAAAAAAATCCCTTTCACTGTGTTGTGTGACTCCGTCTACTGTGGCCAGCCCATCACCCTGCTGTGTGTTCTCTGACTGAACTGTGCCCTACCCAGTGTGTATGAGACAGTGTGCAGTCCAGCAGCCAGTTGTGTGGTGGTATCCTTAAACATATGCCAGAAATATATTTCCCTGCTGGGAGGAGAGACAGAAAAATTCCTTTCACTGTGCTGTGTGACTCCATCTCCTGTGGCGTACTGTCACCAGCCCATAATCCTGCTGTGTGCCCTTTAACTGTGCTGTACCCTACCCAGTGTGTGTGACTGGGTGTGCAGCCCAGCCATTAGTTGAGTGGCATCCTTAAATACATGTCAGAAATATTTTCTTGGCGGACTTTGGGAGGAGAGAAAAATCCATTACCCAATTTAAAAAACAAAATCTGTGTGTCGTGTCTTGCATGAATCCATCTCCTACATGGTGTACTGGCCATCATCCTGCTGTGTGCCCTTTGACTGTTGCACTGTACCCTGTGTGTATGTGTGTGTGTGTGTGTGTGTGTGTGTGTGTGTGTGTGACTCCTATGTGGCATACTACTGGCCATTGTCCTGCTGTGTGTCCTTTGACTGCTGCACTGTACTCAGGTGTATGTGACTCCTATGTGGAGTTCTGGCCATCATCCTGCTGTGTACCCTTTGACTGCTGCACTGCACTCAGTGAGAGTGTGACTCCTATGTGGCATACTGGCTATCATCCTGCTGTGTGCCCTTTGACTGCTGCACTGTACTCAGTGTGTGTGTGTGACTCCTATGTGGTGTACTAATGGCCATCATCCTGTTTTGTGTCCTTTGACTGCTGCACTGTACCCAGTGTGTGTGTGCAACTCCTACGTGGCGTACTGACCATAATCCTGTTGTGTACTCTTTGTCTGCTGCACTGTACCCAGTGTGTGTGACTCCTATGTGGTGTACTACTGCCATCATTCTGCTGCATGTCCTTTGACTGCTGCATGACACCCATTGTGTGTGCGACTCCTACTTGACGTGCTACTGGCCATCATTCTGCTTTGTGTCCTTTGACTGCTGCACTGTACCCAGTGTGTGTGTGACTTCTATGTGGCATAATACTGCCCATCATTCTATGTGCCCTTTGATTGCTGCATTGTACCCAATATTTTCAAGTCACACATGATCATTTATCTTTCACCTTATATTGAACATATTTTATTTGTTTTTGTCCTCAATTTCATATGAAGAACTGAAGTGTGTAAGGGAGGAAGGGGAGTAGGGTAGTACGGAGTCACTTTGGATGCAAATCCAGGATTCCAAGAATAGGATTCTCAGAATGGGAGTGGTGTACAGGCTGCCATCTCAGACAGAGGAGTTAGACAGGGAACTAGCAGGACAGATCAGGAGGACCTGCGAGAAGGGTAGTGTGGTGATTGTGGGGGACTTCAACATGCCAGGAGTGGACTAGAGTACCCCAACAACCAGGAACAGAAGGGAGCAGGTACTGCTGGATGCCTTCCAGGACAGCTTCCTGCTGCAAATGGTCAGTGAACCAACCTGGTTAGGGAATACCCTTGACCTTGTGCTGGCAAATGGGGACTTTGTGAGAGAACTTACAATGGAGGAACCGCTGTCAGGGAGTGACCACCACTCAGTATGGCTCACATTGGATATGGTCAAGGAAGGAGTGGAATCTGGCACAAAAGTGCTGGACTTCAGGAGGGCTGACTTTGGGAGGATGGGGGAAGTGGTAAAAGGGTACCTGGCCAGAATTCAACCTAGTATGGACACTAACCAGAGGTGGGAGCTCATAAAGCTAGGGATCGTGGAGGCAACAAAAACCTGCTGCAAGGCCCAGAGCAAGAAGGCTAGGGCTAAGAAACTAAGCTGGTTGAGTAAGGAGGTCATGGAAAAGGTAAGGAGGAAAACAGCTGCCTTTAGGAGGTATAAGAAAACAGGGAGGGGGGAGGACAGGGAGGAGTACTTGACGGAATCAAAGGAGGTGACAAGGGCAGTAAGGGGAGCCAAGGCATCTACGGAGCTCAGGCTGGCACAAGGCAGTAAGAAGGGGGAGCAGGACTTCTTTAGGTACATCAAGGAGAAAAAGAGCTGTAAGGACCACATAGTAAGGATTAGGAAGGAGGAGGTTGGGTGGAAGCAGGGTGCAATAAGGCAGAAGCACTAAACGATTACTTCTGCTCGGTATTTACTAAGGAGAAGAGGGGGGTGACACCCAAGGGGGGAGGAATGGCAGAAACAGGGAGGAGGGGGTGACAGATGGGGAAATCATGGAGGGCAGAGTTTGGGAGGGTTTGAAGGCACTGAGGGTGGACAAGGCACCAGGCCAGATGGCATCCACCCCAGGGCACTGAAGGAACTGGCAGAGGTCCTTGCGGGACCTTTGGCAGACCTATTTAATGCCTCACTACACTCGGGGGTGTGTACTTCAGGACTGGAGGATGGCTCATGTGGTGCCCCTCCACAAGAGTGGCTCCAAGGATGAATCGGGAAACTATAGACCAGTGAGCCTCACATCCATCGTGGGTAAGCTAATGGAGACTATCCTGAAGGACAGGCTGGTGGCCCTCCTTGAGGCCAAAGGGCTACAGGACAGCAGACAGCATGGCTTCATATGTGGTAGATCCTGCCAAACCAACCTGGTGGAGTTCTATGACTGGGTAACTAGGCAACTGGACAGGGGCCATGCAGTGGATGTCCTGTATCTGGACTTCAGTAAGGCAGTTGACTCGGTGCCGCATGGAAGGCTGGGAAGTAAGTTATAAGGCACAGGGGCGGGGGCAAAGTTGGTGAGATGGGTAGGGAACTGGCTTCAGGGAAGGCAACAGAGGGTGGTTGTGGGTGGAGCTCTCACACCCAAGGGTAGTGATGAGCGGTGTTCCACAGGGCTCAGTGTTGGGACCAGTGTTGTTTGGGATATTCATTGCAGACATATAATTGGACACTAAGAGCAAGATCAGTCTGTTTGCTGATGATACCAAGGTAGGAGCAGTGGTGGATGACCTAGGGGGATGGCAGGGGTTGTAGGATGATCTGGCAAAGCTTGAAACCTGGTCAGACACCTGGCAACTGGGGTTTAATGCCAAAAAGTGCAAGGTGCTGCATTTTGGGATGAAGAACCCAAGGAGGAGTTACCTGCTGGGAGGAGTGCAGCTAGCCCAGAGAGAGGAGGAGAAGGATCTGGGGGTGCTCATTACAGGGTCAATGAACAACTCAGCACAATGTAGGAAGGCAGCTGCAAAGGCCAACAAAATGCTGGGTTGCATTGCAAGGGGTACTGTATATCCTCGAGGAGGGAGGAGATGATTCTGCCTCTGTATAGGTCATTAGTTAGACCGCACCGGAGTACTGCGTGCAGTACTGGCGCCCGTATCTGAAGAGGGACATTAAGTTACTGGAAGGGGTGCAGTGCAGGGCGACAAAGATGATCAGTAGGCTGGAGGACTTATCATACGAGAGGAGGCTGAGGGATTTGAACATGTACTCGCTGGAGGAGAGGAGGGACAGGGGGACATGATTGAAACCTTTAAGTACATGAAAGGAAAAAACAAGACAGGTAAAGAAGGGCTGTTCAAAGTAAGGGAGGGGAGGGACACCAGGGGCCATGATATGAGACTGGAGGGAGGAAGGTTCAGGAGGGAGATGAGGAGACACTTTTTTACAGAGAGGGTGGTGGCTGGGTGGAATGTGTTACCTGCAGAAGTGGTATCCAGTAGAACAGTGGACTGCTTCAAAAGGGGATGGGACAGGACAAGGGGGAAGGGTCAGTGGAAGGGAAGGGTGGAAGGGAGGGGCAGCTGCAGAATAAGGGGTGCTGGCTGCACATTCGAGCAGACTTGTTAGACCTCTAGGCCTTTATCTGCTGGCAAATTTCGTATGTTTGTATGTTCGTATGTATTTCATTATTGGTAGCACAACTAAAAAAAATAGGGTTCAAGTTCTGAAAAGTTCTAATAAATGATTAGAACCTTAGAACTTTTTCAAAAGTTCTAGACTAGAACTAAACCCCAGAATTTTGGGAGTCATGTGATGTCCAGCAGAGTGTGAGCAGCTTCTCAGAAGAGCTCCGTGGGACCCGCTAATAAAATCTTAATTTGACTACTCCTCGGGATTGTAAACCCTATTCCTAGAATCTACATCTAGATCTCAGCGACTAGCATTTAAGGATGGAGGAGGATTTATTCACCAAATCTCCTAATTTGATATTTCAACAAAGCACAGACTTGGAGGGGGAGAAGATGCTGGTGGAAGTTCTAGAAGTTAAGCGTCCACGCTGTAGCTGCTCCCCTGCTACTCTGCTTACTGAGGTTGCCAAATCAATTACTACCAAACAAATGCATGAAACATAGAACACAGAAACATAGAATTTGATGGCAGATAAGGACCGCTTGGCCCACCCAGTCTGCCCATTTCCCTACCTAATGGATAAGCTGCAGATCCTAGTTAACCAGCAGCCTACTTCTTTCTACCCGAACCCCTAGAATTGCCTTATGACTGTCCCATGCATGCTTGAATTCAATCACTGTTTTTGACTCCACAACCTACTCCGGAAGGCCGTTCCATGCATCCACAACCCTCTCTGTGAAAAAATACTTCCTTACATTACCTCTGAGCTGCCCTCCCTCTATCTTCAAATTGTGCCCTCTTGTTCTTGCACATCTCTTTTTTTGAAAGATGCTACCCTCTTGGACTTTGTTGATTCCTTAAGGTCCTTGAAAGTTTCTATCGTGTCCCCCTCTCCCTCCTTTCCTCGAGGCTATACATATTAAGCTCCTTTAGTCTCTCTCATATGTCTTCTGGTGCAGACCCTGCACCATTTTAGATTCCTCCTCTGGACAGCTCCATCTTGTCTATGTCCTTGCGGAGATTGGGTCTCCAGAACTGCACACAGTACTCCAGATGGGGTCTCACCAGCTGTCTGTACAGAGGATAACAACTTCCTGTTTTCTACTGGTGATGCCTCTCCCTATGCATCCCAGTATCCCCAGCCCTCCTTACTGCCTGCCCATCGCTTGCCCACCTTTAAGTCATCTGATATGACTACCCCCAGGTCCCTTTCCATTTTTGTTGTTGTTAGTAACTCACCCCCCATTGTGTACTCTTCCCCTGGGTTTTTGTTTCCCAGGTGCATTACCTTGCACTTCTTAGTATTGAATCTAAACTGCCATACATTTGACCATTTCTCTAACCTTGCCAAGTCCCTTCTCATCCTTTCCACCCCACCTTGTGCATCAACTGTGTTGCAGATCTTTGTATCATCTGCAAAGAGACATACTTTTCCTTCCAGTCCCTCTGCAATGTCGTGCTTATAAAGACATTGAAGAGGACTGTCCTAATACTGAACCTCATGTACCCCACTAGTAACCCCCCTTTCTTCAGAGTGGACTCCATTTACTATTACCCTCTGTGTCCTATTCTCCAGCCAATTCTTTACCCAGGCTATCATCTTGGGACCCACTCCCAGGCTGGCTAACTTGTATATTAATCTTTTGTGTGGGACTGTGTCAAATGCCTTGCTAAAGTCTAGGTAGGCCATGTTCACAGCACCTCCCTGATCTACTACTTTGGTCACCCAGTCAAAGAAATCTATTAGATTCGTCTGGCATAACCTTCCCGCTGTGAATCCATGCTGCCTTGGGTCCTGTGCCCCTCTGACCTCTAGGTACTTGACAATTCTTTCCTTCAGAAGTGATTCCATCATTTTCCCTCTCACTCAGGTTAAACTAACAGGTCTGTAGTTTCCTGCTTCTGCCCTGCTCCCACTTTTGTGAAGGGGAATCACATCTGCCCTCCTCCAGTCCTCAGGTACCACCCCATCCTCCCATGATTTGTTAAAGAGGGTAGTCAGTGGTGTCACCTCATCACATGCCACTGCAGATGCCTGAAAAAAGTTCAAAAAGGACCAAGGGACAGCCCTCAGTGGCTGGAAAACCCTCCACTGCTAACCTAGCACCAGTCCTACTAACAGAACAGAAATTTCTTGAGGAATTTGTGCCATTTAAATCTACAATCCAGGATCTCACCTCAGAGCTTAAGTCTTTGCGATCCAAGCTGGGGGAATCCACCAAAGCTATTAAAGACCTAGCAGCTTGGACCACCTCTTCAGAGAACTGGCACAACAGGCTAGACCCAGAAATCAACTCCCTACATCAAAAGCTTCACAGAATGGAAGGTAAATTGGAGGATCTGGAAGGCTGAAGTCAACAAAATAATATTATAATCTTTGGCCTTCCAGAGGAAGCTGAGGGACAGACGTCGATCCTATTTATGTTTCTATCTCAATAAACACAGCGATAGAGTCAAGCCATACAAAAACAAGAGTATTGGACTTTAGGAGGGCTGACTTTGGGAAAATGAGAGAGCGCCTCAAAAAAGCACCAGCAAATGGGCAAGAAGGATGGGTGGAGGAACAATGGGGAATAATCAAAACAGCCATCACAGAGGCAACAAGCCTTTGTGTGATGCAAATTGACAAAACAAAATGAAGGAAAAAACGTTAAGAAGAAAAGGATAGCATTCAGGAAATATAAGGAAACACAGAAGGAGCAGGACAGAAAACTTTATAGGTTAAAGCAGAAGGAGGCAGGGAAGGCAGTCAGAATGGCAAAGGAACAAACTGAGGAAAAAACAGCCAACTCTGTTAAGAAGGGAGATAAAACCTTTTATATGTACATTAGGGAGCAAAGAAAGACCAAGGGAGGGATACAGAGACTTAATAAAGGGGAGGGAATGTGGGCAAAGGGTGATGGTGAAAAAGCAGGGATACTGAGCGAGTATTTCCTCTCAGTATTCACAATGGAAGAGGAGGGGGAGGTAGCTAAACCAAACAAGAGAAACACTCTGAATAGTGGGGTCGATACCAGTCCATTCACAGAAGAAAGGATTTTGAAAGAACTATTGAAACCGAGGGTGGGCAAAGCAATGGGGCCTGATGGGATTCACCCCAGAATTCTAAAAGAACTAGCAACACCACTGACTACTCTCTTTAACAAATCATGGGAGGATAGGGTGGTACCTGAGGACTGGAAGAGGGCAGATGTTATTCTACTTCACAAAAGTGGGAGCAGGGCAGAGGCAGGAAACTACAGACCAGTTAGTTTGACCTCAGTGGTAGGGAAAATGATGGAATCACTTCTGAAGGAAAGAATTGTTGAGTACCTAGAGGCCAGTGGGGCACAGGACCCAAGGCAGCATGGTTTCACAACAGGACGATCATGTCAGATGAACCTAATAGATTTCTTTGACTGGGTGACCAAAGTAGTAGACCAGGGAGAGGCTGTGGATATGGCCTACCTAGATTTTAGCAAGGCATTTGACACAGTCTCACACAGAAGATTAATATACAAGTTAGCCAGCCTTGAAGTGGGTCCCAAGGTGGTAGCCTGGATAAAAAAAATGACTGGACAACAGGATGCAAAGGGTAATAGTAAACGGAGTCCACAGTGAAGAAAGGAGGGTAACTAATGGGGTACCACAGGGTTCAGTACTGGGACCAGTCCTCTTTAATGTCTTTATAAGTGACATTGGAGAGCACTTGGAAGGAAAAGTATGTCTCTTTGCAGACGACACAAAGATCTGCAACAGGGTTGATACACAAGGTAGGGTGGAAAGGATGAAAAGGGACTTGGTAAGGTTGGAGGAATGGTCAAATATATGGCAGCTCAGATTCAGTGCAAAGAAGTGCAAGGTAATGCATCTGGGAAACAAAAACCCAGGGGAAGAGTACACAATGGGAGGTGAGATAATAACAACAACAAAAATCGAAAGAGACCTAGGAGTAATTATATCAGATGACCTAAAGGTGGGCAAGCAATGTGAGAAGGCAGTAAGGAGGGCTGGGGGGATACTGGGATGCATAGGGAGAGGCATCAACAGTACAAAACAGGAAGTTGTTATCCCTCCATACAGACCGTTGGTGAGACCCCATCTGGAGTATTGCATGCAATTCTGGAGACCCCATCTCTGCAAAGACATAGTCAGAGTGGAGGCTGTTGAGAGGAGGGCAACCAAAATGGTGCAGGGTCTGCACCAGAAGACATACGAGGAGAGACTAAAGCAGCTTAATATGTATACCATTGAGGAAAAGAGGGAGAGGGGGGACATGATAGAAACTTTCAAGTATCTTAAGGGAATTAGCAAAGTTCAAGAGGGTAGCATCTTTCAGAAAAAGAGATGTGCAAGAACAAGGGGGCACAATTTGAAGATACAGGGGGAACGGCACAGAGGTAATGTTAGAAAGTATTTTTTCACAGAGTGGGTTGTGGATGCATGGAACAGCCTTCCTGAGGAGGTTGTGGAGTCAGGAACAGTGGGAGAATTCAAGAATGCATGGGACAGACATAAGGCAATTCTAGTGGGGGTAGGAGGAGGTAAGCAGTTGATTAACTAGAATCTGCAGCTTATCCATCAGGTAGGGAAATGGGCAGACTAGGTGGGCCAAGCGGTCCTTATCTGCTGTCAAATTCTATGTTTCTGTGTTTCTATTTGCACAAAAGCTTCTGCTCAAGATCGTGGGCCCATCGCCCAGTAACCCGGCTTATGTCGTGGAACGTGCTCATAGATCTCTAAAACCCAAACCGGCTGATGGATCTCCCTCCAGATAATTTATTATGAAACTATTAAATTACCTTGACAAACAGCAGATCCTATCTAGGGTCAAGGAATTAAAGGAAATACAGTGGGAGGGTAACAGGATACGAATTACCCAGGACTTGCCAGCTTCAATTCGGCAGAAGAGAGTGGCGTATCATCCCTTAGTAACTAAATTCATTGCTGCAGGTATACGTTTTAAAATGACCTACCCAGCCCAACTCTCAGTTCTGCATCGTGGAACATGGCTCAGCTACGACTCGGTAGAACAGGCTTCCCCAGCATTGAAGGCCCTCTTTCCTGAGCTCCTTACAGATCACTGATTCCGATCACTAGAGGGCGCCAGAGGTTTTGCTATCTCGAGCTCTGCCTGCTCGATGTTGCGAGCTATGGGTTTATGATGATTTATCTGATCTGATTAAGCTAAACCTGTGATGCCTACCGCATATGCAGAAATATCCTGGAGGTGAGTAAAGTTTACATAATCATTATGGGACTCCATTTAATTTAGTACGTTGTTGACTGAGGACCAGTTTCCTGCTCATTGACTGATTTTAGAGAGGCAGGAAAGTGAATTTCTTATTTTATTAGCTATTATATTTTCAGCGAAGATTTCTAATAAAATTACACATTTTCATTTTTTGTGTTTCTAGGGGAGTTGAGAAGGCAAATAGTCACAGTTGCCACTATTGTAGTTACGGATAACTGTGTTACTTGTTATAAACAATTTAAGTTTTTCATAGTTGTAATTAGTGTTCTTTCCTTTTTTACATTAGATCTTAGTAGATGGGGTGGGGGAGATGTGGAATATGCTGGTTCAGAGGTTGAGCATAGCAAACTGTTTCAAGGGGGGAGTGCTCCTGCAAAAATTACTACACTTACAAATATTAATATACTTATTTAATTTTGCAACTTTTGTAACACCTGTGTATCTAAGGGCAGGGGCTTTAGCCTGTCCCTTTCTTTTCAGTTATTTATTGATAAATTGCAGGAACAACGGAATTAAGACAGGGCAGGGGAGGGAAGAGGGTTATTATGGATAATTGGGGCACAATTATAAACCTGACAGATACACTGGGCAAGATATACAATGTCAATATATTAGATTTCAGATTTTGTTATCTCAGAGGGAGGATGGGGGAAGATGAAGGGTGGGTAATGGTTTATATACTGGAGAATTTGGGAAATACTAGGCAGACACAGTACCTGCAATGCTCAATCTCAGTTACAGGAGGAAGGGGTGTTTTTGGGAGGGGAGGAGGGGAAGGGTTTTGTGGGGGGTACTGGTTAAGGGGAGAGTAGGGGGAGGGGGGAAGGGTATGCACCACTAAAGGCACTTGTCATAAACTCATTAAAATACAGAGGTTATATAAAGGACTCTGATAATGTGTCAAGCAGCTTTTTAGGAAATCTAAACCACCATGGCCGTGGTTTTAAAGGTTTGCTCATGGAGTGTAAAGGGTGCCCAATCTCCCACCAAACGAGCCAAAATATTTACTTCTTCTTCATAAATTGGATATTGTATAGCGTTCGTTCAGGAAATGCACCTGCCTTCCTTGCAGATCATTCAGTTCAGGAGATCCTGGGTTGGACAAGCCTTAGGCGTGGGTCCAGACTCACACAAAGGAGGAGTAGCCATACTCATAGCCCACAATGTTCCCTTTAGACTGTTGAACTTGGTCACCAACTCTCAGAATAGATATATCATCATCAAGGCCCTGAATGGCCATTCTGAAGCTATACTGGGTTCAATCTATGGCCCAAATATTGAAGACCCTCACTTTAGCACATCTATTATGACGCAGTTAGCTCCTTGGTCCCCCTTGCCAGTTTTGATTGGCAGGGATTGTAACATGGTGTACTGCAATGTCATGGACAGATCTAGATCAGTATCTCGTTCCCTATCTCCAGCCCAGATTGCACTATGAGAGTTAATAGATTCCATTGGTCTGATAGACCCATGGAGGATGCTTTTTTCCGAATAGCAATACTCATTTAATTCAATTCCCCATAATTCATTTTCCAGATTAAACTTTTTCTTGTTGGGCTCTGCACAACTTCCCACTGTTTTATCCTGTAATTATCTGGACAAAGTTATTTTGGACCATCACCAAATACTCCTACACTGACAGCTCAGACCCTCCATGAGAAGGATAAGAGCTGGAGATTCAATGTTCAACTATTAAAGTCCGACAAACTTGTATCCCTTCTCAATAACTTTATCACCACTTTTCCAGCTGAGAATACTTCCTCAGTTTCCAAGACAGATCTCCTCTGGGGCGCACTTAAATGCTCCCTGAGGGGGGAGCTAATCCGATTAGCTTCCACCAGGAAGAAAATTGCCAACCAACTTATAAATGATCTTCACCAGCAGATAAGACAGGCAGAAATGTCCCTCCCTCCTCACCCCGTCCCAGAAGATCTAAATCAATTGGAAATTCTCTGCTTTTGCTATAATAATTTACTAAATGACAAGGCCGAACATCTGCTGCTAAGATCCAAGATTCATTATTTCGATCATGGTGATAAAGCTGGCAAATTATTGGCATTACACCTCTGGGCTCAAGCCTCGAATAGGATTGTCCCCTCCCTTCGCACACCCGAGGGTAATATTGTAACCTGCCTCAGACATATTTTATCCTGTTTTCAGGAATATTACCAAGATCTATATTCACGGTCCTCTGATACTTTTGATATGAATCTTTTAAACCAATTTGTACAGAAGGACCAGCTTCCACAATTAAACAGTCATCACATTTACAAGCCCCTATCTCTGTTGCAGAAATTATATTGGCCATAGAGAGTTTACCGTCTGACAAGGTACCAGGCCCTGATGGCTGCTCTACTGATTTTTACAAACCTTTCAAAGTCTAGTTAGCACCCTTATTATTAGATGTATACAATTATTTCTATGAGAATGGATTAACAGATCTTGCTTTAACCAAAGCCATGATTGTAGTTCTCCCCAAGCCAGATAAAGATCCCCTTCTTGTCTCTAACTACGGACCCATTTCTCTGATTAATGTAGACCTTAAGATCCTGGCTAAGGTATTGGCCAATCGCATCAATCAAGTTTGGCACGGCCTTATAAGTACAGAACAAGTGGGTTTTGTTAATGGAAGACTCTCCTCAGATCAACTACGTAAAGTAGCCCATTTGCTGACTACGTCGTGGGATTCCGACACACTTGCTATATTGGCATCCTTAGACGCAGAAAAAGCATTTCACAGAGTTTCGTGGGACTATCTCTTACATCTATTACCGAAATATAAATTCCCTTTAAGGGTCATTCATTGGATCAGGATACTCTACTCACAACCCTGGGCCTGTATAGTTTGCAATGGGCTGCTTTCTCGCCCTATCAATCTTCAACAGGGCACCAGGCAAGGCTGCCCGCTATTCCTCTTTCTTTTTAACCTATATTTTGAACCCCTCATTTGCTGCATCCATACCTCTCCTCTCATTTCTGGTATTACGGTTGCCTCCTCTCAATACAAAATCTCTGTATATGCAGATGATATCCTTCTCCATGTTACGTACCCCTCCATTTCTCTCAAAATTGCCATTGATATTATAACGGAGTTTAGTAGGATTTCTAACTATAAACTGAACCTCTCTAAAACAGAAGTCATGCCCCTTAATGCCCATACATTACAGGCAGACATTAAACACTTCAGTTTTACATGGGTTAAAGACAAAATGAAATATCTTGGTATATATCTTTCCCGGTCCAGTACTACAATGAAACAGTATAATTTAGCTAACACCCTCAATCGTATTAAGGCTGATTTAAATCGCTGGGCTCTCCTTCCCCTCTCTATGTGAGGCAGGATAAGCATTGTGAAAATGAATGTTCTCTCTCAACTGTTATACCCACTCCAAATGTATAACTACTCTCTCCTTAAACATTGGTTTATAAAAGTACACAGAATTATCTCTAATTTTATATGGCGTAATAAATCCTCTCGGAGAGCTGTCTTCAAACTGCAGTGGGTCAAGTTTAGAGGAGGTCTTCAGCTACCTAACTTCTTCTTGTACTACCTCTCTATACACTGCTCGGCGATAAGATTCTGGTTAATTTCAAAGGACACAAGGACTGCAGGAAACTACACTCCATTGTGGATACAAATAGAGAGATCACTAAGTATTTCATGTAACACTGATCTACTTTCCCTGCTTTATGTCCCTCTCAAACAGATCCCTAGACAATTGCATGACTCTCCTATTATGGCCACACTCCGAGCGCATTCTCAACTATGCGCCACTGCCCATATCTCCCTCACTCAGGATGTTTCACAGCCTATTTTGCATAACCCCAATTTTAAGATGGGGGGGGATGTTCGGGTCCACCTTCTGGCCCTCTGAGGTGAATATCACTTTTGGTGATTTGTTGAATAACTATAAATTGATTCCCTTTTGGGAAAGGCAGGACAAATTTGACCTTTCTTTTTCATATTGCTTCCAATATACCCAGCTCTCCCATATACTTTTACACCATTTTGGGGTGGGTCCTTGAAATCAAAATCAGGCTGGCCCTCTACTCCCTGTTATCTTAAGCTCGCCTTCCTTACATATAATTTTGTATTTCTATCACCATCTGCTGGACATTTTGGCAGACAGAGAGGGGCAGCCTTGTTATACATGGGACCAAGTCTTACCCCCTACTCCATCCATCCCGCCTGTGGGACAAGATATGGGCTCAATTATATAGGGATATTAGGTGGCACAAGAACCGTCTGATGCAGTTTTCTATAATACATGACTTTTATTATACACCTGTTAAGCTTCACAGGATGGGGAAACTTCTCACTGATACATGTTCCCATTGTGGGGAGCAGCCTGGTACCTTGTTCCACATATTGTGGAATTGTAGTAAAGCTGCCCCACTCTGGTCCGTGATTAAAGCAAAACCGGACCCCCTCTTAGGTCTCACTGACGCTTTTACACCAGAGATCTGTCTAATAGGTGATTATGGGGACTTCTTAGTCAGAAACCAATGTAAGCATATGGCATTAATAGCCTTATGTGCTAAAAAAGTGATTTGCATCATTGGTTAGATCAGACAACCCCTACTATTACAGAGTGACTACATGAGATATTGTTTGCATTGCAGGCAGAAAATATCTTGGCCAGTCTCTCGAGGAACATCAAGCATTATCAAAGAGTCTGGACCCCTCTGTATACTCTGCTCACCCTTTAGTTACTCACATAAGCTATTGCTTAGCATCGAACCTAAGACGTCTATTTATGGTACATTACTGGATGAACTATCCTTTACTGTTAGTGGTGCATTGGGGAAGGGGGAAGGGGGGAGGGTATGTTAGTTTTATTGTCAAGTCACTGTCGATGCTCTTATTTTTTTTTTGTACTGTACATTTTAACAATAGGAAATTAAGTGTATAATGTTTGCTTCATTGTGATTAGCGTAACCTAGTTCAATTCCTATCATGATACCTTGTTACTGTATGTTTTTCTTTAATGTACTGTGTGAATGCTTAAATAAAGTATACTAAATGTGAAAAATTAATCCCTTTCTGAAGAGGATTTAGTCTGCTCTATAGAGGGGGACAGATTGAGGTATTTTTAAAGGTTTCTTTTGATTTATATCGTCAGTGGACAAACGTTTCCAGTATGTTGATAAATTTGACTGAGTTTGCTGCAATTTATTCAAATGGACTGCATGTGTGCTTTTGTTTGGGTTGAGCAGAGTTGCTCTACTGCACTACCGATGATTATTCTAGACTTTTCCCCCCGATACTTGGAGAGCTACATCATTATGCGCTGAAAATGCCTTTATACTCCGTTCTTTGACTGCTGGAGAGTTATTTACGGTCACCAAGGAGGACATTTCTCAACCACTTATTTTGCCACTAAGGGAGTAATATGTATTTTTTATTTTTGTTACAACCCCATATTCTTTGGTTTGGGACCATGTGGAAAGCTTTTCATTTGCTTTATGAACATTAGGATCACCGAACCAACGTCAGAGTTGACTCTTTCCAATGACCTGAACAGGGCTAAATGCGGGTGGTGTGGAATTTCCTGCTATTTTCTGGTCTGATTTAAATCTGAATCTTCCTCACTGATCTACTAAGGAGATATTTAAGTTCACTTTATTATTGGCTGATGGGAGACACAATCTCTGCTGATGTTTTTTTTAATTTCTCTCATTGTCATTATTGTTTTCCTTAGTTCATAAATCCTGATGTGAGCTGTGGTTTGGAATGAGGTCCTTTTTGGTATTATTTAATATGTTCAATGCTTAACATAATAAGGGGCTTCCTATTTTAAATATTGTTCCTATCACCACTTTGTATTAGACTGGCGTTTTAATTTATCAAAGGGGCTTTGTGTTATTGTGTGATTTATTGGCAAAATTATTATAGGGGGCTAGATTTAACTTTTCAGTTATAAGGTTATTTTCTACTTATGTCATATGCTTCTCTTTTTGTTCCACATTAGTGGTAGGTACTTAAAGACTGAGGTTGGTGGGGGAATTAAGTCATTTAGGGTCTGTATGGGACTTCTCATCTCTGGGCTATCATGAGCCTGATGTTTTGGACAGGGCTTAAGGCCTGGGAATTAAGTTTGGTATGTTATTTTTTTTCTATAAAATGTTTAGAGGGCAAGAGGGTATACAGTGTGCTTTATTTAGAGGGGAGATTTTTTGTTATGGTGGTGGGGTGGGACAACAGATTGACATTTCATGATACTGGGAACATACCTTCTGAACACTTACTTTAATTGAAAATTCATCTCTGGATGGTGATTTCTTGGAATATAAAAGGGGGGAGGGACAATACTAAAAAAATATTATATTTTGAGACATTTGAATAGATAACATGCTCATATTGTAACGCTTCAGGAGACTAATATCCCAAATGACCAGCTTAACAACCTTTGCAAATTGTGGGTGGGGCACATTTTTGGAGTGGGATTAAGTCCTAGAAAGGGGGGAGTTGCTATTTTGTTGCATAAATTAATTCCTTTCACTCTTATTCAGGAATGGAAGGACACAGATGGTAGATATATTTTAGTGCATGGCAAACCGGCAAATATAGAAATAGTCTTGGGTTGTAGCTGTGGGCCAAATCAGGATACGCCATCCTTTTTTCCACCGCTGGCAACCCTTTTGGCCTCCCTCACAAATATACCTTATATTTTGGGAGCTGACTGGAACCTTATTTTTTCTAATGATCTAGATAGAATCTACCATAGAAAAGTAGGCCTATCCCCCACTCAGCAGGCTTTAAGAGAATTTATATCAGATTTGGGTCTGGAGGATCCCTGGTGGCTTTACCATCAGGGGGACAGAGATTATACTTTCTATCCCCCCCCCCATCGCATGGGGTCTACTGTAGGATTAACTACTTTTTAATTAGTAGTTCCTTGCTGTCTGGGGTGGAAAAGATGGGCATACATCCTTGGGTTATTTCTTTTTTTTTTTAACTCAGCTTTATTGAGTAAATTATCACCACAGCATAACATACATTGCATTAGTGAGTAGATTGTCTAAAAAGAAACATACATCACAATGGACAGGTATAAAAGCAATGTTACTGTTTTCATTATTTGAATCTAGTGATGAAAAGCTGTGAATAGCCACCTGTCTCAACAAGGAATGTGCATTGTCCCCAACAAGGAGGCACATGTGTTACTCTGGTTATAGACAGGTGCTAATAGGATATGTAAACAGAACATAACACTTTCAAATGGGGCAGGAACTTGTGCACCAGCCATTGGCTGCACATTTAATACTCTCACCCAATTGGTATTCAAGTATAAGAGAAACAAAGTTCAGGAAATCAAAAGAAATCAGTAGAGTCTGTGTGCTCTTCTTATAAACTTTTCAGCAGTTTATTTAATCTGGTCTCCTTAAATTCAAAGGCCATACATTTAAATGGTGAACTGTTAGTCAGATGGACTTGGAAAAATTAATTGTGTACCCTGAAATCTCTCCAAAAGAGTGGAGTCCCTCATAGAGTAGTGGTACTGACGTTTCTGGGGAAGACAGAAAAAAGGTGGCGTCATCTGCATATAGCGAAAGCTTCTGTTCAGAGCCTCTCACTGTAATACCTGTTATTCCAGGACTCTGCCTTATTTTAATCACTAATGGCTCTAGGCAGAGAGTGAACAGCAGTGGAGAGAGGAAGCAGCCTTGTCTGGCTTCTCGAGATAGAGGAAAAAAATGCTGAGCTTATCCCATTTACCCTCACCAGTGCCTTGGGGCTCCTGTAAAGTTGTGAGATAGTTTGTAAGAATTTGGGGCCATATCTCATTCTTTCCATGGATGCTTTTAAAAACTGCTAATTAACCCTGTCAAATGCTTTTTCTGCATCCATGGAGATGGCCAATTGAAACTGTTGAACAATCGGCTTATGTTGTCTGGCAAATACTGTATGTACCAGAGATAAAACCTGTTTGATCTTCATGTACCAATGAGGAGATGTGCATTTGCACCCTATTTGCCAGTTGCCAGTGAACAGCTTCAGATCAACATTTAATAAAGAAATGGGTCTATATGACCCTCACTCCAGGGGATCCTTCCCCTCCTTATGAAGGACTGAGATGTGAGCCAACTGTCATGAGTCAGGAGTCTCCCCTTCCATTATTTCTTGGAATACAGGCAATAACAGTGGCTTGAGAGAGTCTGCAAAAGCCTTAAAAAATTCTGACAGGTACCCATCCAGTCCCAGAGATTTGTCATTCTTCAGAAGGGCTATTTGGGACTGCAACTCCTGCTGTGTAACCCCATATCTAACTGGTCTGCTTCCACCTGCGACAGTTGCTTTAGTGTTAGACCCTCAAAGAAGGCTGATACTTTATCATCAAAATTAGGAATTAGATCTTGGGTATATAAGGATTTATAATATTTAGCAAAAAGCCCAGTTATTTCCTCTGAATGGCTCACTTTAGTGTCTACTTTAGCAGGGTCCCTCAATTGTAGGACTGCCCAGCTCGTTTGTTGTTGCCTTAGAGTGCCAGCCAGCAGTCTTCCCGCCCTATTGCCATTTTCATAGTAATTCTGCCTAATTCTTCTATGGTTGGTCTCTATCTGTGAAGTAAGCAGAGCTTCCAAGGCCACCCTCCTGTCATTTAACTCTTTTTGAGCCAGTGAGTTCAGGGAGATTTTATGCCGAAATTCGAGATCTGCTATCTCAGATTCCAGCTCCAATCTCCTCTGTTCCCTGTGTTTTTTTTTCTATAGAGGCAAAGTTAGTTATGACTCCTCTGAGTACAACCTTCAGCGCATCCCACTGGACAGCATGTGAAATTCTTCACTCAAGGTGGTCCTGCGTATAGGATTTAATGGTAGACTTTATCAAATCTTTGAATTCCTGATTATTCAGAAGACCCACATTACGTCTCCAGTGAGAACTGTAAATCAATGGGGACAGTTCCAACATCAGTGTAACTGGGGCATGGTCTGACAAAGTACATGGTAGGATCTGGCAGGTAGTTACTGTGTATCTCCATTCTTCCGGGAAGAAGAAAATGTCTATCCTTGTATAACAGCCGTGCCTGTTTGAGAAATGGGAATAATCCCTCTGGTGGCCATTAACCCTTCTTCAGACCTCAGGAAGCCCCATGGTGTGACTCAATCAAAGCAGAGTATTTCCTGCTGTGCCCTATTTGGCTTTCACTGTCTCTCCCCATTTGTCCAGAGTCAGTGAAAGGATTGTATTTAAGTCCCCCCCCCCATAATACAGAGATGGTTTGTCACTGTAATTACTTCAGAGAAAATTGTTTTGAAAACAAGAGAGGTCTCTTCATTAGGAGCATATAAACTTGCTGTGGTACATGGGGTGTCATGTAACACTGCATGAAGCACCACCTAACACCACTCTGAGTCAGTAAGCACCAATTTGACCTGCAAAGGGCACACTTTATGAATCAGTATGACTGTGCCCCTACAGTGAGAATGTGCCTGATAAGAGGAGGCATAAACTGCACCCACCCATCTACAACACAGCTTTTTATGTTCATTATCTGTGAGGTGGGCTTCCTGTAATAGGGCGATGTGTGTGCCCATCCTCCCCAACTCTTGCAGGAGCCTAGTCTGCTTAATGGGGCTATTAAGCCCTCTAGTATTATAGGACACAAAATTTAAATTCACCCATTACTATGTGACAGTACACTCTGCATTCTCATTACCCTTTGGGCACACGCCCAGTGGCACCCCTTCCACCAGGCCCTGCACCCGGGGAGCAGTGAGGAGAGAGAGAGAAACTGCAGTCAAAAGAAAAATAAAAAAAACAGAACAAGAACTTGTTTAACTGAACTATAACACAACAATTGTAACTGTAAAAAAATGTTAACACAGCTTGTGGGTATCAGGTGGCAAATAGCCCCTGTAAATTGCTTCAAAGGTGCCACATATTTCCCACCACTCTTCTGGTGTTTGTTGGTGATGGGAGGTGAGGGGTTAAACCCCTCACCATGTTGCTTGACCATCCCATAGAGGTTCAATAACAACTCATGTGGTGTCAATCATGTCATACAGCATTCTTCCTCTTCCACCCTGTGAATTATCCCCAAGAAAATTATTGCAGGTTTGGAAGCACTTGGCAAGGTCACGAGGCTCCAAATATGTGCCCCGATTCGACTCCTCCCCACCACCACCAGAAAATATCCCATTATTCTTTAAAGAAAGCAATGTGTGATGTAATATGACATTCATCTCAAAGCTTATTCTCAAGGGAGTATCTCTCCCTCTGTAATACCAGAAAGTCAGCTGCCCTTGTATATCTCTCATTGTTCCTTCTTATGCAGTAACTGAATATAAAGAGAAAGCCCTGGCTTTACTGCAAACCTAAGCAGGAAACTAGTGGCCAGAAACTCTGCCAAAATGTCAGGGGGAATCCCTGAAAGGTACTCAACATTTTCCCCTACAGATAAAAAATCAGCACAGTTACCAAGTGTTCACTATAAAATGAGGTATGAGAGTCAGCTTGAATTAGTTCCTCCTCTTCTATGTGCGAGAGGGTGTCCTCCTATTCCACTTGTGACTGCTGTAGTTTGAACACACCATCGCGGCCCCTTTTCCCTGCCTTAGTAAGTGCCTGCAGTTTGGGCCAAGGGCTGGACTCAGAGCTCACATTCAGGCCAACAGGTAATTCTCTTCGATTAAAGCTGCCACCAGCTGGTTGCCATTGCCTCCTTTCCAGGTCCTTCATGAGAGTAGGGTTTATTAATTCATCAACCGAAATGTTTAGAGAAGCCAGATATTTCTTTGCTTCTGGGACAGTGTCAAAGACCTTCACCCCTCAATCTGATGTAATCCTGAGTTTAGCGGGGAAATCCACTTGTGCTTTCAGGCCCTTGCCACGAAGCACTTTCACTACTGGAGACCATATTTTCCTTTCAGCCATTGTGGATGGTGCATAATCAGGCTCAGTAAAAAGCTTAGTGTCCCCGAATATAATTTCTTTCATTGACTGTCACTACGAAGCACCATCTCTTTAGTACAGAAGTCTAGGAAGGCAATGATCAAGGAGCGCTGTCTGGCCTTTGGATCTTTCGTTGAAGCTATTAATGCTCGATGTGCCCCGATGATGTTCAGTGACAGATATTTATCTAATCTGAGCACCTCTTTCAGCAAGTTTTCAACAAATTCTGCAGTGTTACCAGATTCTGTTTGCTCTGGAAGACCATGCAGCATGATATTAATCTGGCGTGAGTGGTTCTCTAAATCCTCTATTTTGTTAAGTAGGATCTGTGAGCAGTCACAAAGCTACAATATGGTGCCATTGTGAAGATCTGAGGCATTCGAGTAAGTGGTAAGATGCTCCTCTAGCGACTGCAATTGTTTGCCTTGCTGTTCAGTTTAATTTTATTGTCAGCAACCTCCCCTCTGATAACATCTGGAGTGCAGGTGAGGAGCCGCAGCTCTCAGCAAAGCTGTCGCAAGTGATAGTGATGTCTTCTTCCTCCTCCTTGTCTGAGTCACTCTCGTACTTATGTTCTGCTGCTTCCAGCGGCCTAGCTGGTAGTGTCTCTTGGCTCTGGACTTTCAAATTTAGGTTTAATTTTTGTTGTTTCAGGCCACCCCCTGTACCTGATTGGTGTTTGGTTCAGGTTGCCATCTCTTACCGAGCTTTCCAGACAGTGTCTGAGCTTCATTGACTTCATCAGGATGTAGAAAATTTAGCTTTTATTCATGGGGCATTTGAAGCACCATCTCAAAGCTGCTGTATGGCTCAATGACATCACCAGAAGTTCCTCCTCGGGTTATTTCTGATCATTCACCTGCTCATCTATCCATATCCCTGACTCGCCCATCCCCCAATGCTGGCACTTGGTCCTTGAATACAAATTTGTTGGGGAATGCTTTTATTTTTCAACATATGAAAAGATTTATTTCTCAATCTTGGGAAGAAAACCACGCTTTTGTCTCAGCTCAAGACATACTTTGGGGTTCTTTAAAGACTATGTGGAGGGGGGAGCGTATTAGATTAGCTACTGTATGAAAGAGAAAACTTGATGCTCAGGTTGCAGAATGGTTGTCCCAAATCCAGACTTTGGAGGCTGAACTCTCTAGCTCCTCATCAGATTCTCAGTGGTTAGAACTGATGAATTTGAGGGCTAAATACTCTGCCTACCTTCTTGAAAAGGTGACATGCTCTGCTGAAAGTGTCAAAGTGACCTTTGTTGGACAAGGAGAGAAGGCAGGTAAGCTTCTAGCCAACTGCCTTAAACTACAAAGAGCAGCTTGATGGGTTTCTGCTATTGAAGACTCTAAATTGGGATCTTTAACTTCTGACCCTGTTTTAAATAATGGGTATTTTTAAAGAGTTTGATCAAACCCTATATTCTGCACCCCTTACCGACTCCAACTATTCAGCCTTTATGAAACAGTTTTTTGCTGGGATCCACTTGCCCACTTTTACTGATTCACATCAGGAGGCATTGTGAGGCCCTATAATATCGAAGGAGATACTGGAGGCTATTGACTGACTTCCCACCGGCAAGGCCACAGGTCCTGACAGTTTTGCTCCTCTGTTCTATAAAATTTTCAAGCAAGAGTTACCCCTATATTTCAGATTGTGTTCAACTATCTGTATCGGGTGAAGCTTCAGGAGTCAGCACTAATGGAAGCTAAAACAGTAATTTTACCAAAACTGGGGAGAGATTCCACAAAGCCAGAAAATTATAGACCAATCTCACTTTTAAATATTGATATTAAAATGTTAGCTAGCATTTAACTGCCCGACTCAAAAGATATGGTCTGTATTAATCGGTCAAGAACAAGTGGGATTTGTAGCAGGCCATTCCTTCAGTAACCCCATTCGTAAGATTTTCCATCTCTTCTCCACCTCTGGGGAGAGGAACAATGATGCTGTTCTTGTTTCCCTAGACACAGAGAAGGTTTTTGACAGAGTGGTCTGGAATTTTTTATTTGACATTCTTCACATGTATAGTATCCCAGGGGAGTTCATACAATGGATTAAGATATTTTATGTTTGCTCAACAGCTAGAATTGTGTTTAATGGGGCACTGTCAGCACCCTTTATTCTGACCAGAGGTACTAGACAGGGCTTTCCCCATCTCCTATGCTGGTCAATCTACAGTATATATAGAGTCTTTGGTGAGAAAATTAAGTTTTTCAGCATAGGAGTAAGCCCATACCAATATGAATTATCCATGATTGCTAACAATGTTTTGTTCCATATCACTAATTGGCGATCGTCCCTCCCAGCTGCTCTTTCAATAATTTCTGATTTTAGTAAATTGTCCGGCTATAAGCTAACTCTTCACAAGACCATGGTATACTCCTTATCTACGACCTGTGCCCAGGCAGATATTGCTGAGCTTAGTCTTGGATGGGCTCCCCATTCTATTTCTTTTTTGGGTATTGAAATTAATTAGTAATACAAAGTCCTTGAAGAAATTCAATATAGACACGACTGTACAGCAACTAAATCAAGACTTACAGAGATGGTAACATTTCCCCCTCACCCTGTGGGGAAGAGTAAATATCTTAAAAATTGTTGCACTTCCTAGACTTATGTATCTCCTTTCAATGTTAAATTTGCCGCTCCCTAAATATTGATTTACCAAAGTTCTTTCTCATTGGGCAAAATTCCTATGGAAGGGGAAACCTCCTAGAAGGGCCTTTTATAAGCTTTGGAGGCCAAAGGACCGGGGGGGGGGGTAGCAACTTCCACATTTGTTCCAGAACTGTTTAGCTTTCCATGGGTCAAAATACTATAAGTGGCTAGATGTTGGCAGGAAGGAAGTCCCAGTCCCAGACGGATTGCAAACAGAGCATGTCAGATCAAATATTTACCATATTTCTCTACCTTCTATGCTGTATACTCCTTTTGCTAAGTTAGCAAATCCATTAAAAGACTCCCTGATGGGATGATCCATTTGAGCCCATCCAAAATTGTGCCATTTTTGTAAACTGAAATATAGAACAGATTTGGGACAACCATTTTATAAGAACCCAAATATTCAAATTGGGAATTAGACAATCTTGCCATCCTTTTGTAAAGATCTGAAGGTACCTTCTTCGGCTGATTTTGTAAATGGGGACAACCTCCTTTCCTTTATAGAGTTTAGAAACAAGTTTCACCTCTCGGCATCCACTTTTTTAAGATATGCCCAGATCAGGCACTGTCTACAATCTTTTGTGGAAAAACCTCCTTGGGCATCAGGTGCCAGTTCTTTTTTCCCACATTTAGTGACTTTGGCTTTTCAGGAGTGACATATTTTCAAACTTTATAAAGATCTCAGCTCATATCATTGGAAGTTACCTTCCCCCCACCATAGTATTGGCAACATGCTTTAAAATTAACATATGACTTTAGCTTATGGAAGTCTATTGGACCAACATATACAAACGAATCACACAAGATAGGTTTTGACTATTACAATTATTCATCATAATTTATATTACACTCCTTTATGACTTCATAGGATGGGTAATCTCTCCAATTCTACGTGCCCTAGGTGTTCCTGGGAATTGGGGACATTGCTACATATGATCTGGGTATGTCCTTCTATCTCCTCTTATTTGGACAGTATAAAACAGTTTTTTCTCCCTTATTTGGCCGTACAAAATTCTTTTCTCTAGAGATTTGTATATTGGGAAACTTGGGTCCCATTAAACTGGATAAAGAGAAATCCTTCATGACAATAATAGTGGCTGTGACTAAGCTTCTCATTATGAGGCATTGGCCAGATGGTGCAATTCCTTCCTTAAGGGAATGGATACAGGAATTACTGGTCACATTGAATGCTGAAAGAGGTATTGCTGCTATAAACCCTAACTGGTCTCCAGTGACCCTCCCTCTTCCTTGCTTGTTTTCTAATACACCCCTATGTCTAGCCCACATACGCTTGAAACCCCCAGCTGTTTTTGCATCCACCACTTCTACTGACAGTCTGTTCCAGGCATCTACCACCCTTTCAGTGAAGAAACATAGAGACATAGAATTTTCTACCAGATAAGGACCACTTGGCCCACCTAGTCCACCCACTTTCCCCCTGCCTAAAGTAACACAGCAGATCCTACTTGATCTCTGGTCCATTCACCCCCCTCCTTCCCTTTCTCTAAGAATCCCTTATGTCTATCCCACACATTCTTGTACCCCACTGCTGTTTTCACCCCCACCACCTCTGCTAGAAGACTTTAATAGGAATCCACCACTCTTTTTTTGTGAAGAAGTACTTTCTAATATCTCTCCTGAATCTACCTGCCTCCAGCTTCTTATCATGCCTCCTTGTCCTTGAGTGCCTATTTTTTCAGAAAAATAATTCCCTCCTGTATCTTATTTACCCATATGAGGTATTTCAAGGTCTCTATCATAGCCCCCGCTCCCTCCTCCCTGACAGAGTATACATATTTAGGTTCTTTAGTCTCTCCCCATAGGGCTTCTGATGAAAACCATGCACCATCTTAGTTGCCCTCCTCTGGACTGCCTCCACTCTGTATACATGTCCTTCTAGAGATGTAATCTCCAGAACTGGACAGAATACTCTAGGTGGGATCTTACTAGCAGTCTATAAAGAGGCAACACCACCTCCTTCATTCTGTTGGTGATACGCCTCTTTATGCACCCCAGTATCCCACTAACCCGCCATACTGCCTTGTCATACCGCCTTGCCACATTTAGGTAATCTGAAATGATCACCCCCAGGTCTCTTTGCTGATTGGTGATTGCCAGTACCACTCTTTCCATTTTGTACCCTGCCATTGGGTTTCTGTGCCCCAAGTTCATTACTTTGCACTTTTTCACAATAAATGCAGCTGCCATACCCTTGACCACTCCTCATGTTTTCTCAGGTTTCTGTTCATCCTTTTTACTCCATGAAGTGTCAGCCATATTGCAGTTTTGGGTGTCATCCACAAAGAGGCAGACCTTCCCCTCCAGCTCCTCTGAAGTGTCATTTATAAAGACAATAAAGAGTGCCAGTCCCAACACTGATCTCTGATGCACTGTGCTGGTCACCCTCCCTCCCCTGCAGTGAACTCTGTTTACTACCACCCTCGCCTATCCCCTAACCAATTTCTTACCCAGTTTACCACCTTTGGACCCACTCCTAACCTACTCAGCTTGCTCACTAGCCTCCTATGTGGAACAGTGTCAATAGCCTTACTGAAGACTAGGTAGATCATGTCCACTGCTCAACCCTGATCTAATTTCTTGGCAACCCATTCAAAGAAATCTATCTGAGTCTGTTGACATGACTTCCAACCCCCCCCCACTCATGAAACCATGCTGCCTTGGGTCTTGTAACCCAATGGATTCAAGATATTCCACAATCCGTCCCTTCTGCAGTGACTCCATTACTTTCCCACCACCAAAGTCAGTCTGGCTAGCCTAGTGAACTGACAAACCTTCCTTTCAACCTCTGCCTAGTCACTGAACCTGAATTTCTGAGCTTCCTTAAATCCATCCCTCCCTATGGGTTGGCTGAGGCAGATGGTCTACTACCAAAATTCCTGAAAATCATTGCCCCCTTCATAGTTTCTCCAGTGACATGTCTTTTCAACCTGTCTTTGATCACAGGTTATGTCCCTTCCCTCTGGAAGACTGCACGCATTGTCCCCGTCCACAAAAAGGGTGACACCACAAGCATGGACAAGTACCACCCTATTGCCATCATTTAAACTTTATCCAAAATCCTGGAGAAAATCATTGCTGCCCAGGTCTTGGACCACTCCACTTACACAATTTTCTCACCGTGGATCAACATGGTTTTCGATATGGGCTCAGCACCTCCACTGCTCTTATGCAGTTCATCAATGATGTCAGGCATGCCATGGACAAAGGCGCTCTCACAGTGGCGACATTCGTAGATCTCACGAAGGCTTTTAACTTGGTGGACCACCCACTGCTCCTATCCAAGCTGTCCACTCTTGATTTCTCTACCTCTGCAACTGCCTAGTTCCAATATTATCTCTCGAAGCATCAGCAATCCATACAGAACAGAAATGCCAAGTCCTTCCTTACCCACACCTGAAGCAGAGTGCCTCAGGGATCAATATTGGGCCCTCTACTTTTCACAATTTTCATAAATGATCTCTCCTCACTGTCCAGTCCATGCTCTTCCCTGTTATATGCTAACAATCTGGTACTCTACTCCAGTTCCTCAGACCTATCAGACAAAAACCGGAACCTAAATCCAAACTTCAGTATCTTTCAACACTTGCTGAAGCAAAACAGACTTGTCCTCAATAATAAAAAGACTGTTGCCATGCTCTTCGGCTCCGAACCTAAAATCCAGGCCTGTCACCAGCTTTTATGCATCAGAGCTTCTGATGGCACCCCCCACAACACTGTTCCCTCTTTTAAATACCTCAGAGACACCTTGGCTCTGGCCCTGGTCTATGACCTGCACCTAGCTATCACTATCAAATCAGTCAACATATAACTTGGTCTGGCTTACAAAGTTAGGCATAGCCTCACATCTGCGATGAGGCTGGCTATTGCATGGGGGTCCTGAGACCTAAACTGGCATATGGTTTGATTGCTTTTCCAGAAACCTCAAGGGGGCTCCTCCACAAGTGAGATGTCTGCTACAATAACATCTGCCACTTTGTTCTGCTGGTACCTAAGCTCTATCACTGCTGCTCACTCTACTCCGGCCTGGGCTGGCTGGCCCCCATAGCCTTCCGGCAATACGCTACCATTTGCTTCATCAAAAACATCATCTCTGCATAGATGCTGGACAAGTTGGCCCTCTTGTTAAAACCTGTTTACTCTGCCTACCCTCTGAGTTCTGCTGATAAATCCCTCCTTGCCCAACCTAAGTGTAAAACAAATAAGTCTGAAAACGGCTTCTCTGTCAGCACTCCTAAAGTATGGAATTCCCTTCCACTGGCACTCAGAAACTCCCTTACCCCAGGTGTTTTTCGCAGGAACTCTGTAAGGTTCTTGCAAGTTCTGGACCCTGCTCCTGTGGTGGGTGTACCCACTCACTTGCCCTTGCCTGTCCCTCTTAGCTACTTGATCTGGCACTTGTCCCCCATCCTGATCTCCCTGAGCATTTTGCCTTAATCCATGTATTTCCCTTGCACTTATCCCCCTATTTTTTTATAACTGTTGTAAATGCATTGTACAGGGGCCTTGTATCTGTTGAATCTTTGCTTTTGCCACTGTACTATTTTACCTTTCAAGCCAGTTACTAGCTACAGTTTGTAGTTTCCTGACTATATGCTTTTGGCTAATTTGTACTGCTTGTTGTCACCTGATTTATCCTTTGTATTTCACTGTTGTTTTCCCACTCATTGTATGTAACCTCCCCAGTAGTGCATGAAAATAGGCAGCCTTGCTGTCTAGCACACCTACCTGGTCAACAAAAACTAAATAAATAAATAAATAATTGCCAGCCTCTTCCCTGCTACCACTTCTGTGAAGTGGGACTACATTTGCCCTCCGCCAGTCCTTGGGAACCACTTCTGTTTCCAATGAGCTGTTAAACAGGACTGTCAGAGGTGCAGCCAGTACCTCCCTGAGTGCCCCCAATACCCTTGGATGCACCCCATCTGACTCAATTGCTTTGTCTGGTTTCAGATTAGCGAGTCCAATCAGGAGACTCTCCTCTGAAAATGGACTAGTGTCTACTTCCCTCCCTCCAGTGCTACTTTTTTTGTGACCTCTCCACTTCTCCTTTCTCTCTGAACACTGAACAAAAGTATTTGTTCAGGATGTCTGCATTTTCCTGGTCCTCCTCTGCACAGTCTCCCTTCCCCTTTTTAATGTTACAATCCCACCCCTGGTCTTCCTCCTTTCCCTTACATACTTAAAGAATGTCTGGTCCCCTTTTATCTCACCTGGGCTATTCTCTCTCTTCAGTTTACACCTTTGTAATCCTTACTGCTCTCCCTGCTTCCCTCTGTTTTTCGTGATACACCTCCCTACTCTACTCCCTCTGTGTCTCCTTATACTTTTTGAATGCTACCCTTTTAGACTTTACCTTTTCCACCACCTCTTTTGAGAATCATAGTGGTCTCTTTTTCCTCTTGCTTTTGCTCACCTGCTTTTTTATTTATTTTTTATTTATGCATTTGATAACCCGGTAAGTACACTGGTCCCAGGAACCATTTACAGGCACAACCAGGGCCATATAGATGGCACATACATACAGCTGCAACATTATACAGAAACAAGTCTTTATACATAGAAAAAGCAGAACAATTACAGTTGTGTTAGTGATACATGGTATACAATAGGTTTGAACCTGTAGAAAGGGTTAATCAGATAGTACAGTTACAATAACTTTACAGCTGGCATAGTACGTTCAGTACACTTAGAACATTCAATATTTGTCACACGCAGAGGTTTGCTGTCTTCCCTATGGCCCTTTTTAGCTTCGCCCACTGTTTCTCCACCGTACCTAGGTCATCTGCCCCCCCCCATCAGGTCATCCCTAAAGTGTTCACTCATCTTTTTAAAATCTACCCTCCTGAAGTCCACAACCCTTGCCCTTATGTAGTTCAATTCCACAACTGTCCTTTTAGTGACCCACACTGTATGGTGATCACTGTTCCCCATGTAGCCTCCTACCTTGACATCTGCAACACTGTCCCTGTTAGTGAGTATCAGATGCAGTATTGCCCTATTATGAGTGGGTTCACTGACTAATTGCCTGCGTAATGCCCCCTGCAGGGAGTCCAGGATGTCCCGCTTCTAGCTAATGCTGCAACTAGGAGTTTCCAATCTATAACTGGCAGAGTGAAGCCCCCCACCAGCAGCGTCTCCCCTTTTTCTGCCATCTTGCCAGTAGCTTACACCAGTACTTGTCTAACTCTTCCCCCTGTGCCGGAGGTCTGTAGATCATGCCAGTGTGAACAGAGACTCCATTCCCCCTCTCTAAGGTAACCCAAGGCACTTCTGCACCCCCAAATTCCCTGTTTCTCCATTGCTTTTATGCCTTACCTCACATAAAGTACCACACCCTTTCCTTTACTTCCCATTCTGTCCCCCCTGAACAGAGTATATCCTGGTATGGACATGACCCAGTCATTGTTTTCAGTGCACCATGGCTCAGTAATGGCCACAGTATCCAGGTCAGCTTCTGTCATTATGGCCTGTAGGTCTGGAATCTTTAACATTCACACACATGGCCTTCCAGATTTTGTTAACACTCTGCTTGTTACCCTCTTTCCTTTTTGCCCTCTCTCCTTCCCCCCTTTCTTTCTAATGCTCATGTTCCTATCCCCCTTCATTTCTACCACCATGCTTCTTTTATTAATTTCCACCCTGGAGAATTCCACTCCCCTCAGGTTCTCTCTACTTTCTAATTCAGCCTGTGGCGGGGAGGGGGCAGTTACTGCCTCCCTGATTTCTTCCACCATTCTTCTTGGCTAGTTTAAGTGTTCATCAAAGTAACATCTAAACTTTCTGATGAGGACTGTGATTCCCCTCCCGGATAGATGCAGGACATTACCCCTGTAAGGGTCCTTATCTCTCCATGTGGATCCCCAGTCACCAATGTAGCTGAACCCATCCTCTCGGCACCATTCCTTCAACCATGAGTTGAAGGTCTTAGTACGAAGACCCCTCTCCTCCACTCATCATAAACATGCAGCACCTTAGCGAAAACCACTGAGTGCACTACTTGTCTAAGACCCTTCCCCAGCTCCTTAAACTCCCCCTGCACTATCCTAGTCCCATCCCTAGCCAGGTCATTATTCCCTGGGTGGAGAATGACATCCAGCTCTGCCTCCCTTCCTGCTGCCCTAGCGATCCTATGGATCTGCTTCCCATCCCTCCGGACCATGGCAACTCGTAGGCACCTAACCTACCTCTTCCACCTTTTTTCTATTCCCAAATCTATTCCCCTCACAATCAAAACATTTCCTCACATCTTTCTTAAATCATCCCTCATGATTCATCACTTGCCCCCTGGTCCTGGTGCTCCTTCCCATTTGAAAGAGACTTTTGTACTTGTAGGTCTCTATAATGTCACCTCTCATTCTCCTCTCTTCTAGCATGTACATGTTGAGATCCCTCAGTCTCTCCTTGTAGGGTTTCTCATGCAACTGTAGCATCATTTTAGTTGCCCTTCTCTAGGCTGCTTCCACCCTGCCTATGTACTTTCTGAGGTGCAACCTCCAAATCTGGACACAGTACTCCAGGTGGGGTCTCATCGGCAAATGATACAGTGCAACATCACCTCCCTCCTTCTGTTGGATATACCCCTCCCTATGCACTCCAACATGCCACTAGCCCTACCTATTGTTTTGTCACACTGCCCTGCCAAATTGAAGTAATCAAATATGATAACCACAAGGGCCCTTTCCTGATTAGTGACTGTCAGTACCTCCTCCCATCCTATACGTAGTACGTAGGTGCCTATGTCCTAGGTGAAAGGTCTTGCACTTATTGATATTGATCCTAACCTGCCATGTTTTAGACCATGCCTCAAGTGTCCCCAGATCCCTGTTCATTCTCTCCACCCACTCCTAAATATCCACCATATTGTAGAGTTTGGTATCATCTGCAAAAGGCATACTTTCCATTTCAGTTTCTCAGCAAAGTCACTTATGAAGACATTGAAAAGGACCATCCCAGTACTGAGCCTTGTGGCACCCAGCTGCTCACTCCTCCATCATTTGAATGAGTGCTGCTTACTACCACCCTCTGTCTCCTATTCATCAATTAGTCTCTAACCCAGTTCACTACTTTGGATCCCACCCCCCAGCTGTGCAGTTTCTTTATCAGCCTCCTGTGCATCACAGTGTCGAAGGCTTTGCTGCAGTCCAGATAGGCCATAGCCACTGCCCCCCCGATTGATTTCCCTGGTCACCCAGTGAAAGAAGTCTTTCAGATTCATTGGCATTACTTCCCCCATGAATCCATGCTGCTTATGGTCTTGCAGCCCATTGGATTCAAGATACTGAACCAGTCTTTCTTTTAGCAGGGTTTCAACTATTTTCCCCACCACTGAAGTAAACCTGACTGGCCTATATTTGCTAGTCTCCTCCTCCCTGCTGCTGCTGTTATGTATAGGGACCATGCCAGCTCTTCCCCAGTTGTGAGGAACTACATCTGTTTCTAATGAGCTGTTAAAAATGGCTGTTAGTGGGGCAGCTAGTATCTACCGGGGTTTCTTTAGAACCCTTAGAAGCCAGCCCGGTGGCACTGAGGGTTGAGGTGCTGGGCACCACACCTCGCGCTACGCCGGCAACCCGGGTTTGGGAACGGACTCAGGGTTGTTGGGGACCGGTGGGAGGGGCGGAGGATTGAGCATCCAAACAGATGCTCTCCTCCACCAGGAGCTGGTTACCTAGATGTGTTCTGTGCACCCAACATTCCTGGGGACCAGTGGAAGCACTGGCTCACAGAGGCCATGGCAACCCTGTCCGAGCCGGGGGAGGAGGATGCTGGGTGCAGCAATGGCACGCATCAAGCCGTCGTCTGCCTGGACTTCTGTCCTTCACGCCAGTGTCCTCGGGGGATCAAGGGGATCAGGAGAAAAAACAAAGGCAAAAAATCTCCCGGTCCTGAGCAGAATGATGCCGGGTCCACACTACGGTAAGTGGCCCAGCTGAAAAGACCAGTGGATATGAAATCCACTGGGCAGAGACCTGGAGAAAGTACAAAAAAAAAAAAAGAACCCTTAGATGTATCCAGTCCCATTCCATAGCTTTGTCCACCTTCAGAGGTGCAAGTCCTTTTCAGACTCCTTCTGAAAATTGACTTGTTTCCACCTCCTCCCGTGCTCCTGCTACTCGCTGGTGTTCCAAACCCCCACCCCACCCCACTGTGAAGGCTGAGCAGAACTTCCTGTTCAGAATATCTGCTTTTCCTTGATCCTCTTCTATGCAGTCTCCTACCTCTGCCCTTCTAATCTTCACAATCTTTTCCCTTGCTTTCCTCTTCTCACATTTATATCTGAAGAAAGTCTAATCCACGTTTGTCACCCCTTTGGGGATTATTTCCTCTGTCTGCACCTTTGTGTCTCTCACTGCCTTGCCTGTGGCAAATGATTCACCCATACTGGTGCATCAATCATTTTTTCGATGACAATATGGGCGAATGCAATATGCCACCCGGCATTACAGCACCATGCATTGTGGCTTCTAGGATGTATAGTGCCAAAGTGCCATCCTGGGAAACAGTTCTGTTTTGCAGAGGGCTTCACCACCTCCACCCCCCAATGTGGGTGACTTTCCTCCCTGCTCACCCCAAAACTAAAGATAACCTCCTCTGGGGTGGGCATGCCCTGGAGGGGCCAAAAATTGTCTGAGCGCAAAGGATGGCATGAGTGAGGGGTAATCTAAAATCAAGATCACCCCTGCAGTGCCGTAATGTAGCCACTGTGCCATGGAAAATCCCTTACTCTTATGGAAAGTGACCAGATATGGGCAAGAGGAACCTCAGTTTAACGTATCATCCAAAGGATGGCACAATCTAACAGTACAGCATCCTCCTTATACTGCACTAGGGAGCCAGCACTGAAGACATGAGTCTAAATTCATCTTGGGATGAGAACCCACAGCCTTCTTGCCCAGAGGCCTATGGGCTACCAATTGAGCCACACTGACACCTCGGTCACTGTGGCTAGACAGTGTTATGAATTTTGGTGGCACATTTTGCACAGAAGCAGCCTTTTCCGTTATTTTTGCTCCTGGAATTTAGTCAGACTTTTATTTTACTCCCAGGAAAGAGTTCCACAGCCCCCAACACACTCCTATTTCATCCACTGATAATTATGCTAATAGCCATATTTTCACTTTTTCAGTGGAAGGGAGCAGATAAAGGGCAGATAGTTACATCCATTCTACAGCATGTGAGCAATACTAAAATGTGATTTTCGTTTTTAAAAAAGCTAAGAAAAGTACAAGATCAAAGGGGCTAACAGTGTTCCTTTAAATACTTGTTTTCTCTCCCAACTACAGCCACTTGCACTTGGTTGCTTTCCTAGTCACAACTGTTTGCCTGCAGTTTGACCTTTTGATTTGTAAACTACACCTAACAAATTTCACGATTTAGCTAGAGAGCAATCTAAGTAGTATAGATACAGGATTTTATTACAATCACAGATCAGTACATTGAAACCTAAATCTGCTTTCACTTGTCAGCTTGAGCATTTTAACTTAAAACATTTTTCCTGCAATCAGTGTCGGATCAGCTGCAGAGCAGGTAATTACCAAAATGTTATCACAGTGTTTCCATGTGTTCTTTCAAATAAAAAAAGGGTGGGGTGAACTCAGGAACCATTTTTCAAAATAATTCAGTAGTCATCCATGTGAATGGGGCTTAAAAACATGTATGCTAAGGGCCCTATTCTCAAAATGGGTTTTTCTGGTACAGAATAGCCTATCATATTCCCATCTGCATTGTCTCCCCATCACACATTGTATTCCATCTTAGATATTCTCCGTAGTGGCAACCAAGGAATTTTCTAAAAGTTGGGGTGAGGGTTTGGGTGAAGATGCTTACTGCATCAGTGCATGTCAATGGTGAAAATTTTGATCTACGTATGTATCTTAATTTTATTTTAGATTACCCCACATCCCCTGCTCTGTAAGCTATCCTTTTGTCCCCATTTTGTGAATTCAGTTTTATTAAATTGGTGAATTTGATTTGTATCTTAATTGACAGTGAATCAAATATTGTTAGTCTGATTTTCTTTAACTTAGTTATATGTTCTTTTGCTGTACTGCAGTCTGTGAAACAGCAGGAGTCCTACAGATAGGACATATATAAATATAAGTTGCAGTGCCTTGCCTGTTTCAAGTTTGATTCAGCACTTGTTTGTACATTTGAAATAATAAAATAAATGCTACATTTAATATGTCTTTCACCAGGTTTTAGTCTCAGCTGTTTTTGAAGCACCTGTTGTTTAACTTCACTTGTCTTGTGACTAAGATGAATGAGTATTTAGTGAAGAATAAATCCTAGGAATGCATAGTTAATGTTATATATTCCATAATGACTAGAGCTGGATGAAAGTTGCAAATTCTGCTTTCGCAGAAGTTTCTGAACTTCTGCCTTGGGTGAAAGCGGAAATCTTCTAAATGTCTAGTGACTGTGGCACTCAAATAAATGTTTCCCTGTTGTCTAGTGGCCTCCCCCATCCCTGATCACTGGTATAGTCATAAAATCAAAGATCTGCTAATTCCTTAGGGACGGATTTTCCACAGAGGCCTTGAAAGATGCAGTGTGTTCATCAAAGGGGATGCCCGCATTGAAGAATGCTGCATCCAAGCACCTGCATCAGATTTTCCCATGAATAGGCAAGAAAACGGCAAAGTCAGATGCAAGGACCTAGCAGCAGCCTGCAGCATAAGAATGATGCATGGGGTTATGACGGCCATTGCCTGCACCAACCTGGAAGTTGAACAGGGAGAATGTCTCAGCAAGGAGGAGGTCATGCGTCCATGAACAGGAGCAAGGGAGGGAAGGATGCCAGGGCCACAGAGGTGCCCAGGAGAAGGTGAGAGATGGACGACAGTGGGACAGAGGAGGGGAGGAATACCAAGATGGAGGTTGGTAGGCAAGGATGACAGGAGGAACAAAGGCCACAAACCAGCCAAAGTGTACAAGGCACAGGGGACATGGCACCAGTCATGGACACTGTGGTAGCAGGCCAGCAGTGGTAGGTAGGCACAGAGGAAGTAGTGCACTGGAAAGGGGACAGGCAGAAAGCAGTGCTCAGTTGGCACTGGAGGACAGTGCTGCAGAGGGACCATGTGAAGATGCCCATGCAGTGGGCATGAGGAACAGACATACAGCACAGGACAGAATGGGAATGGAGCGGGTGATGTCAGCGGGAGGAACCGACAGGCACACACAGGAGGCAGGCATCAGTTGTGGAGAAGTGCAGCCCAGAAGAAGGGCTATAGAGTCAAGCAGTGCCACAGAAGAGGACAACTTAGCAGGAGTGGCTGAGGGAAGTGTGCAGGATGTAGGACAATGGGCAAGGACCAGCCAGGCACCTGCACACAGAAGGAAGTGAAACTTTACTAGTGCTGAAATAGAGGTACTAGTGGAGGAGATAGAGGCACAACATAGGCTGTTGCTGTACAGGAGAGGAGACAAGAATCTGAGGTGCAGGAGGAAACTGGCTTAGGAAGTGGTAGCTACCTGAGTCAATGTTGTGGGTCCTGTGCATCGGAGAATACGTGAGCTGCAGAAATGTTATAACAATGTCAAGCATGGCAGCAAAGATAAACTTGCACACAACAGGTGGTGTACCAGTGGCACAGGCAGCGGACCAACCCAGGTCATGACCCTGAGTGGCCCAGAACAGCATGTGGCGGAACAGCTGAGACTGAGCACAATACAGGGGCACACAAACCTGGACCTTTATAGGCTGCAAAATACAATGCAAGTTAGGAATGCATAAAATGGCATGGGAAGAAACATAGGAACAGAGACATGAGCATGGGACGGGCCAAACAAGCCACAACAGCACATGTGTGCACAGGTGTAACATCGCAGTCACACCTGTGAAGACACAACACCGTGGGCTGAGGCAATGGCAGTGGTGGGCCCTATGGGCCATGGCAATACAACAAAATGAATGCATAATAGCACAAAGTACAGAGGGCCAACACAGCTGCATGACATTGCAAGCAACAACTGCACACACACACACAGTTGAATGTGTATCACCTGTGGGTGTGCAGGGGTTGCAAGTCACCCACAACCACCACTGACAGCAACACATAAGCACCGCAATGGGATGCCAGTGGTAGCATGCTAGGCATACACATGCCCGTGGCGAACCAGTCCATGGTGCAGACATACACAACCTACCATAGGTGGGATATTGGAACACACTATACAGGGTAACACATGTGCAACTGTGAATGCACAGACATGTAATTGTGTACCCCTTACCTGCAGGTGGCCAAGAGGATGACGATGACAACACAGAAATGACAACAACAGCAGCAGCAGTAGTAGTAGTAGCGGCAGTGGCAATGAGAGCAGCAGCTGCAGCAGTGGCAGCAGCAGCAGAAGTGGAGGAATCAGCAACAGAAGTGGAGCCAACAGCAGCAGCAGCACACGCACTGCAGCACAACAGCAACATGGACTCCAGCAACAGCATGACATGGCATCTCACAGCAACAGTGACCCTGTGTCCAATGGCACACAGGGTGAAGATATACAGGGCCATGCAGGGACAGAGTGAAGCAATGCACCAGCATGCAGCATCAAGCCCCACTGCCAGTGTGTATAGTGCAGAACCGGATATACACAGCAAATATGACTTGCCCAACAACAGCAGTGATGGAGCTGAAAGCACATGAGGTGCAGTGCCAAGCAGACCCATGTCTCCTGCACAACACGTGGCCACACCATGGCTACCAGATGGGACAGATGAGCCATCACCACTGCTGGACACTGACCTTGGACAGTACTGCCAGGAGGTCACACAGGCAGAGATGACTGTGGCAGCTGACCTGTGGGACCTACACAGTGTGGAAGAGGCACACAGCACACAGTCCGGGACACAGCTTGCTGGCATCATGGAAGCTATTGTAGCCATACAGGACACCATGGTGGAAGCAAGTCAGAGCACACAGGAGTACAACATGGAGTTACTCGCAGCACTGCATAGTGTACAGTCTAGTTCCCAGTGGCAGGCATCCGCCCTGGAGCACATGGCCACAATGATGCAACATGGCAAGGAACAGCAACATGCACTGTGGAGCTGCAATGGGCACAGACACAGGCCGTCACAACCATGGCCACTGCCATACAGGACATCGCTCAGGCATTACTACACTCTCAGACACACAGCGGGATGGCACAAGAGACATGCACACAGGACAACCCCCATACCAGTGCCTCACATGGTCCACATAGCAGCCCTGACAATGCCATACACCCAGACTGGTGACCCAGGGACACAGAATACCCCCACATCTGCCAACCCTGCAATGATGTACTCTGGCCAGCATATGGCAGCAGACAGTAGCATGACAGCTGCATCCCACTATCACAGTGCCACACGACAATTCCCAGACGTACGACAACAGGTGCCCATAATCACTCACAGTGGATCACCGCCGGACATGCAGACACAGATGTCCACCACGGAATATGGCTATGGCATGCATGTGTGCCCAGACAGCCGCAACACCATGGTCATGCAGAGCATGCCAAATGCACACCCCCCCAACATTACCCAGTATGCAGGTCTACAATATGCCTGCACACATGGTCCCACCTATAGCCCTACAAGGCATGGAAAATGCACCAGGCACCAACACACATGGCCCATACACAGATAACTTGAGAGTCCACATGGCAATGGACATGTCCATAATGGCTAACACAACCATGGTGGACAACACAATGTCTACACTGTCATCCCAGAACATCCCCACGCCATCAGAGACAACAGTCATGCCACAACAGCGGACATGCTGTGACACATCCACAGCAGCAGTAGAGCAAGTGTGTCACACACATCACTGGCCACAGCACAGATGCCAGAATACAATGTAGACATGCATCATGACAGTGCTGTGACACAACATCCCACACAGTGCAAGGCAGCAACAGTTGGCAATGTGGAACTGCAGCAGCACACTGGGACAGACTCACTCAGCAAGCCCAGTGAAGGCAAACAGGGAGCTTTGGGGGGACACAGCAGTGCACCATGCAATGACACACTGCAGCCAACAAGACCATGGGATCAATGATCAATGTGTGAACAGAGACCACCGGACACAGCCTGCACTGTTGCAACGGTGGTGGAACACACAGTAGCAGGTGAACAGTACACAGCTGTGTGCAACAACAGTTCAAGCATGGCCCCCCTGGACAACATGGGCCATACAGCAACCCAGGCCATTGGCTCTGGAAGCATGTCTACAAGTGACAGTGATCCCTCATCCATTGGGTACAGCGGAACACAGGATAGACCACACACCACCTCAAATGCAGCTGTGTGAATACAGCACCCACTGGGCGAGGATGCAACAGGAAGAGGAAGCTGGTGCCAATGACTAGAAACAGTGGCAGTGAGGAACAAAGTAGAGAACTGTCACAGCCAGATGCTGTTGTCGGTGGGCCTGGGGACCAACAGCAAGTGACCACCAGCCATGTGACTCCCCGACGGTCAAAGTGTCTGGCTGTCACAAGGGATGCATGTGGCACTGAACACAAGTAACACACTCATATGAATACATGGATTCACTAGCAGACAGAGGCACAAGGGCCCATCTGATGTGTCTAACTGTGCAGCAGTCATGTACATAGCACTAGAGCCAGCCACACCCTACCCACATACCACCTACCCCCCTCTCCCGTGCTTTCCCACCATTGTGTCCATGTCTGCAGTACCCTGCCCTACACTGTATCCCAACACCAATGTGAGTGCTCTATCATCCTTTGTCCATGGCACACATGCAGCCGGGTGTAACATCCCACCACCACCCTCTCTGTGAAGCTGTGCCTCCACAACCACCTCAGTACTGTGGCCCATTCCAACCATTGACTGTGCCCTCTACATACAACTCCCACCTGGTAGCAGAACATTCCCTTCCCCCTGACTGTGGCATTGCCTGCCAGTACCTAGTGAATGCTGTCACATACCCCATCCCTGTTACACTACCAGTGAGTACACGGTGAGCCACCACCACCCGACCACAAACGTCAGAGCCCTGAGTCCCATGATCAGCATATGTAGGCCTAAGTTACACCCCACCAGTTGTCACACATGTAATCATATGCATGTTCACCAGCAATGGACACAGTACCCCTCAAATGTGGTGCCAGCAGTGTTCAGTGCAATGGCAGGATAACCACAGCTGGACATGGGATGATCCCACTGGCAATGCACACCGGCATCCTGTGTAGCTGTGCTTCCACCCCCCTACACTGTGCAGACACCAACATGTCACCCATGAGTGTTACCCCAGGACCCTGTCCGACACTCCAGCTGGTACCAGCATGCACAGCAGACATCCGCTATTCCAGGGTTTGCTGCCTACGAGGTGCATGCCTGTGTGTGACATAGTGGTACACAATAACCAACACTAGCTTGCCCAGTGCTCTGGTGTTGTGAGCACCTCAGGTGTGTTGGACAGGGTTCAGGACATGGATACCATCAAACCCCACACACTAAAACCCGCACACTCATCCACACATACATAGCTCCACCATGGCATACACACCATGCAGTTGCACACACAGTGGGCAGCACAGCACATGGACACACAATCAATGGCATGCACCCATACATATACAGATGCACTGGACATTACAGCTCACAAGACACATTGCCAAAGCCATGCAATGTGAATGCGGAACCATGACAGAGCACAAAGATGCCATGGGCATCAGCAGGATGCCATAATGCTGTGCATGACCATACGTGGGTGTAGACATGTGCACATGATGGTGCCCTGAGGGTCGTGAGCATCACACAGATAAGTAGTGCCATGACAACCTTGTGTTCTGTCATGCCGGCACATGGAGCCTGGAAGATAGGCTGCTCAGTGGCCATGGGTTCCAGATGTCACACCCACAGGGGAATTCCTTCTCCTGCATGGAACTTACCACATACACTATGCACGTTTGTCCACCTATGCATACCAATGTCAAACCCACTTGGGGCATTGGATTATACATGCCCGGCTGCTCAACAGTGATGACAGTATGCACCTATGACACACAGCACATGGGCCTATCCCATCCACCCACTAACTATACAGCATGACACCCTTTGCCACAGACAAGATTACACATGTTACTGTACCCACATGACACACAGCACACATACATTGTCCTTCAACAAAGCACGTTTATTGTGAATCCAAACAACATTAATGGAACAATAAACATAAATAGTTGAGAAAACACACAAACTACAAGGATACCTGCAAGTGCTATACATGTAGAATTATACATTGCAAAGATGAACATGTAAGCATGCACTCCAAACAGGGCAATAACACCAGTACACAGGCCTATAGCGAGCATGCAGTGGAGGTACGCAACAACAGTTCACATGTGCACAGTGGACCAGCCTATAACTGTGCACCAAACCTGTCAAGTGTCCCCAGCACAGCCTGTATGGCATCCTGTACTGCAGACACTTTCATGGCTACATCCCTCATCTGCCAACACAAAGTCCCAGCAAAATCCTTCAAGCTCCCATCATCTGCATGACTAGCCATGGAGAGACACACGGATCACCCCTCTCTTGTACCATACATGCATGACCATTTTCGGTCATTGATTCACGGTCCTGCAACTGCACGTCATACACCTCTGATGATGGTTCACCGCAACCATTGGGCAGTGATGCATGTGTTTGCATGACAGGGCAATGAAGGGCATGTGCCTGCTGTCCCTGTTGTCCATCTACTGTCCCCTGACACCCCACATCCATGTTATCACCCTTCCCTTGTGCCACCATATCCTTGGAAGACATCAGGTCTCTCTCTCCCACTGCAGCAGCCGGGTCAACTCAGCATACTGGCATGCCTCCATACACCTCAGGTCAGCCATGGCTCATTGCAGGTTCCTCAGGTGGATACATGCAGGTTCCTCAGTGTCTTCCTCTGTGTCGTCACCTGAAACAACATGGTGGGACACAGGTCAGTGCGTGTCATCCACAACACCAACAGAACTGTGCTTCACTGGCAGTATAGCACTGCAGCATGGTGTAGCCACCCCTACACTCTGCACTATTGGGCTTGTATGGGTGGCATGCATGACCCACCCTAGGGCTCACATGCACAGCAGGCTGTGCATAGCCTGAGACACATATGCACTGTACGACAGTGCCCTATGTAGGACATGTGTTGCGCACACGTGTCATGGGTTACAGGGCATGCCTGCCATGTGGTGGCACAGGGACTCACAGGGTGTCTACATGGATCATTGTGTTGTGGCACAGCATGCGGGACCATGCCTGCACCATGTCACACACATGCGGCCATGGCAGTCAGGGTGGTGTAATGCAGGTCAGCTTAGTACATGTGACCGGCAAACACTTTCCTTGAGATGCATCTGCCTGTGTCTCCTGTCGAATGGCATTGGCATTGTTGCTGGCGATGTCCACCCCTGCACCTTCTTCAGATGCTCCAGGTTCGGCATCTTTGGAGGACATGATTAGTACTGTGGTTAGTATATGCATCAACACATGTGATATGCTGACCGCACATGCAGTGGGAAACGTTCACACATGCCACACGCTGAACACTCACCTGACTGCCTATGGTGTCCACTATACATGGTGATGTCCGCCTCCTTTGCCTATTTCCAAAGGCACTGCAGGATATTGGGCTCTCATCGACACATATCATTAATCTTGTGCTTTAATTGGCATATGGTACGAGCTACATTGGAATGTGCCTTCAGCCTATTGGCAATGATGAGCCACACCCTCTCCTTTTTTCTTGGGTGTGTGCCGTGAGGCCCCTGGGGGCATTGTCACCCATGCCTATTTCTGGACACAGCTGATCAGTAGCACTGTCTCTACATCTGTGAAGTTCGGGAGTCTCGTATGTTTGTTGGCCATCATGTGGTGTTGCTGCACCTCTGCTGCGGGTGCCCTGTGTCGATATGCCACTGTCCACTGTAACACATATTGCACACTGCACCGTATAACATATCCTATGCTCTGTGAAGTGAGCAACGGTATGACAGGGGTGTGGCCCTACACAGACTAATGTGTGTACTGCTGGAGCATGTATCTTGCAGATGTCTTTGGCCTTGCAGGGTGTGGGGGTCTACAGGCCAAGGTAGTACCACTAAAGTATTGTGTAGAAAGGTACTTTGTTGAGCTATTGCATCAGTAGCACCCCCCAGATGTCGATCTGCGATTGCTGTGGCTCTCAGTGGTGACGCGCTGTGGTCAGTTGTACTGCACAAAGCTACTGCATGGACTATGCGACGCTACTGAGTGGCAAACACAGGTCTGCTGTCGCGTGCTGAACCAATGCAGTCACTGGGGGTTGTTGACACCCACGAGTTTCGGGTGAGTACACACGGTAGTTGCCGCACTTGCATCAGGATGCCACTGCCTCTTCTGTGTCACAACTGTGTCACCATGTGACCGGTGATACAAGCATGGCTGCGCATGTATCAGGGGTGTGGGGGTCAGCACCAAGACAGCAGTGCGTAGCATACATGACCCATGGGATTGCCTGACATTCTGGATGCTGTAGACACGTGTCTGCAATGCCATTTGTATTGGCTGTGGGCGGGAAACTGTCACCAGGGTTGTGTTCCCATGACAGCTGATGGTGAACACTGTACCAGGGTACTCAATATGGGCAGCAAGCATGGGATTCCAAGGACATCCATGCTGGAATGTTCTTATGGGCCAGCGCTGGTTGTGGCACATGGCATGCATGTCTGCATGTGCACATAGATTACATATGTTTGCACAGTCCAGGTTGAGGCCAGCTGTTGCGGTCTGTGCTGTGTGATGCCACCACCTGGGTAAAACTGTGACATGGCACTCATAATAGTATGTGCACATGTGGCTGCAGTGTTATGGCCATCCCAGGTGTCAGAGTGTCCCTCCGTGATGACTCTGTGTTGCACTGTGGCCTGTTGTTGTACACCTTGGTATGTGCTGGTGTTCCGGTGCATGCAGTCAGTACATGGGAATATCATTGGCCATGGTGCTGGCGGTGTTTCCAGGCTAGGGTTATTACTGTCCATTGGTCTCTTGTTGCATGCAGATGACACTGTTTGCTGGTGGCTCATTGGAAGTGGTTCTGAATGAGCATTGCCCATGTCCTGTGTCCTGCAATCGCACATGTTGCTGCATTGCTACGCACAGCTACATTGTTGGCCTTGCCAGCATATTTGTCATTGTCATCTGGTGCATCCCCAGCATTGCTGTCATCCATATTGCTGTCTTTATCCGGCAAGTATATGTGGTGGTCAATTGCTATGTTGTGCAGAATACAGCACGCTAGAAAGATCTTGCACATCATGGCTGGGGTATATTACAGTGCATCACCTGAGTGGTCTAGATGGCAGAACCAATCAATCAATCAAAATCTTTATTTTGCCAGGCAGAACATCATTGAGGCAAGCACATTTACAAGATGGACCTGGGGCAAAACAATTGCCAACAGGGTTAAGACATAACAGGTTGAGTGAACGTACATAATGATTACAAAGTAATAATTACACATAATAACATAACTATCACATGAGACAAGATACTTACACCAGAACATAGCAATAGGTTCAACATAAGGTAGTGCCATTTAAATACAATTGCATGGATGCAGATATATGGACGTAAGGTAATGAGCTAAAGTTTATACAGTAAACATCATTGGAGGAGTCATGGTGAGCAGGAGTGGCAGTTCCTTTAGCGTCAGTGTAAAGAAGATTGAGATGTAAGAGTCCTTTAATAAGTACTGTAGGCATGTCCTGGTAAGTGGGGGAAGGGAGGGGTATAGGGAGTGGGGAGAGAAGGTCAGATGAGATCGGAGAGGGTTGGACATGATGGACTAGGGAGGAAGGACTGTTCAAAGAGAGAACACGACAGACACCACAGGCAATGGTTGGGGTTTAAGTCCAATATTTGAAGCAAAGACAGATTGTGATGTTGGGACATTTATTTGGACAATGATAGAAGGGAGGACTTAAATGACGCCTCAGGCAATGGTTGAGGTTTAAGTCCGGAATTTAAAGCAGTAACAAATCGTGATGTTAAAACCTTGACTTGAAGCAATGACAGGCCTTGGAGAAGGTCCTCAGGAACAAGGATTTGAATAGGGAGAACGTGATAGGGAAAGCGAGCCTCAAGGTTTTCTGGATCTTATTCCAGAGTATAGGAAGAGTGAAGCTTATTGAGGCTCTACCAAAGCGCATTTTAACTTTAGGGATAGCGAGAGATAAGATGGTAAGACTTCTGAGTCAGAACCGCATCTGCAGTAGTCCAAAGTTGCACTCAATCACTGAGCATGCACCTCATTGTAGCTTCTCTCACCTTCTGTGTCTGGCACCCTGAAGGGTGTCATCATCCAGGGCAGCAGCGGGTATCTCTGTCACCTGTGGGGAGACTATTCACTGTTAGCTTGTGGGTGGCATAGTGCATAGTTTACAAGTGTGCCTCTGCATAGCTTGTGTGTTGTGGTAATGACTGTGGTGTGATATATGTGTGTTGCTCTTTGTGTCTCTGGCAAGTTCCCAGGGAACCAATCCACCTTCTGGATGCACCAGTGTGTCTGTATCACTGTGCCAGGCAGGAGTCAACACCTTCATGGGTTGTGCAGCACAACATAGTGACATGGATGTGTTTGGCCATCATGCTACTGTGCGTCTGGCTGTGATGTGTCTCGCTGTGTGTAGCACAATTAATGTCTTCATCGGCTAGTGGCACACATTGGCCATGACTTGTGTCTGGTGCCATGTATGTGCTCACCACCATGGTGTAAGCCACAATTTGTGTTTGTGTGTCCGGTGTGTGTATCACAGCCTGCTGTGATACATCCTGCACACTGCACATTTTTTATTGTGTGGTTCAGTCACAGTGCTGTGCCATTCAACACTACCTTGTGGGTCCATGGTAGGCAACATGCATGTTGCTGTAACAACTGAATGTCTACTGGGGAATGGGGGGCATGTGGGCATGTTCACATGCTGCCTTGTTTGCTGCCAGCTTGTTGGTGTTACCCGTCCATTGCTGTCATGTTCCTGGTTATATTTGTTGTCATCGATGGCACATTGGTGACCCGTGTCTCCATATTGTATATGCTGTGTACCCTATGTAGTGCCCTTCACTTTTCCCTACCTATGGTGGTGTGGTATAGTGTCTTGCTGCTGTGCAGTACAGGTGTGGTGGTTGTGTTGTGGCGCTTGTGCAGCTGTGTTATCTATGCACCCACCTATCAGCCAGCCATCTGTTATGTCACCATTTTCGAATGTTTCAGCAATTCCACAGTGCCTGAGGTTGTACGCATTGTGGGATGATCCCGAATACTGTGCCACTACATCCAGCATCCTGTTGTGGCTGTCACATATGACCTGCATGTTCATGATGTAGTATCCCTTGCAATTGACGTACACCTCTGCATCGACTGTTGGTGCCTTGATGGTGATGTGCATGCAGTCAATCGCACCTAGCACATGGGGCAGCCGTGCCATGTTGTAGAATCCCTGCTGCAGGGCATGCTGTGATGGGCATCCCATGGATAGGATATAGAAACATAGAAACATAGACACATAGAACATAGAAACATAGATTTTGACGGCAGATAAGGACCGCTTGGCCCACCCAGTCTGCCCATTTCCCTACCTAATGGATAAGCTGCAGATTCTAGTTAACCAGCAGCCTACTTCTTCCTACCCCCACCCCCTAGAATTGCCTTATGACTGTCCCATGCATGCTTGAATTCCACCACTGTTTTTGACTCCACAACCTCCTCCGGAAGGCCGTTCCATGCATCCATGATCCTCTCTGTGAAAAAATACTTCCTTAAATTACCTCTGAGCCGCCCTCCCCTTCTATCTTCAAATTGTGCCCCCTTGTTCTTGCACACCTCTTTTTGTGAAAGATGCTACCCTCTTGGACTTTGTTGATTCCCTTGAGATACTTGAAAGTTTCTATCATGTCTCCCCTCTCCCTCCTTTCCTCGAGGCTATACATATTCAGCTCCTTAAGTCTCTCTTCATATGTCTTCTGGTGCAGACCCTGCACCATTTGATTCCCTCCTCTGGACAGCCTCCATCCTATCTATGTCCCTTGCGGAGATTGGGTCTCCAGAACAGCACGCAGTACTCCAGATGGGGTCTCACCAACTGTCTGTACAGAGGATAATAACTTCCTGTTTTCTACTGGTGATGCCTCTCCTATGCATCCCAGTATCCCCCAACCCTCTTTGCTGCCTCTCACATTGCTTGCCCACCTTTGGGTCATCTGATATGACTACCCCCAGGTCCCTTTCCATTTTGTTGTTGTTAGTATCTCACCCCCATTGTGTACTCTTCCCTGGGTTTTTGTTTCCCAGGTGCATTACCTTGCACTTCTTAGCATTGAATCTAAGCTGCCATACATTTGACCATTCCTCTAACCTTGCCAAGTCCTTCTCATCCTTTCCACCCTACCTTGTGCATCAACTCTGTTGCAGATCTTTGTGTCATCTGCAAAGAGACATACTTTCCTTCAGTCCCTCTGCAATGTAAGCTTATAAAGACATTGAAGAGGACGATCTAATACTGAACCTGAGATGCCCCACTAGTAACCCCCTTTCTTCAGGAGACTCCATTTACTATTACTCTCTGTGTCCTATTCTCCAGCCAATTCTTTACCCAGGCTATCATCTTGGGACCCACTCCCAGGCTAGCTAACTTGTATATTAATCTTTTGTGTGGGACTGTGTCAAATGCCTTCTAAAGTCTAGGTAGGCCATGTTCACAGCACCTCCCTGATCTACTACTTTGGTCACCCAGTCAAAGAAATCTATCAGATTTGTCTGGCATAGCCTTCCACTGTGAATCCATGTTGCCTTGGGTCCTGAGCCCTCTGGCCTCTAGATACTCAACAATTCTTTCCTTCAAAGTGATTCCATCATTTCCCTACCACTGAGGTTAAACTAACAGGTCTGTAGTTTTCTGCTTCTGCCTTGCCCCACTTTTGTGAAGAGAATCACATCTGCCCTCCTCCAGTCCTCGGGTACCACCCCATCCTCCCATGATTTGTTAAAAGGGTAGTCAGTGGTGTCACTAGTTCTACCTTAGTTCTTTAAATTCTGGGATGAATCCCATCAGGCCCCATTGCTTTGTCCACCTTCAGTTTTAGAGTTCTTTCAGAACCCTTTCTTCTGTAAATGGGCTGGTATCAACTTCTGTATCCAGAGTGTTTCTACTGCTTGTTTTAGGTACCTCCCCACTTCTTTTTGTAAATACTGAGCAAAATATTTGTTTAGTATCTCTGCCCTTTTCACAGTCACCCTCTGCCCACCCTCCCTCCTCTTTATTAAGCCTCACTAGCCCTCCTTGGTCTTCCTTGCTCCCTGATGTACCTATAAAGGTTTTATCCCCTTCTTAACTGAGTTGGCTATCTTTTCCTCGGTTTGGGCCTTTGCTGTTCTGACTGCCTTCCCAGCTTCCTTTTGCTTTAACTGATACAGTTCCCTGTCCTGCTCCTTCTGTGATTCCTTGTACTTCCTGAATGCTTTCTTTTTCTCTTGAACCTTCACTGCCACTTCCTTTGAGAACCATAGTGGTTTCTTACATCGTTTCGTTTTGTTAATTTGCTTCACACAAAGGCTTGTTACCTCTGTGATGGCAGTTTTATTATTCCCCATTGTTCTTCCACCCTCCTTCCTGCCCATTTGTTAGTGCATTCCTTAGGCACTCACCCATTTTAGCAAAGTCAGCCCTCTAAAGTCCAGTACTTTTGCCTTTGTATGCCTTGACTCTATTGCTGTGTTTACTGTGAATCGTACTGTTCGATGGTCACTAGTTCCCAGATGGCTACCCACTTCTACATCTGTGATCTTCTCTTCATCTCCATTTGAGAGAAGCAGGTCTAAGATTGCTCCCTCTCAAGTGGGCTCCAATACTAGTTGTCTAAGGCATGCCCCTTGTAGGGCATCTAGAATAACCCCACTCTTTGAAGTGGCTGCTGCAACTGCACTCCAGTTAACATCTGGCATATTCAGATCACCCATCAGCAATATCTCCCCTTTTTCTGCCATTCTAAGTATTCTTTCTATCATTTCCTTGTCCATTTCATCCCCCTGAGAAGGGGGTCTGTATACAACCTCTGTGCAGATTGTGGTGCCATTGCCGGTCTCCAAATTTACCCACAGTGCTTCTTCTCCTCCCTGTTTTCCATTTTGTTCTGTTGCTTTGATTCCTACCCTTGTGTAAAGAGCTACTCCTCCTCCTCTTTCACTCTCCCTGTCCCTCCTGTAGATAGTGTATCCTGGTATGTTTATGTCCCAGTCATGGTTTTGTGTGTACCATGTTTCTGTGACTGCCACAATATCCAGATGTTCCTCCTCCATCAAGGCCACTAATTCAGGAAGCTTGTTACTCAGACTACAGGCATTGCTACTCATTGCTCTCCATTTTTTGATGGCTTTACCTTCTTTTGCAGCATCCCCTACTGACCTGTCTACCTCGGTCTTTTTCTCATTTAGTACCCTGTTTTGTAGGGAGAGGCTGGGATTTTCCTGCTGCTTGTCAGTGCCTCCCCCCTTGACTAGTTTAAAAGCTTGCCAATGAAGCATTTAAACCGATTGCTCAAAAGACTTGTTCCCTTCCTGGACAGATGCAGACCATCCTGCCAGTATAGGCTGGTGTCCCTCCAGGTGGAACTCCAGTCCCCAATGAAGCCAAACCCCTGTGCTCCACACCATTTTTTCAACCATTCATTAAACTGCGTGGTGCAAAGTACCCTCACCTAATGTAATCCTTTGTGTGGCATACAATTGCCTCCACCTCCTATCTGATGCATTTTGAGACAAAGGACTGACAGATCCCAAGTGTGTCTCCAGTTGGTGTCTGGAAGGTTCTGGTGGCTAGGATCCATAGTGCTGCGCTGGTCTTCACTTGCGCTGATATTGGGTTGCTTCTACAGGTTCAGTGTGACAACTGCAGTCTCAGAGCAACACAGAGGTCTGTGATGGCCACCCTTGGCAGGCGGTATCTGGACAGGCACTGTTCCTCGCTGAGGTCCTGGTATGATGTCCTTCTGCGGAACACCCATGGTGTGTAGTGCCTATGAACTACTGCCTGTTGCAGTTGTGCTGCTTGGTGTGGCCGTACTGCAGGGCCCCGTTGTCATCAGCCACAACACTGCCTCTGTATGGCCCTCACCATCATGATCGTTATTAGTGTGGCTGCACCTGGCATATTCCAGTAGTTCAGATCCCACAGTTGAGTGTATGCACATCACTGTGTCATTCACCCGACTGAGCACTGCCTCTGCTGTGTGTTGCTATTTATACTGTGGGGTGCTTAGATCAGCTCTAACTGTTCTAGCAGGTGTGGGGCTTTGTAGTCTGCTGCTATGCCAGCAGGTATTAAAATTTGCAGTTCCCACACTCTGGTTGACTGTGGTTGACACAGCCATGCTTGCACCTTGTCGCATGCGGTTTTGTGGTGCAGGGGTGGTGCAGGCATCCTTGATACATGGCAGAATATGTTTGATGCAGCTGCAGGTTGAAAATCAGGTTTGACGCAGGCTGTGACACAGGAGGTCCTTGCGTCATGGTACTTTGACGCTGCTGTGCTGTGCATCGTAGTTCACTGATGCAAGCTACCTTTCATCAGTGCTGCTGGTTGGAAACTCCATCCCCTGATGTCTAGCAGACCCCCATCCCCTAGAGCGACCCTATATTAATTTCCATGGTGTCTAGTGGACCCCCCTCCCTATCCCCAAGAGCATCCATATATTAATTTCCCTGGTGTCTAGCAGACCCCCATCTCCAACAACATCCATATATTAATTTTCCTGGTGTATTGCGGGCTCCCCTCCCCATCCCCAAGAGCGCCCCTATATTAATTTCCCTGGTGTCTAGGAGACCCCTTCCCTATTCCCAAGTGCCCCCATTAAAATCAAATAGGTTTTCCCTGGTGTCTAGCAGACACCTCCACCCACCCACTCCAGCAGGTAGTGCCCCAGCACCCCACTCCCCTGACTCCCCATCCCAAGTCAGTAACCAGCACAGCCTTGGTCAACTAAACACCAGGGAAATTAATATATAGACATTCTTGGTGATGGGGAGTCTGCTAGACACCAGGGAATTAAAAGATGCTTTGATTTTATGACTATACCAGTGATCGGGGATAGGGAAGGGGGTCCGCTAGACACTAAGGAGGGACAACTGAATTCAATTCATACATTCATTCCGGAGTTCAGTGACCATCTGTGCTAAGTCAGAATTTCCACGAAAGATGGCTAAATGATTTGAAAACTTTCTCAGAAGTGAAAGTCCAACTTTTGCACAAATTCTGCGGCCGGAAGATTTTGTTTGCACAGTACTAGTTAAGTTACAAATGGATCACCCCAGTTTGTGTACAGGCATGCACAGAAACAAGGTGATGTGTTGGTGTACTCAATAAAACCCTATAAACAACTGAAACAACAATTTGTAGTGGGGGGGCTGCCATAAGGGTCTGTAGCCTGTGCCCTGTGTGGTCATTGCAAATTTGATAGACAGGTTTGCAAAACAAAGGAGTTTATACATCCCAAGACAGGCAGGACTGATCAAAATTATGTCGTGACCTGATCACTTGTGATATGTCATTTACATGGCACGCTGTTTGAGTTTCTCATTTTATGGGTATCCCATGATAATTGCGCTGGGGAATGGGCACCTAAAATAACAGTGACCCACTCCCCAGTGCATTTCAGGGACAACTACAGGAGGGTAGGGCGGCTGGATGGGGAGGTGGGCCTTATGGCGACAGGATGTCGCTATACATATTCTGCAAGTGGGAGTGAGCATGCACAGTGAGGGATGTGAGGGGTGGTGCCAGGGTGGGTTGCTGAGCTGACCCCGTGGCATGGTGGGTGGGTTGCTGGCGTCGGTTGGCAGGGTACTGGGTTCGGGTCTGGGCACTGGTGCGTTTTTGTTGCACCCAGCTCGAATCTTTTTTTTATATATTTTCAACCCCCCAACATGCACCCCCCTGGAGTTGAGAATCCTTTAGTAGGGGGGTGTGGTTGGCATAGCCCACAGAAAACATTAAAACTAAGTCCCCGGCACACTTTTGCTGTGTGCCAGGGTGTCTTTCGTCACTCTTGACTTCTGCATAACGGCGATCGCCTTTAGGCTTTCACCGTTGTGACTTAGAACCATTTTATGTGGGCAAGAGGAATAGGATATTCAAGACTCATATGAAGAACACACATGAGATACTGAGACTAAAAACATAAAAAATGTATTGGTAGCACACTCAGATTCACAAGGGGACTGGGAGAGCATTCCTGGTCCTTTATGGGTATTGAGCTGGTACAACTGGGACCCAGAGAAGGGAATATTGAGAACCTCACACTTAAATGTGAAACGTTCTGGATGTATACCCTTGGAGCCCTCTGACCACCTGGCCTTCATGCCAGATTGTAGATCTCTCCATTTTTGTAAAATTCCAACAAGAATTACTGAAGCAATGAAAAATGATTTGTCTATGTAGCTTGCACCCTTTTATATTAGACAGTGAAGCATTGTTAAGATATGCCAGTTCTTCTCCCCTATGGGGAATTATAATATCAAATAATATTGATTATATTTTAGGAGTGATCTGATTTGCTGTTTTTGACTTTTTACAGATTATTGCTCTGTTGGTGGGAGTTTACCTGTTATGATACTTTATACCCAACTCACATCGGTTTACCTTAAGGCATGCAACATGAATCTGAAAGCTGAAGGATTGCACTCTTATCTAAACACAAAGGGCTTGATTCTCAAAACACAGCACAAGCTGTCACAAAGGTGGCTTGTACCACTTGCCAGTGCTCCAGGACCCTGTGGCTAATTCCCTATCAGGTGGAGGCCCAGCAGCAAAGTCCCATGACTTGAGGCGTCCATAGCCATGCACCAAACAGGGTGCCCTGGACAGGTTGCTGAAAGCAGTGGGCAGTCATGCGGCAATGTATCTAAGCCATCCCTGGTGGTCTAGTGGTCTCCTGCCTGATCCCCGTAGCATTACATTAATGGCCCCCTGGTGGTCTAGTGGACCCCCCTCTCCTGATCCCCAATCTCGCCCGTAGCTAATTTTATATCATTCCCTGGTACCCTTGTGGACCGCCCCCCCCAAGCCCCAATCCCTGATGTATAAATGTTAACACTTTCCTGGTGGTCTAGCAGAGCCCCCCAGCCCTGATCCCCATTTACAGTATGTATATACTGTAAATGTCTCTGGTGGTATAACGGACCACCTCAAGTTCCAATCCCTGTATTAATAATGTAAGCAGTCCCTGGTGGTCTAGTGGACACCATCCCTATAGTTAGTGCCCACCACCTCACTCCCTCCCATCCTGAACATGAGCTGGCAACTGGCACAGCTCTCCTTTCACCACCACAGCCGGCCACTGATTGATCTGTCAGGGAGCGCACACTGCATACAGTATGTACTTGTTGATTGACAGCTCGAGTGAGCTGTTACTCAATGAGCACGTTCTTATACAGTATGCTCTCTTTGACAGTTCAGTCTGTGGCTGGCCATGGTGGTGAGAGGAGGGCTGTGCTGGTCGCCAGCTTGTGTTCGGGATAGGGTGGGCAGCGGGGTGGTGGATACTAACTGCGGGAGTGGGGAAGTGGGTGTCCACTAGACCACCAGGTACTGATTATGTTATTAATACAGGGATCGGGGCTTGGAGGGCCGCTAGACCACCATGGAAGTGTTACAATTTATACATCAGGGATCTGGGCTGGGGAGGGATCTGCTAGACCACCAGGGACTTCATTAATGTAACATATGGAGATTGGGGCTGAGGAGGGGGGGCCTTTGTACATTGCTGCATGTTGCTCAACTTTCCCAGAGGGCACATTTCTAAGTACCCTTAGGCCAGCTCTGGCTGGTCTAATGGTACTTGGAAGTCAGCCCTCTGGAAGAGTTTTGAGAATCCCAGTATGGGGGATTTGGTAGCCTGCATCTGCTGCTAGCCCCTAGTGCCATGCTGCAGCCCATTTTGTGGTGCACAGATGGCGCAAGCCCTCTTTGGTGCACACAGTCTGTGAATGATACAGGCTGCATTTGAGAATCACTCCCAGTACATCTTTTGGCACAAGGGGCACTTTGCACCATTCCTTGTGGCATAAGCCCCTTGTGCCATGCTGGGAGCTTTGAGAATTGGGCTCAAAATATGTGACTAAAAAGAGACATTACAGTACATTTGGTTATAAGACATGCTGCTACGATTAGGAACCCAGACCAAGAAACAGGTCAGGGACATCCTAGGGAATAAGACATGGATGTACGAATGCTACATGGTTCAGTTGTCAAATGAACTATGGTTTAACATAAAAATTTCTACCTAGTGGGAATTTGCATTAGCAATTAGTGGCAGTCACTGTTGAAATGCTGTATTTTCATGTGTCTATGCCTGAATCTCTGTGGAACTCCTTGCCTGTCTGTGCACAAGGGATCTAGCCTGGAAGGCTCATAAGTCTTCTGGCTCCCCTCCCGACTTGCTCAAACACTACATAATGCCTGCACCAGAGCCATCGGACTAGCCAAAACAGAGCACTTCTCCTCTAATGTCCAGAACAACATTAACCACCCCTCCAAATTCTGGAAGGTTGTTCACGCCCTATTCTTCCCTAAGACTCAGTCTTCAGTCCCCATCCTCAAAGTAAATAATGTCCCTATCTCTGACCCTCCCTCTGTAGCAAATGAGTTAAACACCTACTTCACATTCTGTGCCTCTACTTTCCTCTCCCCCCCTCCCTCCAGCTTCTCCACCATCTCTCTCTCCCCAAACCCTTTGTCGCCAGACTCTCCCTTCTTCTTCTTCTCTCTTATCTCATCTGCTGCCACCCTTAAGGCTCTTCTAGCCCTCAACTCCCTCAAGGGTAAAAGTCCAGATGGCCTTGATCCCAAACTCCTACATCTCTCTGTCCTTGCAACTGCTGTTGCAGTCTCCTCCCTCCTCACTCTCTCCTTCTCCCTCGGCTCTGTCCCTGCTGTCTGGAAACATGCCACTGTTATACCCCTCCCTAAAGGTGGTGACTCCTTTATTCCAGGCAATTACCAGCTCAATTACCTCCTTCCCTCACTGGCCAAACTTCAGGAGCACCTGGTTCTATTTCAACTCTACCCCTTCGTTGACTCCACATCTGTCTTTACCCTTTGCCAGTCTGGATTCTCGAAATCCCACTCCAACCCCTCCTTCTCCTCCAGCTTACTGACTACATTCTTTCTGGCATGGATCAGGGCCATACTACCCTAGCCATCTTTGTTGACCTGGCCAAAGCCCTCAACACTGTAGCCCACTACCTCCCCCTTACCAAACTTGCTGCAGCAGGGCTCTCTAACTCTGCCACCAACTGGTTCCACTCCTACCTCGAAGGCAGGACTTAGTCATTTAGAATGGGTAATTCCACTTCCTCTCCCCTTCCTATTAGAACCAGTGTCCTCCAAGGCTCCATCCCTGGCCCAGTACTCTTTCCAATATTTTTAAATGGCCTCTCTGCTGCCTGCTCCTATTAGTATGTTGATGACACAGTTCTGTTTGCCTCCAGCCACTCTCCCTCTGAATTGCTGCCCAGTCTTCAACTGGACTTTGACAATATTCAGTGATGGTTCCAGTCAAATCAGTTAGCTCTAAACACCAAGAAAACAGTATCCATGACCTTTGACTCTAGGCAAAAACTATCCAGGACTGCTGCTCCTTTTCCTTCTGCATTCCTGATGGGTTCACCATTGAAGTCATCCCATCTTTCAAATACCTCGGGGTTCTGGCTAGAAAAAATCCTCGACTTTTCTGAACATGTAGATGCCATTCACAAAAAAATCCATCCCAAACTTTGTGCACTTTACTGCAAACTGCAGCTGCATCCCTCTGTAGGCCCACAGAGCCATTGTTCAAAAAATGATTCTGCCTCTATTTGACTATGGAGACATTGTCTATAGTGCTGCTCCTCAATCTCACGTACCCTTTTGTACTTTTCAGCTGCCTTTCCAGTCCCTCTAACTTATCGATGACTGGTTGCACTCCAAGCCTTGTCCTTCCATGACTGGTTCACCATTAGAGACGGTATCCCCTCCTACTTTCCCCCACTCCCTACTCACCCTTTCTTATCTTGGTTCTTCTCCCTCCCTTCCTCTACCTTCCCTTTTCTCTGACTCTCATCTTACAGTTCTCTGTCTTCCTACCACTCCTTTGTACCAATCTGTACACCCCCTCACTTCAGTCTTACCAATTCCCTTCCTTCAACTGCTACCCTCTGTCTGCTAGCCCCCCACTTATCACCAGACTTTACCAGTCAACCAGTGTACATATGTGTCTAAACCTGTGTATTAACAGTATTTCCAGTCTAATGTACTAAAAGTGCTGCTTGTATTCACTTGTGTTCACCTGTATAAATACCTGTAAATCCGTGTATATTTGAATTTTTGGTTGCAAATATTTTCTGTACTCTGTATTTATTATCAAACTGTACTGCCTTCTCCCCTTCCCCCCAGGGCACATCTGAAAATGACCTATTGCAGCTCAGTATGCCTTTCATGGTGAAACTCTTCAAATAAATGAATAAATAAATATAAGTAAATTAATTATTGCTAGGTACCTATTCATTTAAATATTATGGTTTCTGTGGTACAGAGTCTAGTGTTTTCTTTAATGTCATGTGTGATGTTTAGATAGGTGATATATGTATTAGGTAGTTCATCTGTTAATTGATATTATACTGATGGAGAGGGCACTTTGAAATGATGTCACCACACAAGCACTGTTTAAACACTATTGTAGCAAGGATTCATTAGCCCTTCATAAAGCTCCATGTAAGGGAATGAAATGCAATCGGGCTTTCTTTCTTTCTGCGGGGGTGGCACTGTTTAAGCTTTTTACATATGTTTTATGTGTAGGTATTAAGTAAATACATTATGATACTTTTTTCTACACATTTGTGCTGGTTTGCACTTTTTTTTACCTAACATTGAAGTGTGTTTCGAGACTTCTTTGTTTTACAATAGATAGAGATGAGGTGGTAGATCTGCTCTACATTGACTTCAGCAAAGACTTTGATTCTGTACTACACAGGAGGCTGCTGAAAAAGGTGGAGGACTTGGGAGAAGAGAAGGACTTAGGTGAATGTGGAACTGACTGGGAGGAGGCAAAAGAGGGTAGTAGTAAATGTGGCCAACTCAGGTGATGGGAGCAAGACTGGGGTGCTGCAAGGATCGGCCCTGGGATCTGCCTTATTCAATATGTTAATTAGTTACATGGGGAAGGTGTTCGGGGCAAGATGCATCTCTTTGCTGATGACACAAGGTATGCAGCAGGGTGGATAGTGCGAAACAGTGAGGGAACTCCAGAAAGACCTAGAGAAGCTGGAAAGTTGTTAAAGAATGTGGCAGTTGAGATTTAACACCAATAAGTGCAAGGTGACATGCTTAGGGAAAAGGAACTCACACATGTAATAATGGATGGTAGGGGTTAGGCTGGCCACTACAACAGGGAACAGGGATCTGTGGGTGATCATCAGTGACTCCCTGAAGCAAACAATTCAGTACAAGAAGTCATACAGAAAGGCATACAGGATGCTGGAATGCATCTAAAGGAGTTTAATTACAGAAGTGAAGTAACACTGCCCTTTCATAGATCACTGGTGAGGCTTCACCTAGAACACCGTGTTCAGTTCAGGAGCCCTCATCTGAGAAAGGACATACACAGGCTGTAGTCAGTACAAAGGATGGTCACCAAAATGATCATGGGCAGGCAAGGCAGATCCTATGAGGAATGGCTGGTGGCCCTAAATATATACTCTCAGTCCAGACATGATGGGGGACATGATAGACACATATATACGTTTCTGGGTGGGGGGTATAAACAAGGTGAATAGTAAAGACTTGTTAGAAATAGAGATGGAGTCACAGGAGGGAAAGATTTTAGATCGATGGGGGAAAATTCAGGTAGGATGTGAGAAAATTCGACTTTGCAGAGAAGATGGTGGAGCCATGACACAGATAGCTAGTGGAAGTGAGGGTGGCAGGTACTCTAAAGGGGTTTCAAGATGACTGGAAGATGGCATCAGGACTCATAGTCCCAAGGGGGAGTATTGGGACTTGGGGAGGAAGAGGGGGACAACCCATAAGGATCCTAGGAAAGGGTATGAGGTAGTTCTGTGTTTCTTTGTTTTTATTTATGTTTATGGAAATAGGCAATAATCATGTTGTTGTCATGAAAAGTGGTAAAAATCATCAGGTTTTCCTACAAATAAAAAAATTCAAGGTATCCATGACTTCCATGACTTCCAAGACAGCGGCATAGCCCTAATTATACATAACATTATAAACTGCAGAAAAAACTCAGAAACAAGCAGAGAGCTCCTTTACCCGGCAAATGAGACACTCATACTGTAAAGAGTGTCTCACACATAGGTGCCCTGGAAACAGGCCCATTCCGGGGTGGACTTTTACATTCTTAATATATTGTTGATCACCCCTGGGAAGTAGTGATCACCTGTTAGTGTGGATTTCACTACATATGGTGAGGAAAAATCTAAACACTAAAACGTGTTCTAGATTTCAAAAATGCAAACTTCTGCAAGATGGAAATACAGTTGGACAAGCAGCTAGTAGAGCTTGTAAGGAAAGAGGGGATAGAAGAGAGATGGTCAGTCATCAGGAAATGAATTCAGATAGTCACGAATATCTGACTCAACCAGAAGGGTAAGAAAAATAAACACAGAAAACCCCTCTTCTACAACAGGGAGGTAATAAAATCAGTAAAGGATAGAAAAGACTTCCTTTAAAAGATACAGGAGGTATCAGAAAGAGGAGGACAGAGTAAATCACCTCGACAAACTCAGATGTGCTAACTGGGAAGTTCAGAAGACCAAAGTTGAAACTGAATTAAGAATTGCTGAGGGAATCAAAGGGGGGTGACAAGACCTACTTCAGATACATCTGGGAAATAAAGACAAATGAAAGAAGAGATTGTTAAACTAACAAAAAACAAACTGAGAAAAGGGACCAAGTGGGTGGAAGAGAGTAAGAGAAAGGCAGAAGTACTGAATGAATACTACTGCTCAGTGTTAACTACAGAGAAAGATGGACCAATAATGCAGGGAAAGATAAACGGGGTAGGTATGGTGCTGTAAAGATGTGCGAGGAGCCAATTATGGCCAACAGGGTCCTTAAGGGACTATTAGACCTGAAGGTAAATAAACATCCTTGACCAAATGGCATGCATCCCAGGGTGCTGATAGAGCTGTCATCAGTACTGGCAGCCCCAGTGGCTAACCTGTACAACAGCTCCTTTGACTTAGGCACGGTATCACAAGAGTGGAAAACCATGAATGTGGTACCCTTACATAAAGGTGGGGTCAGGTAACTAGACAAGTTAGTTTAACATTTACTGTTGACAAACTGATAGAAACCATTCTTAAGGAAAGGTTCTTGGAGTTTCTTGAGGCAAATGGGCTCCAAGATGAAAGAGAACACAAGTGTGTGTCAAAGAGGTCATTTCAAAGTAACTTAGTACATGTTTATGTCAGAGTCATAAGGGAAGTGGACAAATAGCCAGGTAGTAGACATACTGTTCCAGGATTTCAGCAAGGCATTTGGCTTAGCATCCCATTAAATGTGATCAAAGATTTAGATGAACTAGAGGTTGGGAACAAAATGACTAATTTGGTGGCAAACTGGTTAGTGGGAAAAAACAGAGAGCTGTAGTTGGTAGAGAGAATGTTGGCGGATGTGGGAGGTTACAAGTGGGGTACCGCAGGGGCTGGTACTCAGTCCAGAGGTGTTCAATATGTTCATAACTAACAATGAGGAAGGCATCAAGGTCATAATTTACCTTTTTGCAGATGACACCTACCTTTGTGGGAGAATGGACACAGATGAAGGAATCATGGACATGGAGAAGCTAGAAATGCTGGAGAGATGGTCAGAATCAGGTGACTTGGGTTTAATGCCAAGAAGTCCAAAGTCATGCATATATGGAGAAAGAATCCATGTATCAGGTACTGGTTGGGTGGGGTGACCATCAAAGTGTCTGACGAGTAGGAGAAAGGCCTAGGGATTATAATTACAAGTTATCTGAAGCCTTCTATATAATGCAGTAAAGCAGCACCAAGAGCAAACAGAATGCTTGGTTCCATAGGGGCTGCACAAGCAGAAGAATAGGGGTCATAAGGCAGCCATACAGATCCATGGTGCTACCTCACACAGAGCACTGTGTGGAGTTCTGGAAACCCTATCACAAAAAGTACATTATTCAACTGGAGACAGTGCAAAGAAGGTTCACTAAAATTATTCAGGGTCAAGAGGGCCACTCATATAAACAGAGGCTGCAGAATTTAAATATGTACTCACTGGAGGATAGATGGGGTGGGGGACATGATAGCAAGTTTTAAATACCTAAATGGCATCAACAGGGTAGACACCAGTGAATTAGTCTGAATAAGTGACAAGACAAATACAAGTAGAAACAGCTTCAAATTGGTCAGGAGTAGGTTCTGGTAAGACATTAGGAGGTACTACCACATGGAGAGAGTGGTGGAAGGGTAGACCAAGCTATTAGAGAATGTGGTAAGTGTGAGAACCATGGATAGCTTCAAAGTGGTTGGGATAAAGTTATGGGAAAGGTAAATGTGTCGGGTTGGGTAGCATGTTATCCACCATTTTTCATTAAAGATCATGTTCTGAACTATTGTAACTGCCTCACCCAAAGTTTTTAGTCTGTATATCGATGCACTATGCTGCTCTGCATGCGGAATGATATGCTGGATTAATATGGTCGAACTGTTGGCATAAAAAGAGGTGCACAAAAAGTGGGAGAGGGACTAAGTGGGTCTGCGGGCTCATGTGGTGTGCTTTCTGCTTGAGTTTGTGTGTGGCCATGGGGAGAGGGTCTAAATGAAGCTTGTAAATTGGTCCATGCAGCTCAAGGTAATGATAGAACCCCCTAATGAGCTTTGGTCCCTGGGAGCCCCAAGGTCAGCCTGTTGCACCACAGGCCCTAGGACATAAGTGTCCACATGCTTGAGAGCTCTTTTTGAACTTGCCAGAGATAGGTCTCACCAGGCCTTGAGGGTAACAATCAGGATTCTTCCATAAAAAGAGACAGCCAACATGGGAAGGTCGTAGATTGTGCCCATGGCTGGTGGTCATTGAGGAGATCTAGTCTTGGGGATTCTAAGGAAGGTGGGTGGGTTCATGTTGTGGAGCTTCTCTTGTTCAACCTTAAAGTCTCCAGCATTCCAAGAGAACTTCATCTGGGTCACCTAGCAATGGGAACTGTGTTGCATCATGCAAAAGTATGCAGTCATATAGGCATGGCAAGATAAGGTAAGGCAAGGCAATTTTATTTGTATAGCACTCTATCCCAGGGGCTCAGGGTGCTTAACATACAGAGATAATAAAACAGAGTACAGTTATCACATTTTGTAACATTAAATACACCCAGAGGTACAGCTTACAAAAATAAGGCATCAGGTCCACAAGCTGGTTCAAATAAAAGACTTTTTTGAGGCCCCATTTAAATGCTTCCCCCAAGGAAGAACTCATTAGATGGTATGGAAGGGAGTTCCAAATTGCAGACATCACCACTGAAAAAGCCCAGTTGCCAGACTGTAGCAGATAGGATCTTAGGACGGTTAGCAACAGCTCCTCAGTGGAGTGGAAACAGCAGCTAGAAGCATACCAAGCCAAGAGATAGGTAGCAGCAGATGTGAGCCCAAAAGTGTTTAGCCTTAAGGTTCAGGTACCTTGTGGATGGCAGATGAAAGTCTGATCTGGTTCACTGTTACTGACTGTAACTGTGGGGATTCTGGAACAATCTGAAGAAAGGTTGAATTTATTTAGCTTCAAGCCTCCAGGGACAGCCCTAAACAAGATTAATGAATGCAAAATAGGCTTGATTTTTTTTGGTTTGGAGAAAATGAGGTTAACGTAATATATTGCTGTCAAAATTGTTTACCACTACATGTACTGTGATGTGCCTTTCAATATATCAGGGTTAATTTCTGAGTTTCAGGTGCAGACATAAAGGTGGATGGGGGAGCTTTATTTATTTATTTGTTTGAATTTAGAATTTATTTGATTACCAGGTAAGTACGCTGTACCAGAAGGTCCATTTATAGGCACAACCTGGGTCTTTAAAATACTAAAAAACATCCTTAACATATTAAGATAACACATTACAATATGCATACAAGAATAAAATATCAAACAACATTACATGGATTTTAAGCTGTATCTGTACAGTTTAAACATAAGAACAAAACATTTCTAGAACCACTATAAGTAACATTTACATACAGACATAGATGACAAATAAACTTACAACTTGTTCTTAAAAGTTAATACTGATGTGGCTTGACGTATCTATACTGGAAGATCGTTCCATTTTTTAATAACATATTAGAAACAAACTGTGGTCAGAGCCAATATGGCTGCATAAAGCCCTTGGTTGACCCCTGATCTGTAGCCAGAGCACATGGTACAGATTCCCAGTAGTGCAATGAACATCCCTGCAATTAAACATTACTTAATATATATATATATATATATATATATATATATATATATATTTAATTTTGACCTCAAACTTTCAACATAGTCTTCTTATGACCCCACATCATAAACATCGTAGGTTAAAAATTTCAAATCCATGCTGAAGTGCCATTCCATGCTACAGGTGTGAAAACACATTTTGGACAGGATGTGAAAAATGATAGCTGTACTGTTCATGAGGTGGTGTGAAAAAATGGCTATGCTAAAAATTTGGAGTCAAAATATTGAAAATTACCAAAGTTATGTGCGTGCGCAGGAAAATGTCATCGAGTGCATAATTCAGCCATTTTTAATAATTTTTGACCAAACTTTCAACATGGCCTTTTGGGACACCACCTCATGAACACTGGTGGTGAATTTTCATTATTCAGTCCTGAAAGGTGATTTCACACAGTGACCCCAAAATCTCCTTCCAGGACCAAGTAATGAAATGACAGTTGCAGTGTTCGTGAGGTGGGGACTCAAAAAGTCCATGTTGAAAATCTGGTGGAAAAATTCCAAAAAATGGCAATGTTATAAGCAGAGGTTCAAAACTTCACTGAAATACAGTACATTATACAACATTTACCTTTATTCCTCAGTTCACAGCTCAGCTTTGAAGAGTGCAAATGTGTCTCGGTCCACAGAAGATGACAGCATAGGACCTCCAGAGGTAAGTATAGGGTAAGGGGGTGTGGGGTGGTGGGTGGTGGGCATTCAATAGGATGGTTGGGATTGGGGGAGGGAGATGGCAGGGATGACGAGGGATGTTTTTTTTTTAGGGTAAAAAAAAAGGACATCATGGGACTTTTTTTCCAGGACATTTATTAAAGCTGTTTTGGGACACTGGGTGTGGGCTCCCCAGTGTCCCACACTGTGTGGGGAGAAGGACTTTTGAATGCTGACAGGGGGATTGGGCCTCCTGATGTTGGCACCTAATAGGAAAACAATGGGCTTGGGGGGGCATCTGACACAAGGGGTGGGCATCCTGGTGTTGGATTATAGAAAAATTTATATTTACACTATTTTGGGACACTGGGGTGGGCTCTCCAGTGTCCCACACTGCTGGGGGTAGAGCTGACATGGGGATTTCACCGCCAACATTGGCAATATTAATGGAGCTGGATCGCATGGCACAGAAGTGTGCTGTGTCCAACATGGTCACTGTGCTCTGCACATGTGCACTGCTTCACGCATGTGCACTAAGATTCAGTGGCCATCTTGGGCACAGTGAGTGTTTATTTAACTAAGTCTGTGCACATGCACAAAACTGTGCATGTGCATACCTTAATGCAGAAGTATTGCATTAAAATAGTCCACCGAGGAGGGAGTGATCGCGTCACAAAGTGGAGCTTCATCCATGGAGAACAAGGAAGAAGCAGACACCACACACCACCAATGACTGCAATGGTGTGGACAGCAGCCACATCACTGCAGGAGAAGATGGGAACCAATTCTGCTCACAGTCTCTGCGCTCTCTCCCTCAGTGATGTACTCCCAAAACTCCTGCAGGGCTCTGCCCATGCAGCTGTAAAAAGGCTTTTTGTCCCTATACTATTCTGCATGAAAGGGTCAATGACAAAGATTGTTTGGCTGATCTTAAGCCTCGTTTTGGATTATATTTCATCATCATATCTGCTAAAGAATTTTTGTCACCCATCTTAAAGTTTTTAAAACCCAACTGGACCAGATAAAAGGCATCTCTTTGTGCTAGTGTCAACCAATTGACTTTTGCATATATACTATATTGCAGTGGTGTTCTCTAAAACAGCTGCTAGTAGCAACGTGGCATATCACATTATGGAGGACTGGCATCTTGCTTATAATCCCAGCAGAGTTAGAGCCCCAAATTAAAGTGCCATAGGTTTTCTGATCATATCAGGAAAAAGAGACAGAGTGATAAATGAAACTTTGGAACAGGGTCCTGCATGGAGTGGACGTGTACTGCCAGTAAAGGATGGGTTAGGCAGCAACTGGTTTTATGAAGATGCCCCAGATAACTTTCCACTGTAGCCTAGAGTGACTAAGAGGTAGGAAATCCCCTTTGCCAACAATCCAGATGTGATAGGCTGTGCAGGAGGAAAAAATGAAACAGAACACATTACTAGGTGAACAAGGGTATTCCATGACTCCAGCCAAAATTGCTACATTGCAGAATTAGAATAAGCATGCCCCCAATAAATCCCATACCAGAAATTTGGTTTCTACGTTACTTCATTTTAAAGTTATGAGCTATTTTGTAACCCCGATTTTACTACCTGTTCAAAATAGCCTGTTTCAGTGAAGAGCTGCTGCTGATGTCATCTCCTGAACTCACAGTCTAATTCTCTCTGTCAGCAAGCATATATGACCTGTTTCTCCAAAGTTTAAAGATCTTGTGCAATTTTTTTCACAAGTAAAACAGTCAGCGCCATTCAATAAACTTAGCTATAAAAACTATGTGTGTTTAAGGTTTTGTAACAAAGTTAACAAATTCATATTTTTAATGCCTTTTTGGTGTGGTCCATTTCTCCAGGGTTGCTGGATGTTGAGTCAGCATGACTCCAGGCTGCTGATACCATTTGAGGTGCTACTTTACTGTGACTGTTAGAAAGTTGTATTGCTACTTCTACTGTAATGCTGGTAATTTCATTGCTGTTTGTCACTGTCTGCTTCACAATAAGTTTTAATAGGGGCCATATAAGCATTAATTCCTACTAGGCACGAAAGTGTTAGCCCTGGTAAAATTATCATTTTAATAAAGGAATAATGCACAACAGTGTCAACACACAAGAACTGGCATTATCCCAGCATGACACACATCCTGGACTACATTGTAAAAAATGTAAAAATACATTTTAGAATACATTTTCCTTTACATTTAACATTAGGACAATGGTTAGAGGAGTATAAAAGCTAATATGCTGATTTCCATATAGCAACAAGGAATTATGGGTATATTATAAAGTTTACTTAAATTTTCCTTTCTCAGCAGCGCAGTCTCCCATTTTGGTAGTGGTGAATGCAGTATAGCACCTAATATGTAGATGCATGTAGCAAGGCATTATGGGTACAATATGAAGCTGTTTTCCATTTCCCTTACTTGGAGGTGCAGTTTCTTATTAGGGCTGCAGTGGGTGGAGCCCTGCAGATGTCTTTCTTTGAGAACAAAAGCACTCCCGCATTCCTTGCAAACACACAACATGTTGGAGTGACACAAAAAGTCTCCTCTGCCTCATAACACTCTGCACTATTATTTTTTTCTTTCAGCAGTCCATGAGCACTGCAATACACAACCCACCACCTGACCCTCCCTCTCAGTTATGTTTCTGAATAGACAAACATTGCTGCTAACATTTTTCAATCATCTTCCCCCCTTTTTTAACCTGTAACAAGAAAACCATCCATCGATGTCTTTTGAGTTGAGCCCTCTACCAACAGAGTATGTCCAACCCCCTCAGCCTGTCCCTGCTGTTCCCAAGCCATTCACTAAGAAAAAAAATAACTGTTGTCTCCACATATACACCACAATCTTTTAAAATAAATTAGATTTTACAAAAGCATTGGAATATATTACAGACAGAGCCACATCTCCAGGAATGGGTTAATTAAACCAGGTCACTGTATTTTCTATCCTAATTCTATTAGTAAGGAAATTGGATCGATCATGATGCCTGGTAAAATCTAAAGTTTTGATGACAGTTTCCTTTTTTGTAACCTGTTTCTTGAAATCAGTAACAGAAATCATCCAGTCCTGTCTCAAAACTGCTGTTTGTACTACAATTACCTTTTGCTGTAAGGAGCTGGCCCTTAGATTTTGCCAGGCATCATATCCCCCCCCCCCCGCCGAAATGTAAACAGTCACACAGGGCATGCAGAATCCTCCAGTGCAGAAATAGTTATCTCCCCCAGTACTGCGCATGCACAATTATTTTTTTCCTTACTTATTTTTTATTTCTGTCCCTCTCCTAACCCTCTCTCTCAGCAGCACCCCCCAATGAAACATAACAGTGACACTGGGGATGGCCAGTCCCCCAGTGTTGTGATTGGCATATTGGTCTTTTTTTTTCTATTATTTTATCCTGTAACAAGAAAACCATCCACTGATGTCTTTGGAGCAGTTTCAGAGCCCCACCTGACCCTTCCACTCAGCACCCACCACCCCACCCTCAAGCCTGACTTATCCATTGGGGGGGTCCAATGCTGTAATCCTCTCTGGACCCCAGATACATCTTCACTCTTTTAAGTCAGACCATAAAGTGAAGTGAAGAAACAGGTATGCCATTCAATGTATTTCAATGGAGTACCTTGGCCATTTATGCATATTTTTAGCCCAAATTTCCAACATGCCTTCTTTGGGACCCCACCTCATAAGTAATGTCACTCTTGCTAGGCACATCTGTCCTGGAAGGTGATTTTGTGCTCCCTGTGCAAAATCACCTTTCAGGCTGGAGTTGAAATATTTCTCTGGCCCTGTTCATGAGGTGGGGTCTTAAAAAGGCTATGTTGAAAATTTTGTGTAAAAATATTAAAAAACAACAAAGTTATGAGCCTATGTTGAATTTTGCAAACACAGCCTCGTAACTTTGGTAGTTGTCAATACTTTTACCCCAAATCTACAACACAACCATATATTTACAACATCTCATGAATTTTTCAAATTCTGGCCAAAATGTTTTTTTTTTACATCTATAGGACCTCCTTGGAAATGAGCCACTGCTCAATGGAGTTTTGTACCATCTATCCTTTTCATATATATTTTATAAATAAAAACTCTTACTACTACTACTACTACATCCCAAAAGGTGATTTCACAGTCCCTGCACAAAATCACCATTCGGGCAGGAGCTGAAATTTTTTTCTGCCTTTGTTCATGGGGTGGGGTTATAAGAAGGCTATGTTGGAAATTTTGTGTAAAAATTTTAAAACTCAACAACATTATGAGCCTAGATTGAATTTTGCAATTGTAGGCTCGTACATTTGATAGTATTCAATATTTTTACATCAAATTTTCAACATACTGTAGCCATTTCTTCATGAATGTGATAGATATATACATTTTCAACTCATACACAAAATTTGTTTTAACATTCTGACAGTTGATTTCATAGTCCCTGCACAAAATCACCTTTAAGCCAGGAGTTGAACATTTTCTCTGCCCATCTTCATGAGGCAGGGTCATAACAAGGATATGGTGAAAATTTGGTGTAAAAATTTTAAAAAACAAAGTTACAATATTTTTACCCTGAATTCCTCAGCAGCAGCCCTATCGGCTCTGGCCAGAGTTTGTTTTTGTAGTGGTTTCAACAACATAAGATCTCAGATAATTCATTCAAGAGCCAACCTAATGATCTTTCTGAATTTAAAGAGGACATTGCAAATCTCATGTCTGTCTTTGATACCTATACCCCTTACAATGTTATGTTACCTGTAATCCATATAGTCATTGGGAAGGTATGAGACTTAAAAAGGAAAACATTCAGTCATATGGCCCATTTTAGTTTTATTACACTGACTTTTAAATGTCTGGGTTGATTTACTCCTGATCATTATAGCTTTGAGGAGGAATATAGCAAGTTTCTCCAAAATATCCATATTTTCTGAATAGAAAAGTAAGTCCAGTATGAAACATGGTGGCACATATAGTGTTTCAATTATCTTTCCTAAAACTTGTTTCTAATTTGAGTAAGGGCAATACAATTACTGGTGGGTGAAGTGACCAAAATCTGCTATGTGAAGCAATTTGCGAATTAAGGCAGAATACGCGAAGTAATCCACAACACGAAGCAGAGTACTTTGCATCATAATGAGGATCATGAAGTCCATTGGAAACCATGACTTTTCATTACTCCGCCTTCCCACAAACACTTCCACACCAATTTTAATGCGAAGTACATAGAAATCAATGTACTTTGCACAGTTCGCCTAGTTGGTGAGTTCCAAGGTGAATTTTTCAGTGATTCATGGGATTGCAGGTCACATGGGCTTTAGATTGTTCTGCACAGCCTCAGTTCTGTGTAGTTTGTGTGTAGTGGTAGCTGGAGACAGTTTGTTCTCAGAGCTCTGAGGTTCAACCCCTCTAAAAACCATTCAAAAAGCCTTTTTGAGCCATTACTTGCTCAAAATGTAGCACATCGATTGTGGGAAACCCTCCTGTGCTCATATCATCAAGTGTTTATTGTTTGTGTGTGTATTTTGAATGTTAATTTATATAATTTAGTCTGTGTAGTGACAGACACTTGAAGTGTGCTTGGGGGAGGGGCGTATCTGTGGAGGAGGTAGATAAACTGGGAGAAAGGCAGTCTTTCTGTTTTGGTTATATTTTTCTTGTATAACTGTGTTAATGTACACAGTAATATTTTCAGTAATTTTTGACATTTTTTTGCTGATTGTTGTGGTGCAGTGCATAATTTCAGTTTGTTTAAAAGATTTGGTTATATTACTGACATTTTCAATTTGCTGCGCATTACCTGTCGTGTGTGTGCAACGCGTGCCATCAAGTCAGACACATTTTATTGTGCCACACAGTAATTGCAGCACTGTGAACCTGCTATCCACCTGCATTATTTTGTACTGCTTTGTGGTATCTTGGTAGTGGACTGTTACTGCAGTGCACTGCCCCACCACCCCCAACTGGCAAAGGTATTATTTTCCAGATTTGGATTTGTGACTTGTGAGCACTGGTTAAGATGTTGTTGCGCCTTTGCATCTGCATCTCTTGAGTGCACAGCACAATCTTAATCTATCTGTGCGTTTGCATCTGTTTGGTGCCCAATCTTCATCTGCAAGCCACAGTTGTTGTTTTTTGGCTTTCCATCCACTGGCCCAGACTGAAAGTTCAGAAATCTAAATTTGTTTAGAATTTTCATGGCAATCCTGAAAAATGCCTGCAAAGAAACATGCAAGCAAAACTGTTTCTGGTCATGGCTCTGCTGCCAGTAGCAAGATTGGCTGTGGGCGTGGTAGTACGCAGAAGTGCATAGCTGATGTCAGTAAAGGGATTTCTCCATCAGTGTTTATTACAGCACAATCAGTTGCTTCACTGATAGATGGACAAGATGATGTTGTCCCCGCTGGTGGTATTAGTGCAGTTGCTGCTGGCATGGGTATTGTTGCCCCAAGTTCCACTTCTGACCAGCTAACCATTTTAGAAAATATTGTTGAGTATAAAGCTGTGACTGACAGTGTAGATGATGTCATACTCCCCAAAATCCCCATGGTAGTTGAACATGATTCTGATCCTGATGATGATAACTCACAATGTCACTTTTCTTCCGGTGCTGTTGAGGTCATGCCTTTGCCATCCAATGATTTAAAATGTGGCACAAAAATATCAGGTGATGACAATGATGCTGTAGTTGGAACATGTTCTCCACAGGACAGCATCCAAGCTGAAATTGAGGATGTGGATGATGTTGATGAATATGATGATGATGTCAGTGACCCCTGTTGGGAACCAGAGAAAAAGAAAGTCAAGGTGGCTGTGTCTGGGTCTGTTGGTGTTAAATAACCACCCCCACTCAATAAACGTTTTGATTTAGTGGTTCCTGTTGATGACGACCATGATGACCCAGTAATAATCATAGGTAGTCGTGGTGGTCAGTCAGAGTCCAAGTCTGTCCAGCAAGAAAAATCATGTAGTACATCCCCCATTTCAGCAGTTAAAAAAATGGAGTCTAATAAGCAGCATCAGGGACATGTTAAAGGTAAGGGATCACAATCCCTTGTTTGGAATTTTTTTGTCCAAGATGCAAATGATGAGTCAGTTGCAATCTGCCAGCTTTGCCATGTGTGTGTGAGTCAAGGTAAAAAGGAGAGTCATCTGCACATGGGGGGCAAGCGTACACATCTTAAAAACAGACATGTGGCACTGTGGACTCAGCACCAGAGAGCAGCTAATGCCATAGTGGAGCATTCACCCTCATCATCAACCTTACTGAGGATGTTATCCCCTTCCATGAGTGTAAGACCAAGTAGCAATGTCTGCAGTAGCATTGAAATAACACTGGAGGATTACTACAGGCATGATGAGGGGGAGGATTATGATTTAGAAATCTTGTCAAGTGGTGGTCAGAGTAGTGGTGGTGGTGGTGGTCAATGCAGTATGTCTAGTGCAAGTGGTACATCAATCCCTGTACTTAAAATGGGGAACATAACTTCATTTGTGGACTTGTCACCTGTGCATCCCTCTTCATCACACATCCGCATCCAACCCCCAGACATTCACACAGCAGAGCCATTTGGCACACCCCATGCAAAACGTGTAACAGCAAGTCAGTCCAAGTTGCAAAGTACTTTTGCCCATAACCTGAAGTACCCACACAATTGTGCAGTATCACGTGAACTTAATGCTGCTGTAGCTGAAATGCTGGCAATTGATCTTTTGCCCTTCTCTTTCATGGAGAATTCGGAATTCAGGATTCTGGTGGTTTGTGGCACACATCTGTCCGAAATGGAAAGTCCAACCCAGGACATACTTTCCACCTGTGCTGTCCCCGAGTTATACCGGACTGTGGCCAACTCTGTAAGACATGCCCATCAACATTCCTTCTCTCCATTCATCCATTTAAGTATGGATAAGTGGACAAGTGCCAAAATGGTGGGGAGTTCATATTTGTGTGTTACTGCACATTGGGCACAGGTGCCGGGGGTTGGATGTGCTGGTGGTAGTGTGAATAATCAGTGTAGTAAGGCAGATTGCCATGGTAGCAACCTTCTGGAAATTCGACAGCATGCAATGCTTGCAATGCACAGTGTGGCCTGATCCCACGCTGGTGAAAACCAGTGAGAATCAAAAACCAGTGAAAATCGAAGTGAGTAAGGTGGAGTGAGCAACGCAAAGTCATAATTACAAAGTGAAGTGGTGAAATAATGTTTTAAAATGGGCACTTCACACTGAGGAATGGCAATGTGAAGTGGGCCACTTCACGTCCACATCGCAGACAGAATTTAACTTCACTGCATCTCTAAACACAATACAAAATGCAGTAAATACTTAGTTTCATGTAAATAACTGTTACGGTTTGTGGTTAAATTCCCTTCTTTTCTATATCTGTGTTTTATAACATTGCTAGGAAATGCCTCAAATGTAAATGAAGTCAGACTATCTCTGTATTTTGGGGTCTGACTGTATTTAAATAAAATTTCAGTGAGTGTTCTTTGGTGTTACTTACAAATCATTTGGAAACTTTAGATTGTGTGAGTTGCCCCACGTCCTCTTCTTTAGCTCTTTGTTGGATTAGTTTACCAATATATTTTGTATAGGACTAATTTATGCTTATTCTGTGGTCTGTTAAGATTTTTTTTAAATAAGAAACACTGTATATATCAAAAAGCTTACAAATGTTAGCCAAATTTCTGTTACGTTTTTTTTGAATAAATATTTTTTTCTCTTTAATACAATCCAGTAATATTGTTCCTGAGGGTGCAAGGTGTTATAGCAGTCCCAATTAAAAGAATGAAGTAACGTAAAATAATATTGTTTTTTTAAATTACTTGATATTATAAATGATACAGTATAAAAGTTAATATGTGGTGTAAATGTTAATTCATTTGCTTTTGGTAAACAAATAAGCCCACTGGAACTAGAAGTCACATTTTCAGACAGACCCAGAATTGTAAATATTTGTGTGCATGCCTAAGATACTCATTAGGAGAATTTGGCCCCTTCTGGGTGTGTTAAGCTGGCTACTATACCCAAGGGCAATCCTCAGAGTGCTTGCTACTGTCTTGCTAGGTGCTCAGTGCTTGGTAAGAAAATGAAGAGTTCCAGTGGGGGTAAGTGCAACCCAGCCCTTCTCTTTTGGGACTGTGAGTTGAGGTGCTTGGTGCTTCCCTGTCAGGGGAATTACATGCTGGATTGGTAGGGCTTAGTCTTGGACATAAAACAAGGTATGCAAGAAATAGGAGAGGTCGGGGAGGGGCATGTGGGCTGAAGTGGTATGCTCTCCAGTTGCAATTTGTTTGTGGTTCTGGGGGCACTGGAGACAGGGATTTGGTTCACCCAATTCAAAGTATTGCCATAATAATCCCCTCTTTCCAAATACCGGTCCCCAGTTCAACCTTTTACATAATAGGCCAAGGGTAGAAGTGCCTATGTTGCTTGAAAGTCTTTGTCAGGCCATGGCTGAAAAGTCTCGCCAGGTTGTGATGGTACCATTTCATGTTGTCCTGTAGTGGAAAGGCTAGTATACACAGGCAGGCCATAGCTGCTCAGTCTGGAGGAGGAGAGACAGCCTCTAACTAGTTCCTTTTCTGGATCCTGCATTGGTCATATATCTGCACAGAGGCCTGAAGAAATTGCCAGTGGGTGAAATATGGAGTCTTGTTAGCTTTGCTCACTGGACTTGATGCATGGAACAGGTATTTGCCAGGTCTAAGACCCCATAATGCAGAGACAATCTGTCTGGGTTAGGTTCAGTAGCCACTGAAGACAATACTCTGTACCACTTTATGGATGATTTCTTCAGGACTCTGTATGGGTTGAAAATGGACTGGGGTTCATTATAAGGAAAATAGACTGCAGGTTCATAAGAGTCCATTCCCCATTCAAAACGAACTGTTGTCTTTAGACGTTGTTGTTACTTATTGGTTCATGATAATATATTCTCTTCCCTCTCTAGGACATGAATGAAAATATACTTTTTCCCTCCATTTACGGGTTGTAGAGAAAGGTACTACAACATTGCATAAAATTCATTACAAAACTACATATTAACTCAGAAGATTATGAACCTCCAGCATGCTGCTCCACTAGATATAGGAATCACTTGTCATCTCCTTCTAATCAGCACTATCCACCTACCAAGGTGTCATAGGGTGCAACCTGCAGTTAAAGGAATCCTTGCATGTGAGAAATGTACAACAAGAGAGGTGCATTTAGGGAATGCTGGATTAATAAAAGAGCCAGGTGGTTGATTTACCTCAGGAAAAGGAGACAACATATGTAACAGTTGCTTTAAGTTTAGCAGCACAGTTCTATCCTTTGAATAAATGGCTTATGGATGATAACACAATGGACTCCAGCCCTTGAGGGGCCTGGCTGAACCCTTGAGGAGCACCATTGGAGCTGATTCCTTGAAGAGCTTTGCCTGAGTTAGGGTGAGTTCCAGATGGTCACTGTGGTTCATGCATAAATGAGGTTGTATGATCAAATGGTAAGAAAGCTGAAGCCTTGTAAGTATGTAATAATAAGAGAGTTGAGGCCTAAGGAGATAAGCAGGATGGCCACCTGGGTAGACTGCTGTATGTTACTTACTGGGGCACAGCAGACAAATGGAGGCCAACATTCAGGGCTGGTAGGAGTGTACACATGGTAGCATGACTGAAACAAGGCCCCGGTCAAGGAACAAAGGCCAAAAAATCCAGGAGATGCAACACTGCCAGAGCTACAGTGGCAAGAGCAAAGGCAGGGACCCAGGTCAGCTGGAGGAAAGTAGTGACCTATAAGACATGGAGAAGCTGGAACTGCAGCTGAAGGGCCACCAAGTGAAGGACCTTAAGGAGTCACACAGCAGCTCAGGGAGTGACATGGTAGATGGACTGCAATGCAGCAATGTGACAGCTGGAAGTGGCTGCCAGGCATGCTGAGAATGAAGATACCAGCAGGCCAGAAGCTAACCAAATAACAAGGGAGGCTTTAAATGGTGGTAAGGTGGGTGGGCTACACAAAGCAGCAACAGCAGGCAGCAGAATTGCAGATGAAGTTTGGAGGAGGATAGCAAGAGCAGGCAAGAAAACCAGCAGCCACATAGCTTCTAGCAAGAAACTGAGCATCCAATAAATGTTTGAGCATGTGCACTTACGAAACACTTAGAAGGAGCGTTGCATAGGGAACATCCCCTGCAGGCTTACAGAACCACAGTCAGTAGCCCTTCATTTACGGAAGGGCCAACAATTGCAAAGCAAATTACAGTATTTGTATGGAAATGGGAATTAACTGCTATGGAGCCTGCCAGACAGCTGTAAGACTGTGCACAGGGCTGATTTTTGGTATCTGTATTTGTATTTCAGTCTCTGGTATTTGTATTTGTTTACATATCAGTGTTTACAAAATACTATATTTACATTTCAGACTTGTTTCTGTTGTTAATGATGTCACAAGACCAAGAGTTTGAGAGGTTTCAGTAAAATATGTTGTTATCAAGAAAATATGCATTCATGAAACGAGCAGTAGTAGTCACAGGCTTTTCACATCAGCCTAAACCAAGGTCTAAGACAAATATCAAATATTTAAGAGTGATATTTGTATCTGTGAAAAGTTCAGTATCTGTGTGTATTTGTCCAGAATAGTATTTGTTCTACACAGCCTTGCCAATTCCCCATGACCTGTAACACATTCTGTTCAAGCTATGACTATAGACAGCAATATTCTGAATTCTTGAAAAGTGCCAAAATCATTAGTAATCAACAAGGTAGGCAGTCCTGCACAGGATGTTAATATACCGGTTACTGAAGAACGTCACATTTGACATGTTTCAAATGAAGTGAACGCGTAACTGAAATGAAATATTTAGGGAATAATAAAGCACAGTATAATGATATCCAGGATATATTTTAAGAGTGCAGAATGACTCAGTAGACACTTATGACTTGGCACTTGATTAGTTGTTAAGGTGTCCTTCAGAACTGCAACTTTAACAAATCAGATATTGTAGTCAGTAAAAGTCAGAGGGATGATGTACGTGTGACATGTACAAATGCTGCAAAGGTTTCTGTTTGTGATGAAACTGCAGGGTAACCAGGATCCTCTCCTTAGAGAAGATCTCACAAAGGGACACCTCTTCACAAAATTTGGGGCATAGTGCACTTCACAAAAGTGAACTAGGTGCTTTGCCCACAAAGGCAGCTCTACTTTGTGAATGGTGGCTATCTGGGCACGTCACATGGTGTATAAAAGGCAGATGATGTGGGTAGACTGCTGCAGAAGGTACTGAGATGAAAGAATGTGACACTGTCCATTCCAAGACTGTTAGGGAAAGAAGTAGGACGTGACTCCAGTCTAATGTGCTGTGAAGAGCATCAGACAAAAACATAAACATTGCTTGATTTAGAGCAATTATTTTTGATAGATTTGTCTGTGAGACCGGAAGTGAGATGGAAGTGGAATGGGTTTCAAAAAGTATTTAAAGGCACAGATATGTTATACTGTGTTTACTTCATTTCTCCAAGCTATGTTTGTAAATGGACTGAGTTTCAAAAAAGGGTTTTGTAGTGATAATTTTCCTGACTGCACTCTCAGTGCTAGTGAGGGGAGGAAGGTCCCCCAGGGTGGGGCCACAAGAACACAGTGGTGGCAGCAAGGCAGAAAACAAGGGATTATAAATCAAGAAAGCAAGAAGAGAGGAGTAAAGAAGACAGGTAAGAGAGAGGGTAACAGGGGATTAGGAGGGCAGGGGGTGCTTCAGGGAACAACATAGGCAGGAATGGGGAGAAAGAAGAGAGGCAGGCAGAGAGGGTGTAATGTATGGAGGTCCATGCAAGATGCCTGAGTAATAACATTCTGGACCTGCAGGCCATCATGGAGGAGGCTAGCCTGGATTTAGTAGACATAATGGAGCCATGGTGCACTGACAGCCATGATTGGGATATGGCTATACCCATTTCTGTTCAGGTGAGACAGGGAAGGGAGGAGGGAGGAGATGTTCTGTATGTGAGGGAGGAAATCAAGGCTATGGAAGTACAGGGGCACTTGGAGGAAAAGGAAGGACTGGAGGTGCTGTGGGTCATCCAGAAGACAGGCGCTTGGGCCACTATACATACATAGGTGGTATACAGACCTCCAGCACACGGAGAGGAGTTGTGTAAAGCACGTGGGGAAGACATCATCAAGATAGCAAATAAGGTGAGGTCCTGCTAGTTGGTGATTTCAGTCTGCCAGATCTGAATTGCAGTCTTCCAGTTGCAGCTTTGATAAGGAGCAGGGATATCTTTGACTCCCTATATGGGGCTTTTCTTAGGCCACTAGTCAACAAACTCACTAGGGACAACAGTGCTGGACCTGATGCTGATGAACAGGGACAGCATTGCAGAGGTCACAGTGGGCAGTCCACTAGGTACCAGTGATGACAGTTCAGTGTGGTTTAAAATGAACACGGGAGCAGAGGAAACCACACAAGGAAGAGGGTCCTGGCCTTTAGTAGGGTGGGTGTCAAAGAGAAACTCTATACTTTAGCATGTGCTTTTGCAAGTAAGATGTTTCAGCTGTTACAATTTACTAGGAAATACTTTTTTCATTTGCATGTTCCTTTCCAAGGTTTACAGCACATCTTAGTAGTCCATCTAAAATGTCTTTATGAAAAACATTTGCCTGTATCATGTTAACCTCACAGTGCCTTTGTCTATGCAAGCAATAATACCCAACAGGGTGGGTGGTATTGAGCTATATCTGCCTGCCCAGGGGCGTAACCACAGGTGGAGGGCCTTATAGCCCCTGGAAGGGCGGGTATAGCCCATACCGCCCACCCTGGAGAGTATTATTATGCTTAGAAAATGGGTTATTTGTAGAATTTTAAAAAAGAAATCACAAAAATTAATAGAAAATTAGTACACGTATTTAAAATGCTTTTGATAGTAAAGTAGGCCCTCTACTGCTGTAGTGGCATACTTGCCAGCAGAGGGCAGTGCAGTTTTTATACTTTTTTTTAATGTTAGTGTTGTGTTACACTGTTGCTTGTTTGTGGAACCGATCCCTCCCACCAATGGTCGCCAGTGGTCCATTTTATTTGTTTAGTTTTTCTGTTAATTTGTTAGAGCCACCACCGGAAAGAATGCAGTTAGAGTTCTGTAAGAAATGGAGTCAGGTTGTACTGCAGTTTCGATTTGCATGAGGCATACTACGATCGAGCATGGAAGCACGGTGGCTGTGGTGGACTTTGTAAATTGATTTTAAGTTGAAAAAATATAGTTGCTTCTGTTTGGGTTAAGAGAGGGGTGAACATTGGCGAGTTGGTAAGGAATGTGAGTGGCGGTGAGCAGACGACTTGCTAGCGCTCATAGTTAGCGCTGATAGTTTGAAAATGAAAACTGTTGTTCTTTTTTTAAAGTTATAGAGAAAGTGGCATCAGACTGATACACAGCATTGGAGATCTTTATTCAGATTGCTGTTGTGGTGGTGTTTGCGTATCTATGTGTGAAGGTTGGACCATCAGCAGCTCAGTGGCTCTCTTGGTGACCGACAGATAAAAACAGCAGTTTTCAGCTTTTGATTTTGAAAGTGGGAACACAGAAATCAGAGAAGTGAAGTGAGCTAAGAGAAAAAAAATTTAAGTAACTTTGTGAAAAAGAGGTTCATTTCTATTTTTTGTACTAGCTTCGCTGTGCACATTTTAGCAGGGGAAGTCATTAGGTTTAAAATGTTACCGGGAGAACATCTTGTGGGCTGGCTTCAGGTCTCAGCTCTCACTAAGTGAGACAAAAAAATGGTGGATATTTTAAAATGAAATGAGGGGGTTTTAGCCAATTAGAGACCAGGTTGGGCAGCAGGATTTTTGTGATGGGGTTGACTGGGCTGGTACTTTTAATAGCCGGGCATCTGTTGTCTGATACATGCCCAGCTAAAGAAGTCCCTTAGGCAATCAGAAGCCGCCCCTGGAATACTTTTACCCATTTTCTAAGACATCATAGTTCTCACCATGACAGCAGACTGAGGTGTCACAAACAGCAATAGCAGGGGAGAGTCAGATACATTTTGAAAGACCCTGTGAAATAACTACTACATTATCTACAATATTTTTAGACCAAGAGCAGGCAAAAGTAAAAAAATAAATAAATAAAATGCAATAAAGGTAAAAAACAGTAAGTGTAAATCTAGTGTTTCTAATATTTTTATTATAAGCTTTTATTATTGAAGACTGCCTTACAGCTGCCTAGTAGTGTTGGATTGCCAGGAACGTGTAAAGGAAAAGTGAGGAAAAATAAGGGAGGGCATAATTTAGGCAACCATTCTTTGCATGTAGGAAGTGAGTTAGAGCAAAAGTAAAAAGAGACTGTTAGGGAAGTGGCCATAGTGCTGAAGGAGAAAAAGTGGCATTCAGGAGGTATAAGAAACTGTGGAGAGGGGATATCAGGGAAATGTACCAGGTGAAACAGAGGGAAGAGGGTAAGGCAGTGAGGGAGGCAAAGGCTCATATGGAGGAAAGGATAACAAAATGGGTAGCAAATGGGGGATATATGGGGATAAGATTTTCTTCAGGTACATTAATAAAAAGAAGACAACAATGGAGGGATAATGAGTTTAAGAGGGTGTCAGAGGGAGGCTGTGCAGAAGGTGACCAAGAAAAAGTAGACATCATGAACAGGTACTTTGACTCAGTCTTCGCATTAGAGGGAGGGGGTGGCAGACCACGAAGGAGCAGCAGGAATAACCAGAGGAGACAGTCTCAAGTCTTTTTTCAGAGGAAAGGGTCCTGGAGGGACTTGCAACTTTGAAAGTGGATAAGATTATGGGCCCCAATGGGATACACCTAAGGGTACTAAAGAACTCAAGAGATGCTGGCTTCCCTGCTGATGGCCTTATTCAACAGCTCACTTGTATTTGGTGGGTTCTGGAAGGCTGGAGCAGAACAGACATGATCCCTCTATATAGAAGCAGCAGTAAGGAAGAGGTTAGAAATTGTAGGCCAATGAGCCTCACTTCAGTGGTGGGGAAATGGAAACACTGATAAAAGTAAGGTTGGTAGAGTACTTTGAATCCAATGGGCTGCAAGACCAAACCCAGCATGAATTCATGGAGGAAGGGGGTGACAGACAAAACCAATTGATTTATTAGACTGGGTGACCAGGTAAATAGATTGGGGTGGGCAGTGGACGTGGCCTATCTGGAGTTTAGCAAGGACTTCAGTAGTGTGCCATATAGGAGACTTATTAGAAAATTGAGCAGCATATGGGTGAGACCCAAAGTGGTGAAATGGGTTACAGTTTGGTTACTGACAGGTGACAGAGGGTGGTGGTTAACAGCACTCATGCTAATGATGGGAGAGTGACCAGTGGGGTGCCACAGGACTCAGTACTGGGACCCGGTCTCTTCAATGTCTTCATAAGTGACATTGCAGAAGAACTGGAAGGGATCATATGCCATTTTGCAGATGATACCAAAATCTGTAATAGGGTGGACAATTAGTAGGAGGTGGAAAAGATGCAAAGAGATCTTGGGAAACTCAAGGAGTTGTCGAGAACATGGCAGTTGGAGTTCAATACCAAAAAGTGCAAAATCATGCACCTAGGGCAAAAGAACCAGGGATCTGTATATAGGTTGGAAAGGGGAGGTACTGTCAGTCACTTAGGAATAGGACCTTGGAGTTATCACATATGATGACCTCAAAGTGGCAGGGCAGTGTGACAAAGCAGGAGGCAGAGCCTGCAGTGCAATGCTAGGCTGCATTGGGAGAGGTATCTTCAGTAAGAGGAGGGAAGTGATGTTGCCACTGTATGAGACACCAACTGGACTGTTGTGTCTACTGTTCTGGAAGTCGCATCTCAGAAAAGACATACACAGGGTGGAGTTAGTCTAGAGGAGGGCAATTGAAATGGTGCAAGAGTTGCAGCAAAAGCCCTTCGAGGAGAGAGACTGAGGGATCTCAACATGTACACCCCAGAGGAGAGGAGAATGAAGGGAAAGGAGACATGATAGAGACCTACAAATAACTTATGGGGTGAACTGGATGCAGGAGAGGTGTCTCTTTCAAATGAGGAAGAGCACCAAGACCAGAATGCATGCAAAGAAGCTGGATAGAGAACATTTAAGAGAGATGTAAGGAAGTACTACTTCACTGAAAGAGTTGTAGATGCCTGGAATAGACTGCCAGCAGAAGTGGTGGTGGTGAATACAGTAGGGGAGCTTCAAGCATGCGTGGCATAGAATGGAGAAATATTAGTAAATAGGCAGGGAGAAGGGAGGGTTGCTGTAGGTCAGTTAGGGCCTGCAGAGACAGACTTTGAAGGGGGCCATCTGGGCAGACTGGCTGGGCCAAGTGGTCCTATTCTGCCAACAGATTCTATGTTTCTGTGTTTCTAGTAGCTATAATTGGATGTGAAGTGAATGTGAACTCAGGTAGGGGGCTCCAGATGTAAAGTGAGTGCGAGCTGAGGTAGGGGGCTCCTAATTTAGGTGACGGGATGATATACAGTATAGTACATATAGCAGCCCACAGATGTATGCCACCACTCTTTCAAAACCTGCCTAACATTATTATTGTTGGTGGCAAAATAGCAGCAGAGGATGTTTCAAAAATGTTGCCTGTCTGGCATCTTTATTGTGGCTAGCAGAATAATAGGTACAGTAGACAATATGGTATACTTCTCTGTTTCAAAAAAATGATGCCGATCTAGCACAGAAGGAAGAGTAGAACGCTTGCAGTGACTGAAGCTAGGTCCACTGAAAAGGATGGGCTTGCCTTGCAGTCCTGTTACTGCTTGAAATTAAGAACAACTTTCTGAAGTAGTCAACTATCACTCAAGTATTTTTTATGTTTGCTTGTGTGCATGCGCAAGAAACATTATGTGGCAGCTTAGGAGAGAAGCAGGTTGTGGAGGTGCGGCACTGTGGCAGCCAACGCATTTGTAGGCTTGGCACTATTTACCCAATGCAGACCCAGTATCCTGATGACACTGGTTCTGCAAAAGTGCCACCAACTTGAAGCAATTTGGCTGCTGCAATGAGGGGCTGCCTCATCATTGCAGAGTCAGCCATTCCGCTACAATGAGGGAGTGACCCATCGTTGCAGGGTGGTGCCTTGCCTGGTGTAACATTTCTAGATACATGGTGGCAGCTTTCGCTGCCTCAAGGTCCTCATAAAAGCCGACAGGGGAGCCCGATCTCCCTGTGGGCATGCCCTCTCCCCAGATCATTTGCCGATGGTGGAGCCCACTCCCCGTCGGCATATTACCACCCCCATACATTTTGTTTGCCGAGGGGGGTGCCCAATCCCACTCGGCATCATGCCCCCCAAAACATAGATCCTTCTTACTTTGCTGACAGGTGCCCACAATCCTTGTCGGCTGCAGTCTCCCTCCCAAAAGAAAAACATGCAGGTGGCATGCTGGGAGCCGACCCCAGCATGCCAAATCTACCTGCAAAAAAGGAAAACCTTCCTGAGATGGTTTCAATTTATTTTTCACCAGAAAAGTAGAAAACAGCCCCGCGTTGTGTCCGGTGCTCTGTCCCCAACCCACCCACCCTCTGTACCCCACCTCCCCACATCCCCCCAACCCATACTTACCTCCGGAGCCCAGCGCGATGATCTTCGGTGGACCAGAAACATGTCTGCACTCTTCAAATCTGACTGCGAACTGAAGAAATGCAGTAAGCTATATAATGGCATAAATAGGGTTTTTTAAACTTATGTGGATATCTCGGCCATTTTTTGGACCTTTGGCACCAAATTTTCAACATGAGGTTATTAGAACCCCTCCTCATGAATTCCATCACTGTCATGGTGTTAATTGGTCCCAAAAGGTGATTTTTGTGCTCACAGCGGAATCACCTTTGAAGAACCAATTATGAAATATTTTAGTGCTAATAATATTCATGAGATGGACTCTCAAGAAGCCTATGTTGCAAATTTGTGAAACAAATCCAAAAAAAAATGACTGTTTTTCGAGCGTGCATTGTGCAATTTTCACGCACACTCGTAACTTCATGAGTTTGTAATATTTCACTCCAGATTTTCAACATTGATATTTTTCCTTAACTCCTTATGAACAGTACAGCTGTCATTTTTCACATCCTGGCCAAAATGTGTTTTCGCACTTCCTGTGCAGAATAGCGTGGTTGCTGTGGGAAATCAGTGTTCAGAACACATTAAGAAAATCACAGTGACACTTTTCATGAGCAGAGGTCCTAAAATGCTTATGTTGAAAATTTGGTGATGAAAGTCCATAAAATGTCTGTGTTACGAGCGTGCATTGCGCAGTTTCCATGCACCCACATAACTCTGCAAATTTGTAATATTTTCACTCCAGATTTTCAATATTAGCATTTTTCCACACCTTCTTATGAACAGTGCAGCTGTCATTTTTCACATCCTGGCCAAAATGTGTTTTCACACTTCTGGCACACAATAGTGTAGTCACTGTGGGAAGTCAGTGTTCTGGGCAGATTAAAAAAAATTACAGTGACACTGTTCATGAGCAGAGGTGCTAAAATGCCTATGTTGAAAATTTAGTGACAAAAGTCCATAAAATTGCTGTGTTACAAGCAAACATTGCACAGTTTCCATGCACCCTCGTAATTTCACGAATTTGTAATATTTTCACTCCAGATTTTCAACATTGGCATTTTGTCACACCTCCTTATGAACAGTACAGCTGTCATTTTTCATATCCTGCCCAAAATATGCATTTCCACATTTGGCACAGAATAGCGCAGTTGCTGTGGGAAATCAATGTTTGGGACAGATTAAGAAAATCATAGTGACAGTGTTCATGAGCAGAGGTCACAAAATGCCTATGTTGAAAATTTAGTGAAATAATTCCTCTAAATGACTTTGTTACAAGCATGTGTTGTGCAGTTTCCATGTACACTCGGAAGTTCGAGCATTTTAATATTTTCACTACAGATTTTCAACATTGCCACCTCTTCACACCTCCCTATGAATGGTACAGCTGTCATTCTTCACATCCTGCCCGATCTGTTTTCATACATCTGGCACACAATGGCACGGTTGTTGTGGAAACTCAAAGTTCGGGACACATTAACAAAATCACAGTGCCACTGTTCATGAGAAGAGGTCCCAAATGCTTTCATGAGGTGGAGGTCACAAAAAGGCCATGTTGAAAATGTGTAGTGCAAATACCAACAAATGTCTGTGGCGTTAGGGTTTCTAACCATAAAGTCCCACCCTGTACAGACTGACAGGCATCAGGGGTGTGCCTTTGAACTGCCAACTGTAATGCTCATGCCATTCCACCCGCACCCCCCCCCACCCTGCAGCCAGTGACAGGCATTGAGGTGTGCCTTGGACTCTTTGGCCCCAGAGTTCACCCCATACTCCTATACTGCACCCATTTCAGCATTATGTCCTTATGGAATGCTGTGATTGTAAAGCCGAACACCCCAAGGCACACCTCAACATGTGTCAGTGTCTGCAGAATAGGATGAGGTGAAATGGCATGAACATTATGGGCAATGACCCAAACGCATACCCCAAAGCCTCTCCATATCTGCAGGGTGGAGGTGGGGTTGGCATGAAGTTCAATACTTCACTGCTATTCTTATTCTCCATCTGTCTAACTCCTGCATTTCCTATGCTAATACCAGCAAGCAAACATTCGGCATTGACAAATGCTTGTCCTGTTCTGCTTTGCTAATTAGAAGACTTTCTACCTAACAGTACTAGGTGTGATGCGTGAAACAACACTCTACCTGTAGGCTGACATAGTCAGTTGTATTCCTTCCTATACATTATCAGCATTGTGACCTCACTGACTGACATCACTAGTAACCAAGAAGCGTCGATGTCCTGCTGCTTGACTGGTAGCTTGTGGCCCATGTTACCAATGAGACAGCAGGGCTTGTGATGTAACAATGATGAAGTGGGTAGAAGAGAACTAGATATGTTGGCATCCAGGTAAAGCACTGCTTTTCACACAACACACAGTACTACTAGGTAGCAAACCATCTAATAAGTACATAGAAAAAAAAACACTTAAGAAATAACAAGCATTGGTAAATGCCAAATGTTTGCTTGCTTGTATTTTCTCTGTAGTTGCTGGGTATAGATAGCACAGAAGCAAAAAAGTAACAAATTAATAACAGTAGTTATAATAGTGAGATTGCCCTCATTACCATAATTCTTTTTTAATGAATTTCCCTGTCTGTGATTGTGAAACATATCCTCAGTTGTGAAAGTACCTTTAGAAACGGAGAGTAGTGGAGATATTTGAGTCCCCATTTTTCATGCCAACCAACTTCTCCTGATGCAGTACGTTACCCCATCAGGCCATGACATGTATATCAGCTTCTTGTGAGGGAAGGCTTCCCAGCCCATAACAAGGTGTTGCATTTGTGACACAATGCTGTGCAACACCTTCCCAGGCTCTGAATGGTGGTGAATGACAGTGGTGATTTCCTTCCTTGTGTTGCTGAGATGGATCCCTGATCACGTCCCTGAACTCAAGTTGCTGGCATGAAAACACAACCCATTAACCTCTGAGTCAATGGCCAGCCCTGCACACAAGATTTCTTCATAATCTTTTTTTGACATTTTGACCCAAAACGTTTAGTGTAGTCTTTTTATGACCTCCCCATACTGAGCATTACAGGTGTTATTTATAAACCTGATAGGCCATTTTGCACTACAAGCATGAAAGCACATTTTAGCCAGGATCTGAAAAATGGGGTCAAAATATTGAAAATTACCAACATTATGAGTGAGTATTAAAGAATTTCAATGTATGTTCCTGAATTAGTTTTTTTTTTAAATATTTTGTACCCCAGATTTTCAACGTAGCCTTCTTATGGCCGCACCTCATTAACCTGATGGGTGAAAATTCTCAAATCCAACCCTAAAGGGGATTTTGTTGAGCAACTGCAAAACAGCCTAATGTTTTGGGCTGGATTTGAAAAATTTGAACTACCTGTACCTTGCTTATGTGGTGGGGTCCGAAAATGGCCATGTTTAAAATTTGGGGGAACAGTATTGAAAATGACCAAGTTATGAGAAAAAGTTCAAAACTCCTTGAAATACATTAACCACACTTACCGGATTTGCTCAGTTTCCAGTCCAGCTTTGAAGAGCAGAGATGCATTTCAGATCTAGACAGAATAACAGAGTTGGACCCTGACAGGTTAATAAAGGGTAAAGGGGATTGTGGGGTGGAGGGTGCTGAATGGGGTCTAGGGTAGGGGAAAAGTTGGAGACACTACAGACATCAATGGATGGTTTTCTTTGTTAAAGGGTTAACAAAAAAAAGTACACAATGTGGCGGGGGAAGGATTGGAGGTGGGTGGGATAGTTGGCAGTGGGAGAGTATTTTCTTTTCATGGATAGGGTAGAGGGAAGGATCGGGAGGTGGGTGGCATACTTAGCAATGGGGTGGAGTTGTTTTGCTGGTAACATAATATATAGAGGCTTTATTATCCCAGGAGTTAAATGACAGATTGGGAGATGACCCTTTAAACTAGGATAATCAACACTGTGAAAGAATTTCAGTACCTAGTGGAAAAGTAGTTACTCTATTGCCATCAATGTTTTTAGACGAATGGTTGTAAAACGTAAACAAGCCATAAACATGCATAGGAGTTAACACTTAGTTGTTATTGTTTTGAAATGTATGTTTGTACTGGAATTGAAAGTCTCTATCTGCTATGGGGGGGCACAATAGTAGCAATTCTGACTATCTCAGCTGATCCTCCCACACTGCACTGTCTCTGTTCTCTCTCAGTTTCTCAGTGGAGTGAGTGGGCACATGATACAGTTGTAGGGAGCTGAGAGAGTGCATCACTAAAGAAACTTAAACAGGCTTACTAGTCTGCCTAAGCATCCCTAATGAGGAACCTGCTCTGCTTCCTCCCTCATGATCATGTGCCCACTCTATCCATTAAGAACCTCTGGGTGAACAGCATGGTTGCTGTGTGGAAGGGGGGAACTGAGCTAGCCATAATATTTTATTACTGGTCCCCCTCAACCCTAAAGCTCACCCCATTCCATGAGCAAACAACATCTCACATGATCTCCTTTCTTCACGAAGGGCCTTGCATGAAGAAAGCTACAACAAACTGTGTTGGCAACATGTGGCAAGACACACCTCTACCTTTGAAGAGTGTATCACTATGAGGCACTGGCTTGGAGCTGTACCTTGTGCTTCAGACTGGAGGGGGTGAGCATTAGGTTCGCAACCCAAAGGAAGACCCTACCACCGATTCACCAAGACTCTGGAGACCCAAAACCCTAATATTTTTCCTTTTGCTGCTTGGGGGTGGGGGTGAGAAGTTAGGGTTGGAAGCCCTAATGCCACATTTCCCTATTTTTGTGGCATTAAGTTTTATTTATTTTTATTTATTTAGTTTTTGTTGACCGGGAAAGGAGGACTAGGCAATTCTGCTTATTTTCTGACCTGTCCCATGGGAGAGGGAGAAGATACAGATGCAAACTGACATACAGAATCACATTAAGCTGTTGGTGGTATTTTAGTGAACAAGTGGTAATTTGGCCAGGACACCAGGGAAATTCCCCTACTCTGTGAGGGGGCGCTGTTGGACCATGGATTCATCTGTGGGATTCTGTCACTCTGCTGGTGTACCCGCAGGAGAGCAGAGCTCTGCTCCTGTAGGTCCAGCTTTGGAGCCTGTTGTGTTGAGGACATCTGACCGTTTTGCTACTATGTGTGCTGAATCAAACATGCCTGAAGAGCCTCTGTCCATTCCATCTGCTTCTGCCTAGTCAGATTTTTTGCCAGCTGATGAGCTCTGGTTAAAGCCCCTCCTTGCTGCACATCAGACTCAGGTATTAGCAGTTGTTGATTCTGTTCGCCTTTTCGAGTCTGCCTCTCCTGGGTCCCAGATTTTAGCGCCTGACTTGGGAGGTGTTGAGAATTTTCCTGCCTTCTCTACAACTGAGATACCTCCGGGCTCCCTAGTGGTGCCGAGTCAGCAACAATCTCCCGTTGCACTAGTCACACTAGTGTTGCACTGCGCTACGTCGGAGTTTGCGATTCCTGCTAAACTGTATTTGGCTGTGGCTTCTCCACTGTTTGACTTGACGGCAGCTTCACCTTGCAATATTGTGCGTACTCTACCTTCTTGTCTGTGCATTTCACCTACCACTGTGCAGCCTATATCACCTGTATCACCTGTTTTACCACCTCCAGCACTACTACCTTGTCCCAGCCCACTACCTAGCTTATTGGAGGCCTGTCTGCGTCATGCAGGATGGGAACCAGGCAATTCAGGGCATTGGATACCAGACTTTGCCCATAGCCCAATACCTGGTAGTGGCGGGCAGAAGTCTCCCTTGATAGATATGCCTACTCCTCTGCCTGGTAACCTGGATTTAGATTTACATGCTGAGGATGTTCAACATCCTGACATGGATACTACACAGCTCACTAAGGTACCTTCCTCGCCTCCCTCCTCTTCGGGTGATGAAGGCCCTAGCTCTCGGGGCCCAGCATGGGTTGATCAAATGGACATGGATGTTCCACTCCATGACCCTTCTCCTAACTCTCCTCCTGACCCTGGGGAAAGGACCTAATCTACTTGGGAAGAATTTCGAAAACGGGATGTATTTATGAACCCCCCCCTTCTTCAACATAGGAATGCGGTTCATCTTCAGTAAATTGGGGGTCTTGATGTAGCTCCTGACCGTCTCTATGTGGGAAAGTCACTTTTGAAAGGATCATTGGTTTTTTTTTACTAATGAAATTTTTGTACTAATTCATGTATCTGGTTCTTTCTTATATGATATTAGTTTTCAAACCCCTCGGGGATTAGACCATTTTTGGACAAAATATGATACTCTGAAATACTTTGAGTTGTGGCTTCCTTTTAGGGCTATCCCACTTACCAGACCATCTATCAAAAATGTGACCATTTTGTTTCAGAATGAGAATGTGGCGGCTTGTGATATTACGCATTGGTTGACAAAAAGTTGTGATGTCTTGGGGTTGCCTCAACTTATATTTGACTCTGAACATTTGTGGACTGGTGGTTGGCGTTATACAGTAAGACTTAGACATACAAATGTGGGTCCAATACACTTACCGAATAGTTTGTTTCTAGGTAGAGAATGGGGGCATTGCTTCTATGTGGAGCAACCTCATACCTGCTTTAAATGTGGTTCCACTTCCCATCTCAGTGCAGCCTGTGATAGACTATGGTGTTCTCTTTGTCTGTCTTTTGGCCATGCTAGTGCAGATTGTACTTCTGAGCTAAAGTGTAACCTATGTGAGGAATTAAGTCATGGTTTTAGAACATGTCCTTGGGCTTCCCATAACAGAGAGGATAGCCCAGACCAGGATGTACTCCTTATTAATGCTCAGAAAAAGGATATTGCTGCAGCAAAATCCCTTTCCTTGCCTGTTCCAGTGAATTCTGGTCCTTTGTTAAGCCCTAAAGTTGCAGTACCTGCTCCCCAGACAGTGGTTTTATTGATTAAACCTTCCCCTGAGCCTCCTTTACAGGATGCGCCTCGATCGATTGTTCACGACCCATCCTCTACTCTCCCCCTCCCCCCTCCTTCTGTAGTTACCCCGGTCCCTGCTGTGCCTGTGTTAATCCCTGACATGAATCTGGATACTATTATAATGCCTCTTCCTGAGCCTAGTGTTCAGGCAAAAAAGATGGCTCAAAAACAGACTAAAGGTAGAGCCAAACTGGCTAAAGCATCTTCTCCTGGTGGCTCTGTTCCCTTATGTAATAAATTTGAGGTCCTGTCCCACCACACACAGTCTTCAGATATGGATGATGATTCTGATACCGCCTCACAACCTATGGTATCCTCTGATCCTGAGAGCGATAAATCAAAGGAGTTGCCCAAAGATAATCGGCCCTTATGGTCGGGGGTGAGACCCCGAAGAAGTACTAGAACAGGAAGGGTTACTTGATATTAGTTTTTTTTTGGTTTTCGTTCCCTTGATCTAGTCCACTTTTATGGCCACGGCATTTCACCTTACTGTTGCCACTCTCAATGTGAACAGTGTTAAAATTGCTCATAGTCATAGCTGTCTGCTTCTTTTTCAGTGTCTATGTGATCTGAAGTGTGACATTTGCCTTATTCAAGATACCATCCCAACACCCTTTCTTTGGTTACTATGGCCAAGAAGCGTTGGCAATGGGGTCCCTCTTTTTTTTTCTTTAGGATTGGACACCTGTAGTGGTGTTGGGGTTTTGTTTCGGGGTGATGGCTTTCATGTTACCAAGTTGGCTGAGCTGGTAATGGGTCAGGCCTTAATACTGGATTTTGCATATTTATATACCAATTGGAGATTAATTGTGATTTATGTGCCAGTTACAAATAAAAGACGAGTGGACCTCTTTCATGAGGTGCAGCCTTTTTTGTTCACGTCACACTTTCTCATATGGGGTGATGACTTTAATTGTGCAGTGTATAAATCTGATGGGGGGTACTGACTGACAAAGATTTCTGTGATACACATTGTCTTAATTACATTGTTACTCAGGGTCGTCTACAGGATGTTTATAGGGTTTGTCATCCTACTGGTGGATGTACTTTTTTTTAAAGGCATCTTATCAACTAGGATTGATTTTCTTTTTGTTGCTGCAGCAATAAAGGTAATTAAGGATCAAACCATTCCAGTGGAGATTTTGGACTATGTGGTGGTAACTGCCATGTTAGGGGTAGGCCCTCATGCTAAACTGGGGCTGGGATATTGGAAATTGAATTCGTTACTGTTACTTGATGGTAGGGTTTTGGCTCAAATTCATGATTTGTTGAAAGCACGTATGACACTATCTGGACTTTCCGAAGATTTGTTGGGTTGATGGCTTCTCACTAAATCTGAAATCTCTTCTCTGGCAAAAAAAAAGTCTAAATATCCTGCAGGACTAAGTATAAGAGATATGTGTCTTTAAGTCTGTAGTTGGAAACCTTATATTCTGCTATACACTCACAAGGTTTATCTTTGACGGCACAGGTACAGAATGTTAAAAAGGAACTGGCTGCTTTAAAATATGCTAGAGCTACCTCCCTGTTACATGAACATAGGGTCTCTTCTGCTAATAAATCTGCTTTTGGGGATGTGTTAGATTGTAGTCATAGGCGTTCAGCTGATCGCCTTATGATGGAAGTAGTTAATACTGCTGGTACTGGTTACACTGCATTTCTGGATATCTTGCAGGCAGTCTCCTCACATTTTTCAGATTTATATGCTGCTTCTCCAGTGGATAGCTCTGGTGCTGAGCAATTCCTTTCCTGTCTATGTATTGCCCCTTGTTCTGATTTGCTTTTACAGGCTTTAATTGCTCCAATCACTGTGGATGAAGTTAAAATGGAAATTTCCCATTTACGGAACAATACAGTGCCTGGTATAGATGGTTTGCCTGCTGAATTTTATAAATCCTGTAGTCCTTTGGTTTGTGACATACTCACAACAGTATTTAATTGGGTTTTACAACAACAAATTCTTGATTTCAATTTTTGTACTTCGATTCAGATTTTGGTGTACAAAAAAGGTGATAGGACTTTGCTTTCCAACTGGAGACCTTTAAGTCTCCTTAATACAGATTTCAAAATATTAATGAAAATATTGAATGCTAGATTACTGTCCATAGCTCCAAACTTGATTTCCCTACATCAATCCTGTTCAGTACTGGGTAGATCCATCTATACTGATCTCCTTTAGCTTCAGGAACTAACTGAATTAGGTAAAGCTGATGTTTTAAAGGGTTTTCTAATGTCCATGGATCAAGAACGGGCCTCTGACCAGGTTCCGCATTGTTATTTGTTTCAGGTTTTACGAACTTATGATGTTCTTGACTGCTTTATAGCCTGACTTGATTTACTTTATAAACATGCTTATGCTTTACCCTTGGTGAATGGTTACTTGGGTTCATATATCCCTATTCATGGGGGGTAAGACAAGGCTGCCCTCTCAGTCCTTTACTCTATGTTTTTAGTTTGGACTCGCTTTTACATACTATTGCCCAAGATGTGAGGATTCTTGGCATTGTTTCCCCTCATAGTACCCTTGAGGCCAAAATTTTGGCTTATGTGGATGATGTCTGTGTTTTTGTTGCTGATCTGCCCTCTGGAGAAAAGGTGTTGCATCATTTTTCTAATTTTTCAGCTCTTGTGGGATCCTCCCTTAATAAAGTAAAGAGTTTTTTATATCCACTGCATACTGACATTCCTGAGGTCATGGAGTTGCAAGGAATTCCTGTTGTACTAGGCCCGGTCCGAATTTTAGACATTGATTTTGGTAAAGGTGATAATGCATTACTTAATTGGTCTGCTAAGATTGAAGCAGTACAGTCCAGAATTAAGTTATGGAAATTGTAGCAAAAAACTAAAAAGAAAAAGGTTGTAATTACCAAAACTTTGCTTCTCCCTCATTTTTTATACCTATGTGCGGTATACTCCATTCCTTCTGTTTTGGAAGCCACTTTATTGGGTCTTTTTTTTTTCAAATTATTTGGGAGAGTCACCTAAATCCCATTAAAAGAGATATGTTGTATCTTACAATTGCACAGGGTGATTTGAATTGTGTGAATCTAGTTACATTTTACTACAGTATTTTTTCCATTGGAATTTAATAGACCTTCTTCGCCCACAAACTGTACTATGGGTGATTTATACATATAATTGGTTACCTAGATTGTCCTCAGAATGGCCTAGTTTGAGCCAGAAATATACACACTTCTAACTACCCAATTTATATCAGACCTGTGATATCGAAGCTTAATAGATGGAAGTTGCCTCCGGCTCAAGTGTATTGCAAACCTTGCAAATACTGTATATTTATGGTATCCTGCAATCTACAGCACATTCCATTGTACCTGCTTTTAAGGATGTTCCGGATGGTTCTGTTGGTATTCTCCTCAAAAGTTTGGTAGATAAACAGATTCCACCTAGATTATGGGATATCTTATGGCTTAGTTGTCATGGACGGCTCAGTGTTAGCGGGAATTTAAAGCATAAGATGGCTACTGACAGAATTTGTACGAGGGATACTTGCATAAATCAGAAGGAAACAATGTCCCATTTTTTTCATTTCCTGTCCCTATGTACAAGAATTCTGGTTGACCCTTTCTGCTCGTTGGAACCAGCCTTTATGGCGGGCTATTACATATCTAGAAGTTGTGTTTTTTTTTTTTTTTTTGCTTCATTCTGCTTTATTTGATAAAGGTGTATTACGGCTACTGTTTGCCATGTTTAAGTTTCATTTATGGCAAGCTAGATGCCACCTTACTCTAAGACAGTTATATCACTCGCCACTTGATGTTCTTCAACATATTGAACATGATTTGTTGTTACAATGTGATTTTGAATGCAAATCTTTGCCCAATAATGTCTTGCTTATGAGGTGGAAAGAGGTTCCTTTTTTGAAAGACAAAATAGGTTGAATCATTATTCTCTTTGTTGAAGGATTGCTTATTACTGATATGTCCTTTTGTACTGTACTATGGTTGTATTACTGTTTCCTGATTTTTTTGTTCTGTTCATTAATAAAAACCTTCCCCTACTCTCCAGTAGGGGGCCCGTCATACTGCAAGTCAGTTCACTTCACTGCTGGTCTTGGAAGAGGATGGATGGATGGATGGATGGGGCTGAGGTAGCCCAGGATAAGTCACAGTCTTTAATGATAATGTCTCAGGCCAAGGGATCTGCTGTGGAGGCAGCTGGGATGCACCCTTCGGGTGGCCAGCACATCGCCCGAGATAGCAGTCCCTCGTCGGAAGAATCCTACGATCAGTTCAGTTTGAAGCAAAAACAGCAGTGCTTGGTAGCAGAATTGCTCCATGTTAATGAGCAGTTGACAACTGAATGGATTCGACAAGCAGAAGACAGAAAGAGGAAGTACTCTGAAACTTCACCAGGTACAGCAGTTTTTGAAGGCCATCCTAAACTTTTTACTGCTGATGAGAGACCATCAGCAACCCATAAAATAGCTGATTTGCCACCTAGGTAAGACTGGAGCACTGAAGTCGAAGGATCATGGTCACCAGACAAGGCCCTACTAGCCACAGGATGGAGTCCACTATCAGACGGCCGTAGGAGGCCCAACTCTGACTTGCCTGCACCAGATGGCCGGTTGCCGACTCAGATAAGTACTGTTCCTGTTTCTGACAATAAGGGGGATATGGATTCTAATGCTTCTCCTTCGGGAGTTAACCCTGCCCCAATTGAGGAACAGATGGGTCAACAAGTTATAGAAAATGGCTCAAACCCTATGGTGATTAATATTTCTGGCCCCACTTCAGGTCTTCATCCTGGGGAACCTGAGAAGCCAACATATGCTAGTTATTTCCATCGTCCTGTGGAATTGGTGAAAAGGAGGAATGTGATTCACCTTTGATATGTGGGCCCTCGCACCCACCCCCCCCCCGATAGATTCGATGTGGGGAAAATTTTACTTAAAAGAAGTATGGGATTTTCTCCCTCTGAGGTTTATGCCTTGATTCATGTGCAAGGGGGATTTACCTTCAACATCAGTTTTTGTACTTCTGCTTTACTAGAAACCTTTTGGTGCCATTACATAAATCTGAAGACAAACCCCCTGTGGTCAGATTTCATTGTTTTACCCCTTACCAAACAACCCTTTAGGGTGATTACTATCCTTTTCAGGAATGAAGGGGTTAATATAGTGGACATAGTTCACTGGCTAGAGAAGCGTTGTGATATACAGGGAAATCCTATGCCTATTATGGATGCCGAGAGGTTTTAGAATAGAGGGTGAAAATTATGCATTAAATTGCATCATATGGATCATGACTTACTGCATTTGCCAAACTGTTTCTTTATTGGATGGGATAAAGCGTTTCTTTTTTATCCTGGGCAGCCTAGAGTATGCTTTAAGTGTGGCTCCTCTAAACACATTAGCACCTCCTGTGATACTTTAAAATGCTCACATTGTGGGGAAATGGGACATCCCAGTGCTTATTGTTTTCAACAGCCCAAATGTAACCTCTGTGAAGACATGGGCCGTACCTTTGAGGATTGCCCCTCCGCAGCTAAAAATATGGAGGATGCAGACTTTGGGGTCCAAGATCATTATATACGTTTGGCAATGAAACAGGGACAGGCTCCCCCTGGGGGACACTTGCCCTCACCTCTTTTGGCAGAGACCCAAGCTAATAAAAAGCAATCACCTGTGGATCCTTTTGATCAGGATCCAGGTACCCAGGATCCAGTACATGAGATCCCTCAGCATGTGATTGTTCCTGCAGAGGTATCCATTGCCACTGGCACTTCCCCTTCCCCTTCTTCTGAGATCCCTCCTGGTAGAGAAGATTTCACTTTGGTTTCAGGAAAAAAGGGGAAACATGTTAAAGGTTGGTCAAGGCCAAGGAGAAACAGTCCGGAAGCACCTTTGGAAACCCAGAACATGTACACTGCTTTGTTAGATGATCCCATGGCCCTGGACATTGTGACAATATCGGTTGAGGGTTCCCCCCCAGCCTGTTGCCCAGGACACATTACCAGAACAAACTGATCATCCTTCTCATGGCATCAAAAGCAGAAGGGTAATGAGAGCTTCCAGTAAAGTAAAATGAAGATCTGCTGTATTACATTTCTGACTTTTGGCTCCATTTAACTTTCGTGTGGCCTCTTTGAATGTGAATATTCAGTCCCACATGAAACACCATAGTAATTTTGCTCATTTTCTACAATGTAACCTAGGCTGTGTGTTTTTTCAAGATGTGCGTTTACATTCTTTGGAGGACAGGATTGCTGCCACAATGGGGTGGATATGGGGGACTGCTTTTGGTCACAAGGGGATGCCTTGTGTTCGGGGGTGAGAATTAGTTTTTTTTCCTCTCATATTCAGGTCATACATCAATTAGAGTTGCAGAAAGGCAGAGCATTGCTATTAGATATAAAATGGGATAATCAGCTTATTCGCCTCCTTAACATTTATACCCCTCAGCTTATACATGATCATGTGAACATTTTTCGATCTCTTTCCCCTTTTTTGTTAACTAATCATCCAGTGATCCTGGGTGGCTATTTTACTGTTACTTTGCCCCCTCAGATTGTGTCTCCTTTTGAGAAGAAAATTTACTGCGATGCTCAGTGCATTGCTCAACTTCTTAAAGAAATAGGGTCTGTGGATGCCTTTGGTTCTCTCCCTCCTGATTGTCATTGCATTTATTTTTGTGGCCCTTGAGCCTCTACGAATGATTATTTTTTTGTCCCCCATTCTTTGAGTATTAAACCTGTTTTTTTGCTGGACGTTGCTACTTCAGATCATAGGCTTTTAACTCTTGTGATTGGCAATATCCCAGAGGAGCGATGGGGGCCAGGGATATGGAAATTAAATGTTACATTACTACATATCCCCCCTGTTAGGAAGGGATTTCTCTCCATTCTATGGGCACGGAAATCATTTTTTTTTCTTATATGATGATAGTAATGCTTGGTGGGAAGACACAATAAAAGAGATTAAAACCTTTTTTCGTACCATAGGACATATTAATGGGAGATTTCAACAGGATGAGCTAAGTTATCTGAAAGAATGTATTTCCTTTTGGAAATCTTTTAGATCCAATTTGGGAAGGGAAGACCATCAGATGATTCAGGGGTTGAAGGCTGAATTGACCCATAAACAAATGGAGGCTATAAAACTTTTAGAACAAAAGCAAAAATATTGCACTAATGGGAAATCAAAAGATACTTTGCCTTTCGATTCCTTGCAACTTCTCTGAGAACGTCGCACTATGGAGCACCTCATTACATCTACAGGAGGTCAAGTAACTGATAATATGAGTATTCTAGGGGAGATTCATTTATATTTTTCCCAAGTTTTTGCTAGTCAGCCCTTACCTGTTGAGGAGATGCGGAAATGGTTGGCCAGTAGGGGACTGCCTCATATTCCACCAGATTTGGGAGCTCTTTTGACCACATCTATTACGCAGTTAGAGTTGAAAGAAGTCATATGGTTACTTAAATCTGGAACTGCTCCAGGGTCAGATGGGCTCCCGCATGAAATTTATAAAGACATTTGGGAAATTTGGGGCTTAGAGTTAAGTACATGTTTTAATACTTGCTTAAAACAGTGACAACTCCCTAAGAGTTTGCTGGAGGGACTTTTGATTTTGTGTTTTAAGGGAGGGTGTCAGGGTGAATTAAAAAACTGGAGGCCGATATAGCTCCTTAGCACAGATTATAAAATATTAATGAAAATTTTAAGTAATTGATTGATCAGTATTATGGATAAGATTGTGCATCCGTCTCAATTTAGTGGCATTTCAACAAAACAGATCCAGGATGCTCGTATCCTCATACGTGAGATCTTACATAAACGAAATTCACAGGAATCATTTGGGCACTTGGTCTGCTTAGATCAATCAAAAGCTTTTGACCAGGTAGAATACGTGTATCTCTGGGAGACATTACAAAACTATGGGGTACCATCTATCTTTATAGCCTGGCTCCAGATTTGCTATAGTGGGATTAGTCTCCTACTGAGTACAAACAGTTGGGTGGATAATGCAGTATTGGTACATAGAGGGGTGAGACATGGTTGTCCCCTTAGCCCCTTATTGTACATTCTATCACTGGATCCGCTGTTGCATACCCTACATAGGATGGAGTCAATCACTGGGCTTTCTGTAGGGTCTGATGATCAGCAGATTGTTGCTGCAGCCTATGCAGATAATCTAGGGCTTTTTTTAGCTGATAGATCCTCTGCAGTGGAGGCTCAATCTAGTCTACATGAATTTTCAGTTATCTCTGGGTCTAAAATCAACACTCTAAAAAGTGGTATTTTGCCTTGGGGGTACAATGCTAGTGATGTGTCATTAATTTGGGGCATACCAGTGGATATGACCTATAGGACAATTTTAGGTGTATATTTTGGTGGGGATGATCCTCAATGATATAACTTGGAATTGCTTTTGACACTGTCAAAGGAAAAGGTAGCCTGCTGGAATAAATGGCAGATGACTAAGGTCAAGCGTATTTATTTGATTAAGACATACCTGCTATCACATTTTTTGTTTTTGGCAGCTGTTTATCCTCCCCCGCTGACTCTGGAGGTGTCAGTATATAGTGTTTTTTTCCAATGCCTGTGGAGGAGTAGACTAAATCCAGTTAAAAGAGAAACTACCTATGTACCTATACAAGAGGGAGGCTTAGGAATGTTGAATCCGGTTGTCTTTTTTTATGTTACTTTCATCTACTACAGTTTAGTGTCCCTTTTGAAGAATGATATTAAAGTCTGGACCCCTTGGGTTGAAGATGAAATTGGGCCCTTATTAGCTGATTGGGACCCCCCTCTACCTTTCTCCCCTGCCAGACCCGGGTGGCTCATTTGCCAAATTATTTTATTGGGGTGGTAGGCAAATTAAAATTATGGAAGGTTGTGAAGAACTTTCTCTGTACTTCCTCCAGGAAATCTCTCTATAGTTGGATAGTGGGATCTGTTTTTTATGTTTCTCCCTGGTACTCAGTGTTGTCTTTTGATCACCAATCCTCGATACATTCCTTTTTATCCAGTAAAAGACTCCCACCCTATATGAGAGACTTTGCATGGTTATGTGTATATAAAAAATTGGGAGTTCAAGGTAACTTAAAACATAAAGACCTCATGGAATGAACTTGTCCCAGATGGAATGAATGTACAGGGATAGTTGAGACTTTCTCACATTTTTTACTGGACTGGCCCTTTGCTTTGTCCTTTTGGGCAGCATTTCATAAGAAGTGGCCCTTGAACATTTTTAGACACCAGTCTCCTCAAATCTGGACTGAGGGTGTTCTTCCAGGTGCATGGGCCAATGTGATGCGGTCACAATCTGGATTTTGATGAGTTTTATTAATTATCAGCTGTGGCTGGTCTCTCCGAAAGAAATTGTTATCTGGTGAACAAGTATTACTGTTACTTCAGAAAGATGTGATAAGGTGGCAGGCTGTGGAACAAAGTAGAGTTCTCCCTGACCTCTATAAATTATGGTGGAGAAATATGTCCTGGTTAGATACAGGCTAATTACACTAGACTGTATGGATTGTTTCTTTGTGTTATAAGGTTTGGAGAGAACCATAGGATTTTCCCTTGTTTTCTTTCATTGCTAGGAATTTTAGGATGCTTTATATATGATGCTGGACATTTGCTTTTTGATATGTGGAGATGAATGTGTTTTTGTCGATTTTCGCTTTTTTAGTTCCATTTCGCAAATGCTTAGCTTTAGGTCTAATTCCTTTAACAGTCATAATGTGAGTCTAAGAACATTGTTTTGCAGGTCTTTTATGTTTTGGATTTTGGTTACCTAACCTCCCCTACCTTTCGTAGAGGGGGTGGGCATAAATAAGTTCCTTTTTTCTATAATCCTCCCCTGCTCTTTTAGTGGGGGGGGGGGGTTACCGCATCCTCTAAGATTTGTTGTGTGGTATTAGTAAGTATGACAGAATGCTTACTTAAGGTTCTTTCCTTTTCTCTCTTATTTTATTCTCTTTTGGTGTGCTGTATCTCTTTTCTGTATGTATTCTGATCTCAAGTTTTGATTACATTTTCCCCTACTCTTTTAGTAGGGTGAGCGGAGAGGACCTGTTTCCTACATTATTCTTTTTATACAGGACAGCATGTATGATGTAATACTGCTTTAAGTTTTCTCCTTATTCATGTTTCTTTGTTTTGATTTTGTATGATGTGAATATTGTTCTGTTAATATGCTCTTTTAAGTTTTGAATAAAAAATGTCCCCTACTCTTTAAGTAGGGAGGGGGAGGGAGTGTATGTGCAAGATTTTCTTTGTGTTTGTGTTTTAAAGTATGCAGTAATACTTCTGGGTTTATGTTTTTCTTTTTATGATTTGTATGCCATAATACTGATTTATTGATGTATTCTTTCAAGTTATGAATAAAACATTCCCCTACTCATCAGTAGGGAGACCCTCTGGCCATCTGGAGAGATGGCCACTCCACACCAGGCGTTGGAGAGTGTGGATGTGTAGGAGGCAGGAGAATGGGTCTCCTCCCCTACCTCTGAAAACCCAGAGACCATAGTAAATGATGGGGTTACCTTTTTGCACCTATCTATGGGTGTTTTGGATGGAAACCATAACCAGGATTCAGTGGTTCTCAGACCAGAGGTCCAAATGGAAGTGGAGATTTTTTCAGAAAATATAACTAATTTGGATGGGAACCTCCGGATTGATCAGAAACTTGACAATATAGTGGATGTTGTGATTTCCCAAAATAGTGAGCAGATACACGATGGATCTGACCGAAATCACTCAGAGGCAGAAGAACTGCTAAAACAGGCACTGGATGAAAAGAAAGCCCAATTATATGCCCTGTTAAATCTGATTGACAGGAGCTAAACACAGGGTATAATAAGGGGTGTGGATTAGGAGGGGCATAAGGAGGAAGAAGCCCACCCTCAGCAGGACAAGTGTTTTGACTCATTTATTTATTTGTTTTTTTTTTTTTTAAAAAGAAAAGTATCTAAGGATCAGTGGCAGGATTTTTAGGACAGTAAATTAATAAAAAGGGAACTAGGAGAGCTTCAGTAGCAGGCAAGTAGTGGAATAGCAGTATAATTGCAGTATAATGTGGGGAGTGATGCAATGCAGTGGCTGTGGGGCAGCCATATTCAGGCAGACCTTCTGTACACTGAGGTGCTGCCCTATCTGCATGCATCTCTCTCGACTGTGGGATGAGGTAGCCAGACTCAGAGTGGAAGTAAACTGGGTCAGGAGTACCATCACCCCTATCCAGAGACCACCCAGTCCAATGCAACTGCCTCAATGGATGCTGAGAACAAGGAACACTTGGATGACAGTGGGCTCAGGGAGAGTTAGAGCAGTCAGGTAGAGGCACATCCCAGATCCTATTCCACTCAAGAACTCGTATGCCACACTGGCAAATGGGGACAACCAAATAGAGGTACCCAGAGAAGTGGAAGGAAAGGATGTGGAGGTTAGCCAAGGAGGTGACCTCAGCGGGGAAAGCAGTGGACCCCAAAGGAGGAGGAAGCAAATCCTGGTGGGGAACTCCATCATAAGAGGGATCCAGGAAGGAACACAGTAGGGGGAGGACAGGGAGGTGAGGTGCCTACCAGGTGCCACGGCATGGATGGATGGAAGGAAGATCCTGTGGATCACTGGGAAGGCAAGATGGGAGGGTGAGCTGGATGTCATTATCCACCTAGGTACTAATGACCTGGCAAATGGGGAGCCAAATAAAGTTCAGGAAGAGTTTAGGAAATTGGAGAGGGGTCTCAAGCAAGTAGCTACTTCTGTCACTTTCTCAGAAGCACTAACTGCAAGAAGCAAGGGAGAGCATGGTGTACATGCACCAGGAACTTTTACTCATGGTTGAAGAACTGGTACTGTGAGGAAGGGTTTGGATTCATTGGTGACTAGGGACCCACCTGGAGGGATGGAGGTTTGTTCAAGCCTGATGGCCTGCATCCATCCTGGAGGGGGAATCCAATCACTCAATGATAAGTTTAAATGCTACATTGACAAACATTTAAACTAGCAAAGTGGGTGGCAGGCCAGCAAGGAGGGTACCCACTTGCTCACCCCCCACAGCTAGCAGTGGAACCAGTGAACCAGAGGAGTGGCTATCTCAACAAAGCAGTATGCAAAAGATGGAGATTAGCGCCCAAGAGGTGGATAAGCAGAAAAGGGGCAAAGCTCAGCAGAAGGGCAGACAGCAAGGAGACCCAGGGATAAAGGACAACCAAGGAAGGGGCTGGAGTAGAACAGTGAAACAGTCTAGGGAGGTCAAATCATGGAAAGCCATGTGTGCAAATTCCAGGAGCCTTAGCAACAAGATGGAAGATCTAGAGGCTGTCATGGTGCAGTCAGATCTGGACATTGTGGCCATCACTGAAACCTGGTATAATGATAACCACAACTGGGAGATGGCCATACCTGGCTACAACATATTCAGAAGAGACAGGGCAGGCAGGAAGGGAGGAGGAGGAGTGGCACTGTATGTGAAAAATGACATAAGGGCCACAGAGATCCAGGAGGAACAAAATGGGGGAGAGACACTGTGGGTTAAGCTGGAAAAGAAAATTGGGCCAACCATCCGCACAGGTGTGGTCTATAGACCACCAGCCCAGGAGGAAGAAACAGATAAGGAGCTGATGCTAGCCATCCAAAGGATGGAAGACAAGAGGGAGGTAGTACTGGTTGGAGACTTTAATATTCCAGACGTGGACTGGAGCATCCCAGCAGCAGCATCAACTAGGAGCAGATTTATCCTGGACTCCCTTCAGGGTGCCTTCCTTAAGCAACTGGTCATGGAACCAACTTGGCAGAAGGCAATACTGGACCTTGTGCTCACAAACAGGGACAGTGTGATGGGGTAACAGTGCAGGAGCACCTGGGGATCAGTGACCACCAGTCATTGTGGTTTGAAATCACAGAAAGAGCAGTACCAAACCACACAAAAACACGTATCCTGGATTTTAGGGGGGCAGACTTTGGGAAAATGGGGAGATACTTGAAAGAGGCATTAAGGGGAATGGGGCAGGAATCAGGGGTTGAGGAACAGTGGGCAGTATTTCAAATGGGGATTACAAGAGCAACAGAATTATGCATTAAGCAGGTTAGCAAGAGGAAAAGGAAGAGGAGACCATTATGGTTTTCCAAAGAGGTAGCAAAGAAAGTGAAAGCCAAATAGATTGCATTCAGGCAATACAAAAAGACACAGGCAGAAAGGGATAGGGAGAAGTACCAGGAGAAGCAAAGGGAGGCAGGAAGGTTAGTAAGGGAAGCCAAAGCTCAGACAGAAGAACACAGTGCAAAATCAGTGGGTAGAGGGGACAAAACCTTTTACAGGTACATAAGTGAAAAAAGAAAGGCAAAGAGAGGGATAGTGAGACGGTAGGGGGAGGATGGGGCTGCGTGGAGGATGACAATAGTAAAGCTGATATATTGAACAGGTATTTCTGCTCAGTCTTTACTGAGGAAGAGGAGGTAATGGGTCTGAAAGGAGTACAAGGGTGAGAATGGTGCAGAAATGGACTAAGTCCCTTTACACGAAAGGGTCCTGAAGGAAATGGAAGTAATAAGAGTTGATAAAGCAATGGGGCCAGATGGGTGCACCCCAGGGTCCTTAAAGAACTAAGAGATGTGGTGGCTGAACCTCTGGCTATCCTGTTTAGCCGATCACTGGGAACAGGGAGGTACCCAAAGACTGGAGGACAGCAGATGTAGTCCCTTATACAAAAGTGAGAACAAAAAGAGGAAGATGGGAACTACAGACCAGTCAGCCTCACCTCAGTAGTGGGGAAGATCATGGAAGCACTACTGAAGGAGAGTTAGTGGAACATCTGGTTGTCAATGGACTACAGGACCCAAGGCAGCATGGTTTCACTAGGGGAGGTCATGTCAGACCAACCTCGTTGAATTTTTGACTGGGTGACTAGGGAGGTGGATCAGGGAGGGCAGTGGACATGGCCTATCTGAACTTCAGCAAGACCTTTGACACTGTGCCACATAGAAGACTATTACACAAACTGGAGAATATGGGTGTGGGCAGGACAGTAGTGTGGGGGTAGGTAACTGGCTGGGCGGCAGGACACAGAGGGTGGTGGTAAATGGCTGTCACTCCACAGAGGAAGAGTGATCAGTGGTACCACAGGGATCAGTGCTGGATCGGGTCCTATTCAACATCTTCATCAGTGACATTGCTAGGATCTAGAAGGCAGAATTTCACTGTTCGCTGATGACACAAAGCTCTGTAACAAGTAGACACACCAGAGGGTGTAGACAGAATGAAAAGGACCTGCAGAAACTTGAAGAATGGTTAGGGATTTGGCAGTTGAAATTCAATGCTAGAAGTGCAAGATAATGCACATGGGGCACAAAACCCTGGCACAATATATCAGTTGGGGGTGAGGATATAGCATGCACCAAGCAGGAAAGGATCTTAGGGTTATCATCTCTGATGACCTCAAGGTAAGGAAACAGTGTGACAAGGCAGCAGGTAAAGTAAATAGGATGCTGGGATGCATAGGCAGGGGCATCACCAGCAGGAAAAGGAGGTCAATAATTCCACTATACAAGACACTAGTGAGGCCCCACCTGGAGTACAGTGTACAGTTCTGAGACCTTACCTACGTAAGGACATAGACAGGTTAGAGAAGGTTCAGAGGAGGGTAACAAAGATGGTGCATGGATTGCATCAAAAGTCCTATGAGGACAGGTTGAAGGAACTGAACATGTACTCCTTGGAGGAGAGGAGAAAGAGAGAGAGGGGATGTGATAGAGACATTCAAGTATCTTACAGGGAGGAACAGGGTGCAGGAATACACTATTTTTAATCAAAAAAGATGTTCCAGGACTAGAGGGCATGGGATAAAGTTGGGAGGACGATTCAGAGGAAACGTGAGGAAGAATTTCTTCACAGAATGGGTGGTGGACAAGTGGAACACCCTGTCAGAGGAAGTGGTGCGGGCTGAAACAATCACAGGATTTAAGAATGCATGGGATAGACATAAAGGAATTCTGGAGGTCAGGGGTAAGGGGCAGCAGACTTCTAGGAAAACATAAACTGAACTTACAAGCTCAAATGGGCAGACTGGGTGGGCCATAGGCCCTTATCTGCCGACACTGTCTATGTATCTATGTATTGCTGAAACAAATCACAGAGAATGAAGAGAAGTACCCGGAAGCTGCATGGCAGTTGCGAACAGCTCCCACACCTTATTTGGTTCCCGATACTGATGTGGCACAGGGTGTAGCCTTGAGAACCGAACTGCAGAAAAACTCGGTTACCACAGAAGCTTTGCCTAGTGGAGCATTGCAGCAAAAAAAAAAATATTGGGTATGCAGTCAAGGAAAAATGTGGGTAAAAATTAACTGAAATGCTCACAAGCTCAGCAAGATACAATTTGGTCAGCGGAGGCCGCCTTGAAAAACACAGGTTGAGTGGAGGATACTGACAGCTCCTGGAAACCTGATCCATCAGACCCAGATGTGGCGCGCTTTGACAACATTAAAGTTACCAAGACATGTAAACTAATTTCTTTACCTAAACACAGTGGCGCAGATATTCAAAAGAGTTGAGCCATGTGCCAATAGGTACACCTGCAAGTCCAAATTGTGCCATTCTAGATATTCAGCAGGAGGCAGTTGCACCACAAAATCATGCTGAGCAACAGCACAATGATAATGAAGGCATGCGCAACTGAAGGGGAGGAACCATGCATAAATGGCACAGTGTGATATTCAGCGACTTGCGCATGCGAGTAGGAGCAAGTGGAAGTTCGCCGCCAGAAATGAGCCAAAATAAAAGGAGCAAGAGAGGCACAAGAGCTGGCTGGAAGCCACATGAGGTGGAACTCTAGCCAGACAGACAGGGCAGGAGGCACAAACAGGGCAGGCCAGGGAAAGGGCAGTCCCGAACAGCCAGGCACAGGAAGGTGGGGGCCACACAGCACAGAGAGCCAGCACAGGCAGGTGTACCGGTGCAGGGAAGTAGCAGCCAGGACAGCGGGGGGGAATACAGCAACAGCTGCCAGGAGGGGTGAACACAAGCCAAGGACATGACCAGTGCCACCTTCCAAATGGAGGCCATTATGAGGGGGGTGACAAGGCGGGCAGCAGGGGGGGCATGGCCGTGGAAGGGCCTGTCGGCAGGATGCCCCCAATAGGCAGTACCGAGCCCGCACCAGCTTTGAGCTGTACACTGATACTGAGATTGTGGGCTGGTACCACCTGAATAGGGCAATTCTGAGGCGGCTCTGTGAGCTGTGCAGTGATGTGATGCAGGCACCCACACGACGGAGCCATGCCCTGTCAGTGGAGACTAAGGTAACAACCTGCATGTGCTTGCTCGCCACGGGTACCTTCCAGAGACCAACTGGGAACACCACAGGCATTACCCAGTTGGCCACGTCATGCCACCTCACCCAATCCCTCAGCACACTGCTGCCACATGCTGTGGAGTACATCCATTTCCCCAGCACAGCGGCGGAGTGCACAGCAAACATGCAGGAGTTCCACAGGGTAGCACGTATGCCTGGTGTGCTGGGGCAATGGACTGCACCCATGTGGCCATACGCACACCACCTGGACTTGGGGGCCACACATGGAATCGCAAGGGCTATGCCAGCATCAACTGCCAGGTGGTGTTCGATGCCAGGGGGTGCATAATCAATGTCTGTGCCATGAACCCTGGGGGAACACACAATTCATTCATCTGGCACCAGTCAGCACTGTGCCACAGATTCGAGAGTGGGGACATCCCCACTGGACACCTACTGGGTGAGTATGCAAACCACATGGACAATCATAGGGCCTGGGTGGGCATGGCCAGAGGTGGCATGGGTAGTGGTCTACATGGCCTGAGGCAGGCCAATGCTGATCAAAAAACTAACCTCATCCCTCTACACACAGGTGACAGTGGATACCTACTCTGCCCCTGGCTGCTCACACCCTACCGGCAGCCCGCGACCCCATTGCAGCAACACTACAATGAGGCTCACGCCACCACACATAATGTCATCGAGTGGGTGTTCGGGATGCTGAAGGCACATTTCCGTTGCCTGGACACCTTTGGTGGTGCTCTACAGTACAGCCCCTCAAAGGCCTGTGGGCTATTCCTGGCCTGTTGCATCCTGCACAACATGGCCAACGAATGTGGGATAGCTGTACAGCTCGAAGAGGGGGATAGCAATGGGGACAATGGGGATGCCAGTGATGATGCACCGGAACACCAACACGGTGGAGCACTTCAGCCAATCCAGGTAAGTCATGGGGCCATACGCAACCACCAGTGGCTAAGGCACAATCCACAAACACGCATGGACACACACCAGGGGTGTATGCCGTCAAGGGAAGTGGCAGGGCACAAAAGCACACACACAACCAGGGATGGGTGAGGATTAACATGCCACATGGACAGACACACACACATGCTCACACACAATGCAACAAACGTGCACAGAGGGCAGGAGGCACACCGACCCAGAACACCCTAACCACTACATGTCCACAGGCACACCCACTGCCTGTCCATGTGCATGTGTGAGATGCTGAACACCATTGCACATTGGTGTACAGCGCAATGCAGGCATCATCATGCACATGCAACTGTGGACAGCAGCCGGAAGGGTGTGCAGGTGGACTGTGTGTCTGCGTGCAGGGCCGGGTACCCACCCATGTACTGCCCACTGAAACACACAATGTACACAGGGCAGCACCAGACAGTAGCCACACTGGGAGACAGGTCAGTCACACGACACAGTGCCCCGGCCACCACGGATGCGTGGGTGGCTCCGCTGAGACCCGCCAGCACTGACAGGCTGACCACTGGCCTCATGGGGTGGCACCGATGGTCCCCCAGGGGTTCCACTGTGTGAACATGACCATGCTCGCGCAGGGGTCTGCAGCACACCAAACATGCCTGTACCAGGAGTGCTCGGGATGCCCACAGCTGAACCCAGCATCGACAGGGTGGGAGTCACATGATGCCGGGAATGGGGGGTGGATAGTGCACTGCATGGTGTCCGCAAAGCATGGGTACCTGACTGTGTTCCCATTGTGGCCATGACAGCAATGAATGCCTGTGCATGCCTGTCAATGGCAGTGAACACATCCTCCCTCAAATGGTCCATCCCTGCCAGAATCAGTGCGGTGTCCCTGCTGCGATGCTCCTCTGCCCACTCCAGAGCCACACGCAGTGCATCCATAGACATCGCAAGATGCATCTGCTGCTGGACCGATGCTTGCAGTAGGCAGGTGTGCTCGTCCAAGAGGTCATCAGCCTCCTTGGCATCCTGTCCCTCAGGGTGTGCATGGCCCCGATGATCAGCACCTATTAAGGGTGGGTGCTGTGCACCAGGACCAGGTCTGGGTATGTCCATAGGTGGTGCACAGACGCCACTGCTGAACCCTGTACCCCCAAGCCAATTGGGCAACTGCTGATGCTGGCCCTCTGGCTGTCACTCCCCAGGGCTCAGTGGTGCCGCCTCAGTGGCCACAACAGTCCCACTGTCCTGAACAAACACCAGTGCTGCCTCACTGGTGCTGACAGGCACAGCCTGGGACTGTGCTGACACGCAGGCCTCCACGGCAGCACCACCCACAGCCATGGGCACGAATCGCCTTGCTGTGTGGCCATCCCGTGGCACACACGTGTCACTGCCCGTGACAGTCATGTCATCATCACTGATGATGGACTCTGCACCAGCCACAGTCACAGCATGCTGGCATCCATGGACACCAGCACGCTGGAACACAGGCAGGGCTTCCTCCACACCTGTTATCACATCAGTGAGGACAGCCAGGCGGCCCCACTGTCGCAGTGATCCACGTATACCTGTGGAGGTGGATGGTCTCTCCTCCAACTCCAGCTGACTGTCCGCAGTGGACAGGCCCACCACCACTTACCCATGCAGATGCTCAGGATCTGTAAGGGAAAGCAAAGTCGTGTTAGTGCATGTGACCTACCCTGCCCCCCCCATAGTCAGACCATGACTTACCATGCAGTGATGGGCCACCACCCATCTGGAAGCCACCACCTGGAACACCCTCAATGGCACTGTGCTGCATGCTTCCAGCAAGCCTCTCCTCCTGTGGGATCAGCTGTACCACCTCCAGCTGTCCTCCACCTGTTGCAGCATGTGCTGCCCTGATGGCAGCCACCTTCTCCTTTATCCTCCTCCTGTCCATGCCCATCTTTTTCTTACACTCCTGCATGGAGCACTGGTGGCTGCCATGCAGGTTCACAGCATGGGCCACCTCCTCCCATGCAGCAGCATGGGCTTGAGGTGTTCCTCGCCATCCACTGAGAAGTGGCTCCTGATCCAGGTAGGCCTTGAACAGGGCCTCGGTTTCGGCCTTTGTAAAGTTCTGCCTCCTCCTCCTCCCACCACTGTGTTCTTCCTCTCCAACAACCTGCTTGATCATTATGTAGCCTGTAAGAATGGCAGTTGTTACCTGTGACTGTGCAGTCCCATGCATGTCCCTGAATCCACAGTCCACACTCCCACACAGCATGCTACTCACCAATAGACTGCAGTAACCGACTATGGCCACTGCAGCACATTGTCGCACTTTTATAGCACAATCCATGCAAATGAGGCGAGGAGCAACTTTAAGTAGATGCAAATTGCAGTGCTGCACCATTGAATGGCTGATTAGATGATTTGCATATGACAGCTGAATATTGCACTGTTGCACTTTGCGCAATTGTGTTGAACGTGCTGAGCCAATGGCGCAGTTCTGTGACATGCATAGTACGCCTCACTGCGCATGCCCGGTTTGCTGACACAGGCGTCTGCCATGCTGATGATGTGCTGTGCATGGTAGGCAATGCAGGGCACGGCCACCATTGTGCCAGTGATGCTATAGCGATGGTCACTACATGGCGCTGTGGCACTGGGCCATCATAGGCGCAATGGCCCAACTGCTCGGTAGCCTGCTATGGCGCTGGCACACAGGCGGCCAATCGCGCCACACACATTGTCTTCCAATGGTGCTGTGCACGGCCATGCACCAGAGACCCTTGATCCTGTGCCCGACCTTTGCCCCCTAGGCACCATGCATCAGGCATGGGTGCACCTCTATTCCACTGTTCGGTAACAGCGCGATAGGGAATGGCAGCCCTGTACCGCACAGCATCTGCACGTGGGGAGCCGCACTGCAGAGCACCATATTGCCTACTATGACTGAAAGAATGGTGCGCAGACAGGCAGTGCAGTGGTCTGCGATTGAGTTGGCAAATCTGGTGGCAATTGTGGAGCCTCACCATGGGCCTCTCTTCAGGGAGGCACCCCTGGAGAGGGCCAGGACTCAGGTGTGTCAGGAGGTGGCCACTGCCCTGGAGGAGGCCACTGGATGGGGGAGGAGCTTGGAGAAGTGCAGGCACCACTACGGGGACCTGCGGAAGAGGGAGCTGGAGCTACTGGCACGACTGCGGGCACGTGCCAGGAAGGGCACAGTGCCACGTCCAGATAGGGGTTCCGTCAACACACTTTTATTGTCCATATGGGTAACAGTGTTGTATGTGTCCAGCACATAGGGGAGGGACCATCTGGGGTTGGCTGTGGCGGTGTTCACAGGTTGTGGGGTGGGGTGGGTGGGTCTGGCTGGGTGGGAGGGCACACACCTTGGGGCAGGGGGACTTTGCTTCGGGATTGTACTGATGTTCTTCTCTCCTTGTTTTCCCCACAGACCAGGAAGAACGCTGCCATTTGAGAGAGGAGCGGCGGAGGGAGGAGGATGGTACAGCCAGGTGGGGCGAGGGCCATCACTGCCCACCTGACCAGCCTGATGAGGGTGAGTGCCATACATCCATGATTACTATTGCATGCTGTGTGACAGGGTGGGCAGCGGGGCATGGCCACCATTCATCGACACCACTGCCATGCACACAACTTGTTACAGTCAACACTGTCCAGTGGCAATACATGTCTGGGAGGGCGTCAATGGTGGTCCATGCATGCACCAGGTGCATGGTTGTGCCACTGCCTTTGCACCACATAGCGATGTCACTAAACAGCCATGGTGGTGCTGTGCATGACTTGGCCGGTGGGTGCGTACAGTGTTCCATATGGCTGTATGCGCCTGTCTGGGCAGGTCCTGTGGACATGATCACTGCAGGTGATCACACACCATCACAGTGGTATGTCCCATGGCCGTATGCCATGCACAGTGGGTGGGCTGTATGGGGTTGTGCATTCACACTTATTGACTGTGCCCCCTTGTCCTAGGTACCTGCCATATACGGGACATCAGGGAGGCTCTGAGAGACATACTACTGGTGGCCCAGGAATCGCTGGACATCCTCAGGTGGATAGATAGCACCGGGGTCCTGAGGAGGCACAGAGGCCGGAGGAGTCGGAGCGGGGAACGGCACTCCCACTAGGGTTCTATCAGTCCCTGTATTCCCCTACCCCCCTGGACCCACCCTCACCTCCTTTCCCATCCCATTTGTCCACCCCTGCCCCTACCCACCCCCACCTTGTTTGTGGCACCTCCCAACCTTGTATATAGTTTTTTTTTGATATTGTAAATAGTTGAATTTTATATTAGTTCAATACATTTAATTTTGATATGAATACTGTGGTGGTCTCTGATTTGCAGTGGGCTATAGGTGCTCAGCTGCAGTGGTGTGCATGGCATCAGCGGTGGTGCAGTCATGAGTATGTGTGTGTGTCCGTGTGGAGGTGACTATGGTGTGGGGGTAGCTATCAGTCAGTGTCTGTGGTGTGTGTGTTGTGCCCTGTGCACTGGATGACTGTGTGCAGTGGTCCATAGCACATGCTCTGTGTCCATGGTGCACCCATCAGCCCATCCATGGCCTGTGCAGCTGACACACATGCATGTCTGTGACCTGCATGGTCCACTGGCATGTCAGTGGTGGCAGTCCCTGCAGGGTGACCACTGTACCCGTCACTTTGCTGGGTTTCCTCTGTCACTGGCGTGGTGCATGCCTGGCTTGGGTGGCACTGTGGGCACCACAGTCATTGTCCCACCTCCATGCTGTGCCTTGTGTGTGTTGCAGGGGATGTGCCCCACTACCTGTGACTTGTGCTCCGGGTGACTGCTGGTGGTGTACGGGTCCACAGTGCCTGCACAGGGTGGCTGGCACTTCAGTGCCATGGAGGACAGTGGGTTGTGTGTACACAGCTTACATGGGCCCACAATGGGGGCTTGCTTGTCCCACCACTGTGTCCCTGTGTTGTTGTGCCCTTGGGTATGGGTGGGTGTCTGTCCATACACTGTGTGGCATCCGGTGTGGTTCTTGCTTCCACGCACCCCTGTGGGTGGCTGTGCTGGCTGTTGTGGCCAGTGGTGGGTTGGGGTGTGTCACTGGACTACTGTGCAGTGTGCTGTACCACTAGTGGTGGTGTCAAGGGCACGCCCTGTCCCATGTGGAGTACCTCTTGTGCCGATGCATGGTTGGTCTCTCAGCAGTACCTTGGGGAACTGTGCATGGTGGCACTGTGTCTGCCATTGTTGCATTGCTGTGTGCTGCCACCCACTGATGGGTGCTCGTGGTGGGGCTGGCTTGCATGGTTCTGTGGTGCACAGGGTTGCAGTGTCACAGTGGGGGTGGTGGCATGCATGGGGTTTCCTGCAGTGGTGGTCACTGCTCATGGGGGGTCTGGGGGTCAGGGTGCAGGGTCTGCTCTGCACTGGGGGGGATGGTGTGGCACAGGGTGGTCTGCCCTCCTTGTGTGCCAGTCACAGCTTGCCGGTAGGTGTGATGGGGCACCATGGCTCAGCTGTGGGTTGTTTGTTTGTCTCCATGGGCCAGTGGTTATTCCAGCCTTCCCCCAGTTGTGCAGTGCTTGGGGTGTTGGGGGGATGATGTCTGTTCTGCTGTGTGTTCCTGTGCCCATCTCTGGCATGGGTGGTGGGCCCCTACCTCCCTGGTTGTGCAGTTACATTGCTCTGCTGCTGGGGGGTTCCATGGTTGCGCTATGGCACCTCTAGACTGCTCAGCTTCCCCTCCCTAGTTGTGCTATGGCACAGGTAGTGCGATATTTAGTCGTCGGCTGTAGGAGCAATTTGGCCTGCTCCATTTTTGAATATCGCGTCTCTTGCACATGGGCACAATAGACTTGCGCTTGCACCTGCTATTGCACACTTTTTGGGAGCAGTTTGAATATCTGGACCCGTGTCACTAACTCAAGTACTGAGGGTAGAAATTTATAAAGGACTGAAATGCTTCAAGAGACAGTATTGGTTGATGAAATACAAGGGCCTGCTCCACAGATGCCAGGTACCTCTAAACAAACTGATTTTGCTCCCGTTGAAATAACTGATGTTAATGTACAAAAGGAGCTACCTGGGAAGGATTCTTCCAGTAAAAAGGGAGTGCAAGAAATAAGGGCTGACAATATACTCGTACAAAAGTTAATTACACCAGGATTACCTATAGAGGAACAGACAATAGCTGAAACTATGCCAGTGGGTTTAGGGGTTCAAAACATGCAAGACCCAAACAAGAGACAGTTTATTTATTTTTATGTATTTGTTTATTTTGAAAGTCGTATTTACAACCTTTGAGTCAGGGACTCATTTACAAAGGCACCTCGTCACAGGGAGGGTAGACATGGTTACAGTGTGAGATACAACAGTGGTAACATACAGGTGCAATACAGATAACAAAAAGAACACAATATAACAGTGGTTTACGGGATAAAGGTACATGCAGTAAATAGCAATCATATAAAAAAAAAAAAGAAAGGGGGGGCAGTCCAATGGACATTGTCAAGGCTATGGTCAAGAAACGGGGAGGGGCAACCAACATTAGGTTTTACAAACCTCTACTGAGAATGTCTGATTTATTTAAGAATAAAGAAGAGCATAATTAGATTGTTATACAAAGGTGGTGTGGCTAATCCCCCAGATAGATTGTATGTGGGGAGGAATTTGTTAAAAAGTTCAATGAAATTTTATGCCTCAGAAGTCTTTGCATTGATCCACACTGATGAATACAACTATGATGTTAGCTTTAAGACTGTAGAGGCATTGGACAGTTTGGGGTCAAATAGGGATACTCCGGTGTGGACACCATTTCTGGCTATACTAATCACAAAACTGGCAGTAAGAACAATAACTATCCTTTTTAAACATCACGGTGTAAACGTGGCAGATATTTTATTTTGATTGAAAAAAAGATGTGAGGTTTTGGAACACCCCTCCCCATTACTGACTCAGAACAGATTTGGACAGGAGGATGGAGGGTAAAATGCATGTTATTCATGTCTAATAATGGTATTATACATCTACCAGTTTACTTTTACCTAGAAGGGGATATGAGGTCCTTATTCCATCCTGGCCAGCCCAAGTCATGTCACAAATGTAGATCTCGACTTCATCTCAGTAATGCATGTGACACCCCTAGATGCACAGATTATTTGGACACTGAACATTTGGCTGCCTCCTGTGTGAACCTGTTTCAATGTAATTTGTGTGAAGAGAAGGGCTACTCATATGTCAGGTGCCCCTGGGCGTCAAATAATGGGGATGACAGATCCACACATGAAACTATGATTACTCAAGCACACAACAAGGGATGTGCAATGGCTTCTGAAAGGAGAATGCAAGAAATCCATAAGGAAAAATAAAAAGAAAGAAAAAAGAAAATACACAGACCGAAGAAGATGGCCTAAGAGAAGATGCAAATGACATACAAGTACAAATGCTCAGTCAGGAAATAAATGGGAAAGAGACTAATGGACAACAGAAGGAACCACTATGATGGATTGAATAAATGAAGAGTGTTGAGAAACTAACTTGGAAAAATAAAATACAGAGTGGGATATGGAAGAAGTGGATGACAGAGATATTTTTAAAGTAAATCTAGAAGCTAGTACTTCCGCGGACCTTGGTTCCATGCCCCCCACTCAATTGTAGAGCCAGCTTTTCAACTGTCTCATATGAAAAAAAGACCAAGAGCAAAAACAGATAAAAGATTGAATCTAAAGGGAAAGAAAGGAAAATTGCAAAGGAGAAACAACAAGCATTTGTCAATGCCAAATGTTGCTTGCTTCTATGTGCTGTTTAGGTATTTGGAAGTCATTGGAGTGCAAATATTGAAAATTTGTGAACTTACGAGCGTGCGTAGGAACTGCGCAACGCACGCTTGTAAAACAGTCATTGTTAGGAAATTTTTCATGAAATGTTCAACATAGCCATTTTAAGACCTCTGGTCATGAACAGTGTCACTGTGATTTTGTTAATGTGTCCCATACATTGAGTTTGCACACCGACTGCGCCATTGTGCGCTACATGGGCGGAAACACGTTTTGGGCAGGATGTGAAAAATGACAGCTGTACTGCTCATAAGGAGGTGTGGTAAATGGCAATGTTGGAAAATCTGAGGGGAAATATTGAAAATTTCAAACTACGAAGTAGCGTGCGGAACTGTGCAACGCACACTCGTAAAACAGTCATTTTTAGGAATTCTTTCACCAAATTTTCAACATTGCCATTTTAAGATCTCTGCTCATGAACAGTGACACTGTGATTTTCTTAATGTGTCCCATACACTGAGTTCGCAAGACACCGACTGCGCCATTGTGCGCTACATGGGCGGAAACATGTTTTGAGCAGGATGTGAAAAATGACAGCTGTACTGCTCATGAGGAGGTGTGGTAAAATGGCAATGTTGAAAATCTGGAGTGAAAATATTGAAAATTTGTGAACTTACGAGCCTGCATAGGAACTGCGCAACGCATGCTCGTAAAACAGTCATTTTAAGGAATTTTTTCACCAAATTTTCAACATAGCCATTTTAAGATCTCTGCTCATGAACAGTGTCACTGTGATTTTCTTAATTTGTCCCGTACATTGATTTCGCACATCGACTGCGCCATTCTACGCTACAAGGGCGGAAACACATTTTGGGTGAGATGTGAAAAATGACAGCTGTACTACTCATAAGAAGGTGTGGTAAAATGGCAATGTTGAAAATCTGTAGTGAAAATATTGAAATTTCGTGAACTTATGAGCCTGCGTAGGAACTGTGCAACGCACGCTTGTAAAACAGTCATTTTTTGGAATTTTTGGACCAAATTTTCAACATGGGGTTTTTGGACCCTTCATGAATGAAGTGTCACAGTCATGGTGGTATTCAGGCCCAAAGGGTGATTTTGCAGTTACCGCGCAGTCACTGCACGAAATCACCCTTCGGGCCTGAATAACACCATGACAGTGACATCATTCATGAGAAGGGGTCCTAAAAACCCCATGTTGAAAATTTGCTGCAAAAATTCCCAAAAATGCCTGAGATATGCACTAAAGTTGAACCCCTCCTATCTAGCCCATTTAACAGCTTACCGGCATTTCCTCAGTTCGCGGTCGGCTTTGAAGAGTGCAGACGTGTTCCGGTCCACCAAGATCGTCGCGCCAGAGTCCGGAGGTAAGCATGGGGTAAGGGGGGTGGGGAGGCTAAAAGTGGGTGGTGCGGGTTGTGGGAGGGGGTCGGAGAGCGCATGCGGGACCGCTTTTGCTTTACAGGTTTAAAACAATAAAAGACATCGTGGACTCGTTTGCCACGCTGGAGTGGGCTCCCAGCATGGCACAAGGACGGGGCCATTCAGCTGATGGGGGATTGGGCACCCCGTCAGCCAAAGAGTGATTGCCCACGCTGGGGTGGGCTCCCAGCGTGGCACCAGCTACGGGGGACGACAGCAGCTCAGCCGGCGGGGATTGGGCACCTCGTCGGCTACACAGGACGTGCAGGGGCATGCACGCCTGCGTGTGGGGGGCTACGCTTATCGGTGCTCACTGGGCGTAGCTCCCATTCAACTGAGGCGATACTGCATTTTGGAGCGTGTCATAGACAGCTCCAAAATGCATTGGCATACAGGGGCCGCGTCTGCCAGCTCACTGACTGAATTGGAGGAGGAGGAGGTGACACACCTCCGAAATCTCAGATGATGGCGCTATGTTTCTTGCACATGCGTGCAAGCAACATAAAAATGGACCACAGTAAATCAATTCTAAGCCTTGCAAGCAAACCAAACTTGAGAAAATTCAAATGAGGACGACACAGACTCCGATTCCTCTTCTATAGCTTCTTCAACCAAAGGTCACTTCTCAGGCCTGGAAGATTCAGGCCAAGGAGACAGGGTTAAAAAGAAATGGATTACAAGACCACAGCAATAATGTTATATGGATGCCTTACATATTATTATTCACTCTACTGTGCATGGCATCTCTCAGTACAATAACTCTAAATGTGAACAGTATTAAAAACAGCAAAAGAAGCCTGACAGTCCTTGCAGAACTCCACACAGTACAAAGTAGATATTATGGGCCAGATATTCAGACTTGTGCCCAAGGATTGCGCAAGTACGGTGCAGCGCAATGCAGATGTGCCATGTGGGAACAGACTCCATATTCAGAAGATGCACCACCAAAATGCACCGGTGCAACCAGGCTGAATATAGCAAAGATGTGCCGTCGCTCAACCACAGATGCACTGGCACAACCATGAATGCATGGAACCAGGCCAGAACATACAACCCAGTAGGCTGAGCAAGGACAACAGGCTACAGGGACACACAGGCAAGGAAGCACAGGGGCATAGGGGCACAGTGCCCCACCAGCATGGCACAGCACAGGACAGTGGCGCACAGTCCCGGATGCAATGCAGGGCACCATGGGATGGTGCACACAGTACCCCTGCCCACCAACTGTGGCACAAGCACCAGGTCAACACAACGGCACCACTGGCATGCCAATGGCAGAGTCACACATGAGATACTCCTGAGGCAGTGACACAGGGAGCCATGGCCATGGTGCCAGGAGAACACATAAACACAGAGGTCCATGGTCCAGGGATGAGGGAGGCACAAGCCACCCAGGGTGGGCTGGGGATCATTTCGGCATGTCGCTTATTGCCTGTTATGTCCCTTCTCCTAGGTGTTCCCAGGATACAGCCATGGAGAGGAATGGGCAGAGTGGTGCGCCCCTTGGAAAGCCTGCTGGTGCAGCAGCAAAGAACGTCGACTCTCTTGGTGCGGCTGCTCCGAGACACAGCGGCAATATGGCGGAAGGTGCACCAGCTGGTGGTGGCAGGCCATGGCTGGCATTAGCCCTGTATACCTGTAACATGGCCCCTGTTTGTCCTAACCTTATCTGTTGCCCTAACCATCCCCACATCCCATTGTATTGCCTCTGGACCCTATACCCCCCTCCCGTGACCCTCCTCTGTACCATATGTGCACTGTATATAGTTATGCTGGTCCAACTTTAAGCAGAATTGCATGGTGCCGAAAGGCCTCTCACACAGTTTGCAAAGGGTGCTAACAGAAGACATAGACACGTGTTTCGTCCTACCAGGACTCATCAGTATGCCTCATCTGTTTGACACCCCAGTGGAGTGGACCAGCTACCCTTAAGGCAGTGTGCACTGGACAGTGGAGACACACACCAGTAGAAGGACCACAAAGGTACCACGCATGGAGGGCCGCACACGCCATCCACACAGCACACCACACTGGTGCAGACAGGCACACAGGGCCACACAGTGGGTGCATTGCCGTACAGGCAAGGCACATGATGCGGACCACAGACACCTATGGCAGCACACATGGTGGATGCCGTATGCGTACTCCCCCTGGGTGGCACAGTGCAAGCATATGTAGCGCAACACCAGCATGCCCACCAGAGAGCAGACCCACCACGTCGGTATCCACACATAGCTGTGGCAATTGTGTCCAGATCCTGCGGCCAAAAGAGACCCACAGATACACAGTAATGTAATGTGAACATGCCTACCTTGCTGCCACCATCTTGCCAGTCCAGCTTCAGACCCCCAATGTGCTCTTGCACCACGGCCATGGCCCCGGGCCCTCCTGTGATTCTCTGGTCTTGTGGAAGGCAACGAGAGAGGTGGAAAAGAGTGAACAGGCATGCACAGACAGCCCCCCCCACCACCCAGTCTGCATGGTGCAATGCCCGCCCCATGGCCCTGGTGCCTGCACGACCACAGCATGTACAGCTGCATAGAGCGGGGCAGTCATGTAGGACATGCAGCAACTGTCAGGACCATGTCGACCCGTTGGCAGCGGCATACACTGCACAACCATAAACCCACAACAGTCATGCCCTCTGCATGTCTGACACATGCACATACTAACCTGGCTGTGGCACTGCCTCATGCTCCACGCATGCCTGCAGCTGTCGCAGCCTCTCAGGGTCCCGGCGGCACAGGTCACCATACCGGTGCCTGCACTGCTCTGCTGTGCACCTCACCCCTGTGCACTGCTCCAGGTCCATGGCCACACGGTCCCACACTGCACTATGGGGCTGCTGCAGAGGGACCTGCCCTAACAGAAGGGGCATAAATGGCTGGACAAGTGCAACAAGGTTGCACATTTCAACCTCTGTCCATTTCATTGCTCTCTGGGAGGCAGTGGTGCGCGCCATGACTCCTGTACTCTGTGACTGTTAGAGGTGTTATGGCCTACACAGCATGCACATGTTGAGGCACATGGGTGTTGCACAATAGCATACCATTGTACGCATCCATGCAGCACATGGATGCGTGATTGGCATGCACTGTGGAAGTGTATCACGCAGCACTGCACATGCGCACAGTGTCATGGCCTGGTGGGTGCCCAGGGTCATGTTCATGACCTTGACGGCACAGAGCATGACCCAGAGCAGTGATGCGCATGTTCCTGGCACCCGCAGCATGCAGAATAGTGCATCACTGGCATCTGCGCTATAGGCCAGTGGACCGTGATGTGTGTGCATGTCCTATTGGCGCCCAGCACCGCATGTGCACTGGGAGCACATCATGCAGTGCAGATGGTTGCACGATAGGCTATTGCAATGGTGTGCGCACATGTGCACTGCAGGGTCTCGTACCGCACATGCGTGGTGCTTGTGCCACACAATTGCTCTGGTGAAACATGATTGAGCACGGCACAATAATGCAATATTCAATCGCCATATGCATATTGCCTCATGAGCCTATAAGCGGTGCAGTGGGGTGCATTAGCATATCATTACCATTGCGCACAGGCTCATTTGCATACATTGCGCCTTATAAGAGCCACGACACAGCACAGGTCACAGACTGGTATTGCAGCCTGCTTGGTAAGGGGATGCTAGGGATTGAGAGGCCAGGACAAACACTGCAACAGATCGCTGTACTGTGCCATGCTGCCACAGACCAGCTGTGCTGTCAGTGTCCACAGGTAGCAGAATGTCCGAGTCAGAAAGAGAGGAGGAGCATGGACCTGCCCACAAGCACAGGCCCAATTTCATGAAAGAAGAGCAGTAGGCCCTGTTTGAGGCCTACTTCAACAGGGAGGACCTGCTGAGTGGTGCCATGGGTACATCACAGGAGCGGTCGGCCAGGTGAGATGCAGTGGCCACCTATGTGAATGTCCATGGCAGACACCAGAGGAGCACCCAGAAGTGCCACAAGAAGGTGGCAACAGACAAGCGCTGCATCAAGGAGAAGGTGGCAGCCATTGGGGCGTCTCACAGCAGGACAGGCGGAGGACCATCCACCACACCTGTGCTGATGGTGATGGAGGAGATGGTGGCAACCACCATCTGCCATGCTGCCATAGAGAGCATTCCTGGTGGTGGATTTCAGATGGGTGGCCACCCCTCACAGGATGGTGAGTAAATGCATAACATGCTTGGGTGGCAGGTATGGGCTGTACCATGGCAGGTGGGCCTGTGGCCGTGCTGCATAGCACATGCGTGTGATGCCTGCGGCTGTGCATGGTGCACCGGTGGATGGCAGCCACAACAGCATGCACCCCTGGCTGTGGGTACCACCTACATGTGTGCTACAGCAACTCTGACTCTGTGTTCCTCCTTTCCAGCACCATCACATCTCCGCGGAGTGGCCCAGGAGGAGGTGGAGGAGGATGCCGACATGGGCCTGGAGCAGATGGTGCCATCAACATCCATGGGCATCCATGGCAGGGACTGGCCATGACACAACAGTGTGGGGCTGTTGGATACTCTGGGGCTAGAGTTGGATGATGTGCTGTCATAGATCCTTCTGGGTGACAGCCTGCCTGTGCTTTGCGCCGGCACCCAGCTGGGTGGCGTGTCCAACTCCGATGATGACATAACTCTGATCCTGGACAGCACAGGGCATGTGGTGCCAGCCACAGTCCAGGGACAGGCACAGGCACCATCAGGACCCATTGCTGAGCCTGCGGCTGCACAGCCACCCCGTATCCATGCCAGTTCAGTGTTGTGTAGTGCCACTGCTGTGCCTGGTGAGGGGGGTGCTGTTGCAGATGTGGATGCACTGAGCACAGACCAGCAGATAGTTGGGCTGTGGTGGCAGGATGCAGTAACCGCCAGGCAGCATGCCACAGGGGCCACTGCCGGTGCGCCCATTGCCACATTACCCCTGTGCAGTCCCCTGTGCAGTGTCCAGCTGAGTGGGGCACTGAGCAGCAGGGCAATGAGCAGTGTGCCGCATCACCCACAGCTGGCCAGCATCAGGGCCAGGATGCGCAGGATGCCGACCAGCTGGCAGAGCACACCAGGCTGCTGTGGACATCCATGGAGAACCAGGTGCTGCTTGCCATGGAGATACGTGCACTGCAGGCAGTGGTGCATCAGCTGGCCGAGTGTCAGGAAAGTGGACATGTGCAGCTGATCAATGAGCTCCGCCAGCTGCTGGAGGCCACGATCGCATCACTGGACCACATGACCAGTGCCATTGAGGCCAGGTTTGCATTGCTGGCAGCCGCTGGGCACGGCTGTGCACATAGAACCCCCCACAGTGCATTGTCAACTCCACAGTTCCAGTGTCTGGTGACCCCTGCGTGACAGATGCTGGGTTCCAATGTGGCCATCCCTGACACCCCCGTCGTGAGCCTGTTTGGCCGACTCTACACCCCAGTGAGAACCCGGTCGCATTCTTAGACCTCCACCCCTGTGAGTGTGTTGGACACTCCCCTGTTGGCCATTGCGCATCCTGTGGTTGCTGACCGGCCTGGTTGTGGCTGCCCACATGGCTGTGGCAGCTGTGGTACCACTTGGTTGCCCTGATGTGTGTGCTGCCCTACCCTGCTGTCCGCTGCTGCTGCCCAGTGCATGTGTGGGTGGTGGTAGTGCCCCATGCATGTAGTGGTGTGCATGTGTGGTGTGATGCATGCCCTCTGTGTGTGCTGGCCAGGCAGCTGGGCCTTGTGGCATGGGTGTGATGAAGGCAGCTCTGCTGTAGCTGTGCCTGTGCACCGGTGTCATGTGTCTCATCCATGCCATGTCCTGCAGCCCGTGTGTATGTGCCGGTGCCTGTGCTGTGTGCTGTGTGTGTCTGTGTGGCACGGCATTTACCGTGCATGCTGTGTGTGCCTGTGTCCCTGCATGCATCCCTCTGTGCCTGTTCAACCCTGTGGGTGAGGTAGTTGTCCATGCAGCACTTGCACGCATGTCGTCACACGTACCTTCATTCTCCATAATGCTCTTGTGTGATGGTGGCCCTATGCCTCCTGACCTCTGCTGCCAGCCAGGGGTCCCACCTCCCCATAGGTGGCTGCACACCCCCCTCCGGCCTGTCTTTACTGTCCTCCCCACTGCTGTCACCCTCATCTACCTAGACAGCTATCCCATGGTCAATGGCTATGTTGTGCAGCATGCAGCAGGCCAGGAATAAGCCACAGGCTTTCGATGGGCTGTATTGTAAGGCACCACCCGAAATGTCTAGGCAATGGAACTGCATCTTCAGCATGCCGAAGACACGCTCAATGAAATTGCATGTTGTGGTGTGTGCCTCATTGAACCTCTCCTCCAAGGGGGAGGATGGTCACCAGTAGGAGTGAGCAGCCAGGGCCTGAGTGGGTATGCACTGTCACCTGTGTGGGGAGAGGGCATGGTTATCTCTGTGCTGTGCTTGTTCCACCCCCTGGCTCCTGCAGCCCTCTGCCCCCTGTGTCCTTGCCTTCCTCTCCAGCCTTGCTGCACCCGCCTCCATCTCTGTGCCTTGCTCACCTAACAGGTGCCCCATGTGGATCTCCCCATGCTTGAATCTCTGGCACAGTATGGAACTGTGCCAGATATAGGTGTTGTGTGCGCTCCCAGGGTGTGTGGCACAGATATTGATTATGCATCCCATGGCATTGCACACCACCTGGCAGTTGATGGATGGATATCTCTTGCAGTTGATGTAGGTCACTCCCTCAGGGCCAGGTGGTATGTGTATGGCCATGTCGGTGCAATCTATGGCCCCTATCATGCCTGGCATGTGTGCCACCCTGTGGAAGTCCTGCATGTTTGTTGTACACTCTGCCTGTGTGCTTGGGAATTGCATGAACTCTAAAGCATGTGGCAGCAGAGCATTGAGGAACTGTGTGAGGAGGCAGGACATGGCTGACTGGGTGATCCCTGTGGTGCCACCTGTTGGTCTCTGGAAGGTGCCTATGGTGAGCAAGCGCATCACTGCTGTCACCTTGGTCTCCACAGATATGGCGTGACTCTGTCTGGTGGGTGCCTGCAGCTCATCACTGCACAGCTCACAGAGCTGCCCTGTTCAGGTGCTACCAGCCTACAATCTCCACATCGCTGTAGTCCTAGAACATGAGGCAGGCATGGTACAGTCTGTGTTGGGCATACCACTGCCAGGCCCTTCGTCTGCCACATTGCTGTTCCTTCCACCTCCTCATGCCCCTCATTACCTGTTCCATTACAAATGGTGCTGCATCCATCCTGGTCTGCTTGTTGCTCAGGGTTGTGCATCTGCTGTGTCTGTATTTAAGCCTGTTTTTACAGGCCCAAGTCCACCTGGTGCATCCTGTGTTTTGCTCCTGACTTGCACCATGGTTTCGGGTTGAATATGCCATTGCACTGCATATTCATGGGAACACTTCCTTGCACTTGCACTGTGTATATTACATTTGTGCCATGGTGCAATGAGACTTGCGCCATGCAGCCGCATCAGTTGAATATCGATCTGTGGCGCAAGTCTGTAACTGCACCTTGGTTGCAACTCAGTCGCACCATGTGTAGCTGCTCTGAATATCTGGTCCCATATGTCTACAGGACACAAGATTAAAAACTATATCAGAAATAGCAAATGCAACTAAACTATGGACTAAAGAGGTTACATTTTTGTCACAAGGACCAGAACTATGTGATGGGTTAGGGATTTTGTTCCTGATCTCAAACTTAAAAGTAACATGACTGATTGATTTAGATCCAGGGAGAGCACTTATTTTAGATATACAATGTGGAACCATTATAGTACGAATAATCGATATATGCTCCACAAAGCAAAATCAAAAGAATTGAATTATTTAAAAAAATACAGGCACATTTACATATGGCCAGGTTAGTTATCTGGGGTGGAGACTTCAAATGTAGTCTATACCAAACAGACAGAGGGTTTAAAACAAACAAACTGTATTGTGACACAGACACTTTAAACATTCCTCTCAACTGCTATGAATTCTGCATAGCGCTATGATTTTCACATTCACATTTACCATTGCTCCTCACAGGATTACTGATGTTCCTCATAGTGTTAGAGCTGTTTCTGGACACACAAACTAGTACATCATTGAACTGAGTTGATAGAAACATTCATTATCACAAACTACATGGGCCCTACTATCTGTAGACATAATATTGTTTAAAATAAGAAAGTGCTACACATTCTGACCCTTTGCTATGATTTTTGAAGGCCAGTGCTATGGTTTTTAATGCTGGGAGGTTGAGAGGTATGACTTTAAATGATATTACTATGACATCTGATTTAAAAGATTCATATAGAACAGTACAGAAACAGGGAAAGTTTACATACATTAGGGGTAAACACTCCACCAGAATTTACTTTTTCTTTTTTACAAACATAGAAGTATCATCAGCTAAAGTACATGGCATAGCCTTTTCAGACCACAGAGCAGTAGAAATAGAAATTAAATGGGGAAATACACCACCTTATGGTAAAGAGACTTGGAGACTAAATGCCAATCTTTTAACATCAAAATATATTACCAAACAATGGAAACAGTTATGGATTGCTCGAAAATCAATCCTATGTATGTATGCCATGTACATGGAATGGTGGGAAGATTCAAAGAACAATTTCGGCTCCCTGTTTCAAAAACTGGCATATAAACAAGTACTAGACACGTAACTCAATTACTTAAACCTAAGAAAACAACTGCATTTATTAATATCCAAAACCAAAACTCTTTAGTATAGATTACAGTCAACAAATAAATATTAAAAAGGAAATGTATAAACTGCAATATGATAGGGCTAAAACTCTTCAACAGGAACTTAGGTTTGGGATGGAAAGTAAAAAACACATTTATGACCCTTATAAGGACAATCAGAAAAGGACAGATAAAAAATGTATTTTAGAATTAGAAGATGACACTGGGAGGATGTAGAAAACAAAAGACAGGATACTAGGGGTGGTAAATCAATATATTCTAAACACGTTTGGTACACCCCAGGAATCCATAGTCCCATAAATTACTTAAAACAAATACAGGTACCTTATTTAACACAACAACACAACAACAACAAAATGAATTGGAGAAACCAATTTCAGAAGAAGAAGAAGAAGTTAAATTAATGGTAACATCCCTAAGGAATAATGCAGCTCCTGGAAGTGACGGACTTAACCACAGAATTCTATAAACAGTTTTTGGTGGACTTACTTCCAGAACTTACTTGTTTATTTAATAAAATCCTAGACTCACAAAGAATCCCTAAGTCAATGGCTGCAGCAGATTTGATATTTTTGTATAAAAAGGATGATACAAATCTACTTGCAAATTGGAGAACAATCAACCACTTAAACACTGATTTTAAGATCCTTGGTAAAATTCTTGCTGAAAGGTTAGCTAAAATTTTGGAAACCCTAATTAGCACTGCCTAGACTTGCTCTATCCCCAAAAGAGGGATGCATGATAACTTAATTATTTTAAGAGAACTATTTCAATGTTGTCAGGAAGGAAATGAAGAAGGATTTCTGCTGAGCTTTGACCAGCAGAAGGCTTTTGACTCTTATCTCCCGTGAGTACATGTTTTTAACTTTAAAGACATTTGGAATTCCCAACCCATGTATACAATGGATTAGAAGTTTATATCAAACAGCAACAGTAACACCTAGAATTAATGGTTGAAAGGGGAACACAATACGGATATACAGAGGTGTAAGACAAGGATGCCCGATAAGCCCCCTATTGTACATCTATTGCATAGACCCTTTGTTACGTACAATCATGGATAGGGATCAAATAGAGATAATTAAATTATCAGTATTAAGCACTCCATTAAAGGCTTTGGTCTATGTGCATGATGTGGTGCTAGTGGTTAATAACAACACTAGAGAAGTAGAAATCACACAACAACTACAAGTATACTCCAAAGTTTCTAGGTCCAAGATCAACATGGATAAAAGTGCTGGGATCCAGCTAAGAATAGGGCCACGAGTAAGGTATGCTTAGACAGGAATAACTTTGACACAAGGGCCTATTTCAATATTAGGTATTATGTTTGGAACTGGCAATTTGGCCATCATGAATTGAGAAAGGAAGATAATAGTAGCAGGTTTGTCAAAATCATGGATTCATAGACAGATTTCCAAAAGAAAAAGAATATTATTGAACAAGAATCTGTTAATACCATTTTTATATGTAAGCTTTTTGTTCCCACCCCCATTACAGATGGAAACAAGATAGGTTAGTATTTTCTTTCAGTCACTCTGGGGGAGTCAATTAAACCCAATTGAAAGAGACACTACATACTGGCCTATAAAGGAGGAAGGGATAGGTATGATTAACCCAATTGTTTTCTATTATAGTATGTTTTTGTACTATTATGTTATTGCATGGCACAATCAAGCTTGTAAGCAGTGGCAGGGAATAATAGAGGAATGGGCAAATGCAGTATGTGTAAAACTGCTTGGGTCCAAACAAACAGTAGACTGCTAACTATAACTAATGTGATACCAGTACATGTAAAAACTATGTTCCAGAAATTAATACGATGGAAGGTACCTTGCCATACTGCAAAAACAAGTACCAGGCAAGGTATATATGATTTCATTCTTCAGTCTCACTGCCAAGGGGTGGTATTTCTACCTAACTGTCCAGCAAACCAAAATGGCCGAATACCTGCAATTTCATGGGATTTACTTTGGTTAACTATACATGGTAGACTGAATGTAAAGAATAACAACAAACATATGCCAGTAACTGAAAGATTTTTTCCTAGACCTGGATGTCAAACATTTTGAAAACACAAGAGCATCCCTTCTTTGAGGATGCTTATGTTAAACAGCTGTGGGATGAAATGGCAAAAGGGTGGCATTTTCCTTGGTTTCAATCTCTGACATATACAGAAGTGAGTTTTGCAATTTTTCATCAGAAATGGGCCATATTTCATACTAAGACTCTACAAGTGATATTTGCAGTCTTAAAATATGATATATGACAAACAAGATGCAAATGGGTGTTACAGCAGCAGTATATGATTAAAGAAAGGTTTTGGAAAAATGTGAACATCTCAATGCAATAGGTATGCAATTCAGATGTAAGGAAACTGCCAGGACATGAAGTAAATCAGTTGTGGAAAGCGTGTTATGGCATTTTACAGTAAAAAAAGAGTAGTAGTAGAGTATAGGTCAGGTGTTGGGAACACATGATTACAGATTGTGTGAATATTTAACTGTAAATACTGTATAGGCACTTGGTTAGGACTGACTTGTTTTGAATTTTACTACCCTTTTCCCCCAATAAAATTCCCCTGCTCTTACCAGCAGGGGGACCCTTGTCAGTCACTGCCAAGATGGCTGACATGTGGGACAGTGGTGGTGGAGGTGCTGGAGGTGCTTGTCCTGTTTCTGATGCCATGAGTAGGTCTCCTGTTGTTGGCCCTGCTGACTGTGCTTTGAATACCTCTGATGTGGATCGTTTGGATACTTCCTCACCTTGCAGCTCTATGCCTGACATTTCTACTGACTCTGCTGGGGTTGCACCCCCTTTGGATATGACTACCTGCTCCCGTTCTGACTCATCTGGACCTCCTGCTGATTCACTGCCTGCCCTGCTTCAGGTTCCTTCTGCAGAATCCCTCCAGCATTCTGCAATGTGGCCACACTGCCAGTTTTTGGTGCAGCTTTTACAAGAAGACTCTGCCCGCACAGTGACTCCTGTTACATTTTCCCCTCCCACTGATGCATTTTCTATTCCCTCCCAGATAACTTTGCCTAAGACCATGACTGCACTTCCCGTACCTGACTCCAGGGAGTCTGCAGTTTCCTCTGCAGTGGTCCTTAGTACTTCTCATCTTTCCTCACTGCCTGAACACCGTACTCCTCATGCGCTCCCAGACTCCCAACATTAGAAACCTGAGGCTGCTCTCTGTGTTGCTAGTTGGCTGCGCTCTCAAGATGGTGTGGGTTGGTCTTCTCCTGGTCTGGTCCGGGCTTCTGGTATTATTACAGCTGCCAATTCTGCTGACTCTCCTGTTTCTGGGGATTTATCCACTGCTTGGCTGGAGGATGTTGCACTGCCTGTGGATGTCTCGCCTTTTGCTCTTTCTGCTGCTGCTTCCACGGAGACCATCTTTGACCCATCGCTGCCTATGGGGCTTCCTGATCCAGCCCCTTCCTGTGCTTCAGGGGTTTGGGACCATTCGCTGAATAGTGCTCCAATTTCTGTGGCTGCTGCCTGCACTGCTAATTCCAATTTGGAGGAAAATACTGGATATCATTTTCGAATGGCTGATTTATTCACAAAACTGAGAGAGCCTTTACAGAGACATAATGCAGTGCAGCTCAGATTCACTGGTGGCATTTCTCAAGCCCCTGAAAAAAAGACAGTATTGCATGATATGTTAAGGGGTTCTATGGGAATTAATATCTCTGAGTTATTTGCCTTTATTCACATGAAGGGGGAGTCTACTTATGATTTAAGTTTCAAAAATGCTGTTTCATTAGAAAAGTTTTGACTACATTTTCAGTGGTAAAGGACACCCCTTTGTGGCAGTCCTTTTCTCCCATGCCCCTCACAAAACCTACAGTTAAGACCATTACTCTTTTGTTTCATAGCGAGGGGGTCAGTATTCAGGATATCCAGTATTGGCTGTGGCAATGTTATGATGTTCTGGACTGCCCTCAGCCAATACTGGACAATGATTTTGTTTGTACTGGGGGATGGCGTGTTAAGGTTCAACTTAAACAAATGGATGCAGGTATTTCCCATTTCTCTGGCAGTTTTTTATAGGCAGGGATTGCGGCCTCTGTTTTTACCTGGGGCAACCCAGAACATGCCACAAATGTGGTGCCCGTACTCATCTAAGATGCATCTGTGATAAGCTTTGGTGCAATCTGTGCCTGGAGTATGATCATGTGAGTTTGGGCTGCTCTAGTCCATTTTGTTGCAATTTATGTGATGAACTTGTCCGTTCCTATAGGCAGTGTCCATGGGTGTCCCACAACCACCTTGACCATGCCCCCAGGACCCAGTACAACTGATTACTGATTCCCAAGTGTCTGCTCAGTCTTCATGGGACTCCCTCCCCCCCGGCAGAGAAGGATTCCCTTGTACACACCATTCCTCCCCCTCCCACTTCTCCACTGGCTCCTCTCGATTTCCACTCTCCAATTGTTGATCCCTTGGTAGCTATTCCAGATTCCCCCCCTTCGGTTCTGGCTCGTGGCCCTGTGGGAACTCCCAGTCCAAATTCAGCTGCCATGCCCCCTTCCCCCAACTGATGATCCCCTTATAGAAGTTGTTAAGTCCAAAAAGGTGGGGAAAAGTAAGAGGAAAGCTGATATCTCCCCTCCTAAGAAAGCAGTTATTACTAGGAATCGTTATCAAGCCCTCATGAAGTGCCATCAATGGGGTGATATGCAGGAGGAAGGGGACAATTCTGACTATTCTTCCCTCATGGATTTTGCCTCAGACAACCACTCTGATTCTGCTCCTGAATGTAGAAAATTGGGTAACAGGAAGTCTCAGAAGGGCTCTAGTGCCATGACCTGATCCCCTTTCTTCAGCCATGTAGGGTCCTTTTCCTTTTGAAATTTTAACCCTGAATGCTTGTAGCATCAAATCCTACAGGAAAAGGATTTCTGTCCTGCACTAGCTGATGAACTTGTGAGCTATTTTTTTGCAGGATACCCACATTGAAACATCTTTTGAGCTTGCCAAAGTTAGGTAATTGTGGCCTATAGGCCCTTCCTTCTTGTCTCAAGGAGCTGACCTCTGCAACGGAGTTGGTATTCTTCTCTGTGGCTTTGATTTTTGGGTCATACGGCTTGTAGACCTTTGCCCTGGTCATGCCCATATACTGAATGTTTCCCTTACAGTGCCTATTTTAGGCTTATTAATGTTTACACCCCTCAGACCATTGCCCTATGTTCTGACCTTTTCCATTTATTTCAGTCTTATCTTCATATGTCTAGGCATGTGGTCTTTGACTATGACTTTAATTGTAACATTTTTCCTGGGGATAAAGATGGCAAGACCACTAACGATTTTGCTGATTCTCGCTGTCTACAGTCCACTATTACAACTGCTGGACTTTCTGATGGTTACCAATCTCTGCATCCCAGAGGGGTTAAAACTTACCTGAGGGGCACGTTACCGACCAGTATTGATTATTGTATTTCTTTCCACTTCTTGGTGCCTTGTCATTGCTACTATGATTCCTTGTGAATTCTCTGACCATTTAGCAGTTTCTGTGTCCTGTACCACTCAGGTAACTTTTCCCCACTCAACACCACGATCCTGCTGGAAATGTAATAATTTGTTATTGGATGTCCCCCATATTGTTGCTTCTTGTACTGAATTGCTGAGGGCCCGGGTATATCTTATGGATGCCTACGATACCTTGGGTGCCTGGTGGACTGCCTCTAAGCTTGATTTTAAGAAATTTCTTCTCAAACATGCCAGATACATAGATACATAGACAGTGTTGGCAGATAAGGGCCTATGGCCCACCCAGTCTGCCCATTTGAGCTTGTAAGTTCAGTTTGTTTTCGTAGAAGTCTGTTGCCCCTTACCCCTGACCTCCAGAATTCCTTTATGTCTATCCCATGAATTCTTAAATCCTGTGATTGTTTCAGCCCCCACCACTTCCTCTGGCAGGGTGTTCCACTTGCCCACTACCCATTCTGTGAAGAAATTCTTCCTCACGTTTCCTCTGAATCATTCTCCCTCCAACTTCATCCCATGCCCTCTAGTCCTGGAATATCTTTTTCACTTAGAAATAGTGTATTCCTGCACCCTGTTCCTCCCTGTAAGATACTTGTATGTCTCTATCATATTCCCTCTCTCCCTCTCCTCTCCTCCAGGGAGTACATGTTCAGTTCCTTCAACCTGCCCTCATAGGATTTGTGATGCAATCCATGTACCATCTTTGTTACCCTCCTCTGAACCTTCTCTACCCTGTCTATGTCCTTACGTAGGTAAGGTCTCCAGAACTGTACACTGTACTCATGGTGGGGCCTCACTAGTGTCTTGTATAGTGGAATTATGACCTCCCTTTTCCTGCTGGTGATGCCCCTGCCTATGCATCCCAGCATCCTATTTGATTTACCTGCTGCCTTGTCACACTGTTTCCCTACCTTGAGGTCATCAGAGATGATAACCCCAAGATCCCTTTCCTGCTTGGTGCATGCTATATCCTCCCCCCCCCACAAATGATATATTGTACCAGGGTTTTTGTGCCCCATATGCATTATCTTGCACTTCTTTGCATTGCATTTCAACTGACAAACCCCTGACCATTCTTCAAGTTTCTGCAAGTCCCTTTTCATTCTGTCTACACCCTCTGGTGTGTCTACTCTGTTACAGAGCTTTGTGTCATCGGTGAGCAGTGAAATTCTGCCTTCTAGGTCCTGCGCAATGTCACTGATGAAGATGTTGAATAGAACCGGTCCCAGCACTGATCCTTGTGGTGCCCCACTGGTCACTCTTCCCTCTGTGGAGTGACAGCCATTTACCACCACCCTCTGTGTCCTGCCGCCCAGCCAGTTACCTACCCACCACACTACTGTCCTGTGCACATCCATATTCCCCAGTTTGTGTAATAGTCTTCTATGTGGCAGTGTCAAAGGCCTTGCTGAAGTCCAGATAGGATATGTCCACTGTCCTCCCCTGAGCCACCTCCCTAGTCACCCAGTCAAAAAATTCAATGAGGTTGGTCTGACATGACCTCCCCCTGGTGAAACCATGCTGCCTTGGGTCCTGTAGTCCACTGACAACCAGATGCTCCACCAATCTCTCCTTCAGTAGTGCTTCCATGATCTTCCCCACTACTGAGGTGAGGCTGACTGGTCTGTAGTTCCCCGCTTCCTCTTTGTTCCCACTTTTGTATAAGGGGACTACATCTGCTGTCCTCCAGTCTTTGGGTACCTCCCTGTTTCCAGTGATCGGCTAAACAGGATAGCCAGAGGTTCAGCCACCACGTCTCTTAGTTCTTTAAGGACCCTGGGGTGCACCCCATCTGGCCCCATTGCTTTATCAACTCTTATTACTTTCAGTTCCTTCAGGACCCTTTCTCAGGTAAAGGGACTTGTGTCCATTTCTGCACCATTCTCACCCCTTGTACTCCCTTCAGACCCATTACCCTCCTTTTCCTCAGTAAAGACTAAGCAGAAATACCTGTTCAATATGTCAGCTTTACTGTTGTTATCCTCAACACGGCCCGCATCCTCCCCCTTCAGTCTCACTATCCCTCCCTTTGCTTTTTTTTCACTTATGTACCTGTAACAGGTTTTGTCCTCTCTACCCACTGATTTTGCAATGTGTTTTTCTGTCTGAGCTTTGGCTTCCCTTACAGACCTCCCTGCTAATGTAGGGCTACCTCTTCCTATCTTAAGTATCTGGCCCATTGTCAACAACTGTATGACCTTATTTCTAGCTCGGCAGAATTTCATTTGGATTTCAGCATGCCTGTTGCCCACGTAAGGATGGACATGGCTCTCTATCAATATAACAGAGCAGAATCTCTGTTGCTTGGGGCTAAGTTGGCACACAGGGTAAGAGGTCCTCTCTTGATATGTTCAAGAGTTGCAAGGATAGGATAGACCATACAACCCTATTTCTCAGACTTTACTTACTTCCCCTTCACAAGTGTAAGAAGTCACTGAAGCACACCTTCATCATATGTTTGCTATTCCTTCCTCTGCCCACTGGAACCCCCATTATTTACAAGATGTTGACATTCCCCTACTTTCTGATGACCTTACTGTCCCCTCACAAAATCCGTTACTCCAGCAGAGGCTGCTTCTGCCATACTCAAACTTAATAAAAAATCCTCGCCGGCCCAGACATTTTATCTGCAGTTTTTATATTATGTTTTCTGATTTTTTCACATATCCTGTCCACTGTATTTAATGATATTTTTTCCTCTGCCCACTTGTCAAGTTCAATGGCCCATGCTATCCTAATTTTGATGTTTAAAGTGATTTTCTGAGTTTGACACACACACAGGCTGAGATTGCAGTGACACAAGTGGATTTTCACCTTTGTTTCTTACACTGCTAGTAAAAAGAATTCAGTAGAATTCAGGTTTAGTTTAGTTTAGTTTATTAGTCTAGGAATTAATACCTTTGAGCCAGGGCTCTTTTACAAAGGTTCCACGTCACAAAGAACATTTAACAAAGCACGATACACATTACAGGTAAAACCAGACAGGAAAGTTACATCATAAATTTGCTATTAACAGTTTAAGGCAGTAATGTTTTTAAGTTTCATAGAAAAACAAGCTATAACGAGTTTCAGCGGTAGACAATTTCGAGGTTAAGAAACTTCCAGGAGAGGGTGACCATTAGGCGCCAAGGAGGCTAGAGGAGGGAAATGTGGTGGCGGAGAGTAAGTGAGAGGACAGGAAAAAGGGGGGAGGAGTTTGGGTGGAGACAGGAAGTAGTAGAGGTAAGAGGGTTCATTAGTCAGGAGGAAGAGGCCTCCAGATATGAGGATGGACATGAGGAGTAGTAGTCTTTATCTAGTGCAGTCACAGTTGCTAGTGGTGGTGAGGTGGGCATAGAGCATGGATTTGAAAGCTTCAAGCGAGGTTGAGGATAGAGTAGGTGGACTGAGCGCACTGAACCATGTCAGGGCCCTGTTCGAAAGATCTTTGTCCCTGTGCAGTCCGCTGCCCAGAACCAGGAAAGGTTGGCGTCAGATCTGGTGGAGGGTCGGACAGGATTCAGTCAGAGTAGGTTTGAATACATAATGGAAGTCAGTCCCAAGATAGATTTTTGCCATTGTGCAGGTGAGATAAATAAGACGATTTGATAGGTTCAACCAGCCTGATTCATAGTACAGATCACATGTGTGAGCTCAGTCTTTGAGCCCCGTGGAGGAGCGGCAGGCCTTATTTAGAGTGACTGAGATACTTTAGAGCAGTGGAGGTAGCTGAGCCATAAATAATAAGGCCATAGTCAATGATTGAGATTATGGAACTCTGTATAGCTATTCTCAATGCCGCTTGATTTAGAAATTGACGGTTACGGAATAGTATTCCACGGCGTTGATTCACTGTTTTCACAGTGTTGTCACGTGGGTTGCAAAGGTGAGCCTTGGTCAAAAGTGATGCCAAGGTATTTGAAAGTATTTACTTGGTCCAGTGTAATTCCCGCAGAGGTTTGTATGGTGAGTGGAGTATGCCTATTTTTGTTTTGGTGATTTGAGAAGAGCATGGCTTTTGTTTTATTGTGGTTTAGCACAAGTTTACTATCCAGGAACCACCTTTCAACACTAGAGAAACAGTTGCAGGCTTTTTCGTAGGGAGTTTGGATCCTTGTGGGAAGAGAGAATTACAGCATCATCAGCGTATAAGATTATTTTCTCCTGGCAGATATCTGGGAGGGAGTTAAGGAACAGGCTAAAGAGGAGGCGGTCCAAGAATTGATCCCTGTGGTACACCGAGAACTGGTTTGAAGTCGGAGAGTTCATTAGAGATTTTTACAGCCTGTGACCGATTGGACAGGTAACTTTTTACCCAAGCACAAGGATCTTCGGCCAGGCCTAGGCTAGAAAGTAGGGAGGTAAGTAGGCCATGATGGACTGTGTCAAAAGCTTTGTAAGCTCGATAAAGACTGCACCTGTTTGGCACCTTTGTCCAGGACTGAGTGGACTTCTCCAGAGAAATCAAGTAAGGCTGTTGTTGTACTATGTCCTTTCCTAAAGCCGTGCTGTTGATTACAGAGTAGATTGTATTTGTCCAGGTAATCAAAGAGTTGGTCTGCCACTATTCGTTCAAGTGCTTTGGAGAGGGAGGAGTATTGATATTGGTCGATAGTTTCCTGTTGAGGTTTTGTCCCCCCTTTGTGCACTGGGCGTAACTATGGCAGATTTCCATTTGTTGGGAAATTGACTTTGGCAAAGTGACAGATTAAGAATTTTGCAAGCGGTGAATACTTCATCCAGGGTGAGAGACAGGATTTTAGATCTAGCGTGTCACTGCTTGTTCTGGATTTGGAGCAGGCCTTTCTTATGTACTTGTGTGTTTGCACTTTTGATTTTCTTGGAGTAAAATTGTATTTGTCATGAGGAAGTTTTTGTGATACTAGGTTAGGTACAGGTAAGTCCGAGAAGAAATCTGGGGAGGACCCCACTAAGGTCTGTGAATGTCTTAGTAAGCGCATCTGCAATAGAGTTTGGATCAAGAGTGGTGGATCCATCAACTTTCATAATGGTAGGTGACGATTTTGATTGTTTACCCATTATGTTTCGGATGTTGTCCCAAAAGCTCTTCCACTACCCCAGGTGGATTCAAGGGCATTTTTGAAAATAGGCGCCTTCATTTGCCTAATTTGTAGGTACATCTATTTCGTGCCTGCTTGTATTTTAGGGTATCATGAGGTGAGCCTGTGTCTCTGGCAACTGCCCAGAGGTGGTCCTGAACCTTGAGCTCAGCAAGTAGTTTGGCAGTAATCCATGGATTTGATAGCGCTTTGATTTTATGTTTTTTTACTGGGGTGTATAAGTCGCATGCAGAGTTGAAAGATTTAATGAAGTATTCTAGTGCGGTATTAATATCAGTTGATTCAAGGATTGGCGTCCAGTCCTGTTGTAGGAGATGGGTTTTCAACTTGATAAGATTCCCATAAGGCAATACTCTGCTTGTTATAACTTTGGGGGGTGGCTTGAGAAATTTATTAGACCAGGTACAGGACACTGGGGAGTGGTCACTGAGGGAGTCAGGGAGGACTTTAATGTTTTTTATCCGGTCAGGGTGATTTGTGAGAACCCAGTCAATAAGGGTGCTTGTACCAGTTTTGTAATTTTTCCGGGTGGGGAGGTTACCATCTGAGTCAGGTTTGCTGCTAGGATGTCATCTTTGTAAGAGCCAGTGTCAGAGGCGAGCCAGTTTATGTTGAAATCCCCGAGGAGGAGGAGCTCATTTTCAGAGGGCTGCAGACTAACAAAATCAAGTACAGACTTAATACTGGCACAGTGGTCTTTTGGCGATATAGACTGGCACTGTGAGAACTTTGTTTTGTGCACCAAGAAGCAGTTTGATAGGGAGGAGTTGCATCTGCGTATTTGTGGGGAGTGAATCTGCCGCGTTGACGGAGGTTGTCCTTTATGTAGATAGCACAGCCCCACCTTTCTTGCTTGCCGGTCGAGTCTGAAAAGATTGTAGCCTTCAAGCGAGACCGCAAGATCCGGGGCTGGGAGATAGCCAGGTTTCCACAATGGCTAGTATATCAGGGTTGTCCAGCGAGAGTTTGAAGAGATGCCAATTTGGGAAGGAGGCTGCAGATATTTAGAGTGATAATGGAGAGACCACTACCAACTTTCCCTGTTTTTGTCGGCTTCAGTGCAACAGGACCAGGGTTTGGGTGTATCCCACCAGATATTAAAAGTAGGAGGAGCAGGAGTTTCAGCGATGCCATTCGTAGTTCATAATAGGTTGGAGTGAGTTTCTGCTTGTACTTTTTGCGATGCTTGGATTGTCATGTCAGAAACTGCTAGCTACTTCAATGCCCAATGTATTTCAATGAGAAACAAAATATACTCTTCTATCTTTTTCAAAAGAAATTGATACTTATTACATCAACAAACTTTGTCTTTTTTGTGTTTGCACTATTATGCTCCATCTGAATGATTGATTTTATGTTTTTAAAACAATAATTGGTTTCTCTTTTCTTATTTCCAAGTAACATCTATCTGGTTATGCAGAAAATGGCACCTCTTAAATTATAACAAAAGATCACATGTTATCAAAAAAAATCACACATTTCTATTAAATATATATATATATATAGATAGATAGATAGATAGATAGATATATTTTGTGGCAGGAAGTGTTATTTCTCCATAAAAATCTGAAAACAGATTTTCAGTTCCCCACAGAAATACACTGGAAGCCTTGACAGCAAAGAGTGTCTGCAATCATAATACAAGGATTTCATTGGATTCGTTTCTCCCTAGCAGTTGGTAACATACAAATAAAACTATGGAGAAGTAAGTAAAGAAACAAATAAAAGCAAACTGAATGACTGTAGAAGCATCTAAAAGCACCAAACCTCAGTTCTTTAACATATACAGCCTTGCTAAGCATTTGCTCTTTAGGAGCTTTGTTTCCCTGGCATGTTGTCACAGTTGGGGCAGCAGCACTGAGGAAAACAAGCATTTGTCAATGCCGAATGTTGTCTCGCTGGCATTGGCTTTGGTAGCAGCAGAGGTAGAGATGCATAATAGGAATGGCAGTGAAGTGTTGAAGTGATGCCAACCCCACCCTCACCCTGTAGAGAGTGACAGGCATTGGGGTGTTTACGAGAGTGCATGCAAACTGTGCAACACACACTCGGAAAACACTCATTGTATGGACTTTCATCACCAAACTTTCAACATAGGCATTTAGGACCTCTGCTAATGAACAGTGTCACTGGCATTTTCATATTGTGTCTTGAACACGGATTTCCCACGGCGACCACGCTATTCTGGCCAGAACTGCGAAAATACATTTCAGCCAGGATGTGAAAAATGACAGCTGTACTGTTTATAAGGAGATGCAGAACAATGGCAATGTTGAAAATCCAGTATAATCCTGTGCCATTCCCAACGGTTCATCTTCCATAACCTTATGTTACTCAGAGATATTTTAGTCAGTTGTTCTCCCTCCTCCGATCCCTGTGGCTTGCTTTCCCTTGATCGGGGAAGGCCTTTGACAGGGTGGATCATTCTTTCCTATTTTGTGTGCTCTCTCACTACCATATTCTGTCTACTTTTGTTTCTTGGTTGCAACGTTTGTATAAAAATACCTGGATTTAACCCTACATTGATGATTCCCCTGGTGCACTTTTTAGAATACCAAGGGGGTTTGCCAGGGCTGCCCTTTGAGTCCCCTCCTTTATATTTTTTACATTGACCCTTTATTGAGGAATTTGTTGTGCCATCCCACTATTCCCAGAATCACATTTCCTACAGGACACTAAGTTCCCACAGTTTGTGCATATGCAGATGATTTGTGTATCTGCATTAATCTGGATGTCGAGGATTCTGACATTATTTCTACAATTGCAGCTTGTGAGGCTGTGTCTGGCTCCAAACTGAACTTTCTAAGCATATTGGGCTCAGAACAAGTTTACTCTTTCAAATACTTAAGGATTCTGCTTGACCCCAATCTCTCCTATATGGCTCACATTGACAGCGTGGCTAAATCTGCCAGCACATGCCTTGGATTACTTTACAAGCATATGCAGCACCTCACCCCAGAGGCCCCAAAGATTGCTATCCAGAGCTCTGTGGTGTCAATTTTTGATTATGGCCTCATTATCTACGGCTCCGCCACGACGTCCACTCTCTGACGTATAACAACTGCTCTTAACAAAGCATGCGAATCACAACTGGCGCCCACCACCTCACCCACACCTGTGCCCTTTATGAACAATCCAGATGGCTCCAGCTCTCCAACCGTATAAAGTATCTCATATGTGCTATGGTGGGAAAAATCAACTTTGGCCTCACATCCCCCGGTGTTACTGCCTTGTTACATCAAAACACCAACCGATAGAACACCAGGAGCTCGACAACCCAGATTCTACAAGTTCCTCACTGTTGAACTATGCAGGGCCAACGCACCTTTGCCTATAGGGCTCCTCTATGGATGAATGGTCTCAGCCACACCATCTCCTCTGCCTCAACACTAGGTCTGTTCAAAACCAGACTCCGGGCCCATCTCATTGCCTCTAGCTCCTGTGACTGCCTCTCCTAGATGATGACCTACACAGCTTAAATCCTAACTTATATACTGCCTAACCCCAGGCCCCCCAGTTCCCTTCCCCCCAGCTCCTGAGGCACCACTTCAAATCTCAGGTCTTCATACCACCTCATTAGTCTCACTTGCCCCATTACAGCACTTATCCCTCCCCACCCTGACCCCTTTTTCTCTTCTATCACTCCTTCCCATTTATTTTTCAACAAATGCCTCCAGCTGCATTCTTCATCCTCCCTCTCTCCTCTCACCCCTGTTTCTCTGCCACCCCCGGTTGCCTGACCCTACCCATTCCTTGTGAGCATATGCGTCCTAGCAGTGTTCACCATCTTACTATAGCTGTCTCTATTAACCACCTACACTTCTCCTCATCCTCTACCCCTTACTCTTCCTATAATTGACCCCTTTCAATAGCACTGTTGTACATGAATTGTTTGCTGTTATTTCACTGTTGCTACCTTGTTGTTTGTTATTTCGGACGTGGAACCTTTGTAAAAGAGCCATGGCTCAAAGGTACTTGTAATCCTAGACTAAATAAATAAAAATAAATACATAAGAGTTCTTCTGCCCTCTGCTCCCTTTACCCATCAGTCCTCGCTAACATACATTTGTCTGATACCTCTATCTGCATTTTACAGTAGGTCTTTCATTCGGCTCAGTGGATGATGGGTCTGAGAACTGGACCCTGGCATTCTCCAGGGCTGAGGAACTCCTACAGTCCAGGAACTCCAAAACCCTCTTGAAATGGAAATGTGTTTTTCTCCTAAAAACCCTGATCTTCCCCTTATTTTTATTCATAGTTCATATTTTCCCTTTACCTTTGTCCTTAGAGGTCAATGTTTATAGTTTGTTTTTTCAAGGGTTTTGGGGCAGTCACTTTAATCCCATTAAGTGTTCCCATACTTATCACAATTACACACTGGGTGGTGTTGGGATGCTACATCCCATTGTTTTTTTTTCATAGTATATTTATTTATTGGAATTTTCTCCCATTATTCTACCCCCTCCTTCTCTTTGATTTTCTTATTTACATTCTTCATTGCTTCCCTCACATGGTCCATTACCCCATCTTACCTTACTTCCCAGGCACAAAAATCCTTTTATTCCACCATTGATTCCAAGTTTTTTCTTTTATGAAACCCCTAATCTGGAGATCCCTCCCAGGGAGGCCCTTTCCCGGGTTTTTCTACAACTGACTGACACACGGATCCTACTGAAACCTCAGGACGTTGCCTGACTCTCCTGCTATGGGAGGCTTGGGGTTCATAACAATCACAAACACAAGTCAGTGGAAGAGAGGTATTGTCCCCGGTCCTCCTGCCCCTCTGTTTTGGAAAGCATTGAACATTTTTTTCTTTTTGGTCCTTTTTCGGTCTCCTTTTGGAGTTGTTTTTTGCTGGTGTGGGGAGATACCTTTGTCTCTCCTGTTACTTACGAGATGTTGGTGCTAGGACTTTTTCCTCCCCATCTCATTAAATACCATCCTAGCACTCTTCGACTCATTTTTGCCTTCTATAGATATTATTTATGGCAGGCCAGATGTGCTTTTTTATTACGACAAAAGATGGTTGCTGAAGTTGCTATTATTGGTCAGTTACTCTCAAATTTGTCGTGTATATACAGTATGTTACTAAAAAATGCACCTGTACACCTTCTCAGTTCCATGCTTATTGGAAACATTGTACTTAGGTTATGTCACATTTTGGTTGATGTATTTTTTTATTTATTTTCTTTTCTTGTTCTGCTATTCCCCTTTAATTCCTGTTTCCCTCTTTTTTTCTTTCTGTTGAACTTCATTTTATATTGTTCTAATGCTCTTGACCTGCCTTTGTAACATGTTATTTGGTTGCTTGTTTTTCTTTCAATAAAAAATTCCCCATCTCTTTTCAAGAAGTGCCATGGGATCTCTAACGTTCACCTGAACAGGCAGATGGGACTTTGATTTGATGTCTCATCTGAAAGGCAGCACCTCAGAAGTGCAGCACTCCCCTCATGATGCACTGTAGTGTCAGTACTGGGATTTATCCCAAGTTCCAAGTGTGGGGCTAAAACCCACAACCTTCCGATATTCTGGCCTCAGAGGCGAGTGTGCTACCTTGTGAGCCACAGACAGTGACAAGTTACCCTAACTGGTGCATTAACAAAGTTTTTTGCACGAAATATAATATGTAAATACATATAATATATGAATTAGGATGCAATTTTGCATACTATACTACTTTACGTGTTATATTGACTTTTTTGCAGTATACCACTTGTGTATGCAGTTTTGCACTTATTTAATGCACTGCCACTTTAATTCATTGTGTATAAATATGTTGCAACACTAGGTGGCACCAATCCTTGATAATGTACCAGTGTGGTATGAAACACTGGACTGTGATTGTGTTGTGAAAGAGTTTTACTTTGTTCAACTTTGAATAGAGTATTTTCAACATTTAAGCAGCTTCCTGTGTTTTTTGTTAGGGTGAGGGTGCCTGGCTTCTTTAAAACTTGAACCTGTTTTTCACTAGTGGATTTCTACCAATAGTGGACATTGTCACCTGGCTGCTCCGAGCTTTGGAGACACTCTGCTGAAAGTCCTTGTTGAACTGATTCCATATACATTCAGAGACAGCCATTTCCAATTTTGTGACCACGTGTATATTAAATCATTGTTTTTACATCATGATATGCCACTGTAGTTTCAATGGTTTATTTCACCTCTTTTAACTTCTGATTATGTTTGATCTCCTCTGTGGCCCTTCTCATCAGCAGGAGCTGTCCCAACCCAAACACCACCCATGCCTTCTACCCCACAGCAGAGCCCAATTACCAGGATGCAGTACAGTGAAATAAGGCTAGTGTCTGGGTGTCAGATGTCCAAAGCATCCCTCCCTGCTCCATCGTCCAATTTCTACTCATCATTTTCCTACTTTTTTACTTCTGCCTAGAGGTCAAGTCACACCTCTATGAAGAGGACATTCAGTGCGACTCTGTCAGCTTGCATTCATGGCAGCACTACCCACTGCAGTCATTTACAGGGTGCAAGAGCAACAGTCTCCATCACTGGAGCTTAGATATGTCACTATTCACAGACAGTGCAAACTAATCCCTAGTCTCCCTTTTGGGAGTGCTCAGTTGCTATGTTTACATGTGGCTACCTTTTGGTGTCCCAGGATCAAAGCCTGTGGACCCAATTGCAGCTCCTTACATTATACATGGCTGCAGAGTCAGGTCTGCGATTCCGTCTCAGTTTGCATGTGGCTTTCCCGATTGAAATCAGAAGCCTGAACAGGTGCAATTTGTGCAAGCGTAGTGTCAGTGTATTCTGTTGCTAGGCGGTACTGTTGTAACAGCGAGTGAGGTTCCCCTCAGGACATGCACACTCCAGCTGTGTAGCTCCATGCTTGCACACAGTGCAGACTTCAGTCAGGTCCACTGTCTACATTTCACTCATAACCAAACTCCACGGAATCGATTGTTTTGAACTGCATGCTGACAATCGAGGCTGAGTTCCTCCCGGATTTAAACTCTGTCGCGATTTACATGGGACATGCAATCTAGTTATGAAGAATCGATTGCAATCCTGGAGGAGTCCCAACCCACCTACAGCCTTCATGTAAACAAGGCAAGTGCTGCCAGCCACACTATTGGGCTTGTGCCCCTCTAGTTTCTAAAGCCATGAAACAATTTCTAAAGCTGTGTGTCCTTTGCAATCCTTCCATGAAGAAAAAAGTATGATTTTTCATTAGGAACCTTTCATTAGTTGGTAATATCCTGAAATACATGTTTCTTGGTACATTTTTATCAACAAATAGTCATTGTTGAAATATATAAAACCATTGGTTATTACCTACCTGCATAGTGTGTACATGCTATTTGACTGTTTTGTAAACCCAGGGTTTGTGCTAGTCATAGGAAAAATACTAACAACAATAATCCTTGATGAGGTTATTGGCATTCTTTTTTTGTTTTTTACTTTCTATAAATGCCCCTTTTCTATCTCCAGCACCCATCTCCCTCAGGAGCACCCAAGACATACCTGACCCCCCCCCGCACCTCTTATCTGCAATAACCATCCTCCATGGAGCCATATTTAACCTCCAGGTGGATGGAGCAGCAGGGATTTACCCCTGGGTCTCTATCTTGTCAAGAGGTGCTGTAGTGGTAAAGCGGAGTCCAGGTATACCATGGTCCATCATCAAGGATGTTGGGGCCATTTGTCCTGTTTACCCTAGCCCATGGTACATTATGGACCAGTGTATCATGGGCATGCACATGCAATGTCTGCCATTGCACTGTCAATGATGTCCCACCCAGCCACCCTTCGATTGTTTTACCGCCTGGGGTCACCCAGCTGGCAGCATCACAGCACAGGACAGTAATCTCCTTCCCCAGAGGTAAAGAGCATCCTCTGGGATGTCTAATCCTCTCTCCCCAGCTGGTCTTTGGCAACCCTGGCTTGTTTCTGAACACAAACTGTCAGCATCACAAGTGGTAGCCATATTGCTGTGCTGATAGGCTGGCCTGGTTATTGATCTTTTTAACAGATAAGAAACAATGGAATTGGTTGGCTCAGAGGCACAGTGGCTAGGTGTGTCCAAATTTCCCAATATTCACGTTATGTGAATATTTGTAACATATATGACCATTCAGATATTCAGGGTATTCTGTACCCCAGCATCTACCAGCCTTCTTGTCAGTAGCCATGCTCTGCTTGTCCTGCTTCATCGCTTACCTGTTACATCTCCTGTTTCCTTGTCCCTTCCACTGCAGCAAGAGGAGTCCCACATACTGTAGGGTGTAGGTCCTACCTCGGTGTAACCAGACTCTTTCCCTGCTGGTTGAGCCAAGATACTAGGGTGTTTAAAAGTGTTTAGCAAAAGCCCTTAGTCTTTGAACATATGTAGTCCCTTTTCCCCCCAAGGCTTTGATAGGCTGTTGTTCAGAGTGCATGCCTGCATATATGGGGCTTGTGCAAATGCTAAGGAGTATACTGACGCTCTGATCACTAATTAATAGGAAGAGGCATGAGCACCAGGCAGTCTTGCCTGCGCTGAGTTCTGAGCCTGAGCCTGAGCCTGAGTTCGTCAGAGTGCAAATATTCTGGCCTGAGAGGGGAAGAGGCAGAGAGAGTCCAACAATGCCCCCCCCCGCAAGGGGAACAGGGTGCTTTTGGCCAGAGATAGTGAGGAAGCAGAAGAAAAGATCTACAGAACAGAACAGCATAGGCCTGACTAAAGAGTAATTGTAGATGTGTAGAGGTTGGAGGTGGAGAGAGGAAGTCAAGTGTAAAAAGAACTGAGAATCCAGATGCCCCACAGTCTCACAGCTAAAAGACAGTGACAGCAGAGAAGTGGTGGCCTTCCCTCAAGAGAGTTGCCTGTGTTCCATGAGGGCCTCCCCAGATTCATGGTGGAAGATGACAGCATCTTTGGATATAAGACTGAGCATCAGGGGAGTCAGGAGAAGTCCTCCAGTTCCAGTTGTTGAATTGCTCTGACTGTTGCAGTCACACAGTATACAGAGCATGGCATGTCAGGTATGTGTCTGTGCCCCAGGAGGAAAGTTTTCCCTTTGTGAGCTGGAGCTGAGGGTAGGCTGCATGACACCTGCAGAGAGGTACCCCATTAAGTCAGGTCTCCCAGAAGAAGGTAGCAGCAACCAAGAGCATAAGTAGCTATACGATTATTGCACTAGTCTCCCTGCCCCACCAACCCCCAGCTGAATCCCAGAAAATGATTGTTTTGTGTGAAAGGAATTGCTACTTTGTAGACCGGGTGCCCTAGTACAGAGACCCCTATGCAGGTACAGTGGAGCCTGCCAGACAACAATGCAGTGTCACAGATTTTTGAATAACAAAAGTGATAAACTGTCATTGAAAATGTTTTAGTTTCTTGCAGCAACTCTGCTGCAGAATTCTGCAGTGTTGTATTGCATCCCAGCATGCTTCACTGTACCCCCCCACCATAGCAAAATGTCCCTTACAGTGAGCTAGATCTAAGGCAAAAAATATGTTGTGTAGAGGGATCCCAACTGTTAGTTTAGTGCCCCAGGGAAATTGGGGCGCCACAGAAAATAGGGGATCCTCAGAGATATGAGGGGTCGACAGTTATGGGGACCCTGGCAGCTTAAAGGGACACTGTCAACTTGTTTTTCATCATATTATTTCTAGTTGAAAGCCCACATTTTATGATTGTTAACCCTCTCTAAAATTCACTGATGTTGCTGTTTGTTTTGTCTGTCTCTTTGTTCAGTAGAACTGAAATGCATGGCAATGTGTATTTATAAGCAACCTTGTTTTGTTTACAATCCTGGTTCTGTTCTTAATGCATACTTCCTGAGCATTAGAAACACACCCAAACAGTGCAGTCACTCATAAGAAGGAAGCCTCTTAAACTCCCATTGCATCCTGTGGGGCTAGACTGTTTTTTGGGTGTTCCCAAGTCCAAGAAAGATGCATTTGGAGTTGCTCAAGGGATGTAAACAAACCTGTTTTGGTGTGATGACACCAGTATGTTGGGCAGTCTGTTTTTCACTTTTTTTAAGAAAATGAGTGTCAGACTCCAACTAACAGCTACATCGGCAATCTTTACTAAATGTTGGCAGTCATAAAATATGTTTTTTAAACTAGGGACACTTTGAGACCTAAGGGGGTTGACAGTGTCCCTTTAATGGGAAACCCTTGAAAAGCTTTGGTGAACCTCTGAAACACAGAACAGGCCCAACTCCAGCAGACAGTCCTAGTAGTCTAAATTCAGGGTTTTAAAAGAAAACCATTTTTTTTCTCTCTCTTCCCCCCCTGCTCATGACCGACACCCAGCCAGCCAAAGCCAAACCAGCTGGGCCACATTCCTGTCCCACAGTGGAGAAGGAAGCCAGGCTGAGCCCTCTCCGTCAATCCCTGTGGCCAGGGTAGATTCAAATTTGGAGACTTTTTTTTTAAGCCACAGACCCAGCTTCAGGAGGCTGACCTCTGGATGAAGGAGCCAATCCCCTGGCAGGTAGCCAGGACTGCCCCAGCCTAGAGGAGGCTCTGCACAGGCTGGAGAGAGGGGAGAAAGAGTTTGGCCAGGGAGGGTGAAGGACAGCAAGGCAAAGGATGTCGGCTTCCCTGTTAGGAGGTTGAAGCGAATCCCCTGGGTCCCATCAGTGTAACTCCCTCCAGAAGATCCCCAGTAGCAGCCTCAGTCAGTTTTTGCAGAACTCTGCCGTCTAGTCGGGTTCCCCATTGCATCGAGTCAGTTCATTTGGCCGGGAAACAGACCCAGTGAACCTTTCATGCAGCAGTCTCCAGGAGAAGAGGCCTTATCACTCCTTTGTGGTTGTGCATTCCCCAGAGTATAGAAATCCTTGTGGAACTCCATGGGTGAATAGGCTTGTTAGCCAGCATTTCCTTTAACTCATTCTATCCTATTGTCACTTAGAATGTTCAGGTTCCCTCTGCCTGCTGCTAGAACACCTGTGTGCCTGAAGGGGTTTTAGATCTGCAGCATTCATACAAACTCACTGTGCTTAAACCTACACATCTTAAAAACCATACATCCAATTTTAAAACTGTAAAAAGAAAAGTTTTTCAGGACAAAAAGTTTTTGAAAATGAGTGAGGTTTGGTAATGTCTATTTAATTGGATTTAATGTTGTGTAAGGTTGTTTTCATATTTTAATAAATTCTGATGATTTTATCTAAATATAATTATGCTCTGTTTAGTTAGTCATGCACAAATATTAAATTTCTGTAAAATTGTTGATTAAAATAGTTAAAATTATACAGTAAACATCTGTCATTGTCTAAATATAAATTTTGCAAGTTTTTTTACCATTTTTTTAGTCAGAAATCAATATCTGAATCTCTTGTTATTACAGTTTGAGTTTTTTGTTCCACTCCACTGGTTGGAATTTTTGCAGTGTTCAATTCTTCCTACCCACTGATTTTAGTTTATGAATCTGATTATCAATTTTTTTGTTTTTCCCCTAGTTTAGTAAGAACATATTTACACAGTACCTTAGAAGGACATATCAGGAAGTGATGCAGGAAGGAAGTGCTTTGTGAGGTCACGCGGTTGTAAATAGGAAGAACACTTCAGTGTAGGTCAGTGAGCTGACACAGGAAATGGATACATTTGTTAGTGCTGGAGGGCTCTCTATGATTAATTGCATATGCGCTGTAGTTAAAATGTATAATTTCATTGAAATAAACTATTTTATTTTATTTTTGCAATAAAATCCCATGATAAGTATAAGAAACTGTATTTTATTTGTGCTGTTTGCTTTATCATACTGTAAATGAAGCATGATGTTGTTCATGTAAAGGTTCACAGTCTTCCAGTAAACATCATGTTAGGTAAATCTGTGTATTATTTAATTTCCTGGCATAGTTTTTTTTTTGGGTTGTATTATGGGATGGTTTAAGGTGAGGGAATGACTGTATGAGGAAGCACTGTGTGTTAGTGGTGGTGGGGGGGGTCCTGCATTCATAATACAGGCTCAGATGCACTTCATATGATCTGGGGAAATGAGAGGGGCTGTATGCATCTAATAATGGTGCTAACAGACACTGTAGATACATTATGGGTATACGTATAGGATGATGAAATTGCTGAAAAGGCACTGGTAATTTGGGGTATACTGTGTCATGGGGAAGGGGGTGGGTGTGCCTGTACCAAGGAATGATGCTCATAGGCACTGTAGTCATTTTGTGTCATGAATTGGCACCTGTCCTTGGGGTATACTCAATTGTAGGGAAGCAGGTGGGGCTGCCTGCACTTGGTAATGGTGTTCATATGCCATGCAGAAACATTGTGGGTACACATACAGGGTGATGACATGTACACCTGTAAAGGTTGTGTACTATGTGCTATGTCACATGGTTTGCCTGCATACACATGTAATATGTTGCAACATTCAGTATGGCGCACTGTGTGGGTGGGAAGGAGTGTGGGTGTGCCTGCACCATGGAGTGATGCTCATTGGTGCACATGTGTACTGTGTGCTATGTTTCATTTGAATGGACTGTATATGTGATACACTGGCACTGATCACATCACAGTGCATCAGAGGTAAGGGATGGTCTGAAGCATTATGAGCACAAGGGACTAAAGTGGTTGTGGAGCGATTCGAACTTGAATAGAACATTACAGTGCATCTGAGGGTAGTGTTGGAATGAATCTTGATGTGCACAATGGACTACACCATGGTGACTGAGGAGGGATTCATATCAGTAATGCAGAGATAAAGGTTGGACTGAAGACTGATGAACAGATGGACTAAATCAGTGACTCTGGTGGGATTTGAACCTGAACAGCACTTTACAGTGCAGTAGAGGTTGGGGCTGGACTGACACCAGATCAGTCAATGGACAAAACCATTGGCTGTGGAGGGATCTGAACCTGAAATGCACTTCATTGTTCACTACAGTTTGGAGCTTGATGGATGCATGATAGGGAGATAGATTTTACAAGTGGCTGTGGAGGGATTTGAGCCTGAAGAATACTTTACAGTGCATCAGAGATTGGGGCTGAACTGATGTCATATGAATTGATGGGCTACACCAGTGGATGTAGAGGGTTTTGAACATCAAATGCACTTCACAGTGCATTATGGGATTGGTCTGGACTGATACATGGTAAGTCGATGGACAACACTATCAGCTGTGGAGGGATCTGATCCTGAAATGCACTTCAGTGTTCACTACAGTTTGGGGCTCGAATGACACATGATAAGGAGACAGATCTTACAAGTGGCTGTGGAGGGATTTGAACCTGAAGAATACTTTACAGTGCATCACAGATTGGGGCTGAACTGATGGACTACACCAGTGGATGTGGAGGGTTTTGAACATGAAATGCACTTCACAGTGCATTATGGGATTGGTCTGGACTGATGCATGGTAAGTCGATGGAAAACACCATCAGTTCAGGAGGGATCTGAACCTGAAATGCACTTCACTGTTCACTACAGTTTGGGGATCGACTGATGCATGGTAAGGAGCTAGATCTTACAAGTGGCTGTGGAGGGATTTAACCTGAAGAACACTTTACAGTGCATCAGAGGTTGAGTCTGGACTGACGCCACGAGTCGATGGACAACACCAGTGACTGTGGAGGGATTCAAAACTGATTTGGCCTTTACAATGCATCAGAGATTGGGGCTGGACTGATGACAGATAAATTGAAGGCAACACCATTATTTTTTTCATTTTAAACAATCAGCAACTGCGTATTAGGGAGAAAACTCAAGTGCAGAGCATGAGGCAAACATGCTACTGACCCTAACCCACTTATCATCCATAACGCAGGGAGCAACGTGCCACATAGATTTTAACATAGTCATAATCCGAACATAAACTCTTTAAAAAGTAACAAAAGGTGCTGAATTCATGTGACCTCATCTAGTACATGCACAAGAAACACTATCTCCCATCAGGAATGCCAGCCGGATCCATAAGATGTGATCACACAGGATGACCAGAAATTATCCCAAAATGAACAAAGTAACAACTATGAAAACTTTTATCATAAATAAAAATAAAACAAATAAAGTAAATACAGATTACAAGTCGAGGTTTTGGCACTGAAATGAAGTGAGTATTTTAGGATAAGAGCAGCACCTCCATCTTGAAACTAAGTTTCTAGTCACCATGCTCTTCCTGCACCAGTGTGTGCTCTGACTAGTTAATGGAAATAGTGACGTGTACAATAAGCATAGAGCAAGCACGGCAACAGTGAGGATCAATATGACCAAATGGTGATGCACTACAGAGCTAGGGAGGGTGCAGGTGAGGGCTGTCACCCCTAACTGAAACATCAAAAAAAAAATCACTGTACACTCCAGAGCCCAGAGAGCCACTTTCCCTCCAGTGACGGGTTAAAAAATACGTAGTCCTTGCTTGAATGCTAAATAAAGATTTAGTCTAACGCTTCAGGTACATACATTGAATAGAATAGTGAAGACACAACAAAAGATCTGCGTGCAGGTTCCCTGGAGCTTCGACAACTAAGGCTTCATCAGTGGGATGGTGCCTGCATCTAAGACAATCCCTTTATACCAGTTAAATTCAGAATTGATGATGTCAGAAAATCCGACCAATCACAGAGCTCGATTTTTAAATCCAGAAATATTCAGCTCACTTAGTGGTATAAATGGACTAATAGTTATAACAATCATGATATCAGTGACAACATGTTACTGTAGAAAAATACCCCAAAAGACAAAAAAATACACCAAAGTGGTGACGGCCAATCGGATTGCTCGAATAAAAAAAATAAATAAATAAATTATGAAATTAATTATAGTGTAAACCTGATCAGCTTAACATGTTTCACTAAAACAAGATGATTTGTTGTTACGATACAAACTAATGGCAGAATGAACATAATACATTTTTCACAGCACATGCAAAAACTAGTAAATTTATTTATTTATGTATTAAGGCTTGTTTTCTCAAAAATAGCCAATGGGAACACATATTATATTAGGTAAAATCAGTAAGAGTACGATGTCCCCTATTAGCTGGTACAACTCAATTCATCAAATGTAAACAAATGCTTGAGCTGCACCAAGAGAAAGATATGGACGCCAATTGGCGTCATCAGGCACTACAGCAAATGATTTAGGATGCCATATGGCGTCATCAGGAAAAAGAGGTATGTTTTTTTATGACGCCATATGGTGTCATCAGGAAGGAATGAGTTAATAATTAGTCCTAGCTAGACCTGCTCCAGCCAGGGGAAGGATTGTTTGTTTAACAATTGTATTGTTGCACTGTGTAATTATTGTTTAGAATTGTTAAACTGCTTCCATTCAAACCCCCCCCCCCACCGGGTGGAGGAAAGCTGCTTACCTTGTCCAATTGTAAAGAGAGAGAAAGAGAGAGAGACAGAGAGAGGAAGAGAGAAATGAGAATCAAGAAGGCAGAAGCTAGAAGGGTTCAAACCAAATAATTGTTGGATCAAGATTAAAGGTGTTTGTGAACTCCTGTCTTGAAAGAATCTCTGCTAGTTTAACTTATTCTAGGCAGTCTGTGCTCCAAATAGAGACTTGGGCAGTCCCTCTCAGCCAAGAGTCACAGAACTGCTAGGTAAAGCCAGCTCAAAGTATTACTGGTAAAAAAGGGAAATGTTCAGGCTAAATTTCTCTTTTGTTTAGCTGTAAAACAGCTAATTACTAAAGGCCTGGCAGAGCCTTACTGAATTCTTCTCTCAGAGTTCTAGGCTAACCTAAACCCAAGTAATGGGAAAAACTTAGCCCTTCGTCCATGTATTAGAAGGGCATGGCAGCCCATAGCTGGGACAGAGACACTAGGTACTCTGGCCTCCATATTCAGAAGGCTACCAGAGCTGATGCATATTAACAAAATGGGTGGGTCATCAAACTGTTTGAATGCCCATGAGGCAAGCTGTATTTCCTTTATCTGCCTGCAATCTCCTGTTGCTTGCCTACCTCTCAGCTGTTCCTGATTTTCAGGGATGTCCCTGATTTTGCCTCAGAAATTTCTTCTGTCCCTCCTAAGTCTGGCATTTCTGGCACTAAAGAATAGGCATTGAGATCACAGAATAATGCTAGTCATTGATGTTACAGTCTAGTCCTCATTAGGAAAATGCTATTCACACTAAGAAACATGTTGTATACAGCTTCTGGGACTAATACTACTATTTTATCTGATGTGTTCCTGATTTTGGTAATTTGTCCCTGCCTTGTGATGAGGGAGGTTAAGAGGTATGGTTGCCTGGACCCACTGCTTGCTGTGTCTGAACTGTTATATTCAGTCAAACTGTTTTAAATTGTTGAACTGATTGCTGTGACTGAACTGCTATATTCAATTGAAGAGTTTAAATGACTGCACTGCCTTATTTTCTCAATTGTCCTGTGTGACTGCACTGCTCTGAGGGCACTGATTGCAGCACTTGCCTACTGCTACTCCCTCTGAAGACATTTGGGACCACCCCATCCCAAATGGTAGGGCTCTCGGTCATACAAGAAGGGGGGAATTGCCTTTCAGGTTTTTAATTTTTGTTCTGTTCCAGGCTCCTGCACACACCTCACACCTTATCTAGAATTCCTCCGGTGCCTCTTCTTCGACCCAGGGAGGGTCCTCGGGAAGCCCAGTATCACCTGCACCCACTTCTAATGACCTCCACCAACTCCAAGTGTTCGCCACGACACCCCTGGTTTGAGTTGCGGGTTGTAAGTGGTAGCCAGCTGGTAGCTAGGGCCCACCAAAGTGAGTCAGGTTAGGGGCCACCCCAGCTCTAGCTTGAGGGACTTAAGTCATCCACCGAACTCGGAGTCACGTTGCCCATTCTCCTGCATAGATATTGTCCCAAGGTGGCAATAGTACCAGTGGCCTATACCAAGGCCTTGCTGAGGATAGCCAGGCTCTGTGCCCCATTCCCTGAGGTGGCATAAGTACTGGTGGCCCACGCAAGAGGCCACACCAAGGGTCGCTACACTCTTGATGGTACTGCCTATAGATGGCTCATGTTCCAGTGATGCATCAAGAGGTCACACTGAAGATTGTTGGATTCTGAAGCTGCAGGGGTGAGGTGGTAAGGGTTCCAGGGACCTGCCCAGAGGTCATCCAGTGGATCATCACACCCAGCATCCTTTCCTCCACTGGAGATAACCTGCCCGAGGTCACCACAGCCAACATCCCCAGATGAGGTTCTTTTCCCCTACAACCTGGCATCAACACCCATCCTTAACCAGGTGCTTCCCTGTCGACGTTGCCTCAGTGATGCCAGGAGTCACCTTCTTCCAAGGGCCAGAAGGTCTACAGTGTTTTACTTGTTTTTTGGTTCACTGGGGGATGCCCCATTTTATGGCCTGTGTAGGAAGTGCTTCCTTAGGTTCACCCTCAGCAGTCGGCTGACCAAAATACTAGAAACCCAAGCTTGGCGCATTGAATCGCTACACCTTTAAGACTTGAATAACCTGGACTTTTGTAGGACATTAGTGAGGTTAGTCTGTGGTCCTGGTAACCTTATTCACTCCTTCTCATGTGCATAGTGTTAGTGAATGCTAAGTCTTTTCTGTGTGCTCCAATTGTTGCTAATAAACCTTGCATCTTGGCTCTAGAGTATGCCTCCAGCCTCTCCTTCCAAATTTATCTGGCATCACCCTACACTACAGGGGTACGAACCACCACAGCTCATCCACCACATTAGGGACCCTAACATTTAAGTGACATTGTGTAGATGTCTGTAGTTTAGTTGTGTCTTTCTTGGTAACCTCCCATGTTAATGTCTGTGGTGTTTAAAAAATCAGTTTCTTTTTTACTATATTTTTCAGTGGCACTTGTATATATTTGAATAGTTATTGCATTTGGTGGCATCTTTAAGGCACCCCTCCTTTCACCTCAGTGCCCAGACACAATAAAACTTTAATTGGTTCCTCACCCTGTGGGTCTGGGCCTGTAGTATTTGGCACCTGGGGATGGCTACATCAGTTTTTCCTCCACAGATACAGCACCTTCTGTTTGGCTACATTGAATTTGATACTGCAAGAATCTGACTAATTGCCCAGCTTGGTCAGGTCCTTCTGAAATATATCACCACCCTGGCCAGCTTAGTGGCATCAGCAAATTATAGCAGCCTATTGGAGACCCCAGCTTCCAGATCAGTAATGAAAATGTTAAACAACAGTGGTCCCAGCACCAATCCCTGTGGAACACTGCTAAGTACTCTTCTTTACTCAGTGTAGTGCTCACCAACTACAACCATCTGCTTCCTGCACCAAGACAGTTAGCAATCCACCTTGAGTGTCTTGTGTATATTACCCTGTGTACTTTGCCCAAATGCCAGGGACCCTTGCGAATGATCTATGATGCATCTCAGCTGCATGACCTCCATCCCTTTGCTGGCCTCCCTGTGTCAGCCATGATAGTGAGGCACTGTCAGGAGGTCAGCATTAAGAGAGAGCCAAGGGTTTGCATAGATCTAGTGCAGCTGAGAGGTATCAAGGTGGTCAGGTGCAGGAAGTGCCCTGGGTTTAGATGGATCCTAGAGAGTCCAGAAGTGTTTGGTTTCTGTCCCCAGGGTTCCCATCAGACCAAGTGGGCAGGTAGCCAGAGGTGCTGCAACGTCTACCAGTCCCCTTCGGGCAGTGCTGTGCAATGCCAGATCAATGAGAAACAAGACTGCAGTTATGGTGGACTTGATTTTCTCAGTCAATCTTGCTTGCATTATGAAGACCTGGTTGGGTGATGATGTTAGTCCTGTTTTGGAGGCAGCCATCCCCACTGGGTACTCCGTGGTGCACTGCTCAAGGCAGGAATGCAGGGTCGGGGAAATAGCCATCTGTTTTAGATCTGACCTGGATTCCACCATGCACCCGGTGGGAACCACCAGATCCTTTGAGTGTGTGGCAGTGCATGGGGGTCTGGGAGCAGGCTGCAGGATTCTCCTTATTTACTGCCCTCCTGGGGCGGGGGGAGATTTCCTGCAGGAGGTTGCGTACTTCATTGTCGGCAAGGTGCTGGAGTCCCCCAGATGTTTAGTTCTGGGGGACTTCAATGTCTGCGTTGAAGACAAATCCTCGCAATGTGGGTCCAGCCTCCTCCAGTTGATGTCATCACTGGGCCTGACACAAGAAGTTACTTCCGTGACCATCACCACGGCCACATGCTGGATCTGGTGTTCTCACTGGGGCTTGAGGTAACCAACCTCAGGACTGATCAGGTCGCATGATCTGATCATTGCACAGTGACATTTTCATTTGGGGCTCCCCCCCAGAGTACCCCCGGTTGAGATGGTCAGCTACTGCTTTCAAGGGGACTGTCCCCGGAGGGACTACTGGCAGTAGCTTATCTATCTAATGTAGACTCTGCACGTGCGATGGGTATGGGCGAAGCGGTTACCGCATATAATTGGGTGGTTTCTGGGGCTCTCAATACCCTTGCGCTGGTCTGTGTATGACCCGGATCTTCTCACTTGAGGTCTCCATGGTTCAATGGTGACCTCAAGGTAATGGAGGTCTTTACACAGGAGAAAGACAACAACGGACCAGCACTAACAAAAAAGGAAGTCACCCCTGAGGGAGTGGACAAGAGTCCATTCACAGAACAAAGATCCTGGAAGAGCTCAACAATTTGTGAGTGGACAAAGCAATGGGACCCAATGGCATGCATCCAAGGATACTCAAGGAACTTGGAAAGGAATTAGTGGCTCCGCTAGCCGCACTCTTCAACAAATCTCTGGAAAGCAGGGTAGTCCAAGGAGACTGGAAAAGTGCTACAGTGGTGCCACTGCACAAAAGCGGGAGCAGGGATGAGGCTGGAAACTACTGTCCAGTCAGCCTCACCTTGATAGTGGGTAAGATGATGGAATCCCTTCTAAAAGAACAAATTCTGTCTTTTCTAGAAGTGAGCAGGCAGGTGGAACCAAAACAGCATGGCTTTACTGCAAGAAGGTCCTGGCAAACCAACCTAGTGGAATTCTTTGGCTGGGTCACTACAATGGTGGACCGGGGGGGCGCAGTCGATGTGGTTTGTCTCAACTTCAACAAGGCCTTTGGCTCGGTCCCCCACAGAAGATTGATTAGCAAACTCAAGCACATGGGAGTGGGCCACAAAATAATAGCCTGGGTGAGAAGCTGGCTAAATGGCAGAGTGCAGAGAGTGTTGATCAATGGAGCATTGTCAGAGGAGGGGATGGTGACAAGTAGGGTTCCACATGAGTCAGTGCTGGGACCAATCTTGTTTAATGTGTATATCAGTGACATTGCTGATGGTCTGGAAGGAAAGCTGTGTCTGTTCACAGATGACACAAGGCTTTGCGGTACAGTCGATTCACCAGAGGGGTTGCAGAAAATGAAAAAGGACCTGTTAAGATTGGAAAGATGGTCACGAGACTGGCAGCTGAAGTTTAATGTGAAAAAGTGCAAGGTGATGCATATGGAAAAGAAGAATCCAGGGGTGGAGTACCATCTTGAAGGGGAGAAGCTAACAGCTACAAAGCAGGAGCATGACCTGGGAGTCATCATCTCTGATGACTTAAAGATGGAGAAGCAATGCAGGAAGGCAGCACAGAAGGCAAGTGGCCTCCTGGGTTGTATAGGGAGAGGCATCAATAGCATGAGGTGTGAGATGATAATGCCACTGTATAGGTCCCAGGTGAGGCCCCACGTGGAGTACTGTGTTCAGTTCTGGAGGCCCCACATCAAAAAGGACATTGATAGGTTGGAGACAGTGCAGAGAAGGGCAACAAAGATGACTCATGGTCTACACCATAAGTCATGTGGTGAAAGACTGAGGGAACTAAACCTCTTCTCCTTGAAACAAATGAGGGAGGGGGGGACATGATTGAGACCTTCAAGTATTTAAAGGGTATCAACAAGGTACAATCACTTGACCTCTTCCAGATTAGTAATTGCAGTAAGACAAGAGGGCATAACATGTGACTGGGGGTAGGTTTCAGAGTAATAGTAAAAAGTTCTCTTTTTACTGAAAGAGTGGTGAACCCATGGAACAGACTGCCTCAGGGGGTGGTGGAGGCAAAGACGGTCAAGCAGTTTAAATCAGCATGGGCCAGACAAGTCAGTAAGTTAACAAGTGATTCCAAGTGGGGGGTAGGAAAAACATGGGCAGACTAGATGGACCTCATGATCCCCATCTGCCAGCACATTCTATGTATCTACATAAGATCAGTGGTTGGAAGTTGGAGCATTGTTGGCGGAGGTCCTGGTCAGATACGTACAAAATGGCCCTGTATGCTCACTGTGTTGAGTACCAGTGAGCAATCAACCGTAAGAAGGCAGAGTTCCTGTCCAGGGAGATTGCTGCAGGGGAAGAACCGACCATCTCAACTTTTTGAACTGTAGACAGATTTTTTCATCCGCCCTGTCTGCAGCTGAAAAAAGCCTTTCGAATCACTTTATGTGATGAGTTGTCTCAGTTCTTTGCTGATAGGGTGTCCTCTGTTCAGCAGGGGATCTCGTCATTGAGTCACATTGCAACTTGCAGTGATTGACCTGGGGGTTGCAGAGTCTCTCTGCTTGTCTGGGATGAGTTTAAACCTGTAGAGGTGGCTGAAGTCATTGAGGTTGCCTCAAAGCTGAAGCGCACATATTGTGAGCTGAACCCAGCTCCAACATGTTTTTTAATGAGATGTGTTGGTTCCATTGGCCCAGTGTTTGCCATGATTGTCCAGTGCTCATTGTCGGAGGGGGGTTTCCGGGCATGGCTTGAAGGAGGCTCTGATGAGGCCCCTTCTGAAGAAATAATCTCTTGACCAAGATATTTTGACAAATTGCCATCCTATCTCCAACTTTCCCTTTCTGGCTAAGGTTGTTGAGAAGATCGTGGCACGACAGCTTGAGGAGCACCTCATGGCTTTTGACATCTATGAGCCACTCCAGTTGGTTTTCAGAGCCAGGCATAGCACCAAAACGGCGTTAGTCAGGGTGCACAATAACCTCCTCAGGGTTAGGGATAAAGGAGACAGGCCAGTTCTTGTTCTCCTCAATCTCTCTTCAGCTTTTTACACTGTAGATCACATTGTGCTTCTTGATTGCCTCAGAGAGTACTGTGGACTCATTGGCATGGTCATCAGCTGGTTTGAATTCTTTCTCACTGGCAGGAAGCAGCAGGTAATGATGGGGAATTCCTCCTCCTCCTCAATGCTCCTGCTTTGTGGAGTAACTCATGGGTCAATATTGTCACCAGTGTTATTTGCAGTATATATGCTGCCCTTGGGAGAGCTCATTAGGTGATACAATGTGGGTTTTCACTGCTATGCTGATGATACCCATCTGTATCTATCCTTTGCCCCTGGAACACCGGATGCTGTGGAAGAGCTTAACATCTGCCTGGCCTAATTCAATGACTGGATGTCCTCCAGCTGGTTGTGAATGAACCCTGATCAGACAGAGGCCCTGCTGGTTGAGCTGGGTCAAGGATGTGATGGGGGTGCTCCTGGCTGGGCCTCAGGTATTTTTCTGGGACCTACGCAGTTGATAGCCTCCTCTAGAGTGTGAGATCTTGGCATGATCCTGAATGATAGCTTGACATTTGAAGCTCAGGTGTCATCTGTTGTCCAAAGTGGTTGTTATCACTTGAGGAACATTGCTAGGATCAAACCCTTAGTTCTGCCTGAAGACCTGCCCACACTAGTTCATGCCTTTGTGATGTCCAGGCTAGATTACTGTAACGCTCTTTACTTCGGGGTCTCTGGAGGTACCCTCCACTGGCTGTAGCTGGTGCAGAATGCTGCTGCCAGGTTATTGACTGGTCTTTCTAGATCCAGTCATGTGACCCCAATTTTGTAGACTCTGCACTGGCTGCCGGTCAGGTGGAGGGTTATCTTCAAGGTGAGTCTACTCACCTATAAGGCGTTACATGGACTAGGCCCTGGCTATCTTGCTGCCCTTCTGACACGGCTATCTCGGTCCGATCCCTCCGCTCCTCAAGCAGGGGCTCCCTTGAGGTTCCCAGGACCTGACTTAAAACTGCCAGTGGTCAGGCCTTTAGTGTCACTGGCCTGGTCTTGTGGAACTCTCTCCACCTTACATTAGGGAGGCCACATCTGTTGAGTGTTTCAAGAGTGGTCTCAAGGCCCATTTATTCTCTTTGGCCTTCCCAGACGATGTGATTTAACCAGCTTTTAGATCTGATTTTAACTGTACCTGCTGTTTTAATAATTCTGTTAATATTTATTATTCTTTTATTTTGTATTGTATTTGATGTTATTTCACCTGCTTTTGTGTGTGTTAGGTGCCCAAAGCCTCTGGGATTGGGCACCCTACAAATAAACTTTACCTTGCCTTGCCTTGCTTGTCATGCACCACAGTGCTAAAAGCATTACTGAGACCAGATTAGACTATATTCACAGCCCTTTCCCTGTCCACTTCTCTGACCATCCCCTCGAAGCAGAAAATCAGGTTCTTTGGCACAATCCTTATCCAACCCTCATAAAGCCTTGCTTAATGCAATAAAGGGAGAAAATGAAAAAAAAAGTCATAATAACTGGATTTGGTGAGAAAATGAGGAACCCAGTGCTTTAACTCACAACAGTGTATGGTGTCTCAAGATACACTACTTTAAAGCTTATAATTCAAACGCTATTAGTTGCTACTACTTCAGTGGTCTTATCTCCATAACAACAGCACATTCATCAGCCAGTCTTTTTTTTTTTTTCAAACAGAAGTTACTTCCATCATTTAATGAGGCACACTCATAGCTTTATTGTTACTGAAAAAAAGGTAAGATGTGCATGTCGGGGAAGTTACAATGCAGACTATTTTCAACAAGGCTGTTTTTTTGCAGTTTGATGGAAGGATGATGTGTGCTTTAACAGAAAAACGTGCCACAAAATGTATTGGGTTGCTGCATGTAAATGTGAACAAAGAGCATTTTCCTTAGTTCCAAAAGAGAATCAGGGCTATACAATACTTTCAGATTCTGTATAGAAAATACAGAGATGTGGTGCTTGCATTAAAACAGTAGTGCATGATAGCGTTGAATATTTTGACCTATACTTTGTTATTCTAGTTTCGGTTGCCCCTTATCTCCTGATTTGTATGACCCCCTTTTTCCCCACATCGAGTCTGCTTTACCATTTTTTTTACAGCTGAAATGATAAAAGGAGCACTCCTTTTGATATGTCTCAAACAAGGTTTTCATCATTATTCTCTGTGTTTTGAACACCCTCTGTTTAAGATTTCTTTTCTTGTGACTATAATGAACTAGCATGCAGCAGACAATGCCTCCTGACCTTTTGAGACACCAGGGCCTAGATATTCAAAAGGGTTGCGCATGACGCAACAGTGTTGCACCATGCACAACCCACTGATGCACACCGGTGAGATATTTAAAAGGGAAAAAGTCGCGCTGCATCGATCAACGCGAGCACATCAGTAATGTGTCAGGCACAGGGGGCTTGCCGATGCATAACCTGCACAGCCCGATATTCATCCTGGGATGTACAGAGTCATGCATGCGCAACCCCTCACTCTGCGCCTGCACAAAGTTACGCCTAAAAAAAGAGGAACAAGTGATGGCCACCCACAGGTGAGCTGCCGCATTGCAGGGCACAACACAGCAGCTGCCACCTGTGGGTGGCCATCACCCGTTCCTGCCGCACCTGGCGGTGCCCCCCCATGCCCCAATCGTGGGCATCAGTAGTCCCCCCCTAAGTCCAACATCTCTGGTGGTCCAGTGGACCGCTATGTGCCCCGATCGCGGGCATCATTCATTCCCCAAGTCCGATATCCTTGGTGGTCCAGTGGACCGTGCTGAGCTTGATCGTGGGCATCATTCAACCCTCCCCAAATTCCAAGATCCTGGTGATCTGGTGTACCCCACCACCCGCCCACAGGCCCACCACCCTGCTCGTCAGCCGGCAGGTGGCAGCACCACCCACCTGCCGACTCGCCGCTTTCGCGACTGACAGCTCAGTAGGGCTGCACCTATTGGTTCAGAGCATGAGTTACTGGTAAGAAGCCTATACTGATAGTCAGTCCAGATATGTGAATAATTCATTCACATATCTGGACCGACTAGTACGGTATGGTTGACACCCATTGGTTCATGCCTGAACCAATGGGGTGCAGTCCTACTGAGCTGTCAGTCGGCGGAGTTGGGGCGGCAGGCGGGTGGGCAGTGATGCCCCACCGCAGACGGGTGGAGCAGGGTGGTGGCCCAGTGGGCGGTGGGGTGGGGTACATTAGATCACCAGGGATCTGGGACTTTGGGGGGTTGAATAATGCCCGCAATTGGGCTCAGCGTGGTCCACTGGACCACCAGGGATATCGGACTTGGGGGGGATGAATGATGCCCGCGATCGAGGCACATAGCGGTCCACTTGACCACCAGGGATATCCGACATTTTTTTCCTCTTACAGGACGTCCCGTGATCGGGCTGCAGGGGGCGTCAGTCCCCAACAGCTGCTGCCTGGCAGGGCGCCAGGCTCAAGTCATCGGGGATCGGCGCACCTGCATGCTAATGGCATGCAAATGGGGCCGTAATGAGATGCAAATGGCCCCCTGTGTGCCTTGCATAAATTATGGCCCCATTTGCATGTCCTCTTTTGAATACCACAGGTGCTGTACATGGCGCAATGGCACTTGCGCCACCACATCTCCATGCTCCACTCTGGCCACTTGTGCTGGCTCAGTGCCACTGCACCCTGCACAGTGGGGGTGGCCAGGGTGCGATATTCAAAGCAGTTGCGCCATAGCACAGCTCCGTTGAATATCGCCCTGGCCACACCCCTGCGCAACAAAGTTGAGCTGCGCCCAGGCTTGCGCCACAGCCTGGCGCAGTTTGAATACCCGGGCCCAGGTGTTCAATAACAGCTGAGAATACTAATGAAAACCTGATTCGAGATATATTAAAAAGAACACTCCTTTTATTTATTTCAAATGCAGAAAAAAGTGCTAAAGCAGACTCAAAAAGAAGAAAGAAGGATATCATACACTTCAGGAGATAAGGGACAATCAAAAATATAATAAAATGTATAGGTCAAAATTTTCACTGCCATCATGCACTTTTGCTTTAATTCATATACCAAGTATCCATTTAGATGGTTTTATTTTTGGCCATTTTCTTCTTGGGATTTGTTTTCATTTAGACAGTTCCCTGCATGATGATTGAAGTCACCTCTTCACCAACCACCTTCTTTGACAAGGATGTAAACTGCGTGCCTCCAGTTACTCAATGAACATTAACTTCACCAGGTGGGCAGTCTGGTTTTGCATCATCTCATCTGTGCAGAGTGACCCTTTTCCTAATGTATTTTGCCCCACTTCTTCAGCTCACCATGGAAGGTACAGTACCAGCACTGATCATCTAGATAGGAGAGCAGATGTAAGCCATGTAAACAACAAACAACATTAGTCTTGCTCCAAGACCAGCCAACAGGTGGGTACTGGCATGACAGATGTTCTCAGCATCCTCCTTCCCAGGAGGCTGAGCTTTAGACTGACTCTACAGTGCAACACAATCTCTATTGATTATACACAGTTATTTTAGAAATAAACTTAGATCCATGTTGTCGAAGGATATGAAGTGCCGTTGTTTTGAATAAAGGCAATCTATTGCTTGTTTATTTTAGCGCAAGATATTCTTACTTGTTTTATGAATGATAATGTACATTGTACTGTTTTTTTGTGTTTGTAATTGTTGACAAAGGGTACTTAAGTAAATGTGCGTATGTTGAATAATGAAAATTAAATTAAATAAAGTTTATTGGAAGCAGTGGCTAAAACCAGTTCTTTTTTAAAGTAGTGTGAAAGTTCTTTAAGTTTATGCTCATTTATGTTTGCAAAATGCATATATAGACCTTACTGAAATTTCTGTGTCTCATGAAGTTTGGTAAAGGTACAGTTTAGAAATGTTGCACCCCCTCCCCCATTGAAAACATTCACCCCACCCCCTTCCAAACCCTCCACCTTTTACTTTAATTTTAAAATCAAATCTTCCTGGATGGTATCCTATGATATGGGTGACTCAATTTGAGAGACTCAATAAGAGCAACTCAAACTGAGCGCCTGTAAAAACACCTATAGGTGTAAAACAGCTGGAGCAAAGAGATCAAAGTTATGCAGTGACGACGAAGTGTGCTGATGTACTGTTGCACACATTGCACATGTTGTCAGTTTTATGTGACAACGGCGAGTCTGAAAGACTACCGATCACAAAAAAGGACAAAAAAGAGCCCGCCATCAAAAGGGTGGCTGTTATTGCAATGACCGTCCCAATAGTGATGGTCGCTACATTCAAACAAAATAGCTACCAAAATAAGTATTTGTATGTGAGGGCTATAGCCCCCACACCTCCCTTTGCAGGGGGCAAGCCCCCTGCACCCCCCAAACTTAAAATAATCAACTCCACGGGTGGTGCGGACCCAGGAGAAAGTGAAGATTTTTAAAAAATGCAAAAAATTCTTTCCCCCTGGAACCAGGCCCTGCTGGTATCACAAGCAGTGGCTTACACCACTATGCTAAATGGCCAGCTCAGCAGGGGTTGGCCAAACAGCATCCTATATCCTGTAGTAGCGAATGTAGCTCCCTGCTATACTCGCTGTATGGGATATATCGATATTTTTCACCACTCACTCTTAGTGTGAGCGGTATTATTGAGTCACTCACATTGACATACTCAATAATACTTGCTCATATAACATGATACTTGTCACATATGGTGTGGTCTAGGAGTTAGTTATATTAATAAAGGGTGGTTAGGGACAAAATCCCCCCTTGTGGAGGGTATGGGGGGGTAAAGATCCCCACATAAAATATATAATTGTTATTGTTTGGCTAATTTGATCAAAGTAGTAAACCAGGGAGGGTCCATGGACATGGCCTACCTAGACTTTAGCAAGGCATTTGACACAGTCCCACACAAAAGATTAATAAACAAGTTAGCCAGCCTGGGAGTGGGTCCCAAGGTGGTAACCTGGGTAAAAAATTGCCTGGACAACAGGACACAAAGGGTAATAGTAAAAGGAGTCCACACCAAAGAAAGGGGGATTACTACTGGTGAACAGCAGGGTTCAGTACTGGGACTGGTCCTCTTTAATATCTTTATACTGTAGGTGCCATTGCAGAGGGACTGGAAGGAAAAGCATGTCTCTTTGCAGATGACACAAATATCTGCAACACGTTTGATACACAAGGAGGGTAGAAAGGATGAGAAGGGACTTGGCAAGGTTGGAGGAAAGGTCAAAAGTATGGTAGCTTAGATGCAATGCAAAGAAGTGCAAAGTAATGCACCTGGGAAACAAAAACCCAGGGGAAGAGTACACAATGTGGGGGGAGGTACTAACAACAACAAAAATGGAAAGTGACCTGGGGGTAGTCATATCAGACAACCTCAAGGTAGGCAAGCAATGTGAGAAGGCAGTAAGGAGAACTGGGGATACTGGGATGCATAGAGAGAGGCATCACCAGTAGAAAACAAGAAGTTGTTATCCCTCTGTACAGACAGCTGGTGAGACCCCATCTGGAGTACTGGGTGCAGTTCTGGAGACCCAGTTTCCACAAGGACATAGATAGTATGGAGGCAGTCCAGAGGAGGGCAACTAAAATGGTGCAGGGTCTACACCAGAAGCCATACAAAGAGAGATTAAAAGAGCTTAACATGTATACCATCAAGGAGAGGTGGGGGGGACATGATAGAAACTTTCAAATACCTCAAGGGAATCAACAAAGTACAAGAGGGTATCATCCTTCAGAAAAACAGATGTGCTAGAACAAGGGGGCACAATTTGAAGAAAGAGGGGGGACCACTCAGGGGCAACGTGAGGAAGTATTTTTTCACAGAGAGAGTGATCGACGCATGGCAAGAACTTCCTGAGGAGGTTGTGGGGTCAAAAACAGTGGGGGAATTTAAGAATGCATAGGACAGACATAAGGCAATTCTAGTGAAAGGTAGGAGGGAGTAGGCTGTTGGTAAAACTAGGATCTACAGCTTATCCAATAGATAGGGAATTGGACAGACTGGGTGGGCCTAGCGTTTCTTACCTGCCATCAAAGTCTATGTTTCTATGATTGTTTGGTTGGGTGTGTGATGGTGGATATAAGCTCATTTTGGATGGACTGCAGTCATGGTTTTGCTGTGGTGTAGCGGGTTAGGCAGGGTGCTGTGTAGAATTGAGTGGTGTGGTGTGGTGTTGTAGGTTCGAGTCTAGGTGTCAGTGTGTAATGTGGACTTTAGTGCTGTGTGGTGTGTTTTTTTTTGTCATTTAGGATGTTTGGTCAGGTGTGTGGTGTTGGGTGTGCCAGGTGTGGTTCATTTGGAATTCGGGGGTGGTTTTAGTTAATGGGGTATGATGTTGGTGATGTTGCTGTGTGATAGGCTATGTGTAAGCTGTGGGACTGGGCTTGTTCAAGTGTTGAAAGTACATCCCATATTGTGGTGGAGTGTACTTCGAGGGTGCCGGATTCTGTGGCAGATCGTCTGCCTGGGGGGTGCAGCTGATGAAGAGGACCGTTCAGCGTGTTCGCCATTCTGAGAGGGGATGTCTGGCTGCAACATCTTCCATTAGGGAGTTATCCAACCTGAGCAGTCTGGAATGTGATGTGTGCATTTGTATTGTTCTGTGTTATCAGCGTAGTTTTCTTTTTTTGGGGGGGGGACTTAGATTTTTATTAACATTTTTCACAGAGGTGACTGGTACATAAATTGAATAATATCATTCAGTATAAGGTGTACAATTTATTCTTCACTTATCATATCTTACAATATTATGAAGCCCCCTCAGCCTTTAGTTTGCCTAAACTATCAAAGAGTCTCTAGAGTATTCAAATTATGGTATAAGGGGGCATACCAAGACAAGTCAGTGAAGAAAAAGAAAATACATTTCATATTTTTTGGCTGTGTGAGCGTGGGAGCAAGAGGGGGAGAGGAAGGGAAAAGGAGGAAGCTCTGAAGAACCCCCCATCCCAGGTTCCACCCTCTCCTACCACCTCATTAATCACGATTGACTATGGCTGGCTGGCATAGTCAAGGACCCCCTTTGTTGATATTCCTGTCAGTGAGTTCCTCCCATACGGAAGAAGGATCCCCTGTCTCCCCCTGAGCTTTCCATCCTCCTCCCACACATCCCCCATCCCCGCATCATGGAACTAAGTCTGGTCTCCAAGAGGCCAGGAATAGGAACCATGAATTCCATCGATTCTTTATTTTGTACAGTGTGCCTTGTATTTTTGCTGTCAAGGATTCTAGTGTGTAGATATCATAAATCAGGTCCTCCCAGGTCCCTACTGAGGGCAGATTGGGTTTTAACCAGTTTCTGGTGATAGTTTTTTTTTGCTGCAGTCAAGAATATTGTGACAAGGTATGTGCGGTGTTTGTTCTTAAATTGGTGGGGAGATATAGGAGGACAGCTACTTCTAGGGTTAAGCGGCCCAGTTTTGGAAATAAATCCATAAGGGCCTGCAACACCCTGCCCCAGAAACCAAGGAGCACTGTTTACTGCCTGAAAACATGTGCTTGCATTGAGACCTTGGCACTGCATCGTTGCCAGCAGGTTGAGTCTCCAGAAGAAGAGAATTTAGCCATCACCTGTGAGGTGCAGAAGTAACGAGCCACCACCTTCCACCCGAACTCTCGTCATGGATAGGAGCCTGTGATACGGTGCTGATGGCGCCATATCCAGAGCTAATCCTTCTTTGTGAGATCAATCATCAGATCTGCCTCCCAGGTCTCCTGGACCCATTCAGATGGGAGTCTGACCACTGCCTTCTCTGCCCTGTAGTACCTGGATATCAAGTATCAGGGAATCCCCTCTTCCCGCACCTGGGCTAGTAATGCAAACAGGGGGGTATCTCTAGAGGGTTCACATGGAGCCACAAGTTGGTCTCCATAAAATGCCTGATTTGTAGGTACCTGAAGAAATCTTTTGTTATTAGAGAAAACTCAGGCTGCAATTGTTGAAAGGATTTAAATTCACCCTTGTCATAGTATTGGTAAGTATATAACAGTCCCCATCTTCCCCACCTCTGAAATCCGTGATCCAACCTCGCCGGGAGAAAGCTGGGATCCCAGGCTGGCATCCCCATCCATTGCGCCCCAAAACGGTTCTTTGGTGATTTTAAATAACCAATCCTGCTTTGTATATAACTTCTGGTATATATATATATCGATCCATTTGCCTCCGAGTTCAGTGAGATGGGCTGAAATACTGTGGAGTGATCTAGGGTGACGGGTGAGACTGCTCATTCAGTCATGACCCATTGAGGTTCCTGGGTATGTGAGGCTAGCCATGTCACCATGTGGGCCAGTTAAGCGGCCAGGGCATAGCCTGACCAGCAAGGAAGTGCCAGGCCTACTCGCTCTTTAGGTGTCTGGAGTCTAGCCAAGGAGATTTGTGGTCTCCTTCCCTGCCACAAGTAGCTAGAGATCAATATGTTTCATCTTTGCTCTTCCCTTCGATTGAAGAACATGGGAATTGCCTGCATCAGGTATAACACTCGGGGTAGGAGATTTATTTGTACCAACAAAACTCCATTCAGAAAGAACATGGGTAGGTGAATCCAGGACTTAATTTCCTCATGGATCTGCATGAAAAATTTGTTGTAGTTTAAAGGGAAAACTCATCTGGGATCTGCTGGTATTTTGATCCCAAGGTGTTTGATGGAAGTTCCATGCCATTTATATTTATATGCTTTGGACTCCCCCCCGACAAACAGTGTCTCCGTCTTACCGGCATTTATTTTGGAGCCTGTTACTTGCTCTGTTCTTATCATATCCTCTTCTAACATCACCATAGAGAACTTGGGTTCAGTTATAAAGATTAAAAGGCTGTCTGCATAGAGTGCTACCCTGTATTCATGTTCAGAGATAGTATAGCCTTTGATTGCAGTTTGTTGGTGAAGATACTGTGCAATCGACTCTGTATAAATTGTAAAGAGATAGGGGGATAAGGGGCACCCCTGCTGTGTACCCTGTGAAAGTGGGAAGCGAGGGGAACATAATCCATTAACCTTAACCACTGCTTCCAGACCCACATACATACCCATAATATTGCTGTTAAAGTCCTCTGGGAAGCCAAATCTGTTTAGTGTTTGTTGCAAGAATGACCAGGATACCCTGCCAAATGCCTTTTTGGCATCAACGCTCAGGAGTAATAATGGGGTGTGGGTTGACAATGCATGCTCAATTAAGTAAAGTCCATTTAATATTATCAGCTGTTTGTCGTGTTTTTATGAACCCTGCCTGATCTGGGTGTATCATTGTGGGCAATATTTCTTCTAAGCGATGTGCAAGGATTCTTGTATAAATTTTATAATCCTAGTTTAGTACTGATATGGGTCAGTAGGAATCACATATATGTGCTGGTTTGTTGGGTTTCAAGATTGCAGAAATTGTGGCCTGCGCCCAGGAAGTCAAGTATTCTGTAGCCGAGTGGCTCTCCTGCAAGGGTGTAGTCATAGGATCCTTAATTAGGTCCTAATATTCTTCAGGTGAAGCTACCTCTGGCTGGAAGCTGCAATACTGAACATAGGATTTGCAAGAAAGCGAGTTGTGCTCACAACAGAGGGAGGTGAACCTTACAATTGTCTTTGGTTTGTAGCAGATATTCTGCAGGTGAAGGCTACTTCTAACTGAAAGGTGAAATAAGGAACTTAGAATTATCAGGAAAGACAGTCTTTCAAGCAACAGAGGGAGGTGGATCTTGCTTTACTTTTGTTGCAATTGTTAAGATTTTCAGTGCAGGAAGAGTTTAAACCCTGGGCTAAGAATTTGTCATAAGTCCTGAAGTGCAGGCTGTGTATTTGACCCAGACAGTGCCCCAGGGGTGGAAACTGTTTTTGTGTTTATCTGTGTGTGCCTTAAAAGGCCAGGCCAGACTGTGTCAGGAAGTGCTTACATCATAGCTACTTATCAGCCAATAGCTTTGGAAGAGCCTTACAGACCTGATAACAACAGTATTATAAGCAAGTGTTTTATAGCAAACTCATCAGAACAGCTAATATTCTTCAGGTGACGCTACCTCTGGCTGGAAGCTGCAATACTGAACATAGGATTTGCAAGAAAGCGAGTTGTGCTCACAACAGAGGGAGGTGAACCTTACAATTGTCTTTGGTTTGTAGCCGATATTCTGCAGATGGAGGCTACTTCTAACTGAAAGGTGAAATAAAGAACTTAGAATTATCAGGAAAGACAGTCTTTCAAGCAACAGAGGGAGGTGGATCTTGCTTTACTTTTGTTACAATTGTTAAGATTTTCAGTGCAGGAAGAGTTTAAACCCTGAGAGACGGAATACTGTTTACTGTGTCTGTCCTGGTGCACAGCTGACTTATTTGTGGGCTGACTGCTTTCAGAGCACAAATCACCAGGCTGTTTTGGGGCTGAGGAGGTTTACCTGTGTCTGACTTGGATGTCTGGATTTTTCTCTGTTTGATTAGCAGGGTATTTTCTCTGTCAAATTGTTGTGTAGGGCATCTTGCTGACAGGAAGGCACTGATCGCAGCAGTGGGTCAGAGCTTTTAGCTGATTGTTTCGTGAGGGCACAGTTTAGGCCCAACCCCTGCCCACCCCTCACCCCACCCACCCCTGGAAATAGTTCCTTTATATCTGGGGTTCTGACATCATTTCCTCAAGAGTGCAAGGTGCATATCACTGTCATATCCTCTCTAGCACACTGCACTGACAATATAAGCATACACATTGTATAATATATATTTCATATAACAAACCAATCACACTTACAAAAGAAAAAGTAGATAAACATGTGGGGAGTAGTGCAATGTAATGGCTGTGGGGCAGCAGTCTTCCAGGAGTCTTTCTGGAGGCTGAGATGCTGCCCTATTTGCAGGCAACTCTCTGCCCTGAGGGAGGAAGTTGCCCATCTTCAGGCCACACTGGAGAGTAGTAAGGGAACTTTACCCCAGGCCACACTGGACAGTAGGAAGGGAACCTCTCCCATCCAGGGAGCACCAGAGCCACCACCACCACTACCTCAGAGGTTGTGAAGAAAGCACAGCAGTTGGACCACAGTGGGCTCAGGGAGGGTGAGGATGGTGGAACAGAGGCACACCCAGTCAGTTGTTCCACTCCACAATCCATGCACCATTCTGGGGGAGCATAGCTCCCCTATGGATGCACCTGCAGAGGAGACTAAGGAGGCTGAGGACAACTGTCACAAGGGAGGCCCACAGGAAGGAGGCAGAGGACACCACAGGGAAAGGAAGCAGCTCCTGGTGGGGGACTTAATTATTAGGGGGATAGAACTGGGGGGAGCAGGGAAAACTGAAGTAAGGTGCCTGCCAGGTACCATGGCTTGGAGGGACAGGAAGCGCATCCTCAGAATCACGAGAACAGCTGCACGGGAATCTGAGCTGGACGTCATTGTCCACCTAGGGACAAATTACTTGGCTCATCATGAGATTAGAGCAGTGCAGGAGGACTTTGTAGAGTTGGGGAGGGACCTAAGACAAGTAGCACACACAGTATCCTTCTCAGAGGTGCTGCCTGTCAATGGCATGGGTGAGGCGAGGGTACTTTGCACCATGCAGTTTAATGAATGGTTGAAAAATGGCGTGGAGCACAGGGGTTTGGCTTCATTGGGGACTGGGGTTCCACCTGGAGGACACCAGCCTATACTGGCAGGATGGTCTGCACCTGTCCAGGAAGGAACAAGTCTTTTGAGCAATCAGTTTAAATGCTTCATTGGCAAGCTTTTAAACTAGTCAAGGAGGAGGCACTGATAAGCAGCAGAAAAATCCCAGCTCTCCCTACAAAACAGGGTACTAAATGAGAAAAGACCGAGGTAGAAAGGTCAGTGGGAATGCTGCAACAGAAGGTAAAAGCCATCAAAATGGAGAGCAATGAGTACCAATGCCCGTAGTCTGGGTAACAAGTTTCCTGAAATAGTGGCCTTGATGGAGGAGGAACATCTGGATATCGTGGCAGTCACAGAAACATGGTACACACAAAACCATGACTGGGATGTAAACATACCAGGATACACTATCTACAGGAGGGACAGGGAGGGTAAAAGAGGAGGAGGAGGAGTAGCTCTTTACATAAGGGAAGAAATCAAAGCAACAGAACAAAAGGGTAAACAGGGAGGAGAAGAAGCACTGTGGGTCAATTTGGAGACAGGCAATGGCACCACAATCTGCACAGGGGTTGTATACAGACCCCCTTCTCAGGGGGAGGAAATGGACAAGGAAATGATAGAAAGTATACTTAGAATGGCAGAAAAGGGGAGATATTGCTGATGGGTGATCTGAATATGCCAGATGTTAACTGGAGTGCAGTTGCAGCAGCCACTTCAAAGAGTGGGGTTATTCTAGATGCCCTACAGGGGCATACTCTTAGACAACTAGTATTGGAACCCACTGAGAGGGAGCAATCTTAGACCTGGTTCTCTCAAATGGAGGTGGAGAGAGATCACAGATGTAGAAGTGGGTAGTCATCTGGGAACTAGCGACCATCGAACAGTATGGTTCATAATAAACACAGCAATAGAGTCAAGCCATACAAAGGCAAAAGTACTGGACTTTAGGAGGGCTGACTTTGCCAAAATGGGTGAGTGCCTAAGGAATGCACTAGCAAATGGGCAGGAAGAAGGGGTGGAAGAACAATGGGGAATAATAAAAACTGCCATCACAGAGGTAACGAGCCTTTGTGTGAAGCAAATAAACAAAACAAAACGATGTAAGAAACCACTATGTGTCTCAAAGGAAGTGGCAGTGAAGGTTCAAGAGAAAAAGAAAGCATTCAGGAAGTACAAGGAATCACAGAAGAAGCAGGACAGAGAACTCTATCAGTTAAAGCAAAAGGAAGCTGGGAAGGCAGTCAGAACAGCAAAGGCCCAAACCGAGGAAAAGATAGCCAACTCAGTTAAGAAGGGGGATAAAACCTTTTATAGATACATCAGGGAGCGAAGGGGAGGGGGTGGGCAGAGGGTGACTATGAAAAGGCAGAGATACTAAACAAATATTTTTGCTCAGTATTTACAAATGAAGAGGGGGAGGTATCTAAAACAAACAATAGAAACACTCTGGATACAGAAGTTGATAACAGCCCATTTACAGAAGAAAGGGTTCTGAAAGAACTCTTAAAACTGAAGGTGGACAAAGCAATGGGGCCTGATGGGATTCATCCCAGAATTCTAAAAGAACTAAGGGTAGAACTAGTGACACCACTGACTACCCTCTTTAACAAATCATGGGAGGATGGGGTGGTACCCGAGGACTGGAGGAGGGCAGATGTGATTCCCCTTCACAAAAGTCGGAGCAGAGCAGAAGCAGGAAACTACAGGCCTGTTAGTTTAACCTCAGTGATAGGGAAAATGATGGAATCACTTCTGAAGGAAAGAATTGTCGAGTATCTAGAGGCCAGAGGGGCACAGGACCCAAGGCAGCATGGATTCACAGCGGGAAGGTCATGCCAGACGAATCTGATAGATTTCTTTGACTGGGTGACCAAAGTAGTAGATCAGGGAGGGGCTGTGGACATGGCCTACCTAGACCTTAGCAAGGCATTTGACACAGTCCCACACAAAAGATTAATATACAAGTTAGCCAGCCTGGGAGTGGGTCCCAAGAAGACAGCCTGGATAAAGAATTGGCTGGAGAATAGGACACAGAGAGTAATAGTAAATGGAGTCCACTCTGACGAAAGGGGGGTTACTAGTGTGGTACCGCAGGGTTCAGTATTAGGACTGGTCCTCTTCAATGTCTTTATAAGCGACATTGCAGAGGGACTGGAAAGAAAAGTATGTCTCTTTGCAGATGACACAAAGATCTGCAACAGAGTTGATGCACAAGCTGGGGTGGAAAGGATGAGAAGGGACTTGGCAGGGTTAGAGGAATGGTCAAATGTATGGCAGCTTAGATTCAATGCTAAGAAGTGCAAGGTAATGCACCTGGGAAACAAAAACCCAGGGGAAGAGTACACAATTGGGGTGGAGATACTAACAAAAAAAATGGAAAGGGACCTGGGGGCAGTCATATCAGATGACCTAAAGGTGGGCAAGTAATGTGAGAGGGCAGCAAGGAGGGCTGGGGGGATACTGGGATGCATAGGGAGAGGCATCACCAGTAGAAAACAGGAAGTTAGTATACCTCTGTACAGACAGCTGGTGAGACCCCATCTGGAGTACTGCGTGCAGTCCTGGAGACCCAATCTCTGCAAAGACATAGACAGGATGGAAGCTGTCCAGAGGAGGGCAACTAAAATGGTGCAGGGTCTGCACCGGAAGACATATGAAGAGAGACTTAAGGAGCTTAATATGTATAGCCTCGAGGAAAGGAGGGAGAGGCGGACATGATAGAAACTTTCAAGTACCTCAAGGGAATCAACAAAGTCCAAGAGGGTAGCATCTTTCAAAAAAAGAGGTGTGCAAGAACAAGGGGACACAATTTGAAGATAGAGGGGCGGCTCAGAGGTAATTTAAGGAAGTATTTTTTCACAGAGAGGGTTGTGGATGCATGGAACGGCCTTCCGGAGGAGGTTGTGAAGTCAAAAACAGTGGTGGAATTCAAGCATGCATGGGACAGTCATAAGGCAATTCTAGGGGTTGGGGGTAGGAAGAAGTAGGCTGCTGGTTAACTAGGATCTGCAGCTTATCCATTAGGTAGGGAAATGGGCAGACTGGGTGGGCCAAGCGGTCCTTATCTGCCGTCAAATTCTCTGTTTCTATGTTTCTAAGCAGCCATGTAAAACTTGGCACTGAAGCGATCAGGGCCAGGGTTGTTACCATTTTTCAAATTTTTAATAGTGGTGGGTACTTCCTGCTGTGTAATGGGTTGTATCAGATTCTGAGCTTGTGAAAGGCTCAGACAGGGAAGGGTGAGAAACGGCAGGAAGGTCTCAACCTCCCACCCTGAAGGGGTGGGCTCCACAGTGTATAACCTCTCATAGTAACATCGCAATGCTTGCATTATTTGAGATGTGGTGGTGGACATTTGTCCTGAGCAAGGGTCTTTAGTCTTGGTGACAGTGACTCTTTGAATTTACTTATGGAGTCTATATGCCAGAATTCATGAGGCATGGGCCCCACCCTCAATGTACCTCTGTCGGAGCCACAGAAGAGCTTGTTCTGTTTTTACCGTGAGCAGTTTTTGGATGGTCTGCTGGGTGAGGGTTATCTGTTCTACCAGGGAGGTATCTCCTTGCATATGAGCTTCCTGGAGGAAGTGTAGCTTCTCTTGTCATTCTTTAAGCTGAGATTCTGCTTGTCATTTTTTCTTGGCCACAAAAGCTATGATATAACCCCTGAGCATTACCTTAATCACATCCCATAATAGCTGAGGGGAACCTGCAGGGAGGAGTTGTCCCGTATGATCTCCGGAATGTTATTCTTTCTTTGAACTCAGGGTAAGTGAAAAGGGAATTATTAAGTCTCCAATATGTAGTTTTGGGTTCAGCTTGACATGCCAGATCTAGTGTGATAGGGGCATGGTCAGACAGACATATGTTGTGTATATCTACTTCTTGGATTTAGTGTAAGTTCTCTCTGCCCATACAGAAATAGTCCAAATGGGTATAATGTTTACGCACGTGTAAGTAAAAGGTGAATTTCCTGGCTGTAGGGTTAATGTGCCTCCAGATATCTACTAGTCCTGTGTCCCTCAGAAGCTGTTTAAGGTGTCACTGACCCGAGGTTTGTGGCTGAGGTCTGGATGCAGATGTATCTAAGATGGGATTCAGAAGATAATTAAAGTTCTCCCCTAATATCAAGGTCCCCCTCTTAGTTAAAAGTATTATATTGAATAGTTGTTGTATAGAGGAGGCATCGCAGCCTGGGGGATATAGATACTCCTTATTGTGTACTCTTGGTTTTGTATTTTGCCCACAACCAACACCAAGTGGCCTTCTGGGTCTGAGTACTGGTGGGAGATCTTGAACGCAGAGTCCCTGGGCACCAAGACCACCACCCATCGATGTCTTCCCTTTTTGTATGCTGATTCTACGATTTGAGCTTAGCCAAACTTTAGCAACTTTTGGTGCTCTGTAGAGGAGTCTCCTGCAATAATAATAGATCTGGTTTGTATATTTTGAGTGCTGTCAATGTTCTGTATCTCTTCACCGAGCCAGCCAAGCCATTTACATTATGCAAAACCAATCTGATTGAGTTATACATCATGTTATGTTTGTCTTCCCTGGGTCCCCCCATCCCACCCTCCACCACCCGCTCAGCCCATTTCGTAAGCACCTGGTTGACAAAGCATTATACAGTCTCTACCCACAATTAACAAATATAAGACCTGCCTAGGGAACATAGAAAATACACCACTTGTCTGTGAGGATTGCCAGTCACCCGATAAATTTTGGGAAAAGGGGAAGTGAATAAATAAACTAGGCCAATAACATCTTAAGAATAACCTAAAGCATGGTCACTCAAATATGTCCCTATTTGGGTACCATCATTGAGAGCCATATAGTGGCCAACAGGGCCTATAAGAACTTGAACTATTTACACATGTGACTTCCAAAATGTAGGTTGCTACTTGCAGCAGTCCTAAGGTTGGTAGTCCAAGGGGCCACCAAGGGAGGATTTCTCCTAAGTATGTACCTAGTACTGCTTCAGGGTTGCCGTTACCCCTAATGGGGGAGGGTATGAGGTAAAGGGAAAGGAGGGTTAAAGAAAAAAGGAGCAGAACCATAAGGGACAGTATTGGGAAGAAAAGTAAAATTGGGCAATAAAGGTGCGTCATTCACCTGTCCATCTAGCAGTCCACCTTTGCCCTTATTGATTGTGGAGTTAAGAAAAGGAATTTTTCACAGCATAACAGCACAGTTCTATAACTTCAAAACATGCTATTTCATTGTACTATAAGGAAAACAGAGTCCACTTGTGTCTGAATAACTCCATTCCCTGAGGTCACAGGGGTGTAGCATCCTAAGGCTCTGGAAGTGAGCCAGCCAGTCCAACCTAAAAAAAGAAAAACAGTAAGGAGAAAGTGCGAAGGAAGCAGTCCTGAGCTTCCCTGTCAGTCTGCGAGATAGAAGAAAATGTCCTCCTGTTGTACTATCACCGGGTACTCTCAGTTACGGCTAGTTCGGCTTCAAGGACCGTTCTCCTGATATGATGTACTGTATAAGTTAATGTCCAGTGACCTCCACCTAAATCAAGTATAGTGGTCTTTTAAGAGGCACTCTTGCTGTGAAGCTTAAGTGTCCCCCCACCCAGAAGTGGACACCCCCCCGAGAGCCCAGCGGGCAAGGAGGACAGTATCTAAGGAGGAAGGGGAGCATAAGGCCCCTCACCCCTTTGCTATAAGCCAAATTGAGAAAAGGATTCTCACCTCTCTGACTGGGTGAAGCCAGCAGCCCAAGCCCAAGGAGACACGGCCCACGCACCGAAAAAGAGTTCCCTCAGCCCCCTAGTGGACAGAGGCAGCCCAGCCAGACAAGGGTCCAAATGCAGAAAAATTATTTCTATTTAGCAATTCTGTATAGAAATAATAAGATTTGAGGAAGCGGGAGCCCCCAACAGCACGAGAGAGCCACTTCATCATTGTCAGGCTTGTGCTTCCTATGGATATCAATTACTGCCAGCATGTAGTGCGCACCCAGCCTGGAGGGAACACTGGATCCCCAAGGAGATGTGTCTCCCCCGGTTACACCCCAGCTCCCCCCCCCCGAGAGGGCCACACCACAGTCCTGAACCCTTTATTTCCACCTCCACCCCCCCACTTCATCCTATATAGTGGATGTTGGCAGAGCAGTGTTTTGCTTCAGGGGTGGCTGGAGGGTGCACCAATAAGGCCTGTTGTGCCAGGCAAGTGACCCTATCTAACGGGTGCTCACGCCTTTGGTGTGCAGTCGTGCCTCTTCGCTCGTGCATGCAGAGTGCCCCTAGACACCCACTCCTCCCCTCCACAGTGGGTGTATCCACAAGAAGGTCATAAGTCCATATGTTAAACACAAAAAGCAGGGCATAACTCCACATGTTTAATTCCCCCTCATGGGGTTTTGGTAGTTTTTTGGCAATCCACTCCCCAGCCTGGGAACACAGGTCCCCCCCCCCAGTTGGCACCGGCCCCCATTCTCTGGTAACCCGTTCACCGTGCCAGGCCACCAGGTCAGGAAATTGATCTGCCCCCCCCCCGGAGCAGGTAAGATGCCCAGGGTACTTACTGTGCCTCTGAGCAGACTGTCAAAACCAGTCACCTCTCTCAGTTCGAGACTGATGCTCTCTGCGTGCCTTTAAGGAGCTCCATAGATTGCTGTAGTAATGAAGAAATAGAGTCTCTGGCGCGGATCCCAGTAAGGCTCATGTCGAAGTGCATTGCAGAAGGGTCATTTTGGTCGGAATCTCCATGCCTCTGTTATGAAAGTCCATCATGGTCTCCTCAGCAGAGAAGTAGGATTGCTGGCTATTAGAGAACTGTACTATCATTATTGCTGGATATGGTGTCCAGAACTTTAGCTGGTTCTGGTGCAGGACAGCAAATAATGGTATGTACTCCCTGTGTCTTCTCATGGTATAAGGGACATAGTCATGGTCTAGGAATACTCTGGTGGTGATTCTGTAGAAAACTTCTTTCTGTGTCCAGGCCTTCCTTAGGATTAATTCTTTCATTGAGTAGCATAGGAACTGCACTATAATTGAATGTGTTCTGGCAGTAGGAGAGGTGGGCTTCAGCCCCAGAACCTGATGTAAACATTCAATTTCTAGATGCATATCCGAGTCTAGCATGAGGGATGTGTGTAGGAGGGTGTCTAGATTTGTTGTCAGCAATTCGGAAGTCAAGCTAAATATCTGAGTTATTTTTCATTGGCTAAATGTCATAAACAGGATCAAGCCTCTAAACTGTCCCCAGAGTGGACTGAACAACATCCAGTGTTTATGCTGAGTTTACTCAGACCTTTAATTTTGCCTCTCGAGAACAGGACCAAATTAATTTATTTAAAAGAAAACACGCTGTTACCGTAACCCTTTTGATACGTTATAGGGGAAAGGGATATTGCTCAGCAGTTTGGTGGTAGCTCTATTATAGATATGATATTGTTTTTTAAAGGGGGACAGCTTCATTATTCTGTTTTATATAATATCTTGTTTTCTGGGGAGACCTGGGTAGTTTTCAGTGGGTCTCTTCGGTTCTAAGTGACAGCGTTCACATAGGGACTTTGTCCTTATACATAGAATTCTCCAGTTTGAGGTAGCTCTTGGAGAGGGCTTCTACTTTAAGCAGCATACTTATCTGTCCCACCCCTTACCCTTCTGAAATCTACCACCTAAAGGGAGGAGATTAGAAGTCCGTCATATCAGACTTCCCACCTTGGGAGTACAAGTTCAAGGTTTGATAGTTTCCTCGCCATGTTGGCGTTTTCTTGTTCACAGTTTCTGGGTCCTCTGTTAGTGGTTATAATCATGGTGTACTGGGTCTCTCTGACTTGTCAAGTTGTGGTCGGATATCAAGAGTTGTTATGGGGACTGGCCGTAATGATTGTGAGGTTTATTCATTATTATGATGGATAAATCTACAGTAATATTTTCATATAATGTCAGTGGCTGTTGTCCTGCTTTCAAGAGCACTCTGTGTGCTGATAGGCTGCAAGTGCGATCAGCTACTGCTGATAGCAGAAAGCTAGTGGCTGTGGGGAAAGCCCTGGGGAGCACTGGCAGACTATGGGATCCAGAACCCTGGATGGGAAGATGGCAGCTCTAACCATATGGCTACAGGGAGGTTCACTGGGCTTGTGAGTGAGTGAGGAGCTGGGACATGTCCTGGATCAGCTGTGCTGTTGTCCTGTCCTTCACAGGTGCTCTGTGCACTGATAGGCTGCAAGTGCGAGCAGCTCCTGCTATTCCCAGAGAGTCAGTGTCTGTGGGGAAAGCCCTGGGGAGCCATGGCAGGCTATCAGATCATGAACCCTGTGAGGCAAAGGTGCTGGCAGTAAAGTCTAGAAGTTAGAGTAATGGAGGAAAAAAGGCATTTTGCCCTAGCCTGTCTCCAGTGAATTATCATTTCCTGTCTCCTGCCAGTCACCATTTCACTTTTGCCAGTGGGTGACATGCTTGCAGGACTGCTGAAGTCAGATGCTACTGCTACTTTATGGCCTACAGTATATGAGTGAATTCCATGCACTGTATTTGTAGTTTCAACAAGTAAAACTGATAAATTAAATAAATGCTGATGGCACTTTCCTTAAACTCTCCTCCAGTACTGTCTTGTACCAAATGCCAAGCAGAAAGATGCAGGCAGTAAAGCCTGGTTAAAGTAATGAGCTTTGAATGAGCTAGGTACATCCAGCAGACCTGGATTTGATTCCTGCAACCTCCACTTGCATATTGTGTGACCCTGAGCAAGTCATCTAACCTCTCCAGTCACCCCTGTAAACAGGCCATGTACCCAGTGGGCCTTACCAGAATACCAACAAATTAAAAAAAAGACATGTTATGGATACACTCTTCCTGTAAGTCCACTGTACTGCAGACTGCTCTGCTTTGCTTGATAGAATACTCACTTATGGAAGAAACTAAACAAACAAAAAAACAATCACATGAATGCATTGAGTGAGATGTTATTCAGTGTTACTATGCTGCCTGAGCCTGTTCCTTGTTAGGCCCTATCCACAAAACTATTATTCTCATTCTGTGTCTGTTACAAACATGTTTTATGGATATGGCCCTTAGTCCTTTTCATTTTGTGACAAAGAAAGACAACTGTAGTATGCATGTGCATCATTATCATCATCATTCGTGACAATAAAAAATATGCATTATACAGTGGCAATAAAAATTCTAGCAACCTGATCGGCTGCTGATCCCTTGAGACAGTGATGTTATTAGACAATAACATCACTGTATCTAGGGTGGCACAAACATCACAGCAGTATGATAAAGGATATCCCTCCCTGGCAGACTAACCAAAGCCCACATGAATCCCTTTCTAACTGCAGGCCTAACTGCAGGCCTCCATGATTCCTTCCTCCTAGCACATCACCTACCCACACAGACAGACACTCATTCCCTCTGTCCTCATTATTTTCCCACAGTCAATCAATTTAAAATAGTTTTTTTCTTTCATGCAGCACTGCAGCTTTTCTGTAGGAGTGTGTTGCGACTGACTCAGTGGTTATTTGAAGACACAGTGCATGGCTGTCCATTTTTGCTACAGCTCGTGATCGCTCCTCAGAAAAAAACTATGTTTTTTATTCACATGTAGCAGTGAACACAGGGAACACACATTACACAGAGAGATAACGTGTTCCAAGGTTGCACTTTACAAAATCTCCTTTTTCTGTCACCGAAAGAAAGCAGCTTCATTGAACTGTACAGACAAACTGCCGATCATGCCACCTGTAATCACAACCAAAAGTCCTGAACTCAGTTAGACCACTGCCAGTAAGATTGCCATTCTCCTGAACTCACCCTAAAAGGCCATTCCGGAGACCAGTGGCATTTATTCCCGTTCCCTCTCAGTGAAACTATAGCCCCACACAGAATTGCTTTTGCCTTATTTTTCTTTTCCAATTTGTCTTCCGTTTTGGGTTTCTCGCAGCAGAAGCCAACTTAAAAACAGTGCTGCCACCATTCAGTAAGCGGCTCGGTGGCCGAAATAAGAAAGGGCTTGACTGTTTTAACAAACTACAAAACAAAACAAAAAAATTACCCCCCCTCCAGCCCCCTAGAACCAGAAAGAGAACAACCAATTGGGGGGGGGGGGGCAAGAGAAATGCTATTCATGTCAACAGACAGTCTCATTCAGGCAGAAGCACCACCTACTGGCAAAGACAAAAACTGGACTTTCTTTTCTGTAAGTAGACATCCACACACAGAAATCAAATTAAAAAAAATGACAAATAATTTCTTTTCCTTTTTCCTTTTTTCTTTATAAACAAGCCATAATAGAAGTAAGACACTCCACGGTGTGTGTTATTGTGTAATAATGTCACTCCTGGGGTAATATGTCTCAACTACTATGAATTTCGCATAGCACTATGATTTTCACAATCAGATTTACCCTTTCTCCGCATAGGTTTACTGATGTTCTTAATAATGTGAGAGCTATTTCTGGGCATGCAAACTATTCAATTATTGAATTAAGTTGATAGAAACATTACTTATCACTAACTATATGAAGCCCACTATTTGTAGACATATTATTGGGGAGTTTTCAACAGGCCCTAAAATCTTTTCTTTGGGTCAAAGCATATGATAGCGATGATTGCTGATCTGTATTGGACATTTTATGATGATGATTCTGATTTTACTGTGTTTTATTGTTTTATTGTACTGCGCCTTGGTACTTGAAAGGCGCATAATAAATAAAGTATTATTATTATTATTGTTTAAAATAAGAAAGTGATACACATTCAGACCATTTGCTGTAATTTTTGAAGGCCAGTGCTATGATTTTTAATCCTGAGAGGCTGTGAGGTATGCCTGGGGTGGTGGAAGCAATTGGCTTTCCCTTAAGCTTCAACCCACCCCAGGAATTACATTATTACACAATAACAAACACACTGTCATGCCTTATTGCTTAATTAGAAAATGTGGAGGTCCACTGATGACAAAACAAACAGTGGTAGCTTACAAAAGAAAATTACATCAGTTTACATGTGTGAGGGGGACCAAACATATATGTGCTAGCTGCTACACTCAAATATGTTGACACAGTCCATTACCTGTCATTCACTGTGTCCTCTCATTGTTTGTCACTATCTCAGTTTTTCTAGCAGATAGCTGGCTTACGAGACTATACAATCCAGGGGCTATTCAACTGTTATGTTGCCCATCCTGATCTCCCATAATTCACCATGTCCTCTTTCCTGTCATTTACCTTGGCTCATTTCCATGTTACTCTTGTGAGCAGATAGCTAGATAACAAGCAAGACTACAAGTTAGATGCTACTAAGATTCTTTTTTGCAGTTAAACTTTTTTATTAATTTTTCATAAGATATACAGACAAACCTCTTACAGTACAGTACAATGTGAGGATTTTTTTAAAGAAATTAAGGCAGCATATAATAAGAACATTGCTACAATAATACAAGGAGCTTTTGGTTTAAAATATAGTAAACAATACAGGTCATGTAATTAGCATATACTTGACATTTGTAGTGAACTTAAAGCAGATAGTATGATTAGATATGGTTTATATTAAAATGTTACATAATTATATATGATGCTGCAAAAGGGAAAAAAGTACATTCGTAAAAGGATTGTGGAGTAATAAAGAATGATTGAGAACAGAGTATAGGAAAGAAAAGATATATAAGAAAGTTAAGAAGAGAGAGAGGGAAACTATAAAAAAGGGAAAAAGTGAGACTACAATGATGTATCAGTAAAAGGGGAAAATCCATATATATTAAGTCCATACATTGGTGTTGGAAGATTTAGTTGATTCCAAAAAATTAAAAAAGCCCTGCCAACAATTGTTATATAACATGAGTCGGTCAGACAAGATATATATCATCGGTCCAGAGAGGCATATTGCAATAGTTGGTTAATGATACCGGAAGGGTAGGGATTATGTTGGATCTCCAATGCATGAGGATTGTGCGTTTAACTTGAAGGAAGAGTATATTTAACCATCTGTTTCCATGTAATATGAAATTTTATAAACGGTGATTAAAAATACCAAGAATGCAATGTTTAGGGTCTAGTGTAAAAGGTTGACCTACCACTTTCATTGCAAATCTGTGAGTACAGTGCCAAATCTTTGTATGAGGGGACAGTGCCATAAGATATGCAATAAATCCCCATTGGGGGAACTGCAGCACCAGCAATTGTTATTGTTCAATAAACCCATTTTTTGTAATACAACAGGAGTTCTGTACCACAAATGAAGGATCTTGGTTTGAATGAGGGAACTGCGTTTATCATTAAAAGATTTGTGACAGGAGAGCCAACATCTGGACCATTGTGCATTGGTGATATTATATTGTAGCAAAGTACTCCATCTGTTTTTAGCATTGACAGAGTAGTCAGGAAGGATATCACAAATATCTTTGTAAACAGTGCTATTTAAATTGGATGTTGTTTTTATCCATTTAGAGATGTGCTTATCATACAGAGAATTGATAGAGAAGGGTGTGAGGTAAGAGTTGCATGCGGTACGAAGCTGTAGATATTTCCAAAAATCCTGATGGGGAAGATTCCATATGCCTCGTAGGTCGGTGTAAGATTTTAACTTTAATGACTTGGGTTCAAGTATATCCTGCAAAAAGAGAATACCCTTATTTTTCCAGGTACGACGAAAATGGGTGATTATCAAGAGATATACGGTGGTTACCCCAGATGGGGTGTGTTAAGGGTTTGGGGTTAGATTTAATATGCTTGTGAATGATTTTCCAATAGAATATAGAAGCAGATATGGTAGGGTGAGACTTTAAAGAAGAGGTAAGGGTGTTATAAAGGAAAGAAGTCACCACATTACCAGGACATAAGGATGTTCCATATTGACCCATAAAGGAGACTGGATGTTGGGTTTGTTAAACCATTTAATTGTTTGAGATGTACAGAAAGCCCATAAGTAGGCTTGGAACCAAGGAAGGCCAAAGCCACCTTTGACCAATGGGATCTAAGTTTATTACGACTAAATCTAGGTATTTTGTCTTCCCAAATGAAGCTGCTGATAATTTTGTCTATTTTGGTAAGAAACTAGAGGAAGTATCAAAGGATATTGGAAAATAGGTATAATATTTTAGGAGTTATTGACATTTAATGGCGGAAATTTTACCATTAAAAGAAAGTTTAAGTAGCTTCCATCTATCAAGTGTTGTTTGGATACTGGTTAACAGAGGGAAGATTAGCATCCATAATTTATTCAATGTCGGGTGATCCGAATGCCAAGATAAGATATACCTTGGGGGCCCAACGAAAGCCTAATGAGTTGTTCATGAGGGACTACAAGGGTATTCAGTGGTAGTGTTTCGATTTGTTAAGGTTTAGAGCTAGTCCGAGTGGGAGGTGAAGTCATTCAGTAGTTTAACTAAAGGTTGCCCAGAACTTTCGAGGTTTTCAAGTAAAATAAGGAGATCATCTGCATATGAGAGTGAAGTATAGTGAGAGTTACCAATAGTAATGCCTTTAATTGTACCGGATTGACGTAGAGACACAGAAAGAGGTTCCATGGCAAGTATAAACAATGAAGGCGATAAGGGGCATCCTTGTCTGGTGCCTCTTGCTAACTAAAAGGAGGGGGACAAAATAGAGTTTGTGAGAACTCGAGCTGAAGGGGAGGTATACAATAATTGAATCCAAGCACAAAAATTATTTGTGAAGCCAAAATGAGATAGCACCTGATATAGATATTCCCAATTGAGAGAGTCAAATGCTTTCTCAAAGTCAATGGCTATTGCAGCTGCAGGGGTTTTAAGAGTTTTTGCTTTGTGAATTAAATTGAGTAATGAGCGAAGATGATCGGAACTGTTTCTATTTTTGATAAATCCTGATTGAGAAGTATGGATGAGTTTAGTCATTAAAAATTCTAAGCGGAGAGTTGATAATTTGGCAAAGATTTTTCCATCAGTATTAAGAAGTGAGATCGGTCTATAGTTTGAAGGAAGTAAAGGGTCTTTATCTTTTTTTTGGTAAGACTGTTATGGTGGCTTTGGTCATTGTGCATGGGAGTTTCTTTATTAAGGTTGCTTCTTGGAATACATTGACTAATACAGGACAAAGAGTGTCAGATAGGGTTTTATAAAAATCAATAGGGGAACCCATCACTGCCAGGTGCTTTACCGTTTTTTAATGATGATAAAGCAGTTTGGATTTCCTGTAAAGTGATTGGTTTATCAAGCACAGCTTTGTCCTGAGGGGATAGGTGGGGTAGATTCAATTTTTCCAGAAAATGTTGTATTAGATTGGGATTTGTAGTATTAGGTTGCGAGTATAGTTGATGGTAAAAGGATTGCATAATACGATTGATTGAAAGGTTGTCTGTGTGTGTCTGACCTGATGGATCTTTTAGACCTGCTATGTCTCTCATCTGTTGAGTTTTTAGCTGGTAAGAGAGCAACTTTCCGCATTTATCCCCTTGTTCCCAATAACCGTGTTTAATCCTAAAAGGGCAAGTTCAGCTTTCCTGGATATCAACTCGTTAATTTTAATTCTTAATTGTAGAATTTCCAGATGAAGCTGTGAATTATGATTGGGTTTATTTAATTTATAGTATTGGGTTCTTTTTCTTTAAGGATTTTCTAAATTAGCTAATTGTTGTTCTCTTAATTTCTTTCTATCGCTGCATAACTAATAATTTTACCTCTAATAGTGGCTTTTAATGCTTCCCAGATAGTACCTTGAGACATATCTGAGTATCGTTAATAGAAAGAAAATCTTGAATCTGGGTTTTAATCCAAGGAGTGAATTCAGGGTCTCTGAGTAAAGTGGGTCTAAACGCAAGATGGGGATTTAGAAGAAGGTGGACCCCAGAGTAAATGCAAACTGATAGGGAATGATCAGATATAACAATAGGGAGAATCGATGTATCAATAATTTTTCAGTAATGAGGGAGAAGAGAACCAATAATCAATCCTACTATATGATTTATGTAAAGAGGAATAAAAGGTATAATCTGTTGTCTGGGATGATGTAGTCTCCAAATGTCAGAGAGACCTAAATCCTTCATAAGCATTGATAGAGCATTAATACTACGAGTGGGCATCATGTGATGAGTTACTTCTGTCTAAATATGCTTGTAGTGCTAAGTTAAAGTCACCACCAATAAGAATAGGTGAATTATTTTTATTATTAATCATAATTTGTTGGGATAGATTATGGAAGAAAATGGGTGAATCAAAGTTGGGTGCATATACATTCACAAACATAAGTGGACCTGCTGTGGTGTTTAATAGGGTTATAATCCACCTACCATCTGGGTCTCTAATGATTTTTATGGGGGGCCAATTAAGAGATTTATGTATTAAGATAGCAACCCCATGTTTTTTGGATGGAGAAGATGACGCATATACTTGACCGACCCAGTCCTTTTAAGTCTTTGACATCCTCTGATAAAGTTTAGTTTCTTGTAAGAAAGCAATATGTGTTTATGTTTTTAAGATAGGTAAGTACCTGTTACGTTTACAAGTGCAGTTGAGTCCCTTGACATTCCATGAATGTAAGATTAGATCACTCATGGTACTAGGATATAAGGTAATTAGTTACAAATAGGAATGAGGGACTCAATACCATTAATTTGGAGGATGTCACAGATTCAAAAGGTAAATATATATAATAAACAAATGTATGCAGGGCCCTTAACTTGTATGGGTTCGAGATGATTGAATATTTGTATTCATTTTGTCTAGCAGAGGGAGAGTATAGAGATAAGAATATCAAGTAATTAAACATTAGAACCAACAAACGTTAGTATAAACTCAGTAACAAGAATATTAATTTGAAACTTTTATGAAATGCAGAGCAATAAGAGTTGGTAAATATACCAGGACTCTCACTCTACACTACTAGGCGTGTACAGTAATTAGTGAATCTCAAGATACGGTTTACCCTATAACCTTAAGATACTAAACTTTATATAACAGTATATTAATGAAGTGTAATTGAGATTTGTGCTGAGGTAATTAAAGCATTACCCTGGAAAAAAACAAAACATCATTCTACCAAATAAAAAAGGATAATTATGTAATAGTGTTAAATTCCAAACATAATGAATTAGCTTGGACCTAGCAATAAGTCCAATATTAAATAAAGTATACCAACATGATGGCAGATAATGCTGAAACAGTGTGAGCCAGATAAAAGGATGCCCGATGTGTATTAATCCACATAAGCTAGGTTAGGGAATGCAGTATATACTATAGGTTCATAGTGCATCAGTGTATTGTGGAATCATTTTTATAAGTTCCAATGATTTAGAAGAAATTGGGATGAAGAATAATGTGAAAAGGCGGAAAAACTCAATGTATAGAAATACAATTGGAAGCATACTTTGGTGCAAAATCTGTGAGATATAATGGGAATGCACCTGATGCACTACATAACAGAAGTGATGCAAAATAAATATTAAATAAGTAAATGATTTTAGAGTATTTGTCAATCATCCTCCACATACCAAATGATAGGATTTATGTGGAAAAATGCTATAATAGTAGGGGTTAAGGGCACACTGATATGAAATACAGAACTCTATATATGTATGTCGTCTGACCACATGGTGGCGTAAAGCTTATGAAAAATTAGAGTGTAAATAGCAATTATATATACTAATGTCTGGCATCACATAAGGATTAATTAGAAGAATCTTATAAACATTGTAATATTTATTCTTTCTCTCATTTTTTTTTCCATTGAATACATTGAGAGTAACTCCGCATGGATTAAATACCTCCAGTGTCAATTGGCTCACCTCCCACAGACAGATACAGGCTTCTCAGCAGCGATAGTGATTTACTGCATTTAAGTGCTCCAAACCTGTTGGGTGCGATAGAGACTGCACTTTGCAGTAAATATACCGAAGGAATCGAGTGAGGTGGTGTGAAGAGGAGGGATTCTGGTGAGAAACTGCTATATCACATCTAATTATGGGCCATAGTATTAATTACAAATTTTTTTTTTTTTTTTTTTTTTTTAGTGGGAAAAGCCTCAGGTAGCCTTGCTCTTCGATTTTCTTCTCCTTTTCTTTTTGGGTGGTTCAGATGATTTAAAGGGAGAGCTGGACACAAGATCAGCCCAGGAAGAATCGGGAGAGTCATTACCCATTGAGAGCTTCTTCTGGTCTTGAGTAAAGGGTTGGATACAGTCTGTCTCAGATCCTCTGTAGATGAGTGCAGATCTTCTTGGAGCAGATCTTCTTGGAGTGGGGAGAATTTGTTAGACAAGGTAAGAGGAGTAGAAAAACTGATGTGACGTTCCACATGGGAAGCTGGAGAGGTGGAAATATTATTTAAACAGCAGGTATTATTATTTAGAGAAGAACCAGATGCTTTTTTTTCTTGTATGCATGTGGAGCTTCTGGCAGGAGCTACAGTGGCAGATATGATGGCTGCAGATTTCTCAGGGACCTGAAGGACAGTTTCAGCAGGAAGGGCAAGACATTGTAATTGCGAAGTGCCTGTGCTGGAGCAGGAATGAGCTGCATTAGCATCGCAAGGCAATGCAAGTGCGGGCTGTGTCCAATTCAGAAATTCAGAGAGAGATTCTGGGGTACTGAAATCTCTGGTAGAATCATTCAAAAAAAGACACATTGTTGCAGGGTAACGCAGTGCAAACTTAATTCCACGCTGATGAAGGATTGTTTTAATGGGGTTGTAAGCTTTTCGTTTGTTAGATAATTCTTTAGAATAGTCTCTGAAAATTAGGATTCTGTTTTCTTGCCAAGTAAGTGCACCTAATTGCCTCGCTTTTTGAAGAATCAGTTCTGTATGTGCGTGGTTTAGAAATCTGGCAATAATGGGCCTGGGTTTCTGGTCGGGCCCAGGCCTTGGATTTAAGGTGCGGTGAGATCTCTCGATGATTAGGTCTTGGCCGGCTGGTAATTTAAGCAAAGAAGGAAGTACATGAGTTAGAAGAGCACTGGTGTCTCCTAGTTCAACACCTTCAGGAAATCCGAGAAATCTAAGGTTGTTACGTCTGTTTCTATTTTCAATATCATCTATTTTGTCCTGAAGGTTCCTAATAACTCTGTCCTGCTCCCTGATGGTAGCCTGTAATGTGTTAATGGAATCTTCATTTTGAGATACTTTAACATCAGTAGCGCTGATTTTTTGATCAAGTGCCTGCATATTATTGATATTTTGTTGAGATGCAATTTTAATACATTGATTTCACTTATTAGTTGCTGAAACATTGCCTCCACTCTATTAAGAAAACTGTTATGTGGAATTGGTCTGCCATTATTGTAGGCCTTAATAGAGAAATTGAAAAGCTGTAGATAACTCGTTCAGTAATTATGAGGCAATAAAAATACTGTACCAGAGCTGTTCTGCGATGTACATATAGTAAGATCTCAGATGTTGGTGGAGGTAGGAAGTCTGGAATCTGTAGGATGGATGATGATATTTGGTGAATCCAGGGAGATGAAGAATCAAGCAGCCATCTTCAGCTCAGCGCCCTCTGGTTGTCGCTACTAAGATTCTTGATGTACTGTAATAGCTTTAAAATACCCTTCAAGATGTTTTGGTCTAATTCTACAGCTGGGGCTTGTTAGCTGCCAGCCTGATTGTTTTTAAATGTTTTTTACCTGTTTTACTCGGTTCTACTTAAAAACAGAAAAAGAACAGAGGGAAATTTATATTGGATGCATATTGGCCATGAATCCAAAACCAAAACCAGAAGCAAAACCAGGTGTGATTTGGCACAGCCAAAACCAGAATCCGAACCTCCCTTATTTTGCTCACCATGAGCCTTATCAACCCCATTGCCTAATAAACAGACATACTTCAGGAATCTACTGTATCCTAGGTAGAGATGCAGCGATGTTATACTACGTATGCAAAATAGACCAAGAAATAGAATTTACTTCACAGTGCAGCACTTTGTAATGTCCTGAAAACATACTTGTTATCTGACTTTGGCTAGCTTGGGGTTTTAGTGCAAATTACACTTAAAACCCCTAAGCAAGTAAAGTCACAAATGGCAACCACCCCAAACTTAACTCGTCAAAGATCCCTGGTGTCAAGTGGCCCCCCACCCTGCTGAGTACCGCACAACGCTCCCCCACAACCCCAAGTCTTCTAATTTAAAAAAAACATTTGCCCTGGTGTCTAGTAGCCCCCACTCCCCACCCTGTGATGAATACTCCCCACCTCGCTCCCCCCCTGCCACAACCCCAAGTCTTTCATTAAAAAAAGCATCTGCTCTGGTGTCTAGTAGCCCCACCCCACACCTCTGATGAGTTCCCCACCCCAACCAGAGCGGGCCACCAACAGATCCCTTCACTCACATGCATCCATGGCCGGCAGCCTGCCTGATTCCTGACTCAGCACTCAATGAATGAGAGTGTGCTAGTACAAGCATGTGCTCATTCATTGAGAAGTCATGGGAATTTACTCACTCCTGCAGGGGTGCAGAGAAGGTGAGGGGGCTGCTCCCATGTCTCGTGGAGGGGGGGCAGAATGGGAGGAATTCCCCTCCATACCACCGCCCATGCCAGTGACCTGAGCAGCCCCTTCCCCTTCTCTACACCCCTGCAGGAGTGAGTAAATTCCCATGACTTCTCAATGAACGAGCGCATGCTTGTACAAGCACGCGTTCATTCACTGAGAGCTGAGTTGAGAACTGGGTGGGCTGCCGGACGTGGAGGTAAGTGGAGGGATCTGTCAGTGGCCTGCTCCAGTAGGGGTTGGGTGGACCGGTTGGGGGGTACTCATCACAGGGTGGGTGGCCACTAAACACCAGGGCAGAAGTGTTTTTTTTAAATGAAAAGACTTGGGGTTGTGGCTGGGGGGAGCTGGGTGGGGAGTATTCAGCACAGGGTGGGGGGCCACTAGACACCAGGGCAAATGTTTTTTTTTTTCATGAAAAGTCTTGGGGTAATCTTTTTTTAATTATAAGACTTGGGGGTGTGGGGGAAGTGGTGAGAGGGTACTACATCACAAGGTGGGGTTGGGGGCCACTAGACACCAGGGATTTAAAAAAAAATGTTGTCCACGCATCCTAAAGTAACACAAAGTACGCACATAAATGGGAACTTCACATTACTTCTGGATATGTAATTATTCATTTCGATGCCCGTGGTATAACCCGAAGTTCGGGTTATATGTGAAATACTATGGGTAGCGAATTTTATGCACTACGCCAATCACTAATTCTAAGTCCCTTGCTGTTTGTTATAGTCTTGAAAGAATAACCATCAATTTGCGTAGTGTGTGGTCGTTCTGTATGTTGATGATGTAGTTATGGTCACTAACAATAGTTTTCTGCATTCTCTCACTCAGACAGTCAAATGTAAACCGGATTGGAATCAGCACTGTTGTGTTCATAACATTTAGAATAATTGTAAGTCCCCTCACTTTGAGAAGGGCTTATGCTTACCTTTAGGGACCTCGCTTTTGTGGCTCTCCCCCGTTTAAGGGTTTGATAGGTATTTGGGGGAAGGCAAGATTCTGGGCTGTGTAATCAGACTGCCACTGGGGCAGCCTCATGGTCCATAAAAGGAGTCAGCATGGGTGTTTCAGGGGAGATAGCAGGCTGGCTGGGAGATGGAAGGACAGGCAGGCAGGGAGGAGCTCGTCACTTTGGGTTGGGCTTGATTCGAAGGGGGAGCCCCCCCTTGTAAGTGTAAGGTAGAGCTGTGATTCCAGCGATGTGGCAGCAGTAGTGGGTGCTTTGTGGACAAGCTGTCAGAGAGTCTGCCAGTGTTGAGTGGGGAAAATGGGAGTCCAGTGGGAGATGGGGTAGGGAGAATGCCTGAGGAGGTAGTTTTTGGGGTCCCAGGTCCATAGCCAGTAGGCTTGGACTGCCAGGACTGGGGATTTTGAGGCAGGATTCCTCCAGGGGAGGGGTGGTGGCAGCTCCCCTCTCATTTCCCGGTGTGGCAGGGTGGTTCTGGTCTGCGAAGGGGGGTTTCATAGGTTTCCTACCCAGTTAAGGGGCCTGCTTGGAGAGACAGGTCCTGGGGCACCAGGCACAAGCTGCTCGAGCGGGCCGCAGATCAAAGGACAGGCCTTGTGAAGTGCTCTGGACCCAGTAAGCTTAAATCAAGTACATGAGTGATGGCTGGGGGATGCAGGTTAGACATGCTGCTGAGCCCCCCCCCCCCATAGCCAGAGAAAGAAGACTGTTCATTAAGCAGCTATGCCCAGGGGAGAATGGGGTTAAGAAAAAGAAAAAAACAATCAAAGGTCTGCTTGGGAAGGGAAAATTCCTATGATCTTGTGGCATGGGACCAGGTGGGAGAAGCATTTCGCTTCTCCACAAGGCTAGAGGCTGACCTGGGAGAGATAAAAGGAAAGGGATAAGTCAGTGACCACCTTACCAGTGCCATAGGGTAGGTTTGGCAAAGAGGGTCTGGTGCAGGTTCTGGGGCAGTTTCAGGTATATCATTCGAGGTTTCATCAGCTGCCTGATGTGTGAATGCTGCCTAAGACATCTTGTATCCTAGTTTACGTACCCCAATATGTGAATAGTTGTGCTCCATGGAGCTGGGTGTTGAACATGTTTTTTAAGCAAGTAATGGGAACCCCCTGGGTCCTGGCAAATCACTGGGATCCCAGGAGCAATAAATTGATTTGGCAGCTTAACTCTGGGTGCTTGAGAGTGTCTTTTAAAATTTAATTGATTGATGAAAGGCTGAGTGTTTAATAAATTCTTAACCAGACTTCTTTGGGGGGAGTTTTAAAGTTTCAGCCGATTGGGACCTGTACTTCTAGGGCTGGGATGTTGGTGGGGTATTTCAAGGGGGAGAGAAGAGAAAAGGTCCCCTATATCTATCCTGAGTTTCCCAAGAAGTTGCGAGGGGTAGCAGTTTCCATTTTATCTGCAGAAGGACCCAGGCCATGGTAAGAGAAAACCATCTTATTTCTTCATGGTTGTGGATGTTCTTGTCTGGATTCCTTTGGGGTAGGCCTACCTTCCTTTTGACAACATTGGGAGCCCCTAGAAATTCAGTGAGGTGGGATGGCTACACATGGGAGCTCGTCTGGGATGTTTTGGGGATACCTCACACACCCCCAGAGCCTCATATACCAGATGTGAGGGCTGGTGGGTCTGGCTTGGGCTGGGTAGACCATGTGGCGCACTTAAAATTCCATTATGGGTGTGGTGGGCCAGGTGATAGGTCGCAGCCCTACTCTCAGTGCAAGCTCACGTGGTTTGCTAGTCACGTGATAGTAGCCCACAGTCTGATTGGCTGGAGGGCCAGCTGAGGGGAAAAGCAGTAAAGGATGCATTGCCATTTTGTGGAGAGAGCAGGAGTGAGCAGAGGAGGAGGAGGACTGAACAATGGTCATCAGATCTGAGGGAAGTTGTGTAGGAACTGTTGACCCCATTGATCCTGGATGGTACTTGGGCCTGGCAAGTATGGATCCATATTTCTCAGATGGCTGAGCAGGGGATCAGAGCCAAAGATGCAACTCCCTCCGAGGAACCTCTATCAACAGTTCCAGCATCATTGTTATCTTGGTGAACACTGCAGGGAGAGACAGACAGAGGAGCAATGTGTCAGATGTGGCTATAAGGGAGAGGGAATAGCCATCTACAGGTGTGCAGTTTGTGCTGCAGCTTGGCCCCAGAGGCATATTGACCGGGCCCCTCCCATTTCCATTGGGTACACCCCCCTCAGCACTTCAGATGGTCCATCCTTGGTACGGTCACAAGGAAGCCTGGAGCCTGGTGCTGTGTAAAGGTTGTCATTAGAGGAGCAGACCCCAGAGTGGACCCAGAGAATGTGAAAGAGCCAGAACCAGTGTGAGGGCCCTCCCCTGATGTAATTGTTGAAGTAGAAGAAGTGCAGGAGGAGGGTGCAGCTGCAGCAGTGGAGAAAAAGGGTGAGAGGGGACCCAGCTGTCTGCTCAGTTCCTCCTTGCTGACTGCCTCTACTCCCTGTGGCAGAGGGAGGGAGGGAGGGAGGGGTAGGGGCCTTAGACCACCAGCAAGCGAGCCCCCAGGGCACAGGGAAATGCCAACTAGGTCTCCATCTGGAGGTAACCTGACAGGCGAAGGATCATGTCCAGTTTCTTCAGCGTCTGTGAGACCAAAAACTGCTGCAGTTGGTCTGGGGTCTCGAGGGAAGGAGGAGAGTAAGCCTGGAAAAAGACTTTTGGTGGATGATGAGAATTTTGATGAGGATAGGTTCCTTGGCAAAACATTTCAGTTTAATAATTATGACATCTGTTGGGCTATACCTAAGCCCTACCATTGTCTGGTGATTACAGCTGATGACCAGACCCCCACATCCCAGTGTGCTCACATGCCCTTCACAGCAGGATGGATGGACTTAGCAGGGAGGACACTCTAAATGTTAAATACAGGAAGGGAATATGGCTAGAAACAGGAGATGCTTGCAGGACCAGTATAAGAGATCTGCCGGAGCAGAGCCAAACAGAACGGTGGGTGTGGTGCAGACTGAGAATACAGTATGAAAGCCTGGACTACCCTTACCTTAGGTGTCAGCGTGGCCAGTTGGTAGCACATCCGCCTCTGGACCAGAAGGTCGTGGGTTCTCGTCCCACACTGTGATTGGACTTGCACCTAAAAATCACTGGCATCTGAGTGCAGTATTGGGGGGTGCTGTACTGCTGGGGTGTGCCGTCCTTCGGATGAGATGTTAAACCGAGGTCCCTTCTACCCATCCTGGTGTTGTCCTGGTGGGTGTTCAGGTGGAAGTAAAAGAACCCAGGGCACTCTTCACAAAGAGTAGGGAACATTCCCGGTGTCCTGGCCAACATTCCCCTTCCCATAAACTGGTTCATGCAATTATCCAGGCTGTGAGTGGGTGATGATGTGCGATATGGCCGCCACCACACATTCAGTCACTTACTAACATACTAACATACTAAAATGCCAGCAGAATAGGCCTAATGGTCTTTCATGTCTGCTCGTTTGGTCAGCCCCCACCCTGGGTGCTGACCTTGCTGTCCCCTCGCCTTCTCTGGCTTCTCCTTCCCAGTTCCGGATATTCTTGCTGCATTGGATTTTGCTTCCTGAACCCTTCCCTGTAAATGTCCCACCCCTCTTGAACCCTCCACTGTCTCTGCCTCCACCAGCCCTCTAGGTAGTGCATTCCATGGCTCTACCACCCTCTCAGTGAAGTAGCACCTCCTCCTTTTCTCCTGAATCTTCCCTCCAGCTTCCACCCATGCCCTCTAGTGGCCCCTCCCTCCTTCCTTCAAGCACCCTCACTGTTCCTCCCTATTTACCCTCTTCACGTACCTGAAGACCTTTATCATGTCCCCCGGTCCCTTCTCTCTTCCAAAGTGTACATATTTAGCTCTTCGAGCTTCTCCTCATAGGTCCTGTCCCCCAAGCCCCAAATCATTTTGGCTGCCCTCCTCTGGACCCTCTCCAGGAGGTTAATGTCCCTCTTTAAGTGCGACCTCCAAAACTGCACGCAGTACTCCAGGTGCGGCCTCACCAAGCAGTTATACAGAGGGAGTATCACTTCCCTCCTTCTGGAGGTGATCCCCCTAGCGATGCATCCCAGCATCCTGTTGGCCTTGGCTGCTTCCCTCCTACAAGTCTCAGAGTTGTTCATCTTGACATCCACCACCACCCCCAGGTCCCTCTCAGCCATTGAGACTTGTAGTATTTCCCCAGGGTGTACACTTGGCCTGGGTTTCTGGCCCCCAGGTGGAGTACCTTGCATTTCCCTGCATTAAACCTCAGCTTCCACTTTCTAGACCATCTTTCCAGAGCCTCCAGGTCCCCCTGCAGGGCCACCCTCCCCTCCACCCCATCCACCACCGCCCCCAGTTTCGAGTCATCTGCAAAGAGACTCATCTCACTCCTGATTCCTGTCCTTATGTCAGATATGTAGGCGTTGAACAGAAGGGGCCCAAGGACTGATCCCTGTGGGACCCCACTAATGACCCTCCTTGGGAAGAGACTATCCCACCAACTACGACCCTCTGGGTCCGGTCCTGGAGCCAATTGCCTATCCATCGGATCATCTGGTTTCCCACCCCATTTCTCCTAGTTTATCCAACAGGCCCATGTGAGGAACAGAGTCAAATGCCTGCTGAAATCTAGAAAGAGGACATCCACTGGTCTACCCAGGTCCAAGGCACTTGTCACCCAGTCATAGAACTCCACCAGGTTTGTCTGACATGATTTCCCGGATGAATCCATGCTGTCTATCGTCCAGGCACCCTGACTTATCCAGGTCCCCCCAGCCTCTCCTTGACAATGCCCTCCATCACCTTGCCCACCACTGATGTCAGGCTGACAGGCCTGTAGTTCCCGCCACCTCCCTTGATCCCCCTTGTGGATAGGCACCACATGCGCCACCTTCCAGTCTTGGGGCACCCACCCTGTCCTCAGAGAGATGGTGAAAGCTCTGCCAGGGGTTTCGCCAGGACATCTGCAAGTTCCTTCAGCACTCTAGGATGTAATTTATCCAGCCCGGTGCTTTCTCTGTCTTAAGGGAGCTGAGGTATCCCTCACTCTCTCTGCTGTGATTTCCACTTCCAGTACCTCTTCTCCCTGCTAGCCCTCCCCACCTGCCAGTGATGCTCCCCCTCTCCCCAGACCTGCCGATTGGTAAGGCCCCTCCTCATTATCTCTGTCTCCTCCCACGTGTGATGCAGCATCCCCATTTTCCCTGGTGAAAACTGAGGTGAAGTACTCATTTAGTACCTCAGCCTGCTCCTCTGGGTCTTGTGCCCATCTCTTCCCTGATTTAATCCTGCTAATCTGCCCCTTCACCCTTCGTCTTTCCCCAATGTATCTAAAGAACCCCTTTCCCTCTCCTAATTTCCTGGCCAGGTTCTGCTACTTCCTTGCCTTAGCCACCCTCACCACTCTAGTGGCCCTTCTAGCCATCAGCTCATACTCCCTCGATCCCTTTCACTCCTTGAGCACTTGGTTTATAGGCCTTTCTTTCCCTTTCCACCTCCTGGACCTCCCTGGTCCACCAACAGGATTTTTGGGCCCTACCGCATTTAGTTACTTTTGCACAGGTGCTGGTAGCATCCTGCACCCTCTCCTGATGATTTCCACCTACTATCAGTGTCCATGTCTGACCCAATCCCATCCAAATGCTCCTTAAGGATCCTTCCCATTTCCTTAAAATCCTCCCCTGAAGTCGGTTACTTCCGCTCTTTGTGCAGCCTTCTACCCTCCTAGGTCCAGGCAGAACCAGACCATGGCATGGTCACTCCCGCCAATGGGTCCCTTACCTCCAGGCCCCCAATCTGGTCACTGTCTGCCAGGACCACATCCAGTACCCGTGCCTCCTGGTTGGTTCCCTCACCTGCTGAGTTAGGGCAACGTGCTTGAAAGACATCCAACAACCTCTGTTCCCTGGTCACAGAGGATGTCATAGTCTCCCAGTCTGTTCCTGGCATGTTTAAGTCCCCTAACACCACCACCTTTCCTCTGCCCAGTCTGCAGTGTCTCCTAACATCTGCCACCAGACTGTCCTCCAGCTCCTCCGCCAGGGCAGGGGGTCTATACACCACTCCTATTTTTACTCTCTTGCCCCCCCTTGTTATCAAGGTGACCCAAATCGCCTCCACGGTTCCCTCCGCCTCCTCTACTCCCCCTATGCCAATGCAGTTTTTACTATCATTGCTACCCCTCCTCCCCTTCCCTCCCCCCTGTCCTTCCTGAACATAGTGTAACCCTCCAGGTTCAGGTCCCAGTCATGTCTTGTAGTGGCCCAAGTCTCAGTGACCGCTGCCACATCCACTGCTCCCTCAGTTAACATCGCCTGGAGCTCAGGCATTTTATTGTCCAAGCTCCTGGCATTTAGCAGGACTACCTTCCACCCTTTCCCTATAGTTCCATTTCCCCTGCTCGTGTTCCCTTGGGGATTCTGTTTTCTCCTGGTCTGCACTTTGCCAGTTGGTCTTTTCCTGCAATCCTCCTGGTCCCCAGGGGGGTGGAGACAGAGTCCCTCCTTTATCGGCATCCTGACGCCTTTTCTCCCATCCCACCCCTTCACAAGTTTAAACCCCACTTTTCACCAATGAACCTCTATTTTCAACTTAGGATTCCCTCCTCCAAATTGAGATGTAGTCTATCTCAGTATACAGCTCCTTATCCTCCCAGGTCTCCCCCAATCCCCCATCAACCCATACCCTCTGGCCTCACACCACTCCCTGAGCCACTGGTTTATCTCCCTAATTTTTCTTTGTGTTCCCCACCAGCCCTTGGCACTGGCAGGATTTCTGAAAAGAAACTGGCATCCTATGTCATGACAGACCTAATAGCCCCTGAATCTTGCCTGTATCTCTAGCTCGCTATTTCCCTCAATGTCATTTGTGCCCAGGTGGACCAGTATGTCTGGGGAACCCCACAGTCCTTTGCCAGCTGATATACCTCGTGCTTAGCCCTGTGCACCATTAGTCCAGGGAAGCATCTTGTTCTAACTGGCCAGGCTTCTCCTCCTATCCCATTTGATACCCTGATCATAGAATCTCCCAGCAGGAGCACTCTGACCACTCCTTTCCTCCATTCCCCCCTTCCATGTCCCTCATCCTTTCTACCGGCCCTTCCACCCAGCTGGCCTTTGTTCCTCCCCTATCTGTGTGCCACATGCCACCCGCTCCTTATTTACCATGGCCACTCCCTCCTCCAATCCTATGCCTCCTCCTCCTGAGTATCCTTCTGTACCTTGTTAATTCCCCCTCACTGCTCACAAGGTCCTTCTCCCCATCTGCTAAACTAGCCTGGCTCATCCTCCCTTCCTTCCTGTCTCCATTTGTTCCTCCTTGCTCAATACGTGCTCCCCTGGCCCCTACCCTCAGCTCTCTTTACTGAATCCTCCTTGTACTTCTGGTCCTTCTTTACCTTTCTCCCAACTGGTCCTTCTCCTTGCTTTCCTCCTCTTCCCCTGCCCCTCCTGCTCCGATTCACTGCTCCCCATTCTCCTGCATTCCAGGTCCCCCTGTTCTTCCTGCTATCTGGCCCTGCCTCCTGCCCCACTCCTACACCCTTTCGTCTCTAACCACCTCTGTCGTGGCTACATCCCCCCATCCTTGAGCAGAAGAAGAGAATTGAAGCGGTTACTAAGTATAAGGTCTGATCCACCTCCCTGCCTTGCTTCCTTCTGTCCAGCACTGGCTATCCGCCTACTTCCCTGAGAATGTTGTCCCTCCGTCCCCCCTTTGTGAGGGTCCCCAGTTACCTGCCTGCTTCCTTGGTAGTGTCCTTTTGGGCCCCCTCTGCCAGGGTCCCTATGTGACCCCTGAGTATTCTCCTGCACTCCTTTCCCTATACCCCGCCCCCAGTGCTTGGTGCAACCCTGTGGGAGATTTCCAGCCCCCTTCCCCAACCATACCACCCCCCTTCCCCCAGCTTTCTCCTCATCCCCGCAACCTCCTCCCTAAGCTGTGCTAGCTGGTAGCACACTGGGCAACCACCAAACTTCCAAGCCCAGTCCAGTATCATGGCTGCTCCACACCCTGTGCACCCCACCACCCTCCCAAAGATGCCGGCCCTAATGATGTGTGGTTCCATCCCCTTTCAAATAGGTTTCCTTGGGTGAGCCACCAGGTTCCCCCTATTCCAAGATACCCCTACTGCCTAATCAGGTCACCCACTAATCCTAGAGACAGTCCCACTGTACACCAGTAACTCTGTTACTAGGTGCAGTACAACACATTAAACATGTAAGGAAAATAAACAACTCCTAAGCTCCTCTCTCCGGCATTTAAATTCAACCCCAGTGGATAGAACTATATGAGCTGCACCAGCAGCCTTTTCCTCAATTGCAGGGCAGGTCTTCCCCTATAAATTTGCAGACTTCTGGGAGGGAGGGTGGGGAGGGTGGTCTGGGCAGACACCTGACAAGAGAGAGTGTATCAGCCCTGTGTCTCCCTCCAAGCCCTGCAGCTAAAGAACCAGGCCCAAGCAAATCCCACCAAACAGGTTTTAAATCAGAAGAAATAGGCCTCTACCAGCGCAGCCTGTTACAAAGTGAAACATCCACAAAAGAGCCCACTTACAGCCACTAAATCAGTTTACAAACATCCAGGATCCCCAGAACAATACTCTGCTAGCCCCTTAGAAGCAAGAAAGAAAGAACTAACTACCAAGTAAAATCCACAAGAACCCTGTGAAACAGCAGCAGCTACTGTCCTGGAACACAACTGATCCTGCCCCTTCCAGTTCTTTCTGAGAAGACAAAGCAGCTAGCACCTCAACCTGATTCAGCCCTGCCTCCACTCAATTGGCTGAGTGAGACCTGGCCAGACCATTAACACCCCTCCCACTATGAACTAACCTTTACAGCTAATGGAGTCAGCACAAGGAATCAAAATTCAAGTCAAAGCCCCCAAAATATGTTTGCTGCCAAAGGAAACAGTTCTCCAATTTAATCAGCTTCACTAACACCAAATCAAACTAGGCTTCACTACCAGTCTAGCATTGCTTGTAAAGCGCTTTGGATGTATGAAAAGCACTATACAAATACTGATTCTTCTTCTTCTTCTTCTTACCTGTTAGACAAGCAGTGGGATATTGTGGAGGAGAAGAGAGAGGACTGGACCTATTCTGAGTAATTGGAGAGGTTGAAACATCACCCCGGAAAAGTGGTTGTCCATACCCAAGAACTAATCCAGAAGGTCAGAGCCATGTTCCACACTGCCCCCTGGACCAGGTTGACTCTATTTAAACATTTTGCCCTGATGCAGGATCTGGCTGGATGCCACATTAAGTACTTTGTGGTTGCCAAAGACTGTTTTGGGGACCTTGACCCTGAATTCTACTTTCCACCAGGAGGATGACCACATACTTAGAGTACCCTGCAAAGAACTTTGACTATGCCAGGTATTGCTTCTTGGAACAGCCTGTTATCCCCATGATTGACTTGAGTTTAAAATAAACTATAATGAGTTATACTGACTTTTCTTACCTCAGGGGACTGCAAATTAGGACATTAGCCTTTGCTATTTTGAAATGTTCTTCTTCAGAAAAAAATGAAATCTTAATCATTATAGTGTGTGCCTGGGTGAGTGTGTGAGTACATACATGGTTTGAGTGTGGTAAAGTGATTATGGTTTGAGATACATATATATATATATATATATATATATATATATATATATACACACACATATACTAGGTGATTATGGTTAGTTTAATCAACCTAAGAGAAATAAGAATAATATCCTAATCAAATGCTGAGGTTCATGTTATGCTGTTCTTGTTTATACTGCTTTATTTGCTTAGGCAGCTCTTCCTTAGGTATAGAGGTTTGATCCCCCTGGCACAGAAATTTTTTTTGTGGGGGGGGTTGGGTATGGTAGCCAGTGGGAATGGGTCCCCCCCATTGTCTTTGTGGGGGGCCCACCATAGCGACTCTGCCTGGTGCCGACTTTCCCTGAGAGCACTCATACTGGGGGTAGGGGGTGGGGGTATAGTTAGAGGAGCTGGTAAGGTCTTTGCCATCATTCCCCACAGAGGATAATTCACTTGGGTGGGGGAAGAATGTAAGCCCCCCTCTCTCTGAAATAGGCTTATACTTACCTTTAGGGACCCCATTCTTGTGCCTCTCCCCCTGGTTTAAGGGTTTGATAGGCATTTGGAGGAAGGCACAATTCTGGGCTGTGTTATCAGACTGCCACTGAGACAGTTTCATGGTCTGTATAAGGAGTCAGTGCGGGTGGTTTGGGGGGAGATAGGAGGCTGGCTGGGAGATGGCAGTACAGGCAGGCAGGGAGGAGCTTTCGGTCCAGGTTGGGCCTGATTAGAGAGTCTTGCTGTAGTATAGTACAGCCATGATTCTGCGACATGGCACCGGTAATGGGTGCTTTGTGAGGAGGGTCTCAGAGAGTCTGCCAGCATCGAGTGGGCAAAATGGGGCTCCAGTGGGAGATGGGGTAGTGGGAGTGCCCAAGGAGGTAGTTTGGTGGGGTCCCAGACTCATAAGAAGTAGGCTTGGACTGCCAGGGCTGGAGGTTTTGTGGCATAATTCCTCCAGGGGAGGGGTAGTGGCAGCTCCCCTCTCATTTCCCAGTGTGGCAGGGTGGTCCTGGACTGTGAAGGGGGTGTCATAGGTTTCTCACCCAGTTAAGTGACCTGCTTAGAGGGGTAGGTCCTGGGGCACCAGGCACAAGCTGCTCAGGCAGGCCGCAGGTCAAAGGACAGGCCTTGGGAAGCACTCTGGACCTGGTATGCTTAAATCAAGCACAGAAGCGATGGCTAAAAGGAATGCAGGATAGAGGCATTGCTGAGCCCCCACCCCAACCCCATAACAAGAGAAAGGAGACTGGCAGTTAAGTGGCTATGCCCAGGGGAGAATGCATTTCAGAAATAAGAAAAAAGAATCAAGAATCAAAGGACTGGTCAGGGAGAGAAAATTCCTGTGATCCTGTGGTAAGGGACCAGGTGGCAGAAGCATCTCACTTCTCTACAAGGCTAGAGGCTGACCTGGGAGAGATAAAAGGAAAGGGATAAGTCAGTGACCACCTTACCAGTGCCATAGGATAGGTTTGGCTATGAGGGTCTGGTGCAGGTTCTGGGGAGGTTTCAGGTATATCTTCTGAGGTTTCATCAGCTGCCTGATGTGTGAATGCTGCCTAAGACATCTTGTCTCCTAGTTGTCGCACCCCAGTATGTGAATAGTTGTGCTCCGTGGATCTGGGTGTTGAGCATGTTTTTTTAAGCAAGTAATGGGAACCCCTGTGTCCTGGCAAATCATTGGGATCCCAGGAGCAATAAATTGGTTTGGCAGCTTAACTTTGAGTGCTTGAGAGTGTCTTTTAAGGATTAATTGATTGATGAAAGGCTGAGTATTTAATAAATTCTTAACCAGACTTGTTTGGGGGAGTTTTAAAGCTTCAGCCAATTGAGACCTGTACTTCTAGGGCTGAGAAGTTGGTGGGGGACTTCCAGGGGGAGAGAAGACAAGAGATCTCCTGTATCCATCCTGAGTTTCCCAAGAAGTTGCAAGGGGTAGCAGTTTCCATTTTATCTGCAGTAGGACCCGAGCCATGGTAAGAGAAAACCATCTTACTTCTTCATGGCTGTGGATGTTCTGGTCTGGGTTCCTTTGGAGTAAGCCCCCCTCCCTTTTGGTAACATCAGGAGCCCCTAGACCTTCAGGGAGTTGGGGTGGCTACATAATGAATTGGAAATCACACCAATGTCCTACATATTCCCCCATCACCTATTGTCAGAATGTTTTTGTTTTACATTGAGATCTACCCTTCCTGTCCCCCAGCTGCCCCCCCCTCCATGTTCAGCTCATTTCCTCCTGACCCCTCTTTTGGATAATACCATCTCCTGTGTCTGTCCCACCCAATGTTTATCTCATTTAAAGACATGTGGTCAGATTTTCAAAGGTTGACGCAGAGCTTGCATCAGACACTGTGTCAAACCTTTACATTGGCAGATCCGCACCGTGGCGGAGTGCCGCAGTTGTACCCAATTTTGTTAGCTTGGGTGCAGTTGCAACAGTTGATCTGCTTTATGGTAGCTTGTGGCAGAGTTCAGCCACAAACAGCTTGTTAGGGGCCCCAGTAATAAAACATGCTAGACAATAGAAAGTTGGTCTAATGAGTGTCAATTTTATGCATTGGATAATAAATCCTGTTAAATGGCCTCAGCCCTGGTGTGCCATATAGTTGATGCACCCACAGCTTGTGGCAATCCCACTCCTTTGAAAATCCAGTCCCTGGTCCCCACCACTGCTTTTGGTAATCGGTTTCATTGCTGTACTCTGCTTTCAGTGAAAAAGAACTTCCTTACATCCCTCATAAAGGAAGTAGATCAAAGGAGCTAAAGCAAAAGGTTGCCATCAAAAACTGCTCTGACTAAGTAGCGGGATTCAAAAGAGCAACATGAAAAAACAGAAGAGTCAGAAAAAGCACTAATGGTGTCGCACCACCCAGCCCAACACAGGATGAATGTGATGTGGTGGACAGGCAAGCCACGTGAGGAAGAAAGTCATCAATGAGGCACATTTCCACGGAGGACGCAACTCGGGGGGGGGGGGAGGAGTTGGCCAAGGGATCAGATCTGTGTTTGATGCTTTTGTGTGGGGGACTTTGCCCCTAGTACCCCCACACAGGGGCTTTGTCCCCCACACCCCCGATATATATATGAACATACTCCAGAATTCACAAACCACCACACCAGTGCATCTGTAGGGGAGGGGGAACACAGTTGGGGGTGCACGATGGCAAAAAAATATAAAAGAACAAAGGAGGACTCAAACCCAGGTCAGCTGAGCATAGCAGCCATTTACAGCATGTCACTCTAACCGCTATGTCACACTGCCAGCACGCTGAGTCAGAACACACTCGCAAACTTACAGTGGTCAGCCCGACTGAAAACAGTTACAGGTATAGCGCTATAATGTCAGTGCTATAATGTTCCTGTAGCTGTTTTCACCTATGCTATTTTCTGTCTGCGGTTTTTGTTGTGTTTTCATTCCCATGCGCTCTTGACCAGATACCCTCATAAATCAGCAGTCCAATGAAATTGGGCAAACAAAAATTTGACCCTACTTGTTTTCACCATAAAAGATTCCAGACATGTTCCCAGTTTTATTTGGTGGTACAAATGTTTAATTCCACTAAAGTCTGAGTATTTTATAAATGTTTTAGAAAAAAGGTGGCCACTACATTTGGCTTAGAAATACAGTAGCGCTGTATAACTGGTGTGGGTTATGATCAAGGGAAGAAAATAAATCCCGTGGTGTGCGGCACACAGGCTGTAATTATGTACCTAGAAAAATAGATTTGACAGGTATGCTAATAATTAGGACTGCAGTGGGCGGAGCCCTGCAGACCTCTTGCGAGCAAAAGAAGGACTCCACTCTGACCAAACAATATTAAGGAGTTAATTCACTGTTGCCTCCGCACTCTGTGAAACACTCCACAGTGTCAATGCAGTCTTCTCTTAGGCACTATTTTGCTTATGCAGACATCACTCTCTGCTGCCCACTGAGTGTTCAAAGTCTCTCTCTCTCTCATTCTTTCTCTCTCTCTCTCTCTCTCTCTCTCTCTGGTCTCTCTCTCTGTCTCACAGACACCAGCCCTGCCTTGGACACCCCCAGAAACATAACAATGACACTGTGGGTGCCCAATCCCCCAGTGTCAAAAGGTGGTATGTGAACCCCCCTGTCCAATACCATGCATGCACGGTCACGTCTCGGTTTTATTTATTTATTTTTTAATTCTCTCGCCCACACAACCCTCCCTCTCAGCACCCACCACCCCACCCCTCCCCCCAGAAACATAACAGTGACACTGGGGGTGCCCAGTCCCCAATGTTGTGATCACAAATCCTTGGTCCTTTCATGTCTCAGTTTTATTTATTTTATTTTTTATTTTCCTGCCCACCCGACCTTCCCTCTCAGCACCTACCACCCTCCCAAAACATAACAGTGGCACTGGGGGTACTCAATCCCCCAGTGTCATGATCATAAATACGATGTCCTTTTTTTAACCCTTTAAAAACAAAACAGTCCATCAATGTCTTTTGCAGCTGTTAATGTCCCCAACCCGACCCTGCCACTCAGCACCCCCACCCCCCAAGCCCTTACTTGCACATTGAGGGTCCAATGCCATAATCCTCTCTGGACCGCTGGCAAGTTTTCACTCTTCAAAGCTGGACCACAAACTGAAAAAACAGGTATGTGGTTCAATGTATTTTAATGGTGTTTTAAACTTAGTGGCATAACTTGGCCACTTTTGCATATTTCTGGCCCAAAATGTTCAACATGCCTTTTTTGGGACCCCACCTCATGAACAGTTGCACTGATATTAGGCAAATCTGTCCCAAAAAGTGATTTTGTGGTTCTTGAGTGAAATCAGCTTCCAGCAGAAGTTGAAAATTTTCTTTTCCCTTGTTCATGAGGTGGGATCATAACAAGGCTAAGTTGAAAATTTGGTGTAAACATATTAAAAAACAACAAAGTTATGAGCCTACATTGAATTTTGTGAACACAGGGTTGTAACTTTGATAATTTTCAATATTTTTACCCCAAATTTACAACATAGTCATGTCTTGACAGCACCTCATGAATGTGACAGCTGTCATTTTTCAAATCCTGGTCAAAATGTTTTCTTTATCCCGAAAGGTGATTTCATGGCAAAATTACCTTTTGGCCAGGAGTTCATAATTTTCTCTGCCCTTGTTCATGAGGTGGGGTCATAAGAAGGCTACAGTATGTACAGTATGTTATAAATTTGGTGTAAAACTATTAAAAAAATACAAAGTTATGAGCCTACATTGAATTTTACAAACACAGGCACGTAAGTTTGGTAATATTCAATATTTTTACCCCACATTTTCAACATAACCATTTTTACAGCATCTCATGGATGTGACAGCTATCATTTTTCAATTCCTGCCCAAAATGTGTTTTTGCATCCCAAAAGGTGATTTCACAGCCCTCATGAAATCACCTTTTGGCCAGGAGTAGAACATTTTCTCTGCCCTTCTTCATGAGGCAGTGTCATGACAATGCTATGTTGAAAATTTGGTGTAAAAATATTAAAAAACAAGAAATGTATTAGCCTACATTACATTTTGCAAATGCAGGCTGGTAACTTTGGTAATGTTCAATATTTTTACCCTAAATTTACAACATAACTATTTCTTTACAGCACCTCATGAATGTGACAGCTGTCATGTGCAAATCCTACCCAAAATGAATTTTTGCATCCCGAAAGCTGATTTCGCAGACCCTGCATGAAATCACCTTTCAGACAGGAGCTTGAAATTTTCTCTGCACTTCTTCATGAGGTGGGGTCATAACAAGGCAGTGTTTACAACGTGCAGCAAAAATATTACAACATAAAGTTATGAGCCTGCATTCAAATGTACACACACACAGGCTCCTAACTTTAGTAATACATAACCCACACAGTGCACCACAATGCATTTACTACCCCAGGGCTTCTATACCAGTGGCAAACATCTTACATTTTTCATGGTTTCTCTGTGGCATTATATACTCTATGTCTGTCTGTCTGTCTGTCTATTAGCTATCCGTACAGAGCTGCTACCTTGGCTGTAGCCCTATCGGTTCTGGCCAGAGTTTGTTAGGGCTGCAGGTAGGTGGAGCCTTCAGACCTCATGCATCAGCTCTAAAAAATGGGACAGTGACCCACAGGGTGTAAAAAGTTGGGGTTATTAAAAATATGATGGATCATAATGGTCTACATAGACCATTTTTTTAAAGCAGCAGTTTTGTCATCAAAGAAGAAAAAAGGTGGGTCAGAATTGACAACCAGCTAATATTCTTCAGGTGAAGCTACCTCTGGCTGGAAGCTGCAATACTGAACATAGGATTTGCAAGAAAGTGAGTTGTGCTCACAACAGAGGGAGGTGAACCTTACAATTGTCTTTGGTTTGTAGTAGATATTCTGTAGGTGGAGGCTACTTCTAACTGAAAGGTGAAATAAGGAACTTAGAATTATCAGGAAAGACAGTCTTTCAAGCAACAGAGGGAGGTGGATCTAGCTTTACTTTTGTTACAATTCTTAAGATTTTCAGTACAGGAAGAGTTTAAAGCACAGCTGACTTATTTTGAGGCTGACTGCTTTCAGAGCACAAACCACCAGGCTGTTTTGGGACTGGGGAGGTTTACCTGTGTCTGACTTGGATGTCTGGATTTTTCTCTGTTTGATTAGCAGGGTATTTTCTCTGTCAAATTGTTCTGTAGGGCATCTTACTGACAGGAAGACACTCATCGCAGTGGTGGGTCAGTGCTTTTAGCTGATTGTTTCGTGAGGGCACAGTTTAGCCCAACCCCTGCCCACCCTCACCCCACCCACCCCTGGAAATAGTTCCTTTATACCTGGGGTTCTTACATCATTTCCTCAAGAGTGCAAGGTGCATATCACTGTCATATTCTCTCTAGCACACTGCACTGACAATATAAGCATACACATTGTATAATATATATATTTCTATATAACAAACCAATTGCACACACACACACACACACACACACAAAAAAAGTAGATAAACCTGTGGGGAGTAGTGCAATGTAATGGCTGTGGGGCAGCAGTCTTCCAGGAGTCTTTCTGGAGGCTGAGATGCTGCCCTATTTGCAGACAACTCTCTACCCTGAGGGAGGAAGTTGCACATCTTCAGGCCACACTGGACAGTAGTAAGGGAACCTTCCCCAGGCCACACTGGACAGTAGGAAGGGAACCTCCCCCATCCAGGGAGCACCAGAGCCACCACCACCACTACCTCAGAGGTTGCAAAGAAAGCACAGCAGTTGGACCACAGTGGGCTCAGGGAGGGTGAGGATGGTGGAACAGAGGCACACCCAGTCAGCTGTTCCACTCAACAATCCATACACCATTCTGGGGGAGCATAGCTCCTCTATGGATGCACCCGCAGAGGAGACTAAGGAGGCTGAGGACAACTGTCACAAGGGAGGCCCACAGGAAGGAGGCAGAGGACACCACAGGGAAAGGAAGCAGCTCCTGGTGGGGGACTCAATTATTAGGGGGATAGAACTGGGGGAGCAGAGAAAACTGAAGTAAGGTGCCTGCCTGGTGCCATGGCTTGGAGGGACAGGAAGCGCATCCTCAGAATCATGAGAACAGCTGCACAGAGTCTGAGCTGGACATCATTGTCCACCTAGGGACAAATGACTTGGCTCATCATGAGATTAGAGCAGTGCAGGAGGACTTTGTAGAGTTGGGGAGGGACCTAAGACAAGTAGCACACACAGTATCCTTCTCAGAGGTGCTGCCTGTCAATGGTATGGGGAGGCGAGGGTACTTTGCACCATGCAGTTTAATGAATGGTTGAAAAAATGGTGTGGAGCACAGGGGTTTGGCTTCATTGGGGACTGGGGTTCCACCTGGAGGGACACCAGCCTATACTGGCAGGATGGTCTGCATCTGTCCAGGAAGGAACAAGTCTTTTGAGCAATCAGTTTAAATGCTTCATTGGCAAGCTTTTAAACAGTCAAGGGGAGGCACTGATAAGTAGCAGGAAAATCCCAGCCTCTCCCTACAAAACAGGGTACTAAATGAGAAAAAGACTGAGGTAGAAAGGTCAGTGGGGGATGCTGCAACAGAAGGTAAAGCCATCAAAAAATGGAGAACAATGAGTACCAATGCCCATAGTCTGGGAAACAAGCTTCCTGAATTAGTGGCCTTGATGGAGGAGGAACATCTGGATATCATGGCAGTCACAGAAACATGGTACACACAAAACCATGACTGGGACGTAAACATACCAGGATACACTATCTACAGGAGGGACAGGAAGGGTAAAAGAGGAGGAGGAGTAGCTCTCTACATAAGGGAAGGAATCAAAGCAACAGAACAAAAGGGTAAACAGGGAGGAGAAGAAGCACTGTGGGTCAATTTGGAGACAGGCAATGGCACCACAATCCGCACAGGGTTGATACAGACCCTTCTCAGGGGAGGAAATGGACAAGGAAATGATAGAAAGTATACTTAGAATGGCAGAAAAAGGGGAGATATTGCTGATGGGTGATCTGAATATGCCAGATGTTAACTGGAGTGCAGTTGCAGCAGCCACTTCGAAGAGTGGGGTTATTCTAGATGCCCTACTGGGGGCATGCCTTAGACAACTAGTATTGGAGCCCACTCGAGAGGGAGCAATCTTAGACCTGGTTCTCTCAAATGGAGATGGAGAGAGGATCACAGATGTAGAAGTGGGTAGCCATCTGGGAACTAGCGACTATCGAACAGTATGGTTCACAATAAACACATCAATAGAGTCAAGTCATACAAAGGCAAAAGTACTGGACTTTAGGAGGGCTGACTTTGCCAAAATGGGTGAGTGCCTAAGGAATGCACTAGCAAATGGGCAGGAAGGAGGGGTGAAGAACAATGGGGAATAATAAAAACTGCCATCACAGAGGTAACGAGCCTTTGTGTGAAGCAAATAAACAAAACAAAATGATGTAAGAAACCACTATGTTTCTCAAAGGAAGTGGCAGTGAAGGTTCAAGAGAAAAAGAAAGCATTCAGGAAGTACAAGGAATCACAGAAGGAGCAGGACAGAGAACTGTATCAGTTAAAGCAAAAGGCAGCTGGGAAGGCAGTCAGAACAGCAAAGGCCCAAACTGAGGAAAAGATAGCCAACTCAGTCAAGAAGGGGGATAAAACCTTTTATAGGTACATCAGGGAGTGAAGGAAGACCAAGGGAGGGATAGTGAGGCTTAATAAAGGGGAGGGGTGGGCAGAGGGTGACTGTGAAAAGGCAGAGACACTAAACAAATATTTTTGCTCAGTATTTACAAATGAAGAGGGGAGGTATCTAAAACAAACAGTAGAAACACTCTGGATACAGAAGTTGATACCAGCCCATTTACAGAAGAAAGGGTTCTGAAAGAACTCTTAAAACTGAAGGTGGACAAAGCAATGGGGCCTGATGGGATTCATCCCAGAATTTAAAAGAACTAAGGGTAGAACTAGTGACACCACTGACTACCCTCTTTAACAAATCATGGGAGGATGGGGTGATACCCGAGGACTGGAGGAAGGCAGATGTGATTCCCTTCACAAAAGTGGGAGCAAGGCAGAAGCAGAAAACTACAGACCTGTTAGTTTAACCTCAGTGATAGGGAAATGATGGAATCTACTCTGAAGGAAAGAATTGTCAGTATCTAGAGGCCAGAGGGCACAGGACCCAAGGCAGCATGGATTCACAGCGAAAGGTCATGCCAGATGAATCTGATAGATTTCTTTGACTGGGTGACCAAAGTAGTAGATCAAGAAGGGGCTGTGGACATGGCCTACCTAGACTTTAGCAAGGCATTTAACACAGTCCCACACAAAAGATTAATATACAAGTTAGCCAGCCTGGGAGTGGGTCCCAAGATGACAGCCTGGGTAAAGAATTGGCTGGAGAATAGGACACAGAGAGTAATAGTAAATGGAGTCCACTCTGAAGAAAGGGGGTTACTAATGGGGTACTGCAGGGTACAGTATTAGGACCGGTCCTTTTCAATGTCATTATAAGCGACATTGCAGAGGGACTGGAAGGAAAAGTATGTCTCTTTGCAGATGACACAAAGATCTGCAATAGAGTTGATGCACAAGGTGGGGTAGAAAGGATGAGAAGGGACTTGGCAAGGTTAGAGGAATGGTCAAATGTATGGCAGCTTAGATTCAATGCTAAGAAGTGCAAGGTAATGCACCTGGGAAACAAAAACCCAGGGGAACAGTACACAATGGGGGGTGAGATACTAACAATAACAAAAATGGAAAGGGACCTGGGGGTAGTCATATCAGATGACCTAAATCTGGGCAAGCAATGTGAGAGGGCAGCAAGGAGGGGTTGGGGATACTGGGATGCATAGGAGAGGCATCACCAGTAGAAAACAGGAAGTTATTATCCTCTGTACAGACAGCTGGTGAGACCCCATCTGGAGTACTGTGTGCAGTTCTGGAGACCCAATCTCTGCAAAGACATAGACAGGATGGAAGCTGTCCAGAGGAGGGCACTAAAATGGTGCAGGGTCTGCACCGGAAGACATATGAAGAGAGACTTAAGGAGCTTAATATGTATAGCCTCAAGGAAAGGAGGGAGAGGGGGACATGATAGAAACTTTCAAGTACCTCAAGGGAATCAACAAAGTCCAAGAGGTAGCATCTTTCAAAAAGGGTGTGCAAGAACAAGGGGCACAATTTGAAGATGGGGCGGCTCAGAGTAATTAAGGAAGTATGTTTTCACAGAGAGGGTTGTGGATGCATCGACCGGCCTTCCAGAGGAGGCTGTGGAGTCAAAAACAGTGGTGGAATTCAAGCATGCATGGGACAGTCATAAGGCAATTCTAGGGGGTGGGGGTAGGAAGAAGTAGGCTGCTGGTTATCCATTAGGTAGGGAAATGGGCAGACTGGGTGTGCCAGGTGGTCCTTATCTGCCATCAAATTCTATGTTTCTATGTTTCTATCTGATATTTTTCACAATCCCCCACTCAAAAATGAATACGGACACAATTGAACTTGCTGCACTATAAGACCGCACCAAAGAATTCAGCATCTATGCCAAACTGGTGTTTCTCTGATTGAAATATGTGTTGCATTCTTTTGGCAGGATCTTTATAGATTTTAGTTTCACAATAACTTTTCTTTACCTTATCCTCACTTCTATCTGAATGCACCCTAATCCCCTTTCTGCCCTGATATCATGATATCTAGGGCTTGATTAAGTAAAGCTGTATCCAAATTTCCTCCCCATGGACCAAGTTAAACTTTTTCAGTGCCAAAAAAATAAGACTAGCGATGCATTCCCTGACTTAGAATAAATTTAACATTGGGTGGTATTATACTTGGCACATTCTTGTGTTCTATGATTCTAGTATGTTCATCTTTTAAAACAGCAGTGCAACAATCTGGTGAAAATTTTGACCTATGCATTTTTATGCTATTTTAGATTGCCACTTACCTTCTGATTTGTATGATACCCTTCTTTCCACAGTTTGAGTCTGCTTTAGTACTTTTTTCATGTCTGAAATAATAAAAGGGGCACTCCTTTTAACCCTTGCTGTGCCGCAGACTGACATATCAGTTTAAAATTCCTATACATTCTAATTCTTTTGGCAGCCTAAGGGTTAATATGGTGCAGACCAGGGCTTCATCAGTATTTTCAGCTGTTTTTGTCCATGTGTTGTTTATATATAACTTCTGTTGTATCTAAAATTAACTATTATGCAGCAGGCAGTGCTCTCTGACCTTACAGAACAATAGTTGTTCAAAAACAACTACAAATACTGATGAAAACCTGGTCCGAACCATATTAAAAGGAGTGCTTCTTGTATTATTTCAGACATGACAAAAAGTACTCAAGCAGACTCAAACTGTGGAAAGAAGGGTATCATACAAGTCAGGAGGTAAGTGGCAATCTAAAATAGCATAAAAAAAGTATAGGTGAAAATGTTCACCAGATTGTTGCACTGCTGCTTTAAGTTATAAGGCTATGTTGAATTTTACAAATGTGAGCTCATAACTTTGGGAATATTCAGTATTTATTTTTACCACAACATTTCAACATAGCCATTTTGGTACAACAACTCATTAATGTGACAGCTGTCATTTTTCAACTTCTGCCCAAAATGTGTGTTTGCAGCCCAAAAGTTGATTTTGCAGTCCCTGCATGACATCACCTTTAGGCCAGGAGTTGAACATTTTCTCTGCCTTTCTTTATGAGGCAGGTTCATCACAAGGCTGTGTTGAAAATTAGGTGTAAAAATATTTAAAAAAAAAATAATTTTCAATATGTTTCACCCAGGTTCCTCTTATGCAGCCCTATTGGCTCTGGCCAGAGTTTGTTTCAATTGTAGATGAAGCTAGCTTTTTGGGAAACACATTTTTCATTTCACTGCTGCTTTAAATCTCACATAGACTATTCACCATTGTTTGTTTTACTTAATTTACCTTCTTTCTAACTCTGTCTTGAACTGTGGTTAACTAATTAGAAAACAGAGCAACAACAGATTCAGAAAAAAAAGAAATGATTTGATACCTTTTATTGGACCAACATAGATGTTACAAAAGAAAAGAGGTGCTTGAGATTTCAGATTACATAGAACCCTTCGTTAGAAAACAATGACAGTTGATTTGGAAGAATATACTTTCTTGAAGTCCAGATCATACATAGAAAACAGAAAATATTGTTAAAAATCCCATTGGCCTAAACATCTTTTAAAAATCAACACAGGACCATATAAAAACAACAGAGTTCCTTCAACTAAAAGGTATGTTGATGTAAAATGTCACAGAATAGATCAACTTTTCCCTAGAACAGCCATAAAACCCACTAAAGATACATCTGTGCATGCATTAGTAAATGTCTATGATGTTAAACCACAAGATAAAATAAGCTGAAAAATACATAGTGTATAATGCTAAAAGTCTTCTAAATAAGAAAATATATTTGTCTTAGGCAAAAAAGTGGGGTTAAGGACAATCTGTCCTAGTGCAAACTAAGTATTAACCAATTGTTTCCCAGATTTATAGGTACTATTCAGATATGTATGTCTTAAAACCAGAGTACAGTAAGCCAATGTTAGTCACGAATATTTAAACTTATACTGTTTAAACATGATCTATCTGCAACTCTGTATCAAGTGACTAGTGTTTCTACACATTCAACACCCAAACCTAACACAGGCCCCTTTGTAATTGATTATGCTATACTTACTGTTGAAACTTCAGCAAAAGGAATGCAACCAGATCCAAAATTCTCAGTTGCTGTGTGTTTACATGCAATGGGAATCAGTCACCTTGTAATCAGTTCCGTTCATTCTCATCAATCCAACAGCATGTACACCAAAAAAGATTACAATCTGAATGAAGTGAATTGATTACAAAGTAATTGATTCCCACTGCATGTAAACATACCAACTGAGATGCAAGTATTAACGTATCATTAAAAATCAAACCTAACAAAGACTCCCTAGTAATTGAGATCCCTTGTCCTAATATGTTCATTGTTTTATAATATGTCAAAATATAACAAATCATGGGCATAGCTAGGTGGGGTTTCTGGGTGCTCAGAACCCTCCCCTGCGCCTCCCATACCTCTCACTCCTCCCGCTTGCCAACTGTGTCCCCCCCAAAAAAATATTTCACTTCATTTAGCCAGAGACTCTGCACAGAGAGTTGAGTCACTGGTGACGCATCCCCCCGATTTACTTACAAACAGTCGATCTGCCTCCTGAAATCAAGGCTGTGCTGCCCTGCCCATGGCCATAACATTTCCAACCGGCACCGCGATTCCCGGGCATTTAAACTTTAAAAAAAAAACCCTGATGGCCGGTCAGCTGATGAAGCCCTGCCTCCGCCGGCAGCACTCGGCTTGCTCACAAAGAAGTCTCGGCCCACCTCGGCTCTGCATCATGTGTGATTGCAGATTGGCAGTCACATGATGCTGAGAGCCGCTGCACGCTGAATGCACACAGTCTCTTGGCTGTCTTCATTCTGGACCTGCCATGGAGGTGCTCTGAGCAGCTAGCTTGCTGCCCGTAGTGTGTTCAAGGCCATAAGGCAGATTCAACATGGCAGCTGCAGTCTGGGAGACGGGGGAGTAACGGACAACCTCAGCAGCAGGGGAGGCATCTCAGGGAAGGCCGCAGTAAAGGAACTCGGGCCCCAACGTATTCACTGGGACAGGCAAAATTACAGGCCTTCAGCAAGACGGTGTTAGAAGCCTGGAGGCAGACAGGTGACCGAGCGGGGTGCAGCAGTGAAGTCAGGAGGGAGGATATTTCAGGCAGCTGAAATAAAAATGCACTGCAGCTGAGCACTGAGGTGAAATGGGGCAAAAAACTAATACTAAACATGGATTCAGGAGGGGAAGGGAAAAATTACCAATTGGGGTGGTCTGACCTGACAATTTTCAGTGCTGTGGCAGCTGAGCAGGCAATTAGATGGGGCTTACTACTAACACAAACATGATTTGGTGGGGTATAAGAAAAAATTACAAGGGTGGGGGGGCAATTTTGGCAAACTAAAAGTGGCCTAGAAGTGGGGATTTATGTAATTCTGTGCTGATTCATCACACTGGGGCTGATGTGACCAGAGGGTCTAAGGTCAGGAAATGAAACATGGCTGGCTGGCTGGTCACATCATGAACAACATAAACTAAGAGGGCTAAATAAAAATGATGATATGGAGTGATGGAAAAATGACCATGGGGAGGGGGTTCTCGACTTCTGGTTCAATGTTTTTTTTTTTACTTCTCTTTATTTGCCTTATTTGTACCGTCGCTCCACTCAGTCAGATCCCCTCAATCCTTCACAGTGTCCCTTAACCTCCACAGGAATATGCTCCTATAATGTCCCCCCACAAAAAAATTCAGAAGGAACACCTGGCTGAAATACCTGGGACTGCAGGGATGGATGACAGTGATGATTTGAATTTTGATACTTTTTGAAACTCAACAGTTATTGCGTTAAATGCACAAAACTGCACCGTTTAGCATCTACATTTTCAAAATTGTCTTGGGGGCATGCCCCCAGACCCCCCTAGAAGTGTTTGGGAAACCCCTCCACCACCAAATCCTGACTACGCCCTTGCAAATCTGCTGTAGCAGTGAAAATACTGGGCTGACTCCTCAGACCATCATGATTGCCATGAAGTTTCTTCCCCAACTAGGATTCAACCAGTCCCTTACTTTCTGCAGGCAGCAAGCACAACTTTGTGGTAGATTTCATACAGAAACTGTCAGATAAAGCAAAGTAGTCTCAGGGCAGATTTCCACACTTTTGGCAGCAATCTGCAACACTTTCTAGCTCCCAAGGCAATGGAAACCCAGCAGGCTCCTCCCGATGTTGGTCTTCATCTCTGGAACCCACTTCAAACTCTGGATACACAGTGCCAGCCCCTTTACTGACTAAGGGCTATTCTCAGGATGCCAATTTTCAATGGGAACTGGGATTCTGGCTCTCCCAGCTGATGAGGGACTTCACCAAATCTCATGGCTGCTGCTGTGGCCATGGGCTGACTTCCCAGAACTCTCTCTCACTCACAGCTCCCCTCTTCCCTTGGAGACCCTCTGCCACACACTGCCACAAGCAACATTCTCCGTAACTGCCTCAGTGGGAAATCACCACTCCACATTAAACAGTTTAGCTGTCCGTCACAGAAATTAACATGCATTAGGGTTTCTTGTTAACTTATTGGCTGGCAATAAAGGTGCCCAGAACAACGTTCACACCCCCTACCCAGGAGCCAAAGCTACAGTCCTTGGTGCTCCTGGATCACAGATTGGGTAGCACATGGTCAGGGGTCACAAAGATGGTGTCCACATAAACAGGTCACATGAAGTTGCCAGTTTAATACTTTGAAGCAGTCAAACTAGGCAGTTTCAGCAAACACCACTTTGTCCATCCATTAGCTACTTCTGTGTACTGTATTCCAGTGGTGGAATGGGCACTGATAGAATCCTGGCCTGCTTGTCACTAATGCCGTAGCTCTAAGTTCCCACTGTGGTAGGCAGAAAGTGTACACAAGCAGTCTCCACATTTAAAGCAACAATGCACATATTTACAGTTTACACACTTACTTACACAGCACATATCCTTCTGTTTCCCATTAGGTCTGTCTGAGCCCCTACACATGTTTTGGGATATCCCAGGAGTTGGAATGCACTAAAGGCATGCCCTTGGCCCAACAGGGGAAAATTAGCGGGAGCTATGCAGCTTCCCTAGCATGAACTGCACTGTGTCACAAGGGGGCAGAGCATCAATTATTTACACAGTTATACCTGAGAGCAAACAGGCTCAAAAGGTTGGTAGGAACATCTCTGGGCACAGTGGATCCAGAGCTAGCAGGACCTGACACCAGGAGGCTAAACTAGTAAGCCCTACCCCTTGGGGGGGGTTACATATAAACAGTGCAGCCTGTGTTATCCACCAACTTTGGTGCACCAACTTTTTGGTGGAGAATAGTGGGTGGGGCATAGTAGAGATGTGCTATGGTGTATTGGTAAAATATGGGGAATTTAACTCCAGCCCGTCGGCGCAGCGGTGGGATTTCCGCTTGCGGCACCGGCGACCTCCATTCGGGAATGGATCCAGGTCATCGGAGGGCGGGCTGGAGGAGAAGGATCAAGTGTTCCAAGACTGCTCTCCTTCTCTGGGTGGAGGGGAGACCGAGTGTTCGGTACAGTGGTGACACCCTGTGGAGGCTGGGTTCACCAATACCTACTGACGCCAGTTTGAATCCAGGGGCGGTGCGGACACTGGTCATCATTGCATGTCCCCACCCCTGCTTACAGGGGGAAAAATCAGGTGGGGCCTCTGTCTCTATGAAGCCCTCCCCAGGCTTCAATTAGCCTCCGTCACTGGCTCTCCCAGCTAGTTACTGATTCCGCGGGCTGGTTAAGAGGAGACCAGTCCCACGGCCCGCCCTCAGGGGAAAAGCTGGGGTGACCGGAAGAGTGACGCAGGATGGTAGGTGGGAAGTCCAGGGTTATGACCAAGGCAGAGCCTGACGGAGGCCCTGCCAAGAAAAGTACACAAAATAAAAAAATATATGTATATATATATATATATATATATATGGGGAATTAGAACAGGATTACATTTAGGGATTATCTATTCAGGTTCTTTATTCATATACAGTTTAGTAAAAAAAAAAAACTTAAAAACACAGAATGACTATTAAAATCTAACTTAGTTCATTATCTTGTATATGGGGAAACTGGGATAAAACTCATCACCTGCATGGCAAACCCTGTTTACCTCCAAATATTTTTTCACTCAAATGTTGGACATTGACACTTAAAATGTCAGAAAATGAGGGACACAGGTCATAATAATGTCAGAACGCATCAACACACACGTGCGCACACACACACACACACACACACACACACACACACACACACACACACACACACACACACACACACACACACAGGGAGACACAAACTAAGAACACCAGGAGCTAGTGACTTAACAGCACTCTACCCTAGGGCTGCTCGGATTTTGGATGCTAAATTTGGAATCATCAGTTTCCAAACTGTTTTTGGGGTTTTGTTTTTTTGGTATTTATGGCAAACAAAATGAATTCCAGAAAGCCATTTTCAGATGTGGAATCAGAATCTGAATTCTGATTTCACATCCAAATGTACTTCTGTAAAACATTGCTCCCAACCCCGTACCTTTACTGCTGGTTCTGCTGCTGGATCAGTTGGATGGTTCAGGTATCTGCCATGTTGTTGTCCTCATTCAGTATAATTACATAGGGTCTCCACAATGCAACCAAGCTGCCAGAGAGTCCATAAAAAGACTACCCTGAGTCCCCAGTCTCCAAGGTCAGATGTCCAGAAGGACACTTACCCTTCCTGATGGTCCTGCAGCACAGCAGTATGCACTACTGCTTGCAACACTAATGAGCCAGCTTCAGGAAAGAGCCTGGATCATTGAAGGGATGACCAGGGAGGAGTGATGATCACCCCATATGATGCTCTCCACCTAGAGGGAGGGTGTGTGTTTGAGCTCCTGCTACTCTACCGCCATCTGGGTGACCACAGGTGGTGGTGCATGGGAACTGATGAGATGGGGGGTGCCACCAGACTCAGATGTAAGTAAATGCCATTGTGTTCACATATGTCATGTAGCTTCCTCGATGTCCCAGGGGCTTGGGACAAAACACAGGAAAAATCACCAGTCTGTGCAGAAGAAGATCCACCCCCACACCATAGGTCCCACACTGCTGACTGAGGCTCTCTGTCCCTGAATCAGTCACTGAGTCTTTGTTCAGGTGGTAGGTAAGCCAGGGTGCACTTTGGAGGGCAGCAGGTATGTCCTGGAGAAGGTGGGTGATGGGGCTGGGTGGAGGGTGTGGACCGATGGTGCCAGCTGGTAGCTGGAAGTAATAAAGTATACTAAATTAAAAAAAGAAGATTACCCCTCCCAATACCTGGAAACTCCCCCCAGCTGAGTGCAGAACCCTTAGACTGACTGCTGCAGTAGTCTGACCCTCTCCTACTCTTGTCCCAATGAGATGACTCTGAGACCTGTCTGCCCCCCTCGGAAAAGAAGATACGAACATACGAAATTTGCCAGCAGATAAAGGCCTAGAGGTCTATCAAGTCTGCTAGAATGTGCAGCTAGCACCACTTATTCTGAAGCTGCCCTTCCCTTCCATCCTTCCCCTACATTGACCCTCCCCCTTGTCCTGTCCCATCCCCTTTTGAAGCAGTCCACTGTTCTACTGGATACCACTTCTGCAGATAACGCATTCCACCCAGCTACTACCCTCTCTGTAAAAAAGTGTCTCCTCATCTCCCTCCTGAACCTTCCTCCCTCCAGTCTCATATCATGGCTCATGGTGTCCCTCTCCTCCCTTACTCTGAACAGTCCCTCTGTACCCATCTTGTTTATTCCTTTCATGTACTTAAAGGTTTCAATCATGCCCCCCCTGTCCCTCCTCTCCTCCAGCGAGTACATGTTCAGTTCCCTCAACCTCCTCTCATATGATAAGCCCTCCAGCCCCTTGATCATCTTTGTCGCCCTGCGCTGCACCCCCTCCAGGAACCTAATGTCCCTCTTCAGATACGGGCACCAGTACTGCATGCAGTACTCCAGGTGCAGTCTAAGCAATGACCTATACAGTGGCAGAATCACCTCCTTCCTCCTCGAGGATATACCCCTTGTAATGCAACCCAGCATTTTGTTGGCCTTTGCAGCTGCCTTCCTACATTGTGCTGAGTTTTTCATTGACTCTGTAATGAGCACCCCCAGATCCTTCTCCTCCTCTGTCTGGGCTAGCTGCACTCCTCCCAGCTGGTAACGCCTCCTTCAGTTCTTCATCCCAAAATGCAGCACCTTGCACTTTTTGGCCTTAAACCCCAGTTGCCAGGTGTCTGACCAGGTTTCAAGCTTTGCCAGATCATCCTGCAACCCCTGCCATCCCCCTAGGTCATCCACCACCACTCCTACCTTGGTATCATCAGCAAACAGACTGATCTTGGCTTGATGTCCAATGATATGTCTGCAATGAATATCCCAAACAACACTGGTCCCAACACCGAGCCCTGTGGAACACCGCTCATCACTACCCTTGGGTGTGAGCGCTCCCCACCCACCACCACCCTCTGTTGCCTTCCCTGAAGCCAGTTCCCTACCCATCTCACTAGCTTTGCACCTGCCCCTGTGCCTCCTAACTTTCTTCCCAGCCTTCCATGCGGCACTGAGTCGAATGCCTTACTGATGTCCAGATACAGGACATCCACTGCATGGCCCCTGTCCAGTTTCCTAGTTACCCAGACATAGAACTCCACCAGGTTAGTTTGGCAGGATCTGCCATGTATGAAGCCATGCTGTCTGCTGTCCTGTAGACCTATGGCCTCTAGGAGGGCTACCAGCCTCTCTTTCAGGATAGTCTCCATTAGCTTACCCACGGTGGATGTGAGGCTCACCGGTCTGTAGTTCTCGGTTCATCCTTGTGCCCACTCTTGTGGAGGGGCACCACATGAGCCATCCTCCAGTCCTGGGGTACACCCCCGAGTGTAGTGAGGCATTAAATAGGTCTGCCAAAGGTCCTGCAAGGACCTCTGCCAGCTCCTTCAGTACCCTGGGATGGATGCTATCTGGGCCTGGTGCCTTGTCCACCCTCAGTGCCTTCAAACCCTCCCAAACTCTGCCCTCCATGATTTCCCCATCTGTCACCCTTCCCCCCCTGTTTCTGCTATTCCTCCCCTTGGGTGTCACTCCCTTTCTCCTTAGTAAATACTGAGCAGAAGTAACATTTAGAGCTTCTGCCTTATCGCACCTCAGCTTCCACCCAATCCCTCCTTCCTAATCCTTACTATGTGGTCCTTACAGCTCCTTTTCTCCCTGATGTACCTAAAGAAGTCCTTCTCCCCTTCTTAATGCCTTGTGCCAGCTGAGCTCCATAGATGCCTTGGCTCCCCTTACTGCCCGAGTCACCTCCTTCGATTCCGTCAAGTACTCCTCCCTGTCCTCCCTCCCTCCTCCCTGTTTTCTTGTACCTTCTAAAGGCAGCTCTTTTCCTCCTTACCTTTTCCATGACCTTCTTGTTCAACCAGCTCTGTTTCTTAGCCCTAGCCTTCTTGCTCTGGGCCCTGCAGCAGGTTTTGGTTGCCTCCACTATTCCAGCTTTACGAGCTCCCACCTCTGGTTAGTTTCCAAACTAGGTTGAATTCTGGCCAGGTACCCTTTTACCACTTCCCCCATCCTCCCAAAGTCGGCCCTCCTGAAGTCCAGCACTCCTGTGCCAGATTTCACTTCTTCCTTGCCCATATCCAATGTGAGCCATACTGAGTGGTGGTCACTCCATGACAGCGGTTCTTCCACTGTAACTTCTCTCACAATTTCCCCATTTGCCAGCACAAGATCAAGGGCATTCCCTAACCTGGTTGGTTCACTGACCATTTGCAGCAGGAAGCTGTCCTGGAAGGCATCCAGCAGTACCTACTCCCTTCTGTTCCTGGTTTTTGGGATACTCCAGTCCACTCCTGGCATGTTGAAGTCCCCCACAATCACCACACTACCCTTATCACAGGTCCTCCTGATCTGTCCCACTAGTTCCCTGTCTAACTCCTCCATCTGAGATGACGGCCTGTACACCACTCCCATTCTGAGAATCCTATTCTTGGAATCCTGGATTTGCATCCAAAGTGACTCCGCACTACCCTCCTCCCCTTCCTCCCTTGCACACTTTAGTCCTTCCTTCACATATAGTGCCACCCCCCCTCCTTTTCCAATCATCCTGTCCCTACGAAATAACCTGTACCCTGGTACAGACAGGTCCCAGTCATTGTATTGGGTGGCCCATGTTTCTGTGATGGCTGTAATGTCCACCTCTCCCTCTGCCATGAGCACCTGTAGCTCTGCAGTTTTCCTCCCAAGGCTCCTAGCATTAAGGGTAACTACCTTCTACCCTTTCCCACCCCTCCCATCCTGCCCTCCTTTTCTAGCATCACCAATAGTACTTGCCATTTGTCCTTTGTCACTGTTATGGGGGGTAAGCTCATATGGTTTCCCAACTTGTGGTCTCTGCATGTCTCTTGCCCACTTGCCACCCCCCGCTCCTAGTTTAAATTCCCAACTTCCTCTATGTACTCCTCCATCCTCTGTTTCAACACTTTCTTTCCCTCCTCACTCAAGTGTAGTTTGTCCTTGGCATAAAGACTACTGTCCTCCCAGGTCCCTCCCCACAACCCCCCAACAGCCCATACACTTTAGCATAACACCAGGTTCTTAGCCATCTGTTAAATTCCTCTATTCTCAGCTTTCATGTTGTGCTTGCCTTGGGCACTGGAAGCATCTCTGAAAAAAGTTATTGATCTTCCTGCCCCCTCACATAATTGTCCTAGTTCCACAAACCTCCTCTGGACTATATCTACTGGCATGTCAGCCAGGTCATTCGTCCCAAGATGTATAATTAAATGAAGCTTGTCCCTACCCCTTCTAGCATATTTCAGAACAGATTGTCCCACCATTTCCGCTGTCATTCCTGGCATGGCCTCCACCCAAATGTGACTTTGCCTCTCCCCCTTGCTACCCCACCTGACACCTCTTAGTATTGAGTCCCCCAGCACTAAGATTCTACCCCTCTTACTCCCTGCTTGTTTCCATTCATCTCCATCTCTCATTTCCAGCTCCTCTTCTTCCTCCAGCACATTATTTCCCCCTTTTGCCCCTGTTGCAATTCTCCCAGCAAAACTTCCCCCCCTGCACTGGTTTGGTCCAGGCATTTATCAATTACTCCTCCAATTGCATCATTTTCCTCCTCCTTCTTCCTCTCTAGCAGTGCAAAACTATTTTCTGAAGACCCTTCACAAATGCACACCCCCCTCTCTTCATAGTGACCTGTTCTCTCCTTTCCACTCCATGACTTTTGTCACTTCTTCTCCTCCCCTCACAAGTCCCTATCTCCTCCTCCCATTTGTCTTTTGTCTCCTGACCTAGTTTCCCTGGCAATCGTTCTTCCTGGCCTGGGCCCCCTTGTCTCCACTTCCCTTCTTCTGATCCTCTCCTCACCACTGTTGGCTCAAATCGCCCTCCATCCCTCATCTCCCCTCCTCCCTCCCTCATCTCCCCTCCTCCCTCCCTCCAGTATTGGGCTAAACCCACCCCCAGTCTGCCTTCCCTTAGTTCCTCCTGCAGACCCTCAACCTCCTTTCTAAGTTTCTCTATGTGGTTGCACACTAAACATCCCCCCCCACACTCCAGGCAATTTTTAGAAAGATTGGTGCACTGCAGTTGTTGCAGCCTACCACCCTACCCATTGCTGTCATTGCCCACCAGCGACCCCCCAACCCTTCCAGATGAAGGATACCAAACACTCCCCAAGTCTCCCCTCTCCCCCCTCTATCAGTGCAAAACATTCTTTTCTTTATTTCCCTTATCCCCTTTGTTGTACACGTTTAGATAGATTGAGCAACTACTTTTTATATTCCTATCCTTCCTATCCACACCCAAAAAGAGACTTTAAGTAGCTATTGCACAACCTTCTTAAAACTCCTACTCCTCCTTTCCCCAATGCAATAGCAATGCAAAGAAGTAACAATGAAAGCTCCTTGTTTTGCAGTTACTTCCCTTCCACTGAGATAGCAGTCACCTCTTCAGTTGCTGCTATTCCTTTCCTAGATATCTGCTTCTGCTATGACAGGTGCATGTCCTTTGCCCGTTTGAGGAAGTGATGTCAAAACCCCCTGGTATAAACGAAATCATGGACCTGGGGCGGGTGGGACCGGCCTAAGTCTTCCAGAAACAATCAGGTAGATGAGGCCCCTGGTCAGACCATTAGCACCCTTCCTCACTATGCACTAAACTTTGCAGCTAGTGAAGCCAGCAAAAAGGAATCACAATTCTACTCAAAGCCCCCAAAATAGGTTTGCTACCAAAAGAAACAGGTCTCTAATTCAAACAGCTTCACCAACAACACATCAAAATAGGCTTGAATTTAGAAGATATAGGTCTCCAATTCAAAGAAACTACCCCAATTAAATCACACCAAATAGGTTTTAAATCAGAAGAAATAGGCCTCCACAAACGCAGCCTGCTACACAGTGAAACATCAAACAAATGAACCCACTTATAGTCACCAAAACAGGTTTCAAAATTCCAACAACTCCAAAACAATACCCTGCTAGCCCCTTAGAAGTAGTAAGAAAGAAAAGAAATAACTTTCTACCAAGTAAAATCCACAATAAACAATGTAAAAAACAGCAAGAAGAAGCTACTATACTGGAACTGATCTGATCCCTTCCCCTTCTGGATACAGAATGTTTCAGAGTCATTTAATAACCCTCCTCTTCAGCTCAGATGGTATATTAGGTTCTCCTCTACCTCATAATTTTTAATTCTTCTAGTGAACCCATCCCAAGCACTCCCAGAAGTCCTCAGGTCTCCCTCGGTAACCTTAGGTGCCCAACCCGCAAGAAGCCCTGGGAGTAGCTCTACCCAGTCTCAGACACTTTATTGCATCTGGGTAGAACTCCTTCCTCGTGACACACTGAGTAATTCAACCAACCTGATAGTGTCATTGGGTATCATTAACAGCACACAGTGACTACTGTATATACCTTTGCATATATTAATTGCCTTCCCTCTCTGAGTTGTTGCACTGTTGATTGTGGTGAGAACCTAACTTGGGTATCATGATAGGTAACTACAGATAAACTGAGGTGTGACCAGTTGTGCAGAAATTATACTCATGACAGTAGGAGATAACAGGTGAATTTGTGAATCTGTATTATAATCTGATCCAGGGTACCAACGTAAAAGTACATGTGGGTGTAACTGCATTTGCATAAAGTGGGTGCAAAACTGTCATTTTGTGCTGCATATCTACAGTACACTCTACTACATACTCATGTAAGGGGCATTGCAGGGGGATCTGGGAGGACTGTGAGGGGTGCAGGACAGTTGTGACCTAGATGGTGCTCTGGGATTCCAGCAACAGCCTAAATTGCAGGAGGTTCCAGGCCATGAGACTGGAGTTGGAGGCAGTAAGGGTGGAAATATGCTGCTTGAGGGCTACAGCCAACAGGCCACATAGGATGCTGCTACCTTAGGCACCACAAAGGCCCAATTAGAGCATAACTAGTGGCTAGACAGTGGTGGGGGGGGGAGGAGAGGGGATGGAAGGGCAAAGGCTAAAATCCAGGGCTATGCACAAGTAACAGCTATGAACCATTGCAGATCCAAAAGATTCAGGTGACTCACTCGAGGGAGGAAGGGTCCAGCATGTCCAGTAAGCAGGCATTTTTGGAAGGGGACATGCCAAGGAAAGAGGGAGGGCCCTGGGGGGGGGAGGGATATGGTTCTAGTGTTGGGTGACTCCTTAGTGAGGGACACAGGGAGAGAAGTGGGTCTCCCACCAGATGGACAAGCGGTAATACACCGCTATCTGGGGGTGACAGCAGACCAACTGAAGTACAGGATGGTGGAAGACACAGTAGAGGAGGGTAGGTAGGAAGCCAGATCTGATCATACACATAGCTACAAATGATCTGAGCAGGAGGATAATGGTTGAAGTTAAAGCAAGCTTACATTCTCTAGGACAGGTAGTGAAGGAGAAAGCAGGGGCGATAACCTCTCAGAGGTTCTACTGTGGCTGCACCTGATTATGACAGAACAGTCTCACTTGTTCCAGCATGGCTGAAGGGGTGATGCAGGGAAAAAGGATTTCTTTTTTTTTTCCCGCTGCCTGTCCCATATTATCAGCCCCTACCTCCTGGAACCCCCCATTAAACCAATCCCCGATTCACCCTGGCTTACCCCCACAGTGGGGGCGCTGAGACGACCACACCCCATGGAGACAGGTCCAGGTAACCAGTCACATCACCGCAACTGGCAGGGCTCACTAGGCTACCCCTGGTGGGGCCCCAGGTGTGGGCCATCCATTGGAACACAGTCCCGGTTGGGTACTTTTGGGGGCCACAGTACCAGGAGGCGGCATTATTGCTGGGACAGGCAACATTTTTTGTGGATGCTAATCCTCTCAGGAAGCAGGACGTGAAATGACGTCAGTGGGACGAACCTGATGTCTATCCCACCTCCTCACATATCAGGCACCGGTCACATCAGATCTCCCAGCCTCCACCAGGGGTCCGCACTTTTGCACTGGACACTCAAGAATACACCTTCCCCAGAGGAAGAGAGCAGTTCATGGGATGCTCAATCTCCCCCACCAGGCCGGCCTCCAATGGGCTGAGTCCAGATTCGAACTCTGGTTGCCAGAATCGCAGTAGAAATCCTACCCCTGTGCCAATGGGCCAGCAGAGAAAAGGGATTTCATTTTCTTGGGGACTGGGGCCTGACTTGAAGGGGACAGAGGTGTTTTAAACGAGACAGTCTGCATCCCAACCAGGAGGGCAAGCAGGTGCACATTACATCAGAGAAACTTTAAATTAGGTGGGGGGGGGCAACTCAGTAACAGGAACACTAACAGAACCTGGGAGGGGTCTACAGGCCTTCTCCCACCAAATGTAAATGTTGATAGGGCAATATTTAGAGGGAAGATAAGAGCGAATGGGGCAGTTGTAGAGTGGCATGAGCAAAGGTGGCAGTAGTGTTGGAGGGTGGTATGCACTAATGCAAGAAGCCTGGGGAACAAGATCCCAGAGCTGCAGGTGCTATTGATAGAAGGAACACTGGACTTAGTGGCAACTGACTTTTCTTGTTCTGTGGCCTGCACCTTTGGAATGGACGTTCACTGGAAATCTGAGCCTGCACTGATACTCTGCTATATAAAAGCAAACTAAAAACTCACCTTTACCAACTAGCTGTTAATACCCTTTTATTATTTTGTCTTCAGATTTTGTCCAGTGTCTTGACATTTTAAAGGCACTATAAAAATGTGATTTATTTTTGTAATCATTATTATTATTAAAAAATACAAGGAAAGCCAAAGGGAGGAGGGCAGATAGACATACAGTAGCTGAGGGCCATGAAGGAGCCCAGCAAGCTGGTCACGAATGCAAAGGCCAAAGTGGAGCTGAGAATAGTGGAAAGGGTGAACCAGGGAATAAGGCATTCTTTTGATACATTTTGGAGAAACATAAAGTTAACCCATTACTTCAAAGAAGTCTGTACCATCCACTGTTTAACCTAATGCAAAAATGACCACCCAAGATAAAATGAGTTAAGGAGGTACTGATAGGTTACGGAAGTTGGAGAGATGGGAAGAAGGGAATAGTGGTAAGGTTGACATACCAAATCAATATTTTTGCTCTGTATTTATTAAGGAGGAGGACCAGATTGTGGATTTGTGATGAAAAGGGGGGGTGGGGGAGGAACACTAACAGCAACCCTCACATCCTGGAAGAAAGGTGCTAGAGGTGACGAGGGCATTAAGAATAGATCTGTTAATGGGGCCAGAAGGAATGTGCCCCAGGATACATAAGGAAATGAAAGATGTGACAGCAGCACCTCTAGCCAGCGTGTCCAACTGCTATCTACACACAGGGGTGGTCCCCAGAGATTAGGGAACTGCCAGTGTGGTTCCCCCTGCACAAAGGTGGCAGGAAGGACAGGCCAGGTGACTACAGAACTGTTACCTTGATGTTTATAGTGGGGAAAGTGCTGCAGGGTATACTAAAAAAAGAGACTGGTAGACTTTCTTTATGCAAATGGACTGCAAGATGAAAGCCAGCATGGGTTCCCACAGGAGATGGCATGATTGATTGAGTTCTTCAACTTAGTGACTAGATTGGATGTCAGTGGACTGGCAGTTGACGTATTGTACCTGGACTTACTGTAGGTAAGGTATTTGATTCAGTAAAGTACAGGTGACTGGTCAAGAAACTGAAGGATTTTTGGGTAGAAGAAAGGACAGTAATATGTAGAATACTAGGTTAGCTGGAAAGGGCACCTAGCTTCACCTGAGCTCTTTTCTTATAGGTTTGTTTTAAGGACAGAGCAAGGAACAACATTATCAGAGCAAGGAAAAAGATTAAGGCTTCTTTTGGTTAAGCAGATTTACTGTGTGTTACTATTTTCTTTTGTGTTCACATGGTCTGTTACTGTTTTTTACTTACATTCTACTGCTGTAATCTTCTCTGATTCAAATTGCTGTTGTAGGCTATACTTTCTGCTGCATTATTACAGGGTGTGCCTACAGGTTTGTTACTGTTTTGAGTTTACAGATTACTGCTGTAATCTTCTCTGATTCAAATTGTTTTTTGCAAGCTATATCTTCTGTTACTTCTTTATTTTTCTCTGTAGCAAAGTGTTTTTGCAGGGTATATCTTCTGTGAAATTGTTACAGGTGGTGCTTACATTTTTGTGACTTTTTTTATCTATCATTAAATTAAGCTTTCAGGGCTACTGTATTTGTTGTTGGCTGATTGTTTCTGCTTTTACCTCCTTGTCTCTTTCATCCATGGGCCTCCTTTTTCAGCAGGGGAAGGGCCCAACCACCCCATGCTACACTCCTTTTATGGAGTAGCACAGTTGTGACATTTCCTGTAGCAAAGCAGGAAGGTGAGGATCAGATGGGTTTCCACACAGTGACCTCACTTACTGGGGCACAAGTAATTTAACTTGTTATAACAAGTTATAAAAAAAAAATAGAAAACTTTTGCTTTCATTTTTCTCCTTCTAATTACTTGGACCAGGTTATAAACTTGGGAACTCAACTGAAATGGATATTATTAACTGCAGGTACTGTGGGACACTTTTCAAAAAGGCAGTTATACATGATTTAGGATGCTGTCCTACATGTTGGACCACTGGAGATCTAAGGGCTCAGCTCCAGGCAGCACGAGCAAAGACTGCGGGCCTCAACTTGCATATTCAGGAGGAAATATAAGAACCACCTGCATTTCCCCAACATCCAACTGAAGCACCTTGACCGCAGTGGACAGTTGGTCCAGGAGATTGGCAGGTGGATAGGAGGGGAAAATCAGGTGCCCCATCACTCAATGTTACCAACGTATCACCTCCATAGACCATATAAAAACTACAAACAGGTATCTGCCTCTATCTCTGAAATCAAACAAAGGGGTAGAGGACACTGCAGAGCAGGACACTGGAGCACAGAAGCTAGCACTACAAAACTCACCCGAAATATGGACCAAAACAAAAAAAGCAAAAAGGAAATCCCAAACACTTCTGATCACAGGAGACTCCATGATTCATGGAGTTAATACCTACCTCCAGCCAGGGGTAATGGTCAGATGTCTCCCTGGTACATCAGCGTGGAGAGACGCTAAACATATTGCTAAACCTGTGCAGGAAGCAGGAGAAAACATCAACATACTGGTACACATAGCGACTAACGATCTCGCCAGTCAGTCAGTTATGGAGACCAGGGAACACCTGACCAGGCTGGGAAACAAACTGTCATCCATTTCATCCGGCATCTCCTTCTCTAAGATCCTGTCAGTCTGGGGAGGGACAGATGGACAGAAGGACAGAGAAGGGGAGCTAGGGGAGCAAAACCTGTAGCTCAAGGGCTGGTGCCAGGAAAAAGGACACAAATTTGTAGGTAACTGGCAACAGTTTTGGGAGCGAAGGTTCTTTAAATTTGATGGACTGCATCTGACTAAGGAGGGAGTCAGTACATTGGGGCAGAAGTTTGATGTCTTTGCAGAATATTTAAACTAGCAAATGGGGAGAGTAGTGCAGCACCCGAAACATCGAATGGGAAGAACACCCCTCCCCCCAACTAGTGATCAAACAGGAGTTAAGCATATTTGGAGTTCATTTGCATCACCAGGTAATGAAAAGTTTCCGTCTCCCCATACGATGCGCAAGAAAAACGCCAGACCTCACCCAACAACTAACACATTGAAATATGGCCAATGGAAGATCATGTACACAAATGCCCTCAGTCTGAGAAACAAGATTCCAGACCAGCAGGCTACAATGACAGAGGCTAAACTGGACATAGTAGCCATTAGCGAGACATGGTTCACCAGTAACCACACTTGGGAGACTTCAGTACCTGGCTATGTACTGTTCAGAGGAGACTGAGGTGCAAAAAGGGGTGGGTGGGAGTGGCCCTTTATGTCAGTGAGAATATCAAAGCTACAGAAATTCAGAATATTCATAAGGATCCAGAAGAACTGTGGGTCACCCTGGAAACAGGAAATAGCCATGCTAATTGGGGTTGTCTACAGTTCTCCAGACCAGGAGAGGGCATAGACACATTACTGTTAGAAGATATACAACACATGACTGCTAAAGGGGAGATTCTTATAATGGGAGACTTCAACATGCCAGATACAGATTGGTCAATACCAGCAGGAACATCCACCAGAACTAGACACATAGTGGATTCCCTGCAGGGAGAGGGCCTCAAACAACTGGTAGAACAACCCACAAGAGACAGGGCTATCCCAGATCTAGTACTGACTAACGGGGAAAGGATCACAGATCTCCAAGTAGAAGGTCACCTGGGGGCCAGTGACCACCACATGGTATGGTTCAATTTGGCCACTAGAACTAAATCATCCCATTCCAAGGCAACAATATGGGACTTCAGAGGAGCTGACTTTGATGTGATGGCCATCAGAGTTAAGCTAGCCCTGGCAAGAAGAAATACAGGTGAGGGGGTACAGGCAAAGTGGGCAAGCATTAAGGATGCAATACTTGAAGCAACATCCCATTGTGTTAGGGAGAAAAGCAAGAGCAAAAGAAGGAGTAAACCACTTTGGTTCTCAAAAACAGTAGCAGAAAAGGTCAGAGCCAAAAGGTTGGCCTTCAGGAAATATAAGGGAACGCAGCAGGATGAAGATAGGGAGGCATACCAAACTTCCCTAAGGGAAGAAGGGAAAACAGTAAGACAGGCAAAAGCCCAAACCGAGGAAACACTAGCATGAACAGTAAAAGAAGGGGACAAGACTTTCTATAGATACATTAGTGAAAGGAGAAAGTCCAGAAGGGGTATTGCTAAGATCAAAGGGGATAAGGGGGAGTGTGTGGAGGAGGACCAAGGAAAAGCATCTATCCTAAATAGATACTTCTGCTCAGTATTTACTGAGGAGAAGGTAGGGCAGGGCCCACAGCTCAGCACCATGGACACAGGGGAGATGGAGGTGTGCACAAGTCCCTTCACAAAAGAAAGGGTCCTACAAGAGCTCGCTAAGCTCAGTACAAGGCAATAGGACCTGATGGCATAAATCCCAGGGTGCTAAAGGAGCTAAGGGTGGAACTAGCAGAGCCATTATCAAAACTGTTTAGTGAGTCTCTGAGCACAGGAGAGGTCCCAGAAGACTGCAGAAGGGCTCATGTGCTCCCGCTCCATAAAAGTGGTAGTAGGGAGGAGGCAGGGAACTACAGACCAGTCAGTCTTACCTCAGTAGTGGGCAAGATTACAGTATGGAACCACTCCTTAAGGAAAGGATGGTGCAACATCTGGAATCCATAGGAGCACAGGATCCAAGACAGCATGGGTTTACAACAGGAAGGTCCTGTCAGACTAATCTCATAGATTTCTTTGACTGAGTAACTAGAGTGGTGGACCAAGGGGGTGCAATTGATGTCACCTACCTTGACTTCAGCAAAACTTTTGATACTGTTCCAAATAAAAGATTGATTATTAAGCTGGGTAGGCTCGAGGTGGGTCAGAAGTTGGTCAACTGGGTGCCAAACTGGTTGGCAGACAGAAAACAGAGAGTGGTGGTAAATGGTATACAGTCAGAAGAGATGCAAGTCACAAGTGGGGTACCTCAGGGATCAGTTCTGGGGCCAGACCTCTTCAATATCTTCATCAGTGACATTGCAGAGGGACTGGAGGGTAAGGTTTGTCTGTTTGTAGATGACACCAAGATCTGCAACAGAGTAGATGATCCAGATGGGGTGGGCAGAATGAGAAGAGATCTGGATAAACTGGCAAAATGGTCGGAAGAGTGGCAACTGGGGCTTAACGCAAAGAACTGCAAAATCATGCAAATAGAGAAGAGAAACCCTGAAGCCACCTATAGGTTGGGAGGGGAGTTGCTGGCAATCACAAGGGAAGAAAGAGACTTGGGCATCATCATCACAGATGACCTGAAATCATCCAAACAGGCAACTATAGTAGTAGGTAAGGCTAGAGGGATGTTGGGGTGTATTAGTAGGGGCATCACAAGTCATAAGAGCTAGGTAATAATCCCTCTTTACAAGACACTGGTTAGGCCCCATCTGGAGTACTGCATGCAGTACTGGAGGCCGCACCTCCACAAGAACATTAACAAAATGGAGGCAGTTCAGAGAAGAGCAATAAAAATGGTGCAGAGACTGCATCAGAAAACATATGAGGACAGATTACTGGAGCTCAATATGTATACACTAGAGCAAAGGAGGGAGAGGGGTGATATGCTCAAAACATTCAAACAACTTAAGGGCATTAACAAGGTGAAAGAGTCTAACATGTTTCAATACAAGAAAAATAGCAGGACAAGAAGACACAGCATGTGTTTAGAGGGAGGCCAATTAAGGAGTAATGTGAGGAAGTTCGTTTTCACAGAAAGGGTGGTGGATGCATAGAATGGCCTACCTTAGGAAATTGTGGATATGAATACAGTGCAGGGCTTCAAACAGACATGGGATAGGCATAAGGGAGCCATACAGATGAGTATGAATAGATAGGCCATTGACAGAGTAAAGACCTATGGCACATTCATAAGGTAGAAAAAATGGGCAGACTGGATGGGCCTTGCGGTCCTTATCTGCTGTCAACTTCTATGTTTCTATGTATGGAAAGCTGGCTGAGGGGGAAGATGTAGAGGGTGGTGATGAACGGGGTGTTCTCTGATGTTAAAGAATTAATGCACGGGGTACCACAAAGCTGAGTCCTGGGGCCATCCTCTTTAAGGCAGTGGGGAAGGCAAACAGGATGCTTTGTTTCATAGGAAGAATGATCAGCAGTAGAAAGAATGGTGTGATCTTTCCCCTGCACACATCCCTAGTGTGCCCACATTTGAAGTTCACTACAAGGTTCTGAATCCTGTACCTATGGAAGGACTGTCAAAAGGTGAAAGCTGTGTACAGAAGGGAGACCAAAATGTTAGAGGGGATGGGGAGAAGACATACAGTATGGGGAAAGACTGAGGGACCTTAATATGTACACCCGAGACTAGGAGGGAGTGGAGGGGTATGATAGAGATGCACAGATACCTGCAGAGGATAAACAGTGTGTCGTACCTCAAAGCTGCTACTCATAAGTATGAAAAGAAGGGGAAAAAAGGGAAATTCAATAAAACTGGGGGGGGGGGGCTACAATTTAATGCAGCACTACTGGGTAATCCGGAAGGGTATACCATCACCGCAGTGACTCCGACACCGCGAAGACCATCACAGCGACAGGAATTGGGCAAAACACGCATGTCACTGTGTTGGTCTGTGCAGTGACTGGGACAGCCCCACTGGGTGTTTCGCCCAACCAGCGATCCAACTCCCACTCGGAGTTGGAATCGTAGAGAACGGTTGTCTGTGGGGGGCAGAGCCCCCTACATGGGGGGGTTCGGTGTGTGCAGCCCCCTATTGAATGCACCGACATCCCGGAGGCTACAGTGCTGACAGTCGGTATGGTACCTGTTGCTGTAGGGGATGTCGGTGCTAACGCTGTCAAAGCACTATGGTAAAACCATCAGGAAGTGATTTTCAAGATTCTGAGTTTTGCTGGAACCATGCAGCCATAGCTCTGGTCTCCATCTCTGTAAATATTTTTTTCTAGAGATTTTTGTTTTTTAGATATTTAAAATGTATTTCCATTGTTCTGGATCCACAACAAATATGGCTGGCACCTTATTTGCAGACGAGCTCCCCCCTCATGTCACATCACATCATTTGTTTACTTCCGTAAGAGCCTGTGCTGCAAGTTCCCACTGTCCCTGAGTAGTACTGTGAGTCATGTACTTGCACGGCTGGCAGCAGAGGATTTCAGATCAACATGGCAGGTGGGAGAAATGAAAACAAAAATAAAGAAACCAGAGCAAATTACAGGGTGATATTACAGTGAAAACAAGAAAGATTACTAGGTAAGTGCTCAATGGAGCACAGGGAACAAAATATCTGATTTTTTATATCTAGTACTGCTGCTTTAAGAGTCCTGTCCACAAGCCCTTTTTCACAGAAAGTGTGGCGGGCAAATGAAATGGACTGTCAGAAGAAGCAGTGTCTGCCAAAACATTGGAGGAGTCTGACAAAGGTGGGGCAGGCAGAAGACCATATTAAGGCTGATAGGGACAGAAAAGGGTGCGGGGTAAGGGAGAAGGATGGCCACTAGGGCTAGCTCAGGAGAATAAGTAAGGGTGGGCATACTGGATGGACCTCTTGGCCTTTTTCTGCTATCAAAGTTTATATGTCTATGTTTAACTCCATTCCGTTTAATCCTGAAAGTCCTTCTCTATGACCACAGAATCTATGTTTGCAACTGTTTTGAGTAATTTACAATTCTGCACTAATTTCATATTCCACTGCTGTCTACCTTCTACCTTGCACAGTACATTTTATGTATTTTATTGTTATTCATATCATGGTCCTGTTCTGAGCATGCGTAGTAGTATGTTCATTCATTTGCCATCATGTATCTTTGCGCTCACTTGATGCCTGGTATTGAATTGATTGTATAGAGGGACATGTACAGCTGCTCTCTTGATACATTTGTCACCTTGTTGCTTTTAATTGTGTTATTGTCTTGCACTGGTCACCTTCCCCCTCCTCCTGGGCACATCTGGAAATGTGCTGTTCCCAGCTCAGTATGCCTTTCTTGGTAAAACTTTATAAATAAGTAGTACTAACAGTAGTAGTAGTAGTAGTAGTAGAAATAGTAGTAACGTTAGGAGTAGTAGACCAGTAGTGACAGTAGTAAATTATGATTTTTTTTATAAAATGGCAAGGATAAATCGAGATACCTCATTGGATGACAGCCATCACATGCATGTGCATTAAAAAACTAATGATGCATGGTCAGAAACCAGATCTCATGAAGAGGTCTGGAAAACCTCATTACCTACAATGAGCCATTTTATAAGTGCAACAAGGAGCTCCGGGATGTGCACTTCAAGGATTAACGATGCACTTCCCATGAGTGTAAGGACACTCAGGTTTTCAGCCTCATGCCTTTCTGTGTCCCTGGAGCATGTATCATTAGTCCTCATCATGGTTTATTGCTTACTAACAGCATAGGGAACATCACCATTGAGCTGAAGCTCATTCACAATGGGATCCCAGGTTGACAACAAACATATAAATTACACATACCGTACATCCTACTCTTTAGAATGGATATATTGTACAAGTCAAGATTTATGGGCAGCAGGGGCCTAACCCTCAGTTAAAGGGACACTGTTAACTTTTTTTATTATATTATTACTAGTTGAAAACCCACATTTTCTGATTGTTTCCCTTTTCTAAAAGTCACCGATGTTGCTGGTGTAATTATCCCCATCCTTGTTTTGTTACAGATTCTTGATCATCCCTTATTGCATGGTTTTTAATATTAGGAACACCTCCAAACAGTGAGGCCACTTCCTATGCAATAGTCTCCACTCCTCCTACTGCATCATGAGGTGCTAGACTGTGTTGGGAGTGTTACCAAGTCCAGGAAATTTGATCAAGGATGCAAGCAAACACATTTTTGTATCACCGGTATGGTGGCCAGTCTGTTTTTCACTTTTAAAAAGGAATCAGAATCAAGCTACCAGCTACATCAGCAAATACTTCAGAAGGTGAAGAATCATGAAATGTGTTTTTTAAACTTGGGACAGTCTGAGACCTGGGGGGTGATAGTATCCCTTTATGGGTCTCTCAGGGTACTCCTGACCATCTACCCAACTCATTACATTAAGAAAGACTTTCTCAATGGAAACCAAACAGGGATCCATACATCTTACCTCAAGTAACCCTGCTTTGGGTCAGCATTATCTCCTTGGTGTTGACCCTTTTGGAACTCTGAGATACCTCCCATTCTCTTTCCAGTAAAGGGACCTCAGGCAGGTATCTTGCACTCAGCTGGCATATGCAAAACATACCAGCAACAGCTGGCCTGTAAGGCAGATACACTCCTCTGACCATCCACCCAACTTATTGCATTAACTAAATTTGCCTGGGTGGTCATTTTGTATCAAGGTTAAGCGATGGAAAGCTTGGACTTCAAAAATCACTCCAGGTAGTAAGAAAGACTTCCTCAAGAGAAACCAAACTGGGATCTGTACATCTTACCTCAAGTAACCATGTTTGGGTCAGCATTATCTCCTTTGGAGGTGACCATTTTTGGAATCCTGAGATAGATAGAAAGATAGACAGACAGGCAAGATACTCATGCCAAAAAAAACACACACAGGGAGAATAAATAGACAGATTATTTATCTGCAAGCTAAAAGTGTTAGCTCACCACATTTCTTCTTGTGCTGTGGCACAAACGAAGCACAATACTGGACAGGTGCTAATGACAATATTGCTTCTGCAATGCTTTAAACTATACAGTGTTTCTGTTTGTTTTGTATAAAGTACTAGAAAGAATTTCCTTAAATAAACATTGCTTTTAATTCCCATGGATGAAACTGTTCCTGTGCTAGTGCAATTGTTTTTTTCTATTATGGTTTCAAAGGAGGGGGAGAGGAATGAGTGCTAACAAGCAGCAAAGTAATGATAAGGCTGTAAACCCATATTTGCCATATCCCAATCCTTCTGGTCCATATGCAGATCCCATACATACAGCACGCACAGATTCCATCTTATCAGGTCTGTGACACAACCAATGTAGATGTGTTGAGGCAGACTTCATTGTGGATAATAAGGGAAGTTCATAATTAGATTGGGTTACATCTGGATTCACTGAGTCCAACCTTAGTTAAGTAGCGGTTTCCTGTTTATAAATGGATTGGATATTATTCAGGAAATTGCCTGAAAATGACATGAGTCCCTGAAAAAAATATTTTTATATCAAATGACTACAGCGATTTGTTTAGGCTCTTTTAAGACTCAGCCTCTACAAGGTCAGCTGTGTATGGCTGTTGTACAGACCCTTTACACACACACACACACACACACACACACACACACACACACACACACACTGTTGAATTTATGAAGGAAATGCTTTCCTTTCAAAATAATTGAAAAGAAAAGCACAGCATGTTAGATACAATGAGTAGATACCGTATGTGTTGGAGTATAAACAGACAAATAAACATTATTTGGGATTGTTTTAAATATCAGTGGGTCACTGGAAGAGGGTGGAACAAAAATTTTGCAAAAAATCACCTTCACTATCAATTACTAGTACAGTACTTTTTTTAAAATACTGTAGTTTAATATTATTGCTTAGCTTTGACCATGAAGCCAAATGAGAAGAAAAGGCTATCTACATTTGAATGTGGGCTAGGCATACCTGCTCTGTGGCAGATCTGTTCCCTCACACCACCCACCAGATCAGGGTGGTTCAGCTTGATCCAGGGAAACAAAGTTTTTTCCACTCAGCTGTGCTCTCCACAAAACGTTGACACAGCTCAGATTTTTTGGGTAGTTTTTGGCTGTAGAAAGCAATGACTTTCAGCAGCCATACACATACAGCGTCTCCCTTCTATACTACAGTACCTGATGCAAGACGAAGTGCACCACAGGATGCAAGGCTGAACCTGGCTTGTTAATGCATGTTATCAGCTCAGTGAGGAAAAGCTAACCAGCTGGGAACTTTATAAGATGCCATCTCTTACCTGTGAGGCGTGTGTCTCGGTCCATAAACTACTGTCGGGACTTGGTCTTCAGGCCTCTAGGCAGTGGGCCTGGTTACTGAGATGGCATTTTAGTTCTTAGCTGTTTATAAGTGACTGTGCCTCCACCCAGAAAGCCCTTTTAATGCTCTAAATAATAAGAACAGTACAGGTAGGTACAGTAAATATACCTGGGAAATCACTATGCTGCTCTCCTTTAGACCTGCCTTTATAGTACCCACCAATGGAAATCAGAAAATACAATAATAGCTCAATAAGCAAAGAAATGGCAAAAATACATTTATTAAAAACAGATAATAGGATGTATGAGGGGAAAGGCTGGAACAAGGTTCTGAGGAAGAAAAAGGCTGGTTAGGCAATTAATGAAAAAAGTAAAACAAACAGTATGCTCTTTCTAAGACCTCCTACTGTTTCCCACTGGCCTCACAACAAAAACACAACTCCCCCCACACACACACACATTTACTGTCCCAGGCTGATGCACAGCTATTTAAAGCATCCTTATTCCTAGTGCGCTTCCTGGATACTGTATTGTTTTTTGGTGGCACTGTACAGTACCAAGAAACTAAAGTCACTACACAGATCAGGCCTGATACAGAAGGATGTAAATTAGACAGTCACAGGTAGTGTAGAATGATACCAAACTAAATGATGCAAATTAAATTGAAATCTGCAAATGGTTAACATGTACATTTTTTACTTAGCTACACCCCAGTGCTACAGTCCTTGTGCAACTCAGGTGTAGCCAGCCCTAGAGATGGTGCATGGGCCATGGTTCATTAATATGTCTGGGCACTGGGGAATAAAGTGCGGATCCATAAAACATGCAGTCACCTACACTACTGTACAAATGCCACTGTCCACACAAAAGAGGTAGAGTCAAACACAAAGAACATTAATTTATCACATCCAGACACTCAGACTCCTAGGGGACACACATACTCAAATGGACACTAATATGTAGGGCTTTTCTCTCATGGCCCACGAGTTGTAGGGAACCCTCTACATGCTTATAGCTGTGCTTTATTTATTTATTTTTGGCCCCCTTCTCCCCAGTCAGCCCCCATCTCCTCAGCCTTATCTCAGCCCCATCACCCTGGTGTCTCTTGGGAATTACCTTGCCTCCTGTGTTTCTCCAGAGCTCCCCCCTTTGGGGTAAGTGTGGCCCCCCATACCTCTGCCACACATGGGCCCAGTTATGGAAGGCAGTGCCCAAGTAGCCAGGTTGAACAGCTGCAAGTAAGTTGGCTTCATCAAGCCACTTGGAGTGATTTTTCCTTGTTTGTGCCATTCCCCAGGATATCAGTGTAAGGGCATGACAATTATGTGTGGTGCCCGTCAGTGTCCTCCCACCCATGAATCACTCCAGCTGCACTGCCACCTGTGGTGCCCTAGGTGTCAGTATCACAGCAGATCTGGCTGCCCTCCCTCCCTGGAGGAGGAGGATAGTGTCCTCTGGGATGCTTGATCCTTCTCTCCCCCCCCACTAACCCTGAATGACCCTTGTTCGTTCCAGAATGTGAGTCTCCAGCGCTGTAAGTGGTAGCATTACCACAATGCTGACGGGCTGGAATGGCTATGCTTTATGATATACACAGATTTACACAGGTTCACACAGGGTCTCTTGCACTGGGGTCCTCTACAGGTACCCTTAGCCCATCCTGTATACTTGCAGTCCGTGATAGTCTGACATGCAGTCCTTCATAATCTGACCGCTGCACCCAGAGATAGGCATTGTGCTATAGCTATACAGCAACCCACTGTTCGGTGGTACAAGATCTGATGACACTCACACTCTTTCTCTTCTTTGAGATTCCCAAACCCTAACTAGGTAGCACTCCCTAGGCTCCCTGCAACCTTCTCTCAGCTACTGGGCACCATAGGGGGAATGTTCTTGAGACCTCATGGGGCACAGACACTTACCATACATGCCATATTCAGCATATGTGTGACCCCCTTCCAGTTGGATTGTTCTTAATGATCAGAATTAATGGAGGATCTCTCCTTGACTCCCTGGTGGCTCCAGACATATGGCCCAAGGCTGCTCTTCTTCACCTCCTTGAAGCCATAACACAGCATATAAAAGATGTAGCAAGATTTGGTTTCCACACCAGAAAGAAAGAGAGCAGTAGAACCTCAGCTCATATTAGCATATTAAAATTTAAAGTGTGGGTACCTGAAGGCTAAGGGGGTCACCTTGTCATCAGTGGTCAGTCTAACCATAATTTAGTCTAATGGTGAGACCAAGAATCCCTTTAAAATGTTAAATTGATGGAATGCAGACAGAAAGTAAAAATCTGGAATTACCTTAAATAAATTGCAGGTGTTCAAATAACTTTCGTGGGGCGCTAGTATTACAATTGTTTAGCACTCTACACATACCCATAACCCATCCTATATACAGTACATGCAGTCCTAGATAGTCTGACAGCTGCAGCCAGCGGTAGGGATTATGTTATAGCTATACGGAAACCCATCCTCTGGTGCTTCAAGGTCCGATGGCATGCTCTCTCTCCCCCTTGGGATTCCCAGACCTAACCAGGTAGCACTCTGCAGGCTCCCTGCAACCTCTTCTCAGCTCCAGTACACCATAGGGTGAACTTTCTTGAAACCTTATGGGTCACAAACACAGACCATACAGGCCATGCGCGACACATGGGTGACCCCCTTCCAGTTGGAGTATTCTCAATTACCTCAATTAATGGAGGATATCTCTTTGACTCTCTATGGCTCTACATGTATGGCCCAAAGCTGCTCTCCTCCACCACCTTGAAGTTTGGAGTGAGTCCTCACTAACTCCCTAGCTAATCCCTTCAGGTGATACCTCCACTACATTTCTTCCTCCTGCATAGTGAAACAATAGGGCCTCAGGGTTCTCAGTTCTTTATGTACTCATTTAATCCCTGATCTCTCTGGGGGGACATATTCAGTGCCATCCAGTTGTGTGTTCATAATAGCACATTGAGCAAAACAGGTGTGCCAGCCGGCACTGTAGCACTATTCAACCAGGATGCACTGTTTGAATATAGTACCCTGAATGTGCGGCACAAAGCATGCGGCTGCCATGGTGGGTGCAGTGAATCCAGGACCAGGGCTGAACACCACTAGTGGGGGAATGTGTGGTGCAGACCAGTATGTGCCATTCCCCCAAGGGTGATATTCAGCCAGAATATGCTAATGAGCTCATTGGGCATGCATGGTGCAAATGGGAGTCATGCATGCCCATTATGGGCTCATTAACATAGCTGTGCCTGGCCCCATGCACCGGGCAGCCCCCTCCCAGCCCTGTTCACAGCCAACATGACCAGCCCCTTCCAGGCTCAGCAGTCCAGTAGAACCCCCCAAGCCTGAGCCCTATCCATGTATGCAATGTGGCCAACACCCTGTGCCAATGTGTGGCATCCCCCCATCCTGGTACCTTGGTCCCCGTCCCAATGGGAAATGTACCCATCTCCGCAGTGTATGGTCCCCCTACTCCATCCCCCAACAATCCTTGGTGGGCCAGTGCTCCCCATATGACATTTCACCACCACCCCCCGATCCGTACCAGATACACCATGCGAGTACACTCTCCTGTCCACGTTCATAGCATTGGTCCCGTTCCCAGGAGCCCCCATCCCTGTCCATAACCTACCCCACAGGTGATTATGTTTCCATAGTGTAGTGGCCCACCACACCGGTAGGTAGGACACCCTCCCTGCACCCCCCTCCTCCTGTGCCAGTGACTGGTGCAGCCCTCCACACCCTGACAGGGTCAGCCGCTGACTGAACAGCTACCGATGACACCGCACTGTAAAGAGTACAAGCCCAACGGCTGGGCTCATACTCTGTACAGTACAGTGTCATCAGGAGCTGTTCAGTTGGCAGCTGGTCATGGCAGGGTGTGGAAGGCTGTGCCAGTCACTGGCACAGGAGGGTGGGGTGCAGGGAGGGTGTCCTGCCTACAGGGGTGGGGTGCCACTACACTATGGAAATATATGCAGACATGGTTATTATACTGCATAATGTGGACTGGAATTCTCAATTGAATGGGGATCATGTGTTGTCAACAACGCATGGGGACCTTACGCTACCATGGAAATAATGATCAAACAAGGACCGAGGTACCGGGGTGGAGGGGGCACCACTCACTGGATCTACAGGGATGGGTAGTGTTGTGTGACACTGGGAGGTACAGGAAAGTGTAGGGGGCATTAAACTGTGGTACACGGGTTGGACTGCTCTGTACACTGCAGTCAGAGAACAGGACAGGGGCCACTACACCATGGCACTGGGTTCGGGGTTCGTTGTGCATGTGTTCAGGGATTAGGGATGTGGGGGGGACTGCATGTGTACCAGGGCTGGCCGGGTACTGCCATTTCTGTCTGTCCTGTTCAGGGCTGGGAGGAGTTGCACTATATTATGGCTGTACTGAGGGGGATCCATCATCATGTAGACATGGATCATTGGGGTTGGGGGGATCCTTACACTGGGGATGTGGGAGGTGGCTGTTGTGTCCTTTGCACATCAGGGATGGGGGGAGAGGATCACTGGACAACCAGAGCTGGCAGGCTGCCCTGCACATGTTTGCACTACCCCAGCCTGCCTGTGGGTGTCCAGCAGATTTAGGTCTGCTTTGTCCAGCCTATCCTTGCATGGCACAGGGCTGGTTCTCGATGGGCGCATTTCCAATGAATATGCCCCTGCATAGCACATTTATGGGAATGCCCCCTCATCTTGCACCATCTACATTATCTGTGGGCCATGGCCCATTCTACTTTGGTTGGCGCATTGCCGCCCTTTGAATATCACGCCGCGGCGCATAGTTTGGGATGCGCGGCACATATCCATTTTCTGCCAGCATGTGCCACGCATCCCCTTAGAATATGGGGGCCCTGGTCTCTGACTTCTCAGGAACCTTGTTGTCTCTCTCTCTCTCTCTCTCTCACTCTCTCTCTCTTTCGCTACCTCACCTTCCTTGCTTTCCCTGGCCACAGCAAAACAATCCCCTTCAAGGGGAGGGGATGCTGCTGATCTATTTGTTCTTTTCTCTAGGACAGTATTCTTCACTCCTCTGAGGCTCAGAGTTCAGCTCAGTCAAGACTAAGTTCATGCATGCATGCTCCCCTTTTATGAGGAATGGGAGGGACAGGCAGCAGCCAGCAGCAAATCAGGTACTGAATACATGCCTAGGCATGAACAATGACTCAGAAGCCCAGACTGGCTGAGGAAGGGAGCCTGAAATATTTGAGGATTCAGGGCCTCTGTTCATATTAACCATTTAGTAATAGAGCTCAAACAGGCAGGGATTGAGAGCCTGGTTACACACACACTCACCCTATAGACCCTTGCAGTCCTTCACAAGCAGGGTTGTCATAACCCACTGAAGTCATGGGTTCAGTTCTGGTCTAGAACTTTGCAAATAGTTATAGGATTCTAATCTTCTTTAGCACTGGAACTCTGTGTATGGGCTGACATGAAAAAACAGATCAAGCTACTAACAGCCCTCTCAGCACAGCAATATTATTGTTTTACTACACTTGCAGAAAAGAGAAACACATTGTGCCTTTCAAAATCACTCAGCATGGACAGGGAAACTGTAGGTACAGGAACCAGGGTGGTTGACTTCAGGCGAGAAGGCTAACATGATGGGGGAAATTCTGGGAAGGCACCTGGAAGGAATTAGGCCTGATATGGATGTAAATAAGAAGTGAAATTTTATCAGACTTGGGCTGATTGAGGTTACTGGGTCATGTACCAAGACGCTGAGCAAGAAGAGTAGCACTAAGAAGTCAAGTTGGCTGAACAAGGAGGTTTTGGAAGTGGTAAGGGGAAAAAAAAGCAGCTTTTCAGAGGTTCAAGAAGTCCGGGAGGGGGGGAGGATAGGGAATTGTATGCGAAGAAGTCAAGAACATAACCAGGTTGGTCAGGGCAGCCAATGCTTTCAGGGAGCTGATGCTGGCATAGGGCATCAGGAAAGGGGAGAAATACTTTTTTCAGATACATAAGGGAGAGGGAGCTGTAGGTACCAAATAGTGTGGATTAGGAAGAACGGGGGTGTGGAGAAGGGGGCAGAACAGGCAGAAGCACTAAACAAGTACTTATGTCCTGTGTTCATGAAGGAAGATGGACAGCTACCTCAGGAGATGGGGAAAGTGGGCAAGGGGGGAGGGGTGACAGATGGGACAATTATGAAGGACAGGGTGCTGGAGGGTCTGAAGGCACAAAGGGTGCATAAGGCACAAGGTCTGGATGGCATTCACCACAGGGTGCTAAAAGAACTGACTGAGATATTGGCGGGGCTGCTGGTGGACCTGTTCAATGCCTCCCTGGACACAGATTGTGTACTACAAGGATGGTTCATGTGGTGCCCCTCCACAAGAGTGGCCCAAAGGATGAACCAAACAATTACAGACTTGTAAGCCTCACATCCATTGTAGGAACACTTATGGAAGCAATCCTGAAAAAGAGGCTGGTGACCTATTTGAAGGAAAATAGACTCAGGCAGGGTCAGCAGCATGGATTCATCTCTGGAAGATCATGCCAGACCAACCTAATTGAGTACTACGAATGGGTAATGAGAGAACTGAATAAAGGCCATGCAGTGGCTGTACTGTATTTAGACTTCAGCAAGGCCTTTGATTCAGTACCTCATGGGTGGCTGGGGGGTAAGTTGCAATATTTGGGGGCAGGGACAAAGATGGTGAACTGGATTGTGAAATGGCTGAAGGGGAGGCAGCAATGGGCGGTGGTGGTGGGGGGGCACTCATCCCCAAAGGCAGTGACAAGCGGGGTGCCGCAGGGCTCAGTGTTGGGTCCAGTGTTGTTTGGGTTATTCATATCAGATATCTCACTTGGTGTTAGGAGCGAGATCAGTCTGTTTGCAGATGATGCCAAGATAGGGGTGGTGGTGGACAACATAGCGGGGTGGCAGGGGCTACAGAAGGACCTGACAAAACTGGAGGAGTGGCCAGAAAAGTGGCAATCAAGCTTCAGTGCGAAGAAGTGCAAGGTTATGCACTTCGGAGCAAGGAACCCAGAAAGGGGCTACCAGTTGGCAGGGGTTCAGATAGAGGTCACCGAGGAGGAGAAGGACTTAGGGATGATCATAACCAGTAACATGAACAATGCAGCTCAGTGCAGGAAGGTGCCAACTAAGACCAACAAGATACTGGGATGTATTACGAGAGGAATCTCATCCAGAAATAGGAATGTGATCCTGCAACTGTACAGGTCAGTAGTCAGGCCACATTTGGAGTACTGCATGCAGCACTGAAGTCCCTTTCCAAAGAGGGATATCAGATTGCTGGGGGAGGTAGCGCAGGGCAACTAAGATGATCCAGGGGCTGGAGGGCAAGACATACGAGGACAGGCTGGCTGAGTTGAATATGTACACCCTGGAGGAGAGGAGGGATTGGGGGGATATGACTGAGACCTTCAAATATTTGAAGGGGATTAACAAAATGGGCACAGAAGGGACATTTAAGCTGAGGAGAGGAAGGAACATGAGAGGGCATGGTCTCAGGTTGGAGGGTGGAATGTATCGGAGAGAGATGAGGAGGCATTTTTTTTGCAGAGAAGGTGGTGGAGAAATGGAACACTCTACCCGAGGAGGTAGTATCCTGTAGGATGGTGGGCAGTTTAAAGGGCATGGAACAGGGTCGGGGGTAAAGGTGAGGGCAGCTGCAATATAAGGGTGCTAGCTGTGCATTCGAGCAGACTAACTTGACAGACCGTAAGGCCTGTTTCTGCTGGCAGATTTGTATGTCCGTGTGTTCATAAAATGCAATTGCCAATTGTCACAGTTCCATGCATTTGGCACATCTGCATATGAGCAGCACATTCTCATATTGCCACTCTCTGAAACATTTAGGATGTAATTCCAAATATTTAGTTTGCTTTTTCCAGGCTGGCATCTCCTATATTTGAAGTGTCTAAACAAAACAAAATGTATTTAGTGTTAGAAACCTGTAATAGCGCGAACCCATGTGTGTTCTAGTTCTAAATTAGAACCCAAACCCATGGGTTCTAAAAGGGTTCTAATCTTTTAGAACTAGTTCTGACAACCCTACTCACAAGGCCTCTAAATACACATTACGTAGAGAGGGGGAATGGTACAGATTTCCTGGTGCTCCTGAGATGGGGGTGTTGGCATACTACCACCTACCTATGATCAGCACAGGAGGGAGCACTCAGAAGACATAGGGCAAGAAGTCACACTGCAGGGCATGACTGGATAGGAAAGATTCTGGTGACCCTTGTGCCTTGGTTCTTGGCTGTGCCACCTGGATTGCTTCCTCTACCAGTGGGTGCCTCACCATTACTCTGTTCTCAGGACTGCATAGTATACTATACTACCAATTTGTCCATACCTCTGTATCATGTGCTGAAGGGCCAGGTCTTTCACTCTGCCACCTTTAGCAGGTTCAGACAGTTGGTTCCTCATGTTGCATCTTCTTCTCTGGTACAGCAAAAGGGAAAAAAAAACAACACACATGGGCACTTGTAAATGAAAACTTCCAAAAGGAATTCATTACAAACCTTCTTGAAAGATTTTCACTCCTGCAAAGAATCAGTTGGCACATATAGTAGAATGTATACCACATGTTCCTTTCATACTTGAATTTCTCACCTAAACACTAATTGTAGTGAGAAAGAAGCAATGTGATCTACTGGGAATTGCACCTAGACCCTGAAATACCATCCTAGTGCACTAAACACTGAGCGACAGGCTCACATGGTCAGACTTGGGCTACACAGCCACACTTCCTATCTCTGATACTGCATATCTTGCAGCTAGGAATGATCATGATGACAATTAGATCTGTCTTTTTGATTATTCTAGTTTCAGGATATGCAATACCAGAGAAAGGAAATGTGTCTGGGAACCCCAGTTCTGACCATGTAAGTCTGTAACTCAGTAGTCAGAGCGCCGGGACAGTATTTCAGGGGCCTGGGTTAAATTCCCAGGAGGTCACATTATTTCATTTTCACTACAATTTGCATATAAATTGCTTAGCGATGGTTAATACTGCACCAAAAAACATCTACTTGTCACATAAACACTGTCACTCTTCTGAGCTTTCTTGGGTCCTTTTTCCAAATCACATGCAACAATTCACATCACAGATACTGCATGGCTCTAAAGTGCTGTTTTTTATGTAGTAAAGGGAAGTATAAAACTTAAATGGTTGTATATGGAGTTTAATTGAATGAGCCTCTCACAGTCACTTTGAGTGTGGCTTGCTTTCAAATGTGTGTGGTCTTCCAGGGGAGATCCAGTCCCATTCCATGACTGTTTCTTCAGTGTTCCCCTGATGCATGTATGAACATATGCAACAAGCAAGCAATAATACCCGACAGGGTGGGCGGTATTGGGCAATACCGGACCGCACGGCGTCGGGTCTTATAGCCCCTGGATGGTCTGGTATTGCCCATACTGCCCACCCTGTTGGGTATTATTGCACTTAGAAAATGGGCAACTGTGCTAATTTCAATTGAGTAGTAAAAATAACAGAGGAACTGAGTTTTAAAATGAAGAGAAATAGAAAAAAAAACATTTTTTGCAGTAAAGTAGTTCCTCTGTTTTAGTGTTGTTCTGTCTGTTGTACACCACACCCCTCAGAGCCATTCTGTTCTACTTATTCACCTCCCCATGAGGAACCTGCATTCCTTTTCAGTCAGACTAGAAAACGTGCTGTTAGGTACGTGGCCTTGCGTGACCCTGTTAAGTAAAAGCAGGAAGTGGAGGTATGATGCAGCATGTCGGCGCCTTGCGTTTTATTTAAAAGTGAAGAGCTGCTGTTATTTTATAGTTTCGCTGATCACCAGGGACAACGTCCATTTGCCAGGAAGTTCTGTAGCTCTTCTGTGACATGTAGTCCGAGGTCGATCGGGGATGGTTAAAAATGGAGTGTCAGCCTGAAAGACATGAGAGAAATGTAAGGCTAAGCAGTTATTTTAATGTTGCTATGATTAACCAAGGGGAAGGGGGTGTTGGCTGTGAACTAGCACATTAAGCGAGGGAAAATGGCCCGAGTGTACCGGTAAACTGGCACTCGCAATCAGTCGCTCCTTCACCTACAGAGAACAACGCTCCATCATCACCTCACAGAATAGCGAGAGAGAACAGAAAAAAAAAATTCTCTCAGTTGTTTTGTGTGTACTGCTGTTTTTTTTTTTTCACTTTACATAATACTGGGTATACTATGTCTAGGCTAAGGACTGATGGTGGTGGGGGCTCTCTCGCTAAGCGAGGGAATAAAATGGCGGCATTTTTAAAATTGAAATAAGGTGTTGCAGCCAATTAGGAAGCAGGGTGGGCACTAGGATGCATACTGGGTGAAGGGGCACTGTAGACTGGTACTTTTTGTTTCCTGGGCATCCATTGAAAGTTAATGTACCCCCCCTGGCAAGGGTACTAGCCAATCAGATGCCAGGAAATAAAAAGCCCATTTTCTAATAAGTCATACTGCACTATTTGTTGTCTTCCTTCTTCCTCCTTCACCACTCCTGGAACCAGCGACAATGCCATCACCAAAGAGGGGGACAGACACAGGAACAATAGGTCTGGCAAGTCCCTCCAACTGGAGATCTTTAGGCTTTTCACCCCCGGGAAGTGTAACTGGAACACAACTGCAACTCAGATCAGGCAGGATGACAATATTTTCACTAACATAACCAGCCAATTCTCTCCTTACTCCCGGTCAGGCGTAGTGACAGGGATGGGGTTTCCTCATAGTGGTTCTGTCCAGACAGGGCACAGTAATATAATGATCATTCTTCAGGCCCTCTAGATCTGTACAGATGACCTTATCATATTGCTGCTCTACCTGCCTCCCAAGTCTTGACCACAATAGCTGCCCTCTGATCTATCTCCTTGTATTTCTGGTACTTTACTTTGTTTCCCCAGCAAGGGAATGCTTGGCCTCCTGCAACAGCACCCAATCTCCGGTGGCATCCACTTCTTGCCAGCACCTACCTGGCATGCATGGGAAGCAATATCTATATTCAATATCAACGTTCCTCTTTATCACCCTGTCAGTTGTGCAAAGCTTGTCCAACAGGCACTGGTCACCTTCCCCTGGAGGCAGCCAAGGTTCGTCCCACCACTCAGTCATTTTTAAATTCATGAACTCTGAGGGCGGTATTTTTAAAAGTGTAGATGCAGGTGCTTGGATGATATGTTTAAACTTCCTGGCTGTGAAAGATTATCCTTTCTAGCAGCGGGTAGGATTAATCAATTTCAACAAGTCTAGGGGCCTTTTCTCTCTCAGTCTGTGGTACCGCTAGATGGGAGTCTGGCCTATATTTCCCCTTGGTGTTCCTTTAACTGAGTTAATGTTTTATAGGCTGGTTGTTTCTTGCAGTCCTAACCTTATGTGTGGACTGCTGATGCTGGTGCCCTGGACCGTTTGGCACCGATCCGTGTACTCCCCCTTGTCTCACACCTTGGTTCCCCTTGGTTTGATGGAGAGCTAAGGAAGTTAAAGAGAAGGGGGAAGAGGTTGGAAAGGTGCTGGAGGAAGACTGGGTCTCTGGAGGACAAGCTGGTTCTGATGACCCACTATGGTGAGTATCAGAATGCAATCGTCCAGAAAAATGCAGCATTTATGTCTAGGATGATTGCAGCTGGGAGGAATTGACTGGTTCAGCTCTTTTGGGTCGTAGACAGACTATTACATCCAGTCAGTCTGGAACTGGTCAGAGCTTCTTCAACTCACAAATGTGAGGAGTTTACTCTATTCTTTTTGGACAGAGTGTCCTCTGTGAGATCCAGGATTGCTCCAAGTGGAATTCAGTCCTCCAGCAGTGGTGTTTCCTTTGGGGGGGGGAAATTGCACTCGGCCATCCTGGGGGGAGTTCTGGCTGGGGATGGCACAGGAGGTCTGCCAGATAGTCCTCAGGCTGAAACCAACATTCTGTGACCTGGACTGGGCCTGACATGGCCACTACTTAGCTGTGTCGAGGCCCTGGCCCCAGTCTTTGCCAAGATAGTTGGGAGTTCCTTGTTGGTGAGGTTTTTTGGAGTCTTTAAAACAGGCTGTGGTTAAGCCATACAGAAGAAACCACCGTTGGACCCTGACGTACTGGCAAATTACCGGCCTATCTCAAACCTCCCCTTTTTGGGGAAGGTTCTTGAGAAGGTGGTAGCAGAACAGCTAGAGGGCCATCTTATAGACTTCCATATTTATAAACCCTTCCAGTCTGGGTTTAGGGACTTGCATAGCACAGAGACGTCTTTGGTTAGGGTGTTGAATGACCTGCTTAGGGTGAGGGATTAGGAAGAGCATACAGTTCTTGTCCTCCTTGATCTCTCTCGTCAGCATTTGACACCGTGGACCATGGGGTATTGTTGGATAGGCTAAGGGATTATAAGACAGCAAACAAAGTCATGATGAATAATGAAATTAATAGCATCGATTGGCCTAAACTACTTAAAAACAAGGCAGGGGAAGAATGTTGGCAAATCATCAAGGAAACAATATTAGGTGTAAGTTATAAATACATAAAACGGGTTAAAAAATATAACAGTAAAGGAATAAAACCAAAATGGATTAATAGGAGGATCATTAAACTAATCAAACAAAAAAAAACAGATCATATGACATATAAAAACATAATAACAGTGTTCAAAACTGGAATAACTTCAAACAAAAACAAAAAACATGTAAAAATGCTATTAATAAATCAAAGTGATGAACTGAACAACATTTAGCAGATGCAGCAACAAGAGGGAACAGTAAGCAATTTTATGGGTACATAAATTCACTAAAAAAATCAGACAGTTGCTTAACCACTATCACTGAAAATGAGGAGGTTGCGTTGCATCTGACCCAAAAACTATGGCCAACATTTTTAACAAATATTTCTGTTCAGTATACTCTGAACCTAGTCACTACTATACAATACTCATCGGTACTGAAGAGATTCCATCATGCACCATAGATGAAATAAAAAGGAAAAGTGACCAGTTGAAAAAATATGGAGCTGCAGGTCTGGACACTGTAACTCCACAAATATTGTTGTTGATCAAAAACAGTATATGCTTACCCTTAGAGATATTATATAACAAACTATTACATACTGGAGAGGTAACAATAGACTGGAAAGCTGCAAAGATAAGACTCATTCATAAAAAAGGCCCTAAAAACAACATCAGAAATTACAGACCGATTAGTCTGACTTCAATTCTTGGTAAATTATTTGACTCAATAATAAAGGACAAATTAAACCAACATATTGAATCCACTAATAATATTGATATAATTCAACATGGATTCATAGCAAGGTGCTCATGTCTCACCAATCTTGTATGTTTTTATGAAACATTTAGTAAACACTTAGATAAGGGCATACCCGTGGATGTCATTTTGTTAGATTTCTCAAGGGCTTTTGACACTGTACCACATTGGGCAATACTATAGAAACTGGGTAAACTCAAAGTAAACACCTGTATATTGAAATGGATTGGTAACTGGTTGACTGAAAGAACACAGAAAGTGAGTATTAATGGCTTTTTATCAGCAGAAGGAGAATTCACCAATGGAGTACCATAGGGCTCCGTTTTGGGCCCTACGTTGTTCCAATTATTTATTGCTGATTTAGGTAACAATTTGAAAAACAAACTAATTAAATATGCAGATGACACCAAACTTGGTGGTCCATGCAACACACAGAAAAATATTGAATCTATTCAAAACGATTCAAATAAAATAACCAGTTGAGCCTACGAGTGGGGGATGAGTTTCAGTACTGACAATGTTGTGTCCTGCACATGGCAAAAAAATACGCATTCTAAATACATCCTCAGTAACTCAGCACTTAAACAATCAAACAATGAGAATAACTTGAGTGTATTTATAGATGATAAAATAGATTTCAGCACACTGCACAAATGCTATTTCAAAAGCAAACAGAGTTGCAGGATTGATATGAAGAAACATCAAAAGTAGGAGAGCTGAGGTAATTCTCCCCCTGTATAGAGCCTACGTTAGGCCACAGTTGGATTATTGTAGCCCACTGCGGAACTCTTCAAGAAAATCTGACATAGTAAGGATAGAAAGGATTCAGTGTAGTATGACCAGAATTATTACAGAAGTTAAAAACTTATACAAAAATAGAATGGGTGAATTAGGATTATATTCCCTGGAGGAATGCTTACATGGAGATTTATTATTTTACTATGATATTGTTTAAAACCCATCCCCTTCAAAGGAACTACACATCAAATTTAAAAATCCAAATCTTTATACTGGGGGCATCCACTGCAAGTTAAGGGTGGGCATTTTAAAACAAACAAATAGAAGTTCTTTTTCACTGAAAGAGTGATTAACATATGGAATAATTTACCAACAAAATTAGTTCTAAGTAAGAATAAAGATATTTTTAAAAAGAATATTGGTAACCTGATGTCAGATGGTAGAATAAAGAGTTATTAGCATACTACATAGGAGCATACATGGGCTTTGCCTTTTAATAACTTATTTTCCAATAGTGACAATAGTGAGTATGTGGGACTCACCAGCAAGATTATCAGCTGGTCTGAGTTCTTTCTCCGGGGCAGGTCTCAGAGGGTAGTGTTGGGAAATTGTTCCTCGTGCCTGAGAGACCTGCCCTATGGAGTCCCCCAAGTCTCTGTCCTCTCCCCATGCTGTTCACAGTGTATATGTTGCCCCTGGGTGAGATCATAATATGGTATGAGCTGAGTTTTCATTGTTAAGCTGATGATACTCAGCTCCACATGTCTTTCACACCCAGTAGGCCTGATGCTGTCGATGTGCCGAACAAATGCTTGGCCGAGATCCAAGTCTGGACAGCGTCAAACTGGCTGGGACTAAACCCTGGGAAGACCGAGGAACTGGTGGTTGAGCCTGGTCGGAGGGTTGGGCTTGGAGCCTCCGGTGACAAGTTGGGGCTTGTCATAGGCCCAACTGAACTGGATGTTTCATCAAGGGTGAAGAATCTAATCGTGTTTCACAGTGAGCTGATATTTGATATGCAGGTGTCGACAGTTGTCCGGACCAGATTTTATCATCTCTGGAACATCACCTGGATCAAGCCCTTTGTCCTGCCTGAAGACCTGGCCACATTGGTCCATGCTTTTGTTACCTCGAGTCTCGACTACTGCGACACCCTCTACCTTGGGGTCGGAGGTGGTACACTGCAGCATCTGCAGCTGTTGCAGAATGCAGCATCATGGGTGTTGACTAGCCATTCTAGAGTCAGTCATATCACCCCAGTGCTGCACAAACTGCATTGGCTGCCAGTGCACTGATGCATCACCTTCAAGGTAAGCCTTTTGACCTACAAGGCCCTACACGGATTGGGTTTGGGTTACCAGAAGGATCTCCTGCACCCCTACGTCCCATCTTGCCCCCTCAGATCAGCTACTAGTGCTCTCCTGGAGATCCCCAGAGTGACATTAAAGAACTCTGGGGATTGGGCATTTGAGGTGGCTGCCCCAGTGCTATGGAACTTGCTGCCAGGGCACCTCTGGGAGGCACTGTCTATTGTAGTCTTTAAGCGACATCTGAAAATGTTTCTGTTTGTGCAGACTTTTGGGGTTTGAGGTGGCCATCTAAGGTAATTGAACAGGTTCAGTTGTTTTTAACTATATCTGAGATTTTTATGTACATGTTTTTATTACTGTCCCTACTCTTGTTTTGTACATTTGCATTTGTAGTATTGTTGTAAGGGCACCCTGATCCTTTGTGGAAGGGTGCCCTAAACAAATAAAATCTACTACTATTACTACTACTACTACAACTACTACTATTACTACTATTACTACTACTGCATGTTTATTGGGTAGGCTTTCCCTCTTCCCCATTTACTCCCGGGCAGCGGTTTAGATGTTGGTTTTATCTCAGGTTTTACCCTTGTGTATTTCTTAACTGGTTATTGATGTTATATTTCGCTGATTGTATGTTAGTTATGGATTGTTTGTATGGGAATGTTTAATGTGCAGGATATGTGGATAGTTTTGAGATGGGTATATAGAGGTGGGCAACTTTGGCAGTCTGGGTTTGACTGGCCTCATGATATGGGCATGGGATGAACTGGCATGCCTGTTGTCTTGGGGGTATTTTTTTTTTTGCGCATCACTTGATTCTTTGTATCATTTTGTAAGAAGCTCAGTCATGTCTTCTTTAGTATGTAATTTCAGGAACATGTGGCCATGGCCAGGATCTGAGATGGTAATATGTTGCTGTTTAGGTTGTATTGTAACTGAAAAATCTCAATAAACTATCAATTATAAAAAAATAAAGTGTGGATGCATCCTTTGCATCTGTATTTCGAACACATGCTGTGTCCACGCAGATGTGTCCAAATGTCTGCATCCTATTCACACACAACTGAATATATTTGAAACATTTCCCCTAGTTTATGACAAGTTCTGCCTCAACTGTGAAACTCATATGTGTTTTCCATCAGAAGTGTGGAGTTTCACCCATAAAGTTAGACCAGCTTTTTGTTGTCTAACTTCTTGGAGTGATTTCCACACTTGTGTCATTAAAATGGACACAGGGTGCAGAAAATGTCATCCAGAGTCTTTAGAGGTCTGGGCACAGGAAGAGCTATCCCCCCCGGGCATCATTAGGGGCATTATCTGCTGCTGCCACTAAAGAGTCTGATGGTTCAGTGGAGTCCTCAGTCTCCTCTCTATCACCATGTCAGGCCTTCCTCATCGCCTGTCTCAGTTGTAGGGGGTTAATCTGGCTCCAGCAACCTTGGTATTTCTATCTTCTGTAGGCAATCATACAGCTGGATTATGAACTGTAGCCTAGGACACTGCAGTCTTGGCCAGTGACCTTCTTGGGAAATCAGTCCCACCAGCCTCATATTTGTCCACATGGGCATAAGAAAGATATCCATGGAGGGGCATGTACCCAACACATGTTCTGAGGCAGACAACCCCACCTCCAGATCTGTAGGCCCCTCTGAATGGACAACAGGACCATGTCTCAACCTCTCAAGGCCAGGCAAAAGTTTCCATTGTGGTCCTTGAGTCCCTGTTGCACTCCTCACCCCAATACAAGCAGAATCAAGAATTCTCGCAGCAGCTCAGAAGAGGTGGTATTTAATGTTGAATAATAGCAATCTGAGTTTGAAGCAAGGTACAAACTTGTAAGAGGTAACAGCAGGTAAAGATGAGCCCTGGTGCTTTGAGGAATAGCTTTCCTCTTCTTAGTTAGAAAGGAGGACCATAGGGTTGGGGAATCACCAAAAAGACCTGAAATTGGGAGTAAAGACAGGGGAGGCTTAGGGGGAAGGCATAATTGTAGGAAGAGGCATGTTAGGGGTGAAGGCATCAAAAGATGGAAGGCAATGTGTACAAATGCCTGTAGCCTGGGAAACAAGATCCCGAACTTAGAGACCTTGATGGCAGAGGAGGACCTGGATAATGTTGCGGATACTGAAACATGGTACACTGGAAATCATGACTGGAATATAAACATACCAGGGTACACAGACTTCAGAAAATACAGGGAGGGCAGAAAGGGAGGAGGGGTAGCTATCTACATTAGACAGGGGACCAAAGGAGTCACGTGATGCAGCCTACCGCTTAACAGCGCCATTGTACAGCTCCAGCCACTTCTGCATTAAACGTCAATTTTCTTACTTCACTTACCACTAAATCAACACAAAATAATCACTGGAGTGTGTTGGAAGATAGAGAGCAGCCGGGCAGAGTACCCTTGGGGGAATGGAGGCCAAAATGAAGGCAGCATTCCCCAAACACACTCCGCCACCAACTCCGGAGAAATCCAGCAAAAAATCCAAGGCCAAAGCCTCCTCAAGCGGGTGATCCACTTCTATTTTCACACCGGAGCCAAACGTACTTACAGTGGAGAAATATTTAGAGGAATTTCAGCCATTCCGTGAGGAGCTTAGATCACTCACCTTAGAATTTAAATTGAGGCAGTAGCCCTAGAGGACCTCACAAAGTGTTCAGGAGACATTGAAGCTCAAATAACATCCATAGAGAAATGAGCAGATTGACTCAATCCCAAGCTGACAGCAACACGTCAAAAGATAGCCCGGCTCAAATCCAAAATAGAAGACCTTGAGGGAAGGAGTAGGAGGAACAATGCAGTCATTATTGGGCTACCTGAAAAAGAGGAGGATTTGACCCATTCTGTTTGTACAGAAATGTATCATGAAGATAGCAAGGCCTTCACCTTTCGGGCCTACCTACGTAATTGAAAGAGCACACCGAACCTTGCGACCCATGCCAGTAGCTGGCGCAACCCCTCGAGCACTTATATTCTGGTTCCTAAATTTCCTTGAGAGACAGCATTTTTTGAGTAAAATCAGGAAGCTGCAAGAAATTCAGTGGGAGGATGTTAAACTAAGAGAAGCTCAAGACCTACTGGCCATAGTCTGACAAAGGAGAGTTTCATTTCACCTCATTGTCATGAAGTTAATTGCAACAGGAGTGAAGTTTCAGATGGGGTATCCAGCACGCTTTCAGGTCCAGTTATCAAGAACATGGCGCTTCTTTGAGGACACAAAAGCAGCGGTTATGGAACAGAGGAAGGCTCTACTTAATCTGTTTAAAGAACGCTGAATTCCTGAGTCAGTAGCTAGGAGTCATAGCTGGGTGAACTAGATTTGGGGATTTAATCTGGTTTGGAGTTAAAACCCGAGACTGTAGCTCTGGAGGAGTTTTCCATCCCTGTTTTCTATTTTGGTGTTGGTGTTTCTATTGCCCCCCCCCTCCCCGGCCAATACAGCTTTACAATCTGACCACTATGTGCATGCCGCTATCAGTTGAGAGACTCTTCACAGCAGCAGATGAGGACAAGATGATTCTAATAGTGCTCGAACTGTAAGTAAGCACCCTACGACTTTATTTGGAGGTGGGGGATAAAGCATTTCTTTATGGAAAGAAATGTCGGGGCCATGATTTGGGATCTGGATTAGGAACTCGGAGGCTTCAGAGATGAAGTTAAACAGAAGCATCCAGTATGGTCATCGAGAAGCAAAATGATTTTAAGGAGGGGAGAGCATGTTCCAGAGTGTGGGACTTTGGCAAGACAATGATTTATGTTAAGAGAAAGAACAAAGTTTCAAACAGCTTCTGAATTTTTTGTTTTTACAAAAGATCTTATTTGCTGAATGACATTGCGGATCACGTACACAGTGCTATGTAATCATACGAACGCCCCACAAGGAAGGGAAAGATTGATTTTATCTACAGTTACCAGAGGGAATGATTTGTAAAGGACAATAGAAACATAGAATTTGACAGCAGATAAGGACCGCTTGGCCCACCTAGTCTGCCCATTTCCCTACCTAACGGATAAGTAGCAGATCCTAGTTAACCAACAGCCTACTTCCTCCTACCCCCCACTAGAATTGCCTTATGTCTGTCCCATGCATTCTTAAATTCCCCCACTGTTTTTGACTCTACGACCGCCTCAGGAAGGCTGTTCCATGTATCCACAACCCTCTCTGTGAATAAATACTTCCTCACATTACCTCTGAGCCGTCCCCATTATCTTCAAATTGTGCCCCCTTGTTTTGCACATCTCTTTTTCTGAAAGATGCTACCCTCTTGGACTTTGTTGATTCCCTTGAGGTATTTGAAAGTTTCTATCATGTCCGCCCTCTCCCTCCTTTCCTCAAGGCTATACATCTTTAGTTCCTTTAGTTTTTCTTCATATGTCTTCTGATGCAGACCCTGCATCATTTTGGTTGCCCTCCTCTGGACAGCCTCCACCCTGTCTATGTCTTTGCGGAGATGGGGTCTCCAGAACTGTACACAGTACTCCAGATGTGGTCTTACCAACTGCCTATACAGAGGGCCAACAACTTCCTGTTTTCTACTGGTGATGCCTCTCCCTATGCATCCCAGTATCCTCCCAGCCCTCTTTACTGCCTTCTCACATTGCTGGCCCACCTTTAGGTCATCTGATATGACTACCCCCAGGTCCCCTTTCCATTTTTGTTGTTGTCAGTATCTCACCCCCATTGTGTACTCTTCCCCTGGGTTTTTGTTTCCCAGGTGCATTACTTTGCACTTCTTTGCATTGAATCTAAGCTGCCATACTTTTGATCATTCCTCCAACCTTGCCAAGTCCCTTTTCATCCTTTCCTCCCCACTTTGTGTATTAACTCTGTTGCAGATCTCTGTATCATCTGCAAAGAGACATACTTTCCCTTCCAGTCCCTCTGCAATGTCACTTATAAAGACATTAAAAAGGACCATTTACTATTACCTGCTGTGTCCTGTTGTCCAACCAGTGTTTTACCCAGGCTACCATCCTAGGACCCACTCCCAGGCAAGCTAATTTGTTTATTAATCTTTTGTGCGGGACTGTGTCAAATGCCTTGCTAAAGTCTAGGTAGGCCATGTCCATAGCCCCTCCCTGGTCTACTGCTTTGGTCACCCAGTCAAAGAAATCAATTAGATTCGTCTGACATGACCTCCCTGCTGTGAATCCATGCTGCCCTGGGTCCTGTGCCCCACTGGCCTCTAGGTACTCAACAATTCTTTCCTTCAGAAGTGATTCCATCATTTTCCCTACCACTGAGGTGAAACTGACAGGTCTGTAGTTTCCTGCCTCTGTCTTGCTCCCACTTTTGTGAAGGGGAATCACATCTGCCCTCCTCCAGTCCTCAGGTACCACCAAATCCTCCCATGATTTATGAAAAAGGGTAGTTAGTGGTGTTACTAGTTCTTCCCTTAGTTCTTTTAAAATTCTGGGGTGAATCCCATCAGGCCCCATTGCTTTATCCACCTTCTGTTTTAAGAGTTCTTTCAGAACCCTTTCTTCTGTGAAAGGACTAATATCAACCCCCTATCCAGAGTGCGTCTATTGACCAGATTAGGAATTTTCCCCTGCTTTTCCATTGTGAATACTGAGCAGAAGTATTCGCTCAGTATCCCTGCTTTTTCACTGTCGCTCTCTGCCCAACCACCTTCCTCTTTGTTCAGCCTCACTATCCCTGCCTTAGTCTTTCTTTGCCTCCTAATGTACTTATAAAAGGTTTTATCCCCCTTCTTAACTGAGTTGGCTGTCTTTTCCTTGGTTTGGGCCTTTGCTATTCTGACTGCCTTACCCACTTCCTTCTGCTTTAACTGGTACAGTTCTCTGTCCTGCTCCTTCTGTGTTTCCTTATACTTCCTGAATGCTATCTTTTTTTCCCTTACCTTCCCCGTCACTTCTTTTGAGAACCATAGTGGTTTTTTCTTTCATTTTGATTTGTTTATTTGCTTCACACAAAGACTTGTTGCCTCTGTGATGGCAATTTTAATGTTTCCCCATTGTTGCTTCACCCCACCTTCTTACCTGTTTGCTAGTGCTTTTCTGAGGCACGCTCCCATTTTGACAAAATCAGCCCTCCTGAAGTCCAGTACCTTCACTTTTTTGTGGCTTGACTCTACAGCTAAGTTCATCATGAACCACACTGTTTAGTGGTCGCTTGTTCCCAGATGGCTACCCACTTCAAGATCAGAGATCCTCTCTCCATCTCCATTTGACAGTACCAGGTCTAAGATTGCTCTCTCCCGAGTGGGTTTGAAAACTAGCTGTCTGAGGCATGCCCCCTGTAGGGCATCGAGAATGGCCCTGCTCTTGGATGTGGCTGCAGCAAAGTTGCTCCAGTCAACATCTGGCATATTCAGGTCCCCCATCAGCAATATCTTTTCTTTCTCTGCCATCCCAAGAATGCCTTCTATCATTTCCTTGTCCATTTCCTCCCCCTGAGATGGGGGTCTGTATACAACCCCTGTGCAGATTGTGGAGCCATTTCTAGTCTCCAGGGTGACCCACAGAGCCTCCTCTCCTCCCTGTTTACCCTTTAGTTCTGTTGCTTTTATCCCTTCCCTTACATAGAGAGCTACTCCTCCTCCTCTTCTTCCCTCCCTGTCCCTCCTGTAGATTGTGTACCATGGTGTGCTGACATCCCAGTCATGGTTCTCTGTGTACCATGTTTCTGTAACTGACACAATATCCAGGCATTCCTCTTCCATCAAGGCCACCATTTCAGGGAGCTTTTTACCTAGACTAAGGGCATTGGTACTCATTACCCTCCATTTTTTTATGGCTTTATTTCTTTTTGCCCCATCCCTGTCCCTACTGCCTTTGTCTTTTTCTCCATTTACCCCTGCCCTTCTCCCTATTGACTGCTCTATTTTGGTGTTTACCTCACTAATTACCCTGATTTTTTGGGGGGCTAGGATTTCCCTTCTCCTCTTCAGTGCCTTCCCCCTTGGCTAGTTTAAATGCTTGCCATTGAAGCATTTAAACCTATCACCTAGGATCCTGGTTCCCCTCCAGGATAGATGCAGACCATCATGCCTGTATAGGTATTTGACCTCCACAAGTTTGTTTACAGAATTGTCTCATGAAACCAGCTTTGCAAAAAATGTGATCTTGTGTTGCACCTGTTAAGACTAGATATGCTCTTCAGTCCATCTTCAGGATAGATGCAGACCATTGCTCCTGTATAGGCCTGCATCCCTCCAGGTGGAGCCCCAGTACCTAATGAAGCCAATTCCCTGAGCTCTGCACCAGCTTTTCAACCAGTCATTGAATCCCAAGGTGCAGAGTGCCCTACCCTCATCCATGCCATAGATAGGTAGCACTTCTGAGAAAATTACCGTGTGTGCTACTTGTCTAAGGCCCCTCCCCAACTCCACAAACTCCTGTTGTACCTCTCTGATCCCATTCTCAGGCAGGTCATTCATCCCTAGGTGGATAATGACATCCAGCTCCCTCCCCCCTTGCTGCTGCTCCCACGATCCTGAGGATTCATTTCCTGTCCCTCTAAGCCTTGGCGCCGGGCAGGCAACTTTCCTCCCTTTCCCCTCCCTCCCCCAGTTCTACCCCCTAATAATTGAGTCCCCCACCAGGAGTTGTTTCCTTCCCCTGTGGGGTCCTGGGCCACCCTCCTGTGGGTCTCCATTGTGGTGGTTTCCAGCATCCTCTTTGGTCTCCACTGCAGGTGCCTCCATAGGGGAATCATGCTTCACCAGAGTGGCAAATGAATTGTGGAGAGGTACAACTGGAGGGATGCGCCTCTGTTCCACCACCCTCACCCTCCCTGAGCCCACTGTGGTCCAACCACTTCTCTTTTCTTGGCAACCTCTGAGGTACTGGCAGTGGCCTGGGTGGTCCCTGTGGGGGAGCAGGTTTCCCGAATCCTTGCCAGGTCAGCATGGAGACTAACAACCTCCTCCCTCAGACCAAAGAGGTGCCTGCAAATAGGGCAGAAACACAGCTTCCAGAATGTCTCCCAGAAGACTGCTGCTCCACAGCCAGTGCAGTGTACCACTCCCCACATGTCTGTGTCCCTTCCAGTTACAGATGCTTTTTGGTTTTTTGTTCTTGTTTTAGTGTGTGCAAGCTTGTGAGTGTCTCTATCCCCTATTCAGTGTGCTGTGCCTTTAAGGATATGAACAGGTGTATGTTGTTAGCAGTTTTGAGGAAGTGAAGTCAGAGCCCCTGCTATAAAGGAAGTTATGCACTTGGGGCAGGTGGGGTGAGGAGAAGGGTGGGTGGGAGTAAACCTATGCTGTCCAGAAACAATCACCTACAACTCTTACCCTCCACCCCGGGGAGTGCCTTCCTTCCTTTCAGACACCTATTTCACAAAGGCTAAGTAACATGTCTAGTCACAACTGACTGCCAATATCTCCCAGCTACAGTTTCTCCCTGGCAAATTAAAGTTAAAACTAAGAAAAGTCCACCCCAAAAACAGAATCAATACTAGTTACTTGCACAGGTCCAAAAAGTAATAATTAAGTTTAGTGTAGTCTCGAAAATAACCTCCTTGATTCAAGGAAGCTGTGGCTGCTTTCTCACTCTCCCTGTCTTCAATGTGAGAAGGAGACTGCAACACCTCTGAGACAAAAAAAAAACCTTTTCAGCAAAAAATAAATAAATAAACTAGGGGCAAGCAGTAATTTTGCTTAGCCTAATGATAAAAAGTCACAAAAATTTAAGCACCAACTGTAATAATTTCACACAAGATATACCCTATAAGAAACACTTTGCTACAGAGAAAAATAAAGCAGTAACAGAAGATATACCTTGCAAAAGACAATTTGAATCAGAAGATTACAGCAGTAATCTGTTAGCACACACCTGTAGGCACACCTTGTAATAATGCAGCAGAAGGTATACCCAGCAACAGCAATTTGAATCAGAGAAAAATAAAGCAATAAAATGTTAGCAACAAACAGTAACTATCCCTGTGAGTACAAAATGAAAAAGCAACAACACACAGTAAATCTGCCTAGCTAAAAGTCTTAATCCTTTCCCTTACTCTGGTAAGGTTCTTAGTTCTGTCCTTTCAAGCAAGCTAGAAGAAAAGAGCTCAAGTGAAGCTAGGTGCCTTGGCCAGCAAACCTAACCTTCCACAATGGTGCATAACAGTCCTCTGGAGCTCATGTGGACTCAGCCTAACTATTTACTTTGATCTCTCCCTCCCTACAGTTATATGTTACTTGCTATGTTTAGTTAGGAATGATTTCATTAAGGCTAATGGGCTCAGAAACAATAAGCCGACAAGGTTCATTAATTGAGTTGTTAAGGATTAACCACATAAAAGGGAATTCCATGCCGGCCCGGTGGCACTGAGGGTTGAGGCACTGGATGCCACACCTCACGCTATGCCGGTGGCCCAGTTTCAGGAATGAGCCCGGGTCATCGGGGTCAGCAAGGGAGGACTAGGATTGAGCATTGGGAGACAGCTCTCCTAGTCCTGGGGAGGGCTGGCGAATCCACACCATGCTGCAGCAACCCCTGGGGACGCCCAGCGGGCACCGCTTGCGCTGGTGTGACTGGGGGGAGCATGGCAGACGTCGGCACGCATGTGCGCAGATGTCATTGTACGTCTGCACTCCCAATGGGAGAAAAAGAAAAAGTGGAAATGGCTGGGCACAACCATGCAGCCTGATGGCCACACCCTGCATCACCGGGAGGACTCACGTGGAATCACACTGGGGGGGTCCGATGCTGGTCTGGCTGGATAGGGTATGGGGAGACCCTCCAGTGGATCGGCGATGGCCGTGCTGGATCCCCCATCATGTGAGTGAGCCTGGTGCTCTCCCAGCAGGCAGGGCTGGTGGCTGAATGCCCCCGCCGGTAATCGCCGCAGCAGGCAGATAAATAAGAATAATAAACAAAAAAGGGAATTCCAATTACCCCTTCATGCAATATAGATAAGGATTAGATATTTAAATAAAAGGTTAAGGCTTAAGTTGGGTAAGGTAGTTAGATGTCATACTATGGGGGGAGGGTTTTCTGGTGGTTTGTGTACATACAGTAGTTAACATTAAACTGCACTGAATGAAGAAAAACTCCTTGAATTACATTTCTTTCAGAGGGAGTGGCTGGAGGGAAATGGAAGGAAAGTGAAAAGACTGTTCATCACGGACCAGGAAACTTATAAGTTGGAGTGGAGGGGGGGAGTATTATGTTTCTATTTTACGTTTGCAAAACATGTGTTCAGACACCATAGAGAGGGGAATGGGTGCTGCGGAACATTACTGTTGCAGTTCTTCATTTTTGGTTTTGAGCTATTATTGGAATAAAGGGGCAGATGGTTATGTGTGGTGAATGGGCAATTATGAGGGAACTGGGAAGGGGGAATGGTTGACATCAGAAATTGGATGGGTTAAAAGGATAGGGCTTATCAGGATTTTTTCAGCTTTTGGAAGCACTACCACAATGTATAGGCATAAGTATGGCTAGTCGTATGAATATTGTCACATGGAATGTCTGGGGGGGCCAGGAATAAAACTAAAAGCTACAAAATCCTTAGGCATCTCCAGCACCTCAAAAGTGATATCTGTCTACTACAAGAGATACATCTTCTAGAATCAGAAGCTAACCAATTTAGGAAACAGTATGTGGGTCAGGTTTACACAGTGGGCGATAGCATGCAGAGTAGGGGAGTAGCAGTTCTAATTTCATGAAAAATTCCTCTTGTAAATGTGCAGTGTATCCGCAACCCTAAGTGTAGGTATCTATTTCTCAGAGGGGGCCCTTAATCAGGTAGAATTAGTACTGGGCTGTGTATGTGAACCAAATATGGATACCCCATCCTTTTTCACAGCAATGGCCTCCATACTGACTCCCTTCCTTTCCCTGCCAATATTTACTGGAGGGGATTGGAATTTGCCATTTGCTCTGGACACAGACAGATCAGATAAGTTGCGTAGGTCAGGAATATCCCCACTCAATGAGCTATCTGTGACTTAATTGATCACCTGGGATTATGTGACCCAGGGAGAGCCCTACACCCCGATGCATGAGAATATACATTCTGCTCTGCGGTGCATGGCTCCTCATCACAAATGGATTACTTCCTGATTAGCCAATCCCTACTAAGGGGGCTAATGAGTTGTGGGATGGAACTGGAGTAATATTAGACCACTTCTTGGCTGAGTGTAGGGTAATGTTTTCCCCCCTTCAACAAAAGGAAACAACATGGAAAATCAATAATCAGCTACTGAAAAAGGAATGGGTGATTAATCGAGTCTCAAAATGTATAGAGCTATTTACAATGGGTAATATGGAATCACTAGGTAAACCAAACATGGAATTGGGCACCCTAAAATGTTATATCAGAGGGTAACTAATCAGGATAGCAGCCACAAGGAAACATAAAAGGGACAAACGCATTATCCATGTTAGCACAAATCAGAGAGATGAAAGCTCACCTCTCAACCAGCACCAGAGATGAGGATCATTGAGATCTTCTGCTACTCTGGAATCAATACAGTGAGCTTCTCAGGGAAAAGGATGAACTTGCTATCCTGTGAGCTCGAGCAACCTATGTAGATGAGAGTGAGAAGGCGGGAAGGTTACTAGCACTAAGAGTTAAAAAACAAGAATCATCAAGAATCATTAGCACAATCAGGTTTCTAAAAGACGGTTCCATTAAATCTACTCTGAGAGAAATTGCACAGGAGTTTGAGTCATATTACAGAGATCTATATAGCCCAATGAATAATTCTCCCCCTGAACAGGCGGTGGATGACTACCTTTCCACAACTGCTTTACCTGTACTGATGGAAGCTCAAAAACAAACCCCAGTAGTACCATTTACAGAAGCAGACATACTGGGAGCAATTAGGAAATTGCCAATGGATAAGTCCCCAGGACCCCGCCTAACTGTTACAAAGCATTTGCCAGGGAATTAACCCCATGGCTGCATAGGCTATTTCAGTATATATTGACCTTGGGCTTCTTGGATGATAGTCTATTTGAGGCTTCAATTGTAGTCCTTCAAAAACCACGGAAAGACACTAACAAGGTCACTAGTTATAGGCCAATCTCCCTTTTAAATTACAACATTAAAATACTGGCCAAATTCCTTGCGGACAGAATTGGAAGTGTGCTGCCTTCTCTAATAGACCCAGAACAGGTCAGTTTCATGAAGGCGTGCTCCTCATCAGACAATCTCCACAAGCTAACCCATATTTTCTCCGTGTCCAAGTACTCTGACTACCTGGCGGTCCTTATGTCCTTGAATGAGGAGAAAGCTTTTGATTGGGCAGATTGGTAGTTTATGTTTAGAGTATTACATCGTTTTGGGTTTCCCACCAAATTTATACAGTGGATACGAGCCCTATATTTGAACCCGAGTACAAGAATATATTGTAATGGGGTCTTTTCCTCCACATTTTTCCTGTATTCGGGCACTAGGCAAGGTTGTCCCTTATCCACGTTACTATTCAACCTTCATTTGGAGCCATTACTTATTAAAATAAAAAAGAACCCTACAATCCAAAGTATCACTCTAGGAACACAGGAGGTGAAACTGTCAGCATATGCAGACAACACACTATTGTATTTCTCATGCCCCTGAACGTCGATTCTGGCTGCATTGGAGATAATTGGTGAGTTTAGCTTATTTTCAAACTACAAAATAAATCAGGACAAAACATCAGTCTTCCCATTAAATGCCAGAACAATAAAAAGTGAGATACTAGATACAGGATTGAACTGGACCACAAAGAGTCTAAATTATCTAGGTATAAGTCTAATCAGGAGCGAACATAAGTTAAGACAACTAAACCTAGATGCGACATTGTAAATTGTGAAGCAAGACCTATTCCGGTGGAAGGAATTACCCGTATCTCTCTGGGGACGTACAAACTTAGTTAAAATGAACATCCTTCCACAACCTTTATACCCACTTAATCTATTCAACTTATGGTTGCCCCTGAAGTGGTTTAAGAAAGTGCACTCCATTATTAATGACTTTATCTGGCTGGGCAAACCCCCGAGAAGGGTGTACCACAAATTAGCAGCACCAAAGGACCGGGGTGGACTTCGACTCCTGCACTTTGGGTTCTATTACTGGGCAAGCCACACCAGTAAATATTTACGTTTGCTTACAGCCACAGGAGACATAAATATAAACTCATATGTGCCCAGCTGGCTTAGAACAGAGACGAAATTAATTGCCTCTTGTGGTATATCAGACAAAGCCCTTTTTCATCTCAAAGTTAGGGAGCTCCCAGGATGTTGCGCCAAATCATGATTGAGGTCTCTGTAACAGTACACTCACAATTATGCTCCTCCCTCAAATACAAACAAAACAGAGATCTCAATCAACCCCTTGTAGGAAATCCCAATTTCATAATAGGTGGCAAGCCAATAGTGCCCACTTGGATACTGCAATTGACGCAGATTGAAGTGGGGGAACTGCTGAAAGACAGCATTTGCCTTTCCTCAGGAGAAGGTTATGCGGAAATTTAAAATAAGTAGAACCTTAAGTTTTAAAGTATCTCAACTGAGATGCATGATGATTCAAAGCTTAAAATACCCTTTTGAGAAGGAACAGGCTGGAGAATTTCTGTTAGCACTCATCAAACTAGCTGCATTATCCCACGCGGTTTCAGAAGTATATGCTAACCTTTATGATACAGCTTATGCATCAGTAGATTGAGTACTGGGATACTAGGATGCGCAGTTCCTACAAGTGGGGTTTGACTGGTGTAAAATATGGAGGAACTGACATACTTATGTCATGCAGGACAGGCTGAAAATTATGCAATTGCAGATAATAATATGTACCTGACTCCAGTCAAATTGCATAAGATAAAGAGGGTGTCCTCATCTCAGTGTGTGAGATGCCAGTAGGCAGTGGGCATGCTCTTCCACATATTTTGGGAATGCCCCAAGATTGCCTCCCTATGGACAACCATCAGGCAGAAAGCTGACCCACTATTGGGCATTGAGGAGTTATTCACTCTAGAAATTTGCCTAGTGGGGGAATACAAGGGAACTGAAGTTAAGGAACAAAGATACCACATGGCTCTGATAGCCCTATTAGTCAAGAAACTACAGTAGTAGCCATAGACATTGGCAGCTATTTCCCAAAATTTCTGTGATATTTCTAGAGAAATCTCCTGCTTTCTGCATTTCCACAGTAGGGCCAGCAGAGAGAAACTCTTTAGAAATTTTGTGAAATATCTGGAAATAGCTGGCAATGTCTGTGGCTACTACTGTACAGTAGTTCTTCATCACTGGCTAGATGGGGAAAGTACTGTATAACTTATATAGAGTGGTTACAAGAACTCCTTCTAAATCTCCGCACTGAAAGGATGATAGCCAGTCTGCACAATGGCATCAAGAGGTCCGATAGAATATTGGGGAAAATGCACATTCTTTATTCAATAGGAAATTAGCCCATTTGAGCAGATTTTAGTGTTCATCCCTACTCATAAGCTTTAGTACCATTCTGATGCCGGAGGAGGGTGGGGAGAGGTTGAGTATGTATGTAATTGTCCTGGTTTATTTTACTGATACATGTATGCACGCTGCACTTTAAAATTTAATAACGTTGTTTAAGTTTAAAAAAAAAATACTTAATATGTATTCCCTGGAGGAAAGGAGGGAGAGGGGGGATATGATAGAGACTTTCAAGTACCTCAAGGGGATAATCAAAGTACAAGAGTACAGTACAGCATCTTTCAGAAAAAGAGACGTGCAAGAACAAGTGGTCAAAATATGAGGTTGGGGGGAGACTTAGGGGCAACATGAGGAGGTATTTTTTCCCGGAAAGGGTGGTAGATGCATGGAACAGCCTCCCTGTGGAAGTTGTGGGAGCAAAAAACAGTAAGGGAATTCAAGACTGCATGGGCTAGACAGAAGGCAACCCTAGTATTAGGAAAGAGGTGGTAAGTGTCAGATCGATTAGGATCTGGAGTATAAGCAATAGATAGGGAAATGGGCAGATTAGGTGGGCCAAGCGAGCCTCATCTGCTGTAAAATTCAAACAAAAACTTGCTGAATCAGGCATTTACTGACCTCAGTAGTGTTCTCCCAGTGGACTTCTTCACTGCCCCAAGCCAAGAGACACAGCAAGGGTGTCTATACTACCTCCCCTCCGACCACCTTTCCACGTCAAGATAGTATCTGAGGTAGATGCAAGAAAATATGTAGAGAAGGTCCTAGGAAAGTCAAGGCATAGTGGGGACTCACTGAACCTCAAATTCATTTGCCTATCTGGACGAAACAATTGAACCTCTAACAAAAATATTTAACCTCTCCCTCTGCCACTCTCAAATCCCACAATGATGGAAGTCTGCCACAGTAACTCCTGTACATAAAAGTGGGAACCAAACTTTACACAACAATTACAGCCTAATCTCCATACTCCCGACACTCTCCAAGGCACTGGAGGAGATTGTGGCTAACCAGATGGTGGACTGTCTTAACCAACACAAGCTTCGCTGCCCGGAGCAACATGGGTTCTGGGGCAGCCACAGTACCATCACGGCCCTTTTAGAATTCACCAGGTTCATCAATAATGCCTTAGACCAAGGCCACTTAGTAGGGGCATCCTTCATTGACCTATCAAAGGCTTTTGATATGGTTCACCATGCCCTCCTCCTTGAACAACTTTCTGAAATTGGACTTGCAATAGAAACCGTGGACTGGCTTAGCAGCTACCTGAGCCTCCACTCCCAACAAGTTAGGATTGGGGAAGTTCTATCTGATAGGCGACCTGTCAGATCCGGTGTACCACAAGGGTTGATGCTGGGGCTGCTGCTATTCAGTGTCTTCTTAAACAACCTACTAGCCTTTTGCCAATGCCGTATGCTCTTATGTGCTGATGACGCGGTAGTCTTTGCCAGCAACCCATGCCTGGAACTCCTCAAAACAGATCTCCAAAGAGGCTTCTCATCAGCTGAAAAATGGTTCACAGAACAAAAGCTGGTCATGCGTTATAAAACCATGCTCTAGGCAACAGCCCAAAACAAAATAATGTGTCCTAGCAGGAGAGTCAGAGATGGAATGCTATCACTCCCAAGTGTCTCACTCTGCAGCAGTTGAAGGAAGGGTGTCATCCCCACGTTTCACAGGGCAGTGTCACACCCAAAGTTCTCTGCCAGGTTGTTGCAAAGATTGCTGGGCAACCCTCTGTGGATGCACGGGCAGAGGCCTCAGCTGGGTTATTTGCCATGAGCAATTACTTCTCTTTCTTAGTGCTCTCAAAATCCCAGGATAATTGATCCCAATTTACTTGTGGTTGTATAGGGGTGGCATGGGTTTTCCAGTGGTGGGACCTCCTGCTGTGCATTTGGAGAAAGGGTTCTGCTAATTAGGGTTGGAAACCCTAATACTGGATTTCCCTACTTTTGTGGCATTAAGTTACCCTAACTGGCTTGATGCTTTGGTCTGAAACTTTCAGGGTATATGGGGTCTGGGCCAGAGATGTGCCTTTTGAACATTTGGTGAAAAAATATGAATCCATTCAAGTTATTAAAATTTTAAGTTTCCCATTATTTCCTATGGGACAAATTAGATGTCCCATGCAAAAGTACCATTCTCTTTCACAAAAGCATCATTCTCTTTCACAAATGGGTTCCGCCATCTTGTTTTCAGTTAGCGTGCTGTAATTCAAAAAAATGTGCCCCTTGGTAAACACTAACAGTTGTGTTTACCAAATCAGGGCCCGAGGAGCATGGTTCTGGTGTTAGTTTTTAGAAATAGTGGCTGTAAAACTGTTTTTTCTTATTGGTCGCTGATAGTGTCACAAATTTGTGACACTATTGCCTCAAACTGTGGCACTACTTTTACAAAAATGCCGCAAATTGCAGCACTGTTGTGTTAAGCAGTGGGGGTTCTGCCGCAACTGCAGCACTGTTTCATTAAAAAATGCCACAGTTTGCAGCACTACTTCACAACAAAATGCATCAGCCATTGAAAAGAAACAAATCCTTTCCTGGCCATTTTTTGGCCAAACTAATTCCACAATCCACTTTCTCGGCTCCCCATTACCTAAATTAAGGAGTTTTATCCTTTAACAGCCTCCAAGGGGGCCAAGGCATGTTTATATTATAAATATGTTTTGCCGACATCGGGGTGTCAATCCCCATGTTGATTGTAGAAGTCATGCCCCCAACAGTGTTGGACTTTGGGGAGCCCACTCCCAGTGTCCCAAAAAATACATTTAAATGCTTTGCCAACGTGCCCAATACCCATGCTGGCACTAGAAGACCACCCCCAACTGTGGGACACTGGGGAGCCCACTTCCAGTGTCCAGAGATATGTCCTACCCCCCAGCACTGTGGGACACTGGGCAGCCCACCCCCAGCATCCCAAAATATTGTAAAACTTGTACCTGTCAAAAAAAAAAAAACAGTCCCAGGAAATTTTTATTTTTAAATCCTGACATTTTTAAATTCTCATCCCCCTCCACCATCCCTGCCCTCCCACTGAGAAGCCACCACCCCACACACACCCTGCCCTATACTTACCACTGCAGATCGCTGGCTGTCATCTTCTGTGGACAGGGATACGTCTGCACTCTTCAAAGCCAAACTGCGAACTGAAGAATCAAGGTAAGTGCTGTATAATGTATTTCAATGGCGTTTTGAGCTTATGGTGATATCTCAGCCATTTTTATGTATTTTTTCACTACATTTTCAACATGGGCTTTATGGGACCCTACCTGATGAACACTGTCACTCTTGTTTCATTAATCAGGCCCGTAAGGTGATTTCACGGTCGCTCCATGAAATCACCTTTTGGGATTAAGTAATGAAATGACAGTGCCAGTGCTCATGAGGTGGGGTCCCAAAAAGCCCATGCTGAAAATGTGGTGAAGAAATTCCTAAAAATGGCCATGTTATGTTATGCACGGTCATTGAAATTTTTTTACATATGTGCATAACTTTGCTAATTTTAAATATTCTCACTCCAGATTTTCAGTGTAGCCATTTTTTTCTCACCACCTCATAAACAGTGGAGCTGTCATTTTTCACATCTGCCCAAAATGTGTTTTCACACCTGTGGCATAGAATGGCATTTAGCCATGGATTTAAATATTTTCACCTATGGGGTTTATGAAGTGGGGTCATAACAAGACTATGTTGAAAATCTGGGGTCAAAATATGAAAAAAATGCGAAAGTTATGCCCATTCATTGCAGTTCTGCTATGACCACTGATAACTTTGGAAATGTTACATATTTTTACCCTAGATTTTCAACATAGCCTTCTTATTCCCCCACCTCATGTATGTCACAAGCGTCAGTTTTCAAATCCTGCCCAAAATGTGTTTCACACCCGTGCTGAGGAATGGCATTGTGGTTGTGCCAAATTACATTTTGCCATGGTTTTGGCAATTTCTCTTTACCAGGGTACATGAGGGTGCGATTATAAAATGACTATGATGACAATTTTACTGTTGTTCTATATATGGAAGTACAGGGCCTGGAGCGCCCTGAGCTTTCACACCTACATACATATGCACATCTATGGAGGGATGGGAGTGCTACCACAGACAAATAAGGATATGATTATACTATCTGAAAAGTAAGGATATTCATTGCAAAAAACTTTGTTAATGCATCAGTTAGGGTTCATATTAAAGCAACAAAAGTATGGAAATGTGGTGTTAGGGTTCCCAACACTAACACCCAACCCACTTCCACCCTCCACACACCAGCAGGAGTCAGTGTGTGCCTTGGGGTCATCGACCTTAATGCTCACCCCATTCTCCTATACTGTACTATCTCAGCTTCCTTACACATGAAATAGTGTGAGTGTTAGGGCTGATGACCCCAATGCACACCCCGACTTCTGTTGGCATTTAGAGGGTGAGAGTGGGGTGGTAGGGATGGGTGGAGTGGGATGTTAGGCTGGGAACCCTAACACAGATTTCCATACTTTTGTCATTTTAATATGAACCCTAACTGATCCATTAATGAAGTTTTTTTGCAATGAATATATATATGTAATAGATATACCACTCTAGGGGTGTGCATGGCGCTCCTGATATACGCCTTGGTGTGCGTTATGATGCACGAGGCCAGCGGGTCAGTGCATTCAACCACCCAAGGCATGCGTATATCAGAGCGCGACCGCACACCCTAGAGTGGTATATCTATCTTATAAAATGGCCACACATGTTTTGGGGGGTGGGTGGAAAAATAATCCCTCTGTCTAGCTGGTAAATGATATGCTGGCAGAGTTCAAAGTAAGTCCTGTGTTTAAAAAAGATGAAAAGTGTGTCCCTCCTGTTAGGTTCTGTTGGTTTATAATAATCCCTCTGTCTAGCTGGTAAATGATATGGTGGCAGAGTTCAAAGTTAGTCATTTTGTGTTTAAAAAAGATGAAAAGTGTGTTCTTTATGTTATGTTCTGTTAGTTAAGTGAGAGAAGCTGCAGACTCTATGTAGAAGGGAGCGAGGACACAGTGAGTGAGTTGGCAGTTTTAGGAAAGTAGTCCGAAGTGAGAGCGAGTGATGAAGTATAGCGTGACCGATTAGTGCGCATTGCGGGAAGTGACAAGCTGTTACGAATTGAAAGTAAGTCCTTTTGTGTTTAAAAAAGATAAAAAGTGCTTTCCCTCCTGTTAGTTTCTCTTAATTTCAGTAATACAAGCTGCAGAGTCTATGTAGAATGGAGCGAGGAGGCGCCGAGTGAGTCGGCAGCTTCAGAAGGTAAGGCGCAAGCCAGGCGAGAGTTGTCATAGCAACACTGAAGCTGGCTGGCATCTACTAAACAGCGCGACTCACTCGGCGTCCCCCTCAGAACTCTACAACTATTCTCAAAATTAAAAAAAACTTCATAACAGGAAAACACTTTATCTTTAACACAAAAAGAGACTAACTTCATAACGGCATCACTTCCTAATCACACCTTCACAATCACTATAATCAAAGGAAAAGTGAAAGTGCTGACATCGAGGCAACTCTGTGTAGAAAGGAGATTTTTTAACAGAAAGTGAGAGTAGGAAGTAAGAGAACTGTAGTTTGTCTTGTTTTTTTTATACACAGGTTTCTGTTAAATGGGTTGCATTATGTTGTTTTGTAGAATTTAGAGTGGTGACACAGTGTGCAGTACTAAAAGTTAGTGGCTCTGCAGTAAGAGTGTGAAAATGGCAGGCAGAATTTGCTTTTTAGATGATAGTTTATTTAAAAAGGAGTGGTGCAATCAAGTAAATCAGGTTGTACAGTGTGGGATTACTAGTGATATATTTAGTTATGGCTGTGGTGCCACTGTGTGTGTGTGTGTGTGTGTGTGTGTGTGTGTGTATGTGGCTGTAACTGCATTAGGCGTGGAGTGATCTCACTGCTGGTGAGAAGGTTTGAGGGCTGGAAGTAGTTTGGGCATGCGGTCGTGCCTGGGGCGTCACGGTCGTTGGGAAATAATGCGGTCATGTGATGCATTCTGTCCAATCATGTTACTGGAATTTCTATGATTTTACCAACCCATTTTATAAATATATATATATACTGTATCTATCTATCTATATACTGATATATATATATATATATATATATATATACACACACACACACACACACACACACACACACACACACACACACACAATAAAGATGGCAAAGTGTGGTATAGCAGGAAATAATATCATCAAGGGGTCAAACACACCATAAAGCTACAAGCCCAAAGGGCAGGTGACTTTTATGAGCTTGTTTGATCCCAAGGTGGTATTATTTCATGAGAATGCTGGACTTTGCCAAATTTATTTTATATAATGTATTAGGTTGGACATTTCTTGCTGTGTACTATGCTTTACCATAGTGTTGGGCTGGGGGATTAGGGTGGTTATACAAGTGTTATTCAGGATCTTGTTACATTGAAAGGCAGTACATTGCAGTGGTTTAAGGCTCTGAGCTGCAAATCTGGTGATATTCAACAGACCAGACCTGGGTTTGAACCCCACAGCTTCCACTTGCATACTGTGTGACCCTGAGCAAGTCACTTAACTTGCCTGTGCTCCCAGGTCACACCTGTAAAAAAAGCTTTTAGCTTAGTGTGCTAGTCCTGGTTAAATAACTAACAAAAAAATGTGTTTTTTGGGGCTTGTTAAATGTATTATGGGGGTGGTTTGTAGCATATTGGGTAGTAATGTGTTATTAAGGTGGTAATAACACATTATTTTAATGGTAATGTATACAGCTAATGTTATATATATATGTCTATATGTGTGTACATAGACGCGTAGAGAGAGAGAAGAGAATAAATGATGGATATGTGTGGTGTATAGGGAAATATACTATCAAGGGGCTAATTAGCTAATACGCCATGAGCCCAAAGGACAAGTGAATTGATTGAGCTAATTAACCTCCCAAAGTGATATATTTCCCTATGGCACACTTACCATTATCTGTTTTATATAATATGTGGATTTTCTTTTTACTTAAGAATGCTTTTGCCCTCATTTTCTGGTTTTGCTTTTGTGCTTTTTGTCCTACTCTTTCTTTCATAGTGTAGTGGTGTTTTTAGTGTGGGAGGTTGTGTGTCCTTTGTGTTTTTCCATAGTGTAAGGCCCTCCTATAAAAGGAGGTGTCTCTGTAGTAGTTTCAGCTATATGATTCCATTCAGGATGGTATTCAGGAGTGGTGTGTTATCTGCAGTTCAGCATTTATATTTGCATCCAGAATGGCACTTAAAGGAAAACTGCACTGAATCAGTAACTTGGTATAACTTGGTGTGATTAGACAAAGTAGGCAAAAGCCCAATAAATTGTCTTCCACTCATAGTGGGTTTATATTCCAATTGTATTTTTCAGTAAGAAATTGTCCAGGTATTTTTTTCAATGATTCAAATGAGGGAGCAATAACTATTGAATCTGACAATTTGTTCCAGAATCTAGCTACATGTAAGTTAAAATAGTTACAACACTTAACAGTGCAAACCCTAGGTATCAAGATTTGTTTATTATGGGATCGAAGAGTGTTGTTTCTTTGTACTAACTGAATACCACATTGATTCCGTAGTTCACAATTATGCATGACTTTATACATGAGTAAGTAATTTTCCCCTGTAGAAGCTGTTTTTTTAAATACTGCTTAAAGTTATGTTATTGGTCCATCTATCCAGGTATTTTAGTAACCTCTGTGGGTGTTTTTGATTTACAGTCTGGTTAAGAACTGTATGATATAGCTTTTGTCTCTGTCAGACACAGCATTCTATAGAAGAACATGGATGTATTGTACTAACAATAGAAGATTACAACAGTGACAACTACTGTATATCATACAGTTCTCAAATGGTTCCTACCAGCAGCATGTACTCTGTAAATGAGAAACACCCAATGTTATAACTAAAATGTCTGGATAGCTAGAAAAATAACAGCATTTGAACCAGTATGTAAAACACAGCTTCTACTGGGAAAAAGATGCCATATCCTGCAGATTCAGTGCAGTTCTTTAAGGTCAGCATGTGTGTATGGTATGGAATGGTGATCAGCAGCATGTGTGTATGGTATGGAGTGGTGATTGGCAGCATGTGTGTATGGTACGGAGTGATGATCGGCAGCATGTGTGTATGGTACAGAGTGGTGATCGCAAGCATGTGTGTATGGTATGGAGTGGTGATTGGCAGCATGTGTGTATGGTATGGAGTGGTGATTGGCAGCATGTGTGTATGGTACGGAGTGGTGATCGGCAGCATGTGTGTATGGTACAGAGTGGTGATCGGCAGCATGTGTGTGTATGGTACGCAGTGGTGATCGGCAGCATCATGGCTTTGAGGCATCTGCATGCAGGAAGCAGCATCAGCATGGAAGGCTTGTCTGTCAGAGATCTGGAGGGCTCCAAGATCTACAGGGGTTCCTGTATTTTACAGGAATTTGGAGCCATCTACTGGGAAATAGTTCCAATAGGTTTGTACTGGTTATACAGGAAAACAGTAATTTGGCTTTCATAGGAAATACTGTAATCTACAGAAAAATACAGGAAAATCACACTGGAGATGGAAAATATTAAATCAATCTGGGAGCACTGGAGCTGAAACATCAAGGGACATAGCTGCTTGGTGAATAAGGTCGAAGGGAGGTGTTGAATAGTGATAGGCCTTTTAGCCTAGCACAGCTTTTGTTGGTCGACTTTGTATTTCTGCTGTTTTTTGGGGGCTTTAAGTGTGAGAGTTTGTGAGATGTGTTAGGGTACCCATTACATGTGCTAATAAGGTAGCTGTTACATGTAGTAATAATATGGCTGTTGATGTGCTAGTAAGTTGTCTTCTATACACAGTATGTTAATAAGGTTGCAATAAGGTGCTTTGTACTTTGTTGGGTGTTAATGTGTCCTTGCAGTGTTCATAGGTTATTAATTAAGTGGTAGCAGTTAATTGGGTGGATATATGGCATTTCATTGGGCAAGTATATACCGTAGTACTTAGTTAATTGGTAATTAACTGGGTTGGCATATGCTGTAGGTAAAAAGCTTTTTCAATGGGAAAAGGGGTCTGTCCCGGGGTATCTCTGAGAGGCCGCCTTGGTGGAAGCCTTTAAGAGGGAGCTCAAGACATTTTTATTTGAAAAAGCTTGTAATTTGTTACAGTATAGAATACTTGATGATTGTTGTTTTAGTTATTAATATAGTGATCTGAAGTTGATTCTGAATCTGCTGATGCTTTGTATTGTAATGTTTTTATATATACAAAGATAAATGTTTTATTTGTATAGTATTATATGAACTGTACAGTACGCCAAGCCCCTGGAAAGGGGCGCTTTAGAAATAAAGTCTGTCTGTCTGTCAGTCTGTCTGTCTTTCTGTCTGTTGATCTGTCAGTCAATCTGTCCATCCGTCCATCTGCCCATCCATCCATCCATCCATCTATCTATCTATCTATCTATCTATCTATCTATCTATCTATCTATCTATCTATCTATCTATCTATCTATCTACAGTATCTATGTATTCTATAGATATTATAGGGGCACAGTAGCACCCCTATAGTTAGAGTTGTACCAGGACTTCTATGTTAAATTCCAATTTTTGCACCTTCATAACGTTTGCATTTTTTTGGGATGAAATTGAAATCTGTCCAGAGGAGGGCAACTAAAATGGTGCAGGGTCTGCACCGGAAGACATATGAAGAGAGACTTAAGGAGCTTAATATGTATAGCCTCGAGGAAAGAAGGGAGAGGGGGGACATGATAGAAACTTTCAAGTACCTCAAGGGAATCAACAAAGTCCAAGAGGGTAGCATCTTTCAAAAAAAGAGGTGCGCAAGAACAAGAGGGCACAATTTGAAGATGGAGGGAGGGTGGCTCAGAGGTAATTTAAGGAAGTATTTTTTCACAGAGAGGGTTGTGGATGCATGGAATGGCCTTCCGGAGGAGGTTGTGGAGTCAAAATCAGTGGTGGAATTCAAGCATGCTTGGGACAGTCATAAGGCAATTCTGGGGGGTGGGGGTAAGAAGAAGTAGGCTGCTGGTTAACTAGGATCTGCAGCTTATCCAGTAGGTAGGGAAATGGGCAGACTGGGTGGGCCAAGCGGTCCTTATCTGCCATCAAATTCTATGTTTCTATGTTTCTAATAACTCAAAATCTGGCATGCATGGTCATTCAGTCAGTGTCTCAAAATGTGGAAAGTTTTGTAATGGCATCTTGTTTGGTTTTTGAGATATGGAGTAGTAAATAAGTGAAAAGTTGCCAGTTTTTTTCTTATACTTAGCATGGGATTTTCTACAGCCCAGGCATTTTTTTTTTCATTTTCAGGGATGATGGGGTCCGTGCCAAGGATGTGCCTTTGGATAGTTTGGTGAAAATATATCTCACCATTTTAAATTGTAATGGTTTTTGTGATAGCAGCTAAACAGGCAAGTAAATGAAAACCATTTGAACTGTTAATTGTTAAGGATTTACTCTTTGTGCTCAGAAAATACTGTTTGTTCTGTCTGCCATCTTGTTGTTTTTTTTTTTTCATTTAAAATGTTGACTTCTAAAGAAATGCTACTTGGTAAGGAATGACCAAGACCTGTATTTAGGACTCAGTTACATGCTTACTTCCATTGTTGTATTATTATTTAAACATTTTGATGGCAAGTATGTCTTTATGGGGTGAGAATCATCTCACTCATCACTCACTTTGTTAAGGCTCAGTCGATTGGAAAATAACCATTCACAGTTCTTTATAATTTGAACTTTACTGTTCGAACTGAAAAGACTGTGAACAGTAAAGAACCATGAAAGTTCGAATGGTCATAGCTCCCTGGTGTCTAGTGGCACCCCCTAACCACCAATTTACATCCCTTGAAGATAAAATAATGTGTCCCTGGTAGTCTAGTGGTTCTTCCCTCCCCCATTCTCCGATCACACTCTCCATAGTAAATGTTTCATTCCCTTGTAGTCTAGTGGTCCTCCCCCCTCCCAGGTCACTGATTGTCCCCATAGTAAAATTATATTCCCAGGTAGTCTAATGGTCCCTCCCCCTCTGTTGTTCTCCAATTGCCGTTCCCCATTATAAGAATAAAATCCCTGGTAGTCCAGCAGTCCCTTCCTCTCTCCCGTTCATCGATCACTGTCCCCATGTTAATATTTTTATTCCCTGATAGTCCAGTGGTCCCTCCTCCATTCTCTGATCACCCTCCCCATTTAATATTTTAATTCCCTGGTAGTCCAATGGTCCCTCCCCCATTCTCCGATCACTGTCCCATGATAATATTTTGATTCCCTGGTAGTCCAGTGGTCCCTTCCCCTGCCACCATTCTCTGATTGCCATCCCCATGTTAATATTTTCATTCATTGGGAGTCCAGTGATCCCTCCCCCATTCTCTGATTGCTGTCCCTGTGTAATATTTTTATTCACTGGTAGTCCAGTGGTCCCTCCCACTTCCCTGTACTCCCATCACTGTCCCATGTTTTTTGTAAGCCTGCAAAAATGAAAACTGTCTCTCTCCAATCAGCCCCCCATGTCCCACTCAGCACCTACCATCCCACCCCCATACACCCCCACATACCCTCACTCACCTGAAAAGGTCCCAGGTTCGATTGCCACTTTCCAATTGAAGGCACGTCTTGCTGTTGGAATCAGCAACTGCAATATGAGAAATTAGGGTAAATGCGGTTCAATGCATTTTGAAGGGGGTTTCAACTTTTATGCATAACTTAGCCAATTTTTTACCTCAAATTTTTTACATGGCCTTTAGGGGACCTCACCTCATGAACAATATGACTGGCATTACACAACTCCTGCCTGAAAGGTGATTTCACAGTCACTTGGCAAATTTACCTTTTGGGCAGGATTTGAAACTTTTTCCAATCCTTGTTCATGAGGTGGTGACATAAGAATGCTATATTGAAAACTTATGTTAAAAATATGTAAAAATGGCAATGTTATGACCATTCATTGCAATTTCACTAGGCACACTTGTAACTTTGAAAATGTTAAATATTTTCACACCAAATTATCAACATAGACATCTTATTACCCCACATCATGTATGTCACAGCTTTCATTTTTCAAATCCTGGCCAAAATGTTTTTTTTCAACACTTGTGGTGTGGTATGGCATTGCAGTTGTGCGGAATTATGTTTTGGTGGGAATCTGAGCATTTTCTGCACCAAGTACGTGAGGTGGGGTAATAAGATGGCTATACTGACAATTTGTTTACTGTTATACTACGAATAGAAGTGCAGACCCTTTCACAACAACATACATATAAGCATCTATGAAGGGAAGTGAGCACAGGGCCTGAAGGGCCCTGCTCTCCCGCAGGCAAATAAGGATATGCTTACTCTATCTCAAAAACTATAGATGAGTGGGACTGCAGGGCCCAGAGGGCCTGCACTCCCAAAGGCACATTTTTTTTTTATCTGTTCATTTTTGATAACTGGGTAAGGCCCACTAGGCACAAGTGTCTGTTTTCAGGGGCAACCCAGGAGCACTAGTGTGGTTAAGGGACTTGCTCAGAGTCACACAGTATGCAAGTAGAGGCTGTGGCAATCAAACTCAGGTCTGATAGATGTTCCAAATTCATTGGCAGCTCATTACTCTAACCTCTAGGCTATACTACCAGCCCACAGATATACAGCATATGTGTGTGTGTGTATATATTATGGTAGCACGGTAGTGCTACCATAGTTAGGGTTGAGGAGCCATTTACATGTTAAACCTAAAATGTTGCACCTTAATAACTTTTCAACTGTTCAACTGATTTGCCTGAAATTTGGAATACATGATCAAGACCCATACACCTTGGGAACTGCCAAGTTTCATACCAGTTGAATATATGGCTGCAGAGTTATTAAGTTAATGATCTGCATGACGTTTACGCTTTTTTGGAATTCTACGGTCGCGCCTACAGATCGCACGGTTTGCACGACCGGTCCAAAGTCTTCAGGGAATGTGCAACCAGGTTCCCCAATGTGCCTTTCGAAGATTTCGTGAAAAAATATTAAACGGTTCAAAAGTTATTCAAAAAACAAGTTCCCACTCTAAGTCAATGGGAAAAGTTAACAAAAAGTTCGACAGTGTCACAAATGCAGTTTTTACTTTCGCAAATGGCCATTTTACTGTCACAAATCCGCCATTTTGCTTTCAGTTGGTGATCAGAAAAATGCTTGGCATTTAAATTTGGGACCCTCTAGCAATCTAATTCTTTTTGTATTCACCTAGTTGGACCCCGAGGATGCTAGCCATGTCTTTATTTTGTGGTAAAACACCCCAGAAATATGTTTTTCACATTTTTGGATAAAGTACTTTCACAAAGTACTTTTGCACTTGCGACACTGTCGAATGAATTTGTGAAAGCTTTCGCAAATTGCGACAGTACTTTTCTAGGCTGTGGGAAAATGAAAGCAATTCTTTGGCACCCCGCTGCAAAAGAATGGTTTGGTGTTTTGGGCTGAATTTGGAGGGACCACAGCCAACATCTCACAGATGTGACTTCCAGTGTTTTGTTGAAAAAATATTACATGGCGGCAAAGTTACGGCACTCCAAAGTTAATGTTTTTTCCCATAGGATAACAATACGGCGTCCAATGTATTGCAGCAATCCTTTGGCGCCCTGCTGCAAAATAACGGTTTAGTCTTTTGAACTGAAATTTGGAGGGAAGACAGTCAACATCCAACAGATGTGCTTTTTAGTAGTTTGGTGAAAAAATATTACAGGGAGCCAAAGTTACGGCACTCCGAACTTCTCTTTTTTTCCCCCCATAGGATAACATTACGGCGTTCGCCGGCCCTTTCAGGGCCCGTATCTCGGAAACGGTGCGAGATACAGACTTTTCGTCAGAAAAATGCTTAGCCCCCTATCAGGAGCTAAGTGCAAAACTAGCCAGAAAAGTCATAAATCATATGACTTTTAAATTTATTTTCTATGTTGGACGGTTCCTGAGATATAAGCAATTTAGTATTCCAACTCCTCATTTTCTGCTCCAAGACCAATTATTATGCATACATTCTTTGTACTCACTGTCTTTCTCTAAGAAGCTTTTAGGGAAAACAGCCTGTGCGCTTACATTACTGTTACCGTTGCCCTTTCTGCTTGCGGTTCCGTACCTGTTTCACTTACCGTTCACATCTACGCCACCATGTGCATTATCCTTTGCGCTTTCATTTGCACTTGCGTTTCCATTATTTTTTACCATTTGTGTCTACAGTACTGTTTCTCTTTCTGTTTCACTTTGTGTCACCATGCCCATTACCATTTGTGTTTGTGGGCACCATGTTACTATGTGACAAGACATCACGTATCAGACCATTCCTGTGTATGCCACCATGTGCATTACCATTTCTGTTCTTGTTTGTGCTTGCGTTACCATCTGTGCCACTGTTAGCGCTTCTGTTTGCATTGCTGTTCCTGTTACTATGCTGCCACATTAAATTCACTATTTCTCGTTATCATTCTCAAAAAGAAGGGAAAGTAGAGGCAAAAACTCTGTTTAATGCATCAGTTAGGGTTGTTCCACAGTGACAAAAGTGAGGAAATTTGGTGTTAGGGTTGAAAACCCCCTTGGACCCCCCAGCCCAGCCCCCCAACTGGCATCGGGGTGTGCATTGGGGTCTCGGTCCCAACTCTCACCCCATTCTCCTATACCTCTGCTTCTTTTTACATGTGATGGGGTGAGAGTTAGGCCGATGACCCAATGCGCCGCATGCTGGTTGGGGGATGGGCTGGGGTCAAGGGGTTTACAACCCTAACAGCGAATTTCTCACTTTTGTCACTCTGGAACAACCCTAACTGATGCATTAAACAGAGTTTTTTGCTCTAAATATATATATATATATATATATATATATATATATATATATATATATATATATATATATATATATATTCAAGTAAAAGACGAAACCGTGTCCGAGATATAACAAGTCAAAATTTGAAATTTTCATTCGTCAGAGTGGCACAATTTTGCACTTGTTGACATTTAACACACACAACAACTGAAAACTACATCCATGACACTAAGGCTAGGCACTCTATCAATTTCAAGCCACCAGCACAATCCAAAACACTGTCCACAACATGCAAAGTGTGTCACGCTATATCTCCACCAAAAAAAAATTCTTCGACATTTAAACAGCATAATTCACATCTACAGTTCATGCTGTAAACACCCTCCAAATTTCAAGTAAAAAGACCAAACCATTTCTGAGATATTCAATCTTAAAGATTGGTAAAATTTCCCTATCCATTTTATTATAAAAAATCTGGCCATCTTGTCCTACCCTCGCAATCAAAGAATCTCATCATCAAAGAATTTGCAGGCTCACAATCAAATAATTTGCTGGGTCATGACAAAAGAATAAAAACAGTTCTAATTTAAAAAAAAATCAATAATTGCGGTAAACCACCACCATGGTTCATCAGAACGAAGCCCCCTGAGTAAAACTCACCCTCATTTGTCTTCTTAGGATACCCCTGGGCTGAGAAATTTGATTTTTTTTTATCTGGCCATCTCATTCCTCACTCATGATGCACAATCATGATCAAGGAATCTCGAGATCAAAGAATTTGCAGGCTCGTGATCAAAGAAATTGCCCTCTCATGAACAAAGAGCGAGGGATGAGATGGCCATATTTAAAAATCAATTTTCTCAGCCCAGGGATGCCCTAGAATGTTAAATGAGGGTGGGTTTTGCTCAGAGGGCTTCATTCTGCCCCATCTGAATACAAAAAATAATGTTTTCAATATCCCTGATAGTCTAGTGGCCCCCCCATGTCTGTATTAAATTATTATAATTGTTCATATCCCTGGTAGTCTAGCGGCCCCCCATCATAATAAAATACATAACGATCTGGAATTTCCTGCCCTGGTAGTCTAGCAGCCCCACACCATCATAATAAAATAGATAAGCATCTGCAATTTTCCCACCCACCCCCACCAAGCCATGCCAGCCCACCCATCAGCCCACCTCTCACCTCCATGGCCAGCTGCCGACTGTGTGTACTAGGAGTGCTAATGCAAAGAGGCACTCAGAGGCTCTGGCATGGCTGGCTAGGGGTTGGGGGGCACTAGACTATCAGGAAATTGTAGATGCTTATCTATTAGGGTTGATGAAAGTGTTTAATGTTACTGAAGGGCAATGTTTGGACCTTAATAACTTTGTAATGAATGAAGTGATTTCTATGAAATTTGACATGTCTCTATTGCTTTAGCCTTTTCAGAGATACAGACTGTTGAAAATAAAGAAAGTTTGGTTTTTTTGGCATTTTTTTTTGTCCACCTATATCTCGGAAATGGCTTTGACTTCTTGGTTGAAATTTTCAGGGTAGAATGCATTGGCTTCTCATGTGTGCCTTTTGAAGGTTTGGTAGAAAAATATTAATCTGTTCCATAGTTATTCCATTTTGCATTTCCCATTATTTCTTATGGGAAAAAATAGATGTTTAGCATGACCAAAGATTCCATGTTGCAGGAGCAGCTATGAAGTGGTATTCTAGATCAAACACATTATGCTGCTGGCCATGTTGTTTCTCTGCTTAGTGAGAGAAATAAATTATTATACTTTTGATGTGTGAAAGCTGGAAGCCCACTCCCAGTGTCCACAAATTATTTTAATAGTGTATCTCCCACCTCAGTTCTGTGGGACACTGGGGAGCCCACTCCCAGTGTCCACAAATAATTATAGATTTTTTAACCTAAAAAAAGAAAAATGTCCATCAATGTCCTTGCCAATATCAGGGTGCCCAATCCCTGTGTTGGCATTTACAGCACCCCCCCCCCCAGCAGTATGGAACACTGGGGAACTCACTCCCAGTGTCCAGTAAATTAATAATTTATTTACTGCTGACATCAGGGTGCCCAATCCCCATGTCGGCATTCACAACTCACCCCCAGCAGTGTAGAACACTGGGGAGCCCACTCCCAGTGTCTTGTACATTAATAATTTATGTATTGTTGACATTGGGGTACCCAATCTCCATGTCGGCATTTACATCCCCCACGGCAGTGTGGGACACTGGGGAGCCCACTCCCAGTGTTCTGATCAATGTATGACCCCCCCAGTAGTGTGGGACACTGGGAGCCCACCTCCAGTGTCCCAAAACAATTATGTCCCTATACAAAAGAAAACTGTCCCCATCATCTTTTTTTTTACAAAAACCCTGTAAAGAAGAATACAGTCCCTCATCATCTCCCTACCCCCCCATCCTGTCTTTCCCTCTGTGCACCCACCTCCCTGCACCCCCCTTACCCGCAACTTACCTCTGGAGGTCAGGTGCTGTCATCTTCTCTGGACTGGGACATGTCTGCATTCTTCAAAGCCAAACCATGAACTGAAGAATAAAGGTAAGTGCCATATAATGACAGTCAATGGAATTTTGAACTTATGTTGATATCTAGGCCATTTTTAGGAATTTTGGTACCAGATTTTTAATATGGGCTTTTTTGGACCCCCACCTCATGAACACTTGTACTGTCATTTCATTACTCGGTCCCGAAAGTTGATTTTGTGGTTGCTGTATGGAATCACCTTTTGGGACTGATTAACAAAATGACAGTGCCAGTGTTTGTGAGGTGGGGCCCCAAAAAGCCCATGTTGAAAATATGGTGAAAAAATTCTTAAAAATGTATTTGTTATGAGTGTGCATTGCACAGTTTCTACACAGGTGCATAACTTTGGTAATTTACAGTATATTGACTCCCAATTTTCAACATGGCCATATTTTCACACCACCTCATGAACAGTACAGCTGTCATTCTTCACATCCTGCCCAAAACATGATTTTGCACCTATGATGCACAATGGTGCAGTCGCTATGTAAATCACCTTTCAGGACCAATGAATAAAATAACAGTGGCAGTGTTCATGAGGTGGGATCCCAAAAAGGCCATGTTGAAGTTTGGTGAAAACCTCCTAACAATGGCCGAGTTATGAGCGGTTGTTGAAAATGTAGCACGTGTGTGTGTAACTTTGGTTATTTTCCATATTTTCACTACAAATCTTCAATATAGCCATTTTATCACACCACGTCATGAACAGTACAGCTATCACTTTTCATATCCTGCCCAAAACATGTTTTCTAACCTGTGGCCCATAATGGCATTTTCCCACGGATTTCAAAATTTTCACCTACGGGGTACATGAGATGGGGTGATAAGAAGACTATATTCAAATTTTGGTGCCAAAATATGAAAAAAATGACAAAGTTGTGCCCATTCATTGCAATTTGGGTACGTATGCTTGTAACTGCATTTTTTATTTAATAAGGGTCACAACCTCACCAAGTTCTGCCAGCCCCAATAAGGATACAAAAAAAAAAAAATCTGAAAATATAAAGACATTCATGGCAAAAAAACTGTGTTTAATGCACCATTAGGGTTGAACAATTACAAGTAGGGAAATACAAACCTAGGGTTCCCAATCATAAGACCCCACTCCCACTGCACATGCAGGAACAGGCATGAGGGGAACTTAGGCCTCCCAATCCCAACACCCCACCCACACCCTAGGCTTCCCATCATAAGACCCCACTCTCATCCCCATCCTGCATGCAGGAACAGGTGTGACGAGTGTAACCTGGTGTTTCAAACCCTACTGCTCACTCCATTCCAAGACTAAGTAAGGTAACATGGGTATAGAATAAGAGAATGGGGTGAGCATTAGGATTTGAAATTCCAAGGTACACCTGTCACACCTGTTCCTGAATGCAGGGTGGGGTTGTGGTCTTATGACTGGAAGCCTATGGTGTGGTTGGGGTGTTGGGGCTGGGAAGCCTAATTTTCCCTCATGCCTATTACTGCATGCACAGTGAGAGTGGGGTCTCATGATTGGGAACCCCAAGTTTGCATTTCCCTACTTGTAATTGTTTGACCCTAGTAGTGCATTAAACACAGTATTTTGCCATGAATATATACTCTGTGTGTGTGTGTATATATATAATATATATATATATATATATATATATATATATATATATATATATATTAGAGGCAAAAACTCCATTTAATGCATCAGTTGGGGTTGTTCCACAGTGACAAAAGTGAGGAAATTCAGTATTAGGGTTGAAAGCCCCCCTTGGACTACCAGCCCGCCTCCCCAACCGGCATCAGGGTGCGCGTTGGGGTCATCGGCCCTAACTCTCACCCCATCATATGTGTAAAGAAGCTGAGGTATAGGAGAATGGGGTGAGAGGACCGATGATCCCAACGTGCACCCCAATGCCGGTTGGGGGGTGGGATGGGGTGGTCCAAGGAGGGCTTTCAACCCTAACATAGAATTTCCTCACTTTTGTCACTGTGGAACAACCCTAACTGATGCATTAAACTGAGTTTTTTGCCTCTAATTTCCCTTCTTTTTGAGAATGAGGATGATAAATAGTGAATGGAATGCGGTGGTCCTCCCACCACATGATGTCTTGTCACATAGTAACAGGAACAGAAACGCAAATGCAAGTGCCAACAGTTATGCACATGGTAATGTAAACGTAAATGATAAAGCAAACGTTAATAGAAACACAAGCGCAAAGTGATGCCATAGCGAACAGTGACACAAACGGACATGCAAGCATGTACGAAAATGCAACTGGTAATGCGCACAGTGATGGCACTGGTATGTTAAATGCAAATGTTAAGTGTTACAGCAAGAAGAATGTCAAAGGGAACAGAAACGGAACCGGGAACGCAAGTGCGCACATAAACACAAACCATAATGGGCATGGTCATGTTACTGCAATTGTAAATAGAAATGTTAACGGTAACAGCAACAATAATGCCAAAGAAACAGAAACAGAAATGCGAATGCAAGCGCGCACAGAAGCTCAAACCGTAAGGTGCATGGGCATGGTACCGCATTTGTAAATGCAACTGGTAAAGTTAACATGAAGAATTACGCCAAAGGAAACAGAAATGGGAATGGGAACGGAAGCGCATACGGAAACACAAACCATAATGCGCATGGTCACGTTACTGCAATTGTAAATAGGAATGTTAACAGTAACAGCAACAATAATGCTAAAGGAAGCAGAAAGCAATCACGAACACAAGTGCATGGAAAGCATAAGTAAATAAGGTGCAGACGCATTTACATAATTGTAAGCATAACTGGTAAAATTAACGCATGAAGAATAATGCCAAAAGAAAAAGAAGCGAGAATGCAAGCATGTATAGAAATGTAAACCATAACGCGCATGGTCATGTTACCGCAATTGTAAATGTAAATGGTAACGGTAACAGCAACAATAACGCCAACAGAAACACAAAAGGAAATGCAAGCGCGTATGGAAACGCAAGCCGTTATGTGCTCGGTCACAGTACGGCAATTGGAAGCACAAATGGTAATGTTAACAGCAGAAATAATGGCAAAATAAAGAGAAATGGAAATGCGAATGCAAGTACGTACGCAAACAAGAACGCAAAGGGTAATGCACACAGTGGCATACACGAGAACGGTAATGCAAATGCATATGGAAACACAAGTGGTAATGGTAACTGTAACAGTAACAGTAACGGAAGCACACACCCTGGTTTTGCCCAACAGCTTCATAGAGAAACACAGTGTGTACAAAGAATGTACAGTATGCATAATAATGGGCCTCAGAGCAGAAAATGAGCTTTTGGAATATTAAATTGCTTATATCTCAGTAACTGTACAACATAGAAAAAAAATAAAATTCACATGATTCATGATTTTCCTGGCTACATTTTTGTTTCGTTGCGACGTAATTCCGTATCTCGCATCGTTTTTGAGATACGAGCCCCGAAAGGCGCGACATATGCCACCATGTTAGTCTATGGGAAAAATGCCAAATTTGGAGTACTGTAACTTTGCATCCATGCAATATTTTTTCACTGAGCCATGAAAAGGCACACCTGGGAGATGTTGGTTGCTGTCCTTCCAAATTTCAGCCCAAAAGACCAAACCGTTCTTTCACAGCAGGGTGACAAAGAATTCCTGTCATTTTGCCATAGTCCAGAAAAGTACTTTCGCAATTTGCGAGACTTTTCACAAAAAATTTGATAAAGTGTCACAAGTGCGACACTATTTTGCAACACTACTGTTTCCAGAAATTTGAAAAACATATTTCTGGGGTGTTTAACCCCAAAATAAAGACATGGCTAGCATCCTCTGGGTCCGACTAGGTGAACACAGAAATAATTATGTCCCTAGAGGGTCCCAATTTTAAATGGCAAGCATTTTTCTGATCAGTAACTGAAAACAAAATGACAGATTTGCCACACTGCTAGGACCATTGGTGACACTAAAAAGTGCATTTGCAACACTTTCGAACTTTTTGTTAACTTTTCCCATTGACTTATAATGGGAACTTGTTTTTTGAATAACTTTTGAACTGTTCAATATTTTTTCACAAAATCTTCAAAAGGCACATCAGGGAGTCTGGCGACACGTTCCCTGAAGTTTTTGGACTGGTCGCGCAAACTGTGTGACCTATAGGCGAGAGCAAAGAATTCAAAAAAAAAATGTAATTGTGCATTTGGTTGTCACTTAATAACTCCAAAACTGTATATCCAACTGGTATGAAAGTTGGGAGATCCCAAGATCTACCATGTCCAACTGAGCCTGCCAAATTTCAGGCAAATCCATTGAATGGTGGCAAAGTTATTAAGGTGCAAAATTTCACCCTTTAACCTTAAAAGTGCTACTCAATCCTAACTATGATAGCACTACCATGCTACCATAATATATTACGGTAGAATGGTAGTGCTACCATAGTTAGGGTTGAGGAGCCATTTACATGTTAAACCTGAAATTTTGTATTTTAATAACTTTGCAACCATTTGATGTATTTGCCTGAAATTTGGCATACTTGATCAAAACCCATACACATTGGGATCTACCAAGTTTCGTACCAGTTGGATATACGGCTGCGGAGTTAGTAAGCATGATCGGCGCTTGCATTTACACGTTTTTTGGAATTTTACGGTCGCACGGTTTGCGCGACCAGTCCGAAATCTTCAGGGAACGTGCGGCCAGGGTCCCCGATGTGCCTTTTGAAGATTTTGTGAAAAAATATTAAACGGTTCAAAAGTTATTCAAAAAACAAGTTCCCATTATAAGTCAATGGGAAAAGTTAACAAAAAGTTTGAGTGTCGCAAATGCAGTTTTACTTTCAAGAATGGTCCTTTTACTGTCGCAAATCTGCCATTTTGTTTTCAGTTGGTGATCAGAAAAATGCTTGGCATTTAAATTTGGGACCCTCTAGCAACCTAATTCTTTTTGTATTCACCTAGTCGGACTCTGAGGATGCTAGCCATGTCTTTTTTGGGGGGTAAAACACCCCAGAAATATGTTTTTCATATTTCTGGAAAAAGTACTTTCGCAAAGTACTTTCGCATGCACGACACTGTCGAATGAATTTGCAAAAGCGTTCACAAATTGTGACAATACTTTTCTAGACTGTGGGAAAATGACAACAATTCTTTGGCACCCCGCTGCAAAAGAACGGTTTGGAGTTTTGGGCTGAAATTTGGAGGGAATGCAGCTGACATCTCACAAATGTGCATTTCAGTGTTTTATTGAAAAAATATTACATGGCACTAAAGTTATGGCACTCCAAAGTTGACGATTTTTCCCTTAGGATAACATTACGGCATCCAATGCATTGCAGCAATCCTTTGGCACCCTGCTACAATATAAAGGCTCAGTCTTTTGGGCTGAAATTTGGAGGGAAGACAGCCAACATCCCACAGATGTGCCTTTTAGTGAAAAAATATTACAGGGAGCCAAAGTTATGGCACTCCGAACTTCTCTTTTTTCCCCACAGAATAACATTACTGCGTTTGCTGCGCCTTTCAGGGCCCGTATCTCGGAAACGGTGCGAGATACGGAGTTTTCGTTGAAAAAATACTTAGCCCCCTAATAGGAGCTAAGTACAAAACTAGCCAGGAAACTCATAAATCATATGACTTTAACATTTTTTTCTACATCGTACAGTTCCTGAGATATAAGCTATTTAGTATTCCAACTCCTTATTTTCTGCTCCGAGACCTATTATTATGCATACATTCTTTGTACTCACTGTCTTTCTCTATGCAGCTTTTGGAGAAAACCAGCCTGTGTGCTTACATTACTGTTACCGTTGCCCTTTCCACTTGCGGTTCCGTACCCGTTTCACTTACTGTTCACTTCTACGCCACCATGTGCATTATCCTTTGTGTTTTCATTTGCATTTGCGTTTCTGTTATTTTTTGCCATTTGTGTCTACAGTACTGTTTCTCTTTCTGTTTCGCTTTACGTCACCATGCCCACTGACATTTCTGTTTGTGGGCACCATGTTACTATGTGACAAGACATCACGTGGCAGACCGTTCCTGTCTACGCCACCGTGTGTGTTACCCTTTCTGTTCTCATTCGCGCTTGCGTTGCCATGTGTGCCACTGTTAGCGCTTCTGTTTGCGCTGCTGTTCCTGTTACTATGTCACAAGACATCACGTGGCGGGAGCGCTGGGCCCAAAGGCCCCGCGCTACCGCCGCTGCATTACATTCACTATTTCGTTATCATTCTCAAAAGAAGGAATTAGAGGAAAACTCCTTTAATGCATCAGTTAGGTTTTCACATGAGCTAGTGAGGAGGTTGTTAGGTTGAAAACTCGATTACCCCCCAGCTCACCTCAATCAGACAGTGTGCATTGGGCAGCCCGGTCCCAACTCTCACCCCATTCTCCCATACTTCTGCTGATTTACACATGTGATGGGTTGAGATAGGCCGATGACCCCAATGCACACCCAATGCCAGTTGGGGGTGGGCTGGGGTCCAAGGGGTTTTCAACCCTAACACCGAATTTCCTCACTTTTGTCACTGTGGAACAACCCTAACTGATGCATTAAATGGAGTTTTTTGCCTCTAGTGTGTGTGTATATATATATATATATATGTATATATATGTGTGTATTATGGTAGCACGGTAGTGCTACCATTGTTAGGGTTGAGTAGCACTTTTAAGGTTAAAGGGTCAAATTTTGCACCTTAATAACTTTGCCACCATTCAACAGATTTGCCTGAAATTTGGTATGCACTATTGGGCGTGGTAGATCTTGGGATCTGCCAACTTTTGTACCAGTTGGATATACGGCTGCAGAGTTATTAAGCGACAATGAAATGTGCAATTACGCTTTTTTGTGAATTCTTTGCTCTCGCCTACAGGTCGCACAGTGTGCATGACTGGTCCAAAAACTTCAGGGAATGTGCGGACAGGGTCCCTGATGTGCCTTTTGAAGATTTCGTGAAAAAATATTAAACGGTTCTAAAGTTATTCAAAAAACAAGTTCCCATTATAAGTCAATGGGAAAAGTTAACAAAAAGTGCAACACTTTCACAAATGCACTTTTTAGTGTCTCAAATGGCCCTAGTAGTGTTGCAAATCTGCCATTTTGTTTTCAGTTAGTGATAAGAAAAATGCTTGCCATTTAAAATTGGGACCCTCTAGGGACACAATTCTTTCTGTGTTCACCTAGTCGAACTCTGAGGATGCTAGCCATGTCTTTATTTTGGGGTTAAAACACCCCAGAAACATGTTTTTCAAATTTCTGGAAACAGTAGTGTCACAAAGTAGTGTCACACCTGTGACACTTTTGCAAATTTTTGTGAAAATTGCCACAAATTGCGACACTACTTTTTCAGACTTGGCCAAAATGACAGGAATTCTTTGCCACCCTGCTGCAAAAGAATGGTTTGGTCTTTTGAGCTGAAATTCAGAGGGAAGGCAGCCAACATCTCACAGATGTGCCTTTTTGGTAGTTTGGTGAAAAAATATTGCATGGCTCCAAAGTTATGGTTCTCCAAATTTGTCGTTTTTTCCCATAGACTAACATGGTGGCGTACACCGCACCTTTTGGGGATCTTATCTCGAAAACGATGCGAGATACAGATTTTTTGTTGTGAGCTGCATAGCCCTTTGGACTATGTAATAGCAAAAACCTAGCCAGGAAAATCATGATTTCTATGAAATTTAAATTTTTTTTCTACGTCATGCAGTTGCTGAGATATTAGAAATTAAGTACTTCCAATGCTCGTTTTAAGCTTCGATGCCCATTACAATGCATACATTCTTTGTGCACACTGTGTTTCTCTATGCACCTGTTTGGCAAAAACAGGTATGCGCTCATATTGTTTCAGTTACTGTTTCACTAGCGTTTATGTCCCCGCTTGCATTACTGCTCGCATGTGCCACCGTAGCGTTACCCTTTGGTTTGTCATTTGCGCTATGCTTCTACTGTTACCATTTGCATTTCACTACTGTTTTTGTTTCCGCTTTTGTTTGCATCACGCAGAGCATTACCATTTGCATTTCGCAGCCCTTTCATTTATGCTTCTGTTTCTCTTTAGTTTTGCATCTTCCTTGCTGTTACTGTTACCATTTGCGTTTGCAATTGCGTTACTGTGCCCGTACGCATTACGGTTTGTGTTTCCATATACACTTGTGTTTCTTTTTGAGTTTCTGTTTCCTTTGCTGTTATTGTTGCTTTTACCATTACCATTTGTGTTTATAATTGCGGTACTGTGCCCGTGCGTGTTTTGGTTTGTGTTTCTGTATGTGCTTCTGTTCCCATTAATGTATCTGCTTCCTTTGGCATTATTCTTCATCTTAACTTTACTATTTGCATTTACAATTGCGGTACCATGTCTGTGAGCATTGCGGTTTGCGTTTACATGTGCGCTTTCGTTCGCTTTTCCGTTTCTGTTCCCTTTTGCATTCTTTTTGCTGTGACACTTAACGTTTCCATTTAAAATACCACTGCTATCACTATTTGCATTACCAGTTGCGTTTTCATATGCGTTTCAATGTCCGTTTGCGTCACTGTTCGCTTTGGCATCACTTTGCGGTTGCATTTCTATTAACATTTCTTTTACCATTTACGTTTGCGTTACCATGTGTGCCACTGTTGGTGCTTCTGTTTGCATTGCTGTTCCTGTTACTATGTCACAAGACATCATGTGGCGGGAGTGCAGGGCCTGCCACCGCTTTACATTCACTATTTCTCGTCATCATTCTCAGAAAGAAGGGAAATTAAAGGCGAAAAACTCTGTTTAATGCATCAGTTAGGGTTGTTCCACAGTGAGAAAAGCAAGGAAATTCAGTGTTAGGGTTGAAAGCCCCTTTGACCTCCAGCCCCCCACCCGCATTGGGTGCTGCATTGTCATCGGTCCCAACTCCTCCCCATCCTCCTATTCCTGAGCTTTTCACATGTGATGGGATGAGAGTTAGCCAATGACTCCCAATGCACACCCCAGTGCCGGTTGGGGGGTGGGCTGGAGGGGTCCAACGGGGGCTTTAAACCCAAATACCGAATTTCCTTGCTTTTGTCACTGTGGAACAACCCTAGCTGATGCATTAAACAGAGTTTTTTGCCTCTAATATATATATATATATATTTTTTACTGGTGCATTAGCACCAGTATATTAGGGTTGAGTGTAAGCTTCTATGTTAAACCTGAATTTTTGAACCTTAATAACTTTGGCACTGTTTAACAGAGTTGCATGACCTGTGGCACACATAATCCCTATGGTAGGTCTTGTGACGTGTCAAATTTTGTGTGAATCCATTTTGTGGTCTTTGAGATATAGAGCATCAAAAAATCTTAATGTTACCACTTTTCTGACATTTTTTCTACATTAGTTTCTCAGTCACAGCTTTAGCTTGTGGTCTAAAATTTTCGAGATAGAAAGTCTTTCATCTCAGATGTGCCCTTTGAAGGTTTGGTGAAAAAATGTTAATCCATTCAAAAGTTATTACATTTTTAATTTTCCTATTATTTCCTATGGGAAAAGTTAGATGTTCCACATGAAAATACTTTTGTTTTTGCAGGAGGTGCTCCATTTTTGCATGTAGGGTCACATGCAGCCTAGTTTCCTTTTGCAGGAGCTCCCTTGCTTTCCCAGGAGCTACTGTTATTTCACGTGTGGGTCACATAGAGCCTGCTATAGTATCGCAGAGCTCTGTTGTGTCCACCATCTTGTTTTCTCTTTAGCGAGAGAGAAAGAGAGAGAGAAAAACTTAAAATAGATATATAAAAAAAAATCAGAACTTGGCTAAACAGGAGCCATTTAGCTAGATTCTTATTTTTTTAAAATATTTGCCAGAAACATCTTTTTGGTGCAGCCGAAATCCCAGGTACCAAGATTAGCAAGAGAACAGTAGGATTTTCTTCAGTTATGCAGCTGCAGCTTCAACTCGTTCTGCCAGCTGCACCCTTACTGTAACTGTGAGCCATTGTCCCTGCCATCCCCTCCCCCATCCTGACCCTCCCACTGAACACCCATCACCCCACCCCACCCTTACCCTATACTTACCTCTGGAGGTCATGCGCTATCATCTTCTGTGCACTGGGATAGGATCGCTGTCTTCTATGAACTGGATATTTGCCGTTCATAAATGTTGTATGTGCGAAAACAGGTATACTTTATTTTCGCACATGCTACATTTTCAAAAGTCAAATATCCACACTGAGACATTTGATTAGTAAAGAAAAAGCAGCTTTGTTGTTATGGTTTTCTGGTGGTACAGAGGACAGGGCACATAATTGCAAATCCAAGGGTCCTGGGTTTGAGACCAGTTTCCCTACAATTTGTTTTCCACCTACAATAAAGATGAAGAAAAAGAAAGACTGACCTTGAACCCAGGACCCTTGGGATTGTGGTCCTGTGTCCTGTCCTCTGCTCCACCACAGAAGCAATCATCAATTGTACTTTTTCTTTACCTATCAATGATGTGCTTGGCCTGAACCCAAGTGGGTGCTAAATGTGTGAAAATATGGTACGTGCCAAAATAGGCATAGCCTATTTTGGCACATAACACACTTTGGAACATTTAGCATCCACTTGCGGCCAAACATACACATCATTGAGAGCCTCAAGGGCCACAGGTGGATGCTTCCAGTGGCAGTCTGGGACACTGGGGAGCCCACTACCAGTGTTCTGAGATGAATTCCCACCAGTAGTGTGGAACACTGGGGAGTCCACTCCCAGTGTCCTCAGTCATGTATTTCCCCCAGTGTTGTGGGGCACTGGGAGCCCACCCCAGTGTCCCCAAACATATATCACCCCCCCAGCAGTGTTGGACACTGGGGAGTACTCTCCCAGTGTTCCCAGACATATATCCCCCCAGCAATGTGGAACACTGGGGAGCCCACTCCCAGTATCCTGAGTCTTGTTCCTTCCCCCTAGCAGTTGAGACACTAGGGAGCCCACTCCCAGCACCATGAAATATGAAAAATAATGTTTTTTAATAAAACCTGTTGGGAAAGAAAACAGTCTCCTGATGTCATTTTTATTTTTAAAGCCCAAAAAGAGAAAACGGTCTCTCATCATCCCCTCCATCCCCCTCTCCCATCCCAACCCTTCCACTGAGCACCCACCACCCCACACCCCTCCTTTGCCCTATACTTACCACCGGAGGTTGTCTGCTGTTAACTTCCATGCACCAGGACACGTCTGCACTGTTCAAAGCCAAACGGCAGACTGAGGAATCAAGGTAAGTGCCATATAATGTATTTCAATGGCATTTTGAACTTATGTTGATATCTTTACCATTTTTAGATATAGTTTCACCAAAGTTTCAATATGGGCTTTTTGCTACACCACCTCATGAACACTGTAATTTCATTAACCAGGCCAGGAAGGTGATTTCGCTGTTGCTGCCCAAAGTGTTTCTTACAGGGTATATCTTTTCTGAAATTACTGTATTACAGGTGGAGCTTACATTTTTGTGACTTTTTTATCATTGGGCTAAGCAAAATTACTGTTTGACACTGTGTTTTATTTTATTCTTGTTTGTTGAAAAGGTTTGTTGTCTCAGAGGTGTTTCAGTCTCCTTCTCACATTGAAGGAGCTAATTGCTTTTCCTCCCACAGCTCTTCCAAAGGATTAGGTGTGTATGTGGGGGGTGGAGCTGGCAAACTGTCAGTAATTTCCAACAGAAAGAAGGGTTAAAAAGTCAGGTTAGTTGATATCTTGGAGGTAGAAGACTTGGTTTGCTGGCCAAGGCACCTAGCTTCACCTGAGCTCTTTCCTTCTAAGACTGCTTGAAAGGCAGAGTAGAGAAACTTACCAGAGCAAGGGAGAAGGATTAAGACTTAGTTTGGCTAAGCAGATTTACTGTGTGGTGGTGTTTTTATTTTTTACTCACAGGGATTGCTACTGTTTGTTGCTAACATTTCATTGCTTTATTTTTTTTTTGATTCAAATTGTTGTTGCTGGTATACCTTCTTCTGCATTATTACAAGGTGTGCCTACAGGGTGTGCTAACAGATTACTGCTGTAATCTTCTGATTCAAATTGTCTTTTGCAAGGTATATCTTCTGTTACTGCTTTATTTTTCTCTGGAGCAAAGTGTTTCTTACAGCGTATATCTTCTCTGAAATTACTGTATTACAGGTGGAGCTTACATTTTTGTGACTTTTTTATCATTGGGCTAAGCAAAATTACTGTTTGATACTGTGTTTTATTTTATTCTTGTTTGTTGAAAAGGTTTGTTGTCTCAGAGGTGTTTCAGTCTCCTTCTCACATTGAAGGAGCTAATTGCTTTTCCTCCCACAGCTCTTCCAAAGGATTAGGTGTGTATGTGGGGGTGGAGCTGGCAAACTGTCAGTAATTTCCAACAGAAAGAAGGGTTAAAAGTTAGGGTTAGTTGATATCTTGGAGGTAGAAGACTTGGTTTGCTGGCCAAGGCACCTAGCTTCACCTGAGCTCTTTCCTTCTAAGACTGCTTGAAAGGCAGAGTAGAGAAACTTACCAGAGCAAGGGAGAAGGATTAAGACTTAGTTTGGCTAAGCAGATTTACTGTGTGGTGGTGTTTTATTTTTACTCACAGGGATTGCTACTGTTTGTTGCTAACATTTCATTGCTTTATTTTTTCTCTGATTCAAATTGTTGTTGCTGGTATACCTTCTTCTGCATTATTACAAGGTGTGCCTATAGGTGTGTGCTAACAGATTACTGCTGTAATCTTCTGATTCAAATTGTCTTTTGCAAGGTATATCTTCTGTTACTGCTTTATTTTTCTCTGGAGCAAAGTGTTTCTTACAGGGTATATCTTCTCTGAAATTATTACAGGTGGTGCTTTACAGGTTTTACAGTTTTATCTAACATTAGGATAAGCTTTCAGGGTTACTGCATTTGTTGTTGACTGATTGTTTCTGTTCTTACCTCCTTGTTCTTTCGTCCGTGGTTCTTCTTTTTAGGCAGGGGAAGGGCCCAGCCACCCACCCCCATCCCCAACCACCCCACGCTACACTCCTTTTATAGGGTACCACAGTTGTGACATTTCCTGTGGCAGAGCAGGAAGGGGCGGATCAGTGGAGCCTCCACAAGGTGATCTCATTTACAGGGGCACTAGTAATTTAACTTGTTATAACAAGTTAAACAAAGCAGAATTAAACCATTACTTGCATTTCTTTTCCTTTTTTTTTCCTTCTAATTACTCTGACTAGGTTACAAACCCAGCAACTTATTTGGAATGGATTTCATTAACTGCAGGTACTGTGGAACAATTTTCAGAAGGACAGTCTTACAGGATTTAGGACACTGTCCTACATGCTGGGCCTTTGGAGATCTTAGGGCTCAGCTCCGGCAGCATGGTAGAGATTGCACGCCTCAAATTTCATATTGAAGAGGAAATACATTATAAGAACCACCCGCCATTTCCCCAGCATCCAACAGAAAAACCTCGACCGCAGAGGGTACTTGGTCCAGGAGGTTGGCAGGTGGTTAGGAGGAGCATATCAGGTGCCCCATCACTCTCTGCTCTCCAACACATTACCTCCAAAAACCATATAAACACTACAAACAGGTATCTGCCTCTATCTCTGAAATCAAATAAAGAGGCAGAAGACACTGCAGAGCAGAACACTGCGGCACAGGAGCTAGCACAACAAAACTCACCCAAATCAGGAACCAAAACTAAACAAGTACAAAGGAAATCAAAAAAACTTCTGATCATAGGAGACTCCATGATTCGGGGAGTTGATACCCATCTCCAGCCAGGGGTGATGGTCAGATGTCTCCCAGGTACATCAGCATGGAGAGACACTGACCGCATTGCTAAAATTGTTCACAAAGCAGGAGAAAACACTAATGTCCTAGTACACATAGGGACTAATGATCTCGCCAGCCAGTCAGTTGTGGAGACCAAGGAACACCTGACTAGGCTGGGTGACAAACTATCATCTATTTCGTCCGGCATCTCCTTCTCTGAGATCCTGCCAGTCTGGGAGAGGGGAGCAGATGGACGGAAGGTCAGAGAAGGGGAGATAGGGGAGCTAAACACGTGGCTCAAGGACTGGTGCCAGGAAAAGGACACAGATTTGTAGGAACTGGCAACAGTTCTGGGAGCGAAAGTTCTTTAAATTTGATGGACTGCATCTGACTAAAGAGGAGTCAGTGCATTAGGACAGAAGTTTAGCGTCTTTGCAGAATATTTAACTAGCAAATGGGGAGAGGTGCAGCACCCCTACACGTCGAATGGGAAGAACACCCTCCCCTCAGCTAGTGGTCAAACAGGAATTCAGCATGTTTGCCGTTCATTTGCATCACCAGGTAAGAAAAAAGGTTTGTCTCCCCATACGATGCACAGGGGTAATGCTAAACTTCACCCAACAACTAACACACCAAAATATGGCCAATGGAAAATCATGTACACAAATGCTCACAGCCTGGGAAATAAGATCCCAGACCTGCAGACAATAATGTCGGAGGCTAAACTGGACATAGTAGCAATTAGTGAGACGTGGTTTACCAGCAACCACAATTGGGAGACTTCAGTACCTGGCTATGTATTGTTCAGAAGAGACCGAGGTGCAAAAAGTGGGGGAGGAGTGGCCCTGTACGTTAATGAAAATATCAAAGGTACAGAAATTCAGAATACACATAAGGAGCCAGAAGAACTGTGGGTCACCCTGGAAACAGGAATGGGACAGCCATAAGAACTGGGGTTGTCTACAGGCCCCCAGACCAGAGGGAGGACATAGACACATTACTGTTAGAAGATATACTAAACATGACAGCTAAAGGGGAGGTTCTGATAATGGGAGACTTCAACATACCAGATACAGATTGGTCAATACCAGCAGGAACATCTGCCAGAACTAGACTCATAGTGGATTCCCTGCAGGGAGGGCCTCAAACAACTGGTACAGCAACCCACAAGAGACAGGGCTATCCTAGATCTAGTACTGACTAACAAAGAAGGGATCACAGATCTCCAGGTAGAAGGTCACCTGGAGCCAGTGACCATCACATGGTATGGTTCAATTTGGCTACTACATCTAAATCATCCCATTCCAAGGCAAACATATGGGACTTCAGAGGAGCTGACTTTGATAAGATGGCCAACAGAGTTAATAGCCCTGGCAAAAGAAACACAGGTGAGGGGTACAGGCAAAGTGGGCAAGCATTAAGAATGCAATACTTGAAGCAACATCCCATTGTGTTAGACAGAAAAGGAAGTGCAAAGAAGAAGGAAACCACTTTGGTTCTCAAATACAGTAGCAGAAAAGGTCAGAGCCAAAAGGCTGGCCTTCAGGAAATATAAGGGAACACAGCGGATGAAGATAGGAGGCATACCAAACTGCCCTAAGGGAAGCAGGTAAGGCAGTAAGGCAGGCAAAGTCCCAAACTGAGGAAACACTAGCACAAACAGTAAAGAAGGTGACAAGACTTTCTATAGATACATTAGTGAAAGGAGAAAGTCCAGAGGGGTATGCTAAGCTTAATGGAGAAAAGGGGAGCATGTGAGGAGGAGGACCCTGTAAAGGCATCTATCCTAAATAGATACTTTGCTCAGTATTTACTGAAGAGAAGGTAGGGTGGGCCACAGCTCTGCATCATGGACACAGGGGAGGGAGGTGAGCACTACTCCCTTCACAAAGAAAGGGTCCTACAAGAGCTTGCTAAGCTCAGGTGGATAAGGCAATGGGACCTGATGGCATACATCCCAGGGTACTAAAGGAGCTAAAGGAGGAACTAGCAGAGCCATTAGCAGAATTGTTTAGTGAGTCTCTGAGCACAGGAGAGGTCCCAGAAGACTGGAGAAGGGCTCATGTGATCCCGCTCCACAAGAGTGGTAGCAGGGAGGGGCGGGGAACTACAGACCCGGTCAGTCTTACCTCAGTAGTGGGCAAGATTATGGAGGCACTCCTTAAGGAAAGGATAGTTCAACACCTGGAATCTAGGGCACAGGATCCAAGACAGCATGGGTTTACAAAGGAAGGTCTGTCAAACTAATCTCATAGATTTCTTTGACTGGGTAACCAGAGTGATGGACCAAGGGGAGCAGTTGATGTCAGCCTACCTTGACTTCAGCAAAGCTTTTTGACACTGTTCCACATAGAAGATTGATAAATAAGCTGGGTAGGCTCAGGGTGGGTCAGAGTTGGTCAACTGGGTGGCAAACTGGTTGGCGGGCAGAAAACAGAGAGTGGTGGTAAATGGTATACAGTCAGAAGAGATGCAAGTCATAAGTGGGGTACCTCAGGGATCAGTCCTGGGGCAGTCTCTTCAACATCTTCATTAGTGACCTTGCAGATGGACTAGAGGGTAAGGCTTGTCTGTTTGCAGATGACACCAAGATCTGCAACAGAGTAGATGATCCAGATGGGGTGGGCAGAATGAGAAGAGATCTGGATAAACTAGCAGAATGGTCAGAAGAGTGGCAACTGGGATTTAATGCAAAGAAGTGCAAAATCATGCACATAGGGAAGAGAAACCCAGCCACCTATAGGCTGGGAGGGAGTTGCTGCAGTCACAAAGGAAGAAAGAGACTTGGGCATCATCATCACTGATGACCTAAAATCATCCAAGCAGACCTCTAAAGCAGTAGGTAAGGCTAGGGGGTGTTAGGGTGTATTAGTAGGGTATCACAAGTCGTAAGAGGGAGGTAATAACCTCTGTACAAGACACTGTTAGGCTCATCTGGTACTGTGTGCAGTATTGAGCCACACCTTCACAAGGCGACATTAACCAAATTGAGGCAGTCCAGAGAAGGGCAACCAAAATGGTGCAGGGACTGCATCAGAAGACATATGAGGACAGATTAACGGAGCTCAATATGTATACCCTTGAGCAAAGGAGGGAGAGAGGTGATATGATCGAGGCATTCAAACACCTTAAGGGCATAAACAAGGTGAAAGAGTCTAACCTGTTTAAATATAAGAAAAATAGCAGGACAAGAGGACACAGCATGAGATTAGAGGGAGGCCGATTAAGGGGGAATGTGAGGAAATTCTTTTTCACAGAAAGGGTGGTGGATGCATGGAATGGCTTACCACAAGAAGTGGTGGCTATGAATACAGTGCAGGGCTTCAAACAGGCATGGGATAGGCATAAGGGAGCAATACAAATGACTATGAATAGATAGGCCACTGACAGAGCAAAGGCCGATAGCACATTTATAAGGTAGAAAAAGAAATGGGCAGACTGGATGGGCCTTGCGGTCCTTATCTGCCGTCAACTTCTATGTTTCTATGTTTCTATGTTGCTAAGTCACCAGTCGGGACAGATTAATGAAATGACAGTGCCAGTGTTCATGAGATGGGGTCCCAAAAAGCCTATGTTGAAACTTTTTTGAAAAAATTCATAAAAATGGCAGAGTTACATGCAGTTGTTGAAATTTTTCTACGCACATGCGTAACTTTGATAACTTTTAATATTTTCACTCCAAACTTTTAACACAGCAATTTTTTCATACCACTTCAAGAACAGTACAGCTGTCATTTTTCACATCCTGCCTAAAACATGTTTTTGTACCTTTGGCGTGGAATGGCTTTTTGGCATGGAGTTGAAAATTTTCACCTATGGCATTTATGAGATGGGGTCATAAGAATACTATGGTGAGAACATGGGGTCAAAATATGAAAGAATGCCAAAGTTATAACCATTCATTGCAATTTCGGTACACCCTCTTGTAACTTTGGAAATGTTAAATATTTTGACCCCAGATTTTCCACATACCCTTCTTATTACCCGACCTCATGTATGTCACAGCTGTCATTTTTATGTTTGCTTGCACGCATGTGCAAGAAACATAGTGCCATCATCCATGATTCTGGATGCAGTGGCATACAGTTGAAAGGGAGAGCTCTGCTTCAGTGAGCAGAGCTCTTCCCCCCCATGCATGCAGGCATACAAGCACTGCATTTTGCTTGCTCATGCGCGCTCCCCCCAACGCACACACTGTATGGCCGACGGGGTGCCCAATCCCCATCAGCTCCAGACCCCCCCAAAAAAACAAGCTTCCCAGTGCCACGCTGGGAGTCCACCCCAGCATGGCAAACAATGTAATGGCCGACGGGGGTGCCAAATCCCCCGTCGGCTCCATGTCTCCAGGCCTCCCAAAACGTTTCCAGGTGCCACGCTGGGAGCCCACCCCAGTGTGGCAGAAACTGTTATGGCAGACAGTGCCAAATCCCCATCGGCCCAGCCCCCACAAGCAGTTTTCAGATGCCACATGCTGAGCCCACCCCAGCATGGCAAATGTCCTGCATTGTCCTCCTTTAAAAAGTCCCTGAAAGAAAAATGGTCCTCACGGTCTCATTGGCCCCTCCCCACCCGCGCCACCCACTGCTCACCCTGCCTCCCACACCCCTCACCCCATACTTACCTCCGGACTCTGGTGCGATGATCTTCAGTGGACCAGGAACACGTCTGCACTCTTCAAAGTCGACCGCAAACTGAGGAAATGCCAGTAAGCTGTATAATATAATAGACAGGGTTTTTTCAACTTTGATGCATATCTCAGGCATTTTTTGAAATTTTTGCACCAAATTTTCAACATGGGGGTTTTTGGGAGCCCTCCTTATGAATTCTGTCACTGTCATGGCATTAATCAGGCCCGAAGGGTGATTTTTCGGTCACTGCACGGAATCACCTTTCAGGACCAATTAATACAATGACAGTGCCAGTGTTCATGAGGTGGGCTCTCAAAAAGCCTATGTTGAAAATTTGGTGAAAAAATTCCTAGAAATGACTGTTTTACAAGCGTGCGTTGCACAGTTCCTACGCATGCTCGTAAATTCGCGAATTATTAATATTTGCACTCCAGATTTTCTACATTGCCATTTTACCACACCTCCCTATGAGCAGTACAGCTGTCATTTTTCACATGCCGCCCAAAATGTGTTTCCGTGCATGTAGCGCACAGTGGCGCAGTAGGTGTGTGCAATCAATGTTTGGGACAGATTAAGAAAATCACAGTGACACTGGTCATGAGCAGAGGTGTTAAAATGGCTATGTTGAAAATTTGGTGACAAAATTCCATAAAATGACTGTGTTACGAGTGAGCATTGTGCAGTTTCCACGCACCCTCGTAAGTTCATGAATTTGTAATATTTTCAGTCCAGATTTTCACCAGTGGCATTTTTCCACACTTCCTTATGAACAGTACAGCTGTCATTTTTCACAACATGGCCGAAATGTGTTTTCACACTTTCAGCACAGAAATGCGTGGTTGCTGTGGGAAATCATTGTTCAGGACAGATAAAGAAAATCACAGTGACACTGTTCATGATCAGAGGTCCCAAAATACCTGTGTTAACAATCTGCTGTAAAAAATCCCCAAACTAGTTACATTATGGGTGTGCATTGCACAGTTTCTACACACGCTCGTGACTTCACCAGTTTTTTTAATATTTTCACAGCAGATTTTCAACATTGCCATTTTTTACACCTCCCCATGAACAGTACCACTGTCATTTTTCACATCCTGTTCGGAATGTGTTTTTGCACCTCTGGTGCCAAATGCTGTCGTCGCTATGCAAAAGCAGCTTCCGGCTAACAAACTGATATTGCCACTGTTCATGAGGTGGAGATCACAAAAAAACCATGTTGAAAATTTGGAGTGAAAATACCAATGAATGTCTGAGGTGTTAGGGTTTCTGACCATAATGCCCCACCCTGTACAGAATGACAGGCATCAGGGCTGTGGCTTGGGATTGTTGCCTGCAATGCTCATACCATTCCACCCCCACCCACACCCCGCAGCCAGTGAGAGGTATCGAGGTGTGCCTTGGACTCTTTGGCCCCAAAGCTCATCCCATCTCCTATACTGCACCCATCTCACCATATTTCCTGATGGAATGGGGTGCGCATAAGGGCCAAAGACCCCAAGGCACACCGTGACACTTGTCAGTGTCTGCAGGGTAGGGTGTGGTGAAATGGCATGGCTGTTATGCCTGACGACTCAAAGGCACACCCCAATGCCTGTCACTATCTGCAGGATGGTGACGGGCTTGGCTTCAGTTCAATACTTCACTGCCATTCCTAGTATGCAGCTCTGTAACTCCTACACTACCAATGCCAATGCCAGCAAGCAAACATTCGGCATTGACAAATGCTTGTTCAAACTGTGGCCAAAATGTGTTTTTGCACCTGTGGTGTGGAATGGCATTGCAGTTATGCAGAATTATGTGTTGGTGGGGATTTGAACGTTTTCTCAACCAGGTACATGTGCTGGGGTAATAAGATGGCTATGCTGATAATTTGGTTATGCATCTATGGAGGGATGAGTGCACAGGGTTCAAAGGACCCTACGCTCCCACAGTAAAATAAGAAAAATTGTGGAGCATGGGAGCACAGGGTTGTGGACCCTAATGCTCACTCCATTCTCCTATGCTGTACCCATCTTACCTTGCTTACTCAAAGAATGAGGTGATCATTAGGGTTCACAACCCCAAAACACCCCTCATACCTGTTCCTGCATGCACACTGGGGGCGGGGTCTTAGGCTTGAGCACCCTAAGATTGTATTTCCCTACTTTTGATGCCTCAACCCTAATGGTGCATTAATGAAGCTTTTTGCAAAATATAGATAGATATATACAGTATATATATATATATATAGACATACTGTATGTGTAATGTTATTGCAATATATTTTCCAGTACTGCATTCTCAGTTTACAAGACAACATTGGAATAGAGTCTTGCAAATGTTTTCAAATCTTTTCCAGATACAACTGGATTTCTTCTGTGTGTTGTAATTTTGTGTTTTGAGTTTTGAGTTTTGGAAGAGTCATTCATAATCAGAACACTTTTTGGACATTTCTGTCACATGGCCAGCAAATATATTTTATAGCAAACTCTGTAAACACTTCTGGCTGGTCCACAAACACCAGGTTTTATCACTAGTATGAATTAAAAAGTAGAAAAGCTAAAACTCTGTTTCCACTGTAACATTCTGACATATCTGTTACTGCAAATTTTCAGCTTCAATGATAAAACTGACATCATGCATAGATAATGATGGTGAAGGTGTTCAAACATTGTGCTTTCATCTGCTGAATTTGTAAGAGAACTGACATGTTTCTTATTTCTGAGTCAAACCTTTTTGTTCATATCACTTGAAAAACATCTGCTATACTGCCTTTAAGCTCTGAAACAGTATTATACTTGCTTGTTATTGGTCTCTGAACATAGAATTCAAGCTTTCAAAAACATAATTTTTTGGTTAAAAAAATATTATGCAACCCTTGTCTACTTTGTGAATATATTTAGAGTCCCTTGATTTCTTTTTCCCGAGAGAGAGATTGCTGTGCATTTTTTTAATTCATTCTAGGCTGAATTTTTTTGCACAGACCAGTTTTCTTTCTTTTCCTACCGTCATCATGATGTATTATTCCAGAGAAACATAAATGCTGCATGAGTATATCACTTGCATAGTATGCCATGCAGCCCATCTCATTCCCATTGGTAAATGGATAAACTACAGAACAAGTACACTGCATACCCTTAAAATATCCTATAGCACAGAGAGAGATGATATAGAATATAGATATATATATATATATATATATATATATATATGTAACATATGTATATATTCATTGCAAAAAACTGCATTAATGCAAAATTTAGGGTTCAGGCCAAAGCCACAAAAGTTGGGAAATGTGACTTTAGGGTTTAAAACCCTAAAACCCGAACCTCAACCCTAAATCAAATCAGGGGTGGACTCTTCCTAGGGGTTGTCAGCACTAAAGTTCATCCCATTCTGTACACTGTACAAAACATACACACCTAATGGGGTGCGCTTTAGGGGTGACAACTCCTAGGAAGCATCAGCCCCGATTTGCTTTACAGGTAAGGTTGGGATTTTAGGGTTGGAAACCCTAAAGCCACATTTCCCTACTTTTTTCACATTAACCTGAATCTTAAATGTGGCATTAACACATTTTTTTTTTTTGCAAAGAATTTCCTTTCTTGTTGAGACAGAGTTGAGATAGTATTATCTTAGCCTTATTTGCCTGTGGAGAGCAGGGCCCTCTGAGCCCTGTGTTCCCATGCATGCATAGTTTTTCAGATAGTAGAACTGTATCCATATTTGTCTGACCAAGCATGGGGCCTGGAGGGCCTTGTGCGTCTGTCCCTCCATAGATGCATATATATATATATATATATATATATATGTTTATGTGGGCCCTGCACTTCCATTTGTTGGACAACACCAACATATTTTTCAGCATAGCCTCTTAATACCCCACCTTATGAATCTGGTAGTAAAAACTGTCAAATCCCTGCTGAAATGTCATTCCACCCCACTGCATCATTCCACACCACAGTTATGAAATGACATTTTGGCCAATATTTGAAAAATGACAGCTGTCACATTCATGAGGTGGCGTAAAGAAATGGCTATGTTGAAAACTTGGGATAAAAATATTGAAAATTACAAAATGTACAATCAAGTGCAGGGAAATGCCATCAGATGCACACAACTTTGCCATTTTAAAATGTTTTTGTCCCCCAAATTTTCAGCATACACATCTTATGATCACACCTCATGAACAGGTATGGTGCATACTGTATTTTGAAATCTGGCCCAAAAGATGATTTTTCTGACTGACCACCAAATCACCTTTCTGTTAGGATTTGTGAAATGGCACCAACATTGTTCAAGAGGAGCGGTCTCAGAAAGGGTACATTGAAAATTTGATGTCAATATCTTTAAAAGTGACAAATTTATGCACCAAAGTTGAAAACCCCATTGAAATACATTGGACCGCACTTACTTTATTTCTCATATAGCAGTTGCTGGTTCCAGCAAGGTGTTCAGGTAAGTGAGGGTCTGTGTGGGGGGACTGGTGGCAGGTTAGTGAGTGCATCACCGATGGACCTTTTTTTACAGATTAAAAGACATAGAGGGACCATTTTCTTTTTTCAATTTCTGATGGACATAAGAGGGTGGGGGGTGCCTCTAGCTACCAGGGCAACTGCAATAATCAAGGGCAACAGCTATCAGAGGGGTGCCACTAGACACCAGGGATAAAGTGAACATTAGAGGGTGCCATTAGACACCAGGGAGAAATATAAATTATTTATACTATTAAAAAACATGGAAAGGGCAATCAGCCAGTGGGGGGGGTGCCACTAGACACCAGGAAAATATAATGTCATTATGGAGACAACAATTGGATGGTGGGTGATGCTACTAGACACCAGGGAAAAGATGCCACCAAAGAGAAAATGATTTTCCCTTCACAAAAAAGGATCTTTTTTCATGACCTGTGATAAGAAAACATAATCTTTTTTTTGTATCATGAGTCATGAAAAAAGATTCATCAGGTTAAAAATAAACATTTCCAGGGCATTTCAGTAAGAGTTAAGTGCAGAATCCAGTTGGGGGGGAGGGGTTCCCAATAAGCAAGTTACATGTGTTGTTGCTCTCCACAATGTAATGTGTGTGGTTTTCCAAATTTAGAATTTTTAAGGGGGGAAAAAACAAGATGGCAGCAAGTGGAGAAAGATTATTGCCCTCACGAAAAGGATTCTCCATAGGAAAACTTCATGTAGCTATTTTTTTAGGCTGACTGAGCATGCAGAGAACCTACAATTTTAAAATGTAATTACTTTGGAGTGAATTAATATTTTTTCACCAAACCAGCAAAGGAAATCCTTCTGAGGCAGACCATTTCTACCCTGAAAATTTCAGACCAAAATCCCGAAATGTCTGGGTGCAACTCGATGGCAATTAAAAAAAAGGGAAAAAAAACAGCCATTTTCATGTTGTTTTGCTATCCGCAGCTCAGAATCCACACATCCGACTGAAATAAAACTTGGAACATCAAGAGATCTACCTACAAGACCACACATGCAAAATGTTGTGCAAATCTGTTGAATGGTTGCAAAGTTATTAAAGTGCACAATTTGAGGTTTAACATAGAAAGCCCTCTTCAACCCTAAATAAGGTGGCTCTACTGTTCCACTACAATATATTATACTGACACAGTAGCACCAGTATAGTTATGGCTGAGTGACGGATTCTATGTTAAACCCATAACTTTGCACCTTAATAGCACTGGCAGCATTTGGCAAAATTAGTTATAATTTGCAAGGCATTGTCTAGCAAGCAAGGTCTAAATATGTGGAAAGTTTTGTGATGGCAGCTTGTGCTGTTTCCAAAATTCACATATGTCAGTTTCTTGTAGATGTCAAAATTCTTTCCTTTATTTAACATGGATTTTTGGTTTAGCTCTCACATACTGCCTACATGGAACTGAATTTTTTTCCAAACCTTTCAGAGTAGAAGTGTGCTTTACTACACGAATGCCTTTAGAAGGTTTCATGAAAAAATATTAAATAATTCCAGAAATATAAGGATTTAATTTTTTTCTGTTCTGCACATGCTCAGTAGTGTTTTTGGATAGTGTTCTGATACAACACAAAAAATTCCATCTCACAGACCATTTCTGTTTTGTCACCAATTGCTTCTCATCACACGGAAAAACTTTTTCATGTCATGATGGTTGCCATCTTGTTCCCCCTTCCCTGAAGTAAAAAAACAAAACAAACATGGAAAATACATAAAAATTGTGTAAGTTTAAAGAGATTCACAAAGAAAAGGCACTACACCCAACAGTTATGGGCCTTACTGCCACAGAAGTCCAGCAGTGTGCAAATATCCCAATTTGATGCAGAATTAAAAAAATTATTTGCTACTTAAAATTAATAAAACTGAGCCCCATGGACTTCCCAGTTATGAGTGCCACCCCTGCTCCGCCCCATGCTCACTTACATGATGATGAGATGCCAATGAGAGCACGGGGGTGTGCTCCATTTTAAGCAATGGGCAGTGGCTTTTGCTTAAAGTTTTTATCTTATCATGGGCACTTGGTAATAAAATGTGGGCACTGGCTGACTAAGAAAGGCCTTCTTAGTCGACTGGTGCCCATGTTTTATTACCAAGTGCCCATGATAAGATAAAAACTTTAAGCAAAAGCCACTGCCCATTGCTTATAATGCAGCATGCCCCTGTGCTCTCACTGGCAACTTGCCATCATGTAAGTGAGCGTGGGGTCTGAGCAGGGCCAACACTCATAACCGGAAAGTCTATGGGACCCAGTTTTATTAATTTTACATAGCAAATCATTTTTTAAATTCTGCATCAAATTGGGATATTCGTACACTGCTGGACTTCTGTGGTGGTGAGGTACATAACTGTTGGATGCAGTGGCTGATCCATTTATCTTGGTGGATCTCTTTAAAAACAAACACCTGAACATAGCTAAACAGGACCCTTTTATCTAGATTCTGGTGTTTATTTTTTCAAACAATGGCCACAGATACCTTTTCTAGGCACCTCAAAATCAGGGTGCCCAGCTCAATGAGAGGAGCCCCTAACCTGTGTTCTCTGTATGAGAACAGCAGGACTTTCTTGAATGCTGTATCTGGAGTGCAGTCATGCTGCTGGCTTCAGTTGAAGCAGTGAGCCAACAATCCCCTGTTCTGTCAGTCTCTGTCCTCTGTCTATCTGTCTAACTATCTAGCTATCTATCTGTCTGTCTGTCTGTCTGTCTGTCTATCTGCCTATCCTATGCCTATTAAGGGGAAGATTACACAATGGGGGGAGGTAGTAACAACAACAAAAATGGAAAGGGACCTGGGGGTAATGATATCAGATGACCTTAAGGTTGGCAAGCAATGTGAGAAGGTGGTAGGGAGGGCTGGGGGATACTGGGATGCATAGGGAGAGGCATCACCAGCAGAAAACAAGAAGTTGTTATTCCCCTGTACAGACAGTTGGTGAGACCCCATCCGGAGTACTGCGTCCAGTTCTGGAGACCCCACCTCTGCAAGACATAGACAAGATGGAGGCAGTTCAGACGAGGGCAACTAAAATGGTGCAGGGTGTGCAAGAGAAGCCATACGAGGAGAGACTAAAGGAGCTTAATATGTATACCCTTGAGGAAAGGAGGAAGGGGGGGATATGATAGAAACTTTTAAGTACCTCAGTGGAATCAACAAAGTCCAAGAGGGTAGCATCTTCCAGAAAAAGAGATGTGCAAGAACAAGGGGACACAATTCGAAGATAGAGGGGGACTGCTCAGGGGCAATGTGAGGAAGTATTTTTTCACAGAGAGGGTGGTGGATGCATGGAATAGCCTTCCTGAGGAGGTTGTGGGGTCTAAAACTGTGGGAGAATTCAAGAATGCATGGGACAGACATAAGGCAATTTTTGTGGGGGGTAGGAAGAAATAGGCTGTTGGTTAAATAGGATCTGCAGCTTATCCTCTAGGTAGGGAAATGAGCAGACTAGGTGGGCCAAGCGGTCCTTATCTGCAGTCAAAGTCTATGTTTCTATTTTTCTATGTTTCGATCTATCTATCTATCTATCTATCTATCTATCTATCTATCTATCTATCTATCTATCTATCTATCTATCTGTCTGTCTGTCTGTCTGTCTGTCTGTCTGTCTGTCTGTCTATCTATCTATCTATCTATCTATCTATCTATCTATCTATCTATCTATCTATCTTTATGTTTCATAATTCTCAGCCAAGAAACTGCATGACTAGGAAACCATCAAATCAGTTTGCAGAAAAAAAAATTGCTGCTCCCTATTCAAGCACGCAATCCTACAGCAGAACAGCATCCCAATCATGTTGAGCAAATGCCAAGTAGCGTGCAAAGTGCTTATTATATCAGGGTTTTAAATAATTGATTAGCAGTTTTTTTCTTGGCACAATGCTAACCGTACAGAAAGCATTTACATAGGTCTTCTAGAAGTGTTATGTTTGTTAAACACAGTGAGACAAGTGCTATGCATTTTCACAGTGTTTTAGAACTTTTATGAGCAAAACGCTAATCAATTTTTAGAGTTAAATAAAACCCTGTATATGAAGGCTATGCTCTTTGGTGTTCTGGTGCAGTACTATTGTGAACAAATTGCAATGTACCTCATCAGTCTGGAGAGTAAATATGCTGCCTGCAGGAATCAAACCTCAGAGCTGCCCCCAGCCGGGGGGTGTGGGGACGGCAGGCTGGGAACTAACATGCTCAATGTATGCATACATAGATACATAGATGCATAGACAATGTTGGCAGATAAGGGCCTATGGCCCACCCAGTCTGCCCATTTGAGCTTGTAAGTTCACTTTATGTTTTCCTAGAAGTCTGTTGCTCCTTACCCTGACTTCCAGAATTTCCTTATGTCTATCCCATGCATTCTTAAATGCCGTGATTGTACCAGCCCTCACTACTTCCTCTATCAGGGTGTTCCACTTGTTCACCACCTGTTCTATGAAGAAATTCTTCCTCACGTTTCCTCTGAATTGCCCTCCCTCCAACTTCATCCCACGCCCTCTAGTCCTGGAACATCTTTTTCACTGAAAAAATAGTGTATTCCTACGCCCTGTTCCTCCCTGTAAGATAATTGTATGTCTCTGTCATATCCCCTCTCTCTCTCTCTCTCTCCTTTCCTCCAGTGAGTACATATTCAAGTCCTTCAACCTGTCCTCATAGGACATGTGATGCAATCCATGTACCATCTTTCTTGCTCTCCTCTGAACCTTCTCTACCCTGTCTATGTCCTTACACAGGTAAGGTCTCCAGAACTGTACACTGTACTCCAGATGGGGCCTCACTAGTGTCTTGTATAGTGGCATTATGGCCTCCCTTTTTCTGCTGGTGATGCCCCTGCCTATGCATCTCAGCATCCTATTTGCTTTACCTGCTGCCTTGTCACTCTGTTTCCCTACCTTGAGGTCATTAGAGATAATAACCCCAAGATCCCTTTCCTGCTTGGTGCATGCTATATCCTCACCCTCCAACTGAAACATAGAAACATAGAAACATAGACTTTGATGGCAGATAAGGACCGCTTGGCCCATCTAGTCTGCCCATTTCCCTACCTACAGGATAGGCCATAGATCCTAGTTAACCAACAGCCTATTTCTTCCTACCCCCCACAAGAAATTGCCTTATGTCTGTCGCATGCATTCTTGAATTCTCCCACAGTTTTAGACCCCACAACCTCCTCAGGAAGGCTGTTCCATGCATCCACTACCCTCTCTGTGAAATAATGCTTCCTCACATTGCCCCTGAACTGCCCTCCTCTATCTTTAAATTGTGTCCCCTTGTTCTTGCAAGTCTCTTTTTCTGAAAGATGCTACCCTCTTGACTTTGTTGATTCCACTGAGGTACTTAAAGGTTTCTATCATGTCCCCCTCTCCTTCTTTCCTCAAGGGTATACATATTAAGCTCCCTTAGTCTCTCCTCATCGGCTTCTCCTGCAGACCCTGCACCATTTTAGTTGCCCTCCTCTGACTACCTCTATCCTGTCTATGTCCTTGAGGTGGGGTCTCCAGAACTGGACACAGTACTCTAGATGGGGTCTCACCAACTGTCTGTACAGAGGATAACAACTTCCTGTTTTCTGCTTCTGATGCCTCTCCTATACATCCCAGTATACCCCCAGCCCTCCCTACTGCCTTCTCACATTGCTTGCTAACCTTAAGGTCATCTGATATGATTACCCCAGGTCCCTTTCCTTTTTGTTGTTGTTACTACCTCCCCACCCATTGTGTATTCTTCCCTGGGTTCTTGTTTCCCAGGTGCATTATTTTCACTTCTTTGCATTGAATCCTAGCTGCCATACTTCTGACCATTCCTCCAACCTTGCCAAGTCCCTTTTCATCCTTTCCACGCCTCCTTGTGTATCAACCCTGTTGCAGATCTTTGTGTCATCTGCAAAAAGGCATACTTTTCCTTCCAGTCCCTCTGCAATGTCACTGATGAAGACATTAAAAAGGACTGGACCCAATCCTGAACCCTGTGGTACCCCACTAGTAACCTCTCTTTCTTCAGAGTGGACTCCATTTACAATTACCTTCTGTGTCCTGTTGTGCAGCCAATGTTTTACCCAGGCTACCACCCTGGGACCCACTCCCAGGCTGGTTAATTTGACTATTAATCTTTTGTGTGGGACTGTGTCAAATGCCTTGCTAAAGTTTAGGTAGGCCATGTCCACAGCCCCTCCTGGTCTACTACTTTGGTCACCCAGTCAAAGAAATCAATTAGATTCATCTGATATGACCTTCCGCTGTGACTCCATGCTGCCTTGGGTCCTGTGCTCCACTGGCCTCTAGGTACTCAACTATTCTTTCCTTCAGAAGTGACTCCATCACTTTTCCTACCACAGAGGTCAGACTGACAGGTCTATAGTTTCTGCCTCTGTCTTGGTCCTACTTTGTGAAGGGGAATCACATCCGCCTTCCTCCAGTCCTCAGGTACCACACCATCCTCCCATGATTTATTAAAAGAGTAGCCAGTGGTTTCACTAGTTCCTCCCTTAATTCTTTTAGAATTCTGGGGTGAATTCCATCAGGACCCATTGCTTTGTCCACCTTCAGTTTTAGGAGTTCTTGCAGAACCCTTTCTTCTATGAAAGGACTGGGATCGACCCCCCTATCAAGAGTGCTTCTGTTAATTGGATTAGGCACTTCCCCCTCCTCTTTTGTGAATACTGAGCAGAAATATTCGTTCAGTATCCCTGCTTTTTCACTGTCCCTGATATGTTGTTCCAGGGTTTTTGTGCTCCATATGCATTATCTTGCACTTCTTTGTACTGAATTTCAACTGCCAAACCCCTGACCATTCTTCAAGTTTCTGCAGGTCCCTCCTCATTCTGTCTACACCCTCTGGCGTGTCCACTCTGTTACAGAGCTTTGTGTCATCAGCAAACAGCAAGATTCTGCCTTCTAGATCCTGCGCAATGTCACTGATGAAGACGTTGAATAGGACCAGTCCTGGCACTGATCCCTGTGGTACCCCACTGGTCACTTCCCCCTGTGGAGTGACAGCCATTTACCACCACCCTCTGTGTCCTGCCACCCAGCCAGTTACCTACCCACCACACTAGTGTCCTGCCCACTCCCATATTCCCAAGTTTGTTTAATAGCCTTCTATGTGGCACTGCCCTCCCCAATCCACCTCCCTTGTCACCCAGTTGAAAAATTCAATGAGGTTGGTCTGACATGACCTCCCCCTGGTGAAACCATGCTGTCTTGGGTCTTGTAGTCCTTTGGCAACCAGATGTTCCACCAATCTCTCCTCCAGTAGTGCTTCCATGATCTCCCCCACTACCGAGGTGAGGCTGACTGGTCTGTAGTTCCCTGCTTCCTTTTTGTTCCCACTTTTGTATAAGGGGACTACATCTGCTGTCCTCCAGTCTTTGGGTACCTCCCCTGTTTTCAGTTACTGGCCAAACAGGATTGCCAGAGGTTCAGCCACCAACTTTCTTAGTTCTTTTAGGACCCTGGGGTGCACCCCATCTTGTCCCATTGATTTATCAACTCTTATTCCTTCCAGTTCTTTCAGGACCCTTTCTCGTGTAAAGGGACTTTTGTTCATTTCTGCACTGTTCTCACTCCTTGTACTCCCTTCAGGCCCATTACCCTCCTCTTCCTCAGTAAAGACTGAGCAGAAATACCTGTTCAATATGTCAGCTTTACTGTTGCCATCCTCCACGTGGACCCCATCCTCCCCCTTCAGTCTCACTATCCCTCCCTTTGCCTTTCTATTTTCACTTGTGTACCTATAAAAGGTTTTATCCCCTCTACCCACTGATTTTGCAATGTGCTCTTCTGTCTGAGCTTTGGCTTCCCTTACTGACTTCCCTGCCTCCCTTTGTTTCTCCTGGTACTTCTCCCTATCCCCTTCAGCCTGCATCTTTTTGTATCGCCTGAATGCAATCTTTTCGGCTTTCATTTTCTCCACTACCTCCTTGGAAAACCACAATGGCCTCCTTTTCCTTTTCCCCTTGCTAACCTGCTTAATGCATAATTCTGTTGCTCTCGTAATCCCCATTTTAAATATTGCCCACTATTCATCAACCCCTGATTCCTGCCCCATTCCCATTAATGCCTCTTTCAAGCATTTCTCCATTTTCCCAAAGTCTGCCCCCCTAAAATCCAGGATATGTGTTTTTGTGCGGTTTGGTTCTGCTCCTTCTGTGATTTCAAACCACAGTGACTGGTGGTCACTGTTACCCCATCACACTGTCCCCGTTTGCGAGCACAGGGTCCATTATTGCCTTCTGCTGAGTTTGTTCCATGACCAGTTGCTTGAGGAAGGCACCTTGAAGGGAGTCCAGGATAAATTGGCTCCTGGTTGATGCTGCTGCTGGGAGGCTCCAGTCCACATCTGTAATATTGCACAAGTATGCATGTGGGATCTGCTCTGAAGCTGAAAACTTGCAGCTATATTCTAATAAGCTGTTTGCTTAAAGAGCTAATGTACTGCCTGGAAACTGCCTGCAATTAATTGTAACTTTCAGATGTAGTCGGCTATCACTGGGTACTGGGGTGATGTGTGGAACAGCACTCTGTCTGGAGGAAAAAAAAGTCAGTTCTGTTCCTCCTGCTACATCAACACTGGGACAACATTGACTATGACATCACTAGTAACCAATGAGAACCATTTCTCACTGCCAGGTTTCACTTTCACATGAAGCAGCAGGGACTGGCTCTCCCTGGTTACTAGTGATGTCACAATTTCCTGCATTTTGATTGGTAGCTTTGGAGAGTCACTGCTCAGGCTGCAAGGATTGTGGTGCCTCAAGGTGTTTGGTCTCATTTCTGGTGATGCAGTAGGAGGAAAAGAACTGACTTTTTTTTCCCTCCAGACAGAGTGCTGCTCCACACCTCACCCCAGTACTGCCAGGTGGAAAATCGTCTAATTAACATACAGAAAAGAAAAAATAATTGAGATATAAGATGTGATAGCTGACTGCCCCTGAAAATTACTATTAATTCCAAGCAGTATACTAGCTCTTTAAAGGGTGAAGGCCACCCCTCTGCTGAACAGGTGCTGCAGTGTGCCTTTAGCCCTGTTATAGTTTAACAACTAGAACATATTTGTTCTGAATAATATTTTCCTGGGACAATTGCTTGGTCATGAATCATGCTAGTTATGGAGACCAACACATTCCCGCATGTGGTGCATATCAACAGATAACTGGCATTTATGACCAGACTTTGCTGCCAGAGAGGAGTGAAGGCACCTACAGTAGTTTTACCTTAAAAGTATATTTGCATTTATTTATATTTGAAAGTAGCATGGTAAGTGGGAAAAAAAAAGAGATTTCTAGGCAGTGTTTGGAGCACTTTAAAACTTGGGTATTACATTTTTTTTTTATTCTTTGTTAACTGGGTAAGGCCCAATAGGCACAACTGCCTGTTTTCAAGGGCAGCCCAGGAGCTTTAGGCTTGTTACGTGACTTGCTCAGAGTCAAACAGTATGCAAGTGGAGGTTGGGGGAATCAAATCCAGATCTGCTGAACCAAGCTCATTCACAGCTCATTACTCTAACCTCTAGGCTATACTGCCAGCCAAATTCTAACAGGTGGTGTGGGGGGGACTAGGGTGGGTACATTCAGGAAGCCCTGTGAATGAGGTGTGTACAGTAATTAGGGGTTAGAGTTGACAGAGGCTTAGTGCCTTCTTATAGAGTAGAGCTGACAGAGGCTTAGTGCCTTCTTATAAGAACACTATAAAAAGTATTTCCACTCTAACGTGTCCAGCACATTTGTGTCCCACCATGTGAGTAGAACAGTGAAGGAGTGGAAATGGTTACTGGCATCTTAGGCATTGGCAGTGGCAGGAAAGCAGATGACCATGTTAGTCGATTAGAGTAAGGTTCCTGTTCACTCCTGTTGGAACAGTCACTGTTGGCAAGTGCAGAAAGTCAAAGGTAGGCCAAAACTGGGAATAGGAAGGGGAAAGGGGAAAATTATTTAACCAGAAAAGGTACACTAAGCCAAAGCTTGCTTCCAGGTACAACATGGGAGCACAAAGAAGTTAAGTGACTTGCTCAGGGTAATAAAGTATGCAAGTGAGGGCTGGAGGATTCAAACCCAGGTCTCCATGTTTACAGCTCAGAGCCCTAAACCACTGTGCTATATTGCCTATCAAGGGTAGGAGTATAAAGAGATTTAAACAAGGTATGGGGAACACAGATAGAAATAAACAAACAAACAAACAAAAGGGGAAAACTAGAAACATCCTATCAGGGGTAAGAGTACAAAAATACTTCCAAGTAACACAGCGAGAATAGAAGTTGGTAATGCTGGGAGTGGTGGAGGGTAGTGGCTGTGGAGCAGCAGTTTTCAGAGAGACCTTCTGGAGATCACAATTCTGCCCCTTCTCTGTGCACCTCTCTGGGCTGAAGGAGGAGGTCGCTAGACTCCAGGACAAGTTGGCTGGGATTCTGGTGGCCTCTTACTTCACTCAGGGGCCTCCAAGTCTGCCACTGTTGCCTCAGATATCTTATATCTTTTATATTTTATTCTGAGGTGAGCAAATGCATCATAAATAAATGGAACATGAGTTATACCAATATCTGCCACTTTACCTTATCTGTGCCCCAGCTGACTCACCATTGCTGTCTTTACTCAATCCTAGGATGACGTTCCCTAACCTCACATCAGCTATGTACCCAAGGGTGTACCATAGACAAGATTATTATATCACCTAAACCTGCTGATATGTATGCTCACTAAAATTGATCAGGCTTACCCCTTGAGATCTAATGATCTGTCATTTCTGTTTATGCCTAAATGCACCAAAATGTAGGTGAGCAAGTTCTTTACTTCTTTGCCCCTGAGCTCTGGAACTCACTTCCACCTAACCTTAGGGTCTCTTAGACACATCTTGCTTTCAAGAATGAGCTTTGTAAGTTCCTATTGAACTCTGGTAAGTGCTGTTGTACCTGAAGCATTGTACCATTACCAGTATGTGCCTTTTATTTGATTTTCATTTGTACTCTGGATTTAGTCTGCTCCAAATTTCTGGATTCCAGTATTACTTGATTCTCTTGATGTATGCAAGATTTTCTTGTACTCTTGGTCCACTGTGCCACTGTTATTTATTGCTGAATGTCTCCCTGGTCATGCCTAAAAATAGACACTGCACTGTCTAGTGCATGTACCTGGTAAACAAAAGCTAAATAAATAAGAATCCATCACCTTAGTAACATCAGCCAGTAGCCCCTGTTGTCCTGCCATTGGTCTGCTGGAGTATTCTGGAGAGCTGAAGAGGGGTGAAGAAAGTGAGGGGAGATGCATACTGTTTTTGCTATAGATCTTTTCAACTCCTCACTCTCCACCCCTCTCCAGATGCCCATGCCCAGTGAGACTCCAGTGGTTCCTTCCGTGTGGTTGGAGTCAGCCCCCCAGTGGTTGGAACCCATTCTGCCTGACTAAGGCCAGGTTACAGGGGGAGAGGTTACAGAAAAGATGACATCTGTTGCAGTGCTTGGCAGATGTTGTATTGCATTTCAACCCTCATAGATGCATTAATTCAGTTTTTTGAAACAACTAATTCAATTACTTTTTGAAAAGATATCTAAGACCGTCTTCATATTGATGCTCCGTGCACTTGTTTCATGAATGGCCCTGCAGATCACTCATGAAGCCATTGTATGGTGACACGTAGTGTGTCAGACCTCTAAATTTATTTGTGAGTGGCCCTGCCACTCACAAGGTAGCTCCATAATGATGCTCACTACTACAGACTTGTAACTTCCTTTACTAGTGGCTCATGTGGCCATTCATAAAACAGCTGCATGGTAATGTTTGTTGTAAGGGCATAGGTCAGAAAGAATAGGCAGACTAGGAGAAGTTCTAAAATTCACAGATAGCATTTTATTATTATCAATAACAATAAAATAGAAGAATAAAACTGCACAGTATAGTTCTTGATTAAGGCAGTACAAATAAAAGCAGTCCTGCATCTGAGTCACCCCCCTGAAAAAGCATTTCCCTATTTATATAAGTTGTTTTTGCCTGGCAATTCAAACTCTAGATTCTCTTGTAAGTTACTTTGCCTGCTTTTTTCACAAAATGTATCAAAACTTTGTCATTTGTCTTCCTGAAGACAGCCTGAAGAGCATATCTAGTCTTAACAGGTGCAACACAAGATCACATTTTTTTGTCAAGCTGGTTTCATGTTAACAATTCTGTAAACAAGCTTGTGGAGGTCAAATACCTATACAGGCATGATGGTCTGCATCTATCCTGGAGGGGAACCAGGATCCTAGGTGATAGGTTTAAATGCTTCAATGGCAACCATTTAAACTAGCCAAGGGGGAAGGCACTGAAGAGAAGGGAAATCCTAGCCCCCCCCCAAAAATCAGGGTAATTAGTGAGGTAAACACCAAGATAGAGCAGTCAATAGGGAGAAGGGCAGGGTAAATGGAGAAAAAGACAAAGGCAGTAGGGACAGGGATGGGGCAAAAGAAATAAAGCCATAAAAATTGAAGGTAATGAGTACCAATGCCCGTAGTCTAGGTAAAAGCTCCCTGAAATGGTGGCTTTGATGGAAGAGGGATGCCTAGATATTGTGGCAGTCACAGAAACATGGTACACAGAGAGCCATGACTGGGATGTCAGTATACCAGGGTACACAATCTACAGGAGGGACAGGGAGGGAAGAAGAGGAGGAGGAGTAGCTCTCTATGTAAGGGAAGGGATCAAAGCAACAGAACTAAAGGGTAAACAGGGAGGAGAGGAGGCACTGTGGGTCACCCTGGAGACTGGAAATTGTTCCACAATCCGCACAGGCGTTGTATACAGACCCCCGTCTCAGGGGGAGGAAATGGACAAAGAAAAGATGGAAGGCATCCTTGGGATGGCAGAGAAAGAGGAGATATTGCTGATGGGGGACCTGAATATGCCAGATGTTGACTGGACCACCTTTGCTGCAGCCACATCCAAGAGCAGGGCCATTCTTGATGCCCTACAGGGAGCATGCCTCAGACAGCTAGTTTTGGAACCCACTCAGGAGAAAGCAATCTTAGACCTGGTACTCTCAAATGGGGACAGAGAGAGAATCTCTGATCTTGAAGTGGGTAGCCATCTGGGAACAAGCAACCACCAAACAGTGTGGTTCACGATAAACTTAGCTGTAGAGTCAAGCCACACAAAAGTGAAGGTACTGGACTTCAGGAGGGCTGATTTTGCCAAAATGGGAGAGTGCCTCAGAAAAGCACTAGGAAACAGGCAAGAAGGTGGGTGGGAGCAACAATGGGGAAACATCAAAACCGCCATCACAGAGGCAACAAGCCTTTGTGTGAAGCAAATAAACAAATCAAAATGAAAGAAAAAAACACTATGGTTCTCAAAAGAAGTGGCAGGGAAGGTAATGGAGAAAAAGATAGCATTCAGGAAGTATAAGGAAACACAGAAGGAGCAGAAACGAGAACTGTACCAGTTAAAACAGAAGGAAGCGGGTAAGGCAGTCAGAATAGCAAAGGCCCAAACCAAGGAAAAGATAGCTAACTCAGTTAAGAAGAGGGATAAAACCTTTTATAGGTACATTAGGGAGCAAAGAAAGACTAAGGCAGGGATACTGAGGCTGAACAAAGAGGAAGGTGGATGGGCATAGAGTGACAGTGAAAAAGCAGGGATACTGAATGAATACATCTGCTCAGTATTCACAATGGAAAACCAGGGGGAAATACCTAATCCGGTCAATAGAAGCACTCTGGATAGGGGGGTTGATATTAGTCCTTTCACAGAAGAAGGGTTCTGAAAGAACTCTTAAAACTGAAGGTGGATAAAGCAATGGGGCTTGATGGGATTCATCCCAGAATTCTAAAAGAACTAAGGGAAGAACTAGTAACACCACTGACTACCCTTTTTAATAAATCATGGGAGGATGGTATGGTACCTGAGGACTGGAGGAGGGCAGATGTGATTCCTCTTCACAAAAGTGGGAGCAAGACAGAGGCAGGAAACTACAGATCTGTCAGTTTAACCTCAGTGGTAGGGAAAATGATAGAATCACTGCTGAAGGAAAGAATTGTTGAGTACCTAGAGGCCAGTGGGGCACAGGACCCAAGGCAGCATGGATTCACAGCGGGAAGGTCATGTCAGACGAATCTAATTGATTTCTTTGACTGGGTGACCAAAGCAGTAGACCAGGGAAGGGCTGTGGACATGGCCTACCTAGACTTTAGCAAGGCATTTGACACAGTCCCACACAAAAGATTAATAAACAAATTAGCCAGCCTGGGAGTGGGTCCCAGGGTGGTAGCCTGGGTAAAACACTGGTTGGACAACAGGAAACAACGGGTAATAGTAAATGGAGTCCACAGTGAAGAAAGGAGGGTTACTAGTGGGGTACCGCAGGGTTCAGTACTGGGGCCGGTCCTTTTTAATGTCTTTATAAGTGACATTGCAGAGGGACTGGAAGGAAAGTATGTCTCTTGCAGATGACAAAAGATCTGCAACAGAGTTGATACACAAGGTGGGGTGGAAAGGATGAAAAGGGACTTGGCAAGTTGGAAGAATAGTCAAATGTATGGCAGCTTAGATTCAATGCAAAGAAGTGCAAGTAATGCACCTGGGAAACAAAACCCAGGGAAGAGTACACAATGGGGGTGAGATACTGACAACAAAAAATGGAAAGGACCTGGGGGTAGTCATATCAGATAACCTAAAGGTGGGCCAGCAATGTGAGAAGGCAATAGGAGGTTGGTGGGATACTGGGATGCACAGAGAGGCATCACCAGTAGAAAACAGGAAGTTGTTGGCCCTCTGTACAGACAGTTGGTAAGACCACATCTGAAGTACTGTGTACAGTTCTGGAGACCCCGTCTCCACAAAGACATAGACAGGTTGGAGGCTGTCCAGAGGAGGGCAACCAAAATGGTACAGGGTCTGCATCAGAAGACATATAAAGAAAGACTATAAGAACTAAAGATGTATAGCCTCGAGGAAAGGTGGGGGGCATGATAGAAACTTTTTCAAATACCTCAAAGGACTGAACAAAGCCCAAGAGGGTAGCATCTTTCAGAAAAAGAGATGTGTAAAAACAAGGGGGCACAATTTGAAGATGGGGGGATGGCTCAGAGGTAATGTGAGGAAGTATTTCTTCACAGAGAGGGTTGTGGATACATGGAACAGCCTTCCTGAGGAGGTCGTAGAGTCAAAAACAGTGGGGGAATCCAAGAATGCATGGGACAGACATAAGGCAATTCTACTAGGGGTAGGAGGAAGTAGGCTGTTGGTTAACTAGGATCTGCAGCGTATCCGTTAGGTATGAAAATGGGCAGATTAGGTGGGCCAAGCGATCCTTACCTGCTGTCAGATTCTATGTGTTCTATGTGTAAATGCATCTCAATATCAACCCCATGTTCCAGATTGTTATATTTTCTAATAAACCCAAATAGCTTTCCATAATCATTTCAGAAATATAATTATACACACATTTGCAAACCAAAGGATCCCAGTTTCACATAAGATTCACATATTATGTTTAACCACACAGAAGCAAGTGGATAAAGAAGGAATACAAGCAACAAGAGAAAGCCGATAGATAACAGGGGGAAACTGTGCAACCACTGGAGTGACCATTTCCTAGGTTCCACAAGAAAATTAGATTGCACAATTAGGCAGGCAAGAGACAGGCAAGAGGCAAAACAGGAAAGAACAAAATAGATATTGGGCCCTATGCACAATGCCTACACTCCATGGAAGCTGGGAGCCTAGACATCAATATGTGTGAATGCCACAGAGCAGGGTCCTGTAAACCCCCAGAGGCATTCGTGAATGGGGCATGTCAGGTATGCGCCTGATCCCCATCCACATGGACAGCAACATGCTTGGGGTGGGAGGGAACATGGCCGGGACATGCTAGCACTACACGCCATTCACTAAGGCATGCAGTGCTGTGCACCGGGGGTGTAGGAGGGCACCAGTTATGCCAAGGGGGACCATGCCATAAATGCTGTACACCCCCAGCCCCATGCACACTGCCCCATCCCCGTTGTAGGAAGAGCAACCCCCCAACATATGACAGCCCCCTCCCTGTTGTATGACAAGTTAACCCTCCCCAACATATGCCAGCCCCATCCCTGGTAGTGAGAAGCAACTCTCCCGCACACATCTGAGCCCCATCCCCGTGCAAATAGTTACTGCCCCTGAGTTGAGTGCAGACATAAGTGTGGTGCAAATCTTTGTACTGCACTTGTGCCTGTTTTTGAATATCTGGACCCTGGTCTCTTATTTTTCATGATAAACATGTAATGAGTCATGAAGATGATCAGGTATTCCTAACATTTGAATATGTTGCATTCTTTTTTTATCAAAAGAAGAGCAGAGCATTTTAACAGACTCAGGTTACAGAGAACATCTCTGTGCAGTACACAGTCTGGGAAGAAGGTGGTGTCATCCACAGGCTACAGTGATGCATTTCAAGGAAAACATGATTCATGAGGTATAGGCGAGGAGGACAATGATATGCTTAGGTTGGCTTTCTCTAAAAGTGATTGAATTAGGTCCCAGATTCTTGCCAATAACATTTATTTTGCTCTTTTCCTATTCTGTTTTTACTGAGACTCTCTGCATGTGATCTGAGTCTGGAAAATTTCTGCCACAACTTTAATTTCAACACCTTCATTCCCACTTATGTACACTGCTAGTTAAATAATCCTTTCAATCTCTGGCATATTTATTTATTTTGGACTGCTATCTCTGATTCATATTTACTTCATTTTACCAAAAGGATTTGTTCTAGCACCGCAACATAAAGGTGGTCTTTATATTTAAACAGTTTAGAGTGAATGTTATAAATTTCTTCTGGAGTTTTATCATCAGATATTTTGTCTGCTCTGATAAACAATGGATACAGATTTCAAAGCACATTTGTGTAGTGCATCCTCCCATTTATCTTTCAGAGCAAAAGTCTCCAGACCAGCTGCCAGTCTTATATTAATACACTGTCTGTGGGTCCTGATTTTGACCTTTGTATTTTACAAAGGTCATCTGGTTGAACCATAAATTTATTTTGGTAACTTCTAAATTTTCTAGTTTTATAAAAAAAGCTTTTTTAAGTTCAATCAAACTTATCACTTGGTCTCCTGTGTATGATAAATGGAGAAGCTGAGTCCTCCTTCTAAGGACCATTTCTCTATTGTCAAGGCAGCTATATCCCTCTGAATTCCTTATCCTTATGCCGATCTTGAAAAGCTGCTACTGATATTTGAAGCTGCTTCTCCCAGTTTAAAGTTGCTGCAGTGCAATCACTTAATCAAAAGCTGCTGCTGCTTGTTAATGATTGCTGCTGCTTGCTAAAGGTATGCCCAGCTCATTTTAATGCAGCTGCTGGTTAACAGAAACTGAAATCTGCACTCGAACAGAAACAGAAAGCTGGAATCAGATATGGTAATTAAGGCTGCATGATCTAATCACTTAAGTGTCACACTGGGAATCTGGAAATCATAAGTTTAAACTCTGCTAAAGACAAATTCTCACTGTGCAGCCTTGGACAGTCAGTTAACCTCCCAGTGCACCAGTTCACCCAGATGCACAAAGGGGTAGAAGCAGAACCCAGCTGAAAATTAGTTGTTGCATCTCAGCTGGCCTATCATTGGTAAAAACATTGTAAGATAAAAAACTGGAACATAAATTCAACTCAGTAAGCTTTTCAAGGCCAAAACATTCTAAATTTAAATTAAAATGTCACTAATATTAAACAAACTGTAGCTCCATTCCAGTCTCTGGCATCAGGTGGCAAGTCACTTCCTCACTCCATCCCATGCCAAAAGCATACCTGGTATTCATTACACTCCTAAATTTCATGACCCAAGATAGTCAGTCCTTTTAATCCAACATCCAGTGGTACCACCTTCCCTCACCCCATTCAATGCCAAGAACAGACCCAGTGTTCATTGACATCCCTTTACCCAGACTATCCCAAGTCAAACAGTCCCAGACATCTATTGACACCTTCTCCCTCATCCTACACCAAAAAAATTGTCCTTGCTGTCCAGTGGCATCTCTCTATTTCACTCAAACCTCGCCCTCACCTCTCCTCAACCGACCATCTTGTCCCCAACAGAGGATAGCAGATCCCCTCCACTAATTGCCATAGCTGCCCACTGTCTGGATTTCATTAACACACATGTGATCTAGTGAAATACGTATCCCAATGCTTACCTTAGGAAGTTGCACGGGGATGGCATCAAAGTGATACTGAGGGGTGAGCTATCAAGTGACTTCATTTTTGGTAAAGGGCAGAAGTCAGGGCTCTGGTACACCACTCTGAATGGGGTCCAGGTCTCCATATTCATTTCTGTTGGTAGAGTTGGACACTAACATGCCACAGGGCTCCTGGATGCCTAATTTCTGTTGGAAAGGGTGAACGGTGTTATTCCTTTTACTGCATTTTGAGTTTATTACTAATGACAAGTTTCTGTTCTAATACTGACACTTTCATTTGTCTCAAAGTGTGGTAATAGGATTTAATCAGTAGCTCCCCAATTAATTGAGTTTAGAGAAGAGTGAGTTGCTGTCAAAGGACAATTATGTAGCGACACTGGAGATGGACTCCTGGTACCAATCGATCTAAGATGGGAGTCGAGGGGAATGTAAGGGGATTAAGGTGTTGTGGCACTGGCACACCACTAGAGATGGTTTCCCTGTGAGTGTATTGTTCAGAGTAGGAGCATCAGGGAACTTGTGTTCTACCATGCATGGGATTCCAATGTTGTAGATTGATGTTATGGAAAGCAGCATGACACCGGAGATAGATTCCCAGTGTTTTGACAGAAAGTGTGTGTGTTGGGGGGGTAGTCTTTAACACTTGGCAGTTGAGGGAATTCAGCAGCACTGGGGATGGGTGCCCCTCCCCAAAAAAAAAATAGTGAGAGTACAAGAAGGGTAAAACTTGTCAACCATATGGTGCACATATACCTGAAATAACTACAGTGCAATTTAAGGCACATGAATACAGCCAATGAAAAACTCAGAAAAACTATATTGCGTATTTAATAAAATCCAAGATGACCAGTACTGACACCAGCTGCACCACTCTCTTTTTGTAACCCTTGTTAGATTGCCCTAACAAATTAACTCCAGCCATCTCTTCCCTCAGTCTAATCCAGAATCTGCACATATGTAGGTTTTGGCTATGATCTCATTTTCCTGTCTATTTTCGGTTGCTAGTCCTACTGTCCTATATTCAGGGTATCGGCTAATTATCCATCCCTGCTTTGTACATGATGTCTGTAACAACTCACCTGTATATACTTAACTTATACAATTGATGTTTATAAATGTTTTATGTATTATTGTTGTATTTATTTTTCTGTTTGTTGACTACCCAGCTCCCCTTCCCCCAGGTCACGTCTGGAATCGAGCGGTAGTCCGCTCATTATGCTTTCCTGGTGAAACTTTTAAATAAATAAATATTTACAGGCAATTTTTTTATAATGTTACAATTGTTTTATTTTAAATAATTGTATGTCCCAAAATACAAAAGCCCCACCTTTGGAACAGGATCTAGCAAACTTTAAAAGTTTAAAGTTGCAAAACTTTACTTTTTTCCATTTCAGAAGCACAAGAAAAATAATAATGAACTTGAAATTTATAATTTTCATGTTCTGACCTTCCCAACCTTAAACAACTTAATTAATTTTTACCAGGTTTGGTGGGTTTGGAGATCCTGTCATAAAGATTGTGTTTGACAAGTTTCATGCGGCCCTAAGTCAAAAGAAAGCCAAGCTGTTGTATAAGCAGTCAAAACTTAGGATTTAACATTGAAGTGTCTCCTCAACACTAACTATATTGGTAATACAATGTCAATATAATATAGTACTTTTGGCCCAGTACCTTTTTTTAGTTTAGTGATGCAAGTAGCTGAATTAGCAAAATGCTGGTTGACAAGGTTTCTTGCAGCCTTGATTATTACAGATCAATAAAGAATTTAAACATTGCAATAAAAATACTTTGAGTTCAGTGCAGAATGAGTCCTGAATGAAAAGAGATTCCTATCTATTATGGCATTAATTGGAGAGTCACAGCAAATGGCCTATGGCCATGGGGTATACGGAATGATAGCGTCATTCAATTAATAGCAAATAAATGCAAATTTCTGAAAACCATGAATACTAACAGGCTGTCTATTACTTCAAGAACTGATGAACTGGGGTTAATCTTGTGAACTAAGGACATGGGGTGACAGTACTCATTGAATCTTTGTGTGCAAGTAATAGTCTTGTTTACATAATCTGACTATGTAGTCATATCACATAATGAGGAAAATGAAGTAGCAGCCACAGGATGGGTCACACATTGTACATAATAAAACACAATGGGTGGCATGAAAATGTTAAGATACTATCGCAGGCTTTGTATTCCATTTTAGGTACACAAACCAGATTTCCAGGTTTGCATTATGTAATGTACATATAGTGGGCTAAGTGGATTATCCACTAGAAAAATAATCATTAAATAACAAAAACTGTAGTTTGCCTTCCAGTATTTTTCAAACATTCAATTGAATTCTATGACCTATGAATTCAAGACTGCCAGCAGAGATTAGGCAGCCACATACACATGGAGTTAATGATATTAATGGAGGCTGAGGTAAGGAAGGCGGCCTTTGTGCAGGGCACAAAACAAAAGGTGAGCAACAGGGCAGGTAGTCAAAAAGTGAGAAACTCTCACAGACAGCTTTTTCATCAAAAATTATAATCTTTTCTTTGCCATGGAAACAGAGAAGAACAGATCTAAAAACACACCTTACTCAAGCCCACAGCCAGCCACACTAATCCCAGTGCTTCACCATAAGGCTTCCTCAGGGGGCCATTTTTAAGGTAAAAAAGGCACAGGGCATCAGCCCCCAGCACCTACTATTACCCTGTTATGTCCAGTATAAGTGTTGGGGGGGCTCATGGAATTTGTGGAATTTACTTAGCATTCAGGTGTTGTGGAAAGGGTTGATTGCAACATTCAGAGGGAATGGAACTTGAGTGATGTTACTGGTCTGGGAAGCAAGTACATAAACATGCTCAAGTGTAAATTATGCCCTTATATAAGCACTACCTCAGTACTGTCTTTCGCAGTTAATTGTTTTTTATGATTTTTAAAAAGTGACTTCACATACAGTATTTGACAAACTGCAAGAATGGCATAGATAATTTATATAATCCAAGGCAAACAGCCCTACAGCATGTCTTGAGGAAACTATACAAATAGTCTACTTTCTAATAAAATAGGTCACAGATTACATTAAACAAAAAACATACCAAATGCAGGATATTAGCACGTAGTCTGAAGCAGGAGAAGGACTCTAGGGTGGACATTTCATCAAATATTTATATCCACTTTGCCATTAAAAATATATGCCACCTGACTTGAACCCTCATGGTGTTAATTCTAGGGGAGAGGCTGCAATTACGGGATATTGGGGGAGGGTGGCCCCGGCTAGACCCCTGGATCTTTAGGTGCATGTTGTACCTTGCTCTGTCTCAACTGGCAACTTCCACACAGAAATTGCCACATAATGGAGCAGTGCCCATGAGCAGGAGTGGGCAAGGTACCACCCTGGCCTATTAGAGGGTGAGCCCAGGTACCAAGGGAATAAAGATCTGGAAGAGTGAGGAGAGTGGGATACTATGATTACCTGAAGGGAGGGATATGAGTCATCTTAGAGTCCCCTTCATGATGGTCTTAGTTAGTCTACTTCTGCTAGTCCTTTTATTTGCACCAGTGGAAGTCATGATACTGAGAAAGGAGTACCAGACTATTCTCATATGCTTCCAGAGTGTCTTTGGCAAAGTGAGACATCCTAGACATTATTACCAGGGAGTGTATAGCTGCAGACCATTCAAAGAAGGTGGGGCTATCTGGAGATTGCCTCCTAAGGAGAAGGAGCCATTTGGGTTCCAAACCAGCTGTTAGGAGCCACTGGAGAGTTTAGAATTTAAGGGTGAGGTTAACCCTGGTTAAGCCCAGGATGAAAAGTGTGAGAGAAAAAGGAAGAGATACATCTAGGATTTGGGAGTATTCCACATCTATTTCACTCCAAAATCTATGAATTTTATCTATTTTTTTCACAATAAACACAGCCACAGAGTCAAGCCATACAAAAACAAGAGTATTGGACTTTAGGAGGGCTGACTTTGGGAAAATGAGAGACTGCCTTGGAAAAGCACTAGCAAATGGGCAAGAAGGAGGGGTGAAGGAACAATGGGGAATAATAAAAACAGCAATCACAGCGGCAACAAGCCTTTGTGTGAAGCAAATCAACAAAACAAAAAGAAGGAAAAAAACACTATGGTTCTCAAAAGAGGTTGAAGGGAAGGTTAAGGAGAAAAGGATAGCATTCAGGAAATATAAGGAAACACAGAAGGAGCAGGATAGAGAACTTTATCAGTTAAAGCAGAAGGAGGCAGGGAAGGCAGTCAGAATAACACAGGCACAAACTGAGGAAAAGATAGCCAACTCAGTTAAGAAGGGGGATAAAACCTTTTATAGTTACATTAGGAGCAAAGAAAGACCAAGGGAGGGATACAGAGACTTAATAAAGGAGAGGGAATGTGGGCAGAGGGTGACGCTGAAAATAAGGGATACTGAACGAATATTTCTGCTCAGTATTCACAACAGTAGAGGAGGGGGAGGTACCTAAACCAAACAAGGGAAACACTCTGAATAGGGGGGTCAATACCAGTCCATTCACAGAAGAAAGTGCTTTGAAAGAACTCTTGAAACTGAGGATGGACAAAGCAATAGGGCCTGATGGGATTCACACCAGAATTCTAAAAGAACTAAGGGTAGAACTAGCAACGCCACTGACTACTCTCTTTAACAAATCATGGGAGGATGGGCTGGTACCTGAGGACTGGAGGAGGGCAGTTGTGATTCCACTTCACAAAAGTGGGAGCAGGGCAGAGGCAAAAAACTACAGACCAGTTAGTTTGACCTCATGGTAGAGAAAATGATGGAATCACTTCTGAAGGAAAGAATTATTGAGTACCTAGAGGCCAGTGGGACACATGACCCAAGGCAGCATGGTTTCACAGCAAGAAGGTCATGTCAGATGAACCTAATAGATTTCTTTGATTGGGTGACCAAAGTAGTAGACCAGGGAGGGACTGTGGATATGGTCTACCTAGATTTTAGCAAGGCATTTGACACAGTCTCATACACAAGATTAATATACAAGTTAGCCAACCTTGGAGTGGGTCCCAAGGTGGTTGCCTGGATAAAAAACTGGCTGGACAACAGAACACAAATGGTAATAGTAAACGGAGTCCACAGTGAAGAAAGGAGAGTAAGTAGCGGAGTAACGCAGGGTTTGGTACTGGGACCAGTCCTCTTTAATGTCTTTATAAGTGACATTGGAGAGCAGCTGGAAGGAAAAGCATGTCTCTTTGCAGATGACACAAAGATCTGCAACAGGGTTGATACATAAGGTGGGGTGGAAAGGATGAAAAGGGACTTGGCAAGGTTGGAGGAATGGTCAAATATATGGCAGCTCAGAATCAATGCAAAGAAGTGCAAGGCAATGGATCTGGGAGACAAAACCCAGGGGAAGACTACACAATGGGGGGTGAGATAATAACAACAACAAAAATTGAAAGAGACCTAGAAGTAATTATATCAGATGACCTAAAGGTGAACAAGCAATGTGAGAAGGCAGTAAGGAGGGCTGGGGGATACTGGGATGCATAGGGAGAGGCATCAACAGTAGAAAACAGGAAGTTGTTATCCCTCTGTACAGACAGTTGGTGGGACCCCATCTGGAGTACTGCATGCAATTCTGGAGACCCCATCTCCGCAAAGACATAGACAGAGTGGATGCTGTTCAGAGGACGGCAACCAAAATGGTGCAGGGTCTGCATCAGAAGACATACGAGGAGAGACTAAAGCAGTTTAATATGTATGCCCTTGAGGAAAGGAGGGAGAGGGGGGACATGGTAGAAACTTCCAAGTATCTCAAGGGAATTAACAAAGTACAAGAGTGTAACATCTTTCAGAAAAAGAGATGTGCAAAAACAAGGGGGTAAAATTTGAAGATAGAGGGGGGACAACTCAGAGGTAATGTTAGAAAGTATTTTTTTCACAGAGAGGGTTGCAGATGCATGGAACAGACTTCCTGAGGAGGTTGTGGAGTCAGGAACAGTGAGAGAATTCAAGAATGCATAGGACAGACATAAGGCAATTCTAGTGTGGGGTAGAAGGAAGAAGGCTGTTGATTAACTAGACTCTGCAGCTTATCCATCAGGTAGGGATATGGGCAGACTAGGTGGGCCAAGCGGTCCTCATCTGCCATAAAATTCAAATTCAAATTCAAAAAACAGTCTCACATAATATGGTGGAGATCTATGCCAGTGGTTTGACAACTCCAGCAGACATCTTGTGTGAGAAGACCCAGGGACTTCAGTTGACTCATGCATCTATTACCACCAGTGTAAAATTGTATTTTGTATCAGCAGACTATGGCTGAATGAGCAGCTGTTATGTGCCAGTCTCTAACATTTGAATAAGTCCTCATCTAATACTTGGCATTGTAACATGATCTGCCATTTTTCTGTGGCTTTGGTCATAGGGTCTGGGAGGGCACATCTGATTGTTTTGTAAATCGTCTTTCATCAATAGGCACTAGGCTATCAATGGTGTTAAGGGAGGGGCAACCTGAGGAGTATCACTTAAGTAGGACCAAGAAGGCTCCATTTTTGATTTTGCAGTGATCATGATACGGATTTGTAGGAAGCACCAAAATCTGATGTTGGCAGTGAGTATCTAATTCATATTGCAGTAAAAGAATAAAAAGTGATTAATCCCTGGGGCCATCAGATCTCATACAGAGTGTATCCACACTTTCTCCCATGAAGGCCAATAAATGGATTGATTATCAAGTCTCAGGATCACATTATTCCACAGTGAAGCCCATGTATGCCACTGAGGAATAATCTGATCCTAAGAATCGATAATCAGTCCATTTATTGGCCTTCATGGATGAATAACAGTGAGGTGGGTTTGGCCCCCATATTGAAGAAACATGCTTCTGTTTTTAAAGAGGAGTTGGGGAGCATGAAATACATTACTATTAAACTGACCATTAAGCCTGTCAGTAACCCAAAGTGCATGAAGGCCAGAACAATGCCATACACCTTTAGGCCAAAGGTAGGAGCTGATTTGGAGCATCTAGTGAAGGTGGGAGTCCTAATGCCAGTCATGCACAGTGAGTGAGTGACACCTATTGTTCCAGTCCTGAAAAAGGATGGCTCAGTAAGAATTTTTGGGGATTTCAAGGTCACCATCAATCCGATGCTATGCACAGAGCAATATCCGCTTCCTCACATCAAGAACATGTTTTCTCGTCTCGCTGGTGGACAAAAGTTCAGCAAGATAGATTTAAACCAAGCTTATTTATAGATCCATGTTCACGAGGAGTCACAGGAACTGTTATCTATTGTGATGCATAAAGGGCTTTTCTACTATTGTTGTTTTTCTTTTGGAATAATGTCAGCTCCAGCTTTGTTTCAACCCTTGCAGAAAAATAGGTGTGCTGTGTACATGCAGAATGCATGCCCCATGCTTAATTGTGCAATGGCTGCATGCAGTTCACATACACAAAGTGATCCTAAGCAAATCAGGTCTAAAAAGCAAATTAGGTTTGCATGCTGCAAGCTTGACCTGTGCACAGCAGGTAAGCTGGTGTGAACATCTTCTAAAAATGACATCTGGTTCACATGTTTCATGCTTGACGTGAGTGCAACAGTTAAGCTGGTGTGAACACCATGTAAACATCACATCAGATTCACATGCTGCATACTTGCCATGTGTGCAGCAGCTAAGCTGGTGCAAATCATACCTAAAAACACATCAGTTTCAATTTCTTATACTACTCCTAGAAATTAGAGTCAGTAAAAGACATTTTTATCTGAATTCCCACAAAAATTAGGTAAACTCATTAATTCTGATCCATTTACAAGTTTTATTTTGTATTTATTTATTTATTTATTTATTTAAGTTTAGGATTAATACCTCCAAGTCAAGGACTCATTTTCAAAGGTTCCAAGTCAGTGGTGGACAAAACATTACAGACAGTACAAAATATACAGAAAAACAGGGAACAATTTACACAGGCAAATACATTGCAATTATATACATTATATACAAGTTGTTTAAAGGCTTTGGATTTTTGTCATTGGATCTCCATTAATTTGTAAAGAACTGTTTGATTACTACATTTAATGCTTAGGATATAGCCTGTCAACATTCCCCATTCCAGATGTCTGAAGAGGGGCCTCTGTGTTGTGAAGTCTATCCTTTTTGTTTTGGACCATACAAATCCCTTATGCATATTTAGTGCTACAAACGTGTTTCTCCATGCTCCATGACTGTTTCGTCTCACTTACTTTCCCTTTGTCATTCTGTATTGAGCATAGACAGTATGGCCATGCTCAGCACTCTTTGTGCTGAGTAGGGTCCTGGAAGCATGGACCATGCCTCGCATTTTGTCACTGAAATGAGGGACATGGACACTCAAAATGAGGGACAATGAGGGACTCTAACCTACATGATGATCAGGACACATCATGAAACATGGAGACACAGTACCTCAGAACACAGAGGAAATCATTAAATTAGCACCGGTGAATGAATGTATACCATTAAGCAGGGGTGCCATTTATGTAGGGCAGAGGGAGGCAGTTGACTCCTCCAGTGTTTGTGCCTAGTTTGTTTTTATGGTGTGGCAATAATGGCTTTAAACTTGGATTTAATCTTCTGCACAGTAAGTGCATACCTGGCATGTGTGTGCTCATGCTGCAGGTACTCTCCAGACTTGACTGTATCTGTATTGTGTTGTCCACTCTCTCTACCTGTTAGAAGTGGCACAATCACATGTGATGCGGATGAACTCCCTCTAAGAAAGAGCACACAAACCTTGCAAGTGTGACACTGTCTTTCCCACCACAGAGTAGACAGTCTGCACACTACAGCTTGGAGGAGTCAGTGAGCACTGAACTCTCAATAACAGTGTTGTGGCAGTATATTTTTGTTGATAAACTCTTAGTGAGTCTCTGCCTTCCTTGGTGGCTGAAGGGGCAGAGGGTGAACTAGAAGCTAACTCAAGACTAGGCTACCTACTTACTCTGCTAGGCTCGCCTTGCAAAAAAAACAGCACAGACCCCCATGGAAGCAAGCTAGGCTTAGCAGCAGTAGTGACAGCAGTGTGGGTGGCCTTCAAAGGCCTTGATCAGTGCAGTGTGTCAGCAGCAACAGCAGCAACTAAGCAAGAAGCAAGGAATCCAGGTTGGGTGGGTTTGGTTGGTGAGGTAACTTGGCCGCAGACCACATTGGGGGCCTGTGATGGTTGGTTCTAGCATCCAGGTTCTGGTGGAAGGAGAGACGGGGAGCAAACTGAAAACTGGGCTGGTGGCACACTATGCCAAGCTGCAGGTTCTGGTCATATGGCCGGGTAAGTAAAAGTAAATAATTTTTTTTACACGGGGACTGGGGAAGGAGGAAAGACTGAAATATTGGTGTGTTTTTCATGTTTCTTCACCTTTGGGCAGCTTCATGACCCATAGAGGATGGGTATTGAATGGAATGGAGTTGGGGAGAAAAATCACAATATAGTTCTTTTTTGGGGGGAGGGAGGAAGAACTTTAGCCAGGAAAAAAACTGGTTAGTGACTGAGTGGGTTTAAGCCCAAATCTGATGCACTGCTCTGGGGTATATACAAATTAATCTTATACATCTGAATTTTTCCTAATTTGCATATCACTTTTCAGACAAAACAAATAAATTGTACCTTTTAGAGATGTTACAGACATTCCAGAGCTGTCCCTTTCATTCACGGACAGTTGAGTGGTATGGTATGCACAGACTATTGGAGCCCTACTATAGTCAGGCTTATGCCACCCCCAGTGAAGCTGACCTCCACATCCCCACGCTCAGGCACATTATGACAAAGGGCAATGAAGACTGCAGAGGTATGCACCATTGAAATGAATGGGGGTAATTTTTTATTACTATGTTATACATTATTGATGGAGAATTGGAGATTAATGAAGGCCACCACTTGACTAACATGGGCCATGTTAGTAGAACAGTGGCCTTCATTATTCTCCAACTCACCTTGATAATGTATAAAATAGTAATAGAAAATAACTCAGTTCATTTCAAGGGGGTACACCCCAGCACTCTGACCCATTGATATAATCTCTTAAAGACTCCTGCCTCTGGCTCCTTAGTACTCAAGAAAGAGACTTTTTACTTATATCTATACTTGGTGGGTTATTTGTAGCAGCATGGCCATACCCACTACAGTGTGTGCGCATGGGGGGGCTGTGTGTGTGTGTGTGTGTGTGTGTGTGTGTGTGTGTGTGTGTGTGTGTGTGAAGTTATTGCTACTTTTGTGTTTGCACCTTAAAGTCTGTTTGTGTGGAAGCATTCAAAACTATGGAGAGAAAATAGTAGGAGTACAGGCCAGACAGAAGTAATTAAGGGGTTTTATGGGTAAGTTTGTGAATCAGGAATGGGAAAAACCACATGTGTTTCCATTGGTATATGTGTTACAGTTCTACTGTGAAAATGAGATGGGGGAGAGAAGAAAACTGAAAAGCATAACAGTGGCTACAAGCATGCCGTGTGCGTGCAGCTGTATTCAGATACTGTATGTATTGAAGTACAAGCGATCCACATGTGTGCAGACAGTATGGCTTAGTGGTTAAAAGCACTAAACTGCAAGCCAGGAGGTTTGGAGGCATGAAGACCTGGGTTTGAATCTCATCAACCCCCACTTGTGTATGGTGTGATCCTGAGCAAGTCACTTAACTTTTCCATGTGAAGTCATCGGTGACCACTTGCTTTTTGCACACATGCCACATGCATGCAGTCTTTCCTAATTTAACATAAAAATAATGGTTTCCACACTTGCTTGCTGAATGCATGCCATATTTATTTTATTTATTTTGAACAATATCGGAATTACAATCCTTTGAGTCAGAGACTCCTTTACAAAGGCTCCACATCAGATTAACAAACATTTTACATAACTAAATATCATACATAAAGATAAGGAATGTAGCAGAGAACCATAAAGTAGACATTTTTACAGGCATATGTACAGCTTTGACAATGTTAGGCAGGATGGGGATCCCTTGTCATGAGTAGATAGTTGCTGGGGCAACAGGTAGGGAGGTAGACTAGGAAATGGGCAAGTGACATGCACAGGTCCTAGAGGCAAGGAGATGATCCCAGAGGAGGAATTTGAAGTGACCAAGCTTGCTTTCCAGGGTGATGAAGCTGGGTTAGAGCGTTCAGCCAGGCAGGGGCTCTGTAACAGAAGGATCTCTGACCCATGGCTGTCCTATAGCAGGGGACCAGGAGAGTGGGTTTAGAGGTACTACATGTGGCTACAACCATAGGAGCCAACTGTAGGAGTGTGGAGAGACCGGGGGCAGGGCAAGTCCACTGGTTACCTTTTTGGCAAATAGGCAGATCTGGTATCTCAGTATCTCATCAAAGTCAATCCACTTGTTAAGACTGTACAGTGTGCAGGTGTGTACCAACCTGCCACTGTCTGAGACATGGTGGCATGCTTTATTTAAGGGAAACCTTGATTCTGTGGAGGGCAGTTTTGTCTGCCGCTCTATAGACCAAGATCCATAACCACTGAGGGACAGGATGAACGATGAGACAGCAAGTTGGAGGGCGTCAGGGGAGGCAGCTCTTGTGACAATAGAGCAGGCCAATTCTGAAATTAACTATGGTGCTAAGGAGGTGAATATGCTCGAGGTAGTTGAGCATAGAGTCTAGAGTGATCCCAAGATATATGAAGGAATCCACCTGCTCAAGGGGTTGCAGATGGGCAAACAACATAACCTTGATCATTTTGTGGTTTAGAATCAACCAATTGTCAGCAAACCAGGTTTCAGCCTCACTAAATGATTTCTGGCGAGATTGTTGTAGGGAGTGTGTGCCAGAATGGGGGGAGAAAAGAACTGCGTTGTTGGCATATAGGAGTAAACTGCCAGAGCAGGCCTTGAATAGGGTGTTAAGAATAGGCTGAACAGAATTTTCCCCAGGATGGAGCACTGGGGAACTACAGATTTGACTGCAAGACTGAGAGTGTGCCATTTATTTTGACTTGCTGGGACCTGTCTGACAGGTAATCAGCAAACCATGCAGTTATGTCTTGGTAGAGACCTGTGTGGGAGAGGGCAGAGAGAAGGAGGGCGTGATTAATGGTGTCAAAGGCTTTTGACAGCAATGAAGACTGATCTAACTAGGTGCCCATTATCAACAGCAGTGTGGATAGCACTGGTGAATTCTAGAAGTGCAATGGTGGTGCTGTGCCCTTGTCAGAAACCATGTTGCTCCATGCAGAGAAGGTTGTATTTGGTGAGGTAGTCCGTAAGCTGGTCAGTGATGATTTTTTTCCAGGACTTTTGGGGGGGCAAAGGAGATGGGGCAGTAGTTCCCAGGGGAGGTACGGTCACTGCTTTGGTGGACAGGGTTGATGATCACAGTTTTCCACATGGAGGGGAATTTACCAAGGCAGAGGGAGGGAGTGATTGAGAAGGCTGGTGAGAGGGGAGAGGACGTCATCCAGGGCCATGAGAAGGAGTCTGAGGTCCAAGGTGTCATTACTATGGCTTGTTCATCCTAAGGCTTTCAGGATGTAGGGCTTAGCCTCCCGCAGAGAGAGGGTTTTGAAATGAAAGGGTGAGTGGGAGTGGGTGGTGGCTGGGGAGGGGTATGGGGGTCAAAGAAGTTCGGGGGTAGCACACTACTGAGGTCAGAGAAAGTGGAATTAATGGTGTCAGCAATGAGCTGCGGGTCCATGGAGATAGAAATGTTGGTATTCAGTTGGGTGGGGGGGATACAGTTTTCCCATTTAGTTCTTTCAGGTTATCCCAGAACTTGCAGCCAGAGCCCCATGAGGAGGTGAGGGTTGTTCTGTAGTATTCAGCATTGGCCTTTCATAATTCCCAGGTGCTCCTGTTCCATGCTGCCAGATAGCACTGTCTGTCAGATATGTTGCCTGAGTCAAGTGCAATGTACCAGAGGTTGTCCCTGTAAAGCAGTTGATCAAGGAGGGCCTACAAGATCCAGGGGGTGTCAGGACCTTTGACATGTTTAATGACAGGTGTGAATAAGTCACAGGCCTAGTTGAACGAGTAGATAAAGTAGCAGAGGGCAGAATCTATGTCAGGGGCGCATAGAACCTTGGTTTCCAGGAGGATTCCCTGTCATAGCTGCTCAGGGCCTTAGCCCTTTCCGCCACAGGAGCAGCTTGGCAGGGCACCACACTGCCGGATACTTCCCCTCTCCTCCAGAAGTGTGCCTAGACAGCTGCAGAGATAGCAGTAATTGTCTTGCACTATGCTATCCCTGTAACTATTTAGGCACACGCTATTATGGAAGTGCAATTCTGACAGCACTATTGTGAAATCACTGTTTTCACCCAGTACGGATTGGGAGCAGTCAGGAATGTCATTAAAGGAATACTAGTTGAGGATGGCCTGCCTAAGCCATTGCATGACTGAGTCCTGCTGAAGGATGGAGATATTAAGACTCCATTTGTTATGCCTACTGGCTGTGGAACCCCATGCAAGGAAAAGGATGACCAGGGCATGATCTGATATGAGAATGCTCACCAGGGATATTCCCCACATCTGCAAAACCAAGTCAAATGATGCCAAAATGACATCAATTCCACTATACACGTTCTGTGAAGGAGAATAACATGCAAAGTGATATCTGTGGGGTGAAGAGTACACCAGGTGTCATGTAGGCCAGTATCTCATAGCAGCACAGCCACTTGGGGTGATAGTTCAGTTCAGTTCAGTTTCAGTTTATTGTAGTAAAACTCCATTGAGCAGGCTCATTCACAAGGTGATCCTATACACATGACAGCTATTTACAGAAGGGCAAGTACAAGAAATTAAGGGATGCGCATAATCAATAGTAGGAAAGAGTACATAATAGCAACTTATATGAAAACAACTACATCAATTGAAAGAACAGCATTGTTACATTATTTACATAGGGTATACAGATGGGATGGAAAAAAACATAAAAAATTCTGGAATATGTAAAAACAAACTTGGCGTGATACTTGTACAAGAACATAGTGATCATGGCGAACTAAGTGCATGGGGAAAAACAGTGACTTGGATAAAGGTGGGGGGAAGCGGTGAGTAGGGGTAAGTAGGGCTTGAAGAAGCACATTTAAAGGTACTTTCTAAGGGGCTGTCATTTGTTCCTTCCTTTAGACTGTCCGAGTTCTCTGCTTATGTGGACATTCAGAAATGTTCCCGTAAACTTAATTTAAAAATGTTTTATTCAGGAAAAGAACATACTGGAGGTACTTCTGATAGCCAGGATCAGAACATTGCCCCACAGAATATGGGTGAAAGTCAAGATGACCAATTTATGCCAGACAGCTCATTTAGACCCCAATCCTCCTTTTGCCCACCCTTCCACCCCAGTGTAGAAACATTTTTGGAACGTTGCACCAATGATTTAGGAGCACTATTTGAACACCCCCCCCCCACACACACACACACATATGGGCATGGTTTGAAGTTGAAAGGTGGAAGGGTGAGGGGGGGGGAAGAAGAGGAGATTTTTCAATGAGAGGGTTGTGGATCCTTGGAATGTGCTGCCTGGTGCGCTGGTTCAGAGATCCACAGTGGAGGGCTTCAAGAGAGGGTGGGACAGACACAGAAAGCAGATGAATCAGATGATGGCTTGGCCTAGAGGGGTGGGGATGGATGATAGGGGTTTCTGGAACACAAGGGGGGGCCTCGGTACCCAACTAGGGATCTGAGGTTCGAGCAGACTCGATAGACCATAAAGCCTAATCTGCTGCTAATTAGTATGTTAGTATATGCCCTTTTGTAACCTCTCTAGTCAGGAAAGGAAAGCCATCAAGGAATTGAGAGAAAACACCAGTATAGTAATAAAACCTGCAGACGAGGGGGGTAGTATTGTTATACAGAGTGTAGAACAGTACACTAAGGAAGATTATCATCAGTTATCTGACACTACATTCTACCTACTCCTTACCTATGACCCTACAAATACCATCAAGAAAACAATAGAAATCTATCATGAGGATCTTATAACTACTGATTAATTTTTTTTCTCGCTGTACAGCATCCCATAAAACCTGTGTTTTACACCCTTCCTAAGATTCACAAAAACCCTGTTTCCCCACCCAGTAGACCCATAGTAACTGGGATAGGGTGGGTAACAGAACTCCTTTCGTAATTTATAGATTCCTACCAAGACCTGTGGTACACAAGGTTAGAAGTCATTTAAGAGACACAAGTCATGTGTTGACCATCCTGAGTGAAGTACAATGTGAGACAGATTGGTAATTGGTTACGATGGACATAGATTCACTGTACACCACATGATGGAGGTATACAGGCTGTGGAACACCATTTACTCAAATATACAGATTTGTCAGAAGAGAAAATAAATGTTTTGACCAATTTACCAGATTTAGTTCTGAAAAATGAAATTTTCTTGTTTGAAGACAAAATATTTAAGCAAACGAAAGGTACAGCTATGGGGGCAACTTTAGCCCCCAGTCTAGTGAATATGTACCTGGGGGAATGGGAGGACAAGTTTATGTATGATCAGGCCATGAATCAATTTTTTTTACAAAATTGATTTGTGCAAACATTTCGTTGATGACCTGTTCATTATTTGGAAGGGTATGAAATTTGAACTGAAGGTGTTTGTACAGCACAATATTTAGAAATGACAAACAGTAACTTACAATTTAAGGTTACAGTTGATAGGAATGCAGTACATTTTCTTGACTTAACAATTTTTAAAGAGGAAAATGGCACACCTTGTACTGACTCATACAAAAAGAAACCAGATTGAAATAGCATTTTGCATGCCACTAGTTGCCATCCTGGTCATGTGACCTGGAATTTAGCAAAGGGCCAGTACATAAGGATGAAGCGCAACTGAGGAAGTCCTAATTTGAAAAGCGAAGAGCCATGGAGTTACAGTAGGGGGTATGGTGCAATTAGTTTGGAAGAAGCTGAATCTACTGTTGACAGGATGGTCAGGGATCCTGATATGTTCCACCCCAAGACTAGAAGAATCAAACCAGATCCTTCTCTTTTGCTCATCACCACTTTTGGCGGAGGTGCCAGGGAGGTGGTTAACATAGTCCAACAGAATATTACCGCCCTTTTCTTTCCACTCCCCTACAGGTTGCTTATAGAAGAGGTAAAAACCTCAAGAATAATTTGGTAAGCAGCTATCAGAAAAAACAGGTGGTTAACCCCATAAAGAAAAAAATAGGTAACAATAAATGTGGAATGTGCAAAGTGTGCTCTACAATCGTTCAGGGTAAAGATTTTTTAAATCCTAGAACTGGCAAAAAAGAGGCCATTTGGACCAGTATAAATTGTAACACTGAGGCAATAGTCTACCTTTTAAGCTGTTCATGTGGAGCCTTCTATGTGGGCTGCATGAAGCAGAAATTGAGATTAAGGCTCTATGAGCACCTCCAGGTAATCAAAAATAAAAACCTGGATCATGCCATAACTGTACACATTCATGGGGTACCTGCTAGCAGTACACATAAAGTACAAGCCCATGAGATAGAGGCAATAACTGCAAACCTGAGGGTTGGAGATTTGGAGAATTTATTGAGTCAGAGACAGCAAGAATGGATTTTCCACCTGCGAGCTTTATGCAAGCTCGGACTTAAAGGGAAATTTGAGATGAAACCTTTTTTAACTAATAAATGACTTCCCTGTAACAATCCTGTATTATTGAGGGCTTTCCTCCCCCCTAGGGAGAGGTTGTGACTTTAAAAGTATTTCTTCTGTTTTCACTGATCAATATAAATGTTGTAACATAAGATAAAGATTTTATAAACTGCTTATGCTGAATTTTTATGTTCTGTCCTAGGGTCCCCACCGGAGATATATAGAATATTTAGATACCTGATTTATAAGTGCTGAATGAGAATCCATTTAGAAAGGAGCTGCACTGGGGTTGAAATTTTGTGTTTACACTGCAGGGTGACTTAAGGCTTTGAATATGTACGACGTGCAGATGTTGTGAGCTTGTCATTGGTTAAACTGGATTTAAAAGTAGAACCTTAATCACTAATATCTATCCTCTGATGAAGCCTCCTATTGGTGGAGGTGAAACATAAGGAGGTGGTGGTTTTGCCACCACCCTTGCTCCTGTTCATATTTGCTCATTTTGTGTGTGGTGATATATGCTAAAAATAAAGAAAAGTTCCTTTTAAATACGCAAGTGGTCTGACTCTTCTGTGGAGGGTGAGTGCAGCCGCATACTACTAATTAATTGTAAGCTTGCCGAGCTGCACCTCCATCCTGGTGCTAACTGCCATCTGAACCTGTCTTTAAGATTACTCCAGAACTTGTTCCCATCACACCAAGCTTTACTGAGGCAATCTTTAAAGTACTGTGCTTCAGCGAGTCTGATCTGATGAGAGAATTATTCCTACAGTAGCAGCTTTGTATTTCTGGAGATCAGCTGGTTTGCCAGAGGCAATAGCTCTGTGCCATAAGTGAGCCTTAGTTCCCATGAGATTGAGAAGGGAATTGGAGATTCAGCAATTGTTAGAGTTTTTAACCTCCACTTTTTTACTGGTGCGAAGATGTCACAGGCTGCGTTGAAGGTGATAATAAAGTATTCCAGTGCATGGTTCACATTCTGGTATGTATCAATGGTGAAGCAGTCAAGCTGTGGACCATGAATGAACCTAGGTACCCTTTTTTAGTATCCAACTAGTGGTTGTATATGGGGCAGATTTTGAACTTTTATTTGTCCATAGGCAAACTACTAGGGAATGGCCGCTAAGTGAGTCAGGGAGAACTGTGACTTCAGAGAATCTATCATGTTGATTTGTTAGGGCCCAGTTGATCAAAATTGTAGTTCTTGTGTAGTAGTTAACTCTTGTTGGGACATCAACCATTTGGGAGAGGCTTAAGCTAGCCAAGGTACCTTTGTAGGGGGCGGCGTCCTGGGATAACCAATTTGATGTTGAAGATGTCGTGAGCTAGCCATCTGCCAATCATTATTTGTAACATATGTTTATGTTATATTTTGTATTATGCGATTTCTGTGTATGCCCATACCAGTGTTAATTCAAGGCATAGGGAAAAACTTAGATTTTATTTTATTTTTTGTTTAAGGGTTGACCTTTTGACTCAAAGGCCACCTACTTGCCAGGAAGGGAGTTTTTAATTCCCATGTTCTTTTGACAGAGATGTGACAAGAGCCATTTACTTGCCATAAACATGTACTGCAAGCAGAGTGCTTTTTGATCTCAGGAACTATGATAGCATATCACATTTTATGAGGCCCAGGAATATTTTTGCCAGGAGATACCTTCCTAACAGACCTGTGTGAGGCAATATAAAAAAGGCACACATCCTTCTATAACAGTACTGTGTGAAATTTACTTCCTGTATGTTACTCTAAGAACCTACAACTTCAAAGAGGTTAATTCTGAACTGTCATAAAGCATGCTGTGGGTCACTGGTGAGATAATAAACTGGTTTCCTCATATCTGAAAATTTGATGACACTGCATTTTTCAGAAGGATAGTTAACCTCTCAACACAATCACTCAGAGCCATTCTGGATTTGGACAGTCTCCTATGCACAACACAACTGCCAGGCTGCTACACAAGGACTGAGATCTTTTGCCAGCCAAAGATTCTCTGAACTTTGAAACTCATCTTTAAGGTACAGATGTAGTTAAACCAGTTTTAAGACATTTATACTGTATACTTTCCTATTCTGTTTATTATACTGTAACCTAAATTAATATATGTTCTCTTTTAGTTGTACTGCATTTATTTAAATATCTTTAGTAAAACTTTTGTTTCTTAAATAAATTCTGCCTGTGTGAGAGTTTTTATATTGCATGTGTGACTGTAGCAGGTTATATTAATAATCTGCGACAACTGTTACTTGCTTAGAAGGGTCACCAATTGCAAACAAATTGAAAGGGGTCTGTGGGGACATCAGGATGGATTTTGGGAGAATACCAGAGTCTCATATGAGACTGCCGGAGGTGTGAACTGGGCTATTGCATGCCATGTAGGGTGAAGATCAAATCAGGTGTTGCGCTGCTATCTAAAGAGGGCATAACACTTGGGCCTCCCTCCTGTGTGTAATAGCAATAGAAAAGGGTTCATATTTGGCCACAAGACTTGAGACTGGTATTGTGTCCTGATACAAAGTATAGAGGGATAGTCTAGGACCTGGTGGCGAGTGTTCAGTTGTAAAAACAGCGAGCACTCTGAAAGGACACAAGGAGGGTATCCCTATTTTTCCCCTCCCTGTCATAGATTGTGCTTAGGGGTGGGCATGGTGAGCTCAGTGATCTGACCCTCACAAGTGGGTTCATGACAGAAATCACCCAGGATTACAATTTCTTTGTTATTGTGGAGATTATTAATATGGTTGATAATGTTACTGAAACTCTTTTGCTGTTCTCTGGGTGGTATGTAGACCATGAGAACTGTTAACACTTTATTTTGGCATCTTAACAGTATCCTGATGGCTAGGACTTTTGCCTCTTTACAAGTGTTAATAGGATCTGGCATGGCCCCGGAGGTTGTCTTATAGATAGACCAAACAACCTCCACCTCTTTTACTCAGCCTGTCTTGCCTAAAGAGGGTGTAACCATTTAGTGATAGTACAGTACCTGGAATGTTAGGGCTGAGTCATGTTTCAGTGATAGAGAGGACATCAGGGTTGTGTTGGCAGACCCAAATTTGTAGTCATTCAATCTTTGTTAAAAGACTCTGAATGTTAATGGAGGCTAGTTTCAGAACACCTCTGTGGGTTTCCTCTGTATGATTTAGTCCAGTGGGACCAGGGTTTCGGTAGATATTGCCTGAGAATAGTAGTAGCATCATAATGCATTGGAAGAGAGATGTTTTGAGCAGTTTAAGTCTGCCAGCTCTGGTAAACCTGAGAACATTTGTACCCTTTGCAGTGAGGAGAGTGTTAGCAGTCTGAGGCAGCTAGACTAGTGGAAGAGCAATGTTCAATTCTCTAAATGCTCAAGAGGAAGTCAAAGAAACTTATTTTCAGCCACCAACCCAGAGGCCACTGCTGAGGTCTTGCCTGCTGACTCTTTCACTAAGCGCACTTCTGTGGATACCGTTTCCACCTTATTTTTGAGTAACATTATTGTTGAAGAGATCTATTTTAGCATCCAAGGCTTTAACTGATTTATCAACTGCTTGAACAGTCTGTAGAACAGCACTGTTAGAAGGTTCAAGGCCTCCATTAGCCCCTCGAAGCTACAGTGATCTGTGCCATCATGTTGTTTGCCATGCTTCCCCATGACAGAATCAGCCTGCCTGTTTTTTTCAAAGGTACCCAATAATGCTGGCTGCTGAATTCAGAATATCAGGCTTCCACTATTGTGTTTTCAGTAGCTCTGCTGTTAAGTAAAGTTCCAGCTCCGTATAAATAGAAAGTTTGCTATTTATTGCAAGTGGAGTTGAAGGAGCTCTTGAGAGTGTGTCCAATTCAGTCGGTTGCTAGCCACTCCCCTCTGTCTTCAGATTCTTGAGTTCCCTCTCTCAGTTCCCTTGTAGTCTGTTGTTTGAATCTGGTTCTGTTTCAGATGTGCTGCAGTGTTACTGTTGGCCTACTCTACGACATTGGGCTGGGCTGTGTACCACATTAGTCCTGCTCCAGACTGGAACTTCACAGCAACAGGATCTGTCATCACCCATGTGAGAAGAACAAACATGTTTAAGAGACTGACATGCAGGCTGTACAGTTAATATAAACCTTTCCCACCTGTAGCTCCACTCCAAAATCCCTTTGAATACTTACCTTTGCTGTTAAAACACGATTTGTGTTAAGGCTTTCCCACCTACAGCAGCCTGTCCCCCACAAAATAAAATAAATCCCCATAAATAATACTTTACTTTTGCTAGTAGAACACAGCATGATATTCAAAGATCACCATTCGATCTTGTCTGGGCATCTGTAGGATAGCAGCAGCAGCACAGTAGTAGTGGTCCAGTAGCACTTATACCATCATTGATCACATCAGTGGTGGTGGGTTAGACTCACAGAAGAAATCAAATGCAGTCAAAATCATAGGTAATAGCAAGTTCTGTGTAGCAACAGGACACAAGCTACTCCACTTCTGAACAAACTCTGGTCAGAGCCAATATGGCTGTGGAGAGCTTTTAGGAGTGGCAAGAGTGGTGAACAGAATATACTGTGTTCTCACTGCACAGGAGTCAGCCGTAATACTATAGTGATTACAGTACTGTGCATGCATGATACTCACACATGTGCAGTTAGCCCATAGAACATAGAAGCTGACGGCAGATAAGGACCGCAAGGCCCATCCAGTCTGCCCATTTCTTTTTCTATCTTATAAATGTGCCATCAGCCTTTGCTCTGTCAGTGGCCCATCTATTCATAGTCATTTGTATTGCTCCCTTATGCCTATCCCATGCCTGTTTGAAGCCCTGCACTGTAGTCATAGCCACCACTTCTTGTGGTAAGCCATTCCATGCATCCACCACCCTTTCTGTGAAAAAGAATTTCCTCACATTCCCCCTTAATCGGCCCCCCTCTAATCTCATGCTGTGTCCTCTTGTCCTGCTATTTTTCTTATATTTAAACATGCTAGACTATTTCACCTTGTTAATGCCCTTAAGGTGTTTGAATGCCTCGATCATATCACCTCTCTCCCTCCTTTGCTCAAGGGTATACATGTTGAGCTCTGTTAATCTGTCCTCATATGTCTTCTGATGCAGTCCCTGCACCATTTTGGTTGCCCTTCTCTGGACTGCCTCAATTTGGTTAATGTCCTTGTGAAGGTGTGGCCTCAATACTGCATGTAGTACTCCAGATGGCCTAACCAGTGTCTTGTAAAGAGGAATTATTACCTCCTCCACGACTTGTGATACTCCTTACCAATACACCCTAACACCCCCCCAGCCTTACCTACTGCTTTAGAGGTCTGCTTGATGATTTCAGGTCATCAGTGATGATGACGGCCAAGTCACTTTCTTCCTTTGTGACTGCTAGCAACTGCTCTCCCAGCCTATAGGTGGCTTCAGGGTTTCTTTTCCCTATGTGCATGATTTTGCACTTCTTTGCATTAAATCCCAGTTGCCACTCTTCTGACCATTTTGCTAGCTTATCCAGATCTCTTCTCATTCTGCCCACCCCATCTGGATCATCTACTGTGTTGCAGATCTTGGTGTCATCTGCATACAGACAAGCCTTACCCTCTAGTCCATCTACAAGGTCACTAATGAAGGTGTTGAAGAGGACTGGCCCCAGGACTGATCCCTGAGGTACACCACTTGTGACCTGCATCTCTTCTGACTGTATACCATTTACCACCACTCTCTGTTTTCTGCCTGTCAACCAGTTTGCCACCCAGTTGGCCAACTTCTGACCCACCCCAAGCCTACCCAGCTTATTTATCAATCTTCTATGTGGAACAGTGTCAAAAGCTTTGCTGAAGTCAAGGTAGGTGACATCAACTGCTCCCCCTTGGTCCACCACTCTGGTTACCCAGTCAAAGAAATCTATGAGATTAGTTTGATGGGACCTTCCTTTTGTAAACTCATGCTGTCTTGGATCCTGTGCCCCTATGGATTCCAGGTGTTGCACTATCCTTTCCTTTAGGAGTACCTCCATAATCTTGCCCACTACTGAGGTAAGACTGACTGGTCTGTAGTTCCCTGCCTCCTCCCTGCTACCACTCTTGTGGAGCAGGATCACATGAGTCCTTCGCCAGTCTTCTGGGACCTCTCCTGTGCTCAGAGACTTACTAAACAGTTCTGCTAATGGCTCTGCTAGTTCCACCTTTAGCTCCTTAAGTACCCTGGGATGTATGCCATCGGGTCCCATTGCCTTATCCACCCTGAGTTTAGCAAACTCTTGTAGGACCCTTTCTTTTGTGAAGGGAGTAGTGCTCACCTCCCTCCCCTTGTGTCCATGATGCTGAGCTGTGGGCCCTGCCCTACCTTCTCTTCAGTAAATACTGAGAAAAAGTATCTATTTAGGATAGATGCCTTTACAGGGTCCTCCTCCTCACATGCTCCCTTTTCTCCATTAAGCTTAGCAATACCCCTCTGGACTTTCTCCTTTCACTAATGTATCTATAGAAAGTCTTGTCACCTTCTTTACTGTTCATGCTGGTGTTTCCTCAGTTTGGGACTTTGCCTGCTTTACTGCCTTCCTGCTTCCCTTAGGGCAGTTTGGTATGCCTCCTATCTTCATCCCTGTGTTCCTTACTTATATTTCCTGAAGGCCAGCCTTTTGGCTCTGACCTTTTCTGCTACTGTATTTGAGAACCAAAGTGGTTTCCTCCTTCTTTTGCTCTTGCTTTTCTCCCTAACACAATGGGATGTTGCTTCAAGTATTGCATGCTTAATGCTTGCCCACTTTGCCTGTACCCCCTCACCTGTGTTTCTTTTTGCCAGGGCTAGCTTAACTCTGTTGGCCATCTTACCAAAGTCAGCTCCTCTAAAGTCCCATATTTTTGCCTTGGAATGGGATGATTTAGATGTAGTAGCCAAATTGAACCATACCATGTGATGGTCACTGGCCCCCAGGTGACCTTCTACTTGGAGATCTGTGATCCCTTCCTTGTTAGTCAGTACTAGATCTAGGATAGCCCTGTCTCGTGTGGGTTGCTGTACCAGTTGTTTGAGGCCCTCCCCCTGCAGGGAATCCACTATATGTCTAGTTCTGGCAGATGTTCCTGCTGGTACTGACCAATCTGTATCCGACATGTTGAAGTCTCCCATTATCAGAACCTCCCCTTTAGCTGTCATGTTTTGTATATCTTCTAACAGTAATGTGGCTATGTCCTCCCCCTGGTCTGGGGGCCTGTAGACAACCCCAGTTCTTATGGCTGTCCCATTTCCTGTTTCCAGGGTGACCCACAGTTCTTCTGGCTCCTTATGTGTATTCTGAAGCCCCAGAGTCAGCCTTGCACAACATGGCGGTGCTGACATAACAACCCAGTCCCCTTGGGTTACTAGAATCCCATTAGTACTAGTCTTAGGCAGGTAGGAAAAGGCAGCTGGTGGGGAGCTCATTAGCAACTTTCTACATAATGACATCATTGTTTACTCAGCTAGCATGGAAGAAGGATGATTATGTAATTTAGAACTCTCACAAAAGCATAACCAATTTAGAGTCAGCTGCCCTCGGGGAGCTTAGAATGTTCATCGGTAAGTTCAAGTGTGGCAGTCAGGGTAGCAGGAGGTGTGCCATTGGGGCTCTGTCAAAGGGAGCCCTAGTATTTCTCACCCTAGTTTGGTAAAATCTTCAGTTTGCCTGCAGGACTCTTTAATTTCACTCCAGGGGGAGTTAATGGGATGCAGTTCTTGTGGATCCAAGGAGAAATCCCCTGATGTTCCCTAAGTTCACAGCTGCCTTAAGGAAGAAAAATGAGTAGAATCTGACAGCTACCAGAGAAAGAAAGGTGCCTTTTCTTCTTTCCATAACTGGGAAGAAGGAACAAGTAATCTGTGAGTATATTGAGACTGTTCTCTTAGGGAGTTGTCTGAGGTGAGTGTGCCCTAGATAAGGCTAGATTACACCGGTCAGGACTCCCTTAACCACAACTATGCTGAATTAAAAGTTAAAGTTGGGAATCTTTAGCAATTCATTGGTGATTGGAGACTCATTTGGTGTAACTCTGAAGGAATGGCAGAGGTTGTTTGGGGCAAAGGGTGGGAGGAAAGCCATCTGGAGTTTCAGGCAGGGCTAAGTGGTTTGTGTATGGGCACCAGTGTTCCCTGGGCAAAGACTATGCACCAGAAGGATTTTAAAGAGTGTGGCACATCCTACAGATATACACTTTGGAAATGGAAATGTGTGGAAAATGTTTAAAGTGTGTGGCGCATCCCATAGATATACAGTACATTTTGGAAGAGAGATAGAGATGTTTTTGTGGAAAACTGTACTGCCTAACAAAGTGTCCTGCAAAACAGAATGTGTCTGTATTGCAATGACAAACCCTTGAGGGACCAACCTTGCTTTAAGTAACATCTGTAAATAAAGACATACTGCAAAATCCCAGTTAATGCTTTGGACATTCCGCTTATTGCTTCTAGTGTGAGCATTATTGGGGCACCTCACCAGTTAGGTCTAGCATATGCCTAGCATCCTCTTCCCCTGGACCTGGCTGTAAATAAAAAGGTTCATTTTAGTATGTACCCCCACCTCCTGTCCTCTAGCTAATGAGCCTTGTACACACTCCAACACTAGGGGTGGTACCATGTGTGTAATTCTGCCAAAAGAAAATTGTATGCCATGTAGTTGGCAGTAGTTCGTTTAAGGGGGGTGCCAGCTACCTAAAGGTGACATGGGAGTTACATACATATGCATGATACTCATGCATGCACACCTTAAGTCTGCACCACCATGTTGCACATGGTGGCTGTCACTTCTGCAGTGGTGAAAAGGAAAAGTAGTGCACCAGGAAGTGGGTATGTTTATGAGGCACACAGAGCGGAAGGGCTGCATAAATATAATCTCTAAAAACTATACTGGAGCACTGTGGCAGAACATCAGACAGCAGTCCGGTTATGTGCTTCCACAGTGTTTTCATACAAATCTGATGATGGCATAACATCTGTGGAACTTGGCCTACACAGCCATAAAAATCAAACTCAGGAGAAGACTATTAATAAACTAGAGATATGGTCTGGGATTTGCACATCATCACAGTCACTTTCTCATTCTTTTCAAAGCAATAATTTCTGGTAAATGTGCCTTAACCATATTGATCTCAGTACTAGTAGGCTAATTCTGGTTTTCCTCTGATTGTATTAGGTGGAGTAGTAGCAGTCTTGAGGTGGCTGCTGCTGGTAGTGGCCTGCTCTGAAAAAAAGTGGTCCCCATGCTCGTCTGCACATTTTAGAAATAACCCCTTTCCTTGATTTTGCTGTAAAAACTGACTCCTTTAACACAAAAACAAGGAGTCAGTAATGGCCTCCACCCCCCCTCGCTTCAAGTGAGGAATGTGATTATGGGTTTACACCAGATGTACAGTGGCAGCCATAGATGCATAATATGTAAGCAATAATACCCAACAGGGTGGGCAGTATTGGGAAATACCGGACCGCCCAGGGGCATAATGTGGCCCAACACCACAGGCGGAGGGCCTTCTATCCTCTGGAAGGTCCGGTATTTCCCATTACCGCCCACCCTGGAGGATATTATTGCACTTATAAAATGGGTATATGTAGAGTATTTTTTTTAAAGTAAAAAAATTACTGTGAAAAATAAAAGAAAAAGAAGAAAATAATTTAAACAGAGTTCATTGTAAAGTAGTCCCTACTCTGTACTAGCGGATTTGCCAGTAGAGGGCACTGATGTTTGAGAGCATCTTTACTTTTTTTGTCTTAGTTTCTGCTTTTTGACCCCGCCTCGTGTGGCTGAGAGCTACAAGATCATAGTACAATTTAAAAAAAAATTGTATTCATAGTAGAAGTTCTGTTTTTTGATGGTCTTTGCAGTCTGAGCATGGCTGGGATGAAGTGTTTTGTCAGCCCATGAGTCAGCATGATTGGGACAGTGTCTGGTGTCTGTTGGAGAACAGCACCTTCAGCATGTAAGGAGGCAAGGACTATAACGATTTCTCTTAATTTTTCATTTTCCTTTTTTTTTTGTCACTGTTTCTGCTTTGGGATGTGCTATCTCCTCGCACATATTCACGCTCTCTGACCATGGTAGAAACATTCAGCCACGTGGTTCAGATGACAGAAGTGAAGGCAGTTTTAGATTTTTCAGTGGTTGTTTAACTGGTTAGGTGGTTCTCTGTTTTTTTAATCTGTTTATTTTGTTAAGACAGGGGCTGTGGCTTGGTTGTATTGTGGTCACGAAAACACTGTCATAAGACTGGAACCAGACCGGTTTAAAAAAGAGCTGTGTTACTAAATGTGCAGACCGCAAAATTAAGCCTTTTTTTCCCCACACTGATAGCAGTCACTGTAACTGAATTGTGGTGGGATGGGCCATTGTGTCTCATCCGAAGTGGGTGGAATAGCACAGGATCAACAAGGTACTACTAACAAGGGATCATGAAACAAGTGGAGTTGCTAAAATGCATGACAGTAATCCAAACGAAAGAATGAACTGGTGGCAGGGATGGGACTGCTATGATTAAGCTCGATGGCAAAGCGGCTGGTGTGAGACAATGTTATAGTTATTGAAATGGGAAGGGGGGGCTCCTCAAGTACAAGAAAGAAACACAAAACCTGTTACATAAAAAAAATGAAAGTTTTTGCCATTGCAGTGTAGCTGACAGTCATTTGTGCATCCATATGTGTGTGTGTGTGTGTCTCCCACTCGGTCCCTGTCTCGCTAAGCAGTAAACAAAAAAATGGCATCAGTTTGAAATTGTGTGCCCAGTACTTCAGCCAATGGTGAAGTAGACCGGGCACAAGGATACTTGACTGGGCATGAAGCATAATTGGGCTGGAACTTTTTATTTGGTGGGCATCTATTGAAAGTTAATTTACCCCGGTGGAATGGATACCAGCCAATCAGATGCCTCCAAATAAAAAGCCCATTTTCTAATGTTAAACAGTAATCAACTGTATGTAAAAGTTTTTTTTTTTGTTAATGTGTGCTTTCTTAATGTTGTCAATACCACTCCACCCATTTTGTACTCTGCCCTTGGTTTTCTGTGCCCCAAGAGCATTAGTTTACATTTTTTATGTTCAGGACAAAAAGCCTTTCAAATGAGGATAGTCACTAATCTAAATTATTTATAGTTTATTTTTTTAATAGCCACCAGAAATGTGAATTTTGTGAAAGCAAAAATGGAAATACAGGTAATAAGATGCCCATATTTTACAAAATATAAGTAATTCAGATTAGTGACTAACCTCATTTGAAAGATCTTTTTGTCCTGGACAGCTTTCAGACTGGTTGTTTCTGTGCATCTGGAATTGTTTTAAAGATATATTAAATTTGTTTGGAATGTGTGCATATTTGCTAAGAATTCTGCACATTACCTTGGAAAGATTCTCAAAGAAAAGCAGTTTGCAGTTCTATCCCCAATGTTCTAAACACATAATGGGTCTGAATAAGTTAAAGGGGACAGGAATTGATTACTTATTTGCAGCTGTTTGAAATGTCTCTATTTTCATAAATTATATTCCTACCTCTAAAGGAACCCTATGTAGCTGTGCCTGAATAAAAGCTGAAGCTATCAGTTGAGTTTTGTTTTGGTTTTAGATTAATAGAACTGTTATTTAATACAACAGCAGATTAGGTACATATGGACACATGTTGATACATGGACACATTAGGATAACAATATCTCAATTACAAGGGGGTCTGTGTTAGGTTTGGGTTTTGAATGTTCACATGCGCTAGTCACTTGTTACAGAACTGCAGATATATAATGTTTAAGACAGTATACATTTGACTATTCATGAGTAATATTGACTTATTGTACACAGAGTTTAAGAAAAATGTATCTGAACAGTACACTGTGACCCTACTGTGTGAAACAGCTGGTGAATGCTTAACTTACACTAAGGCAGGTTGTCTTCTAACCTATTTTTTACTTAACACATAGATATTTTCATGTTTATAAGATGTTTAACATTATTTACTATGTATTGCTTAAAGAGCTACTGACACCTCAAATAAAACTTTGAAAAACATAATAATTAGGTAAAATTCTGCTTGTATTCCATATGTATTCTAGATTTCTCCTCCTCATTATTTATTACTGAGGAAATGTGCATGAATACATGATTTGTATCCCTTACAGTTACTTTAAAGTTAATCTGCCTCTATAGCTTACTCCCTACTTCAAGTCATAATGTTCTGTTGTGACATCACAATCTGTTGCCATGAGAGTAACTGTGATGTCATGAGCAGTGCATTATGACCTTAGGTAGGGAGACAGCAACAGAAATAGATGAACTTTTCAGGAGCAAAAATCTTGTTTTCATGCAAATGACCTCAGCAATAAATAATAGGGAGGAGGAATAAAGAACTAATGTAAAATACAAGCTGAACTTTATCTAAATATTATGTTTTGTTAAAGTTTTCCTGACGGTGTCACCTGCTCTTTGAGCTTATTTTTCCTTGTGTTTTTAATCATTGTCATTTACTAATGCTAGTATAGACACACGCAGAAGGTTTTAAATGAAGTTTCAGTTGGTTTATAGCTTTTGTCATGGAGTGAACTTTCAAGTCAGTGTCATTTGACTGTGGGATTGCTTTATTTTGAAGGAACTTATGCTGCCTGGTTTAGAATTTCACTTAACTGGCGTAGTAATTTGCAAAGCTGAGGATGTTTAGAAGTACAATAAGAGTTATGCCAAACAAATGTAAATATCTCTAAAAGTATGCAAGTTACAGATAATAAATATTTATGAAAGTTGTTCAGGACAAAAAGACCTTTCAAATGAGCATATTCATTAAGCTGCATTAATTATATTTTTAAAATATGGCCATCTGATTACCTGAATTTTCATTTTTCTTCACATTTTTCACCTTTTGAATGGCTATATTTAATAAAATCTAGTGACTACCCTCATTTGAAAGGGCATTTTGTCTTGAACAACTTTCATGTTGGTTGTATATTGGTAACTTCTATACTTTCTGAAATATTTACATTTGTTTGGCATGATTCCTACTGTGTTCACTCAGAGAGAGAGAAAAAAATGAGGTTGTTTGGAAAACCATATTTTACAAAATATAAGGAATTCAGATTAGTGACTACACTCGTGAAAGGTCTTGAACAACTTTCATGCTGGTTGTTTTTGTGCTTCTTGAATAGTTTTAAAGATATTTAGATTTGTTTGGAAGGTGCACGTATTTGCTCTCAGAGAAAAGCAGCTTGGGGTTCTGTAGCCATCATTCTAAAAAGAAAGAAGGGAGTATTTTTTTAACTGCCATAGGGATTTGCAGTTATGGATGGATACACTGAAAAGTACTGAAAAATGTGTTCCACAGAAAGCCCTTTTTTCAAGCTAAAGCAGGATGGCTGTAGGTTCTGCCCATAGCCATAAAAGTGCTGCAGTGACTCATATCACGACCTCAGGCTCTGGCTGTCACCTGAGCTTCAGAACTGGTGCTTTACTTTACCTTCTCCAGCCCCCTAACCCTGCTTTTGTTGTTTTCATGCTATTTAACATTGGGGTATATATTAATAATAATAATAAGATACAAAAATGTGCACAACAATTATGAGTGTGACAGGCCAGGCTGGTCTGTGTCAAAAAGGCATTTTACATGACAATGATATAAAAATGCCTAGCTGCAGTCAAGTCACAGAGTCAAGTGGTATATGAAAAGGCTACTTGAACATGAGTTAATGAGTATGAGACATAGTAAATGAAGAAGCAAGACATCAGTGTAAATAAGACAAGCTAGGTTTGCAAATCTTCCTTATTTTAGAACAGATGATAAAAGAAGATCTCATTAGGTGCATTAAGAGACCACTCACTCAGCAGTGGCAGTTTGCACAAAGCCAAACAATACCAAACAGTTCCAATTTGAAGTTGTTACATTTCTTCCATCAATACCATTCATATTTACCCCCAATGTTTTGCTGATAGAGCTTATAAAATAGGTGATGAAATCCAGGCAATTTGATTGGCCAAAAGCATCATCTGACTGTCCAGTTATCAGAGAACACCTGGACAGTTCAGATCTAAATTAATCTTTATATATTTCAAATCAATTTAGGGACAGATCCAGAAACAAATACCTTTTATTGGACCAACATGGATGTTACAGAAAAGAACAAAGTGCTCTAGCTTTCGAACCAACCAGGTCCTTCTGAAGACCTACTGAATGAAGCAATGTAATTTCAATGGTAATTAGTCCCCTTTGTCATTCAGGAAAACGTGACACTGCCAGGATGGGGAGTGTTCCATGCTTGCTAGATGGTGTGGAAATAGCAGGGGACTGGTGCCTGGTTGGAGTGCTGGGGATGTGCAGATTTTTTAGTGTTGTGTGGAAAGGAGTGGTAGCAGCAGCATTTTTTTTTCAGAAGCCAAATGGTCTGTGGCATTGCCACCAGCACCACTGCCTGCATAATCAACACTTAATGTGTCTGATGGAACCACAGGCACACACATGGACACTTTAAAAACCTAGGGATGCTTTACCCTTAGGTGGTTCATTAAGGATGTGATTGTTACATTTGTCAGAAATTCCCCCTCCTGATAGTCATGCTGCACACTATGCCCACTGTCTTTCTGTTATCTTGTTTTAGTAACATGAAGTGCAGACATAACATACTCTTACTGCTCCTGGCACCACTCATTTGGCTAGTGTCACCAGTACACCACCATTCTTTTGGCCCCCACTAGCCTTTCTTGTTTGGAACTGCATCTGTGGGGTTTCTCCTGGTACCACTGGTACTCTGGGACCTGCTGTATTTGGCTGTTCAGGCTGGGATGGAGCCTTTTGAACAAAGTGCTGAAGGGTAACTTGCCAAGTTTTTTTGGAGGGTTGGGGGGACAGATCCTTCTTTCTCTTGCCAGTGCAACTTTGAGAGGTTGAAGTATTTTTTTGCTACCTGACTTTCTTTGCTTTATTGCTCTCAAGGTACTCCCCATACTCTGCCCCATCATTAAAGCTGCTTAGGTTAGCCTACTTAGTTAATGTATCAGTGGGCAGTTCATCTTCTGGCGGAAAGTACTCAGACCTAGATGGGTGCTTCTCTTCCTCATCTGCACTATCAAGTTCTACAGTAAGGGAGACAGACTGAGAAACAAGTGGTGGTGTTTCAGTAGGGGTGGACACAGTACTGGAAGTAGCTGTGCAACTAGCTGGAGGAGCCACAGTGGTAATAGGAGTCAGTGTCTCTGTAACAGTCCTGGTGGTCACCATAGCCACAGTGTGGCCTCAGGCACAGTGGCAGGTCACAGTGGCAGGAGTGGTCTGGGTCACAGTGGCAGGAGTGGTCTCAGTTACAGTCACAGGAGTGGGTGGTAGGGCCACTGTTGCAGCAGAAGTTGGGATACTAGTAGTAACCATGGGTGGGTAATGGATCAGAGCAGTGGTGGTTATTAAGGATGAGGTGATGGTACTTCGGTTGGCAGTGACAAGGGAGGAAAAGGACACATTCACATTTGTAGTATCAGTGGCAGTTAATGACAGTGTCCTTCTAGCAACCCTACTAGTAGTTTGAAGCGTACCTTTTTCCCTAGTGTAAGCTGATGCTGTACTGCTGTTGGAGACTGCAGACTTTGATGGAGTAAAATATAATTTTATGTGCCCTGAATGTCGCTCTGCATTACACTCATCCTCACCTGCTGCTTGCTGCTCTACACCTACTTTAGATTTGCTGGGGCTGCAGTCCAACTACATTTTCTGGTACATCCTCTGTCTGCCATAGATGTATTCCTTATAGGAAGACACCTGATATTAAATTTAAATTATATTATTATGAAATACTGCAGTCACTAACTGCAGTGATACCGGTGAGCTGACAACTTAGCCTCACTCACTGGTGAAGACTGACTAGTAAATAAATTCTTGGAAGAAAAAAATGTATTTTTTAAAATTGCTTTGGCAGGAATTCGCACACTTAGAACAATGTCCTTCTTCAGTGCACACTGTCCACACAGAACCAAAGGCAGCAAGCAGCCTAGAAGTGGTGTGAATTAGCCGACTAGACCCTACACTACCAGCTAATAGCTATGTATGGGTTGCACTCACAGTTGAACAAGAGGCCATGGAGGGACCCAAGCCTGGGTTCCTGACAACAAAATGCCTGATATTAAATTTAAATTATATTATTATGTAACATAGGCATTCACTACAACAATGCCAGTCAGCTAACAAGTCACCTTCACTGATAGTCAAGCCTGACTAAAACAATTTAGGAGAACAGGTTACCAAATCGGCTGCCAATGAAAGAGATCTAGATATCCTGTTAAATAATGAGCTCACCTCAGTAAATCATTGTAGGTATGTTGCACTGACTGCTAATAGGTTGAGTCAGTCAATAAAAAGAATATTTATATCCCGGAATAGCCACTGTATTATGAGATTATACAAGATGTATGTTATTCCTTACTTGGATTACAGCTCCCCTGTTTGGAATCCATACCATAGGCATGATATCAATTTATTGGAGCAAACACAGAGAAGAATTACAAAATCAATACCCAATTTAGCATCATTAAGTTATAAGGCTAAGCTTAAATCCTTAAATTTATTGTCATTACATATGTGTCGGATGAGGGGCGATTTGTTGCTCCTCTAAAATATTACAAAATCAGAGGCTAATGATTCAATGTGCTTTAAGGTTTAAACCTAGGAATAATAACCTCAGATCACACGAAAGACAATCAGTGATACCTAGAACAAACATTGTAAAGAGATACAACTTCTTTCCTGGTTCGGCTCCCAGAATCGGGAATAGTTTATCAAGCCAGTTAGTGATGGTGCCATCTTTTGAATTTTTTAAAAATGGGCTTCATGCCTTCCTTATGAACGGCATTAATTAATTTACCCACTATGGTGTGGGAGACAATTAAATGGGCCTTTGGCCTGCTTTGTCTTTAATTATCCAAAGTAATTCAAAGTAATTTAGTTTCTAAATTTCTCTTTGGCATGAAGCCACAAATGAGCTGAGTGCACAAGTGTACACAGTACCACTACTGCATACAAGCACAGGTCAAAATGGCAGCTGCCCAGAAGCACAGGTGGTGGGAGTCAGTTGACTCTGGCTTCCACACACAAAAAAAATATATATATATATATATATATATATGTGTATATCTATATCTATATCTATATATATATATATAAACTGTATTTATTCAGCACAGTTGTGCACTTCACTGCACTTCAGCTACACTACTATTAATCTTAATTTGCCTTGTTCTTTTTTAGACAAGTCCAATTAAGTTACAAAAAAAAAAACTTAAATTTCTATTCGCTAAATTAACCACTTAAAAATTACCCTTACTTCCATAAAACAGCAGTACTAGTTACGCAGCAAAAAATATTACCCTATCTTTTTTTAGTAGTAATACATTTGTATTATTCTTAGTTTCTTTATTTGGGTATTTAAAGTTCACTCAGCTGTTTTTAAGTCAGTGTTAAATGACGAAAGTTGTAATTTGTGTGATCTACAATAAAGATGGCAGCTCCAGCATCTTTTAAAAATCTTCTCCCTGGAGGTCACATCTTAACTGCACCCACTGTGTTCATAATGCTGATGTGTCAGGTGTTGCCAGGACATGTTTCTGGTGACTAACAGCTCACTACAGCCTTTATTTGCTTACATCCATGATGGTGGACCTAGCAAAGGAGGAAGAATGTTGAAAAACTTTAAAATCCTCAATCTTGCCTCATGACTGAAATAAAGTGAAAAGAAAATCATTTATATTGATGCTTTTGTGTGTTTAAATGCCAACCAGATTATTTAAAGTTTTGTTAACTAGTACTGCTACTTTAAAGAGCACATTTCTTGGTGCATTGCAAAACAAACAGGAGGCTCCCTTTCCAGAATCAGAGTTTCTCCATACCAGTTTTAAAAGTTATGAATTGCCCCCTAAGGAAGGGAAGGAAAGGGATCATATTTTGCACCCAAGGAGGCTAGCTGCTTGATTCTTTCCACTTCCTGACTTGCTGATCCATCCCTGCACTCTGACATTTTGTGATGTCACTTTAGGACCAGCACGGGGACATGCTCCATTCAAGTCTTTGGAGCATCATTTTAAAAACTATTTTCATGATTTTTAATTGCACTTTTGATATAAATCAAAGCCAGTATTCAAGTAACAAGAGTCTTATTACTTGAATGCTGGCTTCAATTTGTACCAAAAGTCCGATTAAAAATCATTTAAAACTAACATTAAAACTTTTAAAATGACATTCCATGGACTTGAATGAAGCACGTCCCCACGCTGGTCCTATTGTAATACCACTAAATATTGGAGTGCAGGGATGGATTGGCAAATTAGGAAGTGGAAGGGATTGAGTGGCTAGCCCCCTCTGGGGCAAAATATGATCCCTTCCCTTCCTTAAGGGGCAAATCATAACATTTTAAAAACTGATATAGTGGAACTCTCATTTAGGTAAGGGAGCCTCCTGTTTGTTTTATAACACACTAAGAAAGGTGCTCTTTAAGCTAACAAAAGCAGTTTAAAACATGACAGCTTTAAATCTGGTTAAGTTTTAGTACACACACAGGCTGTGTGCCTGGTCACTGGCCCTGCCTGTCTCTTTCAGCAAACAGCCCTAGTTTAGTTTCAGATTGTTCTCACTCTGGCGGTTCTCCTGAAATAAGCTTAATTTTCACATTATAAATAAGTGTTAAGAAATTGACCCTGTCAGCTTAGGATATAGAAAGGGAATAAAAACTGTAATGATTTTTGCTTATTGGCTAATTTTGACATGTGGATGGAAATAATTTGCTGTTTCACAGCAGCTCAGATGTCTGTAGCCCTATACACCACAGGGAACAAACAGATTAACTGTCTTAAACCAGTTTAAGCTCTTCATACACAGTTTTTGTCCACAATCATGTTCTAAAACTGTTTTAAAACACTGCTAGGGAGGTAGTCTTTAGCATGGTTTTAGTTAAAGACAGTTGCATTAACCCATGATAACAGCAGCATGGACACAATCCGTGCTGTAACACGGGTTAAGGCAACCCATCCAGTAAAGAAGCTATCATTTAGCCTGCAGATAGTAATGGAAAAATACAGCTTACATATGCCTGAGCTCCCAATAAGCTTGCAATTCCGTTGATGTAATTTTCCCCTGATCTGTTGCTGTGACCAATCATGAGTATCCCAACATCCAAATGTATATTCTTAATGGTCAAAGGTTTTACATCAGTGTAAGGTATGAGTATTATTGGGTTTTGGTATGGTACATTTAATGCAACTGTGACATGTGTTCTGGGTATAATGTTTCATAGTGAGTAATACTTAGTTTGAGGTCACTAGCAGATTTCCGGTGGTGGAGGATGAGATCTCATTGGTTACAGACCAGTACTGTCCTAGCAAACACCTACTGTAGGGTAGGGCCCCCTCTCTGACTGGATGCCATATCTGGAAGCTGTATATGCTACATGGTAACCAGTTATGTTACCATTAAGGGATCTCACACTTAGTAGCCCACAAACAGCTTCAGTTGGCAATTCATCATTAGGTCAACCTCCAGCTCCCCTGTTGGTCCTGCCTATGATGGACATAGGCACAGTGTGGCTAATGAACCGCTCTCACAGGGAAACAAGGGGGAGGTGTGTGGCATCTGAAGCCCTTGCTGAGGACAGCAAGGTTTTCTGGTTATGGTGAGTGTAACCTTGTGTGCCCCTTGGTTACTAGAACCCTGTGAAGTAGAATGGGTTTTTTGTAGTCAGTCAGTCTGGATAGCAAATAGTTAACTTCCAGGCCACCCCTGACTCCCCTGTCAGTCATCTGGACAAAGGCTCCAAGTGGGAAGGCCTAAAAGCAGCATAAGTCATGATGGAATCATGAAGTAAGAGTCAATTGCTCACTCAGAGCTTTGATTCAGCCTGACTGGTGAGATCCTCAGCACAGCTACCAGCTTTCTCCTGTCCTATTTTGGTCCCTAGTTTTGTCATGGAGTAGCTGAGCATCAAGTCACTGCAATGGCCTTTTCCTGTGGTGTGCCCTTCTTTGGGGTGAAAGACTTTAAAAACATCTGCTTATGGGAACTGTGAGTAAAATGTGGGAAACTATCATGAACTGTGAGAGACTGTTCTTCTGTGATGCTGTCCAGTGCTGGCTCACTCAGGTTTACTGCGGTGGGAATGACTGTGTAGGTTTGGAGGGTATAAACTCCAGTTTGTGAGGACAATGTTTGAAAGACAACAGTTTAAGTGTTGCCCCCTTGGCACAGTCTCTGTAGATAATGGAGTGGACCATCCTGACTATAAAATGGGGTCCTATCCCCCCTAGCAGAAGATGGGGAAGGACTCCTGCCTACAAAGTGTTTTCATGTCACAGTGTGTTTTCAGGTAGGGACATGATCTGTCCCCAACTGTTTTTGCCTCTGAGTAGAAAATGGCCTTTGGTGAACCTAAATATGTTAAAGTTTCATGAGGGCATTCACTGTCCTGCCTCTGATCCTGGAAGAAGGATAGACAAAGAGACTTGCCCAGTCCCTAACTGAGGAACCCATTTGAACTTTGTGTACAGTGCCATAGACAATGTACCTTTGCATCTGCTGCACCTGAAGCCCCCAGTGGGGCAAAACATTTGTCTGTAAAACATCTTGTGACAGAATAAAATCTGTTACTTGATCCTAGCTATAGGACAGCACATTCATTTATGCTTGCTGTATTTTACTACTGCCCCTTTCATGGTTGTGCAGGTTCCCCAGTGCCATGGCCCACTTCAGTTCTTGGGTTAAAAAATAAGTATTTTATGTAGCCCTCCCTCCAAGAACCAAACAGGTAACAACGCTAGCAAGGGATGAGTCAGGCTTACATATTGTAAGCAAAGAAAACAATTACTCATCTTTGCCTTAAACCTTGAATCCCATCAATAGCCCCATGACAGGAGACAGTTTTTGCAATTTATAAAAAGATTATGCTGTCACTCCAGCAATAGACTAATAATTTTATCAAGTGCTGGAGTACTTGGGTGTTCTACATCATGGCGGCTGATGCTAGTTTTATTTCTTAGTATGGTTAAGGCCCTTATAAGTGAAGCAGTGGTATGTGGCTCCAGAGTTGTAGTCATCCCCATGATGATTTATAGAGGGCTGACCCCTTTCCTTCCTTCCTTAGTGATTTGTTAATTCCCTCTAGCATCATCATGATTTAATTATTTTTTATTCATAACCAAGATGTGAGAATAATTTATTGAGTAATTACTATGTATGGTTACTGTATGTTGAATTTCTTATTCTTATTTATTATATAATCATAGTCATTATTTTATTTAAACTGTCAAGAGGCACCTTGTATCAGTTTCAACAATTCAGCAACTATGGTTAATTCCCTCAGCGGTACACTTTTGTTTTTCTATTGTTGTTATATAAAAATACCAATAAACTTTAAGTGTAAAAACTAGATAATGCAATGTTGCAAATTTTAACAGGTTCATAGACATTTAAAAGGACATTAATGTGTGTCAGCTCTTTAATTAATTGTCTAAATGATGACCAAGTTGCAAGAATCCAAAAACTGCAAAATAACATTCAGGAATTTTTTTTCCTAATTTTATTCTTTGGTAATCAGGTAAGGCCCACTAGGCACAAGTGCCTGTTTTCAGGGGTGACCTGGGAGCACTTGGGAGATTAAGTGACTTGCTCAGGGTCACACAGTATGCAAGTGAAGGTTATGGGGAAAACACAGATCTGCTGAATGCACCAAGCTCACTCACAGCTCGTTACTCTAACCTCTAGGCTATACTGCCAGTTCCCAGTAATTTAAAGTGGCAGTGCAATGTAAATTGGCAAAAAATTTGACCCTATCTTTTTTTTTACCATGGATTTGACAAATATGTTCATACTTTTATTAACTGTAGCTGAAACTAGCTTTTTGAAAACATTTTCATTGCACTACTGCTTTAAATAAAATTTTACAAATGTTTGTGAAAATCATGGAATTTTGTGTTAATTTTGTGCAAGTCATGTCCATATGTTTTGTCCAGTCATGCACTTGAAATACAAAGGCTTGTACAAAGGCTGGTAAGGAGCTGAGCAGGTATTAGAAATGACACAGAAAAGGATAAAAGGCTGTTCATAGAGATTATAAGGTAGCATTCATATGGGAATCCATAGAAAAAGTAGCAGGAGAGCTCAAAGATCATTGCAGTGCCATGATTCTAGTGCAGGTGTTGTGATTTGCCTGCGTGCAGTACAGGTCAAATGAGTGTGATCCACAGCCAAGCACAGCAGCTAGAGAGGGAGACGATTGTTGTTTGCATTTCCATAAAATGCATATGAAGAACAAGTCCAGAAGATATCAGGAGACAATTTGCAGTACCAGGAATGTTCCTGAAGGGAGAGGTATCCTGACAGATCTTCTCTATGAGCCTTGTGAAATAAGGGCTGTGAGGAATGATAGTTTCACCTGGGGAACCAGGGAACATTGTTTAACCAGGAGTAGCACACTAAGCTGAAGCTTATTTCCAGATGCGACCTGGTAGCACAAGGAAGTTAAATGACTCACTCAAGATCACACAGGATGCACCTAGGTGGCTGTGGGATTCAAACCCAGGTATCCAGATCTGCAGTTCAGTGCCTTAACCCACTGCGCTATACTGCCTCCCAGATAGTGGACTGTTAGGTGAGCTAACTCTAGGTAAGAGTCTGCTGAAACAGTGGGGGATCTTCTGGCATGCTGCAGGGCATTCTGGTGCAGGTGGCACTGGTCATAAGACTAGACAGGGCATATAAGGGGATTTAAACTAAAGGATAGTGGAGGCAGCCAGTGAAAGGATCAGCAGTGGCAGTAGTTAGATACAAGAAATCAAGGTAAAGACAGCAAAGTAGAGTAACACAAGAATATCAACCCCCAAGCAAGGAAACACAGTGGTGACAATTCTTACTTGAATGCTGGTCATACTAATCATATGAGAATCCCATGCAGCAAAATTTACAAGCCTGATAGCTTGATGCTCTTAGAAGGTCAGAACTTAGAGGCACTATAAAAACCTGGTGGTGGTGGCAAGGTGGGGGATAGGTGGGACACCAAGAAGGAAAGAGTCTGGCTATTCTGTAGTGATAGGTCTGGCGGAGAAGGATTACTGTATGTGGCTTTTTTAATGGAGGCCATCACTGTGAAGTACAAGGGGGATATCAGGAGGACAAATGTTCCAATAAGTATATCTGGTCAAGCTCAGAGAAAAGAGCCAGGGGAAGAATGGTCGCCCTGGGGTGTACTAGGGGACTGTGAGCATCTCAGCTAAAGCAAGAAAATTAGGAGAGCAGCCAGTTTGGATGCAGTGGTAATAAGTTTTTTGTGAAAGTCAAATTCCACAAGTGTAATGGTGATGGGATTGTTATTTTATATCCATAAATACTGAAAAATTTGGCAATTAGTAATCAAATTTCTCCAGCTTTTTTATGTGCCAGAACCCATTGCTATTGAGTATGCAACCAAATGGTATAGGAATTATAAGCATCCAAATTTTCATAAAATCTTCACATAATATTAAAAATAAATTGGGAATTATGATCTCCTATAACTTAACAATTGCTTCCTACTCTTTCCACATTTAGCAGTTTCTAAGACCTACAAAAAGGTTATGCATGCTAAATTTCAGGCATCTAGCTTCTAAGGTAGACACATTATCAACAGCAAAATATTTTCACAAGTGGCAGATTTTGAGCCTCTGCATGTTTGAAACTATGCAAGTGAATTTCATGTTATTTGTCAGACATTTAGCACACTTAACGACAGAAAGCCAGAGCAATTTACAAATATTTAGCTGAAAGAACAGCTGAGTTAAAGTAAAATAGAGATCCACAAAAGTTCACGGAATTTCATAAAAATTCCATGAAAGCAATATTTACTCATTTCATACAGCCCTAATATATTTATTTATTTGAAATTTACATGTCCAAGGGTATAGCAAGGCATGAAGCTGCAGGGCCTGGAAATGCATTTATCTCAACACAATAGAAACACAGACAATGTCAGCAGAAGAAAAACACTAGTCCATCCAGTCTGCACTGTTATACTCTATCCTACTGCAAGAGCTGTATAGAAACATTAACAATGATACATACCCCCAGAGTGCTTTATTGTGGTTATAAAATGTGTTTTAGGGAACATTAGTAAAAAACAATTTTGACAACTTTTTAAATATACAAAAAGTTCTTAAAATGTTTTAAAAACCGGTAAACTAGTCCTTCCATATGATAAAGTCAGTAGAGGGGGCTAATATGCCTTGGCCTTCCTGTGAGTGACAATCTTGTTTCTTGCAGTTACTGTATTGTTGTACTGTATATACAAAAACATTTATTTTTATTACTGTCCCTTTGTAGTGTTTGGTGTTTGTTTTATATAGTCACTTACAGTGTAAAGCATATAATATAATAATAGAGGAGCAAGGGAGAAAAGAATCATCAGCCAACAGCATGGTGGCAGACTTTTGTGAAAGAGAAAGAGTACATTTTTGCACATGGGGAGCATGAGCATAGTTTGAACAGATCAAGTAAACACTGTTTTGTCTTTAAAAAAAAAACAAGAAGGGTACCGTTGGAACTTTTAGAACTGTGCAAGCAAGTGATATGCACAGGGGAGAGGGATCAGTAGATGGATGGATGGTGGGCAGGGAGCAAGCAGGGAGGTACTGCAGTACACCAGTAAGTAAATGAGCAAGTAGGTAGAAGGAAAGGAGGATTTGTCAATAATGGTATTGCATTATGTGATTTTTTAATACAAGAATTTTGTATATTGTATTTTATATATTTATTTAATTGTTCCTGTTTAATTCCCCTGTATTGTGTAGAAACATAGAAACCTAGAATTTGACAGAAGATAAGGACCACTTGGCCTATTCAGTCTGCTCATATCTCCCTATCTACGCTATTACTGCAGACTGTGCCCAATCTACAGCTCTTTCCCCTCCCTCTTCTTTTCCCTATGATTCCCTTATGTCTATCCCATGCATTCCTGAATCCCATCACTGTTTTTGCCCCCATCACCTATGCCAGAAGGCTGTTCCAAGAATCTACTACTCTTTCTTGGTAGAAGACTTGGTTTTCTGGCCAAGGCACCTAGTTTCACCTGAGCTCTTTCCTTCTAAGATTGCTTGAAAGGACAGAGCAGAGAACCTTACCAGAGCAAGGGAAAAGTATTAAGATTTCTTTTGGCTAAGCAGATTTACTGTGTGTTGTTATTTTTTATTTTGTACTCATGGGGATTGCTACTATTTGTTGCTAACATTTCATTGCTTTATTTTTCTCTGATTCAAATTGTTGCTGGTATACCTTCTTCTGCATTATTACAAGGTGTGCCTACAGGTGTGTGCTAACAGATTACTGCTGTAATCTTCTGATTCAAATTATCTTTTGCAAGGTATATCTTCTGTTACTGCTTTATTTTTCTCTGTAGCAAAGTGTTTCTTACAGGGTATATCTTCTCTGAAATTATTACAGGTGGGGCTTTACAGGTTTTACAGTTTTATCTACCATTAGAATAAATGTCAGGGTTACTGCATTTGATGTTCACTGATTGTTTCTGCTCTTACCTCCTTGTTCTTTCATCTGTGGTTCTTCTTTTTTGGCAGGGGAAGGGTCCAACCACCAACCCCCATCCCCAACCACCCCATACTACACTCCTTTTATAGGGTACCACAGTTGTGACATTTCCTGTGGTAAAGCAGGAAGGGTCGGATCAGTGGGGCATCCACAAGGTGAGCTCATTTACAGAGGCACTAGTAATTAGCCTGTTGCTAGCCTTGCTTGTAGAGCAGAAAGCAGCTAACTAAAACACACTACATTTTCTTTTTAATTTAACACTTATATCTCAGCAGGAGTCAGTGTCTGTTGAGATTAAGCAGACAGATACTTTATTAGAAGTAGAAGGGGTCTTATTTAGGGTTAAAAAAAGAAAGAAAAGAAAGAAAGTCAGTGTGTGTTCTGTGCTGTGAAGGGTACTGTATCAATGTACTTTGCTAAACCATTAGTAGGAGAGAGTGCTTAATTGAGGGTGTGGCTTAGACACTATAAATGCAGGTGACTCAAATTACAACTTTCTGTTGCTAGCCTTGCTTGTAGAACAGAAAGCAGCTAACTAAAAGAAGCTACATTTTCTCATTAATTTAACACTTATATCTCAGCAGGAGTCAGTGTCTGTTGAGATTAAGCAGACAGATATGTTATTAGAAGTAGAAGATGTCTTATTTAGGGTTAAAAAAAGAAAGAAAAGAAAGAAAGTCAGGGTGCATTCTGTGCTGTGAAGGGTACTGTATCAACTTACTTTGCTAAACCAGTAGGAGGAGAGAGAGCTTAATTGGGGGTGTGGCTTAGACACTATAAAAGCAGGTGACTCAAATGACAACTTCCTGTTGCTAGCCTTTTTTCTTACTAATTGCCCTCCATCCCATCCCACCCACCCACCCACCCTAAGCCAGTTCTACTTTTATAGCCACTGGATTTGACTGTCAAGAGGAACTTCCTGTTTGGTAGTAGGAAGGGAAAGATCATAAAGAAACATTTGTTTTGCCAACCCTAAAGGAAAAAAGTAACTCACTCTCTGCCTCCCCAGCTGGTGGTGGTCTGACACTGAGCAAGGAAGAAGGTGGCTTCTGAAGAATATAAGAAGTAGCTGTCCCAGAACAGGAAGGGTGAGAGTTGTAAGGAGAAGAGAGAGTAAGCATACAGAGAAACAGGAGAGGGGACACAAAATAAGACATGATAGAAGTAGTGCAGTGCAATGGCTGTGGGGCAGTAGTGTTCCAGGAGACATTCTGGAGGCTGTGATGCTGCCCTATTTGCAGACACCTCTCTGGTCTGAGGGAGGAGGTTGCCCATCTCCAGGCTGACCTGGCTAGGATCCGTGAAACCTCCTCCCCCACCGAGGGACCACCAGGGCCAATGCAACTACCTCAGAGGTGGCCAAGAAAGAGGAGAGGCTGGACCAGGGTGGGCTCAGGGAGGGAGAGGGTTGTGGAACAGAATTGCATCCCTCCAGCTGTACCTCTCCACAATTCATTCACTCTTCTGGTGGATAGTGGTTCCTCTATGGAGGCACCTGCTGTGGAGACCATGGAGGATGCTGAGAACCTTCACAAAGGAGACCTACAGGAGGGTGGCATGGGACCCCACAGGGAAAGGAAACAACTCCTGGTGGGGGACTCAATCATTAGGGGGTAGAAGTGGGGAGGAAGGGGAGAGGGAGGTAAGGTGCCTGCCTGGCACCACGGCTTGGAGGGACAGGAAGCGAATCCTCAGGATCATGGGAGCAGTTGCACGAGGGAGGGAGCTGGATGTCATTGTCCACCTCGGGACAAATGACCTGCATAGGAATGGGATCAGAGCAGTGCAAGAGGAGTTTGTACAGTTGGGGAGGGGCCTTAGACAAGTAGTGCATACGGTAACCTTCTCGGAGGTGTTGCCTGTCTATGGTAAGGGTGATGCTAGGGTACTCCTCACCAGGGAATTCAATAAATGGTTGAAAAACTGGTGTGGAGCTCAGGGTTTTGGCTTCATTGGGGACTGGGGAGCCACCTGAAGGGATGCAGACCTATACTGGTGTGTTGGTCTGCATCTGTCCAGGAGGGAACCAGGATACTAGGTGAGAGGCGTAAATGCTTCATTGGCAAGCATTTAAACTAGCCAAGGGGGGGAGGCACTGAAAAGGAGCAGAGAAATCCCAGCCTCCCCCCACAAAACACGGTAATTAGTGAGGTAAACACCAAGGTAGAAAAGTCAGTAGGGAGAAGGACAGAGGTAAATGTGAAAAAAGGCAAAGGCAGTAAGGACAGGAATAGGGCTAAAAGGGGTAAGGCCATCACAAAGTGGAGGGTGATGAGTACCAATGCCCGTAGTCTGTGTAACAAGCTCCCTGAACTAGTGGCCTTGATGGAAGAGGGTTGCCTGGATATTGTGGCAGTCACAGACACATGGTACACAGAGAACCACGACTGGGATGTCAACATACCAGGATACACAATCTACAGGAGGGACAGGAGGGCAAGAGGAGGAGGAGGAGTAGCTCTATATAAAGGAAGGATCAGCAACAGAACTAAAGAGTAAACAGGGAGCAGATGAGACACTCTGGGTCACCCTGGAGACAGAAAATGGCACCACAATCTGCATGGGGGTTGCATGACCCCCAACTCAGGGAGGGAATGGACAAGAAATGATAGAAGGCTTCCTTAGAATGGCAGAAAAGGGAGATATTGTTGATGGGGGACCTGAATATGCCAGATGTTAACTGGAACACCTTTGCTGCAGGCTCATCCAATAGCATGGTCATTCTTGATGCCCTACAGGGGCATGCCTCAGACAGCTAGTATTGAAACCCACTCGGGAGGGAGCAATCTTAGACCTGGTACTCTCAAATGGGGATGGAGAAAGAATCTCAGATTTAGAAGTGGGTATGCATCTGGGAACAAGCGACCACAAAACAGTGTGGTTCACCTATAAACACAGCCAATCAATCAAGCCATACAAAAGCAAGAGTATTGGACTTTAGGAGGGCTGACTTTGGGAAAATGAGAGAGTGCCTCAGAAAAGCACTAGCAAACAGGCAAGAAAGAGGGGTGGAGGAACAATGGGGAGTAATCAAAACAGCCATCACAGAGGCAACAAGCCTTTGTGTAAAGCAAATCAACAAAACACAACAAAGGAAAAAAACACTATGGTTCTCAAAAGAGGTGGCAGGGAAGGTTAAAGAAAAAAGTATAGTATTCAGGAAATATAAGGAAACATAGAAGGAGCAGGACAGAGAACTTCATCAGTTAAAGCAGAAAGAGGCTGGGAAGGCAATCAGAATAGCAAAGGCCCAAACCGAGGAAAGGATAGCCAACTCTGTTAAGAAGGGGGCTAAGACTTTTTATAGGTACATTAAGGAGTGGAGAAATACCAAAGGAGGGATACTGAGGCTTAATAAAGGGGAGGTAATGTGGGTAGAGGGTGACAGTGAAAAAGCAGGGATACTGAATGAATATTTCTGCTCAGTATTCACAAACGAAGAGGAGGGGGAGGTACCTAAACCAAACAAGAGAAACACTCTGAAGACGGGGGTCGATACAAGTCCATTTACAGAAGAAAGGGTTCTAAAAGAACTAATAAAATTGAAGGTGGAAAAAGCAATGGGGCCTGATGGGATTCACCCAAGAATTCTAAAGAAACTAAGGGTAGAACTAGTGACACTGCTGACTACTCTCTTTAACAAACCATGGGAGGATGGGGTGGTACCTGAGGACTGGAGGAGGGTGGATGTGATTCCTCTTCACAAAAGTGGGAGCAGGACAGATGCAGGAAACTACAGACCAGTTAGTTTGACCTCAGTGGTAGGGAAAATGATGGAATCACTTCTGAAGGAAAGAATTGTTGAGTACCTAGAGGCCAGTGGGGCACAGGACCCAAGGCAGCATGGATTCACCATAGGAAGGTTATGTCAGATGAATCTAATAGATTTCTTTGACTGGGTGACCAAAGTAGTAGACCAGGGAGGGGCTGTGGACATGGCCTACCTAGATTTTAGCAAGGCTTTTGATACAGTCCCACACAAAAGATTAATACACAAGTTAGCCAGCCTTGGAGTGGGTCCCACGGTGGTAGCCTGGATATAAAATTGGCTAGACAACAGGATGCAAAGGGTAGTAGTAAATGGAGTCCACAGTGAAGAAAGGAGGGTTACCAGCGGGGTACCACAGGGTTCAGTACAAGGACCAGTCCTTTTTAATGTCTTCATAAGTGACATTGCAGAGGAACTGGAAGGAAAAGTATGTCTCTTTGCAGATGACATAAAGATTTGCAACAGGGTTGATACACAAGATGGAGTGGAAAGGATGAGAAGGGACTTGGCAAAGTTGGAGGAATGGTCAGATGTATGGCAGCTCAGATTCAATGCAAAGAAGTGCAAGGTAATTCACCTGGGAAACAAAACCCAAGGAAGAGTAAACAATGGGGTGAGATACTGACAACAGTAAAATAGAAAGGAACCTGGGGGTAATTATATCAGATGACCTAAGGTGGGCAAGCAATGTGAGAAGGCAGTAAGGAAGGCTAGGGGGATACTGGGATGCATAGGGAGAGGCATCGATAGTAGAAAACAGGAAGTTGTTATCCCTCTGTACAGACAGTTGGTGAGACCCCATCTGGAGTACTGTGTGCAGTTCTGGATACTCCATCTTCGCAAAGACATAGACAGAGTGGAGGCTGTCCAGAGGAGGGCAACCAAAATGGTGCAGGGTCTGCATCAGAAGACATACTAAGAAAGACTAAAGGAGCTTAATATGTATACCCTTGAGGAAAGAAGGGAGAGAGGGGACATGATAGAAACTTTCAAGTACCTCAAGGGAATCAACAAAGTCCAAGAGGGTAGCATCTTTCAGAAAAAGAGATGTGCAAGAAAAAGAGGGCACAATTTGAAGATAGAGGGGGGATGGCTCAGAGGTAATGTGAGGAAGTATTTTTTCACAGAGAGGGTTGTGGATGCAGGGAACAGCCTCCCTGAGGAGGTTGTGGAGCCAAGAACAGTGGGGGAATTCAAGAATGCATGGGACATTCATAAGGCAGTCCTAGTGGGGGGTAGGAGGAAATAAGCTGTTGGTCAACTAGGATCTACAGCTTATCTGTTAGGTAGAAAAATGGGCAGACTAGGTGGGCCAAGCGGTCCTTATCTGCTGTCACATTCTATGTTTCTATGTTTCTATGTTAACTTGCTATAACAAGTTATATGAAAACGAAACACAAAATCAAACCATTACTTGCATTTTCTTCCTTCTAATTACTCTGACCAGGTTATAAAGCCAGCAACTTATCTGGAATGGATATCATTAACTGCAGGTACTGTGGAACACTTTTCAGAAGGACAGTCTTACAGGATTTAAGACACTGTCCTACATGCTGGGCCATTGGAGATCTTAGGGCTCAGCTCCGGACAGCATGGGCAGAGATTGTGCACCTCAAATTTCATATTCAAGAGGAAATACATTATAAGAACCACCAGCTATTTCCCCAACAGCCAACAGAAGAAGCTCGACCGCAGAGGGTAGTTGGTCCAGGAGGTTGGCAGGTGGTTAGGAGGGGCAAATTGGGTGCCCCAACACTCTGTGCTCTCCAACATATTACTTGCAAAAACCATATAAACACTACAAACAGGTATCTGCCTCTATCTCCGAAATCAAACAAAGGGGTAGAGGACACTGCAGAGCAGGACACTGCAGCACAGGAGCTAGCACAACAAAACTCGCCCAAATCAGGAACCAAAACAAAAAAAGCAAAAAGGAAATCCAAAAAACTTCTGATCATAGGAGACTCCATGACTCAGGGAGTTGATACCCATCTCCAGCCGGGGTAATGGTCAGATGTCTCCCAGGTACATCAGCATGGAGAGACACTGACCACATTGCTAAAACTGTTCACAAAGCAGGAGAAAACATTGATGTCCTGGTACACATAGGGACTAATGATCTCGCCAGTTGGTCAGTTGTGGAGACCAAGGAACACCTGACCAGGCTGGGTGACAAACTATCACCCATTTCATCTGACATCTGCTTCTCTGAGATCCCGCCAGTCTGGGAGAGGGGGGCAGATGGACAGAAGGTCAGAGAAGGGGAGATAGGGGAGCTAAACATGTGGCTCAAGGGCTGATGCCAGGAAAAAGGACACAGATTTGTAGGGAACTGGCAACAGTTCTGGGAATGAAAGTTCTTTAAATTTGATGAACTGCATCTGACTAAGAAGGGAGTCAGTGCATTGGGGCAGAAGTTTGACATCTTTGCAGAATATTTAAACTAGCAAATGGGGAGGGGGTGCAGCACCCCATACGTTGAATGGGAAGAACACCCTTCCCCCTCAGCTAGTGGTCAAACAGGGATTCAGCATGTTTGCAGTTCATTTGCATCACCAGGTAAGAAAAAAGATCTGTCTCCCCATAAGACGCACAGGGGAAATGCCAAACCTCACCCAACAACTAACACACCGAAATCTGGCCAATGGAAAATCATGTGCAAAAATGCTCACAGCCTGGGAAATAAGATCCAAGACCTGCAGGCAATAATGTCAGAGGCTAAACTGGACATAGTAGCAATTAATGAGATGTGGTTTACCAGTAACCACACTTGGGAGACTTCAGTACCTGGCTATGTACTGTTCAGAAGAGACCGAGGTGCAAAAAAGGGGGGTGGAGTGGCCCTGTATGTCAATGAAAATATCAAAGCTACAGAAATTCAGAATACATAAGGATCCAGAAGAACTGTGGGTCACCCTGGAAACAGGAAATGGGACAGCCATAAGAACTGGGGTTGTTGACAGGCCCCCAGACCAGGGGGAGGACATAGACACATTACTGTTAGAGGACATACAAAACATGACAGCTAAAGGGGAGGTTCTGATAATGGGAGACTTCAACATGGTCAATACCAGCAGGAACATCTGCCAGAACTAGACACATGGTGGATTCTCTGTAGGGGGAGGACCTCAAACAACTGGCACAACAACCCACAAGAGACAGGAATATCCTAGAACTAGTACTGACTAACAGGGAAGGGATCACAGATCTCCAGGTAGAAGGTCACCTGGGGGCCAGTGACCATCACATGGTATGGTTCAATTTGGCCACCACATCTAAATCAACCCATTCCAAGACAAACATATGGGACTTCAGAGGAGCTGACTTTGCTAAGATGAGAAGAAATCTGGATAAACTAGCAAAACGGTCAGAAGAGTAGCAACTGGGTTTTAATGCAAAGAAGTGCAAGATCATGCACATAGGGAAGAGAAACCCTGAAGCCACCTATAGGCTGGGAGGGAAGTTGCTGGCAGTCAGAAAGGAAGAAAGAGACTTGGGCATCATCATCACCGATGACCTGAAATCATCCAAGCAGACCTCTAAACTAGTAGGTAAGGCTAGGGGGATGTTAGGGTGTATTAGTAGGGGTATCATAAGTCGTAAGAGGGAGGTAATAATCCTTCTTTACAAGACACTGGTTAATCCCCATCTGGAGTGCTGTGAGCAGTACTGGAGGCCACACCTTCACAAGGACATTAACCAAATTGAGGCAGTCCAGAGAAGAGCAACCAAAATGGTGCAGGGACTGCATCAGAAGACATATGAGGGCAGATTAATGGAGCTCAGTATGTATACCCTTGAGCAAAGGAGGGAGAGAGGTGATATGATCGAAACATTCAAACACCTTAAGGGCATTAACAAAGTGAAAGAGTCTAACATGTTTCAATATAAGAAAAATAGCAGGACAAGAGGACACAGCATGAGATTAGAGGGAGGCTGATCAAGGGGGAATGTGAGGAAATTCTTTTTCACAGAAAGAGTGGTGGATGCATGGAATGGCCTACCTCAGGAAGTGGTGGCTATGAATACAGTGCAGGACTTCAAGCAGGCATGGGATAGGCATAAGGGAGCAATACAGATGAGTATGAATAGATAGGCCACTGACAGAATAAAGGCCGATGGCACATTTATAAGGTAGAAAAAGAAATGAGCAGACTGGATGGGCCTTGTGGTCCTTATCTGCCGTCATCCTCTATGTTTCTATGAATAACTACTTCCTCACATCTCCCCTGAATCTACCTCCTCCAGGTTCACAGCATGTCCCCTTGTTCTTGAGCACATTTTCTTCTGAAAAATACTTCCCTCCTGTACCTTATTTACACCTGTGAGACATTCAAAGATCTCTCTCATATCCCCACTCTCTCTCTCTTCTGTTTCAGGGTGTACTTATTGAGGTCCTTCAGTCTCTCCTCATAGGACTTTTGATGTAGACCCTGCACCATTTTAGTTGCCTTCCTCTGGACTGCCTCTGCTCTGTCTATGTCCTTCCAGAGATGTGGTCTCCAGAACTGGACACAGTACTCCAAATTGGGTCTCACCAGTGATCTATACAGAGGCAACACCACCTCCCTCTTTCTGCTGGTGATATCCCTCCCTATGTACCCCAGCATCCCACTAATTCTCCCTACTGCCTCGTCACATTACATCCAATATGATTAACTCCAGGTCTCGTTCCTGCTTGGCAGTTGTCAACACTACTCCATCCTTTTTGTACTCCACCACTGAGTTTTTTCTACCCTAAGTGCATTACTTTGTACTGTTTCAAATTGAAACCCAATTGCCATACCCTTCACCACTCATCTAGTTTTCTCAGATCTCTGCTCATCATTGCCACCCCCCAGAGTGTCCACCCTATTGCAGATTTTGGTACCATCCACAAAGAGGCAGACCTTCCCTTCCAGCTCTTCTGCAATGTCATTTATAAAGACATTAAAGAGGACCTGACCCAGCACTGATCACTTAGGCACCCCCACTGGTCACTCTCCCTTCCTCAGCGTGAACTCCATTTACCACCACCCTCTGTCACCTATCCCCTAACCAACTTCTTATCCAGTTTACCACCTTTGGACCCACTCCTAAGCTATCCAGCTTGCTTACTAGTCTCATATGTGTATTAGTGTTCAAAGCCTTCCTGAAATCTAGGTAAGCCACATCCACTGCTCCACCCTGATGTAGTTCCTTGGTCACCCAGGCAAAGAAATCTATCATATTAACTTGGCATGACTTCCCATTTGTGAAACCACGCTGCCTCAGGTCTTATAACCAACTGGATTTAAGATATTCCACAATCCTTTCCTTCAGCAGTGATTTCATTGACTTTCCCAGTACCAATGTCAGGATTACTGGACATTAATTGCCCAGCCTCCTCCCTGCTACCACTTTTGCGTAGTGGGACTATATCCGCTCTCCTCCACTCTTCCAGAAGCACTCCTGTTTCCAGTGACCTGTTATACAGAACTGTCAGAGGTACAGTCAGTATTTCCCTGAGCGCCCTCAATACCCTTAGATGCTCCCCATCTGGGCCCATTGCTTTGTCAACCTTCAGATAAGCAAGTCCCTTCAGGACTCTCACCTCCTAAAAAGAACTAGTGTCCACTTTCCTCCCTTCAAAGTTTCTGTTAATTTGTGGCACCTCCCCTTCTGCTTCCTCTGTGAACATTGAACAAATTATTTGTTCATGATGCCTGCCTTTTCCTGGTCCCCTCTGAACAGTTCCCCCCTTTCCATTTTTAACTTTACAATCCTACCCTGGTCTTCCTCTTTTCACTTACTTGCCTAAAAAATGTCTTATCACCTTTCATTACCTCCTGGGCTGTACTCTCTTCAGTTTGCACCTTTGAGCTCCTTACTGCTTTCCCTGCTTACTTCTATTTCCCCGATACACCTCCCTATACTCCTCCCTCTGCAACTCCTTTTACCTTCTAAATGCTACCATTTTTGTCTTTTCCTTTTCAGATACCTCTTTAAAAAACCATGATGGTCTCTTATTCCTCTTGCTTTTGGTCACTGTTTGATGCAGAGGTTTGTTACCTTTACTATGCGCCCTTTTATCTTCGCTCACTGTTCTCCCATCCCAACTAGGTCATCACCACGTGCCAGGTCATCCTAGAAGCTTTAACCCATCTTTATAAAATCTGCCCTCTTAAAGTCCAGGACTCTTGCCCTTGTGTGGTTCGATGGTGCAGTCGTCCTTATATTGAACCACACCGTACGGTCATCACTGATCCTAAGTGGCCTCTAACACTGGCATCAGCAACACCATCCATGTTAGTGAGTACCAGGTCCAGTATTGTCCAGTCATTAATAGGTTCACTGACTAGTTGCCTGAGGAATGACCCCTGAAGAGAGTCCAGGATGCTGCTGCTTCTAGTTGAAGCTGCTGCTGGGAGGCTTCAGTCTACATCAGGCAGGTTGAAGTCCTCCACCATCAGTAGCTCCCCCTTTTCTGCCATCTTGCCAGTGATTTCCAGCAGTACCTTATCGAATTCCTTAAAGCAGCACACACCCTCCTTTCCTTCACATCCGGTCCTTCCTGAACAAAGTATTGCATGGTATGGCCATGTTCCAGTCATGGTTTTCAGTGCATTTTCAGTGCACTATGACTTGGTAATGGCCATAATATCCAGGTCAGTCTCTGCTATGATGGCCTCTAGGTTCAGAATCTTATTTCCTAGACTGCTAGCATTCACACACAGTGTTCCAGATTTTTTTCCAATCTGCTTGTTGGCCCTTTTTTCCTTTTTGTCCTCCCTCCCTCCTTCCCCCTTCTTTTAAATGCCCCCATTCCTTTCTCTGCTGAACTTTTTCTTTTATTTGTAACCTTTCATAAGTTTGCCCAGTTTCATTTATTGTAACCCCTACCCACAGGCTGCAACTAGAAACACATCTAGGCTCAGTGCAACTTCACTGATCACCAATTTATAAATAGATAAACCATTTGCAGCAAAAATATGACCCGCAGATAAAGAAGGGTGTCATGTTGCATTACATCAGTGAAATGTCATCCTCATCACGCTAATTTTAAACAAACCATATCTAACTACACCTGTAGTAATTCTTTTATTTATTTAGTTTCATTTATTGAAATCTCAGAATTACAAACCTTTGAGTCAGAAACTCCTTTACAAAGGCTCCACATCAAATAGTTCACAAAAAATACAATGGTGCAATGACAGAATACAAAGAGCAAGAACAGATTACCCATTCAAAGGATGAAAGGAACAGAATCCCTATGCATGACCTAGTGTTTGAGTTGTGCTGATATGGACAACTGATGATATTACTGCTTTCCTAAATGAAATAAAAACAAATCAGTAGAAGACCAGGTGACTCATTCCAGTAGCAGTGCGGTCAGTTGTTTTGAACTAAAGCCCTCTGATCAGTCAGATTTGAAATTTTCAAGTATATATAACTGGTCAAGAGCAGTATTTGTTCTGTTTCAACAGCTGCTCCACTGATACAATATCTGAGCTATGAGAAACATACAGATGGTTCACAGTCCGATAAAAACATAGTCCGAGTGCTGCAAGTCTTTTATGATTCTATGACTCTATTTATATATCTCATGTTGCAGAGATTGTTCAACATTATTGTGGAAGGGAAGCATGGCAGCATTGCCAGTTAATACCTATGAACCAATATTAGCTTAATATAATTCATGGATGGGTATTTGTTCATAGAAAATGACATCATTTATTTCCCTGTATATCTGCAAGTAAAAGTATCAAAAGTACAGTATATACCTACACTAATCAAACCATTAAGTAATCAATAACCCACAACAGGGCATGCATTTCTTCTTAATTAATGCACATTCCGGGTGACTTAGCAGGCACGAGGCTAATGGTCGAGTGACTTTCAGTGCACCCAGGCAGTGCATTAATTCTCAGGAAACCCATGCCCTGGAGTGGATTATTGTGAATTTAAAATGGAAAAAAAGCAATGGAAAAAGGCTTTATTTTCTTTTAGTTAGCTTGTTGTTAGGTAGAATAGGTGAGTTTGGTAATGAAGGCTGCAGGCCTTAAGATGAACCCAGGAACTGCCTTTATTTTGCAGAAACCTATGCCCTGTTGTAGGTTGTTGTATTTAAAAAGTGAAAAAAATATATAATTTAATGGAAAAAAATGTTTTATTTTTATTTAGCTACATTGTTGCTAGGTAGACTGGGGTGGGTTAGTTACAAAATGTACAGTTTCTAGTAAATAATCAAGAGTAGGTGTTGTGTTTAAGCAATGAAGTTTGTTTGATTTGGTCAGTTGTCTTGTGGCCCATTTTGTAAAACTATATACCTGCAGCAAATCAAACAATTGAAAGTATATAGTTAAAGTACACAAAACCCTATGGGACCACTCTATCACAAGTAATTATCATATCAATTTTAATCTAATAAACACTTCAATTTACAAATCTGTCAAACCAATTACCCAAATTCCCATACTAATAAACCCTTTCAATACATTAAAAAATTCCCATACTGGTTATAAACCCTTCAACAACAGAAAATGCTACCTGCATCCTCACATTAACCAAGAAACCCACCTGTGTCTCATTAACAGCAATATCCTTTGTTGCTGCAGATATCTCCTAAGATGGCATGCCCTTCATGCTGCTGCCATCAACTCCACACCCACCAAATGCTGATGTCCCTTGATGCTGGAAGTTCTCTCTTCAGACGTCATACCATCCATGCTGCCTCTTTGCTTGCCAAACAGCTATGTAATTTGATGCTTCAGTTCCATCCTCAGATGCCCTTATTTCCTTGCTGCTGCCACTGATTCCAAAGTCTTACAGATACCAAACTGAACCAACCTCAGAAACGTGGTGAAATCAACTGCAAAAAAGATACCAGACCTGAGCACAAATGCCACATTGTTCTGATCCCAACAAATATGCCAAACTAAAGGATGGACTGTGGCAGACATGCCCTCTTATATAGAGGGACTCTACACTATGCAGAATTACTAGGGCCAAGATACTGACTTTACCAAAAAACACTACACTGTGAGAAAATTGAGGGATAAAAAACAGAAAAGGCAAAGCTGGAAAAGATTACAAATATGACCTAAAGGAAAACTTCACTATCCTTATTTATTATATCAAATAAAGGATGGGTAAGTTTGATATACATAGAAATATACCCATCTCAGGCTCATGATTTCATTATCTGATTAGTACCTTTGATGAGTATATTTCCTTATACTACATGGATGGAACTTAAGTCCCACTGGAAAACCCATCATTTATTTCCCTGTATATCAGACCAATTCAGGTCATATATGACAGTCATTAAAGTCATATATGATGGCTGGCCATTATATATGACTTCAACACCATGATATATGACTTTCATTGCAATGATACACGGCTTAAGCTATGTAGCTGTACTCTCACTCATCCCAAAAAAGACCCGCCACAGTCCCAGCCCTCTCTCAAAAAATCCCCCCTTTTAACCAAACACCCTTCTTCCTTGCCAGCAGCTCTCACTACTCACCCACACCCTCCATGCTCTTACTGCTGCCTCCAGCATGCTCCAGCATGCCAAGCCACCTGTTGGAACTGCTGCTTCACAGTGCCACGCCATCGCTCCCCACAACTGAACCACTGCTCCAAACTGCAGAACCGCCACACTGAACTGCTCAATCACCACAAGAAACTCCATGCTGACCCAGCCGAATGCCATTCTTGTTCACCATGAAAACGCTGTGAGGGACCCACCAGCCTACCCACACCTATACAGGAGTACCCTGCACTGTGGAAAACCAAACTAGCCAAAAGGCATTAAGCAAACCTGGATATGATCACAAATGCAATTTAAAATAAAAGTTAATAACCATCCTAATGAATTATATAAAACAAATGCTAGGAAAGTATAGCAGCATATGAGACTATAATGCCATCTTTGGGGCTAATTAGCTCAATAATCCCACTCACCCTTCAGCCTCATTGGTTATTGGCTAATGTGCCCTCTCGATGGCATTATACCCTCATATACTACACTTTCCTAGCATTTATTCTCTATGTATACCATACTTACTCATAATTTATTATACAGTATGTATTCTGTATATATATATATATATATATATATATATATATATATATATATATATATATATATTGGATTACATTACAGGTAAAGCTGGTTATGGACAGCTTAAATCACAGTACAATAAAATAATACAGTAAATTATTTAAAATCAATTAAAACTATAAGGAAAAGCTTTTTTAAAAAGACAGGTCTTCAGGCCCCTTTTAAATGTCACCACTGATGGGATCTCCCTCAAAGATTTCATCAGCAAGTCCCAGAGGGCCAGGCTGGCCACCTCAAAGGAGCAATCCCTGGAGGTTTTCAGCCTGGCCTTCAGAACCACTAGGAGCCCCTCGGTGGAAGAATGGAGGGAATGTACTGGGATGGCTAGATCAGACAGAAACCAGGACCCAGGTCATATAGGGCCTTATAGGTGAGCAAGCTCACCTTGAAGATGACCCTCCACCTGACTGGCAGCCAGTGCAGATCCCACAGGACTGAGGCCACATGACAAGACCTACGAAGGCCTGTCAGCAATCTAGTCACCACATTCTTCGCTATCTGCAGTCTGCGGAGGATTCCTCCACTGATTCTGATGTATAGAGCATTACAGTAGTCCAGCCTGGAAGTCACAAAGCCATGTACTAGTGATGGCAGGTCCTCTGGCTGAATCAAAGATTTAATTTGGTCAGCATTCCTCAAGTGGTAAAACCCACTTCTGACAACAGACAACACTTGTGCCTCAAGAGACAGCCTGTTGTTGAGGATGATGCCCAGATTTTTTACCTTGGGGGAAGCCATCAATGGAGTGCATCCCAGGACCAAGCCTGTCACCACTCTAGAGGCATCCCCATCATGCTAGCCACCAGGCTCAACCACCAGCACCTCCGTCTTGTCAGGGTTCAACTTCAGTCAGTTAGAGGACATCCAGTCCTGAATCATGGCCAGACATTTATTTAGCACTTCAATGGCACCCTTAGTTCCAGGGGAAAATTACATACAGCTGGGTGTCATCTGCATAGCAGTGGAAACCCAAACTGTACTGTCTAATGAGTTTTCCCAAGGGCAGCATGTACACCACGAACAGCATTGGTGAAAGGATTGAACCTTGAGGAACTCCACATGACAGGGGCTTCAAGGATGATGAGAAATTTCCCATCACCACTTGTTGCCTCCTGTTGGAGAGATAGGACTCAAACCATTTGATGACTGTTCAGGTGAGTCCACCATACACTCTAAGGTGATCCAAAAGCTTGATGTGGTCCATGGTGTCAAATGCTGATGAGGGATTGAGGAGAATGAAGATTGACCATTCTCCTCTATCCCACACCCTGAGAAGGCCATTTTGCACCCAAACTAGTGCCATTTCAGTGATATGTCTAGCTCTGAAACCAGACTGGAATGGCTCATAGATGTTAAAGGCTGAGAGGTGTGCCTTGAGCTGCAGAGCCACCGTTTTCTCAACAACTATCCCTAAAAATGGGAGGTTGGAGATGGGTCTATAATTTGTCAGGACATCAGGGTCAAGTGATGGTTTCTTCAAAAGGGGCTTCACCAACACCTTCTTCAAGGCATCTGGAAAGCACCCCTCAGAAAGTGAGCACTGGACAATCCTGGCAAACACTGGACCAATTGCCTTGGCCCCTCTCACTAGGAGACAAGTTGGGACAGGGTCCAGTTCACAACAAGTGGGATGCAGCTTTGAGATCACCTCAACGACCTCAGCCACCTCCACTAGCTGAAACTCCCCCCAGACAATAGGAGTGTGTCTGCTCCTACAAGGCCAATCACTGTGGGATAGATCACATCCCGTTGGCAAGATCCTTGACCCAAATGGAGGACACCCTGTCTGAGAAAAACAGAGTAAACTCTTCACACAATTCGACTGAAAATCCTCTTTTCAGCTGTAGACAGACTGGGAGAATCAGTCTGTCCACAGTCCGAAACAGCTGAGCCGGTCTATTCTTCCCAGCAACAATCTCCCTGGACAGGAACTCTGCTTTCTTAAGGTTGATTGCTCCTTGATAATTATTATAGTGATTTCTCAATGCCAGTCTGTCCTCAACTGACCGGGTCCTTCACCAAAAAAGCTCCAGCTTCCAACCCCAGGTCTTCATCTCCTTGAGAGTCCCATCAAACCATGGAGGTCTCTAACAAGAAGATCTGGGTCATATATGGACTGGCACGATGGGATCAAGTGTCTTGGAGATGGCCTCATTATAGGCCATCACTGCCTCACTTGTGCCAATCGCACATGCAGCACACATGCCAGAAAAGTCTACTGCAGCCAGAAGTCCCTCTATGGACAATCCACTTAAAGGATGGCAGTAGACCATCTCAACAGGGGGAGACTATTGGGGGTCCCCAAATGAGAACTCCACAGTGCAATGATCAGAGCAAGTGACTGGATCAATCTTGATGTTAGTGACATCAAGCCTCAGCGAGAATACCAGGTCCAAGGTATGGCCATGTTGGTGAGTCACAGAGGTAACTACCTGCGTCAGGCTCACAGATGTCATAGTTGGACGGAGGTCATAATCAAAAAGCAAGGATTCATCATTGACCCAAGCATTGCTGCACCCAGAATTAACCGTCTAGGAGACTCCAATACTCTGTCGGCAACAAAGTCCACTACCTTCTGCAGAAATTCTGCTCCTTGTTCTGGAGGATGATGAATGAGGAGAATCCTGCAGCCTATACCTGGACCCCCATGAACTATCACACATTCAAATGATGAGGTAGAGCCTACTGGGTGCACAGAGAAGTTCAGGCTGGATCTAACACAGATGGCCACTCCCCCACCCCTGCATTCCCTCCTCGGGTGATGTACACCGAATACCCAGTGGGGACCGATGCTTCTAATACTGGACCAGCATCGTCCCCCAACCAAGTCTCAGTGATGCAAGCCAGGCTGACAGAGGAAATCGAGCCTGCCATAATAGTAGTCTTGTTCCTCATCGACCTGCCATTGCACAGCAGGGAACTAGTGGAGGCTGCAGGCCCTATAGCTACTTGCCCACATGGTCCAGTGGGAACCCTGGTGATAGGAACCAAATATGCAGGGCCTCTCTCAAGGCTCCATCTAACCCCAGGATGCCTCCTATTCCTAACCACCCTAATACTGTTCACCTCTACTATACTAGTGGTACCCCACTGCATGCACCTCGCCTTCTATCAATGCCCACCTCTCAGCAACATCTTACTGCTACTACCTGGAGGGGGAAATCCACAAAGAGGTGGAGATCATGTAGAAGGGCCTCTGTATAAGTTGTATGAGGGGGGCCCGAGACCTAAATACATTTCTAATCTCTCAAAATTCTAAAAATCACAATTAAACTTACACAATTTTAAAAGAAGGGGAAACTAGACTAATCATACATATAGCATCTACATCATAAATACAGATCAAGCCACCTAGCATAATCACACCACAACCACATGCTAACTAAAACCCTATCACCCACCAACCCTCTCCTCCCCAAACCAATTTAAATATAGTAAATAAAAGGAGAATCCAATATTAATGCAGGTATGCTGTGGAGAGAGTTTTTACTCCCATGTAGAGCTATAGATGTCATTAAGTTTATTTCAGAAAAGGTGACCTCATCTGTGGATGTGACTTTAATTTAACCCTAAATCCTAAGCTAGACTCTACCTCTGGAATCCCCAGTAGGAGTCATAAGATTGCAAAGCAGTTCTCTAGTCTATTGGGGGAAATGGGCTATGTGGATATCTGGAGGCACATAAATGGTCAGCAGAGAAGTTACACATTGTTCTCATTGCCTCACTCCCTGTACACCAGAATTGATTACTTTTTTATGCCTAAGGAATCCTTGGGTACCAAACAGAACAGCTGGATCAGGGCTATGGCCCTCTCGGACCATGCACCAATATTTTTAAAACTTAATTTAGGTGATTTAAAGACGAATGCTTTTTGGTGCCTAAATGTTCCATTACTCCAGGGTGTTGAGGTGAAAAAGGTGATCCAGGAGGCGTATGAACAAGCCATGGTCAACAACGACCTCCCTGAGGTTTCTCCAGCCCTCCTGTGGGATACGATAAAGGCAATTATCCGGGGGAAATGTATTGCTATGTCTGCCTATAAAAAGAGAATGAGGGAGGCTAAGAGGGTGGAGTTGCAGCTACAGATTCAGCAGTTAGAGGCCCAGCAAAAAATCTAAATTGACAGAGCAAGGACAAAAACCTTATTGTCCCTGAAGAAAGAACAGGACAATCTGTTAGATTACTACATGGAACAGAAACTATTGTTTTTGAGGCAGTGTTTCTGCGAAGGGGGGCCTGGGTCTCTGAGGCTCTTGGCTGGTCAGCTTTGAGTCCAGAGGGCCAAGGCTACAATACTGACCCTTAAACACCCTATCTCCCAACAGATCAAATGTATCACTCCTGCAATTACTGAGGCCTTTGAAAGCTATTACTACTCTCTCTATAGCCTGAGTCCTCCACTTGAGGAAGGCATTATTCCACAGTATTTAAATTCTCTGGCACTCCCGCAGCTCTCTCAACAAAAAAAAAGATGCCCTAATGGCCCAGATCTCTACAGTGGCAGGCAAGGCTGAAATATCTTGGCTCAAAATGGGGAAGTGTCCAGGCACAGATGGCCTGCCAAGCGAGTTTTATAAAAGCTTCAGGGACATGCTTCTCTCCTTGTTAACTAGAGTATACAGGCAAGCGTTGATTTCTGAGAACCTGATCCCCAGTTCTTGGTCTCAGGCCATAATCTCTGTGTTGCCCAAGCCTGGCAAGGACCCTACGCTCTGCTCTTCCTATAGACCCATTTCCATACTTAATATAAATTATAAAATGCTTACCTCCCTCATTATGCAAAGGCTGCAATCTGTCATCCCTGATCATATCTATCTGGACCAAATGGAAGTCATTCCTGGCCGACAGGCACAGGATAACCTGAGGTGAACCATTCATATTATTAATCATCTCCATACTCATAAACACCTGGCCCTTCTCCTTAGTTTAGACACAGAGAAGGCCTTTGATAAGGTCTCTTGGCCTTTCCTGCTGGTGGTCCTTGCCAGGTTTGGGTTTACAGAGACATTCATGCAGTTTATTTTTAAGTTATATAGTAACCCCATGGGTTATATCACAGCTAATGGGCATATTTCTTCCAGATTTGTATTGGGAATGGGTGCCCATCAAGGCTGCCCCCTCTCACCACTTTTATTTGTGCTCTATATTGGGCCCTTGGCACAGGGCATTAGAGAAAATCAAGCTATTAAAGGGGTGCCAATGGGGGGGACCATAAACTTGCTTTATACACTGATGATATCCTGTTATACTTACAGTAACTGACACACACCGCTCCCTACCAGCAGTATTTGAGCACATTGTTCAGTTTTCCCATCTCTCAGGCTACTCCCTCAATTCAACAAAAACAGATTTTAAGTTTTAACTATAGTGCTCCCTCCAGGTTCCATCTAAATTACCTTCCCATAATTGCACAACTGAAGCAAGATTTTAAAAGATGGTCTCTGCTCCCGCTCCTCCTACATTCTAGAGTGCAAACTCTTAAAATGAACACCCTCCCGAGACTCCTCTTCTTATTCCAATGTGTCCCCTGTAAAGTACCAAAAAAGATCTGGAGTCCTGGCAATCCTTGTTCCCTACTTTTCTCTGGGCCAATAAAAGGCCTAGGATTCAGAAACAAACACTTTATTTGCCCAAACAGCAGGGGAGCTTGGCCATCCCCTACCTTCTGGGCTACTGGGCTGCGGTGCAGATGCAGATTGCCCTACTGTGGAGTAGAATTGGGAGAAGTGGGCAAAATTAACTCCCTTGAAACAATTCATTGAACGATCTGAAAATCTCTTGAAGTAATCCACATTGGGAAATCGAGTACTTCACATCATAATTAGGAACACGAAGTCCATTGATGACAATGACTTCACATTCCTCCACCTTCTCCCAACCACTTCTGAGCCAATTTTAGTGCAAAGTACATAGAAAGCAATGCAGTTTGCATCACTTCGCTTTGTTATTGAGCTCCAAGGCGAATTTTGCACTGATTTATGGGATTGCAGGTTACATGGTCTCTAGATTGTTCTGCACAGCCTCAGTTCTGTGTAGTGGTAGCTGGAGACAGTTTTCACTCAGAGCTGTGCGATTCAAGCCCTCTAAAAGCTGTTAAAAAAGCCTTTTTGGGCCACTTTTTTTTTTGCTCAAAATTTAGTACATCAATTGTAGGAAACCCTCCTCTGCTCATATCATCCAGTGTTTATTGTTTGTGTGTGGATTTTGAATGTTAATTTATAACATTCAGTCAGTGTACTGATAGACACTTGAAGTGTGCTTTGGGGGAGGGGCGTATCTGTGGTAAAGGTAGATTAACTGGGAGAAAAAGGCAGTCTTTCTGTTTTGGTTATATTTTTCTTGTATGACTGTGTTAATGTACACGCAGCAATATTTTCAGTAATTCTTTACATTTTTTGCTGATTGTTGTGGTGCAACAGTGCATAATTTCAACGTGTTTAAAAGATTTGGTTATATTAATGAAGTTTTCATTTTGATGCGCATTACTTGTAGTGTGTGTGAGTGTGTGTGTGATGTGTGACATCAAATCAGACACATTTTATTGTGCTCCACAGTAATTGCAGCAGTGTGAACCCACTATCCAATGTACCTGCATGATTTTTTTTGTACTGCTTTGTGGTATCTTTACTGGTAGTGGATTGTTACTGCAGTGCAATGCGTTACCCCAACCCCACCAACCGGGAAAAGGTATTCTTTTCCAGATTTGCATTTGTGACTTGTGAGCGCTGGTTAGGTGTTGTTGTGCCTTTGTGTCTGCATCTGTTGAGTGCTCAGTGCAATCTTAATCTGTTTGTACGTTTGCATCTCTTTCGGGGGCAATCTCCATCTGTAACTTAAGTCACAGTTGTTTGTTTGGCTTCCCTTCAGAGTACTGGTGTGGTGCACATCTTTGCGTGAATATTGTACTTTTTAATGTGTGTTTTTAAGTCAGGGCGATCATCATGAGTCACTCATGATGCAAATTGCATTCTTCATCATCACGATTCACAAATCACAAACTGTACTTTTTTTTGTAGTTAGTTGCATGTAAGCCTGTTTCGTAGTATCTCGGGTCTCGGCTTCACCATTGTACTCATTGATATGAGTTTTCAAATCGGGTAGTTTTGTGTGGTACAGGTCAGAGAAGTACAGCTATAGTTATCTGCATTCCTGTACAGTTTATTATCATTGGTCATGTCGCACCAGACACTCATCATGACTCCGACACAAATCATGTTCTTCATCTTTACGGTCACAATTCATGATAACGAATCACAAAACTGTAAGTTTTTTTATAGTTAGTTGCATGTAAGCCCATTTCGTAGTATCTCAGGTCTTGGGTTCACCATTGTTCTCATTGATATGAGTTTTCAGATCACGTAGTTTTGTGTGGTACAGGTCAGGGAAGTACAGCCGTAGGTAATCTAATTCCCATACAGTTTGTTATCACTGGTCATGTCACATCAGACACTCATCACGAGACAAATCCCATTCTTCACAAATCACAACAGTTACATTTTTTTTTTTAGTTCTGATGATACACTGGAGACCTGTAAAGTTGACCAAAACACTGATGAGTCTTTTTTTAACTTTTAATTAAATAATGCCCCCCCCAAAAAAAATACTTACCTGCACTGGCTTGACAGTATTCCAATGGCAAAATTCCTCATCAAACCAAGAAATGCACACCCCAAGTTCAACTATATGGAAAACCATGATGGTGCCAGGTACATTAACTTACCAAGGGTACTATTAGTGTACACACAGAGGGCATCCTTCCTGTTGGGGGTCAGTGCAGTAGACATTGGGCAACCAACAGCATTATCACATCATCATGGATGGTTAACTCAATGGTCGGGTCATCCTTCTAGCACATCATTTGACAAGACACTCTGCATCAGCCCAGTCAGGTCAAAAAGCATTACATCAAATTCCAACAGCAGCAGCAGGGGACATAGTTCTTACTGGAGCGTGTGCATGCGTGACTGAGTGCAGCATGAATTATTGGAGACTTTTCTTTCCACTTTATGCTCTCATTTCTCTTCGTCTGGAGTCAGGAATTTTCATAATACAGCAGCATTTTGGGTGTGCACATTAATTCTGGGGACTGTGTGGCAGAACTGCATGCATGACTGAGTGCAGCATGAATTAATGGAGGCTTTTCTTTCCACTTCATGCTCTCATTTCTTTTCTGTTTTTTTTTTTACTTTCTATTTTTCTTGCCCCCCCCCCCCACCAGCTCCAATATTCTCAGGAGTACCTATGAGTCATCCCTCTGCAAGTCACCTTACCTGGTCTGCCTCTGTCACCCATGGAGCCATGGTTTTACCCCCCAGGCTGGGATGAGGTGGGGCCCAAACAACCTGAAACATCTGATTTCGTCAGTCGAGGGGTGCCAGGAAGGTGGCTGCACATCAAGGGCAAGCTCTGGTGCTCTGTCTCCATCGGAGCTCGAAGGTATTTTTCCCTGTTCTGTAGGGGAGTGGCCAGCGCCCAGACATCAAGGCATTTCTACCGACGTCTGCCACTCCCAACCCCTCTCTACACTCCAACACTTGCTGTGTCTCCTGCTTCCACCAGAGGCCAGCCAAGCACAGAGCAGGAGTTCCCCCTCCCTCCCAGGAGAGAAGAGCTGTCCTCTGGATGCTCAAACCTCCCCCCCCCGCCGAGCCCTGATGGCCCGGGTGTGTTCCCGAACCCAGGTCATCAGCGTGGTGCAAGTGCTGTCATTTCTCTTCATCTGGAGTCGGGAATTTTCTGGACATAATACAGCAGCATTTTGGGTGTGCACATTAATTCTGGGGACTGTGTGGCAGCACTGCACGCATGACTGAGTGCAGCATAAATTAATGGAGACTTTTCATTCCATGTTATGCTCTCATTTCTCTTCATCTGGAGTGGGGATTTTTCTGGACACAAGACAGCAGCATTTTGGGGGTACACATTAATTCTAGGGACTGTGGCAGCACTGCACACATGACTGAGTGTGTCATTAATTATTTCCCTTCCTTGTTATACTCCAACTTAACAATGTCTCATTCCAAAAATAAATTATTTTAGTGGTCTCAGTAATGTTTTATTTCCATCTTGCTGTGTGTGTGTGTGTGTGTGGAAAAGCAGGAGTGAGCAGTGTAATAATGTGCAAGATAGCATGTGTGCAGTGCACTGTCATGTGCACACACTGTCCAGCTCCCTGAAAACATATATGATTACTTATTTCACTGTTGATGGTATAAATAATAAAGATGAGAATGTATAACTTATATTTTATGTGTACCATCATCAACAGTGGACTAAGCCATATAATATGTTTTCAGAGGGCTCGGTGGGCAGTGTGCACGTCACAGTGCACATTTGCGGTTTAGCAGATCATAGCAATGCTCACTCCTGCTTTTCAACAAACCCGACTGAAATGAAATATTGCTGAGGCACCTAAAATATTTCATGGTAAACAGACATTCTTAAGTAGGAATATAACAGGTCCGGTCCAGCAGCATGCTGTGCTAGCACTTGGGCGGGGTGCTGGTGGAGAGCAGCTAGCTGCAAAACTGCCACTGCCAGACTAAATCAGAAAGCCAGCACTCCAGATGAATAAATGCAAACAAAAAATGTTCACTGCTACTGCAAATTTCTTAATGGAAAAACAAGACACACAAAAATGACCCCTGTGCTTTAGTGCTTAGGCCTTCATTATGGGGCCACCAAAGGGAGGCCTAACCACCAAAACACAAGGGTAATTTCTGTGCTTTGTTTTGCCATCAGTACATTTGTACTAGCAGACTGTGAACATTTTTTCTTTGCATTTATTCATCTGGAGTGCAGGCTTTCTGGTTTAGTCTGGCAGTGGTAGTTTTGCAGCTAGCTGCTCTCCACCAGTGCCAGGCACCAATGTTAGTGCATCGTGCTACTGGACCAGTTATATTCCTTCCTAGTTAATGATTCCTACTTACCATGAAATATTTTGGGTGCCTCAGCAATAATTCATGCCTGCAGCATTTGACCTCTGGTTTAAAAGACAAGCAACTTTAGGCATCTGTGCTACTTGGCAGTTGCTTAAGGGAGGATCAGTCATATCCTTCGAGTTGCTGCAACAACAACTGGGATGGCCACCTGGGGACAGACTGCGGTATTACCAGTTAAAGGATTATATTGGCACAACATTGTGAGCATCCTCACTGCAATCTGGAGACCGCCACATGGACCCACACTTTGAAAGCATTTGGCATTCAGCAGGGGAGATGGCTATATCATTATTATATAGTAATTTTATCAGAGATCTAGACCACTCCACTAGCAGCATTAAGCAGAAATAGGAAGAAGATTTATTGATTATATTAAGTAACTCCCAATTACTCCTAATCTGGAGGAATACCTGGAGTTTCACTTCCTCTCCTTGTACAGAGAATTTCTATGGAAACTTAGAATACTGGATTATTTGGTACCTCTGACAGTGGACAAGTGGCATCCAGGGACCTCCCCGGAGTGCTGACGGAGTTGTGGGGAAGGTAAAGCCTCACAGGCTCACATTCTTTGGTTATGTGAGAAGATAGGACCTTTTTGGGAGGAAGTTCAGGGTCACATGAAAAACATTTTAGACCTATCAATCCACTTGGGGGTTGAAAACCTCCTCCTAGGCTTGGCACCAGAGGAATTGAAGGGTAAAGAGACCAAATATCTGTGGGCCATAATGTATGCTGCGGCTGCTAAGGCCATAACTAAACGCTGGCTCTTGTCCACTCCCCCAAATCTGTAGGAGTGGAGATAGACTGTTGCATATATGTATCAGTTAAAAATAATTACTTATGCCCTGCAACAGAGATCTCCACACTTCCAGAACAGATGGAATAGGTGAAAGTTATATGAGGGCTTCAAATAGTGGTTTGATAGGATCCCCAAGGGAAACACTGCTATATTTTGCAGTGCTCTTCATTGGAGAGATGAGTTAGTGGGGCCCTAATACCATCAATAGTATGTTAATGTGATCTTCTTTTTATTTCTTTTTCCTTTTTATTAATTGCCAAGTAATTACCTGAGTACTCACTAAGGATAAAATAGTAATGAGCACCCCAGACATCTTTCACCAGTAATCAATATGTCTGTAAAATTGCACTTGAGAAAAGATACATTCCTTTTAGTGGTGCCCTTTCATTGTGTTTTTGTTTTTGTTTTAATTGTTCTTAATGGATATTTTTTCATTGTCAATGCACTGAAGGTTAAATGTGAATGTAAATTTTGATGTAATATTGTAACATGACAATTTATGTTAATAAGGTTTGTTTCTGAATAAAATCTGAAGTATAAAAAAAAGTTTACTTCAGAAAGATGTTATAATTTCTGAGAAAACTCTCATTAGTCCAGCAGTAAACAATTAGTTCTTTAGTTCAATTCAAAATAGTGAAAAGTCCGAAGAAAGAGAGAGTGGTGCTCACACCACCGCACTTCTGGCTGGTACAGTCAATTCCTGATGTGTGCACATGCTTGGGACATAATATTTTTGTGCATACAATACATCCAAAATGGCATACAACTAAAATTGAATTTAAATCAATGTAGCCACTCTTCAAAACACACTTTCTTACATGCTACTCATGTTTACCTTTATTAAATGTATCAGATTTACGTTAACCTTTATTAAATGTATCAGATTCAATAAAAGCATATCAATTCATTAAATGTTGCACACTCTGAGCTGTTTAAGCTATTTGTTATCTACATGACTGCTTGCTCTGACAAACAGGTTGAAACTGACTAAAACTTACATGTATTTAACCACTAGCAGTAAGTTAACACCGGTTCATCACGTGTAATTGACAGTATTAATGTCTGTAAAGCCCCTGTCTGGAAGAAAAAGTGTGCACACTGAAATTTGGTGTGCATGCAAGCAAATGTTTTAGCATTTAGCACAGTAAATAGGATTGGGAATGGGACATGCCATTTTTGTACATATAGCTGAAATGAGCATACATCTGATATGCATACAAATGGAATACACTGTAAATGATTTTAAACTGCTGGAATCAGATACCTAATGTGAAGGGAGATGTCAGTCAATGAGTCAGCCAAACACTTTCAATCACAGTACTCTTCTCACTAGTACCGATAAACAAAACTGCAGCATATAATCAAAAACATAGAAATACAGAGGTTGACAGCAGATAAGGATCTCAAGGCCCATCCAGTCTGCCCATTTTTTCTGCCTTATTAATGTGCCATAGGCCTGTACTCTGTCAATGGACTATCTATTCATAATTATCTGTATTACTCCCTTATGCCTGTCCCATGCCTGTTTGATGCCCTGCACTGTATTCATATCCACCACTTCCTGAGGTAGGCCGTTCCATGCATCCACCACCCTTTCCGTGAAAAAGAAGTTCCTCACATTACCGCTTAATCGGCCTCCTTCTAATCTCATGCTGTGTCCTCTTGTCCTGCTATTTTTCTTATATTGAAACATGTTAGACTCTTTCACCTTGTTAATGTTCTTAAGATGTTCGAATGTTTCGATCATATCACCTCTCTCCCTCCTTTGCTCAAGGGTATACATACTGAGCTCCGTTAATCTGTCCTCATATGTTTTCTGATGCAGTCCCTGCACCATTTTGGTTGCCCTTCTCTGGACTGCCTTCATTTTGTTAATGTCCTTGTGCAGGTGCGGCCTCAAGTACTGCACACAGTACTCCAGATGGGGCCTAACCAGTGTCTTGTAAAGAGGGATTATTACCTCCCTCTTGCGACTTGCGATACCCCTATTAATACACCACAACATCCCTCTAGCCTTACCTACTGCTTTAGTGGTCTGCTTGGATGATTTCAGGTCATCTATGATGATGATGCCCAAGTCTCTTCCTTTCCTTATGATTGCCAGCAACTCCCCTCCCAACCTATAGGTGGCTTCCGGGTTTCTGTTCCCTGTGTGCATGATCTTGCACTTCTTTGCGTTAAAACCCAGTTGCCACTCTTCTGACCATTTTTGCCAGTTTATCCAGATCTCTTCTCATTCTACCCACCCCATCTGGATGATCTATTCTGTTGCAGATCTTGGTGTCATCTGCAAACAGACAAACCTTACCTTCCAGTCCATCTGCAATGTCACTGATGAAGATATTGAAGGGGACTGGCCCCAGGACTAATCCCTGAGGTACCCCACTTGTGACTTGCATTTCTTCTGACTGTATGCTGTTTACCACCACTCTCTGTTTTCTGCCCACCATCCAGTCTGCCACCCAGTTGACCAACTTCTGATCCACCCCAAGCCTCCCCAGCTTATTAATCAATCTTCTATGTGGAACAGTATCGAAAGTTTTGCTGAAGTCAAGGTAGGTGACATCAACTGCTCCCCCTTGGTCCACTACTCTGGTTATCCAGTCCAAGAAATCTATGACATTAGTTTGACAGAACTTTCCTGCTGTAAACCCATGCTGTCTTGGATCCTGTGCTCCTATGGATACCAGGTGTTGCACTATCCTTTCCTTAAGGGGGTGCATCCATAATCTTGCCCACTACTGAGGTAAGCCTGACTGGTCTGTAGTTCCCTGCCTCCTCCCTGCTGCCACTCTTGTGGAGTGGGATCACATGAGCCCTTCTCCTGTCTTCTGGAACTTCTCCTGTGCTCAGAGACTCACTAAACATTTCTGATAATGGCTCTGCTAGTTCCACCCTTAGCTCCTTTAGTACCCTGGGATGTATGCCATCAGGTCCCATTGGCTTGTCCACCATGAGCTTAGCTAGCTCTTGTAGGACCCTTTCTTTTGTGAAGGGACTAGTGACCACCTCCCTTCCCCCCTGTGTCCTTGGTGCTGAGCTGTGGGCCCTATTCTACCTTCTCCTCAGTAAATACTAGCAGAAATATCTATTTAGGATGGATGTTTTTCCTTGGTCCTCCTCCTCACACTCCCCCTTATCCCCTTTGATCTCAGCAATACCCCCTCTGGACTGTCTCCCTTCATGAATGTATCTGTAGAAAGTCTTGTCACCTTCTTTTACTGCTTGTGCTAGTGTTTCCTCAGTTTGGGCCTCTGCCTGCCTTACTGCCTTCCTTGCTTCCCTTAGGAAAGTTTGGTATACCTCCCTATCTTTGTCCTGCTGCATTCCCATATAAACCAGGGTACTCTCACCCTTTGCTGTTCTGCCAATTAGTTTTCCAAGCAAAAAGGTACACCTTTCTCACCAGTATCCAAGTTGAGTCCGCTTACATTCAATTGGCTGGCAGGCACAAGATTTCCTGTCCTGGGAAAGTCATTTAGCACACATTGTTACAAGCTGCAGTTCACACAGTGCCAAATTGCAGCAGAATAGTTCCAAACAGGTTGGGAATCAAGTCACTCCTCAGCTCCACCAAGTTGGTATCAAAGCAGTCGACACAGTGGCTGAAACTCAGGGTCTGTCTGAGAAAAACCCGTCTATCTCACCATCACACTTCTCAGTCTGCCCAACCATTCCAACCACTACTGTACCGACTGCCAGCCCACTCTTCTCAGTGGCTTCCCTGCAGGCACTCTGGGCACTCTGGTCACAGTACTCCTCCAGTCTTCAGTCAAGACTTCTTCCAAAACCATGGAACCACATTAGCAGGTAAATGTCCAGGTAGCTGGCCGACTCTTTGACACTACCTTCACAATTATTTCCATAACGCAAATATAGCGCAACATGGGCCCTCACTAAAACCAAAAAAGCCAGTTCCTGTGCTAGCTCACTGCCCAGCCCTACCTAACAGCTTTATCCTACTCCTTACTTCTAACTAAAATTCAAATGCTGTTAAAATTAAATTAAAATTACTCTGGACATTGCAAGTAATCACGGAGCTTCAGATTCTCCACAAAAGATAAAAAATGAGTCAAAGGAGCAGAAAACGTGAGCTCATCACAGAGCCCTTACAAACAGCAGCCCAGCTTGGCTGCCATCTTTCCTCTTACCAGTTAGGGATAAAGCCACAAAATAAGGGAAGTGTAGCATTTGGGTTTTCAAAGCTAACACCCCACACCTACTCTGCACACACCAACATGCATCTGGGGTGTCCCTTGGGGTGACCAGCCCTAACGCTCACCCCATTCCACAGGTAAATAAGCTGAGATGGGTTCAGTACAGGAGAATGAGGTGAGCATTAGAGCCAATGACCCTAAAGCACACCCCAGATACCTGTTGGTGTGTGCAGGGTGGGTGTAGGGTGTTAGCTTTGAAAACAGTAATGTCACATTTCCCTACTTTTATGGCTTTATCCCTAACTAGAACATTAATGCAGTTTTTTACAATTTATTTCCTTACTTTTTGAGATAGTATAATCGTATCCTTATTTGCCAGTGGGAGAGCAGGGCCCTCTGGGACTTGCACTCCCATCTCTCCATGAATGCATATATGTATGTAGCTGTGGGGGCCCTGTGCTTCCATTTATAAGACAACAGTGACCAAATTGTCAACATAGCCATCTTATTACCCTACCTCATGTACCCACTACAGAAAATTTTTAAATCCCCACCAAAATGTAATTCTGCTCAATTGCAACACCATTCCACACCACAGGTGTGAAAACACATTTTGACCAGGGTTTGAAAAATGACAGCTGTGACATACATGAGGTGGGGTAATAAGACAGCTATGTTGAAAATCTGAGGTTAAAATATTTAACATTTCCAAAGTTATGAGCGAGCGAAGTGGAATTACAATGAATAGTCATAACTTTTGCACTTTTTCATATTTTGACCCCAAATTTTCAACATTGTCTCCTTATGACCTCATAAACCCCATAGCTAAAAATGTTCAAATCTGGGCCAAAATGCCATTCTGCAGCACAGGTGAAAAAATACCTTTTGGAGAGGATGTGGAAAATGACAGCTGTATTGTTCATGAGGTGATGTGAAAAATTAACTTGTTGAAAATCTGGAGTCAAAATATTGAAAATGACCAAAGTTATGCAAGTGTAGAAAAATTTCAATGAACACGCATAATTCAGCCATTTCTAGGACTTTTTTTTACCAAATTTTCGACATGGCCTTTTGGGGATCCCACCTCATGAACACCGGCATTGTTATTTCATTAATTAGGCCCAAAAGGAGATTTCATGTGGCAAACGCGAAATCACCTTCCAAGCCTGAGTAACAAAATGACAGTTACAGTGTTCATGAGGTGGGGTCCCAAAAAGGCTATGTAGAAAATCTGATGAAAAAATACCCCAAAATTGCAAAGTTATAGACATAAGTTCAAAATGCCATTGAAATATATTATACGGCACTTACCTCGGTTTGTGGTTCAACTTTGAAGAGAGCAGACGTGTCCTGGTCCACAGAAGATGACAGCCTATAACCTCTGGTGGTAAGTATGAGGCAAGGGTGTGTGTGTGTGTGTGTGTGTGTGGTGGGTGCTTAGTGGAAGGGTAGGGATGGAGAGGGGGATGGGGAGATGATGAGGGACCTGTTTTCTTTCAGGTGTAAAAAAAAAAAACATTGGGGGACTGTTTTCCTTTTTACAGGTACAACAAAGAACAGCAGGAATTTCTTGACTTTCAGGGCATGGAGTGGGCTCTCCAGTGTCCCACACTGCTGGGGGGGGGCTGTTGTATATGCCAACATGGGGATTGGGGCCTGATGTTGGCCACCAGTGATAAAACAGCAGGATGTGGGTGGGGGGACTAAAATAAAAATAGTTGAACAGTGATCAGAGGGTGGGGGGGCACTAGACACCAGGGAAAATGATTGGTGAATGGAGACTGCCACTAGACACCAGTGACAGCTATTGGCAGAAGAGGGTGCCACTAGACACCAGGGACAGCAATTGGTGTGTAGGGGTGGTGCCACTAAACAGCACGGACAGCGATCAGTGGGTGGCAGGTGCCACTAGACACCAGGGAAATAGTGGCTCACTCTTATCACTGCAGCCCACAAAACAAGTTCTAGCTGTGGCTGCAAAAGTCAAGAACCCAGGATTTTGGATGCCCAGAGAACATATATGTGGGCACAATACTCAAAACAAACATCAGAATCTAGCTAAGCGAATCCCGTTAAGCTAGGTTCTGATGTTTGTTTATAAAAATCACAGCATTTTTGTGTTTTTTCCATATTTGTCAGTTCGTGGAAGAAATCAACAAGATGGTGATTGGCACAGCACAAAAAATATTGGGTGCCCTGCAGTTCAATGGTGTGAAACCAAAAACAAGCATTTGCATCATCAAATATTTAGTTTCCCACAAAACGTTATCTCAAAACCCTATTATACATGTGCAAGTAGGAAAACACTAAACTTTAAAGCCTTATAACTCTGGAACTCTTTTATATTTTTTCACAGGATCTGTCAAAGGCACTAACTTGGGATAAGACACATGCCACCTGCAAGTTTGGGGCAACAATTCCTTTCCATGTAGGCTGTAGGTGACAGCAAAAAAAAAACAACAATGTTAAGTATAGGAAAAAATGTATTTTTCTTAAAATGACACATGCAGATCCCAGAAGCCACACAAGCTGCCATCACAAAAATGTCCACACAGCAAAACTTTGCCTTTCTACACAATACAAAGATTCAGCTCATTCCATCAAAGAGAGTCAAAGATATTAAGGTGCAAAAAAATGAGTCCAGCATTTAACAGGCTACTCAACCCTATAATGCAGGCGGGTTGAGTAAGCATTTTTATGTTAAACCCAGATTTTTGCACCTTATTATCTTTGCCACCATTCAACTGATTTACATGGAATTTGAATACCACAGCCTCTGTGTCAGGATCTCTTGATTCTGTAAAGTTCATGTACCATATATACTCATGGATAAGCTGATCCACATATAAGCTGACCCCCCCCAACCCACCAGCCGGAATTTTAAAAATTGCATTGACCCGTGTATAAGTCGAATGACTGGAAACTTCATGGACAGTGCTGTGCATGTGTTTTGATAGACAGCACTTGAAAACCCATTTTTTTGCCATATCTCAGACAGGGTCAAAAGACTTGCTGCAATCTACAACCCATTTAGGGTAATCAGGTTTAAATGCTAGTCAGGATCCTTACCAAGTTAACTCTTTCCGCTGCTGTACTTTAGCCAAAATAAGTTCCTGATCCTAGTGGGCAAGTAGATGAAAGATGAATGGGTGAGGAGATGCCAAGAAGGGAGGCGGGACCTACAGGACTCTGTGTGCTCGATCTCTTTTGACTGGGGAGTCCCAACAGCAATCCAGAAGCTTGAGCAATAAATGCCACATAAAATCAATAGTGTTAGATCCTTCACTGGACTCAGAGACCCCTAGGAACTGCAAGTTGTTCCAGCAGTTCCAAGTTTCTTGATCATCCCATTTGTCCCACAGTAGCTATATGTCCCGTTCCATTGCTATGAGCCACTGATCTGTGGGGTGGGCCCAGTCTTCCAGGAGTCCAACCCACTCCTCCACCTCTGTAATTTGGGCACATAAATTGTGTACAGTCCCCATAATAACAGAGCATCAATACTAAGATGCTCATTTTCATTTACGGTGTGCTATAGTGCCTGTCCTGGCATAAATGCTGCATCGTAAGAGCTCCATTTTCATTTGCAGCTTATTTTGGCAAAGATTTCTCAACAGGATGGGAAGCTGCACTTTATAGGGCTTACAGTAATTGGGAATTGACATGGGTAAGCTGGTGATTTATTGCTTGTACTTAGTGACCCGCGTATAAGCCGAGAACCATGATGTAGAACTCAGAAATTGGTGCAAAAATCTTGGCTTATACACAAGTATATACAGTAGTTCGGTTTCATGGAGGCAAAGTTACAGAGGTGCAAAAAAATGTAAAACTCACTGTTTTTGAAAATATTAAGATGCTTATTTGCCACCCGATTAAAAAAATTAGGCTTTGAAACATGAAACTTTCAGGTTCAATAGAGCTTGGTCCAAGGTATGTGCTTTTGTGGTTTTTAGGACCAATTGTTAAGTAGTTTTTAAAATATTTAAGAACAATGTTTCATTTCTGAGCATGCACAATTCAAAAAATCAACGTTCTGTGGATAACTGAATTTTTGTGAAAACAGCTGGTTGCACTATACAACACAGCTATCCTTTATTGAATGACAGTGTGTTGTATAGTGCAACCCCTGCTGTTGTTGTGACTCATTTGACTGTGATGGGGCTACTGTCATTGTAGCACCACCATTCTGACTGTGCTGTACCTTAAACTGTTACAGTATCTGCACACCGGGGCCCCAATCCTCGCAGGCAGAGTATTTATTTGCTTACTTATTTTTGTATACTCTGACACTGGGATATCCACCCCTGATGTCGGATGCCCCCCTGCAGCCTCCTGTTTTAATACACTTGTCGACATCTGGGGGGCCCAATCCCCATGTTGGCATTTACAAGTCCCACCCCCCCCAGCAGTGTGAGACACCGGGGAGCCCACCCCCAGTGTCTAGAAATAATTTATTATTAATGTTTTGTATAATCCAACACTGGGATGCCCACCTTCAGTGTCAGATGCCCTGATGCCGCTGCTCATTGTTATAATAAACTTGCCGACATTGGGGACCCAATCCCTGTGTCAGCATTTACAGTCATCCCCCAGCGGTGAGGACACTGGGAATCCCACTCCAGTGTCCGGAAACACAAATGCATGTCCTGAAAAAACAAAATGCCCCAGGTGTCTTTGTTTTTTTTTGTAACCTGAAAAAAGAAAACCATCCCTCGTTATTCCCACCGTCCCCCTCCTCCATCCTGATCCTCACACTGAGCACCCACTACCCCACCAGTCGAACCTTATACTTACCACCAGAGGTCATAAGCTGTCATCTTCTGTTGACTGAGACACGTCTGCACTCTTCAAAGCTGAATCATGAACTGAGGAATAAAGGTAAGTGCTGTATAATGTATTTCAATGACATTCTGAACTTATGTTCATAACTTTGCCATTTTAAGGGATTTTTACAACAAATTTTTAACATGGCCTTTTTGGGATCCCACCTCATGAACCTTGACACTGGCATTTCATTAATCGAGCCTAGAAGGTGATTTTGCAGTTGCTACATGAAATCACCTTTCGGGACCAAATAATGAAATTTCTCCAGCAGCATTCATGAGGTGGGGTCCCAAAAAGGCAATGTTGAAAATTTAGTGAAAAAATTCTTAAAAATGGCTGAGTTACTCACATTCATTGAAACTGTTCTATGCACTTGCATAATTTATGTCATTTTCAGTATTGTGACTCCAAATATTTAAAATAGCCATTTTTTTCATACCACCTCATGAACATATAAACACATGAAATTGCCGGCAGAAAAAGGCTCACAGGTCTATTAAGTCTGCCCGGTTGTGCAGCTTTTAGTTTCATATCACTACAGCTGCCCCACCCCCATCCAAACCCCTCCCTTCCTCCTCTTTCCTGATCCTTCCCCCCTTTGTGTTCTTGTCTGTACTAACCCTGCCCCTGACTCAATCCCAAATCTGCTTAAAGCTATCTGCTGTCCTTTGAGTGATTAACTCCTCCAGCAATGTGTTCCAACCACCACCACTCTCTCTGTGAACTAGTGCCTCCTCATCTCCCTCCTAAACCTTCCCCCCTTCCAACTTTAGACTGTGTCCCCTAGTGACCTTTCCCCCCTTTAAGCTGAACACTCCACCCTCCATGACTTTGTTAATGCCTTTCAATCACTTAAAGGTCTCTATCATGTCCCCTCTTTCTCCTTCTGTCTTGCAGTGAGTACATGTTGAGCTCCTTCAACCTTTCCTCATACAACAACTCCCCTAGTCCCATGATCATTTTTACAGCCCTATGCTGCACCCCCTTCAGTAATTTCCCATCCTTTTTTGATGTATGGGCACCAATATTGTACACAGTACTCCAAGTATGACCTTACCAGTGATCTATACAATGGCAGGATGACCTCCTCCTTTCTAGAAGTGATCCCTCTGACAATGCACCCCAGCATCCTACTTGCCCATGCTGCCACCCTCCTACATTGTGCTGATACTTTCATGTCCCCTGTAACTATTACCCTCAGGTCCCTTTCCTCCTCTGAAGCTGTTACCTGCAATCCCCCCAGCCAGTAACTGTTCCTGGGATTTCTAGCTCTGAGGTGCATGACCTTGCACCCCAACTGCCACTCCATAGACCAGTGTTCAAGTTTAGCTAGATCTTCTCTGAGTGCCTGCCTCCCTTTCCTCATTGTCCACTTTTGCACAAATCTTGGTGTCATCTGCGAACAGGCTGATCTTACTCTTGACCCCTTCTACAATGTGTCCAATAAAGACATTGAACAAAACAGGGCCCAGCATTGAACCGTGCAGTACCCCACTCATTACTGGCCTTGGCTTGGATGTCTTCCCCCTTACAACTGCCCTCTGTTGTTTGCCTTGCAGTTAGCTCTCCACCCACCCCACCAGTTTTTCCTCAACCCCATGTTCCTCAGCTTGCTCATTAACATCCTATGTGGCACCGAGTCGAAAGCCTTGCTGAAGTTCAGATACAGGACATCCACAGCATAGCCTTTGTCAACTGCCCTAGTGACCCAGTCAAAGAAGTTGATCAGGTTAGCTTGGCAAGATCTTCCCCTGACAAACCCATGCTGTCTATCATCCTGCAGACCATTGCTATCAAGAAAGGTTATCAATCTCTCCTTCAGAATGGTCTCCATCAACTTCCCCACAATGGAAGTCAAGCTCACTGGTCTGTAGTTGCCCGGTTGGTCCTTGGGTCCACTCTTGTGAAAGAGCACCACATGAACCATTCTCCAGTCCTTGGGTACATTCCCTGTCTCTAAGAAGGTGTTGAACAGGTCCATCAGAGGGTCTGACCACACCTCTGCCAGTTCCTTCTGGGCCCTTGGGTGTATACCATCTGGTCCTGGTGCCTTGTCCACCTGCAAGGCTTAAAGCACTTCAGAGCTCTATCCCCTTGGATGACCCCATCTGTTATCTCTGCCCCCACCACCCTTGCACCTTCCCCCTTAGGTATTGGGCCATCCCTTTCTTTCATGAACACCATGCAGAAATACTCATTGAGTGTCTCTGCCTGATCTTCCCCCCTGTTCCGCCCATCCCCCCTCTCTCTTGACTCTACCAATGTCATCCCTATAACTCCTTTTCTCCCTTGTGTAGTTAAAGAACCCCTTTTCCCCCTCTCTGATCCCCTGAGCCAACTTCAGCTCCTTTGCTACCTTGGCAGTCCTGACTGACCTAGTCACCTCCCTTGATGCCTTTGCGAACACCTCTCTATCCTCCTCATGCCCCGATTTTTTGAACTTAATAAAGGCCAATCTTTTTTCCTTCACCTTCCCCTCCACTTCCTTGCTGAGCCAGCTATTTTTTTTTTTTTTACCTTTTACCTTTTACCTGGACTGCTAACATTCAGATTTGGCACTCGTGTTTGTGGCCTCATTCAGCCCCTTCCTAATGATTGCCCACTTCTGTTCAGCATCCACCCCTGGGTTAATTTTAGCTAACTACCCCTCTAGGATGCTGCCCATTATGGCAAAATCTGCCTTCCTGAAGTCCAACACTCTTGTCCTGGTCTTAGCCGATTCTCTCCCTGTGTTGGGAAAGAACCAAACTGAATGGTGGTAGCTTCCTGCTAGAGGATCCTGTACTACCACATCCTGGACTTGATCCCCATTTGTTAGCACCAAATCCAGTATGTTCCCCTCCCTAGTAGGATCCATCACCCCTTTCACTAGGTAGCTGTCCTGGATAGCCTCCAGCAACACCTGTTCCCTGGCATGTGCTGTAGTTACTGTCTGCCAGTCAACCCCAGGTAGGTTGAAGTCTCCCAATATAACTGTATTCCCTTTTCCCACTGACCTTCCTGATTTGCTCTTCCAGCTCCTTATCCACCTCCTCACTCTGTGAGGGTGGCCTGTACACCACCCCCATCCTAAACTTCTTACCTTTAGGGCTTTGGAGCAATACCCATATGGCTTCTGGCCTCCCCTCATTGCTCTCCTCTCTGATACACAGTATCCCTTCCCTGACATAAATAGCCATCCCTCCCCCCCCCCAGTCCCTGTGAAATACCTTGTATCCCAGGATTGTGAGATCCAAGTCATGGTTTTGGATGGCCCAGATCTATGAGATGGTGGCAATATCTACCTCTTCCTCCACCATCATTGCCTGGAACTCTGCCACCTTGTTTGCTAAGCTCCTTGCATTCAAGGATACTACAGTTCACCTTGTGTCCTGCCCCTCCTCTTCTCATCTCTCCCTCATCCACTTTTGTCTTGGTAACTTCCCCTCATTCTCCTCCTCCCTCTGGGGGGTGAAGCCTTCCAGTCTCCCATGGAAGGTGCCTCCTCCCTGCTATCTGACTCAGCTCTTCCCTTCCTCAGTTTAAATCTATGTTGTTTTTAATGTATTTCTCCAGCCCGTCCCAATGACCTTGTACCCTCAATGTTGAGATTCAGCCCATTCTTGGCATGAAGCCCCTTATTTTTTCATGTCTCGCCATACTCCCCTACTACCCCATACCCCATTTCTGCACACCACAACTTCAGCCACCCATTAAACTCCGGTATTATTAGCTTCCTTGCTGGGCTTGCCATAGGTACTGAGAGTACCGCAGAGAACATCACTGAGCTTCCCACCCAATTGCAGATACCCCTCCCTTCCCTGAACCTCTCCTGCACTTCTTCCACTGTACTGCCCTCTAAGTCATTTGTTCTTAGGTGCACACTGATATGAGATTTCCTTCCCACTTTCTCCACACATTTCTGAATGCACTGCCCTACTCTTTCCGCTGTCATACCTGGCTTATGCTCCACCCAGGTGTGGCTTTTCCTTGCTCCTTTACCTCCCCATCTCACCCCCCGAGCATAGAATTCCCTAATACAAGAACTTGTTCCCCATCCCTTGCACTTCCCCCATAGTTTGCCCTCCTATGAGACCCTTTTCCTCAGTGTCCTCTCCTTTCATACCCTGCCCTTCCTCCTCCCTTCTCCTTCAATTGCACCTCCACCTGCTCTCCTCCTCTTTCACCCTTTCTGTGCTCACTCCCTTCCACAACAACTCCCCCTCCACTACTTTTACGTCCTCCTACTGCCCCCTGCATTCTGCCTCCCTCAAAATGTTTTGGCCTTCCTCCCCATTTATTTAGTGTGTTTGTGCCAACTTGACCTACTTCCCTGCCCCTCCCCACTTTTACCCTCCAGTCTTCCCTCTCTCCTGGTACCCTGTATTTTCTCCCTCCATCCTGGTCCCTGTCTGTTGTTCTATGGTGCCTTCCCCAACCCCCTACTCTGTTTTATCAACCAGTACTGCGTACCTGTTTGCTGTCTCCAGCCTAGTGCCTTTGCCATCCCCTGAAATTCCTTCCTGCCTCTGCTTGCCCTGAACCTCTTTTCTACTACCTCTCTGTCTACCCGTGTTCCCTCCCACCTGCCAGCACCCACTTCTGGTGCTCACAAGACCCTATGGACTTGCCACCCTCCTGGCCAAGCACCACCTGAGGAAAATGGCAGCCTGGTCTATCCTGTAATGGAATCCTCCCTGCCCTCTGCCCCATCATTTCAACCACGCCTGGGGAAGGGAATTTACAAAGGATACAAACACAATACAGTACATACTAATATGTAAACAGTTGTATAAACATCATTCATTCTTAAAATAAAAAAATCATAAAAATCATGCAATATGTACAGTACACTTAATCAATATTATCTTATAGTGCAAATAGCATCATGTAACCCCTGCATATTTGCAACTGGAGACACTATCCAAATAATTTTCCAGGGTTCTTTTAAAAACACCTATTTTTTGTATATCTAAATTAAGTAGAGGTAGTTTGTTTATTAATTTTGGACCATAAGTAGTCAAAGAATGCTCAGCAGTTTTAGTACTTATTTTTTGTTCTATGAGTAGATTTGTTGATGACTTCCTAAGTACTCTTACTGAATTTATGCATTATAAGTGTACTGATAGAGCAGGGGGAGTTTGTATATGGAATAATTTATGTAAAAACAAATAAGCCGTCTTCATGATTCTCTCTCTTGGGGGTAGAGTCCCAAAAGTGAGATATAGGTTACAATGATGTTCCCTTTTTCAGAGCATCCAACTGCAAACCTCACAATATTATTAAAAGTTAGTATGTATTTATTGTACAAGGTATCAGGAGCAGTCATTAACAAAATATTATTATATTCAAGCGCTGGTAGTAAAACTTGATGTGCTATTGCCTGTTTTGCTTGTACTGTTAAACAACTAACATGTCTATATAAGAAGCCCAATTTATTATTTATTTTTTGTATTACTTTTGATATGTGTTCATTCAAGGTCAATCCACTATCCAAATTTACCCCAAAATAATTAAATATCCTCACATGCTGCAATTTTACTCCATTTTCTCCAATTATACACAACGAATTTACCCTCTAGTCTACATTTAAGACCACATAACATTCTGTGTTTTTCTTGTTTAACAGCATTTCTTTTTCCACAAACAATTTTTGTAAATCGTTATACAAGGGTTGCAATTTAGCTTCTAGATCCATCCCTGTTCTTGCTCCACAATAAATCACTGTATCATCTGCATACATAACAACTGATGCATTAATACAAACATTAGGCAAATCATTTATGAAAACAGAGAACAGGAGCGGACCTAGAACCATACCTTGCAGAACCCCAGTGTGAATATACCTTAAAGTAGATATCACTAGACCAGTCTTCTCTTGCTGCTTTCTGTACTGCAGATAATGGTCAAACCATGGGATGGTATACTCTCCTATCCCCAAATGCTTCCGTCTTGAGATCAGGATAGGGTGGTCCACCAGGTTGATTGCCTTGGTCAGGTCAACAAAAATCCCTCCAGTCAGTAGACCTTTGTCCATATTAATATAGATCTCACTAGTTAACCTGACCAAAGCTGTCAACATGTTGTACCCCCTCTTGAACCCATATTGATTTTCATTTAATAATTGATTCTTCTCTAAATACTCTGTTAGTTGTTTCATTACTATTCTCTCGAGTATTTTTGCTAATGCTGGCAATACAGAAACTGGTCTATAATTTGTAATCTGTTATTTATCCCCTGCCTTAAAGATGGGTGAAATTATAGTGGTTTGCCATATGTCTGGAATCTTGTTAGTACATAATGAAAGATTATACAGATAAGTAACTGGTTTGGTCAATGGTCCAGCAGCCGCCCTCAGTATCTGTAGAGGTATTTCATCAGCTCCCAGTCCTTTATTCTCATTGATGGTGGCTAATAGATCAAAAACTTCCTTTTTATGTATTTTCATAGAAGCAAATGTTTAAAAATTACCAATTTTAGTCTGAAATGATATTCCTATGGGCCCTGAGTGAAGAAAGCACCGACAGATTATTTTGGCCATACTGTATCACTATGAGTAATGAGGTTTTAACTATATCTTGTACTTCAGATAAGAGGCTATGGGTTGGGGGAAGGGGGTGAGCATTAGAGTTGACAACCCCAAGTAAGACCCCACAATTGATTCACCAATACTCTGGAGACCCAAATCCCTAATGTTTCTCATTTACCTTCTTTGTGCTCTTTGCATTTTACAACCTTAAAGGAAAACTACACCCAAAACCTGAAAAAATATATGTTGTGCAGAGTGTTTTAATTTGAATGTGAAGTTCTAGTGTTTCCTTCCCTCTGACTGGTATTAGGAGTTTTTCCCAAATTAGCATGCTAGCTTTATGCTAGTTTTACGACCCCTGGGGATCTCCAGTAGTGTAATTGTATTTCTGGTTCCCACAGTGCATTTTGTCTCATGTGACTGTGATGTAAGAGAGACCCAACATTCAGCACACGCATGCCAAATAAACTAAATATCTTGGAAGCTTTACAAGCTGCACAAAAATTACCAGCAGCAAAGTTTTTCAGGACAGTAAAACCTTTAGGATGAGGGTGGTCACCAAGCTGAATTCTACAGATTTTAAAATATAGCCATCTCTGTTGTTGTGAACTGATTGTAATGCAATGCTTTCTGCGGGATTTATGGGCTCTGCTACATCACCATTACATGAAACAAGGTGCACTGTAGGACAAAGAAATGCAATAAAACTATTTGATATGGTGATCTCCAGGGGTCGTAAAACTACCCTAAAGCTAGCAGGCTAATTTAACAAAAACTCCTAATACCAGTCAGAGGGAAGGAAACACTAGAACTTCACATACAAATTAAAACACTCTGCACAACATATATTTTTTCAAGTTTTGGGTGTAGTTTTCCTTTAATGTCTGCATTAACGTAGTTTTTTGCAAAGAAGAAAATATATATATATATTTATGTTATGGTAGCACAGTAGTGCTACCATACTTAGGGTTGAGGAGCCATTTACATGATAAATCCAAAATGTTGCACCTTAATAACTTTGCAACTGTTTGACAGATTTGCCTGAAATTTGGAATACATGATCAAGAACCATATGCCTTGGGATCTGCCAAGTTTTGTACCAGTCAGATACACGGCTGTGGAGTTATTAAGCGTGATCTGCGCATGTGTTTATGTTTTTTCTGGAATTCTGTGGTCATGCCTACAGGTTGCACGGTTTGTGCGACCAGCCCGAAATCTTCAGGGAATGTGTGGCCAGGGTTCCTGATGTGCCTTCCGAAGATTTCATAAAAAAATATTAAACGGTTCAAAAGTTATTCAAAAAACAATTTTCCATTATAAGTCAATGGGAAAAGTTAACAAAAAGTTCGACAGTGTCACAAATGCATTTTTACTTTCGCAAATGGCCCTCTTACTTTTGCAAATCCACCATCTTGTTTTCATTTAGTGATCAGAAAAATGCTTGCCATTTAAATTTGGGACCCTCTAGCAACCTAATTCTTTTTTGTATTCACCTAGTCGGAGCCTGAGGATGCTAGCCATGTCTTTATTTTGGGGTAAAACACCCCAGAAATATGTTTTTCAAATTTCTGAAAAAAGTACTTTCACAAACTACTTTCATGCTCATGAAAGTGTTGCAAATTTTTGCGAAAGCTTTCGCAAATTGCGACAGTACTTTTCTAGGCTGTGGGGAAATGACAGCAATTCTTTGGCACCCTGCTGCAAAAGAACGGTTGGGAGTTTTGGGCTGAAATTTAGAGGGAACACAGCCGACATCTCACAGATGTGCCTTTCAGTATTGTGTTGAAAAAATATTACACAGCGCAAAGTTATGGCACTCCAAAGTTGATGGTTTTTCCCATAGGATAACATTACGGCGCCCAACGCATTACAGGAATCCTTTGGCACCCTGCTGCAAAATAACGGTTTGGTCTTTTTTCCTGAAATTTGGAGGTAAGACAGCCAATAGCCCACAGATGTGCCTTTCAGTGGTTTGCTGAAAAAATATTACAGGGAGGCAAAGTTATGGCACTCCGAACTTCTCTTTTTTTCCCATAGGATAACATTACGGCATTCGCCGCACATTTCAGGGCCAGTATATTGGAAACGGTGCCAAGATACAGACTTTTCATCGGAGAAATGCTTAGACTCCTCATGGGGGCTAAGTACAAAACTAGCCAGGACAGTCGTAAATCATATGACTTTTAAATTTTTTTTCTACGTCATACGGTTCCTGAGATATAACCTATTTAGTATTCCAAGTCTTCATTTTCTGCTCCGATACCCATTATTATGCATACATTCTTTGTACTCACTGTCTCTCTCTATGCAGCTTCTGGGGAAAACCAGCCTGTGTGCTTACATTACTGTTACCATTGCCCTTTCCGCTTGCAGTTCCGTACCCGTTTCACTTACCGTTGACGTCTACGCCACCATGTGCGTTATCCTTTGCGTTTTCATTTGTGCTTATGTTTCTGTTATTTTTTGCCATTTGTGTCTACAGTACTGTTACTCTTTCTGTTTCACTTTGCGTCACCATGCCCATTGACATTTCCGTTTTCAGGCACCATGTTACTATGTGACAACACATCACGTGGCACACCGTTCCTGTCTACGCCACCGTGTGCATTACCCTTTCTGTTCTCATTCGCACTTGCATTACCATGTGCACCACTGTTAGTGCTTCTGTTTGCGTTGCTGTTCCTGTTACTATGCCACAAGACATCCTCCCGCCACTGCATTACATTCACTATTTCTCTTTATCATTCTCAAAAAGAAGGGAAATTAGAGGCAAAAAACTCCATTTAATGCATTAGTTAGGGTTGTTCCACAGCAACAAAAGTGAGGAAATTCGGTGTTAGGGTTGAAAACTCCCCTTGGACCCCCCGCCCACCCCTCCAACCGGCATTGGGGTGCGCATTGGGGTCATTGGTCCTAACTCTCGTCTCATTCTCCTATACTTCTGCTACTTTACACATGTGATGGGGTGAGAGTTAGGGCTGACGACCCTAATGCACACCCCAATGCCGGTTGGGGGGTCCAAGGGGGATTTTCAACCCTAACATCAAATATATATATATATATATATATGTATATATATATATGTAGGTATCCCATGACTTTACCAACCTCGATTAGGTGCCTACCAAAAGGGCAACTCAATCATGGTGCCTGTCATTGTGGCGACTGGGGAAGGTGGGTGACCAGATGGGGATTACGCAAAATAGTGACATTCTGTCATCCTGTCACTACATACCTACATGTGTGGGGGAGAGTGAGCATACTAAGCATGGGGTGGGAGGGGACAGAGGGGTTGTAGGAGGTGGCTCCATGGTGAGCTGCTGAGCTGCTTCCATGACATGGTGGGTGGATTCAGGGCTGAGGCAGGAATGGTGCTGGATTTGGGTCTGGGCACAGATACTTTTTGTTGTGCCCAGCCCAAATTTTTATTTTTTCCATGTTTGCATCCCCCAACATGCACCTCACTGGAGATGAGAATCCTTAATCAAGCGGGTGCAGGGGGCACAGCCCCCTGCATAAAGCAGAAAATCCCATTTCCCCAGTGCTGGTTTGCTGTGCACCAGGGAGCACATCGCCAAAATATTTTTTTGGAGATGTGCCGTCACCCTAATGGTGATCACCCATCAGCGCTCAACATTATCACATAGTTTCATATATGTATATATTCTTTGCAAAAACATTGTTAATGCACTTGTTACTGTTGAAGCAACAAAAGTGGGGAAATGTGGCATTAGGGTTTCCAACCCTAACACCCCACTTCCACTTACCAGACAGCAGCAGGAAAAAACATTACTGTTTCACCTCTCATGTACCTTCGCTAACCAGGTATGGGGTGTGCTTTAGAGTTGTCAGCCCTAACGGTCACCATAACCATAAAGGAAGCTGAGATGTATAGAGTATATGAGAATGGGGTAAGCATTATGGTTGACAACTCCAAGAGAAACCCCAAGCCTGATTAGTGATGACACAGGAGATGTGAAACAGCAATGGTTTTTCCTGTTGCTGTCTGGTTGGTAGTAGTGAGCTGTTAGGGTTGGAAACCCTAATGCCACATTTCCATACTTTTGTTGCTTCAACCCTAACACATTAACAAAGTTTTTGAAAAGAATTTCCTTGCTTTTTGAAATAGTATAATTTTATCTCTCATTTGTCTGTGGGAGCGCAGGGTTCTCTGGGCCCTGCGCTTCCATCCCTTCTTAGATGCATGCATTTATGTTGATGTGGAAAAGCAGGGCCCAGAAGGCCCTGTGCTTGCATTTGTAGTAAAACAGGGATGAAATTGTCAGCACAGCCTTCTTATTACCCTACCTCATGATCCCAATAATGAAAATCTTGAAATCCCCCCAAAATGTGATTCTGCACCACCGCAATGCCATTGCGTGCTACAGGTGCAAAAATACAGTTTTGTCAGGGTTTGAAAAATGACAGCTGTCACGTTCACGAAGTGGTGTATAAAGATGTATTTGTTGCAAATTTTAAGTCAAAATACTTAAAATTGACAAAGTTATGTGGGAGCATAGGTACAATTTCAATGTATGTGCATTACTTTGGCATTTTTACATATTTTGACCCCCAAAATTTCAACATAGCCATCTTATGACTCTCCCTGATGAACAAGGGTGGTGAAAATTCTGATATCTCATCTGAAAGGTGATTTCACCAAGCAACTGTGAAATCACATTTCTAGCTGGATTTGCATAATACTGAGGTTCGTACCGAGGAGTGTCAGGAGCCAAAGGCAAAAATGCCCATGGGGCTCCTATCCACTTTTATTCTTATTGCCATAAACCTTCTTTGTCCAGTAGCCATTTATTGAGATTATGCTTAAAAGACATTTTACTACTACAAACTATATGTCCACAGGAAGTGAGTTCCAAGCATTTAGCATTCTAAGGGTAAACCATGAACCCTGTTTAACTGTATTATGTCATCTGTATTTCAGCTGTAAAGGATGGCAATGGGTATTGATGTTATTTTGTTTGTATTCAAAATTCAGTTCTGAAAACAAATACAGGTAATTTATAATATACACAGGTACATAAAATCACCCCTCATTCTCCTTGTTTCTAGGGACATGAGGTTTAGTCTTTCAAGCTTGTTAAGGTAATCAAGTTGTTCCAAGCCTTGGATATGCTTTGTGAATCTCCTTTGTATTTTTTTCAGTTTGATGGATAGCTCCTTTTTATGGCTACAGGGGTAGAGCTCCACACACATATTGCCATCATCTGGAAAGGGCACTGTGGACGCATGTCACTGAATAGTGCTCCAGAGTGCTTCCACGGTGCTCAGGCACAATTCCAGATGGTTGTGTTTACACGGCCCTTCCTCTCTGTGGGTCACATAAACACACACCCTTCGCCGGGTGTTTCCACAACTGCAGAAGTTACGGCCGCTATGCCCAAGATGGCAACTGATGCTATTCGTGCATGGGCGGTCTTCTCACAGTGGCCATCTTGGATATGGCAGGCTCGGGTGCTGCAGCAAGAGTTTCTCCACAGTCTCGCCACTCTACGCAACTGTATCAGCTCTGATCAGAATTTGTTTATACAGTAACCAGAACTGTGTGAAATAGTCCAAATTGGGTCCAATATATGACCTGTAAAGAGGTAGCAGTACGTCCTGATGCTTTGACTTGATATTGTTTTTGACTGACCAAATTATTCTATTAGATCTACTAATTGCTCCATTGATTTGCTTTGAAAAACTGAAATCATTTTTGATATAAACTCTTAAATCTTTTTTGGATACTGTTTCTGTCAACTTTTCACACTTAAATAATAGTTATATTTCCCCATTGCTGTGGACTTTACCCTTATTCAAATTAAACCTTGTTCCCCAGGTTTTTGATCACTGCCAATGTTCATGAGGTGGAGCTTCAAAAAGGCCATGTTAAAAGTTTGGTGAAAAATTTGGTGAAAATGGAAAAGTTATACACCAAAGTAAAAAATCCCATTCAAATACATTGATACCCCATACCAAAAAGGATCTTATTTTGCGAGTCATCATATGAAACAAAAATCTTGTTTCGTATCATGAGTCACAAAATAAAATTTATAATCTTTAAAAAATATATATTTTAAGGGCATTTCTGCAACAGTTAAATGCAGAATCCAGCTTTGGGGATCCTGATAAGCAAGTTACATGTGTTGGTCGTTCTAAAGAATATCATTTTTATGTGTTATCAAATTAGAATTTTTATGGGAAAACAGACAACAAGATGGTGGCAAAACAATGATTTTCTCCTCACAAATTATTTTTTTGTTTCATGCAGCTATTTTTACAGTAAGTGTTTACTGAGCATGCTAAGAACAGGTTATTCAAAATTTCAAAATGAAATAACTTTGGAACGGATTAGCATTTTTTCACCAAACAAGCAAAAGACACATATGTGGGCCAGCCCCTTTCTACCCAGAAAATTTCACACCAGAATTCCAAACTGTCTCTACACTAGCCAAGTTGACAGAAAACCTGTTCAAACCAATAGGAAAAAAAATCCCAAAAAATTCACTTTTTGCACTATCTGCATCTCGGAAACTGCACATCTGACTGGAACGAAACTTGACATGTTGAGAGATCTACCCCACAAGACAGCACATGCAATTTTCATGCAAATCCATTGAATGGGTGTGAAGTTATTAAAGTGAAAAAATTGGGGGTTAACAATAAAGTACCCATACAACCCTAACCTGTGCCACTATTATAGATACACGTATGGGGTGCAGTATCACTCTTATAGATAGGGTTGAGTAGGGTGCTCAGCGTTAACTCCCTAACTTTGCAGTTTAATAATTTTGGCTGGGTTTGTCAGAATAGCCCACACATTTGCATTTTCCATTGATGTACCATGTTGTGAAAATGTGGAAGGTTTCATGACGGCACCTTGTGTGGTTTCTGAGATCTGGATATCCCTTATTTAATAAAAGTTTCAATTTTTCTTTAACTTAACATTTTTGTGTGTGTGTTTTTGCTTTCATGTACAGGTTACATGGTACTGAATTTATGCACAAAACTTCCAGTGCACGTGTGGTCTGTGCTGCGGTAGTGCCTTTGGAAGCTTTGGTGAAAAAATAGTAAATGGTTCCTAAGTTATAAGGATTTGAAAAAAATAGGCACCAACTATAAACCAGAAATTTCTGCTTCATGGGAGTGTTTTTTGGTTTGCAAATGTAAAGTACCACAAACCAAAAATGTGTCTCATGAACCACTTGTGTTTTTTTTTTGTTTGTTTGTTTCTTGATGGCTGTCATTTTCTTACTTTCTCTGCACAAATACTGTACATACTAATTATGTATTTTAAAAAAAATCACCTGAATCTAGCTAAATGGGACCCGTTTAGCTAGATTCTGATGCTTGTTTTTTATTACAAGTGCCAGAAATACATTTTGAGCTTAGCAAGAGGAGCCAATCTCCTGTGTTCTCTGTAGGAGAACAGTGGAACTTTCTTAACTTCTGCAACCGCAACTGGAACTCATGCTGTGGGCTGCAGTGACATGCTGTTTCCCTGCTGTCTAGTGGCCCCCTCTCCATGCCTTTATGTCTGTAATGTTGCCCTGGTGTCTAGTGACATCCCCCACCTTCTGATCACCATCCCTATATTTCTTTATTATTTCCATGGTATCTAATGGCACCCCCAACCCTCCGATTGCCATCCTCATGATGTTGTTGTCATTCCCTGGTATGAAGTCCTCCACCCTTGATCACATTCTCCTTATGGTTTTGTCTTTCCATGGTGTCTAGTTGAACCCCCTTCAATTGCTGTCCCCTTTGTGGTTCTGTGATTCTTTGCTGTCTGCTGGCACCCCCACCCTCTGCTTGCCATCTCCATTCTGTTTTTGTCTTTCCCTGGCATCTAAAGACACCCACTCCCCTCTGACCACCATTCCCCATATGTTTTTGTCTTTCTCTGGTGTCTAGTGGCCCCCCATCTCCAGTTGCCATCACCCTTATGTTCCTGTCTTTTGGTGGTCTCTAGTGACACCCCCACCCTCTGCTTGCCATCCCCCTTACTTTGTTGTAGTTCCCTCATGTCTAGTGGCACCCCTCCACCCTCAGATAACTGTCCTGCTATGAAATAAGAAAACAGTCCCTCATTTTTTTCTTTCAGAAAAAGAAAATGGTCCCTCTCTGATATGATCCTCCCACCCCCACCTCCCACTCAGCACCCACCACCCCACATACCCCAGTACAACTCCACACACCCTCACTCATCTGCAAATGTCACAGGATGAAGATTCACTTTCCAATCAAAGACATGACTTGCCACTGGAACTGCCAACTGCAATTTGAGAAACTAATGAAAGGGCAATTCAATGCATTTCAAAGGGGTTTCAACTTTGATGCATAACTTTGCAATTTTTGCATATTTTCAGACCAAATTTTCAACGTGGCCTTTTTGGAATTCCACCTCACGAGCAATGGCAGTGAAGTTATGCAAATCCTTCCTGAAAGGGGATTTTGCAGTTGCTTGTTGAAATCACCGTTTGAGCAGGATTTGAACATTTTCATCACCCATGTTCATGAGGTGGGGTCATAAGAAGGCTATGTTGAGAATTTGGGGTCAAAACATGTAAAAATGGCAAAGATATGTACATATGTTGAGATTATACTTCGCTTGCTCACAACAATGGTAATTTTAAAATATTTTTATCCCATATTTTCAATACAGCCATTTTTTACACCACCTCAAAAACTAGGTCACAGCTGTCATTTTTCAAATCCTGGCCAAAAATGTGTTTTCATACCTGTGGCATGGAATGACGTTTCAATGCCACAGAATGACCTTTTGGTGGGGATTTGAAAATTTTCATTACCGGGTTCATGAGATGGGTAATAAGAAGCATATTCTGACAATTTCATTGCTGTTTTGACACAAATAGAAGTGCAAGACTGGAGAGATGGGAGTGCAGGGCCTGGAGGGCCCTGTGCTCCCACAGGCAAAGGAGGATACAATTATACTATCTCAAAAAGTAAGGAAATTCATTGCAAACAACTTTGTTAATGCATTAGTTAGGGTTAAAGCAATGAATGTAGGGACATGTGGTGTTAGGGTTCCCAACCATAACAGCCTACCCCCATCCGGCAGGCAGCAACAGGAAAAAAACATTATGGTTTCACCTCTCCTGCATCTTTGCAAATCAGATGTGGAGTGTGCCTTGAGGTTGTCAGCCCTAATTCTCACCCCATTCTCATGTACTCTACACATCTCAGCTTCTTTAATTTTGGAATGGAATAAGTGGTTAGGGTTGACAAGCCAAAGGCACACCCCATGTCTGATTTGTGAAGACATGGGAGAGGTGAAACTGTAATGGTCTATCCTATTGCTGCCTGCAGGATGGAGTGAGGTGTTAGGGCTAAGAACCCTAACACCACATTTCCCTACTTTGTCACTCTAACTCTAACTGGTTCATTAACAAAGTTTTTTGCAACAGCTATCTTTTTTGTTTTCTGTCTCCCTGATCTTTAAAACCAGCTCTGTATGTACTCCCTTCCTTTAGTGCCATTATCTGTGTTCCACCCAGAGACATCATTGGTTAAATGTTATAGTTTCTGACACAAATACCAACACTTGCAGGGAACCTACAGTAGAGTCAGCATTAAATTTTAACTGCATTAAACCTGAATTGTTTATTTATTTATTTATTGAATTTTGTTGACCCAGTAAGCCCACTGGGCCTAGAAGTCCCTTTTTCAGGGGCAACTGGGGGGAGGGGGATACAGATGGTAAGCAACTGAAATTGAACCAGATTAAACTGTTGGTGGTATTTTTTAGTGAATGGGAGAAATTTGGCCAGGACACTGGGAAAATTCCCCTACTTTGTCGGTAGGGGGAACCGCAGTCTGTGAGCATGGAGTCCTCCATTTTGGGTGTGGAGGAGCAGGGGATAGGACCTTCTTTGGATGCTCTGCCTGGTGCTGTAGACACAGAAATTGTTTCTGAAGTTTTACCTCAGCCAGTTACTTTGGAACCCAGTATGCAGCCTGAAGATTTCGTCTCGCTACAGTCTTCAGACCAGGAAAATGCACTGGATCTTTCTCTGGAAGAGAAATTGCAAATTTTGCAGGCTGAGTTGTCTGCTATTGAAGCCTAGCTGATTGCAGAGAAATTGCTTTGCGAGGAAGAAAAAAAAACGTAAACATTTGGGGGATGATTCCCCTGGTAAGGTAAATGGAGGCGCTTCCAAAGTTTTTATTTCTTCCTCTATTCAGAAGGCTTCATTGGAAGGTATTTCAGGTCCTCCCCAGGTGGCTACATCCTATTTTGGTGACATGGGAGAAGCTTGATCCCCGGAACGGGCCGTAGAGGGGGCAGATTGGTCGCAAGATGCCACCGGCGTGTGGATGGCTGCAGTCGCTCACATATTGGAGGGTGCTGTGCAAGAAGCTGTCGAGGAAATGTTTGTAAGCTCTCCTATGGTTGGGGCTGATTTAGACCATCAAGAGAAGGTGGAGCTTTCAGGTACTATTTCTTCCCCCCCCCTTGACTGTGTCTCCACAAGGCCTGCAAACTCCCTCTATGGATGAAGCCCTGTTGCCAGTTGTGGAGGCTGCTTATTTAGAATCTGCCCCAGATCCACCCTTGAGTGAGAAGACCGATTCTCCCCCGACCTTTGCCAGTCTTTTTAGAAAGCCTGTGGAACTTACTAAACGAAGGGAATGCTATGCGGTTTCGGTATCTAGGGGGAATGGAGATGCCTCCTGATCATTTTTTTGTGGGAAAGATTTTGTTGAAACAATCCTTGCATTTTATCCCAGCTGATGGTTATGCGCTCATTCATACAGCGAGGGAATCCACTTTTGATATTAGTTTTCGGACTCTGGATTTGTTGGAGAAGTTTTGGACTAGGTATGTGAATCTAAAGACCAATCCCCTTTGGGACCCTTTCCAAATTATTCCTTTAACTAAACAATCCTTTCGGGTTATCACTGTTCTATTTTGAAATGAGGGGGTCAATATTCAAGATATCCTCTACTTGCTGGATAAAAGATGTGAGGTGCAAGGTACCCCTGAGCACATTTTTGATGGTGAAGGTTTTTGGAATGGGGGTTGGAAAATAAAAGTTAAATTATAGTATGAAGACACTGATTTAAAGCACTTGCCAAATTGTCTATACACTGGGTGGGATAAGGGTTTCATCTTTTATCCAGGGCAACCCCATAGGTGCTTTAAATGTGGGTCTGCCAGACAAATTAGCCCCAACTGTGAGATGCTTAAGTGCATTCTCCGTGGAGAATTGGGCCACACAAGTTTCCATTGTAAAAACTCTTTGAAGTGTACCTTGTGTGAGGAGGAGGGGCATTCCTTTCCAACTTGCCCCTGGGCATCTCATAATACTGCCAATGCAGACTTCTCTAACCAGGATTTTTATATCCAGAAATCTAAATCAGCCTCTGGCTTTTGGGGTTTTTCTCCACCACCCCAAAATACCTCAGATTTGGTGGTTCCAACTGTGGTCAATTCAGTTACTGCTGCTGTAATGGACTCTTCAGTTGGGGTGGGGATGTTACCCTGGTCCCTGGGGACATCCCTCAGTCTTCTGACTCTATGGCCCCCCCAGGCTCCTCCTCCTGTGGGTGATGGATTCCAGGAAGTAAAAAAAAGAAGGGGGCGAAGGGAAGAAAGAGTAAGGCTAACCCTGGGATTTCTGTGGAAGCAGTCGTTCATGACAATCCTTTTCATCCTCTTCAGGACGGTATATCTAAGGATGATTTCGACTCAGATACTGCATCTTGGGCCTCTTCACAGACTGAAGCCCCCTCAGATACTGAAAATCCAGAAGGTACTGTTGCCAGCCGAATTAGGAAGAGGCGAATGGGTGTCAGGGCCTCCTCTAGGAAAGTACCTTGAATCCCTTTTTGGTCTCTGTTCTGGGTTTGAGCCATTATGATTTGACTATAGTCTCTCTCAACACAAATAGTGTGTTGTCGGAGCGGAAGAGACTAGCGACTTTTTCTTTATTTTCAGATTTATGTTCTGATGTGTTTTTTTTTCTGGATACCAGGTTATAGTCCCAGAATGACATTAAGATAGGGAGGGATGCTTGGGTTTGGGGAGCTAGTTTTTGGTCAGTGGGGACTGATCTTTGTAGTGGGGTGGGGATTTGTTTTTCCACTCATAATGTTAAAGTTCTTCATTTTGTGGACATTTTACCAGGTAGAACCCTTTTATTGGATGTGCAACTCCAGGAGATGGATTTTTGTCTAATAAATGTATATGCCCCTCAGACTAAATCTGCTAGGATAGAGTTGTTTAAACTTATTTTGCCATATCTTTTTACATCTAGATATGTACTTTTTGGTGGTGACTTTAATACGAGTAGATTGTTTTCAGATAGGGGTCCCAGGGTCTCCAAGCTTTATTGTGATTCACAGTACCTTAACCATGTTTTAAAATTGACCGGGCTTGTTGATGCCTTTACCTTTCCTGATATTTTCAACCCCCCCCATACCTTTTTCAAGGGACTCCTATCTACTCGGATAGATTTGGGGTTTTTATCCCCAAATTTAACTATTAGGCATAAAACTGTGACACCAGTTGCTACTTCTGACCACAGTCTTCTTGTAGTTTCTCTCTCAGATCTTACTGTTACTGCCAGGGGAAAGGGGTATTGGAGACTAAATTTAAGTTTGATGGAAAATGAAGTGATATGGGGGTTCATGCCCTGATACAAGCCAGACAATCTGTAGCCTTCTTATATGATTCTTTAGAAGAATGGTAGTCAGATAGTAAGGCCTATTTTCAAAGATATTTTCAGCTGATGGGTAAATTAAATGGTACAAAAAAAAAGAGGATTATAAGGTTTTACAGGATCAACTAGCTTTATTGCAGTTTATACAGGTTTCTACTGGGATTTCATATGTTGAATGAGTAGAACAAATTAAACACAAATTGATAAGTTTACAATATGATAGGATGAAATCCTTAGAAGCTGAACAGGAAATGGGATGCACTGAGAAACAAGGCAGTGTGAATCCTTTTGATTCCTACACTGTCTAGCATCAAAATAAAGTCATGTACTACCTTAGGTCTAAGGAAGGGTCTGAGAAGTTTGGGAACTTGGATATTATGAAGGAAGTTGAAAGTTTTGTACAGTATAAATTGTCTTCTGTAGCTATCCTTGAAACTGAAGTTTTTGATTGGGTGGGCTCTTGTGATTTGGCACAAATTCCTGACTCTCTGAAATCTTCTTTGATTGTCCTAGTTACTGAACAAGAGTTGGGTTCTATTATCTCTGGTTTAAAACCAGGTGTAGCCCCAGGGCCTGATGGCCTACCAAATGAATTTTATAAATTACTTTTCCCATTACTCAAATCTGAGATTGTTGCAGCTTTCAGCTTTTTTCTAGATTCCTGCACTTTACCAGGTAGTATGTATGATGGACTTATTTTTTTTTGTTTAAAGCTGGTGATAGATCCCTTTTGGATAATTGGAGGCCTGTTACTCTGTTAAATACAGATAGTAAAATCTTGGCGAAATTGCTGTATCATTGCTTAGCTTTGGTTTTAGAGGATATTGTTCACCCCACACAGTTTTGTGCTGTTCCTGGGAGAAAGATAGTAAATGCACTTATTTTGCTTAGGGAAATTATGGAAAAGGGATCTGGAGGGGAAGTGAGTGGTTATTTAGTAGGGTTGGATCAAACTAAGGCCTTTGACACTGTTTGTCATGACTACTTATGGATTGTACTTCGAGGTCATGGTTTTCCGCATATCTTCCTGGACTGGCTTAAGTTATATTACCAGAAGACTGTGGTTAAGCCTTATGTGAATGGCTGGGTGGGGGCTAGTTGTCCAGTTCAGAGGGGAGTTAGGCAAGGTTGCCCCCTGAGTCCGGCATTGTATATTTTGGCTTTAAATCTACTTTTAAGGAAATTACAGCTGTATGACAATATTAGAGGTCTTTCAGTACATAGTGGGGATGTAGAGATTAAAAGTATAACCTATGTAGATGATATGTGCTTGGTGTTGGGGGACCAGGCATCAGCAAGTACAGCTGCTCAAGAAATTAAGTATTTTTTCTTGTTAACTAATACCACTGTTAATATCGTCAAAAGTATATGCCTTTCTATAGGAGACCTGGTTCCTAGAATTCTGTTTTTATGGGGCATACCATGTCAGACTCAACCACAGAAATTGCTGTTTTTAGTGTTTTTTGGTACAGGAGACGAGTACCTATAATTGGTCTCTTATTATATCAGAAGCTAGGGTGAAAATTGGGAAATGGAACTCTTGGCATATGTCCAAATTAAAAAGAATATATATGGTAAAAACCTTTTTATTACCAATGTTTTTACATTTATGTGTGGTTTTTCCACTAACTGCATGATTGAAGACTGTACTTTATGGCTTATTTTTTCAATGTATTTGGGGTAGCCAGCTTAATCCGATTAAAAGAGAGGGTTTGTATCGTCCTATCAAAGACGGTGGATTACAGATGGGTCACTATATTGTTTTTTTCTTTTTTTTATTTTTATATGGGAATTTGAAGCCTGTGTTGGGACATGGCTTTAAGGTTTGGAATCCTTGGGTTTCTGATCAAGTGGACCCTTGGATTATTTCTTGGGGTATTGAGTCCGCCATTCCAAAACAAAAATCACTTCAGGGCCTTCCTTCCTTCCTATATGCAGTATATTTTGGGGAAATTGAAGCTATGGGATATTACAAAAAATCAATGATTAACTTTTTCTAGGAAGGAGATGTATGTGTATATTGTTTCCATTTTTTTTTTGAAGTTCCTAGATACTGGATTAAATCTCCAAGTGAAACTGCAATTATAGGGAAAATGTTAATTAAACCTAGATTGCAGGGAAAAATGTGGGACGTCCTTTGGTTAAGTGTCCACGACAAATTAAATGTAAGGAATAACTTGAAGCATAAAGAAATTGCTGAGAGAGTGTGCCCTAGAGATGACATTTGCCATGGGGTATTGGAAACTGTAGATCATTTATTTTTTGAATGTCCTTTTGTTTTGTCCTTTTGGTCTTTTCTATATCATAGTGGCCTTCTTTTCCTTTTTCTTTTATGACTAGAGACATTTTGTTGTTGGGCTTGTTACCTGAAAAATGGAATAAGTATTATTTAGGGACTGTTCATTTATTTTTGTTAATACTCAAGTACCATATATGGCATACGAGATGCTAATTGACTTTATATAGAAGAAGGAATACTGCTGAACAATTGTTCTGGACAGTATATAATTCTTTCAAAAGTTTTAGGGATTTGGATTTTTTAACTTGTTCACTCTCCCTTTTTTAGGAGAGGTGGCGTCATATGGACTGTTTTTTGGATGTGGGGTAGTTTAAGCAAGAGAGAAGTGCATTATATCTCAAGTTGGTATTGTCAAGAGAAATTGAACAAGTATATCTGTACTACTTATTTTTTATGTTTTATATTTTATTTTTGTGTGCTTTAACACTGTTTTGTATGTGTTTTGTTTGAAGTTTGAATAAAACTTCCCCTACTCCTTTGGGGGGGCGGGGTTCCAGCATTTCTTTTAGTAAGTTTTGAGAATATGGAAAAGAATGTTTGTATTGATTGTATGATGTATTACTTATTTATGTTTACCTTTATTTTTGTATTATGATTTTGTGTGAAGTAACACTTTTATGTATATAATTTGCTTTCAAGTTCTAATAAAAATTCCCCTACTCTTTTTTGATAAGTGCCATGGGATCTTTAACATCCACCTGAACTACCACCAATCCAGGCAGATGGGACCTCAGTTTAACGTCTCATCCGAAATACAGCACCTCAGAAATGCAGCACCCTCCCACCTGCTGCACTACACTGTCAGTATTGGGATATTAACCCAAGTGCCAGATGTGGGAACTGAACCCACAGCATTCTGATCTCCCGGCATCAGAAGCGAGTGTGTTACCTACTGAGCCACTTGTAGTGAGTTGCTAAATCATTATTTAATGAGTTTCCTCCTGTTTTTTTATTATGATTTATTTTTAAGAATTACATTTGTATATCAATAGAATTTATAACTGTTGATATATTCACTGTGTTGTAGAACACATTTACAGTATATGCAAAAGGCTGACAATTCAATATCAGCTGAACTGGATAAGCACTGAACTTTATGTTTCAGACTGTTGTAATTGATTTGAGTTTAGAAAATGGGTAAGTAGTTTAGTTGCAATAAGGTTGGTTTAAAGTTTAAACCTGACTGCTCTGTGCACTGATGAAAACAGAGCAGCACCTCAATATGCCCAGTTTTCTGAGAAGTAGCAGACACCAGGGAAACAAAAGAAAAATAAACACACATACTGTACAAAAAGAGAACACCGGTAAGTAGATTTGAACTGAGAATGCTGCAATACTTTCTCTTCCCTTCAGTGCTCCTTACTGGTACAGTATGTTTCAGATTCAGTGTTTATGTACACTTGTTTTAAAAGTTTACCTTTCCCTGCACATTGTTTAAGCTGGTAAGCCAGTAGCATCATCTTAGTATTCTTCCTGTTTACAGAATCGATACTAACACATCACAATTTCAAATGCATTAAGTTTCACTGAATTTAAGTGCTAAATGTAACCTAACAAAGACTATCTGGTCACAGGTCACCAATCCCAGTATCAGTCATTCAGCTGGCAAATATTTTGGCTACTATTTTAACATCCAAACCTGTGGAACTCACTTCTAAGATCCTTGAGGGAGGCTTCATCGGTGGAGGTGTTTAAGCAAGGTTTGAGGGGGCATCTTTTTAGAGAGGATTTGAGAATTGCGTATGAGTCTTAGAAATAGCAGACTGCTGAATTGCTTATTTTAAACAAGGATATTATTTAGGTATTGCTGGTGCTCATCATCACTGTTACTGATATATATTTTTATATAGATGCATGTTATTTGTTTCTAACTTTTGCCTGCCTCCACAGCACCCAGGGCCTATGGGATAGGGCCCTTTATAAATACAACTTTATTTCTTCATTATATTTATAGTTATTATATAACTTTTAACTAGATAGAACACCGGTTAAGAAGAATACAGTGGGCTCCATATACTAAGGAACTACCAGTATTGTTGCATGTGACATATTGGTAGATTCTTTAGGGTAAAAGTTCAAACAGTCCCTGTAAACACTACAGTCATATGGTAGATAAAAGTGGACTAAAGCATTTTAAATTTAACATCGACCCTGTTTTTACTTTTTTTAGTATAATTTGCCATTTGGTTTTGTGTATAGCGTCCTGCATCACAGCTGCACTTTTTATTGTGTTCACTTTAAAAAAATAATTTGTTTCCTTTTCTTATGATTCCTTGTTGAAGCTACCTTTATTCCACCTGAAATTCATTGGTATGATTACTGATCAGTTCTGAAAGCTGGAGACATTAGCTGAGTGTAGGACTGTGGTGCCAGTTTCACTGTGAGATCCTCTCAAATACTGTAATACAAGTAGATTCAGGAAAAGATTAGTAATAAAAAAAAATATTCCAGGCATCAAGAAAGAAGCAACTACAAAGGACCTTAAAAAACAAACAAAAAAAAAAAACAAACAGAAAAACAAGACTATTTTAAAGCAAACAAAGGAAAAACATTCAATATGGAGATGAAGTACAATATGCTCAGATTTACAATTACTGTAGAGCCCTGAAATGCTCATACTGTACAGTTGTTTTAGGCTATCTCTGTATTACTGTATGTCTGACCATTGTTGATGTTTTTTATTGTTGTATCACCTGTTATTGCTGCTCATGTTATTTGTAACTCTCCCAAGTCATGCCTGAAAATAGGCAATGCTTTTGTCTAGTGCACCTACCTGGTAAACAAAAACTAAATAAATAAAATAACAAACCCTGATATACTGAGCATCCTTATGTCACAGTTTGTTGCCCTTCTGCTCTTATTCATGTCCATTGAGAATGCAAACACTTGTCTCTCCTACATATGTCTCGTAGCTTCTCTACATTTATCTTGATTGCCTGTTATGTATCAGCAGTACTGGGGGTGTCAAAAGGTTCAGGCAAATACACGATGGACAGGAAACAAGACTCAGGTATACACTATTACTGTGGGTAGCAAGTGAGAGGAAGTGGACGCAACAACAAGGATGTCGATGACAGCCTCCGACTTGGGGTCACACTGGAACTGGTAGCTGAAGTGGAGAGACGCTGCTGAAATCTGCTGGAGCTAAGGGAGGAAAAAAACAGGACACTGGCAGGCAGGTGTAAGTAGTGGGGAGATTGCATATTGACAAACACATGAAGCTGAATCAGCGGAGGGTGAAACATGGTCCAGTCTTCCTGTGGCACAGTTATCTTGACTCATAATCAGACTTATGATCTTTCTATCATGAAATGTCTTGTTAAGGTTATAAATGTAAAATGTGCCACAACGTGGTAGTCATATTGTTTTTGGTAATCTGACAAATGGATGCTGTTGTTGGGCCCATTTTATAATCAAATCAACTTATACAACCCCTTTTTTCAATATTGTACTCTTTAAAGGACCATTCAGGGTACATTGTTAGGCTGACATGAACTGGATAAGTGGATATTTTCCAGTGTTTCATTGGATATGAGAGGTAACATGAATCCCACCTGAAGTAACATGCCATGTAAAAAAAAAACTCCAAACAGGAAGACATGTGAATAGGTGGCTTGTCTGTATAACATATGGTGCAGAATTGTGTAATATTACCAATTTTGGATAACATTGTACCTATATATTTCATATTAGGGTATCGTATCCAAATATTCCAAAGGGAGGTAACTATCTTGTTTTCCATAATGGAACTACATCATGCTGTGTTTGAGACACTTAAGGGCTTAATCAACCTGTTCAAGTCTCTGTGTAAATCTCTGAGACATGTCAGGGCCATGTGGGCTATGTGAATTGGTATTGTGTTAGCATGAAACATAGGGTAGACTGATCCCCCTAGTTTTTCCTGGATGTGGTGGGGTGTAGCCATGCAATGTGATTCATGACAGAAGTAAAGAGCAGGGTTAGAGCAAAGGCATACAAATGTTAGGGTAGACAAGGTGCAGACAGAACTCAGGCTAGCAAGGGAGGGGGTAAAGCAAGGAGAAGAAGCATTCTTCGGATACAGTTGGGGGAAGAAAAAGGTCAAAGGGGCCATAATGAGGCTTAAGAGGGAGGAAGGATGGGAAGAGGGGAACAAAAGTAAAGAAGAGATATTGAACAAATTCTTTTGTTCAGTATTTACTGGGGGGGATGGTCCACTGCCTGAATGTGAGGTAAGAGGGAAAGAGGGGGGGGGGAGGACACCCAAGTAGCATGGACAGAATAACAGGGGAAGTAATGTTAGAAAAGCAAAAAGGGTTGATATAAATAAATCTAGTGGACCTGGCATTTTACACCTTAGGATGCTCAAGGAGGATGCAGAAAGTAAAGCTCCACTTGCAAACATATTAAACTGCACATTGGTCACAGGGGTAAGCCTAGAGACTGGAGAACAGTAGACATGGTCCCTCTGCACAGCAGCTTTAGGAAAAAAGCTTCCAGAGCTAGCAGCCCTGATGGAAGAGGAACACTTGGATATTGTGGCAGTCACAGAAACATGGTACATGGAGAACCATGACTGGGATGTCAACATACCAGGGTACACGATCTACAGAAGGGACAGGGAGGTTAAAAGAGGAGGTGGAGTAGCTCTCTACATAAGGGAAGGGTTCAAAGCTACAGAACTAAAAAGTAAAGGGGGAGGACAAGAGGAACTCTGGGTCACCTTGGAGACAGGGAATGGCATCACAATCCGCACAGGGGTTGTATACAGACCCCCGTCTCAAGGGGAGGAAATGGACAAGAAAATGATAGAGGGCATTCTCAAAATGGCTGAAAAAGGGGACATACTGTTGACTGGGGACCTGAATATGCCAGATGTTAACTGGGCTACATGGACTGCAGCCACATCCAAGAGCAGGGTCATTCTCAATGCCCTACAGGGAGCATGCCTTAGACAGCCAGTGGTGGAACCACTCGGGAGGGAGCAATATTAGACCTGGTATTCTCAAATGGAGAGAGGATCACAAATTTAGAAGGCAGTAGACATCTGGGAACAAGCAACCACTATACAGTGTGCTTCACAATAAACACAACCATGGAGACAAGCCATACAAAGACAAGGATACTGGACTTTAGAAGGGCTGACTTTGGCATAATGGGTGAATACCTGAGGAATGCATTAGCAAATGGCCAGAAAGGAGGGGTGGAAGAACAATGGAGAAAAATCAAAACTGCCATCATGGAGGCAACAAGCCTTTGTGTGAAACAAATAAAGAAAACAAAGTGGAATAAAAAAACAATATGGTTCTCAAAAGACGTGTCAGGGAAGGTTAAGGAGAAAAAGGCTGCATTCAAAAAGTATAAGGAATCACAGACAGAGCACGACAGGAAACTGTATCAATTAAAGCAGAAAGAAGTGGGGAAGGCAATCAGAAAAGCAAAGGCCCAAACCGAGGAAAAGATAGCCAACTCAGTTAAGAAGGGGGATAAAACCTTTTATAGGTACATTAGGGAGCATAGAAAGGTTAAGGGAGGGATAGTGAAGATTAATAAAGGAGAGGGGAGGTGGGCAGAGGGAGACAGTGAAAAGGCAGAGATACTGAATGAATACTTTTGCTCAGTATTCACAAAAGAAGAAGAGGAGGAGTTACCTAAACTGAACAGTAGAAGCACTCTGGGTAGGGGGGTTGACACCAGTCCATTTACAGAAGAAAGAGTCCTGAAAGAACTCTTAAAACTGAAGGCAGACAAAGCAATGGGGCCTGACGGGATTCACCCTAGAATCCTAAAAGAGCAAGGGAGGACCTAGTGATACCACTAACCACACTTTTTAACAAATCATGGGAAGATGGGGTAGTACCTGAGGACTGGAGGAGGGCAGATGTGATTCCCCTTCACAAAAGTGGGAGCGAGGCAGAAGCAGGAAACTACAGACCTGTTAGTTTGACCTCAGTGGTGGGAAAAATGATGGAATCACTTCTGAAAGAAAGAATTGTTCAGTACCTAGAGGCCAGAGGGGTGCAGGACCCAAAGCAGCATGGATTCACAGTGGGACGGTCATGTCAGACGAATCTAATCGATTTCTTTGACTGGGTGACCAAAGTAATAGACCAGGGAGGGGTTGTGGATATGGCCTACCTAGACTTTAGCAAGGCATTTGACACAGTCCCGCACAAAAGATTAATAATCAAGTTAGCCAGCCTGGGAGTGGGTCCCAGGATGGTAGCCTGAGTAGCAAACTGGCTGCACAACAGGACACAGAAGGTAATAGTGAATGGAACACATTCTGAAGAAAGGGGGTTACTAGTGGAGTACCTCAGGGCTCAGTGCTGGGTCCAGTCCTCTTTAACGTCTTTATAGGTGACATTGCAGAGGGTCTAGAAGGAAAGGTATGCCTCTTTACAGATGACACAAAGATCTGTAACAGAGTTGATACACAAGGGGTAGAAAGGATGAGAAGGGACTTGGCAAGGTTGGAGGAATGGTCAGACATATGGCAACTTAGATTCAATGCAAAGAAGTGCAAAGTAATGCACCTGGGAAATAAAAATCCAGGAGAAGAGTACACAATAGCAGGCGAGGTACTAACGACAACAATAATGGAAAGGGATCTGGGTGTAGTCATATCAGATGACCTAAAGGTGGGTAAGCAATGTGAGAAGTCAGTAAGAAGAGCCAGGAGGATACTGGAATGCATAGGGAGGGGCACCACAAGTAGAAAAAGAGAAGTGGTTATCCCTATGTACAGACAGTTGGTGAGACCCCATCTGGAGTACTGTGTGCAGTTTTGGAGACCTCTTCTATGCAAGGACATAGACAGGATGGAAGCAGTCCAGAGGAGGGCAACTAAAATGGTGCAGGGTCTACATCAGAAACCATATGAAGAGAGACTGAGAGAGCTTAATATGTATACCCTTGATGAAAGGAGGGATGGGGGACATGATAGAAACTTTTAAGTACCTCAAGGGAATCAACAAAGTCCAGGAGGGTAGCATCTTTCAGAAAAAGAAATGTGTAAGAACAAGGGGACACAATTTAAAGTTAGAGGGGGGACGGCTCAGGGGTAATGTGAGGAAATTCTTTTTCACGGAGAGAGTGGTGGACGGATGGAACCACCTTCCTGGAGAGGTTGTGGGGTCTAAAACAGTGTGGGAATTCAAACATGCATGGGACAGACATAAGGCAATTATAGTGGGGGGTTGCAGGAAGTAGGCTGTTGGTTAACTAGAATCTGCAGCTTATCCAATAGGTAGGGAAATGGGCAGACTGGGTGGGCCAAGTGGTCCTTAGCTGCCATCAAAATCTATGTTTCTATGTTTCTAAAAATGAGCCAGGAAACTATACACCAGTCAGCTTGATGTCTATAGCAGGGATGGTAATGGAGTCCATATTGAGGGAGGAACTAGTGGACTTACTAAAAGGGAATGGGCTGCAAGACCCCAGGCAGCAGGGGTTCAGGTTAAGGGATGTCTTGCTTGGCCAGTCTAATTGGTTTCTTCACGTGGGTGGCCAGGACACTGGACAAGGGAAAAGCAGTTAATATTTTGTACTTAGATTATGTCAAGGCTTTTGAATTAGTCTCCCACAGGAGACTGGTCAACAAGCTAAGGGACTTGGGATGGGAAGAAAAACTGTTGGTTTAGGAGAAAAGCTGGCTAAGGGGTAGGACACAAAGGTTCATAGCAAATGGGGAGTTCTCAGAGGTAAGGGAGGTTCTGAGTGGAGTAATAACTACAGTAAATAGCCAGTTTAGGCAGAAGGAGAATTGTAATAGTTGAAAGATTTGCCAGTGCTACTTGTGTACCCACCCACTCTCTTTCCCCTTACTCCACATGTGTAAAGTGAGCACAGACCACCCACCTGCACAGTGGGCTGCTGTCTTATTGTAAAAGTGCTTCTTTGTACAAAACAGTAAGGATCCCAACGTCTCCTCATCCCTGCACCCTGGCAATACCCTTATTCCCCCTCCTTCCCCAGCACCTGAATTTGCAAGAAAATTTGATCAGCATAACCCATCTTCCTCCATGACTGACTGCCCCTTCTATTGAAGGAAGTTCACACTCACACTCTCTGGGGGGGGGCTCAGTTGTGCTCTCTCACTGGGATGGGGGGGTTGGCAGGATGGGACACAGAGAACTTATTGCATGGGAGGTGGGAAATCAGCACAGAGGTTCCCAAAGAAAAAAACACTGAGAGTGACAGAGAAAGAGACACAGCAAATACACAGATCTCTCCTGCACACAAACTGCAGCACTGTTCTGTACCAGGGAGCAAGGAGAGGCCACAGACAACAACATCCCAATGTTTATTCTCTTGCTGTCTCACAGGACATTTCAGCCATGGTGCAGGTGTGGAAGAGTGATGATGCTATGTCTCACTCTCTCTATCGTCTGTGCACTGAGGGTGGGGAATGGGCAATGGGGCAGCCACAGTTGGGGGGTGGCAGGAAAGGAAACTCTAGGTGGCCACTGCCACGCTCACTCTCTCCTCTGCTCTCCTGTATTACAGCCTGTCAGAGGGCTCTATACTGCTGATCATTGCTTCCACTGTTTCTGCAGACAGAGACAGAGAGAGACACAGCACATTGCCACAAATTTTGTACCTACTGTCTCCCACTGTCTGTGTGTGTCTCTCTCTCTCTCTCTCTGTCTTACACACCAGACCGCATGGCCGCTGTCCCTCTCAACTACCTCCTTGCCCACTCAGACTGCTGATTATCTGCAAACTGGACAGGGTAGTGGCAGGCGGAACACACACAGACGCTCTGTCTCTGAGCTCACAGGCTACACAGCTGCCATGTGCATCTCACTGTCTTGCACTGTGTGGTGTTTCAGTGTCCCCTAGTCATAACTTGTCACACAGACACTATATTCCTGTACCATTGCCTGACATTGTCTCTGTCTCGGTCACTGTCTGTCTGCGTCAGACTGCACAGTGGGATTACTTCACCCGGCTTGTTCCCATTGCACTTCATCAACTTGGTGACATAATCTGTCTGTGCCACTGGACTGCAGTCTGAAAATGCAATCTGACTGCACACAGCATAGATTGGGACCTCAGAAGCTACAAACTGTGCAGGATGGTACTGACTTCACCATGGGCTCAGTGCCCGGTGGTCTGCAGAATGGTTGAGTGTGTACACAGAAGTTGTTAACTGTGCTCTGGTTGCATGGAGGTCTGCATTATCACACTGTCAAGTGCTGCCACACAGTCAATCAAATCCATTCAAAAGAAGAATTGTACAGATTCACTTTAAGAAAAAAAGTGTGTTCTTAGAGCCGCGGAAATATTTGGAGCGCTACCGGAGTATTCTGCTATTCACAAAATGCATGCACAGTCTGAGTCAGCCATCCACTCTGGCTCTCGGAGCATATCAGGTTTCATCTCTTACAGCAACGCTTGTCCCATGGAACACTAAGGAGCTTTGTGGTGCATCATTTAAGCTAAAGCTTCTCTGGTTCCTCCCTTAATTCATGAGGCTGATAGCAGCACAGCTTAGCCAGTCATGTCAGCATGGTCACTGGAGCCTGGCTCGAAGAAATGCAAAACATGAGGAGACAGGAGGGTCAGAGGGACAACAAGGGAGAAATGAGGTATGGGGAACACACAATACAAAAGGTGTGTGCAGGGAAGGAGGGAGAGACAGCAAGGAAAATGGAGCAATGGATGGGAGGGGGGACGGCTTTATGTATATTAGACAGAACAAGTGTTCTCTCATTGGAGCGCTTCACTGTTTCAAGTACACAGAGTTTCCACCCATAAACTGTAAGCCATTGTCATACTAAGCTTACATGATAATTGGTCTGTCAAGGTTGAGCCCAATGCAGCTTGACCTGCATTGAGCTAGTCAGTGACACACCTCTGCAATGCCGTTCTCTGCAGCAAAACATTTCTTGTGCAAACATAAGCAATGTAAAAAGAAAGAGAAAGGCAGACAGTGGATGTAATTAGGGAGTAGATTCAGTATTTGGAAGCTTTGATAGGTGGAGGAGGGGAATGTCTTCCGCCCCCGAAGCCACCTCACAGTTCAGACCGATACCAGTATGTTTGCTTGCCTTGCAAATGAACACAAACATTTGTCAGTGCTGAATGGTTGCATGCTGGCATTATCAGTGGAAGTGCAGGAGTTAGACAGACGCAGTATAGGAATGGCAGTGAAGTATTGAACTGATGCCAACTCCACCCCCACCCAGCAGAGATGGACAGGCATTGGGGTGTGCCTTTGAGTCGTCACCCATAACGGTCACAACATTTCACCTCAGCCTACCCTGTAGACACTTACAAGTGTCAAGATGTGCCTTGGGGAGTTCAGGCTTTACACTCACCTCATTCCATAAGGAAATAGGCTGAAAACGGTGCAGTACAGGAGAAGGGGGTAAACTCTGGGGCCAAAGAGTCCAAGGTGCACCTCGATGCCTGTTGCTGGTTGCGGGTTGGGGGTGGGGTGGAATGGCATGAGCATTACTGTTGACAGTTGTAAGTCACACCCCAATACCTGTCAGTCCCTACAGGGTAGGGTGTTGTGGTCAGAAACCCTAATGCCCTGGGCGTTTCTTGATATTGTTACTCCAAATTTTCAACATGTGCTTTTAGTGACCCCACCGCATGAACAGTGACACTATCAGTTTGTTAGCTGAAAGGTGATTTTGCACAGTGACTGCACCATTTGGTGCCACAGGTGCGAAAACACATTTTGAAGAGGATGTGAAAAATGGCTGCTGCACTGTTCATGAGGAGGTGTGAAAAATCTGTCCTGAACATTGCTTTCCCCCAGTGACTGCGCTATTCTGCGCCGGAAGTGCAAAAACACATTTTGGCCAGGATGTGAAAAATGACAGCTGTACTGTTCATAAGGAAGTGTGGAAAAATGGTAATGTTGAATATCTGGAGTAAAAATATTAAAAATTGTTGAAGTTACGAGCGTGCGCAGGAACTGTGCAATGCACGCTTGTAAAACAGTCATTTTTGGGAATTTTTTCACCAAATGTTCAACTTAGTGTTTTTGGAGGCCTACCTCATGAACTGCAACACTGTCATTTCATTAATCAGTCCCAAAAGATGGTTCCGTGCAGTGACCACGAAATCACCTTTCTGGACCAAATAACAAAATGACAGTGACTGGGTTCATGAGGTGGGGTCCCAAGAACCCCATGTTAAAAAAAATTTGGTGAAAAAATTCCTTAAAATGTCCGAGATATCCACCTAAGTTGAAAAATCCCAATTTATGCCATCATACAGCTTACTGGCATTTCTTCAGTTCGTGGTTGGCTTTGAAGAGTGCAGACATGTTCCCGGTCCACCAAAGATCGTCGCGCCGGGCTCCGGAGGTAAGAATGGGATAGGGGCTGGGGATGTGGGTGCACAGTGGGTGGATGCAGGTTGGGGGTAGGGGGCCATGAAAGACCGCGAGGGACCATTTTCTGTTTTTACAGGTTTTAAAAATATATAGATGACATGGGACACTTTTTTGCATGCTGGGGTGGGCTCCCAGTGTGCCGGCACACCTAGGTGTTTCTTTTGGGGGGGCTGGAGCAGACGGGGATTGGGCACCCTCATTGGCCATAATCTGTGCTTGGGGAGTGTGCAATAGCCGAGGGGGATTGGGCACCCCCTCGGCACACAACAAATGGGGGGGCATCATGGCAATGGGGATTGGCTACCCCATCGGCAAATGAACAGGGGAGGGTGCATGCCGACAGAGGGACTGGGCACCCACCATCGGCTTTTCTTTAATTTATTTATTGACATGTTTCACCAGGAAGGCACACTGAATGGCTGGTGGTGGCTTTCCATCAACTTCGTGGGGATTGTGAGAGGCCGACAGAGAAGCCGTCACCATGGGAACACCACACAATGCAGCTGTGTAATTGGCTGCTGCAGTCAGGGATGCCCCAAAGCAAAAAAAGCTGATTGTGTAGTGACGGGGTGCTCCCTGATTGCAGTGGCCAGAATTTCTTTAATCATAGTGGCCCGCTCATTAAAGGCTGTCATCGACAGCATGCTCCTCTATTCACCAAGGCAGAGACCAGCCCCATAACTGGCTGCTGCCATTCAGCACAACACTGCCGCACCTCCACAATCTGCTTGTGAAGGAAGCCTGACACAATGTGTTTCTTGCACATGCATGGAAGCAACACAAAAAGAATGAAAAAAATGTGTGTGGTAGTAATAGGGACAGTATATTACAGATTTGAAGGGGGGGTCTTGGTTGCTTACTCAGCGAGCATAAAAAGAACATGTTTTTTTTATTTGCATGGGTGCACAGGACTATCACTATGTGGTGAAGCAGACTGGCATGGGACTAGTTATTTCCCAGTCTCTATAGGCACTTGAGGCTCAGGTGTCCTCTGTTATAGAAATAGTTTTTTACCATTAGAGGAATGTCGCCCGGATTAAACCCTTAATCCCACCTGATGACTTGCCCTCAGTGGTACATGTCTTTGTAACTTCCAGACTTGACTACTGTAATGTTCTTTTCTTGGGGTCAGTGGGAGTAACCTCCACCAGCTGCAGCTGGTGCAGAATGATGCTGCAGCCATTTTGTTAATTGGCCTTCCTAGGTCCATACATATAACCCTGGATTTGAGTGAACTGCACTGGCTGCCGGTCAGGTAGAGGACTGCCTTCAAGGTGGGCTGCTCACTTACAATCCCCTAAATGGATCGGGTCCTGTTTATCTGTTGGACTTTCTGACACCTGCCCACCCAGTGCACTCACTTAGCTCTTCCACAGAGGGCTTCCTTACAGTTCTGAGGGTGCAGCTTAAGACCTTTGGTGACTGTGCTTTTGAGGTTGCCGGGCCCATCCTATGGAACTCGTTACCACAATCCCTAAGGGAAGCATCCTCTGTGAAGAGCTTTAAACGAGGACTTAAAGTGCATCTGTTTAAGCAAGCTTTCAATATGTAATTAGTATTTTAAATGGGGGCGTCTTAGAGTTTTATTTATCATTTATTATGTACTAGATTTTAACTGATTCTGACTTAAATTATTGTAATTGTTTATATTTTTCTGAATGCTGCACCTCTATGTAAAGCACCCAGATCCTCCTGGATTGGGTGTTAAATAAATAGTTTACTTACAGTACTTACTTACATACATTTACCCTTGCCAGTGTTAAAAAAACAATCAGAGACTGGGAAATTTCCTACCTTTTTTGTACTTTAAAATCGTGCCCGAGTATTGATGTTTATTACTGTTTTACCAAAAACATCATAGGTCTGGGTACTGTTTGGAAAATATGCCACAAGATGGCAAACATCTTGTATTTTATGACATAGATACAGAGAAGGTAAAGGGCAGAAAAAGACTAATAGTCCATCAAATCTGCCCCATTGTTAAATGTAGCTTTACGTAGCCCTTACAGAGCTCTCCTTACCTCTACTTCCCTTTTGTTTCAAATTAGCCCCGTGAAACTATCCAATGGTATTTTGAACCCCAAGAGAGGCATAGCACTGATCACATTGCTGGAAAGATTGTTCCAACTAACCACCACCCTCCTAGTGATGCAGTGTTTCATGACATTCTTCTTGAACACCTCCCACAGGTAGTTTAAGGTTATGCCCCTTAGTGGCTATGCTGTTCCTTGGCTTAAATAACTTGGTGAAGTCAACCCGGTTATGTCTCTTCATGTATTTATAGTTTTCTATCATGTCCCCCCTTCTTTTCTTTCTTTTTCACTGGGTTAAGACTGCCCTGTCTTACCTTATACATCTTACCCTGGTGCCCTGGGATCATTTTTGTAACTCTCTGCTGGATAGTATCTACCCCAAAAGGCAAAACTCAGCACTCTGTGGTAGGCGTGAAAAAAGGCATACGTTTAATGGTAAATGCGAATGCTGAACATAAAGCCTCACATGTATCTGGAAGCACAACAAAAGTACCCGACCGGTTTCGTGCACTCAGCACGTCATCAGGGGATAATTACTTAATGATATGTCACATATATTTATAGGGAGACTCTTAAAGAGATAGCTCACAAAGAATACTTTCAAGTATATAATACATTGAACACATATATATCAAAAATGTGCTATGTTACACCAAAAATGTTAACACAGCCATATATTCTTCAATGTCTACTACCATACTAACATAGCACATTTTTGATATATATGTGTTCAATGTATTATATACTTGAAAGTATTCTTTGTGAGCTATCTCTTTAAGAGTCTCCCTATAAATATATGTGACATATCATTAAGTAATTATCCCCTGATGACGTGCTGAGTGCATGAAACCGGTCGGGTACTTTTGTTATGCTTCCTGATACATGTGAGGCTTTATGTTCAGCATTCACATTTACCATTAAACGTATGCCTTTTTTCACGCCTACCACAGAGTGCTGAGTTTTGCCTTTTGGATTTACGCTTTGTTACCCGAGCACCTGTACTAATGGAGGAGCTGTTTTTTTCGCTGTCTGTATGGATAGTATCTAGCCTCTCCCTGTCATTCTTCAGGTGAGGGTTCTAAAACTGCATATAGTAGTCCAGGTGTGGTCTAACCAATGACCTTAACAACAGCAACATCACCACTTTGTTGCAACTATTTAAACCATGTCTGATACATCCCAGTCTCTTATTAGCTTTCTTATAAGCTACTGTATATGGCATTGGAAGAGGCTTTCAAACTGTTGTTTATTGTAACCCCAGATCCCTTTCGTAGTCTGAGTGATCTATTTTGACCTAGTTTGTGCAATTTTACATTTGTGGGTTTTTGTTTCCAGTGTACATCACTTTACATTGGTTTTGTTAAATGTTTGTTGCCACATGTTAATACATCTTTTCCAGCTTCTCTACATCCTTTTTCATGCTTCTGATCCCCCTGCATTTTCCACTCTCCCACAGAGTTTAGTGCGGTTTGTGAACAGACTGTCTTCAGCACATATACCCATCCTGATGTCACTAATAAAGAGTGTCAGCCCATGGATAGATCCTTGTGGCACTCCACTTATGACATTCCTGACATCAGTGAATACCATTTAGGACCACTCTCTTTGTCCTTTCTGATAACCAGATACCAATCCGCTTTCTTTTTCTCCCACCAGTCCTAGCTCCCCCATCTTCTAGATAAGCTTCCTATGTAGAAGTGCCACAAAATGAAAGGCTTCACTGAAGTGCATGACCACATGATGCTGTGGTTTGGCATATTTTCACCTTACTAACCTAGTCAAGTCCATTTCTGAAAAACAATTAGTCTTGCTAGGGTCATGCTTATTAGAAGATATTGACAGAATACGAGACAGAGAAAAAGAGAAATCCATATAAATTAGTATTTGGAGAGCATATTGCTCCCAAATCCTACCTGGTCATGTTAGATCCTCTCTTCCATTCTTTCTGCTGTTTTTGCTTTAGACTCCCCTCCTCTCACTCACTACTGTCTCATTAATCAATCCCTCTACCTACCATCCTTGTACACCTGTTGTCTACTTCATTGTTTCCTTTCTTCCTAAATTCTGGTTTTCCTCTCATCCTCACTACCTTAGCTATCTCCAATCCTATATATTTTTTTAAAAACTACTCCCTCCATTCCTCTAACTCTTGTTGTCTTTCTGTTCCTGCCTTTCAAACTTCTGAATATTCTGCATTGTCTTTCCCACTACCATCAATTTGGAACCATCTTCCAATCTCTTTCCATCTAATCTATCTTTTAAATCCACTCTTCAGAACTTTTTCTCCCCCTCCTGCTCTTGCCCTTAACCTTATCATACTCTTTACCAGTATCTGACCTTCTGCTCTTCCATGCCCTGTATATTATACCAGCTAATTGACTATACTTGATTTCATAAATTGTGTAATCTTATATACTCTAGTATTGTATCTGGCTATTTTCATGACACAGAAACACAGAATGTGTCGGCAGAAAAGGATCGATAGACCCATCTAGTCTGTTCTATTTTCCCTGCCTCTTACTGCACCCTGGAGCCTATCCAGTTACAGGTGTCCCAGCCTCCTCCCTTTCCTCTGCCTACTAGGCCCATGTACTTATCCCACACATGCTTGGAGCTCCCCACTGTCTTCATCCCCACCACCTCTCGCCTCTTCTGGTAGGTTGTTTCAGGCATCCACCAGCCTTTCTGTGAAGAAGTATTTCCTCATATCCCTCTTAAACCCCCCCCCTCAAGATTGATGGCATGCCTCTGTGTTCTGGTGGTCCTTGTCTGAAAGAGACTCCCCATCTGTACTTTTTCCACATCTCTATGAAGTACTTATAGGTCTCAGTCATGTCCCCTCTCATGCTTCTGTCTTCCAGGGAGTGCAGGTTGAGCTCCTTCAGCTTCTCCTCATATGCCCTCCTCTGGACTACTTCCACCCTTTCAATATCCTTGTGGAGGTGTGACCTCCAGAACTGGACACAGTACTACAGGTGGGGTCTCACTGGTGAGTGGTACATTAGCAGAAGCACCTTCCTTCTCCTGCTAGAAGTCAGCCTTCCAATGCAACCCAGTATCCAGCTAGCCTTGCCTACTGCCTTGTCACACTGCCCTGCTACCTTGAGATCATCAGATATGATTACCCCAAAGTCCCTCCATTGCTTGGTGACTGTAAGTACCTACCCCCCATCTTATACACAGCCCTGGGTTTCCCTATCCCAGGTGTATGTTGTTTCCCTTTTTGGCATTGAAACCCAGCTTCCACACCCTAGACCACACCTTTAGTTTCCCCAGATCCCTTTGCATTCCCTCCACCCTCATCTGGATGTCCACTGTGATGTAGATGTTTGTGTCATCTACAAAGAGACACATCTTTCCCTCAAGTTCCTCAGTAATGTCCCTTATAAAGAAATTGAAGAGGACAAGACCCAAACCAATCTCTGTGGTACTCCACTGATCACTCTCCCATTCCCTAAGTGACTGCCATTTACCACCACCCTCTGCCTCCTATCATTCAACCAGTCTGCTACCACGCTTGCCACCTTCTCCCCCACCCAGGTTGCTAAGTTTCTTAATCAGCCTCCTGTGTGGTAGAGTGTTAAAGGCCTTAATGAAGTTCAGATAGGCCACATCCTCTGCTCTCCGTGACCCACATCCCTCATAGCACAGTCAAAAATATCTACTAGATTTGTTTGACATGACTGCCCTCCTGTGAAGCTGTGCTACCATTGGTCCTGCAGCTCATTTGTCTCCAGGTACTCCATCAGTCGCTACTCAGCAAGATTTCCATTAATTTCTCCACCACTGCTGTAAAACTAAGTGTTTTGTAAATGTTAGCTTCCTCCCTGCTGCCACTATTGTGCACAGGGGCCACAGCAGCCTTTTCTCCAGTCCTCTGGAGCTACCACCTTCTCCAATGAGATGCTGAATAGTGCTGCCAGAGGGGTGGCTAGCACTGTGCTTAGTTATTTTAGTACCTTTGGTTGGATCCCATCTGGCCTCCTCGCCTTATTTTCCTTTAGGGCTTTCAGTCCCTGTAGGAATTGTTATTCTAAAAAAATGGACTTGTGTCAATTCTCCTTCTCCCCAGTGCCTGCTGATGCATGTTGGTCTGTCTCCTCCCCATCCTCTGTGAAGATTGAGAAGAAGTACTCATTTAAAATTTTAGCTTTTTCTTGATCTTCTGCAAAGTCCCCCCTCACTCTTCTGAATCTCACTCCCTCTCCTTGTCTTCCTCTTTTCGCTCATGTACCTGAAGAAACTCTTGTCCCCTGTTTTGACCTCCTGGGTGATCCTATATTTTGCTTGAGCCTTTGCTGCCCTCACCTTCCTCCCTGCCTCCCTTTGTTTACCTAGATATACCTCCATGTCCCCTCAGTTTGGGTCTCGTAAATCCTAAAAGCTGTTTTTTTCTCCTTTACCGCCTTAACCACCTCCTTAGAGAACCACAGTGGCTTTTTTCTCCTCTTGCCCTTTCTTGTTTCTCTTAAACAGCTTGTTGTTGCCTTAATTATTCCTTTCCCCTCCTTTATCCTCTTCTATTGTGCATCCACTCCCCACAGCCATCCCCCCATTTAAGGTATTTACTTAGACAGTCTCCCATTTCTTTAAAATCTGCTCTCCTGAAGTCCAGGATCCTTGCTTAGTGTGGTTTATCTTCTGCTAAATTCATATGCCAAATCACACTGTTCGATGATTGATTGTAGCCATGGAGCTATCCTCTGTGATGTCTGCAATACCGTCCCTGTTTGTATGCACCAGATCCAGTACTGCACCATCTTAAGTGGGTTCTGTAACCAGTTGCCTAAGAAATGCCCCTTGTAGGGAGTCTAGGATGGCCCTGCTTCTAGTTGTAGCTGCTGCCAGAATGCTCCATTCTACATCCAGCAGAATAAAGTCCCCAGAATCAATATCTCCCCATTGCTTGCCATTATGCCAATGGCCTCCTTCTCCACAAGTCCTCCTCCTGTGTTGGTGGTCTGTACACCACCCCCATGTGGGTGAAGGCCCCAGACCCAATCTCTAAGCCAACCCAAAGAACCTTCAGGCCTTCCTTATCCCCAGTTGTGACCTTGTAGCTCCATGGCCTTTATATCTTCCCTCACATACAGATAAAACAACCAGTACAACTCTCTTCCTGCCCTATCCTTCTGAAACATGGTCTAACCCAGAATGGTCACATCCCAGCTGTGGTTGACAGTGCACAATGATTCTGTTATGGCTAACATATCCAGGCCCGTCTCCACAATGGTTGCCTCAAGGTCAGGCATTTTACTTACTAGGCTCCTTTTCTTAGCACACCTGACTCTCCACTCTTTTAGTTTCTCCTTTCCCTACTTTGTCCCCCTCTCCTGAGTCCATCCTTTGCCCTTCCCTTGTCCCTAGTACTGTCCTCCCCATCCACAGGTTAAAGCATGACAAAAGAGATTAAAGAAGGAAAAGCAGAGAAACAAAGACTAAGTATGGAGGGGTGTGGGTGAGGGGAGGACAGATATACTGTTTGCTGGCTGCCTGGCATCCAAAAAAATAGAGAAGCACAGTGATGCCTGACTCTGCTTGCCAGCAGGGTGTAAAACAAAATCAACGAGTATCGTACTACATACTCATCCAGACTCATAGCAGACTATTATTTTTTGTTAAAGCAAAGGAGGAAACAACAAGACATGCTGGGTGCTTTTGGCATTTGTTAATTTATTGAGAGTAGACTGTTCCAACTGTGGACAACACTAGTGCTTGCCTGCTTAAGTATAAAAGATGTGTTAGCATCAATCATCATCCCGATTCCCTAGCCTCCTTATTTTTGTCATCACCACCATACCAGTGTGCTCCACATAAATTAAAAACATCTACATCATTAATTTAAATTCTAAGGCCTCAGCCGCAAAACCTTGTTGAGTTACTGAATAAAATCACTAGGGCCTGGATATTCAAACTACGCTGAAAACTGGCGCAACAGTAGGAGCAAGCGCAAACCAGTTGCGCAGATGCGCAACAGGTGCGATATTCAAACATGGAGTAGAGCAAATTGCGCAAGCAACCAACGTCTGAATATCGCACATGCTGCGCCATCGCGCAACCAGGAAGGAGAAGCTGAGCCAAAATGCTGCGCTATGGCGCAACCATGGAAACTCAGCTGAGCACTTGCAGAGCTGCCAGAAGCGCAAGCAAGCACAGCCTCTCCAGACAATGGAACTGCACATCCAGGGAGGCAGGCTGGGGCCACCGCCAGCCATGCCACACATGGGCACAGGGAACTCACTGCAGAACCCACACCACACTGGCACACCCCAAGCACAGCATCACTGGGGTGGGACGGATGATCCACGTGCCCATGGGGACAAGCCAACTAAAGCATAGCAGAGCCATGACACCCCAGCACAACCACTGGCAGGCAGAGGTGCCACACACAGGGGTTGACAACACAGCTGCACATCAGTACCCCAGACGCACAGCACAGCGTGCACCGTGCCCCTCAGACACCGCTCATGTGCAGTGACAGGCACTGCAGGAAACACCATGCACCCCGTGCACACGTCAACCCCATGCTGCAGAGAAGCATACCAGCCAGACCCACCCTGTACCCAGCAGTGGGTGGCAGCAGATGGCAAGAGCAACAGAAAGGCAATGCTATGCTGGTGATACCTCCCCATGGACACACACACACACACACACACACATATCCAGGACCATAGCAGCCCAGATGGCATGTACACCCCTGCAACGGAGCACCCAGAGCCAGTTGCAAAGCAGACACCAACACAGCAGTTGTACCAAAATAGAAATGTATATTTCAAACACAACAGTTAACAATAAAGGTGGAACTATGTACAAGTTGGGGGGGGATGGGTAAAAGGCAGGGGTGTTCAAGGGGGAGGGAATAAAAACTTGGAGAGGGAAGGCAGGGTGAAAGGGATGGGAGAAGTGGAAATGGAATGTGGGCTACGGCCCAGCTGGCTCCTGGTCCTCCCCCTGCTGGAGTCCCCTCCTGTGCCGGCGCCGCCGTTCCCCCTGGCACTGTAGGGCCTGCAGGAGCTCCCGGTTGTCCAGTCCCACCTGGGTCAGGCGCCGCAGATCCTGCGAGATGCGTCGCAGCACACCGAGGCCTAGGAAAATGGGAACACAGTCAATGGCTGAGACTGACCACAACCCTGAACACCACCCAACCTGCAACCCATATAACCCAATGTCCTGCACCTGTGATGGCATGCACCCACCCACAGTGAACATGCACATGGCCATCACAAACAGGCGGCACCAGCCATGCACCACCACCCACACACTGCCCACATCAATCACAGTACAAACTAGGCTGTCAGTGATGTGGCAACGTGGTGCGATGCCAGTTACACAGCTATGTGCCCAGTGCATGCCTGACCACCTGTGATGCATACACAGACGTGTCGTGATGCTGCACTGTGATGCAGGTCACCTGTGTCATGCCTACATACATGGATACATAGACAGTGTCGGCAGATAAGGCCCTATGGGACACCCAGTCTGGCCATTTGGCCTTGTACGATCACTCTGTTGTCCTATAAGTCCGTTCCCCCTCACCCCTGACCTCCAGAATTCCTTCATGGCTAACCCACGCATACATAAATCCCGTGACCAAGTCAGCCCCCACCACATCCTCTGGCAGGGTGTTCCACTTGTCCACCACCCATTATGTGAAGAAACACTTTCTCATGTTCCTCTTAAACGAGCCCCCTCCAACTGCATCCCATGCCCTCTAGTCCTGGAACATCCTTTACGCTTACAAATATTGTTTTCCTGCACTCTGTTCCCCCCTGTACAATACTTGTATGTCCCCATCATATCCCCACACCCACCTCCCCTCCAGGGAGTACATGTTCAGTTCCGTCAACCTGTAGGCATAGGACTTGTGATGCAATCCATGCACCATCCATGTCGCCCTCCTGTGAACCCTCTCCACCCAGTCCCTGTCCATACGCAGGTATGGTCTCCGGAACTGTACACTGTACTCCAGTGTGGGGACTCACTAGTGTTTCGTATAGTGGAACTATGACCTCCCCTTTGGTTGTGTCCAGCATGGTTGGTGGTCCTGCCCCCCCAGCATGCAATAGCATCCATGACGTAATGATACTCACATTCCTCCAGCAGCTCGGTCTGCCGCTGCTGCTGCTGCTGCTGCTGCTGCTGCTTCTGTGGCCCGACATCCTGTGGCACTGGGGCCCTGGCATGGCCCACATCACTGTGGTCCGGTGTCCTCACAATCCGGCCTGTGGGAGACATATGGTGAGACAAACATCAGTGTGACTCAAAAGCAGAGTGCCCCCTGCCCCAGTGAGACTGCCTGCCCACACAGCCATAACCATCCATCGCACAGCTGCACACACTGACACACGATACAGCCACCCACACACACACACCTACAGAAATATAGGTGCATAGATGGTACACTCACGTGGCCTAGGCACCAGGCCCCGCCTGGCACGTGAACGCAGCCGCGTCAATAGGTCCGTTCCCTCCGGCGGAGGTCACTGTACCGGTGCCAGCACTGCTCAGCAGACTGGCCCCGGCCAGTGACCCCCACCAGGTCAGTGGCCACTTGCTGCCACACATGGGTCCTAGACATGGTGAGGGGGGCCTCACCATATAGTGCCTCACAGTGGGGCTCCACTAGGGCCACCAGGTTGGCCACTTCAAGCGGGCTCCAGGACACCGCCCTCCTCCTAGCCATGGCACCAACTTCAGCAGGCAATATGGCCCGGCTGCGCTATGACCCCGCGGAGTTGTTGCAGTAGAACAACCACAGGCTCCAATCGTGCTGTTCGAACAGCGCCGGCCACTTTTGCTGCGGTGCTGTCACCAGACAGCGTAAAAGGGACGTAGACATAGGCATGCCCACAGTGCCAGGGTCAGAGGGCATACACAAGGTCACGGCGATGGCGCAGGATACGCACAGTGCCATAGGATGTACAGGCATCCTGCGCCGACTGCTAAGCAGAGCACCAGTGCCACAGTGGACTATCGGCGCGAAGTGCCACAGCCCATATAGTGTCCAGTGCTGTAGCGCCACTGGCACAATGGTGGCCATGGCCAGAATCGCCTCGCGCTCAAGCAGGTCTGCAGCGCGATCGCATGCGTAACCTGTCTGGGCATGCGCAATACGGTGTAACACACAGCCACAAACATGCGCCATCGGCTCAGCGGACCTTCCCTATTGCGCTAGCGCCATCGCGATATTCAGCCGACGCATACCGTCAGTCGATCAGCCATTCAAAGGCGCAGTGGCGCGATTAGCATGTCATTAAAGTTGCGCCACACCTCATTTGCACGTGTTGTGCTATAAAAATGCGACACTGGGTTGTGGCGGCCAGATTTGGTTGTTGCAGGTGAGAGGTGAGTTACATGCTGTATGATGCTCAGGACAATGCTCATGGGCAGGGGTGCTGGAGGATGTTATAGGTTGAGGGGCTGAGCATGATGAGGGCACTTAGAAAGGGGCAGAGGGCACCCTTTCCATCAGTATCTGCCATGCGGAGAGGAAAGGGGGGGGCTTCTGCACCCCCGGCCTGCAGCTATGCTCATGGGGAAATGCTGTGGACTGCACAGTGAAAGGTGTCCACTTCCACCCATACAGATCACCATGACTGACGAGAACCAGGCTGAGGCTGTGGATGGCGGGCGTAGGAGGAGGCCAAACTTCACCACGGCAGAGACTGAGGCCCTCTTCCAGGCCTACCTGGAGGATGAGCCACTTTTGAGTGGGCGGAGGGGCACTCCTCAGCAGCGTGCAGCTGCATGGGAGGGGGTAGCTCTGGCCGTCAACCTGCACGGAAGCCACCAGCGCTCCGTGCAGGAATGCCGCAAAAAGATGGGGACTGACCACAGGAGGCTGAAGGAGAAGGTGGCAGCCTTCAGGGTGGCACGTGCTGCCACTGGTGGGGGACCACCAGTGGTGTTGCAGCTGACCCCGACTGAGGAGACACTGGTCGTGGCCATGCAGCCGAGTGCCATTGCGGGTGTTCCAGGCGAAGGATTCCAGACAGGTGGAAGCCCATCACTGCACGGTATGACATGGTGATGTTGTGGGGGGCTGTTGTTCACATGCACTCACATGTACTCTTTCTGTTTCAGATCCTGTTCGTCTGCAGGAGATGGTGGTGGTGGGTGCTGACAGTGAGGCAGACCTGCTGGACCTGGAGGAGGGACATCCACCTCCACCAGCAGCCTGCAGGCACTGCAGCAACAGGCCGGCTGGCCCAACAACTCCGGCGGCAGTGATCGGGTGCAGGGGTGCACAGCCTGTGTCGCAGCAGTCTGGCATGCAGGTGTGCCCAGCATGCTGTGCCTATAGCAGTGACGCACCGGCACTATTGATGATAGCAGGCCTGCAATGGCCAGTGATAGGTGTGTGTCCCACGAGGGACACATGGCAGGTACGTGCCCTGGGCCATCCTGCTCCACACCTGTGTACCAGCATGCTTGCACAGTCACAGGCTGGGCCTGTCAGCACCGGTGGGGCAGCATCGGTGGCTGAGCAGGTGTCTGGCACTGTTGACAGCACAGGGGTGGAACAGGTGGACCTGGGGGCTCAGCAGTTGGAGGGGCGGCAGCAGCAGTTGCACACCAGGCCTGGGGGGACAGCGTCAAGCAGTGGCACTTGTCCACCGCCCTTAGATCCACCCATACCTGGTCCTGGCAAACAGCGGCCACCCTCAAGGGTGCTGTGCACCAGGACCATCACCTGGGGTCACAATGCCATTGGGGCACAGTACCCTTTGGGCCGCACACCCCTTCTGCAGGAGTCGTACAGCTGCAGGGGCGGGTTGCAAGATCCGTGGAGGCACTGACTGTGTCCGTGGGCGGCATAGCAGGGAGTGTGCTCGGGACTGGGCCGAGATGGTCCATATGCGGACAGATGTGACCACTGCCATTGACAGGCTGACCCAGGCAGTGGTCTCTGTGGCGACCGCATTGACCACACTGTCTGGTGACCCTGTACCACGCACCCCACACAGTGCACACTCCACTCCCCTTTCCCGGCATTGTGCGACACCAGGCCTGTCGACGGCGGGTTCTGCTGTGGGCATCCCGAGCACCCCTGGTGCAAGTTTGTTTGGCGGGATGCAGACCCCTGTGCGGGTAAGGTCGCAGTCGTGCACTGGGACCCCTGGTGGTGCACTAGCGCCACCCGATGTGGCCCCTGCGCAGCCTGCCAGTGCTGCTAGGCCACGGCAGGGCTGCCTACGCATCCGTGGTGGCCGTGGGGCAGTGCTCCCTGACTGAGCTGTCTCCTAATGCAGGCCCTGTCTGGTGCTGCCCTGTGTGCAATGTGTGTCATGGTGGGCAGTGCACTGCTGGGTGCTCTGCTCACCAAGCTGACACACGGACCACCTGCACACTCTCCCAACTGCTGTCCACAGGTGCGTGTGGATGATGATGCCTGCATTGCACTGTACACCAGGTGCAAGGTTGCCCAGGTCCTGACACACGTCAGTGGACAGTCCAGGTGGTCAGGGTGGTTGGTGGTGCTGTGTGTTGGCGTGTCATTGCCGCAGTGCTGTGCTGCTGCCCTGTATGCTGCCTGGTGTGTGTGTGTGTCCATATGAGTGCTCACCCTCTCTGATGGTGTGTTGGTATGCGGGACCCTTCAACTCCCTGACCTTCATGCGGTGTGTTCCCCTGTGTGCCTGTGGTTTGCGCATGGACAGTGTTGCCTGCACATGTCCCCTTGACTTACCTGTGTTGTGCGTAGTGCTCTTCTGCAATGGTGTCCCGGTGCAGCTGGGCCTGCCGTGTCAGTCGGGGGTCCCTCCGTCCTAGGGGTGGCTCATCACCCACATCACCGGCGCCACTGGCGTCCCCATCGCTGTCCCCCTCTTGGACCTGTACGGCTATCCCATGGTCTTTGGCCATGTTGTGCAGGATGCAACAGGCCAGGAATATCCCACAGGCCTTTTGGGGGCTGTACTGTAGGGCTCCGCCGGAGGTGTCCAGGCATCGGAAGCGTGCCTTGAGTATCCCAAACACCCGCTCTATGATGTTCCGTGTTGCGGCATGTGCCTCATTGAAACCGTGCTGCGCTGGGGTCGTGGGGCACCGGTATGGTGTGAGCAGCCAGGGACGGAGTGGGTATCCACAGTCACCTGTGTGGAGATAGTGGAGATCAGTGTCAGGTCAGGTCCATATTGGCCATATCCTTGTGTGCCACTACCATGGCACCTGTGTCATTCCCACCCTTGCACAGAGTTTGCATTCCATACATGTGTACTCACCCACTAGATGACCGGTGGGGATGTTCCCACTCTCGAATCGATGGCACAGTGCAGATTGGTGCCATATGAAGGCATCATGTGCTTCGCCAGGGTGTGTGGCACAGACATTGATGGTGCGCCCAGTGGCATCACACACCACCTGGCAGTTGACACTCGAGAAGCCCTTTCAGTTCGATAAGCTTGGCCGTCGGGGCCAGGTGGTGTGCGAATGGCCACATGGGTGCAGTCTATGGCCCCTAGCACGCCAGGCATATGTGCTACCCTGTGGAACTCCTGCATGTTTGCTGTACGCTCTGCCGCGGTGCTGGGGAAATGGATGTACTCCGCAGCATGAGGCAGCAGTGCGCTGAGGAATTGGGTGAGGATGCGTGACGTGGCCGACTGTGTAATGCCTGTGGTGTCCCCTGTCGGCCTCTGGAAGGTGCCCATGGCGAGCAGGCACATGCAGGCTGTCACCTTGGTCTCCACGGACAGAGCGTGACTCCGTCGTGAGGGTGCCTGCATCACATCACTGCACAGCTCACAGAGCCATCTCAGTATTGCCCTGTTCAGGCGGTACCGGCCCACAATCGACATCTGTGTACAGCTCGAAGCTGATGCGGGCACGATACCGCCTGTCGGGGGCATACCGCCGACGGGCCCCTCCGCGGCCACGTCCCCCTGCAGCATGCTGTCTCACCCTCATTACAGCTTCCATGTGGAAGCTGACACTGTCCATCTCCTGGCTTCTGCCCCCAGCTGCTGTTCCTGTGTTACCCCATTGCCCTCACTGCTGCTTCCACTGCACCGGCACCCCCACTGGCCTCTCTGTCCTCCAGGACCCACTGTCCCTCTCTGCCCTTCCTGCTCCTGTCTCTGTCTCTCTCTCTCTCTGTCTCTCTGTCTCTCTCCCCCAGTTTGCAGCCTGCTAGAGTTCTTGCGCCGCTCCCTTGAGCCTTTTTATTTTGGCTCACATCCGGTACTGCGCATCCTCCGGCTGAGCCACTCTTGCGCATTGCGCAAGTGTTCAAGTATCGCATTGAGCACTTTATGCATGGACCCGCCCCCTTCGGTTGCGCATGCCTTCATTTCCATTGCGCTGTTGCTCAGCATGTTTTCGGTGTCGCAACTGGCCCCTTCTGAATATCGCAGAATGGCGAGATTTTTGAGTTGGCAAGACGCCAAGAACCCTGTTGCGCATGGCGCAACCCTTTTGAATATCCAGGCCTAGGAGTCATTCTTCCTCATCTTCTGTCCTGAGCTTGGAAGGAAGAGTGCTGGTGATCATCATTGTTGTGTGCTGTGTAAAATACAAATTGGGCCCTGTAGAAAGTGAGGGTCACGAAGCTGGGATGCAGGAGGAACATATATTTTGCAGCTTTATGTTTATTGTTTCAATGAAAACTCACATATAGTTAATGAGCCAAACACAGAGCATGCATCAATACATACACTACTGAGGGTACCACTCCTTGCAATACTTAGATACCTGTCTGTCATGTGTTTTACAAACATGACTTCAGGGAGAATAAACATTGAAAAATTCCAGCTTACTATAATGTTATCTTGCTCTTTATTAGAGCCCATGAGCTGCATGGTTAATGTTCATCTTTTAGAGCTGGGTGAAAATTGTGAATTCCGAATTCATGGGACTTTTGCAAAATTCCAGAAATTTCACAAAATATTCTGAACGTCCGCCATTGGCGAGATTGGAATCTTCCAAATGCATTTGGTGGATTTTTGCCCTGTTCTGCACAATTTTTGGGGTGAACTGCGGAATAATACACATGAACTGTGGAATAACAGCACCGAGGAATTTTATTCCGCAGTGTAATGGATTATTCTGCAGTTCAGTGATCAGTTCTGCAGGAATTTCTGTCTGCAGTTTAATACATTAATCCATAATTCAATGAACTGTGGATTAATGTATTGGTGTTTGGTGGTCCTTCCCCTGTCCAGTTGCCAACCCAGTGGGAAAGAAATGTATATTTCCCTGAAGGCTAGTGGTCCCTCCCCCTATCCAATCTCCATCCCAAACAAAGATACAAATTTATTTATTTATTCACTGGATGCTAGCGCCCCCCCAACCCACCAATCGCTGGCCCAAGTAGAAAAAAAAAATAGTCCCTGGTGTGGTGCTAGTAGTCAACCCCCCACCTCCACCACAGCAGGCCCAGGTAAAAGGAAAAATGTTTCCCTGGTGACTAGCAGTCCCTCCCCCCACCCGATCCCTCTTCCCACATAGAAAAACCCATTCCCTGGTGGCTAGTGGTCCCTTCCCCGCCCAATCCTTTGCCTGACATAGAAAAATCCATGCCATAGTGGCTAGCAGTCCTCCCCCCACCTGATCATCCACATGCTATATAAATAAATGTTCCCTGGTGTCCAGTGGTCCCTCCCCCACCCAATCACCTGCCAAATACATAAATGAATTTGCCCTGCTGTCCAGTGTAACCCCTCCCCGTATAGTACCATGTAACATTTCCCTGGTGGTCTAGTAGATCCCCTCATCCCCAATCCCCTCTATGACGAACGTAAACCATGCCCTGGTGGTTCATTGGACCTCCCCCAACCCTGGCAGGTTATGATCCACCACCCCACTTCCCCTTTACCCCAACCCCAAGCAGGCAACCGGCACAGCCCTTCTCTTGTCACTGTGGCTGGCTGCCCACTGAGATGTCAATGAATGAGTGCATACTTGTTCAAGCACATACTCATTTATTGACAGGCCAGCTCCTGCTCATTCAGTGTGATAGCTCTGTCGGTGGCACAGACAAGAGTGGAAGGCTGTTCCAGTTGCTGGTGGGGGGGCCAGGATGGGAGGAATGGCATGAAGGAACCTGCGGGGGTCCACCACACCATCTTTCCCTATTATGACTCCCCACTGGTGACTAGAACAGCCCTCCGCTCTTGTCTGCACCACCCGACAGAGCTGTCACACTGAATGAGCAGGAGATGACAATGAATGAGTGTGTGCTTGTACAAGTATGCATTAATTCACTGACAGCACATTTGACAGCCAGCTGTGGTGGAGAGAGGAGGGCTGTGCTGGTCTCCGGCTCGAGTTCAGGATGGGGGGAGCGGGGTGGTGGGTGACTACATGCTAGGGTGGAGGGGGTCCACTAACCACCAGGGAAAGGTTTACATTCACCGTGCAGGGGATTGGGGATGGAGAAACATAGAAACATAGAATTTGACGGTAGATAAGGACCACTTGGCCCACCTAGTCTGCCCATTTTCCTACCTAACAGATAAGCTGCAGATCCTAGTTAACCAACAGCCTACTTCCTCCTAGCCCCCACTAGGACTGCCTTATGTCAGTCCCATGCATTCTTGAATTCCCCTACTGTTCTTGACTCAATGACCTCCTCAGAAAGGTTGTTCCATGCATCCACAACCCTCTCTGTGAAAAAATACTTCCTCACATCACCTCTGAGCTGTCCCCCCTCTATCTTCAAATTGACCCCCCTTGTTCTTGCACATTTCTTTTTCTGAAAGATACTACCCTCTTGGACTTTGTTGATTCCCTTGAGGTACTTGAAAGTTTCTATCATGTCCCCCTTCCCCCTTCTTTCCTCAAGGGTATACATATTAAGCTCCTTTAGTTTCTCTTTGTTTGTCTTCTGGAACAGACCCTGCACCATTTTGGTTGCCCTCCTCTGGACAGCATCCACTCTGTCTATCTCTTTGCGGAGATGGGGTCTCCAGAACTGCACACAGTACTCCAGATGGGGTCTCACCAACTGTCTCTACAGAGGGATAACAACTTCTTGTATTCTACTGTTGATGCCACTCCCTATGCATCCCAGTATCCCCCAGCCTTCCTTACTGCCTTCTCACATTGCTTGCCCACCTTTAGGTCATCTGATATAATTACCCCCAGGTCCCTTTCCATTTTTATTGTTGTCAGTATCTCACCCCCCATAGTGTACTCTTCCCCTGGGTTTTTGTTTCCCAGGCACAGGTTCTGCTAGACCAGCATGGAAATGTTTCATTGTACTGTACAGGTGATTGGGATGGGTGGGTTACACTGGACACCAGATCAAATTTATTTATATAGGGGGTTGGTGATCTGTTGGGGGGAAGGAGCACGGACACCAGGAAAAATGTATATATATATATATATATATATCAGGTGGGTGATGGGTGGGGGAGGACCACTGAACACCAGGGACAATTTATTTATATATCTAGCAAGTGATTGGGTGGAGGGAGGGACTGCTAGCAACCAGGGAACTTTTATTTTTACTCCAGCCAAGGATCATGGTCAAGGGAGGGGAGGCCACTGGCACCAAGGACCATTCTTTATATTAACTTGGGCCGGTGGGGGGGGCACTGTCACCAGGGACTATTCTTTTTTTCTACTTGAGCCAGCAATCAGACATGAGTGGAAACCACTGGCACTAGGGACTATTCTTTTTTTTTTTTGAGCAGGCAATCAGTGGAGATCGGGGACCACTAGCCACCAGGGAATGTATAAATTAATGTGTATCTTTGTTTGGGACAGGGATAGGGTGGGAGGAAATACCACTAGCCACAGGGAAAGATTGAGCTGGCATTCAGCGGGGGGGGGGCACTACTTGACATCAGGGAATAATACATTTAGTCTGTAGTTCAGTGACTCTGAACTGCAGAATGAATATATGCATTTGGATTAATGTATTAAACTGCAGGACAAAAAGTCCACAGAACTGACCACTCACAGTGATCAGTTCTGTGGCCTTTTTTTCTGCAGTTTAAAATAATAATCCTCAATTCATATATTTTTTTCTGCTGTTCTAAGTCAGAATTTCCTCAAAAGTTGCTAATTTGATTTTCAAATTTTTGTGGAAGACAAAGTCCAACTTTTGAGGAAATTCCACCAGCAGAAGCGTTTTTTCACAAAGATCTGCTGTCTATACAATCGTATTTAAAGGTTCAAGTACTTCTCCATCTCCAAAATGAAGGAAAAGAAAATATTTCCATGCTGTCTTTTTTCTGTTTGCACTGAAATTAGCACAGAAAAAGATATGAAAGGGCAGAGCATCAGACTAACATGAATGAGAAAAACAATCAGAATTCAGTCTGTGAAGATTATAAAGCAGTGAAACATATTACATTAGGACTTTGAACATTAAAAAAATTAACAAAGTGCCCTCCACCTCCACAGTAGGGGCCCATTAATTGGAGTATTTTAGGGTCAAGTCTCTATTCAGTACAGTGGTAGGCTACCCCAAGGAATGCTGAAATATCCCAATCTCTGTTGTTTAACAAATTAGAGGTACCTTACCTAGGGATATGTCAATTGCCCACTATACGGTCTAACTGGTCTGAAAAATAACACACTGCAATCCAGCTTTACAGTCCTTCTCTTCAGATAGGGAATCCTCCTGGTCATCTTGGCTTCTTTTCTGTGGGGCATGTTTCTGGGACCACATCAGGGCATCAGCCAGATCTGAAAAAATGTTGAACTTCCCCAGGTGTACAGTTTGAAGCCATACAGGGAACACTATGCCATGATCAATCTTGGCTGCCCTAAGCATGGCTTTTACCCCATCAAACATTTTTATTTCTTTTGGTGTGTAGCATAACTAATATCAGGATAAATCCTGATAGTCTGACCATCCTGGGGTAGGGTCCCCCTGCATCACAAGAGTGCCAACATGAGGTCTCTGCTGCCCACACCATCACCATTACAATGGTGTGGACAGCCTCCGGATTGTCAGGCCTGCCAGGTGGCATCACTTGATATGCTTTTTAGATGTGGAGTGGTTGATTGGTAATGACATCCCCTAACTGTTGTATGAGTCAGTCTATCAGGAACAGGGGCAAGTGGTCTGCCTCTCTCCCCTTGGGAACCCCAATGATGTGCAGATTTGCAGCACAAGTCTGATTCTCCAAGGTTTCAAATCACACTTGGAGATGGGTGTTTTTCTTGGTAAGGGTAGCTGCCATCCAAGCACCACGTTAGTGTGCTTGGTAGCCTCATCCATCACTGATTTCACTGACTCTATCATGGTTTTCAAACCAACCACCGTGTTAGGCTATTGAAATTGTCAGCTATATCTGACACAGTTTGAATGAGGTGGTTGAGCTTGACCCCCGACGTTTGAAGGATCTCCACCGTAGCTTCCTATGCTGCTTCAGGTGTGTGGCTCTGGCTGATCATGTGGCAGGAACTGCCACACTACTTTGACTTTTTGTACCCCCCAAAACCAGCTTGTCCTTACATGGATTTCCCATCCTATTTGAGGGGTTTCCTGGCATTTTGACATTAACTTTAAAAGAAGACTCTCCAGCTGGTAACTATGATTGGATAGTTTAATTCAATGCTGTAAGCTGTGCTCTAAACCCAGGCGGCCTTCTTACTTGGGCTCCACAGTCCCCCTCCTCTTCAGAGGGATATTTTTATACAGTACAAAATTAAAAAAGCACAGGAAAAAAATTAAAAAATGGATCACAGTGTTCAGAGTCAGACTAGTTCTATGTCTCAAGTAGACACTGCAGCTTCAGGCAACCAAAACAGAGTTTCAGGGGCCCGGCTAAGCAATCATCCTTCTGCAGAGGGAAGACAAATTCAAACCCAGACAAGTGATTCTGGTAACCCTAAACTTTCAACTTTCAAGTGAAAGCTTTAATTCAATAAAGGTGCATCTGTTAGATCAGTTCCAATTTTAAAGTAAGGGTTCTTTAGTTAAAAATAAAGGGTTGGTGGGTACCACCAACACAGGGACTCCTAGGTACTGTATGGAACAGTTGTATACTGTGCTACTGTTAGCCCCCCACAGACCACATTTGATTCCTTTGAGACTTAGCTTAACATGGATAAAGACAGTGATCAGGCACAAAGTGTGCCAGAGGATAAGGGGATGCAAACTGCAAATAAGGAAGAAGCGGAAGCAGATGCCTTTATTGTGGTGGAGGAGGAGGAGGAGGACAGTGGGTTAAAGAAAAAGAAAAGGAAAAAAGCACAACAGGAACAACCCCAAGAAAAATCCAGTAAATAAATCTGAAAAGGAGACAGAGCTGCATGCCTACTTCGGCAAACACACAAACAAATAAACAAAGTTAACATCTTTTGTTTAGTCATACTTTTCTGTTAGTACTTTTAATGGGTTGGTGGCAACATTCTCTATTTGTAAACAGGCAATCAGCAGGGGTAAAATGAAAGGAGCTTTGGGAACTTCAGCACTGAAAAGCCCTTGTGGCTAGAGCTTCGTGTACCTGCTTCTCTAACTTAGGGACCATTCCTATAGCCCACCGCCTATCTCAGCCTACCTCTGCTCCCCACTGTTATCCATCCCTCCCCTTACCCCTCTTCCCATAACCCCAACCCCTCTTTCTCCCTCCCTCACCCCACTCCCTCGCTTTGCTCCCAGTTGTCCACTGACTGCTTCTTTGTGACCAGTCTACTTGTATGTTTCAGCCTGGCTCCTGTTCCATTCCTAACCAGTTAACCTACCTGTCCCTCTGCCTCTCCTAGCCTCTTAAGTTTCAAACTTCTGCATAACCTCCACCCTTTCTTCTCAACTCAATCCCCCGCCACAGCTATCAGACACCTGCTGCCTTGGCACAGTCTCCTTCCCTCCACTCTGGTCCACACTCTCTGGCCTACCTGCCTCTTCCATTCCCTTGCACTTATAACTGACAAAGCCTGATGGCCGCAACTGTCTCTGTTGTGGTTATATAATAAGTGATAATTGTTCTGGCATTGCCTTGCTCAGAACACCTCTGTTGTAAATGTTATTGTCTGTACCATTCTGCTGTATTTTGTTATTATGTCTCAATATTGCCCTTATGTGTTTTTGTACCTGACGTGGAACCTATGTAAAAGAGCCTCTGGCTCAAAGGTGTTAATCCAAAATCAAATAAATAAAATAAAAATAAGAAAAGGCTCCTAGACAGATGTCATAACATCAATGAGAAAGTGACAGTGATAATACTAGTTCACTACACTAAGGGGTATCTGTGATGGATAATAGCAGATACAGTCCCTGCAGCAACACCAAAATATTTCCAGCACTTCCTTCCATTCAAATGACTCTTAGTGTTACTGATAGTGGCCATGTGTTCAAAACCCCCTCATTTAAGGAAACAGTTTACCATCTCAGAAACATATGAACAATAAGCCAAATATCCCTTGACCCACCCTGTTGTTGTTACAATAGCAAAGAATATTTCAGAGATGATAGCCATTGACTTGTTGCCATATAACATGGTAGAACATGTAAGATTCGGGTGGCTGCTAGAGTACCTTGAACCTCAGTAAAATATACTATCAAAAAACTATTTTTTAACAACAGGGATTCCAGGTCTTTATGATGTCATATCTAAAAAAAACTGAGGTGAGTTTTAGCCAGTGCTGTTGGGAGGGTGGTACATCTCACAACAGATATCTGGGCAAGCTGTGAGCATGAACCCTTCATGTCTATCACAGCACATTGGACACATTTTGTTGATAATTCTTGCTGGGGCAGTGAAACACAGTTTTCTGTTCTAAGAATGTTTTATTTTCCATCTGAGCAAAACTCATACAACATCACTGAGGAGCTCAAGCAACCATTATAGCAATGGCTCACATCACAGGGACAGTCAGTTGGCTTTACGGTTGCAGATAATGGGTCAAACATAAGGAAGACCTTGGAGGAGGAGGGCTTTGTTCACATCTGCTGCTTTGTGCATTTCTTGAATTTAAAAGTTCACAGTTTTCTTGATGAGTAGAGGGACATTAAGGCTCGTGTTACCTCTGCTAAAAGAATCTGCACTTATTTCAATCACTCAAGCTATCCCACCACTTATTTGAAAAAATACAGGAGCAGAAATTGCCTTTGTACAATCTGACCCAAGACATTTCGACTCAGTGGAATTTAATTTTTCCTATGTTCTAAAGGCTGCTGGAACAAAAGAAAGCTGTCAGACAGTACACCTTACAAAACAAAATGGGGGTTGCAGATATTTACAGTATATCACTTCACCACAGTGGGCCATGTTGGACTTTGTAATTGTAGTTCTCTAGCCATTTTAGGAAATTACCGAGAGGTGAATGCAAACACAAAAACTCTGAGCCAGGTGATACCCTCAATAAAAAATTTAAAATACTGCTTGAATCTGATAAGGGACAATTTGGAGAATGCAGACAGTTCCATCCCACATACTGCTGCTACTGATGCAAACAGGTTGCCCACCAGAATATATAAAAAAATCTGACCAAACATATGATCAAAAAAGCTGCTGAAGATGAAAAACTAAGTAAAATGCATCAGTCTGATGACTATATTGAAGCAACATATCCTGGATCAATTATACAAATCAAAACAACTGCTGAATGATGATGACACTTTTTTTGAGATAAACAGGCAAGAATTAATTGATGAAGTGCATGCTGTCATTGAACGGGGTACAGAATCAGATTCAGAACAATCTTCTTCACAACAGCTCAGCATCAGGCAGCTCCTCTTTTGGTGTTCTAATAGTTTCTCTTCTTCCTCTTCTCTGGGCACTGTGCCAGGGTCTTCTACTTCTCCACCACCAAAAAATTGTGGTGTTCCACAACTGCACAGTTCAGCCTCTCATCTCTGAAGTCAGTTGCAAGATGTCATTGTAACGCCTTGATCCACTTCTTCTAACACAGGCTCAGCACAGACCATTGTTGAGAAGTACCTGGCAGAACACATTATTAATTGGAATACAGATCCCTTGAAATACTGGAAAACCAAACAAAATGTGTGGCCTTCCTTATTTATTTGAAATTCTTGACCAAAAAGGCATTGTAAGATATTACAACTTGTTTCCAGGTGTGTCCTGAGGGATGGGTTTCATGGGCCTGTTTTATTGAAAGGGAGAATGTTGGCCCTAATGCCAAGAAAACTCCCCTGCTCTTCTTTGATAAATGCCATAGGATCAGTGACCAGATATGGAAAAAAGGGACCTTGGTTTAATGTCTCATCTGAAGGACTGCACCCCATGCTGCACCAAGGTGTCAGTTATGGGTATTACCCCCAAATTCCTGGTGTGGTGCTACAACCCACAATCTTCTGACCTTCCAGCCTCAGATGTGAATGTGCCACCTACTGAGCCACTGACACTGACAATGCCTTTGTACATATTGCTATGAAGTACATGAACTGCCCTCTTACAAATGTTTATTCATAATGATTGTTTAGTTCAGCTGGCTATGTTATTACTGACACAGGAGCACGTTTGCCACCAAAAAACACTGATTGCTTGAGATTTCTGAATGTCAACATTTGTCACTTTAATTTCAAATATGATACTTGAATGAATATAAACATATTGACTCTGAGGTGCTCTCTACAATATAGTTTCTCCCATTGTTCCTATGGTAAACTCTTTTTTATACAGGGTCTACTTAATACATGAGGCATGATATGATAGTGGCAGCAAGTCAGGTCAGATCATGCCAGGACAGGATTACTTGAATCAACACAGTGAGCACAGAAAAATCAAAAATAACAACATCAGTGGGTCAAAAGCATTCACATAGCAACTCCATTTCATGTCCCAAACTTTGCTGGTAAAAAAAAGGGTAAAAAGTGACTTCTGGTCTCACAGTTATCAAAATGAAATAAATAAATAAATAAATAATAAATAAATAATCTGATCTGGATGGTAGAGTATTGCTTACTACTACTACTTGCCAGCAGCTATGTAAATATTATTTTACCACCTGTAGACTGATGTCAATATGATACTTACTGTATGAATCCTGGCCCATTCCCTGGTCTGTGCTGCCACCCAGGCCCAACATTCTGTTGTGTGTACTGGGTGAGGGTAGGAATGACCTCTCCTTCCTGAGTCAGCTATGAGAGGCAATCCATGGAGTACTCATGCTGGTAAGTCCTGGGGGAGGTATGTGCCAACTGGGGGTGGGTTGAGGCTGAAGACCAACTTCAGGGAGAAAAAAGCTTTTTAGAAAACAATGGGATCAGGCAAAGCTGTTGGTGGGGGAGGGGCAGGGTCATGTAAAGAAGAAGAGAGATAGAGTCTTGCTGACATTAGGTCCAGGGTGGAGGGGGGAGGTTGTAGAGAGTATTACTACCATTAAGGCAGAGGCAATAGGAGAAAGATCATTGCTGCCATTAGGTCTGGGGAAGAAAAGGTGAGGTGACAGCATTGTTGCTATTGGGTAGCTAAGGGTTGGGGAGGAGACAGCTTTTATTTTACTAGGTTGAAGGAAGGGGGGAGAAAGAGCCAAGTGCATTGCTGCCTTTTGGTCTGTGGTGGAGGAGAGAGACTTGCTGCCATGATTTCCTCTATGGGAAGTGGGGCTGCGCCTCACATAGAAACAGATAAGACTACACAGGCAGAATAAACAAGTGAAAATAAACAAAGCTAGCTGAGTCACACTCATAAGCAAGTGGTAGCATGTCAAGTTACCATGAGGACAGCCCATGTTCAGGTGCAATTCTGGGAGCACCAATTCTAGGACAGCCCATGGTCAGGGCACTGCAGGAGCCAGGGCTTTCAGGATAGGGTAGGGAGGTGCACATGGCAGAAAATGAAGAAAAAATTAAACCAAGGTAAGAAAGACAATTATCGAGCCAAAGATTATTTATTCAAATTAAACCTCCTGAAGTTCAACTGCCTGTCAAACTGCTTAAAGTTTGTCAAAGTTCTCTTAATGGTGAACTAGTTGTGCTGGTTTGACTATTAAAAAGCATTAAGAAATAGGATAAAATGAAAAAACCTAGTGCACTGGGCTGCCAAAGCACCCCAAATAACAAAGTGATGCAGTGGGCCACATTGAAGGGTCCGGGTTCCAAAAATTGTGTTAGTTCAGACAGTGCCAAACAGGGACAATGCTTAGTTAGTAATAAAGAGTAGGTGGCTAAGTAACAATAATGCTCAAATTAAAAATAAAGTGGTTGTAATTGTGAGGCCTATGTATGCCCTTAAAAATATCAGTACAGCGTCCCACAGTGGGTGCTACTGCTTCCAATGATTTTATTTTTATTTTATTTTATTTATTGACATCTTGGAATTCAAGGCTCCATGTCATAGAATGAGGGAAACAAACAACAATATACATGGTACAATAGACAGGGTGAACAGGTACAGAATCCAAAAGTGAAAATCAAAAAAGATAAAAAGTAAGTGCTACCATGTTGCAGTGGATACAAGGCTTCAGGATTACATGATACAAGTTCCAATTGGTTACAAATGATTATTTGGAGTACCAACGTTTGACATACAGAGAAGGAGTGGTCAGAGAGATGACCTTGTCAAGGGCTTTAAGAGGCAAGGCCAAGAGCTGGCAAGTAGGGAAAGTGTGGAAACCAGATGGAGGGTGAAAAAGTTAAGCAACCCAAGTTAGGCTTTGTACTAGGGGGAGCTGAGTCCAAAAAACCCTCAGGTAGGTGCAGAGATGAGGAGTGGAGACAGCAGGGTAGGAGACAGATGTAGAACTGGAGGGGTTAATTAAGAGAAGGGAAGAGAGAGTACAAGGAGGAAATGACTAAGGGTGGTGGAAAAGACTAAGGGAGGAGGGGGTGCAGAAGCAAGGGCAGGGGGGTGGTCAGAGGGGAAGGAAACAGTGCAAAGGAGGGGGGTCTAGGGGGGTAAGGGGGGACAAGTTTTGGAATAACATTAAGGCCATCTGTGGCAAGACACATAATCTCCCCCAACCCGATTGAGATCGATGGGTGCCTATCCTCAGACCCCACCCATATTGCCTCAGTCTTTACTCGCTCCTTCACAAATCTCACCCATGTCCTCCCTCCCAACTTCTTCAACCCTCCCCCTACCCACTACACAAGGTCCCCTCCGACTGCCCCTCCTTTCCACCTTCGATGCGTCACCCCTGCATCAGCAAAACCTTATCTGGAGAAAGCCCTTAGCAACTCCAATTACAGTAGTGACTCCTTGGACATGAGACTTCTCCAGCTTACACTTCACAAGGTACTTCACCCTCTCACCCATATTCTGAACTGCTCACTCTGTCAAGGGAAAGTCTCCTCCCAGTGGAAATCTGCCTCCATTACCCCCATATTTAAAAGTGGGGACCGTACTTCCACTAACAACTATCACCCCATCTCTATCCTCCCCCCACATCGAAAGCACTTGAATGTATTGTTGCCGACCAGCTCACCGAACACCTTAACAAATACGACCTACTCTGTAAACAACAACATGGTTTTTGCAAAGAGCACAGCATCACGACTGCCCTCTTGGAGTTCACCTCTCACATCTACTCTGCCTTAGACAGAGGTCACATTGCAGGCGTGTATTTGTCGACCTCTCAAAGGTGTTTGACACTGTCAATCACTCCCGTTTACTTAACACCTGCTCCAACATCGGCTTCTCCCTGGATGCCCTTAGCTGGTTCACAGACTACTTGTCAGATTGGTACCAGCAGGTCCAAATTGGTACCGCCCTATCTAGCAGACTACCAGTCCACTCTGGTGTGCCCAAGGGGTCCATCCTCAGTCCTCTACTCTTCAGTCTTTTCCTTAACTCTCTTCCCTCGTCCTCGGGGCAATCTAATACTATATGCCGATGATGCTGTCCTCTTTTCCTCCAATGCAGACCCCATCCTACTACACATCTCCCTCCAATCCTCTTCCTCTGATGCCAAAAAATGGTTCTCCACACAGCGTCTTACACTAAACTACATGAAGACCAAAGTCATGTAGTTCTCTCATCCCCTGAACTCCCAGAAGGCGCTCTGCCCTCATATCCTTACTGCCAATCTAACCCCCTCTAGAGCAAGTGGATACTTTCAAACATCTGGGCATAACCCTAGATCCAGCCCTCAACTTCCACCAGCATATCCATTACCTGTCTACTGCCCTTAACGTCCTGCTCAGTCTCCTCTACCGCTTCAAGCACTGTCTTACTCCTGAAGCCCTTTGGCTTGCTGTTTCCTCCTTGGTCCTCTCCCTCCTTGACTATGGCGTTCTTATCTATGGAGCTGCAAACACTTCTGCCCTAGGCCGTCTCAGGCTCTTCTTGAACAAAGCCTGCTGTCTAGTCCTTGGCTGTGATGGTCTCACACTCACATGCTTTCTATTCACTGCCACAAACTGGCTGAGCCTTGACAATAGAATACGGTTCCACACATGTGTCATGGCAAAAAAGATTGCCCTGGGTTGCACACCTGCTGGCCTCACCCCTATTATCCAACCATCCCCGATGTATAGAAACACCTGAAGCATCGACAAGATGCTCCTATCAGTTCCCAGTTGTCGAACCTCCCAATTCCAAAGAACTTTCAGTCACAGGGCTCCTTCCTTGTTGAACTGTCTGCCCAGTGCTCTTACTAATGAAACCAGAATTGGCCCCTTCAAAGTCGCTCTCAGAGACCACCTCCAGTCCTCCACCCCATGTGACTGTCCTTGATCTACCTGACCTCCCCTGACAATGGCCTCTGGCCAGCTCTCCCCCCATGCGGCCTACTCGACTACTGTCCAGGAACTATTTACCAAGCTTTTACTCTGTACAATAACTCTGGATCAGATTGTTAGCTATTTACTGTATTCACTGTAACAAGTCTGTTTGAGTACTACTCTGTAGTGTGTTCCTTGTTGTATTGTTGTACTAAATGTGATGTGGAACCTTTGTAAATGAGTCTTTGACTCAAAGATACTTTCCAAATTGTGAAATAAATAAATAAATAAATAAAGGGGGATGGAGAGTAGCACAAGGGTAATAGTTATGGATTGAAAGGGGGGCAGTGGGCTTGAGAATGGGAGTAAGGCTGGGGTGGGAAGGAGGATGGGGAGGGGGAGGGGATAGGAGAGATGGAAAAGGCAGGTAGGTATTGGTAAGGAGGTAGAGAGCAGGGTAATTAGATGGGGGCAATCACAACTGTTAAGTTTCAAGGAATGCATTCTAAGTTTAGTTTTGAAGGACCCAAGCCTGAAGACAGCTAGGAGGTCTGGTGGGAAGCTGTTAAGCCAGCCAGGTGCCCTATACATAAATGTTCATTGGGCCTGGGCAGTATGGCAGAAAGGGACTAGGAAGGTGGGGTTGGAGGTACTTCTGGTGCAGTGGAAGTTATTGGTTCTTAGGAGAAATGGCAGGAGTGATGGAGGGGCTAGCCCAAGACTAACCTTTTTGTGAAAAAGCAAGTTTGGTAGAAGACTCTGCCTTGAAGATTCAACCAGTTTACTGCAGGGCAAAGGTCACAGGTGTGTATGTAGCGGTGGGCACTTGGATGATTTGGCATGCCTTATTAAGAGCAACACTTAGTCTTCTAAGTGAAGTATTAGTGGCAGCTCCATAGATGATGAGCCCGAAGTCAATGATAGAGAGGATGGCACTAGTGATGGCTAGGCAGAGTGCATCTTGGGTCATGCTATATCTGTGTCTATAAAGAAGCCCTAGCCTGATGCAGACAATTCTTGATATTGTATCAATATGTTCCTGATAGGATATGTGACTATTGAGGGTAATGCCAAGATACTGAAATTCGTAGACTTGTTCAAGGGGTTAGCTGAGATTGTTTACAATATAGAGCTGGGCACTTTTGTGTTTGTTGTGTTGTTTATGATATAGAGCTGGGCACTTTTGTGCTTGTTGTGTGGGCTAAGGAAGAGCATCACTTTGGTTTTCTTATAGTTCAGGACTAGTTTTTGTTTGGAGAACCAGGTCTCAATTGTGGAAAAACTCTGTTGCAGACTGTTGGTGAGGGGTATGGGGTCAGGCTGGCTGGTGTAGAGCACCGCATCATCTGTGTACAAAAGCAGCTTGGTGGGACATACTTGAGGCAGGGAGTTTAGAAAAAAGCTGAATAGGTGAGGAGCCCAGGATCGAACCTTGGGGGACTATGGAGTAAACAGGTGGCTGAGGGAGAGTGTATCATGTATTCTTACCCTCTGGGTAAAATTAATTATGTGCCAATTGGGACAGTGCCACACATGGACAAGGCTTCTGGTTATGCCACTATGGCTAAGTGTTATACATACTGTTTTTATGGGCAATGTTGCCCCCAAAATTGTTTATTTAGAATGTGTAAGCCTGGCAAAATTCACAAAACATTAATCTGAAGACTGAGTGATGACAACAGTGCAGCATCCCACGGTATGTGTGTAGGCTACTGGTTCCACAAATTGCGTGCCCATTGGGACAGTGCCACACATGAACAAGGCTTCCAGTTATGCCAGTGTTGTACACACTGATTTCATGGGCAATGTTGCCCCAAAAAATGATTAATTCAGCCTGTGCAGGCCAGGCAAAAATTGACTAAACATTAATCTGAAGAAGACTGAGGGAAGACAACAGTGCAGCATCCTACAGTGTGTGTGTGTGTGTGTGTGTAGGCTACTAGTTTTAAAAAAACTAATGGACACATAAGTCCTCCCCATCCACCTAATCATCCTCCTCTTTTAGCTCAGCTGGAAGTGTAGGAGAACCATCATCCACAAACCATGGCAAAAAAAGGCTTTGGAAAGAGGGGCAGCTTAATTTTTTTGCCAAGTGGGTGTCTCTACATTTTGGATTGAAAGACATGTTCTCCTGTTGGTAACAATATTGCCTACAGCACTGAAAATCTCTTTGAGTTTGTACTTACAGGTGGGCAACTGAAGTGTTCAACTGCTACCACTGCCAAAGAGAGCCAAATAGTCTTTTTTTTGGTACCAAAATAGAGGCTTATTTCCTTCTGCTACTCATAGTGGAACATTCTCATCTGGATAATCCTACACCATTTTATTTGTTGGCATTGTCACAGCATGTGGGAATAAACATTCAGACTAGGCAATTTCAGGTGTAAAACACACCATAGTGTGATAGTTATTTTTTAAGATTTCAAAAATAATAAAAATAAACAAAATTGCAAAGAAAAACACTACTTAGCATCAGTAGCTTCTTTAACACAGTCCTGGATCTTAGTTCTCCTGAGATCCTCTTCTTCTGTATTACTAGACCTCTACTCATTCAATAGAACCTCTCACCTTCACATTCAAGGCTGATCTGCCCTCCTTGTGTCTCAGGAGGAGTTTTATACCAGTTGGTAGGGTCACCTGACTAAGCCCTTAACTTTATAACAGAAGAAAACTATCTTTAGTTAGGTAAATAAAACATATGGTGACCCACCATACATAGTGTTACTAGACTCCACATAGTTTGCAATAAAAGAACCATCTTAATACTTTACAATGGTGTTATATCCCAAAACATGCTTAATTGCATATTAATTAAACCAAAACATGCTTAACTGCATATTAATTACACCTTAGGTCCAGCCTTAATCACAATGAGTGACAGGTAGTAGGGTATATAAAGGGGACTGCAGAGGGTGCTGCTTCCCTATAGAAAAAAAACTCTGAAGTAAGAAAGTCAGGTAAAATAACAAGCCCTTTTATTTTTCCTGGCTTACTTTCCTAGTTTACTGTTAAAACTGAAAAAAGAGAAAAGAACAAACTATAGCTTTGTTTTGCTCTCACATTCTAAGAGCTTAACTTAAGAAAATGCTTTCTATGGCTTTATTTTATATTCTAGCCCTTAAATTCTTCTTTTATTTACTATGGTTTTGTACCTCCTTCTTGAATAGTTTATTTAGGGATTTTACAAAAGCCACACCAGTTGAGGGTAAAAGAGCGAGAGGAGCATACTAGCTCCTCACTAGTATTCAAGTATTTAAAAGGTTCTCTCTCTTTGGAGAATAAATAAACTTTAATTCTTTAAGGGGTTTAATGGAAAAGAACTGTTACAATACATAACAAGCATTTGTCAATGCCAAATGTTGTCTTGCTGGCATTGGTATTGGCAGTGCAGGAGTTGGAGAGATGCACAATAGGAATGGCAGTGAAGAACTGAAGTGATACCAACCCGCCCCCACCCTGCAGAGACTGACAGGCATTGGGGTGTGCCTTTCAGTCATCAGCCATAACGCTCATGCCATTTCACCTCACCCTACCCTGCAGACACCGACAAGTGTTGCAGTGTGCCATAGGGTCTTCAGTCCTTATGCTCACCCCATTCCATAAGGAAATAAGCTAAGATGGGTGCACTATAGGAGAATGGGGGTGAACTTTGGGGCCAAAGAGTCCAAGGCACACCTTAATGCCTGTTAGTGGCTGCAGGCTGGGGGTGGAATGGGTGTGAGCATTACAGCTGAAAATCCCAAGTCACACCTCTGATGCCTGTCAGTCTCTACAGGGTGGGGCCAGAAAATTGATTAGTGGTTTGCTCATAAAAGTCCTAATACACTGTGAAAATGCATAGCACTTGCCTCACTTTGTTTAACGAACATAACAATTCTAGAAAACCTATATACATACTTTATTTACAATTATTAAATGGGTAGAAAGAACAATGCATTCTGATTGGCCAAGAGCTGCTTTCAGCTGGGCCATTATCCCAGCACAATGGCCCAGCTGAAAGTATTATGTTTAATAATGCATGCAATTTACTAAAAATGACCCATTTCATAATTGTAATAAGGCACTCCAGGGAGTGTGTTATGGTGGGCTAACGGCCCTTCTTGGGTGGTGGAAGCCCTCGGCTACACCTCGTGCTTCAACCCATGCCAAGGTGGGCTGTTATCCCACCATAACACACCCCCTGTCATGCCTTATTGCTTAATTAGTACTGTCAAAAGAAAAAAACTGCTAATCAATTATATAAAAACCCCAGCATCACAATTGGAAACCCTAACACCCCAAGCATTTGTTGGGTATTTTCACTCCATATTTTCAACATGGACTTTTTGTGACCCCACCTCATGGACAGTGGCACTATCAGTTTGTTAGCTGAAAGGTGATATTGCACAGCGACTGCGCCATTGGGCGCCACAGGTGCAAAAACACATTTTGAGCAGGATGTGAAAAATTACAGCTGTGCTGTTCATGAGGAGGTGTAAAAAAATGGTAAATTGAAAATCTGGAGTGAAAATATGGAAAATTGGTGAAGTCACAAGCGTGCGTAGAAACTGGGCAACAGACACCCATTACGCAATTATTTTGGGGATTTTTTTAACCAGATTTTCAACATAGGCATTTTGGGACCTCCGCTCATGAACAGTGGCACTGTGATTTTGTTACTGTGTCCCAAACGATGATTTCTCACAGCGACTGCGCCATTCTGTGGTAGATGTGCAAAAACACATTTTGGGTAGGATGTGAAAAATGACAGCTATATTGTTCATAAGAAGGGGTGAAGAAATGGCAATGTTGAAAATCTGGACTGAAAATATTGTAAATTCTCAAAGTTACGAGGGTGCATGGAAACTGCACAACGCACGCTCGTAACGCAGTCACTTTTTAAATTTTTTTTACAAGATTTTCTACATAGGCATTTTGGGACCTCTGCTCATGAACAGTGACACTGTGATTTTCTTAATCTGTCCCAAACATTGATTTCCCACAATGACCATGCCATTGTGTGCCAGATGTGTGAAAACACCTTTTGGGCAGGATGCGAAAAATAACAGCTGTACTATTCATAAAGAGGTGTGGAAAAATGGCAATGTTGAAAATCCGGAGTGAAAATATTAAAAACTCTCAAAGTTACAAGCGTATGTACAAACTGTGCAATGCATGCACATAACATAGTCATTTTGGGGAATTTTTTCACCAAATTTGCAACATAGGCTTTTTGGGAGCTGATCTCATGAACAGTAGCACTGTTGTTTTGTTACTTGGTCCCAAAAGGTGATTCTGTGCAGTGACAGCAAAATCACCTTTTGGGGCTGAATAATGAAAGGACAGTGACTGATTTCATAAGGTGGGGTCCCAAGAACCCCATGTTGAAAATTTGGAGTCAAAAGCCAAAAAAATGGCCACGATATCCACCTAAGTTGAAAAAACCCTATTTATGCCATTATACAGCTTGCCAGCATTTCTTCAGTTCGTGGTCGGCTTTGAAGAGTGCAGACATGTTCCCGCTCCACTGAAGATTTTCACGCCATGCTCCAGAGGTAAGTATGGGGTGAGGGGGGTGTGGGAAGGTGGGGTGCACAGAGAGTGGGTGCAGGTTGGGGGAGGGGGCCTCTCCGACAGCGAGAGACCAGTTCCTTTGTTTCAGGTTTAAAGGGAAAAAAAAGATCAGCACGGACCGTTTTCTTTCTTTAGGGGTATGAAACAAAATGTTGGGGACACTGGGGTGGGCTCCCAGTGTGCCCATGACTTACGGGACATCATCTTGGCCACACTGGTGTAGACTTCCAGAGTGACTCGCAGTAGGGTGGGTGGAGGCAGGAACATGCAGACGCGGTCGGCTTGCAAACACAGGGAGGCACACTGGGGTGGGCTCCCAGTATGCTACACAATCTTGAAGAGTGGAGGGGTTATTACGCATGCCAACAGGAGGATTGGGCACCCCCAAAGTTGGGTTCATTGCGGCATTGAGTCAGGCGGACGGCAGAGTCAAGGCACATAGGGAAGGCATGTCATTGGTGCCACTGCATGATGAGCTTAGCTCTGATTGCAGCGGCTAAATCATTACAAGTTGGTGGCACTAAAAAATACTAGTCTCACTGCTAGCATGCTCGCTAATTGGTGAATGAGGGACGCATCTTCTAAAGTGTGCCCTGCATTCGCCAAAACTGACACTCCTCTGCATTTCTCCTACTGATCTTCTACTGCCACAACATGTTGCTTGTACGTGTGCAAGACAACATAAAAACCAACATATCAAAAAAGGACACAACAACCTAAATGTTGTGTACAGCAACATAGGAGAACATTTCTTTTAGCATCCTTGTCAGAGGGTAAAGACATAATTCTAATTGGTGATTTCAATGCTGCTTGGGGTAAACCCAGGGGACTGAAATGGGAAAAAGCCTTGTGTTATTAAATGTAAACAAATAATAAAGCAAATTACACGGAGAAGCGGGGTTAACAGTCAGGGCAGTGTCTTGGACCTAATATTTATTTCAAAGTGTTTTGTCATTGAAAAGTGTCAAATTCTACCCCCTAACTTGGGTGACCACAATCCTGTTTACTGTGTCATTACTGACACAAATCAAATTAGTGTGGGAGAAAAGATTACTATAAAAAGAGATTTTAAAAATTACCATTCAAATCATTTTGTTCATGACTTGGAATGTATAAAGTGGGACAGGTTGCACTTAATCCCAGATGTAAACTTTGGGGTTGAAGAATTTTCCAAAACATTTTTGAAGGCCTGTAATAGGCATGCACCACTTAAAACAATTAAAATAAAGAAAAAACATCTCCCTTGGATAAATACATTTCTGAAGAAAAAAATTTGAATCAAAAATAGAGCTTGGAAAAAAGCTAACAAAACAAGAAGAGAGGAAGACTGGGATAATTTTAAAATTAAGTGGGACGAATGCCAAAGACTAATTAGATCTGCAAGAAAAAAATGTTATGATACCAAGATTGAAGCCACTCAAGATCCAAAACAGTACTGGAACTTAATAAAGGAACTGGGCAACCATTTGAGAGTCAAGCCTCAAATAAAAATGTTTAACATCAAGGGAGAGCTCCTCGATTCGAAAGCTTCAGCTCAGCTGTTAAACCACTATTTTTTAACATTGCCGGATGTTGCCATTCCAACTGGTTTACCAGTACAAACTGATTTTGCTAATAAAGTAATTAACAATGAAAATGTTCCCCTTTTTTATTTTAGCAAAAAAAAAAAAGAAGTTAAGGATGAGATCAAAAAACTAAACATCAAAAAATCACGTGGTATGGAAAATATAGAATCTAAATTTATTAAAGATGCAGTAGAACTTCTATCACCAATATTGACAGACTTATTTAATCAAAGTATGATGGGAAATATTTTCCCTTCTAGCTGGAAGGTGGCAAAAATTGTTCCTATACTCAAGGGAGACGATTCTAATGATCCCTCAAACTATAGACCGATCACGGTCCTCTCCATCCTTTCTAAGTTAATGGAGCGAATGGTGTTCAGCCAACTGTACAGTTATTTGGAAAAATACTCTAAATTGACAAAATACCAACATGGTTTTAGGACAGGTTATTCGACTTGCACTGCACTTGTGGACTTTGTGGATAGAGTGGCAGCAGCCCTGGATGGGGGGAGTCCATGGGTGCAGTATTCATTGACCTGTCCAAAGCCTTTGATTTGGTCTACCACCATTTACTGTATGAGAGGATGAAGAAGACCGGGATAGCTCCTAGGTCCTTGCAATGGTTCAAATCTTATCTGAGTCAAAGGAAACAGCAAGTAGTAATTGATGGACAGTTCTCTGATGTGGGTAGCATTTTAAGAGGTGTGCCCCAGGGATCAATCCTGGGGCCTTTACTGTTCTTGATTTACATAAATGAATTACCTACAAAAATTAATAATACAAACATTAGACTCTATGCTGATGACACTGTACTTTTAGCAACAGCTGAATCTCATGGTGAAATGATGGCAAAGTTACAATTGGATTTTGATATTTTACAGGACTGGTTTTCCAGTTCCAAACTAGTATTAAGAGACAAAAACTCAGGTTATGTACTTCAATAAAAAACTAAACACGGATACTAAAAAACTGATAGGAGATAGGGATATAAAAATTACAATTAATACAGAATATTGGAATATGACATTATAGGCCCAGGTGATTAAAACTTGGACTGAAATTCCCCCTCAATTAAGAAATGTAACTAAACTAATACAATTTAAAACAGGTTTGAATGATGTATTTTCTACTGATTGTACATGTATGTAATGATGTTTTAAACAGGAAGGGTATGAAGTTATAGTTTGTAACAAAACTGGAATGAAGTATTTTATTCTATATTTGCATGATTCACATAATATAAATTAGATATTATTTGTGTATTACCTATGATTGAGTATTATGTATGTACGGTTATGTTTTTGATATTTAATTGTAATTTGAATGTTCTTACACAGGACAACTTTGAAAATAAGTCTTTTGACCTAAAGTTTTGTAAATCCTGTATAAAAATAAATATTTTTACTACTACTACTACTGCTAGGTGGCTGACCTAGGGTGGGGTAGAAAAAAATAAGAAACAGAGAAAAAAGGTTTACTGTTGCACAACAGAAATTTGTAATAGCGCTAGATGTAAAGGAGATAGGAAAGTGATCCATAAGTCAATTCTGAGGGTGCAGCCTATCTCTGCCACAGGCATCTCAAGCATCACTGTGTCAGAAAGCTGCATGCCATGTTTTTTCATCAAGCCATAGTCAGACAGTTGTTCCATAGTGGTTTGTCATCAACTGCTGTCTTTCCGATGGGTGCAACAGCAGCAGGAGTACCACTAGTAGCAGGTTGACTTGGGAACACAAATGAGTGACTCCTGTGATGTTCAGTAGCAGTGGAAACATATTGGGATCTTCCTTCTTCCCTCTCCTTCATCTGGCCTGTCACTCTGATTCAACAAGGGTTGATGATGAGTGTTGTTCTGCTCTGTTTGTGTTCCTGTTCTTGTTTTGTGCCATATGTACAGAGACCAGATGTATAAGCAACACTTTATAGGACTGCTGATCCTTACACATTCTTGTGCATCAAAGAATGTCTCAAACATGTCTTTGAACCGAGGATCCAAGAGAGTCACCAGGATGTAGTGATCATCAGTATGCATTTGTGAAGTGTGTTTGTTATTCCAGAAACATGATCGTATTCTTTCTATTAGATTGAGAGTAGTGGTATCCTCCTTTTCCTCATATTGAGTTTTCATACGAAGAAGTCATTGGTTAATGAACTCAATGGGGGGAGTACCTGGCTTTGACCAGCTGCATCAGCACTTACTGGGCCAGTACCTGTCCTTTACAAGCTACATCAGCACTTACCATCGTCAAAGGGCTTCAGCACAGTGCAGAGGATCTCCATCAGGTTCCACTGATTTGGGCTGATGTTTACATCTCCCTTGCCAGTACCATGCTCTACAGCATACTGGTGAACAGCATTCTGTTGTTCAATCAGCTATTCCATCATGAAATAGGTGGAATTCCATCTTATTGTCACATCCTGTTTCAGGTGGTGGAGGGGAAGGTGGTTCTACTGCTTAATGTTTTGTAATAGCTTCCGTGCCTTTACGGAATGGCTAAAATGACCACAAACATTTTTGGCCAGAACTACACATGTCTGCACAGTGGTGCCTTCCTCATCTAGCAATCCATGAACTCCAGACTTATACAGTGAGCAAAACATGGTGCAGGTGTACAATCTCCATCCTTTACTGCTGTTACAATGTTCTTTGCATTATCTGATACTATAAAACTCAATATTAATGACTGTGGTGTCAGCAACTCATCCAACTTCCATCAAAGGAAGTGCAACATGTTTCCTGAATGGTAGTCATTGTCAAAGCCAGCAATACAAAAAGCTGCCTGCTTGTGGAGGTCGGAAGGCACTAGTGACTTGCAGCTACTACTGGGCACTTAACCCAGGGGAGGAGGAGAATGAAGGGAATGAAGAGGGGAAATTGATCCAATGGGCATTCACTGCCATGTAATCAGTAGTGTGACCACTGGTCCAAATGTCAGTGGTGATGCAAATGGCTGAAGCAACTGATGCTTTCAGGGACTGTGACAGTCTTGTAGACACTGTGATACAATCAGGAAGAGACACGCTGAAAAAGAAGGTGTGGCTGGGCACTTGATATTTTGACACAGCAACTTGCATTAATGATAGAAAACCAGCGTTGCTTGCAAAAGAGAATGGCAGCAAGTTGGTGGCTTGCATTTCCACAATAGCTGTTGTTAACTTTTTCACCTCTGGTCTGTTTGTTTTATATTTCTGGCCCATTTCCATGGACTAGACCAGTGAGAATTGAGTGCCTGTATAAGAAGAAGAAGAAGTAATGACCCCAATAGATGTTAAAAAAATGAGGTGCCATGCATTTATATCTGAAAAGTGGTGCCATAGGAATAATGCCGTACATGGTACATCAGGCTCTGATTCTTTCTCCAATGGAAAAAAGTTTGGAAGTGCCACCAGAGAAAGGGAATGATGTTACCACTTGATGCGGTTAAGATTCATAGTTTGATTTGCACAATGTATGCCCGTCCCTTTGGTAGTAATAGAGAAATGGTCCAAATGGAGGGCAGGAAAATGCACAACTCGGGTGCAAGAAGAATTTAAAAAAATCATGGAGCAGTTTTGCAGAGAGTCCAGGATGCAGTATCGGAGCAAGAAAGATAAGCCCCGATATGCAAAGTGCATCAGGTGACTCAGTAAGTGTTTCTATTTAAAAGGCTCCAACACTCTGAGTACTGCTTCGCTCATACAGGACTCTTTAATTAGTAGGTGGAGCCCTACTAAGGAAACAAGGAAATGATTAATTAATGAGGGGTTACAAGATAACCCTGAAAGGGAAAGTGAGCCGAGTGAAATGTTTGCCGTTGACTGACAATTTCAGCCGAGGACACAAAGGTATAAAACACTTCCTTTTCATCTACAAATGTAGAAACTGAGGATTTTATGAGTTGCCACACTAATAAGCACCCAAGAATAGTTTCTGACTTGAGGAGAAGCAGAAAAGTGTTGCCTTTTTTCAGTGATATTTTAACTGTTAGACTACAAACCCTTTTTTCCAAATAAAGTTTCAGCATGGTTCACAGGGTAGTTATGCAGGGTTAAAAGAGTAACTCTCATACCTTTAAAGTAAATGTAGCATATGAAACAAGGGCAGAAGCCCTAAGTATTACCTGTTTTTTGTGACTCCGTTTATTAACTGGTGGGCCCTTTAGAGCCAGTGGGCCCAAACCAAGCCCTACTTATAGTGGATCTTATGTGTGATGTCACCATAGGAGGGAGGGGCTTAGGCCCTTAAGTGGCTCTTAAACTTTATAACACTGAAACAAGGGTTTTTTAAGCCATTACATAGTGGCAAGATGAAGGAACCATACATCAGATGTGGATATTTTTTTATTTTTATTTATTTAGTTTTTGTTGACCGGGTAAGTGCACTAGACAAATCCTGCCTATTTTCAGGCACGACCTGGGGAAGGGGGATACAGATAAATGCCAACTGACCTTGAACCAGATTAAGCTGTTGGTGGTATTTTTAATGAATGAGGGAAATTTGGCCAGGACACCGGGGAAATTTCTACTGGCTGAGAGGGGAACCTCTGTCCAAGATGGCGGACGTACCCTGCTCTTCTGAGGAGGGAGCTATGGAGGTGGGAGATTTGGTCTCTGCTCCTACCTCTGAACAAATGGAGACCACGATGCCAACAACTGATGTTTTGCCTTTTGCTGTTCCTACTTCAACTTTAAGTTATGCTGCTCATACTAAGGATGCTATACATAGCCCTTTGCTTACTTCTTATGGAACTGACTTGCTGACTTGCGTGCCTACAGTCGACTTACTGGAGGAGTTTACTTCATCTGATTCTGAAAACCACTGTTTAACAGCACAAGAGATCCGGGAGCGTTTTGCAACGGCGGAGCGCCATTTTGCTAGTGCAAAACTGAAAATGCATCGAGATTTGCAATGCCTGAGAGCCAACAGCACAGATGCATCTTCCACTCGGGTGGAAGCTCTTGAAGATTTACCTGACTCGTCTCCTTTACTGCCTGTTGCTGTGACAGACTCTGACCCGACCAGTGCGTCGGTAGCTGAAGCCCTACTGCCTGCTCCCCTGCCGCCTGCAGTACAAACAGATTTGGTTTCCTTTTCACAACCTGCTTCCATTACATCACAGAGTTCCTCACATGTACAAGGCTTATCTACAGTAAATGCTCCCCTGCCGCCTGCAGTACAAACAGATTCGGTTTCCTTTTCACTACCTGCTTCTATTTCATCACAGAGCTCCCTACATGTACAAGAATCATCTACAGTAAATATTAATAAAGCGCCTACCTGGACTGTTGAATCGGCGCTGAAAGGTGCTGGCTGGGTTCAGGGTACTGTCCCAGGAAGTTGGAAGTCTGGTCCGTCTCCAATTCGGTCCCCCCACCCTGAAGATTTTCCAGAGCTACAGAACAAGATAGGTGTTTCAAAAGTCACTACTGACCCCTTGTGTCTCCCTCATGAACTGGAACTTACACAGAACCCTGTGTTGGATTATCTGAAGGGTTCTCCACCTCAGGCTCCTCTTTCTACTACTTCTATAGAGGCTCTGGCTCCCCCACCACCACAGCCCCCCCCAAAAAAATATTGGGACCAAGCCGTTCATATTCTTCATTCTTTAAATTTCCAGTCCAGGCTGCTAAGAGACACAAAGCTGTTCGCTTGGCATACCGGGTTACCTGAGCCACCTGATCGGATCTATGTGGCACGTACGCTTCTAAAGGATTCTTTAAAATTCTTTTCCCATTAAATATATGCGATAATTCATATCTCTGGTGAAACCACGTTTGACATTAGTTTCCAAACATCTAGGGGACTGGACCGTTTTTGGTCAAAGTATAATTCTCTGCAGACTACTACATTATGGACCCCATTTCAGGCTATTCCTCTTTCTAAACCTACTTTTAAGATGATCACTATTCTGTTTCGTAATGAGGGAGTTGAGGTGGAGGATGTTGTGTATTGGCTGAAACATGGTTGTGACGTTCAGGGACAGCCTGAAGCCATTTTGGATACCGAGAACATTTGGACTGGGGGCTGGAAGTTTAAAGTCTTGTTACGATCTAATGATTCTGGGGTTGTACATCTGCCTAACTCTTTTTTCATAGGCCAAGATAGGGGGGTCTTGTTCTACCCTGGGTCAGCCGAAGGCTTGCTATCGGTGTGGTGACCCTGCACATCTTAGTAATGTATGTGATAAAATGAAATGCAACGTCTGTGGGGAATTGGGCCACATAGGGGCACACTGTTTGAATGAATGTAGATGTAACCTATGTGACGAACAGGGGCACACCTTTCAGAATTGTAAATGGGCTGTGCATAACCAGGAATTTCACAATGGTGGAGTGGACCAGCGCTTTATTATTACACAGGCGCAGAAGGCCCGTCTCCGGACCACCTTGGCTGTACCTCCCCCTAAGGCAGCCCAGCCCTTACTGCAGGCTTCAGTGCCTGTTGTATCCTCTGAGGTCGTACCTCAGATAGTTTCCTTCACGGATGACCCCTTGCTTGAGATTTCTCCTGTCCCTGATCCTGCCCAGTCTAATTTTCCTGTTCAGGACCCGGTCCCAGGTCCAAGTACTATGCCCCTCCCCCCGAGTGCTTACAAGTGTCATACGTAGAAGGTCACTGAGAAATAACCTTGCTGCACCATCTCCTGTGAGTGGTCCGAACCCCCCAGTTCCATTATCTAATTCTTTGAACTTCTCCAACCCTTTCTGATGACGCTGGAGGTGAGTCAGACTCTTCCTCCATAGCTTCTTCTCTCTGACGGTACCACTGACCCTGAGCTGCACTATACTGGCCTTCTCAGAAGCGAAAGGCCAGAGTAAAACTTAAAGGGAAGAAGGTGGTTGGGAAAAGGAAATTGTAAAATGTATTTTTTGTCTGTTTTCCTTTTTTTTGTTGCAGTGTTTCACTTTGTTTGCCATACTATTAATGTAAATAGTATGAAGCGTATGGCTAAAAGGAGATTGATTTTTTCCTTTCTACAGCTTTTGCCTTTGAGTTTAATTTTATTACAAGATACAAGACTTCATACTACACATGAGATCCGACAAGCACAACAGGACTGGTTGCTGGGTCCTTCTTTTTGGTCGATTGGTCAGGACTCTTGTTCGGGACTGGGAATTTTAATTAATATCCCAGACTTCCATTTGCTAAAATTGTTTGATGTAGCCCCTGGTAGGGCACTTATTATAGATTTTGTCATTGGGTCCTGTCCTTACCGGGTGATAAACATTTATGCCCCTCAAATCAAAACTGAACGCATAGCTTTATTTACTTTGCTCCGTCCTTATTTGCATACTTCCTTTCAGGTATTGTTTGCTGGTGACTTTAATTGTGGCCTGAGTCTTCAAGATAAGAGCTCCTTTGCTGCTACAAAGAAACTGTTTTGTGATTCCCACGAATTGGGTAAAGTGGTTCGAATCGCCCACTTAATGGACTCCTATCTCTCCTTTACTACACAACACACCCCTACCTTCCAAAATGGTAAATTAGCCACATGTATTGATTATGTGTTTTCCTCTCCTACAGTACCAATTATTTCTGCCAAAGTTCAAGCGGTTGAGTTTTCTGATCATAAGCTGCTTTCTGTTTGTTTTGGTTCTGTTGTCTCTTCCCGTAAAGGTCCAGGTATTTGGAAATTCAACACATCTTTGTTGCAGATTCCGATGTTTATGCAGTCCCTCCTGTCCTTCCTACAAGCCCGTAAATCTGTTTTTATTTGTTATGAAGATCTTGTTCAGTGATGGTTAGACACGAAACATGATCTGGTCACTTTTTTAAAAACTTACAGCCGTTTAAAATGTAGGAGGGAATACCTAGACTATTTGCAGAAGAGGGTACATTTTCAGTCATTATTAACCATAGCGTACACGACGGGTGCAAGACCTTACTCAACAAATAAAAGTCCTACAAAAAGATATGTTGACTTTCCAATTATGGCAATCACAACAACTTTATTACCAACATAAGTTCTGTACTGTTGGAACACGTGATGTTATTTGTCCTTTTGAATCTAATTCCTGTCAGACCGCCAGAAAAAATATGACGTGTCTTCTAAATTCAGAAGGGACCTTATGTTCCTCACAAACTGAGATTTGTCATATTGTAACAAAGTATACTACAGCCCTTTTTTCTCCCCTCCCTGCTGTGGCTGGTAACAGTGTGACTTTGTATAGTGACCTTGATATCCCAGCTCCCTCACAGCTATGTCAGGACCAGGCTTGTTCTCCTATCACGGAGCAGGAGTTGACATTGGCTATTTCTTCATTACCTGTACAGAGAACTCCTGGTCCGGATGGTCTCCCTGCTGGCTTATATAAGGTTCTGGGTGACCATTTGGCTCCAGAACTTACATCTGTGTTTAATTCTCTGTTAACATGTGAATCTCTCCCTTTGGAATTTACTAAGGGTACTTTGATTTACATTTATAAACAGAAAGGTGATATCCATTCTCTAGAGAATTGGCGACCTTTATGTATGTTGAACACCGACTTTAAGCTCTTAACGAACATTATTGTGAAGCGTTTGGTGAGGATAGCTGAGGTGGTTTTGCATCCCGCCCAATCCTGTTCTGTGCCTCAAAGGAGAATTTCTGATCATTTGATCCTCTTACGAGAATTATTTTCTCATGGCTATGCAGGTCTGGCTTCGGGACTTATTGTCTCCGTAGATCAGAAGGCTGCTTTTGATTCGGTAAGGCATGATTTTTTATGCGAAGCACTTCATTTTCTGCATGTACCTGATATTATGGTACGCTGGATTCGTGCTTTCTATAGAACAGCTACTGTTGTGCCTGTAGTGAATAGTTGGATAGGACCCATGATCCCCATAAAAAGGGGGGGTTCGTCAGGGCTGTCCTTTAACCCGTTGTTATACTGTATGTATTTTTTCTTGATGTTTTGCTCCGTCGGTTGAATACTAATTCTCAGATTCAGTCTATTTCTAGTTGTGCCTTATGCTTGCCTTATAAGGCGATCGCATATGCAGATGATGTTTGTTTTCTTGTAGCTGATGCAGCCTCAGTGGTTCATTCTCTCCATGAGTGCTCTATTTTTGGAAACTTCTCTGGTGCTGTTTTAAATTATACTAAAAGTCTGGTTATTCAGGTAGGTTCAGTAACCTCCCCCTCAGACTGTATTGGCCCATTATGTTTAGTTGAGGGCCCTATTCGCATTTTGGGTGTTTTTTTTGGGACACGGGACTCAGATTTTTTTAACTGGAATGTTAAACTGCAACAAGGTAAACTTCAGGTGGCCTCCTGGAACCAGGGGCAGATAGGGAAAAGCAATGTGTTTTCTTAATTAGAAACTATTTGATCTCTACTTTCCTTTTTCTGAGTTATATATTCCCTATTCCATGACAGCTAGAAACTGCTGTCTTTAGCCTGTTTTTTCAGGCTCTTTGAGGTAGTAGGTTAAACCCGATAAAGCGGAATATCACTTATTTACCTATCCCTGAGGGTGGCGTTTGTATGGTTAACCCTTTGTTATTTTATTCTTGTATTTTTTTCACTGCTAACCTTAGGCCTTTATTGATTCATGCCCAAAGGGGGTGGGAACCTTGGTTTTATGACTCTTGCAGTATTTGGTTTCATCAATGGGAAACTAATTCCTTAACTATGTTAAGACAAACTGTTGGTATACCAACTTACGTAAAAACATATGTTTTTACGTCTCAAACAATGGAAGGTGTCTGTTCAGATGTTATTAAATCATTCACATAAAGTTTTACATAAGAAATTACTCCTGACGGTTTGTGCTTTGTCAGTACCCTTTGATAAGTGTCCTGGTCAACACCTCCCTTCCCTTTTGTTATTGTGGAAATGTAAGAGGGTTCCAGCCAAAATGTGGGATTTTCATTGGCTTTCATGCCATGAAAAGATTAATGTAAAATCAAATCATAAACATAAGCAGTCCCAAGATAGAATGTGTTCTCGCTTATTATGTATTACAGAACTTGAAACTATCCCTCATTTATTTTTTGACTGTTCCTTTATCAAAAATTGGTGGTCCTTTTTGGCACAGGCATGGGATACCCCCTTGCTTCAGTCGGTTACTTATTTGAATCTTGTATACGGGTTTTTTTCTCCCCCAGTGGTCAAAATGGCACCAGGACACTTTAAACCTTGTTTTTGTCTACATTAAATGGAATATTTGGATGGTGCATTGCATGTTTTCTTTACAGCAAAAGGACTGCTCCTATTTGGAGCTTGAAAAAAAGATTGTACAAGATTTTAAAGAAATTTATGAGCATGAACATACTCTATACTCAGATATGACACTTTTGGAACTTTGGAAAGCTCTTCCTTGGATTACTGACTCTGATTTTGCAGTTACCTGAATGATTGTATAATACTTATCCTGTTTTTCCTTTGTTTTGTATTATGCTTTGTGTACTATTGTACGATTGTTGTCTCAATAAAACTTTCCCCTACTCTTTTCGATAAGTGCCATGGGATCTTTAACGTCCACCTGAACTACCACCAATCCAGGCAGATGGGACCTCGGTTTAATATAAATGGTTATGGTTAAGCTGAACCCCCAAATGTGTGTACTAGATTAGTTATCTGTTCTACTAGAATTAGTGTGGGTCAGCTGACCACATGATGTCATAAGGTCTCACTATATAAACCCCTCCTGAACATAAATAAGCCAGTAGAGCTGGGAGAGCTATACTGAGATGACGTATAGCAAGCGTATAGAGAGCACAGAAGATTGTGAAATTACTTTTAAGTATTTATTTTCACTCTGCGGCAGCTTTGTTGGGAAGAACATTGCTGGAGCTCAGGAGAGCTAGTATTTACTTTATGTACAGTTTAATGATTTGTTTTTCTTGTTTTTGATATATTTTCGGATTATTTATTTTGAAGTTAAGAATATATCCTTTAAAGAAAATAAATATCACACAAAAGGCTTGTGTGTTTTACACTCAAACCACTGTGTTGTGTTGTCTATTCACACACTCTCCTACAATTGTCACCCTCCTCCTCTTCCTATGCCAGTTCTCCAGGGTCAGGGAATGGTTCTTCTTTTGCTATCACGTGTCCTATGCCACACATTTTACCTGTCTCTTCCTTATCTGCTGAAATTTCACATTTCTGGTGATGTTTTCCCTAGTTTTGTGGCCCTTCTTTTTATGGCTACAGTGGGCATAGCCCTGCAGATGTCTTCCTATGACAGTAGAGAAAGGAACCTTTCCAGATACCCAATGGACTAGATACAATTAGAGGTTTTGTAGAATCATTGTGCTAATTGAGGCAAGCAGTCTGCTGTGTTCATTTGAGCTGAGCAATCTTGAAATCACTATTTTGTTCAATGTGGGTAGAATTCTCTTTCAGGAAAGTTTCATAGCTCATACACATGTCAACCTAATCAGTCTTTTAACAGTAATAGAGATTGAGAGCTCCCTTTCTTTCCATATTTTACCTCTTAACTATGCACTAAGATGTACAAAATTGGTACTGTAATTTCATAGCAGACTTTCTAAAAAACAAACAAATAAAAAACAGTTTCATTCTATACATGAATGCCACAGTTTTAGAGAAACAATTAGCTGGGAAGCACATCACTAGAAATAAGATGTAGCAGTGTTAAGGTCAAAAGCCACAAAAGGAATGCTTTGCAGATATAAAAGGTCATAAAACATCCCAGTGTTAAAGTATGTAAGACTAGAGAAACTGAGAGACACGCTGCAATTGCATTTTCAATGCTATCACTGTGTAAACATGTTTCTGTCTATGACTATGTGTTCATTTGTCAGTATTATGTCTAAATATTCAAGCTTGCACTATTTAAACTTGTTCTGTCTATAACTTTGTGTTGCACTGAAAACTTAATAGATGATCTATATAGTTTTGTTTATCCTATTAATACCATCTAACTGCAACTCTGCTATGTACTTCTTTCATATTACCATCAAGACACAGCCTACACAAAACTTTTTTATTATCATGCCTGCACTGATCCTGCACTGATCCTTCATTGCATTGAATCCCAGTTGCCATTCATCAGACCATTTCTCCAGTTTTTTAAGGTCTCCCCTCATTCTTTCAAACCGCCCCCCTCCGCCATGTCCACCCTATTGCATACCTTTGTATCATCTGTGAAGAAGCATACCTCCCCCTTCAGTCCCTCTGCGATGTCCCCAATGAAGTCCAGATAGGCTACATCCACCACACCTCCCTGGTCCTCTACCTTAGTTACCCAGTCATATTGTAGATTAGAACAATGAGCTAGTGCAAAACACAGTGCTTATCATACAAGTTTCTCAGTACTGAGGTATACCTGGGTATACTGAGGCAGGATCACATTACAGTCAATGCAATTTGCCTCAATGGTGCCTCAGTGGTACCTCGAGGTAGGAAACCTTTTAGATAACTACCACTGTAAATATAGTAAAAGTTAGGGTTTAGATGTATAAGTAAATAAATACCATAAAAGGCAGTGTGTGTGTGTGTGTGTGTGTGTGTGTGTGTGTGTGTGTGGACAGTGCACTGCTATGCTATACTAAAATATATATGCTGTGTATATGTATTAGTCAGTGTGTGTGTCAAAACAGAAAGTGCAGTTAGGTGGCTCAGTGGTTAGTGCAAAAATTGTTAGTCTACATTCCCCACTATCTATATCAAGTTCAGCCTTATAGTATGCATGTCGTTGCTGATTTAAATGAGGTTGCTAGTGGTAACCGTCCACCCTTCAATGTCCCTCAGAGCCTGAAAAGAAGAAAACGGTACCTCAATGTCTTTTTTTTAAACTGTACAAGTGTGTGTAGACAGTGCACTGCTATAATATACTGGAATAAATATGAATATATGTGTATATGTATCAGTCAGTGTGGGTGTATCACAACAATTAGAAAGTGCAGTTAGGTGGCTCAGTAGTTGGTGCAAAAAAAAGCTAGTTTACACATTTCTCACTCCCCACAATTCCATTATTTTGGAGCCGTATTGGATCTTGCTGGACTTTGTTTTTGTTGTTCTACCAGTCTTGGTCTTTTTGATTTGTTATGTGCACCTGCCCCAAGTTGAATTCCCTCCTGTTCCACCTTGTCTTCCTCCCCAGAATTGTTGCTACTATTACTTTTATTGGATCTATATTCACAATATGTATCTTTGTCCGCAAGCTCCACCAAATCACTTTGCTCCTCTTCCTCTGCCTGTGTCACTGCCTGACACACTCCTTTCTTTTTCCTTTGTTCTAAAATGATTGCTTGTCTTGCAATCCTTGCAGTGCCACTGCAAGTGGTTTTTACAATGTGTGATACTTTATGGACTGTTCGATCCCTACTTTCATCTTCTTCTACACTTGCCATTCCCACTGAGGCAGAAGGTCTATGACCAAGACCACTACGCATTTCTTTTTCTTTGTGACTAGATGATCCCATGCGTCCATCTCCTTGGCCTCTCTGTTGATCCATTTCCTAATGCTTGCAACACCACTCGTGCACTTGGGTGCTGAATGATGAAGAGTAAGAAGAATTTATTTCATTTAAGTTTTTATGTTAATTTTTTTGGTATTTAATTTTTATTTATTTTTATATTTTTAGTTTGGTTTTTATTTCTATTTTTTTATTTTTATGTTTATTTTATCAATGGGATGCACCGAGGATTACCAGAGGCCAGGCACAGACTCACTGCTAGCTGGCACACACTTGCTGCTCACTGTCCAGATTACATTGCAACAACACAGCTGAGGATGATACACACAGGCTGCTTCAGGACTCTGGAGGAGGAAGGAACTTTAGCAACTTGAGGGAATGTGGAGAATTTTTTTTTTATTTTGCTTTTTTTTTACCTTTTTAATAAGATATCACAAAGGTACCAACCACCAGGGGCCGGGTACAGGCACACTGCCAGCTGGCACACACTTGCTGCTATTCCCACTGCCCAGATTACACTGCAGCAGCACAGCTCAGCATCACACACACACACACACACACACACACGCACACACACAGGCTGTAAGATACACACTATGTTGCACGGTGGCAACAAGGACAGGTCAGCACCCACAGTTCTTTATAAAATGTTGAATAGTACACTTTTTCAAGAAATTAATTCAGCGCATCCATTTGTTTTTATTGAATCAATGCAGTGCATTTATTTAAACAGTTTAAAACCACATCACCACCAGCAAGTGCTTGTAGCATGTGAAAGTGTTTAACAACAGACAAAATTAGGGTCAGGATTCACAAAAAATGCAAAGTACTGCACAAACATTTGTGCAGCACCCGGCAGTTGCCCTCGTGGGTAATCAGGCTATTCACAGTCAGATAGCACAGTGCACTATCTGACTATGAATAGGGGCAGATGGAGGCAGCGCTAACCCAGGCAAGGCACCAGGAACCCTAGTAGCATTGCCCCCACAGCCAGTCTGGAGAATGGGCCAACAACAACAGTGCACAGACACTAAGCCCCTATTCTCTAAGGAAGCCATGCAAATGAGCCCATTGGGCATGCAAGGGGTTGTTGGCCATTAGCATGCCCATTATGGGCCCATATGCATGGCCTTTGGGTGGTTTAGTGCAGCCTCCCCCACCAACCCATGCCCCACACAGCCACAGTCCCTGATAGTCTACTGGTACCCTCCCCGATTGCCAACCCCATAGGAAACTGAAGGTTTCCATAGTGTAGTGGTCCCTCCCCATCCCCGAATGCACACCCGATATTGTATAAAACAGTTGCCATAGTGTAGTGGTCCCTCCCCATCCCCGATCCCCCTCCAGATATTGTATAAAATAGTTGCCATAGTGTAATGCTCCCTCCCCCTTCCCTGGTTCCTGATCGCTGACCCTATCAGTAATCATCACCATCATCATCAACTTTATTTATAAAGCTCAATTCTCATTATGACCCAAAGTGCTGTACATCAAAGATAAACATTTAAAAACAATACATATATTATATAACATATAAAATCCCTTAAAGACTAGGGCCCACATTTTCAAAGGAGATGCATGGCTCAAAATGGAGATGTGCAGTGCATTGCAAAAAATGCTTAGAAGCACGATATTCAAAAGGAAGAGATGCACCATGCATCTCCAGATGCGCCATCACGCATTAGTAATTTATGCAGTGCAAATGAAGGCGGTGCTCCCATGAATATGCCAGCCAAAATGTGCGATGCAACAGCCATGCATCTCAGAAATGAGCCACCCAATGTTAGTCATACACAATGATGGCCTAAATTTGTAAGCCACCCACAAGCAGGCCTCACAACTGCAGGCAGACCATCCAGAGACAGCCCTCCGAGGTGCACCAGAATGTGCTTCAGACACCCACACACAACTGTCATGCCAGGATGGACATACCCAGAGCCACAGGTGTCATGTAACCACTAGCACTGTCCAGAGAACAACCCCCCACACCACACCCTACAGGTAGACACCCAGCAGTCACATGCCAGTGCTGTCAGGTGCCCCCCAGGCACACCAGCTGAGCAGACAGCCACAATGCAGCAAAGGTACTGGGAGACATGGCCTGCACCCATGTGGCCTGGAGGGTGCCTCATGGTAGTGGCATGCACCCATGGTGCCATCTGGGGCACCTGTGCCCAGGTAGCATGGTGGATGAGTGGCAGCCTGGTGCAGGGCAGGAAATGACCTGTGGCACACACCCATGGTGGTACACCATAGGTGCACACAAGTGGGACCCACCCACTCAGGTACCTGGGCACCCTCTGCACACTGCCATTCCTTTCAGTTATCACCATGTTCCTCTCATATGGGGGGGCACTGCAGGTGTCTGAATGCTGCCTATGGAGCTGGTGTATCACATTTATGTGGTATACCAATCAGACCGCGTCACCCTGTGCCCTCCCCTGTTGCACATCTAGGTGGGCCCCTGTGGCCACTGTCCAAGTGAGCCCCATGTACCACAGTCTGATCCTGTACATGGCTATGGGTAATAGCACTGTACCCAGGCCAATGCAGTCCACCGACCCACACACAAACTTTCCACCACACCTGCCTGCTAGCCTGCAGTACCTCCTGTTCACCTTTGTGGAGTGGTGGGGCAGTCCTGCAAAGCTGGAACTGAGCATGCCAAATGGCCTGCATACATTCCAGTAATGAGCTGCACATGTGGGAGATGGGCTTGGAATGTGCAATGAGGTCATTTGTATATCCCGGCTGAATATTGCAATTTTGCGCACTGCGCAAGTGGCTTTGCATTGCGCATGTCCCCATAATCTGCATAGGGCTCAGGTCACCTGCTGCACCGCACATCTAACACTGCACAATCACACATGTTCGGGATATTCATCCAGACATGTGCAATTGCATCTCATGGTGCATCTTCTGTACACCTCATTATTTTGGGCCATTGCATCTTATACAATTTTTCAGGAAAATTTTGAATATGGGGGCCTAATTATCTAATTCTGGGAACGCTTATCTATAAAGGTGAGTTTCCAGGTCCCACTTAAATTCATCTACTGACAAGCTTTCTCACACATAATGAGGTAGAGAATTCCACAGGGTCGGGGCTGCATGTGCAAATGTTTGTGCTCCAGATGTCTGTAACAAGACCCTGGGAATCTCTAACAATCCCTTGTTCATGGAGGGGAGAAGACGGGAGGAGTGGTAGGGATGTAGGAGGTCTTACAGGTAGCCATACTCCTGCCCAAGTAGGGCCTTAAAGGTCAGAAAACTGAACTTGAAGGAGATCTGCTACCTAACTGGCAGACAATGCAGATAGCAGAGCACAGGTGTAATATGACAGGACCTAGACAGACCTGTCAACAACCTGGCTGCCACATTTTGCACTAGCTGCAGATGGCAAAGCTCTTCCCCTGGCAGCCCTAGGTACAGGACATTGCAGTAATCAAGCTGAGAGGTTACAAAGGCATGGACCAGTGCTGGCAGATCCCCCGGGGGGATCAGGTGTTTAATCCTAGTGATGTTCCTCAGATGGTAAAAAGAGGTTCGGACCACAGCTGACACCTGCCACTTAAACATCAATCTGCTGTCCAAAACAACAGCAAGATTCCTCACCCAGTCAGAGGTAAACAACTGGGAGGCCCTGATCCATAGCCCAGAGACCTGACCAGACTGTCCCCTCATGACAGGTGACCAGGTTCCAGCACCAGTACCTCAGTCTTGTCTGGATTCAACCTCAACCAGTTAGTCCTCATCCAGTCTTGAATCTCAGCAAGGCAGCTGTTAAAGACTGAGACCACGTCTTGCTCCTTGGCGCAAAAGACAAGTAAAGCTGAGTATCATCTGAATAGCAGTGAAAACTCAGCCCATACCATTTTATAATGTCCTCCAGTGATAGCATATATATCACGAACAACATGGGGGACAGAACCAAATCCTACAGTACTACATATGGCAGGGGCACAGGTGATGAGGAAAAAAATCCCCAACACCACCCTTTGTGACCTACCAGTGAGGAAGGATTTAAACAAGCTATAGACTGTACCATCCAGTCTACAACACTCCATGGTCCATGGTTTCAAATGCTGCCAAGAGATTGAGGAGAATCAAGATGGAATGTCTTCCCTGATCCCTCGCTGCTAGGAGGTCATTCCATTCAGCACCCAAACGAGGACAGTCTCGGTACTATGCCTTTTCCTGAAACCAGACTGGAGAGGATTGTAGATGTTGTGAGCTGTTAAGTGGGTCTCCATTTGAGTGACCACCACCTTCTCGATAACCTTACCCACAAAGAGCAGGTTAAAGACAGGTCTGTAGTTTGCCAGGCAGTCAGGGACCAAAGAAGATTTTTTCAGGAGTGGCCTTACAACTGCTTCCTTCAGGGGTTCTGGGAAATCCCTTGTGACTAGGGAACCCTGAATTATCCTGGCTAGGACCAAACCGATTTAACATAGTTTCCATAGTGTAGTGATCCCTCCCCTTCCCCAGTTCCTGACCACAGACCCTATTAGTAATAAAACCCAATTTTCATAGTGTAGTTGTCCCTCCCCCCTCCTCAGTCACCAATTGCCATCCCCAAATGCAGTAAACATCAGTCCCCAGTAGTCTAGGGTCCCTCCCTCCACCCACAATACATCCAGTGTGACCCACCACCCAGCTCCCCCCATCACAACCCATTATCGGTCTGCCAGCACAGCTCTCTCACACCCTTCACTCATGACTGGCCATTGACAGAGCTCCCTTTAGGAGTGTGTACTGCATACAGTACATGCTCCCTGAGGGTTTAGTTGACAGCCAACACAGTGATGTGAAGAGGGCTATGCTGGGTGCCAACTCACATTTTGGCATGGGGGGAGCAGGGAGGTTGGCCACACCTGGACAGGTGGGAGGTGGGGGAGGGACACTAGACTACCAGGGACTGATGTTTACCAGATTTGGGGATGGTAATCAGTGACTGGGGGGGGGGACCACTACACTATGGAAATTGGGTTTTGTTACTGATAGGGTCAGCAACCAGTAACAAGGGAGGGTGAAGGGACCACTACACTATGGAAATTGGGTTTTATTACTGATAGGGTCAGCATTTGGGAAAAGGGGAGGGGAAGGGACCACTGCACTATGGAAATTGGGTTTTATTACTGATATTGTCAGCAATCAGGAACTGGGGAGAGGGGAGGGACCACTACACTATGGAAATTGGATTTTATTACTGATATGATTGGCCATCAGGAACCAGGGAGGGACCACTACACTATGGCAACTATTCTATACAATATTGGGTGGGCAATCGGAGAGGAGGAGGGACAATTACACTATGGCAACTATTTTATACAATTTTGGGTGGGTGACTGGGGATGGGGAGGAACCACTACACTATGGCAACTATTCTATACAATATTGTGTGGGCAATCAGAGATGAGGAGGGACCACTACACTATGGCAACTATTTTATACAATTTTGGGTGGACTATCGCCGATGGGGAGGGACCACTACACTATGGCAACTATTTTATACAATTTAGGGTGGGCAATCGGAGATGAGGAGGGACCACTACACTATGGCAACTATTTTATACAATATTGGAAGGGGTTATCGGCGATGGGGAGGGGCCACTACACTATAGCAACTATTTTATACAATATCAGCTGGGCGATCGAGAATGGGGCAGGGGTGCGGCAGTACCTCTGCAACCACTAGGGTTGCACAGATTACTGCCAGGGTTTTGTCAGTAGTAAATGTCTCCATGCAAGAGCCTTTGCAAATGACCTTTGCATGAAGCAAAAACTTTGAGAATTGAACTGTGTAGATATGCAGGTCACCTCCCCTTCATTTGCATTGCAGCCCCCCTCGCAACTTTGCATGGGCACAAACCCAGTTTAAGGGGCGCAAATACCAACTCAGCGCAAACTGGGTTTGTGCCCAGGCAAAGTTTTGTGAATCTGGCCCCAGGTCTTCATATTTCATGCATACATGTCTGCACAATAGCTATCTTTGACAAAAGTATGCTTTACTAAGCAACCAGAACTGTGAACCATAAGTTTGGCTATGGAACTGCAAGCCAACTGCCACACCAACAAACCATGCACTAATATTTGAATGTCATAATTAGATGCCTTCCTAACAGCAGCTGACAACAAGACAGACATTTTAAGAGAAACATTTCAAAGGAATTGGGCACTCACTGCCTCCGTTTAAAAAAGCACCACTCTTAGCCGCATTTATTAATAGAATAAACATATTTTATTTAGTGACAAAAGAAAAAAACAATGCTGTCTAACATGTTTCAGGTAGGTAGTCTTTTAGCAAAAGAATTTAAAGGGAAAATGTAAAGAGACAGTTCATAAAAGAAGTTCCAAGGTATAAAAGAGCTGTGTAAAACAAACTGAATTGTGCAAAACCATTCCAGAGAGAGAGATACAATAAATTTCTAGGTAGGAAGAAATAGGCTATTGGTTAACTAGGATCTGTGGCCTATCCTGTAGGTAGGGAAATGGGCAGACTAGATGGGCCAAGCGGTCCTTATCTGCTGTCAAAGTCTATGTTTCTATGTTTCTATAAATAGTTTAAATACAATCATTTCCTCAGAACTTGCCTACAAACATGGGATACCAAGACTCACTCTAGACAAGGGCAGCATGTGCAAGCCTGTGAACAGCGTGGTAACTTTAAATAAACTGGTAGACATGGGACATATTTGTAACTGAATTTTATTTTTGTTGCTGTTGTGTTCACACCCTGAGTTAGTCATCTCCAAAACGTCAGCACCAATGATATTTTTCTCTGGGGTGTGTCATCACACTTGACTGGTTCCTTTGTTTTACATGTGCATGCACCTGTAGAACAGTAACGGGGCTACATGTATCTTCCACCCAAGAGTACTGTCCACATATTCAAGCTAATGCACACACAGATACACATTATGACATGGTGTATATCTGCATGTGCATTAGAGAGCTATATGTGGACAGTAACCTTATGAAGGGCAAATAATGGAACGAGTAACACTTCATCACAGTTTGGCTTCCACACATAATGCCTATTATAATCTCTCCCCCCCAGAAAAAAACAAAACAAAATAAACTACTGTGCCTGATATACAGGGAAATGCAATTACTCATCGAGACAACCCACCAGAATTCCTAAGGTTGAGACGGCCATGCATGCCTACCCCATCAGGACCCCCTTATTAAATTTTTCTGTATTTTTATAGAGAGACAATTGATCAACAAGACTGCTTTCATCAGGTTCCACTATGCCACAGTGACAAGAAATCTGTCGACCGTCTGCACAGCGACAGCACAACACTACCAATCGGTGTTGTGCCATCGCTGGGGGGAACAAGTGGCCCCCCACACCCCCCACACTAAGGATTACTTACTCCAGTTGGAGTTAGTTTGGGGAGCAGGGCAAACACCCTAGTGGCAACAGTGTTGGAGTATATAGAGACCATCACAGCGAACTGCCGAAAATGTCGCTGTGATGATCTTCATGGTATTCCCTTCGCTGTGCCGTCGGTATACCCTTTCATCACACACAACTGTAGCACACACATATATAAATGAAAAATACCTGCCCCTTCTCCACCCAATTAGTACTTCCAAAACAAAGACACCTAAATCAATTTTACCAAAAGCAAAATTGAGAAATCTTCCATGCAATCAATGTGTAGAACAAGGACGCACCTGAGTTCATGATGACATTTTCTGCCTCTCATTTAAGGTGTTGTGTTGGGGGGAAGGTGTGCTCAATATCTGATTCACAAAGCTGTCTGCCTGCTTCATTAAATTCTGACTGGCTGCTGTTGTAGACTTCTGTACTGCTTGTGGATCTCCGCAAACCTCAGGTAGTCCATCCTCATCTGCCCCACGATCCAGCACCAGAAGATACCCTCCTCCCTCCACTCACAGTGGGCATGATCCAGATCCCTCAGCCTCTGCTCAGCAGAAAGGCTCCAGACCACACTCTTGCTACCCTCTGATGGCAGCTGTCACTGACTTCATCTGTCCTCTGCTTCTATAGGCTAGGGCTGTCCGATGACCAGTTATACTGCAGCTCCCCAGAAGCTCAGCTCTATTGGGTGTGCAACTGAGTCAAGATAATGGTGCCATGGAGGGAAAGCTTGAAAATAAATGACACTGAGATAGCCAATAATGTGCAAATGCATTGGGAGAGCTGCCATGATCCCGCCCTTCCTCTTGTACATGGGTTGGCTAAAGGTGCTATTTCATGGTCTTTAAACAGCCATGAGCCTAAAAATGATTTTCTTATTTCATTTTTACATTCATGGGTGTTTAGCAAGTCAGCACTGGGGGGACATTTGGGGGGGGGCACATGCTCCCCTCGGGTCCCAATGGCATGAAGCCACTGCAAGATATAGACACACAGACAGACAAAATTCAGTATTTAGTAACAATATCTTGTCCACATACCAAAGCGTTCTTTATTGGAGACTGATTAGGCTGAAAACACTTTTTGTTAAAAGGACTTTCAATCTTTAAAACATAAAAAAGTAAGCACCATTATTAACAGTAGTCAGAAAACCACATTAGCATCAGCATCAGCCCAAATAGCACTTATATTCCTGAACGAAAATGTCATTATTCATTACGTCAACCTGTAAAACTTGACCTGTAAGAAAAACTGTATGTAATTAATTTCAAAGCAGCAGACCAGTCAATTAAGCACCATATAGTCAATAAGAAAGGTCACATAAGAATGAATGTAATAGTAGTTCATCATTTAAACTTTCAGGTTGCATTGTGTTCAAGGTAGTAATCCAAAATGATTCCCGCTGAAATTATTTATGAATCAAGTCACCTCCTCTAGGTTTCAATTCCACTTTTTCAATTCCAACAAATTTTAGACATGCCACAGAACTGTAGCCTGCCTCCACAAAATGCTATGCCATGCCGTACTGAACATTTTTAATGCTTATCGTTCTTTTGTGTTCACTAATTCGAGCTTTAACTTCTTATTTTGTCTGCCTGATGTACAAGAGGCCTCAAGAACACATGAGAATGTAAAATAACTGTAGAAGAGCTGCACTTTATAAATTGTCTTATTTTGCAGTTAATATTTTTTTATTGAGCAACAAACAGGTTAAACATGACATAGCAACAATGTCTGCTTTTGATACACACAAGTACAGGTGACAAACTATACAACATGTAATATTACTCAGTTGGAGACAACATGCATTCAGCAAAACTTTCTGGGTATTATGTATCATCTTTCATATCTTTTGAGAGCTATATATTTGCAGTTTATTTGATCCAATATACTTTCTTATATAAGTCCAGGTGAATCACTGGTGACAAGGCTTGGATATGGCAGAGTTATGTTGGGTGGGGGGAGTACCAGATGGGGGCTTTAAAATGAAGAGAAGGGGGGCTGAAGTGGCATCAAATCCCTTACCTTAGTCAATTTGGGTCAAAAATTAGGGTGTCCCTTTTCCCCTCAGTGTGATCTTTGTAGTTCTGTCCTCCATTCGGTCTTCAGGCCTGCACTTTTGTGCATCAAATAGGACATTTATGGGCCCCAGATCTTGTGATATGCACTAGTGTTTTGTACTGAGAAATACAACAACCTGGGGTTAACTGCCACATGTTCCATTGCCTTGTACCATTTGCTCAGGTTTGGAACCCCTGTCATCCTCTATCTCCTTAGGAGTCATCTCGTCCCCTACACGGTAGCCTGCATTAACCAATACATTTGGTGCTTATCCAGTCTGGCTTCCAGTTCAGGGATCCCTAGCAGTATCAAAGATGGGGAGGATGGTATGTCAGCTTTGAGCACCTCTCCACATTCCTTTAAGATAGAATCCCAAAAAGGTCAGATGTCAGGGCAGTCCCACAATATATGGAGCAGATCTGCACCTGTGGTTCCACACGCCATTCATCCATGCTCAGATCTATTTTCCTAAGAATCAGAGGGGGTGTGGTACCAGACATGAAGTATCTTCTTCTGGAATAATACACTTTTCTCGTCTTTGCAAGCCCCCTGCACTATCCGTCAACACCCTACCCAGTCAGTATCTGTGATATCTCTGGCCAGCATCTCCTGCCATCTACATTTGGCTTGCTGTGTTGGGTTGGGGGGCCTCCTGGGTCATCATGTCTCTTAAGATGCCTGCGAGCCCTTTTGACATCTTAAGCCAGTGGCCCAGGGGAAGGGGGTCTAAAGCTTGGCCTGCTCTACCCTTATGGGATATACATCTGCATTTTTGGGTCATCCATGCTCTGAGTACATTCCTAAGTTGGAGGTACCTCCAGAAGTCCCCTTTCAGGATTTCGTACCGAGTCTGTTGCTGAAGAAAGGATAACATTGTGCAACCATCTGATTCAGTTATGTTTCCTGTCTTGAGTATACCACAGAGTTTCCAGGTTGGCCAGTCTAGCCGTTTACCATTCATCAGTATGTCAGAATTAAGTCATATCGGGGTGTATATGCCTGAGTGTACACATTTCCAAGCTCTCATCCCTACTTTGTGGAAGGCATCATGTGATGCCTTTATAGTATACCAGGATGCATATTTTTGGGGGAGAGAGGTTGTAAGGTATACCGCCAAGAGGGCTCCTTCAAGTATAGACGTGTCTCTATCTGAACCCAGACTGGAAGAGGATAATCTTCCATAGGACCCTGAAACATATGAATCGAGGTGCTCCCTATGTTAGAAAGGGAGTATTGTTGGAAGCTTGGTAGGTTCCACCCACCCCTGTCTCTGGGGGACCTTAGCTTTGTCCAGCTAAATTTTGGTTTGTTGGTACCCCATAGAAAGACGTATTATTTTGTTAATTTTGTCAAACCATGTGGTAGGGATCAGTACTAGTAAGTGTGCCAGAATGTAGTAAATTCTAGGGGCTGCCATAATTTTAATGGCTTCAATTTTGCCTGCTGGAGAAAGGTTCAGGTGTGTCCATCTACCTATCACACTTTGTAATGAGTGAATCAGGGGGTTAAGGTTAGCCGGGATTTAGCCGTGTATGTTCATAGGGATTTGAATTCCAAGTATTTTATCCCTGTATTGGCACAAGTCAGACCTGACGTCAGCACCTCTCTATGAATGGGCACCATATTCAAGGGGAGTATTTCAGATTTTTTGAGATTAATACGCAGACCTGAGATGCTAGCAAAGGAGTGAAGGATGCCTAGTATGTGTGGAAGGCTTTCTCCCACGTCTCTAGTGAGTAACAAGCAGTCATCTGCGTAAAGTTTGGTGCAGTATTCAAACTCTCCCACTTCCAAACCTCGGATCTATGGATGAGCTCTGAGGGCTGTGGCCAATGGCACCATGGCCAGCACAAATAGAAGAGGTAAGAGAGGGCAACCCTGCCTGGTCCCTCTGTACAGTGGAAAGAGTGTGGAAAGGATATTATTTGTTAACAGTCTTGCCGTTGGCGCCCTGTAGTAGGTCTGTATCCAGCCCAAGAAGTTTCCACCAAAATTACCCTGTTCCAGCACTGCATGCAGATACTCTCACTCCACAGAGTCAAAAGCTTTTTCAAAATCAACTGCTAGTGCTGCTGTTGGAGTAGGAACACTGGTCGCATCCTGGATCAGCGTAACCAGTGCTGTGAAGTGATCCACACTTGATCTACCTTTTACAAAGCCCACTTGAGATGCATGCACCAACAACGGAGATGTTGCTCCAGCCTTGTGGTAAGTACTTTTGCAAGAATTTTGGCATCTGCATTTATTAAGGAAATTGAGTGGTATCCTGTGGAGTTTGAGGGATCCTCACTCTCCTTGGGTAGGACTGTTATATTGGCCTCACTTGAGGGTAGGGGGGAAGTTATGTTGGCTATGTGCTGACTCCAGAATTGTTAATAAAGGGGGGTATCAGAGTCCAAGACTAGCTTATAGTAATCAGCTGGAAAGCCGTCACTTCTTGTGACTTGTGTGGGGCCATTGCTAATATGGCCGTTCTTAGTTCTTGCTGAGTCAGGGGTGCCTCCAACAGCTCCGTTTGGGAGTCCGAGAGTTGGGGAAGGGGGAGATTAGCTACAAAATTACCACAGGCCTTTTTGTACCATTGTATGTGCAAGGCATATAAGTTTTTATAGAAGGCTGCCATAATGGTATTGATCTCCTGTGGGGTTGTGGCGTTCATGCCCTTGGGGTCAGTTAGTTGCACTATATGCCTCGCCACTTGCTATTTTTTCAAGTGGTACACTAATAGCTTGCTGTTTTTCTCCCTGTGTGCCCAGTATCTAAATTTATTCCTCTGTAGCTGGAGCTCTGCCTTTCATGTGGCCAGTGTGTTAAGCTCGATTCTCAGAGTCATGATCTCATATATCAAAGAGGGGTTCTTTAATTGTCTGTGGTTAGTTTTATAAATGTCTTCTTTCTCCTTCAAGCTACATTCCAAGCTCCCTACTTTTTTTCCTGAGCTTCCTCCTGTGGGAGGCATAGCTGATTATCTTCCTTCTCATGTTAACTTTATACCCTTCCCAGATTCTCACTGACGAGGCTGAGCCAGGCTTATTGTCCCCAAAATAGTGCTGTGATTCTATCTGGAGCCACCTTTTAAAGTCTGGGTCCTGGAGTAGTAGAGGATCTAATCACCATTCGGTTGATTTGGGTTTGAGTAAGCCCACCGGGTATGTAAGAGTGATTGGTGCATGGTCTGAGATATCTCTCTCTCTATATATATATATATATATCTGGGGGCTATGGTCATCTGCATGAAGGTAGTGGTTGTGCCTGGGGAGGTGAGCCAAAATCTATTCTACTGGCCATCTCACGGGCAGCAGAAAAATATGTGTAATCTCTGCCTGCTGGATGTCTAGTTCTCCATATGTCCGTTAAACGATGCAGGCTTATAAGGCTGTGCAAGGCCTGCAGCACCTGCGAGTGGGGCTCTGGTCTAGAGTTAGAGCGGTCTAATATGTATTCCAGGGTGAGATTAAAATCCCCCCCCCTCCCCATTATAATATCTCTGTCGTCTGAGGCCAGGTACAGTAATGCCTGAGATAACCCATCTATGAAATCCAGTCTATCTTTGTTTGGGGCATAGACATTAGCCAGAATGAGGGGACCTTTGGGGGTTTCCACTTTCACTAGCACCCACCCTCCTTGATTATCTGCCCTGGTGTCTAGCACTTTCCCCTGGTGATTTCTATGCCCTAGGATTGCTACCCCTTGTTTTGCCTACTTGGAGAGACTATGTACTTCCCAGCCCACCCACTCCCTTTTTAATGTATTGGCTTCGGTTTTTACCAACTTAGTTTCCTGTAGAAAGGCTATTTGGGTCTTGTATTTTTTCAGGCGAGCTAGCACCTTTTTCCACTTTATTGATGAGTTTAGCCCCCTCACATTCCATGAGATGGCATTTACATTTTCAGGGCTAGCCATCATCATAGTTTTCTAGGTTCATGTCAATGTCTTCTGTCATGGTCTTGTTTGAGCCATAGAATACCCCCATGCTCTGTGTACTTGTAGTCCCCATTCCCTTCTTTCACCATCTCCTCTCCTGGACCATTGTTACTAACTCCTGTACAACCCATCCTAGTCAATCTATATGCCTGATGTCATGATGCCACATCAGAAGGAGCTGCACAGCCCTTTGTTGCTGTTTTAAGAAGATAAAAAAATAAAAAATAATTAAGGTACAGTGCTCTGGTTGGGGCTGAAAAAGCAGGGGATCCCCGGTGACTGCAGGGTTCGCTGGTGCCTAAAACCAGCTATGCTGCTTTGTCTCCCTATAGTGTTGTATACCTGTACATACAAGAGAAAGTGAAAGAATTCAGAGAGATCACATCTTGCTCTCCACTCCAGGTACACTCATGGTGCCCTGGTCAGGGTTTTTAATAAGAAGACACCATAATGAAGATAAACAAGATTCTTATACAAATAGCAATACAGGAACACCCCCTTAGGGGAAAAGTAAGCCCTGTATGTTCCCAGACCATGGACTGATAGATTTTCCTTAACTGTCAATGACCGTGGGAACTACAAGGGAAGGGGTCTCCTTTGAGAGCCAAACTATTGAAACACACCTCTGTGGATGCACTACCCTATTGAACTTGCCCTAAGTGGCAGAGAGTCCTGGGAAACCTAACTAATGCAGTCAGCCACAAAGATTATTTGCATATCCTGCCTAAATGCACCTTAGGAGCACTACCTTTCTTCTGCCCCCTGTGCCCAGGCTGAAATTGCTCTGTACCTGAGCAATCGACAGTGATCCAAATGTCTATGACCTCAGTGGTCAGCACCAGCAAGCATCTTCAGCACCTTGGTGCTGCCTGGGCTATGTTGAGATTCAGCTGCAGCGGGGAGTTGTGAGAGGAGAACCTTCTCTCATTCACTGTTCCCGCAGTCCACCCTCTCCGAAGAACATTGTGAGAGGGGGGCTTGAGAACATACCCTTATTTCCCATGGGAAACCAGCCCAATAATGGATGACAGCGGTATGAATAAGAAAGTGAGGGGGAGCATGCAAGGTAAGGGTCCTGCATCCCACATCGCCTGGTCCTCAGTGGTACAAATCATGACTATGCTCAGAGGTTCTTGTTAGACCCACGCTCACCAGGTCTGTCTTGGGGGTGGGGGGGCCTCACAACAGTTAACAGCTGTACATTTCCACATAAGGTGCATCTCCTGAGAGATAAGGAGCAGGTTTCCCTGCTACCAGAGCTGCCCTTCCACAGCAGTGCATCAGGTGGTATCTAATATGCCATTTCCCTCCAGCATGCCTTTTTCTAAACAACCCCCCTGTCAGAGACAGCTGTAATGTTAACCCAGTGCAACAGGCACTACCTAAATATACAACTCTAGAATGAGTGCCAGCAAGGGGCACCAATGCAGCACCATGCTCAAACTTTAAAGAACTAAAGAACAAACTATATATTGTTAATTGCCACCCCATGGCTAGGTAAAAGGCCAGGGAAGGGCAGTGTCAGCGTGAGTTATCTCCCGAGATGCATTTGTTTAGTACCAGAGCCCAGGCAAGTGGCAGCTAAAGCCCACATTTCTTGTTGAGAGGTTAAATCTAGCTGTGTACGCTGCCTGTGGTCTTGTCAATTACACCATGAGGAGGGAAACTGCATAGTATGTCCCTTCCAGCTCTACCAGCGGCCTGCAGCTTCATTTGTAAATTACAGTCCTGTTACTATCTGAAAAGGCAGGCCACTGTCAGATAGAACTACCACTGGTTACCCTCAAAGGATCTCATTTAAGTCTATCATTACAGCTGAAGATAGGGTAAGAAAATACTAGCTGTTCTTGCTCTGGTGGTGGTTTAATGCTGGTTGAGAGGGCCACAAAGAAATCCTCATCCTTTGCTACTGAGTCTGACCAGTCTCAGTCCACTGAGGTTCATTCTGCAAAGGCGCTTAGCGGTGAAATGACTGGACTGTGCAGAGTGGCAGCTGACTCAGACATCTGTAGGCAGGTTGGAGTAAGATCCCTGAGCATCTCAAATCTGTTTGAAACTTTGACTGGAGTGTCGGCCAGGGGATGAGCTGATGGTACCTGAAAGGTTCAGTAGACACTGGCGGCTCTTCGAGTGAGCTCCAGATCTGGTGCTTTAATTTCTGTGGCATCAGCAGGTCTTCTGTTTGGGTGGCCCCGGTGAACTTCCTGCCACATTTCAGAGGGTGTAGGATCTGATGGCCCAGTAGCCCCAAATGCTTCGGCTTCCATGTGTACCAGGCTCAGGTGCTTCCATGCTGGTGCCCTTTGCATCTTGGGAGTATAGGAGTATCAAGAGATCTCCCCAGCATTGTCATCTAGGAACTGTTGGACTTGTTGTGGGGTGTCGAAGATCAGATATACTCCCTGGAACACTACATGGAGCATTGATGGGTAGTGGAGAGATGCCTGTATGCCCCTGTTATACAGCTCTTACCTGATGGTTTTGCAGGCTCTCCACTTCCAAGATAATTCTTGAGAGAAATCCTGGAACAGTAAGATCTTATGGCCTTCCCACATCAATGTTCCTTTGTCCCTGGCCACCCGGAGGTAATGCTCCTTTACAGGGTATTGCAAAAAACTGCACAATATTGAATGAGAACAGTCCCCCACTCTCGGTTTTGTGGCTAGGGACTGATGTGCCCTCTCCAATGTAGGTTTAGGAGCATTATTCATCTGGAGCAGTTGCGACAAGAAACTCGACAGAAAGGCTACCATGTCCCAGCCTTCCACATCTTCAGGGACCCCGACGATTCATAGGTTGTTTTGTCGGGCCCTGTTCTCCATGTTGTCCACCTTTTGGAGAAGGTATTTAATTTGTGAGGTATTATCCCGGATCAGGCTGTTGTGCATTTGCAGAGTTTTTTCCTGGGTGAGCACCATTTTCTCCGTCCCGGTAACTCTAGTATTGAGTGCTTGTAAATCCAGATTTGTTTTTGCTGTGGTCTCATTGAGCTGCGCTGTATCTGTCAAAATTCTGTTTACGCTAGTAGTAATATTAGCCAATCCAGCAGCGATTGTCTTTCTTGTTGTAGGGCCATAGTGATGCTACTAGCGATCCCACAGGAATTGCAACCCAAGAAGACGAAAGGCCCGGCCACTCCACAGGTCCCAGTGCCAGCTGCAGCAGTGCCCCTTGAGGTAGGTGCTGCACTACATTACACATAATGCTGTTCCTTTTTCTCCAAGGTGACCCAGGCGATTTTAGTATTTTTCTGATGCTGAGAGTGTAATTAGAGTTTTAGGCAGAATTCCTAGTGTCCATTGCGAATGCTGATAGCAGGATGCTGAAGGATGTTGGTCTCAGGTTTGCTCCTAGTACTCTAAGCTGCCACCATGTTGCTTGGCAAGCCTCACCCCCAAATTGTCTTATTTGAAATATTTTCTCCAGTCCTCAGTTTCACAAACAAACTGGTGCTGTAAGTGTTGGAGCATTGGCTACAATGGTCACAATGGTGATTTCCAGTGGGGGGTAGAAAAGTTGTAGATAATTCACTGCAATAGCACAGCTCAGGGTGCCCCACAGGACTTAGGAGAAGGAGATGGGGAGGATGGAACTTCAGCAACTTGAGCAAATGTGGAGATTTGTTTTTCTTTTTTTATTTTATGGGATGCCACCAAGGTGCCAACTTCCAATGGCATGCACTGGCATGCTGCCAGCTGGTACTCATTTGCTGGCCACTGCCCAGCTCACACTGTAGGATCACAGTTCAGGGCAACACACATAGGCTAGAAACATAGAAACATAGAAACATAGACTTTGACAGCAGATAAGGACCACTTGGCCCACCCAGTCTGCCCATTTCCATACCTACTGGATAAGCTGCAGATTCTAGTTAACCAACAGCCTGCTTCCGGCAACCCCCCACTATAATTGCTTTGTGTCTGTCCCATGCATGTTTGAATTCCCCCACTGTTTTAGACCCAACGACCTCCTCAGGAAGGCTGTTCCATGTATCCACCACTCTCTCCGTGAAAAAGAATTTCCTCACATTACCCCTGAGCCGCTCCCCCCTCCATCTTTAAACTGTGCCCCCTTGTTCTTACACATCTCTTTTCTGAAAGATGCTACCCTCCTGGACTTTTGATTCCCTTGAGGTACTTGAACGTTTCTATCATGTCCCCCTGTCCCTCCTTTCATCAAGGGTATACATATTAAGCTCTCTCAGTCTCTCTTCATATGGTTTCTGATGTAGACCCTGCACCATTTTAGTTGCCCTCCTCTGGACTGCTTCCATCCTGTCTATGTCCTTGCGTAGATGAGGTCTCCAAAACTGCACACAGTACTCCAGATGGGGTCTCACCAACTGTCTGTATAGAGGGATAACCACTTCCCTTTTTCTACTTGTGATGCCCCTTCCTATGCATCCCAGTATCCCCCTGGCTCTCCTTACTGACTTTTCACATTGCTTACCCACCTTTAGGTCATCTGATATGACTTACTCCCAGGTCCCTTTCCATTTTTGTTGTTGTTAGTACCTCCCCTGCTATTGTGTACTCTTCTCCTGGGTTTTTGTTTCCCAGGTGCATTACTTTGCACTTCTTTGCATTGAATCTAAGTTGCCATATGTCTGACCATTCCTCCAACCTTGCCAAGTCCCTTCTCATCTTTTCTACCCCTCTTGTGTATCAACTCTGTTACAGATCTTTGTGTCATCTGCAAAGAGGCATACCTTTCCCTCCAGTCCCTCTGCAATGTCACTTATAAAGATGTTAAAGAGGATTGGACCCAGTACTGAGCCCTGAGGTACTCCACTAGTAACCCCCCTTTCTTCAGAATGTGTTCCATTCACTATTACCTTCTGTGTCCTGTTGTGCAGCCAGTTTGTTACCCAGGCTACCACCCTGGGACCCACTCCCAGGCTGGCTAACTTGATTATTAATCTTTTGTGTGGGGCTGTGTCAAATGCCTTGCTAAAGTCTAGGTAGGCCATATCCACAGCCCCTCCCTGGTCTATTACTTTGGTCACCCAGTCAAAGAAATCAATTAGATTAGTTTGACATGACCTTTCTGCTGCAAATCCATGTTGCTTTGGGTCCTGTGCCCCGCTGGCCTCTAGGTACTCAACAATTCTTTCTTTCAGAAGTGATTCCATCATTTTCCCTACCACTGAGGTCAAACTTACAGCTCTGTAGTTTCCTGCTTCTGCCTTGCTCCCACTTTTGTAAAGGGGAATCACCTCTGCCCTCCTCCAGTCCTCAGGTACCACCCCATCCTGCCATGATTTGTTAAAAAGTTAAAAGACTGCTTCAGCACTAAAAAGAAGGAACTGTAGCAACCTTGGGGGAACATGAAGTCTAAGAGTTTCAATTTGAAAACAGCCACAGAAAGAAAAAAAATGTCTAGGTGGGCCTGGGGTGATTTTTTTAAGATATGAAGGCAGGGTATGTCCTTTTTAGGGCAATGGGAACTTTTATGGCACAATCCTGCTATAACAATTGGTGGTGTACCTATTTATTGGGCCTTGTGGTTGTCTCATGGATTGATCATGGTTTGTGATATTGTGGATAAAAAAGGGGGCATGTTGGTCTGTTTTCAGGACCTTAAAAATGCATTTAATTTACTGGGACAGGAATTCTGGGCTATCTCCAACTAAGCCACGCTTCAATTGGGAATTTCCACATAGCCTATCAGTTGGGTGAAACAGGCTTTACGGGGTGTTTAGGTAAATGGTTGACACTTTCTAGGAGACATATTAGCAGTTTATATAAAGAATTACAGCAGTTTTCTTTCTACAGGACTGGAGCAATCATAGATTAAAATGGTCATCTAAACTTCAGTGTGATATTACGACAAAAGTGTGGAATAGATGTTGGAATGCTGCCCATACCTCCTCCCCCATCCTAAACTTCAGCTGATACAAAAAATGATTCTGGGGAGATGATATCACACTCCTGTGCAACTGGTTAAAATGGATTTGTTGAGTTTGGATTTATGCTGGCGTTGTAATTCTGTCCCAGGGTCTATTTTTCATATACTATGGGACTGTCATTCTTTATACCAATGGTGGGTAGGTATTTTTCAATGCCCAGAAGCAGCTTTTCAAACTCCTATCACACAATCTCCTCTCTTTTTGGTTTTGGGAGATCCAGAGTCCTTAGACTTTCCTTCTAGGCAGTATAGGGTTTTTTTGTATGCTGCTGCCCTGGAGGCTAAACAAACCCTGCTTTTATTTTGGAGGTCCCAAACTATTCCACCTGTTATAAAATGGAAACAAAACTCTTATAAAAGCTGCTTCATTTTATCAGGTTATATTTTTAAGGTGGAAAGCACTGCCTTCTTTTTACAAAGTATGGGGTAATTGGTTATTGTATTCTGGGATCTCCTGGGGATGTAGTCGGTTAGGTTTCTGTTGGGTTAATATTCAATGTCCTGTGCAGCCAGTATAGTGTTATGCTTGTGCAACTATGTTAGTTTGGTTTTGGCTATTCATACTCTCTGCTCCAGAGGAATTACCACCCTGTAGGGGTACAAAAGGCAAGGAACCCTCAGAGAGGGTTCCACCCCTAGAGGTGCCATGGGACAATTCCCGTAGCTAAAGGTACCTTAGGAATCCCCTAAGGAGAGAAGTGCTGCTGCAGGAGGAGAAGGGGAGGATGGTGGGGCAAAGAAAAAGTGCTTCACAATGAGGCTGAGAGGAACTGCTTATATAGCTCAGGAAGTGGGAGTGGCTGGCTGCTTGGCCATTGAACTCCAGGCATAGCCTTTCCAATATGGTGTCCTGTGCAGCCAGTGTGGTGTTTTGCTTGTGCAACTATGTTAGCTTGGTTTTGGCCATTCACACTCTCTATTTGAGAGGAATTATCACCTTGAAGGGGTACGAAAGGCAATGAACCCTCAAAGAGGGTTCCACCCCTAGAGGTGCCACGTGATGATGTCCATGGCTAAAGGTACCTTAGGAATTCCCAAAAGAAATGTAGTAGTGAGCAAGCAGGAACTCTGACATAAGAGCAGTAACTGTAACTTAGTAGTAGAGAAGCATAGACAGTCTGATAACATAATGAGATGCTGAATTTGATGATGTAATGAAATGCCCAGGTTTGCATAGTATACTACTGATGGTTTACTTTGAGAATAGGAGATCCTCTAAGGAGAGAGGGAATGGCAGGACATCCTCTACCTCCATCCAACATCGGAACCTACCTAAAGAAACTAGTGGACACTACTGTGTTAACTAACAGTTATAACCTGAGGCAGTGCAGGAGAGAAAAAAACCCTATGAGGAGGAAATCTCTGGGGATCCAAGGCCTAGGTCACCTTCCCTCCAAGCTTGGGATAGTTTATTTAGTGACAGCTCTGCAGCTGCAATTTGGAAATCCCAATTAAAGGGAGGTGGAAAATATTCCAATTTGGAGGAAGGCTCTCGCTCGAACCATCTAGCGGAAATGCTGTGGAAGGTTGCGAGAAAAATCTGCAACATGATAGGCAACCAAGCCGGGAGGAAGAGAGCAATGACTGCTGAGGCACTCACCGGGCCTACTTGCCCTAAACTTAAACCAGGTGAACCAAAGACAGTCATAGAGAAAATGTGGTGAAGGTGCCTTGTTAGGGAAACTACTGAAGTCAATGGCTAACCGTTATAATGGAACACTAGAGACAAAGGAGGCAACTTTTTCCACCCTTCACAGCTAGTCTTAAATGCTACATCAGGAGCTGCTGAAGCTAATGCCAAGCTCAGAGTGAGGACGTTCCCAGCTATGGCCAGGTGAGAAAGACCCGGCCCCAAGTCAGACACACTCGAGATGCAGACTAAATGCAGAGCAGAACCGTCGGCTGCAGGGAACCTGTGCCAGAATGGTATGGCTGGCACACCATAAAAACTGATACAGAGCTGAAAAGCTGTTGATCAGCTGAATGAGCACTGGTATGCTGAAACGTAATGAGTGGTGAATGCTGAGACCTTGCAGGTCAAATGCAGATTGAGTACAGCAGACATCCCAGAGGCTGAAGCCGAGGGGATGCGGTAGGCATGAAGCAACAATTGCGTAAGCAAAAGTGGACCTGCACCTAGGTCAGAAAACAGTAGTAGTGATAGGTGGACCTGCATGTAAGTCTGCATAATATGTAGAAGTGAAACAGCACTGAATTGTTGGGCAAGCCAGCCAGAATGAAAAAGCCAAATCAAGGTGATAAATACTCTAAGGATTTTTGGTGGTGAGGCAGGACTTAGAACAGAAATAATTAGCCTCATGGGCCACAAATCCCCAAACACTTCCTAGTCCCCACTGTAGCACAAACAAGAAAGTGATGGAAGGGCTGAGAACCACATCCAGATATTAAAGCCTGGTTAATAGCCTCAGCAGGAGCTTTTTGCCTGACCTCAGAGTAGAACAGGGTGAATAAATATAAAAGGAACATCTGTATGGAGTATACCAAGTTGTAACTGCAATAAACAAATAAGGAGACTCAATGCTGTGAAAGCAGGTGTAGCCAGGCAGTACAATGAAGCTGCTATAATGAGGCAAGTCGAATGAAAGAGCATGACTGAGCTGCATAGCTAGGTTCAGTGTAAGCCTGAGTCAGGTGAAATCAATTGAATATGCAACATGGAGGAGCTATGGTTGAGCAGAAACACACAGATAATGATTGCAGTTGCATTGCAGTAGTTTGAGAGTTGTGAGTAACTGAAAGCATGCAGTAGGAGCCTGGAACAATATGCTAGGAGTTTAGAAACAAAGCCCCACCCCCCCAAAAAAAAAACAAAAAAAAAACCAAAGCCAAAGACACAGAAACACAGAAAACAGGAAACAAAGAAAAAAAAAGCACACGCATAGCTGAAGGCAAACTACAAACCAAAAGCAGGAAAATAAACACAAAAATCCAGCAAAGACAAGCACAAGCAATGGGAGGGGGGGGCTCAGCCAGCCCTGCAGGCCCCAACTAGCTCAGAGAACAGGCAGACAGAGCCTTTGGTTGCAAAGAAAAAGTGCTTCACAATGAGGCAGAGAGGAACAGCTTATATAGCTCAGGAAGTGGGAGTGGCTGGCTGCTTGGCCATTGAACTCCAGGCATAGCCTTTCCAATTCTTATAGATGTGAGTGATGGCAGTTTGTGATGGGGAGGGGATGAGAGAGACTGCCACCATCCATAAAGGTATTTTAAATTGTTGTTTCTAAGGATTGTTTCAATCTAGTGTTTACATGCCACTGTGAACCATATTTCATAGAAGTGGTTGCAGTATATTATTATCACATTATTAAGTGGTTTTGTGTTTGATAAATTGATATATGTATATGTGTATGACCTGGTCTTGACCAGAATGGTGTCTCTTGAGTGGATTATACTGTTTTGTGATGCTTGTTAATTGCTTTTATTTTTGAAAATCAATAAAATTAGTTTATACAAAAAAAGAAATAAAACAATGTTTTTAAATTTTTTTATGGGATGCTACCAAGGGGCCAACAACCAGGGGACAGGCATTGGCAGACTGCCAGCTGGCGCACACGTGCTGTCCTGCCCACTGCCCAGATCACACTGCAAAAGGCTGCTTCAGGACTTAGGAGAAGGAAAAATAACTGCTGCAAGCAAGCCTGCAACTTGGGATGTCAACATGGGGGGGGGTGGAGAATGAGAAAGGACCTAAACATGCTTGAGGAGTGATTGAGAGTGTGGCAGCTAAGATTCATGCAAAGAAGTGCAAAATCATGCACTTGGGCAAAGAAATCCAAGGGAGGAGTACAAAGTGGGGGTACTGACGGTCACCAGTCAAGAAAGGGACCTGGGGTGTAATCATATCTGATGACCTAAAGCTAATTAGACAATGTGAGAAGGCTGTGGGATGCTAGGGTGCATAGGGAGAGGTATCACCAGCAGAAGACTGGAGGTGGTTATGTCATTGTACAGATCACTAGTGAGACCTCATCTGGAGCACTGCGTCCAGTTCTGGAGGCAACATCTCCCAAAGTACATAGACAAAATAGAGGCAGTCCAGAGAAGGGCAACAAAAATGGTGCAAGGACTGCACCAAATGTCATATGAGGAAAGACTTGAGGACCTCATGATGTATTCCCTGGAGGAAAGGAGAGGAGAGGAGAGGAGAGGAGAGGAGAGGAGAGGAGGGATATGATAGAGACATTCAAGTACATCAGGTGTAGAAACAAGGTACAGGAGAGTAGCATCTTTCAGAAAAGAAGGTGCACAAGAACAAGGGGGCATGATATGAGGCTAGAGGGTGGTAGGCTCAGGGGCAACATGAAGAAATACCTTTTTTAATTCATATCAGCTTTATTTTTAAAGAGGCACTATTCCAAATTATTATAGCACCTGTACACTAAAATTCAACAAATAAGTTCTAAAATCATATGATCAGCAGAGCATAAACCAATTTTAACAATTACAATCAGGGAAGGCAAGTTTGAACAAGTATGTTTTTAAAGCAGTTTTAAAGCACTCCACAGTCAAGCACTCTCAGATCCAATGAGATAGAAAGTTCCACAGGGTAGAGGCCACAAACTCAAAAGCCCGAGCCACAGATGTCTTCAACGGGACCCTGAAAACCTCTAGCAATCCCTCGTCGGCAGAGCAGAGCAGTCAAGGGTGCAGTAGGGATAAAGGAGCTCTTGCAGGTGACTTGGACCCTGTTCATGTGGGGCTTTATAGGTCAGCAAATGGACCTTGAAGGTGAGCCAATGTAGTCTACGCAGCACAGGTGTAACATGACTGGATCGAGATCACCCAGTCAGCAACCTGGCCGCTGCATTCTGCACCAGTTTCAAGTGGCGGATATCAGCCCCTGGCAGCCCAAGGTACAGGGAGTTACAGTAATCAAGGCAGGAAGTCACGAAAGCGTGGACCAAAGTTGGAAGATCGTCAGGTGGAACAAGGTGCTTAATCTGGGTGATACTCCTCAGATGGTAAAACGTGGTTTTCACGATGGCCAACACCTGAGAACGTAGTGTCAGTCTATCGTCAAAAATAATGCCCATATTCTGTGCCTGCTCAGAGGTCAGCAACTGTCTTCCTCCTAGCCAAAGCCTGGATGCCTGACCAGCCACTGACCCCTCTACCCAGTGACCTGGGTCCACTAGCAACACCTTGGTCTTGTCAGGGTTCATCCTCAACCAGCTGATACTCATCCAACCAGCTGGTACTCATCCAGTCCTGGATCTCAGCAAGGCAGTTTTTACAGAAAGAGTAGTGGATTTCAAGAATGCATAGGATCGACATAAGAGTACTCTAGCAATAAGGAAGAGATGGTAAGCTGCAGATCAACTAGGGTCTGCGGTAATGCATTAGGTAGGGAAAAGGGCAGACTAGGTGGACCACACTGTCCTTGTCTGTCATCATCTTCTGTGTATTTGTGTGTGTATCTGTATATCTGTAGGTGAATGAAAAGAGTTTGAAACTGCCACAAAAAGAAACATGAATTTGTGAATGTGAATGAAGAATGATATACTGTAACTTTGTAATGGGATGTTGTCAAGGTGCCAGCTACCAGTGGCCAGGCACTGTCCTGCTGCCAGCTGGCACACACTTACTGCCCGGTAAAATTAGTAAATAAAAGTGCTGTAACTCCCCAAAAAATCACATGCCAGGCTTCTGCCAGGGGCTTCAGTCAAAATCTGTATTTGTAAAGCTCTGTTAAAATCCTAGTTCTACAATGAAATAAAAAGTGTGCTGCACTACTAAGATTTGGCAACAAGTGGCACTGGCAGACAGCCATATCGTGCCTCATCTGCCCTCTACCTAGCCCCAAGCACACTCCTCCTCCTCATCTATAGTACAGTCTCTTCCCTCTCAGGCAAGCCCTCGGCCCCAGAGACCTGCTGCAACACTGCTACTCAGCCTCTCTTTTTATTTCTTTTTCCTCCTAGATAAATAATATAACCCTTCAGAAGTCCTGCTGTTGCAGGACTAGTGTAGGTCAAACTTCTGAAGATTTATTTTGCTTTGAAGAATTTTCTAGCTGATCAAACTAGAAGTGGATCACCACCCTGCCTGAGCCACCAGACAGCCCCATGACTAACTAGCATGTGAGTAAGCTTTCACACTGGCTCACATAGTCAAGCTGAGTCTAGCTCCAAAATGAGACTGTGACTCACACTGTGTGCTAGTTAACTGTTTCAGATGTGAATTGTGTTTTGACTTGTTCACCTGGTCTAAACCAGTCAGAGCAGGGTGAACCAGTTGAACCAAAAGTCCACCTAATCCCCTATAAGTTTGTCACAGTCTGAAAGAACTGAACACCCAAAGTTCACCCCTATGAGATACTTTTAGTCTCAATCCTGTCAACAGACATGATTGAGACCTATAAGTATCTCATGGGGTAAACAAAATTTGCAGATGTGGAGTCTCATAAATAGGAAGAAGAGCACCAGAACATGAGAGCATGACATGAAGCTTGATGTGGGGAAGTTTAAGAGGGATGTGAGGAAATACTTCTTCACAAAAAGGGTGGTGGACACCTGGAACAGTCGAAAACAGTGGGATGTTCCAAGCATGCATGGGATAGGCACATGGGTATAAAAAACAGATTAGAGAGGATGGAGGGATATCTGTGACCAAATAGAGTCTGTGGTATAGTGATAGGGAGAGAAAACAGGGCAGACCAGATGGGCCTACTGATCCTTTTCTGACGACGCATTCTATGTTTCTATGTTATAAAGTGTTCATTTTGTAGAACTGAACTTGCAGCCCTAGTCAATAGCAAATCGACAGGGGAATAAAAGAGGGGGTCAAGTCTAATTAAAGTGGACTTTGGAGAGGCACTGCAAACGATATCGCCGTAGTCAAAAATGGGGAGAATCACCTTAACGAGGATTTCTTTTCGACCTGGAAGTGGAATGCATCTCCTGTTTCTGTAAATTTTTCCAAGTCTGGGGTGGAGCTTCTTGTAGATTGCATGCACAAATGAACAGAACAATCAAGCTGATGATCCAACCAGACCCTGAGGTACTTGAAGGAGGAGACATCTTCAATAGTTGCACCATCTAGGGCATGAAAGGAAGGAAGGAAGGGGGGAGAATTTAGCAAGCTTGTGCCTGGTGACAAAATTCAGAAACCATTTTCTTTGCATCGAGGGATAACTGATTTTCTCATATCATATCATACATCACTCTGCCTATGCAAATCAACAGCTCAGAGCTTGTCAAATTACAGATCCAATTTAATTCTGGGGAGTCACTGAAGGACAGTTTCTACTCAACCCTCCCAACACTCTGAAAATATACAACATAGTAACACCATTGACAAAAAACTCCACATTCCATTTAGTGCCCAAAAAGGATATCAGATTCAAAGGTTTTATATCCTGGTTACATAAAAAACTAATACTGTCAATAATAAAACTTAACAGGTAAGGCAGCCCAGTGGCTTTGCACTATCCTGTTAGAGACCCTGTTTTAATAGACAGCTCCCCAGGTTCTGGTCTGGAGGACCTGAGTGTGGCTGTGGTATATGAGTGAAACCCAACCATAATTGGGAGGGGAAGCAAGCAAGATGCTGATGTCCTGCATGCAGACCACAGGGCAGTATTGACAACAGCTTCATGAGTTATGCAATTGCACACCCTCCTCCCTCCCTCCCAGACAAACAGACAGAGGATTGGCAGCAGATCCTGCTGTAGAAATGGAATAAGAAAAAAAAAAAAGAATTTTAAAGTAAGCTTATTATTTCATGAGCACCTACTTAAAGAAAGGGCTGAAGTACAATAGTTAGCTGAGAATCATCTTTGGAATGTTTAGAATGTAACCAATCAAGATATGTTTTCTTTCTGTAAAAAGGTAGTAGAAGTCTTTGTAAGGCACTTTATAGACATAAGAATACATACTTCTATACAACTATTTGTTTATAGTTCTACTTTGAGTGTTCCCTTCTTTATAACTGACCTTGAAAACTACCCTTATTTTCAGGGAAGCTAAACACATTATATTCTTTTTGATGGCATTAGTGCATTGCCAGCTGGTTTACCACATGCATCAACTATCCCAAACTGCAGTTAAAATGCTGTATTAGTTGCAGAATATGTGAACTCTAGATTTAGATTTAGAAACATTATACAACTTCAAGGACACAGCTCACTGAAACTCAATATAATATTATACGCTAGGCTAGCCATGATTTAAAGAAGATGATAACTGTTGAATCGGCATAGAAACACAAACAATGTCAGCAGACAAAGACTATTGGTTCATGTAGTCTGCTCTATTATTCCCTATCCTACCTCAGGATCTATTGTCTAGTTGGGCTTTTGTCCTTGCCTTACCTCCCCTTGCCCTGTACTCTACTACTATCCCTCTGAGTAACTCCCTGAAAAACTATTAAGCCTTTTACTTGGTCCTATCCATGTTTGAAACTATCAATGGTTCTTGCACCCACCATCTCTACCAGTAGGGTGTTCCATGTCTCAACCATGAATCATCAAGAAATAAACATCAGTAAGAATAACAAATACTTACAGAGAAAAATCATAGTGATGATAAAAGTTCACTCTGCTAGGGTATGGCTTCAATTTGTAGTGTACCCATACATAATAACAATAAACCATTGCTCAAAATGATTCACACTGGGGACCGGATGCACTAGCAATGTCTAGTGTTCACACTGGGGACCGGATGCACTAGCAATGTCTAGTGTAACAACCTATAGATTGATGTATTTATTTTATAGTTCTTTAATAGACCTTCTAAGATTCCTCAGCCCAACTCCCACTGTCAGCAATCTTCCCCTCCATTTTCAGCCTTTATGAAGCATGTATTTTTTGTTGCTATTGAAGTGAATAACATAGGGACAAATGACCAGGCTGAGAATGGGATAAGAGCAGTGCAAGAGGAGTTTGCAGAGTTGGGGAGGGGTCTTAGACAAGTAGCATGTACGGTAACCTTCTCGGAGGTGCTGCCTGTCTAAAGCATGGATACTGATAGGGTACTCCACACCATGGGATTCAATGAACGGTTGAAAAACTGGTGTGCAGCTCAGGGTTTTGGCTTCACTGGGGACTGGGGAGCCACCTGGAGGGATGCAGGCCTGTACTGGCGTGATGGTCTTCATCTGTCAAGGGGGGAACCAGGATCCTAGGTGACAGGTTTAAATGCTTCATTGGTAAGCATTTACACTAGCCAAGGGGGAGACACTGAAAAGGAGAAGGGAAATCCCAGCCTTCCACCCCACAAAACACAGTAGTTAGAGTGGTAAACACCAAGGTAAAAAAGTCAGTAGTGAGCAGGACAGGGGTAAATGCAGAAAAAGGCAGTACGGACAGGGATGGTGCTAAAAGGGGTAAGGCCATCATAAAATGGAGGGAGATGAGTGTCACAAACCCACTCAGCAGGTCAGCCCTCTACTCCCAAAGTGCCAACTTCCGAGTGCAGTCTTGTGAACAGTTAACAGAAACAGGGTAACCTTTCTGTCTGTTTTGTGGGTCGAATCAAACTTTGGTCTCAAGTTCTGGAGGGATTCAAACTGTCAACCTCTTGCTAGCATACCCAATGCACAGGCTCAGATAATTCTGTCTTTGGGGGGCCATATATCTTTGCCTACGGGCACCCAACCAACTGTATAAAAATGAACCCTTAAGAACTCTAATAATAGACCTCAGATTACTCTTACCTTTTCCAGTTTGGTATCACCATTCAAGCTTATGTACAGTGTCTGCTTTAACCATATATACTTCACTTGTTAAAGAAAAGAAATTCAAAGACAGACCAAGTAGGCTCTAAAAATAGAGTTTTACTAAAATAGATACAAGTATGTAAAACATAAAATACAGAACCGTTATATCACAAGAACCATGCAACCTTTCAAAAGAACAAGAGTTTAACAGTGTAATTCCTACTACAGTACTTAGATTTGTCTCTCTCCAAATACCTGCTTAAAATGCTCAAAGATGTTTCTTTGTCAGAGGGTAGATAAAAATGTCTCTGAAGGAAAACAGAATCTGTTTAAAAAACTGTCTTTGCCAACCCCTTTATGTGAGGTCACCCAGCTCCTCCTCAGTTTATGAAAAATCATACACCCAGGATATTTTATCTTATTAGAAGGTAAGATAAGCAAGGTTACATCAGCAGAAACTCCTTTCCCCATGTGACTTCCCCAATCAAGTCTGTAAATTTCCTTTCCCCTATGAGCAGTATCCCCTCTCACACAGACATCAAAGTATTTATGATTTTGCACCAGTGTGCCATAACCTGGTTTCCTCCTCTAACATCATAAAATGGATATTGATTTCCCTCTTAGCAGTTAAAGCTATATTCAACTTAGAAAAATAGGAGATTCTTGATTAAGGCCTGTTCTAGTCTGTAATTAGCTTCTTGCCTTCCAGGTAACACCTTGTACCTAAATCCTGAGTGTGTGTGTGTCAACTCATATGCTGTTTCATCATCTCTCATGAGAGACAGTCCATAACACATTTTTAAATTACAAAAAATCATAGTGTACTCAGAACTGGCTGTCCACGTGTCACAATCCTCCCCACCTAGACTGAATTTGAGGGGGTCTATCCCTGGCATGGGATGAGCTTCCCAAATCAGTTCACTACTCATACAGGTGAGACAGACCATCTGAGTTCTGGTTTCTGGGTCCAGCTCCACAGTATGTACGATTGTCATGTCATACCTTTGCAAAGCAAGATTCCATCTTAGCAATCTACCATTGTTCTTTCCCATCTGCATCAGCCAAACCAGGGGGTTGTGGTCAGTCTGCCCCAAAAAATGCTGCCCATGTTAGTATGGCTCTAATTTCTTTAGGGACTGCACTATGGCAAGACACTCTTTTTCCACAGTGGAGCATGCCTGCTCCCTGGGAAGTAACTTCCTACTCAGGTACACTGTGGGGTGATTTTTTCCTTGGCTGGAGGTCTGACTCAGTACTGCCCCAATACCCACATCTGAGGTGTCAGTCTGAACTATAAAGGGTTTACTATAGTCAGAACTTGTCAAAACAGGAGCACTGCACAGTGCCTCCTTCAATCTGGTAAAGGTTTCTTCACAGGCTGGGCCCCAGGAAATTTTCTTGGGCATCCTTTTCTTTGTCAGGTCAGATAGGGGAGCAGCCAATGCACTGTAATTGGGTACAAATGTTCTGTAGCACCCTTCTGTCCCTAGAAAACTCCTGACCTGCTTCTGCATTTCTGGTCTGGGCCATGCCTGGATTACCTCTATCTTTATTTAGTTAGGATGGAGCTGTCCCCAGCCTACCACATGCTCGAGGTATGCCACCTCTCCCATGGCCACCTGGCACTTCTCGGCTTTGACAGTGAGCCCAGCCCTCTGTATTCTGCCCAGCACTTTCATAAGGTAGGATAGGTGTTCCTCCCAACTGGTACTAAAGATGGCAATGTCATCCAGGTATGCCACGGCATACTCCTCAGCACCATCTAACACCTGGTTCACCAACCTTTGGAAAGTGGCCGGGGTGTTCTTCATTCTGAAAGGCATTACTTTGAATTCAAATAAGCCTATCGGAGTGAAGATGGCCAACCTCTTCCTAGCTCTGTCTGTTAACTCTACCTGCCAATACCCCTTGGTGAGGTCAATGGTCATAAGGTAGATCACCCCTCCCAACTTGTCCAGGATTTCATCCGTCTGGGGCATCGGGTGGGCGTCTGACTTTGTGACTGCATTCAGTCCACGATAGTCCAAACAGAAATGAGCAGAGCCATCTGGCTTAGGCACAAGGACTTTGGGTGAAGCCCAGGGGATGTGGGATCTCTGGATTACCCCTAAATCCAGCATCTCCTCCACTTCCTTCCTAATGTCCTTTTGGACAGCCTCTGACACCTGATATGCTGTCCACCATATGGGCGTCTGTGTCCCTGTCTCCACATCATGTGTCGCTAAGGGGGTTGGTCCAGGCTTGGCGCTAAACAAAGGGGCAAAGTCTGCTAAAACCTCCCTTACTTTCTAGATCTGGTCCAGGGTCAGCTGGGGAGACAATGTTACTGCCTCCACGGAGGTCTCCTGCTTACTTTCTTTCAGAAAGTCCAGAAGGGGGGTCTCCTTCATCCATCCCCTCCCCAGGACTACACACTGCAAACACCATGTCAGCCCTATGTGCATATGGCTTCATCATGTTGACATGGTGCATCCTTTCTGTCTGTCTTTGGTCAGGAAACTCTACAATATAGTTCATGTCATTTAACTTCCTAACCACTTTGTACAGTCCTGCCCACTCAGCCTACAGCTTGTCTTTCCAGACCAGAATAAGGACCATGACTTCCTGACCCACCATGTACGAGCGAGCTCTGACTCTGCGGTCGTACCACACTTTTTTGCTTCTGTTGGGCAGCTGCCAGGTTGCTCTAGGCTGTCCCCATAAGCTCCTTCAGCCTTTCCCTAAACTTAAGGACGTAATCCACAATGGGAGTTCCCTGGGTGGTGTGCTTGCCTTCCCAGTCCTCCTGGATCAAGTCTAGGGGCCCACATACCTGGCGTCCATATAAGAGTTCAAAGGGGGAAAATCCTGTCGACTCTTGGGGCACCTCCCTGTATGCAAACAACAGGTGGGGAAGGTATTTCTCCCAGTCTCTCCCATGCTGTTCAGCAAACGCCCAGCGCATTGACTTCAGGGTACCATCGCATCTTTCCACAAGCCCATTGACTTGTGGGTGATACAGTGTCATGCATCTCTGCACTACCCACACTTCTCCCATAAACATTTCATCAGGTCCGATATGAAGGAACCCCCTCGATCGGTGATAACCTCCTGTGGAAACCCATCACGGGAGAAAATGCCAAGTAAGGCATCTGCCACTTTGTCCTCAGTGAGGATAGGGCAACTGCCTCTGGGTACTGGGTGGCAAAATCCACCACAGTCAGGATAAATCTCTTCCCTGAGGAGCTGGCGGTATTTTAAAGGCCCCACAATATCCATTCCCACCCTCTGGAATGGCTCCTCTGCTATGGACAATGGAATCAGGGCAGCTTGGGTTTTCTTGCCCGCCTTCCCTATTTCTTGGCACCTGTGACAAGACCTGCAATACTCCTTCACCTGCTGGGTGAAGTTAGGCCAATAGAAATTCTGGGCCAACTGCTGCATAGTGCGTGCAATTCCCAGATGACCAGGCAAGGGAATATTATGTACAATCTTGAGCAACTGCTCATGATACCCCTGGGGAACAACAAGCTGCCTGCCTAGCACCCCTCCCTCTGTCTGTACTGCCTGAGTATACATAAGTCCATTTTCCCAATAAACCTTATGTCTGCCATCACCTCCTTGTGCACCATCCGAGTCTGCCCAAACCCTCAGCTTCTCTAAACTAGGGTCACTTCTCTGAGCAGCTGTCAACCCCTCACATTCCCAAGGCATAGGACAGGTCCCATTCAGTCGCTAAACTAGGGTCCCTAGCACTAGCATCGGGGCAGTCAGGATCACTGTCAATCCTAACCCTTTGACAATGAGTCACCCCTCAATCTTCAGAGTAATCCTCTGTAGCTGTGTGGTTACTTGCTACTGGGGAAATTTATATCCCCTTTTCATTAGTCTCCCCATCTAGAGACACAGGCTGGGGAACCAGCCTCTAAGTGGTTTCCACAATGGTCTCTGAGGGGTTCAGGGAACTATAATTTTCCCTTGCCACTTGGCTACAGGTAACTGCACACACCATCCCCTGTTTTAGATTGTTACCCAGGATCACATCCACTGCTAAGGTTTTGGCTACAGCCACCTGTTGCACAGTTCCCACTGTTTCACCCCAGTCCAGGAGAACACTGGCAAGGGGCAATGTTTTCGCCTCACCAGTAAAGTCCTGTACAGTGACGTATTTAATTGCAAGTTGACCCGGCTCTACTAGATCCCCTTTTACCAAGGTCAAGGATGCCCCTGTGTCCCTTAACCCTTGTGTCAGTACACCATTCACCATGACTGGGTGCATGTGTTCCCTCATGTTCACAGGCATGCTTCCAGGGACACACAAACAACCCACTTCTTTTCTTGTACCATTCTGCATATTATTGCTCATTCTTTTGGAACACTGTCTGGCAATATGCCCAGTTTCATTACATAACCAACATTCACTTCTCTTTCAGAGAAATCTTTTCTCTGAAACCTGGGGCTAACTGGTTTTGGTGGAGACAGTGAGGGTTTTAGCTGCCCTGAAGGTGCGCTTTTCCCTTTCTGTGCTGCATTGCCCACCCCATTCACTCTCAGAGCAGGTCTGCTCTTGGCATAGTGGTCCAAGAGTTCAGTAGCCTCTTGCACTGTTTTGGGATCTCGGTCCTCCAGCCTGGTTTTTAGCTCTGCTGGGCATGCCCAATAAAACTGTTCTAACAAAATCACATTTTCCATTTTATCAACAGAGTTTGCCTCAATTCCTTCCCACCAACATTTTAAAAACTGACATTGTTTCATGGCTAGCTCCTCATAGCTCATGTCAGGGCTTCTCCTGAGCTTACAAAATTTAGCTCTGTATGATTCAGCAGTTAATTCAAATTTTTTTGACAGTGCAGCTATAAGTTTGCTGTAATCATCACTGTCCTCATTGTTCATTTGACCTAATGCATCCCGAGCTTTCCCAGTAAGTAGCAGGGATAGCTGGAAGCTCCAGGACTCTCTAGAAATTTTAGCCTGAATGCAAACTTTTTTTAAAGAATTTAAAAAGGCATCCATATCCTCCCCCTCTTTAAATTTGGCTATCAATTTGGAGTTCAATTTGTAACCCAGTCCTGCAGTCCCAATTAAACTCAAGCCACTTACCTGCTCTGATACTGCTGGTTGGAATCGTAGCTTCTCCAGTTTGTGTTGCCTCTGGTGCTTCTGCTCCTCACGGTCAGTGTCTCTCTGTTTTTGTTCTGCCTCTCAGTATTCTTGCTCTGCCTCATGGCATTCTCGCTCTCTCTCTTCTCCTCTGCAGCTCGCTGGTACTCACGCTTCTCAAGGTCTGCCTTCCACTGTTTCCGCTCTGCCACTCATCTCTCTCTCATTCTCTCTTCTCCTGAAACTCCAGCTCCATCCTGCACAACTTAGTTTGCAGCCTGAGTACTTCTTGATCCAGGATACTGATGACCTTCCCCTGCTGCTGTGGCCCTTTGCTGACAGTGGCCCTGTTGCCCTCCTCATCGGATCTGGACACTGCACTGGCCACTAGCCCTGCCACACTCAAGGTTTCATCCTTTTCAGTGACGGTCTGTGACTCAGTGCTCTCTGTATCTGCTACCATCAGGGCATCCACTAGGTTCTGTTTGCTGGCTTTCACCTCAAACAGGACTCCTCTGTCCCCACACAACTGCCTTAAGTAGTCTACAGTGTGTCTGCTGTAGTTGGAAGCCATCTTCCCTAACTACTGTTACTCTGACTTGCACTTTAGGAAAAAAAATAAAATGGGTAGGAACTTGACTGTACGCCAAGTGATATATTTCTGTCTCCTTTTAAAATAAAACTCTGCCTTTTTCTTTCTTTGCAAGTGAGCTGACAGTCTCAAGCTGACACACTGAACAATAAAAGCTTGTAATACCAAAATTATCCTCACTGCAGCCAACCAATTTGTCACAAACCCACTCAGCAGGTCAGCCCTCTATTCCCAAAGTACCAACCTCTGAGCGCAGTCTTGTGGACAGTTAAAAGAAACAGGGTAACCCTCCTGTCTGTTTTGTGGGTTCGAATCAACCTTTGGTCTCAAGTTCTGGAGGGATTCAAGCTGTGAACCTCTTGCTAGTGTACCCAATGCACAGGCTCAGATAATTCTGTCTTCAGGGGGCCAGATATCTTTGCCTACAGGCACCCAACCAGGTGTACAAAAATGAACCCTTAAAAATTCTAATAAGAGGCCTCAGATTACTCTTACCTTTTCCAGTTTGGTATCACCATTCAAGCTTATGCACAGTGTCTGCTTTTACCATATATACTTCACTTGTTAAAGAAAAGAAATTCAAAGACAGACCAAGTAGACTCTAAAAATAGAGTTTTACTAAAATAGATACAAGTATGTAAAACATAAAATACAGAACCATTATATCACAAGAACCATGCAACCTTTTAAAAGAACAAGGGTTTAACAGTGCAATTCCTACTACAGTACTTAGATTTGTCTCTCTCTGTAAATAACTGCTTAAAGTGCTCAAAGATGTTTCTTTGTCAGAGTGTAGATAAAAGTGTCTCTGAAGGAAAACAGAATCTGTTTAAAAAACTGTCTTTGCCAACCCCTTTATGTGAGGTCACCTAGCTCCTCCTCTGTTTATGAAAAATCATACACCCAGGATATTTTATCTTATTAGAAGGTAAAATAATTAAGGTTAGATTAGCAGAAAATCCTTTCCCCATGTGACTTCCCCAATCAAGTCTGTAAATTTCTTTTCATCTATGAGCAGTATCCCTTCTCACACAGACCTCAAAGCATTTATGATTTTGCACCAGTGTACTGTAACCTAGTTTCCTCCTCTAACGTCATAAAATGGACATTGATTTCCCTCTTTGCAGTTAAAGCTACATTTAACTTAGAAAAACAGGAGATTCTGGATGGAGGGCTGTTCTAGTCTGTAATTAGCTTCTTGCCTTCCAGGTAACACCTGTGCCCAGATATTCAAAGGGATCGCCATGCACAATAGAGATCTGGCTGAAATGCAAATGCACCATTCTGCGATATTCAGCGGGAGGCAGCTGTGTCAATAAGTCACAATGCTTAAGAGCTCAATGGTAATGAATGCATGCACAACCATAGGGGAAGGAACCTTGAATAAATGGTGCAGTGCGATATTCAACAGCATGCGCCATGCGCAATAGGGGAGCAAGTGGAAGTTGCCCGATAGTGGAAATGATCCAAAATAAAAAGGAACAAGAGAGAGGCACAAGAACGCTACAGGGAAGCCAGAGGTGGGAGAAAGGTGACAGCAACTAGAAATAGGGTAGCAGTGAGTGGGACTGGGCAGGAGCAGGACAGGGCACACCTGGGAACAAACAGGAACAGGACAGGAGTGGGTAGCCTGTGCCACTGTGCAGGAGAGACAGGGAAGTGCCACAGTGGACTGAGGGCAGTGGCAGTAGGCAGGACAGCCAAAGGCTGGAGGTGTTCCTGGTGCAGGGGAAGCATCACAATGGACAGTGGGGGGCACAGGATAACAACTGCCGGGGGAGACACCAGTCAGGGACATGGCCAGTGCCACCTTCCAGATGGAGGTGGTAATGAGGTATGTGAGAAGGCAGGCAGGCAGGGGCACGGCCGTGGAAGGGCCTGTCAGCGGTATGCCCCCAACAGGCAGTACAAGCCCACACCACCTTCAAGCACTACATTGACACAGAGATTGTGGGCCAGTACCACCTGAACCGGGTGATCCTGAGGCGGCTCTGTGAGTTGTGCAGTGATGAGATGCAGGTACCCACACGACAGAGCCATGCTCTGTCAGTGGAGACAAAGGTGACAGCTGTCATGTGCCTGCTTGCCACGGGCACCTTCCAGACACCAACAGGGGACACAACAGGCATAACCCAGTCAGCCACATCATGCTTACTCACACAATTCCTCAGTGCACTGCTGCCACATGCTGCGGAGTACTTCTGTTTCCCCAGCACACAGGCTGAGTGCACAGCACACATGCAAGAGTTCCACAGGGTAGCACGTATGCCTGGAGTGCTCAGGGCCATTGACTGCACCCATGTGGCCATCCACATGCCACCTGGCCCGGATGGTGCAGCATACATCAACTGGAAGGGTTATACCAGCATCAACTGCCAGGTGGTGTGCGATGCCACGGGGCGCATAACCAATGTCTGTGCCATGCACCTTGGGGGAGCACATGATGCCTTCATCTGGCACCAGTCTGCATTGTGCCACAGGTTCAAGAGTGGGGACATCCCCACTGGCCACCTAGTGGGTGAGTATGCACATCACGCAGGATGACATGGGCAGCTGGGGGGGTGCATAGTCAGAGGTGCCATGGGTACCGGCCTTGTCGGCCCATGGCAGAGCGACGCTGACCACCATACTAATGCCCACCCTCTATACACAGGTGACAGTGGCTACCTACTCTGTCCCTGGCTGCTCACACCATACCGGTGCCCTGTGACCCCATCACAGCAATGGTACAATGAGGCACATGCCACCACACGTAATGTCATAGAGCGGGTGTTCGGGATGCTGAAGGCTCATTTCTGTTGCCTGGACACCTCTGGCGGTGCCCTACAGTACAGCTCCTCAAAGGCCTGTGGGCTATTCCTGGCCTGTTGCATCCTGAACAAAATGGCCAATGACTGTGGGATAGCTGTAGAGGTCGAAGAGGGGGACAGCGATGGGGACAATGAGGACGCTGGTCCAGATGATGATTGGCAGCCACTCCTTGGGCGAAGGGACCCCCACCTGATCTGGATGTCACAGCTGCACCGGGACACCATCACAGAGGAGCACTGCGACCAACACAGGTAGGTCATGGGGCCATGTGCAACCACCAATGGCAAGGGCACAACCCACAGACATGCATAGATGAACCCCAGGGGCAGATGGCAGCAAGGTAATTGGCTGAGCGTGGAACTGCACACACCGTCAGGGATGAGCAAGGCCTAACATGACGCACGGTCACACACACACACACACACCACAAGACATGCACAAGGGGTAGAAGGCACACTGTCCCTGACTGCAACCCCTAGCCACACATAGGCCCACAGATGACCACACCCAGTGCCCATCACTGTGCGTGTCTCAGACGCTGGGCACCATTGCACACTGGCGGACAGTGCAACGCATGTGTCATCATGCATACACCACAGTGGCCAGCAGCCAGGAGGGTGTGCACATGGACCGTGTGTGTGTGCAGGGCTGGGTGCCCCACCCGTGCATCACACATTGTACAACACACTACACACAGGGCAGCGTCAGACAGTAGCCATGGTGGGAGACAGGTCAGTCATGCGGCACAGTGCCATGGCCAACACGGATGCGTGGGTGGTCCTGCTGAGACCTGCCAGCCATGACAGGCTGACCATTGGCCTCATGGGGTGGCACTGACGGTCCCCCAGGGGTGACACTGCAGGAACACGACCGTGTTCGAGCAGGGGTCTGCAGCTCACTGAACATGCCTGCGCCAGGCATGCTCGGTATGCCCACAGCTGAACCCGGTGTTGACATGGAAGGTGTCACTCGATGCCGGGAATGGGGGGTGGATGTGACACTGCATGGTGTCCGCGTCACATGGGCAACAAACTGGGTGCCCAATGTGGCCATGACAACTGTGAACGCACATGTCTGCCTGTCAATGGCAGTGGTCACATCCTCCCGCTACCGGGCCATCTCTGCCAGAAGCAGAGTTTGGTCTCTGCTGCACCGCTCCTCTGCCTGACACAGAACCACACTGAGTGCGTCCACTGCCCTAACAAGCCATGACTGCTGATCTACAGAATCCTGGAATAGGTGGCTGTGCTCATCAAAGAGGTCATCCACCCGGATCGGCATGCTCTCCCTCATGGTATTCCTGGCTGTGCTGGGCATCACACCTTGATGATGGGCACTGCACTCCACAGCCATGCCGGGGCATGTCCACACGTGGTGCACTGAAACCGCCCCCCGACACTGTCCCCCCATCCCCATTGTCCGACTGCTGACACTGCCCCTCCAGCCACTGCTCGCCAGGGCTCACCGGTGCCACCACAGCGGCCACAACAGCCCTACCAGCCTGGATGCACACCAGTGCTGCTCCCTGGTGCATACAGGCACAGGCTGGGACTGTGATGTCATGCAGGCCTCCACGGTGGCACCACCCATGGCTATGCCCATGCTGTTACCTGCTGTGGGGCCATCCTGTGGCCCACACATATCACTGTCCATGATGTATGATCCATCATCATCGGTGCCAGATCCGGCACCAGTCCATGTCACAGCAAGCTGGCATACATGGACTCTGTCATGCTGGGACACGGGCAGGGCCTCCTCTGCACCAGCACCACCAACTTCAGTCCGGACAGACAGGTGGGTATACTGTGGTCTTGACCCTCGGACACCTGTGGAGGTGGATAGGCACTCCTCTGTGTCCAGGGTATCACCCTCAGTGGACACACCCACCACCGCTGACCCATGTAGATGCTCAGGAGCTGTAAGGGAACACAGTAACATTAATGACTATGCCCTACCCTGTGGCATTCCCCCCCCCCCACACAATGACAGCACAGGACCTACCATGCAGTGACGGGCTACCACCCATCTGAAAGCCACCACCTGGAACACCCTCTAGGGCACAACACCGCATGCTGCCAGCCACCCGTTCCTTCTGTGGCATCCGGCATGGCACATCTGGCTGTCCACCACCAGTTGCAGCACGTGCTGCCCTGATGGCAGCCACCTTATCTTTTATCCTCCTCTTGTCCATGCCCACCTTCTTCTTGCACTCCTGCATGGACTGCTGGTGGCTGCCATGCTGGTTGACAGCACGTGCTACCTCATCCCATGCCGCAGCACGGGCCTGTGGTGTTCCTCGCTGTCCACTGAGCAGTGGTTCCCTGTCGAAGTAAGCCTCAAACAGGGCATCTGATTCTGCCCGGGTGAAGTTGGGCCTCCTCCGTCTCCCACATCTCTGTTCCTCCTCCTCCTCATGTTCGGTCATTATTGATCCTGTGGGAATGACAGGTGTTCTCCCTGAATGTGCAGTCCCATGCATCTCCCACACACCACAGTCCACATTTCCAAACAGCATACAACCCACCACAATAGACTGCAATACCAAATAATGACCTCTGAAGCCCCATGTTGCATTTATATAGTGCAAGGCATGCAAATGATGTGAGGCACAACTTTAAGTGGATGCTAATGCAGTGGCTGCACCATGGAATTGCTGATGAGCTGATTTGCATATGCTGGCTGAATATTGTGCTGTTGCACCTTGCGCAATTGTGTTGAGCGTGCTCAGGCAAAAGTACAGCTCTGTGACGTGCACAGTAGGCACAGCACGGCACATGCCCGGGGTGCTGACACTGACACCTGCCATGCTGATGATGTGCTGAGCATGGGAGGCAGTGCAGAGCACTGCCACCAATGTGCCAGCAGCACTACTGCACTGTTCACACGTATAGCACTCATGCCCTGGAGTGTCGTAGGTGCCATGGTGCCGCAGCACAGTAGGCCACTGCAGGGCATCACACACAGGCATCCGACTGTGCTATATGCAGGGAGTCCCAATTGCACTGTGGTGGTCCATGCGTGACAGACCCTTTGCCCCCTAGGTGCCATGCATCCATATGGGTGCACCCCTAGCGCGCTATTCGGTGACAGTGCAATGGGGACTGGCAGCACTGTACCGCGCAGCATCTGCACATGGCGTACATGTGCTAGAGCGTCATTTTGAGATCCTAGCTGCAGTAGTCATGGCACGCAGGAGAGCAGCCTTGTGGAGCCCTCTGGAGCTGGCCAATTTGGTGGTCATTGTAGAGCCCCATGCTGGGGCCCTGTTTGGGGATGTGCCCTTAGATAGGGCAAGGAGTGCAGTGTGGGAGGAGGTGGCAGTGTCACTGGAGGGGGGCCACCAGTATCTCCAGAAGTGCAGAGCAGTGTCGCCACCACTATGGGGACCTCCGGCGGAGAGACCCAGACAGGCTTGCTTGTCTACAGGCACCTCCAGGTGAGGCACAGTGCCACATCCAGGTAGGTGCTCCATCCATACACTGGTAGTGTCCGCCTGGGCATTCGCGGTGGGCATGTGTCCACTGGGGGGGCCATCCAGTGTGGGCAGTGTTGGTTGTGGTGGGGTTACGGCATGGCTGAGCTGTGAGGAATCACACACAATGGGGGCGGCTTTTGCTGCTGTTTTGCACTGATGTTTCCCTCTCCATGTTTGCACCCTAGGCCCTGAGGAGAGGCGACAAGCCCTAGAGGCATGGGCACATGTTGAGCAGGAGGCTGCCTGGCAACAGCCATGTGATGGTGGGCCCAATCAACAGCAGCGCCCAGATGTAGCTGATGCAGGTGAGTACCTTTCTTCCTGGATATTCTGTGCATGCTATGTTGCGGGGTAGGCAGCGGGGCATGGCCACCATCCATTGACGCCACTGACGTGCTCACCACATGGTACACTCAGCACTGTCCTGTGGCACTGCATGTGTGGGTGTGTGTCACTGGTGGTCCATGTATGCACCGGGTACATGGCTGTGCCACTGCCTTCGCACCACATAGCCATGTCACTGTACAGCCACGGTGTTGCTGTGCAGGACTTGGGAGGTGGGTGTGTGCAGCGGTCTGCATGGCTCTGTGCACCTGGGTGGGAAGGTCTTGTGGACATGATCACTGTGGGTGGTCGCACACCATCACAGGGGTATTGCCCATGGCTGTATGCCATGCACAATGGGTGGGCTGCAGGGGGATGGACATTCACACCTATTGACCCTGCTCCCTTGTCCTAGGTAGTAGGTGCTGGGTGGCTGTTGAGAGGGCCTTGCAGGAGTTACTGCAGCTAGTGAGGGTGTCACTGGAGGTCCTCCAGCGGCTAGAGAGGGGCATGGTGTAAGGAGATGGTGGTCGCATAGGTGCCACAGGACTGATGAGCAGGGCAGACGTTAGGCCCTCCATACCCCCAGAAGAACCTTACCTCCCTCAATCCACCCTCACACCCCTTCTTCCCTCTCCCAGTTGTTCACCTCGGCCCCTTACCCGCCCAACCTGGTTTGTGGCCCTTCCCCCCATTGTATATATTTGTATATAGTTATGTTTGTAGCCTATTTATAATACATTTGTTTTGTTATGACAACTGTGGTGGTCTATGATTTGCAGTGGGCTACAGGTGCTCAGCTGCAGTGGTGTGCATGGCGTCAGGGTTAGTGCAGGCATGGGCGTGTGTGTGTGTGTGTGTCCGGAAGGGAACCACCTATGGTGTGGGTGGGGGAATCAGTCACTGTCTGTGGTTTGTGTGTTGCTCTCTGTGCACTGGTTGCCTGTGTGCAGTGGTCCATGGTGCATGCTCTGTGTCCATGGTGCCCCGTCAGACCGTCCATGGCCTGTGCAGCAGACACCCTTGCATGTCTGTGATATGCACCATCTGCTGGCATGTCAGTGGTGGCTGTCCATGCTGGACAACCACTGTACCTGGCACAATGCCAGGTTGCCTCCTGTCACCAGTATTGTGCACGTCTGCCTCGGGTGGTACTGTGGCCTCCACTGTTTTTGTTCCCCCTCCATGCTGTTGCTTGTGTCTGTTGTAGGGGATGTGCTCCACTGTCTGTCACTTGTGCTCCAGCCATGTGCTGGTGGTGTACGGCTTCATGCTGCATGCACAGGGTGGCTGGTACACCTGTGCCATGGAGGGGTGCTAGCCATGGGTTCACGGCTGCTGTGGCCACATGTCAGTGGGTTTGTCGTCCCACTACTGTGTCTCTGTGTTGGTGTGCACTTGGGTATGGGTTGTCCATGCATTGTGTTGCATCCTGTGTGGTGCATGCTTCCATGCACCACTGTGGGCTTCTTTGCTGGCTGTTGTGGCCAGTGCTGGGACAGGGTGTGTCCTTGGGAGGGTGTGCAGGGTGCTGTACCACTGGTGGTGGTGTCTGGGGCATGCCCTGTCATATGTGTGGTACCTCATGTGCCGACACATGGTCAGTCTCTCAGCTGTACCTCGGCGGGGCATGCATGGTGGTACTGTGTCTGCAGTTGTTGCATTGGTATCTGCTGCTGCCTGCTGCAGGGTGCTCACAGTGGGGCTGCCTTGCATGTCTCAATGGTGCACAGGGTTGCATTGTCAGAGTGGGGATGGTGACATGCATGGGGTGTCCTGCAGTGTTGGACACTGCTCCTGGGCAGAGTGTCTGGGGAACACTGTGCAGGGTGTGCTCTGCATTGGTGGGATGGTGTGGCATGGGGTGGCTGGACCTCCTTGTTTGCTGGTCACAGCTTGCCAGGGGGTGTGCTGGGGCACCATGCCCCAGCTGTGGGATTGTGGCTGGTTTCCATGTGCCGATGGTTCTTCCAGCTCTCCTCTGGTTGTGCGGTTCATGGGGTGTGTGGGGTGATGTCTGTTCTGCTGCGTGCTCCTCAGCCCATATCTTCCATGTGTGGGGGGCCCCTGCATCCTGTCCCTGAACATCCCTGGTTGTGCTGATGCACTGCTACCCTGCTCCACTGCGCATCCCTTGTTGTGCTATTGCACATCAGGCCTGTGCCACTGCGCATCCCTGGTTGTGCTATTGCACATCAGGCCTGTGCCACTGCGCATCCCTGGTTGTGCCATGGCACAGTTGGCATGATATTCAATTGTGTGGCACAACTGAATCTAGCCCTGTGCAGTGTTTGAATATCGTGCATGTTGCACATAGGCGCACTGTACTTGCGCCTGCTCCTGCTATTGTGCTACTTTGTGGCGCAGTTTGAATATCCGGGCCCTTGTATCTAAAACCTGGGTGTATGTGTGTCAACTCACATGCTGTCTCAGCATCTCTCATGACAGACAGTCCATAACACATTTTTATATTACAAAAAATCATAGTGTACTCAGAACTGGCTGTCCACATGTCACAATGAGTACCAATGCCTGTAGTCTATGTAACAAGCTGCCTGAACTAGTGGCTTTGATGGAACAGGGATGCCTGGATATTGTGGCAGTCACTGAAACATGGTACACAGAGAACCATAACTGGGATGTCAACATACCAGGATACACAATCTATAGGAGGGACAAGGTGTGAAAAATAGGAGGAGGAGTAGCTTTCTATATAAGGGAAGGGATTAAAGCAACAGAACTAAAGAGTAAACAGGAAGTTGATGAGTCACTATGGGTCACCCTGGAGACAGGAAATGGCACCACAATCCGCAAGGGGGTTGTGTACAGACCCCCATCTCAGGGAGCGGGAATGGACAAGGAAATGATAGAAGGCATCCTCAAAATGGCAGAAAAAGGGGAGATAGTGTTGATGGGGGACCTGAATATGCCAGATGTTAACTGGAGCACCTTTGCTGCAGGCACATCCAAGAGCAGGGTAATTATTGATGCCCTACAGGGGGCATGCCTCAGACAGCTGGTGTTGAAACCCACTCTGGAGGAAGCAATCTTAGACCTGGTACTCTCAAATGGGGACAGAGAAAGGATTTCAGATCTAGAAGTGGGTAGCCATCTGGGAACAAGCAACCACCAAACAGTGTGGTTCACAATAAACACAGCCTTGAGTCAAGCCATACAAAAACAAGAGTACTGGACTTTAGGAAGGCTGACTTTGGGAAACTGAGAGAGTGCCTCAGAAAAGCACTAGGAAATGGGCAAGAAGGAGGGGTGAAGGAACAATGGGGAATAATCAAATCAGCCATCACAGCGGCAACAAGCCTTTGTGTGAAGCAAATGAACAAAACAAAATGAAGGAAAAAAACACTATGGTTTTCAAAAGAGTAGGAAGGGAAGGTTAAGGAGAAAAGGACAGCATTCAGGAAATATAAGGAAACACAGATGGAGCAGGACAGATACATTTATCATTTAAAGCAGAAGGAGGCAGTCAGAATAGCAAAGGCACAAACTGAGGAAAAAATAGCCAACTATGTTAAGAAGGGGGATAAAACCTTTTAAGGTACATTAGGGAGTGAAGAAAGACCAAGGGAGGGATACAGAGACTTAATAAAGGGAAGGGAATGTGGGCAGAGGGTGACAGTGAAAAAGCAGGGATACTGAATGAATATTTCTGCTTAGTATTCAAACAGAAGAGGAGGGGGAGGTAACTAAACCAAACAAGAGAAACACTCTGAATAGGGGGTTGATATTAGTTCATTCACAGAAGAAAGGGTTTTGAAAGAACTCTGAAAAATTGAGGGTGGACAAAGCAATGGGGCCTGATAGGCTTCACCCCAGGATTCTAAAATAATTAAGGATGGAACTAGTAACACCACTGACTACTCTCTTTAACAAATTATGGGAGGATGGGGTGGCACCTGGGGACTGGAGGAGGGCAGATGTGATTCCACTACACAAAAATGGGAGCAGGGTAGAGGTAGGAAACTACAGACCAGTTAGTTTGACTTCAGTGGTAGGGAAAATGATGGAGTCACTTCTGAAGGAAAGAATTGCTGAGTACCTAGAGGCAAGTGGGCACAGGACCCAAGGCAGCATGATTTCACAGCAAGTAGGTCATGTCAGACAAACCTAATAGATTTCTTTGACTGGGTGACCAAAGCAGTAGACCAGGGAGGGGCTGTGGACATGGCCTACCTAGACTTTAGCAAGGCATTTGACACAGTCTCACAGAAAAGGTTAATATACAAGTTAGCCACCCTTGGAGTGGGTCCCAAGGTGGTAGCCTGGATAAAATACTGGTTTGGACAACGGGACACAAAAGGTAATAGTATACGGAGTCCACATTGAAGAAAGGAGGGTAACTAACGGGGTACTGCAGGGTTCGGTCCTGGGACCGGTCCTCTTTGATGTCTTTACAAGTGACATTGGAGAGCACCTGGAAGGAAAAGTATGTCTCTTTGCAGATGACACAAAGATCTGCAACAGGGTAGATACACAAGGTGGGGTGGAAAGGATGAAAATGGACTTGGCAAGGTTGGAGAAATGGTCAAATATATGGCAGCTCAGATTTAATACAAAGTGCAAGGTAATGCACCTGGGAAGCAAAAACTCAGGGGAAGAGTACACAATGGGGGGATGAGATAATAGCAACAACAAAAATTGAAAGAGACCTAGGAGTAATTATACCAGATGACCCAAAGGTGGGCAAGTAATGGAGAAGGCAGTAAGGAGGGCTGGGGGATACTGGGATGCATAGAGAGGCATCAACAGCAGAAAGAGCCAAGGCTCAAAGGTATTTGTAATCCTAGACTTGATAAATAAAATAAAAAGGAAACAGGAAGTTGTTATCCCTCTGTACAGACAGTTGGTGAGACCCCATCTGGAGTACTGCATGCAATTCTGGAGACCCCGTCTCCAAAAAGACATAGACAGAGTGGAGGCTGTTCAGAGGAGGGCAACCAATATGGTGCAGGGTCTGCACCAAAAGACTTATGAGGAGAGACTAAAGCAGCTTAATATGTATACCCTTGAGGAAAGGAGGGAGAAGGGGGGACATGATAGAAACTTTCAAGTATCTCAAGGGAATTAACAAAATACAAGAGGGTAGCATCTTTCAGAAAAAGAGACATGCAAGAACAAGGGGATACAATTTGAAGATAGAGGGGGGATGGCTTAGAGGTAATGTTAGAAAGTATTTTTTCACAGAAAGGGTTGTGGATGCATGGAACAGCCTTCCTGAGGAGGTTGTGGAGTCAGGAATAGTGGGAGAATTCAAGAATGCATGCGACAGACATAAGGCAATTCTAGTTGGGGGTAGGAGGAAGTAAGCTGTTGATTAACTAGAATCTGCAGCTTATCCATCAGGTAGTTAAATGGGCTGACTAGGTGGGCCAAGCGGTCCTTATCTGCCATCAAATTCTATGTTTCTATGTTTCTATAACTGAATCTGCAGCCTGTGCAGACCTCTTATACGGTACAGCCAAAAGGTCTTCATGTGCAACAATCTCCAGCAGTCAGAAAACTTTAGCTTCACTTTTCAAGTTCTATAGTTTTCTGGGGTAGCATGTCATTCAGCGCTCAACAGCCAGAAGTTACTGTTCTGTAAGGGCAACATTAACATTAATACTGCACCATCCCCCTCCCCCCTTGAATTTACTCACACTACGCTAAAACCAAGAATTTAGCAATGGTAATGCAATGAAGTACGACCATGAAAAGTATTGTTCGATCAGAGTGATACTCACTGAAATTTAAACACACATGAATTTCCAGTATTTCCCATATAATGATAAAGGAGGCTGAAAAATATATATGTAAATACTTCGACCACTGACTGACACCCAGTGTACTAACTGCCATTAGTTGCCTCAGTTTCTGTTGCTTGCAGTGTCTTAGATGTGGAGTGTGGAGGCTGGAGGGGGAGTGCTTATAATCAAACACCTGCACTCCATTTGAAACCTCCTATTTCTGCTCAGGGAACATTTGATTGTAACATGCAACACATGGAGATTTACACATCAGTAGATAATATGACATGAATTGGTAATCCAATGGTGGTGGCAGTACAGAGAGGTTGTGCAGAAGGTGGGGACAAAATCACTTTAACTTCTCCACATTAAAACTGTTCTTACCGTTTCCCTGAAATGTTGAACTCAGCAGAAATATAAACCATTTGTTCAACTCCAGTGTACTTACTGATTGGATGAACGATACACAAAAAAGACATTCTTAATAAAATATTAATGGGGAAGTTTGTTGGGCGGGCACTGTAGCCTAGTACACTTTCTGGTGGTTAGTTTCACTTTCTTTGAATTCTAAGAAGGCACAAGATAAAACTCTTAAAAAGCCAAGAGGCATTTTGAAAGTCCCATTTGCTTATAAGCCTAAGGGAATAACAAGAAAGCATTTTGCTCTGGTGTCCCTACCACACCTCTCCATGACAGACTCACACAGAATCATAGAACTGTACAAGTCAGAAGCCATTGGCCATTTGGACTTAACTAATGTCATTACCTGGTGTAAGCATATTTTTTATCTCTCAGGCACTCATCTAGGGATGTTTTAATACTGTCAAATGTTGAGTTTGACACTACACTACTTGGAAGCCTATTCCATGCAGTGACCACCCTTTAGCTAAACCACTGCATTCTTAAATTTGTTCTGTAATGTTCCCCTCATAGTTGGTATTGATGAAGTCTGCTGGCTCTTTCTGTATTTTTAACAATGCCTATGATTTCACCTAGTTCTTCATTTTTATGTGCCTTATATATCAAGCACGTATCTCCACTATCGCTCCGATGTTCCATTCTGTACAACCCAAGATGTCTTAATCTGTCACCATATGGAACATTTCTTACGTGACTGATTTTCTTTGTTGCCTTTCTTTGTACCCCTTTGATAGGTTTGATGTCTTTAACTTTGTACAGTAACCAAAACTTGACACAATACTCCAAATAAGGACAAACAAGACGTGTGTACAACGGCAGCATAACACCTTCATCCCTGTTTTTGATGTTGGCCTGGAAACATCCCAGCATTTTATTAGCCTTACCCATTGCTGCCTTACATTGTTCACTTGGTGATAAATTGTTAGATACCAACACTCCCAAGTCTTTTTCTAATTCTGACACTGGGATTTTTTTCTGAAACAGATAATAAATTGCATAAGAATTATTGCTACCGATGTGCATAATTTTGCACTTTTTTATATTGAGAGATAATTGGTTATTATTCACCCATTCGCCCACTTTATTAATTTCTGACTGAAAATTAACTATATATTGGTCATTGTTGACTATGCTTCCTATTTTAACATCATCAACAAATTTGGTGATCCAGTAGGAAGATGATGTTTGCAATTGGGTCTAGGACTGATCACTGCGGGACTCCGCCTGTAACAACTATCCATGGTGAAAAATGCCCTGCTAGGTATATTCTTTGTTTTCTCTCTTCCAACCAGGATTTTATCCACTTAACAATGTTATACATACATAGATACATAGACAGTGTCGGCAGATAAGGGCCTATGGCCCACCCAGTCTGCCCATTTAAGTCTGTAAGTTCAGTTTATGTTTTCCAAGAAGTCTGTTGCCCCTTACCCCTGACCTCCAGAATTCCTTTATGTCTATCCCATGCATTCTTAAATCCCGTGATTGTTTCAGCCCCCACCACTTCCTCTGGCAGGGTGTTCCACTTGTCCACCACCTGTTCTGTGAAGAAATTCTTCCTCGTTTCCTCTGAATCGTCTCCCTCCAACTTCATCCCATGCCCTCTAGTCCTGGAACATCTTTTTCGCTAAAATAGTGCATTCCTGCACCCTGTTCCTCCTTGTAAGATACTTGTATGTCTCTATCATATCCCTCTCCCTCCTCTCCTCCAGGGAGTACATGTTCAGTGCCTTCAACCTGTCCTCATAGGACTTCTGATGCAATCCATGCACCATCTTTGTTGCCCTCCTCTGAACCTTCTCTACCCTGTCTATGTCCTTACGTAGGTAAGGTCTCCAGAACTGCACAGTGTACTCCAGGTACGGCCTCACTAGTGTCTTGTATAGTGGAATTATGACCTCCCTTTTTATGTTCTTATCTAACCCTATATGTATCAGTTTTCCAATTAGTCCACTGTGTGGCAGGGTATCAAAAGCCTTGTAAAAGTCTAGGTATAATACATCGACCGGCAATCTCATATCCAAGGCAGAGTTTACTGGATTTAAGAAGTGCAACAAGTTTGATTGACATGATTAGCCACTATGAAATCTGTGTTGACTTATATCAGTATTCCCCACAATAGATATGTGTTTGCACAGTAGATCTTTATTAATGCTCTGTATTATTTTACTTATAATAGATGTCAAACTAATAGACTGCAAGTTTTTACAATCAGTTTTAGGGCCTTTTTTGTGTATTGGAGTCACTGTGGCCTCTTTCCATGCACCTATAGCTGTACCCTCTGCAAGTGAATAATTTATAATGTTGGTTAGTGGTCCTGCCAAGGTGGAAGATAGATTTTTCAACATGGCCGCATGCAGATTGCCTGGACCAGGTGCTTTATGTATGTCTAGTTGATTTAATCTTGTAATCACTTCCTTCTTTGTGATTATATAGGTATTATTTGGCAGTGTCTCAGATAGTCTTTCCCAGTCCTCAGGTGAAATTACAGTCTCAGGTTTGTAAATGCTAGTTGAAGTAATTATTGAATATTGTTGCCTTTTCTTCCTCAGCCTTTATTATTTGGTTGTCTACAGCTAAGGGCTCCATTACAGTATTTCCTTTTCTTCTGCTGTTTATATATCCAAACAAGCTTTTTTATTGTTTTTAGATGCATTAGCCAACTTAAATTCATAATCACTTTTTACTTTCCTAATGGCTATTTTACAATTTTTACATTTTGTTTTGTACTCCTCTTCATTCTTTGTGGACAGATTTTTCTTGCATTTGTAGCCTAGTACACTTTCTGGTAGTTAGCTTCACTTTCTTTGAATCCTAAGAAGGCACAGGTAACCAATTTTTGTATTTTACCATTAAACCAAACCAGCATCTTTCCTTTTTTATTCTATTTAGGTTTGACAGGAATATACATGTTGGCAGGAGTCCAGTTTGACAATTAATTTATGCCACTCTCCTTCTAGAGTCTGCTTTTTAAATTCCTCTTTCCAGTTCCACCCCTCAATGTATCTCTGCATATTAGTATAGTCTGCCTTGCCATAACATCTCATCTTTGTTTTACCTTTTAGTGGTTCCCAGTTTGTATGAATTGTTAACTGAACTATATTATGATCACTTGTGCACAAGGGTTCCCTTACTTTGCATTCTACCGTAGCAATGTCCATGTTACTTAGTACTATGTCCAGTATATTCTGGCCCCTTGTAGACTCTCTTACTACTTGCTGCATTTTATTTATTGTAGCAGATTTTACTAACAGTTTTCCATTATGGGTAGTAGCAGAATTTTGTGCCCAAATAATATCTGGGACACTCAGGTCACCCATTATTAGTGTATTTGTACCTTGTTCCATTTTTTCAAGTTTCTCAAAAAAGACACAGTTTTCTTCTGCACTTATACCTTACACACAGTATTTTCTTGTTATATTTTGGACAGATAGTTGCCTAGACCGGTTCTACTGTATCATGGTCTAAGTTTTCATTCCCAACCTTGTTGGATTCAAATGTTTCAGTGACATAGAGCACCACTCCTCTACCATGCTTGTTTTGTCTATTCACATAATATGATTTATAGCCTGATATACTGTATCAATACTCCAGTCATTTTGTCCCCACCAAGTCTCAGTCACTCCACATATGTGAATATCTTCAGATTATAGAATGCTGTAACTTATCCTTTCTTTTCCATTTAGGATTCAAGCATTTATTAGTAAGATATTTAGGTTATGAAACATTTTCATACACCCCCCCCTGCACCCCCATTATTCAGTTTAAAGTTCTTGTAATACTTTTATTGTATAGGACTGTTGCCAATGCTCTACCTAAAATGTTTCTTCCTGTTTTGTTGAGATGTAGCCCATCAATGGCAAATAAATGAGTTTTTCTGTAGAATTGTTTCCAAGTATCAAGAAAGACTACACCTGCCTGTCTATACTTGTATTGTATCCTGGCATTTATTCTTTGACTGGTACAGTTTTTTTCTAGGTGACATTTTTGCAAGGAGAGTATTCCAGAGATTATTGCATTAGCACCAGTGAGTTTTATTTTGTTCTCTGTATCCAGTATTTCATTGGCAATGTCTTTTTCATGTTCTTTGCCTAAATTGATACCTCCTGTATGGTTCACTACAGTTTTATATTTTGTCCCATTATTTAATAGTTTTGCAAGAATTCTCTTTATATCTTTTGTTCTTGCCCCTGGAAGGAAGTTGACCTCTTTATTCATTTTGTCATTATTACAGATAATTGTATCACAACCCTATAGCATTGAGTCTCATATAACTAGTTCTTGGATGGTTGTTTCATCATTGACTTCTTGTTCCATGTTTACATTGTTCACTGTGTCATTTTCATCAATTTCTACCTCATTTTGGTTTGTTTCTAGAATAGTGAATCTATTTGAGGTTTCTATCACTGTATTTTCTAGGGCTCTTCTATGTTTTGTTTGTTTTGCATTTTTTTAGTAACCTGTGTCCACACTCTTTCATTTACTGTAAATCATTAATAGTACCTGCTTCTTCACTATCAGGTTGATCCATGTCATTTTTCCTTTTATACATTTTTGCTTTATTTGGCCTTTCTTTACCAGTCAATAATGATTTTAATGCTATTAACTCTGATTTAAGTTGTTCAATTTTCATACATTTAAGACAATTAAAGTCCAGTTATCTTGTTTCTAACTCTTCTGAAGTATACATACCACATGTGGCACATTTTATAGCTGACCCTGTTCCAACTAGTACAGTATGTCTAACAGATGTTCATTTGGTTCAGTGTTTTTACTAATACTTGTAGTCATTTTGAAATTTTACCTCCAAATATAGTGCTAGCAGGTATATTTAGTCTTTGGTCAGACTACCACTACTCTAGTTATAGTATATTGCTACCTTATTATGTTGCTGGCAGAGTTGTATTGTTCCTGGCTCATATCCCCATAGTCCCCAGTGCACATGGCAGACACACAGACACCTCCATACTCAAGAAGTAGCAGCAGCTGAGGAGGAGGAGGATGTGGCAGCTGGGGATGAGATTGCATCAATCTGAATATACAGTTGCTGAGAAAAAAGCTTAAGGGAGAAGGCAACTGTTCAGGGAGTACCTATTGAGGATGAGGCAACAGCAGAGGATGAAATGGCAACCAAAGAGGTGGCAGCTGAGGAGAATGAAGCAGCAGCTCAGGAGAAGGTGGCATGCAGCTGAGAATGTAACTGCCGAGGATGAGGTGGCAGCTGGGGATGAGGAACTGAAATGAGGTGGCTGCTGAGGATGACATGGCAGCTGACAATGAAGTGGCAGCTGAGGATGTGACTGGTGAGGATGAGGTGGCTGCTGAATATGAGGTGGCAGCTGAGGATGTGACTGCTGAGGATGAGGTGGCAGCTGAGGATGTGACTGCTGAGGATGAGGTGGCAGCTGAAGAGGTGGCAGCTGAGGATGTGACTGCTGAAGACGAGGTGGCAGCTGAGGATCTGACTGCTGAAAAGGTGGCAGCAGAGGATCTGACTGCTGAAGATGAGGTGGCAGCTGAGGATGTGACTGCTGAGGATGAGGTGGCAGCTGAAGAGGTGGCAGCTGAGGATGTGACTGCTGAAAAGGTGGCAGCTGAGGATCTGACTGCTGAAGATGAGGTAGCAGCTGAGGATGTGACTGCTGAAAAGGTGGTAGCTGAGAAGCTGACTGCTGAAGATGAGGTGGCAGCTAAGGATGTGAGTGGTGAGGATGAGGTGGCAGCTGAGGATGTGACTGCTGAAGATGAGGTGGCAGCTGAGGATGTGACTGCAAGGATGAGGTGGCAGCTGAGTGTGTGACTGCTGAGGATGAGGTGGCAGCTGAGAATGTGACTGCTGAGGATGAGGTGGCTGCAGAAGAGGTGGCAGCTGAGAATGTGATTGCTGAGGATGAGGTGGCAGCTGAGGATGTGAGTGCTGAGGATGAGGTGGCAGCTGAGGATGTGACTGCTGAGGAAGAGGTGGAAGCTGAGAATGTGAGTGCTGAGGATGAGGTGGCAGCTGAAGATGTGAGTGCTGAGGATGAGGTGGCAGCTGAAGAGGTGGCAGCAGAGGATGTGACTGCTGAGGATGAGGTGGCAGCTGAGAATGTGAGTGCTGAGGATGAGGTGGCAGCTGAAGATGTGAGTGCTGAGGATGAGGTGGCAGCTGAAGAGGTGGCAGCAGAGGATGTGACTGCTGAGGAAGAGGTGGCAGCTGAGGATGTGACTGCTGAGGATGAGGTGGCAGCTGAGGATGTGACTGCTGAGGATGAGGTGGCAGCTGAAGAGGTAGCAGCTGAGGATGTGACTGCTGAAGAAGTGGCAGCTGAGGATGTGAGTGGTGAGGATGAGGTGGCAGCTGAGGATGTGACTGCTGAAGAAGTGGCAGCTGAAGATGTGAGTGCTGAGGATGAGGTGGCAGCTGAAGAGGTGGCAACAGAGGATGTGACTGCTGAGGAAGAGGTGGCAGCTGAGGATGTGACTGCTGAGGATGAGGTGGCAGCTCAGGATGTGACTGCTGAGGATGAGGTGGCAGCTGAAGAGGTAGCAGCTGAGGATGTGACTGCTGAAGAAGTGGCAGCTGAGGATGTGAGTGGTGAGGATGAGGTGGCAGCTGAGGATGTGGCTGCTGAAGAAGTGGCAGCTGAGGATGTGAGTGGTGAGGATGAGGTGGCAGCTGAGGATGTGATTGCTGAGGATGAGGTGGCAGCTGAGGATGTGACTGCTGAAGATGAGGTGGCAGCTGAGGATGTGAGTGCTGAGGATGTGGTGGCAGTGGAGGATGTGAGTGCTGAGGATGTGACTGCTGAAGATGAGGTGGCAGCTGAGGATGTGAGTGCTGAGGATGTGGTGGCAGTGGAGGATGTGAGTGCTGAGGATGTGACTGCTGAGGATGAGGTGGCAGCTCAGGATGTGACTGCTGAGGATGAGGTGGCAGCTGAGGATGTGATTGCGGAGGATGAGGTGGCAGCTGAGGATGTGACTGCTGAGGATGAGGTGGAAGCTGAGGATGTGACTGCTGAGGATGAGGTGGCTGCTGAAGAGGTGGCAGCTGAGGATCTGACAGCTGAAGATGAGGTGGCAACTGAGGATGTGACTGCTGAGGATGAGGGGGCTGCTGAAGAGGTGGCAGCTGAGGATGTGACTGCTGAGGATGAGGTGGCAGCTGAGGATATGAGGGGTGAGGATGAGGTGGCAGCTGAGGATGTGACTGCTGAGGGTGTGACTGCTGATGATGAGGTGGCTGCTGAAGAGGTGGCAGCTGAAGATGTGACTGCTGAGGATGAGGTGGCAGCTGAGGATGTGACTGCTGAGGAAGAGGTGGCAGTTGAGGATGTGACTGCTGAGGATGAGGTGGCAGCTGAGGATGTGACTGCTGAAGATGAGGTGGCAGCTGAGGATGTGACTGCTGAAGAAGAGGTGGCAGCTGAGGATGTGACCGCTGAGGATGAGGTGGCAGCTGAGGAAGTGACTGCTGAGGATGAGGTGGCAGCTGAAGAGGTGGCAGCTGAGGATGTGACTGCTGAGGGAGAGGTGGCAGCTAAGGATGTGACTGCTGAGGATGAGGTGGCAGCTGAAGAGGTGGCAGCTGAGGATGTGACTGCTGAGGATGTGACTGCTGAGGATGAGGTGGCAGCTGAAGAGGTGGCAGCTGAGGACGTCATTGCTGAGGATGAGGTGGCAGCTGAGGATGTGACTGCTGAGGGAGAGGTGGCAGCTGGGGATGTGAGTGCTGATGATGAGGTGGCAGCTGAGGATGTGAATGCTGAGGATGAAGTCTCAGCTGAGGATTTGACTGCTGAGGATGAGGTGGCAGCTAAGGATGTGACTGCTGAGGATGAGGTGGCAGCTGAGGATGTGACTGCTGAGGATGAGGTGGCAGCTGAAGAGGTGGCAGCTGAGGATGTGACTGCTGAGGATGTGACTGCTGAGGATGAGGTGGCAGCTGAAGAGGTGGCAGCTGAGGATGTGACTGCTGAAGATGTGACTGCTGATGATGAGGTGGCTGCTGAAGAGGTGGCAGCTGAGGATGTGACCGCTGAGGATGAGGTGGCAGCTGAGGAAGTGACTGCTGAGGATGAGGTGGCAGCTGAAGAGGTGGCAGCTGAGGATGTGACTGCTGAGGGAGAGGTGGCAGCTAAGGATGTGACTGCTGAGGATGAGGTGGCAGCTGAAGAGGTGGCAGCTGAGGATGTAATTGCTGAGGATGAGGTGGCAGCTGAGGATGTGACTGCTGAGGATGAGGTGGCAGCTGAAGAGGTGGCAGCTGAGGATGTGACTGCTGAAGATGTGACTGCTGATGATGAGGTAGCTGCTGAAGAGGTGGCAGCTGAGGATGTGAGTGCTGAGGATGAGGTGGCAGCGGAGGATGTGAGTGCTGATGATGAGGTGGCAGCTGAGGATGTGAATGCTGAGGATGAAGTCTCAGCTGAGGATTTGACTGCTGAGGATGAGGTGGCAGCTAAGGATGTGACTGCTGAGGATGAGGTGGCAACTGAGGATGTGACTGCTGAGGATGTGAGTGCTGAGGATGAGGTGGCAGCTGAGGATGTGAGTGCTGAGGATGAGGTGGCAGCTAAGGATGTGAGTGGTGAGGATGAGGTGGCAGCTGAGGATGTGACTGCTGAGGGTGTGACTGCTGATGATGAGGTGGCTGCTGAAGAGGTGGCAGCTGAGGATGTGACTGCTGAGGATGAGGTGGCAGCTGAGGATGTGACTGCTGAGGAAGAGGTGGCAGTTGAGGATGTGACTGCTGAGGATGAGGTGGCAGCTGAGGATGTGACTGCTGAAGATGAGGTGGCAGCTGAGGATGTGACTGCTGAAGAAGAGGTGGCAGCTGAGGATGTGACCACTGAGGATGAGGTGGCAGCTGAGGAAGTGACTGCTGAGGATGAGGTGGCAGCTGAAGAGGTGGTAGCTGAGGATGTGACTGCTGAGGGAGAGGTGGCAGCTGAGGATGTGACTGCTGAGGATGAGGTGGCAGCTGAAGAGGTGGCAGCTGAGGATGTGACTGCTGAGGATGTGACTGCTGAGGATGAGGTGGCAGCTGAAGAGGTGGCAGCTGAGGATGTAATTGCTGAGGATGAGGTGGCAGCTGAGGATGTGACTGCTGAGGGAGAGGTGGCAGCTGAGGATGTGACTGCTGAGGGAGAGGTGGCAGCTGAGGATGTGACTGCTGAGGATGAGGTGGCAGCTGAAGAGGTGGCAGCTGAGGATGTGAGTGCTGAGGATGAGGTGGCAGCGGAGGATGTGAGTGCTGATGATGAGGTGGCAGCTGAGGATGTGAATGCTGAGGATGAAGTCTCAGCTGAGGATGTGACTGCTGAGGATGAGGTGGCAGCTAAGGATGTGACTGCTGAGGATGAGGTGGCAGCTGAGGATGTGACTGCTGAGGATGTGAGTGCTGAGGATGAGGTGGCAGCTGAGGATGTGAGTGCTGAGGATGAGGTGGCAGCTGAGGATCTGAGTGCTGAGCATGAAGTGGCAGCTGAGGATGTGAGTGCTGAGGATGAGGTGGCAGCTGAGGATGTGACTGCTGAGGATGAGGTGGCAGCTGAAGATGTGAGTGCTAAGGATGAGGTGGCTGCTGAAGAGGTGGCAGCTGAGGATGACTGCTGAGGATTAGGTGGCAGCTGAGGATGTGACTGCTGAGGATGAAGTCTCAGCTGCGGATGTGACTGCTGAGGAAGAGGTGGCAGCTGAGGATGTGACTGCTGAGGATGAGGTGGCAGCTGAGGATGTGACTGCTGAGGATGAGGTGGCTGCTGAAGAGGTGGCAGCTGAGGATGTGACTGCTGAGGATGAGGTGGCTGCTGAAGAGGTGGCAGCTGAGGATTACTGCTGAGGATTAGGTGGCAGCTGCGGATGTGACTGCTGAGGATGAGGTGGCAGCTGAAGATGTGAGTGCTGAGGATGAGGTGGCTGCTGAAGAGGTGGCAGCTGAGGATGTGACTGCTGAGGATGAGGTGGCTGCTGAAGAGGTGGCAGCTGAGGATAACTGCTGAGGATTAGGTGGCAGTTGAGGATGTGACTGCTGAGGATGAGGTGGCAGCGAGGATAAGGTGGCTGTGAAGGGCAAGGTGGAATCTAAGGATGAAGTAGCAGCTGTGAATGAGGCAGCAGGTGCAGAGATTCTAGCTGAGGATGTGGCAGCTGAGGATGAAGATGCAGATGCATGTGCCAAAGGTGGCAGCTGAGGATGTTCAGCTGAGGATGAAGTAGCTAAGAAAAAGGTTGCATGGCATCTTTGGAAGAGTGTTGTTATGGTGGCAGCTGGAGATCTGTGACTAGAAGGGAAAAAAGCATTACTAAACAGATGTCCTAAGATACCTCACTATGTTCTGCCGTGGTCAGTTGTGTTGCAAGTTCAGTCACTGCAACTACAATAGAAAACAAGCATTGGTCAGTGCCAATGATTTTCAATTACATTTTTTGTATTGCAAATGTGGGTGCTATACCACAGCCTCAGTAACAAGTGGTGCTGCAGAGGTTTGTGGGCGCAGATGGGTAGGGTGAAATAAGTACCACACTGCAGCTTCTGAAGTAATGGTGCCCTTGATGTCCATGGGGATAGATGGATGAAAGATGTGCTGCACCACAGCTTCAGTAGTACTGGTGCTGCTCAGTGATCTTCTGGTACCCAGTATTGCTCAAATCACTAGACTACACTGCTTTCAGGGAGAGGCAGGAAAGGCCATTGGCAACATTTTGACTTTAAAATATATTAACTAGTCACATGTGAAAATGGACTTTCTTGCTCACATACCTAATGGTATAAAATAAAGATGAAATTAAATTAAATTTAAGCAAGTTAGTCCAGGCGTGTACTGAAGTAAACTGGGGGACCTGGAATTAGGGGACAGAATGCTGGAATGGATCAAAAGCTGTCTAAGGGACAGGGACCAGAGAGTTGTGGTTGGAGGAGAACTGCCCAAACCTAGATATGCAACCAGTGGGGTCCCACAGGGTCTGTACTTGGATTTGTCCAGTTCAACACATTTATTGGTGACATTGCAGAGGGAATCAATAGCAAGATCTGCCTGTTTGCAGATGATACTAAGCTCTGTGGGATGGTGGACACAGAGCAGGAGAGGCAGGCTTTAAGTGAGGACCTGGCTAAGCTGGAGAAATGGTTGAGCATCTGGCAGTTGGGTTTTAATGTGAAAAAGTATAAGGTAATGCACAGGAGAGCTAGAAACCGGAAAGCCAGATACTGGCTGGGAGGAGAAGAGGTGAGAGTATCAGAGGAAGAAAAGGACCTGGGGGTAATGGTAAGGGGTGATATGAAACACACAGCACAGTACCAAAAGGCAGCAAATGAAGCAAACAGAATGCTGGGCTGCACCACAAGGGGAATCGCCTAGAGGATGGAGGAAGTTATACTGCCACTGTACAGGCCACTGGTAAGACCACACCTGGAATACTGTGTTCCGTTCTGGTGCTTTTACATGAAGAAGGATATCAAACTAATGGAGATAGTCCAGGGGAGGGCAACCAAAATAATCAAAGGCATGGGAGACAGATTGTATGAGGAGAGGCTGAGGGAGCTAAACATGTACTCCCTGGAGGACAGGGATCCACGACGGGAGCCTGACAAAAATCATGTTGAATGCCCCATCAGTGACACTGGCAGGTCAACCGCATTCTGCAGTCGGCTGACAGTTCATACTGTTTTTCTTTGTTTGTTTCGGGGGGGGGCTTCACACCCCGAACCCCCCAAGCGAGGGGGCTGTGCCCCTCCACACCGCTCTCTTAAGGATTCTCAACTACAGTCAGAGTTGATTGGGGGGTGCAGGACCCCTGACAGACAGTGCCAGGTTCCAGTGGGTCTGCCACACAGGCATGGCACTGTAGTCGCTGTGGGGGACCTCACTGTGGCGAAATGTCACTGTCGGAGGGGGTAACCGGAGGACAGAAGGGAGATGGGGGATATGATTGAAAGCTTCAAGTATCTTACGGATATAAAATGGGTTGGTACTGAGGGCATCTTTAACCTGAGGAAGGAGAGCACAACACGGAGGCACAGACTGAAACTGGTAGGGGGTAGATTCAGGAAGGAAAGAGGAGGCACTTTTTCAATGAAAAGGTTGTTAAGGTGTGGAATGAGTTGCTGGAGCAGGTGGTGGCAGCGAAGATTGTGAGAAGTTTCAAGGGGGTGGGACAGGGTGAAGAAGAAAATTAAAACTGAAGGAAGCACTGCTGGGAAGAAGTTGTGGGAGGGGAATGGGATGGTGGGGGATGACTCCAGGAGAAGTGGGGGAGGGGGGCAGCTGCAAGAAACTAACTGAGCTACACACTCGAGCAAACTCGAAAGACCATTATGGCCTGTTTCTGCTGGCAAATTCGTATGTTCGTATTAGGAGGTTAAAGAAGCAGCACAAGTTAGTGGTGGACATTTTGACCTTCAGCATACTTAAAGTCCCCTGTTTTCTGTGGTTCTATGACATGTAGAAAATGACACAGAAATCAATGCCAGCTGTGGAATTTGGAGCTGGCCACAGAAATTACACAGAAAATTCCCCAGTAAGTTAAACAGAGACTGTCCCTTTTATGTCCATTATTCTTCATGTTTGTAGCTTTATAAGAACCAAAACTCATCCCCAACAATTATATGACCTGGAAAGGAGGGCTATGTTATCTTATCCTGAAGAGAACATACAAACAAAGTTCGGTTACCAACAGATAAACATACCATAAACAAGGCCTCCTGTTTATCTGCAGTTCTGTGGCATGCAAGAATTGCCACAAAAAATCAAGGCCAGCTGTGGAGTTTGGAGCTGGTCACAGAAATTGCATAAAAATTGTACCTGCAAGTTAGGCACAGACTTCCTACTCTTTTCTGCCCATTACTCAGCGCTGTGGTCTGTATAGCTTTATAAGAAATAAAATTCATCCCAACCTTCTCAGCCCCTCAAAATGTCACCGCCCAGCCTTGAGAGCACCCTTGAGTCACCCTATTTTTTTGTATTGGCACCCCCTTTTGGTCAAATGCTACATGATGATCCACTGCCTATTACTACAATTGCTAGCAGGCTATAATGCTTGTTTATGATCCCAGTAGTGGAGTCTGGGGCCCACACCAATCCATACAGGGGCATGAATCCAACACATGGGCCAAGCAGTGATAGAAAGAGACAGAGTATCCGTTTACACTGTTGAACCACAAAAGGGTGCCAATACTGAAAAAAAAGTGACTCAGTGAGGCTCTGTGTGGAGTGACTTTTAAGGCTAAGGTATGCAGGGTGTTTTTTATTTGTTTTTACAGCTGCAGTGGGTATAGCCCTGCACACGTCTTACAAGGACAGTAGAGAAAAGGAGCTCTCCAGATATCCAATGGACTAGATAGCATTGGAGGTTTTGTAGAATTATAACTGAATTGAGCTGAGCAGTCTTGAAAGCACTATTTAGCTCATAAACATATCAACTTAATCAGCCTTTCAACTTTAATTGAGGTTGATATCTCCTTCTCTTTCTAACTTTTTCCTCTTGCCTGTGTTGCACTGAGATGTACAAAATAGGTGATTTCATAGCAGGCCTTCTCAAAAAAAAATAATTTAATTCTATACATGAATGCCAAAATTTTAGAGACATAATTAGCTGGGAAGCACAGCACTAGAGATAAGATGTGGCAGTCTGAAGGTCAAAAGCCACAAAATGAATGCTATGCAGATATACAAGGTCATAAAACATCCCAGTGTTGAAGTCTGTCAGACTAGAGAAACCAACACACTTCAATTGTATTTTCAATACTGGCACTGTGTACGCATGTTTCTGTCTGTGACTATGTGTTCATTTGTCAATATTATTTGTGAATATTGAAGTTTGCACTATTTAAACATACTGGGCCGGATTTTTAGACACCCGACACAAGCTGCGACATCGGCAGCTTGCGCCGAGTGCCGGTGCATCCAGGATCCTGCCCCTGCATTTAGAAGGGACATGGTCCCAGCGCCTAAGTCCCGCCGCTTGAAGCAAGTGAGTGGGTGTACCAAACATATGGCATACCCAGCAAAAGTGCCGCAAGTGCCGTGTGATGGTGGGTGAAGCCGCGCCCTTGCATGGGCCATACTGGTGCCCCCCCTCCCTATGCCATGGCCATTGTGCCCAACAGTGGCACTTCAGTGACCCAACACTCCCCTCTCTGCCCCGACTGTTATAGTGAAATACTAGTCAGGTGATCTAGTGGCCTCCCTCTCCGCTCCGACTGTAATTGTGGAATGCCACCCTGGTGATCTAGTGGCCTTCCCCGGCATGTAGTCCCAACAATCCCGCTCCCCAATCCATACATGAGATTCGGTGACTGGCTGCGCCTGCACACCACCACGTTCCAGCTGCCGATCGAACTGTTAGTGCGCTGCATTGTATACTGTATACAGTATGCACACTGATGGTTCATTCAGCGGTCGGGCCATGGTGGTGTGCAGAGGGCTGTGCCAATTGATGAATCTCATGTATGGTTTGGGGGTGAGAGGTTGTGGGCACTGCATGCCAGGAGGGGGACGCTAGATCACCAGGTTGGCTTTTATCATTAATAGTTGGGGCGGGAGGGTGGGACCACTACACCACCAGGGATCACCCTTTGGGGAATGGATCAGACAGGCCACACAGTGGCACATACCAGACAACCCTCCCAGGAGATGTCTAAGTACTGTTAGACCAGCCCTTTGCCTGTCTAATGGTACTTGGCACTTAGTTCCTGGGGAGGTCTTTGAAAATTGGGATTTGAGAGCTGCGGCTGTCTAGGTCTGCCGCAAGCCCCCTAGCGCCATGCCGCAGCTACTTTCATGGTGCAAGGCAGGTACTAGCACACTTTGGTGCAGGCAGCCTTCTGAGTGATGCAGGCTGCCTTTGAAAATAGCACTTGGCGCAGCCCTTGGCGCAAGGTGCCTCCTGCATCAGGCTTGTGTGACACAAGCACTCTGCATCATTCTAAGGCCTTTGAAATTCTGGCCCATTGTATCAGTATCCCATGAAAATCGCAACTTTAAAATGGCGACTGTAAAAACGGCGAATATAAAATAGCAATTGAAAGGTTAGTGCAGTAACATATAAATGCATACTCCACGTAAGCAACTCCACCTGCCATTCTAACTACAAATATCACGACTAGCAAATTTGGCTCCTTATGCATCGATTTCTTTTAGTTTCCTGTAGAAATGGTGGAAGTCCATAGCTTAGATGGCTAGAAGTATCTCCTCCTCTGACACAGGAGCTTCCAGACCCCTGACTAGGTGTCTGAGAGCTTTGGGAGACCTTGGTGGCTCTCCAGAAAGTTAGTAATGGAGTGTGGCTGGGGTTGGGGTTGGGACGTGTACAGATCCTCGTAAACATTTTTGAACATGTGGTTAATTTGAATTTGATACCACCATACTCCATTTGGGGGCGTTAAAGTGAGAGATGTGGGCCTCGCTCACTTTTTTTTTTTACAGTGGTATGCCAACAGCTTTGAGGCATGTTCTGCAGTCTCCCAGTAGTGTTGATTGGTGTAAAAAACCTGCCCTCTCAGCTTACTGGTGTAGACTGGTATTCAGCTTGTATTTAATTTGAAGGATCTCCCTCCCACCACTCCTGTCCCTGCCTCCTACCTCGATTTAGGTGCGAGGAGTAGCTAATGATGCGGTTCCTGATATAGGCCTTAAAGGATCCATGTAGTCTGCTCAGATGTTTTGGGATGTTCTTTCAACTCAAAGTACGTGGTTATTTCTTTGTTCAGCCAGCTCACAGATCTGGAGGATTGTAGCATGTCCAATACCGGTGAATGGTCTGATACCTTGTTGGGGTGTATATTAACATCTAATACATCATGGACAGCATTAGAGTCAACCAGGAAGTAGTCAAGGTGGCTCCGTATTCCAAATCATGGGTACCTAAATGTGTAGTCCCTGGTCGTCATCTCTGCCTCTGAGGGTGGCAAAGCAGTCCAGCAAATGACATAAGCAATGGAGGGGGAGGGGGGAATTATATGGATGGTATCACTATGGTGTATGTCATAGGAAACAGCAACGCTTGGCACTATTTTCACACTTTAGCTAACTTTGCAGCGCTATTATGCTTCAGCGCTTAGTTGACAGTCGCCGTTTTGCATTCGCAGTTTTTAATGGCGCTGTTATGCGGTCGCTAGTTTAACATGGAACCATTGTATCTATAACTTTGTGTTACACTGAAATCTTAATATCTGATCTATATGATTTTCTCTTTCCCATTAGTACCATGTAAATGTTTATTTATTTATTTATTAGATCATTGGTTTACAGACCTTTGAGTCAAGGACTCATTTACAAAGGCACCTCGTCAAGAGAGCAATACATCACAGCAAACAAACAATACAGTACACAATGCTTAGATTAAAAAAGCAACCAGTGTTACAGGCATTCACTGGTGTAACTCTTCTATGTATTTCTTTCATATTACCATCAAGACACAGTCTACACAAAACTTATTTTATTATCACACCTGCACTGATCCTGCACTTCTTTGCACTGAATCCCAGCTGCCATTCTTCAGATTATTTCTCCAGTTTTTTAAGGTCTTCCCTCATTCTTTGAACCACCCCGGTACGTCCACCCTATTGCATAACTTTGTATCATCTGCGAAGAGCCGTACCTTCCCCTCCAGTCCCTCTGCAATGTCCCCAGTAAAGAACAGATAGGCCATATTCATTGCAACTCCCTGGTTCTTTACCTTAGCTACTTTCATGCTATTGATTAGTACAATGAGTTTGTACAAAACACAGCACTTATCATAAATACAGTAAAAGTTAGGGTCTGATGTATAAGTAAATAAATGCCATATAAGGCAGTGTATGTGTGTTAGTGTGTGTGTGTGTGTGTGTGTGTGTGTGTGTGTGTGTGTGTTGTGGCAATGCTCTGTGTGTGTAGACAGTGCACTGCTATGCTATACTGGAAAATATATGCATATATATGTATATGTATTAGTCAGTGTGTGAATCACAGCAATTAGAAAGTGCAGTTATGTGGCTCAGTGGTTAGTGCAAAAAATGTTAATCTATATTCCAGCACTATCTAGATCAGTTTCAGTCCTATGCATGTAATTGCTGATTTAAATGAGGTGTCCAGTGGCAACCCCCACCCTCTGATGTCCATTGGAGCCTGAAAAGAAGAAAACAGTCCCTCAACATCTTTTTTTAATCTGTAAAAATGTGTGTAGACAGTGCACTGCTGTGTTTACTGGAAAATATATATATTCATTGCAAAAAACTGCGTTAATGCAACAGTTAGGGTTTTTTACAGTGACAAAAGCGAGGAAATTCAACGTTAGGCTTTTCAACCCTAACTCTGGTTTCCGCTCATTTTCGAACACACACACACAGGCACAAACATAGACACACACACACACACACACACAGAGAACACACAACTATGGGGGGCAGTACAAGGCAAGACAACCAATCTCAGACAGATACGATAACGTAACAGAAATAACATATAACTTCTTAAACATACCACAACAGGCATCCATCATCATGTTACACCAACTGTATCAGTTCTTGTGCCATTCCAGTTTCCTCTATGTGTATAGCCTTCTACATAACAGCATATTACTGATACTAATGCACATGTGTTGTTCAGACTGTAGAGCCATTTCATCAACTGCTGTGTTACCAACTAGCCAATTTCTGTATAAAAACATAGCAGTGTGCTAATACCAATGTTGTCATTTTTGCATGAAAGCATACTGCACACCTTCACTTAGTTACTTGTTACTGCACAAGAGCATAGCCACACAGTATCACAAAGTTGCCAGTTGTGCATAACAGGGCACCGTGATATGTCAGCCTACTTGACCATTTGTGAATAACATAATAATATCAATACTTAAATACATTGATTGTGAAACATGATGATGGATGCCTGTTGTGGTATGTTTAAGAAGCTGTATGTTATTTCTGTTGCTTTATGGTGTCTGTCTGTGATTGGATGTCTTGCCTTGTACTGACCCCCATAGTTGTGTGTGTTCTCTGTGTGTGTGTGTATCTCTGTGTGTGTGTGTGTGTGTGTGTGTGTGTGTGTGTGTGCCAGTGGGGGCGGTGGGGGTTGGGTGGGAGCCGGAGTTAGGGTTAAAAAGCCTAAAGTCGAATTTCCTCACATTTGTCGCTGTAAAAAACCCTAACTGTTGCATTAACGCAGTTTTTTGCAATGAATTTCCTGACTTTTTGAGAAAGAAATTAAAATGCAAGGTTCTCTTACCACACTACATGTTAAAAAGTGTATCTAAGCTTTATATAAGACACATTCCAAACAATACCTCACCCAAGTTAACAGCCCATCTTTGCGTAACAGGTACTGCATCATAAGTCAAGAATCATAGCCCAGACAAGACCATAATCATCAACACTATATTTCTCTGATACCAACTTTTCACTAACTCTCACAGTCATGATTTGCATATTGTTAGCTATGCAATCAGCTCACCCTCTCTAACCAATAATTCCATTGTGAGTGCACAGCAACAGGCAAATTAAGGCCATACACGTTCATGACACACCTTCATCATTGGACCTGCATACAAGTCAGAACACTAAATACTTTAAATACTGATGCAGGCAATGTCCCCCCCCCCCCCAAAACATGTGGTACATTCTTAGTGCAAAACCACAGCTGAAGTAAATGGATATACATCAATGTCACATAGCTGTTATAGCACCTGCATAGTATTCCTGACTGTCATGAATTGCATAGCCTGAGCCAGCAAATGACACGAACCATAGCATACCACTAATTTCATGCTGAGTAAAGACGTACAGTACAACTAAATGCATGTACATCAATGGCATGCCTCTTTCATAACATTGGCTGCAAAGGTAGAACACTGACGAATTGCATGGTGTTAGGCAGACAATGCCCCCCCCCCACCGCAAACAGGTACTGAATATTCACCGAACAGTGTGGGTAATTTGGGAATTTCTCTACATCTTGTGTAATGTGCCACAAGGTGCAGACAACTTACTCAACCACACAATAACTGGGTACATACCCCAAAAAACCAAACCATAGATTGCCCTATTGTCAATATACAAGGGACCCATGTGTAAAATAAATTCTACATTTGTTAAAGTATGTTTTTTGTAAGTACCATTTCTCAGGCGTGGGTTATTACCAGATATACCATAGACATGCGATCTGTTTTAACTAATGAGGTTACAGGATTTCCATACCCCATTGCAGAACTGCATGTATAAACCTGTTAAAACATAGATCAGCTAGATGCTGCCACACAAACAATGTCCCACCCCTCCCAAACCTAGGTACTTAATGTTCACAACAGAGCCACAGTTAAAATGAGGGTGTAAACATCAACAGTATATGTGATTGGTATAAGCTGTACACATGCTAACACACTCAGTTGTTGGATAGCGCCAATCAGTGAACGCACCCATCCACATGCACGAGTCAGTGTATCTTGAGTACACAGCTAAAGTCAACAAAAAGGTGTTGACATATACAAGATACATAACTGATACCAGTTCCACCTGTTACGACAGTGGTCAGCTGCATAGGGTGACCCAAACATTGCTCTGAAGTACCATAACCAGGTACAAAACCACAACTGTAGACACAGATGCAAACTATACTGCACTTTCTTATAGCAGTACAACATACATATTTGTAATAAGGAGACAATCACAACATTGAAAAACTATAATATTTAATAAAAGATTTTGTTTAGAAAAATATAAAAGTTATATTTACAATTCTTATAAAAAACAGAAATACAAAAATAAATAAATGTGTTTATTCACACATACAAAGGGAAAGGAATAATAAATAAAATGTTAATAAAATAAAAGTAGTAAAAAATAAAATAAAAGTGTTACTTCACACTTGTACTGGAGGGGGGAACATATAAATAAAAAATAAATAAATAAAACAAATTATAAAATTAACTATATACAGAGAGTGGCCAGGAGTGATAGAGAGGTGCTGGCCATTCAGGCTGTTGGGCCTTGGGGAGAGGATGAGGAGGAGGAGGAGGAGGAAATGGAAGGCTGTGCAGGAGTAGATATGGCCTGGTGCCCCTCATCTGCAGATGATGGTGGTGTTGTTGGGGGGCACCTTCGAGGGGCTCTTGCTGAGGAGCTGAGGAGGGCTGGTCATCCTGTAAATGCTGCAGGTCTTGATGGAGCAGGTGGTTGATTGCTTCTGTGGCCTCCAGCTGATTCTCAGCCAGCCGCACCATGAGACCATGCATGGACTCAAGTGAAGCAACAGAGGCCTCTTCCAGTATTCTCAGTGATCAAACCACTTGGGTGAGGCCCCTGTTGCTCTGCTCAAGCTCACAGGTGGCTACTAAGGCTGCATGCCCCATTCACCCACGACACTGTAGCAAATCTATAATTTCAGCTTGCTGACTAATTATCTCCCCCCCTTGTCCAATGACATAGTTTAATTTTGCTGCAGTGTCATGGGTGTGGTCGGCTGCAGCCCTGTTGCCACTCTGCATGGCCTCCAGAAGCTGGCTGAGGGTGTTACTAATTTTGTTGAGAATGGCAATCTGCCCTGTGGAGACAAAAAAATACAAGAATAGACATGTCATTAAAGTAAGTTGTTCTGTAGTGTTGTGATAATATAATACACTGAATTATGATTATTTGATGTATTGATAGGCAAGATGTATTTACATCTATGTCAGATCAGTAAACCTGTGTTAACTTTATAATACTTTCAGTTACATTTGTTGGTCACACATTTGCCCCCACCCTTTCAGATACTATGATGTTACACTTCTTCCAGCAGAATGTGGTACTATAAACCCTAGAATAGGTGTCAATTAATGCTGTTTCTTGAAAGACCTCAAGAACCTTTGTATGGCAGTATGTGCAAAACATGTATAATGATGAAATCTCAGCAGCTGTAGCTGTTGACACCCCCCCCCCCACTGTGATGTGTCCTGCTGTTAATTGTCTGCACTTTGGTACTATAAGGTCTAGGCAGCCTACAATGACGCACAGCTGTATACACTCAGTAATGCTATTTCATGCTGACTGTGTCAGAAGGCCTCTTTAACAAGGCAAGAAGTGTGGAAGTGCACTAGTTAAGGGGCCACAGATGCCAATCCCCCTTGTCACAGAGGTACACAGATGTCCTACGTTCCAGTCACACAGTATTCCACAGGTACACTCCCTAGCCCGTTGTGTGTCTCTTGCCAGCATATGTGTCTGGGTCTCTCAGGGTGTACTGTGGGTTACACATTACGGCGCGGCAGGCAAAGTAGATCCCATGTGGCAAGACTACCATTTACACACTACTCTGTGATCTCTTCCCAGCTCATCAGGTTTCTCAAGGTTAGACAACATGGTTCAGATAATTTGATTGTAACAGAATTGTACCAGACATATCCTGGATGAACATACAGTAACTGTGCTTCAACAGTAAATCTGAGATCAAGCAACATAAATAGAAATATAATAAATTGTTGTTATCTGCATAACTAGTAGCTGTCATACCTATAAACAAACGTTCTGCAAAACCAGCCAAATTAAGTACCTGTTGTTAGATTTCTATTCATACAAAAAAACAGCATCAAAAATGTGTACAGTCATTGATCAAACCACATAACAAGAGCTGTATTAATGCAGCACTATATTCACAAAGCTGGAACTAAGTGCATACAATAACAAATGATTTTAAAATTCAACAACAGTAAAATGCTTGTATACTACCTTTCCACCCACATACCAACATAGTTTCAGTGACAATAGACCTGAATATACAGTGTAACTTAGTGGGTTACTATTTCTCAGATACACTAGTCTTTCAGAGAACTCCTATTAAGTACAGTATGTCTGTTCAATATGCTGGTGCAACTGTTCATCTCTATGAATTGGAGGTCTCAAATATCAGATACTGTATAACAGAATATCATTAACATCACACCAGCAAAAAGGAGTGCTGCAGTGTAACGGAATGTAATGCAGCAGTGCAACTGTAAGTTGATATCCGCCCATCAAGAATATCATTCACAATCAGAAATTTTACCTTGATCCCCATCTACCTCCACTGAACAATATGCACTATATGTTGTTTAAAGTGTTAAAAAGTACAAGAAATAATATTGTGATACAACTTCTTGCACAGAGATAAACACAAAAACATATAAAATTGATAAACCCTCCACAGGTCACCGGCGGTCAGAGGGTAGAAACATGATTGACCATACCAACCGATGCTGTGCTCCTGCTAGTCTAGGTTCCTAGAGTACATTTATCCCCGACGCAGCAGTGTCACTAGAAGAATGGGTATCAGGGCACTAGGTGTCTCTACAGATTTGTGTTGGTAAGGACATTGTGGGCATTTGACAACAGCATGTGTTAGCACACCAGCTGTTCAGCCGCTAGCTGTCTTATTATCTAATAATGCAGCTTTAGGGCAATGAAGCCACTTCTATACTAAATTTGAAAATTTAACATTTTTAACTTTGTACTTGTTCAGCAGTTCAGCATCTGTACTGAAAATGTAATGACTGGTGTGTAATGCTTGGGTCCTAAGTTGTGTTCAGCTGCTATCAGTGAACTATAATGATGATGTCAATGGCTTTAGTTGGGCTGTTGCTCTTCACTCATGATGTATTGCCTGATCTGGACAGGAAAGTGAGGTGGGCAATCCCTGGCTAAAGTTATCCTACTGGTTAGTGGGTAACTTTTCTGCACGTGGTATCAGTCAAGTATACCAATGATATCCATGGCTTTAGCTGGGCTGTGGCTCTGTAGTCAGGATGCAGCATCTGGTGTGTCTCAGGCAGAGGAGATTGCCTGGCTAAAGCCATGCAAGTGCTCACTATCCTAACTTGTGTGTAACTGCTATTAGCAATGTCTACCAAGCATGTGGATGGCTTCAGTTGGGGTGTGGCTCTGCAGTCAATATGCAGAACCTGATCTGTTTTGGGGGGAGCTATAATGGAATTTTGTTGGTCCAAATAAGTGTACTAAGTGGCTACTAATACTGTTTAAAAAGAAACTTAAAAACATGATAGAAGTTACTAACATTCCTCAGCTGGAGGCCCAGCTGGACCTGCAGCACCTGATGGATGACCTGCTGCTGGAGAGTCTGGTGTCACCTCCACAGAGGGTTCTATCTCCACAATCTCTATATCCTCTGTGGCATCTGCTCCTCCAGCAGCAGCACCCTCTGTAGATGGTCCGCCCTCTGTAAAAAACAGTAAAAGACAAAACATTACTTGTCTGTGAATATTAGTATGACTATATATACCTCAGTACTATCACTTGTACTAAATTCTTAATCCTGACAACTCCAATAGAATCTACTACATAATTCACAACACACTGTAAACCTGCTCTGTGAATTAGTAGACTAAGTACAATTCTTGACTTGTTAGTAGCTGCAAATAAGACAACATGATGAGCAATTTGAAGGTCTCATCAAGACAATCTGCTGCCCGTTCTCCTCATTTGGGGCAGCTAGTAAAAAGGTATAAATCACAGAATATTCTGTGGAAGCTTAATCTTTTTTTATACTTGAACTTGTAGAAACATCTGCAGCACACTGTGTCACTTTTAAAAAAACAAAATGTTAAAATTTCTATTCTCCATTGTCTTGTCCAGTTGGTTTTGTGTGATTTTCTATGTTGTGACTGCCAACACACTATAAAAGATACTGCATTAATAGTGATACACAAACAAAGAAATTCTTCTATCTAAGGTTCCCTTGACAACAGAGTACCTCTCAAGCTGTGCTTGAGAGGTCATCTGTCACCAAGAAAACCTCTTAATACAAGAATATGGTCACACACAAGTCTCTATATCTACTCTCTTTCTAGAAGATGTACTACATACTAAGTACACATTCACAGACTAGCTAAACATTTCTACATGAATGTAATATACCCATCATATGCCTGCACACAATGTACATGGGTAAGTAGTCTAAAATGCCTACTGAGAGAATGGTCCACACCCTTCCCAGGCAGCCAATGAAAGTCGTGAAAATCAATACAGAAGCTTCATTATAGGAAGTCCACACAACCGCTAACACCACTGATGACGTGTATGACATCACCTTGCAGTGGTGTGACACACGTAGAACTGCTGCTAGATCCTGAATGTAGAGACACAGGTAAGTAAAACTGCACATATTGAACACATACCTCTTTCGCATCAGCTGTTGACATACAGACTACTGCAATGACCAACTATGCAGAACCACGTGTTCTCCAATAGAGGGATTCTGATACCATCTGACTTCAAGAGCAAAGCTCGAGTGGTCATACTAGGTTTCATACTAGGTTTTAATAGGAGACAAAGAGCCAAAAAGACCCATGATTTACTCCTATATATTAATAGTAATTAAGAATTGTTCCGGAAAGAATATATTTATCTAGACGTGTTTTATATTTTTGTTTAGATTTGCTAATAATTATTTCTAAGGGTAGTGCATTCCATAACTTAATAACCCTTTCTGAAAAAAAGAATTTCCTAGGGAGAAAATTGAATTTCTTTAATTGTAACTGTAATGGATGTACTCTAAAATTGTAAGGTCCTTCTTCAAAATGAAAACCCAAATTAAATATTAAATAAGGATCATTAATAATGTTGTACATAAGGAGATGATCACCCCTTAGACGTCTTAGTGATAAAGGCATTACATTTAGAGAGATTAGCCTGCTCTCATACGATACATCTCTTAGATCTCTTACCATCTTGGTATATTTTCTCTGCACCTTTTCTAATGCTAAAATATCCTGTTTCTGATAAGGGCACCACAATTGGGATGAATAATACAAATGTGGAATAACATAGGCCTTGAAAAGTGGCATCAATACTCTTTTATCCTTAGACATGGTCCGTGGTAATCAGAACCCCAAATACGCAAAACACACTATTTCTGCATAGTTCCTCATGCTGTATTTTTCATAGTGCATACTACTCAGTGAAAATGTTTTTTCTGACTTCTTTTGTTCTCAAGACAAAACTTACTCATACATAGTCTAGAGGTTCTAGAATGCTGTCTACCACAGTAGGGTAGAACAGCATCTCATCACCTTGGAACTGCGAAAAAACAGCATTTAGACAGGGAGTGAAATTCAACACAGAACAACATTCCACTATTCACTACATATCAGGTAAATGAGAAGTCGTACTGCCTCACTGAGACAATGTGCCCCATCCACAGAGCAGTCCATCGCAGCACAATGTAGTAAAGAGTTTAATAGTGTGATCCAGGCAATATACCCCACTCCCATCCAAAATGAACTATACCATCACTGGATACCTACAGCTACATAAAACTATGCATAGCTTCAGTAGACAGTATATGTAAGACTGTGAACATTGGGCACAACATCTAGAACACACACCCATAGCAGAAATAAAACTCTCAACATGAAGATAATATTTTGAATAACATGAAATGCCACAAGTAACAAAATAAATTACCTGTACAGTCTGTTTTACACTCTATAATCACAGCATGTTACACTATATAGTGGACATTGACTTAAAAGACAGTTGTCAGTACATCATTCTAACTCATCAGCAGAGTTGAGCACAAGCAGCTGCTCGACAGAAGCCCCTCATGCCACACCTTCTGGGAGTGGAATCAGTTGTACACAATGGGAGAAAGCAGGGGCACTTGGTGAAGTGGCTGAGTGAGGGAAAAAGAAATCAGCATTATTTCTAACTATTTCATAATTAACATCAATACCACTTTAAAAATTAAATAGTTCATCCACCTCCATTACATATTCAGTTCAATAGCACTAGCAACTGCATACCCAAAACTGTATTTTTTTTAAAAACAGATGAAATGCAATAACATCACTAAATGTTTCATAAATATTTATATACATTTACATACATAATTACATTTATAATACATTTACTAAATGTTTAATAAATATTTATCAAATGTTTCAACAAAGCCTGTGACATCTATGCACCAGTGAAAAAGATGAATGTCAAAGGACAGACCAACCCCTGGGTTACTGCTGACCTTTTAACTCTGCTCAAGCACAGAGACCACCTCTGGCATTGTGCTCATGCAACTCCGACGCAAGTAAACATACAATCATACAAAGCAGCCAGAAATGATTGCACTCGAAAAATACAGAATGCTAAATGCAGCTATTACAAAGAAGCTCTGACCAACTCTTGGGGCCAGGGAAACAAATTCTGGAACAACATGAAAGAACTCACAGGCAAGGATCCTAAAGCACCACCCACTATGCTCAACCTTCATGGCACTCCTACACTCGACCTAGGTACCATCACCAGCACTTTTAATAATGCATTTACAAACCTGGACAGTGTCCTTCCACCAAATTTTTTCGACGACCTCCCCTCCAGCTCCTCCCAAGTTACCCTCAACTAGAACGCACAACCCCAAAGTTTTTTTTTAAGGAGGTCCCACCACAAGTAGCTAGAAAATACATTCAAAAGGCCATCGGCAAACAAGGGTACAGTGGTGACTCCCTTGACCTGAAACTGCTGGCACAAGTCCTCGATGAAATCTTAGAACCACTTACAAAGATCTTTAATCTCTCGCTTAGATTGGGCCATTTCCCCTCTCTCTGGAAGAAAGCCACTGTCACACTGGTTCACAAAAGTGGAGATAGGACACTGCACACCAATTACAGATCTATCTCACTCCTCCCCCCACTAACCAAAGCGCTGGAGCGAATAGTGTCAGACCAACTAGTTGAATTCCTGGATAAGTACAATGTACAGTGCCCAGAGCAGCATGGCTTCAGAAAAGGGCACAGCACTACCACTGCACTACTGGAATTTACAACCTTCATCCATGCCACGCTTGACAAAGGGAATTGTGGAGGGACAGTATTTATAGACCTTACCAAGGCATACAACACAGTTAACCACCCCCTACTACTCAAGCAACTGTCCTCCATCGGGATCTCCAGCGATGCCCTTCCATGGTTCACCAGCTACCTTGACAATCAGATGCAATGTGTAAGGATTGCAGGGATCTCTTTGGATGAGAAACCGGTCTGCTCTGGAGTCCCCCAGGGGTCTATTCTGGGCTCTCTACTCTTCTCCCTCTTCATCAACAATCTCCCCAGTGCCTGACACCAAAAAATATTACTATACACAGATGATGCAGTCCTGTTTTCCAGCCACCATGAAATTACAGTCCTTGAATCCCAGCTGCAGCTCGACTTCAAGAACATCGAAGACTGGTTCGATTCTCATAAACTTGTCCTGAACCACAACAAGACTAAAGCCATGTCCTTCTGTAACCGACAGAGCAGGCACAACTCTCTGTCCCTCACCATCAAGAACCATGCTGGGAACCCACTTGAACATGTCAAGAAGTTCAAGTACCTTGGTATTACCCTGGATAGTACCCTCTCCTACACTCGACATATTGACACTGTTGCCAAGACCGCCAATATACAGATTGGACTATTACGCAAACACAAGCACTGTATGCCTGTGGATGCCCTTAAACTAGCCATCTACAGCTCTGTCACCTCTAACATTGATTACGGCCTTGCCATCTATGGCTCTGCCTCAACAAGTGCCCTACGCAGGATCTCAGTTGCTCTCAACAAAGTCTGTAGACTACTGACGGGTGCAGCCCGACAAACTCACACCTGTGACCTCTATGCACAGGCCAGCTGGCTACCCCTACGCAGCAGAATACAATACCAGACCTGCTTACTTACCAAAAAGATTCTTCTTGGTCTCATGCCACCTGGTGTTACCTCACTCCTTACTACCTACAGTGGCACTCAACAAACACGTGGTGCCCAATCTCTAACCTTTCAGGTTCCCAGATGTCGTACCTCCATGGGTCAGCGGTCCTTTATCTATAGAGCCGCTCAATGGTTCAGTTCCCTCAATAAAAGGCACTTTCCTCTACTACACTTGGACCCTTCAAAGGAATCTCAGACTTTACCTCACCTCTACCACTCAATGTGACTGCTTCTCTGAACAGAGATCTCTCTAAACACCTCCCAGCTCACTCATGTCTCACAGCCTGCCCTTTCCCAGTCTCATTCCCTCTGGCACTGGGCCTTCCTTGTGACTCCTTTCCTGCTTCACATCTCCACTGGTACAAGACATTTTCCACCACCATCGGACAGTGGCCCATTAGCCTGCCAACTTCCTCTCCCGGTCGCACACCTGCAATACTAACTGCCTATGGTGCCCTTTATCTCTTATTGTTACTGCAGCCAGCTGCCTACTCAGGCTGCTCGTTATATGACTATTATCTCAAAGTATGTTATAACTGAGTATCTTTATTTTTTCTTTTAGTTGTTTTGGTTGTTTATTGTGCATTCTTTTACTACCTCTGTATGTATGTTGACCCTCATCCTTTGACATGGAACCTTTGTAAACGAGCAGTTTCTGCTCAAAGGTATTTGTAATCCGAGAATGTAATAAATAAATAAATAAATAAAAATAAATTCCATACTATTCAGTGTATTTTTTAAACAAAAAAACAAAAGCACAGTAACCAGTGCCAAGTAGTAATAAAGACAAAATGTTACAACACTTAATGGTGTGGATGACACCAGGATGGCCGAGAGGGAAAGTGTGGCAGAGAAGAGCAGCTGCAAAATAAGTACTGCTAGCTCTACATTGAGCCACACTTGATAGAACTCTAATACCTTATCTGCACTGAAATTTCGTATGTCAGTAAGTTTTGTAGATATAATATTGAGAACATTTAAAGGTAACTCAACATCGTGTCTTCTAAATGTCATATGTTTCCATAGCAGTATACAACTCTGATAATGTAGCTTTTAAGGAAGTAAACACATGTTTATGTCTGCCTGTTAGTTCTAAATAGCCCTATTACTGCAATGGTAGTCTTCAGTTGATGGCTGTTGAAATGAAATTGTAACCAAGAGCTGCAGTACTATATGAGAACTCCAAGGACAATCACACAGTCTACCGTAAAGTGGAAAATCAGGCAAAAACATTTGCATACTTAATTAAAAGAAAATCAAAGGAGATGTCTACTCACATGGCAACAGATTCCACATAAAAGATATGAGGGTGTACATTGACTTTATGACCACTAGTAAAATATACTTACAAGTATGGTGACGATCACCGAATTCAGGCTTCCCTGCCTCCTCCCACATAGCATAAGCTATGTCGTACCAGTCCCACACACTCCTACGCATATCACCCGCCACAGCCTTCTCCTTAAAAAAAGTCTGGTGGATGATTTTCCACTTCCTCCTACACTCATCAGGAGATCTTGCGATCTCCTCTCTCCCCAAGGCGTGACTGACCTGCGTAAAAACATAGAAAAGAAAGTATTGTGAATCATTTTGTATTAGTAAAATATGTAGATTTACAAAAAAACACAACTACAGCTGTCACTAACAAAGTGTAACGATATTTCTTTGCCATTCGCAGATCATAAAATATTCACACAGAAGGTTTGTCACTATGTTAATTGTCTAGATAACAAATCTGTCCCACTATAGCAGGATACTTCTTGTACTTGTTACACTCTTCTAGGTACCACACTGTACTGGTCAAACTGAAGTATGTCTCTGTGGTTTGTCATCACTCTTAAAAATAAATGTTTCTATCCATGCCATACATCAAAGCAATGTTTAACTACTGTATAAGTTGTTCTCTTTTCACATGTTAAAATAATGAGACCTACTACCAATGCAATATGTCTTACTAAACTGTACTTGAATGCCATGTATCCACAGTTATCATTATTGTAGCATGTTTAACAGCAAAAAATAGTGATCTCTCAATTAAATTAATGACCTACCTTGCGTATGATGTGAATCAGGCTAAGGTTAGTCGCTTGCATGACTATCTCAGGATTAGCATGCTCTTTTACAGCCTGAACAAGGGCCAGCACCTCTCTATCACTCCAGGACTAGGGCATTTTTACATCTGTTAAAAACAAGCATTTGTCAATGCCGAATGTTTGCTTGCTGGCATTGGCAGTGGTAGTGTAGAAGTTACAGAGCTGCGTAATAGGAATGGCAGTGAAGTATTGAACTGAAGCCAACCCCACCACCACCCTGCAGAGAGTGACAGGCATTGGGGTGTGCGTTTGGGTCATCAGGCATAACGGCCATGCCATTTCTCCACACCCCACCCTGCAGACACTAACAAGTGTCACGGTGTTCCTTGGGGTCTTTGGCCCTTATGCGCACCCCATTTCATTAGGAAATATGGTGAGATGGGTGCGATATAGGAGAATGGGGTGAACTTTGGGGCCGAAGAGTCCAAGGCATACCTCGATGCCTCTCACTGGCTGCAGGGTGTGGAATGGTATGAGCATTACAGGCAAGAATCCCAAGTCACACCCTGATGCCTGTCATTCTCTACAGGGTTGGGCATTATGGTTGGAAACCCTAATACCTCAGGCATTCGTTGGTATTTTCACTCCAAATTTTCAACATGTTTTTGTGACCCCACCTCATGAACAGGGGGAATATCAGTTTGTTAGCTGAAAGTTGCTTATGCACAGCGACTACGGCATTTAGCACCACAGGTGCAAAAAAATTCCGAACAGGATGTAAAAAATGACAGCTGTACTGTCCATGGGGAGGTGTAAACAATGGCAATGTTGCAAATCTGCAGTAAAAATATTTAAAAAAAATGGTGAAGTCACGAGAGTACATAGAAACTGTGTAACGCACACCTGTAATATACTTAGGTTGGGGATTTTTTGCAGCAGATTGTCAACTCAGGCATTTTGGTGCCTCCGATCATGAACAGTGTCACTGTGATTTTCTTTATCTGTGCCAAACAATGATTTCCCACAGCGACCACGCATCTCTGCGCTGAAAGTGTGAAAACACACTTCAGTCATGTTATGAAAAATGACAGCTGTACTGTTCATAATGAAGTGTGAAAAAATGCCAGTGGTGAAAATCTGGACTGAAAATATTACAAAGTCATGAACTTACGAGGGTGCATGGAAACTGCGCAATGCTCACTCGTAACACAGTCATTTTATGGACTTTTGCCACCAAATTTTCAACATAGCCATTTTAAGACCTCTGCTCATGAACAGTGTAACTGTGATTTTCTTAATCTGTCCTAAACATTGCTTTTGCACACCAACAGCACCATTGTGCGCTACATGTGCGAAAACACATTTTGGGTGACATATGAAAAATGGCAGCTGTACTGTTCATTAGAAAGTGTAATAAAATGGCAATGCTGAAAATCAAGAGTGAAAATATTAAATTCGCAAACTTACGAGCATGCATAGGAACTGCGCAATGCACGCTCATAAAACAGTCATTTTTAGGAATTTTTTTCACCAAATTTTCAACATAGCCATTTTAAGACCTCTGCTCATGAACAGTGTCACTGTGATTTTCTTAATGTGTCCCATGCATTGATTTTGCACATCGACTGCGCCATTGTGTGCTACATGGGTGGAAACACATTTTAGGCAAGATGTGAATACTGACAGCTGTACTGCTCATAAGGAGGTGTGGTAAAATGGCAATGTTGAAAATCTGGAGTGAAAATATTGAAAATTTGCGAACTTACAAGCGTGCGTAGGAACTGTGCAACGCACGCTCATAAAACAGTCATCTTTTGGAATTTTTGCACCAAATTTTCAACATGGGGTTTTTGGGACCCCTTCTCATGAATGATGTCACTGTCATGGCGTTATTCGGTCCCGAAAGGTGATTTCATGCAGTGACTGCAAAATCACCCTTGGGCCTAATAACGCCATGACAGTGACATCATTCGTGAGAAGGTCCCAAAACCCCATGTTGAAAATTGGTGCAAAATTCAAAAATCCTGAGATATGCAACAAAGTTGAAAAAACCCTATCTAGCCCATTATATAGCTTACCGGCATTTCCTCAGTTCGCGGTCGACTTTGAAGAGTGCAGACGTGTTCCCAGTCCACCGCAGATCATCGCGCCAAGCTCTGGAGGTAAATATGGGGTGTGGGGAGGCTGGGTGCACAGTGGGTGGGTGCGGGTTGTGGGAGAGGGCAGAAAGACTGCGTGGGACCGTTTTTTCTTTACAGGATTTAAAAAGATGGCGTGGGACATTTGCCATGCTGGGGTGGGCTCCCAGCATGGCACAAGGGGCAACTGGGGCCATGGAGCCAGCGAAGTTGGGCACCCCATCAGCCATATGATCTGTTGCCACACTGGGGTGGGCTCCAGCGTGCACCCAGTACTCGGGGGTGAGGACAGTGGAGCCGATGGGGATTGGGCACCGTTGGCTATTCTGAGGTTGCCACGCTGGGTGGGCACCCAGCGTGGTATGTGAACTTTGGGGAGTGCAGCGCAATGCCGATAGGGGACTGGGCACCCGTTGCATATACGTGGTGCGGGGGAGGGCAGCATGCAGTATGCGGTGTTTCTGTGTGTGTGTGTGTGTGTGTGTGTGTGTAGGGGGAGCTGCACATGAGCAGGCGATATCTTATCGCTGCTCACTGAAGCGTAGCTCCCCCTTTCAACTGTATGCCACTGCATTTTGGAGCTTGTCATAGACAGCTCCAGCATGCATTGGCTTACAGGGGCCATGCCTGCCAACACACTCACTGAATTGGAAGAGGGGGTGACACACCTCCGAAATCTTGGATCATGGCACTATGTTTCTTGCACATGCGTGCAAGCAAACATAAAAATGCATTTGGCTACAAAAATTTAAATATAACATATATTTATGGTGTGACTATCCGAGATCTGTTTCTGTTTCTTAACACTCAAAATAGTATATTTCTGACAACTAAAGAACTGATAACTTTAAATGAGTGCATTATTGAAACAATTGAATGTCCCTTCTCCAGATTGGCGACACAGAATAGTAACATGAAAGGCGCAAACTTTCATAATATATACATATACAGTATATATATATGTAAACGTTGTATCCATGTTTGTGACACATTAGAAAATCAATCGATTTACTCTTCAGTGACTTGTCCTGCCTGACTAATACTTGTTTCACCCACTACCAGCCCTTTCTAAATGTAATGTAAGCAAACAAGTCTCATCTTATCACATCAGAGGCATTTGTTTCTCCACCTCATAAAGATGTAGCAATCAAAGGCACAAGTGCTCTGTGATTCATGTATAGTGGTAGTAAGGAGGATGTTGTATTGAGACCTGCTGTAGTGTCATTTAAAAAGCAAGTTCAAGGTCTATTAATAATATACTGATTATGTGCTTCTAAAACTTATGTACAGTGACTCTAGGGTTATTTAACTGCTGTGTCACAAACATACAACCACAGTCTGCACACCACCATAACACCATGCATTGTTTCCAGCTGCATAAACTATCGTAACCAGGCAACAGTACTATAGTGCCTGACAGTCAGTATGGCACCACATGATTGTCTGATATTCCTTTCTTCATATCTGTCTTGGCCACAATACACAATTTAACTAATCTGACTGGTAGTAGTGGTGGTCAGTACTCTTTGTTCTACTGACAACTGCAAAAATATTAAAAACATTAGTGTTTTAATAGAATAGCATCATCCACCACCTCACACTGTTGTCTGTAACTAAGACAGCAGAATCTAGAAAAAAACAGGCTGACAAATATTAAATTAAAATAGTTCTTAAATCATCATTCAGTGTAACATCAGTGCACTGACCTGCTGAGCATCGAAAGAACACAAAAAAACAGCAGTACTTACTTTTGAGTTGTTTGATCACAGAGGAATATGCCTCCTAACAATTATTCATTATCTGTTGAAACAAATAGACATAAGGTATTAGAGAGCTGTCAATAGAAAAAAAAATCAATATCTGAGTCACACAATACCACCCCATGCCTCAAAAAAGAACATGTACTACACCTGGACTGCATAACCAGAGGAGAACTAAACTGATGCACACAAATAGCACAAATCTGTCATACAACCTGCACATTATTTGCAACAATAAGTAATTGCACAGCCTCACCCAGGGAATACCTCCCTCCCACCAGACCAGGTGCCACCTGGTTATTATAGATATACAGTTCAGATCAGCTCATACATAAGTAGTATACTGTACCTCTGTCATACCAGATGCATACAAGTTGGAACACTGAGCAGTTTTATGCCTTCAAGCAGCCAATACTCCCAATACCCCAACTCCAGAGCAAGACTAAAGACATGTACATCAGTAGTATACCTCCATGAAATCAGATGCACACATAGTCCAACACTTAGAAGATGAACAGTAGCATCCAGGCAATGCTACCCCCCCCCATGTACTACATCCTGAGTGCAGAAAACAACGTAACTGAAGCCATGGACATTAATAGTATAACTGTATCATTTTTTTTATTTTCATTGTAGTTCTATTTGTCCACAACTGCAACACCTTACCAATGAGGGCATCCACCCACATGCCCCATCTGCAGGGAGAGCCACCATATCAGTAACATGATGTGGCGAGGCTCTGGCATTGCCATAGTCAATACACTGAAGGGCTCCCCTTTCCCTGACCACTGCACCAGCATCAAATCCACTCCACTAAGCTTCCATGACACTGCTAACTGCATGTCAGGGTACAGCCATCAAGCTGCTCTGTTCAACCCTCCTTTTTTTCATTTTCACCACAATAGGAGCACAGATATGCAATGACATCCATGCACCAACATCCAGATGTCCACCATGTATCCCCCTCTTACAGACACAAGCACATTCACGGTACTAGCAAGCTTCCCCAGAGACTGTCAGACATGGGTCTGTATCCCACCATTTTCCACACTACTGGCAGAGCACTCATCAGGTGCTTGATCCCGGTCCTCCCCTACAAACCCCAAATGGTATCAGCTCATTTGCAAACCCAGGTCACCGGTGTGGATGAAGGTGCAGCATCCAGCAAGTCAAGCCTCACTGCCACTGGCTCAGCATAAGTGGGTGACAGCAACTGCACAGCACTTAAAACACTGAGGAGTTGCATATCCTTAGTCAGACAATAGACCACCCTTAAAATCAACCATACTCCATCCTCAGTGGAGAGTCACATACCAAGAAAAACTTCAGAATAGTAACAGTACACATATCTCAAACCAGATGAACACATGTCACAAACAGTTGCACAGCAACAGCCAACCAACATGTCACCTCCCAAAGAGGTATAACATCCTGAGTACAAATTGACATCCCAAGCAACTGATTACTATTAATGTAATACCTCCCTTATAGAAATACCATGCACTGAATGTTGACCAAACACTCACACTGTAAGCTATAGACAATGATGTGTATAGTGTAATGTTTTCTATCTTTTGACCATTTAGATTGGCTCTTAAAAGAGCCATTTTTGTCACTGCCTATGTCATGTGCTTGAGAGGTACAGCTGTACAGGTACACAATCACAGAAGTGTAAGGATGCCATTTTGAAGGTCCCCATTAAAAATATTATTACCTGTGCTTGAGAGATGCACACCATCTTTTAGCTACAGCCAATATTTGTCATACAGTATGTAATTTGGGGGTGATGAATGGTATGCATTCCCATTGTATAGAGGAATCCAGATATTTGTATGTTTACCTTCCTGCATGATCTTTCAAGTGCAGGACAGTAATCCTCACCTCTCCAGATCATGTGCTGTGTAATATCTGAATACAGAGTTTTACAAGCTAGTAACATACTAATAATATACTGCAAGTCAAACTGTGCAGCTTTAATTAAATCAATAGCCCTTTTGTTCCCCAAATCATTACCTCTGAGATGTATAAGGAGTATGTCTGGTTCTGGATGTGTCTCCAGCAAGTGGTACATGGTAGGCATGAGCTGCTCCCACCTTATGCCACCCTTCCCAAACCAAGATACTGAGCAGCCAGGTAGATGCAAGTCATTGCCAAAGTGATTACCTCTGCTAAAAACTGCTGCCCTTCTCATCAAACTTGATCCCACTATCCATACACTCAGTCTTGATCTTTCTGCCATGCTGAGTAAGAAACCTCCAAAAACTCAGATGAAGAAATATCACAATTGTATTTGTCTGACTACCAAGCACTACCAAGCCTAATCAGCAGAATGACTAGTATTCACTTTTATCTGTAAGATAAATCCAGTCAAAACAGTCACAATTAATATTCTGATCCCAGATTTGCTCATACAGCCTAAAATATTTAGTTATGTATGGAAAGGCTGTTTCTATTGGTATTTTGTTTATTAAACATTCTTTTTGTTTTGGTGGCAGAACACTGCCTGGTCATTGGCCACACTTAATGACTTGCCAACAACAGCAATTTCCGTTGGATAGACTTAGTAGTCATTATGGTCTGTGAAGCTCAACACCCTCTCTTTCTTAGCTAGCAGCTTGAGTGATGAGTGGAAGCATAGCTATGTACCTCACAGACATAGTCTTCAACAGTTTAAAAATCTACTATCTGTTTTCATTATGTTACTGTACTATAATTACAACTCTCATTTTTCAGTGCTTAGTATTTATTTTCAGAGAATTAGTTATATTATATATGTGCATTACTAATAAGTTTGAAACTCTTTCTAATAACAGTAAAACAGTTAGTAGCACCTTAGCCTAGTCAGCACATAATGTAATTCCCAGGTAGCATTGAACATATGCTAAAATAAGCACAAATGTAAAAAAAAAAAGTATTACTATTCTCACATAACAATTAAACAACTAGCACAAACTGTATTACAAATAAAATGCACTAGATCTCCTTTTTTGCAACAGGTGTTAAATGTTGGCAAATGTCTCATAAAAATGGCAAACTGGTACAAGCAATAGCAAACCTGGGGCAGTATGAGCATCCACTTATAATAATTCTCACAGTAACACTCTTAAGATAACTATTATAAACACTCAAAAAGAATATGAATCAAAATTAAACATTTAACTTCTCTCACCAAGAGATAACAACAGATTGGTAAAAAACAGCATGAAAGATTGCACAGTGCTTCTTATGCTGTTTAAAAGCTTCATAGATGCTTTCCAAGCTAATAACTTAAAAATGATCTAAAATTGGACTATGATCATTACTCACTATTAGACCCTGGAGTTGCTGCTGCTTGAGTACTAGTCTCAAAATGGCCTCAAAACTGTTATTCTTTGATTCTATAGGCTCAGAGAAGTCACATGATGAAGTTAGCCATTTCTCTGTTCGTGAGACTGCAAAATCTTTGATCGCGACTCGCATTGTTCATGAGGATCGACTGTGAACGTGCAAAATCTTTGATCGTGAGAATAACATGAGACTTCATTGCTAGAGCCTCCATAGTTGTTAAAAATATTATCATTTGTAATTTTTAATAGCGTGAGCAGTTCTGAGTCTTTCTACTACTTATCACAAATAAATATAATGGGAATAACGATTTTTACTAAGTTATGCAAAATCTACCAATATTTTTTATGATCTTTGATCGCAAGCATGCAAATTCTTTGATCGCAACTTGGTTTGACCGTGAGGATCATTCGTGAGCCTACAAAATCTTTGATCATGAGAATAACGCAAGACTTCGGTGCTGGAGCCCCAGTTGTTCAAAAAAAGTCATCAATTTAATTTTTTTAAAAGACTGAGTAGTCCTGAGTCTTTCCACTACTCATCAGATATAAATATCATGGGAATAATCATTTTTACTAAGTTTTGTAAAATTTAGCAATATTTTTATGATCTTTGATCATGAGCATGAAAATTCTTTCATCGTGACTCAGTTTGACCGTGAGGCTCGTTCGCGAGCCTGCAAATTCTTTGATCATGAGGATAACGCGAGATTTGAAGTTTGAAAGATAATAAAAATAAAATTAGCATTTTTATCACTAATTTTCAATAGACTGTGTGGTTGATTTGAAATTAGCAAGACACAAAAATTCGATGTAATCTGCATATCATGTGAGTGCCTGTTGTACAAACACTTATGTGTCAAAATAAACCTGCAGAACATTTCACACTGGAATGTAATGTGGGGGCATCATCATGCATATCTTCTCCTAAAGTCTGACTCTGGAGAAGTTGGAACTGTGTCACTCTGTACTTACTGTTGTAACAAGATTAAGAGTGACACTTTACCTCCTCGGTCTGTGCTTAATAAAATGGAAGTTGAACCAACTCCTCCTGAGATAGCAGTCTTGAATTTGTTTGAGTGGATTTTAATTCAGACCATGAAGCCATTTCAAACAATCAGGCTAAATACAAACACATGAGAGCTACCAAACGAAGAACTGGCAAAGTCTCTGAGGTATTCTGCTGTATATTTGCCTTTGCAAGAAAATGTCAACACTATTTCTCAGGACAATAGTGTAGTCATCTTGGTGAATGGTATACCAATGAAGGCAAAAACAATATGGCAGGACATAGTCAATGTTGAGAAGGTAAAGCATGCTTTGCGATACCTAAAGGAGCATAATGTTTTTTATTCTAACATTGACATCAATGCATTTGCTGGTCTTTCTACAGGTAATGCTGTGGAAAACTCTGAGAAAGCAATACTAGAGAAGGTTGACATCGCATCTGTGCAGAACGTCTATGAGCAATTCACCATACACTCATTGCATGGCAAGGATCCAGTAATGGATAACATTGAATTGTATCCAATGAAGTAAGAGGAGCGCAATCCTGTAAGTATATGGGAGGCTACACTAGAAGCTTGTTGTTTTCCTGATCTGTTTCCACTTGGCTCAGGTGGTCGATTAGATGAATGAGAACTTCGTGTCCCAGGAGCTGACTATAGGGCCTCAAGAGTTCTACATAAGGCTGGCAAGTTTTGAAGAAACATTGCATACCTGTTCCACCTTCTTTGGGAAAGTGAACATAGTGTCCTATCTGCTAGTATTGCTCATACATTGAGACTTGGCACAGAGTTCACCAATATGACAGCTGCACAGTTATTAAATAAGCTGTAGAACAAAGATGAAACACTCCAAGTCAGTCTTTCTTCTATTTTGTCCAGCATGCGTGGTACTAAAGAATATTGGTACAGATGACACTCTGAGGTGATGTGTATGCTAAGAAAGTTTGGTCCAGCAACATGGTTTGTAACACAGAGTTGTGCTGAATATTATTGGGATGATCTGCTTGATCTTCTCAGATGGGCAAACTCTGATGTTGAGAACATAGAAACATAGAAACATAGAAACATAGAAGTTGACGGCAGATAAGGACCGCAAGGCCCATCCAGTCTGCCCATTTCTTTTTCTACCTTATAAATGTGCCATCGGCCTTTGCTCTGTCAGTGACCTATCTATTCATAGTCATTTGTATTGCTCCCTTATGCCTATCCCATGCCTGTTTGAAGCCCTGCACTGTATTCATAGCCACCACTTCTTGTGGTAAGCCATTCCATGCATCTACCACCCTTTCTGTGAAAAGAATTTCCTCACATTCCCCTTAATCGGCCTCCTCTAATCTCATGCTGTGTCCTCTTGTCCTGCTATTTTTCTTATATTTAAACATGTTAGACTCTTTCACCTTGTTTATGCCCTTAAGGTGTTTAAATGTCTCGATCATATCACCTCTCTCCCTCCTTTGCTCAAGGGTATACATATTGAGCTCCGTTAATCTGTCCTTATATGTCTTCTGATGCAGTCCCTGCACCATTTGGTTGCCCTTCTCTGGACTGCCTCAATTTGGTTAATGTCCTTGTGAAGGTGTGGCCTCCAGTACTGCACGCAGTACTCCAGATGGGCCTAACCAATGTCTTGTACAGAGGATTATTATTCTCCTCTACGACTTGTGATACCTTACTACACACCCCAACACCCCACTAGCCTTACCTACTGCTTTAGAGAGGTCTGCTTGGATGATTTTAGGTCATCAGTGATGATGATGCCCAAGTCTCTTTCTTCCTTTGTGACTGCTAGCAACTCCCTCCCAGCCTATAAGTGGCTTCAGGGTTTCTCTTCCTATGTGCATGATTTTGCACTTTTGCATTAAATCCCAGTTGCCACTCTTCTGACCATTCTGCTAGTTTATCCAGATCTCTTCTCATTCTGCCCACCCCATCTGGATCATCTACTCTGTTGCAGATCTTGGTGTCATCTGCAAACAGACAAGCCTTACCCTCTAGTCCATCTGCGAGGTCACTAATGAAGATGTTGAATAGGACTGGCCCCAGGACTGATCCCCTGAGGTACCTCTACTTGTGACTTGCATCTCTTCTGACTGTATACCATTTACCACCACTCTCTGTTTTCTGCCAGTCAACCAGTTTGCCACCCAGTTGACCAACTTCTGACCCACCCGAGCCTACCTAGCTTATTTATCAATCTTCTATGTGGAACAGTGTCAAAAGCTTTGCTGAAGTCAAGGTAGGCGACATCAACTGCTCCCCTTGTCCACCACTCTGGTTACCCAGTCAAAGAAATCTATGAGATTAGTTTGACAGGACCTTCCTTTGTAAACCCATGCTGTCTTGGATCCTGTGCCCCTATGGATTCCAGGTGTTGCACTATCCTTTCCTTAAGGAGTGCCTCCATAATCTTGCCCACTACTGAGGTAAGACTGACCGGTCTGTAGTTCCCGCCTCCTCCCTGCTACCACTCTTGTGGAGTGGGATCACATGAGCCTTTCTCCAGTCTTCTGGGACCTCTCCTGTGCTCAGAGACTCACTAAACAATTCTGCTAATGGCTCTGCTAGTTCCTCTTAGCTCCTTAAGTACCCTGGGATGTATGCCATCAGGTCCCATTGCCTTATCCACCCTGAGCTTAGCAAGCTCTTGTAGGACCCTTTCTTTTGTGAAGGGAGTAGTGCTCACCTCCCTCCCCTGTGTCCATGATGCTGAGCTGTGGGCCCTGCCACCTTCTCTTCAGTAAATACTGAGCAAAAGTATCTATTTAGGATAGATGCCTTTACAGGGTCCTCCTCCTCACATGCTCCCTTTTCTCCATTAAGCTTAGCAATACCCTCTGGACTTTCTCCTTTCACTAATGTATCTATAGAAAGTCTTGTCACCTTCTTTACTGTTCGTGCTAGTGTTTCCTCAGTTTGGGACTTTGCCTGCCTTACTGCCTTACCTGCTTCCCTTAGGGCAGTTTGGTATGCCTCCCATCTTCATCCCGCTGTGTTCCTTATATTTTCTGAAGGCCAGCCTTTTGGCTCTGACCTTTCTGCTACTATATTTGAGAACCAAAGTGGTTCCTTCTTCTTTGCACTTCCTTTCTGTCTAACACAATGGGATGTTGCTTCAAGTATTGTATCCTTAATGCTTGCCCACTTTGCCTGTACCTCCTCACCTGTGTTTCTTTTGCCAGGCTAGCTTAACTCTGTTGGCCATCTTATCAAAGTCAGCTCCTCTGAAGTCCCATATTTTTGCCTTGGAATGGGATGATTTAGATGTAGTAGCCAAATTGAACCATACCATGTGATGGTCACTGGCCCCAGGTGACCTTCTACCTGGAGATCTGTGATCCCTTCTTTGTTAGTCAGTACTAGATCTAGGATAGCCCTGTCTCTTGTGGGTTGCTGTACCAGTTGTTTGAGGCCCTCCCCTGCAGGGAATCCACTATGAGTCTAGTTCTGGCAGATGTTCCTGCTGGTATTGACCAATCTGTATCTGGCATGTTGAAGTCTCCCATTATCAGAACCTCCCTTTAGCTGTCATGTTTTGTATATCTTCTAACAGTAATGTGTCTATGTCCTCCCTCTGGTCTGGGGCCTGTAGACAACCCCAGTTCTTATGGCTGTCCCATTACCTGTTTCCAGGGTGACCCACAGTTCTTCTGGCTCCTTATGTGTATTCTGAATTTCTGTAGCTTTGATATTTTCATTAACATACAGGGCCACCCTCCCCTTTTTGCACCTCGGTCTCTTCTGAACAATACATATCCAGGTACTGAAGTCTCCCAAGTGTGGTTACTGGTAAACCACGTCTCACTAATTGCTACTATGTCCAGTTTAGCCTCTGACATTATTGCCTGCAGGTCTGGGATCTTATTTCCCAGGCTGTGAGCATTTGTGTACATGATTTTCCATTGGCCAGATTTTGGTGTGTTAGTTGTTGGGTGAAGTTTGCATTACCCCTGTGCATCGTATGGGAGACAAACCTTTTTCTTACTGGTGATGCAAATGAATGGCAAACACGCTGAATTCCTGTTTGACCACTAGCTGAGGGGGAGGGTGTTCTTCCATTCGGACGGTATGGGTGCTGCACCCTCTCCCCATTTGCTAGTTTAAATATTCTGCAAAGACGTCAAACTTCTGCCCCAATGCACTGACTCCTCTTTAGTCAGATGCAGTCCATCAAATTTAAAGAACTTTCGCTCCCAGAACTGTTGCCAGTTCCCTACAAATCTGTGTCCTTTTCCTGGCACCAGTCCTTGAGCCACGTGTTTAGCTCCCCTATCTCCCCTTCTCTGACCTTCCGTCCATCTGCTCCTCTCTCCCAGACTGGCAGGATCTCAGAGAAGGAGATGCCGGACGAAATAGATGATAGTTTGTCACCCAGCCTGGTCAGGTGTTCCTTGGTCTCCACAACTGACCGGCTGGCGAGATCATTAGTCCCTATGTGTACTAGAACATCAGTGTTTTCTCCTGCTTTGTGAACAATTTTAGCAATGCGGTCAGTGTCTCTCCATGCTGATGTACCTGGGAGACATCTGACCATTACCCCTGGCTGGAGATGGGTATCAACTCCCCGAATCATGGAGTCTCCTATGATCAGAAGTTTTTTGGATTTCCTTTGTGCTTGTTTAGTTTTGGTTCCTGATTTGGGTGAGTATTGTTGTGCTAGCTCCTGTGCTGCAGTGTCCTGCTCTGCAGTGTCTTCTGCCTCTTTATTTGATTTCAGAGATAGAGGCAGATACCTGTTTGTAGTGTTTATATGGTTTTTGGAGGTAATGTGTTGGAGAGCAGAGAGTGATGGGGCACCTGATTTGCTCCTCCTAACCACCTGCCAACCTCCTGGACCAACTACCCTCTGTGGTCGAGGTTTTCTGTTGGATGCTGGGGAAATGGCGGGTGGTTCTTATAATGTATTTCCTCTTCAATATGAAATTTGAGTGCAATCTCTGCCCATGCTGCCCGGAGCTGAGACCTAAGATCTCCAAAGGCTCAGCATGTAGGACAAGTGTCCTAAATCCTGTAAGACTGTCCTTCTGAAAATTGTTCCACAGTACCTGCAGTTAATGAAATCCATTCCAAATAAGTTGCTGGGTTGTAACCTAGTCAGAGTAATTAGAAGGAAAAAAATGCAAGTAATGGTTTAATTGTGCTTTGTTTAACTTGTTATAACAAGTTAAATTACTAGTGCCCTGTAAATGAGATCACCTTGTGGAGGCCCACTGATCCGCCCTTCCTGTTCTGCCACAGGAAATGTTACAACTGTGGTACCCTATAAAAGGGAGTGTAGTGTGGGGTGGTTGGGGATGGGGTGGGTGGCTGGGCCCTTCCCTGCCAAAAAGAAGAACCACGGACGAAAAGAACAAGGAGGTAAGAGCAGAAACAATCAGTCAACAACAAATGCAGTAACCCTGAAAGCTTATCCTAATGTTAGATAAAACTGTAAAACCTGTAAAGCACCACCTGTAATAATTTCAGAGAAGATATACCCTCAAGAAACACTTTGCTCCAGAGAAAAAAAAGCAGTAACAGAAGATATACCTTGCAAAGACAATTTGAATCAGAAGATTACAGCAGTAATCTGTTAGCACACACTCGTAGGCACACCTTGTAATAATGCAGAAGAAGGTATACCAGCAACAACAATTTGAATCAGAGAAAATAAAAGCAATGAAATGTTAGCAACAAACAGTAGCAATCTCTGTGAGTAAAAAATAAAAACACCACCACACAGTAAATCTGCTTAGCCAAACTAAGTCTTAATCCTTCTCCCTTGCTCTGGTAAGTTTCTCTACTCTGCCTTTCAAGCAGTCTTAGAAGGAAAGAGCTCAGGTGAAGCTAGGTGCCTTGGCCAGCAAACCAAGTCTTCTACCTACATACAAAGTATGACTCTCACTGAACTATGTTCACTTGATCCAGTAACTGTTTTGCGTTCCTTTTACCACCGGTTTCACGTTCTTATGAAGTTCATACTGTCTAAGACAAATCCTCTTCTTGGCATTGTCGAGCACTACTTCTGGGGGGTTGAGTACCAAGCTCGTGGAGCTCCACACATATATATGTTGCTGTGGATAAAAGATGCCCCCCGTATTGCTGACAATGAGACGAGTGAGAGTCTAAGTTTCATATTGAAATATGTCACATGTCAGATTCCAGACAAGTATGACAGTGCAAATCTTTGGGAACAGGTTCAGAAATTTCAACGACACCTGTGTGGCAAGTACTGTCGTAGGAAAGTGAAGAACAAGGGGCAGTGGTATACTCGGTGCCATTTTGGTTTCCCAAGATGAGCTTGCCTGGATGCTTGTCTGAATGATGCCTTTTCTGCCATGCAACACCACTTGAAGGCAAAATCAACAAAGTGAGTGTACGATCTATCTCGCAGAAAATCAGAAGTCTATATCAATGACTATAACCCATCTCTTCTGTTGATGTGGCAGGCAAGCATTGATGTTCAGTTTGTTGCTGATAATCCAATGACTCTGGTGAGGTATGTCACATCACACATCACTAAGCATGAGCGGACAAACCTGCAAGAAATGTGGGAAGAGTTGTCTGACTGTGATAGGTCAATGTCTTCTAGGCTATGGTCACTGGGACTTAAGACTCTGTCACACCGTAAGTGTAGAGCCTATGAAGCAAGTGACTGACTTACAGGTGTATGTCTATATGACAAGTCAGACTCCATTCATTTCTTTTTTTTTTTTCTACTTATTATTTCCCCCGCCTGTTTTTCTTCCCTCATCCTTCCACTCCTTCGGTCCCCCAAGGAGTACCACCCTCCCATCCCGACCGACCCCCCGGGTCTGCCCCTAGAGTACCACACTCACTGCAATCAGACAACATTGATGGCCAGGATTGCCCCCGGGTGGGGCGAGGAGAGGTCCCAACCTTACCTTCCTCTGTCCTTGCAGCGAGCTGTACAGCAGGGTCAGCCCTAATCTGTCGGCGGGTGTGAGACTGGCTCCGAGAGACATCATCCAGGTAGACTGAAGGACTTTTTCCTCCTACTTGCTCCCCGACATCGGTGTGCAATGAGGTGCAAGGCTGTTGGCATGCATGGTGGCTCACGTAGAAGCCGGCCCTCTGCCAATGTCTTCCCCCCTTTTTGGCAACCTGCTCTCCTCACACTGACCACCCTGAGCTTCCCAAACAGGTGGTGGTATCGCAGCAGAGAGCATGGTTTCCCTTCCCTGGAGAAGGAGAGCAGCTGTTGGGCCCTCAATCCTTCTCCTTCCCTGCAACCCCCGTCGGGCCGGAGCTCGCTCCGGACCTGGGTCACCGGTGTGGTGTGAGGTGTGGCGTCCAAGCGCCTCAGCCCTCAGCGCCACCGGGCCGGCTAGACTCCATTCATTTCTTGAATGTGAACTACAAGCAGAACAGGTGTCGTGTCCTTAAGAGCCATGAAGAGATTGAGGATCTGGCTGCTACAAGGCCAACATCCACAAATATTCTCAAGAGCAACTTAATTAACAACTACTATCCACAGCACCACAGTGCTATGGATGATCTCTGTCTCTTTGAAGTTGCTCAATGGTATGATTACAAGTGGGGTGTCCCCTTCAGACCCAGAGAAGAGCATATATAAAGTCACTGGGTTAGATGGCTCACTTGTGAAAAAGCAAAAACCATGGCAAATTGACCACCGCAAACTCAGCTTGAACACAACAGAAAGCAAAGATCATTACTATTTTGCTCTATTGTTTCTGCTCAAGCCTTGGAGATCAGAATCTGAATTGAAAGGATTATCTGACACATATGAACAAGAGTTCATAGAAACTTATGATACCTTTAAGAGTCATGTCTCTGACCCTTACATTGACAGACTTGAAATGGAAAAAAAATCAGGTGGAGAACATTAAGAAAATTCTGGATGATGACACCCCAGTAACATCACAGGAAATGGTTGATGTTGAGGGACAAGGGACTCTTGGTGCCCCTCTTCCTCCTAATGACCCAGCTGTGCTAATGTCTGAGGTAGAGGGCACAATGCAACAAAGCATGCAGTTCTCAGAGTCAGCTTCAAACATTGTTGACAACTTGAATTTGCACCAAAAAGTTGTGTATCACTCAGTGATACATGCTGTGCTACATGCTATTCAGCACAGCACCAGGCATTGTGTCTGTGAGGATCACAGACCAGTGAGGATGTTTGTTAGTGGTGCTGCTGGGACTGGAAAAAGTATCTTGATTGAAGCTGTAAGTAATGGTGTGCATGACCTTACTAAGTCTGCAACCTCAATGATTGTTGCTGCTCCTACAGGTTTGGCAGTTTATAACATAGGTGGCATCACACTTCATAGGTTATTCATGTTGCCAGTTGAGCAAGGCAAGAGGGGCGATTACAAGAAATTGTCATATGACGTTGCCTCTGAACTGAGGTCAATATTTGACAAGATGCATTTGCTGATATTAGATGAGATCAGCAAGGTTTCAAATGTTCTCCTTATATATGTCCACCTACGTCTACAGGAGATACTTGGTACCAATGATGACATACCATTTGGTGGTAAGAATATTTTTGTTCTTGGGGATCACCTGCAGCTGGCTCCTGTAAATGGCAAACATGTTTTCTGTACTCTTTTGATTGAAGAAGCAAAGAAAACAATTGGATGCATAGGTGGAGTCAGTCTGTGGAAGTTCTTCTCATATGTTGAACTCTCACAGAATATGAGACAGCAAGGTGACATGTCTTACAAAGCACTGCTTGATGAGACTCGCATTGGTGCATTGTCACCCACTCATGTTGAAATGCTAAGACATGCATGATCACTAAAAATAATACTCCTATTCAGGATGCTTGTGATATCATTGCACATGTACAAACATCTGGAGTACATGTTGTGTGTCTATTCCCAAGACTTAAACAGTGTGCAGAGTTCAATGAAATCATGGCGCAGAGAGAGAGCATCAACCTATAGTCACTGTCACATGCATAGGTACCACAGATGGTGTAAGTCTATCGTGAACAATGGTATCAAAAATGGTTGAGCATCTCACAGAGCTGACAAGTGATGTGTCACGTACTGCTGGCTTGGAAGCTGTGCTACCACTGTGTAGAAATGCATGCATCATGCTTCACAGAAACATTGACGTTGAGAGAGGTCTTGTGAATGAAGCCATGGGGTACATCCATGAGTTCCAGTATAATGTGCAAAAGACAACTGTGGAGTTTGTGGTTGTTAAGTTTGACAACTGTGAAACTCCTCGACCAATAGACAGAGTTACAGTCAAGTTTGAGCTTATGAAAGACATAATGTGACAAGGAAATAATTTCCATTGTGTGCTGCTTATTGCAGTGTCCATACACAAATCACAAGGGCTCAGCCTTGATAGTGCCATTGTAGATATAAGCACTGGTATATGCAAGGATGGGATGTCTTATGTTGCTTTGTCTCATGTCAGACAGTTGTCTGGACTACACATAGTAAATCTTGCAGAAAGTAAAATACGTGCTGACACAAAATGCATTGTTGAGTACAACAGATTACGTATATTGTACCAACCAAATGCTCCTTTGTTACCAGTTCCCAGATATGCATCAGGAACAGATATCCCAATGGATGAAGGGTTCAAATTAAAGAGAAAGCACACTAAGACTCCACAGTCATCACCTCGCCATTTTATTACTAAGCAGTCTCTCCATAAACAACTTGCATCTCTGCCTGTGAAGAAATGTATTGGGGTTCACACACTGCCAATATTTGACAACAGCACAGGAGTAAACTGCTATGCAAATGCTACAATGTAGGCACTTCTCCACATCCCTGAGTTTGCTGATGTCTTGAACTCAAGTCAGTCGACACCTCTGTCAGAAGCATTACAGAGAGTCATTAGAGGTAGTCAAGAGCAGTTGCCCAGTTTACAAAGCTTGACTCCTCTATGATTAACTCTTGGAAAATATGCAGGACAATCAATGTTTGCTGACAATGCACAACAAGATATCACAGAGTTCATGATGGGAATGATAAACAATTTATCAGATGATGGCATTGATCTGAGTCAACACTTTAAAGTTGACTATGTGTACAAGTACACATGTTTATCATGTGGCCACAAAGAATCACAAGCAATTTGGGACATCCTGTGGCTGTCTGTCTATGTCCCTGAACAGAGAACCATGAATTTCCGTAAGTTGTTTGCAAATGCAGAAACTGGTTGGATGTGCCGAAGATGCGGTCGTTCTTTATTCTCTGAGAGTTACATCTTCAAATTCATACATAATGATTGTATTGCAACATTTTAACTCTCAAGGCATGAAAATCATAACATCAATTTCTCACTTCAATGCTGGGAGAACTATGTTCTCAGAAAGTCATTTTGACACCCATGCAATTATCTTCCATCATGGCCTATCCATTCACTCTGGCCACTATGTCTCTTGGCGAAGGTTCAGAAAGGGATGAGTGGAGTGCAATGATACAGTATGCACTCTGAAAGAAAGACTACCAAGGAATCTGAAAGATGCATATGTCATCATTCTCCATTGCACCAGTGTTGCACAATATGTGGAGGAGTGATGCTGTCTGGTCATAGCACCTCACTAAACCAGCATCTTTGCAACAATAACATTTCATGTGTATATTCCATCCAGATAGCATTTTCTTTCCACCAATTTACATATTTATTTTCATTTAATAGAAGGAGTAACACCTTTCATCTAAAACTACTGCTGTGTAAAACCAGTCATGGTGATCTATGTGTTCTACTTGTGTACACTATCGCTACAGCCCATGTTAATTACTCTGATTTATCTGCCATTGCAGAAGACAATGACAACAGTACACCAATGTAACAGACTGTAGTAGATAATTACTTGTTTATCTCACTGTTATTCTGATACGTTGGATGCAAAACAATATAGTTTTCATCATTTATTGCAATACAATTTTCAAAAATCAGTTGCGTTGTAATATTGAGTATTTGCAACTTTGAGGTACTTACTACAATAACTGCAGTGTTACTGCTCAAGTAGAATTGAGGGTATTGAGCTGTAATCATTAGACAGTCAGTGAGTCATGTCTCTTTGAAGATGCCTCAGTTAAGCTTGTATGTCTTTGCACGTGTTACTGTGTATTGAGTTGTTTCACAGTGTAATCTTACATGGTGATGACAAAATCAGTAATCTAGTAACATGCTTATCAGAGTTGCAACCACTGTTCTTCACATATTGTGTTGAGAACTATAGTTGCTTGAACAACACACATCAGGTCAAGTTTTCACTCCTTTTCCTGTTGTTATCTACATTCTTGACCTTGACTATGATACCTACTGGACTGACTTCCACCAAATCCAAGCAGACTTGAGTGCACTGGATATTACACACGTCAGTTAGTGAGTTATGTCTTGGAAGATGTAGTTATTACACTCACGTTAACAGCATGGCTTCCTACATTATGGTGTCATCTGCTAGCACCGAACTGCATTTCTTGAACAGTATCTGACAGGATTATCTATCACTGTTCTTGGACTACACTCTCAACACTGAATATGACAAACTCTACCAAAAAAATGCAACTCAGACTTGTACATATGTATATAGTACTGAACTGCAAATTTAACGTATGCTGCTTACATAGATTCTGAGCTATTTGTTTGTTGAAAAAAAGAAAAGAAAAAAATTGCATGCATTCATTCATTAACTGTCCCAAAACTGCTGTATCCATGCATTTAGTGTTATTGCATTCCATTAAGTGCTACTGTTGATATTGTTCATAGCTGAGTATAGAGATGTATACATCTCTATACTCATTCATGGGATGAAGTTGGAAGAAGGACGATTCAGAGGAAACTTGAGGAAGAATTTCTTCACAGAATGGGTGGTGGACAAGTGGAACACCCTGCCAGAGGAAGTGGTGGGGGCTGAAACAATCACGGGATTTAAGAATGCATGGGATAGACATAAAGGAATTCTGGAGGTCAGTGGTAAGGGGCAACAGACTTCTAGGAAAACAAACTGAACTTACAAGCTCAAATGGGCAGACTGGGTGGACCATAGGCCCTTATCTGACGACACTGCCTATGTATCTATGTGATAAGCTGGCCTATTTCCACTGTACAGTGCATTTTTATATATCTGTGCAGATGTGTGCAACTGATAATTCAACAGAAAATGTAAAAAATTATTGTGTACTTCTGCTCCACAATGCAAACAATTGGTATGCTTTTGCTTTAACAGGATCATCCATATTTTGGATGTCGGATGAGGAATTTTTCCTAGTTCCACTAATGATAAATAGTTCACAAAACACATTGATTTGGAAATGGACCAACCTTTTTGGCATCAGTGGAAAATGGCTGTGAAATTAGCTATCCTCACCACACCATGATATTGTCAAATATTTAACAAATTATTTACTTGCTTTCATCTGTTTTTAACTTCTTGATATTGGTTGGTCCACTTTCAGATAAATAACTGCTAGCAAACAAAAAACAGTTTTAAAAGATGTAAAGATCACTTATAAAATACAATAATGCTCAAATAGAAAATGTAAAAATGTCTGCTATATTACTATACAGAATAAATACATAAGGACAAATAAAACTTCATAATGTCTCTACTGACATCCAAGTAAAACTGTCTAATCATATGTAAAATATTGTCACCTACTATAACACTGTTGGCATAATCTACACATGTGGCTCTCCTATAAAAAATGTATTTATATGCTCATGAGAAACACTAAATGTTTCTTACTGCCTCATGTGCACATGCAATCAATAATTAAATGTTATAAAATCATAAATTGTGTAAAAATATAATTTTATTGTAATGACTTGTCTTGAATAGATGTCAAATGGTGATACCCGCATGTGAAATAATCTATTCTTAGTCTTTATTCTCTTAATGTCTAAGTGTGCAGTCTATTTCATCAATGCAATAGTGTCAATGGACACATTGCTAATACTGCTCAGCAATAAATGTAAGCAAGATAAAGATTTGCTCACTACATGTTCTATAACATAAACATCCATATGTAATCATTTACTAATTCTACATAAAATCTTAATTGAAAACGTAATACATATTAAAATGAAACAGTGTAGATTAACTTTGTGAAATACCAAAAATCACAAAGCACCCAAAAATGATCAAGAATATATACGAGGAACTGCTTTTTTGCCCATCCCAAGAGCAACCAAACAATTCAGCCTAAAGATATTTAAATACTGAAATAATAAACTAATTATAAACCTTATCCTATGTGTCTTGAGAATTATTTAAAAACAATTGTTGTCACAGAGGTATAGTATTGATCTACATGTCTTTTATTGGGCTGTGCCTGTTCATTAACAACCCACTACCTGTTCAAGGTTCTGTGACAGGCATTACCTGCCTCAGCCTGTGCAACCCTTCAGTTTAATAACTACTCAGTATTTGATATATACATTTATACCATTCAAGATCACCCTATTACTTCATCTGTACCTCTGCACTCAGTTTCTACTGCATGGCCCAAGGTATGGAGGGAGAGGCAGTGGAGAGAGAATCTGCTGGGGGGAGGGGAGTGGGACGGTTAAGCTGAGGCTGTGCAACTCCTCTGAGTTCTAACTTCTGTTCAACTGACATGAAGAAGTAATAGAATCCATGTCCATGCCATTATTTGGGTTCTGCATTTGTACTCAAAATCAAATTCCTGGTCCATAAGTCTTAACACACTACCTGGTTAAGGCTGTACAACTGATAACTGTTCTAACCTCTCTACATCTGGAATGAGGGAGGTTTAACCAATAAGGCACTACAGGGCCTGAGTTTCTGTGGGGTTACCCATGCCTTGAGTGGTATCTCATGAGGAACAGTCAAGTGACTTCACGGCACAAAAAGTGAGCAAATCCCCAATAACTCACATCCTGGACTGCCTCTTGCATATGTGTGCATGGGGGGGATATTGTGTGACTCAGCCTGCACAATTGCTTACTGTTCTAAATTGTGTGCAGCTCAAATGAGACAGTAATACCATTTATTAACAGGTGTTTATTTGGCCTGTGAATCTACACTCAGCATCCAATTCCTGGTCAACAGTGGCTGTAGGTGGAAGCATTGCCTAGCTGAAACTGTGCAACCCCTCAGTATCCTACCTTCAGTTCGTCTTTCATGACACATGTATAACATTTATGTCTATGTGTTTATTTGGGCTGCCCTTGGCACTAGCCATCCAATCTCTGTTCTAGGTAGGAGGCGGATATTACCTATCTGACGCCATGCAAGTAACGAGTGTAGTAACCACTATGAAGATGGCATTGCACAACTATAACACTGATCTTCATAGACTTAGTCCAGCTTTCACTTCACACTCACCATCAGGCACCTGTTTAGCAAAGAGGGGAGTGGTATAGTGCCTAACAGATCCTATTAAAATCATCACTATTTAAATTTTGTGCAGTTCATAAGATGAAGGCATACCATTTATATCCATGCTTTTACTTGGGCTGTGGTCTCCACTCAGCATCAAATTCCTGGTCTAGTGGGGTGGAGGCATTCCCTGTGTGACACTGTACAACTTATAAATAGTATAACTACTAAACAGGAACTATCACATAAGCATACCATCCATGTTAATCACCTTATTTGACTTCTACATCTGCATTCAGCATCCAGTGGCTGTTCACAATCTCTGGTTTTGGGCAGTGGGTGGGAATCTTTGGCTGGAGCCATGCAACTCCTCACTGTTGTAAGTTGTGTTCAGCTGATATGAAGAATGCATACCATAAATGTCAGCATATTTATTTTTGCTGTGACTCTCAAGTCAGCATCCAATTCCTGGTCTAATGGGTTCAGAGCATTCACTAACTGATGCCATGCAACTCTTAAATGTAGTGATAAGTATGCACTTGCAATCAAAGAGCAATACCATTGATGTTAATAACCTTACTAGGGCTCTAGCTCTGTACTCACTACACAGTGCCTCTTGGGTATGGGGGGGTAGGACATTATCTGGCAGACTCCATCAAACTTGTCAGTATTCAAACTTGTGTACAGCTGTCATGGGACACCTACACCATTTATTTCCATGGACCTGATTCTAGAAGGGTGGCACAAGTCACCGCCAAACACAACTTGTGCCACCTGCAACTGCAACATTGGCTGCACTCTATTCCAGAAGATGCAGAGTCCCCACAGCTAAGTCCTCCAACTTGCAACATGCAGCCAGGTACGCCAAACTCTGGGTGCCCCTGGCAAGCATGTCGCAAGCTGCAACACAGATTGCAAGTGCCCCCATGCCAAGCTAGCCTCAATAGGTGCTCCACATGGCCACAAGCCACAATGCAGATTGCAAGTGCCCCCATGCCAAGCTAGCCTCAATAGGTGCCCCACATGTCCACAAGCCACAATGCAGATTGCAAGTGCCCCCATGCCAAGCTAGCCTCAATAGATGCCCCACATGGCAACCCACATCAACTGCCACCCCCACATGTACACATAAAGCCCCACAGGGCTGCCAACCCACTGCCCCTGAAACCTACAGTGACTGCCCTGCAGAGCTACCCACACCCCCAGCACCCTCAAATCCCCCATTGTAAAACATCCCTCTGGGTGCCACTGTCATCCCCCCACCCATGCCCCAATCCCCAAGTTGCTGGCCAGAAATACAACAAAAAACCTAACAATACCTGATAGTCTAGTTTTACACCCACCCACCCATGCCAGCCCTCCCACCACCCCACCCACTCACCCATCCACAGCCAGAGATTGGCACAGCCCACCTCTCATCTCCACTCCCAGCCCCCGACTGACTTATGTAGGACCGCAACTGGAAAGATGCACTCAGAAATAAATATCTGAGTACGTTTTCCAGTAGCACTGCTACATAAGTCATTCAGCAGCTGGCCATGGAGATGAAATTTTGGTGCTCCAGTCATCAGCTGGGAGCAGGTGTGGGAGGGGGTGCTGGGATTGCTGGCATGACTGGGTGAGGGGGGCCACTAAAACCACCAGGGCTTGTCACGTTATTTGCTGTATTTCTGGCTACTGACTTGGGTGTTGGGGCATAGGTGGGGTGATGACAGTGCCACCCTGTGAGGTATTTATCAATGATGGATTTTGGGTTCTGGGGATGTGGGCAGCCCTGTAGGGCATTTGACATACACATGGCCATGTATTTGGTGTGAGTCACCCTGCAGGACCATCACTGTACAGGAAGGCATGTACAGTATGAAGATCAGGCAGGATCATGCATGATGCCCAGTGTGGCAACAACAGGGGTGGTCTGCCCATGTGTGGGGGGCATGGATCAGGCTCTGCAGGACCCTCAGAGTATGGCTGTAAGTTACACCAGCTAAATTCAGGTGTAACTTATGTTGCCAGTTCTCCTCTGGGGGTTCTTGTAGAATCCCATCATAGAGTACTTTGTTGCTGCCATTCTGGAATTGGGCACAACTGCTGCCATAAACCCCCTAGCATCATGTCACAGGGGGCTCATGGTGCAACTACTGGTGTAACAGCTGTTTCCCACTGCTAGCCTGTGACATATCACAAACCACTTAGTAGAATACTACAAGTTGCAACTACTGACATAAGTTGCTACTTGAGCCATTCTACTTTGCATAAGTGTTGTTATGCCAGGCATAACCTTTCTACAGTAGGATCAGGGCCATATCTCTATTTGGCCTGTGAGTCTCCACTCAGCATCCAATTCCTGGAGAGGACAAGCAGCTGGAGTAGAGGACATTATGTTGTTCACTCATGCAACTCATGAGTGTACTAATAACTATGCAATTCTTATCACAGAGCTATACCATTCATGTTAATGACCTTACTTGCCTGTAGCTCAGCACTCCGCATCCACAATCTCTTCAGTGTGGAGCAGTGAGAAGAGGCATTGTACAGATGAAGACCTGAAAAAAAGAGTAAGGTAGAAACTCATCCAAGTTGGTGGGAGCACAGGGCCATTCGGGCCCCGTGCTCCCACCAACTTGCAACTTTCTGCCAACATTACACACCTGACAAGTAAAACCTACATTGACAGCAGCAAGACCAGGTACCATACAAATTTCAACCCACTAACGCAATAGAAAACATTGAATGCATAACATGGAATACGCAATGCAATATCTCCACCCAAGAAATGTTCTCCAATACATAAACAACATAATTCACATCTACAGGACACGGTGTAAACACCCTCCAAATTTCAAGTGAAACCACCAAACCATTTCCAAGATATTTAAGATCAAAAAATGAAAAAATTGACCTACTTATTCCATTATAAAATCTGGCCATCTTGTCCCTCCCTTGAGATCAAAGATGGTAATCAAAGAATCTTATGATCAAAGAATTTGCAGGCTCTTGATCAAAGAATTTGCAGAGTCATGATCAAAGAATAAAAAATGGTCAGACTCGAGTTTTAGTGAGAATAAAATAAAACTACCACCATGACTTGATAGAACAAAGCCCCCTGAGCAAAACCCTCATTTGTCTTCCTAGACCACCCCGAGCTGAGAAATTTGCATTTTCCAAAAGGCCATCTCATCCCTCCCTTGTGATGCAGGATCTTGATCAAAGAATTTGCAGCCTCACAATTAAAAAAATTGCTGCTTCACAATCAAAGAATAAAAAATGGTGAAACTCGACTTTTATGGTGAATAAAATGAAACCACCACCATGTCTTGATAGAACAAAGCTCCATGAACAACGCCCACCCTCATTTGTGTCCCTAGCCCACCCCTGAGCTGAGAAATTAGAATTTTTCAAAGGGCCATGTAGTCACACCTTCACAATGCAAGATCGCGACCAAAGAATCTCACAATCAAAGAATTTGCAGGCTCTCAATCAAAGATCATTAGCGAGCCGCAATCAAAGATTTTAAAAGTTTATCACTCTATTTTTTGACTGATTTGGATGAAACCAAAGGCATGGCTCAATAGATTGGATTCCCCTGAATAAAACCCATCCAAGTTTTACTTCAGGAGTGACCCCTGAGCCGAGATATTTGTGTTTTTCTGATCGGAAAACTAAAAACAAGATGGCAAACCTCACAATCAAAGAATTTTAAAAATTCTCAGGGACAAAGATTCTTGAACCACAAAGCTGAACATTTTTTGATCACTGGGCAGGACCAGATGGCCAGAACCCAATTCTTTGTTCGCAGCAAAACATACATATAAATTTTCCCATTGACTTATAATGGGAACTTAAAAGTGCTATAACTTTTGAATGCCTCAATATTTCTTCACCAAATGAAAATCGGCATGTTCAGCCACCAAAGCTCTTTCAAATGAGTCATCTCACAGAGTGTCACACCACACAATGGCTGTGCAAAGCCACATCCAAAATCCCAAAAGCTGCATCCAAAAATGGATAATTTTGCATTTTTCAGCATTTTCGTTCGCAAAGACTGTAAGTTCAACTGAAACACAATTTGGCAAATCAAGAGATCTACCATGCCCCACCACGCATACCAAATGTTAGGCAAATCCATTTAATGGGTCCAAAATTATTAACACACAAAATTTTGAGTTTAACATAGAAGTGACAACTGAACCCTAACTATAGTGGTGCGATCACACCACTATAATATATGTAATAGATAACCCACTCTTAGGTGCGTGGTCATGCTCTGATATATGCACGCCTTGGTGTGCATTGTACGCACGAGACCATAGACCGAGTGCGTCAACCACCCAAGGCGTGCGTATGTCAGAGCCTGACTGCACATCCTAGAGTGGGTTATCTATCTTATAAAATGGAAAATGTGTTTTTTGGGGGTATAAGTGCAGGTGTGCAGTCACGCTTTGATATACACACGGTCATGTGATGTGTTTTATACAATCAGAACAGTGGATTTGGATATGGATGCTATTTCTATTATATATATGTACTGTGTATATATATATATATATATATATATATATATATATATGGATATGCAATGGAAACAAGTGAAATACATGATTTATATGCACAAGAGCAGTTTGACCTCAGGTAAAATCATGAGTGAGGTGGCTGAAGTTAAACTGCTCAAGTGCAGATAAATCATGTATTTCATGAGTTTTCCATTGCATATCCAATTTATGCAATAGGAAAGGAGTTGTTTGATTTTTTTTTAAATTTAATTTTTATAAAGTTTGATTTTTATTCTTTATAAATTTAGTGGGATTATTTTCTGTATTGCTGCTTGAGCTTGGGCTGGTTTTTGTAGTTACAATGATGGTTGCATTGCAGCTGACATCCCAACTTGAGAAGCCTGCTCTTATTGGTTGCTGTTGGTATGTACAGTAGTAGGGTCCAAGAGTTCTGAAAACATGGTGGCTCCACTTGTCGCTTAACGAGAGTTAGAGAACTGTTGTGGTGACTTTTTTCTGTGGTAGTTTTTTTTTTTCCATTTTTCTGTTTTGTTTTAATAGTAAATAATTAGTCTGGTTATTCCTGCATTATCTGGTTTTCCCTGTCTTTACTTTCTAAGGAGTGGAGCAGTGAGGTGAAGCAGTGTGCAGTGAGAGATGAACACAGTGGAAAACTCAGCCTCTGTGGGAGAACATGGGGGGAGAGAGGGTGCTGCTCAGCAGGATTTGGAAAGAGGATACAGTGTTGGGAGGACCTGAAAGCTGGACAAAAGTTAAAAAAAGGTACTTCTGTCCCAGTGATGCTGAGGGTTGAGGTGCTGGACACCACACATTGCACCATGCCAGAAACCTGTGTTTGGGAATGAGCACGGGTCATCAGGGATCAGCAAGGGAGGAGAAGGATCGAGCTTCTGGAGGACTGCTGTCCTTCTCTGGGGGGTCCAGATTGTCAGCGTCGATTGTCCTCTAGCGGAGGCTGGGGGACAAGCATGCCATACCAAGATGTGGGATGAAGCTAGGACAGATGCATTCACCCTTGTGTCCATTGCATGTCCTAGCTCCAAAAGGGGACTCCAGTCAGGAAAAATCACCGGCCCCCATGTTTGAGCCAGGCACAGTGCCTGACTCTTCAGCCATGACAGTTCTGCTTTGTCGGCCCCACTCTGGGGGGCTTCCCAGAGTAAGGGTTGGGTACTGTGGCCGGGGCAAACCCATTTGTGGGGTTAGGGGGCTTGGCGGCTACAAAAAGAGAAAATAATCACAAAAAAAAAGTACTTATTTGCAAAGTTTTTATAATGTATACATTTTATGGTGGATAAGAGGAACATGGAGAAGAGAAGAGGTAATGCAAGGGTGAAGATCGGAAGGAAGCAGCATGTTAAGCTTGAAGACGTAGAAGCTGCAATGGAGGTGGGGGCATGAACCTAATGAGAGATGTCTTGAGTGCGTAGTTCTAATTTATTTTGCTTTTTTTAAAGTTGTGGTTCAAATAAATTGATTAAGCTGTTCTGTGTTGAGCTGAGTTATGTGGTAGTGCAGAGAGAACAATGTCTAGGAGTGAGAGTAGATTGTTAAGTGGGAGAGCTAGTGGGCCGATGGAGAGCAGAGATGGCTGCAGGTTAGTTGAAAACAATAACTGTCCAGAAACCCTATTTTGTCTGGGAGTGTTTCCTTGTTGCTAGCAGCTTGGTAGGACAGAAACAGGGATGCTGCAGACTAGAGAGAGCTAGTGCTGTGCTATTCGGGGAGCTTCTGTGGGGAGAATGGCAAGTGATGTAGTTCTGGTGGGGAAGTAGAGCCAGCTGGGAAGACAGTGTAATTGACATTAGGGTGTCAAATAAATTATCTTTGTTGACGTTAGGGTGTTAAATAAATGATGGTTCTGCCATTTGTTTAACATCAGGGAGAATAAGCTGATTTATTTAACTGCTTTGATGCCCACTCCTATTACATAAGTGCATACATGTGTATATATGTGTGTATGTACAGTATTAGTCAGTGTGGTGTGTGTGTGTCACAACAATTAGAAAGTGCAGTTAGGTAGTTCAGTGGTTAGTGAAAAAATTGCTAGTTTACACATTTCTCACTCCCCACAATACCATTATTTTGCAGCTGTATTGGCTCTTGCTAGAGGTTGTTTTATGAGGGGGCAGAGTAAAGACTAAAAGGAGACCTTACAATACTCTTGAGGGAGGAAGAGGCAGAAATCATTGTACCGTGTTAGACTGGATAATTATATAAATTTAAAATGTCAAGGCCACTCATGGCACTCTCAAGACTGGTTAGAAAGGAAGTGGGGCTTAGATGGGCAGGGTTGGTTTTAAGAAGGGCAAAGTGTTGGTGATGGGGGTGCAATTTGCAATCTGTTATGGGGTTAAGCACAAGAAGTAACTGTGGATGTAGCTGGGTGGTTGCCAGCCTGACGGATCAACTTTGGTGTCTAGGGGAGAAAAATTGAATTATAGGAAAAGAAAGCAAAGGGACTGATTAGTAAACAATATTGTTGGGGCAGAAAAAAAAATAATGAGAGGATGCTAGGTGACTGAAAAAAATTGAAAAGTTGAATCCAAGGTAAGAAAAGTGAAAAACTAAAGATCCTTTATTATTATTTATTAGTTTTTGTTTACCAGGTAGGTGCGCTAGCCATAGAGATGACTATTTTCAGGCACGACCTGGGATGTTACAGGGTAAAACAGTACAGAGATACAACAATAGGTAGTTACAGCAAGGTATAAACAATGGTGTCACACATCAAGTTATGCAGTACAAATAATATACACATTTTTAGAGAGTAGGGTACAAAGCAGTATTTCAATTATGGCATTTGGATGATACAATTTTGGCAGCAGAGCAAACCAGTGTAGTTACAGAGTACAAGGAATAGATAAGAGATGCATGGGTATAACACAAAATAAGAAAATTATCATGCAGCACATATGACCCTACAGGAAGACAAATTTATAAACAGACAAGGAAGATACAAGAAATATAATTTATAAGTGCAAGGGGGAGTTAGATGCAGGGAATGGGAAACTGAGGTTATTTAAGTTTGTGGTAGGGGAAGCTTCAGAGATATATCAGCCAAGGCAAGTAGAGGGTGGTTGGGGGCAGGTGAGATAGACTACACAGGGGTGGGTAGGCAAGTGTGTACTGATATAGGAATGTGAGAGCAGAGCCAAATAAGTGCAAGGGGGAGTGAAATACAAGGGGTAGGCAAGCTGAGATAGATTGGGTTTGAAATGCAGGCCATGCCGAGTAGGGGGTGCACCTGAGGAGAGGTGTAAGAGAAAAGACACTGAGAATGGAGTTTAGCAGAAGCAGGATTAAGAGCTGTGGCCAGGGAGGAGGACAGGGAACTAAGGAGGTTTAAAACAGGAGCATTGGTCAGATGAGATAAGGTAGAGATGGAATGCTTTTTTAAAGGTGTCATGAGTGGATGTTTGGCAGACATCTAGGGGGAGGGAGTTCCACAGCCAAGGAGCATGATGGGCAAAAGCACTGGAACCTTTGATGGTTGTGTATTTTGGCACGTACAACAGGGATTTTTCAGTTGAGCACAGTCCATAGTTTGAGGTCTGTGGAGTAAGCAATTCAACCAGTGATTTAGAGGTTTGAAATCTCATAATACTGTCTATGGCAGAGCCAAAGGAGGAGAGCCTGGTGGCATTTGGAGATAGCCAGTTTAGATCAGAGTAGAGGAGGCAATGGTGTTTCCACCTGTGAGACAAGGTGGCTTACCTACATATATTATTATAGGCAACATCCCACCTCTGGAGATTTGTTTTAGGTATGGCGGCGTAAGAAGATACACCATAGGTTAGGGTTGGTAGGAGTATGCCCCGGGCAATAGCTAGTCTCACTGAGGGGGTTAAAGCATTGCTAGTGCAATAGACTACACCTAGCTTGGAGCTCACAGACTTACATGTATTCAAAATGTGATGTTCAAAGCTTAAGGATTGATCCAAAGTGACTCCCAGGTACTTAAAAGAGGTAACTAAGCCAATAGATGAGCCATCTAAGCAAGAGACCCTAAAGTTGTTTGAATGTGATTTGAGTTTCAAGGGGGTACCAGATAGTATGGACTGGGTTTTGGTCTCGTTTAGAACAAGGTTATGATCTGAGAGCCAGACTTGGATGCATTGCAAATCAGCAGAAAGCCATAGATTGATGTCAAATACATTTTTCACACTGGTATAGAGGACAATGTCATCCGCAAAGAGTAAGGGGGAGGCAGAGAGTTTGGAGGTAATGTCATTAATGAATATAGAAAAAAGAACTGGTCCCAGGATAGAGCCTTGGGGTACACCAACATTCACTGTAGCCTTATCCGAATAAGTTATGAGTTGAACTTAACAACTTATTCAAAATGTGGAAACTAAATAAGGGAAGAGAGAACCAGAGGAAAAAATCACAATGACACTGCAGATGATATATTTTTTTTAAATAGTTTAGTATTTATACATCGCTATGGGACAATATTATATCGGTACTGTTATAAAATACAAAGGTGGGTGTGGGATAACTGGGCAAGACAGAGTTCAAGCTCACTGCATCTCAACTTAAAATGCCACCGAGATGCAAGTAGATTTACTCAAAAAGCACCAATGAAGAATCAAAGTTTAAAAAAAGCACAATTAACTTCACATTTCAATACAGTAGTCAAAGTAATCAAATAATTATTTGATGAACAAAAGTTTGTCTCAGTGGAACTGGCAGCCCTATCTCTTCCCTTTCCCTAGTCTGACAGCCAGCCCCAGTGTATCAACTGTCTGTAATTAAATTGTTTGGAGACCATTGCAAATACCATTCACTTCCTTCCCTGAGCTGGTTTTTGTGTGAGATGGACCATGGGTGGGCTACACTGGATTTTTAAAACTGGGATCAGAGGCCATCTGATTGCCCAGTGAGCAATGCTCTACACTCGTGCATTGACGAATGGGGTTCAAGAGCAAACTCAGGAGCTGGGCTGGATTGGCCCAAAGGCTAGGAAGGTGTTGTTGCACAGTAATGCTCCCAGCTTGGGGAGGGTAGGATTTGAGATCCACCTCTCTGGCGACTGCTGTGGTGGGCCGAGGAGCTTGCTGCTTTGCAGAGGCATATCAACAGCATGTGAGGCCATCAATGAGGCTGTACCAAATATCAAGGAGGTGGGGTGGGCAAAAATGCAACATGGAGGTGGCATGTGAAGCTGGTCTGTACTGCCAACCAGGCCCAGCAATCTGGATGTGTGCATCGGGTGGGGGGAGGACAGATCTGCCCTTATGGCCCTGCCATGGGGGGGGGACAATCCATGGATGCCGGTAATTTCTGGGAAGGTATGTGATGACTAGGGATGGTTTGGGGATGATGGTTTGCTGCCTGCGGGGCAGAAAAAAGCTTTGTGGGGAAAAACTGGGAACAGACAAGGCTGTTGGGGGGCAGGATCATGTAAGGGAGAGGGGAGGTTCAGGGTTGCGTTGGGGGTTGCAGCCAGCATTACTACCATTAAGAGAGAGGGTCAGGAGAGAGAGAGAGAGAGAGAGAGAGCATTGCTCCATTAGGTAGGTGGTGGTTGGGGGAGGATAATGCTTTTATTTTATTAGCTTGGGGAGAAGGGGGAAGAGACCAGAGAGGACTGCAGCCTGGAGTGGAGGATGAGAGACTTGCTGCCATTATTCCGTTCATGGGAAAGGAAGCTTTGCTTGAGATAGAAACATAGAAAATGAGACTACAGAGGCAGAAGAGAAAAGTGAAAATAAAAAGAAGCTAGCTGTGCTAACCTTATAGGCAAGTTGTAGCACTCCAACTTACCACGAGGGCAGCCCATGTTCAGGTGCGATCCTGGGATCACCCATTCTAGGATAGCCCATGGTCAATGGGTACTGCAGATGCCAGGGCTTTCAGGCTAGAGGAGGGAGGTGCACATGAAAGAAAATTAAGAAAAACTGATAATGAAGCCAAGGTAAGAAAGGTGGAAACAAAGATAACTATTATTTATTCCAAATGTAAAAACTGAACATGGAAAGAGTGAAACAGAGAAAAAAGAGAAATAATCACACCAGACACTGCAGTTGTTTCATTTTTTATATAGTTAATGCATGGCGGTTTTCAGGGATGGCAGTATGGGGCTCCTCTGTGTGTCATCAAAACCTACCACCCCAGCTTTGACTGTGCATGGGGCCCACAATAGATGTTAACAGGGGAGGGGAGTCTTTGGTGCTCCATGGCTAGGCTACTTTAGGCTCCCCTTGAAGAACAACTATTTAGCTGTTTGCTTTGCTGCCAGCAGATTGGGGGGGGGGGTGCCTGCCTGTAGCCATTACTGCTGCATGAAGTGACACTAAGCCCTAAACAAATTTAGGTAAATACGGAGAGCCAGAACAGCTGCTGAAAAACATAATGCTGGAGGTTTAAGGGAAAAGATGTAACTTATATTTATGAGGTGGAAGTTAAGGGTCCTCCTCCCAGGCAATCTTGCAGGGGTCACCCAAAATTGCAATGCTGGCTCTGTATTATTTATTTATTAATATGCCACAGAACTTTAATCCTTGTCAGAGAACATGACCTAACAGTTCTGCAGAAGTTCAGAGTCCCTGCCACAGAAGTTATGTCTACAGTGCTGCAGAGAACATGGGGCCTTGCATGTACTTTTTATTCCATGTTTAGAAATTTCTAGTGGACTCCTGCTTCTAAACATTTCCACAGCTGGGTTGACTGGTGTACTGGATGGTTTTGTGACTTGCTCACATCATGCTAATATCTCCCTTAGTATGCTACAGATACTAAAACAAGAAATTCTCCTACTCCTGACATATTGAGGATAGTGTATGAGTGGTCATACACAACAAGGATGTGTTTCACTCCAGAGGTTTCCATGGTAACAGTACAGGTCTTGTTACCAGGGAAACCTCAAGAGTAAAAAACATCTGTGTTGTGTATGATCACTCATACATTGTCTTTTATACTGTATGGGTGACTATAAATAGAAATGTTTCTCCTTACTTTACATTTATGCTCACTGCCACTCTCTTCCAGGTCCCACTCTCACTACTGCGGCCATTTCAGGAAATGGGGAGGTTTGTAATGTGCGCATGCATTAATGTGTTCCATGTTGTTATGCTGCAGTAGCTACATATCTAGTGCAGCATAACAGAAAGGATAATGTAGCTACTATAGCACATCAAACCTATTCTAGGGATAGATTTCCATCCCTAACAATGTTCTATCATACTCTCTACATACAGTATAAAACTGCTCATTGTTTACAGGGAATATTCGATTGTGCTGGTGGAATGCCACTGCTATTCCATTCAACTAAAAGGGTGTTTCTTGTTTAGAGCTGTAAAACTAGACAGCATACCCTATGCATATGAATGGTAGAGGGAATGTGAGAAAGCATTTTCCACCCTGAGAGTGATAAACATATGGAACAGGCTCACAAATGAAGTGGTGAGAATGGTCTGTTTTGAATTTTTTAAACTCAAGCTAGATCACTTCCTTATGAGAATACTATTACTTGGTACAGCATTTAATTCACTGGGGAAGGAGGTTTTCCAGAGGCTCCACACATTTCCGGGATATGAAATCTGCAGCTGTTTGATAGCAGGGTATGAACATAATGGACCATCATCTTCTTTCATCTAGCATTTCCTATGTAATAATCTCCTGTATAATCTTTATTTGTGTAATAGATCCCCCTCAGCTCTCAGCTCAGGGACATTCTACATGCTACCTAAAATACATAAACTGGGCAATCCGGGGAGACCCATAGTCTCTGGCAATGGTACCCTGACTAAGGAGAGCTCAGGATTTGTAGAAACCATTTTAAAACTGCTGGTTATAGAAAGGGACAGTTACATCTAGGACACCACACACTTCCTGCGTAAACTTTCTGGTTATAAGGACTTACCACCTAACACCATTTTAGCAACGATGGATGTAACATCCTTCTACACTAATATTCCACACACAGATGGCATTTCAGCCTGCCTTAAGTACCTATATGAGAAAGGAATAGACCAAAACATCGACCCTGGAGTGGTGGGGAAATTTATTGAATTCATTCTGACACATAACAACTTCAGCTTCAGTGGTAAACATAAGGGCCCGGATATTCAGAAGGGTTGCGCATGGCACAACAGTGTTGCGCCATGTGTAATCCACTGATGCGCCCTGGCGTGATATTCAAATGGGGATTGTGCCTGGCACAAATCCTGATGCACCAGAGTGCATCAGTAATGTATCAGTGCAGGTGGAGGGGCGTGCCCCATGCATACTCCACACATCCCGATATTCAGCCGGGATGTGCTGAGTCCATGCATCGCCAACCCCTACTTGCGCTACACACAGATGAGCTAAAAAGACAACAACTGGCCACCCACAGGTGAGCTGCTGTATTACAAGGCACAACCACGGCCAGCTGCCACGCGTAGGTAGCCACCAGCTCGGCTGCACCATCAGTAGGCGGTGCCCCATGCCCGATCGTGGGCATCTGTTGACATAAAAGCAGTCCCTATATCCCTGGGGGTCAGTGGACCACTCGCAGCCCTGATCGCAGGCTTCAGTATGATAATAATTTGTCCTAGATCCCTGGTGGTCCAGTGGACTGCTCGCAGCAGCCCTGATCGCGGGCTTCAGTATGAAAATAATGCGTCAGCCTCCCTGGTCCAGTGGTACCCCCCTCCCCACCCACCCACTAAGCCCAACCGCCCGCCTCCCCCCATCAATGGCGGAGGCAGCACACCACCGCCTGCCATCCGCACACGCTGCCATCCCGCCGCCCGCCGACTGACACCGTGCACGGTAGGGCTGTACACCCATTGGTCCACAGTCCATTCACAGATCTGACTGTGTAGTATAGTACAGGCTGCATGCCTATTGGCTCACGTTGAGGATCAATGGGCATACAGCCCTACTGTACGGTGTCAGTCGGTGGGCGGCGGGCGGCAGGTGGGTGGGTGCTGCCTCCCTCTGCTGATGGGGGCGGGGCAGTGGGGCTTAGTGGGCGGGTGGAGGGGGTACCACTGGACCACCAGGGATATTGGACGTATTTTTTTCATGCGAGCCTGGCGATTGGCTGCGAAGCGGTCCACTGACCACCAGGGATATTGGACATTTTATTCCTACATATATGACCGCGGATCAGGCTGCAAGCGTCCACTGGACCACAAGGGATATAGAACGCTTTTAATGTTTACTCACGCCTGCGATCGGGCTGCAAGTGGTCCACTGGACCACCAGGGATATGGAAATGCTTTAATTTTTACTTTTGCCCATGATCAGGCTGCAAGCAGTCCACTGGAGCACCAGGGATATAGGAATGCTTTAATGTTTACTCATGCCTGCGATCGGGCTGCAAGCAGTCCACTGGACCACCAGGGATATGGAAATGCTTTTATTTTTACTTTTGCCCACGATCGGACTGCAAGCAGTCCACTGGACCACCAAGGATATAGGACAAATTATTATCATACTGAAGCCCACGATCGGGCTGCGAGTGGTCCACTGGACCACCAGGGATATAGGACTAATTATTTTCATACTGAAGCCTGTGATCGGGCGTGCAGTGGTCCACTGGACCACCAGGGATATAGGATGATTATCTAAATCTACATAAGCCCGCGATCAGGCAGTGGGGCACATTGCCATGCTGTGCAGGAGGCGTCTGACTCCAACGGCTGCTGCCTGGCAGGGCACCAGGTGCAAGTTGCCAGGGATCAGTGCACCTGCATGCTAATGGGGCTATAATGACATGCAAATGGCCCCATTTGCGCCTTGCACACATTATGGCCTCATTTGCATGTGCACTTTTGAATATCACAGTTGTTGCGGATAGCGCAATGGAACTTGCACTAGCGCATCCCCCTGCTCCACTCTGGCCACTTGCGCTGGTGCAGTGCCACTGCACCATGTGCACTGCAGGTGGCCAGGGTGTGATATTCAATGATGCTGTGCCATGGTGCAGCTCCGTCAAATATCACCCTGTCAACGCCCCTGCGCAGCCAAGTTGCGCTCCACCCAGGCTTGCGCCACAGCCTGGCGCAGTCTGAATATCCAGGCCAATGTATATAAATTATGAGACAGCAACGGGCATCTGGATGGTGCCACAGTATGCTAATCTCTTTATGGCAAACTTGGATGAGGACCTTTTAAGGCACTGTCCCCACAAACCACTCTCTTATTTCCATTACATTGATGATTTGTTAATAATTTGGACAGAGGACACTGATGCACTTAAAGATTTTCATCAGTAACTTACCATAAAACTTACCCTAGCACATTCTGCCACCAAAAAATCTGTCATGTACAGTCAAGCACTTCAGTATCATCGTATCTGTTCAAATGAGAAGGACAGAGATACACATTTGGCGATGTTGAAAAACACCTTTATGGAGCAGGGACACCCTTCCAGAGAAATAGACAAAGCAATAGAAAGTGCAACACAGGTACCTAGAGAGCAACTACTTCAGTATAAGGAAAGGGCCACTACCAACAGAATACCCTTAGTTGTCACTTATCATCCTGACCTTGAACTTCTATATAAAATTATTAAGGACCTCCACCCGGGGGAGTGCGTGGTCTGGACGCCATGGAAGATGGCCGCATAGCTTGTCTGCTCTGTCCCTAGCAACGGGTATTAGAAGCGTTTAGCTGGCATCCAGGGTGCAGGTGCTCAACTAAAGGCAAAGTACTGCCACTTTACTCCCTACCTGTTTGTCCTGCATGGTTAATAGTTTTGCAGCAATGCTTCAGTAACCAAGTTATACTGCCGGGTGTTCATGAACCACTCTGGGAACTTCTTAGGCCATGCAGGCCTCATATTGGTGCAGAACTGGGTTGTCGCAGCTGCTGGTAGCACAAAAACCATACTCCCACTTGCCCTCCCCCCGCAAATAGAGTATTGTATTCCCAAGGGCTAGGCTATGTATTAGCGCCCCATCCACAGCACGATGGCTTCCTGTAGCAGCACACCAGAGGCCGCTCTGGCACAAACTGCCAAACTAGTGACACACCCTCTAAATATTAACAGCTCGTTGCAATACATTATGAGCATGCTAGAAACCCTGCTCTCTCGCATTGATGGGATCTCCAGCACCCTGTCAGATAGAGTAGCTGATGTGCATGTCCTAAATGACCACATGAATGTAGCGGAGCAGAAAACTGAAGAACTTGAGGTGTCCCAGGCTAAGGTTTGGCAATGGCTACAGGCTCAAGAAACGAGGCTAGAGGAGCTATGGCGCAGGGCCGAGGATCAAGAAAACAGAAGTCACCGAAACAATGTGAGAATTATCGCTCTCCCTGAGGGGCTTGAAGGGCAAAACATGAAGTGGTATCAAAATGAAAGTATTCCAAAACTGATGGGTGAAAGGTGGAAGGGACCGGTGGAGGTGGAGAGAGCGCATCATGTTCCTAGCAGGGTCAAATCCAATGCTCCTAATCCATGTACTATTGTAGCCTATTTCCTCAAATATTCTACTAAAGTGAAACTACTTTAAGCCACCAGAGATAAGGGTGAAATCATCTGGGCAGGTGCAAGAATTTCATTTTATCAGGATTTCTCACAGGATACTGTGGCCAGAAGGAGGGCCTTTGTTCCAACCAAAAAGCTTCTTGCTCAGTACAGCTTCAAATACAGATTTCAAAACCTGTCTTACCTGCAAGTAATGAAAGATGGCAAAGAACTGACTGCAGAGCATCCCTAGGAGACTAAAGCCTGGACTGCAAAGTACTGGCCCCATGTGTCTCTGAATACCTCACTCCCTAAGCTGCTCTAGACACCAGGGGACCGTAATTCAAGGAGAAGGAACCATTCTTTCATTTCTGGCTTCTGGAGGAGGGGAGACAGCTTGGACAGTCCTCCCACATAATGCCTCCCCCAGGGCTCGGCCAGACAACATCTGGGCAGCCGCTGGCAATCTTCACGGGTTTAATCAAAGCCCTCGGGGCTCCCAGGCATCGACTCATCTACTTCAATATCGAGATGTGCAAGGCCCACGTATTCGGCAGCTCTCAACGGGCAGTAATGGGGCATCATCCGACTGAAAAGAAGATGTTCCACCAGCAAAATTACCTAAAGATGACTTCACCTCTGAAGAGGAATGAACTGACATGATCTGTGGGGGCCCTTTGAAGGATGCCTCCACTCCGGACTCCTGGGCAGAACAAACACTCAAAGAGGAAACTATGTCAAGCCCTCCCATGTCAGTTATCAAACCAGGTCATAAAACATTTTTGGAAGCCATAGCAATGGACCCTAGCAGTTCTACTGAGCCTGGAGCTTGTCAGACTTCCACCCATCCTTGAATCCGGACAACGCTTTCTATTCTGGGTTAGAACCCAGAGTAAATGCAGGGTGTTGTTCTGCACTCTGCTGGTTGCACAAATATGAGGTTTTCTACTGTTGTGTTCAAGTATTGGGGAGGGGCTGAGGAGATTTGGGGGAATTCATATCAGTGTTATGTCCTCCACTCAAAGTGCTGTCCAGGGTATCATCTCTTATAATAGATGGGACCTCCATTCATACCCCCAACCGGATGAGATGGCATTCTGCCCCTCCGGGAGTAGTTTGCAAAACAGGATTGGTTATGCAGACCTTTCCAGTCTTATAGGCGTGGCCTTTGTGCCCAACTCCGCAATGCAGGGCTACCTTTTTTCCCAAATAGCAGTTCTTTTCAGACCTCTGGGATCCCTCCCCCTCTCCTTCCTGAAATGTCAGCCGTCAGTGGCCGTCAGTGGCCTAAGCTGCTGTTATCAAATGGGTAGATTCCCTCCCGTTGTCCCCTCGCTCCCCCCCCTGCCCCTCCTTCCTATTCTTCAGGACTTCCCTCTCCTTCTTTCCCTCTCCCTAACTCCCTCCCACCTCCTCCTCTTTCCTTTCCTATTTGCCTTACCCTGGATTGATTCACAGTTTCCAAGTAGCGAATACCCAGCTGGGGTGGATGTTCACACCTGGCTAACTTTCCCAATACACCCCAACTAGGTGACTGGCTAGTGTAGCTGAGAATTTGCCCCACATCCGGGGTGAACTTTCTTACACCAAACCGCATCACCTTTAAAATTTCTATTAGTCTGTTCTTTGTTATTTGGGATAGTGGGGTACAGACTACATTCTGAATTATCCTTGCATATTGCTGCCTGCTATTCCTCTAGTTGTAGCAGTTCGTGTTACTTTCAGGGTAATTTCTACTTTCACCTGTTAACATTTACTGTTTGGTGTTTACTGTCTCAGGCTCTGTTCAGCTTGAATTTACCTGCCAAGTTTGTTAGCTGTATTAAGAAGAAACCACCACTGGTGAAGCAGATTAGATAATTCCTTCTCTCCTTTCTGCCTTGCCTTTAAGTGACTGTCCTGGTGGGTGAGTACTTCTCTTATTCCTATTTCTATTCTTTTCTATCCACATAATCATGTCTTTACAAGGGACTGGGGGTTTGAAATGCATCACATGGAACGTTAAAGGGTTAAATCATCCCATAAAATGTATTAAAGTATTGCAGCATCTTCACTTCATGCAGGAAGACATTGCATTACTGCAAGAGACGCATCTCACTGCAAGGACTGTTGGATGGCTTAAAAAATCATGGGTGGGCAGAGTCCTCGCCAGCTCAGCCTCTACTAAATCCAAGGGGGTGGCGATACTGATTAGGCAATGATGCCCCTGGGTAGAGGAGAGGGTTAAAACTGACAAGAAGGGTCACTGGGTAGCAGTTAGGTTTAGTTACCTGGAAGGGATGGCAGTTATGGCCAGTGTCTATGGGCCTAACATGGATGCTGTGGAATTTTTTCTGGAGCTTAGTCAGGCTATAGCGGAGCTTACTGAGGGTAGACCAGCTATGCCCATCATGATTGGGGGAGACCTCAATATAGTCCTAGACCCACCCCACAGGCACACCCTAAACCCAGAGCTGTGCTGCAGGAGATCATGGATGAATGGGGTCTAGTCAACATCTGGCACCGTGACCATCCCAGGGGTAGAGATTATTCATTATTTCTACTGTTCACTCTACATACAGTCATATTGACCTATGGCTGGTGAACTCTACTGCAGCGCTGGATATATTTTCATCTCAAATTCATAACATTGTGGTCTCAGACCATGCCCCTGTGTCATGCCTTTTTACTCCAGGAGGGCAGTCAAATCTGGGTACAAGGTGGCACTGCAACCCCCGCTGGCTCCAGGATGCGGAGTTTCGACAAGCTACGGAGAGAGCGGCTAAAGAGTACTTCACTCTTAATCAAATGGACAAGCTATTGGCGGATATAGTGTGGGAGGCCTTCAAGGCATTCCTGTGTGAGCATATTATTTCTTACTCAGCTGCCCAGAACAAAGACCATAAAGCCCAGCTTCATAACTTATCTACTGAGCTGTCATAGAGCGAGGCAAAATTTAAAGCCGTGACGACCGTCCCACTTGACCCCTCGCTGTTGTGGAAAATTTGTGTGTTAAAGTACTGGATAAATACCATTCTGCATCAGAAGGCAGAATGGTTGCTTCTGCACTTAAAACAAAATTTTGGGAAGGGGTGAAAAAGGTGGAAAATTCCTAGCCTATCAGCTGTGGAAACAGGGAGCAGCCTCATGTATCCATGCTCTCAAAAGTCTGTCTGGGTCAGTTATCTAGGAACCCTTCAGAATCAATGCCCGCATGTGGGAATTCTATTAGTCACTGTACCAATCCAGATCAAAGCTGGATCCAGCACAGATGTCCCAGTGTTTGCACAAATTTTGCGCTCAAGAGAATATCCCACACATTTATCCATAGACTATGGCAGAGCTGGAAACCCTTATAGAGGAGGAACTCAAGTCCACTTTTTCACAGCTCTCCAAGGGTAAAGCTCCTGGACCAGATGGCATGTCTGTCAAATTGTACCAACTGCTAACTCCGGTAATCTCCTCTCCCCTGCTGAGGGCATTGCAGGAGGCCCACTCTTCAGGGTCTCTTCCCACCACTATGAGGAGGCACTCATCACCCTGATCCCAAAAAAATCTATGGACCCACTGAATTGTGTCAATCTCCTCCCCATTTCTCTAATCTCGGTAAATACTAAAATTGCGGACAAGATTTTAGCTAATCGAATTGCAATTGTTCTTCCTAGCATAATCCATCCCTCTCAAGTTGGCTTCACCAAGGGGAAATCTGGAGCTGACAACATGAGGCTATTGTTTAATCTCAAGTGGCAAGCCTTGCATTCACAGGTCCCAATGGTGGCTTTAGTGGTGGATTTCACGAAAGCCTTCGACTCAGTCGAATGGCCATATCTTCACGAAGTCCTTCACAAATACATCTTTGGACCCTACTTTCAGCAATGGGTGACCACCCTTTATAGCTCTCCAGTAGCCTGGATCCTGTCAAATAAGGACATCTCTTCTCCCTTTCAGCTGGGCAGAGGCACACGTCAAGGGTGCCCCCGCCCCCCTCTTATTCCTGGTGGCTTTAGACACCCTCATTAGAAAACTATTGGCCAGCCCTGCGATCTCAGGTATACAGGTTGGGGACCAATCCTTCCTAGCTGCAGCCTATGCAGATAATCTCCTGTTAATGCTCTCTCACCCTCAGTCTTCCCTTCCACCAGCACTCTCCACCCTTCAGGAATTCAGGGAGCTGTTTGGTCTGCAAATTAATCAGGGCAAAACTATCCTATCCCCTTTGAATTCGCGTTGTCTAAGCAATTGCTTGCATGACCTGGATCTTACTTGGTCCCTTCAAGGCTTTTCATACTTGGGGATCTGGATCCCTTTTAAGTCAAAAGATTTGGAGAGCTCTAACTTCTCTTCTTTACTATCTAACCTCTCAACTGAGATTGAGCAGTTTCGGAGTTTGCCCCTTTCCCTATTGGGCAAGGTAGAGGCAATCTGGATGTTCTTTCTGCCCAGGGTAGCCTATTTGTTTAACAATCTACTATCCCTCTTTCACTCGTTATTCAAGAATTTAGACAAACTGATCACATCTCTACTGTGGGAGGGGAAGAAACTCCGGTGGAGTCGTAGCAAACTCCAAGCACGTTGGTCTGTGGGGGGGCTGGGTCTTCCATGGTTGCAAGGGTATCAGTTAGCCCACTTAGCTGTGCAGGCCACAAGGTGGTTTGCTCCTTATCCACTCCCACTGCCTCTATGGGTGAATCTGGAATCTACTGTCTCTAACAGCATGCCTTTATGGGCATTATTATCTGTGCATCTACCTTCTCACCTTCAGTTGAACCCTGTCATGGTCACCACTAGGAAGGCATGGACCTCACTCATGGCCCTATTGGGTATACCCAAACAGGAGCACTCTCCCCCAACAAGGTATGCTCCCCTCTGGAATAACCCACATATATGTATAGACAAAAAGCCTATTTACTGGAAAGGTTAGGAGCCCCGGGGTATCTGTGTAGTCCAGGATGTGTACATACTAAACACCTCTGACCTTGTGTCCTTTGCCCAGCTGCAAACTAAATTTGATCTCCCGACTAGTGACTTTTAGAGGTTTTTGAAAATCCAGAGCTCTATTTTGGCTTTTACCTCCAAGTCTAATTTGGACATTAAATGGGGCTGGTTGGTGGGACTGCATAAGAACCATGTAATTCCTGGGCTGGTGGGCCAATTTTACCAGACTTGGCATGACCCCAGGCCAGATCCTTCGGACCATTGCTGTTTGGCTTGGGCAGCAGATTTGCAAAGCCTATTTCTCCGGAAGTTTGTTCTTCCTGTCTCTGATGTGTTCACACTTCCTATAAAGATGCAAGGAGTCAATTGATTCAGCTCAAAATCCTTTTATGCTGGTATAGAAGCCCCACAGCCCTTCATACTAGGGGTTTGCTGACCAATGCCCAATGTTGGAGATGCCAATTTAGCCCAGCTGACACACTCAATATTCTGTGGCAATGTCCTGGTCTAGCCCCCTTTTGGGAGACCATTAGAAATGAATGTTCAGCCATTTTGGGCCATGTAATGGACCTTACCAACCCTGCACTCCTTCTGGGTGATACCTCGACCCTAGCAGAAATCCTGGTGGAGCACAGGGCCTGGTTGCTAAATGCACTCATGGAGGCTAATCGGTTAATCCTAATGTGCTGGTGACAACCTTCCCCTCCAGCTGTTGCCACTTGGTGGGCTGCCATGGCCAGGCTAGCTGGCCTGGAGAGACTTTCATACTTGAGGAAGGGGCAACTTTCCTCATTTATTCATAAATGGGGATGGTACCTTAATTACCCTCTCTGTCTGGTGCCTCCCACCCCCCCGCAACCCTCCATGACCCCAGTTTCCATAGGCAGGAGACATCAGATTGTTGCTTAACACTATCCCTTAGAGTTGTTCTCTCTCCTTATCCTTAATCAAACTAACATATTTGTGCTCTTACATATTCTCCTTTCTTCAATCTATTTACCTCTTACTCACAGGAACCTCACCCACCCTCTTTTTCTCTCCTTCCATGTCTCTTACTTGCTTCATTTTAGTGGTTACATTCTCGGTGAGCAGGTATAGTTTAATAGCCATCTTGTATACTAATTTTTGTGGGTTGGATAAATTAGATGGTTAATTACTATACAGAGCTGTAGCTATGCCCTTAGAACTGTATACACCCAGTTTCTCTCCTGTATTGTGATGGAGTTGTTCAACTTATATCCCCTTTTAGTGTATGTGTACTGATAAATGGGAAACAATATCCTGTATGCTGTTTGTCTTTGTGCAATGTTAGCAAGTGGTGCACCTACGGGTAATGCTGCAGGGTTCTGGCCACCCCCCTCAGCACAACCAAAGAGGTGGCAGAAAGGCTGGGGTTGGGAGGCACACACATGGCTGAAAGCAGGGTACAGGGGTGGTATGAGCATGGGTGGTAGTTGTGGGTGGGGAAGGGTGGCAAATCATGACATTGTGTTTGCACCTGGTGGGGTACTGAATATGGTACCATATTGGTACAGACACACAATCTGGAATGGGTGGATATAGCGACTCACAGTACCATGGCCCCATGTTGGCATGACCCAGGCAGCAGTCCCCAGGGCTGTGCCAATGTGGGGCCCTGGTACTGTGTGTTGCTATACCCCCACAGTCCCCACTGTGTGTCTGTGCCAATATGGTTCCATACTTGGCACCCCTGCCAGGTGCAAACTCAATGTCAAGGTTGCCCACCCCTTTCCTAACTACAACTGTGCCACCCATCCCCTTTGCTACCCTGTAAATGCCCATTATGGCCCCCAAACCATGTATCCCCACAGTGAATACAGTGGCACAAGGGCCTTAGACCAGCTTTTCCATGATCTATCTTCAGCCCCTTGCTGCAGCCATGGCAGGGTTTCTTGCATCCCAGAGAAGGGGATGTTGCAGTCCCACTGTGGAATAAGCCCCCTTGTGGCATGTCACACCCTACCTTTCCCCACAAGGGTGGTGCAGCACCACAAGGATGCAGTGGCTCAGGATTCAGATGCAGATTGTGTGACTGAATTGTGAATGTTACATCTCTTGGTCCAAGGTGCAGGTTGCATCTGAAATGTTTAATGTAAGCACCTTGCATCCCTCATACAGCTTTGAAAATGCCCCCTCCATGCAGTCTAATATAGTGAATTGATATATAACTATACACAGTAACTGTATACAGTCTGTATAGTGCAGGCTAGGTGGGCCATCAGATCCTTATCAATAGATTCTATGTTTCTATGTTTCACAAAAATATTTCATTTGCATAATTACTAACTGGCATTGTAACAATGTTGTGGATAAGAAATAATGGTATTATAGTGTATGGTAGAAAATTGTTCTACTTCGATTTGTATATCTGCTAGAATGCTGTTGTGCCACAGCTCAAAGGTCATGGAACGCTGTTCAACCCTTCTGTGGAGAGAGAGGAGAGGATTCTGGGATGTTTGTTGTAGTTGCAGGTGCAACTGAGCACCTTCCACCTGAGGAGAAGGAGAAGGAGCAGGAATGTTATTAAGCTTGCCTGACATTTATAACAAGTATGCCACCATTGCCTGGTTCTTTTGGATTTTTATAAATGTCGGAGGACCAGAAGGTCTAAAAACAACAACTTTCCAGTCCATCTTAGGACAGCTGTTGATATTTGATACCCTTTTGTCTCAAGTGTACTTGTTCAACAAGCCGAGAGCCTGTTTGGGTGGCAGAGCCGGTTGGAGACAGCACACTAAGAATGACCTCGCGGGGGCGGGGGAGGTTGCAAAAGTAGGTGCCTTGGAAGAGGGGGAGGTGAACTGAGGAGAGAAGTCTTTCTGCAATTTTCTTCGGACTCCCAGTCTGATTCCCAGCCTGATTCCTTTTGTTTAAATTATTTTTGTTTTGTTTTATACACAAACACTGAGATTGAGTCCGATATCTGATATCTGTGCTTAAACTGATATTTTGCACACTCTGTACAATTGAATATTAATGTGCTTTTTTATCTATTGTCCGCCTGTTTTTAGATCCTCATGTGATCTTAGGATTCTGATTTAAATCCTGTCTCCCTTTATTTTTGGCAGTCTGGTGCTGACAGGGATTTTGATCCCGAGACTGGTGTCTATCCTGGACTCACCCTAGACTTGTGCCTGTGTTTGTATTTGTACGTTTGCATTTTTCAAAGCGCATTAGCCTGCCTTTAATTCCTTCCTCCTTCCCTTTTTTTGGTCAGTTAAAATAACGGGCACAAGCACAGGACATGATGTGCTGTCCCCCTAGAAACCTATTACAGGCCAAATATTCTTCTGTCAGTTGCAATTTGTAGCATCTGCATTACTTTAGGTGTTTTGGTATTTGCAACTCTCGAAGAGTGGTGTCACGCATGGTGCTGGTCTGGGTCTGATGTACTTGTGTTTTTACGTATCAGAATTGAGTTGGATCCTGGGCACTGGAAAGTTTGTTAAATAGGAAAAGTTTCATGGATATTTGAATATTTCTTGTTGTCTGTTGGACTAGAGGGGGGAGAACTGAGTTAGGAAAACTGCCTAGGACCTGACTCCCTGATTAGTTATTTTGCCGCTAAAATTCTTTGGCAAAACCTTTGTCTGCACTGGTTGGGGTTGAGGGTCTGTGGGTCTGGTGTGATAGAGAGGTTAAGCAGGTGCATTGTTTGATTGGTTAAAGCAGAGGGCTAAACAAGGGAATAAGCACAAACACTTAAATGTTCCCATGCAGTAGTCAGCCAAGAGCAAGTCCTGATACTAATTTGATTGTCCAAATACAATTAGAGTACAATTAGAGCAAGTGGTGGCAGTGAGTGCTTGGAGCTGCTGCTGGTATCTAAAGACCATTTAAGTAATTAATTGACTGACTAACTGATTGAACTTAGTGGGACATGCTATTGATACGCGACCCACATATAAGAAGCATAAGCAAAGGCCAAAGGAATTACCAGCATTCATACTAGCAACAGCACCATTACATCACTTCTGAGCTGTGAAGAGGAGAGAGCACAGAGAACTAGAGCAGGCTAAGGGGGGAAGGAAATACACTTTTACTACAGCCTGATTGAACTAAGCAGAATGGCAATTTTGCTGAAAAGGAGACAATAGAAGACTTTTAGCTGGGCAGTTAGTATCTGGAAGTCTATTATAAAACTGAGAACTCCCAGACAATTACTTTTAACTGTCAAATAATGCCTCCTCCTGCAAATTAACTGACATTTTTTTATACTGTGGAACCGCTCGACGATTTCTTTTGAATAAGTGGAGCGGGATTTGGAGTGACAAATCAGACAAATTATCAAAAGTAGTTTTGAGAATTTGTCTGATTTAATTGATCACTGAAGCTACTCAATGAAATATATTTATATTCATATTCGATGAAATGAATTGAAAACTCACCTATATGCACTTGAGCATTTGCACTGCTTAATCCTTAAACCCATCCACAAGTTCCCATTCTAAAACACTTGACTGAATTTTACTGAACTTGGATCGAAATTTGGCCTGGAAGCTGACTGCCTTAATACTATTGTAATACCTATTATAATAGCTTGTTTAATATAAGATTTTATCAGGGTTATTTCTTTTATTAGTGAAACTGTACTGGAAGAAGGAAAGAGAGGAAAGGTGGAAAAAGAAAACAGACTAAAAGTGATCCACTAATTAGAGACTTTTGCTTCACATGGGATTTTATTGGCCTAATCTAAGAGATGCCAGTATGAAGGATAAAGAAAGCCACAGTAGGAAAAGAAGGGGAAAAACAGAGTGAAAAGGAAAAGTGAAGAGAAAGAGATTGAGAACTGAGAACCAAGATGAACCATGACAGATTGGACTGGGTATTATCCAGATTTCTGGGATACAAATAGTGAATTATTTTAAAAGTGTATTTGTTGTATATGACTATAAGATACCTGTTTAACTATTGCCAGATTTTATTGGACTTGTTAATAATTTATTGAATGGATTAAATACCGCATTAGCAATTTTTATTGTTATCCTGATTAAGATTTGCAGGGTAAGATTCTGGCTAAATGGTTTTAACCAGAAGTGGCAAATTTTGTACAGAAATGAATAAGGATAGCAATGGAAAACTGAGTAGGAAGAGACAAAAGGGCACAAAGAAGTCCAACAAATTACTATAGTGGAAGATGGGGAAGGGATAGCTAACGCTGCCCAAATACAAAGACCGGAAGAAGACCCACTACAAATTAGGATCACATAAATGTGGCCTTCAGTCATGGTTGTCATTTGTAAACAGAGAGATCAGAACTTTAAAATAAATCTGATTGAGGGAGAATACAGCAGAACGAGTACTGTTCAAGATATAAAGTTAAGAAATAAGTAGGGAGAATAAAAGGAAAATATTTTAAAGGGACACATTTGTCAACTCCTTTACCACAATAAGAAGGGATTTCAATAGATACATATGAATGGAATTATTTTGCCCCTCATGACTCCTCCTATTTGATGACTAGCCCTGATCTAGAAGCCCCAGATATACACACTCTGAAATCTTATGCCTCTTATAGTAGTGATAGCAGAGATTACTATGTGGGGGCATGTTTTTCCTCTGAGAGCATGCAAAAAGCATTAGGACTAGACATGGCTGGTACTCTAAACAAAGGATATGTAGAGGGGATGGCTTCAGGTAAAACTGGTCAAAAAAAATATACCAATAGTAGAAATTAGTCTGAAATTCAAAACATTAAAGAAAACCTAAGTGTGATAATTGAAAGATTAAAATATAGAGATAAAACCCATGGATAATTGAATTTGAATAAAGAAACTCCATATCTCATAAGAGATTTGCAAAAAAAGAAACAGTCAGAAGAAGGTAGAAACATCAAAGAACCCTCTAGGAGGGGAAAGAAACTAAACTCATACAGCACAAATTCTATGTACATGCAAGATACTATAAAGAATCCATTTTATCTAGCTATAATGGAGAATCTAATAATAATAAAAGAAGAGATTGCCAGATTAAGGATAGATATATAAAGTAATAGCATATATTCCAACCAAACCATGGAGAAAAAGATCACTTCAAATCAGATGTCTATAACAAAAGATAAAACTCAGGGGAATAATTATAATCAAGGGAAGGTTAAGAAGGTAGGGGAGAACAAAGCTGTCCTGGTTAATTTACCATCACCTTTTGATAAGAACCACCCATGTACTTGCCATTTTGAAACAGTCCTACAGGAAGATATAATTAATAATAAAAGTAAAAAATCATGATATAAACAATCTGGAAAACAGGAATCTGAGTCATTAAAAGAGTCTGAAAATAGAGAGACTGTTGTTAACCAAAAAAAATAAAGATATGCTGGAGGAATATATGTAGGACTTGCTAAATAGTGAAGGGGAAAGAGGGAGAAAAGCAGCACAAGAAGAGAAAATTATAAATAACCAAGGAGAAAATAGGGACATTTTTAATATAGGGAAAGACAGAAATGGTGGAAATACCAGCAAGAAGGAGAAAAAGACAGGAAAGACAGGGAAGGGGGTCGAAACTGCTATGATATCACCAAGGAAAGGAAAAAAGTTATCAAAAATGGACAAATTTGTAGACCTGGAGGGGACAGATATGGAGTATTTATTAGAAATGTATGGCATTAACAGACTCCACAATGAAACATTAGATAAACTGAAGGAATGTATTCTCCATTTACTCCATCTTAATATCTCTCTTAAGGAAGAAATATATGTGATGAGGCCACCTCATGAGCAGTATCAAGACTGTGCACTGTTGCATACTAAGAAGGGCCATCTAATACAATCTATTTGGAGCCAGGAAAGGATTCTTAAAATATTAGGAGTACAAATTATGCCAACACAAATTGTACCATCTGTGAAGTTTAAAGACAGTATAAAAATGAGTGAAAGTACAGTTAAAACTGGGGTAATTCAGGCAAATGCAGATGTGGTAGTAAAAGAGAATGGAGAAACAATAAATAGAGAAGATTTAGAGGGGATTGAAAAGATAATTAAGGACTATGAACAAAAACAGCAAGAAAATGGGAAAATAAAACACTGACAGTATTTGGATGGGAAACAACAAAAAAAATGATACCATAGACCAAATAAAATATGAAATGGCATCTTTTTTTCAAGAATAACTAAGCTAAATATAACTAAAAACTCAATAGCATACATCACGTTACACAGTAGATGTAAGACATCAACACAGATAGATGTTACCTTTAAAAGGTCAGAGACAGTGCAATAACTCCTAAGGAAAGTACATTTACTTGAGAAATCAGGATTTTACCTGATATCAAGTGATGAATGGACTAAATAAATTATAAGTGAGGATGGAAATGATAGGATAGAAACAAGAAAAGACCCTTTGGAGGAGAGGGAAAGTTGGAAACAGTATGCAGGATACAACAAATATGAAATACTGGATAAAGCAAAAGAAAAAAAGACTGACTGAAACTAAATAAGTACATCCAGAAAGATAAATTAAATATAACTGATGATATAAAAGTCAAAATATTATCTTGGAACATAGAAGGTTCTTATTTAAAAACTGCAGACCCTGAGGTATCAAGATTTATTGAAACCTTCCATCTGATTTGCTAACAAGAAACTTGTTGCAAAGTAGAAATGGCACCAAAGATCCTAGGATATGCAAATATTTCAAAATCTGCATTTAAAGGGAAAATACGGATGAAATAAAGGTGGAGTTGCAATATATATAACAAAAAAAAAGGCAACTATAAAATAATTAAGCAATATACTACCCCAGATGACACATTAAAGTTGAAACTAGAAGACACAAAAGAAAATAATAAGATCATACTAATAAATATATATTTATCACCAACTTATAAAGACATAGACAATATATTAACTTATTAAAAGCAATACTTGACCAGTTAATGGATGAAGACATGGATATCCCAACATATATTTTGGGAGATCTTAATGCAAAACTAGGAAGAAATTTTGAAGGGCCAGGTTACATGGATTTATTTACTGAACTGAATCCAAAACTAATATGGCTAAGAGCTACAAAGGATAGTAGAAATAACAGCAGAGGGAGAACTATAAATCCCTACCTAACTGGTAAAAATATGCTACTAATAAATGGAAGAACATTAGGAGACCAAGAGGGAGAACTGACATATATTGGATCCAGAGGCTCCTCAATTATAGATCATGGGCCAGATATTCAAAACTTTGCACTGGGCAAAAACCGTTTGCACAGGTTTAGTGTGGGATTAGCTCAGGTCTGCTATATTCAAAAGGCCAAATAGCACGGGCAAACTGCATTAGTGCCGAGCAAAATCATAATGTATGCAAGGGGCAAACTAACATGAATACAGGTACAATGCTTTATTCAGCGACTAGCGCCACGCAAAGCGGTTTTGTGTGGCTTAGTGCAACAATTAGCGTGGTGCACATTACCGCCCAGGAATAGCTTGTCTTAACCCTGGGCAATCAGCTTTGTGTGACACTATGGCTTTGCACTGTGTTTGCATGGGCATTGTGTGACCCTAAAAAATAAATATGACACATAGACAAAGCCAAATATAGAGGAAGCATGCTGCTAACTGATGGCATCACAATGATGCCATCATCTGTCACCAGTCCCAGCCATGCCAGGCAGTAAGTGGTGACCCTGCCACCAGTGGACAGCATGGCAGTGTGGCCATACAGCACACACCTGCAGACCACACTTCTGTGGACACCAACAGATGCCAGCACACACATGCAGCACTGTGGGCATGGAGGATGTTGAGGGGAGAGTGTATGGGTGGCCAGGCTGTGCCACAGACCAGGTGTGGCCACTAGGCTGGGACACATCATGCAGTGCACATGGGCCAGTATTGGGCATACCCCAACACCAGTGTGCCTTTCTGATAATATATGCCTATCCAGCCACATACTGCACAGCTGTACAACTGCCACAGCACACAAAGCCAGACATGTATATGTCACTGTGAGCATCCCCTGCCAGAGGTGCAGCATCTGTGGGTCACACAACAGTATAACAGTAATGTCCACTGTCAGTAAACACCTACAGGTTGGGCCTCTCACTGTGTATAGTGCAGTCATCATTACTGCCCTACACAAAATAGGTATTGCTGTGTCCACACACTACTGGCCCAATTGCTACTGTAGTGTCTGCTGTGCACTGTAGCATGACCTACAGTGTGACAGTTGCATGCAGCACCACCACCATCTGTGCCTATGCTGTGTTGTCACAGTACAGCTGCAGGCAGCAGCACATGTGGAAGTAGTGTTCAAAACTGTATAATATTCCCCAAGCTGTTTGCACAACACTAACACGTTTGCACGGGTTTAGCGCAGGACTAAACTGTTAGCCCAGTGCAAACAGCATGCAAATCAGGCATAATGAGATGCTAATCTGGATGTTTGCCCAGAGACTATGTAAGTAGGCTTATTTGCATGTCACTTTTGAATATGGCAATGCTTAGCGCCCGGTAAACGAGTTTGCACCAGGCTAACGGTTTAGCCCTGCACTAAACCTGTGCAAACATGTTAGTGCTGTGCAAACAGTTTGGGGAATATTTTACAGTTTTGAACACTGTACTTTCACATACACTGCTGCCTGCAGCTGTACTGGGTCCACACATTTGCTGGCACACACATTGGCCACATAGTTCACCTCTACCTACCTTCCTTCACATCATCGTGCACTGTTTTGCTGTTGTGGTTTGCACTTCCTGGTTGTCATATTCAGAGCTGTGTTATTCCAGGGCTAAGTTTGCCCTGCACTCCCAGCCCAGTTTGCTCGGCCTTATTCCCATGCTATATTCAGAAGCTGTTTGCCCCAGGCTATTCCTTTTGAATATGGCTTGCTTTGTGCTCTGGGCTAAGTTTGCCTGCTGGGCAGTGCTAATTTAGCCTCAGGGCAAAGTTTTGAATATCTGGCCCCATGTATGGAGCAATCTTGATGGAATCAGAATAATTAAAGACATGAAAGTAATTGGCAGGATTGAATCTACACATAACCCAATTGAGTTTACATTTGAGGTTAAACAAAAGAATAGTATAGAGGCAAGTAAGGCTAATTTAAGAACAAGTGAGGGCCTGGAAATAATTAATCAGAGAAGAATTAAATGGAATGTGAATACAGCCACATAATTTGACAGTGTATTTAAAGGTCCAATAAATGAGATAAAATCTATGATAATTGAAGATACAAATTATAATACAGTAGTTAACTATTGGACAGATTTGAATAGTCTGATTAAACCTTACTGTATGAATACTAGAATAGGAGGGAAAATAAAGACCAGATAAGATAAGGTATAGTTCAATGAAAAATGTAGGAACGCAAAAAAAGAATTGAGTAAAGTTATTAAGGAATATAAAAAAAGAATAAACTACAAAAAGACAATAATGCTAGTAATAAAAGGATAGCTATAAATAAGGAAAGGAAAAAATATAAACAAATTTTAGAAGAAAAAGAATTTAATCACAAAAATATTATGGGGAAAACTAAGGAAAACAGTAAAAGGAAAAGATGGAAGAAAATTTTGGATAATGGTTAGCCAAGGCTATAATAAATATGCTAGGACAACAGAAGCATATATTTTCCCTAACATATGGGTTCTTCTTTTTAAAGAACTCTATTATTCAGAACAAGATGAGATAATATTAGGAAATACGGAAACTATAAATGACCAAAAAATTATCTATCTAATACCTATGATAATAACATTAGAAGAAGTAATATCCACAATTAAGCGATTAAAAACAAATAAGGCACCAGGACCAGACAAAATAATAGGAGATGTTTACAAACATTATATGGACTGGTGGGCTCCAGTAATGAAGAAATTATACAATACTTTTGTGCAAGGACAGGAATACCCTACTAGCTGGAAGGGGAGTGTTATATACCCAATCTTTAAGAAAGGCGATCCAAACTTTCCCAAAATGTATCGCCCAATAAGTCTAATAGACGTCTTGCAAAAAATATTCACTAGAATTGTTTTGTAGAGATTAGAAGAGTGGGTAAACCATAATAACATTTTACATGAAGTACAAAATGGATTTAGGAAAGCCAGATCCACAACCCAGAATTGTTATACATTAAAACATCTTGTATGGAAATACACAAAAATTAAAAAGACCAAGCTTTATTGCTGTTTTGTGGATTTTTCATCCACATTCGATAGTGTTAGTAGGGTAATATTATGGAATAAGTTAAAAAGATTAGGGTTGTACTCAGAACTTCTTAATATTTTGATAAAACTACATTTAAATACGTGGGAAATAGTCCCACATAACCAACATGGGAACACAACTAAGTCATTCCAGATAAACCGAGGGGTCAGGCAAGGGTGCTTATTGGTTCCACTTCTGTTTAACATACACATTAATGATATTTTGATAGAATTAGAAAACCCAATATTTCACACACCAAAAATAGGAAATACTAGAGAAGATTGCTTAGCATATGTCGATGATCTGGTATTAATATCAACATCTGCTCTAGGATTACAAAGGAAACTAATTAATTTTACAAAGTTATGTGACAATCACAAATTAAAGATAAACATGTCCTCAACTAAGTTACTGATTTTTGGGAACACCAGTAAGTGATCCAGACCCCTGTGGATAAGCACAAGAAAAAGTAGAAATAGTCAAATATAACTACTTAGGTGTTAGATTTAGCCAGAACTTAAAAAGGAAACGTCAGATAGACCAGATTATAACAAAAATAAAGAAAGCATTCAATTAATGCAAAGTTGGGTCAAACCTTGGTCAAAGGAGTTTTGAGAGTTCTAGAGGCTACAATAAACTCAAGTATACTCCATGCAGCAGAGATCTGGGGAATGGTAGACCTCAATAAACTAGAGGTATTGTGCAATAAAATTAAAAGATACATTTTAAAGGTTTCACATTCAATACCAGCAGGAATATTAAACCTGGAATTAGGACAATACTCTATTTCAATGTTAATGAGACAAAGACAGATATTGTCATCATTAAAGCTATTTCTACTTGAAGAAAATAGACTTCTGAGACAATGACTAGAAGAGGAAATAAAATATACACTAATAGGGAAACTTTTCCCTACCCTAGACATTTTTAGGTGATTTATCTTACCAAATAGACTTGGACATATTTTATGGACCACGTATGTATATCCATGGCAGCTAATAGTTGAAAATGTTAAGAGTACGTTAAGGGACCAAGAGATAACTAATATGTATATAAAACTAAAAAAGTTTAAACTATACAGATGGTAAAAGTATAAAAAAAATAACACATGGCCTAGAGCCTTATCTGGTCAAATTAACTAATCCAAAGGACAGGAGAATAATAACTTAATTCAGGTTAGAAGCATATAAGGCTAACTATGTACTGCACAAACAAAAAAGGGAAAATATTTTAACACCATTTTGTAAATGTGACAAAGTATCAGAGGATGATCTAAAGCATATATTACTTTTGTGCCAATTATATAAGGTTTCTCACTCAAAATGGCTCGGTGACATCATGGCAGATTTCAACCTCCCCCTGATAAGCTTGTGAAATATTTACTGAATAGTGAAAATCCATATATTTTACAGAAAGTGGTTGTTTTTTTACAATCCACCCACTTATAATAAAATTTTGAATGAATTTTGGTTGTGCTGATTGTACTAATGAAAATTTACATATCTCACAGACAGTGGCTGGACTTTTTAAACCACCCATTTATAATATAACTTTGAACAAATCATGGCTGCACTGATTGTCTTAAGAAGTTGTAATTAATAATGACAAGTTGTTGCTTTATATATTGACGCAATTATACCAATGGATATAAATGAAACCTTGGAAACTGGTAATTTTATATGTATGTTTTATCTAATTTAAATATTTGTAATGACTTTGTCAAACAAATAAACTTTGAAATTGAAAATTGAAACCCTTCTGTGGTACAACAGCTAATTGCACAACAGATTTTCTGTTACACTTTGCAACAGCTATCACATGTGTAGTTACACTTGTCAGAATGAAATGATTTGTACCGAAAGGGTGAAGCAGTAGTTGCACGTGTATGCAAATTGTGTAACTACACTTCACACAAATGTGAAACTAGTTAACAACTATTTATTAGTTACATGTAACTCCACAGTTGTTACAGTGTTGTTAAAGTATAGTTATACAGTAGTTACAGTGTAGTTAAGAACACTTAAAATAAAGTGTTACTGTTGTAACTTCTTTTTACATTTTTTCTTTCTTTCTTTCTCAGTCTGCAGGTCATCTGGCCACCATCCTCTCATGCTCAATCAGACTCCACAGGCTTACATATGCTTCCTGGGGACAGCATACACACAGTCTCCATGGGGGGCCCCTACCCCCTGCTGGGTCCTTATCTATGGTCCAGGAGTGGATACTCTGGGTCTGTGGTTGTGTAGGTATGGTCATCAAGCCACCATGACTGTGCACCACCCTTTTCCAGTTTTCTTCTCCCCTTGGGGCCGGAGCATGCAATAACACCAGCAGGGGTAGTGCACATGCTTCCATGTGTGCTCCTCTAGGCATCTGCTCCCTCCTCACCCCTATCTACAGCATCAGTGTGCCACCCCCAGCCTCCACTATGGATCAGGCATTCTACTGGTGTCCACCTTCCTAGGGATTCACAGTCCTAGGAAAGCTCAATCCTTCTCCACCCCTGCCAAACCCTGGTGACCCATACTAATTCATGAACATGGGTCAATGGTGTGACCCGAGGTGGCATCCAGTGCCTCAACCCTCAGTGCCACCGGGCCAGCCAGTTGTAACTTATTTTAATATTAATAATGTGTATTATTTTATTTAGGTTTGATGTCAAAACAGAGACATAAGTAATTTAAGGTTATTATATGTCTGCCCTCTCATATGTATGACAAACTACTATGTCTTATTTCAGTCATAATTAAATATTGATTAAATGTTGTTGCCCTGCTCTGCAACAGGCAGGGCAACAGTGAGGGTGTAAAATTCTGCACACATTGAGTAATAATTTAGTTAATCATTTTTGGCACTGTTGCCCAGTTTCAGAGACATATGGAAATCTTATTGTGAGTGCATTATCATCAATATTTCATGTCTCAATGACCAAAACATATTTTAAATTTCACATATATTTTTGACTCATTTACTATACTTAGGAAAAGGGACAGGTTTATTGTATCACAGTGCAAATAAGCACACATGGCTTCTAGGTCATGGAACAGGAGCAGCACAATGTGATCATAGACCAGTGGAGCCAAATCAAGATAAGTACAGGATTAGAAAGGATACAATGGCACATAGTGAACTTCATAAAATTATAATGAAAACAAGATTCCTGAAACCAGTAACATATTACTTACATTTCCGGTAAGACTATATTGTGGTGTGACAGGCAGTACAGTAATATTTAATTTACAAAGTGTATACAGATCAATGAAATGTATGCCATAAGTACTACAACACTGTCATTATAATTCCTGTGTCATGATTGGATGAGTCAGTTCCAAACAAACATTGACTCCAGACAATTCAGACTATGTGTCAAGCATTGATATGTTCAAATAAATTGTCATGAAATTATATCATTTTTTAGTTGTTATTTATATTCCTGTGTGGATTGATTTTCAAGATATTCTGAATGTGTAGTAATACTTGGGCTCTCAGAACTGCAGATTTACTAAACTAGTACGTCTATCAATTTGACATAACTGGTCTCCCCAAGCCATGTACTGTATATGAACGTTGTACTCCCAAAATATTTAAATGGTATTTGGTAGCATTATACCTGAACATCTGTGCTTAACCATTGAACTTCAGCTATTCTTACATCTGTCTAATTAGCCAATGTTTACCTCTCCTTATTCATTTATGTTTCATAGTCATTTAATTTTCATATTGTATTGCTTCATTTCTTTGTAGGTAATGTTTGAATGGCTTTCTTTTTTTGCAGTTAATTTGTTTATTAAGACTTTATCCATAACGCATAGTACAGCATATGTTACCTGAAACAGGTAAAAGCTCTCGTTATAGTGGGTAATGCAAGTAACAGTATGTTTAACATATTAGTATGTCAAATTACCAATATAATAATTGACTATATTACACCCTAAAGAAAGGGTCTTATAAATTTACTTGGTACAGTGCATACTTAATCTGTACTATACTAAAAAAGTAATAACAAGAAAAAATAAAAATAAATCAGATTAGCATAGTTATCAATTTTATAATAAACCTAAGGAGCTGCATAGAAGGTTGATTACACAACTGAATCCATACATAAAAATGTATCTATTAAAGAAAAAAAAAGAGGATTTAGTGATATTCATCACTTATGGGTTTGAAGAAAATTTAAATAGTCCTGCCAACACAAATAATACTCATTGAGTCGGTCTGATGTCAGATGCGAAATTCTTTCCAAAGAGGCAATATAAGTCAAATTTTTTAAGATGTCAGTAAGAGTAAGTGTTATATGGGATTTTCAGTGCATTAAAATCAGTCTCTTAACTTGCATGAATAGAATCTGTAGCCACTTGTGCTGGTATTTTGTTAGATTTATATTATTATTTATAATTCCTAATAAGCACAATTTAGGTTCAAATAGAATATTGTGATCAATAATTTCAGAAACTAAGTTATGAATAGTTTGCCATAAGTTAGATACAGGTTTACATGACCATAGCATATGTAGAAGATCACCATTTGGTGAGTTACAGCGCCAGCACTTATTATTAGGTAGTAGACCTATATTATATAAATGAGATGGCGTTTTATACCATAAGTGTAAAATTTTAAATTGAATTAATCTATTACGCATATCTTTAAAGGAGTCATGACAAAGTTTCCAGCATTTGTCCCAGTGAAAGTCTGATATATTTTCATTTAATATCCGATTCCATCTATTTCTAGCGGGAAGGGATTGGTTCGGCAACATATCCCTAATCTGTTTATAAATTTTAATAATTAAACCAGAAGGGGTATTGATCCACATATTAATGTATGAGGGACTTGATACTGACTTATTAATTTGTTGAATATTAGGGAGTATAGCAGTTCGAATCTGTAAATATTTCCAAAATTCTCTTTTAGGAACATTCCATTTTATTTGAAGATTACTAAAAGAGTTTAGTGTATTGCCATTATCAATCAGAATGTCATTCAAGAATAAGATGTTCTTATACATCCAAGATTTACAATATATTGGTTTGTTCTCTAGAAGGAATTTCAGATTACCCCAAATGGGAGTAAAAGATAGAGGGGAGGGATCAGATTTAAGCCAATTACGCATTCTGAACCAATAGTAAATAGACGCATTAATTATGGGGTGCTTTTTTAGTTTAGGGGTTAATGTAAAATAAATGAAACTATTAGGTATATGTCCTGGAGACAAGGATGCTTCCATGTCATACCATAATGGTACATTATAATTAGGCTTAAAAAAACCACTTAATAGTTCGTGAGGCTCTAAATGCCCAAAAATAGGCTGCATATCATGGTAGTCCAAAGCCGCCGTGAGTCCAATGAGAACATAATTTAATACGATTAAACCTTGGTATGCGACCTTCCCATAAAAAATTTCCTACAATTTTATCGATACTATTCAGAAGATGAGGAGAAATTTTAAGTGGAATACAAGCAAACAGATAGAGAATTTTAGGTGTAATGTTCATTTTAATTGCAGATATTTTACCAAATAGGGATAGATTCAGATTTTTCCATTTATCTAAATCTGTTTTAATATCTGCAAGTAAGGGACGTAGGTTCATTTCCCATATCCTGTCTAAATCGATTGATATTTTTATCCCTAGGTAGGAGATGCCTTGTGGAGACCAATGGAATCCAAGATGTTTATTCATAAGGGGATTACAATGTTTATTTAGTGGTAATACTTCAGATTTTTGATAATTGACTGTAAGCCCAGAGAGCCTGGAAATAAAATTGAGTATATTGTTGAGTGGTTACCCTGATAATTTTAAGTTTTCTAGCAAGATAAGCATATCATCAGCATATGACAATGTTGTATATAGCGTGTGCCCAATAGAAATGTCCTTTATATCATTATTCTGTCTGAGAAAGGTGGCGAGAGTTTCGAGAGCTAAAATAAAAAGAGATGAAGAAAGAGGGTATCCTTGCCCGGTACCCCTTGCTAATGTAAAAGGCTGTGACAATGTAGAATTGGTAAGCACCCTCACATGAGGCTTTGTATAAAGAAGTTTGATCCAGGAACAAAATTGGTTACTAAAACCAAATCGGGATAACACATATAGAAAAAGTTCCAGTCCAAAGAGTCAAAAGCTTTTTCAAAATCTATAGCAATGGCTACTGCTAGAGAGTTAAGAGATTTGGCCTTGTAAATAAGGTTAATTAAAGAGCGTAGATGATCAGAGCCCATCCTGCCTTTAACAAAGCCCACCTGAGATTTGTGAATTAGTTTGGGAATGTATGGTTCTATACGGTTTGCCAAAATCTTGGCAAAAATCTTGCCATCTGTGTTAAGTAAGGATATTGGACAATAATTAGCTGGGATGGTAGTGTCCTTGTCTTTTTTTGGAAGAATTGTAATAATTGCATCTGTCATAGTATGAGGTAAATATCCTGACCTAAAAGATTCATGAAAAACCTTACATAGTAAAGGGCATAGTTGCTCAACAAGAAGTTTATAAAACTCGACAGGAAAGCTATCTCCTCCTGGAGATCGTTCAGATTTAAGAGAATGAATCGCCTTCTTTACTTCTTCTATAGTGAGAGGTGTATCTAAGGAATGTATTGCATCCTGTGAGAGATGGGGGAGTGCTAGTTTATCCAGAAAAGAAGAGATGTCTAAAGATGATGTTAAGCAAGATGAGGAGTAAAGTTTTTTGTAAAAAGATGTCGTAATCTCATTAATGGCAGATTCATTAGTTTGAATTTTCCCTGTATGATCTTTTAGAGCGACAATATGATGCTCCATTTGTTGCATTCTAAGTCTATAAGCGAGCATTTTACTCCCTTTCTCCCCTCCCTCCCCAAATTTTTGTTTTATTCTTAATAATGCTATCTCTGTTTTTCTAGAGATTAGCTCATTGATTTGCATACGCAATTGTAAAATTTCATAATGTAAACTAGAGGAGGGATTGGGATGGGGGTTATTCAAATATAATGTTTGTTTGACTTTCAGTAAATTTTCAAGATTATTAATTTGTTGTTCCCTAAGTTTCCTCCTATGGGCAGCATAACTAATTATTTTACCACGTAGTGTAACTAAGTGCTTCCCATGTAGTGCCCATAGAAGTATCTTTTGGGTCACTGAGATCAACAAATTCTTCAATTTGTGTTTTAATCCAAGGTAAGAATTCTGGGTCTTTAAGCAATAAAGGGTCTAATCGCCACGAGGACAATTTTATGTGAGGAGTACCCCAAGTAAATAAAAGTTTAACCGGAGCATGATCAGATATAATTAACGGGAGAATATCGACTTCTATTATGTTGGCTGTTACTGCAGAGGAGGTTAGCCAATAATCTATTCTACTATAAATCTGGTGGCGAGAAGAATAAAAGGTATAATCTCTATCTCTGGGGTGGAGGGTCCTCCATATGTCGGATAGGCCTAAGTCCCACACTAATTGAGAAATTATAATCAAACTTTTAGGGTGACAGTCTAATGAGCCATTACTCCTGTCCATGTATGCATCTAAAGTAAAGTTAAAGTCTCCTCCGATCAATACAGGAGAGTTAACTAAGTTTGATTCGATTAACATTTGAGTTATTTTCTGAAAAAATCGAGGGTCATCTGAATTTGGTGCATAAATGTTAATTATAGTTAATGGTCCTGAAGGGGTATCAAAAGTTATAATAAGCCATCTGCCCTCTGAATCTTTCTGGATATTAGAGGGTATCCATTTCAATTTTTTATGTATTAATATAGTCACAGCTCTTTTTTTTTGAGGTGGCCGAGGCCACGAACACCTGACCGACCCAATCACCTTTTAATCTAACACTGTCTGCATCCAGCAATTTAGTTCCTTGCAATAGTGCAATTTGTACTTTATGTTTCTTAAGATGATTAAGAACTTGTTTACATTTATTTGGCACATTAAGTTCTTTGACATTCCATGTACATAATGTTAAATTAGCCATCATGTATTAAGTTATTGATCTACTATGGAATAAATATGTTGTTAAGGGACCACAGTGCTCATTTATATTTAACAATATAATACAGAACAGCTTATTATATATAGTGTTTATAGTAAGAGTGTTGGCAGAATTTTTTTGAGTTAGCAGATCGGAAAGATACATACTCTCTATTTAGTTCCCTTCAATGCAGCTCTCTCTAACCGATGTAACCTTAACACTATAAAACATCTGAATCTTATAACAATAAAGTAAAACAGTAATCTAAGATATACAGAGGAGATAAGGTCGGTCTGAGTACAGTAAAACGAAAAATAAGCACAAAAAAAAAACAAGGACCAAGACCACCTCTCTGTATTCTAGGACGTAGCTTATCAGTCAGGAGGTAGGATAGCCCCCCAAAAAATGAGAGAGAAATACTATCCAGACTTCCTTAAAACAATGACTCAACCAGAATTTTTCAAACAGTACCTAAGTGCTGTAATTTGGAGTAAACCCCAAAATAGGGTAACTACTATTATGTTCCCTTACTCTTATATAATTAGAGGTAATAAATTCCAATGACATTACCAGATCTAGCATCACCTCTGGTAAAGAGAAAACAAATGAAATATGTGAAAAGAAGGGAAAGAGGAAAAAAAAGATTTTCTATCTGCATATATCCAGTTATGCAGTTATAATAAACTGAAGAGCATCCATATGTAAGATAATACATGCATATAATATCTAGTGTGCTATGTTTAACCCTGTATTAAATATATGTAGAGGCGACTCAGCACAACATAAGCAACAATTAATATGTCTTGATCTGATAAATATTAAAGAAAAATAAATCCATTTTTATAATAGGTTAACTATTCTCTTTATCTACCAAAATGTATTCCCCATACCTTTTGTATTACAAAATAGAGTAAAAAAAAAAAAATAAAAAATCCTAATTGCAAGGACATAAAAACCATGGTATAACAAAATTTTAAAGAATTTCAGTCTGTTGATCCATTGATTATCTCAAGAGAAATGAAGAATATACTCTTACAACAGTTCGTCGCATTAACAGATATCCAACGCAGCGATCTTACCAATGACATTCTATTGTTTTTGCGAGATCGAATCATATAAAGGCGTTCTCCTGGTAAAATCCCATCCTAAGCCCAGGACATAGTGAAGAAATCTTTTGCATTGAGTGTAAAACCAGAAAGACTGAGATTCTATGCAGTATAGCTACATTAGATGACCATCCAAACACAAACAAATTCCTTGTCCTTATCTTAGAAGCAATCTGTATAGATACGGTATCCTACTGATCAATCTGCCTATTGAAACGATGTTTTAAGCCAAAGCAGAAAGAGAGTCAGTTCCGAAAGTACTAGGAATCTATTTATAAAGCACAGTAACCAGCGTGTTGTTATCTACCGTAGATCACACATTCAAGTCCCACCACAGCCTCTTTCGTCATGATCTCTACATAAAGTGACCTGGACGTGTTGCTTCTCAGTCCCTCCCAAAAGCACAACTTAGTTAAGTCTACAATAAAGGGTAATAGAAATAAGAGACCAAGATATACATTCCCCGATATCACGATTTAAACAGCTGATCCTTATAGAGTATAGCTCAGTGTTTTAGACAAATTCCAGTGCATTTATCTCGAATGCTTCAAAGGTGTGGTATCTCCTTTATATTTACTGTTACCACGATGTTTTTTCTTTGGGCGCTCATTTAGTTTAACAGGAGAACTGTCGCTATCACACGACTAGGAAGCATCCATCTGCTCGCGGCCTGCCTCGTCTCACACTGGGATTTCTGACTCTGCAGCAAAGCCATCACAGGGAGAAGGTAGATCTTGTAGTAAAGCATATCTATTTTGTACAGCAACATTTGAGATAGTTAACTCAGCAGCAACAGGTTTGGAGGCACTCTTACTTAGTACTTCAGGGCTATAGCTTTGTGTTGCCGAGTGAGCTGTACCAAGAGTCAACTTATTATGTGCAAGGCTGGTCTGCCCTTTTGATGGCTTATCAGGAGATTCCAGAGTAGTATCAGCTTTCTCCGAGGTATCAATATTATACATTTTATCAGTACTGATATTAGTCGAGGAGTCGGCTGTGGATTGAGCTTGTCGGGCCGTAGAGTCATTATAATGGGTTGCCGAATAACTGTTTAGAAAGATCATGAGAGATTCTGGATCGTAAAAGTCCTTATATGAGTTTCCTATGTAGATCCGCATAGTTGCAGGGTACCTGAGAGTAAAGCGGAGACCCATCTGATGCATAGATCATCTGGCAGCGGTGTAGGCTTTCCGTTTCAGTGACAATTCTTTGGAAAAATCTCGGTATATATAAATGTTATGACCCTGCCAATTGAGTTGTCTGATTTCCCTGGATTTCTGTAAAATTAGCTCTATATTGGCATAGTTTAGGAATTTTGCAATTATAGGCCTAGGTCTTTGCTCCGTAGAGGGTTTTGGGCCTAATGATCGGTGAGATCATTCTATTATTAAATCACTACCGGTTTGGAGGCTAAGTATTTGCGGTAACTCCCATCGTAAAAATGCTGTGGTGTTCTTGGCCTCCACACCTTCAGGAAATCCAAATATCCGGAGGTTGTTTCTTCGGTTTCTATTTTCTAGATCCTCAATTTTTGACTGTAATTCTTTAATCACTCGATCTTGAGATCTGATAGTTGTTTTTAGCTCCTGTATAGATTCCTCACTGAGACAAATTTTGTTCTCTGTAAAAGCAAGTCTGGAATTGATGGTCTTCATCATTTGTGTATTTTGCTGAGTGGCGATTTTTAGGTCGCTCAGGTCCGTAGATAGTTTGCTAAACATTTCTTCAATTTTCTCAAGTGGATTTAGTTGTTTGTCGCAGTGAACCATTACGAGGCCTTGCAGTTTCTCTTTAAGATCCACAGCAATATTGAGGATTGTAGATAAATCTTATGCAAAATAATTATCATAGCAACTGTAATGTCTCTTCTTACATTTGCTCCCGAGGGTAAGATGTTATCTCTGACTTAGATAGCAGAGGATGATGCTAGATACTGCTTGCTAGTGAGGAGCTCTGAAGTTAAGCATCCATCTTGCTCGGTGCCAGGCCACGCCCCCCCCCCCATTTGAATGGCTTTCAATCCTTTCCTTTCTAGTTTTACACATGAAATTATCCTTTATGCATTGTAGCATTCCTCATCACCAACATAAAATATAACACAAAATGTCACCTATTTTCATCTTTCAGATTGTTCATTCCTTTCACAAGAAATGTATGAAACTCCAAATTTACATACAGTCACTTTTCAGACTTTACTACATATCCCCTGCAATTGTTTGGGGCATTCCGTAGGAGGAAAACCTCACAACTGGATAAACCCTGCAATGAATGGCATCATTTTGATTTCAGTAGGACTAAAAAGAGATATTCAATGTTGTTATCTATTTCTTTCTAGAAGTACCTCTAACTTGGAGCAGTTACAAAAGCACAGTTTGATTTACACTACAAAGCGTTATACATACTCTTATATTCTGTGTAAGGCATGTAACTATCTGGCTGCATCTGACTACAATCACCATGTAGACAGACCATACTTGCATAATACAAATGATGATCCAGTGTAAGTTTATTGTTCTTTTTTAATATTTAAAATATATTTGTGTTTGTTAATATTCATTCTAAGTGAAACATTGCAAACACAGAATTTGACTATGAGCCTTAGGCTTAGGAGGATGTTAATTTATACCTCCCCTAATCCTTCCCATTCCCCTTCCCCCAGGATACTTTTGATAATCATCAGAGTAAAATGTAAACCATCCAGAATTACTTATTTTCCACTCTCTTTCAAACTGATGGATGCAACCATGCATAAACCCTTATCACAAATGGATGGACTTTGGTACTAAATGTATTCAAAACCTGACCTCACTGTACTGTGCCTTCTGGCAATGGGTTGAATCTACTGATATGAAGTTACCTCCCATACATCATGTTGCAACTAGACTGCATCTCTAAGTAATACACTGATCACAGTACATGTATAATCTCTATCCCCTCTCCATACACTATTCATGAATAATAATAGTTCTGTTTCTAGACTGTTCATACAATAGAATGTTGACACAGACAATCTGGCCTTCATGTTGTTTTGCTTCCTAATCTATTCCCATGATCCACTTACTATCCCCCCCAAACAGTGTGGTCACATGGGCATCTAAACATAGTCTTCTGCAGTCTGATGTACCCAGTCTATAACCCTTGAAGATTAAAATGTATACTGTAATATCTTTTCTTGTACTATTGTTTCACTCTTCTATAGTTACTCAACATGGAATCCCTGTACATGAATATCCCACATGGGGAGGGATTACAAGTAGAAAAGCATTACCTTGACCAAAGGGACCCAGATAGCAGACTACCTACTGAATTCATAGTGGAACTATCCAGCTTTCTTTTTTCCCCCTGTAATGTGTTCTTCATTTTCATGAGAATTCTACTGACAACTGAGTGGCATGGCTTTGGAGGCAACATTTGCCTCAGATTATGCCAATTTATATCTGGGTTTATGAGAGGAGAAAGCAATGCATGATCCAGAGAGCAATTCATTCTATACTACAATAGAAGAACTATTGTGGGGCTTTATTAACGAAGTATTGATGGTGTGGCAGGAAACAACCAAAGAACCTGAGGCTTTTCTTGATTACCTTGAAAGCAGCAATCTGAACCTCCAATTTCTGTCTAGTAGTTACTAACAAATATAATTTTTGGATCTGTCCATCATAAAATATTAACAGGATGGATGGACGCAGATCCCTATCATAACAAAATGAAGATGAACTCTGTTTTGTTGTCTAGTTCCTGTCATTCCTACCACCTATTAAAAACATTCTAACTAGCCAGTTTCTAAGAATCAAGAGAAATTATAATAATGAAGGGTACTATAAACATAATGCAGATGTGATGACACTGAGATTTAAGGAATGAGTTATAGTGCCATGGATATACAGGTAGAGAAGACAAGGACAATGCTCATGTAACAAACCACACTGAACTTTTAATTTCCAACAAAGTGACCTGTACTCAAGAAATAAAAAAATGAATTTTGTGGCCACCTTTAATAAGCAAGCATCAGCTGTGGATGGTATCATTAACAAGAATTGATAAAGTCTTCAGACAGAGGAGAGGCTGGAATTCTATGTAGCCAATCACCCCAGAATGGTATATAGATGACTACCTAACTTGAAAGATCAATTAACACATGGTTTACAGCCATAAACACATCAAAGACACTGGCTATGACCTGCACTATCTTGTTTCCATAGATGTGGCCATTGTAAATATAGCCTGGTGGTAAAACCAACTAAATAATTTGTAAATCCAAATTTGGGGTCAACAGTGTATGTGAAAAAGTTTATTAACTATGACATGACACATGCTGTGTAATTAACCAGCTGTATCATGTCATTGCTACTACATTGGGAGAACTGAAATGTGAGTTTAAAAATAGGGTGCCAGAACATATAAGGTTAATCAGTAATAAGAACAAAGAATATGTGCTGGTAGCCCACATGGACCAAGTAGTTGGCCCTTAGCAGCATAACATATATTTCTTGACAAATAAAAAGATCATGGTTTAACCTCTGATGGGGATGTCACGCTTCTGTTAGCCCAGAGAGAGAGAGAGAGATGTTTTGTATATTTAAATTAAATGCAGCATCTTTTCCAGGATTAAATGGCAGACTGGAAATTACAGCATTTCAGAAAAATGGTTAATAGCATGGATTCTAGTAGAATTTTAATCACCAGCCATGTTTACTATTTTTTTTTTAAATTTTTGTGAAGGGTTCCTAAATTCAGAACCCTTGAGAGATGGTTAGTTACTTTTCATTAGACTTGCACATCTTTGACACTACAGATGGTTATAAACATATAATGCAGAATACCATTAATTATGATAACACTACATAATAAGTACTTTATTAGTAATCAGTCTCTTTTTTATGCTTTTCAGATCAATTTATGCTATCATAGCAAGAAAAAAGTACAAATGAAAATGAGACATGAAATGAACAAAATGTTTTTAACTGTTTGATGCCTTGTTATTCAATGTGTGTAAGCAGTTCACAATGAAGTTTTTGTTGTGCTTTGCACTATTTTCTCCATTTGTAAGTGTCCCTTAAATTGTCCCATATAAATTGTGGATATGAGGGGGCAACAATATTCCTTGACAAAGTGTTAAGGCATGAAATGTTGGTAGCTTGTAACTGTACCTGCAGGTTCTAAAATTGCTGCATATTGACATATTGTGGTAATAGACTACATTTAAGTCTCCTGCGTGTGCAGTTTTATTTGTTTTGCAATACAGTTTGAGTACTGATGTTCCCCTCACAGCATGGCCTTGCTTTTGTTTCTTGTTTTAACTGATCCTAGATTGGATCTGTGATACTATATAACAGTGCAAACAAGATTTGGAACACAGCTAACCCACTGGTGCAGTGGCACTACAGCCACCTGAGAGACTCAGGTCTGTAGCCTTGGAATTTCACACTGAGGCCAGCTGAGAGGCATATCTTGAATATGAATTTATTAAAACCCACAATTGCAACCAATCCTAAAGGTCTGATTGAAGTACGTTACAAAAAGTGAAATACATCAACGTTTGCATCTAGAACCACCATAAATGCAATTAAAGAGACATGGCCCTATTACAAAGGGCTCTATGATGCCGGTTCGACAACACTTTTGTCGACCGGCATCATAGCGACAGGATTTATGTCAACCGCAAGTTGCAGTAGGCATATATCCCAAATGCCTCCTGGTCCTGTATTTCTAAGTGTCGATTTTGACAACAGTGAAGTATGTCACTGTGTTGGTGTCACCGTCAGGGAGGCAACCCATTACGAAGAAGCTAAAATATCCTTTGTGGCCATTAGAGTGCGGGCATTAGTGCACCAGCACATCAGGGTGCCGAATTTGGGATTCACACACCCTCCCAGAGGTCTTCTCCCTCAGAGTTAGAATATTAAGAAAGGGGGGTGTGGGGGCACAGCCCCTCACAAGGGGGAAATGGGGGGCATAGCCCCCTGCAAAAATAGGGGTAGGTGAAATCACGACTTGGTGCCCTAATGATCTGACACACTAATGCTGGTGCTCTGAATGGGGGAACCCTAAAATATATTTCACATTACATTAATACTAAGTAAATATATTCTAGCAGGCCATGCCATCATTTACAGATGGATTACACATTTCATTTTGAAACTTATATTTATATACATAAACATGCCATTAGCTGGAAAAAAATCCAGGAAGACTTCAGGATATTTAATGCACAAGTAGTGATTGACTAAATTTTGGTTGCTGCCCATGTTTTCCCATAGTGCTTTTGTTCGTAACGTACTCTGAGAAACTATTTTCAGTTATCAGGTAATGTAATTTATTACTCGGGTTACTTATATCTAAAAAATAAATTTTGGGCTATCTTTTCCCATCGAACATCTAACTGTTTCACCTTACAAACCACCAGTGCATCTTCTCATCTGATTTCATTGTCACAAATTATTTGCATTGCTTTCTTTTGTATTTTTTCCAACTCATTTGATTCAGATGGAGTTTAAACTCCATGCCAGAATGTGGCACCATACATCAGTATTGGGCTTACCACTGTACAAAAAAGATTTTGAAGCTGAAGTGTTTGACTCCCATGGCAGAAGAAAGATAGGGAGGCAGGGAAGACATAAGCTGCCTGGTATTCACTCATCCCCTGCAGGACAACAAAGAAGTAGAATTAGCATTGTATTTCAAGGCAGCAACTTTCCCACCCACTCAGTTATTGTGACTACTATCTGTCAGAGTGAGTGAAAGGGTAACCATAAATGGAAATATATATATTTTTGTGAACTTTCATTCAGCTCTAACTTACCCATACTCTCTCTCTTCAGCATGGACTCTTGGTGCAACTTTTCTCCCGCCTACCAGAAGCCTTCCAGCTACCTTGCCTCTCTGGTCATGCCCATCTCCTCTCTACCACTCCTGGCTGCTCAACTCTCTGGCTCTGAGACCCTGGGACAAGACCGTCAAATTCCTCCTGGCACTCTATCTATAATCCAGTAGAGTAACCAGGGACTTAAAGGGAGAACCAGAAGTGGGGACTGGAAAGTCTGATATTTGGGTATAGGGTTGACCACTGATCCCACTTTTGCCTACCAGGATTCAAGGATTTTCTTGGAGTTGCTCCCCTAATGGTGCGGTCATACAATGTTAACAGCGCATGGATGGTGCACTCCCGCCCCCTCCCACAGATGCCTGCCAACACCATATCACCATTGGATGCCCCAGTATGGTGTGTGCTACCCCCAGCTGCCACTAGGAGCCACTATCAGACAGGGATGTCACCAGAACCCACCCCAGGAGAGGAAAGCAGTACTCCAGACACTTGATACTCTCCTCCCCCTGCTGACCCCTGGCGGCCTAAGTCAGCTCCCAAACCCAGGTCACCAGCATGGCATGAGGTGTGGCATCCAACGCCTCAACCTCCCGCACCACCAGGCTGGCATAAATGGAAATATTGCTAAATAAAAGAAATTCCAAACACTGTTAATCTCACCTTCCCAAAGCAAAGACAGTGAGCAATCCTAAACATATGGCCTGGAAATATGCAATCTGATTGGCTGAAAACCATTAAATGCCCATGATAATCACATTGTAGCATCAACACTATGAAAAAAGGAAACAATTAAATATCTATATCTATGCATGTATATATTCCTTGCAACAAAAACGCATTAATGCACCAGATAGGGTTCAATTTGAAACCACAGAAGTAGGGAAATGTGGCATTAGGGATTCTAACCCTTACTCCCCACCTTCACCCCCCCCCCATGAAGCAAAAGGAAAAAACAGGGTTTGGAGTCTCCAGAGTCATGGGGAATCAGTGGTGGGGTCTTCCTTGGAGTTGTCTACCCTAATGCCCACCCCCTCCCATGAGCATACAAAGTCAGTCATGATCTCTTTTCTTCATGTAGGGCCTAGAGTGAAAAAAGCTACAACACATTCTGTTGGCAACATGCAATGAGATATACTTCTATACCTTTGAAGAGTGCATCACTATGAAGCACTGGCTTCAAACTGTACCTTGTGCTTCAGACAGACAGCTGGGGGAAGTGGTGAGTATGAAAGTTGTCAAACCCAAGGAAAACCCCACCACTGATTCCCCAAGTCTCTGAAGACTCAAAACCCCGATTGTTTATTCCTTTTACTGCTTTGGGGTAGGGTTGGAGAGTTAAGGTTGGCAACCATAACACCACATGTCCCTAGCTTTGTGGCATTAATTTGAACCCTAACAGTTGCATTATCATAGTTTTTCACAAGAATCTCCTTTCTTTTTCAGATAGTGGAATCCTATCCTCATTTACGCAGGTTCCAAAGGGATCTATGTGAACAGATGTACACACAGGGCCCTCTAAACCATGCACCAATCAAAGACTCCATCCACTTATGAAAGGACAGGGCTCTATAGGCCCTACCCTTCCATTCAGCAATGGATGTCAGTAATTCTTGGGGCTGTCTGTTAGGCTGCAGAAGCACAGGGCCCTGTGGCCACAGATACAGACATACAGGGCAACGAGTGTATCTTGCTGGCAAAGCACAGGCCCTCTCACTCACACAGGTGCAGAGGTGGAGTGCTGTATGTCAAGAGAAGAGTTCTTTTCATTATATGGTACTTGGTCCCATTTGGGCAACCCTGCATCTTCCCATCCCAGGCAGGGAAGCAGTGTCACATGACAGTGCCATATCCCCAACCCTGGCCCATCAAGCAGGCTGATTGAGCTCACCTCTGAACTCGGCCACCATCACATGTTCACAAAGCACTACCCAGTGGGGTGAAGGATGGCACTACACATAATGGGCGCTATGCACAAAGGTGCAGAGTGGCTATGCAATGCATATCTTGGGCATGTAGCCACCCCACACCCATTATGCCCCCATGTGGGATGTACAAATGGGGGTGTGCAGACCCAGTCACCCACATCCATGGACCACACTGCGCTGATGGTATTCCAGTGGCATGCCAGCACTATGTGGTATGCACTAAACCACGTAGTGCTGGCCACATGGGTGCAGAGATGGGCACAGGTTACAACAGCGGGGACTCTGCTGTAACCCACTGGGCATCCCCAAGGACTCCAACTGCTGGACACTGTGGAACCTGGAGAGTGCTCTCAGTGCTGCCCCTACCCACTAAGCAACCAGAGAGGGTAGGGGTAGTGGGATGGTCAAGTGCCCAACACTGCAAAGTAGTGGTGGCACTGGGATGTTGCAGGGGGTCTGTGGTACATGCCATCAATGGGGGCTCGGGGGTACAGCCACATTGTGGGTAGGGCACATCTGCCATTGTGGGCTTGCAGGCTGGAGGTGGGTCCTGATGCTGGGGTCCTACAGTGTGCCGGGAGGTGCTGATTGCTGAGGGCTGGGCTGGTGAACAGACTAGCCATGGGGCCATGCCACACAGGTCCAGGTGCCTGCAGTAGGCATGCTGTACCCCAGATCCATGCCTGGCTACATAAGGGATCCACTGTTGGATGCCCACCCGGGTCCGCGACTCTACCCCCGGCCACCCTGCAGAGTCCTGCACATTGGGGGGGAGGAGCTGTGGAGAGGTGGCTGGTGTCTGTAAATGATTTTATGGGTGCACCTGCCTGCAGGGCACAGGGCTGTGGGTGGGGGTACGTGACTTTTCCACATACCCCCACCCACTTCGTGCATAGCCCAGATTTTCAAAATAGTAATTTTATGACTCCCCCTATAAACTTGATATGTGGCATGAATGGAATATTTGCAAAAACATTATTTCACACCAAAAGTGTGAAAACACAGTTTGGCCATGATATGAAAAATGGCACCTGTCATGTTTATGAGGTGGTGTGAAAAAATGGCTATGTTGAAAGTTTGGAGTAAAAATATTGAAAATTAACGGTTATATGTCAACATTCAAATATTTCAATGTTCACTCATAACTTGGTCATGGTAGCATATTTTTATGCCAGATATTCAAAATAGTCTTTTTATGACCCAACCTCATGAATCCAGTAGGTGAAAATGTTCTAATTTGGGCTGAAACATGATTTCACAGAACAACTGTGAAATCACCTTTTGGGCAAGATCTGAAAAATTTCACATTTTGTTCATGAAGTGGGGTCCTAAAAAAGCCATGTTTAAAGTTCAGTGAAAAAATATTGACAAACGGTGATGTTATGACTAATGGTTAATTGAGAGCACTCACCCCTGCTAATTGTGTATCCGAATTAAAATGCAGCATTTTAATTGGATACCAATTAGCAGGGGTACTCAACTAACAATTAGTCAATATTGCTCTTTCAGAAGCACCACCTTCCGTGTGTGTCACTACCACTACCCAGTGATGTTATGACACTGAAATACTTCAATGTTCATTCATAACTTGGTCATTTTACCATATTTTTAAACCAACTCTTCAACATAGCCTTCTTATGTCCCCCATGTAAGTGATAGGTGAAAATTTTCAAATGCTGTCTGAAAGGTGATTTTACACAGTTATCTCAAAATCACCTTTCGGTACCAATTTGGTACCAGTTTGAAAATGTTCGCCTCCCTTGTTCTTGAGTGGGATCCCCAAATTGCATGTTGAAAATTTGGAGTAAAATAGTGAAAAAAGACAATGTTATGAGTAAATGTTCAAAACCAATTGAAATATATTAAACCGTACTTACCTTATTTTCTCACATCACAGTCACTGGTTCCGGCAGCAAGACATGTTTTCCATCAGAGGGTGGCTGTACACCATGGGATATTTTTAGGTAAGGGTGTGGGGTGAGGGTGCTGATGGTGCTGAGTGGGGTTTGGGGTTGAGTGGGTGGGGATGTGGGGAGGTCAGATCAGTGAGGAAATGTTTTTTTTTAAAGGTTCAACTCCTGAAAAAAATCAATGAGGGATGGTTTTCTTTGTTTCATGGGATGTTCCAACACTGGGGATTGGGCACCCCAGTGTCGGCTACATTTGGCGGCACTGGAGGTGGGCACACTGGTGCAGCTGTGTATATAATGGGAAGGAGGGCAGGTGACCTGGGGGGGAGGGGGTGAAGAGAAGCAGTGCCATGGATGGGCACCTCAGTCCACTTAGTAGTCTTAAAACTGAACATGGGAAAGGGGTGGGCTACCTGGAGGGAAGGGAGAGAAAGAAGCAGTACTGGGGTGGGCACTGTCATCTGCTAGTTGTTTGAATGAATGAAGAGATAGATAGATAGATAGATAGATAGATAGATAGATAGATAGATAGATAGAAAGAAAGACAGACAGACAGACAGACAGACAGACAGACAGACAGACAGATAGATAGATAGATAGATAGATAGATAGATAGATAGATAGATAATTAGATAGAGAGATAGATAGATAGATAGATAGATAGATAGATAGATAGATAGATAGATAGATAGATAGATAGATAGAATGAATCAATCTACAACGGGTCATCGGCAAAATCTTTGTCGAATGACCCGACAGTGAAACCGGCAGGTCGACCACATTTTGCAGTTGGCTGACAGTTTTGGAGAACAAAAAGTGTTTTCTTGGGGGGGCTTCACCCCCGGACCCCCAATGTGAGGGGCTGTACCCCCTGCACCCCCCCCACTTAGGATTCTCAACTCCAAGTCGGAGCTGATTTGGGGGAGTGCAGGACTCCCAACAGAAAGTGCTGGGTTCCAGCAGGTTTTCTACATCAATGTGGTGCTGTAGTCGCTGTAGGGGACCTCGTGGTCGAAATGTCACTGTTGGGGCTGTATACCAACAGGGAGATAGATAGATAGATAGATAGATAGATAGATAGATAGATAGACAGACAGACAGACAGATAACAGAGAGAGATCATGATTGCTATCACCATCACTGGCTAACTGCTGCACTTGAAGCCAGCAGCACAACTCCAGCTGTGGCTTCACAAGTTAGGAAAGTCCAGTTGTTTTCATACAGAGAATACAGGTGAATGAGTCATTTTGCTAAGCTGGGCATCCTGGATTTTTGGGAGCCCAGAAAAGGTATTTCTGGGGTTTTTTTTAAATAACAAACACTAGAATCTAGCTAAATGGGTACCGTTTATCTAGATTCAGGTGTTTGTTTTTTAAAAAGAAACCATTTTGTATTTTCCATGATTTTTAGTCTAGCAAAAATAAGATAGCAGCTGTCATAGCACAAAAAATGGTCATGTTGGGGTCTATTCACAAATGGCTGGGGTGGCTACGCACCACGTAAGTCAGGTGCATGGCCACCTCACAGCCGCCCATTCTCACTGTGCCCCTTCACTACATCCACTACATAGATGCACTCCCCCATGCACCCGATCCCCCATCCAATCATGGAGCTTCACATGGGAGTGGGCCATGGTGGTGCAGCGGGTGAGCCAGCACTCCACGGCAGTTACAACCCCATGGATTGCTGTGCATGGGGGTTGCTAGATCTGCATCTGGGAGGCAGCCATAAACCACCGGGGCCAGCTGCATGCCCACCCAGGAGGCTGCCTCTGGACATGGTGGGCATGGCAGGGGGAATCAGCACCCCCAACAATGCAGCCCCTGTCATCAGGGCATCTGGAGTCCAGGGTCAGGCAGGCTGGGAGACCAACCACAATGGCTTGGTTGGCGCTCTGTGTGCCAGCCAGCAAAATGGCACCAGAGACGCATAAGGGATCCAGTTGCCTGCCATGATCCACGCTCTGCACCTGTTTGTCCCCCGAGAACCTGCCTTCCAGGGTGGCAGACTGTGTAAGGGAACCAGGCAGGGACCATTGTTCATGAATGCGGCCCCCACTCGAAAATCCCTCAGGTGTGGGGCTGTACTCTCCTGTAAGCACCTCTTCAATATTCTTTTGTGACTAGGCCCCATTGTGAGAAGCAAGTGATAAAAAAGCAAAAAGCTCTTGCAACACAAAATTTTTAATGTCGTATCAGGGGGTTATCTAAAAACTCTACTGAGCATGCTCAGAAAAAACATTTAAAGCCTTATAACTCTGGAACCATTTAATATTTTTTTACAAAACTTTCAAAAGACCCTTCCTTAGCATAGACCACTTCTATCCTGATCATTTCTGAAAAAAAATTCTATTCCATATAGGGTGCAGGCAAGCAACATATACAGATCTCAGAAACCACACAAGCTGCCATCATTATACTTTTCAGGTGTTTAGAGCTTATCCATTAGACAATGTATGCCAAATTTGGGACAATTCCATCAAATGCTGCCAAAGCCATTAAGACACAAAGTTAGGGGGTTAATACAGAAACTCTCAGTCAACCATAACTAATTGATACTTGGCTGGGGGTCTGATGTCAGACCAAAGGGTACCGGCTGGTGGGGAGCTGAGGTGGAACTTGGGATAGCAGCACCCTGTATGCCCAGGACAGGTTGCACTTGAGCAAGGAGGGCTCAGGGGCATTGAAAGAGAGACTAGAGGAATACATAGCAATCAGGGTGGATTTAAACTAGGTGTGGGTGAAGGCAGGTGGGTGGAAATCAGACAAGGTCTCCAGATCAGGAAGCCAAACAGGCTTACCCCCATACCAGTAGATATGGAACAAGAGAATGTTCATACAGTGTTATGAATAATAATGTACAGAAGGGGAAGGATGGGATGGGCATACTTTGGAGGGTAGTCTCCTTGAATGCAAGGAGCCTGTGGAAGAAAACAGCTGAATTGCAGGCTCTCATGGCAGAGGGGGAGGTAGACATAGTGGCCATCATCGAAACATGGGCCACCCAATACCAGGTCTGGAACCTGGAGATCATGGGATACAGGCTACACAGTAGGGATAGGGAAAAATGGAAAGGGGGTGGGTTTGCAACTTATGTGAGGGAGGAGAAAAGGTGTGCCAGGGAGGAGGGTAAACCTGAGGCAATAAGGATGCAATTCCAGGATTCAAGAATCACAACACTTAGGATGGGGGTGGTATATAGGCCACCATCTCAGTCAGAGGACTTGGACAGATAACTAGCACAGCAGAAAAGGAGGGTCAGCGGGAAGACTACACCATGACTGTGGGGGACTTCAATCTGCCAGGGGTAGATTGGAGCACCCCAGCCATGACAAGTACAAGGGAGCAGGTCCTTCTGGAGGCTTTCCAGGACAGCTTCTTGGTACAGATGGTAAATGAGCCAACCATGTTAGGCAACACTCTGGACCTTGTGTTGTCTAATGGGGAGTTTGTCAGAGAGCTGGGTGTGGAGGATCCACTGGCAGGGAGTGACCACCACACAGTGTGTTCTCACTCAGCATGGACAAAGAGCCTGTGGGAATTGGGACCAAGGTGTTGGACTTCAGGCAAGTGAACTTTGGGAGGATGGGAGAAATGGTGGCCGAGCATCTAGCCAGAATCCACCCACACATGGATGCTAACTAGAAATGAGAGTTATAAAGCTAGGGCTCGTGGAGACCACTAGATCCTGTACCAAGACACAAAGCAAGAAGGCTAGGGCCAAGAAACCAAGTTGGTTAAGCAGGGAGCTGATGGAAAGAGTGAGGCCAAAAAGGGAAGCCTTCAGGAGATTCAAGAAATCCAGTCGTGGGGAGGACAGAGAGGAGTTACTGAAGAAATCAAGAGAGATGACCAGAGCGGTTAGGGCAGCCAAGGCTTCCAGAGAGCTTAGGCTGGCACAGGGCATCAAGGATGGAGAAAATTACTTTTTCAGGTACATAAGGGAGAGAAGGATCTGAAAAAATCAAATAGAAAGGATCAGAAAGGATGGGGTGGGTGGAGAAAGGGGCAGAGCAGGTGGAAGTGCTAAATGAATACTTCTGTTCTCTATTTACTAAGAAGAAGGACTTGTTATCTCCCAAGGGGTTAGGAAGGGTAGGCACGGGGAAGGGAACAGATGGGAAAATCACAGCAAGCAGGGTACTAGAAGGTTTAAGGGCACTAAGGGTCAATAAGGTGCCAAGACCAGACAGCATACACCCCTGGGTACTGAATGAATTGGTGGATGTCCTGGCTGAGACATTGGCAGACTTGCTCAATGCATCTCTGGGAACAGGATGCATCCTCAGGGACTGGAGGATGACTCACGTGGTGCCCCTCCATAAAAGCAGACCCAAAGATGTGCTACACAACTATGGATCAGTAAACCTAACATCCACTGTGGGAAAGTTAATGGAGACAATCCTTAAGGAGAGGCTGCTAACCTTTCTAGAAGTTAATGCACTCCAGGAGGGAAAGCAACATGGGTTAGTCTCTGGCAGATCCTGCCAGACCAACCTGGTTGACTACTTTGACCGGGTGACTAAGGCGCTTGACAAAGGCCATGTGGTGGATGTCCTGCATCTGGATTTCAGCAAGGCATTCAGTTTAGTGCCACATGGGAGGCTGATTAGCATGGTGGGATACCAGGGACCAGAGACAAAGATGGTGAACTGGAGCAAGAATGGTCTGTAAGGGAGACAACAGAGGGTAGTGGTGGGAGGGGAACCCTAATCTCCAAGGGCTGTAATGAGAAGGGTACCTCAGTGCTCAGTACTGGGCCCAGTGTTGTTTGGCATTTTCATCACAGACATCTCGCATGGCATTGTGAACAAGATTAGTCTTTTTTGCGGATGACACAAAGATTGGTGTGGTGGTGGATGACAAAATAGGGTGGCTGGGGCTACTGGATGATCTGGCTAGACTTGAGAACTGGTCAGACACATGGCAGCTGAGGTTCAATGCTAAGAGGTGCAAAGTCATGCACTTGGGAGTAACGAACCCAAGGAGGTGTTATCAGTTGGAAGGGGTACAGATAGTCAGTACTGAGGAAGAGAAAGACCTAAGGGAAGTTAGTGATGAAAGGGATCTGGGAAATAGGGTGTCAAATGACCTTAAATTTAATCAGCATTGTAGCCAGGTGGTCAAAAAAGCAGGCAATATATTGAGCTATATAAATAGACACATTGGGAGCAGGAAGAAGAAGGTTTTATTGCCCTTTTATGGGTCGCTGGTACGGCCACATATGAAGAACTGCACACAGTTTTGGTCTCCAGGTTACAGAAAGGAGATTATGTCACTGGAAAGGGTTCAGAGAAGGGCTACCCAGATGATCGATGAGGTACAAGGTATGGACTATCAGGATAGGTTGACCTAATTGGGGATATATACGTTGGAATATCGTAGGCTGCGGGGAGACATGTGCATGGTCTATAAGGCCCTTACTGATATTAATCTGAGGGAACAGTTGGGATTAAGCCTACAAGAACAGCCTTATCAGACCAGAGCACATCCATTACAGCTAATAAGGGAAAGGTATAGGACTACTAAAAGAAAGTACTGGTTTAGTGTGAGAGTTGTGCCAATCTGGGACAGACTGCCATTGGAGGTGGTATCCAGTAGTACCATGCAGGCTTTTAAAACAAACCTGGATAGATTCCTGATTGGAAATAACATTCTGAGGTATCAGTAATTACTAGAGGTGAGCTGTATGGATAGTAAAAGTCTTCTGAGCTCTGAATAAACCTATGAAACCTATCTTGGGGTGATAACAGGGCAAATGAACCACTCGGCACAGTGAAGGAAAGCAGCAGCCAAAGCCAATAAGATGCTGGGGTGTATTGCTAGAGGAATCACCTCCAGGAGAGGGGAGGTGATCCTGCCTCTGTAAAGGTCATTGGTGAGGCCACACCTGGAGTACTGCATACAGTACTGGTGCCCATACTTAAAGAAAAATGTTAGGTTACAGGAGGGGGTCCAGCACAAAGCAACAAAGATGATCCAGGGATTGGAAGACAAACCCTAGGAGGGGAGGCTGAAGAGCTTAACATGTACTCCTTGGAGGAGAGAGGGATGGGGGGATATGATTGAGACCTTTAAATATATGAAGGGTATAAACAAGACTAGTACTGATGGGATTTTTAAGTTGAAGGGAGGGAGGGACATGAGGGTGCATGGTCTGAGATTGGAGGGTGGAAGATTTAGGAGAAAAATGAGGAGTCACTTTTTCACAGAAAGGGTGGTGTCTATGTGGAATGCACTACACAATGAGGACATAGCCTGTTAGTTGGTGGGCAGCTTCAAAGGGATGGGACAAAGTGAGGGGAGGGTCACCGTGGGGAGGGAGGGAGGGAGGGCAGCTGCAGTGTAATGGATTGCTTGCTGCACTCGAGCAGATTTGATAGACCATAAGGCCTGTTTCTGCTGGCAGTTTCATATGTACGTATTTTCGTAACTACAATATACTGGTGATATCACACCTGTATAATACTGTATATGTAACTGGGGGTAGGTAATCATTAATTACATGCAACAGGGGTAATTCCACTGTAGGTTCATGTTTGTTGCATGTAACTGTTGCAATTGCAAAGCATTTATAGTTTAGGTACACTGTAACTACAGTGTAGTTAAGGAAACTTAAAATTGTTTTACCACCTATAGGTCATAACATGTTCACGTGGTAGTCACAGAATGGTATCCTTTGCCATGATCTTGATGTCTATTCATGTCATCTTGGTGCTCTGTGTGAACACATCTGCAACCTCTTCTTGGAGAAGCATACAAAATGTCAACTAGTGATTCAGCCATGGTGATTCATGATTAGCCATGGTGCTACTGATTAGCATGGCATTGCTCTTCTTTGGTGCCACTTTTGTTTGGCCCACTTAGAGCAGTTTCACTTTTAGCTCTGGTGAGGCATGGCTGGCTGTGGCACAGGGTTATACAGTATGTCAGCAAGGACCATGGCCATGGCTGTCACTGTGTTTGTCTGAAACTGGAAATGATCTTATAGCTGACTCCAATTTGGGATGACACCGCAGATTAAAAGCTTCCAAACAAGGCACACCAAAGGTTAGAACTCTGGAAAAGCTCAAGCTGGATAACTAAGTGGTTAAGGCACTGGCATTTTTTTGTTGGAAGCAGGAGTTCAAAGCTGGGTCACAATGATATAAATTTGGTGGTCTCAGATGTAGTGGAATGGAGTCTGCATTGCACAGCTGCTGTACAGAATTGGGCTTTATAGCATGAATGACAATCTGACTTCAATAGGGACACCTGACACAAACTCCTGGATTACTGTAAGTATCTTTTATTCACACAAAATGTGCAAATAAAGGGGGAAGGTGTATTAACTATTAATATTTATACAGCATAATATGATACTATACAGATAGTTAGCTATATCCCCCCTATTTCAGCCACGTACATTTGCACAATAGAAATTCTAAAACTCAGTGGTCTTTATGGATCAATGATTCAGACTTTTCCAGAACTTCCCAGTCCTTGCCATTTCTCTATTCCAACTCCCTCTTTTTCACTGAAAATAGTCACACACTCTGGATGGGTTAACAACCTATTTAACTTATGCTATTCATTTCCCCGTTTCATTGGAAATGTTTATATACATTTCAAGTCTCCATGTTTGGAGTGTTTGTAACCCACTCAGTTCCATGTATTTAGATGTATTTTTTTGTCATGCCAATTAATTATTTTCAATGTGATCTTCTATAGTTTACCATTTTCTCCATTGCCCCTTATGTTGCTGATGAATGCCACAAAATCCTCTCATAGACTAATTCAGACATGACCACATATTTGTAAACAGCTACTAGGTCTGCAGGTGACAACCCAGCTCTTTTTAAGAAATGATCCTATTTAGTGTAGGCTTTTATAACCATTTTATCAACTTGTGGGCCCCAATTTAAATCATCTGATATCATCACTCCCAATAAAAACACCACTTTCTCACTAACTATACCTTGGCCAACAGAAAAACTGAACTACTTAAATGAAGGTTTGTATTTCAATGAAAAAATACATATTTTGTTTGTGCTACCTTCCCTCTCATTCTGTTAGTTCTAGTCCAAAGCATGATTTTGTTCATAATTTCTTGCATTTGACTTTGATTCCTGGCATTACATATTCATAAAGTGTTATATCATTAACATACAGTATTTTTATCATCCTTACTTTGCATACTTTACAGACAGCCCATCTGTGGGCTTCCCAAGCTGCTCCTGTGGCCTTGGCACTCTCCGAGCAGGCCACAGCTAACAGACCACCCGACTGACCCCCGGACAGATTCAGACAGCCCATCTGTGGGCTTCCCGAGCTGCTCCTGTGGCCTTGGCTCTCTCTGAGCAGGCCACAGCTAACAGACCACCTGACTGACCCCCGGACAGATTCAGGTACGCACCGGACCTCCGAAACTCATGGTTTTGAATGCCACTGTTTTGACTGGATGCCCAGTGGAGGAACCAGGCACTGACTGGCAGCTGTACTCCTTGGCTGATTTTCCAACGCCTGGTGCTTCCTGGTCTCAGGGAAATCTCTTTCTGTGCTTTGTTCTGGACTGAATTTTTGTTAATGTAATCTACATATGTTATGCATCAATTGGTCTTACTTTACCTGCCAGCTTAGCTAGTCTATTACAAGCCACTAGTCTAGCCTCTCAGTGTTACTTAGTGCTGGACAAACTGTATTGTATAGTAGCCGATGTTTGACTGCTTGACCTAGCTACTGAGCAAGACTGCTGCAGTTTTCCATTTCTGCCCTACTGACAAACTCTGCCCCTTCCCCACACTGGTCACTCTGCCAGTTATTAATTTCTCTGCCCCACTTGTAATGCTGTCTCTCTAAACACCTTACTTTCTTCTCTGCCTTACCTACAAACCCTTTCCTTACACCCCCTCTGCTGCTGCTGTCCTCCTCAGACATCCCGGTGCCAAAGCACAGGACCCCCCCATTAACTCCTCTTCTAGCTCCAAATAATTGCCCTGCATTTACCACCTCTTTACCTCATGCTTTGTCTTTCCCCATTTCCTGCCCCTACTGAGCTTGCTATTGTACTCTAGCTGTATTTAATCCTCTGTGTTTCCCTCCTTGTTCCACAGACAGCCCATCTGTGGGCTTCCCAAGCTGCTCCCGTGGCCTTGGCTCTCTCCGAGCAGGCCACAGCTAACAGACCACCTGACTGACCCCCAGACAGATTCAGGTACGCACCGGACCTCCGAAACTCGTGGTTTTGAATGCCACTGTTTTGACTGGATGCCCAGTGGAGGAACCAGGCACTGACTGGCAGCTGTACTCCTTGGCTGATTTTCCAACACCTGGTGCTTCCTGGTCTCAGGGAAATCTCTTTCTGTGCTTTGTTCTGGACTGAATTTTTTCGCCCCACCTCCCCCTCCTCCTCACAGTATTAAATAGACCCTTACTCCACCCCTTCCTCAGCCTAGCAGCAGATTGGTCACTCCACTGCTGCACATTTTCATGCTATTGGCCTCCCTGTCTTCAATACCTGACTTGACCCACTTTCTTACCGCCCCTTTTTAAAGCAGTCCCACCCACAGGATCCCACATTTCCTCTCAACCTTTTCTCCAGCCACTCCATCTAACTCCTCTCAATTACTGCTCTACCTGCCCTATTGTTAGGGACCTCACCCTAATTCGACTATATACCATTTCAACTATAAACCAGCTTGCAGTTAAGCAGGCCAGCAACACCAAACAAACTACCTTGGGGTGCAACCACGTACTACTGCTCGTCACTACCTCTTTTGGCATTGCTGGTACCATAAACGTCCTTTTGTTCTGCAAATTTTGGACTCCCCGCTGTTCTGTCTAACCCTTTATGTGAATCCACTTTATTAACCCTCACTCTCCTTCTCCTCAGCTGAGAAACTGTCTGCGCCCAGGCTCCCAGCTCCTAAGCCCTGGATTCCCAGCTACAGGTCGGTCGGCCCTCTAGTCGATGCCTCGAGACCGCAGACACGGACCCAAGGCCCCATAAGGCACGGCAACTGCCACAACTTTTCGACCGCCCCTCCCCACCTCCGTTGATTATTAAATACAGTAGCTCCTGCCTAAATATTAGTCCACGTCCCCTGGCGCAGTGCCCCACCAATAGAGACTTAGCTCGTGATCCCCCTCTTCTCTATCCAGCCTACGGGATCCTACTCTCAGGGCCTCGCCTTACTAAAACGCATAGGCTCTCCTTGGCTGTGCCTTCACCACTAAATATCTTTAATGCTATCAAATTTGGGTCGACCTGGATCGGAAAGCTACTGATAAGCTGCATTAATCCAGCAACCCCACTGGCCCCTGGGCTAATTGAGTGGCTCCTTTTTGAGGTACCATCATGTGGGGCCATAAATGGCTCCTTTTACTGCCCCTTCTTCTGCTGATATCAGCTACCCAGCATTGGACACCTGAACTACCATCATGTTTGGTCTACAATGGCACCTTGTGCTGTATACCACATGGCAACTTATCCTTTAATTGCCTCCGTGATTCCAAGTACCAATACCTCGAACCCTGCTCTTGGACCACACATACCAGTAGTACTTATAACACTCCCCCACCACAAGGTCCACCTCCCACCACGCAGACTTCTATCTCCTCCCGCCTATTGTGGTAGGGTACTAGCTCTTGCTACAACAGATCAGCTCTTCTATGGTGGCTACTTTCCAGTCCCTAAAACATCAGATCTACTAGGCGGGAGAAGGCAGGAATTACAAGCTTATAATTAGCGCTCTTAGAAAAATCCTACTTATCCTCCTGCTTTGTTCAGGCAACGTAGAACTCAACCCTGGCCCCCCAGAAGCTATTGCTTTGCCAGCAGAACTAGCAAATTTAAAAGGAATAAGCTTCTTGCATATTAACGTATGTAGCCTCCTTAAAAAGATAACCTTAATACAAACCTGGGTAAATCATACCTCTCCTGACATATTTGTGATTTCCGAAACTTGGCTTAGACCCAGCACCACTGATAGAGAAGTAAACATACCCAACTATGCCTTGTTCAGAGCTGATAGGCATGCCAGAGGAGGGGTAGCTATCTACGTTAAAGACAAATTTTCTGCCTCCTGCTTATCCTCGGCATCTGTCGCCAGCGAATTCGAATGCCTAATTCCCAAAATGGAAATTACACAGACTACTGCACTCTGCGTAATAGGATGCTACAGACCACCGTCTGCTGGCCTACAGCTTGTGTCATATATAAGTGACAAGTTGGGACAGGGGCTGCCAGAAACTATTATTTTAGGAGACCTCAACTTTGACTGGCTCTCTAACACAGCTGCCCCCCTTGCATCCTTCTGTGATGAACATGGGCTGACGCAACTTATTACTGAACCAGCATGCCCAAACGTGAAGAACCCCAGTAAAAGTACACTTTTGGATGTGCTAATGGTGAGCAAACCTCATCTCTTCTCCCACGCTGATGTCTTCTTCTCAGACGCCATCGACCATTGTTTTATTGCGGAGTAAGATCCACCAACAACCCAGCACCCATCAGCAAGTTCTCTATGAAGAGATCCAGGCGCAACTTCAATGAACATGCCTACCTAAACGAGCTTAAGTACTCCCCTGGTGGCAAGATTTCTACCTGGCCAAAGCGATTACGTCAGCTTACAATATCTTCCACAACATTCTATCAAGGGCTCTTAATAAGTATGCTCCCTTATTAAAGTTCGAACTAGGACCAAACCTGTAAATGGTTCACCCTCAGATCAAGTCCTTGCTTCTAGAAAGAGATAAGCTCTGGAAAAAAGCACGAGACTGAACACTGCAGAGGATTGGAACCAGTTCAGGAGACTACGAAATTTATGTACCAAAACAATCAGAGAATCGAAGACCACCTTCTTCAAATCCGAACTCAACTCTGCCACAAAGAGCCCAATCAAGCTCTGGAACACAATCAGTGATCTGCTAGGTCACTCCCCAGAAAATTCACTCCCAACTAAGATTACCTCTGGCAACTTGACTATAACCGAAAAGATGGATATACTTGACGCATTCAATAACCACTTTGCTACTGCAGACATGGCATTTGATAACTCCCCTGCAAACATACTTCGCTCCCAGACTGCCAGCCAACTGCCTGAAACTCCGATAGCTTCGCCGCCTTTCTCACTTCAACCTGCCACACTGAAAGAGGTAGAGGACCTCTTGCTTCAGTTGGATACTAGAAAAAGTGCTGGGGCCGACTCCTTTGACCCTTACTTCCTAAAAATTGCCTACCACGTACTAGTGATACTCATCACCCACCTTTTTAACTTATCCCTGTCTCAGGGCACCTTACCACCTATATGGAAGACAGCACATGTCATACCACTGTTCAAATCAGGTGACCGTGGCGATCTCAATAACTACAGGCCAATTTCCTCCTTCGGTCCTGTCCAAGCTCCTAGAAAATTGTAAATGCAGCTGAGGACTCACCTTGAGTCTAGGAACTGCTAAATCCTATGTAGTCAGATTCAGAGCTAAACATAGCACTATCTCAGCCCTGTCAAAGTTACTAATGACTGGCAGCATAATCTTGAGCAGCAAACTTTATTTGTGCTGTTTTCCTTGATCTAAGCAAGGCTTTCGACACCGTCCTCCATAGTCTGCTCCTCTGCCCTTCAAACCATAGATGTGGACCCTCTCCTCTGCATTGGTTCACTGACTATCTTACAGGGCGCCTTCAACAAGTTAAAGCCGAAGGAGGCCTGTCCCCCTTAAAAACTCTGCAAAGAGGGGTACCTCAAGGTTCTATATTAGGGCCCTTACTTTTTGCAATCTACATTAATAACATCGACTACTGTATAAAAGAAGCAAACATCCATCTGTTTGCAGATGATACAGTTCTCTACGTGAGTCGCCCAACACCTGAAGCTGCCTGCAATGACCTACAGTCAGAATTCAACCTTTTGCAAAGCCAACTCCTCCAAAAAAAGTTACTCCTTAATGCCAAAAAAACTAAAGCGATGGTCCTCTCTCCTTTTATCCGTACAGCTAACCCTGTGTCCAGTGGGACAGTTCCCCAAATTACCACAGTTCTAGGTGAAAAACTAGAATTTGTTACAAAATTCAAGTATTTTGGAGTTTGGATAGACCAAAGACTCTCCTTCATTGAACATATCGAGGACTTGCTAAAACGACTTCCGGCAAAGGCTTGGACTGTTTTTTAGAATCAGCCAATTTCTCACCAGAGATGCCAAGAAACAACTGGTCCAATCCATTTTCCTATCATTGGTTGATTACGCTGACTTCCTCTACAGCCAACGCCCCAACTCTTACATGGCTAAACTGGACACACTCTACCATCGAACACTAGGTTTATAACGGGACTCCTCTTCGACACACATCACTGCACCCTATATGTGGCAGTGGGATGGACATCACTAAAGTTCAGGCGCCACAGAAATGCCGCTCTCTGGACCTATAGAGCCATCTCTAATAAGCTGCCTTACTATATCTCCTGCTGTCTTCCCCTGAGTATAATTGGGAAATATGTGTTAAGAAGTTACTCAGCTATTACACTTAAAGTACCCAAAGCAAAATCCTGCTTCGGCAGGGCAGCCATAAGCTTCGTGCTACCTACCTTATGGAACGATCTACAAAAAACCCTCAAATTAAGCACTCTAATCGCATAAATGCTTTCAAGATGCTTTATTTCCATACAGTCAGAGAAGTATGTAACTGCTTCACCCACTCAGACCCAGTACTGGTATGTAGCCGCCCTAGACCCAATTTTAGTACTGGCCCCGAGCTTGCTCCTCACCAGCCTAATTGTTCTCTCTTTTATTCCCCTGTCTTATCAACACTAGGCCCATCCATCCCCTTATTCTTCCTTTCCCAACCTCGGATAGGAGCTCACTACCCTGGGTTGTGACATCCTACCGTGCCCCATACTTTATAGCATTCAATCCTGGGGCTCACACATACTCCTTTTCTCCATCCACCTTCTCTACATCCAGCTTTACCAACTCCTTTCTGTGCACCGTGCCCTCCTAGCTTTTCTCCCCCTACTTCCCTCCCTCTCTTCCCCCTACCTTCACCTCTACCTGGTGTATATTTTTATTTTTATTTTTTTCTTCCGTTACTTCCTCCTGCAACCTTAGATAACCTGCTTTATCTTCCTATAGACACTTCTATGTATGTAAATACTGTGTAATCTGTACAATATCTGTATAATTCTATGTACATATGAACTTCTTTTTCTTCCTCTCTGTAAAGAGTATTATCTGTATTGCCTTGTAAATACCTGTGTTGACCTGTATATACAATTGTTCATGCTCCACCCAGGTCCATCTTGCAAATGAGCTTCTGCTCAACGATGAACGCCTGGTTAAATAAAGACTTGATTGATTGATTGATACCAAATGCTTAGTTAATAAAAACAACAGAATCTCCCATCTTGTCCCCTGGGGCACCTCGCCTTTTAATCTCACTACTTTGTGATTGTTGTCCAGTTGAAATCCTCAGAACGCATTTAAAAACTAAACATTTTTCCCACTTTATCAAGACAGAATGAATTGATACAGTGTTTTCACATTTTCTGTAACAGAATATAATGGTAAATTAGATCAAATGCTTTTGAAAAAGTCTATAATTATGGTCCTACAAAACATACTGTACACATTCTTGTGCCTTATGAACTTTTATTTCAATTTTAATTTTATTGATAGAGAATTACCTTTCGGCAGCAAGTGCCTGTTTTCAAAGGTGACCCAGTTAATTTACATTACAACATAAAATAAAACATGCAATATATCATATACCGTACAATATGACAATACCTTGTCATTATAGTTCTATAATACAGTTACTACTTAAAACAGTTGTATCGTACAAGGTCTTTCAAATACAGTTTCAAGCTATTCTTAAATTGTCCTTTTTGGCAACTGTTTACTGCATTCAATGGAAATGAGTTCCAGGTTTTTATTTCTCTGTTTCTAAGGGATTTTTGACCCAGTTTTGCTCTGCAGCTATGTATCTCTAGCTGCAATTTTGCTATAGATCTATTATTGTATGAATTTGAACATTTTGATATCTGCATATTCAGTTTGCTAGTGCTTTGACTATTTGTAATTTCCCAGCACCAGATACTATCAAAGTATGCTGTTTGAACATCTAAGAGAAGCCAACCAGTTTGCTGGCAGATAATGAAATGGTGGACATCTCTCTTTGCATCCAGTACAAACCTACCTGTTTGATTACAAGCTGTTCTTAATCCAGACAGTGCACCAGCCATAACTGCAGAATAGATGGACAATCAATAATCAATGGCTGAGAGTTTAAAACTTGGGGCAACTAACAGATGGGTTTCCTGGTTAAATTAATTTTGTTTCTATATAATAAGCCCAATCTTGTGTTGATTTTTTTTATTACATGATCTATGTATTTGGCATAGGACAGTGTACTATGTAAATAGACACTGAGATACAGTATTTAAAAGATTGTACCTGCTCTAGTACCTCACCTGTGAGTATTTTAATTTCCAATTGGCCACACTTTCCTATCTTTTTAGAATTACAAAACACCACTGATTTGGTCTTTTTAACATGTGTTACTAGTTTGCTCTTTATAAACCAATCTTGAATTCTTACAAAGTCCTCCTGAAGTGGTTCAGTAAGAACAGTTAAAGTCTTGCCTCTGGTTACCAGGACAGCATGGTCAGAATAAAGGATGACTTTGCAGTCCTGGCAAACAGAATGCAGTATATTAAGAAAAAGACTAAAAAGTAGTGGTCCTAATATGGACCCCTCTGAAACTTCAATATTAACTGATTTCAGCACTGACACAAAATTGCCTAGTTTTAGTCTCAGACAGTCTTGAAGCCAGTTGCACACACTCCTTGCCAAATCAATTTCAAATAATTTTTCCAAAAGCATTTTGATCCACCAAAGCAATAGCTTTGTACATACCAATACAAACCACCCCAGCCATGTTCCAGTGTCCATGACAACACCTAAAAGTCTGTGTATTCCAATAGGGCCAGTGTAGTACTACTTCTCTTATGAAATCCATGTTGTGCTTCAGTTGGAATACCGCAGTCCTCAATATGTCCCATTAATTGATCCTACAAAATCCTTTCCAGTACCTTGGACAGTGAAGACAGTACTGAGATTGGTCTATAGTTACTCATGACTGTAGCATCACCCCTTTTATATATCGGGACTATCACTGCTTGCTTCCAAAGTTCAGGAACCTTTTGTGTACACAAGGATAGATTAAATATTTTCATAATGGGAACAGCTACTTCATTTATAGCTATTGTCAAGAGTTTAGTTTCCTAACCATTACTTCCCATTCTACTTATTGTGTTCATTTTATGTAAAATATCTGATTACTTCCATCTTAGTAACCTGTTTAAAATATACATTTTTTCACTTTTCCTGTCCCCGGTATTGTTTCATTACCAACAGTGGCAGTATTTACTTGTGTTGACATTGAACTAAAAAAAAGTATTGAACTAATTTGCTATATGAAATGAGTCTACCAATAAACCCCATCACTCTGAAAGGCTTTGGGTACTACCTTTTTGTCCACCCCCTCTCCACAATTTGATTAATGCTGTCCCAATATGTCCTTGGGTTTTCTGCTTCCTCCTTTTGCTTTTAATGGAACTAGCCAGCCTTAGCTTTTTTGTCAGTCAGTTTACATCATTTTGTCCCTACCCATTATTAATTAACTTTCCCTGTCAATCAGTTTAAGTTCCCCCTCATGTCCTTATTTTATTTTAGAGGTGCAGACCTATCACAAATTTGATTAAATTGAATAAGGAAATAATCCAGCACTAAATTCACTGTTGGACTACAATCCCTAAAGGACCAATCAACATTGCTTAGCATTTGCTTAAAGGCTGCAGTTCTAGTGTTTGGAATTTTCATAGTGCTGACTATTTCTGGTTTTGGCCTATCCATCTTTACCGTCTAATGGCATAATGTAGGAGAGTGATCACTTGGAATATCTGGGAGCACTTTAATTAACTTCACATGCTTACAATTTGATGCTAGCACCCAATCCAACAAAGTACTTGAATTTGTTTTATAATTTGTTCTAGTAGTCTCCTTCACAATTTGCAGCAAGTTTAATGCTGCTATTTTATCACTGATCTCATTGTTGACCTTTTAACCAGTCATTATTAAAATCTCCCCCAAAACATTTTTTTTTGAGATTATTATTTAACTGTGCTACATACTTACTAAAATAACTAATCCCAACTTCACTAACTTTCTTGGAGTTAGTGATGCAGAGAAATTTAATGTTGCCTGCAAAGTTCTGTTGAAATCAAGAATTTTGCCCTATGAAATATTTTGTGAAATTTTGCGCATTTCACAAAATATTTTGCTGGTGCAAAATGTGGAATTATGAAGGATGATTGATTATAGGACAGATAAAATTCCAGACACATACTGTGGATACTGGGGAAATTGCTGAAACCTCACACAGACCAACTCCCAAACCCCAGATTCTCTTGTGCAGCAGCTGAACAATTAACAAATTAATAAAACTTACTATAAGGTGGGCGTTACAAACCCAACCTATGGCTCTGAATTACCAACCACACTAAAGGTTTGGCTCCTGTTACGGCACTTTGATATTCAGATGTTAAACTGGTCTCTGCTAACCTCAACTTGAATGAAATATCTTTAGTTTTCAATCCTGTCCTTGATTGCCATGCCGTGCCATGTCCCCTTACTTGCCTGGCTAAGGTTTAGTAAATACTGTGCCACCAAGCAGTACCCATAGCAGCCACTGTTTTGTCTGTGTTAACCATTCTCTTCCCCATGTTACAATTACTTCACCTCCCAGCTTGTCCACTACTGCCCCACATTAATATTTCCAAGACCACAGTATAATTGTTTTACCTCGTCTTGTATCATTATTGTCCCTCGTTGCTGTGTCCCTTCCCACCCACCCACTCTGTGGACCTCTGGAGCCCAGGGCACAGTGTAGCCAGCAGCAAATTAATCCATGTTTGCTCATGCTGCACAACACTTTGCCCTCTATTTTATTGGGCTGCGCAGCCAGGAGAGAGGGCATTTGTGGGCACTCACTGAGCAAAAGACACAGTGCACATGAAGGGACACGCAGCAGCCAGCCACTGCAGGAGAGAGACAGTTACCACTGCCTAGTATCTCTGTACTGGGGCTGACTGAGGTCACAGTGTGGCTGGCAGCAATTAATCCAAAAATTATTCTCCCTCATCCTCATTTTGCATCATTATTGTCCCCCCTTGCTGTGTCCCGTACCACCCACATATCCTGGGGACTGAGGGCACAGTGTAGCTGGCAGCAATTAATCCATGTTTGCTCATGTTGCAGAACACTTTGCCCTCTATTTTGTTTGGCAGCACAGCCAGGAGACAGTGCATTATTGGGCACTGAGCAAAACAGACACTGAGTGAGAGAGGGACACACAGCAGCTGGCTGCTGCAGAAGAGAGATGTTCACCACTGCTCAGTATGTCTGTGCTGAGCCTGAACATGTGTGCAATGTGAGGCTCTCTACTTCCATGTGTCTCCATTTGTCTGCCATCATAGTCCTGCTCTCTCCTTATAAGGTCTCCTGTGTGCAGTATCACCACATATATCATTACAGAGCCTAAAGAAGTAGGTAAAGTCATAGCGATAATCTCACCAGTATAATTGATGGTCCAGTCAGCTTCAGCTTCACCTGTCAGCAGGTGTCTCCATAACAGCTTCTGTCACACAGAACACTTCTGCTCCACCACACAGCTCAGCATGACACTGGCACCAAGATCAAATGTTTTGAGTAAGGGGCCCTATAGCATTTTTGTTCTGTACCCCCACACCTCACCCCATGAAACTGGAGTTGGAAATGCAGAATTTTGCCCATGAAATGCAGAATTTTGCCCCACAAGTGGTGAACTTCCACTGTTCGCAGCTGAATTTCCACATTTTGATGGCTGAATTCTGTATTTTGTGGGTAGAATTGCACATTTTGTGCCCATGAAATATTTTGCGTAATGCATGAATTTTATAAAACATTTTGTCAAATAAAATTTGCGGACTCCACCCATCTCTAGGAGTATATACAGCCCCTATAATTAACTTTTAATCCCTCCAGCAGCTAAAGCAATAGACATAAATTCACATTCTGGATTACTAGCTATGATGTTAACTTTTTCTGCACTAAACAGTCTTTCACATAGATTATAAAGCCTCTGCCCCCCCCCCTTTCCCTTCCTGTCAATCTGAATTATTGAGCAATGTTCCAAAGCTACTGCAACATCATCATTTAACCATGTTTCTGTCAAATAAATACCACTTGGACACAGTACATCAACCTATGCACAACATTTTGTGAATTTTGATAATAAGCTGCCTATGTTTGAGTGCACTAAGTCTAAACAATTTTTCTTTTCATCGTGAGCAGTTTGTGTATCTCCTGGTTTAGAGCTGACACGCACATTTCCAGAAATTAGTAAAAGCAAATTAATTAAGAACAGTGTTGTAAGTTCCTGACCTTCTAACATGTAATTATTTGCAGTCTACATTCCTCAGCATTAAGTGTAGCACCTCCCCACCAAGTAAGGTAAGTGGCAAGGTTTCAGCTGTTAGGTAAAACAAAACTACCCCAACTCTCTCAGTATGATACCCCCTATAACCTTCTTTAACATTTCCGTGTGATGATGTCTCAACATAAACATTAAATCCTTTATAAACAAAATCCCAAATAAACAGACATTATCATTTGAACTACCCACATCAACATTTATAAACAGTACCCACATTACTAATATAAAAGAAAACCCCATGTCAGGCATTATATAATCAAATAAATACTACTATTTACCAAAACAAAACAGCCTGAAAAGCCAGTAACATTTTAAACTCATTTAGCTGGGCAGAGTATTATGCCCCTTGCCCCAGCAAATCGGGCTGTCTCCAGCAGACTCTGTATTCTGCTGTCATACTCAGCCACGAGATTCAGATTCAGATTTGAATTTATTGATTGACAGATTCTGTCATTATGAAAGTCATGATAAAAGAACATGAAATAGCATTGAACATATACAAAAAAATGATTTACAATTGATATAATATTTTCACATATTAAAATCATATTGCATTAATAAATCTATTGCCAGATACTGGGTATAATTCCAGTAGAACTTCCTCCTTAATACTCTGTCACACATATTTTAAACATTGTCTTATAGTACCACCTTATAGAGGAGCATTTCCTAACATGATCATTTACTTTTTTCTGAGTCTGAGTTAACATGTAATCTCTTCATATTTATAGCTTTGTACATCGAGACAATGTTTTCTAATACATATACTGAATTTGACTTCAATAGGCAAGATGCTAAATCTTTTGGTTCTGAGCCTAGTGAGGCCAGTACTTCCCCTAAGAAAAAATTTCTTTCTTATCATACAATGGGCACAAGATCAGCAAGTGGTATGTCGTCTTCACCCTTCTGGCATTTACATATTTTTTTCCAAGGGCTTTTTCTTAGAATAAGCTCTGATTCATTGACTTTCATAATTGTGTCAGTATCTCCCTTCTTTTTCTATCTTTTATCAAATTTAGGTAGTTCTCAAAACCTAATTGTCTTTTGTTTGTTGCCAGTCAGTCGCTGATGTTGTATCACTTACAGAGGACCATTTCTTTCAGCATCTGGATTGCTCTTATTCAATCTTTTGTTAAACCATAGATTTCCTGCATAGGCTTAATAAATATTCAGACAAACAATGCAATAACCCATGAGGTCTTACAATGTTTTCAATAACCCTAAGACTGGACAGACTGTCTGTTGGCCCATATAATTGATTGTCTCCTCAATGCAGATTCAGGGGAATCTTTTTTCATCCATTTTGTAGGCTTTCAGCCAGTATTTAGTCAGCTTTTCTTCTATATTATATTGCACTGGTAGTTGTCCCACTTCCATTCTTACTAATGTAGACAGGGCCCCCAAAATTACTTTAATGTAGCACTTGATTGAGCTACCCCCAAATTTGTATGCAAAACTTTCTACTGCTGGTAAAAAATCTCCTTACCTTCTGCTCAATCTCCTTTTTATGTTTCACCCAACTTATATGTGAACATTATCCCTAAATATACTCAGCCACCAGAATCAGCCTCTGCTGCTTTGAAGATACCATCACATTTTAGCTTAGCTGTTTAAACAGCACACCAACCCGCAAACAGTGGCCCTGCTATAGTGGCTGATAACTGGATTGGGGCAGATGGTGAGAAACCTGAAACACAGGCTGAACCAGTAATTAGTGGGGGCTTATGAATTAAAGGGTTGCACACAGTGATAAAAGCAGCAGTCTCAAGCAATTATAGCAGACGTGCACGATGTTGCAGTACACAAAGTTGTAGTGAAACAGTCAATAAAGTGCAGTTCACAGACCAGTTCAGCAGTGCAGCAGTGGGCACAAATGTGAAATGGGACCCCTGAGAAATTTAGGCTTCAGGTGTCTTTGCCTTGGACCTCATAGTACCTTGGGCTAGTACATCTCGTACAGTAGCATAACATCTTTGGCAATTCAGCAGTTCACAAAGTGGAAGAACACAAAGAGATCTTTGACCACAGGGTACTCAAAGTAGTTCTTTACTGTCTTCACAACTGGTTAGTAGAGAGAAGGGGGAGGGGCAAACTAGGTAACTGAACTTGCGGATGCACTATACTGGGTACAGATGGTCAGAAGATACAGTGTTGGCTGCCACTCACTGTACTCTGCCATCATATTTTGCTGCTGGAATCATCCACTGCCACTTTGAACACATTTTATTATATTCTGAATGGCTAATATGCCTTCCAGAGATCTAAACTGATTTTAGTCAAGGAAAAATCCATTTGCAAACAAACTTCTCATGTAGAGTATTTTAGTGATAACCGGCATTAAGGAAATGTTCTTGAAGAGCTTGGCCCAGATATTCAAACTGCGCCCAAAAAGTGTGCAACAGCAGGAGCAAGCACAAGTCCACTGCACTCATGAGCAAGAAGTGCGATATTCAAAAACTGCGCAGGCCAAGATGCGCCTACGGCCGATGACTGAATATCACACCACCTGCACCATAGTGCAACTAAGGAGGTGAAGCTGAGCATATCTGATGTGCCATAGTGCAACAAGGGATGTTCAGCTGAGCAGTCCAGATGCACCATAGTGCAACCAGAGATGCCCCCCAGCAGCAGGGCAGCAATGCAACAGCACAACCAGGGATGCAGGGGCCCACCACCCATGCCACAGATGGGCAGAGGAACACACAGCAGAACAAACATCGTCCCCCCATACCCCATGCACTTCCCAACTGGGGGAGGGCTGGAATAACCACTGGCCCATGGAGACCAGCTACCAACCCACAGCCAGGCCATGGTGCCCCATCACACCCCCTGGCAAGCTGTGACCGGCACACAAGGATGGCCTACCACCCCATACCATACCACACCATCCCACCAATGCAGAGCACACCCTGCACCATGATCCCTATACACCCTGCCCAGCAGTAGCATCCAGCAGTGCAGGACACCCCATGCATGCCACCACCCCCACTGTGACAATGCAACCCTGTGCACCATGGAGCCATGCAAGGCAGCCCCACCATGGACACCCTGCAGTGGGCAGCAGCAGACAGTGATGCAACAGATGCATACACAGTGCTGCCCTGCACGTCCCCCCCAAGGTAAAGCTGAGAGACCGACCATGCGTCAGCACACAAGGTACCCCACATGCAACAGAGCATGCCCCAGACCCCATCTCCAGTGGTACAGCACCCTGCACACCCTTCCAAGGACACATCCCATCACAGCACTGGCTACAACAGCCACCACTGACACGCCAGCAGACCGTGCATATCACAGACATGCAAGAGTGTCAGCTGCACAGGCCATGGACGGTCTGACAGGGGTGCCATGCAGACAGTGCAGGCCCCATGGACCAGGGCACACAGGCATCCAGTGCACAGAGTACAAAACACAAACCACAGACAGTTACTGATCCCCCTGCCCACACCATAGGTGGTTCACCTTTGCACACACACACACACACACACACCCACCCATGGGTGCACCACCCCTGACACCATGCACACCACTGCAGCTGAGCACTTGTAACCCGCTGCAAATCAGAGACCACACAGTTGTTTTAACAAAATGTATGTATTAAAATATAACAACTATGAAACATATGTACAAATATATACAAGGGTGGGGGGAAGGGTTACAAACCAGGTGGGGGTGGGCATAGGTCAGGAGTGTAGAAATGGGAGAGGGAAGAAGGGGTGTGAGGGTGGATCCAGGGGGTTATGGGTGTCAGGGGATCATGGAGGGCCTATTCTGTGCCCCGCTCACCACTCCTGTGGCGCCTCTGGGTTTGTCTCCTCCGGACCTCATGCCACTCTAAGCACTCCAATGCTGCCACGGACACCTGTGCCAGCTGCAGAACCTCTTGTATTCCCCATTCCAGGGCCATCCAGCGTTGTCCTCCTAGGACAAGGGAGCAGAGTCAATATGTGTGACTGTCCAGCCCCCTGCAGCAAATCCATTGTGCATGGCATACAGCCATGTGCCACGCCCCTGTGATGGTGTGCGACCACCAACAGTGACCGTGTCCACAAGACCTGCCTACCCAGGCAGCCACAGCCATGTGGACCACTGCACACACCTACCACCCATGTCCTGCACAGCACCACCGTGGCTGTACAGTGACTTGGCTATGCGGTGTGAAAGCAGTGGCACAGCCATGTGCCTGGTGCACGCATGGACCACCATTGATGCACTCCCAGACATGCAGTGCCACTGGACAATGCTGATTGTAACAAGTTGCGTGCATGGCAGTGGTGTCAATGGATGGTGGCCATGCCCCACTGCCCACCCTGTTACACAGCATGCAATAGTAATCATGGATGTAAGGCACTCACCATCATCATGCTGGCCCCTGCACCACTGCGGACCTTCACCCCTCCCGGCCTGATGGTTCTCCTGTTGGCACCTCCTCTCTCTTACCAGCCTGTGCTCTTCTGGGCCTAAGGTGCAAATATGGGGAGAGGAACATCAGTACAATCCTGTAGCAAAGTCCCCACCCCATGTGTGTGCAATCCCACAGCCAGACCCACCCACCCCACACCCTGATAACACCACCACGGCCAACACCGGATGGCCCCCCCCATGTGCCGGACACATGCAACCGTGATATCCATATGGACGATAAAATTGTATTGATGTTGCACCTACCTGGCCATGGCACTGTGACCCTCCTGGCATGTGCCCGCAGGCGGGCAAGCAGGTCTGGGTCTCTCCACCTCAGGTCCCCATATCGGTGGCGGCACTGCTCTGCTGTCTGCTCCATACCGGTGGCATCCTCCAGGGCATTGGCCACCTCCTGCCACACCTGACTCCTGGCCCTGTCCAGGGGTGCCTCCCCAAATAAAGGGCCAACATGTGGCTCCACAATGGCAACCAGGTTTGCCAGCTCCACCAGGCTCCACTGCACAGCATGCCTCTGTGCCATCTCTGCTGCTTAGTTAAGTCAAAATGGCACTCTGCAGCATGGTCCTGCCATGTGCAGATGCTATGCAGTACAGTGCTGCCATTCCCTATCACGCTGTCACTGAACATGGTGCCTAGGGGGCAAAGGTCGGGCACAGGGTCAAGGGTCACTGGTGCATGGACAGCCACAGCGCGATTGGAACCCAATGCACGTAGCGTGATTGGGTGCCTGTGTGCCACCTCCTGTAGTGGCCTACCACACTGTTGCCCCAGTGCGCCTATGACGCCCCAGTGCCACAGCGCCATATAGGTGAACAACACTGTAGCGCCACTGGTACAATGGTGGCTGTGCCCTGCATTGCCTCCTGCACACAGCATGTCAGCAGTGCAGCAGGCACTTGCATCATCAGCCAGGGCATGTGCAGTTAGGTGCATACTGCGCGTGTCACAGAACTGTGCCCTTAGCTCAGCATGTTCAACACAATTGCGCAAAGCGCAACAGCACGATATTCAGCCAGCATATGCAAATAAGCTAATCAGCCATTCAATGGCGCAGTCACTGCATTTGCATCCACTTAAAGATGCACCTCACCTCATTTGCATGGGTTGTGCTATAAAAGTACGACATTGGCCTGCACTGGCCATAGTCAGTTACTGCAGTCTATTGCGGTGAGTTGCATGCTGTTTGGGAGTGTGGACTGTGGATTTTGGGACATGCATGGGACTGCACAGTCACAGGTAACACCTGTCATTCTCACAGGCTGAATCATGACCTACTGTGTTGTGGAGAAAGAGGAACAGATTCGTGGGAAGAGGAGGAGGAGGCCAAATTTCATGAAGGCTGAGATGGATGCCCTGTTTGAGGCCTACGTAGACCAGGAGCCGCTTCTCAGTGGATGCCAGGGAACACCACAGGCCCATGCTGCTGCATGGGAGGAGGTGGCACGTGCTGTAAACCTGCATGGCAGCCACCAGCACTCCGTACAGGAGTGCAAGAAGAAGATGGGCACAGACAGGTGGAGGATTAAGGAGAAGGTGGCTGCCATCAGGGCAGCATGGTCTGCGACAGGTGGGGGACAACCAGAGGTGCTACACCTGACCCCACAGGAGGAGAGGGTTGCTGGCATCATGCTGCATTGCACCATTGAGGGTGTTCCAGGTGGTAGATTCCAGACTGGTTGTAGCCTGTCACTGCATGGTAGGTCATGGTCTGTCTATTGGGGGGACAGGGTAGGTCACATGCAGTAATGCGACTTTGTTTTCCCTTACAGCTCCTGAGCATTTGCATGGGTCAGCGGTGGTGGGCTTCTCCACTGAGGCTGGTCAGATGGAGATGGAGGAGGGCCCATCCACCTTCATAGAAATACACAGCTCAGGGTGACAGTGGGCCTGCCTGGACATCCAGACTGATGTTGGTGGAGCAGGTGTGGAGGAGGCCCTGCCCGTGTCCTAGTGTGCCAGCGTCCACAGATGCCAGCATGCTGAGACTCAGGCTGGTGCTGGATCTGTCACCGATGATGATGTCGCTAACGTCATGGGCAGTGACACGTGTGTGCCACAGGATGGCCACACAGTAGGTTACATCACAGCTATGGCTGTGGGTGGTGCCACCATGGAGGCCTGCGTGTCATCACAGACCCAACCTGTGCCTGTCAGCACTGGTGGGGCAGCACTAGTGTGTGTACAGGACAGTGGGACTGTTGCAGCCACTGAGGTGGCACCATTGAGCCCTAGGGAGTGGCAGCTGGAGGGGCAGCATCAGCAGTCAGCCAATGGGCATGGGGGTACAGTGTCAGGGGGCGGCTTCAGTGCACCACCTGTGGACATGCCCAGGCCTGGCCCTGGTCTGCAGCGCCCACCCTAAAGAGGTGATGAGCATCAGGGCCATGAACACCCTGAGGGACAGCATGCCAGTCAGGCAGATGACCTCTAGGATGAGCACACCCGCATACTGCAAGCATCAGTCAATCAGCAGATGTGGCTTGTGACGGAGGTGGATGCACTGGAGTGCAGCTCTGCACCAGGCAGAGGAGCATCGCAGAAGAGACACCACTCTGTACCTGTCAGAGATGGACCGGATGTGGGAGGATGTGACCGCTGCCATTGACAGGATAACACAGACAATCACAGCTGCCATGGCCACAGTGGGCACACAGTTATTTTCCAATGCGTTGCAGACACCACACAGTGCAATGTCCACCCCCCCGTTCCCGGCATCTTGTGACACCATCCTTGTTGACACAGGGTTCAGCTGTGGGCATCCTAAGAATGCCTGGCACAGGCAAGTTCAGTGTGCTGCAGACCACTGCGTGAGTACGGTTGCGTTCATGCAGTAGAACCCTTGGGGGACCATCGGTGCCACCCCATGAGGCCAGTGGTCAGCCTGTCACTGCTGGTGGGTCTCGGCATGGTCGCCCACTCATCCATGGTGGCCGTGGCACTGTGGCACGTGACTGACCTGTCTTCCAGCACAGCTACTGTCTGTTGCTGCTCTGTGTGCATTGTGTCATTCAGTGGGCAATGCACCGGTGGGTACCCAGCCCTGCACGCACACACACAGTCCATCTGCACACCCTCCCGTCTGCTGTCCGCAGTTGCGTGTGAATGATGATGCCTGCATTGTGCAGTACGCCACTGTGCAATGGTGCCCAGTGTCTGGCATATGAACAATGACAGGCAGTGAGCATGGTGGTCTGTGGACATGTGTGTGGCTAGGGGTGGCATTCTGGGTTGGTGTGCCTCCTACTCTTTGTGCATGTCTGGTGAGTTTTGTGTGTGTGTGTGTGTGTGTGTTTGTCTGTCTGTCTGACCTCGTGCCATGTTAGACCTCACCCATCCCTGGTGGTGTGTGTGGTTCCATGCCTGGCCACTTTCCTTGATGGCATGCACCCCTGGTGTGTGTCCATGTGTGTATTTGTGGGTTGTGCCTTTGCCACTGGTGGTTGCACATGGCCCCATGACTTACCTGGGTTGGCTGAAGTGCTCCTCCATGATGGTGTCCGGGTGCAGCTGTGCCAGCCGGAGCAGTCAGGGGTCCCATTTCCCAAGGGCGGGCTGCCCATCACCATTGTCACCGGCATCCTCATCATCCCCATCGCTGCCCCCTTCTTTGACCTGTACGGCTATCCCACAGTCGTTAGCCATGTTGTGCAGGATGCAACAGGCCAGGAATGGTCCGCAGGCCTTTGAGGGGCTGTACTGTAGGGCACCACCAAAGGTGTCCAGGCAATGGAAATGTGCCTTCAGCATACCGAACACCCACCCGATGACATTACATGTGGTGGTATGTGCCTCATTGTAGCATTGCTGCAATGGGGTTGCAGGCCGCCGGTATGGTGTGAGCAGCAAGGGACGGAGTGGGTATCCACTGTCACCTGTGTGTAGAGGGTGGAGGTTAGTTTGGGTATCAATGCTGTCTATCCTGATTTTAGTTTAAGTTTGCAATGGCTTAAGACAGTTCTGTCATGCAACTCACACAGGGAGTAGTACTTGTATCCTTAATATTGTATGTGTAGAGCAAATAATACATCTAATAGTATTTCATTCACAGGAAACAGAATGTGTTCTATGTACTGCTCATTTCTCTCTGTGAGACAGATGCAACATGGTGTAGAGTGCAGTAGAAGAAATGAGTCAATCCGACAATCAAACAGTCAGTCTAGCAGTCAATGAGTCAATCAGCATTGCACCAGGTGAACACCCTTGAGAAGATTCATTTACAAGGTAGGCCTGAGCAGTTTCCCAAAGGATCACACAAGACTGAATTCCACCTTTGCACAAATTATACACCCCACCTTTCAGCAGCTTGAAAGTGGAGAGCTAGATCACTTACTTTATAAAGTGCATTGTTTTACATTTCAAACGCTCCTTACATCTGGGTTTCTGACTGGAAATACCAAGACAGAATGCATATGACATGGGAGGAATGAGCTAAGCAAATACAGAGCACTACAAACACTGAGAGTGATTAGTTTCTTTACCTACAACAGCTGAAGTTTAACATCTGATTTGTGATGGACATCCTACTTCAAATGCTGGCACTTCAAAGGGGAGGGGGGCGCACCACAGCTTGTTTTCAGTAACCTTCACAGTGAAGTGCTGTAGCTCTCACATCACTGCTAATGATTTATAATGGGAATGGGGGCACTTTTAAAGTCATGGACCTGAGGGGCCATCACAGTTCCCAAGGAGGTTAGGGGAACTTGTTAGGGGTTAGAGAGTAAGGGGCTTTAGTAGGATTTGAACCAGAGTTTCCCAGTTCTTGTGCCTGTGCTTTAACCACTAGATTACCCTTCTTCCATATGCTGCAGCTGATGTTGTCCTGGTAACTTACTCCTTGTTAAAGCTGAACTCTTTATTGCCTTACATCAGCCATCCAATCACTGACTGCCTAGTTACAAAGGGAAAGGGGCATTTTTGCAAGATTGTGTCTCACTGCTGGTGTCAATCAAAACAGATAATGCCAACACACACAGAACATAATACAACAGCTATATAATACCACTTAAGACTCTTGCTGTACCCAGAGTCATTTATTGAGTAAACTGTTTTTGCTAACAGAAACGTTAACACAACACATACAGGTATTTCCTTATAGGCATACTATATATACATGTCAAATCAGTGCTGCATCACACTCTTATGGTCCTAGTCCATATTAGACCTGCACTTCAGGATGTGCACAACACTTAAAGGGTTTCTCCATTACTCAAGTGGGGAACCAAACATTGTGGGTTCTGTTTACTGGTGGAACAGCATTTAGTGCAGCACCACTATCTGTTGCTCTGATGACATCATCTTCTTCCAGCAGCATTGATGGTAAAATGGAGGACAAACACATTGATAACTTCTGGGGGCTGTTTATTTTCATTTATAATTTAGATTTGGACAGCAATATGACTGCTGGCAACTGGAGGAGGCACACGACAGTTACACATAAGGAGTTGGAAAAATATGTGTGTTAAACTATGGGGGACTTCCCCTTTAAGTCATTTCCAGGCACTATGAAAGGATTTGCTGTACCATAGGCACTGGAATAACATTTACTGCTTTCCATACCTTTGGAACAGTATCTTCAACCACTGCCGTGTTAAAAATGGTACACATGTGGTGTCAGCTCCCTAACCCTTACTTTCTACTACCAAACTAGTATCCCATCGGGACCACCTGCCTACTGTTCAAACAGTGTTCTCTGTTTTAACAACCTTAACAGGTATTCATCTTGCACACTTAAACATTCATAATCATTCTTTCCTACTACCATATGCTTTGTGGTTACCGCTAAAAACGTTTCTTTGTAAATCGGTAACATTCTTCCCTGGTGGTAAAATCTCACCTGGTGCTTTATTAAAGTCTACAATCGCAGAGAAAGGACAACTATCATATTTTTATGTGATCTTGTCTAAATTATATATTAAGATATTACCCACAGATTTCTTATCCTGGCTTGATGGATGATACACAGCTCCAACTTCCATGGGATTAGCAATTCTAGGCAACTGACTGCACATAAACTCAGTCTTAGAGGATTTGTGGCACTGCTACTGTAGGTCACTGTTGATGTAAGTTACATGTGGAAAGTCTGCACAGCATCCAGTAACACTGCACTTACTTGTGGGAAAACAGAGTTTTTTTGATTTCCAGTGTAATCAGTCTCTTATCTTTTGAAAGCATGAACTTATTGCTCATGTTAAATAAAATAGGATGCACCCAGGTCTTACCCAAGATGAATCTAAGTGATGTTTGTCTAAGGGTGAGAGTTTGCACATAAACAAGAGAAAAACTTTAGTGCAAACAAACTGAGGCTCAAGCCTTTTAGTCTGCATGCTCCAAACGTCATTCTCCTGTTTGTCAAAGTGGCTTCAACCTTGTTTTTCTGCACCTCATTGGTCAAGTAATGGCATTTTCTTCAGGTTTCGTGGTCCCAGTTTGTGTATTCCTGCTCAGAACACCTACAATGAACTATGACAAGGCAATATAACTTAAATTGAGTCTCAGTCTGTCTAGCAAATACAGAGTTAACAGCAATGTTGATAATCACACCCTTTGCTGCCAGTTTGCATTGCTTGTTTGCTATGCATTGCTAAATATTTAGTAAATGATACGTAGGTTCAAAGTTAACTGCTTTTAATGGATTTTCCCAAAATGTGCACTTATATTACAGGACATTATATGTTTGTGATTCCATCTAGTACTGCAACACAATAAAATTTTACTTTTAACATTGTCAGGAGCTGCAAATTATCTTAATGACGCAACATTGTGAGCAACAGTATAAACAAAGGTTAAAATCTATGCTGAAACAGGAAATTCTGTTGTCATGCATCACGTAATATTTATGTTTTATTTAAGTGCAGCTAACTTTTGATGTACTTGTTACTTGTGCACTGAGAGGCATTTTAAATCTTAGAAATACTATAGCTAATTCAACATTACCTTTACAGTTAGGAATGTGATGCATGTCATTAATGTATATGTGAAACAGGTTTGAATTATTCATAAAAATTGAATGAAAAATATCTTATGAATGCAGAATGTTTGTACTAGGAAGCTGCCCTAAACCTTAATCCTCTTAAACTCCATCTCCTGTAGTTACAACAAATTACAGCACCAGCCATTTCAGGAAATGTGGGGAGGCTGCTCTGCTAATATTACCAAAATGAAATTAAACTAGTAAATATGTTTATTCTGTATTAGTAAATATGTTTATTCTATATTACCAATAAAATTCATCATATCTGAAAAATTAACACAACCAACCGTTGTATGTTTAGTACAAAATGTATTGTTTAAGTATACCTATTTAGCAAGATCTCCAGTTATGGTATAGTGTTTCAGACACTGTAGTTTCCTAATGTAAATGGCTTAAAGCATGTGAGTGTGGCGGTGCTCCTTAAAAAAATAAGCTTACTCTGTAATTGAAAGAGTCTGGTGGGGTGTTACTGTCTCTGAATCTTTTACAATAGGATCTGGCCAGGGCCAACAACTATATCTTTATATTTGTCTGTTGGTATTGTATTGGGTTGTATTTATGTCAGCTGGTATTAAAGAGTAATAGTGAAGATGCCTGAATAACCAGTGAGGCTGTAAGGATACTTCTTCAACAATAAAAAGGTGCGATCACACAGAAAGCTTTGATATTAATAAGACATTTTATTCAAGGATACCCCCATTTTATATAATGATACCCTCCAGATTCTGTGATTGTTTCCCCCCTGAACAATTAACTTAGATATTACAATAACTGCTCCAAGGTCAACACGAATAATTTAAAAAGAGCAGTTGCTGTGCCTAATATGCATTTAGATTAGCTGTAGCATCAGACAGTATGCCATAGATAAGAACACTACAGCACACTACTGGAGAACCCCTCACTTACCATCTCCCTCCCTCAAATAATATAATCAACATTACCACTTCCCCATCTTAGATATCCTAAATACACAAATGGCACCTGTATTATAGGGTACAACCATAATTCTATCAGTCAGCATGTAAAGCAGCCAGCCTGGGAGCCGGGAGGTGGGAGGAGAGACTGTATCTGATGGCTACTACTGACAGGGACTACTACAGAGTCAGACGGAGGGAGACAGACAGTGAACCAGTTCTTACAGAAACGGTGCTGTTGGGTCCTTCCAGATTCATTGGTAGAAGGATTGTTAGGGTGCTAAAGATAGGTTGGGCTATGGGGGAGACAGATATATATACAGTATTAGAAATCACTTATTTGATTTTAACCAGTGAGTGCAAACAGCCACTATAACACAGAATTTGATTGCACATAAGGACTGTTTAGCCCACCTAGTCTGTCCATTTTTCCTTGTCTATCCTATCCTGTCACCATGGACCCTACTTGATCTCTTTCTCTCCCCCCCCCGCTTCCCAACTAAGATTCCCTTGTGCCTATCCTATGCATGCATGAAGCCCACCACTGTTTTTGCCCCACCATCTCTGCTGGAAGACGTTTCAGGCATCCACCACTCTTTCAGTGAAGAAGTACTTCCTCACATCTCTCCTGCTCCAAGCATCCACCACTCTTTCAGTGAAGAAGTATTTCCTCACATCTCTCCTATATTTCCTCCTTCCAACATCTATCCATGTCCCCTTGCTTTTTGCATCTTTTCCTCTATGAAATACTCCCTTTCTGTACCTTATTTAACCCTGTGAAATATTTATAGTTCTCTATCATATACCCCCATTTCTCTCACCCAGGGTGTACATATTCAGGGGCTTAATCCTCTGTGCAGTGGTCTCTCATGCGGGAGCATTAGAAGTGGAGTGTCAGTATTAGAACTGGAGGGAGCAGGATTAGTTAACGGAAATTTTCTACCTAACTCAAGTGATTTATAATACATTAATAGGGCCTCTGCATGGTGTCATTCATGATATAAGAGACTCATCTTGTGAGGGTTAGGCAGCCAGAACTACTCCACTTCAACCTGAGGTTCTCTCACCTAAACATCATGCTCTGAGTCTCTTATACCATAAGAGACACCCCGTCAGAGGCCCTTTTAACTTACATCATCATCATTGTCATCAGCATCACTTTATTTTGTGTGCTGTTCTAAAAGCCCAATCAGAGTACATTACATATAATCTGCAGATAACTGATAAAAACATAATAAGTTGCAGCAACAAGATGTGATTCAGTAGTATGGCAAGTATCACATCATGCTGCCGACCAGAAATTGGGCTTCATGTTTGCACTTCTGAATCCCACACTGAGGCCAGCTGGGACAGTATGCTTTATAAAAAAGAGGCAATTGACTGACAGGGAGGAAGGCTGTGGACCACCCATAAGTCTTGCTCCTCTCTGCTGGTTAACCAAGAAGTGGCTTTAGTATCACCTGTAAAGGAATCCGCTCACACACCCTCCCAGCCAGAGGATAGGTGCAGCCATAGCAACCCCAAATTTAAGAGTGGGAGATAGGGGAATGGGGAAAATATGCAGAGAAAAAGAATAATAATACCAGCAATAGAGATAAACTAGAGAAGAAAGTGTTTATTCTAAAATAAAACAACTACTAATGTCTTCCTACCATTTCCAAAAATGTTTGTTATAATCTTTAAAAATACTTGAAATTATATTTTGAAAACTGTAGTGTTTTGTACTGTTAGGCCTAGAAACTTAATTTAAAGGAGAAATTAAAGCTTGGAGTCTGTTAAACGTGAATCAATACTAATGATAGTTTTCATATGTTGATACATATAGCTATACTATATTGTTAAAAATAGGAGGATTTTAAAACACTTTTAACCATATTGTTTTTACATATACTGTTGTAATAATGTTTGCTGTTGTATGCATGTATTTATTTCCACTACTCTTTCCCGCATGATGCACCGTGAGATGAGCAACTTGTTGTTCAGTGTGCCATTCCTGGTGAAATGTTTCAATAAATAAATAAATAACATATTGATAAATGGAAGATTCAGCAACACCACATATCAATACTGTATATCAACTTATCTGACTCCAAGCTTTCTTTAAAAAAATAAACTAAGTTTCTAATGCCAACGGTTCCAAAGCTATTCTAGTTTAATTAAATTATCTCTTGAATGGTCTAACTTTGGAATTGTTAAGGCTAGAAATGTAATGTTTTAAAATAAAAGCTTGAAATCAGGCCATTAAGAATCAGATTTTTTTTTTTAATCTTTAACAATTGGTAACTGGAAAAGGCACATTGAACCAAGGTTAATTTCCAATTATGACCTGGGGGAGGGAGAAGGGGAGTGCAGGCAGAATAAAAATTAAAAAATATCAGATTGTGTATACATAGGCAGACATTACAAATACAGGATAAAATGTGGTGAGTCAAGTAAAATTAACAACAGCATGGATTAATGCAAAAATAAAAAGTGGACAATCATGCTAGAATACAATAAAGTGTGTAATGCCTGTTGCGGAGCGTGAGAGTGCTGTTGGGGTACAGAACAGACCATGGGGCAAGGGAACAGCTTGTCTAGATTTAGTGGATTCCTAAGCAGGAGGGGTGTCAGATGGGAGAGGAAGAATGGTCAAGAAAAATCAGCGTGGGTAACAGATAAAGGGGCAGCAGGAAGCTGCCTTTGCAGGTGTCTAAAGGTAGGGCGTGAAGGGGAGAGGCAGAGGGAAGAGAGGAGCAGGTTCCAGAGGGAACCGAGGCAGGAGGAGAAAGTAACTTGACAGCACATGAGTGAGGGTGGGGGATGGAGAAGGCACTGGAATCCCTAGAGTGGAGAGAGTAGGAAGAGGAGAGGAGGATGATGAAAAGGAGTTAGGAAAGGTAGGAGGGAAGGGATCTAAAGCAGTATTTAGCAATGAAGCAAGTGCAGTGGGACTGTCATTCTGAAGGTAGTGGGAGGATGGAGAGGGAGGAATAGAGGGAACAGGGGTGAGTATGGAGGGGAGAGCTGGTAGTGAAACAACAGAAGGCACTGCAGAGGAAACTCAATCAGACAATGGAAGAGGAAGGGGTGGTGCCATAGACCACATCTGCATAGTTGAAGACTGGGAGAACCATTTTAGTTACCAGCTCCTGTTGGACCTGGAGGGTGAGACAGTCCTTATTACAGTACAGGACACCGAGTTTAGGGTGAAGTTTGGTATGGATAGCTTCAATGTGGGTAGAGAAGTCAAGCTTACTGGCAAGCCACACACCAAGGTACTTAAAGGCAGGGACAACCTCCAGGTGGTGCCATTCAGTGTAGAGACATCAGCGGGTGAGAGCCTGACCAGTTTCTGGCTGGTGCAGAAGGTCATAGACACAGTCTTGTTGGTGTTGACTCTGAGTTGATTGGCATGGAACTGGCAAGGTACATTGTGGAAGTCATGTTGGAGCTGACCTTACACAGCTGAGGTTGATGGGCCAGAGGTGTAGATGACCATGGCATCTTCATACAAGTGGATATGCAAAGAGACACAGGAACAGGGGAGGGCATTTAGAAATATTGGGAACAAGATACTGTAGGACCCAGGATGAAGTCCTGTGGGACCCCTGATAGGATAGGGATGGGGGACAGGAGACCTCCCACCTGTACTGTCTGTTGACAGCCCATGAGGAATGAGTGGAACCAGTCAACAGTGGATGCTGAGAGGCCAGCACAGCATGTATTTATTTCCACTACTTGTCCAGGAGGAGTGGATGGGACACCAAGTCAAAGGCTTTGGACTGATTGATGAATATAGTTGTGGAGATATGTCCCTGATCCATCCCAGTGAAGACAGAGTGTGTTACATGCAGTAAGGAGTAGATGGTAGAGTGGTACTTCCTAAAGTCAGACCGGAAAGGGGAGAGGAAATTAGAAGAGTAAAGGAAGTCAGTGAGCCTAGAACACACAATGGTCTCCTGAAGCTTTGCAAGGGGGGGACTGAGATCAGCTGGAAGTTGCCAGGAGAAGAGGGGTCACCCCCTTTTTGTGCAGAGGCAGAACCTTTGCAACCTTTCAGGCCTGAAGAACAGCACTGAGGGAGGAGAGATTCAGAAGGTGAGCAAGTGGAGTGTCAATGGGTCTGACTTGCCAGGGCTGGACTTGGATAGGTTAAGTGAGGTAAGGGTGAGGAAGACTTCCTGGGGAGAAACAGGAGGGAATTGGAAGCCTTCAGATGAGTGGACTGAGGGAGAGGCAGCAGGGAACAGAAGGGGAGCGTGAACTTGAGAAGGAGGAGAGGGTAGTGTACAGGTGGTGAAGAATTTATTCAAATGATCTGCAACTGAGGGGGAGGTTGAAGACCAGTGAACCTTCCACCAGGAGGATTATGGGGGAGTGGACTGGGCTGGGGGAGCATATAGGAAGTGAATAACATTCCAGAAATTTGATGGGGAGTTAAGGTTAGACTGGAAGTTTGAAATGAATTAGCGGGTCATTGCAGTGTGGACAGCCTTCATGTTGGAGTTTCTAAATGACCTTTAGGATAAGAGGTCAGTCAGGGATTGGGAGAATTTGTAATGTACCCAAGCTTGGTCCTGGGATTTGCATAAATCAATAAGGTCAAGTGTAATCGATGGATGGTTGGAGCATTTAGACCTTTCTAAGGGGGGCATGAAGGTTCCAGGTGTGACTAAGTATGGCAAGAAAGAGGGAGAGGGACATGTTAATGTCCAGGCCAAAGTTTACAAGGGATCAGTCATAGGCAGTAAGGTAATTTAGGAGGATGCTAGTGTCAAGTGACCTGAATGACTTGTACCAAATGTATTTAGGGGTGGGTTGAGTGAGCCCCACTTTACTACTGCAGTACATTATACAGTGGTCACTGAAGATGTCTGGTAGAATGCCTATTACAATGATACGGCGGGAGTGGGAGGAGAGTACCCAGTCCAGGAGGGAGTGGTTGGGGAGTGAGGATTGAGCTGCATGGGTTCTGTAATTAGTCGCAAAAGGTTTAGGGACTCAGTGCTGAGGAGGGTGGGTTTTCAGGGTAGGGAGAGTCAATCTATGTTGAAGTCCCCAAGGAGGATGAGCTCACTGGAGGTAGCATGGGTAATGTGATATGAGAGGGAGTCAATCAAGGAGAAGAGAGAAATTTTAGGAGAGGCATAGAAAACACTAACAAAGATCAAGAGAGTGGGGGGAGGAATAGCTTGGCTAGATAGAGCTCATGAGAGGGAGACTAAATCTCAGAGGGTGATGGAGCAAGATAGGTTCTGTCAGATATACAAGGCAACACCACCACAATGCTTGCCTCTGTTCTACAGAAAGAGGTGGTAGTCAGGGAGAACCCAGCAAGAGTCAGGTATCCTAAAGGAGAGCCAGGATTCAGAGATGCACAATAGTCAGGGCCCTGTGTTTTCTGTGATTCTGTGGATGCAGCAATTGCCTTGGAAACATGGTTCTGCCACAGAAACAAGCCTTTGCCGCAGAAACAGAATTTTTTGGTGCAGTTAAAATGGCTTTCACCACTGAAAACTGCAACTAAATAGCTAAAATGGTTGTGAGCAAGCTTAAAATGGCATTAGTGTGAGTTGTTTGGCAGCTCTATTATACCCCGATCCCTCCTGGGTTGCAGTAGTCAGTGGGGGCCACCCCTTTCTGATCCACTGGCACTCAGCCATGACGCTTATGACCATTATGGCCTTCTATAAACACTGAGGGAATTTCAGGAAGTCTATTTCATGAGAAAGAATGGTGGTTCTATTTGCCAATTGCAGAATTGTGGAATGAAAAGTAATAGTAATTATTACGGACAAAAATTGGGAGGCTTTCTGGGCCTTTGTCTAATGTAAAATGGTCCAGCTACTCTCTAGCCTCATAGTACATCCTTACAGAGTGGGATAGAAGAAGATATAGAAGCCAAGTGACTTTGACACAAATTACACCACCGGTGTTGAACTGCATGAACAGAAGGAAGCAACTAGACCAGCGTTACAGCACAAAGCATCACCACCAGGCTTCAAGCAAGTGGGTGGGAGGGAGCCATTGGAGCAGCACTGCTTTGCAACCATCCAGGGGAATCCTGAGAGATCCAGACTTTAAGGGGGTTGAGCTAAGGAAGAAGGCTCCTAGCATTAAGTGGAAAAATGTAGAGACCTTTGGGGAGAGTAGGAGGAGAAGAGGGAGAAGGGAGGGTCATCCATTCAGGAGGTACAGCATTAACTGTGGCAACAGTTTTTTGCTGATGTGTCTGCTGTGACATGGACCATATCCACAACTCTGAGCTGGTGGAGAAGACAGTGGTGGCTTGCTTGCTTGCTTGCTAGAGTAGCTGGCATTCAGGACAGGAAGCAAGGAGACCCCTCAGGACAAGAGGTAATTATTTAGACTTTAGTCCACTCCCTGTTGTGTTGCACCTGTGAAAAGAAAAGGAAAACAATAAAGTAAAAAAAAAAAGAAATTTGGTGAAGAGTACTTAGTGTTACATTACTGATGGCCATGCCATGAAATAACGCAACAGTGCCCCAGACCAAGGAGGAAGAGTCTTACTTGCTGGAGGAGGGGGCAACAGGACAGACCTGTGAAGACTAAAGTGCAATTATTTAGACTCTAGAAAAGTAGTCATTATTGTGGTCACATCGTATATTTGTTGTCCACACCCAGTCTTGTTACCATTGCCAGTCACCATCTGTGAAGATAAGATTGACATTATTTTGCCTCAGTCAGCCACTGTGGTGGCTGCTCAATATATCTGTTGCCCAGTCCCAGTCTTATTACCTGTTGCCTTTGAAGACAAGACTGAAACTATGTTTTCCTCAGATGGCCTGTGTCATAGTGTACCTGTAGAAGGAAAACAAAAATAAAACAGGAAAAAATGAAAGAAATGTGTAGAAGTATGCTTACCGTTACAGTAGTGATGCCATGAAGTGCACGATGGTGCCTCAGACAGGGGTGGAGGAGTCCTTCTTGTTTGAGGAGAAGGCAGTAGGAGAGGGCACCTGTGAAGACAAGAGTGAAATTATTTTGAGACGAGTCCACTTCCTGTCATGTTGTACTTGTTGAAAAAAATTGAAAACAAAAAAAAAATGTGGGAATAATACTTACCGTCACATTAGTGAGGGCCTTGCCATGTAATGGCATCATGGTGCCCCAATGGTGGAGAAAGAGGAGGAGGCAGCTTACTTGCTGGAGGAGGAGCATTACTTGCTTGCTAGAGTGGAGGAGACATGTGGATCATGTTCTGGCAATTGGATGTATACATTATTCATCATCATTCTTTTCCAGTTGATGAATGTTGTGCAGACTCATAATTTCTTTTTTTTATCTCAAATAATATCTTGATTTTTCTTAAGGGGATGTTTTTACATATCTTCTGGATTTTCTGGTTAGTATACTGTGGTACTCTTACACATTCAGGACTTTTCTGGTGGTGTGGTCCACACACAGGTGGTGATGGTGGGGAGGGTGGCATCAACTGCTGTTTTTGGCACAAACAAAAGCATAGTACATAAAGTGGACTTTCTTGTACCATATATTTTCCCACTTGTGTTCAGGTTGTGTGTGATCATCAGTTCACACACATATAACATTACAGAGTACAATATGTGCATAATGGTACATTATTTTTGGAATCTGAAAGTGGTCCCTGGGACCAGTGCACCAACCCGGTTAACAAACAAACAAATATACAGTAGAAGCAACATTATGAAACTGTATTAAGGTTTATGCTGCACACTGTCACTGATAATTACATACTGATGCAGTGTTTGTGTCTGAATGACTAAGTTCACAAACCTTACAAATATTCAAAAATACAGACAACTGTAAATAAAATAAGAACTCCTCAGAGTTTCTCAACTCTCTAGAGACTAAGAATATCAAGCTGGCTTTTATGAAAAGTGATGATATTGGAGACAAATCACCATTTTTGCAGGGAACAGCAGAGAGCAGACCTCACTCCTTCACTGTCTCTAAGCACTCTACTGAACACACACACACCAGTAATTCCTTTACTTTGGTTTCACTGTGCCATGTGAGCTGACTGGGGACAAGTCACATGGTATACTCTCAGTGACAGCAACAGGTGAAGAACTTCACAGCGAACTTTAGCAAAGTTCTACTTTACACACCTCATAATGTTGGCATCACTATGCAAAATGGCAGTTTGCAAATGTGAACTAAATTTGCCGAATTGCCCTACTTAACCAATTAATTGGTGAAACAAATTTTTAGAATTTTGCACACCACTAGTCTGCACTCTTTGGTTGATTTATGACTGCTAGGTGGGTTAAGACACTCTACCTCATACATTTCTACCTCACTCTCTCCCACAGGCCAGCACAAGAAAACTATGCCATGGGCAAGACAATGAAGTACAAGAACATGGGGTGCTACTACCTGAAACCCACATGGGCCGGCTGCTATACACAGTTTACCCATCCCGGATTATCTAAATATGCAGGACACTGAAGCAATGAGGTGATGGAAATGGCAACTGCCAAGAACATAACTCCTCCAGTAGTTACCTAAGTGGAGCTGCTATTTCAGTGGCTTAAGAAGCTAAAAGCTAAAACCCCAACCACTCTGGCCCAGCTGAAAGATAACATGGGTTCAGTCAATCAGTCAGTGAACTGCCCACCAAGAAACTGAGGATGACACAAGATGAAGACATTATACCACAAGGGTTGGACTCCAACGATAAGCAGGAAGGAGATCCAACAGACAGCAATAACATGGACAAACTCATCTGCATGGTCAGAGAAGTCCCGAAGGTCTCATCTGAGACTGAGTAGCCAACCACACTGAATGACCCCCTGCTGGCAGGACTAATGGTGCACAGACGCCACTTCCCCATGTATCATGCACTTGAAGTCATCTTCAAGAAAGATGCATGATGGGCAAGACCTACTCAATGCTAACAGTCAAAAAAGATGCATGGTTCAAGCCTCCTAAAGTTGGCCCTCCACTGTCTGCTTATCAATGTGCACTACCATCCCAATACAGACTAGTGCAGCTCTCAAAGAACAAATGGATAAGAAAGTAGAGGAGCATTTGAAGAAGATCCATGAAATATCAGGGATGCTCCCCCGATGGACATGATAGCCTGATTCACCAGCAGGACACTATTAAGGAGGCTCAAATCACTTTTGTTAGCCATTTTGGAGACATCTGTCCATGCAGTTACTCTGGAGCGTGTCCTGCAGGCATCTTGTTATCTCACCAATGCCTCCTTAGAAGCTTTAAAGTTTGGTTACAGGATCACAGTCGTGGCCAGCTAAACCAAGAGAGTCCTTTAGCTGAAACTGTGGCAGGCAGACAAGTCAAGGACCACCCTGATGAACCTACCCTTCAAAGACGGCCATCACAGTGAAGCCTTAACTCCACTTATTAAGGACAGATGTAGAGGAAAACAGGGATCTGTGGATAAGGATGTATGCCACCCTTCTGGCTATTCTTTTCTTCCCAAACTCAAAGGCATCTGAACAATCCACCCCCCCCCCTTCCCCCATAAATGGGAGAATGCATCTCTGCACAGTTTAAACAACTGCTTCACAAACTTTTCCTGATTCCGCCAGCTTCAACACTCCCTCCACCCTCTAAAGCCATACTTTACTCCTCCTGCTGGGCTTGTCAACACTGGTCCAGCCTGACCTGGTGGCAGTGGTTGGTCTTGGGCTCCCATTTAGCGGGTGACATCTGTAAGAGTGTGGAGCCTCCAGCAACAAAAGGGGAGCCACTAGATGCTCTCCCTATAGCAACTCTGCACTATAATGAACTGCTCCACCAATGTTTCCTGATTCCAGCAACTTCAATCTGTCCTTCACATTCCAAAGTCCACACTTTACTCACCCTGCCTGGCTCCTCAGCAGCAGTCTCGTCCAGTCTGATGGCAGCAGTCAGTCTCTAGCATGCATTCAGCAGGTGACATCTGTGTGGGTGTGGAGCCTCCAGCAACAAAAGTGGAACCTCTCATGTGGCTCTCTGTAAAGAGGCTCTTCTTGTGAGCAGTTACTGCTGGACTGGCAGGAGTCACCAGTGGAAGTCCTCGAGTCACCAGTGGAAGTCCACAGAGGGAGGCTACTTTGTTTTTCTGTTTTATTGTTTTGCTTCCTTTTATTTTAGGTTTTGTTTGTGGTCTGGACTTTTAAGCTAACCACAGTACCTATATGGTTCATATGTTATCTGGTTAAACTGTTTATACTGGTTACTTATTGCAAGTCAAAACGTTCCCACTGCTTTTTTTTTAATTCTGTATTTTCAATGCTATGGTAGCAGTTGGTAATATTACAATTCTGGTTAAAACAGGGGCTGTTAAAATCCCTGATGAAGCCTCTTTTATAAGGCAAAGTGCTGGGTTACCTCTTGTACCACCTCAGTGTTTTATAAGGTTGTCGTGCACCTTTTATCTACTGCATATTTGTAGTTAATATGTTAATTTGTAAAATAAGAAACAATGTGTTTTCTGTAACACAGTAGTTTTTTGCTTTATTGACTGGCAAAAAATTGATTCTCCAAGTTCCTAGAGTTGTGCTGTAAGAGGTTATTAGGTGGGTATTTGAACTTGAGCAATCTAGGTGAAGTGTTGTCACTGATCCCAAAAATTATAGCTCATGCTCAGGGAGGGCAGTGTTTTCTTTCTTTCTTTTTTTTTTTTGTTTGTTTTCTTGTTTTGTTTTTTAGGTTTTTTTTCTACTAGCAATACAAAACTAGAAATGCACTGCCTTACACTAGATTTCAGTAGTCATATAAGTATAACATGAAACAGACATATAGATATATTTTATTTATTGTAACATCGGAATTACCACCCTTTCAGTCAGGGACTCGCTTCCAAATGCTCCACGTCAGGTTACAAAGAATACAAGTAAATGCAAGTTATAGTTACAGATAGATACATTGCAGTGAGCTAATATACATGACAATAGGGTGCGACCAGCTATTGTAAATAGAGCAACTGCAATTATATACAGGTGAAGCTGTGAGCCTATACAGAGAGGTAGCTAAAGCAAGTAATCAAATTAAACCAGCTGTGTCCTAATAAGATTAGATATACATATTATACAATAAATAGTAATTCATCAATTTCAGGGGGAACAGAAAATGGTTTAAGACCGCACTTTAGAGTTATACAAATGTGGTGATGGATACATTTATCAAAATATTTCTTTGCCTATAGAAGTTTGCAAGATTACCCCCCTCCCAGTATTTTTTAACATGTTTAGTTGTAAAATAATGGTTCTGACCACATACATCCACATAACAAATTATTCCACAGCTCCTACGAAGAGGAATTAAGATATTTCCACAATCTTCCTATACAGTATCTAGCATTAATTAAAGCAGCATTGCAACAAAACTGGGCAAACAAATTGTCCCTACCTTTTTTACTATAAAACAATTCCAGACATCTTTCATTTTTATTTGGTGGTAAAATTGTTCATTTTCACCAAATTTTTAATATTTTATAAATGTTTCAATTTAGTTTTTTCTCAAGAAAAAAGATGGCCCAAATATTGGGCTTAGAAATATCATTGTAGACCTAGTAAGAGTTGGGATCAGGAAAATAAAAAAAACACTCACAGTACATAGCATAGGAGGTACCTAGAAAAGTAAATTTGACAGGTATACTTATGTTTTCATTAATTGGAGCTGAAACTAGTGTAACCCCCATGTTCCCAGGGGTTACTAGAATCCCAGTTAGAATCAGTGGCAGGCAGGGAAGGCAGCTTGTGAAATGCCAGGTAAATGGGTTTCACACTGTCACACTCTGTTTTCAGTCTCAGTTGAGCTGGAGTGATGATGTAATCTTAGAACTCTCGCATCAGCATAAGCCACACTCTGGCAAGCAGTTGTCAGCTAGAGTAGAATGTTCAGTAGTCTGTACAGTGAGTTCCAGGAGGAGGCTTCAGCTTGCTGTGCAGTTCCTCATTCAGCTCTGTTAGAGAGCTACCTCTTTAGTTTTGGGCAGTTTGTTCTTACCCTAGAAGAAGAACATAGAAGACAGTGTCTGAAGTGGTGGAGACCTTGCTAAGTGGATTTTCCTTTGCCCCATCCCAGGAGGGATGGGGTGATCTTCAGGGTTCAGGGGCAATCCCCTCAATCCAGTCTGTCTGGTGAAGCTGCCTTGGACATCTTCATTTGTTGTGAGTACAACTTTTCTTCTGAGTAAGCCCAGGAGGGGCACCTACAACACCTAGCAGTGAATTTCTGTGTTAGAGGGACTCAGTCACTTAGACTTTCTGTTTTTTAAAAGTGTCTGCCTATGCTGGAGTCCAGTACGTGACCATACAAGTACAGAACTTTTAACTTTTGACACCTTTCAGGTGTGTGTGTGTATAGTATGTTAAATGTGATTTACATTTCAAGACAGCATCTACAGTTTTCTACAGTTGTGTGGTGTTATTAACCAGATGAATAGCTGAGTATAAACTTGGAAGCAAAAGGTGGGAGACCCCCTATCTGGAGTGACCCTGTTTACCTCTCCGGGTTCGGTTTGGGTGCCAGTACTTTTTCATTTAGTGAATCTGGCCAATGCTTAATGGAAGTAGTTACCCCTAGACGTGAGTTGTTTTCTCTAAGTTTACCCCGGTATGGTGGGTTTTGAAAGTTCCTGAGCCTGGATGTGCTCCTTTGTGGTCATGTGTACCACTTTCATTCCTAATGAAATATGAGAAAGTGTCCTAGTACTGGCCATGTGTGCCTAGTCGATAGGAAATGTACCGGTTCTGGCCGTGTGTGCCAATCTTCTTTTTAGAACCAGGGTGTTTGCTGTTTTGTGCTACTTCAGCCTATGCTTAATGGGAATGTCAGGAATTTCTGTACCCTGGAGAATCTGCAATACCAGTATGTGTAGCCCTGTAGGGGTTCATCTTCACTTTGTGATTATTCCTACTTTGTTATGTGAATAGAAGCCACATTCTAAAAAATCCCAACCTGGTTTGGACAGTATTGTTATTGCTTCCTTGTCTGGATTTACTTGGGTGCCCCTGCCTAGAAGTGCAAACCTAGCATAATTATAAGCAAATGTTTTCTCTCAGGGACCTGGGTTGCTAGCCATGGTCATTGGTCCCACCAGGTGTGTGCCATGTAGCCACACTTGGTTGACTGTTTAAGTGTAACAGTCAGGTCACCTAGCCTAATGGTGGTCATTTCTCTGTTTTCCAAATCTGTATTCACTTACTGTATGTAAACCCCCACCCCTCTCATTTTCCCCTAGACGTTTGTGGTGAGAGGAGCAGCCCTGCTAGTTAAACAAGGGGGAGGGGGCGGTGGGGGGGTGGAGTAACACTAGCTTTTTGGGGAAAACATTTTTTTCATTGTACTGTTGCTTTAACGTAATTTTAAGCAATTTACATCTAGTCCCAGCTAGTTGAATTTGATAGGAGGTGGTACCCAGTAAGCATAATTCAGTCTCTTTTTGTAGACTGGCATCCAGAACTATATTGATTCATTGAAATATAGTGTATGGCAAGACTTTGTTAAGCATGGAATTCCATGCCTTTTAAAATGTCGTTCTGCTGCAGTACTGACATTAGTACTACAACAATACAGACATCATAAGACAATGAGCTGCTGATAAGCCGATTGGCAGATGTGCTACTACCACTTGTGCTGTAGTGAGCATGTGGTGAGTAGTGCTTTCACAAAAATAAAAATGAAGCACACAAAATAAAAAAAAAAGACCTGTGGTATGTTTTTGCACCATACACTATATAGAATAGTGTATGGGAGCCCCAATACACAACAAGGCTATTTGTTCACCTCACTTCTCTCTCTAGGCCCTGGTTGTCCTGGTAACCACTCAGTGAAAGAATAGCCTAGTCGTGTATGGGCTCCCATACACTGTTCTATAAATGGTGTATGGGGGTATGTGATTGTGTATGGTGGAAACCCATACAGTGAAGGAATTGGCTCTGCTGCAGTAGTAGTGTACATATTGAAGCAGAACAAAAAGCATTCTGCTGTAGTAGGTACATCGTACTATACCACCGAGCAGCAAAAACAAAGTGACCAGATCAGCTGTTGAGTCAAGATTCAGCTGCTTATGGTTTTCTCTAATAGCGTACAGTATTTCATGCTTGAAAACAGTTTAAGCATTTGCCATGACCCAGATTTACAACAAGCAGTACATACTTGCTGATGGTGGGGACAGATGGAGTATTTCACCGAGTGGGTTGTTCTCCTCCATGTGGGGGGGGGGGTGACATGCGCAAGTCCATTGATTATTGTAGATGAAGGTCAAAGGACAGACCAACCCCTGGGTTACTATTGACCTTTTAACTCTGCTCAAGCACAGAGACAACCTCTGGCATTGTGCTCGTGCAACTCCGATGCAAGTAAACATACAATTATACAAAGCAGCCAGAAATGATTGCACTCGAAAAATACGGAATGCTAAACGCAGCTATTACAAAGAGGCTCTGACCAACTCTTGGGGCCAGGGAAACAAATTCTGGAACAACATGAAAGAACTCACAGGCAAGGATCCTAAAGCACCACCCACTATGCTCAACCTTCATGGCACTCCTACACTCGACCTAGGTACCATCACCAGCACTTTTAATAATGCATTTACAAACCTGGACAGTGTCCTTCCACCAAATTTTTCGATGACCTCCCCTCCAGCTCCTCCCAAGTTACCCCCCAACTAGAACATACAACCCCAAAGTTTTTTTAAGGAGGTCCCACCACAAGTAGCTAGAAAATACATTCAAAAGGCCATCGGCAAACAAGGGTACAGTGGTGACTCCTTGACCTGAAACTGCTGGCACAAGTCCTCATGAAATCTTAGAACCACTTACAAAGATCTTAATCTCTCGCTTAGATTGGGCCATTTCCTCTCTCTGAAGAAAGCCACTGTCACACCGGTTCCACAAAAGCGGAGAGATAGGACACTGCACACCAATTACAGACCTATCTCTCACCCTCCCCCACATCCAAAGCACTGAGCGAATAGTGTCGGACCAACTAGTTGAATTCCTGGATAAGTACAATGTACAGTGCCCAGAGCAGCATGGCTTCAGAAAAGGGCACAGCACCACCACTGCACTACTGGAATTTACAACCTTCATCCATGCCATGCTTGACAAAGGGAATTGTGGAGGGGCAGTATTTATAGACCTTACCAAGGCATTCGATACAGTTAACCACTCCCTACTGCTCAAGCAACTGTCCTCCATTGGGATCTCCAGCGACGCCCTTCCATGGTTCACCAGCTACCTTGATAATCGGATGCAATATGTAAGGATTGCAGGGATCTCTTTGGATGAGAAACCGGTCCACTCCGGAGTCCCCAAGGGGTCTATTCTGGGCCCTCTACTCTTCTCCCTCTTCATCAACAATCTCCCCAGTGCCTGCCACCAAAAAATATTACTATACGCAGACGATGCAGTCCTGTTTTCCAGCCACCATGACATTACAGTCCTTGAATCCCAGCTGCAGCTCGACTTCAAGCACATCGAAGATGGGTTCAATTCTCATAAACTTGTCCTGAACCACAGCAAGACTAAAGCCATGTCTTTCTGTAACCGACAGAGCTGGCACAACTCTCTGTCCCTCACTATCAAGAACCATGCTGGGAACCCACTCGAACATGTCAAGGAGTTCAAGTACCTTGGTATTACCCTGGATAGTACCCTCTCCTACACTCGGCATATTGACACTGTTGCCAAGACCGCCAATATACAGATTGGACTACTACACAAACACAAGCACTGTATGCCTGTGGATGCCCTTAAGCTAGCCATCTACAGCTCTGTCACCTCTATCATTGACTACGGCCTTGCCATCTATGGCTCTGCCTAAACAAGTGCCCTCCACAGGATCTCAGTTGCTCTCAACAAAGCCTGTAGACTACTGACGGGTGCAGCCCGACAAACTCACACCTGTGACCTCTATGCACAGGCCAGCTGGCTACCCCTACACAGCAGACTACAATACCAGACCTGCTTACTTACCAAAAAGATTCTCCTTGGTCTCATGCCACCTGGTGTTAGCTCACTCCTTACTACCTACAGTGGCACTCAACAAACACGTGGTGCCCAATCTCTAACCTTTCAGGTTCCCAGATGTCGTACCTCCATGGGCCAGTGGTCCTTTATCTATAGAGCCGCTCAATGGTTCAATTCCCTCAATAAAAGGCACTTTCCCTACTACACTTGGACCCTTCAAAGGAATCTCAAACTTTACCTCACCTCTACCACTCAATGTGACTGCTTCTCTGAACAGAGATCCCTCTAAACACCTCCCAGCTCACTCATGTCTCACAGCCCGCCCTTTCCCAGTCTCATTCCCTCTGGCACTGGGCCTTCCTTGTGACTCCTTTCCTACTTCACATCTCCACTGGTACAAAACATTTTCCACCACCATCGGACAGTGGCCCATTAGCCTGCCAACTTCCTCTCCTGGTCGCACGCCTGCAATACTAACTGCCTATGGTGCCCTCTATCTCTTATTGTTACCGCAGCCAGCTGCCTACTCAAGCTGCTCGTTATATGAATATTATCTCAAAGTATGTTATAACTGAGTATCTCTATTTTTTCTTTTAGTTGTTTTGGTTGTTTATTGTGCATTCTTTTACTACCTCTGTATGTATGTTGACCCTCATCCTTTGACGTGGAACCTTTGTAAACGAGCAGTTTCTGCTCAAAGGTATTTGTAATCTGAGAAATTAATAAATAAATAAAAAAATAGTATCTTTTTCAATACAGGAGCAAACCATTATATGTGGATTAGCAGGCTTTCTTCCAACTAACATCGCAACCTGTTTTTTTTTTTTCTGTATTTTCATTATCGCAGTACAGGTGTCTCATACACTATGCAGAACAGTGTATGGGACGCAATGTACAACAAGGCTGTGTTTTTGTTGCAGGGTTACCATGACAAATGGGGGCTCTGGAGCTTTGCTTTCAAGGCCACTGTCATCATGGCAACCTCTCAGTGGAAATGTAGCCTTTTTGTGTATAATTTCCCATATCCTATTTTATACATTTTATCCCCAAATGAAATTAAGTTCAGACAAAGTGCCATAACATGCAAAAGTGTTGCCACCTCTTTCTTACATCTATGACATAGGGGGGATATGGAATAATTACATTTATTCAGGAGGTATGTGGTATAATAAATTCTCTGTAACAAATAGTACTGTATTTGATTTACTATATTGTTCATAGATGATTTCCATGACAAACATATTAAATTCCATTTTCTTTGATATAGGCTAATCCCGAGTTCTGTTTCCCAATTATATTTTAATTTCTCAATATTTTCCAAAAGGGGTTCCACAATATATGCATATATTTTAGATGTTTATTTTGATCTGTTTGGTTACATATAAATTATATCAAATAGATCATTACTTTTTCCACAAATTTTGTTTTTAGGCAATGGTTTTCCAGAGCCATTCTAGCTTGTAAATAACTGAAAACATATCTCCTAGATAGTCCAAACCGTGATTCAATTTCATAAAATTATTTTAAAGTGCCTCCCATAATTAAATCATCCATTGTCTATACCATACTCTAACCATGCTTTAATAAACTAATAAAACTGTGTGGAAGTTGTTATTCAAGACTGGGGTAAGTTTATTCATTTTATTATTATTCCCAGTTCTTTTTTGTACCTTATTCCAGATATTAAGCATATCTCGCAGAAAGATATTATATTGCCAAATAAGAAATGCAGTAGTTTTCTTATCCCAGTTTTGGACCACTATAGATTCACTTTTTTAAATGAGTTCTGACGTGTTTACATATAAGCCTTGCTACAGTGGGACTGGAGGGAAGCATTAACAGATAATAGTTTGGACAAAATGTGGGACATTTTGGTAAACAAAATAAATGAATGCGATAAGGAATGTATACTAACCAGGAAGAAATACAGGAGGGGTACAAAATCACTAGCAAAACAAACAAAAACTATTCAAAATCATGAAACAAAACAGAGGTAAATTGCTTAAAACTTAAACATCTATAAAATACAGTTAAACAGGAGGTTAGGAAAGCCAAAGCATCATATGAAACTATACTAGTAAATAAAACAAAAGAAAATTGTAAAGCCTTTTATGCATACTTTAATGACAAAAAAGTGTAGGTCAGACCATAGGACCATTAAGAACAGCAGATGGTCAAAGGGCTATTACTAATAAAGAGATGGCAGATACTCAAAATCTTGATTTTGCATCCATTTTCAACAATAACCTGAATATGCCAGACGTTAACTGGAGCACCTTTGCTGCAGGCACATCCAAGAGCAGGGTCATTCTTGATGCCCTATGGGGGCATGCCTCAGACAGCTAGTATTGGAACCCACTCAGGAGGGAGCAATCTTAGACCTGGTACTCTCAAATGGGGATGGAGAAAGAATCTCAGATTTAGAAGTGGGTAGCCATCTGGGAACAAGTGACCACCAAACAGTGTGGTTCACGATAAACACAGCCATGCAATCAAGCCATACAAAAGCAAGAGTATTGGACTTTAGGAGGGCTGACTTTGGGAAAATGAGAGAGTGCCTCAGTAAAGCACTAGCAAATAGGCAAGAAGGAGGGGTGGAGGAACAATAGGGAGTAATCAAAACAGCCATCACAGAGGCAACAAGCCTTTGTGTAAAGCAAATCAACAAAACACAACGAAGGAAAAAAACACTATGGTTCTCAAAAGAGGTGGCAGGGAAGGTTAAGGAGAAAAAGATAGCATTCAGGAAATATAAGGAAACACAGAAGGAGCAGGACAGAGAACTTTATCAGTTAAAACAGAAAGAGGCTGGAAAGGCAGTCAGAATGACAAAAGCCCAAACTGAGGAAAGGATTGCCAAATCTGTTAAGAAGGGGGATAAGACCTTTTATAGGTACCTTAGGGAGTGAAGAAAGACCAAAGGAGAGATACTGAGGCTTAATAAAGGGGAGGTAATGTGGGTAGACGGTGACAGTAAAAAAGCAGGGATACTGAACGAATATTTCTGTTCAGTATTCACAAAGGAAGAGGAGGGGAGGTACCTAAACCAAACAAGAGAAACACTCTGAAGATGGGGTTGATACCAGTCCATTTACAGAAGAAAGGGTTCTGAAAGAGCTAATAAAATTGAAGGTGGACAAAGCAATGGGCCTGATGGATTCACCCAAGAATTCTAAAAGAACTAAGGTAGAACTAGTGACACCGCTGACTACTCTCTTTAACAAATCATGGGAGGATGGGGTGGTACCTGAGGACTGGAGGAGGGTGGATGTGATTCCTCTTCACAAAAGTGGAGCAGGACAGAGGCGGAAACTACAGACCAGTTAGTTTGACCTCAGTGGTAGGGAAAATGATGGAATCACTTCTGAAGGAAAGAATTGTTGAGTACTTAGAGGCCAGTGGGGCACAGGACCCAAGGGCAGCATGGATTCACAATGGGAAGGTCATGTCAGATGAATCTAATAGACTTCTTTGACTGGGTGACCAAAGTAGTAGACCAGGGAAGGGCTGTGGACATGACTTACCTAGATTTTAGCAAGGCATTTGATACAGTCCCACACAAAAGATTAATACACAAGTTAGCCAGCCTTGGAGTGGGTCCCAAGGTGGTAGCCTGGATAAAAAATTGGCTAGACAACAGGATGCAAAGGGTAGTAGAAATGGAGTCCACAGTGAAGAAAGAAGGGTTACTAGCGGGGTACCGCGGGATTCAGTACTGGGACTGGTCCTTTTTAATGTCTTTATAAGTGACATTGCAGAGGAACTGGAAGGAAAAGTATGTCCTCTGCAGACGACACAAAGATTTGCAACAGGGTTGATACACCAGATGGAGTGGGAAGGATGAGAAGGGACTTGGCAAGGTTGGAGGAATGGTCAAATGTATGGCAGCTCAGATTCAATGCAAAGAAGTGCAAGGTAATGCACCTGGGAAACAAAAACCCAGGGGAAGAGTACACAATGGGGGGTGAGATCCTGACAACAGTAAAAATAGAAAGGGACCTGGGGAAAATTATACCAGATGACCTAAAGGTGGGCAAGCAATGTGAGAAGGCAGTAAGGAAGGCTGGGGGGATACTGGGATGCATAGGGAGAGGCATCAATAGTAGAAAACAGGAAGTCATTATCCCTCTGTACAGACAGTTGGTGAGACCCCATCTGGAGTACTGTGTGCAGTTCTGGAGACCCCATCTCCACAAAGACATAGACAGAGTGGAGGTTGTCCAGGGCAGAGCAACCAAAATGGTGCAGGGTCTGCACCAGAAGACATACTGAAGAAAGACTAAAGGAGCTTAATATGTATACCCTTGAGGAAAGGAGGAGAGAGGTGACATGATAGAAACTTTCAGTACCTCAAGGGAATCAACAAAGTCCAAGAGGGTGGCATCTTTCAGAAAAAAGATGTGCAAGAACAAGGGGCACAATTTGAAGATAGAGGGGACAGCTCAGAGGTAATGTGAGGAAGTATTTTTCCAGAGGGTTGTGGATGCATGGAACAGCCTCCCTGAGGAGGTTGTGAAGTCAAGAACAGTGGGGAATTCAAGAATGCATGGGACAGACATAAGGCAGTCCTAGTGGGGGTAGGAGGAAGTATGCTGTTGGTTAACTAGGATCTGCAGCTTATCTGTTAGGTAGGAAAATGGGCAGACTAGGTGGGCCAAGCAGTCCTTATCTGCCATCAAATTCTGTGTTTCTATGTTTCTATGTAATAACGATAACTCAAAACTAATGGGCACACAGAGCAAGGTTCTCCAAAGTCCTATTAATATTGAAACCAGCGAGGTCAGGAACAGGTTATTACAACTAAATATAAATAAATCAGCAGGTCCTGATACCCCACATCCCAGATTTTAAAAGGAAGCAGCAAACGAGATAGCATCACCAGTTAGCGACATATTCCAGCAATCTTTAAACAAAGGAGACGTGGTCTCCACTTGGAGAGAGGCAATTGTCATCCCATTATTTAAGAAAGGGGACAGGAAATGCCTGTCTAATTACAGGCCAGTAAGCCTAACTAGTGTAGTGTGCAAGATCTTAGAGGGTATAATAAATGACTACATCTTCACTTTTCTCGAAGAAAATAGACTAGAAGATGACACACAGCATGGGTTCAGAAAAGGGAGATCATGCCAAACCAACATGCTTTAGTTTTATAATGAAACAAGCAAGCACTTGGATCAGGGTAAATTGGTTGACGTGGTCTTCCTGGACTTTACAAAGGCATTTGATAAACTGCCACACAAACAACTGATATCCAGACTACAGGCAATAGGAATCCCAGAAAACATCGGGGCTTGGGTAACATCATGGCTTATACAGAGGAAAGAGAGAGTTAGCATAACAGGGGCATTGTCAAATTGGACAGAGGTACCCAGTGGAGTACCACAAGGGTCAGTATTGGGGCCATGTTTATTTAGCATATATGTCTCCATACTGCAATTTAGGAATGAGAAGGTTTGGCTGACCAAATTTGCAGGTGATTGTTGCTTGGGTATAAAATTAACAGAAAAAGATGATTACACAATACTTCAGAAAGCAATGGATCACTAAAACACTTCATGCAATACTTACCAATTATATCTAAAATCCTGAGGAATGCACCATTATGCACCTTGGCCACAAAAGACAAAAAGCAAACTATCATCTAGGTAAAATTGGCCTAAAAACTACAACAAAAGAAAGGGACCTAGGAATATCCATTTCAAATTACCTTAAATTTGGACCCCATTGTAACAAAATCAGCAGAAAAGCAAATGGAGTACTAAATTGTATTCTGAGGCACATTATTAGCAGGGAGAAATCAGTCATGGTCACACTGTATAGCACACTGGTGAGACCTATACTGGAAGATGGTGCCCAGGTATGGGCCCCATATCAAAAGAAGGACATAGCCAAATTGGAGAATGTTCAAAGAAAGGCCACTAAATATATAAAAGGGATGCAAATAAACGATTACTCCAGAAGACTCAGCAACTTAAACATGCTATACTGGAGCATAGAAGATTAAGGGGCAATATGTGTTTACTGCATACATCCATAACAGATCATGACATGAGTGAGAAGTTGAGGCTAGCACTCAGGTGTAAAAATTATAACACAAGGGCTCATTCATTCCAGCTCACAGGGGAATGCTGCAGAACATGGAAGAGAAAGATGTGGTTTAATCAGAGAGTGATCACTATTTGGAATGAGCTACCAGGCTCAGTAATAGAAAGTCCCTCTATGGATGTGTTCAAACATTGCTTGGATTAATTTTTTCATTAGGACTGAAAATTAGGCAAGCACTATGGATGAAAGTCCCTTCAGCTCAGTATGGACCTGTGATATCTAAACCCAGAGTGGGGGGTTCCTTATTTAAGCATTCTTTTAATGGTTCTAGTATAGTTGAGGGCTGATACAGTTCAAAATCTGTCAGTTTCAATCCTGCTTTGTTAGCGTGCACCATTAATTTTCCTTTTTTTTGGTCTCAGTCTTCCTCCCTCCCATCTAACTCACAAACTAATCTTTGTGTCTTATATTTCACATTTTGCAGGTACCATCGTATTTCATTGAGTGTAGCAATGCCAGACAGAGTATGTACCTCAGACTATAACCCCTCTTGTCTATCATCCAGGACTGGCTCAGTCTAAATAATTTGATGAGATCTAGAATTTGTTGAACTAATCTGGAGGAATTTGATTTTAAGCCTCAGTTTATAGCCTCCTGAATTGAGTATTCTCCTTTAGTTTTTCTTATGTCTATAACTCATAGGTATGGTGACCTAAACTAAAACTTATGTTTCAGCATCAAGCTCAAACTGTCATTTAGGCATGGGTTATATACTACTGATAAACAGTTATAACCTTGGGAACAGTTAAAATATGAATTAGATATTATGACTTTTGACCTTCATTACAAGTAGATGGATAGCTCTACTGTTTTATTGTTAAGCTTTCCAAAGTCGTTCAACTGAATATAGCTGTTTCATTATGTTTTGCATGGAGGATTCACTTTAGCTCTACATTATGGTAAGTCATTTGGTCTTCCGAAAGGCAATGCTGCCAATTATAAACCCAATTCCAATTCTTGTGTTGGATCTCCCTTTTTGTAATTCTCCTCAACTTTCTTGACTTTACCTCTAGTCTTATTTCTCCACTTTTTCACTTTTTCTGCCATCTATCCCTCTTTTCCCTTCCTGACTGGACATCTTCTGGTCGTTTAGCTATATGTAGTATTTAAATTGTGAATAAATGGCTACTTGCTAAGACTGCATTCTATCTACATGTATTTAGTGATGATTTAAATCGTGTATAACCCATATAATTATGAATTGCAGATGATTTTTGTTTGGTACTCAAGATTTGCACTAATAGGGGCTTTTTAGCTATTGAACGTCCTTCTTGGGTTTGAATAAAAATCCCTTTTTGAGGCTTGAGGTAGCAGCAGAATCTTTCTTTTAAAAGGTTTTTCTTTTACAGGTACTTATCTAAAAATGTGAAGACAAGAATAGTGAACTTCCTGAATTAATAAAACTGCCTTTTCCTATCCTCCTCCTCTATTTTGCTTGGATTTAGCCATATAGCCTTTTTATACTACTACTAGCTCAGCTGGGCTCTCTGCATATAAGTTTGGCTATTTATGGTGGGGGGGGTTGGTATGTTTTGTTCAGCTCACTTTGTTTATTTTATGCAAATCCAAGATCATGAATTTGTATATTCTTGTGAATGGTTAATTTAAATCTTGCACTTCTTCCTGTATATTTCTTTGAGCTCTGTATCTGTAAGTATGCACTCTATAATGGACATACTTGCATGGTTCTAGCTCCACGCTGTGATGAAGGCTCAGAGTGAGCCGAAGCACTGGGGTAACTAGTCATGCCCGTTGTTTGCACTGGTTCATGACAATAAAAGCCTAGGAAACAGCTGGATAGTGCCAGCTTGTTCAAGTTATACACAGTGCCTTCCATTTTTTGTGTGTTTCTGTGGTTTCCTCTTTTGGCTGTGTGCAGACAGCAGCAGCATTCGACCCAGAAGCACATCCTTCCTTGTGAGGGAAAGCGACCTCCCTGCCAGACTGCTCCAGTCTTCCAGATATGCAGAGAGAGCTGAGGGCAGTTATTATGGCAATCATCCAGTCATTATTGATTGACCAGGATCTGTCATGTTCCAGCAGGGGATCCAGTCTACTGCCATGGGGAGAATCTGACTGGATGCTCATCTGTCTCTGCTGGTCCATCCTGCACCAAGGCACTGGCATAACAGTGCCAAAAACATCTGGCTAGCATTCATGAATGTCATGCCACATGCACCTGTCCATGGGTGTGGCTCAGCAAACCCAGGTACATGCCTGTCATGTGTACCTGGCCCACATTAGTACATAGGGGTTACTAAATGGAATGGCTTGAAGCTGGTAAAGTAACCAATGCTTCTGATTCAGACTGGTTTATGAGGTATCTAGAAAAACTTCTAAAGTCCTGCACTATTTATAAGATAGTGTTTTCTTTTCAAATATAATAGGACATCATCTGCAAAAAGAGATATTTTTAAATATTAGTTATTATAATGAAATCCAGGCATATTACTACATTTCCAGGTATATTACTAGTTTTCCTGATAATTTTTGCCATTGGTTCAATTACCATAGTAAATAATAAAGTGGATCGTGAACACCCCGCCTGGTGTCCCTGTGCAGAATAAATAAAGGTGGAATAGCGCCACTGATTAGGACCCTAGTCTTTGCGGACTTGCATATTACTTTAATACATGCTATGAATTTTTGTACCCACATTTTCTGCTTTAAGGATATCAAACAAAAAAAGCCTCTTTACCCTATCAAATGCCGTGTCTGTGTCCAGGGACACCACCATGACATTTTTATCTATTGCACACTAAATAATATTCCTGCACTCCTAATGTTATTATATCCCCTCCTTCCTTTGTTGAGCCTGTCTAGTCAAGATGTATTATTAGTGGAAGAACCTGTTACAACCCAGATGCAAATATTTTTGTGAAGATCTTATGATCTGCATTGAAAAGTGAAATAGGCCAATACGAGACACACAAAGTATGATCTTTCCCTTTGTTTGGTATGACCAAAATCAGGGCTTCATCAAAGAAAGGAGGGATTAAAGTTTCAAAGGAATTAAATAACCAGACCAAAAAAGGAACCAAAACTCCTCTGAAATTTTTATAAAACTCAATAGAATATACACCATTCCTGGAGCTTTTCCTGATTTTAAATGTTGTATTGCATTCTCAACTTTGAATACTTGTTATAGGTTTATACAACTTTCCCAGTTTGAGTAGGTAGTGATATGGATTTGTTACATCAGTAGTATCTTGAGACTTGTATAAGTATTGTAACATTTTAAAAATTCTTCATTAACTGTGTCTTGGACAGGGGCAGCTTGACAACCAATAAGATAGCTGCCTAGACTTGTTGGCTCTCTAGTCAATAGCCTACATCCTTCTTGAATCTTACATTTTAGTATAGCAATCCCTCCCTTTTAAACTCAGTACCTGATAGCCTGATACTCAAGGTACTTGAATCTGTGCTCCGATCCTACATCTTGACCCCTACAGTGCTGATATCAGTCTCTGTTCAGTTCCATCATACCCTCGGTGTTATGGCAGGAAAATGACACCCCTAAGTGTGGCTTCACCGTGACCCTCCTGCAGAAATTATGGAAATAAGGACAATGTTCTCACAGCTGCTTCCCGCGATGAATAAAATCAAAGTCACTACTCAGCGATCACAAGAGGATATTTAAAACTTTGCATAGTGGGTCACATACACAGAGATGCAAGTTAAGAAGCATGAGGCCTACATGGACCATGTAGACGCTCACCTCAGCTCTGTGAGAAACTCAATCTAGAGAAATGTAATCGCTGCAAAACCTACAAACTGTGGGCTTCCCTGAAGGAGTAGGACAGGACACCAACACATTTTTACAAAATGTCCTTCCTGTCATCCTGAAATGTCATTGAAATGTCCTTCCTGTCATCCTGAACCTTTTTTTTTTGGTCTTTTGGTAATCAGGTAAGGCCCACTAGTCACAAATGCCTGTTTTCAAGGGCAACCTGGGAGCACTAGGCGGTTAAGTGACTTGCTCAGAGTCACAAAGTATACAAGTGGAGGTTGTGAGAATCAAATCCAGGGTTGGTCTGCTGGATGTACCAAGCTCATTCACAGTTCATTACTTTAACCTCCAGGTTATACTGCCAGCCCATTCACTGGCCCACACTTCTGGAAATTGAGTGATCCCATCATTCTCTTACACCGCCCCCAAGCTGGGGCGGCGGCTGAGACAAATCTTTGCTTCATTTCTTTGTTTCTCTGTAATGGAACGAATAATGCAGCTGGAGAAAAAAGGAGGTACCCTTTCTTGGCAAGGGCATCAAATCCATGTCTTCTCAGACTTTTCACCATCCCTTGCCAAGGGGCAGAAGGCCTACACATCAGTGCAAAAGGCCCTACAGCAGACTCAGACCCCATACAGCTTGTGCTATCCAGTCACCTGGAAATAGCTCATAATGTTTTCCACTCATTTAATTTCCCCAGCTGCAGCAGAGGAGTTTATTAGGCAGTCAACACCAGGGACACTTCTTACTGCAATTCCTGATCACCGTGATGCTCAACTCATGGACACTACTCTGGCCAAGGACTCCCGCAGCTTCAAGGATGCTGCATGAGGCCTACCTGACTTCAGCCATGACTCCGACAAGGACGACTGGCAGCCAACATAACATCATCATAGCAGAGGGGAAGGAGGTAACATGAACAAACCATCCTCACAGGACACCTTCACACTGTCTAGGTCCCACAGCCAGAGTAACAGTAAAGAGTCTGAGCACTCATTGGACAGCTTGGCTGAGATAACCACCACAAACCAATATGCTCCACTTAAACAAAAAGATGAGTGGCCTACAGCACTGGCCCGCTGGCTGCAGCACTCTGGCTGAAGAAACTCCAGCAGGCTGCTACTCCTCCAAGCTCTCCAGCAGTGGCTGTGGTTTACTCACAGGCCCTCTCAAAATAAAAACTATTGCCAACAACCACCCCTTCTACCTCTGAAGCAGACCACCTTAGACTGTACATCATGGGTCCTGAGTCCCATGCTGTTAATGCTCCCCCATTGTACCCCCATCAGAAATTTCACCGGCTGCAGCTCCTCCATCTGTGGCTCTTCAGAAGACACCAGAGACTGCATCACCCCACTCCTACACTGTGACTGTGGCCCCAACAGCTCCTAGTCCAATAAACTGCCTCTTTACTTCTTATATTGCAGTGAAATTATCATTCTTGCATTTCTCTGATGGTCATGCATGTGCAATTCTGTAGACCTGCCCTTGTTCCCATGCTCAAATTTAATTAACTGCTTGACCCTGCCTGAATCTTCTTAAAGGGGGCACCACATTTCTGACTGTCCAAAGACTGTATCCTTTTCAAAACTGTGCCCCTGCTTTCCAATAATAGGCTATGCATTTTGTCTGCTCACAGTTTGACTTGGCTTTCTCGCCCTTTATGTACAGTATGGTAGTGTGCATCCCTACATACTGTGTTAGATAGGATGATCACTGTGAAGTTACAGCACAAAGGTTTATTTAGTGTGGCTAACAGCCCAAGCTTGCTGCAGCTTGGGGGGTGGGAGCACAGGAGAGAATGCACCATACTACCCCCCGACTGTGGAAATAACTACACTTCTCCACATAAGAAGAAATCAAGACCAGCACCACTAGGAACATCCCACCATGGCTATTCCAACCTTCCTGTGCACTTATACTGCTCACTCGCTTGATACACTGGCTAGGGTGAATGCGTGGGAGTAGTTATTCTCCTGCATCTCCTGCCAGTAGGTAAGGCTGGCCTTTCACCCAAATTGGTTCATGTGTTCATATAGCTATGTGCCTATCCAAGGTACTGTACCTGCTGGTTTATTGTTACACTTTGTACCTAGTTTAACTTTATAAGCATATGTTACTACTGTTTTCAGGCTGTTCATTGGCCTCATTCCAGAGGCTATGATTAGTGAAGTCAGCTCTACCTGCCTCTTTATGATGTTTGTCTAAATATACTTAAGGGAGGGTCAGTCTACCCTCTCTGGACCTAGACCTTCCACTTGGTCTCCCTTTCTCACAGGGAGATCATGGCAAAGGGGTACTTAGTTCCCTCTGGTGTTATTCCACCAGCAAGCCTCCACCCATCCTCAAAATGTTGGCAGGATCAGGACTGGCTAAGGGCAGGTTGCAGGGCCACATATTAGTCCTGCCAGCCCTGTTATTATTACATATGTTCTGTGTATTGTTTCCCTTCTTTTTTTATTGTTTACTGCTTTCTGAGGGAATGCCACTCAGTCATTACACACCTATACCATTTTTAGTTTGCATCTCTCTTTGGTGCCTAACTGGGAGGAGCTGTTAATCCTAGGTGATAGGTTTAAATGTTTCATTTGCAAGCATTTAAACTAGCCAAGGGGGAAGGCACTGGAAAGGAGCAGGGAAATCCTAACTCCCCTCAAAAAAAATCAGGGTAGTAAGTGAGGTAAACACCAAGATAGATAGGTCGATAGGGTGAAGAGCAGGGGTAAATGGAAAAATTGACAAAGGCAATAAGGACAGAGATGGGGCAAAAGGGGTAAGGCCATCAAGAAATAGAGGTTAATGAGTACCAATGCCCATAATCCGGGCAACAAGCTCCCTGAACTGGTGGCCTTGAGGGAAGAGGGATGTCTGGATATCGTAGCAGTCACAGAAACATGGTACACAGAGAACCATGACTGGGATGTTAACATACCAGGGTACACAACCTACAGGAGAGACAGGGAGGGTAGAAGAGTGGGAGGAGTGGCTCTCTATGTAAGGGAAGGAATAAAAGCAACGGAACAAAAGAGTAAACAGGGAGGAGAGGAGGCACTGTGGTCACCTTAGAGACTGGAAATGGCACCACAATCCACATCCATACAGGGGTTGTATACAGATCCCATGTCAGAGGGAGGGAATGTACAAGGATATGATAGAAGGTATCCTTAGGATGGCAGAGAAAGGTGAGATACTGCTGATGGGGGACCTGAATATGCCAGATGTTAACTGGGGCACTTTTGCTGCAGCCACATCCAAGGGCAGGGCCATTCTCGATGCTCTACAGGTGGCATGCCTCAGACAGTTAGTTTTGGAACCCACTCATGAGGGAGCAATCTTAGACCTCATACTCTCAAAGGGGGACAGTGAGAGGATCTCAGATCTAGAACTGGGTAGCCATCTGGGAACAAGTGACCACCAAATAGTGTGGTTCACGATAATCTCAGCTGCAGAGTCAAGCCATACAAAAGTGAGGGTACTTGACTTCAGGAGGGCTGACTTTGGCAAGCTGGGAGAGTGCCTTAGAAAAGCACTAGTAAACAGGCTAGAAGGAGGGGTGGAGCAACAATTTGGAAACATCAAAACTACCATCACAGAGGCAACAAGCCTTTGTGTGAAGCAAATAAGCAAATCAAAATGAAAGAAAAAGCCACTTATGGTTCTCAAAAGAGGTGGCGGGGAAGGTTAGAGAGAAAAAGATAGCATTAAGGAAGTATAAGGAAACACAGAAGGAGCAGGATAGAGAACTGTACTAGTTAAGGCAGAAGGAAGCAGGGAGAGAAGTCAGAATAGCAAAGGCACAAACTAAGGAAAAGATAGCCAACTCGGTAAAGAAGGGGGACAAAACATTCTATAGGTACATCAGGGAGCATAGGAAGACAAAGGGAGGGATAGTGAGGCTGAATAGAATGGACGGTGAGTGGGCAGAGAGGGACAGTGAAAAAAGCAGGGATACTGAATGAATACTTCTGCTCAGTATTCACAAAAGAGGAGATGGGGAGGTGCCTAATCCAATTAAACAGAAGCACTCTGGATAGGGGGGTCGATCCCAGTCCTTTCACAGAAGAAAGGATTCTGAAAGAACTCCTAAAACTGAAAGCGGACAAAGCAATTGGGCCTGATGGAATTCACCCCAGAATCCTAAAATAATTATGGGGAGAACTAGTGACACCACTGACTACCCTTTTTAACAAATCATGGAAAGATGGTGTGGTACCTGAGGACTGGAGGAAGATGGATGAGATTCCCCTTCACAAAAGTGGGAGCAAGACAGAGGCAGGAAACTACAGGCCCATCAGTTTGACCTCTGTGGTAGGGAAAGTGATGGAATCACTTCTGAAGGAAGGAATTGTTGAGTACCTAGAGGTCAGTGGGGCACAGGACCCAAGGCAGCATGGGTTCACTGCAGGAAGGTCATGTCAGATGAATCTAATTAATTTTTTTGACTGGGTGACCAAAGTAGTAGACCAGGGATGGGCTGTGGACATGGCCTACCTAGACTTTAGCAAGGCATTTGACACAGTTTCACACAAAAGATTAATAATCAAATTAACCAGCCTGGGAGTGGGTCCCAGAGTGGTAGCCTGGGTAAAACATTGGCTGGACAACAGGACACACAAGGTAATTGTAAATGGAGTCCACTCTGAAGAAAGAGGGGTTACTGGTGGGGTACCACAGGGTTCTGTACTGGGTCCAGTCCTTTTTAATGTCTTTATAAGTGACATTGCAGAGGGACTGGAAGGAAAAGTATGCCTCTTTGCAGATGACACAAAGATATGCAACAGGGTTAATACACAAGGAGGCGTGGAAAGGATGAGAAGGGACTTGGCAAGGTTGGAGGAATGGTCAGAAGTATGGCAGCTTGGATTCAATGCAAAGAAGTGCAAAATAATGCACCTGGGAAACAAAACCCCAGGGAAGATTACACAATGGGGGGTAGTAACAACAACAGAAATGGAAAGGGACCTGGGGGTAATCATATCAGATGACCTTAAGGTTAGCAAGCAATGTGAGAAGGCAGTAGGGAGGGCTGAAGGGATACTGGGATGTATAGGGAGAGGTATCACCAGCAGAAAACAGGAAGTTGTCATCCCTCTGTACAGACAGTTTGTGAGACCCCATCTGGAGTACAGAGTCCAGTTCTGGAGAACCCATCTCTGCAAGGACATAGACAGGATGGAGGCAGTCCAGAGGAGGGCAACTAAAATGGTGCAGGATCTGCAAGAGAAGCCATATGAGGAGAAACTAAATGAGCTTAATATGTATACCCTCGAGGAAAGGAGGGAGAGGGGAGACATGATAGAAACTTTTAAATACCTCAGTGGAATCAACAAAATACAAGAGGGTAGCATCTTTCAGAAAAAGAGATGTGCAAGAACAAGGGGACACAATTTGAAGATAGAGGGTGGATGGCTCATGGGCAATATGAGGACTTATTTTTTCACAGAGAGGGTGGTGGACGCATGGAACAGCCTTGCTGAGGAGGTTGTGGGGTCTAAAACTGTGGGAGAATTCAAGAATGTATGGGACAGACATAAGGCAATTCTTGTGGGGGGTAGGAAGAAATAGGCTGTTGGTCAACTAGGATCTGCAGCTTATCCAATAGGTAGGGAAATGGACAGACTAAGTGGGCCAAGTGGTCCTTATCTGCCATCAAAGTCTATGTTTCTATGAAGTCCCTCCCCACCAAAGGTAGCCCTGACAGTGGTGGTCTTTTTCCCTCATTCCTGTGGCTCATCTCTCCTGCAATCATTAAACCCCTCACCTTCGATTTAACCTTGCCCACTACACAGTTGCCATGCCACACTCCTGGAAACATGTTAATGTTGTGTCTATTTGCAAAGCTGGTGATCCTCTTTCCAGAAAACTGTAGGCTCATCTCCCTCCTCCCCCATCTGAGCAAGCTGCTGGAGAAAATTGTGCATTTCCAGTTCACTGAGCATCTTGGAAAGTATGATCTACTGTGCCCCCAACAGCACAGTTTCCGTAAGTACCGCAGCACCACATCAACCTTAGCCCACTTCACTAACCATGTCCTTCGAAACATGGACTTGGGCAAGTCCACAGGTGCTGTATTCGTAGATCTGACCAAGGCCTTTGACCTCATTGACCACCCCCTCCTCCACTCCGCTTTCCTTCACTGTGGTTGCTCCTCTGAGACAGCCACATGGTTTATAAGCTATCTTGAGGGCAGGTCCCAGTCAGTTTTAAATGTGGCAGCCTCCTCTCATGCACTGCCTATCTCCATGGGGGCCCTCAAAGGCTCCATCCTTGGCCCCCTACTATTTTCCATTTTCGTAAATGCTCTCCAGGCTCAGAGTCTATCCTGTGAGGTATTCCTCTATGCAGACAACCTTATTCTTTATCACAGTGACAAGTCACTTGCAAACATCTCTACTCTTACACTTAACTACTGTGCTGCCTACAATTGGTTCCTCTCCAACAGGCTCCTGAAAAATGAAAAGAAAACTAAATCCATGCTACTTGGCTCCAAACCATTCCTTACTAAGGTCAGCTATGCTAACTCCTCTCTCCTTTTACTCACACCTGTAGCCCTCCCTCAGAAATGTCCCCAGTTTCAAATACTTAAGCGTTACCCTGGACCCCTCCCTTACTTTTGCTGAACACGTTACCAACTGTGTACGCAGAGTTAACCAGAAGCTAGGGGCTAGCAATCGTGCAAGGCAACCTTCCCATCCTTACTGATTACTGCTCTCCCATCTATTCCCCTATATTGTCAGCCCTGCGCTCAAGACTGAACTCAGTCTACAATAGTATCTGTTGCTTCGACCTCACTGCTCTCAATTCAATCCATCATAGTTTATTGTACCAGTCTATTGGTTGGCTCCCACTGCAAGGCCAGTTTGATTATGCCCTTGGCTGCTTAGTTGACAATACCATGAGAAGTGGCAACCTATCCCTATACTCATCCCTTCTCATGGGCAGAGTGGCATCTAGAAGCTTCCACGAGTCATAAGTCCCCCACACCCGGTAGTCCCTAGAATCTTCTTTACCATGGGCAGCAAAGCTTTTTCTGTCTTTGCCCCCTCCCTCTGGAAAAGACTCCCTACACTGCTCCACTCGTCTGCCTCCCATTTCTATTTCAAAAACAATTTCAATGCCTGGCTACAGTCTGAAGCCAAATGCCACTGTGCACCTAGGTAATCCCAGGCATCCCCATCCTCCCCCCCACCACCTAGGGCTGGGTCACATCCTCTCCTGAGACTCCCCTCCATCTCCTGCCCTCCACCCTCCCCCAGCATGGCTAAGGATATTGCCCCTACTGTTCTTTGCCACTACACTTATTTTAAGGTGGATTGTTGCACTGTATTATGAGTACTCATCTGCCCGATGACCTGTTTACTACTGCTTACCTGAATGTTGACTGCTTACCTGAATGCAATTGCACTTTAGTTTTATTTTATCTGATAATTTGACACCATATATTTGATCTCTGTGTTTTGTGACTATGTATTTCACCTGTCTGCTGGCCTTAAATGGCACCATGTATCTTATGTAACTTCTTTATGTAAAGACCACTTGTACTGTAATTCCTACACTCATGTTTGAAGCCTGTACTATTGTGTGTTTACCTGTATTTGCATTGCTTAATGTGCTATGTTTGTGGCTCAGGTCGTGACTGAAAATGGTCCTAGGATCAGTGCAGCTACCCGGTTACCAAAGACATAAATAAATAAAAATAAATAAATAAAGGAGGACACCCTCACCAATACAATACACCAGGTTCATAGATAACCCCACTGCCTATCAAAATGGCTGACGCTAACTTTATTATCACCTGGAATGTATGGGGTGTTAACTCCCCTATTAAACAAAAAAAAGTAATTTCTCTCCTCAGAAAGCTTGGGGCCCAGGTGGCATTCCTCCACAAAACTAAATGTGTTGCTGAAGAAGCTATAAAACTAGTAAGGGAATGGGTGGGGTGAAGCCACAATTCTCACCCTCCACTAAGCGAGAGTTCTCCATCTTGTGGCATAAGTCACTTCACAGGACAACAGAGGAGGTTTAAACCAATAGTGAGAGTAAATGGCTTCTAAACAAGTTCTACACCTCGTAAAGCTCTTTAATTCTACTGGATATTTATACATCCAGTGAAGATTCCCAAGTCTTTTTCCACCAGTTGCAGAGACTCAGATCTGAGTCTTATTCTCCCACTACATTACTTCTGACTGAGGGAGAATTTAACCACACCTGAGAACCAGCCCTTGATCAACCCTCCACTCTCTATAATCCACATCAGAGGTCCCTTGACATCCTGAAGCAATCCACGTGTGAGCTTGGCCTCACAGACAGCTGGCACAAGAACAACCCCTCAGTACAAGACTACACCTAACATACCATTCCATTAGTAGAGTAGATATCTGGCTTACCTCTCTTCAGCTCACAAAAAACACCGTCAACCTGTCCATCCACCCCATTTTGATATCTGACAATGCCCCAGTCTCCCTTATCATACTTTGAGGCCCTGCTGTTCCCAAACCTTGTTCAGAGTGTCTAGACCCCCTTCTACTGAAACACCCAAAATTTCTGCCCTCATTCAGAATGGAAATCCAAGACTTCCTGATACACAATGACATCATACAGATCTCCCATGCTACTTTGAGGAAACCATTAAAGCTGTCTTGTGGGTCTGCATCATTAGCTTTGTGGCAAAATGCAGGAAAGATAGGGAAACAGAAGCAAAGAGCCTAGAAGCTAAGCTTAAAGCAGAGGACACACTCAATGGTAATCCACAGGCAGACCCCTCTAAGGTGATTCACCTGTGCACTCTGCTACATCAACTATGTTCCAGGAAAGCCAAACTTGCACTTATTTGAACCCACCATAAATACTGGCAAGGAGGGGAATGGTTGAGCAAGGTGCTGTTTTACTGGCTTAAGAAAATACAGGTAGAGTAACACTTATCGGGTTTAAGAGATTCATGCAACCAAATACAGACCACTCTAAAGGAGCTGAACAAGGTCTTGAAAACATATACACCAAACTATTCTCCACCCCCCCACCCAAGAAACGTACTGTACACCTCCTTAGATCCCTCCATCTTCCCTCAATCACTGCAGACCAGAGAGACGCACTGTATGCACTGTTAACTGCTGAGGAAGTACATACGAACATACATACAAACATATGAAGAAACCAGGTCATTTGGTCTATGTAGTTTGCTCGTACTACTGGGTCCACAGCTTGAGCTATTGTCCCTGCCCCCTTCCCAACTACTCCCATCCTCCCTACCTATGATCTTTACCTTCCCCCTATGCCTATCCCAGCTTCTGTTGAAGCTGCACACTGTCTTCAATGAGACCACATCCAGCAGTGCATTCCAACTGTCCACTACAATCTCCGGGAAGAAGTGCTTTCTGACCTCCCTCCTAAACCTGCCCTCCTCCAGCTTAAGACTGTGTCCCCTCATGTTATGGTTGCCACTCATCTTAAAGAGACCCTCCTTATCCACCTTATTTATACCTTTCAAGTACTTGAATGTCCCAATCATGTCCTCTCTCTCTCTTGTCCTCCAGGGAGTACATGTCCAGTTCCCTCAACCTCGCCTCGTATGCCTTATCCTGCTGACCCGCTATCATCTTTGTAGCCCTCCTCCAGTCCTTCTCCAGTAGGTTAATGTCCTTTTTAAGGTGTGGGAACCAGTATTATACTCCATACTCTAGACGTGGCCTCACTTGTGGTATGTGCAAGGGTAGTACAACCTTCTCTGTCCTACTACTGATCCCCCTGGCTATGTATCCCAGCATCTTGTTTGCCCTTGCTGCTGATTTCTTGCACTGCATAGAGTGCTTCAGGTCACTAGTGATCATCACTGCCTGGTTCTTCTCCTCCTCTGATGCAGATACCTGGAATCCACTTAGATAGTACACCATCCTGGGATTCTTGGCTGTAATGTCCATAACTTTGTATTTCTTGACACTCAAGTCAAGATTCCAGATACCAGACCTCCTCCAAAGTTTTTTACAGATAATCCTGTAGGTCCTGTATCACTTCAGCTGTGTCCACTCTCCCTAAGAGCTTGGTGGCACATTTTGCCCTTAATGCCATCCCCAATGTCATTGATGAAGACACTGAACAACAATGGCCCCAGCACTGAGCCCTGCAGGACCCCACTGTTGACCTCTCTGGTGCCAGATAACTCTCCCCCAGAAACCACCCTCTGGGTTCTGTCCATCAGCCAGTTTTCCACCCATCTGGCCTTCTGATTCCCAGCCCTGAGATCCGCCAACTTCCTGATCAACCTTTTGTGGGGCACAGAGTCAAAGGCCTTGCTGAAATCCACATACAGGATGTCTACCACTTGGCCCCTGTCTACTGTCTTAGTGACCCAATCGAAAAAGTAAATCAGATTTGTCTGACATGATCTCCCCCCCATGAACCCATGCTGCCTTGCATCCTGGAGACCATGCTCATCTAGATATTCTACTGTACCAACCTTTCAAAAGTATTCATTTGGTATCTCTGCATTTCCCCCATTATTCTGCACCCACTCCTCCCCTTTCTTAACCATAACAATCCTGTCCTTCTTGTCCCTTTTTTCACTTATATAGCAAAAGAAGGTCTTCTCCCCCTTTTAATTCCTTCAGCTATCTGCAGCTCCTTCTGTGCCTTATTTAGCTGGACTTCCTTATTTGCCTCACTAGCCAACCTTAGGCAATTTTCCCCAGCCACCTCTCTCTTGGTTTTCCTGAATTTTCTATAGGCTTACCTCTTTCCCCTTACTACTTGGGTGACCTCAGAATTGAACCCGCTGGGTGCTTTGGCCCATGTGTTCTTCCCCCTGAGCCTAACACACTGTTCTGTGGCAACCAATATTCCTTCTTAATGATGAACCACCTTTTGTCCACCACCATATCTGCTCAGCCATCCTTGTCATGAGCAAACACAGATCTCTTTGGTGGATGGGTTCCTTATAGACCTTTGCCAATCCACAGAAGAAATGTTCTTCCCTCTGCTTCTCCACACTTTCTGAGGAGCTTTTTCAACAGGCAGCCTTCCTCTGATTATTTGTGAAGTGGTAATCATGGTCCTCCCCAGAAAGGGAAAGGACCCAGCTCTCCCTGGAAGCTATCAGCCCATCTAACTGATAAATGTGGATGCTAAAATCCTGACAATGGCCCTAGCAGTATCACATCAGGATATTGACATCCTGACAGCAAACACCACCACAGTGACAAATCATGCCAGGTCAAGATCTGTCGCTGTGGTGGTCTGCTATATGCCGACAGTTGGCACTGTTTCTGCCACTGTCAGTATGTCGACATCTATGTTATCGATTTCCTGACATGGAACCGGACCTAACCACTAGATTAAATGCATCATTTCCACCATCACCCATCCCTGCCAGGTAGGATTTGTACTGGGTGGATTAGGTTCTGACCACCTCTACCCCTTCCTCAACCTGCAGTGCCAAGCCAAATCCCTTTCCTCACCAGAAGTCACCCTAACAATAGACTTTGAAAAGGCATTTGACTTCATAGAATGGAGATATCTTTTTGAAGTTATGCATCACATGGGTTTTGGACCCTTCTTTCTGGGGGAAGTCAATACCCTGCATGTGTACCCCACTCCCAGGGTCTTAACCAATAGTCAGACACCTTTGTCTTCCAATAAGGCACCAGTCAGGGATGCCCATTGTCCCCTCTCGTATTCCTGCTTGCCATTGAATCCTTAGCCATTTCCATTAGACAACATCCTGACGTAACAGGCATCCAAACAGGATCCTCTGATCATACAGCCTTACTCTATGCAGACAACATCCTGATACTCCTAGCACAGCTCAAAAAATTGATAGCACCATAGCAAGAGTTACTGTCTGAGGTCTCAGAGATTTATGGCCTGTGTATAAACCATGGCAAATCTAAAGTATTTCCTCTTAATGGGAACTGCACCTTGCTATCTGTATGATGTGCCCTGGCAGTGGAGCACAGAGAGCATTACATGCCTTGGCATCAAACTTACCCTGGAAGTGGGCAACTTATGTGAAGCTAACCTTTCCCTCCCCCACATGCCACCTGCCTAGAATTCTCGGGGGGGGACCTGAATTTCTCACTCACTGGCAAAATAGCAGCCACAAAAATGATGATGGACTCAAAATTGCTGCATGCCACATCCCACCTACATTCATGTGGTTATTTGCATGTACAGCTCATGATGCTTTGCATTATGGGGGTTAGTGTAATTTTGTATTTCTTTGAAACTTGGCTTCCCAGCCAATGCCCCTTCAGGGTAACCCTTGTGTTGGTGCTTGTGCACTAAGGTTCTTTGTCTTTTATTCCTGAGACTTAGTTTTCTCAAATAGACTCTTTAATTGGTTGCTTCCTCTGGGACTGATAACCTCCCCATTTCAGCAGAGTAAAATTGTGACAACACTGGTCCAAGGGTGGCTGGGGACTCCCCTATTTTGCAAACTACCACAAAGCATTTATACAGGCCCAAATGACTAAATAATTCCTTCCCTCTGAAGCCTCCCCACCAGTCTTACTTGCCATAGAAGGGGCACATTTCTTAGCCCCAGATCACAGAGTTACCCTCCTCACTGAGGGAGTGAGTAAATCCCTAAGGCCATCCCACTTTTCTCATCTCGCTTTAGTACTGGAAACACATCACCTCAGCACTCCACCTTCCAAGACCTCCCTTATCCCATGCACCCCTCTGGAACAATGACATGTTCCTGATTGCAAGGAAACCCATACCTGGGGGTGCTGGGAGATTAAGGGAATTTGGATGGTTCAGGATCTCTGCCCAGAAGGCCAAATATACTTCCACTCATACACTGACCTCTCAGCCTAAAAGAGACTTTTGGCTATTCATACAGCTAAGATCCCACCTCTGTCCCTTGTTCAAAACATACTCACAGGGGCATACTGTACACCCTCTGTCAGCATGGAAAAAACACCTAGAGGGGTATCCGGATTGATTTATAGGGCCTTTAGAGATTTAACTCCACCACCCAGTTCATTTACTCAGCAACACTGGCAAAAAGAACTGAAAGTGCCTTTCTCAGACCACCAATGGTGCATCATCTGGTACTATGCCATACCTACTGCAGAGATATGAAAGCCCAGTTAATACAACTAAAGAAACTCCACTGATAGTACAGGATGCCCCAGGCTCTTAAAAATATGGGAGTCATCCCTTCTGACAAATGCTGGCATTGTAACCAACAGATAGGCTCACTGTCCCACATTCTATGGTCCTGCCCACTCTTGACTAGTTTCTAGACAGCTGTCCAAGCTTAATCCAAAAAAAAATATCTCCTCCATCAATTATATTTCATTTAGTTTGTTAACCAGGTAAGTAAGTAGGTAAAATTTTATTTATATCAAGCGCCATTCTCAAGCTCAGGGTGCTTTTACAATAATTCAAATCACTTAAAAACATGTTTCACAACAATAAATCCAACAGTCATACAGTACACTCACTTATTATGTTCCAGCAAATGCTAGGGCAAAAAGGAAAGTTTTTAGTTGTTTTTTAAAACCTTCAACAGTTAGGCAATCTCGTATCTGATGAGGTAGAGAATTCCACAGGGTTGGTGCCATATAGGCAAAAGATCTACCTCCAGACATCTTTAGATGTACCCTAGGAATCTCTAGCAATCCCTCATCAGAGGAGCGAAGAGAACGGGCAGGACAGTATGGCACCAAGAGCTCATTCAGGTAGTGAGGTCTCAAATCATGCAGGGCCTTAAAGATCAATAATGCAACCTTGAAGGTGATCCGCCACTGTATTGGCAGCCAGTGCAGATCATCAAGTGCAGCAAGTGTACTAGACAAATCCTGCCTATTTTCAGGCACGACCCAGGGGAAGGAGATACAGATGAATGCCAACTGACCTTGAACCAGATTAAGCTGTTGATGGTAATTTTAGTGAATGAGGGAAATTTGGCCAGGACACCAGGAAAATTCCCCTACACTTTTTGATAAGTGCCATAGGATCTTTAACATCCACCTGAACTACCACCAATCCAGGCAGATGGGACCTTGGTTTAACGTCTCATCCGAAAGACGGCACCTCAGAAGTGCAGCACTCCTCTCATGCTGTACTACAGTGTCAGTACTGGAATATTAACCCAAGTGCCAGATGTGGGAACTGAACCCACAGCCCTCTGATGTCTCAGCCTCAAATGCAAGTGTGCTACCTACTGAGCCACTGACACTGCTTAGACACTCCCTGGTATTACTATGGCTCACTTCCACCTCCATTACAAATTGGACATCTCCACCAAATGGACCATTGTTGCCACCTTTACAGCCAAGCACCTTTTACTCAGGTGCTGGAGAACTGTTGAACCCCAATCCTTCAATCAGTAACATTTGGCTATGGGTCAGCTTACATCCTTAGAGAGGCTTTCTCACTTCACAATAGGCAAAACGGAACAACACATAGTGGCTTGGACCCCGTTCCTCTTGCCTCAAAGGGACCCCACCATTCTCATTCTCAACACAGGATCCATCTAAAGCACTATGGACTCCTTTAGTCCTAGTCATACCCACCACCCATCACCATGAGACAAGACAACCTGGCCTCCTCACAAAGATAGGGGGAATACTGTGGTGTGTATGTACTTATTGATTCTCTGAATTCTAAAATGTTTTTGCTGTTTACTCATTTTTTATTCAAAACTATCTCATTTATTGATGTTATGTTATGTTACGTTATGTTACGTTACGTTATGTTATGTTATGCATTGACTATTTGTTCCTGTACTTCTTGAAATGCTACTGTATATACCATGCTTGCTGGTACTGTTGTTTGATGTTGTAAGTTGAACAATTTTTAATAAAAAGTTTAACATTAAAAAGAATTGTACCTTAGTCACTGGTAAGCTGACTGGCTTGTAAATTCATTTTTACAGCTGCAGTGGGCATAGCCCTGCAGATGTTTTGCTATGACAGTAGAAAAAGGGAGCTTTCCAGATACCCAATGGACTAGATAAAATTAGAGGTTTCATTGAATCACTGCACTAATTAAAGCAAGCACTCTGCTGTGTTCATTTGAGCTGAGCAGTCTTGAAGGAACTATTTTGTTCAATGTGGGTAGAATTATCTTTCATGTGGGTAGAATTATCTTTCAAGAAAGATCATAGTTCATAAATATGTCAACTTAATCAGCCTTTCAACTGTAATTGAAATTGATAGCTTCCTTTCTTTCTAACTTTTCCTCTTGCCTGTGTTGCACTGAGATGCATAAAATAGGTGATTTCATAGCAGGCCTTCTAAAAAAATAGTTTAATTCTGTACATGAATGCCACAGTTTTAGAAAAATGATTTGCTGGGAAGCACAGTACTACAGATAAGATGTAGCAGTGTTAAGGTCAAAAGCCACAAAAGGAATGCCATGCAGATATGCAAGGTCATGAAACATCCAGGGTCAGATTTTCAAAGGGCCCTTAGAGCCATGCAAGCTGCATCAAACAACCAGCTTGAGTCAAATTTAGGTGTGCCAAATACTGTGCAACATATTTTGCAAGAAAAGTGTTCCTTGTGACAAAGTCCCCCAAACTGATGCAAGAGGTCCACTGCATCAACAAAATGGTGTAAGGGATGAGAATGACACAAGCTGCACCAAAATAAATGGTGCAAGTTGAGTCAAAAATTATGCAAGTTGAGTCAAACAGATGACTCAAGGAACAAAAATGATGCAAACTGAGTAAAACATGGTGCAAACTGAGTAACAAAATGGTGCAAGCAGAGTAAACAAATGATGCAAGTTGAGTAAAAAAATGATGCAAAGGATGAGAATGATGCAAGCTAAGTAAAAAACAAAAATGGCAGATGAAATGGCCAAGACTAAGTCCCAAAAATGCTCTAAACTAGTCCTGCAGGAGAATACTGGCTCTTAGTAGTAGCATAGTCAGGTCTGACCACCTGCTTTGGGTGTCTATATGCTCTAGTGTCTCTTAGACCAGCTCTGGCTGGTCTAACAATGACAGGCATCTTAGGCACAAGGACAGGACTTGCATTTTTTGAAAAACCCAAATAAGGGGAGAGTGCATCATTTTAGTGATGCAGGCATCCCTTCCGATATGGCAAAGGCATTTTATAGGTGCAAGCATGGGGCAAGCCACTCTGGTGCAGGCAGACCTGTTTTTGACACAAGCAGCAGTTGAAAATCAGAATTGGTGCAAGGTTTGATTTTCCATATAATCTTCTTAAAGACTGGCTATCTATATATCCAAATCTGAGTTTGGTAAATATCTTTCTTAAAGTGGGATTTTGTATAGTATATAAGTATTTCTTTATCCCATACATTTCTCTCTGGGCATGAATATCCTTAATTCTGGTTTTAACTTCTTGCTTAATTTATATAGCTGGTTTTACCAAGCTATCAGCTATACTCTGAAGGAGCCCATATGGTTTAAGGAGTTCCTGTAATGCATATAAACCAGGGCATTTATACCCTAATTGGTTATAGTATAGTACTTCCTCCATGCATGCCCTGGGTAATATTTTACTTGGCATGTTGTATACTTTTAACCAGTGTACGTAATCTTTGTTCAGTTTCTTTCCTTATTGGAAGCTGTCCAATTTCAAGTCTAGCTAGCACAGATGCTGCACTATTTGGCAATCCTAATAATTTTTTATAATATTTATTCATGCCAGGTTCAAGTCTATTGATATCATATTGTCCCCATATTTCAGACCCATAAAGAATTTGTGACTTGATCTTTGCATTAAACACCTTTAGCGAGCCCTTGATAGACTGGTCTCCATATTTATGAGAAAAGGATTCAATTGACGGAGTTAATCGTTTGATTTTCTGAGTCAAAGTGGATATGTGTTCTTGCCACCCCAGATTATATTTAAATAATAAACCCAGGTAGCAGAATTTCTCTACATTTTCATTCTTGTTATTTATACAATATAAATCTGGTATGTTATTCGATCTCAAATAGTTTCTATTAAATAACATACATTTTGCTTTGTCATAGTTAATTGTTAAGTCAGCTTTAACAGATTTTTCATAAAATTTCATCAAGCTTCTTTTAATACTCAGGAAGCTAGTTGCCATTAAAACAACGTCATCAGTATATGCTAAGCAGGGACACCGCCTGGAGCCCAACCTGGGCATGGGCAGCCCTGGGTCATCCAAAACTTCCAAAATATCATTTAAAAATAAGTTAAAGAGTACAGGTGACAAAACACAACCTTGTCTCAGGCCAATATTTTATGGGAGTTTAGGGGTAGTATCACCTAACTTGTTATATCTTGCAGTAGTATGATTATTACTGTATAACCATTTAAACAAACAGATAATTGACTCATCTAACTTATATTTTCTCAAGGTTTCCCATAATTTTCCCTGTTAACTCTATCAAACACTGATTTAAGGTCAATAAACACACAGAAGAATTTTTGTTTCTTAATATAAATATATTTGTGGACCAAGTGTGATAATACAAAGATTGATCTAATGTGGAGTGATCCTGTTGAAAACCTGCTTGTCCTTCATTCAGAATTTCTTTTTTTGGCCAACCATGTCAGTATTCTGCTATGAATTATCTTAGTAAATAATTTTTGTGCTGTATCTAAAAGACTTATGGGTCTATAATTACTTGGATTAGATTTGTCACCCTTTTTATAAATTGGAATAATAATATTTTCTTGCCATGTTAATGGAATCCTTCCTGTTTCATTTATAAGATTAAACAGTCTCTTGAGGATTGGAATCCAAAGTTCTGGATCATCTGTTATAATGTCAATGGTAATTCCGTCTGGTTCTGGAGCTTTATATCTTTTAGCTATATCAATAGCTAAAATAATTTCTTCTTCAGATATTTTATCTTCCAGTGGTCTCCATTTTCCCTCATATATTGACTCATTCCGAACATCCAAATTATAAAAAGGTTTTTTATAATAACTATACCACAAAGTAGGCTCTATATGATTCTCTATTGTATAAGGTATATTGTCCCAACCATAGGTTACCATTTGCCAATATTTTCTGTTATCTTTTGCCCAAGCAGCCTTCTCGAATTGTTCCCATAATCTTTTTCTGAAGAGGTGTTTCTTTTTTTCCAAAAGTTTTTTATATTCTTTTCTTAATCTATTTAAGGTATATTTATTGATTTTGGTTGGATTTTCAACAGTATACCTTGCATGTTGATTTACCTTCTTTTTTTTTGGTCTTGCACTCCCCATCATACCATTTGCTGCCTCTTTTTTCCTTAAATGTCATGGCTTTAATTATAATCTTGGAGATCTTTGCCATAGTCATTATATAGAAATCTAAAAATTGATCACAGGGCACATACTGTAAATTAACTATAATATCATGCCTTAGCCCATTATCTTTTAATAATGATATTAATTTGTAGTTTTGTATCAAATCCCATTTTATCCCTTTCTTAACTCTTCGGATATTTAGATTTTGATTGTTTCTATCTTTTTCCCCTTGTTTAATTTTAATTTTGATCTCTAATGGGTTATGCTCACTCTCTGAGTGTTTACCTAGGGAAAAATCCACAAAATATTTCACTAAATTCAAAGTTATCCAACAAAGATCAATTATAGAGTCACCCCTCACCCCCAAATAAGTGAATTCTCCGAGGGAATCTCCATTAGAACGTCCATTGATCAAAAGCATATTATTATCTTCCAAACCTAGTACAACTTGTTTTCCTCTTTTGCACCTCTTCTTGTCTTTTGTCCACCTACTCATTTTTAGTTCCTGTGATCCCAGGGCTGCACAGGTCTCCCAAATTTCTCTGGTGGGCTCCAGGCTGTGTCTCACCCTGGCATTGAAATTTCCCAGAATAATTATTCATGCATCAGTCTCACATGATTTCCATTGTTCTATTACAGAGCTGAGTTTATCAACAATATTGTTATCTTCATATTTAGATCCCACTGGGGGGAAATAAACATTGAGGATGAGAGTTCTCTTGTTTTTTATTACAAGAGTGGTTGCTAATATGAGATTAGAGTTTACTGTATATTCATCATACTTTATTTGATTTGCAATCTTTCCCCAAGTTAAAAACGACCCAATAATCTACCAAATTTACTTGTACTGCTTGCCCCTTTATTGAACATCTTGTATCGATCAATGTGTATTTCCTTGTTAGTCCACGTTTCTTGCAGACAAATAATATTAAACTGCTTTAAATAATTTATGAATGTTGGGTCTGCTAATCTTTCCCCTAGTCCAATGACATTCCAAGACAGGATGTTAAAATCTGTATTTATAATATTTTTGAATCATCACTTTCCATCTGTCATTCATCATCTATGTCTTGTAGGATCTCAAACCTGTTGGCCATTTTAATTAAATTTAACCACTGCAGGTTATCTTTACTTTCCTTACTATCCCATATATTCTCATTTTCACCTTTCAAGTTTATATCTATTCTGTCCAGTCCTTCTGAGTTAGAGAGGAAGGATTGGTGCTCTTGCTCACTCTTAAACCAAATTGTTATTTGCCCTTGATCTTCCCATCATTTTACTTTGACAATTTTTCTATATAATTTATTATCTTTTAGCAAGTTTTGTAAATAATCTATAATCTTAAATCGCAAATTGCAGGAAGATTCATTTAAGAAATTACCAATCCCAAAAATTGAGATTGGGTATTCCTTTTTCAGCAGTTCTTTATTCTCTGCAAAATACTCAGGAAACATAGCCTTCATAGTCACCACTCTATCTAGTTCAAAGCCTAGGTCTTTCATTCTTTTCTTCTGGTTGTCTATTACTTTAAGTACAAAGTATTGGTTAGAGATAAAGAAAACCAATTCTGTGTCGGGAAGGGGTCTGATGACACTGATCTTGTTTGTTACATCCCCATATTTTCCATTCCCCTGTAGGATTACCTCTATTAATTTTTTCAAGTGAATGTCTAATTTGCATTCCGTTTCTTCTGGCATAATTGAAACTTTATAAATAGATAACATGTAGTCTGTTTCCAATGTCCTTTTCAAAACTGTTTTTAAATGTTGCTCTACTTCAATGTTTTCCTTTCTATCATTTGCAACCTCTTCTGTCAGACTCCTAATTTCTATATTATCTGTAAGATCCATTATAATGTTTCCATTTAACTCCTTATAAGTACTTAGGTCTTTGTCTTCCTTTTCTTTCTTATTTTTATTTATTGACACTTTCTTTATTGTTCTCTTTACATTGCATTTCTTATCCATAGTTCTAGCCCCAGGTTTCTGTATAAACTTTTTATTGTTTTGTCTATTAATATTTTTTTCCTACCTTAATTTGTTTCCCCTTCTTGTCCTTCATTATATCATCATCGACAATTTCTACCATTCTGTTACTTTGTTCTGTAATCAATCTTCCTGAAAGATTCCAATCCTGATCTCCCTTTTTTAATTTTATAGTCACCTCCTTTTCTTGAGATATCCCCTTATCCCATAATTCTGGATTTCCTGCCTTTATTTCTTCCATTATGCTATTTGGATTTTCATATCCCTGTGGTAATGTAATTAATTCCAAGTCCTGTTCTAGAGTGTCTTCATTTATTTTGAAAACAGAGTGTGACTCATCACTCATACTTATGTTAAAAATCTCAGAGTTTGGGGGTAGATCACAAACTGATTGTCTCATTTCAGCATTGTTGTCCTGTTTTTCTAAATATTCTGTTTGGTGTTTGACATCCCTAGTAAAGCTTTCAAAAATAAAGTCTTTTTTTGTTTTCCATACGTATTCCCTTAATAAATGATAATTCTTGTTTTGACATGATCAACTGTTCATAAATCATTGCATTTGCTGTCAGAGGATTTTGCAGTGCAATGATGCAATCCCTAGTCAATGTCTCCATTTTGGGGAAATTTTCTTCTTCTGGGCTCATATACAAAGTTTCATTCTCCCCTCCATATTCGGTACCCAACTGTATACTACTGTCATTGTTATTTGCCTTTGTAATATACGTAAACTCCTCCTTCCTGTTGTAATCAGAATAAACCCCCAATTACTTTTTATAGCTGGATTATAAGATCCATCTAAATCCAGCCAAAAGTTTTTTTTTTTAATCACTAATTGTCTGTTCAATCCTACGGTTAGTTCTAATAGTTTCCCTTATATCTTCAACTGTTTTAGTTACTTCGCTGTTTACCAGCTCAATTAGATCTGGATTCTGTCTGAGACAGCTGCTCTTTTGTCCCCATTCCCATTCCTCACTCTGCTTTTGATTGGACTTCCATAAATCAGTAATTAAGGTTTGGAACTTAGTTGTCCCTTTTTCAGTAACTAGTTTTGCAGCATTGTCTATATCTTTCTGTTTTATCTTTCTCATTTACCTCCTCTGGGTTTTCCTTATTTTTCTTAATGTTGTTTTTTTCTGTAAGATTTATCTTGTTTTTGTAAAACCTATTTTTAGCATTAGAGTTCTCATTTCCCCTAAATGTTCTCACTTCAGGGATTAATTTGCTTTTCTTTGTTTTCATTTTAATTTCAAGAGTAGGTGATTTCCTGCTTCTTGTTTCCATGGGCATCTTTATTTCACAGCCCAAATCCCTCTAAGTAAATAGGGAACACCTGAGGGGCACCCAAATGCTTAAAATATTCCAAGCAGAAACCCAGAAATAGATGTCAGATATTATCAATTACTGTAGGTACACAAAATTAATCCTAGAAGTAATCAAGCATTCAATATTACCACACTAAAATAAAAAAGGAAAGTATTTCTCAAATTCTTATTGGGATTAATTGAGTTCTGATTAATACCTCACAGCGAGTTCCTCACGTTTCACAATACTTTGTAGAAGTCCCATACAGTTACCAGAAATCTTGAGAGATCTTGACCATGCTCAGAGATTTAAGTCTTGGTCCAATTTTGAGTCCAAACTCAGATAGAATGTCAATACTGGTAGTATTCCTTCTGTCATTAAATCAGCTCAGTCCAGTCAGGTTCTGAATACTCTTTCAATGATAACTTCTTCCCTTTCATTCTCAATCAAGTCCAGGTGATAAGAACTTCGAAATGTCACTATGGGGAGTGTAATGAGGGAATGGGAAGAAAATCAAAAAAGATAAATTGTAAAATAGTATCCGAATAGTATCCCAAAAATCATAAAAGATCCAAACTTGCTGAACTGCCAGATTAATAATGTATCTCTAGACTATTGCGCAAATGTGCTGCAATGTTACAGTGCAAATATAGTGCTAAATGTACTTTTTTGCAAGAATACACTAGCAACTAACATCTAATTATCAGATATTTCAACAAAAAATTCAGTAAAAACTTCACCAAATACACCTTGTAAATATAACTACTAAGAGTTAGACTTACTAAACTTACTTCTGGAGATAGAACCGTTATCAAAAGGAATAAGGGTGCACCTGGCAATTTCACCAATCACCATTCCAACGAGCTACACAGAGCTACAAAGCATAGTTGAACGGCATATCTTGGTAAAAGAAAAATAAAACTAATAACAAGATATCAGTGCTGAATCAATTAAATGCTAAATCACAAAAATAAAATAATATCACAAAATACCAGCACACGCTTGCGTCTATATTATTAAACCAGAAACCGGAGTAACCTCGGCCACTGCACCTCGCTCCCAGTGACCGAATGAACAAGTGCACAAGTTGTTCTTCAGCAACTGAGTTTACACTTCTATGTGGACCTAACCACGTGTCACCCCACCAGCCAATGAGGTGAGCTAGGTCCACTTCCTGATTTTTTACTCCGAATCAAATATATCAAATATCAAATTTCTTATTATTATTATTGTTTTTAACCACTTTTTGGCCAGCAGGTAAAACACAGCTCCAGCTCCATCTATTTTATACCATATAACAGGCTAGTGAAGTGAAGTAAAAAACACGAAGAAAGAAAAGAGGTTTAACCGCTCTCAAAATTTAAAACCTCACAAGGTGCGAGTCAAGACACTAGAACACCATAAAATATATAAAAATATAAGTATACTATCATAAAAGTTATAAACTATAAACTATAAACATGTGAGTACCAATAAAAGTCTTCACTCGAAAAAATATATAAAGAAGGCTCCTTCTAAGTGTACTCCTTCCGGAGCGTCCTGTTTTATTTTTTTTATTTTTTTAATTTATTAGCGTATACTGATCAAATCTGATCAAGGCTATGCACAAGCAGAGTAGTTAAAAATTACAAGCAGAGTTTCAGTGAATCAAGCATATCGAGTGGAATGGAAGGTGGAGAACAAGTAAGCCCTTAAACCTCTGCAGGTCTTACTGATACTTTCACCCCTGGTAGTGCGGCTGGGTCACCGCATCCAATTCCACACCACTGTGAGGAGGGGCAACCAGAGGTCTACAGCTTCACCTCCCCCCTCTCAACACTCTAACGTTCTTTTCCTGAGGGTGAAACCAAAGCTGGACTGGAAAGGTCAGTAAAAGATCCTCGCTAAAGTGGCAATGGTGGCATACCTGCCATAAGCAAAAAGTGCATTTTTGCTGACTCCTGCTACAAGCGTTCCTCCTCAGCGCCTCAGCGTGTTCCACCTTTGTCTCAAAATCTGCTCACCAGGTTTCTCCACTAGGATGATGTAAATCTGGTAAATCTGCTCCAAGGCTTCTACTCAGGGGGCCCTCCTTAAGAACTCTGATAGGGAGTCAGAGTGGGTTGTAGCTCGTGGCCCTTTATGTCCAAGAAAGTTCAAAAAAAGGCCATAAGGATGTCCCATGAAAACATCAAGCCAGAAGGCAAACTGGCTCATAGGTTTTCTTTGGTAACAAGAGTGAGGGCTTCTCCCTGTTATGTCACCTGATGTGTTTGCAATTAGCTTTCTCAAAGGCTGTGTTTAAGTCTGTAAGGCTAGAGAAACTGAAAGACACTGCAATTGCATTTTTAATACTGGCACTGTGTGCACATGTTTCCGTCTGTAACTATGTGTTCATTTGTCAATATTATTTGTGAATATTCAAGCTTGCACTATTTAAACATGTTCTGTCTTTAACTTTGTGTTGCACTGAAAAATTAAAGGAAAACTATACCCTCATATCATTTATGTTTTATTTGTTTGTATGTCAAAAGACAACTCCTTTCTTGTAGCTATTAGGGCTATATATGTTAACTTTAGTTTACTTTCACTGCTCATGGCAGCTCCTGTGACTGCCCTGGGGGGGTTTCCATTTCATGGTTGTTGAAATCTTATTGTCAATGAGAACTGCATTAGCATAAGAGAATGTGATGTCAAATCCACCATTTGTATTATGTATCTCTATGCTGAAAGAACAAACACACTGCAAAAACTCTCTGGAAACACATAAACTGAATGAAGTTTAAAGGGAAAAACCCTGCATTATAACTCAGATAGCTTGCAAAGCTCACTGAAGGTAAAAGTGGTATTGTATTTCATACCTTCTTGCAGCTTTTTTCTTTGAAGACTAATTAAGCAGACAGGCATACTGGGGACTTTAAAGGTTGATTATGCATTATTTTCTCATATACTAATACAGCTCTCAGGGACAATGAGATTTCAACAACCACCAAATGGAGCCTCCAAAAAAAGTTACAGGGCCCAGTATGAAGTGTGGAAACAGACTAAGACAGTTGCATGCATCTCTAACAGCTACATGAAAAGAGTTGTCTATTGACATGGAAACAAATAAAATTTAAAACATATGAGGGTGTAATTTTCCTTTAATATCTGACCTTTATGGTTTTCTCTCTCCCATTAATACCATCTAACTTCAACTCTGCTATGTATTTCCTTCATATGACCATCAAGACACAATCTACACAAAACCTATTTTATTATCACACCTGCACTGATCCTGCACTTCTTTGCATTGAATCCCAGCTGCTATTCTTCAGACCATTTCTCCTTTTTTTAAGGTCTTCCCTCATTCTTTCAACCCCTCTGGAATGTCCACCCTATTGAATACTTTTGTATTATCTGCAAAGAGGCATACCTTCCCCTCCAGTCCCTCTGCAATATCCCTAATAAAGTCCAGATATGCCACATCCAACGCACTTCCATGGTCCTCTACCTTTGTTACCCAGTCATGCTGTAGATTAGTACAATGAGTTAGTGCAAAGCAGTGCTTATTATAAATACAGTAAAAGTTAGGGTTAGATGTGTAAGTAAATAAATGCCATATATGGCAGTGTATGTGTGTTAGTGTGTGTGTGGTAATGCTCTGTGTGTGTGTGGACAGTGTACTGCTGTGCTATACTGGAATATATATGCATATATGTGTATATATATTAGTCAGTGTGTGTGCGTGCATATGTGTGTGTGTGTGTGTGTGTGTGTGTGTTTGTCACAACAATTAGAAAGTGCAGTTAGGGGACTCAGTGGTTAGTGCACAAATTGCTAGTCTACAGTCCCCATTATCTAGATCAGTTTCAGCCTTACGCATTTCGTTGCTGATTTAAATGAGGTGTCTACTGGCAACCCCCACCCTCTGATGTCCCTCAGAGCCTGAAAAGAAGAAAATTGTCCCTCAATGTCTTTTTTTTTTCATCTGTAAAAATGTGTGTAGACAGTGGACTGCTATGTTACACTGGAATATATATGCATCTATGTGTATGTGTATCAGTCAGTGTGTGTGTTTCACAACAAAAAGAAAGGGCAGTTAGGTGGCTCAGTGGTTAGTGCAAAAATTGCTAGTTTACATATTTCTCACGCCCCACAATACTAAATTTTTGCAGCTGTATTGTCCCTTGCTAGATTTTGTTATTTCAGTTATAGCTCTTGCTGATTTTTCTTTCAGAAGTAAACATGCAAAGCATTTTCCACTTTCATCAGACTGACAGCAATATTTTACTTGATTTATTTTATTCATGCTTTAAATTTTCAGGAATTCTTAAATGTAACTGTTTTTTAGATTAGAATCTAAATTCTGCATGAGTTGTATTTGCTGTTCCAAATCATGTTATGTCTGTGTTGCCTTCTGTTTTTTATTTGCAGAATATGCAATAATAATTCCTCTCTCAAGAAAGTCGTATAGGCATCTCACACAGTGCTTTCTGAACCACAGTATCTAGACATGTCTGTCTCTTTATTAATATTATCTCTGAAGGAAGGATCCTTAAACAGTAGCAGATTGATCTTCCAAGATTTATACCTGGTGTGTGTCCCTGGATGTGAGAAAAGGCAAGGGGGAGCATGATCTGAAGTTACTATAGATGTATAACTAACACTAATATTATAAAGCATAGTTTTTGAACATAATAAAAAAATCAGTTCTACAATGTGTACTAGCTCCAGCAAAAGAAAAACAAATTTCTTTAGTTCCAGGATTTTTAATTCTCCAGATGCCTCCAATTAGTGATGCAGTGAAGTGTTACTCCGTCAGCGAAGTTGGTCACTCAGCCAGTGCTTAATTTGTGCCGGTGCTAGCCGGGGCTCAGCCAACACCTCTTTTCATTCGGGGCTGAGCCCCAGCACCTCTAACAAGTTCTTTTCTCTGACTGGCAGCGACTCACATACTGAGTAGTAGTATACTCACAGTGTACTTGCCGGCTCCGCGCGAACCGCGGTGACTTGTGCTCGTCCTCGCTACTTGCCCGGGGGGGGCGGGGGTGAGTTCCGGATGCCGGCGGGTGTGGCAGCACGCTTCATGCATCACCTGATCAACTGTTCTGTGGTCAGGTGGTGCATCTGTCTGTCAGGCAGCGCAGCGTAAATGTAGTGGGACGGACGGGGGGAGGAGTCAGAGTGACTACAGTTTGTGCCTTGCTGGGTCGTTGCTCAAGTCGTGTTGGTGTTGTTGCAGCAGCAGGGCAAAGCTGTGGCTAGGCTATAAGTTAAATACGCTCCATCCATCAGTCCTCACATATTCTCATCTGCACTGCACAAAAAAATGTTCTTGGGTGAGTGGGGCGACACAGGGAGAACTGAAGTTAGGGAATAGTGGTTTTTGGTGGCTGCTAAAAGGATCAAAGTCGGGCATCACGGGGTGGGGTGGCTGGGAATAGAACGAGTGGGCCGACCGAGCACCGAGGTGGGGAAACTGCAGCCGCAGCGGTGGTGGGAAAGTAGCTGCTGGTGCTGGGCTTCTGGCTGGAGCCTGAGGGAGGAGAGGAGGAGGTTCAACTAAGAACTTGGAAGCCAGGCTACTGACTGAGGCAGCAAAATTTATCATTCGGGGTGCTAAAATGGAGTGCTGAAGAATGCAGCTTGAAGCAATTTAGGAAGAAGTAACAATCAGAAGGGCCAGGCAGGCAGCATTAAGGCAACTTAACTTACTTGGGATTCAAGGAGAAGTCTGTGCACAGTGCATTTGCAGGGCAGAACAGAAGAAGCAGCCTCTGCTTCAGGCAAAGACTTGAGACTTCACTACCTACCTAATAAACAGAAATAAATAAGTAGTAAACCACAAAAAAAAAAAACAGTAAAGTGAAGAAGCAGAAGACAGACTGCATTAAAGCTGATAGGTTCAGTCTGTCTGTCTGGATTTGACTATTATTTTTACTTAGAGTTTTCCTAGTTTCTCCAAGCTGAGTAAAAATAACTCCCTTCCGGCCTTCCTGACTTCTTGGGAAAAACATTTTTTGTCACCTGGACGAGTCAGGATATTAGAGACTCTCACTCACCTTATTAAGCAACAATTTCAAGCAAGCCAGAGACTAGAGGCAGAGCAAAATTTAAGGCAGAGGAGCACGTGTGCGGAGTGCAAGCTTGGTTTAATTCTCACAAGTTCCACTTACATATAGCACATTACTGTGCGTGACACGGTGACTGTAACTGTCTTTGTCTCTTTCAAGGGGCTGGGGCTTGAATAAAAAAAAGGCTAATACAGGCAGAGGAGCACTTGTGTGGACTGCGAGCTGGGTTTAATTCTCACAAGTTCCACTTACATATAGCACATTACTGTGTGTGACACGGTGACAGTAACTGTCTTTGTCTCTTTCAAGGGGCTGGGGCTTGAATAAAAAAAAGGCTAATACAGGCAGAGGAGCACTTGTGCGGACTGTGAGCTGGGTTTAATTCTCACAAGTTCCACTTACATATAGCACATTACTGTGCGTGACACGGTGACAGTAACTGTCTTTGTCTCTTTCAAGGGACTGGGGCTTGAATAAAAAAAAGGCTAATACAGGCAGAGAAGCACTTGTGCGGACTGTGAGCTGGGTTTAATTCTCACAAGTTCCACTTACATATAGCACATTACTGTGCATGACACGGTGACAGTAACTGTCTTTGTCTCTTTCAAGGGGCTGGGGCTTGAATAACAAAAAGGCAAATACAGGCAGAGGAGCACTTGTGCGGACTGCGAGCTGGGTTTAATTCTCACAAGTTCCACTTACATATAGCACATTACTGTGCGAGACATGGTGACAGTAACTGTCTTTGTCTCTTTCAAGGGGCTGGGGCTTGAATAACAAAAAGGCAAATACAGGCAGAGGAGCACTTGTGCGGACTGCGAGCTGGGTTTAATTCTCACAAGTTCCACTTACATATAGCACATTGCTGTGCGAGACATGGTGACAGTAACTGTCTTTGTCTCTTTCAAGGGGCTGGGGCTTGAATAAAAAAAAGTCTAATACAGGCAGAGGAGCACTTGTGCGGACTGCGAGCTGGGTTTAATTCTCACAAGTTCCACTTACATATAGCACATTACTGTGCGTGACACGGTGACAGTAACTGTCTTTGTCTCTTTCAAGGGGCTGGGGCTTGAATAAAAAAAAGCTAAGTGAGATAGGCAGAGGAACAGGTTAGATCTCTATTCATTTTGGAGACAGGCAGACAGCTGACACATAAATCCCCAAAAAATGTCTCATGGTCAAAAGAAAATATGGTCGTATTTTTTAAGCCAGGAGGTAGTATGAATGAGGTGAGCCAGTGACTAAGAGGAAGAAAAGGAGAGTGATAAAACTACAGAAATGAATCTGAAGATGTATCAGGTGCCACTGTTACATGTGTCAGCAGTGCTACAAAAGAAAGCAAGTTCATGATTTTGAAGGGAATAGTGTTGTCGAAACAGTTGTGCCAATAGTGACTCTGAATCACAGAGCTCTGGTAGTGAAGATGAATTACCTGAACAAGTTGTGGCTCACAGCAAACATTTACTTCCTGCTGGATGGACGGTGAACAAAAACATTTTTCAGAGCAAATACCAGTGGTTAGTCATCAACGGATCAAATCGGTTGCAGTGTGTGTCAGCAAGTCAGTAACTTGGGTCCTGAAAATCTGCTGGAATGAAGCTGGCTAAAGAATGGATCGAAACCTGTGTTACTTCAACAGGTACCAATAAAGCAAAGCAACAGAAATCGCTACTGGAAAAGATAGGAGAACATGCACAAACTAAGTCACGTGTCACGGCTTCTGCATTCTTGAGCAGTCAAAAAAACACATTGCTGCAATTAGCTGCAAATGCACAGTCTGCCCAAATTGCAACTACGGCCAGAATCTTCAGAACTGCTTATAAAGAAGCAAAGCGTAACACCCGTCATATGGTTTGAAGTAGAAATAGACTGTCAGCAGTTGAATGGACTAGACATGGGAGGATTTTGCATTCCAATGTGGCATGTTCTAACATTCAACATCACATTTCGTCTGAGATGAAGAAAAAGTTGTTTGCCCAAATCACAGCGATTGCTCCTAAAGTGAGTCTTTTACTTGATGAAAGCTACTGCTTTAAACAAAAGCGCTTTAATTGTGTACATGCGACTGATGCTACCTGGCATGGAGTCTCCTGCTAATTTATTTGTGGACCTTATGGAGCTGCAGGATCTGACTGCCGAGGAATAGTGAACAGTTTATTGTCTGTGCTGAAAAAATTAACATAAATGAAAACTTTCTTGCCAAGTGCCTGGTAGCGAGTTGTTGCGTTGGAGCTTCAGTGATGTTTGGATGCAATACAGGTGTCGTGAAGCGGTTTGCAAAACATGTTTCCAAATATTATAGCATGGCACTGCTCTGCTCATCACCTAGAGCTTGCAGTCAATGATGTCATGAAAGATGTTGGAGCTACTAATCACTTTAAAAGTTTGTTAGACAAGCTATATTCTCTTTATAGCACATCTGGGAAAAATAGGTTAGAGCTGAAGGAATGCGCTGAAGCACTTGACATTCAGCTTTGCAAGATAGGTAGAGTGTTAGACACCCGGTGGGTTGCATCAAGCTTTAGAACAGTAGAGGCTGTTAGGAATGCTTACCCTGCTCTCTATAAGCACTTCACATCTGCGGCTAACGACATTTGTCGTGACAGCACAACACGCAAAACCTACTCTGGTCTAAGCAAACGGTTGTCATCTATTCAGTTTGTCAGCAACCTTGGAATTATGTATGATGCCCTACAGGAGTTGTCAGAGTTATATCTTGAATTGCAACATCGCGATTGTACAATTGTTGATGCACACTGAGTTATCTGCCGCAAATAGCGGTATTCGAGCAAATGGTAGGAAAACAAAGGCAAATTTTGTCACAGTGTGAGAAGCCATAGAAGAAAGGATGTTTCAGAGGTGTCCTATTGCATGAAGGAAATGTTTGTGACAAGAAGATTCACCCAGGACAATTTTTCCACGAGCTTAGCAGACAACTTACAAAAACGTATGCTGTCTACAGGAGGCACAACTGGTGACAAGACTGGATATGAGAATCTGATCACCGAAATGAAGTGCTATATAAGCAGTACTGGCCCAATGAGCTACCACTGTATGGAGAAAGTGAGATTGAATCTCTTTGCAGAAGATTTGCTATTGGTACTACTCATGTGAAACCATTCGGGCATACAGGGTGTACAAGGAGTCAGGTGGTAAAGAAATTCAGGAGCAGTATAAGTACCTCTTGACAGCCGTGAGCACTATTGCTATCTCCTGTGCCAAGTGTGAGCGAGGCTTTTCCCAAATGAACCTCATATGCACATCAACACGAGCATCAATGCTTATTGAAACTATTTCATCATTACTATTCCTGAATCTAGTTAGGCCACCATTAAAAGAAATTCAATCCCATCCTTATGTTCGCTCATGGCTTGCCAAAGGGCACAGATCAACAATGATACACAAAGTAAGGAAAGAAAACATGAGGATAGCCAGAGAAATATGGAAATTCTATGGTCTTTTCTCGATATGTTGAACAAACCAAACCAAACTCAAATTTCTTTCTGCAACCTACAAAACTGGTGTAGCAACATGGATGGTTACTTAATGGTATTTGTAGCTTAATACAGAAACTGTTTTTTGGCTAGCAGGCAGCAGCTGAAACAGTGCGCTATATACTCTTTTCTTTGTGCTACACTTCCACCATGCATTACCACACACACATCAAATTACTATAGTATTTTGTGCAAGCATCCATCATAAAGTAATGGTGGCCTAGCTACCACCACCATCCATTACATCATGATGGATACTTGCACAAAATATTATAGAAACTTTTGTTAAGGAACATTAGTGTCTCTTACCTGGTCAATCCAAGCTGGGGATTAGCTATTCATCAAAACTGAGTCTGTTCTGAGAATTCCTGCAAAGGAAAACAAGAAATTTAAACAGGACACAAAGAAACAAGGGTTGGATTTAAACCACTTGTAAATCATCAAATTAAAAAGTTTTATACTTATCTGACAAGGCAATTAAGACATGTTAAGACCTGTAAAATAAAAGAGAGGTAACTAAATAAAATCTTCTAGAAAAATTTTTTTTTAAAAAAAGACAGATGGTGCAATGCTAGACATTTTAATATCCTGTTCTGATGAGGGCCCCCAGAAACTCCTGGGTTTTAGATGGTCTGTTTTGAGTATTGTGGCTTTTATTGAAGATAGAACACACTTCTGTTACAGGTTCCTAGTACCTCCATGTTGTTGCTTAATAAGGTGAGTGAGAGTCTCCAATATCCTGACTCCATCAGATGATAAAATGTTCCCCTAGGGTCAGGGGCATCCCGTTGACTTATAGGGGCATTTTTTCATCTGGACTGAGTCAGGATATTGAACTCCATACTCCATAGCAACAACATATACCATATGGCATCTAGCAGGGTAGAACTTTGCCCAATGCCTGGTATTATATGGTGTGCACGGTGGCCTGGGGTTCGATAAGTATTAGACCATGTCAATCTGATATTATAAAATGTTCTTGCTTCAGCAGCTAACCTCCCATTCTAACAAATTAATTGCAGCAGGAGCATAATTAATGTTATAGGTAGGCCAGAAGCCCTTGGGTTTTGGATGCTGTGTGGTGAATTTGGGGGCTTTTATTGAAGATAAAGCACACTTCTGTTATGGAGTTCCCTAATAGAGACCTGTAACGAAAATGATGCTTTATCTTCAATCAGGCAACATGTAACAGAAGTGTGTTTTATCTTCAATTAAAGCCCCAAAGCTCACCACAGCACTTCTAAAACCCAAGAGCTTCTGGGCCTTCCGCATCCCACACCCTGGCCTTTGGATCACAGTACCTTGCCATAGCTTCTACATGCCCATGATCCTTTAGCTACAAAACCTTTTCATGCTTCAGTTTAATTGGTTCTTCTATTACTTGTACCATGCTAGATGTTATGTGGTACATTTTGTTGCTAGTAGGTCAGCCACAGTCTCCAATACCATAACTCCGAGTATAAAGAGCAAGATGCTGTGAATTGACCCAAAGCCAAAGGCCAGGGGTCTGGAGACCAGTAGGCACCCAGAAGCTCTTGGGTTTCATTTCAGATGCTCTGTGGTGAGTGTTGGCCAGGGCTATATATTGCACATAAAACACATTTCTATTCTTTGTCCCCCAAAAAAATTCTTCCCTTGGATTCAGGGATAGGGAACCTGGCACAGAATAGAAATGTGTTTTATCTGCAATATAACCCATCCAAAACTCACCACAGAGCATCTAAAACCAAAGAGCTTGGCCCCCAGATTCCTGGCCTTTGGTTCAATTCACAGCATCTTGCCCTTTATACAAGCCCACAGTCCTTTACCAGTGGTCAGCCAGACTCTACAATAATTGACTCTACCCCCCAAAACAATTCTTACCCAGATTCAGGGGTAGGGAACCAGACACAGAAATGTGTTTTATCTGGAATATAAATATAACCTCCCCCAAATTTATTACAGAGCATCTAAAACCAAAGAGCTTCTGGGGGCTTACCGGCCCCCAGACCCCTAGCATTGGAGCCAATTCACAGCATCTTGCCATTGCATTATACTACATGCCCAGCCATGATCCTTTTTCAGTGTCCGTCAGCCAGGCTCTCCAACCTGACTCCACCCCAAAAAAATTTCTTCCCTGGATTCAGGGCAGGAGCCTGATATAGAAATGTGTTTTATCTGCAATATAACCCCAAAACTCACCACAGAGCATCTAAAAACCCACGCTTCAGAGGGCCTGGCGGCCCCAGACCCTCGGCTTTTAGAGTTTGGACTCAGAGCCCTGGCAACTCTTTCTTTACAAATTAAGCACTGCACTCAGCGTCACAAAACGCTATGCAAAGTCTATATAGAATCACATCACTTCATCTTATGATGACTTTGCCTCATAATGACTTCACGTTATGCTGATTTTGCATTCACTTTGTGTTGTTTTCTGTTTAACATGAAGTGAGCCATAATTGAAACACTTCACAGATCACATGTGTTACAGTTTGTAGGTCACATGGCTCAGGCAGGAAGTTAATCAGGCAAGACAGTCAAAGACTTTCACTTTCTCATTACCTAGTGTGGGAGAAGGAAGTTTTGTGACAGAGGAGACAGGAGAGAGAGAAATATATTATTTGAATCTGATTAACATTTGACTTTTTTCGTTAATTAGCTAGGTTTTGGTTTTTGTATTTTGATTGCCTCTTGTGTTGAGTTGTGCACACTTTTTCAGTACAGTAGTTAATTGTTAATTTGTTTGTGTGTGTATGTGAGTGAAAGAGAAACAGAGGGGAGAGAGAGTAAAATGGAAAGCGGTGCCTTTGGTGGACAGAGAGGAGAGCGTGTGGGGGTAAAAAAATGCCTGGTGGCACCCTGCATCTGAACAGGAGCACATTACATCATGCGAGTGGTCCTCTCCCTGAAGCAGGAGGTAGTGGTGCCATGGAAGCACCCCCGCCACTGGCACCACCTACTACTAGTGCCCCACCACCACCTGCCATGGCCCCTGTGCCAGTAGCTCAGCAGCAGCAGGCATTGATACAGGAGCCGCAGCTGTCTTATCAGCAGCAGCATGTTGCCCCCCCAATTGTGCAGCAGCAAATAATACCTGGACCCCCCCACATGTGCCTGGTCCATCCTGGACTTCTGTTGTGTGGACTCTTTTCAGTCCAGTGCCTGTTGGTGATGACCCCAGTGTCATGAGGTGTAATATCTGTGGTGTGGTTGTGTGTCATGGACCCAAGGAGAGTCATCTGGGGACAGGTGGGCAGCACACTCACCTTGCAAACCACCACCATGCAGAGTGGGAGGTCAAGGTTGCAGAACAGGGATGGAATGCACCTGTGGTCCCTGCTGGGAAACAGGTGCCAGCATGGCCTCCACCTGTATGTGGGGTTAAGCGTGGTTGGGTCATAGAGCAAGTGGCTGCTCCAGCACCTACAGGGGACACTGGCAACCCTGCAATAATGCCAGCCACACAGGCCACTTTGGCCATAATGTGGAGTGAGGTGGACCACCTGAGCAACAGGGTGTTGAACATTGAGCATTGGTTGGAGCACATTGAGGGTCACCAACTCCAAATTATGGCCATGCTCCAACTGTTGCTCTCACACCATAATGTGGAGCATTAGTTTTTGACTGTCCATGCATCCACCACCTTCTCCATGACAAAATGCTTCCTGATGTGGCCCTTGATCCGTCCCCCCTCTATCTTCAAATTTATCCGCCTCGTTCTTGCACATCTCTTTTTCTGAAAGATGCTATGCTGTTGGACATGGTTGATTCACTTTACGTACTTTAAAGTTTCTATGATACCCTTTCCCCCTCCTTTCCTTAACGGTATACATATTAATCTCCTTTAGACTGTCTTCTTCATATGGGTTCCGGTACAGCCCCTGCACCATTTTAGTTGCCCTCCTTTGGACCACCTCCATCCTGTCTATGTCCTTGTCTGTGTCCTTTTTCAGATATGGGGCCTGATTCTCAAAGGGGGCTGCGTTCTGCGCAAGCTGTGGTGAACAGCAGTCTGTGCGGAAGCCCCATATGCCAGGGACCCTGCACCAGATTCAGGTACAGGAGGGGTCCCAGCGTCTAAGTTCCAACACTTGTGGCATTCCCTCCCTTGCGCTGAACATCTGGCACATGGGAGGTGTCCATCGCAAGCCTGCTGCGGCAATGGAAATGGCCCTGCTGTACATATGTGCACAGTGACTGCCACCAGTCTCAGACACTGTGTGCATATGTACAGTATGGTACCGATGCAGACAACAGTTGGCAGCTGGTGGGGCACCAAGGGTTGGGTTCCACTAGACCACCAGGTAGTGGGCACTGCAGTGATCAGAGGCACATGCCGATCCCACCTACAGGTGGCCAGGCAGCATCGGGGATGGGGTGGTGGCATTGGGGATGGGTGCCAGTACCTGGCAAGATGTGGCACCAGCGGCGAACTGGGGGGCAACCACAGCATACAGTGGCACATAGGATGACTGCCCAAGTGGGAAATATTCTAAGTCCCTCTACACCAGCCCTGGCTGGTCTAAAGGCATTTAGAATATCTCCCACTGGGTGCTGTCCAAGAATAGCAAGCTGCAGCTTGTGTCGGTGCAGTCCACCTAGCGCCATGTCACAGGGCAGTGCAGGGCGCAGGGCTGGGGCAAGCCCTGTTTGGGGCAGGCAGCCTGCGGTCGATGCAGGCAACCTTTGTGAATTGTGTGGAGGCAGCTGCGGATGCAAGGTGCACCTTGCACCATATCTGTTTGGTGCAAGCACCTTGCGTCAAACGCAGAGCTTTGAGAATCAGGCCCATGGTCTCCAGAACTGCATGCTGTACTACAGATGATGTCCCAAAAATGCCAGACTCCAGATGAAGACAAATAACATTACAAAATGTGCTGAAAATTCTCAATTATTTCCTGACACACTGCTTTATGCAACCACCTACTCTCCCTAAGTGTGCCCCATAAATGGCTGCTGACAAAGTGTCCCAAAAATGCCAGACTCCAGATGAAGACAAATAACATGATAAAATGTGCAGAAAGGTCCTGTCAAACTAATCTCATAGATTTCTTTGACTGGGTAACCAGAGTGGTGGACCAAGGGGCTGCAGTTGATGTTGCCTGCCTTGACTTCAGCAAAGCTTTTGATACTGTTCCACATAGAAGATTGATTAATAAGCTGAGTAGGCTCGGGGTGGATCAGAAGTTGGTCAACTGGGTGGCAAACTGGTTGGCAGACAGAAAACAGTGAGTGGTGGTAAAGGGTATATAGTCAGAAGAGATGCAAGTCACAATTGGGGTACCTCAGGGATCAGTCCTGGGGCCAGTCCTCTTCAATATCTTCATCAGTGACATTGCAGATGGACTGGAGGGTAAGATTTGTCTGTTTGCAGATGACACCAAGATCTGTAACAGAGTAGATGATCTAGATAGGGTGAGCAGAATGAGAAAAGATCTGGATAAACTGGCAAAATGATTGGAAGAGTGGCAACTGGGGTTTAATGCAAAGAAGTGCAAGACCATGCACATAGGTAAGATGAACCCTGAAGCTACCTATAGTTTTTTTTTTTTTATTTAGTTGTTTAACCAGGTATAGCACACTAAGCTGAAAGCTTTTTTACAGGAGCGACCTAGGAGCACAAGGAGGTTAAGTGACTTGCTCAGGGTCACACAGTATGCAAGTGGAAGCTGTGGGATTCAAACCCAGGTCTGGTCTACTGGATGTCACCAAATTTGCAGCTCAGAGCCTTAGACCACTGCGCTATACTACCTCATTAAGGTTGAGAGGGGAGTTGCTGGCAATCACAAGGGAAGAAAGAGACTTGGGCCTCATCATCACAGATGACCTGAAATCATCTAAACAGACCAATAAAGCAGTAGGTAAGGTTAGAGGGACGTTGGGGTGTATTAGTAGAAGTATCACAAGTCATAAGAGGGAGGTAATAATCCCTCTTTACAAGACACTGGTTAGGCCCCATCTGGAGTATTGCATGCAGTACTGGAGGCTGCACCTTCACAAGGACATTAACAAAACGGAGGCAGTCCAGAGAAGGGCAACCAAAATGTTGCAGGGACTGCATCAGAAAACTTATGAGGACAGATTAACAGAGCTCAATTTGTATACCCTTGAGCAAAGGAGTGAGAGAGAGAAGTGATGTGATCGAAACATTCAAAAATCTTAAGGGCATTAGCAAGGTGAAAGAGTCTAACATGTTTCAATATAAGAAAAATAGCAGGACAAGTGGACATAGCATGAGATTAGAGGGAGGCCAATTAAGGGGTAATGTGAAGAAGCTCTTTTTCACAGAAAGGGTGGTGGATGCATGGAACGGCCTACCTCAGGAAGTGGTGGATATGAATACAGTGCAGGGCTTCAAACAGGCATGGAATAGGCATAAGGGAGCAATACAGATGAGTATGACTAGAGAGGCCATTGACAGAATAAAGGCCTATGACACATTCATAAGGTAGAAAAAATGGGCAGACTGGATGGGCCTTGCAGTCCTTATCTGCCATTGACTTCTGTGTTTCTATGTTTCTATAAAAATTCTCAATTATTTCCTGAAACACTGCTTTATGCATGCATCCACTCTCCCTAAGTGTGCCCCCACAAATGACTGCTGTCACAGTGTCCCGAAAATGCCAGACTCCAGATGAAGACAAATAGCATGATAAAATGTGCTGAAAAGTCTCAATTATTTCCTGATGCACTGCGTTATGCATGCACCCACTCCCACAACAACTGTGGCACCTGCTGCTGCTCCTATACTTCTGTCTTCTGCTGCCTGTGCTGACTGGGCTGATGCACAGTGTCTTGCCAACTAATGATAGCCACAGATGACTATTATATAAACACTGATGTGATTATGCTATGGCGGTCAGAAAGTCTGCTGTGCTGGCTGTAACAAGATGTCCTATGTGTGTGTGTACTCATACTACCATTGGTAAGTTACTGTATCTTGCACGCTCATGTTTTTCAACAGAACCAGATGTTTAGTTTATATTTATATATATATACACACACACATATGTAATCATTGCTGTTTTTTTCTCTCACAGGTCATCCAATCATACTTGGGTTGCACATTTTTTGGCTTGCTGAGGAATTTGTTGTAGGAAAACTATCAAGCAAGTAAAGGTAAGTTTATTTTAAGGGGGGATCATTTGGAAGGAAGTTTCATTAATGGTTTTGTTCTGACTTCTTTACAGGTTTTCTGTGTATCCTCCAGATTCATACCAATTGTATGTGTTCTTATTTGATGAAAGTATCGATGGCAGTACACAGCACCTAAATGTTACCTGCAAACAGACAATTAAATAATTCTTACTTCATTGCACTAACACATTTTGTTCTAACTAAGTGTGGCTGTTACTGTCCATTATATCCTGTTTAACAGATACCAAGCTATTAGTAAGCCACATCAAGATCAACTAACAAGCTTAATGCATGTGACATGCACTGGCCCAGTGTCTTAACTTAAGTTACATTCCAAGATGTTTTGTCATGGCCCGGATAAAACTTTGTTCAACCCCATGGCCTGCTGAAGTAAACCAGTGACTGATATGCATGAAAAATATATTATCTGCCGTACATGTCATCTGCTATTTATGATTTACACTGGCTTGAAAAAATGAAATACCTAAAAGAAGTGATGAAATGAGATTGATACACTTACCTGAAACTAATATCCTATAGGTGGTTGTAGACAGTACTGCAGTCATCCTGCCATCTTTCGGATGAGACGTTAAACAGAGGTCCCATCTGCCTGGATTGGTGGTAGTTCAGGTGGATGTTAAAGATCCCATGGCACTTATCGAAAAGAGTAGGGGAATTTCCCCAGTGTCCTGGCCAAGTTTCCCTCATTCACTAAAAATACCACCAACAGCTTAATCTGGTTCAAGGTCAGTTGGCATTCATCTATATCCCCCTCCCCCAGGTCGTGCCTGAAAATAGGCAAGATTTGTCTAGTGCACTTACCTGGTCAACAAAAATTAAATAAATAAATAAATAAATAAATCCTGTCCTCCGGTCCATTACGCTGTTTAAAACTGGAAACCTGTAAAGAAAGAAAAAAGTTGACTGTGTATGTTTCTCAAGTGCATCTCTAAAAAGTTAAAAGAAGCATTCATACAGCTCAAGGAAATTCCATAGTATGACAAATTAGTACATACTCACTGTAAAATACTGATAATAAGATGAGTGGTGGCTGTGGCTGGATGTGGGCTCCTTCTGACAGGGCATGGTCACAGGAACACATTCCCTCTCACTGTCATACCGACTGGTGGCTTTGGCTGGCTGTGGGTTACTTCTGATCATGGGCACAGGAACACATTCTCTCTCTCCCTATTAGACAGATTGGTGGCTTTGGCTGGCTACGTCTTACTTCTGGTCATGGGCACAGGAATACATTCTCACTCACTGTCAGACAGACGGCTGGGTGGCTAGATATGGCATGGTACAGCCTTTCAGTATCACTCAGGAGGAAGATATCTTTAAATGGCAGGATTTAAATGGCTACTGCCTACTATAAATGGACAGTTGTGTTTCAGAAGCTGACTGTGTTTGCTAATGGCAGCACACATTCTGTTAAAGAGCAGGTACCCACTGTCAGGTACCCAGTCCACCTCAAACATATAGAATAGCGTACGACTACCTGCTCCATTATTGCAGGGTATTAAAAATTCCATGTGCTTCTCTCCAGTTAAAAGGTTATAGCACCCTGAATTTGTACCCCCATAAAAACAGAGCCATGTCTAACATGCCCCCAGGCAGGTACCCCAAGCCCCCTTTTGTGATGTCAGAAAATGAATACTGAGTGTGCATTCCATTACCCTGTATGTATGAAATATTTATGTGGCTTTAGTACTATTTAGAGGTGGCATATATAAAAATCAATGCAGCAGCTATAGTAACAGCCCCTGTTTACTGGCGTGGTCACTTTAATTTGTCCAAGTGGCAACTCTAAATAGTACTAAAAGTCATTGAAAACATTGCACCAATACTGGTCTATGGAGCACACACACACATACACACACACACACACACACACACACACACACAGACACGCACAGCCTTCATTTTCTGACATCACAAAAGGGGGCTGGGGGTACATCCCTGGGGCATGTCAGGCATGGCTCTGTTTTTATGGGGGTGCACATTCAGGGTGCATTAACTTTTTAACTGGAGGGAAACGCATAGAATTTTTAATACCCCACAACAGTGGAGCAGGTTGGCTATTATGTAAGTGTGAGGGGAGCTGGGTACCTGTTCTTTAAGTGTAATCAGAAAATATACCAAGGGGGAGGTAAAATGGAATGATTGTGATGAGGCATTATTTGTGCAAATCTGAATTATGAAATGAGCCTGAGTCAAGAACACTGGTTTTATTTTATGAAAACCAAAAAAATGTACCGTTAAGAAAATGTGACAGTCTTTCAAACCATTAACTTCAATACCAGCAACATCCACCTCATCCACATCAAACAGGAAGCTGCCTTACAGTCATCAAGGTCGGAATTGTGCCCACTAGAGAATTATTTGTCCATGACTGCATCATCAACCTCAATAGTAGGCCATTTGACGCTGCCACCAGGATGGCCTGCTTCTCCCACATCATCGGCACAACCATCATCGTGGCAGGGTACGAACACAGATGTGGTAGTTTGAGTTGGTATGTGACCTTCATTCATTTTTATGAATGTCAGCATACTGACATTTGTCGGCAAGAGGTTGGTACGATGGTCACGAACTATTGCCCCCACAGAATGAAATATCCTTTCCACACTTACACTGCAGGGTGGGCTGGTCAGGTACTTCAGTGCCACTGAAGTCAGCTCTGGCCATTCCCTCACCTTTCCACTCCAGCAGTGGATCGTCAATTACTAACAGATGCCATTTTTCAGACAAATATGAGACAACCATTCTCTGTGCTGCATGCAGTCCTGTTGTTGACTCATCCTCCTGTTCACCAGATTCATCGATGTCACAGATTCCCACTTGGAACAAGGCACCCCAAAGTGGGTTAATGGCAACCAGTTTTGCTGACATCCCACCTGGACCCGCAGCCACCTTACTGGATGTGCCTAGTAGTCCATAGTGACCTTCAGCCTTGTTATGTTGTGGTTTGCTGAACTTGGCACATGACTTCTGTGCCCCATGCACAAATTGTACCAGTTGTCCACTGAGATTTTTAACCTGTTTAGGCCCTCCCTCCAGTAAGGATGCAATTCCACATTTGTATCATGCGTCCAGCATTGTTGCTATTCTGAATTCAGCACTTTGCAGAATACTTGCAATGTGGCAATTGCAGTCCAATACTGTCAGCATGTGTTTATGTAACGCACTGCTTGAACAGTCTCTGGACACATCACAGCTACGCTGCAGATTCAACAGTCTACCTCAGCACCCTCAGCAGTTGAATGGCTTGGCTTATGGAGGCAGTATCACCAGTCACTGCCTGTGTGGCATGTTCAAAGGGCCTCAAAATTGATATCACTGCATCCATGAGGTGCCACTGTTCTGTTGTCATAGGCATTGAGGCCTCGGAAGTGTCACAGCTGGTGTGTATGACTAGGTATTCCAAGATGGCTTTGTACTGTTCATACAACCTCTCTGCTATGAAAAGAGTTGAGTTCCAGTGCATGACAACTTCCAGCTTTAGACAGTACTGAGGGAGGCTGCTTTGAATCTGCAGCTACCGAAGTTGGTCACTGGCCTTTCCAGAGCATGAAAAGTGTGCACAGATGTGGCGTGCAACTGTCAACATTTCTTTCATGTCAGGGTGCTGCAGAAACTCCTGGACCATGAGATCTAAACAGTGGGCCATGCATGAAACCCGAACAAAGCCACCATAAATGATATGTGGGACAGGGGGTTCAGCCACTCATCAGTTTTGGTCAGTAGCAAGTCAAGCATGTTTTCTTCAGTGTGGGAAATGGCCACACTGCACATTGCAAGCATTGCATGCTGTAGAATTCCTGGAAGGTTGCTACCATGACAGTCTGCCTTACTACACTGATTTCCAATACCACCAACACAGACAACCCCCGGTACCTGCACTCAGTGTGCAGTAATACACAAATATGAACTGCCTGCCATTTTGCCACTTGTCCACATATCCATACTTAAGTGGATAAATGGTGAGGAGGAATGTTAAAGGGCATGTCTTACAGACTCTGTCACAGTCTGGTATAACTCCAGGCAGCACAGGTGGAAAAGTATGTCCTGGATGGGACTTTCCATTTAGGACAGGCACGTGCTGCAAAATGCCACAATTCTCCACAAAGGAGAAGGGCAAAAGGTCGATTGCCAGCATTTCCACTATGGCAGCATTCAGTTTATGGGACACTGCATGATTGCATGGGTATTTCATGTTCCGGGCAAAAAGACTCTGTAACGTGGGCTGAGTTGTTACCCGTTGTGCACGTGGTGTGCCAAATGGCTCTGCTCTGTGACCGGCCATGGGGGGGGTGTTTTTGCCGTGTGATGAAGAGAAGTGCACAGGTGACACTGACAAGTCCACAAACAATGTTATTTTCCCTGTTTTAAGCACAGGGGTTGACATTGGACTAGAAATACTGCTGCATAGACCACCACCACTGCTGCTACTCTGATCACCACTTGACAACAATTCAAAATCCTCCTCCTCCTCATACCTGTAGTAATCTTCAGCTGTTATTTCACCACTAGTACAGACATGGCTACTTGGGCTACTTAAAGTCATGGAAATGGATAACATGCTTAATAAGGTGGATGAGGGTGAATGCCCCACTATGGCATTAGCTCCCCTCTGGTGCCGAATCCACAGTGCCATGTGCCTGTTCTTCAAATGTGTATGCTGTCCCCCAGTGCCCAGATCACTACACTTTTTACCATGTCTGACATGCACTTGGCAAAGCTGTCAGATTGCCACTGCTTCATCACTTGGATCTTGTACAGCAAAAATCCCAAACAAGGGATTTGGATCCCCTACTTTTAGTTTTCACAGCTCCCTGATGCTGCAGATTGGACACCAGTTTTTAGACAATGACATGGGGGGTGCACTACATGACTTCTGTTGCTGGCCGCTCTTGGGCTGTACCAGCCTATCACTGTCTATGATGACCACTACTGGATAATGCTGTCCTGTGGAGAACAAGTACCAACCACAGCATCATTATGATCATATAATATTTTTTCTCCAACATTTGAAGGGTTGGATGGCATAGGCATGACCTCAACAACAGTGCTGGAAACATGAGATTGTGGCAAGTCATCATCAGCATCAGAATCATGTTCAACCAATGTGGGGATGGGGATGTCAGGGACTGTGACGTCTACTACACTCTGACTCACGGTAACAGCTTTAGACTCCACAATATTTGGGAAACCGGTTAACTTGCTGTCATGGGTTGAACTTGGGGCAATAATCATGCCATCAGCAATTTCACTACCACCAGCGGGGATAACAGCATTTCCAACCATGATTGAAGCTACTGATCGCACTGTGAAAAACATAGTCAGAGAAATCCCTTTACTGGCATCAACTATGTACTTCTGTTGTGTACTACCATGCCCATGGCCACTCATGCCACTGGCAGCAGTGCCATGGCCAGAAGCATCTCTGCATACACGTCTCTTTACAGGTATTTTGGCGGATTACACAGAAAATACACAACATATTGAGATTTCTAAAATTTGGGGTGGATGGGAAGCCAAAAAACAACTGTGGCTTACAGATACAGATTGGGCACTAAATACAGTAGATGCAAATGCGCAGATGCAGATTGCACACTGTAAAAAGATGCAGCCACACAGGCACAAAAACACCTTAACCAGTGGTCCCACAAATCCAAACTGAAAAAATAAATTATACCTTCTGTGGGTTTAGTGTGGGGGGGAACTGCAGTAGCCATCACCTAGCTAGATAGATGGAAGCAGTACAAATACCGCAAACAGATAACCGATTCAGAGGGCAGTGATTACTGTGTGGCACAATAAAATGTGTCTGACTTGCTGGCATGCACACACACTCACACACTACAGGTGATGCACAGAAAATGTAACAGTGCAGTACACTATATAACCAAATCTTTTAAACAGAATGAAAATATTCACTACAACACAACAAACAGAAAATACTTATCAAAAATTACTTACTTACTAATTACTGTGTGTACATAATCACACAAATACTGACACACTACTAGTACAAAACAGAAAGAAAGATTGCCTTTCTCATGTGAATCTCACTGCACCACAGATACGCCCCTCCTCCGAAGCACACTTCAACTGTGTCTGACAGCACACAGGCTGAATGTTCTAAATTATCATTCAGAATGCACAGAAAAACAATCAACATTTGATGATTTAAACACAGGAGGGTTTCCTACAATCAATGTACTAAATTTGGAACAAAATAATTGGATCAAAAGTGATTTTTTTAAAGCTTTTTTGAAGGTTTGATTCTCAGAGCTCTGAGAGCAAACTGTCTCCACCTTTTCACTACACACACTATGCAGAACTGAGGCTGTGCAAGACAATATAAAGCCCATGTGACCTGCCATCCCATGAATCAATGCAAAATTCATCTCAAATAGCAATAAACAGGGGAAGCAAAGTCCATTCAAATCAATGGCACTTCATGTTAAAATTAAGGGGAAGGCTGTAATATAAGGCAAAGCAGTGCGAAGTCCATTGGCAACAATACACTTCACATCGCTGGTTAAAGGTAGAGTAGTTGTGGAACATTATGCAGATTTGGGCATAATACATGAAGTGCTCCGTGTAGTGAAGTTGAAGAACTTCACCCACCCCATCTCCAATACAAAGATCTTCCATTCTGTTTTGGACAAATTCTGCTGCCTTATTTTACCATTATGCCTTCCCTAGTATGGTCTAGATTAGGATTTATTATTAAATTACAATCTTCATCAATAATGTATGGTTGTTGGAACTTGTAATGTAAAAAAAAAAAATCACCAAAAAAGGGAAGAGATGTATTGTTTGGGGAATATACTGAAACTGTTGTATAAACTGTGCTTGAATATTCCTTTGTAACAATACCATTTACCTTGTACTTCACTATGATTTCTTAACCTAAACATGGAGACCATTTCTGAAAAGAACTGAAGTGCCACAGGATTTTGAATAAAATATTGAATGATATTCTCTCACTCCCCAGATTCTATCTAATGTTTAAACTTCTTTGTCAATCAAATGTGTTTTCTGGAGTCGTTGGAGATCAACCCCACTATTATGTGCATGTTTAATATTGTTTTCCTTTTAAGAGGATTGTTGAAACCATTAATATTCCATGACATCAACTTAAGTTTCTCATCATGCTTATAAAAAAGATTTTACACATTTCCCCCTTAAATTTTCTTCATTATTTTTATGTCTAAAAAAACTAGGTCTAGGCAGAGCCAATATGGCTGTGACGAGCTGCCAAATGACCAAAGGTACATGTATGTATAGAAAATATTGAACACCCGGGTGTAACTTGGCCAATTTTTGGAGGTGTTGCACCAAGTTTTCAACATGACCTTTTTGGGGCCCCACCTCATGAAGAGTATCGCTGTCATTTTGTTCACTTGTCCCGAAAGTTGATTTTGCAGAGTGACCGTGCCATTCTCTGCAACAGGTGCAAAAAACATGTTTCAGGCAGGATGTGAAAAATTACAGCTGTACTGTTAATAAGGAGGTGTGCAGAGATTTGGCAAATAAATGCTTTAAATATACTTTCATGTTGGCACCTCATTTGGATATATATTGGGGGAGTACACTCGATCTTTGCTTCTGGTTTTGTCACAAGCCACAGGGCCACTGAGCACCACTCTAGACTCTGGTGGTTTAGTGGTCCCCTTGCTACACGCCCATATATGTAGACCCATAATATAATCAAAACCTGGTGGTTAGTGGTCCTCACTCCCCTATCCCCGATCTGACCCCTTTTAATAATCATTATGAAAGTCCCCTTCCCTGGTGGTCAAGTGGCCCCCTCTTCTCCAATCCCCAATGTGAACCCATATAATAATAAGTATTAAAGCCCCCTTCCCTGGTGGTCAGATGACCCCCTTCCCAATCCCTGATGTGACCCCTTTTAATATTAATTACTGAAGCCCCCTTTCCTGGCGGTAGAGTGGCCGCCCTCCCTGATCCCATTCGACCCCATATATTAATAAGTATTAAAGCCCCCTTTCCTGGTGGTTGAATGCCCCCCCGATCCCCATGTGACCCCATATAATAATAAGCATTAAATCCCCTTTCCCTGGTGGTCAAGTGGCCCGCCTCCCAGAGCCCTGATGTGACCCCTTATAATAATAGGTATTAAAGCCTCCTTCCCTGGTGGTTGAGTGGCCCATCCATCCCAGCAGGTAGTGACCACCATCCTGCTCCCCATCCTAAAACAGAGCTGATGACTGGCATAGCCCTCTTCTCACCTCTGTGGCCGGCCACCTTCTGAACTGTCACTGAGCTCATACTGTAAAGTGTATGTGCTCATTGATGAACTGAACAATAAGCTGGCTGGTCTAAGGGTACTTAGAATTTCTTCCTCTGGGAGAGTTCTGAGAATCCCACATTCAGGGATGTGGCAGGTTGCATCTGCCACACGCCCCTTAGTGCCACATTGCAGCCCATTTTTGGGTGCATGGTCGGTGCAAGCCCCGTTTCTGGCTGGCAGCCTGTGGTTGATGCAGGCTGCCATTAAAAAATTGCTCCCAGTGCATCGTATTGTGCAAGGGGCACTTTGTGGCACTTATTGTGGTGTAAGCTCTTTGTGCTATCCTGGGAGCTTTGAGAATCAAGCCCATGGAGTTCAGTGGTTCTGGTGGGGCTTGTGTCTGTACCATCTCTTTTTCATGTAAAACTCCTAAATTGTTTAAAACTTCTTCTGGTGGCTCAGGTGCATTACTCTGCTGGTCTGTATTTATATATCTAATGTGACTTGCTTCCTTTTAAAAAAATATTTTCAGCACATTAGGCATTAAGGGTTCTATCCTGGGTGTAGCCTATAAGGGTAGCTATATGCTTACACCTTCTGCTAAGTTGGCCATTGCTAGGGGTATCTTGCTCCCTGCCCTTACTTACAGTTCCCTCATTTTTGTTTCAGCACATAAGTCTTCCCTTCATAAGTTGGATGTTACATATAAGAACATTTGTAGGTATGCCTCCATGTCTCCTCGTCTTACGCACCACTGCCAGCTCTACAAGGACTTAAAATGGCTCTCTCTCTTAGCTCATATGATATATGCTCTGTGCTCACCCATTGATTCTGTTCTTTGACTGAATACGCTATCCTCACTTGCTACACTGCTTGTTTCCCAAAACTCTTACCATGGCCTGCGTTCGACTGATCAATCCTTACTCCACATACTTAGCTGTCGCTCTTCCAAAAGGTACTACAGCCTTCCAGCATTCTGCCCCTCAGATCTGGAGCTCTCTTCCCCCAGACCTGTGGCTGACTAAGTCTCATCTCTGCTTTAAAAGGGAGCTGAGGCATTATTTATCTCTAGCTGACACCTGCACTTGCTTTAGTCACACTTTATTACCCCTATCCCTATCTTCTCTCCCTTCCCTCCAATAATTTTCTTTTCATGTTTCTCTACCCCTGACCTGTTGTCTTCCTTTTACCTACCCTATTCCTTCTACTTCTAGCTCCTACATGTTTTACTCCTTTCATCTCGTATACTACCGCTGATGTGTACAGCACTTATGTAAAGCGTATTATTTTTTTCCCTCTGTAATTATCTGATGACATGGTATGTAACCTTACATCTGTATGTATTGTAATTGTTCTCTAGAATTGCTACCTGTTTGTATTTACCTGTTGTACTCTCCTGGGTTGTGCCTGAAAATAGTCAGTTTTGGCTAGTGCACTTACCCGGTTAACAAAAAATGAAATAAATACACAAAATCCTCAAATGCCTGCACACCGTGCAAGGGCAGCATGTCAGCATTTCTATGCCTGAGTGCCACATGGCAGTGCCCTGTGCTCCCTTGGTGGCATTCACAAATGGCATGCTAGCACCTTGTGGGAGGGATCCCTGTGCCAGCTGTACAGTTTCACATGGGGGTGGGATGGGGTATGCCGGGGGGGGGTGCCTGAGCTGCACTTATGCTCTAATGCACTTGTGTGCCAGGCTGGTGATGGATAAGTATGCCTGGGGGGACCCAGGTGTAAATGGTCATGCACCCCCCACACAGACCAACAGCAGAACACAGCAGCACTGAAGCCCCATACACACGTCAGCAACAGCACACTGTGCTGCTTGGGAGGTCTGGGGGTGTCCTTAGGGACAAATGCTCATTGTATGTTCTTGAAGAGGTAACGTGTCTTCCAAAGGGTTCCTCACCCATCTGTGTAAGTGATCCACTTTAGGACCTGGGATGGACATTCCATATGATGGCCACCCCTTGACCATGCCCCTCACCTGTACCAGGGACTGAGGGAGAAGGCTTAGGTGTAGCTTCACAATTGTGAGAGGCCCAGGCCAAAGACTGTGGAGGCCAACCTGCCAGCCATCCTCTGCGGATTACAAATATGGGCCCCTTTTCAAACATTTAGTTATTTGTTCTACAACAGTTATGTTTAAAGTGTGTATTTACCTGCAAAAATTTAAGGTGTGCCACCAAGCTCCTCCCTGCTAGCCCATCTGCATCCCCAGTGTGGTACCCACTTTGGCCCCCAAAATAGAGAGATATCTTGCCCATGGCCTTTTGGGGGAATTAAAACAATTCCACCCACATTGGGGATTTGAGGGCTCGCTGCGGGTGGGCAGATTCTATGGAGCAAATTGTGGAAACTGTTTCATTGTCTACATAGAGTACAGGTGTTTTACTGCATAGAGTTTAAGTATTCCTGCTACCCTATTGCTCCCATTTACCCTTCTGCCCCATGTCTTTTCTGAGCCCTCCTTTTTAAATAAATTGTTTGTTGAATTGTATTTCTTGGCTTGAGTGTTGTTACTGCTTTACTGTGTCACTTGTGTTGTGGTTGGGCAGATTATGTACTGTTTCTTGGGGGATAATAACCTTGTGTGTTAGCAACTGGGTCCTCCATGTTGCCACCCCAGGTGGAGGTGCTGTGCCATGTTAGGCCTGTGTACTCACTGTAGTCCTACTTCAGGTAACCCAGATCAGCCCCCTTGGGAGGCTGTGAGAGGAGTACCCTGAGAGTCCAGGGTGGCCCGCTATAAATTTGCATGGAATTTGGATATTTTTTTAAACAACTTAATATCCATCCCTCCATAAATGTCATTGTATTATCTCCCTCTGCTCCTTCAGGGATATTTGTTGTTGTTTGTTGGTTTATATGGTGGTGATAGCAACCATTAGTTGCAATGAACCACTGTGAGCACTGAAATGTACAATACAAAGTCAGGTTTATTGCACTACTATATTAGTACCAGCAGCCTAGTAATCAAAGAACAAATAGCAATTACCTTCCTCTGGGTGGGCGAACAAGGCAGGCATATGTGTGTGTAGACTTCATCACTTCATCTCAGGATTCAGTACCACTCTCTACCTCTCTTATCATCTGTTTTATATTTGTTTTTCAGTAACTGTTATGTGCCTTACAGAACTATGAAACTGCACATTTCACACATGACTATAGTCAATAATTGTCAGTTCTGTGTGTATGTTCAGTAGTTCTACAAGGTCAAGTAACAAAAAGCACAACACTTAGTAGTCCCTTCTCATAGTACAAAGCTGTGTGGCCATTCCCAAATTCTCCATTCCACATAGCAAAGTTTTGCAAAACAGTGTGTTGAATTGTCAAGGGTATTTCTCAACTGTGAAGGTGTGATGTGCAGTATTTCTATATGTTTACAGTGAATGGCCCTTCTGCACAAATATATAACTAATAAATTCCACTCTATGGAAAACAGCTTCTCTTTGATGTTAATTATTTACTAAACATGTCCCTTCAGGTGCATAATATTAATAATTTGCCAAACATGTCTCTACAGGTGTATAATGGATACATTTCAATACCGAAAATCACTTTAGGAAAAAGACACCCAGCTTTGGTAAGCATCCTCACACACATACACAAGCTGCCAAATTCATATGGGTATAGAAAGTATTCTCATTAATCCTTTTACTCTCTACTGCCAGCACTTGACAACTTTTAAAATTATATCAAATTATCATATTCCTATAGTCCTCACCTTGAAGTCTGCAAAGAAAAAGGCTTCACATTTAAGTATGACAATGGCATAAAGGCTTCAAATAGTCCAATGGCCTAAGACGGTTCTGCCAAGCAGTCTATAAGCAGCATATTAAATATAACATTTCTATGTCACATGTTATGTGCATACCTGCTGGCAGAACTTGCTTATAATAACAATTTGGTCTGTTTTATAGTGTATAAAAGCATAATTATTGGTGGTGTTGAGCTAAAACTCATTGCAAGCAGCAAAGAGCAACAATCATAATAAAAATTAAGACAGCCTGAAATATTACAAATGCTTTAAAGGTAACTTCTAACCCTGTGTTGGAGGAAACCAGGTCCAAATCATTATCTTGTAATAGATCATTTTAGCCTTTTCCAGCCTGATGCATACTGTTACTGATGGCTATAATAACATGAGAGTCCTTTCAAGCAAGTAGGGTTCTAAGATCGAGAGACAATTTAGAAATGGGAATGTCAAAAGTCGTGTATATTTTTCCACAGTGACAATAAATGGCTTACTCCACAAAGTGGTTTCATTGTACATGGGAACTGGGGTAACCACCATAGTGCCTACAGGGGTTTTCCATGCAGCAGTAAAACAAAAGTTAGGTTTCACCACTGGACATACCTGAGAACCATGTGTAAAGGTTTTGTAATTAGTATCCATGCACTACTGGCCTTCCATGTTGTAGATCAACTTGGTTTTATGTGTGTGCCACTTAGGAAACCGTACCTGACATAATGGGTCATCAGTGATTGAAAGGCCCTTCATGAATGTAAGCTGTCAGATGCCATTGAAAGAGGCATAATCACAAATAGGTGTAAGGAGGTCAGGCATCACATGGAAAAGACCTTTGACATCACAACATGCTGTATGGGGTGCCACCCATTGGTCTAACATAGGATGAGATACTAGCAGGCAAGGGAGGTGAAGCCTCTCCTTATAAATATCTTTGGTGTACTAGCAGGCCAGGTAAGTCAAGTTTTCCTTGTAAATATCTTCGTCCAGAAACCTACAGAATGGACCAAAGCCAACTTGTTGAAAACTGCCGTCTGCTGATCAAAGACAGGGAGTGACAGCATAAAAGTAACAGACATGGTCTGAGGCGATGTACAGTTATCCTGAAGAAGGCAAGACCATTGAACGCACAAGGGTGAATGTTACAGATCCCAGATTTCTGATAGTGCATAGGGGTAAGGTTGCAAAACCTTCCAGGCAATCCAGCTTACCCTGACATTCTAGGCATTACCATTTAAAGTGAACTGCTCAGATTTTTTTGTTTGCTGGTTTTGGACTTCACAGCCTGTTGCCTTATCTGCGCGCTAGCCTTTCCCCCCAAAAAAGTAGTATTTTTTATGAGGTCCAGTGTGGGAGGGAAGGGGTCATAAATGAAACTGAACCCACGGCCAGGCAATCCCTTCCACTTCCCGGTTCACTGGCATTGCCCCATTTTGTGATTTCAAAGCAGGGAGAGCACAGGGACGTGCCCCACAGAAGTCTATGGGGAAGTATTTCAATACATTTTTCTAAATGATAAAGCAAACTTGAATAAAAATGAAAGCCTCTAAACTAATAGGGCCACTATTATTTGATTGGTGGCTTTTATTTTTCTTCAAGTTTGAGAAGGCAGTTGTGGTACAACTCAAGGCTCACTGGAGCTATATAATGTTTACATACCTCTCCAGTGGGGGTTTAGGCCCCATAACAGTACTGAAACAGCTCTCATCAAAGTGTTGCATGGTCTCCTCATGGTGAGAGACCAGGGACTTTGTTCTATCTTGGTTCTTCTGGATTTCTTCTCAGCATGTGACACGGTGGATCATGGTATGCTGACTGATTGTCTAAGGAACTATGTCAGACTCACCAGCATGAATTTATTCTGGTTTGAGTCCTACATTACCAAGAGATCACAGCAGGTAGCCCTAGGCAATTACATCTCTGGGGCAGCTGCGGTATTCTGTGTGGCTCCACAAGGCTCGATCTTGGCAACTATGTTGTTCACTGTGTACATGTTGCCATTGTGTGAGATTATAAGACAATATGGAGTAGAGTTTCACTGCTATGCAGATGATACCCAGCTCTAGCTGTCTTGTACCCCTGACAGGTTAAATGTGGCTTTGGTGCTTGGGTAGTGTCTTCAATAAAACACTGGCTGGATGTCTTCCAATTGGCTGTGTCTCAGCCCAAGCAAGACGGAGGTTATGATTATTGATCCAGACCAGCGATACAGAGTGTTGGCCTTGTTTTACCATCTGTGAATGGTCACTCACTTTGAGCTGTGGCTGTGGTGAAGAATCTGGACATTGTTCAGAACTGCAAGCTGAAGTCAGAACATCAAGTGGGTGTCAGTTGTAGTCAGGAACATTTTTTACCATCTTTGTAATATTGACCGGATCAAGCCACATCTTGTCCCAGATGACTTGGAGATCGTAGTTTACTCCTTTGCCACTCCCAGGCTGGGTTATTGCAATGTTTTCTACTTAGTGATATCTGGAGTTTTGATACGACACCTACAGCTGGTCCAGAATGCTGCAGCCCAACTGGTGGTGTTAACTTCTTAAAGGGACCACATTACATCAGTGCTGCAATGGATGTTTGTGGGGTGGTATCCTTGTTAACATTCAAGGCCCTACATAGTTTGAGCCCAAGCTACTTTAACAACCACTTGATGTCCTACTGTACATACCCACCTCCTCTCTCCGATCCACCAATGTGGGCCTGTGCCAGGTTCCCCACTCCCACCTAAAGCAATCAGGGAGCAGGGCCTTTGGATTTGCTGCCCCTCTCCTCTGGAACTCCTTGCTGGAGAGAATTATTTTTTTTATTTTTATTTTATTGAAGTCTAGGATTACAAGTACCTTTGGGCCGAGGCTCTTTTACAAAGGTTCCACATCAGTGAGTACAACCAAACAGCATGATTTACAGAATAAAAAACATTTACTACATTTCCAGTATATAACATTTTGTAATACTGTGTAGTCTAAATTATGAACTAACATGGAATACAGGAGACACAAGGGGAGGTGGGAATTGAAAGAGATAGTATAGAAGGAGGGGTGGAGGGGAAGAGATAGACACTGGGTGTGAGGAGGTGAGTGATAAAAAGGGTGGCAGTAGCAGAAGGGGAGGTCGGAGGGGAAGAAGGAAAAGAGAGGGGGGAGTATAGCAGCCAGGTGGCATTGTCAAGGACAGAGAGCAGAGGGTGCACCAGTGGGGCAGTGGTGTTTGCAAAGTGCTAGGTGTTGAGGCACTACAAGGGGCAACAGTAAGGGGAACTAGGAGGGAGGACAGCCTAATCAGGGCAGTCACAGGAGCTGGAGGCAAGGTTAGAGAGGCAGAGCCTTGACTTGAAAGCATCAAGCGTGGGTGAAGCGGAGATGTCACTGCTAAGTCCGTTTATCCAGCTGGGTGCCCTGTAGCCAAAGGATCTTTGACCTTGGGATGTGCGACAGCGGGGGATTTGCTGAAGCTGTGGTTTGGACCTCCTGGTGTTACAGGTGTTGATTTTGGGTTGAAGGAGAGCACAGACTCCATAAGGAACAAGGCCCATCATTATTTTCTTTGCAATGATGCAGGTTTGATATTTTATTCAACTGGTGAGTTGCAACCACCCAGTTTGAGAATAGAGGTCACATTTATGAGTGAGATGGTGGGATGCAGTGATGAGCCAACAGGCCTTGTTGAGGAAGGTGGAAACTCGTTTGAGAGAGGTGGTGGTGGCGGAGCCATAAATGATAAGATCATAGTCAATAATGCTAACAATAGAGCTTTGGATGGTGACAGACAAGGCTTCAGGGCTAGATGTTTCCTGTGATGGAACAATAGGCCCAGCTGAGTATTAGCAGCTTTAGCAACATTATTAATTGAGCGATGCATCGCTCAGTATGCCTTTCTGGTAAAACTTTTTAATTAATTAATTAATTAATTAATTAATTAATTAATGTGAACAGTGTAGGACAGTTGTGAGTCCAGGGTGATCTCAAGGTATTTGAAGGTTTGGATTTGTTCCAGAGTGACTCCTTGCTTGGTTTTAATGGAGAGGTGGTGCCTCTTGTTTTTGTTATGGGAGCTGCTGAAGATCATGGCCTTTGTTGTTTTCTGATTTAGGATCAGTTTGTGCTTTAGGAACCAGTTTTCGACTGATGAAAAGCCCAGCTGGAGGTTATCTTGCAGCAGTTTTAGATCATGGTGGGAGGCTAGGATTACCACATCATCAGCGTAGAGTATGATTTGTTCTGGACAGGAATCCGGTAGTGTGTTCAGGAACAAGCTGAGCAGACAGGTTTGGCATCAGACAGCGTATCAGCAATTTTTACTCTTTGAGTCCATTTGTCTAGGTAGCTTTTAAACCAGTTAATGGAGTCAGGTGAGAGCCCTGCATTCTGAAGCTGGACAAGCAGGAGGCGGTGGTGGACAGTATCAAAGGCCTTGGTTAAATCGATGAAAATGGAACCAGTTTGCTGACCATTGTCCAGCGCACTGTGGATGGCGCTAGTGAATTCCAGTAGTGCCGAGGAGGTGCTATCTCCTTTTCTGAAGCTGTGTTGCTGCCTGCACAGGATGTTGTGTTTGTCCAGAAAGTCAGTAAGTTGGTCTGCAACAATACTTTCCAGGGCTTTAGAGAGGGGAGGAAGAATGGAGATTGGGCGGTAGTTATCATGGGCGGTCTTGTCACCACTTTTGTGGATGGGGTAACAGTGGCCGATTTCCATTTGTCAGGGAACTGGCTAAGGCTGAGAGAGAGGTTAAAGATCCTGGTCAAGGGCCCAAGTACCTCTTCTAGAGTGAGGGACAGCAGTTTGAGGTCAAGTGAATCATTGCTAGATCTGGATTTGCTAGTGGCTTTAGTAACATATTTGTGAACTTGGTACATCTTGACCACTTTCAATTAGAAAAGCGGGTGACTAGAAGCAGCAGTGGGGATTGTGGACATGGGGGCATCATCTTCTTTGAAAAAATCTGGGGGGAGAACTCTGCTGAGGTCAGTGAAAGCAGTGTTGAGGGTGTTCGCAATGGTTTTCGGGTCAAGCGTGGTACACCCATTTATGTTGCGCATGGAAGGGGAGATTTTGACTGCTTCCCAGTGACTTCATTTATGTTGTTCCAGAAGTCTCTTCCATTACCCCAGGAGTTAGTAAGGGCACTCTTGTAATAGGTTGATTTATTTTGTCGAATAGATTTGGTACAGTCATTCCATGCACGTTTGTAGTTTATGATGTCAGCTTGCTTCTAGCCAGTTCCCAGAGGTGATCCCTTGTTTTTAGTTGCCTTTGGAGGTCACCTGGGAGCCATGGGTTACAGAGGGCTTTAACTTTCCAATTTGGAGTGTATTTGTTACAGGCCTCATTAAAGATTTTGATGAAATAGTCCAGAGCTGTATTAACATTGGTTGCATTGAAGACTGGTGACCAGTCTTGTAGGAGGAGGTGATATTTAAGATGAGTTAACTGACCAGGAGGTAAGACTCTACTGGTGATGGTTTTGGGCGGGGTTAGGGAATTTGTTAGACCATAAGCAGCTGATTGGGGAGTGGTCACTGAGTGAGTCGGGGAGGACAGAGGTGTTCGTAATCTGGGTAGGGTGGCTGGTGAGGATCCAATCCAGGAGGGTGCTGGTGCCAGTTTTTCAGTTTTTCCTAGTTAGTGAGTCAACCATCTGGGTAAGGTTGGCTGCAGCAATGGAGTCCTTATGTGCCCCTGCCTCACCAGCAAGTCAGTTTACATTAAAGTCACCTAGCGGGATAGTTCAGAGTCCGGTAGGAGTGATCTGACAAAATCAAATACAGCGGTTAGTCCATTTCCTTGCTTTTTAGGTGGGATGTAAACATTAACAACTGTGAGGGCTTTATTGCGTGCATCTAATAGGATTCTGATGGGAAGAATCTGAGCAGTGGTAGTCTGGAGAGCAGTATTTATGTGGTGGCCCAGGAGAGTATCTTTAAGGTACAGGGCACATCTACCACCTCTTTTTGACATCCGATGGAGTCTAAAGACATTGTAGCCAGGAAGGGTGATTGCCTGGTTAGGGACCGATGGAGTGAGCCAGTCTTCTACAACTGCCAGAATGTCCGGGTTATGTTGGCTAGTAAAGATTTGTAGAGCATCAAGTTTGTGAAGAAGGCTGCAAATATTAAGAGACATGATTGAGAGGGCACCTGAGTGTTTGTTCTGGTTGGAGACCCTGGCAGAGATTGTGCCAGGGTTTGGACGAATGTTGCCCGACAGCAGCAGGAAAAGGAGCATGAGTTTCAGTGTGCTCAAACGCAATTCCCTAAGGCGAAGCTTGTGACTTCTTTTCGTGTTGGAATGTGCCACGGAGTGATATTGAAGGTTCAGGATCAAAGATGCATAGGAGGAGGAGGGGAGCACCCAATGCCCACAGGCAAGAGGAGACAGTTCCTTAGAAGAAGAGGGAGCCCTGGGTGGAGGTCTGGACTCAAAGTGCAGAGTACCTAGGTGGCAGTATCCAGTATCAAGCTGGAAGCTGCGAGGGGGAGAGGGGCAGCAGGCTCTGGGAGGGTTGAGGAGGGGGAAGGGGAAGAGAGAAGAGAGAAAGAGGAGAAGGGCGAACAGAGTATGGGGGGAGTGCATGTTAAGAGGATAGAGAGGTGGCATAGTAAAGCAGGTGCAGTGAATAGGCAAGGTTGAGAAAGGAAAAGTAAGGGAGGCAATTGAGAGGGGAAATGGTACAGTGTGAAATAGGCAGTTGCACAGCAAGGGGTGTGAAGCCAGGCAATACAGGAATCACAGTGAAAAAAGAGTTAATGTGGGAGTGAGCAAGGTGGGAGGGAGAAGGAGGAGGGCTTAGCAAGGGAACCTGTAGAATACGAGCAAAGAGGAGGGGTCTCACGAGAAGGCGTGGTGTGGGTCTATTTAATTAAGGTGTGAGGAGGGGAGAGGGTGGGCATAAAATTTCAGCAAAACCTGAGTTAGCTAAGCTCCTGGTAGCATTTTGGGCAGTAGTCTCTGTAGATTTAAGTTGTAGCCAATTGGCTAGGAGGCTGGGCCAGCAGCGTCTAATCGGGAGCTATGGTGCCAGCCAGGGGACCAATCAGGGCTCTGAAAGGGTAGCCTGGTGCTGGTCCACTTCTCACCTGAGGGTGTTGACTGGCGGCATGGCTGGGCTTGTAGTAGGAGTTGGTGAAATTAGTCCGAGGGTTTCAGCTGTCAGCAGGGGTGAGGTGGGCCCGAGGGGGCTGCCTGAGGAGGGCTGCCTGGGGAGGGAGGGAAGGAAGGAGGGAGGGTAGAGAGGTTAAACAGTGTTCAGAACAAAGGCTAAATACAAATTAACTGGTGGGAGGAGAGAAGAACAATGAAGGGATTAAGTTTGAGCTGGGGAGGGTTGCAGGAGACTAGTCGTGTGGTGGGGTTTAGCAAAGCAAATTAGAATGGCTCACATGGTGGGGGCCTTTAAATAACAACTGAAAATATATCTCTTTGCACACACTTTCTCATACTAAGTTATTAAAGCTGTTTAATGTTTTATTTATTATATTCATATGTTTTATTGAAATGTGTATGTTGATTTAATGCTTTAAGGTGCTCTGAGTCTTTGGATAGGGCACCAAAGGGCTGCAGGGGAGTAACATTGTGTGTAGCAGGAGCATAAACATAATTGGAAAGAGAGGAGCCAGCTTTAGACCACTGCTTAACATTTGATACAAATCGTCATGCCTCATGGATGTGTTCGAATTTAAGCCATCCAACCTCCCATAGGACTTGCAGCACAGCAGGATATCGCACTGAGTATTGTATTTTGTAGTGAGCTAATTCCTTTTGAATAGGCTCAAACGCATTCCTCCGAGCTGAAACGTCTTTTGAAAAATCCTGCAAAATATATATTGCGTGCCCATTCCATTTGAAAAGTCCTTTCCTCCTTGCCAAGTGCAGGATTTACTCCTTAATGGAAAATCTAAGAAAGTAGGCTATAATAGGACGGGGGGGGGGCTCTAGCTGGCTTAGGACCCAATGAACAGTGGGCCCATTCCAACTTCAAAGGAAAGTCTCAATTATAATCTAGAAGCTGTGGAAAAAATTGCTGGAGGAAGGTACACATATTTGACCCCTCTGGCACTCCAATTATATGCAAATTATTTCGACGATTTCTATTTTCCAAATTATCCAACTTTAATTCCAGAGCCTGAAGTTGTTGTTCTAAATGGGCTATTCTATCAGCCTGCCTGGCTAAATCCAACTCCACCTTTGATGCAAAGAAAGCAGTGACGGCCACCTGAAGTTCCACTGCCTCTACTTGTTGGTCTAAACAAGCCGCCAACTCTTTAATTGCCGGTATATATCACTCACTAATGACTGCAGCATCACCCGGATATCAGAAAGGTCTGCCAGGTTGACTACAATATGGGAGCTGTTCGACGCCATTATCAGTCACACTGTGCAAGTTCCCCTGTGTGATGCAGCCAGGCAATCGCCGGAAAGAAAGTTGCTCTCCAGAGATTTCACCACCACAGCCAAAGTACCTGGATGACACCCAAGGTAAGACTTATAAAAAAAAAATACAGGAGGACAAATTGCTTGGAGGAAAAAACACCAGATTATACTTCAGCACTGTGGAGCTTTCCTTTCAAGTGGCCATCACTGTTGCGGTTGCGAATGCGCCGCCCTTGTGAATATTTGATTTTTTCAATCGATTATCAGTTAATAGCTGTGTCCCTAATTGATGAATGATTGTTGGTTTGTATTCTGAGTTCCAATATCCACATGTTCTCTGATGTACCAATGAATTCAAAGTCCTCTGTTGTGATGTCATTGTGTTTCAGTTAACACTTTTCATAGGGTGTTTTAGATGCTGTACATCAGCCTTTAATAAAGGATTGGAATAATCCAAAATGCATTAGGCATGTACAGACTGTCTGTGGGTCTGTCTTTTATAATAAAAGATTTTGATATACATCTAGTAGTGGAGTCTTCATAATTTTGGCTGGTGTGTGCCCGATTCACTGTCCTGTATAAAACTTCACCCCATGCTCCGATTGTGAGACAAAATCCGATGGGCCCAACTTCCAAAATGATGTCCGTTTACTGTTTGCATTTCTTATCTGCTGTGACTGAAACAAATGTTTAATGGAGCCCTTCCCACCAGACTGATACTAATATATTTGGAGCCAGCACGAGATCGTCATTGCAGACTGCAGTACTGAGAATGGGTCCATTTTCCAACTAACTACTAAGTTGAACAATCCAGTAGGAATTGTCCAGGCTCGGATTAGAACTTGAGTGTTAGAAGCATTTTTAACTGAGTTAAACAATCCTACACAGGGACTGGGTGGTCTGAAATCTCAAGAGCCTGCAACACAGAAAACCAGAAAGGACAGTCAAAAGACTCTGTGGTGTCTGGCATGGATCTTTACCACTAATATCCCCACCCACCTGACAGCACGTCATCTCACTGCAAATGAAATTGACATGGTAACTTACAACCATGAGTGCCCAAGCTCCATTTTCCACAGAGAGGCTGAAAGATATATTCCTTTTATCCAGTGCAAAGATAATACAAACTTCTCTACCCCCTCCTGATAAACAAAGAATTTCAGGCTTTCTACCATACCTTGTACACCTCAGAGGCTCAGCCGACTAACAAACTTAGACCACTTCTACAGAGATCTACAGCTCCTCCAGGTATCCGCAGACACTGTGCAGAGCCTTAACACCCCCATTACCACCGAGGAAATTCTACATGCCATCCATTCCCTCTCCCTGGGAAAATCCCCAGGGCCAGATGGCTTTATGATGGAATTTTATCAGTGTTTGGAAAGATCTTGGTTCCAAAAATGGCTATAGTTTTGAATGAGGCCCAAGGTGCAGCTATGTTGCCACCCTCCTTCCTCCAGGCTCTTATCATATTGATTCCAAAAAAGGGAAAAGACATTATCCTGTGTTCCCAGTTCTGCCCATCTCACTCTTCAATGTGGATACCAAGATCTTTGCTAAAGTGCTAGCATACCAGTTGGAACCCAGTATTACTTCCCTGACCCACTTTTATCAAGTTGGCTTCATTCCTGGCTGTATGGGGTCATACAATATATGACAAACACTGAACCTCTTGTGGCAAGTTAGGAAGTCCTCCGAACCCACTGCCACCCTGTTAGTGTATGTTAAAATGGCCTTTGACAGGCTGGAGTGGATAAACCTATTCGATGCCCTTCTACAATTTGGCCTGCCACCATGCTTTGTGGACATGGTCAGACTCAAATACACAGGCTCCTCTGCCACAGTACTTACTAGCGCAGTAGTTTTCCCACCCTTCCAGTTACATAGGTGAACAAGGCAGAGTTGTCCCCTGTCCTCTTATCTATTCTTGTTGGCTATGGAGGCCCTTGCTCTCATACTTTAGTCCTCACCCTGCTTTCCAGGAATTCCAGTAGCAGATATCCCTCATAAAATGTCCTTATTTGCTGATGATATCACCCTGTTCCTAACTGAAATTCAGCTTTCCCTTCAAACTCTCCATCACATTATAAAGGAATACTCCCACCTATCTGGGTACAAACTGAATACACCCAAGTCCCTCATTCTACCACTCAACCCACCGTGTACCCCAACACTCTTTATTACTTACACATATCAATGGTCCCCAAAGGGGATTACATGTCTAGGGATACAACTAAAGTCAGCATTGACAGATATTATTACAGCCAACACTACCGTTATGCTGAACAAGTCTCTTACTGATGTCAGTACCTGGAAATCCACCCTTCTCTTAATATGGGGCAGAGCTAATGCGCTGAAACTGATTACTATTCCAAAAATTCACTACATCTTGAGTAACTTACTGACACCACTGCCTACTGCTTTCTTCAAAATCATGGTATCTAAGATGTACAGATTGATTTGGAATGGGAAAGCACCTAAAATTAAAATACACACTTTGATGAGACCCAGGAGAGAAGGTGGCTTCGACCTACCCAACCTCAAAAATTAACATGAAACAGCAGTGATACGACAAGCCCTCTCATGCCTGAAAACTGACTTCTCCCCCCACCTCCCAGATGGCTCTGTCTTGAACTAGCACAGACTGACTTACCTCTCCCAGCCGCTCTCCTTTTCTCAGACTGGAAGTTATCCCATGATAACCCACCCACCCCCGTGTGAAATTCACCAGAAAGGTTTGATCTCATTCTTTTCCACTGTCCAATGGAATCACAACACACCCCGATCGTGCATCATTTGGGGTAACCCACTCTGTGTATTGAAAACAAGCCAGTTATTTGGGACACCTGGGCAAACCAAATATTTTGGAGCCAGCAGTATAGCCTAGAGGTTAGAGTAACAAGCCATGAATGAGCTTGATACATCCATCAGACCTGGGTTAGATTCCTACAACCTCCACTTGCATACTGTGTGACTTTGAACAAGTCACTTATACACCCCAGTGTCCCCGGGTTGCCTCTGAAGACAGGCACTTGTGCCTAGTGGATCTTACCCAGTTACCAAAGGAATAAAATTAAAAAAATAAATAAATAAAACCCAAGGTATACATTCCTTGGGAGAGTTATACCACCCCCTTACGGGGTGCTATACTACTTTACAGAACTCAGAGACAGACATTCTATTGCCGATCTCAATTCTGGAGATACCTTCAACTAAGGGACTTACTGAAAACTAAAGACTCCATGTCCCATACCCTGCCAAATAATACCCCTATGGAAAAGTGGCTGTCTAAGCTTTCCTCACTCAAACAATTGTCTCACAAGGCGGCAACCCTCCAACTCTCTTGCTCTATTCCATCCCCCCACAGTTGGTCCACAAGAAGCTTGGGAGAGAGAGCTGAATATTTCTGTCCCCCAGACAGAATGGGATGAAGCCTGAACATGTTTCTATAGGGCCTCGAGAGAGAGAGACACACAAGCCAAAATGCTCCAATACAAGATCATACACTGAGCCTGTGGTATCCCACTTTGGCTGTACAAGACAGGACTACTACCTCATAGTGATTGCAGGAGACGCTGCTCATCACAGGCCTCCCTATCTCATGTACTGTGGTACTGCCCACTTTTGACACCTACTGGGAGAAAGTTGGGACCCTATGAAGGAACATTTCTCCCTTGCCTAGGGCCAAAGACCCAACATTCGCACTACTGGCTCTTCCACCACCAGAACCCTGTATGACAGGTACACAGGAACTCTGGGCAACAGGAGTGCTGGCAGCTCCCACTTCTTGACACCTACTGGGAGAAAGTCTGGACCCTACGTAGGAACATTGTTCCCTTGCTTAGGGCCAAAGACCCAATATTTGCTCTACTGGCTCTTCCACCACCAGAACCTTGTATGACAGGTACACAGGAACTCTGGGCAACAGAAGCACTGGAAGCCAATAACAGAGTCATCCTAAGACACCGAAGAGAAACAGAACTGCCCAACATCTCAGAGTGGCTGAACCTCCTGTTGCTGACAGCCAGATATGAAAGGGTGGCCCATGTGGTGGTGGAACAAATTTCTGAATATGACAAGATTTGGGGCCCCCTACCTGCAATGGAAGGCAAACACCTCTTTCACCTTATTACCTAACAGGTGAACCAGATCCCTCTTAGGCTAACTGGACCAAAAGTCCAGACACTCTTAACAAAGAAAGGATTGTCCTCCACCTCTAAGCTGCCCCCAATCCAAACAAAATTACAGACAAGCCATGATACATAACCCAAACACACACCCACCACCAATGACTGGATCCAAAGCCACTAACCTGGACCTTCTTCAACCCCCACCCACCACCCCTAAATATAAGATGTGTACAAAAGCCACTCTTCCAATTCAAACCTTATGAGGCACATACAGAATGAGACACATGAGACACATATGTAGAAATACAACACCTTCTGTGCCAAAAAGTTGAGGAATAATACTGTATAGGATATTGGAAGCAGATGTTATAGGACTGTATGTTGATGTATCCACTTTCTGTTTAAATACAATTTGTGTGTTTTCCTCGATGTATAATATGATGTATGCATATTGGACGAAACTCTTCAAATTCAATAAAAACTTTTATGGAAAACAACTCGAGAGACACTCTCAGTTTGGGAAGAGCCTTAGGTACTTCCCATAGGCACATTCAGATGGAGTGAATTTTGACTCTATTCCTGCACTATGTGGGCATCCCTCCAGTGCCAGAAACAATCTGTGACCATCCATGCTTGGGGTCCTGCTAAGAGCCCTGGGCATGGCAAACCATCTAGAAGTCATGGGTCACCTTTTCATCTCCCAAGAAACAATTCACTGGGTTGGAGGCTGCCTTCTACAGTGAGAACACGAGGGCTATGAACCCTAAAGTGAAGGGCGGACACCTGTTTCAACAAGCAGTCCTGAACAATAAAGCAAGTTATATAGACTACAGCCCATTTTAATTGAATGGCAAACTATTGCCTTTTTTAAGAGGTTTCTTTGCATTAAAGTGCATTAAAGACAGCTGTTAAACAATAGGCACATATGTGGCAGCTTACAAGGCAGAATAATATAAGATGGAGAAAAAGTATTTCTCAGCAAGTGAAACAGTTTTTTTTTCTGTTTACCAGGCTGCCCATTTCCACAGAGCAGTGCATCACATGATAATGATAAAGCATGGTTATGATTGTTTGCTGGTTTATTTCAAGATGTTGAATTTTAAGTAATTCGTATCATGAGCTTGTACTGTAGCTGTTCCAGAGCTCTCAGCAAAAAAAGTACCTTCTGTTGTTTACACAAGATTTAACATGGGCTTTGTCCATCAGTGTACCATATTACAGAATACACAATACCACTCTCAACGATGGGCAAAAGTCTGACTTTATTTGTTCCACAGCAATTCCTGTAAATTTCCTTTTTTCCTTTAAGTCATGCCCATACGGTACTGGCTGTCATCTTTCTGAATTCACAATCACCTTAGACCCCCAATTTAAAAACTCCTTCTTACAGGCTTTTTGCCTTCTCAGTTTTAGTGTTTATGGTTTGTGAAGTTTCTGTGTTTATATCCTAAGGTTCGATCCTACACACATAACAGCAGAGCCATGCAGATGTATTGTATGTGCTGCCATGATAGGCTACATCACATGCAAAGGTTATTGTGAAATGGATGAGAAATATCTCTGAATCTGAGAGCAGTTTGACCACTCCAGTGACATTTATTTGAAATTTCTGGCCAGCTGTGGCAGATCATTTCCAGGTGCATCCTAGGGGGTTGGTTGTAGGACCCTATGTAATTGACAGGGCAATGATGACCATAACATTTGGGAAAATTCCACTACTCTTACTCTTAAGCAATAAGGCATGACAAGGGGTTAGATTAACAGTCTGTTAATCATCCCCTAGGGGTACAATGTGGCATGAAGCATAGCCGAGTACCATATCTCCCTTAGGGGGTGATTAACTGACTGGTAATCTAACTCTTGGGAGTGCCTTATTGGTATTATAAAACTTATTCCTAAAGAAAAGTGTTGAAAGTGTACTTTTTGAATATTTCCCTCATTGAGAAGAAGATTTTTAATAAAATATTTCTTCCACCAATAGTTTAAGAATGCTGGCTCAGAATCAAAATGCATTATTCCAGTCATTCAGCAGTGCTTGAGGATGGAATGCTGACAGGAAGAAGTCATGCACTATGGTGATCAAGCTATACATGACAGTGTAACAGGAATTAATGTAAGGCTGTCAGAATCCTAACAGACAATCAGATTGTATCATTTCTGAGACCCTTTTTATAATTATCTTAAAATGATGCTTCAGAAAGCCCAAAAATGGCATGAATCACCAAACCATCTACATAAAGAATCAAGAAAACAGCTGCAAGAAAGTAAGCAATAATACCCAACAGGATGGGCAGTATTGGGCTATCATTATGCCACGGGGCATAATGAGGACCGACACCACAGGCAGAGAGCTGTATAGCCCCTGGAAGGTCTGATATAGCCCATACTGCCCACCATGAAGGGTATTATTGCACTTAGAAAATGGGCCATTGTATTATACATTTTTGAAATAAAATTAATTTTAATGTTAAAACTCAGAGTTTCATGTATTTTTGTAATAAAATAGTTCCTCCACCTGAAATAGATTGCTGTGATTTTTTTTCTACTTGAACCACTCTAGTTTCCACTTTCCAGAGTTGTCTTGGTCCCTCCCACACACAGAGGTTTCATTATTGTTTTTTTTTTTATTTACTTATTCATCCAATGTCTTTGTTTTAGTTTTACTGACATAGAAACTAGATTGTTAGTTTTTTAACTGGACTGACCAGGTGTTGCCATAGCGATTGGGAGGGAGAGAGAGAGAGAGAGAGAACGAGGGCGGTCGACAGACTGCATGGAAATTATGAGAGAACTTTTATTTCTGTTATCCATTGTAGGGAGTGATGAAAAGCCATTGAACACTTAGGGTGAGTGAATGCATACATGTATAGGGCCTATGGGCAGACTGGATGGGCCTAGTGGTTCTTATCTGCTGACAACTTCTATGTTTCTATGTAGACATTTTGTGTTTCTTTTTAATGTATGGTCTTTGAAGTCTGAACTGCTGAGTCAGCATGATTGGGACAACATCTGGTGAGCGGCTGAAAATAGTACCGTCAGCGTGTAAGGAGGCAAGGACTGAGTTGAATTCATTTTTTTTTTTGTCACAGTTTCTCCTGCAGCTGCTACCACATTGCACATATTTAGCTACTAAGATATCAGTTAACTGGATCACGAGACACAGGAGACACAAGATAAGCATCCAGTGACTCAGTAAAACAAATTCTACTATTTTAATTTAAGTGATCCCGTATGCACAGTAACAGACAATGGTGTGAGTGGGACAGTAGCAGGCTTGCGGTTCCATGACACTGCCACTCCACCTTGCTGTTGAAGGTACTATAGAATTAAAAGACCTGCCACCCCGAGGGCTACAGTGAAATACCAGCTGCAGCACAAAAAAAAAAAAACATGACTAAGGCAGAACTACCAAAAATCTACACTCAGGTACTTTTACAGTTACAAAATATGTTTGTTTTATTTTCTGTCAAGTAGGGCTATCTCTCTCCTCAGGCTGCTACCCTTAGCCCTCACTCTGCCTCAACTGGGTTTTGTGTGTGTGTGTGTGTGTGTGTGTGTGTGTGTGTGTGTGCTTCAGCTGGCATTTCAGCTGTAGCCCTCTTTCAAATTTGTTTTATTTTCTGTAAAGCATAACTGTCTCTCTTTCTCTCTCTCTCTCTCTCTCTTTCTCTCTCTCTCTCTCACACTCTCTTCAGACTGTAACCCTCTATTTAATTTAGCCGTCACTCTGCCTTAGCCGTGTTTTTTTTTGTTTTGTTTTTAGAGATGCAGCCCATTCTTTCTCATCTCTGGTCTTTCTTCAAGCTGCAGCCTGAATGCTGACGGTAGCGCTAGTGTCATTGACCACAAAGGCCATCGGAGTAACTCCTATTTTATTTACTTGCCCTGTTTTTTTTTTTTTCTTTTTGGTTAGCCTACCAGTTATTGATTTACTCAGGGTGTGGAAAGTCGGCAACTCTCCCACTAAGTGAGTAAAAACAAAATGGTAGCAGATCAAATTGGAAAATTCCAACTGGCTCAACGATTTCAGTGATTGGGTCAGTTATAACTGGCACTTATTCTAACCCGGGTTCTGTTATCTGATAGGTGCCCACCTCAGCAGGGCTATCAGTCAATCACAGCCCGGAATTTTTCAAGCCCAGTTTTTAACATACTATTAATATTTTCAGCACAACTTAATTTTAAAGATTGTGCGCCAGGTCAAACCTTAACCTCACCAAAAAAATTGATTAACCAAAGAATCGCAGTCCATATATGGGATGTCCTGTGCCTGAGTTGTCATGGACATTCTGGAGTGAAGGATAATTACAAACACAAAATTTAGAGGAGAGATTTTGTTCTAGAAATTAATGCCCTACCAACATCCAACAGATTCCGCTGGTAATAGTGCCCAGATCTCTGAGTCAGACATACCTAATACTTTTTCTTAGACTGCTGTCACTTGAACTGCCATGATAATCTGCTCCCAAAGTCAAATTTGCACCTGCTAGTGTGGAATGAACATTCAGTCGGTCAGCTTTGTTTGCAGTCTCCTCAAGCAATTAAAAATGGTAGTTGCCCTGCAACTGAATGCTTCCCAAATGGACTTCCTGCAAATACTGTTAAAGATTTGATCTCTCAAGTTCCATGTCAGAAGGGTGACTGGGGAACAGTGAACTGTCACAATGGCACTAAACCCAAAGCGCAAACACTTTTAGTAAACGTTTTCTTGTGGGGGGGCTTCATCCCCCACACACCCCCACACCCCTTAATTTAGATTCCAACTCTGGGGGAGGCACAATTTGGGGATGGGGAAAGAACCATGGTCATGCAAAAGTGTTGGTGCTGTGGTTCCCTTGCCTTTTTTGTGACGGTTTGCCATTATTCATTCACCCTCTTCACATGCAACCCATCAAAAGTAATAGAGATCAGGACTTCATCACAAAATTCCAAAAGCTGTTCCTAGCTCAGAGGCTACAGTCAGTGTAGGATGCTTTACTAACACATGAGGATGCTGGAAATGTGGTGAGCCAGGTTGTGGAGCAAAATCACATTTTTTAAACTGCTATGGAATGGAGTGGAAGACCTGGAGAACTGGAGGCAGCAGAACAAACTTGAGTCATTGACTTCCCAGAGAGGGTAGAAGGCCACTATACCACAATGTTTCTTCAGAGTGTCCAACCGATCCTATTACACTTCCAAGGAGCCAACCAGTTTAAGATCAAGCAGGCTCACTGCTCCCTATCCCCCAATACCTGGAGAGCACCCATGACCAATTCTGGCTAAATGTCTCCACTTCCTGAACAAGAAGTGTATCATAAGACCATTAAGGGCTGGGGCCCACTGTACTGGCATGATTGCCTAGTTCAGGATTCTCTGACTTTTCAATGGCATTGACCCAGTGGAAAGCATACACCAAAGTCCACAAGCAGCTAGCAGCTCATGAACTGCAGTATTTGAAAAGTTACCGACCACTTTGAAAGTTTTTATAAATGGTACCACTGAAACTTTTAACTCCCCTGAGTTGACTCAGGCTTTCATTTCCAATGTGTGGCTTGACAATATTGCCAGAGATTGACTGACTATTATAAGTCAAATTAAATATTCATGAGCCTAGCTAGGGTCCTGATTGGCAAGTGTATCAGTCATTAATGTCTTAGAAATGATTAATACAGCAGCCAACTGATGTTATGTAGTTCGCACAGTTCATGCACAATGTTCAAAACCTAAAAGTAAGTGCAAAGTTGGTAAAAATGAAAGTTGTTATTGTGTTTAGACTTATATTTGCAATAACAATCTCAGAGCTGGTCATTTACTTAGATTAATGACTAGCTGGAGGGAGGTGGCCTGAGGCTATGCCTTGGGCCATCCATTCCTTCAACTGGTCATTAATCCATTGGAAATGAGTGGCTTCTTGGTCATTACTGCTTAAGGCTGCTCTGTTCATGATGCCCAGGCCAAACATACCATGGGCACTCTGCCACCACTCCAACAATCAAATGTGTCTCAGGACTTCTTCCCCAAAACCATGCCCCAGATGCTGGTTAGGTTTGGCAAAAGCTCAAGAGACATGGAAAGAGGAGGAGAAGTTGGAACCACAAATCTGTAGAAAAGTTATAGTACCTCTTTCACTGGATCACTGAAGTCAGAGCCACAGTGGGGAGTTAAGGCCTTCCTCAGATGAACTGCAGTCAATCCTGGTGCAAAAAAGGAATGCGGCCATAAGGCAATGCCTGACCGCTGACTCCACAGGTGACATAAGGTCCACTGCTGTCACCAAACTACTGACACTTCTCAAGGCCTCCTCTGCTCTGCCATCATGGGCCTCAATTGCAACTGTGGTCCTACTCCCCCAGAATGGCTCCTCTGGCCCTGACAAGCTCAGGATCAGTACCGATCTGCAACAACTGTGGACTAACCAGCATAGATGATGGGACTGTGCATCTCTCTTTTTACAGGGGTATGCTAATGGAGGCAATTTGCCTCAGCTTTGACTAAAGGGCTGTATATGGGGATTTGCAGAACCTTAATTTGGAGATGGTGGGGTAAGAGGGGCTATGCAATGTTAAAGTGGCAAGTAACTTTTTTCTTCACCTCTGTGTCATTTCTATTCACAGCCTGCGTTACTTTCCCTTATTTTCCATCCTCCATAGAATAACCAGAGTTCCCACCCAGTGCACTCTCCAGGCCTGTTGTGGATCCACACGTCTTCCCCAGCAAATGGACACTGTAAGGCCTGATGGCATAGGCAAAGGTGATGGGGGTATGTAATATAATGGCTTGTTTAGTTTTTTTGTTGGGCAGGATATCAGAAGGTAGGAAGGTCCCAAGCAACTCCAGGATGGGGTTGGGGGTGGGAGGTGGGTATGGGGTCCCTGTACAGCTGAGGGGGGTCTATGGATGGTTGTCAATATGTTGTTTGTAGTTATCCTTGGAAACTGTGCCCAGAGACTTAAATTGGTCCTTGCTGACCTTCCCTCCCAATCCAGTGGCTAGTCTCATAAGGGGCCTTATGTTTGATGAGGGCCTTTGTGGTGATGGTAGGGCTGACCTACATGTCTCCATCTCAAATAGTCCATGGTGGGGAGGAAAAGCACTTTGTTGGGGGGGATTACTAAGGGCAAGCATGTTGTTGAAGACTTGTGGTATATTACAGAGGCTTATGCTATGCTGGCAATATAACATGCGAATGGAGCGGACAGTACAGTATATCCCACAATAATGAGAGGCTATGCATATGATCACTTTCCACAACAAATCTGCATTTACTCTGTCAGGTAATGCCATTTTGCAAATGAGCAGCATCATGCATTGAAATTAAGGTAAAGGACCAACTTCTAAACAACAGCACCAACATATTATTTAAATGCATGGTAATGACATTGAAAAAGGTAAATATTTAAGTATATGAAAATACGAACTACATACTGTAAGATAACACAAAACCACATTTTTCTTTTTTAGTACAAGGCATATGGGCCAAAGTAAAATTAAAACCAGTGGGTTTTAAAACCAAAATAATCACTTTGTGATGCACTGGTATGTTTTCTTTATCCAAGCTAAGGGGAAACAGGCTCTGTTGAGTAGTTTAAAAATTCTTGACAAACACTGAATGATGGTGATGGTACAACATAGGTTTCCGAGAAAGAATAGATTACAGCCTGTTTAAACTGTTTTTTGCAGCTTGAAAACTAATTATAAACAATATTAGAATATTTGTGAAACACAAAACTCGGATACCAAGGCATAATTTAACAGTAATTGAACTGATTACTTAACAAAATTTAATTATGTGTAAAAAAATCAAGAAAAGAAATAATATGTTTTTTCTAAAAACCTTTTTTGCAGTAATTAAACCCTTTGAAAAAGCTCCATAATGTGGAATGAAACGTCAGGGTAAATAAAAATCATGCAAAGATAAATAAGTGTTGAAGAACTGATTTACTTACATGAAAATGGCGACCCCAGCAATTGTTTCAATGGATTATACTGAGCACCTCAGGATGCTGAGCATTTGAATGTTTGACTGTTTCCCATGGATTAGCTTTTGATTATATTTCAGGATTGACTGACATGTTAACCATATTTATTCCCGATAAACTTGCAGTTTTTTACAGCTCCATAACAGGTGTCAGTGTTCCTTTTTCAGAATTACACTTCAAAACATGTATCGTCTAATATACCCAGTTCATGTGGTTTTACTGGTGCATAATGTCACCTGTGTATTATCTTACACTAAACCAGTCTATCTTTTGATTCATGACATGCTTAAAGAGTAAACAGCCACATTTGGTCCCACTCTTCAGGCAGAATTTTAGTCGACATTTCCTTTCTCCAGCAATTGTACAAGTCTGTCATGGGGTTATAAAGTCCAGTGCAGTATCATATATATGTTTATATCCATTTGGAGTGGTAAAAATGATATCTTATACATCATGTGGTGGTATTTTTAGTTCTTGGTTAATTAGCCTTTTTAAAATGTCTCTCAGTTGTAGATATTTATGATAGCCTAGCACTGTTAGTGTAAATTTACTTGTAAGAGCTGAGAAACACTCCAAAGTCCAAAAGGAGGAATCTGTTACTGTATATCAGATATGGTATATATTCTCTTATTTCTTCAGGTTGGCCAGTCTTAAACCTCCCCATCAATTTTAAAGAACAGCTGATGCCTTCAAGAGAACTTTAAAAATCATAATATTTAGATACAGTTTGGCTTATATTTCACATTAGTTCTGTATATCTCCTCTCCATTATCTATTACTGAGGTCATTTGCATGAAAACAAGATCTTTGCTCCTGAAGAGTTCATCCATTCCTGTTTCTTTCTCCCTACCTGAGGTCATAATGCACTGCTTAGGACATCAGAGTTACTCCCATGGCAACAGATTGTGATGTTACAACAGAGGATTATAGCTTGAAGTAGGGAGCAAGCTATAGAGGTAGATGAACTCGAAGGGATAAAGATCATGTAGTCATGCAGATTTCTTCAGTAATATTTTTTTTTATTTCAAGATTTGGACATTACCTTTGAGCAAAAGCTCTTTTACAAAAGTTCCATATCAGGTACAACAAAGTGTGAACAACTGAGAACAAGACTACAAAGGAGGGTGGAGCCCGAGTGTAAGCAAATTACAAGGGTGAATCATTACTAACAGAGACAACCTAGCTGGTAAGTGCAAAGAAACATGACAATGCCAAACATTGTCAGATACACATGTATAATTTACAACAGCAAAGGCTAGGCACAAAGGTATAATCTTCAGTAGCCAGGCAGCTAGATCCATCTATGTAGTGGAATTGATGCAGAGAGTTGGGGTTGGGGGATCTGGGATGTGGGCAGCGGCCCTATGGGGGTTTGTTAAAAAGGGTGTGGGAGGTGACTTGATCCATGTTGGTTAGCCAAGCAATTGTGTTTTAAGACTTGCAGGACTGGAAATGCAACTACTGCCTACAGCAACAGGCCATGCTTCCAGAGAGGTACTGTTTAAGCTCAGCCTTAAAGGCAGGTAGGCTTGAGTTTGTCAGTAGGTGAGCCAGGATCTTATTAAGCCACAGGGGAGCATGGTACTCAAATGACTGCTGTCCCAGTGTCATTTTCTGAAGGGGATCACTAGGGAGCCCCAGGAATGGCCTCTGGTCTGGTACCCAGATCTACAGGCAGGCAGCATGCCACTGAGAAATGGAGTTGTTTTGCCTAGTACAGATTTCTTGCCCAACAGGCAGGTTTGATATTTTATTCTGTTGGGTAGGTTAAGCCAATTGGTCTGCTCAAAGAGGGAGCATCTGTGCATAAGGTTGTCTGCTCCAAGTTGTCCTGCCTAATAAATAATAGGGAGGCACAATCTATAGAATATATATGGAATTAAAGCTGAACTGCACCTAATTACACTGTTTTTCAAATTTTTCTTTGAGGTGTCAGAAGCTCTTTAAGTGAGCTATTATTCCACAGTGGATAATGTGTAGAGATAACAGAATTCCAGGAAGCAAGCTTGGAAACCTGTGATTAAAGTGTTTGTGAATTATTTAAGATAGGGTTTGACTTAAGGCTACCACTAAGACCTGATAATAATATCATTTTAGGGTGTTTTCCTTACTGTAAAGATTTTTCTATATAGAACCAGCCTGAGTATTTATCATTTACCTTCTGCCAGTACGTTTTTATATTATGTCCAGTGATAAAGGTGGTGTGCTTCAGTTGAAAGTTTGGTAAGGATGAGTTACCTTTTTGTTTAGGTTGTTGGAGTATTTTTAAGAGATATTCTTGCAGATTTGTTTTTCCCAATTTAAATATTTTAGTAATGCTTTAAGTTTCCTAACTACACTGTAGTTATAGTTTAACTACACTGTAACTTCATTGCAGTTGCATGCAACAAACATGTCACTACAGTGTAATTACTCGTATTGCATGTAATTAGTGATTACCTACCCTGCAGTGAAACTTACACTTAAAAAAAATTGACTCATATTTTATAATTTCATTTTTTTTTTGCAAATAATTTTATTTTATTATTAATAACAAAGCATATAACACACATAGAATATATAACAAGACCAAATCACAATACCAGAAGAAGAAAAAAACAAGAAAGATAAATTATGAAACAACAATGACCCTCCCATCACCCCCCTCCCACAAAGTGGGGCAGCTTCCACAACGGACATTAACTAGAGGAGAAAAAAAAGGGAAAGAAACTGCCCCATCATAGAACATAATCCGCAGCATTGTAAGCCTTTATAATAATGGGGCCTAGAGAATCCAACAGTTTTAGATAACAGCTATGAGTTCCTTCGTAGGTTTCTTACGCAAAGAGGGGGAGACAACAGGAAAAGAGACAGAAACTAAAAATGAGGGAGTCTACACACAACGTCTGGGCAACAATTCAACTAGGGAGGACACTAAGTTGTTCGACTCACTTTGCCCCATACAGGATCTAAGTTTAGAGCTGACCAGACTTCCCCCCCCAGCATCCATAAAATTTATCTAGAGTACCAAAAAGGTCTGCTACCTCTTTTTCAGCAGAGAGTGCCAACAAAAATTCATCCCACCATTCTCTGGAGAGGCTCCCAAGCCCCTTGCCAGTGCCTGAGAATAGAAGCTTAGTGACCAAAGAGACCAAAGCACTTTGCCACTTCAGAGACTTTGTAGGAACTCTATCGTATCTACCCAACAAGCAAACCTCTCGATTAAAAAAGGCTGAAATCTTACAATATGGAGAAATCCATTGTTTAACAGAGGCCCAAAATCTAACAACTTTAGGGCAAGTCCAAAGTTTATGATAAGTTGTAGCCAGAGGAGACCCACAATCGGGACAGGCTGACAGAAAGGATCGATGGATCCGAGAGAGCTTAGCTGGGGATAGGTAAAGGTCATGCAAAATATTAAACTGAACGTTTCTCAATCTGTCTTGCTTGCTATAAGTATAAATGTCTCTCCACACACTCTTTCCCAAACCTCCGCAGACCATCCCTTTACAACACTGGAATCCCAATAATAAGCCGAAGAGGATACCTTCTCCGTAATCCTTGATAATATCAATCTATATAACTTAGAAATCGGTTTACGAGCCGGTGTCTGCTCGTTGAGCTTCCTCAAGTAGGTCCCTGCTGAGTCAATCCAAGGTCCCTTTCCTAAAAATGTAGTAACACTCCGATGGACCTGATATAACCGGAGCAGATCATTCTGGCCTACTCTCAGTTTTTCTACCAAAACCATGGGAGAGCTTATTGAATTTCCTGAGATGAACTCCCGCAGCGTCCAATTTGGGGCCCATGTTACCTATAGCATGCACAATAGGTCTCGCACCTACTATTATGTTAGGGTTCCTTAGCAAAGGTTGTGATAAGTCCTTTCTAAAAGGAATATTTAATAGGGAATAAAGTTGGTGGAGAGCCCTAATATCCCAGCCCAATGGAGTGTTTCTGAGTTTATAGGGACACTTAGACCAGGGTATATAAGGAAAAGATTGCAAATCTAAATTAAAATCCCTAATTACTTGATGGTCTAACTGCAACCCTAAGGGGAGATCCGAGACAGCATCCGCTGTCCTGGTCCACTGAAGACATCTTAGTCCATGTATGGCTAGATAATAAAGATAAAAGTCCGGGAGCTGCAATCCGCCCGTCTTCTTCGCCCTGGTAAGTTTAGCGTAAGCCCGTCGAGGTGGCTTGTTTTGCCATAAAAAGTCCGAACAGGCAGTATATATGGGCCTAAAGAAGGACTTAGGGAGGTAAATATTTAAATTGGCCAAAGGATAAAACAGTCTTGGCAAAACCATCATTTTTATTACATTAGCTGTGCCCCAGAATGACAGCGGCAATTTGACCCATCTATCCAGATCTTCCCTGATCTGTTTTATTAACGGCCTAAAGTTAAGGTTAGCCAGGGAAGCCAGATCCTAAGAGATGTGGATACCCAGATATAACAGCGAGGACTTCTGCCATTGAAGGCCCAAGGAAGCACACCAATCTTTGCGGAGGATAGGGGACAACGAGTAAACTTTGGTCTTATTCATATTTAGTTTATACCCTGAAAAAAGGCTAAAACTAGAAATAACCTGCAATATCTGGGGGAGAGATTTTTTCGAATTCCTAATATGTAAGAGCAAATCATCAGCAAACGCAGATAATTTGTAATCAAGACCACCCAGACTAATACCCTGTACTTGTTTATCAAGTTTCAGGGCCCTTATCAGAGGCTCCAGATAGAGGTTAAATAAAAACGGAGAAAGTGGGCATCCTTGCTGGGTACCCCGAAGAAGAGGAAAAACATTCGATATAAGGTTATTGCATTGAACCCTGGCTGAGGGACAGGTATACAAGACACGAATATAATCTATAAATTTCTTTGGAATGCTAAATTTATCCAGGACCTCAAACATAAATCCCCAGTCCACTCTATCGAACGCTTTTTCCGCGTCCAAGGAAAGCAAAGCAGCTTCTAAGCTCGGATCCTCAGACACGGAAATTAAATAAAAAAGTTTCCTAAAATGGTCCGCGGATGAGCGCCCTTCCACAAACCCGGCTTGTTCCGGGCTGAGGCGCGAAACCCAGGTACCTTTTAATACTAACATACTAACATACTATTTGCCAGCAGATTAGGCCTTATGGTCTATCAAGTCTGCTCGAACCTAGATCCTTAGTTGGGTGCGAGACCTCCCATCCCTTGTGCTCCAGAAACCCTATCATCCATCCCCCCCGGGACAGGCCATCATCTGATACATCCACTTTCTGTGTCTGTCCCACCCTCTCTTAAAGCTCTCCACTGTGGATCTCTGAACCAGCTCACCAGGCAGAGCATTCCAAGGGTCCACCACCCTCTCAGTGAAAAACCTCCTCCTCTTTTCCCCCCTCACCCTTCCACCTTCCAACTTCAAACCATGCCCTCTGGTGATGCCTCCCTGCTTTAGTCTAAAGATCCCCTCCATGTTTACCCTATTTATTCCCTTGAGGTACTTGAAGACCTCAATCATGTCCCCCTGTCTCTCCTCTCCTCCAATGAAAACAGGCAGAGCTCCTCAAGTCTGTCCTCGTAAGTCAAATCCCTAGCCCTCGTATCATCTTTGTTGCCCTCCTCTGTACCCTCTCCAGGAGCTGTATGTCCCTCTTCAAGTGTGGTCTCCAGTACTGTACACAGTACTCAAGGTGTGGTCTAACCAGTCCATTGTACAGCGGCAGAATCACTTCCTTGCTCCTAGAGGTGATCCCCCTTGCGATGCATCCCAACATCCTGTTTGCCTTGCTAGCTGCTCTCCTGCACTGCTCAGTGTTATTCATACATGTATCCACCATGACCCCTAGGTCTTTTTCCCCTGTTGAGGCTTCCAGCACCTCCCTCCCAGGGTGTACCTGTGTTTAGGGTTTTCCCGACCAAGATGCAACACCTTGCACTTGGTGATATTGAAATTTAATTTTCATGTGTGAGCCCAGCTTTCCAGGGTGTCCAGGTCCCCTTGCAGGGCCAACCTCCCCTCTTCTCCCTCAACTACTGCTCCCATCTTGGAGTCATCCGTGAAGAGACTCATTTCACACCCTATACCATCCCTGATGTCTGATATGTATGCATTAAACAGGATTGGACCCAGAACCGAGCCCTGTGGTACCCCACTACCAACCTCTGTAGGGTTGAGAGCTCCCCAAAGACCACTACTCTCTGGTGCGTCCAGCTATCCAGTTTTCAATCCATCTGACCATCAAAGGGCCTACTCCTAACCCCATCAGTTTCTCCACCAGACCATTGTGGGGACAGAGTCAAATGCCTTGCTGAAGTCCAAGAATAATACATCCACAGGCTTACCTCTGTCCAGTTCTGATGTTACCCATTCATAGAACTCCACAAGGTTGATTTGACATGATCTACCTGGCACAAACCCATGCTCCGACTATCCAGACCTCCACCTCCTCCAAGTAAACCCCCAATCGTTCCTTTAGTATACTCTCCATTAATTTTCCCACCACCGAGGTTAAACTGATGGGTCTATAGTTTCCTGGTACTTCCTTGACCCCCTTTATGGATTGGTACCACATGTGCCTCTCGCCAATCCCTAGGTACCCTCCCTGTCTCAAGTGACCTGTTGAAAAGCTCCGCCAGGAGTGCAGCCAGTATGTCCGCCAATTCCCATAGTACTCTCGGATGAATGCCATCCGGCCCAGGAGATTTGTCTTTCTTTAGGGCCTTGAGGGCAAACCACACCCTTTTGGTGGGGATGGCATCATCCGTCCCCTCCACCTTACTGGTTTTTTATCCTTATCCAGATGTGACACCCCTGGGACACCTTTCTCTCCCTTTTGCTCCATTTCTGTTGCTCCCCTGATCCCACTCCCTGCTGCTTCTATCCCCTTTGTGCCTTGATTTGTAGATATCCCATCCCCCTCCCTAGTGAACACAGAGGCAAAGTACTCGTTAAATACCTCTGCCTGGTCCCTCGCCTCTTCCACCCACCCTCCTTCTGATCTCAATCTGCTGAGATGGCCCTTAGTTTTTCTCCGCTCCCCAATGTACTGGAAGAACCCCTTTTCCCCTCCATGTATCCCCTGTGCCAGCCGTTGCTCTTTACTGGACTTAGCTCCCCTCACCATACGGGTGACTTTTCTAGATGCAAGCTGGTACATTTCCTTATCCCTATCCCCTCTTGTTGTTTTATATTTTTTGTAAGCCGCCTTCTTTTCTCTGACTGCTACCTGGACCTCACTGGACCACCAGCATGGTTTATGTGACCTTGCTCCGTTACGTTTCAACTTAGCGCAGATCCTGACTGCCTCATGAAGTCCCGGTTTTATGACCTCCCATCTCCTTTCCACACTTGTCGTTGAGGTAATCCCCTTCAAGTGATCCTTGAGAATATTTCCCATGCCCATAATGTCTGCCCCCCTGAAGTCCACTGCCAGTGTCCTAGATCTCACCCCCCCCCAATGCTTATTTGAAATCAGACAGTATTGTGGTCACTCCCAGTCAGGGGGTCCTGTACAACCATGTCCCTTACCAGATCCCCATCTGCCAGAACCACATCCAGGACATGCCCCTCCCTTGTAGGCTCCATCACATGCTGTGTTAAGAACACATCCTGGAAGCCATCCAGCAGCCTCTGCTCCTTGGCCACCTTAGAGGACATGGTTCCCCAGTTTGTACCTATATTAAGGTCCCCATCAACACCACTCCTTCCCTTTTTGGACCACACTGGGCAATGATGTTGTCCAGCAAACCATCCTCTAGAACATCACTCATCCCGGGGGCCTATATACTACTCCCAGCTTGACCTTATCTCCTGCACTGGGGATCGTAAAGGTGACCCATAAGGCCTCCACGTTTCCCTCTGCCTCTTCTACCATAGCAATTTCTATGTCATCTCTAATGAACATAGCCACTCCACCCCTCTGCCCTCCTTTCTATCCTTCCTAAGCACAGTGTACCCCCGTACATTTAGGTCCCAGTCATGGTTTTGTTGGCCCACGTTTCGTGACTGCATACATCCACCCCGAACAGCATGGCCTGGAACTCTGGCAACTTGTTTCCCAAGCTCCTGGCATTTACTAACACTAACCCCACCCTTATCCTGATCCTTTTATCGAACCCCACCCAGATTCCTTATACTTCCATCCTCCCCTGCTCCTCCTGAAACCTCCACCTCCAGTCTGTTTCCCCCTCCCCTTGGGCTTGAAGGCTACTCCCTCATCTGGAGGAGGCTTCAGTCAGCCCTCCCTTATCCCTTCCCCCCTTACAAGTTTAAACCCCACCTTTCTTGTATGTAGTCAGCCATCCCTGTTTAAGGACTTCCTTCCCTAATGGGGCAAGATGAAACCTGTCCTTGCATATAGTCCCTTATCCTCCCAAACTCCATTCCAGTTCCCTAACACCCCAACTCATTCTCTTCACCCCACTTCCTGAGCCATTCATTAACCTCTGTGAGCTTCCATTTTTCTCCACTGAGCCTTTTGGTACTAGCAATATCTCCAAAAAGGAAATGTTGCATCCATTATCTTGACAGACTCTGGCAAGTTCTTGGAACCTTGCTGATTTCCATAATGCTATTTCCCTCTAGATCATTAGTTCCCAAATGCACCAGAAATCGGTTTCCTCCACAATCCTAACCATTTCATACACCATGAACTTTGCTCTGTGCACTGTCAACGAGAACTCACTACCTTCACCTGGCTATGGCATCCATCCCCCTGTCCCTCCCAATGGATACCCTCAATCATCGAGTCTCCCAGTAACAGAACCTTAACACCGCCATCATCCTTATGGTTACCTCCACTATGCCCTCTCAGTCCCCCTTCCCCCACTTTATTCATGATCGCAATTTCATGGGAGTCTTCCTGCCTTATTAGAGACCCCCTTGTTACCCTCCCCTTTCTGCCTCCCTTGCTATTTTGCCCATTAACTCAAACCCCCTCTGGAAATGGTGTCCCTTTAACCCTCTCTTATCTGAACCATTTATCCTGGCCCTGATGGTTTCCCCTTCCCCCGCACCCTCATCCCCTTGTAATAGTACCCCTGTCTCCAGAGGCTCTCTGTGGGTCCCCTTTAGCTAGGGCCCCATCCTTGGTACTGACCTTCCTGCTGAAGGGGGGCTCCTCTCCCACCTCCTTGTCTCCCAGTTCCTCTCCAATCATGCTCTCCTCCCTCATGTCTGGAATATGTTGCATCTCCCCCATTTGCTTAACATATATGTTTCCCCTTCTCCCTCTGGGACTATGTCTATCCTTTCCATAGCTGTTCTGTGATGCCCTATGGGTATCTGACTCCCTCCCCACGGCCTCTGTATAAGTTTCCTCATTTCCACAACCCTTCCTCCCTCTAGGATGCTTAGTAGCTCAAATTTATTGTGACACTCTATGTCAGCCTCCATCAAGTAACCAGTTTCCCCTGACTGCATCTCTAAACTGACCCTCTTCTTCTCTCTTGCACTGTTCACCTTAGGAGCTCCCGTCCACAGTCTGCTGTTTTAGGCTTCCGCACAACAGCCCCTCCTGACTCTTCCCCTCCAGTCTCCTTGAATTCAGAATTTTCACCTATCGCTTTCCTTAGCATCAACTTCCCTATCTAAGGGTCCTCTGTCCCTAATATCCCCCCTTCTGCTTGCTGTAGCATAATGTCCTGTAATTTCAGAGCGTTGCCCCAGCCTCCCCTCAGCCCCACCCTTCTGCTGCCCATATCCACACCCCTTATCCTTGGACACCCCCCAGCTCCCACAGCTTACTCCTTAACCAATATACCTCACTCCTGATACAAGATAGCTGTCTACAGAGTGGGCAGCCTCCCTCTCTCCAGGCCCAATTTAGAATTATTGCCATCCCACAGCCTGTGCAGCCTACAATCCTTCCGAAGATGCCTGCCATGGTGGAATATGGCCACCCTGATTATCCCCCTCTGTTTATAATAGCACACCCCCTTTTCTCAGTCCCTTTCCCCTGGAGTACAGTTTCTCTCTATACTGACTGCAGTTATTTACAAACCCAATTTCAACCCCACCAACAAAGTTCCCAAGTCTCACAAACACATACAGTCCAATATGTGTTCAGTCCCACTAACAGTGTGTGTAAGCAGACTCCAGGTACCATATGATGTCACAGGCCCACCAACTCCTGTTGCTTCAAATTTCAGTCCCAAACAGAAATACTCAGCCCTTCAATCCCAACCCCAGTGGCTTTTCAGTATTTAAGAAACCCTACAAAACAGGGTGGGTGGGAGGGCTCCTAAACACCAGGCAAACAACACATTTAAATTACCTTCTAATTTTCCCTGCCAAACATCTATCCCCAAACCTACAATATCACAGCCCAAGTATCAGTTCAAATTCAAGGTAATAATTTTTAACACATAGAACTAATTTCACTAACAAACTATTCAAATATTTCAGTTTAAAACAAAATATAACTCCTGGCCTCTTTTCTACCAACCTGTTGCTTAAGCTCCCAAGTGGCCAAGATTTTTGCGTAAATTTTTATATCAATATTTAACAGAGAAATGGGTCTATAGTTGCCCACTTCTTCTGGGGATTTTTCCGGTTTGGGTAGAAAAATGATCCTAGCTTCAAAAAGTGAATGTTCATAAATACCCTGGTCGTGCCAAAACTTATATACTTGTTGAAGCAAAGGGACTAGTTGTTGTTTAAAGGTTTTGTAAAGAGACGTGAACCCTTCGGGCCCGGGCGCCATGTCTAGTTTCAACACATCAATAGTTGCCGCTATCTCTTCACCTAAGATCGGAGCCTCTAGATTAGAAAATAAATTGGCTGGGAGTTGCGGAAAAGGAATCTTCTCAAGAAAATCTTTCATGATAGATTCCTGCTTAGAGTTTGAAGAAGTGGAAGTGTATAACTCCCTATAGTAGTCATGAAATAGATCTAAAATACCCTCGGGGTCAGCGATTAAGGCATTCGTCTTAGGGTGTCTAAGAGTTGTAACCCATTTAGCTGCAGCATGCTGTTTCAATTGCCATGCCAATAATTTACCGGCTTTACTGCTCTGCCCAATATATGTAGCCTTCAATCTAGCAGCTGCCCTTACTACCGAGTCTCTGAGGGTATTAGCATATGAGGCTCTAAGGATAGATAGCTCTTTCTCTTGTGAATGAGAGAGAGAACTTGCCCCTTTACTATCCAGGTCCTTGATCTTGTCAAGGCAGTCTGCCAAGAAAGCAGACCTTTTCTTCTTACGGACCGAAGCAACGCGAATAAGCTCCCCCCTCCATGTTGCCTTTAGTGCTGCCCAGACCTTGTCCGTTGCCGGAAGTGAGCCCCAGTTGGAAGATATAGAGTTGATTAGGAAAACCTGAAAACGTCTCACCAATCCAACATCAGCTAACAGGTTGTTATTTAGAGACCAAGAATGGGATATTGGGGGCGCTGACCACTGACCTTTCAGGATTATGGGCGAATGGTCTGAAATTACTCGAGCTAAGATATCAACCTCTACAACCCCAGATAACATTTGTTGACTCACCAAAAAATAATCCAACCTAGAGTAGCTCCTATGCACCGGAGAAAAAAGGTAAATTTTTTAGCGAGTGGATTGAACAACCTCAAGGGTCCACCACCCCAGAAGACAAAAATTCATCTAAGGTTCTTTGGGCTAAGGTTTCTGAGTTCCTTTCTGTAGATGCGATCAAGCGTGTTAGATTGGACTAAGTTCAATCGCCCCAAATATAGGTAAGTTTAAGAAGGGGTCAAAACCATAGCTAAATTCAGTGAAAAAGGAAGGCGTTTCTATATTGGGACCGTAAATCGAGCCAACCACCAGCTTTAAACCGCCTAGTGTGGCCACCACTAAGATAAATCTAATTTCAGGGTCCAAAATGATCTCAGATGAAAAAAATGGTATCCCCTTACCACCAGAATAGCCACCCCTCGCTTCTTAGATGAACACCCCGCGCCGAATACCTGCCCCACCCATTTCTTCTGGAAATAACCCAATTGATCTGGATACATGTGGGTCTCTTGGAGGAACACAATCGCAGGATTGAAATTCGCTAAATGGTTTAAAATAATGTACTTTTTCCTGTTGTCTCTTCCCCCCTTAATGTTCCAAGATATAAACGTCAGGTTGCTATTCATTAGCACAGTTATCAAAGTCTGCTGCAGTGTATTCTAGAAAGCTGCCCTCACCCACCCCAACAGAATAATTCAAAATACCGAAAGTAAGATCCCCACCCAAACCCCATACCCCCCAGGTCATCCTCTATAAACCAGGCACCTAGCCACCTCCACTTAATATGGCCCATGATGCGTACTAATGTAGGCCGCCCTAGACAACTTGTCAATAAATTGCCTGAATTAATAAGCCCATAAACTATACACCCCAATCTTAAACCTGTAGTGATAACAATTTTTAAAGTTAAACAGAGGTAGTACCCAAACCCAGTGACCGCCTCCACCGATATCCCCTAACTAATTTTGAGAAACTCCAAGAAAACGAGCAAAGAACAAAAAAAAGAAAATCAATCATTATATAGGATCTTAGGGGAAACCCCAACCATCAAATCCTGCAACTGCAGAGCTACTCACAAAACGGGTAAAACCAGTAGTTGAAGTACAAACAGATCTTCATAAAACACATCTTATGAGCATTAAGATATCCCCAGTTGTGTAGCCTAATAGTAAAAACTTAGGTCGCCCCTATTATAACATAGAAATAAGGTGGTCACCATGTGTTACATAACGATTGGCAAACATATACTTTATAAAATAACAAAGAGTTTGCACCGCTAAAGAACCTATGGAGCAGGGATAAAAGCCAAAATAGAGCTGGAGCTCCCTCTAGTGGTGCTAAGCGGTGTTAAACTGTGAACTCCTAATAGCTGGTAGCCACGCTCTTTTATATACGAGCGTAATATCATAACAGGAAAACAAAATGTGGAATTCAAAGAAAAAGGAAGGAGAAAAATAAAGAACAATAAAAAAAGGAAAAACAGTAGCTGATACTTTATAGGAAAATTGAGACCCCCATGAACCTATGTGAGCCTACAAATCGACCAAAGTACAGTTTGATAGCTTGTAGAGTCCTCATTTCAGCTACCCCTACAGCAGACCATAAACATAAACAAGGTAGCCAAACAATAAAAGCAGCCTAGAACTAGTAAAGAGTTCAGGTTTTAGCGAAGAGATCTGGGAAGGTCATCTTCAAAGATTTCAAGGCATCTTCGGGTAGCTCAAAGCGTTTCGTGCCGTCTTTCAGAACAACCTCCAGCTTGGCCGGGTAGAGCATTCTGTGTTTAATGCCTGCAGCCAAAGTTTTGAGGTAATTGGACGAAAGCTTGATCTTAATAGACGCATTTTTAGCGTTAAGTCGGGGACCAATCTTAGCTTCTTCCCCTCCCACAATATTGCTGAGAGCTTCCTTGCCTCTTTGAATATATATTCTCGATCGAGATAATTTAGTAATTTAAATATCAGAGGCCTCGGGGGATCAGTTACGGAAGGCTTGGCCCGGAGTGAGCGGTGGGCCCTTTCGATTATGTACTCTGGGCCGTTCGGAGAGGATCCCACAGTTGCCTTTAAAAATTTTTGCAGAAAGATGATCGCGTTGGTTCCTTCGTCACCCTCAGGGAGACCCAGAAGGACTAAATTATTACGCTTCTCCTCCCTTCTAGGTCATCCAGGCGATCCTCTAATTTATTGATAGCTTTCCTGCAGTCGCTCAGAGCAGGCCCATCACGCTCCAACTTTCTCTCTACGGACGAAATTCTTGCCTCGGCATCTGTAACTCTTCTGGCCAGCTGGGTCAGCGCTGGTTTGAACTCTGCCACCTCCTCTATTAGTTTAAAGAGGGCATCTTTTATCATAGTCAAGTCCGAGTAGATGCGGCTGGGCGTTAAACTCTCCTCGGGCACTGCTGGAGACGAGCTGCGATGGGGCCGTTTGGCCTCTAGTTCTTGGGCCGATTCTTCCATTATAGGCTGGAATTTAACGGCAATCTCGGGAGCCCGGTACAAAATTGTGTAGCCGCAACTGAGACTCACGATTTAGGTTCACCTCGATAGTTTAAAAGGAGGTAAATCTGGGCTTTTTCGATCGGGGAAGCAAGAGCCCACACTCGAGCAGCCGCTCTCACACTAGCATCACGTGACTCCCCCCTATAATTTCATTTTTTAACAACTGATGCTGGAATAGGTAGGGCAATATGTCATAGCAAGTAGAACATTTTTGGTGCTATTAGCTTGTTAATAGCTTGAATTTCCACCCTACGAGACAGTAACACCAGTTTCCATCTGTGGAAGTCTAGTTCTATGTTGTCCAGTAAAAATAGTATATTGCTAGAAAAAATTGCACCCTTTAAAAGAGAACTGCTAGCCCTCCTGGCCCAAAAGACCCCGTGTGATTGCAATTAGCAAATACCTATGACTAATCATCTTCATAACTAATTCATCCCCCTGCCTACCTCCCCCTTCCTTCTTCCTTCATCCCACTCCCTTCCATCCACCCCCTCTCTGACAAAGCCCCTTAGTGGCTGCCCCCATCCCCCGCCCTTTTCCTCACCTCACCTTCTTCATTCTGTGATGAAGCCCCCTCAGGCTGCTCCAACCATGCTCTGTGCATACATTTGTTTGACTCCTTTTCCTGTTTTTTACTGTTACCAGCTCAGTATGTCGAAATGCACCCAAACTTATAGTAATACTTCTGACACTGTAATAGCCTGTTTGATTGCTACCTATACAGCATGTAATCCTCTTGTTTACTTTGAATGTTATATAACCTGTTTATGTAAATTTTGTCTCTCATCCTCTTGACATGGAACCTTTGTAAAAGAGCCTTCTGACTCAAAGGTGTTAATTCTACAACTGAAATAAATAAATAAATAAATAAAAGTACAGTTGATATCTCTATATAGCAGAATACCAAATATTTTAGATCTGAATTATTGATGTATATGCCAAACCAGTTCAAAAATGAAGTATTAACATTTTTGGAAATGGGTAGGGCAACATTTGTTCCAGTTGTCCTTACATTCTGTGCATCCAGAGTTGCTATCAATTACTTTCAAAAGCGGAGGTAATGAAAATATATGGTTACTTAAAGAGCCGCTGATGCCTCAAAGAAAACTTTGTAAAACATAATAATTAGGTACAATTCAACTTGCATTCCAAATACATTCTATAGATTTCTCCTCCCCATCTTTTATTATAGAGGAAATTTGCACAAATACGTGATCTTTATCTGTTAGAGTTCATCTGCCTCTATAGCGTACTCCCTACTTCAAGTCATAATTCTCTGTTGTGGCATCACAGTCTGTTGCCATGGGAGTAACTGCGATGCCACAAGCAGTGCATTATGACTTCAGGAAGAGAGAAAGCAGCAGGAATAGATGAACTCTTCAGGAGCAGAGATCCTGTTTTCATGCAAATGACCTCAGTAATAAATAATGTGGAGGACAAATACAGACAAATGTGGAATATAAACTGAACTGTGTCTAAATACTATGTTTTGTTTAAGTTATCCTGAAGGCATCAGCTGCTCTTTAAGAACAGTTGAATATTATCTGCATACTCCATGAGCTTTATCATAATGGCAATTTTAATTCTGGATATTTATTTATTTATTGGATTTTTTTTAACTTGGTTGGCACTCTGAGACTGGCATCCCTTTTTCAGGAGTGACCCGGGATGTTACATACAGTGTATGACTTATTTTCACAATTGGTACAGTATCATGTACATTTAAACAATATTGAGAACACAGTGACAATGATAGTTACAACAGGCACAACGGGGGGGGGGGGTCCAACAAATTGCATGGCAGATTCTATATAACAAAGCAATAAGAAATATTGCATTGTGTAGTATTACAGTACACAATGCAAAATTCATGTTCAAGGGATTATTCATGGACAACAGAGGGTAATAAGAAGCTTAGCCACAATTTGGCAGAGGAAAGGCAGGGGTAATCTCAAAGGAAACAGTAACAGTTATACTTTGTGGTTGGGCATCCTTCAAGTAGCCCCTTGAAGACCTGATAAGTATGGTGTTCCTGGATAGGAACTGGGAATTCGTTCCAGAGTAAAGCTGCATTGTGTGGAAAGGACCATTGACCAAATGTAGTTTGAGTCCTTGGAAACTCTGGGAGGGGCAGGGAGGAGGAGCAGAGATGCCTTCTAGAGAACTTATAGCTCATTATATCTCTGAGACTGGGATGACAGTTCATTAATGGCCTATAGGCCACACAGAGGGTAGGGTAGCAGAAACAGTCTTCGAGAAGGGCCTGTGTGGAGAGGCAAGGACATTGCAGTGATGTTATTGATTACCTGCACCAGGTACAAGCCTGCCAATTCTCTGATACATAGCTTTAAGCTTAGCAAAATCTGCAACTTTGAAAGAGGACAGGGCTGGAGCTCCATATGGACCCTATACAGTAGTGTAGAGAGGATGACACTGTTGGCTACAGACATATGTGCTTCATTATTAATATAGGATTTGATTCTACAGAGTAGCCCCAGCTTTTGGGAAAGAAGTTTGGTGACATGCTCAGAGTGGGTCTTGAAAGTGAGCTCTTGGTCAAGTCAAATAACAAGGTACTTTATTGTGTCTACTACTTCCAACTGGATACCAGTGGAGGTGAATATCAGTAAGAGTTTACTTCAGTCTAGGTCTAATTTTCTGGAATCAAACAGCATGGCCTTAGTTGTTGCTTTATTCTATTGAGTACTAGAAAATTTGAAACAAACCATGCTTCAAGTTCTTTGAAGTCCTTATTCATTTTCTTTCATTTTTATTTTACACTGAAAGGCTTATGAGCAAAATACCCATTTTCACAAGCATCCAGTTACAAGAAACACATAAATACATATAGATAATACAAAAAAAGTTTACATAATAAATATAAAAACAATAAAATCAATTAAAATACTTACAAACTAATCTACCAAATGTAATCCTTAAGGGACTTTTTGAAGGCAGAGATCTTAGTATAATTTACAATAGAATTATGCAATTTGTTGTAAAGTTTAATAGCCATAAATGCAAGGCACTTTTTGTCACAACATAATATAAAAAAGGGACATGGAAGGAATATCTACTGTGTAGCCTTGTTGAGATAACATTAGACAATTTAGGAAACAGCTTAGCAATACAATTTGGTAGGATATCTAAATGTATCTTATGCAGAAATAACAGTGATCTGAAATTTAATTTATCATCTGGGGAGAGACAACTAAAATATCTGTAAAGGTCACAATGATGTGACCTTCTTGGAAGTCCAGAAGCAAAGCGAATAATATTGTGATAGGTGGATTTGAGCTTGTTAAACAACCTGTCTGTCGTAAATAAGTAAATTATGGAACTATAGTCCATAAGGTAGAACAACAAACTTTGTGTCAATAAAATTATAGTTTCTGAAGTTAAGAACTTTTTCAGGTGATACAACATCCCTATCCTCTGCTGAAGTTTATCAATAAGATTAGAAATATGCGATTGAAAGGACATATGACAGTCTAAGTTTATACCAAGATATTTGAAATCTAACAGCTTTTCTATTAAATTTCCATAATTATCAGTGAGAATACAAATTGGAGCAATGGCTTTTCTAGGACTTTAGAAAATCATACATTCTGTTTTAAGTGAATTAAGTACCAATCTATGTGTGTTAAACCAGGTACAGAGTTTATCAAAATCTTTCTGAAGATTTCTTTCCAAGGTAGGAATTTCACTGGCAGTATAAAACAATACAGCACCATCAGCGAATAAAATTCATTCTGTACTGTGACAAATATCAGTAAGGGAATTAAAGAAAAGTGAGAATAAAAGGGGACTAAGGATGTACCCCTGAGGGACTCCACATTTCACTGAACATGCATATGAAAAAAAACCATCAACGATGGTCTTTTGTGACCTATTCTGTAGATAGTCCTCAATCCATAAAATAACATCAGCAGAAAAGTTAACCTTGGACAACTTCTTAAGCAACACCTTATGGTCTACCAGGTCAAATGCCTTGGTAAGATCTATGAAGACTTGGGCAACGCATTTTCCCTCATCCAAAGCTTTATAAATTTGACTTGTGAACCTCATCAAGGCAGTGTCAGTATTGTGATTAGATCTAAAACCATACTCAGATTCTGACCAGAGATTACATTTCTCAAGATATTCAGAAGTCTGATCAGAAACATTTTTTCTAATATTTTAGAGGGTGGTACTAAAAGAGATATAGACCGATAATTGTTTACATTTGCCCTGGATCCAGATGTATGTATGTATGGGCCTGACAACTGCACACTTCAATTTAGAGGGAAAGACTCCATAACACAATGAATAATTAAATAATTTTGTTAGAGGGAGTGTAGTCAAGGAGCAAACACTTTAAAATGTGATACTCAATATTGTCAGGTCTAATACAGGGTCAGAGAACCAACTTGCTAGTATAATGACAAACATCATTGGGAGGGGACAAAAATAGAATTTAGAAACACCTGAACCAGTGAAATAGAGTGGGGGAATTCCTCAACTTCAGTGGAACTATCATTTAAGATTGAGCACGAATCTTTAAAGGAGGGTCTATATTTATCCAGGTTACCAAAATGAGAATTAAAAATATTAGCAATCCTACAAGGATCATTAATTAGAGAACCATCAATTTCAAGAGAACATTGTTCAGCCTTTTGAGACCTACTCATTAAAGCCTCATTAAAAAATGTATTCCAAATTAATTTAATTACCCCTGTTTATATTCAGTTTCATTAAAAAAAAATGTCACTGCTCTTACTGCTATCTTGCACTTATTATGCAAACATTTAAACTCCTGTAAATGTACTGAGGACTTAGACTTTCTGTATTTAGTCCAGGTTTTATTTTTAAACCTAATTAATTTAAGAAGGTCGGGTATGAATCATTCATTACACCCCCCTCAACCCTCATTTTTTTTAAAAGGTAAGAGCTTGTCACATATATCAATAAACTGATTGCAGAAAAATTCAATGGCCTCATTAGTATTAGATATTTTATCAAGAAAAGACCAATCAGCTGATTTAACTTCATCTGAAAGTTCTTTAATATTTAAATCTTTCAAACAATGGAACATAGTCATTTTGGGTACCTTTTTACTAACCTTAGCTGATCAATTACAGAAAACCGCACAATGGTCACTAAGGGAGTCAGGTAGTATCCCTGAGTTAATAACATGAGAAGGATTATTAACAGTCACCAATCAAGGATGGCCTCATATGCAGATCTATAATTAGTATGGATAGTGTCTGTATTAAGCTGAAAGAGGCCTAAACCAGACATTAATTCTCTGTCTTCATCAGCTTGACTAGAGCCCCAATTTAAGTTAAAATCACCTACAATTATCTATTCATGAGTTGGAGGAAGTGAATAACAGTTTTGTAATAATGTTTCAATGCCCAGTTTAGAGTGTCCAGGTGGAATGTTTTTGTTACTAATGGTTAAAACATTTTTTAATGCCAAGAACAATGTTGATTGACAGAGACTCAATAAATGAATTATCCAAATGATAAACATGCTCAGAGGCTGTTAGTTGTTCCGAGACAAAAAACAGACATCCTTCTCCTCTCCTACCTTTTTGTCCTGTCTAAATACAATAAACTCATTCAAAGAAATCTCACTATCTGAAATTTTGGCAGAAAGTCAAGTTTCCATTAATGCAATTACATGAAATTTGTTTTCCTACACCCAACATTCAAACTGATTTTTCTTGACAAAGAAACTCTAGATATTTAAGTGGACTATCCATAAGGAAGGGGAAATCCCATAAAGTACTCTCTTTCATAGGAGCTGACTTTTATTTTTCCCAGGGGGGGGCTGAAGAAATGGCCGTGAGTCTGGGGTCCTCAAGGCCCCCAGAAGCTCTGAGGGGTTTACATGCTCTGTGGTGAGTTTTGGGGCTTTTCTTAAAGGAAAAAACATATTTTTGTTACATGTTCCCTACCCCTGATTTCAGGGAATATTTTGCTCCCCTGGAATATGAGATGTGGGAGACTCTGGCTGGCTGGAAAAGCAAAATGAAGCTCTCTTTTGCTAATCAAGTTCCAACAAATAAGATTTACAACTAGTCTACACTTCCCTCTCTTCCCTGATGCCACATTGCCAGCTTACTGCAGAAACCAGAACTGCAATAGCCCTGAGCATAAAATGTAGTGTGCGTTATGAGCATAAAACACAACCTTTACTTTAAAGTGGCTAGATTCACAACAGCTCATGAGCCAAGATCCCATCACTGTCAGAATTTGAATGTATTAAACTCACTTCAACCTGAAGATAAAGACCAGTGGGTGTTCAGAAAAATGTGTTTTTAGAGAAATCAGAGTTCTACACATACACACACACACACACCTTTTATATGACTCACTAAAACTATTTGAAACTTTTGTACAATTTCACAGACCTACTGTATGGTTTTCAATGTGGACTTCTGTACCTATTTATGCACACTGCACCATACTAGACCAGGTCATGCATGAAAAGCCAATCTTTATGTCACCAGTATACTCAGTCAGATGATCAATAAAATAAACAGAACCTTGGACACCTTATTCCAAACTTCTGACCCCATACACAAAACATGTGACTTTTAGACCCTTACACAAAACATCAGAACTCCAGAACCAGTTCACAAAGCTTAAAGCAGCAGTGCAATGTGGACAAAAAAAGTGACTCCCATCTTTTTTCCAATATAGATTCCAGGCAGCTTCCAGTTTCACCTGGTCATAAAATGTTGCAGTTACACCATTTTTTTAATTTTATAAATGTTTTAATTAAGTGTTTTTCAACCCTAAGAAAAAAAAATGGCCAACACATTTGACTTAGAAATAGCATTGAGGCCTGGCAGGTGTTAAGAGCAAAAAAATAAATAAAACTCACAGTGTGAAACCTAGGAGGTACCTAGAAAAAGTAAACTTAGCAGGTACGCTAATATTTTATTAACTGTAACAGCCTGCAACTAGTGGTGGACGATGTGGCCCTAATTCACTCCGCAAAGTGATTCGCAGAGTGAAGGCGAATTCATGGAATGCTCCGTAACATGAAGCGGAGTACTTTGCATTATAATGGGTAACGCAAAGTCTATTGAAAACAATGACTGCACGTTACTCCTCCTTCCCAAACCACTACTCCACCAATTCTTAAGGCGAAATACATTGAAAACAATGTACTCTGCCTCACTTTGCCTTGTTTTTAAGCTCGAAAGGCAAATTTTGCAGTGATTCATGGGATTTCAGGTCACATGGGCTCTAGATTGTTCTGCACAGCCTCAGTTTGGGGTAGTGTGTGTAGAAAGCTGTAGAAGACCATTTGCTCTGAGAGCTCTCTGTGATTCAAACCTTCTAAAAGCTGTTGAGAAAGCCTTTTTGAGTCATTTGGTTTGCTGAAACTTTTATTTATTTTTTATTTTTTATTTATTTGGTCTAGGATTACAAATACCTTTGAGCTGAGGCTCTTTTACAAAGGTTTCATGTCATTAAAGTTCATCGATTATAGGAAACCCTCCTGTGCTCATATCATCGAGCGTTTATTGTTTGTGTGTGAATTTTGAATGTTAATGTATAATATTCAGTCTGTGTACTGAGAGAGAGTGGAAGCGTGCTTTGGGGGAGAGGTGTATATGTGGTGTAGGTAGATTAACTTGGAGAAAAATACAGTGCTTTCTGTTTTGGTGATATTTTTCTTGTATAACTGTGTTAATGTACACACAGTAATATTTTCAATAATTCTTGCCTTTTTTTGCTGATTGTTGTGGTGCAGCAGTGTATAATTTTAGTTTGTTTAAAATATGTGGTTATATTACTGAAGTTTTCAATTTGCCATGCATTACTTAGTGTGTGTGTGAGTATGTGTGTGACGCGTGTCATCAAATCAGACACCTTTTATTGTGCCACATAATAATTTCAGCAATGTGTAGCTGCTATCCACTGCAGCTGTGTGATTTGTATACTTCTTTGTGGTATCTTTACTGTTACTAGTTCTAGTGACTGTTACTGCAGCAGTGCAGTACACTGCCCCCCCCCCCCGCACCAACCAGCAAAGGTATTTTTTTCCAGAATTTAAATTCTGATGGTGAGCACTGATTAGGTGTTGTGCCTTTGCGTCTGCATCTCTTCAGTGCACAGAACAATCTTAATTTGTCTGTGCATTTGCATCTCTTTAGGGCCCAATCTCCATCTGTAACTTAAGTCACAGTTGTTTCCTTGGCTTCCCTTCAGAGTACTGGACAGATGTGGTGCATAATTCTGCATGAACATTGTACTCATTAATATGCGTTTTTAAGTCAGTAACATCATCACGAGTCACTCGTGATACACATCACATTCTTCACCATCACAGTCACAAATGCAGTCACAAATCACTATTCACTATCACGTCACGAATCACAATATTAATTTTTTTTCTAGTTACTTGGATGTATTGTAAGCCTGTTTTGTAGTTTCTCTCCAGGCTTCATCACCCCACCATTGTACTCATTAATGAGCATTTTTAAGTCAGGGAGTTTGTGCTACAGCTCATTGGGGAAGTACAGCTGTAGGCATTTGCATTCCCCTCCCAATACAGTTCCATATTGTTTATCTCACACCATCGACACCGAATCACGTTCTTCATCATCACAGTCACAAATGCAGTCACAAATCATGACTCACGATCATGTCACAAATCACAGCACTAATTTTTTGACAAGTTACTTGGATGTATTGTAAGCATGTTTTGTAGTATCTCTCCAGGCTTCACCACCCCACCATTGTACTCATTAATGAGCATTTTTAAGTCAAGGAGTTTTGTGCTACAGCCCATCGGGGAAGTACAACCGTAGGCATTCGCGTTCCCAATACAGTTTTCATATTGGTTTTATCACACCATTGACAATCACATTCCGAATCACAAATCACAGCACTAATTTTTTGACAAGTTACTTGGACGTATTGTAAGCATGTTTTGTAGTATCTCTCCAGGCTTCACCACCCCACCATTGTACTCATTAATGAGCATTTTTAAGTCAAGGAGTTTTGTGCTACAGCCCATCGGGGAAGTACAGCCATAGGCATTCACATTCCTTCCCGTACAGCATGTGAGTTACAGTATTGTAAGTAGTGGTGGGCAAAGTGGCCCCAATTTGCTCCGTGAAGTGATTCACTGAGTAATGTGGAATCCACGGAGAACTCCACAATGTGAAGCAGAGTACTTTGCTTCATAATGAGGAACGCAAGGTCCATTGAAACCAATGACTTTGCGTTAATCCGCCTTCCCCAAACCACTTCTCCACCAATTTTAAGGCGAAGTACATTGAAATCAATGTAATTCACCGCACTTCACCCTGTAATTGAGCTCCAAATGAAATTCTGCAATTATTCATGGGATTGCAGGTCACATGGGCTCTAGATTGTTCAGCACAGCCTCAGTTCTGGCCTGGATAGTGTGTGTGCAGTGGTAGCTGAAGACAGAGCTCTGAGATTCAAAACCTCCAAAAGCTGTTTAAAATGCCTTTTTGAGTAATATTTTTTGCTCAAAATTTAGGTCATCAATTGTAGGAAACCTTTCTGTGCTCATATCATCGAGTGTTTATTGTTGTGTGTGGATTTTGAATGTTAATTAAGAACAGTCAGTCTGTGTACTGTGAAGTGTGCTTTGGGGGAGGGGCATATTTGTGGGGGAGTTAGATTAACTGGGAGGAAAAGGCAGTCTTTCTGTTTTGCTTACATTTTTCTTATATAACTGTGTTAATGTACACACAGTAATATTTTCAGTAATTCTTGACATTTTTTTGCTGATTGTTGTGGAGCAGCGCTGTACAGTTTGTCTGTTTAAAACATTTGGTTATATTACTAATGGTTTTCAATTTGCTATGCATTACTTGAGTGTGCGTGTGAGTGTGTGTGCGATGTGTGCCATTAAATCAGACACCTTTTATTGTGTTACAGAGTAATTGCAGCAGTGTGAACCTGCTATCCACCACACCTGCATGAATTTTTTATACTACTTTGTGGTATCTTTACTGGCAGAGGATTGTTACTGCTGTGCACTAATCCCCCAACTGGCAAAATATATTCCTTTCCAGATTTGGATTTGTGACTTGTAAGCACTGGTTAGGTGTTGTTGTGCCTTTTCGTATGCATCCCTTGAGTGTGCAGCGCAATCTTAATCTGTCTGTGTGTTTGCATGGCACCATTAATTCTGGGAGATTGCATTCTTGTTATGCTCTCATTTCACTTTGTCAGCACTGGGGAATTTTCTGGACACAAGACTGTAGCATTTTGGGGATGCACATTAATTTTGGTGACTCTGTGTGTGACCTGACCACTGCAGGCATGACTGAGTGTGCCATTAATTTTGGGAGACTTTGCATTTCTTGTTACACTCTCATTTCTTGTTACACTCTCATTTCACTTCATCAACACTGGAGAGTTTTCTGTACACAAGACAGTAGCACTTTGGGGATGTACATTAATTCTGGTGACTGTGTGGGTGGGATGCTGCCAATATTGTTGTCACTCCACCTTACTTCGCATTTAAGGTGGAATAACAACACGAAGTAATAATAACAATGCGAAGTGGCCACCTCGCGTTCACTTCGCCGGCGGATTTTAAATTCGCTGCATCTCTACCTGGAACCACATTTTTGGAAAAAAAATGTTGTTGCATTGTTGCTGTACACCCTGCACTTCCCTAATTACAGCATAGGCACACTACGTCCAAATCTTTTGAAAATCATCAAGCACAAAGTGCAAAATTCAAGAATCGATGTACATTTATTTGTTGCAGACCTAAATACCTTTTGATTTGATGCCCTCGGTAGTGGGGAAGATCATGGAAGCACTACTGAAGGAGAGATTGGTGGAACATCTGGTTGTCAATGGATTACAGGACCCAAGGCAGCATGGTTTCACCAGGGGCAGGTCATGTCAGACCAACCTCATTGAATTTTTTGACTGGGTGACTAGGGAGGTGGATCAGGGGAGGGCAGTGGACATGGCCTATCTGGACTTCAGCAAGGCCTTTGACATTGTACCACATAGAAGACTGTTACACAAACTGGGGAATATGGGTGTGGGCAGGACAGTAGTGTGGTGGGTAGGTAACTGGCTGGGTGGCAGGACACAGAGGGTGGTGGTAAATGGCTGTCACTCCACAGAGGGAAGAGTGACCAGTGGGGTACCACAGGGATCAGTGCTGGGACCGGTCCTATTCAACATCTTCATCAGTGACATGGCATAGGACCTAGAAGGCAGAATTTCACTGTTCTCTGATGACACAAAGCTCTGTAACAGAGTAGACACACCAGAGGGTGTAGACAGAATGAGAAGTGACTTGCAGAAACTTGAAGAATGGTCAGGGGTTTGGCAGTTGAAATTCAATGCAAAGAAGTGCAAGATAATGCGTATGGGGCACAAAAGCCCTGGCACAATATATCAGTTGGGGGTGAGGATATAGCATGCACCAAGCAGGAAAGAGATCTTGGGGTTATCATCTCTGATGACCTCAAGGTAGGGAAACAGTGTGACAAGGCAGCAGGTAAAGCAAATAGGATGCTGGGATGTATAGGCAGGGGCATTACCAGCAGGAAAAGGGAGGTCATAATTCCACTATACAAGACACTAGTGAGGCCCCACCTGGAATACAGTGTACAGTTCTGGAGACCATACCTACGTAAGGACATAGACAGAGTAGAGAAGGTTCAGAGGAGGGCAACAAAGATGGTGCATGGATTGCATCACAAGTCCTATGGACACAGGTTGAAGGAACTGAACATGTACTCCCTGGAGGAGAGGAGGGAGAGAGGAGATATGATAGAGACATACAAGTATCTTACAGGGAGGAACAGGGTGCAGGAAAACACTATTTTTAAGCGAAAAATATGTTCAGGACTAAAGGGCATGGGATGAAGTTGGAGGGAGGACGATTCAGAGGAAATATGAGAAAGAATTTCTTCACAGACGGGTGGTGGACAAGTAGAACACTCTGCCAGAGGAAGTGGTGGGGGCTGAAACAATCACGGGATTTAAGAATGCATGGGATAGACATAAAGGAATTCTGGAGGTCAGGGTTAAGGTGCAACAGACTTCTAGAAAAACAAACTGAACTTACAAGCTCAAATGGGCAGACTGGGTGGGACATAGGCCCTTATCTGCCAACATTGTCTATGTATCTATGTATCTATGATTTCTTGGAAACTGGATTTTTCTCTCGAACAAGGAGGAGGAGAAGGAGGACTTGAATAAAGCTTCCTGGGAGCAACTGGGTGGGCATCACAGAACTGAACAGCTAAATCTCCCTAACACCACCCGGTGTGCTCAAGTCACCCAACCAACTCACTCCTCCACTCCTTGACCCCTTCTGGAGCAGCACCGCACCGCTATTCCGCCGCTCAACCTGCTGGCCTTCCTTGCAACTTACTTACTTCTACTTGCTGCCTGGTGGTGTGATGTGTCCTGGACTCCTGACTGGCTGACTCCAGATCCAATCCTGGACTTTCTTTCTCACCCAACTGCTGACTCCCACCACACAGGTTTTGATGGCTGCTCTCCATTTCCGGCTAAACTGCTCCTCTCTTCTGGGCTGGTGGCACCTGGACCACCACCTCTCCTCACTTCTTCGACTTTCTAGGCCATCCCACATGCACAACATGATGGAAGGATCTCCTCACTACAAAATCTATTAGACAGCAGACACACACACTTATCACACCTAATAAGCCCTCCACCGGCCAATCACAGTGAGTGTGGCAAGTTGAAAGCCACTTGTCAACCAGTCAAACAAATTAGATTTTCCTGGGGGAGACAAACCAAGCATGCAGAAGGCGCCATCTGCACCAAATTAATTTTAAATAATGCCAGTGCTGCCAGCCAATTAAACAGCAGCCAGAGGATGAGGCGGCGTGATCATAGTCCACAGAGGGCGCTGTGCATGCACAGAGAAACCAAACAAACAGCAGTGGAAAAAAGAAAAAAAAATGCAGCATGTGGCAAAATATTGCTGGGGCTCAGCCCAGGTCAAGAAATAAAAAAAATAAGCTTCACCGATTAAAATTGCACCCCTTGGAGGCTTGCGCCCTGTGGGGGGACACCGCCCACCCTGCCCTTCCTATGATACTGTGGTTTTGGACCATTTCTGCCTCAATTTAACCTCACTTCACCTGCAAAGAAGTGTAGGGGCAGAGCCCCATCTAATCTTCCCGGGGGGGCTTCAGCCCCTCAGCCCCCCGTAGTCAGCACCTACGCTCCCTTTTCTTCAGTAACATTGGATCATGGATCTGGGTTTGGGTGGACAGAGCCAGACAGAAACAACAAAAGCAAAGTCCAACTTTGATATCATTCAGGTCTGAGCCAGTTCTATATAGGACCACATTATCTGCATATAGTACTTCTTCAGCATTGTCACAGTTGGAAAGGAGCTCGCTGATGAAAAGTGAGGACAGTATGGGCTGCAGGATAGAACCTTGGGGGAACACCATCAGAGATCTCATGCCAGGAGGAGAAACATGACTCCCACTGGACTACCTGCTTAGGCCCTAGCAAGATAGCTGCTGAACCACTAATAGGAGATCTGGTCAAAACCCAGGCTCTTCAGTTTGAGCAGCAGAAGGTCATGGTTGACCAAGTAAAAGGCCTTTGTAGCGCTGATAGATATCCTCTGTGTGGTTACCATGGTCAGAGGCAAGTAGAACTTCATTGGTGAAGTGTACCAGGGCTGAGTCTGTGCCATGGTGCTCAGGAAAACTGTGCTGGAAGTCCATGAGTAGGGAGGCGGTTTTATACAGGTCAGCAATTGATTGTACACTAGCTTCTCTTTGACTTTAGCCAAGGTATTCAATATGGAGTTAGGGTGATAGTTCCCAAATGGTCCCCCGGCACAGTCCTTTGGCATAGGGACCACTTGCGCTACCTTTCACTTTTATGGGACTGACCCATAGACACATAGAAACATAAAAACATAGAACATGATGGCAAATAAGGGCCACTGGGACCACCCAGTCTGCCCATTTTATTTCTTTAATGTTCATTTTCTGCTGCAGACCATAGTTGATCTACAGTGCAATCCCCCCCCCCCCATTCTTTACCCTTATTTCCTTGTGCCTATCCCAGGCATTTTTGAACCCCACCACTATTTTTGCCCCTACTTCCTGTGCTGGAAGGATGTTCCAAGTATCCACCACCTTTTCTGTGAATAAATACTTCTTCAAATCCCTCCTAAATTTACCCCTTCCAGCTTCATACCATACCCCTTTGTTCTACTGCACCTTTTTCTCTGACAAATACCCCACTTCTGTATCTTATTAACACCTGTGAGGTATTTGAAGGTCTCTATCATACCCCCCCTCCCCACCTCTCCTCCAGGAGAGCTCCTCTAGACTCTTCCCATAGGGCTTCTGATTTTGACCTTGCACCATTTTCATAACCCTCCTCTGGACAGCCTCCACTCTATATCCCTTCTGAGATGTGGTCTCCAGAACTGGACACAGTACTTAAGGTAGGATCTTACCAGTGATGTATTTAGAGGCAACATAACCTCCTTCTTCCTGCTGGTGGTACCCCTTCCTATGCACCCCAGCATCCAACTAGGCCTTCCAAATGCCTTGTCACATTGCCTGACCATATTTAGGTCATCAGATATGATTACTCCTCAGTCATTTTTTTGCTTGGTCTTCATCAGTATCACTCCACCCATTTTGTATTCCACTCCTGGATTTCTGTTGCCCAAGTGTATTATTGTACACTTTTTTTGCATTAAAACTCAGCTGCCATACCCTTGACCAATCTTCCAGTCTTTTCAGATCCCTGCTCATCTTTTCCACACCCCATGAGTTTCCACTCTGTTGCAGATCTTGGTGTCATCCATAAAGAGGAAGACCTTCCCTTTCAGTTCCTCTGCTATGTTACTTATAAAGACATTGAAGAGGACCATCCCAGCACTGATCCCTGAGGTACTCTGCTGGTCACCCTCCCTGCCTTGGTGCAAACTCCATTTACCACTGCCCTCTGTGTCCTATCCACTAATGATTTTTTTTACCTAGGTTGCCACCTTAATACCCAGCCTCAAGTTACCAAACTTGATTACCAGTCTCCTATGTGAAACAATGTCAAAATCCTTGCAGAAATCAAGGTAGGTTACATCCACAGCTCCTCCCTGATCCGACTCCTTTGTCTCCCAGTCAAAGAAATCTTTGGCATAACCTTCCCCTGTGAACCCATGTGGTTCCATGTCAGAACAGCGAGAGCATAGCAACGCAGAGCATATCAGTGAAGACACATCAACTACCACAACAATAGCCCACACCAATGATGGTGAACATGAAAACAGTGAGTCTACTAACAAAAAAAACATGGGAAAAACAATGCAAAAAAAAAATATGGCAAACATCAAAACGTCAGACTTCTAACTGAAAATTATAAGCAAGCCCTCAGAGTTACTCATAATGTGGCTGAACAGCATATTCCGACACAATCAAAGTAATGCACTTGCTTAAAATCCCAGTACTTTTTCTTAGCAGAACTGGTCTCTGCACAGGACACCAAATGTTCCATCTTCACATCGCTGAGTCTCTGCTCAGCTTTTTGACACTCAGTAAATCTTCAAGACCTGGTGCAGGTGCTCAATTTAACCTGCACTAATTAACTCCCTAACAACCCACACCTGACAAAAACTACCTACAGAAAAATAAACTATATACACCTGGCCAACCTTACAACATTAAATAAAATGCACACAAAAGCTTACACTGTCACCTACAAACAACAACACCCACCCCATATACACACTAACCAGACACGAAGACTCCTAGACTCAAACCCAGACCACCACACAACAAACCTCCACAAACACCCTACCTACTTAACACCCTGCTCAACCCACTGTGCCACAGTGGGACCATGATCCCACCCTTACAACAACAGCACATATTCCTCAAACTGATGGTACACATTCAATACCATAACAACTCACTCTGCCCCACACCACCATTGGGGGGCTTCACACCCAAATCCCCTTCACTGTAAATATCCAACTCCGAGACCGAACTAACTCTGACAACATAAGTAACAGTACCCCAACACAGCTCACTCTCACAGAACTGACCGTCTAAAATTACGTACACTGTAGTACACCACTCACTATATTGACAGGCATTCATAATGAGTCACTCAAATTCACTCTCTCATATCATGGGATACTAACCCATGTTGCCTTGGGTCTGGAAATCTGTTGGATACAAGATATTCCACCATGCTTTCCTTTAATTGTGTTTCCATTGACCATTAGCTGTGAAATAAGGACAAGTTAAAGAGGTTATCCAGTGGAGGAGCAAGGATAGGGGCAGTCGATTTTAGATGTCAAGACTTGAGGTTGTGATGGTCCTCATATTTTTCTGTTTTAATTTTTAAGAACTGATCCAGGACCTCTTTGTTGGAGAACAGCCTAAAGTGAAAGTTGGGGTGGCTGTCTATGGTAGGTGAGCAGGGAGGGCAAATAACAGCTGGGTCCATATAAACCTTGAGACCAGTAACAAAAATACATTAAATGCCTCAGCAATCAGTTTAGGATTGCTAATCATATTTGTGTTGTGGAGAATTTCTTAGTTCAGTGCACTGGTCTGCCCATTAAGGAGACTATATACATATATCCAGAATTACTTTGGATTGTGTGGATTTCTGGTTTGGAGATCCTTTAGGTAGGAGGCTTTAACCTTTTTTTCAGCAGGATTTGCATGAGTTGCTGAAGTGTTTATATGCAATCCAGTCTTGCTGGCAGCCTATGGTCTTCAGTGCATGTCAGGCTCTATCTCTCCACTTCATAAAATTGCAAAGGGACTGCGTTAACCATTTGGATCAGGCACCTTTGATATGTTGTCAGTTTCTCTGTTTTTAATAAGGAGTACTTCTAGGGTCATGATAAACTAAAGTGGCGATAAAGGGAATCCTTGACAAGTGCCTCTATAAAGATTAAATGTTTGTGAGTTTGTGCCATTAATGAATACAGCTGCTTTAAACACATTATAGAGTGTATTAATCCAACCTCATATATTAGGTCCAAAATTATATTTGTAAAACATGTATTTTAAGTAATCCTTTTGCATGTGATTGAAAGCTTTGTCCTGCTTCCGAAGCCAGTAAAACTGTGGGAATTTTAAATTTTCTTCACACAGCATGTATGACATGCACAACTTGCTTAAGATTGTCTAAACTGTGTCTAGCTTCACAAAGCTCACTTGATCTGTATGAATGACCTTTTATAGTGCTCTATTCATTTTTTTCTGTGATTACTTTTAATAGTATCTTGCAGTCTACATTGATAAAAGAAATGGGCTGATAGTTCTCATAGCATTTCAAGTCCCTAACCTTTTTGGGAATAACCAATATAGTGGTTGTTTTCATAGATTCAGGGAAGGAGTATTATTTTACAAACAAGAGCTACACAAGGAAGGTTGTGTTCTTAATAAAACAAAAACTATTGAATTCTAAAGAAATTAGGCACTCATCACATATTGGTATTGACACCACAGATTCAACTCGCTTTATAAATTTCAACTTTCATTTATTTAAAATTATATACTTAACAACCAGCACAAAGAATTCTACATACCATATTAAATCAGCTTGCTAAAATACATAATCCAGGACCCATTCTTGCCTGATGCGTTTCAGATCCATTGATCTTTTATCAAAGGCAAATACTCATCATCACTTCACAATTTTTAAAGAAACTTAATTATGACATCACTATGACATTATGAAGATAATTTTTTGCCTTCTGAGGAGTAATTTACAACCCTATCTTTACCATCATAACCATGACTACATCTATATACGCATCTTAAAATCATCTTATAAAAAAATCTTCATTTTAAATGCATTTCAAATCAAAATCCATCTGACACTAGTTCAGTTTAAATCAACCATCATATGAACATTTCTATACATTACATTTCCCTCTTCTTATCTAATTCTATAAATTCTATTTAATACTTAATAGAAAGGAAAGAACTAATGTCAAATGAAAAACATTTTTTAAAGGGACAACAAATATATAAATTAATAAAAACTCAGAAGGAAGGGAGTGGTGGAGGGAGGAGGGTTTTTGGTTGGGGATTGGGGAAGGAAGTGAAAAACCTTCATTTATTATCATAAAAAGTATTCCATAACATTAAATAAGGTGCTATATCAAATCCAACCTGAAGACCTGGCTATTCAGTGGCTTTCAAAATAAAATCCAAATTCCCTCACTCTTTAAAATTAAATTACCAAAATTGCCCCCTTTGGATTTTGATGAATTCCATCAATGGTTATAAACTGAAATGTATGTTCTGACTATTGTCTGTCCCATGTGCATGTGTTGCTGTGGTAATGTTATATTAGCATTTTCAATAGCCCTAGAATGTTCCCCTACCTGTATTTTAAAACTTCTCTTAGTTTTTCCCACATTCAAAATTCCACAGTTACATTCTGCCATATAAATTACTGCTTGTGTACCACAACAAGTAATTAAATCCCTTATTTCATAAGTTTCATCCAGGCATTGTAATTTAAAAATATTACTCTGTACTATACGTTAACAGTAAATATATCATCTGCAGTGAAAACAACCATTTACATTTTTATTTTAACAGGTTTTCTGCCCTCTTGGGGCATGATAGCTATGTGCCAATTTATCTTTTAGCATACTTGCCTTTCTATATGCCATTCCTGGGGTTTTATTTACAATTTCTTTCAAGCCATCATCACTGCTTAGAATATGCCAGTGCTTCTTTATTATAGCTTTCACTTGTCCAGTATGTACAGAATAAGTAGTCACATACAATAATTAAAACAAGATTCTTCTCTTTCTCTACCAAATTCATTAGAAAATAATAAATCTTCCATTTCTTTGCCATCTGCAAACTGTCTCCCATGGCTTATAGCCTGATGGCTATAACCACTTTCCTTAAAGCACATCTCCATATTTATAACTCCCTTCTCATAATTTGCTTCTGTACTGCAGTTTCATTTTAATCTTAAAAATGGTCCCTTTGGAATATTATAAATGGTACGGTATGGTATGGTGGGAATGACAGCTAGATGCATGTAGTATTGTATTTCTATCCATTTGTTCATGGAAAATGTCTCTCACCATAGTGAGATCTAATTGTTTCACCAATTCCAAATCTAAAAAATTAATAGCCTATTTACTTGTCATATAAGTGAATTTCAAGTTAGAATTATATGAAGATAATCAACAAAATTTTCCAGTTCTAATAAATTTCCACACCACACCATTATGGCATCATCCATGAAATGACACAACAGTGCTAATTCTCAAAAGAATGGGTTCAATTTGTCATCATAAACTGCTGTTTCTTCCCAAGTCCCTACATAAAGGTTAATCAATGAGGGTGCTAAAGTAGCCCCATGGCTGTGCCCTTTAATTGCAAACAAAATTTACTTAAAAACATGAAAACATTATTTTGTAAAACATACTCAGTTAATTTAAGTAAACATTCTGTAGGAGGAAGTTTTTCATGATGTCTTTGATTAAGAAAAATTGCAGTACCATCTAAAGCACCTTCATGGGGATACTGGTGTACAGGGACTGTATAGCCATGGTAATTAAATATGAGTCCCTGTCCACTAGAATATCTCCCCTCCCCTCAAATTTGTAACACCATTTTTGTATCTTTAATATATGATCTTAAAGTAGCTTCATAGGGTCTTAAAAAGCTGTCAATCTACTTTGACAAAGGCTGCATCAAAGAACCAATTTCATTAACAATCAGTCTGCCTTGTGGACTTTCTAAAGATTGATGTACTTTTGGTAAAATGTAAAATGTAGGTTGAATCAGAGTATCTGTTATAAAGAAATCCTTCATCTTTTTACCAACATAACCTTTTGCAAAAGCTTCCATTATAGTGCCATCAATAATCCACTTAAATTCCCTAGTGGGATCTGAGTTTAATTTTAAACAAAAGTCTTTATTCACCAGTTGCCAATAAACCTCTGTCTCATAATTAGTTCTATTCATTAACACCGCACTACCTCCTTTGTCTGCAGCCCTGATAATCAAATTGTGGTCTTTTTCTAAATCTTCCAAGGCTTTTCTCTCTGTTTTGTTCAGATTGTCGTAACTTAAGTGAGGCAAGTTATTAAAAGGTTCCTTATGCTCTTTTGCCACCAAATCCTGAAACGTTATAATCACTGTGCTTGGAAGTGAACAAAACATGAACTTTCTTATGTAATGCATTTCTTATTGTCTCTGACTGTATCAAATTATTACCTTGATTTTCAGTCTTTGGAGTGTGTTCAATATTACCTCTTGTTTCTTTATCTTTTTTATAAAAAAAGGTTTTCAGGCTCAGATTTTGGCAGGCTGTGTTTAAATCTACAATTGTTTGGTACATGTCAATGGGAACAGTAAGTGCAAAGTTTAAATCTTTATTTAATAGTAATTGCTCAGCCTATGTTAAAACATGATTTGATAAGTTTATTACCTTTGATTGCTCTGGGTTGTTATCTAAAAGTTCCTCCTGTTGTTTCTGTATTGCTGCTGTGTCAACTTCCTGTTGATTCCACACTTGAACTCCATTCTCCCCTTGACCTCTATCTCTTCCCCTCCTCGTCCTCTTCCTCTTGATTGGATGAGGGGACCTCAATACACATTCACTCTGGTGCTACTTTCACTGGAAACAGGGGGGGTACCCAAAGACTGGAGGACAGCAGATGTAGTCCCCTCATACAAAAGTGGGAACAAAGAGGAAGCAGGGAACTACAGACCAGTCAGCCTCACCTCGGTAGTGGGGAAGATCATGGAAGCACTACTGAAGGAGAGATTGGTGGAACATCTGGTTGTCAATGGACTACAGGACCCAAGGCAGCATGGTTTCACCAGGGGGAGGTCATGTCAGACCAACCTCATTGAATTTTTGACTGGGTGACTAGGGAGGTGGATCAGGGAGGGCAGTGGACATGGACTATCTGGACTTCAGCAAGGCCTTTGACACTGTGCCACATAGAAGAGTATTACACAAACTGGGGAATATGGGTGTGAGCAGGACAGTAGTGTGGTGGGTAGGTAACTGGCTGGGTGGCAGGACACAGAGGGTGGTGATAAATGGCTGTCACTCCACAAAGGGAAGAGTGACCAGTGGGGTACCACAGGGGTCAGTGCTGGGACCGGTCCTATTCAACATCTTCATCAGTGACATGGCGGAGGACCTAGAAGGCAGAATTTCACTGTTCGCTGATGACACAAAGCTCTGCAATCTTACAGGGAGGAACAGGGTGCAGGAAAACACTATTTTTAAGCGAAAAAGATGTTCCAGGACTAGAGGGCATGGGATGAAGTTGGAGGGAGGACGATTCAGAGGAAACATGAGAAAGAATTTCTTCACAGAACGGGTGGTGGACAAGTGTTAAGAATGCATGGGATAGACATAAAGGAATTCTGGAGGTCAGGGGTAAGGGGCAACAGACTTCTAGGAAAACAAACTGAACTTACAAGCTCAAATGGGCAGACTGGGTGGGCCATAGGCCCTTATCTGCCGACACTGTCTATGTATCTACTTTGGGGTTCTGATGATGGGTCTATTGGGCATCAGTCTCAATCTAAAAAAGGGCTCTGCAGCATTGTTTTCATCATTTTCTGACTCACTGGCATCCGTACTCAATATAAAAGACACAGTCCTGCCACATTTCAAAATACTCTTTCTTTCTTTCTTTCTTTCTTTCTTTCTTTCTTTCTTTCTTTCTTCCTTTCTTTCTTTCTTTCTCCTAATCACCTTTGTCCCATAAAAATGTATAGAATATGGTTGCACTCGATTCTAAATATATTTCTGCAGTTCTCAAAATGTTGGTGTAGGACAGTTCAAAGGTCATAAAAGTTGTTATACTATCCTTCTGACATCAGATTGATAGTACAACTTGCCTGTCCTTTGAATGAGCATGCACTGTCACCAGCTTTTCGAGCTGCTCTGAAAGCCGCTATTCTGACAGTGCCATTCATTAAGGTACAAGTCAGTGATAATCGCAAATTGTAGCAACAATGGCCACAACAGCTTTCTCAAAACTTTTTTGTCCAAATGTATTAAAATATCCTTGGTCAGAAAGGCTGAGAGGGGAGTTGCACCTTAGCGGTAGTGAGAGACAGACTGACACACAACATGGCCACTGAGTCATTACTGATCTCTCTCTCTCTCTCTCGCTCTCTCTCTTTCTCATTAGGAACCTGTGAGAGGAAGCCAGCAACAGCTAGGGGAAAAGCATTGAAACTATGTCATTTTGTGCCAACTTTGATTTGCTTGTAATGGAAAGCAATAGTTAACATTTACTCTTTTTTTAACTGTTTGTTCTGAAATTTTATTATGGTGGTTACACTTCAGGTAGTGTCATGTTTTTTTTTTCATTCAAGCATACCACTCTAAATCTATTTAGAATTGAGACAATCATATACAGTGGTGATTGGTCAAAAGTTTATAGGTACGGAGGTATACCTCGAGGTACCTCAAGGTACCACTGAGGCACTCAAGTTCAACTTGCATTGACTGTAATGTGATCTTGCCTCAGTACAGTACTGATAAACTTTTGTACGATCACCAATGCACTATATAAACAGTACATGGGTAACCATACACCTCAAGGCAATATTTCCATCTTGGGTTTGTTATGACATCATAAGGACTGCTCAATCTTCACTCTTGAGGTCCCTAAGATTTCATCACAGACCCTCAATGGAAACACAGCCTTGTTGTGTATGGTCACCCATACATAATTCTGTATATTTTGTTTTTAAGGCTTTTAAATCTTCATCCAGTCTTTGTATCAATTCTTTTCATTTCTGATTTAAAACATCAAAACCCCTGAGATCCTTAAACTGTAACCCCTCCAATTCTTTAGCTTTAATTTCTTCCTTAAGTTTTACATCTTTTTCATTTCTGTATTCAGTGATTAGTCTAATTAATCACTTGCCTCTCTGAGTACAAGTTCCCATCTTCACATAAATTCCACTTTATCATATCCATATGAGGGCCTTTTTAATATTCTAGGACCTTTTGGTACTCATGATACTGTACTTTTAGATATGCTTCCAAACTCAAACAATGGCCTGCTGAAATTTAAACCTGAAATCATCGTTTTTTTCTAAGAAAATAAAAGATAATGAGACAAGAGGTAATATTGAAAAAGTCCATAGACTGAAAATCAAGGTAATAATTTGACAGTCAGACAAAAGAAATGTATTACATAAAAACTACATGTTTTGTCCACCTCCAAGTGCAATGAATTTAACATTTCAAGATTTGGTGGTGAAAGAACTCTTTAATAACTTGCCTCACTTAAGTTATGACAATCTGACTAAAACAGAGAGAAAAGCCTTGGAGGATTTAATAACAAATACCATGATTTGATTATCAAGACTGCAGACAAAGGAAGGAGGGTGGTGTTAACAAACAGAATTGATTATAAGACAGAGGTATATCAGCAACTGGGGAATAAAGGTTTTCATTTAAAATTGGACTCAGATCCCACTAGAGAATTTAAGTGGATTATTGATGACACTATACCAAAGCATTTGCAAAAGGTTATATTAATAAAAAGATGAAGGATTTCCTTATAACAGAAGCTCCAATTCAAGCTACCTTTTACATTTTACCAGAAGTACACAAATCTTTAGAAAGTCCACCAGGTAGACTGATTGTTAATGGAATCGGTTATTTGACACAGCCTTTGTCAGAGTATATTGACAGATTTTTAAGACCATGTTTAGCTACTTTAAGATCACATATTAAAGACATAAATAAGATGCTACAAATCATGGGGGATAATGTAGTGGACAGGCACTCACATTTAGTTACCATGCATATAGAGTCCCTGTACACCAATATCACCATGGAGTGGCTTTAGATGCTATTGCGACTTTTCTTAGTCAAAGACATCATGAAGAATTCCTTCCCTCAGAGTGTTTACTAAAATTAACTGAGTATGTTTTAAAAATAATGTTTTCATGTTTTTAAATGAATTTTGTTTGCAATTAAAGGGCACAGCCATGGGGTCTACTTTAGCACCCTAATCAGCTAATCTGTCTGTAGGAATGTGTGAACAAACTGCAGTTTATGATGAAACATTGAACCTATTTTTTTGAAAAATAGCATTGTGGTGTTACTTCATAGATGACACCATAATGGTGTGGTGTGGACATTTACTAGAATTGGAAAACTTTGTAGATTCTCTTCATTCAGCTAATTCTAACTTGAAATTCACTTATACAGCAAGTAAAGAAGCTATTCATTTTTTTAGATTTGGAATTGGTGAAACACTCAGATGGCACTATAGCGAGTGATATTTTCCATAAAGAAATGAACAGAAATACAACACTACATGCATCAAGTTGTGATCCTCACCGTATCATTTACAATATTCCAAAGGGACAGTTTGGAACTGCAGTATAGAAGCAAATTATGAGAAGGGATTTAGAGATACAGAGGTGTAGTTTAGGGAAAGAGGGTATAGCCATCAGGCTATAAGTCAAGGGAGATAGTGTAAAAATGGAAAAGGCAGGAAATGGAAGATTTATTATTTTCTAATGAATCTGGTAGAGAAAGAGAGGAATCTCATTTTAATTGTGTGACTACTTAGTCTGCTTGTGCTGGGCAGGTGAAAGCTATAATAAAGAAGCACTGGCATATTCTAAGCAGTGATGATGGCTTGAGACAAATTGTAAATAAAGCCCTGAGAATGGCATATAGAAAGGCAAGTATGCTAAAACCTAAATTGGTTCATAGCTGTCATACCCAAAGAAGACAGAAAACCTAATTAAATAAAAATTTAAATAGTTGTTTTCCATAGAGATATATTTACTGTAAACATGGGGGCCCGATTCTAGAAGGGTGGTGCAAGTTGCCTCCGAACGTAACTTGCGACACCAGCAACTGCGGCATTGACCCTGTGCCCTATTCTAGAAGGAGCAGGGTCTCTTCAGCAAAGTCCTGTAACTTGCGACATGTGGCTAGGTATGCCGCACAGAGGGCTTACTTGGCCATCATGTCACAAACCCACAGCCACAGGTCGCAAGGGCACCCCCACCCAGAAAGCCACAACAGCCGCCACACAGGGCTGCCTACACCCCCTGCCCCCCCCAAGCTTCCAGCAATTTCCCTGCAGGGCTGGCCACACCAACTTGCCCCTGACACCCCCAGCAATAGCCCCGCAGGGCTGGCCACACCAACCCACCCCCAAAATCCCCAGCAATATCCCTGCAAGGCTGGCCACACTGACTGGCCCCAGAAGCCCCTATTAATTTCCCTGCAGGGCTGCCCACACACCCAGCCCCTGAATCCCCCATTGTAGAATGCCCCTCAGGGTGGCACTGGCATCCCCCCTCCTGTGTGTGCCCTGACCCCCGAGTCACTGGCCGCAAATGTGGCAAATAACTTGATATGCCCTGGTAGTCTAGTGGCCCTCCACCCAGCCATGCCAACCCACCCAGCACCCCCACCCATCCCCAGCTGGCAACTGGCACAGCCCACCTCTCACCTCCATGGCCAGCCACCGATGGACTGCTTCTGTAAAGACACGCTCAGAAGGCTTAGTGGAAGCAGTTGCAGTTCCTTTCAGCTGAGAGGTGTTGCCGAAGTTTTGTTTTAAAGAGGCCGATCTTGAGTTCAGAGGAGATGCGCTGATCCAAAGTGGGGCTCTATAGGCACACTAATGGCTGCAATAAGGAAACTCTTGCCTGGCCCAGCATAATTACTCACACACATACACAGCTGTCTGTGCTTATCACAAGTACACTCCTTGTTCTGATGCCACATACCATGCTTCATGGCATACGTCCCAGCAGTATAGACAATTTTCTGATGTGAGTTCATCTGCTGCTGGATCATTCAGCTTTCAGTGGTGAAATGGCATGCCTGTTGCATAGCACTTTCAACCTCTGACATCAGTACTGCTGGATTATTAACAGGGAGGGGTGGTCCCAGAGCTCCTTCTCCCTCTGGGTCATAGATTTCTTGTGAATTTACTGGAGCATCTTCCTCCAGTTGTTGTCTAGCCTTTTCCAGTTGCTATTTTTCTAATTGTAATCTGTTAATATGAGCAACTGTTGCTTCACTCTTGAAGGTCTCATAGCTCAAATTGAACTGCTCCTCAAATGTGTCATGGTCACCTTTCAATGAGCTTTCTTCCCTACATAGAAACATAGAAGTTGACAGAAGATAAGGACCTCAAGGCCCATCCAGTCTGCCCATTTATTTTTCTACCTTATAAATGTGCCATAGGCCTTTGCTCTGTCAATGGCCTATCTAGTCATACTCATCTACATTGCTCCCTTATGCCTATCCCATGCCTGTTTGAAGCCCTGCACTGTATTCAGATCCACCATTTCCTGAGGTAGGCAGTTCCATGCATCCACCACCCTTTCTGTGAAAAAGAACTCCTTCACATTACCCCTTAATCGGCCTCCCTCTAATCTCATGCTGTGTCCTCTTGTCTTGCTATTTTTCTTATATTGAAACATGTTAGACTCTTTCACCTTGTTAATGCCCTTAAAGTGTTTGAATGTTTCAATCATATTACCTCTCTCCCTCCTTTGCTCTAGGGTATACATATTGAGCTCAGTTAATCTGTCCTCATGTGTTTTCTGATGCAGTCCCTGCACCATTTTGGTTGCCCTTCTCTGGACTGCCTCAATTTGGTTAATGTCCTTGTGAAGGTGTGGCCTCCAGTACTGCATGCAGTGCTCCAGATGGGGCCTAACCAGTGTCTTGTAAAGAGGGATTATTACCTCCCTCTTCGGACTTGTGATACCCCTACTAATATACTCCAACATCCCTCTAGCCTTACCTACTGCTTTAGAGGTCTGTTTGGATGATTTCAGGTCATCAGTGATGATGACGCCCAAGTCTCTTTCTTCCCTTGTGACTGGCAGCAACTCCCCTCCCAGCCTATAGGTGGCCTCAGGGTTTCTTTTCCCTATGTGCATGATCTTGCACTTCTTTGTGTTACACCCCAGTTGCCACTCTTCTGAACATTTTGCTAGTTTATTCAGATCTCTTCTTATTCTGCCCACCCCATCTGCATCATCTACTCTGTTGCAGATCTTGGTGTCATCTGCAAACAGACAAACCTTACCCTCCAGTCCATCTGCAATGTCACCGATGAAGATATTGAAGAGGACTGGCCCCAGAACTGATCCCTGAGGTACCCCACTTGTGATTTGCATCTCTTCTGACTGTATACCTTTTACCACCACTCTCTGTTTTCTGCCCATCAACCAGTTTGCCACCCAGTGGACCAATGTCTGACCCACCTCAAGCCTACCCAGCTTATCAATCAATCTTCTATGTGGAACAGTATTGAAAGCTATGCTTAAGTCAAGGTAAGCAACATCAACTGCTCCTCCTTGGTCCACCACTCTGGTTACCCAGTCAAAGAAATCTATGAAATTAGTTTGACAGGACCTTTCTTTTGTAAACCCATGCTGTCTTGGATCCTGTGCTCCTATGGATTCCACGTGTTGCACTATCCTTTCCTTAAGGAGTGTCTCCATAATCTTGCCCACTACTGAGGTAAGACTAACTGGCCTGTAGTTCCCTGCCTCCTCCCTGCTACCACTCTTGTGGATCGGGATCACATGGCTTTAACAGGAAAAGGAGAGCAAAGTAGGAATGATCCCTCTTGCCTGCACGTTTGAGACTGCGCTAGCAATGATCAATCAAGCAAGGCTTCTGGCTTTTGACCAGACAGCCCTGCAAGCCTGTCACTTGGTATATCTGTCTTGCAGGATCCTACTCAACTCTGTACTTGTAGTTGTACCATTGTGTGACTTCAAAGAGACACATGTTCTATATGGCATTGTGGCGCTATGGATAGTATGTGTCAATTAAATTGTTCTTCAATATATTTGTTGAAGATGGCCTGTTGGCTGCAAGCTCTTCAATCTGGTCATGAGATTTGAGGACACAACGTCTCTTTTCTTTGTAGTTGACGTGCAAGCACTGTATTGACTCAGATTTTCCATATAGGCATGCTCGGATCAAACGGTCACTGGCTTCAACGGCTCCTCATTCATGGCGTGACATGGTTATTTACCCTTGTGACCACAGCCATGAAGCAATAGATCTGTTGCTGTTTCACAAATCTTCCCAAAGCCCCTGCAAGCAGGTTTGCCAGATTTTGGTGATGTAGGAAGTCACATACCATACTAGAGCCATGGAATTGTCTGTAACATATTGCACCTCAATGTTAGCCTGCCACATCTATAACAAGGACAGATTGTAGTGATTTATGAATGTCTCATTTTCCTTTCTGGGCAATTCATACACTCTCTTTGTGGATTTTACTTTCAGATGATGGTGCATAGTGGAGAACAAATCATTCACACACCTATTTTCGCACACACATTTTGGAAATCCAAAACGACACCTTGTGTATTAGTTGTCATGATTTTCACCTTTTTTAGACAGTATTTACAACACAAATGATGCTGACATTGTTCCATCAGTTTCCATAGTGTTAGACTGTTGTACTTGTCAGGGATCTGATATGTAATGTCCTGCTTGATAAACTTGAGGATCTCACAGTCCTCACTATCACAATGTGGGGAGCATGCTTTACCAAAAGCAACACAAGAATATGAGGAGCCCCACATGCCTGATAGTTCACTCTTCAAAAGTAGTGCTCCACAATACCAAGAGATGGATTATTTTTTGACAGAATGAATCTCAGCAGTGCATGAAAATGATGGTGAAAGTGTTGCGACATGGACACAGGGTCTAGAGAGCAAATCTCACCAAGAGCCATAGATAATATGCCATTTACATCTGCATTTGCCCACTTGAAAATGTAAATGTCTGCCAACTCTTCCAAGCTGTATTCTGCACAGCTTAGGGTAATAAACCAAGTGGCTGCAAAATACTTTGGTAACATACATATAACTTCAGAGTGCCTTTGGTAGCAATATTCTTTGGTGCCACACATACTCGCTACACTCCTCACTCTTCCTCTCTACATACTGGTTTGTGTCCTTACCCTCCTACTTCTCCTCTCTTTTGTCTCCTTCCTTCGAAGTTGCCTACTCACTTCAGTCACAAGACACCCACACTTTCTCCCTACCACAGCCCTCCCCCTGTTCTGGTACAGTGGCATTTACCTACAGACTGCCCTTGCAGTGGAACACCTTCCCCTCCCATATCAGACACTCCCCTTCTGTCCCTGTCTTAAAATATGCACGATCTCAATAAAGTCATCTACCCCATGTCTGCCACTGTAACTGTTGGTCTCTAGTCACTTCCTATCAAACAATTTTCCCCAGGCATACCCTCTAACTTGTTGCCTTTGTCCCAGTGCACAACCATAGCTCTTATCACTCTTGTCTCCCCTCCTCTGCCACCCCCCTTACCAAATTTTCATCTCTTTCTATCCCCAACTCCTCTTCCCCATCTGATAAAGCCAATACCTTACTGTATGACACCTCCTTTCACCTGGCCATTTGAATGCATACTCCCCATTTTACCTGCCTTTCTATAGTACCTATACCTCTAACTCACACTCAATCATAAAGTTTTTCCAGTCGCCCTCATTTACTAGTACTTCTCAAATTATTTTTCTTTATCATCAATTTTATCCACTCCTCCACTTGCTGTCTGTCACCACTTCTCTGAAGCATTGCAGGTACTTCCCTATTCCTGTCACATGAATTTGCTACACTGAAAGTTCATTGCTTACTTATACTTTCTGTAAACCATTCATTTGTACTTCAACCATACTACTGTATTTCATTTTTCAACATACTTGTACTGTACAGTATTTAATCTTGAATTGTATTCATTCCACTGAACTGTCTTTAATTGTAACTTCCCGACTCCCTCTCCTCCGGGTCACACCTGGAAACAAGCTCCAGCTCAGTGTGCCTCTTCCAGTTAACAACTTTAAACAAATAAATAAAAATACTGGCAAGGATAGAGTTCAAATTCACCTGCAGTGTCTTGTTCTTTTGTTGTAACTTTTGTAGCAACTCTCCAGTTGTCATGCCATCCAAATCTGTAGTCAGTGGCAGAGTATGGGCAATAAATGTAGAGAGTATGCTTAACTCACTTTCCCGTAGTAGATGAAATAAAAACTGAATATTTTGTCTGAACTTACCACAACACTCTGGATGCTTGGTACTCTGCTCCAGGAATGCATACCTCATATTCATCCAAGTGACCACCAGTGCCATGCAGAAACAGATCAGTAAAATATTGTGCTTCCAGTATGCTCTCCCAGATGCTAACATGACTCCCTTCAACCTGCTTAATCTAGTACAAGTCAATATTATCAGGTACTGGATCCTTGTCATGCAGTGGATGGACTGTGTACTATTTACACATTCTCATTTGTCTTCATTGAAACATTCTCAATCATTGCTTTTTTAGTGTCTAGTATTCCAAGTTGAGCGTCAATGTCACCAAGGTGATCTACCTTTATACCCTCATACAAGGGGTTTGAGTGCTTTAAATAGTGTAGAGCATCTTTTACTTTCTCTACATTGACAACTTCCTACCAAATTGTTTTGTACTTTGTTGGAACACCATTCACCAAAATGACAATACTATTGTACCTAGTTATCATCTCTACATTTTCCTGGAGTATGAGTGGTAGATACATAACAGAACCCTTCAGTGGTTACTGAGCTCTTTTTGTAGCATGTGTTTCATTTTTATATATACTCTCAATATTGTTTGAAACGGCTTCATTATCTGGATTAGAATCCATTCAAATTAAGGCTGGTTATCTCAGGAGGGGTAACTTTTGCTTCCATGTTGTTTAGCACAGACCTAGGAGGCAAAGTGTTTGGGCAGGATTTTCAAAACTATTAGATCGCAGCAAGCCCCAGTGCACCAATGATTCAATGTGTGGGGCTTGTGGTGATCTAATGGGATTTTCTACTCCATGCAGCAATTGCTGCAAGGTAGGCCAACTTTTTCTGGTCTACCTTGTGGTACTCCTGGGGGCTGTTTTAAGGAGCTTGTACCAAATATTTGGTGCAAGCTGCCATAATATGTGACAACTGTCAGAAACATGCCCAAGACTGTAAAATCAGGCTGCAGTTGCAGGGGAAGGATTTGGCACACCACCAGAGATAAAGTGTTGTGGCACAGGGCTGGACACAAGCCCTGCGTCACGTTTTAAAATCCTGCCCCTTGGTCTTATCTTTCAAAAAGAGTATGGACGATGTCCGCTGTTTCATGTGGATAAAAGTTACTTTTTAGTAAAAGATAAGCAACCAAATGACCCCACATTTTATTCCACCCTGGAATGTTACCCTTTGCTCACGGTAGAATAGGCAGTTGTATGAGACACATTCATACTCAAATGTTTGTCTCTTAGCCAACTGAAATGTAGCAATTTCATTACCAAATTTCTGAATCAACTGTGATTCTTTTTCATTGATTATTCATCGATACATATGGTCTGAACTGTGTCCCAAAACTTTATCAAAAGGTGCTTTACACTCCTTGAGCTGCTTAATAAAATTAAGTGCAGATTCCATGTCACCTTCAAATAATAAAGAATCCAATTGTGTCAAGTTGTTAACAGCACTTCTAACACAGTATAATTTTTCCACAAATGTTTGCATTCCTGAATTGTGTACAGCAGTCATACAGAAGTGATGAAATGTGCTGTCACAAGCTGCAGTTTGTAAACATGCCAGAGAAAGGCCCATCAATTATGGTAGGATTTAATCTAATATTTGTCAATGTTTTGAATAAGGTGCATGTCTCACTCCTCTTTGTGGTGAGAAACACTTTCAAAAACGTTTCCACCTCATCAAAATATGTTTTTTTGATATTGCACATGTCATTATATGTCCATGTGAGAGACCATGCCTTTATCTGGTCTGAATCCAACAGATTTCCTTCATCCATCTCATGCAAATCATCATCTTGGAGCACTGACAAAACACTATGTGCTTTTCATGCTTCATCTACAGAGAGGGACACTTGCCTACTTTGTAGATAATAACTTTCTTCCCAGAAGTATGCCTCCGTATACTGAGTGTGTGGCCAACATCCATCAAATACTAAACAGAACTTGTCTCTGGTTAGATGTTCAAGGTCATCTAATTTGATTTTGATATTCTCTGGTTTTTTTTTTGCTGAAATTGTCAGTTAGAACTATCATGATTGCCCACAGTCATGACTGAACAGTAATGGCCATCCTAAGCTACACTAAAAAGTATATAAAAATATTAAAGTGATACTTAGTCACTTGGTGTTTGTGCAAAAGGTAGGTTTTTCTTCATGATGCAAGAAATAATGGAGAAGTCTTCCTCTCTGTTGTGGATTGTCACTCTGATTGCCAAATCTTTACTGTGGCAACTTTTTCTCTCACTCTGGCACCTTAAACCTCTGGTATCCAGCAGGCAGTCTTGGGTTCTTGGCAGGAAAAGCTTATCAGCTATAAGACACAGTTTCAATCAATGTGTATTTGTACAGCATCTGGTTTGAAGAAGCTGTGATGATATTTTAGAATATCTGGTTTTTTACAGTCAGTTACATTTACATAAGTATTACATCACATATGCTGATCTATTCACTCTGATTGGATCTTGTAAATGAGGGGGAATGGTGAGTTTCTGTTCTTTGGTACTACCCCTCTCTGTTACAATGTCCACTTTTAAAAGAACTTCAATATCATACATGCATAGCAGGCTATACAACTTCAGGGGCAGGATTCACAAAGGAAGTGCAAAGTGAGCACAAATGTTTGCACTGCACTCACCAGTTGCGCTGCTGAGCAACTGTGCTATTCACAGTCAGATAGCCCAGTGGGCTATCTGACTGTGAATAGGGGCTGTCAGGGGTCAGTGCTAACCCAGACAAAGCAGCGGAACAGGTGATAGTGCTGCCCCTGCAGCTATCCAGTCAAAAGTACCAGCAGCCAATAGCACTAGGCACTAAAGTGCAATTCACTATGGGATGCATGCAAATGAGCTCATTGGGCATGAAAGGTGCTACAGGCCATTAGCATATCCATTAAGGGCTCATTTGCATGCCATTAGTGAACTGCACCCTCCAACCAGCCCAAGCCCCATGCAGCTGCAGTCTCCCATAGCATAGTGGTGTCCTTGATCATGGATCTGACAGTAAGGAAACAGTTTCCCATAGTATAGTGGTCCCTCCCCACCACTGATCACCGGAGTACCCACTCATTTGTGAAAGAGAAACTAGTCCCATAGTGTAGTCCCTCCTCAGTCTCTGATCACCCACATAATAAAAATAAACTCCCCTTTTCATAGTATAGTGGTCCTTCCCCCTTCCCATTACTCAATCCCTGATATAATAATAATAAAATATCCCTTTGCCATAGTATAGTGGTCCCTCTCCCCACCCCGATCCCCAATCCCCATTAGAACTGAAACAACACCCCTTTTCCATGGTGTAGTGGTCCATCCCCCCTCCCTGTAACCTGATCACTGGTATAATAATAATAAAACATCCCTTTTTGATAGTATAGTGGTCCCTACCCCCATCCCGGTCCCCGATCCCCATTAGAATGGAAAACAAAACATTTCCATAGTATAGTGGTCCCACCCCAGTCCCAATCTCCCACAGGTACTGTACCAATTTATTTTCCATAGTGTAGTGGTCCTCCCCCACCCCATTCCTGCTGCCACAGCAGGGCCCACTGGTCAACAAGTAGCACAGCCCTCCACACACCTCCATGGCTGCCTGCCAACTGAACTGTCAATGACAGTTTACAGTATATAGTTCAAGCCCATTGGTCGAACTGTTGAGCAAACGTTTGTGAATGGGATTTGTGGGGATATGCAGATCCCCTCCCACTCATTTGCATTGTGGCCCCCTCACTGCTTTGCCCCAGTTCAAGTCCAGTTTGTGGGGGTAACCTGGGTTTGTGAATAGCAGCTATTCACAAAGCCCAGTTTGCCCAGGGCAAACCGGGTTTGTGCCCAGCAACACTTTGTGAATCTGGCCCCTGGTGTCTTAGAAGACTTTTAAAACAGTTAGCAAAATGTTAAACCAACATAACTTATCTCTGCAACCACTCACGCATAAAAGACACATTTTTGAATATTGCATGGCATGGACTTTCAAAAAAGTCCAAACATGACCATTTTAATTTTTAAACTGTTAGTATAGGACCTTTTTGCAAATAACATCTATTTCATAACAGCTGCATTTATGAATATTGAGTCTGCAGCAAATAAGAGCACATGCTTCCAGAGTATGGTATTTTCATGTCTGTAGCAACTTTAGTTTTGTGGCAGTAAACAAATTTTATTTATTTTTTTATTTTAGCTTTTGTTGACCGAGTAAGTGCACTAGACAAATCCTGCCTATTTTCAGGCACGACCCAGGGAAGGGGGATACAGATGAATGCCAACAAATACCTGTATATGTCCCATATTGAAAGATCAGTATTTTTTTTCTCATACATTTGGCACTTGCTGTAACTAGACCTTATTAGTTCTGTCCAGCAGTTTGGAATACAAGTTGCCATGGAAATCCCTTGCTTAGGAGATTCACTCTTGTTCTCTTTATCAGTCTTTAGGAACCCATTCTGAAATCTTGGAGGACCACTTTCTGTTGAAAGGACAGCTACTAAAACACATATCTTGTCCTCATGCCTTGATTTGTCCTTCCATCCCGATATATAGAATTAGTTGGAGGTTTAAACTAGTCACCAATGTCTTAGTATCACATGACACCCAAATAACCATATTACTACTAAATATTGAATAAATATATATGTATATATATATATATATATATATATATATATATATATATTTATAACTAGCACTTTCCTATGATAGTTGCAATCCCAATGTTGTTCATTAGAAAAATATGGATTCTGTTACTGTTGGTACCCACATCATTGTAATCCCTGTGCTGTGTAAAAACAGTGTTCTGTCACTGTTGGTACTGCACCCCTGTTGTTGCAAGCAATGAAACAATGTGCTGTTTATTAGAAAAAAAGGGGTTCTGTCACTGTTGGTGCCCCTGTCGATGCAATCGTTATGCTATTTACTAGAAAAAAAGGGTTTTGTCTCAGTTATCCAAACAATATCATTTGTTCCTTTGTATTTTAGTTGCCCTAGAGATGCAGTTTGACTACACCTCTATAGCAACCAAAATACAAAGAAATGAGTAATATCAACACTGGCAGTCTGATTGTCTGATCCAGTCAAAGCTATTGTTTGGACTGGTGCAGCAGAAGCATCTATCTAAAAATCTGGATTAATAAATTGATTCAACAAGAAGATGAACTACATTGCCTTGGAGATCCTTAATAGAATATAATTAAGAACTTTTTTCTCTAAATGAGAACAATAGACTGAAATAACATGTTCAAATGAATTTAATTAACAATGATCGTCTTTGGAAAATTGCCATTATGAATGATGAAATACTATTGGTTGCCAAGAATATTGGGATTTTATAGATGTAATGAATTAACTTTAGCCAGATAAGAATAAGGACCCACATTTTCAAAGGAGATACGTGGCACAAACTGGAGATGCACCATGCATCCCAGAAAATGAGCAGAACCATGATATTCAAAAGGGAGAGATGTATCGTGCATCTATAATGTATGCGGCACATGTAGATGGGGGTGTTCCCATGAATGTGCCACGCAACCCCTATATTCAGACAAAATGTGCGGCGCATCTGCTGCACATCTCAGAGATTAGCTGCCAAAAGTTAGGCATGGAAAAAGCATTCCTAAATGGCCAGCCACCTACAGACCAACCACATACAGGCCAGCCACAGAACTGCAGGCAAGCCATCTGAAGACAGCCCTTGGAGGTGCACCAGGACATGCTTCAGGCACCCACACACAGCAGTCATGCCAGGATGCTGAACCCTGAGCCACACATGCTGTGTCACCACTGGCAACATCCAGGGAGTAACTCCCCACACCACACCCTGGTTGCAGACACCCAGCAGCCACATGCCAGTGCTGTCGGATGTCCCCCCCAGACACACCAGCAGAGCAGACAGCCACAATGCAGCAAATGTACTGGGAGTCATGGCCGGTACCTATGCAGCCTGAAGGGTGACACCTGGCAGTGGCATGCACCCAGAGTGCCATCTGGGGCAAAGGTGCCCAGGTAACCTAGTGGATAGGTGGCAGCCTGGCACAGGCCAGGGACTGACCTGTGGCACACACCCACAGGGGTACACCATGGGTGCACACAAGTGGGACTCCCACTAGTGCACCTGGTCACCCTCTGCAATAAACTTGAACTTGAACTTGAACTGCACACTGCAATTTCTTGTCATCATCACCATGTTCCACTCATATGGGGTGTGTCTGTGTGGGGCACTGCAGGTGGCTGTATGCTGCATATGGAGCTGGTGTATCACATGCATGTGGTATGCTGATCAGATTGTGTCACCCTGTGCCCTCTCCTGTTGCATGTCCAGGTGGGCCTCTGAGGTCACTTTCCAGGTGGGCCCCCATACCCCAGTCTGACCCTGAACATGGCTATGGGTAATAGCACTGAACCCAGGCTAATGCAGTCTACCCACCTGCACACAGTCCATCACACCTGCCTGATAGGCTGCAGTACCTCCTGTTCAATTTTGTGGCATGGTGGGGCAGCTCTGCATGCCTGAACTGAGCATGCCATGGGTAAGCAAATGGCCTGAATACATTCCAGTAACGAGCTGTACATGTGGGAGATGGGCTTGGAATGTGTAATGCTGTCATTTGCATACCCAGGTGGAATATTGCAACTCTGCACACCACGCAAGTGGCTTTGTATCACGCATTTCCCCACGATCCACATGGGGCTCAGGTCACTTGCTGTGCCACACATCTCCCACTGTATGATCATGCATATTCTGGATATTCAGTTGGACATGCGTGAGCATCTACTGAATATGCCATTATTTTGGGCCAGTGCATCTCAGATGAGCAGCACAGGCACTTGTATGAGTCTGCAGGGGACATTTGAATATGGGGGGCCCATATGTATTAGTTAGTTAAGATAATTGATTCTCACCATTTTGCTGTGATTTACGCATGTTTTTTTTCAACCCTATACAGTATTTTGTTTATTTTGTTTATTTGCACATCAGTTTACAACCTTTGAGCCAGAGGCTCATTTCCAAAGGTACCTCGTCACAAAGAGGACAAATACAAATAAAAGCATTCATGGTTCCAGGAGGTAGGTTACATAGTTTGCAGACACATGTGATAAAGAACATGATAAATACATATACACGCATTTTGGTTCCAGGATATGGGTTACATCGATAGCAGGCACAAGTGATGAAACAAATATACTGAGAGGCCAGTTTGGTTACAGTGGCACATAGTAGTGGCACATATTAATACAACAGTATGAGCAGTCAACAGAGCAGAGGCAATTTAACCAGAAGAGGTACATACTTGCATGGAGAAAGGGTAAGCAACAGGAATAATGTCAGTACAAACATCCGTGGTATGAATTTAAAGAGATGCGGTAAGGATGCTGCAAAGTGGGCATTGTCAGGGCACAGAGGGTTGCACCTCAAGTTATACAGGTGCAACTACTCATGTTGAATAGTTCACTTCTGAGTGCAGTTTTGAATTTGGAAATCATGGGGGCATCTGAGATGGGTAGAGGGAGCGAGTTGTACCAGGAAGGGCTCTATAGTGGAATGACCTCTGTCCATGGGAGGTCCTAGATCTTGGTACCAGGAAAGTGGTCTTGCCAGAGGTCTGTGTACAGACCAAGGGTTGGGCTAGGTGGAGGGAGGCTGTCAGCCTGGGTGGGGATAGCCCTAGAAGAGTTTTTTTTTTGCTATTAGGCATGTTTGATATCGCAGCCGTTCATCTAGGTTCAGCAATGTTGCCAACCCATAGAGCTTGCACGAATGTGTGAGCCTAGGGGCCCCAGTGATTAGCCTGCATGCCTTGTTTAGGATGAGGTGGATTTTGTTGAGGGCAGTTGTGTCGGTGGCCCCGTAGACTGGTATTCCATAGTCAACCAGGGACAATATAGAGGATATCACCGCAAGCCGGAGGGCAGCTGGGGGAGACAGTTTTTGTAGCGGTATAAGATACCTAACCGCATATTGGTTACTGAGGCAAGAGCATCAATGTGGGTGTGGTAGGTGAGGGCTGAGTTAAAGGTGACCCCAAGGTACCTGTAGGAGTGGACTTGCTCTACAGGCTGTTTGGAGCAGGGGAAGATATGGAGTGGGAAATTGCTGGCTTTGTTTTGGGGGTGAACAAAGAGCATCGTTTTTGTTTTTTTGAGATTTATGATCAGTCTGTGCTCTTTAAACCAGATTTCATCATCATTATAGGAAAGCTGCAGGGAGTTCTGGAGGGATGTATGGTTACAGTGGGAGGCAAAGATGATGGTGTCATCCGCATACAGCAGCATTTTCCCAGTGCATGCACTGGGCAGGGTGTTAAGGTAGAGCAAGAAGAGTAGGGGTCCCAGGATAAAGCCCTCAGGAACCCCTGAGCAGATGGGACACATTTTTGAGAGTGTTACATTAATTTTGACATATTGGGAGTGGGCCAATAGATAGCTGGTGCAACAGCTGAGTGGCCCAGTAGTGAAGCCAGTGTGGCAGAGGGCACCCAGCAGGAGGGGGTGGAAGACAGTGTCAAAAGCCTTAGAAAGGTGGATGAACACAGCCCCGGCTAGGGAGCCAGAGTCCAGGGATGTGTGAAGGAATGTTGAGAATTCAACTAGTGCCGTGCCTGTACTGTGTCCTGCACAGAAACCATGCTGTTCAAGGCAGAGGATGTTGTGTTTGGTCAGGAACTCATTGATTTGTGCGGCAACCAGTTTTTCAAGGGCTTTGGAGAGGGGCGGGAGTATGGAGATAGGCCGGTAGTTCCCAGCTGAGGACCTGTCACCCCCTTTGTGAATGGGAGTGACAATGGCAGTTTTCCATGCAGTGAGGAACTGCCCCAGGTGAGGGACTTGTTGAGAATGCTGGTGAGTGGGGCAATGACCTGATCCAGTACCAGCCGGAGAATGCTGGGGTCCACGGAGTCGTCGCCAGGACTATTACTTTTTATTGCACGGATCAGGTAGGGTCTAGCTTCCTGGGCAGTTACCCTGCATAGGTAGAAGCTAGGGTGTTGGGGGGGGCTGGAGTCGGTAGGGAGGGTAGTGGGTCAAAGAAATTACTGGGGAGAATAGAGATGAGGTCTGTAAAGGATGTGCTGAGGTAGTTTGTAATGTCTTTAGGGTCTGTAATGGTAGTGCCACCAAAGGTGAGCTGGGACGGGGGGGAGCGTGCACTCCCGTTCAATTGTTTGTCATTGTCCCAAAAGGTTTGGGCACACCCCCAGGAGGAGGTGAGGGTGGCTTGATAGTGGTCAGCCTTGGCTTTTCAGATGGCCCAGGGGCACTTATTCTGCACTGTGTTGTAGGCCTGTCTATCAGCCGGCTGGCCTGTTTCTGTTGCGAGGTGCCACAGGTTATTCCTAAGTCTAAGCAACTGTAATAGGGCAGGAGTAATCCAGGGCACTTTATGTTTTTTGCTTCAGGCAGCTGTGAGGGGTGCAAAGAGGTCTCAGGCTTTGTTAAATGTTTGGGAAAAGAAGGCAAGGGCAGAGTCTATATCTGGAGCATGGTGAATGGGAGACCAGTTTGTTTGGGCAAGAAATTGCCTGAGGCTTGTCAGCCCACCAGGTCTGAGATGCCGACGAAGAGTGTGCTGGGCTGTGGGTTTTGGCGAGGTGGTCACCCAGTGGAATATGATTGGGGAATGGTCGCTGAGTGAGTCAGGGAGGATTTGGATGTCCAGGATTTTTTTGGGGTGGTTGGTGATGATAACATCTAGGAGGGTGCTGGTACCTCTTTTAGGGTTTGCTCTTGTGGGTAGGGAGATTAGCTGTGTCAGATCAATGGCAGCAAAGGAGTCCCGGGTGGTGGTGGAGGTGAGGCTGAGCCAGTTCACGTTGAAGTCCCCCACAAGGACTTGTTCAGCCCTATGTGGGAGGGTGGCAAGATAATCAGTTAAGGATGATAGCGCTGGGTTTTGGTTCTTTGTTGAAATGTAGATAGAAGTGAGATACAGGGGGCCCCTGGAGGGGTCTGGAGTAAGTTTAAGGGTTAGAACCTGTGCCCCACCTGCCAGGGCTGGAGCAGATGTGCTTGACCAGTGAGAGAATCCCTGGTATAAATCACACAGCCACCACTGTGTTTGCCTACACGACCCTCCCGGTATAGGGTGTAGCCAGGGAGGGCGACAGAGGAGTCAGGTGTGAATTTTGATAGTCAGGTTTCCACCAGTGCAATGATGTCAGGTTTGTGCAGCACGACCCAGCATTGGAGGGTGTCAAATTTTTTCAAGATGCTGCATACATTCAAGGAGGCAACACTCAGACCGGGGGGCCCACCTGATGGGCTGGTCTGGGAAGGGCCTGGGTTAGGATGTATATTGCCTATTAGGAGTAGAAGGAGGACCACAGCTCTGACCAGGACGTGGCGATATGTGTGTTTCCTACATGTATGAGGGGATGGGGGGACCTTGGGGAAACAGGGGATGGGTAGGGATTAGCAGGCTGGGAGGGCAAGAACGATAAGTCACCAACGGGGGCCTGGGAAGGCAGTAGGGTGGTACACGGGGAATGGGTGTTGTAGGCCAGTGTACATGGTAAGTGTGGGGTCGGTACGAGCTGTGTCTGGGAGAATTGCCAGTGCTGGTACCAGTGATCCAAGGGGAATGGTTGGCTGGTGGAACGAGGGTACTAGAAAGTAAATGAGGAGGAGGCATATCCCAGTGAAGTCACTGGGAATTTAAACTTATTTAGCTCTTGACAAAGCCCTGTGATAGGGGCAAAACACCGTTGGACTTTTTTTCTGGGGTAGCTCTGAGATTGTTTTATCTATTTTGTTTGAAGTGTGCCTATAAAATGGATAAATACATTTAAAAGTATTGGACATTTACACTTCTGTGCATTAGGTTCATTATATACTACACTGCAGGAGGGTAGTGAGGTTCTTTTGCTTGCACTTGTATACTTAAACCTGAAGCAACCGCAGCTGGTGGGTGACCTCTTTCTGTTCAATATTCCATTAATTTGCCCACTATGGAAGTCAGGTTAACTGGCCTGTAATTTCCCACCTCCTCCCTATTTCCACTTTCATGAAGTGGAACTACATCTGCTCTCCTCCAGTCCCACAGTACCGCCCCTGTTTCTATTGACCAGTTAAACAGGGCTGCCAGAGGTACAGCCAGCTCCTCCATGAGCTCCCTCAGCAACCTGGGGTGCACCCCACCTGGACCCATTGCCTTGTCTACATTTGACTTTGACAACTCCCTTAGGACTCTTTCTACTGTGAAAGGGCTAGTGTCCACCTCCCGATCCTTTATGCCCTTATCTTGTAACAAAGGCCCATTTCCTACTCCCTCCTCTGTGAATACTGAACAGAATTATTTGTTAAATATGTCTGCTTTTGGTGGTCCTCTTCTACAGCCCCCCCCTCCCACTTTCCCTTTTCAGTCTTACTGTCCCTCTCTTGGACTTCCTCTTTTCACTAATGTAGCTAAAAAAGGTTTTATCCCCTTTTTTATTTATTTTATTTATTCTACATTTTTTTGGAAGCCAGGAAAGGCAAACTGAGCCAAGGCTCATTTCCAGGTGCAACTCGGAAGGGGGAGGGGGAAACAAATAAAAGAAATGTACAAAGCTCATATGTTACAGACATTGTGCGCATACTGCATAAATTAATACATAGACTCATCAGACACAACAGCTAATGCATGTAAGGTTACAGACACTGTGACTATAATGTGTAAACAGATACACAGATTCAGCAGAGACAACAGCTAGCAATCTAACGAATTACTATAATAGTGCCAGTAGAACATGGGAGACAAGGAATGAGTGGAGGGGAATGGTAGAGGGCCAGATGTGAAGGAGAAGAAGAGAGGCTTAAAGGCAGAAGGAAAATCAGGGAGCAGGAAACGGAGGAAGGGAAAGGGACACAGGAATACCCGGAGGGAGATGGGGAAGGCCTACAAAAACAAGAGGTCTGGATAGAATGTTTGAGTTGGCATTTAATGGAGGAGAAAGAGGAAGAAAACCAGAGGGAGGAGGGGAGCTGGTTCCAGAGGGAGAGGAGGAGATAACAAAGAGCAGCTTGACCAGCACTAGTGTACTTGGGGAGGGAGAAAGTTCGAGAGTCTCTGGAACGAAGTGGATAGTCAGATGCACTGACAGGGGAAGAGGATGGATGATAGAAAAGTTGAGAGTAGGTTGAAACAATATTTGGCAACAAAGGAAACACTATGTAGCTGACAGCACAGGGGGAGAGGGAGCACAGACAGCAAAGAGTACAGAGAGCAGTGGTGGGTTAAGGGAGGCAGATTTGAGGCAGACTGGCAGAAGGCATTGCACAGGGTATCCAACCTGGCAAGAGAAGTGGAGGATGGGGCAGAATCGAAGATCATGTCTGCATAGCCAAAAATGGGAATAATTAATTTAGTAACTAGCTTGTGGCATATTGGGAGGGTAAGGTAGTCCTTGTGGCAGTATAAGGCCCCTAACTTGGGATGAAGTTTTGTGTGTAGGTCGTCAGTGTGGTGAGAAAAATCCAGCTTGGGTTCCAACCAGACACCAAGGTATTTGAAAGCAGAGACAGTTTCCAGGTGGATGCCATTGAGGGTGTGAAAAGTGGAGGGGGAGTGACTGGAGTTTAGCTAGCATCTGGGAAGATCCAAAGGTTGTTGAAACTGTCTTTTTGGTGTTCAATGTGAGTTTATTTGATTTAAACCAGTGCAAAACATTAAGGAAATCCTTCTGGAGTGGGGCTTCAATTACACTGTGTGAGGGGCCTGACAGGTAAAGAACCATGTTGTCTGTGTACATATGTACACTAGAGGAGACACAGGCAGTGGGAAGGTCATTAATGAAGATAGGAAATAGGATAGGCCCCAGAATAGAGCCTTGTGGAACACCTGTTTGGATTGTAAGAAGAGGAGAGGAGACAGGGAGTCAGCAATTTGCACTGATTGCTGGTGATCAGAGAGGTAAGACTTAAACCATTTCACAGTGGCAGGGAAAAGACCAGCAGAGGCCATTTTATTGAGGAGGAGGAGGAGTAGGGGTGGGACACAGGATAAAATGCTTTGGCCAGGTCTATGAAAATGGCTGCAGTGAGGTGACTATCATACCTCTCAACTGTCTCTGATTTGCAGGGATGTCCCTGATTTTGCCTCAAAATTTTACTCTCTCCCTCCTAAAAATTGTGTTTCTGTGACCAAACAGTGGGGGTTGTAAGCACAAAATAATGTTAAACATTAAAGTCACAGACTTGTTCTTACTTAAAATATGCATTTTACACTAAGCCTCTTATTCTGCCAGCTTTCTGGGCTGAGATCTCCAATTTTGAAGATGTGTCCCTGATTTTGGTCCTTTATCCCTGATTATTTTAAGCCTTGTCCCTGATTTATGAAGCAGGAGTTTGAGAGGTATGGTGCCCATTATCAGTTGTGGAGAGGATAGAGTTTGTCACATGGACGAGGGAGAAGACAGTAGAGTGATTCTTTCTGAAGCCTGATTGGAAAGGGGTGAGGAAGGAGGAGTTGTCGAGATGGGTGGTGAGCCGAGAGAGCACACTAGTTTCCTGAACCTTAGCAAGGGCAGGGAGAAGGGAGATAGGTCTGAAGTTGCCTGGGGAGAAAGAATCTACACCTTTGAAGAATGGCAGTACCATAGCCATATTCCATGTTTGAGGGACAGCAGAGAGGGAGAAAGAGAGGGAGAAAGAGAGGTTTAGTATGTGTGCAAGGGAAGGGGCAATGGCTGGAGCTGAGAGGTTGAGAAGCCTGAGATCTAACCCATCAGGACTGTGTTTTGATGGGTTGAGGCAAAGGAGAGCATTGATAACTTCCTGAGCGGTGACGGGGAAGGGGGGAGAATGGATATACTGTATGGGACAGGAGTGGACAGTGGGGGGCGAGACTGGACTAAGCTGGTTAGGGAGGGTGCAGGTGGTGAAGAAATTGTTGAAATAGGAGGCCACCATGAGGGGATCGGAGACTAGTGTGCCATCAACGAGGAGGAAGAGTGGGGAGGACTGAATAGGTGGGTCAAAAAGGAAGTGTAGGACTTTCCACAAGTTGGCAAGGGTATGTGGACTTATTGATTTGGCTATATTTTCATCTGTTTTCACTTTTGCACTCCTAACTGCCTTACTTGCCTCCCTTGTTTCTCCTGGTAACTCTCCCTATCGTCTTTCTGAAGGCTAATTTTTTTTGCTCTTACTTTTTATGCTACCTCTCTAGAGAACCATAGCAGCCTCTTTTTTCTCTTGCCCCTGCTGACCTGTCTGACAGAGTTCAGTGGCTTTTTCCATTCCGTCTCTTACTGTAGCCCACTGTTCTTCAACTCCCCCTAGTTTCCCTATACTCTGTCTCTGTTCCTCTCGTGGGCCTGTTGGATAAGCTGGGAGAAATGGGGGTGGGGAACCAGATGATCAGATGGATAGGCCATTGGCTCCAGGACCGGATCCAGAGGGTCGTAGTTGGTGGGATAGTCTCATCCCCAAGGAGGGTCATTAGTGGGGTCCCACAGGGATCAGTCCTTGGGCCCTTCTGTTCAACGCCTATGTATCTGACATAAGGACAGGAATCAGGAGTGAGATGAGTCTTTTGCAGATGACTCGAAACTGGGGGCGGTGGTGGATGGGGAGGGGAGGTGGCCCTACAGGGGACCTGGAGGCTCTGGAAAGATGGTCTAGAAAGTGGAAGCTGAGGTTCAATGCAGGAAATGCAAGGTACTCCACCTGGGGCCAGAAACCCAGGCCAAGTGTACACCCTGGGGAGGGAATGCTACAAGTCCTCGATGCTGAGAGGGACCTAGGGGTGGTGGTGGATGTCAAGATGAACAACTCTGAGACTTGTAGGAGGGCAGCAGCCAAGGCCAACAGGATGCTGGGATGCATCGCTAGGGGATCACTGCAGAGAGGAAGTGATACTCCCTCTGTATAACTGCTTGGTGAGGCCGCACCTTGAGTACTGCATGCAGTTTTGGAGGCCACACTTAAAGAGGGACATTAACCTCCTGGAGAGGGTCCAGAGGAGGGCAACCAAAATGATTTGGGGCTTGGGGGACAGGACCTATGAGGAGAGGCTCGAAGAGCTAAATATGTACACATTGGAAGAGAGAAGGGACCGGGGGGACATGATAGAGGTCTTCAGGTACATGAAGAGGGTAAATAGGGGAGGAACAGTCAGGGTGCTTCGAAGGAAGGGGCCACTAGAGGGCATGGGTGGAAGCTGGAGGGGGGAAGATTCAGAGGAGAAAGGAGGAGGTGCTACTTCGCTGAGAGAGTGGTGGAGCCATGGAATGCACTGCCTAGGGGGCTGGTGGAGGCAGAGTCAGTGGAGGGGTTCAAGAGGGTGGGACAGGTACAGGGAAGAGTTCTGGAAGCAAAATCCAATGCAGCAAGAATATCCGGAACTGGGAAGGGAGAAGCCAGAGAAGGCGAGAGGGACAGCAAGGTCAGCACCCAGGGTGGGGGCTGACCAAACGAGCAGACACGAAAGACCATTAGGCCTATTCTGCTGGCATTTTAGTATGTTAGTATACCTGCTAGGGTGTCCCGGAGGCATTCTCCATTTTTTTTTTGAAATTGGATCTCCTGAGGTCCCAGACCCTTGTCCTCATGTGATTTGATTCTGGCCCTGTTCTTGTGCCAAACTACACTGTCCGGCTATCACTGATCCCCAGGTGGTACCTCACTATGATGTCAGCAATGCTATCCCTGTTTGTCAGTACTAGGTCCATCAATGCCCCCTTCATGAGTGGGTTCCTTAACCAGTTGCCAGAGGACTTCCCCCTGAAGAGGTCCAGGCAGGATGTCCCTACTCATGGTCCTCTGTTCCCCAAGACACTGTAGATGTAACTTCTGCAGGAGGGACTCTGAATTTGAGCGGAACTGTTAGGTCAAGTTTGTGGTGAGGTTTACATTTCTGTGTCACATTAATAAATAAATAATACAGAGCCAGCATTACAGTTTTGGGGGAACTAGTAAGGATTGCCTATAAGGAGTGGCTATGAGAAGGACTCCTAACTCCCACCTCATAAATATAAGGTACATAATTTCCCTTAAACATCTGGTTTTGTACTTTGCAGCAGCTGTTTTGGCTCTCCCTATTTATACAAATCTATTTCAGGCTTAGTGCCATTGTATGCAATATTAACAGCTTCTGGGGAACACCCTCTCAAAACCTGCTGGCAGCAAAGCATACAGCTGAATAGTTGTTTCCCAAGGGGGAGCCTGAAGTAGCCTGGCCATGGAGCACCCAAGACTCACCTCTTCTGTGAATACATATCAGGGGACACAAACAGTCACAGTTAGGGTGGCAGGCTTTGGGGGACAAAGAAGATCCCCTTACTGCCATCCCCATAATCTGTCATTCATTAAAAATATAAAACAGTAAGCAGCTGTGGTGTCACTGTGAATATTTTTTTTTTCACTGTTTCTCACTTTTCCCATTTTGAATAAATCTTTAGCTTGATTGTCATCTTCGTTACCTTGGCTTCATCTTTTCTTCATTTTCTGTACACCTCCCTACTCTAGCCTGCAAGCCTTGGCATCTTCAGTGCCCCCAACCATGGACTCTCCAACAGCAGTCCAGGTACAGGAAGATGCTCCACACACTATTGTGCCAGGTCACACAACATCCAAACAAGTAGGAAAGAAAACAGCACTAATACCAGGTGCATCAGTCTTCAGTACTTCAGTGTCTATTGAAGTGCAGTGTAAAGAACACACTCACATGTCCAGCACCACATTCAGGCATGGGTGTAGGCAGGCATACTCCAAGCACTCCATGGTGTGCAATTTTATTTCAGGGAGCTAGCAAATAGGTTCTGAACTGCCTCCTTTTTCCATGAACACTAACAAACAAAATACTGAATCTTTCTGTAATTTTATTCATAGGAGTCAAAACTAAAAGGACTGGTCACTAATACTCTCTTTGCATCCCAAGGACAATACAACTTTACAAGCTCTGGGCTGGTATGTGGGTGTCTTAGGGAACAATGCATGGCATTTTTATTTAACCATGCATGGCAACAACCAGTGTCATGAGATACAAGAGTTGTATTTATTATACCAAATGAGGCAACAAACACGGTCCTGGTGTACATTTGTATATTGTCTGGCTACACCCCGGGGGGGGGGGAGCAGTGAGTCCACTTGGTATGCATATCTGAAATCCTTGGCTACACCCCTGCATACAGGAATCACCAGCAGCTAACAGCCCCAACTGGTTTTGTGCATGTGCACAATGTGCTTTCTCATGATGGCCGGTCCCATACATGGACTGCACTTTTACACTTGTATCTTTCAAAGAGACAAAAACAAAAACAGGTGCTCAAGGCGGGTGCAGATAGGCAAGCATCTAGCAAAAACAAGAAAAACTGCACTAAGAGCAGATAATGAAAAATTCACAACAAATAAATTGAAAATAACACACAGAGACTGAACTGTATGATAGAGTAGCTTTACTCTCCCATGATGAGTATGGCAGCAAATCCCCAGAGCTTCATTTCAAAATGTGCCTTATCAAGGGGAGCAGCTAGCTGCAGTATGTATAGACAAGTCTCATTTATACAGCTTAATTAAAGGGATATGTATCCAAAGTACTACTAAGCCACTAATTCATGCTAGAGGCACAGACAGTGAAACACCAATAGTGTAAAAAAAGAAAACATTTTCAATTCATAAAAAATTCTATGCTCTGCTAACATTTATAAATATGCTGGCCAAAATCTATAGTATAATAACATACAAAGAACAGTGGATGAAGAATTCAGAGGGAATGCGGAGATCACAAAGAGTTACAAACATACGAACATACGAATTTGACAGCAGATACAGGCCTTATGGTCTATCTAGTCTGCTCGAGTGTGCAGCACATCAGTCCATTAGACTGCAGCTGCCCCCTACCCTCAATATCCTTCCTCCCCATCCCTGCCCCACCAGGTTTGTACTCTCCCTTTGAATCTGTCCCATCTCCTCTTGAAGCTCCCCACTGTCTGCAGTGATATGACTTCAACTGGCAATGCATTCCACCCTGCCACCACCCTTTCAGTGAAATAGTGTCTCCTCATTCCCTCCTGAATCTGCCCCCCTCCGATTTCAAAGACTGCCCCCTGGTTTCCCTTCTGTTCTTAAGAGTGAATTCTCATCTGATGCCCACTTTGTTCATCCCCTTCAGGTACTTGAAGGTCTCAATCATAGCCCCTCTCTCTCTTTTCTATCCTCCAAGGTATACATATTGAACTGTCTTAGTTTTTCTTCATAAGGTCTATCCCCCAACACCAGAATCATCTTTGTTGCTCTGCGCTGCACTGCTTCCAGCAGTTTGATGTCTCTTTTTAAGTATGGACGCCAGACGTGCATGCAGTACTCCAAGTGTGGCTTCAACAGAGACCTGTACATGGACAATATGACCTCACTACTTCTACATGTAATCCCCCTTCTTATGCACCCTAGCATCCTGTTTGCCTTTGACACTGCCTTCCTGCACTGTGCTAAGTGGTTCATCTCCCCGGTCACAAGTACTTCCAAATCCTTCTCCACCTTAGATATGAATAATTGGACACCCCCAACCAGTAACTGTATCCTTGGTTCCTGGCTTCCAAATGCATCACTTTGCACTTCTTGGCATTGAACCCAAGCTGCCAAGTGTGAACCATTCCTCCAGTTTTGCCAAATCCTCCTGAAGTACTTTGCCCCCCTCGCCCCCATCCACCTCAGCACCGATCTTCATGTCATATGCAAAGAGAATGATCTTATTCTTGATCCCTACAGCTATGTCTGCAATGAAAATGTTAAACAGGACTGGTCCTAGTACTGAGCCCTGTGAGACACCACTTGTCACTGCCCTAGGTTCTGATGCCTCACCACCCTCTGCTGTCTATCCCGCAGTCAGTTTTCACCCCATCTGACTAGCTTCCTCCCTTCTCCCAGACTCTTCAACTTGCAGGTCAACCTACTGTGTGGCACTGAATCAAAAGCCTTGCTGAAATCCAGGTAGAGTACATCCACTGCACGGCCCCTGTCCAGTGCTCTTGTAATCTAGTCATAAAAGTCAACCGAGTTTGTCTAACAGGATCTGCCAGAGACAAAACCCATGCTGCCTGTCATCCTGTAGCTCATTATCCTCAAGAAATTGCACCAGCATTTCTTTGAGGAGAGCCTCCATCAGTTTTCCTACAATTGCGGTAAGGCTCACCAGTCTGAGTTCCCTGGTTTGTCCTTGAACCCATTCTTATGGATAGGTACCTCATGCACCTCCCTCCAATCCCTGGGCACACACCCCATATTTAGAGAGGTGTTGAACAGATCCACCTATGGCCTTGCCAAGACCTCTGCCAGCCCCCTCAGCACCCTGGAATGAACTCCTTCTGGCCCAGGTGCCTTGCCCACGCTTAGGGACCTAAGCCCCTACAGCACTCTTTCCACCATGATTTCCCCATCTGTGGTTACCTAACCTTCCCCTCATGCCCCCCTTCCCTTCAGGTACAGACCCATCTCTCTACCATGTGAATACTGAACAGAAGTACTCATTGAGTACTTCTGCCATCTCAGCTCCCTTATTTACCAACCCACTGCCTTTCCTGATCCTAACAATTTAATCTTTGCTCTTCCTCTTTTCCCTGATAGAACTGAAGAAATCCTTTTCCCCTTCTTTTATCCCCTGCGCTAATCTCCTTTCTCTAGCCATGTTTGCAGCCCTTACTGTTCTACTCACTTCCCTTGATTTCCTCACATAATCCTCTCTGTCCTCTGCCCTACTGGTTGTCTTGTAGGTTGTGGTTTTATATATCAGCACAAGCACCAGTTGAGACAAGAGACAATAAAATAAAGTAGTGGATAAATAGCTGAAGTGGCTGTGGGATAATAAATGTGGTGAATGACGTCCAAATCAAATCAACATGAAAATAAAAATAATAAGAAAAGGTGTGCCGATCTATAAAACCACAACCAAATAATAATTATAAAAAACTAAATATTAGCCTAAAATAGTTGTTATAGTGAAGATGGAAAATCAGGGGGAGGGGGACATAAAAAGAAATAGTAAAAATGAAAAAGTGAAGAAAAATAAGATATGTACATAGGTGTGCTGAAATAAAAGCACTACCTATAAAGTAAATTAATATTGTGGTCAAAATGGGGTTATTATAAAAAGGAAAAAGAATTATATATTAAAGGTGAAGAAAGAAAAATTGCAATAAAGCATAAAGATAAGCCTCCAACCAAAGTGGCTGTAAACACAAAAATGTAGATAAGAAAGATAAAAAGAAATAAGCATTTGTCAATTCCAAATTTTTGCTTGCTTGTATTAGTATTGGAAGTGTAGGAGTTAGACAGATGCAGGATAGGAATGGCAGTGAAGTATTGAACTTCATGCAAACCCCACCTCCACCCTGCAGGGATGAACAGGCATTGGGGTATGCCTTTGGGTCATCACGCATAATGCTCATACCATTTCACCTCACCCTATCCTGCAGACACTGACAAGTGTTGAGGAAGTGCCTTGGGGTGTTCGGCTTTACAATTACCCTGTTCCATAAGGACATATGCTGAAATGGGTGCAGTATAGTAGAATGGGGTGAAGTCTGGGCCCGAAGAGTCCAAGGCACACTTCTATGCCTGTCACTGGCTGCAGGATGGGTGTGGAATGACATGAGCATTACAGCCAACAATCCAAAGGCACACCCCTGACGCCTGTCAATCTGTACAGGGTGGGATGTTATGGCTGGGAACCGTAACAACCTGGGCATTTGTTGGTAATTGCACTACAAATTTTCAACATGGCCTTTTTGTGACACCCACCTCATGAAAGCATTTGGAACCTCTGCTCATGAACAATGGCACTGTGATTTTGTTAATCTGTCTCAAATGTTGATTTGCTACAGCAACCACGCCATTCTGTGCCAGATGTACGAAAACACAGTTGGGGCAGCATGTGAAAAATTACAACTATCCTCTTCATAAGGAGGTGTGTAAAAATGCCAGTGTTGAAAATCTGGAGTGAAAATATTAAAAATTCTTGAAGTTACGAGTATGCATAGAAACTGTACAATGCATGCTCGTAATACAGTTATTTTGTGATATGTTCTCACCAAATTTTCAACATAGGCATTCTGGGACCTCGGCTCATGAATAGTGTCACTGTGATTTTGTTAATCTTCCCAAATGCTGATTTCCCACAGCGACCGCGTCATTGTGCACCACATGTACAAAACCACATTTTGGGCAGGATGTGAAAAATGACAGCTATACTGTTCATAAGGAGATGTGAAGAAATGGCAATGTTGAAAATCTGGAGTGAAAATATGAAAAATTCTCAGAGTTACAAGCGTGCATAGAAACTGCGCAATGCATGCTTGTAATACGTTAATGTTTTGGAATTTTTTCACCAAATTTGCAACATAGGCATTTTGGGAGCCCATCTCATGAACACTAACACTGTCATTTCATTAATCAGTCCTGAAAGATGATTCCACACAGTCACCTCAAAATCACCTTTTGGGTCCGAATAATGGGATGACAGTGACTGAATTCATGAGGTGGGGTCCCAAGAACCCCATGTTGAAAATTTGTTGCCAAAATTCACAAAAAATGGCCGAGATATGCACCAAAGTTGAAAAAAAAACCTTTATGCCATTATACAGCTTACCAGCATTTCTTCAGCTCGCGGTCTGCTTTGAAGAGTGTAGACGTGTTCCCGGTAGACCGAAGATCATCGCACGGGGCTCTGGCAGTAAGTATGGGGTGAGGGAGTGCAAGGATGTGGGGTGACAGAGGGTGGTGTGGGTTGGGAGGGCACCAGACACAACAAGGGACTGTTTTCTACTTTACAGGTTAAAAAAACTAATTAAAACCATCATGGGAAGGTTTTCTTTTTTTGCAGGTAGATTTGGTACACTGGGGTGGGCTCCCAGTGTGCCACCTGCATGTTTCTTTTGGGAGGGACTGGAGCCAATGGAGATTGGGCCCCCTGTTGGCAAAAAAAAAAGAAAGGATCCATGTTTGGGGGGGATCATGATGCCGAGGGGGACTGGGCACCCCCCTTGGCAAACAAAACCTTTCGGGACATTATGCCAACGGGGAGTAGGCTCCCCCGTCAGCAAATGAAGTGGGAAGGGGGCATGCCGACAGGGCAATTGGGCACCCCCATCAGCTTTTATGGGCACTCAGGTAGACAGCAACAGCTGCCGCCAAGTTAATGGAAATTTTACACCAGGCAAGGTACAGCCCTGCAATGACGGGTCACTCCCTCATTGCAGCGGTGATTTCGTTTCAAGTTGGTGGCACGCTTGCTGAACTAGTGTCAGCAGCAGTGTGCCACCGCATTGGAGAAAGGCGGACTAGTCTCTAAATGCAGTGGGGGCACTGGCCACCACAGTGCCGCACCTCCAAAACCCCACTTCTCTCCTAAGCTGTCACATAATGTTTCTTGCACATGCACGCTAGCAAACATAAAAAGGAGGAAAGGAATGGTAAAGATGGGAGGGTAAGGAAAGCCTGTGAAGCAATGCACATTAATTGCCAAAGTGCATTACTAGCCCAAATGGCTATTAGGGGTAGTGGTGGGCAAAGTGGGCCCAATCCACTCCACGAAGCGATTCATGGAGCAAAGGCAGATTCACGGAGTGCTCCGCAATGCGAAGTGGAGCACTTCACGTTATAATGAGGAACGCGAAGTCCATTAGAAACAATGGCTTCATTGTTACTCTGCCACCCCAGGCCACTACTCTGCCAATTTAAAGGCGAAGTATTACAGGCAGTGCATCACTACCGCCTTTTAGTTTTGAGCTCCAAAGGTGAATTTTGTATTGATTTATGGGACTTCAGGTCATGTGGGCTCTATATTGATCTGCACAGCCTCAGTTCAGGGTAGTATGAGTAGGAAGGAGTAGGAGACAGTGTTCCCTGATAGCTGTCTGTGATAGGAATCTTGTAAAAGCTGTTCAAAAAGCATGTTTGCTTTTTTGGGGGGGATCCAACTTTGGTTCATCAATTGTAGGAAACCCTCCTGTGCTCATATCATCGAGCGTTTTTGTTCTTGTGTGGATTTTGAATGTTAATTTACAACATTGAGTGTGTGTGGAGAAAGACAGTGAAAGTGTGCTTTGGGGAAGGGGCATATCTGTAGTGTAGGTAGATTTAAGTTGGAGAAATAGTGATTTCTTTGTTATTTGATTATATTTTTGTTATATAACTGACTGTGTTAATGTACACATAGTAATATTGTCAGTAATAGTAGAAATGTTCTTGATGTTTGTTGTGTGGATGTGGTGCAGCAGTTCACAAGTTCAGGTTGTTTAAATTACAAATTTACAATACATAATGTGGCATAGTACTGAACATTTGCATTTACAGTGCATTTCTTGTTGAGTCGTTCAGCATCGTACACAAACAGTTGTGTATGTGAGTGTGTGTGCAGTGTTGCGTGCATCAAATAATACACCTTTTATTGTGCCAGAGACTAGTGTAGTTTAAGCAATAATGCATGACAGGGTGTGTGTTGTGTTGGGATAACGTCACTCCTGGGGTGATTAGGCACGAGGCCCAGAAGTGACGTTATCCCAACACGACACACACCCCTGGAGTGCATTATTGCTATTATACAATGGCTCATGTGTAAAAGTAACAAAAAACGAAGATGAAGAAGTACATTTAAAGTTTTATTTTTGTCATTTTTTTAGGTGGGTAGGAATACTTTATAAAAAAATAGTGCTGATTGTTTCAGCCAGTAGGTGGAGCTGTTGGGTTTTTCATGGGGGTCTTTTCTGTAAATAGGAACCTTTTTCAGTGCTTCTTCTACTCTTATTAATTTGTTCTGTTCCATGAGTGTTTACATTGTCTTTTCTTATGGTTTTTATTTTCTTTTTTGCCTATCTTTGTGATTCTTGATGGTGTTCATTTGCCATTGGAGATTGCGGCTCTACCCTGTTTACAACCACATGCCCTCTGCCATGGGGATGGAGGTAGGAAGGCGATATGGAGGATTTCATTGTTTGACATTGTGGGGTTTAAAAAAAAAGAAACAAGAAATTTAATTGAAGATGACCGAACGAGTACTATGAAAAGAGCTGTGCGGTGAAAGACGCAACTTGCTCATTCACTTGCTCGGTCTGGTCATTCAGTCACTTGGTCTGGTCATTCACTCGCTCAGATCTCAAGTCTGAAGTGAGAAGGGTCACTGTGTTTTACTGTTTCAATAGGCAGGAAGGTGGTAGGGAAAGGTTTTTTAAAAAATACAATAAAAATAGAGAGAAACATGCTTGAGGACTGAGCGAGCGTTATGAAACAACTGCGCAGTGACTATTTAAAATACATGCTTGCTCGCTCGCTGTGGTCCAAAAGGAGAGGGGTCGCCTTGCAGTGTTTTTTTTTTCTTTCAGATAACCTAGCAGTAGCATTTATGTCAGCCTTCACTGAAAGTGTTGTCAGTGTCACAGTGTTTTTTTCTTGTCTCACTTGTTTAGGGGCAGACCAGGAAGTGAAGCTAATCGTGTGCTGTTAGCGAGGAGGGTAGTGGGGCAGCCAATCGCTGTCGTGGAGTGATTCAGGTTTCTTTTTCTTTACATTTGATGTGGTCTTTTGTGTGCTGGGACTAGACCCGTGATGTTGTACTGGGATAACATCACAGGTCCAGTTCCAGCCTGACCAATCAGAGTCAATCTTTCTTTCTTTCTTGCCTTTATATAATTGCAAGCGCAGCAGTGTGAACGTGCTATCCACTGCAGCTGCCTGATTTTGTACTGTGATCGTGGTATCTGTTCTTAGTTTTGCTGCTTGTAGTGCCATAAAAATCAGCACTGTCTGTATTCAGTGTCCCCCCCCACGTTCAAAAGGTAATTTTTACCAGATTGGATTGTTTTTGTGACCTCATCAGCACCACTGGTTACTGAAGTTGTTTTAATTCTGTGACAGTCTCAGAATAGTCTCTTATCTGTTGCTGAAGCCACAGTTGTTTATTTGGCTTCACATCCAGCCAGCGTCCCTCCAAACAGAGAGTGAACATATCAAAATCTGAATTTGGTTATAATATTTGTGGTTGATCCCCCAAAATACCTGCAAAGAGACGTGCAAGTAAAGCTGTTTCTGGCCATGGCAATGTTGGCAGCAAGATGGTCTGTGGGCGTGGTAGTAGTAGTACGCAGACGCAGAAGTGCATTGCCGGTGTGAGGAAAGGTATTTCTCCTGCAATGTTTTTTACAGCCCAATCAGTAGCTTCACTCATAGTTGAAGGAGATGATGTTTTCCCAGTCGGTGGTGTTAGTGTTACTGGTGTTAGTGGTGGTGGAGGCAGTATTAGTATTGTTGCGTCAAGTTCTAATTCTGACCAGTGTACCATTTCCAAAAATATTGAATATGAAGCAGTGCAAGTGAGTGGCAGTGTAGATGATGTCATACTTCCCAGTAACATCCCAATAACTGAACCTGAGGATACTGATGATCATGTCAACGATAACATACAATGTGATATTCCGTCCACCGTGGCACTTAACATCACGCATTTTCCATGCAGTGATTCACAGTGTGGTGAAAAAATATCAGGTGATGGTGGTGTAGATGCTGATGATGAATGTGATGATGATGATGATGTTGTTGTTGTTGTAAAATGCAGTCCACATGCTAGCATCCAAGCAGAAGATGTGGATGTGTGTGATGTTGATGAATATGATGATGATGTAATTGACCCTATTTGGGAACCTGAGAAAAAGAAATTAAAAGTGGCTGTGTCTGAGTCTGTTTGCAGGAATTCCCCCCTGTAAAAGCTTGTGTTCTACCAGTTTTAGTTGATGATAATGATGACCCAGTAATCAATATGATAGGTAGTCATGGTGGTCAATTTCAGTCCAGGTGTGCAGTGCCTGAAACATCACGTGACCCCCCCCCCCCACTTCAGTGCTTAAAATAACAGACTTAAATAAGCCACATTATCATGGACATGTTTAGTTTAGTTTATTAGTCTAGGAATTAATACCTTTGAGCCAGGGCTCTTTTACGAAGGTTCCACGTCACAAAGAACATTTAACAAAGCACGATACACATTACAGGTAAAACCATACAGGAAAGTTACATCATAAATTTGCTATTAACAGTTTAAGGCAGTAACGTTTTTAAGTTTCATAGAAAAACAAGCTATAACAGGTTCAAGCGAGTAGACAATTTCGAGGTTAAGGAAACTTCCAGGGAGAGGGTGATCAATTAGGCGCCAAAAGGAGGCTAGAGAGGAGGGAAAGGTGGTGAGTGGGAGAGTAAGTGAGAGGGGACAGGAAAAAAGGGGGGGGGAGTGAGTTTGGGTGGGAGACAGGAAGTAGTAGAGGTACCAGAGGGTTCATTAGTCAGGGAGGAAAGAGGCCTCAGATGTGAGGATGGACATGAGGAGTAGTAGTCTTTATCTAGCGCAATCACAGTTGCAAAAGTTGTTAAAAGCAGAGCATCACACTCCCTTGTTTGGGATTTTTTTGTTCAAGATGCAAGTGATGAGTCAGTTGCAATCTGCCAGGTTTGCCATGTGCGTGTGAGTCAAGGTAAAAAGGGGATCCATCTGGGCACAGGAGGGCAGCATACGCATCTTAAGAATAGGCACTTGGCACTGTGGACCCAGCACAAGCTGGCAGCTAATACCACAGTGGGGCATTCACCAATGCCACTGGCAACCATAGCCAGCATGTTATCCCCTTCCATGACTGTTAAGTCCAGTAGGAAATTAAACTTGTGCAGTAGTGTGGTAATAAGAACAGAGGATTACTACAAGCATGATGAGGTGGGGGACCATAATGACTTTGAAATGTTGTACAGTGCTGGTTAGAGTAGTAGTTTTTGTGGTGGTGGTGAATAAAGTATGTCTGATGTAAGTGGTACATTTGGCAAATCTGGCAAAATAACATCATTTGTGGGTTTGTCATCATCACCTGTGCAACCATGTCCATAAAATGTCTACACTCCACCCCTGTCAATGCCATTCATCACAGAGCACAACCATTTGTGATCACACCCCATGTAAAACGTTTAAGTCAGCCAGCGTTACAGAGTGTTTTTGCGCATAAACTGAAGTACCCCCCAGATCATACAGTGTCACGTGAACTCAATGCTGCTGTAGCAGAAATGCTGTCAATTGATCTTTTGCCTTCTCCTTTGTGGAGAATTCTGGGTTCTGGCAGTTTGCTGCACATGCCTGTCCAATATGGAAAGTCCCATCCAGGACATACTTTTCTACTCGTGCAGTCCCTGAGTAGTTCCGCACTGTGTCCGACTCAGTAAGACATGCCCTTCAACATTCCTCCTCTCCATTCATCCATTTAAGTATGGATATGTGGACAAGTGGCAAAACAGTGGGGTGTTCATATCTGTGTATAACTGCACACAGGGCACAGGTGCCAGGGGTTGTTTGTGATGTTGGTAGTGTGAATAATCAGTGCAGTAAGGTGGATTGTTGAAGTAGCAATCTTCCTGGAATTCGACAGCATGTAACGATTGCCATGCGCAGTGTGACCTGTTCACACACTGGTGAGAACATGTTGACATGGTACTGACTGAAATTGACAGATGGCTAAACCCTCTGTTTCTGACAGCTGGGTTCATAGCAAGTGACAATGGGTCAAATGTGATGAAATGCATCATGAATGGTGTTTTTTTTTCGTGTTCCATGCATGGCCCACTGTTTAAATCCTGTGGTTCAGGAGTTTCTGCAACACCCTGATATAAAGGAAATGCTGACCATTGCACAACATATCTGCTCTCACTTTTCAAAATCTGGAAAGGCCCGTGACCAACTGTGGCAGTTGCAGATACAAAACAGCCTGCCTCAGCACCACTTGAAGCTGGAAGTTGTCACCCAATGAAACTCCAAGTTATACATGGCAGAGAGGTTGTACAAACAATACAAAGCCATCTTAGTATATCTTGTTATGCACACTAGCTGCGACAGTTCCGGGGCCTCCATGACTATGATGACTGAACAGTGGTGCCTCATGGACTCTGTAATGAGGATGATGATGTGGTTAATGTTGGCAGGTTTTAACTGAAGTTTTTAAAAAGTGGTGTGCCCCCCCCGGACCATCAGCACTGGGACTGATGTTATCCAAGTCTGCCACCATGAGTCTGTCTGCCTCCCGGACCCCCGGATCAGCACCACGGGGACTGATGTTATCCACTGCCACCATGATTCTGTCTGCCCCCCCGGACCACCACCACCAGGAATAATGTTATCCAAGTCTGCCACCATGAGTCTGTCTGCCCCCGGACCACCACCACTGGGACTGATGTTATTCAAGTCTGCCACCATGAGTCTGTCTGCCCCCTGGACCACTACCACCGGGACTGATGTTATCCACTGCCACCATGAGTCTGTCTGCACCCCCAGAGCACCACCACTGGGACTGATGTTATCCAAGTCTGCCACCATGAGTCTGTCTGCCCCTGGACCACCACCACTAGGACTGATGTTATCCACTGCCACCATGAGTCTGTCTTCTCCCCCCGGACCACCACCACCGGGACTGATGTTATCCAAGTCTGCCACCATGAGTCTGTCTGCCCCCCGGACCACCACCACCAGGACTGATGTTATCCACTGCCACCACTGCCACTCTGAGTCTGTCCGGACCACCACATCCATCAGCCACAGACACAAAGCTTCTTAATATTTAAACCATAAAGTGAGTATGTATACTCATGTTTGTTATGCTGCTTCACTTCCTTTAGTTGTATGTTTTGTTTCCTGCAGCTTTTCAGAGCCACAGTGCTGAAACACATACGGTACACTTATTTTGTTTCTTTTACAGGGTAATAAAAAAGGGATCCATTACTAAACTCATTGGGAACGGTACTGTAGCTATACTGTACAAAGAGAAATCAATGTAATATCCATGTGAAATCAATTCTGGTAAGCATAAAGATTTTATTTCATCCATTTCACTGTTTTGTAAAGACTGCAGCAAATATTGCACAGAGGTTGTGTTGGTTGACAAGATGTGGCTTTAAAACGTAACTTGACTTTAGGGATTAAGATTTGAGAACCAGGGAGGGACACATAACAATTAAGTTATAAGAAGTCTTTCATTTCTTTTTTTAGGAAACATCCAGATGCTTTGTTGTTCTGACAAACTGGCCTTATCCAAACAAGTTCTTCAACATCAGGCCCCCACCCCCAGGGTGGGGCACACATGCAACATGCAGAAGTCATTTCATTAGATGACTATGACCATCATTAACAATCAGACTTGAGAAGGATGCACATGAAATCTGTGAAGCAGTAAGAAAATAAGAAACCATTACAGACAAACCTGCAAATATGCTTCCCCCACCCACAAAAAAAAATACTTGCCTTCATGTGCTTGACAGTTATCCATTGCAAATTTCTATGCAAAAATTCTAATCAAGTACTGGAACATGCACATATCTGTGACCTGTGATACAGAACAATACCATGAGTACATGTCCATGTCAACCCCCCTCACCTACAAAATTCAGAAAATATATATCTATATATATCAACTCACCAAGGTTATTATTAGTGTACAGACAAAGGGTACCCTTCCATCCAGTTGAGAGGATCACCTTGCATTTGCTCGAATCACAGCACACATTGGACCAGCAACAGTTCACTCATGGTCATCATTTTATTCTGGGGCACTGCACGCATGAGTGACTGTGCAATAAATTCTGGGAGACTTCGCATGTGTGGAAACAATCCCATTTCACTTGATTACCACTTGTCAATTTTCTGCATACAGGCAGGATGCATTTTGGGCCTGCAGAAAAAAATATGGGGACTCTTTGCCACTTTTGTGTGCATGACTGAGTGCGCCATTAATTTTGGGGGACTTTGTATGTGCTGAAACAATCCCATTTCACTGTTACCACTTGTCAATTTCCTGCACACAAGCAGGATGCATTTTGGGCCTGCAGAAAAAATATGGGGACTCTGTGCCACCATTGCGTTCATGACTGAGTGCACCATTAATTCTAGGGCACTTTGTATGTGCTGAAACAGTCTCATTTCACTGTGTAGCCACTTGTCAATTTTCTGCACACAAGGAGGATGTTTTTGGGCCCACAGAAAAAATATGGGGACTCTCTGCCACTTTTGTGTGTTCTGTGATTGTTGCTGTGAGCTCATGATGTCATACTGACATTTTTACAATTAGATCAACATTGCAAGAATGTCCTCTCAGTTCTGAACTCTACTTTATATTGCCACAGCCACCACTACTTACCTCTGAGTCGTGACTTGAATGATACGATTCTTTTCACAATTTATGTCTGCTTTACTTACTTGACTATTTTTTTTATGTATGAAAAAAAAATGAGCACATCTTCCAATATTGTTCAGACCAGGTTTGTATTTATTTGCAGCTGCTTTTCAATAATTATTGTTCCATTGTGTCATAAAATACTGCCTGATGTATAACTGTTCATTAACAACAGAAGTGATATATAACAACTATTTGATGTGATGGGAAAAAGCAGAGGAAAACAATGACAAAGACCTGGTCAGCACCAATTTAAAAGGAATGCTCCTTTCATTATTTCACACGTGAAAAAAGGTAGTACAGTAGACTCAACTACTGTAAATTATCGTATCATTCCAGTCAGTCAGGATGTAAGTAAAGGAAGTTGTAACATAGCATTAAAAAATATAGGTCAGAGTTATCAAGAGATTGTTGCACTGCTGCTTTACAGAAATTCACCACATTACATAGTAATGGTGATGCACATAAACTAATATATGGGGCATTACTACCACTGGGATATTTCTTGCTCCACAGAGTGCAATATATTTCTGTGAAAACCACCCATAATTTCATTACAGTGAGTCACGTGACAGAGGAATTACTGATCAGAAAAGCCACCCACATTCTGCCACCCTTTCTCAGCAACATTAGGACGTGATGCCAGAGGGAGTGCAGGTGCATGCTCCACTATAGTGAATGTCCAGCAGCTATCACAATGTTTCCTTATGTTATGAGGTTCACTTTGTGGTGAAATGTGGGATGTTTCCACTAGCAAGGCTCTTTTTACTAGAAACATGGCCACACATTTCACCACAAACTGACCATTATAACATAAAGAAACATTCGGAAACCTGCCGGACAATTGGATAGTCACTGTAAGAATCATGCACTTGCGTTCTCCCTGCCATCACATCCTAACATTGCTGAGAAGGGAGGCAGAATGGGGGCAGATTTTCAGAACAGGAATTCCTCCATCACGTGACACACTGTAATGAAATTACAGGTGTTTTTCACAAAAAAAGTATTGCACTATGTGGCACAAGAAAGATTCCCCATGAAGGGGAAAATGTGTATGTTTAAACAATAACAAACAAAAAACACACAAAAGTATAACACAGTAGTGGAGGTCAGGGTTGGGGGGGCAGAAAATAATCCCCTCACTTACTATGGTCATGGGATGCCATGGTGGTCCAGCAGCAGCTGCAGTATTGAAAGTATTTGCTGCTGCTGTGCTTTCACTCTGTTTACCTGCTGCTCCAAAGCACTGAACTGCTTATTATTTTCCTTGAGCGCTGCCCACACCAGGCCGATGTCAGACTGGGTTGCAGGGATTGTGGTGGGGTCCACTGCAGTGGGGAATCCAGGTAGTGGGGCTGATGGTGGACTGGGTGGTACTGGTGGCTGTGGTGGTGGTGGTGGAGCAGCTGCTGTAGTAGCCCTCCTCCTCCTCCTGCTGCGGCTGTGACTGCAAGGCACATCTCCCACTCCAGCAGCACCCTCGGCCCCTTCCATGGCAGCCTGCCACTCTGCCCTGTGGTGGTTCAGCATGTGGGTGCGCTGGCCATCATTACCCAAATGTGTCCCAGGGAGGCCACAGCGCACCAGCACACCACACACATGGCACTCCACCACTGTGCTGTCTCCCCCACACAATTAAAAAACTCCCACACTGGGAAGCTGCGGGGGGGGGGACCAGACACAGTCCTCACATGTCAGGCACGAGTCCCACCACCACCTACATTTTCCGGAGCCACCTTTTGTGGCACTGGAAGTGGTGGAGGGGGTGCTGCTGGAGCCCCAATAGCTGCTGCTAGTGGTGGTGGTAGTGGCGAAGAAGGTGGATACACAGCAGCTGCTGGTGGCACTGGTGCTGCTGCTGCTGTTCCTGTTGCTTCAATGGGGGAAGCAACACTGGCCAGGAGTTGAGAGCGGTCCAACATCACACGACCTCCGCACCCCCAAGGGTCCACACTCCTCCCCTCCTACCATGCCCATGGGCCAATGACTCGCCTTCTCCTACGTGACCATTCATCCTCCTGAAGTCCTCGGGCCGACACACACACACAGACAGTGGACACACACACACACACACACAGTCAGTCACACACACAAAACAAAACAAAACTTATACAAACAATTCACAAACAAAATAACACTAATACAATATAAAAACTAAGTAAAATAGCTTATAAAAAAGCTGTTTGTTTTGTTCTGGCACTGAAAAACGATGAAAGGCAAGCAGTAACTCCTCTTCTGTCACAAATGTTTTCTCCCTTTACAAATGCAAAGGAGAAAGTGAAACTGCTCCTGTGACTCACTTCCTTCCTGCCTGGCTAAAGCATGTGACTTACAGTACTGCAAGCCATGTGATGTGCCTATTTGCTTCTCACTTTGCCTTACGCCATGTTAAGGCATAATGGCAACGCACAGTGGTAATATTAACGTGAAGTGAGCACTTTACAGGGTCCACTTCGCATTATGCTCCGCGGACATGAAGGGCCCACTTCACGTCCACTTCGCGGGTGGATTACTAATTCGCTGCATCTCTAATTAGGAGAGAAAAGAAGGAGGGATGGGGCTGGAGAGAAAGTTTATGAAGCAATGCATATACAGCAAAATGGTAAAATGCCAAAGTGTATTACTAGCCCAAATGACCATTGTGGAAAAAGGGGGAGGGGAATTACAAAACCACAAAATTAAATATAATATGTGAAAGTTCTAGCAATTAATTAAATATGAAAAAAGAAAAACATCTGCCAAATCACATATGTAAATACACCTACAACAATTCATATCAATAGCATATTATGACAGTAATAACATCCAGTCAAAACAGAATAATTATTACAAGAAGAGGCAAAAGACCACTTCATGCAATAAAAAATAAATATAATGTAATGAATTTTAACAATAAACTCCTTAGCTATCATAGAAAATTAAGGCAAATTCATTATTACAAGAAATGGTAAAAGACCATTGCAGGCAGTATACTGTAGCTTGAGAATAAGAGGAACCAGTTTGACGTTTTGTAAAAAAGTTATGATGTCAATGTAGTCATTAAGTTCCATTGTGTGTTGCATTTTTGAACTGTAGATCAAGATTAGTTCTGTCTCCACCTGTTGGGGATTTTGTTATATGTTCAGTCCCACTGTATCTGAAATCACCTGTTCTCTTTCTATGATGGGTTGCAAAATGGCTCCCCGAAGGGGTAATTGGTGTTGCAGCTTTGATAAGTGGAATATGTTCTTGCATTCTGTGCCGCACAAGACGTATAGTGCAGTCAACACAAATCATAAGGCAGGTACACAGAGAAATATAGAGCACATATGCTATGGAACAGTTGATGCAAACTGAGCCTTATGTGACTAGTACGGCCAGTGGTGGGTACTGTTATAGTTGGATCCCTGATAACAAAAATTGCAAGTTATAGTTGGACCCCTGATAACAAAATTACAAGTGTTTAATTTACCACAATGTAAACTCCCTATGGGATGTGGTGGTAACCAGTTGTGCCTGTTTTCTACTGGTCTTTTTTGAAACATACTGTGTATCAATATGTCTCAAAGACTTTAGCCTTTTTTATATGATGTAAGTGTTCTTTGTTCAGGTAACTTTTATAAAGCCAGATCACCAGCTGGTACATGTCCAATTTTTGTATAATGCAAACACTATCTTTGGTGCTAGGGATTAATCTCGGTAACAAAGACCACCTTGTCAGACTCCAGTGTTTTTTTGGGGTGAGGTTGCAGTAATGTATTTCTACCTGTGTGACATTCTTCATGGCAGGATTCTGCAATAACTCCAGGACCATATCCCCTGTGTAAAAATATATATTGGTCAAATACACTGCATGTTTTCAGACTTGTCCAAAGTTGAACAGTTTCTCCACATATACATGAACTGGCCATGTCTGATGGAATTTTTAAGATATCTGGGATGTGCACTGGAAGTCTGTAAAAGTATATTTTCAGATACATGTTTTTTTTTATAGCATACCAGTTTTTTTTTTTCTTCAGGTATTGCAGTAAAAAAATAAGTATAAGAAAGTAATTTGTTTGGGATTGATAGTGGCAGTAAAGTGCTGATTTAAATCATTTCTACTCAGAAAAGCTAAAAATGCCTCTGCTGATTATTCATTCCCATCCCACATGACCAGCACATCATCTATATAACTCACTCTGGTCCATGCTGAGCATCATGGTCCTCCTCCCACCAACCCATAAACAGATTAGCATAGGAGGGGACCGTGGTGGTCTCCATGGTCATATCACAAGTTTGCCAATAAAACTTATTGTCAAACTTACAAAAGTTAGATGTAAGTATGATTTAGACAGCTTCCAACAAAAAAAAATCACAGGGAAGCAGATCTGATATTTCTGGGATGGAAAAAAGTATTGTAAAGCCATGAGTCCCAACTTCTGTTTACTGGATATATACATATAATGGTGCTACATCTACAGACATCCAAAGGTAGTGCTCAGACCAGAGAAACCCCTCAATTTGGTGTAAAACATGCACACTGTCATGTATGTATGTGATAATACAGTTGCTGTAAGAAAAAATCAACACAAATACTCAGTTTTTCAGTGAGTGACCCTTGAACAAAGATAATTGACCTAGCAGGGGAGCTGGTCTGGTCCTTCTGCACCTTTGGAAGAGTGTAAATCACTGGAGTTTTAGACTCCATGATACGCACAAAGTTCCATTCATTAATAGTTATTTTGTTTGCTTCCCATGCAGAATTTAGAAAATCATGAATTTTGCACTTGTGAGGTGTAGGATCTTCTGGCAATTCTCTATAATGTGTTGCAACTGACAATTACATACTAACATGCTATTTGCCAGCAGATTAGGCCTTACGGTCTATTGAGTCTGCTCGAACCTTAGATCCTTAGTTGGGTGCCGAGGCCCTCCCATCCCTTGTGCTCCAGAAACCCCTATCATCCATCCTCACCCCCTGACAGGCTATCATCTGATACATCCACTTTCTGTGTCTGTCCCACCTCTCTTGAAGCCCTCCACTGTGGATCTCCAACCAGCTCGCCAGACAGTGCATTCCAAGGGTCCACCACACTCTCAGTGAAAAACCTCCTCCTCTTTCCCTCTCACCTTCCACCTTCCAACTTCAAACCATGCCCTCTGGTGATATCTCCCTGCTTTAGTCTAAAGATCCCCCATGTTTACCCTATTTATTCCCTTGAGGTGCTTGAGACCTCAATCATGTCCCCGTCTCTCCTCTCTTCCAATGAAAACAGGCAGAGCTCCTCAAGTCTGTCCTCAGCACATCAAATCCCCTAGCCCTCATATCATCTTAGTTGCCCTCCTCTGTACCTCTCCAGGAGCTGTATGTCCTTCTTCAAGTGTGGTCTCCAGTACTGTACACAGTACTCAAGGTGTGGTCTAACCAGCCCATTGTACAGCGGCAGAATCACTTCCTTGCTCCTAGAGGTGATCCCCCTTATGATGCATCCCAACATCCTGTTTGCCTTGCTAGCCGCTCTCCTGCACTGCTCAGAGTTATTCATACATGCATCCACCATGACCCCTAGGTCTTTTTCCCCTAGTGAGGCCTCAAGTCCCTTCCCTCCCAGGGTGTACCTGTGTTTAGGATTTCCCCGACCAAGATGCAACACCTTGCACTTAGCAATATTGAAATTTAATTTCCATGTGTGAGCCCAGCTTTCCAGGTTGTCCAGGTCCCCTTGCAGGGCCAACCTCCCCTCTTCTCCCTCAACTACTGCACCCATCTTGGAGTCATCCGTGAAGAGACTCATTTCACACCCTGTACCCTCCCTGATGTCCGATATGTATGCATTAAACAGGATTGGACCCAGGACTGAGCCCTGCAGTACCCCACTACCAACCTCTTTAGAGTTTGAGAGCTCTCCACAGACCACTACTCTCTGGGTGCATCCAGCTAGCCAGTTTTCGATCCATCTGACCATCAAAGGGCCTACTCCTAACCCCATCAGTTTCTCCACCAGACCATTGTGGGGGACAGAGTCCAATGCCTTGCTGAAGTCCAAGAATAATACATCCACATGCTTTCCCCTGTCCAGTTCTGATGTTACCCATTCGTAGAACTCCACAAGATTGGTTTCACATGATCTACCTGGCACAAACCCATGTTGCCGACTATCCAGACCTCCCACCTCCTCCAAGTACACCCCCAATCGTTCCTTTAGTATACTCTCCATTAATTTTCCCACCACCGAGGTCAAACTGATGGGTCTATAGTTACCTGGTACTTCCCTTGACCCCCCTTTATGGATTGGCACCACATGTGCCTCTCGCCAATCCCTAGGTACCCTCCCTGTCTCAAGTGACCTGTTGAAGAGCTCCACCAGGGGTGCAGCCAGTATGTCCGCCAATTCCCATAGTAATCTTGGATGAATGCCATCCGGCCCAGGAGATTTGTCTTTCTTTAGGACCTTGAGGGCTAACCACACCCTTTTGGTGGAGATTACATCATCCGTCCCCTCCACCTTACTGGCCTTTTTATCCTAATCCAGATGTGACACCCCTGGGGTACCTCTCCTTCCCTCTTGCTCCATTTCTGTTGCTCCCCTGATCCCACTCACTGCCGCTTCTATCCCTTCATGCCTTGCTTTGTAGATATCCCATCCCCTCACTAGTGAACACAGAGGCAAGTGCTGAGTTAAATACCTCTGCCTGGTCCCTCGCCTCTTCCACCCCACCCTCCTTCTGATCTCAATCTGCTGAGATGGCTCTTGGTTTTCTCCTGCTCCAATGTACCGAAGAACCCTTCCCTCCTTGTATCCCCTGTGGCTGCCGCTGCTCTTTACTGGACTTTGCTCCCCTCACCATACGGGTGACTTTTCTAGATGCAAGATGGTACATTTCCATCCCTATCCCTCTTGTTGTTTTATATTTTTTGTAGGCTGCCTTCTTTTTCTCTGACTGCTACCTGTACCTCACTGACCACCAGCATGGTTTATGTGACCTTGCACCCTACGTTTCAACTTAGCGCTGATCCTGACTGCCTCATGAAGTCCCCTGCTTTATGACCTCCCATCTCCTTTCCACACTTGTCATTGATGTAATCCCTTCAAGTGATCCTTGAGAATATTTTCCATGCCCACAAAGTTCTGCCCCGAAGTCCACTGCCAGTGTCCTAGATCTCCCTCCCCCATGCTTATTTGAAACCAGACAGTATTGTGGTCGCCCCAGTCAGGGGGTCCTGTACAACTGTGTCTCTACCAGATCCCCATCTGCCAGAACCACGTCCAGGACATGCCCCTCCCTTGTGGGCTCCATCACATGCTGTGTTAAGAACACATCCTGGAAGCCATCCAGCAGCCTCTGCTCCTTGGCCACCTTAGAGGACATGGTTCCCAAGTTTGTACCTGGCATATTAAGGTCCCCCATCAACACCACTCCTTCCCCTTTTGGTCCACACTGGGCAATGATGTTGTCCAGCAAACCATCCTCTAGAACATCACTCATCCCGGGGGGCCTATATACTACACCCAGCTTGACCTTATCTCCTGCTAGGGATTGTAAGGTGACCCATAAGGCCTCCATGTTTCCCTCTGCCTCTTCTACCATAGCAATTTCTATGTCATCTCTGATGAACATAGCCACTCCACCTCCTCTGCCCTCCTTTCTATCCTTCCTAAGCATAGTGTACCCCCGTACGTTTAGGTCCCAGTCATGGATTTTGTTGGCCCACGTCCTGCGACCGCCACATCCACCCCCGAACAGCATGGCCTGGAACTCTGGCAACTTGTTTCCAAAGCTCCTGGCATTTACTACACCAACCTCCACTTATCCCTGATCCTCTTTGTCGAAACCTCACCCAGATTCCTTATATTTCCATTCTCCTCTGCTCCTCCTGAAACCTCCACCCCAGTCTGTTTCTCCCTCCCCTTGGGCTTGAAGGCTACTCCTCATCTGTAGGAGAGGGCTTCTGGTCAGCCGGCCCTCTTTATCGCCCTCACAAGTTTAAACCCCACCTTTCTTGAATGTAGTCAGCCATCCCCTGTTTAAGGACTTCTTCCCAATGGGGCAAGATGAAGCCTGTCCTTGGCATATAGTCCTTATCCTCCCAACTCCATTCCAGTTCCCTAACACCCCAACCCACTCTCTTCACCCCACTTCCTGAGCTAGTCATTAACCTCTGTGAGCTTCATTTTTTTCTCCACTGAGGCCTTGGTACTGGCAATATCTCCAAAAAGGAAATGTTGCATCCATTATCCCAACAGACTCTGGCAAGTTCTTGGAACCTTGCTTGAATTTCCAAAACGCTAGTTCCCTCTAGATCGTTAGTTCCCAAATGCACCAGGAAATCCAATTTCCATCCACAATCCCTAACCATTTCATACACCATGAACTTTGCTCTGTGCACTGTCAGCCCAGAGATACTCATTACCTTCATCTGGCTATGGCATCCACCCCCCTGTCCCTCCCACTGGATACCCCTAATCATCGAGTCTCCCAATAACAGAACCTTAACACCGCCATCATCCTTATGGTTACCTCCACTATGCCCTCTCAGCCCCTTCCCTTTATTCATGATCTCAATTCCATGGGAGTCTTCCTGCCTTATTAGAGACCCCCTTGTCACCCTCCCCTTTCTGCCTCCCTCGTTATTTTGCCCACTTAACTCAAACCCCCTCTGAATAGGTGTCCTCTTTAACCCTCTCTTATCCGAACCATTTATCCTGGCCCTGATGGTTTCCCCTTCCCCCACACCACCATCCTCCCCCCTTGTAATAGTACCCTGCCTCCAGAGGCTCTCTGTAGGTCCCTTAGCTGGGCCCCATCCTTGGTACTGACCCCTGTTGAAGGGGCCCGCCCCACCTCCTTGTCTCCCAGTTCTCTCCAATCATGCTCTCCTCCCTCATGTCTGCAATATTGTTGCATCTCCCCCATTTGCTAAACATCTATGTTTCCCCTTCTCCCTCTGGGACTATTTCTCTCCTTTCCATTGCCAGTCTGTGATGCCCTATGGGTATCCGACTCCCTCCCTCCCGGCCTCTGTATAAGTTTCCTCATTTCCACCAACCCTTCCTCCCTCTAGGTTGCTTAGTAGCTCAAATTTATTGTGACACTCTATGTCAGCCTCCATCAAGTAACCCGAGTTTCCCCTGAATGCACCTCTAAACTGCCCCTCTTCTTCCCCTCTTGCTCTGTTCACCTTAGGAGCTCCCTTCCCACAGTCTGCTGTTTTAGGCTTCCACACAACAGCCCCTCCTGACTCTTCCCCCTCCACTCTCTTTGTATTCAGAATGTTCACCCCGTACGCTTTCCCCTTAGCGTCAACATCCCTATCTAAGGGTCCTCTGTCCCTAATATCCCCCTTCTGCTTGCTGTAACATAACGTCCTGTAATTTCAGAGTGTTGCCCCAGCCTCCCCTCAGCCCCACCCTTCTGCTGCCCATATCCACACCCCTTATCCTTGGACACCCCCAACTCCCCCAGCTTACTCCTTAACCAATATACCTCACTCCTGATACAAGATAGTTGTCTACAGAGGGCAGCCCTCTCTCCAGGCCCAATTGAGAATTATTGCCATCCCACAGCCTGTGCAGTCTACAACCCTTCCGAAGATGCCTGCCATGGTGGAATATGGCCACCCTGTTTATCCCCTCTGTTTATAATGGCTCACCCCCTTTTCTCAGTCCCTTTCCTCTGGAATACAGTTTCTCTCTATACTGACTGCAGTTATTTACAAACCCAATTTCAACCCCACCAAAAAAGTTCCCAAGTCTCACAAACACATACAGTCCAGTGTGTGTTCAGTCCCACTAACAGTGTGTGTACGCAGACATCAGGTACCGTATGATGTCACAGGCCCACCAGCTCCTGTTGCTTCAAATTATAGTCCCAAACAGAAATACTCAGCCCTTCAATCCCAACCCCCAGTGGCTTTTCAGTATTTAAGAAAGCCTACAACACAGGGTCAGTGGGAGGGCTCTTACCAACACCAGGCAAACAACACATTTAAATTTCACTCTAATTATCACTGCCAAACAACTGTTCCCAAGCCTCCAAAGTTACAATATCACAGCCCAAGTAACAGTTCTAACTCAAGGTAATAATTTTTAACACATAGAACTAATTTCACTTACAAAACTATTCAAATATTTCAGTTAAAACAGAATATAACCCCAGATCTCTGTCCTTACCAGCCTTCTGCTTATGTTCCCAAGTGAACAATGAAAGCCAAGGTAATTCCTGTTAAAGACAAGGTAATTCCAGTTAATGTCCCTCCCCTAACACCAGGCAAACAACACATTTAAATTTCACTCTAATTATCACTGCCAAACAACTGTTCCCAAGCCTCTAAAGTTACAATATCACAGCCCAAGTAACAGTTCTAACTCAAGGTAATAATTTTAACACATAGAACTAATTTCACTTAAAAACTATTCAAATATTTCAGTTAAAACAGAATATAACCCCAGACCTCTGTCCTTACCAGCCTTCTGCTTATGTTCCCAAGTGAACAATGAAAGCAAGGTAATTCCTGTTAAAGACAAGGTAATTCCAGTTAATGTCCCTCCCCTAACACCAGGCAAACAACACATTTAAATTTCACTCTAATTATCACTGCCAAACAACTGTTCCCAAGCCTCTAAAGTTACAATATCACAGCCCAAGTAACAGTTCTAACTCAAGGTAATAAATTTTAACACATAGAACTAATTTCACTTACAAAACTATTCAAATATTTCAGTTAAAACAGAATATAACCCCAGACCTCTGTCCTTACCAGCCTTCTGCTTATGTTCCCAAGTGAACAATGAAAGCCAAGGTAATTCCTGTTAAAGACAAGGTAATTCCAGTTAATGTCCTCCCTAACACCAGGCAAACAACACATTTAAATTTCACTCTAATTATCACTGCCAAACAACTGTTCCCAAGCCTCCAAAGTTACAATATCACAGCCCAAGTAACAGTTCTAACTCAAGGTAATAATTTTTAACACATAGAACTAATTTCACTTACAAAACTATTCAAATATTTCAGTTAAAACAGAATATAACCCCAGACCTCTGTCCTTACCAGCCTTCTGCTTATGTTCCCAAGTGAACAAATTGTCTGTATATTTCTTCTGCATATTTTATTTTATCCATAACCAATGTCATCCCTCCCTTATTGGCTTGTTTGATTTCAATTGTTTTATCCTCAGATAATTCTTGCAATGCCATTTCCTCCTCAGGTGTTACATTTTTACGTAAAATAAGGGCCTTTTAAATTCAATATTGTGTCAATGTTTCTCATTACAAGTCTCTGGTAAGTTCTTAATTCTAGTGATGCGGCGGGGGGGTAGGACAAAATGTTGATTTAGAACCAGACCTAGTGTTCTCTACATATCATGTCTCATTAGTGCCTTGGTATGATTCTGTTCCAGAATCCATAAATTCTGTTTCCAAAGCAATATGTGAATCATTGACGAAGTCTAGTAACAAGTCTAAAGCTTCATGTAATTCTAAATTGCTATAGTCCTGTTCAGCTGTGAGCTGAAGGCAGGATGGTAAGTGAGAATGGCCACCTTGCCTCAGCAACACTCTGGTTGTATGAAAACATATTGTTGGAAAATGTTTATGCAGATATAATTGGCAAAAATAAATCTTTTATAAACATATATCTGAAACAGATTAATCAGCAGGCTGGGAACAAAAGTTAGACCTTTAAGAACTTGTAATTGTGTTTCAGTCAGCAGATTTTGGGACAAATTCAACACATGTTGCTTATGTTTCTGAGGATCCAAGGTGCATGGTGAAGGTATCTGTTAAATTTTCTGCCCCCTCACCTCTCCTGGTTTTATGTTTTTTGGCTGGTTCTTTTTTTCTTTCAGGGTTGTTTCTGTTTCTATTTCTATGGGTAAAAAAATAACTGACTTTGTTGCTTGGGCAATGTTATTACTTGTCCCAATGGTCTTTTCCCTGTGTACTGATGGTCTTTTCCCTATGTACTGATACATTATAGCTAGATAACCAATTATTTATTGACCTGGAGAGAGTCCTGCCATGACTCTCAGGTCTCTGTGGATGGTCCCAATTACATACTCTATTGGAATCATAGTCTTATGTATCCCTTATAAATTTGTTTCTTTTGCACTCTGTCACTTCAACTTCATAGCCCATTAATTTCTGTTGAACTGGCTTTTTCATTATATTTGAAACTCAGGTTTACCTCTATGAGTAAATAATGTTTTCTGAAGAGGTTCTATCTCTCCTGATAGCTGTGTATAGCTCTCTTTATCTTGATCAACCAAAATTTCAACTAAACTGGTAACACAAACTGTGAGTGCTTCTTGCCAAGGACCTTTACAGGGCTCTGCTATAAACCTTCCTGTAGACACCTTCTCAATTGTGAGTCCCAAGGGCACTCAACCTTTATTTAAATAATTTTCCTAAGGATTCTTTATTGCTGAACACATTAATTTCTTTGATTTTAAATTTGTCATATGTATTAAATAGTATCATAACTTCCTGGGTTTGAGAAGCCTCTAGGATATCATGACTTGCAGTAAGCCCAGCATTTAATCTGCATCTGGCTGACACTGACACTGATTTAAATAGGAGAAAGCTGGTTAAAGTTAGGCTGTGCCTGGGCATTCACCTCTGTGTTGGACATGACAAAAAATACTTCCAAATCAAAAGAAGGGCCGTCTCTGAACCAGATCCATACAAACATACTTCATGTACACATGCCTATAAAGATAAAGACATTAGCACATGTAGGCAGCCCCCCCCAATTGTAGCTCCATAGAGTGCCTGCTGCCACATTCCCCACAATACATCAAAATATTGCTGTTTTTAGGGGAGGGGCTGCAGTGCTCAGCGGCAGCTTGGCTTGCAATGGGAAGATATGAGCCAAGCTTTGTTAGGTAAATAACTTTTAATTCAATGGATTGAAAAAGTAATTTTATAGCTAAAATAGCTCCTAGGGCAGGCAACTACATGATATGAGTTGCCTGCCTGGAGCTTGTCAACAGCTCTTTAAAACCTGTCTTGCCCACACATCTCTCATCCGCCCTTCCATTTTTTACCAACACCATATAATACCATCTCAAAGAAACATATAAACATTAAAGCATTTAAAAAAGTATCATCTGCAGAGTCATTGTGATTTTTTCTCTATTTCTCTGTTTATTTCTCCCTTTATTTAGTTTCTACATTCTGCATAAATAATTGTTAGCTTTAGTTTTTCACATTTCTTTCCTTGGCTTCCTCTATTTAATTTCTTCAATCTATCCAGTTGTGACAAGCTGGCCTATGGTAGATGGAGAGGCAACATGCTGGGTTTAAAGTTCACAGAAGAAAATGTACTTTTATTCTTCAAATGTAAGTTGTTGCTCCAGAAAAGCATAATCAGTCAGTTCAACTTCTCCAGCCAGGTCAGGTAACATAAAGGTTAACACAAAATAGTTCTTTCAGGCTGACTTGACAAAGGAATCTTTGAACCACCTAGGTGGGCCAGCAGTTTGTTCAATATACAGTCTCAAACAAAACAAATGGTTTGTGGGCCAGCAGTTTTGAATGCACAGTCTCAAATAAAACACAAACAGTTTTCCCTTTTGCCTTATTTGTAGGCTGTTATCAGCAGTACATTCCACTCACTGTTTTTGGCCCAGCTGGCTAGACTGATCCTTTACCTCAGGCCTCTGTGCTCTAGAACTGGTCTGTTTCTCAGCAGCAGGTTTCAAGTTTTTTCCAAAGGCTCTCTCCAATACTTAATCATTCTCATTGGCTTTCTGCTCCGGTTCCTGTCTCACATTCCACCCTCCATCTTGCACAGTTCTCTGCATAGGAGTCTCTGCTCCCTGCAGCAGTTTCCAGCTTCTAACTATCTCCTTGCTGGATTCTCTCTGCCTTTCAGCAATCCCTCTAATTAGCCATACCTGGGGAGGCACCCCCCTTTGCCTCTTCATGTTGCATTCCCTGCATTTCCTCAGCCTCAAACAAGAGGTTAACCTCCTGTTTCCCAGTGTAGTGTTTACACTGTCATGCCAGTATTCTCTCATTCTTTTCCTGCCACAACAATTTTGTTGTCCTGTTGCTTTCTTTTTCTATAATTCACATTTTTCTCCCCCAGACACCAGAGCTGACCCATCAGATTGGCAACTTCCCAGCCCCAGCACAGCCACATATTGTGCTTAACCCCATAAGGATTGCAAATTGCCCTCTGCACCAGCAAGCACTTTCCTTCTCATGGTTATAAAACAGATAAAATCCACCCCCACCCATTTCAGCCCCACCATCTTCCTAAATATCCTTAAGAGTACCACTGAGTGGCCTTGTAGTTTTAAATTTGTCATTATCCAGTCCAACACTGTACAATGATCATCTGTCTCTTTCTTCTCAAAAGTATTATAAGGGCTCCTCTTAGACGTACTCTGCACCCAACATAGAACAGGAAAAAACTACCCTGCATATCTTAGCCACAAAACTCACTCCACCCAGAGCCTCATCGAGTCATAGTGTTGTTGTTTTGTTTTTTTCACCTTGACATACTTTTTTGGTTCAATGCTGTAGGATGATACTCTACTGATTCCTTTTACTGCTGGGCTAAAATGGTAGATTTGTGCCCAAAACAGCTTCATGCGGGCCCCAGAAAGCACCACTGAGATGAGGAACAAGCATTCTGGCCCATTAGCAGTGATAGGAAAAGGTAGTGAATCATTAAGCAGCTTTCAATTAGAAAAGGGTGTAGTAAAAACTATAATGATGCAAGGGGGCTCTCTGGGCTGAGTGGTGAGGGTTTGAGGGTCTGAGATGGTTAGGGATGTTTTAAGTTCTTATATAGCTCGATGTAGGCAGGGTGATGGGCAGAAAGGAAGAGGCAGTCTCTGTATAACTTACTATGAGAGTTTCTGTGTAATTTCTGTAGCCAGACCCACATTCTGTGACTGGCCTTGACTTCTGTGGCAATTGCTGCATGCCACAGAACAGCAGAAGGCCAGAGGCCCTGACAACTGCTCTTTCTTTTCATATTTCAAAAATATTTCATGACATCAATTGCACCATTCATGCTGTTCATCTTAATGACTTGGAATGGTGTTATTCATGTCATAAAATGTTCAGACAATATGAAAAGAGACAGCAGCAGCTGCTGAGGAGAAAGGTAGTCAGGGTGCTTGCAAAGGCAAAAAAAAATTAATTTAACAAACAAAAGTCAAAACACATCAGTATATTGGGTGGAGATGAAAAGGAAAACAAGAGGGAATCAAAAGATGTGAAAGATTCTTTTCTATTACCTTTAAGGTAGAATATTCCAAGGACAGAACCACTCTGTTTAGATTTTTGTTTTCTCATACTTCTTGCTGTTCTCTTTTAACACCATCTAAGCATATTCCACAAATCAATAAAGTGTAACAAAGCAGGCAAATTATACCAGAATGTTATAACTTTATAAAGAAAATAACATTGGCCCAGGAAGGAACAGAAGAGTGGGTGTCTTATGCAATAAGTGTAAGCAGCTCTAGTACTCAGGGAGTCAACGTTATGGCAAGCATTAGCCATAAACAAAAAATCTAATTATGCCTTTCAAGAAATGTCTAAAACTGATGAGGGTAAAATAAGTACTGCGTAAGATAAACAAAGGGCAGCCAAGGTGTTTGTAAAGAATGCAATGATAAGAAAATCCGGGGCTGTGGGCAGTCAGTCAGTGTAGTATGCCTCTTCTTTTTGCCACCTAGGGTGTTTTGCTACTTGCTGTCACAACTACTTGTGTACTGCTCTGTCACAGTTGTCCGATGGGCTAGTTGCATTTAAGTACTTGGCTATTTTTCCTTAAAAAAATGTTGTAGGACCAGTTGGTCAGTGTAGTGCACCTCTGCATTATGCCACCTAGCGTGTCTGTCTGTCTGTCTGTCTGTCTATTCTCACATCCATTGGAGTATTAATCTATCACAGCTGCCCAAAGGCCTAGGGGCATTTAAGCACTTGGCTATTCTTCCTTATATAAAAAAGAGACATTAGTAGGACCAGTCAGGTTACAGAAATGTAGAAACATAGAATTTGATGGCAAATGAGGACTGCTTAGCCCACCTAGTCTGCCCATTTCTCTACCTAATGCATAGGCTGCAGATCCTAGTTAACCAACAGCCTACTTCCTCCTACCCCCATTAGAATTGCCTTATGTCTGTCCCATGCATTCTTGAATTCTCCCACCATTTTTTTATTTCACTACCTCCTCAGGAAAGGCTGTTCCATGCATCCACAACCCTCTCCATGAAAAATTACTTCCTCGCATTACCTCTGAGCCATCCCCCCTCTATCTTCAAATTGTGCCCCCTTGTTCTTGCACATCTCTTTTTCTGAAAGATGCTACCATCTTGAACTCTGTTGATTCCCTTGATGTACTTGAAAGTTTCTATCATGTCCCCCCTTTCTCTTCTTTCCTTGAGTGAATACATATTAAGCTTCTTTAATTTCTCTTCGTATGTTTTCTGGTGCAGATCTGCACCATTTTAGTTGCCCTCTTCTGGACAGCCTCCATCCTGTCTATGTGTTTGTGGAGATGGGTCTCCAGAACTGGATGCAGAACTCCAGATGGGGTCTCACCAACTGTCTGTACAGAGGGATAACAACTTCTTGTTTTGTACTGGTGATGCCTCTCCCTTTTCATCCCAGTATCCCACCATCCCTCCTTACTGCCTTATCACATTGCTTGCCCACCTTAAGGTCATCTGATATGACTACCCCCAGGTTCCTTTCCATTTCTGTTGTTGTTATTATCTCACCTCCATTGTGTGCTCTTCCCCTGGATTTTTGTTTCCCCGGTGCATTACTTTGCAATTCTTTGCACTGAATCTAAGCTGTCATACATTTGTCCATTCCTCCAACCTTGCCAAGTCCCTTTGCATCCTCTTCACCCCACCTTCTGTATCAACCCTGTTGCAGATCTTTGTGTTGTCTGCAAAGAGATATACTTTTCCTTCCAGTCCCTCTGCAATGTCACTTATAAAGACATTAAAGAGGACCGGTCCCAGTACTAAACCTTGCGGTACCCCACTAGTAACCCCCCTTTCTTCAGAGTAAACTCTGTTTACTATTACCCTCTGTATCCTGTTGTCCAGCCAATTTTTTACCCAGACTACCACCTTGGGACCCACTCCAAGGTTGGCTAACTTGTATATTAATCTTTCGTGTGGGACTGTGTCAAATGCCTTGCTAAAGTCTAGGTAGGCTATGTCCACAGCCCCTCCCTGGTTTACTACATTGGTCACCCAGTCAAAGAAATCTATTACATTAATCTGACATGACCTTCCTGCTGTGAATCAATGCTGCCTTGGGTCCTGTGCCCCACTGGCCTTAGGAATGCAACAATTCTTTGCTTTAGAAGTGATTCCATCATTTTCCCTACCACTGAGGTCACACTAACAGGTCTTTAGTTTTCTACCTCTGTCTTGCTCCCACTTTTGTGAAGGGGAATCACGTCTGCCCTCCTCCAGTCCTCCGGTACCACACCATCCTCCCATGATTTGTTAAAAAGGGTAGTCAGTTGTGTCACTAGTTCAACCCTTAGTTCTTTTAGAATTCTTGGGTGAATCCCATCAGGCCCCATTGCTTTGTCCACCTAGAGTTTTAAGAGTTCTTTCAGAACCCTTTCTTCTGTGATTGGAATTGTACCAACCTGCCTATCCAGTGTGCTTCTCTTCTTTGATTTAGGTACCTCCCCCTCCTCTTATTTTGTGAATTCTGAGCAGAAGTATTCATTCAGTAACCCTGCTTTTTCACTGTCATCCTCTGCCCACCCTCCCTTCCCTGTAGTAAGCCTCACTATCCCTTCCTTCATCTTTCTTCATTCCCTAATGTACCTATAAAAGGTTTTAACCCCCTTCTTAACTGAGATGGCTATCATTTCCTTGGTTTGGGCTTTTGCTATTCTGACTGCCTTCCCCACTTCCTTCTGCTTTAACTGGTACAGTTCTCTGTCCTGCTCCTTCTGTGTTTCCTTATACTTCCTGAAGGCTACCTTTTTCTCCTTAACCTTCCCTGCCACCTCTTTTGAGAACCATAGTGGTCTTTTCCTTCATTTTGCTTTGTTGATTTGCTTCAAACAAAGGCTTGTTGCCTCTGTGATGGCTGTTTTGATTTTTCCCCATTGTTTCTCCACCCCTCCATCTTGCCGGTTTGCTACTGCTTTTCTGAAGCACTCTCCCATTTTCCCAAAGTCAGCCCTCCTAAAGTCCAACACTCCTGCTTTTGTATGGCTCGACTCTATGGCTGTGTTTATCATAAACTACACTGTTTGGTGGTCACTTCTTCTCAGATGGCTACCCACTTCTGAATCTGAGATCCTTTCGCTATCCCCATTTGACAGTACCAGGTCTAAGATTGCTCCCTCCGTAGTGGGTTCCACCACTACCTGTGTAAATCTGCTTTTTGATGTGGCTGCAGCTAGGGTGCTTCAGCTAATGTCCAGCATATTCAGATCCCCCGTCAACAATATCTCTCCTTTTTCTGCCATTCTAAGGATGCCTTCTATAATTTCCTTTTCCACTGCCTCCCACTGAGATGGGGGTCTGTATATCACCCCTGTATGAATTGTGGTGCTATAAGCTGTCTCCAGGGTAACCCACAGTGCCTTCTCTACTCCTTGTGTATCCTTTAGTTCCATTGCTTTCATCCCTTTCCTTACATAGACAGCTACTCCTACTCCTTCTCCTCTTTTACCCTCTCTGTCCCTCCTGTAGGTTGTACACCGTAGTATGTTGACATCCCAGTCATGGTTCTCAGTGTACCATGTTTCTGTGACTGCTATGATATCCACATGTCCCTCTTCCATCAAGGCTACTAGTTCAGGGAGCTTTTTATGCAGACTACCGGCATTGATACTCATTACCCTCCATTTGTTGATGGCCTTACCCCTTTCGGCCCCATCCCTGTCCTTACTGCCCTTTTCTGCATTTACCCCTGTCCTGCTCCCCATTAACTTCTCTACCTTGGTGTTTACCTCTCTAACTACTGTGTTTTGTGGGGGGAGGCTGGGATTTCCCTGCTCCTTTTCAGTGCCTCCCCCCTTGGCTAGTTTAAATGCTTGCTAATTATGCATTTAAACCCATCACCTAGGATTCTGGTTCCCCTCCTGGACAGATGCAGACCATAGTACCAGTACAGGCCTGTATCCCTCCAGGTGGACTCCCAGTCTCCAATGAAGCCAAAACCCTGAGATCTGCACCAGTTTTTCAACCATTCATTGAATCCCATAGTGTGGTGTACTCTAGCATCACCCTTGCCATAGACAGGCAGCACCTCTGAGAAGGTTACTATATGAGCTACCTGTCTAAGGCCCCTCCCCAACTCTTCAAACGCCTCTTGTGCTGCTGTGATCCCATTCATAACCAGATCATCTGTTCCCTAGGTGGACAGTGATATCCAGCTCCCTCTCTTGTGCAGCTGCTCTTGCGATCCTGAGGATTCACTCCCTGTCCCTCCAAGCCATGGCACCAGGCAGGCATCTTACCTCCCTCTCATCTTTGTTCCCCAGATCTAACCCCCTAATGATAGAGTCCCTCACCAGGAGTTGTTTTCTTCTCCTGTGGGGTCCCATGCTACCATCCTGTGGGACTCCTTTGTGGAGATTCCTTGCATTCTCCTTGCTCTCCACTGCAGGTGCCTCCATAGAGGAACCACTCTCCACCAGAAGAGCATATGAACTGTGGAGAGGTACAGCTGGAGGAATGTGCCTCTGTTCCACCACCCTCTCCCTGCCTGAGCCCACCTTGGTCCAACTGCTTCTCTTTCTTGGCAGCCTCTGAGGTAGCGACAGTAGCCCTGGTGATCCCTGGGTGGGAGAGGAGGTTTCACGAATCCTAGCCAAGTCAGCCCAGAGACAAGCAACCTCCTCCCTCAGACCAGAGAGGTGTCTACAAATAGGGCAGCATCGCAGCCTCCAGAAAGTGTCCCGGAAGACTGCTGCCCCACACCCAGTGCATTGCACTACTCCCCACATGTCTATCTTCTTTCCTGTTTCTCTTGCGTTAAGCCTCTTTTTTTTTTGGTGATATATAGTTAGTGAGTATGCTATTACCTTCAATGCAGTGTGCTGTGCTGGTAAGGATACGAGCTGTATGCACCTTCCCCCTTGAGGAACTGATGTCACAACCCCTGCTATAAAGGAAATGATACCTGGGGGTGGGATGTGGGAAAGGGTGAGTTTGGGCCTAAGCTGTGCCCACAGGAACAATCAGCTACAAGCTCTGACCACCACTAGGATGAGTGTTAACCTTCCTTTCAGCAAGACAACCTGCACAACAATCAGGGGAACACAGTCTCCTGCACCTGAGGCTGTCTGTGTTTCAATCCAAAACTGCTGCTTTTGCTATAACAACTCCTTAACTGCCAGTAAATTATATAAAATAGTTTAGCTGTCACAAAATCCTAGTAGTCTATCCAGCTACCCCCAAGGGGCAACCAAAATGCAGTATTTCAACCCTTCTGAAGTTACTTCCAAGATAAGCAGAGTTTGCAAGCCCCTTCTTCAACTCCTCAGCCACCTGTAAATTATTTAAAAAATAGTTTAACTGCCACAAAATCCTAGTAGACAATCCAGCCACCTACAAGGGAAAATCCAAATGCAGTATTTCAATCCTTCTGAAGTTACTCACAAGATAAGCAGAGTTTGCAAGCCCCTTCTTGGTTAAACACTAAATAAATACATAAAGAAAAAGCAATTACCAAGGGTAGTTAGTTTCACCTCCCACAGAATTTAGCAAGAGTGTGCAGGTTGCAGATTGGCACTAGGATGAAAAGTTGCTGGCTATAAAGCTGTGGTTAAGTCACGGTCTATAGGTCGCCCGGAGCATACACTGCCGGAGTAAATGTTGCCGAAAATGTTGCCACGTTGACAAGAGGCAACATAATTTTCAGTCTTCAACAACATACTGCACAGTCTTCCACAGCAAACAACAACATATTTTTAATAATAAAAGAGTCCTCTTTTACTGCTAAAATGTAACACTCAAACATTCAAACTGTAACTTGTTTTTTCACTCTCAACTTACATTACAACAGCACTGAAATCAGCACTGAAGTCAAACTAGCTGACCAGTAATGATTGAGATCGAATTACTTACATTGCTACAGCACACAATCAATCAATCAATCATTCTAATTTTATTTGCCTCACCTGTATCTGGTTTTAATTTAAGTTCTCAAGGCACTACATTTGTATATTTAGTCAACATGGAGTTCATCCCAAGTCAGAAAGGCAAGCTAAAGCTTGCACTTGATAATTTCCTCTACACAAAGGAAAAGGATGGTGCAGAAAACAAAATTATGTAGCGCTGCGAGATGTGAAGCTGTCGTGCCCAGCTGCATACAGTGGGAGATGCAATTTCAAATGCTCTGACGGAACTCAACCATACCCCTATACACGGCAAAGTTTCCGTAGATGCGGCTCGAGCAAGCATCAAGCGCCAAGCGAGAGAGACCGAGGAGCCCCCACGCAACATTGTGCATCGTGGATTGCAGGAGGTGGATGTCCATCATGCGCACATTCATCCTTCACAGGATGCTTTAAGGAGAGATGTTCATCGCCAGAGGCAGCAGTGCAGCACAAATGAGAACTGCAATATTCAGGAGTTCGCAAATACTGTCAGCAATGAGCCATTTTTAAGGGTGAAGGAGGACATATTAATTTTTGCTAGTGATGATGACCTTAAATGCCTAGCAGAAAATGGTCATTGGTTTTGTGATGGTACCTTTAGTGTTGCACCAAGGGGGCGATGATCTGTTGCATACTGTGCACACTTTAGTTAGTGGGGTAAACTGTCCATGTGTGTATGCCCTTCTCCCAGGATGCAGTGAGGCTGTCTACCTTAAGTTTTTCAAGCACTTAGAAGCATTACTGGCTACAAAACTTGAAGCACAAGGTATACTGCTGGACTTTGAACTAGCTGCTATAAATGTCCTAAGAAAGTTTGTCCCAAATGCAGACCTTAGTGGGTGCAATTTTCATCTGGGACAAGCTTTATGGCACCACATTCAAAGTGCTGGTTTGCAACAGCGGTAAGTCAAGGAGGACGAGTTTGCACTTAAGGTTCGCTGCATACTTGCACTTGTTTTCGTGCCACAAGGTTGTGTTGAGAGAATCTTTGAAATGCTACAAGATGATGACAGCTTCTCAGATCTGGAAGTAATAATCAATTACTTTGAGGACACACGTATTGGAAGATCCTACAGAACAAGAAAAAGTAGACGCCAACCACGATACCCAATAGCAGTTTGAAATCAATATGACCGTGTTATTAATGACCTTCCAAGAGGCAGTAACGCCCTCGAAGCATGGCACAGAGCATTCTCCAGAACAGTAACAATAGCCCATCCTACTCGTGCCAGACTAATTAAGGCAAGAACAGTATGCTGTTTCTCTTCAGCGAAGACAACTGGAGCTTGGTCAGGATCTACCAAGGAAGAACAGTAAATACATTAGAGTAAACAAAATACACAAACACATCTGTGCCGATTTCTCTCTCAGAGCACCAAAGCAATACCTTGAAGACATTGCCAGTGTCCTAGAAATAAATGTTGTGTAGACATGTTTTTAAAAGCTTTTAACATTTTTAAAAATTAAAGTTTTTTATGAGTTTTAACTGTTTTAAGCACAAGCACTCTCTCATTTCAACATAAGCTGCATTAACTGTGAGCATAAGCAGCAGCATTTCAACAATTTCAACAGTTTCAAGCACAAGCACGTTCCCATTTCCCCATATGCTGCATTAACTATGAGCATTAGCTTCAGAATCAATTGCCCCATATACTGCACTCTTAAAGTGTGGGAGACATTTTGTCCATGACCATATATGATACGCTTTGTATAAATCAGCTTTATTTTGCCCACTCGGCTTTTGAGCCACGATATTTTCTCTGTGACATTTTGTCCAGGGACAAATCATCCGCATTCACAGATATCAAGTGCAATATAGAATCTCCCACACAGCTCGTAGCGGAGTAAAGAAGTAGTTTCCTTCAAGGTCAAGAAAATGTGCTTTGTGTCTCCAAATGTTGCACACACCAGTAGCTTATAGGTCAGTGTAGTCATCTGCTTGTTGCCACCTAGTGTGCCTGTCTACATGCTGTACATCCATTTGTGTACTGCTCAATGACAGCTTACAACGATCTAGTTTTAGTTTAACCACTTGACTATTTTTACTTAAAAGAAATGTGGGAACAGTCAGTCAGTGTAGTATGTCTCTGCTTGCTGCCACCTAGCATTCCGGCCTACCTGCTGTCACATCCACTTGTCTACCACCCCGTCACAGTTGCCCAAAGAGCTAGCAGTTGCATTTAAGCATTTGGCTATGTTTCCTTTTTTTTAAAAATTATAGGCAGTCGATCAGTGTAGTGCACCGCTGCTTGAAGCCACCTAGCATGCCTGTCTACCTGCTGTTACATCCACTTGTTTACTGCTCTGTCACACTCACAGTTGCCCGAGAGGCTAGGTGTTGCATTGAAGTAGTTGGCTCTTTTTCCACAAAACAATTGTAGGCCCAGTCGGTCAGTGTAGTACATTACTGTTTGATGCCACCTAGTTTGCTTGTCTGCCTATTGTGACATTTACTTCACTGCTATCAAAGTTGCCCCCAAGAGCTAGTTAGTTGCATTGAAACAGCAGGATTTTTTCCTTATAAAAAATTGTAGGTCCAGTTGGTCAGTGTAGTGCGCCTCTGCTTGTTGCCTCCTACCATGCCCATCTACCTGCTGTCACATCCACTTGTGTACTGCTGTCTCACAGTTTCCTGAGTGGCTAGCTGCAGTTTAAGCACTAGGCTGTTTCTTTCTAAAAAAAAAAACAAAAAAACATGTGAGACCAGTCCGTCAGTGCGGTACACCTCTGCTTGTTGTGACCTAGCATGCTGGGCTGTCTGCTGTCATGTCCATTTGTCTAGTGCTCTGTCACAGTTGCCCAAAGTGCTAGTTAGTTGCATTTAAGCAGTTGTCTATTTTTCCTTTAAAGGGACACTGTCAACAGGGTATAAGCTCTTGCACAGAGTTAGGGTAAATGGGAAGGGTGGGGGGGTGGCACTGTATGTGAGAGAAAGACTGAAGTGTGTTTGTGAGGAGGGGGAGGAGGGTAGTACAGAGTCGTTATGGATGCAAATCCAGGATTCCAAGAATAGGACTCTCAGGAAGGGAATAGTGTACTGGCCACCATCTCAGACAGTGGAGTTAGACAGGGAATTAGCAGGACAGATCAGAAGGGCCTGCGGAAAGGGTAGCACGGAGACTGTGGGGGACTTCAACCTGGTGGGAGTGAAGTAGCCCAGCCACCACAAATAGAAGGGAGCAGACACTTCTGGACACATTCCAGGATAATAATAATAATAATACTGTATTTATATCGCGACTTTCTCAAACTCAAGACGCCTTACAATAATTACAGATAAAACTAATAAAACATCAGTCTGAGCTCATAACATCACATTAATCAATAAGAATAGATCTTAGACCATAAATAGGTCTTTAAGGCCTTATTAAATTCCTCCACGGACGCACACTGATGAAGCAGATGGGGTAGAGAATTCCAGAGGGTAGGGGCAGCATACATAAAAGCACGAGCTCATGAGGATTTTAAAGAAACCCTCAGAATCTCTAGCAACCACTCATCCACCAAGCAGAGAGATCGCTTAGGGCAGTAGAAGACCAGAAGCTCTTTCAAGTAGTCTGGGCCCTGTCCATGTAGGGCTTTATAAGTCAAAATACCAACTTTAAAGGTGATCCACCACTGTTTTGGCAGCCAGTGCAGATCGTGCAGAACTGGAGAAATATGACAGGCATGAGACGTACCCGTCAATAACCTGGCCACAGCGTTCTGCACCAGGATAGCTTCCTAATGCAAATGGTCAGTGAGCCAACCAGGTTAGGGAACACCCTAGACCTCATGCTGGCAAATGGAAAGTTTGTGGGGGAGCTGCGGGTGGAAGAACTGCTGGCAGGGAGTGACCACCACTCAATGTGGTTCACATTGAAAATGGGTAAGAAGGGAGTAGAAACAGGTACAAGAGTGCTGGACTTCAGGAAGGCCAACTTCAGGAGGATGGGGGAGGTAGTTAAAGGGTATCTAGCCAGAATCCAAACTAATATGGACACTAAACAGAAGTGGGAGGTCATAAAACTGGGGATTGAGGAGGCAACCAAAACCTGCATCAGGTTCCAGAGTAAAGAGAGCTATGGCCAAGGAACTCAGCTAGTTGAGCAAGGGAGTCATGAAGAAAGTAAGAAATAAAAGAGCTGCCTTTAAGAGGTTCAAAAAAACAGGGAGGGGGGACCGAAAGGATTACCTGAAGAAATCGAAGTAGGTGATGATGATCACTGATGAAGGCAGTAAGGGCAGCCAAGGCATCTAAGGAGTTTAGGCTGGCACAAGGCATCAAGAAGGAGGAGAAGGAATTCTTCAGGTACATCAGGAAGAAAAGGAGTTGTAGGGACAAAATAGTAAGGATTAAGAGGGATGGGGGGTGGGTGGAAACAGGGGCAGATCAGGCAGAAGTACTTAATGAATACTTCTGCTCGATGTTTACTAAGGAGAAAGGAGGGGCACCACCAAGGGGGGGTGGGAGGTCAGGCTTGGGGGGGGAGGAGGTGACAGATGCAAGAATCACAGAGGGCAGGATACTGGAGGGCCTGAGGGCACTGAAGGTGGACAAGGCACCAGGGCCGGATGGCACTCACCCCAGGGTACTATGAGAGCTGGTAGAAATCCTGCTGAGGCCCTTGACAGACCTGTTCAATGCCTCCCTGGTCTCAGGAAATGTACCTCAGGACTGGAGGATGGCTCACGTGGTACTCCTCCATAAGAGCGATCCCAAAGATGAACCAGGAAACTACAGGCCGGTAAGCCTCACATCCATCATGGGAAAAATGATGAAGAGGCTGGTGTCTCTTCTGGAGACCAGTGGGCTGCAGGACGTTAGGCAGCATGTGTTTGTCATGAGCAGATCCTATCAGACCAACCTGGTCAATTACTATGACTGGGTAACTAGACAGTTGAACAACGGCCATGCAGTGTATGTCCTGTTTCTGGACTTCAGCAAGGCATTCGACTTAGTGCCACATGGCAGGCTGGGTAGTAAGCTGGCAGGTACAGGTGCAGGGGCGAAAATGGTGGGAAGGGTAGTAAACTGGTTACATGGAAGGCAGCAGAAGGTGGTGGTAGGAGGAGAGCTCTCATCCTTGAGGGCAGTGACAAGCACAGTACCACAGGGCTCAGTGCTGGGACCGGTGTTGTGTGGATTGTTCACATCAGACATCTCAATGGCCATCAAGAGCAAGATCAGTTTGTTTGCAGATGACATCAAGATGGGAGCAGTAGTGGATGACCTAGGAGGGTGGCATGGATTGCAGGATGATCTGTCAAAATTGGAAACCTGGCCAGACACCTGGCAGTTGGGGTTCAATGCCAAAAAGTGCAAGGTGCTACATTTCAGGGCAAACAAACCAAGAAGGAGCTAGCAGCTGGGGAAGGGGGGGTTCAGCTAGCCATGACAGAGGAGGAGAAGGATCTGGGGGTGATTATAATGGGCTCAATGAACAACTTAGCAAAATGCAGGAAGGCAGCTGCAATGGCCAACAAAATGCCGGGTTGTATTGCCAGGGGTATATCTTCAAGGAGAGCGGAGGTGATCCTGCCATTGTATAGTTCACTGATTAGGCCACACCTGGAGTAATGCATGCAGTACTGGTGCCCATACCTGAAGAGTGACATTAAGTTACTGGAGGGGGTGCAGCACAGGGCAACAAAGATGATCCAGGGACGAGGGGACATACCCTATGTGAGCAGGCTGAGGGAGTTGAACATGTACTCACTGGAGGAGAGGAGAGGAGAGGAGAGACAGTGGGGATATGATTGAAACCTTCAAGTACATGAAGGGAATAAACAAGACAGGCACGGAGGGACTATTCAAGTTAAGGGGGTAGGAACACTCACGGTATGATCTCAGATTGAAGGGGGGAAGGTTCAGGAGGGAAATGAGAAGACACATCTTTATGGAGAGAGTAGTGTCCGGGTGGAATGCATTGCCTATGGAAGTGGTATCCTGCAGAACAGTGGACTGCTTCAAAAGGGGATGGGATGTGATAGGGTAAGAGGGAGGGTCAGGGGAGGTGAGGGAAGGGGTGGCAGCTGCTGTATAAGGGTTGCTAGCTGCACACTCAAGCAGACTTGATATCCTATAGGGTCTTTATCTGCTGGCAAATTCATATGTTCATATGTTCGTATGTAACTCTTTTTGCATCTTATTACTTCTAATTCAGTGGGCTTGCATAACTTAGTGTGGAGTTGTGCATGTGCAACTTTGCTGATAGACTTAGGTATTTAAATGAGTTGTAGATTGTAGTAGGTGAATGCTTTGGCAGTTCACACTCTCTGTTCCACGGGGAACTGCCACCCTGTGAGGGTATCGTGAAGACAAGAAACCCTCGAGGAGGGTTCCACCCCTGAGTTGCCACAAGAACAATTCCTTTAGGCTAAAGGTACCTTAGGAAGGAGCTTCTAGGAAAAGCAGAGGAGGAGTAGAGGAGGACAGTAGGGCACCGAAACAGTGCTTCCGAGTGAGACTTGAAGGAGCTGACTTAAACTGTTCAGGCAGTGGGTGTGGCTGGTTGCTCCCACCTACTGAATTGCAGGCATAGCCTTTGAATACAAGGGCCTTATGCAACTTAGTGTGGAGTTATGTTTGTGCAAATTTGTTAATGGACTGAGGTATTTAAATGAGTTGTAGATTGTTGTAGGTGAATGGTTTGACTGTTCAGATTCTCTGTTCCACAGGGAACTACCAGCCTGCTGGGGTATTTTTAAGCCCCTAGAGGTGCCGGGGGAATAATTCCTTTAGGCTAAAGGTACCTTAGGAAGGAGACCCCCAAAAAAGCACTGAGCAGCAGTAGTGAAACGGAACCTAAGTGAGGCAAATTGATGGTAGCCAGTGATGACTGGAAATAGACATGGACTGAGATAAGCAATGACTGACAGATATCAGAACTGATAGCAAGGGGTATGACTTTCGTAAACGAGAATGGAACGGCAAATAAAGGAGGGCCACCATCCAACCCCATCCAACAGTGGAACCCTACCAAGTGAAAGGTATACTAATATAAATGGACTACAGTATGGACCACCTGTTGCAGTGACTTCCTAATGTTTATGGCCTTTGGAGAGGAAAAAAAACCCTATGAGGAAGAAACCTCTGGGGATCCAAGGCCTTGGTTACCTTCCCTCCAGGCTTGGAATAATTTAGTAACTGCTAAGTTACTACAATTTAGTGACCCAATTCAGGGAAAAATATTTTAGAGGAAATGCTCTCACTCTAGCCCTCTAATGGTATAGCAACGAGGGGGCCATGAGTGAACTGTGTGGCTAAGGAGGCTCTGGACAAGGAGACCCACACCCCCATTGCAGGAGGAGGAGGAGGAGAGCAAAAACTGCTACAGGACAGCAGAACCCTTGATGGGTAAGACAAGGAGATGAGTCCTTGAAGGGCTGGGACTTGGATTTGAAAAAGCTTCACCCTTGAGGGGCAGAGGAAGGGAAGGCAGTGGAGACCAAATGAATCTTAGGTGGCTTTGGGGAGAATAGCTTTCAAAGGTGCTGCTGATGTGGTCTACACAACTAAAGGAGCCTCCTTGGACTTAAGGGCTCCACCCTCAGCAGCTGAAGTCTTAAATGCTACATAAGGAGCTGCTGCCAAGTTGACCTGCATGACTAAATCTTTCCCCAGAGCACAAGGCATTCTCACCTGAAAGGCAGAAAGAGAAGGACCCTGCCCAGTCCAGGGACCCACCCTCAAGATGTGAGCTTCAAGGGGTGGAGCGAGTGTGTCAGCTTAAAGGGCAGAGACCTAGAAGCCACGCTATGGTTATGGCTGGCATGCATCCAAATACAGGAGTTGTGGGAGGCCATGGTGATGTCAGACTGCCACAAGCACATGGGAAAAGCAAAACACAGGTAAGGATGAACGAATAATCAAGAATTAAAATGGCAGTGACAGTAGTGAATGACTTGCAGGAGTTGTGGGAAGCCATGGTGTAGCCTGACAGCCATGAGCACATGAGATGAGACTGAATGAAATTAGCTTGGACTGAGTGAGGAATCCATGCCAACCTTTCCATAGGGGAGGTTAGTGTTAGGTGTTGATGCATTGTAAGTCAGGGAGGCTGAGGTTGTAGAAGCAATAAGGGAAACTGCTAGGGAAGGCAACAGCACATGGGAACTAAATACTAGGGAGCAATAACTGGACAACAACAGATGACAAAGGGGGCAGCTGCCTGCCAGGAGCCAGGTGTAAACAATTAAGGATGGATTTGTACAGGGAGATTGCTACAGGCAGGGAAAAACAGCAAAATGGGAGCTTGAACAGCACAAGTCAAAGCAAAAGAGAAAGGAAAGATGCTGGGGAAACTAGAAGTCACCCTCTAAAAAAAACAGAAGAACCACAAGGCACAGGAGAACAGGAGTGCAGCAGGAATAGGAGACAGATGGAAGCACAAACTGCAGTCAGAAGGTAGAAAGCAAAACACTAACCTAGAAAGCCAAGTGAGGCACATGCCAAGCAGAAAGTCCAAAACACAAACTGAAGGTGGGAGACAGACGCTGGAAGAAAAGGGGAGGCACAGCCCCTGCAGAGCCTCCGGCTGCAGCAAAGAAACAGTGCTTCTGGGTGAGGTTGGAAGGAGCTGACTTAAATAGCTCAGATAGGGGCATGGCTGGCTGCTCCCTCCCATTGAATTGCGGGCATAACCTTTGAATTGAAAACCCACATTTTATGATTACTTAACTTCTCTAAAATGGCACGGGGTCATTATGTCGCAAGACATAATGCCACATGGCACTATCGTGCTGTGCGAATTAATGACATGAGGCATCATGTCTTTGTTCTGTGGGGGGCTCTTCCCCCATACCCCCGGACTCCCCACTAACGATTCTCAACTCCGAGGGGGTCCAACTTGGGGAGCGCACAGGTCCAGGTTTCGCCATAATGCTGTATGCTATTAAGCGTGCGACATTATGACCCGGTACACTCTAAAAAATCACTGATGCTGCTGTGTTTTTATCATCTTCATTTCTTAGTAGAACTGAAATGCATGCTAGTGGTGTAACTATACCCAACCTTATTTTCTTTCAAATCCTTGATCTACTCTTAAAATCTCATGAACATGAGGAACACCCCAAACAGTGAAGCCACTCATGATGCAATAGTCTTCTCTCCTTGCACTGCATCCTGAGTGTCTAGACTTTGTTTGTGATGTTCTCAAATCCAGGAAAAATATGGTGGGAGTTGATCAAGGATTGTAAACTACCACCTTTTTGTGTGGTAACACCAGCATGGTGGTTAGTCTGTTTGTTTTTTTGTTACAAAACGAGAGCAATCATGAAATGTTTTTTAAACTAGTGACAATTTGAGGCCTAAGGGGGTTGTCAATGTCCCTTAAAAAACTGTAGAACCACTTGGTCAGTGTAGTGTGCCTCTGCTTGCTGCCAGCTAGCATGCCAGTCTACCTGCTGCAGCATCCATCTGTGTACTACTCTCTGACAGTTTCCCAGGGGACTAGTTATACTTTAAGCACTTGACTATTTTTTCTTTATAAACAAAAAAAGTTATTGGTCCAGACGGTCAGTGTAGTACACATCTGCTTGTTGCCACCTAGTGTGCCTGGTTGTTTGCTATCACATCCACTTGTCTACTGCTGTCACAGCTGCCCAGATGACTAGTCAGTTGCACTGAAGCAGCTGGATATTTTTCCTTAAAAGAATTGTATGATCTGTTGCCAGTGTAGTGCACTTCTGCTTGCTGCCATCTAGCGAGCTGGGCTTCCAGCTGTCTAGCCCATTTGTCTAGTGCTCTGTCACAGTTGCCCAAAGGGCTAGTTTGTTGTGTTAAAGCAGTTGGCTACTTTTCTTTAAAAAAAAAACAATTGTAGGGCCAGTTGGTCAGTGTAGTACACCTCTATGTCTTGCCACCTAGCATGCTGGGCTGCCTGATGTCACACCCACTTGTCTAGTGCTCTGTCACAGTTGCCCAAAACATAGGTGTAGCCGGTGGGGGGGGGGGTCCTGGGTACACAGAATCCCCCACACATACACTTAAATTGCATTTTTTAAATCCCCCCAACTTGTCAAAACCTGATTAGTCCCCAGCACACTTGCCAAAACTGCCAATTTAATTACTCATAGCAGCCATGGGTAAGTAGGAAAAATTATCAATTTAAAGTGCTCTGGGCTAGCAAGACAGAGGCAGTTGTCGACTCATGAACATACAGCAGTGAGCTCTGCCTCCAGCTGAGAACAGATGAGAAGCCTTGGAACATCAGTGGTCCACTACTGACACTGGTAAGATGACTTTGAAAGGGGTGGTCACATGGTTGTTTCTGAGGAGCAGAGCATGCAGACTGACACGACTCAGACACTTTCCCTCTCTGAGTCAGTGAGACAGTGGTGTGTGTGTGTGTGTGTGTGTGTGTGTGTGTGTATACAGCTGGGCTCTTTTGCTTCTTGCAGCAGCAAATTAAATTCAGTGGCAAATTAAATTCAGTTACCCAACTCGCTGGTCATCTGTGTCACTCTTCCTGTGGATAGATCTTGGTGGTCATCATGGCTGGGGGCAGAAGAAGCTCAATGTGAGCTGGTGTAAGAGTCCCCATCATGAAGTCTGACAGTCTTGCCCAGGCTGAGCAACAGTTACTGCCAGTTTAAACTGCAGGCAGGGCAAGTCAGTGACAAATTAAGGTAGATTTTAAGCCTGATAGTCAGTCAGGAATTGAGATGATTAGGGCAGGAAGGGAAAAAAAAGGAAAAATTAAACATCAAGGAGTGGTGGGGCTGCTGCTTAGGACAACTGCAAGCTCTTGAATTAAATACAACATATAGAAATTCTGCAGTGGGCACACTGAGGTCTGAGAGTTAGGGTCTAATCCAACATTTCATCAACAGACACAAAAGATGAATATAGAACAAGGCTAGCAGGGGGAAAATAAAGAATTTCATTGTACAGCCTTATTAGGAGTTCCAAAGCATTTGTGGGAAAGTGGACAGTTCAAAGGAAAGAGAATATTTATGGGTGATATTGTGAACACAGTTGGGAGAAACAGTGAAGTCAAAGATGAACAAGGCAGGGAGAAAATTAAGACAAATTTTCTGAAAAGTGGGGGTTACTGCTGTTTAGGATAGCAGTAGGAAACTGAGAAATACAGTACAGCCAATGTAAAATGCAGCTGGCACTAATGTCAGACGAAAGATTACCAACATAGTGTGAATGGCAAAAGATGAATACAGATCAAAGCTGGGGGAAATCCTCTGACATTCCCACTTTCTTGCAAACTTATTTATTATTTATTTATTTCAAAAGATTCACCAGGAAAGACATGCTGAGCTGAACAGTAGCTCATTTCCAGATGCGTCCTGGGGAAGGGGTAAAGGGAGACAAATAACCAAATATTTACAAAGCATTTACAGATTGTCTGGACAAATAGAACCGAGCATTTACAATGTACAATAATCAGAGCATGTATGGATCAGTATATACAGATTAGTTACAGTATATGCAAAAAGGAACAGGGCAGTCACGTCTGCACTATCGGCAGTAACAGGAAATTCAGCCGTTAGGGAGCATAAATACTGTAGAGAAGCATAGCTAGACAGACACAGAGAAGAGAAGAGAGGGAGCGACAGGAAGTGGCAGAGCAGATGGAGGAAGAGAGGGAATTAAAGGGAAGTGTTGTAGTAGTAGTAGTAGTAGTAGTAGTAAATATTTTTTATTCATATGAATAAGGGAGGCATTCAACTGAACATTAGCTCATTTACAATGAAGTCCCAGTATCAAAAAACAAACATCAAACATCAGTTAAAAAAAAATAACAGAACAATATTAAATTGCAGTATAAAAATATACAATATACAACAAGGAGCAATATATGTAAACAATCAGGATTAATAAATACCACATTGTAGGCAGAGAACAGCAGGAGCTAACCAAGAGGAGGGAGGCAGAGGAAGGATTCATGGAAGGAGAAGTGGGGGGGGAATGAAAATTTAAAATAAAATCATTTTACAGCCTTACTAGGAGTTCCAAAAATATAAGTTCATAAGAAAGTGGGCAGGTCAGAGGAAAGATATGTGGGTGATTTGTGAACATATTGGGAGAAACTTACTGGGCAGAGATGAAGAACAGTACTCAAAGACCTTGGATGGGGGTGGGATGAGACTGACAACTTGAATTTTCATGCATTTTGTAACTTAACAGTTGTTGCCTAATAATGCACTAAACTGTACCATTTAAATTCTAATTTTCAAACTTTTCTGGGGGAGCATGCCCCCAGACCCCCTTAGAAATATTTGGACCCCCAAAAACCAAATCCTGGCTATACCCCTGCATAGGACTAGTTAATTGCATTAAAACAGATGGCTATTTTTCTTTTAAAAAAATAATTGTAGTACCAGTTGGTCAGTGCAGTAGGCCTCTGCTTGTTGCCACCTAGCATGCCTGTCTACCTGCTATCACATCCATCTGTGTACTGCTCTCTGACAGTTTCCCAAGGGGTTAGTTGCAGTTAAAGCTCTTGACTATTTTTCTTTACCAAAAAGAAGCTTGTAGGACCAGTCAGTCAGTGTAGTTCATCTCTGCTTGCTGCCACCTAACCTGCCAGTCTACTTGCTGTCACGTTCACTTGTATGCTGCTCTTTCACACTCACAGTTGCTGGAGAGGCTAGGTGTTGCATTAAAGCAGTTGGCTATTTGTCTGTAAAAAAAACAAATTGTAGGACCAGTTGGTCAGTGTAATACACTTCTGCTTGTTGCCACCTAGTGTGCCTGGCTCCCTGCTGTCATGCCCACTTGTCTACTGCTGTCACAGTTGCTCAAAAGACTAGTTAGATGCATTGAAGCAGCTGGCAATTTTTCCTTAAAAAAATGGTACAACCTGTCACTAGTTTAGTACACATATGCGTGTTGCCATCTAGCATGACTGTCGGCCTGCTGCCATGTCCAAAGGTGTACTGCTCTCTCACAGATTCCCGAGGAGCTAGTTGCTGTTTAAACACTTGGTAATTTTATTGTTAATTTAAAAAAGAAATAATGGTGTGCAGTCAGAGGAAAATCCCTGTCTGTGTCATGTACAACTGAGTGTAACCAATACTGCAGTAAGACAACATGAGCAGTACAGCTTATAGAGGCATAGGTAAAGTAAAGCACCCACCTGACTTGGATCCTCAAAAGAGCCAATACTGAGAGTCAAAAACAAAATAAATGGCATTTGGAGGCTAGTAGTACAATACAAAAACAAGCAGTGAAGAAGCTGAGGTCAAGTCCATTCCATTTGGTGAAACATAGCAGGTCAGGTCAGGTAATTAAGCCCAAAAGCTTCCAACCTGTGAAATATTCAGGACAGCAAATGACATCAGGTGCCACCACCACATCATCATCATTATTTTTATCATCTTCATTAAACTGAGAAGCACAGTAAGAAGAAGTCAAGCACCATGTACGCAGAACCAAACTGCAGTTTGTTCGGCATCATCCCAGCTTCCTGCTTTGGTTCAAGAGCCCTCTTCTCCAGTTCTACCACATACAGATTTGGTAGCAGTGGTGGCTGAGGCTGAGCTAAACCCTCCATCTGATTCTGAGTCTGACTCCCACTCTGAGAATGGTGGCAATTCGTCCAACTATGATGCTGAATCCTTACAAGTGTCAGACAGAGACTATATACCTACTGATTTTGACCCTGATGATGATGTTGATGATGTGTCTGATGATGATGATGTACACTCACATGAAAAAGTGATGCCACAATCCCACCCAATTGTGACAAGAGTAAAACCCCTTGATCAGCCTCCTTGCTCAGTGTCACTGTGATTACAGTGACCAGACAAACTACTATTACTTACATAGGTTCACTCCTACTGTCTCCCTCTGCAACCATCACTAAAGGCCCCTATCTGCTGCTACTACCAGCCTCAGTTCAGTTCCTGTGTCTCCTGCTGCACCTCTGTTAAGACTCAGAGCACAGTCATATGCCCTGCCTGGGTTTGAAACCAAAAAAAGTGCCAGCATGGAGTGGAATCAATTTTTGATAAGTTCCACTGGTGAACTTGAAGTATGACATGTGCACTGTAAAACACCGTTAGTAGGCGGAAGAAACTCAGTGACATGGGAACCACTGCCATGTGGTGACACCTACTTCAGCAGTACCCTCATATACTTGCTTGTCCTACAGATCTCACTAAGCCATGTAGGGGCGACTCAGATGATGGTGACAATTTTGATGAGTCAAAGTTGGATGATAGTGGTTGTAGTAGTAGTAGCAGTCAGTCCCCCCCAAGACAGTCGCGGTGGCAGAAGGAGATCAGGTAATTGGCCTCCACCTCCATCACATAAAAGGGGTAGGCCTTTTTTTTCTGTGGACTGGGCAGCATCAGCTGACAAAGTACTCCTATCATCAACAACCCTGACTCAGCAGAGCAGCAGTACCAGTTCCTTTGTCAGTCCTTATTCACAAGCCAAGAAATTAACTATAGCTCAGTCTATTGATCACAAGACATAATCTGACTCCAAGCATCTGACTACTTCAAAAATTACATGACTTATTGGTGAAATGATAGGGACTGATCTGTAGCCCTTTTCCATTGTGGAAAATGTTGGATTCTGAAGGCTGCTCGCATTTTTATTGTCGAGGTATGAAATACCATCAAGGTTTATATTTACCCTCTGAGTATCTCCACAGACTTACCAAGCAGTCAAAATCTGCATTGCGCATGCACTCAAGGAGGCAGAGGGAGGGGTTGTACACTTCACAAGAGATATTTAGACAAGTGCATTAACTCGACATATTTCCCTGACCGTATACTGGGTTTCTTTCTCACAGTTACAAAAGCAGTCTAATCTGACACCAAAAGGGCAGTACAGAGGAATGGCATTGCTCAGTGTCAGTGTTAATGATGGTGAACATGGTGAATACACTGCAGTCAATATATGTAACACTCTACAAAAACTGTTGGAGGAATGGATACTCACAAATGGAGTATGAGTAAGGCATAACAGTGACAGATAATTCAGCTAACATGCTAAAGGCTTTCTGTGACAGTGACAGCGGTGGCAGGGAAGAGAGAGTAAATCTAAATTGCTTTGCAACCAATTTAAATTTAGTTGTCCACCAGGCTTTAGACAGGAGCACAAGTGTCAGCAATCTTATTGCAACAGCACGTAGAATAACCAGCCACTTCCATAGGTCTGTGAAAGAAACTGCCACACTGTGGACATACCAGCAGCTAGTAAACCTCCCTCAACACTCCTTGATACTGGATGTCACCACTAGATGGAATTCTACATATTACACAATAGAATGATTAGTTGAACAAATAAAGTACATGCAATGGCAATGTCACATGACACTGGCAGAACTATTCATCGCTGGACAACCCTGGACCAACTTTTTGGCACATCCTTGCCCCATTTCACAGTACTGTCTGAGAACTCAGCAACAGTATTGCCTCTTTTAGTGAGGTTATCCCCATGATGCATATTCTTCTCAACTTCACCAATGAAACACTTCACAATGATGACTACTATTCTGATTTAATACAACTGCCACTGACATTAAAGGATGACAGGTGGTTCCACAAGTGACTTGACAACATACTGAGAGATAAAAAATATGTCACTGCCTTTGTCAGGGGATTTTTTTATAGTGTTTTGGGTTTTTTGTATGTCTGTAGTGGTTTAGTATGTATACCTCCAGGAGTATTCCTGTCTGTAGCACAGCCGCAGAGGCTAAGCATCACACACACACACACACACACACACACACACACACATGCACACCATGCCAAAAACGTGCTTATGTCAGATTGAAAAAACAAGGCCACATTTAGAAATCTTGTCACAAGAGGACTTATTCGGTATTACTCAGTTACTAAAGGTGGAAGAAGACCAAAGCCCATCGAGACCACCTTCCCCGCACCTGCGGGGTGTATGTTAATTCTCTATGCTAATCAAATAAATATCCAAGGCTTTTTTAAATGACTCAAAGTAATCAATAGTAACCAAGATTGATGGCAAAGAGTTCCACTGTTTGCATGCTCTAATAATAAAAAAGTTTGCTCTTTTATTGATATTAACTTTAGAAACTTTGAGCTGTTTGAAAGAATGCTCACTGTATATAGGAATCTTGTCACAAGAGGACTTCACTGATAAAAGAATGCTCACTGCATATCTTAATGAACCCGGAGACCTAAACCCTGAAGCAGATCCTTTATTGTACTGAAAGTCAAAGAGATCCATTTGACTACCTCTTGTTCAAGTTGTTGCATATTATTTTGTTTGTTCACCCACTAATGTACCTTCAGAAATGATATTCAGCACTACTGATAACATAGTACCTCCAAACAGAGCTATACTTCTCCCTGAACATGTTGAACTACTGGCAGTTTTAAAAGTCAGCTTGCCTACACTGAATTACAAGTATGGCATGCACTGTGTTCAGCAAGATGAAAAAGACTCTGATATCAAAAGGATAGATGACTAAGTGAGTACATTGTACCCAACTTCCTCATGGCTGGAGAAGTACACCATGAGAAAATGCATCATGAATGCCAACTTTCGACTTTACTTAAAAACGTTACTGCTGCTGCTGCTGCTGAGTTCTTCACATAGGCTAGGCACTACATTGTCCATTACTGTCTCTAAAAAAGGAAACCTTAACTTTTGACCCAACAAAACAGTGACATGTTCCCTTAATGTCACTGTCAATCAATCAATCAAATCTTTATTTATCCAGGCGATCACCACTGAGCAAGCTCATTTACAAGGTGGACCTGCTGTTGTCACTGAAAGTCATTATAAACTGTTCATCACACATACTGGCAGCAGTTGTATGCTACCTCCTTCACTGATTTGGAAAGAAAGTTACATGCAGTACTGTTTGTATTTATCTTTACATGTCTTCCATTCCTCTGTCACAGGTCAAAAATCTGTTTGGACTGACCAAGCCTATATATTACACTTGTGTGAGACTGTACCAGTGGAGCAGGGGGTGGAATGGAACAGATGAAAAAGAAATTATGTCACTGGTTCATTCACACCAGTCTTTTTAGTCCAGCAGATCCACACCTATGCTGAGTGTAACACAAACTATTAATCTGTATCGCTGTTTCTTTTTCTGTTCATGCAACCATTATGCCAATTACAGTTAAACTCCCTATGACTTCATAATTTCCAACATAAATTCTATTGCTGCGACTGCATGCTCCCGCACAACTGTTACTCTTCCAGTTGTAAATTGTTCTTATGTGGCTCCTCTTCTCATTTCCCTCGTAATTCTGTTGCTGCACTGCACACCTCAGATCACCGTAAGCCTTTCTGTCATAAACTGTCCCTATGTGACTCCTTTTTGCATTTCTCTCATAATTCTGTTGCTGCACTGCACACCCCAGATCACCGTAACTCTTCCTGTCATTAACTGTCATTGAGGAAAGGAGGGAGAGGGGGGACATTATAGAAACTTTGAAATACCTCAAGGGAATCAACAAAGTCCAAGAGGGTAGCATCTTTCAGAAAAAGAGATGTGCAAGAACAAGGGGGAACAATTTGAAGATAGAGGGGGGACGGCTCAGAGGTAATGTAAGGAAGTATTTCTTCACAGAGAGGGTTGTGAATACGTGGAACAGCCTTCCTGAGGAGGTTGTAGAGTCAAAAACAGTGGGGGAATTCAAGAATGCATGGGACAGACATAAGGCAATTCTAGTGGGGGGTAGGAGGAAGTAAGCTGTTGGTTAACTAGGATCTGCAGCTTATCCGTTAGGTATGGAAATGGGCAGACTAGGTGGGCCAAGCGGTCCTTATGTGCTGTCAAATTCTATGTTTCTATGTCCCTATGTGACTCCTCTTTGCATTTCTCTCATAACTCTGTTGCTGCACTGTACACTCCAGATCACCATAACTCTTCCTGTCATAAACTGTCCCTATGTGAGTCCTCTTTGTGTTTCTCTCGTAATTCTGTTGCTGGCTGCTGCCACTTGATTCCTCAGACCACTGCCACCCTTGCTGTTGTAAGCTGTCCCTATGTAACTCCTCTTCCCATTTCTTCATCACAGTTCTGTTGCTGCCACTGTCTGTCCCGGACCACTTCTCTGTCACTCTTCCAGTTGCATCTGCCACTGAAAAGATATAACACATAGTGGTAAATAGATGCCCTTTACTGATTTTGAAAGAAAGTTACAGACAGTACTGCTTGTATCTATCTATGCATGTCTTCTATTCCTCCCTCACAGGACAAGCATCTGTTGCACTGACGAGGCCAATATTACAACAGTGTGAGTCTGTACCAGCGGAGCAGGGTGGGGTGGGATGGGAACAGATGGAGGAAGAAATGATGCCACTGGTTCACAAAAGCCTTTTCAGTGCAGCAGATCCAGACCTACTGTGTAACATTACACTTGTGCTGTTCTGCTGATTGTACCACTAATTATTACTATATATTACGTGCTTCATTCTGGTTCTGGTTTTGGTTGTGGTTCTGGTTTGCCTAACCTGACCTGACCCAACTTGGCAGAACAGGAAAATCTGACCCGCACACCCCTTGACTGGAAGACCAATGTCCATTAATAATAGGAGCAGGGACTGAGCCAAGACTATCTTAGAGTGAGTGGACAAACAATTTATTTAGTCTAAGAAGCTGACCAAGGCTAGTGTACACTAATTAACATAGAAACATAGAAACATAGAATTTGACGGCAGATAAGGACCGCTTGACCCACCCAGTCTGCCCATTTCCCTACCTACTGGATAAGCTGCAGATCCTAGTTAACCAGCAGCCTACTTCTTCCTACCCCCATCCCCCAGAACTGCCTTATGACTATCCCATGCATGCTTGAATTCCACCACTGATTTTGACTCCACAACCTCCTTTGGAAGGCCGTTCCATGCATCCACAACCCTCTGTAAAAAATACTTCCTTAAATTACCTCTGAGCCGCCCCCCTCTATTTTCAAATTGTGCCTTCTTGTTCTTGCACACCTCTTTTTTGAAAGATGCTACCCTCTTGGACTTTGTTGATTCCTTGAGGTACTTGGAACGTTTCTATCATGTCCCCCCTCTCCTTCTTTCCTCGAGGGCTATACATATTAAGCTCCTTAAGTCTCTCTTCATATGTCTTCCGGTGCAGACCCTGCACCATTTTAGTTGCCCTCCTCTGGACAGCTTCCATCCTGTCTATGTCTTTATGAGATTGGGTCTCCAGAACTGCACACAATACTCCAGATGGGGTCTCACCAGCTGTCTGTACAGAGGGATAATAACTTCCTGTTTTCTACTGGTGATGCCTCTCCCTATGCATCCCAGTATCCCCCCAGCCCTCCTTGCTGCCCTCTCACATTGCTTGCCCGTCTTTAGGTCATCTGATATGACTACCCCCAGGTCCCTTTCCATTTTGTTGTTGTTAGTATCTCACCCCCATTGTGTACTCTTCCCTGGGTTTTGTTTCCCAGGTGCATTACCTTCACTTCTTAGCATTGAATCTAAGCTGCCATACATTTGACCATTCCTCTAACCTTGCCAAGTCCTTTCTCATCCTTTCCACCCACCTGTGCATCAACTCTGTTGCAGATCTTAGTGTCATCTGCAAAGAGACATACTTTCCTTCCAGTCCTTCTGCAATGTAAGCTTATAAAGACATTGAAGAGGACCGTCCTAATACTGAACCCTGCGGTACCCCACTAGTAACCCTCCTTTCTTCTGAGTGGACTCCATTTACTATTACTCTCTGTGTCCTATTCTCCAGCCAATTCTTTACCCAGGCTGTCATCTTGGGACCCACTCCCAGGCTGGCTAACTTGTATCTTTTGTGTGGGACTGTGTCAAATGCCTTGCTAAAGTCTAGGTAGGCCATGTCCACAGCCCTCCCTGATCTACTACTTTGGTCACCCAGTCAAAGAAATCTATCAGATTCGTCTGGCATGACCTTCCCGCTGTGAATCCATGCTGCCTAGGGTCCTGTGCCCCTCTGGCCTCTAGATAATCGACAATTCTTTCCTTTAGAAGTGATTCCATCATTTTCCCTATCACTGAGGTTAAACTAACAGGTCTATAGTTTCCTGCTTCTGCCTTGCTCCCACTTTTGTGAAGGGGAATCACATCTGCCCTCCTCCAGTCCTCGGGTACCACCCCATCCTCCCATGATTTGTTAAAAAGGGTAGTCAGTGGTGTCACTAGTTCTACCCTTAGTTCTTTTAGAATTCTGGGATGAATCCCAGAATTAATCAATCAGTCTTTATTTAACCAGGTGAAACTCCATTGAGCAAGCTCATTTTCAAGGAGGGCCTGGTAGGTACAGAATAAATAATACAGTAGCACAATAGAACATATAGCACAAATGGGCATAGTAATACAATACATAGCAATAAAAGCAAGGTACAAGGATAATCAAAGAGGCCCGGTCGTAAGGTGACGCCTCATCCCAGTAAACAATACAGCAGAGAGGTGGAAGCAAGTCAGCACCAACGTGCCGAACCAGTGATTTTAGACAGTGATAGCTCTAGCAGAGCAGAGTTAATGCTAGTGACAGTGCAAGCTGGGGACTCAGCAGCAAGTAGAAAGTAAGGATGAATCCAGGAACATGGCTTAGGGTAATTCTAATGAGAGGATAGAAAGTGTGGAGGGTTGACTGTAGGAATAGCAATGTATGGCTACAGTTTAGTGACAGGAAGGGCATTGACAAGGCTCTGAGAAGTATCTCGAATAGAGTGACTTGAATTCTGCGAAACCAATTGGATGCACCAATTTTATGGATTTCTGGATGCTGTTCCACAGCTGGAGCAGCACATAGCTGAAGGAGGCTCTGCCAAAACAGGAAAAGACAGCTAGTGAGATATACGAACGGCTTCTCAAAGCATAGCTTCATAAGTTTTGTAACTTAACAAGTGTAGAGATATAAGGCAGGATTTTCAAAGCTCCCCTGAATGGCAAAAGGGGATTATACCACAAGGAATGATGCAAGGTAAGGCTTGTGCCAAAAGATGTGCTGAGAGCAATTTTCAAATACAGCTCACATCAAACTCAGGTTGCATGCACCAAAGGGGGCTTACACTGTCCATGCTGCACAAAATGGGCTTTGGCATGGTGCTAGGGGGCTAGTGGCAGATGCAAGCTATTTAGGGATTCTCAAAACCCTGCTAGAGAGCATGCATGTAAATACCCTTAGACCAGGCAGGGCTGGTCTAAGGGTACCTAGACGTGTGACCTCTGGGAAGCTTTGGGGGTACTTGTGCCACCTGGCACCTATATAGTAAAATATACAGCAGTCCCTGGTGGCTAGTGCCCCCACCCCAGCCCAGATCCCCTTTTTAAAAAGTAATCACAGCCCTGGTGGTGTAGCAGACCCCCTCCCATCCCCAATCCGCCCATATTAAAAGATAACTTTCCTTGGTGGCTTATCAGACCCCCCTCCCTATCCCCATTCTGCCAGTATAATATGTAACTATCCCTGAGGGTATAGTGTACCCCCACCCCCTACCCCAGTAAGCAATGCCCTGCAACTCTTTCTCCTGCGTCCCATCCCCAAGCCAGTGATATGCACAGCCCTCCACTCTCCACTACAGCCATCTGCTGACTGAGCTGTCAATGAGTATGTACTGTAACAGCTGTTACAGTACCCTGGCAGCACATTGTTGTACTATTAGCTGTTAGCTGTTACAGTACATGCTCATTGACAACTCAGACGGCAGCCGGCTGTGGTAGAGAGCAGAGGGCTGTGCCAGTCACTGGCTAGTGTATGGGACGGGGGAGAGTGGGGTGGTGGGGCAATGCCTACTGAAGTGGAGGGATCCACTTGACAACCAGGAACATTTACATATCGGGATGGGGGGGGTCATTAAACCACCAGGGAAAGTTATCTTTTAGTATGGGTAGATAGGAGCTGGGAGGGGGGGTCCAACAGAACACCAGGACTGTGATTACTTTCATTAAACAGGGAATCAGGGCTGGGGTGCCGCTAGCCACCAGTGACTGCTTTATATTTTGCAGCACATTTGCTTGCAGCTTGCAGCAAACCTCTCGGGTGCACCATCTCTTTGGTGCACTGCCAAATTTGCCATAAGCTGTGGGACTTTGCCACTGGGACCCTACCCGATACAGAATCGGGCACAGGGTCCCTGGCACACCAGCAATCAGTCCCAACTGCTGCTGATGCAGCTTGTGCTGCTCTTTGAATTCCTGCCCTGTTCTTTAAAAGAGAGAGTTTTCTGTATAATAAAACAATTTGGGTGCTGGGTTTAGTCATGAGCACCTTCTCTAACTGGATGGTGGTGTTCTACACCATGAGCATCCTTACCTCGTGTTCTACTGTGCATACTGTATGGCTAGTGTTGTATACCACACATGTCCTGACAGCCTCTCTGTTACCATGTGCTGTCAGGGTGAAAACAGAGGCCTTATAATGGCCATGAGAGAGGAGCCCAGATCTGGGAAAACTGTGGCTGGGAATCACTGCCCCTATCAGCAGGATGGCAGATCAGTACCTCTGTGCCTCATTGACATTCAGGGCAGGGAGGCCTACAGAGACTCACATGACTAAATCTGGTTTATTTGGTCTTCTCTGTAAGTTAAATTACAAATGCCTGATATGCTGTGTTGTAGATATATGGGGCTAGATTTCCCAATGGCTTAGATCACCGCAAGCCCCTGTGTGCCAATGATACGGCATATGGGGCTTGCAGTGATCTAACGGGATTTTCTATCCCATGCTGGCAACTGCCACAAGTTAGAACAACTTTTTCTGATCTAATGTTCAGCAATCCCGTGGGCTGTTTCATGGAGCTTGCACCAGATATATGGTGCAAGCTGCCATAAACCATAACAACTACCGCAACTGTGCTCGAGAATGTAAAATCAGGTTCAGCTGCGTCAAAGGGTTCGGTGCACTGCGTGAACCTAAGTCCAGTGGTGCAGGACTGGGACGCAAGCCCTGTGCCACCCTTCAAAAATCCGGCCCATGATGTCTGACAGCCACAGCAGGGTTATGAATGCTGTTTTACTTTGTGTCTTCCAGATGGACAACACTGTGTGTATGTAATACCATTTATTTATAATACCTGGTGACCCCCTATAATGACTGAATATCCAGTCTTGATAAAATGCTGTAATAACCCACTGAATTCCATAAAAAATTGGTAGCAAGTTTTTATGGCACATTCCTCCTTGTTCTCTCACTTCACTGAAGTGTGAAAGAAAGAAGACTGTATTTGTGCAGCTACAGCAGTCAATGAGGGACACTCACTTGCACAAATACAGTCTACTGTTTTTTTCTCTGAAACCTTGCACCAGTTATTATCAAAAATAATGCCTGTGCAAAGTGTTTTATGAGGATTTTTCCCAGTACTAACAAAACTACAAGAGCACCTTGTGCTCACCCAACTTACTTCCTTCCTCACCGTCTCTAATTTCTTCACACCCTACCAGTCAGGTTTCAGAAAGGGACACTCCACTGCATCCTCCTTGATAAGGCTTACCAACACCATCCTGACTGGTATGGGCAGTGGGCTGATCACTTCAGCAGTCTTCGTCGACCTTGCGAAAGCCTTCGACACAGTCTCCCAGTCCATATTGCTCTCTTGTCTTGCTGAATCAGGCCTCTCTGTTGCCGCCACCAACTGGTTCAGATCGTACCTCTCTGGCAGAACCCAGTCCGTTAGAGTCGCAAATGCTATCTCTTCCCCCCTTCCCTTAACTACCAGTGTCCCTCAGGGGTCAGTTCTGGGACCCATACTGTTCTCTATATTCCTAAACGACTTACCGCTCATCTGCTCTACTACCTCTATCCACATGTAAGCATATGACACTGTACTCTTCTCCTCAGGCTCCGACCCTGAAGTGGTACAAACTAACCTCAAAGCCGACTTCAACAAAGTACAGCAATGGTTCAGCTCTCATCAGCTCTCCCTAAATGTAAAAAAAACTGTCACGATGACTTTTGGCACACGACAACGCCTGTCCAGACTCCCATCCCTTCCCTATTTCCACACCCTGAATGGTCAAAAAACTTGAAGATGTCTCCTCATTCCGCTACTTGGGGGTATGGCTCAACTGCCATCTTTCCTTCTCAGGCCACATTGATGCTATTTCAAAAAAACTATGCCCCATGCTCAGTGCACTTTACAGGAACCGCAGTAGCCTCCCTCCCCCCGTCCGATGTGAACTGGTCCTGAAGATGATACTTCCCTCCTTTGATTACTGTGACATTGTTTATGGTGCAGCCCCAAAGTCCACCCTATCTAAGCTGGACACACTTTTTAATGCCTTCTGCCACTTTGCTCTCGATGCCTCACCCCTTACCCACCACTGCGACCTTTACCGTTCCCTGGCACCACCATCCCTCGGAAACCAGTGCATTTCACACTGTGTTAAATATGTATCTAATCTATGGCTTGGCATCATCCCTTCCTACCTCTCCTCTGTGCTCTCAGCTGCCCCTTCCCCTGCCCATTATCTTAGATCCTGCAACTACCGCCAACTATCAATCCCTAGGCAGAAGACTATTGCCCGGCAAGCCACCCTCTCACAGCGGTTACCCAAGCTATGGAATGATCTCCCACCTCAAATTCGGCATTCCTCCTCTACGCACTCTTTCTTTTTTTTTATAATTCAAATTTTATTAACAAATTTTTCACATTAAGAGGCAGTTAACATGAAAATAAGACAAGAATACAGCAACTTATTATGTTAAACTGCCCTCCCTCCCCCACACAGCAGTAACATATCAGTGTGTCACATACAGTAAGTTCAAAGCCATTATACAGGACTATACAGGGCTATTTGCTCTGGAACACTACTAAGTCTGAGCAGCTAGAATTAGAGAGTGAAGGAGATCCCATATTTGAGTATAAACAGATAATCTGTTGTGAAGGCTGGCAATCACCTTTTCCATACGCAGGTTAGCAAGGATTTCATTCACCCATTCCTGTAATGTCAGAGTAGACTTGTCTTTCCAATGATGTAAAATAAGTTTCTTGACAGATAGAGCTATCATAGAAATATGAAACCTTCTCACTTTGACTCTAATAGAGCACATGTCCCCGAGGAGACAGACGTCAGGCGTGAAGTGCTCCTGCAAACCCAGTATAGGATCTAGGGAAGCTTTGATAGAGTACCACAAAATGGAGATTTTGGGACAGGACCAAAATATGTGAAAGAGTGTTCCCTCCCCCTGAGAACATCTAACACATATGTTTGAGTCCAACAGACCCCACTTCTTTAACTTGACCAGAGTATAATACATATTATGCAAAATATGATATTGCATAAGATGCAGCCTATCTTGGGAGACAAATTTATGGCAGGACCTCCACAAAGCCTGCCAATTAGGTGAATATTGAGGAAATAAGGAGCTCCAGAACCTCGTCGGTCCAAAAGAGTCCCCATATCTTTTGTGAAACAAAACCTGATATAATTTGGATACAATACCCGAAGACCCAAGTAGAGAAGAAAATTCTGGGATCAAGGCCCCAACCGTCTGACTGGGAGGGGTGTTACTGAACACTATTGTGAGTAGGTGTCTTATCTGTACTGCTTTAAAATGTGAGAATGCCGGGATGCTAAATTTCCGAATGAGGTCACCTACAGACAGCCATTGCCCCTCCTCATCCACAAAAGAAAATACTATCCCATTGCCCAATTGGGGCAACCAAGTGCGGGGAATCTGCTGCTTGTTCATAGTGAAACGTGGGGAGTTCCAGATGGATTGGGCCAGATACAACTGAGGGGTGTATCGCAAGAAAGTTGCACATATACTTTTAAAGAAGTGGCAACTGTGGGACACTTCTCGGCAACATGCACCTGAGACATTTTTACATAAAACAGAGTTAGAGGATCCAGATTCATGGACCAAATTGAGTCCAACTCTATTATAAGCCATGTCGGCTGCACCTTTTCAGGACCCGGACTTGCCCATTTCAGACATTTTGCCAGATGGCTAGCCCAATAATATATAGCCAAATGGGGAATCCGCAGGCCCCCCTCAGATTTTGGAGCAGCCAGCTTATAGTAAGCCAGTCGGGGGTATTTGTCAGACCAGATAAACTTGGTAAAAATGCCATGCAATTTCTTAAACCAGGATAACAGGATAAAAGTATTGAGGAGAGATAAAGGGTAGAAAATTCTTGGGAAGATGTTCATCTTGATTATGTTAATCCGTCCCCAAAGTGAGATAGGGAGCTTAGACCATCTGTCAAGATCCTGAGTTACAAGCTGGGAAAGGGGCTCCAGATTTTCCCGAAACCATACCAAGGGGTTACAAGTCAGTTTAATGCCCAGGTATTTTAATGACCTGGGGGACCAACATTAACCTAAGGGGGTAATATCAGTCTTGAATGTCTTGTGGTTTAAATGGAAAAAGGAAGATTTATAGCATTTAGTTTATAGTTAGATAAGGCGCTAAATTTAGCAATTTCACCCAGGAAAACCGGGACGGAAGATACCGGGTGGGATAAGTACACAAGGAGATCATCCGCATATGCACTGATCTTGACCTCATGACGCCCCACCCAGATGCCTTGTATTTCTGCATTATTAAGAATATTTTGAATGAGAGGTTCGAGATACAGGTTAAATAAAAGGGGAGAAAGGGGACAACCCTGTCTGGTACCTGAATGTAATGAAAAGGACTTGGAAAATGCACCATTTCCCCGAAATCTTTGCTGTAGGAGTTTTGTATAATGCAACGATCCAGGATATAAAGACAGGAGGAAACTGGAAGGCCTCAAGAACTTGGAACAGAAATTTCCAATTCACACGATCAAATGCCTTCTCGGCATCCAGGGAGACTAGCCAAGCAGGAAAAGCAGCATCCCATGAGACCGAGAAGACATGAGAAAGAGTACGCAAATGGTCTGATGATGAACGTCCCTTCATGAATCCAACCTGCACCATACCTATTAAATCAGGGGAGGACTACAGTTAACCTGTCGGCCAATATCTTCGAAAGGATTTTAATATCTTGATTTAAAAGAGATATGGGCCTGTAGCTTTGAACTAACTCGGGATCCTTATCTGGTTTAGGGAGAAGAACAATCAGGGCTTCAAACAGGTAAGGGTCTGCCTCTACCCCAGATAAAATATACTGAAATAGGCGATAGAGTACTGGCAATAACAGGTCATGAAAAAACTTTGTAAAATAAAGAGGAGAACCCATCAGGTCCTGGGACCTTGTCTGAGGTTAGCCCTCAAATAACCTCAGAGATTTCCTCCTGAGATATGGGAAAAGCCAGAAAACCCTTATGTTGCTCTGATAGGGAGGGTAGGTGGGAGTCTCTTAAGTACTCCTCAAGAATCCCAGGACAAGGAGGATTCTCCATGTCTCTGTACAATTTTTCATAATATAAAGTGAACTCCTGCACTATCTCAGTAGGGGGATACTCTCAGAGACCCATCTGCCATTGCCCAAATTGGTGGGATAAATCTTGCGGATTCCTGTTGTTTTAAGCACAATGCAAGCAGGCGCCCTGCTTTCTCTCCCTGATCCGTATAACTGGCTCTGGTTCAGATTATAGCTAGTTCTGCCTTTTCCCTTAACAGCTCTAGATATCTATCCTTGACCACCAGGAGTCCCTTCTTGTACTCATTAGAGGAACTGACAGAGAGATTCGCTTCAAGTGACCAAATTTGGGATAATAATGATAGTAGCTCTTCCTCCTGTACCCTTTTCTTTTTGGCCGATATACTGATAAGAACCCCCTCATGTATGCTTTAAAGGCCCCCCATAGAATGTCCAGCTTTGCACTGTCTAATGGGTTAGATGAGAAAAAGAACTCAATTTGCTCTCTTATAAGCTTACAATACTTGGCATCCTTAAGGAGCTGCTCATTGAGCTTCCATCTGGTCTCCCTTTTAGGTGCATTAAGGAATGTCAGGTTACATACTACAAGGGAGTGGTTGGAAATAGGACCAGGTTGGATCGAGGCAGACTTGACCCTGGGCAAGAGACCCTGAGAGATAAATATGTAGTCAATGCGAGACTGCGAGCCGTGCACCATTGAATTGAAAGTGAACTCCTTGGAATCAGGATGGAACATGCGCCAGACATCACAGAGCCCGCACTGATCTACCAAATCCTTAAGTGCCCTCTTCCCCGGGGACATCCCCCTCAGCCCACTACCTGACCTATCCAGGTTAGAGTCTATGACCTGATTGAAGTCACCCCCCATAATGATCCTGATGGGAAGCATTAGAAGCATAATAGTTATCAGCCTCATAAAAAAACCCCGGGTCATCAATGTTGGGTCCATATATACTACCAAGTAAAAGTGGATCTGACCAAAGAGTGCCTTTGACTAAGACAAATCTGTCCCCTGGATCCTTGATAACCTGTGTGGAAACAAAGGGAATGCCTCTATTAATGATTAGCATGACCCCACAACTTTTAGTGGAGCCCTGAGTGTCATAGACCTGACCCACTTGTTGTCTCCTTAATTGCGGAGCTTCAGATTCTAGTAAATGGGATTCCTGCAAAAATGTCATCTGAGAACGCAATAAACTTAAATGTTTAAGCGCCTGATATTGTTTGGATTTTTTCCTGATCCTCTTAACATTCCAGGTGGCAAAAGTCACATCATTAGCCATCTAACTAAGATTAATGAGCTTAATATCCTCAGCCCTGTATAAGACTATCAAGAGACATTCGACCAGCTTCCAATTATTACTGCTGTATAGTCCTCCCTCCCCCACCCCATCCCCTCCACAATTATCCCTTCCCCCTCCCTGTACATTACGACAAAAGGCCCTGTACAATAACAACAAAGGGAAATTATCCAGATTCCATTAAATACTGCTGTGCCCTCCTCGTACCCCCATCCCCAAAACAACCTGTTTCCTCCCTATCCTCCCATACTACTCCCCACGTTTAACGTAAATGTATCCAATCCTTTAAGCTCGAACTTCCCACCCCAACTGTCATGAACAGCGCTCAGCAAAGTACTACGTCCCTTCCTCCTCCCAACCTCCCGAAAAAGCCCCTCGGCCCCAGACAAATACAACAACTCTTTCCCCCTAACCAAAAAACTTTAGGTCAAAACCAAGAAAGCTCTGCTACCTAAACAATTCTTGGTAACTTAAAAAAGAGAAGCTGGGCTTATAGCATAGGGGCACAGCGAGTGTGCTGCTATAATTAACTGGATGCCTGTGGCCTGCCAAGAGAGAGACCCGAACGTACAGGGATCCAAGGTAACTAACACAAAGATAAGGTTCTTGACCTCAGCGTCACGCCAGCATAAAATCAAATAGCACAATAAATTAACCAGTCATTGAAGGAGGGAGCCATACAAGCAAAAGTTAGCCCCGATTAGCAGGATTCATGTGACCTGCTAAATGAACACAGGCACCCTGAAATCCTAAGTAAATAATGAGAGAATTAGGGCTCTTTTACCTCGGCATCTTACCACACAAAAGCCAACTAGCATGGTAGTGGGTATCTTTGTTACCCCAGACTTCAAGCAGGGAGCTTTACTGAAGGAAATCAGCCCCGGGTTATCAGCTAGCACTGAACTAATAATCCTATGCGCTGAGCTCCCTCTTGTGGCCACGGAGTAAAAATTCAAAAGCCCAGCACTTCTCCTGGATTAATCTACTCCCAGAATTAAATCGTGAGCCTGAGTGATATAATATAACCATCCCCTTAATGCTGACAAATAGTGTTCCTAAGAAGACCAGAACACTGAACACCTTCCCCCAATTGAGCAAACTGTTCGTTCATAACAAATCCAAAATGCGAACTACAGTCCCATGTTTGAGTTCAAAGCAAAAGAGTCTCATATCGAGTTAAGGCAGCGAGATAACAGCTCTGCTTCTTCCGACAACGAGATCCTCTGGATTCAATCAATGCTTGTTATCCTATTCAGCATTCTACATAAAAGGCAGACCCATCTTGACAACGCAGATCTCCCCTTCATCATAGACAGAGGACTCCTCATGGGTCACGAAACAGGTCAGGTAGAGTAAGCTTGAGGCCAGTAAGAGCAGTATCAAGATCTTCATATGCTGACCAAGATCCATTCATTAAAACTTGCAGCTTAGCTGGGTACCCCATCCTAAACTTAAGCCCAGCGGCAATAATCTTGGACACAATGGGATGGAATGCTGTACGTTTCTGTCAAACAGATCATGGCAGATTCTGTGCTATTCTTAGCTTTGAGTTTTCCCAATGGACCTCTTGCAGGTCTCTCACTTTAGACAGAAAGTGTTGCCTTTCCAAAAAATTGAGAAATCGGCATATAATAGGGCGGGGAGCAGCCCCCGAAGGAGGTTTTGGTCGTAGGGTTCTATGCACCCTCTCAATAATATACGCAGAGCCGAAGGGAGAGGGACCGGCCACTCATTCTACCAACGTATGTACAAAAATGATAGCATTCTGGCCCTCTTCACCTTCAGGTAGCTCCAGTATTACAACATTATTCCTGCGGCTGCGGCCCTCGTGGTCCTCCAACTTTGTTTCAACTCGAGAGAGCTTCTGCCGTACTGCTGCTAGCCCAGGATCTACGCTTTCCAGATGCTTCTCCAGTGATACAATGCGAGCTGTATTATCCAAGGTTATTGTAGAGACCTCGTCCAGCTCAGTTGCCATTTCTTTGACTTCCTCATGGAAGGACTTAAATTTTTCGAGGAACCTGTTCAGGCTTAAAGGCTCTTGATCCAATGCTTGGCTGGGATGGTCAGGCCTGTCTGACCCACTCGAGGCCCTAGGTTTCTTTGGGACCTTCTCGGGGGTAACTGGCGGAGTGTGTTTTTGTGGGGCTTTTTTCATGTAAGCCTCCATGAATGCCCAAAATCGCGACTCAGAATCCCAAGGTTGTTAGAAGGCAGACTTAGAGGATACCAAGGGGTTTTAGGCAGTTTAGCAAACCAAAAAAATTGATTTTATAATTGAGAGGCTGGAGCTGTGTGGAGGAGCTTCTATTCAGCATTCTGCATCACTTGGTCTCCTACCCACTCTCTTTCTACCACCCAAGCTAACTTCCTCACCACTAATTGCTCCTGTACCTGACTCGGCCATGTGCCAATTGCTCCCCTCCCCACTGCCCGACCAGCAGCCTTAGCTTTGCTATAAATGCTGACATATAGCCCCAACCCATGCACTTTTGTCCTGTGCCTTTTTGTCCTGCACCATCATGTGTTCTCCTGTTACTTATACCTTCATATTACTGTGTGCTAAATTTTCCCTTGTATTGCTGCTATGTGTCAAGTAATTGTTATATGCTCCATACAATATCCAATATACTCCATGTGTTGTTGCTTGTCGTTTAATGCAATTGTATCCATATGCTGCTACTTGCCTCCGTTATTTGCTCAGCTGATAACCCGCGTGTTATCCTACCCCCTTGTACCCCTTCCCCCAGGTCGCACCAGGAGACGAGCATCTTGTTGATCATTGTGCCTTTCCTGGTGAAACTATTTCAATAAATAAATAAATTATCGAAACCACAGAAGCAATATAAATTCCATTAAAAATAATATTTAATAGATCCTTACAGGAAGCTGAAATTCCCGCTGACTGGTTAACAGCATCTGTCACCCCTATACACAAGAAAGGTAGTAGATCTAATGTTCCGAATTATTGCCCTATAAACCTTACATCGATTGTCTGCAAAACTATGGAAAAAATGATAAAATCACTACTTGAGAAAGAAATGAGGGAACTAAATATTGAAGACAATACTCAATACGCAGCATGGGTTCAGAGCTGAGCATTCCTGCACCACAAACTTGTTATCATTTTATAATAATATTAGTCATAATTTGGATAATAAACAACTGGATGTTATTTTGCTGGATTACAGCAAGGCCTTTGACAAGGTCCCCTCATGGTCATCTCATTAAAAAACTGGAAACTCTAGGTTTCTCCTATCATTTAGTAAACTGGGTAAATGTATGGCTGACCAATATCCAGAGAGTCGCCATAAACAACTGCTTTTCAAATCTTGGCACAGTCACTAGTGGGGTTCTGCTAGAGATGGCTGAAGTGGCCCCAATTCACTCCACCAAGTGATTCATGGAGTGAAGGCGAATTCACAGAGTGCTCTGCAACGCGAAGCGGAGTACTTCACGTTATAATGGGTAATGCGAAGTCCATTGAAAACAATGACTTTGCATTACTCTGCTTTCCCAAACCACTACTCCACCAATTCTTAAGGTGAAGTATATTGAAAACAGTGTACTTCATTTCACTTCACCTTGTTTTTAAGCTCCAAAGGTGAATTATGTAGTGATTCATGGGATTTCAGGTCACATGGGCTCTAGATTGTTCTGCACAGCCTCAGTTTGGGGTAGTGTGTGTAGGAAGCTGTAGGAGACTATCTGCTTTGAGAGCTCTCTGCGATTCAAACTTTTAAAAGCTGTTAAAAAAGCCTTTCTGAGTCTTTTTTATTTTGCTGAAACTTTAGTTCATCGATTATAGGAAACCCTCCTGTGCTCATATCATCAAGCGTTTATTGTTAGTGTGTGGATTTTGAATGTTAATGTACAACTTTCAGTCTGTGTACTGAGAGACAGTGGAAGTTCGCTTTGGGGAAGGGGCATATCTGTGGTGTAGGTAGATTAACTTGGAGAAAAAGGCAGTGCTTTCTGTTTTGGTGATATTTTTCTTGTATAACTGTGTTAATGTAGACACAGTACCATTTTCAATAATTCTTGCTGTTTGTTTGCTGATTGTTGTGGTGCAGCAGTGCATAATTTTAGTTTGTTTAAAATATGTGGTTATATTACTGATGTTTTCAATTTACTACGCATTACTTAATGTGTGTGTGAGTATGTGCGTGACGCGTGTCATCAAATCAGACATCTTTTATTGTGCCACATAATAATTTCAGCAATGTGAACCTGCTATCCACTGCAGCTGTGTGATTTTTGTACTTCTTTGTGGTATCTTTACTGGTACTAGTACTAGTGACTGTTACTGCAGCAGCACAGTACACTGCACCTCCCCCCGACAGCCCGCCCCAACCAGCAAAGGTATTCTTTTCCAGATTTGAATTTCCCATGGTGAGCACTGGTTATGTGTTGTGCCTTTGCGTCTGCATCTCTTCAGTGCACACCGCGATCTCAATCTGTCTGTGCATTTGCATCTCTTTAGGGCCCAATCTCCATCTGTAATTTAAGTCACAGTTGTTTCTTTGGCTTCCCTTCAGAGTACTGGACAGGTGTGGTGCTTAATTCTGCATGAACATTGTACTCATTAATATGCGTTTTTAAGTCAGGACCATCATCACGAGTCACTTGTGATACAAATCATGTTCTTCATCGTCACGGTCACAAATGCAGTCACAAATCACGATTCACGATCATGTCATGAATCACAACACTAATTTTTTGACTAGTTACTTGGATGTATTGTAAGCATGTTTTGTAGTATCTCTCCAGGCTTCACCACCCTGCCATTGTACTCAGTAATGAGCATTTTTAAGTTGGGAAGTTTTGTGCTACAGCTCATCGGGGAAGTACAGCTGTAGACACTCACGTTCCCAATACAGTTTCATATTGGTTATCTCACACCGTCGATACCAAATCACGTTCTTCATCATCATGGTCACAAATGCAGTCACAAATCACGATTCACGATCATGTCACGAATCACAACATACATTTTTTTACTAGTTACTTGGATGTATTGTAAGCATGTTTTGTAGTGTCTCTCCAGGCTTCACCACTCCACCATTGTACTCATTAATAAGCGTTTTTAAGTTGGGAAGTTTTGTGCTACAGCTCATCGGGGAAGTACAGCCATAGGCATTCGCATTCCTTCCCATACAGCATGTGAGTTACAGTACTGTAAGTAGTGTTGGGCAAAGTGGCTCCAATTTGCTCTGTGAAGTGATTCACTGAGTAACGTAGAATCCGCAGAGAACTTCACAATGTGAATCGGAGTACTTCGCTTCATAATGAGGAAAGCAAAGTCCATTGAAACAAATGACTGTGCGTTATTCTGCCTTCCCCAAACCACTTCTCCACCAATTTTAAGGTGAAGTACATTGAAATCAATGTAATTTGCCTCACTTCACCCTGTAATTGAGCTCCAAATGAAATTCTGCAGTTATTCATGGGATTGCAGGTCACGTGGGCTCTAGATTGTTCAGTACAGCCTCAGTTATGGACTGGGTAGTGTGTGTAATGATAGTTGGAGACAGTTTGCTTTCAGAGCTGTGCGATTCAAAACCTCTAAAAGCTGTTTAAAATGTCTTTTGGAGTAATATTTTTTGCTCACAATTTAGTACATCGATTGTAGGAAACCTTTCTGCGCTCATATCATCGAGTGTTTATTGTTGCGTGTGGATTTCGAATGCTAATTTAGAACAGTCAGTCTGTGTACGGTGAAGTGTGCTTTGGGGAGGGGCGTATTTGTGGTGTAGGTAGATTAACTGGGAGAAAAAGGTAGTCTTTCTGTTTTGGTTATATTTTTCTTGTATAAATGTGTTAATGTACACACAATAATATTTTCAGTAATTCTTGAAATTTTTTTGCTGATTGTTGTGGTGCAGCACTGTACAATTTGTCTGTTTAAAACATTTGGTTATATTACTAAAGGTTTTCAATTTGCTATGCATTACTTGAGTGTGCGTGTGAGCGTGTGTGATGCGTGCCATTAAATCAGACACCTTTTATTGTGTTACAGAGTAATTGCAGCAGTGTAAACCTGCTGTCCACTGCACCTGCATGAATTTTTTATACTGCTCTGTGGTATCTTTACTGGTAGTGGATTGTTACTGCCGTGCACTAATCCCCCAACTGGCAAAATGTATTCCTTTCCAGATTTGGCTTTGTGACTTGTGAGCACTGTTTAGGTGGTGGTGTGCCTTTTTGTATGCATCCCTCGAGTGCACAGTGCAATCTTAATCTGTCTGTGCATTTGCATGGCACTATTAATTCTGGAAGACTGCATTTCTTGTTACGCTTTCATTTCACTTTGTCAGCACTGGGGAATTTTCTGGACACAAGACAGTAGCATTTTGGGGATGCACATTAATTCTGGTGACTCTGTGTGTGACCTGACCATTGTGCACATGACTGAGTGCGCCATTAATTCTGGGAGACTTTGCATTTCTTGTTACACTCTCATTTCTTGTTACACTCTCATTTCACTTCATCTGCACTGGGGAGTTTTCTGGACACAAGACAGTAGCACTTTGGGGATGCATATTCATTCTGGTGACTGTGTGGGTGGGATGCTGCCAATATTGTTGTCACTCTGCCTTACTTCGCATTTAAGGTGGAATGACAACGCGAAGTAATAATAACAAGGTGAAGTGAGCCTTTCCTATGGGGCACTCCACGTGCGGTGGCAATGCGTTGCCACTTGTACCACTTCGTCGGCGGATTTTAAATTCGCTGCAGCTCTAGGTTCTACAGGGCCCCATTTTATTTAACATCTACATTAGTGACATGCAAATAAGCATCAAAAATTGGCTGTGCAAATTTGCTGATGACAAAACTTGGGGGACTGGTGGATATTACACAAAATTCTGATTCACTTAAATTAAATTTACAAAATATGGAAAAATGGGCCCTAGAAAACAAAATTGAATTTAACATTGACAAATGTGTGGTCTTGCACTTTGGGACACACAACCCCACAAATAATTACTATATAAATAATAGTCTGCTTACATCTACCAATGAAGAAAGGGACTTGGGGATATTGGTTAATTTCAGACTTACATCCACTGATCACTGTTTAAAAGTGGCAAATATGACTAATGGGTTACTTAGGCAGATACAGCACTCTTTTGTTACAAAAACTGAACAATGTCTGATTCCTCTCTACAGAGCATGTGTCAGACCTCTCATCAACTATGGGTCTCCATTTTGGAGCCTTCATCTTAGGGGAGATATTGACTGATTAGAGAGGATCCAAAGACGGGCGACCAGGATGGTCCCGAGACTATCAAGTAGCCCTTATCACACCAGACTCCAAGCAACAGGTTTAAACTCACTGCAAGACAGAAGAATCAGAGGGGACCTACTTTTAGTATATAAGTTACTGAAAACTCCAGATCTTATGAAAATAGTGTGGACTTAATAAAACTTCGAAAAGGCCTTTGATTCGGTATCACATAAAATTCTCATAGATTGTCTGTCCGAAATGGAATTAAATAAGCATATAATTACTTGGATAACCAACTGGTTGTGTGACAGAAGACAACAGGTTACCATTAGAGAATTTAAATCTCCCTGGACTGAAGTTACTAGTGGAGTACCACAGGGGTCAGTTCTGGGCCCAATCCTATTTAACATTTTGATTACTAGCATGAATACTGTAGACGGAATATGGCTGAGTAAATATGCTGAAGATGCTAAAATGGGAGGTCTTGTTAATGATACATTTTCTGCTCAAAAATTACAGGAAAACCTGAATTTAGTCTTTAATTGGGCTAATAAGTACGAATTAACATTTAATTATCCCAAATGTAAAGTTATGCATTTTGGGAAAAATAACAATTGTTTTAAATACTTCCTTAATGATAATTTGCTGAATGTAGTAAGTTCTGAAAAGGATCTAGGTGTATTTATCATTAATGATCTAAAATTCTCTGTACACATAATTCATATAGTTAAGAAATGTAATTGCCTAATTAATTACATATTGAGGAACATAAAAAGTAGAGAGTCAGAGGTGTTAGTTCCTTTATATTGCAGCATAGTGAGATCTAATTTTGATTACTGTTCATCTTTTTGTTCTCCAACATTATTATTAGATAAACAATCTGGGGAAAAGGTACAGAGACGATTCACCAAACATATTACAAATTTAAGCACCCTTTCGTATAAAGATAGGTTAAAAACATTAGATCTCTACTCACTTGAGTATTGGTCCTTGAGAGGAGATTTATGTTCAGTATTTAAAGCTACTCAAGATACTTTGCAATTGAGTCACTGTGTTTGGAATGGCACCGTTCTGTGTATACAACTAGATCTCATGACTTAAAATTAAGGGGTAATATAAATAAAACAACAAAAATAGATTATTTTTTTACTCAGCGAATTATTTCAATTTGGAATTCTCTTCCATCTGAGGTTGTCCATTGCAGCAATTTAACTCAGTTTAAACAGAATCTTGACTCTTACATGGATGAACTAAAATATGATTACCACCAATGGTAGGTGGTGAGATTACAATGGGCTAGTCCCTCAATCTCGTAATCTTCCTATGAACCTATGAACCTATGACTTACCTTTGCCACCAGGCGAATTGTCCCTAGATGCCATACAAAGAAACTGATTGTCCCTCAAGCCAGAACCAACCTTAGACTCAACTTCTTTTCAGTAAGGGCACCTAGACTCTGGAATAAACTACCACAGGAATTGGTTGATTCTGGTAGCACTGATTCATTCAAAAAGGGTCTCGACTTTTGGCTAAACCAAAACCTTAAAATATAAATTGCTCACATTGTGTGGGGGAATCTAGATGGGCCTTGGCCTTCTTTTTTCCTGTAAAAAACCTAGTAAACCTAGTAAACCTTGTAAGCCTAGTAAACCTAGTTTCCATTATGACCTGCTGTCCCACTGACAATCCCTTCCCTGCTGTTTGGCCCCCAAACATATTACCTTAACAACCATGATTAACAAAAAAACGCTACGTTTTTACTGACATCATGTCTGTCTCGCCTTTTACTTTACAATTTGCAGACAGTATGAAGTATAGGGATCTGCTGTTATTATTTTGTGGACATGTGCCCCTGGTGTTGCCAGCTGTGTGTTGTGTTGTGTGTCTGTGCAAACTGCCATGTATTGGTTACTCTGTCCATTGCATGCATTACTGTCACTTGTGATTCCTGTTTTGGGCAGTGTGCCATTTAATGAGGTGGACATTCTTTGGAGATGTCGTGAAGGTCAGCAGTGCACATAGCAGCCAACAGCACTGCCAACATACAACCTCCAGGTGTGTGGACCACTCTGCTGTACCCTGCACAGTACATTGCCATCACTTTTGCTCATGTGCATCTTGCACATGTGACACTACTACCCAGCAAGTATGGGTGGCACTGACAACTGCTGACAATGCAACACTGGACTGGGACCACAAGGATTACAGTGCTCAAACAACCAGCTGCCAGAGTCCAGCAGGACTCCCCCCCCAATCATGTGGACCCTCTGCAACAAACCCCATTATGCCCTGCATGAACTGGCAGGATGGTGGTCATTGTGCTGGAACATGTCACTTGTTCCAGTCTGAGGGGCAGATGTTCCAGAAGGTAAGAGAACAGTACAGCAGCTCAGTTTCAGTACACCAGAATCCATGATTTGGTTGGTCAGTTTTAGTCACAGACTCACCAACTCGGTTCCTAACCCCGGGATGCACTATTTCTCAGTCCCACAGTATGGCTGCCAGTCTGTAGTATACAGACTAGCTCTGGTTATGGCTGGTTGCAATTTGAGTACAGTTGGTGCTACTGTATATGTGGGAGCATTACTAACTGCCTGCTCACAGTGGCTGTGCCCACGTAGGTCCTCAAGGTGCATCAACCTCCATATGTGGTGGGGACAAGGGGCATTATGAGGATGGATACGTTTTCACAGAACCAAGTCCATGCTCAATACATATCTTTCTACATCTCCTTGCACACCGGTCATTATAGCCCACCAGCACTGTAAATTGTAGATTTGCATAGAACTTATGCAGTGTGAAGCTTCCTGCCAGATTTCCACACCTTTTGTTTTAGATCTCTGGCTCATTGTGGAACGGGTCTTAAACATATCTCTTTTATCTCACTACACAGTTTTAATGATTGTTGTGACTTCTACATGGTGCAGCCCAATTTTCTCACTGCCTTTTCATCAGTGTTTTAGTTTCTAGGCCAGCCTCATAAAACTACTGTGTTGTGCCTCCATTTTTGAATGTGCTATTAATCTGTCCAAACATGATACAGTGTATGAATCAAAACTGGTTCCTTGTTTTAATGCATGTACTCCTTATATACAGACATACTGTAGGCAGTCAGACATCCCGTACTTTTAAAAGTAATAAAGCATGTAGCTCAACATGATATCACAGTGGAATGTACATATTGTAGTATTTCAGATTCTTACAATCTTGCATCATCTGTGCTGCATGAAAAAAGAAAACATTGTCCAGCAATCATTATCAGTTATTTTAGGAACTCAGATTGAACTTACAATATTTGTTACATTTAGTTATTTATTTATCCATTTAGGAAATCGGAATTACAACCCTTTGAGTCATAAATTCGTTTCCAAAGGCTCCACATCAGAATAAAACACAGACATTCATACAGTACATACATAGAATAAATGTGGGTGAGCAATCGTACAGAGCATATACATTGCTTTTGGATTGAATTCAGATTCTGTTCTTTGACTTTTCTTATTTTATCTCCAGCATGAATTTAAAGAACATGTTCTTAGTAACCACGTGTCTTACAAATCAAACTTCTATGGAAGTATAAGGCTACGAATGTCAAGTCTTAACTGTGTAAAGTTTGAGGGCCCATTTTAAAAGGCTTGCATACATTTCATATAAATTAAACTACCCCCCCCCCAAATAGAGAATGCAGTGGTCATGATTGCGTGTGACATTATGTGGATGCCACATGTTTCTACCAACCACTCCATTATACGTCCTACAGGGGAAAATGAATATCCCTTGAGGAGCTAAAATATTACCTTTTTGTTGAACCTGAGCAACATGGTGAAGCAGGGGGACACTCTGTCACACTGCTCAACAAGGGTATCAATTGTGATGCCGTTTCAGTGCCTAGACCAGGTTGAAGAACATGTGCAACTGCATGAATGCTGTCAACTGGTTTTAATTTGCAGCAAAAAAAGCCTGAGTTTCAAAAATTTTGAGTGGGACTGAGGGTTTAGGAAGCCAAAAGAAGGATAGAATTCTGGGCAGATGAGGGGCTGGTTTTGCTAGAGACAGATCAGTCCTAGAAGTTCAGTATTTAACTCAAACAGCTCCAAGCAACCCTTCACATGAGTGATCCTGAAGAGTGACGACCACCAGGAAGGAGGACAGTGTCTGCAGGTACATCTGCAGGTGGTCTGCAGGTCTGCAGTGGACTCTGCTCAAGGTAACAACAAGGTACAGTTAAGACACTGGGTCCTCCCACTGTGGGAGTTATATTATACTCATTGGTTGTGACTGTAGGTATAAAAGTTATTGTTACTCTGTGTCTTTTCTTTCTTGTTCTGGTGGGTAACAGGTAAGATACCCTCCAATGGAAATCTCAATAGAGGGAATAATGATCAAGTAAGAGGGGTGGCCAAAAGGAGGGTAGAGTGGGGTCTGTCACCATGTATGCAGGACTCTTAAAAGTCCTATCTGGGTTACCCTGTTAAATGGGTCACTGCAGAACAGACAGCTTCATTACCACTAGTAGACAGCTACAGTAGGTGAGTGGCCCCTAGGACAGTAGAGAAGGCAGAAATTTGGGGATACCAGCAGGGGAGAATGTGGAGAGTAGAGGGGATAGGTTGTGGTGTAGGAGATGGTATGCTAGGATGCAATGCCTGTGGAGCAGCCCCATTCAAAGAAGTCTTCTGGAGACAGCAATGCTGCCCAGTGTGCAGCAGAACTAGCCATGGTAAAAGTTGAACATATCCTTCTCTGGAGCAGATCTGAGTGTGGGCTGGTACAGGCAGCCATTACTCCTTTTCCCCCTAAGAAATCCAAGGGTCCATACTGTGAGTGAACTACAGTTTGTAGGGAGCGAGGGAAACAAAAGATCTACTTGGGCAGGGGCTGGCCCTGGGTTGGTGACAGTGAACCACTTAACTCCCCTGTGCAACTTGGTAGGTCTGGTCTTCCCAATGAGAGAACCAAAACCTGTTACCTTTCATAAAACCAGTTCTGTCTGCAAGGTGGCACCTGTGATGAGCTCAGGGCCCAAAATCAAGGTGAGACCTATAAAGGTACTAGTGGTAGTAGATTGCATCATCAGAAGGGAAGAGGGTGTGGTGGACACACTATATAAAAATATTCCCTGAGAAGTCCTCTGTAGGAACTTCTGATAGTTTGCATAAACCTGCTGTGGTTATAATCCAGGGGGCCTGGTTTGATTGTTTCCTAGACTGTAACTTAACCTCCACACTCAGGAGCTGTGGTGTACATCTGTGCAGCTCGGTGGCAAAATGGAAATGAAACCTGCAATGTGTGCATGAAACCAGAGGCTGATTTTCAAAGGGGCATGGCATAGCCCAGGGACTAAGTTCCTGTATAAAACTTCCTTGTGCAGGGAAAAATTCCCAAATGGGAAAAAATTCTGTTTTCAGCATTTTATGTGCATGAACGCCAGCTGCTAGAAATTGTGGAAAGAGTGGCAAAAAGGCAACCTTTTTGAAAATTGAGCACATGTGAAAAAATTCAACCGTGCAAGGAAACCCTCCCTTGTGTAACTTTTTTTTTCATACATATGCAATTTTTCCACTTCTGAAAATCTGGTCCCAGGAGTTCAATTCCTGCAAAGAACCTTTCATGTTTGCATTTTTGGAAAGAGACCAGGGTGAATCCTATGAGGGAGTCAGTGCTTTATGAATACACGTTTTTTCAAGTTAACTTTTACCAGAATGGAAAATCCATGGTGGCGTGGTGTTGGGATAGTAAATATTTGTTTATTTACTTGTTTTTCACTCATTCAGTTATTTATTTATTGATTTATTAATTTAATAATTGATAACAAGAAGAGACGCACTGAACCAAGACTCATTTCCAGATGTGACTCAGGGGAAGGAGAAAAGCACAATTACAAAGCAAATATAGCCAGCCTAGTGATGTGGTTACAATGACAATGGCATACAGAGCATAAGCTGAGTGCAATACAGACAAAATGGCAAAACACTGTATATGGAAGACTCATAAATTAGCATACAAATCATCTGTGCAAATTGGGCAAACTCAAAAAGTACGTAGTGCCAGAGTGAAGGGAGGCTGAGCTGGTGCCGAAAGGAGGAGTCAAAATTAGGTCAATAAACTGTAACAAGGTTGCTGAACCTATGAGGCTAGGGATGAGGGAGAGGTATGGGATGCTCAAAAGCCAGGCAAGGGTTAGAAAGGGTTCAGGAAGAGGGTTGGCAGGAGCAGGAGACGGGGGGAGGAATTTTATCTGATGTCAAATGGCACAAAGGGAGGGGGAGAGATGGATGGAAGAGGGTAGCTGGTTCCAGAGGGAGGGTAGACAGTATGAAAAGCAGATTTCCCAGCAGAGAAGTGTGGGTGGGGAAGGAGAAGGTGTGCAGATCCCTTGAGCGTAGTGAGTAGGAGAAGGAGGGGATGGAGCAGAGGAGATTGGATAGGTTTGAAGGGCATGACCCAAGTCAGTATTTAGAGATAAGAAAAGTACTGTGGGTCTGGTGGCATGAAGGGAGAGCAAGGATGGATGGGAAGGAGTAAAGGAAGCAGTGGTGGATATGAAAGGGTGAGTTGTTAGCAAAGCGGCAGAAGGCATTGCAAAGGGTGTCCAGTCTGGCAAAGTAGGTGGAGGGAATAGAGCCAGAAACCACATCCATATAGTCAAAAACTGGGAGAACCATTTTGGTGACCAGCTGTCTGTGGACCTGGGGAGAAAGGCAGTCCTTATTTCAATACAGAGCACCAAGTCTGGGGTGGAGTTTGGCATGGATGGCATGATTGCAGGCAAAGTCAAGCCCACGATCTAACGACACACTGATGTACTTGAAAAGTGGGACTACTTCAAGCCATGTGCCATCCAGCATGGAGAAGATAAGGAGGTGGGAGAACCAGGCCAGCTTCTGGCTAGTACCAAACGTCACAGACACAGTTTGTGTGTATGTGTGTGTGTGTGTGTGTGTGTGACCCAAGGTTGGCTAGGACAGGAACCAGTGCAGAACATTGTGAAAGTCTTGCTGAAGCACAACTTCTAGAGTTGCAGTAGAGTGACTGAAGGTGTAGAAAACTGTGTCATCTGCATACATGTGAATATGTGAGTTGTCATATCTGAAGGTGAGCTCATTTAGGAAGATGGAGAAGAGGACTGAACTCAGTGTGGAGCCCTGTGGGACCTCGGCCTGGATGGGGGGGGTGGCACCTCCTATCTGTACTGACTATTGATGATCCAAGAGGTAGGACCAGAACCACTTGTCAGTGGGGGCTGGGAGACCAGCTGGGCTCAGCTTATTTAGGAGGAGTGACCGGTATACCAAATCAAAGGCTTTGGCCAGATAGATAAAAATTACCTCTGTTATGTGCTCCTGATTAGTCCCTGAGAGAATGGAGTCAGTGACACTAAATAGGGAGGAGATGGCAGAATGATCCTTCTTAAATCCAGACTGGAAGAGAGTGAGGAAGTTGGAGGAGTGGAGGAAGTCTGCAAGCTATGAGTAGACTAGTTTCTCCTGCAGCTTTGCAAGAGAAGAGAGAAGGGAGATAAGGCAGAAGTTGGCAGGAGTGGGGGGATCTCTCCTTTGCGGAGGGAAAGAGCCTTGTCAATCTTCCAAGACTGAGGGATAGTGCAATGGTGATTAAGGGGGAGGCAATAGCAGGTTGTTAACAGATGGAGATGTATAGGGTCCAAGCCATCTAGGCTAGATTTGGAGGGTTGAGTGAGGCAAGGGTGAACAGGGTCTCCTGGGGAGTGACTTGAAGGGGAATAAAACCCCAGTGGGGAGAGAGGTAAGGAGGAGGGAGAAGAATAGGAAAAGGAGCCAGGAGGTAGAAGAAAGGAGGGAGTCACTAACCATGAGGACAGGGTGAGAGGATTGGGTTGGGGGGGGCTTAAAAAGGGAGTGAATCACCTTCCAGAATTTTGGTAATATAAATATAAAATTATGAATATATAAATGAAATGGAGTCAGTGCAAAAGTGAATTTATTTATTTTCTTGTGCTTCCTTCAGAGATCCCAATACTCTTAGGGAAAATTTTCACATGGTGCAGGTTCGCATCTCGATAAGGTACAGTAGTTTAGGTAACATGAAATAGTACTCTTAAAAACTAGGGCTGTGCGAATACCTTTTTCTGAATATTCTGCCAAATATTCAGTATTCGTTATTCGGTATTCGGCCAGAAAAGGTGTTTTTTTAAGGAAACTTTAAAAAAAGCACTTCAGCAACACCATTAATCACCCATTGAACCTGGTATACCATATACACTTCAATGACACTTCAGCCACCAACACTGAGCTCTCACTAATGCAACACAAACTTCATGTGGTACACTCGATCCACCACAACACACCCATAGCACTCTGAAAACAATATCAAGCATTGCACTGGGTCAGCACTAGAGGGTGTTCATGGTCACAGACACAGGGTAGAAGGTGCTTCAGCCATGGGCATAGGAATAGTGGAAGCAGTGGCTGCAGTAGTAGTGACAGCTGAAAGGGTGGCTGCTGCAAGAATGGCACTGGTGGTGGTGGGAAGCACACTGGCTGTGGATGTAGCAGCCATAATGGTAGCAGTGGGGACACTGGTGGTGGTGTCTGCCACTTGCTGCACAAAGCACGTATGCTCTAATTCCCCCCTACTGCTGCACAACAGGATGTGACAGTGAACGTACAGATGGACAGGTGGTGACACTAGCAGTAGTAGTACTGCTAATGGTATTAGTGGTAGTAGTACTATTACCAATGCTACAAGAACTAAAAGGCTTGCTTGGGGAGAACAATATTTGAGCCCATTGAATAAAGAGAGACACCTGTATGTCATTGTCTATGTAATCTATCTCACCACCTTCTCTGGAATTGTATTATCTATCAATAATATACAGTGGAGCAAGACAAGATGCAATTCAGTACTTTGCAGTAAATGACGTGCCACAAAATATTGGATGACTGGAGGGCTTAATTACCATTAAATTACACTGCTCCTTGCAGCATACTGCAGCATTTTACAGCAATTTTGCAAGATACTGCATTGCGTACTGTCTGGCACCACTGTATAAACTGTTTTATAATCTTGATGCAGTGTTTCATCCTTGGGTATGTCAGTTGTATATTGTTTTGTTACAACGGCATTTCAGTCTCATTCATTTTAACTTCACTTATTTATAGTGTGTGTTTCTTTAAGGGTTGTATATTCATAGCGTGTTTGTACGTTCCCGACATGCACCCTGACAAAGACCAGGTTCTGGTCAAAGCACCAGGGCTTTATTGGCATCCTCCAGCCTTAGCACAAACAAATGTATTGGCAACTTTATGCTGCACTGCTCTTAACTATATTTTGTTACTACCGTGCCCTCAGAGTGCTTCCTTTGTTCTGCATAGATTGTTTGGGGTTTAGTAGCCAGGGACAACACTAGCAGTAATTGTGTGGATGAGCTGTATGTTCGTGGTCTATCATCCTGTCCCTCACCACTTGGGGCCAGCGGTGCAGAAGCTTTGCTGGGGCTGGACCAGGCATGTTTGCAAGATGGATCAGGTCACTACTGGTTACCGGGTAAAACACAAACTATTACTACATAGTACCTGTGTGTGATGCTTTACTTAGTGTTTGTGGAACTACAGTAATACACCAACCTTTCCAGTTATACCGCACCACAAAAAAGTAGCAGTAAAGAAAAACACTGCTACTAAGAAGGGGAAGAAAAGGGCAACCTATTTAGTCAAACATGGAACCGAGCAAGGAACAGACAGATGACATACAGTTAACTCAGTGAGGCAAGCCTGCCCCACTAAGTGCAATGGTTTAATTAACAAAACAACAATAAGCAAACAAAAAAAATGCATGTGCACAACTGTGCACACACACACACAGACTTGCAGGGGGATATATTTCACAAGCACAGCTTAATTGTGTGCAGTGGGCTATAGAAGTGTGTGGGGGGGGGGGAGTCAGCTGCCGTGTCAGCATGGCTCAGTTGGTAGCACATCTGCCTCTGGACCAGAAGGTCGTGGGTTCTCGTCCCACACTGGGATTGGACTTGCACCTAAAAATCGCTGACATCCAAATGCAGTATTGGGGGGTGCTGTACTGCGGGGGTGTGCCATCCTTCGGATGTGATGGTAAACCAAGGTCCCTTCTGCCCATTCTGGTGTTGTCCTGGTGGTTGTCCAGGTGGAAGTAAAAGAACCCAGGGCACTCTTTGCAAAGAGTAGAGAACATTCCCGGTGTCCTGGCCAACATTCCCCTTCCCATAAACCAGTTCATGCAATTATCCAGGCTGTGTGTGGGTGATGATGCGCGATATGGCCGCCACCACCACACATTCAGTCACTTCACTACCAGTCTAGCATTGCTTGTAAAGCACTTTGGGATACACTGTGTATGAAAAGCGCTATATAAATGCTGATTCTTCTTCTTCTTCTTCTTGTCATGTGTACAGGGATCTATCCACAGAACCAGAGGAGACTAACAATACTAATTCAGTGAGTCAAGCCTGACTGGCTTAGAACTGAAGAAGTTTATTTCAAAATCTGTGTGCACACAGCTGTGCAAACGTGTGGCCCTGCCTCATGAAAAAAATATATTAAGCATGCACATGCAGGATGAAGCCTCACAAAATCAAATATTTTGCACATATACAGCAAATTATAAGCAGTGACCTGCAGGAGGGGGAGTTAGCAGACATCCTCATCAGTCATGCAGGGAACCAAGCCTGGAACTAGACAACAGCAAAAAAACAAAAAAAAAAACACAAAAATAAAATGTGCTCCACCCAACAAAATCACACTGGAGCTATGTCAGACAGCAGCAGAGAAGGGGTGTTAGCAGACAGCCCTCCTAGTCCCTGTAACTGAGTACAGCAATAAGGACAAAATACCTGTCAGAAAGCCAAACATAGCTGTTCTGACACTGATCAAAAAAACTATACTGACCCAAAAAAGCCTGTGAAGCAAAAATCAGTTTCTTTTTTAGCAAGTTTAAGGTCTCAAAAGTATTGCAGAGCAGCTCTCAGAAACCACTGTCTCCTGTCTTCTACCAGCTCAGAGTGAGGAAGTCACATGGTGTGCTTGCCTTTGAGCTCAAGAAACAGTTTTTGATTGGCCAACAAAGCTCTGCGAGACTTGGAAATCTCACCGAATAATAGTTCCCGAATAGTGGCCGAATAGTAAACTATTCGGAAAATGCATCCGAATATTCGGGAAGCCTGCTATTCGTGGTATTCGGAAAATACTATTCGGCCCATGCACAGCCCTATTAAAAACATTCAATCTTTATACACTGTAGTTTGTACTGTAAATATCCTCAATGAGATTAGGACCCTGTGTGCATCAGGTCAGAATATAGGTCGTACGAGTATTGCCCGGTCTCATCTGATGGGCCAGAATCAGACTACAGCTGGTCTGACCCATTCCTAACCCGTCCCCTATTTTTATATTATTTTATGACCAAATTGGGTGTTATATGACATTAGGGCCTGGGGCACCTCCACAGAGAGAGAGAGAGAGAGAGAAAGACATTTCAAGAAGATTGGGGGGGAGGGGAGTATCTTCCATCCTGAGTGGGTCCCACTCCCTCCTTCCATCCTGATCCTCCCATGCCCAAATCCATTCCCAATCCCTCCCTCCCTGAAGACAGTCCCTCCCTAGTCGGTCCCTCTCCCTCCTTCCCAGTTTTGGTTGATCCCTTCCCTCATTGTGTACTTGTCTGCTGTGCTGCAGTCTGCATCTGCAGCACATCAGCAGGCAGGGCACTAAGACCCAACAGAATCCATTGCACTCTTGTCTCTCCTCCATCATCTGGTGCCACGTAGGGAAAGTGAGAGAGAGAGAGAGAGTGTGGGGGAGTGGGGTAGAGTAGCAGCCTGGCTGGCGCAGTCTTGGACTTTCGTGTGAGATGAGGGAGGGAGGCGGCAAGGGGGCTCTTTGTGCCAGTTGGAAAGTGCTTAGTGTGGCTGTTGGTGGGGTGGGGTAGGAGACAGAGTGGCACTGGATGGGCAGCTAAGAAAGACGTGCACATGAAGGAGGTGTATCAGACTAAAAAATGAGGAAGCTGGCCACAACGTTGATGGATTCTATTGGATAGAACAGATAAGAGCACTCCAAAAAAACACTTCACATCATTAGTGAATTTGGGCATACAATTCAAAGTCTGTGGTGCCTGTCTATGGAGGGAGTGGAGGGCAGTGGTTTTGACATGAAGGCTGGCTGATCTTTGGGATGGAGCTGGAGTCTGGGTGTGAGGCACGTCACATGCTACAGCACAGAGACAGAGAAACTGAGAGGAGAGAGACTGAGTGTTCATTTGGGCTGCATAAGGCTGCATAGGATATCTGAAAATTGAAACTTAAAACATTTTGCTAAACAAAAACTGCACTCAAAAAATACCTATTTAAAAACTGAAATTACTGGGGTGGCAGTGGTGGAACAGTACAGTGGCTGGGCCTGGCAGGCTGTCCAGGGCAAACAGGGTACTGGCCATGCCATTGGGGGGGGGACTACAACTGAACTACACTGAAAAATACCTGATGAAATTATATATTTTTTTTTAAATTAGAGACAGACTGGAGCAGAACAGAGCCAGGCAGCAGTCCAAGCAGTGGACATTGGCCATTGCAGTCTGCAGCAGGTGTCCTACAGTTAAACTACACTGAAAAAGATGCCTGAGAAAAAATATCTTAAATTGGTCAGAGAGATCAAGAAAGGAGCAGAAACAGGCCTAACAGGAGGCAGTCCAGGGTGGCTACAGTGTGGGCATTGGGCATGGCAGTAGGAGGCTAGAGCTAAACTGCATTGAAAAGTACCTTAAACAATTATCTCTTAAAAAACATCAGTGAGAGAGATGGAGACTGAAGCACAAGCAGGGTCTGGCTGAAGACAGTCCAAGACAACTGTGGCCATTGGGCAGGAGGGGACAAAAACTAAACTGCACTGAAAAAAATACCTGAAAGAAAATATGCATACTGTCCTTCACAGTTGCCCAAAGGGCTAGTTGCAGTTTGAGCACCTGGGCTATTTTTTCTAAAAAAACACCTGTAGGACCAGCCAGTGAGTGTAGTACGCCTCTGCCTTTTGCCATCTAGTGTGCCTGTCTGCATGCTGTTATGTCCATCTGTGTACTCCTCCCTTATAGTTTCCCAAGGGGCTAGCTGCAGTTTAAGCCCTTGGCTATTTTTCTGTTTTAAAAAAGGATAATTCAATCAGTGTAGTATGCCTCTGTTTGTTGCAGCATAGTTTGCTTCTCTACCTGCTGTCACGTCCATCTGTGTACTGCTCTCTGATAGTCTCCTGAGGGGCTAGATGCAGTTTAAGCACTTGGCTGTTTTTCCTTTCCAAAAAAAAAAAAGTTATTGGACCAGACAGTCAATGTAGCACACCTCTGCTTGTTGCCATCTTCCATGCCTGGCTGCCTGCTGTCAGATCCACTTGTGTACTGCTCTCTCACAGTTTCCCAAAGGTCTGGCAGTTTAAGCACTTGGCTATTTTTCCTAAAAAAAAAATTGCATGACCAGTTGGTCAGTGTACTATGCTTCTGCTTGTTGCCACTTAGTGTGCCTAGCTGCCTACTGTCCCGTCCAGTTGTGTGCTGCTCTCTCACACTTAAGGGAACTGGCAGACCCCCTAGCAGACCCATTTAACACCTCTCTGAAGTCAGGGATCGTGCCCCAGGATTGGAGATCTGCACACATGGTGCCTCTCCATAAAAGTGGGCCAAAGGATGAACCAGGGAATTACAGGTGAGTCAGCCTCACCTCAATAGTGGGCAAGCTGATGAAGACCATCCTGAAAGAGAGAGAGAGAGAGACTGATGAGGTTTCAGGAGGATGATGGGCTCCAAGATATGAGGCAGCAGGGGTTTGTGTTGGGGAGGTCCTGCCAGACTAACCTAATTGACTTCTTCAACTTAGTAACCAGGACAGCGGAAAAGAGCCAAGCAAACGTGCTGATTGTATTTCTAGGTTGCTCTCTGTACCGGATTGCATTGTTTTGGACAGTTTACCTCTGTTACTTTAAGAGACTATGAGCTGTAGGTACTTCACTTTTTCAGAGCACTCATTTCCTGCTAATCATCCTGGTTACACAGCTTAGCTTGCCTTGGCTCAGATACTCTGTTTAGTACTGTTATTACCTGTGGGGTCTTGCTAAGAGGTGTTTAGTCAGGAGCCCTGCCAGATTATTCCTCTTTGTGGTCGTTTACTGCCAGGCTTCTCAGTTGCCATTTTCCTGTCTCTCTGTGCACTATCCCAGGGCTGGACTTGCGCATGCGCAGTAGTGACTAGTCCCCTGAGCACAGCACAACAGCCCACACATGCGCACTATGCACCAGACCTCCCACTGCATTCTAATCAGAGCTATTGTTCTATGTTTCCCTTATAGACCTCCTGGTGATCCCCCCTTCCCAGTACTCTCTACAGCTGCCTGAAGTAGTACACCACAAGGCCTGGGGAGCTACGGAGAGGTGCTAAGAGGCGACGCTGACCCCCTTTTCTCTGCACAGTTTTGCTATTGGTGTTAGCCCATCAATGCTGCGTGTTGACTGCACTGCACACCCCAGCCACCCTCCCACCCAAGCCCGACCCTCAATTTAAAGCACTCCCTGGTCATGGGACTTCCTCTGCCTTTTTGTACTAAGTCCCTAGTTCTCTATTAACAGGTAATACAATCTCCCCACTAGAGGGCTTTTCTTCCCTTTCTTCCTGAGAACCGCTGCCTTTCCTTATCTTTCTGCCTCTCTCTACCCTCTCTGACACTCACCTCACATCTGCTACTCCTCACCCCTCTCCCTTCCAGAAGTAGCTTTCTACCACTACCCTTTCTAACTTCCTGTCCCCAGCTGTTTTTTTTCGCTCTCCTCCCCTCTCTCTACATCTCCCCCAGCCTCCACTAGGAGTCACTACTGCACCACATTTTTTCTCCCTTCTACCCACTGTTTTGGTGGCACATGGGATCATTTCCCAGGGCCGTACTAGGCTGTTTTCTTAGGAGTCCCCCCTGGTTTTGAACCTGGTACCCCCCACTGTAGGCGTTGTGTTATTGTACTTAAATTATTAATTACAAATGAGACGAACAGAGACGAGACTGATTACGGAAGAATTTAATGATTATAATAATTACAGCGAGAAATTACAAGTGGTACATTCTTCAAAATAACAGGATATACGGGCTTACTTATATAGTAAAAGACAGTGTGTCTATTTTTAGAATTTTTTATGATTGGTTTAAAACAGCACAAACATTAACTTATAAAGTAATAAGGTACTTTTTTTTGGTATGTGTATGATCTCACCCTTGGTCAGTACAAATACAGATAGTGTACATTTCATTACTACCTACGGCTAGCAACAACTGCTACTACCAGTCACCAAAGCCCAGAAGGAAGAGATAAGCTTTAGCTTAAGAATGTACTAACAAGCATTTTGGACTGTCCATACAAACACTAAAATTAATTAAAAGGGGAATTTGACACTGCCCTGTATCCCTGCTTGCAATCACGTAGGCCAAATAGGTGTTATTACTTACATTTACAAAATTACAATGTTAGAAGGCACCTTAGTATTGCAATTGTGGCTCAGCTCTTTTTATGGCTTTATAAGCTTTATACAACTTAGCTCTATAGGCCCACATTTGTTATACATGCACAGAATGTTTTCAGACCAAAATAAGGTTAGATTGCGATATAGGGGCAAACTTCTTTACCCCTTATTACACCCACACCGAAGTCCATCACCCTGCCACTGCACCATGGAGGCTCCCTCACTAAGTGAAGGCAGTGTGACCACCCTTATAGTACTCATACAACAGTAATCCCCACCCGGTGCCATGGCCATCCCCACCCACCCTCTCAGTCTAACTCCACTTCTACTTATGTTCCTGTTCCCCCCACATACAATGCCCACCACCCTCCCCACAAATTCACATCTTACAGTTGCCTCAGGGTAACCTTCACAATAGTAGCTCCCCCACTATATCCACTTCAGTATCGCTCCCTCCCTCCCCTCCCACCCATGCACATGCCCAAACTGGTGTCCCACCCTGGCCTCCCTTGGCCCCCAATTTGGCCCGCCATCCACACCATAAGCTCCCTCCCTATACCATGCACATGTTATATGGGTAATGGTAGCAGCCCTCCATCTAGCCACACAAATAAGCACCTACCCCTACTCAGAATAATCTCTCTGCTCCTCCTACTGTCTGGGAATGTCCACCCAATCCAGGCCCGGGGACCCCACACCACCCTGCCCAATGCCAGTCGCTGACCTCCGCATTGCATCAATGAATATATGCAGCATTCTAAAAAAGACAGCTGCACTCCAATGCTGGATCACCATGCACCAGCCCAACATCCTCACACTGGTTGAGACTTGGCTGTCCAAGTCCATCCCGGACTCATTCATATCTTTTCCAGGTTACTCCCGCTTCTGACTGGACAGAGTGGGCAAATAGGGCATTGGCTGTGCAATATATCTGCAGCACTCCTTACTGGCCCAAGCTATACCACCACCAGCCCTGGACCATGGAACCCAAGCCATGTCCTTAAAGATCACATCAGACCCATCCAAGGCCCCCCCCCTACAATCACTGTGGCTTACATCCCACCACTCAAGCAGTCCCACGCACTACACTCCATCTTGGAATACATTGTCAGCCTTCCTCATAAATCTGAACACATCATACTGGGTGATCTCAACCTAAATTGGCTTGCCAGCATGACCTCCACCTCCAAAGATGCTCTCACAGCACTAGACCTCCACCAGCTGGTGATCCAGCCAACTAGGTACAACCCAACCACTGGCACACACACCTTACTGGACATCATTCTCTCCAACTGGCCCCATAGAATCATGGACATAGTGGACCTAACAGACTCCCTCAGTGACCACTCCCCAGTTATTTTTTACATGGTCAGACAAGCAACCTGCACCAGCACCTACCACCACTCTCCGATGCCCCCTCCACCCTGGGAATCTCTCTAAATTCAAGGAAGACATTGCCCACTGGGACTGGTCACCGATATGCCAGGCTACCAGCATGGATATAGCTCTAGACTACTTCCACAGTTCCTTCACCCTTGCCTGTGACTCCTTTGCCCCCATGAAAAAGACCTACACTAAATGGCAAAACGTGCCATGGATAACACCATCCCTCATCCAGCAGCTAAAAAACAGAGACAATTTGTGGCATAATTTGGCATAAAGCCACAGACTCAGAAAAACCTGAAGACACACACAGGCCTATTGAGCAGAATGGAATAGATGCACCTGGACCATTTGCAAGGCAAAAGCCGAACACTTTAAGGCCACGCTTACCACCTCCTGGGGGTCATCCTGAAAATTTTGGGAACAACATAAAAACCCTAAATGGCAAATCGCGGACCCCACCCCCCTTACAGATCACAAAAAATGGCTTGATTACCACTGACCCAAAGTAAATCGCCAACACTTTCAACACTAGCTTCACTGATCTAAGCTCAGTACTTCCCCATAATTTTTTCAACCCCATACCCACCTCAAATCCACCCCCACCTCCCACGCCCACCATTCTACCTCTGGGCAATCACCCCGCAGGAAGCAGAGCCTTACCTTGCCAAGGCCCTGAAAGGGTCGAGCCCCCTAAAAAACCCACTAGATATAAAACTCCTACACATGGCCATGGACGTATTGCCCCCTCACCCCACCTTACTGGTCTGTTAAATTGCTCTCTCTGCCTCAAACAGTTTCCAAAAGAGTGGAAAAATGCAACTGTAATGCCCATCCACAAAGGAGGGGATCACCCATCTCCTGGGAATAACCAACCAATTTCCATTCTCCCCCCTCTCTCCAAAGCCCTAGAAAAGGTAGTGGCAGACCAGCTGACAAACTATCTAGACACCCATAACCTGTTCTGCAATGAACAGCATGGATTCCACACTCGACATAGCACCACCATGGCCCTCTTGGAATTTTCAAATTATATCCACTCAGTGCTAGACAAGGGACAACTGTCAGGAGCCATGTTTATAGAGCTATCCAAGGCCTTCGACACAGTCAGTCAACCCCTCCTGCTTGACACCCTCATGCAAATGGGTTTCTCACAAGGGCCATTGGACTGGTTCTCAAGCTACCTGGCGTCCCAGACACAATGTGTCAGGATAAACACTATGCTATCCTGCACCCGCCCGATACACTCTGGAGTTCCACAGGGCTCCATTCTGGGACCATTACTTTTTAGTCTGTTTCTTAATGTTCATCCCTTCTCAATCTTACTATATGCCAATGACACTGTCCTCTGTGCCTCCCACACTAACCCCACCAGTCTGCAGGCCTCGCTTCAACGCTCTTTCAGCCAGGCTGAGCACTGGTTCAATGAGCGTAGGCTAGTCATTAACCTGAAAAAAAACAAGACTATGATATTTGCACATCACCAGAGCAAACTAAAAAGTTCACACCTCCAAATCCTCTCCAGTTCCCTCCACCCCTTGAACAGGTCTCATCCTATAAATACCTGGGGGTTATATTTGACCCTGCTCTCACCTTCCATGCACACATCAGCACACTCACATCTCCATCTAATACACATATCGGCCTCCTATATTGTCATAAGGACTGCCTACCTCCAGAAGCACTGAAACTAACCATCACCTCCTCCATCATATCCCTAACTGACTATGGACTGCTAATCTATTCCACTGCAGATGCCATGGCTTTCAACAAAATAAAAGTGGTCATAAACAAAGCCTGAAGGATCATGACCGGTGTGGACTGAACAACTCACACATGCACCCTCTACTCCCTCACCCAGATCCTCAATTTCCAGGAAAGGCTTCAGTACCAGGCTTGTCTCATGGTCAAAAAATCCCTCCTAGGACTAACACCCCCTGGAGTTTCAGCATCCCTAATTACCAACATGCACACAGTAAACACCTGCAGTTCGGATAAAGCATCGATGGCTGTCCCAAGAGTCAGAACAACCCTAGCGCAGAGATCTTTTCTCATCAGGGCCCCTACCTGGTTCAACTCCCTGCCTGCATTGGTCACCAGCCACCCCAAGCTTGGTGCCTTCAAGGTGGCCCTCAGGAGGCACCTCCTCACCTCCCGCACCGGCACCTGCCCATAATAGGCCTACCATCCCGCTTATCACTTGGGCTACCATCGCTGCACCGCAGTTGGATAGTATCATCTCTAATGAGCTTAAACAGTGACAAAGTCTAAATCTTCAGACTGCTTACTACCTAGGACAATAACATGGTCCTTTAATACAGGGTCCTGTTTAGCTAACAATCTGTATAGGCCTCCTCATTTGGCTCGCTAGTACTCATAATGCTAAGGGAAATGTCTGCATCAACAGACAACTACCCAGCATTAGCTTTAGTACTAAGTCAATAATACTCTGAAACTGTTTCATTCCTCACTGCAACTGCTTGTATTTAATGTATCTTTTCTACTTGGTACTGTACTGTGATAATGTGTATAATGTGTTATGGAGTCTATTGTTAAATGATTGTATATAATGGGTTTATTTTTCTACTCTGTACCACAACTGTACTGTTTACCACTCGGTACTGTACTGTGTATAATGTGTTATATAGCCTATTGTTAAATTGCTGTATGTAATGTGTTTTTTCCACTCTCTACCACAACTGTACTGTTTATACTGTTGCCATGTTGTCTACTGTTAATTGATGTGGAGCCTTTGGAAATGAGTCTATGACTCAAAGGTTTGTAATTCCGATATTTTTAAATAGAATTAAAATAAAACTGATGTCCTGTACCTGGACTTCAACAAGGCCTTCAACTCTGTACCTCACAGGATACTGGTCAGGAAGCTAGAAGACCTCAGGAATGAGGGCTAAGCTAGTTGGATGGGTCAGACATTGGCGGCAGGACAGAAGCCAAAAGGTGGTAGTCTGGGGGGAATTCTCTTAAGCGAGGCCTGTGACCAGTAGGGTACCACAGGGCTCTGTGCTTGATCTGGTGTTAACATATTCATAAGAGACACTGCAGATGCGATTAAGGGCAAGATCTGCCTATTCACAGATTAACAAAGCTCTGTGGGATGGTGGACAGTTAGGAGGGGAGACTGAAATTCTGAGACCTGGTTAGGCTACAGAAGTGGTTTGGCATTTGGCAACTGGGGTTCAATGCTAAAAGTTATGCACTTGGGGGTGAAAAACTCAGGAATAAAATACTGATTGAGTAGTGTGCAGGTAAGAGGAAGAAAAGAATCTAGGTGTAACTACCATGAGTGACCTGAAACACTTGGCTCACTGCAGGAAAGCTGCAGGCAAAGCAAATCAGGATCTGGACTGCATAACCAGTGGAATCACCAGCAGGTTGGCTGAGGTAATTTGCCACGTTACAGGTCTCTAGTGAGACTGCACCTAGAGTACAGAGTGCAATATTGGTGCCTTTATCTTAAGAAGGATATCAACTTTCTGGGAACGTTCCAGAGAACAACAACCAAGATTATCCACGGCCAGCTAGACATCACCTATGAGGAGAGTCTCAGGGAGCTTAACATGTACTCTCTTGAGGACAGAAGAGAGAGGGAGGACATGACTGAGACCTTCAAGTACTTTAAAGGTAGAAACAGGGTGAGCAATGTGGGCCTCTTCAGGCTTTGTGAAAACAAGACTACTAAACATAGAAACATAAAGACTGTCAGCAGATAAGGAGGAGGGGCAGTTCAGCATTAAAGCCTTGCGCAGCTCATTGTCAGGTACGCTGCATTAACATCAACTTCAGCTGCTGTTTAATTTTGTCTGCTGTCCTACCAACAGTGTGCTATAGCCTGGGACATTTAAATTTTGAAAAGCCGAACTGTTTCCAGCTACAGTGTGTTGTGTGCCAGTGCTACTACCTCAGAAGTCATTCTAATGCTAAACCCCTGCAGCTCCTGTTCTGTCCAGTAACCGGAGAAATTGAAGTTTAATTTGCTGCAGCGAGTGGGAGGAGAACCGAGACTAGCATCATTGAGGAGGAGGGGCAGTTCAGCATTAAAGCCTCACGCAGCTCACAGCGCGAGCGCCACTCCAAGAAGAAAAATAAAATTGTAATTTGGTATTTACTATTGTAATTTAAAGTTTTTATGAAGAACTGTTTGTTTTAGAATAGGGTAGAGAGAGAGAGATTGATCCCTGTTTGCCCTGGCACTTTGGTGAGTGAAAATTATCAGTATAGTTTATTACTATCTTCTGAGGAAAAGATGCTTAAACACTTACCGCCGTCTCAGTGCACCCAGGGCTATTGTTTCCTTCTATGTTTTAAATTTATTAGGTGTGAGCATTTAATTTATGCAATTAATAGTTTATAAGTTACTGACATTGTCTAAGTTATAGGATAGAGCCACAATAGTAGTAGAGCTTTACTTAGGTTATTCTTTAAATTGAAAACGTTACTATCAAAGTTTATAGGTTGTTTGATCCTGTGCTCCCTCCTGAGTGTTGCTGCCTCAAATGATCTTAGTATAACTAGTAAGTTATCAAAAGATAAATCATTAATAAATTGGTTGACTTTTTTATAATCAACCATTGAAAAACAATGGTTTAAATCGGGGAGAAATTATTTTCAGGCATACAGGAGGAGTTTAAACTCAGGGGGTTGCTATAGATCTTTTAATCCTTACAGATTTAGTACTTCAGTTAAGAATTTTTCAGAAGCGTGTTGCATATTATTGATATTAGGGGGAGACATTGAAATAAATTCTGGTTTTGAATATGAAGTTTTTACATGACAATGCTTGAAGTATAGGGGGAGAAAAACGATATTTTGATAACACTACTAGCTAAACACGATCCATGTGTTCTAGGATTGAGTGAAACATGGCTTTCTGATAAATATTATGATCATGAATTTGGTACACATAATTATCAAGTATGGAGATCAGATAGAAAATCTAGAGGGGGTGGAGTAATGCTCTTCTTAAAATGAGTTCTTGACCAATCAGAAATCTTGTTGCAGGGTAGTGATAAGAACATAGAAAACCTGGTAGTAAACTTGGAACAGATTGGATTAGTTGTTTCAGTGGCCTATTCACCTCCAAAAACAAATATATCACATTTAGAATCAATATTAACAAATGTAGTGGATACAATGGGAAGTAGGCCATTACTCCTGATGGATGATTTAAACTGTGATTGGAAAAACTCACAGAGAAGACTTTTAAAGGCTATAGTCTCTGTGTTAGGACTAAAACAATTTATAAAAAACCCAACCAGATTGACCTCTAATGAAACAAATGGGTCACTTTTGGATTTAATTGTGATCTCTACCCAAATTGAGATTGAAGCCTCAGGTACTTTATCTCCCACCTTGATGATCACAATCCAGTTTAGGTTACTCTGCCACGGTCCCAGTTCCAAGATAGGCAACAAAATTATGCCTATCAATGCCAAAATTGGACCACAGATTTTAGAAAATTCTCTGAGATCCGATTTTTGGATAGTATAGACAAGGAGAAATGGGACCGCTGCAGGCTTATCCCAGACATTGATGATGCAATTGAATACTTTACTCAAACTTTTGGAGAAATTTGTGATTTACATGCACCTAAAGTTAAAACTCTAAAACAACTTTCTAGATTACCTTGGATTAATGATAGACTATTAAAACAAATTAGGATTAAAAATCGAGTTTGGAAGAAAGCATTGAAATCCAAGTTAGAAAAGGATTGGGTATTTTTAAAGGAAGTTAGAAACAAATGCAAAAGGTTAATTAAAATTTCCAAAAAGTCATATTACAAAAATAAAATTGATTAGAGTACAGACCCAAAACACTTTTGAAAAATAGTTAAACAACTAACCAAACCGGGAAGAAAACCCCATGAAGAAATAACTAGGTTAAAGAACGGAGACATCTCTATAAAAGGCCTGAAGGACATTTCTAATGTATTAAATTATTTCTTTATTGACCTTCCAAACTGTAAGATTCCATATAACCAAGAAATTGTACACCAAAAAATGATCTTTCTTCAAAATGGATTGCCTCCTTTTAGATATAAAATTCTTTCAATCACTAGTGTTTATAAAGTATTACAAAAAATAAATATTTATAAAGCTTATGGTAGGGATGGTCTTGAAGGTAGGTCCCTGAAGCTAGCAGCATATCACATAGCACCACTTATTACTTATTTATTTAATTGGAGCCTTCAAATTGGTCATTTTCCATCATCTTGGAAAGAAAGTAGGGTAAAACCAATTTTCAAGGGGGGAAATGCAGAAGAAGTTAATAATTATAGGCCCATAGTCTTGTTATCTTTATTGTCAAAAAGCCTGGAGAAACTTATTTCTGTTCAGGTCACGGATTATTTAAATAAATATAATCTTCTAACCCCAAATCAATTTGGTTTTAGAAAGCACTATTCTACTACCACAGCTCTTCTAGAGTTTAACAACCTGGTAAACAGGTAATTGGGTAACAATATAGAGACAGCAGCAATTTTTGTGGACCTTTCGAAGGCCTTTGACCTGGTGAACCACCCCTTATTGATTGAAAGACTGCAAGGGCTAGGTATTTGAGATGACCTGCTTGATTGGTTTAAATCATACCTAAGCAATCCTTCTCAGGTGGTAGAGGTCCAGGGTTATTCATCTGAGAGTAGGGGGGTCGCCAGGGGAGTCCCTCAGGGATTGATCCTGGGACCCTTTCTGTTCTTTATATTCATAAATGACCTTCCACCAGTGGCTGAGCATTCAGAAATCTGGCTTTATGCCAATGATACAGTAATTGTTGCATCAGGACACTCTGACTATGAGGCGCAAACAAATTTGCAGTCTGACTACTTAAAAATTGAGGGGTGGTTCACCAGGTCAGGGCTGATTATGAATATAAAAAAAACTAAGTGTTTGAAATTTTAATTAAAATCAAGAAAAAATTGTACCTCTTCTGAATTACAAATTTATACAATTATTTCGACTAAATTGGAACAGGTAATGGATTATAGTTACTTGGGACTAACCTTTGATAAGCGGTTGTCCTTTTCTCAACATATTATGGCCTTAGCAAAAAAAGTAAATAAAAGAGTGGGAGCCCTAAGGAGAACCACAGACTGTGTAACATTAATAGATAAGAAAAAAATTAGCTGAATAATTAATTATTCCAGTATTAAGACATGGTGAACTGTTATATAGAAAAGATAACAAAACACTTCTTGCTAGACTGGATAAAATCTATTTTAGAGTGGCTAGATATGTACTTAAGGGGCACTATCACACACATCATTGTCTATTGTTAAGTAAATTAAATTGGTTGCCCTTGGATGCAAACTATATTTGCCAATGGTTAACATTAATTCACAAAATGAAATATCTGTGTCTTAACCATCCAATATCAAAATTATTATTCCCAGAGAATCCACCTACAAAAAGGGTATTAACGAGGTCAGTACATTTAAACAAAATTACCATAGAAAAGCCATGAAATAAATATGTGGAAAGGACTTTAATTCATCAAGCTACCACTATTTGGAATTCACTTCCCCTGATGTAAGGGAAATTGTAAACTACTCTACATTCATTTATACTATAAAAGATTCGAAAGCCCACATTTGTAATTGTTAGTTGCTGTTGTCATGCATTGTAAAGTCTGATTAATGTTTGCACTTTATCCCCCTGGATCTAATATAACAAAATTCTAAGGGGGCATGGACCTTTAGGACGGGGAGAAACTCGGGAGGGGAAAATGTCTTTATAGAAAAAAGGATTGACGATGTCTTTTATACCTTTGTTCATATTGTTGCTATATTAGTAACATTTATAAACTTATATAAGTGTCTACTTTGTGATATGTTGGATGTTTGTATGTACCATGGTATGTCTTAGATTGATGTGGTAACTATAATATGTGTTTTTAGAATATGATTACACAGGTCTGTCTTGTAAACTGGACCATTGGTTCAAATGACATGTATTACCTGTATAAAATTAAACTTTTACCTACCTTTTACCTAGATAAGGACCACCAGTCCCATACACTGCCCAATTTTCCTACCTTAATTGGCAACCGATGTCCCTATCTGGTCACTGACTTTAGCCTCTGCTTCCCACCTCTATGGTTCCCTTATGCCTATCCCATGCATGTTTAAATCCTCCCACTGTTGATGCTCCCACTACCTCCTGGGCTAGGTTACTCCATGCATCCACCACCCTTTCTGTTAAAAAGAACTTCCTCACATTTCCCCTTATCCTGCCCCTTCCAATCTCATATCATATCGCCTTGTTCTTGTGCCCCATCTATATTGAAAGGTGTCTCTCCTTGCACCTTTTTTATGCCCTTAAGATACTTGGAAGTTTCTATCATCCCCCCATTCCATCCTTTCTTCCAGTGTGTACATATTAAGGTCTTTCAATCTCTCCCCATATGTCTTCTGGTGTAAGCCCTGTACCATCTTTGTCACCCTTCTCTGGACCACCTCCACCCGGTCTATGTCCTTCTGAGGTTACGGTCTACAGAACTGTGCACAGTATTCCAGATGAGGCCTCATCAGTGTTTTGCATAGTGGTACCACCACCTCTCTTCTTCGGCTAGTGATGCCCCTTTCTATGCACCCCTACATGCCACTGGCCTTCCCTATAGCCTTTGTACTCTGCTTGGTTAACTTTAGGTCATATGAGATAATAATCCCCAAATCTCTTTCTTCCCTGGTGACTGTCAGTGTATCTCCCCCCCCATCCTGAAGCTGTACCCAGGGTTTCTGTGGCCTAGGTGCCTGATTTTGCATTTCCTCGCATCGCACCTCATTTGCCACTCTTCAGACCATTTTTCCAGTTTTTCTAGGTCACTCCTCATTCTCTCCACCCCATCAGGAGTGTCTACCCTGTTGCAGATCTAGGTGTCATCTGTGAACAGGCAAACTTTCCCTTCCAGCTCCTCCACAGCGTTGCTAATGAAGACATTAAAAAGGACTGGCCCCTGGACTGATCCCTGAGGTACCCCACTGGTCACTTCCCTTTCCTCGGACTGGATCCCATTTACCACCACCCTCTGCTTTCAATCCTCTAACCAGTTTCTAATCCATTTTACCACCCTGTGTCCCATACCCAGGCTTCCCAACTTGTTCAACAGTTTCCTAAGTGGAACGATGTCAAAGGTCTTGCTGAAATCAAGGTAGGCGACATCCATCGCTCCTCCCTGGTCCACCTCCCTTGTCAACTAGTCACAAAAGTCTATTAGATTTGTTTGACATGATCTTCTCACAGTGAATCCATGCTGCCTCGGGTCCTGCACTCCAGTGGATTCCAAGCATTCCACAGTCCTCTCTTTTGGCAATTCCTACATTATTTTCCCTACTATTGCAGTGAGGCCGACTGGCCTGTAATTTGCTGCCTCCTCCCTGCTACAACTTTTGTGTAGGGGGACCATGTTTGGCCTCCTTCAGTCCTCTGGCACCACCCCTGTGCTGAGTGGCACACTGAACATGGCCGCCAGTGGTGCTGGTGGCTCCATCCATAGCAGTAGCATAGCAAATTCCCAAAGGGCCTGGGTGCAAGGTGATGTTTCAGGGCCCCTCCCCAGTATTGAATAAACATCAAAATTATGATTTGGGCCCCTCAAACCTTGTGGGCCTGGGTGCCACTGCACCCCCCTACACTCTTGTAGCTACGCCCCTGATCCTCAGTTCCCTCAGTATCCTGGGATGTATGCCATCTGGTCTCACTGCTTTGTCTACCTTTAGGTTTGTGAGCTCCTCTAGGACTCTGCCTTCTGTAAATGGATTGGTGTCCACCTCCCTCCCTACTTTGTTTTTGGTACCTAGCTGTGGCCCCAGTCCCTTCCATTCCTTGGTGAATACCAAACAAAAGTATCTGTTCAGCTTTGATGCCTTTTCCTGGTCCCCCTCCTCAAACTTCCCCTCTGAGCCTTACAACCCCCCCCCTTAGACTTCCTTCTTTCACTGATGTACCTGTAGAATGTTTTATCTTCTCTGCTCACTGTCCGTGCCAATTTTTCCTCTGTTTGGCCTTTGTGCTCCTAACAGCTTTCTTTGCTTCCTTCAGACAATTCTTCTTTCTTTGTCCCCTTATACTTTCTGAACACCACCCTCTTGGTCCTAACCGTGTCTGCTACTTCTCTTGAGAACCACAGTGGTTTCTTCCTTCTTTTCCCTTTGTTTATGAGCCTAATGCAATGGTTTGTCACCTCCGCTATGGCTTCTTTTATGTTTGCCCACTGCTACTCACCCCCCCACACACACACCTGCCTCTCTCCTTTTCAGAGCTTCTTTGATAGCCATTCCCATCCTAGCAAAGTCTGCCCTCCTAAAATCTAAAATCAGTGTGGCTGGACTGTGACCATGTACCTAAGTTAAACCACACTGTGTGGTAGTCGCTATCCCCGAGGTGACCTTCCACTAGTGTTGCTCGGATAGTGCCGCTGTGGATCCGCCAGTGATCCTGCAGATGGCAGCACCATTGGAGTTGGATCTGTCCCAGGATCTGGCCAAATGTGGAGATCAGATCCCTGGTTGGATCCCTGGATCTGGCATTGGATCCTAGCACCAGATCCAGGCATCCAGTATCGGATCCCTGGATCCGGCTGTCAGATAACATGGGATCCAACCAGGGATACAACGTCGTGATTCACGGACAGATGGGATGGTATCCGGTGGATCCACTATTCTGCCACAAAGGGCAGGTATTTGGTGGATCCAGATTGCTGTGGATCCATCCGAGCACCACTACCTTCCACCTGTACTTCTGTCCCCATTGATCAGGACTAGATCCAGAATTGCACTGTCCCTGGTGGGTTTTTTAACTTTTCACTGACTGCCTGAGGCCTAGCCTCTGCAGGAAGTCCAAGATGTATCAGCTTCCGGCTATGGCTGCTGTGGGGATGGACCAATCCACATCACTGCCATCTCATGTACTTCCTCCACTATTAGCTTGTCCACCTACTCCCTCTGAGCCGGAGGTCTGTAGATCACCCCCATTTGAACTGCTGTGCCATTACGTGGCTAAAGAGTGACCTACCATGTCTCGCCTTCCCCTGTCTACATAGAACATAGAAACATAGAGTTGACAGCAGATAAGGACCGCAAGACCCATCTAGTCTGCCCATTTTTTCTACCTTATGAATGTGCCATAGGCCTTTACCCTGTCAATGGCCTATCTAGTCATACTCATCTGTATTGCTCCCTTATGCCTGTCCCATGCCTGTTTGAAGCCCGGCCCTCTATTCTTATCCACCACTTCCTGAGCTAGGCCATTTCATGCATCCACCACCCTTTCTGTGAAAAAGAACTTCCTCACATTACCCCTTAATCGGCCTCGTCTAATCACATGCTATGTCCCCTTGTCCTGCTATTTTTCTTATATTAAAACATGTTAGACTCTCTCACTTTGTTAATGCCCTTAAGATGTTTGAATGTTTCAAACATATCACCTGTCTCCCTCCTTTGCTCTAGGGTATACATATTGAGCTTTGTTAAACTGTCCTCATATGTTTCCTGATCCAGTCCCTACACCATTTTGTTTGCCCTTCTCTGGACTGCCTCCATATTGTTAATGTCCTTGTGCAGGTGCGGCCTCCAGTACTGCACACAGTACTCTAGATGGGGCCTAACCAGTGTCTTGTAAAGAGGGATTATTACCTCCCTCTTCCGACCTACTAATACACCACAGTATCTCTCCTAGCCTTACCTACTGCTTTAGTGGTCTGCTTGGATGATTTCAGGTTATCTGTGATGACGATGCCCAAGTCTCTTTCTTCCCTTGTGATTGCCAGCAACTCCCCTTCCAACCTATTGGTGGCTTCAGGGTTTCTCTTCCCTATGTGCATGATCTTGCACTTCTTTGCATTAAACCACAGCTACCACTTTTCTGACCATTTTGCCAGTTTATCCAGATCTCTTCTCATTCTGCCCACCCCATCTGGATCATTTACTCTGTTGCAGATCTTGGTGTCATCTGCAAACAGACAAACCTTACCCTCCAGTCCATCTGCAATGTCACTGATGAAGATATTGAAGAGGACTGGCCCCAGGACTGATCCCTGCGGTACCCCACTTGTGACTTGCAACTCTTCTGACTATGTATCATTTATCACCACTCTCTGTGTTCTGCCCGCCAACCAATTTGCCACCCAGTTGACCAGCTTCTGACCCACCCCAAGCCTACCCAGCTTATTAATCAATCTTCTATGTGGAACAGTATCGAAAGCTTTGCTGAAGTCAAGGTAGGCGACATCAACTGCTCCCCCTTGGTCCACCACTCTTGTTACCCAGTCAAATAAATCTATGAGATTAGTTTGACAGGACCTTCCTGTTGTAGACTCATGCTGTCTTGGATCCTGTGCCCCTAAGGATTCCAGGTGTTGCACTATCCTTTCCTTAAGAAAAGCCTCCATAATCTTGCCCACTACTAAGGTAAGACTGACTGGTCTGTAGTTCTATGCCTCCTCCCTGCTACCACTCTTGTGGAGTGGGATCACATGAGTCCTTCTCCAGTCTTCTGGGACCTCTCCTGTGCTCGGAGACTCACTAAACAGTTTTGATAATGGCTCTGCTAGTTCCACCCATAGCTCCTTTAGTACCCTGAGATGTATGCCATCTGGTCCCATTGCCTTGTTCACCCTGAGCTTAGCAAGCTCTTGTAAGACCCTTTCTTTTGTGAAGGATCTTATGCACACTTCCCCCCCCCCGTGTCCATGGGGCTGAGCTGTGGGTACTGCCCTACCTTCTCTTCAGTAAATACTGAGCAGAAGTATCTATTTAGGATAGATGCTTTTCCTTGGTCCTCCTCCACACAATCCCCCTTATCCCCTTTGATCTTAGCAATACCCCCTCTGGACTTTCTCCTTTCACTAATGTAGCTATAGAAAGTCTTGTCCCCTTCTTTTTCTGTTCATGCTAGTGTTTCCTTGGTTTGGGCCTTTGCCTGCCTTACTGCCTTCCCCGCTTCCCTTAGGGAAGTTTGGTATGCCTCCCTATCTTTGTCCCGCTGTGTCCCCTTATATTGCCTGAAGGCTAGTCTTTTGGCTCTGAATTTTTTTGCTACTGTTTCTGAGAACTGAAGGGGTTTCCTTCTTCTTTTGCTCTTTCTTCCCCCCCCCCCAACACAATGGGATGTTGCTTTAAGTATTGGCATCCTTAATACTTGCCCACTTTGCCTGTACCCCCTTAGCTGTATTTCTTCTTGCCAGGGCTAGCTTAACTCAGTTGACCATCTTATTAAAGTCAGCTCCTCTGAAGTCCCATATTTTTGCTTTGGAATGGGATGATTTAGTTCTAGTGGCCAAATTAAACCATACCATGTGATGGTCACTGCCCCCCCCAGGTGTCCTTCTACCTGGAGATCTGTGATCCTTTCCCCATTAGTCAGTACTAGATCTAGGATAGCGCTATCTCTTGTTGATTGTTGTACCAATTGTTTGAGGTCCTCCGCCTGCAGGGACTCCACTATGTGTCTAGTTCTGGTGGATGTTCCTACTGGTATTGACCAGTCTGTATCTGGCATATTGAAGTCTCCCATTATCAGAACCTCCCCTTTTGCTGTCATGTTTTCTATATCTTCTAATAGTACTTCATCTATGTCTTCCCCCTGGTCTGGAGACCTGTAGACAACTCCAGTTCTTATGGCTGTCTCATTTCCTGTTTCCTGGGTGACCCACAGTTCTTCTGACTCCTTATGTGTATTCTAAATTTCTGTAGCTTTGATGTTTTCATTGACATAAAGGGCTACTCTCCCTCACGCTTTTTATGCCTTGGTCTCTTCTGAACAGTATATAGCCAGGTATTGAAGTCTCCCAAGTGTGGTTACTGGTGAACCATGTCTCGCTAATGGTGACTATGTCCAGTTTAGCCTCTGTTATTGTTGCCTGCAGGTCTGGTATCTTGTTTCCCAGACTGCAGGCATTTGTGTGCATGATTTTCCATTGGCCAGATTTTTGAGTGTTAGTTGTTGGGCAAGGTCCAGCATTTCCCCTATGCGTCGTATGAGGAGTCAGACCTTTTTCCTTACCTGGTGATTCAAAAAATCTACAAACATGCTGAACTCCTGTTTGATCACTAGCTGAGGGTGGAGGGGTGTTCTTCCTATTCGATGTAGCGGGTGCTGCACCCCTCTCCCCACTGGCTAGTTTAAATTCTGCAAAGACATCAGACGTCTGCCCTAATTCACTGACTCCCTCCTTAGTCAGATGCAGTCCGTCAAATTTAAAGAACTTTCGCTCCCAAAACTGTTGCCAGTTACCTACAAATTTGTGTCCTTTTTCCTGGCACCAGCCCTTGAGTCACATGTTTACATAGATACATAGATACATAGACAGTGTTGGCAGATAAGGGCCTATGGCCCACCTAGTCTGCCCATTTGAGCTTGTAAGTTCAGTTTGTTTTCCTAGAAGTCTGTTTCCCCTTACCCCTGCCCTCTAGAATTCCTTTATGTCTATCCCATGCATTCTTAAATCCCGTGATTGTTTCAGCCCCCACCACTTCCTCTGGCAGGGTGTTCCACTTGTCCACCACCCGTTCTGTGAAGAAATTCTTTCTCATGTTTCCTCTGAATCGTCCTCCCTCCAACTTCATCCCATGCCCTCTAGTCCTGAAACATCTTAGATGTTTAGCTCCCCTATCTCCCCTTCTCTGACCTTCCATCCATAATCCCCCCCTCCCAGACTGGCAGGATCTCAGAGAAGGAGATGCTGGATGAAATGGATGACAGTTTGTCTCCCAGCCTGGTCAGGTGTTCCTTGGTCTCCACAACTGACCTGCTGTACCGCTTTTATATCTTCCCTAACATATAGGGCCAACCCCACCACTTTTTTCCCCTCCCTATCCCTTCTGAACAGTGCATAACCTGGTACACTTACCTCCCAGATGTGTTTTTCCAGTGTACCATGTCTCCGTTATTGCCACTATGTCTAGGTCTACCTCTAGGGGTAAGAGCCTGAAGCTGGTTGGGGGAAAGTTCAGAAGGGAGAACAGGAGGCACTTTTTCACCAAGAGTGTGATAGCAAAGTGGAATGAATTACCAGAGGAGGTGGTATCCCTAAAAATGGTGGACAGCTTCAAGAAAGGTTGGGACAGGGTGAGGGGAATGTTTCAAGTGGTGTGGGAGAGAGGGGCACAGGGGTTATTTGAAAGGAATCAGTGGGGATATGGAGAGGGGGGCCAGTTCCTTCTGTAAACACAGTGGGAACTGTACACACAAGCAGACTAGATAGACCATAAGGCCTTTATCTGCCAGCACATTCATATGTTCATACTGTATGTATAGTTGCCCAAAAGGCCAATTGAAGTTTAAGCACTTGGCTATTTTTCCCCAAAAAAGACAGAAACTGAAAAATAAATTATAGGACCAGATGCTCAGTGTAGTATGCCTGTGCGTGTTGCCACCTAGCATGCCTGGCTGCCTGTAATCCCATCCACTTTTGTACTGCTCTCTCACAGTTGCCCAAAGGGCTAGTTGCAGTTTAATCATTTAGCTATTTTTCCTAAAAAAAAGTTGGATTATTCAGTCTGTGTAGTAGGCATCTCCTTGTTGATACCTAGCATGACTGGCTGCCTGCTGTTATAATCACTTGTGTACTGCTCTGTCACAGTTGCCTAAAGGGCTAGTTGAATTTTAAGCACTTGACTATTTTTCCTTTACAATAATTGTGTAGGACAAGTCAGTCACTGTAGTACACCTCTGCTTGTTGCCATCTAGCATCCCTGATTGCCTGCTGCCATGCCCACTTGTGTACTGCTCTGCCACAGTTGCTCTAAGAGTTAGTTGCATTTTAAGCACTTCACTATTCTTCCTTCAAAAAAAATTTGTAGGATCAGCCAGTAAGCATAGTACACCCTTGCTTGTTGCCACCTAGCATGCCTGGGTGCTTGCTGCTACATCCACTTGTGTACTGCTCGGTCACAGTTGCTTGAAAAGCTACTTACATTTTAAGCACTTGGCTATTTTTCCTTTAAAAATGAAATTAGTAGGACCAGTCGGTCACTGTAGTATGCCTCTGCTTTTTGCCACCTAGCTTACTTGGCTGCCTGCTGTCATGTCCACCTGTGTACTGCTCTGTCACAGTTGCCCAAAGGGCTAGTTGCATTTTAAGCACTTGACTATTGAAAGAAAATTACATACAGCCAGTACTGCTTTTATCTATAGAAACACAGAAACATATAATTTGATGGCAGATAAGGACCGCTTGGCCCACCTATTCTGCCCATTAATCTATCTATCTTTGCACATCTTCCATTCCTCTCTTACAGAACAAACATCTGTTGCACTGACAAGGCCAATATTACACCTGTGTGAGACTGTACCAGTGGAGCAGGGTGGGTGGGATGTAACAGATAGAGGGTGAAATTAAGCCACTAGTTCACACCAGCCCTTGGCCAGTATTTTAAATATGTCACTTACACATGGTGAAGTTCCTGAGATGTGGAAAATGGCTAAAGTGATTCCTATTTTTAAAAAATGGGTCTAGAACTTTGTTAGAGAATTACAGGCCCATTTCATTACTGCCAATAGTGGCTAAGGTGTTTGAAAAGTTGGTAGCCAGACAACTTCAGAAATTCTTGGAAAAAAGAGGGGTGATTAATAAATTCCAGTCCGGGTTTAGTCCCCTACATGGTACTACCTCTGCCCTATTGAAAGTAACCAGGGACATTACCGGTGCTCTGCACAGGGGGATGTCAGTGGGGGCAATTTTTGTAGACTTATCAAAAGCTTTTGATACTTTAGACCATGGCATCCTCCTGTCAAGATTACCTGTTTTGGGTATGTCCACAAAAGTAGTTATGTGGTTAGAAGCTTATTTATCTAGAAGGAAACAAATGGTATCAATTGATGGTTGGGAATCTGGACTTGGGGTAATTATTTCTGGAGTGCTCCAGGGATCTATTTTGGGCCCAATTGTATTAAATTTGTACATGAACAACCTTACCTTAACTCATCCTGATGTACAATGTCATCTATATGCTGATGACACCATTATTTATGTGGAAGGCATATCAATAAAGCAAATAGAATCTATTTTACAAGGTGCGTTTGATGAGTTACAGACATTTTATTTTGAGTCTAAACTTTTCTTGAATTCAAAAAAACCTCAGGTTATATTGTTCTCTAAAGAGAATAGTGTAACCTATTCTGAGTCAAACTTGAATATAGTAACTAGAGATAAAATTATTCTTGAGCAAGTGCAACACTATAGATATTTAGGAATGCATTTAGATAGATCACTTAAATGGGGTACTCATATAGAACATGTAACAAAGAAAGTTGGTAGATGTTTGGGTGCATTATACAGAATTAGAAACTATATGAATGAAAAGGTAAGGAAGCATGTAGTTACAATTGTAGTGATACCACTCCTGGACTATGGAGACATAGTCTATATGGGGGCAACTTCAACTCAGTTATCTAAGATAGATGTTCTTTTCAATAAATTAGCAAGGTTTGTTTTAAATGTTCCAAAAAGAACTCACAGAAGTGAGTTATATCAGTCTCTGAATTGAATGTATCCAAAAGATAGAAGGTCCTTTTATGCCTTATTGTATATGGTTAACTCAGTTAGGTGTAAAGTACCTGAATACATTACTGATGGACTCTAGATTAGGATGGTAAAAAGACTAATGTGCTCAGCTGAGGGAATAGAATATGACCTTCCTAGAAGAAGGACGGGCCTAGGTAGAGTGCATTTCTTCTTTTTGGGTCCTCACATATGGAATTCACTTCCACTTTATCTCAGGCCAATTAACATTAGTCCCCACATAGGAGAAATTAAAAGATGGTTAAAAAATGAAGCTAATAAGAGGTTGAATATAGATCCACCATGAATTCTATGCACTATAGAATAAATACGTTGAAGAGTTGTACGTGTTTGGTAATGAATGTGACTTGGTTCTGCTTTTGTAGACCTATGCTGTTTAGTCATTCAAGTAGTTTAATTGTAAGTATGTATTTGTGATCTTCTAACAATAATGTGATATTATTCTTGGTATGTATGTCAGTCTGTTTTGTATACATATTATACATATGTAACATATGTTTTAGGATTTTTAGATATTGTAATTAAGAATAATTATACCAAGGACCTCACTGGAAATGAACTTGTCTCAGTCAAGTCTCCTATTCTTTTGTTTGTCAATTGAATAAAAATGTAACTACTACTACTTCTTTCAGTGCAGCAGATCCAGGAAACCTACTGGGTAACATTAGTACTGTGTTGTTCTATTGATTACACCACTAATTACACATAGAATAATTCATGGGTGGGTGTATGTAACCAGAATTTTACACACACCCAAGGTGTGGGATGCTACATAAACCCCAAGGGCGAAGCCCGAGGGGTTTATAAAAGAATCTCACTCTGAGGGTGTATGTAAAATTCTGGTTTAACACCTACATCTTATTTTATTTAATTACTGGTCTTTATTTTTTTTATGAGAGAAAGAGAGAGAGAAAGACACACACACACACACACACACACACGCACATGCAGTCTGTCTCTCTTTCCAGTAGAGACATTCATTTAATTATTTAATTTATTTTTTTAATATAATGCTAATTTCCATATTGACAACAGTCACAGTTTGGCTTACAGCACCACACTTGTTTCCTTCCTCCAACGTCGCTCTCTCTAATCCACACACCCCACCCCACGTGGCTTAGCAGTTGCTGCAGGAGTGGCTTTACTTTCTGGCAACACCTACCACCTTTTGCTACAGTGGAGATTTAGGCAAATGGGGAGGCACCTCCAGAGGCAGAATCAACCAAATATATGAAAAAGAAAATGTTACAATTCATACCTTCAGGCTGTGAGGGTGTGAGGAAAATGATGAGTGCAGTGCTGGGTATCGGAGGAATGGAGCTGCCATGTTGGATTTGATGTTTAGCCCACCCACAAACAGTGTCATGGCCAATGAGGTTTTGAAGTGCGACTTTGATTGACAAGCAGTGATTACAACCACCCGGTTATAGTGCAAAATATCAACCATGCGGTTGTAACGCAATTTAAAAGTCTGGTTATCCAGACATAAAAAATAAGGATCAGTAATTGATTGATTGATTGATTTATTGATTGATGTAACTTTGTTGACTGGGTAGATACACTGGCAGTAACAGCTTTTCCCAGGCATGACCCGGGTGCAAATGCACAGACAAAAACAGGAATGCAAAGTGGCAGTGTATACAGACATAAGGCCTGATTCTATAAGCACCCCTACGCATGTTGCAAGTTGCAACATGCGAGGGGTGCAGTTGCGCCAAGGATCCTGTGCCCAATTCTATAAGGGGCAGGGTACTGGCAGCTAAGTTCTGCGACTTGTGACAAACCTACAGGTACACCAAAAAGAGGGTGTACCTGAATGACTAGCCATAAGCACAACCCTGGGAGTGAAGGGTGCAAGTCCTCCCCCCCAATGCCCAGATCCCCCCTGTCCATAAAGCTCCTCAGGGTTGCAGCATGCTCGTGATCCCCAGTACCTGTTAAATAGCCCCGCAGGGCTGGAGAATACCCCCGACCCCCAGTACCTGGTAAATAATCCCTCAGGACTTCTGCATGCCCCCGAACCCAAGTACCTGTTAAATAGCCCCACAGGGCTTCTGTGTACCCCTGACCCCCAGTACAATACAGGAAACCACGCACCCCACAAGCTGAGAAAATAAATCCCCACCGATCCCGGATCCTCACAAATGCGGCCATTCCCCAAGTTCCAGTATCCTGGTAATCTAGTGGCCCACCCCTCCCACCCAGCAGCACCCAGCCACCCACTCCCCATGACCCATTTTAGGCCGGTGACTGGCACAGCCCATCTCTCACCACCACGGCCAACCGCCAACTGAATTCTGCAAAGAACCTGAACTTTGCATGCGCACATGTATGTACAGTATGTGCTCCTGAAGTGTTCAGTGCAGCAGCTAAGCCACGGTGGTGAGAGGTGGGCTGTGCTAGTCGCCAGCCTGCAAAATGGTGAGGGATGAAATAGAGTAAAGTGCTGCTGAATGGGAGGAATTGTGCCACAACTACAAGTGCTAGGACAGGAATGGCCATTTGAGGATCGGGAATCAGAGGATTTATTTCCTCAACACTACAATCTTGAGGGTTTCCCACATTGTACTGAGGCGTGGAGCATCTGAATGTCCTGTGGGGACTTCTTAACTACTGAAATTAGAGCATTACCAACCTATGGGGCTTTTTGGTATTGGAGGACATGGATAACCCTATGGGCATTACCATGCTATGTCTGGGTCGGGGCATTGAGGTGGGACAGAATTAGCCCTGCAAGGCTTTTGTTTTGAAGTCAGGGAAGTGTTGGGGGGTAAGGGTGGCATACCATTGGGGGGAAGGGTGGGCTGCACATGCAGGCAACCTCCGGGGGTGTAAGTACAGTTACGCCAGCTATATTCTGGTGTAACTTACATTGACGGTGTTCCCCTGGGGGTTGTTGGAGAATAGTGCCCTGGGAGACTTTGTTGCCAGCCTACCAGAATAGGGCACAACTGCTGCCAAAAATCCCTAGCGCCATGTCATGGGGGTTTGGGCATAACTGGTGGTTTAAGTCCACTTTGGTGCAAGCAGCCTGCGGCATGTCGCAGACTGCTTTGCAGAATACATATGTCGCAACTGCTGGCATAACTTGCTACTTGTACCATTATTTTTGGTGCAAGTCAAGTTACGCCAGACGTAACCTTTTGAGAATTGGGCCCATCATGTACATTTACAGCAGGTGAAGATGTAGCAATATATACAAAGTGATATTTACATGATATAATATTAAGCTGTCATTAATAGCAGGAGAAAAAGTAACAATATATACAGGGCGATATTCACATGATGCTAAATTACAGAAAGTACAGAATGGTGTAGCAATGTGATTGGAGTACAATTTTGTTTGAGGAAGAAAAGAAGAAATTCAGGTAAAAATAGAATATAGGTAGTGCAAGATAAACTCGGTGAGGTAGGATGAATTAGGGGAATTAGAGGTGAGGTTAGTGGAAGCATTGACAAGTGACAGAGGAGGAGTAATGGCAGAGGTACAAGTGTTTTTTCTAATAGGAGGGGGTATTGAGTTCTATATGGAGGCAGTGAAGAAGGAAAAGGACCGCTGACCCATACTGGTACAAAACAGCGGGACAACAATGCTGTTGTGAGAGGCAGATCAGGAGCAGAAAGATTAATGAGAGGGATCTGCCTGGCTAGGTATGCAGGATTGCCAGTATGCAAAGTTTTGTTGATAAGGGAGGCAAAAGCAAGATTTGCTCTGAGTTTGGGAGGTAGCCATTTGAGGTTGCTGAGCACTGTGCAGTGGTGGGTGTTGCAGCTGCAGCCAGAAGCAAACTTAGCTATATTAAAATAAAGAGTGTACTTTTTTGTAGAGCATATTTGCTAGCAGCATTGTTGACTATCGAGCCATAGTCAAGCATGAGAAGGAGATTAGCCTGGCAATTTTGACCTTAGAAACATAGAAACATAGACTTTGACAGCAGATAAGGACAGCTTGGCCCACCCAGTCTGCCCATTTCACCTCGGTGTCAGGGTCAAGAAGTGACAGACTCTGAGGGAACCCCATTTTTGGGAACTGAGAAAGTGGTGTGCTGGAGGTGAGTTTCAAAGGAGAGGGAGGGGTCAAGGTGTATTCCGAGGTACTTGAAGGATATGATGTTTTCAAGAGGGAACCATTTCCAGTGTTGACACTAAACAAAGGAGATAGCTTGGTGAGATTTTGTTTGGATCCAAACAGCATGGACTGAGTTTTTGGTAGATTTAGGTTCCTTTTTCCATGAGCGAGCCAAGCTTGTAGAATGGCAAAGGTGTTGCCGAGGGATTCGTTGATGGAGACAGTATTATTGCTATGGCTATAGAGGACATCACCGTTGGCATAGTGGAGAGATTGTACTGGACTGCAGATGCTAGGAAGATCATTAATGAAAACTGAGAATAACAGAGGCCCTAGAATGGAGCCTTGGGGGACTCCACTACAGACAAGATTTGTGCTAGAAATGCTATTGCCAATATTAACTGCCTGCAGACATTGGTGCAAGTAGTCTTTGAACCATGCTATGGCAGGGGACCCTATTCTAAATGACAAGAGTTTTGAGATGAGTAGTTTATGGTCGACAAGGTCGAAGGCTTTTGTCAGAGTAATGAACATGACACCTGTGACGTGACCTATTTACGTTGCCTAGTAGATGGTGTCAGTGAAGGTTATAAAGGCAGTGTCTGCACTGCGGCCTTTATGAAAGCTGTGTTGTTCCAGGCAGGTGAGGTCATGAAGCTGCAGGTAATCGGTGAGTTGGTGGTGTATGATTTTCTCTTGCAACTTGGCTAGAGCTGAGAGAATCAAGATTAGGCGGTAGTTTTCGAGCGAAGTAATTTTCCCTTTCTTGTGCAGGAGGACAGCTGCGGATGTTTTCCAGAGGAATGGCATGGTACCACAAGCAAAGGACAAGTTGAAGATTTTTGAGATGGGAAGTGCAATTTGGGGAGCAGCAAGTTTGAGGACTCTAGGGAGAAGACTAGTGGGTCCGGCTGATTTATCGGTTTTGAGAGTGAGGAGTAATTTAAACACTTCCTGATGCGTGACCATTTTGATGTAGAAAGATGGTGTTTGGGGTCAGATTGTGTCTTGTCATGGTTGGGATCAGTGTGACTGTTTGATCTGTAATTAGACAGGTCACAGAAAAAGTCATTGAAGAAGGTGGCGATTTTTAAGGGGTCAGTAAAGGTGGTTTCATTCTGTATGATGGTGATAGTATGGGGGTGATTCTGGCCTTTAAGTAGTGCATTGATTGACTGTCAGATCTTTTCAGGGTTATGTAAGTTTTGTGTCTGTTGGGATTTAAGGTACTGACTTTTGGTACCGTGTATTAAATGCTTACATTTGTTGCATATATATCTGTAAGTGTTTAAATCAGAGGTGTTGTTTGAGACCTTATATTTAGTCCAGGATGTATCCCTTTTATACACAAGGGCAAATACAGTATGTCCTTTGTGAGCCACGGGAATTTTTTAGCTTTAACTCTATGAGTGCGCAGGGGGGCATGCTTATCAAGCACTGATGTGAAGGCCTGGATAAAGAATTTGAGGACTCTGTTGATATCAGGGGCTGTGTCAGGGTGGGACCAATTGATGTCATGCAGGTTGGACAGGAAAGAGTCAGTGTGCAGGTATGAGACTTTCCTATATGAAATGATCCTGGGGATGGAGTGTTTAGGGGCGCTGTTGTGCCATTGACAGTATGTGGCATGGTGGGCCGGCCCGCCGGCGCAGCGGTTGGATTTCCGTTTGCGGCGTTGACTGCCCAGAGTTCGAGAGCGGACCCTGGTCGCCGGAGGGCCGGCCGGGGGGAGTAGGATCGAGCGTCCGATGGACAGCTCTCCTTCTCCGGGGGGAGGGTGTGGGCAAGCATTCGGCACTTTGGGGACCCCTAGCGGAGGCCGGGAGTTCCAGGCAGCCGACGCTAGAAGTGAGAGGGTCGGAGGCAGGGTGGACGCCTGATGCCGGGCTGTACCACCCCCGGGCCCCGAACAGGAAAATGGACGGGCTGCCAGCCACCCCTCAATGAAGCCCACCACAGCTTCAATTAGCCCCCAGGCCAGCCTCCACCTATCCCAGTGTCCTGCGGTGGTGTCTCCCTCCGCATCCCGCAGCCCCGCCATGGGGGGTAAGCCAAGGGGTACCGGAGGGCCCAAGGCCGATTTGGGGGGTGGAAGCCATTGGCCCATGACCGAGCCGAAAGTACCGGGTGGCTGGCAGCTAGGTGGGATAAAGATCGAAACTAAAAAAAAAAAAAAGTATGTGGCATGGTGATCACTGACTGAGTCACTTAAGACTGCTGAAGTGAGGATTCTTTCAATATTGTTAACCAGGATCCAGTCCAAGAGTGTGTGTTTACCTGTCTTGTGATTTTATCTAGTCAGGGATTGTATGATTTGCTGAAGTTGACCTGAATTTAGTACATCCATGTAAGTAGATATCTTATCTAGCCAATGCAGATTAAGATCACCAAGTATGATTCATTTGGTAGCTAGAAAATTATTGAGCATGTGGGTTAGGTCATGTAGGCTATTGAGCCCTACTTTGGGTGGGTTGTATGCTCAGGTGATACATAAGGATTTTGGGCCTAGGGTGATATTGATGGAGAGCCATTCACATGAGGTGCTAATTGTGACGTGGACAGCCAGTTCTGAGTGCTGTATCATTTTGTTTTAAATATAAAAATGTATTACTAGTTGTCTCTGCTGAAAATCTGGTGCTCTTAGAATGACCTCACTCTCCTCCCCCCAGGTTTCAGCTGAGAGATGAAAGCCATGAGAAAAATGCTGAAAACAGCATGTGAGAACACTCACACAGTTTTAGATACTAGGTGTTACATGGAAGGCCTTAATCAAAGACCTCCTGTTTTTTTCTGAGTTAATTACAGCTGCAGTTGCTAAAATGGAAGATCATATCTATTTTATGATGTTGGAGGGAAAACCCAGCTTATGATACAGGAGTGTGAAAATCATAAAGATGCTTTCATGTACTGGAAGGGGGAAGCTTATTATGAGATCAACAAAGTGTCATTTGAAGGACATGATTTATGCTGTGGTTGCAAAATGTAATACTTTAAAAAGACATCTTGTTTTTTCATTAGATATGTTTTTATATATAATCTGACAGAGGAGAAGCTAGATGACCTCACACAAAAGGGGTTGGCAATTAGAGTTTACTTTAAGGAATAATTCTGTTTTACTTAGAGACATTTTTATCTAAACTCTGACCAGGAAAGATCTGTGAGCACTTTTCAACAAGTCTTTAGAAAGAGAGTCAAATCTAAGTACTGTAAGTAGGAATTTGCACTGTTTAAACCTTGTTCTTTTAAAAGATTTGTATGTCTTGTGATATAACAGTTCTGTATTTTGGTGTTTTACATATTTTTATCTATTTTTAGTAAAACTCTTTTTAGAACATATTTGGTCTGTCTTTGAATTTCTTTTAGTTGCAAGAAAAGTATATATGGATAAAGCAGACAATAGACATAAGCTTGAATGGTGATACCAAACCGGAAAGAGAAGCGTTTTAAATCTGAGGTCTTTATTAAAGTTTTTAAGGGTTCATCTCTGTATACCTGGTTAGGTGCCCGTAGGCAAAGATATCTGCCCCCCCGAAGACAGAAATATCTCAGCCTGTACATTGGGTGCGCTAGCAAGAAGTTAACAGTTTGAATCCCTCCAAGACTTGAGACCAAAGGTTGATCCGAACTCACAAAAATACAAGAGGGTTACCTTGTTCTGTTAAACTGTTCACAAGACTGTGCTCGGAGGTTGGCACTTTGTGAGTAGAAGGGCTGACCTGCTGAGTGGGTTTGTGACTGATTGGTTGGCAGCAGTGGCATAATTCTGGTATCCCAAGCTTTTATTGTTCTGTGTCAGCTGAGACCGTAGCTCTCTTGCAAAGAAATAAAAAAAGGCAGAGGTTTATTTTAAAAGGAAACAGAACTATATGTCACTTGGTGTACAGTCAGGTTCCTACCCATTTTTTTTTTCTAAAGTACAGTCAGAGTAGCAGTAGTCTGGAAAGATGACTTCCAACTACAGCAGGCACACCGTAGATTACTTAAGGCAGTTGTACGGGGACAGAGGAGTCCCGTTCAAGGTGAAAGCAAGCAAGCAGAGCCTCATAGATGCCCTGATGGTAGCAGATACCCAGAGCAGCGAGTCACCAACCATGACTGGAAAGGACCAAACCTCAAGTGTGGAAGGGCTAGCGGCCAGTGAAGGGTCCAGAGCCAATGAGGAGGGCAACAGAGCCACTGTCAGTGAAGGGCCACAGCAGCAGGGGAAGGTCACCAGTATCCTGAATCCAGAGGTGCTCAGGCTACAAATTGAGTTGTGCAGGATGGAGCTGGAGTTCCAGGAGAAGAGAGAGTGAGAGAAGCGAGAGGCGGACCATGAGGCAGAGGAAGAATGCAGAGAGGCAGAGCGAGAACAAAGAGAAGCAGACTGTGAGGAGCATGAGTGCCAGTGAGTTGCAGAGGAGAAGAGAGAGGAGCACCAGAGGCAACACGAACTGGAGAAGCTACAACTCTGACCAGCGGCACCAGAGCAGGTAAGTGGCTTGGGTTTAACTGGGACTGCAGGACTGGGTTACAAATTGAACTCCAAATTAATAGCTGAATTTAAGGAGGGAGAAGATATGGATGCTTTTTTAAATTCTTTTGAAAAAGTTTGTATTCAGGCTAAAATTCCTAGAGAGTCCTGGAGCTTCCAGCTATCCCCGCTACTTACCGGGAAAGCTCAGGATGCATTGGGTCAAATGGACAATGAGGACAGCAATGATTATAGCAAGCTAAAAGCTGCACAGTTAAAAAAGTTTAAATTAACTGCTGAATCATACAGAGTTAAATTCTGTAAGCTCAGGAAAAGCCCTGATATGCGCTATGAGGAGATAGCCACAAAACAACGTCAGTTTTTAAAACGTCGGTTGGAAGGAATTGAGGAAAACTGTTGATAAAATTGAAAATGTGATTTTATTAGAACAGTTTTATTGGGCTTGCCCAGCAGAGCTAAAAACCTGGCTAGAGGACTGAGATCCCAAGACAGTGCAAGAGGCTGCTGAACTCTCGGACTGCTATGCCAAGAGCAGACCTGCTCTGAGATTGAATGGGGCAGGCATGGCAGCACAGAAAGGGAAAAGTGTGCCTTCAGGGCAGCTAAAACCCTCAGTGCCTCCACCAAAACCAGTTACCCCCAGGTTTCAACGAAATGATTTCTCTGAAGTAAGAAATGCCTGTTGGTTGTGTAAAGCAACTGGGCATATTGCCAGACAGTGTCCCAAAAAGGTGAGCCATAATTCACAACAGTGTGCTAGAAAAGAAGTGGGTTGTTTGTGTGTCCCTGGGAGCATGCCAGTGAACATGAGGGAACACATGCACCCAGTCATGGTAAATGGTGTGCAGACGCAAGGGTTAAGGGACACAGGGGCATCTCTGACATTAGTAAAGGGGGATCTGGTACAGCCTGCTCAGCTTATACCCAATAAATATGCCACTGTCCAAGGGTTCACTGGTGAAGAGAAAATATTACCCCTCGCTAGTGTTCTTTTAGACTGGGGTGAAAAAGGGGAAACTGTGCAACAGGTGGCTGTAGCCAAAATATTAGCAGTGGATGTGATCCTGGGTAACAATCTCCAACAGTGGATGGTATGTGCAGTTACCTGTAGCCAAGTGGCAAGGGAAAATTGTAGTTCCCTGAACCCCACAGAAGCCATTGCGGAAACCACTGGGAGGCTGGTTCCCCAGCTTGTGTCTCCAGATGGGGAGACTGATAAAAAGGGGGTAGAAATTTCCCCGGTAGCAAATAACCACACAGCTACGGAAGGTTACTCTGAAGAGGAAGGGGTGACCAATTATCAGAGGGTTGGGATTGACAGTGATCCTGAGGACCCTGATGCTAGTGCTAGGGACCCTAGTTTAGCGACTGAAGGAGACCTGTCCCATACTTTGGGAATATATGAGGGGTTTGCAGCTGCTCAGAGGGATGACCCTAGTTTAGAAAAACTGAGGACTTGGGCAGACTCAAGCGGTGCTCAGGGAGGTGACGGCAGACATAAGGTTTATTGGGAAATGGACTTATGTATACTCAGGCAGTACAGACAGAGGGAGGGATACTAGGCAGGCAGCTTGTCGTTCCCCAGTGATATCGTGAGCAGTTGCACAAAATTGCACATGATATTCCCTTGTCTGGTCATCTGGAAATTGCGCGCACTATGCAGCAGTTAGCCCAGAATTTCTACTGGCCTAACTTCACCCAGCAGGTGAAGGAGTATTCCAGGTCTTGTCACCGGTGCCAAGAAATAGAGAAGGCGGGCAAGAAAACCCAAGCTGCCCTGATTCCCTTGCCCATGGTGAAGGAGCCATTCGAGAGAGTGGGAATGGATATTGTGGGGCTTTTAAATACCCCCAGCTCCTCAGGGAAGAGATTCATCCTGACTGTGGTTGATTATGCCACCCAGTACCCAGAGGCAGTCACCCTATCCTCACTGAGGATGAACAAAGTGGCAGATGCCTTACTTGGGATTTTCTCCCGTGTTGGCTTTCCGCAGGAGGTAATCACCGATCGAGGCGGTTCCTTCATGTCGGACCTGATGAAATGTTTATGGGAGAAGTGTGGGGTGGTGCAGAGATGCATGACACCGTATCATCCACAAGCCAATGGACTTGTGGAAAGAGTCAATGGTACCCTAAAGTCGATGCTCTGGGCGTTTGCTGAACAGCATGGGAGGGTCTGGGAGAAATACCTTCCCCACCTGTTGTTTGCATACAGGGAGGTGCCCCAAGAGTCAACAGGATTTTCCCCCTTTGAACTCTTATATGGATACCAAGTACGTGGGCCCCTAGACTTGATCTGGGAGGACTGGGAAGGCAAGTGCGCCACCCAGGGAACTCCCATAGTGGATTATGTCCTTAGGTTTAGGGAAATGCTGGAGGAGCTTTATGGGGACAGCCCAGAGCAACCTAGCAGCTGCCCAACAGAAACAAAAAGTGTGGTACGACCGCAGAGCCAGAGCTCACTCGCACATGGTGGGTCAGGAAGTCATGGTCCTTATTCTGGTCCGGAAAGACAAGCTGCAAGCTGAGTGGGCAGGACCGTACAAAGTGGTTAGGAAGGTAAATGACGTGAACTACATTGTGGAGTTACCTGACAGAAGACAGACAGAAAGAATGTACCATGTCAACATGATGAAGCCATATGCAAATAGGGCTGACATGGTGTTTGCAGTGTGTAGTTATGGGGAGGGGACGGACGAAGGAGACCCCCTTCTGGATTTACTGGAGGAAAGTGAGCGGGAGTCCTCTGTTGAGGCAGTTAAATTGTCTCCCCAGCTGGCCCTGGACCAGATCCAAAAAGTAAAGGAGGTTTTAGCTGACTTTGCTTCGTTGTTTAGCGCTAAGCCTGGACTAACCCCCTTAATGGCTCACGATGTGGAGCCAGGGACACAGACGCCCACACGGCGGACAGCATATTGGGTGTCAGAGGCTGCCCAAAAGGACATTAGGAGGGAAGTGGAGGAGATGCTGGAATTAGGGATAATCCAGAGATCCCACAGCCACTGGGCCTCACCCGTAGTCCTTGTACCTAAGCCAGATGGCTCAACTAGTTTCTGTGTGGACTATCATGGACTGAATGCAGTCATGAAGTCAGACGCCCACCCCGACGCCCCAAACAGATGAACTCCTAGACAGGTTGTGAGGAGTGACCTACCTTACGACTATTGACCTGACCAAGGGGTACTGGCAGGTAGAACTGACAGACGGAGCTAGGAAGTGGTTGCAGCAGGGTCAGGGTTAGTTTCTATGTCCCCAGCTAATAGTAGGAGAGAACCTAATAAGTGAGACAGTAGGCAGGTACCTTTAGAGAGGCATGCTGAGTGTGAGGTAATGATGTGGTATCCTAGGGTACAAGTGATTCTCTTGGGGGAGGAAACCAAGAACAGGGCTGTTAAGTTGCTGTGAGGATATCAGGAAATGGGAGGCAGAAATAGGGGCAGTCACAAGAGGGGCAACTTGGTGACTGAAATCATGCTTGAGAAGTAATAGCAATGCACAGGAAATAATAGCAGCACAGAGCCCTTTCAAATCCATGATAGTGTTCTGCCTATGTGGGGTAGGAAAGGAAAGGAATTATGAGGGAGGGAGGTTATGTGTTCCAGTATAGTACAGTTGGTGCAGGAAAAGGTTATGTGAGCAGTTCACAAAATGTGAGTGGGTGGTATGAATCTGGGCATAAGAGGTCATTCTTGGTGTTGTGTGTTTAATTCTGGAACTTGTTATCAGGTACACAATGGTGAGGGAGGCTATTCTGTACAGTAGATACCTCTTATTGGATTTCTACATCCTTGATAAGAAGAGGTTGAGCGGTATGTGTTTTTAAGATCAGTTACAAGAACTGCTTACTCTACAGAGTTTAGTAGTACAGACTGACTTCAGCTACTTTATGTGGAGAGATTAAAAATGCTGCTGTGAAGGAGCTCTGAAATTGTGTGAAGCCAGTAGGGGTGAGTTGGGGCAGACCAAACATGCACTTTGGGACATTGCGTCTGGAGAGGATTTCCAAACTCTGTGAAGCCAGTAGGGGGCAAGTTGGGGCAGAGCAAGTATGCAATCTTATGGGGGTGTAAAAGTACACTGATTGTTTTTGTTTTGCCTACCACCTATATAAGACAGATGACCTTAGGGTGGGAGGGTGGCAGGGGTGGGCAGAGTCTGATGGTGCCACGCAAAGTGTAGTGGAACTCAGACTGCTAGTGCTGCTTGGATTGGGTGCACCAGGGCCATGCATTCAAGGTAGCATTTCAAAATGCGCTGCTACCTTTCCTACCTGAGGATGCTGGTGAGGGCTTCAGGCACTGCGGCCCTCTCCTGAATTCCAGGGATCCAACTGCACTGGGAAGAGGAAAACAACCCGAAGGTGAGTGAGCTGCTCGAAGCAGCTGAAGGGACAGGCTGTAATTTGAAAAAGGAGGAGGAGTGGGGTAGAAGAGAGGGGGGCCTGCTAGCGTGCAGCAAGGAGGGGGGTGAAGCAAGTAGAAGAGCAAAGATACAGGAATTATACAGGCACCATTTTACATTTGAATGAACTTCACTAGCTGTAACTGAGGCGTAAGGAAAGTGAGCAGTAGATCAGGCAGTCCTGGCTAATATATTACAGCTGTAAGGGCACAGTGAAATAATTATCCATGAGCTCTACACAGAGCAACAAAACCACTTAAACAACAGGCAGTGCTGCGTTCTGAAAGCAGGCAAGGAGCAACAGTAGATTTCATCCAAGCTGGAATGGTGAAATCATTCTATCAGAACCCCTCGCTCTGAAAGCACACCATACACAGGGCTAAATGTACAGTGTGATGTTCGGTAATTCAGTGCCCCAAATAACAATCAGATGAGCTAGATTTCATGTACAGGTAAGCTGGAATGGTGAAGTCGTCCTATCACAACCCCTCACTCTGAAAGCACACTATACACAGGACTAAATGCAGAGTATAAAGTGTGGTAAATCAATGCCCTACAAAGCAAGCAGCATAGCTTGGCCAACTGCTAGTGCTGCTTGGATCAGGTGCAGTAGGGCCATGCATGCAAGGTAGCATTTCAAAATGGCACTGCTACCTTAGGATGGAATCCTACCTGGGGATGATGGTGAGGGCTCCAGGTGCTGCAGCCCTCTCCTGAATTCTGGAGGTCCAACTGCATATTACATTTTTGGTTCTGGTTTTCATTATCCTTCTGATTTGCCTGACCTGACTCAACCCAACAGAACAAGAAAATCCAACCCACACTCCCCTAGTTGTGACATAACCTCTACAACGCGTGAGCTGCCTTTTACTTCAGTGTAACTCAGTAGTGCACTGGTTGGAACCAAAGGATCAGGAGTTTAATTCCAGGTAAAAGCCCAATAATTTTACATTTTCAGCAAGAAATCATGGTTCAGGTCCTGACAGTGACTTAAACACGTCTATCAATTTTTTGCAGGATTTTCAGTAGAGTGGGGATTCATGGTGGTGTACAGTCGGAATAGAAATTTACATTAAAAACAAACTTAGGTAAAGTTTATCTTAATTCAGTGCAACAGTTGGGGGGGGACTTCACTGCATGTATAACATGCTGACAAACTGTAGCAAAACAGACATTATTGATCCCTGAAAACTATTTTTTTAGTCCATAAAATACATTACTACTGTATAATTTTGATTTTTATATCGCAAGTTAAGAAACAATAACTTTAAAATGTTCATGAAAATTTTACTCTGTGGGATTTAGTTCATAAAATTCAGGTCCATTCTCTGGCACCTACAGCTCAAGGAGGGCTCTAATGTAGCCTTGAACATGCATGAAACATATCTGAATAAAATAAACATTCATTAAAAATCTACTACATGTCATAACTGAACTCTTAACTTTTCTGTTTCAAAGACCAGCTTTCTCCAAATAAGCTACAGAAAATTTAGATTCAGGCATGACCTTGCATGGAATATATATTTAATTCAGTGTGAGTACCAAACCTGGTGAGGAGATATGTTGGTGGAACACTGTTGATAGTCTGAAGGTAGTTGAATGAATGTGTTATTTTGACTGTAATCCGTACTTTGGCCATTCACATTCTCTGTCCCATGGGGGACTATAACCCTGTCAGAGTACTGTGAACACAAAAGAATCCTCTTGAGGAGGGTTCCACCCCTAGAGGTGCGGAATGAACAAAATTTCTTTAGGCTAAATGTACCTTAGGAAGGAGCCCAAGGAGAGACACATGCCACTGGAGAGGGAGGGAGGGGAGTGTGCTAGAGCAAAGAAAAAAATGCTTCCGAATCAGGCTGGAGGAAGCTGGCTTAAATAGCCCAGAAAGAGGTGTGTGGCTGGTAGCTCCTATCCATTGAACTGCAGGCATGGCCTTTGTGTTCAGTGGACATACATAACTTGGTGAGGAGTTATGCTTATGCATCATTGTTGATAATTTGAAGGTAGTTGAATTAATGTGCTGTTGGACTGATATACATGGATATTTTGTTTGTTTGCACTGTGTGTCCCACTGGAGACTACCACCCTGTAAGAGTATTGTGAAGAGGGTTCCACCCCAGAGGTGCCATAGGAACATAGTTCTTTTAGGCTAAAGGTACCTTAGGAAGGAGCCCCAAGGAGATAGGCATACCGCTGGAGGTGGAGGGGAGGATGGTGAGGCAAAGAAACTGTTTTTCTGAATGAGGCTGGAGGAAGCTGGTTTAAATAGCTCAGGAAGTGGGGGTAGCTCCCAGCCACTGAACTGTAGGCATAGCCTTTGTGTTATATTAATGAATATAAAAATTGTACGTACTGCGGGAATCAAACACATAACCTGTTATTTTAAAACCCAGCTCTTTACCCACTACAGTAAAGGATATTCCACAATCCTGTCTTGAACTTGCTTCCTAATGTATGGCATATCATAGAGTTGCATTGAATCTGGAAAATAAATAGTTATTAAATTTTTCTTTAAGGGTGCCAGAGTTCAGATATAGTGCATTCCCTAGTTTATGTCAAGTACTACCGTAATGTAGGTTTGTGTGAAAATTAGACATCTTTTACCTTATGATTTGCTTTTTCAAATTGGAGAAAGAGGAGAAATATATTTTCTCCACTTTTCAGCTATATCATTCTCAGAAAATAGAACGCCTACTGTATGTGAATGTCTTTTAGCTCCTAAAAAATCTACCTCTTTCCTCAAAACATTTTCATATTCCTTTAACACATTTTTTTAAAGCTGTGATGTGCCACAGTTGTGGAATATTGGTGTACAAATTGGTGCCAGCAAGTGTCACCAGAAACCACTTATCTTTCACATATCAATTTCCATGATCTGTAAAATGTCTGCAGTGTCCTGCAAGTATGAACCAAAACTGCAAGCAATCTCCTGGATGTGAGCATCCACATATCGGTCGAGTGGCTCTGTCAGAGACCCCATGCTCAAGCACAACAGGGTGACCCTGAAGGAATTCTCTATTTTTATGAACCTTCAGAAGAGTATACAATGTCACTTTTTCTGGAAGTTGTACTTTGAGATACAATATTCACAGGTGTGTCTTGTTATTAAACTTTTAGTAATAGATGTAGTCAGAAACACATCAATTATTTGTTTAAACACATTTATAGGATGTTATTTAACTTTCTGTAATACTCCTTGTTACTTAACTGACCCAACATTTCTTGTTTGTACTACCCAGTATTCATTATTACGACAGAGCCACCTATATCCGCAGGCAATATCATAATAGATTAATTCTGCTGCAACGATGCAATGTGCAATTAACATATTCAGGGTTTTATTTTATATTTACATAAAATATCTAAGTCCTTTTCATATAACTGCTGAAAAACATTTACAGATTTGTTAGATGTGGTGCAAACTTTGATTTTGGCTTCAATGGCTGCAGACTGTTAGACATCACTTGCCCACTCCCAGCAACATTAGTTACTGGTTCCATTTGGTTGACTTCTTGGCTCCCTTCAGGAATGCCTACATGAAACTAAGCAGTGAGATTTAAAGTATGAGTAAACATTCTTAGATCAATAATGGTTTCAAATTCATTTTAAAACATAGACCCTTTTGCAAGACTGTAGTTTCAGACACAGTCAATGTATAATTGGAGATGTTAATCAGTTTAAAGGGAATCTGTACCATGTAGCCTCACATTGTAAATATGTGAGCCTTGCATGTTCAGCTGTTAACACATGGTGAAGAGCAGTTATGTTAGTGCCCCACAAAATATGTTTTACAACAAATTAACATCCTCTGAAGCACAGCGCCATTTTAACTCAGTTCGGGCATTCTGTGCGGCAAATGTGGCTCCTGTGATGAGGTCCATGCCTCACCACCTAATGACAGCATGGACGTCTCCGTAATGCGCTCTCATGTACTAAGATAAATAATTCTATATTGTGAATTCCAGCGCTCGGTTTTACAGGAGACACCATTATAGAGGCTCATACAGCTGTCCTGCACCACAAATTATATTAATAAGGTACTGTTTACATTTTTTCGAACCTTCTCCATTATAAAGCATACAGTAGGCATAGACGTGCACACTCACTGCTGAGGGTGCTGGGGCTGACGCATCGCGGGAAGAAGCTGTGTATATCAATGGAGATATGGGGCTCTGCACACAAAATAAATATTTAAACACAGAAGGACATTTTCTCACCCATTTCCCACACGAGCTAATAGAGGGCCAAGGGCACTAGCATCGGGGTATGCACACTGTTACTGGGGACTAGAATAAAGAGCTCAATGTGCGCTGCAGTGTAAGAGGACTGCCACACAGACGTCCATGCTCTCACTAGGTGGTGAGGCATGGGCGTCATCACGGGAGCCACGTTTACTGCACGGAATGCCCGAACCAAGTGAAAATGGTGCTGTGTGGTGTTGTGCTTTGAGGGTGTTCATGGTTGTAAAACCTATAATTAGGGGTTCTAGCACCTCTAGTTTTTAGCATGTGTTGACAGATGACCATGTAAGGCTCACTTATTTACAATGTGAGCCTGCGTGGTACAGATTCCCTTTAAGTTGTTCTGTGTCAAGTTTATCATTCTGCTGCTCCTCAGCTAGTAATTAATAATTCCTCTGCTTGCCTCTTCCTCTGTTCCAGCCTCTCCTGTTGAAATATCCTGCTCTGTAATTTCTGCATGTGTTTCCTGCTCCCCCTTTTCTTCCTTCTGGTTCCCTGATACTAGTTGACCAGGGGTTGTGCTGCATGGGTCTGTAACTGTTCGGTTGTGATTGTGCTGTACTGGGAACATTCTGCTGTGGTTGTGCACATGGAATGGGGGTATCTTCCTCTAAAAAAAAAAAGAGACAGAGGAATTTCTTTTAGTCATTGAACCACTGGTGAAACCTGGTTCACTGTTTGTGTTAGACTTCAAACTGAATCTTGGAGGGTTATTACAGTGTAACCCCATTTATCCAAACATGCTGGGGGACATCAGAAATGTTTGGATAAACGGGATTTCGGATAAATGAATTATGGATGTGTCAGAATTCACTCATTGCCACAACGGAGTACTGTAGTCAGACAGGCATTTCATTTTATTCTCACAGGTAAAAAATGTTAAAAAATATACTGTATATCAAAAAACATAAAAAAACATACAGCACTGTATAAAAAAGAGGTTATACTTTACATGTACAGTACTGTCCTTAGAGTTCTTAAAGTTTTTTTAAGGTAGTTCACAATGGAGCATTGTTTTTTCTTCTCATTGCGCTGTCTCACAACACATGGCCACAACTGCCTAAGCAGCAGCAGCTGCACTCCGTCGGCATCAGGATGACTCTCCAGCGAGGAGATACATTTGTCGAAGGAGTCAGCAGCCTCTGCATCTGTGGGTAGTGGTGGTGGGGCTGGCACATCCTGGTCAGCTGGATCGTCTTCTCCCTCCATCATGTCTGTATCGACCTCATTCTTTACTGCCTCTGTGATGTCAGTGTCTGACATCTCCCAGTATCCTGTCTCCAGCTCATCAGTCACCATCCAATCCTCAACTGCGCCTGCTAGAAAATCCATCTCCTCGGCAGCCTTTTGCAGAGCTACAGTGGCATCAGCTAGCTGATCATTTTCTGGCTTAATTTCTTCTTGCGCAGCAGGCTGTCAGGGCTGAAGCAGCAGGTTGATTTGTGCCAGCATTTTTTTTATTTTCTTAGGCCTCACCTCCCTCTAAGCATTTGGCCAACATCATCAGAGCATCCTTGCTAGTTACACATTTTATAATCTCCACTAGAGTGGATTGGTCATTTTCCTCACTCAGTACAGTGGTTAGAGGTTTTGTATGATAGATACATTTTACTGTGTCTAGGATACCCTGATCCATGGGCTGGACCAATGCCTTTGTATTAGCTGGCACGAATTCACAATGGATCCAGCCATCAGTAATCGGTAAATTTTCAGAACTGGGATGTGCTCTGGCGTTGCCAATTAACAAAATGGCCCAGAGTGGCAGTCTCTTTGAGCGCAAGTGAGATTTTATGGACGGCACAAAACTGAAAAAAAACATTCTTCGAACAAGTCTGCTGTCATCCAGGTGCCATGCTGTGAATGGTAAAGTGCAGAAAGGCTAGACATGTTAGTGTGTTTGAAGCACCTTGGATTCTGTGACTTGCTGGTGATAAGAAGGAGCAGCTCGTGTGTGCTCATTGCATTGCTAGCGGCTAACGCAGTGAGATGCTCCTTATTTGTTTTGTGTCCTGGAGTGTGTGTTTCAGAGGAGGAGGAGCAGGAGGCTAGTGTCTTTTCAGGTAGTATACACCAAAAACTGCTGGTCTTATTGGCATTGTACAGTTGTGTGTCTACTAGCCCCTCATTAGCTATCATATCTTGAAGCTTTTTTCTGAATGGCTTCACTGATTCTGTACAGGATGACATGATCTCACCTGCCGCAGCCAATTGCCTAATGCTGTGTCTGTTCTTAAAATAATTTAGCCACTAGCAGAAAAGGAGTAGTTTACATTCATCTAGCGATGGAACTGTAATGCCTTCTCTTTCAGGATTGTTCTTGATATTGGAGTGCCCTTAGTTCAGTTCTGAATGAACCACATGAAAATCACTTTGTCCAGTTCCTCGTCATGACAGGGTCTCATCAGCTTCCTGTTTTCATGACTGAGGCCGCAATCCATTGTCACCGCAAATTCCCTCAGTTTGTCCTTAGCTTTACGGATATCACAGACAGTGGCGTTTCCAGTGCCAAACTGGCAGGCCACCTCCACAACTTTTTCACCATTCTCAAGGCATTCAGTCATCCGTAGATTTGCTGCAATGTCAAGCACTGACCTTTTTCTTTTAGCCATTTTCACAACAAGCTAAGGACACCGAGCACAATGCAGCAACAGTGGGGTGCCAGACCAAGTGCAGTAAGTTCAGCCGCAACTACACAGTCTAGATATAAGGTGTTAATTAATTAATTAACACATTAATGCAGCCTGGCAGGTGAGAAGGGGGTAGCGGAACACTCGATCTGTACAAGAAAGAAGAAAGGGAAAGCAAATGACCAATAAATCATCTGTGAAAGTTGACGGTTTGTAACAGATTAAACTGTCATGCATAAAAATGCATGGGAACAACACAAGGCAGTTTTGGATAATAGAGAGATTCAGATAAAAGGGATTTGGTTAAACAGGGTTACACTATATTCTTTTTCCATTGCATGATATCACCCTGCTTAAAATCAGCACCATTTCTAAGAAACTTCCACTTTTTGGTGTTACTGATTTTTGTATCATAATACTTGATTGCATCTTACAGTGTTTGTCTATAATCTGCATATTCTGTGTGAGAAGAAAACAGACTTACAGTTTGCTCTTTTTGTTGCAACTCTGCATTGCTCTTGGCTTCTGTCTTTGCTGCATCTTCTAGAATTAACTTTATTTGGACTGTTGATGTATTGAGTAATGCTTTTGCCATTTTTCCATAAAGGTTGTTGTTTTTTAATTTTTTCTATTGAAAGTCAGCATTTTAGTTATTCACAGGCCCCTTGGGACCCATCCCACATCAAGATATGCTTCCATTGATACCTTGCCAGTACAGCCTCTGGGTTCCATGTGCTGTTCACTCCAGTGCAAAAAATGTATCTTTAAAGCCAATGTCCATATTACTTACTGCCTGTTCAGGCTGACTAGTGGTTGTCAATACTCTGGGCTGTTGCCGGCCCGGTGGCAACAAGGGCTGAGGTGTTGGATGCCTTACCTCATGCTACACTGGCAACCCATGTTTGGGAACAATCATGGGTCACCGGGGGTCGGCAGTGGAAGAGAGGGATCAAGCATCCAAGGGACCGCTCTCCCTCTCTGGGAAGGGGGGACTCCAGTGGTCGGTGCACTTCTGGCCCCTAGCAGAGGCTGGGGGGGGGTAATGTGCCAATCATGGGCAAAGGGGGCTGAGATGGGGCAGACACTGGAATGACTGCATGCAAATGCATGCACACTCCCTCCACTGGCATCATTGCACGCCCCTCTCATGTAAGGGAGCAAACATGGAAAATGGTTCCGCCGCTCATGCAGAGTGAAGCAGCCACCTGCTGCAAGCCCCAACCCTGAATAGCACACCCTGAACTGGATCCGATTCAAGGTGAATGAGTTTAGAGGGATTCCTCACTATCCCACCATGGGGGGGGGTAATCTGTGTGGAAAGAAGGGATGCTGCCTGATCTTGGGGTGTGGGGCTGGATGGGTGGCTGGTGATGAGAGCCGACCGGGGGACCTGGGGCAGAAATGGATAAAGAGAAAAAAAATACTCTGGGCTGTTGCAAAGGCAGATTAACATTACCCATGTTAAAAAAGAGAGAGTCTATTAAAATGTTCCTGACATTCCTATTAACCCCACTAAGGCTTGGCATGTCAGTAATTATTCTAAACTAGCAAAACTTGATGCTTTTTGTGTTTCCCCTGCCTCCACCACCTGGCTCACTACCTCCCTAGTAGAACCCAGATGGTCTGCCTTGGTGGTGCCACCTCCCCCCCTCCTGCCTGTCTCTGTAGGCATCCCAAGAAATCTGTCCTTGGCACCCTCCTCTTTTCCCTCTTCATTAACTGTCTCCTGTCAGAGGGCCTATCCTGTAAATCACTCCTCTATGCCGATGACTTAATACTATACCAAAGTGACTCCTCGCTATCTGCCACTCTTATCAATGATTTCTGCAAGGCACATTGTTGGTTCTCCACCAAACAACTGTTGGCAAATGCTGCCAAAACAAAGGCCATGCATTTTGGTTCCAAACCAAAACTCTCTGCCCTTGCCCACAATGGCAGCCTTCTCACTGTCAAATCCCTAGATGGATCTTCCCTTGACACTATTCCCACCTTCAAGTATCTGTCCCTATCCTACACGGACCACATTGCCTCATCAATCAGGTGTCTCAACCAGAAGATAGGGCTCTGCTATCGCCTGATGGACCACCTCTCACTGGAAGCCCGCCTTGCTATTGCCCATGGCAGCCTCCTCGCCCTCCTTGACTATGGCTGCCCAGTGTGCTCCCTCACCTCCATTACCAACCTGAACCACCTGGACGCTACCTACAATTGTATATGCCACCTTGCCCTATGCACCCCTCTCCTTACTTGCCACTGCTCTCTTTGCCAGTCCCTTAACTGGCTCCCTCCACAAGCGCAGCACTCCTACCTGCTGGCCAAATCCGATGATGATATCTTGCACAATTCCTCCTACTCTCCACTATCCCTTCTTATCCAGCCCAGAAGCTACTGCCACAATCTACATCAGTCTTCCCACCTCCAACAAGAATATCCTAACATAACTATGAGGATGGGCCAAAGAGCCTTTTCCACAGCCATACCCTCACTATGGAACAACTTCCCCTCCTCACTACATTCTCCTGACTCCCCTCTAAATCTATTTCCCTATTAATTATGCACTTTCTGTCCTCCATGACCTGCATCTGCCCTAGGCCACTAGCACGACTGGACCTCTCTTGCAGTCCACCCTTTCCCCTTCCCCCCTCTAGTGCTCTGCTCTCCTGTCCTGAATACTATTTTTATTTCTATTGTTGAATGAGGGAGCAACCTTACCCCGTTTACCTAAATGTTATATACCTTGGTATGCTCAATTGTTGATGTATCTGGTACTGTTTACCTTATATTTTCTCTGTTAGCTTGACCTGCACTGGATTCCCTGTTATGTTCTCTGTATGATCCACACTGTTCTCTCACTGTATTTTATTTATTTATTTAGTTTTTTGTTGACTGGGTAAGTGCTCTAGACAAATCCTGCCTATTTTCAGGCACGACCCGGGGGAGGGGGATACAGATGAATGCCAACTGACCTTGAACCAGATTAAGCTGTTGGTGGTATTTTTAGTGAATGAGGGAAATTTGGCCAGGACACCGGGGAAATTCCCCTATTCTTTTGATAAGTGCCATGGGATCTTTAACATCCACCTGAACTACCACCAATCCAGGCAGATGGGACCTCGGTTTATTGTCTCATCCAAAAGACAGCGCCTCAGAAGTGCAGCACCCCTCTCATGCTGCACTACAGTGTCAGTACTGGGATATTAACCCAAGTGCCAGATGTGGGAACTGAATCCACAACCCTCTGATCTCCTGGCCTCAGAGGCGAGTGTGTTACCTACTGAGCCACTGACACTGCTAGTGTCAGTTTATGCTATTTGTGCCAGTTTCTGGCCTGGGCCATGCCTGAAAAAGACCTTCGGATCAATGAAACAATCCAGTTACCAAATGAATAATTAAATAAATAAAATAAAACTGGATATCACTGAGCTGGTTTAGAAATACAACAGCCCTCAACGCACAAAAAGAAAAACTCTCCAATAATCAAGTCTCCTGCAAGGGTGGGCAAAATTGTAAAGACAAAACACACGGCACTACAGCAATGCAGTAAAAAAAGTCACTTACAGTACTCAGTAATGAAAGTGCAAGAAGCAATCATGTTTTGTTTAATAAATAGCATAGTTAATGTGCCAGCCATAACAATGAGGTGAAAACGCTCAGCGTTACACACCCTAACTTGATACTTTGTCAAGAGCTGCACTAAACTAAAAAAAAATCCAAACATTTATAGTGCAAGACAATACTATTCCATGTGCAAATATAGTGATAAATGTACTTGCACATACTAAAGACTAAAACAGTTAGTGCACAAGTGTCAGGAGAAATGCTGTTTCCATTTAAAAAGCACTTATTAGATCATTTGTCTGGGAATTAACTTGTTTACAGACAAATTTAATTTAAGTAATTTGCTCAAAGGCAATTGATATTAAACATGTTCAAAGTAATTCCTTTTGCATGTATTTTGTATACTGTTTAACTGACATCTCTTTGTTTTCATGTCTCTGCTTTTTTGATGTATTAGGAGGATTGGAATCTAGTAATTACGATGTCTGTCATCACTGCGTACTGAAGTTGTACGATGCAGCTGTGAGCCTGAATGCAGATCGGCCCTTTGGAATTACCTTGAACATGTTTAATGATAGCACTGCCTTTGAGCAAATTATTTCATTAAATTTTAAACAAGTTAATTTCAGGATAAATTAGTGATCTAATGAGTGCTTTTTAAATGGAAACAGCATTTCTCCTGACACTTGTGCACTAACTGTTTTAGTCTTTAGTATGTGCAAGTACGTTTATCACTATATTTGCACATGGAATAGTATTGTCTTGCACTATAAATGTTTGGATTTTTTCTTAGTTTAGTGCAGCTCTTGACAAAGTATCAAGTTAGGGTGTGTAACGCTGAGCTTTTTAACCTCACTGTTATGGCTGGCACATTAACTATGCTATTTATTAAATAAAATATGGTAATTTTTTTGTACTTTCAAGACTGAGTGACATTTTTACTGAATTGCTATAGTGTGTTTTGTCTTTACTACAGTTGGGTCTACCCTTGCACCAGTCTCGATTACTGGAGTGTTTTTTTTTGTTTGTGTGATGGACCTTAACATGTTCACACTGGAGAAAAAAGGCTGAGGGGAAGCATGATGTTGGTCTTGTAGATACACAAGGGTATCAATAAGGCAAAACAGATGGAAGTATTTAATCTGGTGTGCTCCAGCAGGTTGTAAGGGCATGACCTGAAGGTAAAAAGTGATAAAATCAGAGGTAACCTTAGAAGGCACTTCTTCTTCCAGAGATAAGGGAACCTGTGCAGCAGCATAGCAGTGGAGACAGTGGACATGAAGACAATAATGGCTTTCAAGGTATGTTTGGACAAATGTCAGCTAACCAAGATTATCACAGGTTACCCTTGCTAATAAGGTGGCTATAAATGAGTATTGTATGTAACCTCGCCAGGAGTTACATAAATTTTCCTTTAAGAGAGTCTCTCGATCTCTAGAGTGATGCCAATTTCAATGCTCTTGGAGGACTGGGTCAGCTGGTCTGCCCTGGCATTCCAAAGGAAAGCAATCAGTGTTCTATGCTGGAGGGCAAATATTCTGCTGTATCAGAGTTGGTGGGGAGGTACCACTGGCACACAATGCCAGCTCCTACTGTCTGTTTTTCTTTAGAGGCTGGCATCATGAAAAAACTGTTCTTTCATGGCAGCTTGTCAAACAAGAACCTCTAAATGTGGGTGTGGTGCACCTCTCCAGAAGTAGAAAACCCCCTTTGAAGAAACGTTCAGAGGTTCTTCTGTGAGTAAAATAATGTCAGAGAGTGCTGTGGGTCTAAGTTTTGAGGTGATGTTTAATCCTTATTCATATACAGTAAAGTGTGCGAGTTGGCACTCAGCAGTGCCCTCCCTCCACAAGAGAGGGACAGTCCCTGACAGGATATCAGTTCCAGTCAGCAGCAGAAGTTTTACCTCGGAATGAGTGGTGTGGGCTATTCTGCCTAAAATAGAAGATGTGTTGTGCCCAGTAGGCACCTCAGCTATGGCCAGATGGGCTCAGAGTCTATGATCTCAAAGTTACAACAAAGTGTGTGAAAGAGAATAAAGAAAGGATGTGCTCTGTGGAGGACAGCATGGATCCCTGAGAATCCCTCACAGAACCAAGTGGCACCAAAATGCTGCCAGTAGAGAGACTGTGAATTAGCCAAGTGGCTAATGTATGCAAAAATGGGCCAACAGAAGTCAGTTGGTTCTCCCCAGGTTTAGGAGTGGAGGAACATCTGATGTTAATGTGCTTCCTTTAGAGGCCAGGAAAATCTTTAATAAAGTACCACCCCCCAGGGTTGACACCAACCCAGAAGCAACCAAGAAAACAACTGTCTGCAGTGTTGTACTTTAAACTGTGCCAGCTGGTAAAAATACCAACACCAAATGAGCTCAGTAAAGGATCCTATTTTGTTTTAAAATGACCCCTATTTGGACGTCTGTGTGTGATGCCTTCAAGTTCTGTTGACTGCTTCTATCCACAGCCTGGTTAGCCTGCAGTGTGCCAGTGGATCCCCGCAGTTCCTGTCAGTGCTCGGGAAGTTAAGTAAGCAATCTTTGGGGGCGTGGCTTAGCAGCTAAACTGAATGGCAGCTTAAATTTTTGAGCTGCTGCGTTTGGGCTTTTAAATCCATCGATTGGCATCTGGAAGGATTTTGGAACGACTATAAGAATCGGACAGCGAGTATAAAGAGCTCCGGTGCACGGCGTGGGGGGAATTTTTAAAAGTAATAGCCGAAATCACTAAGAAGTCCCTTTTACTAATATTGCGGCCTGTAAAATGGCAGAGGCGCCGAGCTCAGGGCTCGATATCGCATATTTCAATAGCCTGTTTGAGAAGTTACTGCTCAGGATGGATGAGGTATCGGAGGTGTCACATCACACCGCTGAAGCAATTAAACAATTAACAGGGTGCATAATCACAGTTGAACAGGGAACGAAGGTGCAAGAGTCCAAAACTGAAGAGATTAAAGGAACACGGAGAGATCAACAAGGGACAATAAATAATGCTTTTGGCCAAAGTGGATGATTTGGAAAACTGAAGCAGAAGGAACAATTTACGGGTAATAGGGTTTCCAGAGGGTGTGGAAAAAAAAGACACTGGTCGGTTCCTTCAACAAACCCTCCCTGAGATTCTCGGGTTGCAGTCAGATTTTCATTTGGAGATAGAAAGGGCGCACAGAGCTACTATCCCAGTGCCAGGGAAAGGAGGCAAACCAAGGGCCATTTTATTTAAACTACTATCATTTAACACATGGCAGGCTTTGCTGCAACGGGCCAGGGAGGTGGGACGCCTGAGCTGGCAAGGACACCCCATATCATTGTATCAAGACTTTTCTAAGGAGTTATCATTTAAGAGAAGAGAATATACTCCCTTATGACATAGGATGCAAAAATTGGGGATTCAATATTCCCTAAGGTACCCCTCCACCATGCGGATAGTACATAATGGGGCCCCATTTTTCTTTGATACCCTGGCAGCCCTGGAGGACTTCTTGAATAGACACCTAGGCGAGCCGTCTACTTTCACTGCATGCCCAGACCCTTTGGAACCAGAGGAGATGGCGACAGACCCAGAAATACAGTTTGAATCTGCCACTGGCCTCCCTCGTCGGAGCAGAAAAAGAACTGTAGGGGATAACCATAGACAGAGAGATCACCCCCACATTAGAACTAATTTGCATACTGAAACAGCAGATCGGGAGGAACAGCGGAGCGAAAGTACGGCCCTGGTGCGCTACATGACTCGTAACCCTATGAAGTTCTGAGATCTCTCAGGGGCATCTCGAAGAGGGATCCTCTAGGGTAAAAGAAGTCTCTCAGGTCAGTTGTATCACGGGAAGCGAGGTGGGTGAGGAGAGCAATGGCAATGAAGAACCGCAGAAGGAACAGTACTCCACAGGCGCAGCATCCGAAGACCTCGAAGGAGACCAGGCCATTGAAGCAGCAGCATCAAGGCACCACAGCTTAGGACAGGAGCAGCAACTCCGGATGCTGATTAGATAAGTAGCGTCTCTGTTTAAGTACAGGGCAATAAGAGGTATCCAGGCAGAGCAGACACTACCTGGGTTGGGGTGCTATGTATGGTTTGTCTAAAACCGGGCCCATGAGATCACGAGACACTGTGACTTTTGACCCTTTCAGGGTATATTGATCTCAGGGCTGGAACTAACTCTATGTGGGTGTTAATTCTATGTGGGTGTTTACTCGAGGGTGGGCAGTGGCAGTTACTAAATGGAAGATAAACTGTACATGCAAACTGCACATGGGGTATGTTAGAGGCAATTGTATAGTGTGCTGTTCAGGCGCTTTAGTATGTTAATTTAGCGGGGGAAGGGTAGTATAAGGGCCTGGGCATCATTAAAACGTAGGGCCGAGCAGCTGTTGTTATATAGCTGGGCTGGGAAATCAGAACCAGCTTATCACTGGTAGGAAGGCTGGTAGCCGGGTGGGATAAAACGACACACTTTTTTTTTTTTTTTAAGGGCCTATTGCTGTGATATACTGTAAGATATTTCAATGATGCTGTGGGAAGGGATTCAACACCAAGGAGTGTGCAAACGGGATTTTCTGTTTTAGATCATTCTGGTCTGGTTCTATAACAATCAATTGACAGCTAGGGTATAGAGGGTGTTCCAAGGATGCAAGCTGGATCCTAGTGGTATGTCTTGGCACACAGCTCTCCCCCCGCCCCCCGTTTTCTTTTTTGACGGCTAAGATTTTTGATATACAGAGTAGAACTGGGCTGAGCCAGGCCCAGACAGCTACGACCCCCGGAACTATTCCTCGGATCAGGCCCCTATTAGGGAGACAAATGATCCTATATGCAGGATGGCTCCAACGGAGCACGGAAGTGCAACATGTAAATAGGTTTAGTGTGTGGTTGTTTTGTGTGGTAGTGTTTAGGATTTTAGGGGAGTACTTGTCTGTTGTGCCTTATAGTATAACCTGGGTGTCAAGGATGGGCGGGCAGGGCTATGTATAAAGATGTTGGGAGCCTGGCTGCACAAGGTAAACGGGGTTTAATAGTATTACGGGATCTGGAATCCCAATCTGGGAAGGGCCATGGGCATTTGTGTGTGGCAAAGTGGCGCCCTTCCATCTTCACCGGCGGTTCTAACCTGGCGTTTTATATTTCATTGCTTCTCAAGGGGTATGACTATGGCTGAACTGACCTGTATCACTCGGAATGTGAGAGGTATGAACACGCCGGTGACGAGGAAGAAGGTAATGTCATACCTGAAAAAGATTAAAGCCCAAGTGGTTTTCCTCCAGGAGACCAAACTGGATGGGAAGGGCCATGGGTTACTGAAAAGGGATTGGGTAGGTATAGAGATTCATGCTTCAGCTGCAACAAAAAAGTGTGGAGTAGCTATTTTAGTACACAAGCAACTATACTGGTCACTTACCACCTCTAGGGCGGACCAGCAAGGCAGGTGGGTGATGGGTACATTTCAGACTCCCACCGGGCCTATAGTATTGGGGAACATTTATGGGCCAAATGAGGATAATGCAGCCTTTTTCCACCAAACCTCCCAAGTGCTTTTAGACATGAATAAGAATAATATGCCCACTATCGTCGGAGGTGATTTTAATTTAGTGCCAGACCTTATGATGGATAAAACTCCTAAAAAGGAGGATGTAGCGCATGGGAAGGGTAGAAGAGCTCTGGTAAACTGGATGGGTGACCAAGGCCTGACAGATATTTGGCAGACACTGAATCCAAGGGGGAAAGATTATTCATTTTATTCACCAGTACACAACTCATATAGCTGTATTGACTTCTTCTTAACATCCCCACAGATTACGCAGGCTGTTAGGGAGTCTAATATATTTCCCATCATAATTTCGGACCATGCTCCGGTGCATTTGTCTGTAACATGGGGCCCCTGTTCCCCTATATCTACATCTTGGAGGTTAGACCGCCTATTGATAAAGGATGTAAAGTTCCTAGCATGGGCTAAGGAGGAGGCCCAGAGATTCTTCGTGGAAAATCCAGCACAGGACACCACAGCTGGGGTCAGGTGGGAAGCTTTTAAAGCCACCATGAGAGGCAAGATTATTGTGTATGCAGGGGCAAGAAGGAGAGACAGGGAACAAAAATTAAAGCACTTAGAAGGAGAGCTAAAAAAAGTACAGAGACAGCATAAGGAGCAGAAAGGGAAAGCAAGGCATGATTCTCTTCGAAGAAAGATAGTAGGCCTTGAAATGGAGATAAATTCTCTTTTATCAAGGAGAGCGGAATTATCAATATTGAGGTTGAAGCATAAATACTGGGCAGGGGGAGAGAAAGGGGGGAAGGTGTTAGCATATAGGCTAAGGAAACAGCAAATGGATCGATATATAGCTGGGCTGAGAGACACTACAGGACGGATGTGTACTAATAGTGGGGAGTTAAACGCAGTCCTGGCAGAATGTTATCAAGTCCTGTACACTTCATCCAGACAGGGGGATCCCCAAGTAACTCAGGATTTTTTACATACAGTGGAACTCCCCTCTATAACCTCACAGCAGGCTGAATTATTGGACGCCCTGTTAACTATAGAAGAGATAAACAAGGTGTCGTGGAAAAAAAATATATATCCTTCTAACACTTGTTTAAAATCAGGCTCAGGAACACTGCGTATAGTGAAAAGAAAGTTTTAATACATATGCATACGGGAGCTCTTCATAGAACACAAACTCAAGCAGAACTCAGCAGTTTCACAATTACACAAAGCTAATATACTCTGTTGCTTGTCATTGTCTATTGGCTACAATTTGCTGCAGTGGGTTGGCATAATTTACGTGTGTCTATTTGTGTCTATCTCTGATTGGATAAGTTGCTCCTAAGTTTCATTACATGAGAAAAACAAGGAATGTTCACATGACTTCAGAGGAATGCTTGTCTTAGATTTCAGACCTTTTTCTTTTTTTCACCATTTTACCTTTTTAAGTTTTACTTTTGTCGCCATCTTGTGGAGGTTCTAGGTACTACTATTTCTACAACATTGTCATTGTATTTTTTCCTTCACAAAGGCTTTACTTTCTCTTAAACCAGGGAAAGCCCCTTGGGGGGATGGTTATTCAGTGGAATTTTGGCAGGCGCTAGCAGATGTTACTACCCCAATACTTCAACAAGTATATGCTGAAACAGAGGTGCAAGGGATGCTTCCGTCCATGTTACGTGAGGCGGTTATTACTGTATTGCCCAAAAAAGGTAAAGATCCCACTTCCCCTGGTAGCTACAGGCCAATCTCACTCTTAAACATGGATAGTAAGATATTTACCAAAGCACTAGCACTAAGACTGGGTTTTCTGTTACCACAATTAATACAACCCTCTCAAGTAGGGTTTGTCCCTGGTAGGTAAAGTGCAGATCATCTTAGAACCCTAACCAACTTAGCCTATATTGCTTCTCAAATGCACACTCCAGCGACTGTAGTAGCTATAGATTTCGAAAAGACGTTTGATTCCCTGGAGTGGGATTATCTCCATGAGGTATTGGGTAAGCTGGGAACAGGCCCTCGTTTTCAATCCTGGGTAAAAGCCTTGTATACTTCCCCAATGACTAGATTACTGACCAATTCTACCTTATCCCCACCCTTTAAGTTGGGGCGTGGCACGAGGCAAGGTTGCCCTCTCTCCCCCCTTTTATTTGTGTTGGCGGTAGAGCCACTAGCGGTGTGTCTTCGGGGTAGTCAGTCTATAAAAGGGATAACAGCTGGAAATATAGAATACACCACCCTTTTATATGCTGATGACCTCCTGGTCCTAGTAGAAGATGCAGGTGAGGCGTTATCCTCTATACTTGCTACCCTGTGCCACTTTAAGGGAATTTCTGGACTTCAAATAAATGCTACCAAAACTGAAGTTCTCCCTCTTAACTCCAGATGTCAACCTTCGGTACTAGGGGACACAGACTTGAAGTGGGCTAAGGAGAATATCACATATTTAGGTATTCGTTTTTCTGCCGACCTCTCAAAATTATGGGACTATAATCTCCGCCCTCTATTGGTGGAAATGCAAGAGGATATGTCCAGGTGGACCAAACTTCATTTAATCTTAGCGGGTAAAATAGCTGCGATTAAGATGATTTGGGCCCCCCAAATTTTTTATTTCCTGGCACATATCCCTCTTGAATTTCTGCAGGGCTGGATCCAGAAGGTAGATAAGGCAATAGAGAGTTTTCTATGGGAAAACCTTCAGGTATAGTAGGAATAAACTGCGGGCACATTGGAAGGTAGGCGGGTGGTGTCTGCCCTGGTTTAAGGGTATAAGTGGTCATTTCACCTAGCACAGTCCATGCGCTGGTTAGGATTAGACTCCTCCCCTCAACCACAGTGGGTGGACATAGAACAAACTGTAAGTCAAAAAGTCTCTCTGTTACTGCTTATCTATAATAATCCCCCCATAATTTAAAAAAAGCATCCCACGATAGGGGCCGCTTTGCAATGTTGGGAGAAAGTAAGGAGGAAGTTGAAGGTGGACCTGGCACCTGTTAAACTAACTCCGTTATGGGGAAATGGAAACCTGTGTATAGATAAAAAAGCAGTGTATTGGAAAAGCTGGGTAGATAAGGGCATTACCAGGTGGGAGGATATATTAGTCCCGTCCACCCTGGTTGTGGATTTGTTTGCCAACCTGCAGGTCAGATGGTCAATTCCGTCTTCTGATTTCTGGAAGTATTTACAAATACGGAGTGCGGCCCAGATGTATCTGACCCAGGTGGCAAAAAGAGGCACCTTAAGTACACCTCCCTGGATAACCAAAAAAAAAGGGTTGGCCAGTTTAATTTATAATGCCCTCTGGGAATTAATACCCTGCCAGAGTGAAAAATCTAAACAAAAATGGGAAAAGGCATTAAAATTGGAAATCACTGATGCACAATGGAAGGAATGCTGGAAGGGGGCTCAGACACACTTTATAGATGTGAGAAGTAAGTTAATACAAAATAAAATTTTACATTCTTGGTACAGCACACTGGTAGTGTTAAAAAAGGTGGAGGTGATAAATTCTAATCTATGCTGGAGATGTAACACCCACCCTGGGGACTTAGCTCACATTCTCTGGTCTTGCCCAATGATACAACCAGTATGGGATAACATCTGTGAAGTAGGAGCCAAAGTGTTAAAAAAAAGCATTCCACGGTCTCCCCTTTTGCTGTTACTGGGTATAAAATTAGAAGCTCCCCACTTATAGAAACTGGAACACCGTTGGCTGACCCTATGGGCCATACAGACGAAGAGGCTCCTTGTATGCAGATGGCGGACTACACTGATACCTAGTACCCAAGAACTCCTCGCCTCCATGGTTCACATTGCCACTATGGATAAGCTTTCCCACTTAAGTAATTCACTTGCAGTATAAGAGGAGTGTTGGACCCCCTTTGTTAGATATGCTACCCCTAAGACTGGTGTGGGCTGAACTGTGCAACCAGGATCTCGAATAAGGCAACAAGACTATGGAAATGAACTGTAAAACTTGGCTAACCAGGGTTGGATATATAGGTGGCAATAAAATGCCTCCTTACTCATATGCAAAGTACCTAACAATTTATAGAATAGTGATTCTTTGTGTTTGTTTGTTTTCTAACTAAGGTGCCAGAAGCCTGGACAGCACCTGCGATGAAAATTTTTTGTTGTTATTTTGTTCCCTGTTATGAGGTATGAATGTGGAGCATGGATGCCTTGCCTCTCCATTATTTCAAGATAATGAACCGTATATAGTGGGGTAAGTACAGGTCATGTAACATTGTTTTTTCGGGTTTTTTTTTGCTCCTGTGCTGAGTTGTATATGTAACTAGCAACTCACTAGTACATCCTGTTTTAGTATAAGAGTTATCATTATTGTAAAGAAACTGAAATAATAAAAAAATTTTAACGGCAAAAAAAAAGTAAGCAATCTTTGTGTGTTTCTTGGTGTACAGCCCCTCCCAGGTGACTGCTTTCCATCTTTATACCCTTAGAAAGCTGGAAGGGTCCCCACATGTACATGTTTGCACAACATATTAGTTGGTCCCTGCTTATGAAGCTGGGAGAGTGCTTAATAGACATAGAATCCCTTCCAACCATAAAGTACTATGTTACTATATTAAGTTTGGCATTTCACCCAAATCTTCACAAAGTGCCCTTTGCCAAATAAATGTCATTTTAATTCACCTGCAGATCCAATTGCTGAACAAAGTGAACCTTGTGGGAAAACATAACTGTAAAAAAGTTTAAATATATTTTTCCTCCCCCCACCCTCATAGCACTCCATTTCCCACCCTCCTCATCAAGATAATCAAGAAAAAGCTCCTTCCACCACCCACTAAGTTCCCAATTTCCTTCCTCCTCCCCCCATTCCAATAATAAAAAAAAACCCTTTCCTCCAACCCAAGTGTACTGACTTGTTAAAAAATAAATTAATCAGATGGCAAACAGTACAGCCCCACATCCCCCCCCAACTATGCTGACCTTCAGCCAGGTGAACGAATGAGAGTAAATGCTAACTCAAAGTATTTGAGTGGGTTTGGTTGTCACTCATCCAGATGGCGGCCAGTCGAAAGGGGTATGAGAAGGGCTGTGAAGATTGCTGTCTAGTTTCTTTAATTGTCTTTTCTATTTGTAACATTTCAGTAAACCTGAGTAAGGGGAGAAGGGGGAGTTGAGGTCCTAAGTGATTTGAGGAAGTTTATTTTTTCTTGATTATCTAGACAAGTAAGAGGAGGGATAGGTTGCTAATTGGGTTGGGGGTAGGAGTTTTACCTTGATTATCAGGACCAAGATAGAGGAGGTAGGAGACTGGGTGCTTTGTGGGTTGGAGGGAAAAGGGTTTTCTTGATTATCAGGTTATGGATGAAATGGGGGAGATTGGATAAGTAGATTGGGAAAGGTTTTTTTTATTATTTGGACTGGCATAAGGTGGTAGAAAGTGTTGTGAGGGTGGGGAGGGGACAGTTTCACTTTTTTTTAAACAGCTGCTACATTTCTTGTAGTCACATCCCTGGGAAGTGCCAGTAAAGTGATGTGACCCTTCACCAAGGACAATGTACACACAATTTTTCAATGTAGACTGCCCCCTCCATGAAGAATGAACTTAGTGACATATTGTAATTTTGATGTGAAGACTAGATTAGACAGCGTAGCAGACCAGCTTCACCCATCCCTATTATTTAATATGTTACTGGCCGCCATGTTTCAAAGGATCAACATTTCTTCAGACTGCCATTAAAACTGATAGGCCAAATCATATCAGCATAGTCAAATTGGGATTATACCTAGGAGTTAAAGTACATTTTTGACAATGTCTAACATGCTTTAGTTGAAAGAGTACCCTGAGATAAAATATGTACATTATATGATAGCAGCAGTCTAAGTAGATTCCATTATATGTTATAGATTGAATAATTTCCTGGGGTACAGAGCCATTGAGAGATAAAGCTGTCAGACAGTATAAAGAATGCGACTTTGGGAAGAACAGTACTGTATATGCAATGTTTTGTTACAATTTAATGAGTTGTGAAACCAGAGTTTCAAAACATTTTGCAAATGGACCTTGAGTACTCCAACAAATTGTCAAAACTGGCTGATGTAAGTTAGCCCATCAGTGCAGCAGTAGCGCTACTACTTGCAATGCTGATGAGTCATGTATGGGAGCAGACCGAAGGTTGTCAGAGAGCCAGCTGGGGGGGGGGGGGAAGCTGAGCATCCACTGAACTGCTCTCCTTATCTGGGGAGGGAGGGGATCTGGCACCAGGCACCTAACAACTTCTAGTGACGGCTGGGGATAGGTGAGCCTGGGAGCAGTACTGAAGCCAGATTGGCGGAGGTGGCAGATCTCTGCACATTGGGGGTAGGAGTGCACCCAGCAGTGTGCTGAACTCATTGCATGCACCCCTCTGTCAAGCGGGGAGCCGGCGGATGGTTCCACTATACCACAGCGACAAGAAACTTGTCAACCGTCGGCACAGCGACAGCACAACACCACCAACTGGTGTTGCACCGTTGCTGGGGGAACAAGTGTTTTCTGTGGGGGGCTTCATCCCCGGCCCCCCCTGTGGGGGGCTCTGCCCCCTGCACTCCCCCCCACACTAAAGATTTCTAACTCCAATCGGAGTTAGTTCGGGAAGGGGGGCAAAAACCCCAGTGTCAGCAGTGTCTAAATACCTGGAGACCATCACAGTGAACTGCTGAAAATGTCACTGTGATGATCTTCATGGTATTTGTGTCATTTCGCTGTTGGTATACCCTGGGGGGGGGACTACATGCAGGAAGACCCCCTTGAACAATGAGCAGCATGAAGTACGGGGTGCTTTTGGGGACCCAGCAGACCGATGTGGGGTATATCCCTTAACTGCCCCAAGAAGAATAAACAGAGTCAATAAGAAAATGGCTGATGTGATGCTTCCATCATGAGCATGCACTGTATAATTCTGCCCCTAGGAAGTTTGTACAGGCAGTTTTCTTTAGAAACAGTAACTTTTAGAGCAGCTAAATGGCATGTTTTAATGTTCTGAAAATATTGCCCTGGTTAGTGTTGAACCATCCAGACACTTCAAAGAGATCTTAGTTAACCACAGTTGCTTTTTGGCCTTAAGGCCAGTGGTCCTCAGGTCCCAACTCTGGTGGCCTCATAGGGCATTCACTAGAACTCACTGTTGGCCTCATTTATTATTTTTTACCTCAAACTCCCTGATACAACAAATCTCTCTTTACACAGCATACACATGATCAAGTTACCACTGCCTAATCCCATTCAGCATATCTCCCATGTTTTATTATGATGTGAAAGTTCCCATAATATTTTGAATTGATTATCCTAAGAGCTCTATGCCACATAAAATCTATGAGGCCATGGTGACCTAATTTGAGAAACTGATCTAGGGAAATTTAAACATCTTATTTACTGCTTGTAATTCCAAAACCATTAATGTGTACTAGAGACAGCAATGTACTATATTTAAAAGGGAGCAATGTGGACCTCTGAACACTAATGGGACACTTTCTCTTAGCATGGTAGTATTAAGCCAACATTATGCTAAAAAGATGTGTTATGAAAATACAGTACATTTCAGTTGAGAACTGAACAACATAGAAAAGATATTTGTATAATTTATTCTTCTGAAGTGTAATGCCAAAATAATATAAAAAGAATACATTAATTTTGGGATCTGTATATTGCACATCTCACTCTCTATTATGCATGTAGCACCCTTAAATTTGAAGGGGTTGGTTAGCTTCCACTGTGCTTTGCCATTCAAGGGTTAATTTATAGTCTGAGCCAGCTGCAAGCCATGTGATTGGTTCTTGTTGAGTTGGCATCCATTTTAAGGAGAGAATGGATAGTAAGAAGAAGGTGCCAGGGAAGAATAGGGAGGGAGAGGTAGGAGAAGTACACGTCAAGGTTGTATCTCCTAGGGCCCTTCACAGATCCTGCTGCCAACTCACAGGTGAGTCTCAATCATGAAGAGAAGTAAGAAGGACATCTGTACCCCAGTCTGCTGGGTGACATCCTGGAGTTGGGTTAGAGGAGCATCATTTCATTGACCTTTGCTTGGCCCTAATTTTGGCTGAAAGTCAAAACCCTACACTGGATAGTGGTGGAATGTGTGGATATGCATCTTCCGGGGGCATACAGGTCTGCCTAAGGACCACTTCACTTGGCACCCTTGAGGAGCCCACAACTAGTTAACAAGCTGAAACATTTATGAAGTAGAATGTATCTTAAATTCTTTTATGTTTTTTTTTCTTGGGGGGTAGTGTCTGATTTGTACCATATCTGCTTTGTAGGGGCATGCTTTTTACAGGATATGTGGAGTCAACTGATTTTCAGCATAGTCTCCTTTTTGATGAGCTACTCCAGTCCAATTGGACCATTTGAGTTACAGCTGGGTAGTTAAGGATGGAGTTGCTGGGTCTGTGAGAGCATAGCTAAACAATATGCTATAGTGTATGGTAGAACATTGTTCTAGGTAAAATTCCATATGCAGAATAACATTGTTGATGCTAATGCTGATGGCATACATCCCAGGGTACTAAAGGAGCTAAGGGTGGAACTAGCAGAGCCATTCTCAGAACTGTTTAGTGAGTCTCTGAGCACAGGAGAGGCCCCAGAAGACTGGAGAAGGGCTCATGTGATCCCGCTCCACAAGAGTGGTAGCAGGGAGGAGGCAGGGAACTACAGACTAGTCAGTCTTACCTCAGTAGTGGGCAAGATTATGGAGGCACTCCTTAAGGAAAGGATAGTGCAACACCTAAATCCATAGGAGCACAGGATCCAAGACAGCATGGGTTTACAAAAAGAAGGTCCAGTCAAACTAATCTCATAGATTTCTTTGACTGGGTAACCAGAATGGTGGACCAAGGGGGAGCAGTTGATATTGCCTACCTTGACTTCAGGAAAGCTTTCAATACTGTTCCACATAGAAGATTGATTAATAAGCTGAGTAAGCTCAGGGTGGGTCAGAAGTTGGTCAACTAGGTGGCAAACTGGTTAATGGGCAGAAAACAGAGAGTGGTGGTATGTGGTATACAGTCAGAAGAGAAGCAAGTCACAAGTGGGGTACCTCAGGGATCAGTCCTGGGGCCAGTCCTCTTCAATATCTTCATCAGTGACATTGCAGATGGACTGGAGAGTAAGGTTTGTCTGTTTGCAGATGACACCAAGATCTGAAACAGAGTAGATGATCCAGATGGGGTGGGCAGAATAAGAAGAGATCTGGAAAAACTGGCAAAATGGTCTGAAGAGTAGCAGCTGGGGTTTAATGCAAAGAAGTGCAATATCATGCACATAGGGAAGAGAAACCCTGAAGCCACCTATAGGCTGGGAGGGGAGCTGCCAGCAGTCACAAGGAAAGAAAGAGACTTGGACATCATCATCACTGATGACCTGTAATCATCCAAGCAGACCACTAAAGCAGTAGGTAAGGCTGGGGGGATGTTGGGGTGTATTAGTAGGGGTATCACAAGTCAGAAGAGGGCAGTAATAATCCCTCTTTACAAGACACTGGTTAGGCCCCATCTGGAGTACTGCATGCAGTACTGGAGGCCACACCTTCACAAGGACATTAACCAAATTAAGGCAGTCCAAAAAAGGGCAACCAAAATGGTGCAGGGACTGCATCAGAAAAACATATGAGGACAGATTAACGGAGCTCAATATGTATACCCTAGAACAAAGGAAGGAGAGAGGTGATATGATCGAAACATTCAATCACCTTAAGGGCATTAACAAGGTGAAAAAGTCTAACATGTTTCAATATAAGAAACATAGCAGGACAAGAGGACACAGTGTGAGATTAGAGGGAGACCAACTAAGGGGTAATGTGAGGAAGTTCTTTTTCACAGAAAGGGTGGTGGATGCATGGAACGACCTACCTCAGGAAGTGGTGGATATGAATACAGCACAGGGCTTCAAACAGGCATGGGATAGGCATAAGAGAGCAATACAGATGAGTATGAATAGATAGGCCATTGACAGAGCAAAGGCCAATGTCACATTTATAATGTAGAAAAAGAAATGGGCAGACTGGATGGGCCTTGAGGTTCTTATCCACCATCAACTTCTATGTTTCTATGTTGTTCTGCAGTAGCCATGTAATTTTGTTGTTGTGCTGCACTAGATATGTAGCTACTGCAGCACAACTAACCTATGTGAGCAGCTGCTCCCTTTTCAAACTGCAGCTCTGATGGCTGACACTCACGTGCACTACACAGCATCAGCAATCATGAAAGCTATGTTGTTTTTCTTAAATTCATATCGTTGGCAGCAGTAGTGGAGTCTGGGTGTGAGTGGAGTCAACAATCAGGCTGTGGAGGTGAGATTAATACAGTGCTCTTCTTAATTGTGTATTGGTGTGCAGTCTGATATAGAAGGAGGGTGACACATATATCAGCCCTGAGAGGAGGGGATCTGGCATTGTTCTGGTGCCTCAGACCTAGACTCCTGCTATTGTGTGTGTGGGAGGGGGGTACCATACACTATAAAAGACAATGTATGGTCCACTAAACACAACGAGCGTGAGTAGTCATCTTGAGGATGTTGGTGATCAAACTTCTCAAGCTTTGCTCTCGATGTTGAAACGGTCACCATGGCAACCTCTCGATGGCTACACATGCTTGTTGTGTATAGTGGACCATACATTATCCTCTACGTGTGCTATGACTCGAGCTAGGCCTCACAAATACTGTAAATGCAGTTAAAGTGATAAACTCAACCAAAAAGTCATTATCAAATTTAGAATGCTAACAGCTGTTTTGGAGAAGCAGCCACCCTGGATTTCTGAGAAGAGAAAGACCCTAAGAGTTCTCAGATAACCAAACAGCATGATATTGAACAAAGTGAGCAGAGACAAAGTTTACTGCATCCTGGGAGCTCACAGCATGTGTCTTTTAACCAGTAAGTGAATGGAATTTCTCCCTTTTCCTCTTCCCAGTGCAGACAGAGGCAAGACTAAGATGGCTATGAGCAACAGAAGAGAAGTGACCTATTCTTCACTTGAAGATAATTGTTTGCTGTGTCCACAGATCTCTAGAATGTTAGAGTAAGACTTAGAACTGAGTCAGTTAAGCTAACATTTTCCTAGTTTGAGCTTTTGTGTTTAAACCTTTTACTTCAAAATTTCCTAGGGTGCAGGTATTTTCCATTAGTTTATTGTATAGCCTGTACATGTAGTTTAGATATTAAATATTGTAAATTATAATATATATATATATATATATATATATATATATATATATATATCACTGATTGGGGGGGCTTAAAGGGACAGTGTCAACCTTTTTTTCATCGCATTATTTCTAGTTAAAAATCCACATTTTATGATTGCTTACCTTCTCTAAAATTCACTGACATTGCTGGATATCTGCCTTCATTCTTAGTAGAACTGAAATGCATGCAAACTGCATAGTTGTACTCAACCTTGTTTTGTTTCAAATCCTTGTTCTATTCTTATTGCATACTTACTGTGCATTAGGAACATTCCGAAGCAGTGCAGCAACTCAAGATGCAGTGTATATTCCCCCCTACTGCATAATAGGTGGCTAGACTATAACTGGAGCTTTCCCAAGTCCAGGAAACATGCAGAGGAGATGATCAAGGAATTTAAATAAACATTTTTTGTGTGGTAACACAAGTATAGTGGGTAGTCTGTTTTTTACTTTTTGAAAGAAAAATTAATCAACTTCAAACTCCGAGTTACATCAACACTCTCTACAAAATGTGAAGAATTATAGCACATTTTTTAGACCAGGGATACTTTGGAGCCTAAGGGGATTGACAGTTTCCCTTTAATAAGTACAAGTAATTTATTTGCTGAGATATTCCATGATCAGTCCCTTAAGAGAGCACTACCAACTTTAAAAGTAAAACTATACCTGATAAAGAGCAGGGGAATGTGTACCTGGAGTGACTAGGGATATTCCTATGTCCAAAAGGCCTTGTACTGTATGAGCAAGGGCCAGTATTTTTTCTATGTGAGCAGGACCCTGTGGTGGGAGGTAATGAGAGCAGCCCTGAGTGAGACATGGCTAGGTTGGTGGCAGTATGATTGAGTGAGCAATCCGGTTCACCATGATCCCTTAGGACATCTTGGGAGGTGTTGCAACACATGTGATGGGTAAGGGCCATCTGTCTGAGGACATTATCCCTGGGCCATAAGCAGTGCAAATTCTGTCTGACCTCTGCCAAGAAAGCCAAGTCCCAGAGGTCCCTCTATCTTGATGGGCCCAGCAGGGGACAAATGTGACAATAGCAGAGGAGGAGGGACCCTTGCCTAGGGTCTATAGGTGTAAAGGGGACGAGGTTGGGAAAAACTGCCAACAAGTAATGTAAGTCATCTGAAAGGCATATACATTTACCAGCAGGCTGACAGCATATTATTTCTGGACCACTGCTGACAGAGTCCATAGATGGCTGTATGTATAAAAGATAGAAGCAGCTGGGTTAAGTAAAGTAGCAGCAAAGATCTGCAGAAAAGTCTCTTTGAGTTGCAAATGAGTGCAGCTACAGGCCCCTAAATAACAGTCAAAGTGAAAAGAGAAAAAGGCTTACATTCACAGTCCAATATAGATGCTGCTTGAGTCCAAAAAGGATCCTAGCACATCATGATTATGTGCTATCACTATACTGAAGTGTTTCATAAAATTATGGGCAAGCAGTGTGAAGCAACCAAAAAATCAGTCAAACATGTTTATTTAACATTTTGTACAAAACTTTAAGTGACATTTTTGGCTGGTTTTGTGGTTGCTTCTTGCTACTTGGTCACAATTTTCTGAAGCACTTTAATAAAGAGGTAGCACAGAATCACGGTGTGCTAGAAATCCTGTTTGTACCAGTGTGGGGATAAGTATTCACAGATTCAATACCCAAGACAAGAGTTACTGCAAATGTCTAGGGCCAGTTAGTCTCTTCAAGGGTTTGGAAATGTGTTGACCTACAGCCCTACATCCTTGAAACCTGATTCCGTCAGTTGTCATAAGCTAAGCAGGGCCAGGCCTGATTCCACATACCTCTCAAATATCCCTGATTTTCAGGGACATCCCTGATTTTGACTCAAAAAGTTTCCCAGTCCCTCCTAAATTTGGCATTTCTGATGCTAAGAAGTAGTGATTTGAGGTTTACATTATTACAGACATTAATGCTACAAATCAGTTCTCCTTCAGAAAACGCTTTTCACACCATGTCCCACAATATAGCAGGCTTCTTGAGCAGATATTTCCTTTTTGTAAGATGTGTCCCTGATTTTAGTAATTTGTCCCTGATTATTTTCAACCCTGCTCCTGATTTGTTAGAATGGGGGTTGAGACCTATGGGCCTGAACAGTAGTAGGATGAGAGACCTCCAATGAACAGCAGGGGCCACAGGAAGTGATATTCATAGCTCTGCAGGGGGCACTCTCCCCTTGGTTGAAAGCAACTATACAAATGCTTCAGCATGGTGCTTGGTGGCACTGTGCTGTCAGAGGTGCCATCTTTCAGAAGAGCCATTAAACAAGGTCCCAGCTGCTTGCTCTGTTGGTTGTTCAGGTGGACATTAAAGATTCCATTGCACTTCTCGAAAAGCGTAACAGTATTTACCCAGTGTTGTGGCCAATGCTGGACCATTCACAAAAAAAAAAAATCATCAGAACTTAACTTGGTTCAGTATCGGTCAGTTTGTAACTGCATCCACCTCATCCTCTGTGATGAGGCTGAAAGCAGAAAGTATTCCTGGTCTTCCTTTCCTGGTCAACAGAAACTAAAAAAAATGTATACTGCTGACAGTTGAACTGATCGTAGTGTAGTGCTGTGAATAAATTGCTGCACTGCTTTGACTGTGATTTCAGTTGTAGACTGTCACAAATCCACTCAAGGGGTCAGGCCCTCTACTCCCACAGTGCCCAACCTTGAAGTGCGATTTGTGATCAGGGGACAAACAGGGACACCCTCCTATTTGTTTTGGGTCTGAGCAAACTAGCAGTCTCGAGTCCTGGGATCAAATATGAAACTTTTTTAGCTAGCAAGCCCAGTTAACAGGTCCAAATATCACACTCTATTTGGGAAAAGCAGCACAATACTTGACCCAGCAGACATACAAACCAACCTGGTTCACAACCCACTGCTGACTCAATTGAGACGCTGGTATTTTCTTACCTTGCTGGATCTTTACACAGCTCCTTGTTAGTGTGGTTGCCTATGGTGACACACTAAGCAACTTAAAGAGATTCACCAACATTTATTATTTTGTTTCGACTGATAAACAGTGATTATCAGGAGTCTGGTTGCAGTTTTTCCACAAATAGTGCAGTTTTGTGTTTTTTGCCTCATGCATTAGGTAAACGGTCCCGGCTTCCCATTTTTCTGCCACCCAGCTCCACCCCAAGGGCGTTGGTAGTCAACCAGTGCCCATTTTCTCTGCAGTGGCCACCATGTTAATAAAAATTGATTTAAAAGCTGTCACCCATTGAATAAAATGGGGGTGGAGCTGGGTGGCAGAGAAACAACAGGGAAGTCCTTGGGACCTGGCTTCTATGATTTTACGAGGCAAATAACTTTTTAAGGGCTGCATTTCTTTGTGGAATATTTATACCTGCAGACTCCTGTGGCAGTAAGTCACTGTTTAATCAGTGGCAGGGGCAAAAGTTAGTGAATCTCTTTAACAGTTATGTTAGAATTATCAATACTGTTCCACCATTTACACTCAGAATGAGAAGATGTCTCAGGCAGGTTTAATGAAAACAAAATTTACTAAAATTCAGAAGAGTAAATAAATATAGTACATGAAACAGAACATATATACATTAAGATTACAATCAGAGAAAGAAATGATAAATTGCAAACTAAAGCACCTTGTACCTGATTAGCTAATTCTACCTTAGTGTTCACTTGGCAAGGGGTTCACACTTGAATTACCAGTCTTGGCAGAAGTGGTCTCTCTTGAGTCCAGGAACAAAGTGTTCCTTAAAAGTCCAGAACAAAATGTGTCAGTCCTTTCAGCCAGCTTCACCAATATCAAACAGACCAGAATGTCCCTCCCATCCTGTGATGTCACTGGGCTGCTAGCATGAAGTCACACTTAGTTCTACATACTTAATTTGTAACATGCAACTGCATAGACAAAACAGGTCAGATTACCATTTGACTGGAATCTACAAATACAGCAATATTTTTAATTATAACAGGACAGGTTGTCTTCATCAGAGTATGGTTTTATGGCAGGTTACAATATCTCACTGATCTTTCAGAGAAACATCATGGAAACACTTCTCATATTAGATGCAATTTTCACAGAGGTTTATCAGAAATGGCTTCCTTCTTGGTACGCCGTAAAATGTAATATTTTATTACTGGTTGCCTAGGTTCAAAGCAGTGGCTTGTTATAACCTGGTTTTTATTACAGTCTCAGGAAGTTCAGCAGATAAGTGTTAGATTTTCTACAAGCCAGCTGTGCCCTTTAGGTCAGCGAAAGGGCAGAACATTTTTTCTTTTTAAAATAAATCCATTATCCCATGATGCCTTGTGCTGGCTATCATGTTTCACAAGCAGAAATTAAAAAAAACATATTTATAGCAAAAATATAATACAAATAATGACGGCAGACAGCTATTGCCACAGTGGACAATGAATTTGGGGTTACTGTTATACATTGTTCGAGTGAACGGCCCCTGTGCACTGCACATCTGCCTTGAGTCAGGAAAATTCCAGACTTGAGCCGCCTTTAATCCATCTTATAAACATGACTTCATGTTGTGTACATCTGTGAGAAAATAATTATATAGTAGTTGTGTATTCTGATAGCAGGTGAGTATCCTTTTTCAATATAATGTAGAATACTGCAGTATATTATGTATAGTTTTTCTACTATATACTAAATATTGTGCTACAAAATGTGCCAGTACACTACATTATGCAATGGGGTAAGATGGTTTCTGGTAAATACAGCCATTTGATTGGGCGAACTGGGTCACTTGCTGTGTCTATACAGTGCAGCCAGGCAGGATGCAACACAGTGTCATGAGACAAAAAGGATTAACTGCAATTGAAATTGTCTTGTTTGCTGCAGTAACTCTAGTGCAATATGTTCAGTACTGTGTTACATTCTGGTCAGCTCCACAGTATATATGTACTCATGTATGAATGGTGCTGCATCCTCTTAGCCAAAATGCATAATACCAGGCCATTTTATAAGTATTGTAGCACGTTCCAGAGTTCTGCATTCATTACAAGCTTATAGGCACTCCTCCAGTTTGTGGTGAGGAATACTTGGCCTGAGGCATCGTACTACAGCACATACCAGAGAAGTGCTTAGAGCTCCCAACGAATGCATACCCTGTCACGTGTTAAGGCTCAGTTACGATATAGTACTATATCTTAATATGGAATGTTAAATTTGTGACAGACTGCTGCAATACCCAATAAATGAGTTTAGTGTGTTATAGATTTCCTGATTGACTACTGCTGGGCTATCATGTTTGAGGCGTTTTACAGTCAATGCAATTTTACTATACCACAAACAACATCAACTCCCAATAACCAGTCATTTCATTTGTCAAGGGAAGAAGTTACATTGTCATGTCTTAAAACTTGTTTTGTGGGACAAATATCCCTTAGCCTGTCAGTTTCTCCCTATGTCCCCAACCCCATTCATTGAGTCAATCACAGGTGCACCTTTATCACTGGCCATAAGGGCAGGCAAGTGTCAGTTCTTGCAGCTGACACCAATGCTGTTCTGTTTTTGGCTGGTAGGGAGTTCATACATGCTCTACCCAGAGCTGGCCTTAGGTACCTTCAGCCCTAGTGACAACTGGGGCCCCCTACTCATAGGGGCACCAAACCAGAAGTTGTGTAAGTAATTAATCTTTCAGATTTCATGTTATTCAGTTTATGTATTTCACTCACAGTACACAGTGGGCAATGCTGAATGGCCAGAAATGTCCAAATAAGCATCATAATGATGTGCAGCTACTCAATGAGGTACATTTAAGGGCCCCAACTAACAAACAGCCCTTCCTTTCCCTCTGAATCTTTCATTATAGACATGAAGTTCTGATTTCTAGCAGGTAAGCACAATCACTACAGGCATTAGCAGGGGCCCCTACGAACATAAGGCCAGCACTGGAACCTCTGCCAATCTTCCTGGGAGCCAGGTACCTCATCCCAGCAATACTGTTGCCTATACCCAGCTCGCCCTAGGATGAACAACTGCTACTTCTAATGTCAAATGCAGGGAACACCCTACAATACTAGCCACCTTCAAATACTGAGACTATTAACATTCACATTTTGTATTTATCAGCAAGGCATTTATGAAGCTTGACACTCTCAGCTTTAAAGGCTATTACCCTCCCTCCCCCCAGCTCCAAAGATCAAAAGTTATGTAAATGTTATTGCATTAAAGGAGTATTATGAAAGTCTGCCCTGTTTCCACTCGTTGGCTCATACTGTGCAATGAAGTCCAGAGATATAACATTTGCCATGCTTGGGTTGTTTGTTTGGAGATACTGTACTCATAATTCTTGTTACTAATGGCAGCAGAGATCTGACAAACAGAAAGCAGGACAGATTAGTAATAACATTTATTTTTAGGCAGGATAACCCATCTGAGATGCAACATCTTATTTGTACCATAGTAATCTTTTCAAAGTGAGCAGCTGAGTATGTATTTTGAGTTTGCAGTTAAAAGCAGGATCTGTCCAACATCTTTCACAATCATTTCCCTCTGATTGAATGACTCAATTCAAGAACATGGCAAAGGAAATACAATAAAGAGTTAGGACTACCAAAAATAGTGGACATCAAAATAAAAGTAATAAAATCTGAAGGTATTACAGTATGTTTTCTTTTCAATAGCGTGTAGTTCTGACAGTAGATTTGCAGTGCGTGTCAATAAATTACAGCATGGACTCTCACAAATACAATTCTTTTAATCTTTTCATGAAGTTAAAAAAAAAACACTATTTACACAGAGAGCTTCATTAAATCATGAAATATTATCCCCAAAACAAGAAACTGAAAAAAATGGCTAGCACAGAGCTACAGCCTCTTGTTTTTATTCACCAAGGAGAGTCCAGCTGAGATGTAACATTTTGTTTCCGGTGGGTTCCTTCCTCTACCTATATCCATAGCTGGGTAGACTAGAGTATTCAGAGGACAAATGTGTTGCAAAAGTTCACACAGTGAGTAATTGGCCTCAGCAGGATTTGAACCTAAAATCTTCCAATTCCCAAGATGAAGCTCTAAGCTCTAGACCACACTGCCCCTGTAATAGGTATGGGATACTCAAAGCAGGCACAGAAGTCTGAGGCCTCCAAAATGGCGTTTTTCTATTAATCCATGGTGTACTTGATAGAAAACTTCCTGACATTTCATATATATATATATATATATATATATATATATATATATATATATATATAATATACGACAATGTTTTCCTAATCGTTAAACACACTTACCATTGAGGGAATTACTATATACAGGTATGACTAATGTAAAAATACTACACGATGGCAAAACTAGAAGGCATTAGCAGATAATTACAGGAAAGAGTTAGGAACCACATTCAGAAATATTATTTCACAGAAAGAGTAGTCAGTCTGTTACACAGATTTCCACTAAAAAATGTGCATGCCAGAAATATACATATCTTTATCTTGAGGCTAGACATATACAGGAGGAAAAACACATAAATAGTTATGTAAAATGGTATTGGAAAATCTACAAACATAATTAGCTGAAACATGTCACATGATAGAGCATAAAAAAATGCTTTAAAGCACACCGTGAGTGTTGATCTGTAAACTAGTTACACAGCTGGCTAGAAGATATATTATAAGTGAGAATCAAATGAGAGGGGTGACTAGTGCAGTATCCCAGAGGTCTGTACTGGGACCATTGCTGTTTCCTTTCTTTTATTGGCGTATAAATAATGACGTGGAGGGATGGTTAGTTAAATCTGCTGATGGCTCCAAACTGGGAGGTTGGGTGGATACTCATAGGGGCCAAGCTAACGTTACTTCAGATCTAAAAGAGGCTGAAAAGTGGGCAACCCATGGTTGTATGCAATTTAATAATGACAAGTGTGTTGATATCCACATGGGGAAAAGTAACATCAGACAAAATTATATACTAAATGGAAAATTAATTAAAAAGGTTGGATCTAAATGGGATCTAGGGTAATAATTAGTGAAGACTTTAAGTTTACTAAGCGTTGCAGCAGGTTTTCTATGCTTGCAAATAGTCTATTGTCCAATATTAATAGAACCTTTGTAACCAAAATGGAAAAATATATTATCACAGTCTATAAAATGTATCTAAGATCTACATTAGACTACTGTTCACAATTATAGGAATCCTTATCAGGAGGGAGAAGCATATCTGCTAGAAAGAGTACAACACAGCACAACGCGAGTGGTACCCAAACTAAGAGATCTGTCATAAGAACAGACACTTGACAAATTAAACCTGTTTACATTGGCAAAGAGGAGAGTGAGAAGTGACATGCTTGAAATGCATAGAACACTGACAGATAAGGAACTGTGCAGTGCAATATAAATAGAACTACACAACTAGGAACTTAATCTCAGGTTGCATAATCAACAAATTATGCTGGACAATAACCCACAGAATAACAGGAAGGGGTATGTTACACAAAGAGAGGGTAGAGTTTGGAACAGTTCATCTAAAACGTGGGAGAAGCTGAAGCTCTGACTAACTTCAAAAGTATGATAGATAAACATAGAAGGTATAAATAGGCCCCACTAGGTGAGAAACAGTTGTTATGTGCTTATTACCCAGTATGTTGTTTTATCATTAGAAAGTAACCTTTTTATACAGTGATTCATCTTATACAGTAGGTGCCAACACACACTCCATGCTCTGTATTGAAGTCTTTCAATGTACTTTCCAGTGATGTAAAGTACTTGGCTTTACCTTGTGCCTCACACCCCTGGGGCATTCATTAAAATGCTTTACTGCACACCCTGTTGTGTGTTGTTGCTTACATGCCCACTGAGATGGTAGGGGAAGCATTTGCTGGACCAAGGTCTTCATTGTTTCATATTTTTATATGTTCTTCTGCAAACAATTATGTACCATGGGTTGTGTAGCCATTGTCCCATGTTTGCATACATTGGATGCAGCTGGTCGCTTTGTATCTGCTGTCTTTTTCTGAATTAAAGTGGGAAAAGAAATCAGATACAAAACAGTTAGCTGCATCAGAAAATTCCACAGGAAGTGAGCAATCATAAAATGTTTTGTTTTTTGTTTTTAAACTAGGAGCCATTTGAGACCTGGGATCTGACAGTGTCCTTTTAAGGTTTTTCTCTAAATGGTATGGCATTTTATCTTAGCATATAGCCTACTGGATCCCATCTGGGCTTTTGGGACTTTCTGTATCATTTCCTCGGTGCTTGTGCAGGCAGGCTCTGTGTCATGCAGATTTTCACACCTAGCTTTTAATAAAAAGTTAGAACTCACATGGGGAACTAAGGATTCACCAGATCTGTCCTAGTAGTTTGCAGTTCATAAAAAAGTTTAGACTTTTTCAGAGCATAGAAATTCTGAGACTTTCAGCTCCATGCCCAACAACATTGTCTCTGGAAACTATCTGGGCATTCTGTATAAGACTGAAGGAGGCTTGGAGTTGCAAGGAATGGTTTGGTCAAACTCTTTTACCCTTCAGCAGTATGGCATGTTAGAAATACACTGCAACTTGTCTGAGAGAGGAATAAAAGTCAAATTAATTATACTGCGTGTAGACAAAGAAAAGAGAAGTGTTGATTTGGGGTGTCTGACTGAGAACATCTTTCAGTAATGGTGAATGTTGCCATCAGTCAAAGTGCCGTGACACATGCATTTCTTGCCATATTTTACTGTTTTCTAATTGGTTTCATAAGTAGTTTGATATCAATAACATAAGATTTAAAAGATTTGCTGAAAGTACTGTTGTTGAAAGCAACAGGCTCATTCAGATTTTTGGTTAGACTGTGTTTTTTATTTTTTATTTATTTTGTTCTTTTGGTAACCAGGTAAGGCCCACTATGACCCCCTAAAAATAGCTCCATGGTGTACATATGTCCAACTAGTGGAGTTGGATTTTACCTTCTCAAACATTATAGCAGAGGGCTCTCCCCTGACCGTGGTCCTTGGTGGTCTGAAACTAGGGTACCTTCGGAGACCCTCTCATAAGGTCAGGCGTTATGACCAGAGGTCACAGAATAAGGAGAGACACCCCCTCCCTTTAAGGCATCTACTCTGGCTCCTGCTAATGACACTTGCACTAGCAGGGGACATTGAACTAAACCCAGGACCGCCACCCCAGTCCATACCTAAATGGGCAGGCTGGCCAGTGGTTAAAGGGCTGAAGATGGCCCATCTAAATGTCAGAAGCCTGCTCCCAAACCTAACGGAACTTCGTGTCTGGGTAACTCGGCACAGTCCTGACATTCTTGGAATTACAGAAACCTGGCTGAAGCCTTCCACCCCCAGCTCAGCATGTGCCTTCCCTGGTTACGACCTTATCCGCCGAGATCGTCCGGGAAGTAAGAGAGGTGGTGGCATCCTGGTCTACTACAGGAACCATCTAAACCTGTCCGCCCTCCCTGATCAACAGACCACGCAGTCCCCCTGTGAGGATCTGCACATGGTACTGTTACTAGGGATGGCAAAAAAGATTCACATTGTATTTGCATACAATCCTTCAAAAGGAGGCGAGAGGACTGACTGGTCTCCTGGTGCAGTTGAGCTGCAACACGGCAGAATGAGTTAATCATTTTGGGTGACCTCAACCTAAATTGGTTGGGTGGCAATGCCAAGGCCTTTGAACCCTCACTTACCAGTCTCTCTCTGACTCAGCTTGTCAAGGATCCTACCAGATGCCCTACTAGTGGTGGTAAGGGCTCACTCCTGGACTGGATCCTGACAAATAGACCAGATAGGATCAGCTCGTCGGGTATCCTACCGGACTCTATCTCTGATCACTCCCCAGTGTACTGTGTCTGGAGGGTACCACATCAAAAAATTCCCCATAAAATTATCCAGATCAGAGACTACTCCAAGTTTGATCTGTCCTCCTTTCAAAATGACATCAAGTACACAGATTGGGGGGCAGTTTGGAATGCTAAGGACCCCGCATCCGCTGTTGGTCACTTTCTTTGCTGTCTAAGGGCCTTGCAGGAGAAACATGCCCCTCTCATCAGAAGGAGGGTGAGGGGAATGGCTACTAAATGGCTTCATGGTAGCCTCCTGGTACTCCTCAACACTAGAGATAAGTGCTGGGCCAAGTTCAAGGCCATGGCTGACCAAGCCATCTTTCTGAGATATAGACAACTCAGAAATGAATGCAAAAAGAACATTAGGATTGCCAAGAGTGAATTTTGCAAATCTGCTTTATTGAACTCGGCAGGGATCCTAGAAGGTTCTGGAGGAACGCTAAACAAGTTGTGAGTGGTACACAGAGCACTGAGTCCACTGACATGATAATCGATGGTTCGAGCTGTAACAACACGGAAACCATCGCCGACTCCTTCAACCATTATTTTGCAGATCTGTCGGAGTACACCTCATCGTTCCCAAATGATGAGGGTGTCAGTGGCAATCAGCCCACAGCACCATCTTCACTCCGCCCGTCTTTTCTGTTCAGGGCAGTGGTAGTTCAAGAGGTGCAGAAACTGCTAGCATGATTCTCCCCCTACTCAAGTGCCGGACAAGATGGCTTATAACCCAAGCTCCTCAGTCTTGGTGCCCCCTGGCGGGCATCTCTGGTGGCACACATTTTCAATCTGTCCCTGGCAACTCGAGTTATCCCAGATATATGGAAGGTTGCCAGGGTAGTCCCAATCCTTAAACAAGGGAACCCTAAGCTGATAGAGAACTATCACCCTATATCTATCCTGTTGGCAGCTAGGAAACTACTGGAGAAAGTTGTGGCAGGGCAACTCTCAGAGTACTTACAGGCGCATGACATAATGACTCCTGTACAGCATGGATTCAGGAAGGGGCATGGTACCTCATCAGCCCTAGTTACTGTTACATCATGGATCAGGGAGGCCATGGGCCAGGGTAAACTCTCGGGGGCCCTCTTCATTGACCTCTCGAAGGCGTTTGACCTGGTAGGCCATGCCATGCTGTCGACTCAGCTTAGAGCAATTGGTCTTTCCACTACTGCTCTTAGCTGGTTCGACAACTACCTATATGGTAGAACGTAGTGGGTCAAATTTGGCAAAGAGCTTTCGGGTCCCATCCCAGTAATGGTAGGGGTCCCCCAAGGCTCCGTCCTTGGACCAATGCTCTTCTCCATTTTTATAAATAACCTCCCCGAAACCGCAGCCCACTGTAAACCAATTCTCTACGCAGATGATCTGGTTAACCTGTCTCACTCCCATGAGGTGGTGGTCATCAAACTACAACTGAGTGAAGACCTTATAAACATTCAGGCATGGATCCTGAACCACAAGCTTGTCCTTAGCCTAAAAAAAACCTAGGCCATGCTCTTTGGGTCCCGGGAAAAGATTAAGGCCGCCCGTATGCCGTTCTGTGTATCCGCAAGGAGATGTCCCGATTCCTATCACGGACAACTTCAAATACCTGGGAGTAATGCTGGACCCACAGCTCGACCTTGGCCTTCATATTCAGAGGATATGTAAAACAGTCAACTGTAAACTGGGTCTGGCCTACAGGGCAAAAAACAACCTCACACCAGCCGCGCGTGCTTCCCTTGCAAGAGGGATGCTTCTCCCCTCTTTGTGTTATGGGCTCCTGCTGTTTGCTAGCACCACTAAGGCCCATCTCTCCAGGTGGTCGATGGCTTATAACAATATCTGTCACTTCGCCCTATCTGCCCCCCGGCTCACTCATCACTGTGAGCTCTACAATAAGCTACACTGGCTCTCACCTACAAAGTACATTGACTTTGTCCTTGGTTGCTTCACTGGTAAGGTCCTCAACACGGGTACCCCTCCAGGGGTGGCAAGCTTGCTGGCCCAAACTGCCTCCTCGTCATATCACCTTAGGTCTCAGGGGTCTGCCACACTCAAGGTACCTGTGACTAGGACCAAGATGGGTGAAAGGGACTTCGCAGCATGTGCCCCTAAACTTTGGAATACCTTCCCAACCCAGGTCCGGGCTGCCTCCTCGCACGCCTATCGGTCCCCCGGCTCACTCACCACTGTGAGCTCTACAACAAGCTACACTGGCTCTCGCCTACAAAGTACATTGACTTTGTCCTTGGTTGCTTCACTGGTAAGGTCTTCAACACGGGTACCCCTCCAGGGGTGGCAAGCTTGCTGGCCCAAATTGCCCCCTCGTCATATCACCTTAGGCCTCAGGGGTCTGCCACACTCAAGGTACCTGTGACTAGGACCAAGATTGGTGAAAGGGACTTCACAGCATGTGCCCCTAAACTTTGGAATACCTTCCCAACCCAGGTCCGTGCTGCCCCCTCACAGGGCAGCCTGCGCTCTTCCCTATGGAGCCATCTTAAAAGTGCATCGGCCTGCGGATGTCAAAAACCCCCATGACATATGTTTAGCACTTGCACCCATACAAAACTGCCAGCCCTTAAAATGTAGTATTTCTGTACTGCCCCAAACTTGAAGCAAGATGTGTAATCTTACCTGTAGTCTCTCAACGTGTAACCTGTTCCTAATCATGGGATGTGTAATCTTACCTTGTAGTTTCATAATGTGTAACCTGTTCCTAATTATGTGATGTGTAATCTTACCTTGTAGTCTCATGATGTGTGACCTGTTCTTAATTATGTACCATGTTGTCCCAAGTGTGTAAATATGTAATTTCCTGTTCTCTCCCAGGTCATACCTGAAAATAGGCAAATTGCTTGTCTAGTGTACTTACCTGGTTAACAAAAGCTAAATAAATAAATAAATGCACAAGTGCCTATTTTCAGAGGCAACCCTGGAGCACTGGGGTAATTAAGTGACTTGCTCAGAGTCAGACAGTATGCAAGTGGAGGTTGTAGGAATCCAACCAGGTCTGCTGGATGTACCAAGCTCATTTACAGCTTGTTAAGCTTACCTCTGGGCTATACTGTCAGCCCCCAAAGCATGAAATAGACTATTGGAGATGTCGGGGATTAAACCCATAGCCTAATACATACACAGCATGTACTTTATCACTGAGCTATATCCCCACAAATTTTGTCTTGTGTATTAAAGTGCTGGAAACCCCTATCCCTTTTTCTGTGCGTCAGATAAGGAAATTACATTTTTTTTCTAACTTTTCTATCATTAATTTTCTACTTCATGTAAATAACCACATCCCCGATGGGCCCGGCTCAGTGGTGCCTATGGAGTGCATTGTGCGTTTCAAAAAACCTGGGTTTGTGGTGTGGCCTGACTCCCATGCCAATGCTGATGGAGTGCTACGTATGCTGTGGAGGCACTGTGCTCAGAACAGAGGTGGGTTGTTGGCATCTGCTCATTGCACTCCCATTGGTGGAGGGGTGTCACTAACATTGTGTGTGACCATGCAGTAGTATTGATTGCCCTCTGTATACCAGTGCTGCACGTGGATGACTGTAACTACATTAGGAGAGGTGGGAACTTAACAGTGGGCCAAAAATAGCCCTGGCACCAACAATGATGGCCAGTTCCCCACCCCTTGTCATCAGCCCAGGACCCACCTCACCTTGGTGCTCTGCACAAAGTAAGCTTTTCTTCTTGGCTGAAGTGACCAACTGGCCTGGGCCTCACTGTGAGGTAAAGACTCATGGTGTTTTGTTGGGCTTTCAGTGGTTTGAACAGCAGGTTCGTACATTGGACCAGAGGCTTGACAGGAACACTGCGGCAAGGAGCATCTCAACAGAGGGAGGACCACAGGTGCCTGTGGCAGGAGTAAACTGTGAGTAGAAAACAAAACACAACAAAACAAGCAGAACAACATACATTGTACCAGATTACATTGTTTGAACCTTACAATTTGTGTTAAAGGATATTCAGTTGTAATATATTTCTTCCTGGGCAGGAAAGATCTCTACCTAGCTGTTTTCAGCCTGAAGTGAGAAGACCAAAAACCTGGGACGTTGAAAGCAAACTCAAGTATGTTTAGATTGTATATACTGTACAGAGATGGCTCAGTGCTGATAAGAACTTCCATTAATCTAGTTTGCCCTGTTATTCTACCTCATTTACTAGTTTTTTCCTTCAACTGAAATCCCATAGTTTCCACCTATCCCTAAGAACCTATTTGTGTCTATTCAATTTTATCATCAAGTTTGCTGAACAGCCAGCATTCACAATCTCCCATGGTAGTCTGTTATACTGGTTCGTTACTCTCTCAGCAAAGACTTTCACATATCTTTTCTAAACTTTTGACCCCTGTTGCCTGTATGTCCTTTATATAGAGAATATTGCATAGGGTAGTGTGTGTTGCGAGAATTTAACACACACCCGAGGTGTGGTATGCTACATAAACCCCGAGAGCGAAGCTCAAGGGGTTTATTAAAGCATCCCACACCAAGGGTGTGCATTAAATTCAAGTACCCACATTACCCCATGCATTATTTTATATTATTGCTGATGTGCAATTTTTTCCATCCTGACTTCAGTGACCATGTGTGAATTTTAAATGCAGAGTGCAGTAATACCAGTTTAAATATTTGAAATAGTTTATTGAAAGACAGTACCTCAGAAGAAAACACAGCTGTAAAATGTTATGAGTTAGATGAACTGAACAATGAAGGAGAGCAACAACAGAAAAAAAAAACATTGCAAGACCATAAACTGTGTTTCAGTCGAACATAGACTGAATGTGGCAACAGGGAGAACATGTAAAACTGTACGATTAAACTTGTGTTCTAACTTCAAGTTTAAGAAAGTTCTGAATTGTGTGTTGAACTTCAGTTTTATAGTTTAAACTTTTTTCCTTTTCCATTTGCTTCGTTTCTCTAATGCTATGACCATTGGTTGCCTTGGTTACACAATGACTGGACTTGATGTGTCTATGGGAAGTCCAATCGGTTGCTCATGTTTTTTTTTCCTTTCCTTGTCTTTTTTAAGGGATTACGGTAGTTTGGTGTGGTGACTGGGGTGTTCAGTCAGGTATAGAGAAACTGTCAGAGCTGCTCTTCAGTGTGTAAGTGCGGTCATGCTCAGTTCCGTCCGGCTGAGTGTGTGAGTACTGTAATAACCGGCCAGTCAGTACGGTGAATATCAACTGGCTGAGTCGATTGAAAAAATTGCTTACTGGTTATTATATCTATTTATAACATGGGTTCACAGAAACATGCAATCCAATTGGGGAGTCACTTTGGGGGGACCTTGATTAAGTTAGCATTAATCCATGGTTCCATGGAGCTACTTTAGAGTTCCAATGATTGTTTTTCTTCTTTGTAGCCTGGTCCAAACTGTGTTGGCATCCATTACAAATCCCGAGTAAGCGATCAGGACTGTGGTGTTTGTGCTGTACGTTCTTCCAGTGTTACAACATCAGTAAAGTGTTTACAATGAGAAAGTGTCAGCCAAAGTGACTCCCCAGTCCAGAAAAGCTTCATGTGTGCATGAGAAACTGTCAACCAAAAGGACTCCCCACTCTGGAAACCCTTCATATGTGCACCTCAAGTTGTAGGACTCAGGTGTTTGGAAGGTATTTGGATCCATCTAACGTGTGGGTTAATGGGATGTGCTGAGCAACTCCATGGGGCGAGTGATGCAGTAGCGGAGTTGAGGAACAGCCCCCCCCAGCACCCCGCAGAGTCACCTGCCATGGTGACACACAGGGAAAGAGACAGTGAACGATATGGAGCAGAAGAGAGAGAGTGAGCAGTTGCTGCAGTATAGAGCTTGACTGTGTCACGTGTGTGTCTATATGCACCCCTCCCCCACCCTCAGTTGCCCGGCCATCCACTCACCAGCCGCTGCAAGTCATTCATGTCCCATTTTGTGTTGACCTTTTGTTGACCCCCCACAGAGTTGCCCACCATGGTGACACACAGGGAGTGTCCGGAGGCCCTCCCCACCCCTGGTTGCCTGGCCATCCGCTCACCAGTTGCTGCAAGTCATGTATGTCCAGTTTTCTGTTTCTGTTCTCATCCTGTCGGTCTGGATCCCCCAAGTGCAGGTCATGTGTGTCCACTGCCTGTCTGAGCAGTTCACCCCACTGGTGCTGTAATGTGTCCAGCGAGCACTCCACCCATCCACCTCCACAGGTTGTTCAGATGCATGGTGAAAGTGAAACTGGATGTTGCATCCACCCAGAGAACAATTCAATCAATGCTGTGATCACACAGGCAGGGTAAGTGATAGACAGGTACCCCGCCAAGAGCAACGTGTTGTGGAATGGGGATGCCACGGCAGACAGTGGGAAAGAGAAGGTTCCCACGCGAGTACAGCAATCCTGTGTCAGCGAGAGAGAGAGACAGAGATTGAGAGGGAGAGAGAGAGAGAGAGAGAGAGACAGCGGTACATTGAATTCAGCATTGCTGCACTGTCCTCTCTCTTCTTTGTGTGTGTTGGTGTGTTTCGCTGTCCAAAGCTGGTTGCTGACCTGGGCCCTCCTGTACATGACAGAGAGAGCCAGTGACAGCAACAGTGGGATCACGATTGTCCTGTGTCTGTATTTGTGTTTGTTGTGCAGGCATCGAGACAGAGCAGAAAATGTCCTGGGAGTGGCCTGATGGGTTGTACAGTAGCATGGTGTGCTGCTCACTCCCAGTCAAAGTAAAGAAGACTGGGGCCGGGGTAGAGAGGAGGACAGACTGACAGACAAGTTTGACCAGGAGCTTGATTATTGCAGTTGACCTGGCTGGATTGTGGATGTGGGGTTATGGGGGGAGGGTGATTACAGTAATGGTGGCACACAATGTAGTACACAGTAATATGCAGAAGAAAGGTCTGTGTGTGCGTGTGAGTAAACTAAATGTGGTACCCAATGTAACAGACAGTATTATGCACAAGAAATGTCAGAAATCATCTCAGTAGTGTATGTGTGTCATTTCTATGTGCATAACAGCAATGCAAGATGCATTATTTGTTAGGGACTATTTTGCAAGGTGGCAGGATACAGTAACAGCAAAAATACACCTTTTTTTATATTTTGCTGTTGTTTAACCATAACCCATGTTATAAGTGCAATAACCCACTCCAGGGTATGCAGTTACTGGGGACTAATCAACACCCTAGTGCTGTGAGGACACTCGGCCTGTGGCCTTGTGCCTCACAACACACCAGGGTGTTGATTAATGCCCAATAACCACATACCCTGTCATGGGTTATTGCTTACATAACTCACTAAAGTTAACCCTATTATACTGTATACTTCATGTATTTGTAGGTATCTAGCATGTCGCTTCTCTCCCTCTTCTCATCTAATGAGTACATGTTAAGCCTTCTCAGCCTTTCCTGTTAGTTCCTACCATAGAATTTACAGGAGAAGAATGGAAATGACCCCTCTGCAGATTTGCTTACTTCCTTGATGATGTTTATACAAGCAAGTGTTTCTCTGTGAGAAAAACACTGTCATGTTACCTAACATTATCACGGCATATACAGTAAAGGCATTTCCATTCTAGTCCTAGTAATTCTGTGATTCCTACACTGTTGCCTGTGTATCATTGTAGTCAAACTGCACTGTATTCCTGACTGACATAACAGAAAGAATATAGCTGTCTCTTAGTGGCACTCTCATGGATTGATATGCCTTTTTATTGCATCAAGGTGGCTGGCCCCACAGAACACCAGTCACATGATGCACACAGATGATCTATCTCATGTTGGCAAAACACTGCTAATGAAATACAGTATCATTCATTTATGGTTCAAAGCTCACTTACAGACATTCATAAAGGGATACAATTTCACTCTGGCAGAACCTCCCTCAGTTTAATGTTCATTCAAACCAAGCTAGCAATTCACTCAGACATACAAGGACTTCTAAGATTTTGTGGGTGGGATCAGTCTCACTCACAAAAGAGAAAAGCAGCGGCATCCATTTAGACACCCCCAGTCATACATACTGTTTGTAAGGGTCACAAGTCACCCTCCTGTGTTTAGGAATATATGATGATATCTTGTCCAGGAAAGCACCCACCCTTATGCCATGGACAACAGTTCTGCACCACTGCCAGTTACCTTTGCCATCTCAGGTAAGGAGCAAAGGGGCGCAGAGGCACCTTAAACCATACTCTGGGGCACTAAGAAAATGAGACCACACATAAACTAGAATACGCATACAGGAGCTGGGATCAAGCATGGTGGTTTTATTATTAGCTGCATAGGTGACAGCATGAATGACTGTCCGGGCCCTGGTCACAGTTCTTTTATGATGATACCTGCACACACTGTATTTCAATATTCCATGGGCCATGGCCTGCACAATAGTTCCTTCAAAACTCTCCTAGGGCTTCTACCTAAACCCCCACCTGTAGTGTGGCATACATTACAACTGCTGTTTCTAAATACTGGTCTGATGGTACCCAGTACAACTGTTTGGCCTGTTGCCTACCCACCATCCATAATATTTTCCAGTCTCACCCCTTGAACTAAAGGGGCACAATTACATTCTGTATAATGTACTGTGTCTCTTTGAACCCTACAAGTCCCTAACCTCCCTTTCAGGGTCCCTGGAGCCCTGGCACACTCAGCATCAGTTGCGCAGTGGTACTCTCCCCAGGCAGGGAAAGTACTACCCTGGAGGGGCAAGATGTGCCAGCATGTGTCTCAATATGCCTAACAGAACAAAAAAATATGAAGGCTTATCAGCATATGACTTCACTACTAAGTGTATATAGTATGGTTGGTCTGGCAGTGTGTGCCTTCAGCATCACACTGATAGCCTTAGTAGACCCACAAAAAAGACTCCCATGTATGGCCACATTCCTGGGGCACTTACCAACCCCAACCCTTGCCAAGCCCCCTCCTGCCTAACACCCATTCATTCAGTGACCTGCCAGGGGGTTCTATTTGAACTGCCTAGGACTTCAGCATTTTCTATTTGAGCTGCCTAGGACTTTTCACACACAGAGGACATTATATTTAGCAAGGTTAACTGACACTTGCTCCAACATTGACTAACTTCCCCATTTTCCTTCTACTAATGGGAGTGAACCCTCAAGGATTCTGGCAACCTCCCTTCAGGGGTGGGCCACCACTCTCCCAATATTCCTGTTGGGTGTTGTTGGTCTCTGCTTCTCTGACTTCCCTGAGTCTCCAACTCTCTCCACTGACTACTGCTGTTCTTCTTCGCTGGAGACCAGGCATGAATGAACCAGTGCCACTCTATCACATTGACCCTGCCACCATCCCTGGGACTACCATCTCCCTCAGCCCAGTCGCAGCCAGAGAAGCTGAACTGCCCTTCTCTCTGGATCCAGCTCCAACTCCAACTCCTGCCTTAACCCCAGCAGCCAATACCCTGATGCCATCCTCTTTTCATATTTTTTTTTTATTTTATTTTATTTAAACAGCAGTTTGGAAAACCTTTGAGCCATAGGCTCATTTACAAAGGTACCTTGTCACAGTAAGACAAACCAAAATACACAGTATAGCAGTACAACACATAAGTATAACAGTAAATTAAGACATAGATACAAACAAGCTGGTACAGGTAGGATGGATGCAACAATACCAGAGTTATGTTGTCCTTAGCAGCTTAGTAATAAGCTTTGTCATAAGTATTAGTGACTTTTGACTAGTGGCAGTTACAGCATCGGGTGTTAATAAAGGTGGTTACGTGAGAGTTTTGAAGCACGATATAGTTGGAGCTTGGATGGAGGGGCAGTGTGTTGAACCAGGAGGGGCCCTAAAGCTGAAGGCTCTTTGGCTGTGAGAGGTCCTAGCTCTAGGGATAACAAAAGAGGTTTTCCCAGAGGTCCGAGTATGAACTAGTGGGACAGAGCGGCGTATGGTGGTGGTCAATCCTGGTGGGGAAAGCCCAAGGAGGGTCTTTTTGTAAGGGTACAGGTAAGATATTTGAGGCTGCGTCGAGATCAAGTACCAGCTTTGTATACAGTAGACAGGTGTGTCATCCTAGGTGCTCCAGTAATTAACCTGCAGGCCTTATTCAGAGAAATGGACTTTATGGAGTGCGGTCTGATCAGCAGCACCATACACCGGCAGTCCATAGTCCACTAGGGACAGGATAGAGGAGGTGACGTCGAGTCAAAGAGCCTCCGGGGGGAGGCAGTGTTTATACCGATGTAAGATGCCCAATCGGATATTGGTGGCAGTGGCAAGGGCAGCGATGTGTCCATGGAAGGAGAGGGAGGGGTCAAAATGGATCCCTAGGTATTTATAGGAGCAAACTTGCTCGAGTGGGAATGAGGACCCAGAGTGAATGAGGAGTTTGAAGTTGCAGGACTTGTTTTGGGGATGAGAGAAGAACATGGTTTTTGTTTTTTTAAGATTTATCACCAATCTATGTTCCTTGAACCAGCCCTCGGCTTCAGTGAAGGACTGCAGCGAGTCCTGGAGGGCAATAGGGTTACGACTTGAGGCAAAGATGACTGCATCATCGGCGTACAATAGAATATGTTTTTGGGGGAAGGGCAGAACTATGGAAATTCATGCTCCAGTTCCACACTCTTAGCTAAGTCAGGCCACTCACAGAATAAAAATCCAGGAATCCTGTCTCCGGCAATTCCCCAAGAGGACAGCTCTCAGGGTTTGGTTTAACCCTCGAGGGCTCTCTGGTAACCTGCCTCAAACCAGCAGAGGAAAGAGGCTGGTTACACGTACAAAGAGAATTGGAGGCAGAATTATAGAATGAGACTGAGACAGAGTAGAAAACAGAAGGATTGTCCACAATAAAATGTTTAGAAAAGTTCTGGAAAGGGACATATTAGTCACTCACCAAGTGAATGCTAACCATTTGTGAGTGCCACGAAGTGCCATAAAAACCAGCACATCCCTTTGTTGCTGTGTGGATACTTTTAAAGGAGGCCTTTTTTGTGATATGCAAGGCATGGATAGTTAATATACTAGTTGGTTAGAAACATAGCAACATAGAAGTTGACGGCAGATAAGGACCGCAAGGCCCAGTCAGTCTGCCCATTTCTTTTTCTACCTTATGAATGTGCCATTGGCCTTTGCTCTGTCAATGGCATATCTATTCATACTCATCTGTATTGCTCCCTTATGCCTATCCCATTCCTGTCTGAAGCCCTGTACTGTATTCATATCCACCACTTCCTGAGGTAGGCCATTCTATGCATCCACCACCCTTTCTGTGAAAAAGAACTTCCTCACATTACCCCTTAATCGGCCTCCCTCTAATCTCATGCTGTGTCCTCTTGTCCTGTTATTTTTCTTATATTAAAACATGTTATACTCTTTCACCTTGTTAATGCCCTTAAGGCGTTTGAATGTTTCAATCATATCACCTCTCTCCCTCCTTTGCTCTAGGGTATACATATTGAGCTCAGTTAATCTGTCCTCATATGTTTTCTGATGCAGTCCCTGCACCATTTTGGTTGCCCTTCTCTGGACTGCCTCAATTTGGTTAATGTCCTTGTGAAGATGTGGCCTCCAGTACTGCATGCAGTACTCCAGATGGGGCCTAACCAGTGTCTTGTAAAGAGGGATTATTACCTCCCTCTTCTGGCTTGTGATACCCCTGCTAATGCACCCCAACATCCCCCTAGCCTTACCTACTGCTTTAGTGGTCTGCTTGGATGATTTCAGGTCATCGGTGATGATGACGCCCAAGTCTCTTTCTTCCCTTGTGACTGCCAGCAACTCCCCTCCCAGCCTATAGGTGGCTTCAGGGTTTCTCTTGCCTATGTGCATGATCTTGCACTTCTTTGCATTAAACCCTAGCTGCCACTCTTCCGACCATTTTGCTAGTTTATCCAGATCTCTTCTCATTCTGCCCACCCCATCTGGACCATCTACTCTGTTGCAGATCTTGGTGTCATCTGCAAACAGACAAACCTTACCCTCCAGTCCATCTGCAATGTCACTGATGAAGATATTGAAGAGGACTGGCCCCAGGACTGATCCCTGAGGTACCCCACTTGTGACTTGCATCTCTTCTGGCTGTATACCATTTACCACTACTCTCTGCTTTCTGTCCATCAACCAGTTTACCACCCAGTTGACCAACGTCTGACCCACCCCGAGCCTACCCAGCCTATTAATCAATCTTCTATGTGGAACAGTATCGAAAGCTTTGCTGAAGTCAAGGTAGACAACATCAACTGCTCCCCCTTGGTCCACCACTCTGGTTACCCAGTCAAAGAAATCTATGAGATTAGTTTGACAGGACCTTCCTTTAGTAAACCCATGCTGTCTTGGATCCTGTGCTCTGATTCCAGGTGTTGCACTATCCTTTCCTTAAGGAGTGTCTCCATAATCTTGCCCACTACTGAGGAAAGACTGACTGGTCTGTAGTTCCCTGCCTCCTCCCTGCTACCACTCTTGTGGAGCAGGATCACATGAGCTCTTCTCCAGTCTTCTGGGACCTCTGCTGTGCTCAGAGACTCACTAAACAGTTCTGATAATGGCTCTGCTTGTTCCACCCTTAGCTCCTTTAGTACCCTGAGATGTATGCCATCAGGTCCCATTGCCCTGTCCACCCTGAGCTTATTGAGCTCTTATAGGACCCTTTCTTTTGTGAAGGGACTAGTGCACACCTCCCTCCATCCTGTGTCCATAGTGCTGAGCTGTAGGCCCTGCCCTACCTTCTCTTCAGTAAATACGGAGCAGAGGTATCTATTTAGGATAGATGCTTTTACATGGTCCTCCTCCTCACACGCCCCCTTATCCCCTTTGATCTTAGCAATACCCCCTCTGGACTTTCTCCTTTCACTAATGTATCTATAGAAAGTCTTGTCACCTTATTTTACTGTTCGTGCTAGTGTTTCCTTGGTTTGGGCATTTGCCTGCCTTACTGCTTTCCTTGCTTCCCTTAGGGAAGTGTGATATGTCTCCCTATCTTCACCCTGCTGTGTTCCCTTATATTTCCTGAAGGCCAGCCTTTTGGCTCTGACCTTTTCTGCTATTGTGTTTGAGAACCAAAGTGGTTTCCTTCTTCTTTTGCACTTCCTTTTCTCACTAACCCAATGGGATGTTGCTTCAAGTATTGCATCTTTAATGCTTGCCCACTTTGCCTGTACTCCATCACCTGTATTTCTTTTTGCCAGGGCTTGCTTAACTCTGTTGACCATCTTATCAAAGTCAGCTCCTCTGAAGTCCCATATTTTTGCCTTGGAATGGAATGATTTTGTTCTAGTGGCCAAATTGAACTATACCATGTGATGGTAACTGGCACCCAGGTGACCTTCTACCTGGAGATCTGTGATCCTTTCCCTGTTAGTCAGTACTAGATCTAGGATGGCCCTGTCTCTTGTCGGTTGTTGTACCAGCTGTTTGAGGCCTTTCCCCTGCAAGGAATCCACCATGTGTCTAGTTCTGGCAAATGTCCTTGCTGGTATTGACCAATCTGTATCTGGCATGTTGAAGTCTCCCATTATCAGAACTTCACCTTTAGCTGTCATGTTTTGTATATCTTCTAACAGTAATGTGTCTATGTCCTTCCCCTGGTCTGGAGGCCTGTACACAACCCCAGTTCGTATGGCTGTCCCATGTCCTGTTTCCAGGGTGACCCACAGTTCTTCTGACTTCTTATGTGTATCTGAATTTCTGTAGATTTTATATTTTTATTGACATAAAGGGCCACTCCACCCCCCTTTTTTACACCTCAGTCTCTTCTGAACAGTACACAGCCAGGTACTGAAGTCTCCCAAGTGTGGTTACTGGTAAACCATGTCTCGCTAATGGCTACTATGTCCAGTTTAGCCTCTATCATTATTGACTGCAGGTCTGGGATCTTGTTTCCCAGACTGTGAGCAGTTGTGTACATGATTTTCCATTGGCCAGATTTCTGCGTGTTAGTTGTTGGGCAGGTCCCAGGCATTTCCCTGTGTGCGTCATTATGGGGGCGGGACCTTTTCTTACCTAGTGTTGCAAATGAACTACAAACATGCTGAACTCCTGTTTGACCACTAGCTGAGGGGGGAGGGTGTTCTCATTCGATGTATGGGGTGCTGCACCCCTCTCCCATTTACTAGTTTAAATATTCTGCAAAGATGTCAAACATCTGCCCCAATGCACTGACTCCCTCCTTAGTCAGATGCAGTCCATCAAATTTAACTCATTGTCTCCTAGCTGACGCCTGTAGGCATCAGTAAAATACACTGGTGTGTCCTGAGGACGCCTACAGAAGTCAGCTACTGACTTCCTGTGTGCCCTGGCAACGTCTGGAGAAGTCACTTATATATTTTAATATACAATGTAATAGAATATAATATATATTTGACTGCATAGCACTGTTGGAAAGGTAATTTTGTTCTGAACAACTTTGCCACTGATATTCTGTGTATATCATGTATACTTTAGAAATTATTCATATTTGTTTATGGTATGGTGTGTATGGCTTATGTTGCCTGTTTTAGTGAAAAAAAAAAATGTTTTTGCTGTTTCAACCAGCCTAGAAAAAAGATGAAATCACATATTATTCTTTGCATACCACCACTGGAAAGGTAATTTTGTGCTGAATAACTTTGCCACTCATACTTTGTGTCTAGCACTTACGGTTCTTAAGCTAATATGATTTGTTTGTGGCATGCTGACTATAGCTTGATTTTGCTTAGAAAGGTCCAGGATTTACTATTAACAATATACAGGAGACAAGTGGTGCAACTTCAGAGAGCTCCCGTGGAGGCAGTGAATTAAAGAACTTTTGCTTCCAAAACTGTTGCCAGTTACCTACAAATTTGTGTCCTTTTTCCTGGCAAGAGCCCTTGAGCTACATGTTTAGCTCCCCTATCTCCCCTTCTCTGACCTTCTGTCCATCTGTTCCCCTCTCCCAGACTGGTAGGATCTCAGAGAAGGAGATGCCAGATGAAATGGATGATAGTTTGTCACTCTGCCTGGTCAGGTGTTCCTTAGTCTCCACAACTGACTGGCTGATGAGATCGTTAGTCCCTATGTGTACCAGGACGTTAATGTTTTCTTCTGCTTCCTGAACAATTTTAGCAATGCGGTCAGTGTCTCTCCACGCTGATGTACCTGGAAGACATCTGACCATTACCCCTGGCTGGAGATAGGTATCAACTCCCCAAATCATGGAGTTTCTTATGATCAGAAGTTTTTTGGATTGCCTTTTTGCTTTTTTGTTTTGGTTCCTGATTTGGGCAAGTTTTGTTGTGCCAGCTCCTGTGCTGCGGTGTCCTGCTCTGCAGTGTCCTCTGCCCCTTTGTTTAATTTCAGAGATAGAGGCAGATACCTGTTTATAGTTTATATATGGTTTGTGGAGGTGATATGTTGGAGAGCACCGAGTGATAAGGCACCCAATTTGCCCCTCCTAACCACCTGCCATCCTCCTGGACCAACTACCCTCTGCAGTCAAGGTGCTTCTGTTGGATGTTGGGGAAATGGTGGGCGGTTCTTATAATATATTTCCTCTTGAATATGCAATTTGAGGTGCACAATCTCTGCCTATGCTGCCCGGAGCTGAGCCCTTAGATCTCCAATGGTCCAGCATGTAGGACAGTGTCCTAAATCCTGTAAAAACTGCCCTTCTGAAAACTGTTCCACAGTACCTGCAGTTAATGATATCCATTCCAGATAAGTTGCTGGGTCTATAACCTGGTCAGAATAATTAGAAGGAAGAAAATGAAAGCAAAAGTTTGATTTTGTTTTGTTTGTTTGTTTTTGTATAACTTGTTATAACAAGTTAAAGTACTAGTGCCCCTTTAAATGAGGTCACTATGTGGATACCCCTCTGGTCCACCCCTTCCTGCTTTGCTACAGGAAATGTCATGACTGTGCTACCCTATAAAAGGAGTGTAGTGTGGGGTGGTTGGGGATGGGGGTGGGTGGCAGGGCCCTTCCCCTGCCGAAAAAGAAGAACCACAGACGAAAAAAACAAGGAGGTAAGAGCAGAAACAATCAGCCAGCAACAAATGCAGTAGCCCCTGAAGGCTTATCCTAATGACAGATAAAACTGCAAAACCTGTAAAGCACCACCTGTAATAATTTCACAGAAGACATACCCTGTAAGAAACACTTTGCTACAGAGAAAAATAAAGCAATAACAGAAGATATACCTTGCAAAAGACAATTTGAATCAGAAGATTACAGCAATAATCTGTAAGCACACACCTGTAGGCACACCCTGTAGTAATGCAGCAGAAGGTATACCCAGCAACAACAATTTGAATCAGAGAAAATAAAGCAATAAAATGTTAGCAACAAACAGTAACAATCCCTGTGAGTACAAAATAAAAATAACACACAGTAAATCTGCCTAGCCAAAAGAAGCCTTAATCCTTATCCTTGCTGTGGTAAGGTTCTTTGCTCTGTCCTTTCAAGCAACGTAGAAGAAAAGAGCTCAGGTGAAGCTAGGTGCCTTGGCCATAGATGATGTGGGGAGAGATGGGTGAAGTCATCAAACTTCACTCCACAAATTAATTTGCAAATTTCGTGCAATTTGCGAAATCGCAAAATTCACAGTGCTGCGGACCAGCCATGAAATGTGAAGTTTTGCCACGAAGTGAGGAATTTTGTAGGTGAAATTTCACACTTCACAGCAAAATTCCACATTTTGCAGCAAAAACTTTGTGATTTGGGTGAAGTTGAAGTTTCTCATGTCAAGAGAAGCTTCACGAAGCTCTGCGAAGTGTGAATGTTCACCACTTCATTTAAATTAGCCAGCAAAGTTTTACTTCACCATATCTCTACTAGTGATTTCCATACTGCCACACCCACATACAGAATATGTTTGTGTAGACCTAGTACTCTCAAATGGGGACAGTGAGAGGATCTCAGATTTAGAAGTGTGTAGCCATCTGGGAACAAGTGACCACCAAACAGTGTGGTTCATGATAAACTCAGCTGCAGAGTCAAGCCATACAAAAGTGAGGGTACTGGACTTCAGGAGGGTTGACTTTGGCAAGATGGGAGAGTGCCTTAGAAAAGCACTAGCAAACAGGCAAGAAGGAGGGGTGGAGCAACAATGGGGACACATCAAAACTGCCATCACAGAGGCAACAAGCCTTTGTGTGAAGCAAATAAACAAATCAAAATGAAAGAAAAAGCCACTATGGTTCTCAAAAGAGGTGGCGGGGAAGGTTAGGGAGAACAAGATAGCATTTAGGAAGTATAAGGAAACACAAAAGGAGCAGGACAGAGAACTGTACCAGTTAATGCAGAAGAAAGCAGTCAGAATAGCAAAGGCCCAAACTGAGAAAAAGATAGCCAACTCAGTTAAGAAGGAGGGGATAAAACCTTTTAAAGGTACATTAGGGAGTGTAAAGGGAGGGATAGTGAGGCTGAATAGAATGGACAGTGGGTGGGCAGAGAGAGATGGTGAAAAAACAGGGATACTGAATGAATACTTCTACTCAGTATTCACAAAAGAGGAGGAGGCAGAGATACCTAATCCAATTAACAGAAGCACTCTGAATAGGGTGGTCAATCCCAGTCCTTTCACAGAAGAAAGGGTTCTGAAAGAACTCCTAAAACTGAAGGTGGACAAAGCAATAGAGCCTGACGGGATTCACCCCAGAATTCTAAAAGAATTAAGGGGAGAACTAGTGACACCACTGACTACACTTTTTAACAAATCATGGGAGGATGGTGTGGTACCTGAGGACTGGAGGAGGGCAGATGTGGTTCCCCTTCACAAAACTGGGACCAAGACAGAGGCAGGAAACTACAGACCTGTTAGTTTGACCTGTGTGGTAGGGAAAGTGATAGAATCACTTCTGAAGGAAAGAATTGTTGAGTACCTAGAGGCCAGTGGGGCACAGAACCCAAGGCAACATGGGTTCACAGTGGGAAGGTCATGTCAGATGGATCTAATGGATTTCTTTGACTAGGTGACCAAAGTAGTAGACCAGGGAAGGGCTGTGGACATGGCCTACCTAGACTTTAGTAAGGCATTTGACACAGTCTTACACAAAAGATTAATAAACAAATTAGCCAGCCTGGGAGTGGGTCCCAGGGTGGTAGCCTGGGTAAAACATTGGCTGGACAACAGAACACAGAAGGTAATAGTAAATGGAGTCCACTCTGAAGAAAGAGGGGTTACTAGTGGGGTACCGCAGGGCTCAGTACTGGGTCCAGTCCTTTTTAATGTCTTTATAAGTGACATTGCAGAGGGATTGGAAGGAAAAGTATGCCTCTTTGCAGATGACACAAAGATCTGCAACAGGGTTGATACACAGGGAGGTGTGGAAAGGATGAGAAGGGACTTGGCAAGGTTGCAGGAATGGTCAAAAGTATGGCAGCTTGGATTCAGTGTAAAGAAGTGCAAACTAATGCACCTGGGAAACAAAAACCCAGGGGAAGAGTACACAATGGGGGGAGGTAGTAACAACAACAAAAATGGAAAGGGACCTGGTGGTAATCATATCAGATGACCTTAAGGTTGGCAAGCAATGTGAGAAGGCAGTAGGGAGGGCTGGGTGGATATTGGGATGTATAGGCAGAGGCATCACCAGCAGAAAACAAGAAGTTGTTATCCCTCTGTACAGACAGTTGGTGAGACCCCATCTGGAGTACTGCATCCAGTTCTGGAGACCCCATCTCCACAAGGACATAGACAGAATGGAGGCAGTCCAGAGGAGGGCAACTAAAATGGTACAAGGTCTGCAAGAGAAGCCATACGAGGAGAGACTAAAGGAGCTTAATATGTATACCCTTGAGGAAAGGAAGGAGAGGGGGGACATGATAGAAACGTTTAAGTACCTCAGTGGAATCAACAAAGTCCAAGAGGGTAGCATCTTTCAGAAAAAGAGATGTGCAAGAACAAGGGGACACAATTTGAAGATAGAGGGGGGATGACTCAGGGGTAATGTGAGGAAGTATTTTTTCACAGAGAGGTGGTGGACGCATGGAACAGCCTTCCTGAGGAGGTTGTGGGGTATAAAACTGTGGAAGAATTCAAGAATGCATGGAACAGACATAAGGCAATTCTTGTGGGGGGTAGGAAGAAATAGGCTGTTGGTCAACTGGGATCTGCAGCTTATCCAATAGGTAGGGAAATGGGCAGATTAGGTGGGCCAAATGGTCCTTATCTGCCATCATAGTCTATGTTTCTATGGCTTAAGGAGACTAAAATAAGCACTACAGTTAACAGCTGTAATGGACTTAATCCAACAGTAGAAACAGAAGCAGAATTTGGTGGCAGAAAAGAATCACTTGGCCCACCCAGTCTGCCAATTTTTCCCTACCTACAGTACTACCGCAGACTGTACTTGATCTACAGCTCTTTCTCCTTCCCCCTCTTCCTTTCAACTATGATTCCCTTGTGTCTATCCTATGCATTCTTGAACCCCACCACTATTATCACCCCCACCACCTCCGGAAGGCTTTTCCAGGAATCCACCACTCTTTCTGTAAAGAAGTACTTCCTTGCATCTCTCCTGAATCTAACCCCCACCAGCTTCATAGTATGTTCCCTTATTCATGATCATCTTTTCTCTGAAAATACTTCCCTCCTGTACCTTATTTACCCCTGTGAAGAATTTAAAGGTCTCTATCATATCCTCCCTCTCCCTCCGCTATGCCAGGATGCACATATTGAGGTCATTTAGTTTCTCTTCATAGGGCTTTTGATGGCATACATCATTTTAGCTGCCCTCATCTGAATCGCCTCCACTCTGTCTATGCCCTTCTGGAGATATTGTCTTCAGAACTGGACACAGTACTCTAGGTGGGGGTCTAATCAGTGATCTATACAGAGACAACACCACCTCCCACTTTATGCTGGTGACACCTCTCCATATGCACCCCAGCATCCCACAAGCCCTCCCAGTTGCCTTTTCACACTATGTGGCCACCATTAGGTCATCAGATATGATTACCCCAGATCTCTTTCCTGCTTGGTAGTTGTCAAACCACTCCACCCATTTTGTACACTGTTCCTGGTATTCTGTGCCCTTAGACACGGGGTCAAAATGTCGCACAGCAGAATGCCGTGTGACTTAATCGCGTTGTGCGATTACTGCAGAGATCTGCCTACTCTACTTTTGTTCTATGGGGGGCTCCACTTCCCATACCCCCCAGACCTCCCCAATAAGGATTCCAACTCCGGGGGGGTCCAACACGGAGAGCGCACAGGTCCAGTGTTCGCGCATGTCGTACGCTATTAAGCATACAACGTTATGACCCAGTACGGTGCCCTTAGTGCATTATTTTACACTTTTTTCACATTGAATCCCAGCTGCCATACCCTTGACCACTCTTCTTGTTTTCTCAGGTCTCTGCTCATCCTTTCCACCACCCAAGAGTGTGCAACCTATTGAAGATTTTGGTGTCATCCATAAAGAGGCAAATCTTTCCTCCCAGCTCCTCTGCAATACCAAATCTGGAGTGAGTTTGATCCAGTGGGGGTGGAAGAGGTCAGTAGGATTGTTTTGAAGCTGCAGCTGACATACTGTGATTTGGACCCAGTACCAATATGCCTACTAGTGGGCTGTGTTGAGTCCATTGGGATCATATTCACTGAGAAAGCCTGGTGTTCTCTCTCGAGCGGGGGGGTTTCCTCTGGGCCCTTGAAAGTAGCTCTCATGGAACCTCTCTTGAAAAAGCTTTTGTTGGACCCAGGTTGTCTGGTGAATTACAGACCCATCTTTACCCTCTTTGGGGAAGGTTATTGAGAAAGTGGTGGCCATACAGCTCGAGGCGCATCTTGCTGCTTTGACATCTTTGAGCTGCTCCAGTCTGGATTCAGGTCTAGGCATAGTAGGAGACTGCACTTGTCAAGGTGCAAAATGATCTCTTTAGGGTAAAAGACAGGGGTGAATGGTGTATTCTTGTTCTCGATCTGTCAGTGGCATTTCATACTGTGCATCATGGGGTACTATTGGATCACCTTAGAGAACGTTGTGGACTTGCTGGCACAGTCATCAGCTGGTTTAAGTCCTTTCTCACAGGCAGGATACAAAGGGTGGTGGTGGGAATTTTTCCTCCTGCCTGATGCCCCTGTCTTTGGAGTTCCAGAGGGTACGATCCTGTTGCCAATCTTGTTCACGGTATACATGCTGCCCCTGGGAGATATTATTAGACATTACAGTATGGGCTTGCACTGCAATTTAGATGACATCCAGCTGTATATGTCATTTGTACAAGGAGGTACCGCACAATTATGCTGCACCCTAAACAGTGCAGAAGGAACAGCGCTACAAAAACTGCTAATCCTACTATAGTGACAGGGGTTTGTTACTGTATGAGGAAAACGCACTACCCCTGTCACTGTGCATCACATGAGAAAGTGAGAAAGATGCTGCCAGGGCAGTGCCTGATTGCGCTGTTCTTGTGGTGGAGTGGCTAGGGCACCAGCACCCAACGATGTGGGGGACCTAGGTGTGTGGTTCGATTCCCCCCAGGTCCCATGCTGTTGCAGCTTTTTTTTTTTTGCAAAGGAGAATTTTCCCCCTCCAAAGATTTGCCCTCATATCTTAAGTCCACACCCCTCAGAGTTAATTATTTTAATTCTGGGGGTGTGTGGGGAGTGAAACATTAAAACACAGTTTCCGTAGTTTTTCACAGTTACTGTTGTGGTTGGTGTTATTTGCTGTTTATGCTCACACTGTTGTTTGTGTGGCATAGAGCTGTGCTATTCCAGCTGTGGCATTATGACCCTGTGCCGTACCAGGACAACAGGGTGCAGTCTCTGTATTTAACTCCTGCTTGGCCGATATCCAGGACTGGATGTGCTCCAACTGGTTAAAATGCAACCCAGATAAGACAGAAGTATTAGTGACTGAGCCTGGATGTTGGCAGGATGCTGAGCAGGAAAGGGAGGTCACCAGTCTTGTACTTGGTTACTCACAGCTAGCCGCTTCTGCAAAGGTAAAAAATCTGGGTATGATCCTTGACAGCGATCTGACACTAGAGACTCAAGTGTCAGCCATTGTCCAAAGTGAATTTTACCATTTGAGGAATAGCGCCCAGATCAAAGCTTTTATCCCATCCAATGACCTGCCATCACTGATATACACCTTTGTGATATCCAGGTTTGATTACTGCAATGCCCTGTAATTAGGGCTAAATGGAGGTGCATTGCATTGCCTGCAGCTAATGTAAAACACTGCGGCCAGGCTGTTGGTGAGCCTTCCAAGGTCCTGCCACATAACACCAGTCTTACGTGATCTTCACTGGCTGCTGGTGAGGTGGTGGATTGCCTTCAATGTCAGATTGCTGACCTATAAAGCCATACATGGTCTGGGGCCTTGCTACCTATTTGACTTACTGTCTCCTTACCAACCCTTCTGCCCTTCCCATTCTTCTGAGGAGGACCTCCTAGTGGTTCCCAGGGTTCGGCCAAAGTCTTCTAGGGAGCAGGCTTTTTCTGTAACCGGTTCGACCCTGTGGAACTCACTCTGAAGGTCTTTAGGAGAGACCCCCTTATTGGAAGCCTTTAAGAGGGGTCTGAAGTCCTACCTATTTAAGGAGGCTTTTTCCTTGTACTAATCTTACTGGCAGTGTATTGTCTTTATTTTTTAAATGTTTAAGTCTTATTAATTTAAATTTGTTGTATTTTATTACCTGTTGTTTATTTTCTCATTATTGTATACCATTGTTCATTGCCTAAAATCTCTGGGAATGGGCACTTTAGAAATAAAGTATATTACTACTACTGCTTATAAAGACATTAAAGAGGACCAATCCCAGCACCGATCCCCGAGGCACCCTGCTGGTCACTCTCCCTTCCACAGAGTGAATTCCATTTACCACCACACTCTGTCACATATCCCCTAAACAATTTTCTTATCCAGTTTACCACCTTTGGACCCACTCCTAAGCTACCCAACTTGTTTACTAGTCTCCTGTGTGGAACAGTGTTGAAAGTCTTACTGAAATCTAGAAGGCCATACCCACTGCTCCACCCTTATCTAATTCTTTTGTCCCCAGTCAAAGAAATGTATCAAATTTGTTTTCCATGACCTCACCCCTGTGAACCCGCGTTGCCTCATGTCTTGTAAACCATTGGATTCAAGGTGTTCCACAATCCTTTCCTTCAGCAGTGATTCCATTAATTTTCACACCCCCGATGTCAGGCTGACTGACCAATAATTGCCAGCCTCATCCCTGCTATCAGTTTTGTGTAGGGGGACTACATCCACCCTCCTCCAGTCCTCCAGAATGACTCCTGCTTCCAGTGAGCTGTTAAATAGGACTGTCAGAGAGGCAGCCAGTAACTCCCTGAGTTCCCTAAGTACCCTTGGATGCAATATTAGTTGCTGACATTACATTAGTTTCCTGGTGACTAACCTTTTTGAGTGGATGCCGTCCCCAGCAATGCAGAAAACAAACAGAAGTAGGTTAGCAAGTACATACAACACTAAAATAGGCAAAATAATGGCTGGCTGTTAGTAACACAGGAACTAAAAGAACTCAGGGAGGTGCTGGCTGCTCTGCTGATTGCCTTATTCAGCAAATCACTAGAATCAGGCATGGTTCTGGAGGACTGGAGGACAGCAGACATAGTCCCTCTACATAAAAACAGCAGATGGGAAGATGGTAGAAACTATAGGCCGGTGAGCTTCACCTCAGTGGTGGGCAAACTAATAGAAACACTGTTAAAGGTAAGGTTGGGACAATATCTTGCATCAAATGGGCTGTAAAACCAAAGGCAGCACGGATTGACAGGGGGATGTCATGTCAGATGAACCTGATTGATTTCTTTGACTGCGTGACCAGGGAAATAGATCAATGGAAGGCATTAGATGTTGCTTTTCTGGATTTAGCAAGGCCTTCAACACTGTGCCACACAGGAGACTAAGAAATTGAGCAGCCTGGGGTGTGATCCAAAGTGGTGAATTGGGTTAGAAATTGGTTAATGGATAGGAGACACAGGGGGGTGGTGATTAACAGCGCTCACTCTAAGGATGGAAGAGTGACCAGCAGGGTGCCACAGGGCTCAGTACTGGGACTGGTCTGCTTCAGTGTCTTCATAAATGGCATTGCAGAAGAAATGGAAGGGAAGGTATGGCTTTTTGCAGACAATATCAAAATCTGCAACAGGGAGGACAGTCAGAGGTATGTGGAAAGAATGTTTCGGTATCTTGGGAAACTCAAGGAGTGGTCAAAAACATGGCAGTTGGAGTTCAAAGCCAAAAAATACAAAATGATGGACCTAAAGCACACGAACCCAGGAACTGAGAGTAGATGGGGAGAGGTACTGTCAGTCAGTAAGCAAGAAAGAGATCTTGAGGTTATCATATCTGATGACCTCAAAGTGGAAGGGCAGAAACTTAGAAACATAAAAATTGATGGCAGATAAGGACTGATAGGGCCATCCAGTCTGTCCATTTTCCTTAACTACTAGAAAAGCTACAGATCCTACTTGATCTCTGGCTTTACCTCCTCTTTTAAATTGTTAGTGCTCACCTATGTCTATCCCATGCAGTTTTGAATTCCCCCACTGACTTTGCCTCCACTACCTCTCCTGGGAGGCTGTTCCATGCCTCCACCACCCTTTCTGTGATGAAATACTTTCTCTTGTTGCCCCTTAATCTACCCCCTTCCAGTCTCATGACATGCCCTGTTGTTCTAGAACATCTGCTGTTCTGAAAGATGCTACTCTCCTGTATCTTATTTATGCCCTTTAGGTATTTGAAGGTCTCTATCATATCCCCCCTCTCTCTTCTCTCCTCCACAGTATACGTATTGAGCACCTCCAGTCTTTCCTTGTATGACCTTTGGTGCTGGCCCACCACCATTTTTGTTGCCATTCTTTGAACTGCCTCTACCCTGTCTATGCCCTTATGGAGCTGTGGGGCAGAATTCTCAATGAACAATAAAAATTTGCAGCTGCAGGAAAAAGGCTTGCAGCATTGCGGAAATGCAGTTGTGTGATATTCTTAAAGAAAATCCTGCAACTGAGGGAATTCTGCAAAAAGTCCCTCAGCTCCAGAATTCCATTAGCTGCAGGAATTCTGCAAGTTCTATGGCTCCGCAGCTGTAGAAATGGCTAAGGAGGCACAGCAATAGTACAACAAGTAGTTGAAGCAGCAGACATTAACACTGCTGCCATAATATGAGGCTGACAGCACCCACAAAGATACCAGCAACTAGTCCCTCAACTGGGACCACTGCAGCACCACAGGTACCAGCAATACAATGGCACCACAGTGGCTGACTGTTACCGCTGGTCATTTCTCCCTGGGGCATTCCTGTTGCCTTCAGGGGTAGCATTCACTGCAGGCTGATCAGGCTCTACTGCCTGTGGGGCTCTGTCATGGGCTGCACTGGGTCTGGTGGTTGCTGCCTGTTGCCATATCATGGCAATGTGTGCTTTTGTTGCTGTAACATCAGCCATTGCTATACTATCTGGGATGTTATTACCTGTGCCTCACCTCCACCTTAATTGATTCCAATTGTTGGGGCACTACTGAGTTTGCTGAGGGAGAGTTACACCTCATTCTACTGTGTGTAACATTTTTTCCGCAACTTCGGAAATAACCTGGCTGGGAATAGCCCTTCAGGGGATGTGCCTTACTTATCTTACACCTTTTTTCCCTCAGGGACTTCCGCAGCTGCACTTTTTGCATAGTCCATAGTGCTTTTTTTCTGCAGCTGTGGAGGTTTTTGTGAATGGCACTTAGGGCAATCTCCCCTTTGTTTCCATAGCTACGGCAGTTTTGGGGACTTAGGGAAGGTTTTGCACCTTATGAAAGCTTTGTGAATCCAGCTTGTGGTCTCCAGAACTGGACACAGTACTCCAAATGAGGTCTCACCAATATTTGTACAGTGGCATCACCACCTCTTTTCTTCTGTTGGTGATTCCTCTCCCTATGTACCCCAGCATCCCACTGTCTCTCCCCACAGCCTTGGCACATTGTTTGGCCACATTTAGATCATCAGATATGACCATGCCCAAATTTCTTTTCCTGTTTGGTGGCCGTTAGTAACTCTTCACCCATCATGTAATCCTCACCTGAGTTCCTGGGCTCCAAGCGCATTGAATCTTAGCTGCCACACTCTTGACCATTTCTCCAGTATAGTCAGGTCCTTCCTCATTTTTTCCACCCCTCCTGGAGTGTCTACTCTATTACAGATCTTAGTGTCATCTGCAAAGAGGCATACCTTCCCTTCCAGCCCCTCCAAAATGTCACAAATGAAGATATTAAACAGGACTGACCCCAGAACTGATCCATGTGGCACTCTGCTGGTCACCCTCCCTTCCTCGGATTTAGCTCCATTTACCACCACCCTCTGTGTTTTGTCCCTCAAGCAATTTCTAAACCAGTTCACCACCTTGTGATCCAATCCCAGGTTACCCAGCTTGTTCACAAGCCTCCTATGTGGAATGGTGTCGAACACCCTAATGAAATCCAGGTAGGCCACATCCACCACTCCCCCTGATCCACTTCCCTGGTCAGCCAGTCAAGGAAATCTATCTGATGTGTTTGACATGACTTTCCTGCCATTAATCCATGCTGCCTCGGATCCTGTGCTTTGCTGGATTCAAGGTGTTCCACTATCCTTTTCTTTAGCAGTGATTCCAAAATTTTCCACACCACAGAGGTCAGGCTGACAGGTCGATAGTTTCCAGCCTCCTCCCTGCTCCCACTTATGTGGAGAAGGAGTACATCTGCCCTCCTCCAGTCCTCTGGAATCACTCCCATATCCAGTGATTTGTTGAACAGGGCTGCCAGAGGTGCTGTCAGCACCTCCCTTAGTTCCTTTAATATTCTAGGCTGTATCCTGTCTGGTCCCACTGCCTTGTCCACTTTCAGTTTTGTGAGTTCCTTAAGGACTCTGTCCTCTGTAAATGGACTGGTGTCCACCTCCATCCCAATCCTGTTGCTTACTTGTGGTCCCTCCCCTTCCCCTTCTTCTCTGAATACTGAACAAAAACATTTGTTCAGGATTGATGCTTTTTCCTGATCTCCTTCCACACATTCCTCTTCTTCACTTTTTAGCCTTGCTATCCCCCCTCCCCCATCTTTCTCCTTTCACTAACATACTTATAAAAAGTCTGGTCCCTTTTCTTCACCTCTTGTGCTATTCTTTCCTCAGTCTGTGCCTTTTCGCTCCTGCCTGCTTTTCCTGCCTCCCTTTGCGTCTCCAGATATACTGCCCTGTCCTCCTCCTTCTGTGTTTCCTTGTATTTCCCAAAATACAACTATTTTTCCTGGCCACTTCCTTTGAGAACCATGGTGGTTTTCTTTTTCTCTTGCCTTAGTTTATTTGCCATATGCAAAGGTTTGTTTTCTCCACTATGGCTCCTTCTATTTTTTATTTTAAATGTGTTAACCGGGTAGGGGCACTGGGCAAAAAGCCATTTTTCAGGACTGACCCGGACAAAAACATAAATACAAATATACACACAATAATAAAATTGCATACATAACAAAATATAACAAATCACAGACTGCAATTATATACATTCAAACAATGCAGGTATGTCTTCAAGTGCACTATAAAGCTTGAGCATGTAGTAGCCGATCGCAGCAATAGCGGCAGCTCATTCCACAGTTTAGCAGCAGCAGTAGAGAAAGAGTGCAATCCAGATTTGTTTTTATGTGAAGGGGCTGCAAGTGTAATACCCCTGGTAGACTGTAGGTTAGTAGAGGAATACCTGAGAATGAGTAAGTCAGACAGAGGAAAAGGAGAAGAAGAATAAATAGATTTATAGGCCAGACATCCCAAAGAGTATACAAATTTGAGAGTAGGAGAAAGCCAACCGAGAAGTATAGCATGCAGTGATGCATCTTTAAAGGAGCTAGAAAACAAAGTGGTAAATAGTATTAAATGCAACAGTAAGAGTATGAATTTCATTAGAACTCAAATTGTGATACAAAGAAGAAACATAATCAATATGAGGCAATACAGTACCTACAGCAAGAGCATAATGAGTGTTATAAGACAAATAATATTTAAATTTATTCAGTAACTCAATCTTTTGATTTATGATCTCACTTACTGTCTGGGAGGCAATATAGCACAGAGGTTTAAGGCTCTGAGCTGCAAATCTGGAGACCTGGGTTTGATTCCCACAGCCCCCACTTGCATACTGTGTGACCATGAACAAGTCACTTAACTTCCCTGTGCTCCCAGGTTGCACCTGTAAACAAACGTTCAACTTAGTGTGTCTCACCTGGTTAAACAATTGGGAAAAAAAACAAAAACTTGGGCACTGAGTCATACTAGATTCTTTTAGATGGGCCCACTGTTCTTCAGCTCCCCCCCAATCCTCCCCCTCTTCTAGGGCTTTCCTGAGACATAGCTCCATCCTAGTGAAGTCTGCCCTCCTGAAGTCCAGGACCCTTGCTATCATGTGGCTTGACCCTACTGCAGTACTATATTGAACCACACCATGTGATGATGACTGGACCATAGGTGTTCACCCACCCTGACATCTATAATTCTGTCCCCATTGGTGAGTACCAGGCCCATAATCGCACCTGACCAGGTGGGATCTAGCACTAGCTGCTTGAGGCATGCTCCTTGCAGGGAGTCCAGGATGTCCCTGCTCCTGGCTGTGGCAGCTGCTGGGATGCCCCAGTCAACGTCCAGCAGATTGAAGTCACCTGCCAGCAGCACATCCCCTTTAGCTGCCATCATACGGATGGCTTCAAGTAGAACCCTGTCTATTTCCTCCCCTTGTGCTGGGGGTCTGTAGATCACGCCCATGCAAATAGCTGTGCCATTGCCCATCTCTAGTGTGACCCACAGTGCCTTCACCTCCTCTTGCATTACTTGCCCCTCAGTTGCCTAAATATCCTCCTTGATGTAAAGAGCCACCACGCCTCCCTTTTTACCCTCCCTGTCTCTCCTAAATAAAATAAATCCTGGTATAGCTACATCCCAGTCATGGTTCCCATTATACCATGTTTCAGTAATAGCTACAATGTCCAGGTCAGCCTCTGCCATCAAGGCCGCCAAGTCTGGGATTTTATTTCCCAGGCTGTGGGCATTTGCACACATGGCCCACTATGTTTTGCAGCCTCCCCTCCTGTCTTCTCCCCTTTTCCCCTTGCACCTCCTCTCCTCCCCACTTTTGCCAAGTTCAGTCTCCATCGGTGATTTCCTAACTTTATGGTCCTCCATGCTGGCTTCTTTATCCTGTGGGGGTGGGCAGTATGATTTTCCCTGCTTTCTTCCTCCACACCCCTTGGCTAGTTTAAATGCCTACCAATGAAGCATTTAAATCATTCACTAAGGACAACGGTCCCTTCCCTAGAAGGATGCAGGCCGTCACCTTTGAACAGGGCCACATCCCTCCAAGTGGGTCCCCATTCCCAATAAAGCCGAAACCCTTTTCTCTGCACCAGTTCCCCAACCAAGTGTTGACGTCCATGGTGCATAGATTCCTCCTTGCCGTGGACAAGCAACTCCTCGGAGAAGGCCACGGAGCTTGCTATCTGCCCAAGGCCCCTGCCCAGCTCCCTGAACTCCTCCTGCACCCTTACTATCCCTGCCTCATCTCCAGCCAGGTTATTTAGACTGCAGTGCAGCAAATTAATTTCTCCAACCCTGGTCACCACGGAGTTCCAAACTGCAACCCTCCCCCCAGCATTCACCTCATGGCAAACTTAAGTCTGCATGGCACTCCCTCTCAAATACAGCTCCAATTGATCTGTGCTTTACAGCTGCCTGTGACCCTTTCTGCCACAATGCAATGCTCAGCAGATGGCAGGACCTTTTATTCTATGCCATGCCACTCTCCATGAAAGTTTTGGGCCACTTTAACCTGTCTCCCCAAACCCTCCAACTAAGCTCAGTCGCCTCTCAGCCTCCCGACTGTGGCTCCACAACAAACAGCCTCTCTGTCCCTCTGCACCACAGTTCAGATTTGTAATTTACTTGAAAGCTGCAACAGACCACAGATCCACTTTCCGAAAGTGCCACTCATGCTTCTGCATTACTGCAGCTCTGCCTTTCCCCTCAGCTGCGGCTCCTCCACAGTCTGACCCAACCAGCCCTGCCTCCATTCATTCCCCACAAGTGGGAACGTGCAGGACTGCAGCTCTGCATGTTGCTTCACACCCACTTTGCCCTCCTCACAACCAGTGGCTCTACTCCTGCCACATACAGTAATTTATTCACCGTGCAGCACAACAGAGTGATCTTTTCCCTGCTTGGCCATACTTCAAAGCAGCCCTAAAACAAATTAATAAATAGAAAAATAAAGACCTCAGGACAGCAGCCTGGAGCCCTTCCCTGTTCATTTTCATTTTTATTTATTTAGTTTTTGTTTACCGGGTAGGTGCACTAGCCATAGAGATGACTATTTTCAGGCATGACCCAAGAGGTTACAGGATACAACAGTACAGAGATACAACTGTAACCCCTAGATGGCGCTATCCCAGGGGCTACTACCCCTGCCTGATTTGCCACTAACAGGTTGAGGGGCCTGGATCCAATGGCGGGTGCCTCCACCCAGAGGTCAGGGTTTGCAATAGTTAAACTTACTTGGTCACAGCCCTCTGGGACACTGCATCCCCTTTCTTCCCACAGTGGCCCACACAATATATCAGAATTACCTTCACAGTATACACTTACCCCAGGGCTGGTTCAGGCACTGGGACCTCCTGTAAAATAAGATACAGTGCAACAATCACAGTACAATACTTTAACATAGACAAATACCTCAGGCAGTATAACTTTGCTGAAACAAGCAGCTCGGATTTATTTAGGGGAATATAACAAGGACAGGGAAATCAGGTTAATTAGCTTATCACTTTACTCATCTACCTATGGCTCTGTGCACAGGCCTATCCCTACCAGTTACTGTCCCTGGAATTTTTAAGCCCTAGTGGCTAGTCAAACCGTGGCAGCTGGTGAGGGCCCTTTCCCAGAGAGAAAAGAAAAATTAGTTTAAACAGTCAGCAGTACAGTGATTCCATTTGGATTCAATGTGGCAATTCAACAGGAGCGACCCTGAATTAGTACTCACGACCTCCAAACAAGATAGGGTCCTTCAATGTCAGCAGGGCTACTCTTGAGCTCCACGAGACTCCTCACACATTTATATGGTGAACAGTAACAGGCAAAAGTCCTTTAATGGCAGCAGGATTCACTTGAGGTACAAGCCTCTTCACACATTTATATGGTAAAACAGAAAGTACTATACCAGGCAAGCTGCTTCTCTATCCCGATCGCAATTACTGCACAATACCCGAGAACACACAGCAGATTCAGTTCCTGACAGACCGAGTGCAATTCAGCAATTTCTCCAGTCTTCTACAGGGTGAGCCTGGTTTCTACTCTTCAGATATCCTTGATTCTCTTCACAGGATGGATTCAGTCCTAACAAGCAGTTACACAAACTGCAGACCGGAACTCTGGGCCTTACACACGCTTCCCGACTAAAACTGCACACTGAAAAGCACGAGGCTCCTTCCTTCTTCACTGCCAGAGCTCAACTGAAACTCCAACAGACAAAACCGGCACTTCTTTGAGTTCCTCCCAGTTCTTGACTGGATTGGCTGTCACCACAATAGACTGCTCCTGTTGGTCCAAAAAGGCGTCAAGTCTAAACTACATCTCCCAGAGTCACTGCCCATACAACCTCTTGTGGCTGGCTCAGATTATGAGTCCAAGTTCTGATTCGTCCAAGGCACCATTTTAGAGCTAGCTTACCCCACACTGATTGGTCCAGTTCAGCAGTTCAAAACCAGAATGGGGAACTAGGCAGACACAGTTCTGACTGCAAAGAAAGCAGGTTAGACAAACTGTAATTTCATTATTACTCTAAATGGTTTCTGGCAAACAGTTACATCTTTCAGATAGGTTCCCTTTGCACTCCTAGTGACTGCAAAAATGGAGTGAATTGGCAGCAGCTCGAGTGGTACTCAATCAAAGAAACACACAGTCCCCATACAAACTAATTATGTCTGCAAGCAGACAGCTCTTAAAGAGACAGTACCAGAGGTTCTAAAAACACTCACTGATAAATGGCTTAACGCCAAACACCATTCAGGCTTGGAGCATTCAAGCAAGCTCCTGAAGTCTTTTGGAACCCTCATTTGCAGGGGTTACACCTTTCCTGGCCTGGGAAAGCTTGACGTCCCGCCAGCAAGGTACCTATAAGTTTCAACTGCAACCATATACATTTGCATTAGGCTCGCATACTGTAATCATCAGTCAATATATCATTTTACCAAGAACACATTTCTGAAACATTGCAGTACGTCACTCTACACAGTATTACATACACATTGTACCATAACTCAAGTTATTACCTCTTGTACATGAAACCTGAAGAGAGGGGCCCTTCCTATCAGTTACCTTGGGGCTGGATGGGGCAAGGGCACCATACTTAGAGGGCAACACAAGTAACTTGGAGTTAGCACTGACGCCAGTTTGGGCAATGAGCTCGGGGACACATACACTCTTTTATGGACAACATTGAGAGGCAGATCCACTGGCCGCCCAGGGAATCATAACTGAGTGCACAACAGGCTTTACAGCTCGACCAGTCTTTCTAGGGGAACTGTTACAGTCTCTGCACTCTGAGCCTCATTTTCAGCATTGTCCTCACTTGTCAGGAGTCTCCATGGGGGTAGAGAGGCTAGAACTTGGGGCACTTTCAGCTCCAGGAGTTACAGTTTCTGAGTTCACAACATTTGGCTCACATGGAGAGCTGACACTGGCAGTGGACTGTCAGGGCACTCAAAATACTCTTCTTGTTCTGGTGTATCACCAGTCTGACCTAATCCATCATTTTCCTCCCTGAAAGCTCAAGCAGTTCAACCATGCACAATGATTCCATTTCATCTGATCTGATGCTTTGCACTTCACTTTCTGGGAGCATTGGCTCCAGGGACGAAGCTGGGGGCTTGGACAGTCCAGAAGCCCAGCTTCATCTCCAGTATTGACTAGGGATTGCCCAAACAATTGACTCAGTTCGTAGAAGGACAGTATTCAAAGTCACTCTCACTTTCTTCCGATATGGACTGACAGTCATGCTCAACTGGGACTTGTGGAGGGAACACTTTAACTTGCTTCTGTAGGTGCAGACTTTCTTGATCTTTTCTTGCAGCAGCTCTAGTCACTGGTCCAGAGGGGCATCTTCTAGGGCTCAGACTCAATTAAGATTTGTCCAATGGGCAGTAAATGATTTCTATGCATTGTTTTACATCTTTGAATTATTCTCAGGCCTTACTTTGTACACTGGCAGATCATCTAGTTTGCCCACTACAATGTGAGGAGATGGTGCCATCTGTCAGCAAGCTTGTGCTTGCCATGTAGTCCCAGATTTCTTAGCAATACCCGATCTCCTCCTGGAGTTCCTGTGCTTTCACCTTTTATCATACCTTTCTTTGTTGGCCAGATTTCTTTTGGCAGCCATGGTTTGAGCCAGTTGGTACACATGAGTTAGCTGGGCCTTTAACTTTTGCACATACTGTAAATAGTTGTCAGCTTGAACCCCATCAGGAGAGACCCCAAAACACACATCTACCGTAGTCGAGCTTCTCTTCCAAACATCAGGCGTAGGGGAGAACCCAGTGGCATCACTTTTGGTGCAGTTATAAGCATGTACCAGGGTGCTAATTTGTTGGCTCCATCTAGGCTTGTCCTTTGGTGCAGGGTGCCTAGCATATCTAGCAAAGTGTTGAAACGCTCAGGCTGAGGGTCCCCTGGGGTGGTAAGGAGTGGTTCTGGACTTTCGCACTCCCACAGAGAAAGCATCTCTTGATCAGACGACTCTCAAAGTCTCCCTTGATCAGAATGGATTCTTTGTGAGCCTCATAGTGAACAAAAAGTTTTCTACAAGTACTTTGGCCACAGTGGATGCTTTCTGGTCTTTGTGGGGAAAGCTTGGGCATATCTCGTGAAATGGTCAGTGACCACCAGCACATTACTGATATTTCTTTGATCTGACTCAAACTCAGAAAATCAATACAGACCAGCTCCATGGGCGCATTGGTGGTGATGTTAACAAGGGGCAGCCCTCTGGGGCAAAGCTTTCCTCTGTAAGCAGCGACTACAAGTTCGAATGTGTTGCTCCACATCAGCCCCATCTTAGGCCAATAGAATCTGGATCTCACCAAGTCAAGTGTTCTGTCTATACCAAGGTGCCCCTGTGGTTGTGCAAGGACATCAGTACTGAGTCTCGAAAGGCAGTGGGCAGCACTAGTTGTTGTTTGTCTACTTGTCCCCTCTGTCTACTGTTTCTCTGTATAACAGTTTATTGATCAGTTTCAACTTAGGACCTTCTTTGTATAATAGTGCAGTTCTCAAATCAGTGAGGCGTAATTTGGACACATCTTTTCCTGCATAGAGGGCTTCTAAAGCTGCTTTGATCATGGGATCGCGGGATTGAGCCAGCCAATACTGTCATTGTCCAGCTGAGGCAGTGCACCAATGTCTATTGCAGAAAAGTGGCAATAAGCAGCAGGTATGCAATTCTCAGAGGTCCCAAGCAATCCACCATGCAGTCCACTGCGTCCGTGGACATTTGTTCCTCCCTGTCAAACTTCGCAGAGTGCCCGAATGTCAGGTTCTGCCAATCGGACCCAATCATTCTGGGGAACAGGCCTCCGGGAGAGAGCATCAGCATCTATGTGGTTCAGACCTGCTCGGTATTCGAGAGCATAGTCATATGTAGATAATGCAGAAAGCCACCTATGGCCAGTGGCATCCAACTTAGCTGAGGTCTGCACATAGGTCAAAGGATTATTGTCAGTTTACTAGTATTTTAGCCCCTTACAAGTACTCATGGAATTGGTCAACAATAGCCCACTTCAAAGCAGGAACTCTAACTTATGTACAGGATAGTTCTTTTCGGATGGGGTCAGGCTTCTACTGGCAAAGGCCACTGGTCTCAGGCCATTCTCGTGCTCTTGGTACAACACAGCCCTCAACCCTTGCAAGCTAGCATCAGTGTGCAGGACGTAAGGTTTTCTTGGATCGGCATAGGCCAGCACTGGAGCATGGGTAAGTTGATATATGATCTCATGAAAAGCAGTCTCACAATCAGGAGTCCAGCGGGCCCCAAATACTTCACTCGGATGAAAATACACTCTTTCAGTCTTGAGGGACGCTGACTTTTGGTATTTTTGTGGGTTGGGGATACCCTTTGAGTAAGGTTAAGTAAAGGCGGATCACTCTTGAATAGTCCTTGATGAAACGCCGATAATAACCACAGAATCCCAGGAATCTTTGCAGTTCTTTAGATTTTGGGCTGTGGCTGTGGTCAAGGCCTCAACTTTACTTGGGTCGGTTCTCATTCCTCGGTGGATACTATGTGTCCCACATACTTTACTGATGTTTGAAAGAATTGACACTTATCAATGGACAGTTTAAGGCCAAGTCCTCCAGTCGGTCCAATACCTTAAATAATCTGCTCTCATGTTCCTCCAGTGAGCTGCCAAACACAATAACATCATCTAGGTATACCAGGCACTCTAGTAAGTTCATGTCCCCCACTGCACGCTCCATCAATCGTTGAAAAGTGGCTGGGGCACCTTGAAACCTTTGAGGCATCCTCATGAATTCATAGAAGCCAAGCGGACAGATAAAGGCTGTCTTCTCACGGTCCTCTAGGGCCATCGGGATCTGGTAGTACCCACTGCGGAGATCCAGCACAGAGAACCACTTGCTCCGTTTAGGCAGTCCAAGCATCCTGAATGCGGGGCATTGTGTACTGATCAGGATAGTCCCGGTTTAAGGTGCGATAATCCACGCACATCCTTACTGTCCCATTCTTTTTCCTCACTACCACAATGGGGGAAGCATAAGGGCTTCTGGATTCTTGTATTACACCAGCAGCTAACATCTCTTGCAGATGCCGTCTCACATCATCTATGTCAGCAGGTGCCAGGTGTCGAGACCTCTCACGAAATGGTCTTTCGTCATGCAGCCGGATATTGTGCTCAGCTCCTTGCACACATCCTACATCCCATTCCTTTAAAGAAAACACCTGGTCTCTCTGGGCAAGCTTCTCACTGATCCTCACTTTCCATTCAGCTGGCAACGGGAAGTCGCGAAATCAAACAAGTCAGGCGTTACTCTGTCATTCTTCCTTGAACTCTTGCTGCTGGGTAGCACTGCAGTGTCTGCACAATGCACATTAGCCAGGATGCAACCTCTATTTACTCGAATGTCTCTTTCAGACACATTATGAACTTGGACCATTACCCTTCTGGCATAAGCATGGGCTCTAGCGGGCAAAATATGGGTTTGACCAGCAGTCACTCTGGCAATTTTCCATCGCCTGGTGCATCCAACATTAATATTTTATTCTTAAAATCCTTTCTGATACGGACCTCTCCCTGTAAGGTACACTGGGCATTTGGCGCCAGGATCAGAGACTCAGGATCCTTCTTCCATACAATTCCGACCGGTTCCTCTGGTTCTATTTTTTCAGCATCTCTCTGTGCCTCATAGGCCTTCTTAATTAAAGCCGGAACTCTTAAAGCTCTACTAGTCTTAGACCACTGTTTTTCATAACACAACTGTGCCAGCCTTCCGAGCATATGAGCATTTGTTCCAATCAACAAAGGGACACCATCATACAGTCCAGTGGGGGGACACACTAAGGCTAGGGTCTCTACTTGTTCGGCCACTCCAGCCACGGAGGTGGGAAAAGACAGCCAAATTCGGATATACCGAATAGGGTAGGCCTTCCACTTAACCCCCTTACATGCAGTCCTTCTAATAGTTGTAAGGGTACGTCTGACAAATGCTTCTGATACCAATCCTGGAACATAATTTTCACTTGGGAGCCACTGTCTAATACAGCTCTTGTAGACACTCCATTCACCTTTACAGTGGTCTCCATGGAGGGACCCACTATTCTGGACCAGTCTGGAGAGGCGGTAGTGGGGGCCTGGGCAACTGACCTTGCCACAAAAGGATGTGAGTTAGCATTTTTGGTGCCCTCACTGGGATCATTTCGTGCACCTCTTAACCACTGATTTGTTCTCCGAAGCTCTCTTTGTAGCCTATATGCAACTTTGTCAGTGTCTTTGGGGACCGGCATTCCCTTTTCATGTGCCCATCTTTCCCACAATTATAGCAAAACATACTTTCTGGAGTTTGAGCTGGCCGAGGCTCCACACTGGGAGCCAGGGCGGGGTATTACTAACTGGAAACCTTGGTGCCATCTCTGTCTGTGGCGTGATAAGCATTTGGAGACATCTCGTCAGTTTCTCCACTTCCATGGTCAAGGAATCAAGTTCGAGCTGTTATCAGCAGGAGATACATGGTGGGTACCCCACCCCATAGCAGATGCAGTCGGATATAGGTCAGGGCCTGTACTTGCAGGCGTGGGTTCATAAAGGGACTGTTTTTGAATTCGGATCTCTCTCAACAGTTCGCCCCATTGTGGCATATCTTTTCCTTGTCAGAGCACCATTTACTGCCAACCTCTGCCCTGAACTTCACTTGATGGGTCACCCTCAGTCACTCGGGTCGAGCCGCAGCTGTTGGTGCAGGTCCCTCCCGAGGTCGCCTTTTCTCAACTCCTCGAATTTCTCTCATTAACTCATCATAGGAGGGTGGGGATTCCAGTCGATTTGCCAGGCGTAACTGAAGCAACAGCAGTTCTGAGAAGGGGGCAGACTTAAGGATCCTGTCCAGCCTGGTTCGGTCCAGTTCAATCGCTGGAACTACCCTTTCTGAGGCATTCTTGCAACAATTTTTCCAGCCGAGATACATACACAGACAACAACTCCCCTTGGTACTGTTGTGCATCACTTACTCTCCACCATAGGTCTTCATCAGAATCTGGGCTCCCTATACACATTCTCAGGGCCTCAAGATAGGCCTGTGCAGTCACTTCAGGGTTACTGGCCCGTTGCTATCGGATGGTAGCCAGGGCAGGACCTTGGAGGCTCTCACTAACCCTCTTCCGGCTTTTGGCTTCCGAGCATTGCCATTCTCTAGCACTTGGGGGCAACATAGTCTATCCAGGTCTCCCAGTCATCCTCCCTTGGGGTGGGAGGGTGCCAGAGAAGATCCTCAACCTTCGATAAGAGTCGTGACTAATGGCAGGTGCAGAAATAGGAGTCTGCATTGGTTCAGCCACCATTACGGGTACTGGAGCGGGAGAGGTGTTGGGGAGGAACACCCCCAGGTGGCAAGAATAGTTTCTTCAAGTCCACCAGTTTCCCTTCCCCAGCAACCATTTAGCAAATTTCTCCTCAAAAGTTTCAGATAGTGGTGGGGCTCATTCCCCCGGTCTTTACTGTCCTTAGTTATCACTCAAGCAGTGAGGGCTCCCTCTGGGGTAATGGTCTGTGGCACTTGGAGCTATCTATGGATCCTTAAACTCTACTAGGGCCAGGAAAGTGTGGGTGAGCAGATTAGCATGCCGACCCACCACCACAGGGTTTTGTAAACCTTCCACCTTGGAAAGTACTCCCTGCAGTGTCCGTATTGATACCCAGGGGATGTCCAGGATAAGCATAGCATTTTGGGGTCGATCTTCCTCCCAGTACGCCACCCACCAGCCGGTGCACAGCCACTTCTGTCGGGGTACCCATTTATTTATTTATTTTTTCCTTAACAGTGGTTTGTAAATATGGCCACTAGAGGACACACAATCCCAGCGGTGAGCCTCCAAGATGTAACCCCTAGATGGCGCTATCCCAGGGGCTACTACTCCTGCCTGATTTGCCACTAACAGGTTGAGGGGCCTGGATCCAATGGCGGGTGCCTCCACCCAGAGGTCAGGGTTTGCAATAGTAAACTTACTTGGTCACAGCCCTCTGGGACACTGCAACCCCTTTCTTCCCACTAGTGGCCCACACAATATATCAGAATTACCTCACAGTATACACTTACCCCCAGGGCTGGTTCAGGCACTGGGACCTCCTGTAAAATAAGATACAGTGCAACAATCACAGTACAATACTTTAACATAGACAAATACCTCTAGGCAGTATAACTTTGCTGAAACAAGCAGCTTGGATTTATTTAGGGGAATATAACAAGGACAGGGGAAATCAGGTTAATTAGCTTATCACTTTACTCATCTACCATGGCTCTGTGCACAGGCCTATCCCTACCAGTTACTGTCCTGGGTACCCAAGCCCTAGTGGCTAGTCCAAACCGTGGCAGCTGGTAGGGGCCCTTTCCCACAGAGAAAAGAAAAATTAGTTTAAACAGTCAGCAGTACAGTGATTCCATTTGGATTCAATGTGGCAATTCAACAGGGAGCGACCCTGAATTAGTACTCATGACCTCCATACAAGATAGGGTCCTTCAATGTCAGCAGGGCTACTCTTGAGCTCCACGAGACTCCTCACACATTTATATGGTGAACAGTAACAGGCAAAAGTCCTTTAATGGCAGCAGGATTCACTTGAGGTACACAAGCCTCTTCACACATTTATATGGTAAAACAGAAAGTACTATACCAGGCAGGCTGCTTCTCTATCCTGATCGCAATTACTGCACAATACCCGGGAGAACACACAGCAGATTCAGTTCCTGACAGACCGAGTGCAATTCAGCAATTTCTCCAGTCTTCTACAGGGTGAGCCTGGTTTCTACTCTTCAGATATCCTTTGATTCTCTTCACAGGACGGATTCAGTCCTAACAAGCAGTTACACAAGCTGCAGACTGGAACTCTGGGCCTTACACACGCTTCCGACTAAAACTGCACACTGAAAAGCACAGAGCTCCTTCCTTCTTCACTGCCAGAGCTCAACTGAAACTCCAACAGACAAAACTGAGCACTTCCTTTGAGTTCCTCCCAGTTCTTGACTGGATTGGCTGTCACTCACAATAGACTGCTCCTGTTGGTCCAAAAGGCGCCAAGTCTAAACTACATCTCCCAGAGTCACTGCCCATACAATCCTCTTGTGGCTGGCTCAGATTATGAGTCCAAGTTCTGATTCGTCCAAGGCACCATTTTAGAGCTAGCTTACCCACACTGATTGGTCCAGTTCAGCAGTTCAAAACCAGAATGGGAACTAGGCAGACACAGTTCTGACTGCAAAAAAGCAGGTTAGACAAACTGTAATTTCATTATTACTCTAAATGGTTTCTGGCAAACAGTTACATCTTTCAGATAGGTTCCTTTGCACTCCTAGTGACTGCAAAATGGAGTGAATTGGCAGCTCAGTGGTACTCAATCAAAGAAACACACAGTCCCCCATACAAACTAATTATGTCTGCAAGCAGACAGCTCTTAAAGAGACAGTACCAGAGGTTCTAAAAACACTCACTGATAAATGGCTTAACGCCAAACACCATTCAGGCTTGGTGCATTCAAGCAAGCTCCTGGAAGTCTTTTGGGAACCCCCATTTGCAGGGGGGTTACACAACAATAGGAAGTTACAGCAAGGTATATACAAAGGTAGTCCATGTCAAGTATGCACAGTACAAATTATAAGCAGGAATTTAGTGGGTAGGATACAAGGTGGTAAAACAACATTGGCAATTGGCTCGTACAATTATGACAGTAGGCCAAAACAGTGTTATTACAGGGTATGACTTGGCCACACTACAAATGGCCCTACAAGAAATAAGTACATCAATAAAAATAAGCACAAGGAGCCACAGAAGCCCCACAGAGCAAGTAAGTAACATGGAGCCATGACAGGAAAAAAAAAAACAAGGGAGCCATACAACAACAAATAAATGACTAAATAAAAACGAGCAGAGAAAAAAGAGAAACCAAACAGAAAGCAGGGTACAGCAATACATAAATAATCTGAAAGCAGTAACTTAAATAAAACAAAGAAATGCATGTGAGTCACACAAAAGAAAAAGAAATTGAGCAATTAAGCAGTAAATTATACTTCCTCCAGCAACTTTGTCACTCACCCTGGATCTAAAAATCTGAGCCCACCATTTTTTCCCTCTCATCTGGGGAAGAAGGACAACCACACGGCAATCGCCATTTTGAACATTGCAGTAGCTCCACAGCTACCTCATGGAAAGCAGCAGCCATCTTTATTTGGGAATAGCAAAAGGGAAGTGACCTTCTAACCCCTGCTAGCAGTAATTTTGGGAAGGGCAAAAGAACAGGAACTGTATGTCAAGGTCAGGTGGCCATGTTTGTGAGGGGCATCAAGTTTTTCAGTGTGGCTTCAATCTTTAGGAATCAATGGTGGCCATGTTTGTAAGGGGTAACCCATGGAAATAAATGGACACTGAAACAAATAGCTGAATTTTACAAAGAAATCTTTATTTAAATAACAGACAACAATTGTTTATTAAAGATGTCATTACATGGACTTTGCTTACAAATAATTGTACTTTTGTCTACAACAATATTTTTTCTGTGGCACACCATCTACTCCACGATGTCCCATTTATTGCATGATGGAAACTCCTTCTCATCCTTACAACATTTGCTCTGTCAAACGAAGCTCATCTCCAATCACAGTGTCCGAAGAAGACACAGATATAGGTGCAGGAATGTCCGGAGGTCTACCTTCACCCATCTCAAGGGTGTGGGGCTACAAAATAGAGACTATCCTGCATGACATCCAGTCTTTCCTCTCATCACAGAAAACACCAGCTATTCAAGCCATTTAATAAGACCTTGCCTACATTAAAACTATCTCTCCTCAGTCCACGATCCATATCAGCCTACAGCCAGTACCCTTCTCAGCCTTGCCTCATGAAGATGCTGTCGACTGGCTCAAGCAATTTCAAGCCTGGATTGCCTTCAATGGTCGGTCTGATCCTTTGTGTATTTCCACTGCCTTATGCTGACTTCTGAGACGGACTGGAAATTCCTGGTTTAAGGCACTTCCAGAACAAGTCAAAGGAGATACTGCCACTCTGTATGCAACTTTCAAAGACCATTTTGTCTAAGCACATCCACCCTGGTTATTGGAACAACAGCAGTGGGAACGCACCATGCAACCCTCTGAATCTTTGGAAGCCTTCATAGTCAATATTGAGTCATGCTGCAAACATCTGCAGAAAACAGAGAAAGATCAAATCATAGCCTTTGTCCAAGCACTGCTTCCTTATTTCCATCCTTATGTAAGTCACATTTTTCAGGCTATTCATGGTAAGTTTTATTATCCTCTTTCTGATCTGATTACTATTTGTGCCCCAATAAAAAATTTAAGATCTTCATCTGGTATTATGCTTAATATTTCATTTCATAAATCCAAATCAGGTTGTCGCTCCTTTTCAATTGCAGCCCCTCTTCTTTGGAATTCATCATTTGGCAGGTTACACTTGGCTATGTCTCTGAGGACTTTTAAATCTAATTTGAAAGAATATCTAAAGTCTCGGGATGTTTGTAGATGGGTTTTTTTTGACGTATTGTTGGGGTTTTTTTGTTAAATTTGTAACTTGTATTTTTGTGTCGGGTCAGGCCTGAAAAAGGACTTCTGTCCAATGCTCTTACCCTGCTAACAACATTTAAATAAAGAAATAATTCAACAGAAGCAGGCAACCCGAATGGACACAGTCCAAGCTGCATGACTTGCGCAAGACTCCATATCAATGTTCCAGGCCACCGGTATACAAGCACCTTAGTCCTCACAAATGGCTGCACTTACGACATGTGTCCAGCAGCAACAAGCAATGATAGACAAGCTCAACACAACTGTCAATAGTTTACACCTGAGCTCATTTTCTTCTGCTACCTCTGCCAATGCCCTGCAACCACCCCAACAGCCATTTGATCAACCTCTACCTTCACCTTCACAAGAGCCTGTTGCCTCCTGCCAGTGGTGTGGATTCAGAGGACACACTGCTGCTGTTTGCAGAAAGCTAAAGTGTGACAATCAAAATAACAGGGACCAGAGATACCCACTGCAGCACAATTGGAAAGATGATCGCAACTACTCCCAGGATCAGGGAAACGAGTGCTGCCCAACAAACTAGGGGTTTTTGTTGGGCAGGGGAACACTTCAACTGACCACCCCTAAAACTCTCGTAAATCCCATAACCAGCATCCTCCAGCTGCCAACTCTGGCACCATCTTGTTTATATGGGCAAATGTACCTGTTATCAAATCAGCATTCCTAGCAAACTATGTCCCTGTGGCCATCGGAGATTGGTCCACACATGCCTTGGTTGACACTGAGCAGAAATCTCAGTTATCAACTCTAGTATTTTGAACAACAAAGCTGTTCATCACTTACCTAATGTCTCTCCAGCTGACCTAAAGTACATTATCACAGCAAATGATGCTAAAGTACCCATCATAGGCGTTGTCCATCTCAAGGTACACTTTGGCTCACAGCAAGCTACTGTCAAGTTCTATGTAGTGCCAGACCTACAAACATGAGTGATTCTTGGCATGGACTTCCTCAAATCTCACAGAGCCATCCTAGACTTTGCATCAAGCAAACTGTCACTAGACCCTCAGAGGCAACTTGCAGCTATAGATTCAGTCACTGGGAATCCTCAGACATAGATGGTTTTGATTGCCAAGATTCAATGTAAACCACTCCTGCAAGCCATTGATGGCATCATCATGGGATCCCCTGCTCTGCATTCGTCAGGTCTTCTTCTGGGAAACACCTTGTCTGCTGTGCATGATGGCACAGTATACTAGAAATGCTGCAGTTGTCATCTTCAAGGGTGCCTATGTTGGAAAGTTTGTTTGCTTGTCTACTGTGGATCAGCTCCATCTTATGCAAGAACCTCAGCCTGGTTTCATCAGCTCTAGTCCTGTCAGTGCTATCATTACCACTCCAGCTTCACCAAAGTTACCCCTCAGTAAGCGATTATCCTTTTCCAAACTCCCAGCATCTCCAACAGAGAAACAACAGCTTTGAATTTCCTGGAAGACTACCCAGATATCTTTGTTGATCCAGATAACAAGCTCAGATATTGTGGTATCCTGCAACACACCACTGAGGTGCAGCCCAATCAGAAACCCATCCATCAGTGAGCTTACAAAGTAGGACACAAACAGAAACAAGTCCTAGAGGACATGATCAAAGCCATGCTTGAAAAAGGCATCATTGAAGAGTCTACAAATCCATGGGGTGCACCATGCCTGCTGGTAGTAAAGAAGGACAAGGGGTATCACTTTTCGGTAGACTACAGAGAGCTCAATACCTACATGGAGCAGGATGCTCATCCCTTGCCCACAACCAAGGATGCCTTGGAGAGTCTTGACGTGATCAGCCCAGTTTGCTTCACCACTCTAGACCTTCAGAGTGGACTCTACCAAGTCTCCATTGATTCTGCTTCTCGTCCATACACAGCCTGGCACTGTCACTTGGTACTTTTACAATTTAAATGACTGCCTATGGGACTTGGAACAGTCCAGCTACATTCCAGCATAATATGGAAGCCGTACTACATGGGTTGTCTTGGAAATCTTGACTAGTTTACCTGAATGTTTTTATTTTTATTTATTGAAATGTTTCACCAGGAAGGCACACTGAACAACAAGTTGCTCATCTCCCAGTGCATCCTGGGGGAGAGGGAACAGGGAAGACATATGCAGATAAACAATGTACAAGTACAAGTAAAATGAGCAAGAGCAGTGTAAACACTTTGGGTTACAGAGGTTAAGTACAATATAGGAGCATCACAATAACCATAGAATAAAACAATAGCTAGTAAGAAAATTCACTGTAATAGTAGATAATTAATTCTACCTGCATAGAGCTTAACCTAGGAGTTAAAAAAAAAGAAAAATAAAATGCTAATAAGGGAGGGAGAGGAGTAGGAAAAGTAATAGGAGCAGAGGGAATATTGGGGGATAGGTGTAGGAAAAGGAATAGAGAACATGGGAAAATGGAGGGGATGGATAGACAGTTGTAGGCATAATACTGTCTCTGTGGATAATATGTTTAGGAGGTGAGGAGGAGAGGAGAGTAGACACAGGGGTGAATTTAACCATAGGTACAGTTTACTGACAGGAAGTTAAGAAGGGCAGAAGAGATGGAGTTAGGAGAGGATGAGTGGCAGTTCTGGAGAAGAAGTGCATTCCATAATTTAAGGAAATGATAGAAGAAGGCCAATTATCCAACAGCTGTGGCACAATGAGGGATTATCAGTAAGCGCAAGTCATAGGATCTGAGCCTATGACTTGCTGGATTGACTATGGGCAAGAGGCGGGAGGGTTGATATTGAGGTGTTAAGGTAGGGGGAGCATACCAAACCAAAATTTAGCCACAAATCTTGTGCAGTGGAGGTGACATTGGTTTTCCAAGGAGGAGAAAGCTAGGGAGCGGTAGAGATTACAGTGGTGGGTGAGAGGAGGGGAATTGAGAGCGAAGTGACAGAAGGCATTAAAAAGGGTATCTAATCTGCTTCGGAAGACTTGGGAGCAGCACTGTAGACTACATCACAGAAGTCAAAAATAGGTAAGATCATCTTCTGGACAAGTTCATGCCTGGCCGGTAGAGGGAGGCAGCTACAGTTCCTGTATAGTGCACAAGGTTTGGGGTGAAGCTTTTTCAGGATGACATCCACATGGCCAGAGAAGGTGAGGTGTTGGTCCAGCCACACCCCTAGGTACCTAAAAGAAGTGGTGTCCTCAAGGTTAGTCCCGTCAAGGGTTTGGAAGGGGGAGGGGAGCCTAGAGAGCCTCTGCCTAGTGCCAAAGGTCATGGAGACTGTCTTCTTGGCATTAAGGGACAGTTAATGGGAGCTAAACAGTGCTGAACTTTATTGAAGTCATGCTGAAGTCTGGTAGCCACATCAGCCTGAGACTGACCTGAGGTGAAGATGACAGTGTCATCAGCATACATATGGATAGAGGTTGATAAACAGATGGTGGGGTGGTTGTTTAGGAATATAAAGAATAAGATAGGGCCCAGGACAGAATCCTCAGGAACGCCAGTGTTGATGGAGAGAGGAGGGGAGGTAGAGTCAGCTATTTTGACTGACTAGGTCCTTCCTACCAGATAGGCATGGAATCAGTTGGTGGCAGAGTCAGGTAAGCCTGCCGAGAAGAGGGTGTTTAAAAGGAGGATATGGGAGATGGTGTTGAAAGCCTTTGCTTGGTCAACAAAAATAGTGGAAGTGATTAGACAGCTATCCATCCCTGAGAGGATAGAGTCAGTGAGCCTAATTAGGGAGGTGGTAGTGGAGTGGTTCTTCCTGAAGCCAGACTGGAACGGAGTGAGGAAGTCTGAGTCAGAAAGGTAGGAGGAGAGCTGAGAGAGGACCAAATGTTCTTGAAGCTTGGCAAGAGTTGGAAGGAGAGATATGGGATGGTAATTAGATGGTGTCGATGAATCACTGCCCTTAGGGAGGGGAAGTACAATGGCATGCTTCCAAACAGAGGGGATAGTGGCAGTTGCAAAGGAATGGTTAAGGAGGTCCAAGAGTGGAGCTGAGATTTCGGGAACAGACAAGTAAAGGAGTTTTGGGTCCAAACCATCTGGTGAGCAACCTTTGCATGAGTTGAGATCATACAAGGTGTTCAGGGTGTCTGTAGGTGTAATTTTAGAGAAGGTGAAGGAGTTAGGCAAGGAAGGTGAGCAGGGAGTGGTGGGAACACGAGCAGGCTGAGTAGAAGGAAGGGAGGCGAGGAGAGTGGAGGTCCAGGAGGTAAAATAGGAGTTAAATTCAGTTGCTACAGCCAGCCTGGTGGTGCTGAGGGTTGAGGAGCTGGCCACCTTACCTCGCGCTATGCCGGTGACCCGGGTTCGGGAATGACCTCAGGCCATCAGGGTGCCGGCATGGGGGAGGAGGGTGGAGCAGGCTCAAACATGCCGATGGGCAGCTCTCCTCTCCCAAGAGTGGCGAGGGTGGGTTGACGCCCCCCTCTGTAGTTCCGCTTCGCCTGGGTGGAGGTCCAGGTGGGTAGTTTAGGTAGAGAGGGGGCAGCAAAACATTACGGAGGTGGAAGGGGCTGAGCTGGTGCCACAGGATGCATAACATGCCTCCACATGCTTGCACAGCCATGTGCTGGGGCCTTGGGGGGGTAAGGGGAGAAAAAAAATATAATCCTATGTGTCCCCATTGCCAGTCGATGGGAGGAGGTGATGGGAACCAAACAGCTGGATCAAATAAAATCAGTTACTGCACTAAAGTGGTCAGTAATTAGAGTGTCATTTATTTTAAGGAGAGGCATGGGGAAGGGGGAAGAAAAGGAAGTGAATAACTTTCTAGATTCTGGAGGGGGTTATTAATATTAGACTGGAAAGTAATGCAAAAGTATTCAGCTTTAGCTAGGTGGGTAGCTTTCATGCACCAATTACTGTATGCAGAGAACGGTATGTGTCATAATCTTTAGGGAGTTTCATGGTTTTGTGTGTTTTCCAGGCAAGGTCCCGGGCTCGTTGACAGGTCAAGAGCTTAGGGGTGATCCACGGGAGGTGGTTTCACCTGACTCTTGAGCAATGGATGGGGCATGATTGGTCAAAGTTTCCAGGAATTTAACATGGAAATAGTTAAAAGCATCATCAGTAGAGTTAGACGAGGATATGGGTTCCCAATTAGTGTTTGCCAGGTCATGTTGGAGGGTGCAAGTTTCAAGGATTTGTATGAGTGAAATTGAAGAGGGTTCTAAATAATGTCTTGGACCTATGAATTTTGCAAACCAAAAAGGTAATAGGGCGGTCGCTCAGGGCATCAGGTAGTAAACCAGATTTAGTAACTCTATCAGTATGAGATGTGAGGGCCCAGTTGATTAGTGAGTGGTTGCCAGTTTTATGGTTCAGTTGAGTTGGTTCATGAATGAGCTGTGTTAGGTTCTGGACATTGATTTCAGTTTGGACTTTATGTAGAGAGGGGGTTAACCAGTTACGGCTGAAATCACCCATTATGAATGCTTTACCTGAAGTGGCAAGGGAAATGATGGAGCTGACGAGATCAGTGGTAACAGAGGAGGGGAGACTAGGATGACAATAGGCACCTGCAATGTAAATGGGAATAGGAAAAGGAAGGGAAAGTTTCAGGATAATTGCCTCATAGGCTTTGGGGACTGACGTGGTGAGGATAATACTAAACTACATGGATGAAGACACATATATTGCCACTTTTCCACCCCAACCAGAACAGTCTTGTCTAGTTATGGAGTACCCAGGGATAGAGAGAGGGGTCAGCAATATTTTTATTAAGCCAAGTTTCCGAAAGTATAATAATGTTGGAGGCAAGTGAAATTACCAAAGTCTGTAACAGGTCTAATTTAGGAAGTAGACTATGGATATTTAGGTGAAGCATTTTTAGGCCACATAGCAAGGCGAAGAGGTTATTGGGGGCTGGGGCAGCGGTTGTGGGTGCTAGTTCTGGGGTGAGCATGGGGCATGGCCCAGGGTTGAGGGTAATGTCAGCTGAGAGTAATGTATTTATTTATTTATTTATTGAAGTCTTGGATGACACCTGTGAATGGATGCTCATTGAGAGGTTCCATGTCAGGTACATTAACACCAGAAGACACAATATAGTTACAGTAAATTATACATACAGAGTACAAAAAACTCAGTAGTATATGGGCTGCAATGACAAGCAGTTCACAAATTGTGCTAAGGCATTGTATATGGTATGCCAGCATCCTGCGGAAGAGAGAGAGAGAGAGAGAGAGAGAGAGGCAGAGGCAGACTGTTAGGGTGAGGTAGGAAGGGGCAGGGAGGGGCAGTGGGAGCTGGGATAGGGAGGGCAGAAGGAAAGAAAAGAGCCAAGGGGTAGGGGGTGGGAGGTGAGTGCTAGAGCAAAGGGGAGTGGGCAGCAAGTGCTTGGGCAAAAACTTAACCTGGTGGGCCAGGAGTTGGAAGTGCTGAGGCAGACTAAAGCTGCGGGCACAGACTAGTGGGGGCACCTATGGGTATTATTGTCGGTGAGGTGCTGACAGAGTTTGTGCTTAAAGGAACCAAGGGTTGTGGCTCTGGTGATGTCAGGTAGTAGACCATTTTGTCACAGAGGGGGCCTGGTGAGCAAAGGATCACTGGGCCATAGTTGTGCGGCACCTGGGCACATGAAATACTTGTGTAGTCAAGCTCCTGGTGTGCCTGGCATGTATAGGTGGTGATAAAAGACTCAGAACTCCTTGAGGAAATAAGTTTAGTAAGACATTTTTTATGAGTAGGCGGGTTTGATAAAGTATTCTGTCCTTCAATTGAAGTCAGCCCAATCGTGCATAAAGTTCACAGGTGTGGGTGAGTTTTGGGGCATTAGTGAGCAGGCGGCAGGCTTCGTTTAAGGTTGTTGAGAGGTGTTGGAGCACTCTGTCAGTAGCAGAGCCATAGACAGCTAGGCCATAGTCAATCAAGGTGATGCATGAACTTTTAATTGCCAAGTTCAGAGCTTCATAGGTCAGGCAATGTCTGTGCCTGTAGAGGATACCGATCCTGGTGTTAAAGGCTTTAGCCATGATGTCAATGTGCTGTGTATAAGACAGGGCAGTGTCCAGTGTGATTCTCAGGTGCTTGAAATGGGGTACTAGTTCCAGGGTGTTGCTGGAGTCATTCTGAATTGTAAGGGGATAGCTTTTTAGCTTGTTTTTGGGCAGTGGCGAAGAGCATGGTCTTGGTCTTTTTATACAGCAGTTCATGACCAGTTTTTGCTCTTTGAACCATTTTTCAGCCCCTGCAAAGCCACTCTGGAGGTCATATTCCAGAAGTGCAGGGCTGAGGTTGCTAGTAAAGATCACCACACCATCTGCGTAGACAAGCATGCAACTACTGCAAGCAGCCAGGAGGTTGTGTAGGAAGACACTGAAGAGTAACGGACCTAGTATGGACACTTGTGGTACCCCTGATCTGACCGTTCGACTTTCTGATAGGATGTCCCCAATCTTTACTTGCTTTGATTGCAGGCTAAGATAGCTACAAAACCATGCTATGGTTTCTAGGGCTAGTTCTATGTCCAAGAGCTGTTCAAGGAAGAGGACATAAGAGACCATGTCAAATGCCTTTGATAGGTCAACAAAGGCTGCCCCTACAATGTGCCCTTTGTCAAGAGCACTATGTATGAATCCAGTAAATTCCAGGAGAGCCATGATGGTGTTATGGCTAGCTTAGAAACCATACTGTTCTGGGTATAGGAGCTGATATTGATTGAAGTACCCCACCAACTGATCAGCCGCAATCCTTTCAAGGGCTTTGGAGAGTGGGGGGGGGGAGTATAGAGATCGGCCTGTAGTTGTTTTGAAGAGACCGGTCACCACTTTTGTGTACCGGGGTGACCATGGCAGCTTTCCAGATTTGGGGGAATTGGGAGTGGCAGAGGGATAGATTAATTATCTCTGTTAGTGGACCAAGTACTTCGTCTAGTGTTAGTCGAACAAATTTTAGGTCCAGAGAGTCCCCACTGTGCCTTGATTTGCCGAGGGCTTTTTCGAGGTATTTTCTAGTAGCAGCTTTGGAGACCAGTTTGAAATGGAAGAGTGGCCAGTTTGGTCATGCTGGGGTCTTCTCACTGACCCCTGGAGCAGGGGTATTGAAGAAGTTCATCAGAAGCACACCACTGAGATCCGAGAAGGTGAAGTTCAGAGAGTTAGCAATGAATAGAGGGTTCAAGGTAGGTACGCTGTCAACATTTAGCATGGCTGGGGCTATTTTAGGATCCTCGTCAGTGATATCATTAAGATTTGCCCAGAATGATTTGCTGCTGTTCCAGGTGTTAGTGAGCGCTTCCTTGTAGAATTTGCTTTTTGCCTCAAGAAATGCCTTTTTATACCTTTGGATTTTAGTTGGTGTGCCATGTGCCCCCACTGTTTGCCAGAGTTGGTCTCTTGCATTTAGTTGCACCAGTAGTACAGGAGTAATCCAGGGATTAATAGGTCCTCTTGTTTTTCTTTCTGTGACAGGAGCATGCTTGTCACAGGCCACATTGAATTTTGAGATAAAGAGATCTAGTGCAGTGTCCACATCCATGGTTCCATACAGGTCTGATCAGTCCTGCTGCTTTAGGTCGTCCTTTAGCTGCAGAAGGTGGTCCTTTAGGAGTAGGCATTTTTTTAAGGTTCTGGCAGGAGGTTTGTGGTAGTTGTTGTTCCAGAGGAAACTAATAGGGGAGCGGTCACTCAGTGAGTCAGGGAGCACAGTGAGATCTGTGATGTGGGAAGGGCGGTTCAAGAGAACCCAGTCCAGAAGTGTGCTCATGCCCATCTCGTAATTGGTTCGAGTTGGTGTGTCCACTAGTTGGGAGACATGGATTGTGGCAAGGGTATCTCTGATGGTGTTAGCAGCAGGTGAGACCTATCTGATATTGAAGGAGTGTGATGATCAAAAAGTGGAGATTCTCATTTTTGTACCATGGGGAAGAACTTGAAGAGTGGCCTGATTTGGGGGTGATAGTAGGAGTGTGAAGGTTGAAATTTTATTAGGTGAAGCAAGGTGTACAAGGGAGACATGGGTACGAGCAAAGCATTGGGTTGGACAGTGAAGTTGGTCCAAGTAGCGAGGGCAAGTGAGGAGATCACTGCAAAAATGTACTCAGGAGGATGGGTCATAGTGAAGCAATAGGTGGCTGCCAGGGTGGGAGAGGGAGTCAGAGTGGGAGTAGAGAGGGTTGAAGAGGGAGCAGGAGTGAGAGCAGAGAGGGGGAGAAGGAGTGACAGTAGGCATAGGAGAGGTAGTCTGTGTAATGTTAGAGGCATGGCAAACAAGTGTAATAAAGACAGTGGATGGGAGGGGGCTGGTAATAGGTTTTACATGTGACTGTGCAGTAAGCTGAAATTCAGGTTTTACAGGAGATTAGGCAAGTTTACTGGAGACTGAGCAGTAAGCTGTGATACAGTCTGAACTAGGAATTACTAGGAGGAGGGGTTACTAGGAAATCTGAAAATCAGTGCAGGTTACTACTGGGTTAGCTATTGGTCTAACGATGCTGATGGGTGGGACCAGCTTTCAGTTAGTGCATTTAAAGAGTGACGGAGCAAGGGAGGGTAGGCGGCAGAAAAATCGACCAAAAAAGGCACACCAGAAGCAGGGCTACAGTTGGTTATAGGAACGGCCGTGTCGGAGGGCTAGAGCTTGAAGCAGGGCTGCAGTTTCTTGAGTCAGCTAATTGGATGTTGCAGACACTGAAGCAGCCAGTCAGGAGAAGTCAATGGGTTAGCGCCAAAAGTTGAAAATCCTGCGCACAATTCTGTACCTGTTAGCTGGCTTCAAGGGAGGTGGTGCTGGCAGCGGAAATCAGCAAGTGCCACACCGCCTAGAATGGGAGATCACCCAGTCAGGGAGCTTTGCACTGTGAAAGAAAAGAAGAGGAGAATTATACAGCCTGGGCTGAAATGGGTACTGGGATAGACGCGAACAAACAGACAGAGGCACAGCAGGGGGCTGTAAATGGCAGAGGGCAATTAGGATTAAATGGGGGATGGGTTACAATGGAGAATAGGACAAAGAAATCTAGCAAGAGGCAGGTTGGGTCAGCACCAAGCTAGGGAGGAGGGGGGTGGTTAGTAGAGACAGACAGGAAGCAGGGCGGGTAGGCACCGAGCTTCGAGTAGAAGGAGGGGTGGGGGTTGCCAGGGGAAAGGAGAAATACAGGTAAAAGGTAGGAGCTGGAGTTAGAGAGGATTCTAGTACACACAAAACATTAATTACAACACTCTAAGTCTAATTAAATTGTGGCTACACATTAGACATTACTACAGCTAAGAGCTAGACAGCTAAGCAACTCTAACACAATTATTAGCTTCACAGTAGCATTTACATCAGCACACAGCTGAACAAGAAAAACAGTAAAGGCACTGTAACAGGAACGAGAAGAGAAAAAAAGTGTTTGAACATCTCTGATAAGCCAATCTTAAACTTCACCCAGAGAGGTGTTGTTTCACACAGCATCAAATTCATTATTTGGGACATGTTGCCAGTTCTCAAAGCATCTCTCCAGACCCAGACAAGCACTGTAGCAGGAGAGAGAAGAGAAATAAAAAAAATTGACTGAAAAAGGCACACCAGAAGTGGGGCTACAGTTGGTTGCAGGAATGGCTGTGTCAGAGGGCTACAGCTTGAAGCAGGGCTGCAGTGTCTTGAGTCAGCCAATTGGATGTAGCAGACACTGAAAAGCAGCCAGTCAGGAGAAATCAGTGGGTTAGCACCAAAAGTTAAAAATCCTGCTCACAATTCCTTACCTATTAGCAGGCTTCCAAGGGTGGTGGTGTGGGCAGCGGAGATCAGCAAGCACCGCACTGCCTAGGATGGGAGAGTGCCTGGTCGAGGGGGGGGCTTTGCACTGTTAGCTGGCTTCCAGGGGAGGTGGTGCAGGCAATGGAGATCAGCAAGCACTGCACCACCTAGGATGGGAGAACACCTGTTCAGGGGAGTTTTGCATTGTTAGCTGGCTTCCAGGGGAGGTGGTGCAGGTGGTGGGGATCAGCAAACGCCGCACTGCCTAGGATGGGAGAGTGCCCAGTCAGGGGATCTTTTCACTGCTATTTGGCTTAAAGGGAAGATGGTGCAGGTGGCTGAGATCAGCAAGCACTGCACTGCCTAGGATGGGAGAGCGCCCAGTCAGGGGGGCTTTGCACTGTTAGCTGGCTTGCAGGGGAGGTGGTGCAGGTGGCAGAGATCAGCAAGTGCCGCACTGCATAGGATGGGACAGCGTCCAGTCAGGGGGGCTTTGCCTTCAGCAGAACCTTGCCAGAGCACCTCAAGGAAGTGTTTGAACATGTCTGATAAGCCAATCTCAAACTTCACCCAGAGAAGTGTTGTTTCATGCAACATTAAATTCATTACCTGGGATATGCTGTTAGTCCTCAAGGCATCTCTCCAGACCCAGACAAGCTCTCAGCAGTCAAAGACTATCCAGAACTGAACAATCTCAAAGACCTTAGAGCTTTCCTAGGCTTGTCTGGATATTACAGAAAGTTCATCTGTAACTATGCCAAGACTGCAACTCCACTGTACACCCTCACCAAAAAGGGTTGTGAATATACATGGACTTCTGAGTGCAAAGAGACCTTTGAGACCTTAAAAAACAAACTGACCTCCTCTCCCGTATTGACCTAACCAAGGTTCGACCAACCCTTCAGACTCTACTCAGATGCTAGTTCCTTTGCAGTGGGGGCTGTGCTGTGTCAAGTACCAGATGGAACAGAACAAGCTGTTTCCTATGTCAGGCACTCCCTTTCCTCAGCTGAGCAGAACTATGGCATCACAGAAAAAGAATGTCTAGCCATGGTATTTGCCATAAAGAAGTTTGACTGTTATCTTCACTACTCCTCCTTTACAGCTATCATTGATCACTCTGTCCTCAAATGGTCATTCAAAATGAAAGAGTCAGCAGTCAGATTCACCCGATGGATTGCCATGCTGCAATGCTACAACTTTTAAATTCAATACAGAGCAGGTTGAGTAAACTCCAATGCTGATGGTGCCGGCCAGAGATGGTATCCCTCTGTATCATCCTCAAGAATCCTGCTTACAAGCTCTTTCTTTCCACACCACAGATGTGCTTCCTGTGGAAACTCCCACTGCACTTCAAGTTGCTTTGCTGCTCTTCAGAAAAAAAACACAAATTCTCATTTGCTGCAAGCAGCCGAAGAGCTTCTCACCTTTTCTGCTTCTGATCTCTGCCTAGGATGGGAGAGTGCCTGGTCAGGGGGGGCTTTGCACTGTTTGCCACTGTCAAAATGTAACAAAGAGCATATCCTCAATTTACAGACATAATCACTTACTTAGAGTCTGGAACTTTAACATAACAGAAGCAATAGCGTCAGGATGCACTTTTCTTTGTTCACAATACTTCCTCAATGATGGTGTGCTTATCCACATCTGGATCAAGGAAGGCAAGGGCCATCGCACAGATAGAACTCAAGTACAGTTAGTTGTGCCAGGCTCTCTAGCCAATGTAGTCCTTCTCTCCACTCATGCATCTCCACTTTGCAGTGGTCATATGGGAATCCACTGAACTCTCAGAAAGACAAGGCTCCACTCCTTCTGGACTCACATGAACAAGGACATTGTCCAATCTGTCAAATCCTGCCAACCCTGTTCCAAAAGAAATCTTCCTGCCAAACTGATAAAGACACCTCTTTCCAATGCCTATAGCCACAGAACCATTTCAGTGAGTCAGCACAGACATTCTTGGACCTTTACCAACATTCTCTGACTCTGGCAACAAATACATCCTTGTTTTTGTGGAGTACCTTACAAAGTACTTGGAAATAATTCCACTAAAAGATATCAAAGCTGCTACCGTAGCAAATGCCTTCCTCAGCACAGTTATTTGTCATCACCGTACCCCCTTGTGCTTGCATTCAGACAGAGGCACTAACTATCTCTCATCAGTTGTTTGGGAAACTTGCAAACTCCTTGCCATAAAAAAAGACTCACACAACAAGCTATCACATGCAATGCAATGGACCAAGTGAAAGAATTATGTCTACCATTCTAAATACACTATTCAAGTACCTGGATGAAACTCACAACATGTGACCACTTTGTTCCTTTTGTTCAGTTTGCCTACAATACAAGCGCTTGTGTTGAGAGTACAGAGTACACACCATTTTTCTTGATCCATGGACATCACCCAGGAACTCCACGGGACAGGGATCTTTTACTGCTAGAGGTTCCAAAGTCAGCTTATTAATTCATTATTCTTGTACTGGAACAGCTTGAAGTTGCCAGATGCATTGCAGTTACCATATTGGGACAGAGAAAATCTGCCACGCAGAAGATGTCAGCAATCAAGTCATACAAGCCTTCATTTTCTGTGGGGGACACTGTTTATCTGTATTGACCTGTCTTAGTTCTGGGTGCCACAAAGAAACTGCTTTGCCCTTGGACTGATTCCTCCCACATTTTGGAAAAACTGTCTCCAGTTCACATCTGTCTATAACACAAGTGAAATGGGAAGCTTGTGCTTAACAAAGTCCACATCAATTACCTAAAGCATGGGTACTTGAGTAACACCCTCCCAGATGCTCCCAGTCCTCCCAGCAATGAAGCTGTGCTTGAGTCTGCCATCCTCTCAGAATTAGAACTTCCTCCTGATAACTTGCAACCAGTTCATTCAGATCCTCACACTTCTAACAATCTCCAGCAGGGTTCTATTGCACCAGATCTTCCATCAGATCAACTTCCTGGGACTTCTCAGCCTTTTCTTTTTTTTCTCAGGACTCTCTCGTGCACATCCTGGTGTACCAGATTGAGAACATTTTTGGAAAGGAGTCTGAAAATGGATCCTGGACTTACAGAGTCAAATGGTGTGACTTTGACAGTTCATAGAACTCATGGGTTACTTTTGCTGACCTTACTCCACCCTGTCAACAACTAGTTCAAACAACTCATAACACTATTCCCACTAACCGGAAATGTCGACAGAAGTCTTGGACTTTTGTGGGACTAATTCTTCTAGTGCCCCTGGTATTCTGTGTTTAATTGTGTCCTGCAGTAAATGTCTTATTGTATCATTTTCCATGCACATGTTGCAAATGGTACTGCATGAACTGCATTAACCATTTTCTTTCCAGGAATGTCTTCTTCAGATGGACAGTTCCAGATGTTATTTCTCTTGGTCTGCAAATGTTTATTGCAATTTTTCTTACTGTGATTCTGGATATTCTCCAGCTGCTACCCCTTACCTCTCTTATCTTCTCCCTTCCCTGCACTGTGGCACTTGTCACCCTGACCAAGCTTCAGGTTGCTATGGTGTTACACCTTCCCCTGGTACTACTCTGATTGGTCACCATTGTAGTTCAGATCCTTTCCTCCACCTCCCCTACAGTGGAGTACAGTTTTGTTAAAAATGTATCATTCATTGAAATCCTTGAAGTTTTTGTTTAAACTATGTTTATGTTATTCTGTTATAATGGTATTGCTTGTTCAAGTGGTACTCACTTTCACAACCCTGGGAGTGATGTGAAGTACACATTAATCATGGGGCTTAATGTTAGCTGCTACCCTTTAAGAGCACTTAGAACTCTCATTTTGCAAATTGTTGCAGTGCCTGGCAGTGCCATGTAATTCCAGGGACAGTCTGGGAAACCCTGTCAATCTGAGGCAGTACCTTACGGAGTGCTGATGTCTCTGTGATATGACCATAAACACTATTTTTCTACATTTACTTTATACGTCTGTCAGTTATTCACGTGGTCCAGCAAGGCATCCACCACAGAAGCAAGAGATGGGCATGGCAGACCTGAAGAGAATGTAAGGGTCCTTGTGGCAGACTAACACCAACATACCACAATTTAGTTTTGTGGGACTTGATCAATCTGAAAATATTAGTTGCTGACTTTACAGCCATTTCAATTAACTAGCCAGTTTGAGTGGCTACAGCCCCAAGCAATGTAGCAGACAAACCAAAGCAGGTCAGTAAGTACTCACAATACTAAAACAATTATAAAATAGATGGCTTGTAGTAACAGTCTCATGAAGCACTAATAAGCATCTGTACCATGAAAAGGTGACCGTCCCACAGAGAACTACTCACACATTCATACAGATGATTCATATCACATTGGCAAAACCCTTTTAATGTAATAAAATAAAAAGAACACTTACAAAATTAGGGTCAATAAGACATACAGTATGCAAAGCCCAGCCCTGAAAGAAAAGGGATGCTACAGTATTTTCTGCTTTCATCCACACAATGCACATGTTGCACTAGAACATACTTTTTGATGACAAAGTTAGTTTGCATAGAGCTATTAAGTCATATATTTGAGATACTGGAGTTTTAGATCACACCTCAGTCTTTTATAACCTTGAAATTGGAAATTATTATGTACAGAATGAATTCATGTGGTCTGAATCATAGAACAAAAGAAATGGCAGTGATGTACATTTTAGGAAGGTGGGGTATAAATTGAAGGAGGGGTATGTGTTGTCAGTGTTGACAGAGGAGCAGGGTGTGATATTTGAAAGAACATGGGCTGGGCAAAAACTATTTTAAATGTTGTTATTACTTTGGGTACAAACAAAGTTTCCATCTTTCTTCTCATCTAAGCCTCACTATTTCCCCTCTAACCTTATGCTTCTCACTGATGCACCTGAAGAATGCCTTTCCTGCCTTGGCCTTCCTGACCTCCCAGCTGACTACCATTGCTGCTTTAAGGTACTTTTCACTGTCTTCCACATTTGACTTTCATTATATTTCATGAATGCTCTCCTTTTGATGTTTACCACTGTTTATACATTGACCATGCATAATGGTGGGCGAAGTCCATGCACTTTGCTCCGTGGAGCACTTCACGTATATGGATAATTATGTGAAGTACTCCACAGTACGAAGCAAAGTAATTCACCATAATGAATAACGTGAAGTGCCATTGTTTTCAAAGGACTTTGCAATGACTTTGCCTTATTTTTGGCCTTGAAGGCGAAGTTTGCATTGAATTATGAGGGATGGCAGGTTACTTGGGCTCTAAATTGTCTTGCACAGCCTCATTTCTGCATTGTGTGTGTAGTGGAAAGCTGGAGACAGTTTTCTCTCAGAGCTCTGAGAATCAAACCATTGAAAAACCTTTTAAAAAGCATTTTTGACCAATTTTTGGGGTCAAAATTTAGCACATCAATTGTAGGAAACCCTCCTGTGCTTATATCATCGAGTGTTTATTGATTTTGTGTGCATTTTGAATGTTAATTTGTAAGATTCAGTCTGTGTACTGACAAACACTGTTGAAGTGCTTCGGGGGAGGGCATGATGAAGGGAGATTCACAGTGACTCAGTGAGAACGGCAGTCTAATTGTTTTTGGGTAGCTAGTGTGTTAGTATTTGTGTGTTCATGCACACACAGTAATACTTTGAGTAAGTTTTGATACTTTTTTGGTGTTTGCTGTGGTGCTGTGCATTGTTTCAGTTGTTTTAAAAGATGTGGTTGTACTGCACTGAACTTTAAAATTTTCTACGCATTACCTGTAGTGTGTGCGTGTGTGTGTGCATGCCATCAAATCACACACATTTTATTGTGCCACACCATAATCACAGGACACTGATTTGAATCTCTTATCTGTCTGTGGTACTTTTTACTTTTCATTCTATCTGGGTCAGTAGTGAATTGTTACTGCAGCTGCCCCCCACAAAGGTATTATTGTTCAATTTTGGATCTGTGATTTTGACCACTGGTTAAGGTGGTGTTGCGCCTCTGTGGCCACATCTCTTAAGAGCAATCTCCATCTGTCTGTGAGTCTGTATCTCTTTAGGGCCCAATCTCCATCTGTAAGTCACAGTTGTTTGTTTGGCTTCTCTTCAGAGTACTGGTGTGATGCATATCTCGGCGTGAACATTGTACTCATTTATGTGCGTTTTTAAGTCAGAGCAATCATCACGAGTCACTCACGATACAAATCACGTTCTTCATCTTCACGATCGTGATTCACGAATTACACAACTTTAAGTTTTGGGGGGGTAAGCTGTATATAACCTTGTTTTTTTAAAATCTTCGGTTTCATCATGAATCAGGAAAATGATTGGAGAATACCCAGTTATAGCATGTCACGTCACTCAAGATCCTTGGTCTACTCTGAAGCTTCTGTTTGTGTTCACATTCTGTAGGATGCCCCACTTGAATCTTTGTGCTCACAAGAAGCCGGCCCTAATTAATCCTGTAGATAGTATCTGAGCTTGACCATTGTACTCGTTGATCTGCATCTTCTAGTCAGGGTTTTTCGGTGTTACCCTGTTTTTTTAATGTCTTTGGTTTCATTACGAATCAGGAAAATGACTGGGGGACACCCAGTTGTATCATGTCACGTCACAGCAGATGGACTTGAATCTTTGTCCTCACAACAGGAAGCCAGCTTTATTTAATCCTGCAGATAATATCCCAGTATCAGTGTTGTATAGGTCAGGGAGGTACAGCCGTAGGTATTTCCATATAGTTCATTAGTCATGTCACACCAGTCACTCATCATGAGACAAATCACGTTCTTCACAAATCACAGCAGTACATTTTTTTCAGCTCTGATGATACACTGAAGACCTGTAAATATGACCAAAATATTAATGAACTTTTTTTGAAATAATGCCCTGCCCCCCAAACAAATACTTACCTTTCATGGATTGACAGTTTCCGTGCAGCCAAACTCAGCAGTAGACATCAGAAACTTTTTGTGGTGGACCACTGACGCTGTGCCTATGGCGACCTGAAAATAAAAAGTAATCATAAATGATTGTCTTTCAGTGTACCACAGACCCCCCCCAAAAAAAGAACATTTAAATTTGACAATACAACATTAGTTGTCAGGCTCTAGTCATAACATGTGTGTTGCTCACATGTTCATGTGGTTTAATCATCATGCCCACCATGGTAAAGTGTGAAGATTCCCTGAAAAGGAGCAATATGATGGACTGCTTACAACACAGAACAAGATTATAGAAACATAGAAACATAGAAATTGTCAGCAGATATGGACCACTAGGCCCATCCAGTCTGCCTGAAGGCCCTATACATTGTATGTGGCCACTGACCCTATGTGATCAATGGTTTTTCATCACTCCCCCCTTTCATCACTTATATAGATAGAAATTAAATGGCTGTATCTCTGGAAAACAAAATTACAGTGGCATGCACAATAACTCACCACTGTGGTATGAAGGCAAGGCACACACAAAGGGCAGCATGTATTGGTGTTGCAGTAGGCATCAGCACAGGTAATGCTCTCACTTGGGACAAAGAGATGCATTTCTGGCATTTTAATCTTCATCTGGACTTTTCATTCAATTACATCGGTAGGAGAACAGCAGCTGGTGGTGTCACAGCTTAGGCAATGATGTCACTTAGCAGTGGGGTGGCAGGCCCAAAAATGCTTAGTCCGATTAATATGTTTAAGTTCTCTGGCAAGCTTCACATGTTCTTTGTACGCCTTCTCAGGTATTTGACTTGAAGCATTTTCTCTCTGGGGACACAACTTCACATTTCTGGCAAAGTGCTGGTGGTGGTGGTGGTGGTGGTGATGTGGGGTGGCAGGCCCAACTTTCAGTTCTCTGGCAAGCTTCACATGTGCTTTGCACCACCTTCTCAGGTGTGTGAGGCAAAAGTACCTGACTTAAAGGAAGCATTTTCTCTCTGGGGACACAACACTGTGTGACGCATTTCTGTCATTTCATTTTTAAACTGGGCTTTTCATGACAGTAAAACAGCGAGACAAAAGCACAAAAGACAGTACATTTGTTGGGGGCATGATAAGTGTGGTAATGGTATTGATTGTGATAATTGTGCTGGTGCTTTAAAGGGAAAGTAACATGCAGGACTACATATATCGATCTTGTTGTTACCAATGGAAATCTGCTTTACATAAGCTATTTAGACTGAACCAGTAACGCTTTTAGGGCCAGAATTATTTATAACCCATTCGTGGGCTTCAAACTTCTGCTCTAGTCACTAGATCACACTCCTACAAATGACAGAACATGATGCTAACAAAAAAAGTGTTACAGGTTTGATCAATAGCTTGTGTAAAGCAGATTTCCATTGCTAGCAATATTGATAAATGTAGTCCTGCATGTTATTTTCCTTCTAAGTAAATGATCAGAAAATTCACAAGTATTTTTGCAGCTGTTACTTAATTTACTTTATTTCTTACATGACTGATGGTCGGCCAAATAGTGGCTGCTGCGTGCTTTCATTACAGGTGAAACTCTGGAGCCACTATGCATGCTGCAATAAATGTGTCTTGAAGACAGCGTTTTGGAGACACAATATTTAATTAAAGGAAAACACGCAAAGCGGGTGGCAACATAACTTATTACATAAAATGAAACTAAGAATAAAACCATTTCAATTGCTGAAAGCATAATGGTGTGAGAGGGGCATTGGGGGGAGGTGGAGATATAGGATAGTGCATGGGGAACAGTGGACAGCAGGGCTATTCTTTCACCGAGTTGGCACTATGACGACAGATTACCTCAAGAGCACAGCTCGAGAGGTAATCCGTCGTCATAGTGCCAACGAGGTGAAAGATACCCTGTTGTCAACTGTTCCCCATGCAGTTTTCTTTATAGTGCATGGTGGAATGTCGTTTTTTGGGAAAATAAATCACTACTGCATGTTTCTGCTTCAAAGCATTTTACTGGGTTACTAGAAGGAAAAAAGAACTTTACATTTTGAACGTGTTCACGCTTGACATTTTAACTGTTTAAGAACTTTACATTTTGAATGTTTTAACACTAAACATTAGTACTGCCACCGACATTGCAGCTTTAGCTATGTGTCCTGTCTATGGAGTGAGCCCTAACTGTCAAATGCTGCTCAAGGACACAGTGTGTGACATTCACAGTGCAGTAGAAAAAATCATTCTGCTGCACTGCGAACGTCACTAGTGTGTGACTACAAGGTTTCGACAACGATGGATTTCGGTGGAGAACAACGTTCCACCATACACTATAATGTGATTGACCAGTATGAGGCTGAAGAAATACAGGATTAACAAAATTAACATAGCTAAAAAAACATTAACTGAAAATAAATGTTATAAGTAAGAAAAAAATAAGGCTTAAGAAAATAAATAAAAGCAGAGATTATTTTTTTTGGGGGGGGGATGTTGTTAATACTGGCTTTCTTGATCTTTCTTGTCCCTCATACTGGTAAATCTGATTCACCATCCCACCTCCCCCAAATGCTTCCCCTGCCATGCCATTAAACAATTCTGCAATACAAATTGTTTTGTACTTAACTTCTTATTCACCTTGTCTAACATCATCATCTTTACTTTACTTTATTTTATGTAATAAGTCATGTGGTTGCCAACTGTGCAGACACTGTGTGCTTTCATTGCAGTTGAAACTGTGCCGCCAAAAAGCTATCTTCAATACACTTTTATTGCAGCGTGCATGACGGCACGACAGTTTCACATGGAATGAAAGCATCCATCATTTTGTCGACCATCACTCATGTAACAAAAATAACAATTCCAAATAAAGTAAATTAAGTAACAAGTATGAAAAATCACAAACAAAACATTACCTGAACATAAATTTCATACAGAAAAAGAAAAATATTAAGGAAAAAAAATTAAAAGAGGAGGGAGACATTTTTTTTGGGGGGGTCAATTTGGGAATCAATATAACTTTCTTAATGGGCCTGTGAGGGGGGGTTGCTGCTCATCACCACCACTATTACTATGCACCAATCATAGTATTTCATCATTCTGCCCCTCAACACATATCAGCCACTGCACTGCTGCCTCCACCGATGTTTTCAGCCCATGTAGCTCGGCATGCAGCTCAGCAAGGTCCTCCTGTGTCGCTGGCTGATGTGACCTCTCTTCATCATGGGCAGCTCTGAGACCTGCCACCACCTCACCTGATGCCATTTCCCATCTACTATGGTGACGCGCAGGCAGACAAACTGGGTGTGCGACCACAGCTGCAGGAGGAGCTGCTACATCCTGCAGCTTTGCTTCCCACTGGGCACAGTGGTGCACAGCTAGGTGGGGGTGCTGACCACCCATGCCCAGGTGGCTGCCCTTGGGCCCCCGGCGGACCATCATGTTACAAAGATTGCAATGCACCACAGTGGAGTCACCAGGGAGGGAAGAAAGAAAAAATGCCCACACAGGGGAGCTGCTGGCAGGGCCTGGTACAGGCAGTGGGGGGGCACCAGGACACACCTGCTGCTGTGCTGCCGGTGGTTGAGGGCTGACAATCTGTTGTGGTTCCTGCTGTTCTTGCTGCAGCTCCTCCTGCTGATACTGTAGCAGCCGCTGCTCCAGCTGCTGCTCCTGGATGACAACCACAGCTGCCAGGCTCACTGTGGCTGCAGGTGGGGTCCCCAAAGCCTGCCAATTTAATCTAACTAGGCGGCTGCCCCACATTCATGGCCCACGATGACCACCATTTGGCCCACCATGTCCACGCTCCATCAAGAATATAAATAAAAACACTAGTACAAGTACTAGTAAAATAAAGTACAGTACCTAAAAATAACTACGCCAAAAAAATACTTTTTTAACAAAAAAAAGCCTTTCTAATTAAATAAAACTTTCCTGAAGAACTACAACAACTTAATACACAAAGATTTAACACACAGAAAAAAAGAACTATAGGTTTTTTTTTGAGCTCTGAAACACACAGAATAGAGTCAGATTGCACATTGCAGAACTGTCAGTGCCTATTGAACTGTCTTCCTGAATCATGTGACCTGCATACCTGCTGAGACAGTCAGCCATGTGATCACTGATCAGTGGGCAGTTTTTTTTCTTAATGACTTCATCTTGTCTAACCGCAATGCAAAGTAACACGAAGTCATTAAAGGCGAAGTAGTTCATTTCAGTGGGAACTTTATGTAGTCCCAAATGAATGCGGAGTGGGTTACTTTGCCCATACTTTGCTAGGGGATTAAAACTTCGCTGTATCTCTAGCCATGAACCACATTGGACCTTTAACCTTTTCATCTGAGCTTTCTGCTGCCTGTAGCATTCCTTTATTAAATTCTTCCTGTTTTTCTCTACCTCTTCAAACTGCCCTATTCTCTCTGTGCTTGTTCTCAACAGTCCACTCATTCTGTCAAAATTAACTTTCTCAAATTCCTATGCCTTTATTGTATGTGTTCCTTTGGTGGTCCCTATCTGGAGCTCCAACTATATCATTCTATGTTCACTGGAACCTAGCAGTTCTTGGACTACCATATTTTGGATCATCTCACTGTTGGTGAGCACCAGATACAGCAAAGCCTCTTCCCTTTTTGGGCTCTGGACCAGTTAAATTAGGAGCTTTTATTTGCATGCATCCACCAGGAGCTAATTGCTAGTACCGCACTTACCACAATTGGAATTGTGCAGTCCACATATGGCACATCTAACTCCCCTACTATAGCCACCTCCCCTAAATTGGCCACCTGCCTTATCATCTCTCACAGTTCCTTTTCCACTCCTTGGACCTGACCAGGTGGTCCACAGACCACTCTTATCCAGATTTGCTTCCCATTCATTGTCTTTTTTAAACAGTCTCAAATCTGTCAGGTTGGGCCCTATCCCCAAAAATCCCTCCCCCCTGCGCCAACCCTTTAGCCATGCATTGAAATGGAATACACAGGACTGTTCCTTTTTATTCAGTTATGACCACAGTAGCATCGCAGAGAAGGTTATCTCTAGTAGTGTGCAGGATCTGGAAAGTGCTGTCCAAACACTTCAAACAGGGACCCTTTTCTAGATAGGGGGCTGTTCATAGTTGAGCAATACTATTCTTAAAAAAATACTAAAAAGAAACTGTCCGCCTCCTCCACAGCCCAAATCCAGTTAAATATAACCACATCCCCATACCCTCTGACAGATGTCCCATTCCACCTTCCCCCCAGAACCCACAATATGTTTTAAGAGCTGCTGACGCCTCAAAGAAAACTTTGAAAAACATAATACTTAGGTACAATTCAGCTATCATGCCATATATATTCTACATATTTCTCCTCCCCATTGTTTATTACTGAGAAAATTTTCATAAATACATGATATTTATCCTTAAGAGTTTATCTACCTCTATAGCTTCCCCCTACTTCAAGTCATAATCCTCTGTTATGACATCACTCTCTGTTGCTATGCAGTGCATTATGATCTCAGGTAGGGAGACAGCAAAGGGAATAGATGAACTCTTCAGGAGCAAAGATCCTGTTTTCATACAAATGACCTCAGTGATAAATATGGGGAGGAGAAATACAGAACTAATGTAAAATACAAGCTTAACTATGTCTAAATATTATGTTTTACTAAAGTTCTCCTGAAGACGTCAGCTGTTCTTTAATAAAAGTTTATATTTGAAACAAAATCCTACAGTGGGTGAACTATATATCCCACCCACCTCCACAGCCAGCCATTGTCTTTCTTAATCTAAAATATGTTTGTTTGCACTAAATAAAATTCTTCATGGCACCCCTCCAACCCCATGGTTTTAGCACCCTGATCCCACTATCCTCCCCCACACCTTCTCTGACTAGAATTAGGTGCTGGGGGAGGTGGAGGGGGTTAAGTGTAGTAGAAGAGTCTTGACAAATTTAGGGGGGCACAGGATGGCCAGCAGTGAAGGTGGGCAGGTTGTACCGGTTGGCCACTGTGGGGTTTATTTCAAATATAAACTCTTATTAAACATATTGTGGATGTTGGGGAATGAGACTTCTGACAGAGGATGAGGTGATGGGGTTATTTTTAACTAGAGCTGGGCTGGGGGAGGGTGGGGGGTTGTTTTTTTTCACTTTTTAAAAACATGATTTAGCCAAATACCTAAATACTGAGTACCTTTTCCCAATATTTAGCTGCTGAATACTGAATATCTGGCCAAATATTCAGGAAAAGGTGTTTGCACACCCCTAGTTACCTTCCCTTCTCTCTCCTTTATTACTTCCCCACAGCATGGAAGTCTGACTTCACATGTTCTATGCTCTGCTCAGATCATTCTTGTTCAAGTGCAGAGTTAGATCTAGCCTTCTGTCCCCTCTCCTCTGAGTTCCACCACCCTGCATACAAGTCTGCCTTATGTTGCATCAGAGAAGCAGAAGACCATCCCTATGCCACTGGATGCGAGATCAGTTCCTCCTGATGCCCCATACAATTGGATCCCCCATTCTACGTACCCCTCTTTCCCCCTTGGGGCTCGGCCCAGCTCCTAGCATGCTCAATAGGCAGTGCCTGCCTGACAGGCATGCTGTTTCCTTCTTCCCTTATGAGGGTAGTTTGCGGTTCCTGTTGCTGCAAAAGGGTAAACCTATTGCTTGTGTACAGCCCCAGTTCCTTTGGTTTGGACTCCCCCTTCTTTCCTTCCTCCCCACTGCTGTCCAGCTTCCTTGTCCGGCCTTTGTTGGCCTTGGAGGTAGCTGTGCCACTAGTGCCCTATGAAGCCCCAGTGGCTGCAGCTCTCAAGTGGCATATTTCAGCCTTTGTGGCTTTCAGCTCCACCTTTATGACCTGTAAGCTCATGCAGTTGAGATAGTAGTCCAACTCCCAAAAGCGTCCTCTGGTTCACCACTGTCCCACGCCCCCTGCACTCCTCCCAAATTCCACCAATGTACCCCTTTGCATCACTGTGTGTTTGTACAAGCTGTACCTACTTTGCAAATTTAGTAGGTTTATTGCAGCACACCTTACAGCACACAAGCTATAGATACGTTTTTTTCACTTACACCTTGTAATACTGTATTAGGCTATCCAAGAGATATCGCATCAAAGGAGCGAACCAAACTGAGCGACTCATAAATGAGCGGCTCACTTTGGTTGAATGGAGGTACAGTGATGGGGAGGATTTAGTGAGGGTTGTAAATAACGATGGTAGTGGGGAATAATGGTGATGAAGGGGAATAGCAATGGAGGTGTGAGGGGAATGAGGGGAAGACCAAGTAGGGAACGAGGGAGGGACTAGGGAAGATAAGCAAGGAAGTGGAGTCTGCTGCTGCTGAGCTGCCCATCTAGCATGGTGGATAAGGATGCTGCCTGTGGTGCTTGTGGTCCTGGGTCCGGGACTGCAAGCAGGTACATTTCTGTTTGCTTTTACAGGGTGTTGTGTTTTTTTTGTATGGTGTTCCCGTCATTGACTCCCCTCATCTGTATTCTTTTTTCCCCACTGTCCACACCCTCAGAGATGGTTATTTTAGTATAGGGGTGTGGGGGGTTTGTCCCCTGCAAAGGGTGGTGTGGGGTGATAGCTCCCCACATTAAACATTACTTTACATTTGTGCTTAGTTTGTGTTTGGCCCTGTGTGCTATGTGATGATTTATTTTTTGGCAAAATCCACTCGCAGTTTTGCGAGTCACCAAAATATATTCGCTCTTATGACATGGAACCAAGTTGATCTGACAAGTTATTTTTCAAACTTTCAGAATATCTTGAAAGAGATGTTTCTGATATTTCCTACTGCACTGGCAGTCCCAGGCATTTTTCTCTACAGAAGGTCTCTCCAAAGAATCTCGGGACAGGAGATGACTTGATGAATCAGCTGTTAACACCATATCTGAAAGGGATAACATCATCAGCCCAAATCCAACTGTTCCAGATCTACAATGATGACAGGATGGCCCTTGTCAAGAAGGTGTTTGAAAAGAGGAAGATTCAAGGAAAACATCAGAATGAACTACTTCACAAAGCAAGGGTGGCCTCTTTGAATAGGTTTCCAGAAGAAAAAGTAGTGTCTCATTCAACACTGTTTTTACCTTTACACCAAAATTAATTAAGTATCTTGAAGAAAAGAGAGTGACTGGGTATTCCCACTGAGTTGGTAGGGAAAACATTCTCGATTGACCACTGGAGGTCTTTTTTTTTCTCTAAGTGCATATGTTCATGTCAGCAAAACTGGGAGCCATTGAAAACAGCGTATGGCTCTGTGACATAATTTATAGTATGATAACCATAATTATACAATGGCAAGAACATTTCTGGGGCTCTGATTCATCAATATATGCCTGAGACAGTGCTTTTATTACATAATAACATCACTGTATTGATTTGCCACAGCATTGTTTTCTTTTCTTTTAAGAAGCAAAGATATACTGCCTCAGTAAAAATCTACTAAAAACATTTTCATTTTTTATTTTATTTTGTATAACATCGAGCCATTATATAATTGCAGTAAGGCACTTCAAGGTGTGTGTTATAGTGTAATATTGTCACTCCTGGGGTGGTGAAAGCACTCGGCTTCACCTCGTGCTTCAACCCACTTCAGGAGTGGCGTTATTACACAATAACATACATCTTGTCATGTCTTATTGCTTACATAACATCTGATCCTGAACTCAATTTTAAGAGGTTTTCTAGACCTATTGCACAAATATATTACATTATTAAATGGTAAAAATGGGCTAAGGAGCTAGCCCTGACTTTTTATACCTCCAGTTGTCGAAGGTCAAGATACATCAGTCTCTGGTGGCAGGGTACAAACCTTACAGCTACACTTAGTCTACCCTGATAGTGGATCAAAGCTGTGACACTGACATCAGCTTCAAATGGTGCTGTTCATCCTGTCCTCCTGGACTAAACATTGCTGTAGCAGAAGCACCAAATATAAACAAGTTCTAGCCTGAGCCGCTAGGGCCGTGAAGAGCTACCAAATGACCAAAGTCATTTTCTTATTGGTGCCATATAGTGCTGTAGGTCAAAATCATCACAGTGCTCCCAGATCTAAATAACCATTTTCCTGTAACAAGCCCTCATTTTTCCTGTATTTTCCCTGTACAGGCAACATCAAATCCCTGTATAAATCCCTGTAGATTTTTTCATAAGCCACTAGTTCCTTATTTGTGACTTTGTTGTTTATTTACATTTAATATGTTGGCAGCTTTTTATCAGGAAAAGGGCTCTGATTTGTTGTTAGGTATTAAAATTATATGTCAAGATGGCCTTTGAATGATTTGGATTTATATGGAATCCATAAGGCATAATGGGGGAATTTATTTATTCGTTGAATGTTGTTGATTAGGTAGGTCCACTAAGACTAGAAGTCCCTTTTTCAGGGGTGAGGGGGTACAGATGGTAACCAACTGAAACTGTAACATGACATACATCCTTACTTGAACCAGATTAAGCTGTTGGTGGTATTTTTAGTGAATGGGGGAAATCTGGCCAGGACACCATCTAAATTCCCCTACTCTTTTTGAGATGTGCCATAGGATCTTTAATATCCACCTGAACAAGCAGACAGAAAAGACAGAAGCACCCCCCCCCCGCCCATGCTGCACTACAGTGTCAGTATTGGGATTTAAAGAGCTAGTGGAGTCAAACCAGGTAGACAGGAATATAATTTAAATTTTAAGAAGTAGTCAGTTATAACATTTTATTTCTGAAGTACCTTTCATTTACCTTTTGCCCATCAGAGAGTCTTCTATGTCATAATGTTGTGGTAGATGTGTGGAACAACTCTTAGCATAGCAGCTGACATATATAGCTCTACTGCCCCCCACTACATCATCAGCATTGTGATTTCACTGACAGTGAAATCACATGTGAATGACCTGCCAGTCACTGAACTGCTGTTCCTAAGTAGCAGTGATGTCACAGTCAGTGAGGTCACAATACTGGTGATGTAGTAGGGGCAGTATAGATAGCTATGTCAGCCACCACACAGAGTGCTGTTCCACACATATCATACATATTAACATCAGGTAAACAATCTTCTAATTAAACAAAGGGAAAAGATAAAGTACCTCAAATATAAAAGGTAATGGATGACTGATTTTAAAATCTAATATTAGTTTTAGGCAGTTTAACCCACATGCATAGTGTGGGGATAGAATCCACAGCCTTCTGATCTTCCAGTATCAGAGGCCAGTGTGCATGCTATTTTTTGCATCTTTCTTTTGTTAGTTTTTACACAAATTCTCTCAGACTTTTTCTGACCACCTGATGGAATCTTGAATGAGTTACATAAATGTTATTATTTTCTACAAGGCCCTGACCCTGCAACTAAACACACACTCAGTACATCATATTATAAAATGAGAAAAAAGTCTTCTGTTTCCACTCCTTGATTCCAATCTGTCCTGTGAAAAGTAATGTCAGGCAGCTAGCAAACTGCATTCCACTGTATGTAATCTGACACTGAGTCTGACTTTCATTTTCACAAAAACCAAGAGGAAACGAGTCCCCTAGGCTGTTGAAAGAAATAGATCAAATATGTTAGACGGAGCTAGACAGATGATAGAAACAGCAGTTTAAAAGGTTTTTTTTGTTAATATCCTGAGAAGTTCTGAGGTACAATACAGTAGCATCCCCCTCCCCCTTCGGATTCCTTTAACATAGAGCAACATATAGCAAATATCAGAGGGGGGTGCACTACTTTGCAGCTGTCGAGGAATACTTACTTGGTTGGGAACAGCTGTGAGAGGGGGCTTGGGGTGAGCCATACAACCAATTGGGGCACAGGAGAGGTGGGGCTGCAGTGCTTAAAACTCCTGTATTCACCCAAAGAAGAACAGTGCCTTCACTATTGCCATCTGTGCTGCACCCGGAGAGGGGAAACTGTTTCTAGCCTGCTGATACTGTCTATTTCCCCAGCCTGCCATTAGTAACTTGTCTGCAGGAGCTGGCATTTTTTGCTGAAGAACAGCCTTTTGGACACTTGGTTGGGAACAGCTGTGAGAGGGGGCTCAGCGGTGAGCCATCCCACCAATTGGGGCACAGGAGAGGTGGGGCTGCAGTGCTTAAAACTCCTGCACTCTCCCGAAGGGTGCAAGCCCTTGGGCATGAGACTGAGTGACTGCGCCACTCGGAAGAAAAATTTTAAACTTAAATAGCCATTTCCTCAGATACACTCCACAGTATATTTGGTAAGTTTAGAATTTGATTATTCTTTAAGCATCTAACGAAGATTAATAGATGTAAAAACCTGTTCTGCCATTGGAGTTTCTCCTAGGTCACTGCTATTATTAAAAACAAAAATGTTGCTTTTACACAGTTTGGGTTATTTAATTTTGAGTGGATTGATGTTTGTTTCAACATTGAATGAACTGGATAGCTTTGTGAGAGGTACTAATTGGTTGTGCACCTCAAATGGGTTTTTAAATGATATCAAAACTCACAAGCAAACTAACAGACGGAATGTATTTTCGGTTAATTGGAGTAATTATGTTCTAGCAAATGAAAAATTGACATTAAACCCCTACTCATTTAATAGACCTGTAAAAGGGTATTATGGGGTCTTAAGTTTGATATTAATTTTAGAAGGGGATGTAGAATTAAACCCAGGTCCAGTTGACAAGATAAAGTTGAAGGTTTTACATGATAATGCTCGTAGCATAGCCACAAAAACTGATATGCTGGCTGCCTTGATAAATGCTCGAAATCCTTGTGTCCTTGGACTTAGTGAGACATGGCTCTCTCAAAAAATTAGTGAACAAGAACTATCTATTCCAGGTTACCAACATATCAGAGAAGACAGGAAAGGTAGGGGGGTGATGTTATATATCATATACTCCTTAGGGCATGTTGAAACAGTAATAAAATGAAGTGAGAGTAATGTGGAATACTTAGTTGTTGATCTAGTGCAACCTAATTTGGTAATAGCTGTTATTTATTCTCCTCCTAAAACCAATTTGAGTATATTGGGAGGTGTACTTAATAAAATAGGAGATAGTACAAGAAACAGACAACTAATTTTTATGGGGGATTTAAATTGTGACTGGGTGAAATCCCAGGGTAAACAACTTATGGAAGTTACCATGGAGTTGGGATTGAAACAACTAATTAATTCTCCAACATGGTATACCAAAACAACTACCTGAGGCTGTATTCTGGATTTATTGTTTATTTCATTGCACTTACAAGTTGAAGCCTCAGGAACTCATCCCCCCCCCCCCACTTCAGTGATCACAATCCCATTTGGTTAATCCTGAATACATTACAATTAATTACTTCTCAAAAACATCTAAAACAGAGTTGGTCAATGGATATGCAAACATTTTCTGAACCTAAATTTCTGCAAAGTGTGAATGCTGAAAAATGGGAACATTGTAAACTAATTCCTGATCTTGAACAGGCTATCGAGTATTTTACTGAAACCTTTCAAAGTATATGTGATTTCCATGCCCCAAAAGTAAATAAGAAAAATAATAGACTCCCCAGATTTCCATGGATAACAGAATCATTATTAAAAAAAGATAAGGATCAAAAATAGGGTTTGGAAAAAAGCATTAAAATCAAAACTGGACATAGATTGGGAAGTGTTTAAAATTAAAAGAAAGGAATGTAGAAAATTAACAAAAAGGGCTAAAATGAAATACTACAGAAATAAAATGGTCAGAATTTGGACCCCAAAAAGTTTGGGGCTGTTATTAAGCAGCTAACAAATCCAGGGGCTAGTGGTAAACAAAAAGCCCCAACTCTTAAAATTGGAAATACTCTAACAGATTCTCCTTTAATAACTTTGGATATCTTAACCCTTAAGCTGCCAGAAGATTTAGAGCATATGGGTTTTTAAATATTTTTTTTTTCTGTCCTTCCAGGCATTGGGACTTCTACAAGTATGGGCTCAAAAAGTTTCATAAATGATAAGAGTTCTCTTGCCGAAAAACGTCCACCATTTAGATTTAAGATTCTAGCTATTTCAGAGGTTAAGAAAGAACTATTAAAAATAAATATTTATAAATCACCTGGGTTGGATGGTTTGGAGAGAAGATTTTTAAAATTAGCAGCTAATAATATAGTTTCAACAGTTACATATATTTTCAATCAGAGCCTTCAACAAGGTTATTTCCCAAAGATGTGGAGGGGGAGTAAAATTGTGCCTATTTATAAGGGTGGGGATCCGGCAGAGGCAGGAAATTATCGCCTGATATCCATTTTACCAGTTTTGTTAAAATGTTTAGAAAAGTTGGTAAACAGACAAATATGTGATTACCTAACCCAATATAAGCTGTTAACACCATATCAATCAGGTTTTTGAAGGGGTTATTCTACAACAACAGCCCTCCTGGAGTTTAATGACCTCATTTGTACCTCTTTGAATTCAGGAAGGGAAACGTCTGCTATTTTTATAGATTTATCTAAAGCCTTTGACCTGGTGAACCACTCCCTCCTACTTGAGAGATTGCAGGCCATGGGCTTTGCCGAAGGCCCTTTACACTGGTTTAACTCTTACTTAAACGAACGTACCCAGAGGGTTGCAATACAGTGTCATTTGTCTAAGTCTACTATTGTATCTAGAGGGGTTCCTCAGGGATCCATCCTTGGACCACTCTTATTTTTGATCTTTGTTAATGATCTACCTTCTGTGGTAGATCAGTCAGATATAAGACTATACTCAAATGATGCAGTCTTGATTGCCTCAGGGGTAGATGAGTTGGACCTTCGGACAAGGCTCCAGGCCAATTTTAGTAGAGTGGAGGAGTGGTTCACCAGGTCACAGTTGCTTGTAAATATAGAGAAAACTAAATTGATGCATTTTGTTCCTAAAAATAAAAAATGCATATCACACTTGCAGATCTTTACAAGTTCTCCTAATGAAATCAAATTAGTACCTAGATATTGCTATCTAGCATTACTCATTGACTCATTTTTGACTTTTGAAGATCATATCTTAACATTAATATCAAAAACTACTAGGAAACTTAGAGCTTTGAGAAGAACCACCAGAGGTTTAAAAATCCAAGACAGAAAAAAATAGTGGAACAACTTATTTTGCCCACCTTGAAATATGGGGAATCGATTTATTGGGTAGTAAACAAAAATCTGTTGGCTAGGATTGACAAATTATATTACATTACAGAAAGGTACGTCTTGCAGTGTAATTAAAGGACACACCATTGCTTTACGTTGGAGAGTCTGGGGTGGCAACCTCTTAATACTGAGTTCTCTAGAACTTAGACAAAGTTTATTTTCAAATACAAAACATATTATCCTGGGCATAACATTACATGTAAACTTTTTCCTGATGTACCTAATTCAAGGCAAGAACTAACAAGATATGTACATTTGGAAAAAATTTACCAAGGAAGATGTTTAAACAAATATGGTGATAAACTCTTATTACCAGAGCTGCAGTGTATTGGAATAAGCTTCCTTTTAGAATAAGTGTTGAAACAAACTCACAAGCTTTTATTAAAGCAGTAAACATGTTCTTTGTTCATAATTTTACTTGCATATAGTATTGTACCCTTCCTACTTAAATATTAACTCATTCTGGTTTTTACTATTTAATATGTGCAATGTTGTAAGTTTTGTCTACTATTTATTGTATTGTTACATGTGAAACATTAGAGAATACTGTACAGGACTGTCTTGTAAACTGGGCTTTACAGCCCAAATAACATGTTTCTTTCCTGTCTAAAAATACATTTTTTACCACTACTACTTACAAATGTCTAAAATGGAAGTTCCAAGAAAAGCCATTTTAGACCTACAGATGACAGAAGGGCTGTAGGCTCCACCCACAGCCCTAAAAAAAGGAGGAAGGGGAACTATTCACATCTGACAAGAATAAATTAATGAATGAATAAACAAATGAAGGAATAAATGACTGACAGAATGAACGAATGAATGAATGAATGAATGAAATATGCTCTAACTTCACCAGAGATGGCTCTTTCTGAGTCACTGCTAAGGACAGAGGGAGGCAAAGTGTAGTTTATATTGTACAACATGCAGATGAAATCCAATATGGCAGACAGGTTTTTCAGATGAGATTTTGGGAGGAGTTGCTTATAGCTTTATTGGAAAGGAATGTACTAATCAAGTTTTTAAACAGCAGATGAGAGGTGTTGGGGGAGGAGCTCCATAGTCTTTAAATAAATCAGTATTTGTTTGACACCCAGACTGAAATCTTGACTAGAAAACTCCACCATCATATTGGGTTTTGTCTGCATGTCCTATATAATAGATCTTTTGGAGGCAAACCATACCCCATCCACCACTGTGACTGAAAGAACTGGAAGGGAAAGACAGCTAACTCTAGTTGTTAGTCACAAAATAGAACTGACAGAAAAAGGCTCCAACACGTTTTGTGTCTTACACAGAAAGATGACTAAAATTATAAAAACACAATAAAGATTAATGCAGGCTCTGTGTTATAAAACAAAGTGAGCTGCATTAATTATGACATAATTTATGATCATTTGTGTTTGAGAATAATTCTTCTAACCTGAATGCATATTTTCTTTCATTGTTTAATTAGAGTGATGGCCTCTGTACTCCAGAAAAGGAAGAAGATTATGTTACAAGAAATTGAAGCTTTATGTTTAACTGCAAATTAGGCACAATGCACATGGCAGTGGCATAGGTTACCATATGTTACTCTACCAGTGTATCTCATTAATGATCTAGAAACTGCAACTCTCTTGGGTGAGAGGGTAATACAGTCTCAATGCCACAAAATTCATGGTCAGTTTTCAGCAGGCAGTCAATTCTGCTGAAGTATAGTTTACCAATGTAATTTTCCATTTGTGGATTTCTGTCCATTTGGAAAGTAATCGGTAATCTACATCTGATATACTGTAAGTGTGACATGATATGAGTTGTGGTATATCCATAGACAGTACAGTGTTAGTTACAGTACAAAACTATGAGCAAAGAGATCCATGTCCAAACCCAGCCTGAACCATTTACTCTCTCTGTCACCTCACACATGTCTCTTAGCTTCCAATGCTCCAGTCATGGATAAATGGATAGAAACAGCGCTGCATGGCTACACTAAACATAAGGTGGTGCACCTCAGCTGGAGTGTCCTGCCAAACAAAATGGAGAAAAAAAATAGATCTTACAATCACATTTATTTGGAATGGGAGCTGGGGTGAGACCTTTCCAAAAAAGGCTTAAATGTGCTCAAATTTAATTCTACTTACTGGCACTACCATTAAGGGATTAGATTGGGTTAGGAATCTGCAATACGGATGGTGGTAATAAGATTATTTTATGCTATTCACTTTTCCCAGTCTCAGTTCTGTCTCCAAACCCACTCCTAACTGTACTGCTAAACATGTAGTGTTGTCATCAAGGTTAATGCTCACTGTGGCTTACCTTCTGTTTATTGATGACCTTATGTTATGCTAGCATAGTAACTATAAGGAATGACTGCTGCATTTTTCCCCCGGGACCCTCTTAAAAACTAAGATATCCCAGTGCATAGCATTCTAAATAAAAACTATGATCATTAGTTGGCTTTGCCACTCTGATTTGACAGTGGCAGTCATGAACTGTTCTACATACAGATCTGTAGAAAGTCATTGTCACAGTTGTACAGGAGCAGTGGTGTGCTGCTAATTGACCACTTGTTTGTCTGGTACTTTTCCAGGCTAACATTGAGGTTTTCTCCCCAAATCATACTTGGATAATGCAAGTGTTCCTGTCATTTCATCTAGTGACAGCTTTTTTTTCCCCCAACAATGCAGCTGTCATTCAACCTAAATCATTGACTAATAAAGTGACCTAAAGACTCATCCGTAGTGATTATAGCTGCATTTTAAACACCCAATAAATGTGACAAGGGACGGGTCATATTTGAAAAACTCAGTTTAAACCCTATATACTATGAAAGTCATTCAAAAAACATAACTACATATACAAGAAGGAAAAAGAGACTGAGGAACAAATTAAAACCATCTGCAGAGACACTAACAGGGTGCACAGCAGCACCATCTAGTGGCCAGAGTGGCCATTGTTAAACGAACCCAAATCCTTGGGGTGAAAAAAGCTTCCCACAGCAATTAGATAAAGGAAGGCATGGGTCTGTGTGTAAAACTCAAATTTTGCACACACCCTCAGTGTGAGATGCTTGGATAAGCCCCTCAAGCTTCACTTTCAGGGTTTACATAGCATGCTACCCCTCAGGTATGTGTAACATTCTCGTTATACACACCTCCCATGCATTATTCAATATATTCTAAATCCTGACATCATTTTTAACCAATCAGAATTGCTTATTGCTAAACATTCCAGATCTCCGTTAACAATATGAAAGCCTTTCAAGTGAAAAGTTCCAAAATTCCAAAGCTCTAAGTTCAGTTAAGCAGTTAATTTTCCACACCGAGGTTTCTCTCATTTTCTACAAAATAAAACATTCTGATTTTAAATTCAGGATCCGTTAAAAGAAAACAGAAGTCCTTGGCATGAGGTATAACATGTTTATTGTATAGGTACTGTATGTCTACCCTGTACACACTACTAAACTGTTTTTAAAGGGATACCCTGATGGCCCAGCAGCAGCAGCAGCACATTATGCTGCTACTATGTGGGTAACTGGTATTCAGAAGTGCACATTGCTCAACATATGGAGGGTAGGCTGGACTGCAGGCAGCTGCTGAAAGGCACTGTGCCTCAGCCAGGGAGGGCTGGCAACAGTTTCTGGTGCACTAGCAACCCTCATGGGTGGACCAGGGAGCTTATTCTTCCTGCTGAGGTTTGCTGTGCATGTGAGACCATTACAGCACTGCTTCACACCAGAGGGAGCAGGGAAAATGTGATGGGAAGAAAAAATGAGTGAAAAATTCTCAGCTATCTGCATGATGGCTCATTGAACCTGAACAAGATACATCCCTGATAACAGGATACATCCTTTGTTAGATAACAAGGGAAGGGAGGAAAAAAATAGATTGAAAATAGAAAAAATGTTTTAAAAAATATTTTAGCCTTATAGTGCTTGATCATCCATACTATCTTTTACTGGGTTCAAGCTGGGTTAAAGCAAGTCCACATTGCAAGTTGTAGAACTGTTTTGTGGCAGAATGCTAACCCAGTTCACAAAGCATGTCACCCAGAGTGCAGTGCCGGACACACAACATATTCCATAATGTCCCCCTCACTCAACCATAGCCTACCCCAAAATGTACCTGGTTTCCATTGTCCCCTCCCTTACTGAATTCTAAATTTAATGGAATTCAGTGGTCTCAACCCTCCTACCCCTCTCAAGATGGTGGCTGGCATTAACCCTTCTCTCACCTCCTTGGCCATCCACCTAACGAACATAATCGTTTTCTTAGTTGTGAGCATCTTCCTTGTTCAGTACTCATAGGATAGCATTGTAAGACACTCTGGGGCTGTGGAGAATGGAAACAAAGCAAGCATACCTTGGTAGACAGACTAGTAAGTGAACCATTTTAGCATTGAAACTATGTTTAAAATCGTTTTTTAGCCTACCTTGATGCAGGGTTTAAATTTGATTTTTAAAACCATTTCATACCCAGCTTAGAATGGATGCAATTCATGCTCAAGGTTTTTAAAAGGGTTTAAGCTTCTCAGACCCTTTTAAAAGTACTATTGTATGCAGGGCCCTATTGTTATAAGAATTGCTTCTCAAGCCCTTTGTGTGCAAGAATTGATCAGCTTCATTTCACGGTTCTTTCACCCAAAGAACTTGATAAGGCACTTTTATTACTATAACAGATGCCAAAAGTGTACATATAAACAAACACACACACACACACACTATATATATATATATATATATATATATATATATATATATATGAAATACAAAATCACACATGCCCCCACAATGCAAAGCATCATGGGCTGCATATGCAAAACACCACAGAATAGTATGCTGGTATAACTTTAAGCAGAAATGCATGGTGCCAAAAGGCCTTCACACAGTTTGCAAAGGGTGCCAACAGAAGACATAGATACGTGTTTCATCCTACCAGGACTCATCAGTATGCCTCGTCTGTTTGACAGCCCAACCAAATGCCCTTTGGGGTAACCATTGACTCAGTGCTTACGCACAGAGGTTCTTTGTCTTTTAAATTGTTTTTTGTTTTAATCGGGTTCACCACAACATAACCCAGATAGACCATCTTAGGGTAGTTGGTTCATTCCACTGGGGTGTCAAACAGACGAGGCATACTGATGAGTCCTGGTAGGATGAAACACGTGTCTATGTCTTCTGTTGGCACCCTTTGCAAACTGTGTGAGAGGCCTTTTGGCACCATGCATTTCTGCTTAAAGTTAAACCATCATACTATTCTGTGGTGATTTACATATGCAGCCAATGATGCTTTGCATTGTGGGGGCATGTGTGATTTTGTATTTCTTTGAAACTTGGCTTCCGGCCAAATGCCCTTTGGGGTAACCATTGCCTCAGTGTTTGTGCACAGAGGTTCTTTGTCTCTTATATATATTTATATTTGTATATAGTTTTTATTATTTTTTGCAAAAAAATTCCTTGTTAATGCACCAGTTAGGGTAACTTAATGCAACAAAACTAGGGAAATATGGCATTAGGATTTCCAGCCCTAACTTCCCACCCCTATCCACCAAGCAGCAAAAGGAAAAGACATTAAGGTTTTGGGTCTCAGAAGTCTTGGCAAATCAGTGGTTAGGTCTTCCTTTGGGGTTTGCAACCCCAATGTTCACCCCATTCCACGAGCAAACAACATCACACATGGTCTCCTGTGGGTCCTGCATGAAGAAAGCTACAAGGTCAGAAGTACCATGCCTTACCTGCTGCCATGCTGGTGACCCAGGATTGAGCACAATGTTGCAGCATCAGGGGTTGGCTGGGGGTAGGAGGAGGAGGAGGATCTAGTGTCTGACAGACTGTTTCCTCCTCCGGGGGGGCACGTGGTGCTTGTCCAACCACTGGTGGAGGCCAGGGGCTGTCGCAGCCAAGACTTGAATGGTTCCAGGAGGTGTGCCAGATGTGAGCACTTGTGTCATTATGTCATTGCAAACCACACCTCCCAACAACAATGGTGAAAACATGACTCCAGCAGTGGCAGGATGACGTCCGTCCCCACCAATGCCCCACGCAGCTACCAGGGCACTCTGCCACTGAACCAACCATGTGACACCATTGAGGAAGTTACGAGGGGACTCTAACTGGGTTAGAGGGGAGGGAGGGAGGAGAAAGAAGTAGTACCTGGGGTGGGCATCCCAGGCCTGGTGGATAGGAGGTAAGTCCTGGGGGATGGGGTGGGAATGAGGCTGAGGGAGAGCAAGCCAGCGACCGCACACACAAAAAGAAAGTTACAACAAATTGTATTGGCAGCATGTGGTGAAACATACTGCTCTACCTTTGAAGAGTGTGTCACTATGAGGCAGTGGCACTTGGAGCTGTGCCTTGTGCTTCAGATTGGAGGCTAGGAGCTGGGGGGTGAGCTTTAGGGTTGACAACCCCAAGGAAGTCTAAACCACTGATTCATCAAAACTCCGGAGACCCAAAACGCTAATGTTTTTTCATTTTGTTTATTGGGGGTAAGGCTTGGGAGTTATTTATTTATTTTATTTATTTTTATTTATTAAACTCTAGGATTACAAGTACCTTTGAGCAGGGACTACTCATTTACAAAGGTTCCACGTCAAAGGAAGTAGGGTAACGACAATACGAAGGAAACAATAGATACATGTATTACATTCAAGGTTGACTAAGCATGATATATACAGTGGTTTGCAGAGAAATTCAGCAATTGTCGGCATGAGTATGTTTTGAGGGAGAACAGCAAATGGAGAGGAGAGAGGCAGAGAGGAGTGAGCAGGCAATGGCCATTGTCAGTTAGTAGGGGTGGGTGGCATGAGATTGGTGATGGTGGCTCAGGCCTAGTGTCAGCTGTGAGGGGAGGGGTGATTAAAGGGAGGTGTGTGGGGGGGCAAGCAAAAGAGGAACAAGGAGGCAGGAATCCAGAGCACCATTGTCACCGGTACAAGGTGAAGACCATTGTTTAGGAGAAGCAGTCACACTGCGTGGTTGAAGCAATGAAGTGTCAAAGTTCCCTTTTAAAGGGACCTAGAGTAGCAGCTGTAAGTGCTTCTTTGTTAAGGGTGTTGTACCACTGAGGAGCCCTGTGCGAGAATGATCTCTGCCCTATAGTGGTCCGGCATCTGGGGACCTGGAACATCTGTTGAAGACCTCTCCTTGTAGGTTGGGTGCTGCTGTGGGTGGTAAGGAGTTTTGCAACTCCAGGCGCCGTGTGCCCAAGGAGAATTTTTTTGGAGACTAGACAGGTCTGGTATTGAATTCTGCTCATGAGTGGTAGCCATCCAGCCTGGGCATATAGGTCACAGGTGTGAGTTAGGTGGGAGGCACCGGTTAGGAGCCTACAGGCTTTGTTGAGTGTAACAGTTATCCTCTGGAGAGCAGTTGGGGAGGCAGAGCTGTAGATGGCAAGACCATAGTCAATAATGGAAGTGACAGAGCTATAGCTAGCCAGTCTGAGGGCTTCGGGGGTCAGGCAATGCTTGTGCTTGTGGAGCAGGCCAATCCCTATATTGGCAGATTTTGCCACATCACCTATATGATGTGAGAATGTAAGTGAGCTGTCCAGGGTGATGCCAAGGTATTTAAACTCAGGAATATGCACAAGTGAGGCCCCCACTTGGTTCTTGATGTTGAAAAGCAGAAGTGTGTACTTGCTCTATGGGTTATAGAATGTCATAACCTTAGTTTTGCTAAAGTTCGGAACAAGTTTATGTGAGAGAAACCAATCTTCAACACTCCTACCTCGGTTCCTAGTGAATAGTACTGCATCATCCACATAAAGTAGTATTCTCTGTTGGCAGATGCTAGGGAGGCCATTAAGAAAGAGAGAAAACAGTAGTGGACCCAATATTGACCCCTGGGGAGTTAGGATTGGAAATCCTAATGCCACATTTCTCTAGTTTTGTGGCATCACATACTTTAACTAGTGCATTAATGACATTTTTTTGCAAAGAATTTCCTTTCTTTTTGAGATAGTACAATCATATTGCGATGAAATAATATATCCCAATATTCTATAAAGATAATTGTACATTATGCCACAGTATTTTGCTTCTGTGAAGAGAGACAAAGGCCTACATTAAGAATGGGTATCAAGTCAATATAAAATTGATAAACTGTTCTGTCATGTTGACTAAGGATAGCTGGGCATGCAGGAGGCACATGACTTACATAGGCTCACTTACTGATGATGAAGTACATGAAAACAAGTTGTTTTTCAGTCTTCTGATGAAAGCAACCTTTATCTATTAGGTAGCAGAATAGTGTGATTTGCAATGTCTATAAGCTAAGAAGTAGAGAAAGGCCTGTTATCTGGTTGGGGCCTCTAGCATTTAAATGTGATGATATAGCTTGTTGACGTGAGTTACTCAGCCTGTTCTTGAAATTGCTTTTAAACAAATGTTCTTATCCTTTCTTGTGAAATATTTATGTATATTTTAATTCCTGGAGTTGTTTTGACAAACTAACTATGACGGCATTTCTAAGAACGGGGTTTTTTTTAGATGATATCTCAGCCTTACGTTATGTATAGTGTATATAATGTCAGCCTGGGACCCTGGTCTGTGCGTGTGCTCTCCATGACCACTCCAGGGGGTCCGAAGGGACTTCCATGATGATTACTGGCATGTAAAGCTGTCTGAGAAAGCTGTGATCTGTTGTAAGTTTGCCCTTTCATTATTTCACTAATAAATGGTTTTTGAAATGTTACATGAGTACTGGGTGGTCTTACTAGTTACAACTCATAAACCACATTATTGTTTATTGTTATTTGTTACCATGGTTATGATAATTAAATTAATTCATAACAATATCCTCATTCACGCAGGTCTTGTTGGGACCCGTATGAACAGATTCAGATGTACATGGCCATCTGGGTCATGCACCAAGGGAATATTCTGCCTATGGAAGTGCAGTGCCCTGCTGACCCTGCACTTCTATGCCACATTAGATGTCAAAAATTACCAAAGTTATGAATATGCATAGGAAAATGTCAATTTACCTTTATAACTGTGTTGTTTTTAATACTTTGACACCAAATTTTCAACATAGCCTTGATAAGAACCCACCTCAAGAATCCGGTAGGTGAAAATGTTCAAATCTGTGCCAAAACATCATTGTGTGGCACAGGTATGAAAACACATTTTGTCCAGGTGTTGAAAAATGACAGTTGTCATGTTCATGAGGTGATATAAAAAATTACTACATAGCAAATCTGAGATTAAGATATTTAAAATTACCAAAGTTATTAGCATGTGTTGCAAAATTTCAATGTACACTCATAACTTTGTTGTTTTGTAATGTTTTTACCCCAAATTTTCAGCATAACCTTTTTATGACCCCTCCTAATGAAAAGGGATGGAGAACATTTTCAAAACCACCAGAAAAGTGATTTGGCACAGTGACAATGTCATTCTGTGCCACAGGTGCAGAAACACATTTTGGACAGGATTTGAAAAATGACAGTTGTCACATTCATCAGATGATGTGAAAAAAGGCTATATTGAAAATTTGGGGTCAAAATATTTAAAATTACCAAAATTATGAGTGTGCAATGCAAAATTTCATTGTACAATCATAACTCCGCTATTTTTAAATATGCTGACCCCAGATTTTCAACATTGTCTTCTTATGACCCCACCTCATGAACAAGGGTTGTGAAAATGTTCAAATCCTGCCCAAAAGATGATTTCAGCAAGTGATCACACAAACACCTTTCAGGCCTGATTGCCCATAATTTCACCACCACTGGTCCTGAGGTGGGATCCCAGAAAGGCTGTGTTGAAAATTTGGGGTGAAAATATGCAAAAATGATGAAGTTATGCATTAAAGTTCAAAACTCATTTGTAATACATTGTACTGTATTTATCTTAGTTTCTCAGTTTGCAGTTGGTGGTTCCAGCAGCAAGACGTGTCTTTGATTGGAGAGTGGATCTTCATCCTGGGAACAGTTCAGGTGAATGAGGGTGTGTGGGGGGGTGTTAGGCAGTGGGTGTTGAGTGGGAGGTCAGGGTGTAGTGGGTGGGGGATGTATGGGGGGATAGACTGGTGAGGATTCATTTTCTGTTTAGTAGGTTAAAAAAAAAATCACTGAGGAACAGTTTTCTTTATTTCAGGGTTAAGTCCGACACTGGGATTGGGCAACCTGGTGTCAAACCACTGTACAGAAACAGGGCCAGGTGACCTAGAAGGGAGTGGGGTCCAGAGAAGCAGTACCAGGGGTGGGCAACCTGGTTTCCTTACATACTGTGTATTTATTGGGAAGGGTGGGTGAGACACCTGGAGGGGGGGAGAAAGAAGTCATACTGGGGGTGGGCACCCCAGTCCACTAATGATTGATAGATAGATAGATAGATAGATAGATAGATAGATAGATAGATAGATACAGACACACAGACAGACGGACACAGACAGAACAGGTAATTAGCATCTCACTCCTCTTACTGCATCCCTAAGCAGGACTCCAGCTGTGGCTGCAGAACCCAACAAAGTCCCACTGTTCTCATACAGAGAATGCGGAGAATGGCTCCTCTTCCTAAGCTAAGCATCCTGGAATTCAGATTTTTTTTTTATTTTGGGGAGCCCAGTAAAGTTACGTCTGGCAATTAAAAAAAAAAAAAAAAAAACAGGATCTAGCTAAACTTGCCCCATTTGGCTAGGTTCAAGTGTTTGTTTTTTTAAAAAATGACACCATTTTATATATTGTCCATGTTTTTTGTTTTGAGGGGAAAAGAAACAAGATGGCGGCTCTCACAGCGCAAAAAATGTTTCATGCTGCTGTGAGAAGCAAGTGGTGAGAGACCAAAAACAGTCTTGTGACAGAATTTTTGGCATCATATCAGAACGTTATCCCAAGAACCTTACAGAGCATGCTCAGAACAGAAAAAAAACACAAACTTTAAAGCCTTATAACTCTAGAACCATTTAATATTTTTTCATGAAGCCTTTCAAAGGCACTAGCTTAGGACATCATGCCTATGAAGGTTTTGGGGAAAAAATTCTATTCTGTGTAGGCTGTGAGAGAAAAAAATCCCATGTTAAGTATGGGAAAAAAGTAGACATCCACAGAAAAATGACATATGCGGATCTCAGACACCACACAAGCTGCCATCACAAAACTTTCCACAGATTTAGATCTTGCCTCCGAGACAACATGCAAAATTTCAGTTGATTTCATCAAACACTGCCAAAGATATTAAGGTGCAAATTTAGGGGTTTAACATTGAACACCCTGCTCAACCCTAACTGTATGGGGGCTACCGTGCCCCTATAATAGAGAATAAATGCTAGAAAAGGGTTATGTACAAGGAAATAATACCACTGAGGGGGCTAATGAGCTCATAAAGCCACAAGGCTGAAGGGCTAGTGGCCATATGTAGCTTATAAGCCCCGAGATGTTATTATTTCACAATTACACAGGCCTTTTCTAGAATTTGTTTCATATACTACATTACGTTGGACATGGTGTGCTATTTTCAATGTTTTCCTGTAGTGTAGGGATTGCCTGTTTTGTCCTTTTACTGTTTCCATAGTGCAGAGACCTCCTATAAGAGGAGGCATGGTTCTTGTGGTCTTTCCTTTAGTAGAGCAGGTGTGTGGCAGTCTTGCGAGTGGCATGCAGTCAGCATGGTCAGCAGAGTGACAGATTTGTGAGTGGTGTGTAGTCGGCATGGTCTGGTGAAATATGTGGCATGGTTTGTGGTCAGGAGCAGTCTGAGAGTGGCTCTTCAGATAGCTTGAACGGTGTTTAGAAGCATGGCACAGTGAGAGCATCGTGGGACCTGCCAGAACTGTTTGGAATGGTGGCAGCATGGAGGGCCTTGGAACAGATATTTGTGGCACTGCTTTGATGTTTTGGGTAGGTTTCTGCAGGTAGAAGGGATGAGAGAAGGTGGCTGCCGCATGTACTATGAAGGTGCTTGTTACATGTGTCATTAAGGTGCTTGTTAGATGTGTTAATGGGCGTGTTATGTGTTATTTGGGTGGATTGTGATGAGTTGGGTATTAATGTGCTGTTAAGGTGGTAATGATACATTAACCCCATTAGTGCCCTGTGCTGTACAGCATGCGTCACATGACACTACTGTAATCTGCATGGCCATAAAGACATACATTGTACGTCTTAACAGAAAGGACACTGCAGCACCAGATTCCCACTGTCCTTTCCAGGTCTGACCCATGGAATCTTGTGAGGAGCTTAGTCTTGTGATCCTGTGGGTCTGGAATGCAGCAGACATAATGTGTTTGCAGAAAGCAATGCAAACGTGGTACATGTGCTTTCACATTCTCTTGCTCTGCAAAAATGGATGTGCAGACAGAGGTTCCAGAGCTCTGTGTTCAGAGTGAAAAAAAACAAACTTATCAAATCAAGGACCTGTAGTGTCCTTTTACAGATGAATTGTTGTTTTAAACAGTTTGAGTGTTTTAGGCAGGGTTATTTTGTCTTAAAAAAGTTACAGTTTTTTCTTTTTTTATCAGCTTGTGCCTTGTATTTTGGCCATTTAAACATTTTTATTTATTTATTTTTATTATTATTATTTTGCAGAGTGCTGTTATTTTAGGACTCCTGTTACTTTTCTGTTATTTTAGGGTGTGTTAAACGGAATTTTCTTCTGTATGGTGCCTTTTATTTTCTCTAATTTACTCCCATTTACAGTCCTTCCCAATGCTCCCTGCTCACCCCTGTAAATGGGCCTTGTGCCCCTTGGGTCTTACCTGGTTGCAAAAGAATAATAATAAAAATTTTTTTAAAGAATAGAAGAATTTGTTAATATACAGCGACACAGTGTCTGAAGTGGGATACAACCCTAGGGCTCTAGGTTCTCACCTAGTTACCGAAGAGTACATTTATATGTTACTAGGTCCCCCTTCACCACGTGTTGCTGTATAAGAATGGTTTCATGCACGTTCAGCTGGAGCGAGAACTGCAAAGTGAAGCTGAGTTGTTCTGGCTCAAGCTGATTGTAAGTGAAATCAAACTTACACAACGAGTGGCGATAGGGGCCGTATTAATATATAATTGATTGAGCGCAATCAATAATATATATATATATATATATATTTATTTCTTTAAAAGTGGCCTGGAACATGCCAGTTTCCAGGGCATATGCTAGTGAGACATACTTCACAGAATAAGAGTGTCTCATGTGCAAAATAAAGGAGCACTCTGATTTGTTGGGAGTGATCCCTTGATCTGTAATTTAAAAAAAAAGGCAAAACAATTGTCTAATAGTACACCCAGCCACATTGTAGGCATCCATAGTGGAATTCAAACATAGGCCTCTATGTTTTAACCTGTGTGCACCAAGTGCTCGGCAGAACATTTAGTGCTATTTATTGTAGTTGCACTATCCAAATGTGCTTTAAAATCCAGGAGAGGGAAGGGAGGTAATATCTCTACAACTAAGCCATACTTTTCAGTTGCTGTTCTTTACTCTTATTTGTATACTCCTTCCTAGAGCTCCCGGTCACCCCTGAAAACTGGCTTTGTGACCAGCAGGCCTTACCTGGTTACCAAAGAATAAAAAAAGCATAAAAGAATCTGTTAGCTAGTACACAGTGAAAATGTGTCTGTAGCAGGACACAAACCTAGGGCTCTATGTTCTCACCTGGTTACTGAAAAGTACAGTAAAAAACAAACAAACAAAACAAAAAAAAGGCCCCCCAAAAGTTTTCTGAAAGTACACCCAGCCACATTGTAAGTGTCTGTGGTGGGATTCAAACCTAGGTATCTAGGTTCTCACCTGAGTGCACCAAGTGCTAGGCAGAACATTTAGTGCCATTTAATTGACCTACAGGTACCAAACGTGCTTAACAATCCAGAAGAAGGAGAAGCGAGACTACCTCTGTTACTAAGGCATACCTTTCATTTGCTGTACATTACTCTTATTTGTAAACTTCCTAGTGCTGCCAGGTTGCCCCTGCAAACCAGCTTTCTGCCCTGTGGGCCTTATCTGGTTACCAAAGAATAATAATAATAATAAGAAGAAAAAAGCATAGAATAATTTGTTACTGCATAGTAGTGCTGTAAGTGTCTGTAGTGGGATACAAACCTAGGGCCCTTGGCTCTCTAAGTTCTCACCTGGTTACTGAAGAGTAAATAAAAAAAACTGTCAGATAGTACATCCAGCCACATTTAAGTATTCGTAATGGGATTCAAACATAGACATCTAGGTTCTCACCTGTGTGCACCAAGCACAAGGCAAAACATATAAACATATAAACATATAAACATAAAAACATTGAAATTGTCTGCAGATGAGGACAGCTAGGCCCATCTAGTCTGCCCATAAGCCCTGTACTTGATTACGGGCTTCTGGCCCTCCCTCTGCTTTACCTCTATGGTTCCCCTATGCCTGTCCCATGCATGTTTAAATCCAACCACAGTGCTTGCTCCCACCACCTCTTGTGTCAGGCCATCGCATGCATCCACCACCCTCTCTGTGAAGAAAAACTTCCTCATATTCCCTCTTAACCTGCCACCTTCCAAATTCATGTCATGCCCCCTCGTTCTTATTCTTCTGCTGCATTGGAAGATTTCTCCCCCTGCACCTTGTTTATGCCCTTGAGGTACTTGAATGTTTTTATCATGTCCCGTCTCTCCCTCCTCTCCTCTAGCGAGCACATGTTGAGGTCCTTTAATCTTTCCTCATATGTTTTGTGGTTCCTTGTAGGTTTTGTGGTGCAAACCCAGTACCATCTTAGTCTCCCTTCTCTGGACCTATAGTGCCATTTAACTGTACTATCCTAAGTAAGCAATAAGACATGATGGGGTGTGCATTACGGTGTGATAACTGCATTCCTAGGGGCGTAGTTAGGCATGAGACTGAAGGCCAAGTGCTGGTCATCCCTAGAAGTGCGGTTATCACACCGTAATGCACAACCCTGGAGTGTCTTATTGAGCTTATAAAATGGCCCTTTATTTTTAGAAGCAATTTTTTTACTTTAAAACACATTTTTAAATAAGTAAAAATGTAAGTGAATCTGTGCTTTTACCATAAAATAGTTCTTCCGCCAATTGGTGCTAGATTAAAGTAGTGTTATACAGTGTGTGCCTCCCTTTCCATTTAAACTTCATATTCCCCTGCCAGCCACAACAATTCACAAATACTGTTTTCCTCATTCTAAGTATGACACATACCCCCTTACTTTATTTTATCCTCCTCGCTTTGTAGACAAAACTAAAAGGAAGCCATAACAGAGGCTTCTCAGTTCCTTGATGCTTCAAGCATGAACGTAATTCAAAACTGCCACAGTCACTGACAGCATCATGAACTTCTGTCCTAAAAGCTAAACGGCAGGGTGAGTCATTTAATACCTTTTCTCTTTGTTGATAGAGTATTATTGCTTACTTTCTTCATTCTATTTTTTTTCTCTGTATTTCTCCACATTCAAGAAATGAAATGTTTATAATGGAATGTTTACCATGGAATACAGGGATTCAAAATTCTGCTCAGTTCTACTAGAAAAATGTTCCTCTACTAACATACTGTACACACACACACAACAAAGGCCTGTTTTAGAGCCAGAGACTCAATTTTCTAACTGTCAGGGCAAGCAGAAGAGAGTTCCCTAATGAATAGATAAAGATAGAAGGGGCATTTTTCGCTGTTAGCAAAGAAACAGTTGTAATGAAAACTATAAACAATACTTAACGTTTCTAATCTGTTTATGTGTGTAAGAAGAGTGTGATGATCTGGCAAACAACATTTAATTAATTTGTTTTATTTTATATTTAAGGTAATTTTATTTTTAGGGCCTAGTTGAAGGTTTCTACAGTGTAAAGGTAGTAGCCATGTTTGTGGTGGAAGATCAGTTCTGGCTGTGGGGAGATTGATGGAAGATAGTACTGGTTGTATGAGGACTGATTTGTTCATTGTGTGATGTGGTTTAGGACCAGGATGACTGTGCATGTTTATTTTATTTATTTTTATTTATTGAATTGTTTCACCAGGAAAGATACTCTGAGTAATTTAATGCTCATCTCACGGTACATCATGGGGGAAATGGGGAGAAGGATGTACAGAGTAAGAGTTCTTAGATACATACATAACAGATGGTGAATACATACATACAATTTCAAAACAGGTTCCAGGCAACTGGGTACATAATAGGCTGATGCAACAGTTACTGTACTGGCGGTTCATAGGAGCAGCATGCATAAAGAATCAGTACAGGGTCAGAAGCATAGGATGCAAGGTTGACAACGCCTACATTACAGGTGGTTCACAGGTGATGCAGATGCTGCAAGGGTGAAAACATAGGATCCAGTCACCTTTTTAAGAGCTTGTCTATAAGGGACAGTATAAGTGCAGGTGGGCTGGGGGGGATGAGAAAGAAGAGAGCGAGAGAGAGAGAGAAAAAAGTGAGAAAAAGAGAGAGGGAGACAGGTGGCCAAGGATGGGGTCAGGAGCAGGTGCAGGTAGGTGTAAGGTAATTGCACAGAGCAGAGGTAAGAGAATATAGGGAGGTGGAGTGGTAGATTTGTGGAGGAAGTGCATTCCACATTTTAGGCAAGTGGTAAGAGAAGGCTTTTTGGTGAGAGGAAGTAGTTCTGCAGGAAACTAAGAGGGTATGAGTGTCAGCCTGGGATCTCAGGGAATAAAGGGAGTGAGTAGGGGTGCCAAGAGAGGAGGAGATATATGAGGGGAGCGATCCAAGTCAGAATTTAGAGATGAACTTAGCGCCATGTAGCGCACGCCAGGAGTGTAGGGGAAGGAAGTTGAGAGAGCACTAGAGGTCACAATGATAGCTGCAAGGAAATATATAGAGAGACTTAATGTATGGTCAGCTGATCTCTCTTTGCCAATGAGATTTCTATATTTTTTCTTGCCATTTTATAAAGCAATTTACAATCCAGGAGAGGGAGAAGACAGGTCTAAGGAATATTTTTCATTTGCTGTACTTTACTTTTATTTGTATACTCCTTCCCAGCGCTCCTGGGTCACCCCTGTAAAATGGCTCTGTGCCCAGTGGGACTCACCTGATTACCAAAGAATAATAATAATAAAAATGGCATAAAACATAGCATAAGAGAATTTGTTAGTTAGTATACAGTGACATTTAAGTGTCCAGAGTGGGATACAAACCTAGGACTCTAGGTTCTCACCTGGTTACCAAATAATAAATAACATTTAAAAAAAAAAGCAGAAACAAAATGTGTGAGCTAGTATACAGTGATTACATACTACCACACTGTAAGTGTTCATGGTGGGATTCAAACCTAAGCCTCTAGGTTCTCAACTGTGTGCCCCAAGCACTAGGCAAAAAATTTAGTGCCTTATAATTGCACTATTCCAAAGTGCATTACAATCCAGGAGAGGAAGTGGCAAGAGAATATTTCTGTGAATAAGATATGCTGTTTGCAAATCACGTCATAGAAGTACACTGCAGAGGAGATCTTAAAAAATATTATCAGCTTTGAATCAGAGTTGGATGATTTTATTGATCCATAGTCTGGGAGTAACTACTGCCCAAGCAGTACCCACTGTGATAATACAATATCAAGGGATGCTGATGAGGATGGTCCCGTGTGGTACAGCCTTAAGGCCAAGTCTCATTCCCTACATGGACATAAGCACACATGTGTGTGCCCAGTAGTGAGTGCCAGTTCAAGCCTAGAAGGAAAAAGCAAAAACAAGGGCATCAGCATGATTTGCAGCCCAAGCAAGCATCCAAACATAAAAAGCAGAAAAAGTAGGCCAGCTCCATGGCACTGAGTGATGGGAGTTCGTTTGGTACACTGGCGTCCTGGATTCATGCCCCAAACCCAGACGCCAGGAGAAGAGATGATCAGGGAGGGAGTTAAGAGCATCCTTCAGACGCTTCCCTCCTGGGGGGTGGGACGGTACCAGATTGCTAGGCAGCTCCTGACAGTGGCTTGCAGTAAGGCGTTCTTGGTGGTATGAGCCTGGACACACCACTGAATGCCCCCAGGACACTGCTGCAGCCGGAGCAATATGTGTGGGAAGTGAGTGGGTGGGCTGGGGAGAAAATGGAAAAATCACAGCTCAGCTGACCGGATGATGGTCACTTGAATCCCCTCATGCCACTAAGTCTTGGAGTAGCCTCCAAGATCTGATCCCCTGTTGTGTGCCTGGTCCAGAGTTGGATCCTTTCTCCCCTACCATGGGCCAAGGGAAGTGGGGGCCTCCCCAGCAAAGGGATACATTAGGTCACCCAAGACGCAAGGGGGGGGTGGGATGGTGGATGGTGCTGGGGAACAGTGCAGTGGATGGGGGTCCACTGGTGGCCTGAAGTAGTGGCCGGCCAAGGGCATGAGAAGGCACAAAAAAACAAAAAAAAAGCAGAAGAACTGTAGGGATCTGCCTAAGCTTGTGCAGCTATCAGATCCTGAGATATTGCTCCAAAAAGAGGCCCAATTTGAGTAGCTTCCAAGAGCCGATTCCCCATTGCATGTTGGAGGTTACAATGCAGGCTGAGGGGTGTCATACAAAGCACAAGTGTAAGCAAAAGCACCTGCCTGATTCTGTGACCCTATCAGACCAAGAAGGCCTTGCATTTGAGATGGAGGCAGTAATGCAGACTGAGAAGAGTTACAAAAAACACAATACGAGTAACTGTCACAGGCAGAGACATTAGCTTAGTCTGAAAAGGAATTACTTTTTGAGCTGGCATCTACAAGTCAGGTCAAGGGCAAAAAGCAAAAAAATAAATAAAAAAGCCAAGGAATTGACAGAGCCTGAGATTCTGCCAGAACAAGAAGCTCATTCTGAGCCTTCAACTCGGGGCTCTTAAAAAGCAAAACACAGACATTGGCTCCAGCCTGAGACATTGTTTGAGCCTCAGATGCTGCCCAATCAACATGCCCCTTGGAAGCCTGCATTTTCTCATGATATAGTGCCTGCAATACAGGATAAGAGTAGGTGCAAAAAGCACAAAAAAGTGCAAGCATCTGCCTGAGCAAGAATTAGAGCCTCAGCCAAAAAAGCACAAACTAAAGTGCAAGCAGTTGCCTGGTGCACTGCCTGAGCCTGACACACTACCTGAACCTGAAACTCTTCCCAGAGAAGATAACCTGCTTGAGCATGACTCCCTGGCCTAGCCTGATTCTCCACCTCTGCATCATTCCCTACCTGAGCCCGATCCTCTGCCTGAGCTAGCTATCCTGCCTGAGCCTGACACTCTGCTCCGAGACTGACGCTCTGCCTAAGTCAGTCATCTTACCGGAGGGAGGCACTCAGCTTGAGCATTATTTACTGTCTAAGCCTGACACCTTGCTAGAGTATGAGTCCTTACCCATCTGTAATGCCACTTTCTCAAATGATCTGATCCCTTGGCAATGCCTGACTCTGAAACGGCTGTCCCAGTGCTAGCTACAGGCCATGGCAGGTACCACAGTGGCTATTCTCTTGTTTACCAATAAAGTTCCCCAAATATGGAAAAACCATGTGTTCTCCCATTTACTGGTAATGCAGGTGTCTGTATTGACACAAAGGAGTGTACCCCCATGCAATATTTTCAGCTATTTTTTAGCGATGAAATAGTGTCTCATATAGTGGTGAAAACAAATTTATGTGCAGAGCGCAATATATAATATAAAACCACATGCAAGAGTTCACCTGTGGAGTCCTACAAACTTAGAGGAAATGAAAAGGTTCTGGGGTTTGACACTGGAAATCAGAATAGTGAAAAAAAAAACACTCTTTGCATATACAGGTCCACCCACCCTGCTCATTCTACCCCCCCCCCCACTGTGTTTCCAGTTATAATGAGTAGGAACTGGTTTCAGCTTCTGCTGGGCTTTATGCACTACAATGACAACACTCAGGTTTTGCCAAGGGACCATCCAGAGAATGATAGACTTTTTAAATTAAGGCCTATTCTTAATCATCTCTTTAAAATGTTTTTTTGAGATGTACATCCCACAACCTCTCAGTGGATGAATCCCTTCTGCTGTTCAAGTGGAGAATAATATTTAAACAATATCTTCCTCTGAAATGTGCCTATTAAGGAATTCAATGTGTGGTAAATAGCTTGGTGCTTGTGTATACTTATGAGCTGACTGGTATGCTTGGTGTTTATAACATGAGCTTTGGTGCTTCTTCTCATCCCACCCTGTGTAGGATAGTGGGTAGGTGTAGACTTAAGGCCAAAAAAGAAGTAGCGAAGTGACTACCTCCTCCAACTCCAGAGAGTGTGATCTGTAGCATTCAGGAGAGGAAAACCCTCATAGAGGGAAACCTCTGAGGACCCATGGCTACTGACCTGCCTGTCCTCTGGCATACTAAGAGGAGAATAATCCTAAATGACCTTAGGTTTAGGTATATTATGTCCAGGAGTCCACGCTGGTGTAGCTGGTGAAGGAGTCCAGTTCATGGTCAAGATGAGCAAGCAGTCGATGTTGCAGATGAAGATTCATGAGCAGTTGGAACATCCAACTGGAAAGATGACCAGATGCTGTGATGATGGTTAATCCGAGTCTGAGATAGAGGATTGCTGTAGATCCATAACATGGCCTTCCAATGCTAGATATAGCTGCATAGTGGGACTGTTCATTGGAATGGCTGGAACCTGCAGCAGGTTCCTCTTCTTTGTGTTATGAACTTAATTCAAAGGAAAGGAAGGCGATAGCCTTTGTAGGTATGGCAGGATCCCATGTGGTCCGCCATTGCAGCAATACGGAATAATGCAAGACACAGAGGACAAAAGTCACTGAGGCTGATTGAAATGAGATAAAGTACCAAATAATGCCCATCATGGGGCATGCGTAAATGGGATGGTGACCCCAAGTGTTTGCCATCGCCACTGGATGTGAGGCGTCGACCTGATGATGATGATAGTAGGCTAGCTAGGGAAAGATATTCCCATGGTGTCCTGATGAATGAAGAGTCATGTGAGAGCGACTGAAGTCTCAGGTGGTCAATACTGGGAAAGTAAGACCCTGATGAGTGTCTGCCATAGTGCGAGAAGTAAGCCATTTAGTAGAGAGGATAACTCCCTGGTGAGGGGGAATACAACTGGTGCATGACTCGAATCACTGATTAAAACCTGGTTCAAGATAAGTCTAGCAACGATGTCTTATTGGGTAGGCGAAGGTAAAGTGAAGGTTACTTAAGTGGATAGGAAGATAAGGAATACGGGAAGGGTGTCGAGGGGCAGGTAGAAGAGGGACGGCGGGACCCCACGTGGTCCACCATTACCATAGTATGGGAGGATCTACATGGCAAGGGGTACCCTCAGGAGCCACAGTGTGTTGCAGTCCAAAGTAAGGAAGGCGATACCCCCTGTATTTACTCTTGAAGTGAATAGGAAATATTTGAGGTATGGCAAGGCCGTTAGGCAGGGCATATATGTTGGGGATGGCGAGACCCACATGGTTCGCCATCACCATGGATGGAGTAGAGTATGAGTGAGATGGCAGGACTCCATGTGGTCCACCATCACTGTAAATAGGCTGGAGAAGGAACAGATGCTGGACTCCGCTGACTGTTGAATTGAAGCATGTTGTCAGGAAAGGAGGATGACCTGACATAAATCAATCCGCAGTACGGGGACTAGAAGAAGCAATGAGTTGAATCCCTTGGAGTAGATGGTGAGTGGGAAGGTGGGACCCTCCATGGTCCATCATCATGTAGCAGACATTGTGCAGGAAATGAAGGTGGGACCCCTTGCCTCATGGAGTAGTGCGGGATAGGGATAGCAGGACCCCACGTGGTCCGCTATCACTGTATGGCTCGGTAGAGCATGAATGGGAAGGCGAGACCCCACGTAGTTCACCATCACCATGGAAGAAATACAGTAGTGCCTGATAGGGATGGCAGGACCACACGTGGTCTGCCATCACCACATCTGAGTAATGTGATTCCTTCCATTGAGTAGTGCGTGATAGAGATGGTGGGACCCCACATAGTCTGCCATCACCATAACACAAGCAGTACAAGATTGGGAAGACGAGACCCCACGTGGTTTGGCTTCACCATGGAAGGGTGCAAGATTCGAGGAACCATCTGAAATTAATATAGTGGGAGTAAGCCTTAAGTAAATGCCTTCTACGTTGCCGATAATAAATGGATCCAGGAAAGGAGGGGGATACTCCGGGGGCTGAATGTGGGAGTAGAAGCAGTTGCGATATGAGAAGGGCCCCATTTGTGGCATGACAGTATGGGAAAGGGGACCCACTAAGTCAGGTATGGCCAAAGTTATCTGTGCGTGTAGAGCTGCTGAAGTAAGGAACATGAAATAAACAGTGGAAGTTTAGTCATATGATCCTGGAGAAGTAGAACTCTTAAAGCTGGTAATATGCTAGACAGATTCCTGGAATAACGCATTACTCACAACCTTACCAAGCCTAGCAAGGTCTGGCTGGACTGCAATGAAATGCTCAAATGCGATGGGCTGATGCAGTAATTGTTCCTAAACAACAAATGGAGCTCTGTGCTGCAAGGAAGCAGTAACTTAGGTAACAAGAAAGCAAAGAAAAGGCAGCCATGGAGGGACTAGTGGGTAAACATAGAGGAAGTCCTTGAAGAAAATGAGATAGATAGGAATCGGGCTTGAATACAGGGATAGGGGCATATATATGGCCAGTGAGTCATTTCAGATGAAATGGAAGTCAAAATCCCTCTGGTGCTGTTAGATGTTATCATTTCCTGTAATTGTATTTAGATTTAGTTTACAATATATGGAGGTTCATCTCCAATATTGTAGCAGGACTCCTGGTGGCAGACGTTTGTGACTAGCCATGAAGTAACATTGAAAGAAGTGAGCTGAACATGTGTTGAGAGGTTCTGAGTGGTATTAGGTTTCATGAGGTACCTCTGGCAATACCAAGTTCAAGTGTCCCAGCTGTTGTTCATACTGTTCATGGAGCCAGAATACTACCACCAGTTACCTCTGTGCTGGCTGACATGAATGCGTGGGAGTTGGACTTGGAGGAAGACAGACTCAAGTAGCTGCCTGAATTCCCTGCTCCATAGTAACAATAGTTTGATGTGGGATGCAGTAGCACTGACGGGGCGGTCGGTCGTCGAGAAGGGAAAAGCCCCCCAAAAAAGAAAACAAACGCAACAACCGACCAGGAGCCCGAGACCTGGGCAGCATGGAATAGCAGGGAAGGAGACACACACGCAACAAGGAACCCCAGGAAGAGTGTAGCCAGGGGAGCAAGAGCGGCAGTGAGAAAAGCAAACGGCAAACGTAGGCGGCACACCAGCAACTGGGGCCTGAGCGGTGGTAGGCGGCAAGAGCACAGAATGAAAGAAAACACAAGGAGGCACAGAGGAGGTAAGGGGAAAAGGGTGGGCACAAATGACCAGAGCCAAGGCAGGGACAGACCTAGGAAAGGCAAATGAGGGCAGGGGGGAATGAGAGGGGCCAGAGGCAGAAAGAAAACAACAAGGAAAACAGGCGAGAGGGAGAGGGGGGAGAACACTGGCAGAGAAAATGCCAAGCCCCAACAGATGGCAGAAAGAGGAGATGGGGGACAAAGAGGAAGGAGAGAACAGGAAAGAAAGCCGCACCAACTGGATGCCCAGGAACCCCAGTGCCGCTGAAACGTTTGAAGTAGAGCGGGAGGCAGCCTACTGCTTAAGTAAGGAATGGGGTAGGAGCTGTTTCCTCCCCCGCTGAACAACAGGCTAAAGCCTTTCAATTAAATTGTACAACCTCTGTGAAAGCTCCACCAGGTACACATACTGCTTCAGAATCTACACAAGAAAAGATGCCATGCAGAATGTTCCAGGCTGCCCCCCCCCATGTCCGAACACAAATGAGAAAATTAAGTGGGACCTAATTCTTCCCTTGCTAAACTCTGGCTACAAACTCTACGCAAGTAACTTCTACACTGGAATTAGTCTCTTTAATGTCCTGTATCAGTTTAATACAATAGCTTGAGGCACAATCAGGCCCAAAAAGCAGGGGTTTCCCAAAGAGTTGGCAGCCAGAAAGCAAAAATGTGGAGAGACCAGTGCTCTTCAATGTGGTGAACTGCTGGCTGTAAAATTCACAGATAAAAAAAGACATGTACCTTCTAAGTACAATTCATGATGAATCTACAGCAGCTATTACAGTTTGTGGTCAGGAAGAACTGATAAACAAGCCTCAGGGTGCTCTAGATAATAACAAGCACACAGGAGGTGTGGACAAAACGACCAGATGCTTGAGCCCCTATAATGGCACTTGAAAAACGATAGCTTGGTACAAGAAATTAGCTCTTAACATGTTTTAACTGGCTATGTACAATGCTTTTATTGTATACCAAGCAAATACATCTGATCCTTTAAAATTCCTCTTAGATTTCTAAACCAATGTTATCTTGAGTATCCTCTTTGATTCAACAGAAATACCCGAAATGGAAAGAAATGAGGCTATAGTCAGACTGGCTGAAAAACATTTCTGTACAACACTCCCACCTACTGAAATGAAGGCTGAACCCCCCCAAAAAGATGTAGTCTGCTACAAGAAAGGCATCAGGAGAGACACGAGATACTATTGTCCTCAATGTCGCACAGAGCTAGGCCTTGCCTGGAGGATTACTTTGAGAAATACCAAACCAAGCTCATTTACTGGAATGACTGATACAGAAACTCATGCTATACTGGAGGAGAAGGCCAGAGCAGTCATTGGGTTAAAAACATTTTGGGAGAGGTTATTTTCTTATCTCAGCACCCACAAACCTTTGTCCTTATTATTCCTTCGGGAATAGGATATTGCCCACTAGGCACAGTGCCTGTTTTCAGGGGCAATCTGGGAGCACTGGGGAGGTTAAAAGACTTACAGTACTCAAGGAGGTTGAGGGAATGAAACCCAGGTCTGCTGGATGTACCAAACTCAGTCACAGCTCGTTACTGTAACCTTTAGGCTATACTACCAGGCCATTATTTAAGGGACCTCAGGCTATTGTTTGCAAGTGCAGGAGTCATATACAATTTCTTTTTAACTTATTGTACATTTTATGGCATTTTCCAACAAGAGAATACAAGTCATTCGATCCAGAAACAAAGTTCTATTTAATGTTTGCACAGTAAAAATTAAAACTAATACCATACAGAGTTTTCTTTAATATAGGTTTTAAGTTACCAAATGGATCCATAATGTCAAGTGCTCAGCATTATTTCTCTGGCCTGTAGAAAACAAGGGTAATATGTAATTGTATAAAAAGTATTTATTTTCTTAACCTTCAGAAAATAACACCCCTATTCCAAGGGTTGCTACCCATAATTGTCCTATGAGTTATGCCCAATTATATAAAACCAGAAAAAAATGTGCAATATTCTCTCTTCCTCAACCTATATGTCTGATCATTTTAAATTGCATTGGCAAAATCACCCTACAGTATTTCTAATTCTGCCAGCATATTCTGGTAATGCAGGTGCCAAATACATGCAATCTTACCATGGTGTTCTGACCACACCTGCCCATTACAATGATGGAGTCGCCCATCAAGTCGACCAATGAGTCTCAGTTGCTGTGTGTCCATTGATGGGAGAAGAGCCCAATCCCGGCATACATATATGGCCGCATATGCAGCTGGGAAGAGCAGCACTGTCCCTGAAAAGGGCTGCTCTGTCATTTGAGGAGGATACAAACAATGCTGTCTCTCCAGGCTCAATGTCAAACAACCATCATCCTTGAATTGCCTGCATGCAGACTTGTGGCTAGATACTCCCAGTGACATCCTCCACCTGTACCAGTCACCTTTTGCCCATTACCACAGGTCTTCATGATGCCGTATGATGTCCAGGTTGTGAGATGACAACTGGAAACCTGCACATAGAGTGGATTATAGTAAGAGAGGCTCAGTGTGGCAGCTTGTCTCACTCTCTCATTCATACAGACCATATTTTGCCAGTGAGGAGTTCCTCAACAAGAGGACTAGTAGGCACAGACGCAACATGTTGCGAGGAGCCTGTGATGTAATTTCATGAGCTGATCCTATTTATGGCCAAGGTGACCACAGCCTAGTGCCAGAGCTGTGCTACACCACTGGGCAGATAACAGGTAGTAGTCCTACGTCACCACTGTAGACTATATACTCAGTCCAGTTATCAACTGCAACCCTCCTAGATTAATTGCCAACCAAGGCTGAAGAGGTCAATCCCCCTAGGTCAAGTTATACTCCCAGACTGGGCAGTGGTGGCAGGATCCAGTTACCCCTCACCTAATGACGGCAGAGAATTCCCTGTCCCAGCAGGTTCACCCCCCTGCCACTCCTAGCTAGGCAAGTAGAAGGAGCATATCCCCTCATTCATGCATGGCCCTCATGAAGCCTATTACAATATAACTATGTACAAAACATTGTCATTCTGTGCCTTACTGCCTGCATTTCTCACCCCCAGCAAACATCAATTCATTTTGTTACCTAGGAGATAATATATATTGCTTTAAAGAGTACAAAATGAAGATTTCAGTGGTGTATGAGAAAGTCTCCCCCAAATGTTTGCTCTCCATGACCTGCCATTGAATTAGGCTGTATAGCTAAAAATATTGAAGAAATGCAATACTTTGGCCTTTTTCTACCTAATTATCTGGCTGCCTCATTTTTCAAGTACAAAATCGTCCCATGACTGTCTCATTTTTCAAATACGAAATCCTCCCATGATGGGCTTCTTCAGGATGTACTAACTGTGTAGGTACCACAAACTTGTACCTCTACCAAAGGATCCTTGGCACAACATTCTCCAAACCTATTATCATGACATATGCAGGGTTTTAAAATACACTTAGCAACCTGTATGTTTTGGGCTTATTTCAGCCAGAATCTATGGTAAAGGGCCATAAGTTTGACCCCATTGTAACCAGTTCTCTCTCTAGAATCCAGCAAAAGCATGTTCATATACTGTACTTATATGCTATTTCACATATTTGGTTACTAATATGTGAGAATTATGCAAATTGTCATTCTTTTTCATACTCCTACTAAAAATAATAATAATAATAATACATTTTATTTATATAGCACTCTTCAACAATGTATCAGAGCGCTGCACAACAAAAAAACAATTAAAGCAATAAAATATTAAAATACAATAATTAATAAACCACAATGCCATAAAATAATCAATTACAAAACAGCACCAAATGCCAGCTGAAATAGATACAGTAGGTCTTAAGGGCAGTCACTGTCAGACACTCTCATACCCAACGAGGCAGAGAATTCTACAGGGTATGGGCTGCAAATGAAAATGCCCTGGCTTCAGATGTTTTTAGCTGAACACTGGGAATCTCCAGCAATCCTTCTTCGGTCGAGCGGAGTGGCTGGGAAGGGCAGTAAGGATGCAGGAGGGCTTGCAGATAGCTTGGTCCCAGTCCATGTAAGGCTTTGTCAGCAAGCCAACCTTAAAGGTGATCCACCACTAAACTGGCAGCCAGTGCAGTTCACGCAGCACAGGCATAATATGACTGGATCGAGATGATCCAGACAGGAGCCTTGCCGCTGCGTTCTGCACTAGCTACAGGTGGTGGATATCAACCCCAGGAAGCCCTAGATAGAGGGAATTACAGTAGTGAAGGCATGAAGTTACAAAGGCGTGAATCAGAGTAGACAATTCGCAAGATGGAACCAGGTGCTTAATCCGGGCAGTATTCCTCAGATGGAAAAAAGAGGACTTAATGACGACTGACACCTGAGAATGAAGTGTCAAACCATCATCAAGAATTACCCCCAGATTTTGCACCCGATCAGAGGTCAGTAACCGGGACCCGCTGAGCCAAAGTCCAGAGGGACACCCCATCCCTGACCCCTCTATCAAGTGACCAGGATCCACTTCCGACACCTCAGTCTTGTCTGAATTAAGTTTCAACCAACTAGTGTTCATCCAGTCCTGGATTTCAGCCAGGCAGTTATTAAAGACCGAGAGTGCACTATCCTGGTTGGACGCAAAAGACAGGTAGAGCTGCGTATCATCTGTATAACAGTGAAACCTCAGCCCATACCGTCTCACAATGTCTCCTAATGGCAGCATATACACCACGAATAACATGGGGGATATCACCGAGCCCTGTGGTACTCCACAAGACAGGGGGAATGCCTCAGAGGAATAAACTCCCAAGACCATCCTCTGAGATCTACCAGCGAGGAATGAACAAAACTATCTGAGGACTGTACCAGACAGCCTGCAGATGGCATGCAGGTGGTCCAGCAAAACCCCATTGTCCACAGTGTCAAAAACTGAAAGATCAAGAAATACCAAGAAGGTATGGGACCCCTGGTCTCTTGCAATCAGGAGATCACTGAGCACCTGAACCAGAGCAGTCTCGGAACTACACCTTTTACGAAATCTGGACTGGAGAGGATCGTAGATGTCATGGATGGGAAGATGGTTCTCCAACTGTAGCGCCACGACCTTTTAAATAACCTTCCCCGCAAAGGGAAGATTAGAGATTGGACGGGAGTTGGCAGGCTAGTCTGAGTTAAGAGAAGGTTTCTTGAGAAGGGGAGTCATAACTGCTGCCTTTAGGGAGCAGGGAAACTCACCCATGTCCAATGAACACCAGACTATCTCTGCAAGAACCAGGCCGATGACATCAAGACAGCCTAATAAAAGGCAAATAGGGCCTGGATCCAAACTACAACTGGTCGGGTGCATATTCCTGAGAATCCTCATGACATCCTTGATCCCTGGCCGATTGAACTCCATCCAGCAAAACTAAGTTGTAGCAACATTCAGCCGACCACCATCCCCCCAAAGAATGAGCTGAACGGATCCCCGATCTGATACCGGCAACCTTATCAGCAAAGAAATGAGCAAACTCCTCACACTTTTTGTGAGGAAAAGCTCTCTGAAATGTAGAGGAAGATTATGGGTGGCACATATTTGGGTAGTGGGCAATGTTACTCAAAAGTAAAACCAGTATTTTTTTTGCAATCTCAGAAAATATATACTTTTCCTATGGTACCATAGTGTTCCAAAGATCTACAGCCAGTCCTGTTCTACGCACTCTGCTCTGGCTGCCTGTGAGTGTGTGCATCACCTTGAAGATAAGCTTATTAACATACAAGGCCCTATGGGGTCTGGGACCTGACTACCTAAAAGAGCTCCTAATTCCATACTCTCATATCCACCCCTACACTCCGCCGAGGCTGATTTGCTAGTTGGTCCACCCTCCCACCTAAAAAGATCAGGAGATAGAGCCTTTGGGGTGGCTGCACCACTGCTGTGGAATTCCCTTCCACCATACATTAAGTCTGCTAGCATGGCGAAGCCCTTTAAAGCCTTTTTTAAAACTTGTTTGAAAGAGTTTTTAATCTTTTGTGATTATCTTTATTTGTTGTGATGTTTTACTGCATTTTATTATTATTATGTTTGTTAAGCACTCGGAGCCCCTGGATAAGGCACTATATAAATAAAATTTGCCTTGCCTTGCCTAGATGATAAACTTTGTGCATTTTCCATTATGGCCCAAATTTTCCCTTTTAACATACACTTAGCACTCTATATGTTTCGAGCCTATTGCAACCAAACTTTTGCAGTAAAGGTACATAAATATGGTATAGCTGCAACCAGTTGTCTCTTTAGATTCCACAAATGTGGTATTTATGTACTTCCAACCTATGTTACTTAGACATTTGGCTTGCTAAACTGTGAAAACTATGCAAATTGCCATCATTTTGCTTAGTTCTACTAAATATAAAGGAGGATTATGGATAGCAATCATTTGGATGGCGGCCATTGTTACACATTTATAAAACCAGAATTGTGTGCCATTTCAGAAAATGTACACTTTTCCTATGGTAACATGATGTCCTCAATGGCTACAGGCCAGATAATCAGTGCTATGTATTTTCCATTACAGGCACACTTTTTTCCCCTCTCAAATACTCTTAGCACCCTATATGTCTGAATCTATTTCAATTGAACCTTTTTGGTAAAGGTATATAAATGTTGTATCGCTGTAACCAGTACTCTCTGCAGAATCTACAAATGCGGCATTTGTGTACCTCCAGCCTATGTTACCTAGACATTTGGTTTGCTAAAGTGGGAACATTATGCAAATTTCAATCATTTTTCATAGTTCTGCCAAACGTAAAGGAAGATTATGGGTAGTAAACATTTGGACAGTGGGCAGTGTTACCCATTTTAAAAACCGGTTTTGTCTGCCATTTCAGAATATATATACTTTTCCTATGGTATTGTAGTGTCCCAAATGGCTACAGGCCAGAGAATCAATGCTGTGCATTTTCAACTGTAGTCCCAAATTTTCCCCTTAAAAATACACTTAGAACTAGGGATGGGAGAACTATCTGCCACCTGGTTCTGATTCCGACTCGGATTTATTTCCAAAAGGTTCTGATTTACGCTGATAAATTTTAGACATATTTTTAGTCTAGCTGATTATGAGAAATGTGTTGTTCTTGTAGAGCCTTCTGTTAAAAAAAAAATTAAATGTAACTTTCTAAAACAAATTTGTGTCTGTATTTTCATGTTATTTCAAGGTCAGCAAGCAGCCAACAGCAATAAAAAATAAATACATAACGCTCAACAGTACTGCAGTAGTGAGTCACTGAACAACGTGGTCAGGGCAGCATGACAAAAAATAACAACAACAAAAAAAGAACCATGTGTTTTTTTCCAATCTCTTACTGAATCAGATACTCCTTGGACCCTCGTGACCAACAAACTGTGTGAATGGCAACACTCGTGATACTGGCCCACTAAAGGGAGCCAGCCAGTTAAGGTCTTTTTTGTTTGACTTGACTGTTGTTCCTGCCAATCCTGTGTGTCAGCCACCACATAGCATCTGTAGGAAACAGTGTATGCAGCTCATTTGGGGCTTTGTAATGAAAGGAGGCAGTGTGTCCAACATTAGTCAGGAAAAGAGAGAGAGAGAGACCAATGAATTCAACAGCAGAAAGACAACAGCAGAGTGCAGACCTTCACTGAGTCTGGTATGCTTTTTGGTGGGAGACAGACAGCATGAGCAGAATATGTGATGGGGCCCAAGCCATCTTTCCCACCCTTTTTTTTTTTGTTTTTAATTATTTTGCTTGCCTACTTGGTGTTATAGCAAGCATCAGGGGCCTTAAAGCAATCTACGCACTGCTGCCTGAAACCCTGATGTTACATAAATAAGCCATTTTATGTAGTGTTATGGCAAACAGCATGGGTACTCCATTCTGTCCATCTTCTTTCCTTTACCCCTTGACTGATGTTAAAGGGAAACAGATCCACCAAGGGCCGCCACACTCAAGAGCGGGTCTGGTCCCAAAATGCAGTTTGTGTGTGAAAGCATTTTGATTTACTTAGTGTTTACTGTAGTATAGAATAGATTGTATTGTCAGACTCATTTTGCTTAGTTGGAGGCTGACATCTTCTGTTACTGCAAATCCCAGAATCCCATGCAAATTAAATCAGAGCAGTAGACAGCAGGGAGAAGATATGCAGCAGTAAGAAGATTCAGTGGCCTGCAGTGCATGTTAGAGTTCATATGAGCTCTGATCTTTTGTTTGCTGGTCCTGCTGTCCTCCTGGGCTATGTACAGCCACAGAGGATGATTCATAACCAGTCGAGAAAAGCAGGACCAACAAACAAAAGGTCAGTGCTTATAACTCTAACATGCACAGTAGGCTATTAAATCTCCCACTGCTGCCTACTGCTCTGATGTCAGCTGGAGGGGATTCTGGGATTTGTAGTAAAAGAAGACGTCCACTTGCAATTAAGCAAAATTAATGCGATATAATCTTGTTTACTACATTTAATAGTTAACAGTAGGTAAACCAAAATGTTTCTGCACACAAAGTGCACATTGGGACCAGCCCTACACTTGTGTTTGGGGTCATTTGTGTTGATTATTCCACTCTAAATTACATATTGCCTGCCTGCTGGCTGTTATTTATTATTTATTTATATTTATTAGCTTTTGATGACCAGGTAAGTGCACTAGACAAAAGACCTGCCTATTTTCAGGCACGACCCTGCACAGTACAGTTTACAATAATACAGCAGACACAACAGTGAGGTACATAATGCAAGGACAACTGTCTGGACAAAAATCATAAAACAGCATTAACATCAGCAGAACTAACAGCATGGGAATAACAGCAAGAATAATACAAGTTAGAGCAAACCATATCATTTTTTGAAATATCCAGGTAACAAGTCATATGTCCTAAATAGTGGTGATAAGAGACAGGTAGACACACATTCACAATAGGAATACAGAAATGGGCAAGAGAGAAGCTGGAAGGCAAGCAGTAAGACACACAAATTTTAAGTGCAGTCACAGGAACCAGAAACATTAAGGTGGGAAAAAAGAGCATGCTTAAAGGTTAGGTGAGATGAGGAGTTCTTCACATGAAGTGGGAGTAAATTCCAGAACCTGGGGGCAAAATATGAAAAAGCCTGCTCACCCATTGATAAGACACATTCACAATAGGAATACAGAAATGGGCAAGAGAGAAGCTGGAAGGCAAGCAGTAAGACACACAAATTTTAAGTGCAGTCACAGGAACCAGAAACATTAAGGTGGGAAAAAAGAGCATGCTTAAAGGTTAGGTGAGATGAGGAGTTTTTCACATGAAGTGGGAGTAAATTCCAGAACCTAGGGGCAAAATATGAAAAAGCCTGCTCACCCATTTTAGTGGCACAGGGATGGACAAAAAACAAGGGGGGGTGGAGGACCTGAGGGCACGAGAGTGAAAGACAGGGGTAAGCATATCACCCAGAGCAGTGGGGCTAGGCGTTCTAGTTAAAGAGTCAATAAAACGACCTAGTGCATATGAATGAAGGCATTAGGAGACAGCGGCGTTGGGTCAAATATTGCATGGCAGAATGCCGTGTGGCATAACAGCGTTGGCATCATCTCTGTGTATCTTTTCTTTCTGTGGGCCCTACCACACCCCTGTTATTTATTTTTATTTTATTTTTTTTTATTTTATTTAAACAGCAGTTTGGAAAACCTTTGAGCCATAGGCTCATTTACAAAGGTACCTTGTCACAGTAAGACAAACGAAAATACACAGTATAACAGTACAACACATAAGTATAACAGTAAATTAAGACATAGATACAAACAAGCTGGTACAGGTAGGATGGATGCAAACAATACCAGAGTTATGTTGTCCTTAGCAGCTTAGTAATAAGCTTTGTCATAAGTATTGAGTACAGCTTTGACTAGTGGCAATTACAGCATCGGGTGTTAATAAGGTGGTTACGTAAGGAAGTTTTGAAGCACGATATAGTTGGAGCTTCGGAGATGGAGGGGGGCAGTGTGTTGAACCAGGAGGGGCCCTAAAGCTGAAGGCTCTTGGCTGTGAGAGGTCCTAGCTCTAGGGATAACAAGAGAGGTTTTCCCAGAGGTCCAAGTATGAACTAGTGGGACAGAGCGTGATGGTGGTGGTCAATCCTGGTGGGATAGCCAAGGAGGGTCTTTTTGTAAGGGTACAGGTCAGATATTTGAGGCGCTATCAAGATGCGCTTCAGACCCCTCCACTTAGGATTCTAACTCCGGGGTCCAACTTGGAGAGCGCACAGGTCTGGGTTTCACCATAATGTCGTACGCTATTAAGCATACGACATTATGACCCGGTATGGGAGGCAGCCAATTAAGACAGAGTAAAGTCAGCAGTGTTGGGCAAAATGAGGAGTCGATAAGGCGAATCTGCAGATATTGTTATATGTAATATCCCACTTATGAAGAACCCCCGCACTGACATGAGAAAGTACTGGGACAGCATATAGCAGTTGCGGTAGTAACACACCTCTTGCAACAGAGATCCTGGCAGCTGGAGTAAGTGAGTGACACACTGTATAGGAAGCACCGATCTTGGAGTTAACTAAGCAACATACCTCGTTAACGTGAGGAGCAAAATCCAAAGCTGGGTCAAATGTTACCCCAAGGTATTTGAAAGTTAAAGTGTTCGAGACAGGAGACCCATCGCAGCCATGGACCAGAAGCTTAAGAGACTCAGTTGGTACCTTTATAGAGGACCTAAGGAGCATGGCCTGTGGTCTTAGATAGGTTTAGGATTTGATAGTCTTAGATAAGTTTAGGATTTGACAGTTGGAGGCAAACCAGGATTGGAGGATCTGAAAGGCTGACAATAATTGTTGGTTTAGGTTGGCGACTGACTTGGAGGCAGAGTACTGAACCAGGTCATCAGTGTACATAATAGTATTACAGGGTGGAGAAGGGCTGGGGATGTCATTAATGAAGAGAGAAAAGAGTAGAGGACCAAGAATCAAGCCCTGAGAAACACCAGAGGTGATGGGGCAGAGGAAGAGAGAACCTTACAGAAGGAGACGGTCTGTGAACGATTTTCAAGGTAGCTGCCAAATCATGATAGGGTGAAATCAGAAGCTCCGAGTGATGCAGCTAGTCCAGTAGTAGGGTGTTGATGAACCATGTTAAATGCTTTGGAGAGGTCGATGAACACAGCTCCAGTAAGTAAGCCCTTGTCCATGTTGCATTTTACTTCACTGGTGAAGTGGGTAAGAGCAGTAGTAGTGCTGTGCCCAGCCCTAAAGCCATGTTGTATAGGAGATTGAAGGTTGTAGTTGAGTAGGTACGCAGAGACCTGCTGATGAACATTTTTTCCAGCAGCTTATTGAGTATGAACAGAAGTGAAATGGAACGATAGTTCAAAGATTTTTGATGTCACATTTCTTAAACACTGGTATAGTTCTGGCAGTTTTCCAGACCAAAGGGTCTGAGACAGAGCAGATTGAGAGGTTGAAAATCCTGGTAACTGGTTCTGCAATGCAAGAGGCGAACTGTCTAAGAATCCTCAGATCAATACCATCAGGACCTATACTGCCCTGAGCAGGAATAATCCTTAGTAATTTAAGGACTTCTTGGTGCATGACTGGGGCCAGCACCAGAGCAGTGGGAGCAGTAGCAGGAGTGGGGGGCAGGGGAATGATGGGAGGAGAGGGGGTAGGGGTAGGAAGAATAGCAAAGAGGGCATTGAAGGCATTAGCTGTAGTGAGAGGATTATTACGGTGGACATCATTTATGAGCATATCGTTTGGAGTCAATGGCTTATTGTTCCAAGAATTTCCTTAATCTGAGACCAGTGATGCTTAGGGTTTGAGGCAAAGAAACTGAGCAGGTTCCAGCAGTACATACTCTTAGCAGAGCGAATCTCCTTTTTACAGGTGTTGCGCAAGGACCTGTAGGCCTCGAAGTCAGCTTGAAGGGAAGAGGACTTCCATACTGACCAGAGTTTATCCCTATTTTTCAGCAGCTGGAGTACGGGGCACTTAAGCCATTTAGTGACTTTACCTTTTACCCTTTGCGTGGTAACCAGAATGTGTTGGTTCTGAAGAGAGAGAAGGGTAGTGTTGAAATACTCAGTCGCTATGTTGATATCACTGGTTATGTACAGGGGAGACCAGTCGACCAGGTTTAGATCCCGCAAGAATGCAGCAGGGTTAAGATTGGAGAAGTTGGAAAAAGATAGTACTTTAGAAGGGTAGGAGGGTGGTGTGGAGTCCCAAACACAGAATACTGGGCAGTGATTGCTTATGGAGTTGGGAAGAACACCAGCATTAGGGAAATTCTGATTCCTATTAGTCAGGATCCAATCTAAAATGGCGTTGCAGGAACCACGGCGAGAGATCCTAGTGGGGTCCTGGATGAGTTGAGTGAGGTTTGACTTGCTTGTAATGAATGATAGGAGAGAGGAACTTGGCCCGGCCCAGTCCTGATTAAAATCTCCCGAACAGATTACTTAATTTTTCCCAGTCACAGATGGCATAAGTTCGATTAATTCCTCAAGTCCTAGTCTGGAATATCTGAGCGGTATATAAACACAGAAGATGTGGAGTTTTTTAACACCCACAAGCAATAGAAGGGAATGAAGAACCTCACAGTTAGTCAGAGGGGGACCATGTACGATAGACACATTGAGAGGAGATTTATAGTACAGTGCCATGCCAAGCCTCCACCTCTTTTGGAGTTAGGGTGATCACCCTGAAGCATATTGTAGCCTGGTAGGGAGCAGAGGGGGTCCACCATGGAGGGCTTCAGCCACATTTCAGATAAGGCTAGGATGTCAGGGTTGAGCACACACAAGCCTCAAGTTCGGGGAGGTTGGCTGTAAGGCTTCTTATGGTAAGGTGGGCGAAGGTAAAGCAAGATGATTGTGGCAAGCAATCGGAGGGGCGAGACTGGGTTGAATTAGTAAAAATAGTAGGGCCTGGCTTGGTTTCAATATCCCCAGCCTGGATAAGGGATAGGGTTATTATCCATAATGCCGTAGTCAGCACCGCCTGAGAGGCGCAACCAGGGGAGATAGAGAACTTCTGCAAGATATACCTAAGTAGTACACCCATAGATTTATGACTATGCCCCGACAGATGTAGGGTTAGGGGGCTGGCCCAGCCAGGGTAAGTTAGAATAGCAGAAGTTATCAAGAGAATATGTATGGGGATTAGAGGGAAACTCAAGAGGAACAGCCAAGAATTCAAGATGAAATAGCATAGAGAATGATAGCATGAGGGGGTATATAGCCCTAGAATACATAGTGAGAAAGGTGTATAAGGAAGGGGTAGTTCAGGAGGAGATAGTGGAACAGAGAGAGAGGAGAGACAAGTGTAGAGAGCAAGAGATGTGTGTAGGAGGAGGCGATATCAGGTATCAATGAGAATCAAAAGTGACAGAACGGAGTGTAAAGCAGGGAGAAGGTAATGTAATTAACAGCTGAGTAAGGAGAAACAAAAGCAGATCAGCTAAATCAGGTTACGCAGCCAGGGTGGGGGGAGGGTCAAATACACCAACAGGTGAGGGCAACTTGGGGAGATTGGCTATGGGTTCAATGAGGCAAAGACTATGGGAGCACTGAGGCAAAGACAGCTAAGAAAATATCTAAAGTGGTCAGACTACCTCTAGTGGTGAAAATATATAAAGTGTAAACGAGAAACCCAGGAGACAGGAAAAAAACTAAAGAGATCTCACGAGAGTATACCAACCTATATTTTTAGCACTAGCTAACGGTGGGAGGGTTTTGGGGGGTGGGCGGGGAGCAGTCGCAAAGCAACTATTGGGTAATAGCCAGGCAGCTCACTGAAAGAAAACCTGGCAGTCTGACTGCTACAGATAACAGCAGCCCAGCCTGCAGCAGCTACAAAGTGGAGCTGATTTAACAACGAAGCAGGCTGGCTAGTATAAGTAATTTTAGAAAAGCAGCTAGCTCTACATTTAAAGAAAAGTGGCTCACTCTAGCCTGAAATTAAATTCATCCACAGCTCTATTATGGATGACATAAGTAACTATTTGAACATCAGGTTTCTCTAGGCTGAAATAAATTTGAAATGCGCAGCTTTAGAACATACAGGCACTCACACTGACCGAGTCAATATTTTCAAAATTTGTTCTAAAACGGTGTAGGCAAAAGGACCATGTCCTGCTCTCCTGAACATTAGGAAATAGAGTTTAAGCAGCAGGACCCCTGAAGTCTAGCGCCGGGATCAAGCTAGGGGTACAGCTAGAAAATGGTGCCAAGTTAAAATCTTAGACAAAGGAGTTTAGTGTGGTCCTTGTAGACTCTGAGCATACCTTGAATAGGGTCGGCAGGGTGACGGGAGCAGCTCTGAGGGAGGTCCGGCTGGAGAGAACTTGAATGGGGTCAGCAGAGTGATGGAAGCAGCTCTTCGGGCGGTCCAGCTGGAGAGAACTTGAATAGGGTTGGCAGGGCAATGGGACTAGCTCTATGGGTGGTCCAGCTGGAAAGAACTTGAATAGGATCGGCAGGGTGACGGGAGCAGCTCTGCAGGTGGTCCAGCGGGAGAGAACTTGAATTGGTTTGGCTCGGTGATGGGAGCAGCTCCGCGGGCAGTCTGGCCGGAGAGAACGTGAATAGGGTCAGCAGGGTGGTGGGAGCAGCTCCGCGGGCAGTCCAGCTGGAGAGAACTTGAATAGGGTTGGTAGGGCAACATGAGCAGCTCCGTGGGTGGTCCGGCCGGAGAGAACTTGAAGGGCCCCATACATTGCACCAGCTACCTAATGAGGTTAAATTAAGTAGAAAAAGGAAAATAAATGACAAAGTGTATGGAAGGAAACTGTGGTTCTGTTTAATTTACTGCGAACATGGGGTGTAAAATTTACCAGATTGGCCAATTATTTTGTCACTTGCATTTTGTAACTTACTTTTTATCTGGTTGACCTTGCCCCCTCCGCCCAGATTTGCAGTTTTTGGATATATCCAACAAGCTTCCACAACTACTAGTTGCAGTCAACTATGGTATTTTTTTTTTTTTTTTTATGGAGCTGTTTGGCCCTGACCACCACCTACTCCTGCCATCAGGTCCACCTGCCAGTCCCCAGCACTGTCGCTGCTCCCCTGTCATCAGGTTGGTGGGGATCTCCACGGTGCAGGACCTGAGGACCATGGGAGCTGTCATTCATGGCAGCCGTTCACATACTTCTTTTCCTTTGTGTTCCCCCCTTGGTCCCGCCCTCCACCCCAGATGTCCAGCATAGCCTCTGGCAGCCTCGGACACAGTAGCACACACTGGGCATGCACCATCCCTTGCGAAGGAGAAAGCTCCCTGGCTCACCACGAGGGGCTGCTACTGTGCCAGATCTGGGCCAGTAAGCAGTAAGTTACAACACCCAGCTGATAACAAAATTGGTAAATCCACTGCATTACACATCAGCACATCTGGCCCCAGTATATTAAACAGAAATAGCCAGCATACATTTTATATTTCAGTTTTATGTCAAAAGGTTAAATCAAATATTATATCTGACTAAGACGTAAAAAATCCCATACATGTGCAGCCGACCATTTAGTCAGCATATTCAGAAAGCATAACTGAAAAAAAATATATGGTGGTTGTTTTTCACCACCCTATCAACAACAACTGAAACATGGTAGGCCACTGCCTGTTTCATTTTTTTTTTTCAATTTTTTTTTCAAAACAAATTCCATACAAGTGCATCTGCACATTTATGATAATTACATCTAAAATGTAGGCTATTCACTGCCTGTTGGTATTTAAGTGGCTGCATAAACAAAGTAAACTCCACCTAGGTTCCCAAATTGAATGTGAAAAACACATACAGCAATACATTTAATATAGACTTCACATGAAGGATTTTTTTTTTACTTGATCTTTCTGTTATGGTTGCTGACCTTTGTCCTCTGAATTCAAAAAAATAAATCATTAAATATTATCATCATCATCTTCAAATACTACCAAGAAAGCACCCTTGTTATGAGAGGCCCGTTGTAGATGTTTGTCATCATCGCTTTTATGTTCCTGCCATTCTTCACTGAACTGGTAAGATAATTAATTGAGACTGACTTTTAGGAAGGTAAAGCACTGTACGTTTTCAGGAGTAAGCCTTATGCTGCTATCAGAGACAACATTTCCAGCCGCGCTAAATATATACTCACAGTAAGCACTAGTGGGAGGCAACTAATACGCTTTATTGCAAAGCAGATAGTGGAGGCCAGATCTTTTTCTTTTCTAGCCAGTACTCAAGAGGGTCACATCAGTAATATTAATGAGTGGTTCTCTTAAATAGCAATCCACAATATCAGACAAAGACAAAAAGAGATGGCTCCACGACATCTACATCTGAATTATCAGTTTGCATGAGTTTTGACCAAAAAGTTATTGAGAGTCATCTGTGTGCTTTTCAGAATGACATGCCTTTTTCAAGGGCCATGAAAGAGGACTTTCTGCATGACTACCTAATGTTGATGAAGGAGTACATGGTGGCACTAAGTGGAAATTATTGCTGTTAGCACCAGTAGATGTTGCATAATCAGATGCAGCATCCACATCATGTGATTCACTTGTATTTTCAAATACAGTCCCTTCCTTTTCCCGTGCAGTTGCTGAAATCAGCATGTTTTTGTATTCAAGATAAGAGTCACCAATATCTGAAGGAGGCAGCTGTTGCAACTTAAACCAAGGGTCAAGAAGAGTGAAAAGAAGACAATTTTTGTCTTTTGTGATAATGTTAAGCCTTCTGCAATTTTGGAATTGCTGTATCATTCAGTCATTGTGGGATACACCAGATTTGTCTCCTTTTTGTTCAAAATCTCTATGCAGCCTCCTGAGTTCCTTGCTCAACAAATTTATGATGGGAGTAACCTGGCTTAGAGTAGCATTCTCTTTGCTAATCTCACTGCTGCTCCTCATGGCAATAGATATCAAGCCCAATCTCTGCTCTTCTCTCTCCCCACCACTTGCCCCCCCCAAAGGGCTGAGGGTGGCTCACATAAATGTCCAAAGCCTTTTCCCTAAGATAGATCAGCTGCAACCTCTCATGGTAGCTCGGCAACCAGATGTGTTGAGAATCTCGGACTTTTGGCTTTCCCCCAAGATCCCTGATTCCTCTTGTTCCATCCCTGGGTACACTCTTACCCGGCAGCATCGCACAAATGGGAGGTGGTGTTGCCATCTATCTCTTTTCTACCATCCAGTTCCTATCCTCTTTGTCACCTCCGCCTCTGCTGATGAACTTCGCCTTCTCAAACTCTCTCCCCTTCTCGGTCCCTATCTTTGTGGCTGGCTTCAATTGCTCAAAAATGTTATAAAAAAGTAAGATATAATCCAAAGTCCATCAAAACTCATATATTTATTCAACTCTTTTTCTTCACTGCCATATACATGAGGCAACAGTTTTGTGGCTTAACGTCACTTCCTCAGGCCAATCGTATACGAACAGTGTTGACACTTAATTTTCATTTATTTGAACTCCACTGATCTGGAAGTCCTGATATATTACTCTCAAAACGAGCACCATGCTGCCCTGTTCCTATTACCATCTGGTCACACTCTAAAATGGGCCAGTTCACTTCTCAAAATTTTCATCCACTTAATAGTAATCTTGCTAGGAAAACCACATCTAATGTATCTTTGGCAATTATCCTCATGAATTGAAAGTGGCTGCTGTTGCCTATTCTTACACGGAGCTCAATTGCTCATTGCTTTCATTAAACCACGTTCTGGGATAGAACTTCGTGTCTTTGCTTCTTTTTTTAACTTACTTTCTCCACACAGTGCCCCTCATCTCAGGCAAAAGTGGTTTGAGAACTTGCCCACATGTCTGTGGCCAGGTGCACAGCACCACATTCAGAGTCTTGAAGAGCCAATTTACTTTGCATACATTCGTACATTTTGGGAACAGCCACAGTCAAAAAATATTTACAACTTGCTATGTTGTAACGTGGTACAAAATATTTTAAAAGGGCTCTAAAACCTTCATTCTCCACCACATAAAGTGGTTGCACATCCTTAGCAATAAATTCAGCTATTAACTGATACTTGTTAATGCTACTTGATGTGATCTACTGTAGGCAGTTTTTTGTTCAAGCATTGCAGTAACGGTCTGCTGTTTAGTTTGTGCAGGTGGGGCAAAAACCACAGGATTGCAGTGGTGAAGCTGTAGCTTGTCCAAATACTTTTGTCAGTGAAGTCGAACATGTTTTCTTTCTGCCCTGTCTCATCACAGATATTTTGGCCATGGTGGAGAGTGATGGACTGTACCAGTTTCCATCTCAGTTACAGGTTGGGGGGAACAGGGTGGTAGGGCACTGCAGGGGTGGGGGTCCATTAGACCACCAGGTATATTAAAAATGTATATAATGGGGGATCGGGCTTCAGGGATCCACTAGACCACCAATGAATATTTTATAATTCATAACCGGGGGATTGGGGCTTGGGGGGGAGGGAGGCACTAGGGAGAGAGGCACTAGGTCACCAGGGCATATAAAATACATATGGACATTGGGTATGAGGGTCTACTAGACCACCAAGTATATTAAATATTGATATAACAGGGGATCAGAATCCAGCGGTCCACTAGACCACCAGTGTTATCTTAATTATTATTATGGTAGATCGGGGCTGGGGGGGCACTAGGGTTCCTCTTCTGCATACTGCCGCAGGCTTGCGGCAACCTGTCCAGGTGTTCCCTCTGTTCAGCGCACTGCTAGGGTTCTTGCAAGCCACACAACTATGCCACCAGGACCCTGCCCAACAGAGAATTGGGCTCAGGGTCCCCGGCTCATCAGCAATTGGTGCAAGATGCCTTTTGCATGGCTTGCACCCGACTTTTGAGAATTGACCCCATATTTTTTATACATGACCTGGTTTTTGCATAGACTAAAACTCTTAAGAAATCAAATGCACACATTGCTGGGTTTTCACCTTTTATTTGTTAGAAAGTAGAGTACCACTGCTGTAACATGTTTCTTCCAATGCAAAAGATTTTTTGTTGAGTATATAGCACATGTTGAGTATATAGCACAGTCGTAGAGAAGTTCAGCAACATATAGCTTTCCATGATTTTCAGTTAAATAATAAGTCTTCTGGGGTCTTTTCTGTAACATTTTTGAGCAGAAATAGCATGTTGTTTATATTTTAGGCAGCTTTTCATAGTCACATGACCAGATATGAACAAAGCATTACTATCTATTAATTGGTCAGAGTCTACCAATAAAATCATTTACAGTTTCCCTACTTTTCCTTGAAGGGAAAATAAGGACACTGTCATTTTAAATAATATAGTGCAAAAATTAAAAAAATTGCCTGGCACAGAATTGTAAAATTCCCTTGACAGCGAAAGGGTTAATATAGTGTAGTTAGCTGACTGGGGTCATAATAACCCTAATTGGCACCATCATATATATGATCACCTTTTCTTGGGGATGAGGGCCCAACCATGAAATAAATATATGCAGTCTTGATTATCTAAACCTCCATCATCTGAAAATCCCCATCTAATGAACTCCCAGTGTGTCTCCTGACTTTGCCACAAATTCTACATGTCGCTGTTTTGCTAGCTCAGTTTCTGTCAATCAGTTTAGTTTCACTATAAAACAACTGAGCTGTTCTATGGCATCAGATTTGCTGTTACAGTAGTTGCTGACTGAATGGCTGACAGTGCACCAGGGAAGTAAAAGAGGAACGTTCTTACCCTTTCACAAAAGCTAAGAATGTTAGATAGTTTAGAGAATGATAAGTAGTGGTGAGTGAAGTCCCCAAACTTCACTACGTGAAGTACTTCACATATAAACGCGCGAAATTCGTGTAGTACTCCGCATTGTGAAGCGTATTATTTCATCTTACTTTTAGACGCAAAGTTCCATTGGTTTCAATGGACTTCGTGATAACTTTGTTTTGTGAATGACTTCTCCCTTATTTTTAAAGTGAAGTGCCATTGATTTGAATGGGCTCCGTATTAACTTCACCTTGTTAATGCTCTCTAAGGTGAATTTTGCAGTGTTTCATGGGATGGCAGGTCATATGGGCTCTATATTGTCTTGCACAGCTGCAGTTCATCATAGTGTGTGTAGCGGAAAGCTGGAGACAGTTTGCTGTCAGAGCTCTGAGATTTAAACACTCTAAAAATCTTTAAAAACATCTTTTTGCCACACAAAAGTTTATGTCAAAATTTAGTACATCGATTGCAGGAAACCCTCGTGTGTTCATATCATCGAGCATTTATTCATTTTGTGTGTACTGACAGACACTGTAGAAGTGTGCTTGAGGGGAGGGGCATATCTGTGGTGAATGGAGATGCACAGTGAGAAAGGCAGTCTTTCTTACTGTTATTGGGTAAGCCAGTGTGTTAGTATTTGTGTGTTCATGCACACACAGTAATACTTGTAGAAATGTTGGATAATTTTTTTGCTGTTTGCTGTGGTACAGTAGATTTTTTCAGTCGGTTAAAAAGATTTGGTGATAGTGTACTGAACTGTTAAATTTTCTGCACATTACCTGTAGCGTGTGTGTGCATTCCATCAAGTCAGACACAATTTATTGTGCTACACTATAATCGCAGTACTCTGAGTCTCTTATCTGTCTGCAGTATTTTTACTGCATCGTTCTTTCCACTTAGTGGACTGGTACTGCAGTCCGCCCCATAAAAGTATTATTTTTCAATTTATTGATTTATGTGAACACTGGTTAAAGTGTTGTTGTGCCTGTGTGACTGCATCTCTTGAGTGTGCAATCTCCATCTGTCTGCATCTGCATCTGTTTAGGCCCAGTCTCCATCTGTAAACCACAGTTATTGTTTTTGGCTTCCCATCCAGCCCAAAGTTCAGAAATCTAAATTTGTTGTTAATTTTGTGTATAATCCCAAAAAATGCCTGCAAAGAGACGTGCATGCAAAGATGTTTCTGGCCATGGCACTGTTGCCACTGGCAAGAGTAGTTGTGGGCATGGTAGTATGCAGCATAAGGGCATAGTTGATGGCAGTAAAGGGATTTCTCTGAGTACGTTTTTCACAGTGCAACCAGTTGCTTCAATGATGGTTGGAGATGCTGTGCTCTCCGTCATCACTGGTGGTGGTAGTGAAGTTGCTGATGGCATGATAATTGGCCCAGGTTCAACCTGTGACAAGTTAACAGGTTGCCAAAATACTGCGGACTTTAAAGACTTGAGTCAGACTGTAGTTGATGTCACACCCCCGTACCCATTCCCACAGTAGTTGAACATGATTCTAATCCTGACAATGACTCACATTCACAATGTAATGTTCCCATTCCTGTTGAGGGCATATCCAACGATTCAAATGCTGAAGAAAAAATAGTGGATGACATAATGACACTGTGGTTGGAACATGTTCTCCACAGGACAGCATCCAAACTGAAATTGGGGATGCGGATGAGGATTATGATGATTTCAGCAACCCTAATTGGGGATCAGGGAAAAATAAAGTAAAGGTGGCTATGTGCAAGCAGTCTGTTAGTAAATCAACCACTCCTCAAAGTTGTGATGTAGTGGTGTCTGTTGATGATGATGACCCCATAATAGTCATAGATTGTGATGGTCAGGTAGCGCACAAGTGTGCCCAATAACAGAAATCATGCAGTACACTCCCCATTTCAGTGTCTAAAAAACTGGAGTCTAATATGCAGCATCAGGTACATGTGAAAAGTAGGGCTTCAAAATCCCTCATTTGGGATTTTTGTGTACAAGATGCAAGTGATGAAACAGTGGCAATCTGCCAGCTTTGCCAAGTGCGTGTGAAGTATGGTAAAAAGGGTAGCTATCTGGGCACCCGGGGCCAGCATACACACCTGAAGAGCAGACACATGGCAATGTGGACTCGGCATCAGAGGGGAGCTATTGCCATAGTGGGGCATTCATCCTAATCCACCTTATTGAACGTGATATCCCCTTCCTTGAATGGAAGTAGCCCAAATAGCCATGCTTGTAGTAGTGGTGAAATTACACCTGAGAATTGCTACAGGAGTGAGGAGGAGGATGATGATTTTGGATTGTCAAGTAGTGGTCAGAGTAGCAGTGGAGGTGATCTACGCAGTATTTGTAGTCCAGCATCAATCCCTGTGCTTAAAACAGGGAATATAACATAATTTGTTGACTTGTCCCCTGTGCACCCCTCAGCATCACACAACAAAAGCACCACACCTATGGAAGTTCGAAGAGCAAAGCCATTTTGCATGCCATGGAACATGACATACCCACCAAATCATGCAATGTCACGTGAACTGAATGCTGCTGTCATGGAAATGCTGGCAATTGACCTTCTTCCCTCTTCCTTTGTGAAGAATTCAGGATTCCGGGATTTTGTGGCACACGTCTGTCCCAAATGGAAAGTGACATCCAGGACCTACTTTTCCACCCGTGCTGTTCCTGAGTTCTACCGGACTGTGACAGAGTCTGTAAGACATGCCCTTCAACATTCCTCCCAACATACATTCACTTAAGTATGGATATGTGGGCAAGTGGCAAAACTGCGGGTAGCTCTTATTTGTGTATTACTGCACATTGGGTGCAGGTACCAGGGGTTGTCTGTGCTGGCAGTATTGGAAAGCAGTGTAATAGGGCAGACTGTCATGGTAGCAACCTTCAGGGAATTAGACAGCATGTGATGCTTGCAATGTACAGTGTTGCAGGGTACCACACAGGTGAAATCATGCTAGGCTTGCTATTACCAGAAACTGATGAGTGGCTGAACCCCTGTCCCTCAAAGCTGGCTTTATAGCTAGTGACAATGGATCAAATGTCATCAAATGTATCAGCAATGGTGGCTTTGTGAGGGTTCCCTGCATGGCTCACTGTTTAAATCTTGTGGTACATGAGTTTCTGTTTCTGCAGCACCCTGACCTTAAGCAAATGCTGACAGTTGCATGCCACATCTGTGCACACGTTGCATGCTCTGGAAAGCCCCGTGACCAATGTAGGCAGCTGCAGATTCAAAACAGCCTCCCTCAGCACTGCCTCAAGCTGGAAGTTGTCACGTGCTGGAACTCAACACTTTACATAGCAGAGCAGTTGTTTGAACAGTACAAAGCCATCTCAGAATACCTAGTAATGCACACTAGCTGTGACAGTTCAGGGGCATCAATGTCTGTGACAACTGAGCAGTGGTGCCTCATGGACACAGTGATATCAGTGTTGAGGCTGTTTGAACATGCAACTCAAGCAGTGAGTGGTGACACTGCATCCATTAGCCAAGCCATTCCACTGCTGCGGGTACTGAGACAGAATGTGCTGAATCTGCAGCCTAGCCTTGAGATATCCAGAGACAGGTCAAGCAGTGCATTACTTAAACACATGATGAGAATATTCGACTGCAATCACCACATTGCTACTATTCAGCAAAGTGCAGAATCTGGAAAAGCAACAATGTTGGACCTACAATACAAATATGGAATTGCATCCTTCCTGGAGGGAGGGCCTGATCAGGTTCAAAATCTTACTGGACAGCTGGTGCAATTGGTTCATGGGGCACAGAAGTCACCTGCAAAGTCTGGCAAACCGCATCAAAACAAGACTGAAGGTGTGGGGGCACTGTTGAGTCCGAGCGAGACGGATGTCTGGAAATACAGCTCTGCAAAAGAGATTTAATTTCTAAATAAATATACGTAATCTCGGTGGACCCAGTAGTTAAAATTTATATATCTGGCTTTTGGAAGTGTAGCAGATTGAAAATGGGCAATCCAAAGAAAGACAAAGAACATCATGATGGAACCAAATGTAAGTCAGCATCTGGTCCCCCTGCCACAAGGTCTACACAGGGCTGCTTAAAGCCAGAAGAAAACCCAAATGATGAGGAAACTCTACAAACATTGGGACATAACATAAACAGACTTATCTTCACGGTCTCAGGACTAGCTGAAAAATGATATTCTTTGACCACTCGAGTAAACACCATGGAATTGAAAGTCAATACAATAAAATTGCTTTCTTCAGAATCCCATAAAAGAGCAGAAGCAGCTCTTGGCACGTCAGCTAACTTGGTGAAAGAAAACAATCACCTGAGAACCTGGCTTGAGACCCTTGAGAATCAGGCCCATGCAGCAAATCTTCACATTATAGGGATGCCAGATCAGAGTGAGGGGAACCATGTGATTCTCTTTTTGTCCAAGTGTTTAGAGCTTCAGTTGGGACAAGCTTTTATGGACAGGCATATCTCGATTCAGAAGGCTTACCACGTCTCCTTTCGGGGACACCCGAATAATTCTGAGGCTCCCAGAGCAATTGTAGTGGTACTAGATGGTATTGGTTCCAGGAATTTCATTCTGGCCATGGCTCATCAGAAAAAAATACTCCTGCATGAAGGGAATCAGATCCAGTTATATCCTGACCTAAGCTACGTTACCAGGCAGCACAAGAAGAGGTATGACGGAGTCAGGGTGCTCCTTCGTGAAGTGCAAATTGCCCACAACATGCTGTTTCCAGCGAGGCTCAGGATCACCTATGAGGGGACTGTCTATATTTTTTAAGACCCGTCGGAGGCCTTGAAATGGGCATAATGCCATGCACCATCGAACAGAAGGATAGATGTCTCGGAGGAATCAAATCAAGAGGACTCTGATGAGGAGGAAATTTGACTCATGATGGACTGAATCACATTGCCCTTAATATTAATAAGGTTAGAAGTTTGGCCTTTAAAAGTAATGGCTCAGGATGTTTTGGGCTCATTGTTCAACTTAACAGGATGGGTTCAGGTTAGTTTATACCTGGGTACAATTTATTTCTTAAGGAGTTAGAATGGTTACTACGGGTCCTTTATGGAAAGTATTTAGCACACTTCCTTTGGTTTTTTCATTTGCCTGGAATAAATAAAGTTGAGATGCTCTTAGCACTCTTATTTTTTAAGGCTGGGCTTTGTGTGTTTAATAAATGGCTTTAAAGGTTTATACATTCCGAAGTCTCTAGAAGTATGTAATTTCCAGATGTTAGCTCATTAGTGATACTGACAGATTTGGTAAAAAAAAATGAGAAATGCATGGATAGTTGTCTCCTTCAGGAGCCATATAATGAAAATTTCTTTTATAACAAAATGTTTAATATATATTCCATGCCACTCATGGGTTTACTTATACAGTTAAGGTGGTATTAAACTGTTAATTATAATATTCACGATTTCCCCCCAGGGATGTATCTAATAGATTCAGTACGTTTATTACTATGTGTGTATTAAGAGGGGTGGCGCCCTCATGTGGAGTTTTATGAGTGTATCCTTATGTACTGTCTCAGGATTCTTACTGAATGTCTATTGTAATCCAATACACATAAAGTATAAAAAAAACAACAAGACTGAAGGTCACTGTGGATTAAGCTCATCCAGTAAGACAGCTGTGAGACAAGGGGAGGTGTCAGCAAAACAGGTTGCCATTAACCCACTTTGGGGTGCCTTGTCTCAAGTAGGAATCTGTGACCTCGATGAAGCCTGTGAACAGGTGGATGATATCATCAGGACTGCATGCAGCACAGAGAATGGTTGGCACCTATTTGGCAGAAAACATACATCTGTCAGTACTTGACAGTCCTTTGCTATACTAGAGTGGTAAGGTGAATGAATGGCTACAGCTGACTTCAGTAGCACTGAAGTACCTGACCAGCCCACCCTCCAGTGTGAGTGTGGAGAGGGTATTCAGTTCTGCGGGGGCAATAGTGTGTGACCATCATACTAACCTCTCACTCACAAATGTCAGCATGCTGACATTTATAACAAGCATTTGTCAACGCCAAATGTTTGCTTGCAGAGTAACTGGGCTTTGAAGAGTCCCAGATGATGTTGGCACAGCTCTGAAAAACATAATACCTAGACACAATTTAGTTTGTATTTCACCCTTTTTTGTAATTGTTGCCCTTATCTGTTTATTACTAAGGGCATTTGCATGGAAACAGATCTCTGCCCTATTTGCTCCTTCTGCTTGTCTACTTCCGCAGTCACAGTTCTGTTTATGGCATCCCAGTCTGTTGCTGTGGAGACAATTATGATGTCATAAATAGGGCATCATGATATCATGTGTAGACAAGCAGCCAAAGCTAATAAAGTCTAAGGGACAGTAATCTTGTTATAATGTATGGGAGAGTGTGATTATTGTCTGAAATCAGCAAGTTTATAACATTGTTATGGTATCGCTGTTGTGTCAAGAGGTTGTTAACCCCTCTTGAGTACGTCACATCGATACCATAACATTGAGAGCTGATCTGCGCGTGAGCGGGTCCTTTACTCAAGCAGTGCACAATGAACGGTTGCGGCGGTGAGAGCTGGCCCTAATCTGGAGAGGTACTACAGGGAATCTAGTAAGGAACTCTATATTTTTACTCATACACTATAAAAGATAATGGATGGGGATTTATCAGTAACTTTGCTGAAATCACTTCTCAAGGTTACCTTGACAACTGTAAACCTCTTGAGGTTTACATTGTCACGGTAACCTCTCGAAGTGATTACTGCGTGGTTACCGATAAATCCCCATCCATTATCCTCTATATGTCACGTCCCTCAGTAATAAAGAAATAGAAGGAACAACTGCACAAAATAGAGTTATGGCTGAATGGTACAGAGGGTAAAATCACAGACCTATAAAACAGTGGATTGCAGGTTCAACCCCCCCCCAGGCCATAAACAATACTGTCTAAGGAAATCTATGCTACAGTAAACTTGTATCCAGGCCAGTAATGTGGAGGGCTGAGGCGCTGGCTGCCTCACCTCTTGCCCCACTGGCAAGCTGGGTTCAGGAATGGACCAAGGTCACTTGGGGGCTGGTGGGGGGAAGCAGGATTTAGCGTCCATCAAAGGATCTCCTCCTTCGAGGTGGGGAGACAGTGTATGCTGCTGCTTGGCTGCCACTTAGTGGAGGGTGGGTAGCACAGCAGCAGTCACCAGAAATGAAAGTCGGAGGCGGGCTTTGTGTTATTGCACACTGCCGGCTCTGACTCAAGGGGAGTAACAGATGGAAAGCAACTCCTGTCTGCAGGATGATGCTGCAACCCTAAAGGCTTTGCACCACCACAATCCATGGCATCCACTCACACAACAAGGTAAGAAGCAAATGGGGTAAATTCTGGAAGTGGGGTGTAGGGGCTGGGGTTCAACAGTAGAAAGAGGCTGATGGGGAGGAGCAGGAGGATAAAGTCCATATGGAAAAATGTGACAATGAACTGAACTGTGTCTAACTGTCACATTTTTCAAAGTTATCCAACTGAGTATCAGGGGCTCTATAAAGGGAGCATAAACAGCTTAATCTGGTTCAGTGTCAGTTGGATTCCATCTGTTTCGCCTACCCGAGGACGAGACAGAAAACAGGCAGAGTTGCCTAGTCCCCAACAAAAAAAGAAAAAAAATGCTATTATACAGTATTTACGTTATGCATGCTGTTTTTTTTCCCAACTCAGTTTAGTGCTTACAAATAAGTACTTCCTGTCTGTAACTAGGGGAAACACACACACACGCATGCGCACACACAGTGTGAGGCTTGATGTTTATCTTCAAAGCCTGATGATGTCTGCTAGCTGGCTAATGGGCAGAAAAGCAGTGTGATTGGTGGGGCTTTCTCCTTTTTAGTACAAGAAGATTATGACCATCAGCCTTTTTAGAACTGGCTTTTGAGAGACAAGACTCCTGCATTTCTACATCCATTGGCTTATATTTATTTACTAAAAATACCACCAACATCTTAATCTGGTTCAGTGTCAGTTGGCATCCATCTGTATCCCCCTCCTATGGGATGAGGCTGAAAATAGGCAGAATTGTCTAGTCCTCCTTTCACGGTCAACAAAAAAACTAAATAAATTATATAATATACCTGGGACATGGCCTACATAGACTTCAACAAGACCTTCAACACTATGCCACAGAGGAGGCTTATAAAATAAATGTGGGAAGCTTTGGGTGGGAACCAAGGTAGTACATTGGGTATGTAATTGGCTGATGGAGAGGTTACAAAGGGTTGGCGGCTAACGGCACTCTCTTAGGAGGTAGGGACAGTGACCAGTGGGGTTCCTCTGGGCACAGTACTGGGTCCAGTCCTTTTTAATGCCTTTACAAGTGACACTGCAGAAGAACTGGAAGGGAAGGTATGCCTCTTTGCAGATGATAACAAAATCTGCAATACGGTGGACACTCCAGAGGGGGGTAGAGAGAGAGAATGAAAAGAGACCTGAAAAAGCTTGAGGAATGGTCAAAGGTATGGCAGCTGGGTCTCCATGCAAAAGAGTACAAAATCATGCACCTCGGGCACAGAAACCCACAGGCAGAGTATAGAAGGGGGCTACTGACAGTCACAAAACAGGAAAGGAGCCTAGTGATAATCACAATGGATTACCCTAAGGTGGCAAGGCAATGTGACAAAGCAGTAGGGACAGCCAATGGGATGCTAGGCTGTACAGGGAGGGGTACCACCAGCAGAAAGAGGAAGGTGGTGTTGCTAATGTATCAGTCATTGGTGAGACCACACCTGGAGTACTGTGTCCATTTCTGGAGACCACACCTCAGAAAGGACACAGACAGGGTAGAAGCCATCAAAAGAAGGGCAACAAAACTTGTGCATGGGGCTGCACAAAGTGTCCTATGAGGAGGGACTGAGGGATCTGAACATGGATACCCTGGAAGAGAGGAGGGAGTGGGGACATGACAGAGACCTTTAAATACCTGATAAATAAGGTATAGGAAGTGAGCATTTTTCAGAAATGAAGATGTTCAAGAACTAGAGGCATGCAATTAAGTTGAAGGGGCACAGTTTAGAAGGCAAAGAACCTCTGTGCGCAAACACTGAGGTAAGGGTTACCCCAAAGGGCATTTGGCTGGGAAGCCAAGTTTCAAGAAAATACAAAATCACACATACCCCCACAATGCAAAGCATCATGGGCTGCATATGCAAATCACCACAGAATGTTATGCTGGTCCAACTTTAAGCAGAATTGTATGGTGCCGAAAGGCCTCTCACGCAGTTTGCAAAGGGTGCTAACAGATGTGAGGAAGTATTTCTTCATTGAGAGGGTAGTGGATGCCTGGAACAATCTTCCAGTGGGGGTAGTAGGGGCAAAACAGTGGTGTGATTCAAGCATGCATGGGATAGGTATAAAGGAAAACTGGTATCCAGGGTGGGGAGGATGGCTGAAGACCAGTTAGTGTGTGCGGTGGCAGAATAGGCAGGCAAGAACACAGCCTACTCAGAAGGCCAAGCTTTCAACAACTCTTCTATATTTTTCCTTCGATAGCTAGATGGTCTCCCGGGCTGCCCCCACCCCACTCCCAGGCCTACAGACAAGAAAAGTGCGACTGATCTACAGGATAAACTTATGATAACACATCTTAGACAAGCACAACTATCTTTCTTAAACAAATGCAGAGGTTTAATATTAAATTTGTTGAGTCCCTGTATTCTATTTATGCTTTAAGAAATGTTATCAAATAGTGCACTGGAACATAGCTACCGTTCACTTTTTTCTGAAATTGTATAGACCTCTTTGATTGCCATTTACTGTACATATAACTGAATTCCTATCATCATGTACTGTGAGTCCAAAAAATTTAAAATCTGAAATAAAAAAATAGTAATAAAAAAAAAAAAGAATAGTCAGGCAAGAGGGGCAGAACAGGTGGGCCAAGTGGTCCTTATCTGTCAACAAAGTCTATGCTTCTATACACACTTACACAGCCCCCTACACTACAACAACAACATGTCACTTTGCTTATGTACTCAAGCAAACATAAAAATTGGCCATGAACTGGGCATTTAATAACCTCAGACGGTGCTATTATGTGTACTCATGAAGTATGAAGGGGTACAGAACTAGACACATCAGCCTCCTGTACTGTACCACACATCACACTTAGTACTGGCAGGTAGAAAAGGGGTGACTTGGTTCAAAATAAATACTGCCTTATTTCCAAGGGTAAATGGGGAAGGACTGCTCCTGTGTAAAATCTACACCCCCCACCACACACACACACACACACACACACACACACACACACACACAGACAAAAAACCTGACTAAAAGTGTGAAAATGCATCATGTATTGAGGAAATGTGTCCCACATCCCTGTCAGGTACTTTATGCTTGATCTTACATTGAAGGTGGGTTCCCCCAGTGACTTCTTCATTTCCAACACTGGGGAAAATAAAAAAGTACTTCAGGTACAAAAAGTACTGTGGACTAGTTTTAAAAGTTAGCAGTAATTTCAGGCAGTACACTAGCTCTTTAAATAAATAAACAAGTAACTTTTTTTTTTCAAAGGGGCATTGACCTGTTCTTACTGGGCACCCTTGACAGGGTTGGTTCCACCTTAATGGACTTGTCTGTTGTTGTGGAGGGGGATGGGCAGTATAAAGCCCCAGCTTGCTAGCTCAGCTAATTTCAATGGATCCCTCCATTGGATTGCCTTCCTCAGGTCACATTTCATGCCCTCCAGGGTCTGATTCCTAAATCCAGCACTCTCCCTCCCCCCCACCTAGCCTTCTTGCAAAGATAATTACCCATCATTTCCATCTGCAGCAGCCTCCACCACCTTCCAAAGACCCTTTGTGTGTATCTCTCTGTGCAATTGATGTTGTTGTTTTTTTTTTGGATTTCAAACATATTGGCGGGCTGTCAGTTCCCCCCCTTGAAACTTAATTAAAAGGAGGGCTTTATTCCCAGACAATGGTGTCTGGAGAAATTTACAGACACATTTGTGGGGAACTGAGCCTCATACTAGATTTAATTTTCCTTGGCAACAGAGAGAAAAATATATGTCACAGTGGTGTGTTTACAGGTCACACACAAGGAGCAGATGAGCAGAGCTGTGAATATTAAATCTAGAGTAGTGCAGAGGCAGCTCACAGTACTGTAGTAGTCTTGTAGAATCTTACAGAAGTAGTCTTGTAGAATCTTCCAAATGTTCGTGTGACTTGTAATATTACTGTTTGCATAACCCGTACTTGTAATGCCCCATAATTTTATGTAACCCAAACATTCCGTATGCTTACGCCTAAAGGGTCTTGAGATGGTCCCAGCCTGTGGCCAAAAATGGGCTAATGCCTCAACCCACTCATCTGGTTAAGCAAGATAAACTAAATAGATAAATTAGAGGGCAGAAAACTACTGTGATTCGATTTATAACACTTTGGTACGTATATGTATAAATGGTTTTGACATGTCCCCACCTGTGGCTGAAAATGGGCTAGTGGCTCAGCCCAGCATGATTAATTAATTAAATAAATCAATACATACAATACAGGGCAAGAAACTACCATCATGCATTTTATAATGCTTTCCACCAGAGGTGTAATAATCCACTCTGGGTGTACACCAATGTTTTAATAGCTTGATTTTCTGGGTGGTTGAAGGCATGCTGCTGCCCACAGTTTTTCCTTCTGTGTACCAAACACTGCATGTGTCAGATCAGCTCGGGATGCAAGGTCAGCAGTGTCAGTTAGCGAGAGACAAGGAGAACACCCCATTTGTTTGGACTCCAGGATAGCCGACAGAGAAAGGCGAGCGGCAACGGTGACTGGCTCCCCCACGGCTGGTGGTGTGAGCATCGTCAGGCGTTTGAGCCCCGCATCAGGACTCTGTTGTACTCGGTGGTGCTGGGAGCTGTAAATTTGGGGAGTGGAGTAGGAGGGCAGCAGCAGCAGTGATCGGCCCAAAGATGCTGCAGCTGCTGAGCCCCCTCGCACTCGACACTCTGCTACTTACCATCCTGCGAGCCGTCCTGGGCAGCTACTCGGAGGATCAGTGCAGCTGGAGAGGGAGGTACGAGAAACGAGGATTAAACTGACTGCAGGTAGGGGGATTCTGGATGGATCGGCAGATATTTTTTGAGGGGGGTGTACCTTGTTGCCTACCTTGGTGCTCCCATGCCATTCAAAGTTCGGATTTGCAAAAAGTTTGCATTTTGCTTTTTGCAAATTGTTGTGCAGTATATTTGGCTTTGCTGTTAGGGTCTCTGGCTTTAGCAAAAGGCTTTGGCATATGTGACCCTCCTAGACTTTGTTACTGGAAGTAAAAGATTACCCTGATAGGGGCTTGGATGGACTGAAGAGGCTTTAGTAACCCAGGTTGCTGTGTTTGCAGGTCTGTGGAATGCAGTCGCTGAGTGACTTGAAAGCTTTCCTTCCACTCTGCATGTCATTAGCGGCTTTGAAGAAGTCCAATCCTTATTGCAGGTTCTGCTAACGCCCCTTCCCCCCCATTTTTCCCCCTCTGCTACTTGTCTGGAGTTTGCAGGTGCTTGCGGGCCCGCTATATTGCAGGATGGAGGGGGACCCCCACCCCATAATTTTTGGTGGGTCCTTTGATTCTTGTTTGCCCCAGCTTTGCAGCAGTGTGTAACTTGTCACGGTAGGGTGTCAAACAAATGTGTGTGTGTGTGTGTCTACTGTTTCTCACTTCAGTGGCTGGTTTGGAGGCATCGCTTAACTGGGCTGCATGGACTGGCAGAGCTTACAGTGATTTTCCAGTTTCTTGAAAAATGAGCTGTTTATGACAGCAGTTGAGACAGAGTGGTGACGTGTAGCCATTTTGCATACTGCCAGCGGCAGTATGCAAATTGCCTACACATTACCACCGCTGATTGTAGCGGTGGTTTACCTTCAACTGTACACCTCTGCATCTGAACTGCTGTCATAGACAGCTCAGACATTCATTGGTGCCATGCAGCCACGCCTGCAAAAAGGACCAGGGCATTAGAAGCGGTGTGGCACACCTACGAAAACTCGCATGGTGGCACTATGTTTCTTGCACATGTGTGCAAGCAAACATAAAAATAAATCAAGGTCACATACCAAGTCAAACTACCACATCTGTGTTTGTACCCCGTCATGATGATGGTTGTGCTAATTATATGGGTGAAGCAGACCATCCTGGTGGTAGTGTCATACCATCCACCATTTTTTTTCCCAATTGTTTAACCAGGTGAGATACACTAAGCTGAAAGCTTGTTTACAGGTGCAAGCTGGGAGCACAGGGAAGTTAAGTGACTTGCTCAGGGTCACACAGTATGCAAGTGGGGGCTGTGGGATTCAAACCCAGGTCTCCAGATTTGCAGCTCAGAGCCTTAAACCACTGCGCTATACTGCCTCCCTAGAGGCATTGTAGGCTTTGAGGTTGATGATTCAGTCATGGAAAAAGAATTTCCGAGTGGGCACAATTCTGACCTTGATAACTGTGAGGGCAGCTTCCTCTTTCATCAGGAGGATGAGGATGATGGTCCTGGTACTGTGTAATGAGTTTAAAGGCTGTCATATTTCTGCAATGTTACTTTTTTTTCTTTCATAAAAGAAAAACACTGTCCTTGACTCTCATTCCATATGACAGATATGCACAAAATAATGACCCATCATTCTATTTTACCTTCCTATTGGTAGATTTTCAAAGTACAGTAAACAGACTGTGCGCTGCTGTCATTAGTAAACACAGTTAGCAGCATCATAAACACAACTGTCCAGTTTTTGTAGCCACTTATATCCTGCTGATTAAATGACAGATATCCTCCTCCTCCTGAGTACTCAAAGACTGTAACACACCATATCCAGCCACCCATCTTGATGACAGCAAGAGACAGAGAGTGTGTACCTGTACCTGCACCTGAGCCCATGCCCAATGAACGATCCTGCATCCAGCCACACACACCCATCTTGATGAGAGTGAGAGACAGAAAATATGTTCCTGTGCCCATGCCCAATGAACGATCCCACAGCCAGCCACACCCACCCGTCTGGATGAGAGTGAGAGATGGAGAATGTGTACCTGTGCCCAAGCCCAATGAATGATCCTGCAGCCAGCCACTGCCACCTGTCGGGATAAGAGTGAGAGACAGAGAATGTGTACCTGTGCCCACGCCCAATGAAGGATCCTGCAGCCAGCCACAGCCACCCATCTTGATGAGAGTGAGAGACAGAGAATGTGTACCTGTGTCCATGCCCAATGGATGATCCTGCAGCCAGTCACAGCCACCCATCTTGATGGGAGTGAGACACAGAATGTGTACCTGTGCACAAGCACAGTGAATGATCCTGCAGCCAGCCACAGCCACCCATATTGATGGGAGTGAGAGGCAGAGAATGTGTGCCTGTGCCCATGCCAATGAATGATCCCACATCCAGCCACAGACACCCATCCTGATGAGAGTGAGAGACAGAGAATATGTTCCTGTGCCCATGTCTAATGAATGATCCCATAGCCAGCTACACCCACCCATCTAGATGAGAGTGAGAGACAGAGAATGTGTACCTGTGCCCACACCCAGTGAATGATCCTGCAGCTAGCCACAGCCACCTGTCTTGATGAGAGTGAAAGACAGAGAATGTGTACCTATGCACATGCCCAATGAATGATCCCGCATCCAGCCACAGACACCCATCTTGATGAGAGTGAGAGACAGAGAATGTGTACCTGTACCCATGCCCAATGAAGGATCCTGCAGCCAGCCACAGCCACCTGTCGGGATAAGAGTGAGAGACAGAGAATGTGTACCTGTGCACATGCCCAATGAACGATCCCACAGCCAGCCACAGCCACCCATCTTGATGAGAGTGAGAGACAGAGAATGTGTACCTGTACCCATGCCCAATGAAGGATCCTGCAGCCAGCCACAGCCACCTGTCTTGATGAGAGTGAGAGACAGAGAATGTATCTGCCTTATGCCCAATGAATGATCCGCAGCCAGCCACAGACACCCATCTTGATGAGAGAGAGACAGAGGATATGTTCCTGTGCCCATGTCCAATGAACAATCCCACAGCCAACCACACCAACCCATTTAGATGAGAGTGAGAGACAGAGAATGTGTACCTGTGCCCAAGCCCAATGACGATCCTGCAGCCAGCCACAGCCACCTGTCTTGATGAGAGTGAGAGACAGAGAATGTGTACCTGTGCACATGCCAAATGAACGATCCCATAGCCAGCCACAACCACCCATCTTGATGAGAGTGAGAGACAGAGAATGTGTACCTGTGCCTATGCCCAATGAACGATCCTGCAGCCAGCCACAGACACCCATCTTGATGAGAGTGAGAGACAGAGAATGTGTACCTGTGCCCAAGCCCAATGGATGATCCTGCAGCCAGCCACACCCACCCATCTTGATGAGAGTGAGAGACAGAGAATGTGTACCTGTGCACATGCCCAATGAACGATCCCACAGCCAGCCACAGCCACCCATCTTGATGAGAGTGAGAGACAGAGAATGTGTACCTGTACCCATGCCCAATGAAGGATCCTGCAGCCAGACACAGCCACCTGTCTTGATGAGAGTGAGAGACAGAGAATGTGTACCCGTTCCTATGCCCAATGAACGATCCTGCAGCCAGCCACAGCCACCCATCTTGATGGGAGTGAGAGACAGAGAATGTGTACCTGTGCACATGCCCAATGAATGATCCCGCATCCAGCCACAGACACCCATCTTGATGAGAGAGAGACAGAGGATATGTTCCTGTGCCCATGTCCAATGAACAATCCCACAGCCAACCACACCAACCCATTTAGATGAGAGTGAGAGACAGAGAATGTGTACCTGTGCCCAAGCCCAATGAACGATCCTGCAGCCAGCCACAGCCACCCATCTTGATGAGAGTGAGAGACAGAGAATGTGTACCTGTGCACATGCCAAATGAACAATCCCATAGCCAGCCACAACCACCCATCTTGATGAGAGTGAGAGACAGAGAATGTGTACCTGTACCCACGCCCAATGAAGGATCCTGCAGCCAGCCACAGCCACCTGTCTTGATGAGAGTGAGAGACAGAGAATGTGTACCTGTGCCTATGCCCAATGAACGATCCTGCAGCCAGCCACAGACACCCATCTTGATGAGAGTGAGAGACAGAGAATGTGTACCTGTGCCCATGCCCAATGGATGATCCTGCAGCCAGCCATAGCCACCTGTCTTGATGGGAGTGAGAGGCAGAGAATGTGTACCTGTGCACATGCACAGTGAATGATCCCACAGCCAGCCACAGCCAACCATCTTGATGAGAGTGAAAGACAGAGAATGTGTACCTGTGCACATGCCAAATGAATGATCCCATAGCCAGCCACAACCACCCATCTTGATGAGAGTGAGAGACAGAGAATGTGTACCTCTACCCATGTCCAATGAATGATTACGCAGCCAGGCACAGCCCCTTGTCTTGAATAGAGTGAGAGACAGAGAATGTGTACCTGTACCCATGCCCAATGAAGGATCCTGCAGCCAGCCACAGCCACCTGTCTTGATGAGAGTGAGAGACAAAGAATGTGTACCTGTACCCATGCCCAGTAAATGATCCCACAGCCAGCCACAGCCACCTGTCTTGATGAGAGTGAGAGACAGAGAATGTGTACCTGTACCCATACCCAATAAAGGATCCCACAGCCAGCCACAACCACCCATCTAGATGAGAGTGAGAGACAGAGAATGTATACCTGTGCCTATGCCCAATGAATGATCCTGCAGCCAGCCACAGACACCCATCTTGATGAGAGTGAGAGACAGAGAATGTGTACCTGTGCACATGCACAGTGAATGATCCTGCAGCCAGCCGCAGCCACCCATATTGATGGGAGTGAGAGACAGAGAATGTGTACCTATGCCCATGCCAATGAATGATCCCACATCCAGCCACAGCCACCCATCTTGATGAGAGTGAGAGACAGAGAATATGTTCCTGTGCCCATGTCCAATGAACGATCCCACAGCCAGCCACACCCACCCATCTTGATGAGAGTGAGAGACAGAGAATGTGTACCTGTGCCCAAGCCCAATGAATGATCCTGCAGCCAGCCACTGCCACCTGTCGGGATAAGAGTGAGAGACAGAGAATGTGTACCTGTGCACATGCCCAATGAACGATCCCACAGCCAGCCACAGCCACCCATCTTGATGAGAGTGAGAGACAGAGAATGTGTACCTGTACCCATGCCCAATGAATGATCCTGCAGCCAGCCACTGCCACCTGTCGGGATAAGAGTGAGAGACAGAGAATGTGTACCTGTGCACATGCCCAATGAACGATCCCACAGCCAGCCACAGCCACCCATCTTGATGAGAGTGAGAGACAGAGAATGTGTACCTGTACCCATGCCCAATGAAGGATCCTGCAGCCAGCCACAGCCACCTGTCTTGATGAGAGTGAGAGACAGAGAATGTGTACCTGTACCCATGCCCAATGACGATCCTGCAGCCAGCCACAGCCACCCATCATGATGAGAGTGAGAGACAGAGAATGTGTACCTGTACCCATGCCCAATGAAGGATCCTGCAGCCAGTCACAGCCACCTGTCTTGATGAGAGTGAGAGACAGAGAATGTGTACCTGTACCCATGCCCAGTAAATGATCCCACAGCCAGCCACAGCCACCTGTCTTGATGAGAGTGAGAGACAGAGAATATGTACCTGTGCCCATGTCCAGTGAATGATCCCACAGCCAGCCACAGCCACCTGTCTTGATGAGAGTGAGAGACAGAGAATGTGTACCTGTGCTCATGCCCAATGAACGATCCCACAGCCAGCCACAGCCACCTGCTGTCTTGATGAGAGTGAGAGACAGAGAATGTGTACCTGTACCCATGCCCAGTAAATGATCCCACAGCCAGCAACAGCCACCTGTCTTGATGAGAGTGAGAGACAGAGAATGTGTACCTGTACCCATGCCCAATGAAGGATCCTGCAGCCAGCCACAGCCACCCATCGTGATAAGAGTGAGAGACAGAGAATGTGTACCTGTGCTCATGCCCAATGAATGATCCCACAGCCAGCCACAGCCACCTGCTGTCATGATGAGAGTGAGAGACAGAGAATGTGTACCTGTACCCATGCCCAATAAATGATCATGCAGCCAGCCACAGCCACCTGTCTTGAATAGAGTGAGAGACAGAGAATGTGTACCTATGCTCATGCCCAATAAACGATCCCACAGCCAGCCACAGCCACCTGCTGTCTTGATGAGAGTGAGAGACAGAGAATGTGTAGCTCCGCCCATGCCCAGTAAATGATCCCGCAGCCAGCCACAGCAACTTGTCTTGATGAGTATGAGACAGAGAATGTGTACCTGTACCCATGCCCAATGAATGATCATGCAGCCAGCCACAGCCACTTGTCTTGATGAGAGTGAGAGACAGAGAATGTGTACCTGTGCACATGCCAAATGAACGATCCCGCAGCCAGCCACAGCCACCTGTCTTGATGAGAGTGAGGAACAGAGAATGTGTACCTGTGCCCATGCCCAATGAACAATCCCGCAGTCAGCCACAGCCAGCCATCTTGATGACAGTGAGAGACAGGGAATGTGTATCTGTGCCCATGCCACGAAGGATCCAGCAGGCTCAGCCAGCCACAGCCACCTTTCTTCGTAGTATCATTATTTTACAACGAGTACGTATTAATTCGTTATACTATGTTTTTTTTCCAAGAAATGTGTGAATGCTTCCTTAACTATTTTATAGAAGACTTTGTCACCAAAAACCAGCAAGTGAATTTTTTTTTTCACAGGTTCGACATACAAACAGAGTAACAGGACCAGACCCGGAGTACTGTAGTACCACACAACAACCACCGAAAGGATATCATTTTCAGGTAAGTATCAGTCGTATTTCATCTGTTCTTTTTTGTCTTTTATTTTTCAAAGCCAGTGTAAAGCTATACAATAGAGGTGAGATACAGGCCAGATAATATTTATTTATTTATTTATTAGCTTTTGGTAACCGGGTAAGTGCACTAGGCAACAAACCTGCCTATTTTCAGGCATGACCCAGGAGAGTACAAACTTGAGAGTACAGAAATGACAAACAGTACAGTGCAAAAACAGCAACTTAGGTACAATAATTACAGTCAGGGTTGCAATAAATCTGAGGTTGAATTCACGGACATTTATACAAAGCACAGAAAATAATAAACAAATAATATCAACAATTCAGAGTACGATAGACTTGAGGCAGAGCATGACTCGCACCCGAAAAACAAGCCAAGCTGAGTGGAGAAAAAAAACATATAAAAAGACAGTATCATATAAGTTAGACATTTACAGCTAATAGCATGATGCCATAGGTGGCGACTCCCCAGTTACGTGCAGTGGCAGACCCCTAGAGCAAAAAGGTGAGAGAACAGTGAAGGCTTAAAAGAAAAGTGGGAGGAGGAGTTTTTAACATGAGTGAGAAGCAAGTTCCAGAACTTGGGAGCAAAATAGGAGAGCGCCTGCTCTCCCATTTTGGTAGCACAGGGCTGAACAGTGAGCACAGGGAGGGAGGAGGACCTAAGGGAGCGAGAGTGAGGGGCCTGGGTAAGCATATCACCCAGAGAGGCCGGGCGAGGTGTTGTAGTAAGGGAGTCAATGAAACACCCTAGAGCGTAGGAACAGAGGGCTTTGGGAGACAATCAGTTTAAGCTAGAATAGAGTAGGCAGTGATGAGTTAGGCGAGGAGCTAATAAGGCAAACCTACAGATGTTGTTATAAGAAGTGTCCCACTTGCAGAGCACGCAAGCATTGGCATGGTAGAGAACCGGGAGGGCATAAAGGAGTTGAGGGAGTAGAATGCCTCTTGCTACAGAGATGCTGGCTGTCGGGGTGAGTGACTGGTGTACTCAATAGGCTGCACCAATTTTTGCATTGACCGATTGACAGACCAGATTGACATACTCTGAAAAATCCAGAGCCGGGTCAAGCGTAACCCCGAGATATTAGAAAGTTGAGGTGGCAGTGATAGTAGTGCCATCACCGCAGTGGACAAGGAGCTTTGGGGACTCAGAGGGCACTTTTTTAGAGGACTCAAAAAGCTTGGCCACAGTCTTACCTATGTTGAGGATTTGATGGTTAGCCAAAAACCAAGATTGAAGGGACTGAAAGTCACGAGAAAGATTTAGGTTAATGTTGATGATAGACTTGGAAGCATGGTAAAGCACTAGATCATCAGCATACATGAATATGCTACTGTGAGGAGAAGGACTAGAGATATCGTTTAAGAAGAGAGAAAAGAGCCAAGAATAGAGCCCTGGGGAACACCACAGGTGATAGGGGTGGGGGAGGAGAGAACCTTACAGAAGGAGACAGACTGACAACGGTAATATATTTTTCATGCACATCTCAACTGTGACTGGCTTACTTCAGCACAACATGGTTGCATTAAGTTTTATCCTGGTCATCATGACAACACGTCATGTAATGTAACTTAATGTAATGCAGTATGCCAGTTCATGTCACATGCACTAAACTTGTTAGTTGGTCTTGTAGTGGTTTACTAATAGTTTGGTATTTTAAGCTGGATATAACAGAGCTGGAACAGCCACACTTGTAACAGAGTGTTTTAGTCCAATGAAGTCTGAATAATTTCTTTTTTGTAGGTCACATTTAAGTGCTGTGTGCTGCCATTGGTGCTTTCTTCAAATCAGAACACGTGCAACTTGTATGAATCTGGCGGATACACATAAAAACTGCAAAGAAGACAAAACTATTATTGAAACTTGTTTTCAAATGATGCCCCCCCCCCAAAAAAAATACTTACCTTTCATGGCTTGACACTAGTTTTTGTAGAGCAAAAGTCAGCAGCAAGCCGAAATGTGCACAACAAAAGTAGGACTCGATAACCTGTGAGAGAAAAATATATATTTTATATATATATATATATATATATATATATTTTATTTATGCAACAGGGTCAGGATAAAAACTGTAGGATAAAACCATTTATCTTCGCTCACTATGGTAATAAATTTATTTATCCACATAGTAACTACATCATCACCCATTTATCCACACAGTAACTACATCACTAGCTCATTTATCTACACAGTTCTCTTCAGAATTCATTTAGAATGTTAGGCCTCATAACCAGTACTAATCATATTTAAATGTCAATAACTTAAAACGAAAAAAGATAACATGGTACTGTGAGCACGAAAATTGTTCAGCACAAAATTATCTACAAAATGAATAATGTTTCATTTACATAAACCCTGTATATTGTATATGGTTAGCAAGAAAACAGAAGAAAATGTAATTTTTTGTTCACTTTTTTGACAAACAAATATAAATAACTTTAAAACAAAAAATGATAGCATGGTACTGTGAGCACGAAAAATGTTCAGCTCAAAAATATCTACAAAATGAGTGGTGTTTCATATATAGATACCATTTTGTTTTTTTATAATTAGCAAAAAACAGCATAAAATTCAATTTTCTTTTCCTTTTTGACAAATTATTTACACCTACCAAAATCAAAATGTTCACAACATCTAAACCTGTTGCATAAATGGAATATGCAGCGGTTCAGTGATATGATAATGCATTTATCTTGTACAGTTTCAGTGACCTCGTAACTCTCACTGGGCTTCGGCACTCGTGAGGTTACTTGAGGTCACTGGAACTGTACAAGATAAATGCATTATCACACACTGAACCGCTGCATATCCCTTATTTATGCAATAGGAGTGGGCTCCGAACTCATTGAATAAATCCATTTATCTTGACTGCTGTTGAATAAATAAAATTTATCCATATAGTAGCTATGTCACAATCACTCCAGAACTCATTTAGAATGTTCAGCCCCAGAAGCAGTACTAACCATATTCAAATGCAAGTAACTTTAAGATGAAAAACGATAGCATGGTACTGTGAGCATGAAAGTTGTTCAGCACAAAATTATCTACAAAATGAGTGGTGTTTCATTTATAGATACCTTACAGACTTTTTTATAATTAGCAAAAAAGAGCAGAAAATGCAATTTTATGTTCACTTTTTTGACAAACATGCAAAAAAAGATAAGCAATCAAAAGCAAATGTCCCTGCACTGACAGAAAGCATCCCTATTGCATAAATGAAATATACAATGGTGAGCTGTCAGATAAGTGATTTCTCTACACTTGTGCTGTTTGACCTCGGACACCTCACTTATGGCATACGCCACTCATAAGGTTACCCGAGGTCAAACAGCACCTGAACATGAAACGTACAATAGCTTACCAATGGTGGTATGAAGCCATGGCATAGGGCAGTATGTTTCAGTCAGCGCAGCAGATTAATGGACCTCCAGAACATCTCAGTATGGTTAACCCAATGATCATCTTTGGCTATCATCATTCGGCAGCACACTGTGCATCAGCTCAGTCAGCAGCAGCAGCAGGAAACAGAAGTACAACAGCAGCAGCAGCAGGCACCAGAGTTGTGGCTGTTAGTGCATGCTCTAATCAGTGCGTCCTGAAATAAGTGTGATTTTTCATCACATTTTCTCATGTGATTATTCTTCATCTGGGGTCGGGCCTTTTTATGACAGTTTAACAGCAGTCATTTTAGCTGGTACACTTATGCAAAGTTGTGGCTGTTAGTGCATGCCCTAATCAGTGTCTCCTGAAATAAGTGTGACTTTTCAGCACATTTTCTCATGTGATTGTTCTTCATCTGGGGTTGGGACAATAATAGTGCATGCCGAATGATGTAGCAAGATAACAGTATGAGCATGCTACATTCACATACCATAGTAATTTTTTTTCTGGTGGTGGGGACAGTAATTGTGTTGTGTGATGATACAGTATTGTGACTGTGGTTGTGGATATGCTAAGAAAACAGAACACAGTCAACAGTAACCAAAATCTTATAGTATACAGTTAGGGCTTATTGTGGATAAAAAGCGATGGCTTTCCAAAAGCTGTTGTAGGTCAGTTCAAAGGTCAAGAAAAGTTGTTGTTTGTCTGTTTGTTTGTTTATTTGTTTATTGTTCTAGGAATTACTACCTTTGAGCCAGAGGCTCTTTTACAAAGGTTCCACGTCAATTGGGTACAGTACAAAAGGTTACATAGATAACCCAACAATTTATGTTGTGTCAAGAGCAAGAAAACATATACAAATACATATCAAATCATTTGTGCAAAAGGACATGAGATATCAATAATCACATTATTATTACAAGAAAGAGGTCATGCCAGATTAGGAGAAACAAATAGGGAAAAAGTCCAGAACAGAGAGGGTAAGTGAAAGGTGTGGGGAGCAGACAATAGCAGGAGAAAAGGTTTCCCAAACATGTCTTTGTCAAATAACGGGACAGGGTGGGTAGTGAGAAAATAGGAGGTTTAATCAGGGCAGTCACAGGAGCTGGAGGTGGCAAGGTGAGAAAAGCCTTGATTTGAAAATACCTAGAGGTGGAGGCAGTAATATGAGTGCTGAGGGCATTTAGCCAGCTGGGGCACAATAGGCAAATGATCTTTGTCCCTGAGAAGTCCGGCATCGGGGTACTTGGAGAGGCTGGTGTTCTGATCTTCTGGTAAAACAGGTGCTAGCGCTCGGGCATAACAGGTCTTGGATACAGGGTGGAGTGAGGCCCAGAGTGGATTTTTTCGCCATCAGGCAGGTAAGGTACTTTATCCGGTTTGAGAGCTGCAACCAACCTGAGTCAGCATAGAGTTCACATATATGGGTATGTCGGTGTGCACCAGTGAGCAACCGACAGGCCTTATTTAGGGATGTTGTAATGCGACTAAGTGCTGTAGTAGTGGCAGATCCATATATAACTAAGCCATAATCAATGACTGAGATGATAGAGGATTGGATGGCAATCCTCAGTGCAGAATGGGTAAGAAGCTGTCGGTTCCGATACAGAATCCAATTGGCTGATTAATAGTTTTTGCTGTACTATCAATGTGAGTTGCAAGTTAGGGCCTTGATCAAAGTTGATTCCAAGATATTTGAAAATTGGCATTGATCAAGGGTATTTCCTAGGTATGTATTAATGGTGAGTGGGACTTGGCTTTTTGTTTTGTGGTTAGAGAAGAGCATGGATTTAGTTTTTTTGTGGTTTAGAACCAGCTTATGTTCAAGGAACCACATCTCAACTTTGGAAAAAGCATGCTGAAGGTTGAGGCGTAAGAGGTTCGGATCTTTATGAGTGGCAAGAATCACAGCATCATCAGCATAGAGGATTATTTGTTCAGGGCAGGATTTGGGGAGGGAGTTTAGGAAAAAGGAGGGGGCCCAGGATGGATCCCTGGGGAACTCCTGAGCGAACCGGTTTTGAGTCTGAGAGAACTCCAGCTACTTTTACAGATTGAGAGCGCTTGAGCAAGGTAATTTTTACCCAGTCACCAGGACCCTGCGAGAGTCCTAGGGATAGTAGTTGTTTGATAAGTAGGCTATGGTGAACTGTATCAAATGCCTTGTTAAGTCAATGACTGCTCCAGTTAGGTTTCCTTTGTCCATGGCATTGTGGATTGCTCCCTGAGAATTCAAGTAGGGCAGTCGATGTGTTGTGCTCCTTTCCTAAATCCATGCTGCTGAGTGCATAGGATGTTGTGCTTTTCAGGTAGTCTGAAAGTTGGTCCACCACCAAGCGTTCAAGGGCCTTAGAGAGAGGTGGTAGTATTGATATCGGGCGATAGTTACCAGGCAATGACTTATCACCACTTTTGTGCACCAGAGTGACAACTGCAGCTTTCCATTTCCTAGGGAATTGGCTGTAGCAGAGGGAGAGATTGAAAATTTTTGTGAGGGGGAGCAGTACTTCCTCCAGAGTGAGGGACAGAAGTTTAAGGTCAATAGTGTCGCTGCTTGCTCGGGACTTAGAAATGGCCTTCTTTACATATTTATAGACTTCATGTGCCTTACTAGTTTGAAATGGAAGGGTGGTTTGGTTGGAGAGGCAGTAGTAGAAGTAGAAATTGAGGGTCAGCATCAGTGAAGAAATCAAATGAGAGGACACCACTAAGGTCCGTGAAGGTATCATTTAGGTGTTTGCAATGATCTCTGGGTCTAATGTAGTGGTTCCATCCACATTCATTATTGTAGGAGAGGATTTGGACTGCTGACCCATGATATTCTTTATGTTGTCCCAGAAGGATTTCCCTTCGCCCCAGGAGTTGGAGAGGGCATTCTTGAAATAGGAGCTCTTCATCAAGCGGATCTGTTTAGTACAGTGGTTACGAGCCTGTTTATACTTTTGAATGTCCGACAGAGTGCCAGTAGCTCTTGCAGTGGTCCAGAGGTGATCCCTACTTTTGAGTTGTGCCAATAGCTTCTGACATCACAATGATACTACAACAACTTTTCCCCCTTGAGCTGTTACCTGATTGACTAAAGCAGCTCAGCGTTCAAAAAACAGACAGGGTATAATGGCGGCACTGCTTAGCAAGCAGAGAGGCAATCCTTTCACTAAGATAGTTTGGACACAAACTGCCATTGTTGGCTCTGTGTGTCCAAACTATCAGTTTGGCATTTTTCTTTTTATTTTTTTAAATAACCAGCACTTTCAAATATCGGGTGGTGAGTGGAACCATAGCGAGGATCGGAGACAGAGTGGGACTGCAGCGACGACAGGGAGCAAGCGAGTGTGTGAACACAAGGTATGAAACCTTGTATTTAAATTAAACTGTAGACATTTCTGGGAACCATATACTATATAAAATAGTATATGGATGACCAGATACAATAAGAAGTTTTATCATCTCGATGTGATGATGTCAAACGGACCTCTCGAGCTTCACTCTCGAGGTCTGTATGACATCATGACATCCCCTCAATGGAAACATAGCCTTGTTGTGTATGGTCACCCTTACACTATTCTATATATATTGCATGACAACTGCTGCAGCAGTGCAATAATTGGTTGAAAATGTGTACCTGTACTTTTCTATTCGATTTTCAATTGCTAGTACTTATCTACTGACTTGTCTGTATGATATTCTTATTTTCACAATTTACAACTGCTGGACTACATTTTTTCACATATGGCATAATAAACAGCGTTCCCTTTAATCTTGCTTGTGGCAGGTTTTCAGCAGTATTCACACCGGTTTTTGTACATCTATCATTTCAAATCCTTTCTGTTGGGACTACAACGAAGTACCATGCTATCCAGCAGGACATGGTACATCACCATTACATTACGGAGCAGTAGGTGTACAAAAACAGCTGGGTAAACTGATTAAAACAATGGTTCAAAACAAGATGAAAAGGAGCACTACTATTCTTTCATATCTGAAAAAAAAGGTAATGGTATCATACAATGAAGTCAGTAAATAAGGGACAATTAAAAATAGAATACAACTGTATAGGTCCAAATTGTTCAAGAGCAGGTGTGCATTGTCAGGTGGTTATTACCCAGCACCCCTCAAACATATATGATAGCTGACGTGCTCCAGTGTTGAGGGGTATTAATAATACCAGGCAGTCCTGTCCAGTAACAAATTAGAGCACCCCAAATGTGTATCCACAGAAAAACACAGCAGTGTCCAAAACCAGCTAACACAACCCCCAGGCAGGCACACCAATGTTTCTATTTTTATAATTATTTAGCCAGGTGAGACACACTAAGCTGAAAGCTTGTTTACAGGTGCAACCTGGGAGCACAGGGAAGTTAAGTGACTTGCTCAGGATCACGCAGTATGCAAGTGGGGGCTGTGAGATTCAAACCCACGTCTCCAGATTTGCAGCTCAGAGCCTTAAACCACTGCGCTATACTGCACCCTTCACTTCAGTAAATGAATGAGACTTTGAGAGTATGCACTCCACTGACATGTATGGGCATGATTTTTCTAGAGCGTCTCGTACTACTTAGTTTTGCAATTTACAGAAATAAAAATGATCGCAGGAATCGAATAACAGACACTCTTACTACAGCAGTCGCTTCCAGTTTTCTAAACTGCAGCTAAAAATAGCACTAACAGCTAAAGAAAGATCACATCCATACAGGTCAGGTGAGTGCACACTCACCATCCATTTTCTAACATCGAAAAATTGACATGGGGGTGCCTGCCTGCATGGTGGCATGTCAGCAGGTTCAGGAAATGCCTCTGGTTTTCTGTGTGTACACATTCGAGGTGCTAGAACTGTTTGACTGGAAGAGGAAGACCAGTCAGTATGGCTCTTAGTCACTGTCCACAGCTTAATGATCCACACTCATTGCAGTAGTATAAATTCCACATAACATTATTTACCACCTCACCCTTGATACAGCGCGGGTACCACACAACAAGATTCTGATTTCTATGTGGGAAGGGGCACCTCCATCTGTGTGATGGTAAACTAAACTTTTGGGAAATGTATTCTACTGCAATTGCTGTGGATTATTAAGCTGTGGATAGGGGACTGAGAGCCATACTAACTGTTCATACTTCCATAGATGGGATCGCGTGGTATATTATTAATACTATCAACACTTAAGTCATAGACAGGACGGCTAGGCTAGAAACTCACCTTGACCTGCCTAAAGCGTGCTCTTCTATAGCACTGCTATTAGTACAATGAGAATGTTGAAAGATAATCACCTCTGCCAAACTATATTATTCCCTTTGGCACAACAGGGCTGGCCACCTACCCTCACTCTAGCACCTGTTTTACTTAGGGCACACTTCTACATAGCCAAAGAATCCATGACCTAGCCCCAGAAGGGCAGTCTCACTCTCAGACTCGGAAAATTTGGAAAAATTACCTAAAAGGATAATTATCATACTTCTCTTACTTTCAGGGAATGTACACCTAAACCCTGGTCTATGGGCCTAGCAATTAAACAGGCCCATGGTCATATTAATATCACTTCCATCAATATCTGCAGCCTGTTACCAAAACTCCCTCAGCTCCAGGTTTGGATTGCCCAACATAATCCAGACATTACAGTTATCACTGAAACTTGGCTCACCCCAAAAATACCTGACTCTGTAGTTTCCTTGCAGGGCTATAACATCTTCTGGTTAGACAGGCTAACCAGGCATGGGGGTGGCTGCCTGGTACACCTTAGAAACAACATCAAAGGACAGGTACTGGCTAACAACATTAATTCAGGTGAAGCCCAAATTCTTTCCATCAAGTTTACAATCGGTCATTATTGTAAAACTTCAATGCTTTCGGGCTGGCCCACAGGGGCATGGTGCTGACCTGTGGAGCCAATTACCCGGGTTCGGGAATGGATCCGGGTTGCCGGAGGGCCAGCTAGGGGAGAAGGATCAAGTTTCCTGCGACCACTCTTCTTCTCCAGGGGGAGGGGGGTAGAGTGTCCGGTGCACTACGGACATCCAGCGGAGGCTGGGTGTATTGCAGCACCAGCGCCAGCATGTTGGGGGGTGGCGCGGATGCTTGCCTTTCTACATCCCCACCCCCGTATACAGGGAAAAAAATGCAACTGACTGCTGCATCTATGCAGCCAGACCCTCTGCCTTAGATCAGCTTCCAGAGCCAGCTACCCCATCTTAATATAGTGTTGCAGCACTTAGGGTTGGTGCCACAACCCCTCCCTGAGGGGTAAGCCAGGGGGCTTTGGGGGAAGAGTGGCTAAATTGAGTGGTGACAGAGGGGTCCATGACCAGGCGGATGCAAGGTGGCAAGACAGGCACATGTAAAAAAATAAATAAATAAATACAACTTTGATGCTCTCCACAGTCTACATTCTACCAGAAAAGCAGGCACCTGGTTTGGAACAGTTGTATGGCCACCTTAACCAATTGAAGTAGAACTGGGAACAGGTGATCCTAGGTGACTTTAATACAAACTGGTTGACTTAGGATATGGTTGCCATAAGAGACAAAATGAACAGCCTATACCTCACACAGCTGGTCACCCAAGCTACCAGACTGAACTACCATACAGGGACCAGCACCCTCATTGATTGGCACCTTACCAACTGGCCTGAATATATACAGTAACTAACATGTCTTTCTTACCAGATACACTAAGTGACCATTCACCAGTCATCTGCTCCTGGTCAAACAGAGGTCCTAGAGAATCCCCTATTCACACTAAACACTGGTCCTTAAGAAAGCGGCAACTACAGCATCTCAAGCAACACCTAAAGAGTTGTGATTGGACCCCCCTCGGACATCCTAGATGATGCTGATAAGGCCCTAGACTACTTCATTACAACTTTCAACAATGCCTGTGACCTATTTGCCCCATACAAAAAATGTAAAATCAAAGGAGCTGTTAACCCCGGCTCATACGCTTCCTTAAGGAGCAGTTGAACGTCCGAGATAACCTCTGGCATAAGGCCAAAGCAATGGGAAAACAATCAGATTATTGTACTCACAAAGCAGCAAGAAACAGATGCACTAGGATGATAAGAAACACAAAAGCAAGCTATAACAAAGAACAGACGGAAAAAAGCTGGGGTAATGGGAAGGAATTCTGGAATACCATTAAATCCTTGACATGCAGAGACTCTATAACCCCATCAGACCTCATAGTCACCACATCTGGCACCTTACAAGAGCCTACAGATATTGCAAACCCTTTTAACTATTCATTTATTGACTTAAGCTCGGTTCTACCTGCCAATTACTTAAGACCCCTACTCAAATATGCGACCAGCCGCACCGATCCGCACAGTAAACAAAATCTGTGCCAACCCCTTTACTATTTCAAACAAGTAACAAAAACTCAAACTATTAAGTACGTTATGAGGGTCATTGGCAAAACCAGGATGGCAAGTGACATGTTAGATATAAAGATCTTAGCCCTTACCCTCGATGAACTTGTGCTCCCTCTCACTAGGCATTTCAACATCTCCTTAAGAACAGGGGTATTCCCCATGAAATGGAAAACAGCCTTTGTTACCCCCAGTGTTTAAAAGTGGGGACAAAACCAACCTAGGCAACTACTGGCCTATTTCTATACTTCCACCACTTTCCAAAGGCCTAGAAAGAATAATTCCTGATCAGCGCACAGAGCACCTTAACAAATACAATTCATGCTGTCCCACACAGCGTGGTTTCCACAGAAACCATAGTACTGTTACTGCTCTTATAGCATTCATCTTCCAGTTATATGATGCCCTAGACACTGGTATGTCAGTGGGGTATATTCATTGACCTCACCAAGGTATTTGACACCATGAACCACCAGATACTAGTCAACAACCTCCTGACCCTTGATTTGTCTCAAGACATTGTCTCCTGATTCTGTAGCTATCAGTCCAACAGGTCTCAGAGGGTGAAAATAAATGCAGATAGATCCTTTAAAGTACACACCACGAACACACGATCCCAAGAACAGCCATGCGGCACTTCAAAAATAGGCGACTAACCCAAGAGAAGACAGTATCCAAAAGGAAGTGCGCAACATAACCTCTTACACTGGAAAGTAAAAAAGGGTTTAGTTGTGAAGACAAATGTAAACCACAAAATGAGTATTCTGGTGTACAAATACTCAGCAGTTTATTCAAAACAAGGTCTCCACAGTGGAAAATAGCAAGGTAGCCAGTGTATAAGAACTTCTGCAAGTAAAACAACTACCCCTAGTGCCTTGCAGAAGTTCTTATACACTGGCTACCTTGCTATTTTCCACAGTGAAGCTGAGGAGTGTTTTAAACAAGTGTCTACTATGGCTCGAAAACAATCCTATACACCTACTTTTAATCCGTAATCTCCAGTCTCAGGCAATGCAGTCCAGAACAGCCACTCAGAAGAAAAAGCAATCACAAACTACAAATGAAAAATAATAATAAACCAAAGAAAATGTGAGCACCTAAGCACTTCACAAACAATACTACATTAAAGAAAATCACAAATCATGATCAGGATCTGCCTCCATTATACAAAGAGAAATCCCACTGTAACAAACTCTCGATTCTTCAAACTAGAAGAAGAAGAAGAAGAAGAAGAAGAATCAGCATTTATATAGCGCTTCTCATACATCTCAAAGCACTTTACAAGCAATGCTAGACTGGTAGTGAAGTGAACTACCCTGATGTTGCCGAGGAAGGTTGGATAATCGAGGTACACTGTACAGTATATACAGTGTATCTCCCCTGTCAGTAAGCTCAGCCCCCACGAGGATGTCAGCGATGTCACAAGCCCCAACACTGACACCAAGCAGAGTTGCTCCTTCCCTTTCAGTTTTTACCACGTATATTTCAAACAAGTGGAGGATCTCTTACTGTCCTTGGATACTAAAAAGAGTGCTGGCATGGACTACATTGAACCCTTCTTCCTGAAAACAGGCTACTATTACCTGACTGCCCTTATCGACCATTTATTCAATACCTCTCTGGAACAGGGTGTGTTACCTTCGATCTGGAAAATTGCACACATCATCCCTCTGTTCAAGTCAGGTGACCCTAGTGACTTGAATAACTACTGGCCAATTTCTATACTTACTACCCTCTCAAAGCTTCTGGAAAAAATTGTTAACACCCAAATCAGGGAGCATCTGGAATCACAAAATCTCCTAAACACAGCTCAGTCAGGCTTTAAATCCAAACACAGTACAGTTTCTGCCCTTGCTTAAAGAAACATGTGGTTGCACTTTTCCTTGACCTCAGTAAGGCTTTTGATACTGTGGATTACAATATTATGCTTAACACATTGAGTAACCTTGGTCTGGATAGCATTGACCTAAAATGGTTTACTTGCTATCTTACTAATAGATTACAATAAGTTAAAGCCATGGGAGATTTATCTCTACTAAAATCTTTACTACGAGGTGTCCCGCAAGGCTTCATCCTGGGCCCTATACTATTCACAATCTACATCAATAACCTTGATTCGCACTTATGTACAGCTAACTTCCACTTATTCGCAAACAATATGGTCCTCTATACTTCAAATTCTTCTTTGGACGTGACTCATAAGGATTTACAGCATGATTTTGTTTCCCTTCAATACAAACTGCTAAAGTTTAAGCGTCTACTTAATGCCAAAAAGACCAAAGCTATAATTCTCTCACCACATGCCGTTTCAGGGCTGACAAGTAGCCATCAGATCCTTACTTTACTGAGTGAATCATTGGAAATTGTTGACAACTTTAAATACCTAGGATTCGGGCTTGACAATAAGCTCAATTTTATGTGCCACCTGAATGAGCTGTCAAAAGAATTAAGACAACGCTTAGGTATATTTTATTGCATTAAGCATCCACTTATCGTTGAAGCCAGGAAGAGACTAGTTCAAACAACATTCTTGCCACTACTTGACTACGCTGACTTTCTCTACAGCCATTGTCCTATCTCGGTGCTTTGCAAACTTGACACTCTCTATCATTGTGCCTTGAAGTTTATCCTTAACTCACTACTACGCACCCACCACTGCCTTCTGAACCAGGAGTTGGGATGGTCCTCCCTATCCTTGAGGAGGCAAAGAAATGCCTTCTTCTGGTTCTACAGGGCACTGACTGAAGACTGATACATTGCCAGTTTACATCTCTAGTTTTTTTAAGCATGCTAAGGGGTCTTATGGCCTGAGACGTTTCTCACTAATTTGCTTCCACATACCTAGAATAAGGACGCATCATGGTTCAGCTGCTATAAATTTCTCCCCTCCTTCTTTATGGAGCGCTACACAAAGAACCTTAAAGCTTTCAACCTTCCCAGGGCCTCTCACTTTCAAATCTTTGATAGCGGGTTACCTAAAGGAATCCTGCAATTGTTACATGTGACCCTCTTAGATCTCATAGCTCCAGGAACCCTCAAGACTTTCTAAGGCTTCATTCATCTCCCCCTTACTGTTTCACTCCTTCTACAGCAAATAGATTCCACCCCCTCCCTCTCACCTACTTTTTTGCCATCTCCCTCTACTCCTTTCTGACCTCTTTTTTTATTTATCCCAGGTCTCATCCTAGAAGCCTCACCGAGTAACTTTACTCTGGTGGGCAACTAGGCCAGCATTGTCCTAACCGTGGCCTAATTTTTGACTGTACTATATTCATTATGTGTTTACTTTATGTTTTATAGTTATTTATGCCTGTTACTGTTCCTTGTATGTAATTGCTTACTACGTATCTGCCTTTTTTGCCCAGGACCACTTTGAAAATGAGCCTGCTCAATGGTGTTATGCCTAGTTAAATAAAGTTTTGATTGATTGATATATATATATACATATATTCTTTGCAGAAAAAATTTGTTAATGCACTAGTTAGGGTTAATGTAACAAAAGTAGGGAAATGTGGTGATAGAATTCCAAACCCTAACACCCCACCCTCACTCTGCAGGCAGCAACAGGAAAAACCATTATGGTTTCACCTCTCCTGTGTCATCGCAAATCAGACATAGGATGTGCCTTGGGGTTGTCAGCCCTCACACTCACCCCATTCCTTCAGTAAATAAGTTCAGATATGTACAGTATATGAGAATAAGGTAAACATTATGGTTGACAACCCCAAAGCACACCCCATGCCTGATTTGTGAAGATACACGAAAGGTGAAATCATAATGTTTTTTCCTGTTACTGCCTGCAAGGTGTGGGGTGGGGTGGGGTATTAGGGTTGGGAACCCTAACACCACATTTCCCTACTTTTATAGCTTTAACCCTAACTAGTGCATTAGCAAAGTTTTTTGCCATGAATTTTCTTACTTTTTGAGACAGTATTATCTTATCCTCATTTGGCTATGGGAGCACTGGGCTCTTTGGGCCCTGCACTTCCATCCCTATGCTGGTGTGGATGTGCACATCCCAGAGTGCCCTGCACTTCCATGTCTGCCAAAACTTAAATTTCTTTCCTTCGGTGTATGGCTTGTTTATGTTCCAATGTGATCTTATAGGAATTTGCATTTTTTTTATTTTTCATGCTTTTTTATATGGCTCCTAAATCATTTTGGGGAATATGTGTTCTTCTTGTAGTACTCATTAAGACTGTGGTTTTGATATATAGATTGTCCCTTAAGTCCAAATATTGAGGGAGTTACGACTTGTTGAAGTTCAAATCTGGGAAAAGCTTAGTCCAAAATCTTTTTTTGTATGAAGGGATCCTTATTTGTATGAAACAAAACACCCATACAAAAAAAGGATGCCTTCATACAAAAAAGAAATGGGGAAAAAACTAAGTCCAAAATCTTTTTCCGTATAAGGGGTCCTTTTTAGCATGGACAGGAAAAGCATATGAAAAAGGATTCCTTCAAATGAAAAAAGAATTGGGACTTAGGTTTTTTCCGATTCTTCTTCTGTATGATGGGATCATTTTTCATACATTTTTTCATTCATATGAAAAAGAATGGCATTATATGAATAAAGATTGTGAACTTATTTTTTTTTCAGATTCTTTTTTGTATGAAGGGATCCTTTTTCATATGGCCTAATTCTTTTTTATGTGGTCATACGAAAAAACAGAAGCGAGTCACAAAAAAAGATTTTAACATTTAATAAAACACATTTTGGGGTAATTTTTCCAACAATTAAGTGCAGGATCCACCTAATGGGGTCTCAGTGACCATGATACATGTGTTGGTGTCTGTCCAGGATGTCATTTTTGTGGGTTTTGAACATTTATTTTTGGGAGAAAAAAAAACACAGAAACAAGATGGCAGCCATATGAAAAAGAATGTTTTCCTCACAAAAAAGGATTACCCCCATATGAAAAGGGATCCTTTTTGTACAGGCCAAATTCCTTTTTTGTTCCAAGCAGCTATCCAAAAGACTGTACTCAGCATGCTCAGAGCTGAAATGTTAAAATGTAATAACTTTGGAAAGGATTAATATTTTTTTTTACCAAACCAGTGAAAGGCACATTTGTGGGCCAAACCCTTTCTACCCTGAACATCTCAGACCAAAATTCCAAACCATCTGGACGATAGGAGGTTTGTTGTCTTCTCAGACTCTGGACTGATATAACTTTTTTCCTGGGTTACCCAACTTTGGCCCAGTTAGGCCACCTCTTCACCAGGCAATTTCCTCAGATCACTGAGTTAGAGTAGCTCAAAACTAACAAGAAAAGCATGATGACCAACTGGGATGGCCCTCAGTTTTATTTTATTTATTTTTTCTTGGCAGTGTTTTGTTTTGTGTTGGGCGGGTCACAGACCCAGTGAGAGTCAGGAGAGGCATGAGTGGGGGGGGGGGACTGCCTGCCAGACTACCTTTCTCAGGCTGCTAGATGGGCCTGGATCCTGCTTCGTGCTATGCTGGACATCTGAGCAGTGTCACTGGCAGCAGTACTGTGCCCCCCACTTTGAGCATTTATGGATATGCTACTATGACCACATGCTGAATTGTGCTGTGACCTGGGCCGCTGTGGATACAAGAAAGCAGAATTGGAAGGGCAGCTCTCATTTTGAGAAGGAATTAAGGAAACTTTTATGATGGAGCCAGAACAAGCAGAACAAGAGGACACTGCTGCCATGGATGGGTGCACTGGACCTCATCAGACCAAAGTAATATCCCCCTAGGCTTTCCTTTCTACACTACCCAGTAGTATCAGCCATCACAAAAGGTATGGGAGTGTGGAGAGGAGGCACAAGAGTGAGGAAAGGGTAGAGTTCACAGGCAGGGTGACTCTTTTTAACAGTCACAAAATAACTGTGTGCATTGTGTGGGGAAATTATGTAAATAAAATGGATTCCAGAAAGTTCAAGCACCCCTAGTTTCGATTGTGGTGTCAAGTACATTTCTTTGGCAAGTGCCCCACATTTTCACACATTGTGAAAGTTGGTACTGTATATCATATTTCAGTCTGAAAAGGGAGAGAATTATGCTTTGAGGGCTCTAGCTGAACCAGACTTAGTCCCACCTGTTTACATGTGTTTTTACAGAATGGACACTATTTACTTATTATATCTACAGGTTTTATAAAGCATAACAGTAAGTTTTGTTTTCTAAATTATAGACATCTTGACTCCAATCTATTATTCTGTGGACTTGATTTACTAGTAGTAAATCAAGTCTACAAAATAATAGATTGGAGTCGATATGTCACTAATTTAAAAAACGAAAATGACTATAACGCTCCAAAAATGTCTAGCTAATTATAATTTTTTTCTGAAGTAATGATTTTACAAAAACAAAACAAAAAAATTCTACAGTAATGATAACATATTTTATCCATGATAAAACCTTATTTTTACATATCTGAAATAATTTAGGATGCTGTTGGACCTTTGGCTTTGTGGTCATCATCTTTTAAGAAAAGTTGTCATGGTGCTGACTGCCTACAGCCAACGAAGGACGATAGGAGCCTTTTTGAAGAGATTCCCACCTGTTCTGTGAGCATTCCTTACAACTAATCAGCTACACTGCTAAAATATGTATCCAAGGGCTAAATCCCTCAGGTGCTCCCCCCACCCAACATACACACACACTGTGTTAGTCATCAGTCACATCGATACTGGCATGTCAGGCAGCTGATATGAAACTGTTGAACACTAATGTCAGCTGTGACTGACCGAATTGGATTGAACGGAAGACCAGACTAAGCAAAAGACTTAATAATTAATCTTTGATTCTCAGAGTTTTTCCAATTTTTTATACTTTAAAGAATAAAATCTACCATACTTGTAGTGTATAGTGTTGCCTCATTATTCTGGATGCTTTCCTACTCCATTTTCTCAGGCAACAGATTTTAGTATGGTCTATTAACTCATATAGGGGTCAAACTGGATTGCACTAAATAGGCTGGCCACTCTGCTGAGCAGATTACTTCTTTCTTTGGCCATAGCCACTGCATGGAGACACTGGCAGCCACAGCAATAAAGTGAGCCAATGTAGAAGGATACAGTCTGGAGAGCAGAGATTGGAGGACCCAAGGAAAGCGGGGCAGATTAGAAGAAATGACAGCAGAGACCAAACTGCCTGCTCCAACAGGTTCCAGTGCACTTTAGCAAGCCATCCCACAGCCCCAGGAGCAGCAACAAGGATCATCTGCCCACCTTGTTCCAGAGGCAGGCAAGGGTGCAAGGAGGGTAGGGCAGATACAGAGAAAAGAGGCAGATCAACCCTGAGCTAGACTAGGTTGTCAACCTTGAGCACTGAACCAGTCTTTTCTATTTGACACAGCAACAGGCAATACTCTTAGGCTCCAGCGCATTAAACAGATTGGTGAACCAGCAGGCATTTGCAGAAAGATTTGGGCCAGATGATGGTCTGATCATTCCTTGCAGAGGTAGAACCTTTATGGACAGCAGTCCCCACTCCAGTAGTCGGGCCAGACAGGTGGTGTTCTCCTGTACGAAGTGCCTTTCCCTCATGGAGGACATTACTGTTTCCCCAGAGACCATAAAGGGGCTGAAGAGGTCCCTCATCAGGAAGTGCTTCCATTTGCACAACTTCCCTTCAGGGACCAGCCTGTTCTGCCTCACATCCAATTTCCAGGAGGTGATCCCTAGTTGGGTCTGGCTGTAGCTGAGCAGGAAACTGAAGATCTGGGCCATGGGGGATCGAGGGCTTTGGGAACTGAGACAACAGGGCTACAAGAGGGGAGCCTGCTTTTTGATAGACAACTTTATCAATACTGTGAACATCTTGTAACAGCTGACTGTACTGTAGATTGTCTGTCACTGTTACAACACAGTCTTTTTTAGATCTGATTGATGGTATTGCTGCTGGGTTAAAACAGTGGGATGTGTAGCAATTAAAATATAAGGAAAAAATAACAATCCTATGTATCTGCAGTTTCATTCTGTAAATTAGTTTCAAATTAATTTGCAGCATGAAAGCTGCAGCTATGCTGTTATGTCATATTTGGTATAATGTGCATACCTCTTTTCCTACTAACAACAATGATTTGAATTTAAGATTGTGGAATGCACTTTTCAAATCATAAGAACCAAAATCTGCCTTTAATTTTGTGCCAACTCCAACTGACAGGAGCTGCTTGACTATCCCTGTTGTCCTTACCAAAAGTGTCTCCTGACTGTAAGGTTTTTATGTACAATACATACCTATGTGTGTGCATCTATGTGGGTAGATATGTCTGCATGGCACTGGGAAGCCTGCATTTAATTGCTGGCAAGGGATCACAGTACAGATGGCAGAGTAAAATGGGAACTGTATAATTCACAAAAAACTGAAGGCTCAGGCCTTGGCGCGATGGCCTAGGTGACATTTGCAGTTCAACTGATACGCTGTCACCAATGTGAGAGACTTGACTTTTATTTTCTCTAGGCACAGCACCGAGGGTTTAAATGTCAAGTAACAACCAGGTCAGTGCCAACTCTGAGATACTACACCAGGTATAGGACTCTAACTAAGCTGCTCATTTTGAGTCTCATCTCTGCTAAGGAAGGAGCTGCTGATCTTTTGGGGTCCAGAACTGTAGCACAGCACCCTCAAACTCGAACGTTCTTGTATACCTACCTGCTCATTGTTAATAACGTGTCCAGTCCTTGCATGCCCCTGGTTACAATCCAAGCATTTTCACTATCTGTCCTCTCTGTTGCTTACTGTCTTAGTTCTGTGATTACACACATGAAAGCACCATGTAACGTATGCTAGGAAGTACAGTACCTTCAATCTTCTGACACCCGTCTGTCTACTTGGGTCATACAGCCGAGGTCTGCAAATGATCCGAACCCAAGGAGTGGCCATCCCTTAGTACAAGAGACTGACACCACGTCTCATTATGCAAAAGCAACCTTTCTGACATTCTATAAATCAACGAAATAGTTGGAGCTGCTACTGCTTCTATTAGTTATTAAATGAGCTGCTTGCCTCATTGGTAAATAAAGACAGAGACCAAGCCCCATACAGCTCCAACTTCCACAGCTCTTACAGCTATATTTGAGTTTTTTTCAGGCTATCAAGTCACATGAGATATTAGACTAATGGGTCCCTTTGCAGATGCTCTGCTCTATTTTATTCCAACATATCATCCCCAAATGTGCAATTCCAAAAGATTGATGTGCCCTAATCTTGGGGTCAGCACCTTCAATTTAGTGCCCTGCTCTGTGTCTCCTGCTGTCCTGTTACTGTCCTTGGCCATAGAGCAGGTAGTGGATGAGTTATTTGTTCTAGGCGCTGCACTGGGGGGTTTAACTGTTGAGTAATAACAAGGTCAGTGTCAGCTCCAAGATACTATATCTTTACAGAGAGAGACTCCTGAACTCAGGGAAAAAAACAAATAGGTAGATAGAGAGAAACATTATCAGCGCATTGCTGGCACATAAGTGGGCAGTCCATCTCCATCTACAGCTGCAGATGTCAAGAAAGTCCTGCTGTTCTCTCACTGAGAACATGGGATACTGCTACTCCCACTAAACTGGGCCCCTTGGATTTTGGGGTACCCAGAAAAATATTTCTGGCCATTCTTTTTAAATAAACACCAGAATCTAGCTAAACAGATCCCATTAACCTAGGTTTAAGGTGTTTGTTTTTTCACAAATCGTTATTTTGTAGGTATTTTTCACATTTTTCCATTGAAAATAAATGATATCCATCACAAACCATAAAGAAAATCCATTCATAAGAGCCATTTTCAGGAGCACCACAACTTACGCAGACATGATGGCGGTCATTATTTAGTTCAGCTCCCTGGACATCGACCTTGAACTAAATTTTTACTCAGATTCCAGCACAGGCTTAATTTGCTATTGGTAAGGGAATGATAGTGACAGCTTATGGCATCTACAAAAAACAAAAATCGGCAGTCAAAATTTCAGTTTGGGGCTGCAGAACTACAGAAGGATCAGCGAGGTGGCCCAGATACTCACGCGTGCCAGCAAGTCCCAGTGGCAGCATTGGAAGAGCCCGAAATGTCTGTGCTAGAGCGCTCGCTGGTGGGGGTGCCATCCACTTTGGAAACCATGCAACATGAAATGAGAGCCAACTTTACAAGCAATACGGCCCAAATCATGCATTTGCAATCAGTGGTGGCTGGCCTTACTGAAACCACAACAACTCACTCCACGCATATTGGCGAACTGCAGCAAAGGGTAAGCGATCTTGAGGATTCATTACACACTTTGACCAGGGAGAGGACCAACTATGTGGAGACCATAGCAGAGCTTCGGGAGTGAGTGGATGACCAGGAGAATCGCTCTCGCCACTCGAATCTCCATATCGTGGGTCTCCCAGAGGGAATGGAGGGGAGAAATCCAGTGACCAGTGTGCACCAGTGGATCATAAAGAACCTCAAACTCCCTCTGGAGGCTGAAAAATCTGAAATTGAATGGGCGCACAGAGTGGGTCCCCCTCCTAAACCAATTGATCATCTGCAGCACTGCCTGATTAAATACCTGCGCTACCCGGAAAAAGAACTGATTGTAGCTGCAGCCAAAAAGCAAGAGTCAATTATGTGTGGCAACTCCAGAGTGGTGATCTATCAGGATTATAGTCGAGACATTCAGGGGAAGCGCCACAAATTCAATGCGATGAAGTCTAAACTCCATGCTATGGGGTAGTTGTTCTCCTTTTCCTACCTGATAAAGCTCAGGATTGATTGGCCTGGAGTGCCCCCTAGATTCTTCACAAACTACTTGGATGCAGAAAAATGGGTCTCCAAGGTGGTCAGACAGGAGGAAAGAAGATCCCCCCAACTAGGTGATACCCCATGGCAAACTGAGTCACTGTGAAGTCTGTCTTCTCTAAAATTGTAAATATATGCTGCGTTCAATCAGAGGGGGCCTTTGACTTACCGGGGTGAGGGAGCACTAAACCAGGCACTTTTCCATACTTTCTTGCTCCTTGTCATTTCTTTGCTGAAACCAGGTTGAATGCTTCAATCAGTGGTCCCCTGATGAGCACGGCCCTGTTCTAGCTGGCGCGGTCATCTTTATTTGCTGCATCACACCACATGGTGACTGGAAGGCCCTGGAGCACAGTAATAAAAACTCTAGGTGGGTTTGTTCACATCCATTGCATTGTTGAATGAAACATGGCTGTTAAATGCCAACTACTATCTAAGAGGGGATGACTGAACAGTCGGGGGAGGAAAGTTAGGTAGAGCATGTTGCCGGACTATAAACTCAGCAAATGGACACCATGCTCTGAAACTGGAGACAGTAGCTATCAACCCCACCAACAGCACCCCTCAGAGACACTACTAGAGAGACTGATCACTAGCTCTCCACGATGGTCAACCCAACCACATCACGGGATGTGGGTGCCAGTGGGTGGCTTCTTCTCAATGGTACCAGTCTCCTGGGATTAAACATTAGGGATGTGCCGAATATTGACATCGATTGCTGTATTGCATTTTTTAATGAGGATGGGGGGGACAAAAAAGCACAGTAGGTTTTTAGTTTCTTGCATATTGTTATACAGGGGTGAGAATGAATAGATGTGATTGATAACATATTTAACCTTCTGGAGGGGGCGTTCAGATGAATGAAAACAGAACCAGTTCTAATGATTAATATTAGGGTGGGTAGAGACAGCATGGTGGGGAATTTGTTAATGGCCTTCTTGCACGTTTTAATGGGGTGGGGATAATAATCAAAGGAGCTTGTCACACCTACCTTGCAATGTGATATACATGGGTGAGAACTGATGGAAAAGAAGGTTAATTAAACCATGGACCTCGAACAACAACCAATCACAACAGCAAGCTGGCACCTTACCTCTATTGTAAATCCTCTGATAATCACTGCAAAAGGTGCCAGCCAGTCGCATGTTTAAAAAAACAACCCGACCCTGAAATCACGGAACTCCAACCGCCATCTTGTTTCCCCGCTAAGCGGGGATCACAAAACAACACCTCCATACATCGGAAAAATAGAACGAAAATAGTGCGTAAGCCTGAATCACTAACCATAAACAAGCTTTTTAACTGTTTCCCCCCAACCACTTCCACCCAGCTCATCTCAAAATAATGTTTTTCTCCGTTTGACTCCTCTCCGTTTCCAGTATACTCCCTCTCTCTCTCCCATACAGTCCCTGTCTCATTTTTAAATCCCCGCTCTTGCTGTATCAATGGCAGCATGAAAAAAAAAAAAACAGTAAACAAATTCCCCTGACTATAACAAATCCCCCCCCCCAAGTCCATTTTCACCACGCAAACAGTAATCTGGAAGCTGTATGATGGCAACACAACGGGTAACAACATGCCACACAGAGATGGGGGAACTACTTTTTTTTAGCATGCAACAAATACACTAAAATTCAAATGAAAAACCTAATAAAACACTTTTATTTTATCCTATTAAAAAAAGGAACAAAGTATAATCTCAATAAGCCACTCAAGTGTGTGGGTTACGGGAGGATTTACCATGGCTGGCGAGGATTTACCCACGGCAACCACGCCAGCCATGGTAAATCCCCGCATAACCCATACCCTCTCATGGCTTATTGCTTAACTAACTCATCATGTTGGGGGGGTTCAGGTTGCTTAGACAAAGATGCTGTCACTAAGATTGACAAAAGAGTGAGCAGGGGTAGCATGGAGGGGACCATCGATACAATCATTACAAGTGTCGTTATCACATGTTTGCCTGCAGGTTAATAGGCAGTTTATAGGGTAGATTAGAAAGGAAGCTCCCTAAAATGTTTGTTCGGAGCACAAATCAACTGTGAAGGAATGTCTGTTGAAACTTGGGGTAGGGAGGGAGGGAAGCGGGAGGGGGTAAATCAAGGGACAGGGGAGGCAAGAAGTGTGGACCAGCTGTTTATGTCTATGTAAGGACAAGACACTTGGTGTTCAGCTTTTCTTTCCAGGGTGACAGCAGCCAGCCTTGGCAAACACCCAAGAAGAGAGAAGTCCATGAATATTAATGAGCCAGTAGTTAACACTATTCAGAATGTTGCTGGAAGACCTTGCAACTCTAAAGGTGGGACAGCAGGTAAAGGAGATTTGTTGCTTAAATACATGACCGTAATGGCATATTAGCTGTTACAGTGCAAGTAGATGCCTGTGCTGGAAATGGAATGGATATGCGGAAATGTATCTCATTAACTCGCTAGCTAATCAGATGCCCAACTCACACACACTACTTGCCATCTACGTAAGAAGGGACAATGACGGGGCATTTGGGAGCCCAGTCAGGGGAGGGAGGGGAGGGAGGGGGAAATGAGATGTTATATTGCACAGTTGGCAATTTTGGTTGGGGTTTTCTATTTTGTTATTCTTAGGGGAGGAGGGGAGAGCAGCTGGGGGGGAACAAAAAATAAGCAGAATGGGTACATGCATGATACTTGTTAAGCAACATTACTTTGTCATCGTATTCCTTGGTAGGAGAGACGGTATGGTGGATATCGTGCTACCCTACATCGCTGACCATGGGTAGTTCAGTAAAGGTGGTAACATGGAATGTTAATGGATTAAAGTCAGTGGTGAAAAGAAGGAGGGTGGTGACTGAAATGAAGTGGGGAAAGGCTCAGCTAGTACTCATGCAGGAGACACATCTGTCACAGCAGGAAGTACTAAAGACAGAGGGAAGTATGGGGGGGTAGTGGTTTCAGCCTGCTTCTCAACCAAAGCCAGAGGGGTATCAATATGGGTGCCAAGAGGCACTAGAGTTAAAATACATAAAGAACTTAGAGATCAGCGGATGATATGTCTTGGCCAACCTGACAATGGGGGGGGGGGGCGGCTCCATGTCAGTGAGCTCAATATATGCCCCAAACGTAGAAGACCCGGGATTTTTTCAAAAGCTGGCCCTGGACATGTCTGCCCTCCTGAGTCCATGGATACTGGGGGAGATTTTAACTGTGTGAGGGATACGACATTGGACAGGTCAAACCCTGCTTCAGTACAGATAACAAAAAATGCTGCAACCTTGGGGGAGGTTGAGAACACCTACTCTCCGGTGGATGTTTGGCGCCACCAGAACCCGACCAATTGAGACTACAGTTTTTACTCCCATGCTCATCACTCTTATGCTAGATTGGATCAGGTTCTGATCAGCGCCCCCCTCCTAGGCACTGTGGGACAGGCCTGTTACTTTCCAATAATGATCTCTGATCGTGCCCATCTCTCTGTACCCGTGGACCTGAGGGAAGGGGGACTTCCCCCAGAGAACCTGGCACCTAGACCCAATCCTATTAAAAGATGGTCATTTTGTCACATTTATGACCAATACACTGGAGGAGTTCCTACTGCACAACAAAAGAGGGGCGCCGACACATGCGACCAGATGGGAGGCTATGAAAACCTATATTAGAGGGCAAGTTATCTCTTACTCGACACATGGGAAAAAGAGACTCAGAGAGAGAGATCGGTAGAACAGCTTAGACATCAAATTGAGGCTTACAAAGAAGCACACATGAGAATGCCAACACAACCCCTATACAGAATAATACAGAAATTAAAATGGAAATTCACTCTCTTGAACACTGCCAAGATTGAGCAGTCTATCTTTCTGTCAGGGGTAGGTGCATACTTTGATGGGGATTAGGGAGGGAGGTTTTTGGCATGGCAGTTGAAGAAGAAGAAGGTGGGGATAGGGCTATTAACCAAATCCGGACAATAGATGGGGATATGACAACATTCACCTCTGAGATAGGGGCAGAGTTCGTGAAAGTCTATCATAAGTTACATACATCTGAAGTGACCTTGACACCACAACAAATACTGGCCTTATTTGCCAAGGCCCCAACCCTATAACTGTCCCCAACTAGGGCAAAAGAGTTAGACAACCCCCTAGAAAAGGTAGAAATAAAAACTGCCACAGAATCCTTAAGTGAAGGGAAAGCCCCTGGCCCAGATGGGTTACCTATCAACTTTTAGCCCTACTCACAGACCCTCTGTATGATGCACTGCAGGAGGGGATGGTAAGAAGCATCATGCCCCAATCAATGAGAGAAGCCACTATTACAATAATCCCCAAACCGGGTAAAGACCCTACACTATGTGCCTCATACTGCCACATATCTCTGCTTACAGCAGACTACAAAATTCTGGCAAAGGTGTTGGCGGCATGGTTGGAGCCTGTTCTCCCCTCCTTATTCCACATGGATCAAATTGGGTTTGTGCAGGGCAGACAGGGGAAGCATAACATTAGAAGGACATTAAATGTACTATATGCCTGGGGTAGAATGGCTACCAAGCATGGGGCAGCAATATTGGCACTAGACACCGAGAAGGCCTTTAATAGGGTAGAATGGGGGTACATGTTTGAATCCCTTAAACGCCAAGGTATGGGACCAGGGATCCTAAAATGAATTAAAGCCCTATACACTGCAGCTACTGCCCAGATTTTGTTGAATGGAGCCCTGACCACCTCGTTTGCCCTAGGGAGAGGTACTAGACAGGGGGTAGCCTGTGATGTTGGCGCCTGAACTAACGTGCCATCTGAAATGGTGAGGCATTGTGGGTGAAAGCCCGAATGGCGATGGGGAGGGTAGGGTGACCAGATGTGGTGGGGTGGGCTGTTGCAGCGACAGGATGTTGCTATAGGTACATGCACATGGGGGGGAGCTAGCATGGACTGGGAGGGGGTGGAGGGGATGTAGGGGCGGGGCTGTGGTTGGCTGCCGAGCTGTGCCATTGTGTCGGGGGTTGGTGTCCAGTTGCGGTGTGGGAGGTACTGGGTTCAGGTCTGGGTCTGGGCGCTACTGCAATTTTGTTGCGCCAAGCCCGAAACTTGCATTTTTTTTGCTTTTGCCCCCCTGACATGCCCCCCCCCAGAGTTGAGAATCCTTTAGTAGGGGGGTATGGCAAAGCCCCCCACGTGTTGGGGGGTGCAGCCCCCCAACAGAAAGCAATAATCCTAAGTCCCCAGCGCCATTCTTCCATGCACCAAGGATGTCGCGATAATGCGGCTCGCCATTTGGCAGTCGCCATCATCACATAGAATCTAGACAGAGCTGCCCCATGTCCCTGTTCTTTATGTATTGGCACTGGAGCCACTGGCTGCTGCCATTAGGCCCACATGGGGGTCCAGGGATTTTGGGAGGGGGACATAAAGTAGCATTGTATGCTGACGATCTGCTGTTATACCTGAAAAACCTGGTCAAGGATCTCCCCTTAGTACACAGCCTCCTGAGAGAATTTGGCTTAACTACCAGGGCACAAAGTGAATTCGACAGAGTGAGCTCCTCCCTGTAGGACACCTGAATAGACTTCAACTGTCCCAGGTTCTTGGGGTTGATGATGGTTAATAAATTAAAATATCTGGGGATCCTGCTGTCAGCAAAATTAGGAACCTTATATGCCATTAACTATGGCCCCTTAGTTAAGAAACTGGGAGAGAACTGTGAGAAATAGCAGAATCTGCCCCGACTCTCATAGGAAGAATAATATGGTGAAAATGATGATCCTCCCAAGATGTTTGTATCTGTATCAGTCATTGCCAATAAATGTGCCACTGTTGCACTTTAAACAAGTAAATGCCCTAGTGCACAGCTTCATATGGAGAGGGAGAGCAGCCAGAATTAAAAGGTCAATTCTCCAACAGCCTCCTAGTAAAGGGGGGTTGGGACTCCATAATTTCCAACTATACTTCTGGGCGGCTCAGTTGGCATTCCTTCCCGGAGGCCTGGGAGCCTGGGATGTGGCATGGGTTGCTATGGAAGAGGAACTGATGGGGGTGCTCATGCGGTTTCAATATCTATCGGGAGGCTTGGGATTGAATGAAAAGATGAACATAGTAAACCCCTGCACCCTAACAATGATCAAAGCTTGGAAATTGGCACATGGTAGGCTGCGGTATGTTCCTGGACAGGGCCAGTCACCATACACTGATCTGATCACAGCCATGAGAAGCAGGGGTGTATACACTGTACATATGCATCAGAGATTGAGGCAATGGAAAATTAAAGGATTAGAGCATGTCCTGCAACTATTTGAGGGGGGTAGGATCCTAGAATTTGTGGAGGTGAAAGCTAAATGGCCCATACACCCGGGGGACTACTTTGTATACCATACACTGTGACATAGGCTTGGGGAATCCCTGTGCCCATCGAATAACTGGGCAGACCCGACTCCACTAGAGGAGGGGCTGTACAATCCCCACCCGGGTGCTAAACCACTGTTTGTATTATATCACACCATGCTGGGACTTGGTTTGGAGATCTCCCTATCCATCAGAAGTGGAAGACTGGTTTTGTTCACATAAACTCATCCTTAACCACAAAAAAACTAAAACAATGTTGTTCCATGGAACCCACAACAAGTACAAGGACCATGAGCACATAATTAACAACCATGAAGGTGTCGTCCTTGAGCAGGTCGATATGTTTAAATATCTGGGCCTGATCCTTGACTGCTCCCTCTCGTATATCAAACACATTGACAATATTGCTAAAACTGTGAACTCCCGCATAGGGCTACTATACAAGCATAAACATTGCCTAATGGCTGAAGCCTTGAACCTCACTATCCAGAGCTCTGTTATCTCAACTATTGACTATGGGCTCGTTATCTATGGATCCGCTACTGATACTGCACTCCAGCACATAGCTGTAGCCCTTAATAAGGCATGTAAACTCCTTATTTCAGCTGCCTGCCTTTCTCACACATGTGACATTTACGAGCAGGCTAACTGGCTCCAGCTATCCAGCAGGCTAAAGTACCAGTCCTGCATCCTAGCTAAAAAGACATCACTGGGCCTTATGCCCCCTGGAGTCCAATCAATATTGACCCCACAGCGTGTCTGCTGCCTAACTAGAAGATTGGACAGTCTAACCTTTACAATACCTCGCTGCCGGATCTCTCAAGCTCAGCATTCTTACCTTGCCAGAGCCTCCACCTGGTTCAACTTGCTGCCTACAGAAATCTCCAGCATTGCTACGATTGGTGCTTTTAAGTGTAAACTATGTCAACACCTCATAGCTAGTGCCTTCTGTGATTGCTTCTTATAATCCTCTCTAGGCATACTACCCTCAAGCATCCCTCCTTACTGCCTCAGCTCCTCCTCCTCCTCTCCTACCCCATTACTGGGTATAGGATGAATCTGTCTCCTCTTCCTTTTCGTCCCCCCCATTCCTTCTCCCTTGCTATTCCCCATCTACCACATACCTAACACAATGCCCTCCTTATTTCTCTCCTCCTCCCTCTCTCGCTCCCATACCACCCCTTCACCACCACTCTTCTTTCTCTTTTCCCACTAACCCAGTCCTAACAAAGCTTCACTGAGCCACCTATGACTTGTACTGTATAAGTAACTCGCAACGCAATTTCTTGACAATGCCTTTGGCTGTTATTATTGTAACCTTACTTGTCTTTTATTTTTTTGTAAGTTCCATTGTAATGATTAGACCTTGGAGCAGTCGTTGGCAGCTGAAACAGTCAGTTGCAATTAGTTGCAATTGCACTGGATTGCAGTCATAAAACAGTGGAGTTGAAATCCACTGCAGCTGACGATTCTATGACCCATCCAGGTTTGTTTTTGGTGCACTGCAGTGTGTTTTCTTTTTTCTTTCCTGGGGAGGGGGGCCAGAGGGGCCATGAATATCTAACGGTCCTCAGCTTCCAGCACCAAGCCTTACAACCAATAAAACGCACCCCAGGCTCCAGAGCATGAAGCATCCACTAATTAGGAGCAATAGAAGGAGGAGCCAGGAGCTTGAGAGTATCTGTGACTGGCTGCATGAGGTGGTAGGGAGAGCATGCCTAGGTAGGAGAGGAGACTGTCAGGAGAGGAGGCATCTGTGTTGGTGTGTTGGCAATGGAGTGAGCAGTGTTTTTCTGTATAAATGAAGTTTGGCAGTTCAGCCTTTAATTTAAAAATAAGTTAACTGTGTCCACTGTCCTGATGTGTCCGGTGCCTGGAGAGAGACTAGTATGTGGCTGTTCAGGTCGCAGTCAGTTCTCCAGCAAAGCCAGGCAGCAATCATGCGAAGGCAGCAAGTTAGTGGTCTGGTCATGCTCGGAATCAGCCCATGACCCCATCGGCTGGGCTCGTCGGGCGATTCACACTCAGTCTTGGTCAGGTCTTAAGAGTCGGCGAGGAGTCGGAGGAGGAGTGGTAGGTGCACTAGTTCCACTGCGTGGAGTACCAGAGTGGGGACATGGGTCTGGGTTGGGGACTGACTGTGTGGGTTGGGAGTAGGGAGCACACAGCACCAAAAAAAAGCACTGGCACCACCACCAAGTAGAGCAGCAGCCTGAGCCATGGAGCCACCCAACGACGATGACCTAATCATCACCCGACACCTGATCGAACTGGCAACAGGCTACTACAATGAGCAAGGTACTGTATGTGATGTGCATGTAAGGCCCGCCAGGGCTAGGCAGTGGGCAGTAGGCAGTAGGAAGGAGGAGGATGGTCTCTCACAGACTACTCAGTCTGTCAGTCTGCTGTATGCCTTGATGGCTTGTCTGGCTGGTTGAGAGTTTGGGGGCTGTGGGGCCTGGGGGGGGCCGAACTTGAGAAGCCAAGGCGATCGATCAGCATCGATCTACTGCTGGCAGCCCGGCTGGGCTCTCTCTGACTGTGGTGGCATTGTGAGTAAGTCAGACTCCCCACAAGGTTGAGGAGCAGGCCAAGTGCAGGTGGTCGGTTGGTGAGTTCCCGGACCCATAGGAGGCCGAAGCACAGAGCATAGTTGGTTGGGTCCAATGGACAAAATGTTCTTTGTTTGTTGCTTACTGTAGGAATCAGATAGACTAAATATTAAAGTCCTCATGGCAAGATGAATAAAATTTTACAAAACACATTAGTGTACATGCTGAAAGACAAAATAAGTTCAGAAACTATGTCAGAAAATGCATGAGTTGTTTTAGCTTTCAATTTAAACTGTGGATATATCTCAGTTCTGGTACACCATACAAGAGGTATTTCTTGGGGTCCTCCCTCAAACTGTTTTTAGTCTCACAGATTCTATGACTACTGGTAAACTAACATATATTGATGGCTAGCTCTGCTTGCAAAAGGGTATCTTCTAGCTTTTGTGGGGTGTTTAAGAGGCCCTACCTATACTGTATTTTAGACTCACAGTTCTTTTTCTAAGTGACTAGTATTAATGCTGCTTATTTTTCTATACCATATACTGTTTTACTAGCCTGTTTCATCTTGTTACTTTCAGGGGCTTAGTATATTTTGTTGTTATTTTGACTGGTTACTGTGCTTTAGTGGGTCCTTACTGTGTGTAGATTTGTTTCTCTGTACTCTGTATTTGCATTTTAAACAGCAGCCAGCTTCTTAGCTGCTGCTGCCTAGTTGTTGCTTCCTCCAACATATGCAATACCTCACCTGCCCCAGAGTTGAGGGGCATAAATAATTCCTTTTGTTTCTGCCCATTTATGAAGCTACAATGCTGCTAAATCCCAAATGCTAAAAACAGAGCTGCTTCCTGACCTTAACCCACTAACCCACCCCTATGTAGGCACATGCAGCCCCATTTTGTGATGTCAGAAGGTGAAGGCTGTGTGTGCACGTGCCCCATTGATTTCAAGGTGGGGGACTTTTCCATACATTTTATTAACTGTTATAGTCAAAATGTTAATAAAAAAAGATACAAAGTAAAAAAGTTGACAAACAAGGCACCAAGGCTGGACAACATTCACCCCCAGGGTACTGAGAGAGCTGGCAGAAATCCTGGCGGGGACCTTGGCAAACCGGTTCAATGCCTCCCTGGTCTCACGAAGTGTACCTCAGGACTGAAGGATGGCTCACGTGGTACCCCTCCATAAGAGCAGTCCCAAAAATGAACCAGGAAACTACAGGCTGGCAAGCCTTACATCCATTGTGGGAAAAGTGATGGAGACAATACTGAAGGAAAGGCTGGTGTCCCTTCTGGAGACCAATGGGCTGCAGGATGTTAGGCAGCATGGGTTTGTTAAGGACAGATCCTGTCAGACCAAACGGGTTATTACTATGACTGGGTAACTAGACAGTTGGACAAGGGCTATGCAGTGGATGTCCTGTTTCTGGACTTCAGTAAGGGATTTGACTCAGTGTCATATGGGAGACTGGGTAGTAAGCTGGAAGGTAAAGGTTGCAGGGGAGAAAATGGTGGGATGGGTAGTAAACTGGTTACAGGGAAGGCAACAAAGGGTGGTGGTGAGATGGGAGCTCTAATCTCAGAGGACAGTGACAAATGGAGTACCACAGAGCTCAGTGCTGGGACCAGTGTTGTTTGGGTTGTTCATATCAGACATCTCAATGGGCATCAAGAGCAAAATCAGTTTGTTTGCAGATGACACCAAGATTGGAGCAGCAGTGGATGACCTAGGAGGGTAGCATTGTTTGCAGGATGATTTGTCAAAACTGGAGACCTGGTCGGATACCTGGTAGTTGGGGTTCAATGCCAAAAAGTGCAGGGTGCTACATTTCGGGACAAAAAAAACAAGAAGGAGCTACCAGCTGGGGGGGGGGGGTCAGCTAGCCATGACAGAGGAAGAGAAGGATCTGGGGGTGTTTATAAAAGGCTCAATGAACAACTCAGCACAATGCAGAAAGGCAGCTGCAAAGGCCAACAAAATACTGGGTTGTATTGCCGGAGTATATCTTCAGGGAGAGGGGAGGTGATCCTGCCGTTGTATAGGTCACTGGTTAGGCCACACTTGGGAGTACTGCATGCAATACTGGCGCCCATACCTGAAGAGTGACATTAAGTTACTGGAGGGAGTGCAGCACAGGGTAACAAAGATGATCCAGGGACTTGGGGACATACCCTATGTGATCAGGCTGAGGGAGTTGAACATGTACTCACTGGAGGAGAGGAGAGACGGGGGGATATGATTGAAACTTCAAGTACATAAAGGTAATAAACAAGACAGGTACAGAGGGACTATTCAAGTTAAGGGGGTAGGGACACTTGAGGTCCCGATCTCAGATTGGAGGGGGGAAGGTTCAGGAGGGAAATGAGAAGACCGTTTTTTATGGAGAGAGTGGTGTCTGGGTGGAACGCGTTGCCTGCAGAAGTGATATCCTGTAGAACAGTGAACTGCTTCAAAGGGGGATAGGATAGGGTAAGAGGGAGGGTCAAAGGAGGGAGGGGAAGCTGCAGTATAAGGGTTGCTAACTGCACACTCAAGCAGACTCGATAGACCATAAGACCTTTATCTGCTGGCAAATTCGTATGTTCGTAAACTACTACATAATAAAATTCAACAATGGTGAAAGTTGAAAAAATTGGTTGGATTTTCTTCAGTTAGTTAAAGTCACAAATTTCAAACTGGTTGGAAAAATCAGTCATGATGTGTGGTAAGTAAGTCATAATTGTTTTTTCAACTGACTCCGGGTCTAGTAATGATCATGTTATGTACCTTATTGTCCTTATTGCCTTGATGTGGAACCTTTGTAAAAGTGCCCTCAGCTCAAAGATGTCATCCGAAATACAAATAAATAAATAAATCATACAGAGATGGGAAAAAGATCTAAGCATCGCTAAAGACGAACACGCTTGGGACCTGGCAGTGAAGCACCTTAACACTTATTCTAGAAATAACAGACCGAGGCAGGTACAGCTTAACTTCCTATACAGAATTTACCTAACACCCACCAGGCTCCTTGCTATGCACTCTGAAAGCTCACATAAGTGCTCGAAATGCCAGGGGGGATCATGCAGACCTATTGCACATAACATTGACATACCTGAGGGTTGCACCTTTCTGACATGAGATCTACAGAGTAATGGGGAAGGTACATGCAAAGCGTTTATTATGCTCCCCACTTGAGCTGTTATTGGGGGCTGACCCAGTGATTACATAGGGAGAGGGTACACACCCTTTATAGGGAATAGCCCTAGTAAACGCAAAAAAAACATTAGCTCAAACATGACTGTTTGTGATGTCTCCTACGACTCAGCAATGGATCAATAACATGAAACAGTGCCTCACCTTAGAAAAGATACAACACACTGCCAATGGTACTAGGGATCAATTTGAGAAAATCTGGCTGCCATTAGAGGAGGCAATAGGGGGATGGGACCTTCTCTGTGTAGGAACATGGCACCTTATGGGGCTTGTGTAGGCCCCAGACCCAACCCTTGTTGCATATATAACATAGGTCCCATAGCCTTAAATGTAGTGCCAGACTATTTATTTATTTATTTATACTTTCGGAGAGACCTTTGAGTGTGAGCTTCTTTTACAAAGGTTCCATATCATGGTGGACAAATAGGACAATACACATATACATTTTTTTTTTACAGAAAGCCTGCTTAATTGGCATTCAGAAGCAATTACATCATAGTTGGACAAATTATGTACAAGAATTATAACAGAACTTGAAGGGTTTTAGTAACAGGATTAAATGCACCAATTTTAAACCAGTTTTAAACCCCCCTGCCCCCTACCCGCAGTGACCTCCAGGATGGGCTGTTAGACTGAAGCTGATTCTACTGAGAAGCAGTACGATATTTTTCCAAAGGTAGTGGGCTAGTTGTAAATAAACCAGAGGGTGGGTTTGAAATCACTCCCGGAGGGTGGGAGGAGGGCAGTGGGATGGGGTGCAATGGGGTGGGGGGTGGTGGTAGTAGCACAAAATGCCTTGTCTGTTTGGGGGTGGGGAGGGGAGAATGTGGAGAGGCCTAACTGCATACAGACAAGAGCTGAATTGAGTAGCTTACTTACACACTTGTCTGGGCTGGGAAGGGGAGATGCTCAAAGCCCCAGCAACAGGTTGGAAGGAGCCCGGGGGCCCTCTCCTGCATCGAACTTCCTCATGGGGGCAACAACCTGTATATCCTACACTAACTCATTTCTTAACTCTCATAATTGTGATTATTATTATTGTCTCTGGCATTCTTGCAGTCACCTTGGGCCAACAGTGGATATTTGCCCCGCTCTACATCACACAAGCACTCATCACTATGGATACGCAACTTAGGAACAGAGCGGTTTAACCTGTATCTCCTATGAAATGCTAAGGAAATGAAAGGATGTTAACTGTTATAACTGTACCGACAATGCTGAAAAAGATGTATATGTAACTGTTTCAACTGTATTGTTGTTTTTCTCAATAAAAATGTTTTACAAAAAAAAAGAGCCATTTTCAGTCCTTAACACCTAAATTATGTGAACCAAAAATGCTCTCATGAACCAAAAAGTTTTGTTTTTTATCAGAGGATTATCCAAAAATACTGAGTATGCAGAGAACATTTTTTTTTAAATCCTTATAACTCTGGAACTGTTTAATATTTTTTTCATGAAACCTTCAAAAGGCACTACATTGGCACAGGTCACTTCTACCCTGAACATTTTATGAAAACATTCCATACTGTCTAGGCTGTGCATGAGAGGAAAACAAAAAATCATATTAAGTGCCGACCACACTGCTGGCGGAGTGGCAAGACGTCCGCTTGCAGCGCCAACATCCTGGGTTTGGTGGCAGACTCGGGAGTCAGAGGGCTGGCGGGGGGAGAAGGACTGAGCATCTCAGGGACTACTACCCTTCTCCAGGGAAGGGGCTAATGTTTTCAGCACAATGTGGACCTCTGGCGGAGGCTGGGGAAACACCACTGCCAGCGCCACATGCTCGGGGGGCGGGGTGGATGCAGGCATCCTTACATGCTCCCACGCCAGGTGAATCTCCTCATACCAAAAAAATTCAGGGGCCCATTCATGACGGCCCCTGCCTTCACTACTGCTCACACTGAGGTCAGTGTCTGCTGGGGGAGGAGTCCTGCTTCTGTGGCCCCGCCCTGGAGGGCAAGCCAGGGTACAAGTCTGTGTTCCTTAGGGAGGGGATGCCCACTTGGTGGCTCTACCTGAGGAGGTAAGCCCGGGCATGAGGGGGTGGCAAGTGGGTTGGGGGCCAGATCCCCGATATGGGGGGGGTCCACCAGGGACAAAAACAAAATTGTAATAAGTGTATGAAAAAATGCACTTTTCCAAAAACTAGCATTCCATTTCTTGGAAACTACACAAGATGCCAGCATAACACTTTTCATGTCTTGAGATTATGCCAGCCAGACTGTGTATGCCACATTTTGACCTATTTCACGGAACACCGCCAAAGTTATAGAGGTGTACAAACTGAGTTTAATATTGAGCACTCCATTCAACTCTAACTATACTGCTGCTACCACACCAGTATAATATACAGTATAATAAAGAGACAATATTTAGCTGCTTTGATAACATCCTGTTGCTGATATTTCAATGTAGCCTGACTTTAGTATAATACTGTGTTAAGCAAAAGATACTGTAAATTAGTGCCAGAAGGAATAGTCTATATTGTGCTGTCGATACAAAATTGTATTATGAAGGACCCCTTTGTGAGGTAAAGGGCTAGATCAGTCTTTTGATTTAGTTAGACCATTGCCAATTGTAAACTATAAATGGTATCAAAACAGGTTAACGTGTGTCTGGTATGTTTTCTCTTTAGTGTGGGCTCCCATCATTAAGTCTTTCAGACATACTGTATTGCAACTGCTGCTCAAGCTGGGATTCAAACCTAGACTCCCAGCACTGGATAAGAACACAATATATGGAAAAGATACAGTATGCTTGCCCAGAATGTAATGTTTAAATTTTAGTAGCATAGCCATCTGAAATCTACTTGTTTTTTAAAACAGAAAGAACTCATTTGTGTCTGGGACTATCTCCATAAAAACGATACAGGATGTGAGTTAGGTCCCTTAAGTTCTGAATGCCCATAAAAAGAATCTTTCAAACTAAATATTGGGCTTACCGCCACATGTCAGCAGTGTAGAGGTATAAATAACTAAATGATTTGTAAATTAAATCAGGGAGCAGCTATTTTGTGCAATCTTGAGACAGAAAGTGATGTCACTCAGGGGTAAACTGTACGTTGTTAAGCACAGCTTGCACCCCAGTAGCATCACTTTCTGCCTCAAGATTCAATGAAATGGCTGTCCGTTTCATTTAATTTACAGATGTGTTAGATACCTCACACCACAACATTTATTTTTCCATTGCCAAGTCATGTAGTGTATATCAGGACATAAATATATCTGCTGACCCTTTTAAAGCAAGGATCTCCTTCTATGAATTTGCAGAAGACGTTGGTCTCATGTGCTAATCCTGTTTGTAACTGCCTTGATTTAATTTACAAATCAGTTGGTGTGAGAGCAGTTGGAGGCCTCTGTTCACTCATGTGGTGTGACTCAGTAAACTTTTTGCAAGGCACACTGTGGCTCCTCCATTTCATCATGTACCTGTTCATTTAGCCTGTCCATTACAAACAGTTTGGTGTGATCACCCTCCACAGTTTCTGGAAGGCCTATCGTTCTAATATTTGCTGCACTAACTTGATTTTCAGGGGTCTCAGATCGAGACTGAATGTGCAAGTTCTCCCAGATGTGTAAAGCTGTGACTCCCAACACTGCATCAACATGTCACTTCACATCAGCCATCTCTAAATGTACTCCTTCCACTCTTAATTCAGTTACCAACAGGCAAGTATTCACTCCATCAAAACTATCAGGCCACCACTGAATACATCTGGCACATAGTCTCTTCCCTCAGGGATTGCAGCATCTCTTCTGGTGGATGCTCCACTGCCTGACTGGGTTGGCCTCTATAGCTCTTCATCACTACTGCTTCTCCCGTCGACTTGCCTTTTGTTCCCTTAGGAAAAACAGGAAGCTGCACTCTGGAAAAAAATCAGTTCAGAAGGCTGTGTTGCAAAAGTGACAAGCAAGTTTATTCAGCTTGCAGAAGGGCTTGCACTACGCCACCACTTCGACTAAAATTGATCTTCGCCAGGGGCATGTCCTTACCTGTGTGCACACTTCTTTTATACCAAGCCTTGTTAAAGGGACACTACCAAGTTCATTAAGAATTTATACACAAAACTTTACAGTATTTATGTGCAACAATAATACAAGGTTAAGCACTAATATTATTCTGCAGATACGTGAATCAGGTACATAAAAGACAAGAAACACACATAACAAAAAAAGGGTTTTTAAAAATTGATTCATGGGGGGTTAACGTTTAAGACTGAGGAGAGACAACAACAGGATAAGGGGAAGGTTACAAGAGACAGAGAGATAAATTCAAAACAGCATTTTCTAGTGCAGATTCATGGATGCAGGTTGAACCCCACCTTTATATATGTTTCATCTTAAATTATAACCAAAGGATATTTGAAATTCTAAACAGGTTCCAAAAAATTTGTTGACTGGATCCTGATGTGCATCTAATGAAGCAAAACAAAACTCAAAACAAAGATGACACTGGCATTATGGATGATTCTGTCTCCTAAAAAAGAATCCAAAACACCGAGCACTACTGGAGCATATTGGAAGTGACTGTTTCAGTGTACAGTATATTTTTAGGATTTTTTTTTTTTAGAAGGGGACATAACCATCTTCTTTGTTCAGGACAATTTGGTTGGATGGTATTCAATAATACTATCCATCTGGTTTCTTTCTGTAGTAGTTAACTGATTCTGTCTCCCCCTCCACCTTTTCATTTGTGGAATATATTCAATGACCATGAAAGACAAAAGACTTGGATCTAAATTGTGTGCCATGAGATAGTGTGCACCCAGGGCACGTCAATTACTGTCCTTGATAATGGTCTGATGTTCTTCTGGATACACACCTTAAGGAGACAGGGGGCTTGCTTCTCAAAGGATGAGACAAGCTGCACCAACAGCAGCTTGCATCGCTTGCCAGTGCGCCAGAGATCATGCACCCAATTCTCTATCGGGTAGGGTCCTGGTGACAAAGTCCCACAGCTTGCTGTAAATGGTGCCATGTGCCAAAGACAAGGTGCAAAGAAGAGGTTAGCCGCAAGCTATGGGGTGGTTATCATCTGTGTGGAAGAGCAGCTATAATATAGTAGCGAAGGGGTCCATCATGCGAATATGGTACCTGTACAGACAGATGCATGTCCTGCTGGATTAGGCCATATATTAACCATCGTAAATTGGATATTGAGGGATGATATAGTCCTGAATACAAAATCAAGGTGTAGCGATCTGTCAATACAGAATGGTATAAATATTCAAACATACATGTATTGCTCTCTAAATATAATACATTGTTTGAAACAGAACATTATTGAGACATATTGAAATCCCCTGAAGACAGGAGGTTAGGATGTAGATATCGATTTAAATTACTTGAGAGTACATGTGATATATTGTTATGATAGATGACAAGGAAGGCACATGAAATATCGTGGGAGTAAATATGCAACCTGTGGAGAGCTCTAGTATGTTTATTATCATCGGAAACCAAACTACATTAATAGACAGGTCTTACATTTCTTTGTTTCTAGAGACACAAATGTATGTTTGTAATATTGCACGTGATGATTCTGACTTTGTAAATGCCTTCTGACAGCCTCACTGTAATACTACGTAGTCACCAGGGAGAATGAGTGGGTCCTGTGTGATAGAACTCCAAGGATGGACAGAAAGGGACCCCAGAGGAGGAGGAGGAGGCAAATCCTCTTTGGGGACTCCATTGTGAAAGGAATAGAGTTGGGGATAGACAGTGGGGGGGGGAGGGAGGTAGTGTGCCTACCTGGAGGCACAGGTCAGCGGGGGGGGGTGGATCCTAAGGATCACCAGGGCAGTAGTTAAGAGGGAGGAGCTGGATGTCATTGTCTACAAGGGGACAAATGATGCAGTGGGGGAAAACAGTGAACATAGGAGCAGTGAAGGAGAACTTTAGGAGCCTGGGAAGGGGCCTTAAGCAGGTGACATGCACCACAGCTTTCTTGGAGGTACTGCCTGTCTATGGCAAGGAGAAGGAAGGGACATCCACACCACGGAATTCAATGCATGGTTGAACGATTGGTGTGGAAAGGAGGGTTTTGGCTTCATTGGGAACTGGGGCCTCACCTGGGGGGATGAAGGACTGCACAAGCCAGATGGCCTGCATCCATCCAAGGAGTGTACCAAGATCCTGGGTGAAAAGTTTAAATGTTTCATCTGCATCCATTTAAACTAGCTGAGGGGGGGAGGCGAAAGCAGGTAGAGAATACCATATTGCCCCCCCAACCACGCACAGGAAGGAGCAGTCACAAAACAGGATACTAGGGTCAAAAGACCACCAAACAAAACAGAAATCCTATGTAGATACTGTAACATGGGGGAGAAAACAAATAACGGGACAAAATACAAAAAGGGGACAGAGGTGAATAAGGGTGGAGGGAACCAATCGTGGAGAGCAATATTTACAAATGTCCGCAGCCTGGGAAACAAAATCCCAGACTTGGAGGCATTAATGGTGGAAGTGGACCTGGACATAGTGGTTGTTACAGAAACATGATACACAGAAAACCATGGACTGGATATAGCCATAACAGGATACAAATTTTTCAGAAAAGACAGGGAAGGAAGAAAGGGGGGAGGAGGGGTGGCCATGTATGCGAGGGAGGGAATCAAAGCAACTGAGGTTCAGGGGCTGCAGGAGGGTGCAGAGGCACTGTGGGTCACCCTACAGACAGGAACTGGAACCAGCATTAGAACAGGGGTTGCTGCCAGCCCGATGGTACCGAGTGTTGAGGCACTGGATGCCACACTTCGCACCATGTCGGTGACCCGTATTTGGGAATGAGTGCAGGCTGCCAGGGGTAGGCAGGGAGGGAGAAGAATTTAGCATCCCATGGACTGCTCTCCTTCTCTGGAGGGGGGTCTTCAGTGGTCAGCACACCCCTGGCCCCTAGCAGAGGCTGGGGCTGCTCACCAATGCTGCCGACGTGGGATTAGAGGCAGGGCACATGCCTGATGGGATGTGCATGGAAGCATGCATGCTACTGGTGCCAGCATCATTGCATGCTCTGCCTCTGAGGGGGCTGCACATTGGAGGAGAAAAGAATGCTTCAGTAGGATAAAGAACGGTGCTTCACAGGTTCTTCCCTCGAGTAGCCATGGCACCAGCCACACTGGATCTGGTCTTCAGTGGGGTTTGGGGAGCCCTGCTGGCCCCACTGGGGAGGGAAGCCCTGGAGGCACTGGTCGGCACCGGCTGGTGGACATTGTGGTATGGGACTGGGGGTTCCCTCTAAAGCTAGGGGACCGCAAGCAAGGTGGATAAAGTGATAGCTAAAAAAATAAAGAACAGGGGTGATCTACAGACCTCTGGTGCAGGGGAGGAAGAGTCAGACAAAACACTAGTGAAAGCCATCCACAAAATGGCAACCAAAGGTGAAATAGTGCTACTAGGGGACTTCAATTTATAAGATGTAGATTAGAGCACCCAGACTGCGAGCACAGCCAAAAGCAGGAACATACTGACCACGTTGCAGGGGGCCATGCCTAAGACAGCTTGTGACTAAACCCAACCGCAAGGAGGCTATACTAGACCTGGTGCTCACCAATGGGGACAGGGTTAAGGATATTAAGTTAGGCAGACATATAGGAACCAGTGACCACAGGACAGTGTGGTTTAATGTAACCACAATAGAGGAGGCTAACCACACAAAAGTCAAGGTCCTGGATTTCAGGAGGGCCAATTTTGACAAAATGGCGGGATGTTTCAGGGGAGCTTGCAAAAGTGGACAGCGGGGGGGGAGTGGAAATGCAGTGGTCTATTCTCAAGGGGGCCATAACAGAAGCAAAAAATTGCTATGTTAAACAGTAAAGCAAGAGTAAGAGAAAGAAATTACTGCTTTCATTCTCAAGGGAAGTGGCCAAGAAAGTGAGGGGTAAAAGAAGATCCTTCAAGAGGTACAAAGAAACACAGAGGGAAAAGGACAGGGAGCAGTGTCTAGGGAAGCAGAGGGAGGTAAGGAAGGCAGACAAAAGTGCAAAGGTGCAAACAGAAGAAAATATTGCACAGGCTGTAAAGAAGGGGGATAAGATCTTCTTCAGGTATATCAGCCAGAGAAGGAAGACACTGAGTGGCATTGTCAGGATACTGGAGGAAAAAGGAGGGTGTGCAGAGGAAAGAATAGAGAAGGCAGCAATACTGACCAAATACTTTTGTTAAGTTGTCATGAAGGAAGGATGCGTCAAAGGCCCACAACTCAGTAAAAAAAAGCAAACAGGGAGGGGAGGTTCATACCAATCCATTCACAGTAGAGAGAGTCCTGGAAGAACTCAGGAACCTGAAAACAGATAAGGCAATAGGGCCAGATGGGATTCACCCCAGAATAGGAAAAGAGCTCAGAGAGGTGCTGGTGGCCCCGCTGGCCATCCTATTCAACAGATCACTGGAGACAGGGGACATTTCAGAAGACTGGAGGAGGGCAAATGTGGTCCACCTCCACAAAAGTAGGAGCCAAGAAGAGGCAGGCAACTACAGACCAGCCAGCCCAATGCTGGTGGTGTGGAAGTTAATGGAGGCACTGTTAAAGGAGAGGATGGGGTCATTCCTTGAAGATAGTGGAGCACAGGATCCAAGGCAGCATGGATTCACAGCAGGAAGGTCATGCCAAACAAATCTAATAGATTTCTGTGACTGTGTGACCAGGAAGGTAAATCAGGAAAGGGTGGTGGATGTGGCCTACTTAGATTTCAGCAAGGCCTTTGATACCATCCCACATAGAAGGTTGGCTAACAAGTTAGCCAGCATGGGGGTGTGCCCTAAGGTGGTAAACTGGGTCAGAAATTGGTTGAGGGGCAGGATACAGAGGGCGCTGGTAAATGGTGTTCACTCTGAGGAGAGGGAGGTGACCAACAGGGTGCCACAGGGATCAGTCCTGGGACTAGTCCTCTTCAATGTCTTTATAAGTGACATTGTGGAGGGGCTGGAGAGGAAACTATGTCTTTTTGCAGATGACACCAAAATATGCAAGAGGATTGACACTCCAGATGGGATAGAAAATTTGAGAAAGGATTAAGCAGGTTGCAGGAGTTGTCAGAAATGTGGCAGCTTTGATTCAATGCCAAGAAGTGCAAAGTCATGCACTTGGGGAGCAGAAATTCAGGAGAGGTATATAAAATTAGGGGGAGGTACTGGCAGCCACCAGGCAGGAACAGGATCTGGAGTAACTCATATCGGATGACCTAAAGGTGACTAAACGATATGAGAAGGCTGTAGGGAAAGTCAGTAGGAAGCTTGGGTGCACTGGGAAATGTATCACCAGCAGAAAAAAGGAGGTGGTTATGCTACTGTACAGATTGCTGGTGAGACCTCAGCTGGATTACTGTGTCCAGTTCCGGAGACCACATCTCCTGAAGGATATAGACAGACTGGACAGAGTCCAGAGGAGGGCTACAAAGATGGTGCAGGGCCTGCATGAAAAACCTTATGAGGAGAGGCTAGGAGAACTCAATATGTACTCCCTGGTAGAGAGGAGAGGGGGGGGCCACATGATAGAAATGTTCAAGTACCTCAGGAGTATAAACAAGGTACAAGAGGGCAGTATCTTTCAAAAAAGAAGATGTGCAAGAACAAGGGGTCATGAAATGAAGTTGGGGGGAGGGTCAGGTGCAACATGAGGAAATATTTTTTCACTGAAAGAGTGGTGGATGTTTGGAACTGCCTCCCAAAGGAGATGATGGAGAAAAAATAGTTAGGAAATTCAAGAATACATGGGATAGACATAAGGGTACCCTAGAGACAGGAAAAAAGGATGAGCTGCAGATCAACTAGGATCTGCGGTTCGAAATAGGTAGGCAAAATGGGCAGACTGGGTGGGCCACACAGACCTTATCTGCCATCAACTTCTGTTTCTATGTTTCTATACTACAAATACTGCTGCTTCTTCTTTTGCATGCATGTAATTGCATGTAGGTAAGAGGCAAGTCTCAACACGCACATGGGGCGATGGTGATGCACGATCTCTAAACTCCCAGAGCACACACTTCTAAGTACTGTTAGACCAACTCTGGTGATACTAATCATCAGATAAAGGTGGTAACATCATTCTCATGAATGAAGATTTGTATGTGCAAATGGTTGCAAGTATCCAAGAAGATGACAGTAGCTATGAGCGTCTCAGGGGGATCCTATCACAGGCTATACTGTGGAGTAATACAATTTGGTGGATGTAGCTTATGATTATGGTTACTGTATATACTGTCAGGTGGAAAAGCAGTCTTTCTAAAAACTGACCTTCCTATAATCCCCAGAATTTACACTCTCCCCAAAATACACAAAAGCAATGTGGATCCACCAATGAGACCCATGGTTTCTGGTGTGGGATCACTGACCCAAAACCTCTCTCACAATTCATAGACTTACAATTTTATGGTTTGGATTTGTGGCCCCATATCTGAGATACTATGCATCTTTTAAAAAAATTTAGAATCTATATTGGCAACAATATTATTACTGGGTTACAATCAACATAACTAGTTTGTATACATGAATACAACATGAAAAAAAAATTACAAGCAATTAGCATTTTTAAAACAACCTACCTGTGGTGACACAGTGCCAACAACCTTCCTCCTACAGACCATTGAACTTATTCTAAATTGGAATTATTTCCTTTTTAATAGGTAATTTTTCAGGCAGAAATGTGGCACAGTGATGGGGGCCTTGATGGCCCCATCAAATGCCAATCCTTTCATGGGCCTGTGGGAAGAAAGATTTGTGTTCAGCGAAAATCTCAATAAATATCACACCAATTTGGTAACGGCCCTGCTGTCACCACTGTTGTTACCTGAGGTGTAGTTGTGCTCACTAATTGCTGTACATATTCTACTATTGTACTATATAATTACTGTGCATATTCTACTTTTATACTTAATATGCATACAGATGTATCTTCTCCTATGTATCCCCCTCCCCCCAGGATGCATCTGGAAATGAGCAGTTGTCTGCTCAGTATGCTTTTCTGGTGAAACGTTTAAATAAATAAATAACTTGGCTATGCTTTATAGATCATATAATTTATATCTGGTGTGGCATTGAAATGAAATTCATCACACCCCAAGTCCAGGATGTCTGGTGCCAAACAGTGAGGTGGGGTTGGGCATCCCATGGATGCCTCCAGCCTCTGGGAGAAAACTTCCTTCCATAGAACAACCACCCCTTGGTGACCTAGGGGAAGGGGGGTTGTTGTTTGGGAAGGAATAAGTGGTCCCTCTGGTGTGACCTCCCACTGACACATACCTATTCACCTTGTAAGTGATGCGGAGGTGTCACCTACCCAGAGTGGGGCTGACAGGGAAGTACCAAAGGTACGGTGGGGCTTACACACCCTTCTGATGGCCCTGATAGGCACATTGCTGGGTCACCTCTCAGGGTGGGATAAGGAGAGGGCATAGCAGAGGCATAACTGGGAACAAAAAATACCCTGATAAGCATGAGGCAGATGAAGCCCCCACCTCCCACACCAAAGCAGAGTCACTTTGACTGCTTCCACACCTTGCTGGCTCTTCCTAATGGATCCAACCATAAAGTGAAGTCTTCTTCTGGTTTTGGGAACCAGGGGTTCCCTCCCACGGGGGATAAGCCATTGGTTATAGTTGTGGTATCCAGGAAAGATTGTCAAGCAAAGGCTGGTGGTGGGTTGGACTACCAAAGAATTTCTATGGTGGGTATAAGGACTTGGGTAGATGGAAGAAGGTCTTGGTAGCTGGTGAGGTGAAAATGGGGACAAAAATAGAAAGTAAGAAAAAAAAGAAAAGAAAATTCATGACTTTGTGTCATATCTAAACTCCACAAGCTGGCCTGGTGGTGCAGAGGCTGAGGCAATGGGGCCTTACCTCACACCACGTTGGTGACCTGAGTTCGGGAACAGACTCGGGGAGCTGGGGGTCGGCAGGGGAAGGAGAGGACTGAGCATCTGGAGGACTGCTCTCCTCTTCTGGGGTGGGTTTTGTGGGAAGCCCTGCTCTGTGTGTGTCCCCCGGTGGAGACCAGGGGGTACTACAAGAAGTGGTGCACAAGAGGGACCAGAAAAGCGTGAAAAAATGTACGCATGCCATCTGGATGACGACGGCCCACCTCCCTGCGTCTCCTAGCCAGGATGTCTCTAGGCTGCATTTCTGTGCCTCGGTAAAGCTGCAAGGGGGCACTACGTACACTCTGGTCTCTCCTCCTGATGGCCTGGTGGGAGATGGGAGAGCCCTCCCCCCATGAAGGGATATGTCCAGGACAACTGGGGCATCGGAGCAGCTGGAAAGTGGATCAGTCAGATGAGGCAATGGCAGGACTTGGCCGCCCAAAGGAGAGGACTACAGCAGGTGCATCGGAGGACGTATAAAGAAATAATGCTAAAAAAAAAACGCTCCAAGGAACCATTGGAGGTGCTCTATTGTAAGAATGTGCAAGGGTGTCTATATACAGTAAAGATCCTTTCCAGTCTTTTTGTATCTTAAAAACTACAGAACCTACTAAGCTGAAACATTACATGTATTCCCTGATAGAGTTAGGAAATATGGTATACTATCAATAGCGACCCAAAAACTGGGCTCCTCATTTTGGGCACCATCAAGAGTGTGTGAGTGATATGAGCATGTGGGATTAGACAGTGTGTTGTACTATACGTGTGCCATAACTGCCACAATATATTTTGCATTGTGAGGAACTCTGTAGTATTTTGTTTCTTCTGTACTATGCTGTGTGTCTCTCTGTAATAAACTCATGACATAGAGCTCCTAAAATTGCTGGTGTTCTTGCTTTTTGCTCGCTTTCACTCTTTCAGGCTGTTATTGTATTGGGGTGCTGCTCCCCCATATGGGGCGGGTGGAGGATGAAGATATATATATATGTGTGTGTGTCATGGGAGTGGGGTGGCAAAGTCCCTCGTAATGGGGTGGGGGGTGGGGGATGGAGCCCCACATAAAATCAGGTAGAAAAGAGCAAGTTCAGATGACAAACTTGTTGTGGTGTTCACATTAGGTGGGGTATGTGCTGTGTTTGTGTGGCAGCGGAATTGGATATCGCTGTTCTTATTGTTGGTGTTTTCCTTGCACTCTGTTTTACCACGCTGTGGTTCTTTTAACCCTAAAGTGGGTGACCTGGAAATATTACCACTTTAAATACTGTACATGTATGTGAGTCTCAGATTCAGTGAAGGACACACTGAGTCAACTAATAAAAAAGGAGAATGCAGAATAACAAGGCAGTGTTGAGCAAAAAGCAAAGTGCAAAAGTAGGACACAAGAAAAACTGAGTACATTATAAATGAGCTTAACAGTGTAAACAGAAACTCTTATATAAAAAAAGGCAGTATGCATTGTGTGGAATTGTATATGATGGCCAGGAATGTGCAGGTGCAGTACAGTACACTGCAGTCCAAAACAAAAGGAGTTGGAAACTCCTAAAAGGGGCAAAAGGGGGCCTGGCAAGGTGGGCCCATGGGGCAAGAGGAAGGGAGGGGAAAAGGTGAAAGTCTGTAGCATGAGCAGACATGGGTAAATAGGTCACAAATGAGGGCTTTGAAGGAGAGGAGAGAGGTGGAGGAGTCTAGAGCAGAGGGATTGTTGTTTCATAGGATGGGAAGGAAAAGGCATGTTGCCTAGCAGAGGTTTTACAATGGGAAGGGGGCAGAAAAGAAATGGGAGTCAAGAAACAGAGGTGGAATCTACACTGCCCAGAGTAAGGAACACAGAGTCATAATAGAAATGGGGGAGAAGCATGACCAGCAGTTCATGGCCCTTGTCAAGAGAGTCAGCAGAATTTTTGTTGCATCAAAAGGGGGTGACTAGAAGAATAGAGAAAGTAATCCTGACACATTAGGAAGCCCTCGTCAGTCCCACCTGAAGTACTGCTGTACATGAGTTCTCAGTTCCTTGATACAAAAAGAACACTGAGACAGTCCAAAGTGTACAACATATGGCCAATAAAATGATAAGAGGTATGAAAACAAATACTGTGTGGAGAGCCTGGTTGCCCTTAGATTGTTTAACCTTGGAGAAAAGGGGATAAAAGGGTCAAGGGCTCTGTCTTCAGCATACACAACAGCATTGATAAGGTGAAACAGACAGAGATGTTTGATCTGGTGTCCTCCAGCAGGAGGCAGGGACACCCCGCAGCTCAGAGCTGGGAAATTTAAGAGTAACATTGGAAGGCACTTCTTTCAGGGGATAGTGAACCTGTGGAACAGCCTCCCATCAGAGACAGTGAATATGAAGACAGTACAGGCCTTCAAGGTAAGCTGGCTGGTGAGAGCATTGAATACATTTTAGTGAGATCTTTTACATGGGCAAGTCTTTCAGAGACAGAAAGCACAGATGAAATACCAGGTTAAAACAATAGCCTAGAAAAAGACTGAGGTGACTCGGTTTACTGAGTGTGACTGACTATAACTGCTAGTCCAGCATTAGGACAGGTAGATGGACCATTGGTCTTATCCCATTCCATGATGCCTTGGTATTTGGACGGAAGGCTCAGTCAAAAGGCAGAGGACCACAGGATGGAGTGATGTGGCTACAGTAGCTAACAGGCAAAGAGAAGCAAGAAGCAGAATAGAGAAGACAGCATAAGAACAGGTACACCAGAGATGAATGAAAAAAGGGAGAGAATGCAGCACAGGTGTATTTCAAAACAAAACTATTAGTAAGTCAGTCAAATGGCCTACACGTGACCTAATATCAGGTCCACAACCTCTAAAACAGGGTGTACCACAGGGTTCAATCCTCGGCCCCCTCCTTTTCTCCTTGTTTACCAATGACCTAAATACCCACTGTGGGGGTAGCTCTGTCATTCAGTATGCAGATGACACTGTCATCTACCGATCCTTGGGCGAAGTGGCAGCTCTCGGTCCCCTCCTAAAAAGGGACCTTACATCACTTGAGGCATGGCTGAGTGATAACAGAATGGTACTGAATGCAGACAAAACCAAGGCAGTGCTATTTGGGCCCAGATCCCTGTGTCATGACAGGACTTCATCCTTGCAACTCACCACACTCTCTGGAAGAGGCATCAAAGTAGTGCCCTCCCTAAAATATTTAGGTCTAACACTTGACCAATCTCTCACCTTCAAGAACCACGTGGATCAGGTCACCAAGACCTTACACCGTAAACTTGGTACCTTGTACCGATTCAAGGACCAGCTCATCCCTGAGGCCAGGCTTTCCATTTCCACAAGTGTCCTGCTCCCTACCCTGACCTATGCTGCACCGATTATACAGGGCATGGCTAAACAAGAGGTCTCCAGAATGCACATTTTGTACAACAAGGTAGCTCGGTTTGCTACCCAGGACCACCGGCGACATCACCACTGTGACACACTGGTCCAGCTACGGTGGTCCTCATTGACCACTCAGCTACAATACCCCATGCTTGTTCTGGCTTTCAAGCTACTCAAGCTGCCCACTCCACCCAGCATAGTAGGAACCATAGCAATTAAACATAACCCCAGGAGCCTACAGATGTCAGAACAAACTCTACTGGAAGTCCCCAGAGTCAGGACTAATGCCGGTGGCAGATCTTTCTCCTACCTAGCCCCCAACCTGTGGAACAAGATCCCTCCTCTGGTGCAGGAGGTATCCTCACTTAGGGACTTCCGCACCAGTCTTAAGGCTCATATGATTGACTGCAGCACATGCCATTACCACGGCTCATAAATTGCCCCCCTCTCCCACATCAACCCTCCTGAAAGTGAGCCTACCAAGGTACCCCCCCCAAGATCCAGGGTACCTTGGTCCAGTTATTGTCCTATAGATAACTTTTGTATTGGAGGTAGCTCTCCACCTGAAAACTGCAAATTGCTTGTCATGTATATAACTGCGCCATGTAGTTACTAGGTAAAAACTATGTCATGTTGATAACTATGGCTGTAACCTCCATGCAAATCTGAATATATTTTGTAACCTAATGTCTTTCCTCTGCATCAAAACATGTATTGTTATCCTGGGTCGCCCCTGAAAAAGGGACCTTCGTGGCTCAGTGGGCCTACCCGGTCACCAAAATTTAATAAATAAATAAAATAAACTGCTTGGAATTCAAAATGCTTAACTGAGAAAATGTACATAAGATCCTTATTTATCTAGGCACAGCGGACTTCAGGATAGCAAGGAGGGAGTGTTTACAAAGTCACATTTGCATTACTTATTATAATTTAAGAGAACGACACTTACTTCTATACTGCTGATATTGTCAACAAAGTCCTTTCTCATCGCCATAAAAACTGTTATTAGTAAAACAAGAGCATTGATTTGAATAATGACATGCTGTGGTCAGTAATATACTGTGGTATCATATTCCCCTTCAACTAAAAGACTTCTAATAGTATCAATAGTTCTGTGTTTTCTTAGGTCTATTTGGAACTCAGTCTCAAGAACTACTTCATAGTGTCTTTGATGGAATGGCTCAAAAGGTTTGAAAGCAAGACACCCACATGCAATTATAAAAACTGCCAATACGCTTTGTGGGTCTAATTTTTCACTAGGATATTTGTTGTAGAACCACAACCTTCTTCTGTCAGAAAATATCACTGCCATATAAAAGGGCTTGAATTGTTTCAAGATATTTCAGATGATTAGAACAACATAAATATTAGTGTACTACTGTCATAAAATCCATAGTTACTTGCATCCACTGGGAATATTATGTCACTCATATTCGTGAAACACTTTCACTAATTGACAAGTGAACATGTACTGCACAGTGTCTGTTCCATATTATTGCTTCTGTGAGTGAATATGTTAAAAACATCTTGTTTAATTAGTTACACTCTTAATTAATATGCAACCTAAGATATGTATTCCCCCAATTGCACCACAGAATTAATCATTTCTGCTTTTACTGACTTAATTTGGAAAACACCACCAGGTGTATACTGTAGCATTTTCTGGTTTCCTTTGCAGTTACAGTCTGTAAATGTATCACCCTAATTTTTTTATTTTTTTTTATTTACTAAGTATGTGCACTAAGCAATCAAAATGCCAATTTTCAGGCATGACCCGGGTCAGGAGGTAACAACACAGTTGACAGTACTGTAAATAACATTGACATCAAAGACAACCATTTATTGTTCTCTGATTCAAACTGCTGTTGCAGGGTATACTTTCTGCTGCATTGTTACAGGGTGTGCCAACAGGTTTGTTACTGTTTTGTGCTTACAGATTACTGCTGTAATCTTCTCTGATTCAAATTGTTTCTTTGCAGGGTATATTTTCTATGAAATTGTTCAAGGTTGTACCTACATGTTTTTGTTACTGTGTTGTGCCTACAGGTGCTATAGTTTACTGCTTTATTTTTCATCTGATTTAATTTTTTTTTTTTTTTGCAGCAGTATATTTTCTGCTAAATAGTCACAGGGTGTGCTTACAGGTTGATACGGTGTTGTGTTTACAGATTACTGTGTTATTTTTCACTGACTCAAAGTGTTTTTTGCAAGGTATTTCTTCTGTTAAATTGTTCTGCAGGCTGTGCTTACAGGTTTTGCTACTTTTGTAATGCTTTATTTTTCTCTGTAGCAAAGTGTTTTTTGTTGGGTATATCTTCTGTTAAATTGTTACAAGTGGTGCTTACAGGTTTTACAGTTTTATCTATTATTAGGCTAAGGTTATTAGGGACTTCTAAAGCCCTAGGAGGTACATGATTGAATTTATAGACCTAGCCCATATGTTTTTAATTTTAAGCTTTTGCATTTCAAATGGTTATTGCACTCTGTCACTTTAAATTTTACCCTATTTAGTTGAGTACTATGGTCTACATGTCATCCTATGATTAAGCACCAGGGAGCATGAAACATGTTAGGAGACTTGCATATTGTGTGTTCTGAGAGACAAGGGGGTTTTGCTTGTTGCAGAGTAACTTTTTACAACAATTCTGTGCACCTTAAATAAAACCAGCACCTTGTTTTGGACTATATAGGACTCCTGCATCCCTCACTTCTATTATAGAGGTCACAGTAAGTAGCTATGCCAACCTATACTCGTTTTCACATTGACTACTTAAATTGAGGTTAGCTAAAGCATCCCAGGTGCAGCCTGTGGTCCTTCCGCAGGAGTTCAGCATGTTTGTAGTTCATTTACATCACCAAATAAGGAAAAAGGTCAGGCTCCCCATACAATGTGTAGGGGAAAAGCTGGACAACACCCACAACTAACGCACTGAAATCTGGCCAATGGAAAATCATGTACACAAATGCCTGCAGTCTGGGAAACAAGATTCCTGACCTGGAGGCAACAATGACAGAGGCTAAACTGGACATAGTAGCCATTAGTGAGACATGGTTCACCAGTAACCACACTTGGTAGACTTCAGTACCCGGCTATGTACTGTTCAGAAGAGATCAAGGTGCAAAAAAGGGTGGGGGAGTAGCTCTTTGTGTCAATGAAAATATCAAAGCTACACAAATTCAGAATACACATAAGGAGCCAGAAGAACTGTGGACCACCCTGGAAACAGGAAATGGGACAGCCATACAACCTGGGGCTGTCTACAGGCCTCCAGACCAGGGGGAGGACATAGACACATTACTGTTAGAAGATATACAAAACATGACAGCTAAAGGGGAGGTTCTGATAATGGGAGACTTCAACATGCCAGATACAGATTGGTCAATACCAGCAGTAACATCCACCAGAACTAGACACATAGTGGATTCCCTGCAGGGGGAGGGCCTCAAACAATTGGTACAACAACCCACAAGTGACAGGGCTATCCTGGATCTAGTACTGACTAATGGAGAAATAATCACAGATCTACAGGTAGAAGATCACCTGGGGGCCAGTGACCATCACATGGTATGGTTCAGTTTGGCCACTAGAACTAAAGCATCCCATTCCAATGCAAAAATATGGGACTTCAAAGAAACTGACTTTGATAAGATGGCCAACAGAGTTAAGCTAGCCCTGGCAAGAAGAAATACAGGTGAGGGGGTACAGGCAAAGTGGGCAAGCATTAAGGATGCAATACTTGAAGCAACATCCCATTGTGTTAGGGAGAAAAGCAAGAGCAAAAGACGGAGGAAATCACTTTGGTTCACAAAAACAGTAGCACAAAAGGTCGGAGCCAAAAGGTTGGCCTTCAGGAAATATAAGGGAACGCAGCAGGACAAAGATAGGGAGGCATACCAAACTTCTCTAAAGAAAGCAGGGAAGGTAGTAAGGCAGGCAAAGGCCCAAACCAAGGAAATACTAGCATGAACAGTAAAAGAAGGGGACAACACTTTTTATAGATACATAAGTGAAAGGATAAAGTCCAGAGGGGGTATTGCTAAGATTAAAGGGGATAAGGGAGATCGTGTGAAGGAGTACCATGGAAAAACATCTATCCTAAATAGATACTTCTGGTCAGTATTTACTCAGGAGAAGGTAGGGCAGGGCCCACAGATCAGCTCCATGGACATGAGGGGAGGGAGGTGTGCACAAGTCCCTTCCCAAAAGAAAGGGTCCTACAACAGCTCGCTAAGCTCAGGGTGAACAAGGCAATGGAACCTGATGGCATACATCCCAGGGTACTAAAGGAGCTAAGGGTGGAACTAGCAGAGCCATTAGCAGAACTGTTTAGTAAGTCTCTGAGCACAGGAGAGGTCCCAGAAGACTGGAGAAGGGCTCAAGTGATCCCGCTCCACAAGAGTGGCAGCAGGGAGAAGGCAGGGAACTACAGACCAGTCAGTCTTACCTCAGTAGTGGGCAAGATTATGGGAGGCACTCCTTAAGGAAAGGACAGTGCGACACCTGGAATCCATAGGAGCACAGGATCCAAGACAGCATGGGTTTACAACAGGAAGGTCCTGTCAAACTAATCTCATAGATTTCTTTGACTGGGTAACCAGAGTGGTGGACCAAGAGGGTGCAGTTGATGTCGCCTACCTTGACTTCAGGAAAGCTTTCGATACTGTTCCACATAGAAGATTGATTAATAAGCTGGGTAGGCTTGGGGTGAGTCAGAGGTTGGTCAACTGGGTAGCAAACTGGTTGGCGGGCAGAAAACAGAGAGTTGTGGTAAATGGCATACAGTCAGAAGAGATGCAAGTCACAAGTGGAGTACCTCAGGAATCAGTCCTGGGGCCAGTTCTCTTCAATATCTTAATCAGTGACATTGCAGATGGACTGGAGGGGTAAGGTTTGCCTGTTTGCAGATGATACCAAGATCTGCAACACAGTAGATGATCCAGATGGGGTGGGCAGAATGAGAAGAGATTTGGAAAAACTGGCAAAATGGTCTGAAAAGTGGCAACTGGGGTTTAACACAAAGATGTGCAAGATCATGCACATAGGGAAGAGAAACTCTGAGGCTACCTATAGGTTGGGAGGGGAGTTGCTGGCAATCACTAGGGAAGAAAGAGACTTGGGTGTCATCATCACAGATAACCTGAAATCATCCAAGCTGACCACTAAAGCAGTAGTTATGCCTATAGGGATGTTGTGGGTCTATTAGTAGGGGTATCACAAGTCGTAAGAAGGAGGTAATAATCCCTATTTACAAGGCACTGGTTAGGCCCCATCTGGAGTAGTGCATGCAGTACTGGGGGCTGCACCTGCACAAGAACATTAACAAAATGGAGGCAGTCCAGAGAAGGGCAACCAAAATGGTGCAGGGACTGCATCAGAAAACAGATGAGGACAGATTAACAGAGCTCAATATGTATACCCTAGAACAAAGAAGCCAGAGAGGTGATATGATCAAAACATTCAAATATCTAAAGGGCATTAACAAAGTGAAAGAGTTTAACATGTTTCAATATAAGAAAAATAGCAGGATAAGAGGACACAGCATGAGATTAGAGGGAGACCAATTAAGGGGTAATGTGAGGAAGTTCTTTTTCACAGAAAAGGTGGTGGATGCATGGAATAGCCTACCTTAGGAAGTGGTGGATATGAATAGAGTGCATGGCTTCAAACAAGCAGGGGATAGGCATAAGGGAGCAATACAGATGAGTATGAATAAATAGGCAATTGACAGAGTAAAGGCCTATGGCACATTCATAAGGCAGAAAAAATAGGCAGACTGGATGGGCCTTGTGGCCTTATCTTTTTAATTTATAATGAGCCAATACATGATGCATGATTTATTTCAAACACAGTTGCTTTATTTGTTTAACTGTGCACTTCAATTTCAAAATCAATAATAAAATCTTAAAGTTAACATTAAATTAAACGAATTGGAACTTTTACAAGCACATAATGCTGTGCTGCTAGAATATGCAATTTGTTTACTTGGTCCAGTTTACATTCAACTTATGCTCAACTTGGGAAAAAAAACATCCAGTTTTGAAGAGCTGGGTCTTAACCTATATTCAACTTGGTGAAAGCAATCAACTAGTGCCTAACTTTCAAAATGCCAGCATAACTATGTTTATCCAACCCCTCCCCTAATCTGAACCTCCCTAACAAGCTCACAGTCATTCCCCCACACTTAACAGCAGTAAGTTAAGTGCTAACAGCCATTATCAGCTGTTAGCAGTTTAGAGTCATTGACTCCAGTTAAAAGCTGATCACAATTCATTTAGAAGACAATAAAAAATTTAATTTATTGTACCTTGAAGTCTGTCTGTTTGTTGTTTGAGAGATGGTCTGAAAAAGGAAAAGAGTGGTCCTTACACTGTCTCAGAAACTCCATATTGTGGATGGCTTGAGAATGGAGAGTGTGCTGTTGTCCTGGCAGGGGAGTACAGTGTAGAGAAATCTACAACCAGTGATAAAAAAGTTGTTAATAAAAAGTTACAGGAGTTTGTGCTTGCTCACCACGGAGACTGCTGCTGGAGCCAAAGACTGGAAAAACATGTAGTGATGAAAGGACAGAAAGCGAGACTTGCAATCTACCTGTGGTTCTGCCAAGAGAATGAAAAGGGGATCCCAATTTCTGAGCCCCTGTTAAAGGAAAAGGTTTTCCTTTTTCAGTGGAGCCTTGGTAATGTCATTTGTTGTCATTGAGGGCCGGCTGGATGGATTATTAGTCAGATACGGTTGTGTGTGAAAGGCCGAGTGCTACAGAGGAGGGAATTTTGTCATTCATTGAGCAGTTCCTAGACATTATGAAAGTCGACAATCTGCCCATTGAGCAACTGTTCAATGTCAATGAACTGGTGTTGCACTGGCACTGCCTGCCTGACCACACACTCGCCTATGGTAGTGAGAAGGTTGGTAGTAAAAGGGATGCCCCAGGTTTAAAAAAAAAAGACCAGGTAACAATTCTGGGGTGTGTGAACACTTCTATGTGCCACAAGCACTTGTTGACAAGTCATGTGACCAAGATGTTTTAAACACCATAACATGTCCTCCTTCCCTGTCAAGTATGAGGCTCAATGTAGCACCTGGGTGGACAGTCAGATTTCAGCCGCAAGTTCACTGACCTGTTTGTGCCCCAAGTAAAACACTGTCTGTGCTCCAAAGGTTTGCCAGTAAAAATGCTCCTTCTGGTTGAAAACTCCCCTGCCACCCAGAATACCCAGTATAAGAACCAGGGAGATCTTTATTTGGTGTATACTCCTTCCTCCAAACACTACCTCAGAACTCCAACCCTGCAATCAGTGTACCCTGGAAATTTGTAAGCACACCTATAGGAAAATAAACTGCTTCAGGCAGTTCTGTCTGAGGAAAATGAGCAACCCTCACTGAATGCCATGATTAAAGCAATTTTCCTTAAGTGTGTGTGTTACATGGCTTTGGAGGTATGAGAAAGTCTACAACTGGAGAAAATAAAGATAGCTTGGCTAAAGTCAGGGATTCTACGTGCCGTACTGACAATCAAGAAGAAAATCAAACTGAGGACAATGCTACAAAAGAACAAGAAACCACCTCAGAAGAATTATTATCCCTGGCTACTACCCTACCAAACCCGCTATCTGATGAGGCGCTAAAGGCGTGGGCAGAATGTAATGCTGAAGACCAGAGGCATGAACAAGTGTTGTATGGGGCAATAATCAAGCTTGTTAAAAGAGAGGATGAACCACCAGGAGAGGAACTGAAGCTGGAGCTAATGATGATGACATGGAGCCCTGAATTGTGCCAACTCACACTGAAGCTGTGGAGCTTTTTTTAAAATACAGTATATGCAATACCTGGAAAATCAGCCTGACTGCGATGCCATCCAGGTGATGATGTTTCACAATATGTTATTTGTTTTTTTATTTAAACTTTTGTTCACTGGGTAAACACATGAGCCACTGGCCCTTTTTTATGTGCGACCCGAAACCATTATTAAAAAAAAAAAAACAGTCGTGAAGTTGCACCAGTTTGCCTGCAAAAACAAAATCACAGTATGAAACAGAAATCACTAAAGTACTTTTATCAATAATAATATATTTCAATTTTTTTGGTTTTTAACATTGCCATTGCCATATCAAATAAACTTATTGTAACTTTCAAACAAGTGTTTCAGTCTTTGTATTGAGCTGTGGCTGCTGTACTGAACTGATGAAAAGGAGCACTCTTGATTATCTGACTTACCAATTATCCGAATTGATCAATGTCTTCCAGGCAGTTCAAATAATCAAGGTGGTACTATAGTGGAGTTCATAGAAACATAGAAACATAGAAACATAGAAACATAGAGTTCATAGAATTCTGAATGCTTAACTGGCCATGCTCAAAGAAAGTTGCTTTTTTAGTAGAGTGCTAATTATCAGATAATCCACTGCTGTATTAGTCAATAATTGAGCTAGCTAAAAGAGAGGATGAATGGCTGACCCGCTGGTGCAGTGGCAAGGTGTCCGCTTGCACCGCCACCGCTCCAGGTTCATGAGTGGACCCAGGGCATTAGAGGGCAGGCTGGGAGGGGGGGAGGAGGAGCATACTAGGATGGCACTCTCTTCTGGGGAAGGGAGGGTGAGTGTGTGGCACACACCTGACCTCTGGCGAAGGCCAGAGGTTATAGCCAGATAGTGCCAAATCATTGGGAGGTGTGCCAGACATTGATGTTTCAGACATCCTTTCACCATTGCATGCCACACCTCCCAGGGGGTTAGAAAAAAAATATTAAAAAGTACACCAATAGAATGACATCCACCATGGCCCAGACACTATGCCACAGAACACAACCCCTTGCTCCCACCAGTACCAATTCATGTCCCTCAGGGAGCCGGCAGCCCCATCCTGGGGGCAAAATCAGGGTTCTTGGAATCCCTTACTCCAATCTGGTACCATTTCTCATCTGTCGGGAAGCCAGTGGCTCCACCCTGGGAGGTAAGCCAGGGTACTTGGGAAAGGTGGGGGGATGTGGAGGTGTGTCCCAGCATGTGGTGGCAGGGGCAGTGCCATTGGAGTTAATTGGCTAATGAGGGTCATTCAGACCAGTGAGGAGCAAAAAAAAAAAAAGAGGATGAACCAGATGAGAGGAACAGGAGCCAGAGGCTAATGAAGATGACATGGAGCCCCTGATTGTGCTGAATCACACTGAAACCAGAGATTTGTTGTAAAATATATGCTCTGCCTAGAAATTCATCCCAACTGCAATCTCATCTGGGTAATGCTGCTTTACAATATGTGCCAGTATGCCTGCAAAATAAACAAAAAAAATGACAGCATGAAACAGAAATTGCTAAAGGACTTTTATTAATAATTTATTGCAATTTCTTGGGGTTTTAACATTGCCATATTAAATAAACTTACTGTGCCTTTCAAATGACTGTTCAGTCTTTGTATTGAGCTATGGCTGCAGTGCTGAACTGATGAAAAGGAGCACTCTTGATTATTCCATTTCCCAAGAATCCAAACTGATCAATGTCTCCCAGGCAGTTTGAATAATTGAGGTGCTAATGTAACTGAGTGCACAGTTTTCTGAATGCTTAACTGACTATACTTAAACAAAGTTGCTTTTTCAGCTGAGTGTTAATTATCAGCTAATCCAATGTTATTTCATTATCAACTATATTTTTTGCATATAGGCATTCCTCTTGTATAAGCACATTTACAGAATGTGGGTAAATCTATCACCAGTGGTGTATAAATATGCCTATATTGTACACGGTATTTTAGATCTTCCTTCTGATCAGCATCACAGATGCACAGACTCCCAAAATCTCAGTATGCAGTACATTAAAAACTTGCATGGATGCAATACATTACATGTAATGAATCAAGTGCAAGGGTCCACATGAAAACTGGCTAGTGCAGAGGAGGGAGAGGTATATGGCAGAGTGTAAGTTAGTCCACCACACAGAACTGAGATACATTATTTGGAGAGATTCTAACAATTTACAGACTGAATCAAATCGTGAAATTAAAATATTTTTATACTGTCTGTGAAAGGTGCCAGATTGACAGCAGTGTGGAGCCCAACGCCTTCTTGACATGTACGGTATGGGCATATGACCAATCAATGATTTACATATTACAAGGACAGCAACAGACCTCCAGTAGCCCCATCAGGCTGTGACCGCAGCCGCAGTTGGATCATCCAGCAAGCACCCCATGGCACTCGGGAGCCCCATAAGGACAGCAACAGGTACAGTGAGCAGCGCTTCAGCACCGGTTCCCTCCGGGAGTTTTTCTGGACATACCAATTGGACTTCAAATTTTGGCACCGCTCTGGGATTGGCGTTCATTGGCTACCCTGTCAAGCAGTGTTCCCTGATTGGCCAACTCTCCTTTGCCCAGGATTTTCAATGCTAATCTGCTTCTCCCTTACTGTTTTGATTGTGCTTGTTGTTTTAAAATTCTGTATAGGATATTATTTGCTCAGGAGGTAGCGCTCCCCTGCTTAGACTGCTGTTTCCATTTAGGAGTGAGGTCTGGACAGTGCTGTAAGCCACCTGCATTCACGCTGGTACCCCCTGCGACAAAGCATCCCATGGCTGAAGCTACCTCTTATTCCCGGGAAGTGGCGGTCCCTGCTCCGACCCCTTGCCATCAGTACAGCTATAATTAGTAACTTGCTTCTGTGACTGTTTGGCCACACGCTTAAATTCCTTGGCAAGCCTGCCATTTTTCTGCTTGGGGTAAGAAAATAAAATATAAAAAAGGCCAGCTTTGCAGACTCTGCCCATCCCCAAGGTGACTTGCTTCTCTTCCCTTTTGTTTTACAAATCAAGACTCTCAGACTGAGCTGGCGCTTTGCTGCTGTCTGAACCCGCCCCCGATCTAACAGCACAATTAAGTGCTCAGCTCTTTTGTGCCCCTTTGACTCGCCTTTGTTTGAACTGCCCCTCCTTTCCTGGGCTTTATTTAACTCTGTGTCTGCTTTCCCTTCAGGCCTCTGGTAGCCCCATCAGGCTGTGACCGCAGCCGCAGTCGGATCATCCAGCAAGTGCCCTACGGCGCTCGGGAGCCCTACAAGGACAGCAACAGGTACGGTGAGCAGCGCTTCAGCACCGGTTCCCTCGGGGAGTTTTTTCCACGACCCCCGCCCCCTCCTAGGCCACCTTAAATGCTCTCTTCTCCCCTCCCATCTTACTAAATCCCTCTTCATTGGCTCTCTCCATCTTGCTAAATCCATCCTCATTGGCTCTCTCTCCATTTTGCTAATCTCTCCTCCTTTGCCCACTACCAAGTCTACCTATATCTTTACTCCTCCTACTCTCTTTTCTACTCCTCCCTATGTTTTGATTGTACTGTACCTTTTTTTGCAGCTTTATAAATCCCTGCCCTACAGGAGATCAATCCACTTTCACCTCATTTGTTGTCTGCCCAGTACACCCTGGCCATGGACACAGGCAAGCTACTATGGAGAGTGTGGGTGTTCTTTTGCCTGTCTCTGCTTTTGCACTTCCACCCTTTATATCCTCACTCCCCACCAGATTCGCCACCATCTGAGATATGGGGTCCCAACCATATGCCTCCCCAGGCTGATGTCTTAAAATTACTCGAATATCTCTTACTCGTCCTCAATACTCCATATCTGCTACTGGACCCCTACTCACCACGGCAAACTTAGATGTGCCCCCATTAAAGATTTTTAATATGTCTCCCCACTTCGTTCACCTCACATTGTCCCACGCTGGCAAGGTCCTGTTCTATGTAACATTAACAGAGCTTGGTATCAGCCTCAAAGACCCTCCCTCTAACAATCATATCCCCTGCAAACAAAGACGGACTAAGCTCGTAAAAGTGCTCTCAGAAACAATTAAGAAGATCCTGCTTCTTTTACTGCTGTGCTCTGGTAACATCAAACCTAACCCTGGCCCTCCAGCATCCATTGGATTGCCTGCAGACTTACCTAATCTCAAAGGGTTAAGCTTCATGCACATTAATGCATGCAGCCTGTTAAAAAAAAAATCACACCTATCCAGGCCTGGATTTGCCACACTACCCCAGATATCCTGGTCATCACCGAGTCTTGGCTTCGCCCAGCAACTAGCAACAATGAAATAAATCTCCCTTCTTATTCATTGTTCCGTACTGATAGACGGACCAGAGGTGGAGGGGTGGCTATTTATGTTAAGGACAAATTCTCAGTCTCCATATTAGACTCAACCTCAATTCCACACGAGTTCGAAAGTCTCACCCTGCTGGTTGAGATTGCACCTGGTGTATCACTTTGTGTGGTAGGTTGTTATACAGTAGGCTCCCGTCTGCTGGTTTGCAGCTGCTGAACCATCTAAGCACTATCCTAGGACAAGCATCCACTGAGACCATACTACTTGGTGACCTCAACCTAGATTGGCTATCTAGCATATCTTTTCCACTAAAATCACTCTGTGACTCACTTGGACTGTCCCAACTCATCAACGAAACAACACGCCCAAATAAAACCAACTCTGCTAACAGCACCCTGTTAGACATTATCCTCGTGAGCAAATCCCACTTATTCACCTATGCTGGTGTCTTCTTCTCAGACATCAGCGATCACTGCTTTATTGCCTGTGCATGGTCCAACTGCACCGCCTTCTCAGGAGCCAAATTCTCAACTACTAGGTGCTTACGCAACTTCAACCCCTATGCATCCATCTCCGAGTTAACACATTCTGTACACTGGCCAGACTTCTATCTAGCAAAGTCTGTGACTACTGCTTACGATATCCTCCAAGACATTATCCTAGCCGCTCTCAATAAACACGCACCATTAACAAAAACTTGGATCAGAAAAAAAACCTGTCCTTGGTTCTCTACCAAACTGAAGGACGCCTAGCATAATAGAGACCTGCTGTGGAAGAAGGCCCACAAGACAAAGTCTGGGAATGACTGGAATCTATTCAGGAGGGCGAGGAACCAGTGCTTCAAACTGGTAAGAGAAGCAAAGGCTAGTTTCTATCGCTCCCAACTGGATCTTTCATCCAACTGCTCCTCCAATTTCTGGAATCTAATCAAGGATATTGAAGGCCTCTCCAACTGTGCCTCATTGCCGACTAAAATCTCGATTGGCACTACTACACACACTGATAAATCTTCAATCCTTGACTCTTTCAACAACCATTTTACCACCGCAGGGTTAGCATTCGATACCTCCCTTGCTAACACACTTCACACCCAGCTTGGACCCAATGATCAAGGATCCCCACCCCCAAATCTATATTTCTCCTTTCAACCTACAATTCTGAAGGAAGTTGAAGATCTCTTACTCCAGTTGGATCCTAGAAAAAGTGCAGGAGCTGATCAAATTGGTCCTTATTTCCTAAAACTGGGCTATCAGGCCCTGGCAGTGCCCATTACTCACCTGTTTAACCTCTCCCTCTCTCAAGGTGACATCCCTTCAATCTGGAAAATGGCCCATGTTATCCCACTGTTCAAATCTGGAGATCCCAGTGACATGAACAATTACAGGCCAATCTCCCTTCTACCAACCCTGTCTAAGATGCTGGAAAAAGTTGTGAACACCCAGCTTAGGAACTATCTGGAATCGTCGAAACTGCTAAATCCACTACAATCAGGCTTCAGATCACAGCACAGCACAATATCAGCTCTAGCCAAACTGACCAATGACTGGCAGACTGAGTTGGACAACAAGAACTTTGTCGGAGCTGTATTCTTGGACCTAAGCAAGGCATTTGATACTGTTGATCATGGCCTGCTCCTCACGTCCGAGGCCATGGTGTACACATGCATGTACACACATGGAGGTGCATGTACAGCCAGGATCCGGTGGCCTCTTCAGCCCCTCCCAACTTTTTGTCACTGCTTCATACCACCTACATGCCCACCGGACCTCCACCCAGTGGGAGCAGGACTACGGATGGGTGGACGTCCACCCCTTTGGAGGAGAGAGCTGCGGCTCAATCCCAGCTCCAACCACCCCCCCCAAGCTGGCACCCCAGTGACCAAAGGTCATTCTCAAACCCAGATCACAGGCATAGTGTGAGGTAAGGTGCCCACTGTGCCACCGGACCTTCCTATCATTTTTTATGGAATAAATCTGTTGTCATTGTGTTTTATAATGTCCTGTGGATATCCAAATTAAAAAACTGAATATTTTCACAACTGTAATTTACACTGAATGTTAGATTTGGATTGGAATCCTCCAGAAATGTAACAGATTTGAATCGCTCCTGCACCCCCTCCCCCACCACTCCATCAGCACGTCATCGATAAATCAATGCCAAAGATCCAAATAGTCATAGAAGGGATTCACCTACACATTCAAAACAACCTCTCTTTCCCAGATACTCAGGTAGAGGTTAACATAATTGGAGGTGAAAGTCACCCCCATTGCTGAACTCTTTGCCTGCAAAAAATGTTGCCCTTAAAAAAGGAAGGTGTTACATTTCATGAGTGAGAACAAATTCTGCTAGCCTACAAATGAAGCTCTTAAATGGGGAACAATAGATCATTGAAACATCGAGCCACACATGTAAGGCTTCAAGTCCCCATCATGTGGGACATTTGTGTATAATGACTCAATGTCCATAGTCACCAGTATCCATTCTGGTTCCATTTGTAAGTCCGCCAAGGATACCCGGTGTCTGGGTTGCATTCCTAATATATAATGTTAATGAAGGAACACTATGTTGGATGTGTTCATCCACAAACCAGAAAGTGGCTTGGTAAGGGATCCAATCCCAGATATTATGGGGTATCCTGGGGGGGTGGTCCAACATCTTATGAACCTTTGGTAAGACATATAGTAGGTCTTACCAGGTGTTTTACAGTTAAAAATATCAAATGTGTCTTGTGATAAGCTTCTGACAAAAAAAATCAATTTCCTTTTTAAATGCATTAGTCAAATCTGACTTAAGTACCACATAAAAACCAGTGTTAGCAAGCTGTTTAATGATTTACTGCTTATACATCTCAATGCCCATCAGGTCAATGGACCTGCTCTTATTGGCTGACTTCACTAATTTTGGGTTCTCCTGTTGTTCTTTAATGGTCTCTCCCGTAATGAAGTATTAAAAGTATTAAGCATCTGTACAGCATCTGTACATTGGAAAGACTCTTTTCTAATTCCAGAAGAAAGGCACTTTCACTACTGCAGGGGAATACAATGGTATAAATGTAGAGGGTGGCTGCAATAAAGTTCTCTGCATGCATAGTGTCTGCACAGGAGTTTGCAGACTACTCTATGTGTCAGTGTCCATTTCCTTTGTTACTGTATTCCTCTCTTTGATATAAAATGCTTTTAAAATGAGTGTTCATGAAAACTGCTTGACATCAATAAATAAATTAAATGGATTAACAGTACAGGTAGGAACAAAACTCAACCCTTTACTCAAAATACCAGCTTAAGCAGGTGTTATTTGAAAGTATGTCAAATTAATGATGTTTAATCCTTTTGTGCTTTGTATGTTCTTGTTGTTTTCCCTTCAATTTTCATCCTGTTCTGTCTGTGCCATTGTGTTCTTTTTTCTCTCACCTCTTCTTGTCTGTTTTTGTTTTCTTCTTACTGCAATTGCACAGTCCTCGTGCTACGTGGAGGGGGTTTTCTATCTCTGTTTGTTCTATAAAAGCCTCTAATGATTCAATGGCTGATTCATTATCTTGTGTAGTATTTTTGTTTTTCAAAACAGATTCAGGAGCTGTTTTTTTTCTTTTTTCTGGTTTATATTACAGTGTCGTCCCAATCTTTTATTTGCTTTTCTCCACATAAAAACTCTGCTGGCCAGGTAATCCTGCAGATCTCTTTCAAACTTAGAACGTTTCTGAACTTTTATACAGGAGTCCTGTTCTGTAATAACCTGTTTCAGCTCATCTTCATATGTGGCAAAGTTTGGGTGCTCTTAAAATTCAGCTGCTTTCTCTTCTGTTTGTTTCAGCTTGACTACAAGTTCATCCTGCTGAGAAGTGTAGTCTCGAATTATACAATTAGCAAATAGAAGAGATGACTGCTGCATAGCAACTTTATAGCCCTGCATGACATTTTGATGGTCTTACCCGTAACCATGCCATTTGATAACTTGTTAGTCTCAGGGAATCCTCCCCACTTTCACATATGCCTCAAGCATACTTCAGTGTGAGAAATTATTGCATGCTTTAATGGCAATGTGCTCTAATTGCTGAAAGGCTATAACAATGTTCAATATAGATCCATCAGTGTTCTTGACTTGCTGAGGTACATTGAAGCCAGATTCTAAATCACTTAGCATTATAGGGGTTACTTTGCCCTAAGTTGCTAAAAATAGCAGCCGTGAGTGTCTGCCAGAGTCCCCCCAACTCACATCCCTAATATGTATTCTTGGGCCAGTTCTTTTTTCCCTCTTCATCAACGACCTTCCCTCCATATGCACCCACTCCAACATCCACATGTACGCAGATGACACCATCCTTTTCCTATCTGGCCCATCTGATCAAGCCATCCGATTCCCCTTCAACAAGACCTCTCAGCAGTCACAGCTTGGTTTGATGCCAACTGCCTTAAACTGAACACCAAGAAAATCGTTGCCATGACTTTCAGCTCCAAACAAAAACTTGCCAAACTTCCCTCACTGCCTGTTTTCTCTTCAGCAGTGGATACCCTCCTCAACAACATCAGCACCTACAAATACCTGGGTGTCTGGTTTGACACCTCTCTTGATTTCCTCTTCCCATTAAAGTGCGATCCACACCAAGCTGTGACCTAAACTTGGGTTACTCTATCGGCACAAAGCCAGCCTGTCCCTCCCCATAAGACATGACCTATCAGTCAAATGGATCCTCCCTGCCTTTGACTATGCCGATATTGTTTTCAGTGCTGCCCCAGCTACCTCTCTTGCTAAACTGGATGTCCTATTCCACGCTTTTTGTTGGTTCGCCTCCAACTCTCCCCCTCTAACACACCACTGTGACCTATACTCCACCCTCTCTTTCCAGTCACTTGCATAGAGGCACTCTTCTCACTGCTCTACCTTCATTGCCAAGTACTGGTTTGGGTCTCTCGCTACATACCTTACCTCTCTCCTCTCTCCAGCATCTCCTTCTCCATATGACTCTCAGTCTAGCTGTGCCTGTATCTTTTCTCTCCCTCATATCTGAACCTCAGCTGGTAAACTCTCTTTCTCCTAAAAGTTTCCCTCCCTCTGGAATAACCTTCCCGTCCCATCTCATCTTTCACCCTTCTTCCACTATCTCAAGCGTTTACTCAGACCAGCCTCAGTCACCTCCTGCAGCTGTGCCACTTCCTAGCCCACAACCACATTATGCCTCAATTCCAATCCTTTCTAGGACAATCCACTGTACAATAGCTGTGCTCTTCATTGTATTTACTGTATATAGTTTCAAATGTTTAGTCTATATGTATATAGTTTTAAATATGTATTCTATATGTATATAGTTTCCAAGTTTTACATATGATTGTACATAGTTTCCTAGTTATATATTACTGTACTTTTTTACCTGCTCTTTTTTTGTGTCACTGCCTGTTATAGTGTTATATTTGCTGTTGTTATCTGTCACCCTCCTGTTACCCTCTCTCCCTGGGTCACACCTGGAAATGAGCTTTGGCTCATGGTGCCTTTCCTGGTTATCAACTTTTAAATAAATAATGTAGGGACATCACAGTTCTCCATAGGTTTAATAAATGAGAACTAAGGCTAAAACAACACTCAAAAAGCAGATTTAGGGTGGTTGCAGTGAGCAAGCCACTAAACTCTAGACTACAAAACACATCAAGGCTGCCCTGCTACTGGGTATGCAATCGAATAAATGAGTAAACCAAAGAAAGAAAAATTCCAGCACTACCCACTGTCAACTTCCAGTTAGGGTACTAAAATACAAAAAAGGTTTTCAACCTTATCTCAAAAGCTATATTTCATGCTTAAAAAGCATCAAAAAGTGCCTGTGAGTGTCTGCCCCTTACAGAGACATCAGCAGTAACACCACAAACCTCTGACCAGTCTGGATAATAGTGATATATAAATAAATATTTAAATTATAAATAAAACTCTATTTTCAGCAACATAAAAAATCATAGTTATGCTCAGTAAAATCAGTATTATGTTGCTGAAAATGGTGTTTTTTGCTAATTTAAATATGTATATGTCACTATTATCCAGACTTCAGTGCACAACATTATTATTAATCATTAATATTATTAATGTATTATTAATATTCTATGTATGTGTCACATTCTATGCCTGTAATAGGCACGTGCACTTTTTAGATGTACTATCTCTTTAAGGAATTTGCAATGTGGCATCAAGGCACTCCCTGATGATACTTTAGGCGAAACTGGTTGGAGGTTTGTGGTATTACCACAGGTGTCTTTGTAAGGGGTTGACACATAAGTACTTTTTTGGCACTTTGTAAGCATTAAATAAAGCTACTAAGATAAGCTTGAAAAACATGTCCTAGTTCTTAATTGGAAGTTGATGGTGGGTGGTACTGGACTTTTTTCTTTCATTTGTAATGTAATGGTATCTGTGTTATCCTTAATATGCCCAATATACCATTGTATCCCTTCCTGCTTAAGTTAATACACAAGCAGTTTGCCACATTATTTCTGGTTTCATAAAATGTGTCTCTTTGGAAGCAGAAGGCTCTCTCTGTTTTGTGTGGCTCTCATTATATTCCATTTTCAGATTCACTAATTCACCCGTATTTTGCCTGTTCTCTATTGTGCTTAAATTCTTTTTTGGGAAGGCTATGCATGAGGTTCAATGGGTGGAGCAATTATGTCATTCCCCCATCAGGCCTTAAAAGGCCACTCCTCCTGGACTGTTCCAGGATTCGTTTCTTCATTGCCCCACCATCCTCCCCTCCTCCTCCTCCTCCAGCAGCATGTCTCTTTCCTGTGAGCTTCTTCCTAAGGTACCTTTAGCCAAGGAAATTATTCCCACAGCACCTTTGGGGGGGAACCCTCCTCTAGGGTTCCTTGCATCATACCCCTGTGGGGTGGTATATCCCATGGATAGAAAGGAAAACTGCCACATTGTATCTAAGTCACACAAGCATACAGTACATCATATCAAGTTGAATAAGCACATTGGACTACTTCTTGCATCTTTTTCCAAGCTATCTAGTTTTACTATATGTTCTTTCTTTTTTTTCCATTAGCTTTTTGGCCACTGGTGGTCTCCTTATGCCTACTACATGCTTTTTCTGGCACCCTCAGCCCAAACCACCACTCCCACCACCATCAATCCAGTGGGGGATTCATATGGGGAGGGACCTGATAGTACTGTCATTGTCATTAATGGTGATCAGTGCTCATGGTTTTTATGTTTTTTGTTCCTGGCCTCCTCACTCCTGACACCCTGGCATGGATGTGCACCCCCATGCAAGTCTATATGGTTACATATAGTGATATTCTGCAGAGGAGACAAGCTCCCTTGGGACACAACAGGAGTTACTGCAGCAATAGAACCAGGGCACCTCCCTCTCTTGGCTGGAAGCACTGCCTCATGGCAGCACTTCCCCTGCCACCCAGACCAAACTGACTTCCTGGGTCCACTCCTAAACTTGGTCGTCAGGAAGTGCATACACTTCCACTGGTCATCAGGTGGCCCTTTACTTTTTTTTCTTAAACTTGTTCAAAAAAGCTAGCACAAACACTCCTATGTCTGCCATTGAACCTTTATTGGTACACCAAAATCCTTTCACCTTCTTACTAATTACTAATAAAATAAAAGGGGAATCACTCCTCGCCCAGCAATTACCGTCCCATATCCCTTCTTCCCTCTCTGGCCAAGCTTCAGGAATCCCTCATGCTCACGGGCTCTCTAGCTTCCTTTCCACCTCTGACTTCCTCGCTCCCATTTAATCAGGGTTCAGAAAAAAAAACTCTACTGTGACTTCCCTGCTTTGAGTTATTGATTCCATCCTCATGGGTATGGACTGCAGGCACATCGCTACTACCATTTTCACTGACCTTGCAAAACCTTTTGACTCTGTCTTGCACCCTCTCCTTCTCGCCAAACTTCACTCTGCTGAACTATCTTGGTTTAGGTCCTACCTTACTGGAAGCACCAAATGTGTCCTTGCAAGGGATGCCCTCTCACCCTCTCTATCTTCTTAAATGACCTTCCTTCTACCTGTGTCTCCTCCCAGATTCATCTAAATGCCAATGATACCATCCTCTATGCCTCTGGTCTCTCTACTCCCGTGGTTGAGTCCCTGATGCAAAGCGACTTCACATGCATGCTACGCTGGTTCCAAGACAACCAGCTTAAGGTGATCACAAAGAAAATAGTTTCCATGACCTTTGGCACCTCACAAAAGCTATCCAAACTCTCCCATCCCCCTTTCTTTTCCAACTTTGATGGTACTATCCTTGAGTCTGTCACCTCCTATAAGTACACTGACATCTGGCTTGATAGCCGTCTAGACTTCTCAGCTCACATAGATTATATCCACTCCAAACTCCATCCAAAACTAGGAGCCGTGTACAGAAACAAAAAAGCCTCTCCCCACCTATCCATCATGAGCTACTTATTAAAATGATCTTCCCCATTTTTGACTATGCTGATGTTGTTTACTGATCTGCCCCTGCCTCATCCCCCACTATGCTGATGTTGTTTACGGATCTGCCCCTGCCTCATCCCCCTCCAGGCTTGACAATCTTTAATGCTTTCTACCATTTTGCTTCCAATGCTGCCCCCCCCCCCGTATGCAGCACTGTACTCTTTACTCTTCCCTCTCCCTTCCTTCTCTCCCATTTTGCCACCAGATCCATGCCACCACCCTTATCTCCAAATCTTAGCTTGGATCTCTCCCGCCCTACCTCTCTTCTATCCTATCCCCCCTCCTCTGCCTCCTCTTGCCAGCTTTGCACCAGAGACCCCCATGCCTACTCTCTTCCCTGTTCTCACTCTAGCTCAGGATAGGCAGCTTTCTCTTACCCTCTCCCCTCCTCTGGAACTCTCTTCCTAGCTCCTGTGGCTATCTCCATCACTACTCACAATAAAACATGCTCTTTCTCAATCCCTTAACACTTCCTACTCTTGTACCCCTAATTCCTGACTGCTGCCATCTTGCCCTCTCTCCCTCTTCTGTTCCTCACCTATCTTTCTCTCCTCCCCTCTCACCTCCCCATCCACTGACTCCTGCTGCCTACCCCTACCTCCTCCTTCTCCATCACTTGAATTTCTCTCCTCCCCAACCCAGTCATCCCTAAGTGGTTCCCCATGTTACTGCTAAGTTTCTCTAAACTTTGCAACAGGATATCTGACCCACCTAAATTACTGTTTCGCCTAGGTTATGTTTCCTGGTAGCTTGTGATGTGGACACATGCACAAGGGCAATGTCCGAAATGCGACGCTTTATGGGCAAAAGCCCGAATGGCGATGGGGAGAGTAAGGCTACCAGATGTGGGGGTGGGTGAATCCAGCAACACGATGTCACTATACATACACACGCATGGGGCGGAGCGAGTGTGGGCTGGGAGGGGGCAGAGGGGATATAGGGGTGGTGCTGCGGTGGGTTACCGAGCTGCACCATGGCATCGGGGGTTGGTCTACGGTTGGGGTGGGTGAGGTACCAGGTTTGGGTTCAGACACTGGTGCAATTTCATTGCGCCCGGCCTGAAACTTTACTTTTCATACTTTTGCCCCCCCCCCGACATGCACCCCCCTGGAGTTGAGAATCTTAGTGGGGGCGGGGTGTGTGGGCAATGCAGCCCCCACACAGAACACATGAAATTGCAAGTCCCCAGTGCCATTGTGCTGTGCGCCGAGGGTGTCAGAGTGCCAAAAATGTTTTTGCCACTCTGACGTCGCAATAACGTGGCTCGCCTTTAGGCAGTTGCCATTATCACATAGAACCCTTTTCCTTATGTTCACTATACAGTTGTCACAGCTCCTGGATACTGCTCTTTTGTATTGCCCTGCAACCACATATGGTTACCATTCCCTGTTATTTTATTTTACTTTTTTGTCCTGATTTTGTATTAGACATATTTTTGATGTTGTTTATTTTACTTGTAAGAAATAATTATAAGAAATGTTTGCATGCTGCACACATAAAACTACCCATGTGACATGCATGCTGCAAGCATGATTTTTATGGTAAATTGAAATCTATTGCATGCATGTGGCATGGGTGCAGCAAGCAAGTGTGGCAAGCATGCTTTTTATGTTAAATTGGAACAGACTGCATGTGTGTGGCATGCATGTAAAAAGCAAGTGATCACTAATAACTGCACACATAAAAATTCAGTGACTTGCTCAGGATCAAACAGTATACAAGAGGTGGCTGATGAGATTCAAACCCAGGTCTTCAGGTCTCCAGGTTTGCAGTTCAGTGCCCTTAAATGCAACACTATACTGCTTGCACACATATGGCTTGCTTGTACTTCAATACAAATCTGCACACATCTGCATGCATTTGGTATGCTTATTAGCCACTGATATACGATTTAGTTTTCTTGTCCCCCAGGGGACAGGGTTGCCTTTGACCATCCTTTTGGTAAGTGGGGCAAACTTGTCACAGATGGTGTTGAAGGTGCGAATGAAAAGGTTGAGGGCTAGGTCAGGGTCAAGGGTATTAGTTAAGAAGGACCAGTCAAGTGACCTGAGATGAGATTTTAGGAGAGCAAGTTTACCAGGGCCAAGTTTGCATTGAAAGATTATCTTGGGAGGTGTCTTGGGCACTTTGCAGGACCAGGTGCAGAGAACTGGGGAGTGGTCACTAAGTGTATTTGGTAGCACAGTGGAGCTAGTGATTTTATGGGGTTGGTTGGTGAAGACCAGGTCCAGAAGGGAGGAAGATCCGCTACGAGGGTCCCGACGTGTAGGGGAGGGGATGATTTGAGTGAGGTCTTGGGCTGTCACTTCATCAATGAGCGGAGTGGCGGTCTTGGCCAGCCAGTTGATAATGAAGTCACCAAGAATAATTTTTTCTTATTATTGTGGAAGGGTGGCAATATAGGACAGGACTGAGTGGAAGGCGATTTTCTGGTCTCTGGGGGGAATGCAAGCTGCCGTGATAAGAAGGGGGGTTTGAGAGTGACCCAGGGCAAGTCTGAGTGTAAGGGCCTGTGGTCCAGGTACCAACTGGGGGGGAATAGTTGGGCATGTACTGAGTTCTTAACGCAGATGGTGCAACCTCCCCCACGTTTTCCCTGCCGATCAGCTCGGAAGAGGTTGAACCCATGCAGGGCTACTGTCGAGTCAGGAGTCAGAGGGGAGAGCTAGCTTTCATTTAAGGCAATGACATCAGGCTGATGCTGGAGGACTCTTCCCTGATACGAGTCCCACTTTTTTAGTAGGCTACAGACATTGAGGCTGGCAATGCAAAGCCCACTGGTAGGGGCGTGGTTTGGCGTAGAGGTTGCAAGTGGGCCAGGGTTTGGGTGGATATTGCCAGATATAAGGAGGAGGAGGAGGGACCTGAGTATGGAGTTCCAGGCCAACTTTTTTGTGATGACGAGCTAAGCATGCAGAGGACCCAGGTGTGTTGGAAAGGGAGGGAATAGAGAGGGATAGAGTGCAGGGGGCAGTGAGGAGGAGAGGGTGCGAAGAGAGCGGGGCAAAGGGTGCAGGGGTTTTGAGGGGTGCAGCTCCTGGAGAGATAAAGGCATACTGAGCGTGGTCCATCTGTGGCAGTGGCCATAGTTGCAGGTAGTAGTGGAGGGCAGGTGGGGGCCTCATCATCTGGGAGGGGTGGTGCCATTGTGTAGATGGAGTCCTCCCTAGGGAGCTTCCTAGGAGTCTCTGGATACCAGGTGAGATGTATGGAGGGGGAAGGCTGCCAGCCCACCCTAGGGTAGTCAGTGGCTCCAGGAGCTTGATTCACAGTGAACGTTTTGGGGGAGAGAATGAGCACAGGGCACAATGCAGAAGAGAGAGAAAGTACAAAAAGAAGCATGGTGGGGGGGAGGTGGAAAAGTAAAGAATAGACAGTGATAGGTGAGAGAAAAAAGAAATAAGTCATGGTTGCCTCTAGTGGTGACAGAATATAGGCTGCAGATGGAGAAGTGGGCTGATTGGTTCAGATCAGCAATCAAGCAGCCTATATAAACACAGGTTGACCAAGGGTGATGGTGGGGGCAGTGGGGAGCTGACGCAGCATGTCGGCGGGGCCCGAATTCAGATACAGGAGCAATTCAGAGGAGCTGAATCTCCTAGGTCTGACGTTGATTCAGCCGGGGTACCTGCATGCTTGTCTCGGGGGGTGGGGAGGGCAACTTCACTGGCCCTCATGACCTCTTTGGGACCCTTGCTGGATCTGGGCAGCAGGCTGTGGAGAAGTAAAAGGTAAGGGTTTAAATAAGAAGTAAGAGGGGGAGGAGATCTGGCTGCGGTGAGGGGCCTGTACAGTCTAGGGAAGGAGTCGACAGGAGAGACTGCACATAGTAAATTCCCACAGAGCCAGAAACAATGAATGCAGACAGGTTAAAGATTAGTTTAAACACTTAGTCTAAGCAGCACATTAATTCTGCAGTTAGTGAGAGAAAAGTCTAAACAGCATAAATAAAAACGGACCCCAGAAAAGCTCTGTAACTGCAGAAACAGCAAGTGGCAAGACAGTGAAATTAAAGTAACCCTAGCATGCTAAAGGAGAACTAGTATCTGCCAGAAATATTTAAAGTACCCCATTAAAGAGTGGCAAACAATTACTGTAGGTAGCTCGCATCATTTTAAGGTGAATAAAAAAACTATCTCCACTACCACGCCGACAGTTTATACTGTGGGGGTATTTATTTATTCTTTTTAAGCTCAAAAAAAGGTGCCAAGATCGAATTCGAATGGAGGAGCAATTCGGAGGAGTTGAATCTCCTAGGTCTGACGTTGATTCGGCCTGTGTACCTGCGTGCTTGTCTCGGGGGGGTAGGGGAGGGCAACTTCACTGGCCCTCACAACCTTTTTGGGACCCTTGCTGGATCCGTGCAGCAGGCTACGTGCTTGTCTCGGGGGTGGGGGAGGGCAACTTCACTGGCCCACACGACCTCTTCTGGACCCTTGTTGGATCCGGGCAGCAGGCTACGTGCTTGTCTCAGGTGGTGGGGAAGGGCAACTTCACTGGCCCTCACGACCTCTTTGGGACCCTTGCTGGATCTGGGCAGCAGGCTAGCAAACCAGGGCAACTCACAAAAGTCATAAGTCACTTAATTCCCAGTTTGCATCACAAACATGGCTGCTGCCTTTACCAATATTTAAAACACCTCATCTAGCCCCTAAGAATATAAGTCCATTACATTACCTAAAGTAAGTAAATAATGTTATGTTATTTACGCTCATGAGCCCCCCACTTACACACATACACACAGTTTAAATATCATGTACTATACAGAGTTTCCATTGCTGGTGTTTTTTCAATGACCATGAAGAATCCCCTTCATATCCCCACCTCTTTGCTAGATAATTCCCTGCTCGTTACCTGGCAAGAGATGTAATTGAGGATTGGGCTCCACTTGAGACTTATGTGTATGTCTATGTGTGCATGCCAGTGGAACTCTGCAGAATATTGAAATCATGTATGCCATGTTACCATTCTCTGTGTGTGTGGGGGGGGGGCGGGGGATAATTCTACTAACAGAATAATGCAGAGTTTCCAATTCCTCTATGCCATGGTAAACAATTGCACACTGTATTGAGTGTGAAGAAAAAGAGAGATGACTGACAGGTGATAAACATCTGTGGAGGGACTATGTAGCATTGTTTAGCAACATTTCAGCATAATTTATTTGACTTTGAAAACATTTCCAATATTCATGCTTTAAAAGTTGTCTATAGGCCCATGTTAAATAAGCAAAATGACATGGTTGGGTGTTGGTAGTTCTGAGATATCCGCACACCCAGAGGCTGAAGGCACGCAGCCTGCAGCCTCATACCTCAGAACACCTCTGAGTATGCAGGTATCTCAGTACTACAACACCCAGCCATTTCTTATTGCTTATGCATTCCACACACTACATGACATGCAAACAATGAAACACAGACACATGTATAGGTATATAAAACATATGTATTCACAAAACACAGCAACACAAGATGAAAGGCTGTTCAAACGGTATGGCAACAAGTAAACAGCATCCCCATGTTAAAAGGTACAATCATGCAGCACAAAACACATTGGTTGGAGTGTGGGGGACCTGAGGTAACCAAACAGTGGTGCATAGTACTTCAACAACATAATGCCTGTGTGACACACATTGGAATGTGTCAGTGACTGGTATAACCGTCCGTAACTTACATTAGTCCAGTTATGCAAGGTGGGGCAACATGTGTAGCAACACAATAACTACAGATACAGAATGAGGCTAAAGCACTACCTAAAGACTAGACTATGGGTGAGGGGTAGGTGAGCTGAGGAAAAGCTACAGTGGTGCATTCACTAACAACAACACAAGAACAATAACAACAAAGGTAACAACAATCAGGAAACATCTGCATAGCTCCATGGCTGCTGTAAGTGTTGAGGAAGTCCATCAGAGCTGCTATATCATTGCGCAACATGTCCAAATGGGATGCAATCAGGCATAGGTATACACCCAGTTCACAGGCAAACCGCACACAGGCCTGCCTGTTTGCATCGCCCATGCCATCCACTGTGGCCTCCGAGACCTGTCCACCAGCCACATTGTCCCCACGCTTATCCTCCACAGTAGTAGCCCCTGGAAGGTCATCCATAGGAACCATATCCACAGCATTGTTGCTCAAGTCACCAAGGTCCTGTGCGGTCAGTGTCATCGAGGCACAGGTCAGGAAGCATAGAAAAACCAGAAGCAGTTTTAGAATTCACCAAAAATATTTATTTACACTAGCAGTAACATAAAAAAATAAACTTGTTCAATACAGCTATTTACAAAGGCAAAATAAAATTGAGAACATCCATCACAGTTTTCCTTCAATCTATGTGTCCTTTTTCTCTTTCAAGAAGTTACAGCTCAGCTCTCTTATAAGTCCTTCCAACCCCCACTCTTAACAAGCATCCTGTTCTTGTAAGTATCAGGCACGTGCAGCTACAACAGAGTGTCCCTGATCTGAGGCCCCATTTTCACAGCTCTTCTGCAGAAGGCTTAAAACTTGCACTTAGTTAACCTCTTGAGTTTACAATAGCTTTTTGCAATCATCTCAAACTATAATTATATACAATTCAACAGTAACACTATATATTTTCTAAACAAAAGGATCCCAATATCAGTTACATTTCCAAGTAATGATTTGCATATATTTTTATACCAGCAGATATGCAAGAGAGGAAAAGACAAACAGCAAGGGAAGACTGAGAGATAGCGAGAGGCAAAGAATTGCAAGACTGTCGGGGTGATCAGATTCTAGGTCCCACAGGAAAATTTGGTTGCGCAATCAGACAGACAAATAGACAGGAAAGGAGAGAATAGAACCTTGCATTTAAACACTTTCTCCATAACAACTGGGACAGGATCCTATTCCACCCTATCACAGTCAGCTGCTGTAAAACATCCTCCGCGCACGTCAGCGCCTCCCCCACAAGGGTGTCTGCAGCACCATCACCTGCAGACACAGGTGTAGACATGTCCCTGGCCTGTACAATGTCATCCTGGGCTAGGTCAGTACCCATCTCCACTGCTACCGCCACACTGTGGCCTGGCTGTTGTTCCGCAGGTGTGGGAGATACTTCCACTGCCTCCTCATCCCCGGCAATGTGCTGCTCCACTGCCTCATCCTCCACCTGTGTCCATTGCCATGTGTGCTCTGCGTAGGCATGGGCATCTGCCCACTTCAGCCTATGCATTGACTGCTCCAGGCCCCACCACCTCACATGCTGTGGCTCATTGAGTCCTGCTGGTGGATGTCTGGAACCTGTAGGGGTAATAGGGGTACTGTGTGAGTGGCATGCATTTATGGGACCATTACAGTTGTGATGCATATGTTATGTGTGCAGTAAGTTACTGTGCCCCCCCACCGTGTCTGTACCCCGGCACCAGTATACATATATCAGCACTGTACATGCCATGATAACATTAAATGACCCACACCCCTGGCATGGGCATACACATGACCACCTGTACCTGGGTCCACATATGTGTGTTGTACGATACCCAGCATGCATGTCAATGGCATGGCCCCAGTTGGCCACACTTTGCATGGACTGCACATGGTAGTGCATGTGTCACAGTACATCCACATATACATACGCACATGCAGCCCTACACTGCCCATGTGCATGTGCTGTGGGTATTGCTGTACTGGCCAATAGGCATAGTTGGCATGCATGTACAATGTAAATTGTCCTACCTGTACCACTGTTTCCCTGTGCATCACACCCTGTTTCACCTTTGCCTGCACAGGCCGATATAGTACCTGCCCCATCCTCTCCTTCACCTGATGCATCTGTGTCTGTGGAGACATAGAATGGTGGTATTTAGTTAGTGCTGCAGTCAGATGTGGCCTGGGTATGTGTGTATGTGATGCTGCATGTGGTGTGTGTTGAGGCACCTACCTGTGCTCTGAGGATGTCTCCCTTGCACCTGCACATCCACATCCCTGGCAATGGCATATAGGTGGCCTAGCAGTTCAGCCTCCCTCCACACCATATCATTCCACCTGTGGCGGACCTGGCGTACATTGTGATGCACACCCGACACCTTATGCAGGTGGAGGGTGATCGTCCTCCAGACTCTGGCCCTCTCTGTGAGTGTTGACCCACCACTGGCATATGGTAGTAGTACCTGTGCCCACTGCTCCACCAGACTGATGAGGAGCACAGTCTCCTCACCAGTAAAGTTAGGTGACATTTTCCTCAAGACCATGTTACACCTCTGGATCCTAAACAGTTGTTTCATGGTGGGGTAGGTGGTGGGCTGCAGTGGTGCCCCTGCAGGACTTAAACAGTGCTGCTCTGTGCACAGAATATGCTGCTACCACTCCACATCTCACTCAGTACTTGACGCCAGCAGCCGATGTTATCCAAGTACACGTGCTACATGTTAATGCACAGCATTTCGCCTGACCTTGCCATGCAATGTGTATTGCGCCATCTACGTCTACCATTTAGCTGTACTTGTGTAACACATCTGAGTTGGGGGGAGGGCAACAGCAGGAACATGCACGGTGGTAACGGGGTTATCTGGGTCAGTATGGTTTGGGTGGGATTGGTGAGGGCTACCAGGAGCAGTTAACGTCTGGGACAGCACACTCTCATGAACGCATGCTGACTCAACTGGTGGGGTACCGGCAGCGACATGAGAATGCACCATTCATTGCCAGGATTTGCTACACAGCATGCATTGCACTACACGCATTGCTAGGGTACCTATACTGCACTACACTGTGAGGGAGGATTGGCACACACTGCACTACAGGGGTGGCTGTGAGGGTTTCCTGTATGGGTAGGGGTGGGTTGCTGGGTCTGTACTGCACGTGCGATAGAGGTGGGGGCCAAAGGCGGGGCCCTGCACAGCACAGCTGAGGTCTTGTGAGGCACCTGGGTAGGACTGGTGTGGAATACAGGGGGGCTGTTACCCTGTTGCTACTGGTATCCCCATACTGCACATGTGCTTGGTGTGAGGGGGCAATGCCACACACTATCATACTGAGGTGGCTCTGAGGAATGACTGTATGGTTATGGGTAGGTTGCCAGGTGCAGGTGCAACTGATATGTGTGGGGGGCAGCCACACCACCATTGGGCCATGGCTGCAAACACACAGACAGGTGTGACGCATGGTGCATCGAGGACTCTGGCATAGCACTGCCATATGTGACACATGGTGCATAGAGGACACTGGTATGGCATGGTGCATGTTGTGTCTAATAATACATCCTCTGCTGCCTATGGAGGCCTACCTGGGCTGGCTATGCCACATGATATGCATCCTCCCTGCCATTTGCCACCGTGGTGGTAGGCAGCATATCCATGTCAGGGAGGGTGGTCTACATCATACAGCATTTACTTACCCCTGATGTTGCACACTGCCCCCCTGTCACTGTCCCCAGGGCCCCTGTTGCACTTGGTTTGGGCACTGACAGAGTACATGCCTGTTATCACTAATAGTGGCACTGTGGCCACCGCTGCCAACTGCTGCTGTCTGCACATGGTTGCCAGATCACTGCCTGGGACTATGCACAGGTGACAGGCACTCTCCAACATACAGTACTACCATGTCCTGTGTGCTGCCCCAGGTGACTACACCTCCGCATCACTGCAGCTAGAGCTGGGGACATGGTGTTTGGTGGGCCTCTGGCCATGTCCCGATCTGTTGTCTGCACTGCATTGAGGTAGTGTTGTTTGTCACCATCCACACAGTATCCGGTATTGGCAACCATATCCTACCACACCACAGACGTTCTGTGTTGTGCATGGGATGCAACATGGCCTCATGCCTGTGGTGGGGCTCTCACAGTGCACTGTGCAAGACACCCACTGCATGGTGTGTGCCACACAGTGTTAGCGAAGTGTGTTCAGCTGAAGTGTGCGAAGATCAGGTTCGCCCTGCTGCATTGGCCATGCGCTGCATTCCGTGCACATGCATCCCTCAGCAGGCTTACAACCACTTGTTGTTCCTCCTCTACACCCACAGCATCATCCTCCAGGTCTCTCTCTGGCTCTGTCATTGCTACATGGTGAACAATGGTGACATTGTGCAGTTCACAGCATGCCACCATGATCTTGCAGGCCATCTTGGTGTATATTGCAATGCCCCTCTGGACCTGTCTAGGCAATAGAACCTCATCTTCAGTAGCCCAAAGGTTCTCTCAGTCACAACTCTTGCTGCTGCAAGTGCCTCATTGTATACTGTCTGTGGTCCTGCTTGGGGCTGCCTGACAGGTGCCATCAGCCATGGTAGCTGTGGGTAGCTACTGTCACCTGCAGGAGTGTAATACATCCTTGTTAGTACACACATCACATATATCTGTTGTCTCCCTGTATGACCATTGTGTGATGCCTGACACAGGCATGGCTCACTGGGCCACTGTTTGCAGGGCTCATGGTACATGGCATCTTCACACGTCATGTGGTCATGGTTTGCCCTGTCTGGTGGTGGGCTGTATGCCTTTCACGTATTGTTGGATCCACACCCATGCCATATCCCTGCCATTCAACAGTGTACAGGCACACATGTACCACCATGGTGTGCAACAGGATGTGCTGTGGCACATTTGCATGCGGGAGCCTACCCACTATAATGCATACGCGGGCTGTGGGCCATGCCCCAGCCCTGTGTGCCTCTGCCAATGGACCTATGTAGGCTCACACCTCCTGCCCTTGCTGTAGACCCACTTATTAGGCATCCGTCACATAAGATTCCATTGTTAAATGCCTGGCAGAGTCCGCTGTTCTGGAATATGTATGAATCATTGCATGACCCATGGTAGGATTCTTCCACATCCAGGAAACGCAGTTACTGTTACAGACCACCTGGATGTTCATGCAGTGGTATCCCTTCCTACTGACTTATGCTTCTGGATCAAGTAGTGATGCCAGTATGGTGATATGGGTGCAGTCTATGATGCCCAGTACATGCAATATGCCTGCTGTTGCATAGAATCCCTGTTTGACCTGCAGCTGCTGCTCATGTGGTTCAGTTGGGAAGTAGATGTACCAGTGTTCCCTGTACCAGGGGTGTCTATAATTTCCACAGACACCTGGACATGGAGGCCTGTGATATGCCAACTGTATCCCCACTCGGGGTCTGGAATCCCCCACTGGCAAGGACATGGAGGGCTGCACACACCCTCACCTCTACTGGTTTGGTGTGACCTCGCTGCGTCCTGGTTTGCAGGGCACCACACAGCTCATGGCACAGCTCCATTACTGCCTCCCTGCCAAGCTGATAGCAGGCTATACATTGTTTCTCTGTCAGCTGTCTGAATGAGGTCCACCTCCTATACTGTCTCCTGGCAGTCCTCCTGTGTCTGAGCACCTGCTGCCTGGCATGTGGCTCTGCAGCACCACCCTGTATGTGGGCATGTCTGCTCACATAGCAGTGCCACATGCATTCCAAACAATGCCAATGGTACAGCCATGGTGCTGGTATTGAACTCTGTACACTGTTGCTCCTACTCCTGCAGTCTTGCCTCAGTGGCGCTTGGACACTGACCGAGTGCTCTTGTCTCCTTTTATATGCTCTGGTGTGCTTAGACCAGGTATATTACAATTTACTATAACAGGGAATCAGGGCTGGGGCAGTCCACTAGACCACCAGGTATATTAAAAAGTAATATAATGGGGGTTTGGCTCTTGGGGGGGCCACTAGACAGCCAGGGACTGCTTATATACACTACCACAGGCTTGCGGCAACCTCTCCAGAGGCTCCTTCTGTTTGGCGCACTGCTAGGGTTGCTACAAGCTATGGGACCCTGCCCAATAAAGAATCAGGTGCAGGATCCATGGCTCACTGGTGATTGACACAAGCCACCTTTGGCACGGCTTGTGCTGAGTTTTGAGAGTCAGGCCCTTGGTCTCCATCATGTGGATGGAATGACCAGTTCCCCATTAACTGCTAACCCCCAGTGACAGCCAGAGCCCCAACTGTTCCCAGAATGGCAATAAATGCAGAATGCCAGTGTTGAGCCTGCATCTCAGCAGTATATGGAGCTATGCGTCACTCTTCTGCCAGATCCTTGGTCAGGATTACAACTTGAGGCCTTCCCTCCCACAGCAACGTTAGGGGTACTGGCATGGGGCTGCTAATGCTCCCCACGTTGTAAATATAGTAACGTGACTCCAGAGATTTAACTTTAAATTGCCAGCTATGGCATCTCTGTTTGTAGTACTCTCGACCCTTGGTAAATATTCTATGCAGTGAACAACCTTGTAATCACTGGCTGATGTGTTAAATCAATGCAGACTTTTTAACTTTGAATTGTTAAGCTGTATTGTATAACCATGCCTGTATACATTGATGTCTGAGAGCTGCTCCTGTTGGAACCCAGTTTAGAGTGCTATCCTAGCTTGTCCTTGTATCAAAGCTGGTCACACACTTGTGAAAGTGAGAGTTTTCTGTGTGACAATTGCCCTGGCCTCATGGTTCCCACCAGGCTGTCACTTTGCATGCTGAAACATAATTTCTGCTGGTATGGTACAATAATAAAAAAATTGCTTGCTTCTTAATTTACAAAGATGAACCCCACATTGTGCCCTCTCTTCAACTGATCATATTTACTGCATTATTTCTCTCTCCAGCCGATGTAAGTTTAGGGCATAACGTTGTTTTGGGGTCGCACAAAGATTAAACAGATAATTGAGCAGTCCTAACTACTATACAGTCTCAAAAGAAATGAGCTCCAACACAAAAATGCCAGTCAGATGATTCATGTTAAGCTGTCCCCAAAGTCCATGGCTTTCAGTGGATCTATGAAGAACATCTGCTTCCCCACCACTGTGAGATTTAGCTGGCATAAGGAGTTGGAATGGGATGTTTCTTGCTTGTCAGTTTTCTTTTACCTCATTAAATTATTTGTGCTTTGAGAAAAATTCAGCATTGATGTCAAGGAACAGATGAACTCTATAATTTTTATAGGGCACACCTCCTTCCTTTCTGACTTTTCTCATTATCCATTCTTTTTCCTGGTAGTTTAGGATTTCAGCAACAGAAAGCATGGCTGCTCTCCCACCACTGGCAGACCTCTCAGAGCTCTCTGGGCCTGGTCAATCTCTGTTTCACCTTTGTAGCACTCCGATACTAGAAATGCTATGAAGAGATTACTAAAATCTGCTCAGGATGGCCTCCCTCTAATCCTTCTGGCTGGTCTAGCAAATTACATAGAAACATAGAATTTGATGGCAGAAAAGGACTGCTTGGTCCACCCAGTCTGTCCATTTCCCTAACTAATGGATAAGTTGCAGATCCTAGCTAACCAACAGCCTACTTTTCCAACCTTCACCCCTGAGAATTGCCTTATGTCTGTTCCAAGCATTCTTGAATTCCACCAATGTTTTTGACTCCACAACCTCCTCAGGAAGGCTGTTCCATGCATCCACAACCCTCTCCATGAAAAAATACTTCCTCACTACCTCTGAGCCATCCCCCCTCTAGCTTCAGATTGTGCCCCCTTGTTCTTGCACACCTCTTTTTCTGAAAGATGCTACCCTCTTGGACTTTGTTGATTCTCTTGAGGTATTTGAAAGTTTCAATCATGTCCCCCCTCTCCCTCCTCTCCATGAGACTATACATATTAAGATCTTTAAGTCTCTCTTGATATGTCTTCTGGTGCAGACCCTGCACCATTTTAGTTGCCCTCCTCTGGACTGCCTCCATCCTGTCTATGTCTTTGCGGAGACTGGGTCTCCAGAACTGCACGCAGTACTCCAGATGGGGTCTCAACTGCTGTCTGTACAGAGGGATAACAACTTCCTGTTTTCTACTGGTGATGCCTCTCCCTTGTGCATCCCAGTATCCCACCAGCCCTGCTTACTGCCCTCTCACATTGCTTGCTCACCTTTAGGTCATCTGATATGACTACCCCCAGGTCCCTTTCTATTTTTGTTGTTGTTAATATCTCACCCCCCAATGTGTACTCTTCCCCTGGGTTTTTGTTTCCCAGGTGCTTTGCACTTCTTAGCATTGAATCTAAGCTGTCATACATTTGACCATTCCTCCAACCTTGCCAAGTCCCTTCTCATCCTTTCCACCCCACCTTGTGTATCAACTCTGTTGCAGATCTTTGTGTCGTCTGCAAAGAGACATACTTTTCCTTCCAGTCCCTCTGCAATGTCACTTATAAAGACATTAAAGAGGACCAGTCCTAGTACTGAACCTTGTGGTACCCAACTAGTAGCCCCCCTTTCTTCAGAGTGTACTCTGTTTACTATTACGATCTGTGTCCTGTTCTCCAGCCAATTGTTTACCCAGGCTACCATCTTGGAACCCACTCCCAGGCTGGCCAACTTGTATATTAATTTTTTGTGTGGGACTGTGTTAAATGCCTTGCTAAAGTCTAGGTAGGCCATGTCTACAGCCCCTCCCTGATCTATTACTTTGGTCACCCAGTCAAAGAAATCTATTAGATTCATCTGACATGAATTTCCCACTGTGAATCCGTGCTGCCTCGGGTCCTGCGCTCCTCTGGCCTCTAGATGCTCAACAATTGTTTCCTTCAGAAGTGATTCCATCATTTTCCCAATCACTGAGGTTAAACTGATCATAAATCTCAAAAAACCAAAAACAATGCTCTTTGCCCACCCCCAAAACAAAGCCAGCAATTTTCCACTCCACATCCTCCCTGGTTCCAAAAAACCGCTAGAGCAAGTACACTCGTTCAGGTACCTTGGGGTCACCTTTGACTCAGCCCTCAACTACCATACCCACATTGACACCCTTGCCTCAGCAGCCAATTTGCGGCTAGGTATCTTATACCGCTACAAAAGCGCTCTCCCCCTGCTGTCCTCCGGCTTGCGGTAACATCCTCGATATTATCCCTGATAGACAATGGACTCCCGGTCTGCGGGGCTGCTGGCACAACTGCGCTCAACAAAATCCACCTGTTACTTAACAAGGCCTGCAGACTAATCACTGGGGCCCCTAGACTTACACATTCATGCCAGCTCTATGGGCTGGCAACATTGCTGAACCTAGATGAATGGCTGCGTTATCAAACATGCCTAATAGCAAAAAAAACTCTCCTAGGACTGTCCCCCCCAGGGCTGACGGCCTCCTTCCCCATAGCCAAACCACGGGTCTGTACGCGGACTTCCTGCAGGACTACCTTCCAGACACCTAGAGCCAGGACCTCCCATGGTCAAAGGTCCTTCCCCCATAGAGCCCCTTCCTGGTTCAACTCACTCCCCCTCCACATCACAGATGCCCCTACGATCTCCAAATTCAAAACCGCATTCAGAAGTGAACTGTTCACCGCACGAAATTGCACCTGTATAATCCGAGGCACTACCCACTGTGCCCTGACAATGCCCACTGGGCAGCATCCAAACCACACCACGTATCTCCTCTGGCAAAATTACCACTGTTCTGCCGACTGCTCAACCTGCAGTATTGCAATATGTTACTGTAACTTGGCTTAAATTGCTCTGTTGATTTCGCCCTGGCAGTGTTACTATGTGCTGCTGTAACCTGGTTAATTTGCCACTGCTCCTGACTGCTCTTACCATTATATACTGCTGTAACCTGTTAAATTACCACTGCTCTACTGACTGCTCCATTTCCAGTCTCTATGTTGCCACAATAACCAATCTGGCTCTCTGTAATATCGCCAATCACCGATTTACTGATGTACCCATATCCTGTAACCTTAAGTGAGTTTTTGTATGTACTGCTGTATCTATCATGTTCCTCACAAATGTGTATGTTAATTCCATGTAACCTACATTCTGTAACATGAATGTCTGCACTGTATTGTCCTCTTTGTGACGAGGTACCTTTGAAAATGAGCCCTTGGCTCAAAGGTTGTAAACTGATGTACAAATAAATAAATAAACTAACAGGTCTGTAGTTTCTTGCTTCTGCCCTGCTCCCACTTTTGTGAAGCGGAATTACATCTGCCCTCCTCCAGTCTTCAGGTACTACCCCATCCTCCCATGATTTATTAAAGAGGGTAGTCAGATGACTGTGATTTACTAGTCACTCTATTTTCATCTGTAATTAGGAGACAGTTCTCTCATGTTCGGTCACCAACAGCTCAAGTAGGGCCATGCAGTCTTTATTGGTGCTTACCCATCTCTCCACCTGATCCATCCTCTGGCCCAAATCCTTGTTTTTTTCTTACATTATCAGTGATATTAGTTTGTATGCTGGTAAATTTATCATTTAATCCCATGAACCCCTGTTGCTTTTCAGACAGTGTCAAGTCCTGCTTTTTGAATGCCATTCCCACCACACTCTCAGCTCCCTCACCCCAGTTTGCTGTGTGTTTAAGCCCCAGATTCTGGGCCTGAGTCTTGGCTGCTTAGGGGACATTTTCAGTGCTGATGTCATTTGAGGCCATAGTCGTCTTCTTGGTTTTTTTTTAATACTGGTCCCTTTTTGATGGCTGTGGGTGGAGCCTGCAGCTGTTTTGCCATCTGTAGCCTGATGACAGCTGATCATGGCATGCTCCTGTTGGACTTTTAGAAGTATCCTTCCAAAAGTCCAACAGAACTGGGAGCACACTGCCGTGATCAGCCGCTATGGAGTAACAGCCGCACTATTTTGGCTGTTACTTCTGCATTCTGGCACAAGAACTGTGCATGCATAGTTCTGGTGGTGCCACCATCTTGGGAAAGGCAGAATGCCATTCACCACAACTACGCATGTGCGAATGCCACACGTGCACAGTTGTATCGCCACTGCCATCTTGCGGATGGCACTCGGCGGTGTTAGCTCTCCGGAGCTTTGGAAGCTCACTACAGCCATATAAGCTCTGGCTAGAATTTGTTATATACACCAGTTAGCTGACTGAAATTGCAGGCTATAGGGATTATTAAGGAATTTCGGTTCAGAGCTCTGTTTAGACACTATTACCTAATTGGCAGCCATTTTGGAATCTTCTAAGTGAAACCATAGGCTCTTTCTGGTTTTTTGTTGCTAATAAGAGCTGAATTACATGACCTCATACTCTGACCAGGGCAACTTCTACTGTATATGTTCCAAAGCTGAGCTTACAGATGCAAAGACTGAAGGCTATAACTAAAGCATAAAAGGAGACTGCTGGGCCACAGGCCAACCTGCACTGAAGCAGTGGTTCTCATATCTGCTTTGGCCAGCATGAGGTTGCACATATCTGAAGTGTGCAAAATGATTTCATTTTGAGTTCAATCATTGCTCAATAGGGACTGTACAGCAGCATCCTCTAGAGACAACTCTTGAAGATCTGCTTTGCAGCTGAAGCTGTAGACTAGGACGTTGTTCAGTCCCAGATGTGTGTGACCTGAACCTAAACATTGCTGTCCTGCTGTAGTAAACCCAACTCTGTTCAAATAACATCCTCTAGGACTTGAAAAGTGAACAGCACTGCCCTTCACATCACAACACCAGCAGGTTTCTATCATGATTGTGGCCTCAGGAGAGCCTGCCCCCTTGGGTCTGAAACCCATGACAGTGGGCTTCCAACCCAGTGAAGAACAATCCATTGTCACTGGCACCTGAAAGAAAGGGGAAAACTTCAGTAAGGATTCTGTCTGTATCACAATAGTGTCATGCTGTCATCAACACAGTGTGATCCAGCAAAATGATGATTATGAGCAGTTATCACTGAGCATCTACCAGGAGTCCCTTTATAAAGCCACACTGGAGGGACTGGAACATTTTCTGGAAGTACAGCACTCTCCAGAATGTAGTCTATGAAATATGACTAGTTTAGATTGAACAGACTCAGAAGTATTCCCATAGTTTTCAAGAAGGGAAAAAACTGTTTGAACTGCTCCCTGGGTTGGAGCCCAGGACTGGTTTAGTATTAGCCTACTATAGTATATGGTTAGCCTGTATTGTGAATGGATTTCAGCAACTGCTGAAATTTTGTTGTAGTACAGTTCAAAGGTCAAAATAGTTGTTGTACTATCGCTCTGACATCACATCGATAGTACAACAACTTTTTACCCTTGAACTGTTTCCCGATTGGCTGAAACATCGCACTTTCAAAAAAAATATGAGTCAACATGGCGCGCAACTTAGCGCAGCAGCTGGGAGCGGTAAAGATTCTTTGGACACGGACTCTGCCATAATTGGCTCCTGTTTCCAAACATTCAGTTTGTCCTTTTTAGTGTTTGTAAAAACACTACCTCGGTTCGTGTTTGTGGTCGGCAGCACAGCGGGACAACGGTGAGAATGGAGATACTCAGGTCGGCAGCAGAGCGGCGCGGCAGCGGCGGACCGGGTAGATGCGCAGTGTGACTGAAGATATACACAAGGTATGAAATTATACCTCAACTTTGTGAATTAAACCGACCACATTTTTTGGGGGAACCATATACTATATAAAATAATAGATAGGGAACTGTGCACCAACAAGGCCCTGTGTTTCCATCTCGGGTGGTTGATGACATCATAGGGACCTCTCAAGCTTCGCTCTTGAGGTCTATGATGTCATCAACGCCCCTCGATGGAAACACAGCCTTGTTGTGCACAGTTCCCTATCCATTATTCTATATATTCAGATAACGGAACACCTGGATCCACAGTTCTCTGAGATACACCGCTAGACATGCATGTAGAGATGCGGCACTGAAGCAAGCCCAATAGGCAGCAGACTGAAGTTGAAGTGAAGGCACTGCAGGCCCACAGAGTTTGAGGCACTTGCAGTGGATATTCTGCAGTGTTATGTACTGGTATGTATTCATACTCATAGAGACTTAGTAGTCCTGTTTCTCAGATGCATACTGATAAAAACCTGATTACCGGGGATCACTAGTTCAGAATCCATTCTTGCAAGGTGAGTGGACAAATATAAGAAAACATTCCATCTTGTTGCCCACCACAGAACTACTGCCTGATAGATGTCATCTGCAGAGGCCTGAAGATCCAAAGCACAACCTCATCTTTGGTCCAGTTTCCTATAGGCCCAAGTCAGTGGGTCTAAAAGCTAATCAGGTGGTCACCAAACAGAACACATTCATATCAGAAACATAGCAGACTGAGCCAAATCTGCATATGAAAAGTCACTGGGAAGCTCACATGTGCAAGTTGACCAGAGAATTTTAAATGAGCTGTACAGGTACTGTATGGAATGTGTGCAGACCTGATCATCACCTGGAGATAATGACCTATCCAGAGAAAGAATTATCCAATAATGGGTGAAAATATTGCATAATAAATAATGCAATGTTGTGTAAAAATAGCACATAACATAGGTATCATTATAACCTTGATGACAGCACTTTGCTCATCTCCAATAATAGCACCATGCTTGGCTCTAAGAAGTGTACCATATCACAGATGACTGATCTTGTTTTTTTTATTAGAAGCTACAGCAATTACATTTTGAGATTGTGCATCCCTGCCAAATTTTGGGATTGCATGTCCCCACTAACATTCTAAAATTGTGCACAGTCTTAGAATTCTACTTGTTATGTCCAGTGCTGCATTCTAAAACACCTCCATGCCACATTCTAAAGTACGGTATTATGCACCTGAACATTCCGGAAGCACATGCACTGCACTGAACCCAGTTTGTTCATAGGTTCATAGGTAATTTACGAGTTAGGAGGTTGAATACCTGTAATAACTCACCACTGTTCAGTGGCAGTACACGCATTGTTCCCTGCCCATGTAATCGTCCAAAGAGTGTTTAAATACTTCCGTGAAACTGCTTGTCACAACACTTTCCAGCAAGGAGTTCAGTCAAAGGGTGATCTCAGCATGGAACTCCTTGCTGGAAAGTAATCCCACTTTTCACCAGACTTCTTCTTACAGTTCTGGTGACTTCTCTTTTTAATTTTAAACTGTATGACATAGTAGTTTTGTTAACATGATGTCTACAAAGTCCTGTGCCTTCCCATGTTATCTCATTATTTATTGCACTAAATACTAGACATAGGTCTCCTCTCATTCTTCTATACTTCATTGAGTACAGACCTAATTCCTTCAACCTATCTACATATGATTAATGGTGCATGTTTTTGATTTTCTTTGTTGTTTTCCATTGCACCCTCTTAATCAGTTTTTTTCCACCCTTGCTTTGAGGTGCACAAAAGGGCGAACAGTATTCCAGGAGGGGCCAGACCAGTGACCAGTACAGTGACATAATCACTGTTGGGTTCCCACTTTTTATATTCCTAAATATGCACCCCAGGATCATGTGGCACTTCTTAACCATGTTTCTAGTGTGTGTGTGTGTGTTTGTGTGTGTGTGTGTGTCAAAGGAAAGATTTTCAGTGATAGTGACTCCTAAATCTCTTTCATTTACTTGTCTACAAATGATTACTACAACTACCGTTTCTTAAACTTTGGAGAAATAAATCCTAGTACAAGGTTGCTAACAGAGAGGACTAGGCCATGAGTTCTGGTTATTGGGAAAGGGAAGGGAACATTGTTTAACCAGAAGTAGCACACTAAGCCAAAGCTTGTTTCCAGATGTGACCTGGGTGCACAAGGAAGTTAAATGACTTGCTCAAGATCACACAGTATGCACCTAGGTGGCCGTGGGATTCAAACCCAGGTCTCCAGATCTGCAGCTCAGAGCCTTAACCCACTGTGCTATACTGCCTCCACAACATTATGACATCAGCAGCAGCTCTTCAATGAAACTGCCTTTTAGGAAGAGGGAGTAAAATCAGGGTTACAAAGTGGCTTGTAACTTTTAAATGAAGTAACTTAGAGATCTATTTTTTGTATAAGCCTATTGGAGATATGCTGATTCTAATTTTGCAGTTTAGTGCTTTTGGCCTGACTGCCTCTTTAATGCACCTTAAACATACATACTGGGAGGGGTTTAAAAAAGTGGGCAACACAAAAACAAATAGTGATTGCACTCAAACAGCTGAAAATACTTTCTGTGCACTGGTTAATATTTTTTGAGTCTCCTTTAATATGATTTTGCTTTCACTGTTAACATAAGCAATGCATCTGAAATTAAAGTGTTGGCTACAAAAACTCTAACAGAATCCAAACACTTGACGCTTCGCTCACCAAAGAAATTCATCAAGGGGTAGAGTTTGGGTAGTGTGCCTCCTCTGTTCGAGGACATCTAGTATATGACATTGTAGAATTTGAGAAGGGTCAATATGTTTAACCTTTTAGCTTTCTTAACTGAAGTTCATTGTATACAGGTTGCTCAGGAAGAGATCACAAGGGGAAAACAATGGTATTACGCCCCCCCACCAACACACACACACACACACACACTGCTGAATAATGCATTAAAGTGAAACTATATTGAAGTTAAATTATATCTTGTAATGTCACTAAATATTAAGAAATTTTATAAATAAAACCAGATACTAAATAGAAAAACTACAATATACATGAACTGTACCACAACTGAGTGTACAACCTTCAATCAGACTTCCACAGGATAGTGTGTCCTACTGGATTTATGCTTGTTAATGATAAAAAACACAGCTGGTGCTAGTCTCCAAAAGAACATTTTTTTTTATTATTACTAGGAAAACCTTTGAGCACAAGTGCACTTTCTCAAAGGTTCCACCTCAAGAAAGTAACAATAGTGACAAAACAGGCAGATAACATTGAGACATCACAGTGGGTATCAGAATTGCAAAGCAGCTTATAGTGAGTCAATACAGAGGTCAACAAAGAATGCAAGTGCAAAATACAGGTTTACATAGGCTACAGAAATGTAAGGGTATTACCAGAAAGCAGGCTGATCAACAGGTTTAAGAAGCTTAGGAACAGGGTCACAATCATTAGGTAAAAGAACAATGATTATTAAAATCTGCTCAGGATGGCATGTAGATGTGCATGTAGAAAGCTTTTAAATTGGCTCAACTTAATTGTAATATAGAGCATGTTAGGAAGGTCATTCAACCAGTTAGTTGCCTAGATGCAAAGGAATGCCGCCTACAGCTGGTCTTGTAGAAAGGTTTCAAGAGCCTATGATCAGTCATGCTTCTAATGCGGTACAGGTTATTGACAAAGCTCAGGAAGTTTTTTGAGCTGGAGTGGGTAAGTCCCAGAAAAGCCTTTTCCCCCAAATATACAGGTCTAGAATTTAATTCTGCTAGCACATGCTGGTCAGTTTGTAACTGAGTACAGGTCACAACTGTGGATGCATTTATCTGCTCCCAGGGACCAGCCTGCAGGCTTTGTTTCATAAAACTCTGACTCTCTCCACAGCTGCCTCATTTTCCACAGAGTAAATAATTAGGCATAACCACTTAGGAATAGAACTGAGCTAGATACAAATAGGCGTCTAGCTTCCAGGGTGATGCTATTTTTGTTTCTGTGCAGGGCTCCCAACCTTTTGTTGGCAGTTTTCACCAGGCTATCCACATGGGGGACAAAGGACAAAGTGTCATCTAGGTGGAGACTGTGGTATTTGAAGACCTTGACCTGTTTTAGCCTAGAACCCAAAGTGCTGAAACTGTTAAAGGGGATGAATGTTTGCTTCGTGTACGTGCTGCTGAACAGCATGGTCTTTGCATTTTATAACTGAGCACTAGGCTATTGTTGGAGAACCAGGTTTGAACAGGTGCAAAGTTGCACTGCAGGGCACCGGTTTGGCTGTCTTTGTTGCAGTGTCTAGTATAGACAGCCTCATCATCTGCATACAGGAGGAGGTTGGCAGGCTTTAGGTAGCTGGCTAATGAAGACACCAAACAGTAAGGGGCCCAGGACAGAGCCTTGTGGCACCCCTACTGAGATTGCCTTGACCTCAAACATTATTGTGCCACTTGCTGTCCCTCTCCATTCCATTAACAACTAACAATGTACACCTTGATAATGTCCCATGCTATAAATACACAGGTATCTACCTAGATAGCATAGTTATGCTTCTGCATTATATTAACTCCTTTGCCTCAAATGTAAAAATGAAGCTGCACTTTCTTTACAGGCACAAGGCCTTGTTTAGCCTCCAAATTAAAAGCAAAAACAACTTGTGCAAGCTTTCTGACTTTCCAACCTTGACAATGGTCAAGGGCAATGAGGCTAGACAGGATACATCTCAGAGTATTAAACAAACTCAGGGAGGAGCTGGCAGCACCACTGACAGTCCTGTTCAACAGATTGCTGAAAACAGGTGGGGCACCAAAGGACTGGAGGATGGCAAATGTAGTCCCTCTCCACAAAAGTGGGAGTAGGGAGGAGGCTGACAATCACAGGCCAGTTAGCCTGACCTCAGTGATGGGGAAACTAATGAAATCATTACTAAAAGATAGGTTTATGATATATCTCCAATCCAGTGGAGCACAGGATCCAAGGCAGCATGTATTCACAGAGGGAAGATCTTGTGAAACAAGTCTGATAGATTTCTTTGACTGGGTGACTAGGGAGGTGGATCAGAGAGGGGCTGTGGATGTAGCCTACCTGGATTTCAGCAAGACCTTTGACACTGTCCCACATATGAGGCTAGTAAACAAGCTGGGCAGTGGGTCCTAGGGTGGTAAACTGGGTCAAAAATTGGATGAGTGATAGGACACAGTGAGTGGTGGTGAATGGAGTTCAATTTGAAGAGACGGGGTGACCAGTGGGCTCCTGTAGGGTTCAGTCCTTGAGCTAGTCCTCTTTAATGTCTTCATAAGTGACATTGTAGAGGGGCTGGAAGGGAAGGTGTGTCTCTTTGCAGATGAAGAAAGATATGCAACAGGGTTGACACTCCAGAAGAGGTAGAGAAAATGAGATGGGACCTAAACAAGCTTGAGGAGTGGTCAAGGGTGTGGCAGCTAAGATTCAATGCAAAGAAGTGCACAATCATGCACTTGGGACACAAAAATATGGGGGAGGAGTACATGATGGCAGGGAGGTACTGATGGCCACCAAATAGGAAAGGGGCCTAGGAGTTTTATTTTAATTTTTTATTTATTTGATTTACCAGGAACTTGGACCGGGCAAAAGCCTGATTTTAGCCATGCTTGGGGAAAGGGTAGCAACAATAGGAATACATACAACAAGATCTAATAAAATACAATACATTAAAGAATCACAATATATTATACAGTCATACTATCATACAAATAAAATCTTTCGTACAAGTACAATATTTATAAATACAGCTGCATGTTTTGTGAAAACGTCAGATGTTATCATTGCAACAGCATCTTGAGTAACCATATCTGATGATCTAAAGGTTACCAAACAATAAAAGAAGGCTATGAGGAGAGCCAATGGAATGCTGGTCAGTATAGGGAGAGGTATTTCCAGCAGAAGGAAGGAGGTGGTAATGCCACTGTATAGAATTGGTGAGATCTCATCTAGAGTACTGTGTTCAGTTCAGGAGGTCGTATCTCTGGAAGGGCATAGACAGAGTAGAAGCGGTTCAGAAAAGGGTGACAAAAATGGTGCAGTGCTACACTAAAAGTCATATGAGGGAAGACTGGAGAATTTCAATATATATTCCCTGGAGGAGAGGAGAGAGAGGGGGATATGACAGAGACTTTCAAATACCTCAAGGGTGTAAATAAGGTAGGATGGTAGCATCTTTCAGAAAAAAAGATGTTCAAGAACAAGTGGCCATGATATGAAAATAGAGGGGAATTGACTTAGGGGTAATGTGATAAAGTGTTTTTCATGGAAAGGGTGGTGAATCCATGGAACAGCCCCCTGGCTGAGGTTGTAGGGCCAAAAACAGTAAGGGAATTGAAAAATGCATTGCACAGACATAAAGGAACTCTAGGGATAGGAAAGAGAGGGTAAGTCGCAGATCATTTACAATATGTGGTTTATGAAACAGGTAAGGAAAATGAGCAGACTTGGTGGATCAAGCGATCCATATCTGCCATCAAATTCTATGTTTTTAAGGTGATTTTATATATCACACTGCCTCTAAAATCCCTCTGCTTGATATTCTGTATCACAGTGACCTTCACTTTGTCACTGGCTTCTCCTTTCACACTCATCACTGCATCCTTTGCAGCCTTGTAGCCTGGTCATACCTACCAAAAGGAAGACTACATCACTGGTATATCTTTAGCTATAACGTAATTGTAATCAAAGCTCCCTCCTTCCTAACTCAGCTAATTACAATTAAACACACTCAACACGAACTTGGTTCTGCCAATTTGGTGTTGCTAAGTGAACCTAAATTCCTCTCTAAATTTGGTTGCTCGTCATTCAAGTTCAGTAATTCATTCATGGTCCTCTCTACAAAGATCTCAGAAGATGTGAATGTTAATTACTGTAACTAAAGTTAAGTCTTTGATCCACAATACCTTGTCTAATCTTTGCAAATGTTTTGTTACATAAATGCACTTAATGCTTGTTGTCAGATGCAAACAGCTAATGTCCATGGAATCAGTGATTGCTTGTCTTATGAATGTCTGCCAAATAGTTACTGTATACTCAGGGCCGGATATTCAGACTGCGCCAGGCAGGGGCAGAAGCCTGGGCGCAGCACAACTGGGATGCATCAGGGCATGGACTGGCCAATATTCAACGGTGCTGTGCCATGGCTCAGCACCGCTGAATATGGCACCGTGGCCACCCGCATTGCACATGGTGCTGTGGCACTGTGCCAGCACAAGTGGCAAGAGAGGAGCAGAGGGATGCGCCAGCACAAATGCAGTTGCGCTAGGTGCAGGAATCGCAATATTCAGTGGTGGGTATGCAAATGGAGCCATTATGCATGCAAGGCACAATTGGGGTCATTTGCATGTCATTATGGCACCATTTGCATGCAGGTTCACTGATCCCCGGGGACTTGCTCCTGGTGCCCTGCCAGGCTGCAGCCATCAGGGACTGAAGCCCCCTGCCCCTTGGTGGCAACACACCCCAATGCCTGATCACAGGCTTTGTAAAAGTAGAAATCCCTGGTGGTCCAGTGGACTTGCACCCCAGCCCGATTGCGGGTTTTGTAATAATAAATTTATCCCTGGTGTTCCAGTGGACCTGCAACCCAGCCCGATCGCGGGCTTTGTAAAAATATATTTATTCCTGGTGATCCAATGGACCTGCACCCCAGCCCGATCACGGGCTTTGTAAAAATATATTTATCCCTGGTGGTCCAGTGGACCTGCACCCCAGCCCGATCACGGGCTTTGTAATAATAAATATATCCCTGGTGGTCTAGTGGACCCGCTCCCTAGCCCAGTTGTGGGCTTTGTAAATTTAAAGATCCCTGGTGGTCCAGCGGTAGCCCCCTCCCCACCCGCCGACTCAGTCCCGCCACCCCACTCCCATTCACATATTGGGACTGTGTACTACAGTACGGTCTGCATGTCCATGGGCCCATGCTATGGACCAATGGTGTACAGCTGTACTGTACACTGCCAGTTGAAGGGTGGCTTGTGGGTGGGAAGCTGCCGCTCGCCACTGAACGGGGGGGGGAGCAGGGTGGTGGGACTGAGTGGGCTGGTGGGGAGGGGGGTACCACTGGACCACCAGGGATTTTTAAATGTGTAAAGCCCACAATCAGGTTTGGGAGTGGGTCTACTGGACCACTAGGGATACAATTATTATTACAAAGCCCGCGATCGAGCTGGGAGGGCAGTCCACTGGGCCACCAGGGATAAATACATTTTTACAAAGCCCATGATCAGGCTGGGGGGCAGGTCCACTGGACCACCAGGGAAGTTTCTTCACTGAAGCCGCGAGCGGCAGGGGTGCGCCGACGGGACCATGGCTCTGAGGAAACAGTGGCCACCTGGCCAGCTGGCGGCTGTCATGTCGCGCTTACAGCAGCTCACCTGTGGGTGGCCAGGCCTTGGTCCTTTTTTTTTTCAGTGGATCTTTGTGCCCCCCCATGTGCGGTGCAAGGCAGGTGTGTGCATGCATATGCGCCGCACATCCAGGGCTGAATATCGGGATGTGCCAAATATGTATGGGCATGCCCCCTGCACTTGTGCTGCATACATTACTGGTGCACCCTGGGGCATTGGGATTTGTGCAATGCAACATTCCCTTTTGAATACTGTGCCACGGCTCATCAGTGAGTTGCACATGGCGCAACCCCTTTGAATATCCCAGCCCCTGTCTCCCACATTTTATTTGTGTCGTAAATGTGTGATCTTTTTTTTTTGCTCTACTGTGATTGTAACAAAACTGTGATATGTATCAGATGTGCATCTAAATGGCTCGAGCCATGCCTGAAAATAGTCCCTGGGATCAGAGCACCCACCCAGTAAACAAATAAATAGACACCTCATCACAACAACACATTTTTGTTGTTACCCTGTCTATTTCTTTATCTCTTATTGGAATTACCTGCTGTAATTTTTTTTAGCCATATTAAATGCATTTGTAAATGATACCTGTGCTGACCATGCCTTCCAGTAAATAAACTGAAAAGAAAATTGAAGAGACAGTCATAAGGAGCATCATATGCAATAATATACTGAACGTATATTAAAAGAATTTAGTATAAGGATAAAGTTATAAACAGAATAATGTAATCTTGACTTCAGTTTCACAGTTCTGTTCTAAAAATAATCTTAACTAATGAAATTTTTTCAACATAGTGAATTATAACTTGTGCAACTGCTAATAGTCAGTGCATCAATCTGTTAAAATCAACTGTTGTAAAACCTGGTGCATGCCTTTCAAGAGAAATACGAATGGTGGAGGGTCTGCACCAGAAGCCATACAAAGAGAGACTGAAGGTGCTTAATATGTATACCCTCGAGTAAAGGAGGGAGAGGGGGGACATGATAGAAACTTTCAAGTACCTCAAGGGAATCAGCAATGTCCAGGAGAGTAGCATCTATCAGAAAAAGAGATGTGCAAGAACAAGGGGACATAATTTAAAGATAGAGGAGGATGACTCAAGGGCAATGGGAGGAAGTATTTTTTCACGGAGAGGGTGGTGGACGCATGGAATGGCCTTCCTGAGGAGGTTGTGGGGTCAAAAACAATGGGGGACTTCAAGAATGTACAGGACAGACATAAGGCAATTCTGGTGGGGGTAGGAAGAAGTAGGCTGTTGGTTAACTAGGATCTGCAGCTTATACAGTAGGTAGGAAAATGGGCAGACTCGGTGGACCAAGCAGTCCTTATCTGCCATCAGAGTCTATGTTTCTGTATAAATACCAGAATGGCCAACTGGTTATGATTGTTGTATGCTATTTGTAATATAAACATATAGTATGTGTTTGTCTCACCTAAGACAGCCTGTGCTTATGGGTGCCCCCCCCCCCCCCAGGTTTCAAAGAAGCTACAGGATATAGTAACCTGAAACCAGAAGGTAATTAAAAGACCAGATAGACTTAATTAAGGGTCTTCTGTTTTTCTGTCTTAATTAGAACTGACCCAGCTGCCAGGATATAGGGCTGGTAAAGTTTTATGATACCTGTAGGAAGAACATGTTATACCACCATGGTGCTAAAAGTTATAAAACCATTTGATATGCCATGGGAATAGGAACTGCTCAAGATCAAAGAGAACATTTTTAATTAAGGAGTCATATTTGGAAATTCATTTTTTGGTGAAGTCACATTATTTAAAATATCTCCTGATAGGACATCCTGTTTGTAATTTTTTTATATAATAAAAGGAGGCGCTAGATGACTCACAGAAGGGGTGTGGAGAGACACAGTTTAAACTAATACTGGTGTCTGATCTTTTTGTCATATTTTGGGGACTCTAGAAACACAGATTTAACTAAGGCACTTATAGAGGTAATACATTAGATAGAAAAAGTCTAACTGTATGTTGGTAGGAGTTTGTAGTTTTCTTTGCTTTTCTTTTAAGTGATTTATGCTCTTTGGTATATTGTTCTGTGTTTAAATTTTTCATATTTTTATCATCTTTAGTAAAACCCTTTATTTTGAAAGACTGCCTGGGTCTGCCAGTTCTTTTTTTGCATGTGATGTATAGAGGGTTAAGACTGACAAAAACTATTCAGAAGCTTGATGGTGTTACTAAACTGGGAAAAGGTAAGAATATACCTCAGGTCTTTTATAGAATTTTTAGGGTTCATTTTGGAAGCCTGGCTGGGTGCCCCTGGCATAAGATTGCACTGCAATCCCCAAAGAGCATACAAATCTGTGCCTGTACATGGGGTATGCTAGCATAAGGCTAACAGTTTGAATCACCCCAGAACTTGAGACTAAAGGTGATTCAGACCCACGAGCAGACAGGAGGGTTACCCTGTCTGTTACCTGTTCACATTACTGCACTCAGAGGTTGGCACCGTGGGAGCGGAGGGCCTGACCTGCTGAGTGGGTTTATGACAGATTTTGTTGGCAGCAGTGGGATAAACTTGGTAACACAAGCTTTAACTGTTCAGTGTGTCAGCTTAATACTGTACAGCTCACTTGCAAAATAAGGCAGTGATTTATTTTTAAAAAGGAAACAGAACTATATCATTTTGCTTACAGTCAAGTTCCTACCTGTTTTATTTTTTTTTTCTAAAGTGCAAGTTAGAGTAACCGTAGTTAGGGAAGAAGATGGCTTCCAACTACAGCGGGTACACTGCAGACTACTTGAGGCAGTTGTGCCAGGACAGAGGGGTCCAGCATGAGCGAGAGCCACCAAGCAGAACCTTGTGGATGCCCTGATGGCAGCAGATGGCCAGATCATCGAGTCACATACTGTCACTGCAAATGACCAAATCTTGGGCATGGAAGGGCTAGTGGCCAGTGCGGGTGTCCAGATCCGATGAAGAGGGCAGCAGGGCTAGTGCAAGCGAAGGGCCACAGCAGCAAGGGAAGGTCACCAGCATTATGTAGTCAGAAACAATCAGGCTGCAGATTGAGTTGTGCAGAATGAAGCTGGAGTTAGAGAGGGAGGCTGAGCGGGAACGGAGAGAAGTGGATCGAGAACAGAGAGAAGTGGAGTGAGAGAAGTGAGCCACAGAGGAGAAGAGGGAGCAAGAACAGCAAGAAACTGACCAAGAACAGTGAGAGGCAGACTGAGAGGAGCAAGAGCAGCAGAGGCAACATGAACTGGAGAAGCTACAACTCCAACCACCAGCACCAGAGCAGGTAAGTGGCTTGGGTTTAACTGGAACTACAGGACTGGGTTACAAATTGAATTCCGAATTGATAGCTGAATTTAAAGAGGGGGAGGATATGGATGCCTTTTTAAATTCCTTTGAAAAAGTTTGTATTCAGGCAAAAATTTCTAGAGGGTACTGGAGCTTTCAGCTATCCCCGTTACTTACCGGGAAAGCTCGGGATGCATTGGGTAAAATGGATAATGAAGACAATAATGATTTCAGCAAACTTAAAGCTGCACTTTAAAAACATTTGATTTAACTGCAGAAGCATGCAGAGCTAAATTCCATAAGTTCAGGAGAAGCCCTGATATGAGCTATGAGGAGCTAGCCACGAAACAACATCAGTTTTTAAAACATTGGTGGGAAGAAATTGAAGCAAACTCTGTAGATAAAACTTAAAATGCTATTTTGTTAGAACAGTTTTTTGGGGCATGCCCAGCAGAGCTGAAAACCTGGCTGGAGGACCGAGATCCCAAAACAGTTCAAAGGGCTGCTAAGCTCTCGGACCACTATACCAAGAGCAGACCTGCTCTGACAGCAAATGGGGAGGGCGTGGCAGTGCAGGAAGGGAAAAGCACGCCTTCAGGGCAGCTAAATCCCTCACTGCCTCCACTGAAACCAGTTAGCCCCGGGTTTCAAAGAAAAGAGTCCTCTGAGAAAAGAAACGAATGCTGGGTTTGTAAAGAAACTGGGCATATTGCCAGACAGTCCAAAAAGGATGAGCAATACGCAACATGGGGCTAGGAAAGAAGTAGGTTGTTGGTGTGTCCTTGGAAGCATGCCTGTGAACATGAGGGAACACATGCACCCAGTCACAGTGAATGGTGTAAAGAGACAAGGGTTAAGGGACACAGAGGCATCCTTGACATTGGTAAAAGGGGATCTGGTAGAGCCTGGACAGCTTATACCCAATGAATTTGTAACTGTACAAGACTTTACTGGTGAGGAGAAAACATTGCCCCTCACTATTGTTCTCCTAGACTGGAGTGAAACAAGGGGAACTGTGCAACAGATGGCTGTAGCCAAACTTTAGCAGTTGACATCATCCTTGGCAACAATCTTAAACAGGAGATGGTGTGTGCAGTTACCCACAGCCAAACAGGATGGGAAAATTGTACTTCCCTGGACCCCACAGGAGCCAGTGTAGAAATCACTGGGAGGCTGATTCCCCAGCCTGTGTCTCCTGATATGGAGACTGATGAAAAGGGGGTAGAAATTTCCCCAGTAGCAGTTAACCACAGAGCTACGGAGGTATACTCCAAAGAAGGAGTGGTGACCCATTGTCAGAAGGTTAGGGATGACAGTGATCCTGTGTGCCCTGATGCTAGTGCTAGGGACCCTAGTTTAGAGACTGAAGGGGACCTGTCCCATGCCTTGGGAATGTGTAAGGAGTTTGCAGCTGCTCAGAAAAGTGACCCTAGTCTAGAGAAGTTGAGGGCTTGGGCAGACTCTGACAGAGCACAGAGAGGTGATGGTAAACATAAGGTTTATTGAGAAAATGGACTAATGTATACTCAGGATGTGAAGACAGAGGGAGGGGTGATAGGCAGGCAGCGTGTTGTTCCCCAGGGGTATCGTGAGCAGTTACTCAAGATTGCACATGATATTCCCTTGTCTGGTCAACTGGGAATCGCATGCATTATGCAGCGCTTGGCCTAGAATTTCTATTGGCCCAACTTCACCCAGCAGGTGAAGGAGTATTGCAGGTGTTGTCACCGGTGCCATAAAATAGAGAAGGCAGGTAAGAAAACACAAGCTGCCCTAATTCCATTGCCCATAGTGGAGGAGCCCTTCCAGAGGGTGGGAATGGATATTGTGTGTCCTTTAAATACCCCCAGCTCCTCCAGGAAGAGGTTCATTCTGACTGTGGTGGATTATGCCACCCAGTATCCAGAGGCAGTCACCCTATCTTCACTGAGGACAGACAAAGTGACAGATGCCTTATTTGGGATTTTCTCCCATGTTGGGTTTCTGCAGGAGGTTATCACTGATCGAGAAGGGTTCCTTCATGTCAGACCTGATGAAATATTTGTGGGGGAAGTGTGGGGTGGTGCAGAGGCGCACAACACCTTATCACCCGCAAGCCAATGGGCTTGTGGAAAGATTTAATGGTACCCTGAAGTCCATGCTCCAAGCATTTGCTGAACAGCATGGGAGGGAGTGGGAGAAATACCTTCCCCACCTGTTGTTTGCATGCAGGGAGGTGCCCAAAGTGTCAACAGGATTTTCCCCCATCAAGCTCTTATATGGACACCGGGTATGTGGGCCCCTAGACTTGATCTGGGAGGACTGGGAAGGCAAGCACATCACCCAGGGCACTCCCCTCGTGGATTATGTCCTTGGGTTTAGGTAAAGGCTGAAGGAGCTTATGGAGACAGCCCAGAGCAACCTGGCAACTGCCCAACAGAAACAAAAAGTGTGGTATGACTGCAGAGCCAGAGCTCACTCGTACATGGTGGGTCAGGAAGTCATGGTCCTTATTCCGGTCTGGAAAGACAAGCTGCAGGCTGAGTGGGCAGGACTGTACAAAGTAGTTAGAAAGGTAAATGACGTGAACTATATCATAGAGTTACCTGACAGAAGACAGACAGAAAGAATGTACCATGTCAACATGATAAAGTCATATGCTAATAGGGCTGACATGGTGTTCACAGTATGTAGTCCTGGGAAGGGGATGGAGAAAGGAGACCCCCTTCTGGACTTGCTGGAAGAAAACAAGCAGGAGTCCTCTGTGGAAGCAGTTAAATTGTCTCCCCAGCTAGCCCCAGACAAGATCCAGGAAGTACAGTAAGGGAGGTTTTAGCAGACTTTGCCCTACTGTTTAGCACCAAGCCTGGACTAACCCCCTTAGTGACGCATGATGTGGAGACAGGGACACAGATTCCTATATGGCGGACAGCATATTGGGTGTCAGAGGCTGTCCAAAAAGACATTAGGAGGGAGGTGGAGGAAATGCTGGATTTAGGGATAATCCAGAGATCTCACAGCCCCTGGGTCTCACCCATAATCCTTGTGCCCAAGCCAGATGGCTCTACTCATTTCTGTGTGGACTATCATGGACTGAATGCAGTCACAAAGTCAGATGCCCACCCGATGCCATGGATGGATGAACTCCTGGACAAGTTGGGAGGGGCAACATACCTTACTACTATTGACCTGACAAAGTGATACTGGCAGGTAGAGTTAACTGACAGAGATAGGGAGAGGTTGACCTTCATCTCTCCAATAGGCTTATTTGAATTTAAAGTAATGCTTTTTGGAATGAAGAACGCTCTGGCCACTTTCCAAAGGTTGGTGAACTGGGTGTTAAATGGTGCTGAGGAGTATACCATGGCGTGCCTGGATGACATTGCCATCTTTAGTGCCAGCTGGGAGCAACACCTGTCCCACCTTAGGGAAGTGCTGGGCAGGATACAGAGGGCCTGGCTCACAGTCAAAGCTGAGAAGTGCCAGGTAGTCATTGCTGAAGTGGCATACCTCGGGCATGTTGTAGGCTGGGGACAGCTCCGTCCTAACCAAGTAAAAATAGAGGTGATCAAGGCATGACCCAGACCAGAAACGCAGAAGCAGGTCATCAGTTTTCTAGGGACAGCAGGGTACTATAGGAAATTTGTACCCAATTACAGTGCCCCGGCTGCTCCTTTATCTGACCTGGTAAAGAAAAAGATGCCTAAGAAAATTACCTTGGAACCAGCTGGTGAAAAAGCCTTTACCAAACTGAAGGAGGCACTGTGCAGTGCTCCTGTGTTGACAAGTCCTGACTATAGCAGACCCTTTATAGTCCAGACTGACACATCAGATGTGGGTTTTGGGGCAGTACTGAGTCAGACATCCAACCAAGGGAAAGATCACCTCATAGTGTACCTGAATAAAAAGTTACTTCCCAGGGAGCAGGCTTACTCTACTGTGGAAAAAGAGTGTCTTGCCATAGTGTGGGCCATAAAGAAGTTAGAGCCATACCTGTATGGGCAGCATTTTGAGGTACAAACTGACCAAACCCCCCTGGTTTGGCTGATCCAAATGGGAAAAACTAATGGGTATACTATTAAGATGGAGTCTTGCCTTGCAAGGGTATGACATGATAATCTTACATAAGGCTGGAGTGACCAATCAGAATGCTGATGGCTTGTCGCGTCTCTATGAGGAGTGAACTGATTTGGGAAGCTTATGCCATGCAGGGGATTGAGCCCCGAAATTAAGTCTAAGTGGCAAGGATTGTGACACTTAGCCAGCTGGTTATGATTGTTGTATGCTATTTGTAATATAAAAATACAGTATGTGTTTGTCTCAACTAAGACAGCCTGTGCTTATGGATGCCCCCCTCCCAGATTTCAGAGAAGCCACAGGACATATTAACCTGAAACCAGGAGGTAATTAAAAGACCAGAGAGACTTAACTAAGGGTCTCCTGTTTTTCTGTCTTAATTAGAACTGACCCAGCTGCTGGGATATAGGGCTCATAAAATGTTATGATACCTATAGGAAGAACATGTTATACCACCATGGTGCTAAAAGTTATAAAACCCTTTGCTATGCCGTGGGAATAGGAACTGCTCAAGATCAAAGAGAAAATATTTAATTGAGGAGTCATATCTAGGAAATTAGTTTTTTGCTGAAGTCACATTATTTAAAATATCTCCTGATAGGACATCCTGTTTGTAATTTTTTTATATTCTAAAGGGAGGAGCTAGATGACTCACAGAAAGGGTGTGGAGAGACACAGTTAAAACTAATACTGGTGTCTGATCTTTTCATCATATCATTTTGGGGACTTTAGAAACACAGATCTAACTAAGGCACTTAAAGAGGTAATACATTAGATAGAAAAAGTCTAACTGTATGTTGGTAGGAGTTTGTCTGAAGTTTGCTTTTCTTTTAAGTGATTGTATGCTCTTTGATATATTGTTCTGTGTATGCATTTTTCATATTTTTATCATCTTTAGTAAAACCCTTTATTTTTGTAAGACTGCCTGGGTCTGCCAGTTCTTTTTTTGCATGTGATGTACAGACTGACAAAAACTGTTCAGAAGCTTGATGGTGTTACTAAACTGGGAAAAGGTAAGAATATACCTAAGGTCTTTTATAGAGTTTTAAGGGTTCATTTTGGAAGCCTGGCTGGGTGCCACCTGGCATAAGATTGTGCCGCAATCCCCGAAGAGGGTATGAATCTGCACCTGTACATGTTTGAATACCCCCAGAACTTGAAACTAAAGGTGATTCTGACCCACAAGCAGACAGGAGGGTTACCCTGTCTGTTACCTGTTCACATTACTGTGCTCGGAGGTTGTCACTGTGGAAGCAGAGGGCCTGACCTGCTGAGTGCAATTGTGACAGACGCATTGAATGCCCTTCCTGAGGAGGTCATGGGGTCAAAAACAATGAGGGACTTCAAAAATGTGCGGGACAGACATAAGACAATTCTGGTAGGGGGTAGGAAGAAGTAGGCTGTTGGTTAACTAGGATCTACAGCTTATCCAATAGGTAGGGAAATGGACAGATTGGGTGGACCAAGCAGTCCTTATCTGCTGTCAAAGTCTATTTTTCTAGGTAAATACCAGAATAAGGTTGCAGGAGGGTGATTCCCGTTTTAATCACGTTGAGAGATGTGTTTGAGATATTCTGGCAGGAGTTCTACATACTAGAATTGTTATATGCAGGAGACAGGCTAATTCTTAACCAAAGATAGCCTAGTGACAAAATAGGAAAAATAAATCAGCAAAGGTGAATATTAGAAGCAGATTTCTTAATATTCATTATTTCAGCATATGGAATTACAAAACCATCTTTACAGAAAAAGCTATATATAAATAATTGTTGAAGCCAAGGGGTTTCAGGCTTTTTGGAGAAAAGGGCCTTTTTTTCTCTTCTCTTCTCTTTTCTTAAACAAAAATGTGTTGGTCCTTTGAAGAAGGAGCAAGCAGAAAGGCACATTTCAGCTCTTAAGCTGCAGTCATGATTCCTCCTTACAAAACATGAGAACATCAGTCTCAACATGAAGAGTTCTATACATGTCAATACTTCTCTCTCAGTCCTCCTCCAGCCAGTGCTATTGAGAAACTTTTGTCGAACCAACCTGCCTCCTTGGATGTCCTTCTGACTAATGCCAAAGTAACTAAACCCATTGCCTCTATGAGACTAAAGCTCCCAAGGATGATGGGCTCCATTCATTCTGTACAAATATTTGACATCTCTGTGAACCCCAGCCAGCTACATGAGCTTTCTGTCATTTTTATTATGTTGATTTGTCGCGTCATGGATACCAACATATTATTGCTATCTGGATTGGGATGTCACTGCTGAGCTCATTGCAGTAAAAACCAGGGGCTTGCAATAGACTCAGCAGTTGACACTAATGACCACTCGGTGTGGTCCTGACACAGTCCTCTGCCAGGTGGGCTGAACAGTCATGCACTTCAAAGGACTGAAGCTGCTCCAATCAAAGAGGTCTTTGGTCCTTTGATTTGCTTGAATCCCATATCAGCAGAGAGCGGTGTGTGAGTGGCAGTTGGGGGTGAGCCAGAGGAGGTGGTGGTAGCAATGAGAGCATGCCCCCATAATGACGTCCTCGCTCCTCTGCCCCAAAAGGCTTCAGCAGTAGCTACAGTGCAGTTTTCTCTCCCAGTCCTCACTCCTCTGTCCCCCCCACACCCCAAAGGCTTCAACATTAGCCATGGAGCAGCTTTCTCTTAAAGCCGACATCAGGGTGCCCAGTCCCTGTGTCAGCAATACAACCCCCCACCTCCCAGCAACACCACTAGGGGACACTGGGGAGCCTACTCCCAGTATCCTAGTTATTTCTTTCCACACATTTGCTGTCTGGGACACTGGGAGCCCACTCTCATGTCCCCATCTCTATACCCCCAATAGTCTGGGACACTGGGAATCCCACTCTCAGTGTCCCTATATCTGTTCCCCCCATAGTCTGGGACACTGGGGAGCTCCCAGTGTCCCTATATCTATACTTTCCAATAGTCCAGGACACTGGGGATCCCACTCCCAGTGTTCCCATATCTGTTTCCCCCATAGTCTGGGACACTGAGGAGCTCACTCCCAGTGTCCCTATATCTGTAACCCCCAATAGTCTGGGACAGTGGGGAGCCCACTCCCAGTGTTTTATTCTATTTCTCCCCCAAAGGCTGGGACACTGGGGAGCCCACTCCCCTTGTCCCCAAAAGCCATTTACAAATGTATCTGTAATAAAAAATAAAATGTTCTCCCCGACATCATTTGTTTTACCTGAAAAAAAAGAAAACAGTTCCTCATCACCTCCTCATCCCCCTCCCCATCCCAACCATCCCTCTGAGCACCCTCCTCCCAGCCCCCCCCCTTACCCCATACTTACTTCCAGAGGTAGGCAGGTGTCATCTTCTGTGGAGCGGGACATGTCTGCACTCTTCAAAGTTGAACAGCAACTGAAGAATCAAGGTAAACGCTGTATCATGGCTGTCAAAGGTATTTTGAACTTATGTTGATATCGCGGCAATTTTTTTGAATATTTACACCAAATGTTCAACATAGCCTTTTTGGGCCACCACCTCATGAACACTGTCACTGTCATCTTGTTTATGGGTCCCAAAAGGTGATTTTGTAGTCACTTCCCAGAATCACCTTTTGGGACCAGTTAACGAAATGGCAGTGCCAGTGTTCATGAGGTAGTGTCCCAAAAATGCCCATGTTGAAAATTTGGTGCAAAAATATCCAGAAATGCCCAAGTTACACACAGTCATTGAACTTTAGCTACGCATGTGCATAACTTTGGCAATTGTTAATATTTTCACTCCAAATGTTCAATGTAGCCTATTTTAGCACACCACATGTGGAACAGTACAGCTGTCATTTCTCACATCCTGCCCAAAACATGTTTATGTAGCAGTGGCGCAGAATGACACAGTTGCTGCACTTAATCACCTTTCAGGACCCAGTAACAAAATGCCAGTGCCAGTATTCACGAGGTAGGGTCCCAAAAAGACCATGCTGAAAATTTGGTGTAAAAATGCTTAAAAATGGCCACTGTACAAGCGTGCCTTGAGCAGTTTCTATGCAGCTGCATAAGTTTTCCAATTTTTTATATTTTCACTCTGAATTTTCAACATATATTCTTATCACACCACCCCATGAACATTACAGCTGTCACTTTTCACATCCTGCCTGAAATGTGTTTTCACACCTCTGGTGCAGAATTGTGCAGCCACTGTGCGAAATCACCTTTCAGGACTGATTAAGGAAATGATACTGCCAGTGTTCATGAGGTGGGGTACCAAAAAAGCCCATGTTGACAATTTGCTGGAAAAATTAATAAAAATGATGGCTATGTTATGCGAGTTGGCTGACATTTTCCTACATATACGTGTAACTTTGTGTTGTCCTTCCCTGCACCCTCCATTCTCCAACCTGGCATCCAATTAAATCCTCCCACTCCCTCCCTCTGTGTGCTGTCTGCCCCACACCCTTCATCCCGGCATCCAATTAAACCCTCCCGCTCCCTCCTTCTGCATGCTGGCCACCCTGCACCCTCCGTTCCCCATCCTGGCATCCACTTAAACCCTCTCACTCCTTCCCTCTGCTTGCTGTCTGCTCCACACCCTCCATTGCCCATCTTGGCATCCAATTACAGTCTCCCGCTCCCTCCCTCTGCATGCTGGCCTCCCTTCACCCTCCGTTACCTGTCCCCCTCTAGCACAATACACCCTGCTATATATACCATGCAAGAAAACAGTTGGCATTGACAAATGCTTGCTTGATGAAGTGAGTTGAAAAGTCTGAAGAGTTTTGATCTAGCCAAAAGTGAGGAACTGCTTTCTATTTTCAAATGTTTTGAATTTGTAGTGTTTGCATGCAAGGTGGTAAAAATAACATTGGCGTGAGCCAGTTTTTTTAGACTTGCTCGTAACATTTAAATGATGCCTTCAAAATATGATTGGTTTCCAGGAGTCTTCCTGCTGCTGTTTCAGTTGTGCAGGAGAAAGGGTGTATTATCTAAACCCGCCTTAGGCTGAACTTCAATGTTTGTAAATGGATATGCTGGTTAAAACAAACTTCTGGAGTTCACCTTTGGAAATAGCCACAGTAACCCAGAAGTGCAGAGCTGAGCTCCATGAAGTTCATATTAATTGGCAGGTTGAAGGGGTGTGAAGGTGTGTGATGATTTTTGTTTACAGTGCATGTACATTTAGTCACAAACTATACTCAACGAATTTCTGAAAAAAAAGTCTGCTGGTTTTTAACAAGCAACCAACATTTGGCATTGGTAAATGCTTGTTCCAAGTAGAAGCTGCTTTTTGAATACTGGTTTTTCATTACCTCTTTGAAGATGTTATTAGCAGTTGTAAAGGCAGTGTCTGTCATTATGTCAACCAGCCTGCTAAATGGAGAATCATTCTTGTGGCAATTTAGGCCAGATCAGAGGCTTACATAACTAGTGAGCCTACAGTACATTCACTTCTTGTAGAGTTTCTCACTGAGCTATAGAAAATTCTTAAAGGAGAACTGTGATGAATCTGCAAATCAGTTTTTCAGGTAGAAGCTGCTTTTTAAATACTGGTTTTGATTATGTTCTTGTGGTCCCTATAGAAGCTGTTTAGTTATCCTAATGAGTGTCTCTGATTTACACATAGCTGGTAAGGACTAGGTGTGTGCAAATACCTTAATTTGAATATGTGGATGACATAAAGACAGATTTCTATGGCAGAATTCTTATTTGTGTTACATCATATAAATTAATCAGTTTCTAATAGCTTACACAGACCTTATATTAAGACTATAACAGTCTGCCTTTTTATGGCAATGTACTGGACCTTTTTGTAAATAGTTTGAAAGAATTGTTTTAACTATGTTTTTATTCTGGTTGTGTGACATGTTTGTGTTGTACTGTGTTGCCTCATATTTGAAAATTTAGTAAAAGTATTATGCAAAAAAAAGAAATTCTTGCAGAAGTACTGATTTATTTTTGCACAAACAAATATTCTTGCAAACGCCACATAGGGTAGGCAAGGGTATTGGTTCAGTGTAACTGTGGGGTGTCACTACCTGGCCCTAAACTGCAGGCAGTGGTAGTGCAGTCAGCCAACTGCCCTCCAAGCTTGCTGGCTGCTACTGACTTTCATGAAACCTGAGCCCAGATTACACCCTAATATTCAAGCCAAAACTAAAATACTTTTAAAGTACAGAAGTACTGATTTATTTTAGCACAAAAAAAGATTCTTGCAAGTGGTACGCAGGCAAGGGTGTACATGCAACTGCGTGGCATCACTACCTGGCCGTAAGCTGTGGGCTATAGCCTGGGAGTACAGTCAGCTGACTGCCCGCTGATGTTTCTGTCTGCTAATGGCTTTCATGAAACCTGAGCCCCCCCATAGTACTTATTACTTACACCACCAAGCCAGAAGTTAGAACTACTGTAATATATATATATATAAAATACAAAATCACACATGCCCACACAATGCAAAGCATCATGGGCTGCATATGCAGATCACCACAGAATGTTATGCTGGTCCAACTTTAAGCAGAATTGTATGGTGCCGAAAGGCCTCTCGCACAGTTTGCAAAGGGTGCTAACAGATGACATAGACTGTGTGAGAAGCTTTTCGGCACCATACAATTCTGCTTAAAGTTCGACCAGCATAACATTCTGTGGTGATTTGCATATGCAGCCCATGATGCTTTGCATTGTGTGGGCATGTGTGATTTTGTATTTTCTTGAAACTTGGCTTCCCAGCCAAATGCCCTTTGGGGTAACCCTTGCTTCGGTGTTTGCGCACAGAGGTTCTTTGTCTCCTTATATATATATATATATATATATATATACATATACACATACATATGTTATACTGGCATGGTAGTGCCAGCATAGCTAGGATTGCATGACCACTTCTATGTTAAACCCCAAATTTTGCACTTTAATAAGTTTGCCACAATATTATGGATTTGCCTGAAATTTTGCATGCAAGGTCCAGTACCACAGATCTTTGGATCTGGCAAGTTGTGTTATGGTCAGATAAGTGGTTGTGGAACTGTGGAACTGCCAAAAAAGCAAAAATGGGGGGGGGGGTTGCTCATTTCTTTGCTTGTGGCTACTGCCCTCACAATTGATCCATTTGGTCTGAAATCTTCAGGGAAGATGCAGTCTGGGTCCCTAATGTGCCTATTGAAGATTTGGTGAAAAAATGGTAAACCGTTCAAAAGTTATTCAAAAAAACAAGTTTCCCATTATAGTCAATGGGAAAAAAATATATGTGTCTCGCAAGAGCTGCCGCCACTACATTTTACTGTCACAAATGGCCCTTTTACTTTCATGCGGTGGTCATCTTGTTTTCAGTTAGCGAGAGAGAAAAATGCCTGGCGTTTAAATTTGAAACCCCCTAGGTAAACACTGACTGTTGTGTTTACCTAATCGGGTCCTGAGGATCTCAGCCCTATCTTTTTTGGGGGGAACCCACCCCCAGAAATTCCTTTTTTTTAAATTGGAGCACCAGTACTGTTGCAAATTGTGACAGAAATGGCCATGACACTTTCGCAAAGCACAAAATTGTTGTGCCTATTTTTGCAAAACTGTCACAATTTGCGACAGTACTTTGTCCCAATACAGCAAATCTTTGCCATCCCACTGCAGCAAAACAGCTGGGACTTTTGGCCTGAAATTTGCAGGTACTAAGCCCTTGTCCCCCAGATGTGCCTTTTTGGTCCCAAAATATTTAACGGGCCCATAATTACAGTGCTCCAAAGTTGAGAAATGTCCCATAGGCTAACATTGCAGTACCTGCAGTGACTTTTGGTGCCCGTATCTAGAAAATGATTCCAAGATACAGATTGTTCACTACCTGTAGAGCCAATGAGGAAGATTTGAAGTCATAGATTACACCTGCAGTCGAATTTATTTCCTACTTGCTATGGTTACGGAGATATTGCCAAAAACGTGTTACAAGGGTTCCTTTGGTGTACTATGATGCTGCTGTATGGCTCCATACTTATGTGTAAGTAGAAGTGCAGGGCCTGGAGGGCCCACATTCCCACATATACATATCATTACACAAAAAATGGGCAATGCGAAGGGAGCACAGGGTCCGGAGGGCCCACGGTCCCCCTAACACATACCAGTTACCAGTTACATTACACTTTCTCAAAAAGAAGGGAAATTCATTGCAAAAAAATCCATTAATGCATCAGTTAGGGTTGACAGCACAGCAACAAAAGTATGGAAATGTGATGTTAGGGTTACACCCCTAGCACCCCACCTCTACCCCCACACCTCTACTCACCAACAGACATTGGGTGTGTGCCATGGGGTCGTGAGCTAACTCTCACCCCATTCTTCTATGCTGTAGCATGTCAGCTTGTTTACACATGGACTGGGATGTGAGTTAGGCCTGATGACCCCATGGCACACTCTCGATATCTGTTGGTGAGTGGAGGTGGGGGGTGGGTATGCGGGTAGGGTGTAACCTTAACATCACATTTGCTACTTTGTCACTGTGCTATCATCAACCCTAACTGATGCATTAATGGAGTTTTTGCAATGAATATAATATATATATATATATATATATATATATTGGTTCTATTTCTATAACGGTGATTGGGAATAGTGATCGCCTACGGCAAGTGACATAGCAGGAAAAAAGGCTATGTACACTGCAGTGACGAAACAGGTAACAGCCAAAAAGGTTGTTCTGCAGGGGCTGTGTCCTGCTCCCCTAAATAAAGATTACTAACTCCGGGGAGATGCATGTCAGGAAGGGGGTGAAAATCTGGGATTGGCAGAACCAAAGTGCTGATTAAAAAACAGCAAAAATCTGTAGCCCTCCCCAGCCCTGAACACCCTCCCCACTATAGCCAGCCACCCTCACCAGAACACCAAGCTGGCAGCTCCACAACCTCCTGCCGCATTACACCTTAGACACCTTCCCTTCTTTTCCTTCTCCCCCTCCCATCCTTTCTGTCACCCTGCTGTAACCGTCGCTACCCTTGCAGGGTAGCCCACATAATTGTCACTATCCTTGCAGGGTGGCCCACATGACAAGCATTGAAAGTGAATCGCTCGTATTTGAGTGGCTCACTTTCAGTCACCCTTATGACAGGATACCATGTAAAATAGTTTCAGTAACATTGTTTTCTTCTCATTTATCTCCACAGAGCACAGAGGCGTGTGAAATCAAAGTAGTGAAACTGCAAGTCTTTTTCTGCACATCTCCTGCTAAATAAATCACTAGATCAGATGATTTCTCTGGGGGGAATAAAAGTCCTACTAATACCAGGCACCAACAGAAACACAGTGCACTAACAAAACAGCAAAGGTTTTGTGATGTAATATAATTTGTTTGTGCTTAATCTCTCCCACTCTTAGAGCTCTCTCCACCAGATCTTTTTCTGCTGCAATGAGGCAGTCACATGATCTGGCTTCAGTGGATATTGGTAAATGCTCAGTGATTGGTCAACAAGTCACGCAAGATCATAAAATCTCACCAAAAGCCAATCCAAATACCTGTTGAATATTGTTGCTGTTTGGTATTTGGCTTCCAAATATCGAATTGCATATTATTCGTGATATTTGGAATTTTATATTTGTTACTCGCGAACCCTTAATAAGGACCATTTTAGAACAGTATGATGCACAGCAGATTATGTCCCTGTTCTGCTGTTCTATTGCTGATACAATGCATCCATGTTTTACTATAGAATTTTGTGGCTGGGACATAAACTACATCATACAGTTCTAAAATGGTACTTCTTGCCCGAGTGTAAATCAGGAATGCCCACTGTGGTTACTGAAAGGTCAATATACTATAGAAGAAACACTAGCAGAAATGGAACTACTGTAGCTCTTAAAAATTAATTCTACTGGAAAAATGACTTGCAGGTTCAGCACAGTTCTTTTATAAGATGGAATTCAGCTTATCTAAGGGATTGTTTTTAAGTCAATTTTCAGTTGTTTCTGCTTTCAGCATTCTCTTGAAAACATTTACTGTCCACCGAGTCTGTTTCATGGTGATGTCTTTGTTTCTTTGAATTTTTAAGTTTAGCACCTCATTTTCTTTTATATCTAAGTGACGTTGCTGTACTGAACTTACAGCACTTTGAAGACTAGTGGTGGTGTTTGCAGCTGCAGGCGGCTGATTGTGGCTCACCAGGGCTACTGTTTTCTGCGATGGGCAGAGGCTTCTATGACAGGCTGAGGAGAAAAGAGCAATTTCAGCCATAGTGGACAGAGGTAAGGCTTGATCAACATTTTCAGGAAAATCAGTCTTCTTAGCCATTATTGAAGCAAATATTATTTCTAACTCATCATTATCAGGTAAATCAGAGTTGCAATCTAGTTCTGCCATTGCAAGTTTTTTGTCAGCGTTTGACAGGAATCAATATTGCAGATTTTTTGTTTTAGTTTAATACAGGGAGGGGGAGTAATAATATGCTTTTTACTTTTGGTTTTGTGAACTGGCTGACACCTCTTGTAGTGATATGCTGGGATTCACCATGGTTCAAAAGTGTCAGTCAGTCAATCAGAGTACCTCGCTGTCAGACCCCATTGTATAATTGAAATTAAAGTAGTCATGCCATGTTCTCGGTATTATGTGTAGAGCTTGCACTTTTCACCTCTGTGGTTTCATGGTGTTCCTCCAGAGGAGCTGCTTGTATGGAGAGCCATCTCTATCACCACATCCGCCCATAATTTCTCGTGACTGGAGGGGACCTGTCCAGAAGTCAGTTATCTTTTAAGAAGTCATTCATTGACTTTGGAGAGATCTTAGACTCAAGGGGCAAACCTGTTCTACATGTGGTGGGTGGCTAAGATGTTAGAGGATCCCAATGAGGAGGGGCTGCCTCTGATGTCGTTCCTGAAATGTGAAGCTAGTGGGTTGACTTCCTTCCTAGTACAGTTGCAGTGCCGCTATCTTTGCTGGTCTCTGTGTGTGAGTTGCCACTGGTCATCAGGGTATGGAGTTCCAGCATGTATGCCACAATGCCATTCCAGGTTGGGATTATAAGATATACTAGGAGGGCAGTGTCCACAAGAAAAGGCTCCTCCGTGGGTTTGATTTTGATCTGTACGGACTTGTCAAACATTTCTTTCAGCTTTTCTTTGGGCCACATTTTCACAATAAATGATTCAGCAGCTACCAGAATTTCAAAGATTTTAAATGCCCCATTCACTATTACTCAGAGCTGGGTGGGATGCCACAAAGATGGAGAAAGGCCAACACTGTGAAGCACCTTCTTCATTTAATTAAATGCATTGCATTTTTTAGAGAGTTATATTGATTAGTTGGGGACTATAGATATATTGTGCCCCTACCACTGTAATGGCCCCTGCTCCTTAACCAGATGAAAGATGACCTCTTTGTCATTAAATCTTAAGAATCTGGCCAAGATTGGCTGTGGTGTCTTGCCGCTTTTGGGCACAGTGGCAACAGAGCAGTGGGCCTTGTCAGTCTTTACTTACCTGTCTCCTGTGATCTTCAATATGATTGGAGGGACTTTCTGCAGAAGAGCTATGGTGTCAGGCTCCTCCAATAGCTCAAAGAATCTGATGAACCATAGGTTGTTGCACCTGCTCTAGTTCTCAAGATCCTTGATGCAGGTCCTCAGTAACTGGACTGTCTGGTTCTGAGTGCAAAGCTGCTCTGTGAGGGAGGCTTGACTATCTCATGTGGGGCAATGTTTTCTTTACTGTCACCATCCCAACACAGATCTGTCACATCCTGCAGAGTTTCTATAGCTGTAGTAGTCATCAGCTCCATTTGATTGATGATCTGTTGGAATATTATTTTGATTTTGGCTATATCGGTTGGTGGAGGAGTATTGCTTTCCACTGTCATTTCACATCCTGCCTCAGACCTAGTGCAGGAAACAATTTTCAGAATCAGAGCTACAAAATTTGCAAACTGACCACTGGGCTGACTCGAGATGTTGACAACTTAACAAGATAACTGCAATAACCCACAGGTACAAATATTTCTTATTTAAAACTAGCAGAAAAGACAGAGAAATACCCATTTTTCCGGGGCAGTGGGAGATGCTCCGTTACGTGTCCACTTAGCTCGGTGGTCAGGCCATACCCCACCACCCTTTCTCTTTAAAATCTCTTTCTTAAATATTTTGTACTTTAAAGCAATTTGATGATACAGAGAGGTTGGTTTTAACAACTTTCATTTATAGCTCGCAAAAAGTATAAACATGTTTTTAGAAGAGGCTGGGCCTGGATTAGGCTCCAGGTCCCAGGATAAAGACAGAAGGAAAAAGTTTAATTAAACACAAACAGTTACAGAGCCTAATTTTTTTTCCATAGGTAATGGCCAATGACAACATATTGCCTCCTACTGATGAAATTAATTTTAAATTACTGTTGACTTGTAATTCAAGAGAAGGCATGAAAACAATAGTACTTAATTTGCATGTGAGATGAGTGACTGACACACAAGCTGCCACGGTTTTATCTAATGATAGAAAGGTCAATTATGGCTATGGAATAAACCACAAACTTTTGAATTAAATCTGGTTGTCTGATTCAGTTCTTCACTGCGAATGGTGAGTGCAATATCCTCTGTGCCTTGAACTTACTAAATTGTCTAGCAGCACCACCACCACCACCCCAGTGCCCAACCCTCCACACGTCGCTATATTAATCAGTTAAAGTCCAAAAGAGAATAAGTTACAACAAACAGAAAACAAAAATTACAATTTTTAAACCAGACTCCCCTCAGTTTCCCACAAATGAAAGTCCTTTTGCTGGTGACTCTTACCACTCGTGCAAGAGCCACTCACAATAGTGCCCCTCACATAAGTCCCATGAGAGTGACACAGGCTTTTGAGATGCTAAGCTTTGCCTCCACCTGTTGTCATGATTGCTTGTATGCTCTGTGTATCCCATTGCTAGCCAGTTCCCTAAAACAACTGTCCTGGTGCAGGTTTTTCCTGAGTGGTGAAATGCAGGGACCCCCCCACCACCACCACCATCACTGGTTCAAACACAAATAATCCTTGTAGCTGATCCCTGACATCTAGTGCCCCCAACCCCCTTATCAGCAATTTAAACACAAATATTGCAGGATCCCTAGTGTCTAGTGGTCCTCCTACACCCTCAATCACTGGTGCAAACACAAATAACCCATATTGCAGGATCCCCAGTGTCTAGTAATCTCCCCACACCTCCCATGACTTGTCTGAACACAATTATACAATAGGCTCTGAGAACCCGGTGACTTGATTGGCTGACTGCCACCTTTCAGCCATGGTAAATCCTGGAAAGCACATACTTTTGTTCCTAGGCCCAAAATCTGAAGAAAGCCGGGGAACGAGACCTCAGGAAACATGACTGTGCCATATGAGTCCTGACGTAAAGCAAGATTCCACAGTTCAAATTTGCAACCCTTGCTGCTCCGAACTCTCTGACCTCAGACCCTCTCCACTGTTCCGAGGGCCAAGGCAGAGGACAGACAAAAACAGCATCCATCTTTCCAGCAGATTCAGCAGGGTAGGGCACAGACATAAACAGCACCTGTTTTTCTGGCAGCTAGAAAAACAAACATGCCTGCACATTAGTGTGTGTGCGTGTGTTTCTTAGGTGAGCTTGGCAGCATTTCACAAGGTGTCTCTGCCTACATGGAGCAGCATGAGAAGCAGGGCAGTAGGCAGCAACCCAAGACTATTTTTTCTCATGTAGGAATAAAATAAATAAAAATGATCTAAAATACAAAAAAAAAAAAAACTTTTTCCTTTTTTTTAACCTAAACTAAAGGGGGCCATATGTATACTCACAATAAGCCACTCCAGGGTGTGGGTGATGCTGGGTTTACCCATGCCTGGCAAGGTTTGGTCACTCGGCCTGCAGCCTCATGACTGAACCACACCAGACGTGGGTAAACCCAGCAACACCCACACCCTGTCATGGTTTATTGCTTAAATAACCCTTATTGCAAGATTTCTGGTATCTAGTGGTGCCCCACTCAGCACTTCACCCCCAATAACCAATATACATCCCTTTCCCTGTCCCACCCACTCAGGTCTGTCAACTCCCACCTAAGTGGTCTGGTCAGGGAGAGGGGGGATTGAACTGACAATCAAGGTTGGGGGGGGCCACTAGACATCAGGAATCATGCAATAGGGGTTATTTGTGGATCAGATGTGATTGGGGGCCCAATAGATGCCAGGGACCATTCAATAAGGGTTATTTGTGTTTGAGCTGGTGATTGGGAGGTGGGGCATTCAGTTTATGCCAGGGATCATTCAATACGGGTTATTTGTGTTCGAGCTGGTGACTGGCAGGTGGGGCATTCAGTATATGCCAGGGATCAATTAATAAGGGTTATTTGTGTTTGAGCTGGTGATTGGGAGGTGGGGCATTCAGTATATGCCAGGGATCATTCAGTAAGGGTTATTTGTGTTTGAGCTGGTGATTGGGAGGTGGGGCGCTCAGTAGATTCCAGGGATCATTCAATAAGGGTTATTTGTGTTTGAGCTGGTGATTGGGAGGTGGGGCATTCAGTATATGCCTGGGATAATTTAATAAGGGTTATTTGTGTTTGAGCTGGTGATTGGGAGGTGGGGTGTTCAGTATATGCCAGGGAGCATTACATTAGGATCCAACCAGCAACTGGGGCTGTTTGATGACTTTATTAAATGAGATGAGACTGGTGATCTGGGGGTGCAAGGACATCTTCATGTTAGGGTGCATTATATTAATTGGTTCTCAGGGATAAAACCAGTGATTGGTGGTGGGGAACCACTAGATGGAGGTAAGCATTATTTGAACAGGTTCTGTAGGAGCAGATGGGTGAAGCGGGGGGGGGGGGGACATGTACCACTGTGCGCTCAATATGGGTAGGGTTCTGAAAGCAGGAAACAGTGCCTCAATTTTGACTGCTTAGCACTTTGAAAATCTCTGTGTATAGTGTACCTCTGCATCCTGTATGCAAGATGGAAATCTTTCATTTACATGGCAGCAGTGGTATATAACGCACATACATGCTGTCAGGTTAGTGATGTGCTCTGAGGCCATGGAATATGCCCCCCTGTTCAACCACTCTATTCTGGTTAGCATGACACTAATGTCTTTAGTGTTATGCTAACCATCTGAAAATGTAAGCCAATGTCCTTTACTGTGATATCCATAACATCTCTAGAAAGAGATGGCTTAAGCCAGTTCTGGCAAAAGTCCCTTTTAAATCGGACAAACAAAACCTAATTTAGTTATTCACAAACCAGAACCAAGCTCTTCTATGTGCTGTGGTGTCCTTTACATGTTTGACATATAAAGAGTGGACTTGGTTACATAATTAATGAATGAATATATACATTGCCTGTAACTTTGGTGTACATCAAACAAACAACACAATGTTTTATACAATTTATGTACAATGAACATGTCCATGATTCCTTTATATTTGGAGGAGGCTATAGCCTTGCAGCTTATGCTCAATAAACCTGAACTGAACTAAACTGACACTATGTTGATCAGGCTGGTGGACTCTCATTAGGATGGGGCAAATGTCAGGAGGATCTGAACAAACTGGGAGAATGGTCAACTCTTACAGTCCCAGATTCAATACTGACAAATGCAAAGTGTTACATCTGGGGAGGAAAACCAGAGGTAGGACCTACACTCTGTGGTGGGCTCCCATTGCTGCAGTGGAGGACTGAAATGACCTGGGAGTCTTAACAGACAAAGGGCTGAAGCATAGCAAGCAGTATGTTGCCACTGTCATGAGGGTCAGCAGACTGCTGAGGTGTGTGAAAGGAGGGAGGGAGGGTTAACCAGTAGGGCTGGGGAAGTCGTATGCCTCTTTATGGGGCACTGGCATGGTCCTGCCTGGAGTACTACATGCCAGTTCTCATGTCCTTAATACAAAAAGGACATTGAGGCAGTCAAGAGGATACAACACAGGGACACCAAACTGATCAGGGGTATGGAAGACAAAGGCTAGTGGCCCTTAACATGTTCATGTTGGAGAACAGGAGGCTGGTAGAGGGCATGACTTCAGTCTTCCATATTCAGGGGTATCTGCAAGACAGAATAGACAGAGATGTTTGATCAAGTATGTCCTGAAGCTCAGAGGTGATAAACTCAGTGATAACGTTAGTAAATATGTCTTCCCCTAGAGGGTGGTAAACCAATGGATCATCCTACTAGTGGAGATGGTGAACATGAAATAAGGACATTCCTTCAAGCCAAGACTGGAGAAGTTTGTGCTCAACAAGGAAAAGACTGGATACACTGGGTATTAAGGTGGGTAAGTCACCCCTTTTAAATTAGTTCATGTCTGCAGAGATGAACAAAGAAGGTGATCTAACAAAAGGTATCAAATCACCTACTTTGTTTTTCTGTTTGTACAAGGATCAATACAGCAACAAACAATTCTCTGCATACAGTACATGTTTGCACAACGTATTTATGCATACCTGCTTATGAAATGGAGCGGACATCATGGACCTTACGTCCCTTCTGACACTCAATTACTATGTTACATATGTATGCTTTCATTCTTTTAACACTCATGGGGTAAACAAGGATAAGCCTCTATGACCAAACACTCTTCCCATCTCTGCGTAGGCATCTACAGCTAAAAAGCACTAAGAAACAGTTTATAGTACATAAACCTTTAATCATTTCCAGAGTCCTCCTGTAACAATGAATATAGCCACGATGTGCTGTCTGTACGAAAATGACTACAATTAAAAAATGCTTCTTCAATTGAACCATTACTGATTAAGTTAAAAAGTAAATCCTTAACAGAATTAAAAACAAGAAAAAAAGGTTTTGAAACAAATGTAATTGGGATACTTGAAAATCTTAATTTGACAAGAGACCTGTCAAGAGGCTCACGCACCAATTATTACAGTTTTCCAAGAAGCATACAACACGAACTTACTTGGAAAGGGATATAGTTGATCTATATTTCTGTCTTCACATAAGAAACATGCCCTTATCCAATCAGATGAGTATTTCATGAGCAGTAAATGCGAAAGCACTTTGTAACTTAAGTAGTTGTATTAGCCCACATTTCTATCCTCATAGAAATTCAAGCATTAGAACCGATCTTTCCAAGGGGATCTACATCCAATTAATATGGCATCTCAGAAGCAGAGAGTATGACATTGATTTCTGTGGATTGTGTTTTAAGATCAAAGGCATTTTTTTTTGTTTAAGAAGTATTCCCTAGAGAAGGGTTTATTTCAACTAATATTGTACTTCAATGTGACATCATGTTGAAATTATTGTAAAACACTGTTTGGCAACAGTAATCACTGAAGCCACCTGGGATCAATACCAATAACATCTCCAGATAAAACTGGTACATGCCATCCCTTGTTAAACTTTAGATATATTTACTTGTTTTAGTCACTATGACCAGCTCAAACAATAGAGAAAAAAACATTTGACCTGTTAGGCCAGGTCTAAATTATGAACGCATTATCCAACATAGTTGAGCATAGCAGCCATGACCTTGGTGCTTAATAAATAGACTGTGATGGTAATCTTGCACAATTCTAGTGCTTGTTAAGCCATCATCAGATGGTATTCAGCTACTGGCATACACTAACATACAAAGGAAAAGACATGAGTGTAGAAAGTGTATTTAAAAAAAAGCTAAGGCTTTATATTGCAGGAATAAAATGGATTGCAATAAGAGCCATGCAAATTCTGGCAAACTATTAACCACTTAACAAGTCCAGATGGCGCAGACCCACTAAAGAAAATGAACGTACCAGTTGGGGATAACTTGATTGATGAATCCAATAAAGTTTCTGATGCCTTAAACAATTATTTTGTAGACCTCCCCGGTTACAAAAGGGAAGACTGTTTAACTGAACTGATTGAGAACAAGCATTTGTCAATGCCGAAAGTTTGCTGTTGGTATTGCTGTTGTAAATGCCTCCCATATTTTCCTGTGTATATTCCTCTGCTTTGCATTTTAAGGCATCACTCTCAACACAAATTTTTTATTTTCTTCCAGCACTGGTTCATTTCATTCGAAAAACAGGCATTTGTCAATACCAAATGTTTGCTTGCTGGTATTGGCATTGGTAGTGCAGGAGTTAGAGAGCTGCATAATAGGAATGGCAGTGAAGTATTGAAGTAACACCAATTCCCACCCCATCCTGTGGAGACTGGCAGGCATTGGGAGTGTGCCTTTGGGTCATTGGCCATAACACTCACATCATTCCACCTCACCCCACCCTGCAGACACTGACAGGTGTCACAGTGTGGCTTGAGGTCTTCGGCCCTTACACTCACCCCATTCCATAAGGAAACAAGCTGAGATGGATACAGTACAAGAGAATGGAGTGAAAGTTAGGGCCAAAGGCCCCAAGGCACACCTTGATGCCTGTCAGTGGCTGCAGGGTCGGGGTGCGGGTGGAATGGGGTAAGCATTACAGTTGACGACCCCAAGTCACACTCCTGATGCCTGTCAGTCTGTACAGGGTGGGCATTATGGTTGGAAACCCTAATGCCCCTGGCGTTTGTTGGTATTTTTGCTCCAAATTTTCAACATGGGCTTTTTGGGATCCCACCTCATGAACAGTGGCAGTATCTTTCCGTTACTCAGTCCCAAAAGGTGATTTCACACAGCGAATGTGCCATTCGGCACCACAGGTGCAAAAACACATTTTGGGCAGGTTGTGAAAAATGACAGTTGTACTGTTCATGAGAAGGAGGTGTGAAGAAATGGCAATGTTGAAAATCTGGAGTAAAAATATGAAAAAGTGGCGAAGTTACAATTATGCATAGAAAGTGTGCAATGTACACTTGTAATGCAGTCATTTTTTGGACTGTTTTCACCAAATTTTCAACATGGCCTTTTTGGGACCTCTCCTCATGAACAGTGGTGCTGGGATTTTGTTAATCTGTCCCAAAAGTTGATTTTGCACAGCGACCATGCCATTCTGTGCCACAGGTGCAAAAACACATTTTGGGGAGGATGTAAAACATGACAGCTATACTGTTGCAAAAAAAATGGCAATGTTGGAAACCTGGAGTGAAAATATTAAAAATTTATGAAGTTACAAGTGTGTGTAGAAACTGCACAATGAACGCTCGTAGTGCAGTCATTTTTGGGAGTTTTTTCACCAAATTTGCAACAAGGGCTTTTTTGGGACTCTACCTCGTGAACAGTGGAACTGTTGTTTTGTTAACTGTTCCCAAAAGGCAATTCTGCACAGCAACTACAAAATCACCTTTCGGGACTGAGAAACAAAATGACAGTGACAGTGTTCATGAGGTGGGGTCCCAAGAACCCCATGTTGAAAATGTGGGACCAAAATTCCAAACATTGGCTGAGATATCAACCTACGTTGACCCCCACTGACTGACACTATAGGTCTTACCATCATTTCTTCAGTTCCCGGTTGGTCTTTGAAGAGTGCAGACATATTCCTGGTTCACAGAAGATTACTGCTCCCAACCTCTGCAAGTAAATATGTGTGAGGGCAGTGCAGGGAGGTGAGGTGCACAGAGGAAGGGTGTGGGTTGGGGGAGGGGGGCCGGCAGGAACAACAGGGACCATTTTCTTTTTTTTTATGTTTTAAAAAAAAGACCTTGTGGGAGTGTTTTCTTTTTTACAGGTGAAATATTATGGATTTCGGCAGACTGGGGTGGGCTCCCAGTGTGCCACAGAACTGGGGGATCAATGCTGACCGGGGGATTTGGCACCCGAGGTTGGCTGAGAACATTGGGGCATGGGGGTGCATCCAACTCCAGGAGTGGGCATCCCTGTATTGGAAACATAAAAGTAGTTTTTTGGCACACTGGGGTGGGCTCCAGTGTGTCAGTATTAATGGGGGGGGATACATGCTGACATGGGGATTGAGCACTCTGATGTTGGCAGGGGGATCCACTAACACAATCATGCTTAAGTGGAAGTGCCTTCAGGCACTGTAAACTCCCAGCCTGTACAGAGCTGAAGCTGTGGCCTACTCTGCATGGGTAGGAGAAAAGGAGCAAAAGGAGTCAGCAGAAAGTGGAGGAGGCAGGGAGGAAAGCACCTCCTCCCACCTTCCAGAATTTATTTATGCCCTACAGGGCTTAAGGTGTCAGCCAGGGATGCAAGGAGCTGGAGAGGGAAGGGACCAGTGGGGTGGTGGGGGCATCAGTCAGGCTGATCAGGGTGCAAACAGCTGTTTGCTGGGTGGTGACCTGCAGATGAAAGAAAAAAGCCGCCACATGATAGGTGCGGCTTTTTCTTTTCAAGTGCAGACCACTTCAGGCAAAACAGTGTTAGGATCAGCCTGGCTGATGATTGATGTGATACTGTTGAGCCCCTTGCAGAGCACTCTACATTGGACAGACAGTGTCACACCCCTCAAACGTCACTCCTCCCAAGAAGTTTGACGTGCATGCTCAAACTTAAAAATGAGGTCAAAGGGTATTTGAGTTGTTTGCCACCATTTAGATTTAAAATATTAAAAGTATCTGAGGTCTGCAAAGGACTGAAGAATATTAATGTCCATAAATCTACAGTGCTGGATGAGATAGAGGGTACTTTTCTAAGGTTGGCAGCAAATTATATAGCTCCCAAGTAACTTACATTTTTAACTGGAGTTTGAAATGGGGTACTTTCCACTAAAATGGAAAGAAAATAAAATCATCCCCATACACAAAGGGTGAGGCTCCGATTTGAACAACTACAGACCAATAGCATTGTTGTCTGTTTTGTCCAAGTGCTTGGAGAAACATGTCCATGTTCAATTGTCCAAGCACTTGGACAAACACAGCCTACTGACGCCTTTTCAGTCTGAATTCAGAAAAGGGTGTTTGACCATTTCAGCTTTACTGGAGTGTAATAATTTGGTTAGCTCATCTCTGGATTCCAGACTGGAAACCACTGTTATTTTTGTAGATTTATCTAAAGCTTTTGACCTTGTGGACCATTCCCTCTTATTTAATAAACTAGGTGGCATGGGAATAAGTAAGGGACCTTGAAACTGGTTAAAATCTTACCTGATGGGACGTACCCAGAAAGTTTCAGCCTCTGCCACCCCCCCCCCGGGAAATAAACAAAGGTGTACCTCAGAGGTTCATTTTGGGACCCCTATTGTTCTTATTATTTAACAATGACTTACCCCAAGTTGTGTGGTACTCAGCTATAAGATTGTATGCGGATGATACCGCTTTAGTTGCTTCTGGGGAAAATATCCAAGAACTTCAAACAAAATTATGATCAGATTTCGATGCATTGGGGGAGTGGCTCACCAGGTCAAGTCTTATAATGAATGTTAAAAAGACCAGATTGTTACACTTTGCATCGAAAAAGAATCTTGCTCAGATCCAAATATTAACAAACAAAGAAGAACAACTTGAACAAGTTAATAGCTACTGCTACCTGGTCGTAACTTTTGACACTCATCTAACTTTTGCTGATCATATTACAATAACAATAGGAAAGGTTAACAAAAAATAGGTGCCTTAAAGGAAAACTCCATGTTAAAATCAAAAAAATATATGTAGTATTCTTATTCTTTTTTCTGTATTATAACCGCTCCTCGGTGTTTTTTTTTTTTAAACTCTGGTTGTGAGAATTGTTTTTTCTAACTTTCTCTGTCTGTTTTATTGCCCTTGGAGGTTGCCATTCTGGTTTCTTTTATGGTCTCTTGCATTTATACTGTATTGTGCTGAGGTTCTACGTCTTTTGCATATACAGTGTGCTGAGGTTCTATGTCTTTTGCATATACATTGTGCTGAGGTTCTATGTCTTTTGCATATACATTGTGCCGAGTTTCTATGTCTTTTGCATATACATTGTGCTGAGGTTCTATATCGTTTGCATATACATTGTGCTGAGGTTCTATGTCTTTTGCATATATACTGTATTGTGCTGAGGTTCTATGTCTTTTGCATATACATTGTGCTGAGTTCAATGTATTTTGCATGTACATTGTGCCAAGTTTCTGTCTTTTGCATATACATTGTGCTGAGGTTCTATGTCTTTTGCATATACATTGTGCCAAGTTTCTGTCTTTTGCATATACATTGTGGTAAGGTTCTATGTCATTTGTGTATGCATTGTGCTGAGGTTCTTTGTCTTTTGCATATGCATTCTGCTGAGGTTCTGTGTCTTTTGCATATGCATTGTGCTGAGGTTCTATGTCTTTTGCATATGCATTGTGCTGAGGTTCTTTCTTTTGCATATATACTGTATTGTGCTGAGGTTCTTTGTCTTTTGCATATATACTGTATTTTGCTGAGGTTCTGTCTTTTGCATATACACTGTACTGAGATTCTATGTCTTTTGCACAGTATCTAAATGGGGGTTGATGAGATTCAAACCCAGGTCTTCAGGTTTGCAGCTCAGTTCCCTTAACCACTATGCTATACTGCCTCCTTTAAAAGTAAGTGTGGATCATACTGAGAGGGACAGAAAGCTGGAAGAATAGGCAAGACAGTAGTAGTAGGAGGAGAATGATCAGGAGTAGTAGGGATAAAGTAAGTTAAGTCAGTAAAATATGTATTAAAAGCATTTGCAGTTGTGCGAGAGTTATTGCTATGGTTCCCTCTTGTACCATGCCAATTTAACTCTGCTTTTAGGGGCACCAATGAAGTCTTTAATGTGGCCCCCAAAACCGATGAGAGTCCCTAGCTAAAGAAAGCAGTTGTTCCACGCAGAAGGAGCTCATAGCAAAAAAGGGTAACCCTTTTGCAAGTGTTTCTTAGCCTTCTATAAGCATTTCAATACCATCAAACTGATGGAGGCTATATATGATGCCCAACACATGTCTCTAACCTTCAGCAAAGAGAGAAGATTCCAGTGAAGCCATTTAGTAGCACAAACCTTGACTCTCCTTCTGGTCATTGAGAGGTGTTTGTCATGAAGGGTTACCCACTTTAGGGCAAAGTGCCTAGGGTGTGGGAAATCAGAGTGCACAGAAAGTGCCACCAGCTACAACAGCGACACCAAATTGTGTCACCATACAGTTAGAGTGCATAGCCCACCCAAGCAGTCCCCATTGATTTTCTGTGGGGGGGCTCCACCCTCTGCACCCCCCTTTACAGGGGGCTTAGCCCCCGGCACCCACATAAAATATTTATAAAAACATCCACCCATCACATCCTGTGGAGCAGTGCACAACATCAGACACAAGAAACACTTCAAGATGCTCATGGAGCAACACGTTCTGAATCCCAGTCGCTTATATCCGTTTCACACAAATCGCGACGCCCACATTACAACACCCTATGTTCCACCCCACTGATGGTATACCTGTCACAAAGATTATAGATACCAGAAATAAGTAGGGACAAGGCTGAGGTTATGTCAGTAGAAGAGAGACTTGGGGACCAATTTACCTGAGAAAGTTCAGAGAGGAGACTTTTGGGATCTGAGAGAAATCCCTCAGAGAAATTAGCTTAGGTGGGGTGTTAGGTGTACAAAACCTCCACAGGCAGTATGTAGGGGAGTATATAGGGGACTTGTTACTGGTAGAGTGGGGCAGTACACCAGACAACAAGATTCCTATAAGTCCAATCAATCAATCAGAGAGTGATGCCTTCCCTTGCTGGAGACTCTGGTAAGGTTCAAGATGAGCTGGGACAGATTTGGTTTGCTGATCATGGGCACATACATTGTGGAGTTTGTACTTAGCCAGTCAAGTTTCAAGTTATCTATGACAAGTAGTGCATTATAACCATGGCCCCGAGTTTTCATGATTCATGAGTGTGGCAAACCGGCATGGAAATATCCAAGGAATTTGCTGTCACCAAGGAATTCGGTGAGCCACCACGGAACAAACGGCTCCCTCTGAAATATTAATATGCCACACTGGGAGCCCACCCCAGCATGGCAAATGCTTTATTTGCCGATGGGGGTGCCCAATCCCCCGTCAGTTTCACTGCCCCCCTAAATGTTTCTGTGCCACGTGGGAGCCCACCCCAGCGTGGCAAAACTTCCTTTGCTAACGGGGTGCCCAATCCCCATTGGCTTCCATTGACCCCTGTGCCTTTGCGCCACGCTGGGAGCCCACCCCAGCGTGGCAAAAGTCCCTCCTGTGTGAAGCTTCCAAACACCCTGAAAACCTTCCATCGGGTGATTCTTTGCCCCCCCCAACCCGCACCACCCTCTGCGTACCCACCTCCCACACCCTCACCTCACCCCACCTCAACCCATACTTACCTCCGGAGCCCAGCGCGATGATCTTCTGTGGACCGGGAACATGTCTGCACTCTTTAAAGCCGACCGTGAACTGAAGAAATGCCGGTAAGCTATATAATGGCATAAATGGATTGTTTTTAACTTTAGTGCATATCTCAGCCATTTCTGGGAATTTTTTCACCAAATTTTCAACATGGGGTTTTTGGGGCCCCACCTCATGAACTGTGACACTGTTATTTCATTAATCGGTCCCGAAAGGTGGTTCCGCAGTCAATGCGCAGAACCACCTTTCTGGAATGATTAATGAAATCATAGTGTCACAGTTCATGAGGTAGGCTCCTAAAAACCCTATGTTGAAAATTTGGTGAAATTATTCCCCAAAATGACTGTTTTATGAGCGTGCATTGCGCAGTTCCTACGCACGCTCGTAACTTCGAGCATTTTTAATATTTTCACTCCAGATTTTCAGTATTGCCATTTTACCACACCTCCTCATGAACAGTACAACTGTCATTTTTCACATTTCACCCAAAATGTGTTTTTGCACATGTAGCGCACAATGGCACGGTCGGTGTGTGAAATCAATGTTTCAGACAGATTAATAAAATCACAGTGATACTGTTCATGAGCAGAGGTCTTACACTGGCTATGTTGAAAATTTGGTGACAAACGCCCATAAAATGTCTGTGTTACCAGTGTGCATTGCGCAGTTCCTAGCACGCTCGTAACTTTGAGTATTTTTAATATTTTCACTCCAGATTTTCAGTATTGCCATTTTACCACACCTCCTTATGAACAGTACAACTGTCATTTTTCACATTTCACCCAAAATGTGATTTCGCACATGTAGCGCACAATGGCGCGGTCGGTGTGCGAAATCAATGTCCCGGACAGAGTAATAAAATCACAGTGATACTGTTCATGAGCAGAGGTCTTAAACTGGCTATATTGAAAATTTGGTGACAAACACCCTTAAAATGACTGTGTTACGAGCATGCATTGTGTCGGATTGGGCAAAAAAAAAAAAAAAGGAAAAAATTAAGGGGTAAAAAATGTGCATGAAATTGCATGAGAATTGGTGCTGAGTGCCGCAGAAGTTCTGTTGCAAATGAGAACCCTGCCGCAGAACTTTGCTCCAATGTGCCGCAGAAAAATCGGGGCCCTGATTATAACTAACCTTGGGGTTAATTATTTCAATAAAGGAGGTGAGGCTAGCTGGAATACCCCCTTTTGGATGGCTAAAGGTGCAGACCAGAGGGACCTTGTTTGTATTACCCAGGAAAAAAATCAAGGGCCGGATATTCAAAAGGGTTGCTCAATGCTCAATAGGGTTGCACCAGCACAAGTCAGAAAATGCGCCATTCTGCGATATTCAGCAGGAGACAGTTGCGCCACTGAAAACATGCTGAGCAACAGCGCAATGATAATGAAGGCATGCGCAACTGAAGGGGGTGGAACCATGCATAAAGTGCGCAGTGCGATGTTCAAAGACTTGTGCAATGCGCAACAGTGGAGCAGGCGGAAGTTGTGCCATAGCGGAAATGAGCCAAAATAAAAAGGAGCAAAGAAGAGGCGCAAGAACGCTACAGGGAAGCCACATGAGGCAGGAAGAGAGACAGAGAAAGAGGGAGAAAGAGGGCAGGCCAGGGAAACAAAACCACAGAATAGGGGCAAGGGAAGGTGTGTGGGGCCACAGAGTGCAGAGGCCAGTAGGTGTACCCGGTGCAGTGGAGGTAGCAGTCAGGACAGCGGGAGGAACAAAGCAACAACAGCTGGGGGGGGAACATAAGCCAGGGACATGGACAGTGCCACCTTCCACATGGAAGCTGTAATGAGGGGGGTGAGAAGGCATGATGCAGGGGGACGTGGCCGTGGAAGGGCCCGTCGGCGGTATGCCCCCAACAGGCAGTACCGAGCCTGCACCAGCTTTGAGCTGTACACAGATGTCAAGATTGTGGGCCGGTACGGCCTGAACAGGACAATACTGAGATGGCTCTGTGAGCTGTGCAGTGATGTGATGCAGGAACCCACATGACGGAGTCATGCTCTGTCAGTGAAGACAAAGGTAACAGCCTGCATGTGCTTGCTCGCCACGGGTACCTTCCAGAGACCAACAGAGGACACTACAGGCATAACACAGTCGGCCATGTCATGCATCCTCACCCAATTCCTCAGCGCACTGCTGCCACATGCTGCGGAGTACATCCATTTCCCCAGCACCACGGTGCAGTGCACAGCAAACATACAGGAGTTTCACAGGGTAGCACGTATGCCTGGCATGCTAGGGGCGATAGACTGCACCCATGTGGCCATTCGCATGCCACCTGGCTCCGATGGGGCCACCTACATGAATCGGAAGGGATATGCCAGGGTCAACTGCCAGGTGGTGTGTGATGCCAGTGGGCGCATCATCAATGTCTGTGCCACGCACCCTGGGGGAGCACATGATTCCTTCATCTGGTACCAGTCGGCACTGTGCCATCGATTCGAGAGTGGGGACATCCCCACAGGTCATCTAGTGGGTGAGTATGCATGTAGAACTGACAAATCGTGGGCAAGGGGGGGTAAGCCAGAGGTGCCATGGGTGTGGCACACAGGATTTGGGGTAGTCTGAGCCTGAACAAGACACTAACCTCCACTATCTCCACAAAGGTGACAGTGGATACCCACTCCATCCCTGGCTGCTCACACCCTATCGGCGGCCCATGACCCCATCGCAGCAATGCTTCAATGAGGCACATGCCACCACACACAACATCATTGAGCGGGTGTTTGGGATGCTGAAGGTGCATTTTTGTTGCCTGGACACCTCTGGCGGTGCCCTACAGTATAGCCCCTCAAAGGCCTGTGGGATATTCCTGGCCTGTTGTATCCTGCACAACATGGCCAAAGACTGTGGGATAGCCGTACAGGTCAAAGAGGGGGACAGTGATGGGGACGACGGTGACGCCGGTGACGATGGGGATGGGCAGCCCCCCCTTGGCCGACGGGACCCCCGACTGATCCGGCTGGCCCAGCTGCACCGGGACACATCACAGAGGAGCACTTCAGCCAACACAGGTAAGTCATGGGGACATGTGCAACCACCAGTGGCTAGGGCACAACCCACATACACACATGGAAACACACCAGGAGTGCATGCTGGCAAGGGATGTGGCAGGGCACAGAAGCACACACATACAACCAGGGAGGGGTGAACAGTAACACGCCACATGGACAGACACACACACACACGCACACACAATAGGCACAAAGTGCACAGGGGTCAGGTGCAAAACAGAGCCGGAACACAAACACTAGCAACACACATGTCCACAGGCCACCATGTCCACTGACTGTCTATGTGCGTGTGTCAGATGCTGGGCACCATCGCACTTTGGTGTACAGTGCAATGCAGGCATCATCATGCACATGTACCTGTGAACAGCAGTCGGGAGGGTGTGCAGGTGGACCGTGTGTCTGCGTGTAGGGCTGGGCACCCACCGGTGCACTGCCCACCAAAACACACAATGCACACAGGGCAGTACCAGACAGTGCCTGCACTGGGAGACAGGTCAGTCTTGTGGCACAGTGCCACGTCTGCCTCAGATGCGTGGGCAGCCCCACCGAGACCCAGCAGCACTGGAAGTCTGAGCATGGGCCTCATGGGGTGGCACCGATGGTCCACCAGGGGTTCCACTGCACGAACGGGACCGTGCCCGCACAGGTGTCTGCAGCACACTGAACATACCTGCACCAGAAGTGCTCGGAATGCCCACAGCTGAACCCAGCATTTACAGGGTGGGTGTCGCACGATGCCGGGAATGGGGAGTGGATAGCGAACTGCGCGGTGTGAGCGAAACATGGGCACCTGACTGTGTGCCCATTGTGGCCATGACAGCGACCAATGCCTGTGCTTGCCTGTCAATGGCAGCGGTCACATCCTCCTGCAAATGGTCAATCTGTGACAGGATCCTATCAGTGTCCCTGCCGTGTCGCTCCTCGACCCGCTCCAGAGCCACACACAGTGCTTCCACGGACGTTGCAAACCACATCTGCTGCTGTACTGATGCCTGCAGTAGGCGGGTGTGCTCCTCAAAGAGGTCGTCTGCCACCTCGGCAACCTGTCCCTCAGGGTATGGAAGGGCCTGATGTTCAGCACCCCTTGAGGGTGGGCGCTGCTCACCAGGACCAGGTATGGGCAAGTCCACAGGTGGTGCACAGACGCCACCGCTGAACCCTGAACCCCCAGTCCCAGTGGGTGACTGCTGCTGCTGCCCCTCTGCCTGCTGTGCCCAAGGGATCGGTTGTTCCACTGCTGTGGCCGCAACAGTGCCACTGACCTGACCAGCCACCGGTGCTGCCCCACCAGTGCTGACAGGCACATCCTGGGACTGTGCTGACATGCTGGCACACACGTCAGAACCAGCCAGGTCCATGGGCGTGAGCTGGCCTGCTGTGTGTCCATTCCATGACACACACATGTCACTGCCCATAATGGTCATTGCATCATCAATGGTGCAGGTCTGTGCCACAGCCACAGCCACAGTGTGCTGGCATCCTTGGATGCCAGACCGCTGAGACACAGGAAGGGCCTCCCCCACACCTGTCTCAACGAATTCAGTGTTGACAGCCAGGCAGACCCACTGTTGCAATGCTCACCGGCTAGCTGCAGAGGTGGATGGTCCCTCCCCCAACTCCAGATGACTGTCCGCAGTGGACAGGCCCTCCACCGCTGACCCCTGCAGACACGCAGGATCTGTAACAGAAAGTAAGGACACGTTAGTGCATGTGATCTACCCTCCCCCCCCGACAGACCATGATGTACCATGCAGTGATGGGCTACCACCTATCTGGAAGCCACCTCCTGGAACGCCCTCAATGGCACTGCGCTGCATGCTTGTAGTGAGCATGTCCTCTGCCGGAGTCAGCTGCACCACCTCCGGCTGGCCCCCGCCTGATGCAGCACGTGCCACCCTGATGGCAGCCACCTTCTCCTTCACCCTCCTCCTGTCGGTACCCATCTTCTTCTTACACTCCTGCATGGAGCGCTGGTGGCTGCCATGCAGGTTGAAGGCACGTGCCACCCCCTCCCATGCAGCAGCACGGGTCTGAGGGGTGCCCTGCTGTCCACTGAGCAGTGGCTCCTGATCGATGTAGTCCTCAAAGAGTGCCTCCGTCTCGGCCTTGGTGAAATTGGGCCTCCTCTTCCGCCCACCATCGTTGTCCTCCTCACCCAGTCCTCGCTTTGTCATTTTTCAGCCTGTATGGGTGACAGCGGTTACCTGTGACTGTGCAGTACAAAGCAAGTCCCTGATACCACAGTCCAGAACACCACACAGCATGCAACTCACCAATAAACTGCAGTAACCGAATATGGCCACTGCAGAACAGTGTCACATTTTTATAGCGCAATCCATGCAAATTAGGTGTGGAGCAACTTTAATGAGATGCAAATCACGCTGCTGCGCCATTGCATGGCTGATCAGATGATTTGCATATGACGGCTGAATATCGTGCTTTTGCACTTTGCGCAATTGTGTTGAACGTGCTGAGCCAATGGCGCAGTTCAGTGGCCTACATAGTACACCGCACTGCACATGCCCAGGTAGCTTATGCAGGCATCTGCCATGCTGATGACGTGCTGTGCGTGGTAGGCAATTCACGGCACGGCCACCATTGTGCCAGTGGTGCTATGGTGAGGGTCAGTACATGGTGCTGTGGCACAACTGCGCAATAGTTCGCTGTGGCGATGGCACACAGGCAACCAATCGTGCTAGACGCATAGACATCTGATGGCACTGTGCGTGGCCTTGCGCCAGAGACCCATGACCCTGTGCCCGACCTTTGCCCCCTTGGCGCTATATGTCTGGCATGGCTGCACCTCTATCGCACTGTTCGGTGACAGCACACTAGGGAATGGTGGCACTGTACCAACAGCGCGATAGGGAATGGCGGCGATGTACCGGGCAGCACTTCCACGTGGGGTTGCTGTGCTGCGGAGCGCCATATTGCCTACTATAGACTTAGAGATGGCACGCAGGAGAGCCCCTCAGTGGAGTGCCCTTGAGCTGGCCAACTTTGTGGCCATTGTGGAGCCACACTATGGCCCACTGTTTGGTGAGGAGCCACTGGACAGGCCAGGACCCAGGTCAGGCAAGAGGTGGCCACTAACCTGGAGGCGGCCATTGGCCGCAGGAGAATGGCCGAACAGTGCAGGCACCGGTATGGGGACCTTAGACGGAGCAACTTGCACATCTGCGGTCGCGTGCCAGGAGGGGCATGGTGCCTCGTCCAGGTGAGTGATACGTCTACACACTTGTATGGTCCATATGGGTAACACAGTCTTATGTGTCCAGCACATAGGGGAGGGATAGTCTAGGGTTGGCTGTGGCGGTGTTTACAGGGTATGGAGTGGGTGGGTCTGGCTGGGTGGGTGGGCACACACATTGGGGCAGGGGAATATGCTTTGGGTTTGTACTGATTTGTTTCTCACCTTTTGTCTCCCACAGGCGTGGCCGAGTGGAGGAGGATGTTGGAGTGGCAGCAGAGGGCAGAGGACGCTGCACAGGGGAATGTCAGGGACCAACCCCAACACCATCAACATCCCGATGAGGGTGAGTGCCATGACACCATGATTGCTATTGCATGCTGAGTGACAGGGTGGGAAGCAGGGCATGGCCACCATCCATGGACACCACTGCCATGCACGCGACATGTGACAGTCAGCACTGTCCAGTGGCACTGCATGTCTGGGAGTGCGTCAATGGTGGTCCATTCATGCACTGGGCACATGGCTGTGGCACTGCCTGCCCACCGCATAGCCACGTTACTCTACGGCCTTGGTTGTGCTGTGCTGGACATGGGCGGTGGGTGTGTGCAGTGGTACACATGGCTGTTGCTGCCTGGTTGGGCATGTCTTGTGGACACAGTCACTGTGGGTGGGCGTACACCATCACAGGAGCGTGGCACATGGCTGTATGCCATGCATAATGGGTGGGCTGCAGGGGGATGGACAGTCACACCCATTGTCTCTGATCCCTTGTTCTAGGTGTGCGGATACTCCTGTGAATACAGCAGCCCATCCAGGAGCTTCTGCGGGTGGCACAAGAGTCCCTCACCATCCTAAGGGATCTTCAGCAGCATGGGGTGAGGAGGAGGAGGAGGAGGCAGCCCAGGCAACAGCCCCAGGCAGCAGAGGACCAGGCTGGCCGCTAGTGACTGCGAGACCTGCATCCAACCTCCCCCCTTTGACCTACCCACACCCCGCCTCTCCCTCTCCCATATGTTCACCCCTGCCCCTTACCCACCCCACCTTGTTCCTGTCCCTCCACCCCATGTTTGTACATAGTTGTAAATAGTTGTTGTTATATTTTTGAATACAGATATTTTGATATGAATACTGTGGTGGTCTCTGATTTGCAGCTGGCTATAGGTGCTCAGTTGCAGTGGTATGCATGGCATCTGGGGTGGTTCATTCATGGGTATGTATGTGTGTGTGTGCGTGGGGAAGTATCTCTGGTGTGGGAGTGGCTATCAGTCAGTATCTGTGGTGTGTTTGTTGTTCTCTGTGCATTGCATTACTGTGTGCAGTGGTCCATGGTGCCTGCTCTGTGTCCATTGTGCCCCTGTCAACCCGTTCTTGGCCTGTGCAGCTGACACCCTTGCATGTCTGTGGCCTTCGAGGTGTGCTGCCTTGTCAGTGGTGGCTGTCCCTGCAGGTCATCCACTGTGACCGTCTAATGCTGGGTTGCCTCCTGTCAATGGTGTGGTGCATATTTGCCTCGGTGACACTGTGGCCTCCGTCAGTTGCTGTCCCACCTCCATGCTGTGGCTTGTGTGTGTTGCAGGGGCTGTGCACCACTGTCTGTGACTTGTGCTCCAGGCATATGCTGGTGGCGTACAGGGCCACTGTTCATGCACAGGGTGGGTGTCACCCCTGTGCCATGGAGGACTGCAGGCTGTGTGTGCACAGTTTTCATTGGCCCACACTGGGGGCTTGGTTGCCACACTACTGCGTCCCTGTGTTAGTGTCCCCATGGGTATGGTGTGTGTTTGCCCCTGCACTGTATTGCATCCAGTGTGCTGCATGCTTCCACGCACCACTGTGGGTGTCTGTGCTGGCTGCTGTGGCTCATGGTGGGTCGGGCTGTGACACTTGTCTACTGTGCAGGGTGCTGTATCAATGGCGGTGGTGTCAGGGGCACGCCCTTTCCTGTGTGGGGTACCTCTTGTGCTGACACATGTTCGGTCTCTCAGATGTGCCTCAGGAGGATTGTGCGTGTTGGCACTGTGTCTGCCATTGTTGCATTGCCATGTGCTGCCACCCACTGCTGGGTGCTCATGGTGGGTCTGGCTTGTATGGTTCTGTGGTACACGAGGTTGCAGTGTGGCAGTGGGGGTGGTGGTATGCATGGGGATTCCCGTAGTGGTGGTCACTGCTCATGGGGGGTGTCTTGGGGTCACAGTGCAGGGTGTGCTGTGCACGGGGGGGGGGCTGCTGTGCCATGGGGTGGTCCGCCCTCCTTGTGTGGCAGTCTCAGCTTGCCGGTGGGTGTGATGGAGCACCATGGCCAAGCTGTGCTTTGTTTGCTTGTCCCCATGGGCCTGTGGATATTCCAGCCCTCCACCAGTTGTGCTGTGCTTGGGGTATGGGGGTGCATTGTCAGTTCTGCAGTGTGTTCCTGTGCCCATCTGTGGCATGGGTGGTGGGCCCCTACCTACCTCCCTGGTTGTGCAGTTACATTGCTCTGCTGCTGGGGGGCTCCCTGCTTGCGCTATGGCGCCTCTGGGCTGCTCAGCTGGGCAGCCCTTGTTTCGCCATAGCGCATCGTATCTGCTCAGCTTCCCCTTCCTAGTTGCGCTATGGCACAAATTGTGCGATATTCAGACGTTGGCTGTTGGCGCAATTTGGCTTGCTCCTTTTTTGAATATCGTGTCTATTGCACATGGGCACAATGGACTTGTGCTTGCTCCTGCTATTATGTACTTTTTGGGTGCAGTTTGAATATCCAGCCCCAAGTGTAAGACTTCCCAGGGAGCTACTGTATTGGAGTCAAACTGCACAGCAGATGCGTTCAAGTGACTTTTGTAAAACACCCCCCCCCCCAGAGGCAGGACAATCAGCTCTGACAACATCCAGAAATGCTGCACTCAAATTGATAAACTGCTGACAGAAGGTTGAAGTAGATTTAATGCTTTATTGCAGTAAGGTACACGCTCCTGAGGAATGTGCCCTCGGTAACTACTAAGTAGCTACCAGAGGACACGCCCCTCAAGAATGTGCCCTCGGTAACTACTAAGTAGTTACCAGAGGACACACCACTCAGGAGGTTGTACCTTACTGCAATAAAGCACTAAATCTACTTCAAGCTTCTGTCAGTAGTTTGCCTGTTTGAGTGAGCCATTCCTGGATCTTGTTTGTCATTTGGGCTTGCTGCCCCTTGCCCGCACCATCTCCATTTTTCCGTGATTTACGGTTCACTTTAGGAGATTCAATCAGCTCTGAGGAGGTTGCAGTTAGGAGGAAGCAGGCTGAGTTTGGAATGTTTGGCTTGTGCCAGATCTCAGAGATACTAAGGGTGTCAGGAAAATAACGAGATGCGCAAAAAAGGTGATTTGATACCTGTAATCAGACCAACAGAGATTTACATAAAATCCTTAAGCTTTTGAACCCACAGCATTCTTCAGAAGAGGAAATGACAAGTTTCTAAAAAAGAGCTCACTTTCAAATATCTTGAGCAATGTTATTTTTTTTTATTTATTTATATAAAGTCTCAGAATTACAACCCTTTGAGTCAGGGACTCATTTACAAAGGCTCCACGTCATACATTAAATGTGGACAAATACAGAGTATGATAAGTAGAAAAACATATATTTTATATGTGGATGTGACAGATTAGAGAAGTACAAGCTTCTGGCTAAATTTTATTGGCTAAGAAACTATAAATATTTATGTGGGCAGATTTAATGCCTTGGTTTGTTCAGCTTAGAGCAGTGGTAAACAGGGATGTCAAGGGATTTGGTTGAATTCAACATTCTTGTCAGATGTAGGCATATTGCTAAGGATCGTACTAGGGAGAGCTAATTAGCAGACCAACCAGCTAGGGAACTCAAAAGATAATTTTTCTGACATGGAACATGATGGGAAGCAAATTCCCACGTCTCAGGAGCCAGGTGACGCTAGTTACAGAGCAGCTAGACACTAAGACAGTCGAAAACTTCAAATCATTAAATGGGTTCTGGTTGGAAGTATCAATACAGATATGATTAACAGGAGAGTAATCACAAATGTCAAGTATGAACAATAAGATGTAACTTATTAGTGCAAATTATACAATGGCTTCAAAAATACTGCAATCTGATTGACTGACTGGCACATTTTACCCGTGATAAATCCTAGCATGACCCACAGACAAAGGTGACAGTTAGCTCCATCTAGAATTCCCTACATAAAATCACTCCACTCCCCCCAACATCAAACCAAAAATCCACCATGTTTTTTTCCCACTTAATCTCCGATAAACCACCATGCTGAACACACTGTCATGGCTCCCACCATTAAGTCCCTCCTGATTCCCTTCACGTGACCATTGCCTCCACAGTCCCTTTATAATTTCTGAAAATATATGAAGACAAAATGGGCTGCCATTAGGCTGTTCCCACACCCCAGACCCAAAGCGCAGCAGCAGCTCGTGCATGCCTCCCACCAGCACCGTTCAACTAAAGGCATATTTTAAAACTGAGAAAAGCTGAAGTGGGGAAAGTGTTTGAAAATGAAAACTGAGAGTTAACAGTTATAGAAATGATGTCCAAAAAGCAGAGCCGTGATACTGGGCATGCACTTATGCATATGCATATCCCAGGGGACGTGCATAAGTGCATGCCCAGTATCATGGCTCGGCTTTTCAGCCATCATTTCTATAAGTTTTAGCCCTCATTTTTCATTTTCAAACACTTTCCACCCTTCACCATTTGTCACAATCTTAAAATATGTTTTTATGTGAACGGCAATGGTGTGAGTTGCACAGGAGTCAACTGGTACAGAAACTCCAGCACCAGCAGTGCCAACAACAAAGTCAGTAAAAGTCTCCCTAGCAACAATGCACTATTTTTTTCTGGTGGAGCAATAAAATGAATATAAATAATGTAAAATAAAAAGAAACACTTTTTTAAATTAATTTTTTTCTAACCCCAAAACAGGACACATTGTATATCTATTAACATTACTTCCAGGTATGGCTATGCTGGGATTTACTCACTTCTGGTGGTTTACCACCAGCCTGTGGCCTCATGGACTGAACCACACCAGGCGTGGGTAAATCCCAGCACAACCCACACCCTGTTGTGGTATATTGCTTAATTGCATACCCTGTCCCTAGCGACATATTTGAAATCTCAAAATAAATTCCTACGGTGAAAAAAGTGAAAGATAATACAGGGATTAAACTAGATAAATTGGCTCGCAGCAGATGTGAACATATTGTACAAATGTTTTGTGATCCAATGTGAATGTAAAGCACTATATAAAATTTTTCCTCCTCCTACTTCTTCTTCTTCCCCAGAAGCAGAGTTCAGTTATCTCATTAGCTAGCCACAAATGTGAACATATACGTACCCCATAAGCAGAGTTATTTTATCTCAGTACCTAGTTGCACATGTGAACATACAGATAGGCCAGAAGGGACAATTCAGTTATATCATTAGCTACCAGCATATGGGAGCACACAGGTACCTTTTGATGTTGAGATATTTACAGTCAGTGCATACTAGCAGAAAAGGCTGGGAGGGGTGTTGGTTATAGATTAAGGGGTGCACACAGGTTGCATACCCAGTCGCCAGCTGCCTCCAGAACTGATGCCCACAGTATGATGCCCTTATGCTCTGACTGTGTGCTCTGGTCCACTGTGTGGAGGATAGGTAGGCACAGGACAGCCTTTAAATAGTAGGGAAGAGTAGCTGTTAAGCCCCATTGGCTATTAGCACACTGTTCCAGTCCTAGTGTGGACCTCCAGATCCTGATCTCCCCGTGGAATGGTGATCAGTGAAGGGGAACAAAGAATGTGTTCCCATCCCTCACAGCCATGGCAGCACTAAAGAAGCTAGCTAGAGATGCTGACACACTTTTCCCAGGTACCTGTCCCCCCTCCTTTTGAACTCCCCAACTGTCACAGTACAGATTACCTATTTTGAAAGCTTGTTCCAATCTGCCACCACTCTTTCCATAAAATGCACTTCCTGTCACCCTTTTCACACACACACCCCCAGTTTCATAAAGTGTCCCCAGCACCCATGCTACCACTCATTATGAACAACCCATTGCTGTTCACCTTGTTTATTCCATGGAGGTACTTGAATGTCTCAAGCATGTCTCCCTTCTTCCTCCTGTTCCCCACTGTGTGCATATTGCGATCTCCCAAGTGCACAGCATAAGCCTTCTCTTGTTGCCCTTGTATCATTTTGGTTGCCCTTCTCTGCCACGTCTGGCTTATCAAGACGGAAGCTTGGCTGCCTGTACCTCAAGCAAGGATTTGAAAACAAGGACCAGTCTGGACCACGATAATCTTTGCAAAAAACTTTTACTTACTCACAGATCTCATGCAGTGCTTTTATACAGATTTTATGAAAGAGACAGTGCATCAAATTTAATTCCAGTGAAATGCATGTCAGTGTCACAACACAAAACTACAAACAATAAATACCTACATAAAATGACATAATTTATGTTGTTGATAGCTACCTGACCACAATCCTAATTTATTATAATAGTGAAACACAATATACTTCATATAATAGCACAGGTCAAGAAGAAAGGTATGTCCGGGAGTGGGAGTGGTAAAGAGTATAAGGCGAGGAGGGAAGGAATAAAGGGGGACCAAGAAGCAAGACCCATAACTCTCAACCTCTTGACTCATAAATCAGGGACAAACTTTAAAAATATCAGGGACAAAGACCCCAAATCAAGGACACATCTTAAAGGTTGGCAGTGTGCACTCAAAGCTGATTAGAATAAAGGGATTAGTGTAATATGCATTTTATGAAGGAGAACACATCCATAACTTTACTGTCTGATATTTTGTGCTTCCATTCCCCACTGATCAGTCACAAAAACACTGATTTTACAAGGGACAGAGGAAGTGTTTAAGGTAAAATCAGTGACATCCCTGGAAATCAGGGACAGTTGAGAGGTGTGGCAAGACCTAATCAGACATAATATTAAGAAAACAGTTAAAAAGTCAACAGTGGCTATATTCAGTTTTTTAATACCATATACTGATGTTTACAAAACTCATAGTAAAACCAGGGGCACAAGAACTGAAGTTTGTCATAGCAAACGGTAATCAATGATATTCATAATACTGAATTAGTTTCTTCTATCAATTTTTCATTCCCAAATTTCAAAAACTCTGGATAAACCATGGGCACAAATTCAGAAGTTAATCATCGCAAGCTGCAATTAGTTACACCAAAACACATTAATGAAGATATCATCTGGTGAACCAGGGTTACAGAAATTGATCACTATGTACTAACTGTAGTGTCTCTTCATGCAGAGGTACATATTTTAACATTATTTTGTATGCAGGTAATAGATCCAGACCAACAAGATAAAGACTCATCAATTTACAAGAAATGGGATCAACTGAAATGTATCATTCAGCCCTGGTGGGCTGTGAGCCACCACTTCATCTCACAATTCAGTAAAGAGTTGTTGAGATCCCCCACCACACACACACACACACACACACACACACACACACACACACACACACACACACACACACACACTTTGTGGACTAAGTACCACTCTTTCAAGTCCTCTGTATTTAAAAGCATAATTTTCCCCTCTCATTGATACATGTTTAGCCAAAGCATTCTCTTGATCTGCTTTTGCGATGGCTTTGATGTTCTTCTATTTGGAAGGCTACAGCTAGAGATGTAGCGAATTTAAATTTCGCCAGTAGCCACTTCGCGTTGCCACTCCACTACGGAGAGTGGGCAATGGAAAATGCTCACTTCACCTTGTCATTATTACTTCATGTTAAGGCGGAATGCTAACATGAAGTAAGGAGAAGTTGTTGTTTTAAATGGACTTCGCATTCCTCATTATGATTCTAAGTGATCCGCTTTACGTTCCAGATTTGGTAGCGCACCCACACACATCACATGGCTTACAGTACTGTAAGTCACATGCTTTAGTCAGGCAGGCAGGAAGGAAGTGCCTTGCCAAGGAGATAGTTTCACTTTCTCCTGTGCAGAGAGAGAGAGAGTAGTGTGTGTGCGAGACAGCCTGAGACTCGGAGATCAGAAGAGATTTAGTGTTTGAATTGAAACAAACAGCTTTTTTAAAAGATACATTTTTTTGTCTTTTGTGTACTGTTTTTTACTTAATTTGTTCTTTCTGCAAATTTATTTTTTTCTTACTTTTATAAGTTGTTGTTTGTCTGTGTGACTGTGTGTGTGACTGTGTTGTGTGTCTGTTGTGTGACAGTGTGAGTGTTTTGTGTCGAGTCAACTCGTCATTGCTCAGATGGAGGGAGGGCAGTAGCAGAGATGGACCAGGGTGAAGGCATGTCTGGGGCAGGGACAGTTCTGGAAAAGCATGGTAGGCATCACACGGGAGCAGTGCGCCACATGTGGAGGGGTGTGGCCACCAGTTCCTGTTGGACCAAACCAAAATCTTGAGAAATACCCCCCCCCCGAAGTAGAACCAGCACCTCCTCCTGAGGCAGTTGAACTAGCACCACCACCACCATGTCCAGCACCAGCTCCAGCACCAGGTCATCTGGAGCAGGATGTGCCTGTGCCCTCAGGCCCAAGTTTGAATCTCCTTGAGCACCATGACTAGCTGACTTCCAGTGCATCTGGCCCTCCCCTGCCTGTGACTGGTCCTCCCCACACCTCCGTTGTTTGGGAGTTTTTCAATTGTATTTGGGGGTACAGCAGCATGGTCAGGTGCCGTATATGTCAGGTGGAGGTGCGCCGTAGCCCCTGGGGGACTCACCTGCGCACTGGGGGGCCAGTGCACCCATATGCTCAACTACCACCAGTTGGAGTGGCAGGCTGCCACAGAATGGGCCAGGCCTGCACCTGCTGGCCCTTCTGTGGCAGAGGGTGCAGCTGTGCATGGCCCTAAGAAGAGGAGGGGCACAGCAGCACCTGCTGCTTCACCAGCACCCCCTCCCAACACCACCACCACAACCAGCAGCAGAGCCTGTAGCACCTATGGACCCCAGAGAACTGCCTGTAAATCAGGCTGACCTGGAAGTTCTCTGGAGTGCTGTAGAGGAGAACAATGAGAGGGTGAGTGCTGTCCAGCAGCAGTTGGATCGCATAATGGGACATCAATTACAGATTATGTCCATGCTCAAACTGCTGCTGGACCACCAGGGGATCCCACATTATTTTTTTTTTCCTCACACCATGTGCCCCCCACACCTTCCCTGCTGTGTTATAAAATGTATTCCTCCACCATCCCCGACCCCTGTATGTAATTATGCCCTTTTTTGTTGTCTTCTGTATGCGTGACACTTTGTATCCTGCCCCCCTCCTTCTGTTAAGTGTGTGTGTGTGTGTGTGTGTGTGTTTGTGTGCGTGCGCTGTTTTGGTGCCTCAGTAATGTTTACTTTCTATCACGGAGTGTTTGTGAAAAAGTAGGACTGACCAGTGCAAGTATATTGTGTTAAACTGCATGTGTGCTGTGCAGTCAGTGTTCTTTCCTGTGTATGTATGTACTGCAGACACTGTCCAGCTTCTTGCAAACATATATATGCTGATTGCTGACTTTTTTGCTGTGTTTATGGTATAAAGGATAAAGATAAGAATATATAACATATATTTTATTTGTTAGGAGATCATAGCAACCAAAAATCCTGCTTTTCAACAAATCGTATCCAACAGACATGAAGTATTGCTGGTGCACCCAAAATATTTCACGGTGTACAGACATTATAAAGTCAGAAAATATATAACGTGCAGTTCACTGCCACCACACTGTGCTACCACATTACTTCTTTTCACTATTTGTTCTGGAATAAGTGATGCCGTTCTAGTTTAGATTGGCAGTGTCAGTTTTGCAGCAAGTTGATGTACACCATAACATGACATGGCGCCAGTGGTAGCACAGTGTGGTGGCAGTGGACTGCAAGACCTGTTATATATTTCGACTTGAAAATATGTGTACACCATTAAATATTTTGGGTGCCTCAGCAATATTTTATGTCTGTTGGGTATAGTTTATTGAAAAGCATGATTTTTTTGTGCTATTATCTCCGCAAAGTCATGTGTGCACTGTGTGAGTGACTGAGGTGCACACTGGCCCGAGGCCTCTGAAAACGTATCATGTCACTTTGTCTGCTGCTGCTGATGGTACAAATAAAATACATGTTATATATTCTTATATTTATTCTTTATACCATAAACACTGCAACAAGTCAGCATATATATATGTTTGCAAGAAGCTGGACAGTGTCTGCAGACACAGGAAAGAACACGGACTGCACACATGCAGTTTAGCATAGTATAATTGCACTGCTCAGTCCTGCTTTTTGACAAACACTTCACGATAGCACAACAGAAAGTAAACATTACTGAGGCTCCAAAAATATTTACCAGACTCACCAGAATTCCCAATCCCAAAATGTGACTGTGTTATGTCCAGAAAATTCCCTAGTGCTGACGAAGTGAAATTGGAGCATAACAAGAATTGCAAAGTCTCCCAGAATTAATGGCACACTCAGTCATGCACACAGCACTCACACACAGTCACCAGAATTATTGTGCATCCCCAAAATGCAACTGTCCTGTGTCCAGAAAATTCCCCAGTGCTGATGAAGTAAAATTGGAGCGTAACAAGAATTGCAGTCTCCCAGAATTAATGGTGCACTCAGTCATGCACTCAGTGCTCACACAGTCACCAAAATTATTGTGCATCCCCAAAATGCAACTGTCTTGTGTCCAGAAAATTCCCCAGTGCTGACAAAGTGAAATTGGAGTGTAACAAGAAATGCTGCTGCTGTTGCAATTACTTGTAATTTTACTGTGTATTGACCTTACTGTGATGATGAAGCGATGATGCACAGTGTCTTGCCAAACTGTATGAAGGACAGATACCATTGAGTTTACCATCCCAAATGATGACACTGAGAACTGTTGGTTGCCCAAAGTGTGCTGATTTTATATATATATATATATATATATATATATATATATATATATATATACACAGTATATATATATATGTGTATATTTTTTGAGATGGGGGTTGACATATATGATATACAGGTATATACGTGTAGTCATTGTATTGTTTTGTGTCACAGGTCACTCACATACTGTTGGTGTGCGCATTCCTGTGCTTGATGAGAAATTGTGGCATTGGAATTGGAATACTCTCAAGCCAATAAAGGTAAGTATTTTTTGGGCGGGGATTATCATTTGCAAGTAGGTCTCATTAAAGGTTTATTGTATGGTTAATTCTTCACAAATTTTATCTGCATCCTTCTCCAGTCCAGTAATGATGTTCATGGTCATCATTGATTCATACTACTTGTTGCACGTCTGCCAGCTTGGGGGGGTATGATGTTGAACAAGTTATTTGGATAAGGCAACTATGATACCACAAAGCATCTGGAAGTTTCCTAAAAAAAAAAATGATGGACTTATTAAACTTGATTGCAGCAGTAACACTTTATGTTTAAGCTGTGGCTGTTCCACCTCGTCATCTATGCTGATTAGCAGACAGCAAGCCATCCCACTGAAGCCACATGAAGACCAAATCATCACATCACAATTAAATTTAGTACCAGGCTGTAACCAATACAGTACATTGTGTCAGTGTCCCTGCCTCTTAACTCAAGTTACATTTTAAAACCACATATTGTCAAGTCACACAACCTGGGTCAAACCTTTTTCAACACTGGCATGGCTGCAGCTGCTGCAAATTGCAATACAGTGTATGATGTGTTGGACAAATATTATGTGACATACATGTCACCTACTTTATGAATCATCAGTCAGATTTGCACTCTTATGAAAAAAAGGAACAGATGAAATAAAATTGATATATTTACCTGTATGGAAAATGGGTATCCCATAGGTTGCTGTAGACAGTAATGCTGTACCATACAGATTTTCAGCAAAGGAGAGTCGTTTTTTAACCTGTAAAAAAACAAAATAAGTTGACTGTATGTGTTTGACCACTGCAGCTCAGGAAAGCAACAGGAAACAAAACATAGCTAAAGTAAATTTAATAGCACAAAAAACATAAGTACACATACTCATTTTAAAGTATTGATAGTAAGAAGCCTTGTGCTTCTGGCTGGTGGATGTGGTCTCCTGTCTGACTCCCTCTGCCTTGACATGGGCAGGATATGTAATGGAAAACATCATCAGAATGGTGGTGGTGTTGAGTGGTGGTCATAGGCACACAATGACATTCCCTCTCACATCTTTCTGCATCTGGTGGTGGCAGTGGCTAACAGCGGTTTTATGGTGGTGGACGGTCCAGAGGGGCACACAAAGTCATTCCCCCTGGTGGCAGTGGCTAGCAGTGGTTTTATGGTGGAGGTTGGGGGGGCACATGATGATATTCCCTCACATCTTCCTGCATCTGGTGGTGGCAGTGGCTAACAGCAGTTTTATGGTGGTGCACAGTCCAGGGGGCACACAAATTCATTCCCCCTGGTGGCAGTGGCTAGCAGCGGTTTTATGGTGGTGGTCCTGGGGGGCACACAATGACATTCCCTATGGTGGCACTGGCTAACAGTGGTTCTATGGTGGTGGTCCAAGGGCCAGAATATATTGTGCTCTGCGTTACAAATGTGATGTGACATATGGAATTTGAGTCACTCTGAGCTGGACACTGATTTAACTTCATGAAAAAGAAAACATGTATCATACAACAAATGTGACAGCCTTTTAACCACTCAACTTAAAACCTGCCAATACTAACCTCATCATCATCCTCATAAAGAAAGCCACCCTCGCAGTCATCTATGTCTAAATTCTGCCCATTGAGAAATTCTTTCTCCATTGTGTCATCTACGTCAGTGGTAGACCATTTCATGCTGCCAGTGCCACCAAGATGGTCCATTTCTACAACATCAGCAAAACCATGACTATGCCAGAGTACAAATACTGATGTTGCTGTCTGAGCTGGTATGTGCCTCGCATTCATTTTCATGAATGTCAGCAAACTGACATTTGCAGGAGAGAGGTTTGTACAATGATCCTGAACTATTGCACCTGCAGAGCTGAATACCCTCTCGACACGTACACTGGAGGGTGGGCATGTCAGGTACTTCAGTGCCACTGTGGTCAGCTTTGACCATTCACTGACCTTTCCACTCCAGTATAAAAGAGGATCATCAGTTATTGACAGATGCCTGTTTTCAGACAAACATGACTCAACCATTCGCTGTGCTACACTAAGTCCAGTGGTTGATGCATCATCCTGTTCTCCAGAATCATTTATGTCACAAATCCTCACTTGGGACAAAGCCTCCCAAAGTGGGTTAACGCCAACCGGTTTTGATGACAGACCACCAGGAACTGCAGTCCCCTTCCCCTTACAGGATATGCTTGATACTACTCCAGGTTGACCTTCAGCCTGATTACGCTGCAGAGGTTTGCTGACCTTGTCACATGACTTCTGTGCCCCATGAACCAAGCACACCAGTTGCCCACTGACAATTTTTTACCTGTTCAGGCCCGCACTCCAGTAGTGAGGCAATTCCACGTTTGTATCGTGGGTCCAGCACTGTTGCTATTGCAAAGTTGTCACTATGCTGAATGCTCAAGATGTGATGATTCTGGTCGAATACTGTCAGCATGTGTTTCAGCAACACACTGCTAGCACAGTCTCCGGCAACATCAAAGCTATGCTGTACATTCACCAATGTCTGCCTCAGCACCCGCAGCAGTGGAATTGATTGGCTAATGAAGGCATACTCACCACTCACTGCCCGTGTGGCATGTTAAAAGGCCTCAAAATTGTTATTACAGAGTCCATGAGGCATCACTGTTCAGTCGTCATAGACATGGAGGCCCAGGAACTGTCACAGCTAGTGTGCATCACAAGATATTCTGAGATGGCTTTGTATTGTTCATGCAACCTCTCTGATATGTACAAAGTGGAGTTCTACTGGGTGACAACTTCCAGCTTCAAGTGGTGTTGTGGGAGGCTGTTTCAGATCTGCAACTGCTGAAGTTGGTCACAGGCCTTTACAGAGCTTGAAAAGTGAGAACAGATATGCTGTGCAACTGTCAGCATTTCCTTTATATCAGGGTGCTACAGAAACTCCTGCACCACAAGATTTAAACAGTGGGCCATGCATGGAACTCGAACAAAGCCACGATTCGTGATGCATTTAACCACATTTGATTCACTGTCACTTGCTATGAACCCAGCTCTCAGGGACAGGGGGTTCAGCCACTTGACAGTTTCGGTCAGTACCAAGTCCAACATGTTTTCACCAGCGTGTGAACAGGTCACATTACGCATAGCAATCATTGCATGCTGTCAAATTCCTGGAAGATTGCTGCCACGACACTCCACCTTACTACACGGATTATTCACACTACCAACAACACAAACAACACCCGGCACCTGCGCCCAATGTGCAGTTATACACAAATATGAACTCCCCACTGTTTTGCCACTTGTCCACATATCCATACTTAAATGGATGAATGGAGAGGAGGAATGTTGAAGGGCATGTCTTACTGAGTCAGACACAGTATGGTACAACTCAGGGACAACACTGGTGGAAAAGTATGTCCTGGATGGGACTTTCCATTTTGAACAGACAAGTGCTGCAAACCGCCGGAACCCAGAATTCTCAACAAAGGAGAAGAGCAAAACATCAGTTGCCATCTGCAGCAGCATTAAGTTCACATGATGCTGTATGATTGGGTGGGTACTTCAGCTTATGGGCAAAAACACTCTGTAACGTGGGTTTACTTAAACGTTTTACACGGGGTGTGATAAAAAATGGTTCTGCTCTGCAAATGGCAGGAGGTGGAGTGTGGATATGTGATGAAGACGGTTGCACAGGTGATGAAAAATGCACAAATTAAGTTTTTTTTTCCCAGATTTATGAACAGAGGTTGATGTACCACTTGCACTACTAGACATACTGCATTGACCACCACCACCACCACCCCCAAAACTGCTACTCTCACCACCACTGGACAAGATTTCAAAATCATTCTGCTCCTCCACCTCATCATGCCTGTAGTAATCCTCTGCTGTTATTTCATCGCTACTGCACAGATACCTACTTGATCTTACAGTCATGGAAGGGGATAACATGCTGTTTATGGTTGATGACGAGGGTGAAGGCCCCACTGTAGCATTAGCTGCCATCTTGTGCTGGGTCCACAGTGCCATGTGCCTGTTCTTAAGATGTGTATGCTGTCCCCCTGTGACCAGATGGCTCCCCTTTTTACCTCGACTCACACGCGCATGGCAAAGCTGGCAGATTGCAACTGACTCATCATTTGCATCTTGCACAAAAAAATCCCAAACGAGGGATTGTGATACCCTACTTTTAACATGTCCCTGATGCTGCTTATTGGACTCTGTTTATTTTAAGCCCTGAAGTGGGGGGTGTGCTACATGATTTTTCAGGCAGGAAACACTTGGACTGCAACTGACCACTATGACTACCTATCATTATTATTACTGGGTCATCATCATCATCATCAACTGAAACTGCTAAATCACAACTTTTTTATGGGGGGAGTGGTTAATGCAAATGGACCCAGACACAGCCACCATGAATTTCTTTTTGTCCGGTTCCCAACAGGGGTCACTGATAATCATCATCATATCCATCGACATCATCCACATCCACATCTTCTGCATGGATGCTGGCATGTGGACTGCATGTTGCAACCACAGCAACATCACCATCATCACATTCATCATCAACACCACCATCACCTGATATTTTTTCACCACACTGTGAATCATTGCATGGCAAATGCGTGACCTGAACCTCGGTGGAAGAAATGTGACATTGTGTGTTATCATTGCCATGATGATCAGAATCTTCATGTTCAGCCACCAATGGGATGTTATAGGGGAGTATGACATCATCTGCACTGTCACTCACTGCTTTACACTCAGCTATATTTTTGGACACGGTCAACTGGTCAGAAGTGGAACTTGAGGCAGCAATACTCACACCACCAGCAACTGCACTAACACCACCAGCTGGGACAACATCCTTTCCTCCAACTATGAGTGAAGCTACTAATTGTGCAGTGAAAAACTTGAAGGAGAAATACCTTTCCTCTCATCAGCAATGCACTTCTGCATACTACCATACTACCACAACCACAGACAATCTTACCACTGGCAGCAGTGCCATGGCGAGAAACAGCTTTGCTTGCACATCTCTTTGCGGACATTTTGGGGGATCAACAAGAAAATTATAAACATATTTAAATTTTGGAACATTCACTCCGGGCCTCTGGATATAAAGCCCAAATAAACAACTGTGGCTTCAACAAGAGATACACACACACACACACACACACACACACACACACACACACACACACACACACTTTGTCTACAAGTAATACGTAGCAAATTTTAAACAACCTGAAATTATGCACTCCTGCACCAGGTCCACAACACAATCAGCAAAAAAATGTCAACAATTACTGAAAATATAACTGTGTACATTAACACAGTTATACCAGAAAAATATAACCAAAAAACAAAGAACCCCCTATTTCTCCAACTTATAATCTACCTACACCAAAGATACGCCCTTCCCCCAATGCACACTTCCACTGTCTGTCAGTACAGAGACTGAATGTTGTACATTAACACTCAAAATCCACACACAAGCAATAAACACTTGATGATATGAGCACAGGAAGGGTTTCCTACAATTGATGCACTAAAGTTTGAGCAAAAACAATTACTCAAAAAGGCTTTTTTAACAGCTTTTATAGGGTTTGAATCGCAGAGAGCTCTCAGAGCAAACTGTCTCCTGCAGCTACCTACACACACTACTTAGAACTGAGGCTGTGCAGAACAATCTAGAGCCCATGTGACCTGCAATTCCATGAATCACTCCAAAATTCACCTTGGAGCTCAATAACAAGGCAAAGTGATGCGAAGTACATTGATTTCAATGTACTTCACCTTAAAATTGGTGGAGTAGTGGTTTGGGGATGGTGGAATAACACAAAGTCATTGCTTTCAATAGACTTCACGTTCCTCATTATTACGCGAAGTACTCCGCCTCGCATTGCGGAGTACTTTGCGGATTCTGCATTAATCCGTGGAGCAGATTATGGCCACTTCGCCCACCACTAGCTACTGCCTGCAGTTCAAGGGGGTGGTGCAACTGGCCACACCCCCATTTGGCCCATTTAAGGGCTGCTCTCCTCACTGTACACACATGCATTTTTTCCTTGCAGCCGGAGGATCTGTCCTTCCTCTCTCCAGGCCCACTCTTTCCCTGAGCCCTGCCCCCCCCCCACTGTGTTTGTCTCTTCCCTTCCTTCCTGTTGGAATCTGCTGGCTGTGCTAGACTCCCTGCCTGGTTTGTACTCCTCCTGCTTCTGGGTCAGTAAATTTTGCCTTTGACTCCTGCTTCTCGGTCTGTGTTTTTCCTCTGGCTGCATCCTGTGCTTCTGTTTCAGTTGTTTGTTATCCCTACTGCCCCTGTGATGCTGTTTGCTTCATTTCCTTTTTGGGCTTTTCTGGTATGCTAGTTCCCCTCTGTTTGCATTGTTGTATTTAGTTGCATTGCTACTCAAGCTCTCAGTTCGTTTATCATATTTCAGTAATCTCTCTTTCTCTGTACTAGGTGCCTGAGTGTCCTCAGTTCCAGTTGCTGTTTCCATGCTGTAGTCCCTGTGCTCATCACCTTAATTATTTGCACCTGCCTTTAGTTCTGGCTCCCCTTAGCAGCTATCACTCTGTCTCATTCCCCTGCCTGCTCCAGAAGTGTCCTGCCCTACTGCAGCACTCCTCACTTCTATGTTTGTGTTATTTAGGCTCATTTATTGCTACTACCACTTTTACCATACACACAGAAGTCTGTTTCTGATGATAACCTAATCCTGCTTTCAATGCTGGCACAAATTTAACTTATTTCATTAGCTGCTTGGTGTTGTGGTGTCATTTTCATAGCTTCTTTGTTTTTCCTATGACGGGAGACTGAGGAGTCACAGCGGGCATTGCGGCCCCAGGCAGCAGGAGCAGCTTCCCATTTGTCATGTACTGTATAAGCCCCTGGCTCACTCGCCCTCCCCTTGCTGCTCTGCATGGCCTTTATGGCACTATGCAACTAGCTATTCCAGGCAACTCTCTACCTAAGGGATTCTGGTGCTATCCAGCCTTTAACCATCACTTACCTAATATTATTCACCTGGTTTACACAGTCATCCCAGCCTTCCTGACTCTTGCACTACCAGCAACGCTCATCCCCATCCATGTCTGGTAGCATATTATGTTTACTTGCTTTGAACCGCACCTCCTACCATTCTAGCTTTGAAACCTCCTCCTACCTAACCAGCTTCACAGCCTTCTCCTCTCCAAACATCGGGTTCCGGGCTTCACCCGGCCTCACTGTTCTCTTACTCATAACATACAATTCAATTCACTTGCAATTTGGCCTCCTAATGGACTTGGTCGGCATGCATTCCTGTGGTTGACAAATGCTATTTGCCTTACCTAAACCCATGAAAGGGTCCATATTGCTCAGCCTGACCTACTTACAGGTCTCTCCCTGTCAGATCTCATCCAGTCAAGACCCACGAGAGGGTCCACAGTGCTCAGTCTGACTCATGTACAGGTCTCCCCATGTCTGCGATCATCCATCATGACCCACGTGTGGGTTCCACGCTCATTACAACTCACTCCTCCACATTTTGGAGACATGCTGACCGTATCCATTACTTCCAGGTCTCAGGGCTTGCCCTGTGGCTGATGGTATCTCTCTGCACCCCAAAGTTCATGTCTTGAGCATGCAAAGCTTTGGGCAGGGTCCTTATCACCTGACCCATAGTTTGGAATGTCCTTGCTCTGGGTGGACCTTCAGTCATCAACCATACCGATGGCACCTCTTGATGTAGCACTGAAGATTTCAGCAGTAAAGGGGTGGGGCTCTCATAGGAAAGACCCCTTTAGCTGCCCAAGTAGGTTTAGAGGCACCCTTTAAAAGATATTCTCCTACAACTGCCTCTGGTTCATCTGGTTTGTGCTTAGATCAGTAAGTTGGCTGAGCACCTAAGCAGTCATTACTCTCCTCCTCCCACTTTGGAGGGTGGCACCGAGATGCCCCTGTGTTGCAGAGTTTGCTCACAACCCTCCACGGCATTCCCATTAGAGGGATACAGTGAGCATGTTCCCCAAAATTGCAATTCCCCTGGATTGGCTTACTAAATTGCAGTAGCAGAGCCACCGCTAAACAAAACTGCCCCAAAGCCTGGGGGGAAGGTGACCTAGGCCTTGAATCTCCAGACGTTTCCTCCTCAAAGGTTTTTTTTCCTCTACTCCATGCCTGTGGTCATAATACTAGATAGGCATAGTTGTAGTCCCTAGATTACATAGTTGGGTTTCCCCTGTTGGATGGAGTTGGGTGGCTGCCCCGTAATTGTCCCTTCTCCCCCTTTGACTGTTCTCTCGCCTCTTAGGAAGCCAGGCATCCATGCCTTACAGTCAGATCTCTGAGCAGGTCACTATTCACCTGTTGTTTCCTGCCTACTGTGCTCAAACAATATGATCAACTGACCCATGCTACCAACTGAACCCATACTACCAATAGACCTAGGTACAGGTCTTCGACCCCGATAAGTGTTCACCACAGTGTATGCTTTGCTCAACACTATTTTTGGGCTTCTTCCTCTGGTACCTTTAGCCAAGGGAATCGCTCCTGCAGCACCTCAAGGGATGGAACCCTCTGCTAGGGTTCCTCGCTTCATACCCCTACAGGGTGGTATATCCCATGGATAGAGAGGCAAATAGCCAAAGATTATCTACGTTACACAAGCATGAAACCAGTTGTGCAGGCATATTGAAATGGAAGGCTACAGCCTGTAGTTCAAGGGGGTGGTACAACTGGTCACACCCCTGTTCAGCCCATTTAAGGACTGTTCTCCTCACTCCACACACAAGCATTTTTCCTTGCCCTCCATCTACCCCTCCTCCTCCAGCGACATGTTTCTCTCTCTCTCTCTCTCTCTCTCTCTCTCTCTCTCTCTGTGTCACTCTCATGGGCTTCTCCCTAAGGTACCTTTAGCCAAAGAAATCACTCCTGTGGCACCTCAAGGGGTGTATCCCTCCTCTAGGGTTTCTTGCCTTCGTACCCCTACAGGGTGGTATATCCCATGGATAGAGAGGGGAACAGCCAAAGATTACCTACGTTACATAAGCAATAAAACCAGTTGCACAGGCACATTGAACCTGATTTTAAATGAGATTATGGTTTTGCCAATGTAGTATGCATTACTTGATTGATAGAGGGCTAAATAGACTAAGGAAGTGGTGTTGAGGTTAAAAAACCTGTCTATGAAGAATCTCTTAGCTCTAATGGGACAATGCAAATTTGTCATTTATTTCTACAATATTGCAGTATTTACAATTTACACACCTAAATGTACTATAAAGGAGTGGGGGATCTGAGTTCTGTTTCCTGTTGCACTCAGAGCATGCTAGAACCCTCAATGTCTCCTATCTTTCTCCCTCTACCCTATACAGGTCTAGATATTTCTCTTGTCCAACTCCCCAAGTTCAGATCCAGTTGTAGCAGAGACCAATTTTTATTAACAGTTTTCTTAACCTTAAAGGACTGTGGTCCAAACACTGTTACAAAGTTAGGGGTGCCATTCTGTGTATTCCTGTTCTTTCTCCTACGTGATCCCCTATTTTCTATTAATGTTTCCTGGCTGATCCCACTTACTTGTGCTTCTACTTGATAAATGCTAGACATAGAAATATAGATTTTGTCAGCAGAAAAGGACACTTAGGCCCATCCAGTCTGCCCCTTGTCCCTGCCTATTCCATCACCACTGACCCTAGTTGGTCACATGTTTCACTCCCCCCATTCCTCTACCTAATATGCCCTTGTGCCTACCCCATGCATGCTTGAAGCTCACCAGTCTTTTCCCCCACTACTTCCTCTGGCAGGCTGTTCTAGTCATCCACCACCCTTTCCATGAAGAAGTATTCCCTCACATCACTCCTAAACATCCCCCTTTAGCTTCACTGCATTATCCCTTGTTTGTTCTAGTGCCTACCTTCCTCTGAAATAGATCCTCTACTTGCACCTTGTTCACTCATGTGAGGTACTTGTAGGTTTCAATCATGTCCTGTCTCGATCTTCTCTCTTCTAGGGAATGTATGTTGAGTTCCTGAAGCCTTTTCTCATATGGCTTCTTGTGTAACCCCCTCACCATTTTGGTTGCCCTCCTCAGTACCACCTCCACCCTTTCAAGGTACTTGCAGTGGTGCATCTTCTGAAACTGGATACAGTACTCCAGGTGAGGCCTAACCATAGAGTGATACAAAAGCAGCACCACCTCCCTCCTCCTGCAAGAAAACCCTCTCCCAATGCACTCCTGCATCCTGCTTGCATTTCCCATTGCCTGTCACACTGCTCAAACACCTTGAGGTCATCAGATATGATGACCCCTAGGTTTCCTTCTTGTTTGGGAACTGAAAACTCTGCTCCCCCCATATTATACACAGCCCCTGGGTTCAGCAGCCTTCAGTGCATAACTTTGCTCTTTTTGGCTTTGAAACACAGCTGCCATCCCCTAGACTATTCCTCTAGTTTCTTCAGGTCCCTTTGAATTCTCTACACCTCTTCCTGAGTGCCATCCCTGTTGCAGAGACACACCTTCCATGCAAGCTCCTCCACAATGTCATTTATGAAGGCACTGAAGAGGACTGGCCCCAGCACTGAACCCTGTGGCACCCCACCAGTCACCTCCTACTGTCTAAGTGGCTACCATTTACCACCACCCTTTGCTTCCCATCCCGTAACCAGTTTGATATCCAGCTTGTCACTTTCTTCACCACCCCCAGGCTGCTTAGTTTCTTAATTCATCTCCTGTGTGGCACAGTGTCAAAAGCCTTACTGAAGTCCACAATAGATAGGTCACTTCCACTGCTCTACCTTGATCCATCTCCTCGGTAAACCAGTCAAAGAAATCTATGAGATTAGTTTGACATGACTCCCTCCTGAGCAACCATGCTGCCAGTGGTCCTGCAGCCCTTTTGCCTCCAGGTGCTCCACGAGCCTCTCCTTCAGTAGTATCTCCAGTAACTTCCCTATCACTGCTGTGAGACGGACCAGCCTGTAATTGCCAGCGTTCTCCTTACTGCAACTTTTGTGCCGAGGGACCACATTGGCCCTCCTCCAGTCTTCTGGAACATCTTCAATTTTCACTGAGGTGCCAACTAGTGCTGCCAGAGGGGCAGCCAGCACCATGCTCAGTTCCTTTAGGACCCTTGAAAGAATCCCATCCAGCCCCATTGGCTTATTCTCCTTTGAGGCTTCAAATCCCTCTGGACACTCTCCACTGAGAATGGACTTGTGTCCACTCACCCCTCTCCTGGTGCTTACTACATCATGCTGGTCTATCCCCCCCCCCCACTGTGAAGACCAAGCAGAAGTAACTGTTTAGTATTTCATTTCTCTTGATCTTTCTCTGTGCAGTCATGCAAATGTCGCAATTCTCACTCTCCCTCCCATTACATAGAAACATAGACTTTGACTGCAGATAAGGACTGCTTGGCCACCTAGTCTGCCCATTTCCCTACCTACAGGATAGGCTGCAGAGCCTAGTTAACCAACAGCCTATTTATTCCTACCCCCCCCACAAGAATTGCCTTATGCCTGTCCCATGCATTCTTGAATTCTCCCACAGTTTTAGACCCCACAACCTCCTCAGGAAGGCTATTCCATGCATCCACTACCCTCTCTGTGAAAATATACTTCCTCACTTTGCCCCGGAACTGCCCCCCTCTATCTTTAAATTGTGTCCCCTTGTTCTTGCACGTCTCTTTTTCTGAAAGATGTTACCCTCTTGGACTTTGTTGATTCCACTGAGGTACTTAAAAGTTTCTATCATGTCGCCCCTCTCCCTTCTTTCCTCTCCCTTTATTTTGCCCCACATACCTGAAGAAGGTCTTGTGCCCTTTTTTGATGGCCTTAGCTATTCTCTTCTTTGTTAGTGCTTTAGCTACCCTCACCCACCTTGATGCTTCCCTTTGTTTTACCAGCTATACCTCCCTGTCTTCATCTTTCTGGGTCTTCTTGTACTTTCTAAATGCTGTTTTCTTCCCCTTCACTGCTTTGCCACCTCCTTAGAAAACTATAGTGGCCTCTTCCTTTTCTGTCCCTTGCGCACTTCCTTCAAACAGCCTGTCATTGCCTGGGCTAAATCATCCTTAATCTTTCTTCACTGAGCTTCCACTCCCCCTCTGCCTCCTCCCTCAAGGCATTCTCTGAGGCAGCTTCCCAGTTCTTTAAAATTTGCCTTCCTGTGTGTGTGTGTGTGTGTGTGTGTGTGTAAGCTTTGGCTCAGTGACCAGGGCATTCCATCACATCACATGGAATAAATAAAAAAAATAAAATCCTTGAAGGGAAAAATACTGTGTCAGAGAGGGTTAGGCCAGGCATGGTCCCTGAATCTGTGTGGGTAGAAGCAGTGCCTGCAGCATCGCCCTTAGCGTAGTTGGTGTGTGAAAAAAAATTCCATGTGTGTGTGTACGTAATAAAATCTTCCAGCCATTCATCAGTGCACCAGTGCCACTTCTTGCATATTTTGTGAACCCTTCCCCCAAGAAGTCAGTAATCTGTCATCTTCCTCCCTGTGCTCGCTCAGTGGTGTATAAGCTTTGGCTCAGTGGGCAGGGCATTCAGTCCCATCATGTGGAATAAATGAAAAAAAAAATCCTTGAAGGGAAAAAGTACTGTATCAGAGAGGGTTAGGCCAGGCAGGGTCCCTGAATCTGTGTGGGTAACAGCAGTGCCTGCAGCATCGCCCTTAGCATAGGTGGTGTGTGAAATAATTATGTGTGTGTTTGAAATAAAATCTGCTAGATAGTAATCAGTGCACCAGTACCACTTCTTGCATACTGTCTGTGTGACCCCCCCAAGAAGCCAGTGATCTGTCATCTGCATCCCTGTGCTTGCTTGGTGGAGTATAAGATTTGGTTCAGTGGGTAGGGTATTCCATCACATCATGAGGAATAAATAACAAAATAAAATAAAATCCTTGAAGGGAAAGTTCTGTGTCAGAGAGGGTTAGGCCAGGTAGGGTCCCTGATTCTCTGTTGTCAGTGCCCATAGCCTAGGGGTGTGTGAAATAAATTCTGTGTGTGTGAAATAAAATCTGCCAGCCAGTCACCAGTGCCACTTCTTGCATACTGTCTGTGTGACCACCCTTCCAAGAAGCCGGTGATCTGTCATCTTCCTCCCTGTGCTCACTCGGCGGGGTATACACTTTGGCTCAGTGGGCAGGGCATTCCATCACATCACATGGGATAAATAAAAAAAAAATCCTTGAAAGAAAAAAGTACTGTGTCAGAGAGGGTTAGGCCAGGCAGGGTCCCTGAATCTGTGTGGGTAGCAGCAGCACATGTAGTATCGCCCTTAGCATAGGTGGTGTGTGAAATAATTCTGTGTGTTTGAAATAAAATCTGCCAGATAGTCATCAGTGCACCAGTACCACTTCTTGCATACTGTCTGTGTGACCCCCCCCCAAGAAGCCAATGATCTGTCATCTTCCTCCCTGTGCTCGCTCAGTGGGGTATAAGCTTTGGTTCAGTGGGCAGGGCATTCCGTCACATCACGAGGAATAAATAACAAAATAAAATCCTTGAAGGGAAACTTCTGTGTCAGAGAGGGTTAGGCCAGGCAATGTCCCTGATTCTCTGTTGTCAGTGCCCATAGCCTGGGGGGAGTGAAATAAATTCTGTGTGTGTGAAATAAAATCTGCCAACCAGTCACCAGTGCCACTTCTTGCATACTGTCTGTGTGACCTTCCCCTAAGAAACCTGTGATCTGCCATCTTCCTCCCTGTGCTCACTCGGTGGGGTATAAGCTTTGGCTCAGTGGGCAGGGCATTCCATCCCATCATGTAGAATAAATAAAAAAAAATCCTTGAAGGGAAAAAGTACTGTGTCAGAGAGGGTTAGGCCAGGCATGGTCCCTGAATCTGTGTGGGTAGCAGCAGCGCTTGTAGAAGCACCCTTAGCGTAGGTGGTGTGTGAAATAATTGTGTGTGTGTGTGAAACATAAAATCTGCCAGCCAGTCATCAGTGCATCAGTGCCAGTTCTTGCATACTGTTACATCACATGGAATAAATAAAAAAAATAATAACCACTTTTTGACCCTGAAGAAGTGACAGACTGGCATTATGAGTACTTCAAAAAACAGTAAAGCAAAATCTGGGGGTAAAGGAAGTAATAAATGTAAAAAAAGTTTATTCAAGAGCCCAGAAAGAAGAGGCCCAAAAAGTGAAGTACAACAACAACAAGCACCACAGTCTGTTGAAGGGGCTGAACTAAATGCCACTACTATCCATCTCATTCATTGAGCGCGTACTATTTACAGTAGTATGCGATCATGCAGAGCTCAGTCAGGGGCTGGCCGTGATGGTGAGAGGTGGGCTGTGCCAGTCGCCAGCTGGGATTGGTTGAGGGGGAGCTGGGTGTGCTGGCACTGCTGGGTGCAGGGTTGGGGGGCCACTAGACTACCAGGGATAACGGGGATTTCATTTTCCATTTTACATTGTAAAGTACTGCACAAACCTGGGTTCAGGGCTTGGGGCTTGGGAGTAAGATCAGCCCTGCAGTACTTGTATTCAGTATTGGGGGATCGGAGGCGGGGGGGTCCCATAGCCCTGTGGGGCACTAATGTACAATTGGTGAACTGGGGGCGGGGAGGTCGATAGCCATGTGGAGCTTTACTCTATACATTATTGGGAACTGGGGTTGGGGGTGGCACTTACAGTAGGTTGGGTGGGTTCTTCTAGCCCTGTGGGGCTGTCTACTGGGGCAGGGATGGGGCTGGTGGTGGCACATACTGGTGGTTTGGGGCTGTTGGCACACACCCCCAGTGGACACAAGTTACACCAGCTATATGCTGGTGTAATGTTTCATTAACGGATGTCCACCGTGGGGTCTTCTGGAATAGCAACATTGGGGACTTTGTTGCTGCCCTTCCAGAATAGGGTGCAACAGCTGCCGTAAACCCCCTAGCACCATGTCACAGGGGGTTTAGGGTGTAACTGGTGGCGTAAGTCTACTTTGGCGCAAGCAGTCTGCGACATATCGCAGGCTGCTTTGCAGAATACTGAATGTTGCATCTCCTGGCGTAATTTGCTACTTGCACCATTTTTATTGGCACAAGTCAAGTTATGCCTGGTGTATCCCTTTGAGAATTGGGCCCACTATTTTAATACATAAGTTCACAAGCTCAGGTTTCCTTTTTAAGTGAGAACTGTAAGGAAATGTGATGATATGGTTTTTGAACCTTAACTTCACCAACCCCAATGCAGCATCCCTTTGAACTATAATAGTTTCAATGCCAGAGTACAATTAAGATTTCAAACATATATTTTGGCATAATAAAAAAATAGCATAGTATGGGTAATACTGTCACACAACATGAAGAACACTGCACTCATTGCTGCAGCTTTGGGACAGACCCAGAGGGTGACTCGTGAAGTCTCTTACAGGTCTGGCACAGGTTGTGTGACAATACAGCTGCTATGGGCCACTCATGAAGTTCCCTACATGTGCTTGGTAATGTGTGTGACGATGTAGGTGCTTTCTGATTAGTGTAATGTTCATCATGAGGTGTAACTGTATTCTTTGTACTGTGTTATTGATTCACATTGCTTCCTCATGCTATGTTATTAATGTTGTTAAAACATATGTTTCAAATCTGGATTATGCTTTGGCATTCAATTTGGTGGGCTTCACAGGTAGTGGTGCAGGCAGTGGGTGGACTTCAGGTTCAAAAACCCTAACATCACTTTTTCTTAGATTTGTCACTTTAAGAAGAAACCCTAATATGTGCATTAACATAGTTTTTGGTGATGACTATATTACAGTAGTGTGGTAATGCCACCACAGTTAGAATTGAGAAGGCACTTCTATGTTAAACCCTGATTTTTGCACCTTGATATAGTAACCCCTCGCTATTAAGAACCTTGTTATATTGAATGCTTTGTTATAACGAATGGCTTGCATGGCTCCCAACACTTTTACTCCTGACTACTCACTCCATTCTATGAGCCGCACACGCTTTACAGCTGAAACTATGAAAGTTCCCACATTGCGGCCTTACTCCAATGCTTCTGTCATCATTAGTGTGTTGGAAGTTAAGTACAGTACCTTTTTTAAAATGTACTGATTGCTGTTAGTGTTGCACAAGACTCTTTACTCCTAACTCTTACCTCACGACTCCCGACACAGGACCTCTGGTAACTGCACTAACATGCTTGACAGCTGATTGCTGTCAGAGTTGTTTCTGGTGCTATAAATCCATGTCACCAAAAACCGCAGGCAGATGGTGATAGTTCACGTCAAACATGAAAAGGTCTGGGTACTCTGTTCAAACCAAGCTTAGCATTCTCGATCGCTTGAATGCCAGGGAAAGTCTTGCTAAGCTGTCAGCAGAGACAGGGCACAGTAAGTCAACAATCTGTACCTGGCACAAGCAAGAGCCATCCTTGCACGATTTTGTGTTGGAAGCTGACGAGTCTGAAGCCCTGAAACATAACAAAATCCGCAAAGCCAATGAAAGCAAGATAGACCAGGTTACACAGTTCTGGTTCTCCCAGCAAAGATCTATTGGCATCCTTGTGTCTGGCAGCATTGTGCGGGAAAAGGCAGCTCATTTTGCCAAGGAAATCTATGGTGAAAGTTCAAAAGTTAAATCCTCCACAGGATGGCTGTGGAGGTTTCAATACAGTCACGGCATTTGTCGTGTCTGTGTCACAGGGGAACAGCGATGCTGTGACGATGCCGCAGCTGCTGAGTTTTTACCCAGATTGAAGCAAATTCTTGCTGAAGGAGGGTATACCCCTGACCAAATTTTCAACACCGATGAAACTGGCTTGTTTTCGTGCTGCCAGTCGATCAGAATCTAATGCCAGTAAAGGATTTAAAATCAGTAAGGATAGAGTGACTTTCTCTTTTGCTGCAACGTGACTGGTACTCATAAAATCAAACCCCTTTGCATCAGAAAATTCCAGCACCCCAGGTGCTTCCACCACATAGACATGCAGTCCCTGCCCATACAATACACCAACAGCAAGAATGCATGGATGACAACCACAATCTTACACTCGTGGTTCTTTGAGTCTTTTGTGCCATCACTAAGAGCCTTTCTAGGCAAAAAGAAGCTGCACCCAAAAGCTTTGCTTCTGATAGATCAATGTCCTGCCCATCCATCTGAATCTGAGCTACGGTCTTGGGATGGAAAGATACAGGTGCTATTCCTGCCAAAAAACATGACTTCATGCATCCAGCCATTGAATGGTGGCATGATCGCCACCTTTAAGAAACACTACTGAAAATGGCTGGTTAGTGATCTAGTGACAGTGAATGGTGAAACACAGGTCACAGAATTCATTAAGAAACTAAATCTGAAAATAATGATTGACCTGGCAGGAGAGGTTTGGTCTGCCACACTCAGGCCCACCTTTGAATTAGAGCTGGCATCTGAGGAATCCACTAAAACTGATGTCACGCAAGATATCATTCAGATTGCGAATGAGCTGCACCTTTTGGATGGCACAGACCTTGAAGCTGCAATTGATGAATGGCTCCTCATGGACGATGTGACACAGACTACAGATCAGCTGTCAGATGCTGACATTGTGTCAGTGGTTTTTGCGTGAAGGGACAGCAGATGAGGACAAACAGTGTGAAGAGGATGTGGAGGAAAAAGATGACTGTGAGCTACTGCCACCTCCTCTGACTAACAGCAAGGCAATCAAAGGGCTTGAGATAAGGCTGGCATAGCTGTCAATGCAAGATGTTGATCCAGTGAAGATAATTCAGCTCCACCAGATAGTCTTGTTTTCGAAGGATGTGGCAAAAGAACAAATCAAAGCAGTCAAAAATGACTGATTTCTCCTGTAGTGACCCTGGACCAAGCTATAGGTCCTGTAAGTCTTGCACCAACCCCTAGAATAAAAAAAAAGAAAACAAAATATGTCACAGTAATTGCACCAAGTACAAGCACAAGTATTACAAAAAGTACAAAAAAAAGTTGAAAAGCAACTTTGTTAATGCACTAGTTATGGTTAAAGCAACAAAAGTAGGGGAAATATGGCATTAGGGTTTCCAACCCTAACACTCCATCCCCACCCACCAGACAGCAACAGGAAAAACCATTACAGTTTCACCTCTCCTGCATCTTCGCTAATCAGGCAGGAGGAGTGCCTTGGAGTTGTCAACCATAATGCTCACCCATTCTCATATACTCTACACATCTCAGCTTCTTTCATGATCAAATGGGGTTAGCATTAGGGTTGACAACCCCAAAGCAGTCCCTATGCCGGATCAGTGAAGATGAAAGAAGGTGAAACTGTAATGATTTTCCTATTCTGGAGGGATGGGGCTGGAAACTGGCATCATGTTTTCCCTACTTTTGTCACTTCAACAACTAGAGCCTTAATGCGTTTTCTTGCAAAGAATATATTATAGTGGCGCGGTAGCACAACAATAGTTAGGATTGAGCAGGAGTTTCTATGTTAAACCTCATATTTTGCACTTTAGTATCCTCGCAACCGTTCAACAGATGTGCACGAACATTTGCATGCATAGTCTCATGGGCTAGGTCTCTTGACCACGAAAATCACGTTCAGGTCAGATATGTGGATTCTGAGATCCAGATAGTGAAAAAATGTAAAAAAAAACAAAAAAAACAAAACAAAAACGCTGTTTTGATACTGTTTTCTGTTCACATCTTGCTCACAGATGGAATGGAATTTTGGTCCACAATTTTCTGGGTAGTAAGTAACTAACCCACAATAGTGCTTTCCAGTGGTTTGGTGAAAAATATTAATCCATTCCAAAGTTATTCAATTTTACAATTTTGGGTTCTGAACATGCTCAGTATCAATTAATCAATTAATTGTTATTGTTTGACATAAATAATGTCATTACAATTTAAAACATTCTGTTTACATCACATAATTAATTTATATAAGAAACCATTTAAAATTCATACATTTGACAAACAATATTTCCTCATTAGCAATCATTCATACTTTCTCCTCACTTCTATTTCCAGATATATGCTTATAAAATTATTTATGTTTGTAAGATTCCCTTTCTTCTATTATATCTTTTACTATATTGCACTTTCCCTGTAACCATAGTTATAGTGTTCTAACATTTCTTTCCCATCATTTCTCACAGTTTGGAGCCTAAGTCCATCATCAACTCAATCATTCCATAAATTTTATATGACATTTCTTTTTTCTACCAAAAGGAGGAAGGAGGCCTCACGATCAATTTTGGCATATTTTTCCATTTTAAGAAGGTACATTACCATGTCTTTAGGTTCGTATTCTAAATTGCTCATAATTTCTCCTAGATACTTTTTTCTTTCTTTCCCATAAAGGAGACAGTGTATCATTATATGCTGTAAATTATCTAGACCTAAATTACATTTTCTTCTTTTCCTTTCACCCTCCCATTGTCCCAGATCCCCCCCCCCCCCAATCATGACAGACACTTCATATTGTGGGTGCTCAGATCGGCAATTAATTTAATATTTCCAAATCCTTTACATACAAACCATCAATCATTGTACATCTTACATATTGTTTCCCATTATAGTAACAATCCTTACAGGTGTCCATATTTAAATCATCTTTATGTCACATCATCAATATTTTAAGATTTCATATCCTCTTGTTCCATCTTCTCCCCCCCCCCCGGTGTAAACTTGGGGGCCGCTATCCACCTTCGCTTTGGAGGGAATGGTGTAAACCGATATCACTTTTCTCATCCTGTTGTTGTTGTTTTATCTTACTTCCCTTGGTCCCCCCCACCTACCCCCAACCCTGTTCCACTTTTAATTCATCCTTTTCCTCTATATTTTATATTGTCTCCTGGCTGTCCCATACCTGGAGACTCTCTTTATTCCCTTCTGCCGTCCACCTTTGGCAGTCTGAAAATGTCCTTAAGGAAAAGGGGGTGGGTGGGAGAGCTGTTCTAAAAGTAGCAGAAAAGAGGAGCTCCTCTCTGCAGCCACTTAAGAACAGGTACCTACTGTCAAACACCCAGCTCCTCAAACATATATAATAGTAGATCTGCTCTACTGTTGAGAGGCATTAAAAATTCTATGCACTTCCTCTGGTTAAAAAGTTATAGCACGCCAAATGTGTACCCCCATAAAAACAAAGCCTTGTCTGACATGCCTCCTTTTGTGATGTCAGAAAATGAAGGATGCTTGTGTGTGCTCCATAGCTCTATATTGGTGCCATTTGTCAATGACGTTTAGTACTATTTAGAGTTGCCACTTGGAACAATGAAAGTGACCGTTCAGTAAACAGGGACAGTTACTCCAACAGCTGCTTTGATTTATCTACATGTCACCTCTAAATTGTACTTAACGCCATAGACATACAGCATACATACAGATTAATGACATGCACCCTCAGTATTCATTTTCTGACATCACAAAAGGAGGTGTGTCAGATAAGGCTTTGTTTATTTGGGGGTGCAAATTTGGGGTGCTATAACATTTTAACCAGAGGGAAGTGCATAGAATTTTTAATGCCCCTCAACAGTAGAAGCAGATCTACTAATATATATGTTTTAGAGAGGCTAGTGTCTACTGTCAGTACCTACTCTTTAGCTATCCTAAACTTGTCCCTTCCACTTTTCCCCTTTGGCCTATCACCTCTACCCTCTGCCCTTGTGGCTCCCCCCCACTCTTATGATGTCACTGGTGACTTGTACCCAATCCAAGCTCCTCCCACTGTCCATCCAACCTAGTCTTCATTTGAGGCCTTCCCCCTCCCAACTCCCTTGTTCTCTCTCTCTACCTCCCCCTCCCTCTCCCTGCTGGCCTTCTTTCCCTTAGGATTACTCTTATTCTGGGGGAAGGCACTGTGACAATCTTGCCTGCCACTTCAAGGGCAAACCCTATTGTCCCAGATCCCCCCCCCCAATCATGACAGACACATCATATTGTTGGTGCTCAGATTGGCAATTAATTTAATATTTCTAAATCCTTTACATACAAACCATCCATCATTGTACATCTTACATATTGTTTCCCATTATAGTAACAATCCTTTCAGGTTTCCATATTTACATCATCTTTATGTCACATCATCAATACTTTAAGATTTCATATCCTCTTGTCTCATCTTCTTCTCTCCAGGTGTAAACCTGGGGGCCGCTATCTATCTTCACTTTGGAGGTGACAATGTAAACTGATACCACTTTTCTCATCTTGTTGTTGTTGTTTTATCTTTCTTCCCTCAGTTCCCCCCCGCCTCCCCCCCAACCCCTGTTCCACTTTTCATTCATCCACAGCTTGTCTCCAGCCTCGTTGGATGACAGGCATTCTCCCCATTTCCCTTACTAATTTCTCTGCATCAGGCTTCAATAGTCTTCATGCTCTCAGTGTTAGACATGTCCACCCCCTGATCCATCAGGTGAACCCCATCGGACTTATAACATGCATCATCTGCTTCTTCTATTCCTCTTCTAATCACTTTCCCCCATTGCCAGGAACACGGTACCAACCCTCCTATTTATCTTTCTTCGAGCTCTATATATGGCCGCATTGTTCTTTTCAAAATGTCATACCCTGTGTGGTACCACGTCTGATCACACCAATGTTACTTGTGGTCACCACCATTTTATCCCCTCCGTGCAATGTTTAATTTGTAAGAATGCATCTAACCAGGGCCTGGACCCAATATCATCCCCCCCCCCCAGATGAACGATTACCATGTCCGGTGTCAGTAATCTCTCTCTCTCTCATTTCCCTCAGTGTGGGTAACAGCTGAGCCCACTTCATTCCCCTGATTCCAGTCCATGACAACCTGCAGTGCTTTTGGTCCTGATACAGTTGTTTTCCCCCCATCACCTTCGCTGCTCTCTTCTCCACCCAGTAAATGTATGAATGCCCACATATCCAAATCTCCACCCGGCATCCAGGCCCTGTAGTAAGATGAAGCAGAAAACAGTCTGTGAGTGTGTTTCACCCATCATGATGTTGACCTCCCCTTTTTGTTACCCCCCTACTAGCCCCCCTCCCACTACTAATACCTGAAAAGTGAAAGAAGAAAGGTTAGTGAGTTTGATCCTCCAGCTGGCTGATATATCTTTTATAACATTCAGATTTCCATTGACCTTTCTCTTGTGTTTGCCCTTTGGTTTCCCCTGCTGCTGCCAACTGTGAGGCTGCCCCAATCCTGAAAGATTGAGATATAAACCTCTTTGTGTCCTTCCCCAACAAAATTCATCCCCTTCATCAGTACTACAACAATCTGGTAGCTAGTTATCGATTTTCCATCCCCATGGGTAAACACTCATCCCTTGCACTCCCGGTGGCCTGCAGCATAAGCCCACAGTGCCTGTACTGGGTAGATTGCCTGGTTGGAATGTTTTCCCAGGTAGATCCTGTTTCCCCTGCCCCCTTGGTCTGTCTTTTAATACCATAAATGGATTGTCACCCCTTCCCCAGTCACCACCACATCCTCCCACTGGATTCTGTCTGACCACCCCACCCCCCACCCCGTGACCTCGGCTTCCACTCACCATGGTACATTATCGAAAAGACAGACTGGAACAACAGCACCTCCTTTGCTGACTTGCATATTTGAGGCAGTGTCCCTGCTAGTTTGACCAGTAGGTACCAACCCTCCAGCATCCTTCTAACAAACATTTTTGAGGGATCCCTCCAACCTCTGAGGCTGCATAATATGCTGATGGCTGCAAGGTGGATTCTCCATGGTTGAGTGTGCCAGCCCCTTCTCCCACTGATGTACTATGTATTTTCCAAGCTGGTCATCCATCACCGGACCACTTACCTCCATGTAGTGCATCTCCCTGAAAGCTTGAAATGCCCTCCACACCCCCTCATATGTCCTCAGCATCTGGGGTGACCAGGAGTTCCGAAACAGCAACTCGGCTCCCTCCAGCCAATCTCCCAAATATGCTCTGGTATGGGTGTTTTTTGTTCCTCTGCCTTCGGTGTGATGGCCCAGAACTTGTCCAACCACAGACGGAAGAGGCTGTCAGCTATTGTCTTTTTTATTCCGTCTACATGCTGAGCCCTAAGTAAAATGTTCAGTTTTAACCCTTGTAGGACTAACTGTCGGAGGACCCTCACCACTGAGTCAGACTTTGGTCCCTAATTGTTTAGCACGTCTACCACTGCTCTGTTGTCACACCAAAATGTAATCTTCTGGTTCCGGAGTTCCTCTCCCCAAATTAGCGTCATAACCCAAATCGGTACCACTTCCAGTAGAGTGATGTCCTTAGTCAAACCCAAACATGTACATACCTCTGGCCAGGGTTCCAAAAACCATCGCCCTCTAAAGTACCCCCCATCCCTAGCCCTCCCCGCTGCATCCGTATATAGATCTAGGTCTGTGTTGTATAATCAATTGTCCTGCCAGAATGTTATCCCATTGAAATCTCTTAAAAATTCATCCCATATCCTAGATCTGCTTGAGCTCCCTTGTCCAGGTCTACCCAGTGATGGGACCTGCTGATTCCCCATGTGGCAGTAGCCAATTGTCTTGTAAATGCCTCCCCAGCCCTATCGCCCTGCAGGTGAAACTGAGGTGCCCTATTAACTGTTGTACCTGCCGTAGCAGTGCTCTGCACTTGTCTATGGTTTACCACAGTAGTTCCTTCAGAGTCTGCACTTTTTTGGCTGGTAAGCGGAATATCTCTTGATGAGCATCTATCTCAATGCCCAAGAATTCAATAACCCTGCTGGGTCCCTCGGTCTTGTCGGGTGCTAAGGGTACTCCTAGTTCCCAGCAAATCCATTGGAATTCATCCAGCAAATGCTCGGTCTCCTCTCACCCACTGCCTATGAACAAGAAGTCATCTAAATAATGTATGATCACCCTATGCCTTGTCTCATGTTGGAAAATCCACTGCAGGCAGGTGCTAAGTAATTCAAAGGTAGCACACGTCGTTGAGCACCCCATAGGCATGGCCCTATTGAAGTAGTATCCTCCACCCAGCTGGAAACCCAGCAAGTTCCAATCTTCCAGGCAGAGTGGTAGGAGTCTGAAAGCCGCTTCTAAGTCTTTCTTCGCCAGCCATACCTCGGAGGTAGCCCTAATGATCTGCACTGCCTCCTCCAGAGTCACATACGATACTCTGCTGCAGGGTTTTAAATAATTGATTAGCAGTTTTTTTCTTGGGACAATACTAACTGTACAGAAAGCATTTATATAGGTTTTCTAGAAGTGTTATGTTTGTTAAACACAGTGAGGCAAGTGCTATGCATTTTCACTATGTTTTAGAACTTTTATGAGCAAAACGCTAATCAATTTTTAAAGTTAAATAAAACCCTGTGCTGTCCTCCTCAGAAATGAAGTCATTCACTGATTCTCCCTCCTGGAAAGACAAGTGGTGAATGACCCTGAATTCCCTCTGGCTGTTTCTTAGGGACCAGGCCTAGAGGTGACACTCTCAATTTGTGAATCGGTGGGTGGCTGAAGGGGCCCTCAACCCTCCCAGTGTCCCCCTCTTTCTTAATTTTTTTCTCTCAGTACTTCTTCTTTCCCCTTTACTGACCCCAGATTCCTTGCATCCCTGCTCCCTCTTGGCCCCCTAAATTGTAAGTCAAAACCTCCCTTGAAACCTTTCCCTAGTGTGCCCACTGCCCATCTATCTGAATAGTCCTTTAGTCTGTGCTCTAGTAGCTGCACTTTTACTGGGGTTCTGGCTTGCCAAAAAGCAGAACCCCTAACGGCTGTATCACCACTCATAATTTCAAAAACATTGCTCCTCCCCCAAACCCCCCTCCCTTTGTACCCTCTGTTTCCAGCTTGTCCCCTATAATTAGCTTGACCTCCCCCAAAAAAACTACCCCGTTGTCCCTCAGCCCCCCGGCTTGTCCCCCATTTGTCCAGTTTGTCCCACACCTAGAGGCCAGATGTGTGCCCCCACATTTTGAGCAAGCGTGTCTAAACCTGCATTGTGGCCAGGTACAAAATGCCCTGTTGTAGGCCCAACAACATTTTTGGAAAAGGATTGCTTTCTTCCCCCCTTCCCAGTCTGGAGTAGCCTGATCCGTGACATAATCAGTCCATAAATCCAGATGTTTTGTATCCCAATGCACATCCCCATAAGTCACCATTCTTTGGTGAAAAGAATTGTCGTAGGACAGCCATCCAACCCCCTTGCTTTTGTCCTTCGGATAATTAAAGAATAAGTGATCAGTGGTATCCGCAACTCTGGCTTCTTTTCCTTTTCCATTGCTTTTGCCGAGTATGTGGCAAAACCAACAAACCATGAATCTCAGGTCTCACCCTTCATGAACTTATCCTCTTCCTTTTTTCCCAATAGTACCACAACTGCTGCCATCTCACTCTTCCCTATGCTCTCCTTTTCATCATACTTAGTAAACGCCTCCCTACTGACCAGGGCAAATGTATCTACGTATGCCCCCTTCCATATCTTTTCTTTTGTGGCTATGGGGATGTGTTCACCTATCCTCATCCCCAGAGAGCCAGTTCTTCTTGTACCCACCCACCCCCATGTTAGGGTTTGGCCATTCTCCCCCTGTCTGTGCCCCATTTTCCATCCTGATTTCTGACAATGCTTTTTCAAATTGCTCAATTCCATTGTCCCCCATAGAGGTGATCATTTGTTCAATATATTCTCTGATGCTACCGCGTATATAACCCCCTTTACCTGTTTGGGGCTCTAGTTCAGGGTCAGAGGCCAGTCCTGGTGCAGGGTCCTCTGGTGTCACCAGCTGTGGCAAGATGGGGGGGCACCAAATTCAGCGGTGGGGCTGGTTGGGGCTGTGGAGCTGGGAATGGTTCTGGAACCTGGACTGGTAGAGGCTAGGGCAGAGCGGGAGGAGGGGCAGGTCTCGGCTCTGAAATCACCCTATTGGGGTTGGCCATCCTGGGCAGCCGCCTGGGGCTCCTAGGTTGTGGAGGAGGCTGCTTATCACCCTTCCCTCTCCCCCAACCATCTGCCTTCCACTTCTCACCCTGTCTGTTTGGTTCCAATCCCTCGACCAGCTCCCAAACCTTATTGGCTTTCTCTGCCAGATCCAGTATGGCATTGTATACATCCTCCTTGGATGGTCTGCTCTTCCTGGGTAACATGGTTGTCAGCTGTGCACTGAGGAGACGATGCTGCAAAAACACAAGATAAGCTGTTAATTCCATTTTCTCAATCCTAGGTCCCTTCCTGTCCTTGGCACTCTTCCCTCTCCTGTTGCTCTAAACCTCTCTCTGACCCTCTTTATTTATGTTTCATTTATGATCATGGGAGTAGCATTCCATATATATATATATATATATATATATATACTGTATATCTATATATATATATATATATATATATATATATATATATATATATATACATGTATATATATACACACTATATATTTTATTTTTTTCCACCCGTCACACCCATCTTCCATAGCCTTTTTTCATTCCCTGCATCCCTTGCACTGCCCCACAGGTTCCTGGGTTCTCTTCCTGGCCCCGTGTTTCCTTTGCAGCCCTGCTGTGCCAGGCCCTGGTATCCGGCCTGTCCTCTGTCCCCTCCCACCCCTCTTTTGGGGATACCTCTCAGGTTGCGCGTAGTTACGCCACCTTTCCTCCTCTCAGTGCCGAAACAGCTCCACTGCTGTCCCACACCTGTCTGCCAAGCTCTCACATGTGCACTGCATCCTGTTTGTAAACCCACCTTCCCCATTGTCATTATACCCCATAGCGCCCAATGCTGAATGCTGCAACTCTCTCTATATTTGTAAAACAAACACTTTTTTTTTTGTTATTCACCCTCCATCCTACTATGGCCCTCATATCCAGCAGGGAGTGCTCCATTTCCCCCCTAATATCCCTGGTCTGATCCACCCTCATGGTGGTACCCCCCAGGCCAAAATGGCAGCTCCTCAAGGCTTGGCCCCCCCGGTCTCCGGCCTGCCACTGTTCAGCAAATCCCTCAAGCCTTTCAGAATCCCCATAAGCCCAGTGCCTCATTCCCCGAACCCTGGGCCTAAGGCAGCCCCATGTGCTACATGCCCCATACCCCCCATTTTGCTCAAGAGCTGATCCGTGGCCTTTGCTCAGGGTGTGTGTGGGCCCTATACAGGCATACTTCTCAAGTGTCCCTGATTTTCAGGGAAGTCCCTGATTTTGCCTCAAAATTTTACTCTGTCCCTCCTAAAATTTGTGTTTTTGTGGCTAAACAGTGGGGACTGTAAGCACAAAACAATGTCAAGCATTACATTTACAGACTTGTTCTTCTTCAGAAAATGTATTTTGCACCAAGCCCCATATTTCACCAGCTTTCTGGGTGGATATCTCTAATTTTGAAGATGTGTCCCTGATTTTGGTCCTTTGTCCCTGATTTTTTTTAAGCCTTTTCCCTGATTTATGAGGCAGGATGTTGAGAGGTATGTATACAGGCCTATCACGCTCCTATCATAGCCCCACATGAGTGCCATTATGCAGTACCTCCCAACATTTTCTGCTCTGCCCCTGATCTGCACAGTTAGGTTACCCCCCCCCCACTGCCCCCAATGCATGATCGCTGGAAACTGGTAGGCCCACAAGGAAAAAAATGCCCTGGTCAAGGAGAAAGCCAACATGTGCAGCAAAATGTTTTCCCGGTCTAATAGCAAACAAACCGAACTCCATGCCCCAATTGTGGCCCTCGTGTCCTCGAACACGTCCGTGACTTGGGCATCCTCCATTTCTTTCTCCCTCTTTCTGCTACACGCCCCTGTAAAACCCTCCCACATCCCCTGCCCCATAACAAACCCCAAATTCTCATTAGCCCAATTGAAACTGCCAACAGCACATTCCTTTCGCTTGAGTGCCTGCCCCCACCTGGTCCCTTGCATATCAACCAGTAACGCCACCTCAAAGAGGTGAAACCCTCAACGGCTGCGTCGGAGGCCATGCTGCAGCCTACCCAATATCCGATAACTGCAGTAGTTTTTTACTCAAAACGCCATCCCAGTGGGGAAAACATCCTCCCAACAAATCACCTTTCCTGAAGCTGTGGCCCATGCCATCTACTACCAACCCTTCTTGGCATGGGCCTTCTCCGTACTTGACTGCTTTTGATCATACCAACCCCTGTAATTCCCCTTTAAACCAACTACCAGCAGAAAAAAGAAAAGCCGCCACACTGTCAATCCTCCACATCATGCCAGTGAGGGAGCCCCCTCCTCAGCAAAATATCTCAGACCTCCTGCTGCAGCCACACTGCTGTAAGGCCCCATGGCGACCTCACCCTTCTTTGGCATGGGCCTCAGCCTTCTTCTCACTGACCAACAAAATCCAGCGTATCTCCTGCTCGCCACCCCTTGGCTGTACGCGGGTGCACCACCTAAACACCTCGGCGTGCAAGCGGCCACCTAACCTACGACCTCCTGGCTTCCCATGGTTCCCCAACTCCCATCTCCTTACCTGGCTCCACGTGCTGCAGGCCTTCTGAATCGTGCATCTCCCAGGAGTTCCTCAATTCAGTTGATATTTCCTAAATTAATGGACGGATATCTAACTATACCTCCTCTATCTAAAAGATTTTTTTTTTTTATAATGAACCTAAAGAAATTGCCAATCTGACGTTCTGCTCTCAGACAATCAAGCTGTTCTGAAAGTAGCAGAAAAAGAGGGAGCTCCCCTCTCTGCAGCCACTTGAGTATCCCTAAACTTGTCCCTTCCCCTTTTTCCCTTTGGCCTAGCGCCTCTCCCCTCTGCCCTTGTAGCTCTCCCCCTACTCCCATGATGTCACTGATAACTCGTAGCTGATCCGAGCTCCTCCCACTGTCCATCCAGCCTAGTCTTCATTCGAGGCATTCCCCTCCCCGCTCTCTCTCTTCCTCCCCCTCCCTCTCCCTGCTGGCCTCCTTTCCCTTAGGATTACTCTGATTCTGGGGGGAGGCAATGGGACAATCTAGCCTGCCCCTTCAAGGGCAAACCCCATTTCCTGTATTTTGCATTAAGCCAGTTGCTTTCATATATTTCAAATTGACATCTAGTTATACCGTTCCATTTTTTTTATCTTTAATTTGTATTAAATAATTCTCTAGCTTATGCTGTTGTTTATTTTTTGCCATCCATAGACATCTCTTATTTTGTTTACAATACTCTATGGGCCGGATATTCAAACTGCGCCCAAAAAGTGCGCAACAGCAGGAGCAAGCACAAGTCAATTGCGCCTATGCGCAATAGACGCAATATTCAAACATGGAGCAAGACAAATTGCGCAAGCAGCCAACGTCTGAATATCGCACAAACTGCGCCATAGCGCAACCAGAAAGGGGAAGCTGAGCAGAAATAATGCGCCATAGCGCAACAAGGCTATCCCAGCTGAGCAGTCCAGAGGTGCCATTGCGCAAGCAGAGCCCCCCCCAGCAGAGCAATGGAACTGCACAACCAGGGAAGTAGGCTGGGGCCCACCACCAGCCATGCCACACATGGGCACAGGAACACACTGCAGAACTAACAATACACCCACACACCCTAAGCACAGCATCACTGGGGGAGGGATGGATGATCCACCGGCCCATGGGGACAAGCCAACAAAGCACAGCAGGGCCATGTCGCCCCAGCACACCCACTGGCAGGCTGAGACTGCCACACACAGGGGGTCGACAACCACAGTGCACATCAGCCCCCCCTTCTGTACAGCACACCCTGCACTGTGACCCCAAGACACCACCCATGTGCAGTGACTGTCACTGCAGTAAACACCATGCAACCCGCACACTGCAACCTCGTAGCACAGAACCATACAAGCCACACCACCCTGGGCACCCAGCAGTGGGCGGCAGCAGATGGCAAGACCGACTGAAAGGCACCCCACACCGAGACACCTCCCATGCACACACACACATACCCAGGACCATACCACCCCAGATGCCATGCACACCACTGCAACTGAGCAACCATAGCCAGCTGCAAATCAGAGACCACCACAGAATTCATAACAAAATATATATATTCGAAAAGATATGTACAACACCAACAACATCTATATACATATGTACAAGACAAGGGTGGGGTAGGGCTACAAGGTAGGGGTGGGTAAGGGTGAGGGGTGAACAACGGGGAGAGGGAAGGCAGGGTGGAGGGCTGGTGAAGTGGGAAGGGAAGCTCATTCAGCGCCTGGCAGGCTGGTCCCCTGCTGCCTGTTGATCCTCCCGGTTCCTCCGGCGTCACCTGACCCCACGGCACTGCATGTCTGTCAGGAGGTCATGTGTAGCGACTGACACCTGCGTCAGCCACTGGAGGGCACGGTCCATCCGCCGTAGGATGCTGAGACCTAGGAAAAGGGAACACAGTCAATGGCTGTGACTGACCACAACCCTGAACGCCACCTACCCTGCAAGGCATATAGCCTAGTGCCCCACACCTGTGATGGTATGCACCCACCCACAGTGACCATGCACATGACACGCCCAACCAGGCAGCACCAGCTATGTGCACCACTGCACACACACACACACTGCCCATGTCCATCACAGCACAAACAAGGCTGTCAAGTGACGTGGCAATGTAGTGGGATGCCAGTTCCACAGCCATGTGCCCAGTGCATGCATGGACCACCAGTGACACACACACAGATGTGCAGTGACACTGGACAGTGATGACTGTCGCCTGTGTCGTGCATGGTTGTGTTGTCCATGGCTGGTGTTCATGCCCACCCCCTCCAGCATGCAATAGCATCCCTGATGTAATGACACTCACACTTATCAAGCAGCTGTGGCTGCTGCTGCTCCTGCTGCTGCCGCTGTGGCCCACCCATCACGCCTCCTCTGGCTGCCACCTGAGCCCCGCCACGGCCCTCCTCAGCCTGGGCCTGCATCCTCTCCACCAGGCCTGTGGGTGACAATGGTTGAGAAAAACATCAGTGTGACCCCAAAGCAGACTGCCCCCTGCCCCAGTGAGTGTGCCTGCCCACACAGCCAGACCCATGCATCTCACACCTGCACACACTGACACAGCCAACCATGGCAGAGCCATCCCCCATGCACTGCCACCAATACACAGTCACACCCCTACGGAGAATACAGGTGCATAGATGGTACACCCACCTGGCCTAGGCACAACACCCCTCCTGGCACGTGACCTGAGGCGTTGCAGCACGTCCGGCTCCCTCCTGCGGAGGTCACTATACCTGTGCCTGCACTGTTCGGCAGACCGGCACCGCCCTGTGACCCCCTCCAGTTCAGTGGCCATCTGCTGCCACACATGGGTGCGGGCCATGGTGAGGGGCTGATCCCCAAACAGTGCCCCACAGTGAGGCTCAACCACAGCCACCAGGTTGGCCACCTCCAACTGACTCCATTGTGGAGCTCTCCTGCGTGCCATTACTGTGGTAGTAGAGCAGGAAAAATGGCGCCCATGCAGCAGCCACGTGGAAATGTTGCGCAATAGACCACCATAGGTTCCAATGGCGCTGTTACGTATAGCACCATCGGTTCACATAGCGCTGTCGCAAACAGGCGCAGCAGGGCCATACACATGGCAGCGAACAGCGCCAGGGCATAGATTCAGACACAAGGTCAGGGGTCTGTGGGCAAGAGCCACGCACTAGCGCCATCGGACGCTCACGCATCCTGCGCGAATGATCACCTGCGTGGACTATTGCGCAGTTGTGCCAGAGCGCCATATGGTGCCCAGTGCTGTAGTGCCACTGGCACAATGGTGGACATGTCCTGTATTGCTGATCGCGCACAGCACGCCATCAGCGGGGCAGACGCTTGCGTAAGCTACCTGGGCATGCGCAGTGCAGTGTACTACACAGTCACAGAAATGTGCCATTGGCTCAGCCGGCTCAACCGTATTGCGCAAAGCGCAACGGCGCGATATTCAGCCGACACATGCAAATCATCTGATCAGCCATTCAAAGGTGCAGTGGCGCGATTTGCATCTCATTACAGTTGCTCCACTTCTAATTTGCATGCATTGCGCTATAAATGTGCGACATTGGGCTGCGCTGGCCAGATTCAGTTACTGCAGGTGAGAGGTGGGTTGCATGCTGTGTGATGTTCTGGACAATGGTCATGGGATAACGCTGTAGACTGCACAGTAACAGGTGTCCACTTCCACCCATACAGATCGACATGACCGAGGAGAGCCAAGGTGAGGGTGAGGATGGTGGGCGGAGGAGGAGGCCCAACTTCACCACGGCGGAGACAGAGGCCCTCTTCCAGGCCTACCTGGAGGAGGAGCCACTACTGAGTGGACAGCGAGGCACCCCTCAGGCCCGTGTGGCTGCATGGGAGGGGGTAGCTCGGGCAGTGAACCTGCACGGAAGCCACCAGTGCTCCGTGCAGGAATGCAAAAAGAAGATGGGGACAGACCGCAGGAGAGTGAAGGAGAAGGTGGCAGCCCTCAGGGTGGCACGTGCTGGCACAGGCGGGGGCCAGCCAGCGGTGGTGGAGCTGACCCCAGCTGAGGATCGAATGGCTGCATCAATGCAGTGGAGTGCTATTGAGGGCATACCAGGAGGTGGATTCCAGACAGGTGGAAGCCCATCACTGCACGGTATGACATGGTGGTGGTGTTGGGGGGGGGAAGGTTGTTCACATGCACTCACATGTCCTCACTTTCTGTTACAGATCCTGTTCGTCTTCAGGGACGGTGGTGGTGGGTCCAGGCAGTGAGGAAGACCTGCTGGACATGGAGGAGGGTCCATCCACCTCTGTCACCAGCCAGCATGCACTGCACCAGCATGCACGCCGGGCTGCCAACTCTGGTGTCGGTGAGTCGGGTGTGGGGGTTGCACAGCCTGTGTCTCAGCAGTCTGGCATGCAAGCATGCCAGCACGCTGTGACTGTGGCTGTAGCACATACCTGCACCATTGACGATGCAAGGACTGCAATGGGCAGTGACATGTGTGTGTCCCATGACGGACACACAGCAGGCCAGCATGTGCCCCTGGGCCTAGCTGGTTCCAACGTGTGTGCCAGCATGTCGGCACAGTCCCAGGTTGTGCCTGTCAGCACTGGTGGGGCAGCACCGGTGGCTGTGCAGGTGTCTGGCACTGTTGCGGCCACAGCAGTGGAACGAGTGGTCTCTGGGGCACAGCGGTTGGAGGGGCAGCAGCAGCAGTCACCCACCAGGTCTGGGGGTACAGTGTCCAGCGGTGGCACATGCCCACCGCCCTTTGATATGCCCATTCCTGGTCCTGGTGAACAGCGCCCACCCTCAAGGGGTGTTGAGCATCAGGACCTTCCATACCCTGGGGGACAGGATGCCGTTGTGGCAGGTACCCATTTGAAGAGCACACCCACCTGCTTCGGGAATCAGCACAGCAGCAAAGGCGGGTTGCAGCGTCGTGGGGCACTGTGCGTGGCTGTGGAGCGGCACAGCAGGGACTGTGCTCTGAACCTTGCAGAGATGGTCCATATGCGGATGGATGTGACCACCGTCATTGACAGGCAGTCCCAGGCATTGGTCGCTGTCGTGGCTGCATTGGGCACACAAGCAGGTGCCCCTGTACCATGCACCCCACACAGTATGCTCTCCACTCCCCGTTCCCGGCGTCATGCGACACCAAGCCTGTCGATGCCGGGTTCTGCTGTGGGCATCCCAAGCACCCCTGGTGCAGGTATGTTTGGCATACTACAGACCCCAGTGCGGACAAGGTCGCGATCGCACAGTGGGACCCCTGGTGGTCCATGGTGCCACCCATGTGGCCCCTGCTCAGCCTGCCAGTGCTGTTGGGTCCGCAGGCGGGCTGCCCACGCATCCGCGGTGGCCGTGGAATGGTGCAACATGACTGACCTGTCTCCCAGTGGGCCCTGTCTGGTGCTGCCCTGTGTGCACTGTGCGTCATGGTGGGCAGTGCACTGGTGGGTGCCTGCACATCACGCGACATATGGACCACCTGCACACCATCCCGACTGCTGTCCACAGGTGCGTGTGCATGATGATGCCTGCATTGTACTGTATGCCAAGGTGCAAGGGTGCCCAGCATCTGACTCACGTACTTGGACAGTACAGGTGGTGGGTGTGGTCTATGGATCTGTGTGTTTGCCATGTCTGTTCCTGCTCTGCTGTGCACCTGCCCATGTATGTTTTGTGCCTGGTGTGTGTGTGTGTGTGTGTGTGTGTGTGTTCATATGACTGTTCGCCCCTCTCTGATGGTGTGTTTGTGTGCCTGGTCCCTTCCACTCCCCTTGCCGTCATGCACCCCTGGTGTGTTACTCTGTGTGCCTGTGGGTTGCGCCAGGACAGTGTTGGTTGCACATGGCCCCTTGACTTACCTGTGTCATGCATAATGCTCCTCCGTGATGGTGTCCCGGTGCAGCTGGGCCTACTGGATCAGTCGGGGGTCTCGCCATCCAAGGGAGGGGCTGCTCATCACCATCATCACCGGCGCCACTGGCGTCCCCATCGCTGTCCCCCTCCTTGACCTGAATGGCTATCCCACAGTCTTTGGCCATGTTGTGCAGGATACAACAGGCCAGGAATATCCCACAGGCCTTTGAGGGCTGTACTGTAGGGCACCGCGAGGTGTCTAGGCATGGAGAGCATGCATGAGCATCCCAAACACCGCTTCGATGATGTTGCGTGTGGCGGCATGCGCCTCATTATAGCGTTGCTGCGATGGGGTCATGGGGTGCCGGTATGGTGTGAGCAGCCAGGGACGGAGTGGGTATCCGCTGTCACCTGTGTGGAGATGGTGGAGATGAGTATCATGTTCAGGTCCATATTGTCAATATCCCTGTGTGCCACTACCATAGCACCTGTGGCATTCCCACCCTTGCCCCACGTTTGCAATTCCTACATGCGTACTCACCCACTAGATGGCCTGTGGGGATGTCCCCACTCTCGATCGATGGCACAGTGCGGACTGATACCATATAAAGGCATCATGTGCCCGCCAGGAATGTGCACAGACATTGATTATGCGCCCAGTGGCATCACACACCACCTGGCAGTTGACACTGGAATAGCCCTTCCTGTTCCTATATGCAGCCCCATCGGGGCCAGGTGGTGTGCGTATGGCCACATGGGTGCAGTCTATGGCCCCTAGCACGCCAAGCATACGTGCTACCCTGTGGAACTCCTGCATGTTTGCTGTATGCTCTGCCGCGGTGCTGGGGAACTGGATGTGCTCCGCAGCATGTGGCAGCAGTGCGCTGAGGAATTGGGTGAGGATGCGTGATGTGGCCAACTGTGTGATGCCTGTGGTGTCCCCTGTCGGCCTCTGGAAGGTGCCCGTTGCGAGCAGGCACATGCAGGCTGTCACCTTGGTCTCCACCGAAAGAGCATGACTCCGTCGTGAGGGTGCCTGCATCACATCACTGCACAGCTCACAGAGCCGTCTCAGCATTGCCCTGTTCAGGTGGTACCGGCCCACGATCTCTACATCTGTGTACAGCTCAAAGCTGATGCGGGCACGGTACTGCCTGTTGGGCGCGTACCGCTGACATGCCCTTCCACGGCCACGTCCCCCTGCAGCATGCATTCTCACCCCCCTTATTACAGCTTCCATGTGGAAGCTGGCACAGTCCATCTCCCTGGCTTGTGACCCCCCCGGCTGATGTTGCTCTGTTACTCCCGCTGTCCTGACTGCTACCTCCACTGCACCGGGTACCCCCGCTGGCCTCTGCAGCCTATGGCACACACAACTTCCCTTGCCTGCCCTGTTCTGGACTATCACTGTCTGTCTCTCTCTGTCTGTCTCGCTTGGCATCTCAGTAGCATTCTTGCGCCTCTTCCTTTAGCCTTTTGATTTTGGCTCATTTCCGCTGTGGCGCAACTTCCGGCTGTTCCGCTGTTGCGCATTGCGCAACCCTTTGAATATCGCATTACGCTCTTTATGCAGGGATCCACCCCCTTCGGTTGCACATGCCATCATTTGCATTGCGCTGTTGCTCAGCCTGTTTTCGGTGGCGCAACTGCCTCCTGCTGAATATCGCAGAATGTCGCACTTTCGGACTTGCGCTTGCGCAACCCTACTGCGCATGGCGCAACCCTTTTGAATATCCAGCCCCATGTCTTTCTGTATTTCTATGGCCTGTATTCTTGTTTTTATATCCTTTCTCGCTATTTCTATGGGTATTCTAAAGATATCCATTAAACTATACATCAACCCATTTGGTTTTATTATTTTTTCTATAATTCCTAAACTGGGAAACATTATACTCTTTTTTAGATATTAATTTGATTATTCTATGTATCTCCTTGGCAGTCTATTTCCCTCCATTATGTATGCTTTCAAGCAGCTGTTTATATATCTTATTTTAATTGAACTTTCCACAGTGTATTGACCCAATTCTGCCCTTGTTACCACTAACAGTGTACAATTTGGAACCCTCAATAATTTCTTATAATGCATATTTAAACATTTATCTATTCCCTTGCTTCCATGCTGCCCCCAAATATCTGCCCCATGCAATAGCTGACTTTGGATTTTGGCATTAACCACTCTCAAATATCCTAATACTGAATGTCCACGATATATTGTATTTACATAAACATTTATTCATTTCTTGCAAAAATCTTTTGGTTTTTGGTTTCTGACACTGTTTCTTTAATTTGTCTTCCACAATTTAGGTCCATTGTTATTATTACCCCTAAATAACAAAATCCATTAACTATTTCTAGTTCTTCTTCAACTTTATAGGTGTACTTATTACTAGTTTTACCACACACAATTACTTTTGTTTTTTGATAATTTATTTTCAGATCTGCCTTTTTTACATTCCTCTTCAAATTTTCCCAACCTTCTTTTTATACCCAAATAACTGGCTGACAGCAACACAATGTCATCTGCATAAGCCAGATATGGGCAGGCTTGATTTCCTATTTGTGGTAAATGAAAATTTGTGTCATACATCTTTTCTAAAATTTGATTTAGATACAGATTGAATAATACAGGCGATAAAGTACATTCTTGTCTCACTCCTTTGTTTGATTCAAATGGATCACTTTTATTTCCTTTAGAATCATATCTCATTTGCATGGAATTATCATAGTATAGTGTTTTGATTATTTCCACCAGTCCTTTATCCATCTTTAATTTTTCCAAAACTTCCCATAATTTGGTTCTATTTACTTTATCAAATACTGATTTTAAATCCACAAACACACAATATAGACTTTGTTTCTTCACATTCTTGTACTTGTAAATCAAATGTATCAATGTAAAACACTGGTCAATGGTCGAATATCTAAATCAAAAACCAGCCTGAGCCTCACCTAATTTACCTTCCCTATCTATTCATTCTATAATTCTATTATTTATGATTTCAGTATGCACTTTTTGAGTGCAGTCTATCAAGCTTATTGGCCTGTAACAGCTTGGATCGTTCTGTTCCCCTTTCTTAAATAATGGTACTATTATGTTATACCTCCAACTCTCTGGAATGTTCCCTTTTTCCATGATCACGTGAAACAGTTTTTGTAACAACAAAGTCCATATTTCTGTTTTGTTTCAACACCTCTATTGGAACTCCATCTGGCCCAGGTGCTTTGTGCAATGCAAAAGATTCTACTGACATCTTTATTTCCATTAAATCTATTCCTAAATCTACCTTTGTCCATTCCTTTCTTATTGCTGTATTTTTGTAATTTCCCTTCAATTTGAAATATATCTTTATAATATTCTACCCATTGGTGTGGTTCTACATTTGTTTCTGGTTCATTTCTATATTCACCTAGACCTTTATTTGCAATTATCCAGAATTTTTTGTTCTCCTTATTTTCTACTGCTATTTCTAGTTTCCTCCACAACTGCCTAGTATGTTTAGTTTTATTTTTATTAACTGCATTTTCATATTCTTTCCTCACTTTATTAAGAACCATCTTGTTTGCTATATTTCCCTCTTTTTTAACCTTTCTAATCTATCTGTTCACTGCTTTTTTAGCTGCCTTGCATTCTCCATTATACCATTCAGGTTCTTTTTTGTTTTGTATTTTTATTTCTTTAATTATTTTCTAGGAAATAGTCTCCATTATTTGTTGATATTCTTTTAATAATACTGTTTCCATCATTTCATTTCCTATAAGTTTATCCATTTTATCCCATATACCTTTGTCTTCCAATATATGCTGAAACTCTTCTCCTTCTATCTCTTTCTTGCCCACACATTTTCTCTTTTTAACTTCTAAGGGTATATATTCCTTCCTAACATTCCTCCCTTGTTCAATCAAAATACTTAATTCTACTCCATAATGTGCACTTTCTGCCTTTGGTTCTATTTTAAGATCTAAACATATTTCCATCATGTTCATATTCATCCATATGTGATCTATTATTGATGAACCTGTACCTCCCATATAAGTAAAATTGCCATTTGCATCTTCCATTAATCAGTATTAAATTCTTATCCATACTTCTATAATATTTTTCCTCCCTGATTTGTATTTTTCCTATCTTTAGAAGCCGTGGTTAATTTTATATTATCATTATCTATGATCCCTAAAAAGTCCATTATATCGTCTGTTAAGTTTGTGAGATTACCTATCCTGTAATTGAAATCTCCTGCAATAATCATACCCTTTTGTAAATTGCTAGTCATATATTTATCAATAAGTATTTTGAGATTTCTATTTATATTATTGTTTTTATATTTACTTCCATCTGGTGGGTGATACCATTAATAAACATTATCTCTCTATTCCTTTCCCTAATATTTATTGCCAAGATGTTCTCATTTTTATTTCTATGTCCTATGTACGTCTTGTTTCCCGTAACTTGCACATCATTACCAAATCTCTTACACAACGTCCTAATCTCCCTATTTTATATGCATCTTTAGTACATATTTTAAATCTGTTAATATGTAACTTTCCTGTATACCAAGTTTCTTGCAAGTTTACATATTCAAAAGCTTCTACATATTTTATAAATTCAACATCTGCCAAATTATTGGCCAACCCCAATACATTCCATGAAAAAATCTGTATAATTTTTTCTAATTCACCTATATCTGTCTCTCTAATTGAGGGATCATGTGACCTCCTTCAGCCACTCTTTCCAAGTCATTGTACATTTTCTTCATTTTCCAATATCCCATATCTATTTGATGTTTTAACTATTGCTTCCCATTTCATGTTCTGTTGTTTTCCCTTTTTGTTCACTTACATTGGTATCAGGATTAGAATCATCATGAACAAATATTACTAACTCATCAAATTTCTTACTTTTTTCCAATAATAATGTGTATATTACATCATTAGACAATCACAGTGAAATGTGGCCTTCTGCATCCCATCTGACCACTCTGCTGACATCTCTCTTTTGAATTTTCAATTGAAGTAGCAATCCCAGGGTGTCCAATAATTTATATTGTAAATTATTTGCTGTTTCTCTGTGGAACTGTTTAAGCCCGAATACAGACATTAATTTCTCTTCCTTTATAAATTTCTGATACTGATTATACCTTTCTGGGAATAACTCTCTTAAAGTAAGTACATTTTCAACTTTCATTCCCATTTCTTTCAGTTCTTTACTTTTCTTCCATATTGCCTTTAAAGTGTAATACTGGTCTGAAATTATTAAGACCAGTTCTTCATTCTCTATCACTCTCACTATACTGGTATGATCCAAAATTTGTTTATTTCCTGTCAGCAGGGTGCTCAGTAGGTTTTTCAACATTTTATTCAGGTCTTCCAAGTTTTCTTGTGGTAAGATTCCTATCCCATACATTGGTAGAACAAAGTCAGATCCCTTAGTTTTTGTCAGAAAAGTTTGAAATATATTCTTTATTTTAGTCCCAATCCCATATCCCTTAACCTTTTCTTTAACGTTTTCCTTAAGTTTCAGTTGATTGTCTATTCCTTTAATTATCTCATCTTCCCCTTTAAGAGGTTCAGCCTCTGCCTCAATGATTTTTCTCTGTTTCATGGGTTTCTTTCCTTTTCCCTTATTCCCCCTACTCTTCCTCTCTTTTTTCCCCAGCCTTTTTGTTCCTTTCTTTTTTCTCTGTTTTATTCCTTTTACCACAATTTGGGAGAATATCTTGTTCCTTTATTACAACACCCTTTCCATCCTGTACGTTACTGGTTCCTTGACTTTGCCCAATTATTATCACAGCTAGTAAATTTGCCTGCCCTTCTTTTGTGTTTTTAACACCATCTTGCCCCTTCTTTTCTATCTTGTTATTCTTCTTCTTTTTTGATTGTTCTTTATACCTCACTCCACTGTCTTCCACGTTCCCTAATAAACTCTTTTTCTCCTTTCTCCCATAATATAGTATGGGCCCTTTTCAATTCTTTACATATGCTATCTTCCCTTTTACTTTCTTCTGGAAGCATAATTAACTCCTTCAGCTCTGAATTGCCAGTCTCTAATGACAATGGTGACCATATACTGAGGAATCTATCATTTTCTTCCTCAGCTAATACTATTGTATCATCTCCTTTTTTATGATTATGGGGTTATTTTCCTTTACCCTTTCTAAACTCCTCTACCCTTTTCCAGTTTTCCAAACTTATTCCTTTTAAAAATGAGATTTATTTTTTAATCTCCACTGAATCTTTATAAATCAATAAGTTAGAAACTTTTAAGTACCTCAGTGGAGTCAACAAAGTCCAAGAGGGTAGTATCTTTCAGAAAAAGAGATGTGCAAGAACAAGGGGACACAATTTGAAGATAGAGGGGGGACAGTTCAGGGCAATGTGAGGAAGTAGTTTTTCACAGAGAGGGTGGTGGACACATGGAATAGCCTTTCTGAGGAGGTTGTGGGGTCTAAAACTGTGGGAGAATTCAAGAATGCATAGGACAGACATAAGGCAGTTCTTGTGGGGGTAGGAAGAAATAGGCTGTTGGTTAACTAGGATCTGCGGCTTATCCTGTAGGTAGGGAAATGGGCAGACTAGGTGGGTCAAGCAGTCCTTATCTGCTATCAAAGTCTATGTTTCTAAGTCTATGTCTATGTTAGCCATGTACAGGTCCTTTAATGCTAATTGGACATCTCTTGCTACAGTATAACTTCACATCAGGCATCTCCATCCCCTCTGGACTCATAATCTGGGTTTGCCTCATTGTTTCTTCTGAATCCTCCCAGTCTAATTCACTAGCATCCATGCAATTTAATATTCCTGATAGGTCTATCTTAATAACCTGGTCATCTGTTTGTTCTCACCAACTTTTACATTATAATTTATTTCCTTTTCTTTCGTGTTTCAATTTGGTTACTCTTGTCACTTTCCCTTTTCCTTTCTACTTTCTCCTCTGATGTACTTATTTATTCTCTTATAAAATACCACATATTGGAGAGATCTTGACTTAATTCATCTATATCCTTAAATATATCCAGAAACTTCACTCTTGATTGTGTTGTGTCATATGCTTTTTTATTATCTTTCTTTTCTTTTTTTCCCTTTGCACTGCAACCTTTCCCTTCCTTATTACTGATGCTATTTGGAAAAAAGAAGTCAGTTATTTTTAATGTTGGTATTGATGTCATTTTTTCCCCTTTTTACATTCCCTATCTTCGCTACTTCTACTACAATCCTTATCTATATATTTCCCTTTTAGCACCTTTTGATTTAAATGATCCTGTCTTTCTCTTTCCTCTTTTCCTGTATTCTTTGATTTATACTGGAAATTTGAAGCCTTCAACTCTCCAGAGCTATTCTTTTGTGAGATGGTCATTCCCCCCTTTTTATTTTTAGCTGGGTGGTCCATCTTCATTAAAGTTTTCCCACTTCTAGTGGTTACAGACATATTTTATACTGTATAATAGAGAAGAGAAGTGAAATATGCAAAAATTGATCTTTAAATAATTTCTAGACACTAGAGTCAGATATAAAGTCAAATATATAAAGTACTGTAAATTACATATAATTATACACATCCACCAAGACATTACTGAAGACTAAAATAACAGTAATTATGTTCCACAATATTGTCCTTAATAAATGTCAGTCTTCAGGTGTGATGTCTGATGTCTTGTCTCTGATAAAGTGCTTAAAGTGCATAAGATGCTTATAACACTCTCAAAATCCATGTTGTCCTACATTCAAAAGTCTCAGAAACTAATTCCAGGAAATTAGTTTTCATTAATAATCAAAACACAACCGAGTCCAATAATCTCACCACCAAGTTAGTCAGTTATGTGGTTGCACCATGGTTGGTAGATTCACAGATCCTAGGTTTCCCCCAGTCTTTCCCAGTTGATGCAAAAAAACCTTCTTTCCTCCACAATGTCTCAAACACTGTTGGCACCAGGTCGTACATATGCTAGGTCAATCTGCACAGCTGCCCATGGTTCCAGGCAGTGGAAATGATGAAAACAATGAAAACAATGACATTTCCTCTGTCCCCAAAAATGTTATACACTAAAAATTAAAATTAAAAATACCTGATAGCATCTTATATGAACCGGAGAACCTGGAAAATAAGATTGCAGTGCAAACAATTTAATCAATAAAAACACCTAAAAACTTTTTTAAATATTTTAGGTAATTCCCTCATTTATGCAGACTTTTATGTACACTTTTATAATTAATAAACAAAGACTTCACAATAGAATGATATCCTACTGTCATTTATCGTTTACTATCATTTATTTACTGCATACATTTGCTCTGCAGTACACAGTGTTTCCTTCTTTACTCATTCTATCAGGTTCTCCAAACTCAAACCACAAGCTCTGAATACTATTTCTGCAGTTTCTCCTACTAACAGCAAGAAATGTCGGAAGGCCGTACTATTGAATGCGCTTCTGCACATGCATTTCCAAACATAATATAATATAATCTCTGAGGGGACTGTTTTACAATTAAGTTTATCTTGAAAGGCTATGCTCTAGTTTTAACCTATTAGTATACCAGAGTGAATAAGCCAAAATGCATTAAATGGGTTTAAAATTGTGCTTTAAAATCATGGTTCAAATCAGTTCTATCATCATTCCCTCCTGGGTGCTTGTAAAGGTGATTGTAATGGTGATTGTCTGACAGAACATCAGCACCTGCTCTTTAAAGACCTTTTGGTCACGTGCACTATTGGTCCAATCAGGATCCTCCTTCCTGTTTTTTTTAAACTCTTTTAAATATTGAGTTATAAATTGCTAATATAATTTACTCTTGTTTAGTTCCTATCCTAGACCTAGCCCTCTCAATAAATCTTTCTTTTGGCAAGTTTAGTATCCACAATTTTTCCAAACTATAAACATATAACATTCCAGCTCCATTTCATATTATCAACCATAAAGCTTAAACAAATACAAACAAATGTGAATTATTGCACAATGTTGATACAATACAGAATCCACAGTATCTTCACTCAACAAGTCCCAGTACAGATACAGTACACAAAACAAGCAAAACAGATGTCCTCTCGGTTTTGGAGAGCGTAAGTCCATGCAAACCCCTGCGGGTTGCACTGGATGAACCTTCACTTCTGGGAGCTCTTTCCACTACCAAGGACTCTATCCCCCCAACGGGTATCCAGAAGCCTCTCCTGCTCTCCAAGCCTCTTCCTAGGAGGTGCATGAGCACAAACTTGGTCTGGAAAGGTCAGACAGTCTAAAATGTAGTATGGCAATGACGTCATACCTGTTATTAAAATATTTAAAGCTTCTCTCTGACTCCTGCTACTGCTGTTCTTCTCCACAATGACTTAGAGACCTGCTCGTACCTCTCGAAATCCAGATTTTCTCAGTTTTAAATCTCAGTCACTCTCCCACATGCTCAGAACAGTCTGTTGGATAGAGGTCTGGAATGAAAAGAGAATTTGATCCAAATGAAAAAGGCCAATTCTTTTTCTGGAGGAAACATTCCTTTGTCACATGGCCGCCATCTTGTTTTCCATTTTTTCAATTAAAAAAATTGGAAACCCACAATAATGGTATTCTGCAGAGACACCAACACATATATCTTGCTCATCGGGACTCCGTTAGGTGGATTCTGCTGCTATTTAGTGGAAAAATGACCCCGGAATGTGTTTTATTTTTAACATTTAAAATCCTTTTTTGTAACTCGCTAAGTTCTTTCTTTTGAGTCCTTTTTCACTCAAATGAAGAAGGATTTCTTATCACAAAAAGGATTTTGGACTTATTTTTGGCATTAATGTATTTCAGTTGGGTTTTCAACTTTGGTGCTTAACTTTGTAATTTTTGCATATTTTGATCCCAAATCTTCAACATTGCCTTTTTGAGACACCACCTCATGAACAGTGTTGAAGGTATTGCACAAATCTGGCCCAAAAGGCAATTTTGTGATCGCTTGACAAAATCACTTATTAGTGGGATTTGAAAATGTTCATCACCCGTGTTCATGAGGAATGCTGAAAATGTTCATTCAAAAATATGCAAAACTGGCAAAGTTATGTACATACATTGAAATATTGCTATGCTTGCTTGTAACTTTGATAATTTTCATGATTTTGACATGGGCATTTTTAAGTAAAAAAAATATATAATTCCCAGGTTTCGGTTGGGTTGGATTTCTTCCAAACCTCCTCACCATCACTACCAGCAAGTCTAATGAAAGAAAAGGCAAACATCTGTGTGCAGCATACATTGTTTTTGATCCCTAGAGATGGCCAGCTTTATGCATCAAAACTTAATTCATATTAAACTCCAGGCCTGAGTTGGTGGTGTCTCTTACAGTCTCTGAACAGAAAAAATGAAATGAGGTGGTAAGTAACAACAATGGTAGTTCTCCCTGTTTTGTGTCTATTACAACAGTATTTTAGATTTGGAAACATTCAAATTTCATTCCTTTTAAAGGGACACTGTCAACCTGTTTTTCATAATATTATTTCTAGTTGAAACCCCACATTTTATGATTGCTTAACCTCTCTAAAATTCATTGATGTTGCTGTTTGTTTTGTTTGTAGCCTTGCTTAGCAGAACTGAAATGCATGGCAATGTATACGTATAAACAATCTTGTTTTTGTTTACACTCATGGTCCTGTTCTTACTGCATATGTATTGAGCATTAGAAACACACGCAGACAGTGCAGTCACTCATAAGACAGTAGCCTTCTAATCTCCCACTACATCATTAGGGGCTAGACTGTTTTGTGGGTGTTTCCAAGTCCAGGAAAGATGCACTTGGAGTTGATCAAGGAATGTAAACAAACCTGTTTTGATGTGATAACACCCAGTATGTTGGGCAGTCTGTTTTTTACTTTTTTAAAGAAAATAAGAGTCAGAATCAAACTACCAGCTACATCAACAATCTTTACAGAATTGTGGCAATCATAAAATATGTTTTTTAAACTAGGGACACTTTGACACCTAAGAGGGTTGACAGTGTCCCTTTAATCTGTCATCAGGTTTTTATTAGTATTCTCAGCTATTTTGGAAAGGCATTGCTCCAGTGTCTGTGACATGCTATTACACACTAAAAAAGTTATTTTAAACTATGGTCATGTTCAAAACCAGCTGCAAATATTGATGAAAACCTGAGCACAGCAATATTTAAAGGAGAACACCTTTAATTATTTCAAATCTAAAAAATGCTAAGGCAAGCTCAGAATGGAGCATATGGTCATCCTAATAGATAAGAGAACAGAATGAAAGGTATAAACACAAAATACTCTTGGTAATATGCATTATAATTTTAATTATCGAGTTGCATTTCCTTGTAATGGGTAATTCTGGATTCAGTCACCCATTGGCAGTATGTCATTGTTGTTGCTTAGTGTGTAGTTCCCCGTCTCCTGTGTGACATTTTAAACAAGATCAGCTTTATTTATTTATTTTATTTATTTAGTTTTTGTTTACTGGGCAGGTACCCTAACCAAAACATGACTATTTACAGGCACAACCTGGGAGATTACAATGAGGGAGGATAAGCGGGTAATACATTTGTGTACAGGGGAAAAAGATTTAACAAAAAGAAACTAAATATAACAGTACATGGGTATACAAGCAAGACAGAGTTACTTCTACAAGAGCAAGGTATTACCTTCTAAGAAGTTCTATTCATCAAAAACATTTGTCCATGAAAAGCCGGAAAAACTGACTCAACAGGAAAAAAAGATGTGCAGTACACGTATTTCTTCACCCACCACAATTAAAAAAAATTGCCTCTTGTTAAAGAGAAGCTGACTCTTATGGGAAAACTTGAAAACAGTAAGACACAAGTCAGTTTATAGTCCATATATGTTTTATACTTCAATCTATTTTTTTCTTACTAAGACTATTTGTGTGATAAACAGGACTTCATTAGTTCCTTTGACTTCACCTGCTCTAACTGCTTATTCCCAACTTGAGGTCATGATCAATTGCGTGTGACATCACAGTCACTTCCATGGCAGCAGATTCTGATGTCACAAAGAAAGGAAGTGGTAAATTAATAGTGATCGTAGATGAACTCTTAACTTCAAGGACAAGTTTTCTTTCCAAATCCTTATTCATAGAAAAGGGAATTGTCATACAGAAAATATTTAATTGTTAGCTATAGTTTCCATAAATAGTATGATTCTCATTTATCTTGAGACATCAGTTCTACTTGAGATATGTCTTGGAAAGGCACAATAGCAGACTTATTTAAATGTTTGGGTTTTTTTATTTATGAATTCTGAATCTTCAAGATTTTTACTTGGTAATGTGCAAACATTGTTATGACATGACTCCAATAAGAGAATCTGCATAGAAAACAGGAAATAAAAAGAAGAAAAAAAATGAATGGGTGGTAGGAGTCTCACTATCATATGTTACAGCATGGGGAAAAGTACATTAACAGTCTGGTTGCACTGTCTCTTAAACTCTGAAAAATTACCTTTTTGTTGTATATGTGAAAAGAGTCAAAGAAGGGACCCAGTGGGCACCAAAGAATGTCTTGAATGTGTCCTTGAAACAAAAGTCTAAAGACAGTAACCAGTATGTAGCAGTCAGCTCTATACATTTCTGACATGCATGTGTCATTCCAGAAACATGTTCATAACCTTTCTATCTAGATTGACAGCAGTGGGATCCTTCATGTCCTCATATTTAGCTTTCATGTGAACAAGCTGCAGGTTAATCAGGGCTATGGTTGGGGGGCACTTGATCTAATCCTGTTACATCAGCCTTGACCACTCATGTGGCCTCCTCAGAGGGCTTCAGAACTGTGCGGAGGCTCTCCATCAAGTGTCACTGAGTTGGGCTAATGTTTACCTCTACCTTGCCAATACCATGCTCAGTGGCAAACTGGTAGATAGCATTCTGTTGTTCTAGCAGCCATAGCATCATGAAAAAAGTGGAATTCCACCTTGTTGCCGTATCTTATTTCAAGTGGTGGAGTGGGAGGTGGTTCTACTGCTTAATGTTTCATAACAGCTTCCATGCCTTCACAGAATTGTTAAAATGACCACAGACATTTGGTCCAGAAGCAAATGATTTGATACCTTTTAATGAACCAACATAGATGTAACAACATGAACAAAGTGTTCTAGCTTTCAGATCAAGTCCTTCGCCAGAGGTGTAATGACAGTTATTTAGAAAAAACAATACTTTTAACACCAAGATCATGCAGAAAAAAACAGAAAAAAATCCCCATTGGTTTAAAACACTCATTTAAAAAAAACAGAAGATGATGTCAGAGAAGCTTAACAGTACCATGTCACCTTCAGCTGGGAGAGTCTCTGGGTCAGAAGTGCTTAGTGCAGAAGACATACAAAGAACTCTACTGCATATAAATTAAATTGACATATGATATAACAACTACTTGAGCAGATGGCTCTTAAATCAAATTATGAGTGTCACAATGTGTATAAGAATGCAATTACTGAAAAACAACCCCACCCAGATTAAAGACATATTAAGACTGTCTTAACACTACAAGAAGCATCTATGTATGTATTACAGATAAATAGTAACCAGTAAAGCTTCCTTAAAAAGATCAGTAGTTAAACACTGTATGATGGGTAAAACTTAGCTGGACCCATTACCCAGCTATACTCTCCAGCTAGATATTATGCCCCATAAACTTCAAAAGCCTAAAGTGTAGTAATTGGGCTATATAAATTATAACACAAATATAACTTGACAGTATAAGTATCAAATGAAAAACTCTTGTCAAGGACCACCAAGAAATTAAGACCATGCAGCCTGATATGTACTGACGTGAATAAATTCTCAGTGTATAACAACTTGATGTACCAAAAATGTCTAAGGAATCTGAATAAGATATAAAAATTACATGTTCTCCTCCACTCCAAATACACAACACACCTTACCCCACCCCACACCCCATAATGTGGGGGGGGTAATTTGTTTTAAGGAGATATATACACACACACACTCCTAATGCACCATCATTCACATCAATCACAGCAATTGTCACCCAACTTTTACACTTTGTGCAGCTGTGTGATCATCTTCCACTGAACACTGTTATTATTCCATTGTAAAACTCAATGTGCAATCTAATGCACCCCCTGCTGAGGCCTATGAAAATACTGCTGCCTCCTGAACATTTGGATCAACCTTTGGAAAATCTAAATGCATCAAATTTGAACTATGAATCTTCATCTAACCCTTGAAGAAACCCTGGATTTATCCCTGTAACTGTTTGTGGTTTATGCTTGTGGACATTGACATTTCATGTCCTGTTCAACTTATCAACTGAAAAATGCCATCTCCAAGGTGGTATATTCTGCTGATGTGGAACATTGCATGGTGACCAACTATACATTCTTCTGATAGGGACTAAAAGTTATGCAATGTGAACTTTTCTAACTTCTGTTTTTACTCCCTAAACAGGTAATAGGTTATAGGGTTATCACACCTGTTCCCATCCCGGAACCAGATATTATTAAGTCTAGTCCTAACTATCTCAATGCTCTATCTCAATTTTTACTATTTTTTAATTTCCATACAGGCAGCTTAAGTTTGTCTCTTCAATTTCTTCCCAATAGGACAGATACACACCTGATAGATACATATCAGTATTCACTGATTGTTTTGATATTGGAAAACCCCATTGTGAAGCTTTGTTCCACATGTTTATAGTTATACAAAGTTTGCTAACATTTTCCCTTATAATTGCATTCTGTTGCTTAAGGAAAACCCTGAAACACCACCGTGACGAGTTAAACTTCCTCTATCAGGCTCATGCCTCGGGCCTGTAGACGTATGGTGCCTAACCATTGTCTTTCTGTTGTGTTGCCACTTTTGCAATTAGGGCAAAAAAGAGGGGACTGTTATGCCTGGGTTATGCCCCTTATTGTCCCACATACACCTCACACAGTATTCCTGGTCTATTATTCTGTGATACTGCTATTTTCACTAACATATAGATATAGGTACTGATCATATAAGCATGAGTACTAGGAATGTGCTTTGCTGCTAATATATGCTAATGTTTATCATGCATGATTCATTATACCTCACTATAATACATTTATCTAGATTATGTTTGTGTTTCATATACATTCCATATATAATCTACCGAATCACTGATAAGATGACTCTGAGGGATCATCAGTGATTATTGTATACTTATATTCTCATATAATAATAATATCATAATTTTTATTTATATGGTGCCTTTCTATTCCCAAGGCAACATACAGTTTAAAACAATTAAAAACAACCATTATAAAATCCAATAATACTCGACACAACCAAAGTCATAATCAAATAGACAATTCAGTTCTCCAAAAAGGCTTTTTGCAAAAGAAAAGTTTTCAGACCATTCTTAAATTCCTTCACAGAAGTGCACTCCCATAACCGATAGGGTAGAGAATTCCAAAGGGTGGGAGCAGCATAAGAAAAAGCTCTAGCACCAGATGATTTCAGATTCACCCTTGGAATCTCTAGCAACCCCTCATTGGCCGAGCAGAGCAATCAATCTGGGCAGTAGGGTACCAGAAGTTCTTTCAGACAGACCTGACCCTGACCGTGTAGGGCTTTGAAAGTCAATAAACCAACTTTAAAGGTGATCCGCCACAGTATTGGCAGCCAGTGCAGTTCATGCAGCACTGCAGTAATATGACAGGATCTACTCAAGCCCATCAAAAGCTGGGATGCTGCATTCTGCACTAGCTGCAGGCAATGGATTTCAACCCCTGAAAGCCATAGATAAAGGGAGTTGCAGTAGTCCAGGTGCAAGGACACAAAGGCGTGGACCAAAGTTTGAAGGTTGTCAGACGGAACCAGATGCTTAACCTTGGCGATGTTCCTAAGATGGTAAAAGGAGATCTTGATGACATCTGACACCTGGGACTGCAGTGTCAGTCTATCATCAAGAACCACCCCCATGTCACGCACCCATTCGGAGGTCGGAAGAGAAACGCCGCCAAGAATAATTCCAGAAGGCACACCAACACCCTACCCCCTTATCTGTCAACCCGGGTCCACAACCAGTACCTTTGTCTTTTTTGAGTTCAACTTCAGCCAGCTAGAATCCATCCACTCCTGGATTTCTTTCAGACAGTTGTTGAAGACCGAGAGAGCTCCATCCTGGTCAGGTACAAAAGAAAGGTATAGCTGGGTATCATCTGCATAACAGTGAAACCTCAGCCCATACCTTCTTATAATGTCTCCGATGGGTAGCATATACACTGTGAATAACATGGGTGATGGTACTGAACCCTGAGGCACCCCACACAACAAAGCCGCTGGGTCCGAGGAAAAAACCCCGGATATAACTCTTTGTGATCTCCCCATGAGGAACAAAGTGAACCATCTTAAGACGGTCCCTGATATTCCACATATATGCCTCAGGCATTCTATCAACACCACATGATCCACAGTGTCAAAAGCTGAGGAAAGAGCAAGAAGAACCAAGATGGAATAGCTCTTCTGATCTTTCGTCATCAGGAGATCATTGAGCACCCGAACCAGTGCTATATTGGTACTATGTCTTTTATGAAAACCAGACTGGAGGGGTTCATAGATGTCATGGATGGTCAAATGGTCCTCCAGTTGAGCTGCCACTACTTTCTTAATCACCTTCTCAACAAAGGGAAGGTTAGAGATAGGTCTCTAGTTTGCGAAACAGTCTGGGTTCAAGGTAGCTTTCTTCAAGAGTGGTGTCACCACTGCCTCTTTCAGGGAGCTAGGAAGCTCTTCCAATTCCAAGGAGCACCAGATTATCTGCACAAGGACTGGACTGATGATATCACTATAACCCCAAATTAGGGAGGTCAGTCCAGGGTCCAAACTATGGCACATAGGATGCACACTCTGGATAATCCTCATGACATACATGAACTCCGGTTGACTGAAGGAACTCCAGGAAAATTGAAGCACAGTGATCTTGCACCATTCCACAACCCCCCAGAGTGTGCTGGCTGTAAATCCGCAATGATGTCAGCTACCTTATTTGCAAAGAATCGATCAAGCTCATCGCACTCTAACTGTGAAAAAGTTTTCTGAACTTGCAGACAGGCTGGGTTGCACAGTCTGTCCACAGTTTGAAATAGCTGAGCTGGTCAATTCTGAGCAACCGCAATCTCCCTGGACAAGAATTCTGCCTTCTTACGTGTGATTGCAGATTGATAGATCGAATAATGGTCCATCAATCTAAGGTGGTCAGCATCCAGAGCGGGCTTTCGCCAGCAGTGCTCTAACTTTTGCCCCTGTCTCCGCATCTCCCTCAACATCCCATCATATTTAAATGACTTACCAAAGAAAACTGAACATTCAAGAATTTGTCTATATGCAGACGATACGGTTTTAGTACCAGAGGGAACAACTATAAGTGAAGTAGAACTAAACTTACAGAGTGACTTTAGCATCATGCAAGATTACTTCATCTCTGGGTTTATTAGTTAATAGTAAAAAGACACAGGTTATGTAAATTGCATTGGACTTAAAGGGAATTTCAAAATTAAACATAAAGACACAAGAGGGTAAGTTTTTAGAACAAACTGAAACATATAAATATTTAGGAGTACATATAGATCTATGTCTTAGTTTCCAATATCATATAACAAATTTAATAAAGAAAACACATGTTAAGATTGGAGCTATGAGACGAATATCAAATTGTATGACAAGAGAAACAAGATTGATTATGATCAATCAATTAATAATGCCAGTTATTGACTATGGAAGTCATATTTACAGACATACAGCAAGAAACATTTAAATAACTTGGATACACTTTATAATAAGCTTGCAAGATTTGTGTTAAGGTGTGATTTTAAAACTCATCATTGCACTATGTATATGGATTTGGGTTGGATTCCATTAGACTTACGGGCTAGGGAAATCTGGCTAAATCAGGTTTGTAATATATTTAAAAATCAATCCTTAGATAACTTAAAAAACAAATTACAAAAACCAAAACATGGTTTAAATTTAAGAAAAACTGGTGCTAGAAGTTTAATAATACCAAAGTTAAAAAATCGATTTAGTGAAATGATCCTTCAATACCAAGTAGCTAAAAGCTGGAATTGTCTTCCTCCTTTTTTACGTGAACTAACTACTGATCATGTTTTTCAAAATGGCCTGAATCATGAACTTAGTTTTCGTTGTTGTTGAAATAGGTGAAATTAATGTAAATCTAAAAATGCTAATATGCCTGTTATTGATGAGTTTGTAAACTCTGATGTATTATTCTGTACTTTTCTGTAACCTGGATTGTTATAAATGTATAGTTGTAATAATTTGGCATAATGTAAACAGGTAAGCCATGTGAACAGGGATTTTCGGAACCCTAATGGCTGTATCACTGTATAAATAAAATTTTACCATACCATACCAAACCAAGTGACCTTGGGGCGAAGGGAGAGGGGGCGCACAAGGAACAATAGAATCCAGAGCCACTGTAACAGCTGTATTATAAGCTGACATGAGAGTCTCTGGATCACTGCTTGCCAACGCGGGAGACGAGAGGTCAAGTACTTTCACAAGGCCTTGGGAATTTATATCCTGTAAAGGGTGGTACCTAGCCATCTCCACAGGGGTAGGTCTTCTAGAGCGAATGCAAAAACTAAACCCCATGGTGTAGTGATCTGACCACTTGACTGGTTCCACCCCCACATCGGAGGTTTCAATCCCTAGAAGGAAGATTAAGTCCAAAGAGTGTCCAAGTTTATGTGTAGAAGTGGAAACCACCTGTGTAAGGCCCAGAGATGTCATTAACTGCAGGAAGTGTTGACCAAATTGTGAGAGTTCGTCATGGACCCAAGCATTGAAATCACACAGAACAATAAATCTGGTGATTTAAACCCCATGTTGGCAATGAAGTCCGCCACTTCCTGAAGGAAGCACTTCTCATCACCGGGTGGATGGTAGATGAGAGTGATTCAAAAGCCTACACCTACTACTACTGTACACTCAAAGGACTCAACCTCCTAAACTAATACCTCCATGAGGCCTAGTTCGGTCTTGAAACATACTGCAACTCTCCCACCCCACCCCCCATGATCTACTCTTGGGCAGTGTATCACAGAGTACCAGGCAGGAGTCATAGCCTCCAAAATGGGGCCTGAATTATCATCCAACCAGGTCTCGGTGATGCAAGCCAGGTCCACTGTACCAAGATCAGCAATAATTGCAGTCTTATTCTTAATGGACCTGGCATTGCACAACATCACCCGAGTTGGATGAATCTCATGAGCTGCACGGGCCATCTACCCACTGTATTCGGTAGTACCCTTGAGTATGGGCACTGGACATGGCGAACCATGGTCTGGGTTCCATTTCGCCCCAGGGCACCTTCTGGATCCAACCACCCCAATACAGTGACCCCCCCTCCATCCATCCTCCTCTGTTCATAAGCCCTCGCCTCCTCCCTCTCCTGAGCATAATGCCCAGTACTCTACAGTGCTGGTAAGTCTCAAACTGGAAAGGGGGAGAATAAAAAGGGTGAAAGGCACAAAGGGAAGAGGATGAGTAGCGCACAACTGTGAAGGTTAAAGACCAGCACATGCTGCAGCTATACAACCAAATAATAAATACAGTAAAACAAACCCACTCACGCTATCAACCAACCACACCCCAAAATAATAATTCACAGACCTCAACATAAAACAATTTAAAACACCACCCTAAACCCAGTTAACTAAGACCAATTCTGCACTTAAATCTAAAGACAGCTGTAATCCCCCCACATACATACATAACATACAAAAGAAAATATAGTTTAGGTTTTCTCACCACCCAAACAAAAATAAATAAACAAAACAAATGTGAAATGAAGTTTTTCTCTCCACCCCAGTCCTCTCATAGCCAGGGAAAGAGGGTAATTTGGCACTCTCACTGCCAGAATTAACAATTACAATCGGAAAACTAAATCATAAAATAACATGCAAAATACAGTTTAAAAATTCTCACAGTCAACAAAACAAAATATCAAATCCCCCTCCCCCCAGTCCTCTCACAACCAGGGAGATAGAATAATTTTGGCACTTCTCACTGCCAGAAAAAGTCATAAACTGTAAATTAAAACATAAAACTTTAACAAAAATAAGTAAACTAAATATATGGATGCAGGGTCCTCTCACCACCCAGTCGCCCAAAGAAAGAAAAAAGTTTTAAACCTAATGAGGGGTATCAGCAATCTTCACAGGAAAGTACAGAGATCACAGCATCCAATAATCCAGTGGAGAGTCAAAATCCATAAAATCCAAAAAATAAGGGGGATGAAACAGGACCAAACAGCTCAAACCACACAAGTAGAGTAGGGATAGGAGAAAAATCCATGGAATAGCTCCACTAAAGTACAAGGAAACTTTGAATCCAAGTCCACTAAGGCCCCTTAACTCCCAGCCAAGTGTATCCCACTGGAAATATTGCAGACCCAACAAGGAGCCCAAGATGGGCCACAATTGCAGCCGTATCCATGAATCCAGGGAAGAGCAGTACCCCAGCCGACTCCCTGGCTAGGTAAATACTCCAGTCCCCACGTGGGGCAGCAAATGCCAAGGAAAACACCCGCTGGAGTCGGGCCTCTGTCAGTCACCAAGCGCCAATAAACAAATTCCAGCCGAGAGTTCCATACCAATCTCAGTTGCTTCACTGCCAAAGTTTCAAAGGCGACCAACTAAATCCTTTGTAGGCCTTGTAAATCCCCATGTATTCTCCTCCTAGCTCAAATCCAGGAGGGGTGTCCTGTCTCCTTCCCACATTCTCGGCTTCACTAGATTCTCTCCACAGCCCCTTGCCCTCTGTACACCCACAAAATTCTTCCTGGACAGGAAGCGAGGAGCGTTAACCACAGCAACAAAAAAGGAATCTTTGGGCTCTGCAGAATTTCACTCAAGCCCAGCCACAATAATGGGAGGAGGAATAAACGGAACCAAGGTTCATCCAACTTCTCACTGCAAGTCACTTGCTGCGAATGATGTTCTGCACTGATAAGCTACCGATAAGTAGCAATAAAACTTGATAAACAAATAAAAGAAACAAAATCCTAAAAGATAAGGTGAACAACATAAAAAACACTAAATAACTAAAAAGTCCTGAAGAACAGCAGCAGCAGCACTCCCAGCCTGGTGGCCATCTTAGGAGGCAGCCATCTTATGTAATGTTTGTTTTACACTCAGGCAGATATGCCACATCTAATAGAGCCCTGTCAGCAGTTCTCTTTGTCTAAGCAAGCTGACAGAGAGAAATCCTTTGCTATGTCTTATACTATACATAAGCAAGAAATGCCACATGTAGTTTGAACCAGTCAGCATTTCTTTTGTCCAAGCTATAATGCTAATGGAAGCATATTCTGTCTCATATGATACTCATTAGTAATTCTGTCTCCTAAGTCATCATCCAATGGAGAATGACTTAGGACCAATACATATTGTTTCTCACATCTGTAACTATGAGGTAATCTCTGTTGCTATGCTGTTATCTGTAGTATTTAGACTTGTGTAACTTAGTTTTACATGCAGAGAGCTGGAGTGCTGAGAGAGAAAACAAGCTCTTAGAGAACCTAAGATCTACAATTCTGTAGATTATGTACATTCTTCAGGAGAGTGGTAAGAAACCCTTCTCCCTTGTGATTTTCTCTGTCACATGCTTGGTGTAAGTAGTATAATAAACTTCATTGGTAATCTTTGCTTGTTTACAAATGCTTCTTGGCAGACTCCGAGACACAGGAATCTGTATTATTATTATTTACCCTACACACCAAGAGTGTTTAGGCAACAGGAGAAGTGTTGCCCCAATGTTTTTTTACTTTTCTTTGTTTTAGTAGTATGTCTGTGTGAGTTCATCCTAGTGCGGAGCTGTTAGCTTGCCTCTCCAACATAACCTGTTTGTGGACAAATCTTGCATTGAATGAAATAAACAAAATGTTGTGGTGTACATGTATAACTCCCATGTACCTAGAATTGTCTGTTTTGTGATGTAACCACACAGTTCGAAGTGGAAATGAGCTCACAATTCTTACAGGTGCGTTGATTGCAGGGTCGTGTACCATTTTAGTGTCATGGTATTCTGTTCTGGTGAAAGCTTGTTCCTAATAATCAGGCTGGCTAGGTTTGGTGGTTGTTTAAAAGATAGTAGTGGTATTTCCTTAAAAATACAATTAAGGATCTCATCCTCACTAAATATTGGGTGGAGGTCTTTAATAATCTTACGCAAAAGTAAAAGGTCTGGATGATATGTGACTACTAAGGGTATTCTGTCTGTAGCTCTCTTTTCTTTATACTGAAGTAGTTGCTGTCTTGCTACTTGTGTTGCTTGTTCTGCTGTCCTGTCAATTTCTCTGGAACAGTGTCCCTGCTCAATAAAGGTGTTTTTCAACATAGCCAAATGAGTATCTCTGTCCTCCTCATTTGAACAAATACAGTGACATCGGAGTGCTTGACTGTACATGACAGATTTTTTCTGTGGTTTGGGTGATTATTTTTCTTGTGTAAGTATCTCTGTCTGTCTGTTGGCTTCCTGTAAATACATGTATGCAAGGTTCCATCCTTAATGGTGACTGTGGTGTCCAGAAAATTAACATTGGTGGTAGAATACTCTGGGTAAGCTTTATGGTAGAGTGAAGGTTATTAAGTTCCTGATGAAAATCTTTAAGTGCATCTGTGCTCTACATCCAAATGATAAGCAAGTCATCAATGTAATGGAAATAAGCTAGTGGTTTGTGGGGACAGAGCCTTAAAAAGTCCTCCTCCAAGTCTGCCATAAATAGGTTAGCATACTGTGGTGCCATCCTGGTGTCCATTGCTGTTCCCATATTTTGAACATAATGTTTACCATTGAAGTTGAAGTTGTTATGTGTCCAAATGAATTCCATAAGTTTCCCCATCACTTCAGGGTTGATGTTTTGGTCCAGTCCTTTCTCCTGTACATATTTAAGGTAGGCTGAAATGCCATCCATGTGTGGAATATTAGTGTAGAGGGATGTTACATCCATCATCACTAAAATGGTATCATGTGGTAAGTCCTTATAACCAGAAAGTGTACACAGAAAGTATGTAGTGTCCTGGATATAACTGTCTCTTTCCATTACCAGTGGTTTCAAAATGGTTTCTACAAACCCTGAGACCTCCTCAGTCAGGGTACCATTACCAGAGACTATGGGTCTTCCTGGATTGTCGTGTGTATGTATTTTAGGCAGCATGTAGAATGTCCTTGGCCTGGGTTCAGCAGGGATGAGGTCAGTTAATTTTTTTGGGCCATGGTCGAAAAGTTCCAATTAAGTCACGTAGTTCATTTTTATATCTTGTAGTGGGGTCACTTGCCAGTTCTCTGTAGTAGGTAAGATCAGTTAGCTGTCTGTTAGCTTCATTAATATAATCCTCTCTGTTTAAAATCACCACTGCAGAGCCATTATCAGCTTTTTTGATGACAGTGTTGCGGTTTGATTTCAGTGTCCATAGAGTGCTCCGGTCCAGTGGAGAGAGGTTATAACGGGCCTGTTTTTTGCCTAGTAAGGATCTGACCACTGACTTGCTGGCAGAAACAATGAATGTAATTGTCTAACTTTTTGTTACACCCACTTGAGGGGATAAATACAGATTTCTTTATATTATCCATTAAATTGTTACTGATTGCGATGTCTTTGCTACCAGTGATTTCTTCCTTGCCATGAAATAATTCTTTAATTCTCAATCTGCAGAAGTATTCCTCCAGTTCACCACAAAACTGTATTTTGTCCAGTGGTTTTGTTGGGCAGAAAGTGAGGCCCTTTGAAAGTAAATGTGGTTCCCCCGTAGTCAGTGTGTGATTGGACAGATTAACAACTGAAAGGTGTCCATCTGTGTGGTGTTTTTGATCAGTCACTCCATTATGTTCTTCATGGTTGTTAAGAAGTATGGTATATTGAAGGGCATCCATTTTCTTGTTTTTCATAATCATGGCTTTTCTTAAGGTCCTTTGGTAGTTAATGTGTATCTCTTGCAAGATGTCCTGAATAGGTTCCCCAGACATTTTCGCCAGTGTGGTAACAATTTCAGTGAATTCTTTGTTCAAAACCACTTTCTTGGCATATGACACATGAATCCTGTGATTTCTCAATTTCTCAGAGGTCCAATAACAGAGTTGTTCTGCATATATAGAATTGTCTGTGTTTTTTAATGGATTTCAAATAATAAGACCTTTAGGGATTATGTTGCTCCTCTTGCACTGGGTTAGAAAATAGATGCCACTGTTTAGCTGTGCCAGTTTCTGTTTGATGTTATGTAACTGCCATAGTCTATGGTGAATTCCGGTATCATCCATGTTGAAATCTATATTTAGTATTTGCCATATTGGTTCTTCTAAGAACAGATCCAGAAGCAAATGATTTGATACCTTTTAATGGACCAACATAGATGTAACAACAAGAACAAAGTGCTCTAGCTTTTGGACCAAGTCCTTTGTCAGAAGCGTAATGACAGTTATTTAGAAAAAACAATACTTTTCACACCCAGATCATGCAGAAAAAAACAGAAAAGATCCCCATTGGTTTAAAATACTCATTTAAAAAAACAGAAGATAATGTCAGAGTAGCTAAACAGTACCATGTCACCTTCAGCTGGTAGTCTCCGGGCCAGAGGTGCTTAGTGCAGAAGACATACAAAGAACTCTACTGCCTATAAATTAAATTGAGTGGGAACAAATGACAAACCCTTGTTTAAAACAGACTCCTGATGAGGTGTTAATTCTTTGAGGAGATGTTAACAGCTACATTATTGACTGATTTTTCCTTTGGGACTGCTGTAATTGATCTATTTTTCAGTCTTTCCCTCTTTTGCCCCTCCTTGTCCTCCTTCTATGTATTTTCTCATTTTCTTGGTTGTTTCTGTTTGCATCACTTGCTCCAAAATAGAATGTCATGTGAGGTACTGGGTGTCTCTTCTCCCCCACTCCCACCTGAATCAGAGTTAAATTCCAAAACAATGGCCTTCTCACTCGGGTACAGAAGTATTTTTAATTTTTATCTCTCCTACTTGATTTTGAGCACCCTTGACTTTTAAATGCACCCCCTCCTCATTTTTTAGGTCAGCTAAAGAGTTTGCCCTTGGAGTAGTCAGAATTGTCCCTGAGTAATTGTGCTTCTTTTCTTTCAGTTAAAGCGAAGTTGTACTTATTCACTTTAGTTTTTCAACTCTTATCTAGATCATTAAATCATGTATCTGACTTTAATCGATTCAATCCTTCCTTTAGAGTTTTAATTTCTTTCCTCAGGCAATTATAGTTAGCTACATGGTTTTTTTTTTGTTTGTTTTATGACCAGTTTAACAAAAGTAAGGAAGCACTGTTTGCTGCCTACTCTCATTCACTACTAGGTTCAAAATCCACTCACTGATGGTAACTTAATGATTTGCAGCCCATGGGGTACTGGGCTCTTTATAAAGTACCTCTCCAGTGTAACAATATTATATGTTAAATTAAGCCCACTACTCAGAAGCCTTTCCAACTTTAAAAACAAATATTTCAGATCCCCACTCAGAACATTCTCTGTGATGGATGTGTTTTTTTTTTAATTATTTATTTATACATTTTTTATGCAAAAACTCACAAAATATGACATGCACAGGAGGATAACACTGTAATACATAGGCAAAGAAATTATACAAAGAATCCTTTTATGACACCTCCCTTTGAGTTACTACATGGGGGTGCAATTCAGCAGTAAAAAGAAAATCCCATTGCATGCAGCAGAGGAAGAACAAAGGGGAAATTAACAAGTGATTAACCGTATAATAGTAAAAATCCAGGAACACTCTAATAAAACTGTCAGAAAGATTTCCCCCAACTCAGCACTCCACTAAATAGTGTACAACATTTCCAGTTCTCCCATAAACAACTATGAAGTAGAATACACAATAGCTAGAATACTGCAGCAGCAAAAGTAATATAGTATATGGTTAGGGCTTATTGTGGATAAAAAGCGATGGCTTTCCAAAAGCTGTTGTAGGACAGTTCAAAGGTCAAGAAAAGTTGTTGTAGTATCGTTCTGATGTCACAATGATACTACAACAACTTTCACCCTTGAGCTGTTACCTGATTGGCTAAAGCAGCTCAGTGTTCAAAAAACAAACAGGGTATAATGGTGGCACCGCTTAGCGAGCAGAGGGGCAAGCGTTTCACTAAGATAGTTTGGACACAAACTGCCATTGTTGGCTCTGTGAGTCCAAACTATCAGTTTGGCATTTTTCCTTTTCTTTTTTTAAATAACCGGCACTTTCAAATATCTGGTGGTGAGTGGAACCGTAGCGAGGACTGGAGGCAGAGTGGGACTGCAGTGACGACGGGGAGCAAGCCAGTGTGTGAATACACGGTACGAAACCTTGTATTTAAATTAAACTGTAGACATTTATGGGAACCATATACTATATAAAATAGTATAAGCAGGACTAGACACAACAAGGCTTTGTTTCTGTCTCAGGGATGTGATGTCATACGGACCTCTCGAGCTTCGCTCTCAAGGTCTGTATGACATCATCACATCCCCTCGATGGAAACATAGCCTTGTTGTGTATGGTCACCCATACACTATTCTATATATACAAATAATGGAGAGGACAGCTAGTCACTGATAGGACTATAACATGGCTGGCTAGCATAGTTCATGGTAGCGCCCCCCTGCTCAGGGACTGCAGCCTAAAAGAATTCAGAATGCTAACATCAGGGTAGATGGGCAATAAGCATCGGGTACAGCAAAAAGTAAATGAGGCCCCAGACTGGCTCTATACATCTCTCCCAAGAAACAGTGAAACATTAGTAATAATATGCATACAAAATCAACACAAGACCTGTCAGAGACCCTTACATTATTGTAGTCTTAAACCCATTTTGCCCAAATAACTCAAGCACTTAGCTTAAAGTTCATTATGCTTCACCCCATCAGTCCTCATCAAACAAACTGTTCCCCTCTGCTGACCCAGTCTTCACTTGCTCGATACATCAGGGCATTTTCTCAGCATACTTTGAATCATTGAACTGGTACTGTCACCTCTGCCATGACAAGCGAAGCTTTGCGGGAAGCAGCAGTTGGTGTTAGATCTGTAGTAACTGGAACCAACTTTGGATCCTGTTGAATGCCTTGCACCACTGTCTAGTACTGCAGGACAGATCTGGGGAAAAAAACGAGGTGTCCTCACAATATTTAAGAGTCCTACGTCTCCTCGCCATGGTCAGGGCACAATCCCCACCACCAATGCCAGTAAAAACAATCATTAAACTCCAGGATGTCACCAGATTCTACACAGCTTGCTGTGGGGTGATACAATTTGTTTTATCCATGGATACAGGGAAATCATCCTCAGATAGCCCCAAAATATCGAGGAGAAAGGAGCGAACAAAACTTAAGCAGTTCTTCCCCTCTGCTGCCTCAGGTAACCCCACCAATTTCAGGTTTTGTTCCCGTGCCTGGTTCTCCACTGATTCCAAATGCTGCCGCAACAGCAAGTTTTCTTTAATAACCTTAGCTGTAGCATCACGGGCCTTGAGAACCGAAGCCAAAGCCCCCCCAGCTGACTCTTCATAATGGTCCATTCTGTTTCCAAGAGCCGTCACTCAGGGAGTCAGGGTATCCAGTTTTTTGTTGATGTCTTGGACTGTTTTAACCAGCTGGTTCAGAGTTGTCTGTATGGACAACAGAGACATTCCCACAGGTGGCTGTTCAGCAGGTCCCAAGGCTCCATCCTGAGTTGCAGACTACTCCTCTCACTGTTACTGCAGCTTATTGGGGTGAAAAAATCAGCAGAGGAGGTGGTTGCTCCCCAATTTTTACCCATACTACCACTCTCAAGCAAGTTTTGCACCGACTTTTGCACTTTTTACCCACAAACTGCTACTTATAAACAATTTATTATAAAAGTTTTGGGAACTCCAGAGTTATGCTGCTTCCTCATTAGTTGCTCAGCAGCACCCCCATGGAAGTGCTTTTACCATCAAAAAATCAAGAGCGCTCTGTCTCCTTGCATCTAAATTGCAATTATTCCTAAACTAAATGGTTCATATGTGTTACCTGCAGTAGCTCTTGTCTCTTTTTTTATAGGTTTTTATCCCTCTGGGCACATTGCAGGTGGCTATTCAGCCCTGTCCCTGCCTCCTCCACCTGGCACCTGCCTCTCAGGGCCATCAACCCTAAGATCTCCCATGGATCCCCCATGTTTGGGCTGGGAAGGGGAGGGCTGTCCTCCTCTCCACCTGGAGGCCCAGCATCCAGATTGGGGGTCAGCAAGCTGGCAACAGTGTGGGGTGATTGTGGCCAGGTAGGTAGGGCTTCATGTAGCCTGTGACCACCATTTTCCACCATTGTTTTCTCCCTTTGCTGCAGCAGGCTGTATGCATGTGCACATGGAGGCACACACATGCTACATAACTGCTGCCCTCTTACTTGCACTGCTTTAAGTCTGTTACTGCCAGTCAACCTCCACCAGGTGGCAGCCAAGGAGTGAGACAGCACTGTCCCCCCACCCTGGGAGAGGAGAGCAGTCCATAGGGCTCTCGATCCTCTACCCCCCCCCCGGCCGGCCCACAGCAACCCAAGCTCTTTCCTGAATCTGGTTCCCAGCGTGGTGAGAGGTAAGGTGCATCGTACCTCCACACCACTGGGCTGGCTTAGTGACTCTTGTCTCTGACTGGCTCATTGTCCCAGGTGGAGTTAATTCTCTGATCTTTTCTTTATTTGTAGACAAAACTGAAATACACTATCAAGTAAGCCACAACAATGTTTTATTCCTTTAGACACTACAGTTTATACAAATAAGCCTGCAGAGGCAGCACATTTAGAAATGCAACAGCCCTCAATAAAGACACCTATACTTCCACTCGTGACTGCCGGAACTTATTCCGGATCTGTCACCATCAGTAATCTGTCAGGGTCTTCTGATCAAACTTGCCTGCTAAATTGTCTCCATCACAACTGTTAGCTGTGAAGGCCCCAGTAACTTGACACTGCTGCAGCTGGCACTCAACACAGAGGAAGAGCCTGAGGAGGAAAAGGAGAAGAAGAAAGAGGGGAAACTGACCGAATGGGTAGTCACTGCCATGTAATCAGTAGTCTGATCACTGGGCCACATGTCTGAGATGATGCGAACCACTGGCACTAATGATGCTTTCAGGACATGTGACACAGTCTTGTAGACACCCTAATACAAAGCTTGAAGAGCCACTGTGAAAGAGTAGGTAAGGCTGGCACTTGATACCTTTGCACTGCAGCTTGTATTAGCAATAGAAACCTGCATTGCTCACAAAGGAAAACAGAAACAAGTCAGTAGCTAGCATTTCCACAGTTGCCATTGTTATCTTTTTTTGCCTCGTGTTTGTTAGCTTTATATTTCTGACCCATTTCTAGGAATTTGACCAGTGACAGTTGAGTGCTTTTTTTCCCCTAAACATGACCACTAGTTCACACTTTTGCTCTCCCTCCAGGTGACAGTAGCTGGAGATTTGCAACCCCTGAATGGTGGTGGAGACAATTATATAAAGAGCTTATGAATGGAAGATGTTGGAATTGTGCTTTGGCTACCACTTAAAGGATTTTCTTCCTCCTTCTCCTCCTCTTCCTCTTTACCCGGTCCTTTAATGTTGTCCTCCTCCTCCTCCCCATCATCATTATCAGCATCAGCTTTACTGCTAGCTCATGATGCTACTGCTGCTGATGAAATGCATTGCATGCCTTCTAATTTTGAGATCTGTGAGACTTCAGCAAATGCCTTTTCATGGTAAACATTCCTAGCCTAGTCCCCACCTTACCCTGACTCAGCTTGTACTTACATAGAAGGCACGTTACATGTATCCATGGTTCTTTTTCCACTCAAAAGAAACCCCACATGGCCAGTCTGGTGATGCTGAGGGTTGAGGCACTGGACGCCACACCTCGCTTCACACTGGTGACCTGTGTTCGGGAATGGACTTGGGTCACTGGGGGTAGGCAGGGGTGGAGAGTGATTGAGCATCCAAGGGACTGCTCTCCCTTTCTGGGGAGGGGGGGGGTTTCACTGGCTGGCATGAGGGCAGCCCCTAGCAGAGGCTGGGGGTGGTGTGCTTGCACTGTCCTTAGGGGGAGTGACTTGGGGCATGGCACTGGGAGGGAGAACGCATGGACATGTGCCCATTCCCCTCCATTGGAGTCTTTGTATGCCCCACTCACACTGCAAAGAAAAGGGGAAAATGGTGAACGATCATGGTGGCTTGATGGCCGTCAACGGGACGCCCGGCCTCGGGGACACCACTGCAGATACTGGATCCTGGTTCCAGTCGGAGAGTAAGGAGGGGCTCTTCACCACCCCGCCACAGGGGGTAAGTCACGGGGGTAGCTGGCAGTGGGGGTTCCACCGTGGGCTGACAGCAGACTGGACGGTGGCTGGATGAGTAGGATGCCAGGATGCACAAGGCAGATTGGGAGCCACAGGTAAAAAAGGACTACCTAAAAAAAAAAAGAAAAAAGAAACTCCACATCACCGACATCACTGATTTGGTCTTTCCTGCTGGCACTATCTGCTGCTGCCTACGGAGTGGACCACCATGACCTTTTTCCAAACCACCCTCCTCTTCTTCCACCAGTTCTTCAGGGTCAGAGAATGGTTCTTCTTTTGCTTCTACCATGTGTCCATCTGGTCCACCTGTCTCCTTTATCTTCCCTGGTGTTTTTTCAAATGCTTGTTGTTTTTCTTCTTGTGATTTGGGGGTCTCTGTTTTTTTTTTGTTTACCACCACTTTAAGTCTTTTTTGATGTCTCACATGCACATATCCAACTCCCATCTGTTCCACCTCCTCTTCCTACCCTACCAGAACTGCTGCTATCAGTTTTCTCAGGCATATAATCACAATATGTGTCTTTTTTCCCAAACTCTGCTAAATCACTTTGCTCCTTCTTCTCCATTGTCTGTGTCGCTACCTGTTGTACCCCTTTTTTTGTTCACCTTTGCACCTGTGCAAAGCAGACATAATAGTATGATAGTGGGTTCTGAGAGGTGTGTCACTGTTGGTCTCATGCAAGACAGTCTGCAAGCATCTCATCAGGGTCAGACCAATCACCAGCCAGGCTGACCGTGACATTCTTCTCGCCTTGCTGGGCAGAAATTGTGTGTAGTTCAAAGAAAAGAGATGGCCAAATCATAGGCAGCTCTTTCCTTCAATCTGCATAATCCACCCAGCAAGCAGAGCTAACCATCATCATGATCAGTTTGCTGTGGTCCTCCCGCCATACTAAAAGCAATCCCTCCTACCCTGTTCAAAGTATCCCTCCCACCTCCCATTCTTAATTTTCCAACACTGGGGTGCCCAATCCCCAGTGTTGGGCAGCTAGTACCCCTGCCAACTGTTTTTACTGTGTGACTCCGGAGAGCCCATCCCTGGTGCTACCAAAGATAACATCAATTCTGGGGTGCCCAATCCTCAGTGACATTACCTGAATAAAGAAAACTATCCTTTGTAGTCTTTTTTATATTTTTATACACTCTATAAAAAAGAAAACTGTCCATTGATGTCTGTTGCCACTGCCAGCACATTGCCACCATCACACTTCTACTCAACAACCACCACTCCATACACACACACACACACCCCTTACTTTTTAATTTTCAAACACTGGGGTGCCCACTCCCTGGTGCTGGCTAGTATTTCCCCAACCATCCCACTCAGCACCCACCCCACACCCCAACATTTTATTTACCTACTGGGGGGTCCAGCACTGTAATCCTCTCTGGAGTGGAGATTTGTCTTCACTCTTCAATGCCAGAATGTGTACTGAGGAAATCGGGTATGCAGTTCAATGCATTTCAATGGGTTTTGAATGTGTCCTCATAACTTGGTCATTTTTGAATATTTTGTCCCCCAAATTTTCATCATGGCCTTTTAGGAGACACACCTCATGAACAAGGATGGTGTATTCTGATGCCGTGCATGTATTATACATGTTGTTTAAAACTTCAATAAAGTACATTAAATTAAAAAAAAAAGAACAAGGATGGTGAAATTATGCAAGTCCATCCCAAAATGTGTTCTTATTATATTTTAATTTTTGCTAATTGTAAAAGTAGACAGACTGCTTCAGGGCTCAGGAAAAGGAAATTCAGCAACTTGGGAGACTATGAAGACTTCTTAAATTTTATTTTTTATTTTTATTTTTTTTTTTTTACTTTTTTTATGGGAAGCCATGAAGGTATGAACTTTCCAATAGCCAGTCACTGGCACCCTGCCAGCTAGCATACACATGTTGCCCACTGCCCAGATCATACTGGAAAAGTACAGCACAAATCAACACACAGGCAAACTGATTCAGGACTCAGCAGGAGGAACTTCAGCAATTTTGGGGAACATGAAAAGAATACTTTTGTATTATTTTATTTTTGTACTTCTCTTTAAGGGATGCTACAAAGATGCTAACTACCAATAGCTTGGCACTAACATGCTTCCAGCTTGCACACATTTGCTGCCACTGCCCAGATTAAACTGCTGCACCACATCTAAGGGCAACACACAGATAGATTGCTTCAGGATTCATGAGGAGGAACTTCAGGAACATGAGGGAATGTGTAGAAAAAACTTTAATTCATTTTACTTTTTTTTTTTGCTTTTTTGATGGAATGCCACAAAGATGCCAACTACCAGTGGTCAGGCACTGGCAAGCTGCTAGCTGGCAAAACTTGCTGCCCACTGTCCAGCTCACACTGCAACATTACAGCTCAGGATTTCACACAGACAGACTGCTTCCAGCACTTAGGAGGGGGAACTTTAGCAACTTGCCAGAATGTGAAGACTTTTAATTTTATTATTAATATTATTGTTTTGTTTTACTTTTTTTATGGGGTGCCACAAAGGTTGCCAGCTACCAGTGGTGAGGAACTAGCATGCTGCCAGCTGGCAAACACTTGACATTGTTGAGAGGGTTCAAAGAAGAACCACAAAAATAATAACACACATTAAAAGATTATCTTATTCAGATAGACCAAAAGCAACTGGGTTAGTGTAACTGGAAGATAGATGGGCTAGAGGGGATTTGTTACAGTTATTCAAGATCCTCCAGTATCGAGGATTAACATCTACAGTGGTGTCCCCCAGGATACAACCCACTTTTAAAGCACTCTGCAGTATGCTGCAGCAGACCTACTGAATAAAGCAATGTAATTTCAATGGCAATTAGTCCCTTCGATCATGCAGGAAACTGTGCCATTCACTTCATCCTGGCAGTGTCACATTTTCCTGAATGACAAAAGGGACTAATTGTCATTGAAATTACATTGCTTTATTTAGTAGATCTGCTGCAGCATTCTGCAGAGTGCTGAAAATGCTGCAGAATTGGGTTACATCCTGGGGGATGCCACTGTACTGTATATGGAGGCTTCAGTATATCACCAGAACTCAATCTCTCAGGTCGTATAATAAGCAACTATCAATTTCAAGAGCCAAAGCCAGCAAAAGGAATAACTTATTTATCATAAGGGTAGTATCGGATGGAATAAATTTCCAAGTAATATAGAGAATTCCACATCTCTATCAATTTTTAAAACAAACTTTGGTCAGAGTCGAAATGGCTGTGGAGAGCTTTTGGGATGCTTTGACCAATTATTTCTAATGAATTTGCACAATGCAGATCTGCTGAGAGGCAGTTTCAATGTAGTCTTCCTTTTACACATTTTTGCAATGTGTTTTCCTAGAATAGGCCTGCTGATTGTTATATAGTTAGCCTGGATAGTTCACAGAAGACATGGCATTTTACTTTCTTTTTTTTGGGGGGGGGACTATAAAGTATACTATTCCATAGCACAGTTAATACAGGTACACTTATCATTACACTGATATCCAAAATCCATCCAATTAGGTATGACAAACAGTAAGAAAATTTGACACTCCTAATGTTACACATAATAAATTTGGCATGTCATGTCATATGTACCTTCGTTTCTTTCTATTGTAGGTTGCGATATCCCAGCCCATCTTTTCCAGAGTTCATCTGTAGATCTAAGTGTGCCACAAGTAATCATTTAAACTGATCATGTGCCTTTCGGTTATTTCTATAAATACGTATAGACTATTGCTTAAACACAGCAATAACATGACTTATTTTAAATAAAAATTAAAAGAATATAACCAATTTTTAATCTGGATTGTTTGGCTGGCATTTCATTTAGTCTGAAATTTCTCTGTCTACTTCTAATTACAGAACAACATTCCTACCTTAATCTACCTATGTCCTTGGTAATATTGGTCCCTACTTTATATGCTCAGAGGGATGCTTGCTGAGATAGAACTGTAATACCATCTCTTTCCTCTATGATGTTCATAAATGGAAGCCATATTTCATTAAATGTATCTGTCTGGAGATGACGCTTTTCTGTAAGCTTTTCTTCTGTTTGTATATTTTTGATAATGTCTATCCACTCCTGAACAGTCAGTGGTTCTGGGGTTAACCACTTCCTAGTAAGTGCCTTGCCAGCAGTGGCCAGCAGGACCCCTTGAAATGATTTTTGACTGTTAGTACGTTTCCTCTTAGGTGGAATCCCCAGTATCAGGTGGTCAAAAGAGGGCAGAGTATCCATTCCCATTAACCCTCCATATAACTTTTTCACTTCTTCCCAACAGGGACTAATTATAGAGCAATCCCAAAATATATGATAGTGTGAGCCAACTAGTCCGCACCCTCTCCAGCAAAGCTCTGACCCCATAGGATCAAAGTGTTTGGTTCTCGAGGGAATATTAAAAAATCTACTTATGATTTTCCATCGAAACTCCTTCCAATTTTGAGATGCTGAGGTGTGAAAAACACCCTCCTATAACTTTTCCCATTGCTGATCCCCCAATTATGGGCCTGTCTCCCTTTCACAGCCCTTCTGACACTTCAAGGTCTATCCTCTCCTACCACCCACCTATACCTTTACTAGATTAGACACCAGATGTCCCTCTTCTGGATTGATTACCGCTCTGTTAATTAAAAGTTCTATAGGGTGTGGGTCTTTTTGCACTCTCTGTTTGTTGTTATCCAGGTGTAAAAAGGACACCACCTGGAGGTAGCTGAAAAAGTGAGTTTTAGTTATCACAAATTCCCCTTGAATCTGGGCAAATGTTTTAACCTGACCCTTTGCCATAATTGGGAAAAATGGAGCAGACCATATCTACGCCAGGTGTGGGATGTATGGTCCTGTCTGGGAGGATCAAAGCCATGGTATTTGGAGATCTTTGTTTCATTTGAGAGGGAATGTAGTATGTTAAGCTCCTTTTTAACTTTTCACCATATCATGTATGAGTGTTCCTGCCATGGATTAGACAACCTCGCCTTCAACAAGGTATTTGGCGGGGTGGTGAAATCCACCCGGGACCCTCAATTGTGGTGGTACTGTCCTCCATGTGTACCCAGACATTACCAGGTTCCTTTTGGAGGTACAGTATGCCACCCATGATATGATCTGTGCCATCTCACAGTACAATTTTAAATTCGGTAGGCCCAGACCCCCTGTGACTTTGGTTTCTGGAGAATTTTCCAAGCTACCCTGGGTTTCCCTGGTTCCAAGCAAACCCCCTCAGAGCTTTGTCCAATTTTATCCAGTCCATTTTAGGTATACATAGGGGCAAAGAGCTAAATAAGAACAAAAACCTTGGCAGGATATTCATCCTGATGGACTCTATTCTCCCCAGCAGTGACAATGGCAGAAGATTCCATCTACAAAGGTCCTCACATACCTCTCTTATCAATTTGTTATAGTTAACCTAATATAAACTTGCCAGATTTAGTGGGCTCTGAATTCCCAGATACCTTTCATTGGTGGATACCCACCTGAAAGGGAGTTCCTGTGTCAGTTCCTGTGTATGGAGTCCGCTGACTAATAATACTTCGGTTTTATCCAAGTTAATTTTAAAGCCTGAGATTTCACTATACCTATCCAGAATAGTTGCTAATATAAGGTAAGTTCTCACTGGGTCCCTCAGATAAAACATTGTATCATCAGCACATAGCGAGATACAATTTTCCTTTCCTGCTATTTTTATCCCTTCTAGCCCTGGGTTTCTCCTAATGTGTTCTGCTAAAGGTTCCATACTTCAAGTGAACAGCAATGGGGATAGGGGACACCTCTGCCTTGTACCCCTTTGTATACTCAGTGCTTCTGAGATGGTTCCATTTGCCTTGATCTGTGTTACTGGTGTTTTATATATAGCTCCCATGCAAGTTAAAAATTTCTTCCCGAATCCGAATTTGAGCAGCGTCTCCTGAAGGTATCCCCACCGGAGGCGGTCGAACGCCTTCTCGGCATCTATCATTATTGCGACTTGTTGGACCTTAGCTTGTTTCCCTAGTTGCACTATGTTGAGGCATCTTCTGACATTATCTTGAAGGTGTCTCTGGGGAACAAAGCCTGCTTGGTCTAGATAGACCAAAGCCGGTAATATTTTGTTTAATCTAATGGCCAAATCCTTTGTACAAATCTTTGAATCTATGTTTAATAATGCAATTGGCCTGTAAAAGGCACTGAGTTCTGGGGGCTTTCCCTCCTTAGGGATCACAGAGATCAGGGCTTGTCTCCAAGTGTTTGGGAGTTCTTCTGAGTCTATACAAGAGTTGAACATTGCCGTCAGCAGGGGAACCAACTGCTCTGCAAACTTTTGGTAGAGTTCAGTTATATAGCCGTCTGGGTCGGGGATTTGCCTTTTTTCATTTTTTTATTACTGCTGCCACTTTCGCTGTTGTGAACTGGGCATCCACCGCTGCTCTGTCCCCATCTGAAAGTGTGGGCAAGGTTATCTCTTTTAAAAATGTGTCCATATTTTCATAAATGTTTTCTGTGTTTACCTCATCTGAATACAGAGCAGCATAGTATCCCGGAAAAAAATCCCCTATTTCTTTTGGGGTGTAAACCTCTAATTGTTTTGTGCCCTCTAGTTTTTTAAGTTTTTAATGTATCTCTCGGCTTGAAGCTTCCACAAACAGAAGGCCAACAACCATCCTGCTTTATTCCCCTGCTCATAATATTTTTGGCTTGCAAAACGTAATTTCGCTTCTACTTGTCTGTCCAATATTTCTTGTACATTTTTTTTAACCTGTTGTAACTCCTTATTTTCTTTTCCTTTACCCATCTTTTTAGTTCCTGTTCTAACTGGGCCAGGCATTTTTTTAGGATGGTCTGTTTCTCTGAGATTTGCCTCTTCAGGTGAGATGAGTACGCTATTATCTCCCCTCTTAATATAGCTTTCAAACCATCCCAATACCATGTCCACCCCATTTCTTCTGGTTTATTATGATGTTTATAATCCTCTATAACTGAATCAATCTTGTCCCTTAAATCCCTCCTTTCCAACAAGGAGGCATTAAGCCACCACGTAGTGACCCTATCCCAGTCCCCTATCTGAAGCCACAGAAAGACCGCTGTATGGTCTAATATCCACCTCAACTGTATAGTACAGTCTTGTATCTTATGTCTGTTCACTTGGCTACGCAACCAAAAATCTGTTCTGGAGTATGTCTGGTTCGGGTTTGGATAGAAGGTAATGTCCTTGGTTTGGGAGTTCAAGTCCCGCTAGACATCCACCAGTGCTAACTCTTGGATTCTCTCTTTAACTATTCTTCTCATGATCCCATTGGTGGCCACGTTCTGAGAAGAACGGTCCAACACAGAATTGAGAACACAGTTGAAGTCCCTTCCCCCATCAAGATCATACCCTCCCCTAACTCAGCCACCTTTCCAAAAATATGCTTGTAAAATGAGGGGTCATCTTTATTGGGTGTGTAAAGATTGGTAAGATGTATTTTATGGGAAAACAACTTCCCTGACACAATTACCCCTCTACCCTCACCCCATGATATTTCTCAGGTAATGTCTAGAGGAAGGCCCTTTTAATAAGGATTGCTGTCACTGCCCATTTCCCTTTAGGGTGCAAGGAGTCCACCACATGTCCCACCCATGATCTTATAAGTTTCTCATGCTCCAGGGGAGTAAGCCTTGTTTCTTGTATAAATCCAATATCAATGTGTGATTTATGCAGGTAATGCAAAATCTTTGTCCTCTTTACTGGAGAATTCAGGCCCTGAACATTCAGGGATGTGATCTTAAGAGAACCCATTTAAACTAGGCCCAGAGCCCATCCTTCAGCCCTTCCCTTCATTCCGTTCTTGTAATTCCCTCTGTTGTTTGGAACCTTCCCTTGTCTGAATGCAATGCAGGTGTTGTCTGTTTTAAAATTGGCAATAAGTCTATCTATATCAGCCAAATATCTCATAATTCTTGCACAACAGGTGCAAAATAAAACCATTATGCCCTGTTTCTTTAACTGAGTAGGCACTGGGTTAACTGTCTGTAACTGCATATAAACCATCAACTTTTAACTTTTAAACATTGAACTACTTCCAAGGTTTAACTTAGACTGCAGTGAAAGCTGCTGTAGCTTCTTCAGTCACAAGCTATTCCCACCACCTCTGTGTGCATGCATGGGTAATACAGGAAACAAAAATAGTAAAAGAAAAGGGCCTCTGAAGGCCACTGCTCCTCATATCTGTTAAATTATGTGTAATGTACTGGAAGGTAGAGATACCCCTCCTCCCCCCCTCCTCCTCCCGCCAGCTTTCCAAGTACTTGTGCAATCATAGTCAGGGTCCCCTGTGCTCTGCGGCAGAATTTTCTCAATTCTGTGGCAGGGCTTCTTGGCTTCTGCGGCAGCATTTTCTGATTTCTGTGGCATGATTTATTAATTTCTCTGGCAGAACGCAGTCCTGCCATTGGCTAAATATGTTGTGATGTCATCGATGACATCATATGCTGAGAATAGAGATGGGGCTTCAGGAAAAACGTGATGGAAAAGAAAGCCTGACACTATGGAAAAACAGTATATTTGAAGGAAAATTCACCAAAACCAATGAATTCTGTGGCACTATATATATTCTGTGGCATGATGCAAATTCTGTGGAAAATTCCACAACCGCAGAATCACAGAATTCTAGGGGCCTTGATCACTGTCACTGTCTATATAACTCTCATTATACAGAAAAACCACCAGAGATTTAAATTTAAACTAATGCAAAGTGTCCCGATTAGCTACCACCAAGTTCTGTGGGAAGTGATTACTGAAAAGACCCACTAAGTCCAAAAAGCATCTGGAGTCTGTAAGATTTGTTACCCAGATCAGGTCATGTTCTTCACATAGGGGGGTTTGCTGAGGAGGCCTGGGAAGCGTGATCTGTGTCCTCTCCTGATTTATTCTCTCAGGCTATAAGGTCCTGTATATCCACACTGAGATGCGAGGCCCATGCCACCGAAGTTGGTTGCCCTCTGCGGGGCCTACCTACTCATCTCCATGCAACCTTTGCTATGTTGTGCTCGAGTGTTGCTGCTGGGAAATCTTGGACTCTGAGACCTTTCTTGCCCAGGGTGGGTGCCGCTTCATAGAGGGAGTCAGAGATTACTTGCCCTCTCTCTGTTTATACAGTATTTTGAGACGTGCTAGATAGAGCATTTGCACCTTTAGATTTTTTTCCCTTGCCTGCTTAATAATGTCTCTGATTTGTTTTCTCTGAATATTCAGATAATTGGAAAAATCTTGGTCAAAGGAAAGTCTCTGCCCATTGAGCCTAACCTCCCTCTGCTGCCATGCTGTTTTCAAAATGAGCTGCCTGTTATTGTAATTTAACATCTTTACTATGATGGAGCATGGCCTAGCATTCTGTTCTTTTGGGCAGGGTATCAAGGAGCGGTGAGCCCTCTCGACCATCATGTTGTGCTCCTCTGGTATTTCAAGCAGTGACCTGATAACATGGGAGTATAAAATCTTCCACTGATGAATGTGATTCTTCCATGCCCTTCGGAACTCCGTATATTTGGAAATTGTTCCTGCATGAACGCATTTCTAGGTCATCAATTTTAAGATGCAATTCCTTTTCTCTGGTGAGTAGGTATAATATGGTGCAATCGTGTTGGCTAGATGAATCAGAGAGGTCCCCCACCACTCATTCCACCTCTGAGGTTCACTGGTCTATTTGTTTTATATCGGCTCTGACGTCCACCACCAAGGATTCCACATGGTGCAAAGTTTTTATTGTGCCATCTAGTTTCACCATCACAGCACTGGTATCAAGGGACTCAATGCCACCTTCAGAATCGGCGATGCTAGCAACCAGTGATGGTGGGCGTGAGTCACTCTGAGATGCCTGTGGTCGAGCTATGTCCATCAGCAATTGAATTTTAGTCACCTGTGAATTTCTCCCCTCAGATTTTGCAGCCATAGTGTTACGGTAGGAGTATCTTTGATTTTTACTTTGTTTTAAGTTATTTAGTGCTGGCAGGAGTATTTTAAGCTGCAGTGGCCCACAGAGCGATCAGGGAGATCAGTCGCTCATTCGATGACATCACCGGTAGTCTTATTTTCAGTGGGGCTCTACATCTACGCAATATTATGCTGCATTGCATAAAATCAAAAAACACTGAAAACAATATTTTACATCTGGACTAGGCTGCCCTGAATAAATACATTATAAAAATGGCAAAATCATGACCCCACTGAAAACAAGATATTGCATCTAATCTGGGGCAGCCTGAGTAAATGCAGGGCAAAAATGTGTAAATGAAGATCCCTGTGACAATGAGATGTAGCATCTCCCCTGCGCTATCTAGGATACAAGATATAGGATAAGAAATATGTAAAGGAAATCTACTGTAAACGGAACTTCACTGTATTCACTGACATAAACAACCAGTTTCTTTATTGTTTTATAATATATTAGATTGCAGTATTTATTTCGAATGCTGTGGCCATGAGGATGGTGTATACAGTGTGTGAGTGTGTGTGTGTGTGTGTGTGTGTGTGTGTGTGACCTGTAGCTCAATATATTTTCCCCCAAAAAGCATAGTACAAAATGTCTGCTGATTGCTATGTATTTATTCTGGATAGTTCACAGAAGACCTGGCATATGTCTGAGACAGTACTTATCAGATAGTGTCTGTTTTAAGAGGTCAGAAGAACAGTGTAAATCTTTTTTGGAGATTCCTTGCTGAAAATGGGTGACATTTATGAGGTATGAATCTTTCTTGAAAGAGAATACCTGCCCAACTGAAGCTAGCAGCAAGACAAATTTTAAATGCTAAGTATTTGTGCAAGATGTTGCATTTCAAAGGGAGTAAATAAATCTCCAGTTTAACAGGCAACCAATATTTAACAAGTTGTTTCAGTTTCCTAATGTCCATCTGATAAGCAACTTGGAGTTATGTCGCCAACATTCAAAACATAAAGAAAGGAGTATTTTATTTCAGTTGGCATAGTGATTTGTAGATGTGGAATGATACATTGAAAACTCCAAAAATGTGTTCCACGATACTCCATTTTTCCAGCTACAGACAACAAGATGGCTGTAGGCTCTGCCCACAGCCATAACAAGATTGGACAAATAACTGAATTGGGTAAATACTAGGAGAACAGGTGCCCACTAGGAGTGAGAGACAAACAAATGGGCCTACAGCCTTCTCTTGTCTACAAGTAACAAGTAATATCAAGGAAAGTTGCCCACTGCCCAGATCAAACAGCAACAGCACAGCTCATAATAACACTAAGATAGACTGCTGTAACAAAAATAGAGAAAATTCCCTGGCACTGAATTTCTACAGTGCACTACTTAGATAAATTAACCAAACAGCAGTAAAAAGCAATGCACTCAGGAGTGATTTTCAATAAATAAATAATTTATTGAGCCATAAAGTGCACTGAAGGTAGCGCAAGTTACCAATGAACACTGTAACCCACACAGTTTCTTCATGCACATTTGGAACCAATGGTTCCTTCCTCAAGGGGCAAAGTTTGTGTGCAGCCATCATGGTTATTAAGGTGTCTGAATACAATATTCAATATTTAAATGCATGTAAATATCAAGGCCCCTTATAAATCAGGGTACCCTTAATACAACACTGACTTTTAAATCAATATAAGGTGTCAGTATTTTAATATTGACAATTACATGATAATCCAATCCACCTAGATAACCTAGTGGCTCCTCAAACACTTCAAATTACAACATAGTGACATTATAACTAAATGAATTAATATAACCAAGTGAATTAAAAACATTTTCTGTTTAAGAACAAAAGCCAAGTTGAGAAAAACAAATTACTTGCTCTAGATTACAAGAAACACATCTTTAATCATATAATAACATGCACATTTCAGGTTTGGGCTCATGAAAATTTATGGAAAGCCTGGGAAACATTTTATCAATCTGAGTAGATTGCAATAATAAATATATCTGCAAAATAATTCAAAAACACAGTTATAATGCACTGGCCTGATGGCGCTGAGGGTTGAGGCGCTAGACGTCACACCTTGTGCCATGCCGGTGACCTGGGTTTGGAAATGGACTTGGGTTGCTTGAGAGTCAGCCAGGTGAAGAAGAATTGAGCATCCGTAGACAGCTCTCCTTTCTCAGGGAGGGGGATTAGCACTGTGTGCTGTAGTCTGACACCCAGGGGTGGCTGGGTGTCAGCACAGGTGCACAGCCACACACAGGCCTGTGCCCACATCCAGGGCACTAGGCTGTCTCTGCAGAGGTGGAGTCAGTCACCCCACTCATTGCACACACATGGGCTTGGGGAAAAAAATCAGGGGAAAGCCAGGAGCCGACATGACCCATGATGGTCCAGTGGTCCAGGGGAAGGAGTTAGCCGATGCTCCTCACCCTGGCCTGCCGTGGAGGGCAATCTGTAAGGGAATCTTGGGGGTCGGCAGAATGGAGGACAATTGGAGCTGGAGAAGGAGCCTTCCGAGGGAGGCCTGTAGCCACCTGTCAGCTCCACAGAGGAGGCAGCATGTGTAAATTAAAAGAAAACACAGTTATAATAAATATTTACAAATACTGTTGACACACGTACAAAAAAATGTATAATGACAGAGCACTTGTCAGAGAATGCCATGCTATCAAATATTCAAAATCCCCTATAGGGATTAGTTTTAGCTACATATCATAACTTAAAAGTACAACTACAGAAATTAGCATAAACAGCAATTACAAAAAATTAATAAAATCTAAAAATTCCTTTAGTCCCCATGGGGCAAGGCTGTGCAGATGGAAAATCCACCATGTCTCCCTCCAAAGTAGTTTATTCAGCATATCTCCCCCTCTATGCAATTTTGGAACAGTTTCTGATGCCACAAAATTTAAACATCATTCTAATCACGGCATTCTCTGTAATGGGCACCAAGTGCACTCCTGTTATCACAGTTCCTAGTATCATGGATGTGCTTCAGCATTTTAACTCTCAGCTGCCTGGTGGTCCTACTGACATAATTTTTTGGCAGAAATAACAGGCAGTATAAATCATAAATTCAGTGGAACAGCCAACAAATTCTCTCACATCCACTGATTTTTCCACATTGCCCACTGTGATATGTTTACCCTGCCATGTATATTTGCATGTGCATCCATGTCATTTGCATGCAAAAAATTAATCGCGGTCAATACAGCATTTGCAATACAGCACGAGCATTTTCACCTAATGAACTTCTCAGTGCTACAATATCTCAGTGTGATCTCGACTGCACCTTTAATCCCTTTTAATACCCCTCTGTAAGCCATGTCTCTACTTATGTCTGTACCTATCCAATTAAATCTTCTCTCTCACTGTATGCAAATTTTCCTTAATAAAAGTACCTCTGTTAGGCACGGCAGCCTACATAGAGAAAACATGCCACTGCATTTCATCCTGAGCACCAGAGGGCAGCCGCTCTTCAGTCACGATGGCTACCTGCATTCGAGCATCTGAGAAACAGTGACTTTTACATAGCAAATGGCGACCAACTGGCCCCGCTGCTTGACTATTTTGAGGACACATGGATCAGGAGGCCAGTTGGTCATCGTGGTCGTCGTAGACCACTGTTTGCAATAGATTTTTGGAATTGCTATGATGCTGTAAAGGAAGGGTTGCCAAGAACAATAAATGCTGTGGAGGGCTGGCATAGAGGGTTCAACAGTCTATTAAGTGCAAGTCATCCAACCATATGGAAACTAATTAAGGTACTGAATGTAGAACAGAACAGCATTGAGCTTAAAATAGAACAGTACATTTCAGGGATGGAACCACCAGCACCAAGAAAAAAATATAGGGACACATCGAAAAGAATCGCTGCTGTTGTTGCAACTTATGGAAACACTGACCACACTGATTACTTAAGGGGAGTCACCCACAACTTTCAGCTACAAGTGTAACACTTGTGCCTATGATGCGATCCTCAAAGAAATTATATTGGAATATGCATCTTGTTTTAATTTATTTTCAATAAAGATTGACATTTTAACTTATCAGAAAATGACACAATGAACTAAAGAGAACTAAACTGGTCCCCCCAACCTCAGAGAAAATGAAGCTTCCCACATACACTGGACGTCTAATGAACTGTGGACTCTGCACTACTAGTGATGTAATAGCACACAGAAGCAAGGTAAGGTGCCAAGTTTATATTGAATGCTAAGTTTTGGTGTCTATTTTGGTGTCTATTTAACTGAATCAGTGCAGTTTTAGCAGAATGGTAGCGTGAGATCCTTCAAAGTCTTTTTCAGCAGAGCGGTATAATGAGATCCTGGGTAAAGCGTTGTGTTTACTGAGTGCTGTTATGTGGAGTTTGTTCAATTTACTTATGCTGTACTGTTTTAGCTGAATTTTTTTCATGGTGTTGTTTGTGCTGAAATGACGTGCTATCTTTGCATACCATGAATATTTTTCATAGAAGAAAGCCAGTGGGTTTCCTTGGTAATAAACTATTAATTTTGGGTTCCACATAGTGGCTGTTGGCAAGAAGATCCCCCAAGTTTTGTTCCCTGACATAAGAGAGCAGGGTTTTTCACCCACTGCATCCCTTACTGTGGGATCTATTAAAAGTAATTGTCAGTGCCGGCCCGGTGGCAATGAGGGTTGAGGTGCTGGACACCACACCTCGCACTACGCCAGCGACCCGGGTTTGGGAACGAGCCTGGGTCATCAGGGGTTGGCAGGGGAGGAGAAGGATCATTAGATCCGTAGGACTGCTCTCCTTTTCCGGGAGGGGGGCGGGTGCCTTGGTGGCCTAGTGGCCTGTAGTGGTGGCTGGGGGCGACGGCAGGCCATTGGCAGACATGGGGGGATGTGCTGTGACCGACGCCGGGAAGGGGCATGTGCGGTAGCATGCGCGCTCCTGTCCCTTACTGTCATTGCATGCCACAGATGTCCACGGAGGCAAGAAACAGGGAAAATATAGGCACCAGTCGCGGCGGCTTGATGGCCATCTCCACAGGGGACTTGCTCGGCGCCGGGGTGCGTGGCTCTACTGGATCCTGTGTGGGTGCAAGAGTGCGAGGGGAGCTCTCCACCTCCCCACCACAGTGGGCAAGCCATGGGGGTATGCCGTGGGCCCAAATGTGGAGCTGAAGGTCCCTGGGATGGTGGCCGGAAACCTCAAGAGGATGCCTGGAAGCGTGAGGTAAGCAGACTGGTGGCTAGGGAAAAAAGTACTAACAAAAAAAAATAAATAAATAATTGCCAGTTTCTTTGGACAGTTTTTCTGACCTGTGAAGTAAGGCATTCGATTTTGTTACAGAAGTGACCCAGTTCTGGTTTTTATTGCTCCTTCTTATTTTAGGTGTTAAGAGTGTCTCTCTTGGAGTGTTTGCTGCTCTCCTGTAGGCTTTATTCAAAACCCTATTTGAGTACCCACATTCACTAAATCTTTTCTTCAGGTCTTCAGCTTGGGCTTTAAATCTATCCCCTGTGCAACAGTTTCTTCTAAATAATTCATGTGAACTGTCCCACAGGAGTACTGGATATCAAGCTTGGGGGATGGGCACTTCCTGTGTGCAGCACAATGTTTCAGCTGTGTCTTTTCTGAATGTATTTGTCTGGATCCAACAATTACAGTCCACTGTAAATACCTGTAGACTAGTCAGAGATTCAATGGTATTACTATCCCACATACAAGTGAATCTCAGGTTAAAATCATTAACATTAAGTCAGGATAGGAATTTTGGTATATCTTCTTCAAAACCAGACCAAATGCACATAATGTCTATAAATCATTACCATCTGACAGTCTCCTCTAGGTGTGGATTACACTCTGCATTCAAAATCAGTTGTTCCTCCCACCAGGCAAAGTACTGATTTGTGTGGGTTGGGGCCCTTGTGGTCCTCATCACTGTTCCTTGGACTTGGTGGTAGAATACGCCATCAAAAGAAAATTAATTATGATGCAAAATGCAATCCACAGCCTGGAGAAGAAAGCCAGTTGGCACTGCTGGGGTACAACCCTGGGTCCTCAAAAGACAGTGTTTTATTGCTTCAATCCCCAAAATGCATGGTGCACATCTAAGCTGATCTGGCCACTCCAAAGAGCTTCATTAACCGATGAATCAAGTTTATCTTTAAATGTTAATATTGGGACTCCTGGGAGAACTGAATAGCTGCTACTCTAGTATCTCACAACTATCTATTTCTGCCTGGTAACTCTCCCTTGACAGCACCACAGCACTTCCACCCGTATCTGCTTGTTTAATAACAATTGCATTCAGTTGGCTAGGTTCATCCAAGGCTTTTTTCTCCTGGGTGGAAATGTTGTGGTAATAGTCAAGGGAGTTGGCCTGTTTAAATATGTCATCTATGTCAGTATTCACAGCTTTTTGAAATGCAGAAACAACTAGTAACTGGCAAGCAGAGAGGGTGAAAGCAGATTTGGGTTTAAAGCCAGGATTTTGATACTGTCTCACATTTTGTGCTACATTTTCACTGCTTACACCGTGATTAGCAACATGATTACTACTCTGTTCATTTTCCATCACAGAGGTCACAACGTACATGTTAATATCAGCTTCCCCGATGTTCAGTTCTAAGAGCTGTTACCATGTAATTGAGTCTTCTGAACACAATTCTTTCTTTCTATATACATGTTTTGGCTTTTTTCCCATTTTCTCCCCGTTGTTTCCCAGAACCCTGGCAAACACTGCAGTGCGTGCATGTGGAGGTGCACACACACTCCAGGCGCTGGCTCAGTCCCTTCTGCCCCACCCCTGGCAATTACCAGGCTCCCCATAGCCCGAACTACCATCTGTCCTTTACTGGGTGGCAGACAAAGGCCAGGGAAACCCCTCATCCCTACTGGGAGAGGAGAACTGTCTCACGGCAGCTCTGTCCTGCTCCTTGCCCTCCCCCTCTGCTGACCCGGGCTCATTCCCGAACCTGGGTCGCTGGCATAGTGCGAGGTGTGGCATCCAGTGCCTCAACCCTCAGTGCCACCAGGCTGCCTTTTTTTTTTCTATATACATTCTGACCACAGTTCGTCAAAAGATTGCTCCAAATTTATATCAGCGACTTCAGTTAGTTCTTGTTTTCATTTAATGCCAGCAAATTAGGATCTTTCTCTTTTAAATGAATTCTCAAGTTAATCTGCCTATACAATTTGAACAGTTCCACTGACACATGAAAATGGTCAGGTTGTAGTGTTGGAACAAAGTTTAATCCATTGGATAAAACTTGAAACTGCATCTCTGTCAAATCAACATGAGATAGGTTTAATATTTATTTTTAGCACCATTCTGGCTGACTTCCTGATTTTTGTGGAGGTTGTGTTTTTCCTTTGGCTACACCTTGTTTTTCTTTGCCTTTGTTTTTATTTTGTTTTTTTTCCTGTGGGGGACCATGTGTTGTTAACAATGTTGTTTTGGCCCCTCTCCTTCTAAAAAAAATTATACAGATCTCTCTGGACTTGAATTAATTAAAGATTCTACATCACTCTCTGAGCTATGAGTCTGTACATTTATTTTTTCTTCATCTGTCTTGGCCAGTATATTTTGTTCCTGCTTCTAGATCAATCCCTAATCATACTTTCAGTCACCTCCTATGAGTACACCTGGTCCCTCTCAAAATCCTTGAGATCCCAGATACATTTTTGTTTCTTTCTGGCAGAATCATCCTTCTTAAATACTTCAACTTTTTCTTTAAATTTATTCTCCAAATCTTGATAATCCTGATTTTTGGGATATATATTGAATTCTTCCTTAAAGGGTACCTAAACAAGCAGTTTTTTAACACTGCAAACTCCAGAATCTGCGATGTAAAGGCTGCTGTTTATATTTATGCTAAAACTGCATTCATGTAAATAACATAAATGAAGTGTCATAGTTCTTGAAAAATGTAAAGATCAGCCTTTCACTGTCAAAACACAGCCTTACTTTCTCCTTAAGATGTCTCCCAAGTGTGTTAAGTGATGAGTCATGATGACATCATTGGAGCCAGAGGCAGAGACCCACATAGCTCCCTATAGTGCTAACTAGTTCTTCTTTCCCTCTTTGTTTTGAATTGTTTTACCAGAATGATCAACACCGTGTGTTAATAGATGGATTATTTTGATCAGTACACATGTTAGGCTATAATTTTGTTCATTTTGTTTACTTTAACTTGCTGAAAATATTTTCCATTCCAGCTGACTTTCTCTTTGACAAACCGCAGTACAGTACAACACTTCAAATACCTGATGATCTAGTGGTTATGTGATGCCCTGAATTTCTTTTTAACCAGGAGAGACACACTAATCTGAAATCATGTTTACAGGTGTGGCCTGGGAGCACAAGGAAGTTAAGTGACTTGCTCAGGGTCACACAGAGAAGTACTGGTCTGGTCCAATTCCAAAGCTCATGCTTTCTTGTTAATTCACAAATAAGCTTCACTTGTATTCTTTTTCCATGCGAACCCCCTGCACCTAGCCTGCCTTCTGTTGAACACCCCACCATACCCTATCCTTAGTACTGCCTGGGGTCGCATATGAGCTTGCAGTCTCGTGAAGAGAATTATCACACCTCAGATTGTAATCTTGTACCTCAGAGAGTTGTGCACATCAATCCCAATACACTTCATCAGCTGGCACTGTTAAAAAATGCCTCCCAAATCACTCTCCAGTCCACTTTCTCAGTGTTTGACTTCTGCTCCCACAGTAAACATTGAGTGGATCACCACCCTTCTGCACAGTGAAGGCAATATGTACCATTCCCCTGTTGTGTTTTTTCCTGCCTCATTAACCAATGACTAGGTCTTCCAGGAGGGACACGCAATAAGCATCAGGACACACCAGAAAAAAATGCTGTTTATGCCCTCATAAGGGATGCACTTACTGTGGATAACAATATTGTTAGCGGGAAAGGCATAGTAATGCCTTGAGTGAATCCACCCGACTTCCAGTGTCAGTCTGCTCCTTTATCTGTGATCTGCAGTACTCCACAGTTCAGTTCCCAGCAATTCTTCTCCAGTACTTTTCAGTGCCCTACTCCACAATGTGAGTTGGCTGGCTACCATCCTTCCAAATCTTGAATGAGCAATACACAGCTCCCTCAATACTGTCCTAACAAATGTCAGCACCCCACCACCACCACCACCTAAGGGTAATCTCCCTACACTGAATTCAAGTAACAGTTTAGGTGCAGCCCTGCCACTCTGAGTATTTGTCATGACTGGCTGCTGTCATCTACAATCAAGTAGTAAACATGGTGCTGGCAGCCCCGCATTTCAGATCTCACAATGATCGACTTAGCGTCCCCCTTCCTGTCTTCTGCTAACCGGAATATAGCTGTACCCTGCTGGAATGGCCTCTTCAGTCCCTCTCTGGCATTCATTCTTCTCACCTGCTCCCCACACCAAAAACTGGTGAGCTCACTACCCTTCCACATCATGAATGCGTTTAGTACATTCTCCCATGTTATTTTTACATATTAATAATAAACACGATCTTCTGGTAAGCCAGGCTGATAGCAGCATGGCACAAGGGGAAAAATAGACTTTCCTGCCCATATAAGATCTAAGCCACCTATAATTAGGCACTATTAAATGACGTGCATAATGATGCACACACCCGTCATTTAATAGTGCCTAATCAAAGGTAGCCTAGATCTTTTAAGGATAGGAAAGCCCATCATTCTAAATGTTCCATGCTGCTATCAGCCTGACTTACTGGAAAAATTTGTTTATTTTTGATATGTCAAAAACCCCAGGGACTGTACTACCTGCATTCATGATGCAGAAGGGTGATGAGCTCACCAATTTTTGGTGTAAGGAGTAGTAGTGAAGAATGAATACCAGAGGGGGACTGAGAAGGCCACTCCTGCAAGGTACTGCTATAATCAGGGAAGGGGGAAGACAGAAGGGAAGAAATATGAGCAGATCACTGTGAGAAATAAGATGTGGGGCTGCCAGCACCATGATCACTACCTGACCCCATTTTCCTGGCCAACATTCCGCTTCCCATAAAACCAGTTCATGCAATTGTCCAAGGCTGTGTGTGGGTTTTAATGTGTGAAATAGCTGCCACTACACATTCAGTCACTTCACTACCAGTCTAGCATTGCTTGTAATGCACTTTGGGATACAATATGTATGAAAAGCACTATATAAATGCTGATGTTTATTATTATTATTATTATTTCCCATGGCAAGACAAGCATATTTTTGATTTCTGAGAAAGTATGAACTCTGGCATTGGACTACACAAGAACTTTTCTACAAACAAGTGGTGGATCTAGGGGTGGTGAAGGGTGTGGCTGCAACCCCCTCCCCATTGTAACGTACTTGCTTGCTGCTGCTGCATTTCACTTTATTGAAGAAGTCTGATTTATTGATTGTACACGTTTACATTCAAAACTGTGGATTACATTTGTAGGTTCTGTCAAAAACGTACTAGAAAAGAATAATAGCAGAAAATATAAAGGTTTAATAAAAATGTTAAAAAGTGCATATCAGGTATGCACACCACCCCAGCACCCCCCTTGTAGCATCCTGGATCCACCATAACCACTAGACCACCAAGTTATTTAAGATTTGTACTGCACTGTGGTTTGCCAAATAGAAAGTCGGTTGGATTAAAACACAATTTCAGCATGTTAAAGTAAACGAAATGAACAGAACCATAACCTAACATGTATATTGATCTAAATAATGCACATGGTTTTGATAATTTTGGTGAAACAATTCTATACAAAGGGAAAATAGAACTAATTAGCACTATAGAGAGCCATATAGCTCTCTGACTCTGGCTGCAATGATGTCATCCCGTAACACATTTGGCAGCCATTTTAAGAAGTAGGTAAGGCAGTTGTTTTGAACTTGGAAGACTGATTTAACATTTTTCAAATGCTTTAGAACTGCATTTAGATAAATTATATAAATGTAGTTTTAACATTAATGAACACAGCAGCCTTTCCTTTAGTCCCCTATGAAGTCAGATTTTTGAATAGTGCTCCCTCGCTATAACGAATGAGTCAGGAGCCAAGTTCTTCATTCGTTATAGCAGCGTGTTCGTTATATCGAGGAAGCATGTAAAAAAGAAAATACATTACCAGCAAGTAAAACACCACTTTGATTTAGTAAATTCATTTTTATTCATTACTGAGTTTAGTTTAAAAAGTAAAACAATAATTAAATGCAGGTTCATTCGTAACTGTTAGCTGATGGTTTCATAAAACCAGTAATCTTAGATTGTTTACATTTTTTGGCCGCAATGTCTCTCATATGCGATATTATGTTTCTCAGCTGCAATACCTTAATCATATCACTGTCCTGTGTCTGCAAATAGTGGAGCCCTGCTTCCATCCCCCATATCGCCACTGCATAACTGGGTACTGTGACTTCTTCCATGTCTTCATCCTCAGAGCGATCGTTACTCTGCTCGACATGCTTCACCGCATTGACTATCTCAGAGTCTGCAATCGACTTTGACATCTGCACTTCATCATCGATGGACAGCCAGTCATCGATGGCCGAGGGATCTGGTGTGTCCAGCAAGCTCAACTCTGCTGCAAGAGCAGCAATCTCAGGTGAGTCATCTTCAGCATCTTCTTGGGTGTTTTCAGGGTTGCAAAGCTGTTCTCTGATGTCCAAAGTCATCCAAGCATTTCGACTATGCGCATAGGTCACAGGCAGGGATGCCATCGAGACATGAAGGAAACATCTTGGGCTGGCGAACTTCCCTATACACAAGGGCAGCAGTTTGTGGATTCCTGTTGCGTTCGTACAGAACATGTAGGTTACCCTGTGCTTTGCAACCTTGAACCCCTTGTATGCGTTGATTTCATTCTTACTAGCCAGTGTCACATCAGGGAGGCATCTCCAGAACAGGCCAGTCTCGTCACAGTTGTACACCTGTTCTGGAGTGTACCCCACCCTTGAACAAAATGTCTTGCAACTTTGGTAGAAATGCCTGGACTGCTGCATCATCACAAGACCTTGCCTCCCCTGTAATGCACACATGGCGAATTCCATGCCTCCGCTGGAATGCCATAGCCAGCCTGATGATGATTTGAAATTGTACTCCTCACCATGAATATCTTTGGCAAACTGCTCTGCCTTGCTCTTCACAATAGAGCCAGACAATGGTACCCCATGAGCGCACTGCTGCTCAAACCAAAGCCGGGTTGCTTGGTCAATTTCGCCCTCCTCATCACGCCTTAACTTTTTTCGAGCCATCCCCTGGGTCTCTGAGCACTCATCAGCAAACGCTCGGAGGGCATTCTCCTGCTTCTGCCAAGTACATATGGTGAATTTTGAATAACCACTCTCAAAAGACAACTTAGTCAAGCTTTCACCACCTTTCAGGCGGTCTAGAATTGCCAGCTTAGTTTCGACTGTGTAGCAGGATCGCTTCATTTTGCATGCCATACAGCTGCAGGATGCCAGCACTGTCTTATAGGCAGTGTGTAATTGATAATTGCAAGTTAACTGCTGACACGTCTATCAGTTAGAGAAACTGGATCGGGAGCCATCACCCTGATTTGTAATAAGTGGGATATTGTTATAGCGAGATTTGTTATAGCGAGGGAGCACTGTATGTTGTCAAAATGTTGTTCAGGTATCCTTTAACGGCTTCTGTTTCCTTCAAAACTTCCATTAAGTTCATGTCATCTTCCCTAATTAACAAAGTCAATAAGATAAAGCTGCAAGCACTTAACACCTTTTCCCACTCTGTCTTTCTCCTGAATTTGTGAGGATCCGTAGAGGGGATTTTTAATAGTCTCAAGACTCTAGGAATTTATTTCACTTCAATATATTTACTGAGGCTGGCTCTGTTATACATGAGTCTAGTCTCATCACTAGGTGCATGTTACAGTTTAAAGAACAGGCTTTAGATATCTAAAATTCCAGTTTCACTAGAATTAACAGTATCTGCAATCAAACAGTTGTTCAGCTCTTAGTCGTTTTGCTCCTTCGTTTGTGGACAAAGTTTTGTGCTGGTCTTCCTGTTGCAGTCCAGATGATCTGGCTCCCAGTTCTGGATCCATGCTACAAGCTGAGAGGATTTTCAATGCTTCTTAGATGTGCTTTAATTAAATGAAAGGAGGCATGTTAATCAGAGATAAAGCACACTGTTTTACTGCGTGCCGAGATGCACGTGACTTTTTTTCTCCAGTTTGAATAATGCCATCAGAGGCACACTGATCAAATGAAATGCATCTGGTAGCTCATCAGATACTAGGCATATTGTTAGTTCAGCATATTGTCTCCTGTACTTGGCTCACATCAGGATATCCGACTGTTCTTTTTTACCTCACTTCTATTTAATGCCAACAGAGATGCGCTGATCAAATGAAGTACACCTGGCAGCTCACCAGAAACTCAGCATGCTATCTCCCAATAAAATAACAAACAGTGCTCACAATTATATGTCAAAGCATTTCACCAAGACAATAATAACATTTTAAATCATCCGTGGATATACCTCCCGCCAAGACATATCCGACTCATTGTTGTAACTCCTAGGCTCAAACAAGCATTTGTCAATGCTGAATGTTTGCTGCTTGCATTGCTGTTGTACTAGGTCTTTCTTGTGTACATTTTTATTATATATTTACCCAGGATAGACCAGATAAGATGCAAAATTTTATTTTCGGTGCTGTCCTGCTTTTACACATTTTAAATTGTATTTACCAGGGATAGGTCAGCTGAGAGGCAATATCTAATTTTCAGTGTGCTCCCATATTTTGACTTCAAATTTCCAACAGTCTTTCTATGACCTGATGTTATGATCAAGACAGGTGGAATGTTTTAAATCCCATATGAAAGGTGATTTTGCAGTGCGACTGTGAAAACAAGTTTCAGTGTGGCTTTGAAAATGACACTTGTCATGTTCAGAAGGTGGGGTAACACTAGACATATGTTGAACGGTAGGGACAAAATCTGCAAAAATAAAGTTATAAGTACACATTAGAATAATTCAATATTTCTTCATAACTTACAGTAGTTTGTTTTTTATATTTTGACCACAAATTTTCAACATAATCTTTTTATGACCTCTCCTTCTGAACATAACAGATGTCATTTATAAAATAGTGGCCAAAATGTTATTTTGTGCCACAAGTGTGTGTAACCACCCAGTCCCCTGGAGTTACTAGAATCCTATCAGTATTAGTGTTAGGCAGGTAGAACAGGCAGCTGGTAAGGAACTCATTAGGGGCTTCTTACATAATGACATAATTGTTTACTCAGCTAGCCTGAGGGAAGAATGATTATGTCATTTGGAACTCTCACAGCAGCATAACCATTTCTGTGTCAGCTGCTCTGGGGAAGTTTTTAGAATGTTCAGTGAGTCTTTGTTTGACAGTGAGAGTGGCACGAGCTCTGCCAGTGGGAAGCATGTCTAGGGCCCTGTGTTTCTCACCCTATTTTGGATTACAATTTCCAGCTTCCAGTGAAGTGGTGGAAACCTTTCTTCAGCAGGATTCCTTGATTTTCACTCCAGAGAAGTGGAAGGGACTGCTAGTTCAGGGGATGCAAGGGGCAGTCCCCTGAAGGTCCTTGTGTGTGTACAGCTGCCTTTGAAAAAGACTTTGTGAGAGACAATCCTAACAAGCTACCAAGGGAAAGATGCTTTCTGTGTTGTTTCCATGCCTAGAGGAAGGAGCAATAAGTCTATGAGTACAAAGGAAAAAGCGAGGGAGCTTTCTGGGTTGTTTCCATTTCTAAAGGAAGGAGCAACAATTCTGTAATTACAGAAGGAAAATGGAACTTTCTGGATTGTGCCCATGCCTTAAGGAAGGGACAACTAATCTGTGGAAAAGGTTACTTCACGGGTTGTTTGCATGCCTAGAGGAAGGAGCAACTATTCTGCGAGTACTAATTTGGGAGACAAGTTCTCCATTTGGGAGTTTGTTCTGTGGTGTGTGTGTGCCCATAGATAAGACTAGATTGCACCTCTCAGTGCACCTTGTTCACCCAAGTGAGTAAAGTGAAGTTCGCAGTCTTTAGCATTTCAGTGGCGAATGTGTGATGTAACCCTGAAGGAATGGCAGAGACTGACAGTTGGGGGTAAAGGGTGGAAGGAACACCATTTGGAAACTTAAAAGGCAGAGCTAACTGATTCATGGAAGGGGACTAGTTTAACTTGAGCAAAGGCCATTGCTGTGGGATGAGGTGTGTGGCACAGTCCACAAGCATACACCTATTTGGGAAAGAAGATTTTCTGAGTGTGTGGCCCAGTTCCACAAGTATACACTCAGGGAAATGGAAATGTGTTTGGGTGTGTGGCACAGTCCAGGAGCATACACCATGGGGAAGAGAAAGACATTGTTTCTGTGGAGAACTGTACTGCCTAGCAAGGATAATTCTGGAAAATATACCTGTTTGCTGTGACAGACCCTTGGGGGTCCATTGATACTTTAGTAACATCGGTTCAATAAAGCCATACTGCAAAATTACAGCTGTTGTTTTGGACATTCTGATCCTTGATTCTGTGTGGAATTAATGGCGCCCCCTCAGCAGTTAGGTCTAGCATACGCCTAGCATCCTCTCCCCTGGTCCTAGCTGTAGTTACAAAGGTTCATTTTTAGTTCTTGTACCCCCACCCCCCCTTCCTCTAGATAATGAGCCTGGTATACAACCTGTCGCTAAGGGTGGTACCAACCTTAGAATTCTGCAAAAAGTAAGTGGTATGTCATATGTGGGTACTAATCCTGTTTTATGGGGGGTGTCCAACTTATCAAAAGTGGCATAGGGGTTACATGTGTAAACACATTTTGATCAGGATTTGAAATATGACAGCTGTTACGTTATTGAGGTGATATGAAAAAATAGCTATGTTGAAAACTCAGGGTCAACATATTAAAAATTACTAAAGTTACAAGCATGCATTGAAAAATTTCAATATACGCTCATAACTTTGTTGTTTTTCATATTTTTACCTCACGAATAAGGGCAGAGAAAACTTTCAAATCCTGTCTGAAGGGTGATTTTGCACCACAAGTGCAAAAACACATTTTGGCCAGGATTTGAAAAATGGCAGCTGTTACATTCATGAGGTGGTGTAGAAAAATGGCTATGATGAAAATTTGTGGTCAAAATATTGAAAATTACCGGAGTTCTAAGTGTGCATTGTTCAATGTAGCCTCACAACATTGTTGTTGTTTTTTTAATATTTTTACCCAAATTTTCAACATAGCTTTCTTATAATCCCACCTCAGAATAAGGGCAGAGAAAATATTCAAATCCTGCCTGAAAGGTGATTTTTGCATAGCAACATCAAAATCACCTTTCAGGACAGATTTGCATAATTGTGCTACCCTTGCTCATGAGATGGGGTCCCAAAAAGCCCATGCTGAAAATTTGGGGAAAAATATTAATAAATGACCAAGTTATGAGAACAAGTTCAAAACCCATTGAAATACATTGAACCACATACCTCATTTACTCAGTTCCATGTCCGGCATTGATGAGTGAATGTGTCTCCGATCCAGAGAGGACTACTGTGTTGGACCACCAGTAGGTAGGTAGGTAGGTAAGTAAGTGGTGGGAGGGGTGTGGAGTGGTGGGTGCTGAGTGGGAAGATCAGGCAGGGGAGAGTAATGCCGGCAGTGTGCCAGCAGCAGCAGCAACAGACATTGATGGATGTTGTTTTTCTTTTTTTTTTTTACAGGTGTATAAAATTAAAAAAGACTATGAGGGACAGTTTTCTTTATTTCAGGTATTGACACTGGGGATTGGACTCCCCAGTGTCACACAGTTAGAGATGTGCAAAATTAGGAAATTTCAGTACACAAAATATTTAGCGAAATTTGCACGTTTCGTGAATATTTTGCGGGTGCGAAATACAAAATTCTGCCAGCGAAATGCAATGTTTTGCCCACGAAATGTGAAATGTCACCCATGGAATGGTGAAATTCAGGTGAAATTTTGCAGTTTCAGGTGAAATTGGACACTTCCCGGTGCAATTCCACATTCTGCAGTGAAATTTCACAATTCCGCACACAGCGTAACATTTCACAGAATGGTAGGATCACACAAAATGTTTTGCATGGTGAAATTGCTGGTTTCGTGTCAATTTCATTGGCGAAATTTAATTTCACAACATCTCTACGCACAGTGAAAACGGGTAGGGTGGTGGGTACCAGCTGGCACCAGGGATTGGCCAACCCAGTGTTAGAAAATTAAAAAGTAAAGGTTCGGGGGAGTGAGGTGGTGGGTGCTGAGTGGGAGGAGGGTAACAACAGCAGTCTGCTGGTGGTGACAACAGACATTGATGGATAGTTTCCTTTTTTACAGGGTGTGTAAAATTAAAAAAGACTGAGGGAAGGTTTATTTTATTTTAGGTACTGATATTGAGAATTAGGCACTCCAGTGTCAGTTTTATTTTTGGTAGCACCGGGAGTGGGCTCCCTGGTGTCTCACAGTGAAAACGGGGGGGTGTACAAGTACCTGGCACCGGGGACTGGGCGCCATAGTGTTAGAAAATTGAGAAGGGAGAAGCAGTGGGAGGTGGGAGGGATACTTGGTAGAGGACAGGAGGGATTGTTTTTACATTGGTGGGAAGACTACAGCAGGCTGATCATGGCGCTGATAAGCCCCCCCCTCTCCCTTTGCCCACCCATCCCCTCTCTATGGACTCACTCATACCTTTGGCCACTGGCCCCTGCCCCCCTCACTCTTTTCATCCCTGTCTGACAATGGCACCTTCCAGCCAGCTTCCTCCTGACTTCTTCCTACCAAGTATACCGTTTCACCATGAATTCTGATAGAAGTTAGCTAGTGTTGTTCTACTTCAACATGTTGACTGAACTATTTATGTACAAGTAATCTGTATGTTATGACTGTTACCATTGTTTACCATTGTTGTATGTTACCCCCCATCCTCCGACATGGAACCTTTGTAAATGAGCAGTTCCTGTTCAAAGGTACTTGTAATCCTAGAGTTTCATAAATAAAATAAATAAGCTCTGCTTGCCGGGTAGCTTATGTAGATCAAAGGAAAGACTGTCCTATGATTCAGGAAGCTCTTTTCTTTAAACTACATAAAGATTCCACCCAGCAGGTCCAGAGGAGTGTCATGATCAATCTGGCTGATAGTTGGACTGACACTGTCGAGCCCCTTGCAGACTGCCTTGCATTGGACCTACAGGGACACGCCTCTCAAAACCCATTACCATATGTTTGCTTTGCACAAGAGTGTACATAAAAAGGGCAAACACTGACTCCAAGAAAACAACAATCTGATTATTCAGACAGGTTGTGGCTCATGCTCTGGGGAATTGTAACATTTCAGGTCCCAGCCCTTGTCATGGGCTCTGGACGCAGCCATGACCAGGCTCAAACATCCAGCTGTTGCCCCGTCCTGTAACCTGCCCAGACTAGCTCAACTTTGGGACACAGCTATACATCTTACAGACTCTTCTTGTGGCCGCCTGATTGGTCCCTCGACCATCAACCACTCCAGCAATTGGACACTGCTGAGCTCTGAATTCCTGCGATTGGCTGCCTTTGAATTCCCTGCTATTCTGCTTCCTTACAACCATGGCTCCTCGGCTGCTGGTAATTACTTGGGACTGACTGTCTGCTGACTCTTTTAAATTTAAAAAAAATATATATATATATCATCTGTCTACTACCAGCTAAGGAATTTAAGTCTTTGTTTAAAACTGTGTCTTTAAACATTAAAAACTTATCTGTCTGCTAGTTGTTAAAGGAATTTTTAAGTCTTTATTGCTCAAAGTTAGCTCATGCCACAACATTGAAATAGCTAATTGTGAAGTGCTGCTCTAGCAGAACTGTGGGGTTTCTAAATATAAATGGTTGTGCTGCTAATCTTTGAAATTGTGTGCTTAAACTGTTTTCTCCCTACTTTCCTGTCACTTACCCTGAATTCCTGCCCTGTATCACTCACCTACCTGTAACTTGATTTTATTTCTCTGCCTGCTCTATATTCACTCGTCCTACCTGTTACCTGATTTTCATTTTTTCTTGTAAAAAAAACACCTTCCACCTCTCCCAACTCAGAGTTGCACGCTCAGCGTGCCCATCCCTCCTCCTGTTTTCACTCATTTCTGCCCTCTCATTTAACTCTTCTGAGCCAAGAGCTTGCTTCTTCCACCCTCCTTTTGTTCTGATATCTGTGCTTGGCACCTGCAGCCAGACCTACCCCCACCCAATTTACCTTACTCTCCTGTCCCTTCTTAGCCTTCTCACCTCCTCCCCTCGCCTATTGTTTTTTCAGCCCCCCCTTGAGCTACACCCCAAGGACCCTCTATATTGTCCTAACCACCTCGCCCTCCTCCCTTTCAGGTTCCAGCCCTTGGCATGGGCTCTTGACGCGGCCTTGGCCAGGCTCGAACAGCCAGCAGTTGCCCCGTCCCGTAACCCACCCAGACCAGCTCAACTTTGGGACACAGCAGGTACGTCTTGCAGACTCCTCTTGCGGCCACCTGATTGGTCTCTCAACCATCACCCACTCCAGCAATTGGATGCTGCTGAGCTCTGAATTCCTGCGATTGGCTACCTTTGAATTCCTTGCTATTCTGCTTCCTTACAACCACGGCTCCTCTGCTGCTGATAATTACTTGGGACTGACTGTTTGATGATTCTTAAATTTTCCCACTGTCCCATCCCAACCCTGGCTGCTATTAAATAGGCCTAAGCTCCACCCTCTTCTACACTTCTCATCCCTATTGGCTACGTGTTTAACCCAAGCCCCTTCAAACAAAAATCAACTGCACTGGCTCCTTAAGGAACCTATTCCACTTGCTTGTGCCAGTCAGGGGCTCAGTCAAGCTCTTTTAAATGTTTGTGGTATAAACTGCGATCTGATTTTTATAACCTATGTACCTTTTACAGGTGGACATGCATATGCGTCCTCTAAATCTTGTCCCCCACCTCCTAACCTTATTTATGCTGCTCAGTCTCACTGAGATCTCCTGTATAGGCACAGGCAGAGTTTTACAAGAAAGGCTCTTAAACTTGCTGTCTACAGTTCAGTGCTATCAATCATCAATTACGGTTTGGTCATATATGGATCTGCCACCACAACCACACTCAAAAGGCTTACTGTTACTTTAAACAAAGTGTGTAGACTTCTCTCGAGTGCTGCTCATCTCATTCACACTTGCGAGCTACATGGTCAAACTGGATGGCTATAGCTAAGTGGTAGGATCAAATACCAAATGTGTCTTCTAACAAAAAAGGCTCTCCATGGGCTCCTGCCTCCGGGCGTGGGAAACATTTTTAACCAATCTTGAAGGACACAATGTACTCGCACCTGAACAACCCAGCACTTCCTTGTCACTAGGTGTCGAACAACTCAAGGTCAGCACTCCTTTGCTTACAGAGCCCCTCTCTGGTTCAATGGATTAAATAGTGAATTAACTAATCTTCCCAGACTTGGCCAGTTTAAGAACATGCTCCTTCAGTATCTATTAGCTGAAAGCTCCTATTACTGTCACATAGGCTATGGATGTCCAGTCCCGCAACCATCACCACCCCCTTGAATGCCTGTGTGCCTCCCGGCTCTTTCCCCTCCTATTCATGAAGCCATCATGAGTTAAACTGACAAGGTCACTGGCTGCTACCCTTACTGTGGTTTTCAACCACTTCCCTCTTTGACCTCTTTGTCTCTCACTTCCTGCCTTCTCCCTCCATCTCTGACAAAGCCCCTGGCTGCTACCCATTTCCTCTAATCCCTCTCTCCTCTGTTCTCCTTCCTCCTCAATCTCTGACAAAAAAAATCCTGGCTGCTACCCACCTCCTATAATTCCTCTCCCCTCTCGTCTCCTCCCTCCTCTTCTCTTTTCACTTATGTTGTATAGTAACTATCTTTACGATGTACCTGTTGTTAAAATTCCTATGTCTGTTTGTTTCCCTCCCCTTTGACGTGGAGCCTTTCTAAATGAGTTACCTTGTGCTCAAAGGTATTTTGTAATCCAAGATTGAATAAATAAATAAATAAAATAAAAACAGAAAAATCTATGACACAGAATCTTTATGGTGCACTGGCAGGATGAATAGAAGACTTTTTTTATTTTTCACTTTTCTTTATGGGATGTTACAAAGATGCCAGCCCCAAGGGGCTGGGCACCAGCATGCTGTCAACTGGCACACAATTGCTGCCCACTGCCCAGACCTTACTGCAATAGCACAGGTCAGGACAACACACAGACAGACTGCTTCAGGACTCATGAGAAGGAACTTCAGGAATTAGAGAGAATGTGAAGAGAAGACGTCTAGCTATTTCATTTTTTAGTTTTTTTGATGAAATGCCACAAAGGTGCCAACTACAAGTAGCCAGGAGCAGGCAAGCTGCTAGCTGGCACATACTTGTTGCTCACTATCCAGATTACACTGCAACAGCACAGCTTAGGATGACACATAGACAGACTGCTTCAGGACTCAGGAGGAAGAACTTCAGCAATTTGTGGAAATGTGAAGACTGCCAGAAGAAACAAGCATTTGCTGATCCCAAACCTTTTGCTTGCATACTGTTATGATTTAGAACAACACGAGGCCACAGTACAGGCAGACCTTTTTTTACCCTCAGTAGTCATTGTTTCGTGAACTTGGGTTCCACTGGGGCTAAGGTGTGGAGGCGCCCCTATTCAGAACAGTCTACGTGTGCTACGCTGCAAGTAGTGCATGACTGGCTGGGATGCATTTCTTAGACAACTAGTGCACTGCTATTGGATGGCACTAACTGTCTAAATCTGAGGCCATACCCGTACAGTACATAGTAACACACAGTAAACTGGCACAGCCCCAGACTAAATATGATCCACAGGAGCCTAATGGAGACAGTGTGGCTCAAACTGAATAGTGCCAGGATCCTGTGGGCCATATTTAGCCCTTGCATGCTAATGAGCCCATTGGGCATGCGAGGTGCTAGAGGGCCATTTACATACTTATTACAGACTCATTAACAGGCATGCCCCCCTATAATGACTGTCTATCCAATTTGTCTTAAGAATTGAATTAATTTGAACCCTGCAATGATAATGGTCAATATTTATAGCCCCTTGAACTATGGCTTGAAATGATTCAGTTCCAGTTAATGGTCCCTTGTGGGCACTGGTCCTATTAGGGCTCCACAATATCTCCAAAGTAAAATCATGGAAACTGTTTTTCACAGGTTATTTATCCAGGATAGCTCACTTGAGATTTAGCATCTTATGTCAGTGGGGTTCTGCTTTTTCCCCATTGGTTCAGCTGGGAGGACTGAAGCACTAAGAGGTTTAGTGCACCATATTCAGAAGGTTAGCATGTTGCAAAACATGATGGTAAAGCACAAACTGGGTTTTATACATTTGGACAGGCAGAAGCCATATTCAGTAGCCCCTGGTGCATAACACTAAGCAGACAATGCCTACATGCAGAATGCACCACTGTTCCCATGCAAATGTGAGATTCTTCATGTAAAATGTGCACCGTGGTTTATCCAGAGGTTTTGGAAATGCTACATAGCTGCTGTCACAGCCTTATTTAATGTTCTCAGAACCCTACTTTCATAAAAGCATACAGCGGGACATGAACACCTTCCCCCCCTCCAGGTAAGCACTAGGTAGCAGACTGACAGGAAGAGTTGTCAGTCTTTGCTAGTGTCTCCCAATACCTCCCCCTCACCAGACTGATGAAAGACAGACATATCAGTCCCTGATAGTGTAATCAACCCCCTCGATCACTATCAAAGTCCCTCTTCCCAGTTCACCAACTCAGCACCCATCATCCACACCTCCCATTGGCACCTGGCTCATCCATCTCATAATAACAGACTTGCCATCAGGCTTTTGGACAGTGACCAGCACAGCCCCTCTTCTCACCACTTTGGCCAGCTGTCACTGTTTGAGTGACAGGGAGTGAGCACGCACATACTGTAGAAAGTGCAGTACATTGTAGATATACAGTAGTACAATCAAATTTGCCTGAAGTCATACCACCTTGACACCTGGCCTCATCAGATCTTAGAAACTAAGCAGGATCAACCTTGGTCAGTAATAGGATGGGAGACCCCCATTGAACCCCATGTCCTGCAGGAAATGGTGTTGGTAGCTCTGCAAGGTAGCCCTCTCCCCTTAGTTAAATGTAACCACACCAGTGCCCAGCATGGTTTTTGGGGACACTGATCAGTTTGAGAAGCCATGTTTCGGAGAAGACATTAAACTGGTTACTCCGGTGGTCATTTAGGTGCACATTAAAGATCCAATGGCACTATTCAAAAAGAGCCAGGGAATTTCCCTGGTGTCTTGGCAAAATTTCCCCATTCACTGAAAGCCAATAACAACCTAATTTGGTTCAATATCAGATGGTTTGCATGAATATTCCCCCAACCCCACACCGCACCCCCAGATGAAGTTGAAAACAGGAAGTCTTGCCAAGCCATCCTTTCCCTTTCAACAACAAAACACTAAAACAATATGGTACAGTTATAAACCATCTTAGAACCCCTGGTGAAAGCAGAAATTCAGAGATACCATGCAATTTATTTAGTTGTAATTTATGACCAGCAAAGGCACATTAAACTACGATAGCTTGTTTCCACGTGCATACTGAGGGGTGGGTTGCATGGATCTGTTTTTTATTGACAGGGAGGATGTTGGCCATAGCACCAAGAAAACTCCCCTACTCTTTTTCAAAAGTGCCAGGGGATCTTTTATTTCCTCCTGGACAATGACCACAGATGGGCAGAAGGGACCTCAGTTTAATATCTCAGCCAACTTGTACTGCACTGCAATGTCAGTTGTGGGAATTACCCCAAGTGCCTGGTGTGTATAAGCAATAAGCCATGAAAGGATGTGCATGGTACTATATTATTACACCTTGGATGCATTGTGGAGCACAAGGAAATGCTGCATGCCTTCAACCACCCAAGAAGTGACAATATCATACATTGGAGTGTATTACTGCAATTATAAACTGCTTCCAAAAGTGTTATGAAATGGCTGATCTTAGTAATTAGTTTTGAACCATTATGATATACAGTAAACTCAATTTATCCACACCTCACTAATCCAGATCCCTCATTTATCCAAAATGCCTATGTGTCCCCTGGTATTTCAGTTATTTTTAGCGCCTGCTAATTGTTTCCGATTAGTGGTTCAATCTATTCTTCCCGGGCTGACAATCAGTCTACTGCCTGCAGCTGTTATCAGCTGCTCAGCAGGTATTTACGGTGCCTTGTTTCAGTTTTCACTGACTCACCTGCTTCCCTGCTGCCAAACCACTGAATTCATGACCTGACCTTCTAAGCTGAGCCACTATGTCCACATGCAAATATTCCACAGCAGGTATCAGGCAGAAATTATGCATACTCAGATGTCTAGAAAGTGGCCAAAAAGTGGTTGATGTTCCCAGACAGTTTGGTGTAGACAATTCAATAGCGTGTGACATCAGAAAGGCATGAGACAAGATAAGAGACTTTGCCTCTGAGATGGACAGCAGCATCAGCAATGAGAAAAGTAAAATGATGCACTCATGAAGTGATGCTGCTCTGAATAAAGCTATTTTTATGTGGTTTGTTCAGAATCGGTCTAAAGGGGTAGCAATAAGAGCCACATTCTCAAAAGAAAAGGTACCTCATTTTCACAAGCAGCTTAATGCCAATTATCCCTTCTCTGCCAGTGAAGGTTGGCTGGATAGATTTAAATACTGGCACGAGATTAGGCAGCTTCTGTAGCAGGTAAAATAATGTCCTCTCAAACTAAAACATCAAGCCCTTTAAATATAATCTGCAAGAGATTATGGCCAAAGAAAATTTGTCAGTGGAGGCACTGTAGAATGCAAACAAGATGGGTAACTAAAGGCACCGCTACCAGAAAAACACTCGCCTCGTCTGCAGAAAAAAAATTCCCCGGGGTTAAAAAAACACAAAGAGCATCTTATCATCCTCATGGCTCGTTTTGCAACAGGTACAAACAACCTACTGTACCTCTGCTGATTATTGATAAAACTCAGCCCCCCAAATGTTTCAAACATACGAACCTTAACAGTCTCCCTGCCCTGTATCAAGCACAAAGAAATGTCACGGATGGATTCTGAGATCTTCAAGGACTGTTTTTGTTTGTTTTTGGTTTTTTTGTTTATTAATGTTGCACCAGCTGTAAAAATTCACTTGAAATCTTTGGATTTTCCATTAACATCCATTCTTCTCACTGACAATGCCAGAGCGCACCCCAGCTCGGAAACATTACATACAGATGATGGATCAATTTGATGTGATTTCCTACCAGCAAACACAAAGGCCACCTTTCAACCAATGGACCAGGGAATTTTAGCAACTTTTAGAGATTGTACAGAACAAAGCTGATCACCACTGTTCTGATGCAAGAAAACGAGCGGACATCTCATAGTGGATGTTATAACAGCCATCATGATAAAGGATGCCCTTCTGATACTAGCAGAATCCTGGAAGAATGTGAAACCAGAAACAAGAAGAAAGTGCTGACAAACATCAAAATTACTGACAAGGGATGCACCTGATACTGATTTCGATGTTGGCACTGACCAGATGATGGAGGTCACAGCAGCGTTCCATTCTGCCTGTGAACAAATGCTACCAGCTGAGGATATGGTGGAGGACTGGGCACACATGGACAATGAGGAAACAGGCTATGGAGAAATGTCGGAAACAGAGATTATCAAGCCACTTAAAATTTACCCCACAGATGTTGAAGAGGATGAACCCATCAAAGTAGTCACACAGACACCTGCCATACCTTCAGATGCCGAAACTGCAGATTGCTTAAATAAATGTATAAACTCACTTGAACACTAACAGGATGCCGATGGGGTGCAGCTTCTCCTACTGCAGCAGCTCAGCATGAAAGTGGCAAGGCAGAGAAATAAAAGGAAAAAACAAACCAGGATGCTGCAAATTTTTAAATCAAAGTGAAGCACTCTACTTATGTATCTATTGCTAATTGGCAGTGCTGATTTTGTTTTTAACCATTTTTAAAAGCTTTTGTCTGTATGTCATGCAATAAAGCAGTTTTCTACCTTTAGTACAGTTGTTTGTGTGTGTTACTAATGGAACCACTGATTATTCAAAACCCCATTTATCCAAACATTTTTGAAGTCCACTGCACATTCAGATAAATGTGGCTTTACCATGCTGAGATAGCATCATGGGTCAAAGACTGGGTTAGCCAATCAGCTTTCAGGATTGATCATATCCATTTTATAATCATTTATATCTCTGGAGTTCTGCCAGCTACAGGCAAGCCCTATAGTTCTCATGGGCCACCCAATTGCCCAGCAGAAGTGCAAAACAATTCCATGTCAGCTAATAAGGTTTGGAAGTGCACTCAGGGAGCCAGACTTGGGGAGGACAAGGATGGAGGACAGCAGGTGCCCAGTGATGCTGCAACCCCTTGCAGTGAACCAGGGACTCTGCTCCCATGCAAGGGGTGGTGCATGCACCCAAAGCAAGTTAAGTTATCTGAAGCCACTGGATGGTTGACCCACATCACAGACTGGAGGGAGGAAAGACAAGCATTTGTCAATGCCGAATGTTGCTTGCTTCTATGTGCTGTTTAGGTATTTGGAAGTCATTGGAGTGCAAATATTGAAAATTTGTGAACTTACGAGAGTGCGTAGGAACTGCACAACGCACGCTCGTAAAACAGTCATTTTTAGGAATTTTTTCACCAAATTTTCAACATAGCCATTTTAAGACCTCTGCTCATGAACAGTGTCACTGTGATTTTGTTAATGTGTCCCATACATTGAGTTTGCACACCGATTGCGCCATTGTGAGCTACATGGGCGGAAACATGTTTTGGGCAGGATGTGAAAAATGACAGCTGTACTGCTCATAAGGAGGTGTGGTAAAATGGCAATGTTGAAAATCTGGAGTGGAAAATATTGAAAGATTCGAACTTACGAGGAGCCTTATGTAGGAACTGACTGCACTTGGCAGCAAAACAGTCATTTTTAGGAATTTTTTTCACCAAATTTTTCAACAATAGCCATTTAAGACCTCTGCTCATGAACAGTGTCACTGTGATTTTCTTAATTTGTCCCATGACATTGATTTCAAGACACCGACTCACGCCTATTCTGCGCTACATGGTGGAAACACATTTTGGGTGAGATGTGAAAATGACAGCTGTATTACTCATAAGAAGGTGTGGTAAAATGGCAATGTTGAAAATCTGGAGTGAAAATATTGAAATTTCAACGAACTTACGAGCCTGTGTAGGAACCGCGCAACGCACGCTAGAACAAAGTCATTTTTAGATTTTACACCAAATTAACATGGTTTTGGATTCTTCATGAATGATGTCACTGTCATGGTGGTATTCAGGCCCAAAGGGTGATTTCACAGTCACTGTGCAGTCACTGCACGAAATCACCCTTCGGGCCCGAATAACGCCATGACAGTGACATCATTCATGAGAAGGGGTCCCAAAAACCCCATGTTGAAAATTTGGTGCAAAAATTCCCAAAAATGCCTGAGATATGCAACAAAGTTGAAACCCCCCATCTAGGCCATTATACAGCTTACCGGCATTTCCTCAGTTCGCGGTCGGCTTTGAAGAGTGCAGACGTGTTCCCGGTCCACCGAAGATCGTCGCGCCAGAGTCCGGAGGTAAGTATGGGGTGAGGGGCGGGAGGCTGGGTGCGCAGTGGTGGTGCGAGTTGTGGAGGGGGTCGGGAGAGCCCAGCAGGACCGTTTTTGTTTTTAGGTTCAAAATTAAAAAGACGTGTGGGACGTTTGCCATGCTGGGTGGGCTCCCAGCATGGCACAAGAGCAGATTGAAGTGCTCAACCGCCGAAGTTGGGCACCCCGTCGCTATGGACTGATTGCCACGCTGGGGTGGGCTCCCAGCGTGGCACCCACAGAGGGAGACGAGTCAGCCGACGGGATTGGGCACCCCATCGCTACACAGCATGGGGTCGCAGACGCCTGCGTCGGGAGGGGAGCTACGCTTCTATCTCTGCTCACTGAAGCATAGCTCTTTCAACCGGAGAGCCACTGCATTTTGGAGCGTGGTCATAGACAGCTCCAAAATGCATTGGCTTACAGGGTCAGCCACTGCCAGCTCGCTGACTGAATTGGAGGAGGAGGTGACACACCTCCGAAATCTCCGATGATGGCACTATGTTTCTTGCACATGCGTGCAAGCGACATAAAAAACTAGGGAGGAAAAACCCCAGCTGCCATGTAAATGATGGTGAAGGCCTGAACAGGGTCTATCCCTAAACATAGGATATATCCCTGTTGACTGCAGTTGGCCAAGAGGAATAAAGTATAAATGAACAAAAAGAGTTTTTCATGTGCATTCAAACTATGATGGGTATTTTTCATAAATGTTTCCCATTAATATTAATTTTAGGCAGTGTACTAGCTCATTAAAATAATTTTCCATATTTTGTCAAATCAAATACTGTTGGTATTGGTAGGTCTTGAATCTTATAAGATTCCAAACAAATGTGAATTTCTGGACATTCCACTATTTCTTAGAGTACTGAAGCCATTTGCTCTGTGTTCCTTAGATGTCATCTGTCCCCACTGCTTTTCCAGCTTTGAAGCCATAATCCTCTACTTGTGCCATCACATGTCCGTGGCTACAGTTTGTAATGTCACAAGCAGAGGATTATGACTTCACAGCAGAAATAAGCCACATGGATAGATTAAGTAAAGGGGAAAACTACCTGTTTGGATGAGAATACTTTAGTAATAAAGGAAGGAAGGCTCAGAAATTTAAATGTGTGGGAATTTTTGTGTAACAGATATCTGCCAGTGCCAGCTGTGAATTCTTTGCTGCAGACAGGAAAATCGCTTTAAGAACAAATCAATCATTTTATTTTATTTTTTATTTTAGTCTTTTGGTAACCAGGTAAGGCCCACTAGGCACAAGTGCCTGTTTTCAGGGGTGACCTGGGAGCACTGGGAAGTTAAGTGACTTGCTCAGAGTCACACAGTATGCAAGTGGAGGTTGTGAGAATCAGACTTAGGTCTGGTCTGCTGGATGTACCAAGCCTGTTCATACCTTGTTCCTCTAACCTCTAGGCTATGCTGCCAGCCCATCATAATGCAACCTTCTTACCTGGTAGTAGTAAGATGTGTAAAAGTTCTAATGGAATACCCACAAACAAAGTAAATAATCAAAAAACAACAGTGGAAAAAAAACAGGTGGATATCCATTAAACAATGAAAACTTCTGCTGAAAGACCTGTCCTGGACAACAAGATTTAAAATCCTGCAAATATGAAAGCAATACCAATTCAGCATAGCAATAACAGAAGTGCGGGATAGCCTACATCACAAAAAGAACTGCTTCAGTAGCAACACAGGTATTTATTTACAGTCATATGAAAAAACGCACTCACCCCTGTAAATAAAGGACACTTGAAGGATGCAGTTTCTTTAAGGCAAGCTGCCTATTTTATTGCAGCTATAAACTGCACAGGACAAGCATTGCCAAGTTTCTTATGTTTCACCTCCCAACTGGAGGCTTCATCAGAGAATGATAACACACCTCAAACCATCACCACTTATAAGCAAACTCAAAAAGTCAGCTGATACCCCACCACCACCACCACCAATCGTGAGAGAGCAATCAGTTTCAAATACAAGTTTATACAGAATTAAAGCAAAAAAGTGGTTGGATTGCAAAACACACTTATGTTAAATCTTATTGTAAAAAGTACATGCACATGACGCAGGCATGTGCAAAACCTTAAGCAAAAGATCTAATTCCTTATAATGAAAACTGATACCATTCAGAGACCTGCAAGAAAATAAGATGAAAAAATAAATCAGTGACTTTTCAGTATATCAACACCAGTGAAGATTATTACAGTCAAACAGCATGTAATGTCTGCTTGGGCTTTAATCCCTAAGCTGCTTTGTTTTATAACGACGCTCCTTAGAGTAATTTTCAAGAGAGCATTTAACTTGTAGTTAAATTACTGCAAAATTTTGTGGGAGAGTCTTGTGTTTAATTTTGTTTTAGTTATTTTGGCTGGTTTTTAGTGTATGGAAAAGCATTAGGCAAGGCCCTTAACGTGAAGTAGATCAGGAGTTTTAGATTTTCTTTTTTTTTAATTAAGGGTTCATTCAGATTAAAAGTCTGCTGCAGTTATCCTGCTAGTGGCCCATTTAAAGTTGTAAAGGAGCCAACTGATGTTTTCTGGGCACTCACCTTAAGAAGCTTGGCAGCAGGCTGAAGAGGAGAATGTGCTGCTGGAGGTTAGGCACGCTGGTCTGAAATCGGTGGCTGTGGTGTGACTGTAGGAGTAATTCCAGTAAGAAGGAAGATCCATCTGTTTTCTTTGGAGGCTGTCTCATTGGCTTAGTGGGGATCTGTTGTAAGGGGCGGCAGTTGAGCAGTGGGGTAACCAGTGCAGCAGGAGGTGGGAGCTCCGCTGCCCAACCCGGGAGAAACCCACCTGTCTCCCATTGTCCCAGATGAGCTTGGAACAGATCCTGGGCCTGAGAGAGAGGTATCCTGTCTGCATTTCATCTTTGTTGGGGCAAGTAACACCTTCCTGGAGGACTCCTTCCTACATCTGCTGAAAATCTATCTTCCTGACTTCCGCGGGCTGCCTGCTTTTCGGACTTTGCCTGTGTGAACTTGTGTAGCTTCTTCAGAAGCACAGACTGAGAGCTGAAATCTGGTGAGAGCTTTTTCACTCCATTTGGAACTTCTGTGCTCTGTGGGGGTGAGTGCCTATTGTTAAATATATTTGCGGTTGATGCAGCTCTGGTGAGAGGAGTGCTGCCTCATAAACTGTACCCTTTGAGGGGCTCCTTGGAACATTAAAACTCTTCAAACTTGCTTTGGATGTGCATTTATTATATCTTTGACTGTGGTGGTGTGAGCACCTCTGTCTCTTTCTGCATCGAAAGCGAGCTGCTAGCCTTGGAAAGGCTTTGACTGTTGGACTGGGTAGTTGATTTCTACCCATTTCAGACATTTTGCACTTCTCAGAGTGACTGTTTTCTTTTTCTCCAAAGCTGAAACATTCTGCAGCACATTTATTTATCTGTGTTTTCTCCCTTATGATTATTTATTTTACTATTTTACTTATTTTATTTTATTAATGCGATTTGGAGAGGGTTAATATAAATGTGTGGGGTGGTTTTTGGGAGTACTGGGTGGGTTAGATGTTGGCTGTGAGTATTAAGTGTATGAATGAGTGAGTGAATGGTTGTGTGGGTGTGTAGTATGGTTTGGTTTGCCATTGCACTTTAACAGTTTGTGCTGCTGGGTTGCTTGAACAACAGAATTGCCAGGTAAAGATGTGTTGGTGTCATGGCCCTGCCCGTATCACCTGCACTGCTGCTCAGCTCCAGGATCTTCACCCCTTTACCGACCTCCCAGTTCCAGCTACTGCAGCAAGATGCTGCAGGGAGGTCAGGATAAACAGGCGGCAGAGGGGTCATGGGCCAAGGGCAGCCAAGGAGGTGGTGGTGAGCAGTATTGAGGTCGTTTGGTGCAGGAGATGCCCTGGGCACAAGCAGAGCCTAGGGAGAAGCCAGACATATTTGGTCTCCATGCCCAGGGTTCCCACCAGATCAAATGGGTAGGTAGCTAGAGGGCCAGCCACATCCTTTAATCCTCTTCAGCGGTGCTATGCAATGCCAGGTTGATGAGGAACAAGACCGCTATTTTTGCTGACTTGATTTCCTCGGTCAACCTGGCTTGCATTATGGAGACCTGGTTGGATGACAATGCTGGCCCAGTTCTTCAGGCCGCCATTCCCTCTGGGTACTCCATAGTGCATTGGCCAAGGAAGGATCACAGGGGTGGGGGAGTGACCATCATTTTCTATTCCAGCCTGGGCTTCCCAGTGCACCCAGTTGGCAGCACCAAATCTTTTGAGTGCATCACTGTTCATGGGGGTATAGGTGCAGGTTGCAGGATTCTCCTCATTTACTGCCCGCCCCCAGGGTGAGGGGAGAATTCCTGCAGGAGGTAGTGGACTTCATCATTGACCAGGTGTTGGGAGTCCCCCAGCTGCTTAATCTTGGGGGATTTCAATGCTTGGATCAACGATCAATCCTTGCATTTCAGTTATGACCTCCTCCAGTTGTTGTAGTCACTGGGCCTGGCACAAGCAGTTGCTTCTGCTACCCACCAGCATGGCCACACACTCAATCTGGTGTTCCAGTTGGGTCTTGAGGTTGATAACCTCAAGACTGATCAGGTCATTTGGTCTGATCTTTACACCATGGAATTCACGTTTGGGCCCCCCTCCTGAAAGTCCCTCCCCTGCATAGATGGTCAGCTATTACCCTTTAAGAAGCTTGCACCCAGAGGACTGTTGATGGTAGCTGATCTATCTAGGGTTGATGCGGCATGTGCGATCAGCACTGGAGAGGTGGTGGCCACCTATAATAGAGTGGTCTCCAAAGCTTTGGACACTATCGCATCAGTTCGTATACAACCCAGCTCTTCTCACTAGAGATCCCCTTGGTTTGATGGGGATCTCAAGGTGATGAAGATCAGGGGTCAAACGTTGGAGTGCTGCTGGTGGAAGACCCGGCTGGAGTCTGACAAGCTGGCCCTGCGAGCTCACTATGCTGAGTACCAGGGGGCAATTTCCTGTAAGAAGACAGAATTTCTGTCCAGGGAAATTGCTGCAGGGAGGAAGAGACCATCTCAGCTGTTTCAGACTGTAGACAGGCTTTTACATACTGCCTGTCTGTCTGCAGCTGAAAAAAGCCTTTTCATCCACTGTATGTGAAGAGTTTGCTCTGTTCTTCTCTGACAGAGTGTTGGCCATCCGATCGGGGATTCTACCATGTAGGCCATTGCCTAGCAGTGGCCATGCTGGGGGGAATATAGGCACTCAGTCTGTCTGGGAAGGGTTTAGGACAGTGGAGGTGTTCGAAGTGACTAAGGTGATCTCAGAGCTGAAGCACACTTTTTGTGAACTGGACCCGGCCCCAACATGTTTCTTAATCAGATGTGTTGAGGCTGTTGGCCCGGTGTTCACCAGGATTGCCAGGTACTCAATGGCACAGGGGTTTTTCCCAGCTGCTCTGAAAGAAGCGTTGGTTAGGCCCCTCCATAAGAAACCTTCCCTTGACCCTGACATCCTGGCAAATTACCGTCCTATCTCCAACCTGCCTTTCTTGAGCAAGGTTGTTGAGAAGTTAATGACACAACAGCTCGAGGACCGCCTAGTGTTCTCGGATAGTTATGAGCCATTTCAGTCAGGTTTTCAGACTAGACACAGCACTGAAACAGCTATAGTGAGGGTGCATAATGATCTGCTTAGGGCTAGAAACAGAAGGGACAGGTCATTTCTTGAACTCCTTTATCTCTCATCAGCCTTCAACATTGTGGATCACACCATGCTATTGGATTGGCTCTGTGAGTTCTGTGGACTCGCTGGTACTGTCATCAGGTGGTTTGACTCCTATCTCTTGGATAGGGTGCAGTGGGTGGTGATGGGGAATTTCTCCTCTTCCCCAATGCCTCTGTCCTGTGGAATACCACAGGGCTCAATCCTGTCGCCGATGTTGTTCTCAGTGTATATGCTGCCCCTGGAAAAGATCATTCAACAATACAGTGTGGAATTTCACTGCTATGCAGATGACACCCAACTGTATTTGTCATATGCTCCCAGAGCTGTTGATGTGCTTAACAACTGTCTGGCTAAAATCAATGACTGGATGGCTTCCAGCTGGCTGAGACTCAACCCGGCTAAGACAAAGGTGCTGGTGATCGAGCCTGGTTGCAGGCGTGATGGGTTGCCTCCCGGGGCTGACTCTGGTCTTGTACTGGGTTTGACCCCATTGGTGGCTTCCCTGAGGGTGCAAAATCTGGGTGTGATCCTTGATAGCAGATTGACATTTGAAGATCAGGTGTCATCTGTAGTCAGCAGCGTTTTTTACCATCCGCAGAACATCATCCAGTTTAAACCCCTCAGTCTGCCCGAGGACCTGCCGACACTAGTACACGCCTTTGTTTCCACCAGGCTTGACTACCGCAATGCTCTGTACTTCAGGGTCACAGGAAGGATCCTCCACCAACTACAGCTGGTGCAGAATGCAGCAGTCTGGTTGTTGACGGGTCTTTCAAGGTCCAGTCATGTAACCCCGGTTCTGCGTGCCCTGCACTTGCTGCCAGTCAGGTGGAGGGTCTTTTCAAGGTGTGTCTTCTCACCTTTAAGGCCCTATATTGACTGGGCCCTGGCTATCTGTCAGAGCTCCTGACACTGCTGACCTCTGCTCGCTCCTCCACTCCTCCTTGAGGGACCTCCTGGACATTCCCAGGGTTCAGCTCAGGACCTCGGGAGATCATGCTTTCAGCATTTCTGTGCCAACCCTGTGGAACTTGCTCCCATCTGCAGTCCGGGAGGCCCCCTCAGTAGAGGTGTTTAAGTGGAGGCTGAAGGCCCAGCTCTTTAGCCTGGCATTTAATGATTACTGAAACACATCTTGTTTTTGTTCAGTCCCTGATTATGGCATTCTGAAAGCTTTTTAATTCGATTTATGTTGTATTTATTTATAATCATCTTAATGTAATCTTATTTTAATCATTTTATTGCCTGTCTCATTGTATTTCTCTGTAAGGCGCCCAGAGTCTCCAGGATTGGGTGCCGTATAAATAAATTGCCTTGCCATGCCTTGCCTAAATCTATATAGTGTGAAACACTATGCATATGGAATGGCATGCAAGTTTGGGGGGGGTTAGGGTTTTATTTGCTGAGGGGGGTTGGAAATGGTCATAACCAAGCAGTACCTTTAAGTTCCACTACTATTTAAGGAAGTGAACCACTTCAAACCTTCTATTAAGGCCTGGATTCATCAAAGCCCCCAGCCTGTATATCCATTTCTGCTCTCTTTGGTCAAGTGTATTTTCTAATTCCCCTCCTCTCACATTAAGTGGGACGATAATACCAATGGCATGAACCTTGTGTATGTTCTTATCTCGTTGGGTGTTAATGTGGTGGGCCATGGCATATTCCAGATTATTGTTCCTTATAGCCAGTATATGCTCTATTAACCTTTGTCTTAACACACGTTTTGTGCTGCACACATAATACCTGCCACATGTACACATAAGTAGGTAAAAGCTTCCGAGTTGCAGGTAATGCTTCCATTTACTTTAACAGTTTGCCCTGTTTTTCAGTTTACAAATTATTTTTTTTATCCATTATGTGGCATGTGCTACATGTACCACATGGTTTTGACCCACTAGCTCTTTTTACATTTACTGTGTCAGGTTTTGGCTGATAACTGTTCACCAACATGTCCCATAAGTTGTGTTTACATTGACGTCTTTGCAGCGCATCAAACCATGTGCACCAGTTTATACGCTGCAAAGACGGCAGTGTAGACACTCAACGGAGTGCGTTAAGAGTGCTGCAGATGCATTTTTGGCTCTAATGCAGAAGTGGGGACCTCAATCAGATCTAGCACATTAAGCTGTGTTGTAAACTCTCTAATGCACTCAATCTGGTACAAAGCCAAGTCTCCCTGCTGAAAGCAAAAACACCTCCAGAATGTCCAGCCTCCTCCGATGCGTGACTGGCAGTGCAACACGTGCACACTGTGTAAACAAACTCCTGTCCCGGTAGCATCTCTGCAGTGGGAAAATAGCAGCAGAAATATCAAGCTCTGCTGCCATGTAAACATGGTTTAAGATTCCTGCTTTGTCTATATGATATCCTAAGTGGTTTCTAAAAAAGATCTCTGAGCTGTGGTATGCCTCTTAGGATAGAAAGATTGTCCCACACAATGTTTGCCACATCTTGGGCACCTCCACCATAGGTGGTAACAAATGTTAAACAGGTGTCTGTTCTGGGTTTTTGTTTACTCTTAAGGAGAGCAGTTCTATCCACACTCTCTGTAAAAATTAATGCATTTTCAGTGTCAGCTTGACTGTATTTTATTTCCTACAACCTTTCTGTGAGTTCTTCAGCCCTTTGCTCAAACAGTTCTTGCATTCCAGTTTCTTTTAATCCTCGGAAACTGTCCTTTTGGTAAGTTTTTGACAGTGTGTCTGGGAAGGCAGCTGTGTGCATGCAGGAGACTGTTGCGGTCAGTTCTTTTTTTATATAGGTCTTTAATAACTGACCCATCTGCTTGCTTTCTGAATGATGAGATCTAAAAGATTAACCTACAGTGATCAAATAAAACCCCAACCCCCTCCCAACTTGAGCACCATTCCATAAGCATAGTATTTCACACTATATGGACTTAGTAGATATTATAGACTATTTGACTGTAATAATCTTCACTGGTGTTGATATACTAAAAAATCACTGATTTATTTTTATGTTGTTTTGCATGTGCAGTGCAGACAACATATTGGGGTTACTTGAAGTGGAAGAGCAGGTTTTGGAGGCGCAGTCATGTTGTAGCCAGTGGCACCACTGCTTTTTCGAGCTTGGCTCTGTGGCACAAATTAGATTACATGCTGTCTATGACAGCAGTTGCAAAGCATGCCACCAACTTGAAATGATTTAGCCGCTGCAATGAGGGAGCTCCTCCTCATTGCAGGGCGTGCCTTCTCTGGTGTAACATTTCAATAAGGCATGGCAGCGGCTGTGCAGTCCACTTCTCACAGTCCCCAGAAAAGCTGACATTGGGGGTGCCCAATCCCCCTGTCGGAATGCCCCCTTCCCAGTCCAATTTGCCAACAGGGGAGCCCAATCCCCATCAGCATAATGGCCCCCCAATAAATTAAGTTGTGTACCAAGGGTGTGCCCAATCCCCCTCAGCCTCATGCAACCCCCCCACATTTCTGTGCCAATGGGGGGCCCAATTCCCGTTGGCTTCATTCCCCCCTTCCCATTTCAATTTGTCTATGGGGGTACCCAATCCACGTTGACATAATGGCCCCCTTGTAATGTTATTTGTGTGCCAAGGGGGTGCCCAATCCCCCTCTGTATCATGCCCACCCCAACAGGCTTTCTTTGCCGACAAGGGGCCCAATCCATGTTGGCTTCAGTCCCCCTCCCCAAAATTGCAGGTGGCCCACTGGGAGCCCATCCCAATGTGCCCAAAGCAAACCTGCAAATAAAAAACCTTCTCCTGATTTCATTTTTTTTTTTACCTGAAAGACAGAAAATGGTCCCTCGTCATCGGGTCCCTTCCCCAACCCACACCCACCTTCTGCGCACCTCACCTCCCCACACCTCCCCTCACCCCATACTTACCTCTGGAGCCTGGTGCAACAATCTTTTGGTGGACCGTGAACAAGTCTGCATTCTTCAAAGCCAATCACGAACTGAATAAATGTCGCTAAGCTGTATAATGGCATAAATTGGGGTTTTTCAGCTTTGATGCATATCTTGGCCATATTTTCAACTTTTGGCACCAAATTGTCAACATGGGATTATTGGAACCGCTCCTCATGAATTCAGTCACTGTCATCTCATTATTTGGTCCTGAAAGGTGATTTCAAGGTCACTGTGTGGAATCATCTTTTAGGACCGATTAACGAAATGACAGTATCACTGTTCATGAGGTGGGCTCCCAAAAAGCCTATGTTGTAAATTTGGTAAAAAAATTCCAAAAAATGACCGTGTTATGAGCGTACGTTGCACAGTTTCCATGCACAATTGTAACTTTGATAATTTTTAATATTTTTACTCCAGATTTTCCCCATTACCATTTTTTCACACTTCCTCATAAACAGTACAGCTATCATTTTCCATATCCTGCCCAAAATGTGTTTTCGCACATCAAGCGCGCAGTGGAGCAGTTGCTGTAGGAAAACAATGTCCAGAACAGAGTAAGAAAATCACAGTAACACTGTTCATGAGCAGAGGTCCCAAAAAATTCCATAAAATGACTATGTTGCAAGCGTGCATTGCGCAGTGTCCACACACAATCGTAACTTCAAGAATTTTTAATATTTTCACTCCAGATTGTCAACATTGCCATTTTTGCACACCTTCTTATGAAAAGTACAACTGTCATTTGTCACATCCTGCCTGAAATGTGATTTCGCACATTTGGCACACAATTGCGCGGTCGCTGTGGGAAATCAAAGTTCGGGGCAGATTACGATAAATCATAATGCCACTGTTCATGGGCAGAAGTCCCAAAATGCCTATGTTAATTTATTTTATTTATTTATTTATTTTAACATCAGTTTAACAACCTTTGAGCCAGAGGCTCATTACAAAGGTACCTCGTCAAGAAGGGAGACAAAGACATACATATAATAGACAAATGCAATACAGCACAGCAAAAAGGCACAGGCAGGTACATGTAAGGCAAAGCAATCAGCAACACAGTTCAGCAATATGTGATTCCCTGGCTCTTGGCAGCCAATATGAAATCCCCCTTTTTTTTTAGGGAGGAGGTAGTGCAGAAGAGTTGGAGGGTGGGAGCTGGGGATAAGGAGGAATGCAGCTCAGCGAGCTTTGTCTGGGGGTGGAGGGGGGGTCAGGGGCAATGGCAGGAGTGAGAAGTGAGCAGGTGAGTTTTCAGTCTGTATTTGAAGCTAGCCAGCGAGGCGTTTGTGATGCTTGCTGGGAGGGAGTTGTACCGGAGGGGGCTCTATAGGTGAAAGCCCTTTGGCCCTGGGTGGTCCGAGCCTTGGGACAACAAGGGCAGTTTCCAGCTGGAGGTGCGAGTACACGCTGAGGAGTTAGATCGATGAATAGAGTTAGCAAGGCCAGGCGGGGATAGACCATGGAGAGCTTTATAGGCAATTTGACAGGTTTGGAACAGGAGGCGCTCATCAAGGTTGAGTATAGAGGACATGGAGTATAGATGGCAGGTATGGGTGAGTCTATGGGCACCAGTGATAAGTTGGCAGGCTTTATTGAGCATAAGGCATACCTTGCGTCGAGCCGTCTGGCCAGCAGCGCCATACACAGGAAGGCCATAGTCGATTAGGGATAGTATCGAGGAGGTAATAGCCAGGCGTAGGGCGTTTGCGGGGAGGCATTTTTTGTGCCGGTAGAGGATGCCCAACCGTGCATTGGCGGCAGAGGTCAGGGCAGCGATGTGGTTATGAAAGGAGAGAGCAGAGTCGAAGATTATGCCAAGGTATTTATAAGAGCTGACAAGTTCTATAGGGTGCATAAGGGCGGAGCGGACAGAGAGAGGAAAGTTTCTGGACTTATTTTGAGGGTGTGTAAACAGCATGGATTTAGTTTTCTTAAGGTTGATGATGAGACGGTGGTCAGAGAACCAGGTTTCTGCCGAGGTGTAGGCACGCTGGAGGGAGTTCTGGAGAGCGACGGGGTTACTGTCAGAGGCAAAGAGTACTGCATCATCAGCGTAGAGTAGGACATTTCCAGCACAGGCATTGGGCAGGGAGTTGAGGAAGAGAGAGAGACAGTAAAGGACCGAGTATGGATCCCTGGGGAACTCCCGAGCGGATTGGGCAGGTATCAGAGAGAGTGCCACCAATCCTAACACGTTAGGAGTGGTTGGACAGATAGCTGGTGCACCAGGAGGCTGGGCCAGAGGCAAAGCCCACACTGGCAAGTGTTGCCAGAAGGAGGGGGTGTGAGACGGTATCAAAGGCTTTTGATAGGTCTATAAATACCGCACCGGCGAGGGAGCCTGCATCAAGTGAGTTATGGAGGAAGTTTGCAAACTCCAGGAGAGCAGTATTGGTGCTATGTCCGACTCTGAATCCATGTTGTTCAGGACAGAGGACATCGTATTTCCTGAGGTAATCAGATATTTGGGTAGCAATAATTTTCTCTAAAGCTTTAGAAAGGGGAGAGAGGATAGAGATAGGGCGGTAATTGCCTGGGAGCGTCCTATCACCACCCTTGTGAATAGGGGTAACAGTGGCGACCCTCCAGGCCGAGGGGAATTTCCCAAGGCAGAGGGACTTATTAAAGAGGCAGGTGATGGGAGAGATGACTTGTTCCAGGACCTGGCGTAGTAGAGAGGGATCGAGGGAGTCATTGCCAATGGAATTGCACTTTAGGGCTTTTAGTAAGTAGAGCCTGACCTCGTGGGAGGTGACGGAGTGAAGGTGGAAAGGGGGTCGGGAGATGGGAGGGACAGACATTGGGGGAGGAGGGTTGAAGAAGTTGCAAGGGAGCACTGCACTAAGGTCAGTGAAGGAGTTATTGAGGTGTGATGCAATGAGGGTGGGGTCAGTGGAGATAGTCCCGTTGATGTCAAGCAGCGATAGAGGGGGGGAGAGTGCTCCACCACTGAGTTGCTTGATATTGTCCCAGAAGGACCTGGGGTTACCCCAGGAGGAGGTGAGAGAGGCTTGGTAATAGTCGGCCTTTGCTTTGCAGACTGCCCATGTACACTTATTCCGGGCTGCTGCATAGGCCTGTCTGTCGGCAGGGCGTCCTGTTTCAACAGCGATGTGCCATAGGTTATCCCGCTGCTTAAGGTGTGAGCGTAGGGCAGGGGTAATCCAGGGGGAGTGTCGTGCTTTAGATCTACGTGGGGTTAGGGGTGCGTAGATGTCACAGGCAGAGTTAAAGGTGTGAACAAAGGAGGCAAGGGCCTTGTCAATATCAGGGGTGTTTAATAGGGTGGACCAATCAGTGTTGGCTAGATGGAGTTGTAAGTCTTTAGCCCACCAGGTCTAAGTCGGACGGCGACAGGTGATTTGAACAGTGGGCTTGGGCAGAGGGTTATCCATGAGAAGAGGACTGGGGAGTGGTCACTAAGGCAGTCGGAGAGGATTTGAATATTGTGGACACGGCTGGGCCTGTTGGTGAGAACCACGTCCAGAAGGGTGCAAGAGCCCTACCAGGATTTAACCTGGTAGGCTGGGAGACTAACTGTGTTAGATCCATGGCAGTGAGCAGCGTCACGGGAGGCAGAAGCCTGAGGAGAAAGCCAATTGATGTTTAGATCACCTACCAGGACTTGGTCAGAGGAGTTAGGTAGGGAGGTCTATATAGTCAATTAGGGGCTCAGTGCCAGGGCTTGGTTTTGGGGTATGTAGCTGTGGTCAGGAAGATAGGACCCCTGGAGGGTCAGGAGATATTTTAGTGTTAAGGCCTGGGCATTATAATCAAGGATGGGGGAAGGGCAATCCCAATGAGTGGGTCTTTAACATAGAAGGCACATCCTCCACCTCTCCTGTCGATCCGATCAATCGGTGGAGGGAGTAGCCTGGGAGAGAGACCTGGGCATTAGAGGTGGAGCCAGATAGCCAGGTTTCAACTAAGGCAATCACATCAGGATTATGAACAGTCACCCAGCAATGTAAGGAGTCCAGTTTTTGAGGAGGCTACAAATATTTATGGAAGCAATACGAGTCCAGTCGATTTCAAAGGGAGCCATTGGAGCCAGGACCAGGGTTGGGATGGATGTTGCCAGACAGGAGCAGGAGGAGGAGAGCTGCCCTAGAAAGGAGGTGGCGGAGGGGAAGTTTACGCCGGTTAGGGGAGGGATGGGGGATGGAGCTGTATAAGGGGTAGGCAGAGTAGCACATACTGGGAATGCTAGTGTGATAAGATACAGGAGCGGGCTGGAGGGGTGAGAGGTGGGGAGGCCAAGGGGATGGGGGAGATGTGGGGAGGGAGTAGGGTGAGTGAAGGAGGATGGGGGTGGGGCTGGGGAGGGGTGGGGATGGCTAGGGGCACAAGAGTAGTGGGGTAGGGGCAGAGCGTGAGTTCTAGGATAGGCGAGGAATAAAATGATAAGGAGAGGAGTGGGGGCAGGTGGTAACAGGGGTAATAGCCATTCTGTGAGTGGGAGGAGAATGTGAGAGACACAGGGTTGGGTTTGGAGCCCCAGAGGCGAACACAGGGCAGTGGAGGAGGTGGGGTTTATGAGCTAGGAAGGGATGAGAGATGTAAGCACCGCCTAGTGGCCACCAGTATGATCTGCAAATGGGAAAGTGGGGACTTAGGTGGTGGCGAGACAGGAAGTGGCCTAAGCGGGAGCGCCTATAAAACAAAGCCGACCCTGGGTGGGGGTGGTTGGGGAGGAGGCGGGCACTAGCTCCCCACAGCCGAGTCCACAAAAACAATCAGTGGGCTGTGCAGCTTAGGAAGCCAGGGGCTAGCGGGACACGGCCGTCAGTACACCCAGAGCCACATTGTAGGAGGCTTTTTTCTTTACCTGGAGGTAGCGGCAGTCCTTTCCCGACTGAACCACGCCGCCCGGAATCCTTCTGTGGGGGGCGCGACCTGCCTGTAAAGATAGGAAGCCTAAATTAGTATGCAGCGGGAGAATGGCGTGTGGCTAGCTTGGAGACTGAAACTGCACACGCGCAGGTAAGCTGGTGGACAAACGCAATGCAAGCACAGTACGCCCCCACCCTACCATGCTATCACAGTACTTGGGTTTTTTTTTTTTTTTAAACAAATTTAAACAGTACAACACCCCTCTGGAAATAGCTACGTAGAGGGCAATGCAGTTCACCTAGAGAGCCACTAATAGTATGTGCTTGTACCACCAACAACAAAACAGGTTTAACCTAGAGAATTAATTAATTTCAGCGTCCGTAGGTATGCTACACAAGAGTATTAATTCCAGCATCAATAACTACAATCGATAGAGGATTAATTAATTCAGCCACAGTAGATACAGAAGATAGAGGATTAATTCATTCTAGCAAGAGTAGATACACACGAAATGGGACTGTGCAAATCAAATAGCTAACTGGCTCAAAACTGTACAGGTCAGATCTGCAACATCAGCTACATGCTAGTGCAGGACAAACAAAGCAGGCAGATTACGAACAGCACAGCAGCAGAAGTCCATAGAAATGCCAACAGGTCTAGCCTACTTCAGGCACAGTTCACCGACCCAGCTACCCTTACAGGTAGCTCCCCACAGCCGAGTCCACAAAAACAATCAGTGGGCTGTGGAGCTTAGGAAGTCAGGGGCTAGCGGGACACGGCCGTCAGTATGCCCAGAGCCACGTTGTAGGAGGCTTTTTTCTTTACCTGGAGGTAGCGGCAGTCCTTTCCCGACTGAACCACGCCGCCGTTGGAATCCTTCTGTGGGGAGGGGAGGCGCGACCTGCCTGAAGGTAGCGGCAGTCCTTTCCCGACTGAACCATGCCGCTGTCGGAATCCTTCTGTGGGGGGGGGGAGCGCGACCTGCCTGGAGGTAGCAGCAGTCCTTTCCTGACTGAACCACGCCACCATCGGAATCCTTTTGTGGGGGGGGGCGTGACCTGCCTGGAGGTAGCGGCAGTCCTTTCCCGACTGAACCACGCCGCCGTCGGAATCCTTCTAAAAATTTGGTTTGATATGTAGTTTTCACAAAGCACTTGTAACCTCGAGAATGTTTACTATTCTCACTCCAGATTTTCAACATTGCTTTCTCGTCACACCTCCTTATCAATGGTGAAGCTGACATTTTAATGTGGTGCAGAATGGCACAGTCACTGTGGGAAATCAACATGTGAGACAGATTAACAAAATCACAGTGACACTGTTCATGAGCAGTGGTCCCAAATGCTTTCATGAGGTGGGGTCACAAAAAGACCATGTTTTAAAATTTGGAGTGCAAATAACAACAAATGCCCCGGGCATTAGGGTTTGTAACCATAACGTCCCACCCTCTACAGACTAACAGGCATCAGGGGTGTATCTTTGGATTGTCTGCTGTAGTGCTCACACCATTGCACCCCAACCCCACCCCCATCCTGCAGCCACTGACAGGCATTAAGGTGTGCCTTGGACTCTTCGGCCCCAAAGTTCAACCCATTCTCCTGTGCTGCACCCATCTCAACGTACATCCTTATGAAATGGGGTGTGCATAAGGCCCGATGATCCCAAGGGACAATACGACACTTGTCAGATTCTGCACGGTAAGGTGAGGTGAAATGGCATGAGCATTATGGCCAGCTACCCAAAGGCACACCCCAATGCCTGTCACTCTCTGTAGGGTGGGGTGGGGTTGACGTTGGTTCTATACTTCACTGCCATTCCTATTATGCATCTCTCTAACTCCTGCACTACCAATGCCAACACCAACAAGACAACATTCGACATTGACAAATGCTTGTTTCATCTTATTTTCTTGCAGGTCTCTGAATGGTATCAGTTTGCATTACAAGGAATTGGATCTATTGCTTGAAAATTTGCACATGCCTGCATCATGTGAATGAACTTTTTACAATAAGATTTAACGTAAGAGTTTTTTTGCAATCTAACCACTTTTTTGCTGTAATTCTGTATAAACTTGTATTTGAAACTGATTACTCTCTCACGATTGGTGGGGGGTATCAGCTGACTTTTTGAGTTTGCTTGTTAGTGGTGATGGTTCGAGGTTTTTTATCATTCTCTGATGCAGCCTCCATTTGGGAGGTGAAATATAAAAAGCTTGGCAATGCTTGTCCTGTGTAGTTTATGGCTGCAATAAAATAGGCAGCTTGCCTTAAAGAAACTGTATCCTTCAAGTGTCCTTTATTTACAGGGGTGAGTGCATTTTTCTATATGACTGTATGCTTAACTTACTAAAAACGGCACTGCCATACATGTGCACCCACCACCCGGAACTGTATTTATTTATAGTCTTTGCTTTAAAAAAAAAACAATTTGTAACAAACAAGCACATGTTTGATTAGACACTTCACTTCAGTAGGTTTGCAAAGTCCCTCTAAGGACTAAATAGCCATGTTTTTTTTTTTTATGTTTGCCATGTGCACATGTCCAACAAACTTTTTTTTAGGTGAGTGGCTTTTAAGGCATGTGACACTGTCAGTTCAATGCAGAGTGGTCTGCAAGGGGCTCATCAGTGTCACACCAATCATCAGCTAGGCTGACCATGAGAATATTCTGGCTTGCTGGTTGGAAATGTTGTGTAGTTCAAAGGAGAGAGCCAACCCAGTCATAGGTCAGTTCTTTCCTTTGATCTATATAACCACCACCCAGCAAGCACAGCCGATCTGTCATGATCAGTCTGCTGTGGCTGAATTATACCCTGCAAAAAAGAAAACTGTCCATCAATGTATGTTGCTGCAGCTGCCCTTACTGTCCCCCCACACAACCCTCCCACTCAGCACCCACCAACCCCCCCAAATATAACATCAACACTGGGGGGTGCCCAATCCCCAGTGTCACCACCTGAAATAAAGAAAACCATCCCTAGTATTTTTTATATTATATTGGTGCAGTAGTGCCAGTATAGTTAGGGTTGAGCAGGGGTTTCTCTGTTAAACCTCAAACTTTACACTTTAATGTATATGCAACCGTTCAATGAATTTGCACAAAATCTTGCATGTGCGGTCTTTGGAGGTAGATCTCTTGACGTTGCAAGTTTTGTTCTGGTCAGATGTGCAGATTCTGAGATCCAGATAGTGACAAAAGTTAAGACAAAATCATTGTTTTTTGCTGGGGTTTTTTGTCATTACCTAGCACCCAGATGGTTTGGATTTTGGTCTAAAATTTTCAGAGTAGAAAGGGCCTGGCCCACAGATGTGCCTTTCACTGGTTTGGTGAAAAAAATATTAATCCTTTCCAAAGTTACTGAATTTTAATATTTTGGTTCTGAGCATGCTCAGTACAGTCTTTCGGATGGCTGCTTAAAATGAAAAAAGAATTTGGTCCTTATGAAAAAAGATCCTTTTTCATATTGGGGGAATCCTTTTTCATGAAGAAAAAATCTTTTTTCATATGGCTGCCATCTTGTTTCCATTTAAAAATAAAATTCAAAACCCACAAAAATGACATGCTGCACACACACACCAACACATGCATCTTGCTAATCGGGACCCAGTTAGGTGGATTCTGCACTCAGCTGTGGTGCCCCCCACCGTCCAGTTACCATCCTCACATATTTTCTATGTTTCCCTGCTGTTTAGCGGCATCCCACCCTCTGATCACCATCTCCACATGTTTTCTATGTTTCCATGGCATCTAGTGGCATCCCCAGTCTCTGTCCCTGCATGTTTTTTACATTTCCCTGGTGTCTAGTGGCACCCCCACCCTCTGATCACCACCTCCACATTTTTTTTATGTTTCCCAGGTGTCTAGTGGCACCACCCACCCTCTGATCACCATCCTTACATGTTTTCTACACTTTCCTGGTGTCTAGTGGCACCCTCACCCTCCAACCACCATCCCTGCATGTTTTCTACATTTTCCTGGTGTCTAGTGGTGCCCCCACCCTCTGATCACCATCCCCATATGTTTTCTATATTTTCCCTGGTGTCTAGTGGTGCCCCCCACCCTCTGATCACCATCCCCACATTTTTTTCTATATTTTCCCTGGTGTCTAATGGTGCCCCCACCCTCTGATCACCATCCACACAGGTGCTGTATGTTTTCCTGGTATCTAGTGTCACTCCACCTTCTGATCACCATCCACTCAGGTGCTGTATGTTTTCCTGGTATCTAATGGCACCCCTCACCCTCCAATTGTCATTCCCTTATGTTTTGAATGTTTCCCTGGTATCTAGTGGTGCCCCCACCCTCCAATCACTGTGCCTTCATGTTTTGTATGTTTCCCTGTAGTCTAGTGGCACCCTTGCCCTCTGATCGCTGACCCCACATTGTTACCTGTACTAAAGAAACCATCCCTCATTGTTTTTTTTTTTACCTGTAAAAAAGAAAATGATCCCTCTCAGATCTGACCCCACCACCCCAACCTCTGACTCAGCAATCACTACCCAACATCCCCACTACACCCCACACACACCCTCACTAACCTGAACAGGTCCCAGGATGAAGATTCACTCCAATTGAAGACATGTCTTGCTGCTGGAACCGGCGACTGCAACATGAGAAACCAAGGTAAGTGTGGTTCAATGTATTTCAGTAGGGTTTTCAAATTTGATTCATAACTTTGGCAGTTTTGCATATTTTCACCCCAAACTTTCAGCATGGTCTTTTTCATACACCTCATCACCAGTGGCAGTGGAATTATTCAAATCTGTCCTAAAAAGTGATTTTGTGGTCACTTGGCAAAAACACCATTCAGATAGGATTTGAACATTGTCACTGCCTTTGTTCATATGTTCATAAGGTGGAGTCATAAGAAGGCTACATTGAAAATATGGGGCTAAAATATTTAAAAATGACAAAGTTATAAGTGTACCTTGAAATTTTGCTATGCAGGCTCATAACTTTGGTAATTTTGCATATTGTGACCCCAAATTTTCAACATAGCCATGTTTTCACATCACCTCATGAATGTAATAACTGTAATTTTTCAAATCCTGGTCAAAATTTGTTTTCACTCCTGTGGCGTAGAAGGATGTTATCAAGGCACAAAATCATTTTTTAGGTGGATTTTGAACATTTTCTCCACCCGTGTTAATGAGATGGGGTCATAAGATGGCTATGTTTAAAATTTGGGGTACAAATATTACAAAACAACAATGTTATGAGAATACATTGAAATTTTACAATGCATGCTCATAACTTTGAAAAAATTAAAATATTTTCACCCAAAATTTTCAACATTCCCATTTTATCACATCACTTCATGAATGTAATAACTATCGTCTTTCAAAACCTGGCCAAAATATGTTTTCGCACCCGTACCACAGAATGATGTTTTGGCCCGAGATTTGAAAATTTTCACATACTGGGTTCATGAGATGGGTTCATAACAAGGCTATGTTGAAATTGCGGCATCAAAATATTTAAAAACAACACAGTTATGAAGGTATGTTGAATTTTTTTCTACGCACTTGCATAAGTTTGGTAGCTTTTGACATCCGACACTGCATAGAATGACAGGGACAGCAGTTTATTACACTTCAATAGGCCCTGCACATCTGCACCTGTTCACACAGGTCCTGAAGGGATCTGCATGAATGAAGATATGATTTCATTATCTCAAAAAGAAGGGAAATTCTTTGAAAAAACTTCATTAATGTACCAGTGAGGGTAACTTAATGTCACAAAAGTAGGGAAATGTGGCATTAGGTTTTCCATTTGTATCTTCCCACCCTCACCCCCCAAGCAGCAAAAGGATATAACATTAAGGTTTTAGGTCGCTGGAGTCCTGGCGAGTCAGTGGTGGGGTCTTCCTTGGATTGTCAGCCCCAATGCTTTCCCACACCCAGCCTGTAGCCTCCAATCTGAAGCACAAGGTACAGCTCAAAGCCACTGCCTCATAATGATGCACTCTTCAAAAGTAGAGAAGTATGTCTCACCATAGACTACCAACAAAATTTATTGTAACTTTTCTTCTTGCAGGGCCCTGTGGGCCCTACATGAAAAAAGGCGCTCATGTTTAACATTGTTTGCTCATTGAACAGGGATTGACAACCCCAAGGAAGATGCCACCACTGATCTGTCAAGATTCAAGACGCCCAAAACCCTAAAGTGTTTATTCCTTTTGCTGCTCGGGAGGGGGGGAAGAGTTAGGGTTGGAAACCCTAATGACACATTTCCCTACTTTTGTGGCATTAAAGTGCTGTTGATGCCTTAAAGAAAACCTTGAAAAACATAATAATTAGGTACAATTCAGCTTGCATTCCATATGCATTCTAAATATTTCTTCTCACCAGTATTTATTACTGAGGCAATTTTGCATGAATACATGATCTTTATCCCTCAGGGTTCATCTGCTTTTACAGTTGACTCCCTACTTCAAGTTATAATCCTCTGTTGTGACATCACAGTTTGTTGCCATGGGAGTAAATGTGATGTCACAAGCAGTGCATTATGATCTCATGTAGGGAGATAGCAATAAGAATAGATGAACTCTTCAGTAGCAAAAACTCTGTTTTCATGTAAATGACCTCAGTAAATAAATAATGGAGGGGGGGAATACAGAACCAACATAAATACAAGCTGAACTGTGTCTAAATATTACATTTTGTTAAAGTTCTCCTAGAGGCGTCAGCTGCTCTGTAAGTTGCCTTAAGTGGTGCATTCTCGATGTTTTTTGCAAATATATATATATATATATATGCGATTCCTTTTCAGAACCACCTATTGCCTCCTACCGCCGGCCACCTAACCTGCGCAATCTCCTGGTAAAAAGCAGCCTACCCACTCCTAACAGTTCCTTCCCCCCAGGTACCAAACCTTGCAACAGGGCTCGCTGCTACACCTGCAAATTTATTTCCAGTGTAACTGAGATTCGAGGGCCTACAGGTGTTTTTCACATCACCAAGAGTTCTCGTGCACCTCCACTAATGTAGTGTACTGTATTCTTTGCAGGAGGTGTTCAGCTATTTACATCGGAAACTGGTAGGCGTCTTGCTGACCGTTTCAGGAAACATTACAGAGCAGTCAGGAATGGTGAAACTGCTAAACCCATTGTATCCCACTTTATCTCCAGGGACCACAATGTCAATGACCTTTCTGTTTGTGTCCTTCAGCAGGGCTTCCGGGATCCTAACCATAGAAAAAACATGGAAGCCAAGCTGATCATCCACCTTGGCTCCCAGCAGCCCTCTGGTTTAAATGATAGACTTATTTTCCACTAACATCTTTCAGCCATCCATTTTTTTCCCTATAGTCAATTTGTTTTTGTACTGATTTATTTTTCATTTTCACCATATGTCTCCATTTCTGTCTCCTTCTCACACATTTGTCACCTTTCAGCCTTCTTACAAGGCCCTGTTAATCAGTCTCTACCTGGGAACTTCCCCAGCTCTTTCTCTCCCATTATGTTTTATCTTTCCGATCATCACCTTTTTGTTTCACAGATTCTCTTTTAATCTTACCATTTATCACTTCTTCTCCCTTAGCCTCCCCCTTCTTCTTTCTCCACATATATCGCTCTCATTTTACCTCTCCTCTACACTAACTTGTTTTTTTTCTCTTTTAGATATTTCCTGAAGAAGACCTAAGGTCGAAACGTAGATTTTTAACTCTGTTTTCTATTTTCAGCGTGCATTTAATATAACCATTTTGTTTTGCTTTTAGACCACATGCTGATGCAGCGCCTTGTCTTTGTTGTTTTACAATATATATATATATATATATATATATATATAGCCTGTGAAAAGAAAGTCATCCATCGATGTCTGTTGCTGCCACTGCTGTTATTGTTCCCCCATCTGAGCCTCCCACTCAGCACTCCTGCCACAAACATAACACTGACCCTGGGGGTGCCCAATCCCCAGTGCCACCACCTGAAATAAAGAAAAATGCCTCTCATAGTGTTTTTTTTTTCAAATATAAGCTCTAAAAAAGAAAATCATCCATAGATGTCTGTTTCTGCTGCCGCCGTTACTGTCCCCACACCCGACCCTCGCACTCAGCACCCACCACACACCCCATAAATATAACACAAACATTGGGGGTACCCAATTCCCCAGTGTCGTCACCTAAAATAAAGAAAGCCATCCCTTGTAGTTTTTTTAACACCATACCCTGCAATAAAGAAAACCATCCATCAACGTCTGTTGCTGCCACTGCCATTAGTCCCCCACCTGACCCTCCCACTCAGCACCCACCACCCCACACCCCATAGACCTTATTTATCCACCGGGGGTCCAACACTGTAAGCCGCTCTGGACCACAGACACATTTTCACTCTTCAACGCTGGACTGCAGACTGAGGAAATCAGCAATGTGGTTCAATGCATTTCAATGAGGTTCTGAACTTAGTAGCACATCTTGGTCATTTCTGAATATTTTTGCCCCAAATTATCCACATACGTTTTGGGGAACCCCATCTCATGAGCAATGGAAGTGAAATTAGGCAAGTCTGACCCCAAAGATGATTTCTCAGTTGCTGTGTGAAATCCCTTTTTGGGCAGGAGTTGAAACATTTTCACCACTCTTGTTCATGACGTGGGGTCATAAGATGGATATGTTGAAAATTTGGGCTAAAAATATTTAAAAACAACAAAGTTATGAGCTTACTTTAAAATTTACAAACGCAGGCTCATAACTGGTAATTTTCAATATTCTGAATCCTAGATTTTCAACATAGCCATTTCTTCAAAGCATCTCATGAATATGACAGCTGTCATTTTTCAAATCCTGGCCAAAATATGTTTTCCCATTTGTGATGCAAAATCACCTTTTGAGCAGGATTTGAAAATTTTCTCCACCCTTGTTCATGAGGTGGGCTCATAAGATGGCTATGTGGGGTCATAAGAAGGCTATGTTAAAAATGTGGGGTACAAATATGAGAAACCAACAAAGCTGTGAGTCTACATTGCAATTTTTCAATGCATGCTCGTAACTGTGGTAATTTTCAATATTTTAACTTCAAGCCTTCCAACATAGCCATTTTTTCACTACACCTCATGAATGTGACAGCTGTCATTTCTCATATCCTACCAAAAATATGTTGTAACACTTGAGGTGCAAATGAAGATCAAGCCATTGTTTTATAAATAATACCTGTCACGCTAAGTAGGACTTGGCATACAAACATTGTGTTGAAAATTTGAGGTAAAAATGTTAAAAACTAACTAAGGTATGAGGAAACACACTGTTCCAACATTTCCTCATACTGTACAGTAACTTAATTTTTTTGCAGATTTTGGCCACTAATTTTCAACATATTCCTTTGGTTACCCAACATCCTGAACATAGCAGTTGTCATTTTTCCACATCCCTTCAGAGACTTGTTTCCACAGCCGCACAGCAAAATCACCTTTAAGATGGGATTTTAACAATTCCACCTGTCTTGATCTTAATGTCAAGTCAAGAAAAGACCATTGGACATTTGGGGTAAAAATGTGGGAGCCCACTTAAAAATAGATATTGCCTCAGCTGCCCTATCCTGAGTAATTACAGTCTTACAATGTGTCAAAGCAGGACACCACTGAAAATGAGATATTGCATATCATCTACTCTATCCTGGGTAAATGCATAATAAAAATGTGTACAAGCAAGACCCAGCACAACAGTAATACCAGCGGCAAACATCTGACATTGACAAATGCTTGTTTTACGATGTTAACTGAAAACCACAGTTAAATTTCTCACCAACTCACACTGCCCTTCCTCTCCCCTTTCAGTTTTGCCTTCTTCCATTTTTCTCCTCCCTACATCCATTTTATCTCATTACCCACTTCCCTCCCCTGCCGCCCCCACACACACACATACACTCCCTTTCCATTTCTGTTCTTTTATTTATTTTTTGACAGTTTGGTTTTATTGTAATTCATTATTGGCTTGCACTCTGGTCATTACTTAGCTCTTTTCTTTGAAATTAGTTCTGCCTTTCTCCAGTTTCTTTTCCTCATATGTTTCATTTTGGCATAACTGTAACAGTATATTAGTGCCTTTATTGCCATGGACTTTACCGCTGTATATTGTTAGTACTTGCTACTAATTTAATGTGTTATGACAGGCACTATTGATTGGTATACCTGAGTGTCCTTAGTATGTCTTTTTAAATTATTACATCTTTTACACATTGTATTGTTTTCTATTATGATTACTATTGCTATGTTTCACTTGGGATTCATTTTGCCATTTTTGTAGTATTTGGAAATGTTTGTGTTCCCAAGACAAGGTGTATGTTACTTTAACAGAGATGTACAGTATATAGGCAACAGTTCCCAGCATACTTTAGACCCACAGCCTGATGATGACCCAGTGTGGGTTGAAGCACTGGGGTATTGGACTCTAGTGTTGGTTTATCTTCTTAGTGCTTGTCATAAGCTCATTTTCAGCATTTTGCTATGATGGCTAATGTCCTTTGACTCCACGAGTGCAGAGCCTTGTTCTTCTTTTTGTTCTTAGCAGGCTGACTGCCTTACTCTGCACCATCTCCTTGGCTTCAGTGCATGCTGTTGTTGTTTATAAATGATATAGGGAAATAGTGCTAGCAGCTGCATATTAAAAGTAAAACATTGTTTTTGTACCAGCAAATGGCATTATTTGCTAAAATGTATTTATTTATGTAGTTTTTGTTGACCAGGAAGGAGGACTAGAACAATTTTTTTGCCTATGTTCAGCCTTGTCCCAGGGAAGGGGGATACAGATGGATACGAGCTGAAATTGTACCAGATTTTAAGCTGCTGGTGGTATTTTTGGTGAATGAATTCACATCTTTAACAATATGCAATTTGGGGGAAATTATGCTATTTACTGAAGTTGCACATTTTGAAGAAAACACATTTTAAAAAATGCACAGTTTGGGAAAAAATGGTGTTATTTGCTGAAAGTGCACATTTTTAAGAACTCACATTAAAAGGCTGTCTCCTCTTACTACTCTCTCAGGTCCCTGGGCTCCACTGTCCTTAGGATTCCGGCCACTCGGACTCAAATGGGAGACAGAGACTTTGCCTCGAGTGCACCCAGGCTGTGGAACTCGCTTCCTGTCCTGATCTGCTCCTCTCCCTCACAAGGTTACCTTAGATCCTCCTTATGGAGCCACCTGAAACTTTCCTCTATGTGTGACTGTCCCAAGCCCCCATGATTTCACCTGGCCCTGGCTCTGGGGTGAGGCTTGGTATGTGTTGCCTCCACCTTGGACTCTGCTCTGGGCATGGCCCTGACCATGGCTCCACTTTTCTGGGGTCATATAGTTGTACATAATCAGTACTGGGGGGCCGTCCTTACTGTGGTCCTATAGTTGTAAATATAATAGTATTTTTTATACCTCTAATTTTATGCACTGCACTACTCGTTTCTTAAAGCATAAGTCCTACTGTGAGGGACCACTTGATCATTTAATGTATGCTCTGACTCTGTATACTGAATGTATCTGTACCTGAGCTGTTCAATGTATTCGAACTTGTATTTCCTGTACTCTCCCGGGTCGTACCTGAAAATAGGCAAATGTCTTGTCTAGTGTACCTACCCGGGTAACAAAAGCTTAATAAATAAATAAAAATACACAATCTGGGAAAAAAGCACAATGTCAGAAAAAAGCAGAAAAGCTGAACTACTTAGGAGCAAATGCGTAATTGTTAGTTTTACATAACTTTGCAAAAGTACTAGAAATTTCACCCAGTACTACATGTGAGATCAGTAGTGTAGCTGGGGAAAATAAAAACCGTAAACCATAATCCTTTTGGTGCCTCTTTGCTGTCCCCCCAAATGGTAGACATGGCCGTATTTATTATCCAGACCCCTTGCACACCCCGTACTTTACTTCAGGAATGGCACGAGAGGAGTAACAAATACAGCAGAACTTCTTCTTTTGCATTTAACATTATGTTTAACTCAAACAGAGTGCAACATTTATAATATACCACCAGAAGGGATGAATATCAGACAACAACAGTAACCAAAACGAATGATAAGGGCCCAGCATGCCTACCACCCAACCCCAATAAACTTATATATCTGGTTACTGAGCAAATGTGTTACTACACCACTGGGTGAGATTACACAGAAAGAAGCATTTAATCAGTCACAGTGACAGACTAGAGATAACAAAGTGTTCCTATGAATGGTCATTTAATTAGCTTTGATTCAAAGTTTAATGCCTATGTAAAAAGCTTTGCATTGCTTTGGTCCAGCTTTTCTGATATGAGCACAATCTTGTCATGAAGATAGTCCCCTACCAGTTAATGCCTGTTCAGCCCTTGGACTGATCAGCTGATCTCAGGGCTTATATTTCTCTGGCCATCTTTACTTGACAGCACAGTGCATACTTAGCTCTTTTTGGCTGATTAGGCTTTTAATGTTTATATTAGAACTGTAGTTCACGATTTCTATAACTTTAAATCAAACTGCTTTCAAAGTGCTGATGCATTCTGTCAGCATGGCTGGCTTGTTAGGCTCGCCATTGTTTAATACAATTTACCTATTGTTTTGCACATACTGCAGTGTGGATGTTGCCTGATACCCTCCCCATGTCTCCATTTCCCAAAGAAAACACATACACCAAATCTTGGAGGAAATGGCCACAGCCATGTATTTATTGATATACAACTCATCATCCTGAGCATAGGTGCTGCTGGGAGGATGTGCCCCTGATCCCTGGGAAAAAGGTCATATGGTCAAGGCACTGGCGGCGGCCCCCTGTCCAACACCACCTGTAATCCTTGCAGAGACCCAATGAGGCTGGACCACGACCCCCAACTGGATCAAGAACTAGCGGTCTACCAGCCTCATGCCGACTGGGGACAACAAGTCCTTCATGAGAATTGGCCTTGTCCCCCAAGTTCCCCTGCTACCTTGTGCCTACGCTTCTCCCAAGCCACTTCACATGGCTGTGACAGTTCTCTGCAGGCACAACACATCTGCAGAACCACCTTATCTTTGTCTCTACCAGCTAACTAAGATAACATCCCTTTGCAGGAGGTGAAAAACCTAGAAAACCCTGATGTTAAGCAGGAAAAAACTGGGACAGGTCACTCCCCAACCCCTAATGTAGTCACTCATAGAGGGTCAAAGGGGGCACTAACTCCCTGGCCCCCGACCCTGCTTTTATGAGGACAGGTGGGTGAGTATCCACTGGAAAGAGGAGAGAGAGGGAGCTGTACCTGGAGGCACCTTAAAAAGCCTCCCCTATCTCCTCCCTCCAGCAATGTCATCCCTCCCTAAGGATAGCCATCTGGGGATCTCCTTCTGGGTGTTGCCAGGCCCAGTGTTCCCCAAGAGAAGGCCCCCTCTATCTTTATCTGGTACAGGGAGGGGAGGGCCCATGCAAACAGCCAGCTGCTGTGATTGGCTGGCAGCCTCTCTATTTTATGAATTCTTGGTTCCTTAAGTACAGCCTATCTGGATTCTTCAGAAGTGTAGACATGAGCTGAATGGAACTAAAGACAGTCTATTTTCAATTAGCAAATGTCTGTGCTTACTATGCTCATTTTAAAGCAGGATGTAGTTTGCCTACACCATGCTGATGGCCACTTTCTGGCCATGTGCTGTGCTCGCCATGTCAGAAAATGTTGTACATGGGTGGGGGACAGCAACAGAACAAGTGAACAGCATGTACAGGAACAAGCTGTGGCTGTGTGGTGTAACATCTCTGGCATTCCAGGAGGCAGAGAAACAAATCACTCAACATAGCCACATGTGCGGTGCAAACAGCACAAGAAATGTTGCCTTCCCCACACCCCAAGCCTACACAAGGTGCCTCGCAGGAGAAACAGCACTATGATTCCAGGCTGCTTGCTCCACATTTCACCCCCCACCCAAAGTTTGCGCAGGGTGCATCACAGGAGAAGCAGCACTAAGATTCCAGGCTGTTTGCTCCAGATTTTTCCCTCTGCCCCAAGTTTACACAGGGTGCCTCGCTGTGCTCACCATGTCAGAAGAATTTGTATATGGGGGGGCAGCAACAGAACAAGTGAACAGCATGTACAGGAACAAGCTGTGGTTGTGTGGTGTAACATCTCTGGCATCCCTGGAGGCAGAGAAACAAATCACTCAACATAGCCACATCTGCGGTGCAAACAGCACAAGAAATATTGGCCACACACACACACACACGCACACACACACACACCAAGCTTACACAAGATGCCTCGCAGGAGAAGCAGCACTAAGATTCCAGGTTGCTTGTTTCACATTTCACCCCCACCCAAAGTTTACACAGGGTGCATCGCAGGAGAAGCAGCACTAAGATTCCAGGCTGCCTGCTCCAGATTTTGTCCCCCACCCCAAGTTTACACAGGGCATCTCACAGGAGAAGCAGCACTAAAATTCCAGGTTGCTTGCTCCACGTCACCCCATACCATGGCAAATCCTCCCTACCCACACTTGTGGCACCCCCCTGCAAAAGACTGGCTGCTTATGACAAATCACGTTGATGGAACGTGGGTAAACCAACCTCTGCTTCTAGCCATTACCCTGCACTGTGACCCTAGGCGTATACGCTGCATTCAGCCAGACAAGCAGCAGAGATGTTATTTCACCTACTATGAGCAGCGTCAGATGGCTCTAAAACTCCTGCTCCTCCTCCTCCTCCTGATGTCAGGAAGTGTCCATCCAAATCCTGGACCTGTTTACTCCAGTTCAACAAATCTTGCCAAAATGGAGGGGGGTCTCACCATTGCCACCCTAAATATTTGCAGCCTCCTTCCAAAGCTGGTCTCCCTACAAATCTTTGCCAGCCAACATAACCCTGATATCCTAGCCATTGTTGAAACCTGGCTGACACCCAATACTCAGACCATGCCATCTCCTTGCAAGGCTACAGTATTTTCAGACTTGATAGGATTACTAAAGGGGTTGTGCATTTACATAAAGACAACCTCACCAGTCACCCTGTCTGTACTACCTCCACAAACACCTCAAATTCCTTCCTGTCAAGCTACTCCTTGGTGCCCAAAATAAAGTCCTCACTGTTGTTGCTGTCTACATCCCACCAAAAGACCCAGGGACCGGCCTCCAGACTGTCCTTGAATTTGTAAGATCACAACCTCCTGACACTGAGCTCCTTCTCCTTGGTGACTTTAATATCAACTGGCTCGCACCTGATGTAGGGTCCCACAAGGATGCTATCCTGTCAGCTAACCTAACGCAGATGGTTAGCTCCCCTACTAGGAAAAATTACAAATCGGGGACTAGCACCCTCATAGACTGGATCCTTGCCAGCCACCCAGCCCGCATAAATAACACCTTCGTTCTCCCGGACTCTCTCAGCGACCATTCCCCTGTTATCTGTACCTGGACAAATAAGTTCCGAAAGCCACCTCCAAAAACCATCTCAAGCAGAGTACTACCTTATGGCAATCTGACTCATCTCAAGGCCTGTCTCAGGCAACATGACTGGTCCCTAATATACAGTTCACAAGATGTTGATGCAGCCCTTGATTACTTCATCACTACTTTCAATACTGCCTGCGACTCCTACACACCAGTAAAAAAGCACAAAATCAAAGCTCTCTCCAATCCCTGGCTCACTGCCAAGCTATTGGCCCAACTCAAAGCAAGGGACCACCTCTGCACTATAGCTAGAGCCACAGGCTCCCTGCCGGACATCCAAAGGTATAAACAGTCTCGCAACTACTGCACTAAACAGATACGAATGATGAAGAGTTCCTATTTCAAGGATGCCTTCACCAACACCTGGGGTGACGAGAGATCCTTTTGGGACAATATCAGAAATATCACAGGTAAGCAGTCCAAATCCTCTCCTACGCTAATGACTGTTGATGGAGCCACTACTCTAGATCCAATGTTCATGGCAAAGACCCTAAATGCAACTTTCACCGACCTTAGTGGGGTCCTCCCCCCGGACTTCTTCTCCGATGTAGACTCCCCAAAACCAACTTCACCTACTGTTTCTCCTAATCAACTGCCCTTCCATTTCAAAAAAGTCAGGGCACATGAAGTCTGCAAATATATAAAAAAGGCTATTTCTAAGTCAAGAGCAAGCAGCGATACTATAGACCTTAAACTACTGTCCCTTACCCTGGAAGAGGTGCTGCTCCCACTCACCAGAATTTTCAATCTCTCCCTCTGCCTCAGTCAATTCCCCAGCAAATGGAAATCTGCAATAGTCACACCAGTGTTCAAAAGTGGTGACAAGTCCCTACCGGGTAACTATCGACCTATATCAATACTCCCACCCCTCTCCAAGGCCCTTGAACGTATTGTGGTGGACCAACTTTCAGAATACCTGCAAAAGTATAACATCCTCTGCGCACAGCAACACGGCTTCAGGCAAGGGCACAGTACATTCACCGCCGTCCTGGAATTTTCAGGAGCAATCCACAATGCTGTGGACAAAGGATACCAAACCGGAGCTGTTTTCATTGACCTAACAAAAGCGTTTGACACTGTTCACCATGGCTTACTTGTCAAACAGCTACATGCTATTGGGCTCTCTCAGGGCCCTAGTGCCTGGGTAAAAAGTTACCTCGCCCAACGCTCTCAAACAGTAAAAATCTCAGGAGTTCTCTCAGTCTCAAATCCGGTTCTCTCAGGTGTTCCCCAGGGATCCATCTTAGGCCCTCTTCTCTTCAGCCTATTCCTAAACTCTCTCCCTCAATCTTGCCCAGAACAAATAGTCCTCTATGCTGATGATGCCGCGATTGTCTCCTCTCATAAGGATCCGAAACCCTTACTCCATAGCCTGCAACTTGCTTTCTCCAAGGTTGAGAAATGGTTCCTAGAGCACAAACAAAATCCATGCTCTTCTCAAGCTCGCAAAACAAGAAAAGGCAAATTCCACTTGCTATCAATACGTACACAGGAAATATCCTCGAACAAGTGACATCATTTAAATACCTTGGAATCACCTTTGATCCCTGTCTAACCTTTGCTACCCACATTGATAGTATTGCGAAAACTGTGAATCAACGCATTGGTATCCTATACCGAAACAGACAGTTCCTTACCCAATCTGTGCTGAGGATTGCTATCCAAAGCTCTGTCATCTCTATCATAGACTATGGCTTAATTATCTATGGCTCTGCCTCAACTACCGCACTCAAACGCATTACAACCTCCCTTAACAAGGCCTGTCGACTGCTCACTGGTGCCCAAAGACACACTCATACATGTGAGCTCTACACTGAAACAGGATGGTTACAGCTCTCCAGTTGCATAAAGAACCTTTCCTGCTTGATGGCAAAAAAATCTACCATGGGCCTCACTCCACCGTGTATCCAAGACCTTCTATGCCTGAATACCAACATCCGCTGCACCAGAAGTTCAGAACATCAGCTTCTCCAGATCCCCAGATGCCGCACCACCCAGGGCCAAAGATCCTTTGCCTACCGTGTCCCCAGCTGGTATAATGCCCTCAGCACTCACATCACCTCCTCCACCTCTCTAGGAGTTTTCAAATCTAGGCTACAACTTCACCTCACAGCCTCCAGCTCCTGTGACTGCTTCGATTAATTTTCCCCCTTGTCTGTTTCTTGCTTAAAGCCATCTGTCTGCTATATATACCTTGTGTTAGTGTGATTTTGTGAACCAACTAATTGATTGAGCCCCGTGAAATATGGGCAGAGGGACTACTGTCCAGAAAGTTAATACACTCTTTTTAAAACTGTGTCTCCACACTACTAAATATGTGTGGGCTGATTTTAAAATACAAGACTTGCTTCTACGGGGCTAAAGCGGGCTCAGGGAGCCCTCATTCGCACTTCCGGGTCAAGAGCTATATATAGAACGTACTTTGAAACCACAAGCACCTAGATAAAAGGCTGAGTGAGACACTGCTCTGCTCAGCTGTCTGTCTACTATATATACCTTGTGTTAGTGTGATTTTGTGAACCAACTAATTGATTGAGCCCCGTGAAATATGGGCAGAGGGACTACTGTCCAGAAAGTTAATACACTCTTTTTAAAACTGTATCTCCACACTACTAAATACGTGTGGGCTGATTTTAAAATACAAGACTTGCTTCTATGGGGCTAAAGCAGGCTTGGGGAGCACTCATTCGCTCTTCGGGGCTGGGAGCTATATTTAGTGTATTGGACCGGCGGAGCTGGCGATCACAAAGACATGAAGACACGTATGTCTCCTCGCGTGTTTCACGTGTTTAGCGCATATAGCGAGAAATATACCATACCTCATTAGGTGAAACTGTGTTTATATCGGGGTAAGATTATTGCTTCCCATTTTCTGAGATGATTTAAAATTTCTTCAACAATATGGATGATCTGTATAAACGATGTGTCCGTTGCAGGATGTTTGGTTTAGATATTTCGGATTTTGAACCTATTTGTAAAAACTGTGTGTTGATATCTTCCCTTCAAGACCAAATCTCTGGTCTTCTCAGTCAAAAACCAGTAGATAGTGATATAACTAGTTTAGAATCCTTTATTGATCTGGCAGTTGAACATTTTGTTTCTGGAAATTCTCCTGCGGCTGTTTCTGTGTCTGAACTCAAAAGTTCAGAATGTATAAACTTTCAAAACCAGTCTGATGGGGAAGATTGGGCTATGATTCCTAAATCAAAAGTCAAACGTGGGGGGGGGGGACAAATACATAAGCCTTTCCAAATTACATTACAAAATAGATTTTCAGTATTAAAAGATATTACATCACAGGAAACAATTATTTCCCCAAACACATTGGTAGATTATCCAAAGTTAAGTACTAATAATACTTTGAGACCTATACCATTGGGAACTACGAAGTGAAAAAATAACACCCAGAAAAGACATAATGATCTAGTACCAACTGTTTCTTCCACTTTGGATACTTCATTTTCACATTTACCAGTTCCCAAAACTTCATCCTTAATGCCCAAATCAGTTGGGGCTTCAAATCTTGTAGATGTTCCGAAACAGATATTTGTTCTTGGTGATTCCCTTGTTAAACACTTGGATAGGGCTATTTGCAACCCTGATAAATCAAATTGAACTTGTTCTAGCTTTAGGGGGGCAAAGATAAATGACATTACTACCAGGATCCCTAGCATTTTAAAAGAGGCTGGCCCAAATCCTTTTGTTATAATTCATGCAGGTGTAAATAATATTCAGAACAATTCTACTCTTAATAAATTGAAACAGGATTTTGTGGCATTAAACAACTTGCTTGTAGACAGGGGTTGTACAGTTTGTTTTTCAGAAATTTTATCTGTTCCCAGAGCCACTCAGGATTTGACTGATAAAATTAAATCTATTAACGACTGGCTTAGAAAATAGTGTATTGGACAGAATATTCCATGCTTAACCCATTGGGAAAATTTTGTTGATAAGTCCCCCCTTGTATTGTTGGGATGGTTTACATTTGAGTAGAAGAGGCAGTACTATGTTGGGTAAATCCTTTCTGAACATCATAAATAATCATTTAAACTAATAAAAAAGGGGGAGAATGGGAATCAACCCACATCTCTAATTAAATCTAAGACACGGTCACCAACAACTTTTAAAATTCTGTCGTTAAATGCTCGTTCTCTTAATATGTCTAAACTTTCAGAACTGGAAGCAAAAAGAAAATTATTGAATTTAGCTATAATTGCAGTGACTGAAACCTGGTGGGACTCTCATTCCCAGTGGAGCCAACACTTAATGGGCTATCGACTCTATCACAAAAACAGAGTCCAAAAAAGGGGTGGGGGGGGGTATGTCTATATATTAGAGATGATATTCCCTCCTTTGAAATTCCAGCCCCAAATGACTCAGAAAGCATATGGGTGGTAGTACAACCTCAGGGACTCCAACAAATAACAATTGGAAATTGTTATAACCCCCCATCATGTGACTCTAATACATGGAAAGCTCTAATGAACGCTCTTACCCATTTTACAAGTCTAAAGGATGCAATAATATTGGGTGATTTCAATATGCCTCAAATAGATTGGTCCACAAATTCAGGAAATAACAACCATGATTGTGAATTTTTATCTGTATTGACAGACAATGGATTAGTTCAACTAATTTTGTCCGCTACTAGAGGTACTAATATTTTGGACCTCCTTATCACTAATATTAGTCAAAAAATATTCAATATTCAAATTTTGGATCCTCTGGGCAACAGCGATCACTTCTCTGTCTTGTTTGATTTAATGGGAGCAAAATGTAATCTATCTAACAAGTCAACATATAAAAACTATGACATTGCGGACTACAATAGTATAAATAGAGAAATCAAAAAAATACAGTGGGATAAGGTTTTTCAGGCACTTTCTTCAAATGAGGCCTGGATTGTACTAAAAGATCTAATCTATTTATTAGAAAAGAAATATGTTCCAAGTAAAAACAAATACAACAGAAAGGGTGGAATACCTAGATGGTTTAATAAACATATTAGGTTACAAATAAAAAAAAAGAAAACTGTTCAAGAAATTAAAAAATACTCTGAGCAACAAGAAAAACAAAAGTTTTCTTCAGTATAAAAAAACTTTACAAAAACTTAAACATATGATTAAACAGGCTAAAACAAAATTAGAATTCAAGCTGGCACATGCCAAGGATGGATACAAATCTTTGTTTTCATATCTAAATAACAAAAAAGGTAGTTTGCATAAGATAGGGCCACTAACTCATGACGGTAGTACCATACCTCATAGCATTTTGATTAACAAAATGCATCTATTCGGTTTCTCTGATCAACTAATCAACTGGGTTTCTGCTTGGTTGACAAATAGAACCCAGAGAGTAGTATTAAATAACCAACAATCTCAATTAGGGGCAGTCACTAGTCATGTGCTGCAGGGCTCGATGTTGGGTCCGGTTCTGTTTCTCATTTATATAAGTGATATGCAGGTAGTAAATAACAACTGGTTGTCTAAATTTGCTGATGACTCAAAGTTTGGGGGTCTAGTAAATAACTCGTCAAAATTTAACTCATTGAACTCTGATCTAAAGTCGATTGAAAAATGGGCTATTGACAATCTGATGGAGTTTAATGTGGACAAGTGTGTCGTCCTGCATTTTGGACTCCATAATCCCCGAAATAAATATTTAATTTATAACTCATTATTGAAATCATCTTGTGTGGAAAGGGACTTGGGTGTTTTAATCAACACTAAACTGTCTTCAAATAATCACTGTACAAAAGTAGCAAGTTCTGCTAATGGTCTATTAAGACAAATCCAACAATCTTTTGTAAATAAATCTGAACAGTGTATGATGGCCCTTTATAGATCATGTGTTCGACCTCTTATTGATTATGGGTCCCCCTTCTGGAACCCACATCTAAAGACAGATATTGATTGTTTAGAAAGAGTTCAGAGACGAGCAACAAGAATGATTCCTAGACTAGTTAAATTATCTTATAAATCCAGATTATCATGTACTGGTTTACACTCTCTGCAGATAAGAAGGGATAGGGGGGATTTATTGTTAATATATAAGCTTCTTAAAAACCCTGATTTGATGAATAAATGCGGATTAGCTCATGATACTCGACGTATTGTCCCAAGATGCCACACTAAACAACTCACAGTACCTAAAGCTAAAACTAATCTAAGACTAAATTTCTTTTCATTAAGGGCACCGAAATTATGGAACAAACTACCACAGGAACTAGTGGATTCAGTTAACATTGAATCATTAAAAAAGGGAGTAGATAAATGGTTAACAATGAGATTATAACTCTAAATGTTCCCACTGTACGTGGGGAGAAAATCTAGATGGGCCTCGGCCTTCTTTTTTCTCAAATTAACTAAGTAAACCTAGTAAATCAAGTAAACCTCCCACCTCTGATTCATTTCTTGACAAAGGCATTTGAGTGGTTCTAGTCTCCCTATGTCTGCCTCTCCATTCTCCTCTTCCCCCCTCCATTGTTCTTTCTCTATTGCATTCCTCCAATCAGCTAGTATTGTGTTTACTAAAGCATTTTTGTTCGAAGTTGACATTACTGTACTGCATTATACTGCTTAATGTTACTTCATAATTTGTTTGTTTTCCTATGTAATTTTGACTTGTTTGTACACTAACAACCACTGGCTACTCTTTTTAATAAATCATGGGAGGATGGTGTGGTACCCGAGGACTGGAGGAAGGCGGATGTGATTCCCCTTCACAAAAGTGGGTCCAAGACAGAGGCAGGAAACTACAGACCTGTCAGTCTGACCTCTGTGGTACGGAAAGTGATGGAGTCACTTCTGAAGGAAAGAATAGTCGAGTACCTAGAGGCCAGTGGAGCACAGGACCCAAGGCAACATGGGTTCACAGAGGAAGGTCATGTCAGATGAATCTAATAGATTTCTTTGACTGGGTGACCAAAGTAGTAGACCAGGAGGGGCTGTGGACATGGCCTACCTAGACTTTGTCAAGGCATTTGACACAGTCCCACACAAAGATTAATAGTCAAATTAACCAGCCTGGGAGTGGGACCCAGGGTGGTAGCCTGGGTAAAACATTGGCTGGACAACAGGACACAGAAGGTAATTGTAAATGGAGTCCATTCTGAAGAAAGGGGGGTTACTAGTGGGGTACCACAGGGTTCAGTATTGGGTCCAGTCATTTTTAACGTCTTCATCAGTGACATTGCAGAGGGACTGGAAGGAAAAGTTTGCCTTTTTGCAGATGACACAAAAATCTGCAACAGGGTTGATACACAAGGAGGCATGGAAAGAATGAAAAGGGACTTGGCAAGGTTGGAGGAATGGTCAGAAGTATGGCAGCTAGGATTCAATGCAAAGAAGTGCAAAATAATGCACCCGGGAAACAAGAACCCAGGGGAAGAATACACAATGGGTGGGGAGGTAGTAACAACAACAAAAAAGGAAAGGGACCTGGGGGTAATCATATCAGATGACCTTAAGGTTAGCAAGCAATGTGAGAAGGCAGTAGGGAGGGCTGAGGGTATACTAGAATGTATAGGGAGAGGCATCAGCAGCAGAAAACAGGAAGTTGTTATCCCTCTGTACAGCCAGTTGGTGAGACCCCATCTGGAGTACTGTGTCCAGTTCTGGAGACCCCATCTCCGCAAGGACATAGACAGAATAGAGGCAGTCCAGAGGAGGGCAACTAAAATGGTGCAGGGTCTGCAAGAGAAGCCGTATGAGGTGAGACTAAAGGAGCTTAATATGTATACCCTTGAGGAAAGAAGGGAGAGGGGACATGATAGAAACGTTTAAGTACCTCAGTGGAATCAACAAAGTCAAGAGGTAGCATTTTTCAGAAAAGAGACTTGCAAGAACAAGGAACACAATTTAAAGATAGAAGGAGGGTGGTTCAGGGGCAATGTGAAGTATTATTTCACAGAGAGGGTAGTGGATGCATGGAACAGCCTTCCTGAGGAGGTTGTGGGGTCTAAAACTGTGGGAGAATTCAAAAATGCATGGGACAGACATAAGGCAATTCTTGTGGGGGGTAGGAAGAAATAGGCTGTTGGTTAACTATGATCTGCGGCCTATCCCGTAGGTAGGGAAATGGGCAGACTGGATGGGCCTAGCGGTCCTTATCTGCCGTCAAAGTCTATGTTTCTATGTTTCTATGTTTCTATTAACAACGTGGAACCTTTGTAAAAGAGCCATGGCTCAAAGGTAATAATTCCTAGACTCAATAAATAAATAAAAATAAATAAAATACCCCAAGCTTACACAGGGCACCTCGCAGGAGAAGCAGCACTAAAATTCCAGGCTGCTTGCTCCACATTTTGCCCCCCACCCAAAACTTACACAGGGTGCCTCCCAGGAGAAGCAGCACTAAGATTCTAGGCTGCTTGCTCCACATTTGGCCCCCCACCCAAAACTTACACAGGGCACCTCGCAGGAGAAGCAGCACTAAAATTCCAGGTTGCTTGCTCCACGTCACCCCACACCCCAAGCTTACACGGGGCACCTCGCAGGAGAAGCAGCACTAGAATTCCAGGTACAGGATCCTCTCCTCCTCAGCACAGTCAGTTTGCTGTTACTGCCAGAACACTTGTGTACTAATTTTAGAATGTTTAGAACTGCATTTACAACTGTGCTTTAAGAGCTTCGCTCTCCTCATTGCTTGTGCCATTTTCTGGCAATTGCTTTAATGCAACCAATGCATTCTAGTGTAATCAGTGCTCTATTTTGTGCTCTGACTGTTAGTCTTGTGCCCAGGCTTGAGATATTTTGTGTTTTACTCACTCTTTGCTTTGTTCTTTTCTCCTGAGCCTCCTCTACTCCCGTTGGCTGCACTGTGCATGCACAATCCTCACTGCCCCCCCCCCTTTGTCTGTTCTTCCCACCCTGACCCCTCTCTTTTGTGTTACTGACCCTTGAATCATTTTGGGTCCTGATTCTACTTTATTTTGATCCCTGTTCAGGCTGCTTGCTCCACGTTTCACCCCCACCCCAAGCTTACACAGGGGGCCTCACAGGAGAATCAGCACTAAGATTCCAGGTACAGGATTCGCTCCTCCTCAGCACAGTCAGCATGTGCTAACCCATCACCACTTACATGGAGACTGCCCCACCCCACATGGTGCTTTCTTTTATTTGGTGCTATTGGTCACGTGCTCGATCACATGACAGCACAGTCCTAGACCTAACACCCCATTTTTCCATTGCCATTTTATATTCTCTGACCACTAGGAGTCACTGCCGAGCAATCCACTTACACAACCCCCTCCTTAATCTGCCCTTGCTGAGCTAGCTAAGGCCCAAAATGTGCACTGCCCTCTAGTGCTGTCCTCCCACTATGGTTAATTTCTCTCTCACTCCACCAACTTTTTGGTACATACCAAGTTTTGAACTCCTGACCCCATGCACCAGAGGCTGTGACACTTACTACTGTGCTAACTGAGCAGCCACAATATTCTAAGGATCCTACATACTCTTGTCCTAGCTGAGGCCCCTTCCCCCCTTGCAGCACACTTAGTGCACTCACACCCCCCTCACCCCATAGTACATCCAACTTCAGTGGGTTGTTGACTGGATAGGCTGTTTTAGGACTTGACTGTGACAACAAGGTGACCAACCTGATTATTGGGGCGCCTAATAAGATGGTCCAACCTACCCCCTTTTGCTATTGGTATCCTTAACAGGTGTTTGATTAAGGGAAGGCAAGGCAAATTTTATTTTTCTAGGCATCCAATCCCGGATGCTGTGGGTGCCGTACACAGCAACACAGCTATCCAATAAAATAATAAAATTATCAGCAATAAATTAACAGACCACATGATTAGATAAGTAAGGCCTATGCTAAAAATCATAGCTAGAATGGGCCATCACGAAGATAAGATCTAGTATACAATGTCTGGGAAGGCCTGATTAAACAGGTGGGATTAACCCAGCAAGCCAACAATAGCTATTACACAGTGGTCATAAATGATTATCATCCCCATGGTATTACCAACTCAGATCCTGTTCATTGCTGGGGTACCATCCTGCAAGAAAGGTTACCTCACCCAGCTACTACCAGCAAGTTCCCCCCCCTGCCCATCCCATGGTTGGTCATAGTCCACTGTAAGGTAAAGGTGAGGAGTATCAGTAGGCATCTTCACTCAGTCAGGCTAAAACACCTAAAGAACCAGGTTCTGTGACTCATATTGCTGTTGTTGTTCATATCTGGCAACATACACCCTAACCCTGGCCCTGATCAACAAGACTTGGGGCTCATTAAGAAGCAAGGCACTCTCACATTGGCATCAATTAACATCTGTAGCTTACTATCCAAATTTGATGTACTACAGGTCTGGGTTAATCAGCATCATCCTGACGTACTATCCATAGTGAAGACATGGCTCACACCAAAGACCCTGACACTGCAATCTCCATTGAAGGGTATACTCTCTTCAGATGGGACAGGATTAGTAAATGAGGAGGGGGCTGTGCTATCTACATAAAGGATTCCCTCCAAGGAAAAGCCCTTCCCACTCCAGACACAGGACACAATATTCAGGCACTGGCAGTTAAAGTACTACTAGGTGCTCATAATAAGAGACTTATAGTGGTCTCGGTCTATGTCACCCCAAAAGAACAGGCCAGAAGGGACAGGATTAGTAAACCAGGAGGGGGCTGTGTTATCTACATAAAGGATTCCCTCCAAGGACATGCCCTTCCCACTCTAGACTCAGGACACAATATCCAGGCACTGGCAGTTAAAGTGCTACTGGGTGCTCATAATGAGGGACTTATAGTGGGCTCGGTCTATGTCCTCCAAAAGAACAGGCCAAGGGCATTAATGTAGTCTTAGACTTACTAAATAACTTATACCAAAACTCCGAGGTGATAGTAGTTGGAGACTTCAGTGTCAATTGGCTGTCCCCTGAGGCTGCCCCCTACAGAAACGCTATCTCTACTATCAATAAAGCCCAGATGGTTAACTCCCCTACTAGGACAAACTACCTCACCAGGACAGATACAGTATCAGACTGGTTGCTACCTAACCACCCTGAATGAATCTCAAGCACCACCTTACTCCCCGACTCCATTAGTGACCACTCCCCAATCCTGTGTACTTAGTCTAACAAAGCTACCAAACCCCCAGCCAAAATGATTACAAGCTAAGTACTAAAAAAGGGCAACTAGAACCCCTAAACTCTCATCTGAGGCAGCAGGACTGGTCCCCAATAGACTCTTCAGAAGATGTCGACCAAGTACTCAATTTCTTCATTGCCAGGTTTAATAAAGCCTGTGATATATGCCCCCCACAGAAAATGATAAATCAAGGGTGTGGGCAAATCATGGGTTTCACCCTTCCTTATCAACCTTATTATTGACAGAGACAATTTATGGCACCGGCTCGAGCCACAGGTAAGCAATCAGATGTTCAGAACGACAAAAAGGCCAGGAACGACTGTACATGGGCAATTCGCAATGCCAAAAGCCGTTACTTTAGGGATGAACTCACTAATGCCTGGGGTGATGGAAAGGTGATGGAAGGAAGTTTTGGGATAATATGAAGATCCTAACAGGAAAAACTAACAAATCCACACCTTCCATGTTAAACATAAATGGGGTTATCACTGAAGACACGAAACTCATAACCGATACCTTCAATATTGTATTTACGGATCTCAGCAGTGTACTTACCCCTCACTATTTGTTGGCATAAACAGCTGACAGCAACAACAATGTCAGTACTGATAGTCATCCACAGGCCTCCCCCCCCCCATTTCAAAATGATCTTAAAAATGGGAAGCAAAAAAGTACCTTAAACGTGTCTTAGGAAAATCTAGACTTAGCGGAGACTCTCGACCTTAAACTGGTCACCCTCACCCTGGATGAGATACTATCACCCCTAACAAAAATTCTGAACCTGTCTTTAAGATTTGGCAAATTCCCTAAGAAATGGAAAGTCCAGTAGTTACATCTATCTATAAAAGTGGTGACAGGGACATACATTCTAACTATCGACCCATTTTCATACCCCCCCTCTTTCTCCAAAGCACTAGAGCGCATCGTCTCTGATCAGCTCATTGCATACCCCAATAAATACCATTTACAATGTTCCCAGCAGCACAGTTTTAGAAAATCACATAGTACCGGCACAGCATTAATAGAATTCACTGGGTACATACACAAGGCTCTTGACTGAGGGCAGTTGGTGGGGATGGCTTTCATCGACCTCAATAAAGCATTTGATATGGCAAGCCATGCCTTACTGCTCATACAACTATCCAGCTACAGGCTCTCAGCAGACACCATGGGCTGGTTTAGTAGCTTCCTAACAGACAGACAGAGTCCAGCAGGTAAAGAGCAATGGAGTCCTATCAGACAGATGGCAAGTGCACGTGGGTGTCCCCAAGGATCCATATTAGGCCCCCTGATTTTCAGCTTCTTCCTAAACCGCCTCCCCCTCATTTGCTATAACAGAATTATTCTCTATGCAGATGATGCTGTTATCTTGACAAGATACCTTGGCCCAATACTCCTAAAGAAGCAGCTTCAGCAGAATTTCACCAACATACATGCTTGGTTCCTGAAGTATAAGCTACTAATGAACTACAAAAAAAAAATCATAACATTTCCATCCCCTCACAACAAGTACAAATCACATCAACTTACAATTAGAAATAATCAGAACCCCCCCCCCCCTTGAATTGGTACACTCATTTAAATACCTTGGAGTTACGTTAGATAACACACTATCCTTTGCAATCTATGCTGATCATGTAGCAAAAGCTGTCAATGCAAGAACAGGCTTACTTGACAGACACAAACATTGTATGACAGCTGAGGCACTCAAGCTGGCAGTCACTAGTTCTGTACTCTCCATAATAGACTATGGATTGGTTGTATATGGAGCAGTATCAGACACCACCCTCAAAAGGGTCACTACAGCCCTAAATAAAGCCTGCAGGCTAATCACAGGGGCCCACCGGCTCACACACACCTGTGATTTATATGCCCAAACTTAATCTGAAAGGCAGAGTGCAGTATCAGACCTGCCTGCTCACCTAAAAAACTTAATTGGGACTAACACCTCCCCCCCCCCGAGCATACAGAACCTCCTTTGCTAAATGACTAATCCACACCCCATCAGGTGCACAAATCATCAACCATTTAAGGTCCCTTTTTGCCACACATCGCAAGAGCAAAGATCACTTGAGTATCGGGCCCCCAACTGTCTCAACTCCCTTCACAATGACATCCTGACCAAAATAAAGTTCAGTCCTTTCAAACTGAAGCTTCGGCTACACCTAGCAGCACTCTGTGGCTGTGATTGCCCATCTTAAGCAGGATTCTGTTGCACCATTCATACCGTACACCCTGATGCATTTAGCAGCTTGACTGCCCACCCACGTGGGCATTAACCCTCAACCTTTTCTTCCCCACACCCCTTCCTTCTCTACTTTCCTCCCCTTACCCCTCTCCCACCTCCTCCCACCTTACTACCTCTCGACAATGCCTCTTGGCTGCATCGCTCTATTTGACAACACTTAGTTTCAAATGTTTGCAATTCTATGCTTTGTACTTATCTGGTAATCTGCAATCTTTGTATTCTCCTAAACCTGCAGTGAATACCTGTGCTACCAAATTGTTTGTTTCCCCATTTAAATTGTACAGTACCTGTACTTATTCCTCAATCAATGTCTGTATGTTTGTTGTTACACTATGATGTGGAACCTTTGTAAAAGAGCTCCCGGCTCAGAGGTATTTGTAATCTGAGGTCTTAATAAACAATAAATAAATAAATAGTAGGAAATAAAAGCTGCATAAGAAAAGCTGACTGCCATCTCATATTTTCTAGTCTTCCAATTTGCTAAGTAATTTAACTGGAAGCAAAACAGAAGGCAGGAGGAGGGTAGGCAGCATATGGGTGGAACTGGGGTGGAGACTGGTGATTCTAAAGTTATGATAAGTGGAGAAGGGCCATCAAGCCCCAAAACACCCTGTCACAGAATGATACCAATATGTTTGCTATGCCTTTGGCAACAAACATTTTTAAGTACCTTGAAATGGACTAGTTAAATAAATAAGGGGGCTGTCAGTATGGTAAAGTGCCGTTAGTATGCACTCTGAAACATAGATAGGAGTGTGACCATTGACCTCATCTGCATCTGCTGCAGAGGTTTAGCCCCTGATACTCGGATACAATTAAAACATTACAACTTAGAATTAAGAGACTATATGAAAAAGGCTTGTGTGAGGCCAGACAGTGTGTCTCAAAGTCACACACTTAAATTGTCCCACTGTAATTCAATATAAAAACAAGCATTTGTTAATGACGAAGGTTTCATGCTTTGCACCAGAACATCCTCAGATATTACATGGGCACTTGGGTTGCGAGTGCAAGGAATGTTGGGTATGGCAAACAGCTCTCTTACAGGATGCTATGGACAACACTGAGTGTGCAAGATTCACTTTAGGAAAAAATCCATTTTGATTTTTTAAACCTAGACAGATATCAAGGGTACTGAATATATAGGGCATTTAGGAGAATAATAACTGTTTTGAGGCCAGGACAGAGCTGGTGCAGAGGATCACCATGGACAGAAGGCAAATACTGCAATCACTGCAGGAAGGATGGCAAGGAAAACAGTTGTGCACAAGAAAAAAGAGAATACATGTAGGGGTCTGCCAGTTATTCTTTTTATTGAATATCAATATATGTAATATCATAACCATGTTAAGATTTATGCATCACTCAGATCATGGTAGGTCTTGGTATATATGCAAAAGCTAAAAATGGAGGGGTAAGGGTAGCATACAGGGGATGGGTATGGATGGCTAGGGCATGGGAAGGGGAACATAAGAGTTATGGGAGGAGGGGTGGTGAAAAAGGAAATGGGGGGATTGCAAAAGTTGGTGTCGTATATATATACCTACAGTTCTATAAGTGTGGGTTCACCTTTCTGATGGCATTCATGTAATATACAATAGACATATAAAAGTTTAGAATGAATATGTGTCTTTGCCTAGGTTAACATTGTTTGCAATATACACTTGTTGATGAAGAGAAACGGAGGTATATTATTATTTATTTCCCTATATTTAAAAGTTGCCACAGTAAGAAGATTAACTTCCATACAAGTCTCCCACATCCCACTGTATCACAGCCACAATGATGTCAAGGGTCTGCTGTACAGCAAGGGATCAAACACCAGGACATAAGGTGTGTTTCCTCTTGCAGCCTCTCCCTTCAATTACTGCCCTCCCTCCCACCCCAGGTTCTCTCTTTTGGCCACTGGTGCCAACAACTGCTGCGACTTCTACTCTGCTTCTGACTCTAACTCCTCCTCCTGCACCTTCAAGGTCTATTCTTGAATGACCTGGCAAAGGCACAGCAATTTTGGGGCCCTCTTCCTTGCACCACCAATACTCTTCCATCTTCTGAGTGTGGCAGTGATTACAGCACTCCTCATCCCCCCTCCTGTATTTCTTCAGTTCTCCTCCACCCTCTATCTGCCTCCATTGGATCACGATTTCTTTCCAGCCACCCCCCGAGTTATGAGAGGGTGGCTTGCTCCTCACTTATGTGAAGACACAAGAGACAGAAAAGCTTTATTGTTCTGCTAATCCTCCTCTGCAGGGAACATGGCATGACTGTAGTTTTATTAGGCTCTACATATACACTGAAGGCCAGCAGCACCTTGTTTTTCGTCACATGGCAAATTGTGTCACCAGTGACATGGCAGTCAATAAAAAGAACAAAAGGAAACAAAAGATCCTTTCATTGTTTTAACTGCATTATGCCACAGTCTGCTGGGTTAGCCATACTGCAGAAAAACAAGATGCTGCTAGCCTTAACTGTATGTTCACTAGGAAGTAATATGGGCCTGATAAAATGTTTACAGCCAATCAGGAAACTCTGTAGTAACATGTTTGGGAAAAATCTTTGCTATTTTTTTTACTAATGATTATCACATATTATTCTTTTCCAATCAATAAATGGCACAGTAAATGAATGCCTAAAAATCTTCACATCTTTCCCTTGGGGGGACTTGAACCCTGATCACCCATGTGACAGGTGAGCATATGCCACTAGAATAACCGGAAATACATTCTTAATGACAAGAATTTCCCAAGAGTTTCCCACATGTAATCAACATACATACAGCTGGTTGAAAGACTTACAGTTAATGTGCATATTTGTATAGTCTGTTTTCATATAGGTTCACAGCCACCCTTCGAATATTTTCAATACAGTGCATCCCACATTCACAGCTAAACAGTGCACTTTGCCTATCTCTATTTTCTGTCTGTCTGTCTGCCTGCCTGCCTGTCTGTCTGTCTGTCTGTCTATCTATCTATCTATCTAGCTATCTATCTATCTATCTATCTATCTATCTGTCTCACTCTCAAACCCCCGAAGTGTGCATTATAATTCTGAGTAAAACTACTGTACATAAATGTGACTATTACAGGATAGCAGCCATTTCCATTAGCAGTAGGCAGGTGCTCCTTTTTAGCTCATCACTACACACATTCTCTCAGGCTCCAGCTTTGGTAGTGCAGGCACTATTGCCACCTTCAGGCAACATTGCTGAATGAGAAAACAAAAGAAAGAGATGTCATATACAATCAAAATATACTGTGCCCACAGCTTGCTTACACAGTTTTTCATTTTTTCCCTCAAACAAACTGCTGCATTAGAAAATGTAGATGGTTTGGTTGATGTGGGTTAAGAGAACTAGATGTTTTGGAAATGTCGTGCTGTTATTTTCACAGAAAACCGATGGGTCAAGTAGAATTGTAACAAGCATTTGTCAATGCTGAATGTTTGTTTGCAGTGTAATAGAGTTTTAAAGATCCCCTGCTGTTGTTGGGATAACTTTGAAAAATATAATATTGAGACACAATTTAGCTTATATTTCATACTTCTTTCTGTAATTGTTACCCTTATTTCTCTATTACTAAGGATATTTGCATGGGAATAGGATCTCTGCCTTATTTGCTCTGTCTGCTCATCTACTTCTATAGTCACAGTTCTCTTTGTGACATCCTTATCTGCTGCTGTAGAGATAATTTTAATGTAATAAACAGGGCATTATGATGTCACATGTAGACAGGCAGTGAAAGAAAATGAAGTCCAAGGGACAGTAATCTTGTTTTTTTTATGTCACATCCCTCACTAATAAAGACTCAAAGTATCAATGGTACTAAAAGTGCCAAATAAGGTCTGTCAATTGTGCAATAATTATGTATTAAAATAAAATATACTGCACCTGGAGCCAAACTACTGATCCTTTGCCTGCTTAACAAACGCACATCCAGTGTGCCACTGAGTTGCAAGTGAGATGTTAAGCCACGACCTGCAAAACAGGTGAAAGGAGATCTAAGCCCAGCAGGAGATTTACCTTTACAAATTGTTGTTCTTAACTAAATTTGCTTCTCATATAATTTACTATTCCACTCCATATCACAATGAATCACCACTAATGTGAGTTTCCAGCTTATAAAAAAATGTGGGGAAAAATGTTTAAGTCCCTACCAGAATTTAAACTGCTGATCCTTCGCCTGATAAGCAAATACACATTCAGTGTGCCACTGAGCTGCAGGTAAAGGAGTTGCAAATCCTATGGTGTAGAGGTTATATCACAATCTGCAAAATGGGCAGCTGGGGATCTAATCACAGTAGGCAATTTACCTTCACAAATTGTTGTTCTTAGATAAATTTGCTTTGCATATAATTTACTTTTACAACTCCACACAACCACAAATTGCCACTCAAGTGAGTTTCCATCTTACATAAGAAAGTTTGAGTACCTGCCAGGATTTGAATCGCTAATCCTTTACTTGTTAACCAAACATATATTCAGTATGCCACTGAGCTATAAGTAAGTGAGTTGCAGTTTTGCAGTTTCTGAGGTGAAGAGGTTGTCACAACCTGTAAAACATGATTAATTTAATTGACTACTGCATACTGTAGAACTTAGTTAAATTATCTAAAAGTCTTCTATTTAGTTCTGCTCAAACCTTTTACTACATCAGCAATGAGCTTGCACAGTTTGTCTCATGCAACTGTTGTGAAAAAGAAAAAAAATGTATAATGCATGGGCTCAAACCCAGGCTTGGGTAGGTCTGAAACCCTGCATCTAGACCTGAGAGCACTATCACTAACACCATCAATGACATCATGCAGCTGAATCACTCATACTGAATGTAACCTTAAACTCAACTAAATGCACAAACAAGTATGCATGGTCACAGTAGGTGTTAACAGCTATCCTGTTGGCACCTCAAAAAGGGAAATAATTGCAAAAATATAGTCCTGGCTGAATGATGCAGAGGGTAACAAAACAGAACTATAAAACAATAGATTGCAGATTCAGTCCTCCTTACGGCCCCAAACAATATTGGCTAAGGATATCTGAACTATGGTAACCTTTCAGGCAGCACAGTGGTGTGCAGGGTTTAGGTGCTGAACACGTCACCTCCCACCACACTGGTGACCATGGTTCGGGAATGGCTTTGGGTGGCCTGGGGCTGGGAAGGGGAAGGAGGCATGAGCATCCATCAATGGCTTGCCTCAGGGGCATCATACAACCAAAAAATTTGGAGGGGCACAAAATGCAAACCTCTCTAGAGGTGTCCGAGGTCATGCTCCCCCAGGAAAATTTTGAAATGGGGAGGTCAAATGGTGCATTTTGATGACTTTTAGCAGTTTAGGAAACTGTTCCCCAACATGCTAAATGCCATCATAATGACAGAGTATTGATATATTTTTTTCTGTCTTTGTTCAGTCTGTGGACAGTGAACTTTTGTATTTCCAAAAAATTTTGTAAGAACTGAAATGAAATGGTGGTGTGATGAAAATCAGGTTATGCTAAGTAAGAACCAAGGTCAGCCTATTCAGCTGCATGTGGCAAAATGGTGGTGTCCAGTGGCAAATAGCCACTCAGAACACCACCCATGGCAACTGGCACAGCCCCTTCTTATCTCTTTGACAGACCAACAGCTGAGAAACATTCACACAGTCTGAGCACACAAACTATTAGATCTGTGTAAATCAGTTCAGATGGTGGCCAGCCAAGGAAGTGTGAGAAGTGGACTGTGCCAGTTGCCATGTGGAGTGGAACTGGTTCTGTGGGTTGGAGAAGATCAGCAATTTGTAATCACAATTTGGAAAGGCCCAGGATAGATTACAGCAGGTAGGGAAAATGACCTCATTGTAAGATTTGTGGTAGCTGACCATGTGTGCAAAAGCATTTTAGTTTAGTACTTACTGTTTACAGCAGCATAGTAGAGTGTATCAGACTAATTGTTGACTTCTAGGCTGACGTCTTCTCTTACTACAAATCCCAGAATCTCCTGCAGCTGGCCTCAGAACAGTATGCAGCAGTGGGACATTCATTAGCCTGCATTGTATGTTAGAGTTTACATAAATTTTATTTTGATATTTTGTTTGCTGGTCCTGCCATCCTCCCTGGCCATGTACAATCACAGAGGGCTGTAATTAGCAGCTGGAGAAAAACAGAACCAGAAATTATCTATGTGGAGATTAAACAAAAGCGCTAACATGCACTACAGGCTTTTGAATCTTCCACTGCTGCCTTCTGTTCTGATGGCAGCTGAAAGGGATTCTGGGATTTGTAGTAACAGAAGATGCCAACCTAGAACTAAACAAAATTACAGTAGTTTGATACAGTCTACTATGCTGCAGTAAACAGTAAGTAAACCAAAATGTTTTTGACATAAAAAATTGCACAATGGGACCAGCTCCACACTTGAGTCTGGGGGTTCTTTGTGCTGACTGATCATTTTAATGTACAAGCCACAACTCCCCTCTCCTTAAAAACTGGAGAAGGTCATGTCTATCGTAGACTCCCCGTATACACACAATACAGATGCAGGCACTCATCCTCTGTTTAATATTACAGCAATCCCTAATGCTATCAAGATTTATGCAACAGATGTCAGGATAAAAAGTAGTAGATAACTCTAGTTATCTGAGTCACTGTGTGGATAAATGGGTGATGACATAATCTCATAGAGGATTGTCTATGGGGAGTCATTCACAACAAGGATATTCTCAATCGAGAGGTCTCCATGGCAATGCTAGACCTCGAGAGTGAAGCTCGAGAGGTCGTCCATTGACATGGAGACCTTGAGATCAGAGAATATCATTGTCTGTGAATGACTCACCATAGACAATCTTTTATAGTGTATGATGAGTCCAGACAAATTTTTAGCGGTATGTGAAGTACCTTCTTGGCGCGGTTTATTCAAGCGCCGCTTGTTTCCTCTGTCCCTTGTCCATTGTCACTGTCACGGCCCAACATTGCACATGCGCAAATGCGTTCGATCTTGTTCTGCTGCACCAGTGACATACTCAGCGCAGCACAACAAGATCTTGATGCACTGAGTGCAGCACAACAATGCTGTTCCAAGCATGGATTTCCATGCGGAACAGCATTCTACCATACACTATTATGAGAATAACTTCAAGTTTTTCCATAGTGATTACATCATCACCCATTTATCCACATAGTGACTACATCACTCACCACCACCACCTGTGCTGCCCACTCGACAGTACTACCTCCCAGTTTCACTTTTACCTTCTCACAGTGTGCTTTGCAACACAAGCTATCACAAGATACAAGGTAAAGAGACGCTGTAACTTATTAACTTTGTGATGATGACAAGGGAGACAAGGGAGAAATACACAGCAAATTAATTTTAAACTTTCCAGGGCACACTTCCTCACTGATTCAATCTAGCACCACTAAAAAAGTAATTGAATAAAAGACCTTCTGTAGTAAAGGGACATAGCAGAGCCAATTTCAAAATGCCCCTAAGCTTGGGGTGTGTAGACACTGCAAAGGATAAAAAGAATAAGTAGGAAAACAATTATTTTAAATTACATTATTTTATCTGTAACTGATATTGGATTATTTCACTAAAACATGCTAGCATGGGGGGGACTGGAATGACGCTACTCTCCTCCTACTACCTTTCAGCAACAGTTCCTGACATTTTTGTACTGAATTTTATTCAGATATTACAACTTCAATCAATACATTTTAGAAACTTGACTCACTGTTAATTAAATAAAAATAAATAAGGTGATAGTTTCAGCTTGCTCCAGGCTCAGATCCGACTAATAATTCTGCAAAAAAGTTATCTCTCTCTCTCTCTCCCTCTCTTCCTCTCCCCTCCCCCTCTCACACCCAGGATGGTAGGGGACAGGACAGAACAGCTATAAGTGCCCACCAAGCATGCCCCCACCACAATTTCCATATCTGATTATAACCTTACTGAGACTGCAACCCAACTAGTACAGCTAGAGGGTAATATCACTGGCCAAAGGGGTAACCCCTTACCTCAGGTGGCATCATGGTACTTCATGCATTCACTGTTGGTAGGTGCAGTTAGGCTTTCACACATTAAACCTATGTGTGGCTTGCCATATACCCTGGCAGACATGTGCAAAGAAAAGGCAACAAATACATGCAGTCCTGAAAGTTGTGTAATACAAAGGCTACCTATTGCCCAGAACCCACCAACAAACAAACAGCACTGCTGCAGCCTGAAACCCAATACCAGGCTGAACCACAACCAAAAAGTAATCCTAAAAAGCTGGGCCATTACTTACCAGCACAGTTATTAGTAACAATAAAAGTGAACAGGAAAAGTAAAGAATCTTGCTCGTAAAAATAGCAAGTGGTGGTGGGCGATGCAGCCACGGAGTAAAATTAACAAATGCAGTCTCATCCTGGGGTTACGGTCAGAGACAGGCTAGGTTCACACATCAAGGAACTCTCTAAAAGTCAGGAGTCAGGTCAGGTTACCATTACCATGGCGCTGAGTGTCTATTTTACTGCATTATGACTATCATGACTTTTCTTGTTTGTAGCAGAGTAGGTGCTATTCTCAGAGAAGCCGTGGTTGCTCTCCTGACATTAATTAATCTAGTCTCCACACGTAAACAGGTTAATGAGTCGCTACTGCCTGAGCTGTTAATCTGAGGCACTTCACACTTCTGTGCGTGTCAGTGAGCTGCCTGTGTTGTTTTCTAATTGTAGCTGCTTTTCACAGTTTCGCAGGTAATTGCAGAGACTAACAAGAGAAATAAGAGGCACTTTATTACTCCAGTAACTTAAATGGCACTGTTAGGACCATGCCCTGCAGTTCAGGTCTGACTAATCACTTTCACAAGTTTGCTACTTTGCTCTCAGGGTGATAATGATGGGAATCCATTACTCCCTATTGTCCCAGCACTGTGGCAAGTATTCAGCCGCTGCCACAGCACTGTTTTTTTCCCCGGGCAGACTCCGACTCCTGTCCCATCCCAGCCTCGATCCACACACACACACACACACACACACACACAATCACATTGTTGTAACTCACAGGCAGTTGACAGCCCTGCCCCTTGAGCCCTATCACAGCTGATTTTCCTTTACTGGCTGACGGCTGTCTGTTCAGGACCCAGGTCACCTCACCAGCTGTGGGGCACCACACTGCTTCCTAGCCTAAAGCCTTCCTTCTTTCCCTCCCCTGCTGCTGCCAGCTGCTCAGCAGTACTGATATTTTGTTTTTCTTAAACCAGGAAGCAGAAACTAACTTGTCTTGTCTTCTGGTCTGGATGGACGCCGTGCTCTCTCAGTCTCATCCGACTCTCCAAACTAAAGGAATTGACCGATGACCAAGAATGGCACTCAAATGATTGATGAATGAACCAGTTTGCCACATGAGCAACTTCTTCATGCCTCAGCTCAGCTGTGGTTGGTTGGCTGGCAGTGACTCAAATAAAGCAAAAAGGAGAAGTCATGATTGGGGCTGATTGTTGTCACTCACTCTGCATGGTTGGTTGTGGAGTCATGTATGACTACGGCTACCAATCAACTGTTGTCTATCTTTCTGTTGTTTTTATGTTACTTACAGGCATTCAGCTGAGTCTGCCCCGAAGCCAGTTGCCAGCCCAGCAGGAGCCAGAGCATTTTTTAAAACCACCTGCAGCTCCATACGGCGTCTACAGAACCCCCACCCCCACCAAAAAGACTTTGGAAAAACAGCATTTTATTTTTCAGCCCTCCAAAGAATAAAATACTAAAATTATTTTTTTAATACAATGCACAACAATATTGGGGGGGGGGGCACTTGCCCCCTCGGGCCCTATGGGCATGACGCCACTGGCTCTCCTCCTTTGGGATGGGGGCAGTGTGTACTGTAGCTGGATTCAGAGTGTCTTGACTGCCACCTAGTGGAGGCTATGTGGTGCAGCAGTGGTCAACAGAATCAAATGCTGGTGGCAGTCCAAGAGAGGATGCTCAATATTCACAGTCTCTGAGTATGCCATTGCATGCTGCTGACTCCGCATCAAGAGGAGTAATGGAAGGAAAACAATCACCATTGTCAGGATGACACTACAACCCTGCAGGCACTGCACCACCACCATCCATGAGGTAAGAAGTAGATGGAGTAAGTCACTGAGAGTGGGGTGACAGGGCTTGGGATCGACAGCAGAAGGGAGATGATGGAAAGGGGCAGGAGGATAAATTCTGTATAAAAAAAGATTTGCAAATATACGAACTATAAACTTGAATTGTGTCTAAATCTCACTTTTTCCAAAGCTATCCAATTGTTACCAGAGGCTCTTTGAAGGGAGCATAAAAACATGTAATTTAAAGCAACTATTTCTGGTGTTTTCTGTTCATTATTGACATGCTTTTAACATGTTTGATGCTATTATATTTGCATTTTACATGCTAAGTGTGTTTTCCCACTGTGTTTAGTGCTGTTAACGAGACGCTTTCAAAGCTCCTACCTGTAGCTAGGATAAATCACTACAAAAGAGAAAAACACATACATTACTTCAAAGCCTGATGATGATGGCTGTTAGCTGGCTAATAGGTGGAAAACCAGTGTGATTAGTGGGGGCTGCATCCTTTGAACTACTAAAAGTTTATGCCCATCAGCCAGCTGAACATTCTCATCATTAGTCTGCTCAGCACTGGCTTTTGAGTATTACTGCATTTCTACAGTATATCCATTGGCTTATACAGCACACAGCTCCACAGCCCCAACACTACCTAAGCACCACCAATATGTTTGATTTGCACATGCATAGAAGCAAACATAAAAAGGGTTGGTGAAATAGAGCTTTCTGATTGGTTGTTAAAATTCTGTTAGGCTTATGTTAATATTACGTAAACATATGTAGAGACTGGTTAATTTTGCTTGATGTTACTACTATATGGTGAATTTTAGTGCTGATGCCTGGGAATTACAGCACTGCATGGGTAATATGCTGCTGCACATTTTTAGTGTGATACTTGTACTACTACTGGCTGATGAAAAGAAAAAATAGTTTCCCATTTTATATACAACTGATAGCACAATTTCCCTGTACAATTTTGGATTGTGTTACTGTTACAATTAGGCAAAATGTCCAAATCACAGGAACACTGTGCCGGATATTGGCACATCTTTTTCACTTATATGAGGGTGTGAAATGGCTCGGTTTCCATGCCATATGGTATCTGATCCACATACACAACATATACCACTATACCTGCTGCACAGTACACTACAGGGCATAACACAAAATGACAATGATGGTACTGCTTCATATGCTCAATCACCACCACCAACTACTGTGCACTAAATTATACTGTGCCTATAACCACACCAGCAGCAGCAGCAGCACACGTTATACATATGTATATTAATGTAATAAAAACATGTGTTTATTCACATATCACTGTCATCTCATTTTTACCAGCATTAATACAATCAGAGCTTATGAATGGGAATGCCATGCCAGACTGGGGAAGGGGGTGGAGGAGATAGTTTTGGCACCAGTACCAAGTGCCAAGGTCTCAAACGCATGACATGCTGTCATGCAACTGACACTCTGTCATGTGCCCTTCAGAACGTTCTTCTCACAATGTTAACAATTTGTGGAATAAGCTACACATTAAACTTGCCATCTTCACCCAGAACAACACTACCTTCCTCTCCATTTGCATCTGGATGGTCAATATTTCTTACAGGGAAAGGAAGAGAATAAAATCGTGTCAAATTCAGGTAGGTAGGTAGATAGACAGATAGACAGACAGACAGACAGACAGACAGACAGACAGACAGATAGATAGATAGATAGATAGATAGATAGATAGATAGATAGTTAGATAAAATGTTTACTATTTGCAATGAAAGAAAGAAACTTGCCAAGTGGTTTAGGGGCACCTGATGGTCCGGAAGACCCCTTGGCCATGATCTCCACTCCCACAGTAACATAATACTCCACCAGGTCATGCCAATAGATGTTTGCCCATCTCTTCTTTTACTAAGTGGTGATTCACACCATCCCAGTCCCCTTTGTCATTTTGCATGCTATATGCCTCGACACAGCATCCTTTTCCTGTAGCCACAGACTGAAGGGCCCAAATGGACATTTGTGGCACTTTTTAAGTTGCTCTCTCCGCACCACAAGCTGATTAGCAATAATTTTTGGGTATGCCTTTTTTTCACCACTACCAGTTATTCTTAAAAGTAAGCATCAGTACTAATCTAACAAAATGATGTGTATTTCCAAAAAAAATACTATGCTATGATAAGCCAACTAAACTATACTGCACCAGAAAACTAACAAAATAAAACTACTCTGTCTATCTATCGCTCACTTTCTCAAACCACCATACCAAAACACCATGTTACCTACTGCTCTCACTCAGCCTACAGATTACTTCCAGGGAGTGATTTGATTTATTTTGCATAATGCCATTGAGAAATGCTGATCTACAATGGTGTTGTCAGATTACAGCAATACAACATTAAAAAGTTAGAATTTTACACACAGCATGAAAGGTATCTATTAGTCTCAGTACAAGACATTATAAAAAAGCATGACATTAATAAACATAGGTTTCAAATAATACCCTATAATCCCCAAAAATGGACAATACAGGGAAAGAATTGATAAACCAAGTGCATCATGCTTGTTCAGGAAAAATGCATGGTTTCAGCCCCGTCATACACCTTCTCCAGGACTGACCTTACCACTTGTTTAGGAACCTTTGCCAGTGGGTGAGTACCTTGGTTGGATGGCACAGGGCTTGTGTGGGTACCCACATCATCCTATCAGCCAGGGGGTTTGCACTTGATTTTCTCCTGAGGGCCACCAGTGTGCAATGACACACAGGCTGTTGTGGAGGCATGCACACCTGCTATTTGCATCCAAATCAGGGCCCTTCTCAAGTGTGTGCATTACCACTTGTGTTGCCACCAGGCTTCTTTTAGCTGGCAGGCATGCCTCGGAATGCAGTCTCCCCCTCCACATGGGAGGAGAGCTGTCCCTGGGATACTCAGTCCTCCCTCTTCTAGCCAGCCCCCAAATGACCAGAGTCTGCTCTCCAACCCAGGTCACTGGCATAACAAGTGATAGCGCTAACACTGGGCCACTGGTCCAGTCTACCTTTCAGTCACCTAACCTCACTCACGGGTCAGACACTACTTTATGACTCATAAGCTCCTCTAGGCAAGGCAAGACAAAATGTATTTCTAGAGCTCCCTTTCCTGAAGGATCTGGATGCTTCACAATCAAAACAACATTGCAGCAGTGTTAATAAAGAAAACAAATATAAAGTGCCCAGGAATGCCTACATAAACAAGTTTTCAATGAGGCCTTGCTGGCCTCCACCATGCAAACTTATCAAACATTTTAATGTGTGGCATTCCATAGCAAAGGAGCTGCCACACTAAATGCCCGATCTCCAGACTGTTGCAGATGTGAGGTGGGGATAGAAAGCAAACCAGAATCAGAGAAGCAAAGGTGGTGAGTTGGGTGTTAAGGACCAAGGACATCTTTTAAGCAGTTTGTCCCAAACCATGTAGGGTCCCCACCATGTTGAATGTTATCAAGCATAACGTATCATGAAGGTAATGCATCATCACATAGGCAGTGAGTGTAGCACAAGCAGAGCTGGTGTGATATGATCACTCTCAGAGGAGCCTACAATCAACCTGGCTGCAACATTTTGGTCCAGCTGCAGGCATTGCAACAAACCTCCAGATAACCCTCAGTACAGAGCATTGCAATAGTCAAGACGAGAGGTTACAAAGGCATGAACAACAATAGCCAGATTGGCAGGGACTAGATGCAGTTGAATCTTGGCAATGTTACAGAGATGATAAAAGCCAAACTGGACCACAGCTGACAACTGTTAATCAAGCATCAGCCTGCAGTCCAACATGACCCCAAGATTTTTACCATATCTACAGCTCTGAGAGGTTTGTTACACAATGAAGAAACACCACACCAACAGTCATCATTGGGCCTTGCCTATCTAGCTAGATAATCAAGACCACCAACTTGCAAGGGTTGAAACATAGCCAATTGGAAGCCATCAAGTCATTAATTTTGACAAGTCAACTCTCCAGCACAGATGCCCCTGAGTCACATCAGGAGTGCCAGAGTAGTACAGCTGAGTATCATCTGCACAATAGTGAAACTCAACAAGATATTGCCTAATAATCTCACCCAACAGCAGCATGTACACAGAAAACAAAATGGGGCAAGGACTGAGCCTTGAGGAACACAACAGGAGAGCGTAGAAGCTCCAGAGATGCAGTTTCCAAGAGTCACCTGCTGCATTCTCTTGGTTATGTAAGGCTCAACCCAGCACAATACTGTGCCAGAGAGACCCACATAGTTCCTCAGATGATCCAATAGCACACTGTGGTCATCTGTGTCAAATTCTAACAAGAGATCTAAGAGGACCAAGATGGTAAAAATTCCTATATCCCTTGCCAAGAGGAGGTCATTTGTCACCCTCATGAATGCAGTTTGCATGCTGTGGCAAGACTGAAAACCCAGCTGGAGAGGGTCATAGGTATTAAAATTATACAGGTGATTAACAAGTCACCCCACCACCACCTTCTCAGTAAAGGGGAGATTAGAGACAGGTCACTAGTTCTCCAGAACATCAAGGTCCAAGGATTTTCTTCAGAAGGGGTCTAGCCATAGCCCTTTCCAAGGAAGATGGGACAACATCCTTCCTCAAGGAACACCCAACTATCTAAGAAATAACTGGATCCAAGGCATCCTGACAGCCTAAAAGCAGCCAAGTAGGGCCAGGATCCCACACACAGCAGGTGTGACACAAACCCAAAATCAGCTGGAGCAACTCCTCCTTAACAACTGACCTTTATTCATCTCAGGTAGGCAGATTGATAATGTCCCTCAGTGGTCTACCATAATCGGCCCATAACAGGCCACTTGAAGAGATACCCAATCTAACGAAAGATACCTTATCAGACAAGAAATTGCCAAACTTCTTGCACTTTTCAGTGGAAAAAAACTCCAGAGTATCACAGGCTGGGTGGATTTATCAACCTGTCTATGGTGCAAAAGAGCTGAGCTGGCTATTTCTGCCCATGGCAATTATCCGTGACAACAGCTCTGTCTTTTTCACGGTGATTGCCCATTGAATCTCACCATACTGGGTCTTCAGTGCCAATCTGTCATCCACTTCCCAGGACTTATGCCAAGAGTGTCCTAATATCCATCCGTTAGTCTTCAACCAATGCAGCTCATCACAGTAGCAGGAAGAACTGTGACAGAACATCAACGGATGGACACGGTAAGGAATCTAAGGTGATCATAAGAACATTATTATACTGTTCGACAGCATTCTCAGATCCCCGCACACAAGCAAGCATCATGCCTGAGACGTCCAATACCTCCAGGAGTTTTCAGGTCTCCAAACTATGTTTTGGATGGTATTGGATCATCTCCACAGGGTGAGTAACTAAACAGGAAGTTCCACAGAGCAACTGCACCACACTGTGATCCAAACAAAGGACCAGATTCACCTTGACTGCACTTGCATAAATGTGGTCAGAATGGATCCAGCTTTTGGTCACTCCCCTATGTCCAGATCAGATGAGAAGATCAGTTCCAGAGTGTGCCTTTGTTGATGCATACCAGAGGTAACAGCCTGAGTTAGTCTGAGTGAGGTCATCAATTGAAGGAGCTGTTGACCAAGGGGTGACATTTCATCATCGATCAAGGTGTTGAAGTCTCCCAGCACCCACAGTCTCAGGGCATTCAACACCTGTTCAACCATGAAATCTGCCAGCTGCTGCATAAATTCACTCCCACAACCCAGGGGGCAGTATATGAGTATGATTTTGCAACTAACACCTAGAACAATGGTGTCAACCAATTGCATGCCACCCTATACGCAGATGACCTGGTGATAGTGGCCCACTCCCGTGACATCGCTACTCTTAACCAGTGCATGTCCGAGGACTTCAACAATGTCCTGACCTGGGTTACTAACCATAAGCTGGTCTTGAACCTGAAAAAAACACAGGCTATGCTATTCGGCTCAGTAGCCAAAATCAAAGCCTCGTCAGCCCTGCTAAATATTACCAGTCCTGATGGTTCCTCCCTCCCAGTAGTGAACTCTGTCAAATACCTAGGGGTCACACTTGATCCCCAACTTGACATGGGGAGTCACATCTTCAACGTCTGCAGGGCGGTGAACTGTAAGCTGGGCCTGGCCTACAGGGCCAAGTATAACCTCTCACCTGCAGCCAGACTTGCCCTTGCGAGAGGTGTACTCCTTCCCTCCCTTAGCTATGGTCTGCACCAATTTGCTCGCTCCTCCATGACTCACCTCACTCGGTGGCACACGACATACAACAACATCTGTCATTTTGCCTTGGCTGTCCCCTGTCTCACCCATCACTGCGAGCTTTACAATAAACTCTGCGGGCTCTCTCCAGCCAGGTACCTCGACTCCGGGGTAGGATGCCTCACGGGCAAAGTGATTCGAACTGGCAACCCCCCCCCCGGAGCTGGCCCAGCTTCTACCACCAACTGACACTTCTCCCTACCCTCTTAGGTCCCAGGCTTCAGGGACGCTCAAAGTCCCCTCCACCCGGACCCTCATGGGGGACAGGGACTTTGCCGAATGTGCTCCCAGACTCTGGAATTCCTTCCCTGAGCATGTTAGATTGGCCTACTCCCATCAGAGTTTTCGCAAATCCCTGTGGGGCTTCTTAAAACTCGCCTCAGAGTGTGACTGCCCTAAGCCTCCCTAGAGCAATGTCCACTGCTGTCAATCTGACCCAAGCTGCCTCTAACAGGTTGCCTGAAACTTCTTGCTGTTCCCATGATTCAATCACTTATCCAGGTACTCGACTGTGGGCATAACTGTCTACATCTACATACTCTGGTCATGCCTTAATTTATATGTCTCTTATGTATGTATGACCTGTTGTCACCCTGGTGGCGTCTTAACTATGAAGTAATAAGTTGTATTATGACTTACTGCTCCCTTGGATAATGTTACTACTCCTATATGTTGTTATGCTGTCATGATTTACTTGCATTTTTCTCTGCACAATTCTGTATCACTGTGTTGTATTCTCCCGGGTCGTTCCTGAAAATAGGCATAATACTTGTCTAGTGTACTTACCCGGTCAACAAAAGCTAAATAAATAAATAATAAATAAAACACATCTAATAGCCACACACTCACAATAACAAAAAAGCTCCCAAAGGGTATGTCATGAGTCCCAAGACACATTTAAAACAAATGGCCACCCTGCCCCTTCTTCAATCCCACCTTGGGCAATGCACCACTGAGTATCCTGGCAGAATGGCTGTCTCCAACACAGGGCTGGAGTCATCCCTCAACTAGATCTCAGTGATGTAAACAAGGTAAGCCAAGGAACTGGTGATGAAATCATTCATCGCCATTGTTTAATTTCTTAGTGACCTTGCCTTACAAGGTAGTGTACTTTCTCTAGTGTAAAAATGTAATCTTTGTTTGTCTGTTTGATCAGTCTTACTTGTTATATTTGTACATGTGTATATTATGTAGTTGAAATAATGAAACTAAAAAAGGGTTTTTTCTTTTCTGTATTATGAACCTCGTTGTAAATGAGCTTTTAGCTCAATCGAGCAAATCCTGATTCATAAGATTTTTTATGAATAAAATATTTTACTACTACTACTACTTACAAAGCATGACCCTAAGGGAAGGAGCAGAGCTGGCTGGCCTAACTACTTCCTGCTTGTTGACATTAAGTGGAGCCCTAGGAAGGGGAACCACAGTGTGGTTCAATATACGAATGGCTGAAAAATCAAACCACACAAAAGCGAGAGTCCTGGACTTCAGGAGGACAGATTTTAAAAAAGATGGTGAATGCCTCAGGAATGACCTGGCAGTGGGTATGAACTCGGTGCGGTGGAGAAACAGTAGGGGAAACTGAAAAGGGCCATTGTGAAGGCAACAATATACAGCAACAATCAAAGGAGCCAAAAAAAAAGAACAAGAGACCACTATGATTCTCGAAAGAGATTGCAGAAAAGGTAAAAGCTAAGAGGGTAGCATTCAGAAGGTACAAGGAGTTGCAGCAGCAGTAGGATAGGGAGGTGCATCGGGGAAACAGAGGAAAGTAGGGATAACAGTAAGGAGCACAGAGGCATAAACTGAAGAGAGAATAGCCAAGGCAGTAATAAAAGGAGATGAGACCTTTCTTAGGTATGTAAGTGAAAAAAGGAAGACTGGGATGAGATTGCAAAATTAATGAGGGAAGAGGGGACTGTGCAGAGGGGGAACAGAAAAACGCAAATTTAAATAAGGCATTCAACACCATTCCATATAGACTAGTAAGCAAGGTGGGTACCTTAGATATGGGTCCAAAGGTGATAAACTGGTTAAGAAATTAGTTAAGGGATAGGCAGAAGAGGGTGGTGGTAAATGGAGTTTACTCACAGGAAGGGACGGTGACCAGCTGGGTGCCTCAGGAATTAGTGCTGGAACCAGTCCTCTTTAATGTCTTTATAAGTGACATTGCAGATGAGCGGGAAAGGAAGGTTTGCCTCTTTGTGGATGACACCAAACTCTGCAATAGGGTGGACACTGCAGGGGGGTGGAAAGGATAAGCAGTGACCTGAGAAAGTTTGAGGAGTGGTCAAGGGGATGGAAACTGGGTTTCAATGCAAAAAAGTGCAAATAATGTACTTGGAGCACAGAAACACAGGGGTTTAATAAAAATTGGGGGAGTGGTACTGAGGATTACCAAGCAGGAAGGAGACCTGGGGTGATCATATCGGATGATGTAAAGGTGGTCAGGTAGTGCAATAAGACAGTTGGAAGGGCAAGTGGGATGTTGGCGTGCTTAGGGAGGGATATCACCAGCAGAAAGAGGGAGGTGGTGTTGCCTCTGTATAGACTGCTGGTAAGATGCCACCTAGAGTACTGAGTCCAGTTCTGGAGACCGAGGCCCAATTCTCAAAGACTCTGGCATGGTGCAAGGTGCCTGCACCATATAGACTGGTGCAAAGTGCACTTTGCACTGAAAGGTTCATCTGAGAGTGACTCACAAAGGCAGCCTGTGTCAAATGCAGGCTGCCTGCTCCAAACAGGGCTTGCACTCCCTGCACCCAGATATGGGCTGTGACAAGGTGCAAGAGGCACTGCAGCAGATGCAAGCTGCCACAGCCTGGAAATGGGATTCACAAACTGCACCCTGAGGGCAGAATTTTAAGTACCCTTAGACCAGCCAGGGCTGGTCTAAGGGGACTTAGAAAATGGTCTTTTTATTTGCTGGGCTCTGATTGGCTGCTACCCCTTCCAGAGGGGTACATTAACTTTCAATAGACGCCCAGCAAATAAAAAGTGCCAACCCAGCTGCCCCTTCACTCACTCAAACATCCTTGTGCATGCCCACCTTGCTTTCTCATTGGCTAAAAAAATGGGGCACTGAATTTGAAATAGACGCCATTTTTTTATGTATGTTAACGAGTGACTATTTCCCTGACTGCAACTATCACCCCCCCCAATTGAAACTGTCACCAACAGCACAAGGGCAATCCTCTGCTATAACAACAACATGAAGAGAAAAAAATAAAAGTCGTGTTAACCAGACCGTACTGATCACGGTCATCGCTTCTGATACTGCTGGCTGTCATCTACAATTCATATACCCTCCTCTGCCAGCCCAATACAAACCTAAAAGTATCATATCTAATAAAAACAAAGCAACCAAGAAACACACACGTTGTTTAATTTCCAGCTGAAAGACAGGAAATAAGAGTGTTTCTGTCAGCATAATAACGGCACCACTTGTCTCCCGACAGAGATCTCATGCCTCCTTTAGACGCCAGCCCACTGTTTGCAACTCCTTAGCACCCCCTGCCCTGCTATCAGAACACATCTCAAATCAAACGTTTATTTTAATTTTTTATTAATATTTGTGAGTTTCTCTCGTACCTTGATGCACTGGCAAACAGGCAGTAATCCGGCAGTAAAAGAACGAAACTGTAGCTGAACTCGCACACGCAGGCTGCAACAAATCTGTGTAACTGAACTCGGACACGCAGGCTGCAACGAATCTATTTTCCATATTTCCCCTTATCATCAAAGAAACTGATCAAAAAACTAAATAAACGGGGACACGAGAAAACTGCTGTAAATCAGGCATCACAAGAAAAACAGCTTTCAAGATAGGCAGAGAAAACAAATTATTAAACAAAAGTGCCCTCTACTGGCAGCTATACCACTACAGGGATTACTTTACAACAACATTTTTTCTATTAATTTATACAACTTTTTTGAGCAAATTTGAGACATTAAAAATTATTTTATAAAAAAATTTCACAAAAAAAACATTTTCTAAGTGCAATAATACCCTCCAGGGTGGGCAGTATGGGCAATACCGGACAGCCCAGTGACTATAAGGCCCTCAACCTGTGGCGTCGGGCCTCATTATGCCCCTGGGCGGTCCGGTATTGCCCAATACTGCCCACCCTGTCGGGTATTATTGCTTGCTTAGAATATGCTCTGCTGGGCACATCCCCTGTATGCAGCACTATGCCACAGTCCTCCAGTGTTGCCAGAGCCCATGACATGCCCCCCAGCCTGGACCCCGCTGCAACCCATGACTAGTAAACCCCCATCCCTATGCTGCCCATTGTATATATATATATAATAGTGAATGTGTCCCTTCCCCTCCCCGAACCCTGATGCTGCCCCAGTAACATGTAATGTTATTGCCTCCCTCATGGTGGAATAGTGCCCCCGGCCCCAACAGGTAGTGCCCACCCCCATCCTGAACATCAGCCGGTGTCCAGGCACAACCCACCCCTCACCTCCACGTCTGGGCACCGACTAAACCAACAGGGTCGCATACTGTACAGTGCATGTGCTCAGTGACATTTGAGTGCACACACAGTACATTATGCACCCACTGCCAGTTCTGTCAGTGCCAGGACGTGGAGGTGAGGGTGGGCTGTGCCTGGTGCTGGCTGTTGTTCAGGTTGGGAGGTGGGTGATGGGGTACTATACGTCCACCTAGGGCACATATCACTTGTGTGGATAGGGGCACAGTGCTGACACACACTGCAGTCACACACTAGTACAATAACTATTGAATTAGCCATATACCCCACACAACCAAAAAATATGAAACCAATACTTAAATAAAATAGGTACAAAGATCGAGTCCAAGGTGCCAAAAAAGTCCAAAACAACTGGCTCACTGTAGTTCAGGGGAGCACAAAAGTATGAAAGAGGATTACATTTAAATATAAGCTCCTAATTCTCCCTTCTTCTACTCCTAATTCTTAGTTAATGATCCTCCCCACCTCTCATATTAAAGCCCTTTTACTTCCCTAGGTTCGGATTCATCACTTCTGTGCTACTGTAAACTCCCCCTACTTATTTGCCATCCTCACATGTATCTGCTACTGCATTCTGACTCTGCTTACTTGTATCTTTATAAATCATTCCTGATGAAGATCTAAAGGTCCAAATGTCAATGCTAACTTTATTTTCTATTTTCATGTATTTAATTGCCCTCGTTGGTTTGTTAGCAGTCAAAATGTGGTACAGTGCCCTTTGTTCTTTTCTGTGATTGATTGGAGGAGAGCAAGGCTGATTGAAGGACTCAAGATACCATCATCTTTCAGTCTTTCTCTCAGTCCCCAAATCCATAGTAATAGTCAGCTACTGTATTCTTCATTGCTTAATTAGAATCTCACTGACCATCTTTCAGCAGCTAATACAAAATGCTGCTACTAGGCAGATGACATCCACATGTATGTCAAACTCATTAATCTGGTACTTTTGAATCTGCACCAGCTGCCAATTAGGTAGAGAGATGAAAGTGCTGCTTTTGGCATACAAGTCTTATGTAAACTGGGCACTCTGGGAGGTCTCCCAAGTGTTGAGTGTGGCCTGCATGCCAGGATGTTTTAGTTACTACTTTGAAGGAACTATTGGGGTGGGGAGGGGTTAGGTGTCTGAGAAACTTTCCGGTGCAAACATTTTTGCTAAAAGACACCTACTGCTCCATGTTCCATTTGTGCATATGGGGTCTATGCACAAAGCTTTAGATTGCCTATCCGCCATGTATCCATGGTGCATAAGCAACCCTAAGTTAGAATGCTGTGCAGCGGGGCCCCCGTGGTTTTCATGGCAGGGGTGCAAGCCTGTTGTGCACACAAACCCCCTGCTGACTGCACAGTTACATGCTGCAGGTGGACCGGGGGCATGTTAAGGAGGCATGCCAGCACTTCACAACATTCACTACGGCATGGAGTGCCAGGCATGGGGTTTCAGGATATGGCAGCAGAGACCCGCTGTATCTTTTTTGTGCCTCCCCAAAGGCTACCTGCTGGCTGGGTGGGAGAGTAACTCCCTCCACCTTGCTGCCCTAGCCCACCAGGCTGCCAGGGAGGGCTGGGGCAGGCATTTAGGCACTCGCCCATACCCTGTACAGAGTTCAGTTCAACACCTTCCCAGAACCCCCTGCTCATGCGCAGCAGGGGATCCTCTTCAGGACCCAGGACAGGTATCTAATTGGATGGCCACCTGTGCCCTAGAACCATGCCCCCGTGCCTTTCCACAGGTGCATAACTACACAGGCCAGGTACGTGTTACATGTGTGCACCCAGTGTGCATTCATGAATAGGCCCAATGGTGCGTAACAGTTACCACTGACCTCTACTCCACAGGGTCAGTCTATGGCTTCAGATGGAAACACTCACTCACTCACTCACTCACAGCATTGCATTCACAAACTACCATGCTGGGTATTTACTGTCTTAAGCCAGCAGTGCTGAGTTAGCCCACCGGCATAGTGGTAGTGTTACGACTTGCAATGCTGATGACCCAAGTTCAGAAGTGAGCACTCTCCTCCTCTGTGGGAGGATGGGGAAGAACTCAGTGCTCAACTGGCCCTTGGTGAAAGCCAGATTAAAGGCAGTCCAAGCCAAGAGAAGTGGGGGAGGTATGGCAGACATCGGCACATGCACCTTGACGTCAGCGCATGCCATGTCTTCCAGGGGAGAAAACAGAAAAATCTCCTGGTCACGCAAGAGGACCGCTGGCCTCTGCAGGCCCATCACCTGGCAACTCAGGCAGCTCCTGGAATCTGGATCTGGTTCTGGCCTGTTGAGGGACTCCCTGCCACCCTGCCATGAGGAGCAAACCATGGGGGAGTAAGGGAGAAGTAAGCCCTGGGGGAAGCCAGGGTAAAGGGGCTGGAAGGACCAGCAGGAAGGAGGGCTGACCAGAATGGGGAGCATAAAAAAAGAAATAAGCCAGCAGTGCTTTCAGATCCAACCAAGAACAGAAGGGTGCTTAAACTTTAGTTTTAGACATTCATTTAGAAATTGGTGGCCAAGGAAAATCATATTGAACCTAGGCTCATTTCTGGGTCTGACTAGGGGATGGGAGTCAAAGAGAGGAATTACAAAAGCAGGTAAACAAAATACATAGCACTAATAATAACCAATCATACAAAAGTTGTGCAAACATTTTGTGATCCCCCCTTCCACATTCAGCATTACTGGAAGATCATGCCGAACCTTCAAGATTCCTGGGGCCAGATATTCAAAAAAGTGTAAAGCGAAGCACAAACATTTGCACTCCATCTTGCAATAACACAGGTAGACAAAAATGCTATATTCAGATAACTAGCACAGAGTGCTAGAGGTCTGAATATAGGTCCCACTTAACTCTGTCCAACAGCACCCCCAAAATAGGGCCATGGCTAGCACCGGGACAAAAGTTGCAATATTCAGAACTCCCCATGCAGATGAGCCCATTGTGCATGTAAGGCACTAAGGGGACATTTGCATGCCAATTATGGCTCATTTGCAGGGGAGGGAGGCCCTTTAGTGCTGCAAAGATCCCGGTTCAGGGAACTATCCATGGTGCTAGTGGCTTCTCCCAACCTCCGATCCCAGTCCCTGTAGTGTAAACATATGTCCATGGTAGTCCAGTGGTCTCTCCCCCTTTCTTTGCGCTCCGTCACCATACAAAAAAAATATTCCCTGGTAGTCCAGTGGTCCCTCCCCCTCCCCCATTCTCCAGTTGCTATGCCCGTATACCACAATAGAACTCCTGATAGTCTAGTGCCCCCCCCCAATCGCTGGCACATTATTTATGTTCTGAACATTTCCCTGGTAGTCTAGTGGTCCCTCCCCATCCGTGATCATCTGTCCCATTCAATACTGAGTAACATATGCCTGGTGGTCTAGTACACCCCCCACACCCACAGTAGTGAGCCACCACTCCACTCCCCCATCCCACCCCAGAGCCAGTGACCAGCACAGCCCTCTGCTCCCCACAGTGGCCAGCCAATGACTGAACTGTCACTGAGCACATACTGTATAATACAGTACGCACTTTTTGACTGGCAGAATGGGGAGGGCTAAGACCCTGGAGAGAACTGTAGGTCCAAGGGCTAAATAGGGAACTTAGGAAGACAGAATCAAGCGTTGGTCTTTTTCTGTCAACATTGTCTATGTTTGTACGTTTCTATAGAAGGAGGATTCTTCTCTGTCAGAAAAGAAACACTTGTAATGAAAACTACAAACAACACTAAATGTTTCTAATTTGTATATGTGTGTAAGGGGAGAGTAATGATCATAGAAACAACATTTAATTAATGTGGTTTGTTTTTGTACTTAAAGTACAGTTAGTTTTATTTTTAGGGCCTAGTTGAAGATTTTTGATATGTAATAGTAGCAGCCTATTTTTTGATGGAAGATCAGTTATGGTTGAGGGGGCACTTATTTACTCATTGTGGGATGTGGCTACTAACAAACCCTGTCAGGTTTGGAAACAGGATGACTGTACATTATGCTGTAATAATGCACAGTCGCCTGGCTGGTTTTACCCAATTTAATTTCTTTGATTTTTAGACCCATTTTATAGCATTAAATAAGCTGTAGGTTAGACCTATTTTATAACATTAAATATGCTGTAGTGATAGTCTATCATATTTTCAAGTGCATATATCCATATTTAATGCCTCTAAAAGTTTGACACTTATTTTACTAATTATCCTGTACCCTTAATCCTCTTGCACTTTATTTTCTTCAAACTCTGTTTCTGTACCAGCGTACTGAGGCATCTCTTGAAGGTGCCTAGTTGACTCTGCCCCTGCTACTCCCCACCGTGACTCCACGCGACCATCCCCTTCCATCTGAGAGACTTCCCAGCTCCCCAGATCATGCCTCCCCAGGGGAGGACCTGCCTCTCCTACCTTGGTGTCATCTTTCTGGAATTAGAGGGTCTGTCCCTCTTCTAGAAGGCGGCCGTGGATTGTCGCTGTGGTAGTCCGGTGTTGGAGATGTGAGGGAAGGTTCCCGAGGCCCTCGTTGCCTCTGCAGCACACCAGGATTTTTTTTGGTTACTCCCTCCCCAGACATGGATTGTACAATGCTGCTCAGCCCTTTAGGTGAGCGTTCCTGCTCACGTCCAGAAGGCAACCGCCCAACGTCTTCCCCTGCCTACATGGTCCCAACATCTGTAGTACACCAGGCCTCCACCGGGTGTCACTACCTGTACGGGACAAGCGCCCCAGGAGAGGACAGCAGTCCTCTGGATGCTCAATCCTCTCCTCCCCTGCTGACCCCCAGCAGCCCAGGCTTATTCCAGAACCCGGGTCGCCGGTGTGGCACGAGGTGTGGCATCCAGCGCCTCAATCCTCAGTGCCACTGGGCCAGACCCTTATCCTCTTGCACTTTTGCAGTCTTCATCTATGAAAATATCAAACGCTAATCATTTTGTATTTGATTTATCTTTTTCTGTACTTTTTGAAATCATATTGCAAAGCCATTAGGAATCTACTAGTATACACTTTTTGAATCCTCTCTTCCAGTTCTTCTACCCAAATATACAGACTTTTATTTCTGTTTTCCCGTAATGCTTACTTCCATCTTATCTACTGCAGGGCTCAAATTGATTTGTGTATCTCCAGAAAGAGGTTCCCTTTTATATTATGATATGTTCCTACAATACTTCATGCTCACAACCATTCATTACAGTCTGAAACTAATGTTAACAATTCAAAATAATTTTAAAAATATAAATTACCAGTGGTTTGGTTTACAAACTTATTCTTTGAAACATTCAAATTAATTATGCAAATGTCTACAATACACCAAATGTAGCATTTGCTGTACTTAAAAGGGTTTAAATTTGATCTCACACAATTTATTTAATGATTAATTTTATTTTGCACATTCATATTTTTATATTTATCACAAATATAAACATTGTGTACGATTTCTCATGCAACTTGCAAACCCACATCTTTTGATGATTTGCTTATTATCAAGAGTCATCATGCTGATTTAAGTCTACAGAGATAATCAATAATCATCAGTTGGTGATTAGAACATTATGGGTTCGATTTTCAAAAAAAAAAATGTAATGCAAGTGGCACCTTGCATCAGTGTTTGTGGCCATCCAATTTTTCAACATCAGCTGCATTAAATATCAGGACGCCATGTGGCAAAGCTACCCTGCGCCACCCTTGTGGCAGGGGTGCACGTGCGCTAGTTCACAAGGAAGGTTGCACCACAGCAGGGCTGCCCCATCCCTTTCTGCAATTCCAGAAGCCTAACTGTGGTCACAACAGGGGGTTGACTTTAGACCTACCAGAAGGTGGTCTAAGAGGTAAACCAAAACCAGGAAGTGCAGTGCTCACTGGCCAGAGGTAGGGTGCAAGTCCGGGGCTGCTGCCCCTGCTGAGAACCACTGCGTAACTGGAAAAGAGCTTGCACTCCAGAACTGAAGTCAAAGGGTATGGAAATAATGAGTAGAGCAATAAGCCAAGTAAATGTGCCACCGACATTTTTATTTCACTAAGGCCAAATAATAAAATATATTCCACACCAAGTAAGCAGACAGATAGCGATCGACCTTGACCCAGCTGCCCTGATGCTTTACTTCATTTCAGCTTCATCAGGGTTCAGCAACCTGGAGTGATTTACTTCCTTTTATATAGAAAAATGATGACAGCACCAAAACCATGTGACCCCACACCACATCATAAATTACAAACACATTTTCTTAAAAACCGGGTGTTAAATTAATTTACTTGCACAGCAAATCTCATTCAAAAATTATTTCATTGTATCCAAATCTTGTATTCAGTGCTCACTTGTAAATTAAATATTTCTGTATTTCATTACTGCACATTAGAATTTCACATGTTCATTTGCTATACCAGTGAGTTACCTCCAGTAACTTAAAGAATCAGTCAGTCAGTCACTGTTGATGCCAAAGTCTTGCATGCTGATTGCATTTTAAGAAAAATAAAAACAAAAGAAAAGAGACATACAGTAGATCAGACCAGAGGCACGAGCGTTATACAGTTAGAGTTTCCAACCTGTAAAGTCACATCACTGTGGCCAAATTACAGGAGTACCCTGCACTCTTCAACCAACTCCGGCTGAAAAAGAAACTATAAGACAGCATATGAGAGACCTATATTAGCATTTGCATCAACAATAACAGCTGTACTCTACCAATGTAAAAATAAGGACTGCAAATAGCATAAAAATGAACAGGGAAATGGGTCGGGGGGTTGTATTGTGTGGGGGAATTTTGTTTTATTTAAATCTTACTGTAAAGCCATTTATAACAGATTGGCTCACAAATCACAAATAAGGTTTCAGGTCCCAACTTAAATTCAAACCTTCTGGGTACAATGCTCATAGGGAAAACATCCAATAACTTTCCCTTAGGAGCAGCCTGTTCAGGAAATCACTACCTCTCTTTCCCAGCCTTAACTTGTTCCAGCCCCATAAATTTTAAACAGCTTGGATCATTGTTGTGACAAAGCAAAAATGCTCTGTGACTGGGCATTCCAAATTAATGTTCTTAATGTCCCTATATGTTCCTGAATTTGTGTCTTCAATGGCCTTATTGTTCTGCCCACAAATTGGGCCCTATTCTAGAAGGAATACACCACAGCATAAAGCAGATGCGCGAACGGAAATGTCATAAGTCACAAATACGTCCAACAAATGCGTGAAATGCAATTCTACATCGTGATACGTGCAATGACACAACGCAGTACGCCAATTGCGACTTACGCCGCAGTTGCAACAAACCTGCAGGTACACCAATGCACAACTGAACATACACCAAGACAAGGGAAGAGATACACCAGGGCGAGATTCTAGAAGCCATAGTGCCACAACTGACACCAAGACCAGCCGTCGTAACTTACACCAGGTGGGAGCAGGTGTAACTTACACAGTATATAAAGGAGCACAGACAGACAGGCAGGAGACACAGTAGCACAGCACTGTGACAGAGAGAGAGGAGAGAGACAAAATGGAAGGACCAGTAGCAATGCTAGGTGTGCTACTACTGGAGAGCTGGGACAGGCACAGGAGGCGACACGATGCCCAGCACCAGAGGCACAGGCAGCAACCAGGATGGCACAGACCTGACAGACGCCATGTACCATGGCTGTACAGGGTGAGGAAGACATACCAGGACCTGATGGAGGAACAGTGTATCGCACGCTGCCGACTGCCCCAGGCCATCATAGATGGGATATGTGATGACCTCCGCGCAGACCTGTGCAGTGCCACTCACAGGGGGCAGCCAGTCCCTGTGGAGGTGAAAGTGGCAGCAGCACTATGCTTCCTGGCAACAGGGACATTCCAGACTCCAACAGGCAACACTGTGGGAATATCATAGCCAGCCATGTCCAGGTGCCTACACCAGTTCCTGAATGCCATGGTGTCCCGCATGGACCACTTCATCACCTTCCCCCAGGAAGCACAACAGCAGCAGCAGTGATGCAAGGCTTCTACACCATTGCCCAGTTCCCACGTGTCATGGGTGCAATAGACTGCACCCATGTCGCCATATGTGCACCATCAGTTAATGGAGATGTGTATGTGAATCGGAAGGGCCACCACTCCACAAACATGCAGGTGGTGTGTGACAGTCATGGGCACATACTGGATGTGGTTGCCCAGTACCCTGGTTCCACACATGATGCCTATATCCTGTGAAACAGTGGGCTACACAAGGGCTACCAGAGGGGCCAGCTCACTGGAGTATGGCTAGTAGGTAAGTGAACACAGCACAGAGCACTGCAGACCTGAACACCTGCACAACATGCAGATACAGGACAATAAGCCACAGAGACTGATGATGTATCATTATTCCAACAGGGGACAGTGGATATCCACAGCTGCCATGGTTGATGACACCACTGTACCACACATGCACAGCACCACAGACATGTTACAATGAGGCACACAGCCAGACCAGGTGCATCATAGAGCGCACCTTTGGGGTTCTGACGGCACAATTCAGGTGCATTGATAGATCATCGGGGGTGTTACAGTATGGTCCAGAGACAACCTGCAAGATATTCATCATCTGCTGTATACTGCACAACATCGCAGTGCAGCACCATGTGCCACCACTGGACCAGCTGGAGGATGTGGAAGAGGAGGACCAGGAGTAGAATGCCAGGGCACACAGACATGTGAGGTACCACCAGACAGATGCAGTGCAGGCACAGGCAGGCCAACGTGTATGACGCATCCTGATAGAGAGGCACTTCACCTGAGTGACGCCATGGAACAACGGAGACAGACACCAAACACCAGCCGGAGATGTACCACAAAACATCACATGAACGCACTGCCTGGTGCAGTGCACAGGCCACGGTGACACTGGATGATGGCAATAGGTCCAGTGGACTGTGGCCACAGTGGGAAGTGCACACACAGCTGTGGACATGGAACAGTGTGGAAAGTGAGAGATGGCATACAGCAATGTAAGAAGACCACCACAAAAGGTAGGTGGTGATGGGAAGAGCACTGTCTGCTGGGGGGATATGTCCATGCAGAGGGCAGCACAGAAGATGCATGGCGCCACATGGGATGGCACACAGTAGGGCGGCCAATGGCCAGGGCAGGCAGCACACCATGGGGGCACACACCTGTGAGGCCTGCACACACATGGCACATCCTGTAGCCACTGACACACTTGAACAGGGCGGAACCAGTACCATTCAGTGGCCCATGCACATGACAGACAGATCATGCAAGCAAGGCAGGCACACACTGACAGTGTGGCATGGGGTACAAAGGGTGCACAGAGCACACAGGCACAATGCTGGTATGATGGCACCACCAGGCACAACGCCCCTGCCATGGCCACTGATACATGACAACAGTGCAACCACAACAGGGACACAGCACTGGGTGGCACAGACCTGTGGACATATGGTGGTGAGACACACCAATATCCATGCCAGTGGTGCCACCTGTAGGGAACAATGGCACCCTGAGGCAGAAGGGTGCAGCACAGGCACCGTGCCACTGCACAGCTGGGAGGTATAATGTGAGGCATGGACGCCACAGCATGCATGGCAACCAGCAGCACACAGGTCACCATGCAGAAGTGGCCAGTGGACAGTGCCATGGGCCTTGAGCAGCACAATCGGCACACTGACCAGATGCACAGTGAGGAAACACTGGGGACAGCAGGCACCACCACCAGTGTGCACCCCGGTGCATGGCGACACACACACTCACACAGCCATGCACACCTGGAACAGACACACAGACACAGTGCTGATGGCAAACGGTTTAATTGTAACAACTGAAACAAGGATACAGAGTAACATAGTAAGGGGGATGGGGATCAACAGCAGGCAACTGCATAACATAGGAACACAACAAGGTAACCACACCCAAACAGTAACCCACAAACACCACCCCGCACCCACAAACAAAGGAACACAGGCCCAACAACAAATACACACTCCCACCCACAACATATATCACTAACACATTGAAATGCCCTCCCATAAAGCCCACCCCACCCATGTATACAAACCCACCCAACCAAAGCAACCACCCCTATATACACCCACTCAAACACAGAGACCCACTCATGGATGGAACACGGAGACCCATGGGAACTAGGACAGGTGCAGTTCTGTAAGCAGGGTGCCCACCGACCCATGGAGGTGCCCAACGTCCTCAACGATGGATGACACCAGGGTCACAAGTCGCTCCCAGTTCAGGCCCCTACCCTGCATGGGCCCAGCACCCAGGTCACCTTCTGTGACAGGCACGGCCACTCCCTGCTATGGCACTGGCATGGCATCATCCTGCTGTTGTCCGGGGTCCCCTGCCAAGGAGCAGCAGTGCATGGCACACTGCTAGGCGGTGGGGTAGTGTCAGCTGCTTGTGCATCATCATCCCCTGCTGCGGGCTCAGACAGTGCTGCTGTCATGTCCTGGTCTTCATCCACCGCATTCCCGCCCTCTGTGGCCAGGCTGGGCTGAAGTCGTGTGTCAGGGCCCTGGTGCCCAACATCAGTGGGGTCTGTTGGAATGGGCGCAGGTGCCACAGGGTCGCTGCCCTCTGCAGATGCTGCTGCCATGGAGGAGGTGGAGAAAGAGGAGGAGGAGGTTGGAGAAAGGACCCTGGCCCTCCGCTGCTTGTGCTGTGTGTGCTGCCGGTACTCTTCAGCATCGCTGGCCTGCACGTTCGCCATAGCCCTCAGCAGGGCCCTCTGCCACTGTGACAACCTGCTATGGACACCTGTAGAGATGCAAGGGATGTGGTCAGTGTTGGGCCCGGTCAGGTGGCCCACACACATAGGCAATGTGTGGGTGCAGCATGAGCCACCATGTGGCAGTCCGCCAAGGCCACGGCACAAGGGGACCACTGTATGTACTCACCTGGATGCCAGTGACGTGCCTCATAGAAACATAGACTTTGACGGCAGATAAGGACCGCTTGACCCACCTAGTCTGTCCATTTCCCTACCTAGAGGATAAGCTGCAGATCCTATTTAACCAACAGCCTATTTCTTCCTCCTGCCTGAGGCTGCTGATGCAGCCCTGCTGCACACCGTGGGGTGTGCCAGTGGAATCTGTGGGGTGTAGGGACAGGTGAATGTGTGAGGCATCACGCACCATGGCCGCCATGCCAGCACTGCTGCAACAGATCAACAACCGTAGCTATACATACCTCCTCCCCATGGCCTGCTCAGACTGCATTTCTACATCCCTCCGCCTCGCCATTCTGATCATGCGATGCAGGATCCCAACCTCCCTCCGTAATAGGTCCTGCCAGTGGTGTCTGAGTTGGCGTACAGTCCTGTGGGTGCCGGTGGACTGTGCCATGTGGGTACTGATGGCATGCCATGCTCGCTCCCGCTCCATGGCACTACTTCTACAGCACCCAGGGGGCAGTAGTGTCCTACCCCACTGCTGCACACAGTTCACCAGCATGGCGGTTTCAATCGGCATGAAGTTCGGAGCACGCCCGCTGAGGCTCAGAGATGATCCTGATGACATGCTGGTGTGAGACCTGTAATGGGGAAGGAATGGCACACGCATCACTGCTCTGTGGATGTGTGTAGACCACCCACACCCACCAAGTGCAACACTGACATCCGGCCATGGTACATGGGTCAGGTCCTGGGCACAGGACCGCAACCGCGGGTCCCCACCCCAGGAGGTGCACCACACACCGGTGACATGCACAGCATGAGGTGAGGAAAGGCCGTGCAGTGCCATGCAGGGGTCAGGCACACAGTGCTGCACACAGTGACCACAGTGCACCAACATGCCACCTGTCCCCTGCAGAGGCATGTCGCAGCATGACCCTGCACAGTGTGGGTGTGGAGTGCTGCATGCAGCCCTGCCACACATCTGCACCACCTCCCCCACATGGAGCTGCATGTGGCCACAGCCAGCAGTTGCCCATGGGGCAGTCCCAAGGTCAGCCATGGGTGATAGAATGGAGACTGAGAGATACATACCTGGACAGTGCACTGTGGCGACTGGAGCGGGTGTCATTGATGGAACCGGTGGCACACCTGTATGGAGGAAGAGCAGGGCATCAGTAGCCAGTGGCACAGTCAGTGACCGCCGGAGCTGCAGTGGTGTGGCAGCATGAACCTACCTGGACCTGTGCAGTGGTGTGGAAGCCTACACAGGGGACAGTGAACAACAATGTCAGGTACACAGTGCTGAACACACAATGGAACAGTGCATGCTGAGCAATGAATAATACTCACCGAAGACTCGTATGTGTCCGCTACGGTGCTAGGGAGGGAATGGACATGGCTTAGTACACCGTCATATGTGCAACCGTGGACTGCTGCTTGTGGGTGCTGCAAACCCCCCCCCACCTGACACCAACCCATGGGTATGTCGCTGAACATGGCCCAGGAAGGTCTCCAGGACACCCTGCCTTGACCAACCCAGCACAGGGTGGATGTTGCCTGGAGCATGCCTGCAGTGACGGTGGGCGGCATTGCAGACAGGCCACCAGTGCGTATCTGACAGGCATACCATGTAGGGCATGGTACAGGGACAGTGGTGGACATCCAGCCAGTCAGGCAGCTGTGCACCCATGTGTCAGGCACTGGCAATGGCATGTGGTGGCCCCCCCCCCGCATGTCTGATGGGACACGTGGCAACACCTGATCTGTGAGGCATAGGACAGCCAGCACATAGGCAGCCATGTGCTGCACACAGGCATGAATGGTGATGCAGGTAATAACCTACCATCAGACACGGACATGGCACACAGGCCAGCATGTGGTGCAGCCCACCTCTGCAGGGACACAGCCCCCCCCAACAGACATGCAACACAGGTGCAGAGGCAGAGGCACAACGAGACAGGGCCATGGCCCCAACCATCAGGGGTGCACATGGCGGAGGCGCTGTGTCTGGATGTGCACCGTCCTGGTGGTGCCCATGTCACAGCAGGCCACGTACCACCCTGGGCATGGGTGTGGGTGGCCATGGCCCATGTACACCATGGTGTACCAATGTCCTGCAGTGGGGCCGTGCAGAGGTGCTGGCATTCACCCAATGGCCATGTAACACACCTGTGCCAGATGCCTCCCCTATACTGTTATGCCTATGGGCCTTCACCATGATGACAGGACACTGTCACCGTCCCCACACCCCATGGACAGGTCAGTCATACAGCCCCTGGGCTGCAGTGTGGGGATCTGGGGTGCACTGTAGTGCATCTGTGGACAGCCACGCATGGGGGGGGCAGCAGCCAGTGGTATGTGCAGACCCCATGTCTGTATCACAGTACGAGGACCATCCACAGCCTACAGCACAGCAGCACCCTGTTCCACAACATTTGGCCCTGTCCCACAGTCAGTACAATCATTGGAATGCACACGTCTACAGTGGACGTGTACCCAGCCAGACTAATCACATCATACCTGACTATGGGATCACAGCCGCACACATCATGACAGTGGCCCGTGCCACCTAGGCAGTGCTGTGGGTAGGTGTACCCCATCCTCAGCAGCAGGCACACCATGTCCCATGCCTGGGGACTGATGGATGTAGGGCATGGCCATGGTGAACAGTGATGTACAGCACAGGCCAACAGGAGCATCTGACAACGTCCTGTGCACATGCCTACACTCCTGGCCACGCCCCGACCAAGGGCCCCCCACAGGATGGTCCACCATTGTGTGGCCCGCCCTGGCCAAGGTGGGGGGGAACACCCCTCACCTGCACTGCTGGCTGCATTGCACCATGCTGGGGATGCTCACAGTGACCCGTGCGCCACAGTGGTGTAGTGCAGTCCCTCAGCACGATAGAGCCAGTGCAGAGACCAGAGTATACAAGGGCACGATGGGAATGTGGACTCTGAATGGTCAGTCTGGTGCTGGTCCCATGATGTACCTCCAGCACTTCAACATGTGTCCAGTCCCAACCTCACTGTGCACCTGTGGATGACTGCTTGGCACCCTGGCCGTGCAGCTATGCATATACAATATGACTAGTCCACAACACGTACAGAACAGTCTGCGTCATGCCCTTGTGACTCCCTAGTACAACATGCTATTGTACAACAGCAGCAATGTCCTCCAGGGTGTGTGTAGTGCTGGGATAACATCACGCCTCAGGTATTGGATGCACACACCCTGCAGGCCATGCCCAACCACATGAGGCGTCACGGTACGCCAGCACAACACACACCATGGTGGGTACTAATGCCTAACGCAACATCTATAACGACCTGTGGTGGTACGACCATCCCTCATCGCCATCATTGTGGGCACACCCATGGTGTATAGTGTACTGAGCCAGGGAGGTCGTGCTACACAGTCCGGCCCATACACCTCACCCTTCCATAGCACAACCCAGGGACAGGGTGTCCAATACCGTGGTGACAGCTGGCACAACAGTGTAACCTGGCCCAGGACATGTGTACAACATGCCTCTGAGTGTGTCTAGCAGTACCCTGATGAGGACTGCATGTCCACACCCATGGCTGGCATGGTGGTGTGAGTCTTATCCCCACCCTGCAGTTGCAGCAGTACAAACCACATGAGGGACTGATGTGATGGCTGCGACAATGGAAGGGACAGCCCTGTAAGGCAGGAGCCATGGAGGGGTGTGGACTGGGCCTGTGCCATGCAGGTGTGATGGCCAGTGCCATGGGTAGTACAGCTGAGAGGCACAGAGGTATGGGGGCAAAACTCTGAGGCGGCCCTCATCACGGGGGCCATCACTCCCTATGCCCCCCACCAGTGCTCTGTCCCACATCCGTCCCTCATGGGACGCATGATGCCCACACAGCTACTGTGCTGTGCCTGCAGGTTGCAGACCAGGCACCATGTATATCCAGGGGGTGTAGCCAGGGAGTACAGATCTGCACACCATGTGTACTCACTGCTCCCCCTCCCCTTGTTAGGGTGAGTCCTCCCCCCCCGGGGTGTAGGCGGACGATGTACAATTGTACGCCCAGACCATGTATGTCGCCCTAATTGGCACGTAACAAACAACATATGCGATCCATGACAGTGGTGTTGTGCCATGCATGGGTAGGTACAGCTGCCATGCATTGTTCCCTAAGATGCCCACATACCAGCCCAGTGCCTGTACAGTGTTATTGCCCTTGGGATGCAATGACAGTATTTGTGGCCAGTTCCTCTAGTGTTGACCCATATGAATAGAATGGTACAGTATTGCCTTTGTCAGTGGTCATGTAAGAAGGACACAGGCTGGAGCCTATACACTACCCCCCTGAAATACGATTGCACACCATGTAGTGCTTGGAGTATGCCTGCCTACACCCATGTGTACACCTAACACCATAGTACATGTTGCACATTTATACCTACGGTGACCACAGTAGTCTGAGCCTGTACCCCCATGTGTGTGGCTGTGACCCCCATCCTGAAGGTCTGGGCCCCTCACTGAGCCTGCAGGGCCTTGTGTTTATGCCCTGCGGTGGTCAGAGGCAGGATGCTGCAACTGACATCGGTCCACACATAGGGGTGGGATTGCATGGGATTGCATGGCACTACGCACATCCATGGTGTGGCATTGGCAAAGCATTGCACATGGGTGTCTGCCATGCCAGCGACAGGGCTGTATCACCTGCAGAGGTGTGGGGGAGGGGCACAGTTCCATGCGACAGCTGGCAGCATGGCCCACCAACTGAGTACCTGGGATCCCATCGGTGCACCGCGCCTGTCGACTCTGTGGGTGGAATGCACGACTGTTCAACTTGGTGGTGGCAAGACCATGGCCTGTCATGTTGTGCAGTGCTGACAGGGTGCTGGTTGTCACTGCACTGTGCCATGCTAGCTGGCACTGCTGCCACAGTACTGTGTGGTGTAATTGACCTTGCGCCTCTGTGGGATGCAGGGATGTATTGTAAGGGGGATTCCCCCCAGGGTGGCAGATGTCAGCCGCCCACTGTACAACTGCATGGGTAGGCCACACCTCGGGTACTGTGTACCACTGTGGAGACCACAGTCACAGAGGGACATTGCAGGCCAGGAGTGGGACCCGGGAGGGTGACCCATATGATCCTGGGCCTGTGGGTCAGGTCCTCTGGGGAGAGGCCAATGAAGCTCGACATGTACACCCAGGAGAAGAGGTGGGACGGGGGGGGGAACATGATAGTGGTCACTGGGTACATGTCGGGGAACCGTTACAGAGGCCCAGGCAGGGTGCTCCATGGGACGGTGGGTGGGACAACATGTCGACACAGGTCTGAGCTGGTAGGGGGATGGCTGTGTCCCACGAGGGCCCTGCACCCTTATTGGGACACCCAGGGGTACAGCATAGCTAGCCAGCAGTTAGGCATATGTTATACCAACACATAGGGCTAAGGGCATCTACTGTACAAGTGTAGATGTCAGGATAGGTATGCATTACATTGTTTTACACTTCACTGTCTAATACACATATGTTCATCCTGCTTACAGGATGTTAATCCTGCTTACAGGATGTTAGGACACCTGTGTCCTTGTAATGATTATGATATATATGTCAGTATTGCCACCTTGTAGTGAATTGTGCTACTACACTGTCATATGTAGAACTGTACTCCTTTGTTTCACAAACCGATGTCAATTACAGTCCTGCATGATGTTATCTTGGACTGTGGAGCCACCTCTTATGTAGCCAATAGGGCTCATCTCTGTAACTAGAATTGTTTCTATCATACAGTAACCATTGTACTTATCATAGGTATATGATGTGGGTCATTATGTCTTCCACCTCAGAGACCCAAGTGACACTGAGAGTCCTCGAGGTATAGGGACCGCTAGCATTTGGCTCCCAGTTCGTATTGGTAAGTACTGCTTAGGGCGACTGTGATTATCCTGTATAGTAGTGTTAGACAGGTGTACTACTCCTTTGCAACATGTCTGTGATTCCTTGCATTCCCAATATTGCCAAGTACCTGAGAGTGAGGTCTAGACCTCCTGACAGCTGGGAGTGGAGGGGAGGGGCCATCAGTCCAGTGGACGGGTGGTGGTGCCATGGACCGCACAGCCCAGGGGGCTGGTATGGGTGGGGACTGTGGCCGGTTGGTCGAGGGAAGGGGATGGGATGGGTATGGGGGGGCATGTGACCAGGCCCAGTACAGGTGGTACATCTGAGGCAGGGGACAGTATGGCCCATGGAGGTGGCTGGGACACCAGGAACAGCCCTCAGTATGGGTGCCATATATCGAGTGGGCCCATGAGACTGGTAGGCCTAGTCGTGTGGCAGTATGGTATGGTGGTATGTGTGTCTAATATGCACATGCTGTGCATGACAGCTGTGTCGCCTGTGCACTGCAGCGTGCTGTGTCCCCATCCACCCCCCTGCAGGGCACCACCAACCACTGTGCTGGCTGTGGCCACGCCTGTCAACGCATCACCCAGATGCACCCCTTCCCCCGGGTGTGGCACCAGTGGCACATGGGTATTGGGACCCATGCCATGGTCATGCCCTGTGGCTGTGCCGCACAGTGCAGCTGTCCTGCTGTGGGTTCAATGTACACATGGCATGTGGCTTGCCTGGGCTACCTGTCTGGGCATGTTCTGTCCTGCGGCACCCCTGCTGCCGCTGGCCATTGTGGTACCACTCCCATGGCACCTGCATGCCATGGCTTGTGCCATCCCGTTGTTCAGCTATACCCCACGCACCAGTCCCTTTGCCAGGTGCCTGGCACCACCTCTGCAGTGCTGTGAAGCCATGTCCCATCGATGGCCTGATCCATGCCCCGTGATGGCTAGCATCTACCTACCAGCGCAAGCCCTCCCAGGGCTGTGACCAGCACTGGTGAACATCTGATGTTACCTGAGGAATGACACAACACACCATGTGTACAGTGGACTCACACAGAACATTGTTGCAAATGGGGGTTACACCCTAACCAACTTGTATCCTGTATAACACTAACTTTATACTAACAACATACAAACAACACAATGTATGGATCGGGTGCAATGATTTATTTACAAGGTGCATATTCAACAGGTGTGCATATCACAGTGCTCCCCTGTCCTTCCCATCACGCGTGCCCCCACACTCACCCATGCACACAGTCATACATACACACACTCACACCCTTGTGTACTGCACAGTGCTCCCCCAAATACAAGTGACTCCCTGCCATGCTATTGGCCCCACCTCCACAATGCAGCCCCACCCAACCATCCCCATCTGCACCAGATGCCTGGGCGTATTACAACCGTCTGCCATGGCCACGCCGTGCTTGCACAGACCCCTTCAGTGCCGGGTGCTGGGCTGTGGGAGACCCTGCTGTTCTGGCGGGTTGTGCGGTGGCCTGGTGGCCCTCCCCTGGCATTGCACCCTGTGGGCCTGTGTGTGCCACCACAGTGGCTCTGCTGTGCCTCCGCCCCCGCAGGCCAACATGCCTCGGTGCCACATGAGGCTGCAGCTGTGCCGTTGCTGCACTGTGTGATCTTCCCAGTCCCTGTGTAGCCTGTGGAGCACCAGCCTCAGTGTGCTCACCCCCCGTGTGTGCCCTGTGCCTGTCCCTGTCCAGTGGGCCTATGTGTGAGTCTCAGCCTGGCCTGCTCCTGTGGTGCCGGCATGGCTATGTGGGGCGCAGTGGGTGCACCATGGTCCCAGCCTGTGCCTGGGTCAGTGTGGGCACTGCCTGGCTGGGCTTGCAGCTCCGGCAGCATGACTGGCAGGTGAGCGCAACTGACACCTGGCCTGGGGGTGAGTGTTGCACAGGTTCCGGTGGCTGTGGCTGTGTCTGCGTGCTGGCCTGTGCAGTGGCTGGGGGTGCCATCCACTTGTCCAGGTATTGCAGGTGTTGCAGCAGCTGCAGTGTACACACTGTGGCCTGCATGGCCATGGCCATGGCTGTGTCGTGGCGCTGCTGGTGTGCCATCATGAGTTCCAGGCCTGTACTGAGGTAGTCCATGAAGACCGCCTGGTGTTCAGCACAGTGCTGGATGCCCTGTATGGCATCCCTCAGGCCAGCCATGCATGCCGATGTCTCCCTGGTGCATGCCTGCAAACAGCTGGCAATGCTGGACAGCTGCATCTCCATGCTGGTGAGGTGCTCCTGCATGCCCTGCCAAATGTTCCCCAGCTCCTGCCTGACATCCCCCTGGCCGGCCAGCACTGATTGGCAATAGTCCCCCATGTATGCCGGTGGGGACAGCTGGTCCTGCAGCTCCCGGATGACCTCTTCCAATTGGTCCTCCAGTCCATGGGTGTTCAGAGGGCTCAGAAACCCTATAGCAGTGTCCTGTGCTGCTGGCTGTTCATGCTCAGCCACCTCCTGGTTGTCCACAGGCATCCGCACCACCTCCACTGGTGTGGCATCACTGCTGGTGGTGTTCTCTGTGGTTCCCTGCTGCTCCCATGGTGGTCCTGCTGCATCCTCCTCACTGCTGGCCACCTCCTCCTCACCCATGGGGCTGTCGCCTTCACCATTCCCCTCAGGCTCCAACATGGGTTCCAGTGTGCCAGCCACAGGTGTGCTGGCATCTGGGCTGCCTCCACTGGACGTTGTGCTGCTGCCGTCATCCGACACTGTGCCAGTGGCCTGGTCTGTGCCGGCAACATCCTGGCCTTGCCGCTGCTGCTGCTGCTGCTGCTCCCACCTTCCAGCTCTGCTCGGACCACCTTCACCAGCTGCCACTGCATCTGTTGCATGGGCAACATGTTAGTGTGTCTCCACATCACTGTGTGCCCTCACCTGCCTGATCAGTGTTGCCCTCACAGGTCTGCTTCAGCATTGCACTATGGCATTGCACCTACCACATATCTGTACAGTCCCACCAGGTGTATGCCACCTCTGTACTTGTGTCCTGCACTGTTGGCGTGGTCCCCCTACTATTGCTGCCCATGCTGTGCTGTCCATCCTAGTACGTCTTATCCAGCTGTCACACAGCTGCCCTGTTCAGCTCCCCACTGCACAGTGACACCATGCACGGCCACGCCCATGGGACAACACTGTGCTGCAGGGCCCAGCATCACTGGGTGAATGCGTTGTCCCCGCCATTCATGCACATCTCCTGCAGCCCTCACCCTCACTCTGCGAGAACTGAGGCAGTGCCCCATGCCCCCTCCCTACAGCACAGCCCATGCCTGTGCACCGCCCCTCCCACCAGTACACAGTGCATGTCACAGCACCCCCTGGTCAGCATAGCCCACCCCCCCAGTACACAGTGCATGTCACAGCAACTCCCAGTTCAGCACAGCCCATGCTTGAGCACTACCCCCACCACCACCAGTACACAGTGCATGTCACAGCACCCCTGGTCAGCATAGCCCCCAGTACACATTGCATGTCACAGCAACTCCCAGTTCAGCACAGCCCATACCTGTGCACAGCCCCCCACCAGAAGCACACAATGCATGTGACAGCAACTCCCAGTTCAACACTGTCCATACCTGTGCACAGACCCCCCACCAGTACACAGTGCATGTCACAGCAACTCCCAGTTCAGCACAGCCCATACCTGTGCACAGCCCCCCCACCAGTACACAGTGCATGTCACAGCAACTCCCAGTTCAGCACTGCCCATACCTGTGCACAGTCCCCCCACCAGTACACAGTGCATGTCACAGCAACTCCCAGTTCAGCACAGCCCATACCTGTTACAGCCCCCTCACCGCCAGTACAGTGCATGTCACAGCAATTCCCAGTTCAGCACTACCCATACCTGTGCACAGCCCTCCCCACCAGTACACAGTGCATGTCACAGCACCCCTTGGTCAGCATAGCCTCCCCCCGTACACAGTTCATGTCACAGCAACTCCCAATTCAGCACATCCCATGCCTGAGCACTACCCCCCACCAGTACACAATGCATGTCACAGCAACTCCTAGATCAGCATGGCCCATACCTGTGCACAGCCCCCCCTCCACCGGTTTCATGTGCACATAACAGCCCCTCCACAGATGGGCATAGCACATTCCTTTGCACAGCAGCACATGTCAGCTGCACACATGCTTGTCCCTGGCCTGCCCCTGGCCATTGTCTGGTTCCCTAGGCCCACTCCGTGGTCAGCTGTGGCCATGTAACATTACTGTGGCATGCCACCCCACCGCTACATCTGCCTACACATTGTCACCCCACCCACCCCACCTTTGCTGTTGGCTGCAGTGCTGTTGCCATGTCAGGCCTGTCACATACATTGCTGCTATTTGTCCCTACCTGTGGCAGTGTGCTGTCTGAAGCTGTCTAGCTCCGTGACTCCAGCGATGCTCTGCTGGCTGATGTGTGCCACTACCTCCTTTCCCCGCTGCTGAGTGGCTGCTGCTGGGTGGGTCCACCCCCTGTGCCCTGTGCACTCCATCTGTTCTGCACCAACTTGCACTTCACTAAGCGCTTGAGATCATTATATTTTTTCTGGATGTCAGGGACTGTCCTGCACTGTGCTGCAATGGCATTGACCTTCCGTGTCACCCTGTCCCATGTCTTCCTCCTTTTTTCCCTCCTCTTGGGCTCCCCTCCATGGCTCATGAGGAGTGCATGGTGCTTATCTATCTGTTCTACCAGTGTTTGCACCTTCTCATGATTGAAGTTTTTCTTCCACCTTTGTGCCACAGCTTCTGCCATAGCTCTGGCATATCAGCTGGTGTATGTTAAGCCGCAGCTGCATGTTACGCCCTTTTATATCATGTATCTTGCATGTCGCGACTTGCACAGTTGCGTTTGGCGCATCTCTCGCATGTTCTAGAATAGGCTGTATATCGCATGTCACAATTGCGGTAGCGTATCTTGCGCAAGTGCGTTACTTGCACCTGGCGTATTTTCCTTTGTAGAATTGGGCCCATAATTTGCTACATCTGCACCAAAGTGCATATACAATATATGGTGTAGAGATGGATCTGTACCATTCTATTGAGTGTTGGTGTTTGAAATGTAGTCCCTTGCTGGCAAAAGTTGCACACATTGCAATTGCTGCAACTATACATTCCAGGGGGTCTAATGGGTAACCATGAATTTTGGCCAGAGCTTACACTTGAACATTGACCAGAGAGCAACTTATCTTTTAAATTAGGACCTCTACTAAAAGAGACCCTTGGTTTCTCTCCTATGTGTGGCATCAGGGAGAATCGGACAGTATTTCATTGCCACATTTTCTATTCTTCCTGCCAGCTGATTGTATTCAGTAATAAAGTTAACCTTATTCCTTTCCTCAGTCAATCTAGTTTTAGGTTTGAGAAGGTCCTTGTGGCCATTCTTGCTGCTTTTCGCAATGCTTCATCCAATATTTTGGGGTTGTAGCCCCTTTCTAAGAATCTATCTCTTAATTCATTTGCCTGTTCACAAAGGTATCATGCTCAGAACAATTACATTTCACCCTCAAAAACTGGCTGTATGGTATAGAGATTTTTAAGGATCTGGGATGTGAGCTAGTGGCAGGTAATAGGCTATTGGTAGCCATAAGTTTCCTGAAACCTTTAGATGTAACCTTGTTATGCCCCTTGTGCATTAAGGTGATATCTAAGAAGTTTATTTGTTCCTGGTCTGATTTATGGGTAAATCTGAGATTTTTATTGTTTTGATTTAACCACTGAATGAGCTCTTCAATCTCCTGGTCCATACCTAACCACACACACAATATGTCGTTAGTATTTCTGCACCATGTAACAATTTTGGTATGGAAGGGGTTGGAATTTTTATTGAACACTTATTCTTCCTCCCAAAATCCCAAATAAATTCTTGTGGAAAGGAACCATAGTGACTCCCATCACTGTCCCACTGTTTTGTAGATAGTAAACTGTGTCAAATTCAAAATAATTGTGAGTGAGGACAAATTCCAAACCTTCAAGAATTAAATCAGTCAGCATAATGTCCCTTAGTGTATCTTTTGAAAGAAAGTATCAGCATGCCTTCCTTCTTTCCTTTCCTTTATTAATAACAGTTCATAATCAAAAGACAAACACTCATTACAAAATACATATTAAAAACATCTTAAATAAATATAATAAGATAGAAATTTTCCATATTACATCTGTTTGCAATTTCAAAATGATACATGTTTCCAGGTAAAATTTAATAGCCGCAAATGAACTAGGGATATGATGACTGCTTAAAAATCTTGAAAGAAGTTTCTCCTTTCTTAGACCACTCATATTGCACAGAAAAGGTTCCGACCATTTCTTTCTTATTTCATCTAATAATGGAGATTCAAAGGGCAGATGTAGTTGATATAATTTCATCCTCCTTGCATTTACACTTTCTTAACTCCTTTAATTTCTCCCATGATACAAATTGTGACTTACATCAGAAGTGTTTATTAAATAGCACCCTGGCTAATACTTTCCTATCTGGTACTTTCTGACACCATGTAAGGTAATCCTGAGGACCATCCTGAATACCAATCAACTTGTATTGATCAAAAATAGATGAGAAATTGTTCTTTGAAGTATCCAATTGTAGGTTAATGTCCGTCCATCTAATTATTGCCTCATTTGCATATCCTGATATATTTGCTATAGTCTGGTTATCATATATACTATGCATCCCCACCTTCCTCAACATTAAATTGAGTCTATTAAACCATGATGTATAATAAATTCCCTCTCTATGATATAATACAAATTCTTCCCAACAAGCATATCTTAACTTAATTTCAGGGTTATTTACCACTCTTTTCCAATAGTTCAATGACCTGATTTTAGCTATAAGTTCTAGTGATGTCATTTAGATTCTCTACTCAGGTGAGCACTAGAGACTGCTATTGGTAGACCTAATACTGCTCTAAAAAACATTTTGAATACATTCGAGCAGAGTACATGTCTGATCTGTTCCCCATATATCTGCAGCATAAAGCAGAGTTGCCTTCACTTTGGCATTGTAAACATTAATCATTGCTTTGAAAGAGTTATCAGCATATAGTTTTCTAAATCTATTAATACCCGATGTTACTTGTCTATCTTTTTGCTTTAGTATTTTCAACTGTGGTATTCAATTAAAAGTTTGGATGATGTTTGCCCCCAGGTAGTCGTATTCTTTAAAAATTTCTAGTGGCTTATTTTTCTTATAACCAATTTATTTTTTATGTTACAAGCCCTTCCTAAAATCATTATTTTTGATTTATCATTACTAACATCTAGTGATAACTCTTTCAAAGATTTTGAGACAATATTTAATGCATACGGAAAGCCAGCTGCAGATTTAGAGATTAGTATTGCATCATCTGCATATAATAAAATGTTTATTGAATGTTCCAGGATATTTGGTGCATCGGTCTCATTTGAATTCAAGTCACGAACAATCTGATCAATGTAAATATTAAATAATAAGGGTACTATTAAGCAGCCTTGCTAAACTCCTTTTTTTGTTTCAATTGGGTTAGTTAATTTCCCATCCAGGGCATATCTTTTATGTGAATTAGTGCCAATCTGTTAAGATTTTCTACAAAGTATTTCTATTAATGTAATTGAACACTTTTTTAGAGCCAGAAAACAGCAGTACAATGTCACTTTTTTTACATTTACATATTTGTCGGCCAGATAATTAAGGATAAAAATATTATCAATTGTAAATCTTTTGTTTCTGAAGCCAAATTGATTGTCTGAGATTATACCTTTTTCTTCCACCCATAACTTCAATCTTTCCAATAATACCTGAGAATAAATCTTTGCTGAAATGCGTATCAGGGAAATTGGCCTGTAATTTTCTGGGTCTTTCTTTTCTCCCTTTTTGTACATAGAAACAATTTCAGTAGTTAACCAAGGTAATGGAATTGTAGCTGTATTATTAATAAAAGCAAAACATTTAGCCAATAAATTTGACCACCAACCAATGTTTACCTTAAGTATTTCAGCGGTGAGTCCATCAACCCCGGCTGCCTTATTGTTTTTCTGGCTTAACATATAGGTCTCTTTACTCAAAATTGGGGGCCACTTACTTATGGTTTCTGTATGAGGTAGAATTTTCTCTTCCTTTGTTTGTGCATTTAAACTGGTTTCAGAGTTAGCAATAGCTTAGAATAAAATCCCTCCCATATCTTTGGATGTATAACTGCCTCTGTATTACTTATAACTTTGTGTTCGCTGAATACAATTAAAGACCAACATTTTTTTGTATCATTATTACTCACCATCTGCTATAACTGTTCCTATAGTCTATTCTGAAATACTCCTTTTTTGTAACTAAAAGGGATCTGTATTCTTTTTTTCAGTTCCTGGAGACCTTTATTAAGTAAACATTCTGGAGATTTAATCATGAATCTTCCACTTTGTTTATTAAAGCCTTCAAGTTCTTACACAGCACATCATACCAGGGAGCATTGTCCCTTGCATACACTTTCTGTTGGCATCTGTCTTTCCTAGTTAGGTTTTCAGTCAGAAAATGTATCAGTTTATTATAGCTCTCCAGAACCTCTGACCCAGATATGATCTCCTGTTCAAAGTTAACAACAACATTGTTTTCCTGAATTGTTAATATTTTATGTGGTAAAACAGGATTCCATCTGATTTTTTTTATTATTGTAACTATGAAACTGACCCATAGACTTAGAATCTGAATAGTCCTCAGAGTTATTTATACCAAGTGCCAAAAACAATAGGGAGATGGTCACTGCTGAAATTCTGTACTACACTGAAATAATTTATCAGGTGCCACTTAAACACATCTACCAGGGTATATCCTAATATTGATCCGCTTCTGTTCTGAGTTCTCAGAAAAGGATATGAACCTTGTAAGTCTCCTCTACAGCAACAATTGACAATGTGCATATGGTTTTCAGCTAACTAGTTTAGTAGTATTCTGTCCTTAGTGTTAATCAACGTATCCTTAGAAGTTCTATCTCTGATTCCAAGAACTGTGTCAATATCTTCCCCTATCTGGCTGTTATTACCATAATATGGACATTTTCTAGTTCTTACATTACAGTCTCCCATCCTTACTATCACTGAGTCTTTATTTTTCAGTTTTACATCAGTCATTTCTGATGTCATTTCTTGAAATCGTTGCAAATATTCATCAGATGAAATTCTTGGTTCCATATAAAAGTTAACAATATACAAAATTGTATTATTTGCCAGATGCAGGATTATAGAGAGACAAAAATCTATTTTGAAAACCATAGGCTCATGTACCATTTTCAATTTTAATGACATCAGTGTTCTGAGGCCTCCTCTATTTAGACCACAATTATTTATAGGCTTACTTTCTATTATTTCAAATTTCATAAACCATTTATATATACCATTTTGTTCTCACCAGTCTGTGTCTCCATAAAATTATATCATGTTTTCTTTTTTCTGAAATCCAGGTCCTGTCCTCTGATTTACCTGAGATTATCTGGCAATAGTCTATGAAATAATTAATAAAGAAGTCTTTAATGAAGGGTCAAAATAACAGGAGCCCCCATACTTCTCATTCCAAAGGACATTGTGTCACTCTAAAGTAACTTCAGAAAGAGGTTCATATCTATTATTATCCGCCCTAACAAAAACAGATTCCAGTTCTTCCATTTGTATTGAATTATTCACTTTCTGTGTCCCACACACAGTTATTATTTATACGTTCTCCATGAATTTTCCTTCCTTTAATCTGTTTAGCCTCTATAGAAGGGCCACTGAGAGAATATTCTCTCATAGCTTCCTTTTCTATGTTATCTGTGATGCAGACTTTTCTTGGCTGTTTCCTTCAAACTTCTTCTGTATTCTTGTTGTTAGTCTGGGTTTCACAAACAACTTCAGGGATTATGTGCTGATCACTAAGAGTGTCATTTAGATAGATACCATTCTCTGCCAACATCAGTCCTCTAGATATTTCTCCTTGATGGATGCAGAGTTTAGAACTAAGCACATTTCACCCTTAGCAGTTTAGCATTATATCAATATACCAAAGAGATGTTGTTCCACCATAAATTATCTTTTAAAATTGGTTTCAAAAGGTTGTGTACAGATATTTTTAACGAAAATGTGGGTTCTCTACATGAAGTGGGGAACTGTTTTATAAAGATAGTTTCACATTTTTTTTCTGATGCTTTAATTGCTAAATCCCCATGATTTTTCTCTAAGTCCTTTTTATTTTTCCCATATGTATTGTTTGTCTGTCTACTCTCATGAGTAGTTCTTGATCGTAGGCCAGTCTGAGTATCTACAGGCTCTGTCTGCATTCCTGTTGTTTTCCTAATTGTATTTATTTTTTATTAGACTGATTGTGCCCCTGCTTTTTGCTTTTCAGGTCTAATACAACCTTTTCTATTCCTACCACTTCCTTTTCCTGAATCTTTTATGTGGTTGTTGTTATTGTTTCAGCTTTCTGTTTTTTTATTAGATCACTATTATTTCATGCTTTCTCATGGACTGTTTCCTGCTTCCATTTATCCTCACTTATAATGCACTGATTCCCATCCCCTCACTCTTCTCTACCTTTCTTTGGTGTGGATAAATTCATTCTTTTTTTCTGCTTTAATGGCTTCTAAGATTTCCCTCAATAGGAAATTGTTTTAAATAAATGCCAGCTTTAAATCATTCATCTCTTTGTTAAAACTGGTTTTAAACTTTATCAAACACTGGTATTTCCCCTCTTTTTGTTTACTTTGCTCTGTCTCTGATTTGGTTCCACCACTCTGGTTCAACAGCAAACCTGTCAACTGGCTTTACAGCGATAGCACAAATGCTGACTACGATTGTGGTCCGCATTTTGCCATCAGTAATACCAGTGTGTTTTTTTGTGAGAGGCTATGCCCCATGTACCCCCCAGACTTTACTATAATCACCACCATGGCCGAGGTGTTTCAGGAAGAGGACACAAGACCTGAGAAGCTGTGCTAGGATCCCATCTCACAGTAGCAGGACCATTACAGTGATCCACAGTGACCTGTCATTTTGTTGCTGTAAATGACAGGTCGCTGTAATATTTTCACTGAAGCAATGGCACATCCTCCCATTCTTGGTTTGACCAAAGAAAGAATACATCTGGTCCCCTTGAGGGTGGATCTAACCTTGATTTCTTTATTAAATATGGTGTTAAAAATTCCTTATAGTCTCTTAAATATCTATGGTTTTCTAATGAGTCACTAAAGACTGAAGGATTAACAGGATGGTCTTCTACATTACTCATGCTTAGATCTATCATGTGTTCTGGATTTACATCCCTTTTTTTCCTGGCCCCTTCCAGTAGCCTAGGAAGAACAGTTTGACTGAATAACTGTATATTAGCGGGAGTTTCTAATTCTCTGATTTTTTTAAAAGCAGATAATTATCCTCTTTCATTTTGCCACCTTCTCCATCCTGCAGTTTTGGTGAAGAAGTGAGAGGGGCTCCTAGTTTTTTTTAATGTTTATTGTTTTGGGAGACCTGTGAAATCAGCAATTGTCTTTATTGTTAAAAATCTCTTTTTTTTATGTGCAGTTCCATATGTTCTAATTTTATTGTTTTTTTTTTTACTTTTTTTGAATTTCTAAGTGTCATTACTGATTTTCTGCTCATATTTGAGAGGGTAACTGTGGTTACATAAGCTTACTAATGAATTGCTATTAATTAATTAGAAGGATTAAAAAAAACAATAACATGCAATACATTAGACAGTACCATAAATATAAATCTTGATAGATACAGTTTAAAGCATATATTTAACTCTGATTCCCCTTCCTCTTAAAGGTACCAGCCTTTTAAATAGAAGGGTTCACACCAAAATCACAGTAAAAATCTTCTTGATGAAATCACAGCTGAGATTTCCATCTCCAGGGATTCAAAAAATGCGTCCACTAAGTATCAATGATGGGCTACTGCAGATTTGTAGTAGCAAAATGCTGTCTGGACACTATCGGTCTCAGGAACCATTCTGACGGTCTTATACAGAGGCAATTTTCCCCAGCGGTATCCCATGATATGGGCGAGTCAAACTGAGTGACTCAATTTGAGCAACTCAATTTGAACACCTGTGAAAAGAGCTAGTGTGAAAGCATAGTGATCATTAGAACAGCGAGTGAAAGGGGTCAATATCTGCAATGGAAGGTTAGAACAATGGTAGGAGGGATCACAAGGGAATGAGGATATGGGAGGTAGTTTGGGCAGGCAGTTCCCAGCTATCTATCTAGTCTAGTGTAAGTAGTCTATGCCTGCAGTGTGGGAGAACCCAGGTTCAGACCTGGCTAGGTGTGGGGTATACTATTTTGTAATTTTAATGTGTTGAGCACTTAAATTTTTCCTCACATTCCCCACTCCCCTACTGTCCTGGATGTGCCCCCCCATCCATGGGTTGCCCCCCTGAATAGTTCCCTCCTGAATATTCCCTCTACCCCAGTGGCAGATCCTCCCAGAGTTGATTATAATTAGAAAAGGGGGTGGAAATTGCAATAGATATCGTCCATGGTCTAAATAGTGGGGATCATCACTGTTTTCGGATCTGCTGTAGTGCAGATCACTGTTCTTGTTTTCAGCAATTTGCACTCGCTCATGTTTCTTTCACAGTTTCATCCTCACTTCTATCACATGGAAACTTCCCCAGCTTCTCTTTTGTTGTTATGCTTTTGCAGTGCTGAGTCCCTGTGCTTTCTATGATGTAATTGCCTGTCAGTCAAATGCGACCCAAACACTTAAAAATAGTAGCAATATGTATACTTAATCTAGCATTGTATAAGAATTGGGTTACCAATAAATCCTTACAAGAGCAGGACCTGAACACTAATTTAAAATATTTACAAAGACTCCATTATCTAAGCCCCTTACATGAGAATTCAATTGCGAACCATAATTGGTAAGGAGCTGAGAAAAACATGACTTTTTCCATATCAGTGGTGTTTACCATCAACCTGTGTGTTAAACTGCATAACACTTATGAAAACAACACTGCATTTTTGAAGCGGACAAGTAACAATAATTAGGCTTAGGGGGCTAAATCTTAAAACTTGCCCCTGTCTAGATGAAATTGACTAGTAGTTCACAAAGGTTGTTTCTCAGAGAACCCACCCCTAAAAAACTGGAAGTATGTATAAAGTGGTGGTAATGGGTGATTTGGGTAAAAGAAACTCAAATTCTGCTTCAAATATCTCTCCACATCTTTTGGCTTTTTCTAGGATTGGTATCATTTGCACTTTAAAATTAGACAGTGGGGTTGATGTCAATTTAGAGTAATTCCTAGTATCAGATAGTACTGTAAATCCACCACCTTCTGTCTGTAAAATGCTTTGTCCATTACAAAAATGTTGTCCCCTTGTCTGCTGGTTTAAAAATAACATCACCAAGTGCCTGTATCTTATTTTGAGCTTTAATCTTGTCTGGGGACAAATTTTTGTAATGGTTTCTGTTCCCTTCTGCTAATAATTTCTTAATTTCATGTGTTACTATTCTTTTGTACACATCGATAACTGGATTTGTAGAAGCTGGACATAAAAGATATCACCTGCAACATATTTGTTGTGTTTTTTTTCTCTAGATGTTGGACAAAATTGTGACTTATTGGAAAATGATACATTCCTCATTCTACACATTTCAGTTCTATTCAAATTATACATATTGATATTTAAATTGCCGTAGTTAAAATGTCCCCCTTCACAATATAATGAATCCAACATGGAAAGGTTACGCCAATCCACAAAGTCCCAACATTCACCAAAATCATGCATTGTATTTGAAAAGTCTAGTAGAGAGATGTTATCATCCCACATGGGGCTAGCCAAGGTTTCTTGGAGATCACTAGGTAAAAAAAAAAACATTGTGTTCTGTTGTTGAGGGTCTTTGCAGAAAAGTCCTTGAGTTGTATTTTTCTAAAGAGTTTCTCTAGATCCACAACTATTTTAAATTCACTTGGTTTGGGCAGGGTATAAATGATAAGCCTTTCAATAACACAGTTAATTGAGACTCAGTAAGAACATGTGTTGATAGATTTATATTGTGCCACTCCAGTTTTTGGTTTTACTGAATTTTCTCCCTCTTCTCTTGCCCCACCAAGCTTTCTTTTTCCATTTTTTTGTCTGCTGTGCAACACTTCTCTGATAGGCTGAATTTGTAGGTTTTTCTTGTGAGAATGTTACATTATTTTGAGCTTGAGAAGTCACAGGGGTACTTTCAGAATTATCTACAGCAACTGTTGTAGTGTTATCAGCTCCCTTCTTATTTGCATCACCTTTGGACTTTTGGTGATATCTGGAGCAAGATCTAGATCTACCATGGGAGAATGATCTGTCATTTTTAAATCATGACCACTGAAATGTTCTTCCCTACTGATAGTCAGTACTGTCCCTTTATAATTTATTCTGTTTCTGTTTAGAAAATGCCATTGGAAAATAAATGAATCTCATTGGTGAAAGCATGCCAGTAGAGATTCATTTATTTTCCGATACAGCCCGCATAAAAACAAGAGCCTAGTCAGGGTGCCCCATAACCAAAGCAATCAGTGTGCACCCCGAATGTTAAGGAAATGTGGCCACCATTTTTCCCTGCTCGGCAAACCACCTCAATACTCAGCGTTTAGGCTGTTGGCTCCCACGTAAAAAATAAGCAGCTTAAAAGTCCAAAAATGTACCAGCTCATAAGAAGCAATGCAAACATACATTCCGGTGCATGTAACAGACACTGGTAAAATTTCCCTCGCAAGCAGCTTGCCGCAGCAGACCAACCATGAGATCATCGGTATTTTCTCAAATCTCCCTACCGCAGATGGAACCTCATTTGCGGCATGGTAGTAGTAGAAAACACCGGTGATCTCCGAAGCACCACAGTACCACAGAAGCCCACTTGTAGACCACAGCAAACCATCAAAAATTATCAAATAAAAGCATCTTTCTTCAGTGCATAATAGAATTAGCCCCTGCAGCAGTAAAAGCAAGCAAATAGATTGTAAAAAAAAAAAAAAAAGCACAATCGTTCATTCCCAACTGCAGAAATCAAAGGCAGGTCTGAGTGGAGCATGAGCAGTTACGTTACGCACACACTCACATATCAAGTTTACAAAATAATGAAATAATGAAAAATAACTGATTGTAGCTGTAGTAAGAGCCCAAATATAATAAAAAATATACGGCAAGTAACATAAAAATTCATTTCTCACCTCCACTGGTTAAAATCAGACCAGAAGCAGCACTAGCAGGCACGTCACGCACACGGTAACAGAAATCCATATTTCGAAAGTTATTAAAACCGCCACAGCAAAGCAATAAGTAACAAAAAACACAAAAAGGGGAAAAAATGTCAGATGTCCTGAGAATCACATTCAACATGCTTCCTGAAGAGACAGTAAATCGCTTGTTCCCAGATGCTGACAACAAAGTTGAGCAGACACCAGAACCCACCAGCGAGAAATTTAAAGGAGCCTCACATTTTATTAGTGTGAGTCCATCAGACCTCAATAGCATTGAGAGTCAGAGAGAAGAAATAAACACAAAGAAAAATACACAGTGGGCACTGGCAGTATTTGCAGACTGGGCTAGAAAAGAAAGAATAGAAATAGACTGGTTAAATGACAGTTTTGACATTTTAAATAGCCATCTGCGTAAGTTCTATGCAGAAGCCCGAACTGCAACAGGTGAGCAGTACTCAGTGTCTGGGTACTGCGCTCTTCGTGCAGCCATCAACCACCACCTAAATTCCCCAGAAGTAGGTCGTCACACCAGTATTATCTCAGAAGCAGCGTTTCATTCCAGCAACAATATAATGACGTCCATACTAAAGAAACTTCATAAAGAACAGAAGGATGTTGCTGCCCACCACCTGTCAATTACTGAAACAGACATTGACAAGCTAAGACGATCATCAGCCATGTCACCAGATACAGCACAGGGATTGGTTCGCAAAGTATGGTTTGACCTCCAGCTCCATATGGCCTGGCATGGAAGAGAAGGATTGCGAGAACTGCGTCCAAATTCATTCACAGTCAAGAGGGTTGAACATGGGCAAAAGTATGTGACACTTTCCCATAATCCTGCCTCAAAAAATCACAAGAATCCACTAGAGATCAACAAAGAAAACGCACGTGGTTTTATGTCTGAGGATCGTGGCAACCCTCTCTGCCCTGTCCTATCCTTCTGCAAGTACCTCTCAAAATTGCCAGAGGATGCCCCTGCATTCTACCTTCATCCCAGGAAGCTACCTCAGACTCACCTTGACACCCAGGACTGCTGGTACATGAAGGAACCAATGGGCAAGAATTTCCTCGGAAATATGATGGCAAGACTTCGCAAAGAAGCACAGTTATCCACAAGATACACCAATCACAGCATACGTTCAACAGCTGTGCAACTTTTAACTGAAGCAGGACTTTCAGCTCGTGAAATCACCAGCGTGACTGGCCACAGATGTGAAGCCAGTCTGCAGCACTACTGGTCAGCATCCGTAGACAACAGGCGAAATTGGAGTACAATCCTAGGAGGATCCAACCAGCAGGCGCAGCTGTAGCAAGCAACAAGTATGACACCTGTAGGAGCCAGCAATCAACTCCAGTTACAGAAACCAACAACATCCAGCACCACAACCATTAACTTCAACCCAGTGAATTGCACCTTCAATGCCCCAATTAACTTTATCTCCACAAACAACTAGTGGTTACTGTTATTTGTTGTTTTTTTTTTTTCAGCAGTAATTTAGCACAGTGCTCAATTCAGTGTTTTTTCAGTTGAACCCACCCACTTTAAAAAAGGGACTATTTTTTCTCAAAGCTCACAAAAAATGTAATACAAAGTTAAATAAATAACTTAAATGTTTAAAACTTAAAAAAAAATGTGTCTAATTTTTTTTTCCCATTTTCTAAGTGCAATAATACCCTCCAGGGTGGGCGGTATTAGGCTATACCGGACCTTCCAGGGCCGTAATGCTTACTTAATTAATTCTGTTTCATGCTTCTTGACTTTTAACTGTAACTCTTATCTAATTTCACAAACTCAGGATGGTTCATAATTTTTTTTCAAGATCCTTTTAGTCTCTGAAATGTCTTTAACTTGTGATGTTTAGTAATACTGTATTTTATAATCAACTTAATAAACTTTTGTGAACACTCTGATGCAGCCTCCTCCCATTCAGATTCGAGTTCAAAATCTTCCAAACCCCTGGATGGGGTAACCATCACTCTCAGACCTGTAGATGCAATATTGCATTCTAAATATTGCTCAAGACTATTTATATTATAAATAACATTTAATTCAAAGAACAGTTGATGTTCAAGTGTGGTGAAAAAGGACCTCAACTCACTTTCTTCTATGTCGGTATCACTGGCCACAAGACACTGTTTTGCTGATTCTTTACATTTCTGTAAATTGTCTATCACAGTCATACACACTAATGGTAATTCCACAGTATTATTCCTTGATTCATCTGTGCTCATTTCTGAGAATTCACTGTGTACTGCTCCTAGGAATTCCAGATGGTGTTTTAGTGTAGATCCTGAGGAGAATCAAGTCACTCACCTCTAACATGCCAGTGTTTAACCGGCACCCAGGTCACTGCACTGACATCAGTCCAACAGGTAAACCAAAACCAGGAAGTGCAGCACTCACCAACCAGAGGTAAGGTGCAAGTCCAGGGCTGCTGCCCCTGCTGAGAACCACTGTGTAACTAAAAAAGAGCTTGAACTCCAGAATTGAAGTCAAAGGGTGTGGAAACAAACAATCAGTAGAGCCAGAGGCCAAGTAAATGCTCCACCAAAATTTTTATTTCATTAAGGCAAAATAATAAAATATATTCTACACCAAGTAAGTAGATAGACAGCCACTGACTCATTGGTATAGCAAATGAACATGTGAAATTCTTATGCGCAGTAATGCAATACACAGATATTTAATTTACAAGTGGGCACTGAATATAATATTTGAATGCAATGAAATAATTTTTGAATGAGATTTGCTGTGCAAGTAAAAGAATTTAACCCCTGTTTTTTAAGAACATTTGTAATTTATGACGTGGTGTGGGGTCACATGGTTTTGATGATGTCATCAATTTTCTGTATAAATGGAAGTAAATCACTTCAGTTTGCTTCCCCCTGAAAAAGCCAAAATGGAGAGAAGCATCAGGGCAGCTGGGTCAAAGTCAGTCACTGTCCATCTACTTAATTGGTGTGGAATGTATTTTATTATTTTGCCTTAGTGAAATAAACATTTCGATGGAGCATTTACTTGGCCTCTGGCTCTACTCATTGTTTGTTTCCACATCCTTTGACTTCAGTTCTGGAGTGCAAGCCCTTTTCCAGTTAAACAAGGTGGTCTAAGGGCCCTGCACCACTGCCTGGCACAGTGGCAATTGGGGGGGGCTGGAAGGTGGGGACTGGGGCCGATGGAGCTCTGGGAGTGCCATGAGGGGCAAGGTGGGCATAGCAAGAGTGGAAGGGATATGTAGAGGCACCCAGCAGAGGTGCCATGGCACTTGCCACACAGCCAATCAGGCAGGGTGGGGGGGCAAGGGTGGACCATGATGACCTAGACCCCAGATGACAGCAGCCCTGGCACCTGCCCCACAGGTTCCACAGTCCTCTAAAGGCAGTGAGTAGCAGTGGGTGCAGGTTGCAGGGTGCAGTTGGTGGCTGGGGACATGCTCCAGGCACCACGACATTTCCCACATGCAGAGTCCCCCTGTGTGGTGGCTGGTTGATGCCCGACTATGATGCTGGGGACTGTGGGTCCTATGGGACCAGTGCCAGGGCTGCTGTCCACTGGGATCCAGGTCATGATAGTTTCAGCTGTGCCTTCCCCTTCTCAGCCTGACTGACTCTGTGATAAGTCCCATGGTACCTCCTCCAGGTGCTTCCACACATCCCTCCCAGTGTCACTGTGCCCCTACCCCCCCATGGCATCCCCCGGGCTCCACTAGCCACCAGCCCCCACCTTCTCAGCAAAGATAACCCTTCTAACCTTCGTGAGTCTTCTAGGGTTGTGCCGGTGGGTGTGACTGATCCCTCCATCACACCCTGCAAGTGCACCCAATGTTTGGCACAACCCTGCAGCTGTGGCAACTCCCAGGTCTTTGGCACAGGGACCCCCTGTTTTATAAAGTAGAGTGCAGAGTCCCTGTCACATGTGACGTTTGCCGCAGTCATTTGCGTTGGTCTATGAGGGCTTTGGAAATTGAGCCCTATGGATTTAATGATCAAATCATGATCTAGATGATGGTCTAAGATCATAATCTTCCTTGCTGATCAAATGGTAATATTGAATGATTCACGATGATGCTTCTTAGTTCAGCCAGTTTAGGTCTATCAAATGTTTGACCTTCAAAAACCATGAATGATAATTAACTGATTAAGCTGGGAAATTTGCAGATCCAACACTCGAAATCTTTGCCAATATCACTGATGAATGGATTAAAAAAGGTTGGTCCCAAAACTGGCCCCCAACTTCTGACATTTCCCTAATTTAAAATAATAGCAATTTATACTAACATTTTACCATCTTCCTGTCAATCAATGTATTATTCATTGCTAAAAATTACCCTTCAATTCCTTCTTTCACAATTTTTTGGATAGTCCCCTACTGGGGGCCTTGTTGAATGCTTTGTCCAACTCAATTTAAATCACACACACATTAATACAATATTTCTTCACCCTGTTCCTGACTTTTTGGTAAAAATAGACTGAGCAGGTTTATTAAGCATGATCAGTCTCTAGTAAACCTGTGTTGACTCTCCCCTACAAGGTTGCCATTTGCTCTTTGTTTTTCTTCCTCACTTCAAATTCCTTATATAAGCTTACAAATTACTGTATTGATGTCAAGCACACTGGTCTGTAGTTTTCTTATCTGTTCTGCTTCCTTTTTTAGGGCTGCAGACCTCTTGCAACCAAAAAAAGGACTTACCAGATTCCAACCGAAGAACAATGGGGAGTTCCATCACAGTCTCATCCGTGGTCTGTAAAGCGCTCCAATCTCTCCATTGACTACAGCAGCAGCACTATTTTTCATGACTCAGTGAAGTTCTGCTGGCAGAGGTCATGACAGAACATGGCATGCTCCACCATTTCCAAAATGGACACCAAACTGTATTGTACATGTGCGACTACTTGCACATGCACAATAGAGTTTGGTGCCCATCTTGGACACAGCAGACTGTGCCGTATTCCACCATGACCTCCGCGATCGAGACCACAGAGGAGACTGTGCACACCCCACACAAACATAACACTGACACTGGGGGTGCCCAATCCCCCAATGTTGCCAAGATGCCATGTCCTAAGTTAACCCCCATCCACTGCCATGCATGCATGGTTATTTTATGTATATATATATTTTTTTTCTCCCACCCACCTGACCCTCCCTCTCAGCACCCCACCCACCCCCCAGACACATAACAATGATACTGGGGTGCCCAATCCCCAGTGCTGTGATTACAAATCCTCTGTCCTTTTTATTTTTTATTTTTTTACTTTTTCCTCCCACCAACCTGACCCTCCTTCAGCACCCACCACCCCAGCCCACCCCCAGAAACATGACAGTGACACTGGGGGTGCCCAATCCTCTAGTGTCGCAATTATGAATCCTCTGTCTTTTTTTTTTTTGGTCTGGTGTTTCAAAGGGCACCCAGCTGAGCATTTACTCCTTCATTGTGGTAAGGGAGCCCACCGAGTATTACTGGAGACTAGTTATGCCAAAGGGATGGAAGGTCAGACCATGAGCAGGCATGTACAAGATGGCACACTTGGCACAGTCCATATTTCTGCTGCTAGAATGTGCACAATTTTCAGGCCAATACCTTTGGCCAGTGTGCAAACACACCACTCAAAACTCTGGTGTGCCAACCTCCATCCCCCCTCTCCTGGACTCTGTGTGGAACAGAGATTTTTTTTCTGCAATCCTTGCACAATAAAAAAAATGTAAACCTTTTAAGTAAACCACCCAAGTATCATTTTCTGCTAGTGATGATCATCATATTTAGAAAGGAGGACGGGATCCTCAGTTCATTTTTCGGAAGCTCCTCATTTCCTCTCTTTTGTAATGCTGCCTCTGCTCCCTGACCACCACCCACGTTCCACAGTTCCAGGCAAAGATTGTCTTTGTGTTAATTATGCTTGTGTTACTAGGCCTTCCACATCTCATAGAGGGGCCACAGATTTCTGCAGCATGATTGTGGACAGTCAGTTACAGGGGCAGCAGGCACTACACAGATGGTCAGCCTGATAACACACATGATAACACATTTTAAAATATCTTCGGTCCATAGTTTATTGGCCCAAAATGTCCAGACATTCTTCAGTAAGAGTGGGGGTACCAAAATAAAAGTGAGAAAGTAAAAGTGTTCAGTCATTCACCCCTGAAGTGGCTCCTTCTATGCTGTACATTCCCCACTCAGAAGCCTGTCTTCCCCCTACCAACCCCCAGCCATCCCACGGTACCAGAAAAATGATTTTTGCCTAGGAATTTCCCATACATTATGAAGCAGATCCATTTTCCTGCTCAAGGACAGTCAGTGACACCTATTAGTAAGATGTTTATGTCTCTATCAAGTTCTTGCAAGTGTCGCTACAGTACAGGCAGTTGAGGCATGTTAGGTGAGCTAGGGGCTATGGTAATGCATTCAAGGGAGGACCCCAGGGTGAACACACATCTGCCGCAGTGCTGATGCATCAGGAAATATCAATAAAGTTTTTAAACTGTAGAGTGGGACATCAGTTGGACTACAAAGCATTCAAGATCTCCCACACTGAAAGTACAGCAAATACCAGGATTCTCTTGATTAAAAGCTTTGACGAGCAGGTATAGCATGGAAGGATGGGAAACTCTTACATCCACTTGATTCCCATCATGATGAACAGTCTTCCCCATTCTGCCCCCCCCCCACTCTCCAGGCCACGCCACCATAGGTAAACTGCCCTCCTGCAAGCTCCACTGACAGGAAAGCATTTTTAAATAAAGTTGTAGTCCACTCACTGGCTTTTCTTTAACCTTGTAAAAAGAAAAACATCCAACAATGTCTTTTGTGGCCATTACTGTCCCACCACCTGACCCTTCCACCCAGCACCCACTACCTCACACACCCCCAGGCCCTTATTTACCTATTGGGGGTTCAACACCGTAATCCTCTCTAGACCGCAAACATGTCTTCACTCTTTAAAGCTGGACCACGAACTGAAGAAACAGGTATGCAGTTCAATGTATTTCAATGGTGTTTTGAACTAAGTGGAATAACTTGGCCATTTTTGGCCTAAATTTTCAACATGCCTTTTGTGGGACCATGCCTCATGAACAACTGCACTGACATTAGGTAAATCTGTCGCAAAAGGTGATTTTGCAGTCCCTGTGTGAAATCTCCTTTCGGACAGGAGTTGAAAATGTTCTCTGCCCTTGTTCATGAGGTGATGTCATAAGAGAACCATGTTGAAAATGTGGTATACAAATATTAAAAAACAACAAAGTTTTGAGTCTAGGTTGAATTTTGCAAACACAGGCTCATAACTCTGGTGATTTTCAATATTTGTACCCCAAATTTACAACATAGCCATTTCTTTACAGCACCTCATGAATGTGACAGCTGTCATTTTTCAAATCCTGCCCAAAATTGTTTTTGCATCCCGAAAGGTGATTTTGCAGTCCCTGAGTGAAATCATCTTTCAGACAGAAGCTGAACATTTTCGCTACAGTTCTTCATGAGGTGGGATCATAAGAAGGCAATGTTGACAATTTGTGTTAAAAAATATTACAACATAAAGTTATGAGCCTGCGTTCAAATTTACAGAAACAGACTCCTAACTTTGGTAATACATAACCCACATTGCATCTCAGCTTGCACATTCTCGATGTGGCTGCCAGCAGTTCCATATCTCTGCTCCTCTGGCCCCCTTTTCTACGACCTCAGCTGCAGCCCTATCAGCTGTGGCCAGAGTTTGTTTGGATAGGTGCTACTATACCATCTGTACAACATGGTTCCAAGTCATAACAGTGATTGCAGAAAGGTGATCACCGTTACGGCACGGTACATCGCCGAAAATCAGTTTAGGCGATGCATACTTGCAGCGCGGACCGCAATGACCAAGACCACAGGTCTCATTGTGTCTGACCACACACCCCTACTTAAGGATTCTCAACTCCAGGGGGTGCATGTCGGGGGAGTGAAAAACTTAAAAAAATACATGCCGCCTGCCGACAATAAAAAAGCCCGCACCACGTTGGACATGAACCATGTACCCTGCACCTCCCAGCCAACTGCCCTCCCCACCAGTGGACCAGCTCAGCAGCTGCCTGCCACACCCCCTCCCACATACCATCCCTCCCCTGCCTCTCCCCCCGCACGAGTGCATGCACGTATACCTGCTACTTCCTGTCTCGGTTCTCGCCCACCCCAGTATCCAGTCGCCCCCTTGCTTGGTAGCAGTGAACATAGGTGCCATAATTGAGTCACAGTTTTTGTCGACGCCCAGTTTCGGTCACTTTGCTCGTTGAATACCATCCAACATCAGTAACTATACCTTCCAGCAGGATAGCATTACATATTTGATACAACTGGTTATGCTACCTATTGTCATTTTCTTGAGTAGTCGTGAGTGCAGCCCATAAACACCTCTGCCTTTGAAGTGTATAAATTATTTACTTTTCTTTCCATTTTTCTGCCTGTAAAAGGGTGGGCCTGTGCCGCAGGGAAGAAGGGGGGGAGGTGAAGTGGGTATGGCTGAGGACAGGATCACAGAAGAGTGGGTGCAGAAGGGACTCATGTCTCTAAAGGTGAATAAATCCCCAGGTCCAGATGGCATGCAACCCAGAATGCTGAGGGAACTAGAGGCAGAACTAACAGGTCTGCTGATGGATCTGTTCAGCAGCTCATTAGATATTGGGGGTGGTACTGTAAGAGTGGAGAACTATACATGTGACACCACTGCACAAGAGTGTGCCTAGGGATGATCCAGGGAACTATAAGCCAAATAAGCCTAACCACCATAGTGGGTAAACTGATGGAGACCATTATGTAGGAATGGCTATTCCAAGAGGTGAAACATCATGGAATAATGGCAGGGATGTCTTGCCAGACCAACTCAATTGACTTCTTTGACTGGGTGATGAAGGTGGTGGACAAACAGCAAGCAGTAGACATACTGTACTTGGATTTCAGCAAGGCATTCACCTCAGTTCCCCACAAGAGGTTGATCAAGAAGTTGGAAGACCTCGAGGCAGAAAACAAGTTGACCCAGTGCATAGCAAATTGGCTGAGTGGTAGGTTCCAAAGGGTGATGGGGGAAGGCTCCCGGGTACAGGAGAGGTTACCAGTGGGGTCCCACAAGGGTCTGTACTCTGACCAGTGTTGTTTCATGTGTTCAGTAGCAACATTGGGGATGGCATTAAAGGCAAGATGTGCCTCTTTGTGGATGACACCAAGTGCTGTGGAAGGGTGGATGCCGATTAAAGGATACAGGACCTGCAGGAGGAACATGCGAAGCTAGGCAGGTGGTCTGGCATCTGACAATTGGGGTTCAATGCTAAAAAGTGCAAGATCATGCACATTGGTGGCAAGAACCCAAGGGCTGAATACAGACAAGGGGGAGGTCAAGGTCACTGTATCTGAGGAGGAAAAATAATTTATAGATAGCTATTATAAGCAACCGAAGCAGTCTACATAGTGCTAGAAGCCAGTAGCCAAGGCTGACAGGAAGATGGTGTGTATAGCTAGAGGGTTCACAAGCCGAACACATGAGGTTATCCTGCTGCTGTACACAGCCCTGGTGAAGCCACAACTGGGATACTGTGTGCAGTACTGGAGTCCCTTCCCTTAGAAGGATGTAAACCAACTCAAGGCAGCACAGTGGAAGTAGAAGGTGATGATGATGACTCTGGGCCAGCAGGATAGTACATATGAAGACAGACTGAGCAACCTCAATATGTACTTACTAGAGGTGAAAAGGGGGAGATGGAACCTGATTGAATCCTTCAAGTACCTTAAAGGTATAAACAAGTAGTAGTAGTAGTAAACACCTTTATTTTTCAACAGGATTTGATGACACAATGCACCATTGGGACCATAGTCCTATTTTCAAGGTGCTTCTGAATTTATACAATTGGAACTATACATAAGTTACTTAAAACATATACTACTATATAGTACACGAATATTCATTCAAGAATTCTATACAAATACTAGATCACATGGGGTAAGTTACAATATTTAAACAAAGGTAGTGTTACTAAGCTTCAATAGCACTTCTAATAACACACATATTGCTTTCATTTATTAATCTTAATCAAAGCATGTACATCTCTTTGTCAGTTCCTGATTGAGTGCTATATTAAATATCTTTTTACTATTGTTAATATTTTTCATTTGTATTTTACATTAATTCCAGACTTTTATTGTATAGAATGAAAAGGTAATGTCTCCATATTTAGTTTTTGGAGTTTTTATTTGATAGTCGCTCAGTGATTTATCATTTCGTAGGTTATGTGTATGATTTTTTTTTTACCAATTTATTGTATAGATAAGTGGGTGTTGTAATTTTTATTACATTTCTTACTTGATTTATCCAAATAATATTTTGTTTGTCTCTAAGTGGATGGCAATTCTGTCTCTCATATAGGTGGCAGTGATGAGATCAACTGTCTGCTCCAAGGTGGATATTGGGAGACTCTTCCATCTAAGAACAAGACCAAAAGGGGGCACGGTTATAAACTGGCAGGGGGAGGGTTCAAGAGGAATGTCAAGAAACACTTCTTTTTTTTTTTTTTTACTTAGCCTTGTGCTTCCCCATTCGCCCCCCCCCCTTACTGGCAACAGGGGAGACATGGTATTTATGTCTTTCTCCCCTTGTTCTTGGGACCCGGGATCAAGGTTGTACATGCACGTGGAGGCACACATACACTCTGTGGCTCTAGTGATGGCCACTTCCTTCTCCCAGCTTAGTGCCAGGTTCCCCCCTGGCTTGGCATTGCCACCTGGCCTCCACCAAGTGGCAGCCAAGAGCCCAGAATCCTCACGAAACTCCCTGGAGAGGAGAGCTGTATGGCAGCTTTTCAATCCTGGCTTCTTGCCCCCCAACCAACTCCTGGTGGCCTGAGTTCACTCCTGAACCCGGGTCGTCAGCTTGGTGTGAGGTGTGGCATTCAGCGCCTCAACCCTCAGCACCACTGGGCTGGCCAAAAGACACTTCTTTATGGAGTGAGTATTAGAAGGGTGGAATAAGCTACAATCTGAGGCTGTCAGGCTGAAGACTGTGGTTAGATTCAGGGGGTGGGATAGGGGATGAAAAGGATCAGGGTTGTTGCAGAGAAGGTTGGGGTCTACTGCAAATCACTTGAACAGGAGGATCTGCATGGAGCAGACTAGATAGACTTCATGTCCTTCTTCTGCTGACTTATTCATATGTTCATATTCCTTTTTTGCTCCTGCCTTAAACCCCCCTCCTGGTGTTTTACCTCATCTCTCTGTGGTATCAGTATCTTAACAGTTCCCCAGATCTCACACCCACCTCTGGGCCAGAAGGTCATGGGTTCTAGCTAGTCCCACACTGGGACTGGGCTCATACTATAAAAACTGGCACCCTAGTGCAGTACTAAGGGAATGCTGTACTGTCAGGGTGTGCCATCCTACAGACTTGAAACTGAGGTCCTATTTGTCTTTTCTGGTGGTGGTTCAGGTGGACATTAATGATCCCATAGCATTTTTTAAAGAAAAGTAGAGGAATTTTGTCCAAATGTCCCCCATTTACTAAACATACAACCACCAGTTTAATGTGGTTCAATTTCCATTGGTTTGCATCTGCATCCCCACCCGAGCCCCACTCCCCGGAGCAAGGCTAAAATTAAGCAGTATTGTCTAGCCCTCCTTTCCTTGTCAACAAAAAGTGAATAAATAAATCATAAATTAGTCTGTGCCATCTTCTTCATGCCTACTACCTGCCTCCTTCTACTCTCAGTAGGCCTTCCATCCTATTTATGTTCCTTGAATGACTAGAGCAACACTGTCCATCTTAGTATTACCTTAACCCTAAACGTTCCACTTCAGATTTGTACATCAAGTCCTCCATTTTCTGTCTCCACTATAACTCCTAAATCAGATCCTACCTTAAGTTTGAAGCCAAGACCCTTTTACAGTATGTGACTTCTTCGTATTCTGCATTGATAACATTAACTTCCTCTCTGCTACCCAAACTCTTTTATCAACACATTCTGAGGTGTTCAAAATACGACAGTTCACCTTTTTGCAAGTGAGTATAAAGCAGACCATATAACTTTTAGCCTTTTTTATTTATTCTTTGGTGACCAGGTATGGCCCACTAGGCACAATGCCTGTTCTCAAGGATGACCTGCAAGCACTGGGGAGGTTAAGTGACGTAATTAGGGTCACACAGTATGCAAGTGGAGTCAGTGGGACTCAAACCCAGGTCTGCTTCATGTACCAAGCTCATTCACAGCTCATTACTCTAATTTCTAGGCTATACTCTCAGCCCAACCTTCTCTGCCTTTTGATTGCACAGTGCTTTCAGTACAACAATATTACTTTTAGATCCCACTGTGGCCTCATTTTACTGCTGAACTTCACCCCTGTGTAGTCCCTGTAATCCTCTAATAATAACCCTTTCAAATACTACAAATCACTCCACTGTTTGGGGTCAAACCTGCACCCATTTCTCAGTTGTCTGGGACAGTCCCCCTTCAGAAATTAAACCTACATTAATTTGACTCAATTTCTTCATTCAAGTCCCTTAGAATCCCCCCCCCCCGCCACCTTTAATTATTACATTGAGCTATAAGAGTAATGGTCATAGGAGATAGTAGCTTGTGCAGCTGAGAGATTGGTTGGGAGATCATTTATAATTAAAAACTTGTGGTTTGGGGATGTTGTATCCCTCCCAGTTTGAAGGTGTGGAGTAGAAATCTTAAAAAAAACTCTGGTAATTGGCAAGCCAGGGTCCAAGTGACCACTGGTTTGCTATAATCTGACTGCTGCACAATCCAACATCAGAATCTTTTGAAAGCCATTCCATCTGTTTATAACCCAAGAACCATCATAACACACTTGCAGGTTCTGCTCTCTTCAAATGCGATGTCCAGTTTCCTTCCTGTTCAGAGTTTATGAAACAACCCTAACATTATTTTAATGTAGCTTTTCCAGTAAATGGACTTTTAATCTCATCTGCTGTCTCAACCGATAAAACACTAAAATAGTAATTATTATTGCATAATAAATAACTCTAGAATTTTAAGACTGCATTTTTTTTTTTCAAAATGAATTTCTATACAATAAAATAAAGACTTGGCAAGAGCTTGTTAGACTAGTGAGATTTGTTATTATTATGCATGTTTAAAACACATTTAAACATTAGGTCACATTCAGTGCAAAAATTACATTTTAAGTCATACAACTTTGATGTTGTGCTTACAAGGAAGGGAACTTTGGGGAGGTGGGCTGGAACCAAAGCAATTTAAACAGGATGGCTTTTTAGTTCTATGTCCAATCCAACTGAGCAAATGGATTGGTATGGACAGTATCAGTATATCTTTGAACATTTTTTCTTTGTTTCAATGTGTTTACAGTAGTCAACATTAAAAATCCAAGTACAATTATCATAACACTACTATTTGAAAACAAAAAACCTTTAGTTTCCACTGAAATCTGTGGAAAGGCTGCAGATTTTGCCTCAATAAATAATGTCACATCCAGATTTGGATTGTCCTACACATTCTGCCTTTAATAAAGCAGTCAGACATATCAGGCATACAAGTTTCTCAGGGAGGAACCCAACTCCAAGGTGTCATAGCAGAGGTCAAAGAGCTGCACACTGATAAGAGTGCTGGTTAGGACTTGCTCAGATATAGCATTCCAATTACCTGATGCCACCCTTAGAGAAAAGTAAAAATATTTTTGTTTTGTTTTTTTTTTTCCTAAAAAGGAGGGTGCCACTTTACAATAAACAAATGTAGTGCAATGATTCCTTTCCTGCTAATTTTTTTTTAGATAATGGTTGACCAGTTTCCATTCTGACATATAACTAAAGCAATGGTCATTATCAAATGAAAAGTAACTCCCTCCTACTTAGTGGAAATGATCTCTTAGCTCAAGCTGCTACAGTCTGTCTCATCTACAAGGAGGGACTCATTTCTCATTATAAGGTCATTAAAAACTTGAAAAGGAACAATTGCATCTTGTCAATAAAAGGAATCAAAATTATAATCATGTCCTAATCACTTAAATGAGCATGGTATAGTTTCATGACAGGTATTAGTTATATGCATATTAAATAATCAATAGGCTTTATTAAAACATAACTGATTTATATCTGCTAATATTTAAACAGTTTTACAGTGCTTTTTTTCTGAAGTTACAGTATATAAAAATCCCAGACTGCAGATTATCTATTTGTATTTAATTGTTTGTTAAGCATTATTCCTAAATTATTTTGTTAGCAAGGTTATTTCCAAATATAGAATTCAGCACGGGATAAGATGATTTTCTAAATTAGGGTAGCCCAAGTGAGCATGTTTTGTTTCAAAAAACAACTTCATTACATGGCTACAGTGTGCCCTCCCTTTCTACCAGTGCAGTTGAAATATAATTTGAAATAAGAAAATGGACATTAATATAAACCAGCTGCAGTGAGTTCATTTTTTTTGGGGGGGTGGGATTGACAACAAACAAATCATAATTAAGGCATTAAAATTGTACTTTTTAACTATTCAAAAGGCAAGAACACTATACCAAAGAATATAAAACTAAAACATCAAAGCAGAAATAATTCTGTGTGGTTGTGAGGGGTGAAGTCTCTGAGTCTATAGGAAAAAAAAGTCTAAATGGAATATAAAGCAGTACCAATGTCCAAGTGAAAATATTTAAGCAGACTGTTCTTGTGGTAGTCCAGTTCAAACCCCACATACAAGAAACAAAGTAATGTTTTCCAACTGTTTATATGATTTAATAAGTCAAGTAAGGCTTTCATGTGATCTAATTGCACTAATGAGCATGTAATTTCATTTGGAACCTCATCCATCTAAGAAAGGGCAAAGGGATGATTAATTATATATTGTCTGGAAGAGAAATTATGTTAAGTCACAAAAATCTGTGATGTTTTTGCCACTTGAGCTGTAGGCCATATGATTGATGATGTACACATCCATGATACCTCTTTAAGGTTATCCCTTGTTAATTGCTGTTTTAGTCACCCTGACTGATTAATTTTGCCCTTTTCTTTATGCCTGCTGCCCATTAAATTGCAGAGGCAGGTATTGCCTGACCTTGCATGAGCAGTGACTTGATTATATGAAGTATGATAGGAAGTTTGGATAAACTGGACTTTACAGATTTTCTTGGAGGCTGTCGATAAATGTTAGAAAACTGCTAATTTTTAATGTATAGCTAGAAATTAGAAGTTGCATTCTATCTTTTATGGAAGGCAGTGGATTATGTCAGGCATGTCCCTCACAAATGTTGCTTGAAGCACACTGACTAGATAGTACATTCCATTGTATATTATAATAGATACATAAGAAAATACATTTCAAGCAAGACACGTGTACACAGGTGATGTTGTCATTTCTTGTGCTTCACATGGTCATGGCATCAGAAGATCAAAGCAATGTTTGCCCTAGAGGAGCAGGAAAAATACTTTGCTATTTCTTTCCTTAGTTAAAGTACTTCTAACAACATTTTTAAATACCATTCAGCCCACTAAGAGTGATTCATTTTTCAGTGTTGCTGTAATTTGGTTTCATGCAACCCTTTGTTTCAATATAATGACTTATTTTCAGTTTTCTTTTCATTTTGCTGTCAAGTCTCAAGACTATGGTTTACTAAACATACAACCACCAGTTTAATGTGGTTCAATTTCCATTTCTTCTTAATTATACTTCACAATTTATTTACCATGATAGCCTGGATAAGATGCAGCATAGAAACATAGAATTTGTCTGCTGATAAGGATAACTTGCCCCACCCAGTCTGCCTCTTTTTTCCCTGTCTGTACATTCACCACAGACCCTACCTGATCTCCAGCAATCTACTCATCTCAGGCTACCCTTCCCCCCTTATCTTTAGTTAGGTCTTGCTCCTCATTTGTGCAGGTGGGTGGCCATTAGTACAATACTGAAAGGTTACATGACTAGCCAAACATCATATACTGTAGTTAGTATTTGTTTCTGGTGAGTATTTGGTCTTGATTTTGAAGAACCAAAAGTAGCAGTGCATGTTAACATTGAAACAAATTTGACCTCTACTTTTTTTTTATTTCTGCCCCTTCATCTCTGGCCTGTCCCCTTCTACTAACTCCCCACAGCCCTATAAACCATCTCTTCAGGTACTCACTGTGACCTCCTGGACACCTTGGTGTCCCCCCATGGTGGGGTCATCAGGGTTCCTCAAGCGCCTTTAGATGTCATACACTGTGAAGGCAGGTGCCACAGTCAGCAGTGTGTGGTCTGCAAGAGGAGCCAGCTTCATCCTGCATCAGCTAGATCATTTTTCAGTTTTTCTGGCCAGTACTCAGGGACACAACCAGTGAGGACCTACATGATGTGCACCTGCTATACATGATGCACTAGGTAAAATCAGGTGATGTCTCTGCCCATGCCAGAGCAGCACCTCCTTGCAAGGTTAGGCAGATTTTATGTCTAGGGTGCCCTTTCCCAAAGACTCAGGATGCTTCACAGTCAAAAAACATACATATAGCAGCAGCATCATAAATACATTAAATAAATATAAATACCTACTCATTATAATTAAAAACTATCCAAAAAAGTGTCTGGAAAAGCCTTCCAAAATAAATACATTTTCAAGGAGGTGTTGAGGGCCTCCACCATGCAGGCTGATCAAACATCTGTAGAAAGGGTCCAAATGTACTGTCACCACCTGTGGTCACTTACTTACTGGTAGTGCAGTGGAGCTCACTACTGCCCCTCCCTGGCAGAGGACAGAATCTGTTGAGATGTTCCCTCCTACTCCCTTGGGTTGGCCTTTGAAGGCCCAGGCTCATTCCTGACTCTGTGTTACTGGCATCACAAACAGTAGCCCTATCACTGAGTCAACAGGCTAGCTCTGACCTTGCCTTTTTTATTTTAGTTTACTTAGACTGTTATCTCCTGTCTTCCACAATGTCCTTTTTATGCTTGCTTGCGCGCATGCACAAGAAACATTATACGACAGCTTAGGAGAGAACTGGGTTGTGGAGGTGCAGCAGTGTGGTGGCCAATGCCAGCACTGCATTTGTGGGCTTGGCAGCGTGCACCCAATGCAAGCCCAGTATCCTGATGACACTGGTTCTGCAGAAGTGACACCAACTTGAAACGATTTTGCTGTTGCAATGAGGGGCTGCCTCATCACTGCAGGATCAGCAATTCCACTGCAATGAGGAAGCGACCAGTCATTACAGGGTGGTACCTCACCTGGTGTAACAATACCAGTAACATGGAGACTGTATGTGGCTGTCTCAGAGCTGACGCGGGGGTGCCCAATCCCCCTGTCAGCATGCCCCCAACCCCCTTCATTTGCTGATGGGGAACCCAGTCCTCATTGGTATAATGTTCCCACCCTCAAGTTTCTGTTGGGTGCTGAGTGGGTGCCCAATCCCCCTTGGCACCATGTGCCCCCCAACAGTCTTTCTTTGCTGACTGGGGGTCCAACCCCATTGGCTTCAGTCCCCCCTTCCCAGTTCAATTTGCTGATGGGGAAGCCCACTCCCCATTGGAATAATGTCCCCACCCCCCAATTTCTGCTGTGTGCCGAGGTGCCCAATCCCCTCAGCATCATGCCCCACCCATTTCTGTGCCAACGGGATCCCAATCCTCATTGGTCTTTGTCCCTCCCCACAATGTAGGTGGTACACTGGGAGCCCACCCCAGTGTACCAAACAACACCTGCAAAAGAAGAAAACCGACCAGCGTAGTCTTTTTTTTACCTGTAAAACAAGAAAATGGTCCCGCACAGTCTCTCCTGCCCCCTACTCCAACCTACACCCACCTTCTGTGTACCCTGCCTCCCCACACACACCATCACTTAATACTTAACTCCAGAGCCTGGCGCAACGATCTTCAGTGGACCGGGAACACGTCTGCTCTCTTCAAAGCCGACCACGAACTGAAGAAATGCCGGTAAGCGGTATAATGGCATAAATAGGGTTTCTTTCAACTTTGGTGCATATCTCGGGCATTTTTGGGAATTATGGCACCAGATTTTCAACATGGGGTTATTGGGACCCCTCCTCATGAATTCAGTCACTGGCATGGCATTATTCAGTCCCAAAAGGTGATTTCGCAGTCACTGCATGGAATCACCTTTTGGGACAGACTAATGAAACGACAGTGCCACTGTTCATGAGGTGGGCTCTCAAAAAGCCTATGTTGCAAATTTGGTGAAACAAAATCCAAAAAATTACTGTTTTACAAGCATGCATTGCGCAGTTTCCACACGCTCGTAACTTTGTGAATTTGTAATATTTTCACTCCAGATTTCCAGCATTAGCATTTTTCCACATCTCCTAATGAACAGTACAGCTGTCATTTTACATATCCTGGCCAAAACGTGTTTTTGCACTTCCAGTGCAGAATAGCATGGCCTCTGTGGTAAATCAGTTTTAGGGACAGATTAAGAAAATGACAGTGACACTGTTCATGAGCAGAGTTCTTAAAATGCCTATATTGAAAATTTGGTGACGAAAGTCCATAAAATGACTGTGTTACAAGCATGCATTGCACAGTTTCCATGCACCCTTGTAACTTCACAAATTTTGCAATATTTTCATGCCAGATTTTCAACACTGGCATTATTTCACACCTCCTTATGAACAGTACAGCTGCCATTTTTCACATCCTGGCCGAAATGTGTTTTCATACTTCTGGCGCAGAATAGCATGGTTGCAGTGGGAAATCAGTGTTTGGGACAGATTAACAACAAGCGAGTGAGAGGGGGGAGTGAGCAAGCTCAATGGAGCTCTGTTGGGACTGCTGTGGATTTCTTTGTGGGCAGAAAAAGGTGCCAATGCAGGCAGGAGCCCGGTACAAAAGGGAAGTCTGCAGTGCCATGAGAAACAGAACGAGCGAGTAAGAGGGAGGAGTGAGCAAGCTCAACAGAGCTCTGTCGGGACTGCGGCAGATTTCTTTGAGGGCAGAAAAAGGCACCAATGCAGGCAGGAGCCCATCACAGAAGGGCAGCCTGCTGCACTGGGAGAAACAGAACAAGCGAATGAGAGAGGTGGAGTAAGTGAGCTCAATGGAGCTCTGTCAGGACTGCTATGGATTTCTTTGTGGGCAGAAAAAGGTGCCAACACAGGCAGGAGCCCAGTACAAAAGGGCAGCCTGCAGCACTGGGAGAAACAGAACAAGTGAGTGGGGGGGGAGTGAGCGAGCTCAATGGAGTTCTGTCAGGACTGCTACGGATTTCTTTGTGGGTAGAAAAAGGTGCCAATGTAGGCAGGAGCCCAATAGAAAAGGGCAGCCTGCAGCACTGGGAGAAACAGAACAAGCGCGTGAGAGAGGGGGAATGAGCAAGCTCAACGGAGCTTTGTCGGGGCTACTGCAGATTTCTTTGTGGGCAGAAAAAGCGCCAGTGCAGGCAGGAGCCCAGTACAAAAGGCCAGCCTGCAGTGCCGGGAGAAACAGAACAAGTGAGTGACAGAAGAGGAGTGAGCGAGCTCAACGGAGCTCAGTTGGGACTTTAGAGTTGCCCACCCACCTGCCCAGGGTCCTGTGTTGTCCTATATTACATAGAAACATAGAAACATAGAAACATAGAATTTGACGGCAGATAAGGACCGCTTGGCCCACCCAGTCTGCCCATTTCCCTACCTGATGGATAAGTTGCAGATCTTAGTTAACCAGCAGCCTAATTCTTCCTATCCCCACCCCCTAGAATTGCCTTATGACTGTCCCATGCATGCTTGAATTCCACCACTGTTTTTGACTCACAACCTCCTCCGGAAGGCGTTCCATGCATCCACAACCTCTCTGTGAAAAAATACTTCCTTAAATTACCTCTGAGCCGCCCCCTCTATCTTCAAATTGTGCCCTTGTTCTTGCACACCTCTTTTTTTGAAAGATGCTACCCTCTTGGACTTTGTTGATTCCCTTGAGGTACTTGAACGTTTCTATGATGTCCCCCCTCTCCCTCCTTTCCTCGAGGCTATACATATTAAGCTCCTTAAGTCTCTCTTCATATGTCTTCCAGTGCAGACCCTGCACCATTTTAGTTGCCCTCCTCTGGACAGCTTCCATCCTGTCTATGTCTTTTCGGAGATTGGGTCTCCAGAACTGCACGCAGTACTCCAGATGTGGTCTCACCAGCTGTCTGTACAGAGCTGTCTTACAGCAGGATCTCTGGGGTGGAGACAAAGCAATCATTGGATACTTTTACGATTGCTGTAATAATACAGATTTAGTTGTTCTGTTTATTTCTCTAACTGAGTTTAGTAATACTTGGAGTGCAATATAATTTCTAACTGGGCTAAGTGAAACTATGAAGACTGAGAACAAAAAGTATGGTAGCTGAGGGGTGAAAAATGGACAAGGAGGCTTTAGGATTGCTACAGTAATACAGTATCTAATGGATGATATTTGAGACTGAATTAACCCAGTCGGCAAGGGGGCAGAAGGGGGACTAGTGTGGGGGAAACAGGAATTTGAGTTAATAGGGCCCTAACAGTTGTAGTAGAGTACAGAAACCAGGAGAAAGAGCCCGTAACATAAGATGGGGGCCAAAATGGGGCAGGTGCTGCATGTCAATAGGGCGGGCATCTTTGGAAGTCTCAGGGGTTGTAAAGGTGTGGGTCCGCCATGATCCTGGACTGGGTTTGGAGGATGGCAGGTGTATGCTCTGTAGACAATTGGCTGGTTTGAGGCGGAACTGTGGAGGTTAGGGAAGGTTTAAGTGGCAGGGCAGATGGTATGGTAGGCATCCTGGGGGATAGGGATGGCAAGGGGGGATGGGGAAGAACAACTAGGGACTGAAACTGACCCCAGTATCAGAGACACTAGCAGAAAAGAGAGGAGAAGGAAGGAGTGCCGGAGGTGAGGGAGGGGCCTCCTGATGGGGAGGAAGAGACCACGAGGAGTATCAGGGAGAGCAGATGGCTGCAGGTAGGGAGGGATCGAGGTGGGACGGGGCATGGAGGAAACAAGTAGGGGGAACAGATGAGGTGGAAGAGATGTAGGAGGGTATTCGACTAGGAATAGATTTGAGCCTCTGCTATGGGAGGGAGCAGGAACATACTGAAGGGGAGGACCAGCGGGACATGAGAGGGATGGCAACAGGTAGGGGAAGAGATAGTGAGGATGAGAGGGTAGAAGGGGGCTAGTAAGGAAGGAGGGGGGTGACTGTAGGAAAGAAGGCTATGGGAAGGGGAAGGATGGGTGGAGCATCACTATCGGGGTCGAAGGGAATGGATGCTCTAAATTGACAACAACGGTGATAGGAGAAGGGTTGGAAATTAGCAGGGGAGGAGGGGAGGTCAACATGGGAAGCCCAGTAAGAAGTAGTCAGGCTAGGAAATGGTTCAAGGGGGATGGGAGGAATAAGGCAGAGAAAAGGGGTGAGGCAGAAGTAGGGGGTGCAGATACAGAAGTCACAGAGGGTGCAGCTGGCAGGGGTAAGGGGCAGGGAAGAACGAATACTGGGGTAGTGGAAGGGGCATTAGAAGGGAAAGGGGGTAAGGGACCGGGGGGGGTACTTGTCCTGGGGGATTCTATACTGAAAGGGGTGAGATGGGACAGAAGGGAGGAAAGGCACAGCTGTATTTGGGTTGAAGATATCCCTGGGTTGACTGCAGGAAGGGTAGGCATTGCTGAAATGTGCATCGAGGGTGAGGAAGAAACCTCATTTACTGTTGCATGTGGATACAAACGACTTGGCGGGGAAGACTATGGAAGTAGTGAGGGGGAGGTTCTAGGAGATGGGCAGGCAGTGTGAGAGCGTGGGGGAGTCGGTGGCATTCTTAGAGGTACTCCTAGTACCATGTGCAAGCATGGGGAGGAAGGGTAGGATCAAGGACTTCAATGAGTGGCTGAGGGATTGGTGCAACACCAAAAATTATGGGTTAGTGACTAACTGGGGTAGGGTCTGGGAGAATAGTGACTTGTACATGGTGGACAGGCTACACTTGAGCAGGGAGGGGACGGGAGTATTAAAGGTGGGATTAGAGGTGTATATCTCTACTAAGGTTGATTTAAACTGGGGTAGGGGGGTGGCCAAAAGACTGAGGTTGGTAGAAAGGTCCGGACAGGGGAGCCTAATGAGCTCACCCCCCTAGATATAGGTAAAGGCGTAGTAACCCTGGAAGGGGGAGGCCAGAGTGGTCTGAGTGTAATACAGAAGGCACCACCACCCAATAAGAATAACGAGGAAAAAGGGTGTGGACTACCAGGAGGAGGGACACAGGCCAAGAAGAAGAGTGAGTAGAAGGAGAGGTATGGGTGGAAGGTGGTCTCTCTCAATGCAAGAAGCCTGGGGAACAAAATTGCAGAGCTTCAGGTGCTCCTTTTAGAGGGGAAGGTAGACGCTGTTGTAGTGACAGAGACTTGGGCCACAGAGCACCATGATTGGGACTCGGCAATCCCAGGATAAAGGATATACAGCAGGGACCTGGGGGTTGGAAGGGGGAGTTGCACTCTGTGTGAGGGAGGGGATCAAATGCATAACAGATAAGGGAGAAGAGGAGATGACAGAGGCACTTTGGGTGCAACTCCTGTACTCCAAGGGCAGAAAGCTGAGGCTGGGAGTGGTGTACAGTCCACCAGCCCAATCCAGGGAACTGGATGGGGAATTGGCTGAGCAAATAAGGAGGGTCTGTAGAAGGGGGAGTGTAGTGATACTGGGGGATTTTAACCTACCAGAGGTTGACTGCAGCACCCCAGCCACTAGCAGTACCAGGGAGCAGGTGCTCATTGGTGCATTCCAGGATGGGCTTCTGATGCGATTGGTAAGTGGGCCTACAAGGCTTGGTAGCACTCTGGACCTAGTACTGACAAATGGGGAGGCGGTGAGGGAGCTAAGGGTGGAGGACCCACTAGCGGGTAGTAACCACCAAACAGTGTGGCTCATTCTTGCACTGGGCAGGGAGACAGGAGGCACAGGCACTAAGGTGGTGGACTTTAGTAGGGTGGACTTTGGGAGGATGGGAGCAATACTGTGAGGGCACTCCAGGATATAAGGCCGGGGATGGATGCAGAACAAAAGTGGGGAATCATAAAGACTGGGCTAACAGAAACCACAGTAGCCTGCAGCAGGGCCAGGAGTAAGAAGAGCAGAGCCAAGAAACCATGCTGGCTGAACAAAGAAGTGCTGCAAGGGGTGAGGGCAAAGAGGGCTGCATACTGGAAGTACAGGAGAACAGGGAAGGGAGAGGATAAGGGGGCTTACAGGAGTTGGTCAAGGGAGGTGGCCAGGAGGGTGAAAAAAGCTAAGGACTCCAGGGAATTAAGGTTAGCTCAGGGCATAAAGGGTGGGGAAAAGGACTTTTTAAGGTATGTCAGGGAAAAGAGGAAGTGCAAGGAACATATTGTGAGGATAAAGCGGGGAATGGATTGGGTGGAAAAGGGGGAGGAGTAAGTAGAAATTCTAAATGATTACTTCTGCTCCATTTTCACTAAGAAGAGGATTGTCCACTACCAGCATGGGCTGGGGGTGGGTGGGGAAAGGGGGGAGGAGGTGACGGACAAAGTGATCACAGTGACTAGGTTGCTAGAGGGGTTGAGGGCAGTAATGGTGGACAAGGCACCAGGTCCAAATGGCATCCACCTCAGGGTGCTGAGGATGATGGCAGAGCTGTTGGCTGAGCCACTGGCAGATCTGTTCAACACCTCCCTGGAAATGGGGTGTGTTCTCCAGGACTGGAGGGTGGCCCATGTGGTGCCCATTCACAAGAGTGGGCCTAGGGAGGAGCCAGGAAATTATTGGACAGTCAGTCTCACATCCATAGTGGGTAAGTTTATGGAGGCGATACTGAAACAGAGGCTGGTGGCATTCCTAGAGAGTAATGACCTCCAAGATGGGGGGCAACATGGGTTCATCTCAAGGAGGTCTTGTCAAACCAGCCTAATAGAGTGTTAAGACTGGGTGACAAGGGAGTTGGACAGGGGCCATGCAGTACATGTCCTGTACTTGGACTTCAGTAAGGCCTTTGATACAGTGCCTCATGGGAGACTAGGGGGAAGGTGACGGTAGTGGGGGTGGGAAAAAAGCTGACTAAATGGATAAAGACCTAGTTATGGGGGGGATACAGAGTATGGTGGTGGGGGAGCTCTCAGCACCTACAGCAGTGACAAGTGGGGTGCTGCAGGGGGTCATTGCTGGGCCCATTGCTATTTGGGCTCTTTATCTCCAGTATAGCACATGGAGTGGGAAGCAGGGTTAGTCTTTTCACAGATGATACCAAATTGGGGGCAGTGGTGGACAAAGAGGATGGATGAGGAAAAACTGCAGGGGGACGTAACCAAACTAGAGACATGGTCGGTGGAGTGGCAGCTAAGATTCAATGCAAACAAGTGTAAGATGATGCACTTCAGGCCTAAGAACCAGAAGAGGGACTATTGGTTGGGGGAGGTGAGGTTGGGGATCACAGAGGAGGAGAAGGACCTAGGGATGTTGGTAACTAGGGGCATGAGCACCTTAGCCCAGTGTAGGAGAGCAGCAGCGAAGGCAAACAGGATGCTGGGGTGCATCGCAAGGGGATTCTCATCCAGACACAGGGATGTGATCCTATCTCTCTACAGATCATTGGTCAGGCAGCATCTGGAGTACTGTGTGCAATACTGGAGGCCATACCTGAGGAGAGAGAGAAAGTTACTGGAGGGGGTACAAAGGAGGGCAACAAAAATGTTAAAGGGGATGGAAGGAAAGGAATATGAAGTTAGACTGAATGAGCTGAACATGTACACACTGGAGGAGAGGAGGGACGGGGGGATATGATTCAAGTATCTAAATACCTGAGGGGGGTAAATAAACCTAGCACTGAGGGGTGTTTAAACTGAGAAGTGGAAGAGAGACGAGGGGGCATGGACTAAGGTTGGAAGGGGGACATTTCAAGAGGGAAATGAGGAGGCACTACTTCACTGACAGGGTGGTGTCTAGTTGGAATGTGCTGCCAGAAGTGGTGGCAACATGTAGGACAGTCAATAGCTTTAAGAAGGACTGGGATACCACAAGAGGAAGAGTCAGGGGGCAGGGGCTGGGACAAGCAGGGGAGGAACAGAGGTGGAGGGGGCTGGAGCAGCTGCAATCTAGGGTGCTAGCTGCACACTTGGGCAGATTTAGATAGACTGATTGGTCTGTTCTGCTGGCAAATTCATATGTTTGTATGTAAAATCACAGTGACTCTGTTCATGAGCAGAGGTCCTAAAATGCCTATGTTGAAAATTAGGTGACAAACGTCCATAAAATAACTGTGTTACAAGCATGCGCTGTGCAGTTTCCACACACCCTCATAACTTTGCAAATCTGTAGTACTTTCACTCCAGATTGCCAACATTGCCATTTTTTCAGACTTCCTTATGAACAGTACAGCTGTCATCTTTTACATCCTGCCCGAAATATGTGTTTACACATCTGAAGCAGAATAGAGTAGTTGCTGTGGGAAATCAATGTTTGGGACAGATTAAGAAAATCATACTGACAGTGTTCATGAGCAGAGGTCACAAAATGCCTGTGTTGAAAATTTGGTGAAATAATTCCACTAAATGACTGTTTCCACATACACTCGGAAGTTCTAGCATTTTTAATATTTTCACTACCGATTTTCAACTTTGCCATCTCTTAGCACCTCCCTATGGATGGTGCAGCTGTCATTCTTCATATCCTGCCCGATCTGTGTTTTCATACATCTGGGGTACAATGGTATGGTTGCTGTGAGAACTCAAAGTTCGGGACACATTGACAAACTCACAGTGCCACTGTTCATGAGAAGAGGTCCCAAATGTTTTCATGAGGTGGGAGTAACAAAAAAGGCCAAGTTGAAAATGTTTAGTGCAAATACCAACAAACACCCGGGGTGTTAGGGCTTCTAACCATAACGTTCCACCCTGTACAAACTGACAGTCATCAGGGGTGTGCCTTTGGATTGTCGACTGTAATGCTCATGCCGTTCCACCCCCACCCTGCAGATAGTGACAGGCATCGAGGTGTGCCTTGCACTCTTCGGGCCCCAGAGTTCACCTCATTCTCCTATATTGCACCCATTTCAGCATATGTCCTTATGGAGTGGGGTGACTGTAAAGCCGAACACCCCAAGGCACACCTCAACACTTGTCAGTGTCTGCAGGATAGGGTGAGGTGAAATGGCATAAATGTTATGGATGACAACCCAAACACATACCCCAATGCCTGTCTGTCTGTGCAGGTTGGAGGTGGGGTTGGCATGAAGTTCAATACTTCACTGCCATTCCTACTCTGCATCTGTCTAACTCCTGCATTTCCAATGCTAATACCAGCAAGCAACCATTCGGCATTGACAAATGCTTGTTTCCATTCTGAGTCTGCTTTAGCACTCTTTTTTTCACATTTGAAATAATAGAGCACTCCTTTTAATGCAGTATCTATTCACTGTTTTTCAACAGTATTTTCTGTTATTTTTGAACTTCAATTATTTAGCATACTTTTTCTTGAGACTAAAATGAACTAGCATGTAGCAGGCACTGTTCCTAGAACTTATAGGGCAATAGGTGTACAAACACAACTGAGAATACTGAAGAAAGCCTAGGGATAGCCACTTTACAAATATTACGCCTTCTGTTATTTCAAAATATAAAAGAAATACTACATTACACTCAAAAGGAGAAACACAATTATCTTATAAGACAGGAGATAAGAGGAACTAATTAAGCAATAATGCATGACAGGGTGAATGATATTAGGCAATACCCACCCACCCAAGGGTATAATGAGGCCTGATGTCACAGGCAGAGGGCCTTATAGCCCCTGGAAGGGCAAGAATAGCTCAATGATGCCCACTCTGGAGTGTATTATTGCACCTAGAAAATGTGTTTTAGGGATAAATGCTTCAGAGGAAGTACCCGGATACAGGTGCAAAACATTAGGTTACCTTCAGTGTCTGTGCACCACAAGATAGTTGTACTATATGAAGCTAAAGCCTACAGTATGCTTTATATTAATAAAATAGGCACAGAAATGGACATACTGAAATGTATTGTTTTGTGCTGAGATTTGGGGTGAGTACTGCCTCTGTTTTGCTCTGCAAGAGTAATAAATGTTTAATAAAAATAAGAGAAAATAGTAAAAAATATAGTTAAAAACAACTTTTCAGTTAAATTGCCCTTCTAATCAGTGACTGCCAGTAGGGGTTGCTTTTGCTTATTTAAGTAAGTAGTACTGTTCCTATGGTACTGTAAGAGGCATCTTTTTTTAATTTGCTTTTTGTGAGAGACATCTTGTTTTATTTTGTATTTCTGTGTATGTTTTTTTTTGTTTCTAAGTTAGGAAACTAGTTCAAGTTCAAGTTTATTGCAGGAAAGACTCCGTTGAGCAAGCTCATTCACAAGGAGGTCCTGAGGCACATACACATACAGTTCGCAATTACATAGACAGGAGATATAAAATGTAGAACAACAAAGAAAAACAAATATATAATACAAGAGGTATACACAATAGAAGTCCTTATGCTACATATGCAGTACATTACAGCTTTAACCTTGCCCTAAATTATGCAACACATTTCAGCTTAATAAGTAGAGGGCCAGTTGGTACCTAGGAAGTTGACTTGGCATTGGGGGCCTAGTAGCACCTACATATGTCTTTTAATTTAGAGATAGCTAGTGTTTTGTAGGAGTTAATTGATACAATGATGGTTAGCTTCAGCATGGTTTGTAGTTGGTTCCAAATGTTTGGGAGGGCTGATGAGACAGCTCTTTTGGCCAGCTGTGGTACGTGGTCCTGGGAACATCTAGTAGATAAGGTCAGATTTCAGGAGTAGGGCACTATCTAGATGTGTATGAGAGACGTTAAATAGACAGGCAGTTTGTGGAGTAGTAATTTGAAGGTCCAAATGCGAGCATGCAGGAGGCATCTGGTGGCAAGAGAGGTCCACCCAACTGCTGCATAAAGATCACAGCGGTGGGTCCTGTACGCAGAGTTAGTAATGAAGCGAAGAGCACGGTGATAGAGTATGTCCAGTTTAAATAGGCTCAAGGTTGGGGAGGAGATAAAGATAATGTCTAATAATAACTAGTGTGAGGGATGGAAATAAGTGTGACTTCCAAGTGGAAAATTTTGCCTGTGTGGTCTTCAGAGCATTGTTGGAAATCAATTGTCACTGTCACCAGGTCTGAAAATGTTCAGCACTGTCAAGGTAAGTGAGAATGCTGGGAGTAGTGCTACACCATTATGAAAATTAATAATTCAGTATTGTTGTAGGTGACCAACAAAGCAGAAGTGGGAACCTTGCTCTCTACTAAGCAAGTAAAAAAAAAAATAGCTGCTATTTACTTTTTTAATCCACAGCACATTGATTTATTTTGTAAAAAGTCATGCTGGCACTGGAACATCTTTTAACTCGATGTCCATTGGCACATAAATGCACCACTAAGTAAGGGGCTCAGCCAAACAGTGACCAAGATTTTTCCAGTACATTTTATAAAATAGAAAAAAAAGTTATAGATTAAAATGGTCACAATAACATGCACTGCTGCTTGAACAACTTAAAACAAATGGCAAATTTTCCTGTTAACACTCTAGCTTAAACATGTTCTTTTCATTAAACTGGAGATGTCATGATAGTGGAACTATTCAAATTAAAATTTGACCTACATAGAAACATAGAAGTTGTCAGCAGATAAGGACCTCTTGGACTACCTAATCTGCCCTATTTTCCCTACTTACAGTGCTAATGCAGACCATACTCAGTCTCCAGTTTTGACCTCCCTTGCCTTACTTCTAAGATCCCCTTGTGTCAATACCATGCTTTCTTGAATTCTGCAACATTTTAGCCCCCACTACCTCCAATCTAAATTTGACTTTTATCCAAATAATGTTCATATAACTGTAAATGGTTATGAAAACAATTAATGTGATAACAATTACTCAATGTTGCATTCCCTTGATAACCTGGAAGTGATCTTCAGTCACAGACACAACTGAGGGGGTGTTCTGCCCACAACATCACACTGCCACCCAAAACTGCAATACACAAACCTGGGCACAATACACAAGTCACAGAAGAGAGCAGTTCCCCTATGTGACTGTGGTGCACTGTAAATTGTATTGGCTGGTACTGGAGTTGGACACCGCCCCTACAATGCTTCACAAACCATGACATAGCATGGTATTGAACCATGTCTAAAGCTACACTGCAGAGCAGGTACTGAGCATGCAGGGGGGTCCAGGCGAAATATATACCCCATCCCTAACACTGATGACATCTGTGCCCTAGTGGTCCAATGGTTCCTGTACTAGTGCCCCCATTTTTCATTCTTTTGGTGGCCTAGTGGTTCATACTTCCCCAATATCAACTAGCTTTGGTAGTTCAGTGGTTCCCCCCCCCATCCTGCCTGCCCCAACCTTAATGTCTGATAGCTCAGTGCCCCTCCCCTTGAATTCCATCCAATGTTCATAGTTGCTTGGCCACCAGTTGCACTGCTTGCACCAATATTTTTGTAATATTTTATAACCTTGTTTCTGATCTAAAATATAAAAATAAGAGTAGTAAAATAGAAAGTATATTACAGGAAGGAAGTATGATTGAAGATTCAGTTAGTATTGCAACTATATTGAATCATTACTTTCTCAAATTACCTGAATTGGATATCCTGCCACCGAAAGAACAGACTGTTGATATAACTATAACTGAATTAATTGCTGAACAGAAAAAGAAGTATAAGATACAGCAAGAAGGTAAGTTTAACTTTAGACTCAAGTATAGCTGAAATAAGGAAACAATTACAAAATTTAAATGTAAATAAGGCAGGTGGTTTAGATGGAATTGAAGCTAGATTTTTGAAGATTGGTGCAGATATATTGGCACCAATAGTAACATATCTCTTAAATTGGAGTCTAACAAGTTCAGTTGTCCCTGATATGTGGAAAGTGGGAAAGGTAATTCCAATTTTTAAGGGTGGGGATAGTACTGTGCCATCTAATTACAGACCAATTACGATTCTTCCAATATTATCTAAAATATTAGAACGTAGTGTCCACTTACAACTTAGTCATTATATGGAAACGAATGAAATATTATCTGATAATCAACATGGGTTTAGAGTAGGGAGGTCCATGGGCACCGCCCTACTGGATTTCCAAAATTTGGTGGTAACATCACTTGATGAAGGAAAGGCCACTGGGGCAGTGTTCATGGACCTCAGTAAAGCATTTGATTTGGTACAGCATAGAAAACTGTTAGAAAGACTTTGGAAAGTGGGATTAGAGGAAGGACCATTAACATGGATAGCATCTTACTTAGCAAATCGTAGACAGTGTGTTGTCAATGATGATTTTGTATACGAGCCTTGAGAACTAAACGTGGTATTCCCCAAGGGATAAATACTAAACCCATTGTTGTTTAATATCTATGGAATGAGTTAGAGCAAACAATAAAATATGGGGAGGTAAGATTATATGCGGATGATACAGTTCTGTTGGTTTCTGCAGATAATATGCAAAATGTTGACTTACAGTTACAGAGAGATTTAACTTTGCTGGAAAATTGGATGGACAATTCTGGTCTTTTGATTAATGCAAAGAAACCCAGTGTATGGTGTTTGGTTTGGGGCATAAGCTGAAAAACAAAATATCTAAATATTCATTTGGTAAATGGCACTTTGATTGAGGAAGTTAAAGGTTATAGGTATTTGGGTATGTACATAGATTCAGGTATGACATTTGAAAGTCATGTTGATATGCAGATAAAAAAGTTAATCAAAGACTGGTGTTTTAGAAGATTAACAAATGTATTGACTAAATTTGCCAGGAAAAACTTGTTAAGCAAATGTTAATTCCGTACTTGATTATGGATTGCCAATATATATGAATGCATCACAGAAAGTGTTAAAAAAAGTTGATCAAACAGTTTATAGGTTAGGTAAATTTATTATTAAGGGTGAATATAAAATGCATCATTGTAAATTATATGAAAGATTAAATTGGTTGCATCCTGAAGTACAGAGGAAGTATATTTGGCTATTAAATTGTCATAAGTTAATATATGCTAAAAATAATCATCCATTACTTAAGTATATTAAGTTGCAGATTCTGGATAGTTATAATTTATGTACAAGAAATTCTGAAAATAGGGTACCATTGCTCAAATATTGTAGTAATGTAGGAGAAATGAAGTTACAAAATAGACTTGCTTTATCTTGAAATAATTTACCCAAGCACTTGCAGAATATAGCTAGCTTTGCCAGTTTTAAAAGTAAGTTATTTGAATATTTGCAGAAGTTACGTGTGTGTGTGTGTTATGGATAATGTTGTATAAGTTATTTTATTTAGAAATATTTGTATTTGTATTTTGAGTTTATATATGTACCATCTATACAGGACTTGATTGTAAACAGTGTTTATTGCACTAATCAAATATACCTGTATAAAAATAAAGTTTTAATCATCATCAATCATCATATGCCCCCACATACCACCTGCTTGATAAGGCATTAAACCTAGAGAAGTCTCATCAGCATGTGGCCACATCTTCAAGGACAACCATACTTCTGTGACTGGCCATGCATTCCTCTTTTCCTCTGCAGGGCCATTCATAGACGAATAGCCAACCCCACCCCTTTTCCAAGCACCCACTATGATCTTTGAGTGTGCAGAGGAAGGGATATCAACACTACCCTAAAGCATGGCTTGATATAGTCACAATGGATTTCCTGAGCTTAGTGCTCTTTGTAATCTCTTACATGATCAGAGTCAGACCCAGGGTTTTTGCTTTATTATTTGTAAGAAACTGCTACACTGACAAGTGACTGTTCAAAGTGAGTATCACATCTGCACTACTATGTGTTGTGCTGACATTTAAATAGGTGCGTATGGTATTTAAGTAACTCTGCTGTTATTTACACCATTTGACTCTGCCAATATCCAAATCTATTTGATCTGTGTCAAATATTAATGCAGTTCTACTTTATACCCACAAGTATACAATTCCTTATTTTATCACATTGCCTGAGGAGTCTCCCAGAGTAGTTCAATTGGACATGTAACTACCTGCCTTTTATAAGTAATGAAAGTCGCAAATATCAAAGCTCCACCCTCTCTTACAACGACTGTCATTAAGTTGTCACAGTGACCACTTAGTACCAATTATAAACATGCAGCTCTGCTCAATGAGAGTTGCAGCCCTTCCCTGCACAGTAGCTTAAGTCTTTATATCTGTTTGAAGAAGGCTGGAGGCTGGCTGTGGGCCATTTGCAGAGCATTTCAACCACTGCAAACCCTGTGGCAGCCTCATGCAATCCCCCCAACCTGTAGGACTGTAAGAATCATCCAGTCCAGCTCTTCTGCAATGAGGACAGAGTGCTGCACCTGCTCTGTCTGCAGTCCAGTGGAGGGATTTCAGCAGATAAGCGCGAGAAGTATGGTTAATTCTTCTTGGACAGACTGTTGACAGTTTAAGTTGTAGTCTTGAAATGTGGCCTGTCATGGGCCAGAGGAGTTGAGCCTATAATGTCCAAGGATCCTTTATGAGCCTGGAATCAGTTTCTCCCAGTGTCAGACAAAGATGAATTTGGGGTCATCTCTGGCGGTTTCTGACTGACTGTACATTTGACTAAGGTCCTACACACCCATTGGTTGACTGTCAGGAAGCCCTTAGTCTGATATTTTCCAGGATTGTGCAGTATTCCCTTGAAGAGGGTTACTTTCCCACTGCACTGAAGAGAGTGGTGGTAAAGTCTCAGCTCAAAAATCACCTCTGGACTCTGGCACCCTAACAAATTATATATCTGTCTAAACCTCCTTGTTTATAGGGAAGATAATCGAGGAGGTAGTTGTAGCACAGCTAGACAAACACCATCAGAAACACAATATCTATTTACCATTCCAGTATGGTTTCATGCCTTGGCATAGAAAGAGACTGAACTTTTTAAGTTTTTTTTACGGATATTCTCCTGGTGCGGGATAGAGGGGAATGCCCATTGCATATTCTCCCCGCTCTCTCATCAGCATTTGACATGGTGGATCATGGGGTTTTGATGGGTTAAACTGGAGTTTCACTGCTATGCATATTATTATACCCAACTTTATATGTCTTTTACAGCAGACAGGCACAATGAGGTCTCTGTGATTGACCAACCTCAGTGAAATTTCTGACTAGATTGCATCCAGCTGTTTGTGCTTCAGCACAAGCAATATGAAGGTATTACTGGTGGAATTAGATCCTTATTGGTCAGTAATGAGCAGTCAGTTGATATCCATCTCTGAATAATAATGGTCTGCAAGCCATGTATATGATACAGAATTTTACAGTCATCCAAGTTTGTAAGCTACCCTTTAAACAGTAATTTACTGCAATAATCCAGTGTGTTTTTTTTCCAATTAAGGAATATCACCTTGATCAAACCCTATCTGGTGCAAGTGGATTTGATGACCATAGTATAATAGACTGGCCAGTCACTTCTAGAACAGATTGTATCCATCCAGCCCATCTTTCATCTGATAAATTAATTGATAGTTTCAATGACTATTGTCCAGTTATTTGCTATTAGAGTGCCTGCAGATCTCATTCCTCTCCTTGTCATGTAACCTCCAGATCCATTTGTAATTTGAACATTAGTGAATTCAGGAATACTGTTCACAGATTGGCCTGTCTTCTTTGTGTGCCATCCTCTCAGTCCAGTTGGATTATATTATACATGAATTTAGCAAAGTCTGTAATCACTTTGCTCCAATCCGTCACTTGTGTACTAAAAATTGAAGTCAGGAATGGATCACCCCTTGTCTGGCACAACTGACGCAGGAGAGAGACAGGGCCAGGAAAAGCTTTTAGTAGACAACATACAAATCCAGTGTTGCTTGAATATAAATCATTAAGAAATAAATGTAAACTATTACTAAGAAAGATAAAAATTGAATATTATTTAAACTCCCAATTTCAAATTTCAAATGGGCAACAAATTAGCAAATGCAAAAAAATTTCATGGGAAAGACCAGTTCCATCACAATACCTTTTCTGACTACTGAACAAGGCAATTCGATAAATCCAATTGAAACTGCCACAGAGCTCAATACCACTTTTTGTAGAGCTGCAACAGTTGCTCCGTTGGTTGATCTACCACATCTTGAGCTGAATGGGACTAGCTGTGGTGGTTCAGATGCTGGTTTTAAGTTTATATCACTAACTGTAGATGAAACTTTAAACTACTTTATGCATATGAACGTAAAACAAGAATGCGACTGGACAATATTTATTTAAAACTCTTTTCTTTGGTTATTGACGTGCTGGCTAATCCTCTATGCACTTCGTATATCCATTCGTTAGCTACTGGTTAGGTCCAGAGACTGTGGAAGCAGGCAACTGTGGTCCCTATTTTAAATTGGGAGGGTGAACACTGACCAACTATCCTTACTTGCCCTGTTGTCCAATGTTGTGGACTGGATTGTTTTTGACCACTTTAAGGTTTTCCTGGATACTGGCAATTTACTAACACCCTGTCAGTATGTTGTTTTTGTTTTTTAACATAATCACAGCACACTCACAGCTGTGCTTGAAGTCACAAATGGTCATCAGGGGGCCTTGGATAACAGAGACACAGTTGGTGCACTTTTCTTTGATCGTTCCAGAACATCTGATCTGGTGCATCACTGATGCCTGTTTGCCAAACTTCAGGCCCTTGGTCCATCTGTATCTGCAGTATCCTGGTTCTAACATTACTTGACTGACAAATCTCAGTCAGACTTTTTGAATTCCTTTTCTTCTCCATGAATCAACGTTACTACTGGAGTACCCCAGGAATCAGTCCTGGGGCCTATTTTCTTTAGTGTTTTCTTTAACGATCTAGTTGATATTTTGCATAGCTCTGAATCCTGTATAATCATGTACATGGATGATATTGCTTTGTACAGAAGGATATCTGATGCCAGTGACATAACCAGATATTTGCAGCCTGACTTTGCACTGGTACTAAAATGGTTGTAAAAAAATGGCCTTCTACTAAATGATAGTAAAACCACATGCATGCAGTTTGGAACAAAACAAAAATCAAAGGCCCACCCCCCAACTTAATTAAAGATTTGAGTGGCACCTTTGTTGAGAGAGTGGACAGTTTCAGGCATCTTGGTTTTACTATAGACCAAATTCCCTTTTAAAGAGCCACTGATGCCTCAAGAAGAACTTTGAGAAACATAATATTTGGACAAAAAGCTGCTTATTTTTAGGGCTGTGGGCAGAGACTACAGCACTTTTGGGATCAGATTGTATAGTAGCTCTAAAATGGCTGATACTGGAACTCCCTTTTGGGACTTTTGAAAGTATTCCTCCACAGCTGCAAAATAGTGCACTCTCCCTCAGATTTTTGCTATTTGCTGCTCTATGTTAAAGGCATCTGAAGGGAGGGGGTTACTACTGTATTTTACCTCAGAACTTCTCAGGATATTAACAAAAAAACACTTTTTAAACTGCTGTTTCTATCATCTGTCCAACTCAGTCTAATAGATTTATTCTATTTCTTTCATCAACCTAGGGGTTAACTCATTATATGTTCTTCTGGAATTTACTGAAACTCTGAAAGTCAGACTACAGTGTCAGATTACAGACAGTGCAGCTGTGTTGGCTATCTCATTCCTATGGGCATGACAGGTTGCATGCTCACACACTCATACACACACACACACACACACACACACACACACACACACACACAGCAGAATGTACTCTAACTAAATAAATTAAAGAGGACTGAATTAGCAGCATGCCAGTTATTGATGATTGTGACTAAACAGCACTGTATGGCACCAACAAGAAAATAAGTTTGGTCATTTGGTAGCTGTTTACAGCCCTATCAGCTCTGCCTAGAACTTGTTGTTATTAGCTCAGTGTTTCTTATCTCCATAATTTATTACTGAGGTGATATACTTGAAAACAGGATAGTGGTTCCTTGAGGGTTCGTAAGCTATTCTTCTTCCCAACCTAATATCATAATACTCTGTTCATGACATCACAGTTATTCCCATGGCAACAAACTGTGAGGTCACAACAAAGCATTATTATTTCAAGTAGGGAATAAACTGTAGAGGCAGATGAACTCTAGGGGATAAATATCATGTTTGTGTGGGAATTTCTTTAGTAATAAACAATGGAGAAAAGAAATCTATAGAAGATATATGAAATACAAGCTGACTTGTGTCTAAACATTATGTTTTCCAAAGTTTTCCCAAAGGCGTCAGCTGCTCTTTAGAGAACATTTCGCCACTGGTTAAGTTAGTACACGCTCACCTTGGTCAGCTTTTTAGGCTAAAGAATTGTTTGTCCACTCACTCTAAGATAGTCTTGACTCAGTCCCTTCACCTATTAGTGGACCACTGGCTTTCAGTCTGTGCCACTGCTAATGTCACTAAATTGTTAAAATTCTATACAGTTCGATATGCAGATTTGCTGCCTTCAGCTCCAGATTTTCTAATCACTGCACTCTTTACAAACACCTTGCCTGGTTTTGCTTTGACTCACACATTACTTATGTTACCCTCATCAGTTTTAGGCAGTTCCTAAAAGGCCTGATTAGATTTTTGTTTATGATTGATACTAGCCACAATTAAGAGTGGGCGAAAAAAAATTTCCACAGGCGGAATTCATGTGAAAGTCTGATTTTCGCTTCAGCGGAAGTTCGGAAATTGATTTCCAAACTTCAGAGGAACTTCCGCCTATGATTGCCAGTCTTTAAATTGTTAAATTGCTCCAAAGGCTAGTGTAGTGGTTCCTCCCTCACCCACCCCACATGTAAAAAATTGTTCCTGGTGGCTACTATGGTCCCTCCTCTTCACCCAATAACCCAACCACCGCAAAATGTACAGTACCCCCCCCCATCCCTATCTCCACTGTCCAGTTAATAAAAAAAAATCTCTGGTGGTCTAGTGGTTTTGTTTTTTTAATTTAAACCCCTTCTGATCCCCAATCCCAAATCCCATTCCCTGGTGATCCAGTGCCCCCCCCACCAAGCCTCCCCAGCAGCCAGGTGTCTCACAACCCAATCCCCACCCCCATCATAAACCCTGGCAGCGGCAGACCGGCACAGCCCTCCTCTCTCCTCCATGGCTGGCCCACCGACTGAGCTGTCAATGAATGAGAGGTATGCAGTCCGCTCATTCATCATGACAGCTCAGTCAGCAGGCTGGCCATGGAGGAGAGAGAGAGAGGCAGGCTGTGCTGGTCCACTGCTGTTGGGGTTTATGGTGTGGGACACCTGGCTGCTGGGGAGACTTGGTGGGGGTCACTGTATCACCAGGGATTTGGGACTGGGAATCGGAAGGGGGTTTAATTAAAAAAAAAAAAAACACTAAACCACCAGAGATTTTTTTTAACATGACAGTGGAGACAGGGGAACGGGGGGTGGAGGGTTACTTACTGTACATTTCACAGCAGGTAGATTACCGGGTGGAGGGGAGGGACCACTAGTCACCAGAGATAATTTTTTACATGTGGGACTGGTGGGGGGAGGGACCTCTGGCCACCAGGGCTTATTTTCTTCATTTCCAGATGAAATTAAGCCTGGTAACTTTCGCGAAAGTTTTCCACTCTGCCACAGGCCAAAGTTCAGAAACTTTCATGAAAGTCCCTTCATTTCTGAAGAAGTTCCGCAGGAGCAGAAAACGGCAGTTTAGCCCACCCCTAGCCACAATGCTGGCTCCCTGAATACTAGGTCTGCGTATACTCATTTCATAAAAAACACACTTTTCCATTCCTCCCTGGTCCAATGTTCTTTTATTTATAAAGCCATTACATTCTGTAATAATTTGTCTGCTTCATTACAGTCTATCAATTCACAAAATACATTTAAAGTGGTGTTAAAAAATACTGCTTGGACTTGTCTATTTGCAAGAATAATGTCACCACCTGATTACTGTGCACATGGATGTATTGCATATTTTTCTGTATTGTTACTCTTTTTTTATATCCTTAAAAAAAAATCTCTTAGCCGTATATTCCCCGAGACACTACCTCCCCTCCAGTTAGGGGCAGTATGCTGACCATTCCATGACTGCACCAGAAAAATAATCTGTGAACAGTGCCTTCTCGATGGACACTCTGATCATTTGGAATACCCTTCCACTTGGTTTATGATCTGCACCCTCAGTGGAGGCTTTAAAAAAGGGCTGAAAACACATCTTTTTTTTTTCAAACTATATTTTTGCACCCCTACCTACTCCACCGAACTCTCTCTGACGACCTCCGATATCCACCATCTCTACCTCCTTGCAGGACTTGGCTACCCCTTCAGCTCCTCTCTGACACCGGGCATCCCCCGGGTCTGCCCTCTGGGGAAGGGTCACCCCCACTCAGGGTGCTTTTTTTATAGTATTGAGTCACTGGGCCAGAGATGGGAGAGGAGAGCGGAGGGGGATGAGCCTGACTCCAGGAGTGTGGCGCGTGGAAGGAGGCTCCATCGCCTATCAGTGTGAGGGGGGGGTTTACATACTTGAATCCCCTGTGGAGCCCAGCTTGTCATGGTAATGTGCTGCTGCAGCATCACCCCCAGCTTTGTCATGGTAATGTGCTGCTGCGGCTCCACCCCCAGGCATATGCCATGCCGCTGCTTTTGGCTACCCCCAGCCACCGCCAGAGGTCGCTCCTCGAGCGAGCATTGTACCGTAATTCTCCCTGGGAAGAGAGAGCAATCCTCTGGATGCTCAATCTCTTCTCTCCCCTGCCGACTCCTAATGACTAGGGCTTGTTCCCGAACCCGGGTCACCAGCATGGCGCGTGGTGTGGCGTTCAGCACCTCAACCCTCAGTGCCACCTGGCCGGCCAAAACTCATCTCTTTTAACAGTTGGGGACAGGGAAAAAGAACATTGTTTAACCAGGAGTAGCACACTAAGCCGAAGCTTGTTTCCAGATGCGACCTGAGAGCACAAGGAAGTTAAGTGACTAGCTCAGGATCACACAGTATCAACAGTTATTTTGTGTTTCCTGTGAATGTTAATTGTACTATGGTTTATTGTATTTTGATTTTTTTCTTTCTGTTTAAATAAGCCACCTCATCTGTGTTATGGTTGTCATAATCTTATTTATTGCAAAGCTGTGATTCACTTCATTGTACAGCACTCTGAGCCCTGACTACATAGGGCACCACATAAATAAAATTACCCCGCCAGGCGAACAGCTGCAGACAGGCACAATGGGGGTCACAGAGCTGTGGAAGGCAGTGCAAGGGCTGGTGTTAGAAGCATTTTATGTGAGTGACACTGCCAAAGATGGCAGATTACAAAGAACTGGGGCTGGGGAGGAATGCAGGGAGTGCAGAGCTCGGAGGAGCAGGATGGGTAGGGAGAACTGGACCACCATGGTGCACGGACATTGTGCTGAACAATAGGAGGAATACCTGGCCCTTTTGGGCCACTAATTTAAGGGGCAGCAGACATGAGGAGATTTCCGGGCAGTACCACTCATGCACACAGAGTCACAATCCAGTATGATAGTGGGGGCAAATCCCACTTGTACCCACCAACATCAGGAAATCTCATTAACTTATGTGGCATAACTAATAATGCCCTTTCACTTTAGGAGAAAAGGGTAGGGGTGATATGGGGTGGCAGTTTTCCCCATGTGTTGCACTTCTACCCTTTCCATCTGAGAATAGGCCAAACATTCTTTTGAAGACTACTTTGAAAGGACTATTTTAGGTGACTCCTAACCCCACTCATCTCTCCAGCAACTCACCGAGCGTGCAGGATTTTTGTTTATGGTATTGTTATACTGTACACCGTATTGTTTCATTTACAGTGGAGCCCACCAGGATGCCACTCAGTACTTTGTGACTCACCGGTCCATAGTTGCTAGCCTCCTCCCTGCTGCCACTGTTATGGAGCAGGACTATGTCTGCTCTCCTCCACTCCTCTGGAACCACTCCTGTTGCCAGTGAGTTGTTGAATAAGGCCATGAGAAGTGCAGCAAGCACCTCCCTGAGTTTCCTTAACACCCCTCGGTGTATACCATCTGTTCCCATGGCCTTGTTCACTTTCAGATTTGCAAGTTCCTTCAGGACTTCTTTCACTGAAAATGGACTTGTCTGCCCCCCCACCATGTTCCTGCTGCTCCTTGCTGGTCTGTCCTCTCTCTCTCTCTCTCTCTCCACTGTAAAGACTGAGCAGAAGTACCTGTTCTAGTTATCTGCTTTTTCCTGATCCTCCTCTGCACAGTCTCCTTCTGCCATCCTCCTTATCCTCACTATCCCTGAAACACTGCCTTCGCTCCACTGGAGGGCAGTCTGCTGACCATTCCATGATTCCATGATTGCGCCAGAAAGAAATCTGCATCCCTATATCCCATCTTGGCCTCTTAGATCAGCTTATGGTGCTCTCCTGGAGATCCCTGGACCAAGGTTGAAGAGCTTTCAGGACCAGGCATTTGAGGTTGCTGCACCTACTCTTTGGAATTCTTTGCCCATTCACCTTCGGGAGGCACCTTCATTGAAAACATTTAAATGCCGATATAAAACTTTTCTTTTTGCACAAGCTTTTGGGTCTGAGGAGCCTTATCACTGGATCTTTCAGGGGCCATAAGGCCCTCCACCTGTGGTGTTGGGCCTCAATACACCCCTGGGTGGTCTGGTATTCCTCAATACCACCCAACCTGTGCAAATGGGTTGATGCACTGCAAAGTTAGCAGTGTAAACAGGGCTTTAATGCCCTGTGATAGAGCATATCCAGAATCTATAGGGCTGATTTGGGGCTGTGACTGTAGAGAAAGTCTGCATAGTCAAGTAGTGGTAAAAAGGTCATTTAAATTAGTCTGAGTTTGGCATCATGAGTAAATAAATGTTTTAGTCAGCAAAATAGGCCAAGCCTTTAATTACATTTTTTAGCAGTTTCCTCAGTGTGCATAACAAAAGATAATTTACAATCTAACCAGAAGCTGAGATATTTCGTTTTCTCCACCAGCTCAAGTTCATATGCTGAAGCTTTAAAAAGAATAATGAAATGTGTACATGCACAGTAAGACAAAGGGAAAGGGGAAATTGTTTGACCAGGAAAGGCACACTAAGCCAGAGCTTGTTTCCAGGTGTAACCTGGGAGCACAAGGAAGTTAAATGACTTGCTCAGGGTCACACAGTATGCAAGTAGGGACTGATGGGATTCAAACCCAGGTCGCCAGATTTGCAGCTCAGTGCCCTTAACTGCTATGCTATATTGCCTCCAAAGTAAGGGCAAAAACACTCATTTCATAAGGTCAGATCATGCTCCTTGGTTAAATATCATAACATGGGTGTAGGAAGGCATATTCCATGTACTGTACTCCATGGCGTGCAAGGTTATTCGTGGAGAGGCAACAACAAGGCACTGCACTGCTGCTATTGTTTCATGAAACCCAACACAGAATCAGCTGATCCTTTCTGTAATTTCATTCCTGGGATCTAAAACTAGAAGGGATGTCCACCAAGATTGTCTTTGCATCCCAAGGGCCATGTAACATTACAGGCTCTGGGTGATATGTGGATGTCTTAGGGAGCAATGCATGGTATCTGTAATTACCAGTGCATGAGTGGGGGCAACAATCAGTGATATGCTGTACAAAAGGTGTGTTTATTGTGCCAGATGGGGCAACAAACATGGCCCTCATGTACACATTTTTATTGCTTGGCTACACCCCTGTGTCACAGTGCTTAGTATTGCCATGGCACTGATCCTCTAGGATTGGACATTTTTGGTACAACGGGTAGTTTACTTGCAGTTCCTGGGGCTGTCAACAGCAGTACATGTTGTGTTCCATATACTGTATACTTCCCCTACAGTATTCTAAGGTAAATAGAAAACTGCACATACATATGACAATTATGAACTTGACATTTAAATTTCCAATGGAACCTCTCGTTGATCTGCAGTCAGAATATTGTTTCAGAAAACCAAGTTTCAGCTTATTGTTAGCAGTCAGAAAACTCTCCTGCATGTAAACATGGTGAATGAAGTATAAGCAGCAAACAATTCAGTTTTTTTGGTTTTTTTTTTAGTTTTAGCCTGTTCACTTATTAGCATTCCATTAAAGGCTGTTGGTTGGCATTGCCAGTTCTGCATCTTAATTATGATAATTGGGCATTTATCATGCAAAGGAGCCAGGCACTGCTGAAACTTGCTAGTTAAAAACTTGAAAGCCATTCAATTGTGATTGTCTATGAAGTTTATATGAAGCTGGGGGGTGACTAATCATCGCTCTTACACTTTGTTGCCAATTTGTCTCAGTTCTGAAGTGAAGTATTGCCCTTAATAACAGGAAGTAATTCCAGTCTCAGAAGCCGTCATTTGAAAGCGTTGTTATGCTCTACTCAACAAAGGTTGTCCTTTGCCTTTCATTTTTTTTCTTTAAATCAGAGTTTATGTAGGTGGTTCCAAGATGCATGTTGTCCTTCAAAATGTTAACTGTTCAATAAACTATTACTATGGTGTTGGAATGATTTATTTACAAGTCAGTTGCTAACTGCTAGTTCTAGAATCTCGGTTTTGTTTTAAGTGTTACAGAGATGTTCTCATTTCCAGCATAAAGTTCACAGCTGGCATGAGCAGAACTCAATAACACAAAATACACCCAACATTTGGATTTCAGTACCTTCTTTTGTTACTGCTGAAGACCTTTTCATTAAAACAACTGCTTATTTATTCCTTAGCATATGCTTGATAGTGTACTATCTCCATGTTTATTCTGACATACATTTGTTGTTTGTATCTGCAGTAATTTGTATTATTCTATTGTGCATGTACTCTTCAGTTGCTGATTGTGTTATATTGTTGTTTGCCCTGTTCAGCCCCACAGGATCTGCCTGAAAATAGGCAATTACTTTGTCTACGGTACCTACCTGGCAAACAAAAACTAAATAAATAAGTAATTTTTCCCCATCGATTCCATTTTTTTGCCTGCTTCTTCCTGGCGTAAAGTCAAAATGACATCACTGCCTGTTGCTAAAGAAATCATTCTGATGTCACAACCACCTCATGGCAGAAACAGCAGCAGGAATTGAGGATGACTAAGGGGCAAAGAGCCAGCTTTCATGCAAATGTCTTCAGTAATAAAGAACTGAATATCCTGAAATGTTATTTTTGGGTGGAAATGCTATCAGGTTTGAGTTCTGCTGGAGTCAACAGTCACGTTTTTCAGGAAACTAAAAATTCCTTTATTTCTATCCAGACCCCCCACTGAGTTTGTAAGATGCAGCCATAGATTTCTTTTCAGAAATGGGAAGATGACTGGGCAATAATTATGTCTGAGAAAGGTTACTCATCATACAGTTACAATTAACTGATCTGGCCCAGTGGCCTGGGCACTAGTGAGTAATCTAGGGTTAGGAGTGATCACATGTCCTGTGCACTCTGGCCTGGTGGACAGTAGAAAAATCATGGGGGGGTGATATGATGGTTGTCTGGGATGGAGGGGCTAAAATGTGTCACTCTGCAGCAGCAGCACCCCCCCCCCAACTTCTCAGCAGAAAGTTTAAATGTGTCTAGGCATGTTCTTGCCACTGATCTACACAAGTGCCTGTCACAGAGAAGGTTAAGTCCTGAGGAGAGAAGGGGATTTTGGAAACGCAAATGGGGGATATGAGATATCTGGTTCAGCAAAAGAAAATCACAGTGAAAGAATGTTAAATGCTATCCAATAAATCAGAACTTCCTCCGTGCATATAAACAGATGATGAAGATGATTGGGAACTAATCCTTTAAGTATTAGACATCTGTGGCTGGAGATTGTGGCAGTTCAATGAGTTACTGCATCCTTGTCTTCATTTTCAGTCTTAAGATTATTACATTTTTTGCTGTCGTGTTATTAGCTTCCAGCATGGCAATTCAATTTGAGTGCTCATATTTTATTTGCAAACCCATGACCACCATGAAGTCATCACCTTGAGATTTGCATGTACGTCACTTGCATTTTTAAAGATGTACAACTGCTTTTCTTAGGCCAGCCTAAATAATTTAGAGCCAATAGGTCCTTTCCACAAGAGACTAGCATATCCACTACCTAAATAGCTTGCATGTTAATTTTGTGTTGAGTGCTCTCTGTGACGGCAGAGGAAAGTATCAAGCTTAGGTCATTTTTTTTTTACTTTTTTAAATATCTGCTTTTTACTGTTTCATTAATAAGTAATCAGATCCCTGTCTTTTCAAGGACCATTTAAGTAAACAAACAATCCTTTATTAATCTTGATGAACAATGACAAAATAAACACAATCTGAGCAGAATTCAACCTGTAACTGCCTTTCAATGCACAAAGTGTCTCAAAATACTGTGGAAACATCAGTGAGACCAATGCTGGTAGAGCAGGGATTGTATATCGACAAATACAGCAGCTATGAAACGCTCACAAAGATCCTCACACTGCCATAGATACCATAACATGAGAACATGTATTACAGAGAGGTAGCGAGAATAGTAGAACACAAATTGTTATTTGTGCTTCTTTGACATTGAGTCATGAGATTTTTAATGACCACCTGGACTACCATCAGCTAAGCAAAAGGGACCTCATTTTACATCTCACCCAAAGATTGGAACTTCTGTCAAGAGAGCATCTCACATTCTGAGCTTATATCAAATATAATGAGGCCCTATGATATTTAACTGTTAGCCTTTGAAAAGATAAAATAATGTCCACGAATCTGCCTTTGACCAGACTAGAGATTTGTTCTTTAGATTACAGCTCTAATGAATGTTTAATGCTGAACAAACTGCACATTATTCCCAGGACTTTGATTCCCTACATATGTGATGATTGATTGCAAACAGGCTATAACAAATTCTGTCTTGTGTTGAGCAGACATTCAAGGGGCTCATAAGTACCCCTTAATCCTTAGTTTCAAAACATAGTTTTCTGTGCAAGTCCCCAGTATATTCAGTCACAAGTCTTGTCTCTAAAGACGGCATTTATGATCCTTATATTCAAAAGGCCAATGCTAGACCAAGTTTAACTTGGTCTAGCATGTGTCGCATTTAAAAAGCCCGTGCTAGACCACGTTTAACTTGCTCTAGCATGTGTCACATTTAAAAGGCCCTTGCTAGACCAAGTTTAACTTGTTCTAGCATGTGTCACATTTAAAAGGCCCATGCTAGACCAAGTTTAACTTGCTCTAGCATGTGTCACATTTAAAAGGCACATGCTAGACCACGTTTAACTTGTTCTAGCACGTGTCACATTTAAAAGGCCCATGCTAGACCACATTTAACTTGCTCTAGCATGTGTCTTTTATGTAGCTTGGGACAAGGGGAGTAAATTGTACTATATCCTGTTATGGAGGAGGAAGATCACCAGATATATATACATGGAGGGATGTGGTTGGTACTACAGGGGTTGGAGAAGAAGGCTGAGAGAATTGAATTGGGAGGATGATCAACTGGATAGCATAATGTCCTGTTTTGACAGGGATGGGTGGTAGTAGAGTTTGCCAGATAGCAATGGAAATATATGGAGAGGGGGTGTGGTGGGAGAAGGTGGGTGCTAAAAAGGGGGAATGTTTTCTGGTTGGGGTAGGATCAAACCAGATAGTTTAAAAAGAGTTCAAGGGTAGGTTTGACTGGTTTAGGAGGTAAAACTTTTGCTGGGGTTCACAACTACCTGTTATCAGTCCTTTTGGTAATGTAGTTGTCAGTGTTAAACTAAACATTTTAATAAAAAAATATATATTCTGGTTAATGGGCAGGATTACCAGATATGTGTTAATTTACTTGGGGTGATTGTGGACTATGGTGTAGGACCATCAACTGCTTGTTAACAGTTGTCTGAATGATAAACAAGTGCTAATAAACAGCTTCAAGTTCTACCAACAATTAAGGACCAATAACTGCTTATTAGCACTGGTCTGTCCATCAGACAACAAGTATCTAAGCAATTGTTGGTCCTACTGTCACCAACCTAGACCCAGTACTGGGAGGACCAAAAACTGTTTATACATGCAGTATCTGATGGGGTGTTTTTAAGTGTGACTACAAACTGGCTCAGTGGTATGGCAGCAGCATGTTGTGTTACTACTAGGGTGATTGGGATTTACAAGGGAGCCCCAGAATCCCACACTGGAACACGCTGGGTGCCAAATAATTATTTATTTATTTAGCTGTTTATGTATTTGTTTGTTTATTTATTCATTTTTTTAAATGTTTTTTAAAATTGGTAACTGTTAAAGGCACACTGAGCTGAGGCTCATTTCCAGGTGCAACCCAGGGGAGGGAAGGGGAGTAAAGAAGGAATAAAGTGACAAAGCAACAGACTGCACTTATATAGGCAATGATATAGATGTAGTACCAACGTGATGACCAAGTATATGAACAGTAAGGACTGATGTAGTAGTAGTAGTAGTAGTAGTAGTATAGTCGCTTTATTTATATGGTGCCCTTCCCAAAGAGGCTCGGGGCACTGTACATAATGGGACAAAGTAAAACACATAAAACAAACATAATATAAAAAACATAACTATTGAATAAATACAGAATAACAAAAGTAATAATATAGCCCCCAAAGGCCTGGGCAAATAAAAAACAATGCAATCACTGTTTAAAAGCCTCAGATGAGGGTGCCTTCCTCAGTCCCCATGACAGCAAATTCCAAAGCAAAAGGCCAGCCACATCAAATGTATGGTCACCAGCAGATTTCAGCCAGGCCCTCAGGACCAAGAGGAGGCAAACATCAGAAGAGCAGAGGGGGTGTAAGGACTGAACAGGATGCAGGAGCTCTGACAGATAGTCAGGATGTAACCCATGTAGGACTTTATAGGTTAGAAGACCAACCTCGAACATAACTCACCAGCTCATCGGCAGCCAGTGCAGGTCCCACAGCACCAGAGTCACATGACTGAACCTTGAAAGGCCAGTCAGCAACCTGGCAGCTGCATTCTGCACTAGCTGCAGGTGACATAGGGTACCCCCACTAACCGCGAGGTAGCACGCATTGCAGTAGTTGATCCTAGATGTCACAAATGCGTGTACTACGTAATGCAATGACATGTGGATGCTCATGAGAGAATACAATAAAGTGTGCAGTATCTGTTGGGTGAGGTGACAGTGCTAGCGGGGTCCAGAGTCAGACCTCAGTTTGAGTCACAAATAGTCTCAATTAAAGGGTGTCCAAGCAGGAAAAGAGATGACAAAAAGTCAAGGTAGGGACTGATAGGGACAGTGGGTGGCAGAGGGGAGAGGGGAGTGGATTCCAGAGGGAGGGGAGACAGTAGGAGAAAGCAACTTGTCCAGCAGAGAAGTGGTGGTGGGGAATGGCGAAGTGCAGGGATCCCTGGAGTGGAGAGAGTAAGAAGAAGAGGGCACAAGGGAGATGAGTGAGGAAAGCTAGGAGGGAAGGGACCCAAACCCAAAGCAGTCCTTATTGCGGTACAGGGGACCAAGTCTAGGGCAGAGTTTGGCATGGATGGCATCAATCTGGGCAGAGAAGTGAAACTTGCTATCAAGCCACATCTTGAGGTACTTTAAGGCAGGGACAACCTCCAGAGGGGAGCCATGTAGTGTGGAGAAAACGGGGGAGGCCGAGAGTCTGGCCAGTTTCTGTCTGGTACCAAAGGTCATAGACATAGTCTTCTTGGTGTTGACACTGAGCTGGTTGGCATGGAACCAGCACAGTACAGTACAGTATATTGTGGAAATCATGATAAAGTGGAAGCAAACCTTCCACAGCTGAGATCGAGGGCCGGTGGTGTAAATGACCAGGTCATTTGCTTACATGTGGCTATACGAAGAGACACAAGCAGATGGGAGGTCATTTAGGGAAATGGAGAATAGGACAGGACACAGGATAGAGTGCTGTGGGACCCCTGGTAGAATAGGGAGGGAAGGGGATAGGACATCCCCCACCTATACTGCCTGTTGCCGGCACGTGATTTATGACTGGAACCAGTCAACAGTGTATGTTGAAAGGCCAGCAGAGCTCAGCTTGTTAAGGAGGAGGGCTGGGATACTGAGTTAGAAGCTTAGAAACATAGAAACATAGAAATATAGACTTTGACGCAGAAAAGGACCGCTTGGCGAACCTAGTCTGCCCATTTCCCTACCTAGAGGATAAGCTGCAGATCCTATTTAACCAACAGCCTATTTCTTCCTACCCCCCACAAAAATTGCCTTATGTCTGTCCCATGCGTTCTTGAATTCTCCCACAGTTTTAGACCCCACAACCTCCTCAGGAAGGCTGTTCCATGCATCCACCACCCTCTCTGTGAAAAAATACTTCCTCACATTGCCCCTGAGCCGTCCCCCCTCTATCTTCAAATTGTGTCCCCTTGTTCTTGCACATCTCTTTTTCTAAAAGATGCTACCCTCTTGGACTTTGTTGATTCCACTGAAGTACTTAATCGTTTCTATCATGTCCCCCCTCTCACTCCTTTCCTCAAGCGTGCATATATTAAGCTCCTTTAGCCTCTCCTCGTATGGCTTCTCTTGCAGACCCTGCACCATTTTAGTTGCCCTCCTCTGAAATGCCTCTGTCCTGTCTATGTCCTTGCGGAGATGGGGTCTCTAGAACTGGATGCAGTACTCCAGATGGGGTCTCACCAACTGTCTGTACAGGGGGATAACAACTTCCTGTTTTCTGCTGGTGATGCCTCTCCCTATACATCCCAGTATCCCCCCAGCCCTCCCTACTGCCTTCTCACATTGCTTGCCAACCTTAAGGTCATCTGATATGATTACCCCAGTTCTCTTTCCATTTTGTTGTTGTTACTACCCCCCATTGTGTAATCTTCCCTGGGTTTTTGTTTCCCAGGTGCATTACTTTGCACTTCTTTGCACTGAATCCAAGCTGCCATACTTCTGACCATTCCTCCAACCTTGCCAAGTCCCTTCTCATCCTTTCCATGCCTCCTTGTGTATAAACCCTGTTGCAGATCTTTGTGTCATCTGCAAAGAGGCATACTTTTCTTTCCAGTCCCTCTGCAATGTCACTTATAAAGACATTAAAAAGGACTGGACCCAGTACTGAACCCTGAAGTGTTTGCCAGATCAATGAATACAGCTGCGGTGATATGTCCCTGATCCATCCCAGTCAGGATGGAGTCAATTACTCACAGCAAGGAGGAGATGGTGGAGTGGTGCTTCCTAAAACCAGACTGGAAGGGGGAGAGGAAATCAGAGGAGTAGAGAAAGTCAGCAAGCCTGGAGTAGACAAGGGTCTCCTGAAGCTTTGCAAAAGAGACGAGGAGTGAGATTGGATGGAAGTTGCCAGGGGAGGTGGGGTCACCCCCTTTGTGCAGAGGCAGAACCTTTGCACCTTTCCTGGCCTGAGGGACAGCACTGAGGGAGAAGGAGTGGTTCAGAATGTGAGCAAGTAGAGAGGCAATGGTCGGAGCCAAGATACTTTGAAGTTTGGGGTCCAGCCCTTAAGGGCTGGACTTAGAAGGGTTAAGAGACATTAGGGTGAGGAAGACTTCCCTGGGGGAGGGAACAGGAGGGGTAATGGAAGCCTTCAGGTGAGTGGGACAGCAAGAGACAACAGGGGATGGGGGGAGTGACCAGGGGATAGAGGAGATGGTAGAGCACAGGTGGTGAAGAATTTATTAAAATGAGTAGCAATTGAGGAGCGGTCGGAGACCAGTGAGTCATCCACAAGGAGGACAGGGGGAGCAGACTGGGCTGGGGATCAAAGAGGGGGTGGATAACCATCCAGAAACTGGATGGCGAGTTAAGGTTAGACTGGAGGTTTGATTTGAGGTAGTGTGCCTACGCAGTATGGACAGCCTTTGTACAGGAGTTTGAGTAGTCTGTAGGATAAGAGGTCAGGCAGGGATTGGGAGGACTTGAAACATGCCCAAGCTTGGGCCTGGGACTTACACAGATCAATAAGGTTTGATGTTATCCAGGGTGGTGGGAGTATTTAACCTGAAACTTTCTAAGGGGGGGCTTGAATGTTCCAGGTGTGGCTAAATATGGCATTGAAGAGGGAGAGGGCAATATTAGTGTCTGGGGTGGAATGGACAGGGGACCAGCTGGAAACAGCAGGGTCATTTAGGAGGGCATTAGTGTCATGTGACCTAAGTGACCTGGACCAAATGTATTTGGGTGAAGAATGAGTGGCCTCACTTTCCTGATACAGTAGGTCATGCAGTGATCACCGAGGACATCTGGTAAAATACCTGCTGCAATTATGCAGTGGGAGCGGGGGGAGAGTGCCCAGACTAGGAAGGAGTGCTTGGTGGAGTGAGGATTAAGCCTGCTGGGTTTAGTGAATAGTTGCAATTGGCTTAGAGATTCAATCCTGTGGAGGGTGGGCCTGGAGGCAGGGGAAAGACAGTTTTTGTTGAAGTCCCCAAGGAGGATGAGCTCACCAGAGGCAGTATGGAAAATGAGAGATGAGAGGCAGTCGAACAAGGAGAAGGGAGAGATTTTAGGGGAGACATAGAAAACACCAGTGAAAAGAGGGAGGGAGGGTGGAAGGGAGTGATAACTTGGCTAGAAGGAGCTCATGAGATGAAGAGACTGACTCTCTGAAGGTGATGAAGCAAGATCGGATATACAAGGCAACTCTACCACCACACGGTCTATGGTCCTGATGGAAGAGGTGGTAGTCAGGGACTGCCAAGATGGAGTCAGGTACCCTGGAGAAGAGCCAGGATTCAGAGATATACAAAAGGCCAGGATAGTGCTGAGAGATTCAGACTTTAAGGGATTCAAGCATAGGGAGGAGGCTTCTAACATTTAGGTGGAAAAGGCTGAGGCTTTTAGGGAGAATAGGGGGTGAGGAGGGAAAAGGGAGGCCATGGCTGGGTTCAACATTGCCAGAAAGGAGGAGGAGAATGAAGAGGAGAAGGAAAATGGAGTGGAACTTCCACCATCTTGAGCAAAGGGAAGGAGGAAGGGGGACGGTGAAAAGGAGAAGAAGGCACAATGGAGAAATTCAAGGTTTAGGGAGGAGGTCTGGAGGAGCCCAGAGTGGATGGGGGATGGGGTAGGGGTAAGGGAAGGAGAGAAGGGGACAGTGGAGGGGGAAGGGTAAGGTAGGGACAAGGGAGGAGAAGTGAAAGAAGAAAGGCAGGGGAAGAGAAGGGAAGGAAAGGTATGGGAAAAGGTCTGAGGGAGGAGGGGGGAGGGAGGGACACGGATAAAAGAGAGAGAAGAGTAAAGTAAACAGGAATGGTAAGGAACATATCAAGGTTTAATTAGAGGCAGGAGGCTTAACATAGGTAAATCAATAGCAAATACCTTGACAGTGGAAACAAATCCAACAGCAAAATGACTTGGATGTTGTCAGACAGGGCTATAATCAAACAGTGTAGGTAATATGGCAGCAAACCTAGAGACAACTATAGCAGACTTGATAAGCAGATCTGTGCCAATGGAGGTAGCAGTAGCAGGAGCAAATACACTGGGCAGCACATTATACAAGCTGCTGTTGGCTTGATAAGCAGATCTATGCCTATGGATGCAGCAGGTGCAGGAGCAAGTACACTAGGTAGCAAATTATACACATTGCAGCAGGCTTGATAAGCAGATCTATAACTATGTATGCAGCAGTAGCAGGAGCAAGTACACTGGGCAGCACATTATACAAGCTGCAGCAGGCTTGATAAGCAGATCTATAACTATGTATGCAGCAGTAGCAGGAGCAAATACACTGGGCAGCACATTATACAAGCTGCAGCAGGCTTGATAAGCAGATCTACGACTATGTACGCAGCAGTAGCAGGAGCAAATACACTGGGCAACACATCATACAAGCTGCAGCAAGCTTGATAAGCAGATCTATAACTATGTATGCAGCAGTAGCAGGAGCAAGTACACTGGGCAGCACATTATACAAGCTGCGGCAGGCTTGATAAGCAGATCTATGACTATGGATGCGGCAGGAGCAAATAAACCAGGCAATAAATCATACGAGATAAAGGTATGAGAAAATCAAGTTCAAGATGACCTTGGATAGAACAGAGAGAAGAGTAACACAAATAGGATTTTAGGTAGGGAAAAGGCAGTGGCAGAGCTAGAGGGGGCTGGGGGCGGGCGCCCCTGGCTGCCCCAATGTGAGTGGTAGTGCCCCATCACCATCTTTATTCACTGTTTAGTGCCCATTGTGGAGCCCGTGATTAACATGAATGGTCCCCCCGACTCCTAAATGCTCCCGAACCTGGCTCCGCAACTGGGAAAAGGGGCAGACTAGATGGGCCACATGGTCCTTATCTGCCATCACCTTCCATGCATCTATGTATCTAGATAGGGAGTAAGTATAATTAGGGTAACAGCCTTCAAACAAATAGGGCCAATGAGGTGGAATCAAAGCACAAATGATTTAGATGACCCAGATAGGGAGTAGGCAATATAGTGTTTCAGTTTGAACACAGATAGTCCCAAGGGTTTGGTGCTAGTAAACAGACATTCAAGTTGAGCCAGATGGAAAGTGAACAGTAGCAAATGTTTACTTACTAGGGGTGAGCAGGGCACCATGCATAGATGTCCAGTGGATAGGTAGAATGGGTGGGCAGTCGGCAAATCAGAGCTGAGGCAGCATGCCGGGCCGACTACACACTGGGCTGATTCTGGGCAGACTCCAGTTGTCCTTTGCACTCATCCTTAGAAAGAGGGCAACAAGAGAGAGGACTACTCAGCTGCAAACACTTCTGTACTGAATGAGGGAGATCCAAAGAGTATTGGCTTCTGAGTGGCCTTGTCTACTGTCACGAGCTGGGTCTGGCATTGGTAGATTTACAGTACTGAGTGGCTGTAAATGGCCTCAAGGAGGGAGTAATAATAAGTACCAGTAGCACTAAAATCTTTATTTTTCTACAGGAAAGCTGGTAATGTCACACCATTAGGACCAGTTTGGTACTATTTACATGGTGGTCCTCTGCAAAATATGTTACAATTATTAAAATCTATTACATTCATTTTATCACTCTACACACTAACAAATATTCATATGACAACTACAGAACTAGGACTTAATACACATTAATCACAGACTGTGGACTAAGGTTACGCATCATTAGACATTCATGTGCACAGTTGTCATTTATACATACATGATACAGTAATAAAGTTCATCCTTCACACATACATTTTACCTTAAGTTTCTGCTTTAAGCATGTAATAAAAGCTTTGCATTCCATTCCATTATTTTAATGGTATAATTTAGGGAGTCCCAATGGTTCTTTACTATATATGGCAATGTCATATCCCCATACAGTACTTGTTCATTATCCTAGGGAGTTTAAATTCATTTATTTTACTTTTCTTCAGTGAGTATTTCTGTTCTCTCTTATGTAATTTTTCATACAGATAAAAGGGCTTTTCATAGTTTAGCACTTTACACATTTGATTTCCCTTTGTTATTTGTCTTTTACTTTGTAGAGATAACCACCCTAGAATTCTATACATATTACAATGATGAGTTGTGTATTCACATTTTAAAGTAAATCTGGCTAGTCTAGTGTAGACCATGTCCACTTTGGACAAATCTGATTTATTGCCTAATCCGTATACGTAATCACCATATTCCAAAAAAGGAATCAATAGTTGATTCACTATCGATTTTCTCACCTGGACATTTAAGCAAAAGCTGTGGTATGTCTAAAGGTTCCTAATCTGCAATTAACTTTTTAACTAATTTGTCTATATGTAAATAGAAGTTTAAATTAACTTCGAATCAGACTCCCAAATATTTATATTCCTTGATATGTTCGAATTCCACATTTATGTCTGTTTTATGCAGATTTTAGGAATATTGATTATTTTATTTCTTTGGGCTGTAGTAAACATCATGTTTTTTGATTTTTTTAACTATTTAATACAAGTCTAGATTCTATTAGCCATGTACACAGAATATGGAAGTTGTCCTGTAATGTTTTTCCATTATTTCCAAAATTTGATCCATGAGCAGAAGAGGGATCTGGGGATTATAATATCAAGCAACCTTAGGGTCAGAAACCAATGCAGCAAAGCAGTGGGAAAGGCAAATATAATGTTGGGGTGCACTGAGAGGGGCATAACTAGCAGAAGGAGGTACTGATGCCTCTTTATAAAAACCATGGTAAGGCCCCATCTGGAGTATGGGGTGCAGTTCTGGAGACCACACCTGTGCAAGGACATTGATGGGATTGAAAGGGGTTCAGAGAAGGGCAACCAAGATGGTGCATGGTATACAGGGAAAAACATATGAGGAGAGATGGAGGGTATTGGATCTGTACCTATTGGAGACTAGAAGGGGAGAGGGGGACATGATTGAAATGTTTAAGTACTTGAAGGAGATCAATAAGCTGAGGGAGGGGAGCTTATTTACAAGGAAAGTGAGGGCTAAAACTAGGGGGCATAGTCTAAGATTAGAAAGGGGAAGATTTAGAGGCAATGTGAGGGGGTGTTACTTCAAGAAGAGGGTGGTGGAGGCCTGGAATAAACTACCAGAGGAAGTGGTGGGGCTGAAACTGTGGAGAGATTCAAGAGGGCATGGGACAGACATAAGGGGTTGGCAAGTGGGGGGAAGGGGAGGTCCTTTGACATATATGATGAGTGGGGGGAGGGGCAGACTAGATGGACCGGGGGGGTCCTTTTCTGCCATCAAATTTCTATGAGTCTATGATTTTAGACAACAGTGAATATTTTTCCAGATGATCTTTAGTTGTTACTGTACAAGACCCTCCAATAACTTAGATATCACTGGTAAGAGCCCTCTTGGATGACAGATCGAAGGATCATTGGATGCACCACCCATATGGACAGGAATTATTTTAGCTCTTTTCCAGCTTGTTGGAAAGTGACCCGCCACCAGGCTCCAATTAAATATTTTAGTCAACACAGGAGAAATTATATCAATAGTGTCTTTCAAAAACCTACTTTCAGTCCCATCGAGGCCAAATTATTTTTTCACATTTAATTTTCTAATACATTCGTTCACTTCTTTGCATGTTATTACCTTAAATCTAAATTGGGAAACATTCTATACTCTTATTTGCAATGAATGTTTTATTCGTATTTAATATTGGTGTAGGTATTTCAACATCCAGAAGGGTAACAAAATATTTATTAAGTAAATCTTCAGAAAATTTAATAGTCTGGGGGAGACCTTCACTTTCGCTCTGTATTGTTTTTTTTTTGTTTTTTTTATTGACTGGCTTTTCAAAAGTTTTTATGAGTGTCCAATATTGTGAAGGATCTGTAGTTTCATTTATTTTCTCTTTATAGAATTTTCTTTTAGTATTCCTTAATGTTGTTTTAGTTTATTTCTAGCTGTTTTATATTTATCCCAGTCTTCTGTATTCAGTGTTTTATTTGTGATTTTACAACTGATTTTTTATATGGATCTCTTTTTTCAGTTTTCTGAGATCCATGGGACATGTCCATTTTATGTTGTCTTTGCACATGCAGTGTGCAAGACAACATTTTGTGGTTGCTTCAGTGGAGAAGCGGGTTTCGGAGGTGCGGTCCTGCTACAGCCAATGGCGCTACTGCTTTTTGTGGCCGGGCTCTGTGGCGCCAATGGCATAGCACGCTGTCGATGACAGCAGTTGAGAAACATGCCACCACCTTGAGAGAAATTCACCGCTGCAATCAGGGAGTGCCACGGGGGGGGGTACTGATTGCCACAGTGAACTACTGCTTGCCTTGTCTAGTTTTCCCTTTTGAAAGATGGCAGTGGCTTCCCCGTCACTTCTCACAGTGCCCAGAGAAGCCGAGAGACAACTGCTGCCTCTCACAGTGCCTCTTAAAGCAGACAGGGATGACCAATCCCCCTGTCGGCATGCCCCCCTCCTAAATTAATTTGCCGCATGCCACCCCATTTCTTGTGGGCACCCCCCTTGGCTCATGTGCCCCCTCACTCTGTATGAGCCAATGGGGTGTCCAATCCCTATCAGCCAGAACCGCCCCTGTAAGAGGGTGGCATGCTGGGAGCCCACCCAGCATGCAAAAGTACCTGTAAAATAATAAAACCTTCCCACACCAGTTTTCCTTTTTTCTTTTTTAACCTGTAACATAAAAAAATGGTCCCTTGTTGAGTTTGGTGTCCCTTCCCCCAACCTGCGCCCACCCTCTATGCACTCTGCCTCCCCACACATACACCCTCACTCCATACTTACCTCCAGAGCCCAGTGCGATGATCTTCGGTGGACCAGAAAGACATCTGCACTCTTCAAAGCCGACCACGAACTGAAGAAATGCTGGTAAGCTGTATAATGGCATAAATGTTGTTTTTTTTTCAACTTACGTACATATTTTGGTAATTTTATTTGACTTTTTGCACCAGATTTTCAACATTGGCTTTTTGGGGCCCCTCCTCATGAATTCAGTCATTGTCATGGCATTATTCGGTCCTGAAAGGTGATTTTGTGGTCACTGCATGGAATCACCTTTCGGGACCAAGTAACAAAATGCCAGTGTCACTGTTCATGAGGTGGCCTTCCAAAAAGCCTATGTTGCAAATTTGGTGAAAAGTGAAAAAATTCCAAAAAATGGCCGTGTTATGAGCATGCATTGTGCAGTTTCCAGGCACACTCATAGCTTCACAAATTTGTAATATTTTCACTCCAGATTTTCAACATTGGCATTTTTCACACCTCTTCATGAACAGTACAGCTGTCATTTTTTACATCCTGGCCAAAATGTGTTTTCGCACTACTGGCGCAGAATAGTGCAGCTGTTGTGGGAAATCAGTGGTTGGGACAGATTAAGAAAATCACAGTGACAGTGTTCATGAGTAGAGGTCCCAAAATGCCTATGTTGAAAATTTGGTGACAAAAGTCCACAAAATGAGTATGTTACAAGCGTGTGTTGCGCAGTTTCCACGTGCACTCGTAACTTCGAGATTTTGTAATATTTTCACTCAACATTTTCAACACTGTCAATTTTCCACACCTCCTTTTGAACAGTACAGCTGTCAATTTCCACATCCTGCCTGAAATGTGTTTTCACATAACTGGTGCACAATGGCACGATCGCTGTGGGAAATCAATGATCAGGACAGATAAAGAAAATCATAGTGACAGTGTTCATGAACGAAGGTCCCAAAATGCCTATGTTGAAAATTTGGTAAAATAATTCCACTAAATGACTGTGTTATGAGTGTGCATTGCACAGTTTCTATGTATGCTCATAAATTTTAGCATTTTTAATATTTTCACTCAAGATTTTCAACACTGCCAGCTCTTCACACCTACCTATGAATGGCACAGCTGTCATTTTTCACAGCCTGCCCAAATGGTGTTTTCCCACATCTGGTGCAGAATGGCACAGTCGCTGCGAGAAATCAACGTTTGGGGCAGATTAACAAAATCACAGTGCCACTATTCGTGAGCAGAGGTCCCAAACACTTTCATGAGGTGGGGGTCACAAAAATGCCATGTTCAAATTTGTGCCAACAAACGGCTGGGCATTAGGGTTTCTAACCATAACTTCCCACCCTGTACAGACTGACGGGCATCAGGGGTGTGTCTTTGCATTGCTGGCTGTCATGCTCACACCATACCATCTCCCCCACCCTCAAACCACTGATAGGCATCAAGGTGTGCCTTGGATTTTTTGGCCCCACAGTTCACCCCATTTTTCTCTGCTGCACCCATTTCAGCGTATATCCTTATGAAATGGGGTGCCTGTAAGGCCAAACACCCCAAGGCACACCTCAGCACTTGTCGGTGTCTGCAGGAAAAGGTGAAGTAAAATGCCATGAGTGTTATGGCTGAATGGGGTGAGCGTAAGGCACAAGGACCCCAAGGCACAATGTGATTTATTTGTCGCACTACAGGTTAGGGTGAGCTGAAATGCCATGAACATTATGGCCGATGGCCAAAAGCACACCTCCATGCCTGTCAGTCTCTGTAGGGTGATGTGGGGTTTGACATCACTTTCATACTTCACTGCCATTCCTATTATGCATCTGTTCAACTCCTGTGCTACCAATGCCAATGTCAGCAAGACAACATTCGGGCATTAACAAATGCTTGTTTTGAAATATTTTTATAAAGGGAACTATCCTATCACATACTTCCTTAAAACATCTTGTAAACTCCTGGACTGCTAGATCCAATGAAGGAATTAAGAATATCCTATCCCATTTAATCTCTGACATCAAAATTCTTAATTGTTCGTTGCTATACTTTTTACAGGATCTACGTTTATTACTTGCCCCCGGGTTTAGATTGATCCCATTTCTTTCCCTTTCATCTTAAATGTTCCATTTATTGAACAGTGGTCCCCTAAAATTGGTTGATTAATTGCTTCAGTGGTTTTATTTCTGCAGACACAAAGAACAGGTCAAATGTATTACCTATGCTAATTTGTGTACTCTTCCTAGTAGCCTTTATGATTACTTGGGTGACATCTAGGAGTTTTAAACTTTTTTTCTAGGGCTTTGTCTCTTACCTGACACCAGGCAGCATTGAAATTGCCTGTTAGAATTCATTCCTTGCCCATTATGTTTTCTAAAATGAGTTGGGAGAATACTTTAAATGAGCTTGTTTTTACTTTAGGAGGTGAGTAAACCACTCCCAAGATTAAATTTAGAGTCTGTATATTTACCAATAAACATTCAATGTTTTCTACATGGCCTGCATGTAATACTGTCATCTGACCCAATTCCCATTTTGTGTTTAACAGAATACCCCCCATGCCACCCCATCCCATCACTGAATATAATAACCTTCTCTTTTTTTTATGTTGATTGCGCGCATGTGCAAGAAACTTTGCAACAGGTTTGTACAGAAGCAGGTTGTGGAGGCGCAGCACTGTTGTGGCCAGTGCCCCCACAGCCTGCAGAGGCTTGCCCTGGTTCCCCCAATGCTGTGGCATGCTGCTGCTGACACTAGTTCAGCCAGTGTGCCACAACTTTCAAAAAAACCAGCCACTGCAATCAGGGGCCGCTTCGTCATTCCAGCGTCAGTCATCCGCTGCAATGAGGCGACCCGTCGATACAGAACGGGATGTAAAACCCTAGATTGTTTGTGAACATGGCGGTGGCTTGCGCCGTGTTCACAACAATATACTCATCCCCACCATGTTTAGTTGCCGGCGGGGCTCCAATCGGTTGGCATTCTGTACCCCGGTTTTGTTCCTGCTGACGGGGTGCCCAATCCCCATCGGCTGTAGTGCCCCCCTGTTTGTTTTGTTGCTAACGGGGAGCCCCTCCCTGTCGGCATTCTGTACCCCTCTTTCTGTTCCTGCCGACGGGTGCCCAATCCCCGCCGGGCTGTAGTGGCCCCACTGTTTATTTTGTTGCCGACGGGGATCCCACTCCCCATCGGCATTCCGTCACCCCACCCTTTTGTTCCTGCCTGACGGGGTGCCCAATCCCGCCGCATAAGGATACCCCTGCCTCGCCCTTCGCCGACGGGGGTGCCCAATCCCCTGTCAGCTACTGCTGCCCCCAAATGAAAAAGCCACTGCTGGCACACTGGGAGCCCACCCCAGTGTACCAGAGGCCCCTGCAAAGTGGAAAACGGTCCCGCGATGTGCGGTTTTTTTTTTTTTTGTCCCTGGAAAGCAGGAAACCATCCCTCAGCGCTTGTCCTGCCTCCCACCTGCACCCACCCACTGCACCCCTGCCTCCCCACACCCCTCCCACCCCATACTTACCTGATGAGCTTGGCGCGACGATCTTCGGTGGACCGGGAACACGTCTGCACTTTTCAAAGCCGGCCGCGAACTGACGAAATGCCGGCAAGCTGTACAATGTAATAGATAAGGTTTTTTCAACTTTACTGCATATCTCGGGCATTTTTGGGAATTTTTTCACCAAATTTTCAACATGGGGTTTTTGGGACCCCTCCTCATGAATTCTTGAACTGTCATGGCGTTAATCAGGCCGGAAAGGTGATTTTGCGGTCACTGCAGGGAATCACCTTTTGGGACCAGTTAACGAAATGACAGTGCCAGTGTTCATGAGGTGGGCTCTCAAAAAGCCTATGTTGCAAATTTTTTGGAAAAAATCCAAAAAATTACTGTTTTACGAACATGCGCTGAGCAGTTGCTATGCACGCTCATAACTTCGTGAATCTGCAATATTTTCACACCAGATTTGCAACATTGGCATTTTGTCACACCTCCTTGTGAACAGTATAGCTGTCATTGTTCACATCCTGGCGGAACTATGTTTTCGCAGTTCTGGCGCAGAATAACATGGTTGCTGTGGGAAATCAGTGTTCGAGACAGATTAAAAAAATGACAGTGACACTGTTTGTGGGTAGAAGTCCTGAAATGGCTATGTTGAAAATTTGGTAATGATACTCCATAAAATGACTGTGGTACGAGCGTGCGTTCCGCAGTTTTCACGCACACTCGTAAGTTAGCAAATTTATAATATTTTCACTCCAGATTTCCAACATTGCCATTTTCCCACACCTACTTATGGACAGTAAAGCTGTCATTTTTCCCATCCTGGCCAAAATGTGTTTTCGCACTTCCGGCGCAGAATAGAGCGGCCCCTGTGGGAAATCACTGTCCGGGACAGATTAAGAAAATGAGAGTGATACTGTTCATGAGCAGAGGTCCTAAAATGCCTATGTTGAAAATTTGGTGATAATACCCCATCGAATAACTGTGTTACAAGTGCGCGTTGCACACTTTCCACGCACCCTTGTAACTTCGCAGATTTGTAATATTGTCACGCCACATTTTCACCTGTGGAATTTTTCCACACCTCCTTATGAGCAGCACAGCTGTCATTTTCCACATCCTGACCAAAATGTGTTTCCACAGTTCCAGCGCAGAATAACGCAGTCGCTGTGGGAAATCACTGATCGGGACAGATTAAGAAAATGACAGTGGCACTGTTCATGAGCAGAGGTCCTAAAATGCCTATGCTGAAAATTGGGTGACGAAACTGCATGACATGACTGTGTTACAAGCGTGCATTGACCTGTTTCCACACACCCTTGTAACTTTGCAATATTGTGATATTTTCACCCCACATTTTCAACAGTGGCATTTTTCCACACCTCCTTATGAACAGTACAGCTGCCATGTTTCACATCATGCCTACAATGTGTTTTTGCACTCCTGCCTCAGAATAGCACGGTCGCTGTGGGAAATCACTGTGTGGGACACATTAAGATCGAACGAGTGAGGGGGGGAGTGACCACGCTCAACTGAGCTCTGTCAGGCCTGCTACGGATTTGTTTGTGGGCAGAGAAGGGCCCAGCGCAAGAGCCCAGTACAAATGGGCAGCCTGCAGCACTGGGAGAAACAGAGCGAGGGAGAGCGGTGGGGAGGGAGTGGCCAGACTCACGGAGCTCTTTCAGGACTGCTGCGGTTTCTTTGTGGGCAGAAAAAGGCATCAATGCAGGCAAGGGCCCAGCACAAAAGGCCAGCCTACAGCGGTGGGAGAAACAATGCAGAGCAAGTGAGACACGGGGACTGAGTGAGCTCACCGGAGCTCCGTCTGGACTGCTGCGGATTTCTTTGTGTACAGGAAAAGGCGCCAATGCAGGCAGGAGTCCCGTACAAAAGGGCTGCTTGCAGTGCCAGGACAAACAGACTGAGCATGTTAGAGAGGGAGACTGAGCGACCTCAACACAGCTCTGTCGGGACAGCTGTGGATTTGTTTGTAGGCAGAGAAAGGGTGCAACATAAGAGCCCAGTACAAAAGGGCAGCCTGCAGCACTGGGAGAAACAGAATGAGACAGCGAGTGACGGAGGGGGAGTCAGCGAATTCACCAGAGCTCTTTCAGGACTGCTGTGGATTTCCTTGTGGCAGAAGAAGGCATCAATGCAGGCAGGGGCCCAGTACAAGGCCAGCCTGCAGCAGTGGGAGAAACAGTCTGACGACTGAGGCAGGGGACTGAGAGAGCTCAATGGAGCTCTGTCAGGACTGCTGCGGATTTCTTTGTGGGCAGAAAAAGGCGCCAATGCAGGCAGTAGTCCAGTACAAAAGGGCTGCTTGCAGAGCCAGGACAAACAGAATAAGCATGTGAGACAGGGAGACTGAGCGACCTCAACAGAGCTCTGCCGGGACAGCTGCGGATTTGTTTGTGGGCAGACAAAGGTGCCAGTGCATGCAGAGGCCCAGTACAAATGGGCAGCCTGCACTGGCAGGGAAACCAGAATGAACGAGTGACAGAGGGGCAGTGAGCGAGCTCAACAGAGCTGTATTGTAAGTGCTGCAAATTTCTTTGTGGGCAGAAGAAGGCGGTAACGCAGGCAGGGGTCCAATGAAAAAGGGCAGCCTGCAGTGCTGGCAGAAACGGAATGAGTGAGTGAGAGAAGGGGACTGCGTGAGCGAGCTAAAAGGAGCTTTGTCGGGACTGCTGCAGCTGTCTTTGTGGGCAGACAAAGGCGCCAACAGAGGCAGGAGCCCAGTACAAAAGGACAACCTACAGCACCAGGACAGACAGAAAGAGTCAGTGACACAGGGGGAGTGTGCGACCTTAATGGAGCTCTGTCGTGACTGCTGTGGATTTCTTTGTTGGCAGGAAAAGGTGCCAATGCAGGCAAGAGCCCAGTACAAAAGGCCACCCTGCAGCGCTGGCAGAAATGGAATGAGTGAGTGAGAGAGGGGGAGTCAGCAGGCTCAACAGACCTGTGTCGGGACTGCTGCAGATTTGTTTGTGGGCAGAAAAAGCCCCCAACAGAGGCAGGAGCCCAGTACAAAAGGGAAGCCTGCAGCACCAAGAGAAACAGAATGCACGAGTGAGAAAGGGCGAGTGACCCACCTCAACGGAGTTCTGTCGGGACAGCTGCAGAACTCTTACTGGCCAGAACAAGGTGCCAACGCACGCAGGAGCCTAGTACAAAACAGCAGCCTGCAGCACCGGACGAAACAGACTGAGCGACTGACAGAGGGCCAGTCAGCATGGTCAACACACCAACGCAATCAACATTCGGCTTTGACAAATGCTTGTTCTTTTTTGTTTCAGTATAACTCAACAAGAAACTGATCATGCATAACCATTTATGATTTTTCAATCATCAAAGACTGTGCTGTATTCCAATCATCATTTGTCATACTGTCCTGCCTCCCTAAGAGTCCAAAAGTCACTAACTAAACATTTGTCCAGCAATTTAATACTTATGGAAGTCTGGTAATGCCATACCTCCTTTTTCCTCAGATCTCACCAATGTGGTATAAGCTATTCTAGGATGTTTATTTTTCCACACAAATTTAATTACTGTTTTAACTTCAGAAAATATGAGTCTTGAACCTGGACCGGGATACGCTGAAATAAATAATATATTGATTTTGGTAAGATGTTCGTCTTAATAACATTTATACAGCCAGTATATTTGTTAATGGTAATGACTGCCATCTATTTAAATCTTCTACTGTCTTAGCTAAAATGGTATTATAATTATCTTGACATATCTCCAATATCTTATTAGGAATACTGATTCCCAAATAAGGAGTTTGTTGAGTTATACTGCAGTTACAAGAATACAGGAGAGTTATTCTTTCTCTATTTTTTATAGGCATCGCTTATGATTTTTTGCCAATTCACTGTGTAACCCGACACTCTACCAAATTTCTTCATTAAATTAAATAACTTCTCCCAAGATACACTTAAATCAGTTTACTAGAGTAGCATATAGTCGGCATATAAACTTGTTTTGTGTTTGTATTGTTGAACTTCTATCCCTCTAATATTATGTTTGTCTCATACCAAATTCACCAAAGGTTCATGATTAAGGCAAATATGAGAGGAGACAATGGGCAGCCCTGCCTTGTCCTGCATGTTAATTGAAAGTATTCAGATAATGTATTATTCTTTTTACCATGGCTTCTGGTGTCTTATATATTAATTTTAACCAGTCTACAAATTGTTGTCTAATGTTCATTTTATTCAATGTATGAATTATAACTGTGTCAAAGCTCTGGGGTAACAGATGGACACAGGCACAGCATGATTTCAAAACCTCAGACATGAGGAATAATTTATTTACAGTATAAACAAAATAAAGCGGACTTCAACCAAAGGAATAAAAATAATGACTTTTAGAAATAAAACAGCAGGCTTAACTTCAGCACAAAACTATAAAAAGAATGGAGCATAAAGCAAGCAATAATACCTCCAGAGTGGGCGGTATTGGGCTATACCAGACTGCCCAGGGGCGAATATGCCATACAAGCGGAGGGAGGGCCTTATAGCCCTGGAAGGTCCGTATTGCCAATACCGCCTACCCTGAGGGTATTATTGCGCTTAGAAAACGGGCACTGTAGAATAAAATTAGTTTACTAAAACAAGTTTGTAAAATATTTGTTTAACATATGTTTTGAAATAAAATAGTTCCTCCGCTATTACAATGCTTTAGGCTCTTGAAGTTTTGGTCCTGGTTGTCATGGTTATTCCTCTCTGCCTGCCCCCCCAACCGAGCAGTATCACCAGTAGAAGGAAGAGCCTATGACAACAGGTGAACAGAAAAGTGTGTTCTGTTCCTTGTGTTTTGTTTCTTGCTTTTTTTTTTTGCCTGCTAGAGTTTTGATAGTGGAAAAAACAGGGATAAGGAAGTGGAATATCGGGAGCTCACTGGTGATCATCTACTACAGAGGTGCGAGTTTCTATTTTAAACTAAAGAGACTGGCGGGAAGATACTGTGGGAGAAGGCTGAGAGGGCACCCTTGGCGATCAACCACTGAGGTGCAAGTTTGGCTGAGAGGGCGGCCAGCCGGCCGTAGGATTTTTTTCGAGTCATGGTACCTGGAAGGATCACGAGTGCACTGAATGGGACAAAGGAGTTGAAGATCAGGAGCTCACAGTGATCGTGTACTCCGGTGCAACTTTATATTTAAAACTAACTTGATGGACCGCAGATCATTTGAAGGACTCCGCACGTCGGGCAGTGTCATGTGGCTGGCAGAAACAAGGTTTGCCCCATTTGAATTTCTGTTAGGGAGCCCAGCAGCGAATATTGGGAAAGCAATATAGAACGGGTGTGTGAGCAGTCGGTTGGCAGCTTGGATTGTGTGGGCCTGACATCAGGAACGAAGTGGATGACATCAAGGAATGCTAGCGAGTGATCTCTGCAATCATTCTGTGCTGGTTGGTACAAATGATTTCTTTGAGTGGGGGAAAGGGAAGTATGGAACTGACAGCTCACAAATTGTATTTAAAAGTTGAGGCACACATGCATCTAACCCATCTGCTTCCAATAGCCTGTTCAAATTAAACAGAAAAAAAAAAAAAAAAGGGCGGGGGTGCATGGAAGTACCAATGGGCTCATATCTGTTGCGGTACCGATGTGAAGCTGATAAGGAGTGACTGTCATTGCATTTTGAACAGTTTTTGTTTACTGATAAACCCGTGTGTATTTTGTTTTACGAAAAAGAAAACAACACTTGTGATGGGGGTTGGGGGGGCTGGCAGACCGGGAACTCGCCCGCTAAGTGAAAGAAAAAAAATGGCGTCAGTTTAAAATTAATTTGGCTGCTTTGGGCCAATGATTAAGGAGGGTGGGCACAGGCATATTTCAAAGGGTGGAGGGGCACTTGGGACTGGCACCTTTTTTTACCTGGGCTCTGTTGTCTGATAGACGCCCACCTTGCCAGGGCTATCAGCCAATCAGAGCCTGGGATTTTCTTTGCCCATTTTCTAATATAACATAAAAAGAAAACTCATAGTAGAGATAGAACAGGCTAGGCTCCTCAGGTGTTCACCCATCAACACCACACTCCATTCTGACAGGTTGGGGTCTATGCATAGAACTCATAGTGGGCTGGCTTAAATGATTGGTCAGCCCCTTTGTCAATCAGAGCAGTTCCCCAAGACTTGATCAAAATATTCTTTATACAACTCTATATATTTTAGTTCAAGCATTTCCTATTATTATAGTTCCATATAATTTATTTACAGCATAAACAAAATAAATCAGACTTCAACTGAAGAAATAAAAATAATGACTTTTAGAAACAAAACAGCAGGCTTAATGTCAGCACAACACTATAAAAAGAATGGAGCATAAATATAACATAAAAGGAAAACTCATATAGTAGAGCTAGAATGGGCTAGGCTCCTCAGGTGTTCACTCATTCACAATTTGAGACTGTGTAGTACAGTATGGTCTGCATGCCCATTGGCCCACGTAGTGGACCAATAGGCGTACAGCCCTACCGTATGCTGTCAGTCGGCGTGCAGCTGGGCATCTTGCGGGTGGGGTGCTGCTGCCCATCGCTGACTGGGGGGTGCAGGGTGGTGGGGGATGCAGTGGGCATGTGGGGAGGGGGGTGCCACTGGACCACCAGGGTGTCCTTGGAGCATTCCGCCCATGATCGGGCGCTGGGGGGAGTTCCACTGGACCACCAGGGATTTCTAACCTATGCCCGCGATCAGGAGAAGGTGATCGGTCCACTGGACCACCAGGGCTTATTTTTACACATGCCCGTGATTGGGCGAAGGGGATCGGTTCACTGGACCACCAGGGCTTATGTTTACACAAGCCCGCAATTGGGCGAACGGGAGTGGTGCCTGCTGAGGGGCAGGAAGCTGTCGGTCCCTGATGGCTGCAGCCTGGCAGGGTGCCAGGCACAAGTTGCCGGGTATCAGTGCACCGCATGCAAATGGGGCCATAATGACATGCAAATGGACCTATTTGCACCTTGCATGCATAATGGCCTCATTTGCATGCCCAGTGCTGAATATTGCAGTTGATGTACCTAGCGCAACCACACTTGGGCTGACGCATCCCCCTGCACCCCACTGGCCACTTGCACTGGCGCAGTGCCACTGCACCATGCACAGTGTGTGCATCCTCAGTGCCATATTCAACGGTGCGAATATCACCTGGTCCCTGCCCTGGCTCAGCCTAAATGTGCTGCGCCCAGGTTTGCACCCCTGCCTGGTGCAGTCTGAATATCCCACCCCAAATGTCTTGCTAGCTGTTACCATTAACAGAACATTTTCTTTAGGGACTACAGCTATTTAAACAAGGCTTTTACTTATTTACTTTTATTAGGCCTGCTAGCATATTAGACAACAAACAAGACAGCAGTATATAATGGGTGGCCAATCCATCACATACTACACTAATGGAGAGACAAATGGACACAAAACAAACATAAAGACAACCAGTCATGTCCTCACTCATTCCAGACTAATGGTAACTATATCTGGGCAGACTCCAGCAGGGCTATTCAGAGACTCTACCACAAGCTGCCATTCTAGTTTATCAAATGCTTTCTCTGCATCTATAGAAAGCAAACATGCATTATCATCAGTTGTGTTATTAATAATATTAATTGATCTCCTAATGTTTTCATAGATTTTCGACCCTTAATAATCCCACTTTGGTCACTATGTACCAATAAATCCATTGCTAATTGCAATCTTAAAGTCAAGATCTTTGTGAATATTTTATATTCGACATTAAATAATGAAATAGGATGGTATGTTTGACATTCAATGTATCTTTTCCCTTTTTATGAATAAGATGTATTGTGGCTTCATAAAAAGTTCTGGGTATAGTGTATTAAAGGAATAATGCACAACAGGGTGTGTGTCGTGCTGGGATAATGTCATGCATGGGGTGATTAGGCACAAGACTGCAGGCTGAGTGTAACTAATCACCCCAGAAGTGACGTTATCCCAGCATGACCCACACCCTGGAGTGCATTATTCCTATTATACAATGGCTCATTATATTTAGAAATAAAAAAAAAATACAATGAATAAACTTTTACCTTTTTTTTTACTAATTTAGTAGTGTGGAGGAGTATTTAAACAAAAAAAAAGTTCCTTTTCTCTTGTCCAGCAGGTGGCATCCTACTGTGTGCTGTCTGCAGGTGCATTTCTTTGTCTCACTCTTCCCCCTCTCCCTCGCTATCTCCCATTGTTAGTGCATCTGGGTTTCTGGCTTTTTATTTGCCTTTATCCCTTACCTTTTGGTAAGTTGAATTGCTGTTGTTTTTTTTAAATGAAGGAAACAAATACATGGCAGTTTTTCCTTCAGGTTTGCTGCCAAGCTGAGACCGCACACACACAGACACAGAGAGGTGATTAACAGTTATGTTCCTGCTGCTGTCTAGGGGAATCGGTGAAAATTGCTGAGGAGCAAGTCTTTAGCAGCACTGAAGTCTACCGTTCCTCTGAGAAGACTCGCTCGTTCAGCTGTTTCACTTTTTGGTCAGGTTCTTCCAGTACAGTTAAGCTTTCTCTCTTTACTGGGAGAAGAAAGGTATGCAAAACATTTGTTTTTTTATTTGGGAGAAGAGTGTTGTGTGAGCAGTAATTAGCGAGCACGTGCTGGTGACAGTGAAGACATTAAGAGCTGGCTCGCTTCTGCTCTTTCTTCCTGCAGGTTTGAATTAGTAGAGGTTTTGAAGAAAATGGGATACTGCAACAGTGTGGTCTGCAATTTGTATTTTTATTTACTGATGTACTGGGGGCAAGTGTGAGGGATCGGGAGCAGAGCTGCAAAAGCTGCTCGTAGGCAGTGGAGTGATATTTTTTCACAGTTTACATGCAGTCATTACTGTGGTGGGACTACAGCCATGATGTTATGCCAGGATAACATCACGGCTCTAGTGCCAGAGTGACCAATGAGAACACTAGATTCTTTCTTGCCATTGTATAATCTCTATTAAATGAGTTAAATAGTTTCAATAATATTGGATTAATTATATCTTGTAATTTTCTGTAAAAGTCAATGGGTAGCCCACTCGGGGCTGGTCCTTTATTATTGGGAAATTGCTTGATTGCTGTTTCTAATTCTGTGCTATTTATTTCATCGTTTAAAATTGTTCTAACTTGATCTGGTATTGCACTTATTTGCACTGCATCAATAAATTCCTGTACTTTCTTATCATTTGGTTCCAGTTGTGACATGTATAATTGTTGATGATATTCTATCACCTGTTTATTTCCAGTGGATCCATTGTTATAGAACCATCTTGTTATTGTAATTTATTTATTGTGTTCTGCTCCTTTTCCTTATTTAATTGCCATGACAGTAGCTTTAATGGTTTATCTGAAAACAAATAATAGTTTGTATTAGTTTGCAAAATGATCTTCTCTGCCTTTTAAGATATCAGTGTGTTATATATTAATTTCTTTTGTACCAATTTATAAACCTGTGGAACAAGACTAGCAATTTGAAGAATTTGTAACTCATGAATTTGTTGCTCCAATTGTTTTTTGTTTTAACCCCCCTTAACGTCTTCCTCTCTTTTTTCCATACTGATAAAATAATCTTTTAACAATAGCTTAAATGCTTCCTCTGAATGATTCAATTTAACATCTTCATTATCATTAATATGAAAGAGAATTCCTTTAAATCTATGGATAGTCTGTCCATTGGATCCTTCTTCTGTATCATAGATGTGTCTATCCACCAACTATACTTGTACTGAGTCTTATCATGTACTAGATAAAGCAAAGATGGAGCATGAGCTAATATTTGTATTCCTGGATAGTTAGTTATTGTAACCAAATGTAATAATGACTCAGAGCATAAAAAAATCTATTCTGGAATATGTTTTATGTAAGTTTGAATAGAATGAATAGACTTTTATTCTTATGAAAATGAATCCATGGGTCTATTAAGTTTAGTTTTGTCTGAAAATGTTTTATAATATTTATTGAGGATTTGTGTGTACAATATTCATATGTTGTACGGTCATTTTTATTTAAAGTTAAATTAAAGCTCCCTGTTATTACATAGATGGTGTATAGTTGGTGTATTGCAAGAAAAAATTTCATTAAAAATCCTGGAACATTCTCATTTGGAGCATACAATGTGGCCAAAGTAATCTTTAAGTTTAATAACAGTAATTCTATTATTACATACCGGCCTACTTGATAACATAACAACCTTCTATGTCACTTTCTGCAACACTTATCCATTTATTTACCCATGTTTCTGCTAAGGAAATTACCTCTGGGTTTTCTGTTCCATGTTCTTAAAGCATCCACTTTATTTTTTAAACTCCTAGCATTATCATGTATTATTTTAAAACATTTTTGATTGATTGGGCCAGGGTTTAATTTGATATCTCCAGCTAGTAATAAGGCCATAAGTAGACACGTCTCCTTATTTTGAAAATGTAATCCTAATTTCAGCTTTGGTAGTGGAAGCCCAGTTGGCAGTGTGGAGTCCAACATAAGGCATCATCTTGTGGTGGCCGAATCCTTTTTTTAAATTTTTTTGTTGCTTTTCTCCCCAGGAGGCAGGAATGTGCAATGACATCCATGGTATGAACCAGACGTCTGTCCCACCTCCCACAATTGCAAGCCAGATGCTGCTTCTTTGGTATTTTTCTTTACACCCGTTGTATCAATTTCTATTTGTTATGATGGTATTTCACATCTCCCCAGACTGTATCCTTGCAAATTTGAGGTTTTTTATTTCCAGACATTTGATTTTACTGCCACATTGTCTGGCCACAATTGTGTAGCACCTACAGTATCTTGGGCCCACAGGGTAGCTCAAGCAGCCTCTCCAAGGGGGCTGGCCTGGATCCTAATTGGGTAGTCGAACAACTGGGTGAATAGTGATAAATGGTGTGGTGCCTTCATCTGGAGTGACTTTTCATGGGCTAAGGAACCTACTGGTGCTGCCACCCTTGAATACAGTTTCAAATGACTTAAGGATTTCCCTTCCACACAGTGACTCCCAGACAAATAAATGTGATCCTATTCAATGAAACACCAAAACAAGTGAAATCGAAAGCAAACATTATAGATTTATTAAAGAGAGGAGTAGGAAAGGAACAACAGGACATAAGGGAAACTACGAGCAGGGTAGACATAATCTTACACACTGTATGCTCTGTTTTATAATGTACATAGTCTCTCAATGCCCACCCCTGACAGACTGTTTGGCCAAGCTGTGGGTGTACTTGACTCCCCCCCTCCGCCCCACAGGCTGCAAGAGCTCTTAATGAGTTGTGGTTGGTACCTCCCAAAGCCAAATGTGCACATGACAGGCTGGTATGCACGTTGGCATGCTTACTGACTTTGGATGCAGAAATGGTAATTAACTAATTGCACGACAGGAAAATGTAAACAGAAAAGGGGCCCTATTAGTCTACAGTTGGGATGCTGGGCCCATCACCATCACAGGTCTTCAGGTTAGACCTTTCAAATCTCTAATATGAAAATTTCTGATTGTAACTAAACATGTTATTTATGCTTTCTAGTAGGGTTGATCGGATTCCGAGCAACAGAATTGGATTAGCTGAATTCTGACTTTATTTTTAGGAATTAGTGTTTGGAAATGCACTTTAAAACCCCTAATTTCTAAAAAAAAAAAGAGAGTTGAAGTTAGAATCGGATGCAACTATCCTAACTCAGAAATCCCTCTACCCAGCTAACATTGCTGTAAGGGCCCCTCCCCACTCTACCATACAAGACATTTCCCTTTCCCCATCCTTGTGGCACCCATTCTCCTCCTCACTTGCCAACACTGTTACTTAACTACTGTTTGAAGAAAATGCAAGTTGAATCAATGCCATGCAACCAGCTGCCATCACCATCCTCTAGTCTTTGCTGGCCCATGCCACAGATGATACAGTCTTCCAATAATGCCTGCCAAGTTATACAATCTGATCTTCTGAATGGAGCCCCTCTCAGCCCATCACATGCTGCTGCCCACTGCCAGGCAAGCCACCCAGCCCACTCAGTGATGCTGCCATGCAGAGTTGCTGACTGAGTATGCAGCTGACTACCACCACACAGTGCCCGCCCCGGCCCTGTGCTGCTGCTGCCAACTCCACTCACTGCAGTATGGCGGAAGTAAGAATTCTCTTCCCTCAGTTCCTGCTGCTGGCCAGAAGAAGTCCTTCTGGAATAACCATCCATTTGGTCTACAAGAGCTGCTCAGCTGATGGTAGGGGGTGGTGATCAGGATTTTGTGCCAGTCAGCCATTGTAGTCAGATCATATGGTCAGTCCATGAGGAAGGACTCATGTCCTGTATGTCTGGCATTGAGGACTGAGATGTTATGCTTCTTACTTTAACCATGCTGCAGTGAGTGGGGTGGACAACAACACTAGGCCCAAGGCACTTTCGTGGTTGCAGCCAGCAATGAACTCAGTCAGCAACTCATCACCACAGTGTTACTGAGTGGGCTGGGTGCTGGTCTGACAGTTAGTGACAGTGCATGGTGGACTGGTGGGTGCTCCATTCATAAGATCAGATAGCATAATTTCGCAGGCCTTATTGGGGAACTGTATCATCAGTGGCATGAGACAGCCATAGACTAGAGGAGGATGACAGCAGTTGGTGACATGACATTCAACTGGCATTTTTATCAAACAGTATGTAAATTACAGTGTTGATGAGGGAAATAGAATGAGTGATGTAAGAGAGGGGATGTCTAACTGCATGGCAGGATGGGGAGAGACCCTACACAGTTATATTGGCCAGGTGAGGGAGTATTTAAAACTAGTTGGATGTGGAAGCAGAAGTTCCAATTCTGACTCTAATTCTGATGGCTTAATTGCAATTAGAATGGAAACAAACTCAGAATTTCCAATAATCTGATGGATTCTTAATGGAACAAAATCAACCAATTCCAACCACCGTACTTTTTTGTTTGTTTTGTTTTGCGGCCGACTGCCACCACCATCAGCCACAGCCTGCTTTGCCCTGACACTCACCCAGAGACTTCTGACTCCCTAAACACCCCAGGCTTACCCCTCCCGGGGGCATTCCCCCAAGTAGACTTGAGTAGGTGGCATGGTAGTGGGAGCCCAGTCAGTAGTTTGGAGTCTAGCATAAGGTGTCATCCTGTGGTAATCGAATCCTTTCTTTTTTTTGCTGCTTTGCTCCCTGGGAGACAGGAACGTGAAATTACATCCATGGGATGAACCCGACGTCTGTTCCACCTTCCACAAATGCAGGCGCTAGTCACTGCTGATCTCCTTGCCAGCGGTCCATCATGCACTGGACACTCAACCTCCCTTCCCCCATCAAAGAAGAGCCGTCCCTGGGACACTCCATCCTCCCCCCCCCCGTAGGCCCTCTAACTCTCGAGTCAAAGTTCAAAGATTTTTATTGATCAGCTAAAAGCCATTACAATAATGAAACTCCATTTAAAATATACATAAATATGTGCATACATCCAATCTAGATTAAAACATATTTCCAGTACAGCTAGTACATGCAGTTTTAATGATTGTACATAATTCATTGCAGTTCAAGGCTTAACTTTGTTTTAATTACATATTTAATGCCTTTTAAAAGCCTATTTATTATCCTACAACTACTAATAGTAGTTGGTCAAGAGCTTGTATATGATCAGTCAAAGGGACCCTATTTTAATTTATAGGTGTGTAGTATTAAAAAAGCTTGCTATTTTGTCTAGAATCTGTTTGTTGTCTGAACAGAGAAAACATTTAATCATTTTTTTCAGGAGGAAGGTCGAGGCCACCCATGATGTCATCCAACCACTTGGTTCTCTATGAACTGTGAAGGGGACACACTAATAAGACATGTTTTAAGTCATCCTCAGTGTTACATTTACAGAATGGGGTGGTAATGCCTGGTCTCTTTTGTCTGAAGTGAATTTATCATGTATCATAAATTTCTAACCTATATCTGGTTTTAAGCCTTCTTAATTTTGGATTCGTAATTTTGGTCAAATATGGTTCCACAACAAGATGAGATTTTATTTGTTTAAATCATCTGAAAAATGTGGTTTTCCTTAAGCGACTATAGTTCCTGGCTATGTCCATATCTCTAAGCCTGGTTTTAATCATGGTAACTATATCCACCCATGGTCTAAGATAGATTTCCCAAAGTGACTCCTGAGTCTGTTCCCAAACTCTGGATATCAGTGTCTCAGGCAGAGGCCCTACCACTGTGTCGTCGGGCCAGCCCCAATCACTCTGCATTTAATTACCCTTTAACTGATGATGCCAGTGTTGCAGATGTCAAGGTTGGAGGCCACTTGGGGACCAGTGATCACTGTATGATGCGGTTCAATATAAGGATGGTTGTGAAATCGAACCACACAAAGGCGCGAGTCCTGAACTTCAGCAGGGCAGATTTTACAAAGATGGGTGAATGCCACACGGATGATCGGGGGATAGGGCCAGGGTGGGGTGGAGGAAAAATGGGAAAAGATAAAAGGGAACATAGTAAAGGCAACAAACCTCTGCATCAAACAAGTGAGCAGACTTCCGGTGATGTCAGCGGTCATGGCAGTCTGAGGCTTCCACAGCTCCCCCGATTACAGCCTTAATCCTCCTCCATCCACTCTTTATACTGGCATCCAGGCTTAAGCTACGAAGATTAGATGACATGATGGCTTCCACATGGCAGTGTTTGAAAGATGGTGCTACGGAAACAATGAAAAAGAGTGAAAAAGAGATCATGCAGCAGCCACTGCCTACAGGCCACAGATCCCGGAGACACTTGGTAACTCCCAGTTTGGGTTCAGCTTTGAACAGCAGTTTGGAGGAGGAAGCGATATTTACCATAACCTCCAGAAAGCTGCATAAGGAGCTTAGATGCTTGGGAGACACGCTCCGCAAAATCCAGGAAGAACTCTCTGAAATACAAACAGAACAGAAAGCTCAAAGCCAAAAATTGGCAGACTTAAAGGTGAATGCCACAGAAACCTCCAAATCGGACGACCTACACAACGGAGCTATACTCCAGCTGCATGATTGAGGGATCTGGTTACTACAAAAAATGGAGGACCTTGAAAATCAATCATGGAGAGCTAACTTAAGAATACATGGACTCCTGGAGCAGGCTGAGTCAGGAGATATGGTACAATATATTGATGGGCTGATAGAAGAACTTTTAGGGCTGGATGAGTCCTATAACTTAAATATCATTCAAGCTCGTCACTCTCTGGGAGCTTGTCCTACAGATCCAGCGGCATGGCCCAGGTCGGTGATAATAGCTTTTCTGGACTACTGAACTAAACAAGATATCCTGCACAAGGCATGGTATAAGAACAAAGTAATATTTGGAGACACACGTTTATTCTTTGAACATGACTATGCCCCAATTACCATGGACAGACTATGGAAAATGCTCCCAATTTTAAAGCTGTTGTGGGCAAAGGGAGTGAAGGCAAGACTCGATTATTCAGCAACTTTAAAAATTACCACTGACTCAGGAACCCACATGCTATCAGCAATTTCAGAAGCCACAATGTTCCTAAAACAATGGGACATTTCAGTGGACTCCTTACTAGATGCAGAAATTATAAAGGAACTGGAATACAGAAGATGGTATACAGTCCGAAACCCCAAAAGAAGCAGAAAACCTAATGCTGATAAGGTCGAGGAGAGCAGGCCCCTGGAGCAGATAGATGCACTCAGACAATCCACTCCCCCTTCAAAAGGCTCCTTCCCTCCTTGAAAGATCAGGGGGAAATACTGCAATTATGCAACAACCACAGCATCATCCTTGAATGCACAAGAAGAAGCAGATACCTGAATCTCCTTGAAGAGACTGCAAAACCAAGACTGGAGCACCAAGGCAGGAGGCATGTTCTGGACACTCTAAACCATAAATTTATGGCTCCACGTAAGACTCTGATCCCCCTTAATCTCCAATTTCTAATCCCCTACGCTAATACTAATTGTCATGAACTGTACTGACAGCTGCCTATATCTAAGTAGAGACTATTGACATTAAGTAGAAACTTTACTAATAACTTTCTGCAGCAGAAGAGATTTAGTCAGTGTATTTGGTTACCTTTACTTTAGTGAAGATACCGCAGCCCTGAAGAGGGGGGAGAGATTACTGAATAACCTGAAACTTCGTATAGCTTATAAAGGGGATAGTAATAAGAATGGGTGAGATACCAAATGGGGTGCTACCATATTTGTTATGTATTGAGTGGGATGCTTTAATAAAATAAAGATTTAAGGTGTAGGGTTGGGAGGGTCTGTGTGGGGAAGGGGAGGGAGTTGAGATTTTTGTCCCTTCTCGGTGGAAGGCTCTCACCGTTGCAAATGGAAGCTACACTTTTTCTGAGGCTCTTAAAGGGCCCCGATTGAGTGCAACCTAGATTTGTTGCACACTCCTCCCCAAACTTAGATTCCTGATGGGAAGGTAAAGGTGGCACTTTTGGAAGTTACTTAATGTTCTTGATGTTAACAATTCATGTAAATGTTGTTATTACTAGTTAGGGTAGTTTACATGTTGCTAGGGTTTTGCCTGGAATTAGATGTAAGCACCACCTTCTCCGGGGGCTGGAAAGGGGGATAACAAAAAAGTTTGTATGGGCCTAGATTGGGGAATTTGAATACTACAATGTTTTATTTTAATTTATTGATCTAAATATAATCACGTACAATGTTAAAGATTTGAATGGAATTATTAAAAGAGCCTGAATTATTCAGGAATTAGGGAGAGAGGGTAGATCTTGCATACATTCAAGAATCACATTTGACTGAGATGGAGCACTCCAAGTTGCAGAGATCTTGGGTGGACGAGGTCCATGCAGCTACCTGGGAGTGTCCACCCACATAGAAGGGGCACAGTTACATTGATAAGAAGAGACTCCCCCATAAAAATAGTGGGGCTAGAGAGGGACATGGGTGAACACTATGTTAAACTACGGACATACTGTTATGGACTCACATGTGTCTTTCTAAATATATATGCCCTGAATAAGGAAAAGGAAAATCGTACTTTCCTCAGGACCCTGTTTTCTGATGCGGTGATAAATACAGGAGTCTTATATATCATTGGGGGGGATTTTAATAGAACCATTTCAAGAATTCTAGATAGAAGAGACAATACCATTATTGGGAATGGCTCTATAGGAAATTGCTTTCTCAAAAGGCTTCTGGAGGAATCAGGATGTATAGATGCTTGGCATAAGTGCCATCCTGACCAAATAAATTATACTTTCTTTCCCCATAGACATAGAAGTTATTCCCCTCTAGATATGTTTTTTTCTACCCATGGAAAACAGTACATACATACAACACTGCTCCATACTTCCCATGACCTAGTCAGACCATTCCCTAGTGCTATTACAGATTAAACTCCTACCTACTCCTAGGAACTCGAATTGGAGATTTAATATTGGTTTACTAAACTCCACTTAGTTTAAGGATATGAGTTCCAATCAGGTCAAAGGGTTCTTGGAGGTGAATGATGCTAAGGAGATTCCCCCTCCCTCGGATGGGATTCCCTAAAGGCTTTTTTGTGGGGTAATATAATCTCTTACTGTTCTCAAGTTAAGAAAGAAAAATGAAAACTCAAATTAAATTAGAAAATGAGTTTAGGGAAGTGGAGTTTAGACACAGGCTGACTTGATCCCAGAGATAAAGAGAATTGGATAGATTCAGTCAAAATGAATCTATTACCTAGATTCTTATTCCTGTTCACCACATTACCTCTTCCTATCCCACCCACTTACAGGTCTAAAACCAGACATGGTATAGGCAAATTCATTTGGGGTGGAAACCGACCGAGGGTGGCAAGGAAGATATTACAATTGCATAGGACCATGGGGGGACAGGGGTTGCCTGATCTTTATCAATATTATTTGGCATGCCAGGTGATACTTGTGTGCACGTGGGCTAGATGTCACAGATCCTCGGGGAAATATGAGATCAAGGAGGGACAGGGACCCCCACGACCCTTGTTTTCACTGGTGCTATCTGACATTCCCTGTAATATATCAGGCCTCATACACAATTCCTGGGTGAAACATACAGCAACTACAATATATCAAGTGAGGGTTAAAATGGGCATAGAGGCTAAATTAGGCCCACTATCTTTAATACGGTACCACTCAGAATTTCTACCACCCAGACTGGACACTGGCTATGCAGCAAGGGACTCCAAAGGGTTAAGCAGATTCTTGCAATTCATGGAGGGGTGAGTATGTAAGTCATTTCAACAGTTAAAGGACACATTTCACTTGCCCAATATTGACTTATTTAGATATTTACAGGTCAGACACTTCATCAAAAGTGGCAACAATTAACTACTGATTAGCCGCCAAAAAAAAACCATGGGAAGAATTTATAGAAGGGATTGTTACAGTAAAGGTTAAAGTTTGGATAATCTCAGTTCTTTATGACAGACTGGAGGCACTAGAAATGACCCTTAATCTCAGTTCTTTATGACAGACTGGAGGCACTAGAAATGACCCTTCTACAGCATGTAAAAGAGCAGTGGGAGCAAGATTCCAGGAGACATATTCCTAATACAGACTGGGAGAGACACCTAAGGATAGGTTGGAGAGTCTCATCATCCCCTGGATGGAGAGAATTCTTCTGGAAAATTTTAATTTCTTACTTCCTCACTCCTACTGTAACCAAATATTTCCATACCTCCTATTCAGATGACTGTTGGTGCAAATGTGGGAGTATAGGTTCTCACTTCCATATTTTTGGGGCCTGCCCAATTTTAAGAGGCTTCTGGTCCAAAATATAGAATGCCACTAGGCAAATCCTTCAGACTGATATTCCAGATGAATTTACAGTTTGGGTTCTGGGTCTCCCAATAGCCATCCGACTTCCAGCCTCTTGCAGGAAATTAGCTCTGATTCTTATGGCAGTAACCATGAAATGCATAACTAATCGTTGGTTGAAGCCTGACCCACCTACCTTACAAAACAGGGTTGATAGGACTAACAATGTATGTGAAATAGAAAGGTTGACAGCCAAGCTTCAACTTAGACAGGAGAAATATATGAAAGTGTGGAGTCCCAGGGTGGGATAGGTAGCTGAAGTGCATGCTGCCTCACTTTAAGAGACATATGACAGGACGGCCCGTCGGCGCAGCAGTTAGATTTCAATCTGCGATGCTGGTGACCCGGGTTCAGGAATGGTTCATACTAAGGTTAAAAGAAAGAGCTAGTAGGCCAAAGCCCATAATGCTCCTATGCTAAGCCATAGAGTAGAATGTTAAGTCATACTCAGACATAATTAGCTTATCGAGACAATGTTTAAAAATCTCTTTAGTATTACTTGTTACTACATCAGATGGAAGTCTATTCCAAGGCCCAATAGTTCTTACAGAAAAGAAAAACTTACGATTATTATGTTTAAAGATTTACCAGTTAACTGGAGGACATGACCTCTAGTATTATGTATTGACTTAAAAGAAAATCCTAACTCAGTCATGATGTAGGGGTCATGAATAATGTCATATAGGAGGAAGGTCACCTCATGCGTCTGATAGTAAGAGGCATTAGTTTCAATGTATCCAACCTAAACTCATAAGATGAGGATTCGAGACCAGATATTTTTTTAGTGCATTTTAGCTGAACCCTTTCAAGAGAGTAACTATCTGATTTTTTAAAAGGACACCACAACTGTGAAGCATATTCAAGATGGGGACAGACATAGGACCTGAATAGGGGTAACAACACCTCCTGATCTCGAGATCTAATATTACGCAAAATAGACCAAATAATTTTATTAGATGTACTAATAACAGAATGCATATGCTTGGAATATGTTAAGTCATCTGAAATGTTTATACCCAAATCCTTCTCATCATTAGTGGCACACAATGGTAAATCGTCCAGAATATACTGGAAATTTAAATTATTAGAACCCAAATGCATTACTTTGCATTTTGTAGAGTTTAACTTCATGCCCCATTTATTAACCCAGGTACTAATAATATCAAGATCATGCTGAATACAAGATATTTGGTCTAAATTAGAACATGGTCCTCCAATCTTCACAACATCTGCATATTTAATTGTAAAAGAAAGGTTCAGGAATGGACCCAGGTTGCTGGAGGGCTGGCAAGGGGGACGAGGATAGAGCATCCAAAGACAGCTCTCCTTCTCCCATGTGGAGGGTGGGGATGCACCTCGGTGCCTGCTGGCCCCTAGCGGAGGCTAGAGGCACAGCAGGACATCAGACCCAGTACACAACAGGGGAGGGGCAGATAATCGGCATTTGCCATGATGTCACTATGCCACCCCAGGGGAGAAAAGCAAGGAAACAGCTCAGTGCCTGCCAGATGACAGCTGCCAAGTCCCCGGCACTGCCAAAGCCCTCCAGTGAGCCATCCCCCTCGCCTCAGCAGCATCCCAGAGCCTAACAGATAGTGTCAGGTAGCCCCACACTGGTGCATTCCCTTTTGGTGGAGGGGACCCGCCTGGCGACAGGATACGCGGGATACCAAGACAAATCTTGAGAAATGAGGGACAGAGGGAGACAGGACTTAAAGGTAAGGGTCAGTAGGGGTCAGCCTGGACCCAGGCGGACCTAAAGAAGTGGGGGCACTGGAGCTGCAGCAGGAAAAATAGATTAAAAAAAAGAGACATATGACCTGATAAATAAAATAAAAAAATAAAAAAATAAAATGGACCCAATAATGTATCAAGAAAATGTCACAGACAATGTGCTGTAATCCATGTAGCCTAAGCAAATGAATGGCTATAACAACTTAATTTACCGTGTGTATTATGTGCTTAAATGTCCAAGCTGTATGACTAAAATGCTTGAATAAAGCGGAGTTTAAAAAAAAAAAACAAGTGAGCAAAAGCAAGAGGAAAAGAGACTACTATGGTTCTCAAAAGAGGTGGCTGAAAAGGTAAAGGCTGAAAGGGTAGCATTCAGAAGGTATAAGGAGACACAGAGGGAGAAGGATAGAGAAGTGAATTAGGGAAACAGAAGGAAGCAGGGAAAGCAGTAAGGAGCACAAAGGGACAAACTGAAGAGAGAATAGCCTAGGAGATAACAAAAGGGGTCAATCTTTTTTTTAGGTACAGTATATCAGTGAAAAGAGGAAAATCAGAGGTGGGACTGTAAGGTTAAAAAGGGGAGGAGGGGACTGAGCAGAGGGGGGACCAGGAAAAGGCAGACATCCTGAACAAATATTTTGTTCAGGGTTCATAGAGTAAGCTGAAGGGGAGGGACCACAAAAAAGTTAAGCTTTGGAGGGAAGGGGTGGGCACTAGGCCCTTTTGGAAGCAAGAGTCCTGAAGGGACTTGCTAAACTGAAGGTGGCAAAGCAATGGGGCCAGATGAGGTGTATCCAAGGTTACTGAGAAAGCAAAGGGAAATACTGGCTGCACTTCTAACACTACTATTTAATAACTCACTGGAAGCAGGAGTGATTCTGGAGTACTGGAGGAGGGCAGATGTAGTGCCACGACAAAAAAGTGGTAGCAGGGAGGAAGCTGGCAATTATAGGCCAGTAAGCTTGACATCAATGGTTGGAAAGTTATTGGAATCACTGCTGAAGAAAAGGATTGTGGAATATCTTGAATACAATGGGTAATAAGGCCAGAGGCAGCACAGTTTCATAAAGGGGAGGTCATGTCAAATGAATCTGACAAATTACTTTGACTGGGTGACAAACGATTTAAATCAGGGTGGAGTGGTGGATGTGGCCTACCTATATTTAGTAAGGTTTTGACACTGTTTGGCATAGAAGACCAGTAAGCAAGCTGGGTAGGTTAGGAGTGAGTTCAAAGGTGATACACTGGATAAGGAATTGGTCAGGGGATAGGCAACATCGGGTGATGGTAAACGGAGTTAACTTCAAGAAAGGGAGGGTGACCAGCGGGTTGCCTCAGGGATCAGTGCTGGGACTGGTCCTCTTTAATGTCTTAATAAGAGACATTGCAGAGGAGCTAGAATGGAAGGTCTGCTTCGGGGATGACATCAAAATCTGGAGTAGGGTGGACACTCCAGGCATCAGTGTCATTTTGCCTGAATAATAGGGGTTGCAAAGTCCCATTTCAGCAGAATCATATGAGTTGACAAGCTCCCAACTCACCACATTCTACGTAAATAAATTCTAGGGAAATCTTGTTTTAGGGGGTTCCTAGAGGTTACAGTGAACATTATGGAGATTGCAAAGAAATCATAGGGTCACAACAGCAACACCTGGATACCCCTAAATGATACCCCTGACTCCGGGGGGGGGGTGTAAAAGATGAGCAGGGACCTGAGAAAACTAAAGGTGTGGTCAATAGTATAGCAGTTAGGTTTGGGTTTCAATGCACAAAAAGTGCAAAATAATGCACTTAGGGCACAGAAACTGAGGGGCAGAGTACAGAATGGGTGGAGTGGTATTGATGACCAGGAAGAAGGTGAGAGACCAGGGATTAGTCATATCGGATGACCTAAAGGTGGCCAGGCAGTGCAAGAAGGCAGTAAGGTGGGCTAGTGGGATGCCTGTATGCTTAGGGAGGGATATTACTAGCAGAAAGAGGGAGGTGGTGTTGCCTCTGTCTGTATACATCACTGGTAAGACCTCATCTAGTGTACTGTGTCATGTTCTGGAGACAATATCTCTGACTAGACATAGACATAGACAGAGTGGAGGCAATCCACAGGAGGGCAACTAAGATGGTACAGGGTCTACATTAAAAGTCCAAAGAGAAGAGACTAAAGGACCTCAATATTTACACCCTGGAACAGAGGAAGGAGAGGAGGAGCTATGATAGTGATCTTTAAATACCTCACAGGGGTAATAAAGGTACAGGACAGAAATATTTTTCAGAAGAAAAGGTGATCGAGAATAAGGGGACATGCTATGAAGTTGAAGAGGGATAGAGTCAGAAAAGATGTGAGGAAGTACTTCTTCCCAAAAACATAGAAACATAGAATTTGTTGGCAGATAAGGACCGCTTGACCCACCCAGTCTGCCCATTTCCCTACCTAATGGATAAGCTGCAGATGCTAGTTAACCAGCAGCCTACTTCTTCCTACCCCAACCCCCTAGAATTGCCTTATGACTGTCCATGCTTGTTTAAATTCCACCACTGTTTTTGACTCCAACCTCCTCCGGAAGGCTGTTCCATGCATTCACAACCCTCTCTGTGAAAAATACTTCCTTAAATTACCTCTGAGCCACACCCCTCTAGCTTCAAATTGTGCCCCTTGTTCTTGCAACATCTTTTTGAAAGATGCTACCCTCTTGGACTTTGTTGATTCCCTTGAGGTACTTGAAAGTTTCATCATGTCCCCTCTCCTCCTTTCCTCGAGGCTATACATATTAAGCTCCTTAAGTCTCTCTTCATATGTCTTCCGGTGCAGACCCTGCACCATTTTAGTAGCCCTCCTCTAGACAGCTTCCATCCTGTCTTTGCGGAGATTGGGTCTCCAGAACTGCACACAGTACTCCAGATGGGGTCTCACCAGCTGTCTGTACAGAGGGATAATAACTTCCTGTTTTCTACTGGTGATGCCTCTCCCTATGCATCCCAGTATCTCCCCAGCCCTCCTTGTTGCCCTCTGGATTCCTGGAACAGCCTTCCAGTAGAGCTGGTGGTGAAAACAGTAATGGGGTTCAAGAATGTATGGGACAAGCACAATGGAACCAGTGCTAGTGGAAAGGAAGGCAGGGAAGGGAGAAAGAGCTGTAGATCGTGCACAGTCTGTGGTAATAGTGTAGGGCTCTACGATGCCGGTTCAACAACTAAGTTGTCAACCGCCATCACAGCAATGGATTTATCTGACTGCAGACTCCTTGCTGTTTTCCATCAGAAGCTTTGCCTCCCATGCCCCCCAATCTCTTGGATTCTAACTCCGAGTCAGAGTTGGATGGGGAGGTGTAGGGCCTGGAGACAGAGCACCAGGGTCTTGGGAAGACTATTACAGTGAAAATGTTGATGTTGTCAGCATCAACGTTTTTGCTGTAATAGTGTCTCCATACAGGGGGAATACCATACTGTAGGTAGGGAGAAATGGATAGACTGGATGGGTCAAGCGGGCATCATCAGCTGTCAAATTCTATGTTTCGATGTTCTATGTAACTAATTTCATTGCTTCGAGAATAGAATCACTGAAAACATGTGAAGATTTTGGACAGTGAATAAGTAGCTCTAAATGGATTCAACCATATAATTATTTATTTTATTTAGAATTTCCACATGCTGGGATATATACACTTAAGCTATGTGTTTAGTTTTCAAGAGGATAGCAAGGGAACAGTTACAGCAACAGGGATTTACTAACATTCAATGACTGTAGCCTCTGACTGGGTGGTCCTTTAGGGCCCACTCAGGGAGATGAATATAGCCTCCAACTGGGTGGCACTCCAGTAACTTCTAATAGCTTTCTTAACTAGGAAGAGGGGGTAGTCATGCAGAGACAGCTTGCAGGATAATGGAGTAAACAAGTTTGTGAATCTTATCTCCCTTACCTCACATGCTTTTGGATACCACTCAATACAGCTCTCTAACAATATAGTTCTCAGACGCATTAAACTCTCTATGCCTGAGTAACACCACCCTACTTGACAGTGAAGAATCCTTAGGCAGTGGGCCATACAAATTACTCTCAGAGCAGCAGGTGGCATCATTCCAACCCCACATAGTAGTGGGAAAAAGTGCCTCCTGATCTCTCTTTTTTTAACCTTCACCCCGCCAGTTTAAGGCAGTGCCCTCTCATGGTTTTAATTCCACTAAGACTGAAGAGTCTCTCTGTAACTACCTTATTGATGCCTTTCAGATACTTTTTTTTTTTTATCACTACTGTATTTCTCCTTGCTCTGTACAGCCCCCATCTGACCAACTCCCCCAACCCATCCCCCGGAATTACCAGGGCTTACCTTACACCCAATCCGGGAGCGGTACCTGCAGAGAGTCGGTTGCCATCCTGCCACCGGTTGCCTTTTTCCATTTTTCTCCCCATTTTTTCCCCTGAGGACCCCAGGAGAAGGATTCATACAGCCTTTCCTTGTATGGCTTCTCATGCAACCCCCTCAACGTTTTCCATGGCCCTCCTCTGTACCACCTCCATTCTGTCAGTGTCCTTTCAGAAATGCAGCCTCCAGAACTGGACACAATACTCCAGGTGATGTCTCACCAGTGAGCGATACAATGGCATCACCATCTCCCTCCTATTGTTAGAAATCCATCTCCCAATGCACCCCAGTATCCTGCTAGCATTTCACACTGCTTTGTCACAGTGCTCAGCTACCCTGAGGCTGTCAGATATGATGACCCCAAGGTTTCTTACTTGCTTCATGACTGCAAACTCCACTCCCTCTATCCTATACACAGCCCCTGGGTTTTAGAGCCATAGTGCATAACCTTGCACTTTTTAGCATTGAAACCAGCTGCCACCCCCAGGCCATTCTTCTAGTTTCATCAGATCCCATTGCATTCTCTCCATTCCTTCCTGAGTGTTAACCCTGTTGCAGATGTTTGTATCATTCAAAAAGAGACACACCTGACCTTAAGCTCTTCCACAATGTCCACTTATGAAGTCATTGAAGAGGACCGGTCCAAGCACTGAACCCTGAGACACCCCACTAGTCACTCTCCTATCGCCTGAGTGGTTACCATTTACCACCAAACTTTGTCTCCTATCCCTTAACCAGTTTAATATCCAGCTTGTCACTTTCTTGCCCACCTCCAGGCTGCTTAGTTTCTTCACTATCCTCCTGTGTGACACATTGTTGAAAGCCTTACTGAAGTCTAGACAGGCTATGTCCACTGGTCTCCCTTGATCCACCTCTCTGGTAACCCAGTCAAAGAAATCTATGAGATTAGTTTGACATTACCTTCCTCCTGTGAAACCATGCTGCTGGTGGTCCTGCTGCCCTTTTGCCTCCAGGTGCTCCACAAGCCTCTCATTTAGTAGTATCTCCATTAATGTCCCCACCACTGATGTGAGATTGACTGGTCTATAGTTGCTAGCATCCTCCCTACTGCCACTTTTGTGCAGAGGGACCACACTGGTCCTCCTCTAATCCTCTGTAACTTCCCCATCTCCAGTTAAGTGCTAAAAAGTGCTGCCAGTGGGGTGGCCAGCGCTGTGCTGAGTTCCATTAGAACCCTTGGATGAAACCCATCTGGCCCCAATGCCTTATTCTCCTTTAAGGCTTCCAACCCTTCCAGACTCTCTCCACCGACAATGTACTGGTGTCCACTCACCCCTCTCTCTGTTGCCTACTGCAGCATGCCAGTCTTACCCCACCATCATCTACCGTGAAGACCGAACAGAAATAATCATTCAGTATTTCCATTTTCTCATGATCATCCTCTGCGTAGTCCCCCCCCACTCTCCTGCTTCTCACACCCCTTGTCGTCTTCTTTTCCCCACATACCTGAAGAAAGACTTGTCCCCTTTTTTGACCTCCTTAGTTATCTTCTCCTCTGGTAGTGCTTTAGCTGCCCTCACCCTCCTTTCTGCCTCCCTTTGCTTTGCCAGATATACCTCCCTTTCTTCATCCTTCTGGGTCTCCCTGTACTTTCTAAATGCTGTTTTCTTCCTTCAAATGGCATGCCATTGCCTGGGCTATACCCTCCTTAAATTTTTCTCCACTAAGACTCCACTCTTCCAAGCCAACCCAGTGGCGCTGAAGGTTGAGGTGCTGGATGCCACACCTTGCGCCATGCTTTCGACCTGGGCTAGGGAATGAACTCAGGCCACTAGGGGTCGGCTGAAGAGGGAGAGGATTGATCATCCAGAGGACAGCTCTCCTCTCCTGCGGTGGGTTGTGGGCTTTGCTCGGCTCCTTAGCAGCCCCCAATGGAGATCGGGGGTTCTACAGGAGCTGGTGTGATCCACGGGTGGAGCAGCAGTGGATATCAGCAGCGTGTGCCTGTGCAGATGTCATTGCACATCTGTGCTTCAGGGGCAACCTTAACAGAAGCACCCTGGAGATCCAGCGGAGATGAAGGAGACCCGGGGGCCCTGTCCACATCCCGCTGCTGGACCCAACCTCCTCATCTCTCTCATGCTGACCGGATCTCACTGCCGTCCCTCTAATTTCAGGAAGGCTGCCATGAGATGGTGGGCCCTCCCCCGGGGGGGGTGATCCAGGGGCTGTACGGACCGTGGGTTGAGAGGGAGACCGATGGAAGGGGTTTAAGGCTGGGAGTAGAGACAGTAGTCGAATGAGTACTCTGGAAGGATGCCCTGGATCTCCAGAACAAAAATAGAGTCTACAAGAAAAAAAAAAAAGACTCCACTTTTCTTCTGCCCCCCCGCCCAAAGTCATTCTCTGAGGTAACTTCTCATTTCTTTAAAATCTGCGCTCCTGAAGTTTAGGACCCTCATCTTAGTGTGTGTTTTTTCCCTGTCCTTTGCATATGCCAAACCACACAGTACAGTGATCACTTATACCCAGGGGACTACCTACTGTGATCTCAGCAATGCAGTCTCTGTTTGTAAGTACCAGGTCCAGCACTGCTCCATATCTAGTGGGTTCCAAAACCAGCTGCCTGAAAAATGCCCCTTGTGTGGAGTCAAAGATGCCCCAATCTACATCTGGCAGATTAAAGTCCTCCAAACACATATCCCTTACTGGCCATTTTACTAATGGCTTGCCCCAGGGCTCTGTCTAAATCCTTCCCCTGTGTCGGAGGCCTGTACACCACACCCATACAAATAATGGTCCCTGACCATCTCTAGGCTGACCCATAGTACCTCCAGCCCTTCTTTGTCCCCAAGTTGACCCTGAATCACAGTAGCTCTTATACTCGCCTTCACATATAGAACAACCCCAGCGCCTTTTCACCCTTACCTATCCTTCTAGAATATGATGCTGCTAGGGATGGCCACTTCCCAGCTGTGGTTGCCCTTGCACCATGATTCTGTTATGTGTATGTAGTGGCATTATATCCCCCTCCCACCTGCTAGAGGCAATACACAGAATTTTATTGGCTTTGGCTGCCACCTTACTGCAAAGTGCAGAGTACTTGAAGTCACTAGTGATAGTCACCCCCAGGTAATTTCCTTACTCTGAGACAGTAACCTGGACCTCCCCTAGGGTGCACTCCATCCTCAGGTTTCTATCACCTATGTGCATGACCCTGCACTTCATAGCATTTAACCGGAGTTGCAAAGTTCAAAGAGGCTTATTATTTGCTTAAATTCAATTTAATTCAATTTATTTGAGCACAGTGGCTCTAGGTTACATAGAAACATAGAAACATAGAATTTGATGGCAGATAAGGACCGCTTGGCCCACCCAGTCTGCCCATTTCCGTACCTACTGGATAAGCTGCAAATCCTAGTTAACCAGCAGCCTACTTCTTCCTACCCCAACCCCCTAGAATTGCCTTATGACTGTCCCATGCGTGCTTGAATTCCACCCTGTTTTGACTCCCAACCTCCTCAGGCCGTTCCATGCATTCACAGCCCTCTCTGTGAAAAAATACCTTCAAATGCCTAGGCCGCCCCCCTCTATCTTCAAATTGTGCTCTCTTGTTCTTGACACCTCTTTTTTGAAAGATGCTACCCTCTTGGACTTTGTTGATTCCTTGAGGTACTTGAATGTTTCTATCATGTCCCCCCCTCCTTTCCTCGAGCTATACATATTAAGCTCCTTAAGTCTCTCTTATATGTCTTCTGGTGCAGACCCTGCCATTTAGTTGCCCTTCTCTGGACAGCTTCCATCCTGTCTATGTCTTTGCGGAGATTGGGTCTCCAGAACTGCACACAGTACTCCAGATGGGGTCTCACCAGCTGTCTGTACAGAGGGATAATAACTTCCTGTTTTCTACTGGTGATGCCTCTCCCTATGTATTCCAGTATCCTCCAGCCCTCTTTGCTGCCCTCTCGCATTGCTTGCCCACCTTTAGGTCATCTGATATGACTACCCCCAGGTCCCTTTCCATTTTTGTTGTTGTTAGTATCTCACCCCCATTGTGTACTCTTCCCCTGGGTTTTTGTTTCCAAGGTGCATTACCTTGCACTTCTTAGCATTGAATCTAAGCTGCCATACATTTGACCATTCTCTAACCTTGCCAAGTCCCTTCTCATCCTTTCCACCCCACCCTGTGCATCAACTCTGTTGCAGATCTTTGTGTCATCTGCAAAGAGACATACTTTCCTTCCAGTCCTTCTGCAATGTCGCCTTAAAGACATTGAAGAGGACTGGTCCTATCTGAACCCTGCGTTGCCCACTAGTAACCTCCTTTCTTCTGAGTGGACTCCATTTACTATTACTCTCATCCTATTCTCCAGCCAATTCTTTACCCAAGCTGTCATCTTGGGACCCACTCCCAGGCTGGCTAACTTGTATATTAATCTTTTTGTGGCACTGTGTCAAATGCCTTGCTAAAGTCTAGGTAGGCCATGTCCACAGCCCCTTCCTGATCTACTCCTTTGGTCACCCAGTCAAAGAAATCTATCAGATTTGTCTGGCATGACCTTCCCACTGTGAATCCATGCTGCCTTGGGTCCTGTGCCCCTCTGGCCTCTAGATACTCGACAATTCTTTCCTTCAGAAGTGATTCCATCATTTTCCCTATCACTGAGGTTAAACTAACAGGTCTGTAGTTTCCTGCTTCTGCCTTGCTCCCACTTTTGTGAAGGGGAATCACATCTGCCCTCCTCCAGTCCTCGGGTACCACCCCATCTTCCCATGATTTGTTAAAAAGGGTAGTCAGTGGTGTCAGTAGTTCTACCCTTAGCTCTTTTAGAATTCTGCGATGAATCCCATCAGGCCCCATTGCTTTGTCCACCTTCAGTTTTAAGAGTTCTTTCAGAACCCTTTCTTCTGTAAATGGGCTGGTATCAACTTCTGTATCAGAGTGTTACTACTGTTTGTTTATATACCTCCCCTCTTCATTTGTAAATACTGAGCAAAAATATTTGTTTAGTATCTCTGCCTTTTCACAGTCTCCTCTGCCCACCCTCCCTCCCCTTTTTAAGCCTCACTATCCCTCCCTTGGTCTTCCTTCACTCCCTGATGTACCTATAAAAGGTTTTATCCCTCTTCTTAACTGAGTTGGCTATCTTTTCCTCAGTTTGGGCCTTTGCTGTTCTGACTGCCTTCCCAGCCTCCTTTTGCTTTAACTGCTACAGTTTTCTGTCCTACTCCTTCTGCGATTCCTTGTACTTCCTGAATGCTTTCTTTTTCTCTTGAACCTTCACTGCCACTTCCTTTGAGAACCATAGTGGTTTCTTACATCGTTTTGTTTTGTTTATTTGCTTCACACAAAGGCTTGTTACCTCTGTAATGGCAGTTTTATTATTCCCCATTGTTCTTCCACCCCTCCTTCCTGCCCATTTGCTAATGCATTCCTTAGGCACTCACCCATTTTGGCAAAGTCAGCCCTCCTAAAGTCCAGTACTTTTGTCTTTGTATGGCTTGACTCTATTGCTGTGTTTATTGTGAACCATACTGTTCGATGGTCGCTAGTTCACAGATGGCTACCCACTTCCACATCTGTGATCCTCTCTCCATCTCCATTTGAGAGAATCAAGTCTAATATTGCTCCCTCTCGAGTGGGCTCCAGTACTAGTTGTCTAAGGCATGCCCCCTGTAGGGCATCTAGAATAACTGCACTCTTCGAAGTGGCAGCTGCAACTGCACTCCAGTTAACATCTGGCAAATTCAGATCACCCATCAGCAATATTTCCCCTTTTCTGCCATTCTAAGTATACTTTCTATCATTTCTTTGTCCATTTCCTCCCCCTGAGAAGGGGGTCTGCATACAGTCCCTGTGCGGATTGTGGTGCCATTGCCTGTCTCCAAATTTACCCACAGTGCTTCTTCTCCTCCCTGTTTACCCTTTTGTTCTGTTGCTTTTATTCCTTTCCTTATGTAAAGAACTACTCCTCCTCCTCTTTTACCCTCCCTGTCCCTCCTGTAGATAGTGTATCCTGGTATGTTTATGTCCCAGTCATGGCTTTGTGTGTACCATGTTTCTGTGACTGCCAAGATATCCAGTTGTTCCTCCTCCATCAAAGCCACTAATTCAGGAAGCTTGTTACCCAGACTACGGGCATTGGTACTCATTGCTCTCCATTTTTTGATGGCTTTACCTTCTGTTGCAGCATCCCCCACTGACCGTTCTACCTCAGTCTTTTTCTCATTTAGTACCCTGTTTTGTAGGGAGAGGCTGGGATTTTCCTGCTGCTTGTCAGTGCCTCCCCCTTTGACTAGTTTAAAGGCTTGCAAATGAAGCATTTAAACTGATTGCTCAAAAGACTTGTTCCCTTCCTGGACAGATGCAGACCATCCTGCCAGTATAGGCTGGTGTCCCTCCAGGTGGAACCCCAGTCCCCAATGAAGCCAAACCCCTGTGCTCCACACCATTTTTTCAACCATTCATTAAACTGCATGGTGCTAATTACCCTCACCTCCCCCATGCCTTTGACAGGCAGCACCTCTGAGAAGGATACTGTGTGTGCTACTTGTCTTAGGCCCCTCCCCAACTCTGCAATGTCCTCCTGCACTGCTCTAATCTTATGATGAGCCAAGTCATTTGTCCCTAGGTGGACAATTACGTCCAGCTCAGACTCCCTTGCAGCTGTTCTCGTGATCCTAAGGATGCGCTTCCTGTCCCTCCAAGCCATGGCACCAGGCAGGCACCTTACTTCAGTTTTCCCAGCTCCCCCCAGTTCTACACCCCTAATAATTGAGTCCCCCACCAGGAGCTGCTTCCTTTCCCTATGGTGTCCTCTGCCTCCTTCCTGTGGACCTCCCTTGTGACAGTTGTCATCAGTCTTCTCTCTGGGGTGCATCCATGGGGAGCTATGCTCCCCAGAATGGTGTATGGATTGTGGAGTGGAACAATTGACTGGGTGTGCCTCTGTTCCACCATCCTCACCTCCCTGAGCCCACTGTGGTCCAACTGCTGTGCTTTCTTCGCAACCTCTGAGGTAGTGGTGGTGGCTTAGTGCTCTCTGGATGGGGAGGTCCCTTCCTACTGTCCAGTGTGGCCTGGGGGAAGGTTTCCTTACTACTGTCCAGTGTGGCCTGAAGACTGGCAACTTCTTCCCTCAGGGCAGATAGTTGTTTGCAAATAGGGCAGCATCTCAGCCTCCAGAAAGACTCCCGGAAGACTGCTGCCCCACAGCCATTACATTGCACTACTCCCCACATGTTTATCTACTTTTTGTGTGTGTGTGTGTGTGTGTGTGTGTGTGTGTGTGTGTGCATGCACATGTGTGATTGGTTATATAGAAATATATATATTATACAATGTGTATGCTTATATTGTCAGTGCAGTGTGCTAGAGGGGATATGACAGTGAAATGCACCTTGCACTCTTGAGGAAATGATGTCAGAACCTCAGGTATAAAGGAACTATTTCCAGGAGTGGGTGGGGTGAGGGTGGGAAGGGTTGGGCCTAAACTGTGCCCTCACAAAACAATCAGCTAAAAGCTCTCACCCACCGCTGCAATGAGTGCCTTCCTGTCAGCAAGATACCCTACACAACAATTTGACAGAGAAAGTACCCTGCTAATCAAACAGAAAAATCCAGACATCCAAGTCAGACACAGGTAAACCTCCCCAGCCCCAAAACAGCCTGGTGGTTTGTTCGCCTCAAAGGAAAATCAAATATGCAGTTATTTCAGCCCTTCTGAAGATGCTGACAAGATAAGCAGTTTTGAAAACCCCCTTCCTGAATTACAAACTAAAATAATTGTTGCTACCGGTCAAATCTACACAGCTCTCCCCAGCACTTCACCTTCTAATTAAGGCTTCATTAGCGGGCAAGTAGCAACTTAGAGCCACAGTTGTTGATTTTGGGGCTTGCAACCTCTGATTTTCACCCTCCATTGGCAGTTGAGTACAGGAGCTCGCCTTTGGAACCTTCATGGGCTTGGCCAGCCAGACTGATTTATCCACCTCCTTAACTTTTTCCTGGTATTCCTCCCTGTCTTTCTCCTTAAGGATTCTGTTACATGAGGTCCCTGCACCCTAATTGGTACCTCCAGAGGTACACCGCCGACAGCTAGTATTTAGGTATATGTTATACTAACATATAGGGCTGAGGGCATCTACTGTATAAGAGTAGATGTCAGGATATGTATGCATATAATTGTTATACACTTTACTTCCCAATATATACAGTACATGTATTTCTTGCTTACAAGATGTTAGGACACCTGTGTCCCTGTAATGATTATGATATGTAAGTCGGAATTGCCATCTTCTGATGATTTGTATTACACACGGCTATGTAGAAACTGTACCTCTTTGCTTCCACAAAGTGATGACTATAACAAAATTGTATAATGTTATCTAAGACTGTGGAGCCACCTGTAATTTAGCCAATAGGGCTCATCTCTGTAACTAGAAATGTTTCTATTTTGCAGTAACCATGGTAATTATCTTAGGTATATAATGTAAGACATTACGTCTTCTACCTCGGAGACCCCAGGAGATATGGAGATTCCTCGATGTATAGGGAACACTTAGCATTGGCTCCTAGTTCATAATGGTAAGAACTACTTAGAGCAACTGCGATTTTCCTTTTGGTAGTACTAAACAAGCTTTATTACTCTTATGCAACGTGTCTATGATTCCTTGCATTCCCATCATTGCCAAGAACCTGAGAAGTGAGATTTAGACCTCCTGGCAATCCTCTTGTACTTCCTATAAGCAGTCCTCCAATTTACCTGGGCTACCTACATGCTAAGCCTAGGCACTTTGGCTCTAGACATTTTCTCTTTCATCTTGACACAAACTGTGGCAACCACTATCCCATCTCTGATGATGGATCAAATCTGATTTGCACCCATCCCCTCACTGAGGCTAGCGAGATGTCCCCTAACAGTCCTCCCATCTTCTTGAAATCTGTCTTTTTGAAGTCTGGGGCCATAGTCTTGGTGTTTGCCTTCTTCCTCCCCATGTCCACCCCGAATAAAACTATATGATGGTTGCTCCCTCCAAGGGGCTTCTCAAATGGAATGTCCTATATATGGTCCCCATTACTACCAGGTCCAGAATGGCTCCCTCCTTAGTAGGCTCAGTATCACCTGGATCTGGGATGCACTCTAAACTGCATTTAAGATTAATAGTACCCTTATAACATCCCACGGCTCATTATCCCAACACTCACCTGCCCGGTCAATATTGCCCAACAGGTGTAGTATCCCGACACTGTCAATCGCAGTGGCTTCATGCCCGATGATGTTAAGGAAGGGGTAAGGAAGCGGATGTGATGGGTTGCTACCTTACCCCTGGTGATGCTGCTGAAAGCAGCATCAGATCCAGAAGCTGGTCGAGCTGCCTGGTGGTGTGGAGGGCTAAACCACTGGCAGCTTGGCCAGCCTACCCTGGGAGGCTCAGGTTCTGGTCCAGGCTATGGACCTTTAGGAATTTTGCCCCTGTAACTAATATATTTTTACTCCAAGGTCCGCTCCCCCTCTGAGATTTTTATACTAGTTACTGGAGGTGTAGGGGCCAAAACCCCCCACATGGGGAGTACGGGGTGTGAACCCCACCATATTGAGGTGTTTTTGTGGTAGTAGGATGCCCGACATTGTATTGTTGGGCATCTGAGTCATTTGGGATTTCTGCTTTTGGGACCATAAACTCAGCATTTAAGCATTGGGATACAGAGTTTCAGTCTACCATAATATATCCAGGTTAACTGAGTCCTGGTGGAGGCTGTGGCTAGAATCTGCCAATGTATCTTGGGCAGATTGAAGTTACTACCTGTCATTGTCACAAACACACTCAGCAGGTCAGACCCTCTGCTCCCACAGTGCCAACCTCAGAGTGCAATAGTGTGAACAGGTAACAGACAGGGTAACACTCCTGTCTGCTTTTGGGTCCAAATCATCTTTAGTCACAAGTTCTGGGGGGATTCAAACTGTGAATCGCATGCTAGCGTACCCAATGTACAGGCTTAGATATGTACCCTCTTCGGGGGATTGCAATAAAATCTTTTACCAGAGGCACCAAGCCAGGCTTCCCAAAATGAACCCTTAAAACTCTATAAAAGACCTTAGGTATATTCTTACCTTTTCCCAGTTTGGTAACACCGTCAAACTTTTGAACAGTTTTTGTCAGTCTTAACCCTCTATACATCATGTGCAAAAAAGAACTGTCAGACCCAGGCAGTCTTTCACAATAAAGGGTACTTTACTAAAAGATGATAAAAACATGAAAAATGTTAACACAGAACAATATATCAAAGAGCATACAATCACTTAAAAGAACAAGAGAAAAGTACAAAACAAAAACTCCTACCAACATACAGTAAGACTTTTTCTAACGTATTACCTCTAAGTACTTATCAGAGAGATGTGTCTTTCTAGAGTCCCAGAATAATATGTCATATTCCCCAGTTACAAGGATACATTTCAACTCCATCTCCCCACCCCCTTGGTAAGTCATCTAGCTCCTCCTTTTTAGATATATAAAAAAATACAAACATGATGTCTTATTAGGTGATATGTTAAATAATGTTACATAGGAAGGAAATGCACTTCCTAAATATGACTCCTTAATTAAACATTTTCTCTTTGATCTTATGTGGGTTCCTGTTCCCAAGGCAGATTGAAAGGGTTTTTTCAACTCTGCAGTTTGTTACCTAGATGCAAGATAGCCCTGTACTGTCCTGTAATAAAATGGATATTTAGCTTCCCAACTTCAAAGCATGTCTTAAAAAGGCCATAAAATGCAATTTCTCAAGGAAGTTAAATACATTACAGAGATCTCCCAGTCAGTTTAATATACCTCTTGTAGTTTCACTGAAACTTGGGGGGGGGGGCACCCATGGAGCACAGGCTGTCTTACGTGAGACAATCACATTCTATATTTTTATATTACAAATAGCATACAATAATCATAACCAGCTGGCCAAGCGTCACACTCCTCCCCACCTAGACTGAATTTGTGAGCTCTATCCACTGCATGTGATGAGCTTCCCATGTCAGTTCACTCCTCATAAAAACACGACAGGTCTGTGTTCTGATTGGTCGCTCCAGCCCTATGTAAGTTTGTCATGTCATACCCTTTCAAAGCAAGACTCCATCTTAATTGTCTACCATTAGTTTTTCCCATTTGGGTCAGCCAAACCAGGGGGTTGTGATCAGTTTGTACCTCAAAATGCTGCTCATATAAGTTTTACTATAACTTCTTTAGGGTCCACACTATGGCAAGACACTGTTTTTCCACAGAAGAGTAAGCCTGCTCTCTGAGAAGTAAATTTTTACTCAGGTACACTTCAGGGTGATCTTTCCCTTGGTTGGATGTCTGACTCAGTACTGCCCCAATACCCATGTCTGAGGCATCAGTCTGGACTAGAAAGGGTCTGCTATAGTCAGGACTTGTCAATACAGGAGCACTGCACAGTGCCTCCTTCAGTCTGGTAATGGCTTTTTCACAGGCTGGTTCCCAACTAATTTTCTTAGGCACCGTTTTTTTTACCAGGTCAGATAGAGGAGCAGTTAGGGCACTGTAATTGGGTACAAATTTCCTATAGTACCCTGCTGCCCCTAGAAAATTCCTGACCTGCTTCTGCATCTCTGTTCTGAGCCATGTCTTGATCACCTCTATTTTTACTTGGTTAGGACGGAGCTGTCCCCTGCCTACAAACTTGCCTGAGGTATGCCACTTCAGCTATGGCTACCTGACACTTATCAGCTTTGACAGTGAGCCTAACCCTCTGTATCATGCCCAGCACTTACCTAAGGTGGGAAAGGTGTTCCTCCCAGCTGGCACTAAAGATGGCAATGTCATCCAGGAATGCCACAACGTACTTCTCAGCACCATTTAACACCTGGTTCACCAACCTTTGGAAAGTGGCCAGGGCAGTCTTCATTCTGAAAGGCATTACTTTAAATTCAAATAAGCCTATCGGAGTGATGAAGGCCGACCTCTCCCTAGCTCTGTCAGTTAACTCTGCCTGCCTATACCCCTTTGTCAGGTCAGTAGCTGTAAGGTATGTCGCCCCTCCCAACTTGTCCAGGAGTTCATCCATCTAGGGCATCGGGTGGGCATCTGACTTCATGACTGCACTCAGTCCATGATAGTCCACACAGAAATGAGTAAAGCCATTTGACTTGGGCACAAGGACTACGGGTGAGGCCCAGGGGCTGTGGGATCTCTGGATTACCCCTAAATCCAGCATCTCCTCCACCTCCCTCCTAATGTCCCTTTGGACAGCCTCTGACACCCAATATGCTGTCCACCGAATGAGTGTCTGTGTCCTTGTCTCTACATTGTGTGTTTCTAAGGGGGTTAGTCCAGGCTTGGTGCTAAACAATGGGGCAAAGTCTGCTAGAACTTCCCTTACTTCCTGGATCTTGTCCAGGGCCAGCAGGGGTGACAGTTTAACTGCTTCCACATAGGACTCTTGCTTGCTTTCTTCCTGCAAGTCCAGAAGGGGGTCTCCATCTTCCGTCCCCTCCCGAGGACTACATACTGCAAACACCATGTCAGCCCTATTAGCATATGACTTCATCATGTTGACATGGTACATTCTTTCTGTATGTCTTCTGTCAGGTAACTCTATGATATAGTTCATGTCATTTACCTTTCTGATTACTTTGTATGGTCCTGCCCACTCAGCTTGCAGCTTGTCTTTCCAGACTGGGATAAGGACCATGACTTCCTGACCCCCTGTGTATGAGCGAGTTCTGGCTCTGCAGTCATACCACACTTTTTGTTTCTGTTGGGCAGCTGCCAGGTTGCTCTGGGCTGTCCCCATAAGCTCCTTCAGCCTTTCCCTAAACCTAAGGACTTAATCCACTATAGGAGTGCCCTGGGTGGTGTGCTTGCCTTCCCAGTCCTCCCTGATCAAGTCTAGGGGCTCACATACATAGCATCCATATAAGAGCTCAAAGGGGGAAACCCTGTTGACACTTGGGGCACCTCCCTGTATGCAAACAACAGGTAAGGAATGTATTTCTCCCAGTCCCTCCCATGCCGTTCAGCAAACATTTGGAGCATTGATTTCAGGGTAATGTTAAATCTTTCCACAAGCTCATTGGCTTGTGGGTGATAAAATGTCATGCACCTCTGCACCACCCCATACTTCTCCCACAAACATTTGATAAAATGTCGTGCACCTCTACACCACACCATACTTCTCCCACAAACATTTCATCAGGTCCGACATGAAGGAACCCCCTTGATTGGTGATAACCTCCTGTGGAAACCCAACATGGGAGAAAATCCCAAATAAGGCATCTGCCACTTTGTCTGTTCTCAGTGAGGATAGGGTGACTGCCTCTGGATACTAGGTGGCATAATCTACCACAGTCAGGATGAACCTCTTCCCGGAGGAGCTTGGGGTATTTAAAGGCCCCATAATATTCATTCCCACCCTCAGAAATGGCTCCTCCACTATGGGCAATGGAATTATGGCAGCTTGGGTGCTCTTACCTGCTTTCCCTGTTTCTTGGCACCAGTGACAAGACCTGCAATACTCCTTCACCTGCTGGGTGAAGTTGGCCCATAGAAATTCTGGGCCAACCGCTGCGTAGTGCACGCAATTACCAGATGACCAGACATGGGAATATCATGTGCAATCTTCAGCAACTGCTCACGGTACCCCTGGGGAATGACAAGCTGCTTGCCTATCACCCCTCCCTTTGTCTGCACAGCCTGAGTATACATCAGTCCATTTTCCCAATAAACTTTATGTTTACTGTCACCTCCCTGTACTCCATCAGAGTCTGCCCAAGCTCTCAGCTTCTCTAGACTAGGGTCACTTTTCTGAGCAGCTGCAAACTCCTTACACATTCCCAAGGCATGAGACAGGTCCCCTTCAGTCTCTAATCTAGGGTCGGTAGCACTAGCATCAGGGCACTCAGGATCACTGTCATCCCTAACCCTCTGACAATGGGTCACCTCTCCTTCTTCGGAGTAACCCTCCATAGCTGTGTGGTTAACTGCTACTGGGGAAATTTCTATCACCTTTACACTAGTCTCCATATGAGGAGACATAGGCTGGGGAATTAGCCTCCCAGTGTTTCCACAATGGCTTCTATGGGGTCCATGGAACTACAATTTTCCCTTGCCATTTGGCTATGGGTAACTGCACACACCATTCCTTGTTTGAGACTGTTGCCAAGGATGATGTCAACTGCTAAAGTTTTGGCTACAGCCACCTGTTGCACAGTTCCCCCTGTTTCGCCCCAGTCTAGGAGAACACTAGCAAGTGACAATGTGGTCTCCTCACCAGTGAACCCTTGCACAGTTACAAATTCATTGGGTATAAGCTGACCAGGCTCTACCTGCTCCCCTTTTAACAACGTCAGGAATGCCTCTGTGTCTCTTAACCCTTGTGTCTGTACACCATTCACTGTGACTGGGTGCATGTGTTCACTCATGTTCACAGGCATGCTTCCAGGGACACACAAACAACCCACTTCTTTCCTAGCCCCATGATGCGTACTGCTCATCCTTTTGGGACACTGTCTGGCAATATGCACAGTTTCTTTACAAACCCAACATTTGTTTCTTTTCTGAAAGAAATCTTTTCTTTGAAACGTGGGTCTAACTGATTTTGGTGGAGGCAGTGAGGGTTTTAGCTGCCCTGAAGGTGCACTTTTCCCTTTCTGCACTGCCACACCCACCCCATTCGCTCTCAGAGCAGGTCTGCTCTTGGCATAGCGGTCCAAGAGTTCAGCAGCCTCTTGCACTGTTTTGGGATCTCGGTCCTCCAGCCAGGTTTTTAGCACTGCTGGGCAAGCCCCAAAAAACTGTTCTAACAAAACAGCATTTTCAATTTTATCTACAGTTTGCTTCAATTCCTTCCCACCAATGTTTTAAAAACTGATATTGTTTCATGGCTAGCTCCTCACAGCTCATATCAGGGCTTCTCCTGAGCTTATGAAATGTATCTCTATATGCTTCTGCAGTTAAATCAAACATTTTTAAAAGTGCATCTTTAAGTTTGCTGTAATCGTTACTGTTCTCACTGTCCTTTTGACCCAATGCATCCCGAGCTAATCCAGTAAGTAGTGGGGATAGCTAGAAGCTCCAGGACCCTCTAGGAATGTGTGCCTGAATACAAACTTTTTCAAAGGAATTTAAAAAGGCATCCATTTCCTCCCCCTCTTTAAATTCAGCTATCAATTTGGAATTTAATTTGTAACCCGGTCCTGTAGTTCCAGTTACACCCAAGCCACTTACCTGCTCTGCTGTTGGTGGTTGGAGTTGTAGCTTCTCCAGTTCATGTTGCCTCTGGCACTCACACTATTCACGGTCAGCCTCCCGCTGTTCCCTGTCAGCCTCTTGCTGCTCTCACTCCCTTTTCTCCTCTGCAGCTCACTGGTGCTCACACTCTTCATGGTCAGCTTCTCGCTGTTCTCACTCCCTCATCTTCTCTGCAGCTTGTTTCTCTCACTCAGCGTCTCTCTGGAACTTAGGCTCCATTCTGCGCAACTCAGTCTGCAGCCTGACTGCTTCTGGTTCCAGAATGCTGATGATCTCCCCCTGCTGCTGTGGCCCTTGGCTTGTACTTGCCCTGCTTTCCTCCTCACCGGATCTGGACACTGCACTGGCCGCTGACCCCTTCACACCCAAGGTTTGGTCCCTTACAGTCACAGTCTGTGACTCGATGCTCTAGGCATCTGCTGCCATCAGAGCATCCATGAGGTTCTGCTTGGTGGCTCTTGCCTCATGCAGGACTCCTCTGTCCTGGCACAACTGCCTCAAGTAGTCTGCAGTGTACCAGCTGTAGTTTCTAAGCCATCTTCTTCCCTAACTATGGCTACTCTAACTTGCACTTTAAAAAAAAAATAAAACAGGAAGGAACTTGACTGTAAGCAAAATTATATAGTTCTGCTTCCTTTTTAAAAATAAATCACTGCCTTATTTTGCAAGTGAGCTGTACAGTATTAAGCTGACACACCGAACAGTTAAAGCTTGTGTTACCAAATTTATCTACACTGCTGTCAACCAAATCTGTCACAAGCATACTCAGCAGGTCAGACCCTCTGCTCCCACAGTGCCAACTTCAGAGCACAATAGTGTGAACAGGTAACAGACAGGGTAACACTCCTGTCTGCTTTTGGGTCCAAATCACCTTTAGTCTCAAGTTCTGGAGGGATTCAAACTGTGAACCTTATGCTAGCGTACCTAATGTACAGGCTCAGATACATATCCTCTTTGGGGGATTGCGGTACCATCTTTCACCAGGGGCACCAAGCCAGGCTTCCCACAATGAACCCTTAAAACTCTATAAAAGACCTTAGGTATTTTCTTACCTTTTCCCAGTTTGGTAACACCATCAAGCTTTTGAACAGTTTTTGTCAGTCTTAACCCTCTATACATCACATGCAAAAAAGAACTGTCAGACCCAGGCAGTCTTTCAAAATAAAGGGTACTTTACTAAAAGATAATAACAACATGAGAAATGTTAACACATAACAATATATCAAAGAGCATACAATCACTTAAAAGAACAAGAGAAAAGTACAAAACAAAAACTCCTACCAACATACAGTTAGACTTTTTCTATCTAATGTATTACCTCTAAGTGCTTATCAGAGAGATGTGTCTTTCTAGAGTCCCAAAATAATATGTCATATTCCCCAGTTACAAGGATACATTTCAACTCCATCTCCCCACCCCCTTGGTGAGTCATCTAGCTCCTCCTTTTTAGATATATAAAAAAATACAAACATGAAGTCTTATTAGGTGATATGTTAAATAATGTCACATAGGAAGGAAATGCACTTCCTAAATATGACTCCTTAATTAAACATTTTCTCTTTGATCTTGTGTGGTTTCCTGTTCCCAAGGCAGATTCAAAGGGTTTTTCAACTCTGCAGTTTGTCACCTAGATGCCAGATAGCCCTATCCTGTCCTGTAATAAAATGGATATTTAGCTTCCCAACTTCAAAGCATGTCATAAAAATGCCATAAAATGCAATTTCTTGAGGAAGTTAATTACATTACAGAGAATTCCTGGTCAATTTAATATATCTCTTGTAGCTTCACTGAAACGTGTGGGGGGGGCACCCATGGAACATAGGCTGTCTTATGTGAGACATAAACTATATACTATATTTTTATATTACAAATAGCATACAATAATCATAACCAGCTGGCCAAGCATCACAGTCATCACCTCCCTTTTACTAACAGCTGCCCTGATTATGGACCCCAGCTCCTAATCCCTCTCTTCCTTCTCATTGTTAGGTGGTCTGTATACTACCCCCAACGTTACCTTCCCCCCTAGTAGTTTGCAGTTGCACACACAGTACTTCTTCCTTCACCTCCTCTGCCTCTTCCCTCATACTAATCATTCCCTCCCTTGCATATATCTCTATCCCCTCCTTTCCTATGTCTCTATCTCTTCTATACAACTTGTACCCAGGAATAGAGAAGTCCAAGTCGCGATTCAATGTCTCCCAAGTTTCAGTGACTGCTGCAATGTCCACCTTTATCTCTGTCATGAATGACTGTCATCCATTTTATTCCTAAGGCTTCATGCATTTAGGGACACCACCCTCCACCATAACTCTGTGTCTCTCTTCCTTTCAGCTTGGGTACACCTCCCTTGCTCACCACTGCCTACACTACCTGCCCCCTCCACCTCTCATCCCCCCAATTTGCACTCAAATCCTCTGGTTTCCTTCCCTCTGTGTTTTCTCATGTATTTTACCCTACCCCCTGAAGCCCCCCTCCTCTCTGTTCCTTGCCAATTTGTTCACCCTCTTTATTCCATAATCTGTTTCCAGCTCAACCTACTCGGTCTTGGGGAACAAGCTCTCTTCTAAGATGCAGCCTATATTGTGGGTAGAGGGTATTGTCATTCCAGGTCCCCTCCTAGCTCCCAGTGCAAACCCACTCCACTCCCAGCACTTCTGCCATTATCTCTTCCAGCCCCCCACCTGTCTAATCTTCCTCAAGACCCCTCCCTGAACTGGACCCCTTTCGCTACCATGGTCTTCCCTTCTTCATCCTCGTCAATGGGAGGAATCTACACCACATTTAAGAAACACTGGATATTTTTGAGGAAGTGTGTGTGTTCTACCAGCTAATAATATCTTTTGCAATTTTGCACTTTACTAGTGTAAACTAACTAGTACTAATAGTCTACCATTGTAGACTTTGTACCAGATGCACTGTATGAAGTCATACGCTTTGCCAGACCACTTGCACTTCAATCAATGTGTCACAACTGTGATATAGGATATATGATTCTGTGCAGTATGTAAGAGCTCTTGTGCAATTTAACTCAAGTATGACAGGAAAAACACAGCTCTCAATGGTGCAGGTGAGGTGCTGACTGTAGGCTTGGCTAGCCCCAACAACCAGAGAAACAAAACCAGTCACACACCAGAGGTACTGTATTGGATCAAAGCAGGCAGATTTCCAAACCAGGATGAATCATTGCAAAGTTTTAGTGTGTAATAACACACAACAGTGGCGATCCAACACGAACAAGTAAAACACAACTGGGAACTATTACCCAGATGCCTTGGTGTTTCACTCATTAGAGCTTTGTCAGGAGGCAACCACCTGGGGAACCCAGGACCCTTAAATAATTTGAAGTGTATGACATCATCAACGTTGATTAATTTAAAAATAAAGCCAAGTCCCATATGACAAAATAATGAAAACTTATGTAAATAAAAATGTATATTTGTTGTTAAGCAAAACATAACGGTCAGCTTATTATAGTTCACAAAATAAAGAAAAACAAAGTTTTTGAAACAATTGAATTAAGGTAAAGCAGGAGTCATGAGCTAAATTGTTAGAAACACTGGTACAGGAAGGTCCTTTGCTCGCCACACCTCCGAGCTAGAAAAGGAGAAGAAGAGAAAAGAAGTGAAAAATAGAATGCATATTTTGTATTATTTATGTAACCTCAAAATTTTAAAATACAGATACTGTAATCAAACACTTAAAGGCATAAGAGGGATATGTAAGGGCTATATGGCTAGTGAAGGAGCAGAGAATGTGGAGGGGAAGAAAAACTGAAAGTTAATACAAATAGATTAAGAAAAGACATGTGGTAGCCGTGTTAGGCCAGTTAACAATGTAGAGAAAAAAATAACAAATATGCTGCAGGTGATACCTTTTATTGGACTAACAAAATTATTTTTAAGACTAGCTTTTGAGAGATAAAACTCTGAGGAAGAGAGTTTTTCTCTCTTGAAAGCTAGTCTTAAAAATAATTTTGTTAGTCCAATAAAAGGTATCACCTGCAGCATATTTGTTATTTTTTTCTCTACAAATAGATTACAAACATGTTTTCACATCAAGTTAAACATCCAAAGACCAAATTATTACAAGTAGGGCCAATGGTTAATTTTTAAGTTCAAACCTGCTGGCTGTAGGGTTCCTAATGCGAAAATCCAAAAGGTTTCACACTGTAGTAGTCTCTGCAAATGATCACCTCCCCTGAAGCCCACCCTAACCTGTTCTAGTCCCATAAATTTAAATAATGAAGCTGCTGTGTACATAAAAAAGTGCTCAGCTGCAGGGTTATCCGTACACAGATTCTTAATGTCCCAATGTGCTCCAGTACCTTTGTTTTTAGATGTTTGGTAGTATGGCCAGTGTAACTAATTCACAACAGCACCATAATGCGTACACAATGTATTTTGTTATGCATGAAATGAATTGTCTAATGGTGACACTCTGTGAGCCATGTGGTAATTGAAACTGTGATCCCTGTGCACACATTGCGCAGCTAATGCAGCTACCACATTTAAACATCCCATTGGGTTTAACTGGTAGCCAAGTACTAGCGGCAATTTTGATGTTAGGCAACTGGCTTTTAACAAGTCTGTCACTCAGACTAAACCCCCTACAAAATGTTATTCAGAGTTTCTCTCCAATTGTTCTTGTCAATTCCTGATCCCCATGAAGAATGGACCAGTATTTCATTATCCCAATCTGACCAGCCACATGGTTATAACCTGTTGCAAAACAAATCAGCTCATTTTCCTGTAGGTCTCTGTTTCTCTGCATTAATAAAGAATTCCAAGGTTGATGTTTGGCTCTGTTCAAAAGTTTTGAATCATAACCCCTGTCAATAAACAACATGTTTTTCAGCACTTCTGCCTGCTCCAAGAATTCTTGCATCTCAAAACAATTGCACCTCAGCCTCAAGAACTGGCTAAACAGAATTGAATCCTTTAGAGATCTGGGGTGTGCACTACTGGCCAGTAAAAATTATTATTGACTGTTGGTTTCTTAAAACCTTTAGTGATGACCTGGTTTTGACTGTCAATTGAAATAAGTGGCATCTAGAAAATCAATAGTGTGGGGATTAAAGTTATAGGAAAAGTGCATGTTTTTGTCATTATTATTAAGTCATTATGTAAACTGACTCACCTCATTCTCAATGCTTTTCCACACATGCAATATATCGTCAATAAAACAATACTTTGCAATGTCCACATTGTTGTAATGTCTGTCTTGATGTTCCCATAATTTGTATTTCTCTGACGTGGAACCTTTGTAAAACAGCCAAGGCTCAAAGGTATTTGTAATCCTAGACTTGATAAATAAAAATAAATAAAACTATGCTATCGTGTGATCAAGAAATGGGTTGACATCTGAGTGCATTTCTCCTCCCAATTACCAATAAATAAATTTGCAAATGAAGGAGCTATACATGCCCCCATAGCTGTACCACAGCATTGCAAATAATACTCATGATCATATTCAAAATAATTATGAGAAAGTACAAACTGCAAACCTTCCTGAATTAGTTCAAAGGGCATTAGTTCCTTTAATAGATCTCTGTATTAAAGTATTGACATGCCTCTACACCATCATGATGTTTATTAGTGGTGTAGAGGGCTTCTGCATCAATCGCTAGCCATCTGTAGTCCTGCTGCCATTGAAAATCCACAAATTAGTTTAAAATATCCATCATATCCCTGATATGCGACTATAAACATGCTACACTTCTTTGATGAAAAAGTCCAAAAAGTGACACAAATTGTCAGTCAGAGAACTAATCCGCAAGACAATCGGTCTGCCTGGGGGATTGGTGGAATGTTTGTGGATTTGGGGGAGAATATATGTAGTAGGTGTGATCGGTGTTTGAGGTAATCAGCATTTGTACTCTGTCTCAGTTATTTCCCCCTTTGTTTGGCTCTATCCAATAAATATTATCAATTCAGTTTCAAACACTGAAACAGGGTTTGATGGCAATCTACTATAATTGTTGACATCAGTCAATAGTTCAAGGGCTCTTTCCTTGTAAAAAAATAGCTCATAATCACCGCATTGCCTGTAAGTCAATGTCAATGTTCAACATTGCCTGTAAGTCACTTAGTGCCTACCTTTCCTGTCTGTTTAAGCTATTGTATTTAGGTCCTGAATCCATCTCTAATAATTCATTCACCTCTATTAAAATGACCCATTTATATGCCTGAATTACTGAATTATTAGTATTAGGCCAAAACTGTGATTTGGGAGAAAATAAGTGTTTACATAACCTTGTAAAGTCAGTTTTTTTAACATCATACAAATTCATGTTGAAATTCATACCTTCAGTATCTCTGGATTGTACTACCTGAACAGCAATTGTAAACAAGCAAAATACAACTGCATGGCTCTACATATCAGACAAATATCTGTCTCATATGCAAATTGACATCTCAACCAGCAAATCATAGCCTCACAGACAGACTGGCTCCTTCACTGACAAATCACATTCAGATAGCTCAATATGAAAACGGTGGGCGGTGACATACCAAAAGGGTCAGATATTGCTATTCGAATCAACAGGCACACAGTACACCACTGGCTGAAACGTGGGAGTTGTTCTGTTCTCTTTGGCTTATTGGCTGACAAACCTGACATACCTACAGATTACTATGCTACCAAGATGTTCGCTTGCATTGCCACACAAGCAAACAAAAAGTGGTAGGTAGTCTAATGGTACCAGTGATAACTTAGCAGAAACTTTCTACCATGTAGCATCTGCTCAAGCCATAGCCATTGCTCATGCTGCTCCAGCAATATGTCACATGGTCAAAAGAGAGGCTACTTAGTTTCTCATTTGGATTTCACTTGGATGTTAGAGACAGCAGGAGACACAATGGTCCATATAGGCTGCCACTCCACATTGGTGGTAATAATCATTCAGTCCGCCCATTGATATATATGTATCCAGTCTATTTTTGAACTGGTTAAATGTCTCACTATGTACTATTTCAGGTAGTAAACTGTTCCATATGCCTACTACTCTTTGGGTAAAATACAATTTGCATCTATTGGTTTTAAATACACTTGCTGGTGCCTGTTTGTTATGTCCCATTCTAATAGTACTTCCACCAGTTGACTATCACTACATCAATAACAGGTCTCCTGATCTGGCCCATTGGCACAGCAATAGCACTACTGCTCATAATGCCAGCGACTTGAGTTCAGGAATGAGCTTGGGTCATCGGGGCTGGCTGAGAGGGGGAGGAGGAGGACTGGACATCCCAGGGGATGCCCTCAACCTCGGAGGTGGGTGGGTCACTGTCCTCACTACAATACTGCCATCTGGGTGACCACAGGTAGCAGTGCAGTCAAGGGCACTGTAGAAGGCAGTAACGCAGGCCACGGGTCTGGTACGGCAGCACACAATAGCCTGCACATGCACCTTGGACCTCCAGTGCACACCTGCAATCCTGGGGCTGGGAAAAACTCAGAAAACACTCCACGGCTGAGACAGGTGATGGCAATGGTGAACCAAAGACAGACCAGCACAGAAACATTCAGCCACCAGCCCGATGATTTTTATTCTGGCAGGAGGCAGCTCCTCCCTCCTTCCCCACCTAGGATGGTCTAATTCTGAGCAGCATGGAGATAGGTGGCCAGAGGAATTCAAGGTCTTGCAGAACCAGGAATCTTGGTAAACCAGAGGAAAAGTCAAGGCAGTGGTGTAGTAGGGGGATGCAAAAACAGCGAATTAAAAATAATAATAGATCTCCCCCTACAACTATATGTCTTCTATGTAGTATACAGAGATTCAGCGTGTTCAAACATTCCTCATAACATCTGTCCTCTAGTCCTGTTATTATTTTAGTGACACTTTGCTGTACTTGTTCCAATTTCTTTCTTTTTCCTACATTTAGACCACCCCAGAATTGGGAACAAATAATCAATATGGGGTCTAACCTAACGTCTATACAGGGAAATTATTATATCACTTTATTTATAAATAAACTGCCTACTGATAAAATTAACTAAATAGTTGGCTTTTTTAAATAAAAAGACACAATGTTGTTAGATTTTAGATCATTTGTGATTGTTACCCCAAGATCTTTTTATTTACATGTATTTGTTAATAAATGATCCTGGAGATAATAGTTACAGCCTGGATTTGTTTTGCCAAAATGCATAACTTTACACTTTACCAAGTTGAAAATCATTCCCCACTCTATTCATTGCACATGCACCTAATAGTGTTAAGTCTGTCGGTACAGAATGATGCTTGCCCTCTGTATTCACTTCACCACCCCAGTTTAATATCATCTGCAAATACAATATAATTATTTTTTAGATTAATACCTATATCCAAGATATATATGCTGAATAAAGTTTTACTCAGTATCGATCCTTAAGATACTCCACTTATTAAGTTGGATGCTAAAGATGTGTGCCCATTTATTTTTGCCTTTTCTGTTCTGTTTTTCAACCATTTTGCAATCCAGCTCATTATTGTACTATAAACATAAAACAGAGTAATTGGTGTTATAAAATGGTGGAAAATATCCTGCATTTTGATTGGCTAAGAGGTATCATTTGCCATGTCCTTATCAGGACATAAACTGGAAACTGGTACTACTTAAGCTGACCAAAATGCATCACAAGAAGATATCAGTGCCTGAAATAGCTCTCCTGGTGCAGCTGACACCTAGCAGCTGAAGGGTCAGCAACAGCTCCACCGGAGAGCACTGGTACCCACAGAAAGCAGTCATTCTAGTCGAGCCTCCTGCCCCCCCCCCCACATATTTTCAAATTTGTATATTTAAAGAAGAAGCTGACCTTAGTCCCATTTCTTGAGAAAAGTTTATGGCAGGCTGCTGCTCCATGGCTCTCCCATAGACTGTCACTTCTGGAGCTTCGTTCTCCACTGCATTCCTTCACTCCCCCTCCTTGCAGTTGGTCTATATTGCCTGCTCCATTCCTTAGCCCCAGTCTTCACTCCTAGTTGCATTGCATTCCTCAGCACCCCTTGCCTCACCCAAAATGTAAAACCTCAGAAAAAAACAGTGACGCTTTCCTAAGTAGCGGCTTCCCATGACACAAGCTGCAACATTCTTCTTTCCATTACAACGCGCTCACTCCAACAGACGCACTGAAAGAGAAAGCTGCTCTGAGCTATGGCAACTACAAAGGAACATGCTCAATAGTAGCTCACCACAGAAACTGGAAAAATTGATTGTAAAAATAAAATAAACTGTATCTCTGTGTATTTGCTGGGTGGGAGTAATAAAATACACTGTTCAATACGTTCCCACCAACATGATGTGCTGAAAGAGAAAGCTGCTCTGTGCTCTGGCAGCTGCAAAGCGACATGCTCCCTAGTAGCTCACCACAGAAAAAGGAAAAAAAATGATTGTAAAAATAAAAAAAAAAACACTGTATGTTTGTGCATTTTTGGGGGGTGTAACCTGAGCACTATGTGTATTTATTTATTTGCTTTTGGTAACCGGGTGGGTGCACTAGGCATAAGAATGCCTATTTTCAGGCACGACCCGAGAGAATACAGTTTGAAATACATGAGCATACATGTGACACAGCACATGAGATATGTAACACAGTGGGAAGGGGAATCACATACAATCACATACAATTCAACTTAGGGTGTAGAGAAACAGTGTTCAGTGTAATACAGTCAATACAGTTTGGACAAAGTCAAAAGCAAAAATCAGAAAACATGAGAAAACGGGCATTGCAAGAGAAAGGTATACACAGACATACAATAAGTGCCATTATGTGGTCCTTGACTTGGGAGAGTATAAATAGGGAAGAGAGGAAAAGGGAGAGTGGTGGGGAGCAGAGGAAGAGGGTAAGGGATGAGAAAGAAACATGTAAGGAGGGTACTAAGAGAGTTGGAGAAAAAGGTGTCAGAGAAAGTAGATTACCTAGGGAAACAGAGGGCAGGGAGAAAGGATGGTCTAAGGCAGATGAAATCAAATGCAGGGGCTAGTAGCAGGCAGATGATCATGGTGAAGTTTCTTAAAACTAGCATGGGTGGGAGCTTGACTAATAGTTTGAGGTATGGAGTTACAGTACTTTGGAGCTGTGTATGAGAAAGCACATGCACCCATATTGGTTTTGCATCTAGGGATGTGAAGAGGGGCTTGGTCAGTAGATCAGAGCCCATAGGAGAGGGGTTGCGAGAGAAGTAGAGAGGCAAGGGATAAGGGGAGACCTGATCTGGCAATACAGTCAATCAGTGAGCCATAGGACTGGAGTCGATAGGCAGAGGGGCAGGGCCGTTTAAGGGCAGCATAGAGCTGGCAATGGTGTTTGTATCGTGGTGATGCAGAGGCGTAGCAGCAGATACTATTATAGGTGGTGTCCCATTTATGGAGGGAGGATTTTGTGGCAGATAGATAGGTGACTGAGCCATAGGTCAGGTCTGGGAGCGGAAAGCCTTGTGCCACGGCTAGTCTAGCCGATGGGGTGAGGGCACAGCTAGTATGGTAGGCACCTCCTATCTTAGCATTGACAGATTTACAGGTGGCAGTGATGTGCAGGTCAAAATCTAGAGATTCATCAATAATAATGCCCAGATATTTAAAGAATCTGGTACTAACCAGTGGGGAGCTGACAGCACATGAGATTTTGAGGGCATTTTGGTTCGTTTTAAGTCTGGCAGGTGAGCCAAAGAGCATGGAGTATGTCTTGCCCTGTTAGCCAGGACTGAATACTTGAGAAGTCCGAGGCAAGAGGGTGGTTTATGTCAGAGATATTTCTTGCACTATGATAAATAACTAGATCATCTGCATAGAGCTGAGATGAACAGGTAGGTGCAAGCAGCGGGATGTCGTTAATGAAGATTGAGAAAAGCAAGGGGCCAAGTATAGAGCCCTGGGGCACACCAACGTGTATAGATGAAAGGTCTGATATGGCTGAGTTGAAAACTGCAGCCTGTTTCCTGTCAGACAGATAGTCATTGAACCAGGCCACTACATCAGTGGAGAAGCCTAGGGAGCATAGTTTAGCAAGAAGAAGGGTATGGTTAACCAGGTCAAATGCCTTAGCTAAATCGATGAAAACAGCACCTGTCAGGAGGCCCAAGTCCATAGAAGCATAGATGTTATTTGTAAGTTTTAGGAGGGCGGTTGTAGTGCTGTGGCCTTTACGGAGGCCATGCTGGGAACAAGAGAGAAGGTTGTGCTTCTGAAGATATTCTATGGACTGGGTGACCACTAGTTTTTCCAAGATTTTGCTAAGCACAGAGAGAATTGCTATGGGATGGTACTTCTTGATTTCTTCAGGATCACGCTTTTTAGGAATAGGTGTGACTCTAGCTATTTTCCAGATATTGGGAACTGTACCATGGCATAGAAATAGGTTAAAGATTTTGGTTAGGGGAGAGACTATGAGAAGCGCAGGAGCTTTCAAGAGCCTAGGTTCCAAACCATCAGACCCCGAGCTGGTACTGTCAGGATTGGAGAGTAGCATCTTTAGAACTTCTGCTCTTGTAATGCTCCAGAATCTAAAAGGAGGATGTGTGAGTAGAGGTTTAGTATTCCGGGGCAGTGGTGTGTGCATGTGGGAAGGAGGCCAGGTAACTAGTTAGGTCTGAGAAGTGGTGATTGAAAGGGTTGGCAATAGTCACTGGATTATTGCAGTGTATGCCATTTATCAGCATATCACTTGTACTGGCCATATGATTTGCTCCAAGGAGGGTTTTTATGGTTGATCAGAATTTCTTAGAGTCCTCTGTGGCATTCATTAGCAGGTCTTTGCAGAAAGAGCTTTTAGCTAATTGAATGTTCCTTTTGCATGTGTTTCTCAGAGATCGGTAGTCATTATAGTCGGTCTGAAGCCCCCGAGACCTTGAAACGCCACCACATTTTTTCTCTGACCCTTATTTGGGTGAGAAGATCTTTGGTTATCCACTTTGTCTGAGTTCCACGAATATGACGAGTGACACGGGGAGCAAGGGTGTCTTGGAGCAGACCAAACCAGGCCAGGAAATAGTCTAGTGCTGACTGGGCATTAGCTGAGGTGTAGATGGGTGACCAGTCAATCAATGAGAGATCATGTATAAACTGTGTTAAGTTAAAGTATGGGGGAGAGCCTTCTACTGGCCACCAAGCCAGTGTCAAACACAGTACACTCTATAGTAATATAAGAACTGTTTTTGTATTTTGACAATCAAAATATTTTTCTCCAATTTGTAACATCTTTTTTTAATCTTTTTTTCCTTAAATATTTAGATAGAAGACCCATTTAATAAGCAGAATAAGACACAGCAAGGTGTGGTTTATGGGCTGATAAGAGCACTTACCTGGTGCTAAAGGCATCGGCACAAGCGCCTTGTGCCTCATTACTCACCTGGACAATGCTCTTATCAGCCCATAAACCATCAATAGTCATGTCCCATTTATCATTTAAATCCAACCAGATCTCAGGTACTGCTATAAGATCTGACTTAAGTGTGTCTGCTTTAATTCTAAATTTGTCCATTTTATTCATTAAGCTATGTGCATTTAATAGCATCACTGTTAGACCTCTCTTTTTGACATTTTATAGTTTGTTTTCCTTCCCTGTGGTATATTGTTTGTTTGGACCTCACCCCCCCAACACCCCTATTTTCTAGTTAGTTTAAAGTTCCATTAATAATGTTGTCCAGTCTCCCTGCTAGCAGTTCAAGCCCTGCTTTGTGAACATGTATGCCATCCTGTACATAAGGAGTTATTTGTCCAGAAACAATTGTTTTATTGTTCAAGTTATTCACAAGAAAACTCCATTGAGCAGGCTCATTTACAAGGAGGTCCTGGAGGACAACATATACTTACATAATTTGAGTACAGAGAGAAAAGTGATAGTACAATAAGGATCTTTCTAGCTACAACATAATTATATACAGTATTATTTACACAGGAAGTATATACAGTGGTATCTACGAAGATAGCTGTAAGACTATATACGAGCACCAAAACACACTCTTTTATGCACATTTACAGGTCTGCAATCATCTGTATACAACACATGTACATTTGCATGTTTTTGTCCCTAATATACATAAGAACAGTGTCATGGGCATATACTTAGGGTCAGGAATCCGGGCCCAAGGGGGCAATATCTCAACATAGGATAAGCAACCTAACAGTCGCATTCCTGGAGTACCATGGAATATTGGAAGGGATATAGCAGAGATGGATGATAGTGTGGTAAGGGGATAAGTCGATAGGCAGGGTGGAGGGGGTGGAGAGAGTGTGCTAGGTAGGTGTGCCGGGGAGCTGGGTGGATGAGGATAATGGGGGGCACTGGTAGTGAAACAGGACATGAGTAAGGAAGCCAAAAAGGGGGGAGCAAGGGCACTCAGGAGAGAGGCATGCACAGCAATTTCCAATTAACTGAGATCAGCTGTGATAATTGTGCGAGCATGGAGCAGATTGAGGGAAGGAGGGGAGCACTGGGAAGGCGAGAGGTGGAATGGATTAGCCGAGGTTCACTGGTTAGTGGCATGTACAGCAGTCACTAATTTTGTCTGTGATCAGCTTCCTGAAGCTATGCAAGGGTATTAATTTTTGCAGCCTGAGGTAAGGCTGGGATTTGTTCCAGGCCAGGGGAAGGGCATGACGTATGGCCATTTCCCCAAAATGGGACCATGCACAGGGAACTTCTAATGTAATGAAGGCGTTGCTACATAACAAACATGTGCTGGTCGATTGGTGAAAGAGAGTAACAATATAGGGGGGAAGCTTTGCCAGGAGAGCTTTATAGAGCCAGGTGAGAGAGTGAGAGAGTCGTCTAGCTGAAAGTGACATCCAGCCCACAACAGCATAGAGTTCACAGTGGTGAATGCATCTGTGGGCACTGGAGATGAATCGGAGTGCCCTGTGATACAGCGGCATGCCAATTAATGGTGCAGGAAGTCTGAGCATTGGCTATAGACAGTGTCCATGTAGTTTAGGAAAGCCATGAAGGTTGTCTGAACCAGGCGTTTTCTGGCATCAGCGGGATTTAGGTTTTTATTCCTGAAGAAGAACCCTATGCGTTGCCGTAGTTTTTTCAATAACAACTAGATATGGACAGCAAAGGTGAGGTGTTGGTCAAGCTCACACCCAAGATAGTTGACGTTTGTGACTATTTCAAGGTCATCGTTGAAGAGAGTTCTTATTGGGGGCAGGGAATCTATTGCGTTTGCTGTGGAAGTGAGGTGGTTAGAAAAGAAGTACATGACTTTGGTTTTATTTGCATTAAGGAGGAGTCTTGTTTGTGCCAAATTAAGTTGGAGGAGATTGAACTCGACTTGAAGGTCTGCCTGGACTTTGGTCACAGAAGGCCTAGAGATGTAAATCACTGTATCATCTGCGAACAGATGGATTTTAGCTTTGGTGAGGTTATTTCCGATGTTGTTGATATGCAGCATAAAGAGCAGAGGACCAAGGATTGAGCCTTGTGGGACCCCCCTTTTGATAGGTAGTAGTGGGGAGAGAGAGAACCATCTGCTGGAACCTGTCAGTTAGGTAGCTACCGAACCATTGGAGTGCAGGTCCAGTGATATCATGACAATGTAGGGTACCGGGAAGTAAAGCATGGTCCACAGTGTTGAAGGCTTTACTGAGGTCAAGAAAGACTGCACCTGTTACTTGTTTTTTATCCATTACAAGGAACCAATCATTGGTGACAGAGGCTAGTGCAGAGGTGGTGCTGTGTGGAGGTCTGAAACCTGACTGGTTTGTTCGTTTTTTTTTTCAAGATAGTTCCATAGCTGGGCATTCACAAGTTTTTCAAGGAGTTTGGAGAGGAGGGGAAGGATGGAAATGGGCAGTAATTGTTTAGGTCCATGGGATCACCAGACTTGAACAACGGAAGAACATGAGCAATCTTCCAAACCTTTGGGACAGTACCAGTGTGTGTATAGAGAGGCTAAACAAGTGTAGAAGGGGGGGGCTACTAAGTACTGAATGCCAGCTTTAATGAAGAATGGGCCAATGCTGTCAGCGCCAGCTCCTTTGTTTACATTTAATTGGAATAGTAGGTCCTCCACTTCTTTGAACTGGAATGGAGAAAAGGAGAAATTGTGACTGGGGGGGTGTTCCAGGGGTTTTTGGAGCATTGGAGATAAGTGTCACTGCTTTTGAGGTATCAAAAGCCATGCCTGTGATGGCGAAATGTTCATTGAAGTTGGTCAGGATATCAGACCTGTCTGAGACAAGGCAACTTTTAACTGTTAATTTGTTGGGCAGGGAGGAAGATAGTTTATTGCCCTTCGCTGACTTAATGATTTGCCAGAATTTGGCTGAGTTGCCCTTAGCGGATTCAAATGAGGATAGGTAGTAACTGGCTTTCACTGATCTGACTTTTTTCATACAGTCATTCTGGCGAGTTCTGAAGGCTGCCCAATCTGCTGGAAGTTAAGTACATCTGGCTATTTGTCAGAGGTGGTCCCTGAAATTTAAGGTAGCTTTAAACTCTGGAGTAAACCATGGGCATGAGAACTTCCAAGTTCTGCATTTGATTAAGGAGGCATGCCTATTTATGATGTTACAGAGTATCATTAAAGATGGATGCTGCGGAATCAATGCTGGAAGCCAAGTAGAAGTTATCCAATGTGTGCATCTTAGGTCTGAGAGGTAGTGTGAAAGACTGAATTTGTGGAAGCTTCTTGTCCAGTTGAACTTAGGTGGAGTCTTGTGTGGTGGCTGCCCTCTAATGCAAGCCATGGTGCAGTGGTCACTTAAGTCATTGTGGAATGCTGCAGAGTGGGTGAATTTGTGCAGTCTGTTAGTGAGTATTAGAGCTATCAGTGAGCTAGCAGAAGGTGTTTTGGGATGGTGAGTGTGATTTCAGAGATCGGTTGTGTGAGGCCGGTCTCCTCGCAAATTATTTTTACTTGTAGCCAGTTTTTACAGTTTTTGAGCCAATCCAAATTTAGGTCACCCATTAGGATGATTTTGTTTTGTCGAGCATCTGTGATAGTGCGCAGGTATTTCAGAAGTTCCATGCCCCCTGAGGGTGGCCTGTAGCAACCTACTATGATCAGAGTTTCAATGGGGGAAAGAGTGAGGTTCAGGGTTAATGCTTCAAATTCATTTGGTATGCTGGTTGGGGTGAAGTTGGCTACTTTAAATTTATCCTTAATATAGATGGCTACACCCCAACCCCTGGTTGGTCTGTCACTGCGAAAGAGTTTATAGGAGTTGATGGCTATCGTAGTGTTGGGGGTGAGTTTATTTAATCACGTTTCAGACAATACCAAGACATCAGGGTCTATGAGGGGGATCCAGACTTGTACTAGGTCTAGTTTCCTTAGGAGGCTGCAAATGTTAATATGTAGGCACTTAAGCCCTTTAAGAGATGCGAAAGCAGTTGGTGAGGGTATTGGTTGAATCGGGCCTGGTTTAATTCGATGCTACCTGAACAGATTAGCACCAAGAAAAGTATGGTCATGAATCATCTGCAAACCATGTTTGTTTTGTAGGCTTTTGAGCACCTGCGAGGGGTGCGGGTATGGTGTGGTTGGGGAGCACTGTTTCCAGGAGGAAGGGAAAAAGGCATAGAAGAGCACTGAGAACTGGATGAGTCAAGGATGTAGGGTGACAAGTGATATGGCCAGTTTAATGGTGGTAAGGTTCCATAATGGATTCGATGAGAAGGGGTGGAGTGGCTGGGATGGTGAGGTAGAGGGGTATTGCTGGGGTGACATTGTATCAAGGGTCCATGTGGGGCCAAGGGATGAGGAGTCCTGTCTGGTGGCAGTATGGGGTAGGGGGAGTGGCAGGTGAGAGAGACTAGATAGCATATAATAAGTAGCCCTGTTAATGGAGAAATGTTGGTACTGAAGTGCGATTAGCTAGTTGTACTGGTCAATGAGTAGTACAATTTGAGGCAGAGGGTGCATAAACTTTGTTTGCCACTTTATCCCTTATGACCTGAGCTACTGTTCTCCTCTAGCAGGTGACTGTGCTGTAGCTAGATGGAGCTTGGTGGGACTGGTTTTATGGGAGATTGAGCTATGGCACAGGGAGATAGGGACTGGTTGTGGTCAATTATAAAAGGTGGGGGATGGTGGGAGGGGCTGTGGTGTATTTAATTAAGGCTGGGGAAGGGGTGGGTGGCAAGGCTGAAAACTTCAAACTTGCTGCTTGTCAGGGGAGCCGCGGGCAAAAGACAAAGCCAAGCCCCAGAAAAGCAAAGGGACCCGGGCAGCCAACAGGGGCTAGCGCCTGGGAGATAACAGCCAATGGCTGGCAATAGCAAAAAGGAGTCTGCCAATCACAGTCAGGCCTGCAAATCCTGGTTCCAGTACCTTGGTCTGGAGCTTTCCAGCAGCTTGCTTGTGGGGGGGGGGGGTGCAGCCAGCCCTGGATGTTGGCCGCGCCGCAAGCAGAGAACGGCTTCACCCAGACGGAGCGTCTGCTGAAAGGGAAAGAACAGGGCTGTTAGTTGTGAATTAAATAGCCACTGACAGGCAGTGGTTAGTTAAAACAGTGGCTGGTTAACAGGGCAACACAGAGGGAGTAATATTTGGAGGAGGGGGCTAGTTATGGGAGTAGGAAATCCTTGGGGGGTCACCTGTGCTTTGGCACCAATTCAGACAAAGAGAAAGGCAGGGGGTAGGGCCAAAATGGCACTCTTAGAGAAATCTAGCACAGGTTGCAACATTTATCTAATATTAAATAAAAAAGCAGAAACAAACATTGGAGCATTTTGAACATTTAGCAAGTAGTAATAAAGGTAAAACAGCAACAGAACTTCTGCAATTTTCCTTGGTTAGCTAAGCTAGAAAAACAGACTAGAAGAGCAGGATTAGAGCAGTTCGCTGGTGGTGAAATAATTTGAAAATTTAAAACCTGCCACTCATCGGGACAGCTGGCGGGCAGAAGCCACAGCCAAGCCCCAGAAAAGCAAAGGGACCCGGGCAGCCAATAAGGGCTAGCGCCTGGGAGATAACAGCCAATGGCTAGCAATAGCAAAAAGGAGTCCACCAATTGCAGTCAGACCTGCAAATCCTCATTCCAGTATCATGGTCTGGATCTTGTTGGTGGCTTGCTTTGTGGGAGTGCAGCCAGCCCTGGATGTTGGCCGCACCTCGAGTGGAGGATGGCTTCCCCCAGACAGGGTGTCTGCTGAAAGGGAAAGAACGGGGCAGTTAGTTGTGAATTAAATAGCCACTGGTTGGCAGTGGTTAGCTTAAATGGTGGGTGAGCTAAGAGGGCAACACAAAGGGAGTAATATTCGGAGGACGAGGCTAGTTGGGGGAGTAAGCAATCCCTGGGGGGTTGCCTGTGCTTTGGCGCTAATTTAGACAAAGAAAAGGGTGGGGAGCAGGGGAAAAATGGCATTCTTAGAGAAACTTAGCACATGTTGCAACACTCATCTAATGTTAAATAAAGAAACAGATACAAACATGGGAGCATTTAGAACATTTAGCAAGTAGTAATAAAGATAAAACAACAACAGAATTCTATGATTTCCCTCGGTAAGCTAAGCTAGAAAAACAGACTAGAAGAGCAGGATTAGAGCAGTAAGCTGATAGTGAAATAATTAGAAAATTTCAAACCTGCCGCTTGTTGGGGGAGCCAGCAGACAGAAGCCACAGGCAAGCCCCAGAAAAGCAAAGGGATCCAGACAGCCAATAAAGGCTAGTGCCTGGGAGATAACAGCCAATGGCTATCAATAGCAAAAAGGAGTCCGCCAATCGCAGTCAGGCCTGCGAATCCTGATTCCACTACCTTGGTCTGGAGCTTGTCGGCGACTTGCTTTGGGGGAGTGCAGCCAGCCCTGGATGTTGGCCATGCTGCGAGCAGAGGACGGCTTCACCAGGACAGGACATCTGCTTGGTCCAGAGCATGCCTACAGCTTGCTTGGGAGGGAGTGCAGCCAGCCCTGGATGTTGGCCTCGCCATGAGCATGGGATGGCTTTGCCCAGATGGGGCATCTGCTTGGTCCAGAGCATGTCAGTGGCTTGCTTGGGGGGGTGCAGCTGGCCCTGGATGCTGGCTGCGCCATGAGCGGAGGATGGCTTCACCTGGATAGGATGTCTGCTTGGTCTGGAGCTTGTCAGCGGCTTGCCTGGGGGGAGTGCAACTGGCCTTGGATGTTGGCCATGCCATGAGTGGAGGACACTTCACCCAGATGGGGCATCTACTGTAGGGGGACCCAAACAGTCCCGGGTTTTTTAAGAAAAACAAGTTTTTACCAAATCAGCAGTCGTGTAACCATTTATTTAGTTCAATGAGTCCCCTTTCCTTCTTCCATGAGCTTTGTGGGGCTAGCAGCACATCTGATGTGACCACTTTAGTTTCTTACTTTTGGTTGACTGGGAAAGGAGGGCTTGAAAATGCTTCCTGCTTATAGAAAGCTATTTGACATGGAAAATGGGGTAAGGGTGGAAGTGCTTTCCAAGGCCAAGCAGAATATAAATTACAGATCAATTAAAATAATAAAGTAAAATTGCAAGTAATTGTGAACCACATTTATTTTTAAACTCACTAATGTGATGCATTCTAACAACTATCTGTCTGTCTAACTTCACGTCTGTGGGTTAAATTATTGCTTGTCTTTTAAAAAGATAGCCAGTTAAACAAGATACAGATACTTCAAGTGTAAAAGGCTGGGTCACCCTATGGTTTATAGGGGGTATGTAATGGCATCTCGTCCAAGAGAAATCACATCCATACACCATGAACATCAGTTCTGCACCACTGCCAATTACATTGCCATCACATATCAGGGGCAATTGGGGCCAGGGGCACCTTAAACAATATCCTTGGGCATCAATAACATGAGATCATACAAAAATTATAATGTCCATACAGGAGCTAAGATCAAACATGGGGGGTTCCATTAGCTGTTAATGTGAGACACACCTCTCCAGAGATTCCATGGTCACATTCCTTTACAATGGTATCTTTTTACACTGCATAGAGGATAATGTATGGGTAGCCATACACAACAAACTTGTATCTGCATCAAGATGTTTCTATGATAACCAGGAATCTTGACAGCGAAGCTCAAGAGGATTTCTGGTTGTCATAGAAACTTCCATATGAAGACACAGTCTTGTCTGTGCATAGGTGCCCATACATTATCTTTTACAGTATATGGGCATCCATGCTCTTTTCAGACACTCCTCTTTCTTTTAGCGAACTGGTGGTTGGGAGGATGCAAGTCAGGGTTGGTGGCAGGCACAAATTATTGTGAAGCTAGTGACTGCATCAGCAGTTGTTTCTGTAAGTCCAGGTTAAAAAGAAACACAGCTTCTAGCTCGACTGGCTACAGGAAAGCAGCTGTGTGGTGGCATTCTCACTCCTACTTTTAGTGAACTAGTAGTTGGGGGCATGCAAGTCAGGGTTGCTGGCAGGCTCAAATTACTGATTCAGCATGAAGTTAGTGACTGCAGCTCCAGCTGTTTCTGCAAGTTCAAGTTAAAAAAACAACAGCCTCTAGCTTGATTGGCTAGAAGAAAGCAGTTACATGACAGCATTCTTAGTTGTTGTGCTGCAGTAGTAACATCACTACTGCAGCACAGTAACATATTGGTGTCACTACTGCAGCACAACAACCTAATTTTGGCATGGATTTCCATACAGAACATACCACCACACACTATATTTTCATGTTCCATCGACCATGACCTGCACAAATGATCCTGCAAATTATTTAGCAAGGCTAACTTACAGTTTGCACCAAATAATGAACTTCTCCATCTCCTCCTACTGGGAGTGAACCCACAAGAGTTCCAATGACCTCCCTTGAGGGGTGGCCCACCACTTTCCCAACATTCCTCTTGGGTGCTGATGGTCTCTGCTCCTCTTTAGGCAAGTTTCTGGGTCTCCAAACCTCCCAGCTGTTTCTGTTGTTCTCCTTTCCTGGATACCATGCATAAGGGAACTAGTGCCACCTGATCCCAGGGACCCTACCACCACCCCTGGGGCTGCCACTCCCCCATCTAGTCACAGTGAGAGTGGCTAGACTGCTCCTCTCATTGGACCCAGCTCCAACTTCAGATACTGCTCCCCTGCTCCAACTCTCCATGCCCTGGTGTCGTCCCCATATATCATTTTTTTGAGGGAAGGGCAGAACTATGAATGTTCATGCTCTAGTTTCCCACTGTTACCTAAGTCAGGCCACTCACAGCTTAAACATCCAGACACCCTGTCTCTGGGCAATTCCACCGAAAGAACAGCTCTCAGGGTTTGTCTTGACCTTTTGCATGCCCTCTGGTAACCTGCCTCGAGCCAGTAGAAGAGAGAGAGAGGCCGGTTACACTGTCTCCTGACAGCAAATCCTTGCCTCCCTACAAGGATTACTCAAAACTTGTGCCATCTCCTTTACTAAGTGGTATTACCCTCCTGGCACCCTGATGAGGAGATTGTGCACCAGATCACCCTCTAACTGTGACCACTACAGGCTGAAACACACAATAGGCTTTACAAACATACCATGTAGGCCTATGTACAATAAATCCTAATCCACAGGAGAAAAGGGGCACACACTAACTACACACATTTCTCCCGAATTTCCTTAACCACACCACTTTCACTGTCCTTAAATTAATAGCACTCTTAAAACTAGCACTTAAGCACCTGAGGGTCAGAATACATCCAGATGCCATGCAGCATTCTTCACTTTCATGACATATCTTCAGTCTGTCTTCCTTTTGCCTGTTTCTCCTTCATTCCTTCTGTTTTGTTCAGGGTCACGATGGAGAGGCCCAGCTCCACCTATAAGAAAACAGAAGAAAAAGAAAACACACACACACACACACTGTAGTCCCAAAGAATACTTTCGTATTATTATTTTTTATTTTAAGATACAGAAGTATTAGTTTTAAACAGGGTAAATGAGGAAGCCCATTACTAAGCACATTCTCTGTGAGAGCAGCAACTCGCTTCATGCCAGATCTCCCTCAAGAGATAAGTAAGTGCTTTTCAGTAAGTTTAACAAGCAGTAGCTTGAAGTGACCTTCTGTTGCATTCCCTTTCAAGGCACACCAGGCAAGCCTCAGGCCCCAGGAACTAAAGGACTCTGATGTGGAGTGGCAGATTTCTTCTCCCCCCTTTTTTGCAGGGAAGAAGGCATAACAAGTGAACTTTGCAAATGTTGCAAAATTGGTGCTCCTGGGGTAAAAGCTAGTACCCTCCATCCTTGGCTGACCTCTTGATTCACAGTTCAGAGGCTTTCTTTCAAAAAAGTTCCATTTTTTCCCCCTAAGAGTAATAAAGTGGATGGGGCTTCCAAACTCATTCTCCATCGGTCTGACTACCAAGAAAAAGTAGCTAGTTTGCAGTTCATCCATGTCAGTATAAATCACTTCATACATGTGGATGTTCTTTACGGTGACCCTATGATTTTTTCCCAGTAGGGTAGCTTTGAATGCTTCCCAGGTATTACCCGCTGAGGTTGCTTCTAGTGGGTTTTCTCTGAAAACCCATGAGGCCTCCTCCTTAACCCAAGGCATAAATTCAGGATCCCTAAGTCATAGGGGGTCTACTCTCCATGATGGTGATCTGGGAACTGTGGGGCCCCGTGATATAAGCAACTGAATGTGGACATGGTCAGAGATTATCACAGGAAGGATTTGGGATTCCAGGGAGGCTTCGGTGAATTTTAGAGGTCCACCAGAAGTTCAGCTGGCTGTGAGAGCTGTGTACTGGTGAGTAGAAAGAGTAGTCCCTCTCCTTTGGGTCAAAAAGCCTCCAGATATCCTCCAAACCTAAATCCTGCATTAACTTAGTTAATGCCTCAGCCCTTTGATGTGGTATTCAGACCCTGTCATGCTCCTGTCCATTGCTGGGTCCCGGGTGAGATTAAAATCTCCCCCTAGAAGGACAGGGGTGTCTGTCTGGAAGGATAGGAGTGTCTGCCTGGGTTAGATGTACTATGATCTGTGCCAAATTATGGAAAAAAACTTGGGTTATCCTCATTAGGGCCATAAATAATACCCACTAGGACTTTCCCCGTGGGGGTGTTCATCAAGGCTAGCACCCATCTACCCTGTGGGTCACTGACGTACCTCCCAAGATGCTAGTGGAGGGATTTGTGTAGCAGAATGGCCACCCCCCATTTACGGAAGGGAGCTGAGATAGTTTGGTTTCTTGAAGAAGGACAGGTCTGTTCGGAGCTTCTTTAAATGTGAGAGTACCTATTTTTGTTTGACAGGGGTATTAAGCCCCCTAACATTTCAGGTGTGGCAGTTAATGTCACCCATATTCTCCCCGGTGTCCCAGATATGTGGCAAATTTGAGTCAATTCCTAGAAGCCAATAAACAGACCTGCTCTCCGTGTGTGGCATCCCAGCCACCTTGACAATATGTTGTATGATATGTGTGATACTCCCCCCCCAACCTCTGCAAATACTGTAATACTATATTTTCCTCTCTATATCCTCATAACATTTTATATCACAAAACCAAAAACTATTTACATTCAAAGCAAAGCTTCAATCTGATGAGCATCGGAGGTTTATGGCTGGCAGCTGGTGACTGCACAAGGCCAACCTAAGTGCCCTGCGGCATTTAAATTCTCTGTACCAGACCCATTTTTCTGGTGGATCTGCAGCAGAAATCATCTGCCTGATTTTACCACCTGTAGAGAATGGGGGCCCACGATTGCAGTCCCACTCTTTCCTCCTCGAGGCTGACACTAAAACAACAAAAACAACTGAGTGACAGTCTCAATAATCGGAATGCTTAGGTCATTTAATTCCCTGTCTTCTATATCCTGGGTCCCTTCTGCTGATTGATACATTGGCCTGAAAACTGGCATTCAACTTAGGGGTGTGTGCTGTCATTGGCCCATGAACCACCTCTTGGCTAATGGTGAGGGGGTCCTTTATTCAAATTAAAACTATCCTGGGTTGTCTTGGACAGATTCTTCTCTAAGAGTGGTGTCAGGGAACCTCTACACTCCCAGACCCAGTGGGATGCCCTGCCAGGCAGTTGAAAACAAGGGACCCTGGTTCCCATATATCCATCCCTGCTCCTCAGCTATGCTGGAGGCCAGTAATTAGGATGGATTTCTCTGGATCATGATCTGTGGGTGCTTTGCTCCCCTCTCCAACTCTGAAGGAAACAGCCCAGCTCAGGCCTGGTGTGGAGATTCACCACCACCTGAAACTATGTTTTTATACATTTATAAAACATCATTTCTTCCAAGAGGTCAGTCCCAATGTTCAGTTTAGTTGTATGATGTGCTCTGAGTGATAGAAGGGGGGGACCTTGGAGGTATTAGATCATCGCGAGCATGGGAGAGGGGGCATCTCTTACCCCAGCTGATGTCCCTCAACTACGCATTACTCAGGGAAACTCTAAAGTAACCAACCCTGGAGTGCAGCCCCCCACTAGGCCTGAAATACCACCACCCCGTCCAAAACTACAATTATGGAGCATAGGCACTTATCTGATAGCTCAGCCTTGGTCCGATGTTGTGGGACCTATGTCTGCAACCTGTAGGTCTGCCTGGAGCTTGTCTTCGGGGATTGGGTCTGCCATTTCCACCAGCACCAGTCTGAGGTCTCCTCTCAGCTCAGGCATCTCCTCAGTAACTCTGTAGGCCCAGGATTATGTGATGCTAGGGTGAAATGTGTGGTTTTCTGCATCAGGCAGGCCTGCAACTGCCAGGAGCTGGTGATTTGGACGACCCTCTGGTGATGTTGACCATAGTGGTGTATATCTGTTGGCCAAGTGGAATTGCTCCAGGTAGTCCCCTTGAGCAGGCTGGGGTGACGGAGTGTCTGGATCCCTGGTGTTATCTCTTGCGATCGGGTGCTCCCTTCAGTCACATCATCCTGTTGCTTGTCTTTTCCAGTTGTGTGGTGGAAGTGACTACTGTTCCTCTGTGTTACACTGTCTGTAGTCTGCACCTTCCCTACACTGCCCCCCACTCGTGTCCATGCCTTGATGGGCAGAGCTCCCTTGGAGCTGGTTTTTCATTCTGAGGTTCCGCATCTCCTGTAGCCAGGAACGATTTAAAAAAATCCATGACCGACTCTGGAGTTTTAAACACCAGTAGAGTCCCATTGTAGATCAAGGGCATAGTCACAGGGTAGCGTATGGAGAATTTTACCCCCAGGTGATGTAGCATTCCCCGTGCCTTTGTGTACACTTTCTGCCTGTCCAAGAGCTCTTTTGAAAAATTTTGATATATGTAAATCTGGTGGGTTTCCCAATAGAGTGCTCCATGATTCCTTGTGGCTTCCATGATAAGCTCCTTTACTTTGAAGGTCAGAAACTGGGCAAAAATAGGCTACAGTCTGTCACTGGGCTTGGGTGGTGGTGCCACGGATCTGTGGTCCCTTTCAGTGTCAATCTGGTGGGGGCGGTGGAGGATCCATTTCAGTATTTCTGGTAGTACATGTTGCAGAAAACCCCAGCATCTCTGTTCTCAACCCCCTCAGGAACACCTAGGAACTGGAGGTTGTTCCTTCTCCTCCAGTTATGTAGGTAATTTGTTTTCCCTTTTAAAGCTTGTACGACACATTGCTGGTCCCTAACTGTACTAACTGTTACACCTGGACAGCTGGTTCTGATCCCTGTATAAGTTTTTGTTGTAAATATAAGAAATTAATGTATGATGGACTGTGGCAGAGGGAGGTGCTGGCTGCTGAAGCTGACACTTCAAAGCCCTCCAGGGATAAGTTCAAAGGACAGGACATTGTTAAACTGCAGATATCTGGGGTGCAATTATCTTGTCAATTTGCTTTGATTCCAGGAAATGAAATTAGCCATTCATGATGTCCTCAGGGAAATCCTTTGATCTGCACTAGATGTCCTGAAAAAAGGGACACTGGCCAGTGTTATGAATAACCTCACAAGAAACCAGCTCATTTCATCAAAGAGACCTTTGATGTGTAGATACCAAGGCCAGATGGAATTAAGGAGTCAAATACACTTTTGCTTTGAATACAGTGACTTATATCAAAGAGACTTTTGATGTCTAGGGGAAAGCAGATCACAGACTGGTTTCAACTAGTTACATAGAGAAGAGATTTATTATGTCATCTCTTATTTTTTTAAATACCTTAGTAGGCCATCTTGGTGTTATAAAAAAATATAGGTTTTGTTACACCAAGGCAGAGTTTGGTGACCTCAGAGAAGGCCGGCTCAGGACTGGTTTTAACTGCTGAGAGAACCTGGACAGACACTTTCATATTTCTGACTGAGGAAGAAACATCACAGCACTGAAAGAAAGTAAGCATGCATTAGATTAGATTAGTCTGAATGTGATTATTTGTAGGAATCTGCACTTTTACCTGTTTGTTTTAAGGCTGCATGTGTTGGGATATCTTGTTCTGTAATATTTTCTGTCTTCCTATTTTAAAGTAAAGATATATATTTTAAAACAGAAACTACCTGGAGTGCCTTGAAATTTCTTTTTATTTAAATGAAACTTTTGAAGGTTATAGTTAACACTGTGTTGAGCTTATTGTAATACCAAACTGGGAACTGGATAGAGTTCTCTAAGGTCTTGCATAAAGTTCTAAGGGTTCATTTTGTAGACCTGGTTAGGGGCCCACAGGCAAAGATATCTGACCCGCCGAAGACAGAATTATCTTAGCCTGATAATTGGGTATGCTAAAATCAGTTTGAATCCCTCCAGAACTTGAGACTAAGGTGACTCAAACCCACAAAACAGACAAGAGGGTTACCTTGTACTGTTCATTGTCCACAAATCATACGCTCAGAGGTTGGCACTTTGGGAGTAGAGGGCTGACCGGTTGAGCGGATTCGTGACATTGGTTAGTTCTGTAATTGCTGTGTCATGGGAGCTTACCTTTCGCTTTGTTCGGAATAGGTGCACTTCGATGTTTTGCACTGCCTGCGTCATGTTATTTGACGCGATTGTGACCTGTGCTATATGATTCAAGAGTTGAGCAAACATGCCCTCGATGGTGCTTGAGTCCAGATGGGATGCTTACCCAGCAGCCATTTTTCGAGTGGCCCTCGAGTCGGCAGTTTGTTCAGGCGAGTTCCCTAGTATTCCGTGCAGTTAAGTCGGGAATAGTTTGGATCGTCGATGCCTCCAAAGCTTAGGCTATCCAAATCGGGATTAGTATCTGAGATCAAAGAGCTATCTATTCAGACTCAGCAGGATATTCACCTTGAGGTAAGGAGAGCTTCACGGACTACGCTGCCATTTTGTCAAACACTAAACCATGCCCACCTAGTGTCATCTAGTTCTGACAGCTTTATGAGTTTGTCCTCACCCTGACATACCATACTGACTTTGTTGTAAAATTCAATAAAGTTCAGTCCACAGTTGTACCATGTGCACACCACAGGCTTGAAGCAGCTACTTGTAAAATTATTGTTAGTTTTTCAGCCAGTGTCCCAGATCTGTCTCCTTTTATGAATTTGTTAGAATGTTCCTGGTTTGAATACTCATTGGATAGATTCAGTGTGGGAGTCCTTTGTCACAGTTGCACTGCAAAGATGGGCAGGGGTCCTTGGATGGGCTTCACTGTCTGGGCAAGTGGTGGAGAGAGTATGGAGTGATCTTGGTGACCGATGACTCTTAGAGCACAGTCACTGCAACCTCAGTAGATGTTAGATTCTCACTGTCCTCAGGGGTCAGTCAGAGGGATCGGAGAGTGTACTACTGTTCTGTGGCCTTGCTGCTTGACCCTGCATGCTCTCTGATCCATGGGGGCTGTCCTCCTTGATCTTCGTGTGTCACTGCTATCCCTGATGTGCAAGCTGCTCCTCATGCATGTGGCCAGCATGCAGGCCCTTTTCTAGCCCTGCTTATTTGCATAGCAGGGCTGGCCTTCAAACTAGAGCACCAATCATTCAACACCAAGCAAATGTGGTTGCAGGCACAAGCTGCTCCTTTCTCAGAGAGTACATGTGCAGGCAATCAGCTGGAGAAATAAACTACAAAAATAGTGACACTTCTTTTCAAAGCAGGAAACTTTTGGGGCCCATAACGTAGCAGTTTCTGAATTGATTTGCACCCAAATAAACTGCAAATGGTATGGGAGGTTTCAGGGTACCCAGAGCATGGTGCTCCCTAATTCCACCATCCCTCAGATCACAGAAGATGAGCCCCCATGTGTAACTGGCTGGGTCAGTCTCCTGTGTCTAGGGCTTTGTGATGGAATCTCGTCCAGGAAAGTACATGATCTTACACCATGAGCACCAGTTCGGCACCACTGCCAGTTACCTTGCCATCATGGATCGGGGTGATCAGGTATCAGGGCACCTTAAACAACACTCTGGGGCACCAGTAACATGAGACCATGCACAGACTATAATGCCCATACAGGAGCTAGGATCAAGCATGGTTGTTTTGTTAGCTGCTGATGTGATATACAGCTCTCCTGGCATCCCCTAGCCACATTCCTTTATGATAGTATCTGCTCACTCTACATTTCCATATTCCATGGGCACTGATCTGCACAAATGTTTCTACACACATCTCCCAGTAAAACCTCCGCTTCTAGTGTGGCTTGCATTCTGACTGCTGTCTACCACATGGGTCAGATGGTATCCAATGCACCTGTGGCACATGTTGCCCTCCCCATAACCATAACATTTTCTGGGTCCACCCTCTGAACTAAAGGAGCACAGTTACATTTTGTTGAAAGCACCGGGGGCTTTTCAACACTACAGATCCCTAACCTCTCCCTGGAGCCCTGGTGCTGTTAAGACAGGTTGTGCAGTGGAACTTTTCCAGGCAGGGTGAACACTACTCTTGGGGGCAAGCTGTGCAGGCACATGTCTCAATATGCCCAGAAGGACAACAAATATGAAAGCATATCAGCCGATGATACTGCTATTAAATGCTTAAAAGCCATGGTTGGTTTGGCCCTGTGTTCCTCCCTTCAACATCACACTGACAAGCCTAGTGATTAAAAAGACAGGCTCCCACACCTGACCCCATTCTCAGGGACTTACCAACCCCAACCCTTGTCAGGCCTCCTACTACCTGATGTTGAAACTTTTGTCACCACTGCCAGTGGGTTCTATTTGAACTTCCTAGGCTTTCACACACAAACAGAAAAGCATTTCCTTTAGCAAGGTTCACCCACAGTTTGCTTTGAAAACTGAACTTCCTCTCATCTTCTACTACTGGGAATGAAACTGCAAGGGTTACAGTGACTTCCCTTGGGGTGGTCCACCACTCTTCCAACATGCCTGTCAACTGCTGATAGCCTCTGCTCCTCTTGAAGCACGTTTCTGGGTCTCCAACCCTCCTAGTGTTCCTGAGGTTCTCCTTCCTTGGAGACCAGGCATTAGGAGACCAGTGCCACATGGTCCCAGGGACCCTGCCACCATCCCTGGGAACATTTGCCCCCTCAGCCCAATTGCAGCCAGTGTGGCTGGACTGTTTCTTTTACTGGACCCAGTTCCAACTCTGACTCCTGCCCACATCTCCAGCTCCCCATACCCTGTTGCCTTCCACTTATATAGTTTGCACTCTTAGATAAGTGAGGCCACTCACAGAATAAACATCCAGGCATCCTGCCTCCAGCAGTTTCCCCCACAGAACAGCTCTAAGGGTTTGAGTTAACCTTTTGAGTGCTCTCACCTGCCTTGAGCTGGCAGTGGAGAGACACTGGTTGACTGGTTACACAATGAAGGAGTCTCAATTAAATGGCTTCTACTGCATCTTGTGTCAATTGTGAAGTGTCCTGCTTCACGTTTTCCTACCTAATAAAGCAGAAATAAATTTGCTTTTATATGCTGCAGTGTTGTTTATAAACTCCACATTTCAGAACACTTTTGTGAAACATACTGTGTGGTATTCCTTTCGTAGCAAAAATGAATACATGCATAATCTGTTTAGTTAACATGACATAAAGTAACACTTTTGCTACAAGGGGGTGCACCCTATACATAATCAGTAAGGGCCGATCCACAAAGGTGGTCCAGATATGCACCAAAGGCACATATCTAAGCTGCATAGCTCTGTACCAGTGAACTGCCATACAAGAGGCAGCTTTCACAACCCTACTACATGAGTAAAAATTGTGCAGATGATCTTGACATGTCGGGGGTGGAGTGGGGACAAGCAGTGGCCATGCACTCAGATGCCCATCCCAGCACAAGAGAGGATCCCCATTACACAGGGAGCAGAGGATTGTGGGATACATCAGTCCTCCAAGTAGCGCCACGTCCCTTTAATGGAAACAGATGCATTTTTAAAGTCAAAATATGCTGCACAGTGCTCCCAGCACTGCATGCCAGCTCATAGAGATGTGGTTGACTAGAGATGGGGCAAATCAGGCCCCAGGCGTATAAGGGGAGGGCTGGGAGGGGACTTACACAGAGGACAGACACAGGTTACTGCAGGGTGCCTCCTCATGTAATGCTGTGGCCCTCTGCATCCTGTTTCCATCACATAAAGTAAAATGCATGTGTCTGCACTCATGCCTTCCCTGACACAGCCAAATGCATAATGGAAGGGGTCAGTTAGGGCAGGCCTTTGCTCACTGTTTGCTCTGGACTGTCAGATCAAGACCTTTGCACACCCACAGGCCCGCTATGTACCCCATGCTGGTGGGCAAGGCCTCATCAGCCTTTTATGGATCAGGCCCTAAGGCTATAGTTTAGTCGTGAAAGACATTAATGCCATGAGTTTTCTTATTTTCTTCAGAACACCATGATGTTTGGCATGTTTTTGTAATAAAATCATGATTTGTAGCATTTTCCATGAAAATGTCAGTGCTTGGCATTTGCCTGACAAGCCTATAATTTTGTTATTCACTTACATGATGTGCCTGGCCTCCAGCCAGCCCCAGTGTAGGAGTCCATGGCTCTCATGGGAATCCTGATCTCCCGGCTGGCAGTGCAGTGTACCACTGCCCACCAGGCAGCACAGAGTTTTTGTTTCTAAAATATTCAAATCGTTATTGATGTGCTTGTGCTTGTACAAAACATCTGCCGAAATAGTAGTGGTTCAATTATCACAAAATAGATCTGTGCCTTTTACTATGATTTCAAGGACTTCAGTCATTTTATCCATTGCAATGCCTTGACAGCCTCCAAAACTTGCTGTGAGAAAAGTACAGTGCTTATAATTGTTTAATTTATTTATTTCATCTAGGATTACAATACCTGGCCTTACAAAAACTCTAATAATGATAAAGTAAAACCAGCATCTCCTAAATACTGAACAAGAGTCCAAAGTATCCCAACCCCACGATATACTGTATTTCAGTACTCTTGGGTTAGGTATCGGTAGTGCAGTGACTGTGAGCAGGCAAACACTGCAGCCATTTTGGACTTGATAATATGATAAAATGTTATTTTTTTACAGGATCAAATGGTTAGGAACAAGCCCTATTTTCAACAATAGTTCGGCACAGACTGAGAACAATACACATGGAACACACAAATAGTTTCATAACACGTATTAAAATAACTAAAAATAATAGAAAAAAAACAATATCATAACAGATATACAACACATAATGTAAAATGTGTCTATTTGTAGCAGTCATAGGTTTAGGGCAATATTTTCTTGAGGGCTTTTTTGAAATTCATTAAATTAATATACCACTTGAACATCAATGGGAAATAAACTCCAAGACTTGACTACACATGTCTGCAGACTTAGCAGCATTACCCATAACACAGACATTTCGATCGCATGTTAGAGCCTATACTATAATGGTCAGAGCACTAGAGTTATTCCTTACTGTTTTAAGTACAGTACAGTAGTGCTATGAGATCATTATTTTCCACACAGGCAACTACTAGGGACAGTCAGAAATTACCATGATTTAATGTCTCATCCAAGGTCTGGGACCTGCAATAGTATAGCCAGGAGAATCAGCAGGATTTCAAAAACTGCAGGCCCAAACATTGGTACATCTTGTGTAGCAGAGGCTGGTATTCACAGTCCCTAATCACAGGCACCCTGAAAGTGAGTCTTGCAAGGCAAACAAAAGAAGTGATGGTCAGTCAACACAGGAACAGATGTCACATCCTGTGTTGGCTTCACGTCACTTCATTGGTTTGTGTTTCAAGCCTTTAGGCTTTAGGAAATTGGGGAGCGGTCTCAAGCAAGTAGCTACTTCTGTCACTTTCTCAGAAGTACTACCTGTGAGAGGCAACGGAGGGCATAGGGGTACATGCACCAGGAAATTTAACTCATGGTTGAAGAACTGGTGCTGTGAGGAAGGGTTTGGATTCATTGGTGACTGGGGACCCACCTGGAGGGATGGAAGTTTGTTCAAGCCTGATGGCCTGCATCCATCCTGGAAGGGAATCCAAGCACTCAATGATAAATTTAAATGCTACGTTGACAAGCATTTAAACTAGCAAAGGTGGGTGGCAGGCTAGCAAGGATGGTACCTACTTGCTCACCACTCACAGCTAGCAGTGGAACCAGTGAACCAGAGGAGTGGCTATCTCTACAAAGCAGTGTGCAAAAGATGGAGATTAGCGCCAAAGAGGTGGATAGGCAGAAAAAGGGCAAAATTCAGCAGAAGGGCAAACAGCAAGGAGAACCAGGGATAAAGGACAACCAAGGAAGGGGCTGAGTAGAACAGTGAAACAGTCTAGGAGGTCAAATCATGGAAAGCCATGTGTGCAAATGCCAGGAGCCTTAGCAACAAGATGGAAGATCTGGAGGCTGTCATGGTGCAGTCAGACCTGGACATTGTGGCCATCACTGAAACCTGGTGTAATGATAACCACGACTGGGAGATGGCCACACCTGGCTCACAACATATTCAAGAAGAGACAGGGCAGGCATGAAGGGAGGAAGAGTGGCACTGTATGTGAAAAATGACATAAGGGCCACAGAGATCCAGGAGGAACAAAATGGGGGAGAGATACAGTGGGTTAAGCTGGAAAGGAAAATGGGGCCAGCCATCCGCACAGGTGTGGTCTATAGACCACCAGCCCAGGAGGAGAAGAAACAGATAGGGAGCTTGATGCTAGCCATCCAAAGGATGGCAGACAAGGGGAGGTAGTACTGGTTGGAGACTTCAATATTTCAGACGTGGACTGGAGCATCCCAGCAGCAGCATCAACTAGAGCAGATTTATCCTGGACTCCATTCAGGGTGCCTTCCTCAAGCAACTGGTCATGGAACCAACTTGGCAGAAGGCAATACTAGACCTTGTGCTCACAAACAGGGACAGTGTGATGGGGTAACAGTGGGGAGCACCTGGGAACAGTGACCACCAGTCATTGTGGTTTGAAATCACAGAAAGAGCAGAACCAAACCACACACAAACATGTATCCTGGATTTTAGGAGAGCAGACTTTGGGAAAATGGGGAGATACTTGAAAGAGGCATTAAGGGGAATGGGGCAGAAATCAGGGGTTGAGGAACAGTGGGCAGTATTTAAAATGGCGATTAGAAGAGCAACAGAATTATGCATTAAGCAGGTTAGCAAGAGGAAAAGGAAGAGGAGACCATTATGGTTTTCCCAAAGAGGTAAGAAAGAAAGTGAAAGCCAAAAAAGATTGCATTCAGGCAATACAAAAACACAGGCAGAAGGGGATGGGGAGAAGTACCAGGAGAAGCAAAGGGAGGCGGGAGGTCAGTAAGGAAGCCAAAGCTCAGACAGAAGAACACATTGCAAAATCAGTGGGTGAGAGGGACAAAACCTTTACAGGTACATAAGTGAAAAAAGAAAGGCAAAGGGAGGGATAGTGAGACTGAAGGGGAGGATGGGGGCAGTGGAGGATGACAACAGTAAAGCTGACATATTGAACAGGTATTTCTGCTCAGTCTTTACTGAGGAAGAGGAGGGTAATGGGTCTGAAGGAGTACAAGGGTAAGAATGGTGCAGAAATGGACACAAGTCCCTTTACACGAGAAAGGGTCCTGAAGAAACTGGAAGTAATAAGAGTTGATAAAGCAATGGGGCCAGATGGGGTGCACCCCAGGGTCCTTAAAGAACTAAGAGAGGTGGTGGCTGAACCTCTGGCTATCCTGTTTAGCTGATCACTGGAAACAGGGGAGGTACCCAAAGACTGGATGACAGCAGATATAGTCCCCTTATACAAAAGTGGGAACAAAGAGGAAGCGGGGAACTACAGACCAGTCAGCCTCGCCTCGGTAGTGGGGAAGATCATGGAAGCACTACTGAAGGAGAGATTGGTGGAACATCTGGTTGTCAATGGACTACAGGACCCAAGGCAGCATGGTTTCACCAGGGGGAGGTCATGTCAGACCAACCTCGTTGAATTTTTGACTGGGTGACTAGGGAGGTGGATCAGGGGAGGGCAGTGGACATGGCCTATCTGGACTTCAGCAAGGTCTTTGACACTGTGCCACATAGAAGACTATTACACAAACTGAGGAATATGGGTGTGGGCAAGACAGTAGTGTGGTGGATAGGTAACTGGCTGGGTGGCAGGACACAGTTGGTGGTAAATGGCTGTCACTCCACAGAGGGAAGAGTGACCAGTGGGTACCACAGGGATCACTGCTGGGACCGGTCCTATTCAACATCTTCATCAGTGACATTGCGCAGGACCTAGAAGGCAGAATTTCACTGTTCGCTGATGACACAAAGCTCTGTAACAGAGTAGACACACCAGAAGGTGTAGACAGAATGAGAAGGGACCTGCAGAAACTTGAAGAATGGTCAGGATTTGGCAGTTGAAATTCAATGCAAAGAAGTGCAAGATAATGCATATGGGGCAGAAAAACCCTGGCACAATATATCAGTTGAGGGGTGAGGATATAGCATACACCAAGCAGGAAAGGGATCTTGGGGTTATCATCTCTGATGACCTCAAGGTAGGGAAACAGTGTGACAAGGCAGCAGGTAAAGCAAATAGGATGCTGGGATGCATAGGCAGGGGCATCACCAGCAAGAAAAGGGAGGTCATAATTCCATTATACAAGACACTAGTGAGGCCTCACCTGGAGTACAGTGTACAGTTCTGGAGACCTTACCTTCGTAAGGACATAGGCAGAGTAGAGAAGGTTCAGAGGAGGGCAACAAAGATGGTGCATGGATTGCATCACAAGTCCTATGAGGACAGGTTAAAGGAACTGAACATGTACTCCCTGGAGGAGAGGAGGGATAGAGGGGATATGATAGAGACATACAAGTATCTTACAGGGAGGAACAGGGTGCAGGAATACACTATTTTTAAGCGAAAAAGATGTTCCAGGACTAGAGGGCATGGGATGAAGTTGGAGGGAGGATGATTCAGAGGAAACGTGAGGAAGAATTTCTTCACAGAACAGGTGGTGGACAAGTGGAACACCCTGCCAGAGGAAGTGGTGGGGGCTGAAACAATCACAGGATTTAAGAATGCATGGGATAGACATAAAGGAATTCTGGAGGTCAGGGGTAAGGGGCAACAGACTTCTAGGAAAACATAAACTGAACTTACAAGCTCAAATGGGCAGACTGGGTGGGCCATAGGCCCTTATCTGTTGACACTGTCTATGTATCTATGTATCTATGTATCTACTGTATGTCTGTCACTGATTTCCTTTAATCAGTACTAAAATGTTAATAGATACAGCTCTTACAGTAAACACTGAAAAAATCAGCACCACGTCAAAACAGGCTAATGCACTATTAATTACTGAAAAGCATTATGTACGGTACATATTTTGGCAAGTGTTTCCAAAACAGTCAACAGTCAAATGGCCATCCTTTCAAAACATGACTAAAGCATATTACATAACAAAAAACACTTCCATTACACCTGCAAGGCTTAGATATTTGGGGGAAGTTAGGTTAGCAATAACCCATGACAGGGTATGGAGTTATTGGCATTTAATCCATGCCTCAGGTGCATTGTGAGGCATGAGGTCGCAGGCCGAATGAGTGTGCCCTCACCGCAGCGAAACCCTATAGCGATGGCAATGTCAGTGCTGCAACTCGAGTGATAGCCTTTCTGACGATCAGGATTTTGCAGTGCTGGCCATCTTGCTTCCTCAGAGGTTTTGCACTTTCCCTCCATATAACTGTGACCTAGAGATGATTATATTAATTTTCTGGGGGTGCAGGGGGCATGGCCCCTCAAAAACAGCTGGGATGTGCCCCGGTGCATTGCCATGATAGTAGTCAGTCAGCACAATTGCCAGGTAATGTGATCCCCGTTGGCAATTTAATGTTGTTGTACAGTACAGTCGGTCGACGTCTTTGATGTCGAATCGACTTAGCGGAACAGGATGAGTGTACTCACAGCGCCCCAGGCATGGATTAAATGCCTATAACCCCATATCCTGGAGTGGCATATTGTGCTTATAACATGGGTTATGTTTCAAAACCAAAAAACTTCTAGAAAGGTGTTTTCTTGCAGTTTAAACAGGGAAAATGTGACTATCCTACCAACTTGAAAAGTAGTCCCCACAACTCATTCAGCTGTTATTTAGTTTATGAACATACAAATGTCAGAAATAGAGTCCTGAAATCATATTTGACATTTGTATGTTCATAAAGTAAATCACAGATGCATGTACCCAGCTGTCTTTTTCCTTTTTTCGACACTGCTCGTTTCAACATTAACACATTGCTGTTCCCTGTCTCTGCCTCTGTCTGTGTCTCTCTCTCCCCCTCTCCCACATTTGCTGTGTTCCCCACAACAAAATATACATCCCAGTCTCTTGCTCATAGTCCATTGTCACTGTCTGCATTCACTGTGCACTGACCTGCTCCAGGAGAGGGAAGACAGAGGAAACTGCAGGAGGAGCCCCGAGATAACAATTACCGAAACGAGCCTGCCAGCTCACTGCAATGAAATGCACTCCCAAGGCACATGTGAGAGACAGTCTCAGAAGAAATGCTTTAACACATAAAATGAGCTGTCTCTCACTCTCTCTCTGTCCATGTGCCACTGTACATTCTGTCTCATTCTGTCTGCATGCACCGTGCACTGAATGCACTCCCGAGGGATGTAGCATCTTTGTGGCACAGCTTGTGGCCATTTTTGCAGCACCTTTTTCAGAGACAGACAGACAATGAGATAGAGGAGACTGAAGTTGCAGCCCTGGGTCTCTCACTCGCTATCACTGTCTCTTTTGCAATCGAGCTTTTCAGACAAGTCGTAGGGCACTCTCAGTAAAGAGGGCATAGTCACTTTCTCTGGTGGTCACACAACTTGACGAGGGGGAAACAAAAGCATTTCGGATCAGATGCTTGCACAGACAGCCATGATAGCACTGTGGTCAATATCATAAACTGACCCATTGTCAATACTGCATGGCTCGACAGGAAGGGGAGGGGTCTCTCTCGCTCGCTCTCTCTCTCTCTCTCTCTCTCTCTGCCAAGTCTCTCTCTCACTCTCTCCATCACCCTGTCTTTCACAACCTGTTATACTGTCTGGCAGAGACTTTGATTCTAAGAAACGGGCACACAGAGCAAACTGGGGGCTCTATTGTACTATTAAGGCAGCCCTGTAGCACATTGCTCTCACCTAACTTTCAATGGGTGCCTTTCAGGTTTCTCTTCCTCAGCAGCTGATGAGTCCCAACTGTGCACAGAGATCATGGTGCAGGGAGCTACACATCAACTGTGCATATACAGGTGTAACCCCCCTGCAAATGGGGGTTCCCAAAAGACTTCCAGGAGCTTGCTTGAATGCTCCAAGCCTGAATGGTGTTTGGCATTTAAGCCATTTATCAGTGAGTGTTTTTAGAGCCTCTGGTACTGTCTCTTTAAGAGCTGTCTGCTTGCAGACATAATTAGTTTGTATGGGGGGACTGTGTGCTTCTCTGAGTACCACTCGAGCTGCTGCCAATTCACTTCATTTTGCAGTCACTAGGGTGCAAAGGGAACCTATCTGAAAGATGTAACTGTTTGCCAGAAATTATTTAGAGTAATAATAAAATTACAGTTTGTCTAACCTGCTTTCTTTGCAGTCAGAACTGTGTCTGCTAGTTCCCATTCTAGTTTTGAACTGCTGAACTGGACCAATCAGTGTGGGGTAAGCTAGCTCTAAAATGGTGCCTTGGACGAATCAGAACTTGGACTCATAATCTGAGCCAGCCACAAGAGGATTGTATGGGCAGTGACTCTGGGAGATGTAGTTTAGACTTCAGTGCCTTTTTGGACCAACAGCAGCAGTCTATTGTGAGTGACAGCCAATCCAGTCAAGAACTGGGAGGAACTCAAAGGAAGAGCCGGTTTTGTCGGTTGGAGTTTCAGTTGAGCTTTGGCAGTGAAGAAGGAAGGAGCCCTGTGCTTTTCAGTGTGCAGTTTTAGTCAAAAACGTGTAAGGCCCAGAGTTCCAGTCTGCAGCTTGTGTAACAGCTTGTTAGGACTGAATCGTCCTGTGAAAAGAATCAAAGGATCTCTGAAGAGTAGAAACCAGGCTCACCCTGTAGAAGACTGGAAGAATTGCTGAAAATTGCACTCGGTCTGTCAGGAACTGAATCTGCTGTGTGTTCTCCGGTATTGTGCAGTAATTGCGATCGGGATACAGATGCAGCCTGCCTGGTATAGTACTTTCTTTTATATGGATGTGTGAAGAGGTTTGTGTACCTCAAGTGAGCCCTGCTGACATTGAAGGACCCTATCTTATTTGGAGGTCGTAGTACTAATTCAGGGTTGCTCCTGTTGAATTGCCACATTAAATCCAAATGGAATTACTGTACTGCTGACTGTTTAATTCTCCTTTTCTCTGTGTGAAAGGGCCCTACCAGCTGCCACGGTTTGGACTAGCCACTAGGGCTTGGGTACCCAGGGACAGTAACTGATAGGGATAGGCCTGTGCACAGAGCCATGAAATAGATTATTAGAGTGTAAGCTAATTAACCTGATTTCCCCTGTCCTTGTTATATCCCCTAAATAAATCAGAGCTGCTTGTTTCAGCAAAGTTATACTGCCTGAGGTATTTGTCTATGTTAAAGTACTGTACTGTGATTGTTGCACTGTATCTCATTTCACAGGAGGTCCCAGTGCCGGAACCAGACCTGGGGGTAAGTGTATACTGTGAAGGTAATTCTGATATATTGTGTGGGCCACTAGTGGGAAGAAAGGGGGGTTGCAGTGTCCCAGAGGGCTGTGACCAAGTTAGTTTAACTATTGCAAACCCTGACCTCTGGGTGGAGGCACCCGCCATTGGATCCAGGCCCCTCAACCTGTTAGTGGCAAATCAGGCAGGGGTAGTAGCCCCTGGGATAGCGCCATCTAGGGGTTACATCTTGGAGGCTCACCGCTGGGATTGTGTGTCCTCTAGTGGCCATATTCTGAACCACTGTTAAGAAAAAATGGGTACCCGACAGAAGTGGCTGTGCACCGGCTGGTGGAGTGGTGTACTGGGAGGAGATCACCCCAAAATGCTATGCTTATCCTGGACATCCCTGGGTATCAATACGGACACTGTGCAGGGAGTACTTTCCAAGGTGGAAGGTTTACAAAACCCTGTGGTGGTGGGTGGCATGCTAATCTGCTCACCCACACTTTCCTGGCCCTAGTAGAGTTTAAGGATCCCATAGATAGCTCCAAAGTGCCACAGACCATTACCCCAGAGGGAGCCCTCACTGCTTGGAGTGATAACTAAGGACAGTAAAGACCGGGGAATCAGCCCCACCACTATCTGAAACTTTTGAGGAGAAATTTGCTGAATGGTTGCTGGGAGAGGGAAAACTGTGGAGGACTTGAAGAAACTATTCTTTCCACCTGAGGTGTTCCTCCCCAACACCCTCTCCTGCTCCAGTGCCCGTAATGGTGGCTGAACCAATGCAGACTCCTATTTCTGCACCTGCCATTAGTCACGACTCTACGAAGGTTGAGGATCTTCTCTGGCACCCTCCCCACCCCCAAGGGAGGATGACTGGGAGACCTGGATAGACTATGTTGCCCCAAGTGCTAGAATGGCAATGCTCGGAAGGTGAAAAGCGAAAGAGGGTTAGTGAGAGCTCCGAGGTCCTGCCCTGCTACCATCCGTGCTAAACGGGCCAGTAACCCTGAAGCGACTGCACAGGCCTATCTTGAGGCCTTGGAGAATGTGTATGGGAGCCCAGATTCTGATGAGGACCTATGGTGGAGAGTAAGAGATGCACAACAGTACCAGGGGAGTTGTTGTCTGTGTATGTATCTCGGCTGGAAAAATTGTTGCAAGAATGCCTCAGAAAAGGTAGTTTGCCAGCGATTGAACTGGACCGAACCAGGCTGGACAGGATCCTAAGTCTGCCCCTTCTCAGAACTGCTGTTGCTTCAGTTACACCTGGCAGATCGACTGGAATCCCCCCCTCCTATGATGAGTTAATGAGAGAAATTCGAGGAGTTGAGAAAGAGCGACCTCGGGAGGGACCTGCACCAATAGCTGCGGCTACGACCAGTGACTGAGGGTGACCCATCAAGTGAAGTTCAGGGGCAGAGGTTGGCAGTCAATGAGTGCTCTGACAAGGAAAAATATGTCACAATGGGGCGAACTGTTGAGAGAGATCCAGAATTCAAAAACAGTCCCTTTATGAAGGCCACGCCTGCAAGTACGGGCCCTGACCTATATCCGACTGCATCTGCTATGGGGTGGGGTACCCACCCATGTATCTCCTGCTGATAACAGCTCCGAACTCGATTCCTTGACCATGGAAGTGGAGAAACTGACGAGATGTCTCCAAATGCTTATCACGCCGCAGACAGAGATGGCACCAAGGTTTCCAGTTAGTAATACCCCGCCCTGGCTCCCAGTGTGGCGCCTCGCCAGCTCAAACTCCAGAAAGTATGTTTTGCTATAATTGTGGGAAAGATGGGCACATGAAAAGGAATACCAGTCCCAAAAGACACTGACAAAGTTGCATATAGGCTACAAGGAGAGCTTGGGAGAAGAAATCAGTGGTTAGAGGAGGTACGACATGATCCAGTGAGGGCACAAAAATGCTAATTCACGTCCTTTTGTGGCAAGGTCAGTTGCCCAGGCCCCCCTACCGCCTCTCCAGACTGGTCCAGAATAGTGGGTCCTCCATGGAGACCACTGTAAAGGTGAGCAGTGTCTACAAGAGCTATATTAGACAGTGGCTCCCCAAGTGACAATTATGTTCCAAGATTGGTATCAGAAGCATTTGTCAGACATACCCTTACAACCATTAGAAGGACTGCATGTATGGGGGTTAAGTGAGAAGGCCTACCCCTATTCCGGGTATATCCGAATTTGGCTGTCTTTCCCCACCTCAGTGGCTGGAGTGGCCGAACAAGTAGAGACCCTAGCCTTAGTGTGTCCCCCCACTGGACTGTATGATGGTGTCCCTTTGTTGATTGGAACAAATGCTCATATGTTCGGAAGGCTGGCACAGTTGTGTTATGAAAAACAGGGGTCAAAGACTAGTAGAGCTTTAAGAGTTCCGGCTTTAATTAAGAAGGCCTATGAGGCACAGAGAGATGCTGAAAAAACAGAACCAGAGGAACCGGTCGGAATTGTATGGAAGAAGGATCCTGAGTCTCTGATCCTGGCGCAAATGCCCAGTGTACCTTACAGGAGAGGTCCGTATCAGAAAGGATGTTAAGAATAAAATATTAATGTTGGATGCACCAGGCGATGGAAAATTGCCAGAGGGACTGCTGGTCAAGCCTAGTATTTTGCCCGCTAGAGCCCATGCTTATGCCAGAAGGTAATGGTCCAAGTTCATAATGTGTCTGAAGAGACATTCGAGTAAACAGAGGTTGCATCCTGGCTAATGTGCATTGTGCAGACACTGCAGTGCTACCCAGCAGCAAAAGTTCAAGGAAGAATGACAGAGTAGCGCCTGACTTGTTTGATTTGGCGACTCCCGCTGCCAGCTGAAATGGAAAGTGAAGATCAGTGAGAAGCTTGCCCAGAGAGACCAGGTGTTTTCTTTAAAGGAATGGGATGTAGGATGCGTGCAAGGAGCTGAGCACAATATCCGGCTGCATGGACGAAAGACCATTTCGTGAGAGTCTCGACGCCTGGCACCTGCTGACATAGATGATGTGAGACGGCATCTGCAAGAGATGTTAGCTGCTGGTGTAATACAAGAATCCAGAAGCCCTTATGCTTCCCCCATTGTGGTAGTGAGGAAAAGAATGGAACAGTAAGGATGTGTGTGGATTATCGCACCTTAAACCGGCGGACTATCCCTGATCAGTACACAATGCCCCATTCAGGATGCTTGGACTGCCTAACGGGAGCAAGTGGTTCTCTGTGCTGGATCTCCGCAGTGGGTACTATCAGATCCCGATGGCCCCAGAGGACCGTGAAAAGACAGCCTTTATCTGTCGCTGGCTTCTATGAATTCATGGGGATGCCTCAAGGGATTTCAGGTGCCCCAGCCACTTTCAACGATTGATGGAGCGTGCAGTGGGGGACATGAACTTACTAGAGTGCCTGGTATACCTAGATGATGTTATTGTGTTTGGCAGCTCACTGGAGGAACATGAGAGCAGATTATTTAAGGTATTGGACCGACTGGAGGACTTTGGCCTTAAACTGTCCATTGATAAGTGTCAATTTTTTCAAACATCAGTAAAGTATGTGGGACACATAGTATCCACCGAGGGAATAGAGACCGACCCAAGTAAAGTTGAGGCCTTGACCACCTGGCCACAGCCCAAAAATCTAAAAGAACTGCAAAGATTCCTGGGATTCTGTGGTTATTATCGGCGCTTCATCAAGGACTATTCAAGAGTGATCCGCCCTTTACTTAACCTTACTCAAGGGTATCCCCCAACCCACAAAAATACCAAAAGTCAGCATCCTCAAGACTGAAAGAGTGTATTTTCATCCGAGTGAAGTATTTGGGGCCCGCTGGACTCCTGATTGTGAGACTGCTTTTCATGAGATCATATATCAACTTACCCATGCTCCAGTGCTGGCCTATGCGATCCAAGAAAACCTTACGTCCTGCACACTGATGCTAGCTTGCAAGGGTTGGGGGCTGTGTTGTACCAAGAGCACGAGAATGGCCTGAGACCAGTGGCCTTTGCCAGTAGAAGCCTGACCCCATCCGAAAAGAACTATCCTGTACATAAGTTAGAGTTCCTAGCTTTGAAGTGGGCTATTGTTGACCAATTCCATGAGTACTTGTATGGGGCTAAAATACTAGTAAAAACTGACAATAATCCTTTGACCTATGTGCAGACCTCAGCTAAGTTGGATGCCACTGGCCATAGGTGGCTTTCTGCATTATCTACATATGACTATGCTCTCGAATACCGAGCAGGTCTGAACCACATAGATGCTGATGCTCTCTCCCGGAGGCCTGTTCCCCAGAATGATTGGGTCCGACTGGCAGAACCTGACATTCAGAGCACTCTGCCGGAGATTTGACAGGGAGGAACAAATGTCCTGGGGCATGATGGACTGCATGGTGGATTAGCAGGAGCCTCTGAAATTGCATACCTGCTGCTTTGCCACTTTTCTGCAATAGACATTGGTGCACTGCCTCAGCTGGACAATGACAGTATTCGTGGAGCTCAATCCCGATCCCATGATCAAAGCAGCTTTAGAAGCCCTCTATGCAGGAAAAGATGTGTCCAAATTACGCTCCACTGATTTGAGAACTGCACTGTTATACAAAGAAGGTCCTAAGTTGAAACTGATCAATAAACTGTTATACAGAGAAACAGTAGACAGAGGGGACAAGTAGACAAACAACAACTAGTGCTGCCCACTGCCTTCGAGACTCAGTATTGAGGTCCTTGCACAACCACATGGGGCACCTTGGTATAGACAGAACACTTGACTTGGTGAGATCCAGATTCTATTGGCCTAAGATGGGGCTGATGTGGAGCAACACATTCGAACTTAGTCGCTGCTTACAGAGGAAGCTTTGCCCCAGAGGCTGCCCCTTGTTAACATAACCACCAGTGCACCCATGGAGCTGGTCTGTATGATTTTCTAAGTTTGGAGTCAGATCAAAGAAATATCAGTAATGTGCTGGTGGTCACTGACCATTTCACGAGATATGCCCAAGCTTTCCCACCAAAGACCAGAAAGCATCCACTGTAGCCAAAGTACTTGTGAAAACTTTTTGTTCACTATGGGGCTCCACAAAGAATCCATTCTGATCAAGGGAGAGACTTTGAGAGTACGTCTGATCAAAGAGATGCTTTCTCTGTGGGAGTCCGAAGTCCAGAACCACTCCTTACCACCCCAGGGGACCCACAGCCTGAACGTTTCAACAGCACTTTGCTAGATATGCTAGGCACCCTGCACCCAAAGGACAAGCCTAGATGGAGCCAACAAATTAGCACCCTGGTACATGCTTATAACTGCAACCAAAGTGATGCCACTGGATTCTCCCCTACCGCCTGATGTTTGGAAGAGAAGCTCGACTACCAGTAGATGTGTGTTTTGGGGTCTCTCTGATGGGGTTCAAGCTGACAACTATTTACAGTATGTGCAAAGTTAAAGGCCCAGCTAACTCATGCGTACCAACTGGCTCAAACCATGGCTGCCAAAAGATCTGGCCAACAAAGAAAGGTATGATAAAAGGTGAAAGCACAGGAACTCCAGGAGGGAGATCGGGTATTGCTAAGAAATCTGGGACTGCATGGCAAGCACAAGATTGCTGACAGATGGCACCATCTCCCTCACATTGTAGTAGGCAAACTAGATGATCTGCCAGTGTACAAAGTAAGGCCTGAGAATAATTCAAAGATGTAAAAACAATGCATAGAAATCATTTACTGCCCATTGGACAAATCTTAATTGAGTCTGAGCCCTAGAAGATGCCCCTCTGGACCAGTGACTAGAGCTGCTGCTAAGAAAAGATCAAGAAAGTCTGCACCTACAGAAGCAAAGTTAAAGTGTTCCCCTCCACAAGTCCCAGTTGAGCATGACTGTCAGTCCATATCGGAAGAAAGTGAGTGACTTTGAATACTATCCTTCTACGAACTGATCAATTGTTTCGGGGCAATCCCTAGTCAATACTGGAGACAAAGCTGGGCCTTCTGGACTGTCTAAGCCCCAGCTTCATCCCTGGAGCCAATGCTCCCAGAAAGTGAAGTGCAAAGCATCAGATCAGATGAAATGGAATCATTGTGCATGGTTGAACTGTTTGAGCTTTCAGGGAGGAAAATGATAGATTGGGGCAGACTGGTGATACACCGAACAAGAAGAGTATTTTGAGTGCCCTGACAGTCCACTGCCAGTGTCAAAGCTCTCCATGCGAGCCAAATGTTGTGGACTCAGAACTGTAACTCCTGGAGCTGAAAGTCCCCAGGTTCTAGCCTCTCTACCCCATGGAGACTCCCTGACAAGTGAGGACAATGCTGAAAATGAGGCTCAGAGTGCAGAGACTATAACAGTTCCCCTAGAAAGACTGGTCGAGCTGTAAAGCCTGTGGTGCACCTCAGTTATGATTCACTTGGGAGGCCTGTGGACTTGCCTCTCAATGTTGTCCATAAAGGAGTGTATGTGTCCCGAGCTCATTGCCCAAACTGAGCATCAGTGCTAACTCAAGTTACTTGTGTTGCCCTCTAAGTATGGTGCCTTGCCCCATCCAGCCCCAAGGTAACTGATAGGAAGGCCCCTCTCTTCAGGTTTCATGTACAAGAGGTAATAACTTGAGTTATGGTACAATATATGTAATACTGTGTAAAGAGTGGCGACTGCAATGTTTCAGAAATGTGTTCTTGGTAAAATGATATATTGACTGATGATTACATGTGCGAGCCTAATGCAAATGTATATGGTTGCAGTTGAAACTTATGGGGTACTTGCTTGTGTGGACGTCAGCTTTCCCAGGCTTTCAGGAAAGTGTAACCCCCTGCAAATGGGGTTCCCAAAAGACTTCCAGGAGCTTGCTTGAATGCTCCAACCTGAATGGTGTTTGGCATTTAAGCCATTTATCAGTGAGTGTTTTTAGAGCCTCTGGTACTGTCTCTTTAAGAGCTGTCTGCTTGCAGACATAATTAGTTGTATGGGGACTGTGTGCTTCTCTGAGTACCACTCGAGCTGCTGCCAATTCACTTCATTTTGCAGTCACTAGGGTGCAAAGGGAACCTATCTGAAAGATGTAACTGTTTGCCAGAAATTATTTAGAGTAATAATAAAATTACAGTTTGTCTAACCTGCTTTCTTTGCAGTCAGAACTGTGTCTGCTAGTTCCCCATTCTAGTTTTGAACTGCTGAACTGGACCAATCAGTGTGGGGGTAAGCTAGCTCTAAAATGGTGCCTTGGACGAATCAGAACTTGGACTCATAATCTGAGCCAGCCACAAGAGGATTGTATGGGCAGTGACTCTGGGAGATGTAGTTTAGACTTCAGTGCCTTTTGGACCAACAGCAGCAGTCTATTGTGGTGACAGCCAATCCAGTCAAGAACTGGGAGGAACTCAAAGGAAGAGCCGGTTTGTCGGTTGGAGTTTCAGTTGAGCTTTGGCAGTGAAGAAGGAAGGAGCCCTGTGCTTTTTCAGTGTGCAGTTTTAGTCAAAAAACGTGTGTAAGGCCCAGAGTTCCAGTCTGCAGCTTGTGTAACAGCTTGTTAGGACTGAATCCGTCCTGTGAAAAGAATCAAAGGATCTCTGAAGAGTAGAAACCAGGCTCACCCTGTAGAAGACTGGAAGAATTGCTGAAAATTGCACTCGGTCTGTCAGGAACTGAATCTGCTGTGTGTTCTCCCGGGTATTGTGCAGTAATTGCGATCGGGATACAGATGCAGCCTGCCTGGTATAGTACTTTCTTTTATATGGATGTGTGAAGAGGTTTGTGTACCTCAAGTGAGCCCTGCTGACATTGAAGGACCCTATCTTATTTGGAGGTCGTGAGTACTAATTCAAGGTTGCTCCCTGTTGAATTGCCACATTAAATCCAAATGGAATTACTGTACTGCTGACTGTTTAATTCTCCTTTTCTCTGTGTGAAAGGGCCCTACCAGCTGCCAGTTTGGACTAGCCACTAGGGCTTGGGTACCCAGGGACAGTAACTGATGAGGGATAGGCCTGTGCAGGAGAGCCATAAATGAATTATTAGAGTGATAAGCTAATTAACCTGATTTCCCCTGTCCTTGTTATATCCCCTAAATAAATCAGAGCTGCTTGTTTCAGCAAAGTTATACTGCCTGAGGTATTTGTCTATGTTAAAGTACTGTACTGTGATTGTTGCACTGTATCTCATTTCATAGGAGGTCCCAGTGCGGAACCAGACCTGGGGGTAAGTGTATACTGTGAAGGTAATTCTGATATATTGTGTGGGCCACTAGTGGGAAGAAAGGGGGGTTGCAGTGTCCCAGAGGGCTGTGACCAAGTTAGTTTAACTATTGCAAACCCTGACCTCTGGGTGGAGGCACCCGCCATTGGATCCAGGCCCCTCAACCTGTTAGTGGCAAATCAGGCAGGGGTAGTAGCCCCTGGGATAGCGCCATCTAGGGGTTACACAGGCATATACTCCATGGTCACCTGATGGTGTTTCTCCAATTGCATTTCTCTTTTTCACTAACCCATATTATAAAGTCTTTGAAACGATAATTTTTTTATTTTTTTTATTCATTTACTTATTGTAGGTTCGGAATTACCTTTGAGTCAGAGACTCCTTTACAAAGGTTCCACATCACATAGTTTACATACAGAGACATAGAGGATACATAGTAGTACATCAGTACATAGTCAGGTTGTTACAGGAGCAAGTTGTGAGGCTAACAGTGAAAAAACTAAGTTAAACCTCATCAAACATATAGTACACGGATGACGGGCTAGGCTAGTCGGACACAGATTAGAGCAAGTAGGGTCAAAGAAGCCAGCCAGCGGCCTTAGTCAGACAGAATAGTGTGAGGTGTTTCAAATGCAGTCGTAGTGGTTTGAGGACTGTAGTAGTTCTCTAAGAGAGGTTTTGAAGGGTCCAAGTCTGATCTCTTTGGCAAGTGGAGTGGGCAGGCTGTTTATCCAGGAGGGGGCTCTGTAGCTAAAGGACCTTTGGAATTGGGAGGTGCAGCAGTGAGGGACCGAGAGGAGTTGCTTTCCAGAGCCACGAGTTATCTTGAGTGTCAGGGCCGGTCGAATTAAGTCCTGTGGGGGAGAGGCCTAGGGCAATTTTTTTTTGCCATGAGACAGGTGTGGAATATAATCCTGTTGTCTAGGTTCAGCCAGTTGGTATCATTGTATAGAGAGCATGTGTGAATTAGACAGTCACACCCCAGGGTGAGGCGACAGGCTTTATTTAGGGAGACATGAAGTCTTTGAAGGGCTGAGGTGTTCGCCGCCCCATAGATGATTAAGCCATAGTCTAGCAGGGAGAGTACAGAGGAGGAGACAGCTAGCCTCATTGTGTTAGGGGTAAAGCAGAGTTTGAGGCGATACAGGAGCCCGATCCACACATTAAGGGCACTAGATAGGAGGTGGATATGTTGGTGGAAAGTAAGGGCAGGGTCAAGGGTAATACCCAGGTATCTGAAGGAGTCCATTTGCTCCAGAGGGGCCAGGTTGGCAGTTTGTACTTGAGGGCAGAGATCCTTTCTGGCATTGAGCAGATGGGAAAAGAGCATAACCTTGGTTTTGTTATAGTTCAGGATAAGACATTGTGAGGTGAACCATTTTTTGGTGCCACTAAAGGAAGATTGCAGGGAGAGGTGTAGTTGCAGAAGGTCTGAGTTGGAGGTATACAAGATGGCATCATCCGGATAGAGAAGTAGATTCCATGAGCAAGAGCTGGGGAGGCAGTTAAGAAAGAGGCTGAACAGTAGTGGGCCGAGGATGGAACCCCAACAGGACACCAGAGAGGACAGGTAGCTTATTTGAAAGGGTGTTACTAATTTTGACCTGCTGGGAACGGCTGGACAGGTAATCAGTGAACCAGCCAAGGGCATCCTGGGAGAATCTAATGTTGGTCAGCGTGGATATCAGGAGCAGGTGGTTAACGGTGTCGAACACCTTTATGAGGTCTATGAAGACAGCCCCAGTGATTTGACCTTTATCTAATGCAGAGTGAATGTGTGTGGTGAGTTCCAGGAGGGCAGTAGTGGTACTATGCCCCTTCCAGAAGCCGTGTTGCTGTTTGCTAAGAAGGTTGTATTTGTTGAGGTGGTCTGTGAGTTGATCCGCTATGATCTTCTCAAGGGCCTTAGATAGGGAAGGGAGGATGGAGATAGGGCGAAAGTTGTTAGTAAGGGTTCGGTCCACATTTTTAAATATCGGAGTGATGTGGGCAGATTTCCAGCAGGAGGGGAATTTCTCATGGCATAAGGAGTGGTTTAGTATATGAGTAAGAGGGTAGAGCACCTCGGGGAGCGAGAGGAGAAGGAGTTTCAGGTCTAAGGTGTCACTACTATATCGGGTGTGACTTAGGGCCGTTCTGAGATAAGGTTCATCACATTTAGGCAAAATACTGCAGACAAAGGGGGCTAAGGGGAGGAGGTGACAGGGGGTGGGTCAAAGAAGTTAGTGGAGAGAACCTTGCTGAGGTTAGAGAAGGCGTCATTGAATGCTGCGGCCATTCGGGCTGGGTCTGAGGTCAGGCACCCATCAACCATAATCGGGTTAGGGGTAGTGTTGGGAACGTTGCCACAGAGGTCCTTAATATTAGCCCAGAACTTTTGCCCAGAGCCCCAGGTGTTGGTTAGGGAGGTCTTGTAGTACTCTCCTTTTGCTTTGCGTAAGGACCAGATACATTTGTTCCGAGCCTCTCTATATTTCTGTCTATCGGCAGACAGGCCAGTCTCGTTGTAGAGGTGCCATAAGGAATCTCTGGTCCACATGAGGTCCAGGAGATGGTCAGTGATCCACAGTGCAGGGTTGCCTTTGGCCACCCTTTTGGTGATGGGGGCAAATTTGTCGCATGTGGTGTTGAAGGCGAGAATGAAGAGGTCCAGGGCTCTGTCTGGATCAGGGGCCGTAGTAAGGAAGGACCAGTCTATTGTCCTGAGATGTGCTTTGAGTTGAGCAAGTTTGCCCGGTCCAAGTATGCGCTGAAAGATTATTTTGGGGGGGACTTGGGCAATTTGCAAGTGCAGTAGCAGAGGACCGGGGAGTGGTCACTAAGTGCATTTGGGAGCACAGTAGTACTAGTGATTTTAAGGGGTTACAGGTTGAGGCACTTGTTTACAAATATAAACATGAATTTTCAACATTTTGAGTTTGGAGACCTGTTCTAATGTATGATAAAAAAAATCCTTAAATTGCAGGAAAAGTGTCGTCTTTTTGTTACGTAAGTGGCTTGCAGGTATGAAGTACAATCCTAATATACATGAAGAAAGGGAGATTAGCAGAATGTTCTTCAGCTCATCAGTTTAACATCAACATCACATCACAGCAGGCAAGTGAATTATTATTTACTACTAAAAAGCATGCATGTACAGGTTTTGGCAAGTGTTTTCAAAGCAATGAACAGTCAAGTGGCCATCCTTTCAAAACATTATTAAAGCATATTACCTAACAAAAAAAAACTTCTAGTACACCTGCAGGTCTGAGATATTTGGAGGAAATTACAGCCTTTGAAAGGATATTACAGGTTGAGGCATTTGTTTACAAAATATAAGCATGGACTTTTAACATTGAGTTTGGAGATCTGTTCTAATGCTTGATAAAAAAAAAATCTTTAAATTGCAGGAATAGTGTTGTCTTTTTCTTATATAAGTGGCTTGCAGGTATGAAGTACCATCCTAATACACATGAAGGAATGGAGATTAGCAGAATGTTCTTCAGCTCATCAGTTTGTTTACATGACAGTGATATACAAAGTGTGTTTCTGCAACTGTACGTTAATTTTTGATGAAATCTGGAACTAATCAATATAAGAATACCGTCACACTTGTGTTGAATGGGTAGATGTCTTAATTTATTCAAACACATGCATTCCGGCACATGTTTTGCTCTAAGTGCCCGGCCTATTGATAATTCATGGTTTAAAATTGGTTCACAATAACTGATCTATGACCCTAGGGCCCTAGATTTGACGTCAGTTAGCAACTGGCAGCAAGGGAATCCACAAATGGGCTACATTTAGGACTAACATTTACGCTTGACTGCTGGCAGTGTGGAAGCAATAACATTGTTTATCTGGTTGGGAAACCCTACATGACTTTTTTTCACATAAACAGCCACACAATGTTAAACTGCATGCTGACATTTACTTAGCAGTCCGCTAAACGGCAGTGCCTGAGGTTCAGGATGAAAAGCAACAAATGCCAGGGTCACATGGTGATTACACATCGATGGAGCTGCTCAATGCCCTAAAGACAGGAGGTGCTCTGATTTCCATCTCCCCTGCTTTAACATCATTGCCTTGTTCCAGTCAGTTATTCATTGCTTCCTGCTTTCCCTCATCTCTACACAAACAGTGTGTGTACAATGCAGCTCATAGATTACACTACCCCCCAACTTATGTAAGAACAAACTTTCAGAGTTCCACTTACCAGGGCAGAAGCACAAAGATATAATGAACAACATATTTACAAGAACATCTGAAAGTGCTAGGTTTTTCACAATCTTTTCCTGGAATGCAAGTACAAACCCCAATTTACTCACGGCATTCTTCCTGGTTATGAGCAACATATTGTATAAAGAAACAAAAACACCCTGCTTTATTAAAAAAAACATTCAGTGGACCTTTTGTAAACTATTTGTCAGTAGCAAAATATATGAAACAATGCAACTCCTTTACGGATTGCCAAGTACAGTGTTACTATTAGAGTATATTAAGTGTGCTCCTGATTATAAGGGCTGTGACAGATTAATGCATGCTGTATCTATGTTGAGCAACAATTTTATTTTACTGATTTCTCAGATAATTAGAATGTAAGAGTAATATTGTGTAGAACAACATATGTTATTGGAAAAGGCTTGCTCTGTACTTATTCAATTTGCTCCAGGTTTCCCACAAAATGTGTAGCATTATCAAATGTGACATGAAAACCCTGATCCTTCGTTGGTCGAAGCATCATATGACATTTGATTATTTTTTTACAACAGCACAGCTCATCAGAACAGACCATTTTTTTAGCAAATATAAGCCCATTTCAGAAATGGGATAACACACTCCAAGGTGTGTGGTCACAATAGAATAATACACTTCTCAGGTGGTTGTGGTACTTGTCAATGCCTCGTCGTGACCAACAGTCACTAGAGGTGTGCATTATTCCATTATAACTGCACACACTGTCATGTGTTATGTCTTCCATGGAACTATAAATAAAAAAAGATAAAGATAAGGGGCAAGACTTTCAGTCCGGATCCATCCACCTGCATTTTTTTCAAAACAGATTTTTCTCTCCTCTCAGTATTGTGTCCATGCAGGCACATAGAAACATAGAATCATAAAAGTTGACAGCAGATAAGGACTGCAAGGTCCATCCAGTCTGCCCATTTTTTCTACCTTATGAATGTGCCATAGGCCCTTACTCTGTCAATGGCCTATCTATTCATACTAATCTGTATTGCTCCCTTATGCCTATCCCATGCCTGTTTGAAGCCCTGCACTGTATTCATATCCACCACTTCCTGAGGTAGGCCGTTCCATACATCACCACCCCTTCTGTGAAAAAAGAACTTCCTCACATTACCCCTTAATCAGCTTCTAATCTCATGTTGTGTCCTCTTGTCCTGCTATTTTTCTTATATTGAAACATGTTAGACTCATTCACCTTGTTAATGCCCTTAAGATATTTGCATTTTTCGATCATATCACCTCTCTCCCTCATTTGCTCTAGGGTATATATATATATTGAGCTCCATTAATCTGTCCTCATCTGTTTTCTGATGCAGCCCCTGCACCATTTTGGTTGCCTTTCTCTGAACTGCCTCCATTTTGTTAGTGTCCCTATGCAGGTGAGGCCTCCAGTACTGCACTCAGTACTTCAGATGGACCATTACCAGTGTCTTGTAAAGAGGAATTATTACCTCCCTCTTATGACTTGTGATACCCCTACTAATATATCCCAACATCCCTCTAGCCTTACCTGCTGCTTTAGTGGTCTGCTTGGATGATTTTTAGGTCATCTGTGATAATACCCAAATCTCTTTCTCCCCTTGTGATTGCCAGCAACTCCCCTCCCAACCTATAGGTAGCTTCAGGGTTTTTCGTCCACATGTGCATGATCTTGCACTTCTTTGCATTAAACCCCATTTGCCACTCTTCCAACCATTTTGCCAGTTTATCCAGATCTCTTATTCTGCCCACCCCACCTGGATCATCTACTCTGTTGCGGATCTTGCTGTCATCTGCAAACAGACAAACCTTACCCTTCAGTCCCTCTGCAATGTCACTGATGAAGATATTGAAGAGGACTGCCTCCAGGACTTATCCCTGAGGGACCCCACTTGTGACTTGCAGATCTTCTGTCTGTATATTGTTTACCACTACTCTCTGTTTTCTGCCTGCCAAGCAGTTTGCCACCCAGTTGACCAACCTCTGATCCACCCTGAGCCAGCCTAGCTTATTAATCAATCTTCTATGTGGAACAGTATTGAAAGCTTTTCAGAAGTCAAGGTAGGCAACATCAACTGCACCCCCTTGGTCCACCACTCTGATTACCCAGTCAAAGAAATCTATGAGATTAGTTTGACAGGACTTTCCTGTTGTAAACCTATGCTGACTTGGATCCTGTGCTCCTATGGATTCCAGGTGTTGCACTATCCTTTCCTTAAGGAGGGCCTCCATAATCTTGCCCACTACTGAGGTTAGACTGACTGGTCTGTAGTTCTCTGCCTCCTCCCTGCTGCCACTCTTGTGGAGCAGGATCAAATGAGCCCTTCTCCAGGCTTCTGGAACCTCTCTTGTGCTCAGAGACTCATTAAACAGTTCTGGTAATGGCTCTGCTAGTTTCACCCTTAGCTCCTTTAGTACCCTGGGATGTATGCCATCAGGTCCTATTGCCTTTTCCACCCTGAGCTTAATGAGCTCTTGTAGGACCCTTTCTTTTGTGAAGGGACTTGTGCACACCGCTCCCCCAGGTCCCACCCCACCGTGTCCATGGTGCTGAGCTGTGGGCCCTGCCCTACCTTCTCCTCAGTAAATACTGAGTAGAAGTATCTATTTAGGATAGATGCTTTTCCTTGGTCCTCCTCTACACACTCACGCTTATCCCCTTTGATCTTAGCAATACCGCCTCTGGACTTTCTCCTTTCACCAATGTATCTATAGAAAGTTTTGTCCCTTTCTTTTACTGTTTGTGCTACTGTTTCTTCAGTTTGTCCCTTTGCCTGCTTTACTGCTTTCCCTGCTTCCCTTAGGGAAGTTTGATATGCCTCCCTATCTTCATTCTGTTGCGTTCCCTTATATTTCCTGAAGACCAACCTTTTGGCTCTGATCTTTTCTGCTACTGTTTTTGAGAACCAAAGTGGTTTCCTCCTTCTTTTGCTCTTGCTTTTCTCCCTAACACAATGGGATGTTGCTTCAAGTATTGCATCCATAATGCTTGCCCACTTTGCCTGTACCACTTTACCTGTATTTCTTCTTGCCAGGGCTAGCTTATCTCTGTTGGCCATCTTATCAGAGTCAGCTCCTCTGAAGTCCCATATTTTTGCCTTGGAATGAGATGCTTTAGTTCTAGTGGCTAAATTGAACCATACCATGTGATGGTCACTGGCCCCCAGGTGACCTTGTACCTGGAGATCTGTGATCCTTTCCCTGTTAGTCAGTGCTAGGTCTAGGATAGCCCTGTCTCTTCTGGGTTGTTGTACTAGTTGTTTGAGGCCTTCCCCTCACAGGGAATCCACTATGTGTGTAGTTCTGGCAGATGTTCCTGCCGGTATTAATCAATCTGTATCTGGCATGTTGAAGTCTCCCATTATCAGAACTTCCCCTTTAGTTGTCATGTTTTGTATATCTTCTAACAGTAATGTCTCTATGTCCTCCCCCTGGTATAGAGGCCTATATACAACTCCAGTTCATATGGTTGTCCCATTTCCTGTTTCCAGGGTGACCCACAGTGCTTCTGGCTCCTTTTGTGTATTCTGGATTTCTGTAGCTTTGATATTTTCATTGACACAATGGGCCACCCCCTCCCCATCCCCTTTTTGTACCTCGGACTCTTCTGAACAGTCCATAGCCGGGTACTGAAGTCTTCCAAGTGTGGTTACTGGTGAACCATGTCTCGCTAATGGCTACTATGTCCAGTTTAGCCTCTGTCATTGTTGCTTCCAGGTCTGGGATCTTGTTTCCCAGACTGCAGACATTTGTGTACATGATTTTCCATTGGCCAGATTTCGGTGTGTTAGTTGTTGAGTGAGGTCTGGCACTTCCCCTGCATGTCATATGAGGGGACAGATCTTTTTCCTTACCTGATGATGCAAATGAACTACAAACATGCTGAACTCCTGTTTGATCACTAGCTAAGGGGGGAGGGGTGTTCTTCCCGTTCGATGCATCGGGTGCTGCACCCCTCACCTCATTTGCTAGGTTAAATATTCTGTAAAGACATCAAACTTCTGCCCAAATGCATGGACTCCCTCCTTAGTCAGAGGCAATCCATCAAATTGAAAGTACTATTGCTTCCAAAATTGTTGTCTGTTACCTACAAATTTGTGTCCTTTTTCCTGGCACCAACCCTTGAGCCACATGTTTAGCTCCCCTAGCTCCCCTTCTCTGACCTTCCATCCATCTGCCCCCCTCTCCCAGACTGGCAGGATCTCAGAGAAGGAGATGCAGGATGATATAGATGAGAGTTTGTCTAACAGCCTGGACAGGTGTTCCTTGGTCTCCACAACTGATCAGCTGGCAAGATAGTTAGTCCCTATGTGTACCAGGATGTCAATGTTTTCCCCTGCTTCCTGCATGATTTTAGCAATGCAGTCAGTGTCTCTCCCTGCTGATGTACCTTGGAGACATCTGACCAGTACCTCCCGGCTGGAGGTAAGTTTCAACTCCCCGAATCATGGAGTCACCTATGATCAGAAGTGCTTTGGATTTCCTTTTTGCTTTTTTTTTGTTTGGTTCCTGCTTGGGGCGAGTTTTGTAGTGCTATCTCCTGTGCTGCAGGGTCCTGCTCTGCAGTGTCCTCTGCCCCTTTGTTTGATTTTGGAGATAGAGACAGATACCTGTTTGTAGTTTTTATATGGTTTGTGGAGGTGATACACTGGTGAGCACTTAGTGATGGGGCACCCAATTTGCCCCTCTTAACCAACTGCCAACATCCTGGACCAACGACACTCTACGGTCGAGGTGTTTCAGTTGGATGTTGGGAGAAATGGTGGGTGGTTCTTGTAATATATTTCCCCCTGAATATGCAATTTGAGGCATGCAATCTCTGCCCATGCTGCCTGGAGCTATGCCCTTAGATCTCTAATGGTCCAGCATGTAGGACAGTGTCCTAAACACTGTATAACTGCCATTCTAAAAAGTGTCCCAGCTCCTGCAGTTAATAATTTTCATTCCAGTTGAGTTGCTGAGTTTATAACCTGTTCCAAGTAATTAGAAAGAAAATGAAAGCAGAAGATGTTTGTTATTTATATATATTTTGTGTTTGTTTGTTTGTTTTTGTATAACTTTTTATAACAAGTTAAATTAATTGTGCCCTGTAAGTGAGGCCACTGTGTGGATACCCCTCTGATCCTCCCCTTCCTGCTTTGCTACAGAAAATGGCATGACTGTGCTATTCTATAAAAGGAGTGTAGCATGGGGTGGTTGGGGATGGGGGTGGGTGGCTGGGCCCTTTTGCTGCCAAAAAGGTAGAACCACAGTCAAAAGAAGGAAGCAAGGAGGTAAAAGCAGAAACAATCAACCAACAACAAATGCAGTAGCCCTGAAAGCTTAGCCTAATGATAGATAAAACTGTAAAACCTGTAAGCACCACCTGTAACAATTTCACAGAAAATATACCCTGCAAAAAACACTTTGCTACAGAGAAAAATAAAGCAGTAACAGAAGATATACCTTGCAAAAAACAGTTTGAATCACAGAAGATTACAGCAGTAATTTGTAAGCACAAAACAGTAACAAACCTGTAGGCACACCCTGTAATAATGCAGCAGAAAGTATAGCCTGCAACAGCAATTGAATCAGAGAACAATAAAGCAGTAAAATGTAAGAAAAAACAGTAACAAAACCTGTGAGTACAAAAGAAAATAATACACAGTAAATCTGCCTAGCCAAAAGAAGCCTTAATCTTTTTCCTTGCTCTGATACTGTTGTTCCTTGCTCTGTCCTTATAAGCAAACCTAGAAGAAAAGAGCTCAGTTGAAGCTAGGTGCCTTTGTCAGCAAACCTAGTATTCCACCCCTGTTCATAGAGATATACATTGATCAGGGCTTACCCAGCAGTCACTTAGACAGCTACCCACTTTTTTCCTTTTCTTTTCTCCCTTCCTCCCTCCTCTCCTGGCATGGGCAATGCCTCTGTTACCCTCACACACACATACACAGCTCCCCCGGTGGCAGAATCAAGCTCCTTAGCCCACCTGCAGGTGTTGCTGGGGTGGCAGCACTCACTGCCAGCCCTCCCCAGTCGAGATGTATTGCTGGGTGATAGCTGTCTCAGCCGGACATGCCTTCCAACATGACTCCTCGGGCTGTGTTCTGAAACTGGGTCATCTGAATGGCAGCACAATGTGCTGTCACTGGGCCATTGGAGTGGCCTTCACCTACAGTTTTAAGCTACAATTCAGAGATGAACTGTCTCAAAGACATAATGCGGTCAGATTGCAATGCAAGGGAGGCCTGGAGTTAGCTTCAGATAGGGCATACGTAATAAGAACTCTGTTAAAGACACTATGAGGCCTTTCTTTAAGTCCACCACTTGCTACCCAGGTCACTCAAGGAGGATCAGGGGCTGCTAGTGTGGGTATTTGGCAATGTAAGATGGAAGGAAAAAAACAGACCATGGCACTACAGCGGACAAAATTCAATGCCAGCTGCAGTGGTGTGATTTAGGGACTGGGCATTTTTTTGGAACTGGAATGGGGGGACTTAGACTTCACCCTCTGAATTAGGGGGATTGGGTTACAAATGGAGTGAAGCTTGGTGGCTTGTTGGGGGGGCATTTATTTGTGCATTAGGGGAAATTAAATTACAAAACTGGAGTCAGAACATAACTGCTACATCCCTCTCCAGCCCAAGCTGTCTACAGCAGACAGACAGGGGGCAGCAGCAGTAGCACATTAAAAGTAAGGGGAGTGAGACTAGGGTGGGGGAGGGCTTCTTCCTGGCCCACTAATGGGCACCTTGGTGTAGAAAAAGTTATACTGGGTGAGGGGAGGTTTACACATATATAGTTAGACCTATTTAACCTCTTTAATCCATTACTGGTTAAACTGGATACCTGGGTATCCGAACATCTTCGGCTGCAAACAAGCTTTGTTGGCATTTCATATTATGTGCCAAGCCAGGTGAGGAATTGCAAGTCTCCATGTATCAGGCTTTGCTGTTCATACACAGCTCATAGCATACAGTGACTGAGACTACTATTGAAAACCACTGGCGACATGTTCAGATTCTGCCACATCCCGAATTTACAATGCCTGACAGTGCAGCTCATCACCCTCACACCACTGACCCCACTGCTGATCTGATGGAGCTTCAGGTTCTAATCCAACATCTGCCCGACTCCATCTCTGAGACACTTATCATACATCAATTTGTTGCTGTACAGGATGCATTAGAAACTAGTCCGCCTCTAACTGATGAAGACATTGTTGATATTGTGCACCAGAAAGACAGCCCACAGAAGTGGATGAGGATACACAGGATTCTCAGTCCAACCTGCCACGTCCCCTGATCTCTGCCACAGAAACCTGCACAAGACTGAACAACATCCTGCTGTACCTGGAATAACACAGTACAGCAGAGATGGGAAAATACATTGACAACGTACTGGACTTAAAAAGTTCATACAAGTTGAAGTGTCGGCCACTAGATGGCAAACAGATATCACAGCATACTTAAAGTCTCCATGCATACTTTATCAAAATGAATGTCTCCATGCATACCTCTAGAATGAGCTAGTGACATCATTTGTATTTCACTTTTAATTGATTAGTCACTGTTGTAATAAAGGCTGTGTTCAGAAACAATAGCAGTGCAGTGTGCCTCACTGAGCCTTATTGAACTTCACTGTGCCTCATTTATCTGATGATTTGTTTATCCATACAAAAATGGCAGATCACCAACACTGCTAGATTAAAGAGGTTTGACTGTATATGGATGTGGAATCGAATACAGAAGCTGAAGTTCTGATTCCAATTCTGATTCCAGATCTGATTCCAACTTAGGCAACATTGAGCAAAAAGTTTGTGTGCCCAGGAAAATCACCAGTCTTGTACAAATGATTCAGTAAGGTATCTGGTGGAGCTCGCCAAGTTTCCGGTACATTCAAATCCAGCAACAAAGTTCTGGCCTGCTCGAGCAATGAATGCTACTACATACGAAGTCTTTATAAAGTTCGTTATTTTTATTTTATAAAGTCCCAACATTTCGTCTAGTATTAGGCTTCTTCTGGGGAACTGTAAAAAGATTTATAAACAAATATTTACTATATTTCACACTTGAAAATAATATTAATTTTTTTTATTTTCAATTTTTAATATCTTTCCATATTAGACCATGCTAGTCATAAATAACTGGATGTACCAACTTTTAATTGTAGTTATTAAAGCAATATTAAAACCAAAATGATATTTTAACCACCTGGTTAATCTTTACATTCATTAACAGTCATAAAATTCTTATACATTTTGCCCAACTAAATGCCACCAATATAAATGCATTTATATTGGTGGCATTTAGTTGGGCAATTGAAAGTTAGTACATGCGGTTGGTCATGTTGGTCGAGCAGGCCAGAACTTTGTTGTTTGCTGGCATTGAAACAGAATCAGAGCCAGAATCAGAAGTTCTGATTATTTGACATACAAGTCATGGCCAAAAATATTGGCACCCTTGCATTTTTTTCAAATAACTCACAATTTCCTCTAAACATAAGTTGAAATTAACAACAGTATTTGGTCTCCACAATTCTTTATTTCTCTGTTAATATTACAGAACCTTTGTTTTTGATTCAGAATTTAATATATCCTTTTAAATCAAAAAATGAAAAGAAATGGCATTGACAAAATTATTGACACCCTAGACTTAATATTTGGTAGCACAGCCTTTGGTCAAAATAACTGCAATCAACCGCTTCCTATAGCCATGGATGAGCTTCCTGCACCTCTCTACTGGCAGTTTGGCCCACTCTTCTTGTGCAAACTGCTCCAGTTCTCCCAGATTTGAAGGGTGCCTTCTCCCAACTGCTGTTTTCAGATCTCTCCACAGGTTTTCAATTGGATTTAGATCTGGACTCATTGCTGGCCACTTCAGAACAGTCCAGTGTCTTGTCTTGAACCATTCCTGGGTGCTTTTTGAAGTGTGTTTGGGGTCATTGTCCTGCTGGAAGACCCATGACCTTCGATGGAGACCCAGCTTTCTGACACTGGGTTCAACAGTGAGCTCCAAAATGGCCTGGTAATCTCCAGATTTCATGATGCCATGTACACGTTCAAGGCACCCAGTGCCAGAGGCAGCACAGCAACCCCAAAACATCACTGAACCTCCTCCATGTTTGACTGTAGGGAAGGTGTTCTTTTCTTTGAAGGCTTCATTTTGTTTTCTGTAAACATAGAGATGATGTGCTTTACCAAAAAGCTCTAATTTGGTCTCATCTGTCCACAGGACATTCTTCCAGAAGGATTTTGGCTTGTTCAGGTGTGTTTTGGCAAACCCCAGTCGGGCTTTCTTATGTCTCAGCAGTGGGGTCCTCCTGGGCCTCCTACCATATAACCCCCTTTCGTTGAGTTGGCGATGGATGGTGTGAGTTGAAACTGTCATACCTTGTGTCTGAAGGTCAGCTTGAATCTGTTTGGCAGTTGATCAAGGTGCTTTCTCCACCATTCGAACGATCCTGCGCTGCAATCTTTGATCAAGTTTTCTCTTGCGGCCACGTCCAGGGAGGTTGGCTACAGTGCCATGGGCCTTAAACATCCTGATAATATTACGTACAGTGGAAACAGGAACATCAAGATCTCTGGAGATTGATTTGTAGCCTTGAGATTGTCCATGCTTGGCTACAGTCTTCTGTCTGACCTCCTCAGACAATTCTCTGGCTGTCTTTCTTTTCTCCATGCTCATTACGGTACACACAGTGACACAAAACAGGAAAATGAGCCCTTTTCTCTATTCAAACTGGTTGAATGAGTGATTTTTATATTGCAGGCACCTGCAACTCACCACAGGTGAGTTCAATTCCAAAGTGAAGGAGAATCACCTGCTTGAAATCTAATTATTTCTAACTACTTCTAAAAGGTGCCAATAATTTTGTCCTGGCCATTTAAGGATTTCTGTGTGGAATAAGCTAAGACTTAGTAAATTTTCTGCTTTTTGTGTTTTATTCCACTGCAAACCAAAGAAATACATACGTGGATACCAAAATATTTTTTAATTTCAACAATTTTCTGGAAGGAATGGTGCATTATTAGAAAAAACTGCAAGGGTGCCAATATTTTTGGCCACGACTTGTATGTACAACAGACTAGATTCCATAGATTCTGAGCAACCCCTGGTTGGGAATGGTGATAATGGAATTGTGTTTATGTGCCCTCTTTAGGGCACATGAAATGTTAAAGACATTCCCTGGTGTTTCAAATTTCCATTTTTCTGATGCTCTCAAAAAAGTTTTTAGGGTTGGGCAGACTAGGTGGGTCAAGCAGTCCTTCTCTGTCATCAAAGTCTATGTTTCTATGTTTCTAGGGTTGTTTTCTGGCACAATGACATTCTTAAATATATGGAAACATTATCTGAATAATTATTTATCCTATTAGGTCATGTCCAGCTAAGAATATATACACAATGGCAGCAAGGAAATTAGCTCCCACAGTTGCAGCAGCTGGTATCATTCAAGGCAGTTTGCCTAAATATTAGTCTGTCTTTGGTTACACTGTTTATTTTATGTTAAGTCCTTGCCATTGTTACACGAGGTCCCTGCACCCTAATTGATACCCTCAGGGATACACCGTAGACAGCTAATGTTTAGGCATAGGCTACACTAATACATAGGGCTAAGGGCGTCTACCGTACAAAAGTAGATGTCAGGATATAAATGCATATTGTTGTAATCCACTTTGCTTGCTAAGGCACACATATTATACCATGTATTTTCTGTCTATTTCTTACTTGTCAGATGCCAAGACACCTGTCCTTGAAGTAATTATAATATGTAAGGCAACATTGCCATCCTTTGGTGATGTGCACCACTACACCTTGTTATGTAAGACTCTGTATAAGAACTTCTTTGTTCTAAAACTGATGACTTTACAGAATTATGTAATGTTATCTTGGACCGTGGAGCCACCTCTAATTTAGCCAATAGGGCTCATCTCTGTAACTAGAAATGTTTCTGTCTTTTAGTAACCATAGTAATTATCACAGGTATATAATGTTATGCACAGGTTTTACACCTCGGAGACCCGAGAGATCCCAAGAGACTACAGAGAAACCTCGAGGTGTAGGGAACGCTTAGCACTGGCTCCCAGTTCATGTTGGTAAGAACTGCTTAGGGCAACTGTGATTTATCCCTTTTGTAGTAATAAACTTGTTTATTACTCGAATGCAACTTGTTTGTGATTATTTGCATTCCCAATATCGTCAAGAATCTGAAAGCGAGGTTTAGACCTCTTATACCATTCTGCATGTACTTTTGAACTGTTTGAACAGCATTCTTGCAAGTTTTATTTTTTTATTGGGATGTTTCAATTGTTATTCTTTTGAGCCGACCACCACTGAAACTGCAACTTTGAAAGCAGTTATAACCAAAAGAACATGGCAAGCAATCCTTATAGTTCTTTCTGGTTCTATATTCATAACCATATTCTACATCTATCAAAAATATTATTTGAAAATTACATGGGTTTGAAATCCTTTTATGTATGAAGACATATAAACATTTCCACTTTTTTGGGGAATATCAGTTCAAGAGAGTGTTACAGTATTGGTAATTTACTCTTTATTTTTGCATTCATGGAAAAAATGAAGCAAGCATCATGACAAATGATGTGTCCTTGTTTCACATTTTCTTTCACCCTCATGTTGACATTTAAAATATTGATGTTGTAGTCACATAAAACAATCTGACCCCTTCCAGATTTTTTTTCCCATAAAGCGAGATTAAGTCTCACCAATGTAACTTAAAAACAAGCATGGAAACCCATGTTTTTGTGTGGATTTTAAATGTTTAAATGTCCATCATGTACTGGGGAAAAATTGTGACTTTGACAAGGGGTTGCTAAAACACCAGGGAAGGTCCTTAAGAATGAATGATCCTCCGTTTCCAGGTGGACCTCAGTAATAGGAATAGCCTGTACACACAGTTGTTCACAGCTGGTTGTGTGGGATGCTTCCAACTCTGGCTTGGCTTCACTCACTGATCTACTTCTTATGATGATGATGATGATTATTATTATTATTGAAGAAACAATAAAACATTTCTTGCACTTATGGAAAAACTCTATGTGACTGAAGAATTCAATTTGCTTATTTCTATCTGTACAGCCTTTGTTTATTGTTGTATGTCTGCATCATCTTCATCAGTTGTGTCATTTCCCTTTATCACATTCTGGCATTTATGAATACTTTGATATATTTGAATACTTTGACACTTTTATGAATACTTTGACAAAACATGCTAATGTCCACAGTCCTCATACATTCAGTATAAATAAGTGTCATAAGTTCTGTGACATCAGCCACTAGAAATATATTTATGGGGCATGGATGTACCAGGTACCCACCCCCTGATGAAGCCCCACCTGAGCTCCACCTAAGCGAAGCACCAAGGAACACAGGTAATGGCTAGAAGGCCACCAGGTTTGTGAATCGGTGTGTTGGATGTACTTTGTATCTGAAACTCTCAGTATCCACTTGAAGGGAAGTGAGTGTCTATCTACAGAAGAAATTTCAACACAGTGGCTCTGGGAGTGCTGTTTTCTTTTGTTTTTGGTCATACAGCTTATAGGGTCAGCAAGCCCATGATCAACTCCCTGCCGAGCACTGGAGAATGCAGTACATCATTGTGGGTGGACCTTAGTAACATCCTTGGTGGGTCAGAATGAAAATGTAGTTCTTCTCTACTCTGCTGCTGTGCCTGAACAGTGTTTTTTGCTGACGGGAGCTGGACTGCAGGTCACTGGAAATTAGTGGAGGTTAGTGACACACCTTATATACTTGAAGAACACTGAGGAGTGGGAAGCAATCAAAGTTCAAGGCTTGTAGCTAGTCCAGTGGAATGGAGGGAAGAGGCTGCTTTACCTTCTGCCACTCCGGCAACCCGTGTTCACGGTGCGAGTGGGTCATTGGGAGTCAGCAAGAGAAGAGAGAGGATCGAGCATCCAGAGGACAGCTCTCTTCTCCTGGGAAGGGGGAGGGATGGTGTTGGCTGCTTGCCTGGCCCCTACAGGCAGCTGTGGGCTGGCACAATGGACCCACAGACAGAGAGAGCAGACACAGAGCAGACGCCTGGCATGCTGCATGCGGAAGCTCGCGCAGCTCGACCTTTGGTGTCATTGCACACTGCCGCACTGCACTCAGGGGAGAAAAAAACAGAGAGAAATGGTGGCCGACTGACAGAATGACACTGGTCCCCCGAAGGCTCCATACCCGGATAGTTGGGCACCTCAGAGGAGCAAGCAAGACAGCGAGTCCCACTGGATGCTGGGATGATGGGGCTAGGGGTACCAGTGGATGGAGGGCCAGCCGACTAGGAGAAACAAAGTAAAAAAAAAAGTTAAAGGCTTACACCAGAGAGTTTCCCAACAGCATCAAGTCTGATAGTCCAAGAAGCTGACACATTTCCTTTCTGGAAAAAACAAACAAGTATTCATCATGTTGGGTCCTAAAGTAGAGCAAACACAGTCCTGCTTTTTGAATATTTTTTTAATTAATAAATAGACTTCCAGGGCTGGCCCAGTGATGTGGAGGGCTGAGGCATCTATGCCTTACCTCCCGCCACACTGGTGACCCATGTTCATGGTGCAAGTGGGTCAATGGGGGTCGGCCAGGAGGAGGAGGAGGGTTGAGCATCCCCAGGACAGCTCTTCTCCTCTGTGGAGGGTGGGGAACAGTAGTCAGTGTTAGTCAGACCCCCTAGTGGAGGCTAGGGGCTGGCACACCAATGCTGTAAGACTGAGGGGCATACACAAGGCAGACGCTCGGCATGATGCATACGGGAGCATGCACAGTATCACCACTGGCATCCCGACTCATCGCCCTCTGCGGGGAAGAAAAAAGTGGAAAGTGGAAAAATGGCTGGCAGTTGGATGATGGTTGGCACTCACAGGCCCCATCCCTGGCCAGTTGGACTTGTCAGCCAGAACCGGATCCTGTGTGTGGTGGGGGTGAGCACTCCTCCTGCTGACCCTGCCAGAAGAGGCAAGCCCTGGGTGAAAAAGGCTGAAGCGAGTGCTGGTGGATGCCAAGGGAAGGGGCTTGGGTGTCTGCCTGAATGTGGGCTGCCAGTGAGGGAGCAGAAACAGAATAATAAAAAAAATAAATAGCCTTCCAATTCTACCAAGATTGTGCCCACCCACATACATTCTTGGGTTTCTGCTTACAAAAACAGTCTCCCAACAAGGATTGCCCCCATGGCTCATAGTAGTGCATAGTAAAAAATACGAACGTACAAAAATGCCAGCAGAAGCAGGCCTATACGGTCTATCGAGTCTGCTCTAATATGTAGCTAGCCCCTCAATTTGCAGCTGCCCCACTCTCCTCGCCCCTCTTCATCGTAACACCCCCCCTTACCCTGTCCCAATCCCTCTTAAAGCTACCCACTGTTCTACAGGATACCACCCCCTTGGGAAAAGTATTCCATCTGTCCACCACCCCACCACCCTTTCTGTGAAAAAATATCTCAGGATTTCCTACCTGAATCTTCCCATCTCCAACCTCAGCTAATGCCCTCTCATATCCCTCCCTCTTCTAAACTGGAAAATCCCTTCTGTATTAACCTTATTTATCCCCTTCAGGTATTTAAAGGTTTCAATCATATTCCTCCATCCCTCCTCTCCTCCAAGGAGTACATGTTCCACTCACCCAATCTATCCTCATAGGACTTTCCCACCAATCCCTGGATCATCTTTGTCACCCTACGTTACACCCCCTCCAACAATTTGATATCCTTCAGAAACAGGCAACAGTACTGCACGCAATACTCCAGGTGAGGCCCAGGGACCTGTACAGTGGAAGGATCACCTCCCTATTCCTGGAGGAGATTCCCCTCGCTATACACCCTAGCATACTATTGGCCTTTGCTGCTGCTGCCTTCCTGCACTGAACTGAGTTGTTTATGCTGCCAGTTATAACTACCCTCCAGATCCTTTTCCTCCTCTATACTTTCCAGCTGCACCCCTCCCAGCTGATAGTCCTTCCCTGGTTTCTCACTCCAAAGTGCAGTATCTTTCGCTTCTTGGCGTTGAACCCCAGCTGCCATGTTTCTGACCACTCCTGTAGTTTGGTCAGGTCATTCTGCAGCCCCTTCCACCCTTCAATGTCATTTACCACAGCTCCCATCTTCGTATATCAGTGAACAGACTGATCCTACTCTGGACCCTGTGTGAGATATCAGCTATGAATATCCCAAACAGCACTGATCCCAGTACTGATCCCTGTGGCACCCCACTAGTCACATCCCTTGGTGATGAGAGCTCCCTTCCCCACCACCGCCCTCTGCTTCCTTCCATTCATCCAGTTGATGATCCATTTGACCATCTTTGTTCCCAACCCTATGTATTCCAGCTTCCCCACTCAGCATTCAATGCACCACTAAATCAAAGGCCCTGCTGAAGCCAAATACAGGACACCTACTGCATGGCCCCTGTCCAGTTCCCTGGTTGTCCAGTCATAATACTATATTAGATTTGTCTGGCAGGATCTGCCTGCAAAAAAACCCATGTTGTTGACCATCCTGGAGACCATTGTCCTCCAAGAAGGGCACCAGCCTTTCCTTTAAGATTGTCTCCATGAGTTTTCCCACAATCGATGTGAGGCTCACTGGCCTGTAGTTGCCTGGCTCATCCCTGGGGCCACTTTTGTGAATGGACACCACATGGGCCATCCTTCAGTCTTGTAGTATGCATCCTGTGTCCAGGGAAGTATTGAACCGGTCAGTCAGTGGTCCTGCCAGGATCTCGTCCAGCTCTCTGAGTATCCTAGGGTGAATGCCATCTGGTTCCGGTGCCTTGTCAACCCTTAGTGCCCTCAATCCTTCCATAACTCTGTCTTCTGCAATCCCTAAGTCAGTCACCCTCTTCCCCACCACCCCTTGGGATATCTGCCCCCCTTTCTCCTCCATGAAACAGAACTTCCCCTTCCATAACCTCTCTAGTCACCCAACTGGGCTTGTTTGCCCTTCCCTTCTTACACCGTGTCTTTGTACACATCCCAGTGGCCTCCGTCAGCCCTCTTTTAATAATATCCCATTTTTAACTAGCATCCATGTCTTGACAAATACCTGCCAGATACTTGCCCAAAATTTCCCCCTTCCGATTAAAGTCTGCCCCTTTAAAGTCAATCACCCTGGCCCCAGTACCCCACCATTTCCCTTCTCATATTGAGCGTGAACCACACTGAATGGTGGTCACTCCCAGCCAGAGGGTCCTCTACCCCCAGATCTCTTATAGCCTCCCCATTTGCAAGTACCAGTGTCTACAGTTCTTTCCAATCCTGTTGGCTCATGTACCAATTGTACCAGGAAGCTGTCCTGAAATGCCTCTAGTATGACCTGTTCCTTCACTCTCATGGTGGCCGGAATGCTCCAATTCACCCCAGGTAGTTTGAAGCCCCCCACCACCACTGCATTCCCCTTCCTACAGACCCTTCTGATTTGCTCAGCTAGCTGTCTGTCCAGGTCCTCTGCTTATGCTGGGGTCTGTATACTACCCCCATCCTCAGTGACCCACCTCTTGAGTCTTGAAACTGCATCCATAGGGCCTCTGTTCTGACTTCCTCACCCTCCTCCCTTATACGCTTTATCCCTTCTCGTACATAGATTGCCATGACCCCCCTTTCCCTTTAGCCCTATCCTTCCTGAATATTCTGTACCCTGGGATCATCATATCCCAGTCCTGGTAAAGAGTAGCCCATGTTTCTGTGATGGCCACAATGTCCACCCTCCTCACTGCCAAGAGAGCCGGCAACTCCTCTGACTTATTACCTAGGCTCCTTGCATTCAACATGACCACCCTCCACCCCATTTCCTTCCTTGTCTTACCCAGGGTCCCCCCCCCCGTGCCTCTACCCTGACTCCTCCCCTGTTATCTTGGGGGGTAAGGTTGTTGGGCCTCCCTCTCTGGGTTCTCTGCCTACCAGTTGTCCACTCGCCACCCCCACCTAGTTTAAACTCACCTTTGCTGATATGTATCCCTCTGTCCCCTGTTTTAATGTTCCCTTCCCCTCCCCACTCAAGTGTAGCCTGGCTCCTGTGTATAGATCGCTGTTGTCCCAGATTTCTCCCCAGCCCCCCACTAACCCATATCCCCTGGATCGACACCATTTCCCCAGGCATGTGTTGAACTCTCTAATCCTCCCTTTTCTCACTGTACTCACCCACGGCACTGGGAGCACCTCTGAGAAGGCCACCGATTCTTCCAGCTCCTTACACACCCTTCCTAGTTCCTCGAACCTCTCCCTCACCACTTTCACCATCTCCCCTACTCGGTCATTCTTACCCATGTGCACCACAAGATGTGGTTTCCTCCTGCCCTTCCTTGCATACTTCAGAATTGACTGACCCGTCCTGCCCGCCATTAACCCAGGTATAGACTCCACCCATATTTGACTGTGCCTGTCCCCTTACTGCCCCATCTCATCCCTTTCAGTATGGAATCCCCAGCACCAGTATCCCCCTCATCATTTCCTCATTCTGCCCCACTACCCTGCTACCAAAGGTGCCCTCTGAGTCCAGCCACCTTTGTAGCTCTGCCCTTCCAACCTACTGCTCCTGTCCCCACCCCCTTGACCTGCCCTTCCTCCCTGCTCTTTCACTATCCTCCACTACCCCTCCATCCTCACTGGACCCCCACCCCTCTGCCTTTCATAACCTCCCTTTCAGCCCTGGTCCTCTCCTTTCTCACTGCTCCCTTCGACCACCCTTCCACCTGCCCCTCCCCTTACCCCTTGGCTTCCTCCTCTGACCTACCTCCATCCATTGTGCCTGCCCCACCCTCCCCTCTCCTGCCCCCTCCTGGTGATGCTTTCCTCCTCCTCCTCCTCCAACAATGTTGCCAAGACAGCAAACCTATTTGCTGCCCCCACTGCCTTGGTGTGCGTCAGCTCATCCCTCCTAACTGCAGCCCTCTCTACAGTGCCTGGCTCCTGTTCAATTTGCTCCCACATCCCCCCACCGACCCAGTGCTCCTCCCATGTTATTCCCTCATGTTACCATCTCGGGGTGACCCTCTTGCTCCAGCATCCCCCCTCCTATCCTCTCCAACTCCCTACCCAGCCACAGCACCTTCTCCTCGAGCCTTCTTAGCCTATGACAGATTGGGCACTCTCGAAGCTTCCACAAAATGTTCATCCTAACCACCGCCCCACATCCATTACAGCCCACTCTTCTACCCATGTTCACTCAGTATTTAACTAACAGGACTAGTTAAAAATGTACAAATAGTACTGGTATACAGAGGTATTTTGCCTTTTATACTGCAGCAAGAACTCCTTTAACATAAACGAGTTTTAAACTTGTAAACCAGCTATACATTTTTTTGTATGGCAGTGGGTGCCCCATTCTGTTTGTTGTTTTCTTTTATCACAGTGGTTTACCAGCAGTACAGCATCCCTAGCTGTGGCATCTTTGTTGTTGCTACTTTGGTGCTGATAGTAACAAGCAAATATGTGATTCACTACTAGTGCTAAGATAGCTCAGGATCCTTGCAAGGGGCTACTCCGTATTAAATACTGTACAACAAATATCCTGTGGGTATGAAACTGAATAGCAGGAACTTACAGTAATCACAATGACTCCATTGCAGGCTGTTGGCAACAAAACATGAGGGGACAGCATGCTCATTGCTAGATTTCTTTTGTACCCTTGCACAGCTTGGGAAAGTTAACTAATACAGATGGTGGTAGCATCAAGCATCTGAGAAGCACACGTGTCTGCTTTAATAATTCTGTTTTATGCCACAGGTCCAAGGAATTGTGGGATGGCTGCATTTTCTATTATTCTTAACAGCTGAAGGCTTTCCTCATTAAATGTCAAACTCATAGCTATTTAACCTGTTTTTCTGCACTGAGGTAGAAACTGATAAACAGATCCTTACAATCAAAAATGACTGGAAGGTTGGTTTGGGGTGGCAGGTCACTCAGTAGGCTAGTAATGGATGACTGCTTCACACATCCCGTAGGCAATCATGTGAACATGTCTAATGATTTGTACAAAGCTTTTAGTCCAGAGTTCCTGGTGGCATAGGAAACATTCAGAGTTAGTGTGAGGTGGCTGCTCCCCAGCAAAGAGAGCAGATTGGTAGATTGCAAAATAATTTGATGTCTAAAATCGTGTAGTTTACAGAAGTGCAAGTGCATTTTTACATTAGGAGATCCAAAAAGGATTTTGTCTACTCCTTAGTCTTCCACAGATCTCCAGTAGTCGTCTGGTACATAGGAATATCTGTGCAATAACACAGGACAGGATGTGCATTTGTTGTGGGATAGAGGCACTGTTTAGGTGTGTGCTATGACATGAGGCTACAGACCAAGTACCCCTAAGTACTACAGCTGAGTGAGGAGTGCCTGTATCTTAACCAACACACTTTAGTGTGTGTTATTGTACTTATGACTTTGATAAGTAGGTGTTAAACATGAATTTGACTTAAAAAATATAAACTAAGAAGTTAAAAATGAGGATGTTTAAGAGTACTGTTTAAAACTGTTCTGGGTTTGCACTTTGCTGTCACGTAATGTGTCTTCTTACCATGCTGAAAGGTTACTGTCAATTGTGTGCATCCAAAGCCTATAGACTGACAGGGGTATCTTTTTAAAACTCCAAAGTAGTAGAACTGAGTTTCTTGCTTGTTGCTTCAGATTTTTTTTTTATAGGGGGGTGGTTGAGTAAGTATTAAACATGACAGAGCATCATTCTACTGTGGTAGTAATCCAAGGTTGAGGGGGTTGGGGTATGAGGCCGCAGGCCAAGTGCCTCCAACCACCCAACCATGGATTAATTCCACAGTAGAACCATGCTCTGGTGTGGTTTAATGTGCTTGTAACATGGCAATCACAAGCCAAACAGTGTTTTTACTCAATTAAGAGTGCTACACAAAAAGAAAGTCAGAACATTGGCTCACAGAACTATTTATGGTACTGAACTGTAAAGCTTTTACAGGCTATATAGATGTGCAACTGTGTGTGTGCACATTCAATAGTCTTTATACATTAACGTTGTGAGTGCAGTTTTAACACAGTTTGCAGTGTTGTGTTTTGCATAATAAGAGACACAAAGGGAAAAAAAAACATTACCTTTGTTTATAAAAACAGTCTTCTGTAAACTCATCTCCTTCGTTTTTACTTCCCATTCAGTACTGCATTATGGATAAAGTATGAATAATTCCATATCTCTGTACTTGAAATTGTTAACTCCACCCCATTAAATATATAACTAATATCTAAGAAACTAAGAAGTGACACACGGCGTCTCACTTGTTGTGCATGTAAATGTTTTGCAATTTACAGAGATATGCAAATCTTCCTACTATACCCAGAATGCATTACTGAATGGGAACAAAAAACGAAGGTGATGACTTCACGGAACACTGGTTCTATCAATACAGATAACTTGTTTTGGGCTCTTTCCCTCTGTTACTATACAAAATATAAGTCTGCAAAGTCTTTTTGCAGTATACTGCTTTGTAGTCATTTATGATGCTTAATTGGAGTGTTGTATTGGTGATGCCACTATCTAAACATTAAGAAATGGTGACAGGGAAAAAGAGAGACACAAACCAATCACTGCTGGCTTGTGTGTGTGTGTGTGTGTCTCTCTCTCTCTCTCTCTCTCTCTCTCTCTTTCTCTCCCTGTCTATATCCCTTCTCTCTGTCTCTCTTTTTTTTTTATGTAATCCTTTTTGCCACCTGCTGCGGCACACTACCAGCTTGAGGCATCCAGCCGCCGGCTCTGCCCGCCCAGAGAACTGGGTAGCTCAGACTGCACCCAGGAGGATCTGGGATGGCCGTCTTGCCATCCCGTTGGAGGGATCCCCCTCTGCCTCAGCCAGCCAGAACAGCCCCGGACCCTCCCCGACAGGATTCCGCCAGAGTCCTCCAGGTGGCTTGGAGTGTGGCCATCAAGCTGCACGGTCGTGCCCAGCCATTTTCCTCTGATTGGTCCCCTGGAACGTGGACATGCAGTGACATCTGGGCACTGCATGCCGACATCCGCTGCGTTCCTCCTCCAGATCACCAGTACCTGTAGTGCCCTCGAGCGTCCCCAGGAGCCACTACAGCGCGGCGGCAAAATTCCCCAACTCACCCCAGGACTGGGAGAGCAGTCTACTGATGCTCAATCCAGTCCTCCCCTGCCGACCCCTGACACCCCGGGCTCATTCCTGAACCCGGGTCGCCAGTGTGGCGTGAGGTGTGGTGTCCAGTGCCTCAACCCTCACTGCCACCAGGCCAGCTCTCTCTGTCTCTCTTTTTTGATGGGCAGAGTGACCACTCCAGTCCTGGAGTTCCGTGGAGCAGGTGGGTGGGAAGGGACCCAGTGTACAGTAAAGAATAGAGCAGAGAGGATGGCAAAGAAAACAGACAGTACTTCTGCCAACTTTCCCTGTCTGAAACAGAGAATAGTTCTGCCAGCTTTCCCTGTCTCTGTGAGCAGAGAGGACAAACACTGCCAACTTTATGTTCAAGCGCTGTGTGGGATAGGGATTGACTCTTCCGTGGTGTGTGTGTGTGTGTGTGTGTGTGTGTCTCTCTCTCTCTCTCTCTCCCCCACCCCCAACTCTCACTAAGCGCGCTCCCGATGGCAATCATAGAGTAATAAGGGGAATTCATCCATTTGCTGCTCTGTGGTCACATGTTGCTGTTCCTCCAATCAATTTTAATTATTCTGCTGTTTTGACTTCTGCTTGTCCCGTGCCATGTTATGAGTTTGGTTTGCTTACTGCCAGAATGTGTAAGAACATTGTCATTATCTGCTTGCTACTGCAGATTTTTTTAGGGTGAATTTAACTTGATTCCTGCTTTAGAAATAAATGAACTGTGTTAATGCCTGTTTCAGATTTCTTTTGGATGGCATTTTAGTTTGTTAGTAGTTGAATAGGCACTGGAAATCCTAGTTTGATAAAGATACTGTTATGCAAAAATAAATCTGTTGTGATATGTATTTATGAATCTGACCAGTGTTTTCTTCTTCATGTACAGTACATAGTATTTGTGACCTGTTTCATCCCTTCAGAAATATTATTTATGGTGGCCATCTTGAATCATGCTGTAATGTCTCATATAAAATGGAGACTCTGCACTGCAGTACCAGTAGGGTGCTGCATGGTTCAGCAAAAATACACCCTCCCCCAAACTGGGTGGCTTGGTGACTAGAACCATTTCAAACCTTTGGAATCAAAATGCTTTGAATTATTCAAAATATAAATAATGGGAAAATTAAGTATTGTAAATAGCTGTCTGGCACAGGATGGCAAAGGAAAGGGAAGATGATTAACCAGGAAAGGCACACTAAGCTGAAGCTTCTGTCCAGGTGTGACCTGGAAGCACAAGGAAAGTTAAGTGACTTGCTCAGGGTCACACAGTATGCAAGTGGGGGTTGTGGGATTCAAACCCAGGTCTCCAGGTTTCAGCTCAGTGTCCTTAACCACTATACCATATGGCCTCCTTATGGTAAAAATCAGGTAGCAAGTAAAAACAAATAAAAGGGACAGATGAATTAAATTGAAAGTGAGCTTGTATGAGTGGAAAGAGTCTCAACAAAAAACTGTGTGTTAGATGTTTAAGACAACAGCAACACATACTGTAAAACCCACAGAAGCCAACTGAGCTACTGTGTGTAGAAACTAACTAAAAGAATGCCGGTGGGTAAAACAGGGGCCCAACCTGAGGAGCAGCCCCACATTACCTGTGATCACTGATTGAGGGGATAAAACCAAAAACTTCTGGGACTTCCAAAGAATAGGAGGATGAACTCACCCACCCTAGTGGTGAGAGAGCTGTGGCCTTCTTACCCTGGAGAGGTTCCAGAGCTTCCCGATCTTCGTCTCCAAGGATGCTAAAATGGCCCCTCCAAATCTGGGGTAAAAAGGGAACAAAAACACAAAAATAGGGCTAAAGAAAGCATCACAGGGGCATCACACACCATACCTTTGATCCCTGTTGTTGCAGCTAGTTCTGAAAATAGCAGGTAAACTAAGAAGCTTTGCAAATAATTGTAGTCATAATGAACTCCTCCTCACATGAAGGGGGGGGCAGCAGAAAGAGTAAACACAATAAATCAGTAAAAATGTTGTGTGACTGCTCAGAACATCCACAGTTATACTGCCTGAGGAATAGTAAAAGCAAAGGTTCCAAGGGGTCAGGTAAGTCTATAACAGTGCAAACAAAATCAGGTTGTGATAGGACTGCACTACGAAATTAGAACTGTTGCAGTCCATACTGGAGCCATGCTTGTAACCCGTGCTAGGAAATGGAGGTTAATGAAAAGGAAAAGGAGGCCTCCAGTAATAGTTTAAATCTTGTGCAGTCATAAGAAAGTAAGGGCAGGTGGAGGATCACCCTACAGGAGGTGGGTGATGAGATCCCAGACAGGCCAGGGCATACAAATTGTATATGGGCCAACTACAGAATGAAGTTACCTGTTCAAAACTTTATGTGGTCAAATAAATAAGGAATAAAGTATGGGCAAGTATACACAATGAGCCTGTGTTTCCATCGAGGGGTTGAGATACCAGCGTATGGATCTCGACAGCGAAGCTTGAGAGGTCCATACTGGTATCATCAACCCTGAGTATGGCAGTTCATGTTCAAACCACCTCGGTAAGCAGTGCCACCATGTTTGTTGTTTCTTAAAACTTCTATTTTGACCAATAAGGTGGCAAGGGGTTAACCAGCTGATGAATATTCATTAAGGAACATGCATAATAATTTTTAGAACATGCACAACTACTTTTAGAATGTGCACAGCAACTTTTGGAACATGCACAGCAACATTTTAGCAGCCACAGATTTTTACACATAATACGCCCTAACCATATACTATTAAGCCTTTTGTAATTGTAATTGTAGAACTGCAGAGTCACATCCATCCCCCTGCCAGGCTTGCCACAGTGAATCCCACAGAAATGGGATGTACCTTGCTCTGATTATATGAAAGTGCATGGTTATTGGGATAACTCAGTTGTGGGATATACCCTACTGTCACAGTTGACCCCAAGGTGGAAGGCCTGGCGAGCTTGTCCCCATCCATTTACCCAGATGCCACCAACAATTAAAGCCCAATATCATCCATGTTGAGTATCTCCAGGCAGGGAGCCTAGGTGAATATTATGTTTTTGGAGAGAATGGAGCCACCTTCCCACAACAAAAGCAGGCCAGTATACCCCTGTTCTTGATCCGACCCTCTCCACCCCAGGGTGCCCAACATTCATCAGCTGGAATGAGGAGACCAGGCTCAGTTTAATCAGCAGTATCATGGGTCAGTCAGTAGGCCAAGAATTTTGAAAATAAAAGCCTGCGTTTGTTGCATTCTGTACTGAAGATTCTCCTCCATACACCATTGTGCGGAGGCCAATATCGCATTCCTTTTCTGCATTTTGCGAATCTGAAGATGAATGCCCCTCTCTGCCAAGCCCCTCAATGCCTACTTCAAAGATATGTACGCTTTGTGTGCATTAGGGTACTTCACCATTAATCTGACTGGGTATGGGGTTTCACATTTTAACTGGTGGTGATGCAATGTCTGCAAGACAGGTATATAGTCTCAGTGCAGTTGCATGGTGGCCAAAACAAAGTCATTATCCAAAAATACCTGCTCTGTGCCATAGTGTACCAGTTTCTTCTTCCATGCTGTTTGGAGCACCATCTCTTCTGTGGCATATTTATTAAAGTGAACTATTATAGACACTGGGCATCAGGACAGCAATGTTTAGGACCCAAGTCCTGATGGGTTTGCTCAATCTCCAAAGCACAGTTTTGGGAAAACTATGACAAAGTCTAGGATATTATGTCCCTCTAAATACTCTGGTATTCCATATAGCCTTGTATTTTAATGGCACACTTGAGTCTTGGCATCTTCCTGCATGCCCATAATGCCAATCTGGGCCTTAGCTAGTTGTAGGACTGCCGACTTTAGTTTCTGTACCCTGGTGTCCATGTGGGAGGTCTTGCATTCTGACTCGTCTGCCCTCTCCTCCAATTTTGTAATGTCCTTCTTAATGGAGGTAGACTACATGTTCAGTGACTTTTCGACAGTGAGGTTCCCTGCAGCGACTACAGCACCACATCGCTGTAGGAAACCCACTGGAACCTGTCACTATCTGTCAGAGGGGTCCTGCACCTTCCCAAATCAGCTCTAACTCGGAGTTGAGAATCCTAAGTGGTGGGGTGTGGATGGCACAGCCCTCTGCATGGGGGGCTTCAAGGGGTGAAGCCCCTTCCCCTGAAGAAAACACTCTTTTCTGTCCTAAACTGGCAGCTGACTGCAAAATTCAGTCGACCTGCTGGTTTTGCTGTCTGGTCATTCGACAAAATTTTTGTCGCTGACCAGTCATGGATCCTTAATGGATGCAATGGCCTCTTTCATATCTACTCAAAATGCTTTCAATTCAGTCAGGATGGCATACTACTTTTTTCCTTGTATTGCTGTATAGACTGAGCTGCCACCACCGTACAAGAGATATGGGAGAGTTCAGATTCCAAGTGGTCATCCCGGGATTCACAATCATACATTGGTGAGAGAAGAGGTTTCTGGTTGGAGTGCTTCATTTCTGTAAGTATTACACCTCTGATAGCTGTTGACTACAATTTCGGTCACTATAGTTTTTATTGAAGGTTTAGCTGGCTGTGTACCTGATCCCAGAATTCAGATGGCCATGTCCTCGGTGATATCATCAGAAGTTCTCATGAGTAGGTACTTTTAAGAAATAAAACTAAAGCTTTGATAACAATATTTGTAATGAGAAAAAGTCAGCATTCCTACAAACCTCAGAAGCATATAGCATGTGTTCTTATTGTGGCATTAAGCATGATCAAAATCTCATTTATGGAATTTCCTCCTATTTGGAATTAAACAGCTTAAATGCTCCTACAGCCTTAGTTAATTTCGAATGGCTCATTTCCAAATGTAATAACCAGAATGTATTAGCAGTGAATCTGACACCCAAATAATTATAATATCCAGTGTGTATTTAGGTCTTTTGTCAGTAAAAAAGGTTAGGAAGGTTCCTTTTCTTACACTCAAAGATAACAATTTTTGTTTTCTCTCTGTTAATTTTAAGATTATTTTGGTGACAGAGATCAGAGAATTTAGTTACCTTCCAGTGAAGCCCTAGCATTCATCACAGAGGTCCGCGCTTTCCTCTGGGACTAATGTTTCTTCTGCAGCAGGTACCATTATTGCTACATTTTCAGCATGGGTGTTAAATATCTCCACAGCATCCTGTGTGAGAAGAAGATCAGTATTAACTGATAATAGTTGTGTCATTTTAAATAATTTAAGCAAGTGATTGCAGCTGTTGTTTTTGACAGAGCAGCAGTTCAGGGAGTCAGCGGCAAAAAAATGGTGTCAGTTAAAAACTGTAAAATTCTATTTTGAGTGTACTGATTTTCTTTCAGGAACATTCTGAAATGAGTCTACTTCTACAAGAATGCGTTACTTACAATGCATTAAAGTGTTGTTATTATGCGCTGTAAGTGAACAATCACATTTCTGATTTGACTCTAGTGTTTTAGAATATCTACTAAATGAGTACTGCGCCCCGTTTCTTTAAAATGTTACCACTGTGCTTTCTTGCTGATACTGTACTGTCAAACGCAGACTGGAGGTCTATGAAACAGCAATATAAAGAGCCCGTCTTAATATTAGCGAAGCAAAAATCAAAGAAAATGGTGGTGCACAAAGAAAAGGCAGAGTGCCAAATTTGATGCATGAAATGTGATTTATGTCAAAAATGTAGACACAACAAATACTCCTTGGTGCTTGAAATCCATATGATTCTTCCTCATATTAACCCATTTAAAAGTGAGATGGTGATGTACAAAGCAATGTTGAAGACTGGATCATCCTTCGCTGAAGCTATTTTGTAATTCAGTTAGCAAGTTTATCCTGGGCAACCCCTTCCTTTAAATGTTCAAGTACAATACAGGCTAATAATTTGGGCAGTATCTATCAAGCTAATCAGACAATATATTCGGGGATCTAACTGGGAAAACAAGCCAGCCCACCAGAACAGCAGTAGGTCTTCTGCTTGCAATGCAGACATCCTGGGTTTGGGAATGGACTCTGGAGACAGAGGGCCAGCTGCGGGGGGAGAGAAGGATTAAGCATCCTAGGGACAACTCTCCTCCAGGGGGCAGGGGGGAGAGTGTCAGGCACATGACTGGCCTCTAGCAGAGGCCGGGGACCAGCAGTGATCAGTGCCTGTACTATGGGAAGGTGTGCTAGACTTCGTGCTTCAGCGCATCATGTCATAGTATGTCACACCTCCCGGGGGATTATAGCAGCAATACTGCTGCTGCTCCATCCATGATGACCTACTTCTTCAGCTCCTTGCGCTGCCCGGGTGCTTGACCGGTGATGTAGCAACTCAAGTCCCATTGGTGTGGTCTGGTTCCATGGCTGCACCTTGGGGGGTAAGCCAGGGAGGCCTCCTGGTGGTGTTCCCATTGGGTTCATTGATGAAACATCCATCAGAGCCATACCCGGCTGGTGGTCCCACCCAGAGGGAGTAAGCCTTGGTGGATCGCTGTGCCAAAGTAAGTCCTGTGGGTGGGCGGAAGTCAGAGGGAGTGGGGGCCTGAGCTCCTGGGAGGTCAGGCAACACAAAAAATAAAAAATAAATGGTGAAAACAATATTACCTTCCCATGACTGTGGAATTTCATGGAAATTGTACAGTAAAATTAAACAATGTATGGAATATTGGTATCCAGTAGTCTACAGTACTGCTACTTTAAATACATCTGTAGGTACTCTACCAAGCCAGATGTCTTGTTAAATTTTGCTGTGTCAATAGCATTAGGGCATCCATTTGTGAAATGTACCAAGGAAATGGTCTAACAGAATGATTAATAATTTCAAACATTTGAACATTAACTGCAGGTTTTTCTCTTCCTCATATTTGGAAAAAAAATAAGTTTTCAAAGTGGGCCTCCCATTCCAATAGGTGAAAAGAGGCTTTCAACAACAAGGGGTTTCACACTTTCATTCACTTATTTTCCTCCGAGTTTTAAAATTGAAGAGTTTGAAATTCAACTAAAATAATTATCTAGTTTCTTGGAGGGCTTTTCTACATGTACTACATGTAGACAAGTTATGTATTTTAGTGATTGGAATGCACATATTGGTGATTTAAATGAGATGGACTTAGGATATAACCCAGATGATCAGGGTTATTATAGGGATATTCCAATTAGAGTAGCTAAAGCTCATAGTACAAATAAGAAGGGCTTGGTGCTTATGAATTTTATTGTGGATCATAATCTTTGTATCTTAAATGGCAGAAACATCTTTGACAGTTTGGGTGAATATATATTTCCTACCAAAAAGGGGGCATGTTGCTTGATTTGGCATTAGTGGGTGTTACATTATATTCTAAGATAGGTAGTTTTAAAATAATTCCAGAAAATTTGTCAGATCACTTTCCCATTGAATTACAAATGTATGAAGGGTTATATGCACAGAATTTAGATGATCTGATACTCACTTTGGATGCAGATCAACATTTACAGTTGTGGAAAAAGCAGATAAAATGGGATCCTATAATGACAGCAAAAATGCACAAGCTGTTACAAAGTTCTTATACTATGAAAAAGAAAGATTTAATATGTAACACTTTGGATACTGATATTTTTATTCTTTTTGAGAATCTTTTATAAGGTCTGTGCAATGGTATTAAGAATGATGCACAGGTGAAAAACAACGCTTTGAAACCATTAAATAAAGCACCATGGTATGATAATAAGTTATGAAATATAACAAATTATTAAACAGACTTACATTTTAGTAGGAGATGCCTTGCTTATGATAACAATAGAGTATTAGTGCACTTAAGGAAATGGTATAGGCAACTTATTATTCATAAAAAAGGACTATAATAATTTTTTGTGGGGACAGTTTCAGAGAGCCATAAGTGAAAAAAATTCAAAGGAGTTTTGGAAACTTATCTTGTTAGCAGAAAATAGATATCATTTGAATATAGAGACACATATATCTGCTGCTCTATGGGTTAATTATTTTAAATGTCTATATGAATCTAACAAGATCTTGCCTTCATCTTTTAAATTTATTACCAGTATATGTGGAAGTAGCATTTCTCTACCAAATCTTATAATAAACAAAAATAGGACTGATTTAGCTACAAAAGCCAAAAAAAAAAAGAATAAAGCAGCCATCAGTGATGGGATACCTGTAGAGTTCTTTCAATTTGAAACATTTTGGTGGCTGAATATTTTTGAGGAATTGTTTGAGATAATAGTTAAATCGGAAAATGTCCAAAATTCATGGCTTGAAACTGAGATTGTACCCATTCACAAAAAAGGAGACAGATATGATCCTGTCAATTATAGATTAATAGCTCTACAAAACAAAACATCTCTGCTAAAATATTTGCACGTATTCTTCTGCAAGAGCTTGATTTTTGGGGAAATTAAAATAAAATTCTGTCTGATAAGCAATTTGGCTCTAGAGGAAAAACATTCTACACTTGATTGTATACATATACTGGATTGCCTTATTAGGAAGGCAAAAATCATTAATACTCCCCTGTATTTGGCATTCACAGATATGATGTCAGCATTTGATAGTATAAATAGAGATATCCTATGGAGATTTTTGGATGCATGGAAAAGTGATATGAAATTGCTTAAACTTACGCAAAGATTATACACAAATACAACTATTAGAGTACGTTATTCGGTAGATGGGAGGATTGACTGAACCCATTAATACAGTTAGAGGTGTCAAACAAGGTTGTCTTCTTGCACCTCTGTTGTTTAATGTTTATAATGACCAATTAGTATGAAGACTGGATTTAACACAGACCGATGCCCCAAAAGTTAATATGATTAAAATGAATGCACTTTTATATGCAGATGATGTTGTATTCATTTCAAGGACAACAAGTGGCCTTCAAACAGCATTGTCAGATGTTGCATCCACTTTAGGAAACTTACAGTTATCAGTTAATATTAACAAAACTAAAATTTTAATCATAAACCAAAAAAAAAGACCTCTCAGTGGACGATTGGAAAAAATAAAGTGTCTATTGTGAGTAACTGCCCCTATTTGTGAATTATAATTCATAATACATGAATCTGGGGTTCGTACATAGAAGAAAGTAAAAAGAAAGCAAGGCAGATAACATTTGTAATAAATAAATTCTCAAAACAATTTCCTAACAACTTGGCATCTGCATTGTTGAAAATCTTTCAGATGAAGGTGGACTCAGTTATCTTGTATGGAGTAGAGATTTAGGGTACACCCAATACTCTGAATACACTAGAACCAATTAAGAATCCATATATGAGATTAATTTTATGTTTACCCAAATTCATCCCAGGTGAATATTTAAGAGCTGAAATGGGTAGTTTGTCACTTGTCTCCAGGGGTCTAATCATGCAATTAAAATATCTATGTAAAATATTGGGTTCCCTGGCTGATAATCCAGTATTGTGTAATTGCTGGAAAGACAGCTGGTTGCAAGTCTCTCAGGAAAAAATTGTATTCAAAGATGGCACATGAATGAAGGGGCTGGATAGTAGGTTGAAGAAATTGGGGCTAGAATCAATTTCAAAAATAAGTAATATAAATGGGAGTGCTAGTTTTTGTATGAATGTAATAAATAGGATCCAAGATGTCTCAAAACAGCAGGATATGGTAAGATTTTCTGCATCATCAATGTTTTCAACCTATAGGCTGCTTAAAAAACATTTTTCTAAAGAAATGTACTTAGTGAAATGCGAAAGGAATCAGCACTACAAAGTTTTAGCAAACCTAAGATTTAATGTAAATGAAGGAGTCTCAGCTGGTTTTATGAATTGGAATATATTTAAGAGAGGATTAGAATGTAAGGGCAATTGCCCAGAGAAATGGGACATGGCTCACATATTATTTATATGCCCATTTCTGAGTGAACTGAGAGAAAAACGGTTATTTCAATATCTTAATAAGATTTCTGGTTTACCACTTGTAGAAAAGTTGGAATTCTTTCTAAATACAGAGAATGTGGCAATACTTTATTGTGTTGCACAATTTGCAATAGCTGCCAATAGATTAAGGAAAATAGAGAATGTCATCAGATTTGTATTGTATTTTTATGTAAAGGACTATTTTGTAATCAGAAATATATGAAAAATGTTTTTAATCCTTGTCTTTGTGCAGTACTTATTGTAAATGCACTTTGCAAATTAATAAACTTGTACCTTGACCATTTTTATTCACTATGACATTTTCTGGTCTGCACCATTTGTTTTGTTAATACCTTAACTTCACCTGTGCAGTGAAGGCCAACAAGATGCTGGGGAGCATAGTGAGGGGAATCTCCTCCAGAAGTAGGGAGGTAGTCCTCCCCCTGTACAGGTCACTGGTCAGGCCACACCTGGAGTACTGCATGCAGTTCTGGTGCCCATACCTGAGGAAAGATATCAGATTGTTGGAGGGGGTGCAGCATAGAGCAACAAAGATGATCCAGGGATTGGAGGGCAAGCCCTAGGAGGAAAGGCTGAGTGAGCTAGATGTGTATTCCTTGGAGGAGAGCTGGGATAGGGGGGACATGATTGAGACCTTTAAGTACTTGAAAGGGATAAACAAGACTCGAACAGAGGGGATCTTCCAATTAAGAAGAGGAAGGGACATGAGAGGGCACAGTCTCAGACTGGAGGGGGAAAGATTCAAGAGGGAGGTAAGGAGACAGTTCTTCATGGAAAGGGTGGTGGGCAAATGGAACACTCTACTACAGGAGGTGGTGGCCTGTAAGACAGTGGGCAGTTTCAAGAGGGGATGGGACAGGATGAGGGGGAGGGTAAATCTAAGGAGGGGAGGAGTGGGAGGGGCAGCTGTGAGATAGGAGCTAGCTGCACAATCGATCAGACTCGACAGACCATGAGGCCTATTTCTGCGGGCATCTTCGTATGTTCGTAAGTTCATAAAAAATTCTGTAACCCCCCTACAAATGGGGGTTACTGAAAAGTCTTCCTTGAGCTTGCCTAAATGCTCACTGCCAGGCTGGTGTCCTGCTTTTTAGCAGTTTAAATGTGATTGCCTTTTTAGCCTCTGTGTACTGTCTCTTTAATAGCTGCCTGGATTGTAGTCATAAGTAATCTGAGAGGGAACTCTAATGAAAGATGTAACTATTTGCTGAAAATCATTTAGAGCGATAATGATAATGTAGTTTGTCTAACCTGCCTTCTTTGCAGCAAGGACTGTTTTGTTTATCTCCACTATCTTGGGCCTGGATTATGAGTTGGACCAATCAGTACTGGTGGGACTTAAAATGGAGCTAGACTACAGGAGCTGTCTGGAGTCAAAATCTGTAGGAATTCTAGTTTTGGGCTTTTTGTGCCTTTTTTGCACCTGAGGGGGGAGCCTTTGTTGTGACTGATGGACAGATCAGCCAACCAAACCTTTTGGATTCTGGGGAAATTCTCAGGCTTGCTGCAGTTTGAGTCATATCTAAGTTGGAAGCTGAAGAAGCAACATGCTTGAGATAGTCAAGTGATTTTGAGCAGCAGTTCTGTGTAGTTTTGCATGGGAGAACTGTGAAAGGGTTGAGTTTTGGCCTGTCTGTCTGCCTGCTGTCCCTGAGAGGGAAAATAGAGTTTATTCAAACTGAGTCCGAGTTGTGAGGAGTATTTAAGCCACTAGACTGTGACCAGGCTTTAACCTGAAGAAGACCGAATATTTGCTGAATGAAATCAGCCTGTCAGGATTTCCAGCTGCTTCTGAATCCCCGGTTTGTACAGATACTTTGCGATCATGACCGAAGAGCGGTTTGCCTGGTACAGTAGAATTTCCTTACATGTAAATGTGCTGTGTATTGAAAGTGGGTCGTGATTTGGTTCCCCACTGTGTGAACTGTGTTCTTCTTGCTGGTACCGTAGAATCCTTTACATGTAAATGTGCTATGTATTGAAAGTGGGTCGTGATTTGGTTCCCCACTGTGTGAATTGTGTTCTGCTTGCTGGAAGCTTTATCCAACCTAATCGGACTGAATCTGCATTCATCTCCATTTGGTCTGGGCCATGCCACGCTGGCCCTGCCAGACTACCCCACTGCACAGAGAAAGCCACCGACTAGAGACCTGCCTGGGGATCAGGCCCCTGCTCCACGCTTGAACAGGAATGACGCCTCGGTGAATCGTGTGGGCCCCTCTTTCTCCTGGCATGCCAGATTAACCACCTGCTGTCTCAATTTTTGTCCAGCCTGTGTCCAGTCTTGGGTATCGTGAGTAATCATCAGAGTAGCTCCCTGCAACAACAGCCTAATCTAAAAGTGTGTCATCTGATTGTCTTGTTGTTTTCTTTTCACGAACTGAGCCCTCTGGCTCCGGATTACAAATAGTGTGTGTTGTGCATGTTGTTTTCTTCCATCACAGGGTCCCAGCCAGCTGCAACGTTCCTGGCTAGCCCACTATTCTCCATCTGGGTACCCAGAGTGCGTGACTGTTTATGGACCCTGAAGTGCATGCATAACTGTTTGATTGATAGAGCCTTTAAGCAAATTAACCTGATTATGCCCCTCCTTTGTTCAAGCCCTTTAAATAAATCAGATCTAACTCTTTTTTGCATTTATCCTGACTGTGGTTCCAGTTTGTGCAAATGTACTATACTGCTGTTATTTGCTGTGTATAACTTTGTTTTACAGGGGGTCCCCAGGGCCGGGCCAGAGGAAAGCCCTGGTGGTAAATGCAAACAGTGTGGGTACTTGTGTGGTGTATCGGGGTATTGTGAAAGTGATTATTGTGTATTTTTCCAGCCACTAGTAAGGAAAGAGGGGGGTGACAGTGTCCCAGAGGGCTGTGCCCAGGTTAGCTTGACCACTACCAACCCTGACCTCCGGGTTGAGGCACCAGTTTCAGAACTCAGGCCCCTTAATCTGCTACTAGCTAAGCAGGCAGAGGTAGTAGCCCTTGGATAGCACCACCTAGGGGTTACATTTTGGAGGCTCACCGCTGGGATTTTGTGCCTTCTAGTGGCCAAAAATTATGAATTATTGTTAAAGATTAATGGCTACCCCAGTAGAAAATGCTGTACACCAGTTGGTGGGGTGGTGTAATGGGCAGGAGATCGACCCCCAAAATGCTTTACTTATACTGGATATCCCCCTGGATACCAGTAAAGACACTGTAGAGGGAGCACTCTCCAAAGTTGAATGTTTAAAAAACCCTGTGGTGGGGGGTTGACAGGATGATTTGATTGCCCAAACTTTCATAGCCTTGGTAGAATGTAGAGACCTCATGGACAGCTCTAAAGTGCCACAGACTATTGTCCCAGAAGGGGTTCCAGCTGCCTGGAGAGTGATAACAAAAGACAGTAAAGACCCCATTGAGGATGAGCTCCCACCATTATCTGAGACTTTTGAGGAGAAATTTGCCAAGTTATTGCTGGAGGAAGGGAAAACCATAGAGGACTTTAAGAAACTATTCCTGCCACCTGGGGGTGTTCCTTCCCCAACACCCCCTCCCACTCCAACACCTGTTACTGCCCCACCTTCTGTGCCCATGCCAATGCTGGCTCCTGTATCTGTACCTGCCATTAGTCATGACTCCTACCGAAGGCTGAGAATCTTCTTGGGCACCTTCCTCACCCACCCAGGGGGAGGATGACTGGGAGACCTGGATGGACTATGTTGCCCCTCTAGTACTTGAATGGCAATGCTCAGAAACAGAGAAGCAAAAGAGGATGAGTGAGAGCCTCCGAGGTCCTGCTCTGGCTACCATCCATGCCAAGCAGGCTAACAACCCCAAAGCAACTGCACAGGACTATCTTGATGCATTGGAGAATGTGTATGGGAGCCCGGATCAGATGAGGATCTGTGGTGGAAAGTAAGAAATGCTCAGCAGTACCCAGGGGAGCCATTGTCTGTGTATGTACCTCTGCTTGAAAAGCTGCTACAAGAGTGCCTCAGAAAGAGTAGTTTGCCATCAAATGAATTAGATCGAACTAGGCTGGACTGGATCCTTAAGTCTGCTCTGTTTTCAGAATGGTTAATGCTTCAGTTTGTGCCTTGCCACCCGACTGGAATGGCCCTCCCCCCCCCCATAATGAGCTAATGAAAGAAATTCGGGGGGGGGGGGGTTGAGCAAAGTGATCCCATGGGGGAAATGCACCCATATCTGCTGCTGCTGCACAAGTGACCGAGAGTGATCAGCCAAGTGAGGCTCAGGGGCAAAAGTCGGTACTTAACCAGCACTCTGAGAATGCAAAGGACTTCCCACCCTGGGCCCAGCATTGGAAAGATGAGCTACTAAAGGAAGTCTGAGAGTTGAAGATGGGTGCCTCTGCAAGGGTTTCCCCCATGGAACAAGATTCTGGTCCCTTTCAGGACGTGACTGCCATGGGGGTGGGGGTGCATCCTCAGGCATCTGCTACCGAGGGTGGCTCCAAGGCTGAGATCACCAGATTGACTGACACTCTAAAGGAACTGTTAAGACACATTGCACCACTCTCACCACTGCAAGCAGATACTAGACCCCAATCTCTTACTACTGCTTCACTTCCTAATACGATGTTCTCTCCCAGGATGACCCAGGAGTCTACCACTTGTCACAACTGTGGAAAGGATGGCCATATGAAAAGAGAATGCCAGTCTCAGAAGGACTTAGAAAGAGTAGTAAACAGACTCCAAGGGGAGCTCCAAAAGCAAATCAATGGCCAAGGGGTGCCCGAAATGACCACAGTGAGGGTTCGAGAAACCCTTACTCAAATTTCTTTGTGGCTAAATCGTCTGTCCAGGCCTCTGCTACTGCCTTGCCAGACTGGTCCAAAATAGTGGGCCCTTCAATGGCGACTACGGTGACTGTGAATGGTATTCATACTTGGGCTGTGCTTGACAGTGGGTCACAAGTGACTATTGTATTCCAGGACTGGTATGACAAACACTTATCTAATGTGCTTTTGCAATCCCTGGAAGGCCTACATGTGTGGGGCCTGAGCGACAAGTCTTATCCCTACCTAGGGTATGTCCACCTCTGGTTGTCTTTTCCTGCAACTGTAATGAGTGTAGAGGAGCGAGTAGAGACATTAGCCCTAGTGTGTACCCCCACCACACTGTATGATGGGGTCCCCCTGTTAATTGGGACAAATGCCCATTTGTTTGGAAGACTGGCGCAACTCTGTCATGAGAAACAAGGGCGACGGACTGGGAGGGCCCTGAGAATTACGACTCTGATCAAGAGGGCCTATGATTTGCAACAGAAACCCAAGGAAATAGACCAGGATAAACCTGTGGGGATGGTGTGGAAGAAGAATCCCAATTCAGTGGTACTGGCCCCTAATGCCCAGTGTACCATTCAAGGGGAGGTCCACCTCCGGAAAGATGTCAAGAACAAAATACTGATTTTGGATGCGCCAGGCAACGGAAAATTGCCAGAAGGATTATTGGTCAAGCTCAGCATCTTGCCTGCTCATGCCCTTACCTATGCACGATGAGTGATGGTCCAGATTCACAATGTGTCAGATCAGGAGATCCGGGTGAACAGAGGGTGCACCCTAGCTACAGTACACTGTGCAGACACTGCAGTATTGCCCAGCAACAAGCACCCTGCTGAGAAGGAGAGAGTAACCCCAAACTTGTTTGACTTTGATGACTCCCCGTTGCCAGCTGAATGGAAGGCTAGAATTAGCAAGAGACTTGCCCAGACAGACCAAGTGTTTTCGTTGAAGGAATGGGATGTGGGATGTGTCCAGGGTGTGGAGCATCACATACACCTGCACGATGAATGGCCATGTTGAGAGAGGTCCCGACGCCTAGCCCCAGCAGACATAAATGATGTGAGAAGACACTTGCAGGGAAATGCTTGCTGCTGGTGTGATACAAGAATCCAGGAACCTATACACCTCTCCCATTGTGGTTGTGCATAAGAAGAATGGGTCTGTGAGGATGTGTGTTGATTATCGAACCCTGAACCAGCAGACCATCCCAGACCAATACACTATGCCTCATATACAAGATGCATTGGATTGCTTGAATGGGAGCAGATGGTTCTCGGTGTTGGATCTTCGCAGTGGATACTACCAGATCCTGATGGCCCAGGAAGACCATGAGAAAACAGCTTTCATCTATCCATTGGGGTTCTACGAGTTTCTGAGCATGCCACAGGGGATATCGGGCACGCCGGCCACCTTTCAGCGACTGATGGAATGTGCGGTGGGAGATATGAATCTGCTGGAATGCCTGGTGTACTTAGACGATGTCATTGTGTTTGGGAGCACCTTGGAGGAGCATGAGAACCGACTATTTAAAGTCCTAGACCAACTGGAAGACTTCGGCCTCAAGCTATCCATTGACAAGTGCCAGTTTTTCCAAACCTCCGTGAAGTATGTGGGGCACATAGTATCTACAAAAGGGATAGAGACTGATCCCAGTAAGGTTGATGCACTGACTACTTGGCCCCAGCCCCATAATCTGAAAGAACTACAATGTTTCCAGGGGTTCTCTGGCTACTACCGCAGGTTCATAAAAGACTATTCCAAGGTGATTCGCCCACTCTTGAACCTTACCCAGGGTTACCCACCTATCAATCATAAATACAAAAAAGGGGCTGATAAAGAACCAGAAAAAGTATACTTCCACCCAGATGAACTTTTCAGGCCCCACTGGATGCCCAACTGTGAAGCAGCCTTCCATGAGATCATATATCAGCTCACCCACGCCCCCATCCTCGCTTATGCTGACCCCACCAAACCCTATGTGCTGCATACAGATGCTAATCTGCAGGGTCTAGGAGCAGTGCTGTATCAAGACCATGAGGATGGCCTGAGACCAGTAGCTTTCACCAGTAGGAGTTTGACCCCATCCGAACAAAACTACCCTGTGCGTAAGTTGGAGTTCTTTGCGCTAAAATGGGCCATCACTGACCAGTTTCATGAATACCTCTATGGGGAAAAGATATTGGTGAAGACTGACAATAAACTATTGATCTGTTACAGACTTCAGCTAAGTTAGACGCCACTGGGCACTAGTGGCTTTCTGCATTATCGACCTATGATTATGCTGTCGAATACAGACCGGGCCTGAACCATATTGATGCTGATGCCCTATCATGAAGGCCCACTTCCAAGAGTGATTGGGTCAGGCTGTCTGAACCTGACATTCGAGCATTGTGCCAAACGTTTGATAGAGATGAACAGATGTCTGCGGACACAGTGAACTGTTTAGTAGATTGCTTGGGCCCTTCTGACACCTGCATACCAGCTGCTTATTGCCACTTCTCTGCTCTAGATATTAGTGCACTACCTCAGTTTGACAATGACAGCATTCAGTGGGCTCAATCCCAAGATCCTATGATTCAGCCAGCACTTGATGCCCTGCGTCTGGGGAAAGATGTGTCTAAGTTACGTTCCACTGACTTGCAAACTGCTTTATTGTTTAAAGAAGGCCCCAGACTGAAGTTGCTCAATCAGTTGTTGTATAGAGAGACAGTAGATCATAGTGGCAAAGTAGACAAGCAACAATTGGTCCTGCCCTCGGCCTTTAAAGATTTGGCACGGAGGTCCCTCCACAGTCACATGGGGCACCTTGGTATTGACAGAACTATTGACCAGGTATGATATCGCTTCTACTGGCCCAAAATGGGGGCAGATGTTGAGCACCATGTAAAGACTTGTAGTCGCTGCCTGCAAAGAAAAGTCCTGCCTCAGAGGGCTGCCCCCCTTGTTAATATTACTATCAGCGCCCCCATGGAACTAGTCTGCATAGACTTCTTGTGTTTAGAACCTGATCAGTGGAACATTGGCATTGTGTTAGTGGTTACGGATCATTTCACACAGTATGCACAACTTTTCCCACCAAAGATCAAAAGACATCTACTGTGGCCAAGGTGCTAGTGGAAAATGTCTTCATCCACTATGGTTCCCCCAGGCAGATTCATTCTGATCAAGGCAGAGACTTTGAGAGTCGACTAATCAAAGAAATGCTCTCTCTATGGGGGGTGCGAAAGTCAAGAACCACTCCCTATCACCCGCAAGGAGACCCTCAACCAGAACATTTTAATCACACCCTTCTAGACATGCTGGGCACCCTCCACCCAAAAGACAAGCATAAATGGAGCCAGCAGATTAGCACCTTGGTACACATGTACAATTGCACGAAAATGATGCTACTGGGTTCTCCTCCTACTGCCTCATGTTCGGGAGAGAGGCCTGGCTGCCAGTTGATGTCTGTTTTGGGGTCTCTCCAGATGGAGTCTGAGCTGAAAACTACTTGCAAAATGTAAAAAAACTGAAAGCTCAATTGAGCCATGACAATGGCCGCCAAGAGAAATCTAGCCAACAACAAGAGGCATGATAAAAAAAGTAAAGGCTCAAGAGCTTCTACCTGGAGACCGTGTGTTGTTACACAATTTGGAACTGCATGGTAAACACAAAATTGCTAATCGGTGGCACCACCTTCCCCATGTAGTAGTTGGAAAGTTGGATGATTTACCTGTGTACAAGGTGCGCCTCGAGAACAGCTCCAAAGCTGTCAAGACCATGCACCGTAACTGCTTGCTACCTATTGGCCAAGTCATGAGTGAGGCTGAACCCCCAGAAATTGAGCCCCCTGGGCCGGTGACTCGTGCTGCTGTAAGAAAGAGACAGAGTCAACCTATTCCAGTGGTCACAGATTTAAGGTTTCCTCTGCAGCATGCCCAGAATGATAGTGACTGTCAGTTCACTTCTGACAAAAGTGAATACAACCATGCCTATTACCCCTCTTATGAACTGAGTCAGCTGTTTTGAGGTAACCCCCTGATAAATTGTGGGGATGGAGCTGGGCCTTCTGGACTGCCTTACCCCCCCCAGCTTCATCCTTGGAGCCAATGCTCCCAGAAAGTGAAGTGCAAAGTATCATGTCTGAAGATGTTGAGTCTTTGTATATTGTGGAACTGTATGATTTGCCTGAAGAAGGGGCTGAGGGTTTGAGTCTTTCTGGTGACATACCAGAACTTGAACACTATGACAGTGCTGACCACCCACCTTTAGTGCCTCAAAGCTTAATTGTGCCCGAGCCTTCACAAAATGAGTCAAGTGTTGTAGAAACAGAACCTGCAGAGCAAGAAGCCGACAGTGCTGCAAGTTTGGACATTCCCACCCAGGCAGAGGCACCCCTCATAAGTGACAAGAGTCCCCAGACCAGTGCTGAGAGTACAGAGACTGTAGTTGTCCCCCTCAGAAAGCTTGGCCAAGCTGTCAAGCCAGCAGTACGCCTTAGTTATGATTCTCCCGGGAAGCCAGTGGATTTGCCTCTCAATGTGGTGCACAAGGGTGTTTATGGCTCACCAAGCTCACTGCCCAAATTGAGCTTGACAGCCAATTCCAGGTTGTCTGTCTTTTCCTCTCACCATGATGCCCCTGCCCCCTCTAGCCCCAAGTTAGCTGTTAGGGAAGGGACCCCTCTTGCATTGTTTAAGGTACAAGAAGTTATTAGCTGATTCAGTATAGTTATGTTCAATTTACCTGTGTGAAATATGCGCAATGTGTTGTCAGAATGGAAATAGTATCATGAAGTGTAGTGAATATATATAGTAAAGCAATACGTTTATGTTAACTGATGCATGATGGTACAGACTTGATGCAAACGCAATATTTTCTCCAGGCAGGGAAGGGTGTAACCCCCCTACAAATGGGGGTTACCAAAAAGTCTTCCTCGAGCTTGCCTAAGTGCTCACTGCCAAGCTGATGTCCTGCATTTTAGCAGTTTAAATGTGATTGCCAGAGAGTGCCTGTATAGCCTCTGTGTACTGTCTCTTTAAGAGCTGCCTGGATTGCAGTCATAAGTAATCTGAGAGGGAGCTGTTGAAAGATATAACTATTTGCTGAAATTCATTTAGAGTGATAATGACAATGTAGTTTGTCTAACCTGCCTTCTTTGCAGCAAGGACTGTTTTGTTTATCTTCACTATCTTGGTCTTGGACTGCGAATTGGACCAATCAGTACTGGTGGGACCTAAAATGGAGCCAGACTACAGGAGCTGTCTGGAGTCAAAATCTGTGGAATTTAGTTTTTTGTGCCTTTTTGCACCTGAGGGGGGCGCCTTTTTTGTGACTGACAGACAGATTAGCCAACCAAACCTTTTGGATTCTGGGGAAATTCCCAGGCTTGCTGCAGTTTGAGTTAGATCTAAGTTGGGAGCTGAAGAAGCAACATGCTTGAGATAGTCAAGTGATTTTGAGCAGCAGTTCTGTGTAGTTTTGCATGGGAGAACTGTGAAAGGGTTGAGTTTTGGCCTGCCTGTCTGCCTGCTGTCCCTGAGAGGGAAAACAGAGTTTATTCAGACTGAATCCGAGTTGTGAGGACTATTTAAGCCACTGGACTGTGACCAGGCTTTAACCTGAAGAAGACCGAAGATTTGCTGAATGCAATCGGCCTGTCAGGATTTCCAGCTGCTTTTGAATTCCCTGTTTGTGCAGAGACTTCGCAATCATGACCGGAGAGCGGTTTGCCTGGTACAGTAGAATCTCCTTACACGTAAATGTGCTGTGTATTGAAAGTGGGTCGTGATTTGGTTCCCCACTGTGTGAACTGTGTTCTGCTTGCTGGAAGCTTTATCCGGCCTAATCGGATTGAATCTGCATTCATCTCCATTCAGCCTGGGCCATGCCACACTGGCTCTGCCAGACTACCCCACTGCACAGAGAAAGCCACCGATGAGACCTGCCTGGGATCAGCCCCCTCCTCCACGCTTGAACAAGAATGACACCTTGGCGAATCGTGTGGGCCCTGCTTCTCCTGGCACTCCAGATTAACCACCTGCTGTCTCGATTTTCATCCAGCCTGTGTTCAGTCTTGGGTATTGTGAGTAATCATTAGGGTAGCTCCCTGCAACAACAGCTAAGCTAAAAGTGTGTCATCTGATTGTCTTGTTTTCTTTTCATGAACTGAGCCCTCCAGCTCCAGATTACAAATAGTGTGTGTTGTGCATGTTGTTTTCTTCCATCACAGGGCCCAACCAGCTGCAACGTTCCCGGCTAGCCCACCATTCTCCATCTGGGTACCCAGAGAGTGTGACTGTTTATGGACCCTGAAGTGCATGCATAACTGTTTGATTGATAGAGCCTTTAAGCAAATTAACCTGATTACGGCCCTCCCTTGTTCAAGCCCCTTAAATAAATCAGATCTAACTCTTTTTTGCATTTACCCTGACTGTGGTTCCAGTTTGTGCCAGTGTACTGTACTGCTGTTATTTGCTGTGTATAACCTTGTTTTACAGGAGGTCCCCAGGGCCGGGCCAGAGGAAAGCCCTGGTGGTAAGTGCAAACAGTGTGGGTACTTGTGTGGTGTATCAGGGGTATTGTGAAAGTGATTATTGTGTATTGTTCCAGCCACTAGTAAGGAAAGATGGGGGTTACAGAGTCCCGGAGGGCTGTGCCCAGGTTAGCTTGACCACTACCAACCCTGACCTCCGGGTGGAGGTACCCATTTCAGAACTCAGGCCCCTTAACCTGCTACTAGCCAAGCAGGCAGGGGTAGTAGCCCTTGGGATAGCGCCACCTATGGGTTACAATTCCTTGCTCTGTTTTCTCTTCTAGTTCAAAAGTGTTACATTTTGTTTAGTTTTATTATTTGAAACTACTCTATGATATTGATTCAACTTATGTTTTTCTTTCCTACATTTATGATTAAACCAAGATTCTAGCAAGGTGGATACAGTTCACTATCTACGCTTCCCAGAGACAGCTGAGTCATCAGAATGCCTTCAAGCTAAGCTCCTCCCACCACCTGGGTGGTATATCCTCTGGCTGTGCCAGTGATGTCAGATCTTTCTTTTCAATGGAAAAGACAGGTCTCCTTTACAGCTCTAAAGCATTAAAATATTTTGAATTCGCAAGAGCTTTATTTAAGCTAATCTTTGAATACCTCAGCCTGTAGTCAACATTAAAGTTGCTCCTGCTTCTTCTGACTCTGCCAAGATTATGAGATTACATGTCCCCTCCAGTGCGTGAACGTCCGCTTCCATGAGACCTACTGCTGGTGTTGGCAATGCTCATGGGCAAGCCATTTGAGTCTACAAACAAAATGTGAGACATCACATTTTTATGGAAGATAGCATTCCTGGTGGCCCTCACATTAGCCAGATGGATCAGTGAGCTCCAGGCCCTCACTGTAGAGTCTCTTTATCTGGTCTTCCAAAAGGACAAAGTCATTTTTCACTCCCACCCAAAGTTCCTCTCAAAGGTCATACTGGAGTTTCACCTTAACCAGGTGATTAACCTTCCAGTATATTTTTAGTAGTTTGACGTCAGAGCCTAATTGCATGCTCCATACTCTGTTCATGCAGAGGACACTCTCTTATTATAAGGAGCACATGGCTGGAGTTCAGGGTGATGCTCACTGGCTGTTTATAACACACGCTGAAGCCACACCTGGCAGACTGTCAGTAAAGTGAATGATTGCCAGGTGGAGTACATCCTGCATCATGCTCTACTATTGGTTGGCTGGTAAGAGTTGCCCAAGAAGCTTAGGACTCATACCATCAGACATGTTGCTGCCCCGGTGGTTGCTTCCAGGGATATCCCCATGGCAGAGATATGCATGGCTGCAACCTGGAGTAAAGTGCACACCTTCATCTCCCATTACAGCACTGACATTATGAGTCATGGGGATGCTACTTTTGGGTCCTCAGTCATCCAGTCTCTGTTTGTCAAAGAGGGGTGTGGATAGTAAACTGTATCCACATTGTTAGAAATGTAGGTTATTCACCTGTGACCATAGTTTTAATAATGGGTTCCACCAAGCTGGTTCAACAGAAAATCTGTCGACTGGCTTAACAGCGACGGCATTATGTCGACCCCAATCACGGTCGGCATTGTGCCATCAGAAAAAACATTGTATATTTAGCAGGGGGTTATGCCCCTGACACCCCCACAGACTTTAATGTAATCAACTCCAAGTCAGAGTTGTTTCAGGGACGGGGCGGAAGACCCGGAGAAGCCATGCTGGGGTCATTTTTGTCACTGTAATGATCTTCGCTGGAAAAGTTTTATTGTAGTGACAGTTTACCCCACTAATGGTATACAGTTCACATCCACACAAGTCACCTGACCTCTTCTATCAAGTGGCACCTGGATCACTGCTTCCAGTGTGTGACGATCTGATGTCATGGTGCGGAGCTGGAGGATATACCATCCTAGTGGTGGGAGGAGCTTAGCTTGAGGACATTCCAATAGTTCGGCTGTCTCTGGGACAGCTGCCAGAGTGTAGATGTAAGATGTATACCACTAGCAGAGCTAAGGTTACAGGTGAGAAACCTATATTTCAGTATGATTAACCTATTTCACTATCACCCTTCCTAATACAGAGTACTTATAAATTTAGTAAGATTACCTTATTTAAATTACTATACTGTTGTAAGAAATTTGAAGAGGAGTGTACTTCCACCAGACTATTCCTCAGTGAATTAACTACTGGAATTCAATGGCTATTCAGAAGGTCATCCACTCTCTCATAGGAACAAACTATTCTTTTAAGGCTGATCACACTGAACTCCTTTTAAAGTCATCAGCATGATGAGGAATGGGAGCAGAATAACCTGCATTCATTTTTAAGTGAATTTGCAAATGTTACATTTCTAGTCTAGTTAAATCAGCTGCATATTCCAAACCATTTAAAAGCAAAAGAAAATTTGTGTTAATTGGCTGAAATGTTCCAAGCAGCCGAAATGAAAGACTTACCTCCAAATTAGTCAAATTTAGCTGTATCTAACTAAACCGAGGAGGGAGATGAGGAGGCATGTTTTCACTGAGAGGGTGATATCTTAGTGGAATGGGTTGCTGGAGGAGGCACTATACCTGAAAACAATGGACAGCTTTAAGACAGGATGGGGAAGAGAGAGCGGGAAAGAGGGTATTTGAGAGGGGTCAAGGGGGATATGGGGAGAGAGGCAGTTCCCTGTTTAAACACAATGGCCAGGATATTCAAAGCAGTTGTGCATGGCGCAAATAAGTTGCGCTGGCGCAAGTGCGGACTTGGACTAAGGTGCAATATTCAGCAGGAGCCATTGCATGGCACAAGTCCTAGTGTGCCAATGCGCAACTATAATGAATGCATGTGCAAGAGCAGGGGGCATCCCCATGAATATGTGGCACAGTGCGATATTCAACCATGGAACCATGGTGCAAGTCAAGAGCAACTCTTGGATGCGCCGAGCAGACATGAGCCTATAAATGTAGGGTGCAAGCACACAGACAGCACTTGCACTAGGGGTGAGGGAGAGAGAGACAGAGAGAGATTGGAAAGAGAAGGAGGGTCAGAAACCCACAGAGCAAGGGAGAAAGAGCCTGTGAGGAACAGAGTGACTGGCACAGGCAGCCACAGGGGCGTGGGACAGATGTGGCAGTGGAGAGTGAGCTAGAGGCTGAGGGAGCGAGAGGGAGAGGCAGGCAAAATGCCACACACTGCACCAGGGTGGCATACAGCCCACAGCAGCCGACCGCCCGGGGGAGACAGGATATCGGGGCCATGGCCAGTGCACCCTTCCTAATGGAGGCCATACTGAGGGGTGCGAGGAGGCAGGAGAAACAGAGATATGGCCATGGAAGAGCCCATTGGTGGCATGCCCGGAACAGGTGGTACTGTGCCCACACCACCTTTGAGAATTACACTGATACGGAGATTGTGGGACAGTATCACCTGAACAGGGCCATTCTGAGGCAGCTCTGTAAGCTGGGCAGTGAGAAGATGCAAGCACCCACATGACGGAGCCACGCAATGTCTGTGGAGACAAATGTAACAGCAGTTATGTGCCTGCTCACCACGGGCACCTTCCAGAGACCAACAGGGGACACAACAGGTATAATCCAGTCAGCCACATCCCGCCTCCTCACACACTTCCTCAACGTCCTGCTGCCACATGCTTTGGAATACATCCATTTCCCCAGCACACAGGCAGAGTGTACATCAACCATGCAGGACTTCCACAGGGTAGCACCCATGCCTGGCATGCTTGGGGCCATTGACTGCACCCACATGGGCATCCGCATGCCACCTGGCCCTGAGGGTGTTGTGTACATTAACAGGAAGAGGTTCCCCAGTGTCAACTGCCAGGTGGTGTGCGATGCCAAGGGGCACATAACCAATGTCTGTGCCACACACCCTGGGAGTGCACATGCATTCATCTGGCACAGCTCTGTGCAGTGCCACAGGTTTGAGCATGGGGATATCCCCACGGGCCACCTAGTGGGTGAGTATGGGAAGGACAAGGGATGCCAGGCAGGGCAGGGCATAGGAAGGGGTAGGGCAGGGTGGGTGCACTGGAGAGGGCGCCAGGGATGGGCAAGGGGCACAGCAACAGAGGACACAGGGCTAACCATGTCATTATCCACACAGGTGACAGTGGCTATCCACTCAGGCCCTGGCTGCTCACCCCCCTACCGATGACCATCATCCCCAGCAAAGGAACGGTACAATGAGGCACACGTCAGCAAGCGGAACATCATCGAGCGTGTATTTGGGATGCTGAAGGCATGGTTCCATTGCCTAGAGAGGTCTGACTGTGCCCTACAGTACAGCCCCTCGAAAGCCTGTGGCCTATTCCTGGTCTGCTGCATACTGCACAACATGGTCATTGACCGTGGGATAGCTGTCGAAGGCTGATGAGAGGGACGGTAGTGGGGATGATGAGGGCAATGGGCTGGAGGGTGCTGGACAGCCCCCCTCGGGTGGAGGAATCCCTGGCTGCAGAGGATGGCATGCCAGCACAGGGACACCATCACACAGGAAGACTATGGTGCACGCAGGTAGGTTGTGCCACACCCACACACTGACCACACACACAAGTACAGCACACAGGCAGGGGCATGCATGACAATGGGCATACACATACAGAGGCGTCATGCAGGGGTGGGGATGACAGTGCCACACAGCCACACACAACTGCAAACAGTAGGGAATTGCAACACACACACACGTGCCCAGGTACTGGCATGTGGCAGGGATCAGATGCAGTGCACTGGTGCACAGGTGCAACCGGTGCAACCGGTGCAGAGCTGCTCTCATCACGCCCACGCCACACAGACCAGTGACTGGGCAGGCATGCACACAGGCAGTATGCAGTGTGACACAGAGGTGCCACCCCTGTGGTATGCACACACACACACACACACACCGCTCATCCACGCACAGGGCAGCAGCAGCAGACTGCAGCCAGGGCGGCACGCACATCAGGTCTGCCGCACGGAACCATGGCCACCGTGGCCACAGGGGTGGCCATGCTGGGTCTGATCAACAGCCACAGGCTGCACATCAGCCACAGGGGGTGTATGCAACAGCCCCCCAGGGGTTGAATTGTGGGACTGCGACTGAATTCACCCTGGGGTGAGTAGGCACCTAAACAGGCCTGCCCCAGGCATGCCTGGGATGCCAACAGCAGAGCCCAGCATCGATAGGGAGGGTGTCACTTGACACCGGGTTCATGGGGGTGGACAGTGCACTACATGGTGTGTGAGGTGGCTGGCCACACCCTATGGCAGCCAGCTGTGCAAGGCCATCCGTGATCACACTGGCGATGCAATCTTTGGATGCAGTCTTGTCTTCCCAGAAGTGCTGAATAGCCTCCAGAAGCTGCATAGTGCCTCTCTCATGCTGCTCAGCCACCTGGCACACCTCCACATGCAGTGCATGCACCCCAGCTACCAGCAGCACCTGTTGCTCAACAGAGGCCAACAGCAATCGGGTGTGCTGTGCCAATGGGTCAGCGCCCAGGGGAACCTGGGCAGGGCGCTGACCCTCCAGTGGTGAATGACCATGCTACACGGCCCTCCACTCAGGTGGATGCTGCACAGTGGAGTCCCCATGGGGTAGGTCCCTATCAGGTGCCCTGGCAGTGGACCCCATTACCAGCTGCCCTATGTCCCCTGCTTCCTGCTCTTTGCTGCCCCTCCAGCCCCTGTACACTGCCCAGCACCTGCACGGCCGCACCACCACCACCACATGGCACTGCCATGGTGGTGCACACGGCAGCACCTGCAGTGGCGGCGGGCAGCTGTCCCACTGCTGACAGACCACCAGGCGTGCTGTCTGTGTTGGTACATGGTATGGGCATCTCCCCCACGACACCACCCATGCTGTCCAGGATCATGGTAATGTAGTCATTGTCACACTTGGACAGCTGGTTCTGATCCCCGTATCATTTTTTGTAAATATAAAGAAATGTGATATGAACTGTCTGTCAGGAGGAAATGCTGGCTTGCTGAAATGGATACATCCAACCCCCCAGGGATAAGTTCAAAGGACAGGAGGTAGTTTTAAACTGCAGATTTTTAAAATGCAATTACCTTGTCAATTTGCTTTGATCCTAGGAACTAAAATTAGCCATTCATGACATCCTCAGGGAAATCCTTTGATCTGCACTAGGTGTCATAAAGGAAAGAGCATGCCTGTGTTTTGGGTGTCTCCCAAAGATAGCCAGTATTTACATCAAAGGGTCTTTGATGTCTGGGCCAAGCAGGACCCAGACTAATTTGGAAGGTCCAATAACCATTCCAAGGAAGCCCTTGAATTACATCAAAGAGACTTTTGATGTGTGCACAGACCGATTTTGACCAGTCAATGAGAAGAGATTTATTTTGTCATCTATCATTTTTTTAAATATCTTAGTAGGACAGCCTGTGTTATAAAATTAAGCAATAATGCACAACAGGGTGTGGTATATCGTGGGATATTGTCACGCCTCGGGTGGTTGGGCATGAGGCCGCAGGCCGAGTGCGTTCAACGACCCGAGAAGTGACGATATCCCACACTATACCACACCCTGGAGTGCATTATTGCTATTATGAACAGGAATACAAGTTTTAGCAGTAAAAAAAAGATAAAAATCTTTTAAATCGTTCTGAAAATGTGTTTTGTGAGGTGTTGGAGGAGTACCTTTTAATAAAATAGTTCCTGGACAGGTCTGAACAGCAGATGGCACTGTTGTAAGTTGAGTTATGGAGGAGGAGTGTACTGTAGATCTCTCTCAAAACCTAATCTGTGGCAAGAAGGAAGTAGCAGTGTAAATGGGAAGAATGCATATCTTCCAGAAAGTCATCTGGAAATGTGAAACTGTCACTTGGACGGCTGTACTGTTTTAAAAAAAAAAAAAGAAGTTGTGGGTCAGTTTTAGATCCTTTACTGTTTTTTTTTTTTTTAAAAGATGCTCGCTCAAGGCGCGACTCATGCCATTCTGCCCTGTAGATACGATTGGACATGCTGTGCGACTGCCGCCTAATGCTATGTTTCTGTGGGGAATGGACCTGCAGGATGTGGAGGATGTTTTGGGCAGCTTGGTGGTGTCCTTCCCAACTCCCAGCGGCAGTCCGTTGTTTTTTTTTTTCAAACAGCGGCGACTACTCGGAGTGTGGGAGACGAGGAACACTGCGCGGTAAGTGAGGAGGCTGGTGACCGGAGGATTTCTGAAGCCATGATGATGTAGCCCGATATCATCACGGCTTCGACAACCTCTAGGCCAATCGGCTTCCTCTATTTACGATCGCCAGTTCATAATATTCATTTTTATACACCAAGGCAGAGTTTGGTGACCTCAGAGAGAAGGCCGGCTCAGGACTGTTTTTTAACCTACTGAGCAAACCTTAAGACACACATTCATATTTCTGACTGAGAGAAGGAGGAACACCAAAGCACTGAAAGATTAAGAAAGTAAGAATACATTAGCTAAGTTCAGTCTGAGTGTTATTAGTTGTAGGAATTTGCACTTTAAACCTGTTTTGTTTTTAAGGCTGTATGTGTTGGCATATTTTGTTCTGTATTTTACTGTTTTCCTATTTTATCGATTTTAAAGTAAAGATATATATTTTAAAAACAGAAACTGCCTGGTGTGCCTTGAAACTTCTTTTTACATAAGTGGAGCTTGGAAAGGCTATAGTTGACATTGTGTATGAGCTTATTGTGATACCAAACTGGGAAACGGATAGAGTTCTCTAAGGTCTTGCATAGAGTTCTAAGGGTTCATTTTGTAATACCTGATTAGGTGCCCGTAGGCAAAGATATCTGGACCCCCGAAGACAGAATTATCTGAGCCTGATAATTGGGTATGCTAACAAGGGGTTATCAGTTTGAATTCCTCCAGAACTTGAGACTAAGGAGACTCGAACCCACAAAACAGACAAGAGGGTTACCTTGTTCTGTTAACTGTCCACAGATCCTACACTCAGAGGTTGGCACTTTGGGAGTAGAGGGCTGACCTGCTGAGTGAATCAGTGACAGTCATCAGTGTTGGACCACGCCCCAATCTGTGTCTCCATGCAGAGGATGCCATGGCTGGCATCCTGCTGAAACACAGCCAGGGTCTCGTCCAACCCCATGCCAAGGACATCTGGCTGGACAGCGGTGGTGAGCTGCAGCTGATCAGGCCCCCGGATGCCTGTGGAGGTGGATAGCTGGTCCTCCGGGGCTGGGCCCGCCTCCACGGCTGCTGCTGGTGCCCCATCCACCACATGCAGGTGTGCTGGTGCTTAAAAGAGAAAACAGATGTGTCAGTGATGCATGTCCCCAACCCCCAACTTCCCTGCCACTGCTTGCTGTGTGTGCCCATCATATGCACCATGCAGTAATGGGCTTCCACCTGTTAAAAACCTTCACCTGGCACACCCTCGACAGTGTTGTGGCACATGGTGGCTGCCACCAGCCCCTCCTGCATCATGAGCTGTGGCACATTAGCACGCCCCCTCCGGAGGCTGTCCAGGCTGCACGAATGGCCGCCACCATCTCCTTGATGTGGCGTTTATTGGTGCCCACCTTCTTTCGGCACTCCTGCACTGACCGCTGGTGGCTGCCCTGCTGGTTTACACACTCCACCACCTCCTCCCAGTCTGCAGCCCTGGCCTGTGATGTGCTTGTGGCACCACTCGGCAGTGGCTCCCTATCAAGGTAGCCCTCAAACAGGGCATCTGCCTCTGCCTTGGTAAAGTTGGGCCTGCGTTTGTGAGCAGGTCCACGTTCCTCACTCTCGTCATGCTCCAACATAGTGCTACCTGTGGACATAGACAAGTGTGTCAGTGTCAGCAGCAGCCTACCCCGTCCAGCCTGCTGTGCTGGCTGTGCTCTGCAGCAAGCGCAACTTACCTCAGATGGTTGCAATACTGGCTCATGGCCTGTGCTGATCCGAGGCGCTTTTATAGTGCAACGCATACAAAATGAGCATTGGCACACTGGTAATGACATGCTAATTTCCCCAGTGCACCACACGTTGGCTGATGAGCTCATTTGCATGTGGCAGCTGAATATCGCATACTTGCACCGTGTGCATTGCAATTGCTCTGGAGCAAGTCACGGCACAATAGCCACGCATGCGCAGGGCACAGAACCGCCAGTGCACCTGCATCAGGTGGTGTGCTACCACCTATTGCGCACTGTGCGCCCACTGTGCAATAGGGGCCATGGCGCACTGTGTGTCATGGCTTCTATTATGCACCACAGCACAGTGCGCCAGGTGACCTCTATCCCCTATTGTGACCCTCTGACCCCTTGGGACAACACCACCACGTGCCTGTCATGCCATGCCCATGTCTCACATCTCCAGCATTGTGTGATTGGCGGACACAGCGCATGCCTCTATGAGGCATGCATCCCATGCACATTGTGCACACATGCACCTCTGGCCACCATTTTGTCTCCACATAGCTTTGCCGGTGTAATGGCACAGTGGGAAGTTCACCAGCCCCATAATTGGCTTGTGACTCTGGTGGCCTGTGTGCAGCCACATGCACCAAGACTGTTCGGGAAGCTGCCCATGCAGAAGCCCCGGATGGAGGTCTGGCAGGGCATCACTGCCAGCCTAGTGCAGAACACCAGGGTGGACAGGACCAGTGAGCAATGCCGTCACCAGTATGGGGACCTTATGCAGCAGGACCCAGAGTGCCTGAGGCAGCTGCAGGCATGTGTCCACAGAGAGGCCGTGCCATGGCCAGGTAAGTCTACCCATGCTGCATGTGTGCCCTAGTGCTGTACTGTGGTGATGGCTTGGCTGCCTGGCATGCCCTGCAGTGGGGTATACTGTCATCATGCGCATTGTGGTGTGGCATTGCCAGCCACAGCTTGTGTTGCGATACAACCTTGTGGGCCATGTCAGGCAGGGGCACACGCTATGCACAGGGGTGTGGGCAAATGCTGTGGTTATACTCTGATGTTGACCTGTCTTTGTTCCATTCTCAGGACCTGAAGACCAGCAATGAGCTTGAGTGGCAGGGGTGCCTGAGCCAGCATAGCAGGATGCAGCAGGACCCGGCAGTGGTGGTGCAGCGGTGGCACAGGTGCCAGCAGGGCCACAGAACACAGGTAGGCACTGTACTGTTCCTGTGCACATAACAGGGTGGTTGGCTAGGGAGTGGGTGTGGCCATGGCCACCTATGCAATGTGCTGTGACAGCTGTGTGTTGTGCACTGTGCGTGGTGCATGCCACTGTGGGGCAGCCATTGCACATGTGTACCAGCTGTTGGTGGGGTGGGTGTGTGCCCGGATGCCACTGGAGTTGCATTGGCACTGCTGGTGCCCTGTGCTGTCTGACTGTCGCTGTGCAGTCGGGTGGCCATTGGGCAGCGGTGTCCACCTCTGTGCACTGTCATGGCATGCTGGGTTTCTGGCAGGTGTTAGCCCACCCCCTGTGGGTGGCTGGGGTGCCACTCCAGGTGTGTGTTCCCACTTCCCATTGCGCACAGTGGGTGGGCATGGTACCCTGGGACCATGCATTGATCACCTGTCCTGTCCTTTGTCATAGGTATCCAGTGGAGGTCGAGGCTGCCTCTGTACTGCAGGCTGCTGTGACAGATTATATTGATTATGTCCACGACGATGGAGGCAATCCAGCAGGTGTGCCAGCTCATCCTGGCTGACCGGCGGTGACAGAGGCAGTGGCGGGGCATGGCCGCCCTTAGTCCAGCACCAGCCTTTCCCTGCTGTCCCTCCCCATCCATCCTCTTCCCACTGTACAGTCCCTGTTCCCTGTCCCCTTCCCTTGCTTTGCTACCCTTTCTCTCCCCTTGCACTTGTATATAGTTTTGTTGAATACAGATATTTTGACTTACCTGCCTGTGTTGGTGTCTGCTTTGCAGCTGGCGTGAGGAGCCATGCTGCAGTGGTGTGGTGTGTGTCTGTGTGGTGTGCATGCGTCGGTGTGCGGGTCATGCATCGTGGTGCCCTTCCCCTTGGTTGGTGGCTGTGCCTTGGAGCAGCCATGGGGCTGCTGTCCAGCTTGTGTGGCATGTCTGTGCATGGCAGCTTGGTCATGGGTGTGGCTTGCTGGGGTCTGGGTGGGTGGGGCACAGCATGCATTGGGGGACTCCATTGGTGGCCCTCCATTGACCATTGGTGCCACCTGTTGCTTGCCTTCTGTGTCACTGTTGTGTTCTGGGTTGGAGTGTCTGGGTGCCTGTGTGTGCCCTGCTGGTGTTGGCCACCTGTGGCCTGCCACTGTGCATCCTTGGCACTGTCCCTGGGTGTATTCCTCTGCTGTGCTCCATGCTTTTACTCTGCTGCTGTGCTCCCACCATTGCCTGGGGCTTGTCTTTGTGCGCCATGGTGCATGTCAGGTTGCACCATGGCACAGGTCTGGTTGCACCATGGTGCAAGTCTGGTTACACCATGGTGCATCCCTGCCATATTCAGCCATGTTGCGCTGGCACATTTCACCATGTGCAACCTCTGAATATGGCACTCATTGCACCATAGTGCATCGTATTTGCACTGCGCTGGACTTGCACCGGCCATTTGATGCATTTCTGAATATCTGGCCCACTGGGAACAGCACTCTTAAGCAGGCTAGACAGACTGTAGGGCTTTTATCTGCTGGCACATTTGTATGTTTGTATGTAAAAAAAAGATGCAAAAACTGTGTTTTCAATTTTTTTTTATGGATAACATTCTGCAGTTTTCTTCATAGAATCAGTAATTTGAAGTTTCTACTATGTTACAGTTTGTGTACAGAATGGTAAGCATGAGCTATTTCCCTGTCAGAACCACGCCCCACACTGGAGGCATGCCAGGGAGGCAATGCCGGTAGGTGACCACTGTCGGAATCCTTGTACCAGCATTGTGAGTGATTGTGATGGCAAAGACTGCCCTGCACTGGGAGGTAAGCCAGAGGGATCACCAAACAGAAGTAAGTCCCAGGGCATGGTGGGGGCCTGGGACAGCAGGGACTAAGCTCCGGGGCATGCCGCAGAAAAAGCATACAAAATATACAAAAAAAGAACTATGGTCTGAGTTCTGTGTACAAGCCATGGCATAGTTAAAACTCCAGATCACTAGTTCTACGAAGAGAACTGTAACAGAATGCTGCCCATAACAACAAAACAATGCAAAGTACAGTTTTTCACATCTCGTTTTATTCAGGTACAGTTATATACTGTACAGATCATTTAGGATTATGGATATCATGTCTGTAAATGGAAACATTATAAACAGCTGCTGATTAAAAATTATTTCCTGTCCTCTTTAAAAGTTAGTCCATATCAAATCTTTTACAGGGACACACCTGAAGGCCCAACAAAAGCATCATTCTCATCTATGTCCCCTAGTGTCCTACTGTTTAGAAGAACATTTTTTCTTGCAATATATCAAGTAGTTTTTTCCCATGATTATTAACTTTGGTATCCAAAAGCGCTGTCATTGGATAAAGTTTACTGTTATTCTTTACATATCTATAAGCCTCCGTGGATTTCCATTCCGAATCAGCATTAAATGTCAAAAAGACTGCCAGTTCCATGCGTGATTGAAATCCCGCATCATCATGTTTTGTTTTTTGAGTATGTTGTTACTGTTTCCTCAAGAAATGTTTGTAGGAGCTGTACACTGAATGGTCATAGCTAGGTGAATTCTCAGAAGGAATATAAATATTTATTGTTACAAAATCACCCATAGGACCTTTTAACTTAGCTCAGAGAATGGCTTCACTCTGCTGGTGTGGTGGGGAATATGAACTCCCCACTATGGGACAGTAGAGCTGCTAGAAACTGCCCCAACAGGTTTGAGGTGGCAAACTGTCTGATACCAGCGGTGTCTCCCATCAATGTCTGGACTGCTCCTGTGGCCAGGAAGCAGAGTGCTGCTGTCTCCTTGAGCTCTACAGACATTGAATGGCTGCAGCAGTGTCTGTCTGGAGCTGGTCATGCAGCAGATCCCAAAATTGCATGATCATGGACCAGCTGAATGGTTAGTGGCCCATGATCAGTTTGTCACTGAGGACTTTGAATGTGACTCTTGGACGGTACCATCTGTTTGCAGCATAGCACCTCCGGGGCCTGCACTGAGGCCTAGGGTGGCATTGAATGCCTGCATCAGGTACACAGTGTGTGCCATTTTGGTTTTGGTGGGGGGGGGTGTGTGTATGTGCGCATGTGCGCACACAAGCATGCATGCAGCAGTCCCTCTTCCCACCTCTGAGGTTTGCCTCAAGTTAAGAACTGCTTTTAATAGTCCATATTTTCACTGTGCTATGCCATTAGTGCAGTCCTAATATTTTGAAAAAGCATTGTGCCAAATATGCACATCACTGTCCCTAAATGTGGGTACTGCATACATCAAGTTTGCATTGAGTCGCTAGCATTAATGACAGGTGCAGTGCTACTGGCTGAATATGGCAAACATACATTAAACAGGGGCAGCACTAGCACAATTTGTTTGAGCCTGGCGCAAACCTTTTGAATATGGGGGCCAATTTGTTGTAATAAATGTTTTGTTTTTAGAGGGACTAGTAGACTTTTCTGGTTTTTTATGTTAATGTAATGTTTATTTTTTTATTTATACAGTATACTTTGAAATATAGCCATGTGATACAGTAAATGGTGTAAATGCATGCTTCATAGGATTGCTGTAGAAGATTATAAATAATGGCTTTTGTGACATTAAAGTGGCCTAACCACAGAAAGGGCCATGGTAAGGGTTTTTTATAATGCTCTCTGGAGGCCTGTTCATATGGTTACAGAAATGGAGTGAGCTTTTGAAGCACACACCACCACTGCCTCAGCCTGGCATGCCTCAAAAATGTGAAGCATGATGGGATGTTGTACTGGATCTTCAGTTCTTCATGCATGTGTCTTTTGAAAGCCAGTGTCTTCTACAATGGAGAATGGCTGAAGATCAAGAGTCATCATCACTCCCAAATGAGTCGTGAAATGAGTGCGAGGACACTGGTTCTTGTACTTCTGCTGGCACTGGCAGAGGAGTGCAATGGAGGGTGACCCCATGACGTGAGTGAAAAAAAACTGATTGCCGTAGATGGCAGTAACAGAATGTTATTTTTCCAAAAATATTTTAAATGTATTTGACATTTATATAAAAAGAAAGCATGATTTCTGAATGAACCTGTGATAAGTCATGAGTATGATAACGAACAGCACTATCAATAGTGCCTCGAGGCAAACAGGCAATTCTTCACGCCTGTTATGCACAGCTGGCTGTGGTGGCACTAGCACTGGCAGCTGGTGTCATGTTGTTTGTAAACATGTGATGAGTCATGAAGTTCATAATAAATAGCCTTATCTATAGTGCTTCAAGGCAGGCAAGCAATTGTCCATGCACATGCTGCATAGTACCACCTCCTCTAGTGAAAGATAACACCCCTACTGTACCATCTGTGCAGTGGGCAGGCATGGAAGAAGGTGCTGTCACCCACATGCTGCAGTGCTAAATGATGAAGAAAGCATGATTTATGATGGAGCAAGGTGGAGGCTGATGATGAAGAAAATGTATATTTTTCTGAAGCCAGAATCCTTTTGTAGATTTTATTTTAATATACAGCCAACTCCTTTTGTATGCACTGGGTTGGGGACAGCAATATTTGTGCATACATCTGAAATTGCATAAACCCAGAAAATACATTTGAAACGCCTGCAGGAAGGCAATTTAGTAGTACAGTAATTAACTGTCTTATTGTATTCTGAGCAGGTAAGGTTTATCAAGCAGTTGTACCGCATGCAATAATGGAGATCACAGTTCTCTTGGCTTTCTCAGTTGTTTGTTGGGCAGCATACTGAGCATACAGGACACCATATGCCATTTAAGCTACACTTACAACATCATTTAGTACCTAATCTCAACCCAGATCTGATTAATTACCACCTCTGTCAGGTCAGAATACTGGGAAAGGAGGCAAAAAAGTTGTGAATAGTTAAAATGTGCTATTGATACAACTGAAAAACAAATAATAAACAGCATTGAATAGGAAATGATAGAACTGAACAATAAATGTGCTTATATCTGAAAACTGCATACATCCGAATGGCATGCAAGTGGAATTGAGTGTAATTATTATCCGTTATTATTCTTAAATGTTTATTTATTTATGTGCTGAGAAACATAGAATTTGATTTTTCTGATGGCAGATAAGGACTGCTTGGCCCACTCAGGCTGCCCATTTTTCCCTGTCTACATTATTATTGCACAATGTACTTGAGCTACAGCTCCTTTTCCCTCCCCCTTTCCTTTCCACTGTGATTCCCTTGTGTCTCTCCCATGCATTCTTGGACCCCCCCACCACCTCTGCAGGAAGGCTGTTCGAGGAATCCACCACTCTTTCTGTGAAGAAGTACTTCCTCATATCAGTCCTAAATCTACCCTCTCCAGCTACATAGCATGTCCCCTTGTTTCTTCTGAAAAAGACTTCCCTCATGTACCTTATTGGCCTCATGAGGAAATTTAAAGGTCCCCATCATATCCATCCCTCCCTCCTCTCTTCCAGTGTGTACATACTTTGGTCCTTTAGTATCTTCTCATAGGGCTTTTGATTCAGACCTTTCACCATCTTAGTTGCCCTGGTCTGGAGTGCCTCCACTCTGTCTATGTCCTTCTAGAAATGAGTTCTCCAGAACTGGACACAGTAATCTAGGTGGGGTCTTACCAGCAATCTCTATAGAGGCAACACCACCTTCCTTTTTCTGCTGGTGATACATCTCCCTGTGGGGTCACCCACATTAGAGCGGAAAGCAAATGGTCGAATGTCAACGCACCAAGAGCAACAAGTCAGCAGCACTTGAAGCTATTACCAATTAAGTCAGAAACAACTCACAACAGAAACACAGAAAATCACCACCTGTGATAAGTGGTAATATGGTGCTCACTATCTGGAAACCACCTGTCAGCAAGCAAAAAAACAAATAACAGAAACCTGCTATGATGCGGGGGGTTCTGCCTCTGTACCCCTCATCACAGGGGGGCTGCACCAATCACACCTGCCCTTAATTATATATTAACAACTCCAGAGAGCACGAAAAGTGGAGGAGGGCAGACATCCTACAGGGTACATGTAAGGCAGTGAGACCAAAAGGAGGCAGTATAGCGCAGTGATTTAAGGCTCTGAGCTGCAAACCTGGAGGCCTGGGTTTGAATCCCACAGCCCCCACTTGCATACTGTGTGACCCTGAGCAAGTCACTTAACTTCCTTGCGCTCCCAGGTTGCACCTGTAAAAAAGCTTTCAGCTTAGTGTGTCTTTCCTGGTGTAAACAAGTAAAAAAAATAAAGAAGGCGCCGCACAACAGTGAAATGCATTGCCACACTTTATTACAGAGGACCCAACATAGTAGTGTGATATAGACCCCAATCCAGAGTGGTGCACATACCCAAACCAAACATTGCAAGTACAGCATCGAATCTACTACCAGTGCCAACCCCAACTCATTTCACATAGACAGTCACACTTGAAGCTGCAAATTTGCAGCTATCCCTCTCAAATAGTCATTAAGAGTCTGTGTACTATACTAGGTTACAATTTCCATGATTTGCCTGCTGCAATCCTTCAATTTTTTTTTTGCGCTAGACACAAAACTCCCGGAAACACATTGCTATACATGGACCTCTGTCACCTGCTGCTATGCCTTCAGAACATCAATGAACTTCCAAACACTAGGATGGGCAGCACCCATAAGGGAGTAAAAACGCTTGTGCCAGGCTTCCACAGAATTTATGGTACGAGGAAGACTGCAGAGTGAAGCCTTGTAACAATTCCAGAACTCAAGTGGGTACAGAGGTCTACACTGCACCCATCCACAGACAGGGTGGCCAAGCCATGTGTCCTCAAAATAGTCCTATGCAGGAGCCAGCACTTGGATTTCAGTAACGTAGAAGTCCCAAGACCAGAGTTCCTCAAATGCAGACACAACATCCTGAAGGGGCACATAAGTCAAGGCTGACAACAAATGTATGTTGCAAACAAACTCCTCATCTGACATATAGCAACACAAAACTTGGTGGACCTGCTGGATTGTCCTCCACAGAGCCTGGCACATATGGAAGAAACAACCATGGAGCTGAGCAGTCGGGAACACAATTTGGGAAGCCTTATATGCAGCCTGTTCAAAATTGATCATAATGGACTGCGGTGAAAAACCATCTTGCAGCACAGTAAGCTGGAGAAATACATGGCAGTAGGCATTAGTAGTATGGAACGACATGAGGATAAACACAATGGGAAACACTGAGGAATATTCAGTTCCATGAATTGTGCAAAGCTGGGCAAACAGAGGAGGGCAACACATAAATGTGCCATCAGCATACCACTGTCTACATCTAGCCGGATATTTCAGATTCTGTGTGGTGGAAAAAATCAAGAATATGTTGCTTCCAGCACCACTATCATAGTGCAAAAAACATCACCTGAGTGAGTCCTGGTAAATGGTTCAGGAATGACCAAATCTCTGAGGGAGAATGGCTGCATTGGAGGTCTGCACACCCCTTTTCATACCTTCTAGACAGTCTGCCTCAAATACTCAATGGGAGGCAGTTTACCAGCCACCACGGGGGACACTCCACTGCAGCATGCAGCCACAACCTACAGGGATGACTCAGAGGAAGACACAGCCTTTCGTTCAATTTCACTCACAATCTTCCGCATTGTGATGTCCCTACGATCTGGCACATGGTTGTGGACATGGGTGTAGCCAGGCATACTCCAAGCACTCCATGGTGTGCAATTTTATTTAAGGGGGGTAGCAAATAATCTCTGAACTGCTTCCTTTTTCCATGAAAGCTAACAAAGAAAATGTTGAACCTTTCTGTAATTTTATTCATAGGAGTCAAAACTAGGAGGACTGGTCACTAATACTGTCTTTGCATCCCAAGGACAATACCACTTTACAGGCTCTGGGCTGGTATGTGGGTGTCTTAGGGAGCAATGCATGTCATTTGTATTTACCCATGCATGGCAACAACCATTATCATGAGATACAAAAGTTGTATTTATTGTGCCAAATGAGGCAACAAACATGATCCTGGTGTACATTTGTATACTGTCTGGCTACACCCCGGAGGGGGGGTAGCACAACCTAACGGGGGGGGGTAGCAGTGAGTCCACTTGGTGTGCAGATCTGAACTCACTGGCTACACCCCTGGTTGTGGACATTGACCACCTTGACCACCTCATCCCATGTGGTGTGTATCCTCACCTTGCACTTTCCCGACTAATAGACCACGCACTTCCAATACACTTTTTCACCGTAATACTGCTCCTTTCAGAAGAGAAATCTGTCATACACAAGTAGCCAATTTCCCCATACACTCATTAAAAACTCCAAAGACATGGTACCGGATGGAACCACACCATACTACAGCTCGCACACGGAACACTGACCCATTTTTCCACACACTGCTCAACCTACTCACACCACAACTCATGAAAACGACACAAAATCACCATGTACAGACAGCCACAACTACATGCACCTATTCCACCATCAGCCACTCACATCAGACACACCTGTCCCTCCATCAGCCATCACTGTGACCAGAACACCTCAAGCTCCAAAGTCCCAACTGCACACATACATTCACCCTCCTTCCCTAGGCTACATCTCCTCACCCTAAACCCTCTGCTCTATTGTCAGGACACCTCCCTATGCACATCAGCATCCCACTAGCCCACCTAACTGCCTTCTTGCACTGCCTGGCCACCTTTAGGCCACCCAAAATGATTACCCCCAGGTCTCTTTCCTGCTTGGTGGTTGTCAGTACCACTCCACCCATTTTGTACTACGCCCCTGAATTTCTCTGCCCTAAGTGCATAATTTTTCACTTTTTCACACTGAAACCTAGCTGCCATTCCCTTGAACACTCCTGTATTTTTCTTGGGTTTCTGCTCATCCTTTCCACATCTCAGAGTGTTCACCCTATTGCAGATTTTGGTATAATCTGCAAAGAGGCAGACCTTCACTTCCAGGTCCTCTATAATGTCTCTGATAAAAACATTAAGGAGACTGGTCCCAGTACTAATCCCTGAAGCATCCTGTTGGTCACCCTTCCTTCCTCAGAGTGAAATCCATTTACCACCACCCTCTTTCACCTATCCCCTAAACAATTTCTTATCCAGCTTACTACCTTTGGACCCAGTTCTAAGCTATCTAGCTTGCTTACTAGTCTCCTGTGTGGAACGGTGTCGAAAGCCTTACTGAAATCTAGGTAGGTCAGGTCCACCACATCACCCTGCTCTAAATCCTTTGTCACCCTGTCGAAGAAATCTATCAGATTCATTTGACATGCCCTCCCTCTGTGAAACCATGATACCTCGGGTCTTCTAACCCACCGGTTTCAAGATATTCCATGGTCCTTTCCTTCAGCAGTGATTCCATTAACTTTCCCACTACTGAAATCAAGTTGACTGACCTAGAATTGCCAGCCTCCTCCTCCCTGCTACCACTTCTATGTAGTGGGCCTACATCTGCCCTCCTCCAGTCCTCTGGAACCACTCTTGTTTCCAGTGAGCTGCTAAACGGTACTGTCAGAGGTGCAACCAGTATTTCCCTGAACTCCCTCAATACCCTTGGTTGCACCCCATCTGGCCCCATTGTTTTGTCTATCTTCACACGAGCGAGTTCCTTTAGGACTCTCTCCTCCAAAAAAGGACTAGTGTCATTCTCCTCCTCCCTCCCTCCCTCCAAAGCTTCTGTTCATTTTTGTGGCACCTCCTTCTTCCTCTGTGAACACTGAACAAAAGTATTTGTTCAGGATGTCTGCCTTTTCATGGTCCCCCTCTGCAACACTCCCCTTCCCTTTTTAACCTTGCAATCCACCCCTGATCTTCCTCTTTTCACTTATGTACCTAAGAAATGTCTTGTCCACTTTATTACCTCCTGGGCCATTCTCTCTTCAGTTGTTGCATTTGCACACCTTACTGCTTTCCCTGCTTCCATCTGTTTCCCCTGATACACCTCCGTATCCTCCTCACTCTGCATCTCCTTATACCTTCTGAATGCTACCCTTTTAGCCTTTACATTTTCAGCCACCTCTTTCGAGAACCATAATGGTTTCTTTTTCCCCTTGTTTTTGCTCACTTGTTTGATGCAGAGGTTTGTTCCCTTTCCTATGCTCCTTTTTTGCTTTGCCCGATGTTCCACCACCTCACCCTGGGCAACCCCCAGGTCATCCCTGAGACATTCACCCATCTTTATAAAATTGGTTTTACCATGCCGCAGTGACAGCGGACACAGAGACATCCCCAACAGCGACAGCCGCATTGCTGAGTGTCGGCAATGTGGTATCAGGGATGCCTCCGTGTTTTCGTCGGGGGCTGCACCCCCAAGCCCCTCCATGTGGGGGGCTCCGCCCCAACCCCCCAGTCTCTAGGATTCCAACTCTGAGTCACAGCTGGAACGTGGTGGGGGAGAAACACCCTGAGAGGCAATCCCCTGGCCATGCAGAGACCATCACAGCGACATGCAGATTTTGCCCAAATCCTGTCGCTGTGATGGTCTTCGCCATCGGGGAGTCGCTGCGACAACAGTATACCTATAAAATCTACCCTCCTGAAGTCCAGGACCCTTACCCTTGTGTGGTTTAATTCCAAAGCCATACTTATATTGAACCACACTGTACGGTGATCACTGGTCCTGAGGTGGCCTCCCACCTCGGCATCTGCAAAACTGCCCCTGTTAGTACCAGTTACAGTATTCCTCTTCATGAGTAGGTTCACTGACTAGTTACCTGAGGAACACCCCCTTCAGAGAGTCCAGGAAGTCCCTGCTTCTAGCTGAAGCCACTGCTGAGAGGCTTCAAGCTACATTTGCCAGGTTGAAGTCTCCCACCAGCAACAACTCCCCCTTTTCTGCCATCTTGCCAGTGGATTCCAGCAGTTCCTTATCTAATTCCTCCCCTTGTGCTGGAGGTCTGTAAATCACTCTAGTGGGAATAGTGACTCCATTCCCCATCTCCAGCATGACCCATAGTACTTCTGCCTCCTCTGTATTCCCTGTATCTCTTTTGCTTTTATGCTTTCCCTCAGAACAGAGTATAGCCTGGTATGGCCATGTCCCAGTCATGGTTTTCAGTGCACTCTCTTGGTAATGACCAGAATATCCAGGTTAGCCTCTGCCATCATGGCCTCCAGGTCTGGAATCTTATGTCCTAGACTGCTAACATTCACACACATGGACTGCCAGATTTTGTTTCCACTTTGCTTGTTGGCCCCTTTTTTTACCTTTTTGCCCTCTTCCTTCCAGCCTGTCTTGTTAATGCACCCACTCCCTTCCCCCTTTATTTCTGTCATCCTGCTTCCTTTATTAATTGCACCCTGGAGGATTCCTCTCCCCTTGGATTCTCCTTACTCTCTATTTCAGCCAGTGGGAGAAGCAGTTTTTACCTCCTCGATTCCCTACGCCTCCCCCCCCCAGCTATTTTAAACAAGCATCAAATTAGTATTTAAAATGTGCACTGAAGACTGCAATTCCCCTCCTGGATAGCTGGATGCAGACCATCACCCCCATATAGGTCCTTATCCTCACAGGTGTGCCCCTGTCCTCAATTTCGCTGAACCCCTCCTCTCTGCACCACCACTTCAGCCATGAGTTGAAGCTCCTGGTATGGAGATCCATCTCTCCCCCAATGTAGACAGGCAGCACATCGCAAAGCTACTGAATGAGCTACCTTGTAAGACCCCTCCCAGCTCCCTAAACTCCACTGTACTATCCTAGCCTCATCCCTAGCCAGGTCATTAGTCCCCAGGTGGACAATGACATCCAGGTCTCCCATCCTGTTGCCCTAGCGATCCTCAGGATCCACTTCCATTCCTGTAGGCCGAGGCACCATGTAGGCACTTAACCTGCCTCTCCCCCCCCCTTTTCCTTTTCCTAGACCCAAATCTGTCCCCCTCACAGTCAAGTCCCCCACCAGATGTTGCTTCCTTCTCCTCTGGGATAATCTACCACCCTCCTTGGGGTCTTCACTTTGGAGGCCTCCCACATACTTCCTGTTCCCTACTGCAGGTGTCTTCTCCCAGCAGTCCTGCCCTGCAAGAGCAGCATAGGAATTATGTAGTGGTACCAGTTGAGGAATGTGCCTGTGTCCCACCACCCCCCACCTACCATAGCCCACCATAGTCTAGCTGTTCCTCCTCCTTAACATCCTCTGAGTTAACGGTAGCAGACTTGGTGGCACCTGGGTGAGGGAAGAGGTCCCCTGAATCCTTGTCAACTCAGCCTAGAGTGTAGTAACCTCCTCTCTCAACCCAGACAGGTGTGTGCAGATGAGGCAGCACTACAATCTCCAGAAGGTCTCTCTGAAATTTGCTAACCCATAGTAACTGCATTGCACCACTTCCAGTATTCTCAGCTTCTATTCTCCCTGTGTTACCTGGAAATACTTTTGTATCCTTACCCCTGATAGGAAGTTTCTAGTTTCTCCCTTTTTTTTTTGTTTGTTTCTATTTGTGTTTTCCCTTGCCTTGTTTAAATCTTTTTATACTTCTACCCTAGAAATGGTGTTGCACCTATTCCCAGTTTTGGCCTACCCTTGACCATCTGCCCTTCCCAGCAGTTACTGTCACACAGTAGTGAATAGGAACATTGTTTTAGTCAATTGGTAGAGTCCCCCACTTCCTGCTTCCTCCTGTTAATGGCTGCTGACACCTTCAACACCAGTAAACTGATCCATTCCTTCACTGTTCCACTCATTCACTGGACAAAAAAATGTACTGGACATGTTAGAGTGAAATTGCCTTTCTTTTTCTCCTATATGTTGTTTTATGGTATTTTTCATTTTTCTGCTTGTAACCCAGCCCCCTACCTCAGATGCACGCACGCACATGGAGGAATACATACATACACCATGTCTCGAGGTACCCACCCACTATGTGTCATCCCCACTGCTTACGCTGACCACTGGGCCTCCACCCAGTGGCAGTGGGACTACAGGGGGTGGTGACCACCTTCCAGAGAGGAAAGCTGGTTTCTGGCTGCTCAGTCCAGCTCTGATCCCCCCTATGTGCCGGCTCCCTGATGAGCTGAGTCCATTCCCGAACCTAGGTCACCAGCGTGGTGCAAGGTAAGGCATCCAGCACCTCAGCCCTTAGCGCCACCGGGCCAGTCCAAGTGGAAGTGCTTTTACAGTGCCATTGTCAGAAGGCACAAAACTTCTGTCAGCTTCCCCCCCCCCCCCATTGTACACCTGATTCACAGGACTTCCTGAATCTACTCAGCCCAAGGTTACTTTCCTGATCTAGTTTTCACCACACCACTTGTTACAATTTTAAAGACGAATGAAGTTCCCCAAATGCTGCCTACAGATCTCTTTTTTTTCCCCACTTACCCTGCTATTTTCAGCATGAAGAGAAACATAAATACATATAAATATACCTTTAAGGTAAAGCTAGGTGCTTTCACTCCTCTCTATCAGCAAAGCCTGCTTTTAGTGGATTTGTGGTGTTGTCTGTAAAATACTTTTACACTGTTGAGGACCTGTTTGTTATTTCTTTTGGTACAGTAGACAGGTGGTGGTGTGGGAGCTGGGGGGAGTACTTCTAGAGAGGAATTGGGTGTTGGGCAGCTTTTAAGAGATGCTTTCTTTTTCTGCCCACTGTGGAATAGTATGCCTTCAGATGGCACTGGGCAGGACAGCAGATAGGATAGGTCAGTGACTAATGTAATCCAATATAATACAAAAAGATATATGAAAAATAATACATTCTGACATAATTTGATATATGAGAAGATAATAATCTGATATAACATGATAGTATATTACATTAGATTAGATTATAGAGGGACAATAGTGCCCCTATAGTTAGGGTCGAGTAAGGTGTTCAATGTTGAACCGCTAATTTAGCACTTTAATAGCTTTGGCAGGGTTCTACAAAATTAGCTGAAATTTTGCACATGTCATCTAGGTGGCAAGGTCTAAATCTGTGGAAAGTTTTGTGATGGTAGCTTATGCAGTTTCAGAGGTCTGCATATGTCATTTTCCTGTAGATATCTGATTTTATTTCCTATACTTAACATAGGATTTGGGATTGCTCTCGCCTACAGCCTACACAGAATGGAATTTTGCCCTGTCACTTTTAGGGTAGTAGGAGCATACTGTGGCAAGGTAGCGCCTTTAGAATGTTTCATGAAAAAATATTGAATGGTTCAAGTTATAAGGATTAAAAGTTCATTTTTTTCTGTTCTTAGCATGCTCAGTAGGTTTTTTGTGATAATGTTCTGATAAAACACCAAAAATGTTTTCCTCAAGACTGCTGTTAGTTTTGTGAGATGTTGTGCTCACGGCACCAACATTTTTTTTCATTTCATGACAGTCGTCATCTTGTTTCTTGCCTCAGTAGCAAACTACTAATTCAAACTTTTATTACATAATAAAGAAATGAAGCTACCTCATTAGAACATACTGGTTCAGATTCTAAGGCTAGTTTCAGTCAATCATGGTTATAAATGCATTTTATGTATTTCTCCAGGCCTGGTTGATGTAGTTTCTGTTTTCTGAATCATGCCACGCTTTTTCTATGTCGCACAATTAAGGTGGTGCAAAACTAAATTTGACTTGCATAACGATTTTTTAATTGCAATTCAAAAAAAGTCTGTTGGAAATACATTTTGATTTCTCAGTATAAATTTTGTTTCACAACAGAAAACTGGTTTCTCAGCATGAAATCTGATTGTGCACCATGATTTTTCATTTTGTGACAAAAATTGGTTTCTCAACTTGAATTTTGATTGCATATCAGAATTTTTTATTTTACAGCAGAAATGGGTTTCCTGACATGAAATCTGATTGTGCACCATATTTCATTTCACAACAAAAATTGTTTTCTCGACCTGAAATTTGATTGCACATCAGAATTTTTTGTTTTGCTGCAGAACATTGTTTTTCTTTTGCCATGAAATTTTATTGTGCACCATGATTTTTTGTTTCACAACAAAAATAGGTGTCTTCACTTGAAATGTGATTGTGCATCAGAATTGTTTTCTTTGGAACAGAATATTTGCTTCTCAGCATGAAATGTGATTGTGCACTATGATTTTTTTGTTTGTTTTGTGACAAAATTTGATTTGCTGACTTGAAATTTGATTGTGCATCAGAATTTTTGCTTTGCGACTTAAATTGGTTTCTCACCATGAAATTTGATTGTGCATCTTAATTTTCCATTTCGCAGCAAAATTATCAGTTGCTCGACATGAAATTTCACTGTGAACCACAATTTATCATTGTGCATGACAAACTGGTTGATGGATATGAATTTGATTGTGGTCTATAATTTTTAGATTTGAGTGGTGAGAAACGCAAAACTAAATTTCACTTGCAAAACTATGTTTTAATTGTGAATAAAACAAGTCTGTTGGAAACACATTTTGCTTCTGGATCATAACTTGTACTTGCAAAAACAGAAACTGGTTGCTCAATATGAAATTTTATTGCATATCATAATTTCCTGTTGCACAACTATAACTGGTTTTGTGACATTAAATTTTCAGTGCAGATTATAATTTTCGCATTCCAGGGCTTGAATTGATACTTCAACATCAAATTGCATTGTGAATAAAATGTTGCATTGCATGACTTAAATTGGTTGCATGACATGAAATTTGATTGCCCACCATAATTTTTCATTTTGCATCAGAAAATTGCTTTCCTAGCATAAAGTCTGATTGCACATCATGATTTTTCATTTTATGGCAAAAACTGGTTGCTGTACTTGAAATTTGATTGCACAACATAATTTTTGGTTTTTTGGCTTAAACTGGTTTCTTACCATGAAATTTGATTGTGCATATAGAGAAGACAGCTACTGTCTTGGCATAGGGCCCTGCATCTCTGCACCTGTGGGTGGCAGATGGCCCTGTGCACTGGCTAATAGATGGACTCTTTCCCCTGTGCATCTGTATCTGCAGCTACATGAAAGCTCAGAGAACATAGAGCCCTGTGCTTCCACAGCCCACCTGACAGCACCATGGATTCTTGGCATCTGTTGCTGCAGGAACTGTAGGGTACGCAAGGACCCTTAACTTTTTCTTAGGTGAATGGAGTTTTCCCTTTCTTCCCTTGGGCCCTGCACATCTGCACATCTTGGACCTACCCTAAGTCCCCACCCCCACCCCAAAGCAGCAAAAGGAAAAAACATTAAAGTTTTGGATCTCTGGAGTCTTGGTGAATCAGTGGTGGCATCTTCGTTGGGGTTGTCAGCTCTAATGCCCACCTTGTTCCCTAAGTAAACAAGGTCAGGTGTGATCTCCTTTCTTCATACAGAGCTCACAGGGCTGTGTTTGAAGAAAGCTACAACACATTGTATTGGCAACCTGTGGTGAGACATACTTCTCTACCTTTGAAGAGTGCATCGGTATGAGGTACTGGCTTGGAACTGAATCTCATGTCTCAGACAGGACAGGAGGCTACAGGTTGGGAGGAGGGTGAACATTAGGGTTTACAACCCCAAGAAGGATCCCATCACTGATTCATCAAGACTCTAGAGACCCAAAACCCTAAGGTTTTTTTCCTTTAGTTGTTTGGGGGTGGGGGGTGGGGAGTTATGGTTGGAAACACTAATGCTCCATTTCCCTACCTTTTGTAGTGTTAATTTGAACCCTAACTGGTTCATTAATGACATTTTTATGTAAAGAATAATTTAATATATGATCATTTAGGTTAGTTTTTCATTATTTTTATTTAGGTGACATAAAAACATTAATCATGAAACTGAAGTTATGAATCGTAATTTGTGCTTGCCGCTTGACTTTGTTTCCTCATGTTGTTTTCAGAAGCAACTAGTGGTAAAGGGGCATTGGGAGGAATTGGGCATCAAATGCAAAATTATGTTTTGGGGGAACTAGGCTATGTTTCTAGATGGATCCCTTCAATTTCAAGTAGGGATACTGGAAGCACTAAAAGAAGAAATTAGGGAAACTGGTTTACTTCTGAATTGCTCAGGATGGTTTCATCATCAAATGCTCTGGATCACTGGCAGGAAAAGCTGCTTACACTGCAGTAGGAGTGGAACCAATATATCTCTAGGAACTGAGAAGGCATGGTTTGTTTCACTATACTGTCATGTGCCCAGCACTTGTCCTCACAGCCCATGATCATGACATTTAGCCCCTAATCTATCCTGACCAGCTCCTTCTCCTCCTCCATGGCTTTTAGGGAAAGGGAACATTGTTTAACCAGGAGTAGCACACTAAGCCGAAGCTTGTTTCCAGATGCGACCTGGGAGCACAAGGAAGTTAAGTGTCTTGCTCAGGATCACACAGTATGCACCTAGGCGGCTGTGGGATTCAAACCCAGGTCTCCAGATCTGCAGCTCAGAGCTTTAACCCACTGCGCTATACTGCCTCCTTTTAGAACTAGTGATTGGTGGAACTAGCATGGTGTAACACTTATCTGCTCCTTTTCTCCCCTCCTGCATCCCTTTCACCTGCTGTTTGTCTCTTCTTGTTTCCTACATACATCAACAGCACATGCATGACAGATTATGACATGATGCTGTCATTGCCAAACACTACAGTATGTGTCAGAATAGCTGTTGATGATTCTTAGATGCCCACATAACATGCATGACTGGCACATGAACAAGCCACTTTGCCATACAACAAGCAAGGTGACTGGGAAGAGCAACACCACCAGGCCACCCCTCCCCCGCCGAAAGACAATACCCACTCCATTGAGAAACCTTGTATCTCACACAGGAATCTATTTTACTTTTCACTCACTGACTGACAGGCAGGCTTACACACACAGGCAAACAATAACAGATGTCTTTCTGTGCCCTGCTGCACCACCAGTAGTCTGTCAGAAAAAGTATTTGTCAAATCAATCTTTCAAAATCCCCCTCTACCTTTTCCAGTCTGCAAAATTCACTCTGTCATGTTCCTGCTGCATCCTGCTGCAGGCCTGCAGCTGCCAATTTTGTCTCACACTGTGCATGCTCTCTCTTCCCTCTTCAGCATGATGTCACTAGCCTGCCTACTCTGAACTAAAGTGAAATACAGTGAGAATTAGCTAACTGGAATGATAATGAACAATTCTCTGATGATTTCTACAGTTTGCTTGTCAAAACTCACTCTTTTTCACATAAAAAGAGCTCTTTCAGTAGCCACTGCTGCCACAGGACCTTCCCCCAAGACAGAGAGCTGTAAATGGCATTGAGCTGTGTACAGTATAAGAGTTTTCAATCTTCAGCATCACTGAGTGGTTGCTGCAGGTCATGAGGCTTGTAAAAGATTTGAACATTCTCATTGCATGGTGATAGTTGGATGACCTCAGGTTTCTATAACAAGATTTCAGATGTAGTAGACTTTACAATGATGAGCGATCAGGGGTTCTTATGTACTTGTCAATAAGGCAGCCTAGGGAGGAAGCTCTCTGACCAGAAGAGGACGACAACCACAGCTTAGTACAAAGGGATAAGTGGTATAGGCTTTACTTAGCCAGCAGAGTAAAGCAGCAGATGTTATTTTAAACAGCATTGTGTCTGCCTAGGTCAACAGGTAGTACATTATAAAAAAATATGGTAACCCTAGTCTAAGTGGGGAAGCTGAATTTCTCTAGTAATGAAGAACCTGGTTTCAGAAAATAGGCAATGTTTTAATCTATTCATAATACCAAACTTCAAATGGACAACCTTGCATATGCAGGATATGTGCTCTGAGAAGGTGAGGCAGAAAACCAGGTGGGTAACTGGTAAAACGGTGCAAGGGCAAGAGATGGAACAAAATGTGGAAACACAAAAGGGAACTATGACTCAAGATAAAATCCACCTAAATGGGCAATGTTTTTAACTGCAAATGTTCAAAGTATATGAGAAAGGTTAGAACAATTACACAAAGTCCCTAAAAACATACTGGCTGTACAAATCTCTATGTAAACCTTTAAAGATAAAGTGGAACAAGAAAATAAGAGTATTTCAGTACTAGAAAATAGGCGAAGATAATAAGAATATTCCAGAACTGGAAAATAGGCAATCAGTTCTTGAAGATTTTGTCAATAAATTACTAAATAAAGTTCAAACTGCAGAAGTGACATACATTATGGAAGAAAACAGAGGATTAAGAAAACATAACAAGAAGAAAAAATGTACAATGATATGGCATTCCAGAGGAATTGGAGAAATCAGACTTTCTTACAACTCATTGAACGACCTTTACAAAGATCTAATTGGGGGAAAAAAAACATCAGAAATTACTAGAACTCATAGGGTGGAGATTTGGAACAGAAACACATCCAGTACAAGATCTTGTACAATACTTCTCAAATTTTTGAATTGAGACACGAAGTTAAGAGTGAGTCAGGCAACAATTAAAAAAAGTTTTAGATAAAAAGGTCCAATTATATTACATACATACATACATACATGCTTGCATTCTTGCCGGCAGATTAGACCCATTCGTCTCTCGTGTCTACCCAATACAGTTCACTGTTTGTGCACTGTAACTGCACTACCTCTCCCCCATAGTTTTATCCCCTATCCCCCCCCATGGAGCTTGCCCCACTCCCTACCTTTGCCATGTCCCTATGCCTGTCCCAACCCCTTTCGAACCCTTCTACTGTTCATTCATCAGGTTTTTCACAAGAACCTTTGAAGTTCCGAAAGCAATATGTACAGATTTTTTGGAAAGAAAAGAGTAAGTCCAATTTAATGTGTCATGATTAAATAATCATACTTTACTATACCAAACAAAACATGAAGCACATCCAGTTTTGAAATTACATCTATCGCAACTGTTCCAGTAATCTGCATGTATAAAGGATGAAGACTGCAATAGGGAAATAAGAGCTGCTGAAAACAAATGTTTTATGTACAAGGTGTTAAATACTGAAGCTGGGAAAATAGGATGAGAATAGGGGAGTTCTTGTTAGTGCCAGTAGGCAAAGTGATATCATCAGATGCAGGCTGGTGATCCTTGGCATCGCATTCAGGAGGTTGGGTAGGGGCAATGTGTAATTTTTAACAAGGAGTTATTGTTATCAGAGAAGTATTCTCTGTTTTGGTCAGACATAGATTATATTTATCTTTTTGGTAAGATTTTAAAAGATAAATAAAGGAAACAGAAATGGGAACAAATGAACTTTTTTCGTGTTTCAGGAATATTACAAATACAAGAATACATAATAGGTAGTGTTGTACAATATTAAATAAATTACTTGGAATGTTAATGGTATAATGGTGTAAATTCACTGGTTAAGAGATATAAAATATTGCACAATTTTTAATGTGGACCTAGCATTACTGCATGAAACTTTTCTTAAAGAACGCAAGATCTTTAAGTTGAAGAGGGCCAAAAATCAGGATTTATTAAAATAATATGATTGTTGGTCTATTGTCTGCCGCTTTTCAAAAATATTGCAGTTCTATGGCCAAGATTACTAGACTCATTTGTTTGTGGGACACAGCTCTGATATTACTTAGAGGAGATGGAAATAGTTTGCAGAAGTAATTTGGGGTCCATCTGCTCATCCCCAGGGTTTGAACAAATATGAATTGAGAGCAATTAATACCTTTTTAACTTGGGTCTCCTGAGTCTTGGTGAATCAGTGGTAGGGTCTTCCTTTTGGTTGTCAACCCTAATGTTCACCCCTTCCCCTGAGCAAACAAGGTCAGATGTGATCTCTTTTCTTCATGCAGATGGCCCTGTGTGAAGAAAGTCATAACTGATTTTGTTGGCAACTTGTGGCAAGACATACTTCTGTACCTTTAAATAGTGCATTACTGTGAGACACTAGCTTAGAGCTGTCCCTTGTGCTTTGGACAGGAGGCTATCAGGAGGGGGAAAGAGGTGACCACTAGGGTTGTCAACCCCAAAGAAGACCCCACCACTGATTCAGCAAGACCCAGGAGACCAAAACCCCTAAAGTTTTTCCTTTTGCTGCTGGGAGGGGGTAGGGTTGGAAACCCTAATGCCACATTTAACTACTTTTGCTGTGTTAAGCTGAACCCTAACTGGTGCATTAACACAGTCATCTACAAAGAATTTCCTTTCTTCTTGAGATAGTGGAATTCTATCCTTATTCATGCAAGTCCCTTCAAAATTGAGTTTAACATAGAACTCACCAACCATAGAAACTTTTAAGTACCTCAGGGGAACCAACAAAGTCCAAAACGGTAGCATCTTTCAGAAAAAGAGATGTGCAAGAACAAGGGGGCACAATTTGAAGATAGAGGAGGGATCACTCAGAGGCAATGGGCAGGATTCACAAATGTGGGGGAAGGTCCTGCAGCTGTGGGAAAACCTTGGTGCTAGTGGGTTTCCACTTGCAAAGCAGCAGGTCACCCGCAGCTGCTGGTATTCACAAAGGTGGAGCCGGAGTATGACCAGCTCTATGGAATATGGCAGCTTGCAGTTGCTGTTGCCAGGGACAGCACCGCAGCTGCAGGAGGCTGATACAGGCAGTGGGACCCCCTGTAGCACCCTCTGCAACTGCTGCAGCTGAGGATCAGCCACTTCACAGCTGCACCGCTTTCGGTGTGCAGCTGGGGTTGCGGAGTGGGACTTAGTCCCATTTCGCTTTGTGAATCCTGTCCAATGTGAGGAAGTATTTTTTCACGGAGAGGGTTGTGGATGCATGGAACAGCCTTCCTGAGGAGGTTGTGGAGTCAAGAACAATGGGAAAATTCAAGAATGCATGGGACAGACATAATGTAATTCTAGTGGGGGGTAGGAGGAAGTAGGCTGTTGGTTAACTAGGATCTGCAGCTTATCCATCAGGTAGGGAAATGGGCAGACTAGGTGGGCCAAGCAATCCTTATCTGCTATCAAATTCTATGTTTCTAAATAACCACCCTAACTACCGTGCCATTATAATTAGAGATTGTTTTCTAGTGATTCATAATGAAGGATGAAGGTGAAATAATAAAAGAAAGAAAGAAACAACAACAAACAGTCAGCTTAATAGTGGAATACAGTAACTGGATGCTTCTTTCTGAAGATTATTTGTCAAAGTAACATCATGGTTTACATTGTTCCAAACTTGCTGCATTGCTCAAATACAAAAGCCCTTATGCATCTATGCACATAGTTTGATAATTTGGTTTTACTGTATGATAACCAGGTTTAAAACAAAGGATATCCCAAGACATAGGTGACCGCAATTGGGCGCCTACAAAAACAGCGACTCAATTGCAACGCATGTCAATAGGGCTACCTACCAGGGAGGGTGACCGGATGGGGGAGTTTGTGCATACAGCGACAGGATGTCACTACATGTATATGCGTGGGGGGGGTGAGCACTCTCATCGAGGGCAGGAGAGGAGGGAAGGTTTGTAAGGGGTGGTGCCATGGCAAGCTGCCAAGCTGACCCCGTGGCATGGTAGGTGGGTTCAGGGCTGGGCTTCTGAGGGTGCTGGGTTCAGGTCCAGGTACATTTTGTTGCACCCAGCCCAACTTTTTTTTTGTACGGTTTGCACCCCCGACATGCACCCCTAGAGTTGAGAACTTTAGTAGGTTGGTGGGGGTGTGTGTGCAGGGGGCACAGCCCCCCACATGGAATGGAAAATTCAAGTCCCTGGCACCCTTTTGCTGAGCTGGGGGGTACATCGCTGAAACTGCTTTTCAGTGGTGTACCGTTGCCCTAATGGCAATCACCTTTCGGCAGTCACCGCTATGACATAGAACCAAAACAAAGTGCTTCTTAAAATGGGATAAGTATAACAGAATGTCAGTTTTTATTTATTTATTTTTTTTTTTTTTGCATCTCTGCTTTCATTTTGTTGTTACACTGCTATTAAAAAAATACATACATAAAATAAGAGTCATGAACACCACCGAGAAACATTTAAAATACACACATTTTAGCTGACTTTTCACTTTATCTATAATTCTCAATCATTTACTTACTATAATGGAACATTTGCATGAAAATGTTATCCTTGCCTTATGCTCTGCATCTTCCTCTGCAAATTGTCTACAAGTGCAATGCCCAGTTTATGAAACACTAAGAACAGGTTATGATGTCCCAGCAAGGGGTGAAGTTAGGTACTGACACCCTGTAGAAGCTTCTGAAGATGGGAGCAAAGATCATTCTGTTTAACATGAATAATGAAAAAGTGAGAAAGACTTGAAGACCATAGCTAGTATTTGTGGTTTGCAGCTAAATATAGAAACGTAGAATCTGTCAGCAGATAAGGACCATATGGCCCACCCAGACTGCCCATTTCCCTACTCACTGCTGCAGCCCCAGATCCAATTTGGTCTGCAGTTCTGCTGCTCTGCACATCTCCAGGGTACCCTTATATCTATCCCATGCACTCTTGAACCCCTGTATTGTTTTCGCACCCACCTCTTCTGCTGGAAATAAAGTGAATTTTCTTTTTTTTTTCAGTTTTTCTTGTAGTTTCAAGTGAACCTTATATGTGTACCAGAATTCACCTGAACACACAGTTAAAAACAGCATAAGGGAACAGTAGCTGATTGTACTATTATGTATGTAAATCAAAATGCTCTCTTTTCATGCTTTTGTGCCACATTAAAAAGTCACAACGTCAGCTTTCAATAAACTGGATGTTTTATCTGTCAGACATTTCTCAGTTGTGTAATAATTTATTTATTTAAACTTTTGTTCACCGGGTAAGCAATTAGCCAATGGCCCTTTTTCATGTGTGACCCAAGACAATTATATAAAATAGTCAAATTGTTACAAAACATATGATACAGTAATACAGACACTGAAACATTTACATAATCTTCAGTATTTACAGTACAACCCCAATCTAGCAAATCCCAATAATCCAAAACTCCCTAATGAATGGGACCCTTGTTACTGTTTTTTTTATACTGTGTACAGCTGTACCTATTCTGTACACCACTCTGAAACTGTACCTGCACATGTACTGTTGCTTTAAGGCATGTACACTGTGTTTCAATAAAAAATATAACTTTGCAAAAAAGACTTTGCACACGGGAAGGAATAATTTACAATCTGGCAATTCCTGTATTTTGATGAGCTGAAGACACACTAATGATAATGCCACGCCATGCAGTCCTGCTCTTACAGGTTCAGAAAGCAAAGCAGTAAACATGCAAGTGCTTTAAGAAGAAAGCTTCTGTTGTTGTTGTTTTCTTTTTTTGTTATGTTATTCTTGTTGTTGTTGTTCTTGGTTTAATCGGGGGCTACTGTATCAAAATTTAAAAGTAAAAACTCGGGTTTACAGAGTGAGTGGTGGATGCTCTGACTATCATGCCGCTCCACCTGATCCAGGTTCATCAGAGAGATCAAGAGGTCATATTACTGTACTGTATAGAGATGAGAGGGCAATGATACACAAGGCATGTTTTTTTTTTTCAAGTCAACTCTGTCTACAGTAATACAGTACAGTACTATGCTAAAAAGTAAAAGTGAAGTAAATGCTCAGGTTTGCAGGGTGAGCACAGTGAGCAGTGGATGCTCTAAGATTTGAATACAGTATCACACCAACGTGAATCTTTTTTTATATATACATACAGTATATATATAGAGAGAGAAGATTGAGTGGGTGATTAATGTAAGGAAATCAAGATGGCAATTAAAACAACTCTGCATTAAAACAAAACTGTATTAACATATAACATCTCAGTAAACTTTTGGTTAACTGGGTGAACGATGAGCAGTGGATGGTCTGACTTCAGTAGCACGCCGTGCAGTCCTTTTTTTTTTTTTTTGTGTTAGCAGGTATTTCACTTTTAAAAAAAAGCTGTTTTCATGTTTACTCATGGTTTCTAGAGTAGGAAGATCCAACAACAACCAATAAAGTACACTACATGTATGGCACTACCCTTATGTGTACTTGCTAGGGAGTGAGAGTAATACAAAAAAGTCAGCCTTTCATAAAACTCAATGGAACCCCCAATCATCCATGCTCCTGATTACCCAAACTGATCTGATGTCTCCAATTCAGTTTGGATAATCGAGGTTGTACTGTAGCATGTTAGACAGGAACCTTGATGCCCAATGCCTACCCAGTTAGAACAGCGCTACAATAATAGCACCACACAGAGCAGCGAGGTCTAGACAGCACTACCACAGACAGAGCCAGGGGAATAACAGCACTGTGTAGTAAGTGCTCCCCAGGCTACTGTCTGTGGTGCTAGCAGAGACCACAAGAGGAGAGGAAATAAGCAGGCTGGCTGAGTTGCTCTCATGGTGTGGAGTGCTAAAGCATGAGCAGCTTGGCTAGAATGGTGGTGGAGACCAGGGTTCTAATCTTGGTAACCTGAATTTAATTTTTTCCCCTGTAATTCAACTCTGACTCAGAATTGATTATTTTAATTACATGGGATGCAGGGGGGGCACTGCCCCCCCCACACAAAAATACAGTTTAGGAGTGGTAGTGATCACCACTAGTAGCACTGTCTTTGCTAGTGGCATTTGTTCCTGCTGCTTTTCTGATCAGTGCTGTTTGGATGGCACTGTTATTGGCAGTACCATCCATGCAGTCACTGTTCGGACCTAGTACCATGTATTTCAGAAAGGAAAATGTGCCACTCAGGAGCACTTCACCCAGTGATGGAATGTCAGATGGATTTTTTCCCCAGATTATGATGTCACAATGATGGTACTACTGTATTTGGATGTCAAAGGTTACCTACCATATATTGTGAGAATACAAAATATTATTGATGCACAACTGTTATTGCAGATTTTTCTCTTCACCTTTGCATTGTCTATATCCCCCACACACACACACACACACTATACATCTGGAAATTAGCTATTGCCAGCTCATTACATCTTTCCTGGTAAACTTTCACAATTATTAAATCGTAATAATCAAGTCCAATGCCATTTACAAGATGTGCATTGCGCGGGACCAGAATCCCACATTAGCCGTTTACATTTAATACTGGTAACATGTCTGACAGTACAAAATAGGCTCTCCACTGAACAGCACTGAAACTCTTGTGCACATGCCGTACCTTAACTCAGAGCACTTTTCTCTGAGCTGCGCAGCAATGGTGAAACCACGGTTTTTCAAAAGTAAATATCTCTAAAACTGCACAGATTTAAACTTCTCTCCACCCTAGGAAATCCTTTCTAACCAAGCTGCAGACAGAACAAGTTTCATAATTTAAAACCTTAGAGTTTTTTCCCCTATGAGAGCAAATCTATACAAATTATGATCTCGACTGAACAGTACTAAAACTCTTCTGCGCATACGGTACATTAACACAAAGCACTTTTCTGAGCTGCACAGCAACCACGAAACCACTATTTTTCAAATGTAAATATTTCTAAAAGTACAAACCTATCAAACATCAAAGCCCCCTAGGAAATCCTTCCACACCAAACTGCACAACCATACCAAATTTCAAGAATTATAGTTTTTCACCTAGACAAGAGAAAAAATTCTTACAAAAAATAAATGTTATTTGCATAGGCTATTGTCTAGCATAGATTATTTGATGGTATCCAATGGTAGTGTGATAAAAATATTTTGCATACTGCTAACATAGAACTTGTATATAGATAGATAGATAGATAGTTAGATAGATAGATAGATAGATAGATAGATAGATAGATAGATAGATAGATAGATAGATAGTGCTGGCCCAGTAGGGCCAGTACAGTTAGGGTTGCATGGCCACTTCTATGTTAAACCCCAAAGTTTGCACTCTAATAACTTTGCAACCATTTGTCTGATTTGCCTATCATGTTGCATGCACAGTGTCCAACCATAGTTCTCCGGATCTGAAAAGTTTTTTTCCGGTTGTATGTATGGTTGCAGAACCGTATAGCATCCAAAAAGTAAAAATTATTCAACTTTTGCACATTTTTTGGTTGGGCATAATGGACTGAACAATGCATCTGAATGGATTCAGATTTGCATGATTATATGTGGTCTGGGTTGAACTGGTGCCTTTTGAAGATTTGGTGAAAAAATATTAATCCATTCAAAAGTTATGCAAGTTTTTCATCTCCCATTGTAGACAATGAGAAAATTTATATGTGCATTGTGAAAAGTTTCACAACATATTTATTTTGAGCACAACAAACTTTTTTATGTGCAAAAACATTCCATTATAAGGTATAGGGATGTCACAAAAACATGTTTGTTGTCATGAAAATAATACTCCACACCATTGTCCCATGTGTTGATTTTTTGTCACTTCATTGTGCTTTTGGGTTGAAATTTGCAGTGTGGCAAGACCTGGTCTCACAGATGTGCCTTTTGGTGGTTTGGTCCCAAACCATTCAATGAACCCATAGTTACAGCATTCTAAAATTGAGAAATTTCCCATAGGATAACATTGTGGTGCTCATGGTGCCTTTCATCGCCCGTATCTCCAAAACAATTTGAGATACATATTTTTCGCTACCCGCAGCTTAGTTCACCTTTGACTAAGCCTCTAAGGAAGTTTCAAAGTCATAGATAACACCTGCAGTGGAATTTTTTCATAGCTGCTACGGTTACTGAGATATTGCCAACTAAGTGTTACAAGAGTTACTTTACAGTACTATGGGGCTGTTGTATGGCTCCATATTTAAGTGTAAGTGGCAGCACAGGGATCGGAGGGCCCATGCTCCTACAAACACATGCCACTAACCACTTACATTACACTTTCTCAAAAAGAAGGGAACTTCATTGCAAAAAATTCTGTTGATGCATCAGTTAGGGTTGATGTCACAGTGACAAAAGTTTGGAAATTCAATGTTAGGGTTACCACCCCTACCACCCCACCGCCCACTGTACAGGCAGCAACAGGCATTGGGGCATACCATCGGATCATTAGACCTAACTCTTACCCCATTCTCCCATACTGTACTGTGTCAGCTTGTTTACACATGGAATGGAGTGTATGTTGGGCCTGACAACTCCATAGCACACCCCAATGCCTGTTGGTGCCTGTAGGGTTGGGATGGTGGGATATTGGCAAATTAGTGTTACAAGGGTTCCTTTTCAGGTCTATAGGGCTACTGTATGGCTCCACTGTTATGTGTAAGTGGGAGCGCAAGGTTTGGAGGGCCCGCGCTCCCACAGACACATATCATTATGCACAAATAGACAGTTTGGTGGGAGCACTGGGCCCTTCACAGCACATGCCATTTACTAGTTACATTACACTTTTTCAAAAAGTAAGGAAATTCATTGACCCTAACAAAGCCCAACTGCTAATTGTGGGTACTTGTTATCGGCCTCCAAACTCTTCTAGAGAATATTTAAATGCCTTGATTCAACAGCTTGATTCTGCATGTAAACTTGATAATGTCCTGGTGGTGGGAGACTTTAATTTTGGGGACATTGACTGGACTAGTTTTTCTGCAAAAACATGAGCTTGTCGCAAATTTGTGACTGCCTGTGTTCAGCTCAATTTTAAAACAAAGCATCTTGTCCCCCACTATAGATGGTAATATCCTGGATTTGGTGTTGCACAGTGATATTCTTAACATCTGTAATGTACAGATTGATGCCCCACTGGGAAACAGTCATCACAATTGTATCTTGTTTGATTTAATATTTTTGTATACATTGGACACCGATACCATTGTACTCTCCCCCAAAAGTTAAACTGGAAAACATAGGGAAAGTAATAAATAAAATATATACTGCCCTAGGAGACAGATTATTAATAATGATAGGTGACTTAAATTGTAACTGGTCAGGTTCTCGAGGTAATCAACTAAAATAATTAGTTTCAGTTTTAGATGTTATCCAACATATACATTCTCCAACAAGATTCACAAACACTATGAAAAAAGGGACTATATTAGACTTGTTGTTCACTTCTTCATCTTTAGAACTTGATAACCTAAGGGCACTTCCACCTCATCTGGGTGATTACAACTCGATCTGGGGAACTTTCTCAATATCACACATTCAGGGGTTATTCAATCATACCAGCTACACAAGAGCAAGGGATTTCAGAAAATTCTCAGAACAGGAATTTCCAAAAGACATTGCAAGGGGAAAATGGGATAGATGTTTACTGATTCCTGACTTAGACTTAACAATTCAGTATTTTACAGATACATTTAATATGATTTGTGACTAGCATGCCCCTAAAAGGAACCTGGATATTAAAATAGCAAGACTCCCATGGATAAATGAAAAATTACTCAAGAATATAACAGTCAAAAATAGACTCTGAAAAAAGGCCAGGAAATCAAAGCAAGAAGAAAACTGGATTATTTTTAAGAAAGAAAGAAATAGATGTAAAGTACTAATAAAGACAGCCAAAGCCACTTACTACAAAAATAAGATGCAATGTGACAACAATTCCAGGACATTTTGGCAGAATATTAATAATCTACTAGACCCAGGGTGAAAAGACTCAACTAAAAAGATAACAATTGAAGCACAGGGGTCACTAACGGATGATCCCTATGCGGTTGCAAATTTATTAAATGATTTTTTTGCAGATTTACCAGGGTATAATATTGATGATAAAAATCTAGAGCTACATAGAAATCTACAGTACATAGGGTAAAACAGGATTTACACCCTCCTTTTAGATTTAAAATATTAACTGTACATGCGGTGAGTAAAGGATTAAGAAATCTGAACATCCACAAGTCAGCAGGAATTGATGGATTAGAGGGTAGATTTCTATGAACAGCTGCACATATAATCGCTCCAGTAGTAACATACATTTACAATTGAAGCTTACAAACAGGTTTATTTCCTCAAGTATGGAGAGAAAGTAAAATAATTCCCATTTTTAAAAGGAGGGGTGGCATACAAAGTAAATAATTATAGACCAATAGCTCTTCTCGCGATCCTGTCTAAAAATTTTGAATGCCATGTACATACCCAAATCATTGAATATATGGACAAATATAACTTAATTACTCCTTATCAGTCAGGATTTTGAAACGCACACTCAACCACATCTGCACTATTGGAATTTAGTGATTTGATTAATATATCATTACACTCAGGTCTGGAGACAGCTGCAATTTTTGTAGACTTGTCTAAGGCCTTTGATCTGGTGAACCACTCCCTTCTTTTACAGGTAGTGGAAGATATGGGTATCACAGAAGGGCCTTGGTATTGGCTGCAGTCTTACCTCAGAGGACATTCTCAAACAGTTGTGGTTTCAGGAATTCAGGAAAAACTTCATCAATTAGAAATGCTAAAAGAGGAGTATCTCAGGGGTTCATTTTGGGACCCCTGTTATTTCTGTTATTCAGTAACAACCTACCACAAATTGTGAGTGACTCACAGAGAAGACTGTATGCCAACAATACTGCAATTATAGCATCTGGTTTAAATATCCAAGATTTACAAAAAAATTGCAGACTGACTTTGACAATTTTAGGGAGTGGTTCACCAGGTCAGGCCTTATTATAAACATAAAGAAGACAAGATTGTTACATTTTGTACCAAAACAAAAAGACAAACTTCAAATTAAAATTGATGATAAAGAATATTTACAGCAGGTAGATCAGTATACCTATTTGGGTGTAACTTTTGATGCCCATATGTCTTTTAACATACATGTGAATCTTCTGGTAGAAAAAGTCAACAAAAGAATAGGTGCATTACGTAGGACTACAAAATGTTTAGGGAAATGTGCCCGCAAAACAGTGGCAGAGCACTTAATCAAGCCCGTAATAACATATGGAGAACTTGTGTACCGTACAACAAACAAACTGCTATTGTCTAAATTAGACAAGGTACACTACAATTTGGCAAGATATGTACTACAATGTAACTCTAGAACACACCACTGCACATTGTTGTCTAAACTGCAGTGGCAACCTTTGGACACAATTTATACTAGGTCGTGGCAGAATAGTATTTACAAATATCATATGTTTTACCCAAATCATTACATTAATATTATGTTATTTAATAAACAAAAAAATCATTGATAAACTTAGAAGATCAGTTCATATGGAAAAAATGTATGTTCCATATATCCGCAATAAACATGGTGAACGAACTTTGGGTTTTCAAGCATCAAAACATTGGAACATCTTACCTTTTTCAGCTCGTATAGGAATATCTTATGACTTATTCATTCAACAAATTAATGATATTAGCAAATTTAGTTGTGTCTGTACTTAGAGTCACAAATATTTCCAAACACACTGACGTAGAGGACATGATGGTGCTAAGACTATTGTATAGTCATTTATAAGTGACTAATTGATAATAATGTACTGATAGCTAAGACTGAACTTTTACATAGGTTTGGGGTCTATTATTGGGACTTTAAATCTGTAACATTTATGTGTAAAAGTTTGTTTTTACTGATGTGTCTATGTAGCAATATTTAGTGATGATGTGATGCTTATTGGGCTGTTTAATATGTATGTGTACATATGTGTAGATAGATGTCCATGTGTATATGTTTAGTTGGAATGATAAATAACAGGTCTGTCTTGCAAATTGGTTTTTTAACCCAAATTACATGTATCTCATATAAAAATAAAAATTTTTACTATTACTACTACTACTGTGATTTACATGTATGATAGGGAAGATATCTCTGGCATGGTACAAGCCATCAGCCAAATTGATTGGCAAAGAGCACATTCTGAACTATCTATTCAGAAATATTGGGACTTATTATATAGTACTCTATTACACATAAAAAACAGACATATCCCAACAAAAGACAAATATACTAAGGGAAAACTTAATCCTAAATAGCTTAGTAAGTCAATATTAAGGCTTATCAAACTGAAGAATATAAAATATGCAAAATATTTAAAATCCAAAACTAAACACAATTGAGAAAACTATCTCTCTTGTCAAAAGAAATGTAAATCAAGTATTAAAAAAGCTAAAGGAAAATGGAAACTTGACATGGCTTATAACGCCTAGAAATTCAATAGTAAGTTCTTCTTTTCATGCATTAATTCTTTAAAAAAAAAAAAAACAGTGCAAGATTGGACCTCTCCGAGTTGGTGATAATATTCTACAAGACCCAGCAGCTATGGCTAATACTTTTAATTCTGAATTTTGTAAGTTTTTTTCTGATACCACTTCAATGGAACCTAGTCTTCGGTTAAATGGTGATGTTCCAGTTATTTTCGAGCTCAAAACTATAGCATATATATTATTAGCACAAAAGGGTAAAACAAGTATGGGTCCCAACAGTTTAACTGGACACTTCCTATATCTGTTGGCCGATGCCTTAGTGGTCCCTTTGAAACTCTTGTTTGAGTCTTGTTTAATTCATAACTTCATCCCTAAGGATTGGAAAAGGGCCAATGTTATTCCGATACACAAGAAAGGCATGAAATCTGAATGATCAAACTATCGGCCAATAAGTCTGACTTCACCCCTATGTAAAGTATTAGAAAGACTGATTAAAGAAATAATAGAACCTACTTTTAAAATGATAGATAAGAAACAACATGGTTTTAAGAAAGGGAGAGGCTGACGGACCAAATTTACGAGTTTTTACAAAGACATCAGTCAACTGGTTGGTCGGAAAATACTCTGCAATATTGTGTTTATCGACTTCAGTAAGGCATTTGATATCATGCCCCACTAGACCTTAAGGTTAAAAGTAGAAAATTTACATATCAATAGGTACATCATAAACTGGATTCATAACTGGTTTTCAAATCGCACACAAGTTATTATTAATGGATGTCTCTCAGACAGTGGTAATGTGACCAGTGGCATGCCACAGGGCTCCGTTTTGGGCCCTTGTCTGTTCCAGGCCTCTATTTCTGATCTCACTACTAACTGTATATCAATATCTGTCAAATACACTGACAATATTAAAAATTGGAGGTCCTTGTTCGAGCCCAGATGAGATAGGAATTATACAGCAGGATTTGAATGTTATCTCATCTTGGGTTGTTACTGGGGGCATGAAGCTGAATAACAGTAAATATAAGGTTAAGCATCTGGGCCCTAAGAACCCTGAGAGTGTGTATGTCTTGGGTGATTGTGCATTGGCTATCACAATGAATGAGAAGAACTTAGGCATCATTGTCTCCAATAATTTAGATTATGAACATCATATCAACAATGCAGTTAGCAGAAGTAATAAGATTATTTGGTCTGTTAAACATAACATCACTTCCAGAGATCCTTGGGTACTGATGCCATTGTTTAGAGCCTATGTTAGGCCACATCTGGAGTATGTATCACAACTCTGCTGCCTATATAAAAAGTCCCAAATCAATCATTTAGAGAAAGTACAGAAGAGATATACTAAACACATTAATGGTATGTATTACCTGTCTTATCATGAAAGACTTGACAGACTTAATCTATTTTCTCTGGAAACTCGTCGTTTATGAGGGGACATATTGTTTTTATATGACATAATTCAGGACCCTGAATTAATGACCGAATTAGGACTTGAGTTTAAAGATCATAGATATAACACAAGAGGCAATCCACTTCAGCTAATTAGGAAATCACATAATTATCTACGTAGGAAGTTTTTCTATACTCTTAGAATTATTAATCCATGGAACAGACTTCCCCCTCCATGTTATTGTTAGTAAAGATAAAACTGAATTTTAAACTAGGTTGGACTCCTTTATATTATCCAATGCTGGGTTATCATATTATAATTGATTAGTATGGGAGCTCTTATGGGCCTGTGGCTCTCTTGCTCTCTAAGTAACCTTAGTATTACCATAGTATGAACCAATAGGAATGCAGAGTCACTGTCCCATTATTCTGTAATAACCAGACAGTAGACTCAATAATAGGACACTGACTCTGTATTCTGATTGGCTGCTGCATGTCATACTTAGCCAATCAGACAAGACCAGTTTACCCTCCCACTTCAATATACAGCAGCTAATCAGAAACATCCAGCAATGCTACAGTGCATCTGTGAAAAACAGTTCCTTGTTTCTCACAGACATGCTGGAGTACCACAGAGATAAATTTCAGGCCATTTTTCAAAAACATTTTCTTTTCCAGTACAATAGCAATAACATCCATAGTGGTCTTGTGTTTACTAACCCCCCAGATCCAGCTATTACCTTGCAAAACCCAGCCCACAATGGTGTTATCACTATAATAGCAATATACTAGAGATTAGGACTGCATCTAAATCAACCGTAAGAAGATATATAATATCAGCTGCAGAACAAAAAAGAAATGAAAAATGTATACAATTAGAAATTTATGCAGTTAGAAAAATAACTTAAAGAATATGAAAAACAGATACATGACATTCATGAGATAAAAAAATATATTAGTATGAAGAAAATACAGAATATGGAAATATCACATGCAGAAAAACATGCATTTAAAATGAAGAAAACTTGGTGTTTAAAAAGTGAACTAGCTAGAAGATACTTACCAAAAAGGAAGACAATGGGATTCATCCCAGAATTCTAAAAGAACTAAGGGTAGAACTCCATAATTGTCGAGTACCTAGAGGCCAGAAGGGCACAGGACCCAAGGCAGCATGGATTCACAGCAGGAAGGTCATGCCAGACGAATCTAATAGATTTCTTTGACTGGGTGACCAAAGTAGTAGATCAGGGAGGGGCTGTGGACATGGTCTACCTAGACTTTAGCAAGGCATTTGACTCAGTCCCACACAAAAGATTAATATACAAATTAGCCAGCCTGGGAGTGGGTCCCAAGATGATAGCCTGGGTAAAGAATTGGCTGGAGAATAGGACACAGAGGGTAATAGTAAATGGAGTCCACTCTGAAGAAAGGGGGGTTACTAGTGGGGTGCCACAGGGTTCAGTATTAGGACCGGTCCTCTTCAATGTCTTTATGTCTTCAATGTCTTTATAAGCGACATTGCAGAGGGACTGGAAGGAAAAGCATGTCTCTTTGCAGATGACACAAAGATCTGCAACAGAGTTGATGCACAAGGTGGGGTGGAAAGGATGAGAAGGGACTTGGCAAGGTTAGAGGAATGGTCAAATGTATGGCAACTTAGATTTAATGCTAAGAAGTGCAAGGTAATGCACCTGGGAAACAAAAACCCAGGGGAAGAGTACACAATGGGGGTGAGATACTAACAACAACAAAAATGGAAAGGGACCTGGGGGTAGTCATATCAGATGACTTAAAGGTGGGAAAGCAATGTGAGAGGGCAGTAAGGAGGGCTGGGGGGATACTGGGATGCATAGGGAGAGGCATCACCAGTAGAAAACAGGAAGTTGTTATCCCTCTGTACAGACAGCTGGTGAGAACCCATCTGGAGTAATGTGTGCAGTTCTGGACACCCAATCTCCGCAAGGACATAGACAAGATGGAAGCTGTACAGAGGAGGGCAACTAAAATGGTGCAGGGTCTGCACCAGAAGACATATGAAGAGAGACTAAAGGAGCTTAATATGTATAGCCTTGAGGAAAGGAGGGAGAGGGGGGACATGATAGAAACTTTCAAGTACCTCAAGGGAATCAACAAAGTCCAAGAGGGTAGCATCTTTCAAAAAAGAGGTGTGCAAGAACAAGGGGCAATTTGAAGATGGGGGTGGCTCAGAGGTAATTGTGGAAGTATTTTTCACAGAGAGGGTGTGGATGCATAGAACAGCCTTCCGGAGGAGGTTGTGGAGTCAAAAACAGTGGTGGAATTCAAGCATGCATGGGACAGTCATAAGGCAATTCTAGGGGGTGGGGGTAGGAAGAAGTAGGCTGCTGGTTAACTAGGATCTGCAGCTTATCCATTAGGTAGGGAAATGGGCAGACTGGGTGGGCCAAGCGGTCCTTATCTGCCATCAAATTCTATGTTTCTATGTTTAAAAACAAACAGCAGAAACTGGCAATTCAGCCAATCATGTGTTACTACAGAGGATGAGATGTCATGCATTCTATAATACAGGACCCTGAATAGCTGGCCCAGTGGCACTAAGGGTTGACGCACTGGACACCACACCTCGAGCCATGCTGGTGACCCATGTTCTGGAATGAGCATGGGCTACCGGGAGTCAGCAGGGAAGGGAGAGGATTGAGCATCCGGAGGACAGCTCTCCTCTCCCAAGGAGGGAGGCCTGGCATTCCCACCAATTAATTGCTCCAGGTGGAGGCTGATGGGTAGTGCAGGTCAGAGGGGCTAGAAGAAGGGAGGGTTCTGCAGGACTTCTATGGACGCCTGCATGCCTCCACATACACATGTCCTGCGTGCATGTGCCAGTAGTGGGAAGGGAGAAAATGGAGGAAAAACACCTCTGGCTGAGGATGACGACTAACCTCTCACAGACTCTGCACCCAGTGACTGGGCAGGGGTAAGTCCTGGTGATATTGAGGTGATGGGGCTGGGGAGGTCAGTCAGAAGGGGGCAGCTAAGGAGCAGAAAGTACATATAAAACAAAAAATACAGGATCCTGACTGACGAGACTATGATCACTCCTCTGAGGGATGGGTTTCATTTGTTTCTAGAGGCAGTGAACATATTAAACTTTTGGGGCTTGGTGGGAAGCTGAAGGATAGAGGGGGTAATGTGGGCAGGGGGCAGGACCTGAATAAGGGAATTAGAGTAACACACTGTATTGTATTAGGAATTTGCTGTCTATTCTGTATTTGATTCTTGACTGATTCTCTTTGACAGTTGTTGCTTCAGACAGCAGTATGTTTTTTATCCTCCTTCTCTTTTCTCCCTCGTATCCCCTCCCTGTGTTTCTTGCTTTGCACCATGCACTTATACACATGCTCATGGGAGTTATTCATGTGTAAATATCACTGTTTTTATCTTGCAATTTGTATTTGTTATGTATTTGCTTATTTTTGTAATACTTCTTTAATTACACTATTTGCACATATTGCACTATGTAAGAGACTAGTGATGCTTACAATGTGGCGACTTGAAAAAGTAACATGAAACATTGGTGGTAGGTGGGGTACTACTCCAGTGATTTGTTATTTTATTAATAAAGTATTTAACAGTTCCATGGTTTTGGAGTAATTATTTAGTTGCAGATGTTGAGCCTGGCTGTTTGCTGTTTCTCTCCAGATCAGCTGTCGACTCTCTCTCTTTGTCTCTGAGCTGCTTCTCCAGTTTGTTTACAGTCTGGGTAATTGTTGGAGAGGGGGTGGTTACATGATTTGGAGTGGGTGTGGGAAGAGAGTTTATTACTGAAATCTATTTAAACTGTGAAACTGATAGATTGTAAGGACACTTCACTGAGACTGGGGGGAGGTAAATGCTACAGGGTGATAGGGTGAGGAAACATTATTTGTAGTGGTCCAGATGGTGGGAGGGGGTCTGATTGTGTGGCACAGTGGGTGAAGGAGGGGTTAAATGTCAAATAATGGCCTTTTAAAAAAAGAAAAGAACTTCACTGAGCAAAGTTGTGGCTGAAGTTGGGAACCTCTCTATGCCATATGTTGTGCAAAGTTCCTGACATCACACCAACTTCACCAGTGAAGTGTTAACTCACATCTATAACCATCATTACTGGGAGTGAATCAGACAAAATATTGTTGAGACATTCCTATTTCAATCAGTTAGATAGATAACAACTGAACCACACATAAGTAAAATTACAATTTCTGCAGCAAAAGGCTATGATTAACCAAGTCTAATGCCTTAGGTCCACAAATATTGCTTTGAGCAAGCCCCTGTCTATGGATAAACTCAAGTAGTCTGTGAACCTGGCCAAGGCAGTATTTGTGCCATGACATTCTCTGAGGCCATGCTGCTCTTGGTCTAATAGGCTGTGTTTGCTTACAGTATGTAGTCATTCACCCTATCAAAGACACTTTCTCAGGTAGTTACCTTTGGGGTGAAAAGATTGAAATAGGTCTATAATTACAAGGGGGCATTTTTAATACATAGATTACATGTTTGTAGAATTGTGCTCCAACCACCCGGTTGTAATTATGTGCTACAGCAGGGCATTTGTAATTGGTGCCTGTCAATCAAGCTTGTTTTGGGATGCAAGTGCTACCTATACAACTACCGCCGGTTAGCATGAGCATCATCACAGAAACCTCATATTGATTAGAAATGTTCCCTAACAATTGTAAAATATATATATATATATATATATATATGAGTGTTTATAAACCAAAATTGTACAAACACCCTCAGTGTGGGATGCTTTTATAAATCCTTCATGCTTTGCTCTTGGCGTTTACATAGCATCCCACACCTCGGGTGTGTGTAAAATTCTGGTTACACACATACACACACACACACACATATTATTCTCTGTTTAATTACTGACCTTCAATTTTTCCCATAGAGAAAACCAGTTATAATTTGTTGTTATAACTAGTTGATTATAATGCAAATACAAGTCGACTTTCTCAAAGGGAAAGCACAAGCCACTGTTCCCTTGCACTGAGCAGCATTCAGCTTTTCTCACAGACTCAACCATAACCAAAAGAATCCCCATGGAAACCCAAGTTCAGCAAATTCAAAAAATTGGGGAAAAAATGATAACATGGACTATTAGCACACTTTACAATGTTTTTTTATTTCGCTCATAATTGCTTTGCCAATGTTCTGCAAATTTCTCCGATTATATATCTCTCTCTCTCAGCAGTTCTGTAAAACAGCGGATTCACCCCTCTGTGACAGTAACATGAGTTACATTTACAGTAAGTTAAAAGTTTTTGAAATGCTTTTGGAAATGTTGCCAGTTAGTGTTTCTATGGAAAAAAATTTAAAGTTAAGAAGTTTCTGAAATTTGTTATTCTCTGCTGTGGTCTATTACCATTCTTGCCACACTACTGATTACTTGTCAAAGTGGGTGGTGAAAAAAACGAAGGCCAGCAAATTATATAACATAAAAGCTGGGTAGGTGTGTAGAACTCAGATTTTACAAACACCCTCGGTGCAGGATGCCTCAATAAACACCTCGAGCTTTGCTTTCGGAGTTTATGTGGCATCCCACACCTCAGGTGTGTGTGTAAAATTCTCATTACACACACCTGCCCAGCCATTATTCTATACATAATAACTGGGGGCTGTTTTTTTATATGGGAGAAGCTGGTTAAAATTCACCATTACAACCCATGGATTATAACAGTGAAAATGCACCAACTTCTCAGCTCCACAGCTCATGCTCACTCACTCACATGGCACTAGCCACAAGTGCCATCAATCAGTCAGCAAAATAAAGAGAAATCATTTTGAAGTACTCTGTCAGTGTTTCTTTTCCTCTCTGAACTAACGTTAGCAAGACATGTTCTGATTCAGCTCCTGTATCACAGAAAAGTCAGAAACAGAGAAAAAAGGCAGAATATTTCTCCTTCTCACTCTCCCATAGAAACTACAACAACCTCAAAACTATGCTCCTCGTTTTATTATCATCATGGCAACCATATTTCGGACCAGTATTAATATTTGGCTATTCACAAAAATTTCTAGCATGTGGACCTTTTAAGCACTAGTAAATCATGGCTCTTTAGGGGTATCTCAGTCATCAGATCACACAGTAAGAACTTCACCGTTAGTGAAGCAGGATCCACACAGAAGATTTTCAGCAGTACAACTGGGGCTGCCCATGTTAATGTCATCTGCTGACATTACCAACCCTACAAAGGCATGAGTGGCCCTGCTCCCTCCTCATTTCTTTCCCAACATTGACTCGTTCATATGGGTCTCCATGGAAGTTCCAACATAGTTTTGCGCCATTTTTCCACAACAGCTTTTTTATTCTTATTATTTTAGGATCGCTTTTTCTAAAGATATTCCTTATGTTTGTTTATGTCGAGAGTTAATCCTTCAACTTCTCTGTTACATCGCTGCCACTATGGAAAGAAGATTGCCTCTGCAGACAAACACTCTCTCTGTGTGTGCTGTCTTGGGCCTGACCACAAAGTCTCTGACTGTGAGCTCTGCCAAAACGTTTAACCAAAAAACCCTGAGGCGATGCAAAAAAGCACTTAAAAAAAAACCCTCATCGAGCAACAGGTAGGCAGTTCTGGGCAGGGGTCCTCTGGGGTCCCTGCTTCCCAATCACTGACAGGGTCGTTGAAGTCCCAGGCTGCCAAGACCGAGACAAGTCCTCGGAAAAAATCATAAAAAAAGACCATGATTAAGACCATTCCCCCAGTGGTGGTCCCACTCCCCGATGGCCTCATCCTCCTTGTCTGGTGGTACGTTGTCAACTGCAGCTGCACCAACGCACAAACTGCTGTCCAGATTTCTGTCTCTACCAGATCCATATGGAAAATGCCCTCGCCTGATGTTCAGGGCAGCCAATCTTTGACCTCCGGGTGGTCGGCTCCTTCTTTGTGGATGATGGGCTCATCATCAACAGCCCTCCCGTCTAGGCCTGATGCTTCCCAAGGCCCTCAGACTATGGGTTCTTCGGGCTCTCAGGGCCTCTCTAGTGGGTCATCGCTTCAACACCCCCCTCCATTGATGATGGCTCTGTCATCATCGACACCAACTCGGCCTTTGCCAGTTGCCTCCCACAGACCATCATCAGCACCTCAGTCATCGGACCTAGAACTAGTCAACATCAAGGAGAAGTACCATCCTGATCTTATTCTTCCAGATGAAGACGAGGAAGTGGAAGGATCCCTCTCCTCAGACAGATACACAGCTTCCTCAGTGAGTGAGTGAGAACTCTGTCAAACACTTCTCTAGGTCTCCTCCATAGGACCCTACCTTCTTCAGTATTATGAAGCAGTTGTCCATAGCCATGGGCTTTCATACTGAGGAGGAGGAGGATGCCACCAGAAAAGATCTGGTGGACTTCCTGGAAGTCTCTGATTCTTCTCCTAAGATCATTCCTCCTATTTTGCCTGCTTTGTGGAATGCTGCTATGGCAGCATGGCACAGGCCTGACATGGTGCCCGCCATGCCTCGCAGGGCTGAAACTTCATCATGCTCCTCAGGGTTTTCCACATTATGCTGTCCAGCCTGAAACAGATTCATTGATCATAAAAGCAGCTCATGACAGGTCTGAGATGCTCAAGCACCTTAGCTCCCTTCCCCCCAACACAGAGTCACATAGAATTGATCTCTTGGGCGAGAGGGTTTATGCCTCCTCCACCCTTGGGCGAGGATTGGCAACTACCTTTCACATATGGTGAAGTTCCAGAATGCCAACTGGAAGAAGGGCAAGGCAGCTGCCCAGGACCTTTGAGATGGTACCCAGAAGCAGGAGGTTCTAAAAGGTTTACAAACCGCTGAGGATGTTAGCAAGCACCTTTTGTGGGCTGTCTATGATATTTCAGATACTATTGCCAGGGCTTCTGCCACAGGCATTTGCCTCCACAGGCACTCCTGGCTAAAGGTTTCAGACTGTGCTGTGGATGTCTAGCAAGAAGGTGCTTAATGCCCACTTCAATGGCTCAAAACTATTTGGACCAGATTTGCAGGACATCATTAATGATTTGCAGGCCTCTGGTAGGCTAATAAATGTGTCCATTTGCTCTATCATATGCAACCAAAGAGCAGGCAGCTCCCTTCCTTTTGTACATGGCCCAACAGGCCAGGAGCAGCCCCTTGGCCCATGGCAATTGCAGAGCCTCCAGCACCTTTCCCACCTCATCCACTGCTGAAGCCATGACGCAGTGCCCTAGAGGTGATGTATCAGCCCCAGTGGCTGGATCAGCCTCCGCTTGACTCCTTGCCAGACCCCCACCCTTCCAGTCCCCAACCAAGAGCTGGTGATTGGAGGTCAGTTCTCCCTCCATCTCAATCAATGATGAATCATAATATCAGATGCCTGGATTCTTCAAATCATAGAATGGTGTCACACTCTGGAGCCCATTGAGCAACCTCCAGAGACTCCCTCTCTGCCCTGTGCCTACTGTACCCCCAGGCCCACCTGTCTGTTCTCTGAGAGGAGGTACTGTGCAGTCCCTTCTGGGCAAACAGGCCACTGAGCAAGTGCCCAGGTGCCAGAGATACAAAGGGTTTTATTATGAGTTTTTCCTGGTTCCCAAGAAAACCAGAGATCTGAGGCCTATCTTAGACTTCAAAGACCTCAGTCTGTATGTCCAGTACAAAACGTTCTAGATGGTAACTTTGCCAGGCCTCAAGCAGGGTGACTGACTATGTTCTCTGGACATGCAGGATGCTTACCTGCATATCTTGGTATTTTCTCCTCACAGGAAGTTCCTCTGGTTTCTTTTCCAGGATGAAAATTTCCAATTCAAAGTGCTGCCCTTTGATTTCTCCTCTGTGCCATTGGTCTTTACCAAGTTCTTAGCAGCAGTGGCTGCAGCCCTCAGAAGTGAGGGGCTGTATGCATGCCCATATCTGGATGACTGGCTCCTAAAGGCCCTGTCCAGGGACCAGCTCCTGTGGATTCTGGAGAGAACTCTTCAGTCATTGCTCTCCCTGGGCATTACAGTCAATTTACCCAAGTAGGATCTACAGTAGTCCCATCCCAAAGGCTGCAGTAAGTAGCGGCGGTCCTAGATTCAGCACAGGGAAAGGCCTTCCAGCCACAGACAAGGGTGGAGTGCCTTATTTCCCAGGCTGAAGAAATTGCTCAGAGTCATTATAACTCTGCCAGGGTGTACCCAAGACTGTTGGGGCTGATGGCAGCTGTGATCCCCACTGTTCCATTGGCCAGGCTCCACATGTGCATCCTCCAGTGGATTCTCTGAGTACAATGGGACCAGTGCATGGATGAATTAGGCCAGTTAGTGCTGATCTCCTCCTCAGTCTGCAAAGTGCTGTAGTGGTGGATATATCCCCTGAACCTCCTGTAAGTGTCCCATTCCAGATCTCGTCCTCTACCAAATTCTCACCATGGACACTTCTGGTTTGGGCTGGGAGGCTCATCTGAGTCCCTTTCAAACTCAGGGCTCTTGGTCCCTGATCAAAACCTCCCTGCATATCAATGTCCTGGAGATGTGGGTGGTCTGTATACTATGCAGGCCTTCCAGAGCCATCTCCTTCTGGGTCAGCTGTTAATTCAGTCTAAAAACCTCAGTGTTGTACATTACATCAACAAGAAGGGGGAACACATTCTTATCCCCTGTGCAGGGAAACGATGAGAGTGTGGTACTGGGCATTAGACCGCAGTCTAACTCTCTCGGCGGTTCATGTCCCCAGAGTGCTCTGGTGGACAGCCAGATGAAGTTCAGCATGCATGAGTGGGAACTTCTCTCATCCATCACAGAAGATCTGTTTGACAGATAGGGTCATCCAGAATTGGACCTTTTTCAGTCTTCACTCAATGCAAAACTGCCCAGTTTCTGCTCGCTCGATCCAGGGCCTGGAGTTTTCTGGCAAGATACATTGTCCCTCTCCTGGAGCAGGGGGTTCTTTCATGCCTTTCCTCTTTTTCTTCTGATCCAGAAGGTGCTAATCAAACTGCAGATGGGGGGGCCAGCATGACTCTGGTAGCTCCATTCTGGCCTCATCAGATATGGTTTCCATTGCTACAGCAGCTTGCAGAGGAACTTCTGGTTCCTCTCCCTCTCTGCAGGAACCTGCTGACCCAGGCTCAAGGGAACCTGGTTCATCTCAACCTCCGGTCCTTCCATCTGCATGCTTAGCTCCAGAGAATGTAGCCATTGTAAGATTTGGGGTTTCCAGTTGGGTAGTAGACATTCTAGTGGCTGTTTGGAAACCCTCCGCTCAAGTCACCTATGTCATAAATTGGAAGAGGTTTGTCATCTGGGCTGGCAAGCATAATCTGGACCCTATCACTTGTCGGTGAACCAGATTCTGGACTACCTGTTATCACTGTCAGACTCAGGTCTCCAGTACTCCTCCTTCAAGATGCACCTTTTGGCTGTCTCAGCCTTCCATGAGACAGTGGGTGACCACACCACAGCTCAGCTGGATGTTTCCCGTACTTTTTTGAGGGGCATACTGCACCTGAAACCCCCAATCTGTTCCCCTGTCCCAGCCTGGGATTTGAATTTTGTCTTGGAGAAATTGATCCTGTCTCCTTTTGAGCCAGCTGTGACTTGCAAGGTACATGTTCTTTTCTGGAAAGCATTATTGTTGGCTGCTATTACTTCTGCTGGAAGGGTTTCTGAGCTTCAAGCCCTCTAGTGTGAGGATCCTTATTTGATTTTTTCAGAGAGAAAGGGTGTCTTTCCCCACAAACCCTAAGTTTCTCCCTAAGGTGGTGTCTGAGTTTACCTTCAAACAATCAAGCCACCTCCCTGTTTATTTTCCTGAGTGTGCCAGTCCAGGGGGTTCCATGTCATAAGGGTGAACGAAAAACGGCAACCCATCAGAAGGGTGCTAGACCCCCAGAGCGATGACATTTGGGAAAGTTTTTTGAAGCGGGGGGCTTTGCCCCCTGCTCCCCCCCTTGTGGGGAGCTTTGCCCCCCACTATGGATTCCTACTCTGGGGGGGGACACTTATCAGAGAAGGGGCAAACTCGGATCATAAAAATTTGTCGACTCTGTTGTTCCATCTCCCTTCTGATGGGTCACCGTTATTCGGTCAACCTTCTGATGTGTTACCATCCAGGGGAAGCACTGCTCCACACATTAGATGTGTGCAGAGCTTTGAAGTATTACTTGCTCCAAACCACAGAATGTAGAAAGTTGAAGCAGTTGTTTGTTTCTTTCACCCCAGGAAGAGAGGGGCATTCAGGTTTCTAAACAATGTTTGTCTAAATGGTTGGCAAATTGCATTGTGTTCTGCTAGAACAAGTACAGCAAAGAGTTGCCTGAAACGGTGAAAGTTCATTTCACAAGCGGCATGGCTACCTTTGTGACCTGTTTTCGTGAGGTCTCAGCCACTGACATTCGTGTGGCTGCTACCTGGAGCACCATCCATACTTTTACCAAGCACTACAGTCTGGACATTGCCTCAAGAGCCCATTCAGGATTTTTCAGGGCTGTGTTGCAGGGCCTCCTGTCTTACGTTTATGGTTTGCCTTCCTCCCAGACTGTCTATCTGCACCTGTAACTGTGTGGGACTCATTTCTACCATGAGACTTGATGGCTGAGATACCCCCAAAGAAGATAGAACAGTTACGTCAGAACTTACCATAACAGTGGATCTTCAAGTGGATCTCAGTCATGAAGTCTGTCATCTCCTGCCATCCCCCTTCTTGGTGCTCTGTATTGGAGCTAGCTATCAGGTGTATCCAGACTTTCTTTTAGGCCTGGGCACTTCACTCTCTCCTCAGTCCCCCACAGCTAGAGCTATGCTCCTTTTGTCTCCAGGGGAAAGAACTGAGGAGGGAGCATAACCGCTTCACGCTATAGGATTGGTGACATCAAAGCAATTTGATGTCAGCGTGTGCGACCCCAGTTGTACTGCTTAAAATCTTCCATGTTGAGCCTACTTCACCGATGGTGAAGTTCCTACAGTGTGATCTGATGACTGAGATCCTTTTGAAGATCTACTGTTAAAGTAAGTTCTTATGTAACTGTTCTTTTCTGCTAATATCTTGATTTTTTTCAATTCAGACTTTATTGTTACATTTTCCACAGTAAAAGGCAGTTACCATGAGAATGAAACATGAGTACAGCCACTTATTAAGATAGAACTGCCCAACCCTCCCTTCCCTCCCCATACAGCAGTAACAAAACCATATATCCCATAAAAATAAAATCATTACATGAAAATCTACAGGGCAAATTGACCTGCGACATAACTAAGTCTGAGCAACTAAAATCAGAGAGTGAAGGGGATCCCATATTTTTGTATAAACTGCCAATCGGTTGTGGAGACCGGCAATCACTTTTTCTGTATGTAGATTGGCAAGAATTTCGTTCACCCATTCTTGAAAAGTTGGGGTGGACTTGTCTTTCCAGTGATGTAGAATAAGCTTCTTGACAGATAATACTATCATAGATATATGAAACCTTCTTACTTTAACTCTAATAGAAGACAAGTCTCCTAAAAGACAAATATCAGGTGTGAAATACTCCTGAAGGCCCAGTAAAGGATCCATGGAAGTCTTGATCGAATCCCATAAAAGAGAAATTTTGGGGCAGGACCAAAACAAGTGAAGAAGTGTTCCTTCTTCCCGAGAACACTTAGTGCATAAGTTGGAGTTCGAGAGACCCCATTTCTTTAACTTTACCGGAATGTAATACATGTTATGTAAAATGTGGTATTGCATGAGACGCAATCTGTCTTGAGAAACATATTTATGACAGGATCTCCACAGGGATTGCCAATCAAGGTGATACTGAGGAAGAATGGAGTTCCAGAATCTCGTGGGTCGAAAGGAGTCCCCATATCTTTTATGGAACAGTACCTGGTATAGTTTAGATATGATACTCGAAGATCCAAGTAATGGAGAAACTTCAGGTATCAGGGCCGTGATAATCTGGGAAGGAGGGGTATTGCCAAGAGCTATTGTAAGTAAATGCCTTAACTGTATAACTTTAAAGTGCGAGGGAGCCAGGATATTGAATTTCCAAATAATATCTCCTACTGACAACCATTGCCCCTCTTCATCCACAAAGGAGAGCACCTTCCCAGACAACCATTTACGGGGAATCTGCTTCTTATTAATGGTGAAAGATGGGGAATTCCAGATGGGCTGGACCAAATCTAACTGAGGGGTATGTCACAAAAAGGAACATAATTGTGCATATACCTTTAATGAGGTAGCTACTATAGGGCATTCCACAGGCACATGCACCTGAGACATTTTGAGATAGAATAAGGTTAGGGGATCCAGGTTCATAGACCTAATTAAATCCAATTCAATCCTAAGCCATACCGTCTGCTCTTTTTCTGGGCCGGGACGTACCCATTTCAAACATTTTGCTAAATGGCTGGCCCAATAATATATAGCCAACTGGGGAATCCACAAGCCCCCCTCAGATTTTGGAGCTACCAATTTATAATAGGCCAATCGAGGATACTTATCGGTCCAGATAAACCTAGTGAATATGCCATGCAACTTCTTAAACCAGAGTAATGGGATAAAAGTATTGAGAAGAGATAAAGGGTAAAAAATTCTAGGGAAAATGTTTATCTTAATTATGTTGATCCGGCCCCATAATGAAATGGGGAGTTTGGACCACCTATCAAGATCTTGAGTTATAAGCTGAGAGAGGGATTCAAGATTTTCCTTAAACCATGCTAAGGGGTTACGAGTTAGTTTGATGCCCAAATACTTAAATGACCTGGGAGCCCAACATAAACCTAAGGGGCTAATATCCATCTTGAAAATCTTATGATTTAGAGGAAAAAAATAGGATTTATTAGCATTCAGTTTGTAATTGGATAGGGCACTAAATTTTGCTATTTCGCCCAGCAAAGCCGGAACAGAGGATACCAGATGGGATAAATGTACCAGCAAATCATCCGCATATGCAGTGACCTTGATTTCATGGTGCCCAACCCAAATACCTTGTATTAAGGCATTATGGAGGATATTTTGGATGAGAGGTTCAAGGTACAAATTAAATAACAGAGGAGATAAGGGGCAACCCTGTCTGGTACCTGAATGGAGTGAAAAAGGTTTGGAAAAGGCCCCATTCCCAGAGATCCTTGCTGTAGGGGTTTTATATAATGCAGCAATCCAAGATATAAATACAGGAGGGAATTGGAAAGCTTCCAGAACTCGAAACAAAAAATTCCAGTTCACACTATCAAATGCCTTCTCGGCATCCAGGGAAACCAACCCTGCGGGAAACTCAGCATCCCTGGTAGCCAAGAAGACATGAGAAAGGATACGCAAATGGTCTGATGACGAGCGCCCCTTCATGAATCCTACCTGGGTCATACCTATTAGCTCAGGGAGAACTACCGTTAACCTATTGGCTAATATTTTCGAAAGAATTTTAATATCTTGGTTTAGAAGGGATATACTGTAGGTCTGTAACTTTGAACAAGCTCAGGGTCCTTATCTGGTTTAGGGAGAAGAACAATCAGAGCCTCAAAGAGGTGTGGGTCTACCTCTGCCCCCGATAAAATATGTTGGAATAGACGATAAAGTACTGGTAGTAGGAGATCCCGAAGAACTTTGTAGAATAGGGAGGAGAACCCGTCAGGACCTGGGACTTTGTCTACGGGTAACCCACTAATAACCTCAACAATCTCCTCCTGGGATATAGGGGTAACCAGAAAACCCTTATGTTGCTCTGATAGGAAGGGCAGATGGGAGTCCCTCAAATAGTTCTCCATACTCCCAGGACAAGGAGGAGACTCCATGTCACTGTACAGTCTTTCATAATATACAGCAAATTCCTGTACTATCTCGGTAGGAGATACTTTCAGGGACCCGTCTGCCACTGCCCGAATTGGTGGGATGAATCTTGCAGATTCTTGTTGTTTTATACGCAATGCCAATAGGCGCCCCGCTTTCTCCTGGTCCGTATAATTAGCTCTAGTTCAATAATAGCTAATTGCTTTTTCCCCTTAACAACTCTAGATATCTGTCCTTGAACATTAGGAGCCTCCTCTTGTCTATATCTGGGAGACTAACCGAAGTGTTCACTTCTAGTGACCGAATTTGGGACAATAATGATAGTAATTCTTCCTCCTGAGTTCTTTTCCTACTAACCGCCATACTGATAAGGATCCCTCTCATGTATGCCTTGAAGGCTCCCCATAAAATATCCAGCTTTGTACTATCTAAAGGGTTAGATGAAAAGAAGAGCTCAATTTGCTCCCTTATGAGCTTGCAATACTTGGCATCTTCAAGAAGTTGTTCATTGAGCTTCCATCTGGTTTCCCTATTAGGTAAATTAAGGCATGCCAATTTACATAACACAAGCGAATGATCAGAGACAGGACCAGGTTAGATTGAGGAGGTCTTGACCCCGGGTAGGAGAGCCTGAGAAATAAAAATGTAGTCAATGCGGGACTGCGAGCCGTGTGCCATTGACCTAAAGGTAAACTCCCTAGAGTCAGGATATAACACGCACCAGACATCACATAGCCCGCACTGGTCTGCTAGGTCCTTAAATGCCCTCTGCCCTGGAGACACCCCTCCCATTCCACTGCCTGACCTGTCCAGATTAGAATCTACGACTTGATTGAAGTCGCACCCAGGATAATCCTGATAGGAAGCATTGGAAGGATAATGGTAATGAGTCTCATAAAAAACCCTGGATCATCCAAGTTAGGACCATATATACTACCAAGTAGAAGTGGAACTGACCAGAGAGTGCCTTTAACTAGAATAAATCTGCCCTCCAGGTCTTTGATAACCTGCGTAGATACAAATGGAATGCCTCTATTGATAATAAGCATGACCCCGCAACTATTAGTGGAACCCTGAGCATCATAAACCAGCCCCACCTGTTGCTTCCTTAACTGTAAGGCTTCAGATTCAAGTAAATGGGATTCCTGTAAGAATGTTATCTGAGAACGTAATAAACTTAAATGTTTCAGAACCTGATATTGTTTGAATTTTTTCTTGATCCCTTTAACATTCCAAGTAGCAAAAGTCACCTCATTGGCCATCTGACAATAATTATTAAACTTAGTATGTACAGCCCTGCACACAGATTACATAAAACGTTCAACCATACTCCAGAAGTTACTGCTGTAAAACCCTCCCTCCTCCTCTAACCCCCCACAAATGACCCCATCCCCTACCCCCAACTTCCCCCGATCCACCTAGCAAAACCCAACATATACCAGCCCCACCCAACCACCCATACTGCCACAAGCAACGTTTAGCATAGTACTGGGTCTTTTCCTCCTTCTCCCGCCTGCCAAAAATGCACCTCTGCTTACAGCCACTACAAACAACATCCTCAAGTAAATGCTAAACAGTGCAAATACTATTAACAACCCATAATAACTAGAAAGCGGTCCTAGGCTTCCAATATAAACGCACATAGGTATATTAAAATAATAATGAAAGGAGGAAGAGAGTAGCCTGCAAAACTCATAAATATGCCAAATAACTTCTGGAACCGGAATGAAAATTAGGGGTTACGCTACCCCATGAGAAACCTTTACACAAACCTGAACCAAATCGGGAAAATGGAAGGGAATAACCCCTTACCACATAAATTAGAGGAGAAATCCAGAAAAAACACTGAGATCTTGAGCCCTAGGGAAAGGGAAATAAGAAAGACAACTCTGCACAGAGATTCACTGGCCCCCAGGAACAGGAACCCCCATTGGGGTAATTTGCTGCCCTGAGTTCGAGACAAGAGACAAAACTGAGAGAAATCCTCCTCGAATTAAGAGCAGCACAGCGTTACATTTCAAATGCATGATACGCCCTCTTGTGGCCACAACCTGATCCTGACAAGATAATTATATGAGTTACTGAGAAAGCCCAACACTGCTCCCATTTCCAATATTCTCTAAAGTGAAACATTAATCCTAAATTAGGTAACATCAACTTCCCCTCTCTAATACTAATTTGCATAACTAAATGTGCTGTTACACAGAGCACTTTCCACAGTCAAGCCATCCCAGTCACCCCAGATGTCCTTGCCCTGAGCAGTAGTTGACTGTGTGGAGTTAGGGCCTGATAAGCTCATAACAGGTAGCCCATATTCTAATTAACACAGTCCAGATGAGAAAACAAGAACTTCCAAATGTAGCTCATCGACTTTATCTCTGTAAGCAAGAAGAGAGATAACAGTTCCAGTGAGGCAATTCCAGACAACCCCTCAGCATGTAGACAGAACCTCTCAGGGCTCTCGGAACAAGTCCTGTAGCACGGTTTTAAGATTTGAAAGAGCAGATTCAGGATCTTCAAAATTTAACCAGGATCCATTTACAAGAACTTGTAGCCTGGCTGGATATCCCATCCTGAATTTCAGGCCTGCAGCAATGATCTTAGATACGATGGGGTGAAACGCTTTACGTTTCAAATGAACCGATCCTGGCAGGTCTTGTGCAATTCTCTATTTAGTATTCTCCCAACGAACCTCCTGTAAAGCTCTCACTTTCTGGAAGAAGTGCTGCCTTTCTAGAAAATTTAAGAAACAGCAAATAATAGGTCGAGGGGCAGCATCCGGTAGAGGCTTTGGTCGCAATGACCCGTGAGCTCACTCTATGATATATACTGGGCCAAAGGGAGAGGGGCCAGCAACCCGTTCCACCAACTTCTGTATAAATGCTACAGCATGCTGGCCCTCTTCTTCCTCTGGTAGCCCTAGTATCACAACATTGTTTCTGCGTCTCCGGCCCTCCAGATCTTTGAGTTTTGCCTCCACAGGAGATAGCTTCTGCTGCATAGACACTAATTCAGGATCCAGTTTCTCTAGTCGTTTCTCCAATGAGACTATTCGGGCAGTATTATCAGAGACAGTTAACGAGACTTCATCTAGCTTTTTTGATAAAGTCTTCAGGTCGATCATCATTCCTTTCATCTCTTCCCGGAAGGGTTTAAACTCTTCTAAGAACCTGTTAAGTGTTAATGGTTCTAGTTCCCCGACTTGACTCGAAGGATCGGGCCTATCTGGCCCACCCGAGGCCCGAGATTTCTTTGGGGCCTTTTTGGGAGTAGCAGGGGGGATATGTTTATGTGGGGCTTTCTTCATATAAGCCTCCATCTGCTGATCTGACTCACACAACAGGCAAACAAGATGTTTAGCTAGCAGGAGAATTCAAAAGTAGAGGATTTTGTAAAATTTAAATGTCTAAAAAAGACGATTATATAATCAGGAGGCAGGAGCTTAGCGGAGGTGCTTCTACTCAGCACTCTGCATCACGTGATCTCCCCATATCTTGCTTTTTTAAATATAGCTTTTGCCAACCCACTGCCACCTTCTGCTGTCCTTAGGCCCTTCAGGACTTTCCTGAGGACCATCACATATGGTGGCAGGGGGATCTAGGCTTCTTCCCTAATTTTCTCCCCATTCCCCCCACTGGATGTGCACATAGATGCATGCACATGGAGGCGTGCGCATGCCCCAGAGTCCTGTATCCCTCCCTTTTACTGCCCACCTAGACTGGCACTACCACCTAGCCTCCACTGGATGGCAATCATTTGGCAGAGCATTTAGGTCCTCCCCCCAGGAAAAGAGAGCAGCCACCGGGCGCTCAATCCTTTCCCTTCCTGACTGACCCGCCAGCAACCCATGCTCATCACTGAACATAGGCTGTCAGTGTGGCAGGAGGCAAGGCACCAGCACCTCAGCCCTCCACACAACTGGGCTGGCATTATATCTTGCTACTTTTGATTATTTTATTCACAACTTTAAATCTGATTACTGTTCTTACTCTTTTCCAGTTTTCATGCTGTTGACTGTGTTGCCAAACATCAAGATCAGTCAATAAAACACTTCATTTCTTGAAATTCTAAATTTATGCATACCCTCAGTGTGGGATGCGTCACCCTCGGTATTTATTTGGCATCCCACACCTTGAGTGTGCACAACATTCTTATTATGCACTCCTCCCCATGCATTATTCTATATGTAATAACTGGGGACTGTTTTTTTCCATAGGAAAAGCAGGTTATAATGGTGAACATGTGCCAGCTTCTCCTATGGAAAATTAAACTAACAGCTTATACTCACTGAATGGTGATGTAATGCCACAAGTGAGCAGACAAAAAAAAAATCATTGTAAAACAGGGCAATGCGACACTCGCCTTTTTGTGAGTAAACTCTCCTCAGAAAGCCTCCAGCTATGCCACACGACAGTTCTTTGCCCTGACTCACTAATGTCCTCTAACACTCCTTGTATTTTTCTGTCTCTGCCCTCACCACAGAAATGTCGCGACAGGTCAACTCTGCTCCTTTGGCATGTCTCCATGGTAACCAATTTTTGGAGCTCAGCCTTGCACAAGTGTTTTTTAGAAGATTTTGGACAATAGAGAACAGTTCAAAATATTTGATAGCATAAAACTAGAAACATAGAAACATAGAAGTTGACGGCAGATGAGGACCGCAAGGCCCATCCAGTCTGCCCATTTCTTTTTCTACCTTATAAATGTGCCATTGTCCTTTGCTGTCAGTGGCCTATCTATTCATACTCATCTGTATTGCTCCCTTATGACTATCCCATGCCTGTTTGAAGCCCTGCACTGTATTCAAGTTTGCTTAATTTAGCACACCATTAGAAGCGATTGCTGTTATCAGTTGTATGCCATTTTTTTGATACTGACATTCAGCTTCAGGGTTCAGATCAGTCAAGCTTTTAATACTGAAGAATACAAAATAAACAGTGTTAATATAAATCTGCACTATTCAAGTACTACTTTGCACAATTTATGTGCTTCCATAGTTACATTTGAACAAAAAATATTACAATAAATCTCACACACACACACCACACACACACACACACACACACACACACACACACACACACACACACACCTATACAAGGACATTAACTAAATTGAGGCAGTCCAGAGAAGGGCAACCAAATGGTGCAGGGACTGCATCAGAAAACATATGAGGACAGATTAATGGAGCTCAATATGTATACCCTATAGCAAAGGAGGGAGAGAGATGATATGATTGAAACATTCAAACACCTTAAGGGCATTAACAAGGTGAAAGAGTCTAACATGTTTCAATATAAGAAAAATAGCAGGACAAGAGGACACAGCCTGAGATTAGAGGGAGGCCGATTAAGGGGTAATGTGAGCAAGTTCTTTTTCACAGAAAAGGGTGGTGGATGTATGGAATGGCCTACCTCAGGAAGTGGTGGATATGAATACAGTGCAGGGCTTCAAACAGGCATGAGATAGGCATAAGGGAGCAATACAGATGAGTATGAATAGATAGGCCATTGACAGAGCAAAGGCCTATGGCACATTTATGAGGTAGAAAAAGAAATGGGCAGACTGGATGGGCCTAGCGGTCCTTATTTGCCGTCAGCTTCTATGTTTCTATGTTTCTACACACAGACACACACACACGTTTGATTTTACAATGCTTTACTTCTCTTGTGGTAGCTGGGAAAAGAAACAGTCCCCAGCAATTACATAAAATAACACATGGGGGGTGTGCAATACTTAAATTTAATGCACACCCTTGGTGTGGGATGCTTTAATAAACCCCTTCGTCTTCGCCCTTGAGGTTTATGTAGCATCCCACACCTCGGGTGTGCATTAAATTCTTGTTATGCACTTCACCACATGCATTATTCTATATGTAATTGACCATATTAGTGAGCTTATCATTTTTGAAGACCAACTCTGCACTTCAGTATGTGCTTTCATAAATAAGATGTTTCAGCTGTTATGCTGTACTAGAGAATCTTCAATGTTCCTTTCCAAGATTTACAGCACATCTTGATAGTCCATCTACAAAGTCTGTATAGAAAAACATTTTAAAACATTTGCCTCTCCCCTCGTTTACCTCACAGTGTTTTTGTTTATGGAATCACAGGGCTCACCATGATAACAGACTGTGATGTCACAAACAACAATTGTGTGGTTAGCAGGGGAGAGTCCGATACATTCTGAATGACTCAATGAAATAATTGCTGCATTATCTACAATATTTAGTAGACCATCAACAGAGTAAAGTAAAACAAACCTAGATAACAATAAAGTAACAATATAATTTGAGTAAATCTAGTGTTTCTAAGCTTTTTATTATAATAGAAAATTGCTCTTTAAAGATGATGGAACTCTTAGCTAATTTTCTAGTCTCAGGCATTCTTTATTAGAGAGATATTAAAAATCAGTGTGTGGGCTTCAGTTTTATAAGAAGTATGAAGTTGTTAAGAGAAGCCCTCTGCTGCAGAGTATTTAACCTCCCCCAGTCTGTCCTGATGCTGTAGACAGAAAATCAGGAAAGGGACTCTGCCCAACCTCCTAGGCGAAGAGAAACATCACCCAAAGACCTTGGTTACAAATATTGAACAATGTTAAAAACTTCATTGAGAACTGTAATCCTGATGTTTCTAGTTGCCCCAGTTACAAATTCTGTGTAGATGACTGCATTGCTTGCAAAAAATATAAATAAATATATAAATAATCAACACTGTTCAATACGTCCTTCAAAAGGGGTTTTACTGCCCTCCAGTGCTTTTTGAAGAAATTGGTATTAAATTCAGACAAAACTAAACATGATGCTTTTTGGAACCTCTGAATCTTTGAGAGGCACTTGTGGAATCAGTATAGATGCTCAGTAAGGTGGGAAACTTTAACAAGTTGACCATTATAAAAAGGTTGACGTACAGTACTGTATGTATTGATACATCCCTTTTCTGGAACTCCCATATTGGTCATCTTTGTCACAAAATCCAGTGGCATTTTATAACAAGATTCTAAACTGCAAATTATTCCACCTCGCATCCTGCCTATACTAGATCATGCAGATTTTATTTATGTGTCTACCCTTGGGAATGCTCCGAGACATCTGGATATAATCTACAAAAATTTTGCCAGACTTATCCTAGATTAATGATTTTACAACACCCACTGTTGTCTGCTTTATAAAGAGCTAGCTGACAAGAGGAAACTGCTTAATGTTGAGTTCATTTTCTAATGCTTAAAAGGTTATGCTCCTAATTATATCACTAATTGCCTGCAAATATATAACACAAGGCAAGGCTCGAGGTCTTCATTGTATTAAAGAATTACTGACAGAGTTCTGAATAAATGTGGGGGGAAACGCTTTTAGTTATTTAGGCCCCAAGGTTTGGAACACTTTTCCACATGAGTTGAGACAGCATTATTTCAGCAAATGCAGTTTTGCCACAGTTAAATCCTGGTTCTGTGTCTCATCCCTGAAGCCTAAATCCTGTTGCATGAATCTATCTTAAGAGTTCGTATAGGAAATGTATTAGTTTCATGTACGTGTTAATGATGTCTTTTATGACCTGTGTTCATTAACAATGTTCCTATGAATTATTTGTGACTGCTGTTAATGTGCCTATGAGCTCAGTGATCACATCTTGATCAGATAAATAAATTGAAATTGACAGTGTCAAAACACCCTAACATCCATGAATAGAATCCTATTTCCCCAATCTTGGGAACACTGTAGTAATTATGGAGTCGCTGAAAGAGATCAAGGCAGGCCTCAGAATCATCTGGACATGGCTTCTGAATAAGTAATAAACCACAATAGGGTATTAGTTACACTGTCACAACTGCATACCCAGGGGATAAGAAGGCTGCTAGACAAATGCCTCCAGCCCTGGAAGTGTTTTTTTTTTTTTTCTTTTAAATTCTTTTAGTAACCAGGTAAGACCCAGTAAGCACAAGTGCCTGTTTTCAGAGGCAAACTGGCAGCACTGGGGAGGTTAAGTGACTTGTTTAGACTCACACAGTGTGCAAGTGGAGGTTGTGGGAATCAAACCTAGGTCTGCTTCATGTACTGAGCTCATTCACAGCTCATTACTCTAGCCTCTAGAAAGCATAACCAATATCTTGGGGTGTTTTATTTTGCTTATAAAACGTGTTTCTTTTTTTTAACATGTCTTTAGGAATCTAAAGTAAACATGTTTAAATATGCAAAAACATAACAGATTAGAAGATTTTGTAAAATAATCCTTCCAACTGCTGTAACTTGATGTCAGATTTTTTTTGTTGTTGTTTGTTTGCTTTTGTTCATTTGTCTTTTTGTGGTATCCACAGTCATAGTTTATTTTGTTGGTTTGGTTTTCTACCCCCCTACCCCCATACACAGTTACAACTAAATAGTGATTTGTGCCTGAATATTTAGAGGCAAGAGTAAAAAGTGACTGAGATGCGGCTCTGAATGTGCACCAAAAGAGAGTGAGCAAATGAGACATGACTTCAACTGTGCAGCCAAAAAAAAAAAAAAAACAGAGAGGGACACAGATGCGTCTCCAGCTGTGTGACAAGAGAGAGTGTCCAGTAACAGGGAAGATGAAATGATGTGGCTGTTGAGTCAGACTATGTTGCAGGAACAGTGCTCGACTACACTGTGGTTGCCACTGGAAGTTTAGATACAGGAGTACAGTTAGCAACAAGTGGCAGTAGGAGTCATTTACAGACTGAGAAGTGATCAAGCAATGGGGGAGAGAGTAGAGATAGTGGAAACAAAATGAAAAAAGTATAGTTTGTAAACAGATGTCAGCACACTGTGAAAGAAAGCTATTTGTGTAATTGTAGGTATGGTTTTGTATGGGGGGGGGGATCAGCCCATTAGGCCTGTTTAGTGTTAAAAAATGGTAGCTGTTTGAATGCATATACATTCTAAAATGTGCATAGATTTATTTTAGGTGCTGCATTCTGGGTAGAAGGACTGTTTTTTTAAGAAAGACAACAAAAAATCTGTGGGTCTGCACTCTATCAATTTTTTATTGCACTTTTTCTTATGTCGCCTTTCCTACTAATGTTTTGAGACAATACTGCCTCTTTTTCAGAAAATGTGGTTCATTACTTTATCTAAGTTTTAGTTTGTAAAAAATTGATATAATGAAGATACAGTGGTTCATTTTAAACATTCGTAAAACATTACAGAATTTTTATAATGCTATGAAAACCTTAGCTATTACCATGTATAGGACTTCTCTACAATCACCTACTAAACTTGAGTAATTGTATTAATAACCTTAGCTACTTCTTTGTATAGGAATTCTTCTGCAGCACTATTGTATCTTGTTATTACTGTATCCTTGCTATATGTTTGTCTGCACTGTCCGATGTTATTCGATGTGCAGCCTTTGTAAATGAGTCTCTGACTCAAAGGTTTGCAATTCTGGTGTCTTAAATAAATTAAATAAATAAATATTTCTCAGTTATTGAAGCAGTGGAACTGCCACGGTTTCAAACTACTAAGTAGGGGGAAGTGCTGTCTCCATTGGTATCCCTCTAAGATCATAAACAGCTCCATGTACTTACTTCTGTTACATTGGGGTGAATTTTTAGGGTCTGAAAATCATCAGAAGTAGTGCGCATTTAGTTTTATAATCCTTATCTCATCCACTTTCATTTGGCTATAATTAAGGTATAACATTTTACGTCTGGTGGTTGAAGATTATCTTTCGTCACACACAAATCTTTATTTTTAGAAGTACAGTACCTCATTTTCTCTTGTAAATTAAAAATTTTCTTTACTAAGTGTGTCATTTCATTTCAGATCATTTGTATAAGGTGCACAGCTAGGGCTCTATTCTCAAAGCCCATAGATTGGCGTGAGGTGCCTGTGTCAAACACAAATGGTGCAAGTGGCACCTTGCATCAAAAAATGTGCCCTGAGCTATTCACAAAAGCAGCCTGCATCAAATGCAGGCTGCATGTGCCAGAGGGGACTTGCACCACAAAATGGACTGCAGCATAGTGCTAGAGGGCTTTCAGCAGACACAGGCTGCCATATTCCTGAAAGTGGGATTCATAAAACTCTCCCAGAGTGAGAATTTCTAAGTACCCTTAGACCATCCAGGGCTGGTCTAAGGGTATTTTGAAGTATCCCTCTGGGAGAGTGCAGCATCTTGTATCAATGTGCCACAGTCCCCCCTCCCAAGCCCTGATTCCCCATTATCATAAAGTTAATAGCCCTGGTGATTTGGTGGACACCCTCCCCAATCCCCGAAGTCACCCATTATAATAATATTTCATACAACTCCCTTCCCTGGTGGTCTAGTGGCCTCCCTCCCCAATCTCCGATTTTGCAGTTTATAATAATTTTCCTTACAACCCCCTTCCCTGGTGCTCTAGTGGCCCCCCAGCTCAGCAGGTAGTGCCCACCGCCCCACTCCTCCATCACAAAACAGCCAGTGACTGGCAGAGCCCTCCTTTCACCTCTGTGGCTGGGCAGCTGGCGACTGAACTATCACTGAGTGCATACTGTATAGTGTACGTGCTCATTGATGTTAAGCAATGGGTGTGTACATTATACAGTATGTCTATAAGAGACAGTTCAGTTGGTGGCTGGCTGCAGAGGTCAGAGGAGAGCTGTGTCAATCAATGGCTCTGTTTTGGGATGGGGATGAGGAGTGGTAGGCACTACCTGCTGGGGTGGGGGACCACTAAACCTCCAGGGAAGGGGGTTATAAGAAAAATTATTCTAACAGGTGACATCAGGGAGGGGGCCACAAGACCACCAGCGATGGGGATTGAATGAAATATTATTATAACAGGCAACACTGGGGATCAGGAAGGGGGGCCACTAGACCACCAGGAAAGGGGGTTGTATGAAAAATTATTATGATGGACAACATAGTGGATCGGGAAGGGGGAACCACTAGACCATCAGGGAAGGGAGTTGTATAAAACATTATAATGGGCAACATTGGGAAACAGGGAAGGAGCCACTAGGCCAATAAGGAAGGGGGTTATATGAGATATTATTATAACAGGAGACATCGAGGATCAGGGAGGGGGGCTGCTAGACCACAAAGGATGGGACGTGATTTATTTTATCAGGGGATCAGGGATGGGAACAGCGCTAGCCTTTGCCACACAGAGCCTGCAGCAAACCACTCCCATGCACCTTGTGTTTGTTGCACAGAAAAGGTTGCAGCAAGTGTGGGGACTTATGTGCCAGGACCCCTCCTGCACCAGAATCTGGAGCAAGATCCCTGGCGCACTGGGCTTTGACGCAAGCTGCTGTTTCACACAGCTTGTGCCTATCTAAGGGCCCCTGGTCTTTAAATGTTTAATTCCAAAATAGATTCACACTTACAGCTTTTAGATACTTTGAATAGTGTTTGCTGATTTTATGCAATTAAATACGCCATTCCTTCAGAATGCTATGGTAGCGTGGTTGTTCCCTTTAAGAGTGGCAGATTCAAATGGCTGGCAGCATTATGACGGTGGCTGCACCACTCATGCACATGTGTAACAACAACATCCAAGTCAGATAACATGCATATCTGAAACTACTACATGAGATAATCCATATTTATACAACAGGTTCAAAAATAAATTTACCGAGATAAGCATATTATTTTGGGCAACAGGAGTGAGATAAATGAAGTTGGTCACTGAACATGCTCCAAAAGTTATCTCACTCATTTTGGCCACACTAAGCATGCTCAGAAATGTATTCTCACATGTGAAGATATATTTCTGAGCATGCTCAGTGTAGAACATGCTTTATTTTACCCAATGATATCACTGAAAATAAGCTATTATGGCTCAGTAGGCCTTTCATGGTAAAACTCTTTCAATTAATAAATGAAATGTGAGATGACATTTTTTATTGAATATACAGCAGACTATGTAGTTTGCATTACTTTTTCCCTTTTGCAGGTTTTTATAATTTCTAACAGAAAACCACCTAAACACCTGGGGCCGGATATTCAAACTGCGCCATTCTGTGGTGCAAGCCCTTGTGCTGCTCAAAAAAGTGGTGCAGGGGTGTGGCCGGGGCGATATTCAATGGAGTTGCGCTATTGAGCAACTCCTTTGAATATCGCCCCCCTGCCACAGCCACTGTGCATAGCGCAGTGGAACTTGCACCACCGCAAGTGGTCAGAGTGGAGCATTCAGATGCGGTGGCGCAAGTTACATTGCGCCATGTGCAAATCTGCGATATTCAAAAGGTGACATGCAAATGGGGCCATAATTTATGCAAGGCGCATGGGGGGGCATTTGCATCTAATTATGGCCCCATTTGCATGCCATTAGCATGCAGGCGCGCCGATCCCTGACGACTTGCGCCTGGCACCCTGCCAGGCAGCAGCCGTCAGGGACCGACGCCCTGCAGCCCGATCGTGGGCATAAAGTAATCTCCCACCCACTAGCCCGATTGCAGGCATAACGACAAACTCCCTCCCGACTAGCCCGATCAAGGGCAGAACTCACCCCCAACCCTGACTAGCCTGACTGCGGGCAGAACACACTCCCCCACCCCGACTAGCCCGATCGTGGGCAGAACACACTCCCCACCCCTGACTAGCCCGATCACGGGCAGAACTCACCCCACCCCCACTAGCCCGATCGCGGGGAAGAAACACTCCCCACCCCGACTAGCCCAATCGTGGGCAGAACACTCTCCCACCCCCGACTAGCCCGATCAAGGGCAGAACACACTCCCCACCCCCCAACTAGCCCAATCATGGGCATAACGTCACCCCCCAAAGACCAATATCCTGGTGGTCCAGTGGACCGTGAAGCCCGATCACGGGCATAAGGTCAACCCCCAAAGTCCAATATCCCTGGTGATCTAGTGGCCCCCACCCCACCCACCCATGGAGCCCCACCACCCCGCCTCCCTCAAGCCGGCGGGTGGCAGCACCACCGCCTGCCGCCTGCAGCCCGCTGACTGACAGCTCGGTAGGGCTGCATGCCTATTGGTTCAGAGCAAGAGCCAGTGGAAGTAGTCTATTGAGAGAGAACCAGATTGTGAATTCATTCATTCACATATCTGGACTGCCTTGTACGGTATGGGCTGCAGTTTGTTCCAGCTCTAGAACTGCCCCGGAGTGAAATGGTTAAAACCATTCCAAAATAGAAAAATAGAATTTTGGCACGAGAGCAGCTCTATCTGTGTCATTTCAAACTTGAACTGTCAGATCTTTACGAGCCAAACTCACTAAGGTCTGTGTGGAAGCTGTAACCTACACTAGCCAAATGGCTACCTAAATAATAACAACCATTGATGGTTCCAACACCCAAGACTCAAGTCAGGGGACCAGAAATACTAACACCATTCTAATAATATGAAAATGGAACATAAGTATAATAAAACAAACACACATGTACACATACACACACCCCCAAAGTCCCAAAGGGGACAAAATGCTAACAGGACATAAGTAGTGCCCACACTAAGTTGCCCGCACCCCACCAAGTAGAGGTTCTGAGAGGGGCAGGTTGGGAGGTCTATAATATAGCAAGACTCCATTAAAAGAAACAACATTACTAAGGTGAGTAATTTTTCTTCAAACAACATGAAGTCTTGCTATATTATAGACATTAGCAGAATACACAGCAGTACTCTCCATGGAGGAGGGCAGAACCTACTTAGGAATAGGCTCTGAAGAACAGCTGTGCTAAACTGAGATCTCTCCTGGCCTGGACATCCAGGGAGTAATGCTTGGTAAAAGTGTGTACCGTTTTCCAAGTAGCAGCCTGGCAAATCTCTAATAAAGGGATATCTCTGGCAGCAGCTAGAGACGCAGCTGTACCCCTGGTAGAATGAGCCCACAAACCGGGGGGCTCTGCCCACTTTCTGATAACAAAATTGGATACAAGAGACAATCCACCTGGCTATTGATCTCTTAGTGGCAGGTTTGCCTTTCCCAACTTCACCATAGGTAAGAAAAAGTTGGAGGGATTCGAACCTGTGACCTTTGGTACGCTCTATATAATAACTAAGAGCTCTTTTAACATCCAGGCTGTGCAACCTCCTCTCACCCGAAGAGGAGTGATCAGTGAAAAATACTGGAAGGGAGATAGATTGATTAAGATGGAAATCTGAAACCACCTTAGGCAAAAACTTCCTATTAGTCCTAAGGACTACCTTATCCCTGTGGAAAGAAATAAAGTCAGTCTCCACTGACAAGGCTTGCAATTCACTTATGCATCTGGCAGAAGTGATAGCCACTAGAAAAACAGTTTTCCAAGTTAGGTACTTAAGCTCTGCAGAAGACAGAGGTTCAAAAGGGGGTTGCATTAACTGGGCAATGCAAACATTAAGGTCCCAAGCAGGGGCCGGTTCCCGAAAGGGAGGATTAGTATGGAGTAATCCCTTAAAAAACTTGGAAAACATAGGATGAGAGGAAAGAGGGGATGACTTTCCTGCTGACACAAAAGCAGACACAGCTGCCAAATGAACTCTCAGGGTAGCTGGTCTGAGACCCAAGGAATTAAGATGTACCATGTAATCTAACAAAATGGGCAATTCAGCAGATTCTGGGGAAATGTTTTCCCAGCACACAAATGGAAAACCTTTTCCATTTAGAACTATAAGTAGCCCTAGTGGAAGGCTTTCTGGAAGCCTTTAGGATCTCAAGAACACCCTGAGAGAGGTGTAAATCAGCAAACTCTAACTCCTCAAGAGCCAGGCCTTGAGGTTGAGGGATTTGAGGTCCGGATACCAAACCCTTCCCTGGGCACAAGTCAACAGATTGTGATTCCTGGGGAGGCACAGGGGAAGATGGACTGTCAGAGACAGAAGGAGTGGGTACCAGGGCTGCCTGGCCCAATCCAGGGCAATCAGAATCACCCTGCAAGGCTGAGATCTGATTTTGACTAGTACTTTGAATAGGAGAGGAAAGGGGAAGCATAGAGGAACTTCCCTCCCAATCCAGAAGAAGGGCATCCAGGGGAACTGAGCCCAGCACTGGAGGTCTGCAACAGAACAGAGGAAGTTTGTGATTGTCTGGGGCTGCAAAAAGATCTATCTGAGGGATGCCCCACCTGGCAAAAACTATCCCCAGCACTTGAGGATCCAGGGACCATTCGTGATGGCCCTGGGAAATCCTGCTGAGGCATCCGCTAGGACATTGTCCTTCCCTGGAAGATGAACTGCTATGAAGGAAGTGTTCAGGGAATAGGTCAGAGACCACAACTTCATTGCCTCGGTGCACAAGGCCGAAGACCGAGTGCCCCCCTGTTTGTTGATGTACCACATTGTTGTGGTGTTGTCTGTTCTGACTTGTATCACCTTGTCGTGGACAGATGCAGAAAAAGCTTGAAGAGCTAAAAAGACAGCTCTGAGTTCCAGAAAACTGATGTGGAGCAGAGATTCCTGGGGGGACCAAACTCCCTGAGTGGAAAGGTCGCCCATGTGGGCTCCCCAACCCACCAACTTGGAAAGGGGGTCTCTTCTCTGAGACCAAAAGGTTCTCAAGTGAAACTGAATGTCTCTCATCTGAAATCTGGCTCCCTGCACAACAGCTGTGGATGCAGCCATGTGCCCCAGGAGCTGCAGAAAGTGTCTTGCTGGTCGAGAGACCTGCAGAGTGAAGGAAGAGGCCAGAGCCACTAAATTCCTTACCCTTTCTGGGGGAAGAAAGGCTCTGGCTAGCTTTGTGTCCAATTTTGCCCCTATAAAGGTGAGTACCTGGACTGGTTCCAGAACCGACTTTGTAGGTTTAGCAGAAAACCCAGGGAGGTGAGAAGCTGCTGGGTGACCTGCAGGTGAGATTTTACCTGTTCTGGGGACTGGCCTACAATGAGCCAGTCGTCTAGATAGGGAAAAACAGCAATCCTCTTCCTCCTTAAGTGGGCCACTGCCACTGCTAGACACTCTGTGAATACCCTTGGAGCAGAGGTAAGGCCGAAGGGCATTGCTCTGAACTGGTAATGACCTGAGGGCAGTTCGAATCTGAGGTACTTTCGATGGGATCTTCTGATTAGGACATGAAAATAGGCATCCTTGAGGTCCAGGGAGGCTAGCCAGTCCTCTGGCCTTAGGGAAGGTAAAATCATTGCCAGAGTTACCATTTCTAGTGGTTAGTGGTTAGTGGTTAGGGGGTCTAGTGGTTATGGTGGATCCAGGATGCTACAATGGGGGTGCTGGGGTGGTGTGCATGCTTAATATGCACTTTTTAACATTTTTATTAAACCTTTATATTTTCTGCTATTATTCTTTTCTAGTACATTTTTGACAGAACCTACAAATGTAAAACGTTTGAATGTAAACATTTGTACAATCAATAACTCAGATTTCTTCAACAAAATAAAATGCAGCAGCAAGCAGGTACATTACTATGTGGGAGGGGGGGTTGCAGTCACACCCTTCACCACCCCCTAGAGCCACCACTTTTTTGTAGCAAAGTTCTTGTGCAGTCCAATGTTAGAGTTCATACTTTCTCGAAACTCAAATATATGCTTGTCTTTTTCCATGGGAAATAATAATAATAATAATAAGAATCAGCTTTTATATAGTGGTTTGCATACACATTGTATCCAAAACTGCTTTACAAGCAACACTAGACTGGTAGTGAAGTGACTAAATGTGTAGTGGCAGCCATTTCATGCATTAATATCCACACACAGCCTTGGACAATTGCATAAACTGGTTTTATACGAAGGGGAATGTTGGCCAGGACAACGGGGTCAGGTAGTGATCAAGGTGCTGGTAGCCCCACATCTTATTTCTCACAGTAATCCACTCATATTTCTCTCCTTCTGTCTTCCCTTTCCATGAATATAGCAGTACCTTGCAAGAGTGGCCTTCTCAGTCCCCCTCTGGTATTCATTCTTCACTAGTCCTCCTCACACCGAAAACAGGTGTGCTCATCACCCTTCTGCATAATGAATACAAGCAGTACAGTTCCCATTTTATTTTGACATATCAAATATAAACATATCTTTCTAGTAAGTCAGGCTCATAGCAGCAGGGAACAAGGGGAATAATGGGCTTTCCTACCCTTAAAAGATCTAGGCTATCTTTGATTAGGAACTATTAAATAGTGGGTGTGCACATCATCATGCACATCAATCATAGCTGGCTTAGATCTTATATGGGTGGAAAGCCTATTCCCCACTTATTGCCATGCTACTATCCTTCTAACTACCGAAAGAATCATCTTATTATTAATATGTAAATATAACTCAGAGACTGTACTAACCACATTCATGATGTGGAATGGTAGTGAACTCATCGTTTTTTGGTGTGGGGAGCAGGTGGGAAAAATTAATGCCAAAGAGGGACTGAAGAGGCCATTCCAGCAGAGTGCAGCTATGTTCAGGTTAGTTGAAGACATGAAGGAGGACACTGAGCAGATCACAGTGAGATCTGAAATGTGGGGCTGCCAGCATCATGATCACTACCTGACTGTGGATGAGAGTAGCCAGTGATGACAAATACTCAGAGTGGCAGGGCTGCACCTAAACTGTTACTTAAATTCAGTGTAGAGAGATTACCCTCGGGTGGGGGAGGGATGTTGACGTTTGTTAGGACAGTATTGAGGGAGTTGTGTAGAGAGAGTTCATTCAAGATTTGGAAGGGTGGTAGCCAGCCAACTCGCATTGTGGAGTGGAGCACAGAAAAGTATTGGAGAAGAATTGCTGGGAACTGTCCTGCAGGGTTCTGCAGATCACAGGCAAAGGAATAGACTGACACTGGAAGTCAGGTGGATTCACTCAAGGTATTAGTATGCCTCTCCTGCTAATTTATTTTATTTATTTTTATTTAATAATATTGTTATCCATTGTACAGTAAATGCAGCTCTTATGAGCGCATGAACAGCAGTTTTTTTGGTGGGTCATGATGCTTATTGCTTTGTCCTCCAGGAAGACCTAGTTGTTGGTTAATGAGGTGGGAAAAAAACACAACAGGGAACTGTACATACTACCTTCACTGTGCAGAAGGGTGGTGATCCACTCAATGTTTACCGTGGGAGCAGAAGTCAAACATTGAGAATTTGGACTGGAGAGTAATTTGGGAGGCATTTGTTAACAGTGCCAGCTGATGATGTGTATCAGTATAGCTGTGCACAACTTTCTGAGGTACAAGATTACAATCTGAGGTGTGATAATTCTCTTCATGAGACCGCAAGCTCATATGCAACCCCAAGCAGTACTAAGGACAGGGTATGGATGGTGGGGTGTTCAACAGAAAGCAGGCTAGGTGCAGGGGGTTCACATGGAAAAAGAAAGCCCTATTTGTGGATTAACACGTGAGCTGTGTGACCCTGAGCAAGTCACTAAACTTTCTTGTGCTCTTAGGCCATACCTGTAAACAAGGTTTCAGCTTAGTGTGTCTCTCCTGGTTAACAAAAAACAAAATTCCGTGCCTCATTTAACCACTAGATCATCAGGCATTTGAAGTGTTGTACTGTAGTGCAGTTTGCCAAGGAACAAGTCAGCTGGATTGCAAAACATTTTCTGCAAGTTAAAGTAAACAAAATGAACAAAATCATAGCCTAACATGTGTACTGATCAAATAATCCACGAGGTAATACATGGTGTTGATCATTCTGGTACAATAATTCAAAATGAAGAGGGAAAGAAGAACTAGTTAGCACTATAGAAATATATGTGGATCTCTGTCTCTGGCTCAAATGATGTCATCATGAGTCATCACTTAACACACTTGGCAGACATCTTAGGGAGAAACCATGCTGGCTTTTGAAAGTGAAAGGTTGATGTTTACATTTTTCAAAAGCTATGAAACTGCATTTATGTAATTTACATAAATGCAGTATTAGCATAAACGTAAACAGCAGCCTTTACTTTACCTCACAATGAAGCCAGATTTTGGAATTTGCAGTTTTAAAAAAACTGCTTGTTTAGGTACCCTTTAAGATAGTCGGCCCATCCCCCCTCAATCCACAGTACCACATAAAGCAGGCCCACCGTTCTCTTAGGCTGAAACCTTCACCTGGAGCACCACCAAGGCCTATAATAGTGAAATTTTTAAGCTTCTTGGAAAAGTAGCATGCGATAACCAAATCAAAAGAGCACCAGGCCATTTTGTGGGGTAACTCCAAATTAAGGATAGCACAAGATCTTCCCTTTGAAACACGTCAGAAGTGATCTGCATTTCACCTTACGGTCAGCAAGCTGATAGCTGCAGGAATACGTTTCAAGATGATTTACCCCGCCAAGTTACGGGTGGCAATCGATGGTGCATGGCTTTCCTATGAATCCCCTGAGCAGGCAGTCATGGATCCCGCCATCAAGTTACCCAACCTGTTCAAGACAGGATGAACTTTTACTGCAATTACCCGAGGGTTATTGATCCTTAATATTTGTGTGGGTTAACCATTTACCTGTTTGGAGAGTTCTTTTTCCCTTGCCCCTTTTGTTCTCCACGGGTGAGTCGCATAGGGTGGGCAGGCTGTTCCGAAGCCTAGTAGGCCTAATCTCGTCTCGGTGGAGCATCTGTGTGCTCCAGCAGGGGGGAGGGTAGGAACCTTTGTTCAGTGGGAGTTTCCACACGCTGTTATTAGGGATGGACGATCTGGTCCCATCAGATTTCAGGCCCCCCGTCACTTCCTTGATCTCTCGGGGTCGGAACTGCCCCGGGGATAGAGGATATGCCGTGAGTCAAGGGGGAGACTTGTGGGCTTTTACCCTCTCGACAACTGACCTAACTCTGCAGGCTGACCCTAAAGGACATTACCCGGAGTAACAGCCTCATCTTAAAGTAGGTTGGTTTGCTTAGGCTTGCAACATGGTTACTCTTTTCCTTTTAATGTCTGGGGAATTATGATCCTTCCAAATCTGCAATGTCCCCATTATTTTCCTTTGGCTATTCCAATTTTTGTTATACCAAGTTAGGGCTTACACTCGCTGTTTTTCAAGGGGGTTGGTGGAAGGGGGGCTTCGGGATGGAGCAAGCTCAGGGAGAGCTGCATAATGCACTAGGGAAGGGGGCGAAAGGCGCTTTTCTTGGGAGGCACGGTGATTATGGAGATCTCCGAATTTCTTTGACACACCTTCCAGAATTAGATTATAGTACACCATCTCAGATCTGGTATTTAGGTTTAGATTTAGCCTCTCATGGGAATGCTGCCTACTGAGTTTGGTCCTCGGAACCAGCTATAAAGAAGTCTAGAATCGCTCTCACAACCATCTGGGGACCCTTTGTATAAAGTTGGAGGGGTTTGTGGGTGGAAGGGGGTTTTATTGCTCAGAGGTCTTTCCCACTGATTACACTGTCTGAGCCTAAAGTAAGATGGTTAAAGTCATTTATATTTTCAACAAGCCACATATTTAATGAAGCTTATTGGGAAGGACGTTCTTCCTTTATTAGTATTCCTTTTCAGGGGTTGATTGGGGTAGGGGACGGGACTGAAGTGTGCCTTTTGGGGTTTCTTTTCAGTTAGCAGTACATGTATGTTTTCCTTTTAATAAGATAGATAATGACTTTGGTTCCAGTTAAAATTGCCACTTGGAATGTCAGAGGCATCAGAGACATGACAAAAAGATATCAGGTTCTCAATAATTGTACTCTTTTAAATACTGACATTCTTTTGATGCAGGAAACCCACCTCCTGGTCACTGAAACAAATGGGTTACACCGACAGGGTTTTTCCCAAATTTTTACTGCCTGTGGTTCGTCATCGAGTAGGGGGGTGGCAATTTTGATCAAAAGGCACATATTGTTTGTGGCAGAAGAGAGTATATCAGATCCGGAAGGTAGATATATAATAGTGAAAGGCTCACTCAATAATACTACTGTTGTGTTGGGCGCAATCTACGGTCCAGTCGAGGGAGATGCGGATTTCTTTATGGGCTTGGCTGATAAGCTGGGTGGATTTTTGCCCTCCATGCTAATTCTGGGTGGCGACTGGAATATTCTGCCGTCACAAGACCTTGACAGAACCTATCGGCCATTAAAACCCCATCCCCTCCACAACAAGCCCTAAGGGATTTTATGGAGTTATTGGGGCTATGTGATCCATGGCCCCTGCTTAATCCCTCTAGTCAGCTTTTTTCCTTCTACTCCCAGGTTCACCAGTCGTGGTCCAGATTAGATTACATTTTAATCAGTACCTCTCTTTTATCTGGCCTTCACCAGACAGGAATCGAACCAATTGTTATATCTGACCATTCAGTTGCATGGCTTTTGATTTCCCCCAATCCGAACCTTCAAGGGGACACTGCCTGGAAACTAAACACACAACTTCTAAAGGAGGAGCTAATAATTTTCCACCTTAATACGTTAATCTCCTCCTTTATAGATATCAACAAGGGCTCCACAATAAGGGAGGACTTAATATGGTGCTCTCTTAAGTGCTCTATCAGGGGGGAATTCATTAAACTAGCTTCCAAAAGGAAAAAGCAAAGAGAGGCAAGAGTAATTTCCTTGTCAAATCAAATAAGCGTTGTTGAAAGTACTCTATCTACATCCTCTTCTCCAAACTCCTTGGAAACCTTACTAAAGCTTAGGAATGAATATGCAGATCTGCTAAAAGAAAAGGCGGAATACGTCATCCTAAAAACTAAGGCTCAATACTTTGACAAAGGTGAGAAACCAGGTAGAATGCTAGCCCTCTGCCTACAGGAATTGGAAAATTCGAGGCTATTGCCCTCATTGCAAGCTCCAGATGGTTCCATTAAAACTTCCCCTCGAGACATTTCCCAGGTCTTTGAAACCTATTATAGAGCATTATACAGTAAATGTTCCTCTCAAGCTCCCCTTTCAAGTATAGAACAATATCTGGAAGGCCTTAATCTCCCATCCCTGCAAGCCCATCATTGTTCTGTTCTGTCTTCTCCAATTACCTTGGAGGAGGTAGAGGATGCAATTAAGGGATTTGCACAGGACAAGTTGCCAGGCCCTGATGGTTTTCCTTCCAATTTTTACAAAACTTTTTGTAAAGAACTAGCCCCCCTTCTCTTAAATTTATATGAATATATGTTCACCTATGACACTCTAGACCCCACCCTGCTGGAAGCTACGATAGTCCTAATCCTGAAACCAGATAAACTGCATAGGGAGGCTGCTAGCTACCAACCAATTTCGTTATTAAATTACGATATTAAAATCTTAACAAAAATCTTATCTCTTAGGATCAAAAGGATTTGGTCTTATCTGCTGAGCCCTGAGCAGGTGGGGTTTGTGCAAGGACAATCTTGAGCCAACCATATGCAAACTCTTTCACATATCTTCCATGCTGCTCAGACCTCTCAGATCCCCATGGCCTTAATCTCATTAGATGCAGAAAAGGCCTTTGACAGAGTAAATTGGGATTTTCTTTGAGCAACACTTAAGAAATTGGGTTTCCCGGCAACTTTCATTCAATGGATACAGACAGTATATAAAGCTCCTACTGCAAAAAATTATTGTAATGGGGTTTTCTCTTCTCAGTTCTCTCTGTTCACTGGCACCAGGCAAGGTTGTCCCCTGTCTCCCTTTTTATTTAATTTATACCTGGAACCCCTTTTACTCAACATTAAGCGTTAGTCCCAGGTTATAGGTTGCTCAGTGTATCAACAGACTTTGACCCTTTCAGTGTATGTGGATGACATTCTCCTCCATTTGGCCTATCCAGATGTTTCGCTAACACACGCCCTACAAATTATTAAGCAGTTTGGACTTGTATCTAATTATAAATTAAACTTATCAAAAACAGTAATATTTCCTTTAAATGCCCTCACTCACCAAGCTAACTTCACTCATTTTGGTATGAAGTGGTCTCCTCACTCAATTAAATATTTAGGTATACATCTCACTAAAGACCCAGAGGCCCTCAAGAAACTCAATCTGGACGATTTAGTGATGAATATCCAACAGGATCTCCAAAGATGGGTAAAGCTTCCTCTTTCGTTATGGGGCCGTATTAGCATTATTAAAATGAATGTTCTACCCCGCCTCTTTTATCCTTTAAATTTACTGAATTTATGACTTCCAATGTCCTATTTCCAGCAGCTTCACTCTGCCATCTCCAAATTTATCTGGCAGGGCAGACATCCTAGACATTCTTTTCTGAAACTTAGCCTTCCCAAAGAACTGGGTGGACTCCGTCTCCCCAACTTTACTTTATACTACTGGGTGAGCCACTTGTCTACACTGGGGAGATGGTTCTCGGCTACAGCTAATGAGCATCTTCCTATTTGGTAACAGCTGGAAAGGCGGCTTCTGGACTTGCATAATCTCAATCTGTCCAGGATATTTTTTTCTACATTTTCTGCATTACCAACCCTAATACAAAATTCGGTTGTTGGTGCCTCAATAAAAGTTTTAACCCAATGTTGGAATTTTTTCAACATTTCACCTAAAAGAGATACTGTGCAATCCCTTATTCTAAACCCTAATATCAAAATAGGGGGAATCACTGCTTTCCCCGGATTGGCTTCCCCAGTTACAAGGTGCCCTAGTGGAAAATCTGTTCTCTCAGGTTGCTCTCCTCTCTTCCCCCAAAATAATAGCTAAATTTAATATCCCTCAGAAATACATATTTAAGGTTTTCCAGCTGAAACATCTTCTGGTTCCATCTTTGGAACTACATTTAAGCAGTCTCAGGTTAGGCCCTTCCTAGACCAGATACAGGATTACGCAAACAAGCCCCATGGAATTTCAATGACCTATTCCTTTCTCCTGGGAATTAAATTCCCTAATGCCCTTCCAGGATCCAAAATATGGGCTTCTCTTCTGCCGGACACTACTCTGGTATGGAGTCGGATCTGGAAAGACATGCACAGATACCTTACTCAAGATAGGCACAGACTTATTCAGTATCATATACTAAATAACCTGTACTATACACCAGTCAAGCTAGCCAAATTGGGTAGGCTTCCGGCAGCTGTATGTACTAGGTGTGGTAAATCTGAAGGGAACCTGATACATATATTCTGGCATTGTGATAAGGTGGCACTGCTGTGGGACACAATTCAATCCAATCTAGATCCTTTACTAGGATAGGATGAATTGTTTACCATAGAGATATGTATCCTAGGGATGTTCTCCAATATTAGGGTCCAGGAACATAGATTCCACATGGCTTTAATTTCTATTGTTGTCAAAAGATTGGCTCTCAAGCACTGGATGGACCAATTGGTTATATCATATGCTGAATGGTTGAAGGAAGTATCACTCTGTTTCAGTACCGACAGACTGATAGCCTGCTCCCGGAATCGTATGGACTCATTTAATTATAAATGGGGTAAATGATATGCTTTATATTTGAATTAAGATCCATGTAATGCATGCCTCTGTTTGTTTCTGTTTGTCTTACCTATTTTTTGGTACTCTGTAACTGCTTGTGTCATAATTTCTCATTATTTCCCTGTCATGTTGAGTCAATAAGGTAAACTCCAGGGAAGGAGGGAGGGTCAGGTAGTGAGACAGGGTGGGGTGGGTGGAGGGGAGGGGTTTCATAGGAGTATTGGTATTGTTATTTTGGTTATATCTGATCCAGAAACAGTCTGGTATCTTGTTATTACTTTCCTACATTGGTTATTATTTGCGTTTTGTTAATTTTCCTTATTGTTCTGTAGTTTTGTGTTTTGCTATAAAATCAATAAAGATGTTGAATTTCAAAAAAAAGCTTGCATGGGATAGGCACAAAGAAATCCTGGTAGGAGAGTGGAGAGGGAGAAGTAGCTGGAGATCATGTAGGGGCTGCAGTGACATTATAGATAGGGAAAAAATGGGCAGACTGGATGGGCCAAGTGGTCCTTATCAGTAACCCGTGAAGTGGGCGCATGAAGAAGGGTGCTGCCCATTATGGTGACACCTTCCTCGTGCAATCCACTCACGGTGACCAATGAGTAGGGTGACCGGATGAGGGGGTGGGCAAACTAGGCGACAGGATGTCACTATACGTACGCGTGCTGGGGGTGGAAGTGAGCATGGCGAGCGTGGGCTGGGGAGGTGGAGAGGCTGTAGGGAGTGGTGCTGCAGTCATCAGTCAAGCTGCGGCATAGCGTCGGGGATTGGGCAATGGCTGGGGTGGCTGAGGTACTGGGTTCGGGTCCGGGCGCTGGTGCGATTTTTATTGCACCCGGCCTGAACTTTTTTGTTTTTACTACTTTCACCCCCCTGACGTGCACCACCCCTGGAGTTGAGAATCTTTAAGTAGGGGTGTGGGCGAAGCCCCGCGAGGAACTGTGGGAAAGTAGTAAAAAATATGTCCCTGGTGCTATTGTGCTGGTGTACCAGCATTGTCAGAGTGCCGAAAATGTGTTTGGCACTCGGACTGAGCCATAACGGTGATCGCCTTTAGGCGTTCACCATTATCACATAGACCCGTCGTTATCTGCCAATAGATTCTATGGTTCTGTGAGTAGATAAATTAGAGTATTATTTAATCAATTACTAAAACATGTGAAAATTCTTGACCTGTAGCATACAATTGCTTATTATAATAAGCATTTGTCAATGCTGAATGTTGTCTCGCTGGCATTGGCATTGGTAGTGCAGGAGTTAGAGACGTATAATAGGAGTGGCAGTGAAGTATTGAACTGACCCGAACCCCACACCCACCCTGCAGAGACTGACAGGCATTGGGGTGTGCCTTTGGGTCGTCAGCTATAACGCTCATGCCATTTTACCTCAACCTACCCTGTAGTAGTGTGCTTTGGGGTCCTTGGGCATTATACTTACCCCATTCCATAAGGAAATATGCTGAAGTGGGTGCAGTATAGGGGAATGGGGTGAACTTTGTGGCTGAACACTCCAAGGCACACCTCGATGCCTCTCAGTGGCTGCAGGGTGGGGGTGGGTGTGGAATGGTGGAAGCATTACAGCTGATGATCCCAAGTCACACCTCTGATGCTTGTCAGTCTCTACAGGGTGGGGTGTAACACTTGAAAACCCTAATGCCATAGGCGTGTGTTGGTATTTTCACTCCAAATTATCAACATGGGCTTTTTATGACCTCACCTCATGAAGAGCGGCAGGATCAGTTTGTTAGCCGAAAGGTGATTTTGCTCAGCGACTGTGCCATTTGGTGTCACAGGTACGTAAACACGTTTTGGGCAGGATGTGAAAAATGACAACTGTATTGTTCATGGGGAAGTGTAAAAAAATGGCAATGTTGAAAATCTGGAGTGAATATATGAAAAATTGGTGAAGTCAACGCACATCCGTAACCCAATTATTTTTGAGTTTTTTTTAAACCACATTTTCAACATAGGCATTTTGGGACCTCCCCTCATGAACAGTGGCACTGTGATTTTCTTAATCTGTCCCAAAAGTTGATCTCCCACAGCGACCATGCCATTGTATGCCGCAGGTACGAACACACATTTCAGGCAGGATGCAAAAAATGACAGCTGTACTGTTCATAAGGAGGTGTGAAAAAATGCCAGTATTGAAAATCTGGCATGAAAATATTGCAAATTTGCAAACTTACAAGGGTGCGTGGAAACTGCACAACACATGCTTGTAACACAGTCATTTTATGTACTTTCATCACCAAATTTTCAACATAGGCATTTTAGGACCTCTGCTCATGAACAGTGTCACTGTCATTTTGTCAAACTGTCCCAAAAACTGATTTCGCACAGTGACCGCACTATTCTGCGCTGGACATGCAAAAACACATTTCAGCCAGGATATGTAAAATGACAGCTGTACTGTTCATAAGGAGGTGTGGAAAAATGGCAATGTTGAAAATCTGGAGTGAAAATATTACAAATTCACAAAGTTATGAGCGTGCATGGAAACAGCGCAATGCACGCTCGTAATACAGCCATTTTTTTGATTTTTGTCACCAAATTTGCAACATAGGCTTTTTGAGAGCCCCCCTCATGAACAGTGGCACTATTATTTTGTTAACTGGTACCGAACGGTGATTCCACACAGTGCCTGCGAAATCACCTTTCAGGACCGAATAACGCCATGACAGTGACTAAATTCATGAGGAGGGTTCTCAATAACCCCATGTTGAAAATTTGGTGCCAAAATTCCCAAAAATGGCTGAGATAAACACCAATGTTGAAAAAAACCCTATTTATGCCATTATACAGCTTACCAGCATTTCTTCAGTACATGGTCGGCTTTGAAGAATGCAGGTGTGTTCCCGGTCCACCGAAGATCATCGTGCCAGGCTCCAGAGGTAAGTATGGGGTGAGGGGGCTGTAGGTAGGTGGGGTACACAGAGGGTGGGTGCAGGTTGAGGGAGGGAGCAGGACAGACTGCGAGGGACTGTTTTCTGATTTACAGGTTTAAAAAAAAAAACACATCACGGGACAGGTTTTTTTTTTTTTTACAAGGGCATTCGACATGCTGGGGTGGGCTCCCAGTGTGCCACCTGCATGTTCTGGGGGTGCTGTAGCCAATGGGGATTGGGCACTCCGTTGGCACATACCAAGCCAAAGAGGGACAAAGCAGAGGTTTGGGCACCCCTCATACCCCACAACAAATGGGGACATTATGCCAATGGGAGTGGGCTCCCTGTTGGCAAATTAAACTGGGAAGGGGACTAAGCCAATGATTTGGCCCCCATTGGCAATGAAAGACTGTTGGGGGGGCGCATGATGCCGGGGGGGACTGGGCACCTCCTCGGCACACACATGAAATGGGAGGCAGAGGGCATTATACTGAAGGGGAGTAGGCTCCCTCGTTGGCAAAAGAAGTGGGTTGGGGCATGCCGACAGGGTGATTGGGCACCCCTGAAGTCAGCGCTCTGCATGGCGGAAGTCAATGCCAGCATGTTTATTGAATTGCTTCACCGGGCAAAGGCATGCCACTGCATGACAAGCTTGGCTCTTATTGCAGCGGACCTTTTCTTAGATCTGGTGGCCAGTTTATGTGTTGCTGGGGTCAGTACCTGCAGCTGCCTTATTGGGGAGTGAGGGACACGCCTACTGATGCATGCCCTGCATTTGCCCACAGTGACCGCAACTCCAAATCTACTACTACTACTGCAATATGTTGGCTGACGTTCAAGCATGAGCCAACATAAAAATGGGTTAATTTGCTGTCTTTGGAAGACAGGCATCTACTGCACTGTCTTTTCTTAATACATAAATCTTTAAACATATATCCTGCCATATTAAGTATTTCTCTTTCAATCAGTTAATGATTTTTTTTTATTTTGTTAACCGGGTAATGAAGCATTGAGCCACATGGCCCTTTTACAGGCTTGACCCAGATGTTATGTCAATACATACAATACAATACAATAAAGAATAAGTATTACATTGACAACAAAATAAGCTTAAAAAATTATAAACAATAAACAAACACAGTTAACATTTACGGACATCAAGATAAAACCAAGAGTGAAACATATGAGTTAATACCAACTCTGTAAAAGTAAATGCTTACTTATATCAAATTCTGATTCACAGACTCCTTATTGGTAAACATATCATCTATAGTTGCACTGTACCTCAGAGCTGAGTAGCCTTTTTTATAACATTTTAAAATGATGACCATTCTGCACATTTTATAAATGGTCAGGCAGACTGTTCCAGTTTTTTATTGCTACTTGTTTAAAAGCTCTTTGTTTTTTAGCTGTTTTTCATATTGGAATTTTCAAAGTTACTGTGTCATTTGATCTTAGAGCTTTCAAATTCTGTTTTTGTTCAAAAAATGTAGCAAGAGGATTTTCTGATGAAATGTGCAATAGTTAATGAACAAAACAAGACATACATATGTAATCTGTCCCTTAATTCCAAGAGGAAGCAGTTTAATCTATTGTATAATGTGCAATGATATTCTCTCGGTTTAGCTCTTAGAGCAAATCTGCAAATTGTGTTGTACAGTTATGTATGTTGTTTAATTATTGTTTTCTGCAGGAAATGGAAGCACTGAAAGGGAATGCCCCCTCAGCCTTTTATTCTCTTTCCCTGTGTAGTTTGTAGGCATGCACAATGATTGCCTCTATTGTAGGGTTTCTCAAATGGTGAGGCCAGCCTCCTTGGGGAAGCTGCAGCCTGTTTCAGGGGAGGCTCAAGCATGTCTGAAACAGTAGTATATTTGAATTTTGAGTTTTATTTGTTGCGTGAAGGGATGAGATAAACTGAAAAAGGATAATAGTGGGTGAATTGATGTATTTATTTGCATGTCAATGACCAGGAGAGGTACACTGAGCTGAGACTCAATTCAGATGTACTCAGTGAAAGGTAGGGACAGAATACAATTCAAAAGATAACAACAGAACAATTAAGTAATACAAAATGAACAATAGTGCAAACAAATAGGAACAATGAACAAATAATGGGAAGTAACAATTGACCAATTAGACTGATGGCAGAAAAGCCCAAATACAAATGGTTAAGCAGCAAGACCACGAAGGAGCAAGGATCCCTGAGAAGTTGCTTCAGAACAGGGTGAGAAGGGGAGAGGCAGATGTGGGTAGGAAGGCTATTCCAGATAGAGGGGAAACAGAAAGAGAAAGCAGTCTGACCCATGAAGGTATTGCAATAAGGGGTAACAGTGGATCGACAGCCAAAAAGTGGAGCAAGTAAACAGCCTGGGGTGGGGGGGGGGTTAGAGTTGGGTTTACAATAAGATGAATAAAAATTAGAGCTGACTACTCAAAGAAGTTTCACTCTATTCCTTATGTACTGTGCAAAGTATTCAATTTTTCTGTGAGGAGGCCCAAGATTATGCCAATATTTAGGGGAGGCTCAAGATCTTTTTCATGGCTTAAGGAAGGCTGACTGTGGCAAAGTCTGAGAACTAATGCTCTGTTGCAGCCTCCTAATTTCATCAGGATTTAAATGTAAATGAAGGTACTTAAATCTGGTATGAAAAGATGCTTGAATCCATTGCAAAGGTCATGACTCAACTCATGTAAGGCATCCTAGAATTTATGTTTTGGTGCTAAAGGCTGTAGTAGTTACACCGTGTCAGTCAGTGCTGTTGCTGTCCTCTGCAGTTCTTATGTTGTTGTCTTATGCCAGCCATGAAATGTTTCAAGGCTTAGTAAGTGCCCTGCTGTTTTTGTCATTTAAAGTGTATCTGAGTTAGAAAAAAGATGCTTTTAGAGAATACAGGGGGCCCGATTTTCAAAACATCGGGAATGACGCAAGGTGCTAGCATCAAAGAGAAATGGAGCAAGGGGTTCAATGTGCCACACCTTGTGCCATGACCATTCCCAATTTTAGAACACAGCACATGCCACTTGAGGGATCATCTGTGCTAGCTGAGCTTGCACCATCCTTGTGACAGATGCACCGGTGAGCATTGGTGATAGTAGGCTTGTGCCGAGGCAGCACTGCAGTATCCTCTACACTGGGAATTTGCAAACCCCCAAAGAAAGTAAAGTCCATTGCTGTTAGACCAGCCTGGAGCTGGTCTCACAGCCTGTGCATCACCCCTAGAGCCATTGCTGGGTGGGGGGGTGAACCTGTGCCCCTTGTTGAAAGTGCCTATACAGCCCCCAACATCAGACAGATCACCGGAAGAGCGGTCAGCGATGTGTGGCAAGTATGTGCCCTCAGGGTCCCCCCACCATGGTGCTAGTCATCCAAGTGCCCCCCCCCCCCCATTGACATGCACTTTGCAGTGGTGGCCATGCACCATCCCCATCAAGGGCTGGTGCCACCCTCCTCCCTCATCCCGACCCATACAACTCTCTGCAAACCCTGTCCTGTCCACTGCAACCCCACCTGGTGACCAGCTGGCAGGACTCAATCACTGGCTGCTGCTGCCGCAAGACTGTTCTGAAGTTTGTGGCATTCCCCTCCCATGTGCCATTTGTTCAGCACAAAGGATGGCTTATGGGAAACTCAAGGACTTTGACGCTGGGACACAGGTTCTTTCAAAATGTGGCAGAGGGTCCCTGGCACACCTGAGTTTGCTGCAGTCAGGGGTTCAGCACAGGGTGTGGTGATCTAAGGGGAGCTTTTAAAACTGGTCACAGGGACTTCACAAGACATGTAACAGAACTGAATGACAGTATAACTCCTGCTAGCTTTTGCATGTATGCATCATCAACTCCCATTACAACTTGCATGAGTGGGGTCATGACCTTTGGAATAGAGACAAACAGATCTTCACATAAGGGCAAAACAGAGTGAAGCAACCTCATTTATATTTAAATTAGGATGACATTAAGGGGATGCAAGAGAGGAAATCAGTGTTGATGACTGAAAATCTCACAGATATACAGAAAATAAGCTGAGGGGACTTTTCATTTAGTATCATAGGATTGTTTCCTGGCATAGAACTTTTCTATTTACAAATTTCTACAAGTTAAAAAGTATAACTCTAGGCACTTTATGGGTAGTAAGCAGCTGGGTGTGGAGTGAGGTTTTTCATAATGAAACAGCAAGTTGCTTTAGTGGCAGGATCTGTGACTCATTAAAAAATCACTCTCGAGATCCAAATGTTGTCGGTTCAACCCCTTGATGGGAATATGGACTGGCCATATGTGCTTTCCCATAAATTATTTTATAAACCTTTTATTAAAATATTTCACTGGGAATTGATAAATTCTTGTTTCTTGTACATTATGGGGTAGAACTGAAAATTGAAATCATCAATCGTAAAATAGACATTAAACTACTGTATATTAACACACGTTAGATATTAAGATAGATAGTCACACATATATTTCAAGTGATCTTCCTTCAACATGAACCTACATTAGTAGCTGAACTGGGGAGATTATTCCATGGTGTCAAAGCTCTATAAGAAAATGAAGCATGGCCCAATGCTTAAGTGATTGATTTTGTCTTTTTATGCTCTACATACAGAAAAAGAAGCAAAGCAGTGAAGTAGGACAAACAAATGCACTGTTTCATTTTAAAAGGACACTGTCAGTTTTGCATTTAATGTCTGATCATCAGTGACCAGTTTGCCTCTAGGTACAGACTTGACAAACTAAGTCTATGGAATGCCCCAATATATAAAATAATTCATCAGTAATACCTTTTGTGTCATTTTTTATCATGTTCAGACTAAGCGGTCCGTGCAAATTCAGCCACCGCCCACAAGCATATCCCCACCTTGAATACATATTTGGCCACAACTCATGCAAGAAGCTTGAAAACCTTTTTCCAGGGGTACTGAATGAAGGATATAATCCTGTAGAGTACAGGATGCTGAATTACAGTTTTAAGTTCACTAAGTAAAATGAGCACTGATAGTGCTACTAAATAATGAGGGCTACACACTAATGGGCAGGGATAATGTGCCAAAGGTGTGAATCCCACCCACAGAGCTCCACATTCATTGATAGATGGATACACAGTGGCTGTATTCACAGACACCAGTCACTGCAGCCCAACCCCCCATCCCCAGCGTGCAGGTATGCAGTGAGCTGTTCCACAGATATGGGCATGCATCCAATGGGATGCCCAGACCCAGTATACCACAGGATCACTTGCACCCATGGGGCACCAAATATGGCAGGCAGCACGCTGTGCACCAGCAGCACAGGGGCAGGCAGGTGCCCAGTTGGCCACCCCCAGCCCACCATGAGGTCCCCGAGGGTTATGGTGGCATGTTGGGGGGGGTCTGCTTGGCCCCGACATCTCCACCTCAGCCAGGAGTCATATCCTGGGCATTTCCCAGCATAGCTGAATGTGGAGGTATATATGCATAACGTGTTTGCAATTTTTACTGTTATATTTAAATTTGTAAAGGAATTCTTGTTGTCGAACAAATAAACTTGAACTTGATGAGCAGTCAGTCAGTTGTTACTATAGGAGGGCATCATCATTTCATTCATAACTTGGGATGGAAGACAAGCACGTACTGGCTGAGGCACTCCTCTTTTTTCTTGACAGAAAAAAACTAATTTAAAATATTAAAAAATAGTACATTTTGGTAAAACTGGAAAATGTTACCAGCAAATGAAACTTGAAGATGTCTGGAATCTTTTACAGTTTAAAGGGACACTGTCATACCCCCCCCCATGCCCAGCACACTGCACCTTTGTGAATGGCATAGGTAGCAGGCACACCTACATCACTCCCCGGTATGGCCCCCCGTGGAGTTCCACAGCTGGTCAGCGGATTGGGTGCATACAGGATGCATGTCCTGTTTATGCATTTTGCGTCGGGGGCACAATGGGTATGGGGTGCCTACACATCGGACAAACGTGGTGCGTATGCTTTTATTTTTTTCATGCATAGCACCCATGGGTAATAAGTAAGTTTGAAAAACAGAGCCAAGATCCTACATGTGCACATCAGCACTGATGACCAGAAGCTGAAAAGCAAACCTGACAGTGTCCCTTTAAACTGTAAAAGATTCCAGACATCTTCGAGTTTCATTTGCTGGTAACATTTTCCAGTTTTACCAAAACATACTGTTTTTTTAATATTTTAAATTAGTTTTTTTCTGTCAAGAAAAAAGAGGAGTGCCTCAGTCAGTACGTGCTTGTCTTCCATCCCAAGTTATGAATGAAATAATGATGCCCTCCTATAGTAACACCTGACTGACTGCTTGTCAAGTTCAAGTTTATTTGTTCGCCAACAAGAATTCCTTTACAAATTTAAATATAACCGTAAAAATTGCAAACACATTATGCATATATACCTCCACATTCAGTTCTAGCTATACATAATCAGTGCTGTCTAATCTGTTGCCAGATAGATAGGTCAACATGTAAATGACTAAGAGGGAACAGGGCAGCAAGAACATTAATAACAGGCTTCAAGAATGCATGGGATGGGCATAAGGCAACCTTAGAGATAGGGAAAGGGGGGGGGCACCACAGATTAAGTAGAGTCTGCAGTGTTATAGTAGGTGGGGAAAATGGGCAGACTAGGTGGACCAAGTGGTCCTTATCTGCCATCAATATCTCTGTTTCTCTGTTTTTGTGTAGTAGGATGTGGAGGTTGAGAGCATTAGCTGATGCTTCTGTCTAATGGTATATAAATTAATCATAATCAAAGGTTTGGGGTCTGGTTACCAACATCCCAATATTACTTTCTGGCTCAATAATCTCTGTAAATAAGTAAAACAGACAGGTGACACACCATTTGGATATTCTCTTTATTGAACCCCATAAGCCATCAGTACCACATTTTGTGGTAGACCCCAGAGTCAGTTGAAAAACCAATTATGACTGACTTACAACCCATTATGACTGATTTTTTCAACCAGTTTAAAATTTATGACTGCAACTGAATAAAGAAAATTCAACTAATCTTTTTAACTTCCGCCATTCTGCTCTCAAAACCGAACCTCCTACAGAAGCAGTTGGCCCACTCTGAATAATACAGTATTCAGGTGTTAAGTTACCCACATCCCCATGGGTCCCCTCTCTATGTGGACCCTATTACAACTGCATGCACCGCAGACCCCAGAGCAAAGCCCTCCTTACTCTATGCTGCAAAACTGGCTGAGAACCAAGACCTCATTGCAAACAAGATACCAGGGTAAAGAACAGTAAAGAAAACAATACCTTAGGCCAAACATATATAAACACCCAGTCCCTTGGGGTTACTAGAATCTCATCAGTATTAGACCAGGTAGGGTCTCTGGGCAGCTTGCAGATGATTTTTTAGAAATCCTCTGCACACGGCTCATTGTTTACTTAGCTAGGCTAGGTAGAAAATAAGGGGTGTCATTTAGAACTCTTGCCACAGCATAACCCTTTTCCAGCTGCAGGAGAGGGAGTTTAGAATCTTGGGTTCAGTTGGTCAGTGTGCAGTGTCCAGAGTAGAGCTTTGAGTGTAGAGGTGCCTGCCAGCTTCCCTTAGGCTGGGTGAAGGACTGCTGGTAATTTTTCTCACCCTAGAGAGTGAGACAATAGCCTTTCTACAGAAAGTGATGGAGACCTGTGTCACTGGGACCCCAGTGAGTAATTTTGTTTGTGAAAGTAAAATGGGACTGAGAAATCAATAGGTCCAAGGGGCAATCCGCTGAGGGACTAGAAGATTGTACAGCTACCCAGAGCAGGAACTGAGAGTTCATGACAAAAAGCTAAGGCTTTAAGGGAAGAAAAGGTTTTTCTTCATTCAGTCCTGATGTCTGTAACAGAGGGGCAAACAATGAGTACAGTTATATGGGCGTGTCCTAAGGGAGTCGCCTGGTGGTATATGTGCCCAAGACAAGGCTAGATTATACCACTCAGGACGCTAGTGTCACCACAAAGATGTGCTGAATGTAAATGTAAATGTATTTTCCCTTTGTGGAGGCCTTTAGCAATCCAGGTGGGGTTGAAGGATCCAATGTGGGTCCTGAAAGGAATGGCAGAGGCTGGCTTGGGGCAGGGTGGGCAGATCCTCACCTGGAGCCCAGATCAGGGCTAACTGGTTACCTGAATGGCACAGTTTGCCCTGCAGGTGTTAACATAACCCATCTCATCAGGAGGATTCTGAATTTAAAGTGTGTGGCAACCCCACATCACAGACACTTAGAGAAAAGAAAACCTAGAGATCCCTAGACAGAGGGATGGACATTTTGTTCTGTAGAGAAGTAGATGTGTCCAGCTGCCCAGGGCAGGCATTCTTGCCCATCTGCCCCTAAAACCTTAAAAGGCTGCATCCAATCATCCCTCAGTTTTACTTTCTCTCTATCTTTACTTGGCCCTCTGCTGCTTGGGGCTTCTACCCATGTACTTTTCTCTTCTGTTCTTAACCTATACACGTTGCACTTTCCTTTTGTTGATTGCACATTATGCCTTAGGGAAATATGTATGTATTTTGATGCCATTGCACACTCTATGCCCTATTTATATATGTATGTATTTCATATATAATTTTGTATCCATACTGTATAACCTGTGCAGTATTATGTTTTTGTTTATACTGTCATGGCTTTGTAATATCTGTGTTGTATTGTACCAGTGTTGTTTTTCGCTGCCCAGGTCTACTTTGTGAATGGGTTCACTCAGTGGTGCTTCACCTGGTAAAATAAAGATTAATTGATGTGTGAAATACCAATACTCCCTATTTTGGAGAAAGCAAAGTGTTCTTGATGCAAAGTTCTGTGTTCTGTAATAACAGTATCCAAACTTGGGGTACCACCCAGTTTCTGCATACCATCTGTAGAAATAAAGCCATATGATACAACCCCAATTTTCTGATATTGGACATACCACCCTGGAGTCTGTGTAAAATGTTTATGGGGTCCCCTCAATTAGGAGACACAGCATAGCCATGGCACCTCTCTCCCAGAACTCGGAGTAAATATAAATGTTTTTTTGCACTCTAACCCCCGACCTCTTAGATACTGTGCCAAGTATTTACCCCAATGCCAGAGGTGATACTAATTTTTTGCCAACTTGTGGTTTGTTATCTTGTCTGTGTACACAAGTTAGGGGGTCCTGGTTGCAAGATGCCGCGCTTGGCCGGGGTAAGGGCTGCACACATTCAAGCCACAGTTTTCAGTCCACAGGTATCAGTTTTTATTTTCTCCACCCCACAGTGTTTTTGTTTATGGTTCTCTCTTCCTACTCGGACAAGCTGCTGTTACAAACATACATACAAAAATATGTACGAACATACAAAATTGGCATCAGATCTCTATCATGCCACAAAATGATGGCTGCTGTTTCAGCTCCACCGAGAGGGGACCATAACACACTTAAAAATAACAAAAAGCAATAACAATGGCCAAACTTGTTCAAAACTAGGAATAAAGTGCACAGGGGTCAACTGCAAACATCTTCACTTCAGGAAATATTATTGATGAAGATCATATAACTGCTGCTATCCCCAAATGTTTAAGACCAGACAACCAGTCTATCTGCAGTGCATATGCTGGCCTGGTTTACATGCAAACACACACCATACTGCAGTACTAGTCCAAGACACACTGTATGAGCAGACACATTCAGAAGTGCCTTTGACAGTATTGTGTACTGGTAAGTAATTAAAACCTCCTGCAATTGGAGCCACATTACTGCCTTCAATGCCAATACATTTATAGTACTCATCAAGCAGGATTTGTGTTTATTGTATTCACTAACCATGGTTCATCCACTTCTGCCTTGCTCCCCAACTTCCTTATTCCCCTTCTTAATGTCCAGCATTTTTCCCACTGTTTGCACTTTGCAGCAGCATATTAATTGATTTGTTTATAATGACAGCTGATGTTATGTCACGGTTAACTTTCTAACTCAGCCACACAGAGTATATTTTAAGTTATCAGCCTACATCAGAAAAATCACTTTTACCAACTTGTGTACCATAACCCTAATGCAGTGCATCATATTCACAAGGACAAACATTACAGGAGATTTTCTATTGTTGCTCCTTGTACACAGTGGCTTAAGGAAACAGCTTTCTATTTGTAACTCTGCATGCCTTTTGCTTATGGCAGAATACGCATCCAGAAACATAAAAAACACAAAACAATAATATCCCCCACCCCTTTCAAAAATCAATTAGCAGAGCCCAGACTGTAAGAAGAAAACAGCAGGCATGCACTGCTAACACTTGACATGAGTGAAATCGTACATTCTCGCTGCTGGTCTCTCCCCCGTCCCTCTCCTCTCCCCCCGTCCCTCTCCTCTCCTCTCCTCTCCTCTCTCTCTCTCTCTCTCCTCCCTTCCTCCTCTCCCCTCTCCAATCTCGGCAGTATTAAGTAACATTTCTAGCCTGGATAGCCAAAGTTCATTCTCTACAGAAAAACTCCAATATCAATCTCTGCCATTTTAGTACAGTTTTTCTGGATCAAACCATCTATAGTCTTTAGTGATTTCACTGCCGCACCTTTGCAAGTTTGGTCTGTCACTTCTTCACAACCCCACCCTCCACCTCACCCAGCCCCATATGGGAGACTCTACCCAAAAAAGCAGGGGGGGCTTAGATTATTAAAAAGTCATTATTGATTGATCAAGAACAATAACATAACTCAATGAAAACTAGAATTGCATGCAGACCCCCCTTTACAGTCCAAGCAGCAAGGTTTCTTGCAGAAATATATATATATATTTTACCAGGAGAGACACACTAAGCTAAAAACTTGTTTACAGGTGCAACCTGGGAGCACAAGGAAGTTAAGTGACTTGCTTAGGGTCACACAATATGCAACTGGGGGCTGTGGGATTCAAATCCAGGTCTGCAAGTTTGCAGCTCAGAGCCTTAAACCACTGCGCTATACTGCCTCCTAAATATTGACAGTCCTGAGGGCAAGTAAAAGGAAAAATGACATTAAAGGGGAACTCCAAGTTATTCAAACTCCCCATCCCCATTAGGCTTTTCACAAATAAAAAAAAACTGCAAGTGCTTGCACTTTATATTATATTCGTAAATTCCGCTATTAGATAACATGGCGGATACATCGCTGTACCATCTCATGTTAGGGCACAGTACTGCACTGCTCACTTGTGGTGCTGTACCACGCTCTAACATGAGACGGCACCTCACTGCACTTGCTATGTTACCTGATGATGGAGTTTACGAATATAAAGTAAGTGCAAACACTTATGATTTTTTTTTTATCTGCGAAAAGCCTAACCAGGTGGTGAGGCTTATGGGTGGTGGGGAGTTTGACTAAATTGGAGTTCCCCTTTAAAAATGTATGCAACTGGCTACGTTGATGGACCCTTGAAAACAAATACAAGCATTTGACCCATTGGAAGATGTTTGGTGGAAACATAGATCTGTACAGAATGAATGGACTACATGTAAACAGGAAGGAAAGTATTATATTCAATTCAATAAAGCTTATTCATATAATTATGAACATGAAAGATGTCTCTATCTCCATTAAGCAAGCAGCTCATTTTCAAGGAGGTCCCATTATGCTTAAAAAGTACTTGCCTATACAAAGAAAAAGAAATAAATTTAACAATTCAAACAATGGTTCACAAAGTACAATGTCGGGAGTACAAAAACAGCGGTAGGATTCTGGGAAACAAGCTAAAAAGACAAAGAACCTCAGCACAAAAGCACTGAGGCAAGGGTTACCCAGAAAGGGCATTGGCACATTTTGTGGAAGGCATCAGACTTGTCCAGTGAGAAAGCCTCTGTCGTTCTCCATCTCTGGACAAGCAATCTCTAGTTAATATTGCCCACTTCAAGAGGGGGTGATTTTTGGCTACTGTCATATGTGATATGCCCAGCAGGATGAAAAGGGGGGGGGGGTCAAAGACTATTTCAGGTGTTTAAATGTTCATCAAAGTAACATTTAAACTGTCCACTGAAGACTGCCATTCCCCTCCAGGATGGATGCAGATCATCACCCCTGTATAGGCCCTTATGCTATCTGATCTTGTATATTTAGGAAACGGGATTGAAAATTAAATAAATCTTTAAACTGAAATATAAGAGAGCTTAGTGTACACAAACAAACAAAAAGAAGAAAAAATAAAGAATCAAAACAATACGAAAGTGGAAAAATATAGTAAAAGGAAACTTAAGGCATTAATCATAAATACTAGAAGCCTTGACATTCTCAGAAAGATGGAACTGGAAATCACATTGTATACAAACGACATTGATATAGCAGCAGTGTCCAAGACATTGTGGAGTGAAGATACGATATGGGGAAAACAAATAAATGGCTACAGACTATATAATAATAACAGGCATGGAGAAAAGGTTGGAGGGTGGTAATGTACATAAAATCAAATCAAATCAAAAAACGTAATTTAACCAGGCTTGACAACATTGAGCGAGCTCATTTTCAAGATGCTCCTGGAAATAAAATATACACAGAGATACATCCAATCATGACAGATGCACAATATTACAGAGAAGGAGAACATTATAAGTTGGTTTAAAAGAACAGCACAAACATCCTAAAACTTAATAAGGTATTACAAACATCACATAAAAGTTCTACCATTAGCTTTATCTTAAGTATATATAAGAGGGTAGGGGAGGCATGGAAGGGATGGGTAGGGTGTAGGAGCAGGCAGGAGGCAGATGAGGAAAGATAGGGGAGGGGAGAAGGTAGGAAAGGAGAGTTGGAAACATGCATAAGTGATAATGTACAGATGCAGGCTGTACGTTGAGGACAGTCTTTTGCAAGTTTCATATATCTAACGGGGACAGGTACATGATTCCTTAAGGGCAGAGGTAAGCATAGCCTTGAAGGTAGAGATACCTGGAACAGAAATAAACTTGAGGGCCTTCTAAAGGGAGTTCCATAAGGATGGGAGAGCAAAACTAATGGCAGCAGTTCCGTATCATGTCCTGACCTTGGGTACAGTGAAGGTGATGCAGGAGCAGCGTCTCAGATGGTAAGTCCCCAGATTTTGTGTGACTAGATTAGTGATGTAGGAGGGGAGCTTATTTGTAATTGTTCTGTGAATCCAAAGGTAAGCATTTCTCCACCGTCTGCAGGAAAGTGAGGGCCAGCCCAACCATTCATAAAGCAAGCAGTGGTGGGTGCTAAGGGGGACATTGGTGATAAATCTCAGTGAACAATGATACAGAGTGTCAACTGTATCTAGGGCATATTTCGGACAGTGACTGTATAAAATGTCTGCATAGTTTATTAGAGGTAGGAAGGTGGTTTGAACTAGTTTCCTCCTAGCCACGAAGGTGAGGAGGTGTCTGATGTGGAAAAAGATACCTAGGAGTTGCCTCAAAGTCTTAGTCAACTCAGATAGGTGGGTTTTAAATGTTAGCTTGTCATCTAACCAGCATCCTAGTTACTTGAATTTATCCACCATTTCAAGTGGTTCACCTAGAAGGGTGACGATCCTGAGTTTTTGTGTCATTGGATCTGCTAAATGCGTTTTGGTGAAATTATCATAGCTTTCGTCTTTTTTGCGTTGAGGAGCAATTTTAGCTGCAAAAGGTTATGTTGTAGCACATAAAAGTCCTGTTGAAGCACTATATGCGCAAGCTCAGGGGTGGGGCAAGTAGAGTATAGCACCGTGTCATCTGCAAACAGATGAATGTTTGCCTTAAAAATGTGGGAGTCAATGTTATTGATATAGATTGCAAAGAGGATGGGGCCCAGGATAGAACTTTGAGGCACGCCACGAGGAAGGATTTTAAGAGGGGAGAAATTGGCTGGCCCAGTGGCTCTGAGGGTTGAGGCACTGGACGCCACACCTCGTGCTACGCCGGTGACCCAAGTTCGGGAGCAAGCTCAGGCACCAGGGGTCAGCAGGGGGAGGGAGAGGATTGAGTGTCTGGTGGGCTGCTCTCCTCTCCTCTCCTGGGGGGGAGGGCAGTGGGGTTGTCTGGCATCCCAGTGATCCCCGATGGAGATCAGGGGAGCTGCAGAATGCTGACCAAATATGTGAGCGAGCGTGGCAGACACCAGCAGGGTTGCCGTGCACCACAGCATCATTGCACACCACACTTGGAGGGGGGGAGGGAGCTCACGGGGGATAAAATCATGAAAAATACCCCTCCAGCCTGGACAGGTGATGACCCTCCCAGTGCCGAACCGCCACATGCCCAATACTGGAGCCGTGCCTCTGCCCCTTCAGTCTCCTCGGCCCTAAGCCCCTCGAGGTTCGGGGAAAAAGTTACATCCTTGAAGAAGACAGGGTTCACAGTGGGCGGTAGAGTGGCATTGGCGAGTGGAGAGGCTCAAGAGAGTTCTAGGATCTGGGGGAGAAAAAATAAGTTTAAAAAAAAAGGGGGAGAAATCCCCTTGGGCTTCAACTTGCTGCAGCCTGTTAGTAAGATAGCATCTGAACCATCTCAGGGCTGAGTCATCCAGGACAAGTCAACTCAAGTTGTTTAGTAACAGACTATGGTCAACGGTGTTGAAGGCCTTGCTTAAGTCTAAAAACAATGCATAGATTGTTGTTTTGCATCAAGAGCATTTAGCCAGTCACAGCACAGGTAACTTTGACTAGGGCAGTGATCATACTATACTTCGGTCTGAAGTCAGACTGGATAGGGTTTAGTAGGTTCTCATTGTCCAGATACTCTCTGAGTTGATTGTTGACCAGCTTCTCCAACATTTTAGAAAGTATGGGAAGTAGAGAAATTGGTTGGTAATTATGTGGGTCACATCTGTCACTGAACTTGAAGAGAGGAATAATGTGCACAATATTCCAAATTGCTGGGATGTCACCCTGTGTTAAAGAAAGATTAAAGAGGTGAGTGATAGGGGCAGACAAGTGGTAGTGCCCTATTTTCAGAAATAAGGGTTCTAAGAGATCTACACCTGCACTTTTCTTCACGTCTAGAGACAATAATAGATCTTCGACCTGCTTAAATGATATTGGGGTAAAGCTGAAGGAAGAGGACTTTTTCTTGTCTGTGCTAGTTGTGCAAGGGATATCCAAGGAATAAGGCTGGCTAGGCAGCCTACTAGCAGGAGAATTGTCAAAGGCCAGACCTGCCATGGCAAAGTGTTCATTGTGCTTGTCCAAGATCTCAGCCTTGTCAGTGAAAGTTTCATCCCCAACGACTAATTTGAGAGGAAACTTGGAAGAAGGTGTGTAGACCTCGATGTCCCTGAGAATTTTCCAAAACTTGGCAGAATTATTTTTTGATTCTTCCAGAGAGGTCTGGAAATACTGTGCTTTGGCTGATCTTACCAACTTGGTGCAAAGTTTCTTGCTCCATGGAAGGCAAGCCAGTCTGATTCTAATTTTGTTTTCCTTGCTCATTTCCTAAGCATGTCCCTGTTCTTGAGGGCTTTTTTCAAGGTAGGCATAAACCAGGGGTGATCTTCTGGTTTTGGTTTTGATAAGAGGAGCATGTTTATTGACTATGCTCATAACCAGATTGTGGAAGATACTGTATGCCTCGTTAACAGAGGGAGCTAAGTGAAATTCTTGCCATCTGATGCTGTTTAAATCAACTAAGAAGGCAGCTGGGCAGAAGTCCTTTAGGCAACTTTTTATTTTGTAGGAAGAGGTTGGGTTAAGCTTAGGGGTGCATTTTATACAGACTATGGCGTTGTGATCGCTAACATCATTATGGAATACCCCCACATGGGAGATATTATAAGACTTGTTGACAAGTATAAGATCTAATAGGGAGCTATGCAGCGGGTTTTAGTTGTTAGGGTGGGTGACATCAGGGGTAATTTGCAAGAGTCCAGGTAAAGCACAGAATTTTTAGAGCAGGCATCATTCCAGTTAAGGTTCCGATCCCCCATAATGATGCATTCGTGCTTATATTTCTGCAGAATTTTGTGGAGATGTGGTAAGATGCTGAGTCCACTGGACTTGGGCCTATAGCATGTAGTAATTGATAAAATTTCCTTAGAGGAGAGCGTCACCTTAGCAGTGATGCTCTTGAAGTCATTGGGGACAGTAGATATATCTGTGACAGTTACAGAGAACTTGTCCTTAATGTAAATGGTGACACCCCCCCCCCCACCGTAGGTCTATCAGACCTAAAGACAGGGATATTGATGTTATGGTCAGGAGCAGATTCCCTAAGCCAAGTCTCAGAAATCATCAAGATGTCAGGAGACGAGTGGAATACCCATGCTTGTAATACATCTTGCCTCTTGAGCAGGCTGCATATGTTTAAATGGAGGAAGCTAATGCCCTTTATCTGGTGTAGTTCCGATGGAGCTTCTATGGTTTTAAGATCTTACAGTTGCCAGTTTGCTAGTCTTTCTGCCTTGTTCCTTTGGATATCTGCACCCGGACATGCTGATCTGAACTTTTATCACCCTCTACTACATTGATTGAAGCTACTGTTGTGAGAGGGAACGCCATCCCATTTCGGCATTCTGCTATGACTTTGCAAGTATTGTACAGCTTAACTTGTGCATTCTGGACATTAATGCTGATGTTCATTCAAGAACTGGATGTTATCTGGGTCATAAGCTCTCCCCTGTGTCTAAATATCAGCTGTCATTACAATGGCTGTTGAGGGAGCTCGGTGGTGAGCTGATTGGGGCTGGGACAAGAAAGGGAGGAGCTGAGATGTATAAAAAGATCATGCCTGTATGAGGCGTGAGCCCTCGGTTGTGAGCATGAGTAAGAATTTTATACTTCAACTTCAGCCTTTTATTTGTATAGGCTCAATCATTTATGAACTATTACGAGTTTAGGGTATTTATATTAGATTAGTTTTGTATTTTGCTATATGGGATTTACAGAATCTAAACTACCAATATCATTGCTCTAGGAGATATACTGTGTGCCTGTTTACCTGTTCTGTTTTTCTTGCTAGTCTTGCATAAGATCTGTAAGCCATTGGGTCCTTACTAATAGAATCTGGGTATTAGCACCTTTTAATTGTAAAATGCATCAGTTCTGGCTGTTCCTGTTCTTCCTGTGTCTCCTTCAAGTAGGGGGCACAGGCAGAATTACTCCTACCATAAATTATGCTGAAATGGAGTTTAAGTCACCAGGAGGTACCTTATCTTGGGATATTATTTTATTTTTGCCAGGTTTTGGTGAAGTTAGTCCTGTACTTTTATCAAATTATTTGCACACAGACCTTATAAAATTGGTATGTGTATAGGAACTCACTGAGGGTGAATAAACCCTTATTTTCTATCACACCATAACTGACAAAACTGTTATGTCTTTTTTCAAGGAAGTTATGCATTAGACATGGTCAAAGTTGCTATGGTGGTCTATCCAAATATGTTTTGCTGTTATTTTTAATGACATGTGGATATGTTCACCCCAAACCAAGGCCCTGCTATTCTGTAGATGCAGAGGTTTTAAGAGGAACAGAGTTTAGTGTTGTGCAATTTAATGCACAAAGCATAGGGAATAAACTGGGAACAATTAAGGTCTGGATAGGTCACTATAGACCCGAAGTTATAATTATTACAGAAACATGGTTGCACAAAAAAATGTAAGATACTTCTATCTCGATAGAAGGGTATCTACATTTTAGAAAGGACAGGAACAAAAGGGAAGGGGGTATTCTGATATGTGTTAATGAAGAACTGGAAGCAGTAGAAATTAAAAGCGATTCAATAGAACAGAAACTAGAGGTCATAATGATTGAACTAAAGATTCCTTTTATTAAACCCATATTAATCACATGGCTGTACAATCCCCCCAAAAGTGGAAAACAGCATTTTTTTATAGCCTACAAGATTTCATGGTAAAATATAAAACTACACATCAATTATTATGCTTGGGTGATTTTAATGTAAATTGGATCCAGGCTGATCCTACAAATAGTTTGACTGATTTTCAGGATTGTCTGCAACTTACCCAATCAGTGAAGGATCCTAATAGGATAACCCAAAAAACATTTACAACTCTACATTATTGGATTTTATCTTTGCCAATCATCCCTTAGCATATTCTTAGAGTGGCGTCTTACCTGATGCCTTCTCTGATCACCAAGTTACATTTGTGTTAAGAAAGGGCTTAAAGATTGAAAAGCAAGCTCAAATAGTTACCCAGAGGACCTATAAGAATTTTAATTATGTTAATTTTATGTTAGACTTGGAGAACGTAGCCTGGCATAGACTTGAATTAATATCTAATGTTTCTGATGCATGGCAATATTTTCAGGATGAATTGTTAAGGATATGCAATCTACATGCCCCAGTGCGTAAAAGGAAGGTGAAATCTAATAACCAAAGGTGGTACAACACTACACTTCATACACTAAAAAAAGACAGGGATAAAAAAATGGCATATAGCTAAATTAACTGGAACTACTGAGGATCAGATCTGCTACAGACAAGCCAGAAATAAATGCACATGTCAAGTTAGACAAACTAAACAAGTATATTATAGATCAGAATTTGACAAAAATATTTCTCAAAATCCTAGGTTATTTCGAAAGAAAATGTCAGATTTAATAGGCAATAAAAACAGTGAACAAGTGAAAAAGGTAGAGATGGATGGACATTTGGTCCCATTAAATAATTATGTGGCTAATGCATTTAATATGTTTTTTTTTCTAAAACTGGCACAACGTTAACTCAATCTGAATATAAATCTGACCTTAAGGGACAAGTTAATCAGGTACCATCAGAGCTAGATACTCATCTAAGATTCAAATTTATGAAGCTGGGAGTGCAGGAGGTAATGGAGGCTTTGTTTAAATTGAACACTAGAAAAGCAATAGGTCTGGATAATATTCAAATCAAATTGTTGATACATGCAGCCCCCTGTATTGCTCATCCCCTAACCTACCATTTTATTTTTTCCTTAATATCTGGCGAGTTTCCAGAGGGATGGAAACTCTGTTGTCCCCATTTTTAAAGGGGGGACTAGGCATTAAAAACAATTATCACCCCATCTCACTACTGCCAATAATTTTAAAACTTTTTAAGAGTTTGGTGGCCTTACAACTATGAGAATATCTAGAACATAACAGACTGATGAACACCTATCAGTCAGGTTTTAGGTCAGCACGTAGCACAAATACAACATTGCTAAAGGTAGTGGGAGACATGCAGGGGAGCCTGGACAGGGGAATGTCAGCGGGGCTTTGTTATTGATTTATCCAATGCTTTTGACAGTGTGCCCCATGGCATTCTCCTGTCCAGACTCTACTCTACTTTATGGGGGTGAGAGGTTGTGAACTGGAATGGTTTCAATTTCTACCTGATTGATAGGAAACAAGTAGTTGAAGTAGAATATTTCAGGTCCTCCTGAGTGCAGACTGATACAGGTGTTCCTCAGGGGTCGATACTCGGCTCCTTGCTTTTTTAACATTTACACTAATGATCTGAAATTTGCTCACCCTCCCTAAAATATCACATATACGCAGATGATACTGTTATTTATACAGAGTGGAAATACTTATCAGAGATCCAACAAAATCTGCAAAATGCTTTTTTGTATCTACAAGAATTCTTTAGGACACATAGACTTTGTTTAAATAAAAAAAAAGACTCAACCAATGCTATTCTCTCAATCAGGGTGTGCTGGAAACAACTTAAAAGTTCAGTCACTTCAGGATATCCAAATTAAACAGGTAGAACAATATATATATATATATATATATATATATGTATATATACACACATACCTAGGGATGATATTGGATAATAGACTTAGTCGGGCCCCACACTTGGAAAACTTGCTACTTAAATTGGGTAGGAAATTAGGAATGTTATATAGGGCTAAATATTTAATGTGCAGGCTGCATGATTTAGATGCTAGGATACTACCCATATTAGATTATGATGATTTTTTATATGCAGGTGCCTCAAAATTGTGTCTCCATACACTGGATATAATGTACAATAAGCTGACTCAATTTATTTTGGATGCCCCAAGGCTAAGCCATCATTGCCACATGTATAGATTGTTGGGGTGGATAAGTTTGACTAATAGAAGAGATTGGCACACCATAAGTCATATGTATAAAGTATCATAGGGTAAGATGCCCCCTTACATCTTAGAGGGGTTCTTAGTGAGGAAGACTAGGGAAAACTTACGGTCAGCACAGGGCTTGGAATTTGAAGTACCTTGCAATACTTTAAAGGTAGGTAAGAATTCCTTTTTGGGGCATGGAGTCTCCCTCTAGAATAATATGCCAATTCATCTTAGGTAGATTAATCAGGCTGTACAACTGAGCCCAACTAGAAGCTATTTTTTTGATAAAGCTTTGAAACCACAGTTCTGTTGCAATTTCCTGTTAACCTGAATATGTGTATAGTCATCTTCTGCTCCATATTTATTGGCTTTTAGTTCTCTTTTAAGAATATGTCTGGTTATTGTATGTATATATTTATTAACTGTTTCTGTATAAATGATCTGTTGAGATATGAGCGTACAAATTGAGGACCTCCTTTGAAATGAACTTTGCTCAATGGAGTATTGTCACAACTATCCTTTCCACAATTTCTGAATAAAATTTATGAATAAATGAAAAGGTGACAGGGGGTCCAGGATTTAGCTCTACGTTCCTAAAGCATAGTAACAGTAGGGCTATCATTTTCCTGAGAGTAATTAGAAGCCTCTCAAGAATATAGGTTTTTTGTCTTTTGGTCATAGTGGCATTTGGGGAAGATTCCCAGGGGGTAACAAGATGGCTTATGACAGACAGTGCATGCAAAGCTGCTCTTGCTTGTATGGATAGTGCCACCCTATGGTAATAAGTCTGAATTAGCCGGGGAAAATATATTGCTAGAGCCAGGAGGCTTGTTCCTGATATTTCCTGGCTAGATAAGATAGCCATGGATTCTGCAGAGGACAATCTGTGAACGGAGGGAGTTTTTGTAGTTTTGTGTACGTACATAGGCAGAAGGAAGAAGCAGCCCCAGAATAACAGCTGCTGCTCATGTGGCATCATGCTTCTAGAGGACGGTGCCCAAGCTTCAGTACAGGAATATGAACAGAGCGCAGAAATTTTACACAGGGAGTGTCTTTGGGTAGTGATTAGATAGTCTGAAGAAGGAAGGTGAGAGTAAGAGACAGTGATTCTGTGTAGGAGCGGGTATAAAAGAGTGAGTGCAAGAGAGGGTGAAAATTAGATGGAATCAGGGTATGGAAAAGAATGATTGCAGAGAGCTCAACAGCAGAGATTGAGGGTAGGAGAGTTTGTTATGAGAGGGTGATCCAAGTGATCTACAAGTCCAACATTTTGCCTTGCCAGGTTTAATCCCTTACAGCACAGGATCCAAGGTAATGGAAAAATGAGTGAAAGTCTTTAATGGGATGGTTTACCGGTAAGTGGAGACAACCTCTGGGTGGTGGTCGATGAGAATAATTCTCCAGTAAGGGGCCTGGGTGGGGACTAGATCTGCAGAAGGAGAATTTAAAGGAGGCCAGGGTGGGGCGGGGAGAAAATTCAACTTGAGTTTTTGAATTACAGTGCCACAGCATCAGTCTAAAAGACAACACTGAAAACTGTGAAACAAATCCCATAGGCAAACAGGAAAACATAGAAACAACATTGGCTAAGATTACAGTAAACAATGGAACTAACTCAACACTATGTGCATGTTACAGACCACCAAACAGTAATGAACAATATAATCAAGATTTAATACAAGAGATAAAGTCAGAATCTGAAAAGAGTAACTTAAACAGCTAGTGTACTGTCTAAAACGAAGTAGTTTTTAAAAGCTAGCGACCATTACCTTTTATACCACAGGTACTTTTTATTTTCTCATTGTTTAATTAGAAGATTGTTTACCTGATGTTAGAAGGAATAATGTGGGGGACAGCGCTCTGCCTGGCAACTGAGCTGACATATCTATCCCCCCCATTACATCATCAGTATTGTGACTTCATTGACCGTGACATCACTGCTGCTTTGAAACAGCCATTCGGTGGTTGCCAGATCAGTCACCTGTGATGCCACTGTTAATGAGATCACAATACTGATGATGTAGTAGGGGGAATAGAGATAGATATGTCAGCCAACAGGCTAAGACCTGTTTCAATTGAAATGTGAAAGCAAATAGCTGCACTCCTCTGCTAATGATGACCAAGTCTTGTATTTTATTAAAACAAGATAAACACATACCGCCAATAAGAAAAGCAAGTGTGGGACTCACAAGTGACCTGTTCCACACATCCAGCACAATATTACCACATAGAAGACTTTCCAATGAGCAAAAGGAAAAAGAAAAATACTTTAGAAATAAAATGTTACAACTGACAACATTTTAAAATTTGTATTATTTTTCTGTCTGCCTGTTTTGGCTCCACTCACTCTTTAATGGGTCATTTAAATCTTCCCAATACGGAATGGTCATTTGTGACAACTGAAACAATCAAGAGGAACAATTTACAGAACTTTTCTCACATCAAGGACTGCTACTATTTGGTAAAACACCTACAAGAGGAAACAGCACCCTGGATATGATAATTACTGATTTAGCAGACTTAATGCAGAATGTCAAAATAAGGAAATCATTTGGCAACAGTGACCATTGTATGGTGGAATTTGAACTTCTATAAAAAAAACACACTGATAAGGGAACAAATACAGCTCTAAATTATAACAAGGCACATTTCCAGAAAATGAAAAAAGAACTTAGGCATCTGAATTGAGACAGTATTTCTGGGAATCTGAGAGCTGAGGAAAGCTAGAGGGCCCAATATTCAAAAGTTTGCGCGGGCGCTAATCAGTGTTAGCCCACACAGACCGGGTTTTTCACTGGAGCCTAACATTCAAATTGGGTCAGTTGCACTGGCAAACAGGATTAGCACCTGCACAAATCACAGGGTGTAGGGGTATGCAAATAGGGGGGGACAGGAACAAGAAGATAGGCACAAGCCGATCTTCAGCAGATTTGAACTGCGCAAAGGGGTTTAGTGTGGTCCTTTTCCACCACGCAAATACCACCAAACAAAACCCCATCTTACTCCATGCAACCCTAGTGGCTTCCAGGGGTAATGCAACTAACTAGCCAGATGGCCACTGGAGGAGCATACCTGCCCCTGTGGTCCATGGTACCTCCCTCTGATCGCCAGCCCATAGTAAAAAAAAAAAACAACTCCCTGGTGCTAGTGCTCCCCCCCCCCATCACCAGCCTGTAGTAAATACATACCTTCCCTGATGTTAGTAGTCCCCCTTTCCTGCAATCGCCAGTCCATAATTAAAAATAACCCTCCCTGGTGCTAGTGGTCTCCCCTTCCTCCGATTGCCAGCCCCTAATTATAAAAAACTCCCTGGTGCTAGTGGTCCCCCCTCCTCTGATAACTAGCCCATAATTAAAAAAAAAACTTCCTGGGTGCTAGCGGCCCCCCAATCTCAGCCCTTAGTAAAAATATAAAACCCTCCCTGGCATCAGTGGTCCCCCGGGAACTAATCTATGGTACTGTACCACTGGTCACAATTCCATAATCCTTGGTGTCTAGCAGCCCCCACCATGGCCCCAAACACCCACCCCTAGTCACTTCTACTCAGTACCCCCAGGTCGCGGGCACATACACGATGACCAGTGAAACCCTCTTCACACCTTCTGCTGGTTACTGATATGTCCAGACAGGGAGCACGCATCTTATTTAAAAGACAGGGTGACATACCTTTTCCTATAAATAAGATGTGCGCTCCCTGCCTGGACATTTGGCGGCCAGTCAAGGAAGTATGAGGAGGGCTGCGCCAGTCACTGTATATGCACCTGTGGCTCCAAGGGTACTGGTAAGGTAACTGGAGGATGGGGGTTTGGTGTCATGATCGGTGGCACTAGACACAAGATACTATGGAATTGCAACTGACAGTACCATGGATCAGTGCCCGGGGAGACCATTGGACACCAGAGTGGATTATTGACTACGGACTGGTGATCAGAGGGAGTAGGGCAGCCACTAGACCTAGAAAGGGTTTTATTTCTTATGGGCTGGCGATTGGTGGTGTCCATTATCACCAGGGAGGGTCATTTTGACTATGGGCTGGTTATCGGGAAGCACTACTAGCACCAGGGAGGGATATTTTTTACTATTACATGCCAGTTATCAGTGGATGGTGGGACCACTAGGCACCAGGGACACCTCCAAATGTCATGGACTGGGGAAAGGGGGGTGGTGCCATGCTAATGTGCCTCTGCTACCCATGCAAATGTGCCCATAATGGGCATGCAAATGGCCCCTTAGCACCTTGCATATCCAGTGGACTCATTTGCATGGGTCCATTTAAAAATTTTGGATAGCGATCCAGCGCTATTCACTCTTGAAATCCACTTTGGAAGCCATGTCTGGGCAGTGCTACTTGACTTAGTGCTGAGCTGACATGGCCCTGTATTCAGCCAGATAGTGCCGGTGTGCTGTGCAACTGCATATATCCTCCTCAGACACCTGAGCAACTGCAAAGTGCAGTGCAAATCTTTGCACTATTCTGAATATTGGGCCCAGTAACTACTGAAAAATAAAGTTCTAGAATTGAAAAAAGAACATATCATTAAAAAACTCTACAATAAAAAGGGTAAAATTCTGCCTTGGTATACTAACAAAATAAGAAAATCAGATGAAAAGCAAAGGAATTCTGCAATATGAAAAAAAGACACAAAATTATAAACAAATATTAAAATGAGCTTAAAACAGCTAAAAACTGAAGAAATGGAAAGGTCAAAGGTGGAGTTTAAAATAGCACATAGCAAAGATAATGACAAACAGTTTTATGTCTACATTAACAAGATAGCTAATAGATCATGGTTTATTGATAAATTACCCCAAACAAATGTCAAACTAGTTCACCCACTACTTCAGTTCAGTATTAATAAATAAACAAAGAATTTCAAACAAGCATTTGTCAATGCCAAATGTTTGCTTGCTGGCATTGGCAATGGTAGTGTAAGAGTTAGAGAGAGATGCATAATAGAAATGGTAGTGAAGTATTGAACTGAAGCCAAACCCACCACTACCCTGAAGAGACTGACAGGCATTGGGGTGTGCCTTTGGATCGTCGGCCATAACGCCCATGCCATTTCACCACACCCTACCCTGCAGACACCGACAAGTGTCACGGTGTGCCTTGCGGTCTTTGGGCCTTACACTCACCCCATTCCATAAGGAAATATGGTGAGATGAGTGTAGTATAGGAGAATGGGGTGAACTTTGGGGCCGAAGAGTCCAAGGTACACCTCAATGCCTGTCACTGGCTGCAGGCTGTGGGTGGGGGTGGAATAGCATGAGCATTACAGGTGACAATCCCAAGTAACACCCTGATGCCTGTCAGTCTCTACAAGGTGGGGCATTATGGTTGGAAACCCTAACACCCCGGGTGTTTGTTGGTATTTTCATCCCAGATTTTCAACATGGGTTTTTTGTGACCTCACCTCATGAACAGTGGCAATATCAGTTCATTAGCGGAAAGCTGATTTTGCAGAGCGACTACGCCATTTGGCACCACAGGTGTGAATACATATTTTGAACAGGATGTGAAAAATAACAGCTGTACTGTTCATGGGGAGGTGTAAAAAATGGCAATGTTGAAAATCTGGAGTGAAAATGTAAAAAACCTGGTGAAGTCACACGTGTCCATAGAAACTGCACAATGCACACCCATAATATAATTAGTTTAGGGATTTTTTACAGCAGATTGTCAACACAGGCATTTAGGGACCTCCGCTCATGAACAGTGTCACTGTGATTTTCTTAATCTGTCCTGAACACCGATTTCCCACAGCGACCGCGCATTCTGTGCCGGAAACGCAAAAACACATTTCAGCCAGCGTGTGAAACATGACAACTGTACTGTTCATAAGGAGGTGTGAGAAAATGCCAGTGTTGAAAATCTGGACTGCAAATATTACAAATTTGTGAACTTACGAGGGTGCGTGGAAACTGCGCAATGCACACTTGTAACACAGTCATTTTATGGACTTTTATCACCAAATTTTCAACATAGCCATTTTAAGACCTCGGCTCATGAACAGTGTAACTGTGATTTTCTTAATCTGTCCCAAACATTGATTTTGTACACCGACCGTGCCATTGTGTGTTTCATGCGCAAAAACACATTTTGGGCAAGTTGTGAAAAATGACAGCTATACTGCTCATAAGGAGGTGTGTTAAAATGGTAATGTTGAAAATCTGGAATGAAAATAGTAAAAATTCTCGAAGTTATGAGCGTGCATAGGAACTGCGCAACGCACGCTCGTAAAACAGTCATTTTGAGAATTTTTTTCACCAAATCTTCAACATAGGATTTTACCTACCTCATGAATTAGACACTCATTTCGTTACTCAGTCCCAAAAGGTGGTTCAGCACAGTGACCGTGAAATCACCTTTTGGGACCGAATAACAAAATATCAGTGGCTGAATTCATGAAGGGGGGTCCCAAGAACCCCATGTTGAAAATGTTGTGAAAAAATTCCCAAAAATGGCCAAGATATGCACCAAAGTTGAAAAAAAAAACCATTTATGTCATTATACAGCTTACCGGCATTTCTTCAGTTCGTGGTTGGCTTTGAAAAGTGCAGACGTGTTCCCAGTCCACCAAAGATCGTCGCACCAGCCTCCAGAGAGGTAAGTATGGGTGAGGGAGGTGTGGGAAGTGGGGTACACAGAGGGTGGGCACGGGTTGGGGAAGGGGGCAAGACAGTCAATAAGGGACCATTTTCTTTTGTTCTAGGTGGTTTTTTTTTATAAAGATGACATGGGACTTTTGCCATGCTGGCGTGGGCTCCCAGCGTGGCACCTGGAAGTTTGTTGGGGGCAGTGGAGCCGACAGGGGATTGGGCACGCCCGTGGGCCACAGACTTTTACCACACTGGGATGGGCTCCCAGCGTGGCACCTGGAAGTTTGCTTTTGTGGGGACAGTGGAGCCGATGGGGGATTGGGCACCCCCATCAGTCATACAGTGTGCGGGGGTGACGGGGAGCACATGAGCATGCGGGGGTGGGCTCTCAGCATGCTACCTAGGTTTTCATGGGGGGGGGAACTGGAACCAATGTGGATCAGAAACGAACTGTCTATGACAGTTCAGATGCAGTGCTGACATGTAGGCAATTTGCATACTGCCGATGGATGGCATATGTTGGAAATGTATAAACTATTAGGAAATGGAGCTCAGTATATTAAAGCATATCACCTTACAAAACAAATAATTTAATCTTCAGTCACATACTAGATAAGTTAAACTAAATAATAACACAAAAAATAATAGGTTTCTTTACCAGTGAGCAGGTACAACACAGAATGGTCTACCCAAAGAAATTGTGGAAGCATTGAGTCTCACTTAGGCTGTATTGGTGTCATCGGCTCGGTCCTTGCGGAGATAGTCTGGTGTTCATTGAAGATGGGTGAGTTTCCCTGCTCCCTCAAGGAAGCAGTGGTGATTCCCCCTTCTCAAGAAACCTTCACTTGACCCAGACTACCCCGCCAACTACTGTCCGATCTCTAATCTTCCCTTTGTGGTGAAGGTTATTGAGAAGGTCATGGCGCTACAGTTGGAGAACCATCTTACCATCCATGACATCTATGACCCTCTCCAGTCCAGGTTTCATAAAAGGCATACTACCAAGACTGCTCTAGTTCAGGTGCTCAGTGATCTCCTGATTGCGAGAGACCAAAAGATCCCACACCATCTTGGTATTTCTTGATCTCTCTTCAGCCTTCGACACTGTGGACCATGGGGTGCTGCTGGATCACCTGCATGCCATCTGCTGCCCATCTGGTACAGTCCTCAGATGGTTCCATTCATTTCTCACTGGTAGATCGCAGAGTGTGGTCTTGAGGGTTTATTCCTCTGAGGCATTACCTCTACTTTGTGGGGTGCCGCAGGGTTCCCTGCTGTCCCCCATGTTGTTCACGGTGTATATGCTGCCATTAGGAGACATTGTGAGATGGTATGTGTTGAGGTTTCAGTGTTATGCAGATGATATACAGCTCTACCTGTCTTTGTGCCCGACCAGGATAGCGCACTCTCAGTCCTTAATAACTGCCTGGCAGGAATCCAGGACTGGATGAAAACAAACTGGTTGAAACTTATTTCAGACAAGACTGAGGTGTTGGTGGTGGATCCTGGTCATCAGATAGAGGGTTGGGGATGGGGTGTCCCTCGGGACTTTGGCTTGGAGGGTCCCAGTTGCCAACCTCTGAACAGGTGTGAAATCTAGGGGTAATTCTTGATGATGGTTTGACACTTCGTTCTCAGGTGTTGGCCGTCACCAAGTCCTCTTTCTTCCATCTGAGAAATATTGCCCAAATTAAGAACTAGTTCCATCCAGTGACTTGCCAACTTTGATTCATGCCTTTGTGTCTTCACAGCTGGACTACTGTAACTCCTTTTACCTAGGGCTTCCAAGGGTTGATATCTGCCACCTGCAGTTGGTGCAGAATGCTGCCGCAAGGCTGTTATCTGGATCATCTCGATCTGACTGGGAGATAGACTTGATGGGCAATATAGCCTTCTTCCATCTAAATACTTAGTATAGTACTTAGCATTAATAGCACCAGCCCAAGCAGCAAGCCCTGTGGGACCCTGCTGGTGACATGTACAGCACCTGACAGCTCATCACATTCACCACCACCACCACCCTCAGATCCTGATTTAACCATTTAGCTATCCATCCAGTCAATTGGGGGAATGCTGCTCCAAATTCTTTTAACAATAAATCATTTTTTTGAATCAGGCACTCAATATTATGGTTTATGTGTATGGTGTGCATTAAGCCTCAGCATGTTTTTTTTGTTTTCTTGGTATGACAGTATACATCTAAAGCTTGACTAATCTATCTGGTGGCTACCTGGTTTATTGTCAAGTACAGATATCCACTGCTTGGCTCTTTTCCACTGTTTTGGTGACCCAGTCAAAGAAGTCAATCAGGTTTGTCTGGCATGATCTCCCAAAATAAACCCATGTTGCCATCCATCATGGTGGTCAGTTTCTTCCTGGTATCCTGCCAGTCTTTCTGGCCTCCATAAGCTTGCACACAACTGAGGTCATTCTGACCGGTTTGTAGTTGCCCAGACCAGCCCTGGGTATGCTGTTGTGGAGCAACACAACATGTGGCGTTCAAGTCCAGAGGTACCACCCATGACTTGAGCAAACTGCTGAACAGGTCAGTCAGGGGGCCTGCAACTTCCTCCATTAGTTCCCGCAGCACTTTTGGATGGATGCTGTCTGGCCCCAGGGATGTGTCTATCCATGGGGCTAACAAATTTTCTTCATGCTGTCCACCACTATTGCTCCATCTGTGTCCCCCACACACACACACACACCTCTGGGACATACCTCTCTTCTGAAAACCAAACAGAAGTACTTGTTCAGTACCTCTGCCTTGTCTACATTAGCTTCCACCCACCCCTCACCCTTACATAGCCATACTATGCCATTGTTCTTATCCTTTTTATCACTAATGTATTTTAAAAAAGCCTTTTCTCCTTTTCTAATCCCTTCTGCTAGCTGCAGTTCTTTTTGGACTTTTGCCTGCTGGACTACTTTTCCTGCCTCACTAGCCTTCCTCAGATAGTATTCTCTGTCCTCTCTCTGGGACCTCCTGAACTTCCTGTAGGTGGTCCTCTTATCTCTAACTGTTTAGGCTACCTCGCAACTAAACCAGCTGGGTGCTTTGACGCTTGAGTTCTTCCCCTTTAGCCTAAGACACTCCTTAGTGGCTGCTGCTATTCCCTCCTTAATGATTAACCACTTTTGATCTACCCCCCTCTCTATGCTGATGCCATCCAGGTGTTCCTTTAGCACCTTTCTCATCTTTCTGAAGTTCACCTTTCTGAAGTCTAGGATCTTGGTCTTTGTGGGAACCTTCTGCATGCACATGTCCAACCTGAACCACACTATATGGTGGTCACTACCACCCAAGGGCTCCTCAACCTGGATATCCTGGCATGGTCCCTATTTATCAGTACCAGAATGAGGATTGGCCCCTCACTGCATCCAGGATTACCTGCCTCCTTGTGCAGGATGTTGCAGGCATCTTCCAATTGCTCTTAAGCAGGTTAAAGTCCCCTACAATTATAACCTCTCCCTTCCCCGTGGTCACCCTTATCACAGAACCCAATTCCCTGTCAACGTCTTCCTCCTGGTTAGACAGTTTGTAGGTCACCCTCAGTCTTACCTGCTTCCCCCAGTGGATTGTAACTGCACCCTCAGCACCTCTGCCTTCCTTTCTTCTGACTCCTCCCTAGTGCATGTTTTTTCTTCCCTTAAATATACCGCTACCAGCTGGCCCAATGGTGTTGAGTGTTGAGGCGTTGGATGCCACACCTTGTGCCACACCAGCAACCCATGTTCAGGAATGAGCGTGGGCTTCTGGGGGGTCAGCAGGAGAGGAGAAGGGTGGAGCATCCTCTGACAACTCACCTTCTCCTGGGGAGGGAGGGTTGCAAGGCTCAGCATTCTGGTGCCTCCCAGTGGCAGATAGGGGGCACTATACCATAACCTGCTAGCAAGTGAGGAAGTAGAACATGGCACACATCGGCAGGCTCACACCTCCTCCACTGGACATCATTGCATGTTCATGCTCACCTAGGGAAGGGCTTAGGGATGAACAATCAGAACAAGAAAAAACCCAGGATGATGGTAGGTGATGGCACGCCCTGGCCACCACGCCCATAACCAGACCCACCCGCCTGGGTCCCGATCCTCTGTGCTTCACCTTGCCTGGATGATATTAGATGTCTTGGAAGCCTGCAGGAGTGGCGGCCTGCCCTGGGGGCTAAGCCAGGTGGTCCCTCGCCAGGTGAAGGTAGGTGTCTGCGGAGCTCCGGGAGGGGACCCAGGGTGGGGAGGTTTCAGGCTGGGTGGGAGACAACTCAGATGATGCCTGAGAGAGGCCACCAGCCTGGTGACCAGAGGGAAAAAGAGTCATAAATATAAATTATATATATATACATACAGTATACATATATATATTTATTTTAGAGGCAAAACTCCATTTAATGCATCAGTTAGGGTTGTTACACAGCAACAAAGCGAGGAAATTCGATGTTAGGTTGAAACCCACCCCTTGCACCTCGGCCACCCCCAACCAGCATCAGGGGTGCGTTTGGGGTATCGGCCCTAACTCTCACCCCATCACATCAATCAATCAAAACTTTATTTTTAAAAGGCGCTTTTCTCAAACCAAAGCGCCTGTACAATTTCATAAAACAATAAATAAACATCATTTAAAACTATTATGAATCATTAAAAGCTATACTAAAAAGCTGGGTCTTCAAGGCTCCTTTAAAGCTTAGGACAGTCGGACTATTTCGCACCTGATGAGGTAGAGAATTCCACAGGGTTGAGGCCACAAAACTAAATGATCTAGCCCCTGAAGTTTTCAAACGGACCCTGGGAATCTCTAGCAATCCCTTGCCAGTGGATCGGAGGGGGCGGGAGGGGCAGTAAGGGCAAAGGAGCTCTTTCAAGTAAGTAGGTCCATGGTTGTGTAGGGCTTTATAGGTCAGCAAACCGACCTTGAAGGTGATTCACCAAAATACTGGCAGCCAGTGCAGTCCGCGGAGCACAGGCATTATATGGCTGGATCTAGAAGAACCAGTCAATAACCTGGCCGCCGCATTCTGCACTAGCTGCAGACGGCGAAGCTCAATCCCCGATAGTCCTAGGTACAGGGAGTTGCAATAGTCAAGGCGGGAGGTAACGAAGGCGTGGATCAGCTTTGGAAGATCCTCTGGAGGAACCAGGTGCTTCACCCTGGCGATATTCCTCAGATGGAAAAAGGAAATTTTGACCACCGCTGACACCTGAGATTTAAGCGTCAAGTGGTCATCAATTATTATGCCAAGATTCCACACCTGATCTGAGGTCATCAGCAGAACGCCCCCAAGCCATAAGCCTGAGGGCGATCCAGCTGGCAAACCTGCCTCACAGCGACCTTTGTCCACAACCAACACCTCAGTTTTCTCCGGGTTTAACCTCAACCAACTCCCATTCATCCAATCTTGGATTTCTGCAAGGCAGTTTTTAAATACCGACAAGGCAGCATCCTGGCCAGACACAAAAGACATATACAGCTGGGTATCATCGGCATAGCAATGAAAACCCAGAACGTATCATCTTATAATCGCTTCCAATGGCAGCATATACACTGCAAATAACATAGGCGCTAGAATAAGAGCCCTGTGGTACCCCGCAGGATAGGGATACTGATGCCGAGGAAAAAATTCCCGACACCACCCTCTGAGTCCTACCCTCGAGGTAAGATCTAAACCACCTGAGGACCATACCAGATAATCCACAGATGGACCGCAGACGCTCTAACAGCACACCATGATCAACAGTGTCAAATGCTGCAGAGAGAGATCAAGAAGTACCAAGATAGAACGGGTCCTACAATCTCTCGCTATTAGGAGGTCATTTAGTACTCGAACAAGTGCTGTCTCGGTACTATGCCTTGTCCTAAATCCAGACTGGAGAGAATCGTAGATATTGTTGTTGGTCAGATGATCCTCCAATTGCACTGCGACCACCTTCTCAATAACTTTACCCACAAAGGGTAAGTTAGAGATTGGTCTGTAATTTGCTAGACAATCTGGGTCTAAGGAGGACTTCTTTAAAAGAGGGTTAACTATAGCCTCTTTAAGGGGATCTGGAAAGATCCCCCTCTCCAAAGACTTCCAGACTATCAAAGCCAGGACTAGGCCGATTTTATCCACACAATCCACTAAAAGGTGCGTGGGGCCAGGGTCCAAATCACAGTTGGTTGGTGCAGCATTCGGATGATCATCACAATATCATCGATTTTGGGAGGCTGAAGTCAGACCATGCAAACTGGGTGTTCGACATCTCCTGCCGACCATCACCGCTCCCATTGGAGAGGGAAGAACGGACCTCTGATCTGATTTTGGCAACCTTATCTGCAAAGAAGAGAGCAAACTCCTCACACCTTTCTGTAGAAAAGGGCCTTCTGGGCTGAAGACAGACTGGATTGCACAGTCTGTCCACAGTCTGAAAGAGCTGGGCTGGTTTATTCCGTGCAGCCGCTATCTCCCTGGACAGGAACTCTGCCTTCTTACGAGATATTGCGGATTGATAGGCCGTGTAATGGTCCATCAAAGTAAGTTTGTCATCATCCAGACCAGACTTCCGCCAATGCCTCTCCAGCCTTCGTCCAACCCTCCTCAACTCCCTCATGGTCTCATTAAACCATGGAGTCCTGGGGCGAAGAGTGAGAGGACGAACACGAACAGGTGCAATAGAATACAGGGCCCCTGTTACCGCCCTATTATAGGCATGTACTAGGTCATCTGGATCCAAGCAATCTATCGGAAGGCCCGATAGGTCCAGCACCACCATCAGGTCATCCGGGGACACACCCCTTAATGGGCGGTACCGGACCATCTCCGAAGGGGCTGACCTAATAGGGGTGGCCTCAAAATTGAACCTAATGGAGTGATGGTCAGACCATCCGAGTGGTTCCACCACCAAATCAGATATCCCCATCCCCAGAAGGAACACCAGGTCCAATGAGTGCCCACCAATATGGGTCGAGGAGGAAACTACCTGTGTGAAGCCCAGTGATATCATCAACTGGAGGAAGTCTTGACCAAAACGTGAGAGTTCATCGTCGACCCAGGCATTGAAGTCCCCCAGAACCAACCATCTGGGGGACCCCAATGTCAGGTCAACAATGAAGTCTGCGACTTCCTGCAGGAAAACATTCCCGTCACCTGGTGGATGGTATACGAGAAGTATCCTGCACCCCACACCCTCGTCCAGAACACACTCAAAGGATCTGTTGACTCCCACCGGTACCTCCACCACGCCCAATTCTGATTTAAAACAAATGGCAACACCCCGGCCCCTACGATCCTGCCTCAGGCGGTGTATAACCGAGTACTCGGCCAGAACTGCTGCTGCTAAAACTGGCCCAGCATTTCCATCCAGCCAGGTCTCGGTGATGCATGCCAGGTCAGCTGACCCAACAAGATTGGCTATAATGGCCGTCTTGTTTTTAATAAACCTAGCGTTGCACAACACCGCCCGAGTAGGATGAGCCTCCGACGATGACCACCTTACCTGCTGATCTTAACCAGAACCCTTGGGTATGGGCACAAGACAGGGAGAACCCCATTCCTGTGCTTATTTCACCCCAGGCCGTCTCCTTGACCTCACTATCCCTATCCGCCAGCTCCTTTCCATCCCCCCCCCAGGCCCGGCTCCAACCCTCCTCCTCCCTCTCACAATCCTCAGAGCCCTACATCTTCTATAGACTCCTGGTGACAGGGGGGACAGGAAAAAGGACGAAGATCCCTGAGCCTAGAGGGGGAATAATAGCCGACCGTCCTATTTTCACTCCAACACATAGTTAATACCACAATTAACAACAATAAACCCCACAAGTTTATATAAATAACAAAATTCTAAATAAAACTAAACACAGCATTCAAGTATCAAAATAAAAATACTACAATTAAAACAAAGAAAACAAAATTGTACCCTAACAATATATTCTAAATAAAACTAAAAACAAAGCACTCAAATATCAAAATATAAATACAACAATTATAAACAAAACCAAAAATTCTTCCCTAACAGTGTGTCAGAGTTTGTGCATTAATTTTATCAGAAACGCTTTATCCAACTACCCCCACCCACAGTGCTCTCACCACTGCGAGGGAAGGAGCTTTCCACCTATACAAAACCCCTTATCATAGAGATTGGCTCAAAATTTAAAATTCCCGTAGTCCTAAAACCAATACCCTCATTTACCCAGAGTAGACACAAAAACAGGAGTTCAAGGTATTTTTTATGTCCACACTTATGTGCTCTCACCACTTAGTATGGCCCAAACTTTAATCAGTCTCCTCTCACAAGACTGAAATAGTAATAAATGAACTCAAGTTTAGTCTTCCCAATCGTTTCCCGGAATTATCATACGCTGGCAGTAGTAAAAAAGTTCAAATATACTTCACCAGTTCAACAGTCCACACCACGGTCTACACAGTTCCAGCTTCAATGCCAGAGTCCTGCAGGCAACAAGCAGAAAACACCAAATGTGCCACCACTACGAGTTCCAACTCTACTTAACCCTCGCTACGATGAGGCAGGCTGAACCACCTTCCGGTGGTGCCCCTGTCTCAACTAGGAAGCAGAGTTAACCCCACTACCCTCCAGAGGCAGAGAAACCAGCTTCCCTGTCTGGGCCAGGGAATCAGAACACTCAGCTCAGAAATAATCCATAGTTTTCACTGTCCGTTGCTCCACAAACACTTCCTTCTTTCGGCAGGTACAGTCGCAATATAGAACTGGCAACCTCTTCTCCTACAGTCCGGTAGAGTTCTTTCCCCAAATCGAAACTGGTGCTCCACCACTAAACATTCCTCCTAATTCCTATAACATACAGGGCAGCAACCAAATCCTCCGCAGCGGCAATTGAGAACCAGCTCCCCACACCGCTCATGACGAGCAGCCAGCAGCCAGCAGCATAACCACACACCAGCAAACCAGGACTCAACTCAGGCAAGTCCCTCCAATTTCCAAGGTTTCTCTTTAGGTCTCTTTAGGTCTATCAAAAACCCGACTCGATTTCCAGACAGCTGAGCTAAGCAGCAAAACGTTGACAATAGTAAGCTATAATGATTGCGACTACGTTAATAGGCAATGGTATGGCGTTAAGACTAAAAGCCGAACAGTGATACAATATAAACTGAAACGGGACAAAAACAGAATAAAAAAGAAACGATACAAATATAATAAAACAATTTGAGCCCAAAACGAAGAGCTCACAGACGGCCACCCAGTGTGGCCACCATCTTGCCTTTCTCCTAACTAAGGGCACATGTGGAAAGAAGCTGAGGAATAGGAGAATGGGGTGAGAGTTAGGACCGACAACCCCAACGTGCACCGCGATGCCGGTTGGGGGGGTGGGCTGAAGGGGTGCAAAGGGGGTTCCAACCCTAACATCAAATTTTCTCACTTTTGTCGCTGTGGAACAACCCTAACTGATGCATTAAACTGAGTTTTTGCCTCTAATTTCCCTTCTTTTTGAGAATGATAGCGAAATAGTGAATGTGTCACGGCGAGGCAGGCATAGTAACACAGTGCCGCAAACACAAATGGTACATGGTGACGCAAAGTGAAACAGAAGAGAAACAGTACTGTAGACACAAATGGTAAAAATAACACAAATGTAAGAACAAATGAAAGCATAAAGGGTAACACACATGGTGGCGTGAGCGGGGCAGTGAAGTGAAATGAGTGCAGACTGCCGTGAGCCCGGTAAGGGGTAACAGTAATGTAAGCGCACAGGCTGGTTTTCCCCAAAAGCTTCATAGAGAAAGACAGTGAATACGAAGAATGTATGCATAATAATGGGTCTCAGAGCAGAAAATGAGGAGTTGGAATACTAAATTGCTTATATCTCAGGAACCGTACGACATAGAACAAAAATTTAAAAGTCATATGATTTATGACTTTCCTAGCTTGTTTTGCACTCAGCTCCCTAAGAGGGGCTGAGAGTTTTTGTGATGAAAAGTCAGTATCTCGCACCATTTCTGAGATACGGGCCCTGAAAGGCGTGGCGAATGCCATAATGTTATCCTATGGGAAAAAAAGAGAAGTTTGGAGTGCCATAACTTTACCGCCCTGTAATATTTTTTTCACCAAACCACCAGAAGGCACATCTGTGGGATGTTGGCTTTCTTCTCTTCAAATTTCAGTGTAAAAGACCAAACCGTTATTTTGCAGCAGGGTGGCAAAGAATTCCTGTCATGCAGTGGACGCCACAATGTTAGTCTATGGAAAAAAGTGTCAACTTCAGAGTACCGTAACTTTGCATCCATGCAATATTTTGTGACCAAACCACCAAAAGGCACATCTGTGAGATGTTGGCTGCCTTCCATCCAAATTTCTGCCCAAAAGACCAAACCATTCATTTGCAGCAGGGTGGCAAAGAATTCCTGTTATTTTGGGCATAGTGTGGCAAAGTAGTGTTGTGATTTGCGAAAGCTTTCGCAAAAATTTGCGACACTTTCATGAGTGCGACACTACTTTGCGACACTACTTTTTCCAGAAATTGGAAAAACATATTTCTAGGGTGTTTGACCTCAAAATAAAGACATGCCTAGCATCCTTAGGGTCCGACTAGGTAAACACAAAAAGAATTGTGTTGCTAGAGGGTCCCAAATTTAAATGCCAAGCATTTTTCTGATCACCAGCTGAAAACAAAATGGTGACTTTGCGACACTACTAGGGCCATTTGCGACACTAAAAAGTGCATTTGCGACACTGTCAAACTTTTTGTTAACTTTTTCCATTGACTTATAATGGGAAATTGTTTTTTGAATAACTTTTGAACCATTTAATATTTTTTCACGAAATCTTCAAAAGGCACATCAGGGACCTGGCCACATGTTCCCTGAAGTTTTTGGACTGGACCTGTAGGGACGAGCAAAGAATTCAAAAAAGTGTAAACGTGCATGCAGATCATGCTTAATAACTCCGCAGCCGTATATCCAAACAGTACAAACGCTGGCAGATCCCACTATGTATGGTTCTTGATCATGTATTCCAAATTTAAGGTTTAACATGTAAATGGCTCCTCAACCCTAACTATGGTAGCACTACCATGCTACCATAATATATATATGTGTATATATATATATATATATATATATATATATATACACACACACACATATACCGCACCTTCTATTATCCATCCACTTTGGTACAAGACAAAAGTTGGTGGATAATCAAGGGTGGCCTTATCTGCCCACTTTGGTACAAGACAAAATTTGTTGGATAATCGAGGGCGGTGGATAATCGAGGTTGGTGAATAATGGGGAGCAATTGCAAAATGAGAAATTGGTACAAGACAAAAGTGGACGAATAATGGAGGGTGGCGGATAATAGGGGGCGGATAATAATATATGTATATATATTTATACACACACACACACACACACACACATACATATACACTGCTACCCCCTTTCCCTGCTCCCCTGTCCCTTCTGTACAGTTTATAACCCAGGATCAAAGGGTCCCAACAGTGGTTAGAAGTAGCCCAAGTTTCAGTGACCACTGCAATGTCCACACTCCTCTCTTCCAACAATGTCTGCAAAGCCTCATTCATACAGGGACATCACTTTCCACTATGGATCTGAGCCTCTCTCCTCCCTGGCCTGACTGTCAACTCTTATGTTCCTTTTCTGCTCGCTTCTGCCACTGTTTTTCCTCCCTTTATTCCCCAAGATTCCCTGCCAACATTTCATCTGTGAACATCCATATCATATGACCAGTCACCCCTCCACGTATACCTCCTATCCCTACAGCTCTCTATTGGTTTCTGCCCCTGTTTTCTCCTAGAATTTACTCCCAATTCAACTTGCCTGGATTGTTGGGGGGGCAGGGGGCTGCCAGCCTTCTCCTCCCAGAGACTCTGGCCTCGAAGGCCCATTCTGCCCCCCATCAGTTTAAATTAAGGTCCCTGGTTATGTACCCCCCCCCAGTCTGTCCCTAAGGACCATTAAGACCCCTCTGCCGAGATGCAGCCCATCTGCTGTGCATAGTGATTTGTCAGTTTAGGTCTCTCCACAGCCACCAATGCAACCATAACCTTCCTCTTTGCACCATTCACACAGCCAGCCATTAAACTCTTCTGTCCTCTTCTTTCTACTGGTTCTGGATCTAGGTTCTGGTAACACATCAGAGAAGGCTACCAATCTGACCACCCTCCTACAATCCTCCCCACTTCTCTAAACCTTTCCTGCATCTCCCACATCTCCTCTGCAGCTAGGTCATTTGTTCTTAGATGGATAATCACATGGGGTTTTCTCCCCAACCCCCCTGTACCAGCTGAAAGATCTTTGGGCACAAATTAGTACTGTGTTGTAGGACAGTGCAGTAATGTCATTTTAACTTGAGCACCTGGTATTTAATAAAGCACATTACAGAAACAGTGAAATGTGCCTGGAAGTGATTTTCTGGTTAAATGCACAGCCCACTTAAGTGCGCAAAAAACTTTTAATCCTAGGGTGTGAACTTAAGATGGCTCCACTGTATATAACTCTTTGAATTTTATGCTAACAAACAATAGCTTGACCCCTCAGATTACTTTGTCAGATGACCCTAGATAGGGATTAGTTGCAACCCCTCAGTTTCCCTAATCAGCTTACCTTATATACGGTTTAACTGCAATCCCCCTGCTCCCCCGTTCTGTGGTACTACTGCAGATAAACGTGCTCTAGTGGCCTACACAAGGTACAGTGTAGTTTTACCCCATGTCTCCTTACCACGTATGTCTACCCCAGATAAGGAGTACCTCATACTCCACTGTCCTTGACCCCCAAAGCCCCTTTTAGTACTACCCTATCCCTCTCCCCTTCTTCATCTTGCCTAGCCTCCTCTGAGTAGTGTGGTCTATGGCCTGAGGCCTGCTGTTCTCCCTGCAGAAGCCATATGGACAACCCTGCTTTGTGACACCCATGCTTATCGGTCTCTCATGCAAGGGGTCTCCAGGCCTTGTGGGTATTTTACAGAGACTACAACTTCCATTGTGTAGGTCTACAGCCAAGTGACCCACTGGACTCACCACTCATGCCAGCTTGTCCAGCTCAGTTCCTGTCCTCAACCCTCCCACTGCTGGTGTCCTCCCTTCTGCTGTGCTGCACAGTCCCCATTCACAAACAACACATCCTTTTTATTTAAATGTTTAAAGAAATGAAGCAGTTTTTTAAACACTCTCCCCACAGTACTTATCCTATAGCAAATGGCTTTGCTTCCTCATGCTGGCTGAGCGGTGCAGCTCAGAACACGACAACACAACAACAAACTCTGAGGCAGCTACACCTATATTAAAGGAATAATGCCTGACAGGGTGGGTGTTATGCTGGGATAACATCCCACCTCGGGTGGTTGGGCCCGAGGCCACCGGCCGAGGGCGTCCAACACCCGAGAAGGGATGTTATCCCAGCATAACACCCACCCTGGAGGGCATTATTCTTATTATGCAATGGCTTGTTGTTATATATAAAATAAAAAAATAATTTTAAAGAATGTTTTTATTAGTGTGGAAAAATATTTTTGTTTCTTAAGAGGAGATGCGAAAAAAGAGGGAAGCCATAGGAGCCATAATGATGCCAGTAGAGCTGTGAACAGCAGGGATGTTATGCCAGGATAACGTCCCTGCTGTGATGGCCAACTGACCAATCAGAGCACAGGATTCTTTCTTGCCATTGTATAATCTTCTTTATTCATTAAGTAAACATTAAACATCCAAGGACGTTTTTCCTTATGATTCGCATCCAGTATCTAACTGGTTTCCTTTTATTCATATAGCACCACAGAATTAATTCTGAGGGTAAACTACTATTTGTGGGTCTTCTAGGTCCCTTCCTCAGAATGTGGTGGTTTCTAAACTAAATGTTTTAAAAACAGAATAAAATTGTATTATTAGAATCATCTTTGTATGTTGATTTATACTTTAATGCAGGTGGAACTAACTTGCTTAAATTCTTCAGTTAATGTCAAATTTTATTCCTAAATCTCCACAGTAATTCATTCTGTTAATTGGAAAGACTAAGTTTAGAATATGCTTAATCAAATGTAAATTAAACATGAGACATTTTAAAATTGATTTACTATTCAGTACCTTAATTAATTTTCCCTTATATTTAGCCTTATGTTCATACCTTATCCATTTCTAAATCACCCTGTTTTGCTTGTCCAGCATAAAGGAACAATCGGGAACCTGGGACTTAAACATCAGGATTCTGAAACCCGTCAGTATAATACTTTTAAATAATTTAGTAGAAAATGGCCACATTTTCAGAATTAGATAACTTAATAGAAGCTCAGTCCTCACCCCCCGTCCTATAATAAAGAAGATGTGACCAGAATCATAAATTTGGTTTAAAATAGGAGAACTATTAAAGAAACAAGAATCCCCAAAACCTTAATTAAAAACAAGAACATTTAAAAGAAAAAGAGGGATGACTGGACAGGCATGCAGAAACACTTCTGGAGTATTTAAAACAGAAGTGGATCCCGAGTGGGCTCCAGGTTCTAGTAGAACCATATCAGGGTTTTTCACAAGAAGGGTTATAAGATAAATGGGGTGGCATCAGAGTGAAATGCTCTATGGACTTTATGCTGCTACTCATTGAAACCATTACCACCGAACAAATGAAATTCACAGAAGAAATAAACTCACTAGAAGGTCAACTGAAAAAAACATACCACAGTGAAATAAAACATTTTCCTAAGAAGAATGATCACATCATTACAAGAGTCTGATACTTACATCAAAAACATGAAATTACAGAAATTCAAATTAAACATTATGGACTACAAAAAATTCAGGGTATATAGCTGGGAACAACACAACACAAAACACAGTACAATTTAACAGATTCAGAAAGTTCAGGACCCACTTCAGACTCAGAACATCCTTAAAGTGATTTATGGAAGGTTGCCATAGCAAATAGGCATAGTAACCTGTAGGAGTTGTGGATCAGTCTTCTACCATTCAAACTGCCAGAAAGTATTGTTTTCCATGAAAAAAAATCATTTTATTTCTGTGCTCCATTTCATTTGCATAGCCCTGCCCCTTTTTTCCCCCCTCAGTGCTGCAACCCCAAACTTTTACATCATGCAAGGGAAACAACGTTTTTAAAGGGACACTGTCAGTTTTTAGCTGACTCTTTACATTGTTTGCAAGTAGCAGTATCTAGCATTATAACGTGTAGAAAAATTCTAGTGATTTGATTGACTGAAAGCAGCTCAGAGCTGTGTAACTATCGACCTGTAATTATACTCCTGAACTACTTATAGCCATTCAAGCCCTATAACATAAACACAGAAAAGTATCATCACACTCCCATATTCTGACCGGAGCTGTCACTTCAGACCTGTCATTTCACCAGCAGACAGTAAAAGTGAAACAACATCTGCACAGAATGGCAAAAGATCTTTTTGGCATACCTGCATCACAAAATCATTATTCTAGAAGCTTTTCTACAGACTGTACTGCTGTAAACAGTACTGAATTTTATTAGTGAGATAGTAAAAATCAGCTATTTACTGTACCCATAATGCCTCACTATGTAAATTAGTAAAAATTCTAGTATATTTCTGTGCTCATTACAGAAATAGGAGAATACATCCCTCAGTAAATAAATCTTGTCACGCTAGCTACTGTATGCACAATGCCTTGTTTTGGAAATAAACATATGAGAGTTTATATTGTTGAAGCCACTACAGAAATAGGAAACTGCATCTCACAGTAAAGAAATTAGAAAAAAAAACTTCTTATTGTACCCACAATGACTTGCTTTGTATATCTACATATTGGGTACTATACTGCAGTCACCACTACCAAAATAAGAGACTGCACCTCTGAGTAAGGAACATTTATCATAAGTCAGCTTTATAATTTACCCAGAATTCCTTGTTGTTGTATGTAAAACATTGACATCTCCCTTGCATGACATCATTCTGGGGAGTATCAGACAGAGAAAACTGTGGGGCAGCCAGAGACAAAGCACTGATACAACATAAAAACAAGCATTTGTCAATGCCGAATGTTTGCTTGCTGGTATTAGCATTAGAAATGCAGGAGTTAGACAGATGCAGAATAGGAATGGTAGTAAAGTAGTTAACTTGACATGAACCACACCTCCATGCTGTAAAGACAGACAGGATGTGGGGTAAGTTTTTGGGTTGTCACCCATGATGGTCAAGCCATGTCACCTCACCCTATTCTGTAGACAGCGAAATGTGTTGACCTGTGCCTTAGGGTGTTTGGCTTTACAGTCAGCCCATTCCAAAAGGAAATACATTGAAATGGGTGCAGCATAGGAGAATGGTGTGAAGTCTTGGGATGAAGAGTCCAAGGTACACCTCGATGCCTGTCAGTGGTGGGGGGTGGGGGTGGGATGGCATGAGCAGTACAGTTGGCAATCAAAAGGCACACCCCGATGCCTGTCTGTCTGTACAGGGTAGGACATTATGGTTAGAAACCCTAATGCCTTGGGCATTTGTTTGTAATCACAGTACACATTTTGAACATTGCCTTTTTGTGAACCCACCTCATGAAAGCATTTGGGACATCTTCTCATGAACAGTGGCAGTGTGATTTTGTCAGTGTGTCCCGAAAAGTGACTTCCAACAGTGACAGTGCCATTTTGCACCACATGTACGAAAACACAGATCAGGCAGGATGTGAAGAATGACAGGTGAACCATCCATAGGGAGGTATGAAGAGATGCCAATGTTGAAAATGTGTAGTGGGAATATTAACAATGGTTGCAGTTCTGAGCATACATGGAAACTGCACAACGCATGCGTGTAACACAGTCATTTTATGGAGTTTCATCACCAGATTTTCACCATAGGCATTTAACAACCTGTGCTCATGAACAGTGTCACTGTGATTTTGTTACTGTGTCCTGAACACTAATGTCCCACAGCAACCACGGTAGTCTACGCCGGAACTGCAAAAACACATTTTGACCAGGATGTGAAAAATGACAGCTGTACTGTACATAAGGAGGTGTGGGAAAATGGCAATGTTGAAAATCTGGAGTGGAAATATTACAAATGTGCAAAGTTATAAGCGTGTGTGGAAACTGCGCAATGCATGCTCGTAACATAGTCACTTTATGGACTTTCATCACCAAATTTTCAACATAGGCATTTTAGGACCTCTGCTGATGAACAGTGTCACTGTAATTTTTGTAATGTGTCTCAAACAGTGATTTCCCACAGCGACCGCGCTATTGTGTGCATGAAGTGCGAACACACATTTCAGCCAGGATGTGCAAAATGACAGCTGCACTATTCATAAGGAGGTGTGGAAAAATGGAAATGTTGACAATATGGCACGAAAATATTGCAAATGTGCAAAGTTACGAGCATGCGTGGAAACTGCGCAATGCATGCTCATAACACAGTCATTTTATGGACGTTTGTCACCAGATTTTCAACATACCCATTTTAGGACCTCTGCTGATGAACAGTGTCACTGTGATTTTCCTAATGTGTCCCAAACATGGATTTCCCACAATGACCGCGCTAGTCTACGGCAAAAGTGCAAAAACACATTTGTGCCAGGATGTGAAAAATTACAGCTGTACTGCTCATAAGGAGGTGCAGACAAATGGCAGTGTTGACAATCTGAAGTGAAAATATTGCAAATGTACGAAGGTACGAGCATGCGTAGAAACTGTGCAATGCACGCTCATGGCATAGTCATTTTATGGACTTTTCTCACCACATTTTCAACATAGACATTTTTTGGACCTCTGCTAATGAACAGTGCCACTGTGAGTTTCCTAATGTGTCTCAAATATTGATTTCGCACACCTACTGCGCCATTGTGCGCTACATGCGCAGAAACACATTGTGGGCAAGATGTGCAAAATTAAACCTGTACTTCTCATAAGGAGGTGTGGTAAAATGGCATTGTTGAAAATCTGGGTGTAAATATTAAAATAAAGCACTTATGAGTGTGCGTGGGACTAATCGCATCCAGCTGATAAAAACAGTCAGTTTTAGGAATGTTTTCACCAAATTTTCAACATAGCCATTTTAAGACCTCTGCTCATAAACAGTGTCACTGTGATTTTCTTAATCTTTCCCAAACATTGATTTCGCACACCAACTGCGCCATTGTGCACTACATGTGCGGAAACACATTTTGGGTGAGATGTGAAAAATGACAGCTATATTGCTCATAAGCAGGTGTGATAAAATGGCAATGTTGAAAATCTGGAGTGTAAATGTTACAAATTTGCGAACTTACAAGCGTGCGTAGGAACTGCACAACGGGCGCTCGTAAAACAGTAATTTTCAGGAATTTTTTTACCAAATTTTCAACATAGCCATTGTAAGACCTCTGCTCATGAACAGTGTCACTGTGATTTTCTTAATATGTCCCAAACATTGATTTTGCACACTGACTGCGCCATTGTGCGCTACATGCGCAGAAACATATTTTGGGTGAGATATGAAAAATGACAGCTGTACTGCTCATAAGTAGGTGTGATAGAATGGCAATATTGAAAATCTGGAGTGCAAATGTCACAAATTCGCGAACTTATGAGCCTGAGTAGGAACTGCGCAACGCATGCTCGTAAAACAGTTATTTCTAGGAATTTTTTCACCAAATTTGCAACATAGGTTTTTTAAGAGCCCACCTCATGAACACTGGCACTGTCATTTCATTAATCAGTCCCGAAAGGTGATTTCATGCATTGACCTCGAAATCACCCTCTGGGCCCGATTAATGCCATGACAGTGACAGAAATCATGAGGAGGGGTCCCAAAAATCCCATGTTGAAAATTTGGTGCCAACATTCCAAAAATTGCCTGAGATATGTAGCAAAGTTGAAAAAACCCTATCTATCCCATTATACAGCTTACCGACATTTCCTCAGTTATCGGTCGGCTTTGAAGAGTGCAGACGTGTTCCCGGTCCACCGAAGATCATCGCGCCGGACTCCAGAGGTAAGTATGGGGTGAAGGGAGGTGTGGGGAGGCAGGGTGTGCAGTGGGTGGGCACAAGTTGTGGGAGGGGGGTCTGGGAGACTGCAAGGAACCGTTTTTTCTCTACAGGACAAAAAAAAAAGACAACGCGGGATGGTTTTCTACTTCGCTGGGGCATTTGGCATGCTGGGGTGGGCTCCCAGCATGCCAATAACTGTTTTTGGGGGACCTGTAGCTGGTGGGGGATTGGGCACCCCATCAGCACACACAAGACAAGGGGGGCCATCATGCCGTCGGGATTGGGCACCCCGTCGGCTACAACAAGAATGGGGGAGAATCATGCTGATGGGATTGGGCACCCCTTGCGCACACAAGAAAATGGGGGGGTTGGGTTAGATCATGCCAATGGGGAGTGGGCTCCCCCATCAGCAGACAGATAGGAAATTTGTGCACTGAAGCCAGTGGGGATTGGGGCCCCCATCGGCAAACAAAGACCGTCTTGGGGAGGCACTTGCTGCCGAGGGGGATTGGGCACCCCCTCGGTATCGGGGCAGCATAATAATGTTTGTCAATGTGGTGGAAAGCCGCCCGCCATGTTCACAAACAATATTACGCTAGTTAACGTTCTGCCCTGCAATGACGGGTCACTCCCTCATTGAAGCACAATGACTGATGCTGCAATGATGAGGCGGCCCCTGATTGCTGTCATGAAAACATTAGAAACTGGTACACTTTTGGAGACCAGTGTCGTCACCACACTATGCCTCCATTGGTCCACCATTGCCAAGCCCCCTAATGCAGTGCCTCCCTTGGCTGTAACAGTGCTGTGCCTCCACAACCCACTTCTCTCCTAAGCTGTCACATCATGTTTCTTGCGCATGCGTGCAAGCAAACATAAAAATTACTATAACAGGTTTTTTTACATACCAAATTGCAGCTTCAACATTTGAAGCATGGTTGCCAATGGCATACTGTGTGAAAAAAGCTTTTGGGGAACTTCCATAAATTACTTTAAATTCAGAGATGTGGTCAAGGATTTTGTAGCAGAAGAAGTTATCAGGGATATAGAAATAGATGGCCATTCTTATCAGACTCCAATACAAAAAAAAAACAGGTAGCTACAGAAAATCCTATACAGGAAGATATGACACCTACGCTAATGGACCCAGAGATAGATACAATCAGGAGGAGAGTATGAGTCAGTCTACAGAAAGACAAGAAGAAACAAGTCAGAGCCAACCTTCCACATCTATACCACACACAAGAGGAGAGGAGGTCAAATCAAGTCATACTTTATTTATACCAGGTGCCGTTCCAAAGCTCAGGACACCTTTACAAATTATAACCTAAAATTAATCATACAATGAGTTAAAACAATAATATAATCAGATAAAATTCGTAAAAAATTCAATTACAGCTTCAAAGTGCAGCAACATGGAGGGGTGGAGGTTTGTTCAAGCCTGACGGCCTGCATCCATCCTGGAGGGGAATCCAAGCACTCAATGATAAGTTTAAATGCTACATCGACAAGCATTTAAACTAGCAAAGGGGGGGTGGCAGGCCAGCAAGGAGGGCACCTACTTGCTCACCCCCCACAGCTAGCAGTGGAACCAGTGAACCAGAGGAGTGGCTATCTCTACAAAGCAGTGTGCAAAAGATTAGTGCCCAAGAGGTGGATAGGCAGAAAAGGGGCAAAATTCAGCAGAAGGGCAGACAGCAAGGAGAACCAGGGATAAAGGGCAACCAATTAAGGGGCTGGAGTAGAACAGCAAAACAGTCTAGGGAGGTCAAATCATGGAAAGTCATGTGTGCAAATGCCAGGAGCCTTAGCAACAAGATGGAAGATCTGGAGGCTGTCATGGTGCAGTCAGTCCTGGACATTGTGGCCATCACTGAAACCTGGTGTAATGATAACCACGACTGGGAGATGGCCATACCTGGCTACAACATATTCAGAAGAGATAGGGCAGGCAGGAAGGGAGGAGGAGTGGCATTATGTGAAAAATGGCATAAGGGCCACAGAGATCCAGGAGGAACAAAATGGGGGAGAGATACTGTGGGTTAAGCTGGAAAGGAAAATGGGGTCAGCCATCTGCACAGGTGTGGTCTATAGACCACCAGCCCAGGAGGAAGAAACAGATAGGCTGATGCTAGCCATCCAAAGGATGGCAGACAAGGGGGAGGTAGTACTGGTTGGAGACTTCAATATTCTAGACGTGGACCGGAGCATCCCAGCAGCAGCATCAACTAGGAGCAGATTTATTCTGGACTCCCTTCAGGGTGCCTTCCTCAAGCAACTGGTCATGGAACCAACTCAGCAGAAGGCAATACTGGACCTTGTGCTCACAAACAGGGACAGTGTGATGGGGGTAACAGTGGGGGAGCACCTGGGGAACAGCGACCACCAGTCATTGTGGTTTGAAATCACAGAAAGAGCAGAACCAAACCACACAAAAACACATATCCTGGATTTTAGGGGGGCAGACTTTGGGAAAATGGGGAGATACTTGAAAGAGGCATTAAGGGGAATGGAGCAGGAATCAGGGGTTGAGGAACAGTGGGCAGTATTTAAAATGGGGATTACAAGAGCAACAGGATTATGCATTAAGCAGGTTAGCAAAAGGAAAGGAAGAGGAGACCATTATGGTTTTCCAAAAGGTAGCAAAGAAAGTGAAAGCCAAAAGATTGCATTCAGGCAATACAAAAGACACAGGCAGAAGGGATAGGGAGAAGTACCAGGAGAAGCAAAGGGAGGCAGGGAGGTCAGTAAGGGAAGCCAAAGCTCGGACAGAAGAACATATTGCAAAATCAGTGGGTAGAGGGGACAAAACCTTTTATAGGTGCATAAGTGAAAAAAGAAAGGCAAAGGGAGGGATAGTGAGACTGAAGGGGGAAGATGGGGGCCGCATGGAGGATGACAACAGTAAAGCTGACATATTGAACAGGTATTTCTGCTCAGTCTTTACTGAGGAAGAGGCGGGTAATGGGTCTGAAGGGAGTACAAGGGTTGAGAATAGTGCAGAAATGGACACAAGTCCCTTTACATGAGAAAGGGTCCTGAAGGAACTGGAAGTAATAAGAGCTGATAAAGCAATGGGGCCAGATGGGGTGCACCCCAGGGTCCTTAAAGAACTAAGAGAGGTGGTGGCTGAACCTCTGGCTATCCTGTTTAGCCGATCACTGGAAACAGGGGAGGTACCCAAAGACTGAAGGACAGCAGATGTAGTCCCTCAACAAAAGTGGGAACAAGAGGAAGCAGGGAACTACAGACCAGTCAGCCTCACCTCGGTAGTGGGAAGATGATGGAAGCACTACTGAAGGAGAGATTGGTGGAACATCTGGTTGTCAATGGACTACAGGACCCAAGGCAGCATGGTTTCACCAGGGGGAGGTCATGTCAGACCAACCTGGTTGAATTTTTTGACTGGGTGTCTAGGGAGGTGGATCAGGGGAGGCAGAGGACATGGCCTATCTGGACTTCAGCAAGGCCTTTGACACTGTGCCACATAGAAGACTATTACACAAACTGGGAAATATGGGTGTGGGCAGGACAGTAGTGTGGTGGGTAGGTAACTGGCTGGGTGGCAGGACACAGAGGGTGGTGGTAAATGGCTGTCACTCCACAGAGGGAAGAGTGACCAGTGGGGTACCACAGGGATCAGTGTTGGGACCGGTCCTATTCAGCATCTTCATCAGTGACATTGTGCAGGACCTAGAAGGCAGAATTTCACTGTTCGCTGATGACACAAAGCTCTGTAACAGAACAGACACACCAGAGGGTGTAGACAGAATGAGAAGGGACCTGCAGAAACTTGAAGAATGGTCAGGGGTTTGGTAGTTGAAATTCAATGCAAAGAACTGCAAGATAATGCATATGGGGCACAAAAACCCTGGCACAATATATCAGTTGGGGGGTGAGGATATAGTATGCACCAAGCAGGAAAGGGATCTTGGGGTTATCATCTCTGAAGACCTCAAGGTAGGGAAATAGTGTGACAAGGCAGCAGGTAAAGCAAATAGGATGCTGGGATGCATAGGCAGGGGCATCACCAGCAGGAAAAGGGAGGTCATAATTCCACTATACAAGACACTAGTGAGGCCCCACCTGGAGTACAGTGTACAGTTCTGGAGACCTTACCTACGTAAGGACATAGACAGGCTAGAGAAGGTTCAGAGGAGGGCAACAAAGATGGTGCATGGATTGTATCACAAGTCCTATGAGGACAGGTTGAAGGAACTGAATATGTACTCCCTGGAGGAGAGGAGGGAGAGGGGATATGATAGAGACATACAAGTATCTTACAGGAGGAACAGGATGCAGGAATACACTATTTTAAGTGAAAAAGATGTTCCAGGACTAGAGGGCATGGGATGAAGCTGGAGGAGGACGATTCAGAGAAGCGTGAGGAAGAATTTCTTCACAGAACGGGTGGTGGACAAGTGGAACACCCTGCCAGAGGAAGTGGTGGGGGCTGAAACAATCACAGGATTTAAGAATGCATGGGATAGACATAAAGGAATTCTGGAGGTCAGGGGTAAGGGGCAACAGACTTCTAGGAAAACATAAACTGAACTTACAAGCTCAAATGGGCAGACTGGGTGAGCCATAGGCCCTTATCTGCCGACACTGTCTATGTATCTATGTATCTATGTATAGCAGTGTAATCAGATTTCCAGCAGTCCATCAAACACCTGCGCAAATAAATAGGCTTTAAGGGAACCTTTAAATCCCTCTATGGTCAGGCTATCTCGTATCTGACGAGGTAGAGAATTCAACAAGCTAGGAGCCATAAAGGCAAAGGAGCTACCTCCAGATGTTTTCAGACATACCCTGGAAATCTCCAGCAATCCCTCGTCGGAGGATCAGAGTGAACAGGAGGGGCAGTAAGGAAACAGCAGATCTTGCAGGTACTGAGGTCTCTGATCATGTGAGGTGAAGGTACAGGCCAAGGAGGAAGAGGAGACAAAATACACAAAACCAGATTTGAGGGTGAAACAATTTAATTTATCAGTTACAATACTATCACAAACAAAAGAAAATGTACTAAACAAGGAATTAAGTTTTAGCCTGAGAAAACTTGAAAAAGAAATTCTAGAAAACTAAGGTTAAGACAGTACTTTAAAATAAGCTGAAAACAGATATAAAATGAAGAAGAAGAAAACAGCAAGGTATCAACCTAAACAATCAGTGGGAGTAAAATCACATTTCTCCTACTTGGCTAGATTTCCACAAATCTAGATATATATATATATATATATATATATATATATATATATATATATATATATACATATATACACACACACACACAAAAAGCGAAAACAGACATATAGTATCACAAATAATTAAAGACAGTGGATAGAAGCATAGAATTTGCCACCATATGAGGACTGCTTAGCCCACATAGTCTACCCATTTTCCCTACCTACAGTATCACCGGAGATCCTGCTTGATCTGTGGCCCATTTCACTGCCCCATTTCTTTCCTCTAAGACTCCCTTATGCCTATCCCACGCATTATTGAATCCCACCCCTGTTTTCACCCTAACTACCTAGGCTAGGGGGCTGTTCTGGGAATCCACCACTCTTTCTGTGAAGAAATATTTCCTCACGTCTCCTGAAACTACTGCCCTCCAGCTTTATAGTATGTCCCCTTATTCTTGAGCACCTTTTCATCTGAAAAATACTCCTTCCTGTACCTTATTTACTCCTGTGAGGTATTTAAAGATTTCTGTCATATCCTCATCTCCTTCCTCTCTTCCAGGTTGTACATATATAGGTCCTTTAATCTATTGTCATAGGGCTTGTGATGCAGACCCAGCAACATTTTAGTTGCCCTCCTCTGGATCCTCTCCGCTCTGTCTATGTTCTTCAATAGATGTGCTCTCCAGAACTGGACACAGTACTCTAGGTGGGGTCTTACCAGTGATCTATACAGAAGCAACATCACCTCCCTCTTTCTGCTGGTGATATCCCTCCCTGTGCAACCCTACATTCCACCAACTCTCCCAACTGCCTGTTCGCACTGCCTGGCCACCTTTAGGTCATCCAGTATGATCGCCCCAAGGTATCTTCCCTGCTTGGTGGTTGTCAGGGCCAACTCCCCCCCCCCCCCATTTTGTACTCTGTCCCTTGATTTCTGTGCACCCAAATGCATTATTTTTCACTTTTCACACTGAAACCTAGCTGCTATACCCTTGATTACTCCTCAAGATCTCAGGTCACTGCTCGTCCTTTCCACCCTCTTGGATTGTTCACCCTATTGAAGAGTTTGGTGTTGTCCACAAAGAAGCAGACCTTTCCTTCCAGCTGTTATGCAGTGTCACGTATAGTGACATTAAAGAGGACCAGTTCCAGCACCGATCTCTGAGGCACCCCACTGGTCACCCTCCCTTCTTGGAGTGAACTTCATTTACTACCACCCTCTGCCATCTATCTTCTAACCAACTTCTTACAAAGTTTACCTCATCTGGACTCATTTCTAAGCTACCCAGCTTGCTTACTAGTCTCTTATGTGGAATGGTGTCAAATGCATCACTAAAATCTAGGTAGGCTACATCCAGTGATCCACCCTGATCAGGTTTCTTTGCTACCCAGTCAAAGAAATGTACTAGATTCATTTGACATGACCTCCCCCTCCCCAATAAATCCATGTTGCCTCAGGTTTTTAACCCACTGTATTCAGAGTATTCCATAGTCCTTTCCTTCAGCAGTGATTTCATTAACTTTCCCACCACTGATGTCAGGCTGACTGATCTATAATAGCCAGCCTCTTCCCTCTACATCTGCTCTCCTCCAGTCTTCTGGTACTACTCCTGTTTCAATGAGCTGTTAAATAGGACTGTCAGAGGTGCAGTCAGTACCTCCCTGAGCTCTCTCAATAATACCCTGTCTAGCCCCATTGCTTTGTCCACTTTCAGATTTGCAAGTCTCATCATGATTCTCTCCTCCAAATATGGACTAGTATCTACCTCCCTCCCTCAAATACTCATGTTACACTTCTGTGGCTCCACCTTCTCTCTTTCCTCTGTGCACACTGAACAAAACCACATTACAACCTGAGTTCAGTAAGCAAGAAAATGACATGCTTAAATCACTGGGGAATGACAAATTAATCACCGTAAAACAAGGGTACATGGGTGAAGAAACAGTTATTCTAAACTACAAAGACTACAAACAAGCATGTTTAAGAGTTTAAGGACCCAGAAACTTAAAATGCCAGCTGTTCCATTTGAAGAGCTAGCAAAATAAAAAAAATAATAAAACATTTGACACAAAATGAATAAAAGACTGGTTAGCTGAACAACTTAATGCCTCTTTTCTACATACTTACCAAAATTCACAAAGATCCACTGAAACCTCCAGGATGACTGATTATCTCAGGAATAGGCTCTATTACAGAACCACTTTCCATCTTCATAAATTATCATTGCAAAACCCTAGTATCTGAAATACCATTGTACATCAGAGACCCAAAACATGTAACAGAGTTACCAGACAACTTCAGCAAAGAAGAACAGGATATATCGGGCTACACAGTGGCAACAACAGAAGTGAAAGCTGTATTTACAAATATTTCACATATACTGTAGAGAGGAAATAACAGCACTCAAGAAACCACTAGAAAGGAAAAGTAACTATTCCAAAAACAGAACACTACTCTCACAAAAATTTTACTGTGAAATAACTATCATGTTTAAAAACTTCTCACATTTACAGATAAAGGGAACAGCCATGGGGCAACAATGATCCCAACTTATGCCCATATCTTTATAGCAGAATCTGAATGACGGTATATAGAGGAAAACTGAACAAAACCATATTACAACCCAAGTACAGTAAGCAAGAAAACTACATGTTTAAATCACTGGAGAATTAAATCAATCATCATAAAACCAATGTACAAGGGTGGGAGAACTGATATTCTGAAGTAGAAAGACTACAAATAAAAACTTTTAAGACACTTTAATGACCCAGAAACTTATCTAAAAATACCAGCTATTCCATTTGAAGAGCTAACAAATAAAATAAATAAATAAAACACTTTACAGAAAATGTATAGAACACTGGATGGCCGAACAACTCATCAATAAAACCTCAAAAAATCCTCTGTTCTACATACTTCCCAAAATCCACAAAGATCTATTAAAACTTCCAGGATGACCAATTATCACAGAGGTATGCTCTGTTACAGAACCACTTTCCATTTTCATAGAGTACCATCACAAAACTATAGTATCTGTATTTACAAGTATTCCACATAGAAAGGAAGTAACGGCACCCAAGAAAATGCTAGAAAGGAAATGTAACATGGTTCCAAAAACAGAACTCTTAACTACTCTCACAGAAATGTTACTGGAGAATAATTATGTCATGTCTGAAAATCTCTCACATTTACAGATAAAGAGAATGACTATGGGAGCAACAATGGCCCCAACATATGCCAATATCTTTATGTCAGAATTCAAATGAGGGTATATAGAGGAATATAACAACATGTACAAACAATACTTTATCATGTTCAAATGCTTTATAGACAAGATATTTATTGTATGGAAAGGCACAGAGGAACAACTGTTGGAAATTTTTGAATATACAGTATTACAAATTGCACTCCATACCTACGATTCACCTTGACCGTGGCAAACGAGCAGATTCCAGTTTTGATCTCATTATCAAGAAAGAAAATAGCCTGCTGGTAACTGATCTCTATCAAAAACCGCCACATAGAAATACAATTCTACAAGTGAAAAGCTACCATACACAAAAATTGAAAATAACATTCCATACAGCCAGTTTGAGGTTAATGAGGAACAATGGAACAGAAAATCAAGGAGGAACAAAGCACCAGACTTCTGCAAAGAGGCTGTAGCCCCAATGTGGTACTAGAAGCACAACAAGTGGAACAAACAACAAGAGAAAGACTACTCTGACACAAATCAAAACATTAAAAGAAAACAAAATAAATGTGTACTCTTTATTGTGATTAATTTGGAAAAATTAAAAACATTCTTTGCAAACACTTGAGGATTTTCCAGTCAACTCAGATATGATGTGTAGCCTTTAGCACAAACCCTAGGTAACAGCCACAAGGACAACAACTACAAAGAAGCAAAACAACTAAAACACAACAATGCAACCACCACCAGAACCAAATACAAGATTGAATATTAATCCCCTAGACTTTTTCAAATGTGGGAATTGTGTGCAATGTTGCAACGGTATTAAAAAAAAGAACTAAAAAGTGCATGTAAGGATAGAATTTTCTACATCAGACATTATCACATGTTCCACTGACCATGTGGTATTTTGCATCATCTGCCCCTGTTCCCTGTATTACATACAGAAAACCAAGGCTCCTAGAATTCTGTGGCTGCAGAATTTTGTGCAGAACTTGCAATCTACCGCTGAACTTCTGCAGTGCCGCAGAATTCACTGTTCTTGGTGTTTTTTTTTATTAATATTTCTGTTTATCCATAGAATCTGGTTCCCTTCCCCTCTTTTTATATCCAAAACCCCCCTGTATGTTCAGAATGTGATGTTATCATTGCTATAACATCATAAATTAGCTAATGAAATGGCTACATTCTGCAACAGAAATGAACAGTCACTTATCTACCACAGCTCCCACTGCCAGAGACGGTGGCACAGTACATCATGCATGGTGATATTTGCTCAACCTGCACTACAGCCTAATACAATTTTCAGTCTTACATTACTGCACTAGGGCCAACTTAAACAAAACCTTGTCAATAGCATAGACCTGTTAAGTCCATACCTCACTTTGTACAAACCTATTTGTGCCTTTAAGGTATAGAGATGCCATCTGAAATGAATAACTGGTAAAATGAATTTACCTGTCATTTTTAAGAAAAATAAAGTAATTATGCCCAGAAAAGTGGAATATAATAATGTGTAGACCTGCTGAAAGAACAGACCTGTTAAAATAAATAATTGCTCTGTACACATTTTTGCCAGGGTTATTGATAGAGTCAGCCAAACATTATGGAGAAATGCATTCAGGACCAGCTGTTGGGCCAGAGGATAGCATGTTGTGTTTCCATGCAGGCAACTCAGGTTCAGAGATTAGCTCTGGGAGCTGGCTGGGCAACACAAGGACTGGGTGAACACATCACTGCTCTGAGCCTGGGAAGGTATGGTGCAGTGTTCTGTCTCACGGTGGACACATTGTGATGGGCTGGAGAGCTCTATCTCACAACTGGTTCACATGCATGTCATGGCCTGATGGTGTTACGTGATGTGTCAGGGGAAGCAGGTTGGCATGAAAAATGAATTTTGCAGTAACTCCTCTATTCTGTTTATTTCATTTCCAATGGGACTTGTATGAATGAGGATGCAATTTCATGGAAATTAAATATATTACACACACACACACACACACACACACACACATATACAGTATCTCTCTCTCTACACACACACACACATGTGTATGTATGTTACAGAGTGCACATAAATATATGTGATATGCAGTGGGGACCTCATGAGTGGTGTAGAAAGCACAAATTGATATGTAAGTGATACACAGTGGAGACCTCATTAGTGGGATAGATACCATTCATATAGAAATGCCTTATTTAGCACATATCACCTCTGCATATTTCATTTATGCAACAGGCTAGGACCTTAAGGGAGAGATATTTGTTTTGCTTTTTTAGGCATAAAATTATTTCTATAAGTCTGTTATTTTTTGAACTAGTGTTACTGTGCTTTCCACCATCCTGATTGCTATAACCACTGTCATGAAAGTGAAGTCAGGATGACAAGCTGACACTGTGATGTGGTAGTTTGTTAGTGCCGCAGAATTTCCACAGAAATTACAAACCACTGCCACAGAAGTTCTGCGGCAAATGGTAGTCTTGCCGCAGAACTTGGTCCCACTGTGCCACAGAAAAGTAGGGGCCTTGCAGAAAACATCCAAACCATTTAAACAGAAATTCTCTGAACACAAAAGTGATATAAGAATGGAAGACAAAATATTTACTCATAGCCAGACACTTCATGGAAGAGAAGCATAAAGTAAATACTTTGTTTTCTGGGAAATGAAAAAGTTCACAAGCCAGCGTGTGGAGGGGCTAGGAAGAGCTTCCCCCTCAAAGAAGCATGGTGGATCTATGCACTGTAAACAACTAATAAGAAATACAGACTCAGCAAAAATATACTTTGAACAATGCCTAAAAAAACTGGACATGTATAAAGACTGAACAACAATTTCTTATATGAATGCATGTATTGTAAATATTAACCTATAGATTGATTATGGGGCATTTTGAATATTTGTGTATAAAATATTCGGTGGGTATGTTTCTATCGCTCAGCCAGACAAATGATCTAAGCCTTATAATTAAACTTATATTACATAGAAACACAAAATTTAATGGCAGATAAGGATTGCATGGTCCTACCAGTCTGCCCATTTTTCCCTACCTACAATATCATTGCATACTGTACTTGATGTACGTCTCTTTTTCCCTCCCTCCCTTTCCACTATGATTTCCTTGTGCTTATTCCATGCATTCTTGAATCCCACCACCTCCGCTGGAAGGTTGTTCCAGGAATCCACCATTCTTTCTGTGAAAAAGTACTTCTTCACATCTTTCCTGAATCTACCCTCCTCCAGCTTCATAGCATGTCCCCTTATCCTTGAGCACCATTTTTCTGAAAAATACTTCCCTCCTATATCTAATTTACCCCCATCAGGTATTTAAAGGTCTCCATCCCACTCCCCCTTCTGCCTCTCTTTTAGTGTGCACATATTGAAGTCCTTTAGTTGTTTAGGGTTGTTGTTTGTATGAGAGTGAATAAATTGGTTTAAATATGTGTTGGGGTATAAGTAAAATGGTTAGGCAGTACTCCCCCTCAAGACTTCGGGATCTCCGTCCCTTCAAATTACCCCCACTTACAGTGGAGGTTTATGCTAGATGTCGTAATCTTGGCATTGTAAGATCAAAAAGTAGAAGGATACGGGGATCTTGGAACTCTTGGGGGGATGGGAGGGAGGAGAACGGATATGGGCAGTGAGGCTGGGAACGCCCTGGGGCAAAATGGGTGCTGGGCGGGGTCCCCCTTGCCTAGTTCCCATACCCAAGGGCACTGACACTGACTTGGAGTGTCAAGAAGGAGTAGGATCGCCCTTAGTTTCCAGTCCCTTCGAGGCGGTGTTAAGCAATGCCAGGTCGATTAGGAACAAGACTGCAGTGATTGCGGATCTTGTTTTCCTCGGTCGACCTGGCTTGCATCACGAGACCTGGCTAGATGGAAATGCTGGTCCTGTGTTGGACTCTGCGTTCCGGCTGGGTTCTCGTGATTCACCGCCCGAGAGTGGACGGAGGGCGGGGTTGCTGTCTGTTTTAGGCAAGATCTGGATCTCAGGGAAGTGCCAGTTGGTGATACCAACACCTTTGAATGCATAGTGGGTGCAGGTGCAGGCTACAGGACCCTTCTTATCTACCGTCCACCAGGGATGAGAGGGAGTTCCTGAAGGAGGTTCGGACTTAAATCGCTGACATGGTATTGGAATCTCCCAGATGGATAATTCTGGGGATTTCAATGCCTGGAGTCACGATGAATTCTGCCGTTTGGTCAAAATCTCTCCAATTAATGGATTCATTGGGCCTGTCACGAGTAATTACTTCTGCAACCCATGATGGGGGGCATACATTGGACTTGGTTTTCCATCTGGGGATGGAGATATCTGATGTGGAGGTGGAGCCAGTCGGATGGTCTGACCATCACGCCCTGAGGTTTAGATTTGCGGCCTCCCAAAATAGGCCTGCTCCCAGGGAGTTAGTACAGTTCCGTCCTTTAAGAGGGATTACCTCAGAGGGCCTAATGACGGAGCTGGACTTCTCGGATTTTCAAGGGATAGTGTGGATCCAGGGCCACTGGTCTTGGCCTATAATAGGGTTGTGACATGGGGCCCTGGATGCCATAACTCAATTCATGTTACGTCCCTGTACTCTTCACCTAGGGCTCTCTGGTTTGGCGGGAGGTCCGTGAGTGGAAGAAGGAAGGGACGAAGATTAGAAAGACGTTGCGGAAAACTCAGCTGGAGGTGGATAGACTTGAATTGTTAGAACATTATAAATTCTACCAATCAGCAATTTCCCATAAGAAGGCAGAGTTCCTGTCCAGGAAATTGCTGCAGCTAGAATAGACCATCCCAGCTCTTCCAGACTGTGGACAGACTGTGCAATCCAGTCTGTCTCCAGACCGGTAGAGCATTATCACAGGTACAATGTGAGGAGTTTATGAAATTTTTGCTGACAAGGTATCCACCATCAGGGATGAGATCAGCCAGTGTCTTTCTATTGAGCATTGTACTGATCAATCAGGTGGTACTAATGCCCAGTTGTACTGGTCTACCTTTAGACTACCAGCAGTAATAGATATTGTGAGGATTATCCAGACTCAGACCTACCTATTGTAAGTTGGACCGGGCCCTACTCACTTGGTGGTGGGTGTAGATGTTATCAGCCCAGTCCTGACTGGGATAGTGGTGGTGTCATTAGAGAGAGTCTTTCCAGATCCCTTAAAGGAGGCGGTAATATACCCCTTTTGAAAAGCCCTCTCTTGACCCGACTGCCCAGCAAATTATAGACCAATCTCTAACCTCCCTTTTGTAGGGAAGGTTATTGAGAAGGTGGTCGCTCTGCAACTGGAGGATCATTTGTCTATCCACAATATCTATGACCCTCTCCAATCCGGCTTCAGGAAAAGGCATAGTACAAAGACGGCTCTTGTTCGGGTATTGAATGACCTCCTGATGGCAAGAGATCAGAGGACCCGTTCCATCTTGGTTCTCTTGGATCTCTCAGCAGCATTTGACACCGTGGATCACGGGGTATTACTTGACCGCCTGTGGTTTCTCTGTGGTCTGAGGGGAGCAGTCCACAGTTGGTTTCTATCTTTTTTGGAGGGCAGATCTCAGAGAGTGGTATCGGGAGTTAACACCTCAGCCCCTCACTGTCTGCCCTGTGGGGTACCGCAGGGGTCGGTGCTGTCCCCTATGTTATTCGCGGTGTATATGCTCCCACTGGGGGACATTATAAGATGGTATGGGCTGAGTTTTCATTGTTATGCTGATGATTCTCAGCTCTACCTGTCTTTTATGCCTGATCAGGAGTCGGATTCCATCACTATTTTTAATAACTGCCTTCTGGAGATTCAGGATTGGATGAGTGCTGGTTGGCTTAGGTTGAATCCAGGAAAACTGAGGTGTTGGTTGTGGACCCTGGAGGGAGGATAACAGGGGCTTGGACAGGAAACCCTCGGGTTTATATCTTGGGGGAGCCCAGCTTCTGGCCTCTAGCCAAATGCGTAACCTGGGAGTATTTTACGCAAGCCTGACTATGAAGATGCAGGTGTCGGCGTGAGTCAAATCTGCCTTTTATCATCTGAGGAATATTGCCGGGTGAAACACTTGGTTCCACGGGAAGATGTTCCATTTTGTCCGCCTTTGTTACCAGCCGTTTGATTACTGCAATGCGCTTTATCTGGGGCTGCGGGGTGGATATCCGCGCTTGCAGCTTGTGCAGGCGGCCGACGGCCGGGTTGTCGATGGGAGTTTCACGATCTAGCCATATAATACCTGTGCTGCGTGATTTGCACTGGCTGCCAGTACAGTGGCGGATCACCTTCAAGGTCGCATTATTGACCTTTAAGGCCCTACATGATTTGGGACCCCACTACCTGAAAGAGCTCTTGGTGCCTTACTGTCCTGCCCGTTCTCTTCGCTCCTCTGATGAGGGATTGCTAGAGATTCCCAGGGTACATCTAAAGATGTCAGGAGGTAGATCTTTTGCCTTATATGGCACCAACCCTGTGGAATTATCTACCTCGTCAGATACGAGAATGCCTAACTGTTGAAAGTTTTAAAAAACAATTAAAAACTTTCCTTTTTGCCTCAGCATTTGTTGGAACATAACATGTAAGTGTATTGTATGGTTGTTTGATTTATTGTTTGAAATTTGATTTTACTTGTTTTATTGTAAAAGCGCCCTGAGCTTGGGAAGGGCGCTTAATATAAATAAAATTTTACTTACTTACTTACTTTACATACTTAGTCTCTCCTCATAGGACTTTTGATGCAGACCTGCACCATTTTAGTAGCTTCTTCTGGACTGTCTCCACTCTATGTCCTTCCGAAGATGTGGTCTCCAGAATGAGACACAGTACTGTAGGTGGGGTCTTACCAGTGATCTATACAGAGGCAACACCACCACCCTCTTTCTGCTGGTAATACCCCTTCTTATGCACCCCAGCATCCAACTGGCCCTCCCAACTACCTTGTTACACTGCCACCTTTAGGTCATCAAATATGATTACCCCCAGGCCTCTTTCCTACTTGGTAGTAATCAGTACAACTCCACCGGTTTTGTACTCTGCCCCTGGGTTTCTGTGCCATAAGTGCAATGTTTTGCACTTTTTCACATGGAAACCCAGCTGCCGTACCCTTGACCACTCCTCTAGTTTTCTCACGCTTCTGCTCAACCTTTCCATCCCCTGAGTGTCCATCACATGGCAGATTTTGGTGCCATCCACAAAGAGGCAGACCTTCCCTTCCATCTCCTCTGCAATGTCACTTATAAAGACATTAATGAGAACTGATCCAAGCACTGATCCTTAAGTCATCCCACTGGTCACCCTCCTTTCCTTGGAGTAACTTTGTTTAGCACCCACTCTGTACCTATCCCCTAACCAATTTCTTATCTAGTCTGTCACCTTTGGACCCACTCCTATGCTACCCAGCTTGCTTACTAGTCTCCTGTGTGGAATGGTGTTGAAATCCTTACTGAAATCTAGGTAGGCCATGTCCACCTCTCCACCCTGATCTAATTCCTTGGTCACCAAGTAAAATAAATCTATCAGATTCATTTGACGTGACCTCCCTCTGTGAACCCATGCTGCCCAGTGTCTTATAACCTACTGGATACAAGATATTCCACAAGCCTTTCCTTCAGTAGTGGTTCCTTTAACTTACTCACAATGGATGTCAGGCTGACTGGCCTATTTAATTGCCAGCCTCCTTCCTGCTACCACCTGTGTGTAGTGGGACTACATCTGCTCTCCTCCAGTCCCCAAGAACCACTCTTGTATCCAGTGAGCTGTTAAATATTAATAAGCTCACTTGTATTTACTCAATTCTATCCTTTATTGTATCTAGGACAATGCTCCTTTCTGTGCTCCCTACGTTATTGTCTTGATTGGTATGTCAAATGTTGTATTGCTTTGTTGAACTCGTCAAGCTACCATTGACATGGATCCTTTGTAAATAAGCACCTGTCCTCAAAGGTGTAATTCCGAATGCCTAAATAAATAAATACAAAGTAATATAAAATAGAATTGTCAGAGGTGCAGTTAGTACCTCCCCGAGTTCCCTCAATACCCTTGGATGGAAGCTGTCTGGACCCACTGCTTTGTCCGCCTTCAGATTAGCAAGTCCCTATAGGACTCTCTCCTCTGAAAAAGGACTAGTGTCCACTTCCCTCCCTCCAAAGCTTCTGTTATGTTTTTGTGGCCCCTCCACTTCTCCTTTCTGTGTATACTGAACAAAAAGTATTTATTCAGGATGTCTGCCTTTTCCTAGTCCCCACCTGCACAGTCCCCCTTTCACTTTTTAACCTTACAATCCCACCCTGATCGTCCTCTTTTCACTTACAGTACATACCAATAAAATGGTCTTGTCCCCTTTCATTACCTCTTGGGCTATTCTCTCTTCAGTTTGTGCCTTTGCACTCCTTACTGCTTTCTGTGTGTCCTTCTGTTTCCCTTGATATACATCCCTATCCTCTTCCCTCTGCATCTCCTTATACCTTCTGAATGCTACCCTTTTAGGCTTTATGTTTTCAGCCACCTCTTTTAAGAACCGTAGTAGTCTCTTTTTCCTCTTGCTTTTGTTCACTTCTTTGAAGCAGAGGTTGGTTGCCTTTTCTATGTCCCTTTTAGCTTTGCCCACTGTTCCTCCACCCCACCCATACCACCCCCTCACCTGGTCATTCCTGAGGCATTCACCCATTTTTATTATCTTACTGTTTAAATGTATTTCATTGACTAAAAACTGTACAGTGCTTTGATACCTGTGAATAACGCTATAAAAATAAAGATTATTATTATTTATAAAGTCTACACTCCTGAAGTCCAGGACCTTCACCCTTGTGTGGTTTGATTCTGCAGCTGTCCTTATAGTGAACCACTCTGTATGGTGATCATTGGTCTCTAGTTGGCTTTCTACCTCAACTTCTGCAGCACTATCCCCGTAAGTACCAGGTCTAGTATTGCCCCCATCAAGAGTGGGTTCATTGACTAGTTGCCTGAGGAATGCCCCTGCAGAGAGTCCAGGACGTCCGTGCTTCTAGCTGAAGCCACTGCTGGAGAGCTCCAATCTACATCCAGCAGTTTGAAGTCCCCCAGCAGCAGGGCCTCCCCCTTTTCTACCATCTTGTCAGTGACTTCGACCAATACCTTATCTAATCCCTCCCCCTGTGACGGAGGTCTATAGATCACTTCAGTGAGAATAGCGGCCCTATTCCCCACCTCCAGGGTGACCCACAGTACCTAAGTCCCCCCCATATTCCCTGTATCTTCATCGCTTTTATGTTTTCCCTCACGTAAAGCACTGTACCCCCTCCTTTCCTTCCCACTTGGTCTTTACTGAACTGAATATAGCCTAGTATGGCCATGTCCTAGTCATGGTTTTCCATGCACCATGACTCAGTATTGCTCATAATATGCAGGCTGGCCTCTGCCATGATGGTCTGTTGGTCCAGAATCTTATTTTCTAGACTTCTAGCATTCACACACATGACTTTCCAGATTTTGTTTCTACTCTGCTTGTTGCCTCCCTTTTTTTCCTTTTTTGCCCTCCCTCCTGCCCCCTCTCTTTTCAATGCTCCCATTCCCTTCCACCATTGTCTCTACCACTCTGCTTCCTTTATTAACTTGTACCCTGTGAGATTCATCTCCCCTCAGGTTCTCCTTACTCTCTACTTCAGTCTCTGGTTTAAATGTTCATCAAAGTAACATTTAAACCATCCACTAAGATCTGCAGTTCCCCTCCCGGATGGATGCAGGCCACCACCCCAGATAGGCCCTTCTACTCCAAGGTGAGTCCTCAGTCTCCAAAGTAGCTGAACCCCTCCTCTCTGCTCCATTCCTTCAGCCATGAGTTGAAGCTCCTGGTGCAGAGATCCCTGTCCTCCCCCATCATAGACAAGCAACACCTCAGCAAAAGTCACTGAGAGAGCTACCTGTCTAATACCCATGCCCAGCTCCCTAAACTCCACCTGCACAGTCCTTAGCCAGGTCATTAGTCCCCAGGTGGATAGTGACATCCAGGTCTCCCTCCTGTCCTGCTGCCCTAGCAGTCCTCAGGAGCCACTTCCCATCCCTCCATGCTATGGCATCACATAGGCTCCTAACCTGCCTCTCCTCCCCTTTCCTATTCCCAAAACTATACCCCTCACAATTGAATCCCCCACCAGAGTTGCTTCCTCCTCCTCTGAGATCCTCTACCTTTCTGCTAGGGGTCTCTCCTATGGAGGGCTTCCACATGCTCCCTAGTCACTACCATGGGTGCTTCTTTCCAGCAGTCCCACCCTGCCAGAGCAAAGTAGCAATTATGTAGTGGTATCAACTGAGGAATATGCCTCTGCCACATCACCCCACCCTTCCAGAGCCCACCGTAGTCCAGCTGTTCCTCCTCCCTGGAATCCTCTGAGGTAGCAGTGGCAGACTCAGTGGCTCTGGCTGGGGGAAGAGGTTCCCCAAATCCTAATCAACTCAGCCTAGAGTCTAGCAACTGCCTCCCTCAACCATGAGAGGTGTGTGTTTGTGTGTGCAGATGGGAAAGCACCAGTTTCCAGAAGGTCTGTCTGAAAAATTCTGCCCCACAGCCACTGCATTGCACAATTTCCAGCATTCTCATCTTCTATTCTCCCTGTGTTACCCGGAAATATTTTTGTACCACTACCCCGATAGGATGTTTCTAGTTTTCCCCTTTTGTTTGCTTGTTTTTATTTGTGTTCCCCTCTGCCACATTTAAATCTCTTCATACTCCTACCCTAGATAAGATGTTGCTTCTATTCCCAGTTTTTGCCTACCTTTTTCCTTCCACCCTTCCTAGCAGTGACTTTTACCTTTTTCCTTCCACCCTTCCCAGCAGCGACTAAGTGTTGCACAGTAGTGAACAGGTGCCTTACCTTAGTCAAACCGCATAATATTAACCCACGCAAAAAAGGATAAAAAAAAGAAAACAGATTAAAATAATCCAAGTTTCTATTTATTTGTACTTATTACGACCCCAGTGTTATCACTTTTTTTATACACCAGGTCAAAATAAGATTCCCTCCTTACACCTATCATTAGAATGACAGTCGAAGTAGTACATTACTACCCTCACTCTAACGTTTGTTACTATGTATAAGCAGACGGTATAATGAGTGTTGATACTTTAACTCAAATAGATGGTATAATAGGTGTTGTTGGTACTGTAACCTTATACAGTTCAAAAACCCTAACTGTGCCCCAAAATTGCAGAGTTAGCAGTGTGTGCAGGGTGGACTATTTGCGGCAGAGAAAAAATGGCCACAGTTACAACCTTTTCATTCAGTACGAAGAGTGCTTTCTCTTGAAATCTCCAGTTTAAAAGAAACTGAATCTGTCACTTTACTTTGATAGGGTACAGTAACCATAATTTCTCCACAAAATTATGAAATTGAAGTTGCTATTTGAGAAACGCTGAAAGAACTCAGCATTATGAAGTAAAAAGCCAAATTACTAAAGTATGGTGATCTTTTTCACAAGACAAGAAAAATAGGGTGATTTGGAGATGGATAAGATATTAACATAAGGATATACATACAGGAAACTTAATTAAGGTACTGAATACTAAATTAATTTTAAAATGCAGGAATTTTAATTTACATTTAATTACAAATCTTCTAAACCTAGTCTTTCCAATACAGGATGAATTACTGTGGAGACTTGGTAGCAAAAGTTGACATTGACTAAAGAATTTAAGCAGGTTAGTTCTGCTGCGAGCTAGCCATCTGCCAATCATTATTTGCAATATATATTTCTGTTATATATTGTTTTATGGGGATGTCTGTGTATGCCCATGCCAGTGTTAATTCAAGGCATAAGGAAAAACCTAGATTTTTTTAAAGGTTTGATCATTTTATTTGAAGGACACCTGCTTTGCCAGGAAGTGAGATTTTCATTCCCAGGTTCTTTTAGCAGAGATGTGCCAAAAGGCATTTACCTGCCATAAACATGCACTGCAAGCAGAGTGCTTTTTGATCTCAGGAACTATGATAGCATATCACATTTTATGAGGCCCAGGAATGATTGTTTTTTTTTAAATCATGTCAGGTTTTTTCTGCACCCCCCAGACAGCCCCCATCCAACTGACTCCCCCAGCCCGTCACCCAGAATTACCAGGGCTTACCTTATGCCCGGCCCAGGCATGGCACCAGTGGGGAGTCAGTTATCATCCTGCCACTGGGATTTTCATCCACCATTTTCACCCAAGGGCCCCAGGAGAATGACACATGCGCTTGGAGGCACGCACGCGCTTCCAGCCCCGGTTACGACCCCCTTCTGCCCACCCCATTGGCTTAGGCTGGGCATCCCTATGGCCTGTGCTGTCTCCTGGCCTCCACCAGGGGGTGGCTGCTAGCTGAAGGAAGCTCCCCTACCCCGAGAGGAGAGCTGCCTGCCAGCAGCTCCATCCAGCTCCACCCTCCCCCCATGCCGACCTCCGAAAATCCGGGCTCGTTACCGAACCCGGGTCACTGGCATGCCATGAGGTGTGGCGTCTAGCACCTCAACCCCTACAGGCCTGTGTGAGGTAATATAAAAAGGGCACACATCCTTCTAACAGTACTGTGTTAAAATTTACTTCCATTATGTTACTGTAAAAACCTGAGACTTCAAAGAAGTTAATTCTGAACTATCATAAACCATGCTGTGGGTCACTGGTGAGAAAATAAACTGGTTTTCTTATGACTGGAATATTGCTGACACTACAGTTCAGAAAGGTCAGTTAAACCTCTCAGCACAGTCATTCAGGGCTATTCTGGTTTTGGACATTCTCTTGAGCCCAACAGAACTGCCAAGCTGCTACACAGAAAACAGACTTTGAACATCTGCATCTTTAAGGTAGAGAAGTAGTTAAAAATGTTTTAAGGCATTCAATTGTATACTTTCCAAAATTTGTTTCCATACTATAACCTACATTTGTATATGTTCTCTTTTACTGCATTTATTTAATTATTTTAGTAAAGACTTTTGTTTTTTCTAAAGAATTCTGCTTGCGTGAGATTCCTTATCTTGTATGTGTGACTGTAGAAGTTTTATGCTTAGAAGGGTCACCAAATAGAAACCAAATTGAAAAAAAGGGACAGTAGGGGATCTGGCAGGATTAGGGAGAGTGCCAGAGTCTCATACAAGTCTGCAGGGATTGTGAACTGGGCTATTGCATGTCCTGTAGGGCAAAGGCAAAATCAGGTTTTGGCACTGCTACTCTGAAGAGCGTGTACTTACTTGGGCCTTCCTCCTGTATGTAATAGCCATGAAAAAGGGTTCATATTTGGCCACAAGACTCGAGACTGGTATTGTGCCCTGATCCAAAGTATAGAGGGATGCTCTGGGACCTCGTGGCAAGTATTCTGTTGTAAACCCAGTGAACATTCTGGGTGGACATGAAGAGGGTATCTCTGTTTTATCCCTCCCTGTCACAGATTGCACTTAGGGGTGGGCACTGTGAGCTCAGTGATCTAATCCTCACCAGTGTGTTCCACCTGCCATAACATATAATAAAATCAGCACACAGAGGTGAGTCTAATAATATATTTTCATTCTTCTTCTAAAACATTTAATTTAGAAACCACCACACTCTGAAGAAGGGACCTGGAAGGCCCAATAACATTTTGTTTACACTGAAAATTAATTCTATGGTAGTATATGAATAAAAGGAATCCTATCAGATATTGAATGTGAATCATAATGAACACAAGGAAAAATGTCAAGGACATTTAAGGTTTACTTAATGAATAAATAAGAATACGGGTGTAGCTTTGACAAAGTTTGTTGCTGTTTATGGCATATGAGTCCATTAATATTATGAATTCTGTTATTGACATATATAAAACAGTTCTCCTTACTGCTGAATTTATAACTGATAAATGTTTCTCTATCCTATACCTTCCACCTTCCTTTCCTACCCCCCACCCACAGTCCACTTTGTGGCTATCCATTGCTACCACCAATTTCTCCTTCTCCCCTGTGTCTCCCCCTTCCATCACTGATGCCCTTCTTACCCTTAACCCTTCCAAGGGTAAGAGTCCAGATGACCTGGATAGCAAACTTCTCACTCTTTCCACCCCTGCAATCTCCTCCCTCCAGCTGACCTCCTTAACCTTTCCTTTTCCAATTCCTCCATTCCTGCTGATTGGAAGACTGCCACTGATATCCCTCTTCCAAAAGGCAGTGACCCATCTGTCACATGTAACTACCACCCTATCTCTCTTAAGTCAAGTCACACTTAATTTATAAAAGGCGCTTTCCAAATACCAAAGCACCTGTCATAAAAACAACTTCATGCAATTGAAATCCCAAACCGTAAAACATAATTCAAATAGATTAGATAACATCAGGTTAAATGGCATCAGGGAACGCCAAATCAAATAAATAGGTCTTCAACACAGAATGGAATGTCTCAGTGGACAGGCACTCTCTCACCCGATGAGGTAGAAAATTCCACAGAGTCAGGGCCACAAAGACAAAAGTTCTGGCCACCAAGGTTTTCAAACAAACCCTGAGAACCAATAGCAATCCCTCATCAGTGGAATGGAGGGCAGTAAGGACAAAGGAGGTCTTGCTAATAAGACAGTCCCTGTTCATGTAAGAACTTATAAGTCAGCAAAGCAACCTTAAAGATGATCCTCCACTGCACTGGCAGTCAGTGCAGTTCACAGAGCACAGGTGTGATATGGCTAGATTTTGACAAGCTAGTCAACAACCTGGCTGCTGCATTAGGCACCAGCTGCAGGTGGTGGATGTCCACCCCAGAAGCCCTAGGTATAGAGCACTGCAATAGCCAAGGTGGGTGGTCACAAAGGCATGGATGAACATTGGAAGATCCTTGGGTGAAACAAGATTATTTATCCAGGCGATGTTCCTCGATGTGGTAAAATGAGGTCTTGATGATGGCTGACACCTGAGACTTAAGTGTTAGTTCACCACCAAATATAATTCCCAGATTCCTCACCCTCCTTCCTATTCTATCCAAATTACAGGAATGGATAGTTCTATCCCAGCTCTCTCTTTCCCTGAACTCCCCTTCCTTTTTCACTCTCCTATCAATCCAGCTTCCATATGAACCATTTCACAACTACTTCACTCCTCTGGCTCACTGACTCCACCCTCAAAGTCATGGACCATGGCCTCTTTACCTCCGCCATATTCATCGGTCTAGCCAAAGCACTCAACACCGTGTCTCACTCCCTATTACTAGCCAAGCTGCAGGCAGCAGGACTCTCTCACAAGGCCATTGACTGATTCCATTCTTATTTCAAGGGCAGGTCCCCAGTCAGTCAAAATTGGTGACGCCCTCTCCCCTTCTTTGCCTGTAACCACTGGGGTCCTGCAAGGTTCAGTGTTGGGCTAGTTATTCTTCCATCTTCCTCAATGATCTCCTTTTAGTCTGTTCATCTACATCCATCTGCATGTATGCCAATGACATGGTTCTTTTCACCACTGGCCACTCCATTGGTGATGTGGTGCTAAGACTCTAGCTCGAATTTGATCAAGTTCAGCTCTGGCTAACCAACATTTCCTCAATGCCAAGAAGATCATCTCCATGTACTTTGGCAAAAGGCAGAGAATCTCTAGGCTCCCTTCCCTTCCTGCCTTCCACACCCTGGACGGTTCCCCCTTCAAAGATGTTACCACCTTTAGATATCTAGGTATCTGGCTTGACCAACACCTACATTTCTCTGGTAATGTGGATGCTATAGTTAAAAAATTGCACCCCAAGCTAGGAGATCTCCACAGGAACCATGATTGTATCCCATTGCCGGCATGCCATGCTATCATCCAGAAAATGATCCTCCCAATCTTTGACTATGGTGACACAGTCTACAATGCTGCCTCAGGCACCTCTCTTGCCAGATTGGACACTCTCTTCCTGCTCATTCTGCCACTATGCTCTTGGCAGCTCCCCTTGTACTCATCACTGCTCTATGTGCCAGTATCTCTCCCTTCCTTCTCTTGTAGACAGGTGCAGTGCCCACTGTGCAAACTTTGTGAGTAAATTCTGATTCAGCACTATCCCAATCTACCTCTCAGCCTTACTCTCCAGACCTCCCTTCCACTCCCATACCCTCAAGAGCTCAAATGGTCATACCATAGTAATCCCTCCAGTCTCCACATCCATTGGTCAAGCTGCAGTCAGCCATCGTTTCCCCAAAATCTGGAACTCCCTCCCTATTACAATTTGCAAAGCCCCTTCCCCTTGGGTCCTCTCAAACCACTTCAGGGGCCTCAGTTCCCCTTCTTGTAATTGCTCCCAACTCCCTCACCATTTGGCCCACCCTCTCCTACCCTGACCCCCACCCAGCTTCCACTCCTGTCTCCCACTTTCCAAGTGATAATACCACAGTCATAGGCACTTATAATCAAACTGTTTGACTTTTTAACTGGCTATTGTTATCAGTTTCTTTACTCTAGTTCACGTCATGCACTATAACTATTTTCTAAATAAAAACAAGTACCGAACTGATTCATAATAGTTGGATAGCTAACTGTCTTTTTCTCAGCTCTGGTCTCACGACCTACTGTATATCAATGTATAATTGTGTACTACTTCTGTGCTATAATACAACTGCTAACATTTATTTTGCATTTGTTTCTGGAGTGTAACACCTCACTTTGTTACTGTTATTATGACCTATTTGTACATTAATGTAAAATGTGTACTACTATGTGCTATAATCTTTTTTCAGTTAGTTCTTTTATCCACTTGGTCCCCTGATGGCTGCCATCTCGTCGGACTCCCCAGCCATGTCCACCACTCCCAGCTTACCCTTCCAGCTATCCCACAGCTTACTCCCCATGGTGGGGCAGCAGGGAATCCCTCAACCCACCTAACTCCGGATTCAATGCTGGATTACTGCCCGTCATGGGGGCGGCACCTGCTGGAACCAACTGTCACCGTGCTCATCAGGTACCACATTTTCCTCCTGTATTTTTTCCCCTTAGACCAGGCGTGTGATGACATCCAAGGAGTGAGCTCACACGCTCCCATATGCACTCCTCCGAATGTCTGCCCTGGTCTAATCCCCTCACTGAAGCTTTCGGTGTGCCAGCCCCCTAGCCTCCACCAGGGGTCAGACGAGCACCAAAATGCTGGTTCCCCCCTCCCCAGAGAAGGAGAGCAGTCCTACGGATGCTGAATCCTTCTCCTCCCCTGCTGACCCCCGACAATCTCTGCTCATTTCCGAACACGGGTCGCTGGCGTAGCACGAGGTAAGGTGATCAGTGCCTCAGTACCACTAGGCCAGCTACTATGTGCTATAATCTAACTGCTAGTATGTAACTGTATTTGTTCTTGTATGTAAAACCTCATTTTATTCCACTCCCCCTTCCCTCAGGATGCATCTGGAGATGAATTTCTGGCTCAATGTGCCTTTTCTGGTGAAACTTTTCAATAAATGAAAGAAATAAATATCAACCACTTTGTACTGCATCATTTTTATATTACATTATGTAAGCAATAACCCATGACAGGGCGTGTGGTAATACTAAATTAATGCATGGTCATGTGACCAGTTTTGGCTAATCAGATTACTTGTTTGATTCAAGCCATTTTATAATTAATATTTAAACACCTCCTATGAGAGTATCAAATATGAATAACCCATGTATGGACAGTAAGGTGTTTAAATTCCCAGTACACAGCACTTGTAGCTAGCGCATTTATCTGATGATCATTTTCATTTCTATCACATTCAGTTGTGCTGCCTTCCTTCTTAGATGGGTTCACCTAAAATAAGCTATGAACTTGAGGATGGTAGACTCAGGGGAATGTGAGAAAGTACTTCTTCACAGAAAGGGTGGTGGATGCACGGAACAGAATCACAGCGGAGGTGGTGGGGGAAAAGTGGTAACTGAATTAAAAAATGCATGGGATAGGCATAAAGGAACCTTAATGATTAGGAAAGGGTGGATGAAGTTGGAGATCAAGTAGGGTCTGCGGTATTACAGTAGGTAGGGATAATGGGCAGACTAGGTGAACCTAGCGGTCCTTATCTGCTATCAATTTCTATGTTTCTAATAAATGGGACAAGATCCTTAAACCCATTATACTGCTCATTTGTTTTATATTTGAAGCAAAAAATGCATATTTATACTGTCTTAGAGAAAAAAACCTTGATACCTTACAAAGTCACTAGCTTCACAAAGCTGGAGGACAGCTATAATGTACAACAATCTATGCTCACTATACTACAGTCTGTTGATTTCTAGGTTAACTAATGTAATTGTCATCCTGTATATGTACTGTAACTTCATGAAATGTTCTTACCGGTGTTTAATCCCGGGTCGCCCCTGAAAAAGGGACTGTCACTGTCTCCGTGGGTTTGCCCGGTTACCAAAATTTAAATAAAATGAAATAAAATAAATTGCCCCTCTAGAACCTTCCTCACTATATAAATCTGAATCTGGGAAAACAAAAATAACCACTTGTAAGGAAAACTGTAGCACTGTTTCCAAATATCATGGGAAGGCATCTGTATTAAATCCAAGTTTAGTAACTTACACAAGCATTTCAGGAACTCTTGCAGTCCTCCAGCTGGCCCCATGGTTACTTAGAGTGGCTGGAGCTATGTACATGTGCATTTGTTATACCACAAAACAGAGGGTGTGAGTGATGTCACAATGGTGTCTCACAGCAGCTCCACCCACCACTGCCACTACTGAAGCTAGAAATCCTCTAGCTTCTGCAAGGCTGATGTGGTGCAGTGGGCTAAGACTCTCTCCTGTGGTGGCTCACTAAAACAACAGGCTGCAAACTGAAGTGGTTCCCTTCTCTCCCTTACACTATTGCACTGGTATCCTTGCAGTGGGTGCTCTTCATATTTGTTGTTTTCATGATCTATAGAAATTATAGTGATTTATTAGTAGCTTACCAATACATAAAATACCATTTATCAGTATCTCTCTCTAGATTATGATTATATATATATATATATATATACACATATACATACACACACACACACACACACACACACACACATATCTAGAATTATATATTTTCTTTGAAAAAACATGTTAATGCATCAGTTAGGGTTGATATCAAACCATAAAAAGAGTTATGGCTGATGACCCCATGGCACACCCTGACACTTGTTGGAGTGTGCAGAGTATATTTCCCTACTTTTTATTGTTTAATATCAACCCTAACTGATGCATTAATGTAGTATTTTGCAAAGAATTTCCTTACTTTCTGAGATAGTGTAATCATAGCCTTATTTGCCTCTGGCAGCACAGGGCCCAAAGGGCCCTGTGCTCCCATCCCTCCATAGATTCTTATATGTATGTTGCTGTGTAAGGGTCTGCACTTCCATTTATATGACAACAGTGATCAAATTGGCAGCATAGCCATCTTATTACCCTACCTCATTTACCTGGTACAGATAATATTCAAATCTTTGCCAAAACATAATTCCACTCAACTACAACACCATTCTGTGCCCCAGGTACGAAAACACATTTTGGCCAGGATTTAAAAAATGACAGCTGTGACATACAGTACATAAAGTGGGGTAATAAGAAGTCTATGTTGAAAATTTGGGGTCAAAATCTTTAAAATTTCCAAAATTACATGCATGCATAGGGAAATTGCAATGAATGGTCATAACTTTGCCATTTTTACATATTTAACCCCACATTTTCAACATGGCCTTCTTATGACCCCACCTCATGAACAATATGGGCAGGATTCACAAAAGAGATGTGCCCAGTGCAATCAAGATGCGCCAGCACAAGCTAGAAATGCGCTGGAAGCAGATTCAGAAACAGGGTGAATGCGCCAGCCCAACCGAGATGCCCTGCACCAAACAACATGCACCAGAGCTGCAATGTAATGACATGCAGTGCATATACAGGGGGCATACCCATGCATACACAGTGCAACATAGAAAGATAAATACAAAAGAAAGAGACTTATGTCCAGCACACCTGCAGGTTGTGAATGGAACGACTGCAGCAGCACACAGCCAGAGCCAGAGGGGAAGGGGAAGAGGAAGAGGAAAACAGAGAGAGGGAGAGACACAGCCAGCCAGCAAGCAAGCCAGGCAGCACACCAAGCAAGAGGGCCACACAGACAGCAGAAACAAACCCAGAAGCAGTCGCCATAGCTGGTGCATAAATGAGGAGGAGAAGGAGGCAGGGTGCTGGAAGGCACCGTAGGTGGCCAGCCCCACAGCGGTATCGTGCCCAGCTGTCCTTTGAGCAGCTCACAGAGGTGGAGACAGTAGGGCGATACCACCTCAACAGGGCCATGCTGAGGCAGCTCTGTGAGCTGTGCCATGACGAGATGCAGGTACCCACTGCACGAGGTCACACCATCTCAGTGGAGGCCAAGGTGACAACAGTCATGTGCCTGCTCACCAAAGGAACCTTCCAGAGGCCTACTGGGGACACCACTGGCATATCACAAGCCTCTATGTCCCATCTCCTCACACAGTTCCTCACCGCACTGCTACCGCATGCTTCAGAATACATCCAGTTCCCCAGAATGCAGGAAGAGTGGACAGAAGCCATGCAGGGGTTCTACAGGGTGACACGCATGCCAAGTGTCATAGGGGCCATCGACTGCACCCATGTGGTGATCTGCACACCACCTGGTGAGGAGGCCATCACATACATCAACTGGAAGTGGTACCATTCCGTGAATTGCCAGGTTGTGTGCGCATCACCAATGTCTGCGCCACACGCCCTGGGAGCACACATGATGCATTCACATGGCACCAGTTGGCACTCTGCATGAGGTTTGAGGATGGGGAAATTCCAAGTGGTCATCTGATAGGTACATGTGACAGGACACTGACAGCACAGGGGGCACCAAGGCCGGGACACATGGGGTGGGCCGTGGGCAGTGTGAATCAGGCGCATGGGCCCTGGGACAGCAGGGATGTGAAAGGGTACAGAGCTGGACACAGGGTGGCATGCAAGCACTATGCATCACATGACAGATGGGGGCATGCAGGAGCAGCCATGGTACTGATGCAGGACTGCCAGGTATGGTGATGCACGGGTGGGAGAGCAGGACAGGGGCACACACCACAGAGGTCAGGGATGAGGACAGGACACAAGCTACAGTGTAACCTAATGTACTAACGGACACACATCTACCCCCACAGGAGACTCCACATACCCACTGAGGCCCTGGCTCCTCACCCCCATCTGACAACCCGGAACAGTGGCGGAGAAACGCTATAATGAGGCACAGATTGCAACACGCGCCATCATAGAGCGTGTCTTTGGCATGTTGAAGATGTGATTCTGGTGCCTGCATCAGTCAGATGGTGCCCTACAGTACAGCCCTGAGAAGGCCTGTGGCATATTCGTGGCCTGTTGTATGCTACACAACATGGCCCATGACCGTGGGATACCTGTCGAGGCTGGTGAGAGCGACAGTTCCGGGGAGGGGGGTGGACAGAGCACCCCCTGAGGGCCAGGGAGGTGATGCTGGACAGGGACGCAGAGATCCGAGGCTGGCAGAGGGGTCATGGAAATACCGCATGCATGTGGTAGAGGAACACTTTGGGCCCTGCAGTTGGGTATGCAGGTATGTATGCATGCAGGTGTGAGCACCACAGTGTAGGGACTGCATGCGTGGGTACAGTAGACACCGGACACCACACAGTGGTGCACACATAGGTACACACACGGAGGGAGACACAAGACACCAGGCATGCATCAACCCAGCACCACCCAGGCCAAATCGCAGATGTCACAGATCAGTGTGCACTGCGGTCTGCACAAGGGCACTGCAGGCACCGGAACACACAGACACACTGGACAGCCTGCAAAGGTAGCACAGGGTGGTGCCAGGAATGCTGTGGGGCAGGCGACCACCACGCACTGCCACTGGCACCACCGCAGGGTGTCCGGTATGCATGGGTGTGCCAACCCGCCACCACAGGCCTGTGGACATGGGCATCACAGGGTGGCCCTCCGACCACCATGAACATGAGGGCGGACTCTGCCATGGCTGGTGGTGGCAGGGGTGCTACCATTGGTCACAGGGGACATTCCCAGTGACCCCACAGGGGTGCTGCACCAAGACCGTGAACTGGTGCCCAGTGATGTGGCCATCAAATGCCCACTGGCCGAGCCATGGATGGTGGGTGTGGAGGCCAGAGGCGATGGAGTCAGCAGTAAGGGGCTCACCTGGCTCCACTGCCGGGGTGTACAGGACATGCTCCTGGGCATCCGACTGGATGCACAATGTCCACGGCATGTTGTGGATGCAGCCACCGCTCTGCAGTCACTGCAATCTGCTCCAGACCTGTGGTCATTCCCACCCGCATGATGCATGTCTCTGCCAGCATCTGTGCATGCCACACAGCCGTGGACTCATGCTCCTGGACCATGACAGCCCTGTGGCTCTGGAACTCTGCATGGAGGGCCTCCTGCCCCTCCACAGTCACCCGCAGCAGGTCAAGGTAGGCCCCAATGTTGTCGGCAGGTGATGCAGCATGGTGGCATCACCGACAGTCAGGAGATTGTTCAGCCTGACCAGGTGCATCCACAAGTGGTGGATGCACCCTGGCAGGCTGCAGCATGGGCGGGGCTTGGCAGGGCACTGCTGCTGGCTGCTCTTGGGTGGTGTCTTCTAGGGCCAGTGGAGCGGATGCGTGCACACAGGCACCCTGCCCGGATGATACTTACGTCACCAGCACTGCACTAGGCAGTGGTGCATGGAGCATGACACCCACAGCAACGAGTAGCTGTGCTGCGACTGCACTGGAACCCAGCACAGTGGGAACATCAGTGGCACCCAGGGACCCATGCACAGGCAACCCCGGGATGTGTGCACCGCTGTCGGCCATGTCTGCGGTGCTGGTGTTAGTTATGCTTGCGGCGGTGCCAATGCACTCCCCCTGCATGCCACTGGTGAGCACAAGGAGGGCATCCATAATGTCCGCCGCATCATCCAGATCAGCATCAGACAACCCGGACAGGCTCCCCAACAAAGCAATGTACCCACTGGCTGTCCCGCCATCGCTGGCCAAGGGGCCCTCAGGGCCCGCAGTCACTGGGGCCATGACTGGTGTTGCACAGGACGTGGATGCTGCAGGTGAGGAGTCATCCACGGTGGTGTCATTGGCCCCATGTGACGGGCCCGCATCATCACCCGCGAGGGCATCATGGTCAGCCATGGCCATGGCTGTACCCTGGAGGCACAATGGTGCTGTGGAGAGAGGAAGGGAGACCATGGTTAATGCACAGTACACACATGTCACAGTGGCGAGGCACAACAGAACACAGCCATCCACATGATGCCAGGGCCACATGCCTGTCCACAGCAGGGCCAGGGTGTGACGGCGATATGCAGCCCATGTTGTGGTCAAGCCTGCCACTGTCCCATGGTGCACATTGCATAGAAGCGGCCTCACATGCCACATGGGTGCACAGCGGTCACGTGCCCTCCGGCACTGCGTCATAGCACCCACAGCACCACAGGGCATGCCATGCCATGCCAGGGATGGTGTGCCTGTGTGTACAGTGACAGGGCTCAGCACACAGGGATAGGTGTGCCTACTGTGGCACATGGGTGGGTGAGCCTGGCCAGGTCACACAGCTACTCACCATGCTGTGACGGGTTGCCACCCATCTGGAATCCAACACCTGGGACACCATGCATGGCTGTTCTGGACACACTGGTGGCCAGGAGGGCCTCGTTGGGGCTGAGCCATTCTGCCGTGCTGGGTCCACCCCCTGTATGCTGCAGTGATGCCTGGATGGTGGCCACCTTCTCCCTGGCCCTCCTGCAGCCATCGTTCCAGTGCTTATGGCACTCTTGGACCATGCAGTTGTACGGTGCCACTGCATTCACCTGCCGGGCCACCTCCTCCCAGCCTTCCGCATGCACCGTCCGGCTGCCTCCCCTGCCAGTGAGGATGTCCAGGCATAGATGGCATGCTTTGATGAGCGTTCTCTCCTCATCCTTTGTGAAGTTGGGGAACCACCTGCTGGTGGCACCTGCTTCCTCTGACATACTGACTACTGTGGGGGGAAGCATCCAGGTGTCAGTCACACCTGTGGGTACACATGTTCCCGCTCTCATCTTCCTCAGTCTGTTGCCACCCCCCATGGTCTGAGACACCGTTGTTCTGGGCCGTGGGCCACATGTGGCCAGCCTAGCACAGGTGGCCGTGCACCATGTTACGTGGTCCACAGGGGACACTGCACATGCTATGTATGCCACCCAGTCCACGGCTAGGGGAACAGTGCATCCGCACCGGGGGGGGCACACTGTGGTGTCTGCCATGGTCATGTCCTGGTACCTCTGCAGCATGTGTGCCACCACCGTGATACCACTTCCATCCTGGGAGACACCCATGTGACGGGCGCAGGGTTGGGGTCAATGGACATGTGGCAATAGCCATGGTGCAGCTGGCAGCAGTGTGTAACAAGGCGCCACTGCCATCGTGCCTGCACGGGCACCACTGTGTACCTTGGACCGACCTGTTGCACATTTCTGCATCCACCACTCATTGCCAGTGCCACCCAGTCACACGTAACTCCTCTGTGTCCCTGTGTACAGTGGACGGCTCCTCTGTTGATATCACATGCCCTCTCTGTTCCACAGTGCAATGCCTAGGCCCACTGATGACCGTATCATCGCTCACTAGAACTGCGTCGTACATGTTGGGATGTGTACATCCCGGTTCATGAACAGCCATTGTGGACATGACAGGGAACAGTTCATTGGTGCTCTGTGCACCATCTGTACCGCTCTGCTGCTGTATTCCACGTTATGGCAATGAGTTCCACACATTGGTAGTAATGGTTCAACATCTGGGGTACTGGAGCATTGCCTGGAGTGCATGCCAACAGTCAGTCACCCTAGTCTGTGCTGTTGCCCTGTAACCATGGCTGTGTACTCACCCTCAAGGCAGTAACTCCTCTCAGTGTCCTGGTCTCAGCCTGCTGAATTGGGAGCATTTATGGCTCAGGGCACGCAAATGAGGCCTGAGCCCCTGGTAATGAGATGCTAATCAGCTGAGTTGCCCATGCATGTAGGATGAGGCTGTTTTGGGTGCATTCTCTGTAAACTGCACGATTGCCCCCAGTTATCTCACTTTACACGGAGCATCTGTGGGATGCGCCGATGGCCGTACAGCACACCTCTGGCACATGCGTGTATCAGTAGGCACATGTTCCTGTATCAGGAGCATTCTAGACAGCACTTCTTTCACGCATGCTCGGTCACCATGTCCGGTGGCGCATATCCCATGATGCGCCATTCCACTGCTAACCCGATGTGCCATTGCAGGCCTGCTGGCCATGATGCTGTGTACCCTATCATGCAGCGTGTTCCACTATGCACCGTATATGCTGCACTGTGCTTGTACTGGCCATGGATTGCACATGGTGGCTTGTGTGCTGTACAGGGATGCCACGCACAGAGGAGCAGTGCAGGCATCATTATGGCGACCACCAGAGGTGGGACCCAGAGAGACTGGCACAGCTGCGGCACTGTGCATGCAGAAGTGCTCTGCCAAGACCAGGTAGGTGTTCATCTAGCTCCTTTTGTGGCACGTGCTGGGTGTATGTGTCAAAGCCCTTATGGGGCACCCTCATGGGTCTCACAGCATCTTGCACACATGGCAGTGGCTGCACCTTTCCAGTGCTTCCATACCATGTGTGCCATGGGGGGGTGCTGGGCATGTCTGTGTCTGCCTGTGGGTCACTGGGTGATTCACAGCTGGTCACTACTGTCTGCTGCATGGACAGAGGTCGGTGGGGGGGCACTGTGGCACTGCATCCTGCATGGTGGCAGTGGTCACTCATGGTGCTGTCTGTTGTGTTTTGCAGGACCAGATGCCAGGCAGCGGGCTGTGGATGCAGCTGAGGTGCAGATGCAGAGGATCATGGGTGCCAGGTCTGGTGCCCTTCCAGGGGCAGGTGAGCGCTGCATTCTGCTATTGCTGCATTTCAGATGCTGTAGGGTTACTGGTGGGTGGAGGTGTTGTCCACGTTCAGGCCCTTAGTGTGTGTTCTTTCTGTCATTGCTGTAGGACTCCAGGATTGCCATGCTGTGGCTGGAGGTGATGCCTCTGTTGACGTGGACTGGAGGATCCATGTGGCCATCCAGGCAGCCCTGTGCCCACTGTCCAGGACTCTTCAGTGCCTGCCAGCTGCCCTGCAGGGCGTCCTGCTGTGGCTCCCAGTCCATGGCCATGCCAGGGTGGTGCGTGGCAGGGCACGGTGATGTTAGTGGCCCCCTGACTCTTTCTGGGGCCATCCGTTGTACATAGTTAATGTTCACCACCCACTGTTACTGTCCCTTTCCTGCCCTCCTTCCCATCCCTGCACCTCCCTTTCCCCTTTTGGTATTGTTGTTGTTGGCTTTGTTATTCATATCTGTTGTACAGTTTTTTATGATCTTAATCTTTTACAAACATGTTTTTCTCAGCTCTTGTGTCCATGGGTGTGATTGTTCCAGCTCTGTGGTTGCTCCTCATGCCCTGCTGACCTGCTCCACCTGCTCTGAATAGCTCCCCTGTGTGGCTACGGGGCATCCAGCTTGCCCTGGTGCATCTCAGGTTGCGCCGGCACATCTACAGTTGTGCTGTTGTGTTTCACGGTGATTCACAGTGGGGATGCGCCCGGTACTTCCCACTGCGCATGCCTCTGTGAATGGCTGTCTGTGCTCGGCATAACTGATTTGCACCGGCACATTTGTGATGTGCCAAGCGCATCCTCTTTGTGAATCCTGCCCAGTGACTGTCATTACACAAATCCTGCTCAAAAGGTGAATTCACCAAGGGACTGTGAAATCACCTTTCAGGCAGAAGTTGCATAACAACAGTCATGTTGTTCATGAGGTGGTACCCGTAAAAGGCTATGCTGAAAATTTGGGGTCAAAATGTCAAAACATTTGTGAGTTATGAATAAAAGTTAAAACCACCATTGAAATACATTGAACCGCATTTACTTAAGTTTCTCATATTGCAGTCGCCGGTTCCAACAGCAAGTTGTGTCTTCAATCGGAGAGTGGATCTCGAACCTGGGACCTGTTCAGGTGAGTGAGGGCGTGTAGAAGTGTACTGAGGGTGTGTGGTGGTGGGTGCTGAGTGTGTGTTGAGGGTGGGGGAGGCCAATAGGTGAGGGACCATTGTCTGTTAAAAAAAAAAAAACATCGAGGATGGTTTTCTTTATTTCAGGAATATAACAATGGACAGAATAGGGGCACAGCAATCTACGGGCGAGGGGGTGTCACTAGACACCAGGGAAATACATTTTTTGGAGAGCATGATTGGTGGGTGGGGGTGCCACTAGACACAAGGGAAATACATAACACTACTCCAGAGGGCAAGGAGAATCGTAGGCAAAGATTCTTCCATCATGAAAAAGGATCCTTTTTATGACTCGTGATATGAAAAAGGATTATTTTTTCGTATTACGCGGTCATGAAAAAAAGAGTCATAATATTAAAAAAAAAATAGTAATTCAAGGGCATCTCTAATATTGAAGTGCAGGTTATACCTAACGGGGTCCCAATCAGCCAGCTAGGTGTGGTGGTCTCTCTCCAAGATGCAATTTTTGTGGATTTTGAATTTATTTTTTTAAGAAAAAATGGAAACAAGATGGCAGCAGAAGAAAAAGGAATTTCCCCCTATAAAACAGGATTCCTTTTTCATTTCATACAGCTATCTTTTAATGCTTACTGAGCATGCTCAGAAATGATTTTTTTTTCAATTTTTTAAAATGCAGTAACTTACAAACAGCTTATTTTTCCACCAGACTAGCAAAAGGCACATCTGTAGGCTAGTCCCTTTCTGCCCTGGAAATTTCAGACCAAGATTCCAAATCATCTGGACTGTAGACAAGTTCAAAAAAAAATTCCCAGCAAAGTCAATGAGTGAAAAAAATGCTTTTACACCTCTCCAGAACTTAGAAATGGCACTTCCAACTGGAACGTAACTTGCCACATACAGAGATGCACCCTGGGTGACTGTGCATGTGAATATGCATGCAAATCTGTTGAACAGTTGTGAACTTATTAAAGTGCAAAATTTTGGGTTTATCATTGAAGTGCCTACTCAGCCCTGCCTACTCAACCCTAATGGCCACTCTCCAAACTTCTGCCCACCTGCCCAAGCCACCCAGGTACAGTAATCCTCGGGGAAGCCATGGACTTGAAAACTAGTAATCTGATCATTCTTCTCGTATCAGGAACCTGCCTGCAATTGACTGCCTGCATGCACTGTGGTACTCTAATTGGCCTGCCCATCTCAGCATTTTTTTTTGCTAGGCAGAACCGAGAGGCACCACATTTTTTTCTTTATAGCGTTTTGCCTGGACCAGTTTAGCTAAGTTAAACTAATTCTTGTACCCTGTGGCATAGCCAAACTGTTTTGTAAAATAATTAGCCAAACTTTAGCCAAGTTTCGATTGTACCTCTTGACTATTTAGCTAACAGAATGCATTTTTAACTGACTCAGCTTTTTGTTTGTTCTGCTCCTGCACTGCTCTGACTGTTCTCTCCTCTCCTCCCGCTGCCCTGTTTAACTCCTTTCTCCTCATCTCCCCCTTGCCTCTCTGTGTTGAGCTGTTTTTCAGCACAAGGAGGTCTGCAGCAGCCTTTTACTTTATTCCATCCCCTGCTCCTGCTTTCAGTCTCTCCACAACTCCCTCAGTGCCATTCCCCCCCCAAAAAAAAACACTTACAGGCCTCTAATTCACCAGCACTTAACTTTCCCTAACTCCCATCTTTTGTTTTGTCATCTGCTACTAAGACACCAGCCTCAAACCCTCTACCTCCCTGAGCCACTGCCTACCCTCCTTACGCCCTCTCTTTCTGCTCCTGCCTAGCTGTCCCCAGCTGCTCTGGCTCAGGGGTGTAGCCAGAAATTTCCATTTTGTACACACGATCTCCAAAAGTTACACCCCCCCCCTTTAAAAAATGTACACACCCTCTCCAAATGTTACCCCCTTCCAAACAAATCAGATTATTGTGAGATGATTCCTCTAATCTCTAAAGAGGTTATACATGTATCTGTGTCCTAAACAACAGAAGTTTAAACAGAGACACTCCTCAGTGGCCTACACTAACCCAAATACTACAGATTAGAATGAAAATGTTAACAGAAAGGCATATGGTTTGTGACAGGCACTCAACAAAACTGTGCACAAATGGGTACAGTGAGTATGCCTGCCTAAACCCTTGCTCTGGCTGACCTACCGATTTAGTGTAGGCCAATTTCTGGCCAATAACTCCTGCTGATTCTTCCTCTCTCTTCTCTCTTCCAGAAGAAGCCCGAACGGCCTGAGGCCCTGGCCCAGAACTATGCCGGCTGCTCTCCAGACATCTGACTGCCTGCCCAAGTCATCCAGCTACAGTAATCCTCGGGGAAGTGCCATGGACTTGAAAACCGGCAATCCTATTGGTCTCCTCAGATCAGGAACTTGCCTGCAATTAGCTGCCTGTGCACACTGTGGTACTCTAACTGGCCTGTCCCTCTCTGTGATTTTTTTTTTTTTTTTTGCTAGGCAGAATCGAGAGATGCCACATGCTAGGCAGAATAGAGAGACACCACATTTTTTTTTCTTTGTAGCATTTTGGTTGGACCAGTTTAAGCGAAGTTAAAGTAATTTGTCCATCGCCCCAACCCCAGGCTCTTTTAAATACCATTCCTCCTCCACCTACTCAGCCTCCTTTCTCTCCCCTGCATGGTCACTGCTTTCAAGCCTTCCCCTTAAAGGGTCCTACCTCAACTTCCACCAAAGGTAATTAGACAAAACAACCACAAGCTGTCTCACCTGGCTAACTCCTACTGGCCCCAGATCCTCTCTCAGGAGCATTCTAACCTAATACCAAGCCATACAAATACAAGGTCAAACCAGGATACCTTCACATTTGCCCTGCTGTGAAAACATGATGCCCCAAATGCACCCCTCTATATTGTTTATCTTGATGTCACCATTGCTGATCCCCTCTATTCCACAACCCTCTGCACACATTTTTGAAAGTCTGCTATCCAGTTATACTATGAGCAGCCCAAAAGCAACAACTACCCAATCATTCCCAATCCTTGTGACCTATCTTTGGAAACATGACCCTCTGCAGCGGCACTGGAGTGTCATCCCCCCTTCAATTCATACATTTTTTCCAACTTGCAAGAAACAATACCAATAGTACTAAGTCCCCCAGACTCTGCTCCTTAGCCTTAAAACAACTTGGCTTGCAGGCTACCAAGATGATCTGGCTGCTTTTACTCCTATCTGGGAACATTCACCCAAACTCTGGCCCTTAAACTAGTAGTGCAAGCCCTCCCTCAAAGCGATGTAATCTCACCATTACCTCCATCAATATTTACAGTCTCCTGGCCAAATTCAACTCTCTGCAAGTATGGGTCACTCAACACAACCCCGACATCTTATCTGTGGTTGAGACTTGACTCACCCCAAGAACATCTGACACTGAAATCCACCTAAATGGATACACATCCTTTAGATTGGATAGTGTTGGTAAACAGGGAGGGGGTGTCATTTATCTTAAAGACCACCTGCAGGGCCAGTCACTCACACCTATGAAAACTGAACATAATGTTCTGTTTCTACCTGTAAAAATAATCCTTGGCCAGCATGGGAAGAGTTTAACTTTTATCTCCACCTACATTCCTCCCAAGGAACAGGTGGCTGGCTTTAATGCACTCCTTGAATATCTCTCTGGCCTCCACTTTAACAAAGAGTTGTTGGCCTGCCTGGTGGCACTGAGGGTTGAGGCATGGATGCCACACCTCGCGCCATGCCGGCAACCCGGGTTCGGGAATGAGCTTGGGTTGTTGGGGTCGGCAGGGGAGGACTGGGATTGAGCATCTGTAGACTGCTCTCCTGGTTCTGGGGTGGGTTGGGGACTCTCACTGCACTGTAGCGGCCCCTGGAGATGCTCAGGGGCACTACTGGAGTGGGGGATATTGGAGTGGGAACGTGGCAGACGTCAGCATGCTGTGCCTGGATGTCATTGCATGTCCATATTCCGGGGACCAATCAGGAGGGAAAATGGCTGGACGCGACCGTGCAGCTTGATGACCGTGCTCCGAGTGGCCTGGAGGACTTTGGCGGAGTCCTGTCGAGGAGGGTCTGGGGCTATCCTGGATGGCTGAGGCTAAGGGGGGGGCCTTCCAGCGGGATGGCACGGCAGCCATCCTGGATCCTTCTGGGTGCAGTTTGAGCTACCCAGTTCTCCGGCCAGGTGAAGTCGGCAGCTGGATGCCCCAAGCCAGAGTGCGCCGCAGTGGGTCGGCAAACTGTTAAATGATAAAAAAAAAAAAAAAGTTCTTAGTGGTAGGTGACCTCAACATAAACTGGCTGTCCCCTGACACCACCCCATATAAGGATGCGATCTCTGCATTAAATACTGTTCAGCTTGTTGAACCCCCCATGTGAACCAACTATCATTCAGTGTCCAGTACCCTACTGGACCGGCTTCTAACAAACTACCCAGAATGGATCACCAGTACAGTCATTCTGTTGGACCACATAAGTGACTACTCACCTATCCTCAGCACCTGGTCAAATAAGTCCCCAAAACTCCTGGCTAAAGAGGTTACTACCTGCATCTTGTGAAAAGGCCAGCTGGATCTCCTAAATGTTCACCTTAGTCAGATAGACTGGTCCACCATCTATTCTGCAGTCGATTTTGATACTGCTTTAGACCGTTTCATCAATGTCTTCAATGCAGCCTGTGACACCTTCACTCCTATCACCAAAAAAAGGTTTGTGGCTCCCATAAGTCATGGGTATCCCCACCACTGATTGACCTAATGCATACCAGGAATAATCGTTGGCATAAAGCCAAAAGTATGGGTTCCCAAATCAATCTCTAAAACCATCATATAGTCACAGTGAATGTACCCAGGCCATCCCCCAGGCCAAGTCCCACTTCATCCTCATTCTGGATGTTATTCTGGCTCCATTAACAAGAATTATTAACCTCTTCCTTATCACAGGTAAATTCCTTACAATCTGGAAAGCCACAGTTGTAACAAGAGTATTTAAAAGTGGTGACAGGACAACCCATACTAACTACTGGCCAATTTTCATCTTACTCCTAATCCCCAAAGCGCTGGAATGTATTGTTTGAGCTCAATTAACCAACCACCTAAATAAGTATCAAACTATAATGTAAAAAGCAACATGGTTTTCGGAAACTACACAGCACATCGACAGCACTGGTTAAGTTTACTGGTTTCATACATGACACCCTTGATCAAGGGCACTTAGAGGGGGCCACCTTTATTGACCTCACTAAGGCCTTTGACACCGTGAACCATGATCTGTTACTGACTCAACTACATGATTCCTCCATGTCTCCAATGTCCCTGAACTGGTTTTGCAGCTACCTCTCCGAGCGGGTTCAACGGGTCAAAATAGGTGACACAATCTCAGACAGACTAAATGTTAGCACAGGAGTTCCCCAAGGGTCCATCCTGGGTCCGCTTTTGTTTAGTCTTTTCTTAAGCAATCTCTCTAAAGTATGCAATGACAAAATCCTACTATACACGGACAACGTTGTCCCCTACACGACCCATCCTGACCCTGTAGCATTGGAACAAAGTCTCCAGCATAATTTCTGACTTCTTGAAAAACTGGTTCTCGGATGCCCAATTGATCTTCAACTATAAGAAAACAAAAACAACGCTGTTCACCTCTACACACAGTAAATACAGATCTGCTGTCCTAAACATCCACAACCAACAAAATGAAATCCTTCAAATGGTGCAAAATTTCAACTATCTCGGGTTTACCCTGGATAGCTCCTTGTCCTACTCACTCCACACAGACAATGTCTCTTAGTCTGTGAACAGGAAAATCGGTTTGCTGTATTGTCACAGACACTGCCTCACTACGGACGCCTTAAAACTCATCATAACTAGCTCTGTCCTCTCTGGGATTGACTACGGTCTCTCAGTCTATAATGCTGCCTCTACCTCAACCATGAAATGCATTGCCCTAACCCTAAACAAGTCTTGCAGACTTCTCCTGGGAGCTCCACAACTGACACACATGTGACCTATATACTCTCTCAGACTGCCTTAACCTAGAGAACCGTATTAGGTACCAACTTTTTCTTCTGGCCAAAAAGGCCACCCTTGGCTTAACTCCTTCCAGTATCCAATCTGTGCTTACCCCAACAGTCTCTACCAGGCTGACCAGAGGGTCTCAGAATAACTTCTACAAAGTCCCTTTCTGCCGTTTGACCCTAGGGCAGCATTCTTTTGGATGCCACGCCCCTAAGTGGCTTAACTCTCTCCTGCCGGACCAGCAAACTGAGACCAAATTAGGCCTTTTCAAATCCAAACTCTGATCCTACCTTGCCAATCCAATGCCTTGCCACTGCTTTCCACACCTAGACGTAATGACCTAGGCCTTGCCTAATGCACGGGCTCCCTCCTTCTTGGCCTATCTCCTGAAATTTTCCTGCTCTTATTCCCCCCAATCTGCCCCCACTGTCTCCCCCTCCTTCTCTTATTCCCCCTCTGTTACTTCACTCAGATATCTTACATGCCTCCTGCCCCTGCCTTTCACTTCCACACCTCCTCCCTCTCACCCCTCCTCCTGCACCCCCCCCCTCTTTCAATCCTCATTCCACTCCCCTTTTGACTACAAATCAGGAATCCCCTCCTTACCCTTCCTCACCCCCCTGACAAATGGAGCTGTGGAGCCAGAGTTCCCAGCTCTGAACCTTCTTAATTTTCCTCTCTTGATCTCAAAACTTAAAGCATGGTTAGGACCCCCTCTGTTTTATCCATCTTGCAGCTACCCCCCAATGTCATAAGTGTGTACATATTGTAACTAATATATTGCAACCCTGATATTATGTCTGTTCTTATTTGCATATTGTGTTTTAATTGACATTGAAGCTTTGTAAATGAGCTAACCCCCTGTCATAACAGTCTACATATTGTAACTAATGTATTGCAACCCAGTGATATAACTCTGATATTATGTCTGTTCTTATTTGTTTTATTGTGTTCTAATTCAACATGGAACCTCTGCAAATGAGCTTCCAGCTCAAAGGTTGCAATTCTAGACTCTAATAAATAAAATTTTATATATATATATATATATATACCCACACACATACATACAAACCCTAGCACATTCCTTCCCAACTATATACCTTAGCACATGCCTTTACAAATACATAGAAACAGTGCTAGACAATAAATGTCCTAGTTCCAGGTATAAACATATGCAGTCCTCACAGACATAGTGGATGGTGTTATGTCCTTTCCCTTACTCACCAAAATAGACTCCAAAAACACTCTTCATTTAGGCCCCTGTCATGTTCCAATGTTCACAGGTAGTATATGCAGAACAGTTTTCTTTTTAGCAGCATTGTATACCAGTCTGCTATTCTCCTTGGCTCAGTCACAAGTTCAAGGCCCCCAAATCTTAGAGAAACACAGAATCTGTCAGCAGATAAGGACCATACAGCCCACCTAGTCTGCCCATTTGCCTACTTGGTTTGGCAATCCCTACTCTTATCTGGACTGCCTTTCCCCCACTCCTCTGTACAGCAGGGTGCCTTTATGCTTATCCCATGCACTTTTTTTTTGTATATTCAAGTCTATTAGATTTTCCAACATACAGGCCATGGCATAATACAGGTAACACCACAAAAAACATGAACTATATATCAACATAGGCCTGCCCCTCCCCCTCTCACTCCCCGGCTTGGCAGTACATAAAGCAATTCAAAATAACTCCAATATTAATAACTCAGAAAGTGCCTCTATGAGGTGGGAACAGACCATATCCCTCTAGAAAATGGAGGGCAAGCAAAGGAGGGTATATGCCTAGTTGAATTTAAAATCTAATCTTGCAGCTTCCTATCAACCCCGCAATAGGAGCAGGTAGAGGGCATGAAATCCTTGCCAGAGATTATTATATCTTTACATTGAGCCCAAAGACTTGCTCTCATTTGCTCCACCCTAAGATTAAAAAGAAGTTCCTGTAGCCATTCCAGATAGGAGAAGGCTGATCCATCTACCCAATGTCGAAGAATCAGTTTCTTCTGAGTTAAGGATATGAGGGCCATGTGATACCTACGAGCCCTGATGGGGATTCAGCAGAGCTCCCCCAAAAGACAAACCTCTGGGGTAAATGAGTCTTCCAGCCCAAGCAAGGCATCAGCTCTATCCTTAATCTGAGTCCATAACTTCTGAATCTCCAAACAATCCCAGAAGATATGTTTAAGTGAGCCCTCTTCCTGCTGATACCTGTTACAGAGAGTATCAGAGGATCTACCCACTTTGTACAATTTAATCGGGGTCCAGTACATATCATTTAGGATCTGATACTGAGTAAGCCACAGTCTATCTTGTGAGAGATACTCAAAAGTGACCTTCCAGATACCTTCCCATCTCGTTGCAAGATCAGGATAATGCAAAGCCCAGGCTCTGGGAACCTCAGTCTTAGAATCGAAAGTAAGGCCTCTTAAAAGAGTGTATATTGCCGAAATAGCATCCGGCTGATCACTCAAGGTCACTAGTAAATTGAACTCTTCTCTATAATCAGATCCCATGCACTTTTGAATCCCTGTACTGTTTTCGCTTCCACCACCTCCTCTGGTAGGCTGTTCCATGGATCCACCACCCTCGCTGTGAAAAAATACTTCCAAGCATTCCCTCAAGCCTCCCTCCCTCCCTCCAGCCTCATGTTATGTCCCCTTGTCCTTGTGCACTTTCATCTCTGAAATATGCTCCCCTCCTGTACCCTGTTTATTCCTCTAAGGTATTTGAAAGCCTCTATCATATTCCCTCTCTCCCTTCTCTCTTCCAGTGAATAGCTGTTTTGTTCCTTGAGTCTTTCCTCATAAGGTTTGTGGTGCAGCCCATATATTATTTTTGTTGCTGTTCTCTGGACTGCTTATATTCTGTCTATGTCCTTCCTGAGATGTGGTCTCCAGAACTGGACACAGTATTCCAGATGAGGCCTCACCAGTGATCTATACAGTGGCATCACCACTTCACTCCTCCTACTGGTTATGCCCCTTCCTATGCACCCCAGCATTCTGTTTGCCATCCCCACTACTTTTTCTCATTGTTTGACTGACTTCAGGTCATTGGATATGATAACCCCCAGGTCTCTCTCCTGACTTGTGGTGGCTAGAACCTGCCCCCCCCAATCATGTATTCCTCCCTTGGGTTTCTGTGTCCCAGGTGCATTATCTTGCACTTCTTAGTGTTGAAACCCAACTGCCAAACCCTTGACCATTCCTCAAGTAGTCTTAGGTCATTTCTCATTTTATCTAGCCCCTCCTGTGTATCGACTGTTACAGATCTTGGTGTCATCTGTGAACAAGCATGCTTTCCCCTCCAGTCCCTCTGTAATGTCGCTAATGAAGACATTGAATAGAACTGGACCAAGCACTGATACCTGTGGAACCTCACTGGTCACCTCCCCCTCTTCTGATTTTATGCCATTTACTACCACCCTCTGGGTCCTGCCTTTTAGCCAGTTACCAACCCATTTTACCACTTTAGAGCCCACACCCAGATTCCCCAATTCATTAAGCAACCTTCTATGAGGAACGGTGTCAAAGGCCCTGCTGAAATCCAAGTAGGCCACATCCACTGCCCTTCCCTGATCCACCATCCTGGTCACCCAGTCAAGGAAACTGATAAGATTAGTCTGACAGGACCTACCCTCATTGAATCCATGCTGCTTTTGGTCTTTTGCACTGTTCGACTCCAGGAACTTCACTACCCTCTCCTTAAGCAGGGACTCCATCAGCTTCCCCACCACTGAGGTCAGGCTTACAGTCTTGTGCAGGGGTACCACCTCTGCCCTCCTCCAGTCCCCAGATACCTCCCCTGTCTCTAGTGATTGGTTGAATAGGGTTGTCAGTGGACCTGCTAGGACTTCCCTGAGTTCCTTCAACACTCTAGGGTGAATCCCATCTGGCCCCATTGCCTTGTCTGTCTTTACTTTTCCCTAGCTCCTTCAAGACTCTATCCACTGTAAATGGGCTGGTGTCCACCTGTCCCCACTGTACATCTTTCCTTGTGAGTCTTGGCCTTCCCCTGCCTATTCCTTAGTAAATACTGAGCAAAAATATTTGTTCAGGACCTCAGATTTTTCAAGATCGTCCTCCACCCACCCACCCTCTCCCTTCTTTAGCCTAACAATACCATTTCTGGTCTTCTTCCTCTTGTTAATATAAAGAAAGAAGGTCTTGCCCCCCTTCTTAATAGCCTGTGCTATTCCTTCCTCCGTTCTTGCCTTAGCCCCTCTGACAGCTTCCCCAGCTTCTCTCTGCTCCTCCAGATATTTCAGTCTGTCTTCTTCTTTCTGTGCCTCTTTGTATTTCCTGAATGCCTTATTTTTTTCTCGCACTTTCTTGGCTACTAATTTAGAGAACCACAGTGGCCGCTTCTTTTTTTTTCTTTTGCTAAGCAATCTGACACATTGACTTGTCACTCCTGCTATGGATTTCTTGATCCTAAGCCACTGTTCTTCTACCCCCCAATATATTCTGCTGCCTGGGCAATTCTGAGCTGTTCCCCCATCTCTATGAAATTGACCTTCCAGAAATATAGGATCTTAATCTTTGAATGGCTTTCTTCTGCCAACGTGTTGACTCTAAACCACACAGTTCTGTGGTCACTGGTACCAAAGGGACTGCCCACCTCAACAGCCATGATTCTGTTACCATTTGTCAGCACTAAGTCCAGTACAGCCCCCTCCCTGGTGGGCTCAACCACCAGCTGCCTTAGGTTTGCACCATACATGGCAGACATGAGGTCCCTACTCCTTGATGTACATTCAGTCTGGGTATTCCAATCTGCATCTGACATGTTGAAGTCACCCATTAGCAGTACTTCCCCTTTGGCTGCCATATTATGGATGGCTTCCACTATTACTAGATCTATATCCTCTCCCTGCGCAGGAGGCCTGTAGACTACTCCAGCACAGATAGTTGTTTTGTTCCCTTACTCCAGAGTGACCCACAATGCCTCTGCTTCTTCCCTGAATCCCTGAGCCTCTGTAGCTTTAATCCCTTCCTTTACATACATAGCAACCCCTCCTCCCCTTTTCCCCTCCATATCCTTTCTAAAAAGTGTATACCCTTTTATGGATGCATCCCAGTCATGGTTCCCTGTGTACCATGTCTCCATAACAGCTACAATGTCCAGGTGTGTGTCTGCCATCAGTGCCATTAGGTCTGGGATTTTGTTTCCCAGACTGCGGGCAGTTGTGCACATGACCTTCCACTCTGTGTACCCTCTTAATGTTCCTAGTTTATTGGTATTTGCCCTGCACCGCATTTGTGATGTACCTTCTGTTCTCTCCCCCATTGTAACCATGGTAGTTTCACAGTTAGATATTGTACTAGTTATTGGGTCCTCACTGCTTTCAGTTATGTCCTGTGGGGGGGGGCTATGATAATCCACTTGACTGTTTATGCCTCCCCCCTTGGCAAGTTTAAATGATCACTAAGGATGCACTTAAACTTCTCAGAGAGGATACCTTTGCCTCCCCTGAATAGATGCAGGCCATCTGGAGAATATAGACCTTCATCCCTCCAGGTGAGGTTCCAGTCCCCAGTGAAGCCATACCCCACCTCTCCGCACTATTTCTTCAGCCATTTCTTGAATTTAGTGATGTGGATGTCCCTCCCTTCCCCCTTGCTTTGGACAGGTAGCACCTCCAAGAAGGTGACAGAGTGTGCTACTTGCCCAAGACTCCTCCCCAGCTCCCTGAACTCTTCCTACATATACCCCCTTTCTAGCCAGGTCATTAGCCTCCAAGTGAATAATGAGGTCCAGCTCCCCCCTCCTTGCTACCACCCTTGCAGTCCTAAGAAAAAGCCACTGAGTGTCCTGCTGCCTCAGAATGTGTGACAACTGCAGATTTTGTTTTATCCTTCCCGTGGATGTTGCTCTTGTGGTCACTTATATGTGTGCAAAGTTCCCTTGTTGTTTTTTCAACATATAGTTTATCATGCTGGCACTGTGTAAGGTACTCAACATGGTCTGCACCACAGTAATATGTTGTCTTATCCTAAACCTTTAATTGGTGTATGGCTACTCATACAGAGCCTCCCGATTCATATTCCTGTATAGGTATCCCCTCCCACAGGGAAATATTCCCTTGGCTAATGGCCATAATAACAACTAGCACCAATGTTCTGCTGGCACAAAATGTTTAGTGTGTACCAATTTGTTCCTTAAATTTGAGTTTCTTAGATGTCAATAATGGGAGGTGTCTAAACCCATTATTTACTATTTTCCCCTACCTGCAGAATATGCCTTTTTTTTTCAGGATCCTTTTTAATGGCTTCACTTTTCTTGCTTGAAGCTGTAAAGAAAACAATCTTTTTTCTTGCATTGTCCATTGGTCGGTTCCTCAGAAGGTCCTCCATAGAAGGTAATGATACTTCTTTACTAGTCTTCCATATAAATTCATTTCTATATCCCCTGTTTCTGAAACTGTCCCCCATGTCTCCATTTATCCTTTCATACTCCTCTGCTTCACTATGGGAAGCCGTTCAATTCAAAATTACAGTTTTCAGAATATAATGCATAATGAAATGTATATGACTAGCAACAGAATGTTTACAATATAATAATAAGAGAATGATAGACATGAAAATATATCACACACCAAAATAGTTATAATACATTTTGAAATTGGTATGACATATACCAAACTGGATATGATACACACCAAAAAAGAAACACTTATTGAAATAAGTATGACATATACTGAAATAGCTAGGGCACATAATGAAACAGATGAGACACATACTGAAATAGACATGACACATACCAAAACTGGTATGACACACACCAAAATGGGTAGAACACAAATGGAAATGGATGTGATATAGCAAAATGGATCTGGTACATAAAGTAATTAGACACATGTTAAAATGGATATGACCTATACAGAAATGGTCATAACACACAGCAAAATAGGTATTACATACCGAAATGGGTGTTGCACACCCCAAAATGGGTATGACACAAAATGAAATGGATATGACAAGCACTAAAAATGGTATGATACATGTTGAATTAATTAAAAATATCAAAATGGACATGACCTATACTGAAAAGATATTACACATTGCAAAATGGGTATGACATACTGAAATGGGTATGACAGACTGAAAAGGATATGACACACTGAAATTGGTATGACACATATTGAAATAAATATGACACATATCTAAATGGATATGACCTATGCTGAAATTGATATGACACATGGCAAAATGTTGTGACAAAAACTAAAATGAATATGACACATACTGAAATATTCATGACACAAACCAAAATGGATATGGCACATATTAAAATGGATATGGCAAATACCAAATTGCGTATGCCATATACAAAAATGGGTATAACATGTACCAACATGAGTGTGACAAACATTGAATTGGGCATGACACACACCAAAATGGGTATAACACGCACCAAAATGTTTATGACACACACCGAAATGTGAATAGCACATACTGAAATAATAATACATGAAAAAGTATATATGACACATACCAAAATAGATATGGTCCACACTAACTGGATATGACACATACTGAAAATAATTATGACATATACCAAAATGGCTATGACACATAATGAAATAATGATGACACATGCTGAAATGGATATGACCTACTGTATATCAAAATGGATGTGACACATAACAAAATGGGTATCTCACATACTAATATGAATATGGAACATACTGGAATAGATATGACCCATACATAAATGAATAACATCCCAATATGGACAAGAAAATACTACAGTGCACATAACACATACCAAAATCAATAAAACACACACTGAAATGGATAAGACACATACTGAAATGGATAAGACACATACCAAAATGGTTATCAGATATACCAAAATCAGTAAGATACTTACTTAAATTATTATGATGTATACCAAAATAAATATAACACATACTGAATTGTAGATTAGATTTATTCAATGCATTGAAACTCTTGATAATGTATAATAAATGAAATGGTTATGAAGTACAGTGAAGTCTGCCAGGCTGAAACTTAATTCTGCAGCATTCTGCAGCAGGGTTACTACAGGAAACAAATAACTTTCAATGGGAGTTAATCTCTTTTGTCATGCAGGAAGTTATGACACCATTTCATTCTGTCTGGCTTCAGTGAAAATAAAAAAGTACTGAAAATAAAATGACATAAATTAAAACATGTATGTTGCACACTGAAATTATTATATCACATACCTAAATGGCAATGATGAGCACAAAGATGAAAATGTCACATACTGAAATATGCATGTTGCACTTTGAAATGCATATGCCACACCTGAAAAGAGTATATCACGTACAGAAATTAGTATGTCATATAATGGAATCCATAACAGATATACTTGAAATGAGTATGAAATGTACTTTATTTGTCAAAACATATGTGACATACAGTATATCAAAATGTATGGGAAGCCATTCAATTCAAAATTAAGATATGCAGTTTTCAGAATATAATGCATGGTGAAATGTCTATGACTAGCAGCAGAATGTTTACAGTGCAATATTAAGAGAATGACAGAATGAAAATGAGTACATCACACACTGAAATAGGTATAATGCATTCTGAAATAAGTATGATATATACCAAAATGAGAATGACACACCCCAAAACAGAAATAAGACTTACAGAAATAAGTATAACTTGTACCGAAATGACTAGGGCACTTATTGAAACAGGTGAGACATACTGAAATGGATATGATACATACTGAAATGAGTATGACACACCAAAATGTGTTTGACACAAACTGAAATAGATATGACACACACTGAAAATGGTATGATACATGTTGAATTAATAATGACACATCCCAAAATGGATATGACTATATTGAAATGGGTATGACACATAGCAAAATGACCATGAAATATAGAAATGGGTATGACAAAAACAGAAATGTGTATGAAATGCATTGAAATTGGTATGACACATACTGAAATAACTGTGACACGTAGCTAAGTGGATATGACCCCTGCTGAAATGGATATGACAAGTGGTGGAATGGTGTGACAAAAACTGAAACAAGCATCACACAGACTGAAATAATTATGACATAAACCAAAATGGATACGACACATATTGAAATGGATATGGCAAATATCAAGATGAGTATGATGAACCAAAATGGGTGTGACACATATTAAAATGGACATGACACACCAAAATGTTTGACACATACTGAAATGGGTATGATACACACCAAAATGGGTATAACACACACTGAAATGTTTATGACACACACTGAAATGGGTATGGTACATACCAAAATAATGACACATGTCAAAGTAAATACAAGACATACCAAAATATGGATATGGTACCCACTAAATGGGGAGGACACAAACTGAAATACAGTTGAAGCCTCTTAAAGGGGACGCCTCCATGGATGGGCCTTTGTCCCCTTTAAGCGGGCATCTCTAATAACAGAAGATCAAAAAACCACAATGTATGGAGACAAACAGAGCAAACAAACATAAGGAACAAACAGAAACATACATTAACACTAAAACAGCACATACTGATTTCAGCTCTTTTGTGATTTGTGCTGTATGTCTCAAGTTAGTTACTTTATTTTATTGAGAAAAAAAATGTTAAAAAGCATTTAAAAACAATACAGAGTTTTGCTACCTTGGACACTGATGCACCTGACTCCTGCAGTGCTTTGCTAACCTTCACTTTGTCTGCCAAGGGAAGATCCACTTGGTTAGACTCCATCAGGGCAGATAAATATGCACAGGTAATAGCATGAGACACAGCCTATGCTGATTAGCAGTTTTTGACTCTTTTTGTGTAGTTGTATTGATTAAATTTGATTAGCCACACCTGATTAGGTGTGAAATGCCAAGTGTCTTAGCAGGTGATGATGACAGATGAGGGGATAGCAGAGGAAACAGCCACAAAATCATCCACATTAAAGGGATTCCTATGTCCCATTTAAAGGTGTGATACTTCTATTCGGTTACATAGCCACTTAATCGGTGCCTGGGGGATAGTCCTCTTAAAGTGAACATCCCCATTAAGCACATCCCAATTAAGTGACTTCAGCTATGACTGTGGCATATTCCAAACTGCAGTTTTAAATAGAATGGCTTCCTATACATTTTCACATTTGGCACCACACTGCATGCCAGGAGGGGTTGGCCAATATATCAGCTCAATACCCTGCATGAACAAACGGCTGATGCACCAGTTAGAGTCATGACAGACCAGAAGAGACTCTAAATAAGCATACTACATGCCAATCATTACTATAACTCCTGCTCTAATTATGTTCTAGCCTGGTTGAATCTACAGTTGTAGTTTCTACCATTCCAGAAAGCAAATTCTGTTCACATTTTCATTCAGTACTAAATGACAGACCTTTGGGAACTCCTGGGAATTCTGCAACTGATGCTGCTTCTGGTCAAAATACTACTGACCATGCACTGAGTTTTTCAAACTATAAAGATGCCAAATAACAGACTCGTTGTTATTCTGATTTCCTAGAAAAAATGTTCTTAGCAAAGCTAATGTTTCAAAAGGATATGGGTCTGAAGGCTAATTACACACAAAATAGAGTGCCACGTTACATTGGATTATGTGAGTAATGATTTTCAACTGACATTTATTTATCCTTTGGGGTAAGTAATTTTAGGTCCCTCTACACTGAGTGAATTTTCTGAATGCATATGAAAGATTAGTGTCTATTAACAATGTAAGTATGGTAATATTTCTGTAAAAATACTTGTTATACATACATTACAGGGAAGTGTCTCAATAATTGCTAGTTAGTATTAAATTCAATAAAATATGCTTAATACCTGATGTAAAATACATGGTTAAAAATAACATCTCAACAGTAGCTTGAAAAAAGAAGCATAAGAGACAGTGACATCAAAAACTCAAACCTGTTGCAATGCAGGTTCCCTAAGTATATTTAGTTAAGCAAGCTGTTTCCCTAAAGAGAGTTAGAAGGTTACTAAGCATAACAGCTACTGTACATTTATTATCAGTTTAGCAGGGCCCTCTTCATATCAGTATATACAGTATCTTTCAATTATAACTAGCATGCAACTAAACAGTTGTTCATTTCATGATATGTAATGTTTTTAAAGGGGGAAAAATTACCTTTACTTTGTTAAATGCTCTCCTGGTTTCTCTTCCATGTCAGCCATATATTCTGATATACTTTGATCATTTGATATATTTGTGTTTTTTTTTTGCCTAATGTAGTACCTTCAAATCTACTCTGCACTCCCCTCTCCTCAGCAGCTACTAATTATTGTTTCTACTTCCAAGACATTTCATAAACTATCCAAACAATGCACCTCAGCGGCCTGAATGATTATGTCATGGAATATTCAGGTACTATGATAACAGAAAGTAGTAGCTGCGGAGGAGACTTGAATTCAAAGTAGTTTTAAAGGCAACTGAAAACTCGATTACTAAACAGAAAGGTAAAAACATAGAAGAATATATGACAGACACTAAAAGAAAAACAAGGGACTCTAAAGGTATGAAAACTGACTCCCACAGTTTACAGGAGACAGAAATGTGGTACAGTAGGTACCACTTACAGTATACCATATATATTTAGTAAGGACAATTATATATAGTGGACAAATTTCAGTTTTCAAAACCCCTTAATCTTGAATCTAATGGTGCCCATGTAAAGTACTGGGAGAGAAGGGTGCATGTGGATGCTGAGAGTTGAGAGGTCAGGGTCAGTCTGAAAGTTATACAAACTTAAGGCATTAAGGCATGCACCAACCAAGCAAAGGGGACGTTTTTATTTATTACTTTTTTGGTGCTAGACTGCTAGACATAACTCAGCAAAAAAATGAGGCTGCACTGGATGGTTGTCATGCTATGTGTGTTGGTAGGGGAGGGGGTAGTAGACAGTCAGCACACCAGTAGTTATGAGTGTAATGAAATATCACAGTAAGTCTGTCAAAAGTGAATAATAGCAGGCTGATGTCATTCACATCTGACATGGCTGTAGTTATGTTCCATTAAATAAGCATGTAATGATCATCTATGTAGTGGGACTATGGCTGCGACAGCAGCATTATTTATCTGAGAGCACTCGGTGAATGTTTGTTTATTCTCATCAGCCAACTTGATGATGCAAAGTTCCCATAGCTCTCTCCTCTTCCCCTGTGTCCATGTCACATGTACATCGTGGGATAGTTTGCAGTTCATGATGCTTAATAGCCATATGACTATTAAGCAGCATGGAATACAGAGTGTTATCTGAGTGGCTGGTTAGTGCATGTGACTGGGGAGGTAGGGCTGGCTTAAAGATCAATGGCAACCATTTTACACATTGCTTAAAAAGCTTGAATTCAAGTCCCTCTGTCATGAGTAGTTGTTTCCTGAAAATGTCATGATATTTGATTTTGTGGTTTTCTTTAAATCAGCATTTGGTAACTTGTTCTGCACTAACTGGAAAAAGTCAGGCTGTTTTTGTCCCTCTAACTGAGCCTTGGAGAGTGATGACATCATATTGGAGTAAGCTACTGCTTCACCAGTGCAAGTCCCTGCTTGACTGAAGAGCTGTTAACTTCCTAATTAGAGCAGTCTGTAGAATTAATTGTTTGCTGTCCAGGGTTTTTACTAACTCAGTCTTTGGTTTGTGTTCAGATGAATTAGCTGAAAATCTATCATTCTGTTCTTACAAAAAGCTGATCATTTGGGTTTCAGTGCTAAATTGAAGTAGTATGCATTTGAGAAATCAGCTTGTCTATATCACAGCTGTAAGTTCTTTCCCAACAAAACTCTTGTGCTTTTTTCTAGCTATATATGATACAGTCCCCCATCCAAGCCTGATAGAGAACATGTTAAAACTTGAGAATAACACGTCCCTCATTAGATGGGTTAATGAATGGTTATGGGACAGAGTACAGGTAGCAAGAATTAGAGGCTTTATATCTGACAAGGGGCAAGTAACAAGTGGGGTGCCACAGGGGTCAGTATTGGGCCCCTCTCTGTTCTCTATCTTTGTCTCTGACCTGGATAAAGATCTAAATAGTTTTGCCATCAAATTTGCTGATGACACTAAAACAGCAGCGGATGTAAGCTGCGAGGAAGGGTATCATAAATTAAGAAATGATCTCTTAGCCATGGAGTGCAGGGCAGAAAGTAATGGTATGGTGTTCAACCTCAATAAAAGTGTTGTCTTACATCTGGGAAATGGCAACCCCTGTAACAACTATATATTGGCAGACAAATCCCTGAAGTTTGTTAATAACAAAAGGGACTTGAGAGTAATCATATCAAGTGACTTTAAGTATAGTACACATTGTAGGGAATTAATTAAAAGGCTAATAAACTTATAAGCTGTATTAGGAGATCAGTTACCTCAAGAAATAGGGCGTGCCTGATTCCCTTATATAAAGCATATGTACGGCCAATTTTGGACTATTGCTCCCTATTGTGGAACTCCCCTTACATAAAAATATTTAAACAAACTCTGGTCAGAGCCGATATGGCTGTGGAGAACTTTTGGGATGCTTTTACCCATTATTTGTAATGAATTTGCACAATGCAGATCTGTGGAGAGGCAGTTTCAATGTAGTCTTCCTTTTATACATTTTTACAATGTGTTTTTCTAGAATATGCCTGCTGATTGCTATATATTTAGCCTGGCTAGTTCACAGAAGAAATGGCATCTTATTTTCAGTGGGGCTCTACATCTACACAATATTATGCTGCATTGTGTAAAATCAGAACACACTGAAAACAGTATTTCACATCTTGGGGACATATTAAGTGCCGGACCGATGCACAAGCAAAAAGATACATTGCGCAAAGAGGGTGCTCAGGTTGGCACCAATACAATATTCAAAGACAATGCACCACTGGTACAGGGCATGCATACAGTGACACCCACCAGGATGAAGCACATCACTACAGAATTCTGCAGTAGAGTTACTGCAGCAAACAATGCAATTCCAATGGGAGTTATTCCCTCTCATGCAGTAAACCTGTGACACTGCGCTTCATCCTGGCAGGCTTCATTGTACAGTGGTAGTCATAGAAAAGTTTTGCAGTACTGAGGTATACCTAGGTATTCTGAAGCAGAATGAGGCAGGATCACATTACAGTCAATGCAAATTACCTTGGTGGTACCTCGAGGTAGGAAACTTTTCAACAACTATCACTATACTTGTTGAAAATGTGATCCTGGATGGGAATTACAGTGCAGGTGGCCACCAAGTCTGGTGCATCCAGGACAACCCCGACTGAATACCTTGCAGGGGGAATGCGTGGCACATACCAGTATGCACCACAGCCCCGTGGGCAATATTCAGCTCAAGAATGCAAATGAGCTAATTGAGCTTGCAGGGTGCAGAGGGGCCTTATGCATGCTCATTTCCAGCCCATTTGCATGTTGGAACGGGGATGAATGCACTGGAGAAGCTCTTGCCCCCAAGCCCTGATCCTGATCATTCCCATGTGGGACAGGCCGCATACACTGGTGGGTCCACAGCTTGTGTAGTGCCCCAGTGCATGGTACAGCCAGTTGGGTCATTCCAGAGTGCAGGTCCCCAGCCTGGGTCCAGTGCAGTCAGTGGCTGGCCATGGCAGGGTGTGGAGGGCAGTGCCAGTCTTTTCAACAGGTTGGGTATGGGGGGAGCAAGGGTGTCTGCATACTGGGGCAGTGGGTGGGGGTCCTCTACGCTATGGATATGGACCATGATTTCCTCTGGTGTGATCAGGTCTGGGGGGTCCTACACTATGGAGCTCTTTGGGGATGGAGTTGAATAGATTGAGGATAGAGAGGCAGTACCTCTAGTCCACCAGGGCTGCCAAGCTGCTGTGCACATCTGCAGCCTGCCTGTGGGTGGCTGGCCAGGTTAGGCCAGCTATTCATGGCCTAACTGTGGGCCGCAGTGCTCTGGAATGCGAGGGGTGCATTCCCACTGAATATGCCGCAGCATGGCATATGCATAGGAATGCCCCCTCAACTTGCACAGCATACCATTTGTGTGTTCCCTGGCCCATTCCCTTGTGGCCAGCACATCCCACATGTTTGAATATCACACTGCTGTGCATTGTTGGAGTTGCATGGCACATCTCCCTTTTCCACTGGGATGCGCTGTGCATCTCCTTTGAATATGGGGCCCTGGACTAGGCTACCCTGAATAAATACATTATAAAAATGGTAAAATCATGACCCCACTGAAAACAAGATATTGCACCTAATCTGGGACAGCCTGAGTAAATACAGTGCAAAAATGTGTAAATGAAGTTCCCTATGACAATGAGATATAGCATTCCCCTCTCCTATCCAGGACACAAAATATAGGATAAGAAATATTCAGTGCTCCCAGATCCAAATAACAATTTCCCTGTAAGAAGCCCTAATTTTTCCTGTATTTTCCCCACAGAGGCAGAATCAAATCCCTGTATAAATCCCTGTAGATTTTTCCATAAGCCACTGGTTCCTTATTTATGACTTTATTCTTTATTATATCAACAGCCTTTTATCAGGGAAAAAGCTCTGATTTGCTGTTCGGTATTTATATTATATGTCAAGATGGTCTTGAAATGATTTGGATTTACGTGGTATGCATAAGGCATAATGGGGGACTACATGAAATAACAAATATCACACTCATTATTTCATGAACTATACTCAAGATTACTAATCACAAGTCAGCCAATCTTTCAAAAGATACTAGTAATGCCTGTAAACAAATTAATAGCAAATAAATTAGAGACATTTCCCTATATATATATATATATATGTATATATATATATACACACACACATATATACATAGACACACACACACACACACACACACTATTTTTGCATCTTACATTTGTTGGTTTTCAGGCAAATTCTCATGGACTTTTTTCTGTCCACTTGATGGAATCCTGAATGAGTTAAGTAAATATTATTTTCTTCAAGGCCCTGATCCAGCAACTTAGTAAATACACACTCAGTGCATCATATTATAAAATTACAAGAAAACAGTCTTCTGTTTCCAGTTGTTTGATCAGGAATTTTACAAATGGTATAGTTATATACCAGTATCTTGCAAGTTCCCCAGGAAGATCTCTGATATTTCAGGAATAATATCAAACCAACATGAAACCTTCAAAAAATATAAAAGTAATAATACAGAAAAACATAAAGGGAACTTACAAGCTCAAATGGGCATACTGGGTGGGCCATAGGCCCTTATCTGCTGACAGTGTCTATGTATCTATGTATCTAAACAATAATTATACAATGGGGTATGAAAATCCTGTAACCTCATTGGTCAAAACACATCACATGACCGTGATAAATCCTCCAGTATACCCACTGTAAAAGTTTTATATCACTATAAAAAGAAAAACAACTAGTTTAACATTGTATAATAGCAATATGCCATGACAGGGAGTGGGTATATGGGTGGATTTACCACTTCTGGTGTGGTTAAGTCACTCAGCTGTGCTTCATGACCGGACCACACCAGGTGTGGTAAGTCCACCAATATAGCCACTCCCTGTCATGGTATATTGCTTAATTTTCCTCCTAATAAATGGCATGATTTCTTTCATTCTCAAAAATAGCACATTATATATCAAGCCAATATCTCCTCTGTCTTGGCATCAAATAAGATCTTGGCTTGTAAAAAGTGCTGAAATGCCTAAGGTTTGTTGCAATTAATTGAAAAACATCTACATGCCTGTCATGTACTGTGTCTTTTGATACAGGTTGTATATTGTATTTGCTATGCTTGTATTTATGTACATATTCTGTGTAACTATTTGTTTTATACACTGGGACCCCATTGAAAATGAGCCTCGGCTCAATTGGGATATCCTTTTCTGAATTTTCAGAATAAAATGTTTACTACTACTACTAGTACATGTTGTGAGAGAACAAAGCAAGTTAACACATACCCTGGCTACATTATTATCAGACCTCAAATTTATTTATAGAAATTATGCACAATTACGTTACTAATACTTTAAATTAAAATAGTACTGTTCAGACCTTCTTACTGTTTAGACTGCTCATTCCAACCACAAACAATACATTTATGTTCCATGGCCTAGAGTTGGCAGTCCAAAACACAAGAAAAACTCAACTGTTGTCCCCTACAAATTTCTTTCTCAGTTGTTTTGATTAATGTTTTATAACTCAATATGGGAACATAAGGAATCAGATGATTACACAGATGAATTTCTCACTCATGGTTTGTCAGCAGTTAATTCATTAGATGAGGTCTCCTTTGTCAGGAGTTTGACTGTTTCTCCACCCCTCCAACAAACACACACACACGGACACACACACACACACACACACACACACACACTTACTAAAAGAGATCTCATTAGCTTTGATCTGTTATGTTTGAGAAGCAGGTGCAGCCCTTGCTGTCAAAAATAAATATATATTTAGTCTGGGTAGTTCACTGAAGACCTGGCGTTTTATCAGATAGTGTCTTGACATGTTAAAAAACAGTGTAAATCTTTATAAATTTGCTAAGAAAGGGTAACATTTCTGAGGTATGAATCTTTCTTGAAAGATATTCATGCCTAACTGAAGTTAGCAGCAAAAATGTTTAAATTCTAGGTATTAAAATGTGCAAGATGTTGCATTTTGAAGGGGGTAAACAAATCTCCAGTTTAATAGGCAACCAATATTTAACAAGCTGTTTCAGTTTCCTAATGGCCACCTGATAAGCAACTTGGAGTTATGTCTCCAACATTCTAAACAGAAAGAAGGGATTATTTTATTTTAGTTGCCATAGTGATTTGTAGATGTGGAAGGATACATTGAAAAGTCAAAAAAATGTGTTCCACGATATTCCATTTTCAAGCAACACCTACAGCCATAAAAATTGAGAAGGTGGAATACTCAAAGGGGTTGCGCATGGTGCAACAGAGTTGCACCATGTGCAACCCACTGATGTGCCCCAGCACTATATTCAATAGGGGATCATGCGCTGCACAAATTCTGGTGTGTCAGTGCATAACAGTAATGTATGCAGCGCAAGTAAGGGGGGCATGCCCATGCATATTCTGCACATCCCGATATTCAGCCCAGGATGTGCTGAGCAGAAGCAGGTGCAACCCCTACTTGCGCCGCACACAGTTGAGCTGAAAAGAAAAGAAGCAACAGCTGGCCACCCATAGGTGAGCCACTGTGTTGCAGGGCGCAACATGGCAGCCACCAGCTGTGGGTGGCCACCTCAGCTCCAGAGCCAGGGTCCATCAGCGTCACACCCCCCCAACCAATTGCAGGCTATTTTAAATAATAGAACCCCTGGTGGTCCAGTGGACCTATTTCCCTGCCCAATCACAGGCTGTAATATCAAAGAAACTCCCTGGTTTCCAGTGGACCCATCCCCCTGCCTGATCATGGGCTATAACATCAAATAAACTCCCTGGTGGTCCAGTGGACCTATCCCCTTGCCTGATCGTGGGCTGTAACAATAGATAAAATTCCTGGTGGTCCATCAGTACCCGTACCCCCCTCCCAACCAACCCACTCATTCCCGCCACCCCGCTCCCCCCTGGTCAGCGGCGGGTTGCAGCTCCCCATCCACAAGCCACCCAGCCACCCGCGGACTGACAGTGTACAGTATGGCTGTATGCCCATTGGTCCAGGCGTGGGCCAATGGGCATGGCTATACTGTACTACCGATCCTGATATGTGAATGGATCCATTCACATATCGGGACATAATACCAGTATCAGCAGTCTGCATGCCCATTGGCCACGCTGTGGACCAATAGGCATACAGCTGTACTGTACACTGTCAGTCGCAGGTGGCCAGGTGGCTTGCGGATGGGGAGCTGCCACCTGCCACTGACCAGGGAGGAGCAGGGTGGTGGGAATGGGTGGGTGGGTTGGGAGGGGTCAGGTACCCACTTGACCACCAGGGATTTTATCTATTGTTACAGCCCATGATCGGGCAAGGGGATACGTTCACTGGACCACCAGGGAGTTTATTTGATATTACAGCACATGATCAGGCAGGAAGATGGGTCCACTGGACCACCAGGGAGTTTCTCAACTAACACAGCCTGCGATCAGGCAGGGAAATGGGTCCACTAGACCACCAGGGAGTTTCTCAACTAATACAACCAGCGATCGGGCAGGGAGATGAGTCCAATGGACCACCAGGGAGTTATTTACTAATTACGGCCTGCGATCAGGTGTTGGAGCACGTTGCCAGTGGGGGCAGGGGGCGTCGGTCCCCGATGGCTGCTGCCTGGCAGGGCACCAGGTGCAAGTCACTGGAGATAGGTGCACCTGCATGCAAATGGGGCCATACTGACATGCAAATGGTCCCATTTGCTCCCTGCATGCATTATGGCCCCATTTGCCTGTCCACCACTGAATATCATGGTTGATGCACCTAGCGCAATGGCACTTGCGCTGGCGCATCCCCCTGCTCCTCTCTGGCCACTTGCACTGGTGCAGTGACACTGCACCATGCGCAATGTGGGTGGCCACAGTGACATATTCAACGGTGCTGTGCCATGGCGCAGCACCATTGAATATCACCCTGTCACTGCCCTGGCACATCCCAGTTGTGCTGTGCCCAGGCTTGCGCCACAGCTTGGCACATTCTGAATATTCCACCCAGGGAGTCCAAAGGAGAATCACTAGAATGGTTGATGGCCTTCACAACATAGATTTCGAAACTAGACTATGTACCCCAAATATTTACCTCATAGAACTTAGGAGACAAAGAGAAGACCTTTTGCTCATGTTCAGAATTATTAGGGATGAATCCTTACTTACAGACTTAGGCCTAGTTCGCGCTCAAAGGCATATCTTTCTAAGAAGCTATAGTTTCCAACTTAAACTTACTAATCCTAAAAGCCAGATGAGAAGTAACTTTTTCACTCAAAGAATCATTTCCTTGTGGAATACCCCTCCAAGGGATATTGTAGAAGTTGGCTCCTTCAATAACTTTAAAACAAAACTTGATGATTTTCTAATTCTCTGCAGAAGGGTATTAATCTTGCTATGGCAGGAGATGTATATATATATATGGGCTTTCAAGCCTTCTGTACATCTATATTCTCTTACTATGAATCTTAGCATATAACACTGGGTTTTTTATCTAATGGATATAAAATAAATCTATCATCTGTTAATTCATACAAGTAGTTTGTCTTTGATGTAGTCTCAATAAATAGGTCCATGTAAGAACAATTCTTTTCCTCCCAGATTGACAAACAGATGCCTGCCACACTCTGCTATATCAGGCACGTGTACTATATGAACTCACAAATTTCAGTTCTTTGATGGTTTCTGTGTGAAAATGCATCATGTATATATATATAACTAGGAACACTATATGACATCCTAATGCCCCCATCTCCTGCCCACAGCTGAGGAAGCTGCACTCTGCTGCCCCTCTTACCTGCCCCACAAGCCCCCTGTCTCCTGCCCCAAATTTGAGGCTGTTGCACCCTGCTGCCCACTCTCTTCTCCTATAGAGTTGGGACTGCTGCACCCTGTTGCCCCCATCTCCTGCCTGAAGAATCAGGGCCATTGCACCCTGCTACTCCTGCCTGAACAGTTGTGGTTGCTGCAACCTGCTGCACTTTGTCCCCCACTCCCAGTCAGAGCTTCTGCACCCTGTTTCCCCCTGTTTCTGTCACCCCAATCAGGGCTGCCGTGCTGTGCTATGCCCTAGAGTCACAGACAGATTGGTAAAATAAGCCCACTCATCCAGTGTTTGTAAATTTATTTTCTTTTTTATTCTAGAAGAAAGAAAAATAATTACAAACACTGGGGGAGTGGCCTTATTTTTCCAATCTGACTGTGATGATTTCCTTGCCTTGACTGGTACAGGCTACACTCAGAATAAATCTTTTGTCTTTTACCGTGGTTGGCAGTACTGGACCCACTCTGTGCTATGCTCTAGAGTCCCATGTCCCCTGCCTCCACATTTGGGGTTGCTGCACCATGTTGCACATGCCTCAGAGGTGGGGCTTTTATTGCACCCTGCTACCTTCCTCCATTTTCACAAATGGGATAGGCTGCTGCATCACACGCATCCAGTCCCACAGTCAGAGCTGCTGTACCCTGATGCCCCCCCATGTCCTGCTCCACAATCAAGGCTTCTGCACCATGCTGTAGTCTGTCCCCTGCCACCATAGCCAGACCTGCTGCACCCTGTTCCTGTCTACACAGTCAGAGCTGCTGTGCCCTGCTGCACCCTACAGCCCTATCCTCTTCTGCCCCATGACTCTTCAGATAGGGTTGCTGCACCATGCTGCCCCCTGCCACCAATGTCAGATTTTTTGTTGCACTGCCAAAAAAAAAAAAAACTGAAAAATACTTTCATCTTGTGTTATGAGGGTGAAGAACAGGAGGCAGAAAGGTGCAGAAGTCCGGACTGTTTGGCCAAGAGACAAGGGAGGCATTAGGGTACAGCAGTCCAAACTGTGGGACAGGGGTGCAGCAGCCACACTGGGGTGGAACTGACACAACTATGGGGCAGAGGACAGGGTGTAGCAAATGCCATAACTTTTGTGGCAAGTGGCTCTAGGGCACAGCAGGCCATAGCAGCCCTGCATGAGTAGGCAGGAGCAGGGTGCAGCAACCCTGGCTGTGTTGTCAGGGGACTGTTGAAAAGCTGGTATAGAAGCCTTGTCTGTGGTGCAGGACACAGGGGTGCATCAGGGTACAGCAGCCCTGACTGTGGGATGGGGTGCATATTGTGCAGCAGCCCTTACTGTTCAGGCAGATGACGGGGACAACAGGGTGCAGAAAACCCAATTGTCTGAGAGAAGACAGTGGGTAGCACGGTGCGGTAGCCATGAATGGGGGGCAAGAGAAAAGGGGCTTGTGTGGCAGGGGACGGGGCAGCAGAATGCGGCTGCCTCCACTATGGCGCAGGAAACCACGGACATCAGGATGCTCTATACTGTTTCTAGTTATACATGATGCATTTTCACATAGAAACCATCAAAGAACTGAAATTTGTAAGTTCATACTGTATAATACATGTGCCTGAAAAGGCAGTGTGTGGCAGGCACCAGTTTGTCAATCTGAGAGGAAAAGAATTGTTCTTACATGGACCTATTTATTGAGGCTACATCAAAGACAAACTACTTGTATGAATTTACAAACTTTAGATTTATTTTATATCCATTAAATAAACAACCCAGTGTTATATAGTTAGAAAAAAAAAAAGCAAGACAGAGTTTAGATGAGAAAGAACTCACAGCTGTGATATATACAAGCTGATTTCTCAAATGCATGCCACTTCAGTTCAGCTCCGGAACTCAAATGATCAGCTTTTTGGAAGAACAAAATGACAGATTTTCAGCTAATTCATCTGAACACATACCAGAGACTGAGTTAGTAAAAACCCTGAATAGCAAACAATTAATTCTATAGACTGCTCTAATTAAGATGTTTACAGCTCTTCAGTCAAGCAAGGACTTGCACTGCTGAAGCAGTAGCTTGTTCCAAAATAATGTCATCACTCTTCAAGGCTCAGTCAGAGGGACAGAAGCAGCATGACTGTTTCTAGCTAGGGCAGAACAAGTTAACCATCCTGATTTAAAGAAAACCACAAAATCAAATATCATGAAATTTTCAGAAAACACTACTCATGACATAGGGACTTGAATTAAGGTTTTTTTTTAACAATGTGTAAAATGGTTGCCATTGATCTTTAAGCAACAGAGCTGCTTAGTCAGTGTATGTGAGAGCATGAAAGCAGTGAAGTACAGACATTCAGTGAGCTAGCTAGTAGGAGGAAAAAGAAATCTGAGACTGAGAGTTTTTAAATTAACTTTTCTTTCGTCAAAAAAACTATCATTTTCAATTGCTTGCTAACTACCTGTCTAAAACTGGCAAAAAAAAGGCAACAGTAGAGAACTTAGGTGATCAGACCAAAGCCTAATACTAGGACTGGTCTGGAAAAGACTATTTTTCAATAGGACACAGAGACAACGTAACTGTTAGGCATCCAGTAACTAAGCCTCATTGGCCAAACCAGACAGTGAACCTTGCTTGGCAATCTTAGTCTAAGTGGGTGGGAGCAAGGTCAGCATGGAGAAGCTCAATATTTAAATAAATACATACATAAATGAACATTTATTTTGTATCTGTAGTGTCTAAATATCCAAGAGCAGCCTGTGTGATCTGCAACAGTGAACCAGCGTCCCTCAGTCTTGGTGGGGCATGCCAGTGCCTGGCTTGCTGTAGGATGGCAGCAGCATGCATCATAAAGTTCCATTAAAAAAGTTGTATTTGTAGTTTGAGTAGTCAGGGCAGTCAGAGATCCACAGCAGTGACCCAGTGTCCCTCAGTCATCTTCGTGCCATTACCTGGTTTGCTGAGAGAGGGCTCAGGGCATAGAGTTCAATTTTAAAAAAATGGTATCTATAGTTCAAGAATGCAGGTCAGCCTATGATCCACAGCAGTGATTCAGTATGCTTTAGTCTTCATTGCACCAGTGCCTGGCTTGCTGAGGGAGGGCTCAGGGCGGCAGCGTGTACTGTAGAGCTCCATTAAAAAAATCATATCTGTAGTACTTTGTGTAAATGGTTACATATTAATATTATTTCTTTGCTACACTCCCCTCCTAATATTATTCCCTGTGCTCTTTGGGATACTCCTGTGACTGTCTTGGTGCGGGTCCTCAGGCAACTGTGTCAGTTGTTTTGTTTGGACCAGCTGCAGGACACCTCACAGCCCATCATCGGTAATCTCAATTTTAAGGTGGCTATTCAGGTTCTTATTCCCTCTTTTTGGCCCCATCAAGATATTCATTTAGTTGATCATCTTACTTACAATCGGGTACTTTTGAATATTTCTGAACTTCAACATCGTTATAGTGTCCCTGTGTCGGACTGTTTTAAATACCTGCAGCTTACTTATGTTTTGTTTAAGTATTTTTGATCTGGTTTATGGTCTAATGAGTATGGTCAGATTTTTCCTTTGGTTAAATGTTTTTTTTCACCTTATGCTGTTTCTTTTTTGTATTCAAAGTTTTATACCTTGCTTCCCAACAAACTGGCGGGCACTGCTGTTTATTGGGATTGTGTTCTCCCTGTGTTGCAGGGACCACATGACTGATCTGTAATTTGGATGGATATGTATAAATACATTAAATGTGATAGATACAGGTTTATGCAGTTCCAATTATTACATAGTATGTATTATATCCCCATTAAATTGCATTAAATGGGTAGTGTGCCCTCCGACACTTGTACTCACTGTCACGTTAGTCAGGGGATGCTATTTCATATTTTGCAGGAGTCCTCCAAAGTTGTGCCCTTTTGGGAATTAATTAATTCGCTATTGGAACCCTTGTTAGGACTGATCAGGCATTCTCCCCTGACATTTGTTTAATTGGGGATTACAGGAATAAATTATTGGGTAATCAAAAACATTATACAACTCTATTTTCCGCGTTCGCTAAAAAATTATTATTAGACATTGGTGTGATCAAGACATACCTACTTATGCCAAATGGCACAAAGAAATTTTGTATGCTCTTCACGTGAGAAAATGATTGCAAGTATGGCAGATCATTTGGAAATCTACCACAAGACATGGGAGCCTTTGCACACTTTATTGTTAGCCATTTGATTCACAGGGCACTCTACCAAGATGTCTCTTTCTTATCTTGAGGGGGGTTAGATTCTCCCCCATCTTGTTTTAATTTTTTTATGTATTGTACTTACATTAATATTATGTTTTTCTTGATTTGTGTACTTATATTCTTGCGCTCTGGAGTTTGAGTAGGGGGAGGCAGGGAGGGTGGCTGTAGTGTCTCATTTAGCATTGTTTATCTTTTTCTTGTTTTTTTTTTGACTGTCTTATACTTAGTTTTTTTCTTTCTGCATTGTTTGTCACTGTTTTTCTTGTATTTACTCACATTTCAATAAAGTTTGTTCAGTTTGAAAAAAGTAATCCATAGCTGACCTAATAGCATGGAGGGCTGAAGCAGCCATGCCTTACCTCCTTCCACACTGGTGACCTATGTTCGCAGTGCAAGCGGTCTGATGGGAGTTGGCTGGGGAGGGACAGGATTGAGCATCCGGAGGACTGCTCTTCTCTCCTGGGGAGGGAGGACTGGTGCTCTCACCGAATGAATGCCCCTGGAAGGAGGCCCATGGGTAGTATGGGTCGGATGGGCACCAGAGAAAGGAGGATGCTGCTGGATGTCCGCAGACATGCATGCACCTCCATGTACACACATCTGGCATGTGTGCATCAGCAATGGGGATGGGGATTGGGACAAAAAAATATGTTGGAAAATACCCTCAGCTGTGGGTGACGACCAACCCTCCGCAGGCTCCGCACTCTGTGACTGCACAAAAGGTAAAAAGGTAAGTCCTGGTAATATGGGGGTGACAGATGGGGGGTCAGTCTGAAGGGGCAGCAAGGGTGAGCAGGAGCATAAAATGTAAATGGGGAAAAAAAAGTAATCCGCAGTTTCACTGGATACTGCAACTGTTACTTCATCTCCAGGTCTTGCAAAACTTTCTTTATAGGAGTGAATGCTTTCTTTTTCACCACTACTTCTGCAGAGTAGTTATTAAATATTATTATGTGGTGGCCCTCCCATGTTAGGCACCCTTTCTCTGTCGCTAATGTTAGAATTCTTTCTTTTTCAGTGAACCGTAGCAGCCGTAGCAATATTGGTCTGGGTCTCTCTCCTGGTTTGGGGGTGGGTGCTTGGGTATGGTGAACCCTTTCAGTCTCAAGAGATGAGCTCCCAGTATAGTCCAGCAGTTTGGGAAGCATGTACTGCAGGAATCTGACTGCATTCTTTTGCTCCACACCCTCCGGAAACCCAGTATCTCAGGTTATTTCTCCTACTTCTATTTTTGGTATCCAGCTCACCGCCACAGGAGCCCCACCATATGCTCCACTTCCTGGATATGGGCTTCTTGCCAGGAGTATTTGTCATCTACATATGATAGGTACTGTATGTGTCCACATCCCTCTGAAGATGTTCTAGAGACTTGACTCTGTCTTGCAGTTCATTTACTGATGTTTTATATGTGGTAATTTCTTTTCAGTACCTGCTGCACTAAGGTTTTGAGTTCTGATCCCTCTCACATGGACATTGGTGTGTCCTGGGCTGCTGCAGTAGCCATACTGGCCATACTAGTGATAGGGGTCACCACCAGAGGAGTTTCTTCTACCATCAGGTATTTACTCGTCTTGACTCGGGGGGGGGAGGATGTCACTACCGGCTTTAAACTGTTGGTGGCAATTTATGGGAATTGAATCTCTTTGTGGGGGCAGATGATTAAGGGGCTGATTTCAGATGCTTTAGGATTCCTTTTATATGGCTAGCAGAGCAAGTTAATTAAGCAGCTATCTCGTCCAGTGCTCATGCATGCAGTAGAGGTGATTCTCCTTAAGTCGTACCATCCTTCCATTCAGAGAAGATCCTCCTCAGTTCATTCTTGTTCTTACACTTATAACCACCTGCCTCTGAGTCCATACCTCATTAGTACAAGGGTCAGTACCAATCATTCAATCTCCAGTCTTTCTAGCTTCATCAGAAAGGTCCTCTTTTAGCATGCTATCATCATTCTCTTCATCTTGGAATCAACTGAACTTCATCCAGAACCCTTTATTGGTTCTCTGTCAGCAAAGTAGACACCAAAACATCAAAGATCTGTGTGCTGCCTGTCATGTTAGCAGTGTCAGTGGCTCAGTAGGTAGCACACTCGCCTCTGAGGCCGGGAGATCAGAGGGCTGTGGGTTCAGTTCCCACATCTGGCACTTGGGTTAATATCCCAGTACTGACACTGTAATGCAGCATGAGAGGGGTGCTGCATTTCTGAGGTGCCGTCTTTCGGATGAGACGTTAAACCGAGGTCCCATCTGCCTGGATTGGTGGTAGTTCAGGTGGATGTTAAAGATCCCATGGCACTTATCGAAAAGAGTAGGGGAATTTCCCCAGTGTCCTGGCTAAATTTCCCTCATTCACTAAAAAAAAAAATACCGCCAACAGCTTAATCTGGTTCAAGGTCAGTTGGCATTCATCTGTATTCCCTTCCCCCGGGTCGTGCCTGAAAATAGGCAGGATTTGTCTAGTGCACTTACCCGGTCAACAAAAGCTAAATAAATAAAAATAAATGTTACTTGAACGTGAGCTCATGAGCCATCTTGTCCACTTTCCTGCATCTCATTATGTGGTATATTATGGAAGCATATTCTGCTTTAATTTTCTCAGTCACTAGCATCTTTATAACACGACTTCAACCATCATCAGATGTTCCAGATTAGTCCAGATTCCCATTCCTGATTATGAAGAACCATTAATCAGCAGCTCCTTCAACATCCTACTCACCAGCTTGCCTGGAATCTTCTCCACATCTTCTGACTTCTAACTCTCATCCAGCAACGATGACCATATTGTTCAAAGCATCTGAGAACTCCTTTGACAGCTCTCCAAGTCCACCCGCTTTTTCAAGGTCTTCAATGGAAGCAGCATCAACAGTATCCAAAATACAAACATCCTGCTTCTCAATCAAGATGGAGGATCCAGCAGGGAGCATCTTCTTTAATCTGGAACAAGGAAGAGGATCAGGCATTTAGGGTCATTTCCTCTTAGTATGCCTAGAGGATAGGCAGGTCAGTAGCCATGGATCTTCAGAGGTTTACTCCACAGAGGTTTTCTCCTCTCCTGTGTGCTACTGTCCACACTCTCCATGAGTTGGAGGAGGTTAACTCTCTTTGGGCCTTCTATTCCCTAAACACTGCCGGGCTCCTCCACTAAGGGTGGGAATAGAGAAAGGGTAAAGTTAAAGTATACACACGCACTATACTCTATTACCACCAAACACTGAAATGGGAAGGGCTGTTCAATGTGGGGGAATAGCTCCTCCCACATACCAAATATAAGCCAGCCTTTCTCATCGCACTGTGCTCAGCATGTTTTGTTCCCTACCATCCTCCTCAGCCTCCTCCTCTGGCACTCTACTCACCCTTGGTGCTGGTCCTTTTATTCCCCGAGTGCTGCCTGGCTCCATCCAAAAAGGGGGTTCATGGGAACAGAAGAAAACTCTCACCCCATATCGATCCTCTCCATCCTTAGTAAGGTACTGGAGAGGGCTGTCTACAACTAACTAGCAGAATATATTGAGAGGAACAGCATATTTACACCCAGACAACATGGTTTTAGAAAAAACCATGGCACAGATATCGCACTAATCTGCCTCACCGATGGCAGCATGTGAGGTAGGTGCCTGAATCAAGGCACCATCTGAAATGGCGACGTGATAAGGGTGAAAGCTTTGAATAGCGAGGGGGGAGGGAGGGCGACCGGATATGGTGGGGTGGGCGACCATAGCGACAGGATGTCGCTATATGTACACGCACGGGGGTGGCCGAGCATGGTGAGCATGGCCTGGGAGAGGGCAGAGGGGATGTAGGTGGTGGTGCTGTGGTCAGCTGCCGAGCTGCACCATGGCATCAGGGGTTGGCCTCTGCTTGCGGTGCGTGGGGTTCCAGGTTCTGGTCTGGGTCTGGGCGCTACTGCGTTTTTGTTGCGCCCGGCCCAAAACTTGTTTTTTTTTGCTTTTGCCCCCTTCCCCGACATGCAACCCCCGGAAGTTGAGAATCTTTAAGTAGGGGGTGCAGTGGGCGAAGCCCCCAATGTGGGGGGTTCAGCCCCCTCCCACAGACAGCAAATGATTTAAGTCCCCGGCGCCGTTCTTCCATGTGTTGAGGATGTCAGTGAGGTGAAATTGTTTTCACCGCCCTGACATTGTGATAATGCGAGTCGCCGTTCAGTGCTCACCATTATCACATAGAACCCTCACCGATCACCTCTTCACAGCACTCAACAAAGGCCAGATCACTGGGATCTGTCTTCATAGACCTCACCAAGGCCTTCAACTTGGTGGACCAACAGTTACTCCTAACAAAACTCAAAATCATAGGACTTGACTGTCTGACAGTTTGGTGGTTTATCGGCTATCTCCGTGGGAGATCCCAATTTGTCAGATGGCAAGGTGTGCAATCTGATAAAGGCCAAATCCTCGACGGGGTTCTCCAGGGATCCATCCTGGGACTCTTACTATTCTCTATTTTCATAGATAACATGCCAAATCACTGTGGTGAGGCAAACATACTCCTAATATGCAGACGATGCAGTGCTCTACAGGTCCTCCAACGACGTGTGCTCCTTGAACACTTCTCTGACAAGTGACCTGCAACTCCTTGATAGTTGGCTGGCCAGAAACTGACTAGTGTTTAATAGCAAAAAGACTAAAGCCATTCTATTTGGCCCTACAAGCCTGATGCCTGACAGAGCCTCTCTTCTGACTCCAAGCCTCTCAAGTGGCTCAATGATTGAGGTAGTAGACAATATAAAGTACTTAGGCTTTACTTTAGATCAGAAATTCACTTTTAAGACACACATCGAACTGCTGATTAAGACATTAAATCAGATGTTGGGGCTATTGTACTTTCTTAGCATTTTCCTTGCACAGGACTCCCGACTAAGGATAGCAACCAGTACCCTAAAACCCACCCAGCTGTATGGGTCACCAGTGCTACTCACAGTCAAAGGTGAGGAAATGTAAAAATCTAGTACCCTTTATCACAGGGTGTGCCAATTCACCTTGGGGCTCACCCAAGGGAGCAGCACTTCCAGGTACTCCAAGCCCTGTCTTGCCCTCCACTGAAAGAACGTCTTGTCTACTCATCTTTATGCCTTGCCTACAAGCTTAGGTTGGACTCTGCACCTCCAAGCTAAGCTAATACTTTATCTGCCAAACAAAACAGCATGCTCCTTAGATCCTCGTATCAGCTACTCCTCAACGTGCCAAGAGTCAGGTCAATCCTGGGACAGAGGGCATTCTCAGCCATGATCCCACCCCTCTGGAACGCTCTCATAGCTAATGTACAGTCCTGTAATTCCCTCGGGGGTTCAAAAAGGGACTCAAGGCTCATCTGTTAGAGCTTAATCAATGCACTTGCTACCACTGAATTACTTTACCCTCTTCTGTATTTCTCTACTGCAACACTTTTGTCTGTAACCAAAAATGTATCCTAATTGCTAACCTATGCAGAATGTCAAAAGTTATCAAACTGTAAACTATAATATGTGTTTTTTTTTTTTCTTTATACTTTCTCTTTATGCCCCCTTCTTGCTGTACTGGATTCCTTTCTTCGGGGATCCCTAGGCTGTGTAATCCCGTAGTCCCACCCCAGGTACCTCCCTCCGGGTGCTGGTTAGCCTTTCCCCATCCTGCCTCGGTTTACCCTCCGGGCAGGGAGGAGACGGACCCCCCCCCCAGTCCCCCTCTCACACCTCAAGTATGTGTCAGAAGGCGTCACCAGCCCCATCTATGGAGCCTGGTAAAGGGTTATCTCAGAGCAGCCAGGTCCTGTCTACAGGAGCCCAGCACAGGGTTTTTCCATTTTTCCTGGTCCCAGCCCTCAGGACATCTGCACGCGAGGGGGGCCATGGAGGCGATACCGTAGCGGCGTGCTAATGTTCGGCTCACAGATGTCCTCCCTCACTATATGCTGTCTTACTGCACCTCCACCCATGGTCACCTGGGTGGTGGTATTGCAGCGGGATCCGCATCCCACCCCACCCAGAGGAGGAGAGCAGCCCCTGGGTGCTCAATCCTCCTCCCCTCAGCTGGCCCTCCAGCCGCCCGAGTCCGTTCCTGAACCCGGGTCGCTGGCGCTGCAAGTGGTAGCCCTACCGCTGCGCCGGCGGGCCGGCTGTAATTTGTGTTATTAACACTGCAATGTTCAGTTGTACACCATTCTATGCTCACTGCATAACTGTTTGCTGAAAACTGTGCTCACTTATGAAATGTCATCCTATACCTGTTGTATAACTTTATTGATAGTCTGCCTGTAATTAACCCCAGGTCACCCCTGAAAAAGGGACTGTCATGGTCTCAGTGGGTTTACCTGGTTACCAAAAATTTAAATAAATAAATACTGTGTGTGGGAATAGAGAAAGGCCAAGATTAAAGTATATACAAGCATTATGCTCTGTTCACCAAACACCGAACCTGACTTCCTCGTTGACCTCAGTACTGGCCTTTCAATGAGAACTGACAAATATGGTCAAATAGTAGGCTATAAGACAAATTATGATGAGTCAGAGGCTATGAAGCATGGGAGCACCTGTCCAGCAATGTTCAGGGCCACATGCCCATTTTGGTGGGTGTCCAGGAATACAGTACAGCATCTAGGGTTCTGAGTTACCCCAACTTTATCAGACCTCGTTGAGCTAAATTATGTTATGCTCATGAGAGAGCTACAGGTGAATATTGCCAGACAGGACTTGCTTCATCTGCGCATCAGAGGCCGAGTTGCCACGATTGAAATGAATGTGCTCCCTAAACCCCTCTTCCTCTTCCAGGCCCTACCTTTAAAGATTCCAAATGCATTCTAGAATTGCCTGCAGAAGTGCCTCCTTAAATTTCTGTGGACAGTGGGGTGCCATAGAATCAGTTGGAAACTCTTAGTCCTCCCAAGGGAGAAGGGTGTGTGTGGCAATGCCTAACTTTCATAAGTAATACCTAGCCACCCAATTGGTCCCTCTTATCAGCTGAACCAAACAGTGAGCAACACAGGATGGCTGGAGATGGAGATGCAGCAGCCTCTCCCAGCACCATTATTTGTTTTCCCTCATATGCCAATCTCATACCTGGGCAGAAAACTCTAACCAATGGACAAAGAATACTCTACACATGCTGTTGAAGACTAAGCAAGTCTCACACTCTCACAGTGAAATGGGTCCTCTGATGGTGCTAACTGGAGACCTAGATTTCACCCCACCTTGGACAGACTCCAGTTTCTGCCAATGGAACAGACTAAGACTGGCCAGATACTGGCATTTTATCCAAGATGGAGCATGCATTCCTTTGAGTGAACTACAGCAAAAATTCAAACTTCCACCCTATGACCATGTCCAATACCTTCAGGTACAACACTATCTGACTTCCCATGCACTGCCAGGAAATGTTTACAGAGTCCTCTTGCCATTTGAAGATTTATTCTGCTAGGGGAGCAGTGCTCGAGGGCAGACTCAGATCTGTCTCTAGGGCATATACTGCCCTGCATGGCAGCAATCACCCTGACTTCTCCTTTATGCACACCCAAAGAGGGAAAGGGATATACAGGTGGCCACACCAGAATAGACATGGTCCTAAATCTGGCAAAAAAGATGGAAGGGGACATCATCGCACAGATGTTACTAGTTTAGGTGGAAGTGCCTTACAAGGGTCTTCCATACCCCTACCATTACCCAGCACTGTCAAACAGGAGGTACCAACCTCATTTGGAGGAAGTGTGAGGAGGTGGGATCCCATTTCCATATCTTCTGGGACTGCCCAACCCTACAACCCTACTAGGACCATATTCAGTCAGTGCTGGCCACTCTGTGGGGGAGGGTCAACATTCCGAACTCATTTGAGCACATGGTGCTCAGACAGCAGATCCCGGGATACTGGACAGGTTCCAACAGGGACTTTTCTGGGCCCTGTGCACAGCAGCCCTGAAGGACATCATGGCATCCTGCCTACAAGAAACCCCACCTGCCCGGCAGGAGTGGGAGACAAGAGTTACAGATATGAGCAGAATGGAAAGAATAATGGCTACCCTGTGGTTAACCCTGGAAAAATATAACACTGTGCGGGGTAGATGAGAAAACAGAGGACTGTCTCCTGACCAGGATGAAGGATGGGGGACAGAGTGAGCAACCTAGGTTGCAGTTTCCAGGAAGGCAGGGCAGAAGAGGAGCATAACAGGGTAAGAAAAGGAAATCTTCCCAGTCTGACTTTTAGCCCCAGGGATTCTCCCTACCCCCTGTCTGCAGACAACTAGTGATGGTAACACTGCTCCTGACATCAACCAGTCGTTGCTGTTGTTCTGTTGTTGTGTTTTCAGTTTACCTAGTTATACATGGTCTCAACACTATAATGGGCCTACACCTTCCAACTGATGGATTGATAACCGTGGGCAGATGGTTGGCAGTGAAACGGCTGTACCTACCAGCCTGGAAGACACAAGATTAGAAGCAGGTATTTACCAAACATACAGTTCTGTTCTCTACCTGGTACCTGTCTGTAAATGTATGATTTTATCAAGACTTGTTCAATGACATAAAAGATGAGTTAAGAAAAAAAAAGAATTGTATCTGTACTTTAACTACTCAAAGCAGCCTGTGATCCACAGCAGTGACCCAGAGTACCTCATTCTTCTTTGTGCCAGTGCCTGGTTTGCTGAGGAAGGGTTCAGGGTGGCAATGTGTGTCATAGAGTTCCATTAAAACATTTGCATTTGTAGTTTGAGTACTTAGGGCAGCCTGTGATCCACAGCAGAGACCCAGTGTACCTCAGTGTACTACATGCCAGTGTCTTGCTGTGAGGAGGGCAGCATGCAATAATTGTATCAACAGTTGGAGGTTTCAAGGCAGTCTGTGACATGTAGCAGTAAAACAGTGAACCTCAGACTCTGCGCCAGTGGCTTGCTGTGAGGAGGGCAGTGTACAGCTCAGTATTCCATAAAAAAAATCACATTAAACAATCATTTATGTTATATCTGTAGCATGTGAGGTTTCAGGGGCAGTCAGGGATCTGCAACAGTGACAAAGTGAACATCAGTCTCTGTGACAGTGACAGTGCCTTGCTGTTGGGGGGGGGGGGTAGCATGTGACTCAGTACTGGAAAAAATCCTTATTGTATTGGTACTAGCCTGGTTATGACTGTGTCATAAAAATGGATATCCAAAATTTCTTTATGTCAAAAAAGAAAAGAATATATCTGAACCAGTGGGAATAGTATATAATTCAGAAAGTAATGATAGTGTTCCATTCCCTGAATCTAGTTCATTAGGTACAGTACCACTGCCCACGAGGAAATGGACGTAAGCACAGGCAGCCAAAACAGTCAGAGCTGTATGGATGCTGACACAGAAAGTATAAACAAAACCAGCAGTGAACTTGGAATTGTAGAAAATGTAACAGATTTGGGAACACTTGAGCTGGAACCTATTCAGTCAAAGTTACATCATTAGCCACAATGTAAATTTAGAAGAAATAAAAAGATCATTCCATTGTCACTGGTTTCAAAAACATAACTGGCTAGAATGTCCTGCTACTCTAGATGCTGCCTTTTGCAATCCTTGTAGATGCTTTGGCCTAGACTCTGGATTCACTCACAATAATAAAGATACTTTGTTAAGCAGATGTTTTGTTAATTGGGAAAGGACACTTAACTCATTTAGAGTGTATGAAAAGACTTCTTATCATGCAAACACAAACGCCTTATGGGCTGGATTTAAAGAGATGAAGAATAGTGGTGAGATACTATTGTCCACAAATTACAAGAAGCAAACATCAAAGAAGTAAATGACAGGCGGTGTTATCTTGAGGAGCACAACATTGCTCTCATAGTATTTCTTGGAAAGCAAGGACTTTGCGGTCATGATGAAACTGAAGGTAGTTTAAATAAAGGGAATTTTGTTCAGTGCTTGGCTCTACTAAAACAAGCATTTGTCAATGCCGAATGTTTGCTTGCTGGCATTGGCATTGGTAGTGTAGAAGTTACAGAGCTGCATAATAGGAATGGCAGTGAAGTATTGAACTGAAGCCAACCCCAACACCACCCTACAGAGAGTGACAGGCATTGGGGTGTGCCTTTTGGTCGTCAGGCATAACAACCACACCATTTCACCATACCCTACCCTGCAGACACTGACAAGTGTCACAGTGTGCCTTGGGGTCTTTGGCCCTTATGCGCACCCCATTCCATCAGGAAATATGGTGAGATGGGTGCAGTATAGGAGAATGGGGTGAAGCTTGGGCCCGAAGAGTCCGAGGCACACCTTGATGCCTCTCACTGGCTGCAGGGTGTGGGTGGGGTGCAATGGTATGAGCATATCAGGCAAGAATCCCAAATCACACCCCTGATGCCTGTCATACTCTACAGGGTGGGGCATTATGGTCGGAAACCCTAACACCTCAGGCATTCGTTGGTATTTTCACTCCAAATTTTCAACATGGTTTTTTTGTGACCCCACCTCATGAACAGTGGCAATATCAGTTTGTTAGCTGAAAACTGCTTTTGCACAGCAACTATGGCATTTGGCACCACTGGTGCAAAACACATTCGAACAGGATGTGAAAATGACAGTGGTACTGTTCATGGGGAGGTGTAAAAATGGCAATGTTGAAAATCTGCTGTAAAATCTTAAAAAACTGGTGAAGTCACTAGCGTCGGTGAGAAACTGTACAACGCACACCCGTAATTAACTAGTTTGGATTTTTTTATAGCAGATTGTTAACACAGGCATTTTGGACCTCCGATCATGAACAGTGTCAGTGTGATTTTCTTTATCTGTCCCAAACAATGATTTCCCACAGTGACCACGCATCTCTGCACTGAAAGCATGAAAACACATTTCGGCCATGTTGTGGAAAATAACAGCTGTACTGTTCATAAGGAGGTGTGGAAAAATGCCACTGGTGAAAATCTGGACTGAAAATATTACAAATTCATGAACTTCGAGGGTGCATGGAAACTGCTAATGCTCACTGTAACACAGTCATTTTATGGAGTTTTGTCACCAAATTTTCAACATAGCAATTTTAAGACCTCTGCTCATGACCAGTGTCACTGTGATTTTCTTAATCTGTCCCAAACATTGTTTCGCACACCAACTGTACCATTAAAGCTACGTGTGGAAACACATTTTGGTCGAGATGTGAAAAATAGTAGCTGCACTGCTCATAAGGAAGTGCAGTAAAATGGCACTGTTGAAAATCTGGTGTGCAAATATTACAAATTCGCAAACTTGCCAGCGTGCGTAGGAACTGCACAACGTGCGCTCCTAAAACAGTCATTTTTGGGAATTTTTCCCAAATTTTCAACATAGCCATTTTAACACCTCTGCTCATGACCAGTGTCACTGTGATTTTCTTAACGTGTCCCATACATTGATTTCACACACCAACTGCGCCATTGTTCGCTACATGGACAGAAACACGTTGTGGGCGAGATGTGAAAAATGACAACTGTACTGCTCATAAGGAGGTGTGGTAAAATGGCAATGTTGAAAATCTGGAGTGAAAATATTGAAAATTTGTGAACTTACGAGCATGCACAGGAACTCTGCAACGCACGCTCGTAAAACAGTCATTTTTAGGAATTTTTTCACCAAATTTTCAAAATAGCCATTTTAAGACCTCTGCTCATGAACAGTGTCACTGTGATTTTCTTAATGTGTCCCGTACATTGATTTCACGCACCAACTGCGCCATTGTGTGCTACATGGGCGGAAACACATTTTGGGTCAGATGTGAAAAATGACAGCTGCACTGCTCATAAGAAGGTGTGTAAAATGGCAATGTTGAAAATCTGGAATGAAAATATTGAAAATTCACGAACTTACAGTACATAGGAACTGCTAGCATACGCTTGTAAAACAGTCATTTTAGAATTTTTCCACCAAATTTTCAAAATAGGCTTTTTGAGAGCCCACCTTATGAACACTGGCAGTATCGTTTCGTTAATCATTCCAGAAAGGTGATTTTACGCAGTGGCTGCGAAATCACCCTTCGGACCCGAGTAATGCCATGAAAGTGACAGCATTCATGAGAAGGGTTCCCAAAAACCCCATGTTGAAAATTTGGTGCAAAAATTCCAAAAAATGCCTGAGATATGCAATAAAGTTGAAAAAACCCAATCTATTCCATTATACAGCTTACCGGCATTTCCTCAGTTCACGGTCGGCTTTGAAGCGTGCAGACGTGTTCCCGGTCCGCCGAAGATCATCGCGCCGAGCTCCGGAGGTAAGTATGGGGTGAGGGGGGGTGTGGGGAGGCAGGGTGCGCAGTCGGTGGGTGCGGGTTGTGGGAGGGGGACAGGGAGAAGCGCTGAGGGACAGTTTTTTATTTGCAGGTGTATTTCTTTCTTTATTGAGATGACGAGGGACGTTTGCCACACTGGGGTGGGCTCCCAGCATGGCAGCTGAAAGGCTGTTCAGGGGGGCTGGAGCCGACGGGGGATTGGGCACCTCTGTCAGCTATAACACATTTTGCCATGCTGGGGTGGGCTCCCAGCGTGGCACCTGGATGCTTGGTGGGGGAGAGACAGTGGAGCTGATGGGGGATTGGGCACCCCCGTTGGTGACAGCATTGGGGGGGAGAGACAGTGGAGCCAACAGGGGATTGGACAGCCCTGTCGGCCATAACATAATTTTGCCATGCTGGGGTGGGCTCCCAGCATGGCACCTGGATGCTTTGGGGGCTTGCAGCCGACGGGGATTGGGCACCCCCGTTGGCCATACAGTGTGGGTGGGGAGGGGGAAGGTGCATGAGCACGCAGTGTGCGTACGCGTGCGCATGTGTGTGGGGGGGGGAGAGCTCTGCTCACTCAAGCAGAGCTCTTCCTTTCAACTGTATGCCACTGCATTTTCAGCTGTCATAGACAGCTGGAGCAGTGATTGGCGCTCTGCGACCGCACCTGCAAACACACTGACTGAATTGGAAGAGGCTGACCCACCTCTGGAAAACTCGTATGATGGCACTATGTTTCTTGCACATGCGTGCAAGCAAACATAATAAGTTGTTCCTTTTCTTCAAATGTATAAGGCACCTTCAAGTGCCACTAACATTTCTGTACAAACTCAAAATGAAGTAACTGCATGTTGCACAGAAGAGCTCATTTTAAAGGTAGTTGGTGAACCTAAGCACTCAGGAATATTTGCCATTATGGCAGATAAGGCGAGAGACAAATGTAAAGAGCAGTCGGCAGTGTGTGTAAGGTATATTGTGCCTGAAACTGACAGCATTGCCGAGCATTTTATAGGATCCACAGAACTGAAATCTTGTAATGCTGATCCCTTCATGGAAGCACTGCAGAACTGTCTCAAAGGTAATGGAATCATGTGCCAACTGTGTGGCACAGGCATATAATGGTGCCTCTGCTATGAGTGGGGCAGCAGGCGCAGTTCAAGCAAAGTTCAGCCATCATTATCCAGAGACTCTGTAGGCAGACTACTATGCACATGAGCTGAATCTTGTACTCTGCCTGTCACAGAGTGGCTCTGTGAGATTTAAAATGCAAAAATATAATAATATATGGGTCTAGATGTTTGTTTTCTCTTTGTATTGGGGTATTTGGAAGCTCTCCCTTTAAAGAGAGAAAGTTAGTTAAATTTGGAGTTGGTAATATTGCTTTCTTTTATTTGCAAGATATTTCCCTTGGTGTGATTCTTAGGAAGTGTCAGTGAAAGATTCTTATTTGTTGGACCCTGCAGGTAGATATTCAGGTTTATTGTTCGCTGTTTGAGCAGTCGGTGGCAACCCGCGACTGTCTTGATCGTGCGCTCGCGTTCGTCAACAAATGTTATTCGGTTTTATGTTTAAAAGCAGTAGCTTTCCCTTTAGTGTCCTACAGGTAAATGTTCTCCTAAAATCGTACATATTCCCTTTTAAGGAGAGTGTAGTTACTTTTGAAATTAACCCCACTTCTGGTACCAGAAACCCCAATGAATAGTATTGCTTTTCGGCTTTCAGGATTCACTGCAGAGTTTGGAATTGTGGTGGATCCTCATGTAAAAGTATATATATTTAGTGTCCTCAGGTTATTAAATGAGATATGCTGTGGCATAGCTGTAGGATGTTTTTTTTGGGGCTATGCGGCTGTGAGAGCCGGTTTTCGGCTTCCGATAGAATGTGTCAATATGAGTATTCGAGTGGCTGTTCCTTCTCATTAGTGCGCATAGTCGTGAGGGTATTTAGCCCTCTAGTTTTTAGAAACTTGAACCTTTTGTTTTTTTTAAAACAGATAGGATCGCACTTCTTACCCTTCGGAGGCGAATTCTTGTGGTTTGAAGTTGATCTGGTGTTGGGCATAAAACGAGGGATTTGCGGTGTCTCTTAGGCATTTTGGAAGTCTAGAATTCCTTCAGTTGTGGCTGTAGCTTGCTCTTAAGAGCCGGCCGGCCATTTTTTACATTCTTAAATATTATTAGGAAGGGGTGGTGCTTCCCTGATGCCAGAAATGAAGTTGAAAATGTTTAGAAAAGGATATAAATGACTTCTGAGTTGGAGAGTATGTTGTTATATGAATTTAAAAGGGTATAACTTCTTTAAATAGAATAAATAATTAGAGTATAAAGAAATATAGTTAAAGATCTCAGGTAGGGGTGGGGTTTAAGGTCACCTGACCCTTCAGGGTATAAAGGTTGAACATATGGTTCAGTTAGTTAGATTAACTTTGGGTCTGGAGATGAACTCCGGGAATGCTATTAAAGTGCCTATGTGAAGTGCTCACAGGAGTGAGACTATCGTATTACTAGATGGAAGATTAAAGGTGCAGATCTTGATTCTAAGAAGATAAAATGTGACTGAGATCTGGAATGCATTGCTATTTGATGAAGAAGCCTGCTGTATAATGACTGTCTTCAGACTGTTTGGAGTGCTACTGATGATCATTGAAAGAAAATGTCTTCTGCTAATATGAAAAACTTCTTTGTTAATTAATAAATATTTGAAGCATATATCATACTGCTATGGTGTCGTGTTACCTGATTGCCCTCATATACCTGCACGCTACGACATTTGGTTTTAGAAGTGGGATATTTGCGATCTGCATAAGGTCTGGTGGGCAGAGAGCCTAGCAAGATGGTACTTTGAACTAGCTCCTCTCTATTGGTTATCGGTGAGAGACTTTTGTCCTGTGGATAAAGCCAGCTGAGTGATGGTTCTGGGATGGTGGTGAGGCCTTGTTTGAACAAGCTAAATGAAAATGAGGAGCCATGGTGAAATTTTGTTTGACCAGAAGAGTGACCAGAGTGATCGGATGGATGTAATACAATGGTTATTTAATCGCTGGATGGAGGTGGAGAGTCGGTGTAAAGAAGCATAATGAAGGTACCAGGAGGTGTCAAGTCAATTGACGGTAATAAGGGACAATTCGGTTCTTCAAAGGCCTATGAAGATGGTTGAAAAGAAGTCCTGTGTGGATTGTGTGAACTGTGTTGAGGATCAGCTTCCTGTTCGACCCATGTTCCAGGGAATGTATTGGGTTGGAGATGATGGAAGATCGACATCAGACAAGTCCCCAGGTGAGACTGTTTTGGTATCTGGGGTGAAGGATGCAAGCAAAACAGAAGAGGCAGTAGTTGCCGAAGGGACTTGTTTATTGACATGTGATAATGTTAAAAACAAAAATGTTATTAATTTTTCTGCTGCTTGCTGGAAAACTGTACAGGCAGAGGATCCTGAAATTCAGCAGATAAGTAGCCATGTTACCCTGAATAAGGATAGAACAGGTATGGATGGGGGAAAAGGGTAGTTATGGTGGTACGAAATGAAGGATGAGGTATTATATCACATGAGACCAAATCCCCGTGCAAAGCAGATAGATTCTAGGGTGGTGGTACCTCGTAGATATAGAAAGGATGTTTTAGATGCATTATGTATAAACACTAAACACATGAATCAAGACGAAATGTTGGGGCGTCTCATTCCTTCTTTTCATTGGCCTGGGATGTATAGTCAAGTGGCTCTTTATTTAAGGAGATTGGCAGCCACTCAGAAAAGACAGACATGGCATACTGAAGTGAGTATAGCTCAGAAGGGAAAAAACTTTAATAGTTGGCTCCCTTGGAAAAAAGGGAGGGTGATTCAAAGAGATATGAGCAGTAGATGGTAGAAGCTCATAGTTCTAGACGGTAGGAAAGTAGTATGTTAATTTAGGTGCCCCAAAATAAAGTATTTAGATAAATTGTTTGAGAATTAGGAATGTTCACGTCATGGAATAACTGTTTGAAGAAAGAGTGAGTATAATGGGGTATCCATTATCCTGGGTCCAGATTAATTGATTGGGACAGCCTCTTTAAGGGTAAAAACCTGAGTTCAATTCAGTGAAGGAGTATATCCATAAGCCATATTTAAGTCTAGATTTGTTAAACCAAGCACTAACTCTCTCATTCTCTCTAACAACTGGGGGGTTGGCCACCTGCAGTTGACCTTATTCTGTTTTCTTATATTTTTTTTGTCCTATCTTTGTTGCATTTGTTTTAGTTTTTCTGTCTTCTGTTTTGAGATAGACAAAATAATAGTTTGTTTGCTCAAGAGATGTTATTCAGTGAGTGTTATTTGAACTGCTGTCTTATTTCTGTCAGTAGTAAAATTGAAGTTAAGATGTGAGATAAGATAAATTATGTGTTCTAGAATATGAATGAGGTATAGGCCACAATAACAGTTCAGAGAATGGAACTGCTGGCTTGAAAAATACTTTTCATAAATATGAAGAAAATATTTCTCAAACAAAATCTTAACATTTTATTGGTACATAGTACATAGAGTTTAGTGGATAAGGCCATGTGGGCAAAGAAATCAAACTCATGTAAAATGATTTGGACATGGTATCTTATGGTGCTACAGATTATCCAAACACTGGCCAAGGTAGACAATATATAAAACAAAATTAAATATGGTTCATAGTTTGGGATATAGAATATGAATATGGGGTATTTAGTGCAAGGCGCAGAGTAAAATATTTTTGAGTGTTCATTGAGGTAGTATAATTGATGTGCTAAGGGACTCTAGGGATAGAGCTCTAAGATGTGGGTGGACCAGAGCTCTGGTAGGTCCCCCCCCCTCTTTTCACTTTCCTAAGCTAAAGAGCTTTAATGAATTTGGACAACCAAAGATATGGTTGCCCTCTTGGGTGGGGAGGAATGTCACAGAGTGGCTCTGTGAGATTTAAAATGCAAAAATATAATAACATATGGAGCTAGATGTTTGTTTTCTCTTTGTATTGGTGTATTTGGAAGCTCTCCCTTTAAAGAGAGAAAGTTAGTTAAATTTGGAGTTGGTAATATTGCTTTCTTTTATTTGCAAGATATTTCCCCTTGGTGTGGTTCTTGGGAAGTGTCAGTGAAAGATTCCTATGTGTTTGGATCCTGCGAGTAGATATTCAGGTTTATTGTTCGCTGTTTGAACGATCAGTAAAACGGCACGACTGTGCGATCGTGCGCACGTTCGTGCAGCTTAAAATGTTGTTCCGGTTTTTATGTTTAAAAGCAGTAGCTTTCCCTTTGTGTCCTAAAGGTAAATGTTCTCCTAAAATCGTAGATATTCCCTTTTTAAGGAGCGTGTAGTTACCTTTTGAAATTAGTCCCATTTCAGTAGTAAAAATATTCAGCTGATGGCTTAATCTTATAGAAGAGATAACGTTTTGTTTGCATGCATTTCAAAGCTAAATATTCTGTTGGTATTGCAGCTAAAACTAAAATAGAAGGGACTTTGTAAAAGTTTCAGGATGCTGTGCTTAAGGTCTTTAGAATTATGCTCCGTAAAAGATATCATATTATAGAGATCTTGGACATATGAAAAGAACCTCCTGGTTCTTTAGTTTTACTTTGTTAGCCTTTATTAGTAAATACACGGAAGAATGCGATTGTTTGTAAGTAGGTATGCCGCTGAGGTTCTGTACGGCAATGTGAAGTGCCAGAGAGATTATTGTGTTAGTGTGTGCACCTTTGTGAAGGTATTCCTTCTTCTAACTGTATTAATTTTGGCTAAAGGGAGGAAGGAACCTTCCCCCCAATGAATAGTATTCGGCTTTTCGGCTTTCAGGATTCACTGCAGAGTCTGAAATTGCGGTGGATCCTCATGTAAAAGTGTATATATTTAGTGTCCTCGGGTTATTAAATGAGATATGCTGTGGCATAGCTGTAGGATGTTTTGGTTGGGGCTATGCAGCTGTGAGAGCCAGTTTTCGGCTTCCGATTGAATGTGTCAGTATGAGTATTCGAGTGGCTGTTCCTTCTCGTTAGTGTGCATAGTCGTGAGGGTATTTAGCCCTCTAGTTTTTAGAAACTTGAACCTTTTGTTTTTTTAAAACAGATAGGATCGCACTTCTTACCCTTCGGAGGCGAATTCTTGTGGTTTGAAGTTGATCTGGTGTTGGGCATAAAACGAGGGATTTGCGGTGTCTCTTAGGCATTTTGGAAGTCTAGAATTCCTTCAGTTGTGGCTGTAGCTTGCTCTTAAGAGCCAGACGGCCATTTTTTACATTCTTAAATATTATTAGGAAGGGGTGGTGTTTCCCTGACGCCAGAAATGAAGTTGAAAATGTTTAGAAAAGGATATAAATCACTTCTGAGTTGGAGAGTATGTTGTTATATGAATTTAAAAGGGTATAACTTCTTTAAATTGAATAACTAATTAGAGTATAAAGAAATATAGTTAAAGATCTCAGGTAGGGGTGGGGTTTTAAGGTCACCTGACCCCTTCAGGGTATAAAGGTTGAACACATGGTTCAGTTAGTTAGATTAACTTTGGGTCTGGAGATGAACTCCGGGGAATGCTATTAAAGTGCCTATGTGAAGTGCTCACAGGAGTGAGACTGTACGTATTACTAGATGGAAGATTAAAGGTGCAGATCTTGATTCTAAGAAGATAAAATGTGACTGAGATCTAGAATGCATTGCTATTTGATGAAGAAGCCTGCTGTGTAATGACTGTCTTCAGACTGTTTGGAGCGCTACTGATGATCATTGAAAGAAAATGTCCTCTGCTAATATGAAGAACTTCTTTGTTAATTAATAAATATTTGAAGCATATATCATACTGCTATGGTGTCATGTTACCTGATTGCCCACATATACCACGCTACATTTGGTGGCAGCAATTGGGATGGGTGGGAGGAAAATAACAATACAGGACTCTTTCGAGGCCCTGTAATTGGAATGAGTACACTTTAAATCCTTTATCGATCCTTTTACTGAAATGGGGCTAATTTCAAAAGATAACTACACTCTCCTTAAAAAGGGAATATCTATGATTTTAGGAGAACATTTACCTTTAGGACACAAAGGGAAAGCTACTGCTTTTAAACATAAAAACCAGAACAACATTTTAAGCTGCACGAACGTGCGCACGATCACACAGTCATGCCGTTTTACCGATCGTTCAAACAGCGAACAATAAACCTGAATATCTATTCGCAGGGTCCAAACAAATAAGAATCTTTCACTGACACTTCCCAAGAACCACACCAAGGGGAAATATCTTGCAAATAAAAGAAAGCAATATTACCAACTCCAAATTTAACTAACATTCTCTCTTTAAAGGGAGAGCTTCCAAATACACCAATACAAAGAGAAAACAAACATCTAGCCCCATATGTTATTATATTTTTGCATTTTAAATGCCACACATGCAAATGCATTACCAAAGCAAAAAGAATTCTCCACTATGGAAAGCGTACATGAATTTTTTTTTAGCTCTTCCCTTGTTCACTGTTATGAGTTTGTCAATATACTGTGTCAGTTAGGCTTCAGCCCATCAGAGTTGGTTCAGTTGTCAGATACTCGCTGGTCTTGCCAGATCCTATCTACGAAGGCCATGATAAGCTGCTGCTCAGCTGTACTTCAGTGTCTCTCTAACATTCAGACTACAAAAGTCATTGGACTGTCAGTATCTTTGCAAACGTTAGCAACAATTTAGTGCCTGGTCATTTTTCATTCTCTTCTAAAAGTAACAGAAGGCATCCACAAAGTTTTACAAAAGGAATCCTTGTTGGCAATCTCACTTGAGAGGCCAAGAATTGTATGGGCATAGAGTCTGAACTACCCTCTCTACTACATGGTGGTTCCGCCATAGGAGAGTTAAGGCACATTGGTGGCACAGTATGGGGAAGCTTGCACTATGGTTGCTTGTGCTGTACCTGTCATGTGGATAAATGGAGGACTTCAGGTTCCAGTGCTGTCAGTCCAACACCTTTCATGATCACTAAATTCACACATAGGAAAAAAAAAAAAGCTTTCCAAAAAAAAAGGAAGATATGAGAACATGCAAAGAAGCCAATAGAAGAAGGCTATTTGGTCTATCAAGTCTGATCATATTGCAGGGTCCACAGCTTGAGCTAATGTCCCGCCCTCCCTCCCCACTCCTCCCATCCTCCCTACCCATGACTGTTTCCTCCCTATGCCTATCCCAGCCTTTCTTAAAGCTGCCCACTATCTTCAATGAAATGACCTCTTCCAGCAGCATAGTCCAAGTGTCCACGACGCTCTCTGTGAAAAACTGCTTCCTGACCTCCCTCCTAAACCTCCCACCCTCTAGCTTATTTATTTATTTATTGAATTTTGGTGACCCAGAAGGCACACTGAGACTATCAGTCCCTTTTTCGGGGGCAACCGGGGGGAAGGGGGATACATATGGTAACCAACTGAACCAGATGAAACTGTTGGTGGTATTTTTAGTGAATGGGGGAAATTTGGCCAGGACACTGGGGAAATTCCCCTACTGTTTGGTAGGGGGCGCTGTCCCAGAGGTATGCACATCATTCATAATGGAAACGGAGATGGAGACAAGTGTGTGCAGCAAGGTCTCCTCGGCAGGTGAAGCTAACGCTGATAGCGAGGAGCGGGCACGGGTTGCTGTTAGTGTCCCTCTTATGGGGGATTCTGACCCAGAAGAAATGGCAAGAGAACATGCATTGTGGACTTCTTATGAAAATAAAATCCAGTCTGCAAAGAAGGATTATGAAATCATCTCCCAGCTACTACACGATGAAAAAAAATGAAAGACTGCAGGGGCTCTCACCTTCCCCTGAGAAATTGGCTGCTAAAGTTTTTTTGGCTGCACAACGAGGAGTTGAGATGTGTAATCCTTTAGTGGCCCATTTAGGGTCCAAGATAGGTTTGGGTTCTCCCAAGTCTGAGGCACCAGATATTGCAGATTGGTCTGCGGACAAGGCCCTAACACAAGCCGGCTGGAAATACCAACCGGATGGCACTTGGAAGTAGACAAACATTTTCAACCGCTATTTGGTGAGCCTGCAGATTCTCAACAAGATATGGAAAACTTTTCTTATCACACAGAGTCTCAGTTGGAACCTCCTAGTATGGATGGGACCCCTGTTTCTGGTAAGCATTTGACTTGTAATTTGGACTTGGGTTCTCTTTCATATTCTCTCCAGCAGGCCTGACTGCTGCAGGAACTGAGGGTCACTGTGAGGTGGGGGGGACGCCATTTACCACCTATACCTATATTCCAGACCCTGCTACAGGCACAAAAAAGACCTATGCTGAGCTTTTTCATAAGCCAGTTGAAATGGCGAAATGCCATAATGCCATTAGACTCAGATACTTAGGGGATATAGAGGAACTGCCAGACCATTTTTATGTAGGTCGTATTCTTCTGAAACAAACCCTGGGTTTTTCTCCTACCAAGGTGTATGCCTTAATACATGCACCAGGAGAACATATCTTCAATGTGAGTTTTAGAACTCCTGCTTTATTGGAAAGGTTTTGGACTAAATATTCTGTGTTAAAAACCAATCCTTTCTGGGTGCATTTTCAAGTGATTCCCCTCACAAAGAAGTCTTTCCGAATTATTACTGTTCTTTTCCGGAATGAGGGTGTAAATGTTACTGACATACTACATTGGTTGAATAAAAAATGTGAAGGTCAAGGGGTCCCCGAACCTATCTTAGATACCGAAGGGTTTTGGAATGAAGGGTGGTGCCTCAAAGTTAAACTGTTTCAAAACAATAATGATTTTCAACACCTTCTTAATTGTTTTTTTGGGGGAGAGATAAGGGCTTTATTTTTTATTTTGGTCAGCCCACATATTTCATAAATGTGGTTCTTTATGACATATAAGTACTCACTGTGCTATTATTAAATGTTTTTGCTGTGGTAAATTGGGTCATGCTGGTTTAGATTGTGACAATGCACCCAATTGTAATTTTTGTGAAGAACCCGGTCCCAGATTCACTGACTGCCCATTGGCATCCCACAATACAGAAGAAGCAGATTTTAATGATGCAAGATTTTTATATTAAATCTGCTTTTTCTGGCTGTGGTCCTGTTGACCCTAGACCATCCAGGAGGCCTTGAATCAAGACTCTGGCCCCTGTTTCAGGTCCAGCTGTAGTTGCACAAGAACTTCCTGAACAGGCTCCTTTGAACACCCTGGGGATAATGCCCGTTGACACTGATCCGGTGCAACCCCTGCTTGGAGAAGATACTTCTCACCTTATTGTTTCTCATGATCTTGCTGGTTCTATGGCACAGCCTCCCCCCCCCTTAGATAACTCACATAAAGGTCAGGCTGTAGTGGTTGACATTGGGCAGGTGACAATTTCTTCTAACCCACCTGTTCTTTTAGTAAATAAATTTGATGGTCTTCCAGTCGAAGAATGTATGGAAGACTTGGACTCAAATTCTGCTTCACGATCTTCTTCTCAAAGAGACCCGACCTTGGATATGGACCAAGGTCCTAAATCTGCTGCTATGCCTAAACCTAAGAAACAACAACAAGGTAGCAGATTGGAATTACAAAAAAGTACACGACATAAGCACTTGCCCACCTAGGTTTTGAGACTGGTACTGTTTCATGTCTTGTGATGTACGTATCACTTCTCTCAATGTTAACAGTATTAAGTCTGACAAAAAGAGATTAGCTACTTTTGACTTCATGGGGTCTCATCTTGATGTGTTTTTTTTTTCAAGACACTAGATTGTATTCCATGGATGATTTTGAAAATTGCTTCTAATGCTTGGATTAATGGGATATGTTACTGGTCTGGGGGGGAGAGGTATAATGTTCTGGTGTGGGGATTTGTTTTTTTTTTTACTTTTGATGTTAAACTCTCGAATATGGTTGATATAGAACCAGAGATAGCTCTTTTATTAGATGTTACTATTCAAGACTCTGATTTTCGATTGATTAATATTTATAGTCCCCAAGATAAATCGGCTAGGATTGCTTTATTACAAAAGATTCAACCGTATCTTTTTACTAGGAAGAACATCCTGTTTGGAGGGGATTTTAATATTAATAGAACTCTGCAGGATAGGGAAGCCACAGGTAATAAACTGTATTATGATTCACATTATTTAAATGATCTATTAAAACTTGCAGGTTTAAAGGATGGCTTTGCTTATTTTGGAAATAAGGCATCCTATACCTATTTCTCCAGATTGTGTAAATCCAGAATCAGTTATTGGTTTGTATCCCCTAATTTACATGTCCAATCTCCTAAAATTGTACCTGTAGCTACTTCCGATCATGTCTTGTTACAACTCACCCTATCTGACTTTCCTGCCACCTCTAAAGGGACTGGCTATTGGAAGTTAAATCTGTCCCTACTGGACATACCTGAAGTTAGGCAAAGTTTTAGTTCTTTATTATTAGCCAGAAAATCAGTACACTTTCTCTATGATTCACCGCAATTATGGTGGGATGATATGAAAACTGACATACAGCACTATTTCCAACATATTGGTAGACTTTTGGGGCAGGCAAAACAAACAGAATATGGTTTATTATGTAATGATTTGCATGACTTGTATTCGAAACTTCATAAAGGTGAATTTGGAGACACAATGGTTTCATCTAATTTGAAGAACAAAATGGTGCAGGCTCAATATGATCAGTGGAAAACTTTAGATACTGAACAATGGTTCAGTATGGCAGGGACCCATGGGGCCAGTAATCCTTTTGAGAGTTTTGCTGCACAACAAGCAAAGAAGGAAATGAAAGCTTTGGAGACATCCTTGGGGGATCTAGTTGTGACACAAAGTGGGATATTATCTGAACTGGACACATATTTACGTCAGCTCTTTAAAGCAGATTCTAATGTAAAGGAAGGCAGTTTAGAAAGATGGTTGAACTCTTGTGCTCTTCCACTCATTCCTGAATATTTATTATCTTCCCTTATCAAACCCATAATGCCACAAGAATTAGAAGCATTACTACAGTGTTTACCAAAATAAAAAAAACCTGGATATGATGGTCTCACAAATGAGATATATCCCATGATTTATAATGTTTTGGATATGGAACTAATACAACTCTTTAATAATATTTTGGATACTAGAATTGTCCCTACCAATTTTCACAAAGGGATGGTATTCTTCTTATATAAAAAGGGAATTAAAGAAGATCTCAGAAACTGGTGGCCTATTACACTGTTGAACTCAGATAGTAAAATTCTATCTAAAATATTGAGTAATAGATTGTCATTAATATTACCTTTTATTGTTGGATCTTCCTAATTTTGTTCCGTACCTGGGAGAAAGATTGCGGATGCTCTACTGTTATTTAGGGAAGTGAAGGAATGTAGTAGAGCTGGAGAACTTCATGGTTTTCTACTTAGTTTGTATCACTTAAAAGCTTTTGATAGGGTTTCTCACTGTTATATTTGGAAGTGTTTGGCAAAATCCGGGTTTCCGGAACAATTTATTACGTGGCTTAAAAATTATTATGGTACTACGGAAATTGCTCCTTATGTAAATGGTTGGATTGGCAAATTTCGACAACATACCAGAGGAGTGAAGCAAGACTGTCTCCTGAGCCCTCTTTTGTACATTTTGACCTTGGAACTGTTGTTAGCACGTATAAATGCAGATGGTCAGATTAGAGGTTTTTCTTTACATAGTAATATGGAGGATCTTAAAATTATTGCCTATGCTGAAGTTATTTGTGTTTTTATGGCAGATTTGCAGTCCAGTACCACTACTGATGCCATAACATTAGATTTTATGAAGTGTACTGGAGTGAGGATAAATCGACAAAAAAGTAAGTGTTTTGTTCTTGGGGGGGGGGACACATTGGCATATGCAACTATCAAAAGCATACAGGTACTTACATCACCTGCAAAGATTTTAGAAATTTATTTTGGCATTGATAATATCGTAGAATTTAATTGGAACATCCTTATTAAAGAAGCACAAACTAGAGTTATTTTATGGAATAAGTGGCGGATGTCCAAACTTAAAAGGATTTATATGATTTAAACATTTTTATTGGGCAGTTTCTTGCATTTGGTGGCTATATATCTACTCCCAAAACACCTTGAAACTGGATTATTGAGCCTTTTTTTGTGGGGGAGCAGTTTGGGGAAATCAATTAAATCCAATAAAGAGGGGTATATTGTATCTCCAAAAAGATCAAGGTGGTTTACATATGGTTAATCCCGTCCTTTTTTTTTTTCCATATTTTTGTATTTTAATTTGAAACCGTTGCTTTGTAATACTATTACTATGTGGTCATTTTGGGTTCGTGACTACCTTACACAATGGTTGGATGATTGGAAATTAAATACCCCGATTATGAAACAGAAACATATTCAGGGTTTGCCATCCTATTTTTTTGAATGTTTTCAGAAGTTGAAATTAATGAAAGTAACCAAGAATGATATTATTCATTCCAAGAGAAAGGAATTTTATGCTCAGCTTCAACTCCAATATTTTTTTCAGTGGCCCCATTATAATGATAGATCTTATTATGACAAAACATTTATTTGAGAAATGTTACTTCATTCAAATATGCCGGGTAGCATGTGAGATGTTACATGGTTGGGGGTACATAATAAACTAAATGTAAAAGGCAATCTTTCCCATAAAAGATTAGAGGAATGAACTTGTCCCCGGATTCCTCTTTGTAATGCTGCTATAGAATCTATGGAGCATTTATTCTTTTCTTGCCAGTATATTGTGAGTTTCTGGGAAATATGGAATGCTCATTGGGCTTCATCTCCCTTTATAAATTTTAACACAGATATCTTGTTGCTTGGTATTCTTCCTCAACAGTGGCATCAATATGATATGCATACGATTCATTGAATAGTAGGGTGCATAAAATATTATATATGGCAAATTTGATGTCAATGGTCATTACAGCAATTGTTTGTTTCACAAACCCAGTTATTTCATATGATTAAAGATGCTTTCTTAAGAATTTGTTCTAGGGACAAATCCCAGTTGTCCAGTTTGCTTTATAATAAGAGATGGAAACTGATATGTTGGTTGTATACTGGTTGATTCCTATGATTTATCTGTATCCCTGTTAAACAGGTGGATTTTTCTTTCCTCTGTATATGTCTAGCTCAAATATGTTTAGTACATGTTTCACAACAAATCATTTTTCCTTTTATTGTTTTGTTGATAACATTTGTCTTTTTTCTTTTATGATTTTCTTTTAGGACTCATACTGTATTTGATTGATTTGTTATTTCCTTGTTTTGCACACTTTTGTGTTTTGTAACTATTTCTACTTGAGTCTGTGTGTACTTCTTTATTATTATTTTAATCTTTGTTAATATTCTGTGCTGTTTATTATTTTTGTATTTCTGATTGTTTGCCAGTTTTCAAAAATGTCCCCTACTCTTTTGGTAGGGAGGGAGAGGGGGTATGCTTACAGTATTTTAGTTATGTTTTGGGTTTCTAGTATGCAGTGATACTATTTCATGTTTATGTTTCTCCTTTTTTATGATTTTGCATGAAGAAATACTGATTTGTTTATCTGTTCTTTTAAGTTCTAAATAAAAAATTCCCCTACTCTTTTTGAGAAGTGCCATGGGATCTTTAGCATCCATCTGAACTACCACTAAAACAGGCAAATGGGACTTCGGTTTAACATCTCATCCGAAAGACGACACCTCAGGAGTGCAGCTTCCCGCTCATGCTGCACTGCAATGTCAGTATTGGGATATTAACCCAAGTGCCTGGTGTGGGGATAGAACCCACAGCCTTCTGATCTCCCGGCCTCAGAGGCGAGTGTGCTACCTGCTGAGCCACTGACACTAAGACATTAAGAATGTGCCCCCTCATGTTATGGTTGCCACTCATCTTAAAGAGATTCTCCTGATCAACTTTATTTATCCCTTTCAAGTACTTGAAAGTCCCAATCATGTTCCCTCTCTCTCCTGTCTTTCAGGGAGTACGTTCAGTGCCCTCAGCCTCTCCTCATATGCCTTACCCTGCTGACCCACTATCATCTTTGTAGCCCTCCTCTGGACCTTCCCCAGCAGGTTAATGTCCTTTTTAAGGTGTGGGCACCAGTACTGAACTCCATACTCTAGATGCGGCCTTACCAGTGACCAGTACAAGGGCAGTATAACTTCCTCTCTCCTACTACTGATCCCCCAAGATATGCATCCCAGCATCTTGTTTGCCTTTGCTGCTGCTTTCTTGCAAAATATATAGGTCTGTCCATGACAGTAGATTTTGTGGTCTCAGTTTGTCACACTCTTGAAAACAAGAAGTGAGAACAGTAGTAATACATTGCTTAAGGAAGCTGTGGATTTTTGTATTAAGAATAATATGGAAATAAGAGGCATAAACAGAAGAAAATAAAAAAGAGATGCTTTTATTGTTGAGGCATCTTGGGAGTGCAGTAACAAACTGAGACTCAAGTGGGCCTTCAAAACAAGCATTACTGTCCATGCCTTAATGGGAATGTGTGTTGAACTCAAACAAAGATCCTCCTGTGTTGCTGTTGACATAATGACATTAGTGCATGCAACCCATCCTCTGCAACATTCTTATCCGCTGATTATCTGGATCCCCTAGCTGATCACTATGGGGTTGAATTGCCAAAGGAAGAATTGTTTGTTGCAGCAAATTACCAGAAATGAAAAATGGAAGAAAAACAAATTAATACAAAAGATGTTTATAGGCTACTAGAGCCTCTTATGTTTCCAAGACTGAAGCAGTTGGTGCAGGTAGCACTTACTATTCCAATGTCAAGTGACAAGCTGTAGTTGTGAGCGCTCCTTTAGTGCACATCAAAGGCTACATACATGGCTCAGAGGCACCTTGAGTCAAAACGGATTACATGATCTTGTGATTCTAGCAACAAAGAAGGCTATGGGCTGGATTTTCAAAGCCCCGATGCAAGCTGTGACAATGGCAGCTTGCTCCAAGTGCGGTGCGCCCGGGATCCTGTGCCCAAAATTCGATTGTACAAGGTCCTGGCGCCTACCTCCAGTGGCTTGCGGCAAAGGGGGTGCTGCGCCGGATGAATGGTGCACCCAACTGGAATGCTGCAATGGTTGCGGGGAGTCCACAGCACCCATGAACAGGGGCTTGCAACCTGGCACTGCCCCCCAACACCACTGCACCACCGGAACCGGCGCCACATCACTGTACAGTACTGTGGTGGGCTAGTGCCTCCATACCCATCTCAGCACTCCCATCCCCCTCCTATACCCGGATCTGGTGGCCGGCACTGCCCTCCACACACCACCCTGGCCTGCCACCGAATGGGCAGTCCTTGCACCTACTGTATACTGTACAGAGTACACCCACTGACAGCTCATTCAGCAGCCAGCCATGGTGGCATGCAGAGGGCAGTGCTGGTCACCGGATCGGGGTATGGGGGGGAGTGCTGATATGGGTACCGGGGGGGTTGGCAGGATGCACAGATGGGTGTCGGGACTGTATGTGACGGGGTGAGGGGGGACCACCGGACCACCAGGGATCGTCCACCAGGGACGGATAGGGTTGGGCCACATGGTGGCACATACAGGATGACCCCCCCCAGGAGCCATCTAAGTCCCTCTTAGACCAGCCCCTCACTGGTCTAAGGGTACTCGGCACTTGGTTCCGGTGGGGATCTTTCAAATTCCAGATTCGAGGGCTGCGGCAGTCCGGGTCTGCCGCAAGCCCCCAGCGTCATACCACAGCCACTTTCATGGTGCAAGGATGGAGCTAGCACACTTTGGTGTAGGCAGCCTGCTGGGTGATGCAGGCTGCCTTTCAAATTCCCACCTGGCACAGCCCTTGGCACAAAGTGCCCTTGCGTCAGACCTGTTTGACGCAAGCACCTTGCGTTAATCTAAGGCCTTTGAAAATTTAGCCCTATGTGTTCTGTGATATCATCAGATCAATTAATTACATGATTTGCCAAGAAAAGCAACAGAAGGCATCAGCTTTTATTACCAGAAAGAGAGAAAGAAAACAGTTAGGAGAACAAGAGAATGCATGAAAATAAAAATGATTATGCAATATAATTTGACGTTGTTATTTATCATCTGCTTTAAGACTGTATTTCTGAAATGGGGCTTGCCATTTTGTGAAGGAAAAAATAAAACATCTTTTAATAAAGGGCCCATATGAGAATAAAATGTCAAATATGTTTATGTGTGCACAATGTACAACATTGCAGCCACTCAATCAAAGATATGTGGCCAAGTTTGTACTTCTCATATATTTCAATTTCACTCGCAGGCACTATCATATACCTGTGCTTCTCATTTTTCACCTTTGGTCAGGTGAGATAGGTAGGGAAGTAGTGTTGGGCGAAATTTGAAAATTTTGTTCCACGAAATATTTCACAAAATTTGCGTGTTTCCCAAAATATTTTGTGGGTGCAAAATGTGGAATTTCACCACTTGCAGGCAAAATTTCACCATTTCTGGGCAAAATTTTGCATTTGAAGGGAGAGGAAAATTTATATTTTAAAAAGAAAAAAAAAGTGCCCCCCACATCCTGCAGGGATGTCATCATCCAGTGTAGACCAACTAAGATCTTCAACTAATCTCCACAGCATTGTTACTGCTTTTCCTCTTGGTGCTTACTTGCCCTGGATTCTTCCTCTGAACCTAGTGGCCCTACCAGCAGTTTACAGCCAATGGCCACAGCTTTTATCAGGTCTATATTTGTACTTATTTTGCCTGGTGTAACAGTGGTCCTCATTATGACTGTTCTCAAGCTAGCACATACTCATATAAGTTTGCCCCTGTGCAGAGAAGCTCAGGATGTTGAGCTTGTTCTGTGGGTATCATGGGGCGAGTAGGCACTGGAATCATCTCACTTGGCCAGAGCAGCACTTTCTAGGCAGCTGGACCTGTCAGGGAGCTGATAATGGCTCTTGTTCCTGACCACTCCCCACTGTTGTGGTGCAGGACAGTGTAACTCAGACCACTGCAGAACTGGTCCATTGACTGCCTCCTCTCAACCTTTCTGGCCAGTTCAGCTAGTTGTAGACTCTGCTTTGATCAGTTGTTTGTGTTCTCCAGGTCACAGCTTCAAAGAGTAAACCCTCACTCCCACCAACTCCTGTACCACATTTAGGTAGCATCCTCAACTGATACTGGTACAGTTGCAAGTGATGGGGTCTTTTCTACTCTCTCTTTATCTGCTGTAACCCATAGTCCATTCACTTACCATACTGCCCACCCCACAGGATATTGGCTAATAGCTATGGTCTTTAAATGGGATGCCCTGCTTCTACCACCCCCTCTTACTGTAGACCCTGCTTTGCCAACCAACTTCAACTGCTATACCTCTTTTGGGTTCTAAATGGTCAAACTTTCCCCTCACTCATCCCTTCTTTCAGCGGACCCCTACCCCACATTCCAAACACCTGTCATCCTTGGTTTTCTTTTATTGTGTTTATGCACTTATTAGGAGAACACCAGTGACCTCCACCCCGCTCTCCCCCATCCAGGACCCAGTGGGCCACTGGCACAGCCCTCCACTCACCTCCACTGCCAGCAGCCCAACTGAGGGCTTTCATGCATGAACCCCACTGAGTGGTTTCAATGAATGAATGTGTACGCACTCATTCATTGAAAGGGCTCATGCATGCAAGCACTCAATCGGGCTGCCAGCCATGGAGGTGAGTAGAGGCTAGCCGGTAGCAAACTGAGTTCCTGAATGGGGGAGTCACTACCAGACAGGTGGGGGTCCACTAGACACCAGGAAAGTTTTTTTTAATTAAGTCATTGATCAGTGATGTGAATGGGAGTAAGGATGGTAGCACCATGGATGAGGGGGATGTGGTGTGAATCTCGGGGGTCATTCTTCATATTGGGCTGGCAATCAGCCAGGGGTGGAACCACTAGACACCAGGGACATTTATATTTATTGTCAATTAAAATTCTGGATGGGGAACAGGGGTGAGTCTCAGCGGGGGATTCTTCATATTGGGCCAGTGATCGGCCAGGGGATGGGACCACTATGCACCAGGGATTGTGGGGATTGAAAATATTTATTTTATTGTTGCCCAGGAGGAGGAAAAACATTTTTAATTTTTAAATATGCATTTATTTCTATCCCCCTTCAAATGTGGAATTTCGCCTGCAGATGCAAAATTCTGCATTTCACACCCACAAAATATTCCAAGAAATGTGCAAATTTTGCAAAATTTTTAGTGGGTTTTAATTCATGATTTCACCGGAATTTCACTGCATCTCTATAGAGTAGACATATGCTGCTGCATAAACAATAAATTCCACTTTCTTGTGTACTTGCCTTGGTGTATTATACTTTGTTCAGAAGTGGACCCATAATTTAATAAGGGTCAGGGAGGTCACCTGTTGCCCACCCCCACCGAGTAAACCCTGCTACCCACATCTACTGATATTTAAGAAGTACTGAGTGTATTGAGCATTTGACCTTTAGCCTAAAATATGAAGTCTTTACCAAAGAAGGGAACAAAAAGAGGAGTAGAGGGCACAAAATAATGGAAAGAAGTAAAGAAAAATAAGGACAAAAACAGCAGAAATGTGTTATTTTGCACCAGAGAACACCAAATTTTCAACAGCTTATGGGGACATATGCAGCCCACAGACCTTCAGCCTATTGTTTTGAGGACCAGGCCCAGAATAATATCTCTGGCTAGCAATGCCTCTGCTTCCAGCCTTCACTCACACCGCTAGTGGCGTTCACTAGCCTGTTTAACTGAAGTGGCATATGGAAGAGAGTACCTGATTTTAGTGCTAGCAGGAGGTGAAAGTTGTACCTATGGACACGGGGGGGGGGGTCAATGTTGAAAGTCAAGAATGTTTCGGATCATGAGAATACACAAGCCAACATACTGACACCATCATGGTCAGTATGATTGACTAATAAAATATTTTTATACAGTAACATTTCGTTAGGGATAACTCCTATTTTCAACAGTAGCAACAGCATGGCTGTGTATGGGAAATGATCAAAAGAACAAGCGTGTGTGACACTGCATGCAACAGTATCTCGATCATGGCATCTAGGAGTGAGTGTGAATGTGTGTGTGTGTGTTTTTATGCGTGCGTGTGTGTGTGTGTAAGGTAGATGAGAGTAAAAGATGGGACACTGGAGAGGTTGTGAAGCTGCAACAGCATGGTATGAAGGGATAGCACAACTAAGTTTGAGAAGGGAGTGTCATATCAACTAGAGAATGGCAATAGGTATGGTGCTAAAAAAAGCTAAGCATTTGGGAATAATCAGTGACTGAATGTAGCGGATGGCAGGGAGGGCAGATTAATTAGCAAAATCTTTGATTTGGTTATACCAGCCAGCCACATCTAACTGAAAAAAATGTTCTACACAGACTTGTCCATGATCCATATTTAATTGTACCTGAATAAACATGGAATAAATAAATGTGGATGCACCCCCCCTTCTCCTTTTGGGGTCATTGATTTACCTTTTGCTTTCCCACTATAGTAGAGTTAGCCTCCTCAATATACCACCCCCAAAAAAGCTGACTTACAAAGACCATAAAGTACTGGCTTGTTACAATAAGTTACATTTTATAAATGTGTGGCTCCCATAAGAAACTGTTTTATATGGTAAATAGTGATTACAATTTTTAGATACAAATTGTAATTAATAGAGTCACAGTTGAATGAATTAAATGCAAATAGTATAATATATATATATATATATTTGCAAAAAAAAACTCTGTTAATGCATTAGTTAGGGTTTCTATTACAGCAATAAAAAAGACTGGAAATTTCATGTTAGGGTTACCAACCCTACCACTCCACCCCCACTCTCCAGACACCAACGGACGTCAGGGTGTGCCTTGGGGTCATCAGGCCCAACTCTCACCCCATTCCATTTGTAAGGAAGCTGAGAGGGTACAGTATGGGAGAATGGGGTGAGAGTTGTGTCTCATGACCCCAAGGCACACCCCAATGCCTGCTGCTGTGTGGAAAGTGTTGGGTGGGGGGTTCCAACCATACCATGAAATTTCTAATCTTTCGCCGCTGTAATAGAAACCCTAACTGATGTATTAATGGAGTTATTTGCAATGACTCTCCCTTCTTTTTGAGAAAGTGTAATATTACCTATATATGTGTATGTGTATATATATATATATATATATATATATATCATGCATGCATATATAATGGTCTCTGATTTTCATGAGGGAGCGCCCATCTATGCATAACTGTAGAGACCTTGTAATGAACTCTCATCTTCCTCTAGTGCTGGTGTGCGCGCGTGGAGTCTCGTTTTTACTTTTCAAGCTGTTATTTAGTTATGAAATAGCCCTTGGTTTACAAAAGTAAACATATTGCAGAAATCAGCTCAAATCCAGTGATCTTTACAGCTATTTTTTTCAAGTGCCACAAAAAAATGTTGAACTCACTCATGCTGGAGTCCAGCTGCTTTCAACCCACATGGGATGCACAAGGAGGAGCGTGCGGCATTGAATGGGGCAGACTGAGCGAAATTAATTTTTTGTAAAAATTAAAGTTTTCCTCTACAACAAGTACATCTGGAAGCTCAGATAAGATATTGCTTCTGGAGTACTGTTTATAGACCCAAACAACAGAGGGCTCATAAAACTGATTACAATACCGGACAGTGTTATTACAATTTATGATTGTTTAGGCTGCCCCCGCTCTAGCGGAGCTTAAAAATGTTTCTCTGTCTTCGGACATCCAAAGTGTGACTTCCACAAACCAGTTGAGAAACTAAAAGAAAAGACGCACTCCACAAAGTAGAAAATCCAATATCTGAACTTTTTTTTTCATGTCTCAAACATCATTGAGGGCTACATTTCATGGATGAACCTCTTCCTTAGCCCAGCAGTGTTCTAATGAATGACATATAAAACACTTTAATATTTAATTCTCCATAATTTTGTATTATCACACTTTTAAGAGGAACCACAGGATATATTCTTCTACCCCAAGGGTGGTATAACTATGTTGTTTCTTGAAATTATAATAGTCACCCCTCACCCTTTTAATTTTTTTAAGGAATGTTACAAAGTAAACCACATTTTAAATTATATGAACACTTACCATTAAATTCTACATTTCAAAACTAAACCTTCTTAAATTCTATATAATAGTATAAAGTGCACCAGAATGTCCAAACCACCACCATTTCCCTACCCAGACAAGATTATTTCACATCATACCTGTATCATTTTTACTTTGATCATCTTTTTCTGATTCCTCGCTAGTTTCCAACAAAGTTCATGCTATATAAAAAAGAGAATTTCGACTACAAATACTTTATTGTCTTCCCTACAGGTTTGTTAATGTTTTGTGTTTACAGATTACTACTGTAATCTTCTCTGATTCAGCTTGTTTTTTGCAAGACATATCTTCTGTTAAAGTGTTCTGCAGGTTGTGTTTACAGGTGTTGTTACTTTTTTACTGCTTTATTTTTCTCTGTAGCAAAGTGTTTTTTGCAGGATATATCTTCTGTGAAATTGTTACAAGTGGTGCTTACAGGTTTTGTGACTTTTTTTATCTATCATTAAGCTAAGCTTTCAGGGCTAATAACAGGAGCACATACAAGATACAGACTGAGGGATATTGACTGCATTTGTTGTTGGTGGATTGTTTCTGCTCTTACCTTCTTGTTTCTTTCATCCATGGTTCTTCTTTTTCAGCAGGGAAAGGGCCTAACCACCCATCCCATCCCCAACCACCCAATGCTACACTCCTTTAATAGAGTAGCACAGTCGTGCCATTTCCTGTAGCAAAGCAGGAAGCAGAGGATCAGAGGGGTATCCACACAGTGACCTCATTTACAGAGGCACAATTAATTTAACTTGTCATAAAAAGTTATACAAAATCAAACAAATAAAACAAACAAACAAGCAAACAAAAATAAAAATAAAAGAAAATCTTTTGCTTTCATTTTCCTTCTAATTACTCGGACCAGGTTATAAACTTGGCAACTCAACTGGAATAGATATTATTGACTGCAAGTACTGTGGGACACTTTTCAATAGGGCAGTTACACAGGATTTAGGATGCTGTCTTACATGCTGGACCATCAGAGATCTAAGGGCTCAGCTCCAGGCAGCATGGGCAGAGATTGCGCACCTCAAATCACATATTCAGGAGGAAATATACTACAAGAACCACCCGCCATTACCCCAACATCAAACTGAAGCACCTCGACCACAGAGAGAAGTTGGTCCAGGAGGTTGGCAGGTGGTTAGGAGGGGCAAATCGAGTGCCCCATCACTCAATGCTCACCAACTTATCACCTCTACAAACCATATAAAAACTACAAACAGGTATCTGCCTCTATCTCCGAAATAAAACAAAGGGGCAGAGGACACTGCAGAGCAGGACATTGCTGCACAGGAGCTAGTGCTACAAAAGTCACTCAAAACAAGGACCAAAACAAAAAAAAAGCAAAAAGGAAATCCAAAATACTTCTGATCATAGGAGACTCCATGATTTGGGGAGTTGATGCCTACCTCCAGCTGGAGGTAATGGTCAGATGTCTCCCAGGTACATCTGAGAGGGACACTGATCACATTACTAAAATCATGCATGAAGCAGGAGAAAACATTGACGTCCTGGTGCACATATAGGGACTAACAATCTCACCAGCCGGTCAGTTGTGGAGACCAAGGAACACCTGACAAGGCTAGGAGACTAACTTTTATCCATTTTGTCTGGCTTCTCCTTCTCTGACATCCTACCAGTCTGGGAGAGGGGGCAGATGGATGGAAGGTCAGAAAAGGGGAAATAGGGGAGCTAAACATGTGGCTCAAGGGCTGGTGTAGGGAAAAAGGACACAAATTTGTAGGTAACTGGCAACAGTTTTGGGAGTGAAAGTTCTTTAAATCTGATGGACTGGATCTGACGAAGGAGGAAGTCAGTGCATTGGGCAGAAGTTTGATGTCTTTGCAGAATATTTAAACTAGCAAATGGGGAGAGGGGCGCAGCACCTGATACATTGAATGGGAAGAACACCCCTTCCCCCTCAGCTAGTGATCAAACAGGAGTTCAGCATGTTTGTAGTTCATTTGCATCACCAGGTAAGGAAAATAGTCCAGCTCCCCATACGACGTGCAGGGGAAAAGCCAGACCTCACCCAACAACTAACACATCTGGCTAATGGAAAATTATGTACACAAATGCCTGCAGTCTGGGAAACAAGATCCCAGACCTGGAGGCAACAATGACAGTGGCTAAACTGCACATAGTAGCTATTAGTGAGACATAGTTCACCAGTAATCACACTTGGGAGACTTCAGTACCCGGCTATGTACTGTTCAGAAGAGACCCAGGTACAAAAAGGGGGGTGGAGTGGCCCTTTATGTCAATGAAAATATCAAACCTACAGAAATTCAGAATACACATAAGGAGCCAGAAGAACAGTGGGTCACCCTGGAAACAGGAAATGGGACAACCATACAAGCAAGGGTTGTCTACAGGCCTCCAGACCAGAGGCAGGACACAGACACATTACTGTTAGAAGATAGACAAAACATGACAGCTAAAGGGGAGGTTCTGATAATGGGAAACTTCAACATGCCAGATACAGATTGTTCAATACCAACAGGAACATCTGCCAGAACTAGACACATAGTGGATTCCCTGCAGGGGAAGGGCTTCAAACAACTGGTGCAACAACACACAAGAGACAGGGCTATCCTGGATCTAGTACTGACTAACGGGGAAAGGATCACAGATCTCCAGGTAGAAGGTCACCTGGGGGCCAGTGACCATCACATGGTATGGTTCAATTTGGCCACTAGAACTAAATAATCCTATTCCAAGGCACAAACATGGGACTTCAGAGGAGCCAACTTTGATAAGATGGCCAACAGAGTTAAGCTAGCCATGGCAAGACAAAATAAGGTGAGGGGGTACAAGCAAAGTGGGCAAGCATTAAGGATGCAATACTTGAAGCAACATCCCTTTGTATTAGAGAAAAAAGCAAGAGCAAACGAAGAAGGTAACCACTTTGGTTCTCAAAAACAGTAGCAGAAAGGATCAGAGCCAAAAGACTGGCCTTCAGGAAATATAAGGAAACGCAGTGGGATGAAGATAGGGAGGCATACCAAATTTTCCTAAGGGAAGCAGGGAAGGTAGTAAGGCAGGCAGAGGCAGAAACTGAGGAAACACTAGCACGAACAGTAAAAGAAGGGGACAAGACTTTCTGTAGATACATTAGTGAAAGGAGAAAGTCCAGAGAGGGTATTGCTAAGATCAAAGGGGATAAGGGGGAGTGTGTGGAGGAGGACCAAGTAAAACAATCTATCCTAAATAGATACTTCTGCTCAGTATTTACTGAGGAGAAGGTAGGGTAGGGCCCATAGCTCAGCACCATGGACAGAGGGGGGAGGGAGGTGTGCACAAATCCCTTCACAAAAGAAAGGTTCCTACAAGAGCTCATTAAACTCATGGTGGACAAGGCAATGGGACCCGATGGCATACATCCCAGAGTACTAAAGGAGCTAAGGGTGGAACTAGCAGAGCCATTAGCAGAACTGTTTAGTGAGTCTCTGAGCAGAGGAGAGGTCCCAGAAAACTGGAGAAGGGCTCATCCGATCCTGCTCCACAAGAGTGGCAGCAGGGAGGAGGCAGGGAACTACAGACCAGTCAGTCTTACCTCAGTAGTGGGCAAGATTATGAAGTAACTCCTTAAGGAAAGGATAATCAACACGTGGAATCCATAGGAGCACTGGATCCAAGACAACACGGGTTTACAACAGGGGGGTCCTGTCAAACTAATCTCATAGATTTCTTTGACCGGGTAACCAGAGTGGTGGACCAAGGGGATGCAGTTGATGTCACCTACCTTGACTTCAGCAAAGCTTTCGATACTGTTCCACATAGAAGACTGATTAATAAGCTGGGTAGGCTCAGGATGGGCTAGAGGTTGGTTAATTAGGTGGCAAACTGGTTGGCGGGCAGAAAACAGAGAGTTGTGGTAAATGGTATACAGTCAGAAGAGATGCAAGTCACAAGTGGGGTACCTCAGGGATCAGTCCTGGGGTCAGTCCTCTTCAATATCTTCATCAGTGACATTGCAGATGGACTGGAGGATAAGGTTTGCCTGTTTGCAGATGACACCAAGATCTGCAAAAGAGTAGATGATCCAGATGGGGTGGGCAGAATGAGAAGAGATCTGGAAAAACTGGCAAAATGGTCAGAAGAGTGGCAACTGGAGTTTAATGCAAAAAAGTGCAAGATCATGCACATAGGGAAGAGAAACTCTGAAGCTACCTATAGATTGGGAGGGGAGCTGCTGGCAATCACAAGGAAAGAAAGAGACTTGGGCATTATCATCACAGATGATGACCCGAAATCATCCAAGCAGGCCACTAAAGCAGTAGGTAAGCTAGAGGGATGTTGGGGTGTATTAGTAGGGTTATCACAAGAAGTCATAAAAGAGAGGTAATAATCCCTTTTTACAAGACACTGGTTAGGCTCCATCTAGAGTACTTCATGCAGTACTGGAGGCCACACCTGCACAAGGACATTAACAAAATGGAGGCAGTCCAGAGAAGGGCAACAAAAATGGTGCAGGGACTGCATCAGAAAACATGTGAGGACAGATTAACGGAGCTCAATACATATATCCTAGAACAAAGGAGGGACAGAGGTGATATGATCGAAATATTCAAACATCTTAAAGGGTACCTAAACAAGCAAATTTTTAAAACTGCAAACTCCAAAATCTGGCTTAATTAAGAGGTAAGGTAAAAGCTGCTGTTTGCACTAACGCTAAAAACTGCATTTATGTAAATAACATAAATGCAGTTTCATAGCATTTGAAAAATGTAAACATCAGCCTTTTAGTTTCAAAAAACAGCCATGCTTTCTCCCTAAAATGTCTTCCAAGTGAGCTAAGTGCTGAGTCATGATGACATCATTGGAGCCAGAGGCAGAGATCCACATGACTCCCTATAGTGCTAACTAGTTCTTCTTTCCCCCTTTGTTTTGAATTGTTTCACCAGAATGATCAACACCATGTGTTGACCCGTGGATTGTTTTGATCAGTACACATGTTAGGCTATGGTTTTGTTAATTTTGTTTACTTTAACTTGCTGAAAACGTTTTATAATCCAACTGACTTTCTCTTTGGCAAACCGCAGTATGGTAGAAAACTTCAAATACCTGATGATCTAGTGCAGTGATACTCAGTCCTGACTGATTCAGGAGCCACATGGATCACAGATCTAGTGGTTATGTGATGCCCTGAAATTTGTAGCAAAGTACTGGTCTGGTCCAATTCCAAAGCTCATGCTTTCTCGGTAATCCACAAATAAGCTTCTCTTGTAGTCTTTGTCCATGTGAACCCCTGCACCTAGCCTGCCTTCTGTTGAACACCCCACCATCCATACTCTGTTCTTAGTACTGCCTGGGGCTGCATATGAGCTTGCGGTCTCATGAAGAGAATTATCACACCTCAGATTGTAATGGTGTACCTCAGACAGTTGTGCACACCTATACTGATACGCATCATCAGCTGGCACTGTTAAATAATGCCTCCCAAATCACTCTCCAGTCCACATTCTCAGTGTTTGACTTCTGCTCCCATAGTAAACATTGAGTGGATCACCATCTTTCTGCACAGTGAGGGCAGTATGTACAGTTCCCCTGTTGTGTTTTTTTCCCCATCTCATTAACCAACAACTAGGTCTTCCTGGACGGCCAAGCAATAAGCATCAGGACACACCAGAAAAATGGCTGTTCGTACCCTCATAAGGGCTGCACTTACTATGGATAACAATATTATTAGCAGGAGAGGCATACTAATGCCTTGAGCGAATCCGCCCAACTTCCAGTGTCGGTCTGCTCCTTTACCTGTGATCTGTAGAACCCCGCAGGACAGTTCCCAGCAGTTCTTCTCCAGTACTTTTCTGTGCTCTACTTCACAATGCGAGTTGGCTGGCTATCACCCTTTCAAATCTTGAATAAGCTATAAACAGCTCCCTCAATACTGTCCTAACAAATGTCAACACCCCCCCACCCAAGGGAAATCTCCCTACACTGAATTCAGGTAACAGTTTAGGTGCAGCCCTGCCACTCTGAGTATTTATTGTCGCTGGCTGCTCTCATCCACTGTCAGGTAGTGATCACAGTGCTGGCAGCCCCAAATCTCAGATCTCACAATGATCTGCTCAACTTCCCCCTTCCTGTCTTCCTCTAACCCAAATATAGCTGCACCCTGCTGGAATGGCCTCTTCAGTCCCTCTCTGGCATTCCTTCTTCTCACCTGCTCCTTACACTAAAAACTGGTGAGCTCACTACCCATCTGCATCATGAATGCGGTTAGCACAGTCTCCCATGTTATATTTACATATATGAATAATAAATGTGATCTTCTGGTCAGCCAGGCTGATAGCAGCAGGGCACAAGGGGTAAAATAGGCTTTCCTACCCATATAAGATCTAAGCCACCTATGATTAGGCACTATTAAATGATGTGCATAATGATGTGCATACCCATCATTTAGCAGTGCCTAATCAAAGGTAGCCTAGATCTTTTAAGGATAGGAAAGCCCATCATTCTCCTTGTTCCCTGCTACTATCAGCCTGACTTACTGTAGAGATGTGTTTATTTTTGATATGTCAAAAAAACCTGGGGACTCTACTACCTGCATTCATGATGCAGAAGGGTGATAAGCTCACCAGTTTTTGCTATGGGGAGAAGGAGTAAAGAATAAATACCAGAGGGGGACTGAGAAGGCCACTGCTGCAAGGTACTGCTATGTTCAGGGAAGGGGGAAGACAGAAGTGGAGAAATATGAGCAGATCACTGTGAGATATGAAATGTGGGTCTGTCAACACCATGATCAATACCTGACCCCATCGTCCTGGCCAACATTCCCCTTCCCATAAAACCAGTTCATACAATTGTCCAAGGCTGTGTGTGGGTACTGATGTGTGAAATGGCTGCCGCTACAGATTCAGTCACTTCACTGCTAGTCTAGTACTGCTTGTAAAGCACTTTGGGGTACAATGTGTATGAAAAGCACTATATAAATGCTGATTCTGCTTTTCTTATTATTATTTCCCATGGAAAATGAAGACAAGACAAGCATATTTTTGATTTCTAAGAAAGTATGAATTCTGGCATTGGACTACACTGAACTACACAAGAACTTTGTTACAAACAAGTGGTGGATCTAGGGGGTGGTGAATGGTGTGGCTGCACCCCCCCCCCCATTGTAACGTACTTGCTTGCTGCTGCTGCATTTCACTTTGTTGAAGGAGTCTGATTTATTGATTGTACAAATGTTTACATTCAAAACTATGGATTACATTTGTAGGTTCTGTCAAAAATGTACTAAGAAAGAATAGCAGACAATATAAAGGTTTAATACAAGTGTTAAAAAGTGCATATCATGGCCGGCCACCAGCACAGCAGTTGGATTTCCGTCTGTGACACCGACGACCCGGGTTCGGGAATGGACTCGGGTCATCGGAGGGCCGGCCAGGGGGAGAAGGATCGAGCATCCCTCGAACTGCTCTCCTTCTCTGGGAGGGAGGGGGTTGAGTGCCTGGTGCACTTGCGTCACCCGGTGGAGGTTGGGTGCATCGCACATGCACCAGATGCCACTGCAACTCAGGGGCAGGGCGGACACTGGTCCTCATTGCATGTTCCTGCCCCTGCTTACAGGGGCAAAAAGAATTGCCGCCTGGGTCATCTCCTTGAACCCTCCCACTGGCTTCAATTAGCCTCCAGTGCCATGATCCCCAGATCAGAACCAGTAGTGTGGTGCTGTTCAGGGGAGGCGGCATCATATCCCCACCTTCTGGGGGGCAAGCCAGGGGTAACCATGGGGATTACCATCAGTCACTGGAGGTGGGAGTACAGGAGGGCCATGACCAGGGCTGAGCCTTGATGACCCAGGGGGCACAAAAAAGTAAAAATAAATTGAAAAAAAAAGTGCATATGAAGTAAGCACACCACCCCAGCACCCCCATTGTAACATCCTGAATCTGCCACAACCACTAGACCACCAGGTTATTTAAGATTTGCACTGCACCTTGGTTTGCCAAAGAGAAAGTTGACTGGATAAAATACTATTTCAACATGTTACAGTAAACAAAATGAACAGAATCATAGCCGAACGTGCAAGGACGTACCGAGACTGTCATTTTTGGGGGGGTTGGGTCTGCCCATGATATGCAAATTAGTCAATCACATGACCTATTTGCATTACAGGGTGGTGCCTTCCGGCTCCACCCACCATGGTCAAGACAGACAAAGCAAAGAATCTGAAGGCAGCCATGCCAGGCAGAAGAAGTCAAGTAGTGTACATAAAATCAAGACAACCTGAACTAACCCGCACCTGCTGGTGGCCGAACTTAAAGGATAAAATCAAGGCATCTACTTTTTACAGTGAATCTCTCCAGGACCTCATCGGCTGATAAAGGGACTTCGCGATGATCAGCAAGTAAAGCCAGGCCGTTCAGGCTACCTTCTGCGGTGCGATTCTCCTCTTGGACTTGATGCGATCAAGCATAGAAAAGGTACGTTCAGCTTCTGAAGTAGTGACTGGGAGTGTCACAAGGATTTTTAACAAATTGTGAATGTTTGAACAAAACTTTTAGTCACAGTTAGACAAACCATCAATAGCTGTAATCGGAATGGATTCTTTCTTGTATTTTGCATCAATCCACCTGTCATACCAGCGACGGAATTCACTCTGTATAGTAAGAATATTATCAAGGAGAACATCACTGTAGAAATGGTTTAGTTCTGACAGAAATTCCACCTCCACAGTATTCAAGGAGCGATCAGGGATAACTTTTTCATGGGAAGTCAGGATTTTTCTATGTGTGAGAAACCGGTCTGTCATTTGCTGTTCAAAGAAATCTAGGCATGGAATTAACACTGTTGTTCTGTAGTATTGTTCTATTTCTTGCAAACTCGGTTCTGTTCGTGAATTTCTTGGGACTGTAATTTCAAAATTAAGCTCTTGAGCTAATGCTTTGGTCTTTGAAAAAAGTTCTGAAAACTGTTTTTCTATATCCTGACGCATGGTATGAATCTGTTTCAAAGCATCATCAGCCATCTGAACACACATGCAGAGATCTATCTGAACCTTCTGCAGATTTATTGACAGTATGTACATAACCAAGAGAAGTTTTTTCCGAAACAACTAAAGCAACTAGAAAACATCCTTTCTCAATTGTGTCCTGGAGCTGCTCAGCCTTAGATGAAGCATCATCTCTCCAAGTATTAGATCTCTCGTCAAGAGCTGCAACTACTGCAGGGAACAGATCTATGAGCATGAACACTGTTTCGTGACGTTCTACCCATCGTGTTCCCCAAAGACTGACAAGCTTTTTCTTTTTCTCAATTGGTAATAGGCTTGATATTTTGTTCCTAAGAACTTTGCTACGTTTAGCAGAACTCTTAAAAAATGTGCAGCAGTCAGATATTGTTGTAAAAAAATTTCTGATGGAGTTCACTGAACAGGTTTTTGAAAACACCAGATTCAGTGAGTTATTTGCATAGTGAACATACATAGCTGTTGGATACTCAGCAGCAATTTTAGCTTGTACACCATTTAGCCTACCATTGTATACAGCAGCTCCATCATAGCCCTGCCCCCTGAGATCACTAAGATTTAATTCTAAGTCTGTTAAGCTTGACATGATGGTATTGGCCAGACTTTCACCAGTCAAGTTTGTGACCATGAGGAGAATGAGGAAGTCTTCCCTTATTTGTGGCTTTGACCCTTCAGTGTCAACATATCGCACGCAGATACACAACTATTCTCTATTGCTAACATCTGTCGTTTCGTCATCTAAAACGGCAAAGGGACTGCAGTGTTTTACTCTTGTGACTATTTTCTCAGTCATTATCTCTCTAATAATCTCAATGATTTCTTTCAAAATTTTAGGACTAAGATACATGGCATTACTGGAATTACTTTTTAATGATTTTTGGAGTGCTTCATCTCCGTGATTTGCTCTATACCGGATTAGAGTTCTGAAATTGTCATCATTTTTTTATTGAGTCTTCAAGAGTCAGTGACCCTGAATCTTCATTTCCACAGAGTGCAATCTCCTGGCAACCATATAAAATTATTGTACCTATCACCGCAAGTATCTTATTATGATTCTCCATTGCTAGAGTTCTTCAACAGGTGTCTATTTGTTCTGTAACTGCTATTGATTCACCTCTTTAGATGCAAAAATTCTCAGCTTTCAATTAACTGTTTTTATGATACTCAGTATGAGAATGAAAGTCAAAAAGCTCTTTAGCTTTTTTCCAGTTTCTTAAAGGCTCAGAGACAAGCTGTCCAAGATGCTGATGACGTCCTTTACCGGCTTCGTCATTGCAGAAAGCGACACATATCTTACAGTAAGCATCGTCTGTCATAGACGAATATGCAAACCAGTTGTACTGCGAAAACCAGTGGTGCTGGAAACGGAGATTTCTCTTGCCACTTGCTGGAAACTTGTAATCACTGTCAGGTTTATGCCATGTATTCATTATTTTAAACCGTTCCTCATCAGTAAGCCTTATCCCCTGTATATTCACTTATATTGTTCCCGACCCGAGCACTAGGTGGCATAGTAGCCGTTGCATGACTGGGTGGTGGGGGTCTGCAGCATGTGGTGGTGGATGAAAGTGAAGCTTCAGTAGTGGTCATTGCCACTGGCACTGCAACATAGCCAGAAGTGCTTGCATGTTCAGAATCACAAAGTGAATGTACTACATTTACGGCTTCAGTTTCAGCTGTTGTGGAAACAGTTCTTTCCACATCCACAGTGACACCTCCTTCTGCTTCGTTGACCACACTTTTAGTAATGGACTCAGCTTTCTTTTGACTTGCATTAAATATATCAAGCAGAGACATTTGCTTTTTCATTTTTTTTTTTTACTTTAATACTCAGACTCAGAGAGTAGCAGTCATCTGGGTGAGGTTCAGGGTCGCTGACCGAGATTTATGTTACTAGTATGTTTCTTTTTGTACTGGATGGACACTACTCAACTACTGTAATAGATTATTTAGTCCATCCTGTTTTGTACAGTGTACACTGGCTATGACACAACGGTCAGACTAGACTAGTGTAGTGTGACACTGCTAAGAAGATGATATAAACTCAAGTGAGAATTATGTTTTTCTTGCTTGAACAGTAACCATTTCTTTTCTTTTTATACCAGAAAACTTTCAAAGAACATGAGTCAGACACAGAAGGGCAGGCACAGAGCAGCACACACAGATCATTCAGCATGGACAAATTAATGGATGTGGGGGCCCTACTCCAAGTCATATTTTGTGGGCCGGGGGTCCCTAAATGCTAACATCACACTCTTCTGCGGTGCCGGGCCAGCAAGGCAACAACAACCAGGGTACTCAGGCAGGATCTCTTTACCCATGCCTCCTTCAATATCTATTCTCTCTGCCAAAACCAAAACCCTGAGGCATGTATTATTGTAAGTTAGTGGGGCTCACAGCTCCCATCATCTCCCTGCTCAAGACTCCTTCAAGCTCCAGACCTGAGACATGCTCAAGCTCCTTGCCTCCGCAATGCATCTGCCACAATTTCCCTCTGTGCAGCTATCTTTGTCCTCAATTCTCTCTGTTCTCCCACTGTCTCCTCCATTTCCATTGTCACTGCTGTCAACTTAAAAGTTGCTTTGCTGCTGAGTTGCCATCTTTGCCCCTACTCCAAGTCATTGATGCCAAAGCAGCTAAAGAGAGTTGTGCCAAGACTGAGCCTTAAGAACCCTGCAGGTGACTGCAGTCACTTCAGAGAATGTTTCCTAAAGCAACCTGCTGCAACTTCCCAGTAATGTATGACTCAAACCAAGACAAAACTGTGCCAGCCAGCAAGTCCCACATAGTTCCTCAGGTGACTTGTCAGCACAACAGCACCCCATGGTCCACAGTGCCAAACTCAAAACTTTATTAAAGACTCAGTACTCGGGTTACTGAACACAGACCACAGCTTAGATGGTTTCTCCAATAGCTTATTTCATTCTGCAGCACAATGGCTTGGACACTACAGCATGCAGATTAGTCAACATACCTGGTGTGGCCTGCCTTGGTTGGCCTGACTATGATGACTGTCCTGATGACTGGACTGGAAGAAAATAAATGCCAGCCTCAGCCTGGTGGTGGACAAATGTCTGAGATCCTTTCTTCAAGATCATGCAGGTGGCAGTGACACAACTTGGCCCGGCATGGGAGGACTCCTCACAGCAGGACCAGAGGCCCAACTTAAGCAGCCCTGACTGAACCTGGCTACACCAGAAACACCAGCAGCACGTGATGCTGCACACCAGGTGGTGAAGCTGAATCCAACTCTGGGAGACCCCCGCACCGATCTCTCTACTATTCTATCTTCTTTTTTGATCGGGAGACGGAGCGAGACCATGCAACTGCACGACGACCGCCGACATCCACAGCTCTCCTTATCCTCCTCCTGACTCCCTCACTGTCCGCCTGGCCACATGCGCTGACACCATGCACACAAGCACTGATTCCCTGCTCTCCTGTAGCCACACCTCCAGAAGACCTCTAATGGACATGATTGGTTGTGTGGTGGGGTCAGGGTGGATCAGAGGCAGAGCCACCACCCATCAGAGAGACTGAGAGGCTCACTCACTTGGAACGGCCGTGGGGGGGACCAGGCTGACTCAATCCGAGGACGGGGGGGGACCACTGAACCAGAGGCAGAGGCTGACTCTGAGGAGGGGGGAGTTGGTCAATTCAGCCAGTCAGCGGTCACAGAGGTCACCCAGTACAGGGATTAAAGAAAGTAAATAAGTTAACAGTGGGGGCCTTCCTGAACCATGGGGCCCTACGCCATGGCGTAATTTGCATACAGGTTAATCCAGCCATGTCATTCAGATGGTAAGGTCAGCGGTGTGAGATGAGTCGACGACCAACTAGAAATCACCAGCAGTACCTGAGTTTTTAAAAGCCTGGGAGGGAAAGGAAGGGAAACTAACTATTAAAAATCAAGATTGAACCATTGAGTGTACTGTGTACACTTTCGTTAACCACAAGTTTGAAGAATTACACAACTTCTCTCTTTAATAAACATTTTTTTGTGAAAAAATGTAGTGTGTCTCTGTCTCCTGTCTTGTCTGCTGACCTGTATTTCTCATTCCAGACAGGTCTCTCTTCTTTGAAGTTCTGCTCTGTCTCTGTCTCGCTCAGTCTCTACTCTGACTGTAGTCCTACTATCTCTCTCGCTCTCTCTAAAGTCTCTCTACATACACTACACTGCAACACACACTATTTTGTACACACACACAGACACAGACTGTCGCAGTGCAGATAGTGCTCTGATCTCTCTCAGTTTAATCAGAAAAAATCTAGCAAGGGCTTGGTGGGCTACTTAGTACACACACACAGACTGCCGGAGTACAGATTGTCCTCTGCTCTCTCTCAGTTTAATTAGAAAAAATCTAGAAAGGGCTTGGTAGGCTACTTAGTACACATAGAGACTGTTGCAGTGCAGATAGTGCTCTGATCTCTCTCAGTTTAATTAGAAAAAATCTAGAAAGGGCTTGGTAGGCTACTTAGTACACATAGAGACTGTTGCAGTGCAGATAGTGCTCTGATCTCTCTCAGTTTAATCAGAAAAAATCTAGCAAGGGCTTAGTAGGCTACTTAGTACACACACAGACTGTCGCAGTGCAGACAGTGCTCTGCTCTCTCTCAGTTTAATGTTTAATCAGAAAAAATCTAGCAAGGACTCAGCTGGCTACTTAGTACACACACAGACTGTCGCAGTGCAGACTGTGCTCTGATCTCTCTCAGTTGAATCAGAAAAAATCTAGCAAGGACTTGTTTGGCTGCAGGCCAGGCTACTACTTAGTACACACACAGACAGTTGCAGTGCAGATACTTCTCTGATCTCTCAGTTTAATCAGAAAAAAATCTGGCAAGGGAGGGCTTGGTGACGGATCACAGTGGTCTACTTAGTACAGTACAGTCACACATGCAGAGAGTGCTCTCTTGCTCTCAGTTTAATCAGAAAAATCTTGCAGGCAGGGCTTGGAGGTCTCAGCTGCAGGTCTTGTCTTCTACTAATTAATGCACACAGACACACTGCACACACACAGGCAGAGGCAGACAGTAGTGTGTCACACTCAGTAGTCAGTCACATCACAGTGAATTTCGTGAAAAGTCAGATAGTGCCAGTCTGCCTCCACTGCTCTAGTGTAACACACACTTTTTTCTGTGTCCTGACTCCTGTGCTGCTGCCTGACTTTTCTGTCTCCTGTTTCCTTTACTTTTTTTTATTTATACTGTATTTTTTTACCAAAGAATACAAACACAGAAGAAGCTCCCCTGTCCCTCAAAGACAGTCCACATCTCAGCATCAGCTACCTGAAGCTCCCTGTCCTTATTTCAATCTGTTCAGCAGCTAGTTCCCCAAAAAAACTAATTGCAGGAACAGAGAATACGTCTCGCTCTCTCTAGTCCAAGTCTCACCTCCCCCCACCCTGCCGTGACCACGACCCCACACACTGACACACACACCCTGCTACTGCCTGTCCTAACTCTTCTGCTGCAGTACCAAGTTAGTGTCACACACAGCCCTGCTATCCCTTGTTTATTTATATTTATGTTTAGCAACACAATTTTACACAAACAAGAGCTACTGAGCTGCTTTTCTATAATGTAGAAAAGAGCTGCAGCATGCAGCAAGGCAACCGTTCAGTCAGTGAACCTTCAGTGACTAACTGACTAGTGCTGCAGTTTACTCTGTCCTGCCATGTCTACGCGCTCTGGGAGGAGGGAGGGCTCACTGTTGGCTTACCTTGCTGCCATTCGCTATCCGAGCAGCAATGGGCTCTTCTGCTTCTCTGAGCTAGTCACCCCTACTGTCAGTCTGTGGCGCAGAGGTGGGAAGGCAGGTTGAGAGAGGACTAGTCCCACCCGCAGATTCTATCTGACCCTTCCATCACCTGACCTTCCTTCCAAGCAGTCTGTGAGCCATGTGACCAGCCCGAAGGTAGCACCACTCACAGCTAGATGCCCGCCCTCAGCTCCACCTTAAAACTCAGTTGTGCACTAGCAAATGCTTGGCGACACGCCCCATGCACACAATTCACTTGAAAAAAAGGCTGTTTGGAACTTGGCAAATGCACTGTGGTGCTGCAGCGTGCACACACAAATTTAAAAACGAAGGAGCCCTTTCAGGGGGGTTCAACCCCCAAACCCCCCCTCGGTACATCCCTGCTAATGTGTATTGATCAAAATAATGCACATGGTTTTGACCATTTTGGTGAAACAATTCTATACAAAGGGAAAAAATAACTAGTTAGCACTATAGAGAGCCATATAGCTTTCTGACTCTGGCTCCAATGATGTCATCACACAACACATTTGGAGGCCATTTTAGGAAACAAGTAAGGCAGTTTTTTTGAAATTGGAAGACTGATTTTACATTTTTCAAATGCTTTGGAACCACATTTAGGTAAATTATATAAATGTAGTTTTAGCATTAATGAATACAGCAGCCTTTCCTTTAGTCCCCTATGAAGTCAGATTTTTGAATAGTTTGCTGTCAAAATGTTGTTTAGTTATCCTTTAAGGGCATTAACAAGGTGAAAGAGTCAAACATGTTTCAATATAAGAAAAATAGCAGGACAAGAGGACATAGCATGAGATTAGAGGGAGGCCAATTAAGAGGTAATGTGAGGAAGTTCTTTTTCACAGAAAGAGTGGTGGATGCATGGAACGGCCTACCTCAGGAAGTGTTGGATATGAATACAGTGCAGGGCTTCAAACAGGCATGGGATAAGCATAAGGGAGCAATACAGATGAGCATGAATAGATAGGCCATTGACAGAGTAAAGGCCTATGGCACAGTCATAAGGTAGAAAAAATGCACAGACTAGATGGGCCTTACAGTCCTTATCTGCCATCAACTTCTATGTTTCTATGTTTCCCACTCAAATATCTCCTAATAAAACTTCCTATTATGTTAGTGTGAATCCTTAAGGCAATCTAAACTTTCATTCCAGCTAAATCCTGTTAAGTTCCACACCACTAACACATCATAGTCTATCCACTGCGCAGTGTTGCAGACAACAAAGTCCTTATAAGAACCTGGCCATACTATAAAAGGAAAAAAATCAACTAATTAAGTTTATAATGCCCTACGGTTCATTAAATTAATACCTCCTTTTTGTAATAGTTCTTTCAGTAAAAAGGTTACTACTCTCAGGTTATAACATTTCAGCTATCCCTTCTTATATAATGAATGTAAAGTACCCACTATTTATGTAAACACTACATATGCTTTAAACTAATTCAGTTCTCTTAAACAGAGCACATACTTTAAGACATACTTTTTTTACTACAAACACTTCTACCACAATTAGCCAGATCTTTAAAACAAGTCTCCTACCTCAAAATGTTGTATGCTTAAAAGCAGATGTGTGGTGTTTCTCCCAAGACTTTGAAACACCTTCATCTGCTTCCACATGTTTTTTAAACCTTCAGATTGGCAGGGGGTGATGACATCACCAAACGGTGATGCTCCAGTGTAGCTGCAATACACTGTTGCCAGCAAAGGAGAAACTCCTCAACCAGAAGAGAGGTTATAGTGCTGTGGAAAGATGTTAGACTGCAGCTTAAGATGCTACCCTCACTACTGGTCTGGCGGTGTGCCCTCCACCCATGGATAAAACCTGTATTCCACATGTCTGCTTTCATGTATACAGCATTTTGAGGTAGGAGACTTGTTTTAAAGATCTGGTTAATTGTGGCTTGATCCTTTTTTGTGTAGCATGAACTTTGTTGGAAACTAGCAAGGAATCCGAATAAGGTGATCATAAAGCAAAAGACACCAGTATGATGTGAAATAATCTTGTCTGGGTGGGGAAATGGTGGTGGTTTAGACATTCTGGTGCACTTTATGCTATTACATAGAATTTAAGAAGGTTTAGTTTTGAAAGGTAGAATTTAATGGTAAGCGTTACTATATTCTAAAACGTGGTTTACTTTGTAACATTCCTTAAAAAATTAAATGGGAGAGGGGTAACTATTATAATTTCAAAAAAGAACATAGTTATACTAACTTGGAGTAGAAGAATATATACTGTGGTCCCTCTTAAAAGTATAAATATACAAAATTATGGAGAAATAAATATTAAAGTGTTGTTTTATATGTCATTCATTAGAACACTGCGGGCCTGAGGAAGTGGTTCATCCATGAAACGTAGTCCTCAATGGTGTTTGAGACATGAATAAAAACATCTGAATATTGTATTTAATACCTGACAGTATCCTTTTAAGTTGGGCAAGCACAGGAGAAAGTGTAAGGATAACAGACCTTAGCAGCTAAGATTATGTATATTCATGTAAGGGTAGAATGGGGTCTAATTTAATCTAAGTAGCCTGGTGATTCTTTTTAAATGTAAGATCAGTAGAACTTTGGGGGCAATTAAGTCAAGTGTGTGCAAAACAGCTAGGACATAAGTTTCAGCAGAAACTGGTTACTTGAAATTAAAGATACTGTGCTGAGGGGACCAGTTTTAACAAGGTGTTAACTTGGAGGTGGGGTATGGAGGCAGCGACTTCCTACCATTGGACCATGTGAGAGCAACTTGGTGTCAGCCAGCATGTACTGCATGCTGTAAGATTTTCTGCAAAGAAGAGCTTTAAAGTACAGTAGCTCCACCCCACTACAAGAAAAGAAAGTGGTATGTAATTAACAGAGAAACAAATTTGTAATTTCTTGGTTAAACTGGCAAGCAAAGGAGAGAGTGTGAGGAAAAATAGACCTTAGGAGCTAAGATACAGTATATTTATATTGGAGTAGAATGGGGTCAAATTTAATCCAAGGAACAATGTAATACTTTTTACATTTAAGATCCCAAGACCTTTATGGTCAATTGAGTCAAGTGTATACAAAATAGCCAGGGATTGAGTTCCAGCTGAAACTGGTTACTTGAAGCCTAGGCTATAGTGCGAAGGGAACCAGTTTCAACAAGGTATTAACTGGGAGATAGTGTTAGAAAATTTAAAGTAGATCTGTAAATGAAATAAAATGAGTTTTTACACAGGAACATGGTGCTAATGGGACACGTGGGAGGACTTTGGTGTCTGTGTGTATGCTGTAACACTTTCTGCAAAGAAGAGCTTGTAAGTATACAGTACACTAACTCACAGTACTGTAAGGAAAATGACTGGTGTGTAATTTGAAACAAAGTTAATATTTGCAGAGGAGCAGTTGAAATTGGCCCAGCAAGGGTTGAGTGTATGGGGACAATAGATCTTATGGGGTAAATAAAGTACACTGATTTAGGGATAAAAAATTTAATCTGAGTGGTCAAGAGATTCTTTTTAAATTTAGGATGCCAAAACTTAAGGGGCAAAATGGGTCAAGTGTGTGTCAAATAGCCAGGGCTTAAGTTCCAGATGAAATGGGTTGTTTGAAGCCAGGGCTATTATTCTGAAGGAACCGGTTTCAAAAAATGTTAACTGGGAGGTGGGGCATAGTGCCTTTAAAGTCAGACACCATGTAAGCTATTGGTGAGTGATCCCAATGGCAAAGAGTCACAATTCAAATGGAATTGGCTAAACTCAGAGTTGGGATAAAGGGGAATGGGCCAAGAGGCTAACCCCACTGTCTAGCAGTGTAAGTTTCCAGGGAGAATGGGCACACAGTTGAAGCACTGTTAGTACACAAGACGTAAGCCCTCATGCTTTCAGAGGTTATATGGAATACATCTGCAGCTGGTGTGAACTGGCCACTGCTCTGGAGAGGCACATTGTCAATCGGGAATGTTAACTGACCACCCTGCTAAGGCATGGGGAGCAGAGTTGACAGCTCTGGGTGAACCTTAAGGGGTGGGATGGAGGCTAGCATCCTGGAAACTGGGAAGGAAGCACATCTAGTGAGCTGCCATGACTGTGCAATGTACACTTCTTACCCATGAGGGGTAGCGGGGGATACATCTACAGCCACTATAGGATGGCAGAAGCTGTCAAGAGATGCACTGCCAGGTTGGATTGGCAGTTGTAGGCATCACTGGGACACAAGGAGGCAACATGCAGCTAAAAAGGCAGGAGCAAATACGATAGAGAGGAGAAGGATGGCAGGGACTACAGTCCCTAGTGGTAGGGCTAGGGGATGAAAATCTGAGTAGAGGAGGGAGGTAACAGGCATGATCAAAAAAGTGCACCATTGTCAGTCCACATCAGCAACATGTATCAGCTGCTTACTGGCCATGTTGAGAGGGGCCAAAACATAACTGGTGCTTGTGGGAGTGTCCTGACACCAGACCACCAAACTTTCTATGGAGGAGAAAGAAAACACTGGGAAGAGGGTCAAGAAAGTACATTAGTAATCATTAGGGATTCCGTTGTTAGGGCAGTGGATTAGGTGAGTGGGCACTGCTGGACCAGGATGCTAGCTCATTGGAGGTGGTTACATGCCTGGAACATGGGTTGAGTGAGTACTGTACAGGCCCATGCAACACAACTGGGGGACGAGCAAATCATTGCCAGTGCTGGCACAAACATAGAAACATCAAGCTTCTAGGACATAAGGAGGTCACTCATGGAACTAGGGATGTTCCTAAAGGAAGGTATCCAGGGTGATCTTGTCAGAGATCATCTTATTCCTTAGAACCTGTGAGAAGAACCTGCAGACCATTAGGCAGGCTAATGCTGGGCTAAGGGTCTGGTGCAAGAATGAGTTTTTTGGGTTTTTTGCCAACAGGAAGGACTTCTGTGGCAAGGGTTGCCATTACTGCCGGGATGGGCTACAACTGCTCCCAGATAGAGTGGAGTACTGGCCATTGGCCAGACAAATGGACAGAGTGGTTGGGAGGATTTTAAACTGGGGGACAGGATGAGGAGGCTGTACATGGGCAGTAGGCAGATACAGGGGATCGTTGAGAGAAAGCAGAGCAGTTGAGCACAAGAAAAAAGACCCCTTGGGGTCAAGGAAGCATAGACGGGCAATTATCCTTGCTTTCACGCAGGCCAACATGAGGGCTATGACTTTTGACCAGTGACTGCGGAGTGTCTGCAGTTTCCAGCACCATTTTGTTTTGACTTCAGGGCAAATCTGGAGAACATTCTACTTAAACCCACAGGTCTGCAACCCCCAGGAGCATGTGACTACCAGGAATGTGAGGACCACAGGAGCAGAAGGATTCTGTCTGCCGGGATGTCTTCAGGTACTCCGCTGTTCTGAAGAGAACTCTGCTCTGGACAGGAACTCAAGGGGAAGGTCACTTTTGGCTTGCACCACAAGTAAGTCTAGACTGGGGGCTGTAGGTGATGAACTTGTCAAGCACCCTATCTAGAATAAACATGGGTGTTGGGAGACATACTCAGTGTACTTTGCTTAGTACAGTAAAATCTGGAAAATCCAGGGGCAACACAGGTCTCAGGCCAGGCCAAAAAACACAAATAAAGCCTGATGTAACTGAAGTACTGTTTGCCCCTCCTTGGATGCTTTAGTGTGAGTTTGTGAATGATCTTTGGAAGATGTGTGGGTGCTAAACTTAGAGGCCACGATTGTAAGAGTGACCTGATTGAGTATATATGTATGCATGACTGCTGGTGTGAATGGCTTCTGTAAGGCTGACTACCTTGATGCAGTACAGAGGCTTATCACAATGTATCCTAAACTCTGTAACTAAAAGTCAGCCAACTTCTATCTGATTGGTAGTGTATGTTAGACAAAAACAATAAGTTGTAAATCTGGTAGGATCATTGGGTTACTGCATATTGTTAACTGAAATGGAGGTGACGCAATGTTTGTGGGATGGGGCAGCACATTTTTGGGGTTTTGTTTATGGGGGGGCAACAGTCCTGCCAACTCTTGAGTACAAGTTTATAATTCCTGGCTACACCCCTGAGAATAAGTGTAAGAATGTGTTTAAGTAAGGGGATTTGATGGTTGCACTGGTAGGATGGTTTGCAGCACAAATTGAGTGAAACAGGCTGAAAATAGCTAACTCCCCCAACACCATATCTAGAGTAGGGGAAATTGCCAAATAGGGAAGGGAATTTTTGAGATCTGAGATGGAAAGAATTGTAAATTAGTGGGTAAATAACAACGTGTTCTAACACCCTAACTAGGGTAAGGCATAGTGGCAAATAAGGAAATAGATTTGGAAGGTCTGTAAAAGGAGTGCAAAGTAATAACAGCTAAGGAGGACTAAACAGTATGGAAAGAAGATATGACTGGGAGCTAGTTAGCTGTAGAGAATGTGGGTTGATCCTCAGGGCTATGCCCTGGAGAGTGGATCACTGCCCCATTTATAGGATGTTCGCCCTGCTTCAGCCACAGATAACAGAATCATGGGATGAAATATGTCTGCTGCACAGACAGCTGTGCTGGAGCCTGAAACCACATTCTTCCCCTCCTCTTCCCCAGAGGCCCAATAGCCCGGGGGGGGGGTGAAGAGTGGTAGGAAGGGAGCAGCAGATAAAACATTGCATGTGGATGGTGAATACAAATCCCACCCACATTAACCATAAGCCACCCCAACACATGACCCGATAACATTTCCCCACATTTCAATACCTTTTACCACTTATTGACTGGATCCTAATAATATGCTTATGACATGGGTATTTGTGAAAAACAACAATGAGCAATTTATTTACAGGGGGAAAGGGCTTAGGAATTGGGGAAGAGAGGAGTAGAGGTTATGCAGTACAGTATTCACAATATTTACAGTGGAGTAAATGGTTTTGAATTTGTGTTGGTGAAACCCTCTAGCTGGGTAGATAAGTTGCATTTCTAAATCAAGTTGTAATCACATCTTGTACCAACCTCTAAGATGACCAGAGCCCTGGCTCTCTAGCTAAACTGCATAAATTAGATGATACAGAAACATTGCTTTTACCCACACTGGTACCAGTCCCCAACATTTGGCATGAGCCCCCACAATCCCAACCTTAATCTGGGTACCCAGTAACCAAAGTCTATTTAAATGTGCAGGCTTGATGAATGGTGCTGCTGTATGGTGGCCAGCTAAATCAAGAAGATTAAGGCTTAACCTGAAAAACATTAACCACTTGAACTATTTACATTTTTGAGGCTTGTGCAAGGGTGGAGGCCCTGCATGTTGAAACTGGTGCTTCTCTTTCTGAGCTAAAGCATCTGTGGTGTAACCAGCTGGTTACCTATTATTTAACACATTTTGCATTCCCTGAACATCCAGTACATTTATAATTCTGGCACATTCAGCACATTTATAGTTCAAACACATTTTTGATTTTTTTTCCAATTGTTTAACCAGGTGAGACACACTAAGCTGAAAGCTTGTTTACAGATGCAACCTGGGAGCACAGGGAAGTTAAGTGACTTGCTCAGGATCATACAGTATGCAAATGGGGACTGTAGGATTCAAACCCAGGTCTCCAGATTTGCAGCTCAGAGCCTTAAACCACTGCGCTATACTGTTTCCCTATTTAGCATATTTAATAATTTAAATTCTTCAACCATGGGCCAACATGGCCATCATGATCCTTTCCTATGTAAATCTTCTGATGGGTACTTATTCCCTTGCACTAGGGTGACCCGGCCCTCCACAGCCCATATTCAAACAAAATTACTTTTACCAATACCATTTCTTTCAATTTAGCAGTTTGAGCAATTACTGCAGTTCTTTCAAACACAACTTTCAATGTCTCAGTCCCATATGGCAAATGGCTGAGGTTCACAGCTTCCACAGAACATCTTGACAATACACGAACAAAATACCGGACCTCCCAGGCATAGTTAGGACGAGCCCCAGATCGGAGTGCTCCCCTTCCAGTCCTGTAGGCACTTTAGCAATTTAAACACATTTCAGCACATTTATATGACTTAGACCACTCCGGACCCCTGAACTCATATAGGTCCACCTGCACTGGGCAATGACTGAATGCAGCAAATGCAGGGTATAGCCCAATGAACAGTTCCAAACAGTTAACAAGTCTCTAGGGCATTGGCAGTCCCAATAAGCTTTCTCTTTACTTATACCGGGGGGTACAAGATTACTCACTCGGATATCCACACGGAATGGATCTCCATCATCTAAGGTTCCTGAAGTCTTCGGTTCTCTCACCACTGAGGCAGGTTCGGCTCTCTCACAACTGGCTTGTCATCAAGTTGCAGGTCCCACGCTTTTCTCAAATGTGGAAGGGAATAAGCTAGCCCCTGGTGGACATTTTCTGGCAACCCCTAGGCTAGCAGGTTTTGCTTTAAACTACATTGATTTAACTTTTTTGGCAAAGAAGAACAAACCCCCTCCTTTGTGGAAAGGCTTACACTGCATCACCAGGCCCAGTTGCATTGCTGGGGGCCTGAGCCCCCACCCCCGTGGGGGACTCCCACTCGAATCTGAAAAATCTGCTAAAACAGTCTTTTATGGGGCTCTCCTGAGGCTCCCTATTGGCTGAAGCTATTGGTTGCTTTGGCTTTGGTTGGCTGGAAGGCTTGTCAATCACAAAAATGAAATATTCATTAGGCTTCCTTGATGCACAGTAGGTTTACTATTTTAGCACCTGTATTTAGGTCCCTGCAATTCCCCATAAGCACTGGGAAGCCTCCCATGAGTTTGGCAAATGTCCCACAAGTCCTGGTTTAAAATTTCTGATTGAACGTTGCTGCTCTGAAATGGCTGCTGAACACACAGTCCCGAATAAAATCCTGGAGCAGCCAGAATGATTAAAATATTTGCCCAAATGCCCCACAGTTCAATAGCCACATGTGTGTCCTTAGTGTTGTTACCCAGCACAAGTAATTTCCTCAGTCCAATTGCCTATCTCTGCTGCCAATATTTTAGACCCACTGTTTGCAGCAGGCAGGCTGTTATTCTGAGTCCCAAAATATCTAGTGCAGCCAGTTTAATATTTATCTAAACACCTTTCCCTTTTAGACATTTTCCCCTTTTATACATTCTCTTTCTGCTATCATTTATTTACATTTTAAACACATTTCTGTTTCCTTCTCGGCAGCTGCCGAAACACTGCTCCCCGAGGGCAGAAATGCCCTCTTTAATATCCATGAGGGCTCGGGGCTCTGGCTCATTAATATTCATGAGCCCTGATCCAAATGCTCCATGGATCTTTTTATTTATTTTAATAAACTGGCTCTCAAGGCCCTTGCTGTGGTCACCGGGTCCCACTTTGCAGACAGGGACACCGGGACCGACTAACTCAGTCCCACTTGACCACAAATTAAGCGGTAGGGAGATCAAAGGCGCAGCACTGCACATGCGCAATTTCCAAGGCACCAGGGGTGCCAAAACAAGTAGCAGAAAGGTACGGCTGAAGTTTGGAGCCTGCTATGGGATGAAATTCACACACTGGGGCTATGGCTGGGGCACCAGGGGCACATAAGGACCTGAGCCGGATAAGAAACAACAGGCATTTGGAGTCGCTCCAAGGAGGTAGCAAAAAACAGGAGCTATGGGCCAAAGGTAAGCCCCCACATTGGAGGGAGGTTACAGAAACATAGAAATTGTCGGCAGATAAGGACCGCTAGGCCCATACTGTCTGCCTGTAAGCCCTACACTTGTTTGTGGCCTCTGACTCTACCTGGTCAACGTCTTTACACCACTCCTTCCTACCTCTAAGGTTCCTTTATACCTGTCCCAGGCATGTTTAAATCCCTCCACTGTGCTCGCTTCCACCACCTCCCGTGGCAGACTATTCCACATGTCCAGCTATCTGTCCACGTGTCCTATCTGTGAAGAAAAACTTCCTCACATTTGCCCTCAACCTGCCACCTTCCAGTTTCATATCATGCCCCCTCCTTTGTGTACTCCTTCTATATTGGAAGATATCTTCTCCCCTGCACCTTGTTTCTGCCACTTGAGGTACTTGAATGTCTCTATCATGTCTCCCCAATCCCTTCTCTCCTCCAGTGAGTATATATTGAAGTCCCTCAATCTCTCCTATGTTTTGTGGTGCAAGCCGTGTACCATCTTTGTTGCCCTTCTCTGGATCGCCTCCACCCTGTCAATGTCTTTATGAAGGTGCGGCCTCCACAACTGTACACAGGACTCTAGGTGAGGTCTCACTAGTGTTTTATACATATGCATCATTACCTCCCTTCTGCTAGTGATACCTCTGCCTATGCACCCCAGAATGCCACTGTCCCTCCCCGAAGCCTATGTACTCTGCTTAGACACCCTTAGGTCATCTAAGATGATTACTCCCAGGTCTCTTTCTTCCTTGGTAATCGTCTGAAACTCCCCCATCCTGTATCTATCCCCGTGGTTCCCCCATCCCAGGTACATTATTTTGCACTTCTTTGAACCCCAGTTGCCACTTCCCAGACCATTTTTCAAGATTCCCCAGGTCCCTCCTCATCTTCACCACCCCTTTTGGAGTATCCACCCTGTTGCAGATCTTGGTGTCATCTGCAAACAGGCAGACCATTCCCTCCAGCCCTTCCACAATGTCACTAATGAAGACATTAAATAAGACTGGCCCAAGAACCAATCTCTGAGGTACCTTGCTGGTCACCCCCCTCTCCCCTGATTGGATCCCATTTACCACCACCCTCTGCCTCCTGTCCATTAGCCAGTTCCTAACCCAGTTACCCAGCGTATGCCCCATGCCCAGACTACCCATCTTGCTAATCAGTCTTTTATGTGGGATGGTGTTGAAGGCCTTGCAGAAATCGAGGTAGGTGACATCCACCATCCACCACCCCTGGCACCCCTGATTTACTTCCTTCATCACCCAGTCAAAGAAATCTATCAGATTCGCCTGACATGACCTTCTTGCTGTGAATCCATGTTGTCTCAGATCCTGGGCACTGTTGGATTCCAAGTGAGCCACTATTCTTTCTTTAAGCAGTGCCTCCATGATCTTCCCTGCTACTGAGGTGAGGCTGACTGGCCTATATTTCCCTGCCTCTTCTCTACTACCGCTTTTGTGTAGAGGGACTACATGTGCCCTGTTCCAGTCCTCTGGAACCACTCCTGTGCTGAATGACTCAGTGAACAATGCTGCCAGAGGTGCTGCTATCTCTCTTCGCAGCTCCCTTAATATCTTAGGGAGTATGCCATCTGGCTCATTGTTTTATATGAACATAAATATAAAGCAATGGGCCAAGTGGCATACACCCTAGGATATTAAGGGAACTGTGAAGAGAGATAGCAGCACCTCTGGCAGCATTGTTCACCGAGTCATTCAGCATGGGAGTTGCTTTGTCCACCTTCAGTTTTGTGAGCTCCTCCAGGACCCTCTCAACTGTGAATTAACTTGTGTCTACCTCTGCCCCACCCCCCTTCGTGTCTGTTCCCTAGCTGTGGTCCCTGATCCTCCCCATCTTTAGTAAATACTGAACAAAAGTATTTGTTCAGTGTTTCTGCCTTCTCCAGGTCTCTCTCCTTACACTTCCCTGTATCCCCGAGAGCCTTACAATCCCCTTCCCCCCCCCAGTTTTCTTTCTTTCACTGATGTACCTATAGAATGTGTTGTCCTGCTAGCCCAGTGGTGCTGAGAGCTGAGGCACTGGATGCCTTACCTCACATCCTGCTAGCCCAGTGGTGCTGAGAGCTGAGGCGCTGGATGCCTTACCTCACACTATGCCGGCAACCTGGGTTTGGGAATGGACTCGGGTCATTGGGGTGTCGGCATGGAAGGGGGGTGAGGACTGGAGCAGGATTGAGCAAGCCAGAAGGCAGCTCTCCTCTTCTGGGTGTGGTCACCACCCCCCCCCCCATAGTCCCGCTGCCACCGGGTGGAGGTTCAGTGGTTAGTGTAGGTGGCGGGGTGACACAAAGGAAGGGCAGCTTGAGACGCAACGTGCACATGCCTCCATGGGCATCCAAGGTAGGGGGCCAGGATCGGGGAGAAAACTACAAAACACCAGAAAAATCTGCATGGAAATAAATGTGTTGTCCCCTTTCCTCACCGTCTGTGCTACTCTTTCTTTGGTCTGCACCTTTGTGCTCCTTACAGCCTTCCCCGCTTCCCTTAGATTCTTTAGGCACACCTCTCTGTCTTCTTCCTGCCTAGTCTCCTTATATTTCCTGAAACTCACCCTTTTGGCCCTTACCTTGCTCACCGCCTCTCGAGAACCATAGCGGTTTCCTCCTTCACTTGCTTTTGTTTACCATCTTGATGCATTAGTTCGTCACCTCCTCTATGGCTCCCTTCAGATATTCCCACTGCTACTTGACTCCCCCTTCTATTTCCCTCCTTGCCAGGGCCTTTTTGATACACCTCCTCATTTTATCAAAATCCACCCTTCTAAAATCTAAGACCTTTGCCTTTGCTTAACTAGCCTGTATCTCTGTCCCCACACTAAACCACACTATGTGGTGATCGCTGGATCCCAGTTGACCTTCCACCTGAACGTCTGTGATTCTGTCCACATGGGTCAGTACGAGGTCCAGAATCGTCCTGTCTCTGGTGGGATCAATCATTATCTGTCTGAGGCCTGCCCCCTATAGGGAATCCAGGATGTCACGGCTCCTGGTTGAAGCAGCTGCTGGGATGGACCAATCCATGTCTGGGATATTGAAATCACTCAGTTGTAATACCTCACCTTTTGTTTCCATCTCGTGAATTTGATCCACTGATCCCTATCCCCCTCCTCCCCCTGCACTGGAGATCTGCAGATCACCCCTGTGTGGACTGCTGTGCCATTGCCTGGCTCAAGGGTGACCCACAGTGCCTTGGCCTCCCCCTGTCTACCCTGCACCTCCACTGCCTTTATACCTTCTCTTACGTACAGGACAACTCCCACCACCCCAATCTTTCCTGAATAGAGCATAATCCGGAACATTTGAGTCACAGTCATGATCTGCTGTGTACCAGGTCTCTGTTATTGCTGCTACATCTAGGTCTGCCTCTACTATCAAGGCCTCCAGGTCTGGGCTTAAGGGCCTCTCCCCCGCTGCCATCCAAAATCTCTTCTGCTTCTAGTCTGTAACCAATATGCAACCAGAAGTATAACCAGGAATGCACTTTTTATACCTTTCTGTAAAACTAGCCAGGCTCAGCATCCCTTTGCTTACAGAGTGCCACACTGGTTAAATGAACTACCTGAATGCATTTTTTTTTCTGTTATGTATGTATTTTGTTGTATGTATGTATAGTATTTTTAGAATGAAACTGATATTTTTGTACAGTAGGAACCCATTGTAAATTAGCTGTTGCTAAATTGGGTTTTATCCTGTTTCTGATATCAGAAATAAACTTTTTACTACTACTACTACTGAATCCCTGCTGAACCTCCCTAATTGGCCCAGTTCAAGGAGCTAAGAAATGTTCTTACACTCAGGTCCAGGTGTGACTGCCTCCTCTGATGAATCTGCTTGTTCTGTCCTTTCACTTGTAACTTTGAAGTGTGATGACCTTGTCAACATTAACTTGTTTGATGAGCACTGTATGCCCTTTTGAAGTGTCTACTATTGCACGTCTATAATTGTTTGTGACAATGCTCCATCAAAGCTGCCTCCTTTAATATATCTGCTTAAACTTAAACTTTGTGACGTGGAACCTTTGTAAATGAGCTCATGAGCTCAAACGTGTGTTACCGAATGAATTAAATAAATGTAACCACTTTTCCTCTTTATCTCTATAGGTGCTGCTCTCTTGCAGATCCATAATGTAGCAAACGCCTTACGTTGTTGTTTTTTTTTCTTTTCACACAGGAATACACCTTGGGGCAGGTTGCAACCCCTGGCTTTTTCTCTAGTACCCCAAGGCCTCTCCTCCCTCCTATGTCTAAGGATACAATGATGGTAACAGTCAGAGGAAAGGGGGGGGGGCCTTGGTCAGCATTCCCCCAGTACAACAGTCTCATCAGAAAATGTATAGAAACAGTACCGCAGAACAGGGATTCAGTCAGTGACAGAAGGAACTCCATCTTGGGTGTGATGGTAATGCAGTGGCTGGAGGGGCATCAGCTTTCTCTGTCTGGGGGGCAAACTCGTTAGGAAAACACATACAGTTCAACCAATTCATTAGCAAGGCAGAAAGATCACTGCCCAGACAGAAAGTCCTTTGCAGTCAGGCAGAATAGAAACATAGAAACATAGGCTTTGATGGCAGATAAGGACCACTTGGCCCACCCAGTCTGCCCATTTCCCTACCTATTGGATAAGCTGCAGATCCTAGTTAACCAACAGCCTACTTCTTCCTACCCCCCACCAGAATTGCTTTATGTCTGTCCCACACATTCTTCAAATCCCCCACTGTTTTTGACCCCATGACCTCCTCCAGAAGGCCATTCCATGCGTCCACCATCCTCTTCGTGAAAAAATACTTCCTCATGTTGCTCCTGAACCGCCCCTCCCATCTTCAAATTGTGCCCCCTTGTTCTTGCACACCTCTTTTTCTGAAAGATGCTACCCTCTTGAACTTTATTGATTCTCTTGAGGTACTTGAAAGTTTCCATCATGTCCCCATCTCCCTCCTTTCCTTGAGGGTATACATATTAAGATCCTTTAGTCTCTCTTCATATGGCTTCTGGTGCAGACCCTGCACCATTTTAGTTGCCCTCCTCTGAACTGCCTCCATCCTGTCTATGTCCTTGTGGAGATGTGGTCTCCAGAACTGCACACAGTACCCCAAATGGGGTCTCACCAACTGTCTGTAGAGAGGGATAATAACTTCTTGTTTTCTACTGGTGATGCCTCTCCCAATACATCCCAGTATCCCTTCAGCCTTCCTTACTGCCTTCTCACATTGCTTGCTTACCTTTAGGTCATCTGATATGACTACCCCCAGGTCCCTTTCCATTTTTGTTATTGTTAGTACCTCCCCCCCCATTGTGTACTCTTCCCCTGGGTTTTTGTTTCCCAGGTGCATCACTTTGAACTTCTTTGCATTGAAACCAAGCTGCCATACTTTTGACCATTCCTCCAACCTTGCCAAGTCCCTTCTCATCCTTTCCACCCCCTTGTGTGTCAACCCTGTTGCAGATCTTTGTGTCATCTACAAAGAGGCATACTTTTCCTTCCAGTCCCTCCACAATGTCACTTATAAAGACATTAAAAAGGACTGGTCCCAGTACTGAACCCTGCAGTACCATGCTAGTAATCCTCCCTTTATTCAGAGTGGATTCTGTTTAATATTACCTTCTGTGTCCTGTTGTCTAGTCAATTTTTTACCCAGGCTACCACCCTGGGACCCACTCCAAGGCTGGCTAATTTTCTTATTAATCTTTTGTGTGGGACTGTGTCAAATGCCTTACTAAAGTCTAGGTAGACCATGTCCACAGCCCCTTCCTGATCTACTACTTTGGTCACCCAGTCAAAGAACTCTATTAGATTCATCTGACATGACCTTCCTGCTGTGAATCCATGCTGCCTTGGGTCATGTGCCCTACTGGCCTCTAGCTACTCAACAATTCTCTTTCAGAAGTGATTCCATCATTCTCCCTACCACTGAGGTCAAACTAACAGGTCTGTAGTTTCCTGCCTCTGCTTTGCTCCCACTTTTGTGAAGGGGGATTACATCCACCCTCCTCCAGTCCTCAGGTACCACACCATCCTCCCATGATTTGTTAAAAAGGGTAGTCAGTGGTGTCACTAGTTCTCCTCTTAGTTCTTTTAAAATTCTGGGGTGAATCCTGTCAGGCCTCATTGCTTTGTCCACCTTCAGTTTTAGGAGTTCTTTCAGAACTCTTTCTTTTGTGAAAGGTCTGAGATCGACCCCCCATCCAAAGTGCTTCTATTGATTGAGTTAGGTACCTCCCCCTCCTCTTCTTTTGTGAATATTGAGCAGATGTATTTGTTCAGTATCCCTGCTTTTTCACTGTCATCCTCTGCCCACCCATCCTCCCGTGGTCTTTATTTGCTCTCTAATATACCTATAAAAGGTTTTATCCCCCTTCTTAACTAAGTTGGCTATCTTTTTCTTGGTTTTGGCCTTTGCTATTCTGACAGCCTTCCCCACTTCCTTCTGTTTTAACTGGTACAGATCTCTGTCTTGTTCCTTCTGTATTTCCTTATACTTCCTGAATGCTATCTTTTTCTCCCTAACCTTCCCAGCCACCTCTTTTGAGAACCATAGTGTTTTTTTCTTTCATTTTGATTTATTTGATTCACACAAAGGCTTGTTGCCTCCCTAATAGCAGTTTTGATGTTTCTCCATTGTTCCTCCACCCCTCCTTCTTGCCCATTTGCTAGTGCTTTTCTGAGGCACTCTTCCATTTTGCCAAAGTCAGCCCTCCTAAAGTCCAGTACCCTCACTTTTGTGTGGCTTGACTCTATGGCTGTGTTTATCGTGAACCACACTGTTTGGTGGTCACTTGTTGCCAGATGGCTACTCACTTCTAAATCTGAGATCCTCTCTCTGTCCCTGTTTGAGAGTACCAGGTCTAAGATTGCTCCCTCCTGAGTGAGTTCCAACACTAGCTGTCTGAGGCATGACCCCTGTATTTTAAAACACTGTCCAAGGGCACAAGCCACATAAACTCATTTCAGCTCCATGGAGTTGGGGGGAAACTTCAGTTACAAGCTACTCAAACAATGGCCAATGTCGTGGCACATTTCTCTTAGGGGATCTAAGTCCTGAACCTGGATCCTTTTCACATTTGTGGAGCTAAGAAGGCTCCCAATTATTTGTGATAGCAGGCAGCAGTTCTATCTCTTTCGCTATCTCTCTCTCTTGCTCTACCTTGGCTTGAAATTTAACTCCCCCACAGTAGTGCATTTGGGACACCACAGCATATCTCCGGGCACTCTTTGGGCTCAGTTCCCTCCTTAGACATGGCATTCCCACACCTTGCAGCTCTGCTGGGGCTGAAACTGGAAGACATTCCTTTCCAGGGTGGCCACACCAGATGACACTACAGCCTCTGCGTCAGTGGACATGGCCTTACGGCGCAGAGCCCGAGCTGCCACCCCAGACCCTTCAGAACCCAGTCTGCCACTTACCAGATCTGGGCCTGCCATGGCAGCCACCAACAGTTGCTCAGCATTCTACCTCAGAGCCGCATGGGCTCCTCGACTCAAATCACATTGCCGTGGATGGCACATTGAGACACTTCTCTTACCATTCCCTGATGGATGAATGGGAGCTTGCCTTTCACTGTGGGACTGGAGTGGCAATTGGCCCCCAGCACCGACTGACTGCCCTCTTCCTAGCTCAGCACTACAGGCCCCGAACACCTCCTCAACTTCTTTTGACGAACACTTTTCAGGCCGCACTGTCCCTTATAAAGCCTAATGCCAGGGCCCTTCCCATTTTATGGGTTCTGGCATCACATTGGGCACCGGTGCCAGCTGGGCATTGTAGTAACCCCTGAAAGGGGGGGGTTACACTTTCCCCTCACAAAAATGCTTCACTTTCTGGTGAAGCCTTCCTTTGGGCTGGCTACCAATGTGCTGGGCATAGTGGGATAATATGCATCTCTCCCACCGGCCACAGCAACAACGGCTCCACCAACCAGGCTGCTCCTTGGCAACCTTCCCTATCACCCAGGTGGGCAAACCCACCTAACTACAAACATCTACCCCTCACTATCTGCTGTCCCCACTCAGGGCATGGCAACCCAGCCTGAGTTCCCATAGATGGTTTGCAGGGTGCACTCAGGGACAGCATCCCACACTACTCTCCCCCAAGGGGACCTGAACTTACAACCCTGCCACCACCACTGTACAGGATCCAAACTGCTCTTTGGGGAACATTTGGTACATCCAGATACTTACTCTAACACTACTTCTAAGGAAAACACATTTGTTTCCTTTTTTTTTATCAACTGATGTGGAATACAGCTTACAACATTACTTAACATAATAACAGACTGCTGCACTGCTTTTCCCCTCACTAAACTGCCTCTTATAACGTACTATCTCACTACTCTATCTAAAATATCTTTCTTTACAATAAACAAAGTATTCTAACTACTGACTCACTACACTACATTTTTATTCTAATAATGTTAACATGTTTTACTATACTACTTAACATTTAACATTCAGCACCTAAGTGCCTGTTTATACTAAAAGTGCTCTGCAATTAAGTCCCATGGAGTGCAATTGGTGGCAGTCTCTTCACATAGAATCCATGTCCCTTTCTCCACCTCCTGCTTATCAGGGCACTCCTCTACTTAACATTACTAACAGCAGTCATATCAAAAATCCCTCCCCTCACCTATATCTAACTTTTAATGTTGATCTGTTTTGTTTTAACTTGTACAGTGCTTTGAAAACTGAAAGTTGCTTTATAAATAAAATTATTATTATTATAAGCTACATTTTGATTAACAGTATGTCTTACCTTATTGGGCATGCATTGAAATATAAACACAATTATTGATAGTAAGCAATAACATTTTTGTTTTGTTTTTGTTTTTTTCAACATCACAAAACATTAAGGAACAGTCTCACCCAGGCAATTTATCCAGAGGGGCAGCAACAGTCCTCACATCAGCACCAGTGGGGCATGGAGTTACCTTATTTCTTCGTTCATCGCCTGGGAGCCCTTGGGCAGATTGTATGTGGCAAAATAAAAGCAGGAGTCAGGCTTTGTACATTTTGCTCCATGACAGTCCTTGCTGATCACATAATACTTTCTCCTATGCCCGGTCTTGTCAAAGGTCTTAAACAATGTGACCCCTTCCCACATGTTGGATGCACACTTTGACTTCGCTGTAGAAATGACCTTCCCTCGGTCATATGCAGGATCAAAGGGACTCACTTTATTTCTTAGGTGGATCTTTTCAATAGCACCATAAAACACCCAGTCTGCCCGCCTAGTCTCAATGATGTGCCATAGGCATTCACTCACATAGGGGTAGTTCTCCCCTGGGTATTCCTTCTTCAGGTACCTCTGTACCCAGCACTCCACTTGGCTCCAGGAAGGTATGGACCAGATGTTGGTCCACAGGCCTGTCCTTTTGGCAGTCAGCTTCCCTCATGGTATCTTAAATAGTTCAGCTCTGTGGACTGCATGGCATCCATGTCAGCAAGCTTTCGTTTGCATTTGTCTGGCAGCAGAGGGGTGGCATCAGGCAAACCCAGCACCAGGAAGGAATAAGGCTGTGGAATATCCCTCTCAACCATCAGATCTTCGTATACTCTGCTGACTCCTTCATGTGGCCGTGGGTCCCTGGATAAAGTCATTCTTGCCATACTCTCCTCTTCTGAATCTGATCCCATCTTCATTGATTACAGCCTCCACCACTACATCTGGCCCCTTGGCACCCTTAGAGCTCTCTGGCACCTTGGGTATATCTGGAGTTTTCTCCCTCACCAGGGGGCCTACTACTACAGCCATGGGTGATCTCTTCTGAGCCAGTCTGTCTTCCACATACCCAGCCTCAGGGAGTTCAGGTGATTTAGTCAACCTGTGGCCCCTCCCTCTGCCACAGAGATGTTAACGAGCAGCAGGCAGTGGGGAAGGGCTGGGGAAATTGCTGGGCCCCTCCCTCACTGGCTTCACCTCCAGAATGCTAGACTGGACATCTTCCCACCTCTCCAGGGCTCCATAGTAGAAAACTGGCTCCGTGTAGGGGACGATGCACCTCCCCAGTCTCCCCAGGGCAAAGCAATTGTTGGCAGTGGTTACATAGAGGGCATCAAAGCAGCACCACACTGGCACAATACTCCTACACCTTTATGTCTACACAGGGCACACTTTTCTGTTACACTGCTCCTCTCCAACATGTTCCATAGCCAGCTTAATGGTGACTCTGGCACAGTTACAGTCCTGCCCATAGGATTTGGTGCAGATGTTGTGGCAGTAGGGGAATTCCCTGCTCTTCAACAGTAGTACTTCCAAAACTCACACTTTAGTTTTCTTCTACAGTCTCTCTATAGTACCAGTCAGCTTGGGTCAGACAGGCAGTTTGCACAGTCTCACGCTGTGATCAGTTTTTATATGCCCCAACTAACCCCACAGGTCCATTCTCCCATAATGGCCTATCTGTAATTAGAGAGGCCTTACCTGGGTGTTGGGTCAGGCCTGGAGTCCTCTGAGTAGATGGGCCAGCAATGGGATGTGAGTCCTGCCCCTGGAGCCCCTATTATCTCCACAGTCCATGGCGGGGCTTTTCTCCTGGGTTTTTCCCTAGGAGTGCGGCGTGCAATGATGTTTGCACATGGCTGCCCTGCTAAGATCTGCCACACTCCTCCCCCTTACATCGGCTAGTGTGCCTGTGCTACCCCGATCTCCATTGGGGGTTGCTAGGACACCGAGTGGCCCCAGATCCCACCCCAGGGAGAGGAGAGCTGTCCTCTGGATGCTCTATCCTCTCCCTCCATGCCAATCCCCGGCAACCCGAGTTCATTCCCGAACCAGGGTCGCCGGCATGGCGCTAGGTGTGGCGTCCAGTGCCTCAACCCTCAGCACCACCGGACCACCTCATTGTCTTCTTTTGATGAACACTTTTCACGCTGCACTGCCCCTTATAAAGTCCAATGCCAGGGCCCCACCCATTTTATGTGTCCTGGAATTACATTGTGCACTGATGCCAGCTGGGCATTGCAGTAACCCCCAAAATGGAAGAGGGTGGGGGGTTACATAAATAAACAAACAAACAAATAAATATTTTTTTATGTACCTGCTTCTTTTACTTATTTATTGTGGATTTTCAGCACTGCAGTCATGGTTGCAATATAGAGGTAACCCAAGCTGCTTTTATTACTAAATCTCTGAATTTGACAACAGACTGTCAGACATTATCATTATGATTATTATTTTGAGGTAAAAATGGCCATGGTTGGCCAGCCCAGTGGTGTGGAGGGCTGAGGCATCACTATCTTACCTCCTGCCATGCTGGTGACCTGTGTTCGCAGTGCGACTGGGTCGCCGGGGGTTGGCTGGGGAGGGAGAGGATCGAGCATCTGGAGGACAGCTCTTCTCTCCTAGAGAGGGCTGAGGATGGAATCTGCTGCTTGTCTGGCCCCTAGCAGTAGCTGGGGGCTGGCACAGTGAATCCACAGACAGAGGGGCGGAGATCAGGCAGATGCCCAGCATGCCACGTGCAGAAGGGTGCGTGGCTCAGCCATTGGTGTCATTGTATGCCACGGCTCCACACTTGGGGAAAGGGGAGAAAATGGAGGCAAAAATTCCACTGACCAGTGGGATGATGCCGGTCCCCCGCAGGCGCTGCACAAGGCCAGCTAGCACCTCAATGCCAGAAGTAAGCACCAGTGGACGCCAGGGTGATGGGCCTGGGGAGGCCGGTGTAAGAGGGCTGGTTGGTGGCAGGGTAGAAAGAAATTAAAAAAAAAAAAAAGGACCATGGTCCCATTTTTCTGGGAACCGGCGCGAGATATTATTTTTAACAGCCTTTTTGCAATCCCTTCTGCTCCATTAAACATTTATTTGACTGTTTTTGGGAACAGATAAAAATGTCTGTGGTCTACCAGTGTTTAGCATGGATGACTGCCAAAAAACAGAATGAAACAGGATCTACACAGACTTTAACAACTGTACCAATTGTTTTCAATGCCTGGTAAGGGCAGACTGCCATGAGCTCTGCCTAAGGTGCCTGGGTCCAGACCATGCTTTAATTGTGAACTCAGCAAAAAGTGTTGCCCTAAATCACAAAAGAAGGCAGAAGACAACCATAGAGGTAGGAAAGCAAAGGTAAGTGGCAGATCAGTCAGGGTCTGCAGTTTTTTGGTAGGGAAATGGGCAGACTAGGTGGGCCAGCTGGTCCTTATCTGCCATCACATTCTATCTTTCCATGTTTCTAGAAACAGTGGGCCAGATTTCAAGACGTTTGCGAATGCCTCAGGCCCCGGTTGCGCCTAACGTACGGAGCTTGTGGCATTCTCCCTGCCGATGATCAGGATTTCTATCCTGTGCACAGACTGCTGCATGTTACCTCAGCTTTTCGCTGGTCTAGCTTGCATCAATCCCAGGTACCCATTTCATGGGACTTGCAAATATTTGGTGCAAGCTGCTGTAAAGTGGGAAAAGTGTCGTAACTGCACCCAGTGTACTAAAATCAGGTGCAGTTACAGTAAATATGTTTGGAGCAGCTGCAGAAAAAATGGGGATGATGAAGGGCTTGACACAAGCCATTGCATCACCATTGAAAATTTGAGTATGCCAGCAAAGTCAACACCAGAAAGAAATCCCCTAATAGTGACAATTTCGGCTGCCTAAAATTGTTGCTGTGGGGAACCCACGGGCAAATTTCTTCCTTTGTCGAATTTCCCTTCAAGTTAACTCTAACTCGGAGGTAACAATCCTCAGAAGGGGGTGTGGGGGACAGAGCTCCCTGCATGGGGGGTTGGGGGCGCAACCCCCGATAGAAAAACACCCGATGTCTGACAAGCGAAATTTCTCCTGTCAACATCAGGGATCACATTATGCTGAACCTCAACAACATTGTTGTCGAGTCGGCATACGTAAACCAAAAATTTGGCCTGGTGTCTCCAAAGAAAAAATAAAAAGAAGAAAATGTCTCTCACTCCTCTTGAAAAAGGAAGGGAGCTGACAGTGGCCACAAGACAAATGCCCTGACAAGGGCATGGCAATTTTTCCAGGCATTCCAGACTATGGTAAATGTTAGGAATATGCCTGTCCCCCTCCTCAGGCTCTGGTTCCACACAAACTGCCTGTGGAAGAGGAAGAAAGATATTACAAAGGTGCGGAGGAGGAGGATGAATCCCTGGAGCCAGACGGTTCACCTGAGCAAGAATTTGGCCATCTTCCCAGGCCTTCAGAGGATTACACATCTCACTATACCTTTGTTAGGCAAACGGTAAACACCCTTCACCTCCCCTCCCATGAAACTGAGGTGGCTGAGGAGGAGGAGGTTGAATTTGTGGATATAATGGACCTGACTGCCACAAAGAGGTTGCTACTCTCCATCCACAAATCTCTCCAAAATGCCACTGTCAAGATCACATCAGCACCTACTCCATTTGCTGACAAGAAAATTGAAAAGAAGTATCTGGTGGACAGGCAGGGGGTTGAACATCTAGACTCGCACCCTGATCATGAGGGAGGGGTCCAGACTGCTGCATGTGAAAAGGCTAAGGTGCCTTTCTCTGCCCAGCCTCCAGAGGATTCCAGAAAACTGGATACCATGGCCTAAAAGTGTGCACCTCAGCTTTCTTACTCCTCAGGCAAGTAGTTCATGTGGCATACACAGCCCAGTACCAGAGGGCATTATAGAATGCAGTCCTAGCACTGAGTCAGAAGGTGAACAATGAACTGGCATGACACCTGGCAGACACAGCTAGATCAGCACTGGATGCCACCAAAAAGCAATTCCACATGGCCATGGACACCAACAACTCTCCTTCAAGGGTCCTGGCCCATGCAGTATATCTAAAGGGGTTTGCCTGACTTAAGGCTGCCACTCTATCCCAGGACACTCAGACTGAGGCCATGGATTTCTCTTTTGAGTCAAACTCCCATGTTTGGTGGCAAGACAGAGGCATATATAAACAAACTCTAGTCAGAGCCAACATGGTTGCTTCAGAGTGGTGAGTATGAGTGAAAAGTACTCGGAGCTCCCACTGCAGTTGACACTGTGCATGCATGAGAAAGAACCCGCCATTCCCAAGATGGCCACCGTGGCATAACTGCACATGCGCGATATTGAGTTATAATGGACCACAACCAGTAATATATGGAAAGAGGAATATTATGTTGTTGTTTTTTATGTTTGCTTGTGCGCATGCACAAGAAACATTTTGTGGCAGCTGAGGAGAGAAGCGGGTTGTGGAGGTGTGGCACTGTGGCGGACAAATGCCGGCACTGCATTTGTGGGCTTGGCAGTGTTCAACCAATGCAGGCCCACTGTGCTGATGACACTGGTTCTCCAGAAGTGCCACCAACTTGAAAAGATTTGGCCGCTGCAATCAGGGGCTGCCTCGTCATTGCAGCGTCAGCCATTCATCTCTGTGTTGGACCTGAATAATGCAGACTACAAGCTGACGGTGCGATGGTGGGCGGTCCCTGATTATTGCAGCATCCCCATAGAACTAGATGTATTTCAATGCTGCCTGAGTAGTGGAACTAGGTTCGACTGAATCAGTTTGATTCATATCCACGTTTCACTCCAGCAGTTCCATAATGCAGTTGACAACAAAGCCGTCTGCTACTGTGGGCGTGACATATGTTAGGAATGTAACATTTCATGAAAACATGGCAGCGCTGTCGCTGTTCTCTTACAGTCATGATAAAAGCTGACGGGTTTGCCCAGCCCCCCTGTCGGCATGCCCCGCCCCAGTTCATTTGCCAATGGGGGAGCGCAATCTCCGTCGGCATAATCTCCCCTCCATTTGTTGTGTGCCGAGGGGCTGCCCAATCCCCTTGGCATTATGCCCCCAAACAGACTTTCTTTGCCAACGGGGCCCAATCCCCATTGGCTTAAGTCCCCCTTCCCCAAAAATGCAGGTAAGCAAGCCAGCAAAAAAAAAAAACCTTCCTGCAATGTCTTTTGCTTTTTTTAATCTCCCTGAAAGAAAAAAACAGTCCCTTGCTGGTCAGGTCCCTTCCCCCAAACCACACCCACCCTCTGTGCACCTCATCTCCCCACACACCCCCAACCCATACCTACCTCCGGAGCCCAGCACGACGATCTTCGGTGGACCAGGAACACGTCTGCACTCTTCAAAGTCAACCGTGAACTGAAGAAATGCCGGTAAGCTGTATACAGTAATGGCATAAATGGGTTTTTTTTAACTTATGTGGATATCTCGGCCATTTTTTTGACTTTTGGCACCAAACTTTCAACATGGGATTCTTGGGACCCCTCCTTACAAATTCAGTCACTGTCATGGTGTTATTTGGTCCCAAAAGGTGATTTGACAGTCACCGCAATCACCATTTTTGGTGCAGCTTCCAATTAATGAAATGACAGTGCCACTGTTCATGAGGTGGGCTCCCAGAAAGCGTATGTTGCAAATTTGGTGAAAAAATTCCAAAAAATGACTGTGTTATGAGCGTGCATTGCGCAGTTTACATGCACACTTGTAACTCTGAGAATTTTTGAGACCTTTACTCCAGATTTTCAACATTGCTATTTTTACATACCTCCTTATGAACAGTATAGCTGTCATTGTTCACATCCTGCCCAAAATGTGTTTTCACACATCTGGCGCCCAATGTGACAGTCACTGTGGGAAATCAATGTTCAGGACAGATTAAGAAAATCACAGTGACACTGTTCATGAGCAGATATCCCAAAATGCCTATGTTGAAAATTTGGTGACAAAATCCCACAAAATAACTATGTTATGAGCGTGTGTTGCGCAGTTTCCACACACACTCGTAACTTCGAGAATTTTTAATATTTTAACTCCAGATTTTCAACATTGCCATTTTTGCATACCTCCTTATGAACAGTACAGCTGTCATTTTTCACATCCTGCCCAAAATGTGGTTTCGCACATCCGGCGCACAATGGCATGGTCACTGTGGGAAATCAAGGTTTGGGACAGATTAAGAAAATATAGTGACAGTGTTCATGAGCAGAGGTCCCAAAATGCCTATGTTGAAAATCTGGTGAAAGAATTCAAAAAAATGACTGTGTTTTCACACTCGCTCATAACTTTGAGAATTTTTAATATTTTCATTCCAGATTTCCAACATTGCCATCTCTTCACACCTCCTTACGAATGGTGCAGCTGTCATTTTTCACATCCTGCTCAAACTCTGGTTTTGCACATCTGGCACAAAATGGCGCGGTCATTGTGGGAAATCAATGTTTGGGACAGATTAACAAAATCACAGTGCCACTGTTCATGAGCAGAGGACCCAATGCTTTCATCATGTGGGAGTCACAAAAAGGCCATGTTGAAAATTTCTAGTGCAAATACCAACAAACGCCTGGGGTGTTGGGGGTTTCTAACCATAACGTCCCACCCTGTACAGACTGACAGTCGTCAGGGGTGTGCCTTTGGATTGCCAGCTGTAATGCTCATGCCATTCCACTCCCACCCTGCAGCCAGTGACAGGCATTGAGGTGTGCCTTGGAATCTTCGGCCCCAGAGCTCATCCCATTCTCCTATACTGCACCCATTTCAGCGTATGTCCTTATGGAATGAGGTGACTGTAAAGCCGAACACACCAAGGCACACCTCAACACTTGCTGGTGTCAGCAGAACAGGGTGAGGTGAAATGGTGTTAGCATTATGGGCAACGACCCAAAGGCATTCCCCAATGCCTGTCTCTGCGCGGTGGAGGTGGGCATCTGTCTAACTCCTGCCCTTCCAATGCTAATACCAGTAAGCAAACATTTGGTGTTGTCAAATGCTTGTTTAAATAGCCAAGGTGAGTGACGACCATAAACCATATACCATAAGAGTGAAGCTAGAGAGTTTAATGTAGCCATCACACATGAAGGGGGTAAAAAAAAAAAAGAATTCTACACCACTTACTATATAGATTTTTTTAAATATAATTTGCTTGTTTAGTGGATTTTGTGCAAGCCAATGTTTACCGCATGGAGCCTGGAGGTCATATGACTGCAAATCATTTAGGCTCCATAACCTTATGAGACTATGAACAGCATCTAAAAATCAGCATTGATGTGTGAGTACTTGTGAGAGACTGAAAAGGCAGTGCCAAACTTACGACTACACCGATGCTACATTGCACAATCATTCAAATTCCGAGAAACACAACACCACTGATTCATCAAGGCTCAGGGGATTTTTTTTTACCTTAATCTTCCATTTTCTTTCTTTGTGGCATTAAGGAGCAACAATTACTATAGCATAAACATAGTTTTTGACAATGAATTTCCTTACTTTTTAAAAAGAAACTTTAATTAAGCAATAAGGCACGATAGGGTGTGTGTTATTGTGCAATAACGTCACTCCTTGGGGGGCTGAAGCACGAGGTGAACTTATACCATGGTGTAATCATCTCTCGTGGTTGGTAGGGCAATTGTAAACCTCTCAAGCTGCGCTCTTGAGGTTTACTGATGCCCTAGCAACCATTCGAGGTGATTACACCATGGTTATCACCTGTACATCAGGCATTATCCTCTCTATATTAAATATAAGCTACAGTTATGCCTGAATATTAACATTTTTCAAAGTTGTCACAACTGTGTCAGGAGCTCTTTAAACTGCCTACCCAAACTTAAGGTGGCTCCACTTTGCAACTACAATAACATACAGGCACATTTAATTTCCTTGTTAACAAAATAAAAAACACACAACTACCCTCATTTTGCAGTTTTTCTGTTTCCTCAAAAGAGATTATATTAAACTGCTGGAGGGAAAGCAGCACATGGATGACCTGATGTGACACAAAGCCCCCATACCGCCATCAGCTAGGGACATATGTGTGTATATATATATATATATATATATATATATATATATATATATATATGTATGTAGGCTCCAACCAGACCACACAGAAGCCCTCTGCCAGAAATGGGGCATAGAGCTCCACGAGAAAATCTCCCACAGAGCTCCACGAGGAAATCTCACCTCAGGACTGGGCAAAAGTGTAGTGGAACAACTGACAGGCCATGAGAGACAAGAAAAAGATGCACTCAGTTTAAAATTGTATACTGATGGCATAGAACCCCTCTGCAACTACACCGCTGGGGATTAACAGCCTCTGACCAATGCTGGAGATGCACACAAGCATAAGGCCCCATCACCCACCTACTGTGGCAGTGTCCAGTGTTCCAAACTTTTTGGCATGAAGCACAGAGGATCATCAGGGAGTTTCTTAGTGCGCAGATCACACTAATGGTTAGAATGGTAATGCTGGGACTGCCATCAAAAGATGAGAACTGGTCTGCCCTTCCAAAAAGGAGGTGCATATGGGCTATGAGGGCACTGATAATAGCCAAACGTATATTGTTGAGACACTGGCTGGACCCTAAGCCTAGGAAGCAGTATAGTACAGTGGGTTAAGTTTCTGAGCTGCAGATCTGGAGACCTGGGTTTGAATCCCACAGCTGCCAAGGTGCATACTGTGTGATCCTGAGCAAGTCACTTAACTTCCTTGGCAATAGTAGAGAATACCGGGCCTACCCTGGACCTATGCTATTAGCATAGAGTTCAAGTTACGCTACTCTCTGAGAACTACATTTTGGTTATTTTTCTGTATTCATTTATTTGAGTTGGGGGCCTTTTCCCCCCCACGCCCCCCTTTAAAAATGAAAAAGAAAGAAAAGGTGGGTGTGGGGGTGAAGCCCTCCAACTCAAATAAACTAATACAAAATTTTACAAGAAGCACAAGCCCACGCTGTACTTATTCCTGTTACTAAACCTCACTGACACGGATCAGATTTATTCCTGTTAGACCAATATGCACACTGTGATGTGACATCTTATGTGACGTAAGCACATCTAGTTACCCATTTTTCATTGCAATCTGTTATTCTCGAACCACAGTGCATTACAACGTCATAGGAAGAATGGGTCACTACTGGAAGTTCTAGGGCAGATACCCAACCTCTCAGTACTGCAGAATACCACAAGGGCACTATATGCCCCTCCTCCACCTGCTGCAGGATACTGCACAAACTGACCACCTCTAGCCGGACGACCACATGGGGACTAACTTCCACCCGCTGGAGCCGACAGCCCATCCTTCACCCCTTATCGCAACTAGTTATGCCATGGTTGAACCTTATAAGATGTATATAACGTAAGAAGCAACCTCAGCAGATAACCCTATGAATAAACAGGGTGATTTGCCTTTGAATCTCCTAGTTGCAGATCAAGATTCATCATGGGAACAGACACTAGCTTTGTATAGATGGATTTATACCATATACATCAGCCTTACCTGGTTTATTAGTTAAAGTTATACACCTTCTGTGATGAACTATGATCCACAAGAGGTATATAGATAGTTTTGAGTTAGTACTTTACAATATAATGTGCAAATATTGAGACAGAACATGTGAAGACAATCAAGATGTTTCAGAACAGTAATTCTGGACAGCATCCATCGCATTATCCAACATGTGCTACAGCAACATACATCATAGCTGAATGGATGCTATGATTGTATTACTACTGGAGTCTGTATTCCAAGGGAGAAATCTCAGCTAGGAATAAATTGTGATATAATGTTGATAAGATTTTGAAAAGGAAAAGAATTGTTCAACTTTTTTTTTTTTTTGTGTTACTTTTTCTCCCATGGGGGTCCCAGCCAGCCTCATCATCCTTGCATCCCCTGTGATCTGGCCACCATCCGACCTGCGCCGTCTCCTACTAAGGGCAACCACCAATTACACCATGACTTGCCCCCCATGGTGGGGGCGGCAGGGGTCAATCAACTCCCCTACCACAACGGATCCGCTCACGGTGGTCCCTCGGAGCAGTGCAGGACATCGCAGACTGCCATCAAGCCGCAACGGCTGGGCACTCACCCTTTTTCCGTGTTCTGTTGGAGGCAGGGCATGCAATGCTGACATGGGCTCCCTGCGCACATGTCCGCATGCAGTGCGCCCACCGGCTGCCCTGCCTACAACCCCATTCTACCAGGCCGGATGTGCCAACACCCAGCCTCCGCTAGGTGTCAGACTTACACTGGACACTGTACCCCGACCCACCCCGGGAGAGGAGAGCAGTCCATAGGAAGCTCGATCCACTCCCTCCCCTACCGAACCCCAGCAACCCGAGCTCGCTCCCGAACCCAGGTCGCTGGCATAGCGCGAGGTAAGGTGTCCAGCACCTCAACCCTCAGCACCACTAGGCCGGCGATTGTTCAACTTTTAATGATAAAAAACCTTTCCCCACACATGCACTGCTGCTTTAAAAGAATACAAAAGTGCTCCTGGTGTTATTTTCAAGTCACCTGTCAATAAATAAAAAATAATGTTTGGAGCTGGTCACAGCAACTAACACTGCTGCTAATTCTAACTTGTATTTGTGATTTTATAGTTAACTGTGGAAGAACTACAAAAGAATAATGTGTAACCTTGTATTGTTATAATTGTCTAACTATTAAAACAGTGAAAGAATCAGTTGTAACCAGCTGCAGATCAGGAGTACATTTCAAAAATAAGTATAAGTATATACTAGTATAGTAAGTAAGTTCTATGAAGAAAAAACAGGTGGCAACCCTGGTTATTAACTTAATTGCTATAAAAATTTGGAAGGAAATAATTGTAACCAGCAGAAAATTAGCAGTGAAGTGTACACCTTAAAATCCAAAACTCCTTCTCAAGCTAAGGAACAAGAGGTATTTAAAAAGACATCCATGATCCTGGCCACAGGATGTAGGACACCACGTAGATGCATAGTAGAACTGATGATACCCAAGGCGTGTACATTATGTCGCAGAAGCACGGGACATTTCCACTGAAAGCAGGTTAGGACCCCTCGGGTACTGCACCGCCACATCACCGCACCAGCACGACACCGAGTGCTATATAACAGATAAATGATGTGCACATGGAGGCAGCCGGTGATGTTTAATGGTCCTTACTCCAGCAGGACTACTGTCATTCCATTCAGGGCTTTACTGATAAACTGCCCCCAGCCACTACCACTCTCCAGGAGGGGAAGAAGGAGAAGATGGTCTATCCGTTATATCCCAGGAACTTCGCCCCGTGCTTAAGGAAACAGGTTACCATTCATAGGAGTGAGCTATGGGAAAGGTCTGAGGAATTAATGAAGCCCTCGCTTGGGTCTCCCCCTTCTCCTATCCCATAATACTTTATCCCCTTACAGTCCCTGAAACAAACCTCTGTTTCTGTCACTCACACAAGCTCCACTCTACCTGCTGCTGTATCAGGCCAGTGGAGAGAAGTGGCTCTGAATCACTCGCTACCTCCTGTCTGTCCCCATGCACCATTGTTCTAGCTGTCATAATGCACCTCAGTTCGGGAGGGGAGTTGAGAAAGGCTCACATCGACAAGTGAGGGCGAGTGGCCATGTGTGCTTGGGCACAAGGGCCAGAGGGCAGCGCAGAGAAACTGCTGCTGGCAGAAGGTAAAGGGGCTCAGGCTAGCTTTGAGAGGCTAGCATAGTCCTGTCATATGTGTTAGCTGGCAGAGGTGGCATAGCTGTCAAAAGGACAGACCATCAATATGAACAAGATGAGAAAAAAATTAAAATTGAGAGCTTTGTCTGTCAGGTTATGAAAAATAGTGACACAGCATTTGAATCATTGTTTTTATGGTTTCCAGCAAAAAATTCAATTGTATGCTGATGTAAGCCTCCTTCCAGGTATATGGAAAAGCACTTCAGCACTCGTTTACTGAGAGAGAGCAGCATAGGCTGTGCATTTACTTGACCTCCGGATCTGGGGTGACCTCCCAAGTAGCTGCAGGCAGGGTCGGCAGAAACCGGGTTAAAATGCAAAATTAAGCTTCTGGAGCTGCTTGACACAAAACGGAAGGTAAACAAATGGAGGGCAGAGTTTCAAACACCTGGATACAATTTATTTTACAGAACTGGGCTTAAATGCAAAATGAAGCTTCCAGAACTGCTTGACACACAAAACAGAAGGCACACAAATGGAGGCAGAGCGTAAAATACTTGGGTACAATTTATTTTATAGCACAATTACTTTCAGCCTGCAACAGACAGTCAAATGAAAACTGTTTAAAAGTCCAAGAAGTGGGCACAGTTAAAGGCTGCCATGACAGAAGTGCGCATGTGTGATAATGCATGCATGTGCAATAAGCTTATAGCAGTCATCTTGGGCACGGCGGTCTCTTATGTTTCACCCACAACTGCGAAAATGATGTGCAGAAACAAAATAAGTGCCCCTTTGGGGGGAGGTTGTGCAGCCGCAGAGGGAAGGGGCAGCAGAAAACCAGTGCTGTGGACATGACCACAGCATCGTGGAAGCACACAGGATAGGTATCCAGTCACCTGCTTCCACAGTCGCTTTTCTCCTCTCCTAGCAGTACGTCTGCTGGGCTCCACCCATGTAGCTGTAAAAAAGGATGAGTACAAAACCACATATAGAAACAACACTGAAAAAGAAAAGGCCTCCACTTCCTACAGGCCATAGGGAAGGGGAGGTGGGGTTAGGGGTTACCAACTGAGGCCTTATGCCCTTTATGAGTATCAACCCCAAATAGGTTACTTTAGGGGCAGGAGAAGGAGGGGTGCTAAGCGTGCAGCTGCAGTAGCAGCCCCCAAGCCAAAGCAAAAACAAAATCTCTAAAAATACTGTGTAGGTTGCCCAGACATTGTCAGTGTGTGTGTGGGGGGCTGGCTCACTACTTCCTGGAATGGTCAAAAATCACCACAGACAAGTGGGTGGGTACTAGAAGCAGTGAGTCAAGGTTTGTACCTGCAGTTCAAGAAATTACCAAACCTGCAAAAAAAAGGTTGTTCTGCATCTTAAACTCCAACAGAAACAATTCTGCTGGAGTTAGTGGTAAGTCAACTATGCTGCTAGCAAAAACAGTAGAGAAAGTCCTTGTATCACAGTGGAGTAAGGGTCTGTTTTCCAGCTACTTCCTAACCCACAAGAAAAATGGGGAGTGGCAACCCATTTTAGACCTGAAATGCCTGAACAAACACATAAAAAAAGAAAGATTCAAGATGGTGACACTGGACTCAGTGATGGTAGCCCTGCAGTCAGAGGATAGGTTAGGGTCTTTGAATCTGAAAGACGCTTACTTCCCTATCCTAATCAGACATTCACACAGACAATACCTCAGGTTTGAGTTAAGGAACCGCCAGTTTCATTTCACATCCCTTCCCTTCAGCCTCACCTCAGCACCATGGGTTTTGACAGAGTGCCTAGCTGTGGTGCCAGCACATCTGAGAAGGCAAGGGTGGAGGTTTTTCCCTACCTGGATGAATGGCTAGTCTCAGAAAAACACAGCAGGAAGAAAAGTGCTCCGTACAGATGGTAAAAAGCATCTTGGAAAACCTAGGCTTCCTGATAAACCTGTAGAAGTTACCAACAGAACCAGCACAAGTATTGGACTTCATAGACGCTGAGCTGGATACCCTGCAGGGAAAGGCTTTTCTCCAATAGGCAAGGGTACCAAGTCTGATTACCACTGCAAAATCCTTCACACTAGGCCACCCAAGGCCTGCAAGGGATTTTCTGCAACTCTTGGGACTCATGGCCTGGTCCACTGCAGCAGTACCAGGGGCCAGATTCCAGATGAGAGACATTCAGTACCACTTAAGGGACCATTGATTCCAAAGGTGAGATCCTCTGTCCAAGATAGTGTCAGTCACAGTAACATTGACAAAGGTGGTGAAAGGAAGAGCTCAACCTCAGGGAGAGCATTCCCTTCCTACAACATTCACCCACAAGCATTATTACAACAGACACCTTACTCCGAGGCTGGGTTGCTCACCTGGAGGATCTCACCTGTAAGTGACACTTAGAGCCAGGGCTGTAGCTAGGAATTTTGGGGCCCCTGACAAGCAGTTTGCTTAGGGCCCCTGTATCTCTAACCAACCAAGCTGGGGGTCTGGGGACCTGCCAGGTCCCCAGAAGCTCTGGGGTTTTTGATGCTCTGTGGTGAGTTTTGGGGCTTTTATTTAAGCTAAAAACAAGATTTTGTGAAACTTACCCTAACCCATAATCCATGCAACAAAGTAGGGAAAAAAGGGCAGACTGGATGGGCTTATTGGTCCTTATCTGCCATCAGACTATATGGTTCTATGACTGACATGTGGACATTAGCAAGGAGAAATTTAACAGACATTTGAAAAGTATTTTTTTTCTCTGAAAAGTGGCTGAAAATAGAGAACAGACTGTAGAAGAAGGTGGGGTCTATGAATGATTTCAAGACTGGATTTAGGACTTGTAGCACCTAAAGGAGGAGGGGAGTAAGGAAGTACACAGTGAAGGGAGGTCAATTAGGGGGATTGAGGGACAACACCCTTTTTGACAGTAGGCTATGGTGGAATAGGTAGGGAAACTGGGCTGGGCCGGATGGGCCTTGAATCTTTTTCTGTAGTCAGTTTCTGTTTCTATTTACATTTTTTTATTTAAAGCACTGCCCGGATCTGCAGCCCCTCAAATCGTCTTCAAATAAAATAGTACAGGATTATAGCAAATTAGCAATTTCTTGTTTACCTGGCTAGAATTGGGATGCTGAGTAGAGTGAAGATTGGCGAACACAGAAATCGAGTCTTTCTCAATGACGAGCTGCAGCAGAGCCAATGGTAGACTGATGACCACTGCACTGCGTGACTGTTCTCTGCGAGCCCCTCACATCACCAAGTCTCAAGCCCGCATGAGATGTCCATGTCCATAAGAACAGGCAAGAGGATCACTGTCACTCACTGACTGCCTCTTGTACTTCAGCAGAGGTGACTACTTTCCTTGTGTGCCTACGGTGCCCTTGTCATCTAAATATGCTGCTACGTGGGTGGTAGCTAGATTTTTTTTAAATGTTATTTTTCAGGTGAGGGCCATGAACCATCTACAGCCCAACAACAGTCAGCAGCACGTGCTAAGTGCTCTAGAGATGCTGCTCCTTTTGAATGCGCCACGTCACTCGAAAGTGACATTCTTACATAAATTCCTCCCATCCCTGGGGCCCGACAACTAGGAAAATTACTCAGCCTGGCAGCCAAAAATAAAAATGAAAAAAAAACAACAAGCAGATCAGCACAGGTGGGCCCCCCCAGAGCTCAGGACCCAGGAAAAAATTCCCAGTTTTCCTCCTATAATGGCAGCCCGGCCTAGAGCACATAGTAGACCCAGGAACATATCAGCCTTCTGGAGCACAGGGCAGTGTTCCTAGCAGTGCACGCTTTCTCCTCCCAGATACAGGGTCAGTCTGTTTAAATCTGAACAGACAACACCACAACAATGTAATACATAAAGGTACACTGTCACTACAGTGACACCGGTACAATGAACCCCACGCAGCGAAACCCCCCAGCTTGCCTATATTGGCAGTGACAGGGGTTTTGTGTCCAGACACTGTAGGGCGACGTGGGGTGAATATGTAACTCCACTGTCTGTGCAACATGGAGTTAAATATCTTTAGTAGGAGGATGCAGGGGGCACCACCCTCCGCATTGTGCATCGCAGTCGTGCCGGTCAGTTCATGGTCGTGTCGCATTTGGGGGTGTCGATGGGTTTCTGCCAAGGTCAAGGACATCGGTGTTTTTGTTGTCACACTGGCATCGTAGATCCATATGTAAACAAGCAGGGAGGAACAAGATCCTCAAGGCTATGCACAGAAGCCATGAAGATCTGGAATCTAGCCTATTCCTTTTTTTTTTTTTATATTCAAGTTTATTGCATATTTGGCACTTATACATGTCCATTACAACTCATTGCTCTACGTTACACAGTGCAAGAGGATAGACATAGTACATGGTCAGGATTTCTCACCCCCGCTCCCTTTATTTTTTATTTATTTATTTTTTCTTCTTCCAGCGCTGCTTACAATTCAATCACATTTCTTATACACTTTACATAATTCATCGTCTCAACTGAGGCTTGACCAGGTCAAACATGGCTTTTTATCCAGCTATTTCCTCCGCCTCCCTTTTTCTCTTTTCCCCCTTTTCCCTCACTCTAGTCCTTTTCTTTATTCTCCATCTCCATAAACCATGGGGTCCATCTTTCCACCCAAGCCTGCCCCCTCATATTTATTCTATATGTCACCTCTTCCATGTCCTTGATTTCATCTACTATTGATTCCCAATCTTGGTTCGCTGGAGGGGTAGCGGTGAACCACTTTCTGGTCACGCCTTTATGGGCTGCCCCCAACAATATATTCCATAGATAGATTTGACTTGTTCCTCTTATTTCTTCCGGTAATACTCCTAAGATCAGGTTTGTCGGCAAATATGATTGTATATGAAGAATCTTTCTTATCCTCGCTTCTACCTCCTTCCAATATTGTGTAAGGACCCGCATGACCAGAACATATGGAGATAGTTTGCTTTATCAACACCACAGCCCCTCCAGCAAGACCCTGTACAAGTTTTGTCCCATTTACTTTGTGTTTCTGGAGTACAAAATATCTTACTCGGACCTTCCATTCGTATTCTCTCCAGTAGGGAGAGGCGGCAGCGGAGGGCCCTGCCAGCGCAGTTGTCCATGCCCTTTCCTCCAGTTGTTCCCCATCTCTTTCTCCCATCTGTTCTTAATGTGTGTAGTTTGATCTTTCACCTCGATCCTCAGAGCTCCATATATGGCCGAAATAAGGCCCTTTACTCTTGTAAGATTCAGTATGTCTACTATGGTGTCCCTTAACTTCATTGTTTGGACTAAGTTTGTATAGTTGTTTTGTAAGGTGTGTATATACGATCTTATTTGGAGATACCTGAAGTAGTCTGATTGTCTTAGTGTAAATTCCTCTTTAATCTGTGCAAATTCCATAACCGTATCTCCCTTAAGAAACTGACTTAGAGAGCACAGTCCGAATTTTCCCCAATTCCTAAAGGTGAGGTCCTGTCTAGCTTAGCCTATTCCTTTGATGTGGAATTATCCACAGTACACCTACCAAGAAAAGACAAAGTTCTGGCAGACTCACTAAGCAGAATCATCCAGGGAAACCATGAGTGGATGCTAAATCACCAGGTGCTGGCATCAGTGTTCAGGATATGAGGTACACCAGGAATAGATCTGTTTGCTTCCTGGGAGAACAACCAGCTCACACAATTCTGTTGCAGGCCCCAACAATGGGGACAGATCCAAAGGATGCCCTGGTCCTGGACAAGGAAATTCTTGTATGCCTTCCCTCCATTCCCACTACTGCACAGAGTGCTCATAAAGCTCAGGAGGGAGCCAGCAACAATGATTTTGATAGCACCAGACTGGGCCAGACAGGCCTGGTACTCCATGCTCCTGATCTTGTCCAGCAGGGTTCCAACCAACCTGCCAATGAGATACAACTTGCTGAGCCTGTCTCTGAGCAGGGGAACACTTTCAGATGTCAGAACCCCATGTCTGAGGGCATGGTTCTTGAGGAGCTAAAATTCTGTAGCCTAAATTTATCACAGGAAGTGATGAGTGTGGAAAGTTTTGAGAAATCCAGTACAAGTGTAAGCCCCCTTCGGGGAGCTTATGGTAGGAGTTTATTTTAATGTTGCTGTCTGCTTCTTGGTCCTGCCTGCTGGCAGGTGGAGCTTGGTTGGACAGCATAAATTTGGAGGTTTGGTGCCATGGGGTGGGGGGCAGGAATAGGATTCAGTGAGGTAGAGGGTTCCTGGGCCAGGTGCGGAGTGCAATCATTTGGGGCCATAGGTTCAGGGCCGTGGTGGGGCGAATGTGACTCTGGTCTGCCTCCCCTCTGTCTCTCAGTAAGGCAGTGGAGTAGTCCAGTTGGTATGGGGGTTTCTCATCATGAGATGGGACCAGGGTGCAGCAGAGAGTTTATGTGGCCTACCTAGTGAACCTTGGCACCAGGGTAGGTTGTAGAGTGAGCCCCTGTAGAAACTGGCTGGTTGCAACAGTGGGGCACCTCATGGTGGTAAAAGCTCATGGAGTGGGGAGCAGTGGTGGCAATCTGCTCCTGATATCCCCGTTTGTCTGTGTTCAGCCATGGAAGTGTCTGGGGAACTGGTCCCAGAATGTGCAAAGGAGGTTGGAGTTGTAGAGAACCACACCATGGGGCTGGCCACCCCAGTGACGAGAGAGGGTTTGGAGATGCTCATGGCCTGGGCAGTTTAACCACCTTGCACATTTGGGAAGAGGGTTCAGTGAGAGTGGCAAGATTGAGGTGGTGCAGCAGTTTGTTTTCCGCCCTGGTTGTGTGTTGCTGCTACCACCATCTTAAGGAGCATAAAGCACCTAGACCAGATGGCATAACCGCTGAAGTTTTTCTTTGCTCACCAGCTATTTGGTGTAGGTTTCTTACTATTTATTATAATGAATGTATTCATTTGAATGCTCTGCCAGATTCATGGAAAAGAGCTACCATCATCCCCATTCATAAAAAGGGTAGTACAAGAGATACCATCATATATATACCAATTAGCCTACTGGATGTCAACTCAAAAACATTTTCTATAATTATTCTATAAAGATTAAAACTGGAAGTAGAGAAAACAGGGGGTTGGCTGATTATCAGGCTGGATTTAGACCCCACTTTTCTACAATAGATAATATCTATATACTACAATATGTAATAGAAAAATACATAAAAATAAGGCAATAAAACCTATACATCCTTTTTATAGATTATTCTTCAGCCTTTGAATTTATATCAACAGAAATTCTATGAGTAGCATTACTTGACAGCGGTATAGATCAGAACTTGGTGCTGATAATTTCACAACTTTACTCAAATAACTGGGCCAACATAAGGCTAGGAAACAATGGTAAAATATCAGTCCCATTTAAAATTAATAGAGGTGTAAGACAAGGTTGTGTCTTGGAGCCATTACTATTCTCATTGTGTATTGACAAGATGCTAAAAGATAGCGTAAAGGAACTTACCAAAAATAAAATCTTATAATTGTCCACTACTCGCATATGTAGACGATATAGTGTTATTTTCGTTAACAAAAGCAGGCTTACAAAGAAACATTAACTTTATATTAGAAAAATCACGGGGAGGGGACCACTAGACTACCAGGTTAATATTTATTTTTATAACAGCCCACGATCGGGCATACGAGGAGGGGACCACTAGACCACCAGGTTAATATTTATTTGTACAACAGCCTCGAACGGGCATATGGGGAGGAGACCACTAGACCACCAAGTTAATGTTTATTTTTACAACAGCCCATGATCGGGCATACGGATGGGGAGGGGGTTGCAATAGCCCACCTGGGACCCAACCCCCGACAGCTGCTAGACAGGGCGCCAGGCGCAATGTACCAGGACACCCTGTGCAACACATGCAAATGGGGCCATAATGACATGCAATGGCCCCATTTGCGCCATGATTATATTATGGCTCCATTTGCATGCCCTCTTCTGAATATCACGGGTGATGTGCCCAGTGCAACTACAGGTGCGCTGGAGCAGTCACGGTCCTCCCTGTCTGGGGAATGCACCGGCGCATTCTACTTGCACCATGCGCATTCTGTGCCATATTCACCGGTGATGCGCCATGGCACATCACCTTTGAATATCTCCCTGTCTTTGCCCCAATGTATCTCAGATGCACTGCGCCCCCACTTGCGCCAGTGCCCGGAGCAGTCTGAGTAGCCTACCCTCTGTGTGTGTTTTTTCTCATAGGGTAGGATGTTTTGGAATATTTAAAATGTGCATGTAATTTATATTAAGTTATGTCTGATTTTGCCATGTTTTCTGATCCATATGTACTGACATTCTATGTTTTATACTGTTCTGTTGTAAGGCTTTTCAGTCACACAAATAGTTTTTTGATGACAATGATGTCAAGGAGCTTAACCTGGCTCCATTGGACAAGAAGCAAAAGTCTGTGCCGTGGAGATCCTTGTGATCTGCACTGTTAAGGGCTCTGTGCCCATGATGTCTGAGCTGTTTGCCTGTTGTTGGTTTTCCCTCAATGCTCCATGGAGTGGGATTAATTCTGAATTAAATTGCTAATTTTTTCCTCTTTAACCTGGCCTTGACAGTGGCTTTATTTCAAAGCGATGTAACCAGTTTGCCCCTCCCCGTGCCCCTGTAGCGAGTTTGAAGGCTGCCTCTGCTGCAGTTCTGCTGTCAACAGAACCTGCTTGTCACAACCCAGGTAATAAGTTTTTTTTGTATCCTTGGACCGGATTTCTGTGCTGTATGTGCCACCTCCCCCAAGATTACCACCTGCATACCCCTACACACCGGGGAGGAGGGCTACACAAGGAAAACATATCCCTCAAAATGGAAGATGTTTTCATTCTAGTGTGCTCCCTGAAAGATAAATCCTGTGCAGGCAGGTTTGCCTATAGTCTTATATTACCTAGTACATCTTTAGTCCATAGGCCTGATACCCTCAACCCTCAAGGTGCATTTAGCAGGACTTTCAGCTTACACATCAGCTGACAAAACTAAGTCTTTGACCTCACAGCCTGTTTTCTAAAGGTTATTTAAAGGCCTTGGTCATGTATACCTCCAGTGAGGGACCCTGTTTCTTCCTGGGATCTTAATGTGTGCATTGCTCAGCTGATGGAAGCATTTATGAGCCTATGACTACTGCTGACCTAAAGTATGTTAAATGGAAAGCAATATTCATAGTTGCTATTACATTTGCTAGGAGGATAGGTGAACTACAAGCCCTCTGCATGGATTCAGACTACATAATCATCCATAGGTAGTCCTCCGGGCTAATAGGAAATTCATCCAAAGATGGTGTCAGAATTCTGCCTGAGCCAGTAAACTACACCTCCTGTGCTGTTCATTGATCATTCTGGTACAGGTAACAAAAACGCCACTGCCTGGATGTAAAAAGGGCACTAAGCTACTACTTGGACTGCACAAGGCATGTCAGTTTAAATAGCACTCAACTTTATATCACCTACGGTGAAGTACGAAAGGGTAAACCAACAAATAGGAGAACTGTTTCTTGTTGGATAGTCTCCTGCATAAAATTCTGTTACAAAAAAGCTGGCAAGATACCCCTCCCCCAAAGGTCTATTGGCACACTCCACAAGGGGCACGTCTGCTTCTGTAGCTACAGCAAGGGTCATACCCCTTCAAGAAATCTATAAAACTGCTACCTGTAAGACAGTACCTTCACAAAACACTACCATCTGGGCATATTGTCCAGAAGGGTTGGTGGTTTTGGCACTGCTGTCTTGTAGAACCTTTTTACAAAATAAGTTCTGGACCAAGTCTCACAAGATACTGCTCTGGAGTCTGCTATTATGAAGCCCTGCTGATGAATTCCTGGGGTTAGAAGAAAACAATTGCTCACCGTAGTAATATTTTCTTCTTAAGGGATCCCTCTGTAAGCTTTACAATCCCTTATGCTGACTCCCCTTCTATAACCTGAAAATAAGTTTATACAAGAATCAGTTCTGGTTAAGTTGCTTGAGCATTATGTATTGCAGTTCCTTTCCAACTGTTTATTAGTGGTCAGTTTACAACAAGTTTTTCTCCATAAGTTTTGTTGTCTGCCTAATTTGTTTAATGTTTTTCAAAACTTAAAAATGTTTCAAAAATGTTGGTAGCCATGTAGCTAGTTCTACTGATCATAGCTCCCCCTAGCTTTAGAAGCAAATCTGATGTTAGCCTGTTGGGGGGAGCATGACCACACTGCAGAGTTTGAACTTAGCTCTAATTCTAAAGTTCTAAAATTAGCATAAATTCTATCTCTCAGGCAACTCAAGCCAGTGGACTGATTGCTATTGTAAAGCTTACTGATGGATCCCTTAAGAGGAAACAACATTACTACACCAGTTGTTTCTTCTTGGTGGTTCTTCATTAACATTATTAACATGCAAAGTTTTTCTATATCACTTGGTTTCCTTCCCCTCACTTTTTATCCTCTGTGCTCAGCATGTATTGTCTCAAGTCACATCACATCATTTTTTAGTTGACAGGCATGCAGTCTGCCTTAGAAACAAATAAGTCATGCTCTGGTTAAAAGATCTGCTGAAATGGCTTTATTCTAATGTGGGATCACATTCAAGGTCTTCCTTCCACAAGTATGGTGGTGAACCTCCTGTGTTACACCTAGATTTGTAAGTGCTCACAGCTGCAATATAAACTCTGCTGTTTTATATAATTTTAAATTTTTTATACAATCTGGCATCACTTTTAATTTTTCATTTACTTTTTAATCAAGCTTCCTCTTCCTCCTTCTCTGCCTCCACCAGTAGCACTCCCCCAATCCTTTCACCTACCTTTTTTGTGAACTTACACATACACACCACTTACCTTGTACAAACTAGTGGTGAGTAGAGAGTCACATTGGTAGTGTGTGGGTCTGCGGGGGAGCTGATTTCAATCTCAATGGACTGAAGGCATTTTCCTGTTAATTCCCCAGAAGCACCAACCATGCACTGATGCACATGTACTGCACTACGTGTGGTCATTCCCGCTTCTGGGGGTCCATCTCCCCTTGCTGTGGGTCCCAACTGGGACACCACCTAGGCTCTGCAAGGTGTTGATTGTGTATTGGAGCACAAGATCCACCTGCCCAAAGGAGAATCAAACATACTAGGGCTGCATACACACTGGTCCACAGTGGGTGCACTCAGAAACAAGCATTTGTCAATGCTGAATGTTGTCGTGCTGGCATTAGCTTTGGTAGTGCAGTGCAGGAAAACATTTTGGGCAGGATGTGAAAAATGACAGCTGTACAGTTCATAAGGAGGTATAAAAAAATGCCAGTGTTGAAAATGTGGCATGTAAATATAGCAAATTTGCGAAGTTACAAGGGTGCGTGGGAAATATGCAATGCACGCTTGGAACACAGTCATTTTATGGGCGTTCAGCACCAAATTTTCAACATAGGTATTTTAGCACCTCTGCTCATGTACAGTGTCACTGTTATTTCCTCAAACTGTCCCAAGAAGTGATTTCGCACAGAGGCCATGCTATTCTGCGCCGGAAGTGCAAAAACACAGTTTGGGCAGGATATGTGAAATGACAGCTGTACTGTTCATCAAGAGGTATGGAAAAATGCCAATGGTGAAAATCCAGAGTGAAAGTATCACAAATGCATGACAGTACGAGCGTGCATGCAATCTGCCAACGCACGCTCGTAACACAGTCATTTTATGGAGTATCATTACCAAATTGTCAACATAGGCATTTTAGGACCTCTGCTCATGAACTGTGTCACTGTCATTTTCATAATCTGGCCCGAACACTGATTTCCCACAGCGACTGCGCTATTGTGCTCCGGAAGTGCAGAAACACATTTTGGGCAGGATGTGGAAAATGACAGCTGTACTGTTCACAAGGAGCTGTACAAAATGACAATGTTGAAAATCTGGCGTAAAAATATTGCAAATTTGCAAAGTTACGAGCCTGCGTAGCAACTGCACAACACACACTCCTAAAACAGGCATTTGTTGGATTTTTTCCACCAAATTTGGAACATAGGCTTTTTGAGAGGTCACCTCATGAACACTGGCACTGTCATTTCGTTAATGGGTCCTGAAAGGTGATTCCATGCAGTGACTGCGAAATCACCTTTCGAGGCTGATTCACACCACGACAGTGATAGAATTCATGAGGAGGGGTCCCAAAAACCGCATGTTGAAAATTTGGTGCCAAAATTCCAAAAAATGCCTGAGATATGCAGCAAAGATGAAAAAACCCTATTCATTCCATTATACAACTTACCGGCATTTCCTCAGTTCGCGGTCGGCTTTGAAGAGTGCAGGCGTGTTCCAGTCCACGAAGATCGTTCGCGGACTCGGAGGTAAGTATGGGGTGAGGGATGAGAAATTAATTGGGGAGGCAGGGTGCACAGTGGGTGTGTGCAGGTGGGGGCACAGACTACGAGGACCGTTTTATGTTACAGGAAGAAAAAAAAACTAACATCGCGGGACAGTTTTTCTTTTCAGGGGACTTAACGCGATGGGGTGGGCTCCAACATGCCACCTAACTGTTTTGGGAGGGGTTGCTGCAGCCGGCCAGGGGGATTGGGCACCTCGTCGGCGAACAACAGAAGTGGGTATACCAACAGTGATTGGGCACCCCCATTAGGAACGCCTAATGAAAGCGGAGGGAGGCAAGAGCCAAGGGGATTGGGCACCCACCTCATCATATAAGAAATGGGGGCTGCTTTATGCCGACGGGGAGTGGGCTCCCCGTCAGCAAATTTGTGCAGCCACAGTAAGCTGGCAGGGGGATTGGGCACCCCCAAAGTCGGCCGTTGGGCGGCCGCCCACCCGCCCGCCATGCTGCTGATGTGGTGAGCTGGTAGGAAGGGTCCACTGCGTTGGATAAGCTTTGCTTGGATTGCAGCGGACCTTTCCTTAGATGTGCTTACCACATTAGCATGCATGGTGTGGTGCCAGCATGCAGGCTGATTGGGGAATGAGGGAACGCACCTACTGATGCGTGCCCTGCATTCGCCCAACAGTGGCCATTCCTCCAAATCCCCACTGCCGCAAGATCTTGGCTGCGCAAGCACGCCAACATAAAAAACACCAAGCAAACGCAGAAAAAAAGAGGCACTCTAGATACAAAATGTCATGTGTGGCAAAAAGTTTATTTTACATAATGGCTCTCAACAATTGAAACAGTAGCTCTAACCCCAGCGTCCACTTCTCTCTTTTCATGCATGACTTCTTGTACCTGGGGTGCCTCCCTTTTTGTGTGTTTGCCCAAAAGAGGAGAGCTGTCAGATGGACATGTGATCCCCCTTCCCTGGCCAGCTCTCTGACATCCCTAGCTCATTCTCAAATGTGGGGAATCACTAGTGGGAGCTTTACCACTGCACCGGCAGGCCTGCCCACATCAGTCACTTTAAGGCACATGCAGCTGGTAGCTTTAAATAATAGTCAGTTATCTACCACTGCTCCCTCTCCCTGAGGAAATGGCAGAGCACAGCAATTACTGTGATATTCGGTCAGTCTGTTTATTTTATTTGAAAATTGGTTATTGGGAAAGGCACACTGAGCCAAGGCTCATTTCCAGGTGTGACCTGTGGAAAGTGAAAGGGGGTGCAATCAATCAAACACAGAAGTATAGCCACCTTATAGAAAAAGAAAGTGGAAACAGTGATAGTGCAGCATAGTACAAGTGCAAATAGCAATGACGGGTGGTACAGTCAGGAGCTATGAGCATCACCACAGCCCTGTGTGAAAAGGTAACAGCAGGTTGAACATTTGTACCTGTACTACCATCCAATAAGATTTTCAGTTCTTAAGTCATTACACTGGAGCCAGCCTAAATGAATACTTGACAATCCTGTTAAATGAATACTTTACTGTGCACAGATTTGTTCGTCCCTTTAGGTATGGGAGACCCTCAGATATAAAACAAGTTAGCGCCTGCTATCAGAGCAAGGAGGTAGCTGACCGAGGCAACTAGAAAAGGTCTTCTGGAACATTTCAATCAGAAGTCTAAGGGTTATCATAAGATTAGTATAGGTATGAGGTTTAGTGGGGTGCAAGTCAGTTACAGGGATTGTGGGGTGCTCTTCTGCATGTTTATGCTCAGGAGGAGGGGGCACTGCCCCTCTGCAGGACCTTTGCAGAGCTCCATGATCAGCTGGTGGCAGCGAGAGAAGAGATATCTCTCCTGCGGCACCACCTCAACTGGAGCCCACAGCCGGCAACCCCACTTCCCTAGAGGCCCACTGGTCCAGTGGGGTGGAGAGTATTGGGGAGGGGAAAGGGGTGGGTGGCAGGAGTTGCCACAAGGAGGTCAACCAATTCCACGCTATTCTGACAGCAAATCGCTTTGCACCACTAAAGGAGACTCAGGTACCTAACTCCACCGGGGGGGAGGGGCCGTTTCTCGAGTTAAGTAAAAGCCTTTGATACAGCGGACCATGACCTTCTGTTAGTTAAACTTAGGGAGCATGGTCTAAGTAACTGTACTGTAGACTGGTTCTCTAGCGACCTCTCAGGAAGATTTCAATGCATCAAAGCAGGCAGGCTCCTTTCCTCTCCCTTGTCGTTTGTAAGAGGTGATCTACAGGGATTCATATTAGTCCCTCTTCTATTTTCTATCTACATCAACATTCTAAGTGACAATATATATAAAGCCAAATTGCATTTCTTTGCAGACAACACCATCCTTTACCAATCAAAACCTTCTCTATCAGATGTTTGCACTGACTTACAATCACACTTTCATATACTTTCGGATACGAGAGTGCCTGACCGTCAAAGTTTCAAAACAGAGTTAAAGACTTATCTTTTTGGTTTGGCCTATCCTGATGCTTAATTAACTTTATTTAAAGATCATGTGGATTTTATAAGTTTTAAATGTCACATTATTATATTGTTATATTGTGGTATGTGCTGTATATGTTATATTTATTGCACAAGTGCCTTGGTTTATACAAAGTCGTTTTAAACAAATAAAAAGTTTGCTTTGCTTTATCAATTATAACTCAACCTTTTACAGTCTAAACTGCTGCTAAATGCCAAAAAAATAAAGGTAATGTTTTTCTTACCCGCTAACTGTTCAGCCTCCTTGCTAAATCTTGGTCCTGTCACATACATTAGAACCCTGATGGGAGATACCCTTGAGGTAGTGGATAAGTTCAGATACCTAGGCCTTGCTTAGACAACAACCTCTCCATCACCGCACACCTCAAAGCCCTCTCTAAAAAGTTCAAAACTAGGCTGGGCTTTTTTTATAAGAACAAATCCCTTTTCCCCATTAACATCAGGAAGAAGCTAGTTCAAGCCACCTTCCTTCCCCTTATTGACTATGCCGGCATTATATAAAGTTGCTGTACAGCCTCTAACCTGCAGAACTTAGATGTCCTTTTTCACTGTGCAATTTGTTTTATACTGAATGCACCATCCAGAACTCCCCAATGCGCCCTTTTTTCTGTGGTGTGCTGGTCGTCCCTCTCCACCAGAAGAATGAATCATAGCTGCACTTGTGCATATAAAATGCTTCTGAACAAACTCTGTCCATACTGTATATATCTCATCACTATATCATTGTTCCTCTAGCTGCTACTCACTCAGGAAAAATTCTTTTATCTTGCTAGATGTACCTAAGTTTCGCCCCCTTTTCAATAAAGTTGCCATCAGCTACACCTTTCCCACAGTCTGGAACAAACTCTAAACCTCCCTTACACTTTCTGAACTAGTCTCTTTCAATATACTTAAATTCAAGATCATTAAATGTATTACAGATGTCTGCAATTGCAATACTAGTTAAGTTAACATGTCATTTTAAGCCATACAAATTTAACCCTGCAATAAGCTCTTTCTGTTTCGCCACATCAATTATAATTTATCCTTTGAATTGCCGAATTGCCATTATTGTTATTACACCACTGTTTGCTTCATTTTATGTAACTTCTTTTTAATTGTATATTTGCAGTTCATGAACCTTGCTTTGTCCTTCTCCACATTGCCACTGAATCTTGTTACATTGTTGTGTCCTTAGCAGGACCCTCTTGTAAATGAGCTTGCTCAAGTGGAGTTTTCCTGGTGAAATGAACTTGAACTTGAGACTCTGGGCTTGATTTTGAAAGGGGGTTTTGAGCGGTGCAAGCTGCGGCAAACAGCAGCTTGTGCCAAAGCCCGGTGTGCAAGGGACCCTGCACCAGATTCTGGTACAGGAGGAGTCTCGACACCTATGTCTCCATACTTGCAGCAACCCCTCCCATGTGACAAACACAGGGTGCACAAGAGATGTTTGCCACAGGTTCCTGCAGCAAAGTCAATCCGCAATCCCCAGATCACATAAAGAAAACACCTTCCCTGATGTTCTAGTGGCCCCCCTCCCTGATCCCCAATGTCACCCCTTACATCAATATTTAATAAACTCCCTTTCCTGGTAGTCTAGTGGCCCCCCAACCCAGCAGGTAGTGCCCACCACCCAGCTGACCACCCAATCCCGCCACAGCCGGCAACAGCGTGTACAGCAGCATGTACACATTACAGTCTGTGCTCAGTAACGGTTTAGTCGGTGGCCGGTTGCGAAGGTGAGAATTGGACTGTGCTGGTCACCAGCTGTGTTTCAGGATGAGGAAGCAGGTTTGTGGCACTACCTGCTGGGGTGGAGGGGTGTGGAGGGCAGTGGACCACCAGGAAAGGAGGTTTGTTATTTTATTCTTGTCCAGCTTCTTCTCCCCCCCAAGGAAGGTTCTGGTCCCCTGCTCTGCTCGCCACTGTCCCATCCCCAGGCTTGTTCCCCTCCCAGTAAACAAAGGTCTCTAGCCCTGGCTTGCCCCCCATGGTGGGGTTGCAGGAGCAGGCCTCCCCAGTGGACCACTGTCTGAACAGGAGTGGTGGCAGAAGCGGGGACCATTATTAGTGGCTGACATTTTTTTTTGCTGCTATTTTCCCTGGGGGTGGGGACATGCAATGACACCAGCATCCGGCATGCCCCCCTGATGTGTGGTGCTGGCTGCGGCAGTACCCCCAGCTTCCGCCAGAGGTCTGAATTGCACTGGACACTCTCCCCCCCTCCCTCCAGACAAGGAGAGCAGCCCCTGAGATGCTCAATCCTTCTCTCTCCCCCCCGGCTGGCCTTCAGACTCCTGGGTCTGTCCCCAAACCCAAGATGTCAGCGCCTCAGATAGATGCCTTGCTGCTGCACTGGTGGGCTGGACAGGAAAGAGAGATTTAATAAATATTAATGTAAGGGGCAACTTCAAGGATTGGGGAGGTGGGGCCACTAGACCACCGGGAAAGGGAGTTTATTAAATATTAATTTAAGGGGCAACTTCAAGGATTGGGGAGGTGGGGCCACTAGACCACCAGGAAATGAGTTTATTAAATATTAATGTAAGGGGCAACTTCAAGGATTGGGGAGGTGGGGCCACTAGACCACCAGGAAGGGAGTTTATTAAATATTAATGTAAGGGGCAACTTCAAGGATTGGGGAGGTGGGGCCACTAGACCACCAGGAAGGAGTTTATTAAATATTAATGTGAGGGCAACTTCAAGGATTGGGAGGTGGAGCCACTAGACCACCAGGAAAGGGAGTTTATTAAATATTAATGTAAGGGGCAACTTCAAGGATTGGGGAGGTGGGGCCACTAGACCACCAGGAAGGGAGTTTATTAAATATTAATGTAAGGGGCAACTTCAAGGATTGGGGAGGTGGGGCCACTAGACCACCAGGAAAGGGAGTTTATTAAATATTAATGTACAGGGCAACATCAGGGATTAGGGAGGGGGACAACTGGACCACCAAGAAAGGGAGTTTATTAAATATTAATATACGCTTCAACATTGGGAATCAGGGAGGGGTGCCACTAGATTAGCAGGAAGGGAGTTTAATAAATATTAATGCATGGGCAACATTGGGGAGGGGGGCCACTAGACCACCAGGAAAGGGAGTTTATTAAACATTAATGTACGGGGCAACATCGGGGATTGGGGAGGGATGCTACTAGATAACCAGGAAAGGGAGTTTATTAAATATTAATATACGCAGCAACATTGGGAATCAGGGAGGGGTGCCACTAGATTAGCAGGAAGGGAGTTTAATAAATATTAATGTATGGGCAACATTGGGGAGGGGGGCCACTAGACCACCAGGAAAGGGAGTTTATTAAACATTAATGTACGGGGCAACATCGGGGATTGGGGAGGGATGCTACTAGACAACCAGGAAAGGGAGTTTATTAAATATTAATGTACAGTGCAACATCAGGGATTAGGGAGGGGGACAACTAGACCACCAGGAAAGGGAGTTTATTAAATATTAATGTACGGGGCAACATTGGGGATCAGGGAGGGGTGCCACTAGACCAGCAGGAAGGGAGTTTAGTAAATATTAATCTATGGGCAACATTGGGGAGGGGGACCAGGGGCAACATCGGGGATCGGAGAGGGATGCCACTAGACCACCAGGCAAGGGAGTTTATTAAATATTAACGTACGGGGAGACATCAGGGATTGGGAAGGGGGAACTGCAGAACATCTACTTCTATTGCTGTGTGTAACATTGGTAACCGGGAAATGCACACTGAGCAGGACAGTAACAGGGTGCCGCAAGGTGGTACACTCTCCCAGAGGGATATGTCTAAGTACCCTTAGAATTTGTCCCTCTGTGAGAGTTCTGTGAATCCCACATTCAGGGATAAGGCAGCTTGCACCTGCCACATGCTTCCTAGCACCATGTCACAACCCATTCTTGGGCGCACCAGCAGCGCAAGCCCCGTTTGGAGCAGGCAGCCTGTGGTTGATGCAGGCTGTCTTTGTGAATAGCGCAGGTGGCAGTTTTTGACACAAGGTGCCACTTCCACCATTTATGTTTGGTGCAGACACCTTACGTCAATCACAGGGCTTTAAGAAATGAGCCCTCTGGATCAGTCAGGGGAAGTGGGATCTGGTGGCAGTCAGGGATAAGAGTAAGAAGGCAACTAGGAGAATATTAGTGGTTGGGGAGACTTTGAACAGGGGAGTAGAGAGGGTGCTAGGTGGGGAGGAGTGGTGTGGGATGGTCAGGTTCCATCCTGGGACATCAGTCATCTGGGACACAGACAGAATAGGGAAGATCAATCAATCAGTACTTTATTTATAAAAAGGCACCTTTCTAAAAACCAAGGTACCTGTACACCACATAATAAAACAGTATTAATAAAACAATAAATTAACCACACTAATAAGATATCATTATATTCTTGTTTAAAAAGATATGTTTTAAGTGCTCCCTTAAAAGTTTAGACGGTCAGGCAATCTCGTACCTGACGAGGTAGAGAATTCCACAGGGTCGGGGCCACAAAACTAAAAGATCTGGCCCCAGAAGTCTTCAAATGAACCCTCGGAATCTCTGGCAATCCCTCATCAGTGGATCGGAGAGAGCGGGGGGACAGTAGGGATGAAGGAGATTTTTCAGTTAGCTAGGTCCCTGATCATGTAGGGCCTTATAGGTCAGCAAACTGACCTTGAAGGTGATACGCCAGCATATTGGCAGCCAGTGCAGTTCGCGAAGCACAGGCATTATATGACTGGTCCTAGAAGAACCTGCCAATAGCCTGGCTGCCACCTTCTGCACTAGCTGCAAGCGGCGAATGTCAACCCCCGGTAGCCCAAGATACAGGGAATTGCAGTAGTCAAGACGGGAGGTAACCAAAGCATGGACCAAAGTAGAAAGATCAGCAGGAGGAACCAGGTGCTTCACCTGGGCAATGTTCCTCAAATGGTAAAAAGAGGCTTTGACAACTGCCAACACCTGTGATTTAAGTGTCAAACAGCTGTCAAAAACAACGCCCAGATTTCGCACCTGATCTGAGGTAGTTAGCTGGACACCCTCAAGCCATAAGTCTGAGGGAGATCCAACCAACAGACCTGCCTCCCGGTGACCTGGGTCCACGACCAGCACCTCAGTTTTTCTTGGGTTCAACTGCAGCCAGCTCACATTCATCCAGTCCTGGATTTCGGCAAGACAGTTATTAAAGACCGAGAAAATGGCATTTTGGCCAAGTACAAAGGACATGTACAATTGAGTATCATCTGCATAGCAGTGAAAACTCAGACCGTACCGCCTAATTATTGATCCCAATGGTAGCATGTACACAGCAAACAGCATGGGTGCCAAAATGGAGCCCTGTGGTACCCCACAGGATAGGGGGAATGATGTCGAGGAAAAAATCCCAGACACCACCCTCTGAGTCCTACCCTCGAGGAAAGATCAAAACCAGCTGAGGATTGTACCAGACAGTCCACAGATAAACCGCAGGCGTTCCAACAGCACACCATGGTCCACCGTGTCAAATGCCACAGAGAGATCAAGAAGGACCAAGGTAGAACAGGTCCTTCGATCTCTCGCTATCAGGAGATCATTTAGTACCCGAACCAGAGCCGTCTCAGTGCTATGTCTCTTCCTAAATCCGGACTGGAGAGAATCATAGACATCGTGGCTGGTTAAATGATCATCCAACTGCGTCGCAACCACCTTCTCAATAACCTTTCCCACAAAGGGTAGGTTAGAGACGGGTCTATAATTAGCCAGACAGTCCGGGTCCAGGGAGGGCTTCTTAAGAAGGGGCTGCACCAAAGCTTCCTTCAGGGCATTTGGAAAAATCCCCCTCTCCAAAGACCTCCAGACTATCTCAGCCAAAACCAGACCGATTTTATCTACACAGCCCACTAAGAGACGTGTAGGGCCCGGATCCAGACCACAGTTGGTCAGACACAGTAATCGGATGACCATCACGATGTCATTGATTGTGGGAAGGCTGAAATCGGACCATACAAAACCGGTGTCTGACATCTCCTGTCGACCACCACTACTCCCACTAGAGAGCATCAGACGGACATCAGACCTGATCTTGGCAACCTTATCTGAAAAGAATTGATCAAGCTCCTCACACCATTCTTGAGAAAAAGTTCTTCTGGGCTGAAGACAGACTGGATTGCACAGTCTGTCCACGGTCTGGAAAAGCTGAGCTGGTCTATTCTGAGCAGCAGCAATTTCTCTGGACAGGAATTCTGCCTTCTTACAAGAGATTGCTGATTGATAAACCACGTAATGGTCCATCAATCTAAGTTTGTCACAATCCAAGCCCGACCTCTGCCAACATCTCTCTAATCTTTGTCCAACTCTCCTCAACTCCCTTAAAGTCTCATCAAACCAAGGAGACCTAGGGCGAAGAGTGAGGGGATGTGCACGAACAGGTGCAATGGAATCCAGGGCCCCTGTCACTGCCTTATTATAGGCAAGTACCAAGTCACCTGAATCCGTGCAATCACTCAGAAAACCCAATAGGTCCAGCACCGCCATCAGGCCATCTGGGGAAACACCCCTCAAAGGGTGGCACTGGACCATCTCCATAGGGGCTGGCCTACTAGGGGTGGCCTCAAAACTAAACCCAATGGAATGATGGTCAGACCATCCGACTGGTTCCACCACCAAATTGGATATCTCCATCCCCAGTAGGAACACCAAGTCCAATGAATGACCACCAATATGGGTCGGGGAGGAAATAACCTATGTGAAGCCTAGTGAAATCATTAACTGGCAGAAGTCTTGACCGAACTGCGAGAGTTCATCATCGACCCAGGCATTGAAATCACCCAGAACCAACCATCTGGGGGATCCCAATGTCAGGTCAACAATGAAGTCTGCGACTTCCTGCAGGAAAACATTCCCATCACCTGGTGGACGGCAGACGAGAAGGATCCTGCACCCCACACCATCGCCCATAATACATTCAAAGGAATTGGTATCACCCACTGGTACTTCCACTAGGCCGAGTTCTGATCTAAAACAAATGGAAACACCCCCGCCCCTACGAGATAGTGGATAGGAGTGGGGAGCTGGGGGTGCTGGTATGCTTGGGTACCAGTGATCTGGTGAGCCAACTTGCTGAGCAAGTGAATTGGAACTTTCAGAGGCTGGGGGATAGATTGCAGGCACTCACTGCCTCCCTGGCCTTTACCAAGGTCCAACTTGTGTGAAGTGTGGGGCGGGATAGAGTGAGGAAAGAAGAGATAGAGGAATAAAATGGGTGGTTATAGGAATAGTGTCAGGAGAAAGAGTACCACTTTGTGGAGGACTGAGGGACTTCTGGGACAGGAAGCTCTTCAATGGTGACAGCTTTCACCTGACATGAGAAAGGAACAGTGCACTGGAGCAGAATTTTAAGTTATTATTTGTTTGACTTGAAAGTCAGTACAAAAATTTAAAAACAAAAAGAGCAATAAATTTCAAATTACATTTAATTTACAATGGATAAAAATTCATCGGGATCTAAAAGCACACTTACATAACAAAAGTACAGAAGTGGAAAAACTTTTGAGTATAGAGAACTTTTATGCAGGGAAAATCAGGACAAAGTTTGTGATAACTTTAATTGACTCGGAAAATTTCCAAATGTAAACAGAATCCTGTAAGATTCAGGCCTGGCTACCTACATCTCATTAGCAGCATATGTAACAGAAGTTTGACATCTGCATTAGACAGTTAAACTGATTGCGGGAGATAACGAGGTTAGGAGAACCCCAGTGAAGGGAGAGAAGTAGGGAAACCTACCGTAGCTAGTGTACTCCCTATACTGGGGACTTGTAGCAGTACGGAGGATAAAAATAAGGTTGATGTCAAACAGTGGAAAAGGCAAAGGGGGGGGGAGCTCTCAGGGTCTGCAAGCAATAGGAAAAATAAAAAGGTAAATAGAATGGAAAGAAATACAGGTGTAACATAGAAATATAAAATTTGATGGCAGATAACACCCACTGGGCCCACCCAATCTGTCCATTTGTTTTCTGCAAATACTGTCAAAACAGACACTACTTGGTCTGAGGCCCCCCCCTTTGCTTTCTACTACAATTCCTTTGTGCCTATCCCATGCATGCTTGAAGCCCATCACTATTTTCACCCCCACCACCTCCTCTGGAAGACTGTTCCAGGCATGCACCACTCTTTTAGTGAAGAAGTACTACTTCCCATCTCTCTGAATTTATCCCTTCCAGCTTCATTGCATGTCCCCTTGTCCTCATGCATCACTTCCTCTGAAAGATGCTCCCCTTCTGCACCCTATTTACCCCTGTGAGGTATTTATACATCTCTTTCATATCCCGCATCCCCCTTCTCTCTCTCCCAGGGTGTACATATTGAGGAACACCAAAAGGAAGCCAGGTACTTATGGTTAGAGCAGGGGGTGGAGTCTTTGTGACAAAGCAACACGTTAAATACCACTATTGTATGAGCGCAGTGATTTCTGAGTGGTTCACTGTTTACAGTCGAGAGCTGAGAAGTAAGTTGTTCGGTGTGGGGGGCAGAACGGAGAGCAATACAGTCATCATGAAAATACTGCAGAATACAATGTGATGCAGCCTCCACGTCGCAAAGTGCAATAGATAACAAAAACATCACAGTGCATATAGCAAATTGCAAAATGTGTGTTACAAAGAAAAAAATAATCAAAAAATTAAGATAACATCATTTTAGTACTAGTATACAAGGATCTCTATCAGGGTGGATTTATCTATGGCTGTATATGAATGATGGTCTTGTGCTCATAACTGTAATGCACTATGTGTTGCCTGAGCTGTGCTTGAATGCATTATGTGATCTTTACAATGTACTGTACCCCATGTGTCTCTTACATATTTTAAAACAAATAGAAATACAATTAAAAAATACACAGATAACAAATAACTGGTGATATACACCAACCAAGGACAGAACAGATAGAAGAAATGGCTTCCCAGTAGAACTGCAATCTCCCCAGCTACACAAGTGAATCCATACTGGATTTGGAGGGGGGGAATCTGCCTGCCCACAAGGACTGCCAGATTCAAGCTGAAAAAGACAGAAAACAAGAAAGAAAAAAATGTTCATTACTAACGAGTAACAAAGAACATTTTAAATCATCACAATATCAGGGAGCACTTTTGATTTAAACACAGGCTGAATAAGGAAAAGTGAGCCACAACAGTATCATTAATACCAATCTGACTTATAAAAAGGGTTTAAAACTCATTACTTCCAGTAGCTTCGTATGAAGTCCAAACCATCCATTGCTTAAAGGACACCTAAACAACCTATTTTTAGAAAGAAACAATTTAAAAATCTGGCTTCACAAAGAGGTGAATGAAAAGCTGCTGTTTACATTGATGCTAACATTACATTTATCTGAAAAACATAAATGCAGTTTTGTAGCATCTGAAAAAGTAGGCTTCAGCCTTCCAATTCTAAAACCCTGCTCTGCCTCTTTCCTAAGATAGCTGCCAAATGTGTGAAATGATGAGATCATTGGAGCTAGAGGCAGACAGCTACAGTACATGGCTCTCTATAGTGCTAACTAGTTCTTTTTTCCCATTTGTTTAGAATTATTTCACCAAAATTATCAAAACCCTAACTTAACATGCAGATTATTTTGATTAATACACATGTTAGGCTATGATTTTGTTCATTTTGTTTACTTTAACTTGCTGAAATTGTGTTGCAATCCAACCCACTTTCTCTTTGGCAAACCGCAGTACAGTATACCTCTTCAGATAACTGGTGGTCTAGTGGTTATGTGTTGTCCTGATGGTTGTAGCAAAGTTCTCGTCTGGTCCAATGCCAAAGTTCTTGCTTTCTTGGTAATCCAGAAACACAGAAGCTGACAGCAGATAAGGACCGCAAGGTCCATCCATTCTGCCCATTTTATTCTACTTTATGAATGTGCCGTATGCCTTTACTCTGTCAATGGCCTATCTATTCATACTTATCTGTATTGCTCCCTTATGCCTATCCCATGCCTGTTTGAAGCCCTGCACTGTATTCATATCCATCTCTTTCTGAGGTAGGCCGTTCCATGCATCCACCACCCTTTCTGTGAAAAAGAACTTCCTCACATTACCCCTTTATCGGCCTCCCTCTAATCTCATGTTGTGTCCTCTTGTCCTGCTATGTTTCTTATATTGAAACATGTTGGACTCTTTCACCTTGTTTATACCCTTAAGATGTTTGAATATTTCAATCATATCACCTCTCGCCCTCCTTTGCTCTAGGGGTTTACATATTGAGCTCAGTTTATCTGTCCTCATATGTTTTCTGACGCAGTCCCTGCACCATTTTGGTTGCCCTTCTCTGGACTGCCTCTGTTTTGTTAATGTCCTTGTGAAGGTGTGGCCTCAAGTACTGCACACAGTACTCAGATGGGGCCTAACCAATGTCTTGTAAAAAGGGATTATTACCTCCCTCTTCCAACTTGTGATACCCCTACTAATACACCCCAACATCCCCCTAGCCTTACCTACTGCTTTAGTGGTCTGCTTGGATGATTTCAGGTCATCTGTTATGACAATGCCCAAGTCTCTTTCTTCCCTTGTGATTGCGAGCAACTCCCCTCCCAACCTACAGGTGGCTTCAGGGTTTCTCTTCCCTATGTGCATGATCTTGCACTTCTTTGCATTAAATCCCAGTTGCCACTCTTCTGACCATATTGCTAGTTTATCCAGATCTCTTCTCATTCTGCCCACCCCATCTGGATCATCTACTCCGTTGCAGATCTTAGTGTCATCTGCAAACAGACAAGCCTAACCCTCTAGTCCATCTGCAATGTCACTGATGAAGATATTGAAGAAGACTGGTCCCAGGACTGATCCCTGAGGTACCTCACTTATGACTTGCTTCTCTTCTGACTGTATATTGTTTACCACCACTCTCTGTTTTCTGCCCACCAACCAGTTTGCCACCCAGTTGACCAACTTCTGACCCACCCCGAGCCTACCCAGCTTATTAATCAATCTTCTATGTGGAACAGTATCAAAAGCTTTGCTTAAGTCAAGGTAGGTGACATTAACTGCACCCCTTTGGTCCACCACTCTGGTTACCCAGTCAAAAAAATCTATGAGGTTAGTTTGACAGGACCTTCCTATTGTAAACCCATGCTGTCTTGGATCCTGTGCTCCTATGGATTCCACGTGTTGCACTATCTTTTCCTTAAGGACTGCCTCCATAATCTTGCCCACTACTGAGGTAAGACTGACTGGTCTGTAGTTCCCTGCCTCCTCCCTGCTACCACTCTTATGGAGTGGGATCACAAGAGGCCCTTCTCCAGCCTCTGGGACCTCTCATGTGCTCAGAGACTCACTAAATAGTTCTGATAATGGCTCTGCTAGTTCTACCCTTAGCCCCTTTAGTACTCTGGGATGTATGCCATCTGGTCCCATTGCCTTGTCCACCCTGAGCTTAGTGAGCTCTTGTAGGACTCTTTCTTTTGTGACAGGACTTGTGCACACTTCCCTCCCCCCTGTGTCCACGGTGCTGAGCTGTGGGCCCTGCCCTACCTTCTCCTCAGTAAATACTGAGTAGAAGTATCTATTTAGGATAGATGCTTTTCCTTGGTCCTCCTCCACACATTCCCCCTTATCCCCTTTGATCTTAGCAATACCCCCTCTGAACTTTCTCCTTTCACTAATGTAGCAATAAGAAAAGTCTTGTCCCCTTCTGTTACTGTTCGTGCTAGTGTTTCCTTGGTTTGGGTCTTTGCCGGCCTTACTGCCTTCCCTGCTTCCCTTAGGGAAGTTTGATTTGCCTCCCTATCTTCGTCCCTCTGCATTCCCTTATATTTCCTGAAGGCCAGCCTTTTGGCTCTGACCTTTTCTGCTACTGTTTTTGAGAAACAAAGTGGTTTCCTCCTTCTTTTGCTCTTGCCTTTCTCCCTAACACAGTGGAATGTTGCTTAAAGTATTGCATCCTTAATGCTTGCCCACTTTGCCTGTACCCCCTCACCTGTATTTTTTTTTTGCCAGGGCTAGCATAACTCTGTTGGCCATCTTATCAAGGCAGCTCCTCTGAAGTCCCATATTTTTGCATTGGAATGGGATGATTTAGTTCTAGTGACCAAATTGAACCATACCATGTGATGGTCACTGGCACCCGGGTGACCTTCTTCTTGGAGTTCTGTGATCCTTTCCCCATTAGTCATTACTAGATCTAGGATAGCCCTGTCTCTTGTGGGTTGTTGCACCAGTTGTTTGAGGCCCTCCCCCATCAGGGAATCCACTATGTGTCTAGTTCTGTCAGATGTTCCTGCTGGTATTGACCAATCTGTATCCGGCATGTTGAAGTTTCCCATTATCAGAACCTCCCCTTTAGCTGTCATGTTTTGTATATCTTCTAACAGTAATGTATCTATTTCCTCCCCCTGGTCTGGAGGCCTGTAGACAACCCCAGTCCGTATGGCTATCCCATTTCCTGTTTCCAGGGTGACCCACAGTTCTTCTGGCTCTTTATGTGTATTCTGAGTTTCTGTAGCTTTGATATTTTCATTAACATAAAGGGCTACTCCTTTCCCACCCTTTTTGCACCTCAGTCTCTTCTGAACAGTACATATCCGGGTACTGAAGTATCCCAAGTGTGGTTACTGGTGAACCATGTCTTGCTAATTGCTACTATGTCCAGTTTAGCCTCTGTCATTGTTGCCTCCAGGTCTGGGATCTTGTTTCCCAGATTGTGGGCATTTGTGTATATGATTTTCCATTGGCCAGATTTCAGTGCGTTAGTTGTTGGGTGAGGTCCAGCGTTTCCCCTGCGAGTCGTATGGGGAAACGGACCTTTTTCCTTACCTGGTGATGCAAATGAACTACAAACATGCTGAACTCCTGTTTGATCACTAGCTGAGGGAAGGGGGGTGTTCTTCCCGTTCGATGTATCAGGTGCTGCACCCCTCTCCCCATTGGCTGGCTTAAATATTCTGCAATGACGTCAAACGTCTGCTCCAATGCACTGACTCCCTCTTTAGTCAGATGCAGTCCATCAAATTTAAAGGACTTTTGCTCCCAAAACTATTGCCAGTTACCTACAAATTTGTGTCCTTTTTCCTAGCACCAGCCCTTGAGCCACATGTTTAGCTCCCCTATCTCCCCTTCTCTAACCTTCCGTCCATCTGCCTCCCTCTCCCAGATCAGCAGGATCTCATAGAAGGAGATGCCAAACGGAATGAATGACATTTTGTCTCCCAGCCTGGTCAGGTGTTCCCTGGCCTCCACAACTAACCCGCTGGAGAGATTGTTAGTCCCTATGAGTACCAGGACATCATTGTTTTCTCCTGCTTCCTGCACAGTTTTAACAATGCGGTCAGTGTCTCTCCACACTGATGTACCTGGGAGACATCTGACCATTACCCCCAGCTGGAGGTATGTATCAACTCCTCGAATCATGGAGTCTCCTATGATCAGAAGTGTTTTGGATTTCCTTTTTGCTTTTTTTTTGTTTTGGTCCCTGTTTTGGGCGAGTTTTGTTGTGCTAGCTCCTGTACTGCAGTGTCCTGCTCTGCAGTGTCCTCTGCCCCTTTGTTTGATTTTGGAGATAGAGGCAGATACCTGTTTGAAGTTTTTATATGGTTTGTGGAGGTGATATTTGGAGAGCATTGAGTGATGGGGCACCCGATTTGTCCCTTCTAATCACCTGCCAACCTCCTGGACCAACTACCCTCTGCGGTCGAGGTGATTCACTTGGATGTTGGGGAAATGGCAGGCAGTTCTTATACTATATTCCCTCCTGAATATGCGATTTGAGGCGTGCAATCTCTACCCATGCTGCCTGGAGCTGAGCCCTTAGATCTCCAATGGTCCAGCATGTAGGACAGAGTTCTAAATCCTGTATAACTGCCCTTTTGAAAAGTGTCCCACAGTGCCTGCAGTTAATGATATCCATGCCACTTGAGTTGCCAAGTTTATAACCTGATCTGAATAATTAGGAGGAAAATGAAAGCAAAACTTAGATTTTTTTTTCTGCATAACTTGTTATAGCAAGTTAAATTACTTGTGCCCCTGTAAGTGAGGTCACTGTGTGGATACCCCTCTGATCCTCCCCTTCCTGCTTTGCTACGGGAAAGGTCACGACTTTGTTACTCTACAAAAGGAATGTAGCTTGGGGTGGTTGGGGATGGAGGTGGGTGGTGGGCCCTTCCCCTGCCGAAAAAGAAGAACCACAGATGAAAAAAACAAGGAGGTAAAAGCAGAAGCAATCAACCAACATCAAATGCAGTAGCCCTGAAAGCTTAGCCTAATGATAGATAGAACCGTAAACCCTGTAAGCACCACCTGTAACAATTTCACCTAAGATATACCCTACAAAAAACACTTTGCTACAGAGAAAAATAAAGCAGTAACAGAAGATATACCTTGCAAAAAACAATTTGAATCGGAGAAGATTACAGCAGTAATCTGTAAGCACAAAACAGTAACAAACCTGTAGGCACACCCTGTAATAATGCTGCAGAAGGTATACCCTGCAACAACAGCTTGAATCAGAGAAGAATACAGTAGTAAAATGTAAGCAAAAAACCGTATCAAATCTTGTGAGCACAAAAGAAAATAACAACACACAGTAAATCTGTCTAGCAAAAAGAAGCCTTAATCTTTTTCCTTGCTCTGATAACGTTGTTCCTTGTTCTGTCTTTACAAGCAAACCTAGAAGAAAAGAGCTCGGGTGAAGCTAGGTGCCTTTGCCAGTAAACCTAGTCTTCCACAGTGCTCCATAAATATGCTTCTGCTATAGTCTTCTTTTAACTTATGCCACTGCCCCCTGCAGCTAGCCCTCCAGCCATCAAATAGTCCACTGATCACAGTCTGTCCTTATTACTGCCTGGGGCTGAATATGAGCTTCCCAGTCTCACAAAAAGAATTATTACACTTCAGATCGTAATCTTGTACCTTAGAGAGTAGTTTACATCTATACCAATATGCTTCATTGACTGGGACTCTTAAATTATGCCTCCCAAATCATCTCCAGTCTTCTTTCATCAGTTTTTCACTTCTGCTCCCACAATAAACATCAGGCGGATCACCCCCGCCTTATGCACAGTGAAGGCAGTATGTATAGTCCTCCTGTTTTGATTTTTATCGCCTCAATAACCAACAATCAGATTTTCCTGGGAAGCCAAGAAAGAAGCAGTGGGACACACTGGGAAAACTGCTGTTCATACACTTTTAAGGGCTGGACTTGCTATGGATAACAACATTATTAGGCAGGGGAGGCATACTAATGCCTACAGCGAATTCACCCGAATTCCAGCGTCCATCTACTCCCTTACCTGTGATCTGTACAGCCCCACAGGACAGTCTTCAGCAATGCTCCTCCAGTCCTTTTCTGTGCCCTTCTTCACAGTGCAAGTTGGATGGTTCACCACTCTTCCAAATCTTGAAAGCTATATACACAGTCCCTTCGATACTGTCACAACAAACCTCTCAAGGGTAATCTCCCTACACTGAATCCAGGTCACAATTTAGGTGCTGCCCTGCCACTCCAAGTATTTGCCATTGCTGTTTGCTATCATCCATGGTCAGGTAGTGATCACAGTGCTGGCAGCCCTACATCTCAGATCTCACAATAATCTGTTCAACTTTCCCTCCTAATGTCTTCCCTGAACCCTACATTTAGCTGTACCCTGCAAGAATGGCCTCCTCAGTCCCCTCTGACAGTTGTTCATCACTCCTTCTCCCTACATTGAAAACTGGTGAGTGCACCACCCTTCTGCATCATGAGTACAGCTAGTACAGTCTCCCTTTTTTGTCATTTCAATAATAAACATGATCTTTCCAGTAAGTCAGGCTAATAGTAGTAGTGCACAAGGCGAAAAATGGGCTTTCCTACGCTTATAAGGACTAAGTTTCCTATGATTAGGGACTATTAAATGATGTGCATAATGATTTGCGTACTTATCATTTAGTGTTGCCTAATCAAAGGTAGCTTATATCTTATAAGGGTAAGAAAACCCATTCCTTCCTTGTGCCCCACTGCTATCAGTCTAGCTTACCAGAAAGAGCATGTTTATTGTTGATATGTAAAAAAAAAAACAGGGGACTTTACTAACAGCATTTATGATGTGGAAGGGGGGAAGCTCACCGGTTTTTGATGTGGGGAGCAGGGATGAAGAATGAATACCAGAAGGGGACCTAGGAGGCCATTCCTGTACAGCACAGCTATATTCAGGGATGGGGAAGACTGGGGGGAAGGTGAGCAGATCACTGGAAGATCTGAGATGTGAGGCTGCTTGCACGATGATTGCTACCTGACCTTGAATGAGAGCAGCCAGCAATGACAACTACTCAGAGTGGCACTTTTGACCTAAATGGGTGCCTGGATTCAGTGTAGGGAGATTACCTTTGGGGGGGGGAGTGTCAAGGTTTGTTGAGGCAGTATTGAGGAGACTGTGTATACTGCATTCAAGATTCAGAAGAATTTTGAGCCAGACAACTAGCATTATGGAGGGGGCATGAACAAGGACTGCTAGGGTATTGCTGAGGACTGTTCTGGCAGATTTTGCTGATCACAGGCAAGGGGGTAGATCAATGCTGGAGGTCAGGAGGATTCAATCAAGATATTAGTATATTTCACCTGCATATTAAAGTTGTTATCCATAGTAAGTCCAGCCCTTATGAGGGTATGAACATCACTTTTTCTGACGTGTTCCGGTACTTACTGCTTGGCTCTCCAATGTGTATTGATTAAAATAATTCATATGTTTTGACATGGTTTTGATCATTTTGGTGAAACAAATATAAACAAAGGGGGAAACAGAACTAGTTAGCACTATAGAGAGCCATGTAGCTCTCTGCCTCTCGCTCCAATGATGTCATCACTTCACACATTTGGCTGCTATTTTAGGGCACAGGCAGAGCAGGTTTTTTTATAAATTGGAAGGCTAATGTTTACTTTTTCAGATGCTACAAAACTATTTATGTTATTCACATAAATGTAACGTTAGCATCAATGTAAACGTCAGCCTTTTCTTTAGCCCCTTATGAAGCTACATTTTTGAATAGTTTGTTGGCAAAATGCTGTTTAGGTGTCCTTTAACCTGACACAAAATGGCCACTCAGATAAAATATTCAGTCCTTGGGGGTGTATGAACCCCAGTGAAAAAATTCCCAAACTCTCCTTTTGTAACAGCTTTCTTAGTCTGTCACCCCTTCTTTGTTTTCTTCCTACTGTTTCAAGGACCATGAACTGAGTGCCACTAGGGTTACTATTGTGTTGTGGGGGCATGCTCTGGGGCACACCGAGTGTTGTGGTGGAGGCACCTGTCATACATGTGGGGGTGCACAGGTGTCGGAAGGTCCCAGGTACTGGCATTGTAGGGGTGTACTATGTATAGGCAGGGTGGCATAACCCTCATAATTGCCATGTCCCACTGTGGCAGTTGACAGGTTCCAGGTGATATCCATTCCTGCCCCAGCATGGTATTCTGGCTTGTGCCACCATCTGTGGCACCATCCCTGGTGGACAGGTAAGGTATGCCTTGGGCTGCACGTCCCTTCCCACAGAGAGCGTGCATGCAACGTGTATGGGTGGCCGAGCATGCAGGTACTTGTATGTCTCAATCATATAATCACTTTCCCTCCTTTTTTAATGGTGTACATATTCAAGTCCTGCAGCATCTCCTCATATGTCTTGCTCCCTAGTCCATGGACAGTCTTGGTTGTCCTGCACTTTACCACTTCCAACTTATAGCAATCTCTCCTTAGGTGTGATATTTCTTCTTGTGCTTCTTTCTCCTGCTTCTCCTCCTCTTCTACTTCTTTTGTCCCTTCCTTATGCCCCTCCATCTTGGTCTTCTGCCTTTTCCCCTACTCTACCACCTCTCACTCATACTTTTCCACAGGTGTCAGGATAACAGAACTACCAGTGCCAGACATAGACTCAATGTCACTTTCCTCACACAATGACTGGACAGTAGCACTTGGCTTGATGCTGCCACTGCTGCTGCTGACTGATTTTGGGACTGAGAGCACAGAGGGGCATTATAAAGTACTTCAGGATGGACAGGCAATTGGCCCCATCCCTGGAAAAGAGGAGAGGTAGAGCTTTTTGCCACTGGCACTGGTAGCTGGTATAATGTTATTCATACAAGATGGTTAGGGTGGAGGGTTTGCCTTTACAGACTGGGATGGAGCTTTAGTGTTCTCATAGGTAGGGGACCTCAGAATACTCAAAGGTGGAACAGTGGGAGACCTGAGTGTTTCTGGTTTCGTTAATGTGCTTTTATCACCAGACGCAATGGACAAGTGGAACTGGTAAGGAAAGTTGCTGCTTACAATGAGTGTGGAACCAGTTAACTTCTGGAGATTAATGAACCATGGTTTCTTTGGACAGACTATCACATGCCCATCACTAGTCCTTCTTTTCAGCATAGCCCTGTGCCACTGCTATGACTCTTAGTCCTTGTCTGTGCCAGTGGCATGGACAATTGCCTGTCCTCTTTGAGCACTTTATGATGCCTCTTTCTGCTCCCAGCCCCAAAATCAAGCGTCAGGCATCAGCAACAGTAGTAGCACCAAGCCAAGTGCTGACATCCAGTCATTGTGTGAGGAAGGTGACAGTGAGTTGGGCAGACTGGGTGGGCCAAGCAGTCCTTTTCTGTCAAAAAATTCTGTCTTTCTGTGTTTCTATCCTGACACCTTTTCCACCACAATCACTTCAAGCCCAATGGCCCTGGTCTGTGGTGTATCTCAGGGATCGATCCTCTCACCCATGTTATTTATGGTGCACATCCTGTCTCTAGAGATGCTCATTAGATGGTACAATGTGGGTTTTCAAATTAAGGTTGGTAAAAAGTGAGTCAACTCTGGCAATGATTAGCAGTCATTGCTAATCATTGCCAATTGGTCCTGGGTCCTGTAAAAGTGCCTTATTGGGCACTGTCACTTTAGTTTTTTTAGTTTTTTTTGTCCTGGTATCCATTTTTGGCCCTCCTCCTCTGCACCCCACCCATGAACCCCGAGCTGTTCCCTGATTGGTCCCGTGATGCTTCTGCCCCTTCAACCCGGTCTCCACATGGGAGAAATGTGACTGAGTTCTTTTGCAGGGCACCCAGAAGAGGAAGCAGGCATCGGGAGGTTGAGTAGGATTCCAAAGGTGAGTATTCTTTATTTTATTCAATTTTTTTTTTTATCATCGTTGCACCATCATCTAGTTAACTTAAATTGTGTCTCTTTGTTTTGCATGTGGTCAGAGACAAGCCAGAGCCGGGAGGAGTGGTGGCCACACCAAGGCAGAGCTGGAGGGAGAAGGCCTGGCCAAGAATGTGAGGGGACATGGGAGCGACCTGGATGGAGTGGAGAGCAGACAGCTGCAGCACGGGATGAGGCACGGTTGGATGGGCAGATTTGGTGACCACAGAGGACAGTAGGAGGGCAGCAGAATTGGGGAGCAGCAATAAACAAGTAAAACATTTTCATTTGGTCAGGGAGCCTGGAGGAGAGAAGAGGGGGACACGGACTTCAGGGCACAGATGGCGGGGGGTGGCATAATGGCAATGAATAGGCAAGGCCTAGAGTTGGACTGTAGGTGGTGGGAGAACAAGGGCATGAAAGGGTGCCCTGCCTTGAACTTTAAGTTTATGCCCTGCTTGCAGTGGATTTGGGAACAAACAGTGAACGTAATTGCAGTGAACATTTGAGAACAGAATAAAGACTATGTGCCCTGCTTTGCAAAGATTATGGAGGAACCAGAACGTAAGTTGCCCTGCTACTATGTTGTGTGCCCTGCATCTTTGCAGTGAACATTGGGAACAGATAAATGTGACAGTTTGCAACCCCCCCCCCATCACCATGCGACATTCTCTCCACTTATCCTTACTTTCCAGAATATACTGCAGTAGTGCTTCTCTTTCTCTAAGTCTCCCTTGACTTACTTTTCACTTTTCTACCATCATGGGGTGGCCTCCTGTTGTGGTATTCTCCTACTTTCCTGCCCTGCTAATTTCTATTTTGATCCATTATTGTGACTGTCTTGAGGCTTATTAGCTGTCTGAAAACTTTTTAGAATCTGTTATAGTAAATGCTCTTGTTATGGTTGTAAAAAGCAGCCCATAGAAATGTGAACTTCATATGATGATTGAAATTATACCTGTGTGAAAGCCAGGAAAGTGTTGTTCGACTTTGCCACATTTTGAAAGGTGTATAGGGACACCTTGATCCTTTTGGTTAAGATGTTACTTTTTCCATGTACAAACTGTTTCCCCCATGCAAACTGTTCCCCCCAGTGTCATTATGTGCACATATTTCACCCAAACATCACAGCTACCCTCTGCTCCACAAGTCTGTACTGCAGAAAGCTGAACCGCTGACTTTAGAACCACTGAACTGTTCACTCGTGGTGGGCTTGTGTTGCATGTCTAAGTCATGCTAGCCCTCCGCAGTGACATATCCTGCCCACAGCCCCTTGTACAGTTATTTAGTGTGGCATATCTGTGCAGCCGCCAAGCAAAGCAACCCGCACTTGCACCTTGTGTTAGATAAGGAAGCAGAAATCTGCAACGCTAACAGAAATAAAAGAAACAAAAATTGGGCACAAGCACGTGGTTTACAGGCACCCCCTAATACTAGTGTAGCCCATAATATCACAAGCGCCCAGATGCACCGTCAGCTTTCTGACTGAACTTTTTAATTTGACTTGTTTTGTTTCACGACACTTCTGCATATAGAACTGAGCGGCATGAATAAATAAAGCTGCTCTCTCTTAGAATGTTCCCCTGTAAAGGTATTGTTCAAGACTGCCTTCTTTAAAGTATAGGTGGACATACCTGCATGCTCGAGGTGCTTGTTGTTCTGTATGATGCTCCTAAGGGCCAGTGGCCCCCTTGTGGACCATTATTATAGTAAAAGCACCCTATGAGGTCACTTCAAAAGGGAGGAGTCTAGGATCATTAAATGACCCTTAAGCGTTTTTTCCATTTCTTTTGTTATTTGTCACACATATATAAGTAAAAGTTATATGGCTTGACAGATGTATTACATGTTATTGCTTATGGTCCATGCTGGCACCCCAAATAATGTATTAGTGTAGGAAGTTCAAAGTATTAGTGTTAGGGGGTGGATCAGCTGACCAATTATGTCATCCAGCTCAGGGATAAAAGAACCTGTTCTTCTCAAAGTAGTCAGATAGGTTTTGGAGCACAGAAGATGGTGGTCATGCTGATGCTATAGCCAGTACCACTCTGTGGCAGCACGTAGTGTGCATTTAAGTGCTGAAGTTCTGATTTGAACTGTTGGATATTTGTTTTCTTATTTTGAAGTTTACTTTTCTATCTGTAAATAAAATTCACACACAAAAACCAGTGTAAGTGTTATCACTACCCACACCCGCTCACATAATTTGGTGTGAGAAGTGGGTTATGGTCGTCCAAAGTACTGTGGGGGAGGCCAGATAAGGTACCATACCTGGTACAGTGACAACAAACATGGCAGAAGGAACAGATAAAAGAAAAAAGCTGGGAACAGTTACCAGATCACCAACTGAGAAGATGGACGAGCCCCTGCACCTAGGATTGGGACCCGATGTGTGCCGGAGAACCTGAAAGGATCATACGGGCAGCGGAGAGGAGGAAGAGGTGCAAAAGGAGAGATGCTCAGAGGCCAGTGAGATACCCACTGAAGGACTCTCAGAATTACTACTTGGTTGGCAGTGCGCCAGATGGAAATAGAGAGACAGAGGGACATTGATGCCCAGGAGAGGGAATGTGACCGCCGATAACAGGACATGAGGTGGGCAGAGACTTTGCAGTTATTACAGTCTTTGGGGATAGGGCACGGAACTGGGGGAGGCCATAATACCAATAACCCTAAAGACATTATACTAATCAGAATGACTGCCACCGATGATATTGAGGCTTACTTGACCACCTTTGAGAGGGTGGCCAAAGCACGTGACTGACAAAAGACACAATGGGTAGTACACCTTGCACCATACCTATCTGGGAAGGTACAGATAGCATATGGAAATATGGATCCCCACCTAGCCAAAGATTATGACCTGGTTAAACAGGAAATTGTAAAGCGATATGACATAAACATAGAGACATATAGACAAAGGTTCCGTGCCCTGAAACACCAGGCCCATGACCCCCTAGAGAGACTTACATCAGATTAAGAGAACTTGGCTTAAAGTGGATCCCGCCAGAGGAGAAGTCCAGAACAGATATAACTGAGACTTTTGTTCTAGAACAGTTTTTACAAATATTGCCAATGGACGTACAGATCTGGATTAAAGAACACAATCCAGAATCTGCTGAAATGGCCGTGACCTTGGCAAAAGATTTCCTGGCTGCTCATCAGCCCTTTCAGAGAGGAGGTTACTGGCCATTTGAATCTTCTATGAAACCCCGGTCTACAACAGTAAGAAATACTCAGCCTGTTCCTCCAAAGACTTATGAAGGGAGAAATAGTCAATGGAAGAGAACATTCCCACCTCATATAATTTGTCATAGCTGTAAAGATGTGGGCCATATAGCTCATTTTTGACTTTCTAAAAAACCTGATGTAGCACACCTAGCCTTGCTAAATCCTGGGTATTTCGTTACCAATGTAGAGATCAAGGGACAAAGGGTGGTGGGACTCATAGACTCTGGGAGTAAAAACACCCTTATCAGATCTGACCTGACAGGGATAGTGAACAATGGGTCCCCTATACAAGTGATTTGTATACACGGAGACACTCAACAATATCCAACCACCAGTATCCCTATGGAGGTGAGAAGATTTCAGTAGTAACTGCTGGACTGGTGCCGCAGTTACCTATCCCAGTGGTCATCGGGCATCATTTTCCAGACTTTGCTTCCCTTCCCTTCATAGAACAAGGAACTGTTACTGCAATGACCACTAGGGCACAGAGCAAAAGAGAATTATTACTGGGTGAGGTGTTTTCCTTTGAAGGGGAAGTTATTGAAAATCCAGGGAAAAGCAGAACTTCCCGTAACACCAAAAAGAAGCTGCAACAGAAATGGCATAAAGAAAAACAAGGATTGTCCGATGTAATGCAGAATAAATGTATGTATGTGAAAGCTGACATGAGTATGCAACAACGTAATGATGTTACTTTAACCCCTTTCTTCCAACAGGTGGGACAAGATGAACGAGGTGCCCCTGAGTTTCAGGTTGTTAATGGTTTGTTGTATATAATTTGTAATGACCCTACTACTTAGGAAAAGGTTGAACAACTCATGGTGCCCCTATGTTATCATCCGGATATCCTGGTCCTAGGCCATGATGTACCCTGGGCAGGACACACAGGGAGAGATAAAACATCTAGCAGAATATTACAGAGGTTTTTCTGACCTGGGATACATGGGAACATAGCATGTTATTGTCAGGAATGTCCAGAGTGCCAGATAACTGCCCAAAAGGTGTCAGCGTGGCTCAGTTAGTAGCACATCCCCCTCTGGACCAGAAGGTCGTGGGTTCTCGTCCCACACCAGGAATGGACTTGCACCTAAAACATCGCTGGTATCTGAGTACAGTATTAAGGGGGTACTGTGCTGCTGGGTGTGCAGTCATTCGGATGAGACGTTAAACCGAGGTCCCTTCTACTCTTCCTGGTGTTGTCCTGGTGGGTGTCCAGGTGGAAGTAAAAGAACCCAGGGCACTCTTCACAAAGAGTAGGGGACATTCCCGGTGTCCTGGCCAACATTCCCCTTCCATAAACCAGTTCATGCAATTATCCAGGATGTGTGTGGGTGTGCGATATGGCCACCACTACACATACAGTTACTTCACTACCAGTCTAGCATTGCTTGTAAAGTGCTTTGGGATACACTGTGTATGAAAAGCGCTATATAAATGCTGATTATTCTTCTTCAAAAGTAAATAAAAAAGGACACAGTACCCTTAGTACCTTTGCCATTGGTCACCATACCCTTTGAGAGGATTGAGATGGACATGAGACCTCTTGATAAAAGTGCCAAAGGTAACAGGTTCATCCTAGTGGTTTGTGATTACACCACCAAATACCCTGAAGCAATTCCAATGAGGTCTGTTACCACCCCCTGTATTTCTGAGAAACTGGTAAAATTATTCAGTCGGGTTGGGATCCCCAAGGAAATTCTAACCGATAGAGGGAGAAGTTTCAATGCAGAGTTATTGAAAGATCTCTACCGCCTTCTGGGGATTGTAGCTATCAGAACATCACCCTATCATTCCCAGATGGATGGCCTAGTTGAAAGATTTAACCAGACACTGAAACAGATGATCAAAAAGTTCTTACCCGATGAAGGACGCGACTGGGATAAATATCTTCCTTTCCTTTTATTCACGTACAGGTAAGTATTACAAGCTTCTACCAGTTACTCCCCTTTTTCACTCCCTTTTGGCAGAACACCCAGAGGCTTGTTGGATGTGGTGAAAGAGTGTTGGGATGAGGGTAAGGACTTGAAATCCCCTGGTATAGCTCAGTACATGAGACAGCCAAGGCAAAGATTGGTCTCGTATACAAAAAAAGCTCATGAAGCATTAGTAGAGACCCAGAGTCACCAAAAGGAAAGATATGATAGAGGTACCACCAGTGATAAATCATTTACCCCAGGTGAACAGGTGTCACTGTTATTACCCACTTCCACTCATGAGCTGTTAATGAAGTGGCAAGGTCCCCTACAAAATCTTATGACAGACAGGACCGGTGACTTTATTTATTTATTTTATTTATTGAAATGTTTCACCAGGAAGGCACACTGAACAACAAGTTGCTCGTCTCCCAGTGCAACCGGAGGAGGGTACAATTGGATGAAGAATTAGACATACTGTTTAACCTTTAAAATATAAAAGAAATTAAACATTCAATTACATTTGTAACAAGACATACGGTTAAAAAATATCATAAATAAACATACAGTCGCATTTGTAACATAACATACAATTAAATATATCATACCTGTGAAATATGCATTTAATTACAAGTGGTATATCTGAAGGACATAGTACATAGCAGTGAAGGGAGAGGAGAGCATGCCGAGACACAGGCTGGGGGGTGGAAGGTTTAATAGATTATGTGAGTAACCAAGAGGAGCAGAGGCATAGGAGGACAGTTGAGGAGGGTTAAAGCAGGATCAGTTAGATGAGAGAAAGTTATGTAAGGCAGAGGCAAGGGCGTGGGATGAGGAGGAGTGCCATATTTGGGGGAAGGGGAGGGGAGTTCCAGATTTGTGGGAAACGATGGGTAAAGCCTGACTGACCGATGAGAGTGGTACGACGGAGGACCAACAAAGTGCGCGTGTCAGAGGATCTGAGAGAGTGGCTTATGAAACTTATGAAATTGAAACTCCTGATAGAAGGTTAGGCAGGAAGATCTATCATGCCAATCTGTTGAAATGTTGGCATGAAAGAGCTAACCCTGGGATAGGCATGGTGGTGATGCCAGAACCAAAGAAGACAGAGCTAGAAACAGCTTATGGCAGGTTGGAAGATGAAAAAGGAACACAGGCAATAACCATGAACCCTGAACTAACAGAAGGTCAGCAGATATGATTGAGATCCTTAATACATGAGTTTAGAGCCTCATTCATTAGTAGACCTGGTCTAGCTAAAGGGGTAAAACACCAGATTTGCACTAACTCAAGCCCAATTAGGAAAAAAAAAACATATAGGCTCCCTGAAAGGAGTAGAGGTTCAGAAAGAAATCCAGAAGCTAAGAGATTTAAACATCAAAGAACCCTCAAAAACTCCACGGGGTTCCCCGATGGTTATTGTGCCAAAAAAGGAGGGAGGCATAAGACTGTGTCTGGACTTTCAAGGCCTAAACCAGGTGGCACAGTTTGATACCTACCCCATGCCACAGGTGGATGACATCTTAGACAGGATTGGTGATGCAAAATTTATCTCCACCCTCAATTTAACAAAGGGATATTGGCAGATTCCCTTAGAGGAGTCTGCCAAGGAAAAAACAGCTTTTAGCGCATCCATGGGTTTATTTCAGTTTAGGACTATGCCTTTAGGACTGCATGGGGCCCCGGCTACATTTCAATGATTTATGAACCAGGTGCTTGCACACCACAGTAATTTTTGTGTGGCCTACATGGACGATGTCGGTGTATTTAGTCCAAATTGGGAAACCCACTTATTACACCTCAGAGCAGTACTGACATCAATCCAACAAGCAGGGATGACCATTAACCCCACAAAGTGTACCCTTTTAGTGCAAGAAACTCAGTACCTAGGGTGTATACTGGGTAATGGCCTTGTAAAACTAGAGGTCTCAAAGATAAAGGCAGTGGCCCAGTGTCTAGTCCCCAGTACAAAAAAGGATGTCCGGTCATTTTCAGGATTGGCAGGATATTACAGGAGGTTCATTCCCAACTTTGCTACCCTGGCAACCCCGTTAACTGATTTAACAACAAAAAAATATGGGAATCAGGTAAAATGGACACCAGAATGTGAGGAAGCATTTTGGTGGATAAAGGCAGCCTGATGCTCCTCACTGGTGTTGCACAGTCCAGACTTCACACACCCCTTTGAGGTTCACTCTGATGCCTCAGGAACTGGTATTGGGGCAGCACTGAGTCAAGCAACTAATGGGGAAGAGCATCCTGTTGTCTGTATCTCTTGAAAATTGCATGCCAGGGAGCAGAAGTACTCCACTGTAGAACAAGAATGCCTAGCAGCCAAGGGACTATTGAGACCTTGTGGTTCTACTTATGGGGCGCTCCCTTCACATTAATAACTGACCACAATCCACTGTGTTTCATTTCACAAATGAAGGAGAAGAACAATCGTATCATGAGATGGTACCTGGCTGTCCAACCATATAAGTTTATAGTGAAGCACAGCGCTGGGTCTGAGCATGTAAATGCTGACTTTCTGTCCTGACATGGGGCTGGAAATGAAGAGAGACATGTATAGCATCATGTTGAATACTTAGAATGTTTATTGATTAAAGCTTACTGACATGGCTTAGAAACTCATAGGACATCCCAGGGCTATTAGACATAGTATGTATTGTGTGTAAATTAAACAACAGTAGCAATATTTAGTGCTTGCTATATATGTGTTGTATGAATATAAGGGAGCCCTGGGGTAGAGCTTCCAAGACAGGAAGGGCGGAAGCTCCATCCTTCCCACTCGGTTTGGTAGGTTGTCTTAAACACCAGCTGCAGCAGTTGTAGATAGACTGCTGGTTTTCGCTTAACCTTGGGGGTATGTGACAGTTTGCAACCCCCCATCACCACAAGACATTCTCTCCATGTATCCCTACATTCCAGAATCTAGTGCAGTAGTGCATCTCTTTCTCTAAGTCTCCCTTGACTTACGTTTCACTTTTCTACCATTATGGGGAGGCCTCCTGTTGTGGTATTCTCCTACTTTCCTGCCCCACTAATTTCTACTTTGATCCATGGTGGTGACTGTCTCAAGGCTTATTAGCTATCTGAAAACTTGTTAGAATCTGTTATGGTAAATACTCTTGTTACAGTTGTAACAAGCATTTGTCAATGCCGAACGTTCGTTTGCAGGTATTTGCAGTGGTGTTTGGCACATATGGTGCTTTACCGTAATGCCCTGTGCGATTGCTGGTATTTGCACAATAAAATTTCAGCATGACCTATTTGTTACCCCCATTGTGCGCTACATAGGCGGAAACACGTTTTGGGCAGGATGTGAAAATGACAGCTGTAATGCTCATAATGAGGTAAAATGGCAATGTTGAAAATCTGGAGTGGAAATATTGATAATTCGCAAACCTCCGAGCGTGCGTAGGAACTGTGCAACCGATACCCGTAAAACAGTCATTGTTAGGAATTTTTTCACCAAATTTTCAACATTGGCATTTTAAAACCTCTGCTAATGAACAGTGTCACTGTGATTTTCTTACTGTGTCCCATACATTGATTTTGCACACCGACTGTGCCATTGTGCAGTACATGGGTGGAAACACGTTTTGGGCAGGATGTGAAAAATGACAGCTGTACTGCTCATAAGGAGGTGTGGTAAAATGGCAATGTTGAAAATCTGGAGTGAAAATATTGAAAATTCGCAAACTTACGAGCATGCGTAGGAACTGCACAACGCACGCTCGTAAAACAGTTATTTTTAGGAATTTATTCACCAAATTTTCAACATAGCCATTTTAAGATCTCTGCTCATGAACAGTGACACTGTGATTTTTCTTAATGTGTCCCATACACTGAGTTCCGACAGCGACTATTGCCATTGTCCGGTACATGGCTGAAGTAATTTGGGCAAGATGTAAAATGACAGCTGCACTGCTCATATGTAGGTGTGGTAAAATGGCAATGTTGAAAATGTGGAGTGAAAATATTGAAAATTCGCAAACTTATGAGCGTGCATAGGAACTGCGCAATGAACACTTGTAAAACAGTCATTTTTTTGAATTTTGTCACCAAATTTTCAACACAGCCATTTTAAGACCTCTGCTCATGGACAGTGTCACTGTGATTTCCTTATTGTGTCCCATACATTGAGTTCGCACACCGACTGCGCCATTGTGCGCTACATGGGCGGAAACACGTTTTGGGCAGGATGTGAAAAATGACAGCTATACTGCTCATGAAGAGACATGGTAAAATGACTATGTTGAAAATCTGGGAGAAAATATTGAAAATTCGTGAACGTGACGAAGGCACGGAGGAACTGGGCTAATGCACGCTTCGTCAAACAGTCATTTTAGGAATTTTTTCACCAAATTTTCAACATAGCCATTTTAAGACCTCTGCTCATGAACAGTGTCACTGTGATTTTCTTAATGTGTCCCATACACTGATTTCGCACACCTGCTGTGCCATTGGGCGCTACATGGGCGGAAACATGTTTTGGGCAGGATGTGAAAAATGACAGCTGCACTGCTCATAAGGAGGTGTGGTAAAATGGCAATGTTGAAAATCTGGAGTGAAAATATTGAAAATTCACGAACTTATGAGCCTGCGTAGGAACTGCACAACGCACGCTCGTAAAACAGTCATTTTTTGGAATTTTTGCACCAAATTTTCAACATGGGGTTTTTGGGACCCCTTCTCGTGAATGATGTCACTGTCATGGTGTTATCTGGGCCCGAAGGTTGATTTTGCGCAGTGACTGTGAAATCACCCTTCAGGCCCGAATAACACCATGACAGTGACATCATTCATGAGAAGGGGTCCCAAAAACCCTATGTTGAAAATTTGGTGCAAAAATTCCAAAAAATGCCCGAGATATGCAATAAAGTTGAAACCCCCCTATCTAGCCCATTATACAGCTTACTGGCATTTCCTCAGTTCGCGATCGGCTTTGAAGAGTGCAGATGTGTTCCCGGTCCACTGAAGATCGTCACACCGAGCTCCGGAAGTAAGTATGAGGTGAGGGTGGTGTGGGGAGGCAGGGTGCGCGGTGGGTGGGTGCGGGTTGTGGGAGGGGCGGGGCGGGAGACTCGTGGGACCGTTTTACTACAGGTTTTTTTTTTTAATTGACGATGGGACATTTTCCACACTGGGGTGGTCTCCAGCATGGCACAAGGATGGCTGGGGCCAAGGCTGATGGGGATTGGGCACCCCGTCGGCAAACAACGGGGGACGTTTGCCACGCTGGGGTGGGCTCCCAGCGTGGCAGAAGGATGGCTTGTGGGGGGGGGCCGTGGAGCCGACGGGGGATTGGGCCCCCCATTGGCAAACAACGCAGGAGGTTTGCCACGCTGGGGTGGGCTCCCAGCGTGGCAGCAAGGATTTGGGGGGGGCGGAGTGACCCGGGGGGGCGGCGTGACGGTGCTCTGTATGACAGCAGTGGTTTTCTTTGAAGCGAAGACCACCGCTGTCATACACAGCTCCCGCACCCATTGCTGCAGGACCGCCACGCCTGCTCAACTGAGCAGTGGATTTAACAGGAGAGGCACACCTCCAAAGTGTGCTACTCTCCCAAAACGTTCCTTGCCCATGCGCACAAGCGAAAGTAAAAAGCAGCCCATAGAAATGTGAACTTCATATGATGATTGAAATTATACCTGTGTGAAAGCCAGGAAAGTATTGTTCTACTTTGCCATGTTTAGAAAGGTGTACAGGGATCCCTGGATCCTTTTGGTTAAGGTGTTTCTTTTTCCACATACAAACCGTTCCCCCCAGTGACATTATGAGCACATATTTCACCCAAATGTCACAGCTACCCTCTGCTTCACAAGTCTATACTGCGGAAAGCTGAACCACTGACTTTAGCTGACTTTAGAACCACTGAGCTGTTCACTCATGGTGGGCTTGTGTTGCATGTCTACATCACGCTAGCCCTCCTTGGTGACATACCCTGCCAGTGGTCCCTTGTACAGGCTTTTAGTGCAGCATATCTGTGCAGCCACGTAGTAAAGCAACCTGCACTTGCACCTTGTGTAAGATAAGGAAGCAGAAATCTGCAGTGCTTAGAGAAATAAAAGAAATGAAAACCAGGTGCGAGAGTGTGGTTTACAGGCACCCCATAACACTAGGGTAGCCCATAATATCACAAGCACCCAGATGCACCATCAGCTTTCTGACTGAACTTTTTAATTTTACTTGTTTTGTTTCAAGACACTTCTGCATATAGAACCGAGTGGCATGAATAAATAAAGCTGCTCTCTCTTTGACTTTTTCCCCTGTAAAGGTATTGTTCAAGACTGCCTTATTTAAAGTATAGGTGGACATACCTGCATGCTCGAGGTGCTAGTTGTTCTGTATGATGCTCCTAAGGGCCAGTGGCCCCCTTGTGGACCATTATTATAGTAAAAGCACCCTATGAGGTCACTTCAAAAGGGAGGAGTCTAAGATCATTAAATGACCCTTAAGCATTTTTTCCATTTATTTTGTTATTTATCACACATATATAGGTAAAAGTTTTATGGTTTGACAGATGTATTACATGTTATTGTTTATGGTCCATGCTGGCATCCCAAATAATGTATTAGTGTAGGAAGTTCAATGTATTAGTGTTAGGGGGTGGATCAGCTGACCAATGATGTCATCCAGCTCAGGGATAAAAGAACCTGTTCTTCTCAAAGTAGTCAGCTAGGTTTTGGAGCACAGAAGATGGTGGTCGTGCTGATGCAATAGCCAGTACCACTCTGTGGCAGCACGTAGTGTGCATTTAAGTGCTGAAGTTCTGATTTGAACTGTTGGAGATTTGTTTTCTTATTTTGAAGTTTACTTTTCTATCTGTAAATAAAATTCGCACACAAAAACCAGTGTGTGTTTCCTGAAGAAACCGTGTAAGTGTTATCACTACCCACACCCGCTCACAATAAAGACTAAGTAAGCAGCCCTGCCTGTTTTGAGATCTCAGTAACCAAGACCTAATGTGTCCTACTAGTTGTGTGTCCTGCTCTTGACTTTGCAATGAATTTGGGAACAGAAAAAGAGACTAAGTAAAAATGTGCCCTGCTTTGCAGATATTGGGGGAACCAGAACTTATTTATGTGCCCTGACTTGTGTGTCCTTCATCTGCAGTGAACATTTAGGAACAGAATAATACTAAGTTAATGTGCCCTGCTTTGTAGATATCTGTGCCCTGTAGCTAGTAGTGTGCCCACATGCAGTGAACAATTTGGGGAAAAAAAGACTAAGTAATGTGCCCTGCTTTGCACAGATTGGGGGAACCAGAACTTATTTATTGTGCCCTGCTTATGTGCCCTTCGTCTGCAGTGAACATTTGGGAACAGAATAAGACTAAGTTAATATGCCCTGTTTTGCAGAGATCTGTACTGTGCCCAGTATTTATTGTGCCCTGCTTATGTTGTGTGCCCTGCATCTGCAGTGAACATTTGTGAAAAAGACTAAATAATGCTTTACAGAGATGAGGGGAACCAGGCAATTAAGAATGATGTGCCCAGTGCTTATGTTGTCAATGACGTGTGCCCTAGCATTGCATTGAACATTTTGGGAACAGAAAAAGACTAAGTTATGCCCTGCAGCTTTGCAGAGAATCCAAAGGGACCAGAAAATGTGCCCTGCTAAGTATTGTGCCCTGCTCTTTGCAGTGAACCTGGGAACACACAGAATAGACTATGTGCCTGCTCTGCTTTGTAGAGATCCAGGAAGGAACTAAAAAGACTTTTGCCCTGCTTTGGCAGGAAAAAACTATACCCTTTACTCACTGTCTGCTCTTTTTCTGGACAGAAAATGAAACATTAAGTGCTGTCATACCCTGCAACTGCAGAGATTTTAACTTGAACTGCACTGTGTTGCCCCTGCTTTTTAGAGGAAGGCACTGACTATGCCCTTGCACTTAGATTTGGACACACTGCTTGTCTTACTGTGGCAGCAAGCCCACAAAAACGTAAGCAATGTGCCCTGCTATGCAGTGACTTCACTGCCTGCAGCACAGTCACAGTGGGAAGGATTGTCCCAGTTGGGAACAGGGTTGGTCTGAGAAGTACCAGCGACTGGGCTGGGGGGGCTGGTGGTCACAAATTGCTCGCTGCCATTTTCTGTTTTCAGGAAAAGCCTCATCATGTGTTATTTAAGTAGTTGCACACCCTAACACCTTGTTTTGCTAACTTCAAAATTTTTAATAATTACAGTCCACATAGCTGGAGTTAAATTAGCAACTGCAGAGTAATGGTGCCAAAAATATGATACAGACAAAAACTGGCTACAGATTAGCAGTGAGGGAGACTGTGCAGTGCGTGTTAGTTGCAAATTGCACTGTGAGTACAGAGATGAGTTACATGGGTTGAGGAACTTCAGTGACACATTAATCGCAGGGATTACAGGTCCCCAGCTAAAAGTTGACACCATCCGGAAACATCTTCTGACAGAGCCGCACAAGAAAGCTTTTAACATTTTCAAATTTGGTAGAACAAGGTCACCACTTGATAAATATCGCCATACCACAATTGGTAAGTTTTAAATGGGGGGTTAGGGGTTTGGACCGAGACTTAAAACTTATTTAATTTATTTGCAGGGAGAGCTTTCAGTAATGCAGAGGAACAGCATAGAATGATTCTAGGCAGGCTGATGAAGATCCTGTATGTGATGGCCAAAGAGGACATCCCTATTAAAACGTTTGAAGCGATAGCAGAACAAGAGAAGCACCATGGAGTTCATTTGGGCAGTAAATACATGAACGCTGTTAGTGGGAAAGAACTCACAATGTGTATTGGCAAGAACCTAAAAGAAAACCTGCTGGCAACTGTCAAAAATGCAAATTATTTTTCAGTGCTTATGGACAGTAGTACTGACAGTAGTGAAATTGAAACGGACCTGGTTTACGTAATTTATGCAAATCCCATCAATGGTCAAGTGGAGACTACATTTTTACGAATGAAAGTCATATCAGATGGCACAAGTCAGGGATTGAAAAATCTCCTTTTATACATTTTCACAGGGTGTGGCCTTAATATAAAAATCATGGCTGGGTTTGGGGCTGATGGGGCGTCTGTCAACATGGGTGTAAGACAGTGTCTTGCTGCTCTTTTAAGGGAAGACATACAGTGGTTGGTTGGTGTTCATTGTTTCTCACATGGATTAGAACTGGCCATAAAAGACGCTTTGGATAACACCTTTTTCAACGATGTTTCAAACTTTCTAACCCAACTGTTTTATCTCTATCAGAAAGGTCCTAAAAGACTCCGAGAGTTACGGTCCCTTGCTCAGGCCATGGAGATGTCAGTTGAAAAGCCCAAGAAGGCCCATGGCACACGTTGGGTGCAGCATAAACTTCTTGCCACCCATTTTGTTACCAAATCATTCCCCGTAATTTGAGCCCATTTAGAATCTATGGCCACAGACCCAACTCATGACCAGGCCAACGCCAAGGGAGTGTTGCAGATTATGACTAAATTCCAAATGGTGGCACACATTTTGTATTTTGAACAGCTGCTTCAGCCACTTGCCAGGTTCTCACTAGCACTTCAGAAAGAAGTAGTTGAAATGCCAAAGCTATTTAGCTCTGTTGAAACTTTGAGAAACACTCTTGACCATGCTAAGCAAAGTGGTCCCATAGGTGACAGTGAACTTGACATTCTCTTAAAAAATAGGTCTGATGTTCTTTCAGGAGCATGTGCTCAAGTCACATACAAGGGTGTGAAATTAACACATTTTAGTGGCCAAGTTGTTAAAACTTTTAAACAGCAAACTAAGAAATACATTACAAACATTGAGAAATGTTGTGAACAAAGGTTCAGTTTGACTAATGAAAGTAATATCTATAACCGTGCAAAAGTATAAGATGCCAGACTTTGGCCAGCTGCAGACAGAAAGAAGCAGAAGCTGTATGGTAACAGTGACATTACTGCAGTAGCTGACCACTTTTCAGCACTTTTGCAGCCTGACAGCACTCTGCTACTTGCAAAATGGAAAGAGTTTTAGGATTTTTGCTCAACTCATTTCATCAATCTTTCTGCCTCTGCTATCTGGTCAAAGCTGGCATGTGATTTCCAAAATTCTTATCCAAATCTGTTGAAGCTTGTCAATGTGTTGAGAGTATTTCATGTGTCAAATGCAATTGTAGAAAGGTGTTTTTCAACTATGAACAAGGTAAAAACTGACTGAAGAGCAAGTCTGGCAGAGGATACTGTAGAAATGTTGATTCACATTAAAAAGCAGGGCCCCCCTCTCCAGCTGAATTCAACCCAGACAGGACTGTAGACATATTTCTTAGTGCTAAACCAAGACGTCCTGGTAATTTGGCAGCTGCAGATGGTGGACCACCCCCAGGTTCCTCCCCCCAAAACAGGCCAGAATTACTGGCTACATGCCTGGTGGAGAAGAGTAGCAAATAGATCGCATCCAATCCTTGCTGGTAACTGTGTGGTCAATCACAGTAATCCCAGGTGGAGTTGTTATGCTGGGGCAGGGGTTCACTTTAAATTTATGTTTAATTTGTCACGACTCATGATCACGCTCACAAATTCACGGTCTGCTTTGGCAGACATCTTATCTCGGCTCTTAAAATGTATGTACTGCTGCACAATTGCTGCAATTCTCTGGAAATGGCTAAATAAAACAGACATTAGTCTCAGAAACTTGTGTAAATGTGTATTTTATCAATGTAGAGCAAGATAAGTACATTTTATGGGGTTTTAAGCAAGAATATCCCAATTGCTAATCATTTTTTACTTTGATTAGCGAAGGCCGCTAATCAAGTCTCCGACACTAATTTATGCCTTGTAAATAGTCTGAAAGACATTCTGGATGAGAGGTTGACACTTGAAGCTCATGTTTCGGTCCTAAACTGGAGTGGCTTTTACTATCTTAGAAACATCACCCGGATCAAGGCCTTCATTCCCCCCGAAGACGTGCCCTCACTGGTACATTGCCCTTTTCATGTCAAGACTCGATTATTGTAATACTGTTTACCTAGCATCAGTGGAGGTATCCTATGATGCTTGCAGCTAGTGCAGAATACTGCAGCCAAGTTATTGACAGGCATTTCTGGATCTTGCCATATAACCCTGGTCCTGCACAAACTGCACTGGCAGCTGGCAAAGTGGTATATCACCTTCAAGGTCAGTTTGGTGACCTATAGGCCCTATATGGACTGGGTCCTGATTACCTGACAGCACTTCTGACTCTCTACCAAACCTTCCACCCTCTCTGCTCCTCTGAGGTGGGCCTGTGGCCATTCTTAGGGCTAGGTTAAAACTGTATGGGGATAGGGCCTTTGCACTTGTGGGCCATCCTCTATGGAATAGGCTCTCCAAACTCTTTGGGAGCCCCCCTCAGTGGAGGCATTTATAAGGGGCCCAAAATCCTACATGTTCCCGGAAGCTTTTGGTTTGACATAATGAAGCTCCTGTGGTGGTGCTACCTAGATATTTTATTTGAATGCTAATTTACACTGATTTATAAGAACTGTTTTTTATTGATCTTATTTTACCTCTTTGTAAGCATTATTGTTCTTTTTGTGTTGCAGCACTCTGAGTCCCTGGGAATGGTTCTTTATAAACAAATATTTAGGTACTTACTTACTTATTTAAAACACTGGTAATCGATCTAAATATGGTAGCACAGTGATGCCATTCTCTGCTCCTTTCTTCCCCCTTGTATCCCTTCTTCTCATGTTCCTTACTTCGTGGTATCTAGTAGTAACATTTTTTATTTGTAGACAGGATTAGGACAGCAATTACACTGTTAGGGCAACAAGAATCCTGTTTACAAGGTGGTCTTGTAATTCTAAATACAATAGTCATGGTATAAAAATTAAAAAATAATGAATTCCCTCACACAGCATGATAAATACATAAAACCACATACAGTACAATCAAAGACATAGTTCCCATGCAACAAAAACAAGTGACTGCAAATCCTGTGTTGCTAAGGCCTAGGTTTTATCTGTAACAATTACATTGGCTAGTCAGTTCCTATTTCATTGTTTTGTTGAATGCTCTGGGTGCAGGGCCACCCATATAGAGCACACAATAGTAGATGCCGACACGTACTGACATACCCTCCCCCTCACCCTGCCTCACTAAGGGACCTAGTGCCTCCCTTTTCTCCACTGTACTTAATCATGATTCATTGGCGTGCGTGCCTATAGCTATAGTTATATGTAGTGAAACTTAGCTAAGTGGAATGATGATGCACAGTTCTGGGATGATTTCCAAGGTTTTCTGACTAAAAGTCACTCCTTCTCACATAAAAGGAGTTCTTTCAGTAGCCATGTCCTTCCCCAGTGAAACAGAGGTTAAAATGGCATGGAACTCCGCACAGCATGAAGAGTTCTCTATCTCCAGCATTACAGATTGCGTGCAGGTTATGTGACCTGCCAATCAAATGGACATGCTCAATGCATGCTCCCTGTGAAAACTGCTGTCACAACATCAAATTGCAGATATGCCTTTGGATATGCTTCGCCAGTATCCGGAATACCAGATTCTGATATGTTCACCAATTGTGCATTGGCTCATCCTTACTACACACTCTCTTGGGCTCCTCTTGCTGCAGTCAAGGAAAACAAATGACCTAAGGTTTGTAATAGATGGGGTGAGGGTTGAATCATGGCCATTGTTACTGGGTGCATCAAAAGGGGTGAATAGCAGAACAGGGAAAGTCATCCAGAGTACTGTGTACAGTTTTGGTTTCCTGAATACAGAATGGACACTGAGACAGTAAAGAGGGTGCAACACAGGGACACCAAAATGATCAGCAGTTTGTGGGACAAAAGCTGTAAGGAGAGGGTGGAGGCCCTTACCCTGCAGAAAAGGAGGCTGAGAGGGGACACGATCTCAGCCTTTCACATTCCCAGGTATATCTTAACATATTCACCTTGTAGAAAAGGAGGCTCAGAGGGGACATGATCTCAGCCATTCACATTCCCAGGTATATCGCAGTATAGCGCAGCGGTTTAAGGCTCTGAGCTGCAAATCTGGTGACATCCAGTAGACCAGACCTGGGTTTGAATCCCACAGCTTCCACTTGCATACTATGTGACCCTGAGCAAGTCACTAAACTTCCCTGTGCTCCCAGGTTGCTCCTGTAAAAAAGCTTCCAGCTTAGTGTGCTACTCCTGGTTAAACAACTAAATAAAAAAAAATATATATATTCACCTTGTAGAAAAGGAGGTTGAGAGGGGACATGATCTCAGCCTTTCACATTCCCAAGTATATTTTAACATATTAACCCTGTAGAAAAGGAGGCTGAGAAGGGGTATGGTCTCAGTCCTTTGCATACCTGAGTATATCTTCAAGACTGAACAGAGATGTTTGAGCTGGTGTCCTGCAGCAGGCAATGGAGGCACATCCTGAAGCTCAGGAGTAATAAATTCAGGGGTAACATTAGGAGGCACCTTTTCTCCCTGAGGTTGGTGAACCTATGGAACAGCCCACCAGCAGAGACAGTGGACACAGATAGTACAGACCTTTAAGGTAAGCCTTGACCTATTTCAGCTCACACAAGGAATCACTAGGTACCCTAAGTAGTACAGAGGCAGGGAATCCCTATAAACTGGTAAGTGTTCACACGGCATTCGTATTTCATCCCTGCTTATGAAGAGGAACAGGCAGAAATGATGAACCCAGAGCCCCTTCCGACCTAAAATTTCTGTGCTGCTATTTTTCAAACAGCCCATAAATTGTACAGTAGCTTTAATATGATCCTGGGGTGCAGCTCATCCACCCTTGGGATTTAGCTGGGTTGTTCTTTGCTAGGCAGTCAGTTACCAGGCAAGTGTGCTGTCCTCAGTCTTCGATGGCCGTTGTTGTCAGAAAATGGAAGCGGCAAGTACATATTTGAAAGCTATTGTAACAATGTAAGGAAATGCTATGATTTAGGAGTGGAAATACTTTATTTTACTTGTGCAAAAACAAATAGTACTGGACATTACAGGAAGACCTGTCTGGGAGGTCACGTGCTGCAGCGCTCCTAATGGCAGCTTAGTCCACAGCTCTCCCTCTCTCAACCAGCTAAATCCCTTTTTCTACCGACTTCGGGGGCAATAGCTTAGTACTTGCTCCTTAATCACAACTCTCAGCAGACCAACAACACCCTTTATTGGCAGTTAAGTGTTTTTTGAATCATTTACGCCGGGGTGCAGCGAGCGACTATGGAGGCCGAGATGAAGGCCGCTGGAGCCAAGCACACGCCACCGAGCACACCGGAGAAAGCAGCAAAAAAATCAAGAACTCTACCTACGGGTTCTGGTGCTAAATCTGGCTCCACTGCCGCCTCTACTAATCCGCTCACCGAAGATCGCTTTCTGCAGGAGCTAATCCCGTTCCGAGAAACGCTGCAAGATATCTCCTCGGAACTGAAGTCCATGCTCAACGACCTTGCCTCGCTGACCATCCGAGTCGGTGACTCTGAAGCTCGAACCTGCTCCTTAGAAGCATGGAAGGCTAATTGGGAACCAGAAATTGTCACGCTCAAACAGCAAATAGTAAAATTAAAGCAAAAGACAGAAGACCTCGAGGGACGCAGCAGGAGGAACAATATTCTAATTCTGGGTCTGCCAGAGGCGGAGGAAGGGCCAGACATCCTATCTTTTGTCCAAAAGCTCCTGAATAAGATTGTTGGACCCTCGCCCATCAACCCCTTATACCACATTGAGCGAGCACATAGATCATTGAAACCGAAGCCACCACCTGGTCCCCCCCCCCCCGACCTATAATAATTAAATTGCTCAGTTACCTCGAGAGGCAACACATCTTGAGCAAAGTTAAAGGCCTCCAAACAATCCTGTGGGAAAATCACACACTGAGACTCTCCCAAGACTTGCCTTTTGAAACCCAACAGAGGAGACGTGATTTCCACCCAATAGTGACCAAGCTGATAGCTGCTGGGATCAAATTTCGTATGAACTATCCAGCTAGGTTACAAGTTCAACTCGACAATGTACGGCTCTCTTTTGAAAATCCGGAACAAGCCAAAGCTGACCTTACCCAGAGACTGCCAGATTTGTTTAGAATTGGCTGATTTGCAATGTTAAATTTAGATTAATGTTTTCTTACCTCCTTTGAGTGATTTTGTGTGGTTAAAACTTGACCTTCCTTTGTTTTTCTGGTTAGCTGGGATAGAGCTCTGAGGGTGGGGGCTGGATGGTCTTCTGTGGTAATTGGGAGTGGTAGTGTTCGTTGGGGCCTGGTTTGCGGCCTATTTGCTCTGCGGCCGACGCTTCTACCTACTGATTCGAGGAGGTGAGATAGGAACCTTCTTTCTGGTATTCGGTTCCGGCGGTTTGTGTTGGTGGCCGGACCAATTAGGTTCCCTCTGGTTTACCTTCCCCATCCTGTTCCTGTCAGATGAAGGCCTCCTTGCTTGCATGGAGATCTGCCCCTTCTTCTCCTGTTCCTTGCATTAACTGATGGGAAAGATCGTCATAACAGTCAGTTGTCTCATACTTCTCTCCACGTTAGTAGTTCCCTTTTGCTCTGGTAGGTGGGATTACTACCTTGTGGTAGCGCAATTTGTTTTTTTGAAACGCTGTTCACTGTTGTTTTTTTTTGGCTATGGATTACTAGCCCGATGTTTATCGATTTACTTTATGCTGGGGGACAAGATTGGCGAGCCTTGGGGAGCTGCCTCATAGCCCGACTTTGGGGGGGGGGACTGCAGTTCCTTTCTGCCTTACATTGTTAACCCATACTTTATCATGTTATACCGGGGGGGCAACAAGCAGGAGTTGGTTTCAGGTAAGGGTGGGTCTGTCAGTCCTGGGATTTGATCCCTATACAGGACACAAAGTTGGTACAGCCATTTTTCCCTGAATTTTAGGGGATTGCTTGTAAATAGTTTTTGGAGGATTTTGGGTTTACTCAAAGCTCAGGATAATTGGGAGGGTTGGGTAGGGAGGTATATATTAGTCTCAGGGCCAGGTGTCATTAGGTTTTATCTTTCTAGATGGGGTAATTATACTCTCCTAGTCACGGTTAGATTCGTTGGGGACCTGGCTAATTACCAAAGGTTACTTTATTGTGGGTTTCTGGGGGGGTGGGGGCCTCGGAGAGTTTCAAACTTTGTGGAAATGTTAAAAATGGGAAGTGGACTCCGCATACTATTAGCTACACTAGAGGGGCCGAAGTCTCTAATTCCCTTCAAATATTGTACTAATCAGTATGGCTGTGAGACCGCTTAAATTAGCAAGTTGGAATGTTCGAGGCATCAATGACCCTCTTAAAAGGCAGCAGATTTTTCTGAATTATTCCCTTTTGAATGTGGACATAGGGTTCATGTTGGGAAACTCACCTGGCTGCCTCTGAGGCTAATAGATTGCGCAGAGCAGTTTTACCCAAATTTTCACTGCGTCCGGCTCGCAAGCTAGCAGGGGTAGCTAATAATTAAGCATTATGTCCGATTCGTAGCAGAAGACAGTATTACTGACCAAGGCAGTAGATTTGTATTGGTCAAGGGCCAGCTTGACAACAGTAGTGTGGTACTAGGGGGGCAATATATGCACCTGTGGGTGGTGACCCGTCCTTTTTAATGTCCCTAGCAACTAATCTGAGCAGATTTCTGCCCTCCCTCCTTATCCTCGGAGGGGACTGGAACATAGCTCCTTCCAGTGAACTAGACAAGACTTATAGACCACTAGAACCGATGTCCCCTCCCCAACTAGCCCTTGCTGATTTTGTCCACCTACTGGGACTCTGTGATCCCTGGCGCCTTCTTAACCTAGATACCCGTCTCTATTCCTTTTACTCCCAAGTACACCAAACTTGGTCAAAAATAGACTATATTCTAATTAGCTCTTCCCTAATGAGCAGTGTTCACCAAGTGGGTATAGAACCAATAGTTATTTCAGACCACTCCCTGGTGTGGGTCAAGATCTCCCTGGGTGTCCAAGGACAAAGGGACACATCATGGAAACTTAATACGCAGATCCTTAAGGATGATCACATGGTTTCCCAGATCAAGGACATGATCCTTTCTTACTTAGAACTGAACCAAGGGTCTGTCCACAGATATGACATACTGTGGTGTTCTCTCAAATGTTTTCTCAGGGGAACTTATTAAGATTGCTGCCACCAGGAAAAAATATGGGAATCCAAAATAAATCTGTTATCCCAACAGTTGAGAGCAGCCGAGGACAATTTCTCCTCTCCAACTCCTCGGAAAACTTAACAACTCTCATTAATCTCAGGAACGAATACAACGATCTGACTTGGGAAAAAGCTGAATATGCTTTATTTAAGACTAAGACCAGATACATCGATCAGGGCGAAAAATCTGGCAATATGCTAGCCCTTAGACTGAGAGAGATGGAGAGTTCCGTCTAATCCAGCTCTTAAAGCCCAAGATGGTACTAATAGGGCTACTACTAGGGACATAGCTCAAATCTTTGAGTCTTTCTACACGGCATCTATAGCAGGCACTCCTTTCCATTGCATTCCCAGAGAATAGAGCTCTTCCTGGACGAAATCAATCTCCCTTCTCTCCAGTCACACCACTGTGATATTCTTTCAGCCCCCATCACCTTAGGCGAAGTCGAAGACGCAATCAATGAGTTGGCATTAGGGAAAGCCCCCAGGCCTGATGGCTTTCCTTCGAATTTTTACAAAATTTTTTCCGAAGAACTTTCCCCTCTCCTTCTCAACCTTTACGAATATATGTTCTCTGCGGATTCAATAGATCCTTCTCTCCTAGAAGCTACAATAATCCTAATCCCTAAACCTGATAAACCCTTAACAGATCCAGCCAGTTACCGACCAATCTCGCTTTTAAATTATGATATCAAAATCCTATCCAAAATTCTATCACTCAGAATTAAAAAGATATGGCTACACCTGCTAAGTCCGGAGCAGGCGGGGTTTGTCCAGGGTATATCATCAGCTGATCATTTGAGAACTTTGTCCCATGTCTTCCGAGTGGCCCGCACGTCACATGATCCAATGGTCCTAGTTGCTCTCGATGCTGAGAAAGCTTTCGATAGGGTAAACTGGGAATTCCTATGGGCCACTCTGAAGAGAATGGGCTTCCCTGACTCTTTTATTCATATGATTATGGCAATTTATAAGTCCCCTTCGCAAAGTTTATTGTAATGGGTTTTTTCCTCCCATTCCTTTATGTGCAGGTACACCAAGGATGCCCCTTTCCCCTATCTCTTCAATCTATACCTAGAACCTTTACTCATCAGCATCAAGAATTCTCCACGAGTGTCAGGCTGTGTCATCTCTCAACTCCCCTGACCGTATCAGCTTTTGCTGATGACATTCTGTTACACCTTACTAATCTTGAGTCATCCTTAACACAAGTGTTAGAATCATTAACGGTTTGGTCAGGTTTCTAATTTCAGGTTGAACGTCTCCAAATCAATTATTTTTCCGTTAAACTCTTTTATTTTTCATTCAGGCTTCACACGGTTCGGTATGAAATGGGCCCTGACTTCATTCAAGTACTTGGGTATCCATGTGGCTCGGGAGTTGGAAACGGTCAAGAAGTTAAATTTGGATGATGTATTAACAAAAATCCAGTGGGACTTGGACCGACGGCAAAACTTGCCGTTATCCCTATGGGGGTGAATTAACATAATCAAAATGAATATTTTACCCCGACTGTTCTACCCCCTGAACCTCCTTAATATTTGGCTTCCCAGGAAATACTTCAGTCAAGTTAACTCTTTATTATCCAAATATATTTGGAATGGGAAACAGCCTCGCTGTGCCTTTCTTAAACTCAGTGCATCTAGAGACAAAGGGGGTCTTCTCTGGCCCAATTTTTTACTATATTACTGGGCTAGTCACTTAAACAGAATTGGTAAGTGGTCCACCGCACAGTCTAACTTGCCTCAACCAATTTGGCTACAGATAGAGCTAAGTCTACTAGATCAGTTTAACCTACGCCTCCGTATCTTTTGGCACCCCTTTTCCTCGCTGCTCTAGATATCCCAGACTCCACTATCGGTCTCTCTATGAAAGTCCTTCTTCAATGCTGGAACTTTTTCAACATACCACAAACCAAAGATCCAGGACAACCTCTCACCCTAAATCCCAATATTAAAATTGGTGGCAGTTGGCTAACCTCTGGTTGGGTTCCACAAATAAACAACCTACGGGTGGAGTCTCTGTATGAGCAAGGTTCACTTCTCTCATTGGATAGAATCTTAACTTCCTTTAATATCCCCCAGAGACATATCTTCAAAGTATTTCAACTGAGACATCTCATTCTTAAAATCTTCGGGCCTGTCTCCCCCCCTCCCAAAGTAGGACCATTTCTAGAGAAAGTACAGAAGGCGGCTGGCAATCCCAAAGGAATATCCATTATATATAACAAACTACTAAATGACCTTTTTCCTAATTCCCTGGAAGGGTCCGTAATCTGGTCACTCCCTAACTTGAGCTCCCCCTTATCGTGGGAAGCAATTTGGAAGGACGTGTACCGCTATTTATCCCAAGATAATCATAGACTGATCCAATATTATATTCTAAACAATCTCTGCTATACCCCAGTTAAGCTGTTCAGATTTGGTAAACCTGAGTCGAGTATATGTTCGAGGTGTGGAGTCGCTGAAGGGAACTTGCTACATGTTCTCTGGGAATGCAATAGAGTGGCTCCACTATGGAACATGATCCGGGATAGCTTGGATCCACTTTTGGGGCTCAAGGAATTCTTCACCCTAGAAGTTTGTATTTTGGGAGTTTTCTCTAGTATTGTGGTGAAGGAACGCAGGTACCACATGTCTTTAATTTCAATAGTTGTTAAAAGCTGGTCCTTAGACACTGGTTAGATCAGGAGACTATCACCTACCAGGAATGGCTTAAAGAGATGTCCCATTGTTTCAATACCAGAAATTTATTGCTAGTTCCAGACATAATCTAGGGTCCTTTACTGGAAATGGGGCAGGTTATATGCGCTCTACCTCAATTAACCCTGAGGGGTAGCCCTTAGATATACCCTGCTGCATTGTTCACCTCCAATATATCCGGGTTTCTAACCTTTGATTTTCCCTTCCAGTGATCCTACCTCTTCCAGTAGCTACAAACTCTCCAAGGCCATGGGGGGTGGGAGGCGGGGTTTCTGTTGGTGTTGTTAATTTTTCCTATCGCTGTTTCCACCTAATCCGGTGTGATTGTACGTATTCTCTAGGCTATATTCTTGTTAAGCTTATGTACGATCAGGAAACCTTCAATACTTGTAGGTTGTTTGCTTTGTTTTTATATGTAAAATTCAATAAACTTAAATTTCAAAAAAAAAAGGAAGACCTGTCTGGATAATGTCTTCCAAAATATTTATTTAGCATGCAGACCCAGTACCATTCATGTTATCATAAGGATCACAGTGCAACTAAGCCACACCCAAAAAAAAATGATATGGTGTTTGCTGTCCACTGTTAAGAAAAAGTCCACTTGTAGTTTAAGTTTCTTTTTAAAAGATTTCTTCAAGCTTTAGCATGCACTTCACAACATGGGTAGTTTAGTTGAGACACAAAATATATACTGAAGCCTGAACAAATCTCTTAAAGGAAATCTGAAGTACCAGTGGGATTTAAATAAGGGTGTGCACCAGAAGTTTTCATTTTATATTACTTATATTTGCTATGATTTTTTTTTTTATTATGAACAGGCAGTTATACTGTTTCATGGCCATTTAAAACTACATTAATAGCAAGGACATATATTAGCTTTATTTACGATAACATACAATATTATTATTCTACAACTAATCCACCCTTCAGTCAAGGTTAATGAGATTGCATCTACTCTATGGCAGGAGCAGCAGAAATGACCTGCAACTGATGCAGTAGAATGCAAGACTGACATGAGTCATTTCCTCAGCACAGCTGGTAATTAGAGTATGGTGTGTCACTTGTAAATAATCGTGTCCTAATTCATACTGTCCAGCAGGCATATTCAGCCTTTGAACACTCATGGCAAGGTTAGAGATGTCTAAGTCCCCACAGACAGGGAGTGTATAGGAAACTGCCATAATGATAAAGAAGTAGTAAATTTCATTTTTATGGTGCACATCTCTTGGGATCATGACTTCTTACATTAAAATAGACAGCTACAAATTATGAGGACAATCTATAAATTAAAATTTGAACAATATAACACAGCCCTAATAATCTCTAATATCAAACCGGGCATACAGACCATTTCTCCAACTAGAAGATGAAATCATACATAATTTTTAGGATAGGCCAGTCGGATCAGATGAAACCTTATGCCCCTCTTAAAAGACCCTACCATGGGGGCTTCTCTCAGAGCTTGGGACAGAGGATTGGGACCACTGCTGTGAATCTCTTTTTCTAGAGTATTTCAGATGGGAATGTGAAGCCCTCAGAAACACAGCCTCAGCAGGACAGATGAGGCAATCAGTTGTGTATGTGAAGAGGAGTTCTCTCAAGTAGCCTTGGTCCAAACTGAGTAGGGTCTTATAAGTGAGCAGGCCCACCCTGAAGCTAATAAACCAACACCCTGATAGTCTGTAGTTCCCACAGCACTGGCAAACCTGACCAGAGTTGGCAGCCCCAATTATCAGTTGAGCTGCAGTGTTTTTTTTACTAGCTGTAGGAGGCACATCACATAAGCCCCACTAATAGCCCATAGTAAAAAGCATTACAGTTATCCAGTCTCGACATGACAAAGATATTGCATGAACTAGTGTCTTAAGTTCTCCAATTGTCAGATAGGGTTTGATTTGAATAATGTTATGCCATAATAGGCAGCTTATTATATCAAAAGCAAACACCAATAAAAGGGATAATTTTTTCACCATATGGTCAGCTAGAGTGTAGAACACATTACCCCAGGAGTTGGTGGATAGTACATCCTTTAATTGTTTTAAAATGGAGTTTGATAGCTACTTGATATCTATGCCTAATGGGGGCTATTCACAAAGGTGTGAGTGGGTATGCACCACTTAACTCTGCCACATATCCCACCCTACACCTGCCCGCACCCGCCTGCAGCCACTGTGCCCACTCAGTGCAATTCACAAAACAACTTCACCCCCCCCACGCACCCGATCCCCTGGCTGATTGCACAGCTCTATACAGGAGCAGGCTGTGCCTGTACTCTGTGCGATTCACAGAACTTCAGAGTGCTGAACATGGCAGCCAGCAGCTATGTGACCTCGAGGCAGCTGTAAACCCAAGCTGCCAGTTACAGACACCCCAGGGATGCTGCCACTGACCATGGCAGAAACAGTTGGGGGACATTGGCCCTCCCCAATATGGATTCCCCAGCCATCGGGGCACACTGGGAGGGCTGGGGGCAGTAAACTGGGATACCCCCACATATCGCGGTCAGTGCTCTGTGCACCGGCAAACAACATGGCACCCCATGGGCACAAGGGATCCACTGCGGGACCTGGATGGGGCAGCCAAATGGCTGTCTGCCCAGATCTGCCACTCTGCACCCATCTGCCCCCCTGTGGATCTACGTACCGGGGGACAGGGCCATGTAAGGGAGCCAGGCGGGGACTGGTGTTTGCGAATGCGGTCCCAGCACGGATCTCCCAGGGGGTGTGGAGCTGCATGGGCAGAACGTGCCTCTGGTGCATATATTCTGCCCTTTTGTGAATAGCCCCCAAAATGAAAAAATTCACCCACTAGGAGTGGGAGACAAAGTTAATGCATGCAGGGGTCAGGGGGAGGGGAGGGGCTATGGGCATTCCGGCATATTCAAAGTGGTAGCACCGCACTACAGAGGTTAGTGTGACCTGTTGAATGATGCACAGTACCACCAATGAAAAGCAGGTGGAAATGGTGGGCAAAAAGCCATGAGAGCACCTGACCCCCCGCATATGCGTGAAATGGAAATGTGACACACACCCTGGTAGCCTAGGCCCCCTCCCACATGCCCCGATCCCCCCAGACAATGCACACTATCACAGAACCCCACATATCCTGGTAGTATATTGCCCCCTAACTCACATCCCTGAGACATACTGTCCTGTACACACTGCAATGTCAGCGTCAAGCCCCAATTATCAAGTGTACAACTTCCCTGATGGTCCAGTGGACTGCACATTCCCAGATCCCCTGTATATGGTGAAAATGAGGTCCTGGTGGTCTAGTGGACCCCGCCATTGCAGTGCCTACCACCCATTCCCCCCATGCTGTAACGGAGCCAGCAACTGGCTTAGCCCACTACACACCTCTGCAGCCAGCCGCCAACTGAGAAATGAATGAGCGCGTAGTAGCACCTCCTCCCTGAACCCCTGTATATTTTGTTTTACGTATTCTATATTTGCTTACAGTTTTTTATATATATTTTTTGTTTACATCTGTTGTCATGTGGCTTTCTTGCCACTTATCCCTGGTGTTCAGTGGTACCCCCCCCCCCACTCTCTGTTCACCTGGAATCATTGGTGGTGGTGGCATTCTCCCCGTTAGGTCCCTTTTTCTGTATGTGTTTGATGTGAAGAAAAAAACTCTCCCTTGATGTCTTTTGCTGCCCGTTAACCTGGAATTGGAAAAAACATCCATCGCCACTCGCTCCCACACCCGACCACCCACTGTGCACCCACCTCCTCACACACACATATCCCCGATGTCCTTTCAGACCGCTACTAACCTCAGGAGGTCCCAGGTTCGACAGCCACTTTGCTGATCAAAGACACATCTTACTGCTGGAACTGGCAACTGCAATATGAACTAAGGTAAACACGGGCCTATGTATTTCAATGGGGAAGGGGTTCAACTTTCACCCATAAATTGGCAATTTTTTAACATTTTGGCCCCAAATTTTAAACATGGCCATTGGGGAACCCCACCTCATGAACAATATGACTGTCATTAGGCAACTCTTGCTGGAAATGTCATTTTGCATTGGGTTGGCAAAATCACCTTTCCAGTGGGATTTGTGTAACAACAGTCATATTGTTCATGAGGTGGGGTTATAAGATGGCTATGTTGAATATTTGGGGTCAAAAGTTTGAAAAATGGCTGCATTATGGGCACTCATTGCAATCTAACTACGCACGCCCGTAACTGTGGGAATTTTCAATATGTTCACCCCATATTTTCAATATGGTCTTCTTATTACCCCCAACTCATGTATGTGACATCTGTCATTTTTGCTATCCTAGCCAAAATATTTTTGTACCTGTGGTGTAGAATGGCATTGCAGCTTGCATAGAATTATGTTTTGCCAAGTATTTGAAAAGTTTTTGCACTGGGTGCATGCGGTGAGGTCATAAGAAAGCAATGTTGAACATTAGGAGTCAAATAAGGATACTGTTATACTATGTCAATGAAGGGACCCTGCTCTCCCACCATACAATGAGGACACTGTAATACTATCTCAATGGAGGGATGGTAGCGCTCCAACAGTAAAATGAGAATACTATTATGCTGTCTCAAAAAGCCAGGAAATTAGTTGCAAAAACTTCAGTAATGCATCAGTAAGGGTTTCTGTGACAACAGTAGGGGAATGGGGTGTTAAGGTTTCCCCGTAACACACCATCCCTGCTCTACGGAGATCAGGAGGCATCAGGAGTGGCATTAGGGTCACCAGCCCTAACACTTACCCCATTCTCCTGTACTGTAGCCACCCAGCTTATTTTACAATGGAATGGGGTGAGTGTTAGGGTTGGTTAATAGCTACTCCTCCCACTCCCCGCCCAGCCTGCAGGGTGGGTGGTGCGAGATCCCTAAAACCTCATTTCCCTACTTTTGTCGTGGCAATCCTAACTGATGAATTAATGAAGTTTTTGCAATATAAATAGAATAAAGTATGGGGTGGTGTGTCTAACAAGACATTTACACCCCCCAGGTGTTAGATGCTACATAAACCCCAAGAGCGAAGCATGAGGGGTTTATCAAAGCATCTAACACTGAGGGAGGGTGTAAAATTCCTGTTTACACACACCACTCCATATTTTATTTTAAATAAATTGCTGGGTTTCCCCTTTTTCGCCCCAGAAATTATATAAAATAGTAAGCATTCCAGTGCGGCCACACTGCGTTTCCCTTTTCTGCCATCCTCACGTTTTCGTTGCCTGAGCTTTTAAAATATATTTAAATGTTTTGTTCATCTCCTATATGTGGAAAATGATTGTTTTTCTATTTTTGGAGTGACATACCACCGAGTTGTTCTGGTAGTTTAGTTGCAGGCAAGACGGCAGGGGAGTGGTTGGAAGTGAGCAACTGCCACAGACACATGAGCAGAGTGAGGGAAACCGACACCCATGACCTGCTGCTGCCAAACTGTTGCTCAGTCTGACATACAGGTGGAGCTGTATGCACCTCCTAGATTGTGGATCCTGACCTGTAGTTCCAGTCTGACCTACAGATGGAGCTGTGTGCTCCATGCAATAGTACTGGGAAAACTACATGGGAGTGTATGCAAAGCAGGCCATAATGAGATTCTGATGTGGCTGTTTGCCCACAGATTGCTTAAGTAGGCTCATTTGCATAGGAGCTTTGAATATAGCAGACTTCAGCCCTTGCCTAATGTCTTTGCATCAGGCTAATGTGTTAGCACTGTGCAAACAAGTTACCCCCGGGCACACATCTCACAACCATGACACAGTTCTGCAGTGTGTGGCCTGCATTGTTGCTTGCAGTTGTTGTGCACCACTTCAGTGATATCCTCCACACTGGTCACCTGCTGCAACACTGCTGTACTCCACCTCTGTGCACAGGGATGCTGTTAATGTTAGCACTGCCCGACTGCTGTATTCAGAGTTGTCTTATTTGCCGGGCTATTTTTGCACTGTACTCTCAGCTCTGTTTGCATGCCTTCATTTGCACACTATATTCCACAGCTTTAGCCCCCGGGGCTATTCTTTGAATATAGTGTGCTAATGGTTCAGGGCGAATTTTGCATGCCAGACAGTGCTCATTTTGACCCAGGGCTAAGCTTTGAATATCTGGCCCTAGTACAGCAAAGAACCATGTGCTAACAGTGAAACGCTATGCTATACTGTTGAGCGGCTTCACCCAAGGGCAGCATATACACACTTCAAATAAAATAGGGGATAATAAAAATCCCTGAGGTATACCAAAGCACAGAGGAGTGGGAACGGGGACCAAGGTAAAATACCCAGCACCACTTACTGCACCCTGCCTGTACAATTTACTCTAACCATCCCAAGACAATACCAGAGAGCATTCCATAGCACCTCAGGTGATCCAGCAACACTTTCAAAAGCTAAAGACAGATCAGTGAAGATAAGAACTGAATACGTTCCTTGATCTCTGTCCAAGAGGGGGTAATTTTGCTTCCTAAACAGTTGCCATTTACATGCTATCCCATGTCATAAAACCAGAACTTCTAGAACGCCAGGCTCTAGCCTGACCCTTCCTGACTTCCATCTCTTCAGGCAGGACAGGAGAAAAGATGAGGAAGGCATTGCCATCTATGTTCACCAGAGTCTCTCCTGTACTATGGCTATCAGGTTGGATGTGTCCTCCTCCCATTAATTTCTCCTCATCAGGCTGCCACTCCCCTCCTCTGTACCCATCTTCACTGGGGCTTTTCTATGCCTCAATCAATATCTCCCATACCTTCCTGGTTGACTCTATTTTCACCATCACCAGTCACTCCTCTGCAGGTGAGCTCATCCTCCTTGGGGATTTCAACATAAACTGGCTCTCCTCATCTCCAATTCAACCATCCTTAGGACTGAGTCCCTTAATCTTTTCCAGATTATTTCTGAACCCACCCAACTCAATCCCCACTCCCCCAACCATACTCTTTTGGAATGAGTTCTCTCCTTCTACTCCCACCACATTCTTGCAACAGGCAAATTACTGGATTCATTCAGTGACCACTGCATGAAGTCCTGGATCATAAAAATTCGGCATCCCTTCCCCCTCCCCCCCACCACAAAATTCATCCAGTCCAGGTCCCTCCACTCACTAAACATCAATGCTGTCCTGAGCAACTTTACTGCAACAGATTGATCAGCCATCATTCTGCCTCTGATGTTGATGAGACTCTCATCTTATTTCACTCCAAATTCTCCCCCAGTCTGGGACAAGCACGCCCATCTCAGGAAATCCAGAGTCAAAACTTCCCACCACGGATTACCTCCAAAATCCTCAACCAGCACAAGTTCTATGATCTCATCTGGCCTGCCATAAATTCTTTTACTCTCTCTCTGACCTCCTCTCTTACAGGGCTGTGAGGAACAATTGTAAAAACGCCTGTCTAGGCCACAAAACCACACTATTTGAAGGCCAGCCTCCAGTAAAGCCTTAATGTCCCAATTACATTATGGAATATTATCCAGTCCTTTTTTGATCTCCCTGCCCTATCTGCTCCCACAAACGTCTTGATCAATGGCTCACTTGATTCTGACCCTCCCTTGTTACTGCTAACTTCAATGAGTTCTTCACTACCAGTATCCTCCCTTCTCCCCCCATGACCCTTATCCTTCCCCTCCTGTTCCCCCTTCCTCTCCTCCCGACCCCATACCAGATTTTGATTCCCCCCTGTCAGTATCCAGGAAACCCTGCTTGCCTTTCCTCCTTCAGGCTAAGTCTAGCCCTGATTGGCAGGATCCTAAGCTCCTCCACCTCTCAGCTCCTGCCATTGCATCTCCCTTTACTCACCTGCTCAACATATGATTTTCACTCTGCACTGCCCTTGGTCCTGGAAGATTGCCAACATTATTCCACTTCATGAAGGTGGTGTTCCCTTCACCCCTGGCAACTTCCACCCTATTTCCCCATTCCCCTTCCTCTCAAAGCTGAAAGAAAAAAACTGCTTACTGCAAACTTTCTGACTACCTCTCATCCTCCAATTTTCTCTGTCTTTTTCTTCCAGTCTGGCTTCTGGAAGCACCATTACACCGTCTCCTCTGTACTGTGTGTCACTGATTCCATTTTCTATGGGATGGATTGGAGCACATCATAGCTGTCATTTTAATCAGTCTGGCCATAACCTTCGACTTGGTGTTCCATCCATGCCTCCTCCTCCTCCTAGGCAAACTGAGATCTGCTGGCCTTTCAGCTCTGCTGTTGATTGGTTCCTTTCCTGCCTCACGGGCCATTAACACTCGGTAAAGGTAGGAAGTGTCCTGTCACCTCCACTATCCATCCAGGCAAGGGTCTTTCAGGGATCCATTTTGGGCCCCATCCTCTTCTCTATTTTCCAAATGACCTCCCCTCTGCTTGTGCCAACTCACATATTCACATGTATGCTGATGACACAGTCATCTTCACCTCCAGTTCCTCAACGGCAGCTGTGGCAGACCTGCTCCAGCAGGACTTTCACAACATTCTGCCCTGGTTCCAATCCAAAACTAAAAAACAAATGGTGTCCAGGAGTTTTGGTACCAACCAGAAACTGGCCAGACTCACGACTCTCCCTGTTTTCGCCACAATGTATGGCACCCCCCTTGAAGCAGTGAAATCCTTCAAGTACCTCGGTGTGTGACTTGACAGCAAGCTTGACTTCTCAGCCCATGTTGATGCCATCCATGCAAAACTCCTCCCCGAACTTCGTACCTCGTACCGAGGGAGCTTGTTACCAAAATGGTGATCTGTCTTCGACTATGCAGAAGTGGTTTATAGCACCACACCCTCCATTTCCTTTGCTAGACTGTATACCTTCTCTAATGCTTTTTTCCAGTTTGCTATCAGCTTTCCCCTCATACTCACCACTGCTCCCTTTACACCTCTCCATAAATTCTCCCCTACACACTCATCGCCAGCCTCATTGTACCTTCATATCCAAATACTGGTTTGGTTCCCTTCCCTTCCCTCTTATCTCTCCTCACTTCTCTTTCCAGTCCCTCTGACCTCATGCTCCCTCCACTTGAGGCATCATTGTATTTTCACCACTCCTCACCACGCTCCTCAGCTGGACAATCTGCCTTCTTCTATTGACTTCCCACACTCTGGAACATGCTACCCTCCTCCCACCACCTCTCCACCTCTCCTGGCTCCCTCAGGCAGCAGTTGAAACTCTTCTCCCATTCACCTGCTCCTGCTGCCTATACTCATGACATCTCCCTGGCTTGGAGCCCTTACCATCCATGTATCAGGACCTCACTTTGGTCTCCCCAACCTGCTTACTGGTTTTACTTCCTCATTACCTCTGCACTTTGTTTTCCCTGAGGGGACAGGCTTGCACACTCTAAGAGCTCTCTCATCAGATACAGTATTGTTTTTTGCATGCTATGCCTTGCTGCTGTTTCATTTGCACTTATATAGATATCCCATTTTGTACTGGGACTGCACGTTACTTTTGTACCAATTTTTGTACCTAAGAAATGCTATTGTGTATTCATTTTTTTCCTGTTCCTTTTCCTCCAGGTCACACCTGAAAATGAGACTTGGCTCAATGTGCCTTTCCTGGTTACCAGTTTTCAAATAAATAAATAAAAGTGGAGACTCCTAAATGTCAAAAGTCTCCTGATGAGCCATAAACTGCACCAGCACCACTTTCTCAATAATCGTACTCAAAAAGGGGAGGTTAAAGATCGCCCTGTCATTTGCCAGCACATCAGGGTCCAATGATGGGTTCTTCAGATGAAGCCTCACCAGGGCCCTCTTCAGGGCTGATGACAAGGCAAGAGCATCTGATAATCTCTGATATTATTGATCCCAGGGCATCCCAGCAGGGCATCAACCATCTAGTAGGTACCAGGTTGAGTAAACAGTGGGACATAGGTCTACAACTTTGTGGAGTACCTCTTCATTTGAAACTGGTCAGAACTCTTCCTAAACAAATCAAGTTCCCATATCACACCAGCACTGGATACTACTGAATCATGACAATCCACTTTGGGATAGCTGAGATCTAATAATTGATACCCTGTCAGGAAAGAATCTACCAAAGTCTCCCACACCTTTCTGCGGTAATGCCTCATCTAGTCTGAACACAGATTTGATGCGACAATGTCCACAGTGCAGAAGAGCTGAGTAGGATGAAGTATACCAAGTTGGTTTGTCAGCATAGAGTCTCAAAGCATTTATCTTATTTTCACTAGGGTGATGGGTCCTGAGGGTTGAGAAATTCAACCATGTGAAATCCAAGAACTCCATATCGCAACAGGGTTGCAAACTGCATTTCAATCTAATGGTCTCATAGTCTAGTCAGTCATCCATAAAGCATAGAGATTTAGCTTTTGAGTATAGTTCCCCCCAGTGAGAGTTTTGTCAGATATAAAATTTGCCTCTTTCACAGGATTAAGCGTGAGAAAAACCTTTGAACACACCGACTCTGATGAAACCAGCAGATGTAGAGCAATTCTTCAAAAGGATGGGGATAAACTGGACTCATGAATTAATTAATTAATTATATATGGTATCCTTCTACAATGCACTAAGGGTACCCCACAGTGTAAAAGCAATAAATTGGTCCACAACATAAGATACAACACAAATGCCAATAAATTGCAAAGCATAAGTTAAAAATCTTTCAGATTTAAAAGCTTGGATGAAAAACAGTATAGGGGACCTGTAAAATATGATAATAATGGGGCTTGATAGTTGACACTTTAGCCTTTATGAAGGCAGTACAAAGAATAATCCTTCTTCTGTGTCTCTCTCTCAGTTTAAATCTGTCTCTTTATAAATCTCTTTAAACAAAACACTGCCCTCTTTCTATAAGATGTCTTTTCCTAGCAGTTTAAATCTTGTATCCTGCTCTTATAAGTTACATCTCCTGTTTTTCACAAAATGTATCAGAACTTTGTTAGCTTCTTTCCTGAGGCCAGCCTGAAGAACACATCTAGTCTTGACAGGTGCAACAAAACAAAACATTCTGTCCCAGAGCTGGTCTCCTGTTGACAATTCTGCAAACAAGCTTGTGGAGTTCAAAATACATCTCAAGGTCAACCCCTGTATTACAGATTGTTATTTTTTATGAAACCCAAATAGCTTTCTGAACTGATTTCAATAATATAATTATATACATTTGCAAACCAAAGGACCCCAGTTTTAGATATAGAATAAAGTATGGGGTGGTGTGTGTAACGAGAAGTTTACGCACACCCGAGGGGTTAGATGTTACATAAACCCTGACAGTGAAGCTTGAGGGGGCTGAGAAAGCATCTAACCCTGAGGATGTGTGTAAACTCCGAGTTTACACACACAGCCCCATATTTTATTTTATATAATTGCTGGGTTTTCCTACTTCGCCACTGTAATTATATAAAATAAAAACACATTCTGGTGTGACTGCAGTCTGCTTAGATGTAAGCGCATGGTCCGTGGACACTTTTATTTAAACTTTTTTAATTCATTTATGTGTGGAGCCGAAATGTTTAGGGTTTTTTATTTTATCATTTGAATTTGTTTCTGCCTGCCATTTACCGCTGAGTCCGAGAAGTGGTTCCATGTCAGGGAGAAAGAAGAGGCAGCCAGTGGTCTGGGAGGAAGAGCTTGAGGGGCACCTGTGCAGTGCGAGGGAAATTGGGCACATGTTCACAGTTATAAACACTCTTTTATAACAGCAGATTATGCCACAATTTCCCTATGGGAAAAAGGAAGACCCAGTAATTATATAAAGATTCACATTTATTGTTTAACCACAGAGAAGCAAGGGGAGAAGGAAAGACTACAACAACAAGTGAAGGAGGGGAGATGATGGGAAAAATTGTTGGACCATCAGAGTGGCCAATTCCTATGTGCCACGAGAAAACCTTGACAGCACAATCAGACAGGAAAGAGACAGATAAGTGACAGAATAGAAGAAGACAAACTAAATCCTTGCTTTTAACTCTCTCTGCATAACAAATGGGACAAGGTCTTACCCAGCTCTGTCACACACACACACACACACACACACACACCACTTTAAGAGGGAACCTTTTTTGTTAAGAAAACAGGTTTTAATACTTTCTTTTATTTCACTTTTAACATTATCTTATAACATTTACAGTTCTTTTGCATATGCAATGTCCTTTTTTTCTAAAACCTTTTACAGCAAACAGTTCAGATATGCACACACATTTATTTTCAACTTTCTGAATTCTCAATTCCTGAACCATATCTTGACAGAAAATCAGCATTGATATTTTTATTTATTTTTTTATTTATTGAGATCTAGGATTACAAATTACCTTTGAACCAGAGGTTTGTTTACAAAGGTTCCACGTCAGAAAACTGAGGAGACATTACAAGTGAAACAAGACAAAATGCAGGGCTTTCCTCAGTAACGATGCATGGGACAGCTGAATACAGCAGTTACTTGAGCTTAACACATGATTTGAAAATAGCACATGGTACATATAATTAGGAGGCAAAAAAAGAGAAAAAACAAGTTTGTAGTGGCAAAATAGGCAACAGGTAAGGAGGCGGTCAGACATTAGACTTTGTCATAAGTGCAGTCTATCAGTGATAAGTGCCAGGGGGAAATGAAGGCAGAGAGGGGCTGGGCATGGTAAGATCAGCAATATAGGGCTGAGTAAAGGAGTAGGAAATAGGGGGATGGGAAGGAAGCAGATGAAGGCGGAATTGGTTGGTACAGGGTAAAGAAGATACAAAGGGGCTGGAGGTAGCAGGAGAATGGGAGTGCAGAATAGCATAAAAGCAACAGTGGGGGAATATAAGGAGTAATAGGGAGGGGACAGGAGAGGGGGAGAAGAGAAAGCATAGAGGGAGGCTGGAGGGAGGGGGAAGGGGGAGGCCAGAGAGGGTAAGATGCGCAATAAGAGACTAGCATGAGTAGTCGCAGTTGCTGAGATTGGTGAGGTGCGGACGTAGGCTGTGCTCGAAAGGGCCAAGTCTAGTCTCAGATGAGACCTCTGGAGGGAGATGATTCACTAAGGAGGGGGCCCTATTAAAAAAATGAGTGTTGTGCTTGGGACGTGCAGCAGAAGGGAATCTGGTAGACAGCATTGTCAGTGCTACGAGTGCAACGTGTGGAAGTGGCATTTGTCATGAGGCCACGCGTGGCTGGAGGAGTAAGGCCAAGGCTGATTTTCTTAGCCAGCAGACAGGTCTGATAGTTTCTTTCCAGATTTGTGCATCACCTTGAATTTAATGTGTTTAGTGCCTGGTACCATCTTGTGATTCTGGAATTGTTATCCTTTATTTGATTAAGCCAACAGAGAGGACTGTGATCTATTATAAGTACAAAGTCAGCTCCTACCAGATAAAACTTAAAGGAAAACACTCAGTTTTGCTGTTTATATCGTGTTTGAGTGTCCACACCCCCAATTTGAGCACCACTGCACTGTTTTTATTGTTCTCCTGCCTCTTTCATGTATTTTTGCGATACTTCATGCCTCTGTATATACCCCATGCCGCCAGCGTGCGGTAATCTATTTTGTGACTGAGTGCCGCACCGGAAGTCACTGGGAGCATCTCCTTTCCATTCACATGCACTGTTACGCCATGGTGTAAGAGTGTGCACGTCCTCAGTGTTTGACAGTGGGCACGCCGGAATCATACCAGCTGGTTGTTGCGTGCTGGTATTCCCGCTCGTCTGCTCGTGGTAACGTTGTCGGCGTTTGCTTTGCTATTGGAAAATAGAATCCTAATAGCTAGGAATTGCATTGTGCATTAAGCTTTGCATGTGTTCTTGTGTATGTATTGCAAATTCGTGATTTTATATCTTGGTACTGTGCTCTCAATTTAACATGCCCACCTGCATGGTGACTGGGTGTTCCAACACCTCAGGTAAAGTAAGGCAACCTCGCACAGTGAGTTTTCATCGAGTGCCACTTTCTGGTGATCTAAAAACACAGTGGCTGTCCTTTTTACAGCGCCCTGAGATAGATGCATCTGTTTTTGTGCCCGAGAAGTACCATGTAATATGTTCTGACCACTTTTTGAAGTCAGATTTCTTCATTAAAAGTAAGTGTCATTACATGCAATGTACATTGATTATGTGTATTAACATACATTATTTACAGATCAGTACATTGTTGAACTGTTACTGGTGTAAGCATGTGTACAGTCTCCTGGGAGTGTTGTGTGTCCATATCTCTGCTGATCTCACAGTGTCATCATTATGTTCCATGTCATTACCAGGTTTTGACACCTGATGTACCATGTGAGAGTCACAACTTATTTTACAATATTGTCCTAACTGTTCACATGTGTATGGATGTGATCACAGAGTCACAAGGAGGATAATGGAGGTCTTTGAAATAGTAAGTGGCTGTGGCGACAATTGAACCTTCATCCTACGATTCTCCTTGACAAACCTCAGCACAGCACACCTTGTCACATGTGTGCTAGTGGTTTAGTTTCCAGTGTCACAAATTGTGCCGAACACCCGTACTGCTGTTACTATGGCACTGTGTCACTGCACCCTCAACTATCCTCCTGTGATACTGCAGTGCAGTTACTGATCCAGGGCAAGTCAGCAGTGATACACAGTATCAAGTAAGCTTCCTGCTGATATTGGGTATTGTCCTGTGGGCAGCAGAAAACACACACACACACTCTGCTCAACCTCAGCATCTCTATTACTCCTATGCTGCTGTATTACCATGCAGCACACCATGTCACATCTTACCCACTGGTTCAGGGTGCAGTGTCGCATGCCATTGTGTAGAAGAGCCACACTGCTGTTCTTACAATATAACTGTGTCAGTGCACCCTTAACCATTCACCTGTGACACCGCATTGCATTCAGTCCTCCTGGGGCACTCACCAGTGACCCACAGTCTCAAGTAACATTACCACTGCTATTGGATGTACACTATGACTGCAGGGTGGACAGTCATTCAGTTTGCATTCGGGAGTGGTGTGCGTTCTTCGTAAAAGTCCCATATAGCTGTACCTTGCCACCTGTACTAATGCAATGCCGCTGTATTACCACACAGCACACCATGTCACATGTTTGCCACTGGTTCTGATTCACTGAGACATCAAATTGTGCAGAAGAGCTCTATTTCTATTCTTACAATATTGCTGTGTCACTGCACCTTCAACCATTCACCTGTGATACCACAGTGCAGTTATTACTACTGGTTAAGTCAACAGTTACCCACAATCTCAAGGAACATCACCACTGATATTGCATGGGCAGTATAACCACGGTGTAGACAGTGTCTTACTTTCAGTTGTGGATGGGCCAGTGGGCAGCGGGAATCACAGAGTCCTGTAACTCATTACCTGTGCTAATGTGATACATAAGTGTCCCATGTTAATTACTGATTTTCCAATGTTCTCTGTGTCTTACTATAATTCATAGGTGGTGATGACAAGAATAAACGGCTCAAACCAGACGCGCTTCCTTCTATGTTGATGTCAGCTGCAACTGCAGAATTATCCCATGACAGAAAGTGCATCAAGGTTAGATTGTCAAACAATACATCTGACAGTTACTGTACATGTGAATATATGTACATAAAGATTCACATATACATTCATTTTTGCGTCAGTGGGTAACAGGCATCAACATAGAGTGAGTGTCTGATGGTGCTGACTGCCGAAGTCAACAGTGCAATATGAAATACAACACATAGTGAGTGTTTAGCCTGTTATGGATACATGCACACTGTGCAGATTTATGTTGAATGTAGGGTTTGTCCCTGTATCATCCTGGTTGCCCTCCTCTTTACCCTTTCAATAACTATAATGCCTTTTTCCAGTACGGATGTCCAAATTGCATGCAGTAGTTTAGGCGCTGTGCAACCAGCCAATTATACACTGGTAGAAGCACCTCCAGGCGACTCAGGCATTATCCCCCACTTTCCCTACCTCCCTCTTTTTAGCAACATAAAGTACTGTGTTCTCCTCTCACTGTGTTTTCTTGTATTTCATTAAGGCAATGATGTTTGGCCCTCACCTTCCTGGATACAACATTTCATGATCAGATGCCTGGATAATCCAAATATGCACTCCCTCCCGTCCCTGATGGTACAGTTAAAACACGAATCCCAGTATACATGGTATTGCAGTGTACCCCACCCACACTGAGGAGCCCACATCCCAACCCTGCTACCAAAAACATCAAAGCAAGGTGCACACAGAGCAGGTGGGCAGCGCATCCCTCCACGTACCACCATGGCTTCCAGGTAACTGAGCTGTCACTGAATGACAGCTTACTGTACGCATTTGAAGCACACCAGTTGACAGTGTCTGCCAGTGGGCTTGCATTGTGCACTGTAAGCTGTCATTCACAACTTTGATGGCTGACAGTAGCTGACCAGTGAAAAGTGGTTGTGTGTAATGGACATCACCATCATGGATTGATGTTGGGCAGCCACACAGTGGCTGTCAGCTACCGTGTTGCACTGTGCAGTACCACAGCCCACCTTTGGGTGGCTATGACTACACCTTGATTTCCAATCCTAACTTTGCCTGGTTTATATATAGGAAGATACAAAACTGCCATCAGAAACACAGCTTTCTATCGAAGTCTGCCCGAGTGTGTAGCGATAATTTCCTGGCTCATCCCTAGGCCCACTCTTGTGTATGGGCACCACAAGTAGCACCCTCCAGTCCTGATGCACACAACCTATTTCCAGGGAGGTGCTAAACTGATCTGCCAGCGGCTCAGCCAACACTTCGGCCATCTCTCTCAGCACTATGGGGTGGATGCCATCAGGACCCGGTGCCTTGCCCACATGCTACCACTGTGATCCTTCAGTCTGTCATCTCCTCTCCCCTACCCTCCCAGTCCATGGTGGTACTGGTCCATCCTTCTCCTTAGTGAAAAGAGAGCAAAAGTACTCATTCAGTACTTCCGTTTGTTACTCTCCTTTATCCACCCATTCCCCTCCCGCCTTTATCCTCAGTATACGGTCCTTGCACTTCCTCTTTTCCCTGACATACCTAAAGAAGTCCTTCTCCACTCACTTGATGTCCTCTGCTAATCTTACCTCCCTGTCAGCCTAGGCCATTCTCAGCCGCTTGGTCTCCACCCGGGACCATGCCCCGGAAGCCTCCCTATTCTCCTCTTTCCTACTTCTCCTAAATTTCCTGTACGCAGCCCTGTTCACCATGACCCCCTCCAGCACTTCAAACATGGTTTCCTGGCTCTGCCCTTCTTGCTCCTAGTCCTGGTGCTGGATTCTGCAGCCTCTGCTAGCCCAGTTTTGATACTTTCCACTTTTTGGTCTCGTCCATCTCTGGTGTAATACCCTGGAGACTCCCTTTCAGTATTTCCCTCTTCCTCCAAAAGTCTACCCTTATTAAATCCACCACCCTAGTAACTGTGTCTCCAGTCTACCTGCCCAACGTGAGTGTGAACCACACTGTTTGGTGGTCGCTACCAGCTACTGTGTCCTCAACCCTTACTTTTCTCACTTCTCACTACCTTCTCATTTGACAGCACCAGGTCCAGCGTGTTACCATCTGCATCAGGAGACCCTCCTGGATCACATCCAGTATTACCTGCTCCCTTGTGCTGGGGGTGTCACATGTTCTTCAATGTACCCCTGGTACATTGATATCCCCCACCGTCACCACGCTCCGCTTTCTACACACCCTCCCTATTTGACATGCTACCTCCCTGTACAGTTACGCTGACTGAGCTTGAGGTCTGTATAGCACCCCCACTCTCACCTTTATTTCCTTTGAGTCCCGAAGCTGCACCCATAGTGCCTCTGCCCTTCCTTCCTCCCCCTCATCCCTTGTACAGTTGATCCCTTCTCTCACATACAGTGCTACCCCACCCCCTCGACCAACCCCCCGGTCCTTCCTGTAAATACTATACACCAGGATTGCCCAATCCCAGTTATGGTACTGGGTGGCCCAAGTTTCGGTCCCTACAGCAATGTCCACATTTACCTCTGAAAGGAGCGCATGAAGTTCTGCAGTTTTATTACACAGGCTTCTTGCATTCTGGGAGCCCACCTTCCATCCGTTCCCCTCCTCCCCTCCTTCCTGTTTCCCCACTCCTCCTTGGTTTGCTCCACACCTCTCGGCGGTCTGCTCCCTTTATCTGCCCCCGTAATGCAGTGAGGTAGTGCCATCTGTACTCCAACCTTGTTTCCCCGCATGCACCCGCCCTGTGCTGCTTCACCTCTGCCTTCGCCCATAACCAGGGGGTAAGTTCCCTGGGATCCCCCTTCTGGACTCTTTTTCTAACTGCATTCCTCTTGCCACCCCACCCTCCTAGTTTAAATCCACCTTAGTTGCTTGATACTCCTTTATTCCACCTTTCAGTACTCCCCTTCCTTCCCCGCTTAAGTGTAACCTGTCCCCTGCGTATAAGTCACTGTTGTACCATATCCTACCGCAGTCCATCACTATACCATACTTCTTGGTATGGCACCAGTCCCTTATCCACTCATTGAACTCCTCTATCCTTCTTTTCCTCCCTGTGCTAGCACATGGTACTGGAAGTACCTCAGAGAATGCTACTGACCCCCCAAACTCCTCGCCCTGCCCACCCAACTCTTCAAACCTCACCTTTACCACCTCTACAGACTGCCCCTCCAAGTCATTTCTACCCACGTGCACCACTGTGTGAGGTTTCTTCCTCCCCTTCCCTGCACTCTTTAGAATTTCCTGCCCCACCTTTCCCACAGTCTATCCACGAATAGCTTCAACCCGGATCTGACTGTGCCTTTTCCCCCTTCCACCCCATCTGACCCCCTTCAGTAAAGAATCCCCCAGCACAAGTCCCCCCGTTAATATCACATACACCTTCACCTCTATGTTACCCCTTTCTCATCACCAGGGTCCACAGCCGTGCCCTTATAGTCACCCTCTGCACATTCTGTGGTTGTACAACTTCCTCTTGTCCTCCCTCCACTGCCCTTTGCCTGTTCTATCCCCATTATTCCTTTAGACCATCCGATGCCAACTCAGAGCACCTATGTCTCGCTACCCCCCCGTAGCAGAGCCCATCTCCTCTTTTTCCTAGCTCCAAGTTTTCTCAGTACCAGTTGCATCCAGCTCTCCCTCCCTCCTTAATAGCACTCCATCAACCCTGCTGCTCATGCTTCTCTGGCCCTTTCTTTTGCTAGTCCACCGCTCACCTCCTTGTCCTCCTTCCCACCGGTTTGTTCCTCCTCCACCTACCTCCTTAATAGCAGAGGAGTGAATCAGTTATTACACACAATACATCCCCTTGCTGGTTCTCCCCTCCAACATCTCCCAGATGTGTGGGCGGCTTGGCCGCACATCTGTGCTGAACATAGCGATGTGTATCATATGCAGTGTAACACACTCTCAAGATGTGCTGCATACACTATCTGTGCACTGCATCACATCTGTAATTGTGCGTTGCATCACTAACTTTTAAATACAGAACAGAGGCGTAATCTGGTGATGCACCAGCAGAAGTCAGTTGCGCCATGCGGATCACCTTTGAATATGTAGGTCTTAGTGTATTTTTCTTTGTCTTGCAGTTGTTTAATTGCCTAATGCAACTTTAGTTGCTTACAGTATGGCTCCTTTCGGATGTGCTGAATGATACTCCACTACTACCCTTTTGTCCGAACATGCCACAGCATGTTTCTGACATACACATATCCACATAAAGTGTGCCCATAAAATATCCCGTACCCTTCACTGTGCATCTGTAGTAATTGCCACTGTGAAACACACTGTATGATGATCACTGCATAACAGTAGTTTGACCACCATCACTTACTGTAGTGTATTCCCTATGGCACCATCACAAGGCACGATATTTCACACTCACTAGTGTGATGTAGCACTATGTGCCTGCAGCATGCACCTGGGATGCTACAAACAACACTGGTCACATTGAAATTAGGTACCAGCTGCACCTCCACCTTTACCATCCCTCATGTTGCTGGATTCCTGCACAGTCATGTCCACCACCTAACACTATTCAGGAGCTATGCACCGTATATATAACACCTATGTGAATAGCTGTGCTGTTCATCATCTTAAGCTTGCAGCACATTTATCACGCTCACCCCTGTATTTCCTGTGCCTCTGTCTCTCCGATATCCACCCTTATGTGCTGCTCAGCATTGTAATGATACACGACTGCTGAAGTGCTTTCCATAAACAGTGGTGGAACGACAGGCACGATGCCAACATATCTGAGAAACACATCACAGCACAAATACTAAATGTATGTCATGTACACCGATCTTCATGGCCATCTGTGTCACTGTTGACAATAACGTGTCCTGTGTTTCTTGTCTTACAGTTAATGACACCCACCACTACAAGTGTTCATGCCTCGCGAACAGTGAAGAAAACATACACTGTTTTTCATGTCAACTCAAAACAAGACATGTGTTTCAACCAACTCAACATATGGTGAGACAGCCTGTGCCCTAGCATTCACTGACACTATGACAAACACAATCAGCACTGCCACTGTGAGTGTTCAGTGCACAGTGGAAACAAGAGATTTTGCATGGCAGTGGCCAGAGTCACCAGAGGCAATAATGAAAGATCACGTCTATGCAGCGTCAGTCATCATCTCCATCATCTGTGCAATGCACTGATGACATGCAGAAGCAGTGTACCTGCTCCTCAGTACAAAGTACACTTGTGCAAAGCAGGGTAACTCCGATCTGCACTTCCACACCGGTGAAGGCAGGAGGTTTGTGGCAACCTGCTCTGGATAACTCAGTGTCATTTCTGTCCATGCATGAGTCTTTGACTACTGACACTGATATCTCCGTGTATGTCCCAAAGTCAAGCTATGATACTGACAGTGACACACAGTCTGATTCTGAGGATTCTGATGAAACCATGGCTGGCGGCACAACACCGGATAACGAGCAAAAATATATCGTGTTCAAATCCTGCTTGTTTCAACTATTTGAGCATGTGGTATGCCAAAAATGTTATCTTTCTCTTTTGATAACAACTTCCACTTTGCGAGGATGCATGTACACTGTTCAGTTCTCATGAGCACGATCGCACACATTCATATGGCAGTCGCAGCTATTACTAGGTAAAATGAGTGCCAGGAATGTACTACTGAGTGAATCAATACTATTTATTGGGAATACATACACCAGAATTTCACAGTTTTTACATTCTCTCCGAGTGCCTGGCCAAAGTGAGTCTCAGTACAACCGAATACAATCTGTGTCCTTTTTTCCAGTTGTGAACGTCAACTGGTTAAGACAACAAAGAAGAATCTTGAGTTGGCAGCAGACAGTATTGTTGAAGTAATTGGAGACAGTCGTTGTGACTCGCCCGGTCACAACGCCAAATGCTGCACGTATACAATGATAGACATGTGCTCCAACCACATTTTGCAGTCTGAACGCCTGCAGGTTACTGAAGTCAATAACTCAAACTGCATGGAGAAAGAGGGTTTCATCAGAGCGATGCAGAAACTAATGTCGAGTGAACTTCAGGTAAAAACAGTTGCCACTGACCGTCATCCTCAAATTGCTTCTGTGATGTCAAAAAGTGTTAATTTTCCAAATGTGGACCATCAATATGATGTGTGGCACTTGGCAAAGTCAACTATAAAGAAAATCACTGCTAAGGGCAAGCAAAGACAGTGCCAGGATTTGCTTCTCTGGACAAGGTCACTAGCTGATCATTTTTGATGGTCTGCAGCAACATGTGGTGGCAGTGAGGTGGTGCTTCATGAGAAGTGGCTGTCCATACTACATCACACAGCAAATGTTCATTCATGGACAGCTGGTCTTGAAGTGCGTCACTGCGCACATGGTATACCCCGATGAAGATGATGACACTGAAACCATCTGGCTACCAACTGAAAGTGCACCGCATGAAGCACTTAAAACAATTGTGCGTGACCCAAGACTACTAAAAGACATCTCAAAGGTCACCAGATTTTGCCATACCGGTAATCTGGAGGTGTTCCGCTCCCTCCTCAATAAGTACTGCTCAAAACGCCAGCACTTTGCATATGCCGTAATGGTTGCGTGAACACAACTGTGTATGTTGGATTATTCTGAGAACTGTCACCGTCCACAGGCAGTTGTGTAAGTGGCATACACAAAGGATCAAGAAGACATCGCTTTGCGTTCTCTAAGCAAACGAAGCAATGGGTAGCGAGGCCTGTTTCGGCTCCAAAAACATACAACTTCATCTATAACATGATGGCGGAAGTGGTGCAATTCAAGGATGGCACATTAACTGATATTCTCAACATTGAACTGCCAGCCATTCCAAGTAACGTTGCACCCGTGCCAAGACCAGAAACGGATGAGTTACTGGAAAAACACTATTGCAGATTCCCAAAAAATGAGTGTGAAGATTGCAGATACCAACAGTATGTCAGTGTTTTCAATGTTACTATATGATTACATGTAGGTAACCAAGACAGACTTATAGATTGAAAGAATACTAATCACAATGATTGTATCCTGTTGCCTCAAGGTATTGATAAAATCAAGGGAGATGTGTCTATTTACTAAAACACGCACCGCTGTTGGAGCACTTCAATTGCAGTAAAGTAAATTATTTTTATCATATCACTGTTTTGCTCCACCAGCAAGCCCCATTCAGCACGACGGGCCCACCCAGCTCCGACACCCGGAAATACCGGGGCTTACCTTATGCCGGGCCCAGAAGCAGTGCCTGCAGAGGGTCGGGTGTCATACTGCCTGCCGTGTGGTTTTTCTCCTCTGTTTTTTCTCTACATTACCCAGGGCACCAGGAGTAGAGACGCATGTGCGTGTAGGCACGCTTGCGCTCTACTGCCCTGGAAACATCTCCTTCTACTCACCCATTTGGCATAGCGCCATTGCACCCCATGTCTTGTGCTGCAGCTTGTTCTCCACCAGGAGGCAGACCATGGCCGAGGGATGCAACCCCACCACCCCAGAGAGGACAGCTGCCTTTCAGCCGCTCCTACCAGCTCCGCGCACTCCCCCCCTTCCGGACCCCCGTGGCCCGTGTCCTTCTATCATGGACCATTGATGCACACACACACACACACACACACCAAGACAGAGACATAGAGACATAGAAAGAGAGAAAAACAGAGAGACAGAGACACTTCTCACACAGTGGATGTAAAAAGACAGAGCAATTCGACACATACGCATCACCAAAGGTGAAGTTCAAAGGTCTGTGTCTGTCTCTGTTTCTAACACCTTAGTCTGTTCCACTCTGCAAGGCAAACTTGCAATGTGAAGGAAGTGCCAGTTGTGGAACACAACCTGCTGTCTGTCTGCCTCTCTCACAGATTGCAACATGCTGAATGCTGCAGGTCCTTTGGCTATTTCTTCTCTATGTCTCTGCATGTCAACCTCGCATGACAGAGAGAGTGAGAGAGAGACAGACAGAGAGACCCAGACAGTTATTTTGCTTTACACTTACTCTGTCCTGCTCTCTCTGTCTCTCTGTCGCTGTAAAGTTCTCGCTACTTTAGCATCATTGCGCAGCACATTGTTACTATTTGCAGTAACTGCCCCTTGGTCTGTGTGCAACTATGAAAATGGAAGCGGCCACAGCAGCCAGCACACAGAGATGAGGAGTATACAACAGTTACCAGGAACAGTGTCGCAGAAACACAAAGAGATGCAGGCACCCTCTACCAATGTCAGTGTCACTGCCTCTGTCATGGGAGATGTTGCCTGCCTGGGAACCACGGGACTGTTGTCTCAGCAAATAACACACCAAACAATGCACATGTCCTGGTGACAAGGCTACTTACAGGCGCACATCGCTGCCTCTGTGTTGCGTTCCATGTTGCTCTGTTTGGTTACATAACCACAGATGCTGCTTGATCGAGTGCTGCGTGCCTGCACGGCATCTGACTGGTGTTAATGCTGGGTGATAATTGTTGTTGAGGGGTTGGGAAGTGAAACCAGAGGCAGAAAGGGAAACACAGCCACCAATAATGTTGCATGGCAAGACAAGGGGAAAGAAAACTGCACAATGCACTGTGCTGATTCATGTCTCTGATGACGCATAACTGCAGTGCTTTCATCTAGGCAGTGCATTGTTATAAGGTCAGCAGGGCTTTTTTTGTTTCAAGAAATGTACCCTGCACATCAGTACACAACACTGCTCGGAGACACTGACCCCTGTCGGGGGAGGCGGATTTCGCACGGGGTCAAAACCGTGCACGCAGAATGTCATGCAGAATAATCATGTTGCGTGATCCAGTGCTAACTTTTTTTCTGTGGGGGGCTCTGCCACCCACACCCACTGTTACATGGGACTGTGCACCCCAGACCCCTCCAGTAAGGATTCTAGGTCCGGGGGGGGGCAACACGGATAGTGCACATCTCTGGGTTTCAGCATAATACTGTGCACTATTAAGCATATGACATTATGACCTGGTAAGCTGATTTCTGTCCGCGGGTAAATGGAACAACAGCAGCTGATGCTGATGTCTACTTCCCACAATTACCAATGTCTGGTGTTCATTTTTACTTGTTTAAATATTTTTTCCTTACAGTTTCACCCCGGTACACAATCGTTACTCCTGCTCCTACTACTGCTCCTTTCTTCTGGCCGACACCCGTCCAGCCCAGACCTCCAGTCTTGGGACCTCACCTACTGTAATACTCACACAACTTACACACTGTGGCGCGGTGGTGTACAGCACATGACTGGACCCATCAGCTCTGTATTCAGCACTGGGTAATACCCTCTCATAGGCATAGCCGGCAGCAGACAACCATCAACATGATCAACCGGCCCGCATTTTGCAGCATTTTCTGTGCATAGGGGATCATGCGGTACTGACACTGGGTGTGCCATGAATGTGTACACACACAGGATGACCAGTGGGTGTTCAAGCCCATGCGCTGACTACACAGGACCTTCCGTGCCACCACCTAGCCTCTGATGGGTGTCAGTGAAATGCCGGTCTGTGTTCCCCACCATCACCATGAGACAAGAGCTGTCCTCCAGATGCTCAATCATCTCCAACCACAGCTAGCCACCAATGACCATCTTGCACAGCAAACATGGGTCACTGTCATGGTAGGATACAATGCATCTGAGGAACATAACTAGATCATGACACTCGCTGAAATACTAATATCAATGGCTGCAGTCTTCAGATATAGCGTTCATTGTCTGGTTCCTAGCTGTGAAGTGCATGACCTTGCACTTCTTGGCGTTGAACAACTGCCATGTTTCCGAACACTCATGTAGTTTGGTGCAGTCATCCTGCAGCACCCTCCACCACTCTATCTCATGTACCACAGCTCCCACCACTTCTGGTACTCAGCTCAGTTTGTTGGGCAGGATATGCCCGAGACAAACCAGTGCTGTTGACCACCCTTGAGACCACTGTCCTTCAAAAAAGGTCAGTAACCAATCTGTTATAATATCTTTTTACATGAACTTCCCCACGATTGATGTGATGATCACTGGTCTGTAGTTGCCTGCTTCTTGCTTCAGCCACTTTTGTGAGTTAGCACCGCATTGGCCATCCTCCACTCTTGTAATATGCCTTATGCCTGTGCCTGAATTGATTTTATCGAGTTGAGTGTTGTTGCAATGCAATTTTAAGTTTAATGTTACAGCACTGCCTACAACATGTTTTGTAATTTCATTATTCACCTCAGTAACATATAGAATGTCACAATACATCAATGAGGTTTTGCTTTACTTGATGACAAATAAGAACATCAGTGTTGACTGCTTGCTGTTGCTGCTTACATAAACATAATGACGACTTGCATTTAAATAATCCACTGCAAGTCAGTAGCCGTGGAGTGGAAGAGTAAAACCATATCAGGTTGAGTGCAGAATTTTTTTTAATAAGTTTGATGCTGTCACAGAAAACAAGTGACAGGAAGAAATGTCATTACAGCACATGTCCATGGTTTGTACAGGAAACAGCAACACAAACTATTAAGCATTTCTATTAACTTTTAAATTACTGTGAAAAACTGAGGTCAGAGAGTACAGTTCTACTACTGACAGCCGAATTCTTTCCATGTACTGTGAGAACTGCGTACTGTGTTGAACCACACACATTGTGTTATGTCCAAACTTGGTCATGGTCACTCTGCTCATTTGAGCAACAATAATTGTTAAGTCAATAAAGTATTAATCATTTGAATATAAACATTTGTTGTGCATATTGATTACTTGCTATTGCATTGCCTGTGTACAAATATAACAAGCAAAGAACAAACTGCATAACATTGCCATCACAACACAGAGGTCACGGTATGACATTAACGGAACAATTGTAGCACATCATGCTATGGCAAATGAATGCCAATCATTTACTGCACTGCTTCCTGTAAGAAAGACTGTGTCCATGCTTCTTCATCCTCTTTGTCAGCATCATGGAATCCTTTGTAATTGCTGTCCAACACTGGCCACTTGTTTCTCATGGCATTCACTGTACAAGCGGGGATCACTCACCTAACTTTCTTCCCCAGTATAGCATGGACCCAGTGAGTAAATTGGATATACACTGCTAGGTGCATTGACCTGTTGTGAAATGAGAATTGCATTGATTACAATGAATAGGACAGTATGTGAGATGTTCCTTTTCACTGTGTCACAATAGATTAATGCGCATCTACAGCAGCTAAGTGCAGAACTTGATGAGGGGGACACTGACTCCACAACTGGACACTGATTACGGTGACATATATGGTGAAGCAAAACAATATGTGAGAGTGACAGCCACACATGCATACAGTGCCATGGCATGCGTTAAACATATGTCTTGAGGGAGAGTTGCAATGGTGGCAAGCACAGGGGACAGACTGATCAGCAACAATGCTGATGTACTATAATGTGAGGTATTACTTGGACTCACAATGCCGCAAACTCTGAAGCAGAATCACATTCATGGTGGAATGAGGTACCATACATTGTGTAAATACAGTTATGTGGAGCAAACAACACTGTGCACAAATTTGTACGGTACCTGGTCCCGCCACTTCACTCCGGCATACTGTGCAAACACTGTCAGTGCACGTAACACATGGCACACTCATGAGGTGTGCCCCTACAGATGTTGGGCAGTGGGTCGGCACCTGTGACCTTGAACAGGGGGACAGCACTTGCAGTACATCCCTGGTGAATAAGCACTCCACGAGACACGTTATGCCACAATGTAGTGCAATTCAATGTGTGACATAAATGGCACTGAATGGTATCCAACCCACCACCAACCCTTGTTATGCACGTAATGCACAACATTCACAGTGTGGTATGGCAAACTATGTTTCATGGTAAACACATGCTAAATATGAATAGAAAAAGTACACAGCACCCCTACATGGTGATGTGGTGTCGTGGCACACTGCACAACCCCAATGACAAGTAGGGGCCACCACAAAGCTCCCTTCACAATCACATTCCCAGATCATGCCTCTGTCACAGCACTCCTCACACCAACAAGGCAATACGCAAAAAGAACAGTGACAGGTTGCAATATATACATTACATGCCAGTAAAGTTCATGGGGAGGCCATGTGGGAGTAGTGCTGTGTATGTCACCCACCTGTTGTACAGGATGACAGAGTGGGCTGGGTTGTGGCCACTACCTGCTGTTGGTGTTGTGGGGGTGGTGGGCCACCAGACCACCAGGTAATGATGCTGTATGGTTTTCCTTTTCAGGTTTAATGGCTGTAAGTTCGCAGTGATAGACAGGTGAAATTTAGCAGTACGTCATCTTGAGGGTGGGGGGATGATCATACCGGTAAATATGTCAGTGGTTCATCAGGTTGTACACTCACCACTGAGGCCAGAAGATCAGACGGCTGTGGTTTGTAACCACACTCCAGACACTTGGGTTAAATTGTGATAATAACACTATAGTGCAGCATGAGGGAAGGTGCTGCACTTCTGAGGTGCCATCTTTCAGATGATACATTAAACATAGTTCACATCTGCCTGTTGTGGTGGTAGTTCAGGTTGATGCTAAACACTCCATGGCACTTCTCGAAAACAGAAGGTGAATTTCCACGGTGCCATGGCCATATTTCCACCATTTGCTAAAAATACCACCAACAGCTTAAAATGTTGTGCAGTTTTAGTTGGCATCCATCTGTACGTGCCTCTCCCCCCAGAACAAGGCTGAAAATAGGCCACAAATGTTCTAGTCCTAAGGTGATCAGGCTACGACTGGGGGAGGTGGGGGTATAGAGCGACTGTGACACTGGCTCCTGGTGGCAACCTGGTGTAGGTGCTATTTTGGCTCTTTATCTCACATATTGCACATGGACTTGGGAGCATGGTTACTCTGTTAGCAGAAGACACCAAAATGTGGGCGGTGGTAGACAAAGACGATGGATGGAAACAATTGCATGGGGACATAACTAAACTGGAGGCATGGACGTACAGGTGTCAGCTGGGGTACAATGTGAAAAAGTGCAAATTTATGCACTTCAAGGCAAAAAAACATAGCAGGGACTAGTACTTGGGTAGAGTGAGGCTGGTAATCACTGAGGAGGACAAGGACCTTGGGGTGCTGGTAACAGGGAGCATGAAGAACTCGGCCCAATGCAGGAAAGCAGTGGATAAGGCAAACAGGATGCTGGGTTGTATCCAAGGGGTTTCTCATCCATGCCAGAGGGCACTGAGCTGAAAGTGGTCAACAAAGGCAACACACACAGCCATGGAGGTAGGAGCATAAAGTATAAATATTAGGAAAAAAAAATTGGGGAAAGCAAGAGAGAGGTGCATAGTGAAAAATAGTTAAGGTTGGCGAGTGAAGCAAATAAGAAAGTGAGGTGAGCAAAGGAACAGAAGGAACTGCAGATAGCTGATGGAATTAAGAGGGACAGAGAGCTTTCTTTCACTATGTAACTGAGAAAAAGGGACAAGAAGTAAGGAATTGTTCAGCTTAAGTAAGGAGTGGAGTTGATGGAGGATAATGGGGGAGAAGCAGAGATACTAAATGAATAATTGTGTTCCATCTTAACCAGGGAGAAGGATGGACCACTACCTTCAGGAGCGAAAAGAGGAACAATGCGGGAGGGGAACACAGATGTAGCGATGGAGGAGGATACAGTGGGGGAGGGGCTGCCTGCATTGAAGGTGAACAACTCATCAGGGCCAGGCACAGTACCTCCAAGGGTAGCAAAGAAACTGACTGAGGAGCTGGCAGGGGACACTGGCAGGCATATCTAAAAGTTCAGTACAGACAAGCATAGTACCGCAGCACTGGAGAACAGCACATATAGTGCCACTTCACAGAAGTGGTCCAAAGGATGAACCCGGGAATTACAGACCACTCAGTCTGTCCTCCATTGTGGTCAAAGGCATGCAGACCATACTAAAGTAAAGTTTGGGGGAATATGTAGAGGAGCATGGTGTACACAATGTGAGGCAGCATGGGTTCATGGGAGAGGGGAGAAGTAGTGTGGTCACAGAGGGCTCAGTGCTGGGGACAGTGTTCTTCAATGTCATCATCAATTACATTGGAGAGAGAATTAAGAGCAAAATAGGCCTATTCGTGGATTACACCAACCTCTGCGGGACATTGGGCACAGCTGAAGGGATACAGGACCTACAGGAACATCTGGAAAACATAGGAAGGTGTTCCATGATCTGGAAGCCTGAGTTCAATGCCAAGAAATGCAAAGTTATGCATACTAAAGCAAAGAATCCTAGGACACAGTACTACCTGGGTGGAGTGCAAGTATCTGCATTAGAGAAGAAGGAGAAAGACGTGGGAGCCCTTGTACAGGTTAATAGTAAGGCATCATCTAAAGTATGGACTTCAGTACTCATGCCCACACCTCAAAAAGGACATTAACCTGCTGAAGAAGGTCCAGAGGAAGGCTACAAAGATGGTGGCTGGTCAGCAGGGTAAGACATATGAGCAGAAGTTGAGGGCACTGAACATGTACTTCCTGTAAAACAGCAGATAGAGAGGGGACATGATTGGGACCTCCAAGTACTTGAAAGGTATAAATAAGGTTGATAAGGAGAGTCTCTTTAACCTGAGTGGTAACAACAGCACGAGGGGGAAACAGTCTTAAGCTGGAGGGTGCAAGGTTTAGGAGGGAGGGAGGTCAGGAAGCACTTCTTCACAGAGAGGGTTGTGGACACTTGGAATGCACTGTCAGAAGAGGAAATGTCATTGAAGACAGTGGGCAGCCTTAAGAGAGGCTGGGACAGTCTGGCCCGGTGGCACTGAGGGTTGAGGTGCTGGACACCACACCTCGCACCACGCCGGTGACCAGAGTTCGGGAGCAAGCTTGGGTGACTGGGGTCAGCAGGGGAGGGATTGGACTGAGTGCCCAGAGGGATGCTCTCCTGTCCTGGGGGGAGGGTATCAGGATGCACAGTGCTCCGGCGACCCCTGTTGGAGATCGGGGGTGACGCAGAAGCGTGGGCAGCACATAACAGCGTGCCAAATGCCGGCAGGGTTGCCTCGTGCCAAGCGTTGGGGGGGCACACAGGGGGTGGGAGGGACAGAAGAATGAAAAACCAGGCTCACTGGGATAGGCGACGGCACCTATCCTCCATGCCCAGCGCCGGGTTCGAGTCGGCTAGGCCTCATCACTCCTCCACCCAGGCCCCATCTGCATGCCAGAGTCTGCCTTGATAAGACAGCCCAAGGAAGGACTTGGGCTACCCTCCATGGGTGGGTCAAACTGGGGGTGCTGGCTGCAGGGGGGAAGAGAGAGGGCACAGACCGCAGAGAACCTCTGGCGGGCAGGCACAGGGAAATGGTTGCCTAAAACAGTTCCCACAAGCCATGACCAGAGGGAAAAAGACATTTAAAAAAAAAAGAGAGAGGCTGGGACAGGTAAGGGGGAGAATAAGGGTCATGTGTAGGAAGAATAGGAGGTGTAGGGAGAGGGGGCAGGCACAGTAGCTCAAACTGTGGACACTGCAACACGAGAACACTTGATAGATCAAATGGCCTTCTTCTGACTTCTGTATATGTTCAAATGTTCATATTATAGGCCTTGTAATGACCAATGTGGACAGAGTTTCAAAAGTCAAGGTACAGTGACAGCTTAGTTCCAGTGATCACAATTTATGGACATGTGAATATGCAGTCAGTCAAGTCACACAAAAGTGAAGATATTACATTTTCAGAAGGTTGCACTTCAGTGAAATATGTACATGTATCAGGATATCCCTGTTGAAGGTGGAGTTAGGAGGGTGGGTATTTCTGTTTGAGGAGCAGTGGGTGAAACTGAAAGGTGCTATAGTGGATGTGAATAAACAAATGCATCAGGTTGGTGTCCAAAGGAAAGACATGAAGAAAGACACAATGGTCCTGTAAGGAGGTGGCTGACAAACTTGAGGATAAAATGATGGGTCACATGAAGTAGAAGGGTAACAATAGGAAGGAAGACCGGGAAGAGTACCTTGACTGAGTATGATGCTACGAAGTGAAGTAGCAGCGCTGTGGTACACAGTGTTTGACAACAGCATCAGGAAGTTAATGTCAAAATAATATTATTGATCATATGTGTTATCTGGCAAAGGAAGTGAGTCTGGGAGATGCAGTGGACATCACATACATCGATTTCATCTAAGCACTAGACAACTTCCCACATACAAAACCTGTTAACAAGATGGATTGTCATGGCATGGGGTACAAACTGATAAACTGGGTCACAAAAAAAGTGGCAGACACAAACAGATGTGAGCGAACAATGGGATTATATGATGGAAGAGAGTGTGCCACAACAGATGTTAGGAAACAGCACCATGGGCTGTTTTAAACATGCCTATCACAGGCAGAAGCAGAGTCATCCCAATTCACGACCAGGTGGGCACATTATGCTTGATCACAATCATGGCATCCAAGCTGACCACAACAACATTTCTTTCATCCTTTGTTTAAACCATGAAACAACCACCTTCTTCCCAAGATATGGCACTCCACAATGTGTTTATAAAAGGCACATAGATGAATGTGAACTTAATTACAATTACTGAAATACATAACTATTCTACAGAATACCTGTTAAGAGGTGGATCTGGAGGAAGCGGATGGTGGTAGCAGGAACAGATTGTTGTAAGTGCCAGACAAACAACAAAGGTTTCCAGGCACCCCACTGTAAATTCATGATGCTGTGTTATGCAGCTCAGGCCATCCAACTTGTAACCAAGATGATGTGACACCTCCTGGCAGCACATGGACTCCCTCACTGTTGGCATCAGAACACACTGCTGACAAGTGCACCAAGATGGATCAGACAGTCGATTTTCATCTTGTGTTTCAGTCAGTTCATCAGCAACAGTGCTAGAAACCTAGAAACATAGAAATTGACAGCAGATAAGGACCGCAAGGCCCATCCAGTCTGCCCATTTCTTTTAATACCTTATAAATGTGCCATCGGCCATTGCTCTGTCAGTGGCCTATCTATTCATACTCATCTGTATTGCTCCCTTATGCCTATCCTATGCCTGTTTGAAGCCCTGCACTGTATTCATAGCCACCACTTCCTGAGGTAGGCCGTTCCATGCATCCACCACCCTTTCTGTGAAAAAGAATTTCCTCATATTCCCCCTTAATCGGCCTCCCTCTAGCCTCATGCTGTGTCCTCTTGTCCTGCTATTTTTCTTATATTTAAACATGTTAGACTCTTTCACCTTGTTAATGCCCTTAAGGTGTTTGAATGTTTCGATCATATCACCTCTCTCCCTCCTTTGCTCAAGGGTATACATATTGAGCTCCGTTAATCTGTCCTCATATGTCTTCTGATGCAGTCCCTGCACCATTTTGGTTGCCCTTCTCTGGACTGCCTCAATTTGTTTAATGTCCTTGTGAAGGTGTGGTCTCCAGTACTGCACGATACTCAGATGAGAGCCTAACCAGTGTCTTGTAAAGAGGATTATTACCTCCTCTTATGACTTGTGATACCCCTACTAATACACCCTAACATCCCCCAGCCTTACCTGCTGCTTTAGAGGTCTGCTTGGATGATTTCAGGTCATTGGTGATGATGATGCCCAAGTCTCTTTCTTCCTTTGTGACTGCCAGCAACTCCTCTCCCAGCCTATAGGTGGCTTCAGGGTTTCTCTTCCCTATGTGCATGAGCTTTCACTTCTTTGCATTAAATCCCAGTTGCCACTCTTCTGACCATTTTTCTGTGCGTGCGCTACCTCTTGGTATATCACCAGAGGCTGGTGCTCGAGGGTGCCTGGGCTCAAACATATAAGGTCATATTTGCATACCCACAACACTATTATTTAACACATCGAGTAGGACTTCAGAGGTTTCACTGTCGGTATCACTAGTAGCATCGCTGTCACTCAATACTTGGCTACTATGTGAACTTGATGCACCTTCACTGGCACTGACAGAAGAAGCCATTGTTACATTTGCACTAGATGAAATAAATCGAAGTGGGTATGCAGCACAAACAGAAAAAAGGACAGTGTCAATAAGTATAACACACACTGAACACTGATCTTGAATAAAGATGGCCAAAGTTGCACTCCTGTATACTCGCTGAATCAATAACATGCACCCACTGTTGAAAAGTGTTACTACAGACAGTCTCAAATAAATGGCTGTCACTGTAGTTCATAACATGTGCTGCATACTATTGGACCTCTTATTAAAAAAAAATACAAATATGAAGTGTTGTATGCTGACACAGTCAGTGCATTCTGAAGTGCGATGACCTGTCCTTTATTACAGACAGGCAGAAAGAAATGTCTGTCAGTGTCACTGTTGTATTGTGTTGAGATGCTCTGTTGTGTCACACAGGGCATTCAGTAACAACAGCTATAGAGCACAGATCACAGGTGTGCTGATACAGAAAGGAATAAAGAATTAGCTTTTACTGCAGGACTCTGCTGATGAATATTGTCACAGTACTCAGTCACAAACAAGGAATATAAAATAAATGAAGCTGAATCCACAATACAGTATGCCAGTATTATACTGAAGACCAAAACAATTGGTGCCAGTACTGTGCTGATAAAACGTGCTGCAGAATTATGCCCAACAATATACCAGCACAATGGAGGACTTCACTGTACAGCTACAGCTCGGATGGACGGCTGAATAGTTGGGATTAGATAGGGAGGATAATGCTATGGACTACACAATAGCAAATGGTAAATGAGTGGCAGCCACACAACTTTCTGAAGAAACTGAGGGATTTTAGTTGTCCGTTGTCCACAGTTGACAGCAGTCACAAGCACAGGAAGGTAATGTGCGTGCACGATGCAGCCATTGGGTCAGAATGCAAGGAGGCGCAAGACAGAAGTATGCGCGGGTGAATGAGCATGAACTGCTCATTTGCATGCCAGTTGCAGTACAAAATGGAATATGGCACCAAATGGCACGGTCCAGCAACGGGAGGAATAACAATGACAACGGATAACACAAGCATTATTTTGCAGGCAAACGATATTCAACTTCAACAGTAAGTAACAACAATGTGATAGCGAGAATGCTAGGATTATGACTGTTTTCCTTTAAGGGACTTCATTGCCCATTTCACAGCAAGGCATTCCTTTTCAATAGTGGAGTACTTTTTCCATCTGATTCAAAAATGTTGCAAGTGCCGCTTGCTAGGAACTTATTTTATTTTTCCAAATAAATTTAAACCCATTCAGAGTCACCAAAGGTGCAAGCCATAGGGAAATATACCTATAACTATTGGAGGTTATGTGCTCACCACCTATGTGGAGAAAACTATTTTGGAAGCACTCTCTCAAGAACGACACTAGACTAGTAATGTCTTAAAGTGTGAATCTTTTTACTTAATGTTCCAGCAAACAAGTATGATGCTGTAACACAATCACAGAAACAACCAAATCAAGCAAGGAACAGTCATACGTTTTTCCAGCTGCCAGTTTCATGGTTTCATCTGTTCATTTTCTGTATTTCTATTTTCTGTCCTTTTACTTGTTCTGGATCAATTGCCTAACCCTACTCACCCTGCTCTAGCTATATGAATTTTCTTCCACGAACTTCATTGTTATATTTACTGACTTGTGCATGCTGCTGTCCTGTGCCCGTCTTCACGGTTTCCATTTTGGCAGCAACCTGGGCTTTCCTTCAATGCAGGTTCAACCATGGTTCACTTGCTGATGTTTCTGACACAATAGCATCTTGATCAGAGCCGAGTTAACCACAGTTTATGCTGTTTGGTGATGCTATGGTAACCACCACCCACACCGTGCAGACAATTACTATTTGTTCTTTTATATATAAAGTGCTTTAAAGTGCTTAGTGCAAACATTCAGAAAATGAGAATATTATGCATTTGATTTAGATTTTCCATATTATGCAAGCTATGATCACATTTACTCATTTGCCCATTTTTATGTAATCGCGTCCATAAATATTAGTAATGCCAATGTGGTTATTTTTGGTTGTGCAATGAAAGTGCTACATTCTCCACTTATTTATTCTTTTAATTTTATCTCAAAGTTTTCCTTCTTTATTTTCCTTGTTTTTTAAATACATTGTACCCATTTCCAGATTTTTATGGAGGACCAACATAGCCTATTTGTGTAGGCCAATTTTTGAGAGAGTGCTGCCGAAATAGTTTTCTCCACGTAGATGGCAAGCATACAACCTCCAATACTTTTTCCCTCTGTCATGCAGTTTCCTACTGTTATACAGAATGAGATATTCCTTCCCATCTATAATCTGACTCAGAGCTACACCTAGGCCTACCTCTAATGTGTCTGTCTGTAATAGAATTTTTTTTTCACAGTCCAAACTTCTTAAAACAGGGGCTGGACATAATGCAACCTTGATGGCCCAAAAAGCCTCATCATGCTCTGAGGACCATTTCACATTATTTGGGTACTGTTTTGCCATGAGTCCTGTGAGGGGAGTAGCTAACTGGGCAATGCTTGGAACAAATCTCTGGTAGTAACCAGCCAGATCTAAAAATGACATGTTCCTTTGTTTTAGGGACAGGACTGTTAGCCACAGCTTCTATCGTGAAAATCTCTTACTTTACTTCTCCATTTTCCCAAATATACCCAAAATATCTGGTTTCCTGTATGCATAATGAACACTTGGTAGGATTAATGATCAGACCTACATTTTTGATAGATTGGATAAATGCTCGTAGGTGTTCCAGGTGGCTTTTTCAGTCTTGTACTGTGCACCTTGACATCATCCAAGTAAGTAGCACAATAACCAGTGTGAGGGGCTAGAATTAAATCCATGTACCTCTGGAATGTAGTGGGTGCACCGTGTTAACCAAAAGGCATGGTGGTAAACTGATAGCATCCAGCTGTAGTGGAAAATGTAGTATTATCTCTGGATTTTTTAGTTAGGGGGATTTGCCAGTAAACCTTGGTAACATTGAGGATACTAATGTACTTGGCACTTCCCAATCTGTCCACCAAATCATCTATCTCCTGCATTGGATAACTGTCAAATACCTAAAATCAAGGCAGATTTTTATACCCACTCTTTTTTATTTATAATCATCACTGGTGATGACCAAGCACTTCTAAATTCCTCAATGGTACCCAATTCATTCATTTTTTTTTTTGCATTTCTTTAACCATGTTTACTCTTAACCAATCTGGTAATCTGTATATCTTTTGTCAGATAGAGGCTCAGGAGGCAACAGGTAGGTGGGAGGGATACTTGGTAGAGGGCGGGATTGTCCTCTGCATTGTTGAGGGGAGGATGAGTTGCAGGCTGATCATAATGTCGATCAGCTGTTTGATTGGCAGCATCATGCAGGTGAAAGCAAAGTGTCACCCTGTGAAACAGTTGGCTCTTTTTCTTTGACATTCACAAAGTTTCTGCCCAGCAAGCATTGAAGAGTGTCATGATTAGCCTGGCTGATGATTAGTCTTTCACTGTCAAGCCCACTGCAGACTGCCCTGCATTGGAGCAACAGTGACACATCTCTTAAATCCACCATGATAGCAGCATGTTCACTTTGCACAAGTGCAATCACAACAAAACGTGGATGAATACAAGTCCACTTATAAAAACAGCACTGAAAAGCAAAAGGGTTCCACTTCCTACAGAAGGGAGGCAGGGGCAGGAGATACTATCCCAGAGCCTATGCTCCATATGAGTACCAATCCCAAAGTGGTTACTATGAAGGAAGAGGCAGGAGGGGCTTCAGACATGCTACAACACCAGCTTCCAAGCCACATCCAAAACAAAACCACTGACAATTCTGCCCAGATTGCCGGTCCACCATTGTCAGTGGGGGGGAAGGCTGACACACTGCTTTGAAGAATAGGTGAAAATTACCACAGACAAGTGGAGCTTGAAAGTAGTGACTCAGGAATTGTCTATGCAATTCAAAGGATTTCCAAAGCTACAGAGACCAAAAAGCTTCCCAGGACATTCACAAACAGATAGATTTCTGCTGGAACTGGAGGTAAAGAAACTGCTGCAGGCAAATGCAGTAAAGGTCCATACCTCACAGTGGGGAAAAAGCTTGTTTTCAAGACACTTCCAGACCCACAAGAATAATGGGGAGTGGTGACCATTTTAGATCTAAGACATCTAAACAAACATATCAAAAGGAATGGTTCACGATGGTCTCACTGAACGCAGTAACACCGTCTCTACAGTCAGAAGATTGGTTGAGGTCACTGGATCTGAAAGATGCCTATTTCCACTTTCCAGTTAGACCCAGCCACAGAAAATCCAGGCTGGGAAACTGCCAGTATCAGTTTGCAGTACTTTTCTTTGGTCTCACCTCGGCACTGGGGTATTCACAAAGTGCCTAGCTGTGGTGGCAGGACAACTGAGAAGACACAACTGACTAGTTTCAGGGAAAACAGAGCAAGAGACAAGGTACCCCATATGACAGGTAAGGAACACACTAGAAAACATAGGATTCATTGTAAACCTGCAGAAGTCTCAGACAGAACCTGTCCAGCTGCTAGACTTCATATGCGCAGAACTGAATATACTGCAGAAGATGGCTTTCCTCTCACAGGAAACAGTACCAAATGAAACTGGCATGGAAGAATCCTACACAATGGGCCACCAAAGGTCAGCAATGGATTTTCTGAGGTTACAGGGTGATAAGGCCTCATCCACAGCAGTGGTGCCATAGGCCAGATTCCAAATGACTGACATTCTGTACCATCTAAGAGACTACTGGTCCCAAAAGAAGGGATTCATTGTCCAAACGAGTGGCAGTCACAAAGCCCTTTGTGCAAGCACTAAAGTGGTGGAAGGAGGAAAACAACCTCAGAGAGGGCATTCCCTTCCTACAACAATCCACAACAAAGATTCTCACTACTGATACATCTCTTCTAGGGCGGGATGCCCACCTCGAGGAACTCATAGTAAGTAGCATATGGAACCGACAGGAGACTCAGGGGTACATAAATCTCCTCAAGCTTAGGATAGTATTGCTGACAAATGCAATCTTTTTTCTACCAGTTGTAGGGTCAGTCTGCTCAACTTCACACAGACAATACCCCAACAATGTACTACACAAACAAGCAAGAGGGAACAAGATCCTCAAATCCATACATATAAGTAGTTCTACCTATTCAGGGTGCTGGTGATAATGTGCCCAGTCATTAGGGCGCCATGTCCTGATGTCACCACCCCCTCTTTTTGTGGAGGGCTTTCCCCCTCTGCACCCCCACAACCCCCTTTCTAAATATTCTAACTCCAGGGAACAGACCTTGGGGAGGGGGTGGCAAATTCCACAATGTGGCACCCTAATGACAGGCGCAATGCCCTGGTACACAAATGTTTGGAAAGGCATAGATGCTATCAGGATCTGGTCTATTCCCTGGACACAAAGCTCTTTGCAGTGCAACTGCCAGGCAAGGACAATGTGCTGGCAGATTCCGTAAACAGAATCAGCCCTGGAAAACCATGATTGGACCTTGAATCAGCAAGTGCTGGCCTTAGTCTTCAGAAAGTGGGGTACCCCAGAAATAGACCTGCTTGCTTACCGGGAGAACAACCATCTCCCAAAGTTCTGTTGCAGGCCACCATCAAGGGGCACAGTCCCTGAGGATGCTCTAGATCTGGATTGCACAGGAAGGTTCCTGTATGTCTTCCCACCATTTCCACCCATACAGAGTACTCATACAGCTCAGGAGAGAGCCAGCTACAGTGACTCTGATAGTCCCAGACTGGGCCAAGCAGGATTGCTAATCAGCCCTCCTGACCATGTCCAGCAGGCTTCCAATCAACCTGCCACTAAAATACAACCTACTGACCCTATCAGAGGGCAGAATAATATTCCCTGACCTCAGAATACTATGTCTGAGGGCAGGGTTCTTGAAGAACTTGAATTTTCAAGTTCGAATCTCTCAGAAGAAGTGCTGAAGCTGCTTAAGGTTTCCAAGGAACCAGCAACTAGGAAAGCATATTCCTCTAAGTGGAAGAGATTCTCATACTGGTGTGTCACCAGAAAGGTAATCTCAATTCAGGCAGGGCTGTCTACAGTTCTGGACTACTTGATACACTAGTCCTTAGGCCTGACACCTCCAACCCTGTGGGTACACCTGGCAGCTGTGTCACCCTACACATCAGAAGGCAAAGATGGATCCTTGGCCTCTTGCAACCTGTTTTGCAAAGAATATTTAGGAGTCTCAGTCACCTGTACCCCCAGATAACTGACCCAGTTTCCTCATGGGATTTAAATATCTGTCTTTTCCTGCTGATGGAGGCTCTTTTCAAACCTATGGCTACAGTTGATTTAAAATGTGTCACATGTAAAACAGTTTTCCTGGTAGCCATGACATCTGTCAGGAGGGTAAACAAACTGCAAGCCCTCTCTACAGATCTAAGCTACATTATCTTCCACATGGATAAGGTAGTCCTTATGACCAATAGGAAGTTCTTATCTAAGATGCAGTGGGAATTCCACTCAGATCAGTCAGTTGCCCTTCCTATGGTATACCCTGAACAGAATATAATAAGAGCACTAGGTCACTACATGGACCAGACAAGGGATGTCAGGCCTGAGGGTACACAGCTTTTTGTTACCAATGGAGAGGGGGACAAAGGTAAACCAGCAAATAGGAGAACTGCAGTATATCTCATTGAATAGTCTCCTGCACCTAGTTCTGTTATGAAAAATCTGGTAAAATGCCTCCCAGAGGCCTAAGGGCACATTCCACAAGGGGTACATGTACATCTGCCTCTGTGGCAGCTACAAGTGGCATCCCCCTTCTAGACACCAGCAAAGCAGCTACCTCAAAAACAGTGAACACCTTCACAAAACACTACAGCCTGGACATACAGTCCAGGAGGGATGCCAGTTTTGGAAATGCTGTTTTGCAGAACCTTTTTTCTAAATAGGTTCTGGACCCATCATCCTAAGGTACTGCGAGATAGTCTGCTTTTGTGAAGCATCATCAATGGATTCCTGTTGTTTAAAGGAGTAATTACTCACCATAGTAATGTTGTTTCTTCTCAAAGATCCATCAATGAGATTTGAAAACCCTGACCCTACCTCCTAGGAGATAAATTTTTTGACCACCTCTGTGCTAGAGTATTTTTAGTAGTGGTTTAAACTGTAAAACGATCTGTCTGTGACCTTTTAACCCCTGAACTGTGTAGCTGCTGCTATAATCATTTTACATTTGGTGCTCTCCTTTTGTGTTATTTTGCCTTTTTAAAGGCAAGGTACAGCCATAAAAGCAGACTTTAAATTGTTATAAACAGATTCATGAAAGAGGAAGTCACAGACCTCCACTTCCTGTTCTGAGCATATAAAAGGACTACCTCTATGAGCTGCAGAGCACAGCAAATGTAATTTTACTAGGAAAGCCCTTGGAGATCCTGTTGCAGTTTAATCTTTTAATCACCTCTGTGCTAGGTATTTTTAATGGTGTTTTAAACTGTAAAATGATCTGTCTGCGACATATGACCCCTTAATTTTGGGGCAGCTGCTGTAATCATTTTACAGGTGGAGAAGCTCTTGGAACTCTCCTGTGGTGCAATTTTGCTTTTAAAGGCAGGGTACAACCATAAAAGTAGACTTAAAAAAACACATATATGCACACAAATAAGGTAATAGGGTTAAAGGATTTGTACACCATGGACCCAGCGTGTAAGCTGCTCAAGTTGTTGTGTAAGGAGGGGCCATTAGTGCAGCGTAACAAATGTAAAATGTTTGCTGAGAAGCTCTCACTAATGATAGTCAAAGTTTTTACCTGTATTAAATGTCATGCCTATGATGAATTACAGTCACAAATAAACACTATACAAGAGGAGCTAAAGAGTGTTCTAGAAATAAAAAAAAATATTAAAATTTGTGAACACTCTGGAGACTGAAGCAGCAAAACCATTAGAGGTACAAACAACCAGCAAGAAAAAAAAGAGATGAGGAACACAATAGTAGCGAGTCACATAGTGAGGAAATGAGAAGTATAGTAAGAGGGGAAGGCTTGAAGCAGGGGAGTCTGAACACACTGATTGGTGTACCATAAAAAAAAGTAAAGCAATTAAAAAAGGTAGAAGGGCAGGCAATGGATTTGACCTTACACTGACAAATAGATATTGGTATCTACCCAATGAAGATTTTGAAGAAGCAGGTGAATCAGGCAAGCAAATTGAAACAAGTACCCATAAACCAAGACAGATGCTGGTCTTGGGTGATTCCATAATCAAGCGCTGTGACTCAGTAATATGTGGTCCTGACAAAGTAAACAGAACTGTGTCATGTTTTCCAAGGGCAAAAATCAAAGCCCTAAGTACAAGGGTTCTGGATATACAGTACTAAAAAGTTGTGAAAAAAAACAATAGTCACCATTCATGTAGATACTAACAATGTAGGCTTTGAGAATGAGAAAGACATATGTCATGTTATAATCGAAACAGGTAGAAACATAAGGAACAGTGATGCAGAGGTACTTATCTCATGAATATTCCCTACCCCAAGAGCTGCCTGTGAAAAAATAACACTACCATCAGAATTAATACAAGACTTAAGAACTGGTGTAAACAAGAAGGACTGAGATTTATTGACACCTGGGCCCACTTTCAAAGGAAAATCATCTATATAGAAAGGATGGATTGCACTGTAATGACAACAGGACATTTATGCTTGGAAGACTAGTTAAAGCTAACATGGAAGTCATCCCTTTAATCTGACTTTGGTGAGGGAGGGGAAACAAGATCTTATGGACAGTAATATGTCTGCTGATATAAAAAAAGCGCATTGCACCATGATCATAACACAGAACAAAAACATTAAATGTTTCTTATGCAATGCCGGAAGTCTTAACAATAAGATGGGTGAGCTCCAATCAATTTTGAATTCACAACACATAATTGATATTGCATTAATTACTGAGACCTGGTGGACTAACAAAGATGTATGGGTTAAAAATGTCTCCGAAAACTATTGACTGAGGTTGGATAGAAAAAGTCAGAAGGGTGGAGGAGTCACAGTTCACATTTCCAACAGTATTACTGCTATGGACATGTCCCACAAACTTAACATTCAAACACCTAACACTGAAACTATTTGGCTAAAAAATAACAGAAAAAACTCTTAAAACATTATTATTGGTCTTTGTTATAGACCACTGACATGTGATGATAATGCTAATCAAGAAATAATTCAGGAATTAATGAGGATATGTGACATGGGAAGGACTGTACAAAATCACACATGCCCCCACAATGCAAAGCATCATGGACTGCATATGCAAATCACCACAGAATGTTATGCTGGTCCAACTTTAAGCAGAATTGCATGGTGCCAAAAGGACTCTCACACAGTTTGCAAAGGATGCTAACAGAAGACATAGACACGCGTTTCGTCCTACCAGGACTCATCAGTATGCCTCGTCTGTTTGACACCCCAGTGGAATGGACCAGCTACCCTTAAGGCAGTGTGCCTTGGATATATTGTGGTGAACCCATTAAAATAAAAAACTATTTAAAAGACAAAGAACCTCTGTGCGCAAACACTGAGGCAAGGGTTACCCCAAAAGGCATTTGGCTGGGAAGACAAGTTTCAATAAAATACAAAATCACACATGCCCCCACAATGCAAAGCATCATGGGCTGCATATGCAAATCACCAGAGATGTTATGCTGGTCCAACTTTAAGCAGAATTGCATGGTGCCAAAGGACTCTCACACAGTTTGCAAAGGGTGCTAACAGAAGACATAGACACGTGTTTCATCCTACCAGGACTCATCAGTATGCCTCGCCTGTTTGACACCCCAGTGGAATGGACCAGCTACCCTTAAGGCAGTGTGCCTTGGATATATTGTGGTGAACCCATTAAAATAAAAAACTATTTAAAAGACAAAGAACCTCTGTGCGCAAACACTGAGGCAAGGGTTACCCCAAAAGGCATTTGGCTGGGAAGCCAAGTTTCAATAAAATACAAAATCACACGTGCCCCCACAATGCAAAGCATCATGGGCTGCATATGCAAATCACCACAGAATGTTATGCTGGTCCAACTTTAAGCAGAATTGCATGGTGCCAAAAGGACTCTCACACAGTTTGCAAAGAGTGCTAACAGAAGACATAGACACGTGTTTCGTCCTACCAGGACTCATCAGTATGCCTCGTCTGTTTAACACCCCAGTGGAATGGACCAGCTACCTTTAAGGCAGTGTGCCTTGGATATATTATGGTGAACCCATTAAAATAAAAAACTATTTAAAAGACAAAGAATGGGAAGGACTGTGTTTGTTGGTGATTTTATCTACAGTAACATTGACTGGCCAACTCAAACAGCAAACACAAAACAAAGTGCCTTGCTCCTAAACACATGTGTGGTACTTAATCTAGTACGACATGTTGCAGTACCAACTAGAAGAGATCACATACTTGACCTAGTCCTAAACACATGTGTGGTACTTAATCTAGTACGACATGTCGCAGTACCAACTAAAGGAGATAACATACTTGACCTAGTCCTACAGTAGTAGCCACAGACATGACCAGATATTTCATGGAATTTCTAAAGAGTTTCTCTCTGCTGCCTCTACTGTGTAAATGGAGAAAGCAGGAGACTTCTCTAGAAACATCACAGAAATTTCAGGAAATAGCTGGCCATGTCTTTGGCTGTGATTGTAAGTAGCGAGTCAATAGAAATCAAAGCCTGTGTAGTCAGCCAATCACTGGGTAACAGTGACTATTCAGGTATTGTATTTAATAATCAATGTACCTGTCATAGGCAAAGAGGACACACTGAAATTTACCTTTACAAAACAGCAAACAAGATAGGTATTAACACAGTCATCTAAAGTATTGACTGGCATGCCTTATTTGATGATAAATCTATTGAAGATTGCTGGGAAAGCTTAAAACAAATCATTGTGGCAGTTAGTAACAAATACATAATAAAGTATAATGGAAAAGAGATTAAGCTAAAATGGTTAAATAAAAAAATCCTTGTGCTCGATTCTCAAAGAGCCCTTAGAATGATGCAAGCTACCACCAAAGGCAGCTTGTGTCAAAGCCTGGTGCGCCAGGGACCCTGCGCCAGATTCTCTATCGGACAGGGTTCTAGCGGCAAAGTCCCATGACTTGCAGTAACCATGGTCACTCGCCAAACAGAGGGTGCACCGGAAGGGTTTGCCACAAGCCATAGGGTGGCCATGTGCCACTCTAGACACAGGTGGTCTAATCCCCCCCCCCGACATGCCCATATCTGTAAAATGTATATTAAAGTCTTTACCTGGTGGTCTAGCAGTCCAATTTTCCTGACCCCCAATTCCACTTCTTAATGTTACAACATTCAGACCCCTACCCGTGTCACCAGCATAGGAACACAACATGCTACCCACTGGGCCAATGGCTGGCCTTGCACACAACATCTCTTCATAACTTTTTTTCACACTTTGTCACCAACTTTTTAACATATATAACCCCACTTCTGAACATGACAGGTGTCATTTATAAAATACTGACTGAAATGTCATTTTGCATGCAAAAAACAGGTTTTAGGCAGGATCTGAAAAATAACACCTGTCACGTTCATGAGGTGGTGTAAAAAATGGCTATGTTAAAGGACACCTAAACAACCTATTTTTAGAAAGAAACAATTAAAAAATCTGGCTTCACAAACAGGTGAATGAAAGGCTGCAGTTTACATTGATGCTAACATTGTATTTATCTGAAAAACATAATTACAGTGTTGTAGCATCTGAAAAAGTAGGCTTCAGCCTTCCAATTCAAAAACCGTCCTCTGCCTGTTCCCTAAGATGGCTGCGAAATGTGTAAAGTGATGACATCATTGGAGCTAGAGGCAGACAGCTACAGTAAATGGCTCTCTATAGTGCTAACTAGTCCTTTTTTCCCATTTGTTTAGAACTGTTTTACCAAAATGATCAAAACCCTGACTTAACATGCAGATTATTTTGATTAACACACGTTAGGCTATGACTTTGTTCATTTTGTTCACTTTAACTTGCTAAAATTGTGTTGTAATCCAACCCACTTTCTCTTTGGCAAACCACAGTACAGTTAACCTCTTCAAATAACTGGTAGTCTAGTGGTTATGTGTTGTCCTGATGGTTGTAGCAAAGTTCTGGTCTGGTCCAATGCCAAAGTTCATGCTTTCTTGGTAATCCAAAATATGTTTCTGTTATAGTCTTCTTCTTCCTTACCCCTCCCCCTGCAGCTAGCCCTCCAGTCATCAAATAGTCCACTGTTCACAGTCTGTCTTTATTACTACCTGGGGTTGCATATGAGCCTCCCAGTCTCACAAAAAGAATTATCACACTTCAGATCATAATCTTATACTTTAGAGAGTAGTGCATATCTATACTGATATGCTTTTTTTTTTTTTTAAATTTAAGTTTATTAACAACCAGCGGGTACAATTAATACATATCTGTCAGGCAAGTTCCATATAGTGATACAGAATAGTCATATAATGTACATAGTTTTTACATTCCCCTTATAATACATTTTTTCATTATTTAAAAATTGAATCCAACAGATATGAATCTCCAGGCCGGTTCCAGTAAAGCCCCTACTCACTTCTCCCATCCCTCAGTAAGGTGGGGCCCCCTCCCACCAAGCCATTCCTCTGCTGCTATACTTAGTCTGGGATCTACCTCAGAGGCGGGCTTTCAGAGGAGCCAGGAGGGACACTAATCAGCAGTTGTGCCCTGCCAAAGCACCCATCTAGTCCACCTCCGTGTATAAACTGGTAGCCTATGATTTATCTTAAATGTCAACTCCTCCATTTCTGCAATTTCCTGGACAATCTGAGTCCAAGTATCTATAGTGGGTACATCGTGTCTCAACCACTTTTTGGTAATAGATTTATGGGCTGCCGCCAGGAGGAGGGTCCAAAGATATAATGAGTCTGCTCCAGACATGTTCTGGGGGTACTCCCCCAGTACGAGGCAGGACCACTTCAAAGGAATGACCAACCCAAAAATCTTAGAAAGTGCCCAAGAGATGTCCCTCCAGAAGGGGTCAAGCCGTGGACAAAGCCACAAGATATGGAGGTAGGTCGCTGTCGGTTCTCCATACATTCTCCAGCAGGAGGAATCCCTTTCTGGGCTCCTCCGGTGAAGTGTGAGAGGGGAGAGAAAAAAACATATTCTTACCTTCCAGCTATACTCGTGCCAGAAGGGAGAACTAGTCATCTTGGATGCTAATTTAAATACTGTTTCCCAGTTAATTGCTCCGGGTTCAGTTTCTCCCTCCTCCCCCCATCTATGTTTAATTTTTTCTAGATGGTCTTTTTTAAGACCCATAAGAGCTTTATATAATACAGAAATGAGGCCCGAAGTCTTCTGTGAAGACAAAATGGTATACAGGCTCTCCACAAAGGAGGCTGTCCTCTCTTTGTGGATTTGCCCTACTACAACAGTGAATATAGTCTCTGGCTTGTAGGTAACGGTAATGGTCTGCCTTACGTAAACCAAAATTGTTCTTAAGAGACCTAAAATCCATGATCTCATCCCCAACCATGAATTGTTTAACATAGATTAGGCCCATTTTCTTCCATGTTCTAAACGTGTGGTCGAATCAAGACGGTGCAAATGCCGTATCCCATGACAGTCTAAGAAGAGGCCAGAGAAAAGTTTTTATCTTATATTTCTGCCAGGCTCTATGTGTTGCCCTTAAGGTGTCTTTCACCGAGGTTAAATAAGGGGGTGGAAAGTTCCCCAATGTCCCCACCTGAATAAATTACGTACCTAGTGGAGGTCCTCGCTCTTCCTCCTCCGCCCTTCTATCTCCTTTCAGTTGGAGTTATAGGCGAGGTGGACCACAACAAAGCCCTTTTAATTTGTGCTGCTAGATAGTAATCCTCGAGATCTGGGAATTGCTCTACCTCCCCTCCATCTGCTCAGACAAAGTATGTGAGTTTACTCTAGGTTTCTTGTTGTTCCAAACAAACTTTGTGATTGTTTTTTGCCATACAAGAAACTGCGTTTTAGGGATAAAAGTTGGGAGGCATTGAAATAGATATAAATATCTGGGCAAGACATTCATAGCTATAGTTTCTATCCTTGAATACAGTGGGAAATTTATTAGTGACCACCTATCCAGGTCTTTTTTAACTCGATTAAAAAGGGGAACATAATTAGCCCCAAAAAGTTGGGAGTTATGTTTAGCCAACCATACTCCAAGATATGACATTTTAGTAGCCGACCAGTTCACCGGTAGAAACTCCGCAACCCTTTGGGAGGGTGTTTTGGTTTTGTTTAGGGTATATCCGGAGTGTCCACCAAATTCGGAGAGAATTGACCATATTTCTGGGATCGAGTCATCAGGATGGGACAAGCAAAGGAGGACATCATCAGCATATAACGATATTCTTCGTTGCTGCCCCCCCACCTCAACACCCCTCACCCCTGGGGTGGAACGGACCGCCTCCGCCAGCGGTTCTATGTAAATAGCGAACAATAAAGGAAACAGGGGACAGCCTTGACGAGTGCCTCTATTTAAACTAAACCTTTTAGAGAGTCCTCCATTTACCCTCACATAAGCTTGAGGGCCAGAGTATAATGACTTAATACAGTCGATAAACTTCTGCGGGAAGCCCATATGTTCTAAGACCAAAAATAGGAACGGCCAGGAGACTTTGTCAAATGCTTTTTCTGCGTCCAGGCTCATTAGGCAGGCAGGGAGATGAGATTGGTGGATAGCATCTATTATATTGATAGCTGTTCTGACACTGTCTGGGGCTAATGACCCGAGACAAATCCTGATTGGTCTGGATTAATTAATTCTGGTAACATGGATTCAGTCTAGATGCAAGAATCGAGGTAAGGATCTTATAGTCAAATTTAAAAGCGAAATTAAGGCATCGACTCACACTTGGCTGGGTCTTTATTCTCTTTTGGTATTAGTGTGATTGTGGCAAACTGCCAGGAGGAAGGGACCGTACTCGTCTCCTGCCAAACCTCCGAAAACACATCCTTCAGTGTTGGGGTAATTTCTGTAGCAAAGGTTTTATAGAATTCTGCCCCAGAACCGTCTGGTCCAGGGCATTTCCCTCCTTTCAGGGCCTTTATGGTTCCTAGAAATTCTGAGTGTGTAATTGGCTTAAGCAGGAGTTGACTTTTTTCCTGAGAGAGGGTGGGGAGGGACACAGCCTTGAGATATTTTATAGTATCTTGGGCTGGGGCTAGCTCCTGGGAGTTATAGAGTTTAAAGTAATAAGAGGCAAAGGCCTCTGCAACCTGTTCAATCTTGTGGGTTAAGCGACCTGTAGTGGGAGACACGATTTTAGTTATTGCAGCCCTCGCCCTGAACTGCCTCAGTCTGGCTGCCAAAAGTTTAGTGCCTCTGGATCCCCCTCATAGTATCTTTGTTTAAGGTAAAAGAGATTCCTCTCAATCTCCTCTTTCTGAAGGTTTTGAATTTCAGTTCTTAAGGATTTAAGTTCAGTATCTCTTTGTTTCTCCCATTTTACTTTTGAAGTGACTCTAGCTCTCCCAGTTGTCTATGTAGATTGTGTTGTTTCAACTGCCTGTCTCTTTTTCCGTGAGGCTATGCTTATAAGTTGCCCTCTGACTGTAGCCTTTAAGGTATCCCAAATAATTCACGAGGTCACCCCTGGCGTAGAGTTTTCGGTTAGAGTGCTTACTATGTGCCGCTTTATCTTGTCCACTACCTCCCTGTCCTGAAGTAAGGATGTATTCAGCCTCCAGTGTGTTACCTTTCTGGGCAGGGTGATAGCAACCTCCAGAAATATCGGGTTATGATCTGATAGAGTGGAAACACCTACCCACATTGAGGGCAGGGCGGAGACACTATCTTTAAAGGTAAAAAACGTGTTGAGCCATGAGTACACCTTGAATCTAGGTGAGTAACATGTGTACTCTCTCGCTCTGGGATACCTTTCCCGCCAGACATCTACTAGCCCCATCTGATTCAGGATGCGTTTGACTGCCCTTGCCCTGTGCTGGTCTGGACTTCTAGTATCCGAAGTGGTGTCGAGGTTTCTGTCCCAAATCAAATTCCAGTCCCCCCCCCCATGATTAGGAGTCCCCTAGATCTTTCCGCCACCATCTGGGCCAAAGAGGCATAAAATGTCGTGGGGGAACCTGGAGGAGCAAAACATTAACCAGGGTTACTGGAGAGTCCTGTACCTTTCCCACTATCATGATGTAGCTTGCTCCATTATCCATCACAGTATCCTCCAACTCAAATGGGAAAGATGCTGAGAGTAAGATAGCTACCCCTCTCTTACGTCCAGACTCTAGGGATGAGTAAAACACCTGTGGGTGTGATCTAGTTCTCAATTTAACGGCTTCTGCGGGAGACAAATGGGTCTCCTACAAAAAGTTTGCCTCACAATTCTGCTTAGCAATGTATCCATGTAGCTGTTTTCTGTTGACCGGACTGGAGCATCCATTAATATTATAGGAGAGTACTTTTATATTATGGCAAACCATTGATATTTAAATTAAGACTGATCTGGAATAAAGTATTTCGTATCCACAGCCTTGACCTGTCTATCCTCTTCAAAAAATGTAAATACCCGCATAACTTAAACATCAACTGTAACTTGAAAGTCAACAGGAAAACAGGGTCCCAATCAATAGTCGGGGTAATGCCCTCGGAACTATCCTCCAGTGAGGACCTGGGTACAAGTATGAATAGGGCAGGCGAACCCGTTAGGGCCCGATATACCCTTTTTAGATGTGGAGTTGTTTGACTTCCTGGGGAAGGCTGGTGGTCGTATTCCAGCCATGAAGCAAGCACACAAGCGCAGTTTAAGAGGGAACTCCGTGGATGTGGAGTGTAATTCCCTCTTCCAAGGGGGGATTCCCCCGATAGGGTTGCTCTTGACTCAGAGGGTGGCGTGCTTGACTTTGGCCCATCTCCCTCCGAGGTTTTGAAGAGTCCATATCTGGACAAATAGATCATCCCTCTAACCATTTTTAGTGAACAGTAACAGGCAAACCAATACAATTATTTATATGAGCAGCCATGGCGAGATTAGTGTGCAGAAAAGACAAAAGAAAAGAAAACACCCTCCCCACAGTCACCGGCTCCAATCGAAAAAAAAAAGGGGAGAGGAGAAGCCTCCACATATGTTATTTATGGAGTGTGTGCCACAACCTCACCCGCTTTAAATAATTTAGCTAGAGAGCCTTAACAATCATGGCCCAGTAAGTGTAGCTCACCCCCCCTCCTCCCGAAAGGAACTTCCGGTAGATGCGCATTTAGTCTGTGAGTCTCGGTGTCTATTTAGCCAAATGGCTTGTATTACTAACGGTTGAAGTTCCATACCTGATGTACCATTCTCAATGTCCCTTGAGAGTTCCTGGTAAGTGTAATCTGTATTGGGATAATAACGTTTCATTGTAGGAACTCCAACACCGTAACTCATCAGGCCCGCTTGCCTTTCCCATCTTATTATAGAATCGCTATCAACCCCCCCCCCGCGCATTTAACGTGGGCAGAGCCTTGGTGGTAGTCCTTAATCAGGTGAAGTAGAGAAAAGGGGGGAAATTAAAATAAAGTGAAAGGCCCCAAATAGGATGCCATTTGCAGCGCTTGAATGAGCCTCAGCCTTGTATTGGAAGCCAATCTGCGTTTCAATGCAGGTTATGGTAAGCAGGAACATGTTCGCTCTTCTTTCTTCCCATTCATGTCTCGTCTGCAGTCTCGGGTTCCTCTCCCGACATAGATTCCTCTTCTTCCATCCGGAGGTGTGCTCCTTTTTTATCTAGCTTCGTAGGGTCTCCCAACTCGGTAATCAATGAGGAGATGTCTGCCCGGAGGTTCGTGCACTGATTTCCCTGGATGGCACCTTTTCTCACCGAGCCCTTCTGAGTAATCGACCATGCTGAGGTGAGAAGATCCCTTTCTAGTTTTTCTTTCACCAATGGTGGAACGGTTATTCCCAGCGACTCTAAAAACGGGGCCGCAGACAGCAGGTCCTGGAAGACTTTCGGACCTTTTTCAGTGACAATTTTGAGCCGTGCTGGGTAAAGGATCTGAACCTTCATGTTTCGGGTTCGTAACTGCCTTATAACAGGCCAGATTAGCTTTCTAGCGTCTTGGACGATAGTAGTGTGGTCATTATCGATATATATCCTGTGACCTTCAAATTTCAATACTCCCTGCTTCCAGGCTGCCTTCAGGATTTCCTCTTTTAGTTGATATCTAGTAAGTTTTGCAATTATAGAGCGAGGCCTTGCATCTGTGTTTTTAGGGCATGGGGCCAGAGCTCTATGGGCCCGATCCATCGAAAGGTCCATTTCTTGTGGTATTTGGAGTATCTGCCTCAGTAGTTTCTGCAGAAACTGAGCGACATTCTGGTGTTTGTCTTCCGATCCCTCAGGAATGCTGTAGAATCTAATATTTTGCCTTCTATTTCTTCCCTTGAGGTCGTCCAGTTTGCGGGTGAGCTCGCGGTCTCTAGCCAGTAAGTAAATCAAGAGGCGGTCCTGACGATCCGATTGTTCCACTAATTGATTAGCGCATAATTCGAGTTGTTCCGTTTTATGGTCGACTTTGATAAGATCCGATCTGAGATCGTTTAATGTTTGGTCAATCTTGGTTACAGTGCGGGCTGTTTGCAATATAACTTCTTTGAGGCTAACTGGGATTTCATCCTTCGAGGTCTCCAAGCATTGCAGGCCCTGTGTTGCGTCTCTCTCTTACGAGTCATGTCTGCCTTCCTCTCTCATCATATCTCTTCATTTTTGCATTGGGGTTGTTGGAAATTTTCAAGTTCTGTTACTCTTAGCTTTTGCTGGCGAGGACATGCCTCCGTATGGATGATGTAGTTAGATTATATTCAGGAGGGAGACGGAGCTCTAAGCCTATGCTGCCATTAAGTCTCTGACGTCACTGGAAGTCTATACCGATATGCTTCATTGACTGGAACTGTTAAATTATGCCTCCCAAATCGTCTCCAGTCTTCTTTCATCAGTGTTTCACTTCTGCTCCCACAATAAATATCAGGCAGATCACCACTCTTATGCACAGTGAAGGCAGTATGTATAGTCCCTCATTTTGATTTTTTTCCCGCTTCATTAACAAACAACCAGATTTTCCTGGGGAGTCAAGAAAGAAGCAGTGGGGCACACTGGGAAAACTGCTGTTCATACACTCATAAGGGCTGGACTTGCTATGGATAACAACATTATTAGGCAGGGAGGCACACTAATGCCTTGAGCGAATTCACCTGACTTCTAGCGTCCGTGTACTCCCTTACCTGTGATCTGCAGAGCCCAACAGGACAGTCCTCAGCAATGCTCCTCCAGTCCTTTTCTGTGCCCTTCTTCACAGTGCAAGTTGGATGGTTCACCACTCTTCTGAATCTTGAATGCTGTATGTACAATTCCCTCAGTACTGTCATGACAAACCTCTCAAGGGTAATCTCCCTACACTGAATCCAGGTAACAGTTTAGGTGCTGCCCTGCCACTCCAAGTATTTGCCATTGCTGTTTGCTATCATCCATGGTCAGGTAGTGATCACAGTGCTGGCAGCCCTACATCTCAGATCTCACAATAATCTGTTCAACTTTCCCTCCTCCTGTCTTCCCTGTACCCTACATTTAGCTGTACCCTGCAAGAATGGTCTCCTCAGTCCCCTCTGATGATTATTCATCACTCCTTCTCCCTACATTGAAAACTGGTGAGTGCACCACTTTTCCACATCATGAATACAGTTAGTACAGTCTCCCTTCTTTTGTCATCTCAATAATAAACATGATCTTTCCAGTAAGTCAGGTTGATAGTAGCAGGGCACAAGCAGAAAAAATGGGCTTTCCTATACTTACAAGGTCTAGGCTAACTGTGATTAGGGACTATTAAATGATGTGCATAATGATGTGTGTACCTGTCATTTAGCGTTGTTAATCAAAGGTAGTCTATATCTTATAAAGGTAAGAAAGTCCATTCCCTCCTTGTGCCCCACTGCTATCAGCTTAGTTTACCAGAAAGAGCATGTTTTTGTTGCTACATCAAAAAACAAACAAACAGGGGACTGTATTAACAGCATCCATGATGTGGAAGGGTGGTGAGCTCACCGGTTTTTGATGTAGGGAGCAAGGGTGAAGAATGAATACCAGTGGGGGGCTTAGGAGGCCATTCCTGTAGGGTACAGCTATATTCTGGGATGGGGAAGACTTGGGGGGGTGAGCAGATCACTGGAAGATCTGAGATGCAAGGCTGCCTGCATGATGATCGCTACCTGACCCTGGATGAGAGCAGCCAGCAATGACAAATACTCAGTGTGGCACTTTTGACCTAAATGGGTGCTTGGATTCAGGATAGGGGGGTCAAGATTTGTTGAGACAGTATTGAGGAGACTGTGCATACTGCATTCAAGATTCTGAAGAACTGTGAGCCAGACAACCAGCATTATGGATGAAGGCATAGACAAGGACTGCAACAGGGTTGCTGAGGACTGTTCTGGCATCTTCTGCTGATCACAGGTAAGGGGGTAGATCAATGTTGGAGGTCAGGAGGATTCAATCAAGATATTAGTACGTCTCACCTGCATATTAATGTTGTTATCCATAGTACATCCAGTCATTATGAGGGTATGGATATCACTTTTTCTGATGTGTTCTGGTACTTACTGCATGGTTATCCAGGAAGACACAGGTATTGGTCAGTGAGGTGGAAAAATATGGGGGACTGCACGTACTGCCATCATTGTACAAAAGGGTGGTGATCCGCCTAATGTTTATTGTGGAAGCAGAAGTGAAACACTGATGAGCGGACAGGAGAGTGATTTACGAGGCATCATTTAACAGTATCAGTCAATGAAGCGTATCAGTATAGGTGTGTGCAACTATCTGAGGCACAAGATTGCAATCTGAAGTGTGATATTCCTTTGTGGGATTGGGAAGTTCATATGCAGCTCCTGGCAGTACCAAGGACAGAGTGTGAATGGCAGACTGTTTGATGGCTGGTGGGCTAGCTGTGTTGGGGTGGTCATAAGGAGAAAGAAGACTATAAGAGAAGCAAATTTCTGGATTACCAACAAAGCTTGATCATTGGCGTTGGAGCAGACTAGACCAGGACTTTGCTACAACCATCGGGACATCACCAGGTATTTGAAGAGTTGTACTGTACTGCAGTTGGCCAAATAGAAAGTCAGTTGGATTACAACACAATTTTGGCACATTAAAGTAAACTACTGTAAATGAACAAAATCATAACCTAATGTGTGTATTGATCAAAATAATCCATATGTTTTGACATGGCTTTGATAATTTTGGTGAAACAATTATAAATAAAGGGGGAAACAGAATTAGTTAGCATTATAGAGAGCCATGTACTGTAGCTCTCTGCCCCCAGTTCCAATTATGTCATCACTTCACACATTTGGCAGCCATTTTCGGGAACAGGAAGAGCAGGGTTTTTTTTTAATTGGAAGGCTAATGTTTACTTTTTCAGCTGCTACAAATCTATTTATGTTATTCACCTAAATGCAATGTTAGCACCAGTGTAAACATCAGCCCTTCCTTTAGCCCATTATGATGCTACATTTTTGAATAGTTTTTTGGCAAAATGTTGTTTAGGTGTCCTTTGAAAATGTGGTGGTCAAAATAATGAAAATTACTAATGCACTGAGTGAACACTGAAAAATGTCAACATACCTTCATAGTTTGGGAGTTTTGTCAAGACTTTGACTACAATATTTTCAACTTTGTGCTTTTAATTACCCCACTTCATGAACCTGGCAGGTGATTTTTTTCAAATCCTGCCTGAAAGGTAATTTCAGCGGCTAGATTTGATACTTTTCACCTACCTTGCTCATGAGGTTGGGTCCCAGAAAGGTTGCGTTGAAAGTTTAGTGGACAAATATTTAAAAATAGTGAAGTTACATTGAAATATTTCAATGTCCACTCTTAACTTGGTCATTTTACCATATATTTTCATCAAATATTCAATATAGTCTTATTGTGATCTCACCTCTTCAATGCAGAACGTGAAAACTTCAAAGTCTGTCCAAAAGGTGATGTCACTGAGTAACTGTAAAATCACCTTTCAGGACGGATTTAAAAACTTTCACATACAGTACCTTGCTCATGAGGTGGGATCCAACAAAGGCTTTTTTTAAGAGGGGATTACATTAAAGATGCCATTCACAATAACTCTTACATGTTCTAAGCCAGTGGTACAAATGTTTGCAAGCACTGGTCATGGGCACCTCTTTGTCCACACATTTGGAGGGGGTTGGGGTGCACTATATTTTGAGGGTCATCATGTAAAAGATGGACTCTGTGGGAAATGTGCTGGAAGAAGTCCAGGCAGGCTGATAAGAATGCTGCTCAGCTGGCTACAGGGCGACATCTTGTAGATCAAAGGATGCAGCTCCTATAGGCATGGCTGACTCCTCTCAGCTACACAAAGTTTCCGCTCCCCAACCACCAGAACAGCATCATGATCAACCTCATTGATCATTGGCCTTTCACCATCGAGCATCCTGCAGCCTAAGCTGCACTGGATCTGACAGTGACACACCTTTGAAAGCTGCTACTCTGACAGTATGTTTCCTTCATGCATGCATGCATGGAAGCAAACATAAACAGGTTCTGGTCAGAGCCACAACAGCTGCTCATGCATTACTGTAATAAAAGATAGAGAATTAATGTGTGACTTAGTTGTACTTGTATTATTGTGAAGTAAAAGTCCCACATTTATACCTCAATAGTAGAAAATAAAAGCAAATGTATAAACATCAAGGTAAAGCAGTAAAAGGTGCTGTTGGTTCTGGACATACAGACCCCCTTGAAAATATACACACACACACACACACACACACACACACACACACACACATGCGCGCACACACACACACACACACACACACACACAGCTTGCTGCACCAAATTAATCAGTGATGCAAATGTTACATGGAAAAATAGACATAGGCAATTTCAATCCTTCTTGCTTTTGGAGCTTAAATAAGCAAACCAAAGTTAAATCCTGTCAGACCAGCTTCTCACTACATATTTAAAGTGAGAGTTTAGTCATCACTGGTAAAGTTGAACTTGTTAATTGCAAAGCTGTATTTGTCCAGTCCCCTCAATTTGTATCATATAACAGCTAGAGTTGTAACATGGCAAAACTAAGAACATTGGAATTAACGAACACAATAGGTTGAATTGGGTCAGCTGGTAGAGAAGCAACACGGCATTATGAGCGACAATGCTCGTTGATTAGCATAATACATAAAAGCAGCCAGAGGAGTAAAAAGAGCAGCAGAGAAAATAGTAGGAGAAAGAAATTGAAGCGAGCAAGTTTAGAAAAGGCAAGTAGGAATGGCTTAGTAGTAGTGGGACAAGTGTTAATGAGGGACTGGGGCAAAATACAGAATGGGGGAAAGAGAAAGGATTGTGATGGACAGAGAGAGAGAAAATATTAGTAACTGTATGTGGGAGAGCAGCAATGGGGCAATCATTAGACGAAGAATGTGCAGACGATAAAGAAAGAGGGGAATGTGTAGCAGGACGCAGGAGCGGCGTAGATGCAATGGACTGGAAGATAGAGCAGCACAGAGAGGATCAGGAAATGGATTGAATTTGGAGAACTGTACCGTGTATGGCACCGGCAACTGTAATTATCCAGGAGGAAGCACAGACAACAGAAACCAGAGAGAGTCGGCAACTGTAAGTAGTGAAAAAAGCAAGTTATTAGACAGCGAGTTTCAGCAGGCAAACAGTAGGATGAGTGGGCAGCAAATTACTGCAGAGGTATGCAAATGAGATAGAGACGTACAGGGTGAAGTAGTGAAACAGGAACGCCGTGGTCATCCTAGCAGCAGTAGCAAATGAACAGCCACTCAGAAATCTCTCAAAATGACCGCAATTGTGAACAATTGGATAGTTGTACAAGGAGACCCCCCCAAAAAATGTACAATCATATACTGTATGTAAGAGAGGTTTGCTAACAGGGCAAAAAGTAAAAGTAAAAATAACTCATTAACTTTATTGGTGTCGTGTATTTTTTTAAGATCACCAAAATTATTTGTCTCAGATGTATAGCCATGGAGAGACCATGTTACAAGCGCATTAATCCCCACCGAAGGTGGCATCTAATGGGGAGTTAATGCATGGTTGGACCATTGTATGCACTCAGCCTCTGGCCTTGTGCCACAACAGTCTCAACCATGCATTAACTCCCCATTAGATGCCACCTTCATCGGTGATTAATGCTTACATGTATTTGACAAACATGAACAATAACACGATTGTACTCACTTCTGCAGGATGACTGATTTACAACAGCCCATCCCTGATCCACATTATTATTTACAATACTACATGTGATAAAAGTGCTTAGTAAATAATTATGAGCTACAACTACTACTGAAAACATACTAAACAAGATGTCAGTGCACACTGTGCTGTCCAGTTTCTACTCTTTTTTTTTCATTGTTTGATAGTTCAGTTAGGCAGAGATTTTTCTGTTCAATAAAAAAAATGTTATTTGTGGTTTTGAATATAAAAACGACAGTGTAGTGTTCACAGTGACAGGATTTCTATTATTGAACTAATAATAGCTGATCAGGGGGACAATGATCACATGTGCATGTAACTGCAATCTTGTTAGTTTATGCTCAGTAGTAATGCAGAAGTTATTGCTAAGAGCTTTTCAAATAAATGAAATGCATGTCACGAATAATAGATCTCAACAACACAAGGTACCAAAAATCAGATTATAAAGGCATTCACAATGCACTTTGCTTACCTCACATTGTACTGTAGCAATCTATTAGTTCCTGAGTGTTAATCATAAACTCATTGTTTTGCTAAAGCAAATGAAGACAATGCTCACCTAAAAATATATTAATAGAAAACGATTACGCAACTTGTCTGTTTAACCAATGTACACACATGATAGCGAAGCAACAGGGAATCTCGTAGCCTGTTTTGAGTAATCACTCACACTAACATTAAATAAATTGTTGTGGAATGCATAATATTTTAACCTTGTTGCAAGCTACAACAGTAAAGATAGAGACAAAACCATGACTAAGTGGGACTTTTTTTAATTATCCAAATCAAACATGATTTATTTATCTATTGATAAATTGATTTTTAATGTGTATAGTGGAATGTTGTTCTGTATAGAATTCCATCCCTTTCAAAATGCTGTTCTACTACAGTTCCAATGTCATGGAATGCTGTTCTACTCTACTGTGGTAGAACAGCATTCTAGAACCTCTAGAGACTGCATGAGCCAGTTTCATTTTGAAACCAAAAGAACTCAGAAAACACATTTTTCACACAGTACTATACACTATAAAAAATACAGGATGAGCAACTCTATGCACAACCAGTGTGTTTTGCCACCTCGGGGTTCTGATTTCCATGGACTTCTCGAGCTTCGCTCTCGAGGTCAGAGGGAATCAGAATCCCTCTGTGGCAGAACACGCTGGTTCTGTATAGTTGCCCATCCAGTATTCTCTATATTGAAATCTTTCACCAGGAAGGTACACTGAGTGACAAGTCGCTCATCTCCTGGTATGACCTGGGAGGAAGGGGTACAACAGGAATGAGATATAAAACATTCAAGTTACAAGATCAACATTAATGTACAGTTGTAAGGCAGGTGTTACAAACAGTGTTACAACAGTGTTGGCATTATAGGTAGAAAGAGTGGACAAAAATAAGTGCCAGGTTAATAAGTAAACAAGTGCTTACGTGAAAGAAAAGGGGGAAAGGAGAGGGAGGGGTGAGGTGGGGGAAGGGGGAAGAGTCATGTCCCTGGAGACCCCTTCAGGATGTGAGGAACCCTGCAAGGGGGACTGGGGGAACCAGAGAGAAGGGGATGAGGCAGTTAATAAATGGCATAAATACTCCTTCTTAAGGTGGATTCAATGTGCAAAAAACAGTGAATTTCTAAGGTGCAGTTTTAATTCATAAAATACACTCTGATTACAGCTGATTAAAGCTAGGCTTATTTCATATTGGCATGAGAGTAACTGCCAATATGTAAAACATAGCAAAAAGGGTGAAAGGATTAAAAATTAAGAAGATAAAGCACACGGGTAGCATATTGAGAAATGGTTAAACAAAATGTGTATACCAAATTAGCATAATTTCCCACCATGCTATAAGCAACTGAAATACACAACTCGGTAGCTCTCTGTGCTAAAAACCAATAGAGCACATGGTTAAATGATCAACATTTTGCAGTAGTAGCAGATTTGGAAGTGCGGTCACTGTGGGTGAATGCAGGGCACGCATCAGTAGGTGTATCCCTCATTCCACAATAAGCCAACAGCAGGCACTGACATCATGCATAGCTAATGTGGCCACCAGATCTAAGAAAAGGTCCGCTGCAATGAGAGTGAAGCTCTCATGCATCGGGAGTACTACACCTCCGGCGTGCAAGTAACATGGTGGCAGTGACTGCGCTGCCTGTCTAATGCAGACAGAGGCCCACTCCCGTCAGCATATTCCCCTCCCATTTCCACTGTCTGCTGAGGGGTGCCTAATCCCCCTCAGCATCATGTCTCCCCAAAAAGAGTCTTTCTTTGCAGGCCGGGGCCCAATTCCCGATAGCTTCAGTCACCCCTTCCCAGTTTAATCTGCTGATGGGGGCCACTCCCCATCGGCATAATCATCCCTCCCATTTGTTCTGTGCCGACAGGTGTGCCCAATCCCAGTCGGCTACAGCCCCCCAAAACTCAGTTGCATGCTGGGAGCCCACTCCAGCATGCCAAATCACCCTGTTAAAAAAAAACAAGTCCCATGCTGCTTTTTTTTTACTTTTAACTGTAAAACAGAAAACACTCCCTTGCAGTCTCCTTGCCTCCTCCCCCAACCCGCTCCCACCCTCTGCGTACCCTTCCTCCCCACACCCCCTCACCCCATACTTACCTCTGGAGCCCAGCGCGACAATCTATGGTGAACTGGGAACACGTCTGCACTTTTCAAAGCCGACCGCGAACTGAAGAGCACTTCCAGTGGCGTATAATGGCATAAATAGGGTTTTTTCAACTTTGGTGCATATCTCAGGCATTTTTGGGAATTGTGACACCAAATGTTCAACATGGGGTTATTTGGACACCTCCTCATGAATTCAGGCACTGTCATGGCGTTATTCCATCTCAAAAGGTGATTTTGCAGTCACTGCGTGGAATCACCTTTCGGGACTGATTAATGAAACGACAGTGCCACTGTTCATGAGGGGGGGTTCTCAAAAAGCCTATGTTACAAATTTGGTGGAAAAAATCCCAGAAATGGCTGTTTTATGAGCGTGTGTTGCGCAGTTTCCATGCATGCTCGTAACTTCATGAATTTGTAATATTTTCACTCCAGATTTTCAAAATTGCCATTTTTCACACCTCCTTATGAACAGTACAGCTGTCATTTTACATATCCTGGCCAAAATGTGGTTTCACACGTCCAGCACAGAATAGCACGGTCGCTGTGCAAAATCAGTTTTTAGGACAGTTTGATGAAATGATGGTGACACTGTTCATGAGCAGAGGTCCTAAAATGCCTATGTTGAAAATTTGGTGTCGAAATTCCATAAAATGACTGTGTTACAAGTGTGCATTGCACAGTCTCCACGCACCCTTGTAACTTCCAAATTTTCAATATTTTCATGGCAGATTTTCAACACTGGCATTTTTTCACATCTCCTTATGAACAGTACAGCTGTCATTTTTCACATCCTGCCCTAAATGTTTTTTCGCACCTGTGACACACAATAGCATGGTCACTGTCGGAAATCAATCTTTGGGACAAATTAACAAAATCACAGTGCCACTGTTCATGAGGGGAGGTCCCAAAATGTGATTTAAAAAATCCCCAAAATTATGGGGTTACGGATGTGTGTTGCACAGTTTCTATGCATGCTCATGACTTCACCAATTTTCCATATTTTCACTCCAGATTTTCATCGTTGCCATTTTTTTACATCTCCTCATGAACAATGCAGTTGTCATTTTCCACTTACTGCCCAAAATGTGTTTTCATCCCTGTGTCGCCAAATGGCATAGCCACTGTGCAAAACCACCTTTCAGCTAACAAACTGATAGCGCCACTCTTCATGAGGTGGGCTCACAAAAAGCACATGCTGAAAATTTGGTGTGAAAATATCAACACACGCCTACGATGTTAGGGTTTCCAACTGCAGCACCCCACCCTGTAGAGCCTGACAGGTGTCAGGGGTGTGACTTGGGATCATCGGTTGTAATGCTCACGCCATTCCACCCCCATCCCCATCCTGCAGCCATGACAGGCATTGTGGTATGCCTTGGAGTGTTTGGTCACAAAGTTCACAAAGTTCTCCTATACTGCACTCACCTCAGCGTATTTCCTTATGGAATGGGGTAAGTATAATGCCCAAAGACCCCAAAGCACACCACAACACTTGTCAGTGCCTACAGGGTAGGGTGAGGTAAAATGGCATGAGCGTTATAGCTGATGACCCACAGGCACACTCCAATGCCTGTCGGTCTCTGCAGGCACTGAAGGTTGCTGCAACAGAACATCAGTGCTGGAGATTCTCTACTGGAATGTCAGAATTGGAGATCCTCTTCTAGAATATTGGACCTGGAGATTCTCTTCTGGAGCACTAATGCCAAAAAGCCTCTTCTGGAACCTTGGAACTGGAGATCCTCTTCTGTAACGTTGAAGAAAGAGTCTTGTGAATTTTAACTTCATTGGCAAAGTTGTGGCGAGGTCGGGAACATTGCACTACACATAGTGGGGTTAAGTTCCTAACTTCACGGCTCCTCTGTCCAGAAACACGCTGCATCCACTTGCAGCATATTACCACCCTCCTCATATACCACCTGGCTGAAAAGAAGGATATTACCCCCATTCCACAGCCTCATGGCACCCTAATGTCCATCCTTCCCATGTCCCAGTGATGTTCCTTAAACAATGCATAGTGTCAGTTTAACATCATTAAAACCCTTCCCCCTCACCCTAGTCCAAACCTTACCCACCCCATTGCCCTCCCAACCTGGTTCTAAATTCTCACCTCATCACCCAAAAGAAAACAAATTAAGTCAGCTCAGCAATGTCAAAGGCCTGTAAAAAAAAGTCCCTCCTAGTGGTCGGTGACCAGGCAGGCAGCTTCTCACTCATTCATTTACAGTGAATGAATTGGTGAGATAAAGTGGCAGCTGTGACTCTGATTGGTCAGTGTGGTCAGCCAATCAGCATTACTACTATGACATCATTTCACACTTCACTCATAAATGAATCAGTGAGAGGCTGCATGGTTACCAGCCACTGTGCGGTGAAGTTTTCTTTTTTACAAATCTTTCTTTGGCATTGCTGAGCAGACTTCGTTTGTATCCTTTTGGGGTGATGCAGTGGAAGGAGGGTGCTGGGTCCTAGCAGGTGTGTGAAATGGAAGGTCTGCTATTTGGATACAGCCGGGTGGGTGGGGTGGAAATGCTGGGACTGGGGCAGGGAAAGGTTTATATTAATACTGTTTTTTATGAAAACTTACACACTGTACTGTATTATTTAAGGAATTTTGCTGGGAAACACTTTATTAACAAAAAAAGAACTACATATAGTGGTGCTTCACCAGCAGGGGTACCACTACATAGAGTTTTGACTGGTAGACACTACAGAAGGTGCCACCATTGCCAGAAAAGGACTACTATGCATAGTCTTTACTTGGTGAGGTGCTCACTTCAATAGGCAAAGAACTATGTGAAGTGGCACTTCGTGCTATGTGAAGTCAGACCACTTCTCTTTGTGCTATGCATAGCAAAGTTTAAAACTTCACATACACCTGTGTTAGAGCTGGAATGATGCAATACCCTTCACCCTATGAACTGACAACAAGCTATTCTGTGAACCGGGGCAGTTCCCCATGTACCTCACTGGTGGGTTCTATAGTTCTGAGCCAGCTAGGGCATATTTCTTGTTGCCTCCTTGCTTGCAGAATTTGTATCCATATCTACATGTTCATCCCTGTCCACCTGGCCTCTTCTGGTGGCATTGAGACAACCCTGGTCCTAGAGTTGACACCACTTTGGCTAGCAAAAATAACTAGCTAGGACCTAAGGGCCTTCAGTTAATGCACCTCAATGTGCTTAACTTAGTTCACAAGATGACCAAATTAGAGGCCTTTGTCTTAGTGCATAAATCATATGTGTTAACTATTTCAGAGATCTGGCTAAGGCCTGGCATAAATGATTCATAGTTTGCAGTCCCAAACTGTGTCTCACATCGCAAGGACAGGATAGAAAAAAGGGGTGGGGTGTCCTATGTCAAGTCTGACCTGAACACCATGATCCTTTCTTCCAGTCGCATACCCAAGACAAACTGTGAATGGCTTGTACTCCAATTCAATTTTGGCACTAAGAAACTGAATATTTGCTGTGTTTACAATCCACCAAAAACAGGAATTAAAGGTTTGAAAGGCATGGCACTCATGGACTCTACCCTTGGCTGCACCAAACTAATAGTTTTGGATGATTTTATTCTAATATAGTTTACCTAATGCCATGGTGTATAGAGGTGTATTATTGGTTCTCATGCCTACCAAACAGAACACTAAAATGGGGAACCACTATCCTCATCAGCAACTCCTCCAGGGTTAGACTTTCTAACCATCAACCAGATTCCATCAGTGATCATTCTGCCATCTACTGCCTTTGGCACAATAGCACAGTGTGATACCCAGTCCCAAAAGAAATCTCCTACCTCAACACTAAAGACATTAACTTGCAGGCTTTACAAGCTGACCTGACATCAGTGGATTGGTCCTTGAGAGATATAATCCCTGATGTCAACTGTGCACATGATTTTTTCATCACAGAGTTTACAATACTACTTGACAGCATGCCCTCCTGACCAGGACTAGAGCAAAAATATAAATTCAAATTGGTTGAACAGCAACCTTTTCAAATTAATGAAGGACACAGATTCTGCATGGAATGCATACAGAAAACCACACTCTCCACCGACTGGGCAGCCTAGAAACCTAAGAAAACCAGATCCAGAAGGTGGGTTGATGCATTTCAGTAGTGCAGGGCAAGTGCAAGAAAGGGCAGCCAGACCCACACTTAAACAATAGATCTAAAGTCTTGCATTCACTTGCTCAGAAGCACAAATGACAAAATAAGTTTACAATATCCATATAGATTTTATTTGTGCTTCAATCACGAGATGGACAATGTCAATACCCCAAGGTACCCAAGGTTTAATGTGCAGCAGAAAACCAGGCTAGGTGACCCAAAATAATTCTGGTCTTGTATCAACAGCATACTGAGAACTCAGAACAGCTGAGGCCCCCATGGCCATTGAAGCTGATAGGTCTAAGCACTCACAAAGAGGGTGGTTGGGGGGGGGGTCTAAGTCTGGGAACAGCATCCATTGAGGGAAAACGATGAATAACCCAAAATTGTAGAATGGTCACTGTGCGTGCTTATTACTTTCTGTTTTTTATTCCTTTTTCAGTTCTTTATTCTTCCTAGTTATTGGAATTTTAGTAATTAAGTCTGTGAATGTGGAACAAAAACAGATGTGCCTAGACATTGAGACAGAGATTTGGTCAACACTGTACAGAATTGTATCCATCAATTTTGGGCCTAGGGCTCAATGCAGTGTACCACTCCCACATATACCATTACTTTCCTTTTGTACTAGAGTCTGTTAACCACAGAATATGTTTGATAGCTTAAGAGTTATAAAAAGTTATGGATATGCCTTGAAATCTATGAGACCTGTATAAGAATGGACTTACTCATTATACTGTGGATGAGAAGTTGTGTTGCATCTCAAACTTACCTGTAATAAAATTTGAAGTTAAAAAAAAGAGGGTGGTTGATTGTTTAATAATCATTTCTGCAACCTGGAAAAGTTCAGCAATAGCACCTTAGAGGTCCCAAAATGTTACCGTGAGCTGTGTCCAGGAACTTCCTCCTTGTTTCTACCTAAAAGGTCAGTCAGAGAGTCCAGAAACTGTTGACCTGTTTAAATACGGATAAATCTGTCTTAGGTTAGCGGTGCCACTAATTGCCAACCAATCAGCAAAACTGTTAATCTCTCTTCGAAACAAAATCTGTCCCTGACATCTGAAGTGGGCCACAGTAATCTCCTTTTAAGAAGGGCAAAAGCACTGTCTTGGACAAGTAGAGGCCTGTATCAATACTTTCTGGCCTGACCAAAGTGCAACAGAGGATAGTGCATAACAGCTTATCTCTTATTTAGAATGGTGCGACCTACTCTGTAAGGAGCAGTGTGGTTTTGGAAGGGACGTGGAACATGCACCACTTTGCTCTTCCTCACAGACTATGGGTACCAAGCCAAAGACAAGAAGCTTATGGCTGTTACAGTCTTTGTGGACCTAACTAAGGCCCTCGATTTGGTGGAGCATTGCTTGCTCCTTCAAAGGCTCTGCTCCTAGGTGTGGGACCAGCAGCAATGCAGCTGCAAAACAGGTCTCAAATGGTCAAGCTGAACAAGCTAATCTTGGATGTCAAAACCATCACCCCAGGCATTCATTCATTCATTTTATTTGTTAACCGGGTTGGGACACTGGGCAGAGGCCCTTTTTCAGGTTCGACCCAGACAGAAAACATAAGTCAAAAACATGATACAAAAAATACAATAATAAATATTGACAATATACAAACATCAAATATCAAGCATAAGATGTGCAGAGACAATTCTAATAAATATTGTTTAAATCTAACCTTAAATCCTGGGTAAGACTTAACTGATCTTAAAGAGAGCAGTAAGTTATTCCATAAGGAAGTAGCCTGGTATACAAATGAATGAAGACCATAATTATTTTTAGCGCAGTGAGCTACCAACACAACATCCTGAAGTGATCTTATGTTGACTTGAACATCTCGAACCTCAACTAGATCAGATAATGGAGACAGACCTTCAGAATAAACGACCTGATGAACTAGATTACCTAAAACATACTCATATTTGAGCTGGGGAGACAACCAGCCCAAAGAAGAGTACAAAGAACAATGGTGGATCAAATTGGGACATCCAACACAAACCGGCAGATGTTATTGTTAGTAACATTAAAAATCTGCCTCTCTCTTACCCCCAACTTACAATATAATGAAGAAACATAATCTAAGTGTAGCATTAGAACCCTAGTAGCTAATTTAAAAAGAGAATCATATGACAAATAGGATTTAAATGTATACAATTTCCCAAATTTACAATGTATCTTCCTTCTTACCAACTTTACCTGGGAGAAAAAAGTCAATGAAGGATCAAGTAAAACTCCCAGGTACTTAAACTCCAGAACTTGTTCAAGTAAATTTCCATGAACATCATGAATTATTAAAGGAGATTTATCACTAAGTCGAGCAGAGCTACCAAACAGCATCACTTTGGTCTTACTAGCATTCAAGACCATCATATTGGAAGACATCCAGTCACATCATTTCTGGAATTCAACTTCCAGAATTGAATTTATGTGTTCAACAGAATTCACCTAATAGTACAAAATCAAATCATCAGTGTATAATAAACATTTACACTTATCAAAAATGAAAGGAACTTGGTTAATAAAGAAACAACAGGGGACCAAAAATGGACCCCTGAGGCACACCACAAGTAGTGGAGCATACAGTTGACAGAGCAGAACCAATAGAAACCTATTGTGAATGCCCCTTCAAACAATCATAAATAAAAGCAACAGTAGTCAGTCAACCCCAAAATGGTAAGTTTCTGACAGAGCAGAGAATGATTAATCAGGTCAAAAGCCCTGGACAGGTCCATGAACACTGCTCCCAATAATAAGCCATCATTACAACCTTGTAGGACAGTGAGCGTGGAACCTGACCAGGGCCATACCCATCCCCTGACCATGCTGAAAACCATGCTGCTTGGCACAGAGGATCTCGCCCCAACCAAAAATAATTTAGCTGACTTACCATCAATTTTTCTAACATCTTGCCCAATGGCTTTAAAATTAAAATTAGCAAAAATCCTCTGCACCAACAGCCTTGGATTTTTGGGAACAGGCACCACCGAGCCTGTTTCCATATCAAAGGGAAAACATCAGTTGAAATACACAATTATATACTCTGCCCAGCGGTTCAGCAAAGTAAGGAGCAGACAGTTTAAGAAACCTAGCATCAAGCCCTCCCCTACAATCACCAAAAGTATTAGGCAAAGAGCATAATAGTTTCAGGACTTCAGTTGAGGTAACCCACTGAAATAAAAATGTGGGTAAAGTACCATCCTTTGTTTGTTTAATATAGGTGTCAGATATACCATTTCCCTGCATAGGTAGACCATCATTACCAGAAAACCCAGAAATCAAACTAAGGACATCAGTAAAATGCTGATTTAACAAATTACAGTAGCCATCTCTAAAGGATCAGTAATCAATTGACCTGAGGATTAGAGAGAAGTAAGTGATGTTTTGGCTATAGGAGAAATGAGAAAGCTAACAATAACCCAAAAATTCTTTGAATCAGAAAGCACACTCCAATTTAGATAGAAAAAAAATCAGTCTTAGCCTGCTTTACCTTTTTACTCAACATGTTCCTAACCACCCTATATTCCTGTAAATGCTTCAAGGAAGAAAACATTTTATAAGCCAGCCAGGCTGCCTTCTTTTGTTTTATAAAAGCCTTCCACTCACTAATAAACCATTGATGAAGTACCCCTCTAGCATGCATAACTCAAAAAGAAAATAATTTATTTTCGATACTTAACATTTGTTGGTAAAAAAAAAGTCAACAGCGCAGTTTGGATCAGCTATGGACTCCAGAAAAGACCAGTCCAACTTCCACAATTCACCAGGCAAAGCATCAAGTGATTTGCCTTTAAAATTGTGGAACTGCACTAGTCTAGGTGGAATCCTACCTCTCCTGAAGTCAAGAATACCATAAGTGACCTGGCGATCACTCATTGAATCTCCAAGAACTCCAGCACAAGATACGATGCTAACTTTGTTGGTAACAAACCAGTCTAAGAGTGTATGGCTCATGGAGTTCATGTTTAACCTGGTAGGCTCAGTAATGAGTTGAAATAGCTTAAATGAATCTAACAAACATTCAAGGGCACTGTCAGCCTTCTCCCAGTTCAAATTAGTATCACCCATCATAACAAAATCATGTTTTGAAAAGGAAAATTTTATCAAGAAAATCTTGCAACTCAATTTACCACATTTGGGGAATTATAAAGAGCACCCACCTGCTTAGCATCTCCTAAGAGCAAATCAAATACTATCCAGTCATTTTGTGATCCAAAAGTCAAACTAGAAGATAACACAGTAACCTCAAATGTTCTAAAAATAAACTGCCACACACCCCAACCCAGATTTAGTACCCTGACGATCAGACCTTAAAATCTTGTAACGGGCAACATACATCTCGTCTGATATTAAAGGTTTTAACCAAGACTCGTAACAATATGGAGAGCAATCTTCTATCATTAAGATTTAACATTTTCAATCCGTGTGACAAATGCCACTCTGTAGACAAGGGGCACTGAAGCCCTGGATTAAACTCAATGTCCCCCAGATAACATTAGGAGCAAGAGAGCAAGAGCATTCCAGAGAGCTCAATAGTAGGACCCCTCCTTTTCACACTTTTCATAAATAACCTGCATAAGACCTGCTCAATTCAAATCCCTGCTCTATATAGATGATACCATTGTCTCTGTGCACAGCAGTGGCATATCCGAAATCAACAGAATGCTCGAGCTAAATTTCCAAGTTCTCCAGTCCTGGTTTCTAAATGAGATGCTTGTTCTAAATGTATCCAAGATGAAGGCCACGCTCATTGGTTCTGCCCATGAAATTAAACACCACTCACAAGACCATCACATCACTACCCCTGGAGGGTATACAACTCGAACTGGTGGCCAATTTCAAGTACCTGAGAGTAACCCTTGACCCTTGCCTTACATTCGACAAGAAACTGAGCAAAACTGTCAAGGTCTCTGTCCAAAAACTGGGGCAACTCTATCCTATACGAAAGCTCCTCTGTCATGGCAGACAGCAAAGCAACCTTCTCCCCCATTGGATTACATGGCTATTGTAATGGGCACTACCCCAAAATCTGTATTGCCAAATAAAAAAGCTCTTTACCAGAAGGTGGCTAGATTTACCACCTCCCACTGTCCCAGAAACCACCACTGCACCAGCCTTGAGCAACTGGGCTGGCTACCTCTAGACTGCAGGTCCCAACTTACCCTGCCAAACTTTATAAGCAAGATACTATATGGCAGCACACCTCAGTATCTGAGAGAGAGAGAGATGCTAGTACCTGTTCACCCCTCACACTCATTCCACATAAAAATGTGCCCCTGACTCACTTATGCTGCACAGGAGGGGTCAAACGACTTTCAACTTCAGAGTTGCCTCCCTCTGGCATACCATACCTGCACCCCTCAGGCAGGCTCCCTCCATTAAAGCATTCACTCATATGATAAAAGACATTTGCTAAACCTCAATACCTGCTCCTGCTTCTCACAGATATGTTTTCTGCATTAATGTGTAGTCACCTCAATTACAATCTCCATTATTAAGCCTGCTCTGTAGCCATCTGCAATTAACGTTTGTCCCCTCTACAGATCCCTGATGAGGCTTCACCTAGAGTACTGAGCCTAGTTCTGGAGTCCCCACCTCAGAAAGGATAAGGACAGGTTAGAGACAGTGCAGTGCAGAGTAACAAAAATGATTCAGGGCCAGCAGGGCAGATCCTATGAGGAATGTCCCAAGGCACTAAATATATACTCACTGAAGACCAGAAGGGAGAGGGGAGATATTTATTTATTTATTTATTTATTGAAAAGTTTTACCAGGAGGGCACACTGAGCAGAGTACTGCTCAATTCCAGGTGCGTCCTGGGGGAGGGGGAATGTAGCGACAGACGTATAACACATAAGGTACAGAATTGCAAGACAATATATGGTGGTATATACAAAACATGGCTAAACAGAAAATAAGCCAATTTTTTACATACATTAATTAATACATAGCATAGCAGCACTTGAGATACAATAGTACGGAAGACAATCCAGGAACAGTATCAGTGCCTACTTCACAGTAAGCTGGTGCAAGGCTGGAGTGAAAAAATATTTACAGGTACTTCTAGTTACATGCACATGATGTAGAGAAGTATTTGTTTATCAGGTGACTGAGGTTCTGGGAGTGGGTCTTCAGCTGGGTGCTTGTAGGGAGGGAGTTCCACAATTTGGGCATGCGGTGTCTGAAGGCTACTTTTCCTGCCAATGAGGACATACATGGAACCAACAGGAGGTGGGTGTCAGCATTTCTCAGGGAATATGCAGGAGAAGTATGGGTCACAAGCACTGCCTCGGGGTACGGAGGCAGGGACTGGGACCAGTACTTAGCTTTAAGCTTGGCACAATGTGCCTGATGGCGGTCGTGGAGCGAGGGCAGATTTAGAGACCAATAAAGATCGCAGTGGTGTGAGGATGATGGACTATCAGTGGTGAATCTGCAGAAAGAGTGGAAAAGGGGATCCAGTCTGGTTAGGTTGGACTTGGGAGCAGCACGGTAAACTACATCTCCATAGTCGAAGATGGGGAGAATCATTTTCTGTATGAGTGCCGTATGAGCTGGCAGAGGGATGCAACCACAGTTGTGGTACAGTGCACCCAGTTTGAGGTGAAGTTTTTTAGTGGATGGCATCGATGTGTACAGAAATGTTGAGTTGGTGGTCCAGCCAGATCCCAAGATATCTAAAGGAGGGGCAAGCCTCCAAAATAGTCCCATCCAGGGTGTGGAAGGAGGGGGTTGTTTTAAGCAGAGAGAGAGAGTCTCTGCCTCATGCCGAAGGTCATGGTGACAGTCTTCTTGGCATTGAGGAATAACTGGTTAGTGCGAAACCAAAGCTGGACTTGATTGAAGTCTTGCTGCAACTTGGTCGCTACATCAGCTGTTGAGGGACCAGAAACATGCAAGACCATGTTGTCTGCCTACGTATGTATGGATGTGAATGGGCAGGTGGTGGGCAGGTTGTTCAGGAAGATGGAAAATAGGAGCGGGCCAAGGACAGAGCCTTGGGGGACTCCTGTGGTAACTGGGAGGGAGGGTGAGCTGGAACCAATTCTGACGGATTGGGATTGGCTTACCAGGTAGGAGTGGAACCAACTAGTGGCCTTGGCAGATAGCCCAGCAGTGGAGAGCTTATTTAGCAGGACAGCATGAGAAACTGTGTCAAATGCCTTGGTCAGGTCTACAAAAATAGTGGAAGTGATAAGCACCTTGTCCATGCCATTCAAGATGGAATCAGTTATCCACAGAAGTGAGGAGGCTGTGCAGTGGAACTTTCTCAAACCATACAGAGGGTTGAAATGCTGGATGCCACACCTCGCACCACACAGGTGACCTGGGTTTGGGAACAAGCCTGTGCCACTGGGGGTTGGCAGGGGAGGAGAGAGAATTGAGCTTCCGGAGGACTGCTCTCCTCTCTCCGGGGAAGGGGACTAGTTGTCCCGCCCACTGACTGCCCTCTAGCGGTGGCTGTGGGCAGTATAGGCTGGGAGGCTCAGAAGCCGACATGCTTACATCAGAGGGGAAGTAGAAAATGGAAAAAAGGCCAGGGCTTCACGGACCCATGCTGATCCGACCACTCTGGCAAAGTCTGCCCCCACCACTAACTATATTTGCTGTACCGGGTGGAGGGAGAATGCCAGCACCCCTCCACCTGGCCCTGCCACAGAGGGGGAATCTGTGGAGGAACCTCAGGGGGCAGACGAGCTGGGGGTCAGGCAGGAGGATGCATCCCCTCCAAGGGAGGGAGCCATAGCCTCGTGGAGCCCACAGAAGGTGCTACAAAGAAAAAAAAATGAAAAATTTGTAAATTTTTCTCGTGAAAATGTTTTTGCACCATTAGTTGTTTTCCACTTCCCAGATGGCAAACCGCTGCACTATTTAACTGTGTTATTACCTTTTTACTGATTATCCTATGTACTGTTGTACCTAGGTCATGCCCAAAAAAGGTGCCTGGCACCAGTACACCTACCTGGTAATCAAAGTATAAATAAAAAATAAAATAGTGGACAGATGAGAATGAACTGGTGTTGTCTACCTCAATTATTCTCTACACAAATGTGGACCCCCTCCTCCAGTGTGGTGCAACTGCAGGGTGGCCAGCAATAGCTGATGTATGTCTGTTGTATTTAAGGAAATACAAAATCACATATGCTCCCACAATGCAAAGATTCATGGGCTGCATATGCAAATCACCACAGAATATTATGCTGGTTCAACTTTAAGCAGAAATACATGGTGCCGAAAGGCCTCTCACATAGTTTGCAAAGGGTGCCAACAGAAGACATAGACACATGTTTCGTCCTACCAGGACTCATCAGTATGCCTTGTCTGTTTGACACCCCAGTGGAATGAACCAGCTACACTAAGATGGTCTATCTGGGTTATGTTGTGGTGAACCCAATTAAAACAAAAACAATTTCAAGACAAAGAACCTCTGTGTGCAAGCACTGAGGCAAGGTTACCCAAAGGGCACTTGGCTGTGAAGCCAAGTTTCAAAGAAATACAAAATCACACATGCCCCTACAATGCAAAGCATCATGGGCTGCATATGCAAATCACCACAGAATATTATGCTGGTTCAACTTTAAGCAGAAATACATGGTGCCGAAAGGCCTCTCACACAGTTTGCAAAGGGTGCCAACAGAAGACATAGACACGTGTTTCATCCTATCAGGACTCATCAGTATGCCTCATCTGTTTGACACCCCAGTGGAATGAACCAGCTACACTTAGATGGTCTATCTGGGTTACGTTGTGGTGAACCCAATTAAAACAAAAACAATTTCAAGACAAAGAACCTCTGTGTGCAAGCACCGAGGCAAAAGTATTTAGTTCAGTAGTGGCTACAAGTAAACTAGGCAGTCTGTGATGTAACCAATTTAGTGCCAAGGTAAAGACATTCTTTTTAAAGGGACTATCAACCCCTTTAGGTCTCAAAATGTCCCTAGTTTAAAAAACACATTTATGATTGCCAACATTCTGTAAAGGTTGTTGATGTAGCTGGCAGCTTGATTCTGACTCTTTCGTCTCAGAAAAAGTGAAAAACAGACTGCTCACCAAACTGGTGTTACCATGCAAACACAGGTTTGTTTTACATTCCTTGATCAGCTCCAACTTTATCTTTCCTGGACTTGGGAACACCCACAACACAGTCTAGCCGCTCATGATGCAGTGGGAGTTTAGGAGGGTGTTGCATCATGAGTGACTGCACTATTTACAGGTGTTTCTCATGCTCAGGAAGTATGCAGTAAGAACAGATCCAAAATTGTAAACAAAAACAAAGTTGTTTATTAATATACATCGCCATGCATTTCAGTTCTACTAAACAAGGAGACAGACAAAACAAACAGGAACATCAATGAATTTTAGAAAAGGTAAGCAATCGTAAAATGTAGGTTTTTAACTAGAAATGATATGATGAAAAACAGGTTGACAGTGTCCCTTTAAGGCAAGGACTAGTTATGCAGGTTTAGCAATGACAGTTTCAACAGATTGAAGGCAGCTCTAAAACTGGTCTCAGACCAGGTTGTTCGGAAACTGGTCTCAGACCAGGCTGGTCCCAGACCAGTCGTCAGGGGAACAATCTTCCTACATCGGTCAGATATGCAGTCACTGTCTAATTGCAGGCATTAAATGTTTATGCAGAGCATCAAGAATTTAGGTGGTCTATGTAGGCATTGGCAAATATGCAAGGTAGCAATTAATTTAGCAGTCTTTATAGGTGTTAGCCATCATACAAGGCAATAGTGACCGGGTAGATTGTTGTAGATATCGGGTAATTAACAGTTCATGCTGGCAAGAAATTATCAGGCAAGTTATTGAAGTAAATCACAGTTTGTGAAGGCAATAAATAACCAGGCAAGTTATAGCAGTAATTCACATTTCATACAAGTTATAAATGATCAAGCCATTTATTGCAAGGTACTAGATAATTCACAGTTCATGCAGGTCATTGCAAGGCACCAACTATGGGAAGATAGTCTGTACAGGCACAAGGGCTTAGGCATTCTTTTGCAGAAACTTGTATCACAGGGAAAGAATATGAGTGCCGTTTTTTTATTTAAATGATCACTGAGAAGGTGGGTATAACTGCACCTTATTAAATATTTATGGGCCTCAGCTCTGCCTCATAATGCTGTTGGCTGGAGCACTGTAGAAACCAGGCCTGATGGAAGATCCTTCTTCTGAGGATGTGCCTTGCCCCCTTTGTAATCCACTCCTGTGGAATGATTTATTTACTTAATTTTGTTAACCAGGTGAGTACACTAGACAATTTAATGTCTATTTACAGGTATAACCCAGGAGAGTACACAATAATAATTTATTCTGCCCTGTAAGTGTGTATTAACTCTGGGGCCTATCTGCCCGTTTTTCCAATGTTGCTGTGCTTTTTGCACTCTTTCGACTAAGTTATATTAAGGCTTCAGGTTGCCCTCACTTTCATGTGGCATTGCCACTGACATGGTACCAAATGGCATGTTTCACATGCTGACCAACTCAAGAAATCCAGTACCTCCCGCCACAGTACAAGACCACACATGAAAAATCGTGTAATCACTGCAGTTTATTGAAGGCACATGCTGCCTTTAATATACGAACAAAAAATTTCACTTGGACTTAGGCGACAGTCTATACTGCTGGTGTGTCACTGCTGAACTCACGACCACAACCTGGGATTATAGCTGCTGGAAGGATAATGTCAGGAGCTGCCGCTCCACTGATCCTGTTGCTGCATTGAGACAGTGGTGGCCACTGGACTGTCAAGCAAGCCATGAGGTAGGAAATCACTTTAATTTAATCAACAGGACCACCAAAAAAATTGCCACAGAACAAGACCATTGATCAGGGCAACACTGGAGAGGAGGACTAAAGCCAGAGCTGATGAGATTGCATCAGTCCTCCTAGAAAGCTCTTGTCTTGGTTACTCTCTGCATCCTCTCACTTTCCTAGCCAGCCTATTCTTCCCTGATCAACTGCCAACAACCTCCTTCAAAAGGAATCAGGGTTCCATGTAGAATGCCCCGAGTCTTACAAGCCTTGGCTCACTCACAGTGTTCTAGCCACATGCTGACCTACTGCATGCCTGGGTCCCACAGCTGCTGCCTTAAATTGGGGAGTACTGCACTGCAAAACATAAGCAGTGAAATGAATACGAAATAAGTAAAAAAAAAAAAACTAGAAACAAAAGGCTCTGAACAGTCGTGCCAGAGCTCAACAAATGGGGAAATGATGGACTGGTCTGTAGGGGGTGCTGGGGGATCCCAGAATAATCAAGGGGCCCTATCTTACAAAGGTGCTGCAAATTCACTCACCTGCCTCATAGGGATCCCTGGATACCTGATATGAGTCTCCGACGGGAGTCCTTAATCACCTGCTGCATTCATCCCTTGTCCCAGGGTCCCTAAACTAACCTTTGTACTTACTAACCAGTTTTTTGTTTTTGGAGGGCTGCAAGACTCACTGGGGCACTACAAAAAGTGTTGCGTAAAGCTGCGTGTAAATAAAGACTTTATGGAGAGGCTGCTTTTTGGAATACAGTTTGACAGCCATCTTTGTCACCTCTGATTCGAGTTAGCATGTTGATGCAGTCAGAGGATGATGAGCTGCCAGTTAGGATCAACTGTCTGCCAAGGGAGCAGGCAGGGCTTGTGGACTTGTAGTGGACTTAATTAATTTAGGCTCCTTTGAAGCAGCCAGTCTCCTGTTGAGTGTTACGCCTCCAGACCAGCCTCACGTGATTCCCAACTCAAATCACCAATCAGGTGCTGCAGTTCCTCAATGAACACGGGGCTGTTTCAGAACTGATTCAGTCTGCCTAAGGCTGAGATCTACATGAGATCCCAAAGATACTGGTGTCTGCATGCTGTTATGAGAGACAGCCTGAAACTGTTCTGATGTAGAGGCAGACTGCACATCTGTCAGTGACACAGAGCAGAAAGATGCAAAACTCCTGCTGAGAAAAGAAAGTAATCACATGCCAGATTAGTGGAGGTTATAGTATATAATTGCTGAAAGCTGCCACTGTATTTGAGAGACTATGCTGCAGGTGCAAACCATAAACTCTGACCACAGCTAGTCTAGGAGCAGCCCAGCGAGTGCCACAGCCCAGTGCTGGTTACCACAACACATGGGGGACTGGATGCCATGATGTGGTGTGTTGGTTAGTAAGTTTCACAGGCTGAGCTGTGTTATGCATAAGACGATTGCCTCCTCAATTTAGAGGTCAGGAGAGACCTAACTAAAAATAAGAAAGCAGCCATTCACCAGTCAAAATCAGAAGCTTTCAGAGACAGAGAGTGAGATCAGTCACGTATCCTGTCAAGTTGATGAGTAAATTTGGCCGCTGCAATGAGGGCACTGCAAAGAGGGCAACAGTGAAAGGGGCGATCTTGATTTTAGATCACCCCTCACTCATGTCATCCTTTGTGCCCCCACAGGTTCTACCCCCTCTGAAGCCCCCCCTCAGAAAAGTGACCATTTCCCTGGAAGGTGCTTTAGTGCTGTAACTCCCGGGAGATGAAATGCCTGCTGCTGTCATGCCAGGTGGCATTTTGCCAGCACCATAATCGGTGTCAGCAAAATGTATGTCACAGCAGCATGGATGAACCAATCAGCCAGAAAGAGACACGCTGTAAACTGTACCATTACCCCTGTGTACTGAGAGATCCCATGATCCGGGAGAACCATGAGCAAAATCACAGCTTGCCATGAACTTGCATTTGTATCATGGTTGGGAAAGCATTTAATGGACTACTAGGCCACCTGGATGTGATCCTTGTGGGTCAAGAGCCTTTATTGTTTTGGGGGTCTAAGTTGCAAAACATTGTTTTAATTGTTTAATTTAATTTAAGTGCACCACTGCCAGCTAGCCACATGCAACATCTTCAGGCCTACACTGTTTCCACAGTTGGGTACACAATGAAGCACCAGGAGCTCCCTTGTTAGAACTATCAGGTTATACATTGGAGCCAGTAGAGGAGAGGTATTGCTGCCAGTAGCATGTGTGGCTTGGGGATGGGCTAGTACATTAGGGCTGAGCTTGGAGGGGTAATAGAACCACAGCCCCAGGTCACTAATATTATTTGTTAAAACAAGAGACCCAGTGCACACCCTCCCCTTCCCCAAAATTGGTCAATCATTAAATTATTACAGTGTGCTTTCTGCCTCAAATGGCTACTCACTCATTTCATCCCAAAGGGGAGTGGAGGTCTCTTAGGCTGTGTTCACACTACAGCACGGTAAGGCAAACCGATTTTTAAAATGAATTAATTACCGTGCTGTAGTATCCGTGTTCTAGCGTCCTCACTGCTGCCAGCATGTTGTAAAACATTATTAAAAATGGTTTACAGCATCCGCACTACTGCCTCTGCACCAAATTACCTGGCAACCCGATTTAGATGTAGGGACATCCAGCTTCATTTCGGAAACCGTGCTTGACGTCCAACAATATAGGTAAATCCGACTTAACTACCAAACATTTTAAAACCATGTTTAAGCCTAGGTCTTATCAAGTTTAAACCAGGAATTTTAAAAATGGATTCAATGCGTGTTAAGTGCGAACTTTCAAACCGTGTAGGGGCACTTTAAAATGGTTTAAGCTGCTTAAACCGTTTAAATAACCTAATCCAACAAGGCCTTAGTGTTCAAATCAGAGCTCTGGGTGAAAGTTAGCTAAGCCACCAGTCATCAAAGTAGACCTCCCATTGGCTGTGGCCCTATTCTACAATGCAACTGCCAGAGTGGACACCCTTTTAAAACATGGTACAGTGCCTAACTGGCTCACTTTAAATAAGGTAGAGTCACTAGCCAATGCACTGGTGATTGGTGAGAAGCCAGCTAATGGAGACAGACATATATATCAAAAACATAAAACAAATCCAGAATTAGCAGCTCAACCCATGTGCTTTCTCTAACTTTCAATTGCATTTCTCATTGGGGTGCAACCACTTATGACATACATAAGTAAAAACAAGAGACCTAGTGCTCCCCCCCCCCAGAAAAATTGGAAAATCCTTAACTTATTACATTGTGCCTTCTGCCTTAAATGGCTATACACTTATTTTATCCCAAAGGGGAGTGGGGATCTCCTAGTGTTCAATCCAGAACTTTGAATGGAACACTAGGAGACCCCCAGTCCCCCTCGGGATGAAATAAATGAGTAGTGATTGGAGGCAAAAAGCATACTGTAATACTTTAATGATTTTCCAACTGGGGGGGGTGCACTAGGTCTCTTGATTGAAGAAAAAAGAAACCATTCCTGGACCTAGACTCCCTTGCACATTACAGGCCTGTCTAAATCATTACCCTTTTGGGGAAGATAAATGAGAAGGCAGTGGCACAGCAGTTCAAGGCTCTTTGAAAAATAACACATCTATGAGCCCTTCCTGGCTGGCTTCAGGCCACAGTATAGCATAGAGACTGTGCTTGTCAAGGTGTTTAATGACTTTCTCCTAGTGAGGAATAAAGGGGAATGCTGTATTGTAATTCTCCACTATCTCTTAGCAATGTTCCATACAGATCATGGGGCTTTTCGATGAGTCACCTGAGGCAATGTGGAGGGCTTACCAGAATAGCTCTTAGGTGATTTGAATCCTTATCTGGTAGGACCAAGCTGGTTTGTGTGGGAACTTTCTGTTTGGGTCCTGCTGAAAACAGCTATAGGATGCTTCACGGGTCCATTCTATTGCCCATGCTATTAACCATATCCATTATATTATTAGGCGGTACAAGCTGTCCTGGAAGGAGTAATTTCAAATAAATAGACAAGCTGGAATGGCACTGCTATGTAGATGATACCCTGCCATACCTGAACTTTGCACTGGATGGGTATGATGTGGTCCATATGCTAGACTAATACCTTAAGAAATTTCTGATAGGATGGCCTCTAGTTGGCTGAGCCTAAATCGGAGAGATGGAGGAGCTGCTGGTGGATCTGGGTCTTTGAGGGTCAACAATAACTAGTGATTCACAAATCTTTATATCTTTAAGCAACTTTTCCTTACAAGTCATGGATAGAGTGAAGAATCTGGACATCATTGTGGACCACAAGCTGTCATTAGAACATCAGACGATGTATGTGAGCCACATTAGACTTTTCCAGCTGAGGACTGCCACCTAGATCAAGCCCTAGCTAATGCATGATGACCTAGTGACCCTAGTGCATGCTTACATGATGTCCATACTTGATAACTGTAACTCTCTGAATCTAGTGTATTCTGGAAAGTTGGTGCTTCACCTACAGCTGGTGCAGAACACTGTGGCCAGGTGTATTGCCAGAGATAAAATCTCTGGGCATATCATTCTGGTGCTACATAAACTGCCGCTGGCTGCCAGTTCTGTGGTGTACCACTTTCACTTAACATGCACAGTCCTACACGGACTGGGTGCCAGCAGCCTTAAAGATCTCTTGGCCCGATATACTTCAGGCTGCCCTATCTATTATACTGTGGCTAATTTGCTCTGTGTCCCCAAGTCATGACTGAAGCAATCTGGGGACAGTGTCTCTTCTGCTATAGCAGCGACTACAGTAAACACTCTGCCTACTATCTTGTGGAATTTGCGCTTAGCAGAGGTGATTATGAAGGGAGCCGAAATGTTTCTTATTTAAGCAGACTTTTAATGGCATCTTAGTTACGAGACTCCAAGAGAAAGTTTCACGTTTGTTTCTAAGTTATATAAAAGTTTTTATCATCTTAATGCCTATTTATGTATTTATGTTAATTTGTTTGATATTTATGCTACATGTCAGATTTGGGTTATATTTCTTTTTCTTGACATGTACAGTACCCTAAGACTGATGGGACAGGGCAGTATATAAATATATTTGACTTGCCTTGCCTACATTGCACAAGCACATCTACTCTAGCATACAAAATTGATCATTTTCTCCTACTCAGGCACAAATGTACTTAAGTCCTAAAATGAATTCTCCATCATGCCAACAATGACATCTATGTGACTTAAGCATTCTTTATAAGCAGGGTCACTGGGAAATTGCAGAAAATTTTACCCAAAAATGCAGAGACTTTTGGCAGAAATTGCAGGAAAATTGCAGTGGTTCACTATACATCCCCAGTGCCCCTAATACATTTTTTATTGTTTGCTGCAGCATGTATTGATCACATAAATTGTTAGTTTTAAATGTCTTCAATATGAAGAAAGTGAGTGTTTTTGAAATGCATTGCAAATTAATCATTATGTAGCATATCTTCTAAAAATCAAAAAACATCTAACTCATGCAGTGCTAACCAGATTTTATTTAGTAATTCTGTAAGCGAGTATTGAATAAATCCTGAATCAATATATTTTGTCAGTTTCTACATGATAAATAATGAAGCCTGTTTAACAACTACTTGTTTTGGTGCAAGAAAACAATAAACAAATAACCAGGGTGCCTAAGAAAGTTCTAGTTAAAAAAACCAGTTTATTTTATTAAAATAATTACTGTTCTTAATCAACATTGTACGAACATTTTTAAATCACATGAAATCTTACCAATAGCTTTTCATTACATCATACAATAGTTTCTAATACATGGCACGTTTGTTCTACTTGGATTGCAGTGATTTTACTCGGATTGCAATGATTTTGTCTATTTGAAGGCAACTGTTTAAATATACTTTAACCTGTTCGGTATGTTTTCAGAAATGTTGATCTTACTTTGAGAGGGCTCTTGCAGTAGGTATTCACCTTGAGGAATGCACCCTGGCATCAAGACCACGTGGAAACTTTAGCTAGCAGTGTCTGGCAGGGCCACCCATGTGGCGTCACATGACAGACATCAGCATGACACTATATCGTGGGCAGTCCCCATGTCATCCTTCCAGTTCTTTCCCACCATTGACCGGTTCATGTCGGATCTCCACGGTGATTTGCGCTACAGTTCGTCTGCTTTTCGGATGAGTATCCATTTATTTCTTTAATTTTCAGAACAAACTGGTATCTTTGTGCATGTCGTCGCCATTCAACGTTGAACACAAGAACAAGTGTGCTTCATTTGGCGTTCAACTTCCACTACAGGATTCGCATTCTCTGCCTCATCCGCCTAGGCCCACAGCACAAGGTTGAGGACTGAGGCCTGTGCCACGTTTAACCAGATTTGAATGAATGCTTTCCTCGGTTCCCTTTTTGTTTTTGAATTGAACAAATGAACTGAATTATTAAAAAGAAATGGCCCTCAACCCCCACATACAGGAACAGACTTCCATTAAATGAAGTTTGTATTTTAATATGCATGGTCTCTCCAAAATGATTATACAGTCCATTTATGTTTCCATATAGGTTTATCATCTTTATAAACTTTTACACATGGAATCAGCCTTTATTAATTTTTTCTGGCTCTTTTTTATATCTAGCAAACACTGTGTTACGTCTCAGGACCACCATGTCCCTTCGTCAAACCTCAGAGTAGCTCAATATACAGGCTCTGTAGTAATCAATTTCTGGCTCAATCTTAGCTCAATGGATCTGTAAAAGGTTTGTTTGACTCAGTTCCTGCTGATGCGATTGTCCAACGGAGGTCCTGTTGTCCATTCTGTGACCTCCACAGTACACCTCCCTCTCCGTCACCCTCTAAGCCTACTACCCGGAAGAATCGGGATTTCTGGGCAGTGGGGCCTAGAGAGTGATGGAAACGAGGAATGTCCTGTGGAGCTCATGGAACGGACAACAAGACCTCCATTGGACAATCGCATCAGCAGGAACTGAGTCAAACTTTTAAGGATCCATTGAGCTAAGATTGAATCAGGAATTGATTACTACCGAGCCTGTATATTGTGCTACCTGAGGTCTGATGAAGGGACACGTGGTCCTGAGACGAACACAGTGTTTCTAGATAAAAAGAGAGCCAGAAATTATATAAAGGCTGATTCCACATGTAAAAGTGTATAAAGAAGATAAACCTACATGAAAACATAAATGAACTGTGCCAATCATTTTGAGACTGCTGCATATTAAAATACAAAACTTAATTGAATGGAAGTCTGTCTCTTGTATGTCGGGGTTGAGGGCCACATTTCTTTTTAATAATTTAGTCTACTTTTAACCAGGCCACATGGAAGCACCTCCAGTAAGCCTTCAAGGCTCACCTCCAGGAGCAACAGATGGCTACCATGGAGAAAGAGCTCCAAAAACTTTGCAGTGCTTCTTCCCCGCCAACCAAACCCAGGCTTAAAAAGGAGAAGGAGAAGCATCGGGATGAGGACAGGTCCCCCTCCCTCCCGAGGCCACCTGCAGGCCCTTCGGACAAACAGAGGCCTTCTTCCTCTGGGAAGTGGGCTGCCATGGCCCAGTCTGCCCCACCTAAGGAGCAGCCCTTGGACCTCCTGCCGCCACTAGTTCTGGTGACCATGGGCACCTCGGCCTTGGATGAGGTCTCGGCCGTGTTCAGACCTATCTCCTCTGTCGGGTCTACTGCACCGAGTGGGGCTGATAAGTCACTCATCAGGCCCTCCGACAGACATCCAGCCTAGGCTGTTCCATCAGGCTCTGGAACTCCCGGAGCCCACACAGCTTTGGCTGATAAGTCAGGTGTCGGCTTGTCCAACATCTGCACAATCATTACGATCGATAAGTCAGGCGTCGGCTTTGCCAACGTCTGCTCAACCGACCTGGTGTCTGGGTCCGACATGGGCCCCAATGACTCCCAGCTGCCAGACCTTTCCCAGAGGGTTCTCCCCACAAGGTCTCCCCCTATTCTCCACTGGATGTGGTCCCGCCACCATCCCTTATTCCTAAGGAGACAGAGGACGAGGGACTTCCGACAGGTAGCTTCTCATGAGCTCGCCTCCGGATCTGGGATCAGGTGCTTCTGGAAACCCTAATGGCTCTCAGCCACTGGCTCCCCATTAGGGCTTCCCTGTCTTGCGCCTGCCTCCTGCTGGTCTGATCCCAGACCCGGTTCTTCCAGGCCCCTTGGGCGTAGGCTTTGAGCTCCTCAGGGCCCCCTTCAGGATCCCGGCTCCACCTTCAGGCCTTCGCCAGGCTATCCTCAGTTGACCCCTCTGCTAGGCTACCTCTGACAGGCCCTCCATTGGTTTACCCTCCATTGGTCCTTCATCAGGTTACCCTCCATTTGGCCCTCCGTCGGGTTACCCGATGCCCCATTTTTCAGCATATAACTAGGGTTTCCTATGCCAGGGTGCCCACCTGCCTACCCTTCACCAGAGTACCTGAAATCACATTATCACACATCGTGTTTTCCGGCACCGGCTTTTCCTCAGGCTACACCAGCCTACCCCCACCTCCTCAGCCTCCTCAGACCCCAGCAGACTTTAAAACCATCCTCCAGTCCTGGTGATCAGAAACCAAGGCACAGCTCATTTCAAAGCTGGATGGCAGTCAACCTCCTAGGGAGACCCCTAGGCACCTGGGTGTCCAACTAGTTAGTATGGCATCTGCATCACAGCACCCCCGACACCGACCCCTTCAAGGAACCAATGTCTGGTTGGATGCATGAAAGCTGCCTCTGGATTTCTGTGCTGCCTTGTACTGATGTTCTGTCATTGGATTCAGACCAGGATACTGATTCCAACTCCTCCTCTTTAGAGGCCTCGGGTTTGCAAACCACACCCATTGGGAACCTCAGCTGAAGGAATCCCCAAGTCCCCCACTCCCCGGAGGACCCTTCGTTCGCAGATCTGCTCTGCAAAATAGAGGAAGTCTACAAATGGAAGACAGAGACCCAGGATCTGAAGAGGCAAAGACTGCAGAGCACTTAGATATGCAGCTCCTCTTCTTACTACCCCCTGGCAGGAGCCACATGAGGACCTGGCATCTACGATATGGATGATGCCCTCCTCCATCCTGGTGGTGGCCAAGAAGGCAGACTGCACTTACTGGACACCAGAGTGGAAGGACCACCTGAGTACCCAACCCAAGGTGGACTCAGTGGTTATTGCAGCAGCCCATGACCAGTCTTCCAAGCTGTGGCGCATGAGCACCTCCCCTCCTGACAAGAACTCTAGACAACTAGGCCAATTTGGAAGAAAATTTTATGCCTCTTCCACATTAGCCATGAGGGCTCTAAGTTACATTTTCCTCATAGTGGTCTCACCAGAAATCACTGTTCGCCCTGTTGGAACCGGCCATAGATGCTCTCCAGACTCGGCATCAAAGTCCATTCTAGTGGGCTCCATCCAATCTGCCAAGGTGGCTTGCAGGAATTCTTTCAGAGCCACATATGATACAGTGGATGCCTTGGCTAGGGGAAGTGCTGTGGCGGTCAGCCTTCAATGCTTCTCATGACTGAGAGTGTTGGGTCTGGCTCAAGATGTCCAAGCGGACATCCAGTATGCTCCCTTTAGAGGTTCCATCCTGTTTGGAAGGGACACACAGAACATCATTACTAGCCTGCAGGACAAGGGCCATGCTCTCAAGTCAGTGCATACCACGTACCAACCCAAGTGAGTGCCAGGCTAAGAAGCCCTTTCATTGGCAAGGAAATAGGCAGGTGAAACAGCAGCAGACAGCCAGGCATCAGCCCAAGTGTCAGGCTCTATCAGCCTCAGCCACCCCTCTGGCAAAAACCGAGAGAGCTTCTGGTGCAGCCCAACCAAACCCCCCTCCCCCTTGCCTGACTCGTGGTCCACCCTCCCTCCTCATGGTATATTGGAGGAGCCAGTGGGCAGAAGATGCACAGTCACCTGCCAGGGTGGAGGGCAGTGACTACCAACCTATGGGTCCTTCAGCTCATAGAGTAAGACCACATGCTAGAGTTTTGTAGAACTCCCAGACAGACCTCCAGTATAGTCAACTATCCAAAGATGCACATCCTCTTCTTTGAGGGGAAATTTGGGCTCTGTTAAAGAAAGAGGTAATAGATCCCGTTCCATTCCACCAGGAAGGAAAGAGGTATTATTCCCATTTCCTCCTGGTTCACAAATAGATGGAAGATCTGCATCCCATTCTGGACCTCAGTACTCTAAACCTGTACATAGAGTACAAAAGGTTTCAAATGCTGATCCTCCCAGGTTTGCTGCCCCTCCTGCACAAGGGACAGTGGCTTTGTGCTCCGGATATTCAGGATGTCTACCTGCATATTCCAGTTTTCCAGGCTCTCCATCCCTACCTCCAGTTTGCCTTTCAGGGGAACATTACCAGTTCAAGGCCCTTCCCTTTGGCCTGTCTTCAGCACCTCGGGTTTTTACTAAGTTCCTGGTGGTGGTAGTGGTGGCCCTAAGGTGTCAGGGCCACTGTGTATTCCTCTACTTTGATGACTGACTTCTGTCAGCCCTGTCAAGGGAGCAGCTGGAACTCTCTCTTTCAGCTACCCTGGATCTTTTTACACAAGTTGGGGTCACAGTGAATTTTCCGAAGTCCCAACTTGTTCCTTCACAGCATCTCCAATTCATTAGAGCAGTGATGGATACTGTACAAGGTATGGCTTTTCTCCCTCTGGACAGGGCGGACACTTTGCAAAGACAGGCCCATCTGGTGGCCTCCAGCACGAAGGTTCCGGCCAGGTCGGTTCTTCGGTTATTGGGTCTTATGGTGATAGCCATTCCCATGGTACCTTTAGTCAGGCTCCACATGCGAATTTTGCAGTGGACGCTCAGGGCACAGTGGGATCAGAGGCTGGATGACCTGGACCAGATGGTCATGGTCTCCGATTCAATGCAGAGGAATCTCTGGCAGTGGCAAGACCTCTTCAATCTCACCAAGGGGGTCCTGTTTCAGTCCCCTCCTCCCTCTCAGACTCTGGTAACAGATGCATCAGGGACAGGTTGGTGTACTCACTTGGGGGACCACAAAAGCTAAGGTGTGTGGTCCCAAGCAGAGCTCTCTCTTCACATAAAGGTGTTGAAGATGAGGGCAATGCTGTATGCCCTTCAGGCTTTTCAACACCTGCTTCACCAGGACACACTGTTAGTCCAATCAGACAACATGTGTGTAGTCTGGCATCTCAACAAGCAAGGAGGCACCCGCTTATAGCCTCTTTGCAGAGAGGTGATGCGGGTGTGGAATTGGGCTGTTCTGCACCGAATTCACCTCATAGCAGTTCACATGCCAGGCATGCAAAACATCCTAGCGAACAGTCTCAGCTGCACCAGAGTAAGGGCCCATAAACGGGAGCTCAAGAAAGAAGTGGCTGTCCACAATTTCAACCTATGGGGTCAGCCGGAACTGGATATTTTCGCCACCCCATACAAAACTACCCAGGCTTTGCTCTCTTTGTTGGACAAGGAGGGTTTTGTATGCCTTTCCTCCCTTCTAGTTCTACAGAGGGTGCTGCTCAAGCTTCCAGGAGGCGGGGGACACAAGATTCTGATTGCCCGTTTGGCTCCACCAAGTTTGGTTCCTGCTTCTTCAGCAGCTAGCAGTGAAACGTCCAGTTCCCTGTCCCTCTGCACTGATCTCCTGACTCAGAAAGCGGTCTGCTGGTCCACTCAGCCCTGAGATTCCTTCACCTTCACACATGGCTCCTCAGGATGTGTAACTTCATGCTTTGGAGCTTCCTCTGAGGTGGTGCAGGTCCTCATAGAAGCTAAGCCCCTTCTATGAGAATGACCTATGGTATGAAGTGAAGCAGTTTTCCATTTGGGTCACCTCAAAGGGTTGAGATCCTTTTCATGTGCTGTTCCATCTGTCTTGGAGTATCTCCTGCATCTATATGACTTTGGCCTGAGTTACTGTCTTTTGAAGGTCCATCTGTCAGCTGTTTCTGCCTATCATTCATTAGTAGATGGTAGGACAGTAGCTCAACTGGAAGTTTCTAAAACATTCCTGAAGAAAATCCTGCATCTCAGACACCTTGTGCGTAATCCTATCTTAATTTTATTTTGAAAAATTGACTTTGCCACCCTTCTCGAGCTGGCTGGTTCTTGCAAGATGCGCTATTTATCTTGGAAAGTGCTATTTTTGGTTGCTGTAACTTCTGCTTGGAGGATTTCCAAGCTTCAGGCCCTGATGTGTAGGAGCTTTATTTGATTTTGCAGAGACTGGGTGGCTCTGTGACAAACCCCAAGTTCTTACCGAAGGTGGTTTCGGAATTTACAGTAGTAGCCAGAGACATTGCTAACTATTCCCAGATATTTTGCAAAATTTCTAAAGAGATTCTCTCTGCTGCCCCTATTGTGGAAATGCAGAAAGCAGGTGATATTTCTGGAAATATCACAGAAATTTTGAGAAATATCTGGCAGTGTCTGTGGCTGCTACTGTACGTTGAACCAGTCCATTCAACTTCCTGTCTACTACCCTGAGCATTCTAATCAGAGGGAGGCACTGCTGCATATTTTAGATGGCCACAGAATTTTGTGTTATTACAATAAAAGAACCAAGTCGGTCTGAAAGACAAACAACTTTTCATTTCTTTCATGCTGAAGCAAGAGGGCGGCAGTTTCCAAACAATGTCTGTCTAAGTGGTTGGCAAACTGTATTGTTTTCTGCTATCAGAAATATGGGAAACCTTCCTGGGTGAGGTTAAGGGCATTCCATCAGAGGTATGGCTGCCTCTGCCACTTGTTTCAAGAATGTGTCAGTCGCAAATATTTGTGCGGTGGCTACTTGGAGTTCTGTCCACACTTTCACCAAGCATTACAGTCTGGATATCACCTCTAGGCGAAGGGCAAGTTTAGGCCTAACTGTACTTCAGGGCCTCCTGTCCTGAACTTCCTGACTTTATGCAGCTTTCCTGCCTCCCGTGTTTCAGTTTCTCCTGATTCACCTGCTTGGGACTCAGTCTTCAAGGTGATTACACTGCAAGAGCCCCTCTCAAAGTAAGATGGCATGGAAGTTTTGTAAGAACTTACCTGTAAATAGTAGATCTTCGAGAGAGGCTCTTGCAGTAGGTAACCTTTTCCTCCCTCCTTTTCCCTAGTTTTTGGCTGCTCTTTTCCATCAGCTTAGGTCAGGCTCCAGGAGTCTCTTTTATCCATTTTCCTGTCATGTCTCCTTGGAGGTCTCCAGGGGGGAGAAATGGAAGGCAGATGTGGGGACCGCCCACTATATAGTGTCACGCTGATGTTGGTCACGTGACGTCAGGTGGGTGGTCCCCTGCCAGACACTGCTAGCTAAAGTTTCCATGTGGTCCTGATGCCAGGAGGCGCAGTCATCAAGGTGATTACCTACTGCAAGAGCCTCTCTCGAAGATCTACTGTTACAATAAGTTGTTACATAACCGTACTTTTCTTTTTGCAGGCTTTGTATGTGAGTATGCAGTTGTGGCAGATTGACATGTAAAGAATCACTGTCACCAACTCCCTCAGAAGCACATTCAAGTTTATAATCAGCTGGGTCACCCAAACTCCTCACACATTTAAATCAAAATCCTGTCAGAATGAAAGTATGTATACGAGGAAAACCTACTACCATTCAAAAACAAGCACGGTGGTCAATGCTCCATTTAGGTGAATGGTGCAATTTGCATCTCTTCTTACACCTATTGATTCAGTCCCTGTATCAGAAAGAAAAGTTTTATGATAGTCTGCTTTAACACATATTTTAAGTGGTCAAGTGCACATACAGTATGCATGGCCAGAGGATTTTGAAACCAAAGCAGGGAAGTGAATCACATGAAAGCAGAGTCACAGTGGACCCTTCCTCACCTCACACTGTATTGTTTAGATCAAATCCAAGCCTGTGTACTAAATTGCTAGCATATTTGAGAAAACTTCCTTGAGAATTTAAATATTTTTATACAATTCCAGTCAAAAATTCAATAAATGTAAGAAATTGCATATTTTGTGTGGAGAAGGGAGAAAATTGCGGAAATTGGGAAAAAATTGTGGGTGCAGTTTTCCAGTGCCCCTGCTTATAAGTTGCTCGATGTACCAGTGAAACAGTAGCAAAATAGTCATTTATGCAGAATGTTAGGAAACTGTTTCTTAACCTTCTCAATTAAATTTTTCGTATATACCTGCCTAAACTTAGTTTAGTGCTACAAAGGCAAAATTATTACCCATTAAACTACAGAACATTGCTAACTATTCTAGACTACTTGAACTTTCCTTTTATCACAAATTACTTAGCCATTAAGGACACGCTGAAGACGGACCAGTGGCGCTGAGGATTGAGGCACTGGTTGCCACACCTCGCACCACACCAGCAACCTGGGTTTGGGAGCAGACTCAGGTCAGCAGGGAGAGAAGGATTGAGCATCTGGAGGACTGCTCTCTCCTCTCCTGGGAGGGTTACTGGGGTTTCCCACTGTGTAGTGGCTCGGTGGAGACCATGAGCACTACACACTGGCTGGGATCTGTAACGGAGTTGATGGTGGAAGTCTGCGGGAGGAGGTGGGAGTGCGCCTTCCAAGTGTTGACATCATTGCACATCTGCACATCAGTGGAAACCAAGGAGGTAAACCCAGGCTGCCATGGAGGCGACAGTGGGACTCGAGCACCCATCCCACGTGCCCAGTGCTGATCTCCTACCGACTTGACTCTGTGGTCCCCATCTCCTCCCGTGAGGGGCCAGTGGGAGAGGGGGACCCAGCACCCAATTCCTCAGTCAAGGGAGGGGGTTCAGGTAGGCGGTACAGGAGAGGCCAGTGGGTCTACACCTGAGAGATGCCCAAGCAGCCAGTGAGAAGGGAAAAACAGAGGTCACAAAAACAAAAGAAGAAACGCTACAGCAAACATGACTCATGCACTGAGATTTAATCACCTTTCCTATACTCTTAAAAACAAATTGAGGGTTGCAGCCAATATCAGAAACAAATAGTGAATAAATTAAAGAAAATTATTTAAACTGCCAAAAATCATGCTTACTTTTTTCCTTACAAAAAGTATAGGGGACATTGTATAATTGCAGTTATCTACACCAAGGTGTTGGTTATGGTGGATTTATCCACTTCTAGGTGGTTTAATCTCTTGGTTGTATCCTCATGAATGAAGCACACCAGGCATGGGTAAATCCCATCATAACCCATACCCCATAGTGGATTATTACTTGATTAAACTGCAGAGGAATGCTAACTATTCTATCTAGACTATTTGACTGTTCCTTTATCACAAATTACTTGGTAATTAAGGACACACTGTAGCAAACATTGCTCATGCACTGAGATTTAATCACATTTTCTTTACTTTAAAATAAGTTTGTAGGGTGCTACTGGTGTGCAGCCAGTATTGAAACAAACAATATCCAGTGAACCACCCATTGCTGCTCAGAGAAACCTGCAACCATTTTAAGGTATTCTATTTTCCTACTCATTTTCCTTTTCATTCCATGATTTTAACAGAGGTTCTTGGTTTCATAATTTGATCGAGTTGACAAGCCTGAACAGCAACAACAAGATGACCCCTTAAAGGTCTGGTACCTGAGTTTTAACATGTCAATATGACCTGTGATACCACTGTGATACCAATGCTTTCTCCATCTAGCTTGTGTGGAGAACACTCTCTGGCTTGATTTTTTTTTTTAACACTACTGGTCTATAAGGGGCTCACAGGTGGCAAAAAGAGGAGTGTGATAAAATGATGGTGGCCACAGGAGATGATAAAGAGAGGTGTTGCCATCTCCTAGTTAACATTCAATTTGTCATTTGTGATCAGACACTGATGCTCAGGTCAGGATTGTACTTGAAATTTGTACAAAATGTTTGTTGCACAGGTGCACCTTGTAAATAGGGCATAAAAAGTCCTAATGGTGTGATATTGTATAAATAAAATGTTTACTACTACTATTACTACTACTTACTACTAATAATACTAATACTACTACTATTACTACTACTATTACTACTACTACTACTACTACTTATATGTTTGGAAGATTTCAGAGGATCTGAGGCTGAGATGGAACACCTTGAAGATCAGGTTGGGAATGAGAAGTAAAGGAGTTGGACTGGACTAGGGAGATCCCAGACTCAAGAAGGAGTCTTTCATGACTAGGCTGACTGGTGGGGGCAAGTTATCACTGTGTTGATCTGTGTGTGTGTTCCTCAGCATTTACAGTGTAACAGCAGGGTTTGAGGGGAAGGAGCTCTTAAGTTTGGCTATGTTGTGCTTTTACTGCTGGATGCCCTGGTCAGTGTACAAATCTGGACACAGTTACAAAGCCAGAACCAGACCCTCAGCAGTCCTGTACTTAAGGTAAGGGAAGGGGGAAGAAACAAGAGTGTGGAAGGGGAGAACTAGTGTGTTTTGAAATGAGCTGATTCTTGAGTTCAACTTGTTATTTTGATTCACGTTTTCCATGTGTTAATGGATTGGATGAGGTTTTTTGTACTGAAGTTGGAGTTGGAATCAGAAATTCTAATTCTAACTCTGCTTCCACTTCTACTTCCAATGCTTAGATGGCATCACAAAGGAGTTGGAGTCAGCTGTCTTGCGATCACTTAAAAAACGAGTGACCAGATCTGACCCAGCAACAACGTTGGAGTTGCATCACGATCACTCCACAAGTTGGAGCACTCCGCTCCATACTGTAGATTGCCATTTGTTTAGACACCCCTACCCCACGGGCGCACTATTTTGTATGCTCATCACGTCCAGTAAAGCCCACCATGCTAAAGATGGCCACAGAAGCCAGCTGGCAGTCATCTTGGACATGGCAAAAGATTAATCAAAGGTACATCTGAATCAAATCTAAGTGACTTGTCTGCTAGGCAACACAAACTGTCTAAAACCTTCTGGTGAGAACAAGCCAGGTTGTGAAAATTATTCACAATGCTGAGTACTGTTAGTTGCACTGAGGACAAAATCAGAGATATTGTGAAAAGAGTTTAGATGGTCAAGATCTGACTCTAAGCACTTGAGAAAAAAAATAATTGTAGTCCAAAGTTGATAGAAGAACACCTCTAGGGGTACCCAATTTGGAGTCCTCGGTTAAATTATTTTTTAAACTCCACTTTATTTCAAGAGCAACATGACTTTACATATGTGGAAGCATTACATGATACAATCATAGAGTTACACAGTCCACTGCCTCTATGAATAAAAATACCCTCATGTCAGGATGAGGTGGATGTCTGTAATAATGAGCTGTTGAAATTTAGGCCACTCTGTGTAAAGAGACCAACACAAACACACCCAGAACAGTAAATTAACCTCAGGGTACAACTGAGGAATCTAGTGTATAAAATATTTTAAACTTCTAAACATTTTCAAATTGCTTGACTCATGTGAGCTATTTGATTACTTAACTGAGGCACCAAATGCTGGGATGAGCAATGGTAGATTCTGACTCTATTCAGGCACAGCCTTTGAAGATCACAAACTGCTGACTTCACAATGCTAATAATCCTGAAATGCCTGAAATGCTAGAGAACCACTACTGCAACTGTCCTGCTCATCTGACCTCCCTCTCAGCACCCAGCACCCCATCCAACCCTCAAACATTATACTGACACTGGGGTGTCCAATCCCCCAGTGTTGTGACCTGAAATGAAGAAACTCTTTCCTCATCGCTTTTTTTAATAAACCCTGTAGAAAGAAAACCATCCACAGTGTCTGCTGCAGCCATTACTGTCCCCAGCCCGGCCCTACCACTCAGCATCCATTGCCCCCCCAAGCCCTTACTTCCCCAGTGGGGGTCCAGTGCTGTAATCTTCCATGGACCGCACACACGTCTTCACACTAAAAAGCTGGACCACAAACTGAGGAAACAGATATGTGGTTCAATTTATTTCAATGGAGTTTTAAACTTAGTGGCATAACTTGGCCATTTTTGCAAATTTTTACCCCAGAGTTTTAACATGCCTTCTTTGGGACCCCAACTCATGAACTATTTCACTGACATTAGTCAAATCTATCCTGAAAGGTGATTTTACGGTCCCTGCACAAAATCACTTTTCAGGATGGAGTTAAACACAGAAACATAGTTGAAAATGTTCTCTGCACTTGCTCATGAGGCAAGGTCATAAGAAGGCAATGTTGAATATTTGTGTAAAACATTAAAAAAACAATAAAGTTAGGAGCCTACATTGAATTTTGCGAACACAGGTTCATAACCTTGATAACTTTCAATATTGTTACCCCAGATTTACTGCATAGCCATTTCTTTACAGCACCTCATTAATGTGACAGCTGTCAGTTTTCAAATCCTGGCCAAAATGTGTTTTTACATCCTGATAGGTGATTTTGTAGTCCATGCACAAAATCACCTTTCAGGCAGGAGTTCAAAATTTTCTGTGCCCTTGTTCATGAGGTGGGGTCATAAGATGGTTATGTTGAATATTTGGTGTAAACCTATTAAAAAACAACAAAGTTATGAGCCTACATTGAAATTTGTGAATGTAGGCTCACAAATTTGGTAATTTTCAATATTTTTACCCCAAATTTTCAACATACTCATTTCTTTATAGCACCTCATGAATGTGCCAGCTGTCATTTATTGCATTCAACTGCACCCATCGTGGCTTCTGCCAGAGCTTGCTTTTAAGGATGGCAGCTCCTCTCATTTTGCTATTTAAAGAGAATTATAATAAACCTTGCCAACCCAAGTCAGATGTAATTTTTCAGCTGGTGGTGTTAAAAGAGATGTTTTTTGGATCACTGCAAAAATCTGTTTTCAGCTGAAATAAATGAGTTAGAAATTGTTTTCTTTTAATTGGAGACCCTAAACCCTTTATATTCCATGTTGTAAAAGTAAACTTTTATTCATTGATTAAAAGATTATAATAACATGAAGAAACAGAAAAAGAACACTATGAGCTTAGAGCAGACCAGATCAAGGCCATTTCCTTAACACTACTGTAATTTCCCATTCTGATTAAGTTATTAAATTATGCAAGACCCATAATAAAACTTAGAAAAACTCTAATCAGAAATTATGCATCTTTAAAGGAGGAAGGAATGCCTGTCAATCATGCTATAGTACTGTAATAATTAAATGAAAAACATAATACCGGCTGGGCACCATAACTACCATGCAATAAAAGTTTATTGAGGAGCCCAAAGGTGAGGATCACAAGAAGGAGGATGGCTGCTGCAGGGCATGTGCATGAAGGCTGCAGTTCTACAGGACTTGGCTGAAAATAGATAAGGGTCACAGGAAAGACAAAGGTCCACTCACTGAGAAAGCACTGCAATATAAGTATATGTTTGGTAAATCTGTGGGAACATAAGAGGGGACTCATAAACAGTGGTGTTGTGTTTTGGTCAGTAAATAAAATAATCAGAGGGCAATGTGCAAGTAAGGGAGTGTAAACATGTATATAGAAAAGTGATCAGGGAGGACTAGTAGAGGGGATGAGGAATCCAGGGGCCAGATTCCCAAAAAAATCACAAATGGCAATGCAAAATTTTGCATTGCAATTTGCGATTGCCCAGTTGTAGAAACAGGATATTCACAGTCAGATAGCACACCACTCTATCCAACTGTGAATAGGGCTAGGTAACATTGGCAGTAACCCCTGTACCCCTTGTGCCACCCCAACTTGAAGCCAAGTGAATGGCCCCACAATGGATAGCACCAATGAGCTATTCCCAATTCATGAAAGTTTTGTGAATCTGGTCCCAGGTGTTTAAAGGACTCCTAGGAAAAGCCTATCTGTGGTAGTATGATAAAAGAGTCCCTAACCAGGGAACAATTGCAGCAATAATAGAGTACTAGGAATGAGGGACCCACATCGCTCGACAATAGGACGGACATAACAGCTTCACCAGAGAAGGATGGGAAAGCTGAAGAGAACAAGGTAGGTGGCAAAGGGAACTGTTAGGATGCAACACCTATGGTGCAGTCATTTTCAGGAAGTTCTCTGCAGGTGGTGATGTTATCCTTGTATGCAGCAGGTTTGAAAATCTTACTGTGAAGTAGGCTCAACTTAGTCTTCTCTGGATCAGGTCCCAGTTCCCAGTAGTCCCTAGTGCTGGCAGCCACTGCTGTTCTTCCCCAGCAGACTCCTAAGGTCCATATTATAGCTGGCAAGAGGTGTGGGGGAAGAAGAGTCCATGCAGGTGTGGACCCTGAGGTGGTAACAGCAAATGGATATGTGCCCCTGTGTGATTTGGTTGGTCCAATCTCCCCAGTGAGGAGTGCAGAACCTGTAGCCATCCAGGAGACCAGGTCCATTCCTAAGAGGACAACTGATATGCCACTGGAGTCTAGGGGAAGGAGACTGCTAAGAAAATTGCATGTGATAGGGAACTCCATTATAAGGAGTGGAGCAGGAGCATAGAATGATTACGTATGTTCCAGACCTTTAGTTTGGAGGAATGCAAGCAGGGTAAAAAGAACTGTCTATAGAGTGGGATGGGGAGATGGGCTTGTTACCACTGTCTACCTAAGGATGAATTACTGAGCTTGCAATAAGAGCAAAACTGAGTTCCAACTACCAGTGGTGTAAGGCAGTCCCTCTGCAGACAAGAGGAGATCGAGGAACACCCTCACAAAATGTACAGTGGTCTTGTATACTTATGCGTCTGAAGTGTCCTGGAGGAGGCTGGCCTAATACAGCTCAGACCTTTTCATTAAAATCACTTTACTTCCACTCCTCCCTCTCCACTGGAGGAGGGGAATCCGGGGTCCTTGGGGCTCAAGTCCAGGGGCCTTGTCTCCCACCAATCAGCACCTTAGCTTCCAGCTGTGGAAGGTCAGGCTCCCTAGCAAAGAATTTAACTGCCCACAGTCCGTCATAGGGCAGTTGAGATTCTAAATTGTTTTGAGACTTTGTAAACCTTTCCCAGTCCCTCACATTCTAGAAATATTTGGAGCACAACATAGAGTAGTGCAATTGTGTGGGCTCCACTGCAACCATAAGGACAAAACACAGACAAGTGAACCCTAGAACAGTGACATCCCTGCCCCTGTTCTTGTTACATGTCAGTATTTCATGCTGAGGGGACTGTGAGATGACCAGCTACGTACTTTGGGGTTAGGTGTTCACCAAGGACACAACCTAAGACTTCATGGCTATTATCTTGCCACATTACACCTGCTCCCCCACTGGGACATGGACTGCATTCTCCAGGGCTATGGAGAACTAGACCTCATCTATTGTTTATCTATAGCACCCCTAATATTCAGAGGAGAGTACTGAGAGAGCTGGAAGTGACACCGAATGTTGTTTCAGTTTCTTATTGTTGACAATTTCTCCATCCGACTTCTTTTAGTTACTGCAGCTAGGTATTTCAATGTTTGGGGTTAAGTTTTGAATACTAGCTGCTTTTTTTCAGTTTAAGAAGGACTGGCCACTTCAAAAGGACATTATTGACTAGTGGGCAGAGTACAGTTTTGGGAGGGTTGCTGGGGGTCACAACATGATCTTGATCTTGGGGTTCCTTTATTTAGGGCTGCAGTGTTTGTAGACCTGCAGACCTCTTGCTATGAAAAAGGACTTGGCGCATTGCTTCTGACCAAACAATATGTTGGAGATGCACCACAGTCGCCTCCACGTCCGTGAAGCACTCGATCATTGTCTCCACTGGAAGTAGCACTGCACTATTTTTACTGTCTCGGTGGTCACGGTGGAACATTGCACGCTCTGCCGTGTCCAACATTGCTGCCAAAATGTACTGTGCAGGCCGACTACTAGCACATGCGCATGATGAGCAGTGTTGTGCCATCTTGGACATGGTGGGTGTCCTGTGTTCAGCCATGACCACTGACTTTTTTCTTTTAAATTATAGATATCCTCCACCCGATCCTCCCCTCAGCACCCACCACCCCATACCCCAGAAACATAACAGTGACACTGTGGGTGCCCAATCCTCCAGTGCTGGTATGGTGTTTCCTGTGACCTTTTTATGCATATTTTACCTCCCCACCCTCTCTCCTTTGCAGCACCCCCAATCCCCAGCGTTGTGAACAGGAAGAAACATAACAATGACAGTGGGGTGCCCAATCCCCAGTGTCGCAATGGTGTTCCCTGTGAGCTTTTTTAAATGTATATTTTTTTCCACCACCCCCACCCAACCTTCCCTGACAGCACCCACCCCACCCCTAAACATAACATTGACCTGGGGTGCCTAGTCTCAGTGTTGCCAACAGGAATCTTCAGTCTTGATTTTTTTTCACCTGTAGAAAGAAAATTGTCCATTGATGTGTTTTGTAGCTGTTGCTGACCCCCCCACCTGACCCTCTCACTCAGAACCCACCACCCACACCCCACCCCCAAGTTCCTATTTACCCATCGGGGGTCCAATGATGTAATCCTCTCTGACATGTCTTCACTCTTACAAGCCAGACCGTGAACTGAAAAAAAAAGGTATGCGGTTCAATGTATTTCAATGGAGTTTTGAACTTAGTTGCATTACCTGGCCATTTTTGCATATTTTTGGCCCAAATTTTCAACATGCCTTTTTGGGACCCCGCCTCATGAACAATTGCACTGACATTAGGTAAATCTGTCCCAAAAGGTGATTTTGTGGTCCCTGTGTGAAATCACCTTTCAGCAGGAGCAGAACATTTTCTCTGCCCTTGTTCATGAGGTGGGGTCATAAGAGGGCTATGTTGAAAATTTGGTGTAAAAATATTAGAAAACAATAAAGTTATGAGCCTACATTGAATTTTGTGAACACAGGCTCGTAACTTTGGTAATTTTCAATATTTTTACCCCAAATTTACAACATAGCCATATCTTTACAGAACATCATGAATGCGACAGCTGTCATTTTTCAAATCCTGTCCAAAATGTTTTGTGATTTTGCAGCCCCTGCAGGAGGGACTGGAGGAAGTGTAGAAGGTGTTGAAAAATGTTATTGCTAGCTGAGCTGCTCCTGTGGTGCACATGGTTAAAGCATTAAGCAGCTTGGCCAATGTACAGCTGGAGATCAGGGTTCCGTTCCCAGTCTCGGAGTTTTTCTCTGTGAGACAAATTTACATTTGTTTACAAGTTCTGTCTCACAGATTCCACCCCCCCCCATGAGTTTCTACTTTCCTGAAATGCAACTCCCTCGGAGTTGATTAATATAGTACTGGGGGTGGTGGCAGAGCTCCCTGCATCGGGGGGCAGGGATGGAGCTCCCGTAAAACATAATTTAGGTGGTTTGGTTCACAGCTGTGGCAGCGATCCTTGGTTTGTGCTTGGACCACTACGACTGGCAAGATTGTGGATAGCTATGTTTTTTCCGGGCACTGTTGTTGGAGGTGCTCTTATTGCTGTGCTGTTCTGGACAGCGCTCTTACTGTGTGTGCACTTGTGACCTAGCGCCTTGTCATTCTAATTCTTAAGCACTGTCTTTTTAGGCTACACATCTTGTATGTTGTCCAGGAAAGGAGGTTGCCACTAGCTACAGGAATGCTGCAAGGTACGCAGTGTACAATGGGTAGCATATACACACCCCTGGGTTAGGACACCTCCACCCATCAAAACCTGTTTGATAAAATTATTGAGTTCAGACGTGGTCCTCTAATCTTGGAAAGAGATCTCAATTTATTACTGGATCCCACTAAAGATAGCTCTAACCCATGCCTGCCCTGCTTCACAACTTGCCAGAAACACGGGTGCAATACGGGTCCATACTTTCTACTCAGGAGGTCACTCCCACTATTCACACCTTGATTGCTTCCTTATCACTGCAGAGCATACAGTTTGGGTGAGCAGGACAGATTTAGCCTCCATCCCACTTGCAGACCATAGCTCCATCACTATGGAACTCATGGTGACTCCAGAAAAAACAGTTCAACGGTGCCATCTTAATATCTCCATACTTTAGACTTTGAATTTAAGGAATTAATAAAAACATGACTTCCTTAAATTATGTGAGAGAATACTGCCCCAGATATGCCTCTACAATACTTTGGGATGGTCCTCGGGGATCATTAGTTATGAAGCTTGGCAAACATGATTAAGAGAACAAAACTGGCACTATAGGAAACCCTAGAATTCCTACAGCAAGCACATATGCAGGGGACCAGTCCATCTACCCCCATCACCAGGTAACAAAAGCAAAACTACAATAGTTACTACAATATAAGATGAAACAGACTCTCCTGTGTGTCAAACAAAAATATTACGAATGAGGGGTGAAAGCCTCATGCATTCTGACATATGAATTCCACAAACAATAAAAACTGGCTTCAGTCACTAAGTTGTGCCATCTAGTCATGAAACAACATCACTATCACACTCAGGACATTCTGGATGTTTTTTGTTCAGTTTCAGTTTTTTTTATACTGGAAATGCATGTGAGCAAAACTGCCCATTTTCACAAGCATCCAGTTGAACACAGACATGCAGAAACATTACAACAGGAATACATTATGGAACTACACATAAAGGGTGAAGAAATAAATACTGATCAATATCACAGTGTCATCATAAAAATAAAAATATATATATATATATATGTACACAATACAATAATAGTAGGAAGTAATTCAGGGAGTAAGCAAAGACATACATGTCAATCATAGATGGGAGCATTTACAAGTTTGAGTAATAGACAGGTATCCTTTTAAGCTGTTCTTGAATGAAGCCAGTGTGGGACATTGCACAAGGTATGGGGGCAGGCTATTAAACGGTTTCACACCCTTGTGGGAGAGGGGTGACACCTTGGGTAGTACGACAAAAAAGGGAGGAGAAGTAGAGGAAGAGGACTGTCTAGTGGACCTTGTATGAGCAGTCCTAGGGAAAATGGAGACAATGCTTCTTGGGGGTGTCCCCACAAGAGTTTATGGAAAAAGGTCAGGATTTTGTTATCCAGCCTGTCCTCTAATGGTGGCCAGTTGGCTGTTTTGTAAAGGTCACAACAGTGGGTCAGTCTTGGTAGACCAGTGGTGAATTGGATTATGTTGTGATAGGTGGTCCTTAGCCTACAGAAGTTTTTTGGAGAGAGGGAGGCATAGTAGATCAGTGCACCATAGTCAAAGATGGGGAGCAAGACGCTATTGGCAAGAAGGGCCCTGGATTCCGAGATTAGAAATGGTTTGACTCTAGATAACGTGTTGCCTTTATAAGCTTAATAAGCTGATCAATGTGAAGTTCGAAGTTAAAGTGACAGTCTTGGAGGAGGTCAAAGTATCTGAACTCTGAGACTTTTTCTATTTTTTTTTCACTCTGTATTTATCCCTCTTACTGCCCCCCCACCCCCACTCATTCTGACTTGCTCTGCTGCACGGTCCTTCTTCTCACCGGAGTCTGCCCCTAGAGTACCTGGTGCCACATAATCCCTTGATAGACGGATTACCCCCCAGTGTGGGGTGGGGAGAGACCCTAACTCCCAAACTATTGATTGTGGACCTGTACAGCAGAGTCTGCCCCGACGATCTGAGGGCACACAGTGAGGAGTTGTCACCTAGGCGAGACAGGGTTGTTTTCCCCTGTATTCTTCCCCTGGCGTTGGCGTGCAATGAGGGCCAATGAGCGAGGAGATGTGGTGAGACGCACCTACTGCTCTGCCCCTCTGCCCTGTTCCCATGCTGCTACCTCCTTCTACCGCATACCTACCACCCAAGCTCCCCAGGTGGCGGTATCATGGTGGAGCTTGAGGTTGTCCCCAGAGAAGGACAGCGGCCATCATGTGCTCTATCCATCTCTTCCCCGGCTGACCCCCAACGGCCCTTGCTTGTTTCTAAACATGGATCGCCGGAGTGGTGCGAGGTAAGGTGTCCAGCGCCTCAGCCCTCAGCACCACCGGGCCAGACAAGACATTTCTATTTGGTTGCCATCATTATCCTGGACGGTGAAATTGAAATCAGCAGTTTTGCATTTTGCTAGAACCTGAGAAAACCATTGATTTTTTTTTTTTTTTTTTTTTTAGCATTTAGGACTAGTCCTCTGAGAAAACCAGGGCAGAACCAGTAGCAATCATGCTGGAGTTTTTCTAGGAGGATAGAAGGATTCTTTGCAGAATAGTGCTGCATCATCTGCGTAAAGGATAATTTGTTTGTGCCTGCATATCTCAGGGAGGGAGTTGACCACGAGAGAGGGGGGGGCTCAGGATGGAGCCCTGGGGAACACCATATCTGATGGGGCAGGAGTCAGAGAGAACACCATCAATGACAGTTTTGTAAGATCTGTGGCTAAGGTAGTTTGAGAACCAGTTGACAATGTCACCCAAAAATTGAGGCTGGATAGGATGTTGAGGAGTACCTTGTGACTGACTAGGTCGAAGACTTTTCTTAGGGTCACAAACACCAAGCCAGTGAAGAGGCCTTCATTATTAGCCTTTTCCATGAAGTTAGTGAAATCTCGAATGCAATCTTAGTATTATGGCTGCCCTGAACCCATGCTGTGAATCAGTTTGAAGGTTGTATTTCTCAAGGTATTCAAGGGTTTGGTCTAGTACGATTTTCTCAATTATTTTGGACAGTGTTGCAGGAGAGAGATAGGCCTGTAATTGACCACATCAATTTGGGGCTGGATTTGTGTAGAGGTTTTAAGGTGATGCATTTCAATTAAGGGAAAGGCACCTGTACAGAGGGAGTAGTCAAGATATTGTTAGAGAAAGGTCAATAGGCTCACTCACAGACCAGCTTAAGAATCCAGAAGGCAATGCAGTCTAGACTAGGCTAGGCCTGAGGTCATTTTATTTTTGAGTCTCAGTACCTCATGGGGTGAAAGGTAGCAGTGGTAGTGGAAACTGGGATGAGGGTTTGGATTGGGGAGGAATGTGATAGCCTCGGGGTGCAATAGGGTGTTGAGTTTGTACTTGTCCAGGTCACTGAAATAGGAATTGAAATGACTGGCAATACCCTGAGGTTCTGTAGTGGGTTGCCCCCAATGGAGAGGCTGATTTGTTCATTGGATTTGGCCTCTACTAAGTAGGTTGCTAAGAGATCTCCAGGTAGGTGAATTTGGCATTTCACCTGGAGCCGAGCTGTTTTTCTCTGAGGAAGTTGATTTTGGCAGAGTGGACTGCAGATTTATAACTATTACGGAGAGTTTTGTATTATTGCAAAAGGTTAGGGTGTTTAAATTTCCTATACTTTAACCAGGCCCTATCTCTCTTCCTCATAAAGTTGAGGAGATTGGAGGTGACCCATTCATTTCTGAGCCCTTTGGCCCTTAGTTTCTTTGATGGGATAAGGAAGTCACAGATCCCCTAAAAGTTCCTACTGAACGTGTCAAGGGTGATGTTGATGTCGTTGATTCATTCTGTGAATGACCAGTCAGTGGCCAGTACGGCTTTTAGTGATTTTGTCATTGTTAAGTTTTTAGCTGTCTTGAAAATATATACTTATGTTCTTTTTGGAGGTTTTCACAGAACAGCAGCAGAAAACGGAGACAATATTCAGTCCAAGACTGATTCATACCTTGTTCTATAGTTAGTGTGGGTGGTTGTTGTGATACAGTGGTGCAGGCTCAGATTAACAAATGTTTGTTTGGCTACATCAGCCTGGGCTGACTGCCAGTTTATGTTGAAATCCCTGAGGACAATCCACTCACTGCCGCAAGGAAGGGTGTATTTAAAGTTGAGAAAAGCATCCAGTTCATTGAGTGGTGTGCCCAGTGGGAGATAAGCCACACTAAGAGTGATGATTTCATTTCTGCCGAGGAGGACATTTGCAGAAAGTGATTCAAGAGTAGGTGTTGCTAATTGGGTGTCTAATTCGGAGGCCGAGAGGTGATTTGAGGTCATAAAAAGACATCCGCCCCCTCTTTTTCCCTGCCTGTCCCTTCTGATTAGGGAGTAACCTTCAAAATAGATTTCACCAGAAGGGATCTTCTTCAACAGCCATATCTCTGTCAGGGCGATAATATCAACGTTATTAGCAGAGGCTCAAGACTCAAGGTGTTTTTTTGGGGGGGGAGTTGCCATTAGGCTCTGGATGTTCAGATGTACAATTTTGAGCAGACTGGCATCTTGGGGGGAGGCAAGGAATACCTGAGGATTCATGACAGGGGCTTGGATTTGGGTGAACAGACCCGGAGAGAAGGAGGAGGAGCAGGAGGAGTCTCCTGTGCCTGTTGTTAGATAAAGTTTGCAACTTTGAGAGTCTTTGTTTCGAGAGGAGTGGGGTTTATGGGAAATGCTGAAATCAGTGGAGCACCCATGGAGATAGCAGATTAAATTGGTGTAGCAGTCCAGGGGTGGAGGTGCCCTTGAGGGGTCTGCAGAGTTAGGCGCTATGATGGAGGACTGGAGGGGTTGATGCGATAACGGAACACAGGTTAGCATCAAAAACTCTAAAGCAGCAGGACATATGTTTCTGGGGCAGTTTGTGCAGGGGACAGAGGAGTCATTTTACAAATGACTAACACCCAGGGTACAGAGCCAGAGGTGGAGAGGCATCAGGCATTCTTTGCAAGGGTGACCCTTCCTACCTTAATGTATAAACAGCAGAATGACCTTATCAGCCCCATAACTGTGGAAGAGATTTATCTAGCTATTAATAAAACTAAAACAAATAAGAGCCCAGACCCAGACAGTACTCTTCAGAGTTCTTTAAAACCTTTGACTGTCTATTGCTACAGCCCTTTGATCAACCTTCCTGAGATCATGGAAGGTGATGCATCTTTTCCACCTAGATGGCAATATGCCAACATTTCAGCCATCCTTAAGCCACAAAAAGACTCCCTATACTGTGAATCATACAGGCCCATCTCTGTATTTCTTCAAGCTTATGTGCTGTTTCACTAGTATACTGGCGCACAGACTTGAACAGATACTGCCCACCATTATCAAAAAAGATCAGTCAGGGTTTGCTGCCACACGACAAACCTCAGACAATATTAAATGAGCCATTTATCTTATTAACTATGCTGCTTGTGATAACATCCCCATGCTTATACTTAGCATGGATGCACGGAAAGCATTTGATAGGGTCTTGTGGTGATTCCTGCAACATACGTGGCACCATTTTCAGCTTCCAGATCTTTTCAAAACTATCAGTCAGACATTTTATACAAGTCCCGCAGTGGTAGCTAAGTAAATAGGGCATTTTCAAACCATTTTCCTCTTACAGGGAGCCCCTGCCAGGGATGCCTATTGTGTAACCCCTTGTTCTCCATCTATGCAGAACCGCTGGCACAATTAATTAGGACTAATGAGCAAATTCAGGTGAGTTGGAACATAAAGTGTATGCTACACCAATGACCTCTTGGTCTACTTGACTACCCAAGAAATCTCCTTGACAGCCATCTTTGATGACCTCTGAAGGCCAGAAATCCTAGTAGGATACAAGCTCAATGTAGATAAAACAGCAATTTACAAGTGTAATACATCTCATCCCTAGCTCTTAGAAATAAGTTCCCATTTATGGAGTAGACTAGCAATTACATTGTTGTGGGTACGTATCCCTCAAAATTTGGAACAGCTTTATTCCTTTAACTTTGACCTTCTCATACATCAGATTCAGGAAGCGCACCAAAGAAGGACCTCACTTCCATTACCCCTTATTCACAGAGTGGAGGCAGTATGCATGAACTTACTGCAGAGGTACTTTATGTCTTCCAGACAATACTACTTTTTCCACCCATGGTGGACTTTCAAAAATGGTGTGGTCAAATCTCTTAGTTTTTATGGGCAAGTAAGAGATCCAGAATTATACAATGGTGTCCAAGAATCCCAGATTCTGATTGGTTGACTGGCACCTTTCAGCCGTGGTAAATTCTGGCATAACCCATGCAAAAGGTGCCATCAGCCACATCTACGAGCAGAGTAAAGAAATCACTCCGACTCCCCAAACATCCAACCAAACCACCATATTAAATTGCTGTTAAACCCCAATCTCATCGCAACTCCTAGACTGTTCAAACATGCTGTATATATCATTATCAACCTCAATTCGTACAGTCAGTGTCCACCGTGTTGGAGCTGCTATCTGTAGCAAAAGAGCACTCTTCCCAATACTGTTTGCCACTAAGCACTCGACAATGTGGGCCACATTTAGACCAGGCTGTCTCCAGAGACCACACCACATATCAGCAACACTCTGCCTGCCCTCAACTCTTGTGGACCCCAATACCAACAGATAAACACAGCACAGAAGGACTACCCTAAAAAGTCAGTCCTTCAAAGTCAGGACACCCGCTACAGAAATGCCAATTCTATCAGCTCAGCATCTGTTTCCTGATAAAAGTTTTAAAATAAATAATACAGAGATCACCCTCTCACTCACTCAGAACACAAGTTCACTGTTAATGCCATGTACCACTTATCTGTAGCTCCAAACTTTACAATCCTTCCCCGTAAAAGTAAACTGCTGTCCCTGACTGATTTAAACATTAAAAAACAAAAACAAAAATAGCCAACTCAAATAGTCAGTTTTCCCCGAACGGAAAACCTGGACTGACCCCAGAACAACACCCTGAAGTGCTGCAGTCCGTCATTGCTTACAGCATGCTGCCCCATTTACAGTGAATCACAGATGCAATCAGAAGATGCACCAGGCTGCTAAAAAAAGACAACTTTGTAAGTCGCATCAGGCTGTTAAAAAACAAAGAGGTTTATGTATATATGCTTGAAAGGGGTGTGATGGGTGGGGAGACAGAATTTTAACAACAATCTCTCTAGCAAGTCTCCCCAGTAACACAGAACTATTTTTCCGTGGAGCAATAAATACTGAAAAATAATGTAAAATACAGAAAAAAATGCTTTTCTTTATTTTTGGGTCACCAAAGAAAATGGGGCATTGTATAATCACAATAAACCACTCCAGGGTGTGTGGGTTATGCTGGGATTACACTTCTGGTGTGGTTTACTCACTCGGCCTGTGGCCTTGTGACCAAACCACACCAGGCGTGGTGAAATCCCAGCATAACCCACACCCTGTCGTGGTTTATTGCTTAATTGCACACTGAAAACAACAACCTCAGAAAGCTCAAGGCAGATTGGCAGTACCAAACTTCCAAAACTACTGTCAGGCTGCTCATTAGACTACATGAGTCCACTCCATTGGAAATCAGTGAAAGTACAGAATTCCCATACCTATATGATATCCTCACCAAACATTTTTGCCCCCCACCCCACCAGGGAAGGCAAACAGAGCCCTTACCCAATTCACATGTGCAGTATTAGAAAGCTGGAGCACTTCAACAAGGTCTCCGGGATAAAACAGGATTTAAAATACTTAAATCTGTTAGCCCACAATCCATAGTTTGGCCCATTGGTTACTGACCACACATTCTGCAGATGGCACCACCAGAGCCCTAGTATGCATATATTGCAGTTCTTTGATGCAGGACATTTCATGACATTTGCTCAGTTCAAACAGAGATATACCCTATGTTGCTCTGATTATTTTAGATACCTACAGGTACAGCATTATGTTCACTCTACAATGGGCCTAATCTGGGACAAGGAAAGATTACATCCCCTGGTGGACTTCCTCTTTTAGGCATTAGAGGAGAATATCCCAAAATATATTATTTCTACCATTTATGAAGCAATGCAACATACTCCCACCTCAGAAACACCATTCAAATAATGATAAGTAACAACTGACCAATTTGACTGGTGGCAGAACAGCACAAAATAAGGGCCATGCAGAGGTACTAGGAGTAAGAGCAGGAAGGAACAAAATGGTCCCTGAGAAGTTCCTTAAGAGCAGGATAATGGGCAAAAGGTGAAGGTGGGTAGGAAGGTTGGAAGGGAAATGAACTGAAAACCAGTCTGAACCATGGTGGTATTGCAATGAAGGTAGTGAGACTCCAACAGACAGAAGAGTGGAGCAAGTAGGCTGGCTTGGTGAGTGGGGCTACAGAGGGGAGAAAGTGATAAATTGAATAAAAAAAGAATAAATTCAGGCAATTACTCAAAGGCTGTTTACTTTATTCCTGGTGTACTGTACAAAAGATGATATCTTTTCTATAGGGAAACTGAAGATTATTTTCTTATTTATGTGAGACTTGAGATCTTTTCCATGGCTTGGGGGAAGCACACTATGAGAACTAATGCTGTATGTCATCCTTGCAGCAGATAAGGAACCAGGAATACAGACAATGTGCACAGGCCATCCAGACTTCTCAGGATTCCCCCCCCCAGGCACCATCCTTATGGGCTTCCTACTTAAACAATAATACCAGATACTGCATGCTCAGGACATTATTAATGTGCATATACTGTAAATAGTCCTCTATGCGCTCTTTTGCAGTAAAGAGTGGAATCGGTGAATCCATAGAGTATTAGATACTGAACAAACTCTAAATTCAATCCCTTAAGTTAGTATTGCAGACTATATGTAAGGAGAAAGGATTTAAATTGCAAATATGTATCCAAAGCGATCATTTCCAACTGTATTATGATAAAAGGAATCTCCAATTATTTCACAGTGAGCTATGTTAATGTCGCATCTTCTTCAACCATAAATCTTGGTTGGGTATATCTATCTAAATATCGAAAGAATATGCATATGCTAGTAGACAGACAGTAAATTTATGAACTTACAATGCAAAACATCACCACGGAGTTCTCCAGAATAGGGCAAGCTTGTGTCAGTATTAGCAAAGAAACACATTTTAAAGTCTTTTTCAGAAGATATACAGTATACTGTATCTCCTATTAGCTGTTAACCAGGAACACTGTTATGCACCTAACTAGGCTTGCCACACCATTTTCACATCAGTAGCATTGCGGTTCACAACATTGGCAGCCTGGGTTCAGAAATGAGCTCTGGCCATTGTGGGCCCAGCTGGGGAAGGGAGGATTGAGGGTCCCAGGGACAGCTCTCTTCCCTCATGGTGAGGGGAACACTGCATCTCACTGCTTGACTGCCACCTGGTGGAGGCCCAGTGGTGGCAAATGCAAGTGCACACTGTAGGGAAGGGAATGCCATGCAACATGATGCACACATGGACGACACTGCACATGTACATGCGGGTCATCACAAGCCGGCACCCTGAAGAGAAAATCAAAGGAAAATGCCCCAGTCCAGTCCCAAAAAAAACCCACAGGCCCCTGCATGAGTGACATGGCAGGCCACCCACCACGAACATGAGGTCCTGGGTGAATGGTGGGTAACTGGTAAGTGGATAAGAAGATCAGGGATGGGAATGGAGGGCTGTCACAGGGCCAGGGGTCAGAGATGCAGAAACAATGTATGGAAAACATTTTTAAAGCAAAGAACTGGACTCCTGCTAAAGTATTTTTGTCACATCTGAAGAGGCAGAATTTTACAGTCTTTCTCCAGGGGAAACTAGAAGCTTCAGAGAACCTCTTGTTTCCCCTTGCTATAGTTTCAGCTGGGTCTTCTATTTGTGACAATGAATGAGGGAGATCTGAATGCAAAAGATTTGCTCCTTGGATCTCATTTACTAGACTTTGCAAATGTATGCCATTGCAAGGATGCATGTCTTTGAGGTAAGCTAAAAGTATAATACAGCAGCTGTCAATCACTGAGTGCATACTGGATACAGTACATGCTCATTCAGAGCTCAGTCGTCAGCTGGCTGCGGTGGTGAACGGTGGTCTGTGCCAGTTGTTGGCTCAGTTATGGGTTGGGGGGAGCTGGATGGAAGGGCACTGTGGGGTGGAGGGTGGGGGTCTGCTAGACCACCAGGTATATTAAAATTGAATATAATGGGGATCGGGGCTGGGATGGTCCACTAGGCCTCCATGCACATTAAAATTTAATATAACAGGGGATTGGGGCTGGGGCGGTCCACTAGACCACCAGTATTTTAAAATTTAATATAACGAGGGATCAGGGCTGAGGCGGTCCACTAGGCCACCAAATATATTAATATTAATTTAATAGAAAGGGGGACTGGGGCTGGGTCAGTCCACTAGACCACCAGATATACTGTATTAATATGTAATATAATGAGGGATCGGGGCTTGCAGGGGCCACTAGACTGCCAGGGATATTTTAAATATTATAACAAGGGATCAAGGGTTGGGAGGCCGCTAAACTATTAGGATATTTTAAAGTTTATAATGGGAGATCTGGGCTGGGGGGCACTAGGCTATCAAGGATATTTTGAAGTTTATAATGGGAGATTGGGGTTGGGCTAGACTACCAGGGATATTATAAAGATTTTAATGGGAGATTAGGGCTTGGGGGGGCTGTCACATTGGCACACCCTCCCAGAGGATTTTTAAATACCATGAGACCAGCCCTTGGCTGGTCTCATGGTACTTAGACCACTGGCCTCTGGGAGGGTTTTGAGAATACTAAATGAGGGGACATGGCAGCCTGCATCTGCCACAAGCCCCCTAGTGCCATGCAGCAGTCCATTTTGTGGTGCAAGGCTGGCGCAAGCCCCCTTTGGTGCATGCAGGCTGCATTTGATGCAGGCTGCTTTTGAGAATAGCTCAGGGCACATTTTTTGACACAAGGTATCACTTGCGTCATTTATGTTTGAGGCGAGCACCTTGTGTCAGTCTAAGGGCTTTAAGAATCAGGCTCCAAGTCACTTTAGCATTTCTCAGTTTGTTGCATAAGTGTTGCTGGATCCAGCACCAGCCTAAATTGTTATCTAACAGTCGCAGTTCAGTTTTGCATTGTACTTGGAACTTAACAGCAGATACATTCCAGTTAAGCTGCAAAAACATTTCGATAAAAGTTGCTCTTGAGCTTAAAGGGACCGGAGATCAATTACATTATTAATCATTTTTAGCTATATACAATGGCCAATAAACAATCTATTTACAATATTTTTGTGTTGCGTCATTATTTAATCTAGTTTGTTTTACTTTTTTCCTTTACAGGCAGTATTACCGATTCTCAACATTCTCTCACACCTTGCGGCAGTCGACCCGATGAATCATCAGTTGCTGATGCGCCCATTTGTGCATTCTGTTTGCACACAGCTCAATTCTGATCTGCAGCGTTTACTTTCCATTACAAACAGCTGCAGTTTATAATCTTCTGGTTCTGAATACCCGAATGGCAAAATCTCATCTTTAGTGCATTTTCCTCTTATATGTGTTTCAGTAACTGTCACATGTTTTTAATCACTTTTTTTGCTCTGGTAAAATTATATTTTAGTGGCTACAAATGATTGCAGCGCATGACACTGTATTGAATTACAGCTCATGATACACAAATAGTACAAGTTTAATGTTTTATACATGGATGTGCCTTTATTTGAATCATTTCTCATCATTTCCTTTAATTTGCAGTGTTGCGCATACTGTAATTAGTTTTTCCTATATTCACACTTTGCCCCATCTGCATTTACTTTAACTAGACTTGTTCAAAAAGTTTGATATTTTTTTATTTTAACAATTATCTACTGCTTTGAGTATGTTTCAGAAATTCAGTGTCACTTTCTGCATGTCTGTTCTGAATGTCAATAAACTGATTTCCTATACTAACATTACAAATGATACAATGTTGCCCCATTGATCACAATAAGCCAGTACTGTCTAGCAGCTCAATCCATGAACACTGGTATACACATAAGATTCCAAGATGCAAAAATTAATTTTATGTTTTGTGTAATAATATATTTCCCATAGTATTCCTGCAAGACATTTGTCAATGAATCCTAACACTACCACTATATGAATTGGGCAATTTGCATCTCTTCCTTGCCCTCACAGGCAATCTCCTTTGAAAGTAATCTCTATTTCTAGATTTTTATTTTTACTCACTGCAGCCTAAATAAACAGATAATTCAATATTATGCAGAGTCTTGCAAATGAGAAGTTTTGTCATTTTGTTCCATATTCATGTGATCAAATTTCTGGTTCTTGGCATTGGAAACAAAACATCTCTTCTTACATGAAGGAAAATGTAAAAAAAATTTAAAACAAGCCGGCCCACTGCGCAAAGAACTGAGGTGCTTGCACCTCACCTACTGCCATGCACTGGTGACCGGGATTCAGGAATGGACTCCGGTTGCTGGGAGTTGGCTAGGGGGAGTGGATCGAGCATCCCGGGGACTGCGCTCCTCTCCCAGGGAGGGGTAGCCAGTCATCTTGGCTCGCCTGCTACTGGGTGGAGCAAGTGACTCAATGGAATGGAGCCATGGTTCCACAGTGTGTGCATACCTCCACCGCATGTGCTTACATGCAGCCATGGCCCAAGGATTGGGTAGAAAATGGAAAGAGAGTCTGGGCAGGCTTCATAAAGATGTGCCTGTTCTCCTCCAACTTTCATCATCACCAGGGGCCAGCATCTGGGTATGTTGTACCAGCAGATTGCCCTCCCCCTCCTGGTCTCACCATGGGAGAGCAATCATAGGGGACTTAGCAGCAGCTAAAGGAGATGGATGACAGTTGAAGGGAGTGGGAACACAGCTAATAGCCTGCTGCCTGCAGCCCAGGGAGAAAAACTTTTTGGGAAAACAAAAATCGGAAACATTCACAATGCAAGTATTAAAACGAACATCCAGATGTGTATTGTGAAAGATTAGCTAAGAATGAAACATTTGGCCCTTCTCTACCACACACTACATTACTGAGTGATCACTTTTTTAAAGTTGAAGACTTATCTCTGTCTATGCTACAGTGCACGCGCAACATATTTTGCCTAATTTATTCTTCTACCTTATTCATGGAAGCATACAAAGAACAATAATGGAAATAAATGGAATAAAAAGGAAATAGACCACATGCATTTTATTTATCTATTTCAAACACAACAGACAGAATATGATATTTATCTTGTGTGTTAGAGGGTATGGGTTTATATGCGAGAGTAGCACTGTAGCATTATCTGACCAAATTAATTTTTTATAAAATCATGTGCTACCCTAATGATGGCTGATGATTTTGTTTTATAAATTGCTAGAAGATTTTGGGGTTTAATGCAAATAAGTGTGAGATCATGCACATAGGTAAGAGAAACCCTGAAGCCACCTATAGGTTGGGAGGGGAGTTGCTGACAATCACAAGGGAAGAAAGAGACTTGGACATCATCATCACAGATGACCTGAAATCATCCAAGCAGACCACTAAAGCAGTAGGTAAGGCTAGGGGAATGTTGAGGTGTATTAGTAGGGGTATCACAAGTCAGAAGAGGGAGGTAATAATCCCTCTTTACAAGACATTGGTTAGGCCCCATCCGGAGTACTGCGTGCAGTGCTGGAGGATGCACCTGCACAAGGACATTAACAAAATGGAGGCAGTCCAGAGAAGGGCAACCAAAATGGTACAGGGACTGCATCAGAAAACATATGAGAACAGATTAGCTCAGTACGTATACCCTAGAGCAAAGGAGGGAGAGAGGTGATATGATCGAAACATTCAAATATTTTAAGGACATTAACAAGGTGAAAGAGTCTAACATGTTTAAATATAAGAAAAATAGCAGGACAAGAGGACACAGCATGAGATTAGAGGGAGTCTGATTATGGGTAATGTGAGGAAGTTCTTTTTGACAGAAAGGATAGCGAATGCACGAAACAGCCTACCTCAGAAAGTGTGGATATGAATACAGTGCAAGGCTTCAAACAGGCATGGGGTAGGCATAAGGGAGCAATACAGATGAGTATGAATAGATAGGCCATTGACAGAGCAAAGGCCTATGGCACATTCATAAGGTAGAAAAAATGAGCAGACTGGATGGGCCTTGCGGTCCTTATCTGCCGTTAACTTCTATGTTCTATGTTTCTAGGTTTCTATCGTTTAATTATGTGATCTTTTTTACGATTATATGCATACAAAATGTCAATGGACGCTTGTTCACCACAGGAAGCAATACATAACACACATACTGTACAAGAATGATGCTTGGGAGACAGTGTAACACAATGCAGTTTTGTTTACTGGTCATTGCCAGTCTCCATTATCCTACATATTTCAGTTGCCCACATAATATAGTAAATGGTACAAAAAAACACAAGCTTGCTTGTTGCCACCGTATCTATGATATTTCATAGGTCTTATTCGTCTATAATGCTATCAATTACGACACAGCTATCAGTATATTAGTGTGATGAACTGCCCCATATTATTCTATTTAAATTCAGATGTGTTAGTGAACACCGTCTGGGTTAGTGGCTTGCTAACACCACTTTCTGGGCCCAAAGCAGAGAAGGATCACAAAATGCTATATTAGATGTATGGATAATGAGTAACTAACCCATTTGCAACTGACCTAAAATATGTCGATGTAACGATGAAAACCAGCTGATATTCAAGTGCATATAGGTGCACAGACATATTGCTACAGTAGGTTTGGACAGGCAGTAAGTTGCCATTAGTGCTGTACTATTTACTGCCTCCCCAAACCAGATCTTAACAGCTGCAGCTCCTATCAGCGGCTCACCTACCCACCTACAATAAATCAATGTATTTCTCTGGTGTCCAGTGGTCCTCAGTGCCCCCGCAGTCACCCACCTGTACTATTCAATGGAATTCCCTGCTAATCAACTGTCCATAATATCCAGTGAATTTCCCTTGTGCCCAGTGTCCCCACAGTCAGCTGCCCGTAATATCCAATGAATTTCCCTGGTGCCCAGTGTCCCCGCAATCGGCTGCCCGTAATATATAATGAAATTCCCTGGTGCCCAGTGTCCCCTCAATGGCTGCCCGTAATATATAATGAATTTCCCTGGTGCCCAGTGTCCCCGCAATCGGCTACCCGTAATATATAATGAATTTCCCTGGTGCCCAGTGTCCCCGCAATTGGCTGCCCGTAATATATAATGAATTTCCCTGGTGCCCAGTGTCCCCACAATCAGCTGCCCATAATATATAATGAATTTCCCTGGTGTCCAGTGGTCCCCTTAAATGCCCCCTGATCACTCCTCTGGTTTATGTCAAACATTTCCCTGGTGTCTAGTAGTCTCCCATGCCCACCCACTGGGTTTGACCCCCCTGACAGCCCAAGCCCAGGTGTGCTCTTCTGGAGTCTTGGCCTCTTCCTCAGCGACTGTCACCCATGTTCCGCTCACATCCATGGCCGACCTCCAACGGATAGTTCCTAATCATGCTGCTACTATACTAACAGCTGATTACAGTAGGCACATGATCAAGACCAGTCAGTGGGCATCCAGTCATGAGGGTGAGTGGAGGGTCTGTGCCAGTTTCCAACAGGGTAGTCAAGATTATAAGGGATCTCAGGGGCTAGGGCGGGTCAAGGGGAAGTTGAACCCACCCTAGCCCTGGTGCATCCTCCTAGAGTCTTGACTTCTATGGCTGACTACCAGCTGATAGGTCCAAATCACATGCCTCATGTAGTAACAGCTGATTACAGTAGGTGTGTTTATCAGGATCTGTCAATCAGAATCCAGTCATAGAGGTGAGCGGAGGGTCTGTGCCATTCTCTAAGGGGATGGTCAAGACTATGGGGAACATCGGAGCTAGAGCAGGTTGGGGGAGTCAAACCTGAGCGATAGAGGGACTACTGTACAACAGGAAAACATTTGAAACAATCCAGAGGGGTGATCAGGGGGGCAAGAGAGGGGACCACCAGTCACTAGAGTAGCACTTGCCATTAATGGGCCCTAAAAGCTTGATTGCAATCACAATCTCTATAGCATCCTAGTGGCCACATATCTCCTGTGGTCAGTAGGTGGCTGGGGTTTTCAATCGCATTCTGGTTAGTGCCAGATCACAAAGTGCAACAGCATGTTCCAATATACCATCGGTTTGCTCCAGACACTAATTTGCTCCTAGAACAATCAGTTAGCGGTCCCTAATCTGGACCTACAAATGCCCCAACCAATTTATTCTCATTCAGATTAAGTCAGTCATCCACTTAATTTTATTACAGTATTATGGTTCTAATTCTAGCACATGTAGCAGTAAAACTTTTGCATCCACTTTGACATGCAATGAAACACTGACTCTTCATATTTACCCAAATAAAAAAAATCTAATTGAATACTGGACATGCTGTTCAACTGTATTCCTTTATCATAACAAACAGATGTCAAAAAGCCATCTTAAGATGAACACCTTTTTATGTTAGAAGTAATTTAATTATTTACCTATTTATTTATTTAATTTAAAAAATTGATAACTATCAAAGGCACACTGAGCCAAGGTTCATTTCCAGGTGTGACCAAGGAGAAGAGGAGAGAGGAAAACATTGAGTAAATACAGTGGAATGGGAGGGCTTTAAGCCCGTGGTTCGATGGGCGGAGCAACAAACATCACTCCACCGTCGAGCTTAAAGCATCACAACATCTTGGGCTTACCAGGATTCTTTTTCGTTGCAGCCGGAGGCGCTGCTCTTCTGCCCTTTCTCTGGCGTCCTGCACCCTTTGCATCACCTAGCTCTGTCAGCTGCCTCCGACTGCAGGTTTGTTTGTCTCTCAGTTTTTCCCAGTTTCTGTCCTTTCATTTTGCCTCTAGCAATTTGCCTCGGCAGCTTTTCACCTGGCTTCTGTCTTGCTGCTGGCTTTCCCTTTGCTGGAAACCTCATGCCACTGCTCACTTCTGTTTTTATTTTCTTTTATTTTGCCATAGTCCCTAGTTTGCCATGTCCTTCTTCCTTCCCACGGGTGGGTGTGCATGGCGACTGTCCTTTGCCTGCCACATTCCTCTGCTGCTATCTCGCATGACCTACTTTGCGCCCATCCTCCCGATGGCCCCTACACTGGGTGCTGGTGCTCCTGTTCCTTTTCTCTCCTCCTTGCAGCTCCACTACTCCTTTCTGTTCCCCTCACCGAACCCCCTCGTTCACTCCTGCTCCCCTTCTGATGCTGCACTATGCATTCACACCATGGGACTGCACTGGCACTTTTCCCAACTCCCTCTTTTGCTGCAGCTGTTTGTCCTCCTCCAGACGTGACGACCTGTTGCTTTTTAGTGCACCCGTTTGGCTTAGCATGTTCTGCATCCAATTGCATGCCATGTTGCAGGCCATTCCGTAGCTGCTGCTGAACCTAGTGCTGTTAGCAGACTCTACTGGAGTGTCTGGAGTGCCGTTGGCAAGTTCATTTTGTTCATTGGTTCCATTATGTGAGCCTGTTCTGCCTACGACATTTTTCCCTGCAGTTTGATTTCAGCCGTCTTTCCAGAAAACCTTCTCATATCCTTCCTTCCATTTGGTGTAGTTCACATCATGAATCTGATTTGGTATAGGTCATCACTGACCTATTTCTGTTGTACTAAACTTGACTTTCATGGTGTTCTGGTCCTGCATTCCATATTTCTTTTGGGCATACCTCCCCCCACTGCAGCTCGGTTCCTGTCTTCCATTTTTCCTTCCCCTTGCTGGGGTCAGCTGCCTCTTATCATATCTGGGCTTCATTCCCTGTCACCTGCTGCATCCCTTCCTACTGTCCCTGCCCGTGGCTGCCTGCCAGCTGCTTGACTCTTCCTGCTTGCCTTGATTGTCCACCTGCTTCTAGGAGTCCTTTCAATCGACCGAGCCCTCCTTCACCTGACCTGTGCCCCCTCATTTACCTGTTAATCCATTCCCTCCTTTGGCTGTCACTGGCAGACTCTGTCTGCCCCGTCGCCTGCATTTCGTTGCAGATATCGCTTGCTCTGTCATCCACATCATTGGGCCATCTCTGGCCACCTCAATCTGGCCTGCAATCAATACTTCTCTTTGGCATGCCTCTGCTGCCCTCACATGAATTCTATCCCTCCTGCGGTTCTCCTCCCCTACCAACTTGCTATCGATATTTCTTTTTGAGCCTACTTTTCATTATTCAAATGCCCGCCTCGTCATTCCGCGACCCTCTCACCACATGTATCGGGTTTCTGATTCCCTCCATCATTAGCCATCAAGGATCCACTCCAGTCATGGCTTCTATATCTCATCATGCTGTGGTTTTTCTATTAGCTTGCTCTGCTATTCGCATCATTGGGCCATCTATGGCTGACTACATCTGGCCTTCCATTGAACCTGGCCTGCATGACACCTCATCCAGTTCACCCTACTGTCTTTCTCACCCTGTATCGACTGGGTCCTATGCTACCCCATCGACCTCCCTCCGTCCTTTGTCCTTTCATACCTTGCTTTCCTGTACCTGTCTCCATGGCTTCAATCCATTCTTGTTCCTCATATGTTTCCTATTTTTGCCTTCCTCATCCTGGTGTCTTCTAATCCCCACCGACTCCGTCTGACCTTGATTTGATATTTCTTCTGGACATACCGATCACACCTCACATGCCACCTCATTGATCTGAGGCCCTCCTGCCCATGTATCTGGTTCCTGACTCCAGTCCTCATTACCCATTTCTTCTCTCATCAAGCCTCCCTTCCTGGATACATTCCATCATCAGCTGTTCCGGATTTACTCCTGTCAAGGTTTCCCTCCTTATCGTCCACTTTGCCTGCATTCCTCCATATCTCGCATCTACCTGTTCATCTCTTTCAATCACTCTGTCGATATGTCTTGGCTGCCTCCCTCTAACATGCTGTGTCCGTCACCTTGCTTCAACTCTGTCTCCATTCCTGGCCATGCCTTCCTGTCCGTCGCCCCTTGCAACAGGCTGGCTGTAGGCTATCCGCTATCATTCAGGTTTATTTTATATTCATTTCGACTCTATCTCATTTCGAGGAGCCTACTTCATCACATTGCTCTATTCATTTCTGGCTCTACCTCCTTTGAGGAGTCGACTTGGTCACATTGCTCTATCAAGCATATCACTCCTCTGGTTCACATACCTTCTGGTCCCAGATATGCCTTCTTGGCCTCGGAGTATATCTCATTTTGGGGAGCCTCATTACTTGCTTCACTCTATTGAATCCTCTGATCTCTCATCACCCACACATCCGGATCTCCTTGTTCATATCGCATGTTCATACCTTATTGGCCTCAGTGCCTCCTTCCCCACCTTGCTCAATCAGGTGTACCTATCACTTGATATTCTGCTCTCTGCTTCAGGTTTCATGCCACCCCAACTGGTGGCAGCTGCGGTCCCAGCTCTTCCAGCCACTGCACGGCTCTGCAACCCCCCCCCCACGCCACATACTGATTATTGCCTTCTCGTATCTTGGTGCTTTCTGATGTTTCCCTTACCCCCCATTCTGAAGATATGCCCTGTAGTTCTGCTTGCCTTCACCAGCTTCAACAGGTATGTCTGCTTCCCCTGTCTATTCATTGAAGTATTCCGACCTTTTGACCATGTTTCTCCTCACTCTTCTCTTTCCTAGGTTTGTTACTTTGTATATCTCCAGTGTTTCATAGGGCTCTCAGGCCCTATGCAGTCAATCGGCTTGGTCATCCTGTGCTCATCTACTCCCTTGACTTTGAGCTTCCTTTTTTCCTACCTCACTTTCCCTGCCAACTACTCCTGCTTCAGCGTGCCCTCATTCTGCTCCCTCTCCTCGGCTCTTTCAGCAAACTCAGCCGTCCTGGTTTCAGTCGAGTCATGGCTTCTGTCTCATCGTGCCATGATTTATCTATTCATTTGTTATGTCATTCCTTTTCTCTGGCCTTCCATGGCTGCCTCCATCCAACCTTCCCTTGACCCAGGCCTGCATGCTACCTCATCCAGCTCACCCTCCTGCTCCCTTGTGGTGCCTTCCTCCTTCACAGAGTCTACTTGCTCCATGTCGCCCATCATCGATCCCTTCATCAGTGATCTTTTGTCTCCTTAGCCCCTCAGCTCTGTGATGTCTGACCTCGACCTGCTCTTCTCATTCATTCCCTCTCTTGACATGCCTTAGCATGGTTTGCTGCCAAGTCTGCGCTGTTCCCTTGCTTCGTCTGTCCATGCCTATCCTGAATCTTGTACCGCCTAATCCAACTCTCCCCCGTGCAATTTTCCTCCTGTACCGGCTGGGTTCTGTGCTACCCAATTGCCCTCCCTATCATCCTTCATCCTTTCATACCTCGCTCTCTGGTACCTGCTTTCATGGCATCCATCTCTCATCATACTTCATCCATTCCAGTTCCCTTCCTCGGCCTAGCGCTTCTTCTCATCCTGACCACCATGGATTCTTTCCTCTCTTGGCTTCCCTCCTCATCGTATTTCATCCGATTTGACTCCCCTTGATCGTTGTTCTGCGCGTGCCCTCTGGTTCGCAGGCCCGCTGGTCCCTGATGCACCTTCTTGGCCTCTGTGTCTGTCTCCTTTCGAGGAGCATCTTTGTTCATATCGCTCCACACAGCCTGATTCCTTCCTTCAAGTTCTTTTCCTGTTCATTCCCGTCTCCTCTTCTTCCAGTTCCGTACCGACTCTGCAGGATACAGCCATCATAGCTTGCCTCCACTCTTCGCTTCACTTGTTATCATACTTCATCCAATTTTGCTCACTCCTCCTCGTACCTCATTCAGTTTTGATCCTTGTTTGCTTCCAATGGGTGGCCTCTGATTCCAGATCTCCCTTCTTGGCCTCGGTATCTACCTCCTTTCACGGTGCCTAATTCCTTTACTTCCTTCGTGCCAGTTCATTTTCGGCTGTTTTCTGTTTCCTCCTCTTCCAGTTCAGTTCCAGCTATCCAGGCTTCCCTCAGCTCTTGGCCTGCTCTCGATATTCTTTTTGGGCATACCTATCATAATTCCTATGCCACCTATCAGCCAAGGCCATCCTGCCTAATGTATCGAGTTCATAACTCCAGTCATATCGAGTTCATGAATCCGGTTATCATTCACTCAACATTACCTCAAGGTTTATATCTTTACATCATTTACTCGAACATTCCTATCATTGAATTCCATACTACCTCATCGACTATAACTTCAGGGTCTAATCATTCAGAGTCTAATCGCTTATATCGCATAATCAAACATGCTTCTTCAATCTCAGTGTATGCTCACTTGCACCGCTCAATCAAGCCAGTCTGCATTATCATTTGTCTCCTCATCAGTACATCTGGCATCTCCTCGTGAGCACATCTGGATACCCCTTTCTCTTCTGTCTCATACATGGATTCACTCCTTCCCAGCCTTGCTCCTCCGATCTAATATATCTCATCAATTACTCTAGCGTATCCTCCTTGGGTCCCTGCTACCGTATGTTCCTTATTTTGTCTATGCTTCTTTTGAGTTCTCCCTATCCTATCATAATCCTATTTACTTATATCCCTCATCTATGAACCATTCTCTCTATCAACATATGCCCTCAAATCAAACATCAGTAAACCTGGAGGGAGGCGACCTAGGCCTTGGGTCCCCAGAGGTTTCCTCCTCAAAGGTTTTTCCTCTCCTCCATGTCAATGGTCATAATATTAGTTAGAGTTAGTGCTTTCTTCTCATTAGTTAGTTAGGTTCTGCTGTTGGATGGAGGTGGATGGTGGCCCAGCTTTCCCCTGTCTCCTCTGGAAGTTAGCCCTTCTTCTCAAAGAATTCATTCATCATCCTCATCTCTTCAAAGCTTGACATCTTTGGGTATTCTTTTTGGGCTTCTTCCTAACCTACCTTTAGCCAATTCATTCATTCCCAGCACCTATAGGGGGAGAACCCTCCTCTAGGGTTCCTTGCGTCGTACCCCTACAGGGTGGTATATCCCACAGATAGAGAGGCAGAAAGCAACAAAGCAAATCAAGTTACACAAGCATCATTTCATATTATCTCATTCAAGTTGCATAAGCACATTGAATGGGTGGGCTTTAAGCCTGTGGTTTGATGGGCAGAGCAACAAACGTCACCTCCCATCGAGTTTAAGCGTCACAACATCCTGGGCTTACAAGATTCTTTTCATTGCCCACCATCCACCGTCCTCCTGCAGTGGCTCGTCTCTCTTCCTAGTGGGCTTCTTCCTAACCTACCTTGGCTGACTCATTCATTCTCAGCACCTGTAGGGAGGGAACCCTCCTCTAGGGTTCCTTGCGTCATACCCCTACAGGGTGGTATATCCCATGGATAGAGAGGTGGAAAGCCACAAATGAAATCAACTTACAAAAGCATAGTAACATAGAAACATAGACTTTGATGGCAGATAAGGACCGCTTGGTCCATCTAGTCTGCCCATTTCCCTACCTACAGGATAGGCTGCAGATCCTAGTTAACCAACAGCCTATTTATTCCTACCCCCCCACAAGAATTGCCTTATGTCTGTCCTATGTATTCTTGAATTCTCCCACAGTTTTAGACCCTACAACCTCCTCAGGAAGGCCGTTCCATGCATCCACTACCCTCTCTGTGAAATAATACTTCCTCACATTGCCCTGAACCGCCCCTTTTATCTTTAAATTGTGTCCCTTGTTCTTGCACGTCTCTTTTCTGAAAGATGCTACCCTCTTGGACTTTGTTGATTCCACTGAGGTACTTAAAGTTTCTATCATGTCCCCCTCTCCTTCTTTCCTCAAGGTATACATATTAGCTCCTTTAGTCTCTCTCATCGGCTTCTCTTGCAGACCCTGCACCATTTAGTTGCCCCCTCTGGACTGCCTCCATCCTTTCTATGTCCTTGCAGAGATGGGGTCTCCAGAACTGCACACAGTACTCCAGATGGGGTCTCACCAGCTGTCTGTACAGAGGGATAACAACTTCCTGTTTTCTACTGGTGATGCCTCTCCCTGTGCATCCCAGTATCCCCCCAGCCCTCCTTGCTGCCCTATCACATTGCTTGCTCATCATTAGGTCATCTGATATGACTACCCCCAGGTCCCTTTTCATTTTTGTTGTTGTTAGTATCTCACCCCCCATTGTGTACTCTTCCCCTGGGTTCTTGTTTCCCAGGTGCATTATTTTGCACTTCTTTGCATTGAATCCTAGCTACCATACTTCTGACCATTCCTCCAGCCTTACCAAGTCCCTCCTCATTCTTTCCACGCCTCCTTGTGTATCAACCCTGTTGCAGATCTTTGTGTCATCTGCAAAAAGGCATACTTTTCCTTCCAGTCCCTCTGCAATGTCACTGATGAAGACATTAAAAGGACTGGACCCAATACTGAACCCTGCAGTACCCCACTAGTAACCCCTCTTTCTTCAGAGTGGACTCCATTTACAATTACCTTCTGTGTCCTGTTGTACAGCCAATGTTTTACCAATCCACCACCCTGGGACCCACTCCCAGCTGGTTAATTTGACTATTAATCTTTTGTGTGGGACTGTGTCAAATGCTTGCTAAAGTTTAGGTAGGCCATGTCCACAGTCCCTACCTGGTCTACTACTTTGGTTACCCAGTCAAAGAAATCTATTAGATTCATCTGACCTTCCCGCTGTGAACCCATGCTGCCTTGGGTCCTGTGCCCCATTGGCCTCTAGGTAATCAACTACTCTTTCTTTGAAGTGACTCCATCACTTTCCCTACCACAGAGGTCAGACTGAGAGGTCTGTAGTTTCCTGCCTCTGTCTTGGTCCCACCTTTGTGAAGGGAATCACATCCTCTCCTCCAGTCCTCGGTACCACACCATCTCCCATGATTTATTAAAAGAGTAGCCAGTGGTTTCACTAGTTCCTCCCTTAATTCTTTAGAATTCTGGGGTGAATTCCATCAGGACCCATTGCTTTGTCCACCTTCAGCTTTAGAAGTTCTTGCAGAACCCTTTCTTCTGTGAAAGGACTGGGATCGACCCCCCTATCAAGAGTGCTTCTGTTAATTGGATTAGGCACTTCCCCCTCCTCTTTTGTGAATACTGAGCAGAAATATTCATTCAGTATCCCTGCTTTTTCACTGTCCCCCTCTGCCCACCCACCGTTCATTCTATTCAGCCTCACTATCCTTCCCTTTGTCTTTCTACGCTCGCTGATGTACCTATAAAGGTTTATCCCCCTTCTTAACTGAGTTGGCTATCTTTTGCTCAGTTTGGGCCTTTCTTTATGTGACATCCCTCCCTGCTTCCTTCTGCCTTAACTGGTACAGCTCTCTGTCCTGCTCCTTCTGTGTTTCCTTATACTTCTGGAATGCTATCTTTTCTTCCTGACTTTCACAGCCACCTCTTTTGAGAACCTTAGTGGCTTTTCTTTCATTGATTTGTTTATTGCTTCACACAAGGCTTGTTGCCTCTGTGATGGCAGTTTGATGATTCCCCATTGTTGCTCCACACTCCTTCTAGCCTGTTTGCTAGTGCTAGAGCATCATCTCATATTATCTCATTCAAGTTGCGTAAGCACATCGAATAGATGTTTACATACAAATAAGGTACAAAATTAGTAGTGCAACATGGCAAGAGTGGAATATTCCAGGAAACAATTATCTGGGAAATGACACGCTCAACAAAATCTATCAACAGATAGAAACATTATAGTGAAGAGAAATGGGAGGCTTAAAGCTGACCTGGGGTTGGGGGGCTAGAACTAAGGGAGGAAGGTGAAAATGATAGGTCAGGTAGGGAGCTGACAGGTGTGGGGGAAGGAGATAAAGCTGATGCTTAAGGGAGGTTGGGAAGGGTGAGATACAGATGGCAGAAGGGAGGAGGTGTCAGAGGGAGGGGAGGTGATAGGAAAAGGCTGACTTCCCAGTAGAGGAGCGAGGGAAGGGGAGGGAGAAAGTGTGGGGATCACTGGAATGAAGGCATGCATGATAGTGAAACCTAGAAGTTGCATTTATTTGTTTAGTTTACCCTATTTGCAATACTTTATTATATTTTTCTATGGAGGTACTGAAACATTGAAGATTAATGACTTAATCAGTTAGTTGAGGGTGAGATATTGCTGCATATGTTAGTTGTTGGATGTAGGAAGGGGTCGTTCAAGATGATGGAGCTGGTCAAGTTCAATGAAGGATATAGATTTTTGCTGTGTTGTTGGAGGGGTGGGAAAGGTGTCCATGTAGGTAATAGGTGGTCATGCTGCATAGAGGATATATTGTCTGGATTGTGGATGATGATGACGGGTCATTCACATAATGGCTGTCATCTGGTATGGAGTGTTGACTACTACATATAGGCTGATTGAACTGGAGTATGGGGTGTTCAGGAGGATGGCCACTTAACACAGGGTGGACGACAAGTGGATTATTGTTTGTGGAGATGAATCCTATGTGTTCCCGTTATAGGTAATGAAGCACAGCTTCCAAAACGTGGGGAATACAATCTGCACTGAGGGTATTATGATGGTTAGTGAAGTTGTATTGATGACTGATGGATGGGTTAGCCACAGAGAGACTGTGTATATCCTTTGTTTGCATGGAGGAATGCAAGTGTGAGTCGATGGGAGTTAAGCTGCATGAATGGCTATTTACATGGTGAATGAAGGCAGTGATGGTCAGGTACACTGTAGATTCCACAGGCACCATACATCATGGGCAGGTGATGGTGGTGAGTGTTCATTAACAGGTATGTTAGTGTATAGTTCGATATTAACCACCAGCCTCATCAGATTGCATTAGGGTTCAAATGAGACCAATGGTTATGCAAAGTGGAGCAGCTGCTGCAGAAACACACAATTAGAGCTTTTTGCCATGAATGCAAATGTTTAAGTACCTTTTAAATCTGTTATTTTATTATTGAAGAACCTCACCAAGAATCCTTTCTGCAGACTTGCCCCCAGCCATTTCGCCCACATCTGATGACTTCCTATGTACAGATTATGGTAATGAGTGCTTTCAACCTGGCCATTAGTTGGTAGCACTCATTAGCATAACCCACACGCAGGAAGCACTGGGTGTGTGTGAGATGGCTGCAGACAAGTCTGCAGAAATGTGTCTTATTGTGCTTCAAATAGTATATTTTTTTTAAAAATCTAAACGTTTTAAAAATCACAAAAGTAAATGTCAATGTCAACTTTATTTATAAGTGCTGTTCCAGGAGATCACAGTGCTGTACAATGAATAATAAAATCACAAATACAATAATAAACAAAATAAAATCAAACAGTTATAAATTAGCCAAATTAGCAGAGGCTAACTATCAAACAAGTGTAAAACAGTCAAAATAGCAGGCGTAACTATTATTAAAATCAGGACCAAATAGATTTTCAAGGCACTTTGAAACTCTCAATAGGCAGGCTCTCTCTAATCTGACAAGACAGAGAGTTCTACAGGGTAGAGGGCCGCAAAAGCAAAAGATCAGGCCCTGTAGGTCTTAAATCGAACCCTGGGAACCTCTAGCAATCTCTCATTGGAGGAGTGGAGGAGGGAGGGAGCAGTAGGGACAGAGAAGATCTTGCAAGTAGCGTGGACTCTGTCCGTGTTGGGCTTTATAGGTCAATAATCCAAACTTGAAGGTGATCCGCCAATACAGTCAACCAGTGCAGGCTGCGGAGCACATGAGAGACATGGCAAGATCTCAGTAAGCCAGTCAACAACCTGGCTGCTACATTCTGCACTAGCTGCAATCGGTGGATATCAACCCCCGGTAGACCTAGGTATAGGGTATAAGTGAGTATGTTGAAACATATGGAGGAAATATTTTTGTTGCAACTCCAATGAAGCAATTGCCAATCTTTCCCATACAATTCCCAATTCCCCAGAGGTAATCTACACCAGGGATGTGGAAAATGGTGTAGAAGGAGGGGGAGATGAGACTAGGTGGCAGAGACAGTCACACAGCAGTCTACTCTTCCCACAGTGTATCAGTGGCTAACAATTTTGTGCTTCTGGAATAGGTAACTTTTCCTAAAGGGAGACACGGTGACACAAATGTGCAAGAGGGGAAGAAGTTGGCATGGAAGAGTCTAGTGATAGGAGAATCTATGGATGGAGTGTGGTTGTAAAAAGGGGAAAAGGGGATGGGGTTGGTCATATACCTGTCAGGGGCATCAGCCATCCAAGATTGGTGGAAATATTGATGTTACCATAACAATGTCCTCATCTGTCATATTAACATATTAATGTCATGGCCTCATCTGACAAGACAGGAGTCAAGTGCATTGCAGCTGAAGTTTGTTGCCTTCATTTGCTGACAGTTAGATTACCTACGGGGGAGGATGGGGCTGGTGATTCAACTACTGAGGGATGTTCAGTGGGTTACTTATACTGGACCACTCTGGGGATGGCTGAATGTTGTTCAGAAAATAAAAGAAAGTAGTTAACATCATTGATGTCAGATGAACCCTTAGTGGGGATATTCAATAGCACAGCATAACAAGTGGTGTCTCTCAGAGAACGGGGAATGGTGGATGTAGTTTCCCTGCACAACGGAGGACAATAAGCAGCCAGGAAAGTATAGACCTATCAGCCTATCCTCCATGGAAGGGAAACTAATGGTGGTCAAGATATTTCAGGGCCATGATGTTAGATCATATGAGTATCAGATAAAGGCAATGAACATATATCCGTGAAGAAACAGAAGAGAGAATGTGATATGATAGATACCTTCAAGTTCATAAAATGTATCTGTGTATGAATATATGTATTAGCGTATACATACATAACAAGTGTCTTGCACAGTATGATTTTTATACAGAACAAAAGTGCGCAATAGTGGAGAACTCCAGGAACACTTATGTCATTTTGATTACTACACTATACTCAATGCCACGTCGCCACTCTCTCCATGCTCTTACACAGGCTAACTCCATCAATAAGTGCACTCTTAACACTGCTTGGACCACTCCACTCTGCAGACTTCAGCGTGCTAGTTGTGCTGCTAGGGGTTAGTTGGTATGGCCCTGTAGTTTTTTTTTAATCAATGTATTTGAGTTGGGTGGCTTTGTCCCCCACACACCCCTGTTCAATTAAAAAAAAATGGGTGTGTAGGGGGCAGAGCCCCCAACTCAAATAAACTGATAAAAAAAACTACACAGCCATACCAACTAATGCTAGGTAGCATGGTCCACCACATTGAAAAGGACCTATCCAGATGGAGGCATCTCCTATTATCCCTTTGGGGTAGAGCCAACCTTATTAAAATGTGTGTCCTCCCAAAACTGATGTATCCATTAGGCATGTTAAACATTTACCTCCATAAACAATGGTTTCAAAAGTTAACCGTGTTATGTTCTAAATTTCTGTGGTTGAATAAACCCACTCGGAAAGCCTATAGAAAACTATGCAGACCTCTTAAATATGGGAGTATTCAGTTGCCAGATTTCTATAAGTATTACCTCGCCATGCAAGGAGCTAAATATTTTCATTGGGGAGATCCCTCAATACCCTCTTCTTGACCTTGTTGGTTGGAAATTGAGCATTCTCTTGCCAGGAAGTTTCACCTCACTCAAGAATCCTTGCTTTACATTCTATACTTCAAGCTCCTGAGTCCTTCATCCCTCCCTCTTGGATGGTGTCTGAACCCACTACCAGCTATGCCAAATACTAAATGTAGAATGTACTAAAATGCTGGCACAGCCTCTCTTTAACAATCATAATATTAAGTATTGCAGGTAAGCCTGTTCCAACCTCCTTTTGGCCTGCACTATCTACCATTAAGGTTGGGGGTTTGGTGGTTGATAACAAAATGATATCATTTTCAGATATAATGGAGAAATTTCAAGTCTCCACACCTCATTCTTTAAACACAGGCAATTGCATTCTTCCTTGAAGAATGCTTGGATCTACCCATGGTTGTATACTTCTCTACCTTCTTTTATTTATTTAATTGATTTATTTATTTAAATTGTATCATCAGGAAAAGCACACTGAGTAAGACCTGCTCATCTCCGGTTCAAGAATATATTCAGTTTACCAGTCAGAGAAAGTGACATCTCTGGTTCATAGAACTCTGTTACACCATGACAGTGCCAAGGTTTTGCCAGTTGCCTATTACTGGAATAATCTTTTGAAACTTAATTGAAGTCATTTCCATTGGCATGAAATTTGAAGTGCCATTTATATTTATACAAAACAAGACAGACTCCACCAATTGCAGTTTAATATACTGCACAATCTTTATCATACTCCACATGCCTTATTTTGAATGAGGATATTGCCTTCACCAGAGTATGTTCAGTTTGTGGTAATGCAGAGGGTACTCTGATCCACAAATCAGGAAATGACCCCAGCCAAGCAGTTATTGGCTATTGTCATTATAAAACATCCTCTGTTTGACTCAATAAATACTTTACACCTAAAATATGCCTTGTGGGGGACTACTCTAATATAAGAGTTTGTACACATAAATATTACATAGCTCTTATCCCTTAGTTACAAAGTTAATGATAGTTAGACACTGGCTGGGCAACTGGTCCCCTTTCTTTCGGAGTGGATACAAGAGTTCCTGACTGCTATTTCTGCTGAGAATGCAATCATGAACTACACCTTCCATTCATTGGAAACTGGGGTACACTGGACAGAACCTTACTCCTACCTTGTTCAATAACCTATGTTTAAAGGTCTTAAACTCCATTTTGTTTTTCTTTAGCCTGGTCCGTGGCGGAGGCTGGTGCACCAGTGGGGATGAGAGGTTAGCGGGATTATGGAGGGGAGGCTTTTTGGGTTTTCCTTTATTCTCTTTATTCCTTTTTCCTTGTTTTTTGTATGTACTGCCATAAAAATTTTCAATAAAGTATACTAAGTTGCAAAAAAAAAAAATCCTAGGTAGCACTCAGCATTGCCACTCAGTCACGCAAGTAGCACAGTGGTAGTGTAGTGTAATGTATGCTAAATCCATGATGTACCACTATGGCACTCGCATGAGTCTGGAGTCCTCCATTATCGTCCATAAGTGCATCATACACTATATTGAAATTCTATGTTATGTTTCCATATTTTCCAATATTTTAATATTAAGTGTTTCAGAAGAGTGTTTACCTAGCTATTAAATTTATTATTTGAATCTGGACTTCAGCTAACTGAAACTGATGAATTATAAGGGTGTTGTAGCAACCCTATAGTTAGGTTTGAGTAAGGTGTTCAGTGTTAAACCCCTAACTTTGCACCTTAATAGCTTTGGCAGTGTTTGATGAAACCAGCTGAAATGTTGCATGTTGCATGTTGCCTAGGAGACAAGCTCTAAATCTATAGGAAGTTTTGTCACAGCAGTTTCTGCAGGTACTGATATCCGCATATGTCATTATGACTGCAGTGGGTGCAACCCTGCAGACATCTTGCTTCACAAAGGGACTCAGCATTACTTCGAAGCATTCTTTCCCACCAAATAACATGTTGGACTTGCAGCACAGTCTCCTACACCAGATAACTATGCCAGATAAAAAGTCCCTTCCAAAAAAACAAGAAAAAACAAAGTGTGTTTCTTTACAATTGCAACACCTCTCCTACTTTGCCAGTCACATATCAGTCATTAGTCCAAAATTCCTTTAGATAACATCCAGTTCTGTCTGTAGGCAGTAAGGGTTAACAGTGTTGTGCTCAATCAATCACTGCCATGTTGTTTCCACCTAGGTTTTAAAATTCACACACACACACACACACACACACACACACACACGTGTTTTAGCCTTGTTTTGCTACCATGGACTGACATAGTCCAGCATTCCTTTACATTCTAGTTCTGTCTGCCTGATCTCCTAGTGGTATTATAAAGAAATTACTGTAGATTTTTGTCATGTGATCAATGTGCACATTCCACCCTCTTTTTCCTTTTTTATATATATTTTTGCTATTGCAGCATAACCTCAGTCTATATATTTATTCAGGCATTGGATTCCCCACTCATGTCACAAATCTTATTTCTTTACCAAACAGTAATTTAATTACATCAACAATCAAGACACATAAGTAATTGCAATGGGCTAAATAAGTTGGGCAGTGAATATAATTAATCATGTTTTACAGTTTCTTTTACATTTATCACCTCTTTGATCTCTAACACTACAGCTTGTAGTGTAGGTATTAATTTGAGCTGCATAATTCATAAACTCAAAGTCTCCACACACTGGGAGGTCACAGAGGTCAGAGGAGGACTGATATGCTCATGTGTTTTAGAAAAAATTTCACTTGATAGAATTGCCATCCTGCAATTTAAGCACCACAATTATCTATACAGTTTATAACAGTACTGTATTAACCACAAAATTAGATATCACGAAAACATACAAAACTTGTTGGCAGAAACAGGCCTCTCGGTCTATCAAGTCTGCTTTCGTGTGCTGGCTAGCACTCTAAACTGCAGCTGCCCCTCCCCAACCCTCCACTCACTTTCTGGAAATGTTCAGTGTCCTTCCCAGCACCCCCTTGCCCTGTCCCATGCCCTTTGAAGCTCCCAACAATCCTGCAGGCCACCACTTCTTCTGGCAGGGCATTACATTTGACACCACCTTCAGTGAAGTAATGCCTCCTCATCTCCATCCTGAACTTGCCCCTCCAGTTTAGCCCATGCCCCTTGTGTCCCTTCCATCCTCATCTTAAACAGCCCCTCTGTTCCCAATTTGTTGATCCTCTCTCAGTATTTAAAGTTTCAATCATGTCCTTCATATTCTTTTCTCTCTTCCAAGGTGAACAAGCTCAAATGCCTCAGCCTTTCTTTGTAGGTACTGCCTTCCATCCCCTGTATCATTTTTGTCACCCTGCCTTGTACCATTTTGAGCAGCTTGATATCTTTCCTCAGGTACGGACGCCAATACGCATGCAGTACTCTAACTGCAAACTGACCAAGGACCTGTACAGGGGCAGGATCACATCCTTGTGCTGGATGAAACCCCATGCAATGCATCCTAGCATCCTGTTGGCTCTAGTGTGGCCTTCCTGCATTGATCAGAGATGTTCATGCTCCCCATTATTATGACTCCCAGGTCCTTCTCCTCGTCAGTGAACCCTAGCCACTCCACCTAACCAATATTCCCTCTTCGGGTTCCTCACCCTGAAGTGCATAACCTTAGTACTTTTGCATTGAAACCAGTTGCCACCTCGCTGACCACTTCTCAAGTCTGGTTAAGTCCCCCTGTAGCCTCTGCCACACCTTTCTGTGTCATCCACTACAGCACCCATCTTGGTGTAATCCGTGAACAGACTGTTCTTGCTCCCAATGCCATATGCAATGTCCAAAATGAACAGACCAAACAACACTGGCCCCAGCACAGAGCCCTGTGGCACACCACTGATCACTGGTTTGGGAGATGAGAGTTTTCCCACCACCACCACTCTTTCCAGTCTATCCCCAAGCTATTTTCTGATCCAGCCAGCCATCTTAGCCCTCACTCCTATGTGCTCCAGCTTTGCCCCCAATCGCCCATGAGGGACTGAAACAAAGGCCTTGCTGAAGTCCAAGAACAGGACATCCACTGCATGGCCCTTGTCCAGTTCTCTTGTCACCCAATCGTAGTATTCAATGAGGTTTGTTTTGCACGTTGGCCCTGGACTTCTTGTTCAGGATCACAGTGCATGCTTCCATAGTGTCCCTCAGGCCAGACTTTATGATGTCCCACTCTTGATTTGTGTCCATCTCGGCCCTAATTCTTTTATTTATTTATTTTTTTTATTTATGTTTTTGGTAACCAGGCAAGTGCACTGATCCAGTGGACCATTTTCAGTCATGACCTGGCCACAAGGTGGCGATGCATGAAAACAAGCAGTGGACACAATTAACATTTTGGTATACAGATGATACAAACACTCATGGAAAAGGAAAAAAACATTATTTACATATTGTATACAGGCATGGCAAAATAAGGATATAACAGAGTAAATACAGGCAGCAGTACAGAGAAAATTATAGATTAGCATTTGCACAAACTAGACAAGGTGCATCTTGAAAACAACAGACTTCAAGGTGCCTCCGCAATATCTCCTTCATCCTCCCAAAGTCCATCCATCTGAAGTCCACTACCTTTGTCACTGATGCCACTACCTCCTTGTTCATGCTAAGCCTGAACCACACTGAGAGGTGGTCACTCCTGGCTAGTGACTCCCTCACCTGTAGCTCCTCACCAGCTCCCTGTTCGATAATACTAGGTCCACTATGTTGTCCAGTCTTGTTGGTTTCTCGACCAGCTGCACCAGGCGGCTGTCCTGGAATGCATCCAAAAGTACCTGTTCCATGGTGCTAGAGGTAGCATGGGTTCTCCAGTCTACACCAGGTAGATTGGGGTCCCGACAATCACCACGCTCTTCTTGCTACACATCCATTGAATCTGATCCACCAGCTCCCTATCCAACTCCTCGCACTGCACTGGTGGTCTATATACCGCCTAGCTTCAGTTTCCTACCCCGCGGGTCCTGGAAATGCAGCTACAGTGCCTCGTCCTCCCACCTCCCTCCTCCCTGTGCACCTGATCCCATCCTTCATGTAAAATGCCACTCTTCCCCTTTTTTCACTTCCCTGTCCTTCCTATATACCTTGTAACGGGAATTGTCATATCCCAATCCTGGTGATGGCTGGCCCATTTCCATGATGGCCATAGCGTCCACCTTCCCTATGCTCAGGAGAGCCTGAAGTTCAGCTACTTTATTTCCCAGGCTCCTCGCATTTGGGAGACTACCCTCCACCCAGCTCCCTCCTTCCCTTGCCCTTTGTCCCCTTCATCTAACTTCACTCCCACAGCCCCCTCACTGCACACCCTTCTGTCTTGGGGATCAGCTCATGCAGCTCCCTATCTGATGGCATTGCACAGTAGCTGCGCTTTTCGCTACCCCCTGTGACCGGGTTTGTGGGTTAGGGCAACTCAGACAAAGGACACAATCTGAAGCTTTAAAACACACAAGGTTTGTGTGATATTTATTCACAACTCAGAATAAAATTAAAAAAACCTCAAGATCTAGGCTCTCCTCGAGCCCAGTACTTCCACCCCACCCCCGGTAGTACTGCCACAGGTAGAATACTGAAACTTTAGTATCCACTATTATCTGTGCATCCAACTGCCATACAACCTCTCTGTACAGCTTCCCATGCTAAACTAACTCAACTGAGCACAAGAGGTGCTTTTATACTGGCTGTCTAAGGCATCATAAGGTCAGCTGATCCACCCCTAATCTAATGCATCAAAATACCTGCTCTAATACAGACATTTGGGGATCAGCATGACACACATCTTATTATCATGTTTTGCATGGATAGCTTTAAGAAACTTGAGTTCTTTCAACAGAAAAACAGATATAAATCTACATGCTTAAGTGCTACTTAGTGGACCAAGCTCCTCCTCAAATACCATGTCATTTCCTGGAGGGGTTCCATAAATAAGCCTCCATTTGGGGCTGCTGGCTCCTAGGAGCTCATTCTATTGGAACAGAAAAATAAGCAATAGGTAGGGAATGAAACTTTCCCTCTATTTATTATGTTGTCGTGCTTGGAGGCGCAGTCACTGCTGGGTGAATGCAGGGCATGCACCAGTAGGTGCGTCCCTCATTCCCCAATCAGCCTGCATGCCAGCGCCACACCATGCATACATAATGTGACGAGCATATCTAAGGGAAGGTCCGCTGCAATGCGAGAAAAGCTCATCACATGCAGTGGACCTTCCTACGTGCTTCACCAGCTACAAACATTGCAGCACAGTGGCCGCTAAACTGCCGACTTCTGGGGTGCCCAATCCCCCGGTCAGCTTACCCTGCCCCTCATGTATGTGATGATGGGGGAGCCCACTCCCCATCAGCATAATGTGTCCTCCCTCCTCCTTTTTGCTTGCCGGGGTGCCCAATCCCCTCGGCTCATACCCCTCTGCTTTCGTTGTTTGCCGACAAAGTGCCCAATCCCTGTCGGCATCAAGTCTCCACTTTCACACTTTAATGTGCCGACAGAGGCCCACTCCCAGTCGGCATGATGTCCCCTCCTGTGCGGGGGTCCCAATCCCCTCAGCTAGTGTCTCCCTCCCCTATGTGCCGACGGGGTGCCCAGTTCCCGTTGGCTACTGTACCCCAAAAATAAACCTGTAAAAAAACCATCCGATGTTTTATTTTACACCTGTAAACAAGAACGGTCCCTCGTAGTCTCCCCCCCTCCTACCACCCGCATCCACCCACTGCGCACCCGCCTCCCACACCCCCTTCACCCCATACTTACCTCTAGAGCTCAGCGCAGCGAACCCGGTGGACCAGGAACACATCTGCCTCTTCAAAGCTGACCATGAACTGAGGAAATGCCAGTAAGCTGTATAATGGAATAAATAGGGTTTTCAACTTTCATGCATATCTCGGGCATTTTGGAATTTTTACCAAATTTTCAACATGGGGTTTTGGGACCCCTCCTCATAGAATTCTGTCACTGTTATGATGTTAATCTGTCCTGAAAGGTGATTTCACAGTCACTGCGTGGAATCACCTTTCAGGTTCAATGATCAAGGACAGTGGCAGTGTTCATGGTGGTCTCAAAAAAGCCTATGTTACAAATTTGATGGCAAATCAAATAAATAGCTGTTTGCAGCGTGTGTTGCTTGATTTGCTACATACGCTCATAACTTCCATAAATTCACAATATTTTCATGCCAGATTTTCAACATTATCATTTTTCTACACCTCCAGTGAACAGTATAGCTGTCATTTTTCATATCCTGGCTGAAATGTGTTTCGCCCTCTGGCACACAATAGCGTGGTCGCTGTGGGAAATTAGTGTTTGAGGCAGATTATGAAAATGACAGTGACACTGTTCATGAGCAGAGGTCCTAAAATGCCTATGTTGAAAATTTGGTGACGATACTCCATAAAATGACTGTGTTACAAGTGTGCGTTGTGTAGTTGCTACACACGCTTGTAGCTTCACGAATTCACAATATTTTCATGACAGATTTTCAACATTGTCATTTTTTTCACCTCCTTGTGAACAGTACAGCTGTCATTTTTCACATCCTGGCCGAAATGTGTTTCCGCACTTCCGGCGCACAATAGCACAGTCGCTGTGGGAAATCAGTGTTCAGGGCAGATTATGAAAATGACAGTGACACTGTTCATGAGCAGAGGCCCTAAAACGCCTATGTTGAAAATTTGGTGATGATACTCCATAAAATGTGTTATGAGCGTGCATTGTGCAGTTTGCATGCATGCTCGTAACACTGTGCATTTGTAATATTTTTACTCTGGAGTTTCACCAGTGGCATTTTCCACACCTCTTGATGAACAGTACAGCTGTCATTTTACATATCCTGTCGAAATGTGTTTCATGTCCAGCGCCAGAATAAGCGCGGTCGCTGTGAAAATCACTTTTTAGGACAGTATGAAAACGACAGTGACACTGTTCAGGAGCAGAGTGCTACAATGCCTATGTTGAAAATTTGGTGCTGAAAATCCATAAAATGACTGTTATAAAAGCGTGCATTGCGCATTCCACGCACTTGTAACTTCTCAAATTTAAATATTTACATGCCACATTTTCACCACTGCCATTTTTACACCTCCTTATGAACAGTACAGCTGTCATTTTCACATCCTGCCCCAAATGTGTTTCCACACTGCACTACAAAAGCCAATGCCAACGACAACATTCAGCATTGACAAATGCTTGTTTAAATATTTTTGTTCAAAGAAAAAATTAAGCAACAACAAACTTTCTTTCCTTCTAGGGTTTATTTTAGCCCCCAAAGAATTTTATGAGATTTTCATTCAGACTCCTCATTTTCTCTGATGGCTGCAATTTCAAGCCGTTGGGAAAACTTTCATTAGGCCCTTTTTCTTGAATGATTAATTGGTGTTTGTTTCTGATGGCTCTCAGAGCCATAGCAAGGACATTTATTTTCTATATCCTTTGTTATCCCTTATAGCGATAAACAAAAGCTATTCCATTGGCTTCCTCCAGCTGAATATCGTAGACGGGGCTTAAGGGACACTAGTTTCCTTAATTTTTCAAAACCGCTTCATGCAGTGAACTCAGTAGATACAGTAGAGCCCTTGTTGTATCTCGAGACATCCACTCGACTGAATTATGTTATTAATAGCTACAGGGATAGTTTCTTCCTGTAGCTGCGCTTCAGCCCACTGTGCTTAGTGCTTCCTTTATCTTCGTACCATGTGGTGAGTCAACAGACTGGAGCACCTCACAATTTCCTTTTGTGCTCTAGACTCAGGATACACCTCACGATACCATAACTTAGTTTCTAAAAAGAGCTAACACATGTCCACATAGGGGTCCTGTTATACAGTGAAAAATAGACTATATTAATGTTTAACTATACAACGTGTGTCTTTTTCTCTATGCCGACACAGCATGTATCTGCTACCATGAGCACAGGCAAAAGGCAGGGAAGAAAATGAATATTACACAGGGGGCAGGATAGTATACAGACATACTGCAGTAGGTGGCCTATCCACTACAGCAGAAAAGGGGAAATAGATTCAGAATAGTGTATAAGAAACTACTGCAGCAGACTGTTAAATGGAGGAAGAGTTTGGTACCCTCTTTGCCTGTAAATGGAGGGGTCTTTCTACCACATACACCCTTCCTAGTTTAAAATCCCTTGGAAGCTATGTAGATCCCCCAGTCTCTGCTTCAAGGTCTGCTGTCCAGCTTTACTCAAGTGCAACCTATCATCTGCATATAATTTGCTGTTGTCCCATATGGTCCCCAGCCCCTACTAGCCCATATCCTTGTAAGCGACACCTCCACCAGCCAAAATTAAACTCCACAATCCTGTCCTTCCTCTACCTGCTCACCCTGGGTACCTGAAGCACCTCTGAGAAGGCCACCGAGCACCCGGCCTCCTTGCACAGTTTCCCTAATTCTTCAAATCTCTCCCTAACCACCTCCACCTGACACTCCACCAGGTCATTAGTGCCTATGTGCACCACCACATGAGGTATTTCCCTTCCCCTCCTGACACATCTCAGTAGAGCCTGCCCTGCCCTTCCTGCAGTTAGGCCTGGTCCGGATTCCACCCATATCCAACTGTGTCATTCACCCCTTCCTCCCCATCTGATCTCTTTCAGTATAGAGTCCCCTAACACCACTACTCCCCCCTCCTCCCCCCCCCCACTGCCTGTATACGTGTGCATCCCCTTTTGCCCCCTTAGGTGTTAGCCCTTTCCTGCCCAGCAACCGTGGTCTTCCCCTGCACCTCCCCATCTATCAGCTTGCCCCTTGCCTACCACCCCTCCCCCAATATTCGACATGCCATCTCTTATCCCCCTGCCTTATTTGCCCTCCAACTCTCTTATGGCTGCCCTCATTGCCCCCCTGCCTGTCTCCCCACTCCCTTCCCAAACATTCGAGCCTACTCCTCCCCATCATAAGACCTGTCCCTAGCAGTCTCACTACCTTGGCATTCGCCTGCCCCACTCGTGGTAGTATCATCCTCCCTCGGCTAATGACATTAGGACCCTGTGGCTTAACCTATCTCCCTCCTGCCAGCATCCTCGTTTCTCATGCCCTGTAATGGTCTGGGGCCCACATTACGTCTCAGACTCCAAGTTACCCTCCTCTACCTCCAGTCGCATTAGACTCTAACTCCTGTGTGCCCAAGGTAGCGCCCCCCCATTCTTGTTTCACCTATCCCTTCCCTTAACCTTCTTATCTCCCTCGACAACCAGATGCCCTCTGCCTGCAGTGTTTTCAGCCTTTGGCAAATGGGACAATCCCACAGACTCCACAACGTACCCATCCATACTGCTGCCCCACAGCCACTGCAGCCCAACAGCCTATCACCCCTGGGTCCCCTGTTAGCCCCCTGCCTCTTGCACCACTTCCCCTTCCCTTGGTACCAACCCCCCCACAACCAGTTATGCCTACCTAAGTTCCCTATACCTCTCGACAGTTGCATCACCCCACCCCCATCTCTCCATCCTGCCCCAGCATTCCCACTATACTGCAGTAACAGTCATGCTCCCTCAGACCTCTCTGAGTGCTCTTATCTGGTGCTGCAGTTAATCAATTATCCTCAAAACTTCACCCCCTCAAGGAACAGCCCCACAACCTACCACTATCATCAAGCGTTTACCTCTTAAGGAGTGGTCCCAACCACAAGAAGTACCCTCAAGACTTAATCCCCTCAATTATTATCTCCAACACATCTCGTGTTACCAAGCCTCTCAGATTTACACCCCACCCAGCATAAGTAAACAAGGCCTAGGGCAGCGCAGCAAGATATTACCCCCAACTATCCCTTCCTCATGGAGTAGTCTTCACATAATAAAGGACCAAGAAAGGATATTTACAAAAGTAGCGCAAGAAACAACTACAGTATATCGCACATTTCCTTTCTGTGCCATGGATTTACACTTGCCCCATGACATAATATTCTATAATTGTTTAAAATCTGTTTTCTAAATCCATTTTAGTGAACACTATGGGGCAAAGTGACAGCATTGGCAACCATTAATGAATAAGGAGCACAACATTTTTCCTTTAGGAACTGCACTAACAGGGTCACTGTTCACACTTGTTAGGACTTTGTTTTTTAAACTGTTTTTACAAAACCGCAGTACCCAATATATTAATAATTTGACTCCGTGTCCCTGTTGCATTATCCCCCCCTTTTTATTGGGTTCTGTGGACTCTGTTAGTGCAGTTCTTAAAGGAGAACTTTTGCACTCGTGTTAGTTTATAATAGCCAATACAGTCACCTTGGCCCTTAGTGAAGTTCACTGAAATGGATTTAGAAAATATTTGTTAAAGAATTATAGAACATTCTGTCATGGGACAAGCGTACATGAATGGCACGGAATGAAATGTGTGATATAGTTATGTCTTGTGCTACTTCAGCAAATATCTGGTGGTTAACATCGGTACAGACATAAATTGCATTGTGTAACTGGGGTTGCTTAAATTCCAGGATTATAATTCTATGAAGTGAGAAGTTTTTTTTTTTTTGTAAAACACATGAGCATACCAGTTCCCCTCTAACCTCTGTGACCTCCCACTGTGCGGTCATGAATAATACAGCTCAAATTAACACATAGCCTTACAACCTGTAGTAGTAGGGAACAGAGAGAACATGTAAAAAGAAAAAGTAAAACATGATTAATCATATTCGCTGCCCAACCTATCTAGTCCATTGGAATTGCTTATGTGCTCGTAATTGTTGATGTAATTAAATTACAGTTCAGCAAAGAAATAACATTAGTAACTGGCCCAGTGGTGTACAGGTCTGAGGCAGTAGACACTTACCTCTTGTCACACCAGCAACCCTGGTTCAGGAGCAGAGCCTGGGGTGCTGGGGTTGGCAGGGGAGGGAAATGATTGCGCATCTGCTGGACTGCTCTCCTTTCCTAGGGAGGACTGTCTCTCCCCTGAATGACCGCCAGCAGGTGGAGGTGTGGTGGTAATGCAGGTCTGAGGATGGAAGGGAAAGGAGGGAACTCGCGGGACTCCATGGGCGTGAGCATGCCTCCACGTACGCACGTCTGGCTTGCATGCCCCAGTGCAGGAATAGGGACAGAAAATGGAGAACTGGAAGCAGAAGCTTGCCCCATGATACTCCTACCATGCTTCCATCCTCTGGTGTCCTCAGGTCCCGAGCCAATCTGGATTGCTGCACCGGGGGGCGGGGGGGAGAATGACCCTTCCTCCTGTACATATTTAAAAAGGTAAAAAACAGGTTGGAATGTGCAAATCAATCACATAATGAAAATCTCATCCCTTCATAATACCACTAGTTTGTGAAGGGAGGATACAATCTGGATGGAGGAACTAGAGTCTCATGGATGTAAGCTTTTGGTTTATGTCCAAATGCTTGTGCTGCTCTAAAAACACATATAGTATATGTTTGTTATGATACTGTCTTTCTTACATATTTTTCACTACCATCAATAATATCATTTTGCAGCCATATTGACTCTGGCTAAAGTTTGTTTTTTCTGTAGATGTCATTTTCTTCCTATACTTACTATAGGATTTTGTTTTTTGCTTCCATCTACAGCCTACACAGAATGGAATTTTTTCCCCAAACTTTCAAGGTACATGTATGATGTCCTAAGATAGTGCCTTTGAAATGTTTCACGAAAAAACATAACACGCGTCCAGAGTTATAAGGCTTTAAAGTTTTGTGTTTTTTCTGTTCTGAGCATGCTCAGTAGGGTTCTTGGGATAACGTCTTGATATAACAGCAAAATTTCTTTGTCGCAAGACCGTTTTTGGTTTCTTACCACTTGCTTCTCACAGTACAAAACAATTTTTTGTGCCATGAGAGCCACCATATTGTTTCTTTTCTCCTCAAACTAATAAGCATGGAAAATATATAAAAATGCGTCATTTAAAAAACACCTGAACGGACCTGTTTAACTAGATTCTGATCGTTTTTTTAAATAATGGAAGAAACATCTTTTCTGGGCACCCCAAAATCCTGGGTGCCCAGCTTAGTGAGAGGAGCTGTTGACACACATTCTCTGTATGAGAACAGCAGCACTTTCCTGAGTTCTGCAGCCACAGATGGAACTCATGCTGTGAGCGCTGCTCTGAGAGCAGTGAGACACCATTTTCCTGGTGTCTAGTGGTGCCCCCCCCTCCCATCACCATCCCCTTATGTATGTAATGTTTCCCTGGTGTCTAATGGCACCCCCCTCCCATCATCATCCCCTTATGTATGTAATGTTTCCCTGGTGTCTAATGGCACCCCCTCCTCCAATCACCATCCCCTTATGTATGTTATGTTTCCAAGGTGACTAATGGCAACCCCCACACCCTCTGATCGCCATCCCCTTATGTATATTATATTTTCCTGGTGTCTACTGGCACCCCCACCCTCTCATTGCCTTCCCTTTACATATATTATGTTTCTCTCATGTCTAGTGGTATCCCCACCCTCTGATCATCATCACCTTATGTATATCATGTTTCCTAGGGTGTCTACTGGCACCCACCTTCCAATCATTGTCCCTTTATGTATATTATGTTTCCTTGGTTTCTAGTGGCACACACCTCCAATCACTGTCCCTTATCTATATTATGTTTCCCTGGTGTCTACTGGCACCCCCACCCTCTGATCGCCATCCCTTTATGTATATATTATGTTTTCTTGGTGTCTAGTGGCACCCTTCTTCAATTACCATCCCTTATGTATATTATGTTTCCTAGGGTCTACTAGCACCTTCACCCTCTGATCGCCATTCCCCTTATGTATATTACAGGGTTTTAAATAATTGATTAGCAGTTTTTTTCTTGGGACTATACAAACTGTACAGAAAGTATTTATATATATAGTCTAGAAGTGCTGTGTTTGTTAAACACAGTGAGGCAAGAGCCCCTTGGCCACACCTTCACAAGGACATTAACCAAATTGAGGCAGTCCAGAGAAGGGCAACCAAAATGGTGCAGGGACTGCATCAGAAGACATATGAGGACAGATTAACGGAGCTCAATATGTATACCCTTGAGCAAAGGAGGGAGAGAGGTGATATGATCGAGACATTTAAACACCTTAAGGGCATAAACAAGGTGAAAGAGTCTAACATGTTTAAATATAAGAAAAATAGCAGGACAAGAGGACACAGCATGAGATTAGAGGAGGCCGATTAAGGGGAATGTGAGGAATTCTTTTTCACAGAAAGGGTGGTAGATGCATGGAATGGCTTACCACAAAAAGTGGTGGCTATGAATACAGTGCAGGGCTTCAAACAGGCATGGGATAGGCATAAGGGAGCAATACAAATGACTATGAATAGATAGGTCACTGACAGAGCAAAGGCCGATGGCACATTTATAAGGTAGAAAAAGAAATGGGCAGACTGGATGGGCCTTGCGGTCCTTATCTGCCGTCAACTTCTATGTTTCTATGCATTTTCATAAAGATTTAGCACTTTTATGAGCAAAACGCTAATCAATTTTTAGAGTTAAATAAATCCCTGTATTATGTTTCTCTGGTGTCTAGTGGCAAACCCCACCCTCCAGTAGCCATCTCCTTATGTATATTAGGTTTCCCTGGTGTGTAGTGGCACCCTCCAATCATCCTTTTATGTTTATCATGTTTTCCTGGTTTCTAGTGGCAACCCCCACCCTCCAATCGCTGTCTCCTTTTATATATTATGTTTCCCTGGTTTCTAGTGGCACCCCCCAACCTCCAATCACTGTCACCTTATGTATATTATGTTTCCCTGGTGTTTAGTGCCACTCCTCACCCTTCGATCATCATCCCTTTACGTATATCATGTTTTCCTGGTGTCTAGTGGCACCCCGCCACCATCCAATCACCATCCCCACATTACAAATGTCAGCTATAATAAAGAAAACTGTACCAGAATGTTATTTTTTTAACCTGAAAAAGAAATTGTCCACCGCGATCTGACCCCACCACCCCTGACGCCACACTCAGCACTCACAGTCACACACAACAACTGCACTACAACCCCCTCCCAACACACACCCTCAGTCACCTGAACAGGTCCCAGGGTGAAGAGCCACTCTCTGACTGAAGACACATATTGCTGCTAGAACCACCGACTACAATATGAGAAACTAAGGCAAGTGCGGTTCAATGAATTTAAATGGGTTTTGAATTCTAATGCATAACTTTTTTTTTTGATATTTCACCCCAAATTTTCAACATGGCCTTTTGGGAGCCCACCTCATGACCAAGAGGCCCAAATTGTGATTTTTCGGTTATTTGGTGATATCACCTTTCAGACGGGAACTGAAAATTTTCACTGCCATTTTTCATGAGGTGGAGTCAAAAGAAGGCTATGTTGAGAATCTGGGCCCCCATATTCAAAGGAGACACATGGTGCAACCCGGTGGCACAGGGTAATGTGCCGCACAACCCCAACAATGCACAGCAGCACAATATTCAGATGGGCAGGATGCACCAGCCACAAGGGAATGGGCCAGGGTGTAGCAGGAATGTTTGCCATGTGAGTGGAGGGGGCATTCCCGTGAATATGCCATGCGAATGCACCCCTCGCTGCCCAGAAACGTGTGGCACAAAGATCCACTGCAGAAAGCAGGCCTAAATCAGCCAGTCACCCACAGGCGGGCCACGGCATTACAGATAGGTGCACAGCAGCCTGCTGGGCCCAGCATTCAAGTGGCAACCCCCTCCCAACCTCAATAGTAAATAAAAATTGCATCCCCAGAGTTCCCTGGTAGTCTAGTGGCACCCCTTCCATCCCTGATTGTAAATAACAATTGTATCCCCAAAGACCCCTGGTAGTCAAGTGGCCCCCCTCCCATCCCCAATCTTAAATAAATAATGTAACCCCATATTTTCCTGGTAGGCCAGTGGCCCCCCTCCCAGCCACAGTCATAACAGAATAAGTAATCCCAAACATCCCTGGTAGTCCAGTGGGCCCCCTCACCCACTGAGGAACCCACACCCCACCCTGCTCCCCCCATCCCAGCATGGCCAATGCAGCCAGCAGGCAGCAAACCCCACCCACACACATCCATGGCTGCCCACTGATTGGGCTGTCACAGAATGCCAGCCTATAGTATGCACTACAATACCATTGGTCGACACCATCGACCAATGTGCTTGCAGTGTGTACTGTAAGCTTTCATTCACAAGGGCAACCTGGTTGAAAACCCCAAGGAAGACCCCACACCTGATTCACCAAGACTCAGGACAGCCAAAACCATACTGATTTTTCCTTTTTGCTGCTTGAGAGGTGGGGGCAGGGAATTAGGGTTGGAAGGTTCCATGTCACCACAGTTACAGGAAATTTGTCGACCATCACTACAGCGATGGCACAGTGCCGACAATTGGCATTGTGCCGTCTCTGTATAAAAGTTTTTTTTTTGCTCTTCCCCCACACTCCCCACACTATAGATTACCAACTCTGAGTTGGAGTTGGTTCGGGGAGAGGACGAACTCCCCAGAGACAGCAGCATCAGGAAACCAGCGGACCATCACAGCGAACAGCCAATTCTGTCGCTTTGATGGTCTTCGCATTTTTTCCATTGCTGCAGCGATGGCATACGGAGTTAGAAACCCTAATGCCACATTTTCCTGTTTTTGTGAAATTAAGTTACCCTAACTGGTACATTAAAAGTTTTTTTTGCAAAGAATACATAAATACATGTGTTATTTAATGGGCTAGTTAAAATTATGCAATTTATCTTCATGTTTGGGGGGGGCAGGATCATAACACACAAGAGACAGCCTTGTGTTAAATATGAAATTCCATCAAACTTCCAAGTTAGGATAAATTGCACAGCCCCCTGACAAAGCCATACAAGCAAAGCACTGGGGTATGCTCCCTAAGCTTGATTGTTAATGTGACTGTTTCTTCACATTTGCATCTGTAATTTTTAACTATTTGGGCATTTAAATAAAGTTCTGATACACATTGCCATTGTCATTGCTTTAAGGGACTCATTTACTACCAGGAGTGCAGTGGACTTTGGACTGTGTTTACTGTTAGATACCTGTTACTCAACTCCCAGGATGAAAAAATCTATGCTAGTATGGATGTGAACACAGAGGAAAAAGGCAGCGGAGGCAGCAGTGGGTCGGAAATTGGTGCAGGTGGACTATCATAAGAAGGCCAAATGGGTACAAAAAGGCAAGAAGCCAGCAGAGAGAATCCATGAACTAGTAAAGTTAGGATGGCAAATGCATATGGGGTTGGAAATTGAGTGCAGGGGGATTAGTAAGGGGTGCAGGGGACAACAGGGCAAGGGCAGAGTAAGGGAGGAGATGATGCGGCAATGGTGAATCCAGAGGAACGAACAGGAGCAGGTTAAGGTGGAGGCAAGGATACTAAGCTAAATTTATCCAAAGAGGTTGCTCAAAAATCATTGGTCCATCCAATCTACCCACAAAATCCTAACAAACCTGAGACCTATTCTGCATACAGTGTTCTAAGCAACACCATCCACCCCATGATCCCCACCCTGCTGCTGCCACCCTGAACAACCACTAAGCCTTTCACTCTGTAGAAGCCATGTTTTGAACTATTAATGGTTTGAGCACCCACCACATCAACTGGCAGACTCATCCATGGCTACACAATCCACTCTGTCAAATAAAACCTTCTCACATCCCTCTTGAATCTCTCTCCTATTAGTTTCCACTCGTGCCCCCCTTGTTCTTGATCTGCTACTGATTCTAATTTGTTCCCCGCCATTTACATTTTCATTTCTTTCAGGAACTCAAAGGCCTCTATTACATCACCTCTCTCACATCTTGCCTCCAGCGAGTACATTACATGGTCAGTTCCTTGCGCTGATAGTCATAAGATCTGCCCTACTGACCATGAATCATTTTGGTCACTTTATGTTTCACTGCCTCCAGCCTGTCCTTATCTTTCCTCAGGCGATGACCACAGAACTGTGCACAGTACTCCAGGTGGGGCCTCACCAGTGTTCTATAGAGAAGTAGTATTACCTCATTCCTTCTGCTGCCAGTAACCCTTTGTATACTCCCCAGCAGCATGTTCGTCATACTGTAGGCCTTATAACACTGGCTTGATTGTATTAAGGCATCACTGATAATGACCACTATGTCTCTTTCCTCAGAGGTGGTGCTCAGATACCCCCCCCCCCCAATCTCATGGGATTCTGCTCCCTATCCCCATGTATATGATAGTTGGAAAGTATTAAATGCCACAGAACATGAAAGGTACACTTATTATTCTGATAAAATAGGCCTGAAAATCCTTATATATTTTATTGGCTAAAACCAGTCAGCTGACTATGAATTAATGCAGCACAATGGAATGTCATTCTTGTATTTAGCATCATAACAAAACAATGTTCTAGCCAGCATTCTAAAAAAATGCATTTGGCAGCCACATATTTTCTCTTATTCACTGAGAGAGCTCAGTCGGGCTGCCAGCTGTGGAGGTGAGTGGAGAGGTTGTCCTGGTGGCCTGCTCGGGGTGGGGGTGGGGGGTGGGCTGGGGTGGGGCACTCCTGATGGGGTGGGGTGGGGTCGACTAAACACCAGGGATTTCATTTCAAATATATATTTTTACATTGTGATTGAATGGCCGGCGATCGGTGTGTGTGTGTGTGGAGTTGGGGGGTGGGGGGGAGACCACTAGACACCAGGAATGTAACTCGATTATTAAAAAAAAACACTGTGGCTGGCAATCATCACCGGGGGCACTAGACACCAGGTAAAAGGTTTTAAAATATATATATTTACATTGTGGCTGGCAATCAGCATGTGGGGCCACTAAACATTAGGGGGAATATATATATATATATAATCAAAGAATCATAAAATGCTGTTGGCAGAAAAGGACACCAGTGGCCCATTGAGTCTGCCCTCCCCATCCTCTTATTTATATTCCCATCCCTCCCTGACCTACCCCCCTCTTTTCTCCGGCTAATCCCTTAAATCTGTCCCATGCCCTCTTGAATCCCCCCACTGTTTTGAGCTCCCACTACCTCCTCCAGCAGTCTGTTCCAGGACTCTACCACCCTTTTGGTGAAGTAATGTGCCCTTAAACTACCCCTGACTCTTCCCCCCTCTAATCTCAGACTGTGGCTCCTAGTTCTATCCGTGCATTTCCCCTTGAATAGGCTCCCTTCTTCTGTCCTGTTTATCCCTTTCACATACTTGAATGTTTCAATCACGTCTCCCCTCTCCCTTCTGGTCTCCAGTGAGCACATGTCCAGCTCCCTCAGCCTCTCCTCATAGGACAGCCTATGCATGTCCTTCACCATCTTTGTTGCCCTCCTCTGAACCCTCTCCACCACATCACTATCCTTACGCAGGTGTGGCCTCCAGAACTGGTCCCCATACCCTAAATGCGGCCTCACCATGGACTTGTAAAGTGGTACGAGTACCTCCCTCTTGCTGCTCATTATACCCCACCCTATGCATGCCAGCATTCCATGTGCCCTGCCTACTGCTTTCCTGCACTGGTTCCCCACCTTGAGATCATCTGAAATTATAATCCCCAGGTCCCTCTCCTGCCTTGACTTTTTTATTTCCTCTACTCCTAGCATGTACTTGGCCTGCAGGTTGTTGTGCCTCATGTGCATCACTGAACACTTCTTGGCATTAAAACTCAGTCGTCATACATCTGACCACTCTTCTAACTTCTTCAGGTCTCCTCTCATTGCCTCCACCCTCCCCCCATGGTGTCTACCCCATTGCAAATCCTTGAATCATCCGCAAACAGGTACACCTTCCCTCCACTCCCTCAGCTATGTCTGCAATAAATATATTGAACAGCAAGGGCCCCAGCACCGACCCCTGGGGCACCCCACTCGTCACCACCCCTTCACTAGAGTACACCCCATTTACTACCACCCACTGGCTTCTGTCCCTCATCCAATTTTCTACCCACTTTATTTTCAGCTCCACCCCCATGCTCTCCAGCTTACTGACCACCCTTCTATGGGAACAGAGTCAAAGGCTTTCCTGAAATCCAGGTAGACCATATCTACTGCCCCTCCCTGATCCACCACTCTTGTTAACAAGTCAAAAAAATTCTATGAGGTTAGTCTGGCAAGACCTCCTTGAAGTGAAGCTATGCTGTTTATCACCCTGCAGTCCCTCTTCCTCTAGGTAACTGACCACCCCCTCTTCTTGACCAGTGCCTCCATCACTTTACCCACTACCGAGGTGAGGCTGACCAGGCAATAGTTCCCTGCCTCCTCCCTGCTGCCACCTTAATGGAGTGGTACCACATCTGCCCACCTCCAATCCCTAGGTACCTGCCTGGTGTCCAGGGACAAGTTGAACAACCTTTCCAGCAGTGCTGCCAGTTCCTCTCTCAACTCCTGGAGCACCCAAGAATGTAGGGCATTCAGTCCCTTGGCCTTATCCACCTGTAACTTCCCTAGCTCATCTCTTACCCTGGCCCCTGTGAATGGGCTCGTGTCAACACTTGCACCCTCCCTTCCCCGCTTCCTTAACTTTGGTCCACTTCCTTCCCCTTCTGCCATGAAGACCAAACAGAAAAATTTATTCGTACTTCCGCCTTCTCAGAGTCTTCCTTCACCTGTATACCCCTATCCCCCTTAAGCCTAACTATTCCTTATCTGGCCTTCCTTCTCTCTCCTACATACCTAAAAAAGGTTGTGTCCCCCTTTTGGTCTGACTAGCTATCCTCTCTTCTGTCTCCGCCTTAGCCATGCTTATCATCTGCCCTGCCATCCTCCTTTTCCCACTGTAGGACTCCCTGTCCTCTTCCCTCTGGGTCCTCTTATGTAACCCCCAGGTGGCGCTATCCCAAGGGCTACTACCCCTGCCTGCTGGACTACCAACAGATTGAGGGGCCTAGATTCTATGGCGGGTGCCTCCATCAAGAAGTCAGGGTTTGTGATGATAGGTCTAGTTTGGTCACAGCCCTCTGGGACACTGAGACCCCCTTCTAATCCCTCTAATGACCCACACAATGTATAGGAATTACCGTACCAATGCCCCACATGTACACGCAGTTCAATCATAAGGTACCACTTACCCTCGAGACTGATTCTGAAGTTCGTCTCTGAGGACCCCCAGTAAAATAAGGTTAATCAACATACACAAACCAATGCAATGCCTACTATGTAGGTACTGACACTCCAGACAGTTTAAGGTCAACAACATCAAATCTGGTTTATTTAAGGGGAATGAAACATGGGAGGGGGAGATCAAGGTGATTGGCAGGATTAAATCACAGTACTGTGCACTCATATAGGGTCTTAAAAGTCACACTCTGGGTACTCAGGTTGGGGGGCTAGCCAGGTCCGTTGCCCAGGGTTGGCTGGCAGGTGCAGATGGATAGGGCTCTGTAGAAAAAGATATGCACAACACCCAATTGAAATCCGGAGCCAGACGGCTCAGTCCTTGAAGAAATGAAACAAAGAAAATTAGATGACACACTGGTGATTGTTAACAGGTCGCCGGGTAACGCCCTGATACGTACTCACACTACCCCAAGTTGAAAATCTGATGCAGATGGTTGTTCTGGATTGCCAGACAAACAAGGCATGGAGATGAGATTCTACTGGCCAGGCCCAACTGCTTTGACTAGCAAACGGATTTAGTCCAATTAAATTTGGTTCGGCTTTCAGCTTACACATACAGTGAAAAAGAATTGGAATAGCTATCCCTCACAAGCATTCAACACATTTATATGTAAAGGAAATTACTATACCAGGCAGCTGCTCCTAGGTCCCAATCGCACTTACTGCAAATACCCGGGAGTTCACACAGCAGCTTCAGTTCCTGAAAGACCGAGCGCGATTTAGCAATTTCTCCAGTCTTCTACAGGGTGAGCCTGGTTTCAACTTTTCAGCCTTCCTTCCTTTCAGTCACCTCGGATTCAGTTAGATTCAATCTAGAGACAGCAACAGACTGACTTCAGGCCTCTCACGTGCTTCCCGCGTGAAACTGTACACCGTAGAAGCACAGAGCTCCTTCTCTCCTTACGGTAACAATTGATCTGACCTCCCAGTCGCAAGGCAGAGCATTCCCTTCGGGTGCCACCCGGTCCAGTTGGTGGATTCAGCTGTCAATTATTCCAAAGCTCTCTCAGTTGGTGCAAAAAAAGGCACCAAGGTCCAAAACTACACTTCCCAGAATTACTAGCTTTACATTCACATTGTAAGCCGGCTCCCAGGACAGTCCGAATTCTGGTTGGTCCAAACAGTCTCCATTTTATAGCTCCCATTATCCCATTGGCCCAGCACAGCAGTTTGGGTCCGAAATGGAGGGGCAACACACACAAAGTCCCATCTGCAATAAAGGCAGGTTAGACAAACTACAATATTACTAAGGCTTTAACTGATTACAGGCTAACAGTTATATCTTCCAGATAGGCTCCATTTGTGCCTTCAGCGACCTCAAAAAGAAGCGATTACTCCACAGTTCAGGCAGGATTCGAGTAGGGAAACACCAGCCCCGCGAGAAAAGCATTAGTTATGTCTGCAAGCAGACCACTCTTAAAGAGACAGTATGTAGAGGCTCTACTAGCACTCACAGTGCCATCGTAATGGCTTAAACGCCAAACGCCAGCAGGCAGGGGAACACTTAAGCAAGCTCATAGGAGGCTTTTAGAACCCACATTTGTAGGGGGGTTACACTTATATTTAGTGAAATCCCTTCTTTTATCCCCAGTTGCCCTCCCCACCTCCCGGGTGAACCATAATGACCTCCTCCTCCTCCTTTTATTCTTCGTGAACTCCTGATGCAGATTTCTGTGGCCTTTAGCAGCCCCTCCTTGACTGACCTCCATAACTCCTCCATGTCCTCCAGTTGCCCCTTATCCTCTATTTCCTCCCTGAATGTCACTCTCATTTTGTCAAAATCCACCCTCCTGAAGTCCATAACCTTAGTGCTTGATTGCCACTTTTCCTTCCTCATCCTCACCTTGAACCTCACCGTGTTGTGGTCACTTGTGCCTAGGTTATCCCCCACCACCACTTCCTCCACCCTTTCCCATCGGTGAGGACCACATCTAATACAGTATATTACCACCCTTTGTGGGTTCCCTGACCAGTTGCTGCAGAAAAGCTCCTTGGAGGAACTCTAGGATTTCCTTGCTTCTGGCTGAACCTGCTGATGGGATATCCCAGTCAATATCCAGGAGGCTGAGGTCCCCAACTAGCAGAAGTTCCCCCTTAACTGCCATCCTCTGGACATCCTGCAACATCAGTCTGTCTACCACTTTACTCTGAGCCAGAGACCTGTAGAACAGTCCCATTCTCAAGGATTCTCCAGACCTTTTGTCCAGCATGACCCAAAGGACCTCCATTTCCTCATGGTTCCCCTGCCCACCCCATTACTCTGATGTCCTCCCTGACATACAGCACAATGCCTCCCCCTTTCTTCCTGATCTATCCTTCCTGAAGATTCTGTATCCTGGGATACCCATTTCCCAAGTGTGGTGCTCTGACCACTAGATCTTGGTTATGGTCATGATGTCTATTGCCTCGTCTGCTATTATGGCTTCTAACTCTGCCATTTTATTTCCTAAGCTTCTGGCGTTTGCGTACAGGCCTTTCCACCAGATGCCCCCATCCTCCTTGCCAGTTCCCTCTTCCCTTACTCTGACTGCTGATACCCTGCCTGACATGCTCATCCCCTTGTCCTTACTACTGCCCCAACCCCTCCTGCGGGGGAGTGCTAACTAGGCTGTCCTTGCTTCCTGTGCCCTCCCATCTGCCTAGCCTCATACTCCCCCCACCAGCAGTTCAAGCTACCACTCAAAACTCTGTCTATGCACCCTTGTAGACCCCTCTCAGCACTCTAGCACCTCTCTCACTGAGGTGAAGCCTGTCCTTCCAGTACAGGTCCTCATCTGCTCATGTGTTCTCCCAATCCCCTATGTAGGTGAACCCCTCCTACTCGTACCATTCCCTCAGCCAGGTATTGCATTCCTTAATCCTTTGTTTCTGGACAGAACTGGCACAGGGGACTGGCACGACCTCTGAGAATGTCAACAATCTCACCTTCTCTCTACAGCCTTTCACCAGTGCTTTGAACCTCCTCTGTACCTCCTCTACCTCATTTCCGGCCAAATCATTGGTCCCCAAATGGATGACAAGGTGTGGTTTACCCCCCACCACCTTTGCCCCTTCCCTAATTTACTGCACCACCCTCCCAGCTTCCATCTCAGGTTCGCAGAACAATGATCTACCTCTATAGTTTACCCCCTTTCTAAGCCAGTGGATCCCCTTGATTATCAAGTCCCCCAAATACCATAACCTTCTCCTCTTCCCCTGTTCCTTGAGATGAGCCTGATTCCTTTCCTGGCAAACTCTTCCTCTCCCTTGTTGCTCCTCTCCCCATGACCCCATTTGCCACAGGACTTTTTCCCCCACCCTTCGCATCTCTACTTGTGCTTCCCTTGGCCAGTGAAATTTTACCCCCCAGACTTGCCCAGAATTTTTATTTATTCCTCTCCCGCAAGCTAGCTGTGCTCTCCTTACCCTGCTGCCTGCCCCCCACTTCTCTATCCTCCCCCCATCTCCCAATGGCCCATCCCATGTCAGATTTACCCTTCCTCATCCTTCCCTTTCCTCCCACTCTGTTCCTGGTCACCTGGACCCACTTGCCCCCCATCTTCCCTGTATTTTCTCCTTCTTTCCATCACCTTCTCCCCCTTCCAGGTATCTCCCATCAAGATGCATTGTTCTCCTCCAGTGTTCATGCCTGATGTGGTGGTCCCCCCATGTGCCTCCCCCGCATCCCCCCTTTACAGGTATTTCTTCCCCCTCGCTGCTCCCACTCATCCCCCTTGCATTCCCCTGGCCCCTCCAGTGGGCTTAGCCCTGCGTTCAACTCTTCCACCCTTCTCTTGCTCTAAAGCCCAACTCCCACCGTGCTTGCCTCCTGCCTTGGGCCCCCCTCCCCATGCCTCCTCCATTCTCCTTCCCTTCTCCTATCTGACCCTTGCACCATCTGCCCACCTGTTCCTTCCCCTTCCCTTGCCTGCCTGTTCCCCAGCCCTGATAGAGGACCAAACCTGTTTGATACCATAATCCGACCTTCCTCTACTGCCCTCCCACCCTTTGGTGCCCAGAAACCATCAGCTCCCCTTGGTCCAGTCCCCTGAAACCCACTCACCTCCCTCCTCACTCCTTGCCAATCCCAAACTTCCCCAGACCCTGTCCTGCCTCCCTTGTCACCACATCTCTCTCTCTCTCTCTCTTGCCTGCCCAACCCCCCCTCGTTACCTTCAGCTCTTCCACTATCCCTGTTGCCCTCAGGATCGTAGGCAGCAATCCCTCCTCACTTGCCACCCCAGCCTCTTATGCACTACATCCCTCCTTAGATTGACTATTTTATAAGCCATTTGCACTAATCTCATGCATGTGGTTCTGTATATCCCCCCACTCTCCACAGTGTATCCATAAGTACTGCTGCCCCACATCCATTACACCCCACTATTCTCCCCAGCCATCTCTATTCCCTGTCTACCCCCATCTCTCTTCTGAAAGACCCAATCTCCCGCCCTCTCTATCCCTGTGGATGACACATGCTTGCCCACACCTCCTTATCCCTCCCCTCTATCCCCCTGTGATCTTCCACACTCAGACTCCCCAATTTAAATTCTCATTAAATACCTTAACTAACCACTAGCAGAGCCACCTTCCTACTGGTAACTAAACCAATTTCTTTATGCTGTTTCCTCCAGCAGATGAAAGGAAATGACTGCCCCCTCTAACATATGCTCCTTTCAGTCAGGTAGTGACAGATCACTGCTCTTCACCAGACTGTGCTTCCCCTTTAAAAAATTTTGTTGGCCAAGTTTATAGTCACCAAGCTCCTCTTTCCCAGCTTTTTGCCCAACCCCTTCAGGTTTATGGGTATTTAATAAGGCCAGTGGATGGGGTGGGTTTGGGGGGCTTTTCAAGAATCAACAGCAGGCTTTGGTTGTTTTGCAGCTGGGCTTTTAAAGCCCTGCTGCACATTCAGATTTTGGCACGTCCCCTCTGATTGGCTCCAGTGGCTGGAGCCCTTCTCTGCCGCACTGCCCGCTCTGACCCTCATGTGGCTGGAGCCTTCCCTCTGTCGCCGATGCGACTCTCCTGTTCAGCACCTGCCGAAATCTCTCCATTGTTGGTCCCCTCACTCTGCCGCTGATGCAGCTCTCCTTTGCGGCACCCACCACCGCAAGAATCCAACAGCAGGCTTTGGTTATATATATATAGATATATATAGTTACATTGGGGCCTGCGTTTGGCAGGGGATTTAGCATATATATTTTTACATTGGGGCCAGCAATCAGCAGAGGGGACCACTACATCTATATTTCTGGCCAGTGATTGGCAGGGGGGCAACACTAACCACCAGCTATTTGAGGGATTTGTAGGAATGTGTAACATACTTGCTTGGGGGGGGGTTAAAAGCAATTTACACTTAAAAAAAACCAAATGCAAGGCGAAGTTACAAGTGATGAATGATTGCTTTGGGGACAACTTCACAAATTGATCAGCAGAAGGCGAATCTGCCAACTTTGCGGATAATTTGCAGGTAAAGTAAAACTTCACTGCATCTGTACTGCATAGCCATCAGCTTCAGCCTTGCTGTCCTAAATGTTCACACACTCTCTCACCTGCAATGTACTTATTTTAATGTATTTTTTCAGAAGTGCAGATTGCATGTTGGGAGAAAGTACTCAGAGTGAGAGAGGAGGAGGATGTACAGGAAGTATAGAAAAAAAAACTAGTGAACTACAACCATGGAAACCACATTAGGACAAATGTCCAAACTCGCAACTGAAAGTGAATCTAGCAGCAATAAGTGGAAGAACTACTTTATCAAAACTGAATGTAAATATTTATGTCTTTATATATGTGAAATATTTATTTTACATGTTAAATACATTTAAAAAAATGTTATAAGTCACCACATGGGATGTGTACTCTGTTGGGTGTGTGGTTATCGCAGTAGAATGCACACCCTGTCGTGTCTTATTGCTTACTTAAAGTACATTAAGGTTGCATTGCAGTGTGACAAGCCCATGGGCATGGTGAGCTGAATTTTGGTTGCACAGGGATGGGCATCGCCTGAAGGAAGAGGGTGTGGTGATTACAATGAACCACCATCTGGTAAACCACCACATGAAACACTGTGTCCAGTTATGGCATCTGCATCTTAGGAGAGACATAGACAATGAAGATGCAGTCCAGAGAAGGGCAACCAAAATGATGTTCCTAGAGAAGCCCTACAATGAGATACTAAGCAAATATGCTTTGCCCTTATTGTTATACAATATGTGATTTACAGAAGCAGATATGCTTTATCTGCGATATCTTTGAACAAGTTTGTTTAAATAGTATTTATATACATCCTATTATGTTTAACATTTAGAATAAAAATGACATCATCTTCCATCCAGTCATAAATAACAAGTCTCATCCAAGATAGAAACAATATCAGGATAATATCAAACCCCCTCCCCTGACCCTCCTCCCTTGCTACCCCATCTCCTCTCCCACCTATTCCCCTATCCTGCTACCATACCTCCTCCTACCTCCCCCTCTCCTATCCCTCCCTCTTTTCCCTCTCTTCCCCATTCTTCCTTCCCCCTCCTGTCCCACCCTTCCTCCCCTTCTTCTCCTTTGACACATTCCCCCATCTTGCCTTGCTCCCTCTCCTTTTCCACCTTTGTTTTTGTCTCCCCCATTCCCCTCTTCTTCTCACCTCCTCCATTGTCCCTCCACCCGTCCTTGGGTCAATTTTCCCCAAAGTTGGCATTCACCCTCCTTCTCACCTCCACCCTTTTCCCTACCTCCTTCACCCCTCTCATACCCCAATCTGACTGCTCTTGCAGTCCAACCCTAGCACTTTCTGACTCGATCCATATAGGATTGCTACACTAAAACTGCAATTGTATCTCCTTATATCACATTGAAAGTAACCTAGTTATCATTTGTGCATCCACCCTATTTGTACCCACATTTGTTGTACCTCCTTCTGACGTGGAATCTTTTTAAAAGAACCTATGGTTCAAAGGTATTGTAATCCTAGTAATAAATAAATAAATAAATAAAATCAGTGATCACTTCAGTGCAGATTCTGTGGAAATATATAACAGAACAGAGTATGAAAACATAGTGGGAAATCTGAACACGATTGATGAGGTATGGTATAATGAGCTTAGATATGTGCTTTATACTAATCAATTTTAACTTAAAATATTATAAGTTCTTGTGAGGGCATTCAATTGGGATAATCAATGTTCTGACAATAGATTGTCAGTTTTTAGTCTGTTAAAAGATTGGGAACTGTTTTCATGCAATCAGACTTCTCACTTAACGTATTTTAAAAATCTATGAACCATGTCTACATTCAATCTTGTCACTTAAGACAAGCACAGCAATTTGGAAACATAGACAATAACATCAGAAACAAACTCTGGCAGAAGCCACGAGGACTGCAGTTGAACATGACAATTATTTTATTTTATTTTTTTACCAGGACAGACACACTAAGCTGAAGCTTGTTTACAGGTGCAACCTGGGAGCACAAGGAATTTAAGTGACTTGCTCAGGGTCACACAATATGCAAGTGGGGGCTGTTGGATTCAAACCCAGGTCTCCAGGTTTGCAGCTCAGAGCCTTAAATCACTGCACTATACTGCCTAATATAATATAATATATATATATATATATAAAATAATATATATATAATATTATATATACTGTATGTATATATATATAAAATATATAATGACAGCTGTTACATTCATGAGTAGCTGTAAAGAAATGGTTATGTTGAAAACCTGAGGTAAAAAAATTGAAAATTACCAAAGCTACGAGCCTGTGTTTGCAAAATTCAATGTAGGCTCATTACTTTGTTGTTTTTTAGTATTTTGATGCCAAATTTTCAACATAACCTTCTTATGACCCCGCATCATGAATAAGGGTGCAGAAAATGTTGAACTCCTGCCCAAAAGTTGATTTAATCAACGGCCGTGAAATCACATTTCAGGATGCATAAACACATTTTGGCTAGGATTTAAACAATGACATCTGTCACATTAATGAGGTGCTGTAAGGAAATGGCTATACTGTAAGTTTTGGGGGAAAATATTGCAAATTACTAAAGTTACGAGCCTGCATTTGCAAAATTCAACATAGGCTCATAACTTTGTTGTTTTTTAATATTTTTACACAAAATGGTCAACATAGCCTTCTTATGACACCACCTCATGAACAAGTACAGAGAGAATGTTAAAATCCTGCCCAAAAGGTGATTTTGTGCAGGGACAGTGAAATCACCTTTCGGGACAGATTTGTCTAATGTCAGTGCATTTATTCATGAGGTAGGGTCCCAAAAAAAGCCATGTTGTAAATTTGGGACAAAAATATGCAAAAATGGCCAAGCTATGCCACTACATTCAAAACCTCATTGAAATACATTGAACCACATAACTCTTTCCTCAGTTCACAGTCTGGCTTTGGAAAGTGAAGACGTGTCTCTGGTCCACAGATTATGGCACTGGACCCCTGATGGGTAATTAATGGCTTGGGGGGTGGGGAGTGGGTGCAGAATGGGAGGGTTGGGGTGGACAGTAACTGCTGCAACATACATCAATGAACGGTTTCCTTTTTACAGTGCTTACTAAAGAAAAAAAAAACTACGAGGGAAGGTTTCATTACTTTTTATTAGTTTATTTGAGTTAGTGAGCTTCACTCCCCACACCCCCCTTTAAAAAAAAAAACAAGAGGGGTGTGGGGTGCAAAGCCCCCCAACTCAAATAAACTAATAAAAAATCACAGAACAGGTGATTTGGCTAAGTGCTGCTGCCTGCTGTTAATTTTGATTTTGTCAGTTTATTTGATTTGGGGGGCATCACCCCCCCCCCACACACACACACACACACACACACACACCCTTGTTTTTTTTTTAAAGGGAGGTTTGGGGGGCAAAGCCTCCCAACTCAAATAAAGTAATAAAAACTAATGGAATGGGTGATTTCACCAAGTAGCATAATATTTATGAGTGGGTCATTATTAGGTATAAAGTTAGTTTCAAACCACTCATTGGTGCTCTTTAAATACATATTTTCGCGTCTTCTCCACTGCAGCCCTCATGTCTCTGGACTGCAACTAACTGATTTCAGGGTCCAGGACCACCAGGGGACCTCCTTATGTGCCACTATCCCCTCGAGAAAATGAATGTGCGCTACCCCCATGTGCAGAACATCAGATGATGGGGTAAAAATAGTGCTATGGCAAAAGTGCATTGACAATGTGAAGTGTTTCATGGACACAGAGGTGAGTGTGATGCAGTACCTAAATGTTCTTCAGCAGAAAACAGTCTCCTTTTTTGATCACAGGAGATCTGCAAGGCTCTACCCCCTGCAGCCCTAAAAAAGACAATTGGTCCATCAGATCTGCTCATAGTTCCATATTGAACTCTTGGAACTATTGTCCATACAGGGTACTAGCCATGAATATCAGCCCACCTGTTACCTTCCCTAGTACTGACATCAAGAAAAACCTCTATACCTTTCACTCCATCCCAGCCATGCTTGAAACCATTTATGGTTTCAGAACGACCACTTCAACTTTCAGAGTTTTATATGGTTCTACCACCCTTTCTGCAAAAGATGCATCACATTACATTAATTGTTTTTGTGGCCAACAGCATTATATGGGTACCTTTCTGTTGATAAATATTATCTGTCTTATGTCAGGGACTACCCCCCGTGTACCCATTGATGCCACTCTCTGTCAGGGGCTTGCTGTCTTCCTTTGTGATGACAGAGCAAAAGTATTCATTAAGAGAATCTGCATTTTGCTCATCATCCTATATTACCCTACTGCCTTCATACAATATAACAATTCTCTCTCCTTTCTTTCTCTGTTCCCTAATATATCTGAAGATCTGCTTTTTCCCACCTTTGAGCAGATCTGCAATACGAAGCTGTGTCTGTTCTTGCACCTTGTTTCTTTAATTCTCATCCGGTATTCACCACATTCTTTCTCCTCATGCTGTTCCCTGTGTCTGGTGATGCCCTGTGTTTTGGTCCTCACTGCTTCTCTGACTCTTTCTGAGAACCATATTTGGTCTTTTGCACATGTTTCTGTGGGTTACCATTTCATTCACAACTTAGATGTCACTAGAATGGCTCCATTAATTGCCCCACATCTGTCCTCCAAAAATCTGATACTGTCTACACTGACTGTCTTGTCCCGGACCAACCCTTTTATCATGTTGCGGTCTGTCCTTCTGAAATCAAGGACCACAGCCACGGTCTGGAGTTTTTCCAGTCCCAGGTGCCTGCTCATACCAAATATTGTGCTTCCACAGTTCCCCCAATTTCTAATAAAGTCTGTATTACCTTCCTTGTAATAAAAGAATGATTAGATTTCAAGTATTTAAATTAACAATACAATTATACTGAATACATTTAACTTGAATATTATGTATTACTTTAATACTTCTACAACCATCTACCTATAGATATGTACCTGTTATTGCCACAGCTGTCTGCCTGCATCAATGTACAACATATGAACACAAGATGCAGTCACTCAAGCTGATCAAATATGAGTGTTGTCGATTAAGTATAAGAGTAGAACACAGATGGATTCTATTCAAACACTTGATCAGAAAATAAAACATTCAAAAAGAGACACTGACTGATGATCTAGGTGCCAAATATGCACTAATGAACAATCATTCATACAGTATGGATAAAGACAGTAACTCTGAATACTGAGCCACATATCTTGCTACCAACCCTGTATGCAACAAAATAATGTTACATTCAGATCCAACATCAACACCTTCGCTGGGCAGTATTACTCAGTCAGATCATACTGCTGTTTTTAGATTTATTGGTGATGAATTTTATGAGTATAGTGACACACAAGTTGGATGCAATGATTATGTCAATGATTCTGATTACATTCCTGAGTCATCCGATTAAGCAATAATGCACAACAGGGTGTGTGTGTTGTGCTGGGATAACATCAAGCCTCGCGTGGTTGAGCACGAGGCCGAAGGCACAACACACACCTTAGAGTACATTATTGCTATTATAAAATGACTCGGCTGTAAAAAAGTAGGTGTGGAGGTTTTATTTTTTAAGTTTTTATGTTTTATTTTAAGAAAATGGTATGTAAGTTTACGCCTGATAAAGTATTCCATGACGTGTCTGGTTTTTTTTAAACCTTTTTATTGAGTAAATAGTTTAACACTTTTGCAATGAATAGCAGAATAAAACCTTTTGGAAGAAGTTGTAAAATACTTGAACTGTTTTGCAATAAATAGCAGAGTAAGAACTTTTATAATAAATAGGTGAATACTTGAACACTTTTGGAATGAATAAGAGAATAAAAACGTTTGCAATAAATAGAGGAATACATAACTTTCATGCTTATGTTGAAGATTTAGAATGATTTGGTATGGAGAATGTTTTAATTGTCAGAATTCATTTGTAAATGCAGCTGTAAAACTTTCAGTTTAATGTGAGACTGCTCACTGAATACTGGTGCTGGTTCTCGGTGTGCTTGCTATTTTTCTTCACTTGTCATAGATGGTTCCGGTCAGTAACATCATGGAACAAAATAAAGTGGACAAAAATAAAGCGGAAAAAACAGTGTCACCATCAATATTGGCAGTACAAAATGAAGAACGCCAGAACAATGCAGGCCACACAACACGCAGGTAGCAAACAATGTCCACCGCATGGAGACACTGCACTAGAACATATAGCAACAGGCACCCGTGCACAGGAACAGCACAGGGATGCAGGAAGATGGAACAGGGCAAGGTGTAACCACCACTGGGGGAAGCAGGCCACTGGACACCTACCATGGTAATCTAATGGCACAGGCATCCACATGGTGGAGTACCCTCACCCAGAATGCTGAGTGATGGAGAACGTGCATCGGGGTAACCACTAGAGGACAGGTGGACCATGGCCACCATGTGGATGGCCGTGTATAATGTAAGGGGCCAGGAGCACAAGCCACCATGTCCTCAGCAACACACACAACACAAAAGACAGGGGAGACTGCATGTTGGTTTGTGCTCCTGGCCACTGGGGTTCTAGTGCAATGTCTCCATGTGGTGGACGTAGTTTGCTACCTGCATGTCATGTGGCTTGCACTGTTCTGGCTCACTTCATTTTATGCTGCCATTATTGATGGTGACACTGTTTTTACCACTTTATTTTTATCCACTTTATTTTGTCCGTGATGTTACTGACTGGAACCTTGTAGATATTGAAGATGCACATCAAGTTCCCGGTGATGATTGTCTATGTGTTTACTTGTTGCTTAGAGGAGAGTGAGGTTGTGCTGAACATAGCCGCTGGTTGGTCTGCCACGCTGCTTCCTGTGTTTTGCTCATTTCCTCTGGTTCCAGGTTCGGGATTAGCCACCGCTGTTTGTTGCAGGATCCCAGGCACAGTTCTTATTTGGATTTGCCCGTCGCTGCTGTAGGCTTCGGTAATTTGGTGATGGCTGCTGGTGCTGGTTTCTTGTTGGCAGAGAGTTGCAGAGGTATGTGGCTGTTCTGGATTTGTGCCTGAAAGCAGTTGACAACAAGAGTTTCTGTTTTGGAGTGATGGGGCCCAATATCTCCGTAGTGAACTTTTGGCTCGGTGGCCAGTAACGGCCATGATTTGTCGAGCTTGAAGTCCAGCATCGGAAAGGATTTCAATTGCAGTCACTCATAGACTGTGATTCATGTAGGATGTTTGCAATCCAGCAGCTTTGCAAATCCTTGGCAGCACTGTGGCTAAATAATTAATTCCCATGGATTCCAAGGTGAACCATGCTGTTTCTTCTGGCCATGGTTTTGCAGGTTTTCGCTGGGGATGAAGGTACGGACTGGGAGCATTGGGGGGGGGGATTTGATTAAATATTTCTTGAATGTTTGTACCGGGCAATGTGGGTGCCCCAGGATGGCAAACATGCAGCCCCGTAGGTGGTCTCTCCCCCTTTCCATTATTTTACTATGGTTTTTCAGTTTTTTTTTCATTAAATGTCATTGCGACGTACTGGTGCCCGTTTGTGTCTGTACATATTTCAAATGAATCGGGCTGTAGTTGGCGTCATCCTTCACAGGTGCATCTGGCAAAATGCATTTGAATTTCAAGCCAGACACGGTGGACTAGGCCCTCCAGTGTTTCAGTGGACAGCGCGTTGGAGTTCTTCATGTGTTTGAGCTCACTGAGGGGGATTGCCACATGGTGTTTGGTGTGGTCCTTCCCGTCTTGTTGGAGATTTTATATTTGCGGAAAAACATTGCTGATTGAAAATCAGCATCACACATCAGGTTAAGGTTTCTACTGATTGGGGGTTCATTGAGATACCTGTTTATGCCAGCTTTTCACTCTGTGTAGCTGCTTATGCTGTATGGCTGGCCAGAGGAGTTTCTTACAGAGCCACAGAAGTTCCATAGGATTGTACTTAATTCAGCAGGAGATATTTCTGTGAAGCTGATGTGTATTTCTATTTCAGTGAGCCAGTCTAAGAAGATTTTCATTACCCAGGACATAGCTCTCTTTGTTGTGGGCTCATTTCATTCTTTTTCTAGTTTGTCCAGTTCTTTAGGTGCCAGCTGTAAGTGTCTTCATTTTTATTTTATTTTTGCCCCATTTTACTTGCTTGTGGCTGAGTTTGGCTCTTCATTTTCACTTCCAAACCATTTACTTATGTCGGACATACCGAATAGCTTAAAATTAATTTCTGGTTGTTTTTCCATTACTTTGAGTGTCAGCTGGTCTGAGGAAAAGTTGTCAATCTGTTCTGTGGAGAGGATTTGACAGGTTCTAACAGGTGTAGTGATTTGTTTTGTTTTGTTTTTTTCTTCACAGGGTCCAAGAGGCTGCCGGGAATTTATTCATGACGTTGTACTAACATCACACTTCAGGAGACTCTCAGCCAATCACGCAAGTGGATTTTTTGTTGCTATTTTATAATGGTCATTGTAATATGTGGTATTCATAAACAGTTATACAAGGTGTACTGCTTCTAAACAGTCTATTACCTGTGTCAGTTTTCATAACAGGAGGTTTTTATAGCAATGTTGCTGAAAACTTCAGAACATTAGGTATTGGTTTTATGTCAGTTCATCACTGTAACAATATACAGAGCAACATGATTATCCTAGCTGTTAAAAATATATGGCAAAATCACATGAAATAAATCTACCATGAGGTAACTAAGAAAGAACTTTTACTCTCTGGAGATGCTTGATGCAGCAATCCGGGACACTGCACAACACTCAGGACGTATACCATTCTTGACTGCAATATCAGCTTCATTGTTGAACAGCACATGGTGAAAGTGACTGACATCAAGAACAGTTTCTGGCCTGAACCAGACACTCTAATCCTCTTCAAGATATTCTTCAAGATAAACAATTAGAAGTGTACGTAATTGCATTAGATCATCACATTTCTATATAGAAGATTCTTAGGGGAACGTATCCAGCCACAAAACATGAATATGATTTGTGGCATATTGCCAAAGAAATAATGAAAAAAAAATAACGTGAGCAAGAAGGGACTGTGCCTTTTTTATCAAGATGGACTCAAGCTATAATCACTCATTTGTGGTGGTCAACGACAACCTGCAAAAAAGGCTATAATATGTTGAAAGAGAGATTTACATCTATACTGTGTCAAGTGATGAACGCAAAATTGGACCTCTAGGAAAGAATTTCCATCAGTGTGAACATTCTCCATACCCTGAAGTGAAATCAGCACACAAACCATTGTTGACTATTACATCAAGTGCACATGGTGAAATACAGTAAAACGTGTTAGAAAAAGTCTGTTACGTGATCTTGAAAAGGTATTTGTCATTTAGTGTCATACTGACATCAAGAAATTACGTCAGTTTGGTTTATGTAAAGGTACTAAATCATCTCACTCATATATTATATAGTATCCAATTCAATGTTTTTTTTTTCTTCCTTCTCCACAATCTGCTAACAGACAGTATACACACTGGTGACCTAGAAAAATAATTGGGCCTGATTTCAAAAAGGTTATGTTTGGGTTGTGTTTGACACAAGGTGCCTGCAACAAATGGATATGACGCAAGTGGCACCTTACATCAGACTTTGCAGCAATCCTGATTTTGGAAAACAGGCTGCATCAAAATTGGGATGCCTTGCACCCAAGCTGCCTGCATCACCCTTGTGGCAGAAGCACCCTTACACCAGGTCACAAAGGGACTTGTGCCATGGCGGGGCTGCTCCATCCCCTTATTTATGATTTTGGAAGCCCCACCATGGACGCAATAGGGGTCTCTGGGTAGAACAGCAAGGGGGTGTTCTAAGGGACTTGCACCACTGCCAGACACTATGGTGATTAGGGAGGGACCTAATCATAGGAGGCCAGGGGGAGAAGCAGCACGGGGGGGCCCTAGGGGGCACTGGGGAGACAACAGACTAGCATGGTGATGATGCAGCACCTGGCAGTGGTGCCTTTTCCAATGCCAGGTGGCCAATTGGCTCGCAGTCTGTGGAGAGTTGGCAGGGAGGGAAAGTGACCTGGCACCAGGCAGGCACAGCCGTGGCACCTGCCCCAGAGGTACAACAATTCACAACCCTGTAGGTGGGAAGCATTGACTGCAGGGTGAGGGCTGCTATGATGGAGGTGAACATTCTCACAACAGTCCCTGGTACCCAGCCCCCAACATTGTAGCAAGTGCCTCCCTTCTACACAGTTGTGGATCATGGTACCTCTGGGGAAGGTGCCAGGGTTGTACCCACCTTAGGCCAGATTATGTTCCCTCCCTGCCAACCCACTACAGACCAGTACAGTTCAGGATTTTCATAGCAGATATCTCAAATGGGATCTGGAGCAAATTCAGTCTGTTTGCAGATGACACCAAGATGGGAGCTGTGGTAGATGACACAGAGGGGAAGAAGGGGTTGTAGGAGGACCTGAATAAGCTGCAGGAGTGGGCAGATGAATGGCAGCTGGGTTTAATGACAAGAAGTGCAGGGTTCTGCACTTCAGAGCCTGGAACCAGGGGAGGGATTATCAGTCAAAGGGGGTTCAGTTGGGTTGCTCCACAAAAGACAAGGACCTAGGGGTCATCACAACAGGGAGCATGAACAACTCTGTTCAATGCAGAAGGGCAGTGGCAAAAGCCAACAAAATGCTGGGGTGTATAGCTAGAGGGATCTCCTCCAAAAGTACAGAGGTTATCCTGCCCCTGTATAGGTCGCTGGTCAGGTCCCACCTGGAGTATTGTGTGCAATACTGGCGCCCATTCCTGAAGAAGGACATCAGATTGTTAGAGGGGCACAGCATAGAGCTACAAGGATGATCCAGGGATTGGAGGCAAGCCACACAAGGAAAGACTGAGGGAGTTGAATATGTACTCTCTAGAAGAGAGGAGGAACAGGGTAGATATGATTGAGACCTTTAAGCCTGAAGGGAATAAACAAGACTAATACAGAGAGGATTTTCCAGAGGAGAAACGGGAGGGACACAAGAGGACACCAACTGAGATTGGAGGGGGGAGATTCAGGAGAGAGATGAGGAGACATTTTTTCAAAGAAAGAGTGGTGAACAAGTGGAACTCCTTGCCAGGTGAGGTAGTGGCCTGCAAGATGGTAGACAGTTTCAAGAGGGGTTAGGATAGAAGAAAGGGAAGGGGTAATAGGATGGGGGGAAAGGAGGGGCAGCAACATTTTAAGGTGCTAGCTGCACACTCAAGCAAGACTTGATAGACTGTGATGCCTGCTTCTGTTGGCAGTTTCATATGTTTGTATGTTCATAAGCCAATCGGCCACCTGGCATTGGAAACGGCACCACCGCTGGGTGCCACATCACCACCCTGCTAGTCTGCAGTCTCTCCGATGCCCTCTAGGGCACGCTCCATACTGCTTCTGCCCCCAGCCTTTCCTGGTATACAGTTACCTCCCACCCACCTTTGTAGCCCTTCTAGTGCTGCGCTAAGCTGGGGGGGGTCCAGATCTCTGCATCAATCCTCGCAGGTGCGACAAATTTCTCATGCTTGCGTACAGCTGCGACAACTCCTGGGTCTTTGGTGCAGGGAACCACCCTTTTATAAAATTAGGTGCAGGGTCCCTGATGCACCTGGAGCTTACCGCAGCCCTAGAGTGATGCAACTTGTGTCACTGTAATGGCTGTTTTAAAATTGGACCCATTATGTGAAGTATGCACTGAAACATATTAAGTTTGACATAAAGGCATACACATGTCAGCTACATGCTGCCACATTGGCTCACAATACGAATGTAGGTAGAATACAGATGAGAAACAGGCATGGTGATCTGCTGTACAAACATTAGTTTTCCAAAGTTGCAGGAAAAGATATCCTAAAGAAGCCTTGCACAGACAACTCATATATGTTTAGAAAAATAATTCTAGACAACATCACACAAAGACAGCTATCTGGTACTGTTTATGCAGGGCATTACTTATTAAATGAGTTACATAGTCAGTCAGATGTAGGGGGTCAGAGAACCATTTATTCTGTTAAACATAATTTTGCATAATTCAAATCATATGTGAAACTGATCGGGGTGGCAGTTATGAATACTGTCAGATATTCATTGATATTTTATGATAATTCAGTTGGGTAAACCATCATAATATTGGCAAGTTAGGGGGATGTTCTGATATTTGGTGACTTTGATCTGTCATACATGGAGTGAGTAACCAGAGAAAGGAACATAGTCCATTATGGTTCTGTATGGAAATTGTAAGTAGGGTGAAGGAAAAAAAAAAGGTTGGCATTCAGTAGGTATAACACATACTGCAGGGAGGTGGACTTGGAGATATCTCAAGTTAAACAGAGGGAGTCTGACAAAGCAGCAAAAAGATCCAATGTGTAGACAGAGGAAAAGATCAAAATGAAGCTTGATGTAGGAAGTGCAATATGAACATGAAGAAATAGTTCTTCGCAGAAAGGGTGGTAGATGCCTGGAACCTATGATCAATAGAAGTGGTTGATGATGAAACAGATATGGGTATCAAACATATGTGGAATAGACATATTGGTATATTAGAAAAGAGGCAGCAAGACAGGAGAGTCATCACAGACCAGCCAGTGTCTGCAGAGGCAGATTAGGTAGGAACATATGTGCAGGCTGGGTGGGCCACTAAGCAGTACTTTGCTGTTGACAGTTATATGTTCCCATGTTTCTATGTTTCAGTTTCTTTCTTTTTTTCATTTTGTTTGTGCCCCCTAACAAACACTGGCACCTGGATGCCCCTCATTGTCACTTACCACAGCCTCTCTCCCCTTAGGCTGACTGTTGTGAATTGGATACTCCCAGGAAGGGTCGGCGTTCTGGGGCACCACCTGACAGCATGTTCGTGACCTGGTGCAGAGCTTGGTTACTTATTTATTTATTTCACAACTGGGTAGGAACACTGATCTGAGGAACCATTTTCAGGTAGGACACAAGCCATCTAAGTGGCACATACAGTACAGCTGAAGCAACATGCAAATTGAGGTGGCAAATACAGTACAGTTCAAGCACAGAATATAATAATTCATACAGGTAGAAGCAAACAGTCGTACAGTGAATGCAATACATTTTAGCCCCCAAAGTGAAACCCAAGCCAGTGGCATAAAAAGACATGTAGGGAGGCTGACTTTGGCTAAGAAACAGTAGTGTGGCTCAGATAAAAATACTCTATGAATTTACTAATTGTTTCAAAACATGACCAGTGGACTATGACAGGTATAGCAAATTACCCCATCCCATGTCAGGAGGGGCACTTACAAACTGAGGTGGTGCACTGAGTTCTATTTAATTCAGGTGTGAAGGGGTTAAAAGGGCATTTTCAAACTGCATTTTGAAGAGGGTGAATGTGCCCAGTGACTGACTTGTGGCCAGGAAACCATTCCAAAACCTGGGGGCAGCAAAGGACAAGGTCCAAAGTTTTAAATTACCTTTAAAAACACATTTATTAAGTTTGGCATATCCAGATTTTTAAATATATTTTAATGATTAATTTTAGGATGTTGTTTTAATTTATGTAATTGATTTACTTATTGTAAAAGCACTTTGGTTTTGGAAAGGCGCTTTTTAAAAATAAAGCTTTGATTGATTGATTGATTGATTTGAAGGCTCTCTGACCCATCTCAGTTGCTATCTGGGGATGTTCAAGGAGAGGAGGACTTAAGTTCCTGTATGCCAGTCCTAATACTGAGGAGGCTTGGTGGGGGGAGTTCTCCTCGTCATGGAGGGATTTTTCAATAAGGGTACCAGTAAGGTAGTCATGACAGTCTGCGAGGACAGCCAACCAAGCATCATGTATAAGAAGCAATGGTGGTTATTGTATGGGGCTAGTCAGACAGACGTGCAGATGTTGTTATGGGTACTGGTTTTTTTTCTGTTTTTTTTTATTTATTTTTATTTTAGTCTTTGGTAACTGGGTAAGGCCCACTAGGAACAAGTGCCTGTTTTCAGGGGCGACATGGGAGCACTGGGCAGTTAAGTGATTTGCTTCGAGTCACACAGTACTCAAGTGGAGGTTGTGAGAATCAGACGTGGGTCTGCTGGATATACCAAGCTCACTCACAGCTCGTTACTCTAACCTCTAGGCTATACTGTGTTGAATCTAGTGAGGTTGTGATTGGAAGTCTGGGTAAAAATAGGGGAGCATGGTTCAGAGGGCCAGATATACCAGATCAGCTTGACTCCAGTGCCAGGGCCCCTTCTTCTGTTTTCTCATCCCCAGTTCCAAGGTTGCATGTGTAGTGGCACCATGACGTGAGCACACTCACTGAGCGTGTCATCACCAAGTCACCACCTGCTCCCCTTCCCACTTCCCACAGTGGCATACGCATGCCCTGTTGTAAATGCACTTTTAGTACAAATGTGTCAATAATAAACTGATTGACCTCCCATTACAGTATGGGCTAATTGCTATGAACTTAAAAAAGTATGATGACAAGTACCCTATTGAATGCAGATAACATCATTTGTGACTTTATTTCTGACAGTATTTATGTTTACAGCTATTTGTGTCAGTGAGCATAGAACCTCAGCAAAAAAACATTAAGGCAAGAGCTATGCATAAAGGGCACTGGCAACAAAGCCAGGTTTCAAGAAAATGTAAAATTACACATCTCCACATAGCACAAAGCATCATGGGAAGTATATGCAAATCACCATAAAATAATTTAGTCTGTCTCTGCCCCAAGCAAGAGTGCATTCCACCATACACCCTTGCTTGGAACAGACCAGTCTAAACTATTTTATGGCAAAATGTCAGTGCCAGTGTCATGGGCAGCTGCTAGAGTGAGTATTAAATTCAGTGAGGAGAGATCTGAGTGAGTGGAAAGAAGAAGCTGTACAAAGGGGAGAGCCTTATAGTTTATTGAAGCAGAAGGAAAAAATATCTTGAACCAACGTGGTTAGGAGAATGCTAATGCTAGTGTGACAGCCATGTTATTTACAATACAGCAGGTTGCGCTATTGTACAACATATGTGCTGCTGGAGAGCTGCACTAGCAAGATTCCCTGTAGAACTCATGTAATGCGGGCTGATACAGCATATGTTCCTACTCCCTCCCCCCCATCTCTTCACATGATAGCAAATAGGGCTGAGAGCAAATGGACACAAAGGGCCCAGTTTTCAAAGGGGGTTAGATTGACACAGTGGACTTGCATCAGGGAGTTTGACACAAGTGGCAACTTGCATCAAACAGTGGCACAACTGTGATTTTGTAAGGAAGGAAGATGCAAATCCCTGATGCAAGTCCCTTGCGTCAGATGCAGTAAAGTTGGACCAGCTCCTCTAACTTAGTGCCATTCAGAGACCCTTTTTACAGGGCTTGCACCAAAGGTTTGGCACAAGCTGCCCTAAATCATGGAAATTGTTGCAACTGCAGCAAACATTCTAAAATTAGGTGCAAGTTGCAGCAATGTGTTTGGCGCAGTTGCATCAAACTTCAGGGTTGACACATGGCTTGGCACACGCCCTGCATAAACCTTTGAAAATCGGGCCCAAAGTCTTTCTGTGACACCTCAAAATGCCATTTAAGACATGGCCATAGCCCCCATTTTATTTACTCCACCTCACCTTGTGTCTAGATCACATTTCTGTGAGGTAAGAACACAAGAGAGGAACAATAGGAGTAAATTATAAGTCTGGGGGTCCTTTAGGCAATTGAGCCAGGAAAAAGAAAATGGACTTGTCAGTAGTTTGTGGTTAGGATCTATGATGACCAATATCTATCGTCTTTGCACTGCATTACAAGTTGATGAATAAATTTATGAAGTAAACTTCAGTCTAGTAAGACAAAAAAATACAGATTTTTAAGAGTGCACATAGAGCTTTTAATGAGTCTCTGCATAGTAAATGAGTTTTCAAGAGGAGCTGTATTTGTTTTCTTAAAGCCTCACCAGATGTTAACACTACCCCGCACGATGACTTGTACAGGCAAAGCAAAATAAACATAGTATTCATATTTAAGAAAGAGATATGTTTCTATTTGTGTTTTCCTCAGGTGGCATTGTTAGTGTGTGTTGGGCATTTGCAGGGGGTGGGTATTAAAGAACAGAATCTTCATGTGCCATCTCAGCTGTCAAACACAGACCCCAAGATCAGGCATGAGAGTCCCATTCTATTTCTTCTTGGCATGCTGCATCAAGAATGTCATGAGCAATATAAAAAAAATAGTAGGGTGAGAGAGACGGAGTATTGGAAGTGTGTGTGTGTGTGTGTGTGTGTGTGTGTGTGTGCTTGTGTTTGGGTGGAGGTGGGTGGTGGGGTCTAGGGAGAACAGGACAAAAGATCAACACTAATGTGCTCTATAGTGCTAGACAGGTAAAACTAGGGTATGAACAATGACATCTTAAGGGACAACTTTATCTCAGTTTTGCTGTTTGCTCAAAACAAATCCTAAAAGCGAAAGTCTGCAGTAACATAAGACTGGGTAGGTGTGTTGATGAGCCCAATCCTCAGAGGCACCCCAGATATGCGTGACTTTTGCATATCAGTGGTGACTTGCCATGTGGCTGCAGGTGCCTGCCAGCATCTGCAGCCCCTGATACATGTGGTCCACCTATGGGGAGCCGCAGGATGTGGCAGGGACCTGGAGTAGTAGGCAGAATAGGTTAGGACCATGGGCATACAACCAGATGCCCACACCGGTGCCTGACTGGATGCCTGGCTGTGTGGGGGTTGGGGGAGGCCTGTCTGGATGTATAGTCCTCCTGGACTGCCATATCCCAACCAGAGATTTAAATAATTAAAAACAACACCGGCAAGGCAATTTTATTTATATGGTGCCTAATCCCTGGGGCTCTGGGCACTTTACATAAAAACAGGTAAGGTCATAAACAAACAATGCCACATATACAGATCCATAAATATTTAAAACAGTAGATAAAATCTTAAAATAACTAGAAAAAGTAGTACTGGTCAATCGCCTTCATTGGGGAAAGCCAAACAGAACAGATGAACATTTATACCCTTATTGAAAGTATTGACTGTCGGGGCCTCCCTAACACAGGCTAGAAAGGAGTTCCCCAGGGCCAGACTGGCAACACTAAAAGCACAGTCACCAGATGTTTTTAATCTGACCCTTGGAACAGCAAGAAAGCCCCTAGTTGAGGAACAGAGGGAATGGACTGAGGGGGCAGGTGTGAGGAGATCAGTCAGATAGCCAGGGCCCAGTCCATATAGGACCCTGTAAGGAGCAAGTCCACCTTGAAGATGATCCTCCACCTGACAGGCAACCAGTCCAGAGACTGCAGGACCGGGATCACATGACTAGACCTAGACAGGCCTGTCAGCAACCGAGCCACTGCATTCTGCACCAGCTGTAGCCGGCGGAGTATCCCTCCAGTGACCCCGAAGTATAGAGTATTACAGTAATCAAACCTCAATGTAACAAAGGCATGCACCAGTGATGACAGGTCTTTGGGTGGAACTAGGGGATTAATCCTGGTGATATTTCTCAAGTGGTAAAAACCACTTTGGACCACAGATGACACCTGAGCTTCAAGTGTCAATCTGCCATCCAGAATAACGCCAAGAACCTACACCCTAGGGGAAGCCATCAATGGAGTGGATCCCAGGAACAATCCTGAAACCACTCCGGAGGCACTCACATTACACCCATGACCTGGCTCAATCACTAGTGCCTCCTTCTGGTCAGAGTTCAATCGCAACTAGCTGAAGGACATCCAGTCATTGATCTCGGCCAGGCAGTTGTTAATCACTTCCATGGCATCTTATGTTCCAGGGGCAAAGGACAAATACAGTTGGGTATCATCTGCATAGCAGTGAAAACTCACACTGTAACATCTAATGAGCTCTGGTAGATGCTGTTGATACTCCCAGCTGGCTGCAGAGCACAAGAAAGATTTGAGAGAGATTTGCGTGAGTGGAAGAAGAAGCCATATGAATGTAAGGAGGAGGAGCCTCATAGTTTGTTGAAGCAGGAGAAAAAAATATCTTGGCCTTGTGTGGTTGCAAGAATGCTAATGTTAGCGTGACGGCCATGTTATTTACAGTACTGTGAGTCCAAAAAGAGCCAGGTGCACGAAGATTTAAAGCTAATGAAGCCAAAATCTCCATGACAAATGTTTATTCCATCACAAGTAGGTGTGCAGTGTAAAGGTGAGTGAACTTCTCAGCCTCAAGGTGTCCCAGCAATATGACTGTAGACTTCGTCAGGGGGCAGGGGCATGATGACTGAAGGTCCTCTTATATACCTAAATTAGCTGGAGTACAATGCCGCCAAATGGGGTAACTGTTTACAATAAAGCTCCCAGGTAGGTGGCTCAGGGATGTGAACAAAGGAACTCAAAAACAAGTAATAATGTGAAAAATCACACAAACATTTAAATACATTCATTGAAAACCAAAATGTCAAATATCAACAAGCATTTGTCAATGCCGAATGTTGTCTCACTGGCATTGGTAGTGCCAGAGTTAGAGATGCATAATAGGAATGGCAGTGAAGTATTAAAGTGACGCCAACCCCACTCCCACCCTGTAGAGACTGACAGGTGTTGGGGTGTGCCTTTGGGTCGTCAGCTATAACACTCATGCCATTTTACCTCACCCTACCATGTAGACACTTACAAGTGTCGTAGTGTGCTTTGGGGTCTTTGGGCGTATGCTTACCCCATTCCATAAGGAAATACGCTGAGGTGGATGCAGTATAGGAGAATGGGGTGAACTTTGTGGCCAAACACTCCAAGGCACACCATTGTGCCTGTCACTGGCTACAGGGTGGGGTTGGGGGTCGAATGGCGTGAGCATTACAGCCGATGATTCCAAGTCACACCCCTGATGCCTGTCAGTCTCTACAGGGTGGGATGCTACAGCTGGAAATCCTAACACCGCAGGCGTGTGTTGATATTTTCATTCCAAATTTTCAACATGGGCTTTTTGTGAGCCCACCTCATGAACAGCGGCACTGTCAGTTTGTTAGCTGAAAGGTGGTTTTGCACAGCGGCTATGCCATTTGGCGACATAGGGATGAAAACACATTTTTGGCAGTATGTGGAAAATGACAACTGTATTGTTCATGAGGAGATGTAAAAAAATGGCAATGATGAAAATCTTGAGTAAAAATATGAAACATTGGTGAAGTCATGAGCATGCATAGAAACTGTGCAACACACGTCCATAACCCTTCTTTTAGCTTTTGACTTAACCACCAGGTATCAAACATTTTCAACTGAAATCAACTCTTAATGTACTTGTCTGTAAGAGCTATCTATCCAACAACCATTTTGAAGAACAAATGAAACTTTTGGCCTGTTCTCAAAACCACTGCAATTGTGCCCTTACAGCTCCTTGCTATTACTAACTGGTCACTGCCTCATGCGTCATCCTTATGGAAAGGAACCTGTTAAAAAAAGGGCCCTGCTGCCCCACAGAAGCAACTTTAAACCCCTTTTAAAACATCTAATACTGCTGCCGTTGCTCCTGTCAGGCAACATTCACCCTAACCCCAGCCCACCACAACTTGGCCACAGGGTTAACAGCAGTGCAGGGTCACTCACCTTGGCAAGCATTAACATCCGCTGCCTCCTCTCCAGACTTGATACACTCAGTGCCTGGGTTTCCCAGCACAATCCAGACATCCTATCTGTGCTGGAAACATGGCTGTCTCCGAAGATACCTGACTCCACAATAGCAATTCCTGGATATATAGTTTTCAGACAGGACAGACTTAACAAGAAAGGAGGAGGCTGTGCCCTCTACCTTAAAGAGTCCCTCATGGGTCATGTCATGCCCATGCCCATCCCTGGAAATGACATCCAAATCCTTGCTGCCAAAGTACTTCTCAAAACTCATAACAAGATCCTGACTGTTGTCTCTGTCTCTATACCACCCAAGATGAGCAATCTGGGCTTTCACTCCTTCCTTGACTGTATCAACTCCCTGGATCAGAATACAGAAGTTATCCTTCTTGGTGATTTCAACATCAACTGGCTGGCCTCCAGCTCGAATAGTTATAAGGATGCCCTAGCTGCTGCTAACTTCTCACAAATGGTCAAATCACCTACTAGAGTAAACTATAGAACAGGGGCCTGTACACTTCTAGACTGGGTGCTAACTAATCGTCCAGAGCACATCTCTGAAGCAACAGTCCTCCCAGACTCCTTAAGTGATCATTCCCCTATCTTGTGTATCTGGACCAACAAATACACTAAACTCCCCCCCCCCAAAACTATTAACAGGAGAATGCTGACCCCCAGTCATCTTGAGTAACTTAAAACACTCCTTCATGAACATGACTGGTCACAAATTGATATAGTCCCTGATGTAGACACAGCACTTGAATACTTTATCACCTGTTTCAACTCAGCCTCCGATGTTCATGCTCCGTTCAAGAAGTGTAAGATCAAGGGTGTCAATAACCCATGGATGACACTAGGCCTCCTTACACAAATGAAATCTCAAGACCAGCTCTGGTATTGTGCTAAGGCTACTGGCACCCAGACTGATATCCAGGCCTGCAAAACAGCAAGGAATGCATGTACCAGAGCAATCCGCCATGAGAAGGCTAACTATTACAGGAACGCCTTAGCCAGCACCTGGAATGACGGGAGTAAATTCTGGTGTAACCTTGCTGAAGTGACTGGAAAGGATCCCAAAACAACACCCACAATGTTGAACATAGATGGTACCATCACTCTTGACCATGTAATCATTGCCAACGCATTTAACACCACTTTTGCTGACCTTAGTCATGTGCTACCCTCTAACTTTTTTGATCCCACCACAGTCAACGCAGCTCCTGTTAGTTCAGGTTTGCCACCAGGGCACCCTGCTTTCCATTTCAAAGCAATCCCAGAAAGCCTAGCTAAAAAACACATTCTTAAAGTGCTTGGAAAGTCTAGGGTCAGTGGCGATTCACTGGATATGAAACTTCTCGCCCTCACCATTGATGAAGTCCTGCTCCCACTAACCAAAATCCTCAACCGTTCCCTCATGCTCTCCCAGTTCCCCCAAAAGTGGAAAATGGCAGTGGTGACTCCAGTCCATAAAAGTGGTGACAAGACTCTCACGAACAACTACAGGCCTATATCCATCCTCCCTCCTCTATCTAAAGCCTTGGAACGGATAGTAGCTTATCAGCTCATGGAGTACCTTGTAAAATACAGCCTGCAATGTTCCCAGCAGCATGGCTTCTGTAAAGGGCACAGCACTAGCATGGCACTCCTCGAATTCACCACACATATCCATCATGCACTTGATCAGGGCCAGTTGGTCGGCGCCTCGTTTATTGACCTGACTAAGGCATTTGACACTGTCAATCACTCCATTCTCCTCAAACAATTATCCCTCAAGTGAAACTACCCTCTGGTTTCAAAGCTACCTCAGTAACTGGACCCAACAGGTCAGGACTGGTAAATTCTTCTCGTCATCCCTACCAATCCACTCTGGAGTACCCCAAGGTTCTATCCTGGGTCCCTTGTTATTCAGCATATTCCTGAACAATCTCCCTGCCTCCTGCCATGACAGAATGTTACTGTATGCAGATGATGAAGTAATCTTCACTTGCCAAACCAACCCCACCTCCCTTCAGTCTCAACTACAGAAAAGTTTCACAGAAGTGGAAGAAGTGGTTTTGCTTATATAAACTCATCCTTAACCACAAAAAACTAAAACAATGTTGTTCCATGAAACCCACAACAAGTACAAGGACCATGAGCTCATAATTAACAACCATGAAGGCGTCACTCTTGAGTAGGTGGATATGTTTAATATCTGGGCCTGACCCTTGACTGTTCCCTCTCGTATACCAAACACATTGACAATATCGCTTAAACTGCGAACTCCCGTATAGGGCTACTATACAAGCATAAACATTGCCTAACGGCTGAAGCCTTGAACCTCGCTATCCAGAGCTCAGTTATCTCAACTATTGACTATGGGCTTGTTATCTATGGATCCGCTACTGATACTGCACTCCAGCGCATAGCTGTAGCCCTTAATAAGGCATGTAGACTCCTTATTTCAGCTGCCGCCTTTCTCACACGTGTGACATTTATGAGCAGGCTAACTGGCTCCAGCTATCTGGCAGGCTAAAGTACCAGACCTGCATCCTAGCTAAGAAGACATCACTGGGCCTTAAACCACCTGGAGTCCAATCAATACTGACACCGCAGCGTGTCCGCCACTTAACTAGAAGATCGGACAGTCTAACCTTTACTATACCTCGCTGTCGGACCTCTCAAGCTCAGCGTTCTTACCTTGTCAGAGCCTCCACCTGGTTCAACTTGCTACCGATGAAAATCTCTAACATTGCCACGACTGGTGCTTTTAAGTGTAAACTGCGTCAACACCTCGTGACTAGTGCCTTCTGTACTTGCTTCTTATAATCCCCTCCAGGCATACTACCCTCAAGCATCCCTCCTCACTGCCTCAGCTCCTCCTCCTCTCCTACCCACCATTACTGGGTATAGGATGAATCTGTCTCCTTTCCTTTTTCATCCCCCTCTTTCCTCCTCCCTTGCTATTTCCCATCTACCACATACCCAACGCAATGCCCTCCCCATTTCTCCCCTCCTCCCTCTCCCTCTCCCTCTCTCTGTCTCCCAAACCACCCCCTCACCACCACTCTTCTTTCTCTTTTCCCACTAACCCACTCCTAACAAAGCTTCACTGAGCCGCCTATGACTTGTACTGTATAATTAACTCGCAACACAATTCCTTGACAATGCCTTTGGCTACTATTATTGTAACCTTATTTGTCTTTTTTTTTGTAAGTTCCATTGTAATGATCATGTTATGTTTTGTACCTTATTGTCCTTATTGCCTTGATGTGGAATCTTTGTAAAAGAGCCCTCAGCTCAAAGGTGTCATCTGAAATACAAATAAATAAATAAATAAATAAAATAACCCAATTATTTTGGGGATTTTGTTAACCACATTTTTTACATAGGCATTTTGGGACCTCCCCTCATGAACAGTGGCACTGAGATTTTGTTAATTTGCCCCAAACGTTGATTTCCCACAGTGACCATGCCATTTTGCGCCATAGGTGCAAAAACACATTTAGGGCAAGATGTGAAAAATGACAGCTGTACTGTTCATAAGGAGGTGTGAAAAAATGCCAGTGTTGAAAATCTGGCATGAAAATATTGCAGATATGCAAAGTTACAAGGGTGCATGGAAACTGCGCAACACACACAGTCATTTTATTGAATTTCATCACCATATATTCAACATAGGCATTTTAGAACCTCTGCTCATGAACAGTGTCACTGTCATTTCCTAAAACTGTCCCGAAAACTGATTTTGCACTGCGACCACACTATTCTGTGCCGGACATGCGAAAACACATTTCGGACAGGATATGGAAAATTACAGCTGTACTATTCATAAGGAGGTATGGAAAAATGCCAATTTTGAAAATCTGGAGTGAAAATATTACATATTCATGAAGTTACGAGCGTGCATGGAAACTGCACAATGCACGCTCATAAAACAGCCATTCTTTTGATTTTGTCCACCAAATTTGCATCATAGGCTTTTTGAGAGCCCCCCTCATGAACAGTGGAACTGTTGTTTCATTAATCGGTCCCGAAAGGTAATTCTGCTCAGTGACTGCGAAATCACCTTTCAGGGCTGAATAATGCCATGACAGTGCCTGAATTCATGTGGAGGGGTCCCAATAACCCCATGTTGAAAATTTTGTGTCAAAATTCCCAAAAAATGGCTGAGATATACACCACAGTTGAAAAAATCCTATGTATGCCATTATACAGCTAACCGGCATTTCTTCAGTTTGCGGTTGGCTTTGAAGGGTGCAGATGTGTTCCTGGTCCACCGAAGATTGTCGCTCCAGACTCCGGAGGTAAGTATGGGGTGGGGGTGTGTGGGGAGGCAGGGTACACAGAGTGTGGGCGCAGGTTGGGTGAAGGGCAGAGATACCGCAAGGGACCATTTTCTTTTTTACAGGTTAAAAAAAAAAAACATTGCGGAATGGTTTTTCTTTTTCATGGGATTTGGCATGCTGGGTGGGCTCCCAGCATGTCACTTAAGTGTTTTGGGGTATGCTGTAGCCGATGGGGATTGGGCACTCCGTCGGCACATATAGAAGGGGGCGACAACAGCCGAGGGGGCATTATGCCGATGAGGAGTGGGCTCCCATTGGCAAAATACGTGAAGGGGGATTAAAGCAGATGGTAATTGGGCCCCCATTGGCAAAAGAAAGACTGTTGGGTGGCTCATGATGCCGAGGGGGATTGGGCACCCCCCCGGCATTTATTTTAAATGGACAGGGGGTCATTATGCTGACAGGGAATGGGCTCCCTGTCAGCATTGTGACAGGTGGCGCCAGTCACTGTCACCATGTTGCATGCACGTCGGGAGGCCTGTTGTGGTCCCTCTGCATGAGAGCTTCACTGTCAATGCAGCGGACCTTTTCTTAGATCTGGTGGCCACATTAGGGATGCGTGATGTCACTGACTGCTGCTGACTTATTGGAGAACGAGGGACGCACCTACTGATGCGGGTCCTGCATTCGCCCACAGTGACTGCACCTCCAAATCTGCTACTACCGCAAGATGTTAACTCATGCGCAAGCGCTAGCCAACATAAAAAGTGGTAATACAGCTAGAACAGGCGGTACATAAAATTAAAGTATAGCACACAAGCTGCCAGACCCAAAAATATTACACACTCATAAGGCTGACCTTAAAAGGGGAACTGCTGGTAGAGGACCTAAACCTCTCAGATGTAGACTGGGAAATCCTGGATGCATCATCATCAAAGAGCAGGGAGATACTAGCTGCTCTGCAGGGGGTATTCCTTCAACAGTTAGCCAGGGAGCCGACAAGGGGGCAACAACCTGCTGGACATAGTCCTGACAAATGGGGAGAGTGTGGAGGAGGTGCAGGTGGGAGAAGCTTTGGGCAACAACAACCACAGCACGGTAAGGTTCCAGGTCAGGGCAGGGAGGGAGACAAGTAAAACCAGTACTACAGTCATGGACTTCAGACACCTGGACTTTAACAAGAAGAGAAGGATAGTAAGGGAGACAATGGAGGGTACGGAGAATATAGGGGCAGTGGAGGAGTTTTGGGAGGCCATCAAGGGAGGGGGTACTGCAAGCCACGTAAATATGCACAAAAAAGGTTAGGAAGAGCAAGAGGGGGAGGAGACCACTTTGGTTTACAAAGGAGGTTGCAGGGGCAGTCAAGGAAAGGAGGAGGACTTTCAGAAAATTTAAGAGGACACTCAGTGAGGAAGAAAAGGAAGAGTATAGGGATAAGAGGAGTCTGGCAGGGAAGAAGATCAGAAGGGCAAAAGCAGATACTGAGGAGAAAATAGCCAAAAAGGCCAAAAGGGGAGAGATAACATTTTCAGATATGTGAGGGAGAGGAGGAGGGCATGGCAGGGGATTACTAAGCTGAAGAGGGAGGGAGGGAGGGAGGAGGATAGAATTGGAAAGGGATTGTGAAAAGCAGTTATTAAATAAGTACTTCAGCTTGGTATTCACGGAGGAGGAGGCCAGTAGGGACCTGAGCTAAAGTCGAAGGGGAAAGAGGGCAATTGGATGGATCTCAGCCCATTCACTGTGGATAGGGTTAGGGCAGAGTTAGATAGATTGAGGGTGGACAAGGCAATGGGGCCTGATGGGTTACACTCCAGGGTGATCAGGGAATTGAAGGTGTTGGCCGCACCCTTAACAAGGCTCTTCAACTTGTCCTTGGATACGGGGAGAGTGCAGGAGGACTAGAAGAGGGTGGACGTAGTGCCTTTACACAAGGGAGGTGGTAAGGAGGTGAACTATTGACCTGTCAGCCTCATGTCAGTGGTGGGGAAGGTAATGGAGGCATTAATCAAGGAGGAGGTGGTGGATTACCTGGAGGAGAGTGGCTTGCAGGACAGCAGACAGAATGGCTTCATGAAGGGGAAGTCTTGCCAGACAAACCTAATTCAGTCCTTTGATTGGGTGACTCAGGTGACTGACCGGGGGTGGCGGTGGACATGGCATATCTGGACTTCAGTAAAGCCTTTGACACCATCCCCCATAGGAGGCAGGTGAGCAGGATGGGAAGCCTGAGGTTGGGTGGGAAAATAAAAACTGGGTGAAGGCCTGGCTGGCAGGAAGAACTCAGAGAGTGGTGATAAACAGGGTGCACTTCGGGATGGTGAGGGTGAAGAGTGGAGTGTCACAAGGGTCAGTTTTGGGTCCGCTTCTCTTCAACATCTACATCAGTGATATTGTGGAGGGTTTGAGGGGGAGGGTGTGCCTATTTGTGAAAATATGCAATAGGGTGGACATGAGGGAGTACTGAAAAGACACTCGAAAAATGGTCTATGATGTGGCAGCTGAATTTAATGCCAAGAAGTGTGCTGTGATGCACTTGTGTGAGTAGAAACAGAAGAGCAGGGTATACCCTAGGTGGTGAGGAAATCAAAGTAACAGAACAGAAGAGGGATCTGGGGATCATAGTCTCCTCGAACCTTGAGGCAGGAATCCAATGTAGCAGGGCATCAGAAAAGGCCAATGGAATGTTGGCATGCATAGGCAGAAGGAGGGAGGTAATAATGCCCCTTTACAAAGCCATGGTGAGGCCGCACCTGAAGTATGGGGTTCATTTCTGGAAGCCACATCTCTGCAAGGATATAAATGTATTGGAGAGGGTTCAAAGAAGGGCAACCAATATGGTACAGGGTATGCAGGGAAAGACATACAAGCAGAGGTGTAAGAAGCTGGATCTGTACATGCTGGAGACAAGGAGGGAAAGGGGAGACATGATCGAAACTTTTAAATATGTAAAGGGGCTCAATAAAGTGGGAGAAGAGGGTTTACTTAAGAGGAAGGAGAGGGGCAGAACTAGAGGGCACAGCCTCAGACTGCAAGGAAAAGATAAAGGGGCAATGTAAAGGGCATTTCTTCATGGAGAGGGTGGTGGAGCCCTGGAACAGACTACCAGACGGAGTGGTGGGGCTAAATCAGTGGAAGAATTCAAGAGGGCATGGGACAAGCATACGGGCTGAGTATCGGGGAAGGGCGGGGGCTGGCAGGGAGGGGGAAGTGTAGAAGGAAAAAAAAAGGGCAGACTAGATGGGCCGGTATGGTCCTTTTCTGCCATTAAGCTTCTATGATTCTAGATAATTCTATGATAATGCATTTCAAAAATCGGGGCTATGATACAATATCTGAAGTAGAATGGCAGCTGAGATTAATACTTGAAAGACATCACCCCTCGTTTTCATCCTGTCCATCTTTCTGGTAAGGGGGATCCATTCGCTCTAAATCATGGAATACCACAATAGAGCAGAAAAGAGAAGATGAGAGAAAAATAATGAGTTAGAATTTAGCAAAGAGAACCTACAGCCATTTCTGTGAGATAAGAACACAACACAGGAGCAATAAAAGCAACTGTACTAGTTTTCAAACCCCACCAGAAGATGTCAACTACCCGCCCTCACCCCCATGGGCGCAGATGAGTTGTACAGGCAAAACAAAATAAACATAACATTCATATTTAAAGAGCTCCTGGCACAGCTGAGACAACTTTGAAAAAATATAACATTCAGGCATAAATGTAGCTAATATTTCTTATTTTATTTTGTAATTCTCACCCTTATTTCCTTATTACTAGGGGTTATTGCATGAATACAGTATATCTTCCCTTTTAGCTCTGGCTGCCTACCTGCACCTGACTTCATAATTCTGTTTATAACATTAAAATATGTTGCTGTGGAGATAAATATGATGTCATAAACAGGGGATTGTGCTGTCGTGTAGAGAAGCAGCTGGAGTAGTTAATAGTTTAAGGGACATGGATCTTGTTTTCATGCAACTGCTTTCAGTAATAAAGAAAATGGGAAGTGAATTAATGAAAATATATGAAGTAAAAAAGAAAATGGGAAGGAGTTGAATATAAATCTTACTTTTTTTCAATGTTTTCCTAATGCTGTCAGGGGCTCTTTAAACAAGCATTTGCCAGTGCTGGATGTTCACTACTGATACAGAAGCCCTGGGGTGCTAGATGCTTTGCATGACTTCCTGACAGAGGGTTAAAATAAGGCATCTTGTATTAAAAAAAGTATATAAACTGCCTTTTTTAACTTATGATTATTTAGATATCTGTAAAGGAAGCCACAGTCTATAGAGAGGAGAGCGAGGGAGTTCCGTTGTTGTAGTGTACAGCGCAACCAAGCAGTGTTAATGGTAGTAAAGGACATGCTGCCAGAGGTTTAAAATCAGTCATCTTCTGTTAAAAAAGTATATAAACACCATCTTAGAAGTTCAGATTAGTTAGCTATCTATAACGAAAGCCACCAACTGTAGACTAGCTCTTCTGTAGCCATGGATACACATGCACACCACGTGGGAATTGAGTAAAAAATTCCCATAGCACCACACTGTAAATTGTAAGTAAGGAATAACACATGGCAGAGTGTGCGGCAATGCTAAATTACTATATGCCCCAGGTGGGTTGTGAGGCATGAGGAGCAGTTGAGTGCCTTTAAACACCTGGGAGGTGCAATATATGATTCCCATAGGATCACATTGTAAATTGTAAGTAAGCAATAACAGACAACAGGGTATGCTAAATTACCGCATGCCACAAGTGCGCTGTGAGGTGGGTTGTGAGGCATGAGGTGCAGCTGAGTGCAATCAACCACCTGCGAAGTGCGGATGTCTTCACTCAGGTGCCAAAGGCACCTATGCTGCCATGGAAGCTCATGCTAAGGACGCTGGAGAGTCAGCAGGTGGCTGCTCTGAGGAGCATCAGGCTCCTGACTTCTTCACCTGGAAACAGAGGTAACATTCCAACTTAAATGGCACAGAGATGAATGACACAAAATGAAACCAAAAAAAGAGGGAAACAGCAGCAGAGTGAGATGTAGCTCTGGGTAGTATGGAGAAGTCTGTTTTCATGTGCACTGACTGAATGCAAGGAAGAAAAGGAAGTGTCAGTGGGTGGCTGCGTGAGAAATGCAGCATGCCCTAGATCACTTTGCCTGATATCATAAGTGGGAATACAAGAATCTGTGGCTCACACTGTCATGGTGAGGCAGCACTGACAGAGCAGGGGAAAATAGAAATGGAAACATTAAGTGTACAACAGTTTTTCACCCCACCCTCTATTCAGAAGTCGTGAGGTGGGAGCTATTTGAAAAGCAAATTGCAGTTTGGTTAATTGGAAGACAGGGATCCTCAGATTGTTTCTGACACCCATGCATGAAAAACTAGGAACAGGGAGTGGAGAGTATATGCACACGAGCAAGTGCCGTTGCTACATTACACTTACGAAATAGGAATTGCTGAGACGAGGCAGGGTTATTATGTGTCTCAGCAGGGGGCCACATGGAAATATCAGTCAGGCTGAGACATAGAAACATAGAAGTTGACGGCAGATAAGGACCGCAAGGCCCATCCAGTCTGCCCATTTCTTTTTCTACCTTATAAATGTGCCATCGTCCTTTGCTGTCAGTGACCTATCTACTCATACTCATCTGTATTGCTCCCTTATGCCTATCCCATGCCTGTTTGAAGCCCTGCACTGTATTCTAAGCCACCACTTCCTGAGGTAGGCCATTCCATGGCAAGTATGAGGCACAGCCTTATAAACAGGGTTGGGATGTGGTCATGGAACTCTGGGTAAATGGCTAATGTTGTGATAGGGGCACAATCAAATAACTAGACAGGTTTGGGCAGATTAGATGGGGCGGGGGGCACAGAAAGTCCTTGTCAGTTCTGTCCAGTGGCAGGTGCAACCTGTACAGGGGTACAGCTGTCAGAAACAATCTGAGGCTCCCTCTCCTCCAATTAACAAAACTACAGTTTGCTTTTCCAATAGCTCCCAAATTCCAAATGGTAGGGGGCAAAACTGTTGTACGCTTAATGTTTCAATTTCTATTTTCCCCTGCACTGTCATTGCTGCCTCACCATGACAGCATGAGCCACAGATTCTTGTATTCCCACTTTACATGATCAGGTATGTGATATAGGGCACGCTGCATTTCTCATGCAGCCACCCACCAACACTTCCTTTTCTTCCTTGCATTTAGTCAGTACACATGAAAACTAACTTCTCCCTACTACCCAGAGCTACACCTTACTCTGCTGTTGTTTCTCTTTTTTTGGTTTCATTTTGTGTCATTCAACTGTGTGCCATTTAAGTTGGAATGTTACCTCTGTTTCCAGGTGAAGAACCCAGGAGCCTGGTGCTCCTCAGAGCAGCTGCCTGCTGATTCTCCCATGTCCTTAGCATGCACATCTGTGGCAGCACAAGTGCCTTTGGCACCTGAGTGAAGACATCCACTCTTTCCAGGTGGTTGATGGCACTCAGCTGCACCTCATGCCTCACAACCCACCTCACAGCTCACCTGGAGTGTGCGAGAACTTAGCATTACAGCAAATCCTGTCATCTGTTATTGCATACTTACAATTTACAATGTGATTCTATGGGAATTTTATATCGCACTCCCCAGGTGGTTGAAGGCAATCGGCTGTGCCTTGTTTCTCACAACCCACCTGGGGCATGCAGCAGTTTAGCCTTGCTGCACACCCTCCTGTGTAGTACTGACCTCTTAAAATTGATAATTTATCTTGCAAATTATATATTGCAATTCACAGTTGGTTGAATGCCCCCAGCTGTGCCTCATACCTTATGACCCACCTTGAGTATGAAGAAATTTAGCATTGCTACTCACCTTGCCATGCACTATTTCCTACTTACAACTTATAATGTTATCCTATGGTAATTTTATATCGTACTTCCCAGGTGGTTGAAGCACATAGCTGCACCTTGTGCCTCACAACCCACCTGGGGTATGCTTCAATTTAGTATTGTCACACACTCTGCAAAGTGTTATTGCTTGTTTACAATTTATAAAGTGATCATATGGGAATCATACACCTCACTTCACAAGTGGTTGAAGGCACTTGACTATGCCTCATGCCTCACAACCCACCTCGGGCATGCGGTAATTTAGCATTGCCACACACTCTACAATGTGTTATTCCTTACTTACAATTTACAATGTGATCCTATGGGATTTTTTACCGCACTTCCAAGGTGGTGTGCAAGTGTACATGAGTATCCATGGCTATATAGCACTGGACCATGATGATGGATGTCTCTTGTGTCATGTGGAAAGAGTTGTATGTTGTTTGTCTTATCTGATGATGAATGTATGTGGTTGCTTGTGTTGCCTTGCCCCTTTTGGCTGCTTGGGGGGGGAATGCAGAATTAGTGCGGAAAACCTTAACGTCGCATTTCCATACTTTTGTCACTTTAATATCAACACAAACTGATGCATTAACAGAGATTTTTGCAAAGAACACATAAGTGGGGTAGTAAACTATACCCCATGGCAGACTAGATCGACACTGAGGTCCCCTTTTGCCATCACTGTCTATGTTTATATGTTTCTAGAGATATGCTACCCCCTACTGGAAATATTGTTGATATTTTTTGTTTGCGTGATGAATGACCCACTGACATCACAAGTGGCAATGCCACAAGCAATGTAATCAGGTCAATCAGCATGAGAACAAAAAATATCAACAATATTTCCAGTGGGGGGTGGTAGCAATTCCATTCATGCCATAAATTCCAAAAAAGTGAAAAAAAAATTGAATTTCCTGCCATTTTTGCTGATTATGAAAAATTGAAAAGGTATCTATAAATGAAACACCACTCATTTGGTATATATTTTTGCGCTAAACAACTTTTGTGCTCAGCGTACCATGCTGTCGTTTTTCCATTTAAAGCTATTTGCATTTATTTATTGCAAACAGAGAAAAAAAATTATCTGCTGCTTTTGCTAATTAAAAAAACTAAAAAGGTATATATAAATGAAACACCACTCATTTTGTAGATATTTTTGTGCTGAACAGCTTTTGTGCTCACAGTACCATGCTATCATGTTTTGTTTTAGAGTTATTCTGATTTGAATACAGTTAGTACAGCTAGTATTCATCTGTGGAACTGGGCATCTCTTTCTTCATTCATTGACATCATCGAGACAGCCATTTTATGTTTTTTAGAGGAGGATTATGATCATGAGAGGCTTTGTTTGTAATTTTCAAATGCTATGAAACTGCATTTATCCTGCTTTAATAAATGCAGTTTCAGTATAAATGCAAACAACAGCCTCTCCCTTACAAGTCTGTGGAGTCATTTTTAAAAAGAAAATGTGCAAAAAGAGGGTTTAGGTGTCCTTTAAAGGCCCTGACATGACATGTTATCAGAGCAGCGTGGGTCTCAGTCCCCCCACCCCTACCCATGGCAGAGCAAGCTGTAGAAGTAATCGTTTCTTGTCCAAGGTTTTTACAAACACAGTCTTTGGTCTGCATTGAGGTAGATTGAAATATATAATTCCCATCATCTTCTGCAGCACTGAGATTTTCAATTAACAGCCATCACTGATTGCAATCCAATCCCTGAAAGGAGACAGAGCACTGAGACAGAAGGCAAGTCAGCTTCATTATTGGCTCAGGGACATTCTAATGATGCCCTGGGCTTAGAAATTTTGTAAGCAGTTGTGTACACTGTGTATGCCTGATGACGTCCCTGAGAGAGAGAGAGAGAGAGAGGGAGAGAGAGAGACACACACACACACAATGTTTTTTTTTTTGGTTACAGCTGGCCTGAGCCCCTGGATGTTTGAAATTCCATCCTGATCAGATAGATCAGCTCTGCTGTGTAGATCAAAGGAAAGAGCTGACCCAGGATTGGCTTGGCTTTTTGTTTTCAAGTACATGACTTCTCTGCCCAGCAAGCCAAAACTCTGTCATGATCTGTCTGGATGATGATTGGTGTGACACTGACTCGCCCCTTTAACACTGTTGGAGTAATGGAAGTGTGTTTGTGTGTGTGTCTTTGAGTGGAGGTGGGGTCTGGGGACAACAGCACACAAATATCAATACTAATGTGCTCTGTAGTGCAGAACAGGTAAAAACAGGGTATGAACAATAACATCTTGAGGGACAACTTTTTCTCAGTTTTCCTGTTTTCACAAAACAAACTATAAAAGCTAAAATCTGCAGTAATATAAGACTTAAGTAGATATGTTGATGAGCACAGTCCTCAAAGTGACCCAGATATACATGGTTTCCTTCCACATATCAGTTGTGAGTTGCACGTGGCTACAGACGCCTAAGTGTTTCCAGTCATACGCAGCACCTGACACATGTGATCTGCTGAAGCAGAGTTGCAGGATGTGGCAGGGACCTGAAGTCATGGGCAGAATGGCTTTGGACCACAGGCATCCATTTGGATGCCTGCACTAGTCCCTGACTGGATGCCTTCTGTGCAGGAGTGGTGGGAGGCCTGTCTCAATGCAAAGTCTTCATGGACTGCCATATCCTGATGGGAAACTTTAAATAATTGAAAACAACACTGGATGATGCTCCCGGCTAGTCATGCAGGTTCTTAGGTGTGGGGTCTGGAGGTGGGAGAGATGATCAGGCTCAGGCTCGTTTTGTTGCTAGGTGGATAGGAGCATGTAGTCTCTACTGCAGTACACAGGCAGGCATAGCTGCCAACCCCCCGCTCAACCTCCGCAGCGCGGTAGTCTGTCTGAAGTTTGAGAAGAGAACACACCCAGCACCCTGGTCTGCACCACTCCTGCCAGCCTGCGCAGCAATGTACATGGAGGGGAACTGGTACAGAGATGGACTCATCCCTGTTATGGATACTATAGGTGCCTGGATAGAGCACATCCTGTCCATAGGAGACACAGTGGTGTTTCCCAGCACTACATGTGTGCAGAACCCTAAGAGGATTGATCGCATACGTATATAAACACATGCCCAGGTGCGAAGTGAGGCACGAGGCTCTTGCACCCAGTGCTTTCAACCTTCTGGAATTGTGATTTACTCACATAAACATACATCCAGACATATCTTATTTCACTAACAAAATTAGTTCTATGCAGAAATAAAAAAAAAAAAGATGCATTCACAGTGTGCATTTTTCTTTTTATTTCATTTGTTTTAAAGCATCAAAATGTGAGTGTGTATGTGTGTTTTTGTGTGAGAGTTTGTATCTGGTTTGGCTGGTATCACAGATGTAAACATTTTAGACAGTTGATAGTACAGGACTTGGTAGTGCAAAGAGGGATGACCACAAAGATCTACAACCACAGACCCATGTTATTACAATAACAATATAAAATCAATAAATAAAATCAAAATTCTATTTCCTGGATGCATGCCTAATGGAGGACGTAAATATCTTGGGCTCAATTTTCAAAGCCCCGGGATTGCCGCAAGCTCCAGGTGTGCTGACAATAAGGTGCCTAGGGCTTGCGACAATCTCTGGGCCAGTGATCAGGATTTCTGCTCCTGTGCACCAATTGCCACAAGTTTGACCAACTTTTTCTTCTCTAGCATGTGGCAATCCTGGGGACCCATTTTACGATACTTCCACCAAAGAGTTGGCACAACCTACCGTGAATCAAGTAAACTGTTGTGACTGCAGCTGACCTACCAAAATAAGTCACAGTTGTGGCAAAGATGATTGGCAAAGCTGTGTCAAATGCCAGGGTTGTTGCACAGCTTGATGCAAGTCCTGCCCCGCCCTTTGAAAATAGAGCCCCTTGTCTAAAAAGTGATCAAACTGCACCCGTGCATATTCTGGCTACTAAGCTGGCTGGTGTCATACATGCACATAAGAAGATCGTCCGAGTGTTTAGTTGTTGGATGATTGGGATAACGGGGGTGGTTAAGAGTATATCTGATACTATAATGAGTTGTGTGGAGGCTAGGGGGATGATATTCTGGGTGGAATTTAAGTATTGCTGTTCCATGACTAAATGAGCTGGATCAAGCTCATGGTGGTTGATCAGATGGGTGCTGGACTTTAAAGACTTGTTTTTATATTTCTTTTATAAACATAAAATGATGAAATAATAAACATGGGGCAGGGATGAGAAGGGGTCTCTGTATAGTGATTAGAAATGTATTGGTTAGGAACGTGTGTAAATCTGGGTGTAAAAATTGTTAATTTAAGTGAAGAGGAATATGAATGATCACAGTTAATACTAGCAGCAAAATACATATTATGAGATCTTATATGAAGTGCATTCTATCAAATAATATTATGTTCCATTGTCACAATACTGTACCGATTTTCAACTGGACAAGCACTGAAAATTAATAAAATAAAATTAATAGAAATGTGATTAGTTGCTATGACTTGATAATTACATTTAGTAAACATCACGCCCTACCTCTGAGTGAACATACACTATCACCACTGTTCAGACAACTCATAGTAAATATTGAGTCTACTTACAGACAGTCTATACAATTGTAAAACTAATATGATGAACCGATATTTTACTCTGTGACACTCAACCATATATCTGCACTAACAACATAGCCTTGCCCTTAACATCAATAACAAGCAGACAAATAAACAATAGGGTGGAAGTACATAACAGTATGTACAGTATATCAGGTAATCTGTGATTAGAGAGAGGATAAAAACATGAAATATGCACTGAGAAATTAGTTGGAGATTCCTTTTGTTGTGTTCCATTTTACTAAATAAAACATATTCATTGAAATCCCTCACAACTGGCAATTCATTGAAACCCCTCACTAGTAATACTGTTTCATTTAATTCTATCAGTACACAATAATTAAAATAAGCATCTGTCAATGCCGAATGTTTGCTTGCTGGTATTAGCATTGGGAATGCAGGAGTTAGACAGATGCAGACTAGGAATGGCAGTGAAGTACTGAACTTCACGCCAACCCCACCTCCATCTTGCAGAGAGGGACAGGCATTGGGGCATGTGTTTGGGTCGTCACCAATAACATTCATGCCATTTCACCTCACCCTATCCTGCAGACACCGACAAGTGTTGAAGTGTGCCTTGGGGTGTTTGGCTTTACAGTTACCCCATTCCATAAGGACATATGCTAAAATGGGTGCAGTATAGGAGAATGGGGTGAACTCTGGGGCCGAAGAATCCAAGGCACATCTTGATGCCTGTCACTGGCTGCAGGGTTGGTGGGGGGGTGTGGGGGTGGAATGGCATGAGCATTGCAGTCAGCAATCCAAAGGCATACCCCTGATGCCTGTCAGTCTGTACAGGGTGGGACATTATGGTTAGAAACTCTAACACCCCAGGCATTTGTTTGGTATTTGCACTACAAATTTTCAACATGGTCTTTTTGTGATCCACACCTCATGAAAGCATTTGGGACCTCTTCTTATGAACAGTGGCACTGTAATTTTGTTAATGTGTCCCGAACTTTGAGTTCCCACAGCGACTGTGCCATTCTGCTCCAGATATATAAAAACACAGATCGAGCAGGATGTGAAGAATGACAGCTGTGCCACTCATAGGGAGGTGTGAAGAGATGGCTATGTTGAAAATCTGTAGTGAAAATACAAAAAATACTCGAACTTCCAAGTGTACGTGGAAACTATGCAATGCATGCATGTAACACAGTCATTTAATGGAATTATTTCACCAAATTTTCAACATAGGCATTTTGTGACCTCTGCTCATGAACATTGCCACATGATTTTCTTAATCAGTCCCGAACATTCATTTCCCACAGCGGCTGCACTATTCTGCATCAGGTGTGTAAACGCATATTTTGGGCAGGTTATGAAAAATTATAGCTGTACTGTTCATAAGGAGGTGTGAAAAAATTCCAATGTTGAAAATCTGGAGTGAAAATATTACAAATGCACAAAATTACGAGGGTGCATGGAAACTGTGCAATGTACACTTGTAACAGTCATTTCATGGACTTTTGTCACTAAATGTTCAGCATAGGCATTTTAGCACCTCTGCTCATGAACACAGTCACTGTGATTTTCTTACTCTGTGCCAAACACTTTATTTCCCACAGCGACCACACTATTCTGCGCCAGAAAGTGCAAAAAAACAGTTTGGCTAGGATGTGAAAAATGACAACTGTACTGTTTATAAGGAGGTGTGGAAAAATGGCAATGTTGAAAATCTGGAGTGAGAACATTACAAATTTGGGAAGTTACAAGGGTACGTGGAAACTGTGCAATGCACACTCGTAAGACAGGCATTTTATGGGCTTTCGTCACCAAATTTTCAACATAGGCATTCTAGGACCTCTGCTCATGAACAGTGTCACTGTGATTTTTATGATGCGTCCCAAACACTGATTTCCCACTGCGACCGTGCTATTCTGTGCTGGAAGTGTGAAAACCCATTTCAGACAGGATGTGAAAAATGACAGGTACACTGTTTATAAGGTCGTCTGAAAAAATGCCAATGTTGAAAATCTGAAGTGAAAATACAGTAGAGCCCACTTATAAGAACATCGCTTAAAGGAACATCCCAGTTATAAGAACATGAGTCCCATGTCTCGATTTTTAGTAATACATTCCTATGTGAGTGAAGTCCATTTACAATCACTATCAGCCCGGTTAAAGGAACATTTTCTGTGCTAGTTCACTGCCAACTGTCAGTCAAATTCATTAAACAGTACTGTCACACCATGTTTCTGGCTATTAACGCCTTTGCCAGTATGCAGCTACATGTGAATGACCGCTACATAACTTTTACATTCAGTGCATTTAATGTATTCCAATATGAATTGATTGCTAAAAAGGTGCTATCTGGCTATTGTGCTATCTGGCTCAGCAATCCATCAGCACAAAAGAGCCCTAATCGTACACATAAACTTTCCTCCCACTCGCTCCCATCTGTATGCTGTCCTGTCATCCATTCTGTGGTCTGATGCAGTGCCGTGCAGCCCGACACCCCCTCCCAGCATAAAACAGCTGCTGCTGTACAAGACTACCTCCACACCCGTTTGCTCTCTCCTTGCTATGCAGTCACGGCAGCCCGAGACAGACTGACACCCTCTTCCAGCCGAAGACAGTCGCGCTTTACAGGACTACCTCCACACCCGCTTGCTTACTCTTCTCTGTCCCGCACTATGTTCACCGGTCATGGCAGCCCTAGATAGACTGACACCCCTTCCAGCAGAAGACAGCCTCCCCTGCCATACAGGTAAACCTCGGAGCAATGCTTTACACATTTTTAATGTATTTGTAATCATTTGCTGCTGCTGCTCAGAGCAGCTTATTGTGCATTCTATGACCCCCACCTTGAGGCCAGAATCATGAATTGCAGGTACCATATTGTTTAAATAGGCAGCCCGTATATAAGAACAGCCCACTTATAAGAACATTTTTTTGTGGCAAATGGGGTGTTCTTATAAGCGGGCTCCACTGTATTACAAATTGGCGAAGTTATGAGGGAGCGTGGAAACTGCGACACACACGCTCATAAAACAGTCATTTTTTGGATTTTTTTTCACCAAATTTGCAACATAGGCTTTTTGAGAGCCCACCTCATGAACAGCGGCACAGTCATTTCGTTAATCAGTTCTGAAAGGTGATTCCATGCAGTGACCATGAAATCACCTTTCGGGACCGAATAACACCATGACAGTGATTGTATTCATGAGGAGGGGTCCCAATAACCACATGTTGAAAATGTGTTGGCAAAAGTCAAAAAAATGGCCAAGATATCCACATATGGATAGGTGATCTAATTAGCACACCCTCATTTTTTTAAATCCTATGTAAAAAAAACTATTCTTCTTCGCTGCCTGACACTCATAATGCTTCTTTTCCTTTTTATGCACTTGCACTGTGCATAAAAACACCCCTCTGTAACATTACAGAGGGGCCAAACCATTCCCGCAATGGTTTGCATTTACACCTGTAACATTACAGGAGGTGTTTCCATAAACATTGTTGAAACCACGTATGAGGTGCTTTCAATAATGGTTACAGAATCAGTGCTGCCTCCATAACAATACTGGTTGTAGTGTGGACGCATGAGCATGTAGCTCCAGCTATCCCCCTGTGTAGCATGCACTGCATTATGGGATAGAGTGCTGACTGTAATGGTCCCATGGCACCCACAATGTGGACAGGCTGCGCAGATTCGGATCCATTACTGGGTCTGTTAGCTGGCAGTGTGGACACACAGTAACAGTTTCTGTCTGTACCAGTGTGGCACCATTATGGTGTTGTAGCAGTGCAGTGTGGACAGGGCCTAAGTAGGCTAATACCACACACAGCATTTTATATTGGAATTTTTGTTACAGAGAGACGAGAATGTTGGCCATGGCCACTCACTGGGTAACACCCCTGTTCTTTTGAAAATACCTTTCACTCCCCCCTACAGGCAGGATAACATGTGGAATAGCCTGTCCAGTAAGTTTGTGGGTGCGTGCACTGTTCAAGCTTTCAAAGTAGAACTAGACAGAGTTCTGGAACAGGAGAATACGGAGTGCTACAGCATACAGCTTGAATAGAGGTAGCATTCTGATTAAGTTTCAGTGTGGGTCCCTACACAAATTAGGTACAGTCACTGCCATAAGGCAAATGGTGTGGGTAAGATGGACTTAAAGTCCTTTTACCTCATCACAATAATACTAATAAAGAGCTGATTGAACTGAAATGCAAATTTATTTCGGAGTGTTGTGCCATGAAGTCCTTCTCGGCAGAACTCTAATTGTTTTTCCCAGTGACTGGAATCATTCTGTTAATTTACTTTTGAGAAACGACTTCTCATTTACAAATTTTAAATATAGAGTTAATTGCCATGTTTCAGACACCAGGCACTTGGGTTAATATCCCAATACTGACACTGCAGTGCAGCATGAGGGTGGGGTGCTGCACCCCTGAGGTGCCATCTTTCGGATGAGACGCTAAACCAAGGTCCCATCTGCCTGTTCTGGTGGTAGTTCAGGTGGATGTTAAAGATCCCATGGCACTTTATGAAAAGAGTAGGGGTGTTTTTATTGATAAATCACATATTGCATACAGTATTGCATTAGATAACTTGTGAAAGAGAAAAACCAAGAAGGAGGTTAAAAAAAATAAATCAAAAGAGAAAAAAAACAAAACAAAATAATGTATAACCAGCCAATACACCACTATACAATAATGATAATAAATAGCTATCTTATCAAACTATTATCTTTTAAAATTGTTTTTTGGAAAGGAATAACCTACCTAATACAATATTTCATCATAAGAAATCACTTCATTACTTATATTTTATAAAGATTTGAAAACTCTTCCACCATTTAAAAACTTTATCTCTAGGGTATAATAATGAATCATTGGTATATACTTTATCCATCACTTGAGAAACTAAATGACTAAATACAGTGTAAAGCATCTTCCTTGATGAATAACCCATTGATATCTTGCCTGCCACAAATAAAACCTCACACAACAAAGTGAAAGCATATAGGTGTCTTGATGCAATTGATAATACCCATAAGGAAGAATACCTATTATTAAGGTTTCATAGGTCAGACTCTGTAACCACCCCATGTTCCATCTAGAACCTAAGAATGGCCATAAATGTTTTGAGTAGGAATAAAAAATTAAAAGTGTTCCATGGATTCTTCTATATTAAGACATTCAGGATAGTGACAGTTCCTCTCTGCCAATCCCTTATACTTTGCATTACCTCTATCATTCAATCTCCCATATAACGTAAGCCACAAAATCTCCCACATCTGTTTAGGAACTATTTTATTAATAAGTTGTTTCAAAATTAATGAAGAAGAGCCAGGAGGGCAATTCTTAAAACAAGACTCAGTGGGATACACCTGGGCTATAACATCTTGATAGAAATTTTTCCTAGTACCATGTGAAATGGATATTTTAGAAATTTTCCATTTAAAAAGTTTTTGGGTTACAGGCCGAAAGAATTCTGGGATATGTAACCATGAATGCAATTCTGGGGCCACATGTTGCCATGCAGCTAAATAATGTCCGAATATAAGTTCCACCAGACCCTGAGCCCCAGTAGTTATGGGGGAAATACAATATTTCACTGTGTGAAAAATAAAGAGAGAATGCAAAAAAACTATAGGTTCAATCATGCCTAAGCCACCTTTTTCTTTCCTTAAATAAGTATAGCACCTTTTAATGGGGTTAAGTTTATTGCCCCATAACATTTGAAAAAACAATCCATATATTCTAGTTTCAAGAGAAAGCGGAGGTGGAAAAATGTTAGTCACATATTGCAACTTGGGAATAATGAACTGTTTCAATATCTGAATTCTTTTTAGTTTTGATAACTTCCAGTGTTGCCACCTTTGTATCTTACACTATACATTATTCAGGGCTATCTCCCAATTATCTAAGGGAAGGTTTTGTGGCCCAAAAATAATACCTAAAATGTTTAAAGGGGCCGTGATCAAGGTTATACCCTGAATCTGATAAAAAGTGGGACCACCTGCACCCACTAATAATCCCTTACTTTTAGTTAAATTTAGTTTGGAGTTAGATAAATGAGCATGGAGTTTTAGTTCATACAAGAAAAGGAGGAGTTGGTCATAATGAACAAAGAAACCACAAATATCGTCCGCATATGCTTGTAGTAAAAAAGGTTGCTGACTGTCTGACCCTAGTAAGCCTACCCATTTAGGTCTATTTATTGAATGTTTTAATAAAGGGTCTAGAGAAAAGATACACAGGAGGGGACTTAGGGGACACCCTGCCTAACCCCAGTGGATACTGAAAATCCCTCAGTTATATGCCCTTTTATAACAGCCCGAACATGAACATTAAAATAAAGCAATTGCATTTGCCTAATAATGACAGAAGGTACTCCATAAGCCCTAAGAGTTGCAAACAAAAAGGAACGACTAGCTCAATCAAATGCTTTTTCTTGATCTACTGAAAGTATGCAACCTGTTAATCCTGTAAGGGTAATGTGTTCTACTATATCCCTAATAATTATGAGCATCTTGAAATTTCCTTTTAGGGAGTTCGCAGAATTGCTGTGGAGTAATTACTAATTTAGCATACTGCTTTAGTCTATTACTAAGAATACGTGTAAGAATTTTATAATCAGAATTCAATAAAATAATGGGTCTCCAGTTTTGTATTTTAGCCCTATCTCCTGATTTATAAAGATATACTAACAAACCATCAGTAAAGGACAGAGGGATATTGTCAGATTGGAAAAAGAAACGGTGTACATGTTCTAAGCATATTGCAATTTCAGAGGCAAAGACTCTATAAAACTGATTTGGAAGACCATCCAGGCCGGGTGAAGTATTAGCCTGTAAAGTTTTTATAGCTCCTTCTATTTCCTCAACTGTAATTTTATTTTGAAGAAGTGCCTCTGCCGGGAAAGGCGGGATCTGTGTGTCCTGTAAATAATCCTGTATACTGTGATCCATAGGAGACTCAGTTGGAACCAAGGATTAATAGTGTGTTTTCATAATGTACTCTGTGTCACTAACCACCTCAATCTTTTTCCCCTCTGAATCAGTTAAATATTCTAGTCATGTTGTTATGCAGTTTTTTACATGCTTCAAAGGGTTCCCCCACTGGTGTTTCCTGGGTGCCGCCATAAAGCATTGCCTGAACTGTTTTGGTTCTATCATATTGATAGGCTTTCGTATCCTGCTTTAGCTGTGAAATCTGATCTGAGTAATCATTTATAGAAAAATAAGAAATTGTGTAAAGATGCTGTAATTGTTTACGGAGAGAGAAATATTTCAGGAACCTATCATTCCCAGATTTTCTCCCATAATTAATAAACCAAGACTTTAAATCTGTCTTGGTATCTGTCCACCACTCCCCAATATCGGAGTACAAGCATTGTTCCGATAGTCTAGTTGTTAAAAGGGACAAGATACGTTTTTTAACATGAAAGTCTGTTAACACTGAAATGTTTAACTTCCATCTATTCTTGGTTTTCGGGCCACTATAATTAGTCGGTATAGTCAAAATTAGCATCAAATGGTCTAAAAATCCTATAGGGACTATACTAAAGGTCCCTTTAGGCAAATGACTGGAAATAAACATATGATCAATTGTGGTTTTAAACTTATTCCAGGTATATGTAAATCGAGGGCCTTCGTTACAGTCCAGTAAGACTGCAGTATTGATAACTTTAGTTAGCATGTTGGAGTTGCAATAAAAAAAATTTCTTTTCCCATTAGATTTTTGTACCTTGTGAATGTCACAATTAAAATCCCCTCCAAAAAAATGTCATAAGAAGTGACTAAATATGGCTGAATGGCTTACAAAAGTGCCACTCTATCAACTTTAAATTGCGGACAATATGTCATAATAAAGCAACATGCTATTGATTCAAAAAAATCATCTATTAGGAGTACTGTACCAGGAATCAGATCCACCAGTTTCTTTAAAGAAAAATTATAAGAACCAAACAAAATTCCCACCCCCATCAGCGCAGTCATGGCCAAAGGACCAAAATGAAGGGCCCCATAACCCTTCTCTTTTATAAATCATCACCTGTTCCCTAGAACACATCCAAGTTTCTTGGGAAAAAAACCCCATCAAATTTAAGTTCATGCACATAAGAAAAAACAGTTTGATGTTTTATACCATTCAATAAACTATGAGGGCCAGATATTCAAAAGGGTTGTGCCATGCGCAATAGGGTTGCACCTGCCCAAGTCCAAACTTGCTCCATTCTGCGATATTCAGCAGGAGGCAGTTGCGCCACAGAAAACATGCTGAGCAACAGCGCAATGCAAATGAATGCATGCTGAACTGGATGGGGAGGAACCATGCATAAACTGCACAGCCCGATATTCAGCAGGGCGCAACACAGCAGCTGCCACCTGTGGCTGGCCCCCAACCCAGTCCCTGTGCCCCCCCTGCAGCCCGATCATGGGCATAGTGTACCCCCCCACCAGCCCGAGTCGCGGGCATCAATGTAGCTCCCCCTCCTCCCGTTCCATCCCTGGTGGTCCAGTGGAATGAAATGCCCGATTGCGAAGCGGTATGTTTAATAACTCCCCCCCTTCCGTTCATATCCCTGGTGGTCCAGTGGACCGAAATGCTCGATGGCGGGCGGTATGTTTAATAATCCCCCCCCGTTCACATCCCTGGTGGTCCAGTGGACCAAAATGCCTGATCGCGGTGATATGTGTGATAACCCCGAACATAGCCCTGGTGACTAGTGTCCCCACCCTACCCACCCACGAAGCCCTACCCCGCTCCCCGGCGGCGGCGGGCAGCATCCTACCACCTGCCGCCCGCCACCTGCCGGCTGACAGCCGGAAGGGCTGCACACCAGTGGTGCAGAGCAAGAGCCAATGGGCATGCAGATCATAGCATACATGACAGTCCAGATTTGTGAATGACTCAGAGGCAAAGACACAAAACTGGACTGTCATGTAGGTATGGCTGCACGCCATTGGCTCTTGCTCTGCACTACTGGCGGCAGCCCTACCGGGTTGTCAGTCGGCGGGCGGCGGGCGAGGCGGTGGATGCTGCCGCCCGCCAGCTGCCGGGGGAGCGGGTGGTGGGGCCGTGGTGGGTAGGGTGGGGACACCAGCCACCAGGGCTATGTTCTGGGGTTACCACACATACCGCCTGCGATCGGGCATTTCGGTCCACTGGACCACCAGGGATGTGAACGGGAGGGGGAGCATAAACATTCTACCCACGATCAGGCATTTTGGTCCACTGGACCACCGGAGATGGAATGGGGGAGTTATTAAACATACCGCCTCGTGATCGGCATTTCGGTCCACTGGACCACCAGGGATATGTACGGGAGGAGGGTGGGGAGCCACATTGATGCCCGCGATTGGGCTGCTGGGGGGGGAGTACACTATGCCAGCGATCGGGCTGCAGGGGGCGTCGGTCCCTGATGGCTGCTGCCTGGCAGGCGCCAGGCGCAAGTCCTCGGGATCGGGCGCACCTACATGCTAATGGCATGCAAAGGGGACATAATCACATGCAAATGGCTCCCCCTGCGCCTTGCATGAATTATAGCCCCATTTGCATGTCACCTTTGAATATCGTGTGATTTTGGCGATGGCATTGGTGGTACTTGCGCCCACCGCAAGTTGAATGCTCCACTCTGTGAACTTGCGGTGGCACAAGTTCCACTGCACCATGCACAATGGCTGTGGCTGGGGGGTGATATTCAAAGGAGTTGCTCAATAATGCAATTCCTTTGAATATCGCCCAGGACACACCCCTGCGCAACTATTTTGCGCAGCTCAAGGGCTTGCACCTATGAATGGTGCAGTTTGAATATCTAGCCCTGAATGTTTAAAGATCCAATGGAAAGGGAACCCATTAAAAAGGAAAGTAATAGCAAAGAACCAACTATACATTCTTTTTGCGTTTTTTTTTCTTTTTTTTCCTTTATAATCATCTTGTTCTGCCCCCTAGGAGGTTGATCAAGCCCCACAGATTGAGAGTCAGAACCCCCTTGCTCCATGTCGTAGTCACCCTCATTTAAGAACAATGCCGCATAAATATTATCTGATTAAAAATACACTGGGGTGGGGGAGGGGTTGATTTTAAATTCCTGGCAGATCGTCTTCTAGGTAAGGGCTGTACCACAGCAGGATTTAAAGGACCTCCGTCTGTGTTATCAGGTTCTGTATAACAAACAGGAACCAGTAACTCAGAGTTAGCCAAATCACTAGGTCCCTGGACCTCCTGAAGAGGGGCCTGAGGGGGGTCATCAGAAATAACAACAATCTCCGACCCACCCGGAACTGTAAAAGGGGGGTTGGGGGGGAGAGAAGAAACTGAACTAGTAGAAGGAGGTTGTGGTTGAGGAATTGTAGAAACAGAAGCAGAGTCCTGAGCATGCTGAATCAAAAGCTCAGTACTGATACAAGAAGCCTTATTTTTTGCAGCTCAAGCACATTCTCCAAAAACGTGACCATACTCCTCACACAGGTCACATCTTGTGTAGTTAGCACATTGCATAGTAATGTGTCCTAACTCCCCACAATTTTCACAATGAGCTTTATCACAAGTGCTGGATAAGTGGGTCCTGGAGCCATATTTATAACAGGCTCGGGGTTGTCCAGCATAGAAGCACACACCCCGATCTCTACCCAGCATAAAGGAATTAGGAATGTGCTCCATACCAGAATCAGAAAGTCACAATTTAACCTTATAGTTCCATCCCCCCCCCCGTCCAAAATAATTCTGTATGCAATATAACTTCAGGTTCACTTAAGATGTCACATTTTTGGGATAACCAATATGTGATATCTTCCACATGGACCCCCTCATTTCGAAACATTATTGTGACATAATTTATAAGTGGTTTAGTTAAAGGAATTACTAAAAAAGGGTTCCATGTAGAAGAAATCTTTACCTGTGAATTGCGCTCCCATATTAATTCTAATGCATAAGCAGTTCTAAAACTTACATCGTAGTCATCCTCCTCTGAAATATTGATGAAAGCATAAACCTCTCTAGGTGAAAAATGCAAAGACTCTTTTAACAAGGTTTTCCCCACAAATAACCTATCTGGTCTTTCAGCTAGCCCCCCTTTATAATGGATGCGAACTGCATTCTGCCTAAGAGCTGCTTCTTTTTTTACTTTAGAAAATAAGTCAGAAGAAAAAGAGGTTTTTGAGTCAGTAGACCTTCAGATGGTGCCTCATTCAAGGTTATTGATAGATCTTTAGCAGTAGAAAGCTGTTCAGGCTGCTGAGGTGTCTTTTCATGCTGTTGGCCTACATCTTTAGGGCCTGAAGGTAGTTCTGGCATTATTTGTTCAGATCCCCCCATGACAGTACTAATGTCTGGAGGCTTGGGCCCAGAAAGTCTTGAACTACTATGTCCTGGAACATGTGGCTTCCACTCAGGAGAAGTTTGTGAAAAATTCAAAGTGGGATCCCAAGCTGGGTCAGGTAACCAATTCCCTTTGGGTGTTTGTAACCAGCCTGCATTTTTCAAGGCTTTCTGAGGGGACCAGGTATCATCAGAAGTAATTGGCAGAGGGTAGTTAACTCCAGGCTGTACAACTACACCTTGCAAAACATTAACAGCATGTATAACCTGCCCACTATCAGAATCAATCCTGATATTTCTACTAGCCAATGTAATGGCAGCTCGTTTCCCTTTCAAATCTTCTGTTTTCCCTGTTTTCAATGTAGTAGTTTTGGCAGAAAAGGAAAAGGTAGTTACCCCCTCTTGAGAATCTTTTTTTATTGATAGGTGACCTTTTGAGCTGTAGCTAAGGGATTCTCAACCCCCATAAGACTTGCGGGCTGCTTAAAAACAAAGAAAGTAGCCCGCATCATATTTTCAGAATTTTTGATTTCTTCTTCTTGCTAAAAAAGTTTTGGGACTCCCTGCCCTGCCTGAAGACCCACTGGGGGATCCGACAGCACATCGGTAGTAGTAGAGACTGAATGAGGAGAGTATGAGCCAGGAACATCAGGCTCAGAGCATACACCCATATCGGCATTTGAACTGCCAGCCTGTGAAACTCCTTCAGAGGTACTTATAACAGTTTCAGTTTTATTTTGTAAAGTTAAGAGAGGCTGTTGGCACACGCTTTTAACAGCGTTCAAAATGCCAGCATGTACATCGGGAAACGAAACAGCAGTAGTTGCAAAGTTTACATTCCTTTTAGTTGACTCACCCGGCCCAGGTAGGGCCTCTGAAGTGATTATGTCAGTCTCCTGTTTGACAAGTGGAGCGGGAGCTCTTAACCCAGAGATGGAAGCAGGGTTTTTACACTGTGCAAACTGAGCTTTCAGCTTGCCTTGCATTCGTAAATGCCTTTTCTCTTCTTCGTAAAGCTTTTGCATGACTTGAGTTATTTCTACAGAATCCCCCGTAACAAGTTCTCATACATCTGTAGTCAGATCTTCCGTCGATACATAAAAATCGATTGCTTCTCCTTCAGTTTCAATAATATCATGCGCATCCACAGAAATACTGTCGGTCTCTGGACCATTAAAGGCAGGAAAGGAGACCAGCTCCCCTACCTCTGCAATGTCCATGCGGTCCAGAGTCTCACTCCAAGTGACCATCATTCAGCCCGTGTGGCCCCCTTCTGATCAGTAGGGGATTTTTTTATTAATATAACGTCAAGAACAAATGTTTACAATAAAGTTACATCACACACACTTAACCTGGGAAAAAAGAAAAAATTAGGTATTAGAAACATACAGAAAACATAACAAAATCTAAATAACGTAGTCAAATAATATTATAAACATACAGAACAAATAAGAGCATAATTATTCCCTTATAATCCACCTCACCCCTTAAAGATAATACAATTAATACTCTCCTTTACTATTTATATTTTATAAACCTTGTAAATCCTCTCCACCAATTTGTCACCTTTCTAGTGGTTGAAAACCCTAAATATTTAAGGAAAACTCTTTCCATGGCCCCTTGAATCATTAATCCTACTGTATCAAAGGGCATCAGTTTTTGATACAAAACCCATTAGCACCTGACTTGCCATAAATGATATATTAAACAGCAGCAAAAAATGTGCAAAGTCTCTAAATTATAAGTCTTTCCTAACTGAGGAGAATGACCCAAAATCAGTGTATCATTATCCAAATACAACAACCATCTCATTTTCCATTTGAAGGCTAAGAATTTCCAAAGACACCTGGCAGATGTACAAAAAATTAAAAAAAAATGCTCCACAGTTTCCTCCAGAGCCACACACTCTAAAAAAAGTGCAAGTTCTTTGACTTAAGACTTTATGCTTAGCGTTGCCCCGAACCCCAATCCTTCCATAAACTGTGAGCCATAAAATTTCCCACATACAGTCTGGCAGTCTAGGATTATTTAATCTCTGAAGCACTTCCACAGTTCGAATTGAAGGACAGTTTTTAAAGGCTGGTTCACTCGGATATAATAACATTACTGTGTTATATAACTGTGGTCCTTTACTGTCCATTACTACCTGGGCCAGTAAAGCCCATTTAAAGAGCTTCTTTGTAAATGGCAAAAAATATTGTGGTATTAATAATTTTGAAAGAAGCTTAGGAGGGCTTGTAAGCCAAACAGAGCAATAATGAATCAACACCTGTTTTATTAATATCCCATATCTTGATGCAGTTGGCAACAACCCAACCCTTATGTTTTGTGTTATAAACAATGTATGAAAAAAGATAACTGGATCCACCATCCCTAATCCCCCTTTTTCTTTTGCAAGATATGTATATTGCCTTTTTATTGGATTGAGTCTGTTACCCCATACCATCTGGAAAAATAAACTATAAATCCTCATTTCTAATCTTATTGGTAATGGAAAAAGTATTGCTGTATATAATGAACCTGGAATTAAAAATTGTTTAATTACTTGTATGCGTTTTAATTTTGACAATTTCCAGTGTTTCCAAATTAGAATTTTCCCATCTATAGAAGTTAGTGCATTTTCCCAATTCAACTCTGGAAGATTCTGGAGCCCATATAATAGCCCTAAAATTGTTATAGGGTCCAATGAAATACAAAGTCCCTGGATAATAAGTGCTGACGGATTGCCAACCCCAATAAACAAACCTTGGCTTTTTCTTTTATTAAATTTTGAATTGGAAACAAAAGAGTAAGAATTCATAAAATCCAAAAATATTGCCACTTGTTTATAATTAGAAAAAAAAAACACACAGATCATCAGCATAAGCCAGCACATGTAATTCCTCCAATATAGGAGGTCCTAAGACCCCTTTCCATAGTGGATATTGCGAAAGAGATTGAATTAATGTATCTATTATAAAAGCATATAATAGAGGGCTTAAGGGGCATCCTTGGCGCACCCCCGTGGGAACATGAAACCCATCCCCAATTTCTATCTGTATGATTGGGTGAGTAATAGCATTATTATAAAGTGATTTTACCCAATTTTTAGAAGACTTCTGGAACCCCATACTGTTTTAAAGTCATAAATAGAAACGGGTGATAAACCCGATCGAAGGCCTTCATTTGGTCTACTGAAATAATACATCCAGAAAGTTTATACAGATTAGAATGGTCTATCAAATCTCAAAAATTCATATGAGCATGGTGAATTTTTCTTTCAGGAATCCCACAGTATTGGGAAGGGGAAAGTACAGTGACAGCAAATTGTTCAAGCCTAGTATTCAGAATTCCAGCCAAAAGTTTGTAATCAGAATTCAGAATCATAATTGGTATTCAATTCTCTAGGAGTTCTTTATCCCCAGATTTATACAAAAAAATAATAACCCCACAGAAAACCAAACTGGAAATTCCACAGAGGCTAAAAAAATAAATAAATACAAGTTCTAAACATTCAGAAAATTCAGAAGGGAAGGCTTTATATAGTTCAGAAGTTAGTCCGTCAATCCCAGGTGAAGTACCTAATTTTTGAGATTTAATAGCAGTTACTATTTCTGCATGTGTGATGGGGGAAATTAACAATGATTTATTAAACTGTGTATCTGGAAGTTTTATCTTATTCAAAAACTTCCTCATATCTTCCACGCTAGGAGACGCCACTGGCGTATGAGAAAGTAAGAATGCTTTTATAACAGTTTGAAGGCCTTGTGAATCCTGCACCAGTTGTCCTTCCTGATTCAAAAGTTTTACTAAATGTGTATTATTTTTCTATTTTTTAAAAGCTTCATAAGGATCACCATAAGGCTGCTTTTTCACGCCATATTGAAAGAGCACCTGTAATGTGTTAGCTCTACTATATTGTACCTCCTGAATTTGTTTTTTTAAAGCTAAAATTGAGAGGAGAAATTACCTTTTGAGGTATTTGCTACAGAAATTAAATAATATAACTGCTGACACAATTTTAAATAATGAAGAAATTTCAAATTTTCCCTAGACCTCCCTTGATTTTTTAACAGACTACGCAAATCTTCTTTAGAATCTCTCCATCATTGCCCCAAGTCATCATATAAAAAAGAGATAGAAAGTCTAGCAAAAAGTAAATGCTTGGATATTAAATAATACTTCAGGGGATTTTAGCAAAAGTGCACTAAGTTTCCATTGTGCTTTCTGGATAATTGGTACAGAATGAGGGGAAACATTACATTGAAGGAGCATGTGATCTGAAAAGGAAACCGGGAAAGTGTAAAATTTAAAGGGAAGATTATCTGAAAGAAAAATATAATCTACAGTGGATGTATAGAGGTGTCTTTTATAAGTACATTTTGGACCACCTTGCTGATGGCAACTACTATTGACCAGCCCAGATGATTTTATCAGTTGACATAACGCATTAGAGTCACAGTATATCTTTTTCCCCAACACCCATGGGTTTACTTCCCGCAGATTTAAACTCACAATTAAAGTCTCCACACACAAAGATTTCAAAGGAAGTCAATAAAAATGGTTTTATCATCTGAAAAAGTGCAACCCATTCAGCTTTTAACTGTGAACAGTATACATTAATTAATCTGCATGTCATGAATCGCCAAACCCCATCTAGGATCATTAACCGCCCTGGGATTAAATCCATGAATTTTATTAAAGAAAAATCATAAGAATTAAAAAGAAATCCTAAACCATCCGCTGTTTGTTGTCCAAAGGACCAATAGGATGGACCCCAACACCATTTTCTTTGGAAAAATCTGGCCTGGTCTAGGGTATACATCCAGGTTTCTTGTAGTAGGCATACATCCAAAGAATTACTATGGATGGACATAATCATAAATCATCTGCCTTCTTTTAAAGTTTAATAAACTGTGGACATTCAATGAACCTAGTTTAAAACAAGTCAGTTATGAACTTGAGGGTCAACCATCTTTTTTTCTTCTCTTTTTCTTTTTACCCTTATAACCTTCCTGAATCTGAAAAGGGGAAGGGGGAATATCCTGTATAGGTTGAGAGTCAGGTTCCTGACAATCCATTTCTGAATCACCCCACTGTGCAGACAATACCACAAAGGGATTACTGGTTTCCATTTCTACTGGGGGGGGGTCAAGAGGTGGTTTAAGGTTCCTGGAGGACCTTCTCACTTGAATAACTGGTGGATTAATAGAAGAATCCTGAGATGACCCTTCTTTTGGTGCCAAATAACAAACAGGAGAAAGGATGGGAGAAGTCTTAACTGGAGCATCAGGGGGTTTAACCTCAGATGTATCTTGGGAAGGATGTGAAGAGGGAATTATTACTTCTTCTGTATACACAGGGGCCGTCTGTGTAACACCTGTAGCCAGGTCCTGAGCTTTTTGAATTAAAAGATCTGGACTACCACTAGATGCTTTGTTTTTTGTGGCCCAAACACATTCAGAAAAAACATGACCAGTATCCTCACATAGGTCACATTTGGTTAAATTAGCATATTGAAAAGTGATATGACCAATTTCATCACAATTGTCACATCGAGGCTTATCGCATGAACTGGATAAATGTGTTCTGGAACCACATTTGTAACAAGCACAGGGTTGCCCACCATAAAAGCACCCCCCCATCCTGTCCTAACAAAAAAGAATTTGGAATATGTTTTATCCCAGTATCAGTTTGCCTGAGCTTAACTTTGAACCGCCATCCCCTGTCCAAAACTGCTCTGAATCCAATATAGCTTCAGGAGAACTTAAGATCTCACATTTTTGAGACAACCAATATGAAATATCATCCACATGAACTCCCTCATTCCTAAACATTATTGTAACATATTTAATTAAAGGTTTTGTTAAGGAGATCACTAAAAAGGGAGTCCATATGGGAGAAAATTTCACCTGGTTGTATCTCTCCCAAAATAGATCTAGGGCATAGGCTGAGCAAAAGCTCACATCAAGGTTATCTTCGCCAGATATATTTATAAATGCAAACACCTCCCTGGGAGAGAAATGTAAAGAATCTTTTAACAAACTTTTCCCCACATACAGCCTATCAGGCCTAACTTCAAGACCCCCCTTATATCGCAGTCGTAAAGTATTTCTACATGGTGCTGCTTCTTTTTTAATTTTTGAGAATAATTCTGACATCAGGGGTTTTTCAGTGTCAGAGTTACCCTGTATTGTGTCAGCAGGTTGCTCAGCTCCTAAAATAGTAGCGTCCACTGGTGCAGTGGCCTGTAAGGCCAAAACAGAAGGCCCCTCACCCCCCGTACCCCTTCAGCAGTTCCAGAAGCTATAGGTGAAATAGGTAGCTGTGGTTTCCATGTTGATTCATTTTGGGAGAAATTCCATTTAGGGTCCCAATCAGCCATGGGTCGCCAAGACCCTTTGTCCAAAGTCCATCCCGCATCACCTAAAGCTTGCTGAGGGGACCATGTTTCATCAGTTAGGGGCTGTAAAGGAGGAACAGCAACTGAAGATACTGAACCAGTCTCTGCATCATTGGAAGAAACATCTGCTTGAACCCCTTCTAGTACCCCTAATTTCCTTTTAGAAAAAAATCACTGTTGCTCTCTTCTCTTTTCCTTCATCTCCAAGTTTCTCATGGTTTAACTGCGACCGTTTTGTGAAAGAAAACTCAGAGACTCCCTCCTGGTTAAGAGAATCTGTCTAGAACACACATTTTACTTCTGTAGTTTATAGGGTTGAAGAGGATGTTTGAATAGGGGCACGAAAAACAAATCCTGCTTCTTTGGTTAGTCTTGCAGTATACCCAGTGGAAACGGAGCCTCCGTGCTTCGGAGTAGACACATCCGGGACCTTAGGGTTTACCATAGCAACCTGCGGTAAACCGGGAGAGTCTGCAAGTACTCCTACAGCTGATAATGGCTTTTGGCACTGAATCCCTTCCGATTCTCTACTGCCAGCCAAAACCGTGTCACAAAGAGGCTGTTTAGGTTGCACTAAAGTAGAAAATGATTGCAACAACTCACCCGACTGCTCCTTGTCGGGAACTGAAGGCACAGACTCAAAGTTCGTATCGCTGACAGCCGTAAGTAAAGCAGTGACAGATGAATCCTCTGCGTGTAATGAAAACTGCTGTTTTTTGACGCATTCTTGCTCTCATGCTAGCTCTGCAAGCTACAGCTTAAGCTGCTCCTGCCAGACCTCAGTGACAGTCATTTTAGACAGGTTCCCATTTTTTACTGATGCAGCAGATATCATCAAATCCTCAGTTGAGACAAAAATCTCACCATCCTCCAAGTCCTTATCCGGATACAAACTCCCCGCAGGCTCAGTAGATTCCTTAATCACGATAGTAGAGCCCAGCCGCTCTCCATTCTCCATGACGTCCATCCTCCACCAAGTCTGACCACTAAGTGATCTGACTCACAGCAGCAAGTCCCCCTACTGCCAGCAATGCAGTAAGGGAATTTCCCCGGTGCCCTGGCCAAATTTCCCCCCAGTCACTAAAATACCACCAACAGCTTAATCTGGTTCAAAGTCAGTTGGCATTCATCTTATCCCCCTCCTCTGGGTCGTGCCTGAAAATAGGCAGAATTTGTCTAGTGCACTTACCCGGTCAAAAAAAAAAACTAAAACTAAACTTTGTCAGCTCTTGTCTCTGAATTAAAAAGAGTCTAAATCAGCTAGCAATAGGGGGAAGAACCATGTCACTTTAAACCTCTGTGTGGTCCAGTGACCACCACATAGTGTGGTTCAACATAGAGACATGGACTAAATTTTTAAGCCACACACTGCTCCATCCTTTTGGATCCCTTCCCCCTAGGTCGCACCGGGAGATGGACAACTTGTAACTCAGTGTGCCTTCCTGGTGAAACAGTTCAAAAAATAAATAAACACAAGGGCAAGAACATTAGATTTCAGGAGGGCAGATTTCACTGAAATGGGTAGATGTATACAAGCAGTCCTGGAGAAGTGAGCGGTAATAGAGGAGGTGGAAGAACAATGGGAGAACCTAAAAGGAGCCATAGTGGATATAACAAACTAATGAGTTAGGATAGTGGTCAAAGGGGAAAAGAAGAAGGAAACCACTATGGTTCTCCAAAGACGTGGGGGACAAAGTCAGAGCTAAAAGGCTGAGTTTCAGAAAATATAAGGGGAGCCAAAGGGAGGAGGACAGGGAGGTGTACTTTGACTGTCTAAGGGAAGCAGGGAAGGCTGTTAGGAGGGCAAAAGTGCAGACAGAAGAGGGCTTAGCACAGTCTGTAAACAAAGGGGGATAAGGCATTTTATAGGTACATCAATGAAAGAAGAAACAAGCATTTGTCAATGCCGACTGTTTTCTTGCTGGCATTGGCAGTGATAGCGTAGAAGTTACAGAGCTGCGTAATAGTAATGGCAGTGAAGTATTAAACTGAAGCCAACCCCACCACCACCCTGCAGAGAGTGACAGGCATTGGGGTGTGCCTTTGGGTCATCAGGCATAACAGCCACACCATTTCAGTACACCCCACCCTGCAGACACTGGCAAGTGTCACGGTGTTCCTTGGGGTCTTTGGTCCTTATGCGCATGCCATTCCATTAGGAAATACAGTGGGATGGGTGCGATATAGGAAAATGGGGTGAACTTTGGGGCCGAAGAGTCCAAGGCATACCTCGATGCTTCTCACTGGCTGCAGGGTGTGGAATGGCATGAGCATTACAGGCAAGAATCCCAAGTCACACCCCTGATACCTGTCATTCTCTACAGGGTTGGGCGTTATGGTTGGAAACTCTAATACCTCAGGCATTCGTTGGTATTTTCACTCCAAATGTTCAACATGGTTTTTTTGTGACCCCACCTCATGAAGAGGGGGAATATCAGCTTCTTAGCTGAAAGCTGCTTATGCACAGCGACTACAGCATTTAGCACCACAGGTGCAAAAACATTCCGAACAGGATGTAAAAAATGACAGCTGTACTGTTCATGGGGAGGTGTAAAAAATGGCAATGTTGCAAATCTGCAGTAAAAATATTTAAAACAAGCATTTGTCAATGCCGAATGTTTGCTTGCTGGCATTGGCAGTGGTAATGTAGAAGTTACAGAGCTGTGTAATAGGAATGGCAGTGAAGTACTGAACTGAAGCCAACCCCACCACCACCCTGCAGAGAGTGACAGGCATTGGGGTGTGCATTTGGGTTGTCAGGCATAACGGCTCGCCATTTCACCACACCCCACCCTGCAGACACTGACAAGTGTCACGGTGTTCCTTAGGGTCTTTGGCCCTTATGCGCACCCCATTTCATTAGGAAATGCGGTGAGATGGGTGCGATATAGGAGAATGGGGTGAACTTTGGGGCTGAAGAGTCCAAGGCATACCTCGATGCCTCTCCCTGGCTGCAGAGTGTGGAATGGTATGAGCATTACAGGCAAGAATCCCAAGTCACACCCCTGATGCCTGTCATTCTCTACAGGGTGGGGCGTTATGGTTGGAAACCCTAATGCCTCAGGCATTCGTTAGTATTTTCACTCAAATTTTCAACATGTTTTTGTTGACCCCACCTCATGAACAGGGGAATATCAGTTTGTTAGCGAAAGCTGCTTATGCACAGCAACTAAACATTTAGCACTACAGGTGCAAAACATTCGAACAGGATGTAAAAATGACAGCTGTACTGTTCATGGGGAGGTGTAAAAATGGCAATGTTGCAAATCTGCAGTAAAATATTTAAAAAAAATGGTGAAGTCATGAGCGTGACATAGAAACTGTGCAACGACACCTGTAATATAAATTAGGTTGGGGATATTTTACAGCAGATTGTCAACTCAGGCATTTTGTGCCTCCGATCATGAGCAGTGTCACTGTGATTTTCTTTATCTGTGCTGAACAATGATTTCCACAGCTACTATACGATCTCAGCGCTGAAAGTGAAAACACACTTCAGCCATGTTGTGAAAAATGACAGCTGTACTGTTCATAAGGAAGTGTGAAAAATGCCACTGATGAAAATCTGGACTGAAAATATTACAAAGTCATGAACTTACGAGGTGCGTGGAAACTGCGCATTGCTCACTCGTAACACAGTCATTTTATGGACTTTGTCATCAAATTTTCAACATAGCCATTTTAAGACCTCTGCTCATGAACAGTGTAACTGTGATTTTCTTAATCTGTCCTAAACATTGCTTTTCGCACACCAACAGCACCATTATCGCTACATGAGCTAAAACACATTTTGGGACATATGAAAAATGGCAGCTGTACTGTTCATAAGGAAGTGTAATAAAATGGCAATGTTGAAAATCTGGAGTGAAAATATTAAATTTGCAAACTTATGAGCATGCGTAGGAACTGCGCAACGCATGCTCGTAAAACAGTCATTTTTAGGGATTTTTTTCACCAAATTTTCAACATAGCCATTTTAAGACCTCTGCTCATGAACAGTGTCACTGTGATGTTCTTAATGTGTCCCATACATTGATTTTGCACATACTGCGCCATTGTGCACTGCATGGGCGGAAACACATTTTGGGCAAGATGTGAAAAATGACAGCTATACTGCTCATAAGGAGGTATGGTAAAATGGCAATGTTGAAAATCTGGAGTGAAAATATTGAAAATTCGCGAACTTATGAGTGTGCGAGGAACTGCACAACAACATCAGAAACAGTCATTTTTAGGAATTTTTTTCACCACATTTTCAACATAGCCATTTTAAGACCTTTGCTCATGAACAGTGTCACTGTGACTTTCTTAATTTGTCCGTACATTGATTTCGCACATCGACTGTGCCATTTATGCGCATATAGTGAAACAGCGTTTGGGTGAGATGTGAAAAATGACAGCTATACTACTCATAAGAAGGTGTGGTAAAAATAGCAATGTTGAAAATCTGGAGTGAAAATATTGAAAATTAAGGAACTTACGAAGCGCATGAGAACCGCGAACGACGCTCGTAAAACAGTCATTTTTAGGAATTTTTTCACCAAATTTTCAACATAGCCATTTTAAGACCTCTGCTCATGAACAGTGTCACTGTGATTTTCTTAATTTGTCCCGTACATTGATTTCACACACTGACTGTGCCATTCTGGCGCTACATGGGTGGAAACACATTTTGGGTGAGATGTGAAAATGACAGCTGTACTACTCATAAGAAGGTGTGGTAAAATGGCAATGTTGAAAATCTGGAGGAAATATTGAAATTTTGCGAACCACGTAGCTCAGTGAGAACCGCGCAACGACCAGAACAGTCATTTTGGATGAGACAAATTATCATGATTCTTCTCGATCGATGTCACTGTCATGATGCTATGTAGTTCGGGCGGGTGATTTCGCGTCACTGCACAAATCACCTTCGCCTGAATAACGCCAGCGACAGTGACATTATCCATGAGAAGGGTCCCAAAACCACATGTTGAAAATTTGGTGCAAAATTCTCAAAAAATGCCCGAGATATGCAATAAAGTTGAAACCCCTATGTAACCCATTATAGCTTTACCGGGCATTTCCTCAGTTCGCGTTGGCTTTGAAGAGTGCAGACGGTTCCCGGTCCACCAAGATCATCGCGTCGGAGTCCGGAGGTAAGTAGGGTGGGGGTGGGGAGGCTGCGCAGTGGTGGGTGCGGTTGTGGAGGGGTTGGAGACGCGCAAGGACAGTTTTATTTTACAGGTTTTAAAAAAAAAAAAAGACGACGGTGACGCTTGGCCACGCTGGGTGGCTCCCAGCGGCACAAGGACTTGGGGGGCGCTCAGCCAACAGGGGATTGGGCACCCCGCGCCAAAGGACTACAGTGCTTGCCACGCTGGGGTGGGCTCCCAGCGGCACCCATAACTGGGTGGGTGGGGACGAGCTCAGCAACCTGGGGAACGTAGCTCAGCCGACGGATTGGGCACCCATTGGCTATACAGTACAGGAGCACGCACGCCTTTCTGTGCGTAGGCGCGCTGCGGAGCAGCCAATATCTTATCGGGTGCTCACTCAAGCGTAGCTCTCCCTTTCAACTCGTATGTTACTGCATTTTGGAGCGTGTCACAGACAGCTCCAAAATGCATTGGCTTACAGGGCCGCGCCAGCCCACTTACTGAATTGGAGGAGGAGGACACACCCAAATTTCCACGAAGGCATTTGAGGTTTTTGCACATGCGTAAGCAAACATATAAAATGGTAGTTGCTGAGCGTGATATAGAAACTGTGCAACGACACCGTGTAATATAATTAGGGTTGAGGATTTTTACAGCAGATTGTCAACTCAGGCATTTTGGTGCCTCTGATCATGAACAGTGTCACTGTGATTTTCTTTATCTGTCCCAACAATACTTCCCCACAGCGACCACGCATCTCTTGCTTGAAAGAGTGGAAACACACTTCGCCATGTTGTGAAAAATGACAGCTTTACTGTAAATAAGGCAGTGTGGAAAAATGCCACTGGTGAAAATCTGGACTTAAAATATTACAAAGTCATGAACTTACGAGGGTGCGTGGAAACTGTGCAATGCTCACTCGTAACACAGTCATTTTTTGGAATTTTTTCACCAAAGTTTTCAACATAGCCACTTTAAGACCTCTGCTCATGAACAGTGTCACTGTGATTTTCTTAATTTGTCCCGTACATTGATTTAGCACACCGACTACACCATTGTGCGCTACATGGGCAGAAACACGTTTTGGGTGAGATGTGAAAAATGACAGCTATACTGCTTATAAGAAGGTGTGGTAAATGGCAATGTTGAAAATCTGGAGGAAAATATTGAAAATTTGTGAACTTCTGAGCGTCACGTGAGTTGCACAACACACTAAATAAAACAGTCATTTTTGAAATTTTTCCACTAAATTTTCAAAATAAGCTTATGAGCCCACCTATATGAACACTGGCAGTGTCATTTCGTTAATCGATCCCGAAGGTGATTTCGCGAGTGACTGCGAATCACCTTCAGGGCCGAATAATGCCATGACAGTGACATCATTCATGAGAAGGGGTCCCAAAAACCCCATGTTGAAAATTTTGGTGCAAAAATTCCAAAAAATGCCTGAGATATGCAATAAAGTTGAAAAACCCCTATCTAGCCCATTATATAGCTTATCTGCATTTCCTCAGTTTGCGGTCGGCTTTGAAGAGTACAGACGTGTTCCCGGTCCACCGAAGATCATCGTGCTGAGGTCCGGAGGTAAGTATGGGGTGAGGGGGGGTGGGGAGACAGGGTGCGCAGTGGGTGGGTGCGGGTTGTGGGAGGGGGGCCAGGGAGACTAAGTGGGACTGCTTTTTTCTTTTACAGGTGTTCTTTTGTTTCCAATGACGATGCGGATCGCTGCCATGCTGGGGTGGGCTCCAGCGTGGCACAAGGACAGTTAGGGGCATTCAGCCGATGGGATTGGGCACCCCATCGCCTAAAGCATCGATTGCCACGCTGGGGTGGGCTTCCCAGCGTGGGCACCCAGTACTGGGGGTGAGACAGTGGAGCCGAGTAGATTGGGCACCCCGGCTAGTTTGATCAGTTGCCACACTGGGGTGGGCACCCAGCATGGCATTTGCAGAGCTTTGGGGGTGGGGCCTTGGCACGGCCGAGCGAAGTTAGGCACCCGTGGCTGCTCTGATTGTGCGCAAGTGCGAGGGCGCACTCCTGCATGCGTGTGTGTGTGTGTGTGTGTGTGTGTGTGTGTGTGTGTGTGTGTGTGAGCTCATGAGCAAGCTATATCTTATTGTTGCTCACTGAAGCGTAGTCCCCTTTGAACTGTATGCCACTGCATTTTGGAGCTTGTCATAGACAGCTCCATCATGCATTGGCTACAGGTCGCGCCAACAACTGATTGAATCGGGAAGAGCGGGTGACACACTCCAAATCTCAGATGATGGCACTATGTCTCGGTAATACGCGCAAGCAAAACATAAACATAATAAATGTATCTTAATTTATTTAAGACTTTTTTTTTTTTGTGCATATGTGACGTGGAATGAGGGAGGTAGATCAAGGGAGGATGAGAATGGTGCAGGTAAATGGGGTGAACAAATGAGCAAAGTGGTAGACAGTAAGCCCTACCAGAGCTTTAGGCTGATGTAGCACAGCAATATATGGGGGGTGAACTATGTAGACAGTAAGCCTACAGAGCTTCAGGTTGATGTAGCACAGCTGGACTAAGGCAAGAGAGGATGTGAAATGGTACAGGTACATGGGGGGGTGAACAAAGTGGTAGACAGTAAGCCCTTACAGGTAGTACAGTAGTACCAAGTTCGTTTGCATAGGTTTTAGCAGCGGGAGTTCACATTGACAGAGTCTAGATAGAGAAAACGCTGGAATTACACATACAACGAAGTCTGAGTTTTCACATCAAATGCTGAGGTATTTTTTTCTGGAGGATTAGAACCCATGGAGTCCATGAAGGTGTGCTTTGTAGAGCTGGCGTGTAAGGACTTGTTAGGCACCCACAATATTTTGGTGGTCCTGCTTTGGCAGGAACAGTTTATTAGTACGATGATGTGGCTTGTCTCTAAGCTAGACAAGACTACACCATCCTATCAGGCAACTGACACAGTTGATCTGTGTGTGTGGGGGGGAGCTGTTCACTGAAACATAGCTCCCTTTCAACTGTATGCCACTGCATTTTCAACTGCTGTCATAGACAGCTTCAGCAGTGATTGGAGAACTGTGACCATGCCTGCAAACACACTGACTGAATTGGAAGATGCTGACACACCTCTGAAAAACTCAGATGATGGCACTATGTTTCTGCACATGCGCAAGAAACATAAAACCGGGGGGATTGTAAGGCTCAAAGGGGAGAAGGGAGAGTGTAAGGAGGGGGCTCTGGACAAGGCAGAAATACTGAACAAATTCTTCTGCTCAGTATTCACTAAGGAGGGGGATGGTCAAGGACCACAGTTGGGTTACAGAGACAATGGGGAGTGGGGGATGGACGACAGTCTATACACAGTGGAGGGAGTTCTGGAAGAACTCACAAAGCTGAAAGTGGATAAAGCCATGGGGCCAGACGGCATCCACCCAAGGATATTAAAGGAGCTGCAAAGGGAACTAGCAGTGCCTCTGGCGGCCCTGTTCACAGAGTCACTAAACATGGGTGTCATTCCAGAGGACTGGAGGAGGGCACATATAGTCCCACTGCACGAAACTGGCAGTAGGGAGGAGACGGGGAACTACAGGCCAGGCAGCCTCACCTCAGTGGTTGGAAAGATCATGGAGACACTGCTGAAAGAAAAGAGAGTGTCACATATGGAATTCAGCGGTGCTCAGGATCTGAGGCAACATGACTTCACAGCAGGAAGGCCATTTCAAATGAAGTTATAAAATTTTTTTGATTGAGTGACTAGGGAACTAACTCAGAGAGGGGCAGTAGATGTCGCCTACCTAGATTTCAGTAAAGCCTTCGACACCATCCCACATAGAAGACTGAATAACAAGATGGATAGTCTGGGCATGGGAGACAAGGTGGTGAACTGGGTTCGGAACTGGTTAACAGACAGGAGACAGAGGGTGGTGTTACATGGGGTACAATCTGGGGAGTGGGGAGTGACCAGTGTGGGACCACAGGGATCAGTACTAGGACCAGTCCTGTTCAATGCCTTCATTAGTGACATTGCAGAGGGGCTGGAAGGAAAGGTCTGCCTGTTTGCAGATGACATCAAGATCTGTAACAGGGTGGATACTCCAGAAGGAGTGCCGAAAATGAAGAGGGACCTGGATAAGCTTGAAAGATGGTTGGAGATGTGGCAATTGAGGTTCAATACAAAGAAGTGCAAAATAACGCATCTGGGTAGTGGATACCTTGGGGAGAGTTACAGGTTGGGGGGGAGCTGACTGTCACAAAGAGGAAAGACACCTAGGGGTTATCATCTCTGATGATGTTAAGGTATCAAAGCAGTGTACAAAGGCGGCAGGGAGGGCCAGTGGCATGCTAGGGAGCATAGGCAGGGGTATCACTAGCAGGAGGTGGAAGGTGGTGGTGCCACTGTATAAAACATTGGTAAGGCCACACCTGGAGTACTGCATGCAGTTCTGGGGGCCACACCTGTGCAAGGACATAGATAAGGTGGAGACTCCAGAGAAGGACAACAAAGATGGTGCAAGGCTTGTACCACAAAACATATGAGGAGAGACTAAGGGACCTCAATATGTAGTCACTGGCAGAGAGGAGACAGTGGGGGGACATGACTGAAACTTTCACGTACCTCAAGGGCATAAACAAGTTGCAGGTCGGGGACCTTTACCAATGTAGAAAAAGATTCAGAGGAAACATAATCTCCCTCTCCTGGATGAAAACACCATAACTATGCATCCTAGCATCTCAATAGCTTTACTAACTGCCCTGTTGCACTGCCCCGCCACCTTGAGATTGTCAGATATGATTTCCCCATTGTCCTTCATTGATTGTTGACTGTAAGTAACACCACCTTGAGATTGTCAGATATGATTTCCCCATTGTCCTTCATTGATTGTTGACTGTAAATAACACCACCTTGAGATTGTCAGATATGATTTCCCCATTGTCCTTCATTGATTGTTGACTGTAAGTAACACCACCTTGAGATTGTCAGATATGACTTCCCCATTGTCCTTCATTGACTGTTGACTGTAAGTAACACCACCTTGAGATTGTCAGATATGACTTCCCCATTGTCCTTCATTGACTGTTGACTGTAAGTAACACCACCTTGAGATTGTCAGATATGATTTCCCCATCGTCCTTCATTGATTGTTGGCTGTAAGTAACACTTATCTTACACACAGCCCCTTGGTTCTCTGCCCAAGGTGCGTGACTTTGCCCTTTTTGGCTTTGAAACCCAGCTACCACCCTCTAGACTACTCCTCCAGTTCCCCCAGGTCCCAGTGCAATCTGTCCACTCCTTTATGGGCGTCCACCCTATTGCAGATTTCTGTGTCATCTGCAAAAAGACACTCCTTCACCTCTGGTTCCACATCATTGTCACTTATGAAGACATTGAAGAGGACATAACTCAGTATTAATCTCTGTGCCATTTCACTGGTCACTCTGCCTTCTCCTGGGTGGCTTCTGTATACCAACACCCTCTGTCTCCTATCTCTTAACCAGTTTGATACCCAGCTTACTACCTTCTCCACAACCCCAGCTTGCTAAGTTTCTTTATTAGCTTGTGTGTCACGGTGACAAAGGCATTACTGATGTCCAGAGAGCCCACATCCATTGCCTTCATCTGATCTTCCTCCTTAGTCACTCAGTCAAAGATATCTATGAGGGTTTGAAATGAGCCCCCACCCCCACACACACACACATACCAGTAAAACCTTGCAGCTCTTTTGACTCCATGTAGTCCATTAGCCTCTCATTCAGCACAGCCTACATTAATTTCTCAAGCACTGATATTTGCTGAGGTTTTCTGCCACCCCTACCCACATTGGGGCCTCCCACATGAAGGATCCTCACATCCTGTCTTGCCACTACGACAGGTGCCTCCCTCTTGGCAGTCTCATCTTGCCAGAGCATCAAAAGAGTTGTGTTAGTGGCTGAGGAATGAGTTCCTGTCCCATAACTCCCACCCTACTGGAGCCCACCATGGTCCAAGCAGTCTCACTTCTTGGCACCCTCTGAGGCACAATAGTAGCAAAACAGCATTATCTCTCACAGGGTTCTCATCCTTGTCGACATGGGTGACCACACTTCAACTAGCTCTGTCTCCAGGGCATTGCCTCAGTCTATGTCAGTGAGATGGGACCCAGAAAATGGAAAAGTTGCCCATCTTGGCCTGCCAGATGATGACTGCCTAGCTCCTCCTATGCCACACGTCCCCCTAGAGAACCACTCCTTCTCCCCTAACCCTGCACACCTTACAGACAGACCCCTCCAGGAACGTTACTCCCCCTTATGCACCCAAGTAGAGCAGCCCCCCAGCAGGCATAAGCTGAACCCTCCAAGATGTAGGGATACTGGGAAGCCAGGTGGCAGAAGTGGCACTGAAAGGTGAGACTGGTGGGGGGGGTGTAAGAGAGGAACAAAAAAAAATTTGTGACACACAAGAATCCACGTATTGGCTATAGTACAGTATCCCCCAATGCACACAATAATCCTTATATTGATCATAGCACATAACATCCCTGTACCAGCCATCAAATGGTTGGATATTAACAAAGTGATAAAAGTTTGCCACCCATATACACATACAGTCAAATTTTTACATTATCACATGCACCACTCTCTCCCCCCCCATCCACCCACAAAGTCTGGACTATTGACAAAATGCTGTGGATTCTGATACACACACACACACACACACACACAGGCAGCTATTGCCCACAGTATTGCCCACCTTCCAAAACAGCAGTTCAAGTATAATATAAATGCTGTAGTATGCACATCCTACAGTACAAACAAACACCCACACAAAGAAGGAGCCCTCCGTGGCAGGTACATCCTACAGTACAAACAAACACCCACAAAAAGAAGGAGCCCTCCATGGCAGGTATTGATAACAGCACCCTCCCATCAACGTCAGAAAGGTATTGGCAATTTAGAAATCCTCGTATACTATGTATCACACACACACACACACACACACACACATCTGTAGCTACACATATGCACCAAACCGCCCATATCTACACACACACACACGCACACACATATGCATGCACACACATAAACACACACAAAACCACCTGTATCTACACACACACACAATCCCCTTTGGCAGCAGTTAAGCATAGCATACATTCCATTTAACAGATAGCAAACTTCCATGCAATAAAAAATATTGCTGCAGTATAAGACTGGCCAGAAGGCACGGAGGGCAGAAGTTCTGCGTGCCTTACCTCTGGTCATGCCTCCGACCTGGGTTTGGGAGCTAGCTTGGTTGCTGGGAAGGGGGGGTAATGAGCATCCATTATTGGACAGCTCCTCTGTCTCAGGGTGGGGACTGCCTCAGGTGAAGATCTGTGGGTGGTGTCGGAAGCTTAAGCAACATAAAAGGGAGGGGCAGTTATTCTGTAGCAGTTGTGCACATCCTTGCATGCATGCTTACGTACCACCACAACAGGGGACCTAAGAGAAGAAAACTTAAAAATCGTCAACACAGACTTCATGAACCCCTGGCTGCTTACATCCATCCCATGCCACCAACTAAACCACTGGCCCAATTCTGGAAGTGACTCACTGGGTGGGTAGAGAATGGCCCTTACCTCCAGGGTCCCAACACAGGGTGGGGGAGACAATCTATGGGGGACTTTGGGTTTCTTGAATATGGCTGATGTCAGTACTAGACGGGTAAGGAAGGAACAGGGCTGAGAGCTCACCAGTGCCAACCTCCAAGGCAAAAATGTTATTAAAAAAAGTAAATAAAAATGCAGAGCCACACCATTACAGTAAACCAAATGTAGATAACATATAGAAGATCTCTTACCTGGGAACTAGGGAGCCAGAGCAAGGAGCCTTGAAGGGTAAAATGTACATCGGACCTGCAGAATGCAATATAGAAAAGAGGTCACAAAGGATCCGTAGTTCTTAGGGGTTAAATATTAAATAGTAAGGACAGGACAAGTTAGATGTAGAGCAATACTTATCTGATAGAGAAGGGTCAACATCTTCTCAGATCTATTAAAAGAAAAATGGGTTAGTATGCAGAAAATACAGTAGTGACAGCAGAGAGCAGATAGATATGAAATGTGTATAGGACAGCATAAGAGTGAAAAGGGAGTGTTAGATAAAAAGCTCCAGTTGGGGCACAGGAAGAAGATAAAGATTCAGAGAAAGATGGAGAAATAAATAACATTAATAAACACATAGCAAAAGAGACAATAAAGTGGTGTGTGTGGGGGGCAGCAAAATCATTTATCACCCCCTAGATGGCCTAGTGGCCAGTAAGTAAAATTAGTAGCCCAGGTGGTCAAGTTTGGATTCTTTGGAGATAATGGCCAGCATTATTAAAATAATTTAAGACTGGTGGGGTGGGGGGCTAGTGATGTCACAGATATGTGAGGGGGTTTCTGCAATACCCCTAAGTGGGCTACTTTACTGTGTGGCCAGTGGCCAATGTATTTAAACTAAAAAGAATCTCTTTCCCTGGGTCTAGTAGTGGTGGGTTTCTTGGGTCCTAATAAATATTTTGTTTGGCAGCAGCCAGAATGGATGTGGAGTGTGAGGAGAACGAGCTGGGGCAGCTGCAGCAAGCAGTGCGCTCAACCTCGCTAAAGTGAACGTCAGTGGGTCGGGCACACTCTACTCCCAGCCCATATGGAGCTTGGGCTGTGGCCTGCTCCATGCAGGTGGGAGAGTGAGGGACAGCAGCCTGTCACAAGGTGAAGGAGGCTAATGTAGGAGTGCCTCCCTCCACCTACCCGCTTCAGCAGCAAACGTAGTTTCCTGGAGGGGCTCTGGAACAACAGAGCATCAGGGAAGCTGTTACACAGCAAGCCACACTTGTGGGTGTTATAAAAGATATAAAAGTTCATAGCCAGGGGTGGTTACTGCACTGTGACTTCTTTAACAAGCCAGGGTTGGGGGGTGAGTGCTGGTAACTAGCCCTGTGTGGGCTTTTGTTGCAGGTCCAGGGATGGCTGCCGCTGATTAATTAGCTCTGTGCAGGCTTTTGATGCTGGTCCAGGCAGGGCGAGTACAGCCAATTAAAGCCGAATCAGTGGCTAAGTTTAAAGTAGTACTCGTTGTCCTCCACTTCCAATTTGGAGAGCCATCAAACAGCTGAGCCACACCGGGGCTGTACAGAAATAGCCCAGTGGCAAATTTGATGCATGTGGTGGTGGTACGGTGGGAATGACAGTTAAAGCCACATGGTGTCTAAGTTTACAGTGCCTGACTGGCCTTATTTATCTAAATAATGCATGCATAGGTAAGAACAGGGCTGTTGCTGTTTTTTGAGCTCCGAGGGGCTCCGTGTAAGCAGTAGTGTGGAGGAGATTGACTAGGAGAGGGGACTGATGCAGGCATGTGTATATCCCAATAGTGGCACTCTATATAAAAGGAAGTAACCATGCTCATCAGAACTTTTTTGAAAGGACCCCTTTTTTCTTGTTTTGAATTTATAAATTTGCACCCCTAAAATACCAATACAAGGAGTCTGTCCTGAACCCCTGCCCCCCCTTTTTGCATAACGTGAGGAAGCAGATTATGGTACATATACAGCAACAGTATCATACAAGTGTGGTCCTGGCCCAAATCTAATCCATCTCAGCTCCAGAGCCCTATCCTTCTCGGAGTCTCCACATTCCACCATCAGTCTCTTTCATGTTACTGATCTATGCACTTATCTGACTTCAACACATGCCAGTTGCTCAGGAGAAACATCAAAAATACTTTTCTTAATTAAATAAAAAATCCTTTTCAAGGTACCCTTTAAAAATAAAATGAAGCCTGCTCCCTTTTTCCCCATAACTCAAGGATCCTGGATTCAGTGGTAATATTGGTGGGTCCACAAGCCCCCAAAAAAAAACTCACCAGTCACATAAACATTGCATAATTAAAACAAAAATGTAATTTAACTACACACAGTAAAGCCCCCGCAAGACAAACAAATAAATAAACATGGGTTCTCCACTTTTTTGACTAGGGCTCCCTGAAAAGCTGAAGCTATAACAACACATCTGCCCCTCCAACACACGTGCAAAGCTCACCATCACCATGGCCCAGCCCCCCTACACACACACACACACACCCCACCCTCAGACACAGCCTGCTCCTCCTCCCCTATACACATGGCCAGCACTCCCCTCCACACACACACACACACACATACACATGATCAGGCCCCCAACCGCACACAGGCAGCTCCCTCCTACCCAGTACTGTAGGAAGGGTGGAGCGGGCAGTGCACCCGCCCTGGGCACGTGCTTCCAAGGGGCGCACTGGTGCAGTTTTCAATTCTGTGCTGTAACTTTAAAAAACATTTTTTTTTTTCAGTGTAATAACTAATGCCTGCCAGCAGCGAAGGACCAGCAAGTCCGGGGGGGGGGGGCTGTCACATGGTCCTCTGTCTCCACAAAGAAAAAATCATGTGGTGGGGTCCAGTCCAGACCAGACAGACAGTATAAAAAGTGCGGGCGTGGGAGACTCGTGGTTGTAGTATCAGAGGCGCCAGTGGTACTAGTAGTACAGAAGGACAGAGAAAAAAAGGAGCGAGGTGAGGAGCAATAGACAGAATAGAAATGGAATTATTAGAGTGAGTAGAAGACTAGAGAGCACAGGTCGGTGGGTAGCAGAGATAGATAAGACAGAGTAAGCCTATGTGTAAGCAGGCACTCATCTTCTTTATTGGGGGGGTAGACTGCGTCAACTGCTAGTACTGTGAATTTTTTTTTTATTGTGATGATCCTCAGTTCTGTCGATGATTCCGATTCCATCCTGACCTGTCTGATCTCCTCCTCTGACCTCCACACTCCCCCCTCCCTCCATCCCCTTAGTTCTCTGATGGAATGCGGTGTGTCAACTGGTACTCTCGTGCTACCTCGTCCCTCCATCGAGTCTAGTCTGCCCTTGGCGTTTGGAAAAAAATACATTTTATTTAACTTGGGTCCAGCTCCAGGCACTGGCAGCTAGCCAGGCCTGCATTCCACCTCCCAGACACTATTCTCACCAAGTCCCTTCCCCTGCACAATCCACCCCACACCCGGCAGCAGCAGTAACTGACTGTGAGACCGTCTCTTGCTCTTAGTCTTTTTGGAATATGTGAGAGCAGTGCCGGGCCGTGGCAGTTGATTGAGTGAGACTGTGAGGAGAGCGAGCGCTCACATGATTCTTACCTTGATGACTCTGACTGCAGTGTGCTGAGTCTGACCAGTCGACAATACAGTGCTTGCCTTAGCGGCACCTTCTTAAGCTCCCTGGCTGCCTGCCAATCGCACTGTTCTTTCTCTTAAAGTCCAGGAGGGCTGCCAGCAGCATAACCTCCCCGTCTCTCTCATAACTGTCTCATATCATAAGGACATAAATGGATGAGCATTTCAAGGGAGGGGTGATGACAGCCAGGCTTGAGTGATATAGCAGTAATTGGCAAGGCAGGCATTAGGGCTAGCCAGGGCACTAGGGCAGCATAGAGCAATGAGCAAATTAAAAATAAACGGCACAAGCACAGAAGCATTGTGAGCACAAGCACAGAACTGAGACACACACACACACACACACACACACACACACCGCACACACAAGTGCACTGTAATTTCCTTATTGATGTAATAGAAATGCCCTTCCCTTTGAGAGTGAGTCTACATGATTTCAAATCCAACTACTTGAGTCAAAGTTGTTTAAATGTATTAAAGGGAAATGGCATTTTTATTACCTCAACAACAAATTACAGTGGCCAACTTGGGGATATGTAAACTGTGATTAACTTCCTTTCTTGTGACAGGAGGACTAGAAGGCTAACTTCAACTTAGCCTTCTAGTCCTGTCATAAGGAAGGATGTTATTCGCAGTTTACATATTCCCCCATACCAAGATACCATATGTGGCTGATCATGGTACCCCCTTACCAGGGAGGGAGTACTGCAATTAGGCGTTTGTTGAGGATGTTGGACCACTGGCGCTCATTAGGTTACTTACGGTAACCTGCTGAAATGCAAGCGCAACATCCCCCATCACAAAGAGAGATCTCAGTCAGATAGAACTATATGCCTGTGTTGGGAATAATGCTGCTTGTTATTAATGATATTCTTGTAATTGTGGGGCTCTGTCCCCCACAACCCCCCCGAGGGTTGTGACCCCCCCCCATCAATAATAATTAAATTTATTTCATAATTATTGATGGGGGTGTGGGGGTGGAGCTCCCCAATTACAAGAATTACATTTACGATAAGAGACTGCTTGTTTAGCTTCCCCTTCCTCGTACAACCCAATGCGATAATTACAACTGGTCCAATGTCCTCCAAAAATGCTGCAGTTGCCTCTGATACATTACTGTACATTCACAACAATATTTTTAGTTTTTTATGGTTTCAGGTCTTATGTTTTGTGATATTCCATGATCTTATTCTTTCTCTGGGGACGCTCCACCCTCCACATCACCAGGATGCATCGATGAAGTTTTATTTTTCACCCAGGCGGTGGGGGGGGTGAAGTGCCCCCACAGAAAGAATATCACAGAATATTACAAAACATAAAGCAACCTCACAAATAGTTGGCAGCTAAATTATTGTAGATCCTCATTCTCCTCTGCCTGTTTTTTTCTCCAAGAAAGGCCCCAAAACTCACCACAGAGCATGTAAATCCCTCAGAGCTTCTAGGGGCCTTGCAGCCCCCAGGCCCCCCCTGCTCTTTTCTGGGGAGGGGCACCAAAATGACTTCCTACAGCTCTGCCCCTACCCCCCAGACACGTACATTTCCACACAGACACACACCACCCCCAGACACAGCCAGCTCCTCCTCCCTTACACACATGGCCAGCACTCCCCTCCACACACACACATACACACACACATGGCCAGCTCCCCAACCCCACACAGGCAGCTCCCCCTACCCCCTCCAGACATGTACATCTGTGCGGACGTGCACACATACACAAAATTATTCAGTATTCGGTTTTTAGTATTACAGTCATTAATTGATTTATTTTGTTTTTTCCAACAGCCTAATATATTGTACATGCAACTTGACCTTTCACGTCTCTACCCACTTTAGCTATGACATGAAAATGTGGTGGTGTATCTTTTCAAAAGTCAGATAGAAGGTGCTGTTTACTGTGCCGTACCTATGCTGTATTTATCAGGCAGCTCAATCCCTGACTGCGCCACTGTACAGTAGTTTGAAGCCAAACTTGCAAATACCATTTCATTCCCTCACACACCAGAAACAGAGCCCCCACATGCTGACATGCTGCAACATCATCTGAACTAATTAACTCTGGAATTAACTGAACATTCCTGACTGAGACCCAGACTGAGATGATTACATGATACATAGACAGATAAATGCAATACTTTCAACTCAGAGAATGAACATTACAATGTGAACTCACCTGGGGAACTCAAGCTTAACTCTCTCCTTGTGGTTCCGAGATCTCCGGTCCCCCATCGGGTCCTCTATTCTGCCCTGTTTCCCGAGTCCTGGGTGAACCCTCAAGAGCCCATCTAAAACCCAGCTATAACAAATTTACCTAATTGCTGGAGTGAAGGAGAAGTGGAGCAGACTTGTTACTCCAGTCAGCCAGTTTTGTTGCTTCGGTCAGCATGTCGCGCTCTCAGTTGTGCTCAAACAGACTGGCTTGCAGACCCGCTTGCAGCACTGTTAACCCCCCAGTCCTGTAACCCACAGTAATCTTAAAGTAGGTAGGAAACAAATTTACTAATGTTTTTGTCTCTTAAATATATCAGAAATAAACAATAATAGATTGTGTTTTTCTCTATTGGTAATGTTTATTGTGCATTTTGTATGCTTGTTGTAATATCTGAAACCACCACTGGCTTTACAGATTGATTTTCAGTACCACAGTCAGTATGTGCCCCCTTTTGAATTGCTGACATCATTAACTCCGATTCAATTTGAAGATAACGTATGCGCTGAACTCCTCGGTTTCAAACAAAAACATTACACAAATGTTGATTGACTCCACTAATATAAGTAAAAGATGCACCGAATCCCCAAAAATAATACAATTATTCTTCCACCAGCAATTGGATTCAGCTCAGTTCAGCCACCTCCTGACTCCCCCAATAACAGTGAAAGATAGATGCCCAGCGCAACTCTCCAAAGTAATATAATTATTCAGGGATCAGCTTGATTGCAGTTCAGCCCTCCCGACCCCCGATATTAGTGAGAGATAGATGCTGACAGCAAAATGAAAAAAAAAAATTATTCAGGAATCAGCTCGGATCAGTCCCCCATCTGAAGCTGATCATCTTACATATTCTGGAGCAGTTGTTAGCGCAGATCCATTCTTTTTCTCCTCGGGTCCCATTCATTTTTATGTTGATTGTGCGCATGCACAAGAAACATGTTGCGGCAGCTTTCTCCACAAACAGGTTGTGGAGGCATGGCACTGTTGTGCCCAATGCCCCCACAGCCTGCAAAGGCTTGTCCCCCATCCCCCAATGGCGTGGTTCGCTGCTGCTGACAGTAGTTCAGCCAGCATGCCACAACCTTCTAAAAAAATCAGCCACTGCAATCAGGGGCCGCCTCATTATTGCAGCGTCAGCCATCCTCTGCAATGAGGGAGCAACCCATCATTGCAGGACGGGATGTAGGATACCTGATATTGCTTGTGAACATGGCGGCGGCTTGTCGCCATATTCTCAAACAATATTAACCCCCCCACCATGTTTATTTGCCGATGGGGGAGCCCACTCTCCGTCAACATAATGTAAATCCCCTTCCCGGTTTTATTGTCTGCCGACGGGGTGCCCAATCCCCGTCGGCAGAAAGGAATTCCCTCCTGCCTTTGTTGTTTGCTGACAGGGGTGTCCAATCCCCCATTGGCTAGAGCTGCCCCCCACAAAGTAAGACTCTGGTGGCATGCTGGGAGCACACCCCAGCGTGCCACATGCCCCTGTAAAGTTAAAAACAGTCCCGCAACTTTTTTTGTTTTGTTTTTTTTACCTGAAAAAAATGAAACAGTCCCTCGTAGTCTCCCTGTCCCCCTCCCACAACCCGCACCCACCCACTGTGCACCCTGCCTCCCCACCCCCCTCACCCCATACTTACCTCCTCGAGCTTGGTACTGCGATCTTCGGGACCGGAACACGTCTGCACTCTTCAAAGCCAACTGCGAACTGAGGAAATGCCAGTAAGCTGTATAATGTAATAAATAGGTTTTTTTCAACTTTAGTGCATATCTCGGGCATTTTGGGGAATTTTTTCACCAAATTTTCAACATGGGGTTTTTGGGACCCCTCCTCATGAATTCTTGAAATGTCATGACGTTAATCAGGCCCAAAAGGTGGTTTCGCAGTCACTGAGTGGAATCACCCTTTGTGGCCGATTAATGAAACAACAGTGCCAGTGTTCATGAGGTGGGCTCTCAAAAAGCCTATGTTGCAAATTTGGTGGAAGAAAATCCAAAAAATTACTGTTTTACAAGTGTGTGTTGTGCAGTTGCTACGCATGCTCGTAACCTCGTGAATTTGCAATATTTTCATGCCAGATATTCAACACTGGCATTTTGTCACACCTCCTTGTGAGCAGTACAGCTGTCATTGTTCACATCCTGGCCAAAATGTGTTTTCGCACTTCCGGCACAGAATAGCGCGGTCGCTGTGGGAAATCAGTGTTCAGGACAGAATAAGAAAATGACAGTGATACTGTTCATGAGTAGAGGTCCTAAAATGCCTATGTTGAAAATTTGGTGATGATAGCCCATCAACTGACTGTGTTACAAGTGTGCATTGCGCACTTTCCATGCACTCTTGTAACTTCGCAGATTTGTAATATTGTCACACCAGATTTTCAACAGTGGCATTTTTTCACACCTCCTTATAAGCAGTGCAGCTGTCATTTTTCACATCCTGACCGAAATTTGTTTTCACAGTTCAGCACAGAAAAACGTGGTCACTGTGGGAAATCAGTGTTCGGTACAGATTAAGAAAATGACAGTGGCACAGTTCATGAGCAGAGGTCCTAAAATCCCTATGTTGAAAATTTGGTGACGAAACTCCATAACATGACTGTGTTACAAGCATGCATTGAAATGTTTCCACGCACTCTTGTAACCTCGTAAATTTGTAATATTGTCATGCCACATTTTCAACAGTGGCATTTTTTCACACCTCCTTATGAACACTACAGCTGTCGTTTTTCACATCCTGGCTAAAATATGTTTTTGCACTCCTGCCAGAGAATAGCACGGTCACTCTGGGAAATCAGTGTTTGGGACAGATTAAGATTGACCGAGTGAGAGGGGGGAGTGACCGAGCTCAACTGAGCTCTGTTGGGATTGCTGAGGATTTGTTTGTGGGCAGACAAAGGCCCCAACACAAAAGCCCAGTACAAAAGTGCAGCCTGCAGCACTGGGAGAAACAGAATGAGAGAGTGACTGAGGGAGGGGGAGTGAGTGAACTCACCGAAGCACTGTCAGGACTGCAGCAGATTTCTTTGTGGGCAGTAAAAGGCGTCAATGCAGGCAGGGGCCCAGTAAAAAAGGCCAGCCTGCAGCGGTGGGAGAAACAGTACGAGCAAGTGAGACAGGGGGACTTAGTGAGCTCAACAGAGATCTATCAGGACTGCTGCAGATTTCTTTGTGGGCAGAAAAAGGCGCCAATGCAGGCAGCAGCCCCGTACAAAAGGGTAGCTTGCAGCGCCAAGACAAACAGAATGAGCACATGACAGAGTGAGACTGAATTACCTCAACGGAGCTCTGTCAGGATAGCTGCGGATTTCTTTGTGGACAGACAAAGGTGCCAATGCAGCCAGGAGCCCCATACAAAAGTACAGTCTGCCGTGCCAAGAGAAACAGAACGAGCGAGTGACAGAGCGGTAATGAGCGAGCTCAACGGAGCTCTATTGTGACTGCTGCGAATTTCTTTGTGGGCAGAAAATGCGGCAACCAGGCAGGAGCCCAGTACAAAAGGTCAGCTTGCAGCACCAGCAGAAATGGAATGCGTGAGTGACAGAGGAGGAGTGAGTGAGCTCAATGGAGCTGTGTTGGGACTGCTTCAGGTTTCTTTCTGGCCAGAAAAAGCCGCCAATGCAGTCAGGAGCCCAGTACAAAAGGGCAACCTGCAGTGCCAGGAGACACAGAACGAGCGAGTGAGGGAGGGGCAGTCAGTGAGCTCAATGGAGCTCTGTTGGGACTGCTGCAGATTTGTTTGTGGGCAGAAAAAGGATGCAATGCACGCAGGGGCCCAGTACAAAAGGGCAGCCTGCAGTGGCAGGAAAACCAGAGTGACTGAGTGAGCGAGCTCAATAGAGCTGTATTGTAACTGCTGAAAATTTATTTGTAGGCATAAGAAGGCAGCTTTGCAGGCAGGAGCCCAGTAGAAAAGGGCAGCCTGCAGCACCGGCAGAAACGGAATTAGTGAGTGAGAGAAGGGGAGTGAGCAAGCTCAACGGAGCTTTGTCAGGACTGCTGCAGATTTCTTTGCGGGCAGAAAAAGACACCAACAGAGGCAGGAGCCCAATACAAAAGGGCAGCCTGCAGCACCAGGAGAACCAGAATGAGTGAGTGAGACAGGGAGAGTGAGCCACCTCAATGGAGCTCTGTCGGGACAGCTGTGGATTTCTTTGTGTGCAGAAAAAGCCACCAACACAGGCAGGAGCCCAGTACTAAAGGGCAGCCTGCAGCGCCAGGAGAAACAGAATGAGCAAGTCAGAGAGGGGGAGTGAGCCACGGCAATGGAGCTCTGTCGGGACAGCTACGGATTTCTTCCTCGGCAAAACAAGGTGCCAAGGCAGGCAGCAGCCCAGTACAAAAGAGCAGCCTGCAGCACTGGGACAAACAGACTGAGCCACTGACAGGCTCAATAGACCAACGTAATCAACATTTGGCATTGACAAATGCTTGTTTAGTAGCAAAACTGTATTTTTTCCCTGGTGTAGTCAGTCCACACCCTGCCCTATTATTGAGTGTGCTCCCCCCACCACCCTCGGAACTTAGCTTACCTCTATAGCCTTATTTATGTTGCCCAGCAATACCTTCAGTCTTTCTCAGCATCATTTCTTTCCAGTTGACAGCTGCCTGTCTTCACTCCACTGGCCCAACTGAATTGCCTCAGGTCCGGAAGCCCAGAAACTGTCAACAGGTGCCTCAATGCACCCATTTCATGTTTCTCTTATAGTCCTCATAGTTCATTCTGTCCCCTCACAAAATTAGAAAATTTGGGATGGGAAGCAAATCTCGTGTTGGGAGGGCGCTGAACTGAACTGAAGCTGATTCTGAATAATTGTATTTTTCAGAGTTTGCTGTCAGCATCTATCTTTCACTAATGGTGGGGGTCGGGAGGGGCTGAACTGCGCTGAAGCTGATTCCTGAATAATTTTATTATTTTTGGGGAGTTCGCCGTCAGGCATCTATCTTTCACTTATTTTTTGGGAGCGGGACAGACAGCACACAGTGGAAGGGAACGGGAGGGTTTATTTTCACTTTGGGTGCTGGGTCAGGGAGCGGGGCAGACAACATGCAGTGGGAGGGAGTGGGAGGGTTTACATGCACTCCAGGGTACAGGAGCAGGGAGCGGGGCAGACAGCATGCAGTGGGAGGGTTTACTGGCACTCCTGGTGCCACAATGGAGGGAGTGGGGAGAACAGAAAAGTTTCGGCATGCAAGGCATGCCCTGCAATGACAGGGCGCTCCCTCATTGCAGCAGAATTGCTGATGCTGCAATGACAAGGCAACCCCTCATTGCAGCAGCCAAATCGTTTCAAGCTGGTGGCACTTGTGCAGAACCAGTGTCATCAGAACACTGGGCCTGCATTGGGTGCACACCGCCAAGCCCACAAATGCAGTGATGGCATTACCGCCACACTGCTGCACCTCCACACCCGCTTCTCTCCTAAGTCAAGTTTTGAGATAATGTTTTTTGTGCATGCGCGCAAGCAAACATAATGACAGCTTATCATTGGGGGTTACCAATCTCCAAAAAAACAGTGTCAACAGAAACGTGGTTTTCATTTACTTAGAACAAGCTGTTGACAGAGTTTCTCAAATGACAATATAGAAAACTGTGTCATGAGCTTTGTAATATGTAATTCTGTGTACTGGGATCAAGTTTCTTGCTTGCATAATGCAACATTTATCTATGATTGTACCATTCAAACAGCACACATCACAAGCACCAGATCATGGCAAAAAATCTAGTCACACTTTTCCCCCATTCATTAAAATGGTGAACTGTAAACAGTAAAAGAAAAATCAACTAAGGATCTGACAAAAAAAAGGACATCAAACAGATTCATTTTCGCCGAAACCCTGCTGTAACCACCTGTAGACACATGTGGATTTCAACAGCACTGTACAATTGAGGCACTTGACGGGAAGACTGACTGAGTGCTGCTTTGACACTCGCTGCATATAGAAAAGGCACCAGCACACAATGGCTCGTTCTCATCCAATCAGCACTCACAGGAAACTGCCATACTGAGGTTACATATACCACCATTTTTTTTAATGATGTTTCAAAATATAACAGAAAATTCAGTTTACTCCTGTCCTGCTGCTATATGTAATCAGCAACACAGTGATAAGTAACACACATAAATCAGTGCAAATAACAAATACGTAGCTCATTCTCTACCCTCTTTAAGTGTTTAAAAACCACAGCATGTGAGTTACCAATGCATTGCTAGCAGAAAAAAACAATGCCAAATAACTCACTGACGTGACAGTTTAATGCAAATTGTACTGTCCATATACTGTACAGTACAATTCTATATACAGTCCCTGCACTGCCAGTATCTGGTTAGTAGGTAAAGCACTTTGAGATACAAAGCCCATGAATGGTCACATGCAAAACTAAAGACTGTTCTGTTTCACTTACGATATTCCTGCTTTTTCTATGCATTTTGATAAGCATGTTTCACACTGGTTTCCCACACATATATGCCATCGAATCAAAATGCACATTAGGATGGTAAATAAACTGATCAGACATCTGTAGAGGTGAATGATTTTACTTACTCCCAGATACTTCAAATCAGCTTTAAACCTTACTACCCACACATCTCTAGTTTCCAGGACCCTGTATCATTCACCTTTAGTAAGCTCCAAAATGTCATCCACACACGACTAGTTTAATGAGGATCCAAGTTCATGCCTGCCCCAGGCATTTACTTTCGTACTGACAGAGACTTAGCATATACATAAAGTAAAAGTATATTTTTGTAAGTTATCATAAAAGTCTGCAACATAGTACTGTAATACAGTACCTAAGTAGGAATCTGATATCAAGTCCCAAATGAAACTAATAACAGATTGAATAAAATAACCCTAATTTCTTTACCGATACATCATCAATCTTGTATCCCAGGAATAAAAAAAGTAAAAGCTATTTACTGCCACGTGTATTCTGTAAGAACATCTCTGCAGAGCAGATTTTTATTAGTTACAGTAGGATGGCGTTAAGTGAGAAGCCACATCTGTCAGTTCATCTGAGCATCATTTTCTAGACAAGTGCCAAGAGGTAACGCTTAACGAGAATAAGGGTATATGCAGCTAATGAGCACAGGAGGTAATTGAATAATAAGCTTTCTTTGCCCCAGATAGGTGAAAGAGTAGCTCATATAAAGACTCTAAAAAACTATTCACAGTTGCTGAATACAAGGTGTGAATATTAAGGCACATTTTGCCTTCATCGTTCATTTCTCCTATTACTGGAGGTTAGGGACTGTAGGGTTCACCTTGTCAGTACCATGTGACAGTACTGAGCATGGCAGCATTTCATGAGGAAATGTAAGCAGTTGTAGTAACTTAAAGACTTTTTGCTATGAGATTATTTCCCAGTATGCTGTTAATGCTATCAGAGACACCCATCCATCCATCCAGCCATCCTTCCTTCCTTCCTTCCTTCCTTCCTTCCTTCCTCCCTTCCTTCCTTCCTTCCTTCCTTCTTTCCTTCCTTCCTTCCTTCCTTTCTTCCTTCCTTCCTTCCTTTCTTCCTTCCTTCCTTCTTTGAACCACATAAAACCTGGCACATAACATACAAACATAGGGCTCAATTCTGTAACTGGCCGCTAGAACAACACAAGCTGTGGCAAACAGCAGCTTGTGTTAAAGCCTGGTGTGCCAGGGACCCAGCACCAGATTCAATTACAGGTGGGGTCCCAGCACCACTGTCCCAGATGCAGACACTTCCATTCCACTGTACCAAACAGAAGGTGCATGGGAGAGGACTGGCAGTGGCTTGTGGAAGCCTCTTGCCTATCAGTTGGCAAGCCTGGCAGCTGACAGTGTCCAAGGCATGTGTTGACCCCAACCTGGCAGACACCATGGACCACTTCATATCATAAATGTGGTACCGGCTGGTGTGGGAGGGATGCTGGAGGGGCATGGCTAGGGTGGGCATGGCTCCATTAGGTCCCATCCTGCATAGGTGCGGTGGGTACACTCCTGGGAGTGTGCCACAAGTGCGCCATGATGGGAGCCAGTGCCCCAGGGTCACCCCATACTGGCCTGCTTGCCACCATTGTGGCACTGCAATGTGGGGAACACTTGCACCAGCCAGCCACCCAGATCAGGCTGCTGCTGATGCCCCTTGGCAGCTGGTGGTGGCACAGTGTGCTGCTAGGTCATGCCATGGTGCTGCAGCAGTTGGGGCTGTGCTGTTTGTCTGGGGGTAACAGTATGGGCACCGTTACCCTGGCTGCCAGTGGAGCATGAGGGACAGTCAAAGAGGTGTCACTGCTGTGTGGCACTGCATGTGTCAGGCTGCCCGCTCACAGGGCACAGCATGGGGGCCACAGCTGACTGTGCCTGCATGTGCCACCGTGCCTTGCAAAGTATATCCGTTCCAGTGAAGAGGGTGCATGCCCGTCGTGAGCACTGGGTGTGGTTCAGAGCTAGGTAGATCAGCCATTTACTGGTCTAACCACTGGCACTGGCTGCAGCAGCTGCAGGGCTTCTAGACTCCCACCATAGTGGATGCTACAGCTGGGTTCCAGTGCAGTCCCCTTACACCATGCCACACTTCCCCATTCAGGTGCAGGGCTGGGGTAGGACCTGTTCAGCACACGGGTCCTCAACATCACCACAGCCTGCATTCTTGAATCAGAAAGGTTGCACTTTTTGATGTAAGGTGCCCCTTGTGTCAAATCTGTTTGATGCAGACACCTTGTGCCAATTTCTCAGCTTCATGAATCAAGCCTACAGTCACTATAATTCATGAAAGATGCAATTAGCCACTCCAAGGTGTGAATTAAAGGATTTTAATGCATGCTTCAGGGGTGTAATGCACATGGCTGAAGGCTGAGTGTCCCTACGCACCTGGAAAGTGCATTCAAATCCTTTAATGCATGCTTTGGAGTGACTTATTGCACTTATTAAATGGCTCTATACTTTAGTACTATATGTGAATTGAAACATTTTTAATATGGTTTTATTTACATAAATCACTTGTTCAAATACAATTTAAACTGCAAAAATACAGTATATACAAGAAAGATTCCCTGATTTTGCAGGTAATGGGGCTTTTTTGCCTTGACAATGAGATCTGGCACCTGGCCACATGTTGCTAGGAAGGGACACTGTCAACCCTTTATGCATCATATTATTTCTAGATGAAAACCAACATTTTATGATTTCTTTCTGTCTCTAAAAACCCATTGTTGTTGCTGGTTGCTTTATCTGCCTCCTTTCATAGTGGAACTGAAATGCATGCTGATGGTATAATTATACATGTCACCACCCCACGAGTGGGGCTTACCTAGTCTACCGTCCAGCCATCTGGTTTCAGCAGTCCGGGTCCAGTGGTGCTCCTTTTGTTGATCCTGACTGCCCTTGTATGCCTGCCTTGCTAGGGGACTGGAGGACTTGTGTGTAAATGTTCCAGACCACCAGCCCTGCGGTACAGTGCAGCTAGTGCTGGGCAATCCATAGGACGCCATGCAGCTCTTTGTGTGCACATTCCAGCTGGCTCCTGTTCTATCATGCGAGCTGGCAGTCCGTTCATATATCCTGTTAGCACTATGGCATGCCATATTAAAGCCACCTTTGTGGCTCTAGACTGGTGTCTCCTTTGTGTGTCCTGATCCCTGGGACCCCAAGACACAAGTTGGGTTCTGGAGACACACTTGGGAGAGTAAAACAAATTAAACTCTGCAAATGTGCTTTTAAAAACTGTAGCTTTAAAAGCAGCTGAGGCTGCACTATGAATGTATTCTCTGCCTATAGCCTGGAGATCCAATGCTATGGCACTAGCGACAAGCAAGGGGAGACTTTTTTAGTGCCCATTCCACAACCAGACAATAGAACAGAAGGACACCTATTGGGGCATGTTGATATTTACTTTTAAAATGATACAGGAGCCCCATAAAAAAACTGGGAATTCATATAGATTGTTTTGATGTAAGCCATCCTGGTCACCCATGACCTTTCCTTATCCAATCAGTAGTCGAGGAGCACGAAGGACTGCTGCTATGGTTCTTATTTATTTATTTCAGTTTGGGATTAATACCTTTGAGTCAAGGACTCATTTCCAAAGGTTCCATGTCAATTATTTAAAACAGACATATGAGTATAAAATACAGGGTTAAAAGTAAAAGGAATATTGAAGCATATACACAACTAGAAATAGAAAAAGTTTGGGGTATTACACATCAGTTTAGTACTTAATTGCACAAGTTTGATTCAAGGAAAGAGAAGGGGAGCCAGCCAAAAGGTGGCATCGTCAGAGGAGGGGGGAGGAGAGTTCAGTCATGGGGAGACATCATTAATTACAAGGGGGTAAGGGTAAGGGGTGTCCAGGGGAAGATGATATTTAGTGGAGTGATAATTGAGGAAAGGGGTAGGTACTGGGAGACTGTAGGCTGAGGTATTGCCACATTAGCACTGGCAAATACAGGTCATTTTTGAGCCAAGGAAGTTCTGAGCCCAGTTTTGAAAGTACTAATCATGGGTGTTTCAGAGAGGTCAGTGAGTAGTTCATAGTACGACTTTGGTCCCTGATACAGGATGGAGTTTTGGGCAAGTTTCGTCCTTTTGAAGGGAATCATCATCCTGTCAGTGGCCATTCTTTGGGTCAATTTCGTAGGGACAGCTAGCCTAAAGTGGCCTCCCAGTGTGGAAGGCGACAGGCCCAGCAGCACCTTTTTTAGAAGCAGGCAGGTTTAATTTTGGCCTTGAAGGCTGAGTGGGAGCCACCTAATGTCTTTGTAGAGCGTGCAGGTGTGGGTGTCAAAGGCAGCCCCCAGAGTGTGTCAGCAGGCTTTATTGAGGAGTGTGTTGATCCTGTTTAGGGCTGTTTTAGTGCCGGCCCCATAATCAGGCAATCCATAGTCTATGGTGGACAGTATTGAACTACTGGTGGCTAGTTTGAGAGCATCAGGAGTCATTGAGTGTCTATGATGGTAAAGCATGCCCAGCTTTGCATTTGCAGTCTTGATAACAGAGTCTATGTGGCTTGAGAAGGTGAGGGTGTCATCAAACTTGATGCCGAGATATTTGAACTCGGTTACTTGGTCTAGAAACTCGCCCTTATGGTTATGTATCAGCAGTGGCAGGTATTTCTTTTTGCTTTGGGAAGTGGTGAAGAGCATACTCTTAGTTTTTTTGACGTTTAACAGTAGTTTGTTTTCTGTGAACTACGATTCAAGTTGAAGGAAGCTGTTTTGGAGATCTGTGGTGATGGAGTGGAGGTCTTTACCGCTGACTGATATTACTGCGTCATCAGCATAGAGAACTGTGCTTGCTGAGCATGCTGTAGGTGCGGAGTTGATGAAAAGGCTAAAGAGCAGAGGGCCAAGGATTGACCCTTGCGGGACCCCAAGGGTCACCTCTTTAACTGCAGATAGCTTATCTCCTATTTTGACTCATTGTGTCCTGTTGGTGAGGTAGCTGCCAAACCAATTTACCATCTCCAGGGATACACCTGTGGCTAGAAGGCGGCTTAGGAGGAGGTTGTGATTTACAGAGTCAAAGGCCTTTGTAAAGTCGATGAAGAACCAACTGCATGCCTTCTCCAAGGTGTCATATAAGTGTGATGAGTAGTCCACTAGTGCGGTGAGTGTGGAGTGCTTTTTACGGAAGCCATGCTGCTGTGAGCAGAGTAGATTATGTTTCTCTAGGTGTTCCGTAAGTTGCTTAGAGACCATTCTTTCAAGTACTTTAGATAGGGGAGGGAGGGTGGAGATGGGTCTATAGTTGGACATTTGTGTCTTGTCCCCTGCTTTAAAGACAGGTGTGATGTTTGCTGACTTCTATAAATCTGGGAACACTCCAGATTTAAGAGAGGCATTGAAAACCATGGTAACAGGACCAGAAACTTCATTGAGGAGAAGACCAACCAGCTTCATGTCAAGCATATCCACTCCCATCCTGGTCTTGCCAAGGGCCCCTTTAATGTGTTTAATTGTTTCAGCCTTGGTGACACATCTCAAGTGAAATGGTGGTACCTCTTTTCTTAGTGGGTCGTGAGGGGCAGTTTGTCGTTGTTGTGCTTGCGTATCCATTAAATAGTCATGGGAGTACACTTGAGAGGTCAGTGAAGGCATTGTTGAGCTCATTGGCAATATCGATGGGATCCTGCAAGGGCCTCTTTGTGGTCACAAGAAGGTCAGGGAGAGCCTTGGTGCCCTTGCCTGTCAGGGTTTTCAAGGTCCCCCAAAAGTCTCTGCCAGAGCCCCATGTTTTATTAAGTAGATCCTTGTAATAGGAGGTTTTGGCCTGTTGGATGAGTTTGGTGCAAGCATTTCTGGCTGCCTTGTAGGTGTTTATTGCAGCAGGTGTTCCAGTTGCCTTTGCTATATGCCAAAGATTGTCTCTGTTCTGCAAGAGTCCAATTAGGGCTTTGAAAAGCCAAGGATTGATGGTTCTTGGGTAGGGGGACAGGACAATGCTCTTGGTGCCTTCAGCATCTAATCAGGTATGAAATAGACTTAACACATATAAATTTTTAGATGGACAGCTGTGTCAACCAACCAGATGTTGCCATGTCTCCTCAGACTTTGGGGGAATATTCAGCTCAAGGCAGTCTGACTGAAGCTCTTTGTGAGACAGGGGAGCTCAGAATGTGTCTGGTAAAAAGTTTGGAAGTCGGCCTAAGGCTTCCACAGCCACCATCTAGGAGACTTGACTAAGGCATTCTACAATCTGAAAAGCAAGAGCTTAAGTGTGAAGAGCTGTTTTATTGTAAAAAACTTGAAGCAGTTTGAGAGAAACCCTCAGCCAGTGAGGAGGGTTGGATCATATGCTTGTCAAGAACTTGGGAGTTTTGTATGTGGTTTAAACAACCGTCCAGAATCCAGAGATGCCTAGAGAAAATTCCCATTGTCTGGGAGGCCAGTTCTGAAATAAAAAAGCTGCTTTGCAGTTTGAAATCACCTCAGAGACTGACTGCCACCCACCACCCTGGGAGGTAACCCAGACCTGCTCCAGGAGATAGTCACGTCTACTAGCCAGCAGTGGAAAGTACTGTGTGATTCTTGAGCTCCAGAAGAGTCACAGCCAGCAGAGGACGGTCTGGGAAATCAGCCAGGTAGTGTCACAGCTAGGCATTACCCATTGTCTCCCCCTGAGGGCTGGATGCCTAGACGTGTGTGGTGGAATGTGTGGCCCTGGTCCCCAGTACTGGTCTGTCCAGCACCTGCAATGCTGCTGAAGAGAAGGTGACAAGTTGCAAGAGTCAGCCAGCCAATGAGCCTGCATAGAAGCAGAATGTGACCAGTCTGCCAAGGGAGCCTGCTGTTCAAGCAAAGTATCCATGAGCTGCAGCCTTGTTCAGCGCACCCAGAGCTGCAGCTGGAGTGATCTGCTTGTTGCCCAGACTCTGTAAGAACTGTGCCTGCAGAACCATGAGTAAACACAGGGCCTGCCCCGCAGCTGTAGGTATTGTAAACAGTTCCTTCAAATTTACTGTTTTGGCCCTATGGACAGGCGTTGCAAAGTTCCATCTAAATAGTCATTTGCCTTAATCTGAATTGAGTCTTTATTAACCATTTTGTTTCAACATGCACCAATGCCGGCCAACCAGCTGCATCGATATCAGGCCTGCAGCTGCTCCAAATAGGTACCCAGACAGACTGTGGGAACTCCCAATCTAATTGACTGGGGAATATCTGGTACCAGACGGGAATGGGAAAGTGAGGGTGCACAATTGTGCATGCTGGTGGGCGTTGGACACCATTACTACTGTTGCAACTGGGGTTACCATTTGCACATTAAATGTCTGCATCGTTGATCTTCCTACATATCATATTATCCTGCCCTATTCCTACTCCTTTTTGTAAATAAATTGTTGGTTAACTTTTTTAAGACTGTGAGCATATTATTAGAGATCACTAATAACGATGTGTGTTTTGAAATACTGCAACCAAGGTTGATATTCTGTGTGTGTGGGGTGACTGTAAGGGGAGGTGGGAAGATACAGCATCACTGGGGGTTGCACCCAATTGTCACTAGGCCCACTTTAACTATTCTCTGGGTGGAGGCACCACGCTACTCATTTTATCTCTGGAGACAACCCCTCCCATCCAGAACAACAGAGCCCAGGCCCCTCAACCTCGTTTGAGCCTACAAGGCAGGGGTGTTAAACAAAGGTACACACGCCAACTCGGTTGCATATACAACATTGTATTGTTTCAAATCCTTGATCTACTTGTACTGCATACTTCCTGAACATTAGGAAACCCCCAAACAGTGCGGACAATCATGATCCAGCACTATCCTCTACTGCCAATGCAGCAGTCATGGCTAGACTGTGCTGGGGGTGTTAACAAGTCCAAGAAACATGCAGTGGGAGTTGATCAAGGACTGTAAACAAACGTTTTTGTGTGGTAACACCAATATTGCGGACAGTCTGTTTTTTTTGCTTTTAAAATGAAAAAAGGAATAAGAATCAAACTACCAGCTATATAGGCAATCATTACCGAATGTGACCAATCATTACAAGTGTTTTTTAAACTAGAAACACTTTGAGGCCTAAGGGGGTTAACAGTGTCCCTTTAATTTACAATCAGGTGACGTGTCTCGGCTAATGAAGTTTCTAGATTTTGTCTTGCCATTTTGCAAAAAATATTATATCTTGTATAATACATAAACTATTGTATCACATATAACACACAGGATAATACATCATAAGAATTACACAAAGAAGCATTACTGCAATTAAAGTTGCAGTGTGAAACAAGTACATCAAAATGTTGCTTGCAAATTATTAAAAAATACATTTCACTAAATATGTCAATATTTATTATTAAATAGATATACAAAATCCAGAAACCTGATTGGTTGAGGAGCTTGGAACCCAGTGCTGATATCCTAGCCCAGCTGCACTCATACAAAGATCTGTGCCCTCACTAACCTGTTTACATGAAGCAGGCACAGCTGTATTAATCCACTTTGATTCACTTACAGTACTTGTATTTTTTTAATGCAGCGCATCTTCCATCTACTAGCCAAACAGCAGAATTACAATAGCTCCATACAACTTCCTTTTTTTTAACTTTTTATCTAATTTTTACTTATTTAAATTAAAAAAAAATATTTATTTACTAATCCTAATTAACCCATTTCATAAGGCTGTCCTGGGTGTGCTTTGTACTGGGATTGCATCACCTATCGGATGATGAAAGCACTCAGCCCAAGGCCTTGTGCTTCAACCCACCCAAGGCATGCCATTATTCCAGCACTAAGCACACCTTGCCATGCCTTGTTGTTTAAATATTTTACCATTACACAGCTACCATTTCTCGATCAGGCTTACTTGGTGACCTCTTGGCCCCAGCAGCCATGACACAGTGGACTTTTAAGTACCTCATGTGGTAAACAGCGTGCAGGGAGGGAGTCTCTTCCAAAACAGGATGAATTCCAGGACATAAGGATGTGCAATAAAATGGGGGGGGGGGGGAGATTTCAGGAAGGATGTGAGGAAATACTTCATCACAGAAAGGGTGGTATGAGAATGGGAGCAACAGCCAAAGTTGTGGAGGTTAGAACAGTGGAAGGCTTCAAGCATGCATGAAATAGACACAGGAGCATATTAACACAGAATTGAGGGAGGATGGTCCCCAGAGATCAGCTAGGGCCTGTAGAGATACAAAAGGTAGGGGACACCGCAGCAGACTGAGTGGGCCTAGTAGCCCTTTTCTGCCGCTAAATTCTTCTATGTTCCTTTCACGTGGTGCAGGACCACAGAGTACCAATGACTATCAGACTGACAGTAGAAGGAGGTTTAAACCCAATTTTTCTCCCTATCAGTCCCATATCTGCCTTTCTTCTGGTGTCACGCGCAGCCTAGTGGGAGCCTCACATGCATTCAGCACATACCCTGAGAGGGATCTGCAGTAGCTTCTAGGCCTGGCACAGCGGGTTGTTGAGGCGGTGAGGTGCGGTACCACTATCCTGGGTTGGGATGCATTATCAGTGCCAGCAGCTCCCCAGCTCTTGCCACCCAACTGCAAGCTGCTGAAGCCCATTCCAAATCCAGGTCACCCCCCCACCCCGGTAGTATGACTTCCTACCATTTGGCCACAGTCTGGCATGTGGGGCCAAGTTCTAAAAAGGCATTTTTTCTGTGATGAGCAAAAGTGATACATTCTTTCTTACCACAGTTATGCATGGATTCTGAGTTCTGAGAAAAGGCCTTATTTGTGATCTACAGCTACACCACATTCTGCCTTTGTGTATGAAAATCACCACCAGCCCTACCAGAGCCACCCATAAACATATAAAGTGGTTCAAATCACTGTGATATAAAAGATGTTTTACAAATGCCCTCATGCAGGGCAAAAAAATCTGCATGTGTAAAACATGCTTACACTTTTCTCTAGTTAGAGCTTGCAGGACAGGGGCTATGAAAAGGGAAGACTCGATGGACCTTCTGTCTCCTTCTGCCATAAAATTCTCTGTTTCTCTGGAACTAAAACTACCAGTAATGATTCATTATAAGTTTTTTATAACTCAAATTTACCATATACTTTTTCTGCTCTGTGAGCTCTTTACACTGCTCGTATCTTTGCGAACACTGTGGCCTGGATATTCAGAGCAGTTGCGCATGGCGCAACTGAGTTGCGCCGGAGCAAGTGAGGAATTGCACCGAGGAGCAATATTCAGTGGGAGCCATTTTGCATCGCAAAATCTATTGCACCAATGCACAACTATAATGTATGCAGCACAAGTGCAGGGGACATTCCCCATGAATATCCAGCGCAGTGGTATATTCAACCATGAAACCATGGCACAAGTGTGGAGCAAATTGAAGTTGCTCCGATCAGACTTGTTCCTATAAATACAGGGCACAAACACACAGACAGCAGTTGTACCAAGAGTGGGAGTGAGAGGGAGCGATATAGAGAGACAGACAGGCAGACAGACAAAAGACCAGACACAGAGGGAGAGGGACAGACGGGTGGCATGGGAGAGGGAGAGGGGGCAGAGAGAGAGAGAGAGACACACACACACACACACACAACCTGTGTACCAGGGTGGCACACAGCCAGCAGTCAACCACCCAGGGGAACAGTGGACAGCAGGGCCCATGGATAGTGTGCCCTTCCTGATGGAGGCGGTAATGAGGGGTGTGAGGGGGCAGGAGGAACAGCTACATGGCCGATGAAGGGCCCATCGGCGGTATGCCTGACACAGGTGGTACCGTGACTGCATCACCTTAAAGAACTATAGCGACACTGAGATTGTGGGCCAGTACCACCTGAACAGGGCCATTCTGAGGCAGCTCTGCAAGCTGTGCAGTGAGGAGATGCAGGCACCCACCAGACGGAGCCATGCCATGTCCTTGGAGATGAAGGTGACTGCCGTCATGTGCCTGCTCACCATGGACACCTTCCAAAGACCAACAGAAGACACCACAGGCATCACTCAGTCGTCCATGTCCCACCTCCTCACATAGTTCCTCAATGCTCTGCTGCCACGTTCTCCAGAGTTCATATGGTTCCCAAGCACACAGACAGAGCGTACAGCAAACATGCTGGACTTCCACAGGGTGGCATGCATGCCTGGTATGATTGGGGCCATTGACTGCACCCGTGTGAGCATCCACATGCCACCTGACCCTGAGGGACAGGCATATATAAAAAGGAAGGAGAGCCCAAGTATCAACTGCCAGGTGGTGTGCGATGCTATGGGGTGCATCACCAATGTCTGCGCCACACACCCTTGGAGTGCACATGACGCTTTCATCTGGCAAAGTTCTGCGCTGTGCCACAGATTTGAACATGGGGACATCCCCACAGGCCACCTAGTGGGTGAGTATGACACGGGCAAGGTGCAATGGGCAGAGCAGACCTGGGGATGGAGGGTGGGAAGGGGGTGCATGGTGGCGGGGTCTCTAGGGTTAGGCCAGGGGCACAGCACAGCATAGCAGAGGGCTAACCATGTCATGCTTCACGCAGATGACAGTGCATACCCGCTGAGGCCCTAGCTGCTCACCACCTACTGGTGCCCGTCATCCCCAGCAGAGGAACGGTACAATGAGGCACATGCCAGCAGACGCAACATCATCGAGTGCATATTTGGCAGGCTGAAGACACGTTTCCATTGCCTAGACAGGTCAGGTGGTGCCCTACAGTACTCCCCCTTGAAAGCCTGTAACCTATTCCTGGCCTGCTGCATACAGCACACCATGGCCATTAACCATGGGATAGCTGTCGAGGCTAATGAGGGCAACAGTAGTGGGGACAATGAGGGCAATGGGCCAGAGGGTGGTGGCCAGCCACCCTCTGGGTGATGGGGACCTCCGGCTGATGCAGCAGGCTTGATGCAACCATGACACTGTCGCACAGGAACACTACAGTGAACATAAGTAGGTGGTGTGGTACACATGCATGGGCCACACAGACAGGTACAGCACACATGCAGGGATATGCATGCTGAGGGGCATGCACACACAGAGGCATGATACAGGGGTAGGGAAGTCAGTGGCACACAACCACACATAGCAACACACACGCACATTGGAATGTGGCATGGATCAGACACACTGCACCGAGGCACAGGTGCAACCAGTGCTAGACCGCCCTCATCATGCCCACGCCACATGGTCCAGCAGCCGGGCATGCACACACACAGGCAGCATGCAGCACGACACACAGGTTCAACACCAGTGGTAAGACACACACACACACCACCCATGTGCGCACAGGGCAGCAGTTTCAGACCGCAGTCAGGGCAGCCCGCAGATCAGGGCCACTGCACGGAACCATGCCACCATAGCTATGGGGGAACCCATGCCAGGGCCGGGTGGCAGCCACAGGCTGCACTTCAGCTGGGGGTGTGTGCAACAGCCCCCAAGGGGTGGAACTGTGGGATCATGACCATGTCCTCGCGGGGGTGTGCAGGTGCCCAAACAGGCCAGCCCCGGGCATGCCTAGGATGCCTACATCACAGCCTGGCATCGACTGTATTGGGGTCACCTGATGCCGGGTCCGTGGCATGAAGAGCACACTGCAGGAAGTCTCCTGTGCACAGATATGCCCTGTGGCAGCCAGCAATGCAAAGCCATCCAAAATCGCACTGGCAATGCGATCCAAGGATGCAGTCATGGCCTCCTGCATGAGTTGCATCCCCTGCAGGATCTGTATAGTGCCCCTTTTCTGCTGCTCAGCTAACTGGTGCACCTCTGCATGCAGTGCACGCACACCAGTGGCGAGCAGCACCTGTTGCTGAACGGATACCTGCAGCAGCTGGGTGTGCTTAGCCAGATGATCAGCTTCCTGCGGTTCCCGGGCAGGATGCCGTTCCTCTCATGGTGGCCTGCCACGCTGCACAGCCCCCCTCTCCAGTGGATGCTGCACAGTGGGGTCTGCAGGGGGAATGGGCACAGCAGGTGCACTAGCGGTGGACCCTGTGGCTGGCTGTCTGATGGCACCCACAGCCTACTGCCATCACCCATCCAGCCACTGCATGCTGCCCTGCACCTGTGGGGCTGCACCAACACCACCACAGGGCACATCCATGGCACCGCACAGTGGCGCACCCACAGAGGTGGCAGGCAGCTGTTATGCTGCTGGCAGAGCACTGGATGCAGGACCTGCCTGTGATGCCAGCAGAGGTGACACACCCACAATGTTGCCCATACTGTCCAGGAGCTGTGAGTAGTCATTATCAGTGTCGGACCCCACCCTGATCTGTGTCTCCGCACACAGGACACCATGGCTGGCATCCTGCAGGATCACATCCAGGGCCTCATCCGACCCTAGGTCTAGGACATCCACTGGCACCGTGGTGCTGAGCTTCAACCTGTCGGGCCCCCGAATGCCAATGGATGTGGAAGGTTCGCCCTCCTGGGCCCTACCAGCATCCACGGTTGCCACTGCTGCTGCCGGTGCCCCATCCTCTCCACGGAGGCATGCTGGTGCTGCAAGAGAAGGATGGCGCATCAGTGATGCACTATGCACATGTGCCCCCCCGTACACTGCCACTACATGTGTCCCACAGCATGGCACGTGCGTGGGTGTGCACACGTGCATGACAAGCATGACTGCCGCATGCACACCAGCATGCCCGTGTACACACCCTCCAGGCCACCAGCTGTCTGTGTCTGGCATACAAACCATGCAGTGGTGGGCTGCCACCCATCTGGAAGCCTCCTCCAGGCACACCCTCTACTGTGGTGTGGCACATGGTGGTTGCCACCAACTCTTCAGTTGGCATCAGTGTGGGTGCATCCGCTGGCCCTCCTCTGCTGGCATTCTGGAATGCTCAGATTTCTGCCACCTTCTCTTTAATCCACCACCTGTCAGTCCCAACCTTCTTACGGCACTCCTGCACCGACCGCTGATGGCTGCCATGCTGATTCACATAGGTTTCCACCTTCTCCCTTGCACCAGCCCTGGCCTGTGGCATGCCCATGGCACCACTCAACAGGGCCTCCCTGTCGAGGTAGACCTCAAACAGGGCATCTGTCTCAGCCTTAGAGAAGTTGGGCCTGTGCTTCCATGCAGGCCCCTGACCCTCCTCTTGTGCTGACATATTGCCTCCTGTGGACAAGAACAGCACAGTGTGTCAGTGGCAGCATCTCCCTGGTCTGTCCCACCCTTCAGTGCTGTCTGCTCCCAGTTTGCTGCTGTGGCATCCACCACTTACCTCTCAAGGTTGCAATACCGGTCCATGACCTGTGCTGTTCTGTGGGCGCTTATGAGGCGCAACGCATGCAAATGAAGTTAAACACAACAGTAATGACATGCTAATACACCCACTGTGCCACGCATTGGCTGATGAGCTCATTTGCATGTGGCATCTGAATATCATGATATTGTGCCGTGTGCAATAGAATTGCACCAGAGCAAGTAGCAGCACAATTCCCATGCATGTGCAGCACTTGGGCCTGCAGTGCACATGTGCACTGCGCTGAAAAGGTGTCAATCGCACACCATGCATGGACAGTGTGATGCAGTAACATTGCGCATGTTGCGCATGACCAGCTTGTACATGGTTGCGCATGAGGTACCGTGCCCTATCACACACATGCGCACTGCGCACTGGCAGGTGGCCTCTGACCCTGGGTCAGCCTCCATAACCCCACCTAGCCACACTCACTGCGCATGTCCAACACTGCGTGATGGGCAGGCACTGTGCAGTCACCCATGCAATGCGCAGCCAGCACCCATAGTAGACACATGTGCCTCCTCCTGTCATTTTCACCACTGAACACAATAGAGTGCAATGGCACAGGGTAGAAGATGACATGCCCAGAACTGGTCCCAAGTTGAACTGTCCAACCTTGTGGCCTGTGTGGAGCCCCATGCCCCACAGCTGTTTGGACGGGTGCCCTTGCAGCAGGCCAGGGGCACTTGTGGCAATCTATTGCTGCCAGCCTGAAGCACAGGACTGGGATGCCCAGAACTGGGGAACAGTGCAGGCACCGGTATGGTGACATAATGAGATGGGACCCTGACCGGCTGAGGAGGCTTCAGGCATGCGCCAGGCATGGGGCAGTGCCACAGCCAGGTAAGTCGTCCCATGTTGCATGTCTGCCCTGGTGTTGTACTGTGGTGTTGGCTTGGTTACCTGGCATGCCTTGCAGAGGGATACACTGTTGTTGTGCACATCATGGAGTGGTATTTCCAGCTTCCACATGTGTTGCGATGCAGCCGTGCAGGCATGCGGGATGTGTTGGGCAGGGGCAACACCCTGTGCACAGGGATCTAGGGGGGAAGCTGCTGTGGTTGGTTACTGATGTGCACCTGTCCTCTTTCCATTCCCAGAACTGGAGGACCACAGGTGGGCCAGGGCTGCAGCAGTGCAAGACCGGGCGGTGTGCCTTGTTGGCAGAGGTACAGCACCAGCAGGGCCACAGGGGGCAGGTAAGCACTCTCATGGTCCTTCACACTGTACATGGGGGGTGGCATGGGGAAGATGGTGTGGGTATGGCTGCCTGTGCCATGTGCCATGGCAGCTGTGTGTGTTGCACTGTGTGTAGTGCATGCCAATGTGGCACATCCATTGGACATGTGTGCCAGCTGTTGGTGGTGTGGGCATGCGCCCAGCTGCCACCATTGTTGCTGTGGTGCTGCCGGTGCACTGTGCCATGTGACTGTCATTGCAGTCATGTGGCTATTGTGCAGTGGGGACCACCTCTGTGCAACGTCGTGGTGCACCATGTTGCTGGCTGGCATTGGCCCACCCCCCCCCGCTGGTGGCCATTACGGGCCCTCCAAGGGTGTGTGGTCCTGCTACCCATAGCGCACTGTGGGTGGGCATGGTTCCTTGGGCCAGTGCACTGATCACCTGTCCTGTCCCTTGCTATAGGTGTCCGGGGGCCAGTGCGGAGACTCCCCAGATGGATGCTAAGCCAGCTGATGCAAGAGACACTGCTGGTTGTGCTGAGCATCCTAGAGGTAGTGGTAACCATGAGGAGGATGATGGCGGCAGAGAGAAGGGAGAGACACTCACCAGGGTGGCTGGACGGGGCCATCAATAGAGTTGCCCCTGGTTTCCCCTGTTTCCCCTGTTGAACCTTCCCCTACAGTCCCCCCTCCCACTGTACAGTCCCTGTTCCCTGTCCCCTTCCCTCGCTGTACCTACCCTTTCCCAGTACCTGTTGTTTCTGTAAATATTCATGTTAAATATATATATATATATATATATATATATATATATTTTTTTTTTTCTGACATACCTGCCTGTCTGTGTCTGCTTTGCAGGTGACGTAAGAAGCCATGCTGCAGTGGCCCAGTGTCTGTCCATGTGGTGTGCATGAGCAGGGGAGCATGTTGTGCTTCTGTGGTTCCCTGCTGTGTGCTGTGTGCTGTGGTATGTCCCACTGTGGTGGTGCCCATCCCCTGGTTTGGTGGCTGTGTCTTGAGGTGTCCATGGTAGCACACAGCCATGGTCATTAGTCGGGTACTGTCCGCACACTGTGTTGGGGTCCTCTGCTTGGTGATGTGTGGCCTATCTCATGTGATCTGCCACACTGCCTGCAACCCAGCCCATTCAGTGCCCACTGTGTGGGCTCCCTGTGTGCCTGTGTGGCATGTGTGTGCTAGGCTGCATGGTCCTGGGTGTGGCCTGCTGTGGTTTGGAGGGGCACGGCCAGCAGCCTGTGGGGTGGCTCCCTTGGTGGCCCTCTGCTGGCCAGTGGCACCTCCTGTTGCCTGCTATCTGTGCCACTGTTGTGTTCTGGGGTCCAGTGTCTGAGTGCCTATGTGTGCCCTGCTGGTGGTGGCCTCCTGTGGCCTGTCACTGTGCCTCCATGGCTCTGTCCCTGGGCCTGTTCTCTGTGTCCTTCCCCCCTCTGTTGCTGTGCTGCTCTGCTACCATGGTTGCGCTGGAGCATCTCTGCTTGTGCAATGGTGCAACTCTGTTTGTGCCATGATGCAACTCTGCCATATTCAACCGCATTGTGCTGTCACTGTTTGGCCTGCGCAACCTCTGAATATAGATTCAGTTGTGCCATGGCACATTGGATTTGTGCTGTGCCGGACTTGCGCTGGGCTTTGGCACATTTCTGAAAATCCAGGCCTTTGTATGCAATGTCACTCTGCTCATTTGCACTTGTAAGCCCCCCAAATGGGCTTACCTGTCAGGAGCTATGGCTCTCTACTCCTCTCACTGATCTTCCAGTCAATTGTCCCGAGCAGGACTTGGACCCAGTGCCCTTTGGCTGCCTTGCAGCTGTGTCCGCCGAATCTCTGGTGTCTCGACTCCATTTGGGGAAGGCGGGCCAACCCCCATATTATGTTCCATGCCACTGGGCACTCAAGGTATTATTTCAGTCGCAGGGGGGTGGCTGAGCTAGTGGGACTGCAAAGTGTAAATAGTTATGTCGGGCCATGCCTTCGCAGCATGCGCGGCCACCACTAGGGAAATTTAAAGGAGCTGCAGCTCCATTTCATGAGGTAGTTTCAGCGCCGTGTGGCTAAGTGGGAGGCGCTTTGTAAATAATGGATTGGGACACCATGTCCCATAAGCCTTTATGGGAGAGCGGATTTTGGCAACATAGGTGAGGAGGAGAGCTGGGAGGTATAACATGGGGAATGCGGGAAACTGGAGAAGACATTCGGGAGGGACAGGAGGAGAGAGTGGAGAGTAGACCAATCAGGTGTGATTGCCCACTCAGGCAGCGGCACTGCTGCCTTTTTTTTGTTTTTTGGCGGCAATAAAATCAAAGGGCTAAGGGACGTGGCAGCGGCCACTATTTTGAAGCTCAACTGCTGAGGCAGCTTCGTGAATCTTACTCCATTTGAAGGGAGAAAGGTGAATCATGCCCCATTTGAAGGGAGAAAGAAGGAAGAAGTTGTCAGAGAGGTGCTCCACGTCTGGGATGGAGCACAAGCCTGTGGTGACCTTCCAAAATTGGGTCCTGTGCAGAGAGGAACGCAAGAAGACAGTGCAAGTGTGGACAGAGAGAAATGCGAAAGTGAGAGAACACAGAAGGAAACATGAAGCCTGTGAGGTGAGGGGTATGGTGGTATCTGGGGTCTTGGCACTGCCCCTGATTCCAAACTGCCCTAACAGGGATATGGAGAGTCTGTGTGGTGAGGGACCACAGTGGGATCTGGGGCTCCTTGCACTGCTCCATGTCCCAGAATGCCCAAGTTCATGACTGTCTGAGTTTAAAAAATACCTAGTTCTGAGTCTGGACCCAGGTGGGGACATTCACCCATGCTGCCTGGGGTGAAGTCACCTGCCTGGGCCCAAGTTCTTAGAGGAGCCGTGGGAGGAAGGTCATCTGTGATCTGAATGGGTCAACCCTTGAGAGGTCTTTGGGCCCAATGATACAGATCAAGTGAGGAACAAAGTGAGGTCTGCTGCCAGCCTGTAAGATAAGTGCCTGATTCTGCCGCAAGTTATGCTTCCTGTGTTGGACTATCGCAACCCACCCTACTGGTAGCTGCCTGGATTCAATGCCCGAATGTGACCTCCCCAGTCCAGAATGAACAATTTTGACTGTTCCTGCTCCAGGAAGTGATTGTTCCCATTTTGAATTAACTGTTGAGTAAATGGGATCCCTTGTTCCTGTAATTTGCCTGTTGCCTCATTCATTTTGGATGAACTGGTTTCTGCTAACAAGCTGTTGCCTCCATAGCCCAGCACCCTAAGACAGAGGGCACCCCAGTTCCTGCAAGGCCAGGGAAATAAGGCCAATCAGGTATGTGTCTCTTTTGCTGTATGTGCCCCCCTCCCTTCAAACCTCCACCATCATGCCCCTAGACACGGGGGGGGGGGGGCTTACACACCTTGTGAACAGTTACTGGCATTTTCCCATGCCTGTTATCCCTGTACATCATGTACCTGTGTAGATTACTAAAATAATGACTTTTAATGTACATCTGCACCTGTAAAATATTTATTGTGGATGATGTGGCTTTGTAATTCCCCCGCCCCCCATCCCCTGGGATCCACCTGGAAATGAGCTGCAGCCCGCTGTGCCCCTCCTTGTCACCAGCATTTTAAGTAAGCAAAATATAAGCCAAGCATCTTATTCCAAACAAATACAGCACAGAGAACAATCATTGCTCGCTATCAGTTTTCAGACTACAGTACCTCAAACTACAGCATATTGTACACTGTCACTATGTTGTGGAAGGGCTGTTGGTGCACTTGTCGCAAATATATCAATGGTTACAGACCTAATTATCCTTTTACCCAAGTCAGTCAGCCAGAGGATAGTCTGAAGACTCTGATCTGGAGTGCAAGTCAGGCTGGTGAGTCTCATTACAGTAAGGAAGAGGATCTGTTTTTTTGTTAAATTTGTCAGGTTTGTGCATTTCACTGTGCCCAAGTCCAAAATCTCTGCTAAGCATCTCCTTGCCATTGGAGGTAATTTACATTAGCTAGCCCTAAATCACCTTTTTCGCTAACAAGGAGACAAAGTAATAGATGCAGCTTTGACCTGGGCTCATCCTCTCACAAGGCCTGTCCCTACCATGCAAATTTCTAGTGAAAACATGCCCAGTATAGGGACTAGTACAGGTGTTTATGCCCAGTATTATTCCAGTACTTCTCTATGGCTGTGCATCTCCTTATGTCATAAGGACCCTCTCACTGCAGTTGGCAGGGCACCAATGATCATATGCACAATGGCTAATCCTAGAAGAAGAATAAGCATTTATATAGCGCTTTTCATACACAATGTATCCAAAAGCACTTTACAAGCAATGAGAGACCGGTAGTTAAGTGATTGTGCTGGGCACACACCTTATGCCACTGTCAAAGGGACCATGGGTTCATTCTCGTTCACTCAGACCTGATGTTCATCTGACTTGCAAGAAGAGACACGCACGACTTCAGATAACATTAAAAGATTTTATTGTAGGGAGGGCTGCAAGTGTTATGACAAAACACAAATAAACTGAGCCACTGTAAAGACAGTCACTATAAGAGACGGTACTCTAAGGCAATTGCAAGGATTCTGGACTTCTGTAAGATTGCTATACTTTAAGCGATTGCAAGGATTCAAACTCTATGATTTTTGTGAAATTCTAGAGCTCTATGTAAATTGCAAAAATTGTACAGCTCTTTGACAATCACAATGATTCTAAGGCTCCTCTACAGATGCAAAATTCTACAGCACTAGCACCCTGGCAAGGAGACCTCTGGATATCGGTAGGGAGATCGCAAGAGATCACCAAACAATGTCGCACTGAATACACAAGGATTTGTAATCCTGATATCTTGAGCTTTATCTTACATTTTCATCGCTCCTGGATCTGGCCGCTTTCTTCGCTCCTGAAACAAGAAAAATCACACATGGCTGCATACCAGTGTCCTTAACTATTGAGCTGCGATGGCTCCTAAATGCTCTTCACTTCCTTCATGGGGTAGGGATGTAGCAATGTTGAGTAGCTGAAGGGGCCTGTCCTGACTAATCTCTAACTCTAACTGGTTCCACCACCCCAAATTGTAGTCCAAGAAGTGTTGGGTGCCATCAGCTGACAGACAGGCTGTATTGAGCATGATAGCTGAGCATTTCGTATGTCATTACAGAAGGCATCAGTCTGCTGTGCAGGACAAACAGGGTTGTCAAGCTAGGGTGGTCTAAGGTTGGGTACTGAGATTGGAAACAGTCTTTTGGAGAAGGCACCACACTGCTCGGTGGTTCGTTCAGGCACCACACACTTCAGGCAATTGCTTTAGGTTGAACGAAAGGCTTCCAGGTTCATAATAATTTCATTTACCACTATGTTCAGTCATCACTGCCGCAGTCTTGTCCTGTCACCATTCCCTCACACTCTGGCTCTGTTCATTGCTGCAGCCCACTGAAACCACCGACAAGGGACATGGAAACATAGAAACATAGAAACATAGACTTTGACGGCAGATAAGGACCGCTAGGCCCATCTAGTCTGCCCATTTCCCTACCTACAGGATAGGCCGCAGATCCTAGTTAACCAACAGCCTATTTATTCCTACCCCCCACAAGAATTGCCTTATGTCTGTCCCATGCATTCTTGAATTCTCCCACAGTTTTAGACCCCACAACCTCCTCAGGAAGGCTGTTCCATGCATCCACTACCCTCTCTGTGAAATAATACTTCCTCACATTGCCCCTGAACCGCCCTCCTTCTATCTTTAATTGTGTCCCCTTGTTCTTGCAAGTCTCTTTTTCTGAAAGATGCTACCCTCTTGGACTTTGTTGATTCCACTGAGGTACTTAAAAGTTTCTATCATGTCCCCCCTCTCCCTTCTTTCCTCAAGGGTATACATATTAAGCTCCTTTAGTCTCTCCTCATACGGCTTCTCTTGCAGACCCTGCACCATTTTAGTTGCCCTCCTCTGGACTGCCTCTATCCTGTCTATGTCCTTGCGGAGATGGGGTCTCCAGAACTGGACACAGTACTCCAGATGGGGTCTCACCAACTGTCTGTACAGAGGGATAACAACTTCCTGTTTTCTGCTGATGATGCCTCTCCCTATACATCCCAGTACAGTATACCCCCAGCCCTCCCTACTGCCTTCTTACATTGCTTGCTAATCTTAAGGTCATCTGATATGATTACCCCCAGGTCCCTTTCTTTTTTTGTTGTTGTTACTACCTCCCCACCCATTGTGTATTCTTCCCCTGGGTTCTTGTTTCTCAGGTGCATTATTTTGCACTTCTTTGCATTGAATCCTAGCTGCCATACTTCTGACCATTCCTCCAACCTTGCCAAGTCCCTTTTCATCCTTTCCACACCTCCTTGTGTATCAACCATGTTGCAGATCTTTGTGTCATCTGCAAAAAGGCATACTTTTCCTTCCAGTCCCTCTGCAATGTCACTGATGAAGACATTAAAAGGACTGGACCCAATACTGAACCCTGTGGTACCCCACTAGTAACCCCTTTCTTCAGAGTGGACTCCATTTACAATTACCTTCTGTCCTGTTGTCCAGCCAATGTTTTCCCAGGCTACCACCTGGGTCCACTCCTAGGCTGGTTAATTTGACTATTAATCTTTGTGTGGGACTGTGTCAACGCCTTGCTAAAGTCTAGGTAGGCCATGTCCACAGCCCCTCCCTGGTCTACTACTTTTGGTCACCCAGTCAAAGAAATCTATTAGATTCGTCTGACATGACCTTCCGCTGTGAACCCATGCTGCCTTGGGTCCTGTGCTCCACTGGCCTCTAGGTACTCAACTATTCTTTCCTTCAGAAGTGACTCCATCACTTTCCCTACCACAGAGGTCAGACTGACAGGTCTGTAGTTTCCTGCCTCTGTCTTGGTCCCACTTTTGTGAAGGGGAATCACATCCGCCTTCCTCCAGTCCTCGGGTACCACACCATCCTCCCATGATTTATTAAAAAGAGTAGCCAGTGGTTTCACTAGTTCCTCCCTTCATTCTTTTAGAATTCTGGGGTGAATTCCATCAGGACCCATTGCTTTGTCCACCTTCAGTTTTAGGAGTTCTTGCAGAACCCTTTCTTCTGTGAAAGGACTGGGATCGACCCCCCTATCAAGAGTGCTTCTGTTAATTGGATTAGGCACTTCCCCCTCCTCTTTTGTGAATACTGAGCAGAAATATTCATTCAGTATTCCTGCTTTTTCACTGTCCCCCTCTGCCCACCCACCATTCATTCTATTCAGCCTCACTATCCCTCCTTTGTCTTTTCATCTGCTGATGTACCTATAAAGGTTTTATCCCTTCTAAACAGGTTGGCTATCTTTTCCTCAGTTTGGGCCTTTGCTATTCTGACTTCCCTCCCTGCTTCCTTCTGCCTTAACTGGTACAGCTCTCTGTCCTGCTCCTTCTGTGTTTCCTTATACTTCCAGATGCTATCTTTTCTTCCTGACTTTCACAGCCACCTCTTTTGAGAACCATAGTGGCTTTTTCTTTCATTTTGATTTGTTTATTTGCTTCACACAAAGGCTTGTTGCCTCTGTGATGGCAGTTTTGATAATTCCCATTGTTGCTCCACACCTCCTTCTAGCCTGTTTGCTAGTGCTTTTCTGAGGCACTCTCCCATCTTGCCAAAGTCAGCCCTCCTAAAGTCCAGTACCCTCACTTTTGTATGGCTTGACTCAGTAGCTGAGTTTAACGTGAACCACACTGATGGTCACTTGTCCCCAGATGGCAACCCACTTCTAGATCTGAGATCCTCTCCTGCCCCGTTTGAGGTAGAGGTCTAAGATTGCTCCCTCACAGTGGGTTCCAAACTAGCTGTCTAATGCCTGCCACCTGTAGGGCATCAAGAATGGCCCTGCTCTTGGATGTGGCTGCAGCAAATGTGCTCCAGTTAACATCTGGCATATTCAGGTCTCCCATCAACAGTATCTCCCCTTTCTCTGCCATTCTAAGAATGCCTTCTGTCATAACCTTGTCCATTCCTTCCCCCTAACATGGGGGTCTGTACACAACCCCTGTGCGGATTGTGGTGCCCTTTCTAGTCTCCAAGGTGACCCACAGTGCCTCCTCTCCTCCCTGTTTACTCTTTTGTTCAGTTGCTTTTATCCCTTCCTTTACATAGAGCTACTCCTCCCCCTCTTCTCCCCTGCCTGTCTCTCCTGTAGGTTATGTACCCTGGTATGTTAACATCCCAGTCATGGTTCTCTGTGTACCATGTTTCTGTGACTGCTACAATATCCAGGTATCCCTCTTCCACTAAGGCCATCAGCTCAGGGAGCTTGTTGCCTAGACTACGGGCATTGGTACTCATTACCCTCCATTTCCTGATGGCCTTACTCCCTTTTGCCCCATCCCTGTCCTTCTTGCCTTTGTCACTTTCTCCATTTAATCCTGCCCTTCTCCCTATCGACACCTCTATGTTGGTGTTTGCCACACTTACTACCGTGATTATTTGGGGGGGCTAGGATTTTCCTGCTCCTTTCCAGTGCCTCCCCCCTTGGCTAGTTTTAAAGCTTGCCAATGAAGCATTTAAACCTATCACCTAGGATCCTGGTTCCCTCCGGACAGATGCAGCCCATCATGCCAGTATAGGCTTGCATCACTCCAGGTGGACCCCAGTCCCCAGTAAGCCAAATCCCTGAGCTCCACCAGTTTTCAACCACTAGATTGAATCCCATGGTGCGGAACACCCTAGCCTCTCCTAGATGGTAGCACCTCCGAGAAAGGTTACCGTGCGTGCTACTTGACTAAGGCCCCTCCCCAATTCCACAAACTCTTCCTGCACTTCTCTAATCCCTTTCTTAGCCAGGTCATTTGTCCCTAGGTGGACAATGACATCCAGCTCCCTCCCCTGTGCAGCTGCTCCGGCAATCCTGAGGATTCACTCCCTGTCCCTCCAAGCCATGATGCCAGGCAGGCACCTTACCTCCCTCTCCCCTTCCTCCCCCAGTTCTACCTTCCTAACAATGGAGTCCCCTATCAGGAGTTGTTTCCTTCCCCTGCAGGGTCCCCTGCCACCCTCCTGTGGGTTTCCTTTGTGGAAGTTCCCAGCATCCTCCTTGGTCTCCACTGTGGGTGCCTCCATAGGAACCACACTTTGCCAGAATGGCATAGGAATTGTGGAAGGTACAGCTGGAGGGATGCGCCTCTGTTCCACACCCTCACCCTCCCTGAGGCCCACTGTGGTCCAACCGCTCCTCTTTCTTGGCAACCTCTGAGGCAACGGCAGTGGCACTGGTGGTCCCTGGATGGAAGAGGAGGTCCCACAAATCCTGGCCAACTCAGCCTGGAGATGAGCAACCTCCTCCCTCAGCCCAGAGAGGTGCCTGCAGATGGGACAACACCGCATCCTCCAGAACATCTCCCGGAAGACTGCTGCTCCACAGCCACTGCGCTGCACCACTCCAATCATGTCTTATTTCTGGCCCCTTAACTGTTTGCAATCCTTACTCTTTCCTCTCTTTTTTTTTCTCTCTCTCCTTACTTTCTGCCTGTGTGCCTTTAAGCTCCTGATTGTCCTGTTCTGAGATAAGAATATCCTATATATTTCGCAGTAGACCACTTACTTGCTCAGAGGCAGACCTCCAGCAGCTAGAGGGGGCCGGAGAGCTACTCTTGCCCTTCTAGGATGGTGGGTCCTTGGTGGTTCTGTGATCACTCACTTCCTGCCCCTAAACAGGAAGTTCATGCTGTCAGTCAAATCCTGTGCCTATAAAAATAGAACTAGCTTTGGGTGGAGGGGAGGGAAGGAGGGCAATATAGTCCCAGCAGAGAAGTTCAGTCACACAGCAGTCCTTTCTCCTGGTGTCTTCTGCCAATTACCATATTAAACTTTAAGTAAAGTAAAATATGGGGCTAAACAGAGCCCACACTGCGGCCTCAAAATACTGGGAACATCCGCCAACACTACTGCAGTAGCCTCCAGTGGTGGGAAAAGGCAGCTGAGTCGCTGACACTGGAAATGCCTGACAGGAGGAGAGATGTGCAGGTGGAGCTGACAGGACTGCTTCAACCCTCAGGTAAGCCTCTTCTAGACCACCACTTCCTGCTTCCAACCTCCTTCCTGGTCCTCACTGAACTCTGTAACAGTCGCACTGATCGTTCTTAAGAGTTCAGGGTTCCACTCTCAATCCCCAAGTGTGAGCCATAAAAGGCTCCTTCATTTTAAAAGAAAATACCCATGTACTGGACAGGGACAGCAGTCCCAGTGTGTGACCTGCTTTCCCTTGTGCTACCTGTTTAGGGGACAGGTTCTGCTAGCAAGACAGGAGGCAGTAACGACAGAGAGAAAGAAAAGAAATGTTCACACAGCCCTGCCTTGCACTGACAAAGCGCTCCCTGCTGTGCTGGGTTTTGGCTGCAGGAGGGGATCTTTGCTGGGGTACTGGCTAGAGGGGGCATATCCTGGTGGTACTTGGCAGGGGGATCCAGTGGGGAATTCCTCTATGGGCAGAGTACCCAAACAAACATATGCTTGTCCCCACTCCATATCCTGGGGCCCCGGCACCTAACAAATTCCCTGGATTTATTTTCTGTAGGGCCCCCAACTATGGGGCACTACAACTGTAAACATGTAGTGGCAGCCATTTTGCACACCAACACCCACACAGCTTTGGACAGTTATGTAGACTGGTTTTATGGGAAGGGGAATGTTGGCCAGGACACCAGAGAAAATTTCCTCCTCTTGTGAAAAGTGTCTTGTGTTCTTTTACCTTTAGCTGGACATCCACTAGAGACAGGTAGAAGCTATCTCAGTTTAAAATCTCATATGAAAGATGGCACACCCAGACAGTACAGCACCATTCAGTACTGCACTCGGGTGCCGGCACTGCTAGCATGAGCCCAATCCTAGTGTGGTATTTGAAACCACAACTTTCTGGCCCAGAAGTGGATGTGCTACCAACTAAGCCACGCTGACACCTAATTGATTAGCAATTCCACCTATGGGTTAGAGCATAAACTGTGAACCTGAAAGGTCAGGTTTGAATCCCACCACTGCCATATACACATTCAGTAACCCAGAGCAAGTAACATAATCCTCCTTAGCTTAACCTCCCTGTTATCTCACGCTTATCTGTCCGTGTGCTATTTACATCTCCCAGTGTGCCTATTATGCTTAAGTGTCATTGCTCTCCTCGAAGTCCAGAATACCAATACAAACACTGTGGTGAAGCACTAGAGGGTACTGAACTGCTGAGGTGCCATTCTTTAGATGAGATGTTACGTTCCTTCTGCAAATCTCTGGTGGCTATCCCATTGGCAGTAAAAGATTCAGGAACCGCTATCCGTGTTTGTACATTACCACATTAATTCATTGGCATGTGTAGTAAGGACATGACAGATGTCATCAATATTCTAGATAAACTGAAACTGATACAGGAAAACAACGAGGAAATCATCCTAGCTAACCTAAACATGAGGGATTTATACACAGCACTATCTCACAAGCAGGGCATAGAGAAGCTATTGGAATTTTTAAACACAAGAAACAGCACCGGATGTTTTTATGGTCCAACCTGTGGATGTTGTAGTCACCTGTAACTACTTCCATTTTGAGGAATATTATTTTACCAGATGCAAGACAGAACAGTGGGTCAAACATGGCTCTAGCATATGCCAACCTCTGTATGGTACAATCTGAATACAAGTTCATCCTGACCTCACTCTACAACCCATTCTATAACAAAATAATCAGGTGGAGTTGGTACACTGACAATGTTTTACTAATCTGGTAAAGCACAGAAGAACAAGTTCTAGAATTCAGTTTTTTTCCTCAATAACTGCACTGACTGTTTGGATTTTGTGCTGCATTTTAGCAAGGCCTCTGCCCCTTTTCTGGACCTGAAGATTAGTCACAACAACGGCCTATTTGAAATCAAACTCTACAGAAAAGGAATGGACAGAAATACCTTGTAGTGCATAGTAGAGCATTGTTCTGTATAGCATTCCATCCTTTTTAAACTGCTTTTATACCACAGTTCAAAGGTCATGGACTGTAATTGTACCCTTCTGTGGTACAACATCATTCTGAAACCTCTAGAGACTGTACAAATCAGATGCATTACCAAAAGAACCACTGCCTGCACATTTCACATAATACTATACACTAAAAAATACAGGATACCAACATACAAACATATGAAAAATGCCAGCAGATACAGGCCATATGGTCTATCGCGTCTGCTCCAGTGTGCAGCTAGCACTCTAGTACTCTGCAGCTGCCCCTTCCCCTCCGGTATAGTGGTGAACCTCCCCCTGACCCTATCCCATCCCCTCTTAAAACTGCCCACCGACTTTCAGGATACCACTTCCTCTGGTAGTGCATTCCACCCAGCCACCACCCTTTCTGTGACCTAGTGCCTTTTAATTTCCCTCCTGAACCTTCCCACCCCCTGTAATTTCAGACTGTGCCCCCTAGTGTTTCTCCTTCCCTTTAATCTAAAATTCCCCTCCATAGTAACCTTATTTAAGCCCTTCATATATTTGAAAGTTTCATTCATATCCCCTCTTTCCCTCCTCTCCTACAGAGAGTACATGTTGAGTTCCCTCAGCCTCTCCTCATAGAGTTTGCCCTCCATTCCAAAGATCATCCTAGTTGCTCTGCACTGGACCCCCTCCAGTAGACTGATATCTTTCTTTAGGTAGGGACACCAGAACTGCACCCAGTACTCCAAGTTTGGTCTGAGCAGTGACCTGTACAGTGGCAGGATGACCTCCCTCCTCCTGGAGGTGATCCCTCTGGTAATACACCCCAACATCTTGTTTGCTTTAGCTGCTGACCTTCTGCACTGCATTGAGTTGTTCATTTGTACTGTGATTGGCGGGAACATGACAACTAGCTCCCGATAGTTCGCTTCCCGATAACTCACACCCAACAGTATGCTCCGTCAACAACTCGCTCCTACAACATTTGACTCCCACGACTACTCACTCCCACTCCCACAGCTTAACACATTCCATCTGAATCTTGCAGTACACACATTGAGTAAAATGGAAAAAGCAACTGACTTGTTCTGCCTGTGGGAATACTGATTTAAATGCTGCAGTCGTTGCCCGCTCGAAGTCGGTCATGACCACCTCCAGGCAAAGGCTGGGGTTCAGTTGTTTAAGCACATTTAACATTCTTTCATAGCAGTCCCTTGTTTTTCCTGGCAAAAGTACAAAAATTGCTGGCTGCACATTGCCAAACCATTTGCCCATGATGACATATAACTGCTTGAAGAGTGGTGGTGCCACACTAAATGTGCCATCCGCACGCCACTGCTTACATCTCCCTAGGAATTTTAGATTGTTTTCAGTCCCAAACAGTAAAATTCTATTGTGTCCAGGGCCACTGTCATGCAGCAAAAACTGGACAGTTTTACAGCCAGAGTCTGGCTTGTATGCTGTTTAGAAATCTGGAATCTGTAATTCACACAAGTGTTTGGGATTTGGTGGGGGACCGTGGACTCGAACCCTTTATATAGTTCCCTTGAGGTTTTTATCGACGATTTCACCCCGTGCAGCTAGTGATACCTGCTCTTTTGCACGGAGCAAGACTTGTGCTGTTGTGCCTTGCGTGGAGCATGCCCTTTCCTTTGCATCATTCACTGCCTCATGGTTTCAACTGCACACGGGTCTGGTGTGCGTGTATGATGCAAAAACTGATGAGTGGTGGTAGGGTCATCATATGTGACAGCGTGTATGTGGGCATTGCACAGCTTCACCTTTTCTACCGCATACTCGCACTGCCAAATTGTCTTATCCTGGTGGCCTCGTTTATGAAAAGTATAAATGTATTTCTGGTCATCCATCAATTTTTTCTTGGACCTTTCGGATTGAACAAAGTGACCAGTCATTGTGCACTGTGCTGTAGCTGCTGCATTGGAGAAGTGCAACAGTGGGGGCAGAATGTCTCAACACTTTATGGGTTCTTAATGAGAGGAGACGTGGCTGGACACTGACAATTTCCCATTACAGTGATACAATAGTCATTACTAATTAATTAATGGCATCTGGGTGTAGTCTGGGTTTACTGGCGTTACTGTGCATAAACTACTGAACAACTTAACTACTGTGCTGAATGGGAAGCCAGTAAAGCGGGTATGTGTGTAAGCTAATTACCTCCTGTTTTTGTCCCTGTATAAACTGCTACAGCATGTTTTAAGGCTTGTATTTTGGCATTACAGTTAAACAATCTGTGGGGACAATATTGTAAACATTGCAGAGCATAATGTCACAGGAGCAAGTTTGCAGGGGGAGTGAATTGTCGGGAGTGAGTTTTCGGGAAGCGAAATATCAGGAGCAAATTGTCATGTACCCATGATTAGCAGCCGCGGTGGGCTGTACCAGTCACTGGCTCAGTTACGGGTTGGGGGCAGGATGGTAGGGCACTAGAACACCAGGGAGTTTATTTTTAATATCGTACCTGGGATTGAGGCTGGGCGGATGATAGCCACCAGGGACTGCTGTCCATGGTGCTATTGCCGCATGGCTGCCCCACAGCTTGTGGCACACTTTCACTATGTGCCATTTGTTTGTTGCATGGCCAAGGTTGCCACAAGCTGCAGGACCTAGCCACTGGGACCCTACCCGATAGAGAATCAGGTGCATGGTCTCCAGTGGTATCAGCAATTGGTGCAAACCATCTTTGGCATAGCTTGCACTAACCATTGAGAACCAGGCACACAGTTTATATATTCAAATGCCCATATGACCAGATAGACCAGTGTCAGTGGCTCAGCAGGTGGCATGCCCCCCTCTTGGGCTGGAAGATTGTGAGGACTAATACCTAATACTGACACTGTAGTACAGTATGAGGGGAGTGTTGCACTGTTGTCCTTTCCTTCAGATGACATGTCAAACTGAGGCCCCTTCTGACAATCTCTAGTGTCTGGCCAGGAGAATGTTAAAAATCCCAAGGCACTTAGCATAGGAGTAGTGGAGTATTCATGGTCTCCTCGCCAGCATCCTCCTCACAACAAAACAGGTTCAGGATGCACATGGTAATGAGCTGTCAGAGATCAATGGGCCTTTTCTGATCAAAGACTACATATATATATATATATATATTTAGGTAAGATTATAAAACCAGTACACGTTAGAGTGGGGCCCACAAGAGCTGCATCAAAAGGGAAAATTACACCTCACCAGTGCAATACATTTTATGAAACAGAAACATGCCACACCACCCCTGAGAGATTCTTTTTGGTCTTGAGCATATACCCTGCCCATCAGGGGCTGGGATTGAAGAAAATGGTTATTATACAGAGAGGCCTGTTGGATTGATTGTTTCAATGCTACAAGCCCCAAATTAAGAATAAACAAAGAAATGGACAGGTTCTCTGTCATGTAAGCAATAAGACATAACGGGGTGTATATTACAGTGTGATAACCGCACTCCTAGGGGCGAAGTTAGGCACGAGGCTGAAGGCCGAGTGCCAGACATCCCTAGGAATGCAGTTATCACACCATAATGCACAACCCCGCAATGTCTTATTGTGCTTATAAAATGTCCCTTTATTTTTAGAAGCAGTTTTTTTTATTTTTAAACATATTTTTAAATAAGTAAAAATGTAAGCGAATCTGTGTTTTTAACATAAAATAGTCCTTCTGCCTATTGGTGCCAGATTAAAGTAGTGTTATACAGTGTGCGCCTCCCTGCCCAGTTAAGCTTCATATTCCCCTGCCAGCCACAGCAATTCACAAATGCTGTTTTTCTCATTCTAAGTATGACACATAGCTCCCTTATTTTATTTCATTCTCCTCACTCTGTCGACAAAACTAAAAGGAAGCCATAACAGAGGCTTCTCAGTTCCCCAGTACTGTAAGCATGAGCGTGGTTCAAAACTGCCACAGTCACTGACAGCATCATGAACTGCTCACTCTGTCCTAAAAGATAAAACAGCAGGGTGAGTCATTTACCACCTTTTCTCTTGGTTTATATAGTATTATTGCTTACTTTCTTCATTCTGTTTTTCTTCCCTTTGTGTATCCCCACATTCAAGAAATGGAATGTTTATCATGGAATATTTACAGTACCATGGAATACAGGGACTAAAACTTCTGCTCTGTTCTACTAGCAGAATGTTCCTCTACTAACATACTGTACACACAGATAACAAAGGTCTGTTTTAGAGCCAGGGGCCCGGATATTCAGACTGCGGCAGGCTGTGGCGCAAGCCTGGGCATAGCGCAACTGGGCTGCGCAGGGGCATTGACTGGGCGATATTCAATGGAGCTGCGCCATGGCAGTGCATAGTTGAATATCGTACCCTGGCCACCTGCAGTGCGATGGCGCAATGGCACTGCGCCAGTGCAAGTGGTCAGAGTGGAGCAGGGGGATGCGCTAGTGCAAGTTCCATTGCACTAGGCGCAACAACCACGATATTCAAAGTGCACATGCAAATGGGGTCATAATGCATGCAAGCTGCAAGTAGGGCCATTTGCATGTAATTATGGCCCCATTTGCATGCAGATGCACCAATCCCTGGTGACTTGCACCTGGCATCCTGCCAGACTGCAGCCGTCAGGGACTGATGCCCCCTGCACATCGCGCCAAAGTGCCCCAATGCCCGATCGTGGGCATGTGTATGAGAAGCACATGTCCTATATCCCTGGTGGTCCAGTGGACTGCTCGCAGCCCGATCGCAGGCATATTTTGTAAAAGAAGGGTCCAATATCCCTGGTGGTCCAGTGGTACCCCTCCCCATCCGCCCGACTGAGCCCCACCGCCCGCTCCCCACCGGTCAGTACCGGGGCCAGCGCCACCCACCTGCCACCCGCCACCTGCTGATTGGACAGCGTGCGGTAGGGCTGCGCCCATTGGTCCTAGCGTGAGCCAATGGTGCAACTGCAGCCATCATACTACACAGTCAGATATGTGAATGGATCCATTCACTATCTGGACTGTGTAACACGGCATAGTTACACACCCATTGGCTCACGCTGTGGACCAATGGGCATACAGCCCTACCGTATGGTGTCAGTCGGCGGGGTGGCAGATGGGTGGGAACTGCCGCCCCGCCACTGACCAGGAGGGAGCGGGGCAGTGGGGCTCAGTAGGTGGGTGGGGAGGGGGGTACTGCTGGACCACCAGGGATATTGGACCTCACTCTTTCATTACATATGCCCACGATTGGGATGCGTGCGGTCCACTGGACCACCAGGGATATTGGACCTTTCTTTTACAAAATATGCCCGCGATCAGGCTGCAAGTGGTCCACTGGGAACCAGGGATATTGGACCTTTCTTTTACAAAATATGCCTGCGATCAGGCTGCGCGCGGCCACTGGACCACCAGGGATATAGAAGGAGCCTTTTTCTACATATGCCCGCGATCGGGCATAGGAGAGCGCTGCCACAAAGGTGCAGCCGAGATCGGGTGGCCACCCAGGTGGCAGCTGCCGTGTTGCGCCCTGCAATCAGGCAGCTCACCTGTGGGTGGCCAGCTGTTGCTCCTTTTTTTTTTTGGCTCACCTGTGTGCAGCGCAGGTAGGTGTTGCGCATGCATGGGCTCAGCATATCCCGGGCTGAATATCAGGATGTGTGGAGTATGTATGGGCACGCCCCCCCTACCTGCGCTGCATTCATTACTGATGCGCTTCGGCGCATCGGGATTTGTGCCAGGCTCAATCCCCGTTTGAATATCGCGCCGGGGTGCATCAGTGGGTTGCGCATGGCACAACTCTGTTGCACCATGAGCAACCCTTCTGAATATCTGGGCCTGGGACTCAATTATCTCACTAGTCAGGGAAAGCAGAAGAGATTTCCCTGATGAGTAGGCAAAGATAGAAGTGGGATTTTTCACTGTTAGCAATGAAACAGTTGTAATGAAAACTATAAACAATACTTAATGTTCATAATTTGTTTATGTGTGTGTAAGGAGAGTGTGACGATCTGGTAAACAACATTCAATTAATTTGTTTTATTTTATATTTAAGATCATTTTAATTTTAGGGCCCAGTTGAAGGTTTCTACAGTGTAAAGCCATGTTTGTGGTAGAAGATCAGTTCTGGTTGTAGGGAGACTAATGGCAGATAGTTCTGGTTGTAGGAGGACTGATCTGCTCATTGTGTAATGTGGTTTAGGACTAGGATGACTGTGTGTACACAGAGAATTAATATACGGTCAGCTGATCTGTCTTGGCCAAGGAGATTTCTAGATTTTTTTCTTGCCATTTTATATGTAATGTTAATGCATGTTCATTGGATAGTAATGCTTATATATTTTTCTCCCACTTTTTCCAGGTGCCTTTAAAGCACTGCCATCAAGTGACACCTCTATCTGTTCTCTTCTACACATAAAATCTACAGTATAAGTTAGTCACAACTATTCCATTCATTAAATGTAGTAAGTATGCGTCTAACTACCATGTGTTCTTTAATTAGCTTTCCAGTTTTCTGCAGGACAAATCCTCATATAAGGCCAATTTGTGCCATTTTAACCATCTGCAGTCGTAGAACCCCCTCCCCCAACACACACACACACACACACACACACACACTGAGCATGTTCTCTGTTCCTTCAGTGCTTTCTATCAGTTTTAAATATTTACATTTAGTCTACAAGAGTGCTGAGTTACATATCCCCCATATTGTGCTTTTTCAAACGTACTGTATATAAGCCAGTGTTTTATAAGTTTTCAGTTTGAGAATACGGGATAGTTTTAGAGATCTTTTGCTGCACACAAGGCTAGGAATATCAGCTGATACTGTTTTGGAGAGAGTCTCTTCCTACGAACCTCCTCCTCAAACGTTGCCAATCAGTGAGTGGATTGGGTCCCTGGGGAAGAATAGGGATCTGCTAGTTACATCATTACAATGGGATGACATCAACTTTTGATGACATCACTAGAGTGTGACATAACACACCATTTGTCTGTTTGAGCATTTCTCAAAGCTGAAAAGAGAGGGAGCTGCAGGCTTTTCTCTGTGTGCACGGAGGCTGTGGAGCCATGTTTACCCCAGATAATCATGCAAGGTACAGAAAGCACATTATGATATATTATGAGAAAGAATTCAATGTGGAAGAGCTCTGGGAGGGTGGAATATTAATGCAGATTGCATCATGTAGTTACATTATTGTCTCCATACAGCGCATCATGAGAAAAACTACGATCTGCTGGAGTGAGATGGTAGGAAAGAAAAAGGTAAACAACCTATGTAACCTGGTAATGTAATATGATAACCATTTCTTAGGGGTTTGGTTTTGTTTTCAGTTCAGTAACGGCACATTTTTAGGAACCATTCAAATTTGTTAAGAAAGAGAAGACCCGGCAAACTTCTCAGAGTTATTACTGTGGCCACACCTGAGCAAGAGGGAACAACTAAATCTATACCTGGTCAAGGTGTGGCTAAAAGGGTGGTGCACAGAAGAGGGATTTACATTGCATGGGGGCTGGGCCCAACTTTGAAGGGACGGAGGCTGTTATAAATGAAAGGCCTACATCCTAACAAGGATGACACAAGGGTGCTGGGGAAGAGATTTGTGCAGCACATCCAGGAAGCTTCACACTAGAGAAGAGGGTGCAGTTCAGTTGGAGTCAGCCACAAAGACACAACTGAAGGTGATCGAACTGCCCCCCATCCCCCCACTAAAGCAAGAACTAAAATGTGAATTGGTCAGAAAACAAGTGGATCAGCGGAGGATCAGCAGGGTAAGGCATACAAGGAGAGGTTGAGGGCTCTGAACATGTACTCCCTGGAAGACGGGGAAGGGGCATGATTGGGACCTTCAAGTACTTGAAAGGGATAAATTAGGTTGATAAGGAGAGTCTCTTTAAGCTGAGTGGCAACCATATCACAAGGGTGCACAGTCTTAAGCTGGAGGGTGGGAGGTTTAGGAGGGAGGACAGGAAGCACTTCTTCACAGAGATGGTGGTGGAAACATGGAATGCAATGCAGAGGTCATCATGTTGAAGACAGTGGGCAGCCTTAAGAGAGGCTGGGACAGACATGGAGGAAAATAAGGATTATGGGTAAGGAGGAGGGAAGGACATTAGCTCAAGCTGTGTGGACCCTGCAACACACACAGACTTGATAGACCTTGTTCTGCTGGCTTCTTCTTATGAAGCAATGGGTACTGGGGGATAATGTACATGAACACTAGAAGTCTGGGGAAAGCGCCTCCCTCTAGCCTAATTTTTTTTGTTTGTTTAAGTTTTCTGTGTTTCCTCTTCCACCCGCCCTGTCTTCATTATCTCTTTCTTACCCATCCCTGTAAAACTAACGCTTTCTAGCCCCTTCCTCTTAATTTCCCACTTGCTTGCCACCCCCAGAGTAGAACCCTGCACCCTGAGCATCATCCTTCCACTACTCCATCTGCCCTGGGATCACTTAAGATGATACCTTGCTAACTATTGAGTCCTGTGGCCTCTGGTCACACTGCCCTCTTGTGGATCCCTTTCCCTGTTTTGCATTGTACTCCACCATGCCCCTCCCTCTAATCTTTGGTGTGCTGCTAGTGCTTCTTACTCCCTCCCCTCCCCCAAGTCATCTGCCTGTCATCCAGGCAGGTACCCAATATTACGCCACCAGGTGAAGCACTACCAGCAATGCTCCGCACACCTTCCATACCCCGACATCTCTCTCCCCCCTGAACCTAACCCAGCATACCTCATTAGCCTTCTTAGTGGCCATGCATATCTCCACCCTACCAATACCTGTGGCTTTGATAGGGCAGCCACCCTACCAATACCTGTGGCTGCCTGCAAATCCTGTCCCCGACCACGTAACCCTAACATAAAAACCAAGCTAATTAGACTCGCTCTCCTCCGCCACGCCCTCCTATTCCTTCTCCTATCAGGCAATGTACACCCAAACCCGGGCCCACCCCCCTCTCTCGGCACCTCCTATGGATCGTCAAATGGACTCCTTCTGGCCACCATCAACATCTGTAGCCTTCAAAAAAAAGCTTGATGTCCTTCAGGGCAGGATGGTACAGATCTCTCCAGATATCCTTGCGGTTACAGAGACCTGGCTTGATCCTAATACCCGAGACTCAGCTGTTCATATTCCTGGGTACTCTAGCCTCAGAACTGACAGGCTAGCTAAGAGGGGTGGGGGCTGCGCTCTTTACTACAGAGATTCCCTTCAGGCCTCTTTAGTCCCTGGCGCTCCCACTCCGTCCCACAGTGCACAGGTTCTCACTGTGAAACTGCAACCTGACACATCTGGCAAAGCCCTACACATAGTCACAGTTTATATTCCCCCATGGCACCAAAGGCCAGTGTTTGACTCGGTAATGAACTGCCTAGCCTACCTGCCCACCTCCTGTGAAATCATTGCCCTAGGTGATTACAATGTCAACTGGCTAGCGACCTCCTCTGCACCCTACAAGGACACTGTCATGGCACTGGAACGCACCCAAGTCAAACAGTCCCCCATGAGACTAAACCATAAAACTGGCACCAATCCCTGCTTTGCACAGGCCTGTCCCTGGATGCTACCACGTGGTTTAAAAGCTACCCCAGTGACAGAATTCAGAGGGTCAAGTTAAACTCCATAAGCTTGACCAGTAAACCGCTACTTTCAGGAGTCCTCCAAGGCTCAATATTGGGCCCCCTCCTGTTTAGCATGTACTTGAATACTCTACCAAAGGCCTGCTTGGGATAAATGCTTCTGTATGCCGATGACACGGTTATATTTGACAGCCACTCGGACCCCCACTCCCTTCAATCCTCCCTGCAATGCTCCTTTTCTGAAGCTGATGCCTGGTTCTTAGAGCACCATCTTGTCCTGAATTACAAAAAGACCAAGGCCATGCTTTTCATTCACAGACAAAATAAGCTTAAAAATGTTTCCCTCAACATCATCAACATCCAGGGCTCCCCTCTTGACCTTGCACCCACCTTTAAGTACCTGGGCATCACCCATGACTCCTCTCTCTCATGTATCATGATCACATCAATCTGCTCAGCTCAGCTATCAATTCCAGGCTAGGTCTCCTATATAGGCACAGGGGGTGTCTGCCACCTGATGCCCTAGGTCCTGCCGTGACATTGTCGGTGCTCGCCCTTATTGACTACAGGATTGTTATCTATGGCACAGCCAACCCCACTGCCCTGTGTCGAATCATGACCTCCCTAACATCTCTCCTGGACACACATCTATGAGCTCTATAGACACACCAACTGGCTTAACTTTGAAGGCAGACTCAGGTACCAGACCTGTCTCCTTGCGAGGAAGCTCTCCCTAAACACCTCCCCCCTAGGTCTCCTCCACCTTGTTCAGCCCTTCACTCAGCCACGGTCTACACGGAGCTCCTTGCTAGCCCCCCTCTCTGTACCCCACTGCAGGACCTCTCTGGGCCAACACTCCTTTTACTACAGGACCCCCCTCTGGTTGAATGAAATGCCATTGGCCATCACCCTGGAACAGCGACTAGGTGCATTTAAAACCCTACTCCATGCTGAAATCCTCTCCCACTCCAACTGTGACTGTGCTTAGTCCTTCTCCCCCTTTCCCCCTTGCCTGTTACTATAACCTTTTTATTTCTGTATATTGTTATTGTACATGCTGGACTTATAATGATTTGACATGGGTTGGTCCATTCCACCCTTGAACTGTAACTTGTCTTCTCTATAGCCCTCTTATTGTATATACTGTTTCTAAACTTGCAATGTATGTATTCTAGTGTGTTCTCTGTATGTTTATTATTGTATATCTTGTCATTTCTTATAATGTATATATATCTGACGTGGAGCCTTTGCAAAGGAGTCCTTGACTCAAAGGTTGTAATTCCGATTCCTTCAATAAATAAATAAATAAAATTTCAGACTTACTGATGCTGGTTGCTGATATGAGATGCAGCTGGACAAGATAGCGGGCACAGAAATGTCTTACCAAAAATACTCCATAACTAAGAAAAATGTTTGTGACAATGCAGTAAGTGCAAACACACACTGAAACATACACACACACCACATAAAAATAGTTTATGTATTTGATTTAGAACATGCACACCCCTGGATAGCTTCATTTAGGTGTAAAACCTAGTTACCAAGAGGTGCGGGGGGGGGGTCTTGAGAGCTCGAGGTCAAGACAGTTGTACTAGTAAAACTCTTAACTCACAGTGTGAGACCACACAACCATTAGTTGTTTTAGTATATTTATGAATAGAAATGGTAGCCTCCGAATGTCCACTCTGTCATGCACAACAATTAAGAAAGGATACAGATTTAATAGCATTAGGACAGTCTGAAAAGAAACACTCTCTCCCAAACAAGAACAATATTTGCATAATTGATACGCTAGCACACATTTGAACACACTTGACTAAAAGCACAAATAACACCCCTATAAAACTACTTACATTCCAAAAGAAAATGAAATCACATTAGCAAGACAATGCAATTTTTATTTCTAAAGCGTCCTTTCCTGTAGGCTCAACTACAAAAAGATAGAGAAGGGGGAAGAAGGCCTAGGGATGCAACCAGACTCCTTTTTGTCCAATCCCCCCCCCCCCCATAAAGCCTGCTCTAAAGCAACAACCTTTATGGCTATGTGCAAATGGGGGGAGCACCTAAGGGAAGTTTTATTTTCATGCACACTATCAGCATCCAACTCACTTGTAGGTAAAATACTTTAAGATATCTATAAACATTAACTGTTTGAAATGTTTCTCAAACCTATGGCAGGGTGGCCAAATGATATTTAGTATCTTATTTTCATGGGGGTCCCTTGGTAAAGCGGGGTACATAAATGGCTTAGTTTATTAAGCATATGCCTAGGATGCACAGATGCTAGTTCTAGAAGAATACACACATATACTGTATGTTACTTAAATAGTGCAAGATATTTCTGGGCAACAGTGGAAGACGATTGCTTGTACAGAGAGTGATGGTCATAGGCATTGAAGGTTGACCCTCTGTACAAACATCATGTTACTATTTCATACAAATCAGTATATTTGGGGGGATAAAAAGGGAGGTTTTGGTCTAAGCGCATTACACAGATCTTGGAGCTGTTGAAGTGTTTTTCTTTGTAAAGTAGGAAGATTGGGGGTTTATCAAATGGGGCTGGTAGGTTGCTCCAGCCTGCTGGGCCTAAGAAGGAGTCTGCTGAGCTCTTTCTGGAATTTGGGTACTATCCTGTTAGCAGCAGTCACAGAGAAGCAGGGGAAGGGAATTACTGGAGCTGGACATAGGTATCTTGGGACTGGGAACAGGAGTGGATACAGCTGTCGTGTATGAAAGGTTCTACTATATAAAACAATATTCTATTCCATTCTGTTTACTTCATTGTTTTCCATTCTATTCTGTTCTAGTCTATAACATTCTTTTCACGTATTCTGTTTAGTGACTGCATACTTATAAATCACTGGTTGTTTAGCCATCGGGTAGTACATTAACCAATAAAAAGACGGAGGGTGCCAGTTTAACAGGCATTGTGATTCATTCATCTCATTAAGAACTGAGTGAAAAAAATCTCCATGCTCACGATGAATGTTAAGGTCCCATTGAAATGCATGGAGGTGTGACGTTAGCAAGGCTGCATTTCTGATTAAGTCCACTGTGGGAGTAATTTGCCCAACAGAGAAATCGTCCATTTATTTGCTAGAAACTAAAAAAATCAGATTTAGGAAATTAAATTATATATCTACTGCATATGTGAGGTGATTTTTATGGAGAGAAGGAGCAGCAAAGAGCCACCGGTCAATTAGAAACATAGAGACTTAGAACCACAGGTCTGCTAAATGGAAGAATGGGACAGAAACTTAATTAACAGTTGAATGTTTACAACATTCTCCTGCAAGAGTCCAGAGTTGTCTTCTGCTCCCTTGAATTTAGGACACCTTGGAGTAAAAGAACCTGCCTACCAGTTGAGCCCGTGGACATGTAGACAACACACGCCTTCAAGGTAACTTGGACAAATTTCTATGAATCAGAGGATACCCTGAGTAGTAGAAGGGTGGGAAATGCCTATAAATTAGTACATCTGTTTGCACAGCACACTTATTAATTCATGCTTATGAAATGGGTGGAGCATGGATATGGTGCTTCTAGAGTTCCTTTGGACCTACATTACAATGTTAATACAGTACTGCATATTACTATGTCCTGTGACAACCTTCAGGCCCTCTGGATATTCCACTTGCTCACCAAATGTTTCCCAGCCATTGTACTTCAGACTCTTGAAAATTCCTTGGCTATATTCTCACCATAAGATTCTTTGTCACAAGTAAGAATGGGTGAACCAGTTTAGATTCAGATGGCAATCCCCCCCATCAGCTCGACTATGTGGGGCTGAGAATTTTATAGTTTGTTTCAGATCTTCAGTTGGGTACCAGGTACGAAAAGGAGAGGATTCTACTGTCAGAAAACAGGCCAATACATTTAAAATCTCACTAGAAAACCAAAAACCACAATGCATAATTATTTTTAGGAGTTAGGCACTCCAAGAAGGGCAGGAAAAATAAACTTTGTAAGGGTTAAAAAGAAATGAATGGAAACTGTAGGGGTAGTGTGGTGGCCAAAGGATCAGGAGGGGAAGGATGGTGGCCAGAGGCAGGAGTGGACAGGATGGAGGACTGTATGCCATTGCTGCTGCGAAATTTCGACATCAAAATCCTTTACAGCGACAACTTAGAGGCTGTCACTGTAAACCACCCAACGTCAAGGTTTCCCCTTTTTGCCATTGTTTCACCCCATATAAACTCCGACCCAGAGTTTGTTATATAAAAGTTGGAGGGGGGCACAGTGGGCGAAACCCCCCACATTGGGGGTGTGGGGGGTGAAGACCCCTGTGAAAACACTCAATTTCTGACAGGTGAAATTTCTCCTGTCCACATTGCTTGTGTCGCTGTGCTGCATTTTGACAACACTGTTGTCACTGCGGCTGGAGGATCAGGAGTATATGAAGAAGAAAAAAAAACTACAATCCCCCTTCAGGTGGCACAGTGACTGGCCTGTATCAATGCCCTGGATGAGGGCATGCATGACCCAAGGAACTCTCGTATTTAGGGGTATACACTGGAACTGCTCACTGGAACCCCGTTGCACTCAACAGTACCAGATTGCTTGGCTGTCTGCTGGAGTTGGTGGATGTTGGCACCTTTAATAAAGAAATACAGTAACACACACTGGACCACTGGACTTCAGCCACTTGACTTTACTGGAGGGCTGCATGACAAAGTTTATTTGTACGATTAGTAATCACAGACCTAAGGACGCTTGTTCATCAGCTCAACCACAGTTCATTACATTAGTTGACTTTCACTAGTACACATTCCAACCCTTGTTTTAAATGGCACCACATGCAAGCCGTGTAGCAGCCACCTTCTGTGGGGCTTTCTATCCCTTCTTGCTCCCAGTAGTTCTTCCTCAGAGCATGGTCTCTGACACTCTCTACACTTATTGTTCAGTAGCAAATGCCTACATGCAGCCTACCCAAACTTCGCGGGAAACATGGTGCCTGGAAATTTCCTATCCCCTTCTGTGCTGTCCTGGCTTCTCTGACCCTTTATCTATTGGCACTAACTGCACACATCGCCCATTGCAAGTTACAGAATAAAAGCACACCAGCAAGACAGCCAACCATGAGGGTGAACTCACAATTTCACATTGGCAGCCAGCTTTGTCTTGCTGGACATTGCCACACCACGTTCTTAATGCAGAACTTGGCAAACCCTATGACCCACCCCACCCCACCAGGATGACTTGCCAGTGGCTAGGCCATGGGGGTCCAAGCCCCCTCCAAGCATGAACTCTGACACTCTCTATCCTTTCTGTTTGTAGTGAATTCCTACAGGTAGCCTATCTATACTTCACGGGCAACCTGGTGCTCATCTGTTCCTTATCTCCCTTCTGTGCTAATTCTCTCTAACCCTTTGTCAGTTGATGCTACCTGGAAACATGGTCCATTACTAATTACATAATAATGGCATGCTGGCAGGTCCCCCAGCACAGTATCACTCGTTTGTGAGACCCCACCTGGAGTACTGTGTCCAGTTCTAGAGGCCGCACCTCAGAAAGGCCACAGATGGAATAAAGGCAGTCCAGATGAGGGCAAGTAAAATGGTGCAGGGGTTGCATAAAGAGCCCTATGAAGAGAGACTGCAGGATCTCAACATGTACACCCTGGAAGAGAAGAGAGCAAGAGGGGACATGATAGAGACCTACAAATACCTCATGGGGTGAGCAGGGTGCAGGAAGGGAGTCTCTTTCAAATCAAACAGGACGACCCTTCTGTAAGTTGAGCTGAGACGACACAGGAGCTTGCACGAGCTGTAGCGGTATACAAGTATTGCAATGGTGCGACCAGGCCCCGCTTCGGAAAAGGCAAAATTCAAGTGGAAGCCTTACACTCCAAAATGTTGAAGCCTGCGTCCAAAGGGTGAACCTTCAGCACAACCATCCACATCAAAGGAAAGTGGCTCAGCTTCACAACGAAGACCTGCACCACAGAAACCAAAAAGACCACGAAGATTTCAGCCAGGCTCCTGGGTTCTGATGGAGATAAACAAATTAAAAAAATTCTCAGAACTCCTGCTGCAGAAACAACCTTTCTTCAGGCTGGCTGCAGAGGCATATCTGGTCTTACTCTTTCAAGATGCCTATCTGTGTACCCTTCATGCCAAATGAGTCACCTTATGCAAAGATGAAATTCAGCTGGCACAATGGATCCATGGCAGAGACCGAGGCCTAGCTTAACAGCATTCCACAGAGCTATTGGATGCTTCCAACACAGTGAGTGCTCCTGTAGTTTCAGAGCTTGGCCTTTTTGATGTTTCTCTTGTAACCTGAATATAGCCCACTTGTTATTGATGATTTTTATACAAGTTGATTATCACAGTTCCCCTCTGTTGAATGAGAAACTGAAGTGGACTTATGATCTCTGTCTCATAAGCAGGTGCAGATAAAATACACTAAATTTCAAGGCTTTCACACTAATCTAGATTATGTTTTTCCTCAGTCTGATGACCAACACCAAACAGTAGAGTACCTTATTTCTTGGCAGTCAATGGAATGCATAAAGGTTACAGTGCAGGGGCACATCTGGTTGCTTAATGTGTTCATTCTGTTGTCAGCTCGTCAAGAAGTTTGTCGTTCAATGTTTTTTTCCTATTAAATATTTTTATTGATGTTTCTGTATAAAGTAAAACCAACAAACCTCAAAAAAAAAGAAAGAAAGAAAGAGCATCAGGCCCACAGGGCATACTATGGAGATGGAGCAGGGCAGTTTAAACATAGAAACATAGAATTTGACGGCAGATAAGGACCGCTTGGCCCACCCAGTCTGCCCGTTTCCCTACCTACTGGATAAGCTGCAGATCCTAGTTAACCAGCAGCCTACTTCTTCCTACCCCCACCCCCCAGAACTGCCTTATGACTATCCCATGCATGCTTGAATTCCACCACTGATTTTGACTCCACAACCTCCTCCGGAAGGCCGTTCCATGCATCCACAACCCTCTCTGTGAAAAAATACTTCCTTAAATTACCTCTGAGCCGCCTCCCCTCTATCTTCAAATTGTGCCCTCTTGTTCTTGCACACCTCTTTTTTTGAAAGATGCTACCTTCTTGGACTTTGTTGATTCCCTTGAGGTACTTGAAAGTTTCTATCATGTCCTCCCTCTCCCTTCTTTCCTCGAGGCTATACATATTAAGCTCCTTAAGTCTCTCTTCATATGTCTTTAAGTTTAAGTTTAAGAGGGATATAAAGAAGTATTACTTCACTGAAAGACTAGTGGATGCCTGGAACAGACTGCTAGTAAAAGTGCTGGGGGAGAAGACAGTAGCAGGCTTAAAGCATGTGTGGAATAGACATAGGGGAACATTAGTGAATAGGCAGGGAGGAGGAAGAGTCTTCAGAGACCAGTCAGGGTCTGCAGAAACAGGCTAGGCAGGAACCATCTGGGTAAACTTGGTGGGCCAAGCAGTCCTTTTCCACCGACAAATTCTATGTTTCTATATTTCTAATCATTATCAGGGTGAAACAACTTTACATTGGCAGCAAGCTTTGCCTTGCTGGACCACCATGTTCTCAGTGCATACCATGGTACATCCCAAGGCCCTCCCCACTGGGATGGCTTACTGGTGGCAAGGCCCTGGGTACCCCTGCCATTGTTAAAAAAAACTCCCTGTCCCAATCCCTTTATGGAGATGAGTCTCTCATCTGACTCCTGCTGTCTCAATGCAGTTTGTATAATATTTTGAAACCTGAAGCTTCCCCATACTGTTGTGGGATGGTCATGGCTTTAGGGAGTGCTTCTGTAGTATTCTGCAGGTAAAGAAGGGTATCATCTGCATACATAAAGACATGCGGTTTTCTACTTCTCCAGCCTGTACACCCTCTATATCTGGGCTAGTCCTGAAAGCCACAGCCAAGAGTGTCATACTCAGGGGGCAGCCCTGTCTAATGCCTTTTTGAATTGGGAATGAAGGGGAGTTGGTACTGTTCAGCCGAACCTCAGCAGTAGGTTTAGCATAAAGCAACTTAATCCAGGACCTAAAAGTATTCCCGAAATTAAGTTTACACAGGGTTGCATCTAAAACAGCCCAACGTAGGCAATCAAATGCCTTTTCCGTGTCTTACATCACCACAACTCTCTGATCCCTTAGCAGGTTGCTATGGGTATGTAAAATGGTGTTAAGGAGCCATCTAATGTTGTTGTGGAAATGCCTGCCAGGAATAAAACTGGATTGGTCTGGATGCATTGGGTGTAGTATCACTTGTTGGAGACAGTTTGCAATGACTTTCAAAAAAATCTTTGTGTGCTGGTTAAGTAGTGATACAGAACAGAAACCTCCACATGCAGAGGTATCTTTACCTGGTTTAGGCAATACCAAAATCATGCCACCACTACCCCACCCCTACCCAACAATTCAGGAAATTGTTTGGTTCATGATATTCACTACAGAGTTGTGACAATATAGGTATTAGTTCCTCTTGGAATTTTTGCTAGAACTCGGTAAAGAAGCTGTCAGGACCAGGAGACTTGTTATGTTTCAAGTCTTTAATTACTTTACCTATCTCTGTTTGGGAGAAAGGCTTTTTGAGGTCTCGAGCCTGCTCTGTGGTGAGCTGTGTCAAGATGATTTTGTCTAGGAAGTTGCTTATTTTACTTGTAGTGTCTCTCTCCTCCTCCTGTTTCCATAGGTTGGCATAATAATTTTTAAATATTTCAGCAGTTTTTCTAGGTTGTGTCTCAGGTTAAGAATTGCTAGGTTCTCTTTTGATTTTTGGGATAAACCTACTGTATCTGCTGTTTGCATTCAAAGTCTATAAGCTAGTAGGTGCCCTGCTCTATTGCCTCCTTGACTACATACCTCCAGACGTTTTGGGTGTGTATGCGATCAGTTCAGGAATAACTACTTTGGGCACGAGAAAAGAATAAATAATTTCAGCTAGAGGGACTTGTGTCTGTCTAGACATCTATAAGACCAGCCTCTTCTCGCAGAGATCTAAGCAACTTTGAGCAAGCGTTGTGTCCCGCCCTCGCACCCTGACATTTGTCTAGGACAAGGTCCTCAACACAGTTCCAGTCCCCACCCAATATGACCTGCCCTTCCAGGAGGATAGTTACCTTACCAAAGACCTTATTGAAGAAATCAGTAGATGGGAGGGGGGGGACTGGGCAGTAAACATTAACGAAATGTATTAGCCGGCCTGCTATCTTACCTAAACGAATGGCAGTCCTACACTCCTTATCAACATAGGTATGGGTTTTCTCAAAGGAAAGACCTCTTCTCACCAATATGGTGATTCCTGCTTTCTTTACTGACTGACGCGAGGCAGCTATTACCTCACCTACCCAGTCCCTGTGAAGTTTTTTATGTTCCATTTGGGACAGATGAGTCTCCTAGATGAGTCCCACATCACAATTAACCCTGGCAAGGTCCTGTAATATGTTAGTCCTCTTAATGACAGAATTAATTCCCTTCACATTGATGGAAACAATCTTAAGTGACCCCATGGTTCCAGTGAAACATCACTGCATGTGTTTGGTTGCTCAGCTCAACAAGGGAGCCCACATTTGAACTAACTCCTGACCTGTGCTTGATAGCCCAACATAGCACCACCTGTACACTGCCAAACCTTTCTGTTCTGGAAGGTACCTTACTTGATGACCACTGTGTAAAGATCTCCAAACATACAACCATAGAACATAACAATTGCAATGAACAGTAAACAGATAACTTCAAAGGAATTAGAAAAAGAATGCTTGAAAGCGCTGGACTTTGGGTTCCTCAATTAACTCAGAGGGACTTTCCTTCCACCGTAGAGTTAAGGCACACAGCAGCGGTGCCTGCCACACCAAACCACCAATCAGCAGGCTAGATCTGCTGTTAGCAGTGGTATGCACCCCGAGGAGAATGCAAAGAGTTACAGGTGAGAAAGATGGTCAGAGTACACCTCCCCTGTTTGATCTCCAGAGTTGTGACATACATGTTTTAATCAGATATTTTCACCATCAGCTGAACCTAACAAGTACTTGGAGCCTCTTCCCAGATCCGTAGACCCCCCCCCCAACACCAATAGGCAAGAATGGTATCAAATTTAATGGCAAGTGGCATCTTGCCCCAACCAAACTACACTTCATAATCTCCCTTAAACAAATAGTATGGTCTTGTACTTGAGTCCCGTAAATAAGTCGTTAATCTTGGGTATTATTTCTCCCCCTCCATCCCTTCCAATCAGAGTTAACTGAAAGGCACAAGACGAGCAAACAACAGTCAACTCATAAGCTACTATCCCATGCTGCATTGCAGCAGCTATCTCCTTAGTCATGGGACTGGAAGAAGTCAATGGATCGAGGGACAGAGGTCACCATATGGATGTACTCAGCCATGGCTGGGATTATACACTTCTGGCCAATGGTAGCAAGTTCTGACATTGGGTAGCATGACCAGCAAGGGAGTCAATTAGACTCTGATGGCAGATAAGGACCACTTGGCCAACCCAGTCTGCCCATTTCCCTACCTACTGGATAAGCTGCAGATTCTAGTTAACCAACAGCCTACTTCCTGCAACCCCCCACTATAATTGCCTTATGTCTGTCCCATGCATGTTTGAATTCCCCCACTGTTTTAGACCCCACAACCTTTCCAGGAAGGCGGTTCCATGCGTCCACCACTCTCTCCATGAAAAAGAATTTCCTCACATTACCCCAGAGCCATCCCCCCTCTAACTTTAAATTGTGCCCCCTTGTTCTTACACGTCTCTTTTTCTGAAAGATGCTACCCTCCTGAACTTTACTGATTCCCTTGAGGTACTTAAAAGTTTCTACCATGTCCCCCCATCCCTCCTTTCATCAAGGGTATACATATTAAGCTCTCTCAGTCTCTCTTCATATGGTTTCTGATGTAGACCCTGCACTATTTTAGTTGCCCTCCTCTGGACTACTTCCATCCTGTCTATGTCCTTGCATAGATGAGGTCTCCAAAACTGCACGCAGTACTCCAGATGGGGTCTCACCAACTGTCTGTATAGAAGGATAACCACTTCCCTTTTTCTACTTATGATGCCCCTCCCTATGCATCCCAGTATCCCTCTGGCTCTCCTTACTGACTTCCCACATTGCTTACCCACCTTTAGGTCATCTGATATGACTACACCCAGACCCCTTTCCATTATTGTTGTCGTTAATACCTCCCCTGCCATTGTGTACTCTTCTCCTGAATTTTTATTTCCCAGGTGCATTACTTTGCACTTCTTTGCACTGAATCTAAGTTGCCATATGTCTGACCATTCCTCCAACCTTGCCAAGTCCCTTCTCATCCTTTCTACCCCCCTTGTGTATCAACTCTGTTACAGATCTTTGTGTCATCTGCAAAGAGGCATACCTTTCCTTCCAGACCCTCTGCAATGTCACCTATAAAGATGTTAAAGAGGACTGGACCCAGTACTGAGCCCTGAGGTACTCCACTAGTAACCCCCCTTTCTTCAGAATGTGTTCCATTCACCATTACCTTCTGTGTCCTGTTGTGCAGCCAGTTTGCTACCCAGGCTACTACCCTGGGACCCACTCTCAGGCTGGCTAACTTGATTATTAATCTTTTGTGCAGGACTGTGTCAAATGCCTTGCTAAAGTCTAGGTAGGCCATATCCACAGCCCCTCCCTGGTCTATTACTTTGGTCACCCAGTCAAAGAAATCGATCAGATTCATCTGACATGACCTTCCTGCTGTGAATCCATGCTGCTTTGGGTCCTGTGCCCGCTGACCTCTAGGTACTGAACAATTCTTTCTTTCAGAAGTGATTCCATCATTTTCCCACCACTGAGGTCAAACTAACAGGTCTGTAGTTTCCTGCTTCTGCCTTGCTCCCACTTTTGTGAAGGGAATCACATCTGCCCTCCTCCAGTCCTCACGTACCACCCCATCTTCCCATGATTTGTAAAAAAGTGTGGTTAGTAGTGTCACTAGGTCCTCCCTTAGCTCTTTTAGGATTCTAGGGTGAATCCCGTAAGGCCCCATTGCTTTGTCCACCTTGAGTTTTAGGAGTTCTTTCAGGACTCTTTCTTCTGTAAATGAAAGGGGGGGTCATCCATAGCAAACTGACTAACAATAAGCTACGTTTCTATGTTACACTGCAGTAGCTATCTGCTGAGCCATTGAGCATGTTAGGTAAAGATAGTGCACCCCTTTGCCCCTCGGTCAGCTGAGCCTACATTTGTCCCCCTCTGGTCAAGAAATGGTATAACACTTATTCACTGCCACATGCTAATACATAACTATTCCTGCACGAAAGAAGCTCCTAATGGTTAGTACAGCATATTTAAATCAGTTAACACATTGTAATGAGGTACAGTTTGTATCGACAGAACCAAAGCATTTTGAAGCTGGTATAAGTTAACAAACCTTGCATTCTGATGAGTCGGTTAGCCTCCGTTTCAAGGAATGCAAGGTTTTGGCTTGAATACATTTACTAATATGAATGCAGAATCTGACTGTCCAGGTTCAAAACAGCACAACCAGAAAAAGAACAAATACAAGGATGAATGTCTCCTTAAACCTGCAGTCGAATTAGCCCAACCATGCTGTGGTGTCTCTCTTTTTTGTACAAACAGCCAAAGTTTATGTTTGTCTTTTATTTGCGCTGTTTCACAAATGTTCCTGCTAGAAAGAGCTTCCATCGCAGTCTAAGTGGCTTGGTTTAAATCAGTAAACTAGTTACGAGGAAATGTGCTCCATTTTGAAAGCTTAAACCAGCACAGAGCTGAGACAAATTCCAAACAGGTTCACAGTATATTGGATTCACTCGTTGACAGTTTAGGAGCTGCATATCATACGTCTGAAAATCAAAAAAAAGAGTCTTAACTCTGTCCCTCCCTGATGGAAATATCCCAGCTGTAAGAAGGATGGCTCAAGGGATAGCGGTCTCCATATGGAAGTACTCAGCTGTGGGAATTCTTCTGGACCAATCCCTGGACTTCAGCCTACATACACAATCTGCCTGCAAGGCCATAAATGCTAAACTGGGGGTCACTTACAAGTCCAGTTTCATGCTGACTCCCTCTGCTAAACTTGCTATTGCTAGAGGCATATTACTCCCTGCCCTCACCTATGGCATGCCGACCTTTGCTGCCGCACACAAAACCATCCTTCATAAGTGGGATGTCACTTATAACAATAGCTGTTGATAAGCCTCCTTGTCACCACGGCTTAAGCACCACTGCCAACTGTACAGGGACCTGGGCTGGTTATCCTCCTCAGCTTGCCATCAATACTCTTTTGGCTCCCTGATTCACTCTATACTCAGAAAACCAGACCCCTTCGGCACTCTCAACACTGCTGGTACCTCAAACCTCCTCCCATAGACTGTGCTTGGTAGATAAATATCTGCTGAATGTACCTAGATGTAAAACATCAAAAGGCTCTGTTGTCTTCAATCACTCTGCTCCTAAGCTTTGGAACTCTCTCCCCCAAGCACTTCAAATATCCGGATCCCATGACAGCTTCACAAAGGAGCTACACCTACATCTATCTTTTGTTGATCTCTGCACTTGTTTTAATCCTCCTTAATCTACTCACCCGCCAGATGCTCACTGGCCTAACTTTCACCTCCCTACCTCATAGCACTTCTTATCCTTATTATCTCCTTGAGGGCTAATCTACTCCCACCTACCCACACCTGAGTCTTGTCTCGGAGGCAGTGATAATGCATCCTGCCCAGTCAGGATTTGCCCTTGCCTTGTTTTGCTGCCCATTTGAACCTTCATTGTTGTGACTAATTTGAACAATATTTCTTTGCTGCTATGTTGTGGTATCTCCTCCTAGACTGTATAGGTTTTTTATGCCTAAAATTCTATGTGAATTTCATTAATTGTTATTGTCCTGGCTGTATGTATTCATTACTACTGACTGTTTTGACCTATACTATTGTAATTAAACAGTACTCATCCTATGTACCTGTCTTTGATTGTTGTACTCTCCTGGGTCATGCCTGAAAATAGTCATTTCATGGGTAGTGCACCAACCCGGTTAACAAAAACTGAATAAATAAATAAAATGATGCACTTTTGGCCAAAGGTAACTAGTTTTGACAAGGGGAAGCATGACCTGCAAAGGAGTCTATTGAAGGGGAGAACCATCTATAGCAAACTGACACCCAGTGAATTTCTTCCCTATGTTGCACTGCAGCAGCTATCTTCTAAGCCATTGTGCATGTTGGGTAACAGTAGTTCTAGGTTTGACTCGAGACAGCATTCCCCTGCAGTGCTCACGGCTGAAGGGAGTGGGTACAATTCAGCCTCAGCATTGCATTCTCACTGATGGCAAACAGATCCACCAGGGGGGTGCCCCACTGGGAGAACAGACTGTGCACTACCTCTGGATGGAGAAACCACTTGTGAGACACCTCGCCCACCTGGCTAAGGATATCTACCAGTCGACTGGACATGCCGGCCACATGGATGGCCAAGAGATCCGTGTTCAGGCTGAACATGAGGGTCCAGATGTGGAGAGCCTCCCTGCACAGAGCAAGTGTATCCTGCCCTGTTTGTTGAGTTTATATATGGTCATGGTGTGGTCCATCTGGACCTAAATGACTTGACCCCAAATGTGTGGAGCAAAGGCTGTCAGCACCAGCCAAACTGTCAGAAGCTCCAGTAGGGTAATATGGAATCAGGATTCCTCGGGGGTCCAGAATCTGTGGACTCTGCAGTTCTCCCAGGTGGGCATCCCAGCCCATGAGGGAGGCATCTGTCATGATGGTGACTGTTGGCTCTGGGTGGCTGAAGGGGATTCCTCCTTGCAGATGTTCTGGGACCAGCCACCACTGGAGGGCATCCCACATCTGCTGGGTCACAGGTAACAGCTGGTCAAAGTGGCCCTTGCACTGAGAGCATTTACGAGCGAGCTCCCATTGCAGACAGTGAATTTTACAGCTGGCGCAATGGACCATGCTGGTACATGCCTCCATGAATCTCAGGAGGTGCAGGAAATCTCAAGCAGGGTGTAGCTGCCCAACCTGAAATGATCAGGCAAAGGATGAGAGAACCTCTGCCCGGTCCACCGATTTTGAGCTCTAACTCTGCAAGAGTGAAGCTCTGCCTCAGTGAAGTATATCATCTGCAAAGATACAAGCTCTGACTTGCCTTGTTTACCTTGAGACCAAGGGACAAGCAGGTATGAAGGGCCAGGTCCCTGCACCACTCCACCTCCTCCCTGGAGGGACCTGCTATCAGCCAGTCATCCATGTAGGGGTATACCTGGATCCCTTGACATCTCAGGTAGACTGCCACCACTGAAATGCACTTGGTGAAGACCATGGGAGCCGAGGAGAGGCTGATGGACATGGCCTGGAACTCATAGATATTCCCATCCACTCGGAACCGAAGGAACCAGTGGTGGGACGGACAGATGGTAACGTGGAAGAATGCATCCCAAAGATCTAGAAAGCAGAACCACAGGTTCTGCTCCAAGGATGGAATGATCTGAGACAGAGTGACCATCCTGAAGGTGCATGACTGAAGGAATTTGTTCAGGTCGTGCAAGTCTAAGATGAGGCACAAGCCCCCCTGTCTGTTTTGGGAACAGGAAGTACCTGGAAACAAACTCAGGGCTTACTGGAGGGTCTGGGATTTGAGCCACTACCTCCTTTGGGAAGAGCTGGGCAATGTCTTTCCGAAGGGCTGACAACATGTTGGCAGACACCATGTCCTCCCATGGGGCATGGGCTCGGCATGTCGGGTAAGCCTCAAACTCTAGAGGCAGACCCTGACCCACCACTTTGAGGACCCTCCTGTCTCTAGTGACAACAGGACCAGGTGGAAAGAAACTGGTGGAACTGGCCCATGCCTTCCGTAGTACCATATCTTTAACAGGATATCTTGAGAATTTGAATAGGAGGGGTTCCTTCTTTCAGCATTGCCCCCAAGGAACGGTGTGCTTGTTCAATGTCTAGGGGTTCCTTTCCTTGTATACTCAAGTCTTGCCTTAACCAGCTTTGTACAAACCCCACAATATCAAGTTGTTCACAGTTCACTGGGAAACCAAATAAACGGATGGTTTCCCACTGACCTCTGGCTTCAGCATCCTCAGCTCTTCAACCAGCTCTCCTTCCCACTGCACCAGGTAGAGAACCACACAGCCTAAATGTTGTGTGTCTTCCTGAACTTCATTCAGGCCAGATTCAACATCTAAGGGGTGTCATTCTAGTCTTTTAAGTTCTTGCTTAATGTTCAAAACATTAGAGTCACTCTTCTGGAGCATTTTCTTTATGTTAGATGTAGTTGCTCAACATCCAACTGAACTGCTGCATGAAACAGTGTGATTGTCTTTGCCGATGGAGCCCATCGAACAGACTAGCAACCTCAAGGGTGAATTGCTTGCACTGTGATTTTGATGATTTCCAAGCTGTTTGCTCAATTTCTGATTGCCACAACCCCACAGATTTTTGCCTGGCTCATTGTTCACCAGAATTATGTGAGCAGTGTTGACAGTCTCTACTGATGCTGATGGAGGATTATTTATTTAATCACCATCGGAGCAGGAGTACAGAATCAAGCCTCCATTACTGTCAGTGATATTTCCACATCTCCTATGGTTGGGTGTGGTATGGTGGTGCTCAGATAATGTCCATCAAAGTCAGATACCACTGTGTACCACCCCTTTTTTCAGATTTTGGAAGTCATTGAATACTGATGACATCAGACCATGGATCTGATCACCTCAGATCTCATCATGCATGGATCCAACCAGAACCATGGGACTGATCAGTGCGTATAGTATGGCGTCATGATGCTGAAGAGCTTTTGCTACCCCATAATGCTGAGTGCAGTATCAATGCTGTGGTATGCCTGAAGAGAGACTTAAAAAAACAGATTCTGATGTTTGATGCTCCAGAAGAACACAGTCTACCTGCAGGACTATTAGTAAAACCCAGTGTGTTGTCAATATAAGCTCATACTTATGCCAAGTGAGTTACTGTCCAGGTAAAGAATGTATCAGATTGAGACATTGTTGTCAGGAAAGAACACACTTTGACTCATGTGTACCGTGCAGATACGGCAGTGCAACCTACTCCCACTAGAGATGGCGGCCAATCTGGCATTGACTCAGAACTGTTGGATTTTGGTGGCTCTCCCATACTAGTAGCATGTAAGGTCTGAGTCAGTCACAAACTAGCTGAAAGGACAAAGGTGTTTTCACTTCACAAATGGGATGTATAACCGGAGAAGAGCACCTAATTAGACTTAATGATGAACACCCTTTCCAGGAAAGGTCCCACTGACTGGAACCTGCAGACACTGATGACATCTGAAGGCACCTACAGGAATTGCTGGTGGCTAGTATCATTCAAGAATCGAGAAGTACCTATGTGTCACTGATTATGGTTGTGTGCAAGAAAAATGGAGCTGTGCGCATGTGTGTGGATTATGAACTCTCAACTAACAGACTATTCCTGACCAATACACCATGCCCAGAATTCAAGATGACCTTGATTGTCTTAATGGAAGTAAGTGGTTCTCTGTACTTGATCCTAGAAGTGGCTATTATTAAATATCTATGGTGCCCCAAAATAAAGAAAAGACTGTTTTTATATGTCCTCTAGGTTTTTACGAGTTTCTCCGAATGCCTCAAGGTATCTCTAGCATCCCTGCAACATTTCAACACCTTATGGAATGAGCAGTCAGGGACATCAACATGCTTGAATGCTTAGTCTACCTGATTGATGTAATAATATTTGGCAAGACCCTGGAGGAACATAAGTGTAGACTTCTAAAAGTGTTAGACCGTCTGGAGGAGTTTGGGCTTAAACTCTCCATAGACAATTGCCAGTTTTTCCAAAGCTCCATGAAATATGTGGGCCACATTGTGTCTTCAGAAGGCATAGACTGACCCCACCAAACTGGAGGCCCTGACCACATGGCCAAGCTGACTAACCTAAAAGAACAGCAATGATTTCATGGATTTTGTGGATATTATCGTTGGTTTGTCAAAGACAACACCCGAGTGGTGCTACCTCTTTTAAATCTGACCCAAGGTTATCCTCCAACTAACAAAAACACGAGACTGTTTAGTAAATCAGCTGAAACCAAACCTTATTTCAAGCCCTCTGAGCCTTTTGGGGCCTGATGGACCTCTGATTGTGACAAAGCATTTGAACAGATAGTACATAGACTGACTCATGCTCCTGTCCTTGCCTATGCTGATCCAGAGAAGCCTTACATCCTTCAAATGGACACCAGCTTTAGTGTGCTCAGGGCAGTCCTCTACCAAATTTACCCTGAGGGGCTGCACCCAGTCGCTTTTCCTAGCTAAAGTCTGCATGGCACTGAGAAGAAATATCCTGTCCACAAGCTTGAGTTCCTTGTGCTTAAGTGGAACACAGTGGACCAGTTCAATGAGTACTTATTTGGGGCACACATCACCGTGAAGACAGATAACAACCCTCTAACTTACATTCAAACCACTGCTAAGCTTGATGCTGCCTGGAATAGGTGGTTGTCTGCTCTGTCCACCTATGATTATTACGTAGAATATCATCCTGAATTAAATCATACTGATGCAGACACCTTGCCGCAACACCCAACCACTTCCAGTCCAACTCAGAGAGAATAGGCATGCATACCTGAAAAGACTGTTAAAGCCCTATGTAGAAAATTTGATACAGATGATTAAACTCCTACAGCTGCTACTGAACTTCTGGATGCGCTTGGTGCATCTGGTGATTATTTGCCTACTGCTTATTGCAATTTTGCTGCATTGGTTTTAAGTTCTCTACCTCAATTAACTCCACAAGACCTGCAGAGGGAGCAAAAGTCAGATCTAGTTGTTAAAGATGCCCTATACACTATGCAAAAAGGGGATGATGCCAGTCAAATTGCAACAACTGACTCTAATGTGACGTTACTTCTGTGAGAACGGTCATGAATAATGATTAAAGACAATTTGCTGTACAAGAAATCAGAAACCTGAATGGATCTTCTCAATTGCAACAAGTCTTACCAGTAAAGTTCAGGAAGTTTGCACTGCATGCTCTACATGACAGCTTGGGACACTTGGGAAGTGAACATACCATAGGCCTGGCCCGTGTCCGGTTTTACTGGAACCAAATGGGCAGTGACATAGAAACGTACTGCAAAAGCTGCCAGCAATGTGTCCAGTGGAAAGCTCATCCACAAAGGGCTGCCCCCTCCTGTCAACATTGTAACTAGTGCAACCATGGAGCTTGTCTGCATCAATTCCCTTAGGCTGGGGCCTGACTCCAAGAACATTGCCAACATACTGGGGGTCACTGACCATTTCTCACAGTTCGCATCGGCCTATCCTGCCAAAAAAACAGAAGGCCTCTACAGTTGCCAAAGTTCTCATACAAAAGTTTTTTGTTCATTATGGGGCCCCTCAGGGTGACCGAAGGGGCAGTATAGAAAAAGTGATCCTCCTGCTCAGCAGTGTGGTGAAATGCTGTACAGCACGTAGTGCGCATGATAGAGCTGCTGGCTGGAAAGTGTGAGCTAGCTGCAGCCAGCTCAAATGCTGTAATAACGCTGTGGTGCTTTTTTTGTTATAGCCATTCGGGCGGCTCTCTGGCAGTATCCACTTAGTGTGCTCCACCCTAATAGACAAGGCAGCATACTAGGCAATTCGGAGGCATGCAGGAAGGGGGGGGAAGTGGAACTTTGAACTGAGTGCTCTTAAGCGCTATTAGTTAAAAGGGCGCATACATCTTTAAGAGCAGCCGAGGCTGCTATTTGAATGAATGAAGCTCTGCCTATCACCTGGGGGGGTCAGCACTACAGTGCTAGCGACAGGGGGAAACTCTGTAAAGCCCCACTCTGCCTCTAGAAAGTAGGGCAGAGGGGCAGCTAATGAACTGTAGGGCACTTAGTAACTAAAATTATCTGCAACAGGAGTGTAAAGTTTGACTCTGCATAAACTGTTTGCATTTCAGCCATATTTGTCACCCTTGACACAACCAATCAGTGCTCAAGGAGCCCAAGGACCTGCAGCTATAGCTCCTGCGTAGGGGGAAGGAACAGTGTTCTTGGTGCCCAAACAGGCAATCAATCAAGCAACAAAGGGACTTAATACATATTAATTCGACAGATGGACAGCTGTGTTCAGCCAATGGGAAGCAGCCATTCTCTTTTCTGACCCCGGACACAGATGCAGCTTGAAGCAATTCACCTGGGACTGGTGTCTAGTCAGTGACCATGAAAAGTTTGGAAGTCGGCATAAAGTTTTCACAGCCAAACCCTAGGAGACTTGCCAAAGGGCTTTCTACTGTCTGAAAAGCCAGAGTGTTTGCATCTGAAACCCTGCAGCATCCTGAGACAGGCCCTCAGCCTGTGAGGGACGTTGGACTGTCTTCTTGTTGAGAGCCTGAAGGTGTTCTGGGTTCAAGCAGCCAGAGTCAGGAGGTACCCACAGAAAATTCCCATCATCTGGGGAAAGACAGTTTGAAGTGAGAAAGCTGCTTTGTGGTTTGAATCTGCAGTTTGGAAACTACCTAGAGACTGTTTGCTACCCCCAGTCTGAAGGAGTGGCTTAGACTTTCATCTAGAGGCTTCAGTGTCTACCATCTGCAGAGAAGAAAAAGACTGCAATTTCCTGAGCTTCAGGACAGGAGCTACTACCAGCAAGGTCGGTCTGGGGGGTCAGTGGGGTAGTGCTACTGCTAGGCAGTACTGATCGTCTACCCCGGAGGTGTGTTGACCCTGGTCCCCAGTACTGGCCTGTTCCAGTATCTGTTCCAAGCTGCTGCACAGAAGGTGACAAGCTGCCAGACCTTGCAATCAAGTCAGGAGATGACAAGCTGCCAGACCCTACAAGCAAGTCAGGAGGTGACAAGCTGCCAGACCCTGCAATCAAATCAGAAGGTGACAAGCTGCCAGACCCTACAAGCAAGTCAGGAGGTCACAAGCTGCCAGACCCTATAAGCAAGTCAGGAGGTGACAAGCTGCCAGACCCTACATGCAAGTCAGGAGGCAACAAGCTGCCAGACCCTACAAGCAAATCAGAAGGTGACAAGCTGCCAGACCCTGCAATCAAATCAGAAGGTGACAAGCTGCCAGACCCTACAAGCAAGTCAGGAGGTGACAAGCTGCCAGACTCTGCAATCAAATCAGAAGGTGACAAGCTGCCAGACCCTACAAGCAAGTCAGGAGGTGACAAGCTGCCAGACCCTACATGCAAGTCAGGAGGCGACAAGCTGCCAGACCCTGCAATCAAATCAGAAGGTGACAAGCTGCCAGACTATCCTGCCTCAGCCAGCAAGCCTGCTGCCAACCTGTTTCACTGTTCAAGGCACAGCTCTCCGGCCTGCCTGTGGCTGCTACCCAGAACTTGTCAGCAGTCTACAGAACCGTGACTCCCACAGGGCCTGCCCTCTCTGGGGATTTGTACAAAGTTTGCCAGCCAGGTCTGTTAGTTCCGAAAAGTGCACCAACACCGGCCAACCCGTGGCACTGTACGGGCCTACAACTAGAACTGGAAACCCAGATAGACAGTAGGGACACTGGTACCAGTGATGAGGTGGGCTTAGGTGAGGCTGTTGGGGGTAAGCACTGTTAATGTTAGTGTTGCTTATGGTTTACCTAGTTCACTAAATATTTCAATTGCCACTTTTTTCGCTGCATTCCCCTTCCCGTTTTTAATAAATATTTCATTGTTGTTGCTTAAAACTGTCTGTGAGCATATTATTAGCTATTGTCAATAATTGCATGCAAAGTAAAGTATTGCAACTGTTTATGGTATTCCATGTATGGGGTGACTGGGAGGGGAGGTGGGTAGGCACAGCATCCCAGAGGATTGTACTACGCGAACATCTGGCCCACTATATCTTACTCTGGGTGGAGGCACCATACTATTTACTTTATCTTGGGAAAGAACCCCCCCCCCCCATTACCAACAGAACAGAGCCCAGACCCCTCATTTGACCCATCAATCTGGTTGGAGACCAACAGACAGGGGTAGTAGCCATTTGTTACATGGTGCCCAGGTTACATATTGGTAGTATACAACTGGGTGATTTAAGTAGAGGGAGCCTGTAATGTGTACTGCACTGTAGAAATTCCCCATAAGTTAGGACAGAACCCCCCCATATCTTTTGGTACCCATCACCCTCCTACTACTACTACCACTACCCTCCTTCTCCTAGCACTAGCAACATAGCCGGCTGTTGCTATAACTTTAATTTTGTTATATGTTTTTTTAAGGAATAGTTATCTAGCTCTATTCACAAGGAGCTGTCAGCCATTTTGGGGGGAGTGGCTTCTGGATTCTCCAAGAAGACTGCCTGTAGATCTCCATCACACACACACACACACACACACACACACACACACTGAACTACAATGCTTATTACTACAGGAAAGTAAATCATGGCTGAACCCAGTTATCAAGTGTGTCATAAAATCTACGGCTTTTACTTGACGTTCATGTCTTTGAGCGAGCGTTACTGAAAGTGCTACTTTCGCTTTAAGTTGTAATGATCAACGATTGTGTTTCACAGCATTGTTTCTTTTGTCTCTTTTTAAAAAGCAAAACAAAAAATTGAAAAAGCTGTGGGGTACCTGGACGACAGAAATAAGAGTCTCAGGAGGGAGGGCTGTTGGAAGCAGTAGTATTGGCAATGTGGGCAGCCATGGGACATAATGCCAGCAACTTGGGCCGTGGATCAGAGGCCTGAAAAAACAAAATGCCCAGATATTGTTACACAAGGATAGTTACTTATGTAAAACAGTTTTGTTATGTGCCATGTGTTCCTTACTCGTGGGGTGGTGGTGGTGGGTACTGAAGGTGATGGGTGAAAATGTTAGTTAGTAGGTTAGGGTAAGTAATAGATGTTTACCTAACTAACATGGCTGCCAGAAATTTTTTTTTAAACTTTCTGGAAGGTGGATTGTTGATCTATAAACACAGGGCTCAAGACAGATCCTGACCAACCAGGATGCAGCGATTTGCCTACCCAGTTTATACTACACGATGATGCATAGATGAGACTTCCCCCACAAGACTGGTTAACAGTTTTTTTCCCTTATACCTATCGAGTAGCAGTATTCATAAAATAACAGATTAAATCCAGCAATCTGATTGGTTGATGTGCATCCCAATCTGATTGGTTGATGTGCATCCTTGGATTTGTCTGATGCATGGGTATAACAACCTTAAGATCACATAGGCAACCTGGGCAAATCTCATTCTCAAATTTCAAACATCCGTACTTACAACTCTCAGCATGTTCAGATTTTTAAAGGCAGACATTTTTTTCTGTCCACTTCTCAAGCCCAAGACCAGTGAAATTCCTCATTATTTACCAGGGCCAGTGAAGCTGTTGTTACTGTAGCTTTGATCTCTCAATAATTCCTGAAGCTGAATTGATTTTCAACCCCCAAAGTCAAAATTCTGGCACTGTGACACCTGAAATAACTGCTACTGAGACAACAACACCAACTGACCTGATAAAGTTGTGATCATCTCCCCACCGGGTAACAGTGACCGTTCCTTAGTATTATACAGGTTAAAAGGGAGAGAGTTATGCACCAAGCCAGTGTCTACTATCAAGCTGAATTTAGCCAGGGCTGATTTTGCTCAGTTGAGAAGAGAACTATCCTTATGGGATTGGGCTAAGGATTGTATGGGATGTATGGCTGAAGGGATGTGGAATATTTTTCATACCAAGTTAAAAGAACTTATCAACAAATATATGTCAATTCTACACAGACATAAAGCTAATAAAAGGACAACCCCAGGGTGGTTGAATAAAACTATCAAAAAACTAATTAATAAAAAAAAAAGGAATTTTCAAAAAATACAAAAAGGATAAAACCCAGCATAACTACCAGGTGTATAGAAATCTCATAAGGAAGGTAAAGTCATCAATAAATAAGGCACGAGTTCAGCAGGGAGTATTCTTAGTGGCCAGGGACAAGAACACCAAAAGTAATTTTTCTCTTATATCAACAGCATGAAGAGTAATTATAATATTATAGGTCCCTTTAAAAACAGTGATGGGTCATTGGCTTCAGAAAAAGAGACTGCAGACATTCAAAACAACTGTTTTTGCTCAGTTTTTAATGCTAGGGCTGCTCCTTCTAGTACTACCAAGCTTGAGCCAATTCTTGGACTAACTATAACTGATCCTGAAGAAGTTAGGGATAGATTACATAAACTGTATATTAATAAATCCCCTGGACCAGACAACATAGAAACATAGAATGTGATGGCAGATAAGGACTGCTTGTCCCACCTAGTCTGCCCATTTTTCTACCTAACAGATAAGCTGCAGATCCTAGTTAACCAACAGCTTACTTCCTCCTACCCCCCTCCCCACTAGGACTGCCTTATGTCTGTCCCATGCATTCTTGAATTCCCGCTGTTCTTGACTCCACAACCTCCTCAGGGAGGCTGTTCTATGCATCCACAGCCCTCTCTGTGAAAAATACTTCCTCACATTGCCTCTGAGCTGTCCCCCTCTATCTTCAAATTGGCCTTGCTTGTTCTTGCACATCTCTTTTTCTGAAAGATGCTACCCTCTTGTACTTTGTTGATTCCCTTGAGGTACTTGAAAGTTTCTATCATGTCACCTCTCTCCTTCTTTTCCTCAAGGGTATACATATTAAGCTCCTTTAGTCTTTTTCATATGTCTTCTGGTGCAGGGCCTGCCCATTTTTGGATTTCCCTCCTCTGGACAGCCTCCACTCTGTCTATGTTCTTATGGAGATGGGGTCTCCAGAACTGCATACAGTACTCAGATGGGGTCTCACCAACTGTCTGTACAGAGGGATAACAACTTCCTGTTTTCTACTATTGATGCCTCTCCCTATGCATCCCAGTATCCCCCAGCCTTCTTACTGCCTTTTCACATTGCTTGCCCACCTTAGGTCATCTGATATAATTACCCCAGGTCCCTTTCCATTTTACTGTTGTCAGTATCTCACCCCCATTGTGTACTCTTCCCTGGGTTTTGTTTCCCAGGTGCATTACCTGCACTTTTTGCATTGAATCTGAGCTGCCATACATCTGACCATTCCTCCAACCTTGCAAGTCCCTTTTCATCCTTTCCACTCCATCCTGTGTATCAACCCTGTTGCAGATCTTTGTGTCGCCTGCAAAGAGACATACTTTTCCTTCCAGTTCCTCTGCAATGTCACTTATAAAGATATTAAAAGGACCGGTCCTAGTACTGAACTCTCCGGTACCCCACTAGTAACCCTCCTTCTTCACTGTGGACTCCATTTACTACTACCCTTTGCATCCTGTTGTCTAGCCAATTTTTACCAGGCTACCACCTTGGGACCCACTCCAAGCTGGCTAACTTGTGAATAATATTTTGTGTGGGACTGTATCAAATGCCTTGCTAAAATCTAGGTAGGCCATGTCCACAGCCCCTCCCTGGTCTACTACTTGGCCACCCAGTCAAAGAAATCTATTAGATTCGTCTGACATGACCTTCTCATCATGAATCCATGCTGCCTTGGGTCCTGTGCTCCACTGGTCTCTAGGTACTCAACAGTTCTTTCCTTCAGTGATTCCATCATTTTCCCTACCACTGAGGTCAAACTAACCGGTCTGTAGTTTCCTGCCTCTGTCCTGCTCCCACTTTTGTGAAGAGGATCACATCTGCCCTCCTCCAGTCCTCAGGTACCACCTCATCCTCCCATGATTTGTTAAAGAGAGTAGTCAGCGGTGTCACTAGTTCTACCCTTAGTTCCTTTAGAATTCTTGGGTGAATCCCGTCAGGCCCCATTGCTTTGTCCACCTTCAATTTTATTAGTTCTTTCAGAACCCTTTCTTCTGTAAATGGACTGGTATAGACCCCCCGTATTCACAGTGTTTCTCTTGTTTGGTTTTATATACCTCCCCCTCCTCTTTCTTTGTGAATACTGAGCAGAAATATTCATTCAGTATCCCTGCTTTTTCACTGTCACCCTCTACCCACATTCCCTCCCCTTTATTAAGCCTCAGTATCCCTCCTTTGGTCTTCCTTCTCTCCCTAATGTACTGTACCTATAAAAGGTCTTATCCCCCTCCTTAACAGAGTTGGCTATCCTTTCCTCAGTTTGGGCCTTTGCTATTCTGACTGCCTTCCCAGCCTCTTTCTGCTTTAACTGATAAAGTTCTCTGTCCTGATCCTTCTGTGTTTCCTTATATTTCCTGAATGCTGTCCTTTTCTCATAACCTTCCCTGCCACCTCTTTTTGAGAACCATAGCATTTTTTCCTTCATTGTGTTTTGCTGATTTGCTTTACACAAAGGCTTGTTGCCTCTGTGATGGCTGTTTTCATTACTCCCCATTGTTCCTCCACCCCTCTTTCTTGCCTGTTTGCTAGTGCTTTTCTGAGGCACTCTCTCATTTTCCCAAAGTCAGCCCTCCTAAAGTCCAATACTCTTGCTTTTGTATGGCTTGATTGTATGGCTGTGTTTATCGTGAACCACACTGTTTGGTGGTCGCTTGTTCCCAGATGGCTACCCATTTCTAAATCTGAGATTCTTTTCTCCATCCCCATTTGAGAGTACCAGGTCTAAGATTGCTCCCTCCTGAGTGGGTTCCAATACAAGCTGTCTGAGGCATGCCCCCTGTAGGGCATCAAGAATGACCATGCTCTTGGATGTGCCTGCAGCAAAGGTGCTCCAGTTAACATCTGGCATATTCAGGTCCCCCATCAACAATATCTCCCGTTTTTCTGCTATTCTAAGGAAGCCTTCTATCATTTCCTTGTCCATTCCCTCCCCCTGAGATGGGGGTCTGTATGCAACCCCCTTGCGGATTGTGGTGCCATTTCCTGTCTCCAGAGTGACCCAGAGTGACTCATCTGCTCCCTGTTTACTCTTTAGTTCTGTTGCTTTGATCCCTTCCTTTACATAGAGAGCTACTCCTCCTCCTATTTTACCCTCCCTGTCCCTCCTGTAGATTGTGTATCCTGGTATGTTCACATCCCAGTCATGGTTCTCTGTGTACCATGTTTCTGTGACTGCCACAATATCCAGGCAACCCTCTTCCATCAAGGCCACTAGTTCAGGGAGCTTGTTACACAGACAATGGGCATTGGTACTCATCACCCTCCACTTTTTGATGGCCTTACCCCTTTTAGCCCCATTCCTGTCCTTACTGCCTTTGCCTTTTTTTACATTTACCTCTGTCCTTCTCCCCAATGACTTTTCTACCTTGGTGTTTACCTCACCAATTGCCGTGTTTTGTGGGGGGGGGGACTGGGATTTCCCTGCTCCTTTTCAGTGCCTCCCCCAACTTGGCTAGTTTAAATGCTTGCCAATGAAGCATTTAAACCTCTCACCTAGGATCCTGTTTCCCCCCGGACAGATGTAGACCATCGCACCAGTATAGGTCTGCATCCCTCCAGGTGGCTCCCCAGCCCCCAGTGAAGCCAAAACCCTGAGCTCCACACCAGTTTTTCAACCATTTATTGAATTCCCTGGTGAGGACATACATCCCAGAGTTTTGCATGAATTGGCAGACCTCTTAGCATTACCTCTTACTTACCTTTTTCAGACCTCCCTAGACAGAGATGAAGTCCCACAGGACTGGAGGGTTGCCATTGTGGTGCCACTACACAAGAAAGGGCCCAAATCTGAGCCAGCTAATTTTCGGCCAATAAGTCTAACATCATTAATAGGGAAAGCATTGGATGGGATATTAAAAGAAAAGATTTTGGATGTTTTAGCAGAACATAACTTGTCCGATCCTTCACAACACGGATTTACAAAGTCAAGGTCCTGTCAAACAAACCTGCTTACTTTCTATGAAAAAGTTAACTTTGAGTTGGACAAAGGAAATGCAATAGATGTGGCCTTTATGGATTTTACGAAAGCATTTGATAAACTTCCCCACGACGAAAAAAATGGATACATTAACTGCACTTAGATTGGACAATAACATACTAAAGTAGATAGCAGTATGGCTCAATGGGAGGAAACAAAGAGTCACTGTGAGAGGGATGTTGTCTGATTGATCACCAGTTTCAAGTGAGGTCCCTCAGGGATCGGTTTTCGGGCCTTGTCTCTTCAATATCTATATTTCCACCCTTAAATTAAAAGACTCTAGCATTTGGCTGTCAAAATTCACAGACGACTGTAGGGTGGGTAGGACTGTGAATAATGCAGCTGAAGCTTTTTCCTTGCAATTCGCTATCAATGAAATTTATAAGTGGACTAAGACTAATAAAATAGAGCTGAACATTGCTAAGTGTAAAATAATGCATCTGGGTCCTCACAATAAGCAAGCAATAAGACACGAGGGGGTGTGCATTAGACATTTCTGACGCACAGTCAGGGGCATAATAAGGCACGAGGCCTCAGGCTGAGTGTGTTTAGCCCATGACGTGCATTAGAAATGTCTAATGCACACCCCCGGAGTGTCTTATTGCACTTATAAAATGGGAACCTGTATTTGTTATAACTGTGACAATCAAAATTCAGAGGTTTAATATAAAATAAAGTTACATGTTGTGTGAATTTTTAGATAAAATAGTCCTTCCACCTGTAATGCTGCATTTGCATAGTATAGTTTCTATACAGCAATCATTAAAAAAAAACACTAAAAATGTTCAAAAATGTACTGGCAATTATGGGGTTACTGCAGAATCACATTTGAAAGTCGTAAGCTCTTAGTGAATAACCAAGCAAGCAGCTGGCAGGCTCTAGGAAACTGTGGCTCTGCAGACAGGAGAAAACATCAATTCCTGGTACTGAACATAAAACAGGAGGATTAATGTTCTACTGCTGTGTGTTTAACAGAGAAACAGTCTCTGGTTATGAGGTACAGTCTTCTGCCAGACATGATTTGTCTAACTGGGATCAGAGGAAAGAAACAGTGTGAGCGAGTCAGCAGGAAGGCATGCTGGCAAAGAATGAGCAGCAGATCGAGTGAGCGGATGAGCGGGTTGGCAGGAGAAATCCTCAAGCACAGTGATTTTAAAATGTTGAGGAGAACCGAAGCAAGGTAGTATATTCAACGACTGAGAAATTGTTGTGTAGGATTCTGAGCACTACTTACTGTTTTCTGTTCAGTGTCAGAAATGTGAGGTCCCTGTTGAAATTGAAGGGGGTTGTGGAGATCTGAAAGAGATGAAGGGGCACAGATGAGTCAACGAACGTCCAGAGTCCCGCCACTAGTGGGAGGGGGTTGGGGCTGGCAAGCGATCGCAACTTTGCCGAGATGTATGTAATATGAGAGGAAGGATAGTAAAAATAATGGAGGTTTAACAGCTTTCACACTAAAAGAAGTGTGCCAGACAGCAAGTGAGGTTTTGTCTGTATTAGGACCACAAGAAAAACTCATTGAACAGGAGGTGAGCAGTGAGCTAGTGTGTGAGCAGGCAGCAGCTGTAAGCATTTGAACGAGAAGCGGGCGGGTGCTAAGTTAAATCTGATCACTAATGTGGGTGAAAATACAAGAAAATTGTTGCCCATAAGTGTGTTCTGCTGGAAAACAGGGCACTGTGGAAGTATTTTTGACAATTTAGTGGGATTTACTCAGTTTAAAAAAGCAAAGAAAATGGCGGTCGTTAAGATTCTTAACATTTGTTAACATTCTAAATGCTCATTTATATGTGATTTTTGTGCTGCTTTCAGATTGTCTGCACTTGTTTTTAGCTGTGCATTAGATGGATCTAATGCACAGGTACTAGCCAATCAGCATGCTGGATTTTTCTTTCCCATTTTATAACTATTTATACACACTTGGAACAAACGCATTATCTCTTACCAGTGAAGGAAGGGATCTGAGCATTAAAATTACAACTAATTTGAAATTTAGCTCCCATTGTGAGGACCAGGTCAGAAGGGCTAACCAAAATCTCAATTGTATTTTGAGACATATTGCCAGCAGGGACGAGAAGGTTTTAATGCCTATGTATGGAGCTTTGGTTAGGCTGCATTCGGAGTACTGCGCCCAAGTTTGGTCATTACATAATAGGGAAGATATACTAAAGATTGAGGGTGTACAGCATAGGGCTACAAGATCTGTATCTGGGCTAAAAGGCATTCCCTATGCTGATAGGTTGGAATGCTTAAATCTTGACTCCTTTCACTACAGAAGGTACAGAGGAGATTTATGCATGCTATATAAAATTATAAGGGATATCAAACTGCGAGAAGAACTAAGTTTCACTTTTAAAACCAATTGGACGAGTAGCAGGAGACATAATAAGCAATTATTTATGTAAAAATGGAATACTAATTTAAGGAAATATTGGTTTACCCATAGGGTTATTTCCTTCTGGAACAACCTCACTCCTTTAGTAGTTGACAGCAAAAATATGGATACTTTCAAGGTTAGATTGGACACTTTTTGTAGGGAAAGAACTACTACGTTCTAAATATTGAGGGATGGGCAAGCATTATGGATGAAAGTCTCTCCAGCTTGACTCTACCTATGAAACCTATTAAACTGTTAGCACAGTACACAGCATTTGTCAATTTCAGCCATTGACCTTAACAAAAATAACAAAACGAATGAGGCAAATACAGTTAAGAGCACCACAAGGACAGTGGCAGTCTTTAACGACTGTGTCTGAAACAAAAAATACCTTATCTATTGGCTGGTAAAATGTAACACCTAAGAAGTTAAACTAAATCTTAAGTGTGGCGTTTTGGCTATTTGATCTGCCGCTAAAGGACCCCTTTCCTTCTCTGTGGTCTGCCAGACCCTTCGGTTGCTGCTGGTGCAGACCCTACCTGTACTGTGCAAATAATTGGATGGACACATAAAGTAAAGAATACAGATTTATTCTGTGCAATAGATGTTGTCTTCATGGAGACATGTCCCAGACTGACAAATTCTCTGACTGACAGGCATACATAGCACAGCCCAGCAGTGCAACAAATAGATACATGCAGGTTCTAAGTGCTCTTAAAGGGGTGGCAACTTAATATTAAGCCCCATGCTTAATATGTACTTCACATCATCGCTGGAACAGTGAATGTGAGCACCACTTGAACAAGCAATAAATCTATAAACCATTTCTAAGTAAGAGATAATGAAGGCAAAAAAACATCTTTCTTGCATTTCAAGGTATTACTTTCCCAAAACAGTACTCCACTGTGGGGGGGGGGGGATCTGGACTGCTGTACACTGGGGACCAGTCAGAGTAGCACCAGAGAGGGGGGGACACAATAGTACTTGAGGCTTGGTCATGCCATAAGCACTAAGGTGCGGAGGAAGGGAAAGAGAAGAGAGGGAAGGGTAGCAGCAGGAGAATACACAAAATGCAGGCCAAAACATTATTAACAGTTGCAGAATCAATCAAAACACATGGAACTCTCTAATGGCATTCCTAAGGGGGGGGGACATTAATGCAGGTAAATAGTACTATAGCAACAGGTGCAAGGAGAGAGGTACAACAAGATATTTACTGCAAAACAGTTAAACCAGAAAATGAATTAGTCCCAAAACACACTGAGTCTGGTAACAAATGTTCAAGACCTCCATCAACTTTTCCGGTCAGTGGGAATGGAGGCATGTGTTGATTGCACTAGTTCCTGACAGGAGGGGGACAGGTCATTAAAAGTAACCCAGAAGTTCTGCAAACTATCAAATCCACACCATTTCACTCTGTAAGTCCAGGATCCATTTGTGAAATTCTTCCTTAAGATCTTCTCGATCTGGTACACTGTTGTGTGTAGAACTGAGTCCTGAGAAGAAGAAGGTTGAGAAGAAGAGGAAGTCCCAGGCTAATCTAATGCAAATCATCTGGCAAAATGGAGTCCGGCTGGAGAGTGTCAGGAGTGGGAAGATCTGTAGGAACTAGCTGCAAGTTGTCTGGAGGGATTTCAGCTTCAGAGAGGATGGCAGGCTCAAGGGCAGCTTCGTTGTTGGGTGGACTGGGGTTGTCTGGAAGATTGTTACTCAGGTACTCATGCTTCAGTCAGTTTATGTGGACTTTGTTGTGTACCAGCTTTCCACCTGACTTGTGTCGCAGATGAATGTGGACCAGAGGAAGCTTTTCTATGATGTAGAAGGGACCAGTCCACAGGTGAGGAAGTTTCTTGGTGGGGCCCGGAAAAAGAACAGGTCAGTACAAATACACAATGTCCCCAACAGAGAAAGAAGGCTCGTGCGACTTGGCTGCAGACATTTTCTGCATTGCAGATTTTCTCTGGCCCACCTCGGGCAAGTTCAATCTGTTCCAGCAGAGGGATAATGAAAGAAGAAGCTGACTTGGGAACTTCTAGCATCGAGAGATCCCTGTCCAGTGGAGTTCTTGGGTGACATCCATGGACTAAGAAGAATGGTGTGTATTCTGTCCTGTCAACACAAGGGCTGGTATTGTAGGCAAACTGTGCAAAGGGAACAAAATGGTCCCAGGTGCCTTGAGTCTCATCCGGATACTTGAAAAGTGTACTAAGAATGGTAGACATCATTCTTTCACTCTGTCTATTGCATTGTGGATGGTAACTTGTGGTATGTGTCTTTTATATGTCAAGAAGTTTGCATGTTTCTCGTACAATGGTGGAAAGGTAGTTAGTGTCTCTGTCTGAATGTAGGTACGATGGGGTACCATGATGACAAATGACTATACCGAGGAAGGTACTTGCCACTGTAGCAGCTCTAATGTCTTTTAGGGGGATTAGTTCCAAATGTTTTGTTAGGTAGTCCACAAAAATAAGGATGTATTTGTTGCCAGAGTCAGAGCATGTTGGTAAGAGCCCAAGAATGTCTGTGCTGACTCTTTGGAATGGTTCGGTGGCTACAGGCATTGAAATGATGTGTGCCTTTGTTGGTTTGGCAGAAGGCTTTCTTTGGGAGCAGGGCTGGCAGGATTTTACAAATCAGACAATGTCCCTGTTCATGTGAGGCCAGAAGAAGTGAAGCCTTGTCTTTTCGAGAGTTCTGTGTATTTCCATATGACCTCCAGAAAGCAGAGAGGCATGAGTGGAGAGAAGAACTTGATTGATTAGAGAGGCTGGCACAACTAGCTGAACATGAGTTCTATCCTTGCGATGACCCTTGTCTTCCTTGGTCCAAATCTGAAAAAGCACACCGTCATTGAGGAAGTACTGCGAAGCAAAGAAAAGTACATCTTGGCAATGCTTCTTTTGTTGCGGTAAGGTTCCAGACTCTAAGCAGGTGATTATGTCCGTAAATTGAGTGTCAGTTCTTTGTTGCACTATAACAGTTGCCAAAGACAAATCAGATGTAGAGGAGATGAGAAGTTCTTTGGCTGCTTGTAGTAACTGAGGATTTGTGTGTCTTTCTGTAGAAGCGGTAGGTTGCAGCAAAGCAACTTGAGGTGCTGTAGGAGTGTCCACAGGAAGCACATCCGTGGCATGGAATGGAAGAGCTTGTAAGCAGGAGTCTTCATCTGTTGAGGAGGATGCAGAGGGATATCATCTCTGGCTTATACCATCGGCATTTGAGTGAACTCAACTTGGTGTGTACTGAATTTCAGAGTTGTAGGATTGCAGCATGGTGATCCATCGGTCAAACTTGCTTACTGGCTCCTTCATTTCAAATAATCATCTGAGGGCAGAGTGATCAACAATAGCTGTAAAGGAGGAGTAGTGAAGGTAGCAGTCAAATTTCTTTATGATAAATACCATGGCTAGACATTCTTTTTCTGTGACGCCATAGTTCTGCTCATCTGAGGAAAGACTGCACCGGCATAGGAGACAACACATTCTGTTCCATCTTGAATTTGACAGAGCACAGCGCCCACTGCAAATAAACTAGAATTTGAGTAGCATTTGAAGGATTGGTTGAACCTTGGGTAGGTCAATACTGGAGAAGAGATTAGGTTTTGTTTTAAGGTTTCAAAGCCCTCTTTACATTCGGAATTCCATGTACAGTCACATCCCTTTTTGTTGAGGGTGTACAGTGGAGCTGTGATCTTGATATAGTTGCAAATTAACTTTCGGTACTAACCAGACAAGCCCAGGAAAGCTCGAAGGTCTTTGAGATTATTAGGCTCTGGATAGTCTTTGACTGCTGAGAGCTTGTCTGGATCTGGAGAGATGCCTTGAGAACTAACCACATGTCCCAGGTAATGAATTTGATGCTGTGTAAAACAACACTTTTCTGGGAGAAGTTTGAGATTAGCTTGTCTGAGACATTTGAACACTTCTTTGAGATGTTGGAGATGTTGAAGGTGCTCTGGCAAAGTTCTGCTGAAGACAATCACATCATCCAGGTAGACTAGGCAAGATTTCCAAGACAACCCATGTAGTACATCTTCCATAACACGCTGAAATGCAACTGGACTGTTCCGAAGACCCATAGGCAGATGTTTGAACTGGAAGAGTCCCAAGTGGCAGTGCCTTGCTGTGTATGGACGAGAAGCTGGATCAATTGAAACTTGGTAGAACCCACTCTGAAGGTCTAGAGTGGTGAAGTAAGCAGGACTGGCCGCACCAAGACTCTCCAAAGCATCCTCAGTTGTAGGCAAGGGATGAGCATCCTGCACTGTGTAGGCATTGAGTTTTCTGTAGCCTGCCACAAAGTGATACCCTTTGTCCTTCTTTACCACCAGGAGGCAAGGTGCACCCAGGGTCTTGTAGAGTCTTCAACAATGTTGTGGTTGAGCATGTCTTTGATTATGTCCATGAGGACTTGTTTCTGTTTGTGTCCCACTTTGTAGGCTCGCTGATGGATTGGTTTCTTGTTGGGCTGCATTTCGATGGTGTGCTGCAGGATATCACAGCATCCAAGCTTGTTATCTGGACCAACAAAGACATCCAGGTAATTCTTCAGGAATTTCAGAAGTTGTTGCTTTTCTGTTGGGGATGCTGGAAGTTTTGAAGAGGACAGTCTCTGAATGAGGGGTAACTCTGAAGCTTGAGTGGTAGTGATAGTACTGACAGAACTAGAGTTGGTGGAACCAGGCTGAGGTTCTTGCATGAGATGGAGCTGGTTCCCTGAAGACAAGCAGACAAACTTTCCAATGTTGGCACCCTTTAAGATGACCACAGGCTCATCTGTAAAGTTGCAGCATTTTTAGAAGACTGAGCCGCCATGCACCACCGATAAGGTGTTTCCTGGAAGGAGACCTGACGAATGTAGCACGGAGGATCCTGTGATGATGCCAATAACACCTGGTGGAAGTGGTTCACCTTGAATCTTGGTAATCAGAACCACTGCTAACTGAGGAGGCACAGTGACTAAGTCCATAGCTGTGAGTTGCCTCCGAGAATCTAGTGAGAGTTTGTTTCAGGCAAAGTCTAGAATGGCTTTGTGAACTTTGAGGAAGTCCAGGCCAAGAATTATTGCAGGTTGAAGATCAGGTACTATGTAAAACTTGACAGTAGCTTGCTGTGAACCAAAGTGTAGCTTGAGATGGACCACACCTTTGATAGGTACTGTAGCTGTACTTGCTATGATAATGTACTTTAGGTCGGCTGGAGAGACATTAGGTGTGTGATGAATAGCTTGGTTGTTCAGAATACTGCTGTTGATAACTGATATTTCCACTCCAGTGTCGACCAGGGCACACATGGACCAATCTCCAATAGTTACAGGTACGTAGTTTGCTTGGAGAGGTGATCTGATGACAGGTACTTTTGCCTCTGGAAGTGAGAGTGTGCCAGAGTTCACACTTAGAGGATGCATTTTGTTTGAGTTACGAGAGTCAGAGGGGTGGTCAGTTGCTGTGTTCCCCTGCCCTAGTCTGCTGGGTGGCACTTGTTTCCCTGATTCTGGGAGTAGTTGCGGTTATCATGTTGACTGCACTGTGGTGGGTGTCCTTGGTTCTCTTGAGTCCTGTTGTAATACTTTAGCTTTTGGCAGACAGCAGCAGTGTGTCCTCTGAATCCACACAACTTTTGCTGTGTGACATAGGTATGGAATTGAGGAGGCAGTCCCCGGACAAAGGCTATTACTTGATCTTTCTCTATTTTCTGTAGATGTTTGCAGTGAGACTCAATGTCCACAATGAAGGCTTGGAGAGATTCAGTGGGTTGCATAGTACGTTCCCACAGCTGTTGCTCCAATAACCAGGGTGGGTGTGCTTGGAGAAAATGGACTTTGAAGGTTGTGTATAGTGTGGCAGTGTCCCGTTTGACTCATTCTGGAAGTGCATTGAACCAGGAAATGGCAATCCCTCTCAGAAGCAAGCGCAAGGCACTGGAGATGTGCAAGGTGTCAGTCCAACCATTGAAAGAAATCCATGCTTCAAACTGTTCCAGCCAGTCGACAGCGTCTTTGTGAGGCAAGGCTGAGAAGGGTACTGGCTGTAGGCTGGTATGGACGTTGGACTGTGAAGAAATAGCTTTAATGTATGCCAGGTCATCTTGAATAGCTTGCATAGCTGGTGCTCCTTGAGCTGAGATGGACGACTGGATGTCATATAGGATTGTTTTGATTTTGTAGCCCCACGTCCTTGAGGTGGGTGAAGGGAGAACTTCGGATGCTCCAGCACCCATATCTGTGTCATCATCAGACATTGTGGTGGGAGATGAGCTGTGTTTCACTGAGCGAAGGTCATATGGGTGAGAAGGAGTTGGCATCATACAGGAGACAGGATGTCGTGTTGTAGATGAACTGCCAAGCAAAAATTACTTTAGTAGACAAAAGTACACATTTTTGTAGCAAAGTTCATCAAATGATATCGTAATAAAGAATTCCCACTCAATTCTATTTTGTTTGTTATTTAAATAAAGATTTTGTTGCAAAAATTAGCTATTTGTTGCAGTGTCCATTCATTTCAATAGGATTGCCATTGATTTCAACAGAGTGAGGTCAATTTGGGCCTTTCACAAGATGGCCGTCAAACTTTGACATACAGTTCCTGTGGGTTTGACTGGCCTGACTGTAGCAAGATGGCCACCAGAAGGGGGGTTAAGGGTCACTTCCTTCCTTACTGTACTGTGTAAACAAAGATGGACGATTTGTTCCACAAGACTGCCTGACTGCCGAACAATGTTCAAAATGGCGATTGCCGCCCTGCTGAGCTTCTTCCCCAACCCTGATGGGAAAAATGGTGGGCTTTTTCTGTGGTGAGTGACATTGCTGGGGAATTTTGTATTTATTTGCTTGCTACCCGCTTCACCATTTCTTTCTTTTTATTTAGTTCCAGGCTTGCATTTATTTCATTTTCTGTCCCCAGATTTTGTTTACTTTACTGCTTTTCCCCTTGTGATGCAGATGCTGAGCTGCCAGTTTTACTTTTTGAGTACCCCTCGTTTTATTTATTTGCTGTGCTTTGTTGTATTTATTTTTTTGTTGCTCTCTTTTTGTTTTAAGTATTGATTTTGTGCCTCTGTGTAGCATGAGGGATCTGCTGCTTGTGTGACAGCTGTTGAGTCGGGGAGTGGAGCTCCGTGGCCGTCTTGTCCTATTTATTTTTAATTTATTTTGAGTGTGGATCTTTTTGTGTGGCCTTTGTGAAAGTAGGGAGTGAATCACTCTGTGCAACTGCAGGGCAAAAGGAGAGCTGCCGTCTGTGCCTGCAGGAGGAGTGGAGCTTTGGTTTGGTCCGTTGTGCACACTGGGGCCCTCCTAGTGCTGTTCAGAGGTAGAGTAAGAGAACTGCGTGGAGCAGCTGTGCAGTCCGTGCTTTGTGAAGCAGCCATGAGAAGAGTTAATAGGAAGCTGGCCAGTCTGTGTCACAGGTCGATTGGTTGCAGGCTAGACGGCAGAGGGACCGCGTGAAGCTGTGCTGGAATGCAGTTTGGCAGCAGGGGAACCTTGTGGAGCAGTGGTCCTTCAAGATATCCAGGGTCTGTTTGAATGCAGCAGAGCACTTGGAGGCTACTGTAACTTTTATTTATTTATTTTATTTCATTCGGCTCATTGTTGGAGCAGCCGTTTGGAGTGGCTTGCTGAGTTGAGGAGGTGAGAGGGCGGGAGGGAGGTTGGACACCATCAAGACATCCTATGTTGGAGGAGCCTCAGTCGAGAGGCAGCAGGAGGGCTTATTAGTGATTTCTTTTTTTTTCTTAGCTGCACTCCTTGTTGTAAGGGAATGGACAGTTCCAGAGGAGTCCTGCCATGAGGTGGGAGCGGGGGTGCAGTCTGTGAAGTTCCATTTGGCAGACAGCTTGGATAATGTCAGTTTTCAATAGTTCATTCATGGAGCAGCTGGCTAGCAGCATGGACCACTTTTACTTTTGCTAGTTTGTTCACAGTAGGATGCTTCAGATAAAAACACAAGACAGTTCTTTATTTTTTTTGCTGACAGGCCTGAGGTGCAGTAACATTCAGACAGTTCAAGCATACTTGGATGATGACTTTGGGGTACCCAGCGATGCATGCAAGCAAGATGGGGGTCTGGACAGAAGAAGGGCCACATTCTCCACCATGTGTGGCGTTTTGGTTATTTAGTCTGCCATTAAAGGACCCATTACCTTCTCTGTGGTCTGCCAGACCCTTCGGTTGCTGCTGGTGCGAACCCCATCTGGAACGTACGACTAATTGGATGGACGTATAAAGTAAAGAATACAGGTTTTTTCTGTGCAGTAGATGTTCTCTTCATGGAGGCAAGCCCAAGACTGACAAATTCTCTGATTGACAAGCATACATGGTACTGCCAGGCAGTGCAACAGATAGATACATGCAGATTCTCAGTACTCTTAAAGGGGCGGCAGCTTAACATTAGGCCCCATGCTTAATGTGTGCTTCACATAAGGTAGTTTTATGTAGAGGTCAGAACCACTGCAGGGAGGGAAAGAGTACTGTCATCAGCAGTTACTGTGGTTTCTGTGCTTGGATCAAGCATCACCTGAGCTCGTCTGCTATCGGACATATCATCACTATGATAGTAGAAAGAGCATTTCATTCCAGTAAAAAAGTTTTAAACAGCGTATTGACAAAATACCACAAGGCTGAAAAAGACACTACCAAACACCACGAGCCTTTAACTGAAATTGGCCTTAACAAGCTGAAAAAATCCCATGTCTGCTAAAATGACTCCATGCATGGCCTTGGCTGGACATCCAGCTATTTAAGGCCAGACCTAGGACAGAAGGACTGTGATCTGTAGCCCACACATTTCAAAATAAAAAGAAAAGAAAAAAGACATGAATATGTAACAATGTACTTCACTGATCACACTAAAACTCATTCAACCCCCCACCCCCAAGCCAACAGACAGATGAAGCAGAGCTTCATGTATGCGTTACCAGAAAATCCTCTGTGTCTGGTAGTCATGTTAAAAAAATAATTAGCAAACTACCTACTGACACTCTTGCATTCTGTCTCCCCCCTACGTGGCACCCACAAAAGCTGATGGACAAAGTGCCTATAAGGTAAACCATGGAACCCATGGGGCTCAATTACCTTTCTTCTTAATGGTGCAACTGAGCAGTGAAGCAAAGCTCCCACTGTGGTACCTCAGCCATTCTATCAGGGTGATGCAGCTTCTGTGCCACATCAGGCTCAGAAATGGCGAGATTATGGCTGTAACACGACACAGAAACAAAGCGAGTCTCAAAAGATAATGGAGAACAGAGCACAAAGATTGGAGGAGCTGGAACATGATTCTTACTGGCAAACAAAACAAACTTTAAGACAACCAAGAAAAAACCCTCTGCAAAAAGAAAAAAAAAACAGAACTGCAGCCTCACCACTGCCACCTACAGACAAAGAGTTGAGCGTCTATCAAGGCCCATTCAACCTACAGCATGTCACATTCAATGGTATAGTGAATTTTATAAGTAATGGTGAATAGTTAATTTATTTTAGCTATCCAATTCCTCACCAAGCGCAACAGGTGGAACACAGGCATTTTAGCCCCCCCCTTGGGACTGCTTTTCATTGTATATTAATTATTATAAATAAATATTTTTGTAATCAATTTAACACATTTGTAATACATGTTTCTTTTTTAAACATAGGGAGACATTTTATAAGCATAATAAGACACTTCAGGGATGTGCACTGTACATGTGTAACTGCACTTCCAAGAGCTGTAGGCAAAGCAGTTTCTCTGTTAAACAAAACAAAACTTACCCAAAGAAGAAAGAGTAAAGAGTTGATCCTCAAAGTAATAAAACTCTACTAGTTCTACATGAATAAACGAACAGTATCCGACAAAGTATGTGTGCCCAAAATCTCAACACTGCACAAAACACTACAAACACGATAAAATAAAAAAATAAATAAATATTTAGCACTCAACAGAAACAAAATAAAATGTATCCGTAGCCTAACAGTATGCAGTCAGGAGTCCTCCATGCACACTGCTCTTCCGTGAAACCCCTCCCACAAGTACTACACAGTCAATAAAAGAGACGCACTAGCTCACTACCCAATCACCACACAACACACCACAACCAATCATACCATAGCAACCACAACGCCCCAGAGCAAGTAAGCAATAAGACACGATGGGGTGTACATTATGGTGTGATAACCGCACTCCTAGGGGTGTAGTTAGGCACAAGGCCAAAGGCAGAGTGCCGGTCGTCCCTAGGAGTGTGGTAATCACACCGTAATGCACAACCTTGGAGTGTCTTATTGCGCTTATAAAATTACCCTTTATTTTTAGAAGCAGTTTTTTTTTATTTTTAAACACATTTTTAAATAAGTAAAAATGTAAGTGAATCTGTGCGTTTAACATAAAATAGTCCTTCTGCCTATTGGTGCTAAATTAAAGTAGTGTTATAGAGTGTGTGCCTCCCTGCCCACTTAAGCTTCATATTCCCCTGCCAGCCACAACAATTCACAAATGCTGTTTTTCTCATTCTAAGTATGACACATAGCCCCATTATTTTATTTCATTCTCCTCACTCTGTCGACAAAACTAAAAGGAAGCCATAACAGAGGCTTCTCAGTTCCCCAGTGCTGCAAGCATGAGCATGGTTCAAAACTGCCGCACTCACTGACAGCATCATGAACTGCTCGTTCTGTCCTAAAACATAAACAGCAGGTGAGTCATTTACCACCTTTTCTCTTTGTTTATATAGTATTATAATGTATGGTAGAACGCTGTTAGCCTTAGGAAATCATCATTTTCTAAGGTTGTTAACCTATCGATGTGACGTAGAAATGTTGTTTACCTATCGATGCTACATCACATCGATAGGTTAACAACAGCGATCGGTCTGCACATGTGCGTGCCTTTTTTTACAAGGGGAACCAACGGATGAACGCAGTGGTTAGGGAAGGACTGAACGGCCGTGGCGGTGACTATTTTTCAAAAAGTAAGCAGCCGTTTTACTTTTTACATGGGACCATACACTATAAAAAATAATTTATGGTCCCTCTATCAGCAACCGGTCACTGTTAACCGTCTCAAGGTTGCCATGGCAACGTAAACCTCTCGAGCTTCACTCTCAAGGTTTACACGGTCGCCCTGGCAACCTCTCAACCGTTAACAGACCGGTTACCAATAGAGGACCATACATTATCCTCTATATTGTTTACTTTCTTCATTCTGTTTTATTCCCACTGTGTTTCCCCACATTCAAGAAATGGAATGTTTATCATGGAATGTTTACCATGGGATACAGGGATTAAAAATTCTGCTCAGTTCTACTAGCAGAATGTTCCCCTACTAACATACTGTACACACAGACAACAAAGGCCTGTTTTAGAGCCAGAGACTCAATTATCTCATTTGTCAGGAAAAGCAGAAGAGATTTCCCTGATGAGCAGGTAAAGATAAAAGGGGGATTGTTTGTTTGTTTGTTTGTTTAAAATTTATTTTTATACAGGTTTATCTGTTGGGAAATAAATCCCCATTTTCAACAAATACCTGTGGTATCATTACAAAACATCAAAACATAACAAAATACACACAATACCAAAAACAAGACTTAAAAACAATTACAACCAACATTTAAATAATTAAACAATTCAAGCTTAAAAATGTGCAAATCAGAAATTTCAATAATTTGACAAGACAAGTCATTCCATGACCTAGCTACGCTATTCTGTAAAACCATGTCCCCCCATACGATTTAAATTTTGAATTGTAGGCAATTTTCTTATTGATCTCCTAAACATATCTAAATATTTAGAGTCTGAATTCAAACAAATCAAATATCTCAAAGAATGCATATTTAAATGTATCAAACCATGACATATCGTAAGCCACACAAATTCTCTTCGAGCTGATGGGTATAACCATCCAAGTTTTTGATAAACTATACAATGATGAACTCGAGATTTGTTGTTCAATATATAATTCCCAATCTATAATAAGTCTGATCCAACTTTAATAAAGATTTTTTATAGGAGTGTTTATATAATGGAAGACCATATTCTAATACAGGTAACAACAGTTGTTTTATCAACTTAGTCTTTATAGACCTATTCAGACATCCTGACACCCTTCTTAATGCTCCCAATCTTTGATTTACTTTTTTAATTTGTAATAATATATGATCAGAAAAAAGAAAAACGATAATCCACCATAACTCCTAAATATTTGTAAGTATTAACCTCTTGTACATATGTCCCATCCAGAAAACTAATCTTCAAATCAGTAAAATTCTTAGTGTGAGGTCCCACAGAAAAAGTCATACTTTGAGTTTTCCCAGAACTTATTAAAAGTCCAGAATCCCTTATCCAAGACTCAATATTAGTAAAATCTGTCTGAAGTTGCTGTCTCAGATCTCCTGGACCACTAGCAGATGCAACCAAAACTATATCATCTGCATAAAGTCTAACATCAGTATTGGCCACATAATCAGGAAGATTATTAATATAAATATTGAATAACACAGGGCCCAAAATTGAGCCCTGAGGTACACCTCGATATAAGTCCAGGAGATCCGAGACAGCAACACCACAGACCACCCTCTGTTTACGATTCATTAAGTAAGATCTGAACCACTGAAAGGAATTATTATTTATCCCCATAGTCTGTAGTCTTAACAAAAGTGTTTCATGATGTACCAAATCAAATGCTTTACTAAGGTCCACAAACACTGCCCCAGTATGATTACCCTTATTCAAAGATGTTGACACCAGGTTACTAAATTCAAGTAGGGCAGTATTTGTGGACCTACCTTCTCTAAATCCGTGTTGACAGTTAGACATTAACCCTAAATAGTCAAGGTGCTTACTAAGCTGATTATTTATCAGCCTTTCCAGCACCTTAGACAAAACAGGGAGCAGAGTAATTGGTCTATAATTAGAAGGAACTGTAAGGTCGCCACCTTTGTGAAGAGGAATAATATCACCCATTTTCCAACAATCAGGAACTGTTGAAGATTGAATACTCCAATTATAGAAATATTATAGGGGCTATGATGTCAGACCCCAATTTCAAAAATTTGGGATCAATACCATCTATTCCTGCACATTTTGATATTTTTAAATTTCTCAACTCTTTAATTACATCTTGTACCCTTATATTTTTCAAATTAAAATCTTTATTATTATTATTAGCAAAAACTACAGGAGGTGTATCTTCCTGAACAACAGGCTCAAAATTAGATGTCTCTATATCTGGTAAATCTCTAAAATAATGATCTAACAAATTTGCTACTTCAAGGGGGTTAACTATTAAGTTTTCTCCCACTACTAAATTAATAGAAGTTTGAATTTTCACTGGATTTTTTAAGTTGGAAATAACCTTCCAAAATTTATTTAGATCTTGTGCATTACAAAATGATCTCCGAAAAAATTCTTTTTTTGCTAATTTAACCTTCTGTTTACAGTTATTTCTCCATCTTTTAAAAAGATCCCAATCCTTTTCCAATTTAGATTTTTTAGCTTTTTTCCATAACCATTTTTTAATACGTAAATGGGTTTTCAATTTTTCGTTAAGCCATAATGGGTTTCTAACATTACTACTCTTTTTTATTTTTGGAGCATAGATTTGAATTATATGCAAAAAAGAATCCATAAATTCTTGAATAGCCAAATTCAAATCTGGTATTAAAAACACCCTTGACCAATCAAAATTTTTAAGACAATCCCTAAAAGATAACTCATTAAAGTGCCTTAAATCATGAATCCAAAACTCACAATTTTCCTTAACCCTATTTATTTGAATTGACAAATGACATTGAATAGGGTTATGATCCCCCAAATTCAATGCTAACACTTTACAACCTTCAACCTTCAAGTCAGATGAAATAAAAAACAAATCTAATATAGCTCCTGTAGTTCTATTATTCAAACATCTTGTTGGATGATGTATCAATTGTTGTAAACCCAATATGTCAAAGCTAGATTTAAGTTTTTTACCTCTTATTTGTCCCCAAGCAGCATTAAAATCTCCAGTTAACACCACACTTTGGTCTTTCAATATTTCCAAAAGGGTGTCAGCTAGAGTATCAAATGTAGTTACTTTAGTTTTAGGAGGTACATAAAAAACACCTACTATCAATTTTAATTTCAACAACTTTATAATCAATCTATCCCGTCCATACTTTTCCCAAATAAAATCTAATATGAACCCAAAGAATGCTTTAAATAAAACAATACTCCACCACCCCTTTTACCCCATCCTGCCTTATCAAATTATACCCTGCTAGTTCCACTTCCTCATTAGCAATACCAGAATGTATCCACGTCTCTGAAATTGCTAAAACATCATAAGATGACTCAGAAGCCCAAACCCTGTATTCATCAATTTTACAAACAAGACTTCTAACATTTTCATGTATAATTGTGATCCAAAGTTGTTTCCCAGGTCCAGGATTTACTTCAACATCACCACATTGTATCAGGAGAATGAAACAAAACAAACTCATAGTTTTGTTGTCCAACGTATTAAAAGAACCTTTTTTAAGATTTAATGAATTTAAATATTCTTTTTGGAAGTTTGTAAATGAATTCCGTCTCCTAAGTGAGTGATGGAAATCCTGATAATACCCACCCATAGACACAAATATTGATCCTTTACATACAACATCACAATTTACATCAGAAGTATATAAACTAAGTAACCATAGACCCATTAATAGCCAACCCCCTGAAATACCAAATAAATGCATCATTCAGATATTACAAACCTAATAAGTAATCTAATCAGACTCAAATAAATACTTATCAACTTTTCCTTCACCGAGTGACGCTCGCGCCACTCACGACGCTCACGCCACGGCACTCGCGCCCGTGGGCGGCACAAGCATTTAAATTGCAATCAGCCCCAGCTGTCGGCAGTCCCCAATCGCTATACACACTGTTCAGGAAAATAAGGATATAGCCAACAAAGTCCTGGTCACATAAACTGCCCGTGGAATACAGTACTTTTTACACATAAAAGGTTTGCAGTCTTTTATAACAGTTCGTTGTTTGAAGTGTTAGCAAATGAACAGTTGTAATGAAAACTATAAACAATACTTAATGTTTCTGATTTGCTTATGTGTGTAAGGAGAGTGTGACGATCTGGTAAACAGCATTTAATTAATTTGTTTTATTTTATATTTAAGATCATTTTAATTTTAGGGCCCAGTTGAAGGTTTCTACAGTGTAAAGGTAGCGGCCATGTTTGTGGTGAAAGATCGGTTCTGGTTGTAGAGAGACTGATGGAAGATAGTTCTGGTTGTAGGAGGACTGATCTGCTCATTGTGTAATGTGATTTAGGACCAGGATGACTGTGAGTATACAGAGAATTAATGTACAGTCAGCTGATCTGTCTTGGCCAATAAGATTTCTAGATTTTGTTCTTGCCATTGTATAAGTAAGCAATAAGACACGACGGGGTTTGCATTACGGTGTGGTAACCACACTCCTAGGGGTGTAGTTAGGCACTAGGACAAAGGCAGAGTGCCAGTCATCCCTAGGAGTGCAGTTATCACACTGTAATGCACAACCCCGGAGTGTCTTATTGCACTTATAAAATGTCCCTTTATTTTTAGAAACAGTTTTTAATTTTTAAACACATATTTAAATAAGTACAAATGTAAGTGAATCTGTGCTTTTAACATAAAATAGCCCTTCCACCTATTGGTGCTAGATTAAAGCTGTGTCATACAGTGTGTGCCTCCCTGCCCACTTAAGTTTCATAATCCCCTGCCAGCCACAACAATTCACAAATGCTGTTTTTCTCATTCAAAGTATGACACATAGCCCTCTTATTTTATTTCATTCTCCTCACTCTGTAGACAAAACTAAAAGGAAGCCATAACAGAGGCTTCTCAGTTCCCCAGTGCTGCAAGCGTGAGCATGGTTCAAAACTGCCACACTCACTGACAGCATCATGAACTGCTAGCTTTGTCCTAAAAGATAAAACAGCAGGGTGAGTCATTTACCCCTTTTCTCTTTGTTTATATAGTATTATTGCTTACTTTCTTCATTCTGTTTTTTCCCCCTCTGTGTTTCCTCACATTCAAGAAATGGAATGTTTATCATGGAATGTTTACCATGGAATACAGGGATTCAAAATTCTGCTCAGTTCTACTAGCAGAATGTTCCTCTACTAACATACTGTACACATAGATAACAAAGGCCTGTTTTAGAGCCAGAGACTCAATTATCTCACTTGTCAGGAAAAGCAGAAGAGATTTCCCTGATGAGCAGGTAAAGACAGAAGGGGGATTTTTCACTGTTAGCAAACAAACAGTTGTAGTGAAAACCAAAAAAAAAAAATAATGTTTCTAATTTTTTTATGTGTGCAAGGAGAGTGTGACAGTTTGGTAAACAACATTTAATTAATTTGTTTTATTTTATATTTAAGGTCATTTTAATCTTAGGGCCCAGTTGAAGGTTTCTACAGTGTAAAGGTAGCGGCCATGTTTGTGGTGGAAGATCAATTCTGGTTGTAGGGAGACTGGTGGAAGATAGTTCTGGTTGTAGGAGGACTGATCTGCTCATTGTGTAATGTGGTTTAGGACCAGGATAACTGTGCATATACAGAGAATTAATGTACAGTCAGCTGATCTGTCTTGGCCAATGAGATTTCTAGATTTTTTCTTGCCATTTTATAATACCCAATGAAAACACTCCCATTCAGCTATACAGACAATCAAAATCTACACATACAACCCATTAACAAATCTTACACTCATACCAGACAACCAGCTGACTTACACCTGCAAATAAACCTACTAAACACAGAACCATAAAATACATGTTTAAAATGGCACAATACATGGCTCGTATTGTATAAATCGCATACATAATGCCCAGATTGTGTGCTATGGCAAATATTCTCACTCCTGTATCGTGAGCTCTGCATACTCACGAGTGATGAGTATCCAGAGCTCACTCTGCAGGAGTGAGAATATTTGCCGCACCACACTCCTGGTCATCATGTATCCCCTATTTATATCTTCTGGTGGGGGGTCACCTGACTAAGCCTTTTCTATTTACAAGTCTGGACATGCTGTTTTATGTCTGAACATGTTGTTTCAAAACCAAACGGGGAGGGGTTATTTCAGGGGATTTCCTGGTTCAGTTAAAAGTACAGTGTATATCTTCACATATACTGACTCTCTATAGCTCTGATCCTTAGTGACTAAGCACTTTAATAAAGTGTACCACATTCTCATACATAGAACCTTATACAGCAACAGGTTTATAGTGTGAATTTGTGAAAATACCTTAAGGATTTCTTATAACTGTATAGTATATGGTACCCTTTGTTATGTGTAAAAATCAGCCTGCTCAAAATCCTTGTTAAGCACATTCTAAACTGTTATGCATATTCTGAAGTGTTGTTATGTGCATTCCGAACAGTTGTTATGCATAGTTCAAAGGTTATACAATCTAACATTTCTCATTTATTCTATACCTAGCTACTTACTAACCACCCAGTGCCCAAAGTCATACATTTTACCTTTCAAAAGTCTGGAAATTTGATTTTGTTATGTGAGTAGAACAAAGAAATAGCAAGATTTTTGGTTTTTACTTCAGTGTGGGTCTGTCACGCTAGTGTAAAAAACTATATACTATAAAAAATAAAATAAGGTCAACTACACACAACTCGGCATGTGTCTCCATCTTGGGGTGAGATGACAGCATGGACCTCTTGAGCTTCACTCTCGAGGTTCATATGCTGTCATCTCAACCCCTCAATGGAAACACAGCCTTGTTGTGTATGGTTGTCCTTACATTATTCTCTATATTAATCATGAAATTATTATTGTTTTATATAGCTTCTGAGTCCTTTTCTCTTTAAAAAGGCTTTACTAACTGTATTCATTCCTATTTAAAATAACCTTCATGTTTTTTGTACACAAAATGCACTTATGCACTTTACACAACACCTCTACAGGTGTTTGGCATCATTCTAGGGACTGGATGGATGGAAATGGAAAAAGAATGAAAAGAGAGAACTAGTAGGAAGTTTAGTAGGGACAGTAAGAACTATGCTAGGTGGACAACCTAGGGTGGGGGAGGAGAGAAAAGCAAAAGAAAAGTGTTAACAGTCGCTCAGAAATAAGGAGATAAAAGAGTGGTCCATCAGTCACAGCCGAGGGTGCAGCCTAACTCCACCACAGTGATTATCCCTCTTTATAGATCCCTGGCAAGGCCACACCTAGAGTACTGTATCCAGTTCTAGAATCCTCACCTTAGTGTAACCAGGGCACCGTGTACCACAGGCTACTAACCCTACCTTGTGATTGTCAGCTCAAACAAGGTTGGGGGCAGGGCTTGCATTTGATTTCTGATTTAAAAACATGGGTGTTCTTTCCCAAAAGTAAGATAAATAGTGTGGTGCCTCCACCCAGAGTAAAATATAAAGTGGGTCAGATATTTTTAGTAGTACAACCCTCTGGGATACTGTACCTTCCCACCTCCCCTTACAGTCATCCTGCACACAGAATACCTGAAACAAAAACCCTTGTTTAATACATATGCAACTATTAACTGTAGCTAATAATATGCTCACTAATGACATGCTCACGAGACAGTTGCCAAAATGTCAAACAACTTATTAACATGGGGGAGGGTTAGGAAAAGGGAAAAAAGGATCTAGAAGTTAGACATTTCTTGCATTTTTGAAACATCAATGACCCTAGTAAGAGCAGAGCCCACCCCAACAGCAGCACAACAATATAGCCCCCTTGTACCCTGGTGTTGAACCGGTGCAGGCCCAATGAGGTGCGGCTGGTTGGTCGGCAGTGGTGCACTTTTAACATAGACAATATGGTTTGAGAAACTATATACAATCCCCAGATGTAGGGCAGCCTCTGTGTTTCCTCATGGTTCTGGAGCACAGTTACACAGGACTCAAAGAACAACAGCAAGGCAGGCTGGAGGACCAGAGCATTGAGCAGTGGAATTTTTATTTATTTATTTATTAAAATCTTGGATACACTTGTGAGCAGATGCTCATTCAGAGGTTCCACGTCAGATGCATTAAACAACAAGGCAAGAAACTGAGGGTAATATACAGATAATACAATGAGAGTACAGTATTGAGAATATTATACATGATGGGTACATAAATCCAACCAGTAACAGATCGCATATAAACATTAAATTTGATGGCAGATAAAGACCGCTTGGCCCACCTAGTCTGACCATTTCCCTACCTAATGGGTAAGCTGCAGATCCTAGTTAAACAACAGCCTACTTCCTCATACCCATCCCCCACTAAAATTGCCTTATGTCTATCCTATGCATTCTTGAATTCCCCCAGTTTTTGACTCCACAACCTCCTCAGGAAGTTTGTTCCATGCATCCATAACCCTTTACATGAAAAAATACTTCCTCACAATACCTCTGAGCTGTCCCCTCCTCTATCTTCAAATTGTGCCCCCTTGTTCTTGCACACCTCTTTTTTTGAAAGATACTACCCTCTTGGACTTTGTTGATTCCCTTGAGGTACTTGAAATTTTCTATCATGTCCCCCCCTCCCTCCTTTCCTTGAGGGTATACATATTAAGCTGTTTTAGTCTTTCTTCATTTGGCTTCTGGTGCAGACCCTGTGTGGCAGGGATCTTCTACCACTCTTGATGATTGACCTTTTTTTAAATCTGTTGCAACAGTTCTTCTATTTCTTATCCTAATATATTCTTTACAATTTCTAGTCCATAAGGTTGGCCACCTATGGGCACCCACTTCCCTTTCTTGACTAGGTTACAGTGTCCTCTTTAATTTTCCTTTTCTCTCTCAGGTTCTCGTACAGGGAGGTTACTGTGGTGACCTCCTAGCTTATGTAAAACAGGTTGTGTTCCTCGTTGTTGGATTTAGTATGCAATAGCACTTGCCACAAAATACTTTAATATGTACACTTTATGTGTATAAAACCTGTAAATGTTGAAAATACCGTAGCACTAGATGTTTTCTGATGAAGGTAAAAAGTTACTAAGGGACTGTATGATAAAAATTATGTTAGTTGTGCTATTTAAAATGCATGTAATTTACTAAAAACTGAACAAGCCTGAAATTTCATGGCGATTTGCATATATCAAATGATGCTTTGCATTACGGAAGTATATGTGATGTTGTGTTTCTTTGAAACTTGGCTTATTGTCAGTGCGCTTTGGGGTAACCCTTGTTTCAGTGCTGCTGTACTGAGGTTCTTTGTCTTTAGCTTGTTTTTTTTTTTTGTTTGTTTGACCCCGGCTACCCAAGCAAACAAGACCTGCATAGGGGAGGTTGAATCTCAACTGATAAGTTAGATCAGTGATCAATGAGTGCGTAAGTGCTGGGTAATTGTAGAGGAAAGTCTTGCATAGTCTGTTGCTACAAACTGATATACTGAAGAAGGGATATGCCATTGCTGAAGGTTATCTGCTGCATTTTGAATAAACATCACACAGCGATTGTGTGTTGAACTTGAAGTTCAGTGTCTGGTCCATCTGTTATCCCACAATCCCTCCACACCCTGCACCATTTTAGTTGCCCTCCTCTGGACAGCCTCCAGCCTGTCTATGTCCTTGCAGAGATGGGGTCTCCAGAACGGCACGCAGTACTCCAGATGGGGTCTCACCAACTGTCTGTATAGAGGGATAACAACTTCCTGTTTCCTACTGGTGATGCCTCTCCCTATGCATTCCAGTACCCCCCCCCAGCCCTCCTTACTGCCTTCTTACATTGCTTGCCCACCTTTGGGTCATCTGATGATGACTACCCCAGGTCCCTTTCCATTTTTGTTGTTGTTAGTGTCTCTCCCCCCATTGTGTACTCTTCCCTTGGGTTTTTGTTTCCCAGGTGCATTACTTTGCATTTCTTTGCATTGAATCTAAGCTGCCATACATTTGACCATTCCTTCAACCTTGCCAAGTCCCTTCTCATCCTTTTCGCATCACTTTGTGTATCAACTCTGATGCAGATCTTTGTGTCGTCTGCAAAGAGACATATTTTTCCTTCCAGTCCCTCTGCAATGTTACTTATAAAGACATTAAAGAGGACCAGTCTCAGTACTGAACCCTGTGATACCCAGCTAATAACCCCCCTCCATTTCTTCAGAGTGGACTCCATTTACTATTACCCTCTGTGCCCTGTTGTCCAGACAATGTTTTACATAGGCTACCACCTTGGGATCCACTCCAAGGCTGGCTAACTTGTTTATTAATCTTTAGTGTGGGACTGTGTCAAATGCCTTGCTAAAGTCTAGGTAGGCCTCGTCCACAGACCCTCCTTGGTCTACTACTTTGGTCACTCAGTCAAAAAAAGCTATTAGATTCACCTTACATGACCTTACCACTGTGAATCCATGTTGCCTTGGGTCCTGTGTCCTGCTGGCCTCTAGGTATTCAACAATTATTTCCTTCAGAAGTGATTCCATCATTTTCCCTACCACTGAGGTCAAACTAACAGGTCTGTAGTTTCCTGTCTCTGCCTTGCTCCCACTTTTGTAAAGTGGAATCACATCCACCCTCCTTCAGTGCTCAGGTACCACCCCATCCTCCATGATTTGTTAAAGAGAGTAGTCAGTGGTGTCACTAGTTCTCCCTTTAGTTCTTTTAGAATGCTAGGGTGATTCCCATCAGGTCCCATTGCTTTGTCCACCTTCAGTTTTAAGAGTTCTTTCAGAACCCTTTCTTCTGTGAATGGACTGGTATTGACCCCCCCCCCCATCCAGAGTGTTTCTATTGTTTGGTTTAGGTACCTCCCCCTTCTCTTCTTTTGTGTATACTGAGCAGAAGTATTTGTTCAGCATCCCTACTTTTTCAATGTCACCCTCTGCCCACATTCCCTCCCCTTTATTAAGCCTTAGTATCCCTCCCTTGGTCTTTTTTTGCTCCCTAATGTACCTATAAAAGGTAAGGTGCGGCATTGTATAAAGTATGTCTCCATCAGTAGGAAATGCAGGAGGAGGAGGAGGAGGAGGAGGAGGAGGGAGGACAGTGTGAGAAGAGGCAGGGGTTATGCTGGGACAGGATATGGGTCCAAGAGGTTGAGGGTGGGGGCTAAGTGCCGAAGTTTGCCTATCCCGGGGATAGGAGCAGGGAAGTGCTGGAGGTAGTCAGTAGGAACATGGGTTGTCTCAGCGGTGGCACCTGCAGGTTCTCATGTCAATAAGGTGTTGGCACAGTCTAAGTTTGAAGGATCCAAGAGTAGCAGCACCAGAGGTGTCAGGCGGTAGTGCATTTGTCCAGAACGGGGCCTGGTGTGAGAATGCACGTTGTGCCATGGATATGCGGCATCTGGGCACATGGAAAGTTTGTGTGGAGGAGCTCCTAGTTTGTCTGGTGTTTAGCGGTAGGGACAGCAAGTTCTGCACTCCAGAAGGAAGCCAGTCTAGCACAACCTTTTTGGTGAGAAGGTAGGTTTGATATCTTATTCTGTTGTCAAGTTGGAGCCAAACAGCATGGATACAGAGTTTGCAGGTATGGGTTAGTTTGGTGCATTTGTAAGCAAGTGGCAGGCTTTATTCAGGGCAACTGAGATGTGTTGGAGTGCCGTGTTGGTTGCAGATCTGTATATTACCAGTCCATAGTATATAAGTGATACAGCTGAGCTGTTAATTGCCAGGTTCAGAGCTTCATGGGTGAGACAATGCCCATGTTGGTAGAGGATGCTGATTCTGGTGTTGATGGCTTTGGCAGTGATGTTGATATGCAGTGTGAAGGACATGGAGGGGTTGATTGCAACCCCCAGGTATTTGAGATGTGGGACAAGTTCCTGGGTGCTGCCACTGTCATTCTGTATTGTCAAGGGGTAGCTTTTTAGTTTGTTTTGGGCTGTAGCTTAGAGCATGGTTTTGACCTTTTTATAATTCAAGACCAGCTTTTGTTCTTTGAACCATTTTTCAGCTCTTGCAAAGCCACTTTGGAGATCTCTTTCGAGGAGATCACGGTGCGGGTTCCTGGCAAAGATTAACGTGTTATCAGCATATAAGAGCATGCAGCATTGGCAGAAGGCTAGCAGGTTGTTTAAGAAGACACTGCATAGCAGCAGTCCCAGTAAAGACCCTTGCGGTACACCGGATCTGACAGGTTGGCTGTCGGATAGGACTTCCCCAATCCTGACTTGTTGGGAGCGGAGGCTCAGCTAGCTGCTAAACAAGTTCACAGTTTCTCTTGCAAGTCCAATTTCAGAAAGCTACTCTAGGAGGAGGGCATGATGAACCATATCAAATGCCTTTGATAGGTCAACGAAGGATGCTTCTAGTAGGTGGCTTTGGTCCAAGGTGTTATTGATGAACTTGGTGAATTCTAGAAGGGTCATGATGGTACTGTGGCCACCCCGGAACACATGTTGCTCTGGGCAGAGGAGCTGGTGTTGGTTAAAATACTCCACTATCTGGTCAGCCACAATCCTCTCCACTGCCTTGGAGAGTGGCAGGAGTATGGAAATTGGTCTGTAATTGTTGTGTAATGCTCGGTCCCCACCTTTATGTACAGGAGTTACTGTGACAGACTTCCATCTTTCAGGGAATTGAGAGTGGTAGAGGGAGAGGTTAATTATTTTTGTTAGTGGTCCAATTATTTCATTCAGTGCCAGGTGAACAGATTTGAGGTCCAGTGAATCCCCACTATGCCTTCACTTTCCTAGGACCTTCTCTACGTATTTTGTTGCATCTGCTTCGGATACTATTTTGAAATGGAAAGGTGGTCAGTAGGGAAGATGTGCAGAAGCCCTTGCAGTGACTTTTGGGTTAGGGGCATTGAAGAAGTCCACCGGGAGAACACTGCTGGGGTTAGTAAGTTGGCAATGAGTAGGGGGTCTAAGGTAGGGACACCCTCGACAGTGAGTATAGCAGGGGGCGTTTTTGGATCTTTCCATGTAATATCCTGCAGGTTTGCCCAGAAGAACTTGCTGCTGTTCCATGAGTTGGTGAGGACTTCATTGTAAAATTTAATCTTTGCCTGTCTGATTGCTTTTGTACAGTCATTGCAAGTCTTTTTATATCGCTGAATGTTTGCTGCAGAGCCCTGTGCTTGTACTTTTAGTCAGTATTGATCTCTTAAGACAAGCAGTACCAGGAGTTTGGGGGTAATCCAGGGGTTAAGTGGTCCTTTGGCTTTCTTTGTTTTGACAGGGGGGTGTGTCTGTCGCAGACAGCATTAAATTTTGATATAAAGAGGTCAAGCACTGTGTCCACATCATTGGATTCTACAAGGTCTGATCAGTCGTGGAGTTTGAGGTCAGCCTTTAGTTGAGGCAGGTGACCCTTTAAGAGCAGCCATTTTTTATTATTCTGGTTGGGGGCTTGCAGTAGTTGTTGTTCCATAGACATTTGAAAGGGGAGTGGTCATGTAGGGCATCAGAGAAAATGGTGAGATTGGAGATATGCACAGGGTGGTTTGTGAGGACCCAGTCCAGTAGTGTGCTGGAAACAGGCTTGCTGATGGAGACAGGAAGGTCTGGCAGCTTGTCACCTTCTGGCTTGACTGAAGAAATCTAGCTGCTTGTCACCTTCTGAATTACACCCAGGATGCAGAAGCATTTTGCAGTGGCTTCCTGGTCCACAAAGAACCCAGACCCCAGGAGCGACCCCAAAGTCCAACCCCCCCGATGGATCTAGAGTGCCCTACCACTTGGGCCCATGCCCATGGCTCCGTTTCCCGATCCACTCCACTTGATAGGAGCAAGCAGGTCCCTTACCTAGCTCCAGGACAGCCTGAAACAAAGTGCAGTCTCTGTTTTTACTGGATTCAAACTCAGCACTCAGGCATACAGCATGACTTCAGAACTATTCTCTGGCTCACCTGGTTGCAGGTTGCTTTAACCACATGGCAAACTGGCAGCTGTGGCACCAAACAATCCTTACCAGGTTGTAGTAGGAGTTGGTCTCTCAGCTTCAAACATGAAGACTCAGAAATTGTGGCAAAAATACAGATTTCACCTTCTTTGGCTTTCCAGATGTTGGAAATAGATCAGGCTTTCAATGGGTGCTGGCTGTGGAAACCCATGGTAAACTTTCAACTCTCCTCAGAGCACACACTCAAAGTCTCCTCTCACTCTGGAAGCTTTCAAACAACAACTGACAGAAAGGATCTACCTTCCAAGCTTCAGGATTTCAGAACAAGGTCCCAATTAGTCAAACAGGCTGTCAATCAGGCAAGTCAGTCTTTTGAATGTACACTCAGTGCCTGATTGGTTGGCCATTTTGGTGGGAACAGACAGTCTTCACTATCTCCCAGAAGCCATAGCAACAGTCCCTTAGAGCTCCTGGTTCCTCATTGGCTGTGGCAGGGGTTAAAGGTGGCTAAAATGACTGCTGAAGTAAACAGTTCAGTGCAGTCCCACCTTTCAGTTTATTTTGCAGTCACACTGTTTGGTTTTATATTTAATTTCCCCTACAGTCTGAAGTAGTCCCTATTTCCTGTCAAACAACTGTAGAGTTAAATAGACTAAATTGGATTTCCGCCTGTCACAGCTGTCATTTCATGCAGTCACCTGGCAGCACACAGGTGCTCATTAATATTCATAATACTCAGTAATATTTATGAGCAGAGATGGGCGGATAACTGATCCAATAAAAATATTTGGTCAGATATTACTCTTTATGCCTAAATCCTTTCTGACTGGATATTTTGCCATTCAATTGAATTGCCAAATGCCATCAGGACTGGAAGGAGAGTACTCAAAGTCTGTGCTCTTTCTAACTTTGCCTGGGAGGTCCAGTATTTTGTCTGTGGGAGCTGCAAGAGCCAGCGAAGAACCACAAGGGACTGCATGTTGTATTTGAGCTTAGAGAGCTACAGAAACTGTTTGCTGCCAAGTGCAAGTTTGTGTTGAAAGAGTCCAGTAAGTTACTGTAAACTGTTATTGCCAAGAGCATGGTTTGCATAAAAAAAAACTACTGTGTCTGTTTCTAGCCAGCAAAGTCTGGAAGCTGGTAGTGGCCTTTGCCTCAAGTCCAGTCAAGTTTCAAGCTTCTTAAATGGTAGCAAGCCTAGTCTTAACCTCTGTCTATTGTGGTAATGAAAATTGTGCCTTAAGCTCTGGCTCTTCCTGGCAAAAAAAAGGAAAGCTGTCCTAGGAATGAACAAGTATGCTGAATGCACAAATGTGCTGAATGTGGACTTGAAAAACAGAAATGCGCTGAATGTAATTTAGCCGGCCTGTTCACACCGAGTGATTTCAGCCCAGAGAGGACCACTGCTTCAGAAGTTAAAGTGTTGTTTCCATCGTCAAGCTTGAAAATCCTTGCAGTCAGTTTAAGCATGCCTGGCTGTTGGCTTGTCTGCAGTTTAACCTCCGGAGATAGTGCCCGCTTTCTAAAAGCACTCAATCTTAACCTACCTATGCCTATGAAGACGTCTACTGTAAGTAATGCAGAGCCCTCCCTGCACCACCCAAGAGAGTCTTGTAAATAAAGTGCTAAATCTGTCCAAGCATAATCCTCAGTTCTCTTAAGGGCCCCAACTAGCTAGCCAACATACAGCTGCACCATCCATCAGGCCTGTGCCGTTTAAAGACTGTAATTACTGGGTACCCAGGTTGTGTGGGATTGCAGGGTCTCATACCAGTTGTGGGGTACTGGTACCAGTGTGGGTATTAATGCTAACTTTGTTAACTGATCTATTGCAGCTAGCTAGATAATCGGGGACCTGGCTATTCCAGAGGTTGGTGAGGCTAATGTGATTGATATCTGATTTAAAATGCAAACTGTTTAATCTTGAACCAAACCAAATCAAAACCAACCAAACCCACTGTGAAAAGTGTAAATAACATAACCACTACTCCAATTTACCCTTCCTAACCCTCCCCATGTAAATAAACTTATTGTGTGTTTTGCAGATACCTGTGTCTTAAGCACATTATTAGTGTCAAGTTATTAAATGGTAAAAGTGTTACATTGTGGGGTTTTGAATATTGGTTCATGTCTAGGGTGGCTTTATGGTAATGTGGGTGGGTACAGCATCCCAGGGGGTTGTACCAGGTTAAAGCTAGCCCATTTAAAGCTAAACTCTGGATGGAGGCACTGCGCAATGTACTATCTTGAGTAAGAACTAGTTTAAAGTAAATTTTGAGAACCCAGGCCCCTCAACCTTGTTTCGGCCAGCAAGGCAAGGGTAGTAGCCCTTGGTACAGTGCCAAATAAGGGTTACATATGTTTCTATGTTCTGATACTAAGTCCCACTCTGCAGCCACCTCTGCGTTACAGAACCTCCGCACCTGTGGATATTCCTATCTTCAGCATGTGCTCCACACAGGCAGCAGGTGCAGCTGCAGGAGATGTTATGTTTAGTCCAATTAGGCATAAGATCTTGACACAGCTGCACCAAAAAATGGCCAGAAGCTGTAGTAAATCGTGACGCCAGTCATAAACCAGCTCCAGCTTTGAAAATACGGTGCCTATGGGAAACACTGCAACTCCAAAAGTGAAACCCTACTTGTGGCAGTTTTCCCCACACCTGCGCTGTTTTGGGGTAGGGTGCTGAAAATCTGGCCCTTTGTTCACAGCGTCATGCCTAACTACCCACCTGTGCATGAAGTTAGACATGTGCAGTGCACACCCTCTTGTGGTTTGTTGCTTATATACCACACTAATTAAATAATTAAAAGAATGTATCACAGAAATTAAAAGTATTTATAAAATGGATAAGAAAGAATAGTCAAAATCCAGCTCAATGCTTGGTTGAAACACAACATATGATCATGGATTATCTACCAACAACTGTTTGGTTGCTCTTCTTTCTAAAGTTCAAAGCATTATTAAACTGAGCATGAAATTACTTCACAGCTAGCCCACTGAATTAGGAATAGTAAAGCTACACACTGAAGCTGACAGAAAACCAACAGAAGAAAAAATATGTGTGATGTACCTCCCAAAAATATTCATCTAATGGTTTAGCTCAAGGCAACTAGAATGAAAATGAACTTTTTTAAAAATAAATCAACAGCAATAGCCTGTACCAGCATCAGAACAAGAAGACTAAACATAAACTACAAGTAGGCAGTTGACATTAAATCATGTATAACTAAACTTACTAAAGGGGGATACAGCTAAAAAAAAAAACTCTGGTCAGAGCTGATATGGCTGTGGAGAGCTTTGGGATGCTTTTACCCATTATTTCTAATGAATTTTGCACAATGCAGATCTACTGAGAGGCAGTTTCAATGTGGTCTTCCTTTTACACATTTTCGCAGTGTGTTTTCCTAGAATATGCCTGCTGATTGTGATATATTTAGCCTGAATAGTTCACAGAAGAAATGGCATCTTATTTTCAGGCGGCGGAGCACTGGCAGTAGGATGCTGGAATGTGTCATATGTAGGCATGAGCTGTGTGCGGGCGATAACGCCCAGTGGCCATACACCTCAGGCACTGAGACTCACATGCAGATCCATCATCCTGGTGCCATTGCACTGCTCAGTGCAGGTGACAGCCAATGCTGTACCCACTCACAGGTCCTGGAACAGGCATGTTACAGCCAATATCCCATTTGTTTGTACAACTGAGGAACCGCAGATGCACTGTTCATAGCCTGGAGCGTACACTGCAAATGGCATTGTAGGATACCACACCCCATGGCACCCAGGATACCTCAGCAGTCTGGAGGGTGACATGTTACACAGAGGAATGGGGAGAGTGTGGGCCTGCTGCGATGTATGACAACAGGAAGATATAGCATTGACAAGGCATGAATTGGAGGCATGTCAATTCCCTCTTACAGTTTGCCAGGGACATACACATGGCTGCATACACTGGTGGGGCCATAGCTTGCATAGCACCCCAATGCATGGTACAGCCACTTGGGTCATTCTGGAGTGCAGGTCCCCAGCTCGAGTCCAGTGCAGTTGGTGGCTGGCTGTGGCAGGGTGTAGAGGGCAGTGCCAGTCTCCACAACAGGTCGGGTATGGGGGGAAGTGGGGGTGTCTATGTACCTAGGCGGTGGTTGGGAGTCCTCTAGGCTATGGATATGGACTGTGGTTTCCTCTGATGCAAATGGATCCAGGGGACCCTACACTATGGAGCTCTTCTGGGATGCAGTTCGGTCAATCAGGATGGGAGGGGGTACCTCTAGTCCACCAGGACTGCCAGGCTGCCATGCACCTGGGTGCACTTTTTCAGCCCACCTGCAGGTGGCTGGCTGGGTTAGGCCAGCTATTCATGGCCTAACTGTGGGCCACGCTGCTGTGGACTGTGAGGGGCACATTCCCACTGAGTATGCCACAGTACGGCATATGCATGGGAATGCACCCTTGACTTGCACGGCATATTATTTGTGTGCACCCTGGCCCATTCCTTTGTGGCCAGCGCATCCAGTGCGTTTGAATATCATTTTGCAGCGCATTGTTGGAGCTGCATGGCATATCTCCCTTTACTGCTGGGATGTGCTGTGCATCTTCTTTGAATATGGGGGCCCTGGACTAGGCTACCCTAAAGAAATACAATATCAAAATGGTAAAATCATGACCCCACTGAAAACAAGATATTGCATCTAATCTGAGTCAGCCTGAGTAAATACAGTGCAAAAATGTGTAAATGAAGTTTCCTATGACAATGAGATGTAACATCTCCCACGCGCTATCCAGGATACAAAATACAGGATAAGAAATATTTAAAGGAAATCTACTCTAAACTGAACTTCACTGTGTTCACTGGTATAAACAAATGGTTTCTTTATAGTTTTATAACATATTAGAATGCAGTATTTATTTTGAATGTTGTAGACATGAGGATGGTGTGTACGGGGTGTGTGTGTGTGTGTGTGTGTGTGTGTGTGTGTGTGTGTGTTTGCTGTAGCTCAATATATTTTTTCCCCAAAGAGCATAGTAGAAAATGCCTGCTGATTGCTACATATTCAGTCTGGGTAGTTCACTGAAGACTTGGCATATGTCTGAGACTGCTTATCAGATAGTGCCTGTAGAGGTTAAAAAAACAGTGTAAATTATAGATTTGTTGGGAAAGGGATGACATTTATGAAGTATGAATCTTTCTTGAAAGGCAATACATTCCCGAGTGAAACTAGTAGCAAGAAGCTTTTTAAATACAAAATATTTAAATGTGCAAGTTGTTGCATTCTGAAGTGGGTAAACAAATCTCCAGTTTAATGGGCAACCAATGTTGAATAAATATTTAACAAGCTGTTTCAATTTCCTAATGGCATCTGATAAGCAGCTTGGAGTTATGTCGCCAACATTCTTAACAGTAAGAAGGGAGTATTTTATTTCAGTTGGCATGGAAGGATACATTGAAAAGTCCAAAACATGTGTTCCATGATACTCCATTTTCCAGCTACAGATAGCAAGATGGCTGTAGTCTCCCCACAGCCATAAAAACACTAAAAAGCAAACAGCTCCAACCATAAAAGTACTAACGCAAAATTTGGAGGTGCCTACCATACTAGCTATGCCCTTAAGCCATCTGCTCTGCTTGCAGTGGCTCAAGGCCTACTGCTCCCAGCCCTTGCTTATGCCTCAGTCATGTACCTAGGAGCATCAAAGACCTCCCTACATAAATGGGACACCACCTATAATAACATCTGCCGCTATGTCTCTGGATCGCCACATTTCAAACGTCACTGTCAGCTGTATGCTGACCTAAAATGGTCCAACCCTTCTGCCCACTGGCTATTGACACTTGGCTCCCTATTTGATGGTATAACTAGATCCAGTCTTCCCAAATCCCTTGCGTCTTTGCTACACCCCCAAACCCCCTCCTATGGTCTCTGATCTAGTGACAATGCCCCTCTCTTCATCCCCTGATGCAAAACTTCCATGGGTGCACGGGCTTTCTCCTACTCAGCCCCTAAGTATTGGAATTCTATCCCTCAAGATATTCACCTTGCTACTACCCATGCTGGTTTCAAGAAACTCCACAGCAAACATCTACTGGCCTCTAATCCTTGCACATGCTTCCATCCACCTTAGCCCTTTCAATCCTTCCGCTTCTCACCTTGTTCTTTCCTCACTCTCCCTCTTTCCCTGTCACCCCTTCTCCTGTTCTTCCATCTCCCCTTCCCCCCTCCTTCCTTCCTTTTCTCTATATTGAGCCTTGTAATGGCACTTACCATTTCTAATGTACTTTCCAGCCAGCTCCAATACAAATTTGTTAGCACTTGTTTTGTTTTTTCGTAACAGTACTGTTTATATTTTGGACATTATCTTACTCTGTTTCATCCAGTTGTCAATTGTTTGTATTGCACTCAGTTCCATTGTTTATCTCTTCCTTGTGCTGCGTCACATTGTACAGCTCATGTATTTTTTTTTCACTTGTATTCTCCCGGGTCGTGCCTGAAAATAGGCATCTCTATGTCTAGTGCACCCACCCAGTTACTAAAAGCAAATAAATAACAGATTGGCCTCAAGAAAAAAAAACTTGAAATACATTTTTAAACTATTATCGCTGAACAACTTAACAGTACCCTATGGTGTTTTCATGGTACAGTAAGACATTCCTGCTGTGAGGAATATGCTGCAACATCTCTACCATTAATGGTCTAACAGCAAGACTCAACAGACATTCCTCTAACCAAAAACATGGGTCTTGTCACAGACACAGCCTTTATCAGTGCCAATAATGTTCTTGGGTCTCTTCTAAAACATTAACATCAAGCTAGAAAGGACACCTGCGAGCACCATCATTGTCTGTCTGACTCTGATTTTGATGTCCTGCACGCTCTGTCTCAACACTGCCTCGGCCTTCTAAGGAAGGTGTAGATAGGCTTGCAAATCTCCATGGCAAAAGGCAAATGAGAGGGCCAGACAGAAATGACAAGACGTTCATTTTCAATAAAACAAGATGAAAATGGCACTGAGTATGTGTCTGTGGCGCACAACCCGCAGAGCACAAATTGCAAAGACACATGAAAACACAACCAAGACTCACTACGTGGTTTTATTTGCATCCAGCCCAACGGTGCACATTGTTCCACACCATCCTTCTGAGAATGCTTATTGAAATGCCCTCTGGATGCAAACACTTTTATCTACATTCCAAGAGAACAGCACAAGGGATCTTCAACCAAGATCCCATATGATACAGAGCCACTGTCATTTCTACCTGATTTTTAGGTTTAGCCAATCTAGTCTGGTGTGCAAGTCACAATCTTGCATTGTAAGTGGACACCAAAGGATAAACCTTTATATTGTAAGTTATTGTGTTGTCTAGCTGGTCTGTACATGTTTTGGGATATTGTGTAGGCAGTACTTCCACAGTCCAGAAGTGGCAGGATTAGCTGTTTGATCCCAGTTTTGTTTCTAATTTCCCATAGTAGGTAGGCTTTGACTCTACAAAGAACCCCAAATGTGGAATTTTGCATTTAGATGACCTGGCTTAGCTGTTTTTTATGCCAAAGCACCTATAGTGTACATGGCTACACAACAAGGAATTTATAGCAGTGTGCCACCAGAGGTTATGTTTTCTGTAAGCAGCACTTCCTACTTCATTTGATATATGAACTTAATAAATGTCTTCGTTGCATCTCTCACTTGCCATGGCCTACTTTGAATCATACCAGAGGGAAATCATACAGAGCATGACAAGACTGATATTAAGTTAGCAGCAAACAAGAATGAAGCATGTTTCATAACATAGTTTTTGCATGCTGGGATGGTCCAAGAGAGGATATTCTAATAAAAGGTTTAATGCTGGGCCCCAGAGAATACTACACTAGGCAGTTAAGTTCCTAATGGACCAATAGATCCTGAAAGAAAGGTTCCAAATCCATGGATAACCTAGATACAGTAGGTTGCAGTTTTGTCGTGCCAGCACAAGCTTTCACTAGACTGCCTCTGAGAGTTCAAGTGATGATGGATGTGATGACTATGAGGATGCATACAGGAGTATGTACAAGTATTGTTTAAAGAGACATTGCCTATCTCTACAGGTCAGTTTTGGCCATTGTGAGCTAATGTGTGTGGTTAGTAGTGTCTCAAACACAGAATATTAATAATACTATGTTTCAGACCTTTCAGGGAATCTAACTCATAAAGCCTTGCATAAAATGGCTCCCATATGGCGTAGTGGGCAGAAGTTGATGCTGTTCAAGGGGGCATACCCACTGAGGATGAGAAGGAGTAAGATACACTAGCAGGGAATAGTCTGATCACCTGGGAAAATGGCCTGCCTACTAACTTGGTCCTAAACTGAGCCAAAGAGCACTGCAGAGGGCATTAACATAATTGTGATATGAAGGTCGCTGAACAGTGTATAAGGGAAAAGGAAAAACTAAATGAAACACACACACACAAAGTTTCATTAGTCTTCATTGCTGCATTAATTTTAGAATGCACAAAGATCAGAGTCTTTCAGCAAGGTGCCCAACATAATCTCAGTTCACAAAATATTCTTACTGTTTGTGATCCCACTCAGTTATGCTCCCCTTAAACATCCTTCACATACTATGAGAAATGTATGCCATTTCTGGATAACAACACTAAACCGGTTCCACGTCATAACGGCGCTTGCCAAACCATGATTGCCATTATAGCAAGTGTACATCGCTGAAAAGAAAAACAGCATTGTACACTCTCAGCGAGAACCATGCAAAAACCATAAATGGTATTTATGTGGTGGGATTTGAACCCTGCACCCCCCTAAGTATAGATTGTTAACTCAGGGGGGTTGCATGTTGGGGAGGTGGAGACAGTCACACAAAAAAAAACCCACCTGTGCAAAAAGCTTTCCCCTGCCTAGCACCAAACCCTGTACCTAGCTCGCTACAGCCGGCCACCCTCACCACCACACCAAGGGGGCAGCTTGGCAACCCTGCACTACACTACCTCCCACATACTTTCTTCCTCATCCCTCCCTTTTCACTGGCTGTCCTACCTTGTTGCTGTTCTTCCCTCCATAACCTGCGTCTTTGCTCTTCTTCCATTGGTACCTTTTCAGGGTAGCTCACGTTACAGGCACTGAGATTGAGTGACTCATATGCGAGTCACTCAATCTCAGTCACCCATATTACAGGTTACCCACTAAATCATCTGGACTGCTGAACAGAGCTGAGATCCTAGGTTCAAACACTGTTAGAACCAAATACTTACCATTTGAACTTGAGCAAATCACTTAACCTCCCCATGCGCCAGCCGACCCAGATGTGGAAATGGGCAAAAGCAGGACACCACTGGAAATAAGATGCTGCATCTCAGGTGGGCTCTGTTGGGTAATTAGAATGTGTATGGAACTCAGAAAAAGAACTGAGCATGGAACATCAAGTGGCCTTCTGGATACTCAAGCAACTCTCCTCCAAGGTTACAGAGCTTGGACAAAGAACTGGACATGAAGCATCTATGTCACTCTATCTTACGGCAAATTTCTTTCAAGGTTACAGAACTCAGACAAACAACTGAACATGGAATAAATGGGTTGCTCTGTATTCTCAAGCAAATATCCTCCAAGGTTATAGAACTCAACCAAAGAACTCAACACTGAGAATCTTGGTCACACTGGATCCTTAGGAAAAACTCCTTCAAGGTCAAGGAATTCAGACAAAGGACTGGATCTGTAGTTTAAAAAAAACTTGACCCACTTTACAACCATATACCCGCTCTAATTAACTGAGGCAGTTCCTAAACTTACTCACTTCTGAAGTTTAAACGAATGCTGGAACTTTGATGCTGTGAAAAACAGTAGGATGCACACACAAGGATGGGGTGCTAAGGATAAAAGCCAGTCTTGCAGCAGCACAAAGAAAATCTAGCACTCATATGCTTGCAAAGGCTAAAGTAAGGTGTCAAAGCTTTATTCCAGGCAAATAAAAAAACACGCTTTGATGCATTTCGGACAAAGGTTCCTTTTTCAAAAGGCTTGTTTTTTTATGTACCAGGAACAAAGTTTTGGTATCTTACTTTAACTTTTGTGAGCAGCGTTTTGAATGTGGATTTGGTGAGTGAAGGATTTTTTTGTGTTGTTACACAATTTTGATGCTGGTTGCTGGAGAACATCCCACCCAACTTTCTGATGCCGTACACTAGCTGGATGACTGAGACCCTTGGTTTGGCAAAATGCTGCTTTCTAGTCAGGTATGTAGTGAAGAAGATCCTGGGCTGTCACTCATGCAAGGATTTGGATTTCGTGCATGTGGTAGACTTGCAAAGCATGATAAAGTCTAATGAATGGGCACATGCAGTGGTTTATCTAAGACAAACAAAATTTAACTTTTGGCACCAACTCTGCTGAATCTTTTTTTAAATTAAAAGATCATAGAACAGAAGCTGTGAAACAATATACATATTTGGGATTAACATTCACAAATAACAATAAGTGGAAACAACAGCAAGATATGGTATCTGGTAAAATTAGAAAATACTATGAACGGTTTGAGGAAATTGAATTACTCCTATTGGGGTTTCTCACTAAAACCATTACTTAGAGCTATCAAAGCTAAATTCTGGGCACAAATGATGTATGCAACTGAAGTGTGGAAGTCTAACGATGCTGAAATATGCATGACTTCAGTTTATAAGGTATTACAGGCTGAATTACAGGTTACTCCGTCTTGCCCTTCAGTGTACTTGCGAGCTGAACTTGGATTAATAAATGTTAATGCACTTAGCAAGGGAAGGAAACTCAAATACTGGTTATATTTAACTAGAATAGATAATGATAAATTATCAAGGAAGTGTTTCCTGGAACAGCTCTCTTGGATTAAAAATGACTGTGGGGAGAAACGTTGGTTACAAGATATATATAGTAAACTGGATCAATATGGTCTATCAATAGTAAACTCATATTTTATAAGGAACATTAAGATCAGCCCTAATTATAAGGCATATATTCAAAAAAAGTGAATGAATATTGGATTAATCAGGATCCAGAGAAAATCCATCTATCTAGATTTTCCAGATGGTATGCTTTAAATACCAATAACCTCAAGCATAGGGGTTACTGGGATATATTGGAGAATAGGGCATTTAGGGATATTTTCCTCAAAGCTAGATTAGAACTTTTTGAGAATAACATCTTGAAGACTAGATATCATAATCTCTCCAAAGATCATGAAATTTGTGATTGTAAGAAGGAGACTAGGGAGGATCTTATTCATGTTCTATGGCATTGTCCATGGCATAATATAATTCGACAGTACTGGTTGGGACCATTTATTAATTGGCCTGATATAACATGAAATTAAATTATGTCTATCATTATGAATACAAGTGATGAAAATACTATTGAGAGAATTGCTAATTACTTTAAGTATGCTCTCAAAATTAGAAAGAAAAATCAGAGAGATGTTATTGTTTATATTGTATGTCAGAATATAAACTGACATGATTAGATCTATCAGCACCAGATTTGATAATGTAATAGAAATAATCAGGACAGGTTGTATAATGTAGGATAAGTATATCCGTTTTGTGTACATTTTTGCTGTTCGGTATGATCTCTCTATTAGATATGAAATGTGTTTTAAGAAAGTGATATAGGAGAAGATTTTCTGTCTTCTAGATAATAATATATAGTATACTGCATCCTCAATGTCCCTTATGATATTGACCAAGTCCCTAGACATACTACATCTATTAAGTGAATTTGTGAATTATTGTATGTGTCATACATTTTCTACTTATATATTCCTATACTCAAATTGAATGAGTTTGTAACCAAGAGAAATGTATTTTAGATAGACAAAGAACCTCTGTGCACAAACACTGAGGCAAGGGTTACCCCAAAGGGCATTTGGCTGGGAAGCCAAGTTTCAAGAAAATACAAAATCACACATGCCCCCACAATGCAAAGCATCATGGGCTGCATATGCAAATCACCACAGAATGTTAGGCTGGTCCAACTTTAAGCAGAATTGCATGGTGCCGAAAGGCCTCTCACACAGTTGCAAAGGGTGCTAACAGAGACATAGACCGTGTTTCGTCCTACCAGGACTCATCAGTATGCCTCATCTGTTTGGCACCCCAGTGGAATGGACCAGCTACCCTTAAGGCAGTGTGCCTTGGATATATTGTGGTGAACCCATTAAAATAAAAAATTATTTAAAAGACAAAGAACCTCTGTGCACAAACACTGAGGCAAGGGTTACCCCAAAGGGCATTTGGCTGGGAAGCCAAGTTTCAAGAAAATACAATGTGTGGTGATTTGCATATGCAGCCCATGATGCTTTGCATTGTGGGGCATGTGGATTTTGTGTTTTGCGGAGCACCAACTGCCGTGAAACTGCCTCGATGTTCTTGCCTGAGGATCTCTGTCTTTAAATAATTTTTATTTTAATGGGTTCACCACAATATATCAGGCACACTGTAAGTAACTGGTCCATTCACTGAGATGCCAAACAGAAGAAGGCGCATGCTGATAGTCTGTTGAGAGACAGGCTGCATGTCTATGTTCTGTTGGCACCCTGGCTGTCAATGAAGGCTGCCCCAGGCTCATCGGTCTGCCAGAGATGGACAACTTGGGCTCTGTGTGTTGTTCATATGCAACCATGATACGTGAGACCAGAGGCTGATTTTGTATTTTAGATATATGTGAATATGTGTTCTATTTATATTGTATGCTTGTATCCTGTTTGTAATGGCCTTGTATGGCTAAATAATAAACTATTTATTACTACACATGCAGTGGAATAAAAGCATGGTCACATTAACTGGATGCATGTAGTTCAAATAAGGACAACCATTTTTGGAATTAAGCAAGGGTTTGGCCTATGTAGTCGCATCAAAAAGCAGAGTAATTTTATCTGGTTAGTAGCTGTGTATGAGCAGTGGAATGAAATGTTCAGGCACTTTAAGCAATTCATTAAATAAGCACTGTCATTTTAATTGAATAAATCTTGTTTTAAAACACTCTGTCTCTTGCCATTATTTTAATTAATTATGCAAGCAGTCCCCACCTTATGATTAATAGCATATCTTGTGTCTGGTAAATTGGCCTTTGGAACCTAATGAATAAATAAAATAAATTATAACAGTCTGCATTACTGTGGCTTCCCAGGCTTTGCTGTAGCTCACTATATGCATACATTAATTCAATGGGCATACACAAGCAAAGTGCGGGGTAATGCTTGTGCAAAATTGTTGATAGTCAGAAGGCTAGTTGTATGACTGAGGCCCACTAATAGAAATGCTGGGCAAACGTAATTCCTTTAGGCTAAAGGTTCTATAGGAAGGAGCAAAAAGAACTGCAAAGCAGGAGCTGCAAAAATATGCTGAGTCAATGACATAGACAGCTGATAGTTGGTAATGATTGAGAGAGACAGATGCATGCTTTCCAGAAGGAGAGAGGGAATGGCAGGATTGTAGGAAAAAAACAGGCCACCATCCAACCCTAACTCACAATTAAAATCCCACTACTAACGTAAATGCTAATTAAAATTAAAAAATACATTCTGGCCTTTGGCACTGGGGAGAAAAAACAACCTATGTGGAGGAAATCTCCCAGTATCCATGGCCTTGGACACCGTCCCTCCTGGCATGAGTACTTAGTATGACAGCTCACCTTGCTAATCTTGAACTCCAATTTAGGGAAAATATTTTGGAGAAATAACTTGTGCTCTATTCTGCTAACTAGATAATGCTGTGTGGGTGTCATGCCTTGATCTCTGCAGCTAAAAGCAAAAAAAAATGCCCCCATGAAGGAGGCCCACCCATCAAAATATGGAATGAGGAGAGTGGCAACTGCTGAAAGGATAGCATCCAGCCTCGAGACAGTAAGCAGGCCAAATCTTGACTGCAAACTAAAGGAAGGGGGATACAGAAGGATACTAGATGGACCTCAGGCAGCCCCAGGGAATACAGCTTTCAGAGATGCTGCAGATGTGATCTGCACAACTAAAAGAACCCATGTGGACTTAGGGCCCCACCCTCCAGCCACTGAAGTCTTAAATACTACACCATGAGGTGCTGCAAACTGCAGGTCTGAATAGCTAAAGCTTCCCCCAGAGCACTGGACCTTACCAGTTGGTGGGACTGCTGGAAGGTTGCAGGAGACAAGCAACCTATAGAGAAGGAATCCTGCCCATATCGAGGACTCACCCTCAAGTTCTCCTTGAGGGAGAAGCGGCGACTAGGACGCAGGTTGGAGAGGTGCTGGTGAAAATCCGGCCTAGATGCCGACCGCCTTAGACTCTTAGAGTATTATAAACTCCATCAGTCAGCAATTTCTCATAAGAAGGCAGTATTCCTGTCTGGAGAAATTGCTGCTGCACGGAATCGACCAGCCCAGCTCTTTCGAACCGTGGACAGGCTGTGCAACCCAACCTGTCTGCAGGTTCATTGAGCCTTTTCACAAATTCAATGTGAGGAACTTGCTCGATTCTTTGCAGATAAGATAGCTGACATCAGGGCCGAGACTCGCACAGCTCTCTCCATGGGAGTTGCCGTGGTCCAGCCTACGGCTACAAATACCCCATTTACCTGGAATTCCTTCAAAAGGCCAGATATCGACGATGTTATGAGGCTCGTTCAGGGCATGCATACCACTAGCTGTAGTTTAGACCCGGGTCCCACTGGCCTGATTATGGGCTGTAGTGAGGTTATCCTTCCGGTTCTAGCTAGGCTAGTCTGGTGCTCCTTAGACTCTGGTGAATATCCCGCTTCCTAAAAAGAAGCGGTGGTGACTTCTCAGTGTTGAAAAAACTTACTGGACCCAGATTCCTAACCAACACAGACTATCTCGAACCTCCCCTTTGTGGGGAAGGTTATCGAGAAAGTGGTAGCAGCCCAGTTGGACAACCATTTATCCATCCATAACATCTATGATCCTCTTCAATCAGGTTTTCGAAAGAGACATAGCACTGAGACTGCACTGGTTTGGGTGCTCAATGATCTCCTGATGGCGAGAGACCAGAAAAAATGGTCCATTTTGGTCCTTTTGGATTTGTCAGCAGCATTTGACACTGTAGACCATGGGGTGCTGCTCGTGCACCTGAGATCCATCTGTGGGCTGTCAGGGTTGGTACATAGATGGTTTTCCTCCTTCCTCACAGGTAGTACTTAGAGGGTTGTATCGGGGATAATTTCCTCTGATCCTACTGCTCTGTCCTGTGGGGTGCCTCAGGGCTCTGTGCTGTCCCCCATGTTGTTTGCGGTGTACATGCTTCCCCTCGGAGACATTGTAAGACAATATGGGCTGAAGTTTCATTGTTATGCCGATGATACCCAGCTGTATTTGTCTTTTGCACCTGACCAGAATAGAGCACTCTCAGTGTTTAATAACTGTCTCAATGAGATCCAGGGTTGGATGAGGTCTAGCTGGCTGAAGTTGAACTCTGGGAAGACGGAGATGATGGTCGTGGATCCTGGCGGCCGGATTGGGGGGCCGGGGGCAAGCAAACCTCAGGTCTATACCTTGGGGATGTGGAGCTCCCTGTCTCTGAATGGGTGTAGATCTGGGGGTGATCCTTGATGATCAGTTGACATTGCGTGCGCAAGTGTCGGCAGTTGTGAAGGTTTCCTTTTACCATCTTAGGAACATCGCCAGGATCAAGCACCTGGTTCCATCTGGCAACCTGTCTACCTTGATCCACGCCTTTGCGACCTCCCACTTGGACTACTGCAACTCTCTTTACTTTGGGCTTCCTGGATGTTGATATCCGCCGCTTGCAGCTAGTGCAGAACTCAGCGGCCAGGGTGTTAATGGGGACTTCTCGTCTTTCCCATATTACACCAGTGCTGCGGGATCTGCAATGGCTGCCAGTTCAGTGGCGGATCACCTTTAAAGTTGGTTTACTGACTTATAAAGCCCTACACGGTTTGGGCCCTGATTACCTGAAAGATCTTCTGGTGCCTTACCGTCCGATGTGAGCGCTCCGCTCAGCCAATGAAGGGTTGCTGGAGATTCCGAGAGTAGTTTTAAAATCTTCCGGCGCCCGTGCTTTTAGTTTTGTGGCACCGACTCTCTGGAATTCTCTACTTCTTGGGATTTGAGAGTGCACGATGGTGGAGGGTTTTAAAAAAGGCTTAAAATCCTTTTTATGGATAAAAGCATTTGGCGATGAAATGGATTTTAATTAAAGCTGTATATTTTAGTTTGCTTTTTAACCTATTTTTATGAGGTTTTTATGATGTTATTTTGTAATGCGCCTTGATGTTCGAAAGGCGCAAAAGAAATAAAGTTTATTATTAAGTTATGGGTGTCAAGAAGAGCAACTGAGCATGTCTACTGAAAGAGCAACCCTGTGTCATGCTTGAGCATTTCTTGAACTTTGTACTTGTTGCTTTTGATTGACATACATTGTTGTAATGACCTGTCTGGTGACACGCATGGAAGGTGGCATTGTTTGCTGGACACTGGGACCTTGGGTGTGATGATGTGGTTCCACAGCCCTTGGATTCCTCCAGATGGAAAAACATTTGCCTGAATAGTGGCCACTGATAGGGGACTTTGTTCTGCCCCTTTTCCTACTTCTAGCCAGAGGTCTGATTATTACTGTTGTACAGTCTCACTCTGATGGGCCATTGTGACAGCCTGCTCTAAAGTGAGATTGTTTTCAAGCAGCATGCTTTAGGCCAATCTGCTGTCTTGGAACCCCATAGACATAGAAACAAAGAATTTGATAGCAGATAAGGACCGCTTGGCCCACCCAGTCTGCCCATTTCCCTACCTAATGGATAATCTACAGATCCTAGCTAACCAACAGGCTACTTCTTCCAACCTCCCCCACTAGAATTGCCTTATATCTGCCCCATGCATTCTTGAGTTCCCCAATGTTTTTGACCCCACAACCTCCTCAGGAAGGCTGTTCTATGCATCCACAACCATCTCCATGAAAAAATACTTCCTCACATTACCTCTGAGCCGTCCCCCCCAGCTTCATATTGTGCCCCTTTGTTCTTGCACATCTCTTTTTCTGAAAGATGCTACCCTCTTGGACTTTGTTGATTCCCTTGAGGTATTTGAAAGTTTCAATCATGTCCCCCCCCCTCCTCTCCTCAAGGCTGTACATATTAATATCCTTAAACCTCTCTTGATATGTCTTTCTGGTGCAGACCCTGCACCATTTTAGTTGCCCTCCTCTGGACTGCCTCCATCCTTTCTATGTCTTTGCAGAGATTGGGTCTCCAGAACTGCACACAATACTCCAGATGGGGTCTCACCAGCTGTCTGTACAGAGGGATAACAACTTCCTGTTTTCTACTGGTGGTGCCTCTTCCTATGCATCCCAGTATCCCACCAGCCCTACTAACTGCCCTCTCATATTGCTTGCTCATCTTTAGGTCATCTGATATGACTACCCCCAGGTCCCTTTCCATTTTTGTTGTTAGTATCTCACCCCCCATTGTGTACTCTTCCCCTGGGGTTTTGTTTCCCAGGTGCATTACTTTGCACTTCTTAGCATTGAATCTAAGCTGCCATACATTTAACCATTCCTCCAACCTTGCCAAGTCCCTTAGCATCCTTTCCACCCCACCTTGTGTATCAAGCCATGGTCAATCAGTTCCAGATCAGTTCCTATCCTAGGTTTCCATAGGTACAGTGCTCAACTAGGATGTACAATGCTGTAATGTAGTCATCAACAGTTCTCCAGCATCCTGTTTTTATACATTAAATCTGATCCTTTCATAGATAACATTTATGTGGCCAGTGAAATATGCACTTAATTTCTCCTGGACAATATCAACATTTTTCATTCCACATCCATCAGGGTCATCCCCATGGCATCTTGTCTGCCTTGTCCCCCATGCAGTGGATCAGAATGTTCACCTGCTCACTGCTGACTCCGCTAGGCTACTCACTTTATGAAATACAAAATCACACATACCCCCATAATGCAAAGCATCATGGGCTGCATATTCAAATCACCACAAAATATAAAGTTGGTTCAGTTTTAAACAGAAATGCATGGTGCCAAAAGGCCTCTCACACAGTCTGCAAAGGGTGCCAACAGAAGATGCAGACACGTGTTTCGTCCTACCAGGACTCATCAGTGTGCCTCTTCTGTATGACACCCCCGTGGAATGAACCAGCTATCCTAAGTTGGCCTATCTGGGTTGAGTTGTGGTGAGCCCAATAAAACCAAAAAACAAGCTAAAAGACAAAGAACCTTAGTGTGCGAGCACTGAGGCGAGGGTTACCCCAAAGGGCATTGGCCGGGAAGCCAAGTTTCAAAGAAATACAAACTCACACAGATCCCCATAATGCAAAGCATCATGGGCTGTATATGCAAATCACCACAAAATATTATGCTGGTTCAACTTTAAGCAGAAATGCATTGTGCCAAAAGGCCTCTCACACACTCTGCAAAGGGTGCCAACAGATCCTACCAGGACTCATCAGTATGCCTCATCTGTATGGCACAATTGTGCTTCTCTCTCCACTTCAGGAAACCTTTCAAAGCATCTGAGTCAGTTTGGAAACTCATATAGGTTGGCAAAATCAAAAGTTTCTGGTGGCTAGATCTGATAGGTTGCTGCCATAGCCATAATACTTAGTCATAAAATCACTCTGAATAAAGTCATTTTAAGCAATATTATACTGTTTAGCAAAACTGAGGACTGTTTCTTAAATTTGCAGCTCCTCAAACACTTTCATTTTGCAAGCCTGCTTCAATTTCACTAGTTTTTCACATTAATATTGAAACTCAGGGTTCATCTTTAGTTGTCCCCCTACAATTTTCTCTGTGACATGCAGTGTTAACTTAGCAGTCAGCAGTCCAGGTCTGCTTTCTCTCTCAGTCTGTCTCTGACAGAAGTTGCTTATACTTTTTTGTTTGTTTGTTTCCTAACAGCTTGCCTTTTCTGCTTCTCCAGCTCCTGAATGACATTGGGAGAGTGAAATAAATCAAAGTGGGTTTACTGCACTCTCCAGACAGTAGGTGGGAGGAAAAGTAATGGAGTGGCCTTACCTGCTGGCTGGGTCTTCAGTTCTGCTCCAGTGCAGTGTGCACAATTGAGCGTCTCTCTCCAGCTCCTCTCTCACAGTTGCAGCATGTCTCTCTGCTACTGCTTTTTGTTCTAGTGCTATTTCTGCTGCTGTGCTGCTTCTGGTCTTGGCAGCAGGCTGGTGTTCTGGAGCTTGCTTGAACTCTCATTCGATGGCTCAACTCTGGCTCTCCACCACACTGTATCCACACTCATGAACTCGGGTGTATTTCAACAATAAAAATCTCCAGAACACTCTGCTGTAGGCACTGACAGACTCCCCAGTGATAGACTGCATGACAGAGAACTCTGGATTACAAAAAGAGGGTTGATTCTGTTCACTTCTGACACCATGCTGGCGGTGCTGTTAAGGACCAGGCTGCAATAGGATAAAGGGAAGATGGCATCTACTCTAGTAACAGAAAGTTCCTCTGGGTAGTTCCTCCCAGAGGTCACATTGTTAACTAGAGCACCACCTGTCATCACACTAGTAAGCAAGCACCCCCACCTACTGGTATGAGTGGATTGTTAGAAACCAGGGGTTAAACTGGGCAGAAACCCACAGGAACTCTATTCCATCTTTTAAAAATGGTATGACGGTTCCATCATCTCTGTCAACTTTCTCTACTGACTATTATAGGTGAGTTCCACCACCATGAAATAACAGTCCCACCACCTAGAACTGTAAATGTGAGAATCCCCCCACCTAAAAAATTCCAGTTTAACCCCTGTTAAAACAGAATGGCAAGGGGGTACTATACTTGTGGTTAAAAGGAACCTCAAAGCATAACTCAAAGATGGACATTATTTTTTCTCACTAATGTTTATTAGTGCCATCATGTCTCATCACATAAAATATTTATGTACACTGGTTTACAGTCAGTTGACATTTCTGACATGTCACTTTCCAAGAGAAATAGAACTGACTCTTATTTCCACATACTTTTAAATATTACTTTTTCCAAAATTTATTTTTGTTCACAGCATCACAAATGTGTTAACATCAATCTTTCATTGGCTCATCACATCATCTAAAAAGGGGACAGAGCTTTATCCATTCTTCTGTTGAAATAAATTCCATCTACCACTCTGTCACATGGTGAACATCCAATATGCAATGCCCACAGATTCTACATTGCCATGGCCCCAGTGATTTTCACAGAACTCATGTCATTCTGCAGAATATATTTAAGGCCATAGAATTCATTACTCTTGGTGATATTAATTTAAACATATAGGTTTTCCATAATGCTACGCTCCCTTCCCCTCCTTGTTTTATCCTGGCACCCTTCCTTTATACTTAGCATGTGATGTCACCAATGACACTACATTATATTTTAGCCAATGGCAGGACAGCATTCTGACACAGAAATTGATTATTCATGCCGCAGGAATGCACAAATGTTGCCACAGAAGCCTACAAGTCCTGCCAAGTGTTTCTTTATAGTAACAGGGGAGGATGTTACTTTAAAAAGTTTACTATGGCCAGCTCTGTGAGCCAAGTGAAGGGGTTCGCTTGGCACACTGGCAACCCGGGTTTGTGTCCCGAGCCCGGCTACCAGGAGTAAAGATGAGCAGGAAGGGGATCCAGAGCATCTATTGGATGCTTCCTTCCCTGAGGGGGTAGGTGGGTAGGGCCTTGGCACTTGAAGGCTGATTGGGATTCATGTTAGGGGGTGTGAAGACTCAACATGCTCCCACACATCCCCACCTCAGGTCACCGTCCCCATGAAGGCCCAATTAGGGTAGAGTGGGCAGGCCAGAAAAGTGGAAAAGGCCCCCTGAATGACCAGATGATGGCCACTGGTCCCCAGTGTGCCACAGTAGCCTGGGATAGCCCATGCTGACCCCTGCCAGCCCCCGGGTTAAGCAGTACTTCTCTCCCCACCCAACAAAAGATTTCACCTGGGACCAGCAGTAGCAGGGGCAGCAGATGGTGACTGGAGAGGAGGGTGGACATGGGTCCTAGGTGGCCCAAAGGTGTGGCTGGTTGGAGGGGAGGAGCAAAAAAAAAAAAGCTTACTGTGGATACTACTGTGTAACTTTGAGTGCGGGGAATTTGGCTTTGGTGTGTATCATATTAATGAACACATTAATTGTCCTAATTGTGCAATAGCTGTATACTGTCCCTGCTGTTTCATTCTGCCCAGGTCACTTATGGAAATGGGATGTTCCAATCGCATTGAGGTTTTCCTGGTTAAACATTGTTAAATGATGCTCCAGGCATGAGTTACTCATTATTTTCTTGAGCAGAATGACAGCACGTATTATGAATACCTAAATGGAGGTGCAAGAAATAATTAAAAAAAGTTTTGAAGGCAGTAAAGCAATGATACATAGCTCCATAGATGCTGTCAGCAGATAAGGACCATTAGGCCCATCTAGTCTGCCCGTTTAAGCTGCCTAACGAAGCATCCAGTGACCCTATCTGGTCATTGGCCTTTGCTTTTTCTTCCTATCTCTATTATTCTTTTGTTTCTCTCCCATGTATGTTTGATGCCCACCACTGTACGGGCTGCTACCACCCCCTGGGGCAGGCTAGTCCATGTATCCACCACCCTTTCCATAAAAAAGAACTTCCTGATGTTTCCCCTGATGCGGCCACCCCACAGTCTCATGTCATGTCCTCTTGTCCTGGCACTACTATTAATCGGGAATATGTTGTCTCCTTCCACCATGTTAATGCCCTTGAGGTACTTGAATGTTTCTATTATGTCACCTCTCTCTCTCTCCTTTGTTCTAGCATGTACAAACTGGGGTCTCTCACTCTCTCCTCGTAAGGCTTGTGATATAATCCCATCACCATTTTGGTCACCCTCCTCTGCACTGTCTCTATTTTGTCAATGTCCTTTTAAAGGTGTGGTCTCCAGAACTGCACATAATATTCAAGGTGAGGTCTCACCAGGGTCTTGTACAGTGGAACTATTACCTCCCTCCTTCGACTATTTATTTTATTTTTTATTTAGCTTTTGTTGACCGGGTAAGTGCTCTAGACAAATCCTGCCTATTTTCAGGCACGACCCGGGGGAGGGGGATACAGATGAATGCCAACTGACCTTGAACCAGATTAAGCTGTTGGTGGTATTTTTAGTGAATGAGGGAAATTTGGCCAGGACACCAGGGAAATTCCCCTACTCTTTTCGATAAGTGCCATGGGATCTTTAACATCCACCTGAACTACCACCAATCCAGGCAGATGGGACCTCGGTTTAACGTCTCATCCGAAAGACGGAAAGACGGACTAAAGATTCCCCTTCCAATATAGCCCAGTATCCCACTTGCCTTTCCCACCACCTTTGCCGTCTGCCTAGGGGCCTTCAAGTCATCTGTGATTATGACCCCCAAGTACCTCTCCCCCTTAGTTTCTGCCAGCTGCTCCCCCCCCCAACCTGTAGCTCACCCCAGGGTTCCTGCACTTCTTTGCATTAAACCTTAGCTGATAATCCCACAAAATTTGCTTAAACACCAATAAAGTTAATTGTGCAATATTTTAGCATCCAAGTGACTGGAATGGTGGTTCTTTTATAACAGTGTCTACAATAAATAACATGATGCCTGCTAGATTTCCCTAAAAATACAGATATTATGGAGATAATTAGCTGAGCACACTGGTTTTCTTCACATGTCCTAGGATCCGCTACATATATTTTTGCTTACATGTATTTTCATTGCTTTCTTTTCTATAGCCTTCATACTTATCTTTCTTTTGAATTTCTTTCTAGTGCCGCATACCTAGCAGAATAGGCTACAATACAATAACATGAATAGCAACTCTTTCAATAATGAGAACAATGACATAAGACATCAAGGGAAGAAAATGCTGTCCATGTGTTTCTATTACTTGCCTTAACACATTATAAATCAAAGTGTGTCTTAACCTAATTGAAGAAATTTGAAAACTGTCTAAAGAGATACCATTGACAGGATGAATGGTATCAACTGGAAAAGGACAATTAGCCACATGAGTAAGCAATAACACATGACAGGGAGTGAATTAAGCCACAGCAACGTATATTTCATCATGCCCGGGTGCACTGTGAGCCATGAGGTTGCAGGTCAAGTACCTTCAACCACCCAGGAACTGTGATGACTACAGCTAAATGTACACCCTGGAGTCTGCCATTACACTTATAAGATGGGTCTTTATTAAAGAAAATATGTGAACAGCAAAACTTGTGACTATGCATTAGGCAATATCACTGTGCTATCACGTGATGGGTGTCATCTAGTCCTAGCTCTCTATTTCATCTGCCCATTTTGGAAGAAAACGAGACAACCTCCTGTGATGAATACAATATCCCTATTGTTCCACACCACTCCCCTGGGCTCCAACATGTGGGGCTGGTGACAGTAGGACATGGGCTCCAGAGGAGCTCAACCAATTTTTGGGCAGAAAGGTCCCTTTAATAAGGGGAAACCTTGTGAGGCCTGAAGATAATGCTGTACCAATCACCATGCCAATTAATATGTCTCTTTTGCTATCTGAGGCATACCTGTCTGGAGGACAATGAGGAGGAACCCACCTTTTGTGTAGGGAGATAACATTCTGGTCGCTATGTACCAATTTTTTGATTGTTCTACAGAAATCAATTTTGGTGGCCAAGTTGGGGGGCAGTGGGGGAATCATGCACAGTATAACTCACACTCATTTTGTATAGAGGCAGTAATGGAGGCAGTGGGGCTGAACATGCCTTAAAGTCAGATGTGGTACACTGGGAGATGGACATCAAACGCACACAAAAGATACATGAGGCCATAGCCCAACCAATGGTCTAAAGAAAAGGAATGATGATCTTGCTGCAGGCTGCTAAAATATGTGATTTCTTTTTAGACTACCAAGAAAACTGTCAGAGTGATCAGACATTTGTTCATCCACAGGGCTTGTGAGAGAGCAGAAGCCTGAAGCTACAGCATACAACTGGGGATCAATGCTTATAGGAAGAAAGTTTAATGGTCTGCTAGAGGGAGCATGCTACGGGAAGACCTGGTGCCTTCAGTGAGGATGCTGGGTCTGCTCTGCTTCCCCCCCCCCCCCGATGTTATGATCATCCATCTCAGCAGGAAGGACCTGGACAACAGGTCATTGATCAATGTCTTTGAGTATTATGTGTGGCTGAAAGCTAAGCTCCCATGCATGATGCTGGCCTGGTCCAGGATCATAACCTGCCATAGCTGGGGAAGGGGGGAGTCTGAAGTCTGTCAGCAAGGACACAGGTGAATCTGAAGGCCTGCTGAGTCACCTCAATGCACGGGATGTAGTAGGCAGCACCAGCTAACTACCCGATCATGTCCAGGTTTATTCCAACCAGATGGGATCCACCTATCAAATGATCATGATATTTTTAATAGTGATATACAGGATGTAAATTAATCACTGTTAATTAGAACCCCTGGTGCATTGTTGAGAAAAGTGTAATGTTATTACACTTTCTGTGGCAGAGAATTCATTCTACTCCAGTGGAATGAACCAGGTTAGGGTCACTGACAAGGAGTGACTGAAACAACCATGGTGTAAGCAAGACCCAGTGTAGGTGTCCTTGGGTTGAGAATTTCCCTGAAAACAATACTGCTGACAGAATGGGGGGACACTGGGGACTGCATGGGGTGGATGAGGCCCAATGTGGGCATGCTTGCCTTGTTACAGCATAACAGTTCCTGAATACATAGAGGGAATCATTGCAGAGGCTATACGCAGCCCTGTGGGGTTTTCACATTCCTCCAGTAGCCATGTTTGCCTCTTGTATGGACTGAGTAAAATAAATCTGCCTGCTGTCCCAGGGGAGTTGTACATTCTCTCTCTCTCTCTCTCTCTTTCTCTCTCCCCCTCTCTCTCTCTCTCTCTCTCTCTCTCTCTCCCTTCTCTCCCTCTCTCTCTTCCTCTCTCCCTCTATCTCCCTCTCTCCCTCTCTCTCTCTCTCTTCTGCTAGCTCGAGACAGGTTACTAGAGAGCACTTGAAGTGTTAAGCCTCACCCTGAGAGATGTCCTCTAGTGGACCTTGTCTTGGAGATACGGTGTCTGGAGTTTATGCTCTGAGTTTCCTGATTCAGCCAGAAGCAGGAAACTCAGACATAAATACTCATGACCCAGCTCTTCCCCCTTTAAAAAGCAGCTGACGCCATTAAGAGAACTTTCACAAGACATAACATTTAAACCCGGTCCAGCTTTCACATTAGTTATGTGTTCCTCCTCCCCATTATTTATTACTGAGGTAATCTGCATGAAAACAGGATTGTTGCTCCTGAAGAATTTTTTTCTATTCCTGTTGCTTTCTCCTTACCTGAAGTCATAATGCACTGCTTGTGACATCGCAGTTACACCCATGGCAACAGATTGTGATGTCATAACAGAGGATTATGACATAAAGTAGGGAGTCAACTATAAAACCAGATGAACTCTGAGGGATAAAGATCACATATTCATGCAAATGTCCTTAGTAATAAATAATGAAGAGGAGAAATCTATAAAATATATATGGAATGCAAGCTGAATCATACCTAAATATTATGTTTTTCAAAGTTTTCTCTGAGGCATCAGCAGCTCTTTAAACTATATACAAAGGTAAGGCAAGCTGAGAGCTCAGTACCCTTGGGTGATCCAAGAAAACATAGAGTTCAGCCTCTCTGGCTGCGACCAAGCCAAGGAGGGGCTGCAAGCTCAGGTATGGTGTCAAGGTTACTTGGTCCGGGTAGCACTGGTCTCCTATGATGAGGTCTCTGGAGGCTCAGAACCAAGCAGAGGTTTTGAGTGTGGAAGAAGAACCAGTCAGTAGGAGGAGCAACTGATAGGAAGCCCTGCCTGGGGAGGAGAGGGAAGACACAGACCTGATGAGTACTTGGGAGTAGTGGTTGGCTACCCCTTAATGGAGGTCGCTGGGCTCTTTGTGGATCCATTCCCCATAAGCTGTACATGAGGGAGAGAGCAGATATGTAACTGCACCTTCAATGAAATGCTCTGTTGGAGAATAGAAATAGGTACCTAAATAATTTGTAGCTTCCTGGGAAATGGAAAATGTAATTGTAATGGTTGTCAGGATGAGGGGGACTGGTAAGAACTGGGGTTGCAGAATCAGCCCGAGAGAGGGACAGTCACTCTGGAAGCAGAGAGGTTGGGTGAGCTTATAAAATGCAGTGGAAATCTTGCTAGTTAAAGAGTCATCAGACAAACTCAAAGAGAAAACTTTACTAACCTAGGCAAATTTAGAGCGTGGACAACTCCAGGTAACCAAACAGAGGGAAAATGTTTAATGTGGAGAAAAAGCCTATTTGATTTAGCTTGTTGAAACCAGACTTAGAGGCAATTTACACAACTAACAAATTCAGATTATTTGTGTGAACTTTAAGTGGTATCCATTTGTGAGTTTTCCCAATACGTTACAGCCAACACACTACCCACTTACAGTATATATGTTGACTTTAGCAGTGGGCTAGAACTGCTCATACCATGTAGGGGTAAGCTGGGCATGGCTTTCTGCATTGGCTAATGAAGCAACAACAACAGCAGTAGGAAAGGGTGACCAAAGTCAGCAGAAATCAAAGCAGGGTCAGGAAGTCAAAATCCTGATGGATACATTAGAAATACACTGTAAGTGGGGAGATGCCTGCTTAGTCATGAGAAAGCCAGTATGAAAGAATGAAAGTCTGCACACTCACCAAATATGGCTTTGCAAAGGATTTTATTCACAGATTTGTTTTTTATTTACTCAGGATAGCCTGGCTGAGATGCAACATCTCATTTGCACTAAGGTCCAGCTTCTACCCATTTTGGCAGCTGGGTAGATAAGAGCACAGAGAGGTGAAGTGACTTGCCGAAGGTCACACTGAGCATTTGTTGCCAGTCGGGTTTGAACCAGAGATCTCTAGGTCCCCCAGCTATTGCTCTAAGCACTAGATCATACTGCCACTTACTTCTTTTTATTAACTGTTGTCATGTGGTAAATCACCCCCAAAAAACAGCTGACATTTTGCTGCACATTTCATCAGAGCAAGTGGTCCAACAAATCTTTTTTTACTGCAGTACAAAAAAAGGCATTTGAAACTTTCAAAAGTTTCTCAAGGTAATCCCTTTATGTCATATTCTCGCGTAGGAGTAAGTCTCTCAGTCATTTCTCATATTAATCTCACTTAACCTTCAGGCTTCTATCCTTTTGCACATGCTGAGGAAGCCGCACTCTGCTGAAAGCTAAACTGTGGGTATATAATATGAGCAACTGCTAAAACTTCAAATGCCTTTTTTGTTCTGCATAAGAAAAAAGATTTGTTGAAGTACTGGCTCTGAAGTGCACAGCAAAATGTTAGCTGTTGTTTCTGTGTCCTATCACATGCTATGTTAAGAATCTGAAAAAAATCTGATGAGAAATCATATGTTGTGATAGTAGTAAAAATTTTATTCTGAGATTTTCAGAAAAGGATAACCCAATTGAGCCACAGCTCATTTTCAATGGGGTCCCAGTATGTAAAACAAATAGTTACACACATTATATACATTAGTAATATATACAATATATACAGTTTTAAACAGATATCAGGTGTGACAAATAGCACCCAGCAAGCATAACATATTTTCAATTAGTTGCAACAAACATTAAGTGTTTCGGCACGTTTTACAAGCCGGGTTTTTATGAGGCTCCAAGACAGAGTTACTTTTGATATTCTCAGGTAGCTTGGCAATCTATTCCACAAGTTAGATGCCAAACAAGTAAAAGTTAAATTACCCTTTACAGTTCTCATAACAGGCACTTTAAATTTAATTAGATCAGCAGTGCATAAGCCTTTCCTCACGTTCCTAATTTCTACCATATCTGATAGATAAGTAGGCACCTTATTAAGGTAACACCTATAGATCAGATGTGTCATATTTGGTTAGTGTGTGGCCTTTCACTTTTTGCTTTAGTGTGAGCTCGTGAATGATCTTTGAAAGATGTGTGGGTGCTAAACTTAGAGGCCATGATTTTATGAATGATCCAATTGAGTATATATGCATGAATGCTGGTAAGAATGGACTTCTAGCCACTATCTTGATGTGGTACAAAGTATTATCACAATGTATCCTAAACATTGTAATTACAGTAAAAGCCTCTGTCAGATTGATAGTGTGTGTGTTTGATAAAACAAAATGCTGTAAATTTATTAGGATCATTGGCTTACTACATACTGGTGACTGAAATGATGATAGTGCAATGTTTTTGTGATGGGACAACACAACTTTTGGTCTGTGTTTACGGAGAGGGGCAACAGTTTCATCAACACTTGAATACAAGTTTAGAATTCCTGGCTACCCCACTGCATGCCAACATGAGCTGCAGTCCCACTGCTTTCTCTCTCTCTTTTCTCTCTTGTGCGGAAACTGCTGTCTGACTTCATCTTTTAACTTTAAATGTTAACATGCTAATATGAGCTGAGATCCCACCACTTTCTCTGTTTCTTATGTGGAAACCACTCTCTGGCTTCATCTTTTGTATAGGGCAATACTGATTATTGCCGGACCTACCCGTGATTTTGCACATACATTACAAGAATTATGGTATTACTGACATCCTGACATCAAGACTAGCTCCACTAACATCAGGCATCAGCAGTACAAAGATACACTTTTACTTACAATGTCGCATGGCACCAAGGTAAACTATTGTTTTACTGTTTATACAATTTAACTGTTGCTTATTGAATACATGCCATGCTTTCCATGTGGACGCTCTGCCCCCCACACACCCCCAGCAAAATTATTAGTTGCACCTAACTGTACTCTGATCACCCAGGGGTGTGGGGGGTAGAGCACCCCCACAGAAAGCATGACACATATTCAATAAGCAACAGTTAAATTGTATAAATAGTAAATAATATTTTACCTTGGCACCATCATGCTTTCCGTGGGGGTCCTCCACCCCCCACAAACCAACAAGGAAATTTATTGGTTGTATCTAGCTGTACTCTGAGCACCCAGGGGGTGTGGGTGGTGGAGCGCCCCCACTGAGAGCATGCATTTCTAGGCTTGTGCTTACCTTTTCAAGAAACGTAATGTTTTAAATATTGTTAAAGTATAGAAATTCTCTTTGTTGCTTATTGAATACATGTTGTGCTTTCCATGGGGATGCTCTGCGCCCCACACCCCCCGGGAAAAATTATTAGCTGTACCTAGGTGTTCTTGGAGCACCCAGGGAGGGTGGGGACGGAGTGCCCCCAACTGAGAGCATGCATTTCTAGGCTGTTCATGTTCCTTCAGGCTTTGAATACGGGCATGGTAACTATTGATGTGTTTTTCAGAATGGCACTCTCAAAGTCCCATAGTTCATTGAATAGACCAGGCAGTCTGGCAATAATCCGTATGGCCTTATATAGTGTGCTCTGGTCCATAGGAGGCTCACAGGTGACAATTGGGGAGTGCACCAATTAGGAGAAGAACACACCTCTCCTGTTTTTAATGCAATGTTAAATGTTTAGCAAGCTCAGCCCTGGCTAATTCACTGAGATTTATTCACTTTTCTTAAATTTTGTTGGGATGCTACTGGTTTGTGGCCAAAATCAAAATCGAACATTTACAATAACACTGCTGCCCCACCCTGAAAAAAAAGTCTGCTTTAAAGCCTGTAAATCATTTAAGTTAGTTTCATTTTCTTATTTTCTGGGTTCATTCCATCATTTTATCATAGGGTTCTTAGTCTTATCATTCAGACAAATCATGATTAGCCTGATGACCGATGACAAGGAGACCCCCCTCATAGGGCAGGTACTTACACTTTAAATGTTAGCATGACAATAGGAGCAGAGGTTATATTTCGTACTCTTTATAGTACTCCACAGTCAACATCAGTGGGTATTCCTCGTCCATCCTATAGGTTGATGCACGATCCAATCAAATCAAAGGTGGGCGAGGACATCCCTCTACCCTCATCAGAATATCTCCAGTTCAATTCATACATCAAGATAGGTTGGTCACATCCTCACTGTTTCCCAACAACAACTGTACAGGTACTGTAAAAAATTGCTTTCATTTTACTTTTAATATCTCTAACAAGCAGCCTGGCAGATAGCAAGATCAGCTACTAACAGCACGCAGTTTTATCTCAACGTCTATTTCTTTTGTCGGGCATTTCCGTCTAAAGCAGGGTCGGAGTAAGGCAAGAAAAGCAATATTATCTAAATTTCCAGGAGATCAGGACCCCCTACTGTAGCGGGTCCAGATCACTCGACAACTACACAGCAATCGCGGCTAGGGTCCCTCCCGTAGTGACCCCAGTCTAAATTCCATCAGCTGCTATCTTAATCCTGTGCGACTGCTAACCCCCCAAGTAGTAGCAAGCAATTAGCCTCCTGCACAACAACAGCAGCAGTCTCTCTGGACAGGAATCTTGACGTCCAGCCTACTGCACAACAACAGCAGTCTCTCTGGGCAGAAATCCCCTCCAGTAGCAATTCCTGCCCAGGGCAGTGGTACACAGCATCTCAAGGTACCTCCAGTAGCAGACTCCAAACCACTAGCCTTTTCTCCCACTGGGCTCCACAGAAGGCTCACATCTCCCACTCCACTCACAGTGCAGTGAGCTTGTGGAGCCCTGATCAGGCAAGCAGACAAGAAATCAATAACTTCCAATGCTCACTCACATACCTGAGGAGGTGCAGGACCATTCATCTCCTTCTCTCCAAATTTGGGCTTTTCTCACAGGCCCTCCATTGTCCAAGCAGTCTGCTCCCTCACTGTATGTTGGGCATTGTCCACAGGCCCTCAATTTGTTTTATAGTCATGCAAACTCCTTTGTTCTCGGGGGACCATAAAACAATTCCCTTCCTCTTGAGACAGCATTCAGTCACGCGTCCCTCGATCTGCAATTTGGGCAAGACAAGATCCCATGATGCTCTGCGATCCTTCACAGCCCCACAGATCTCACTACAAATCTCATGGGACTATGCTGGTCATCTTCTTGCATACAGCTCTCCCAAACTACGGGAGCTATCACGAGATCTCACGGCCGCCATCTTGCCTGGGTCTTCTACTCACTACTTGCCTGATACAACTCTCCTTTTGTCCCCAAACAAAAACAGCAGCAACGTCACCCCAGGCAGCTGTAATTTAATTATGTGGCCTGCTGCGTTAGGAGGCCCCTTCCTAATGCAATTTTTTCTTGATTCCTCCAGATATCACCACATCATGAGGAAATGCAGGGAGTGCGGAGTGTCATTCACACCCATAGAGGAAGATGACCAAACATGTGCGGTGTGTATCCTTAGTGTGCACAGGGGTGCAGCACAGACGGAAGATGAGGACTCCATCATGGAATCCCACCCCCCACCCACCGCTCCTATTGCATTGGATGTCAACCAGGCTCAGTTGCTATTCCAGCTGCTGGAATGCATGAAAGCGGGCGACCCCATTGCCACAGCACCACAGAAACCCACCGATCAGGGACCCACAAAGAAATGCCCCAGGCTGGATACGGACAGCATCACATCCGACGACTCAACCGAACCCGATGAGGGCACCTCGGACAAGTCAATCCAAATATGCCATGGGGAGAACATTGACGACCTAATCACAATGGTACGGGCGGCACTCAGAATATCACAGCAGCCCACACAACTCTCCACACCAGAGGACCCCCTACTCTCTGTGGGTGAGCCAGATAAAAAAATCCACTTCCCCTCCTGTCAGGCTCTCGACACACTTCTTGCCAAGGAATACAACCTGCACCTGATCTGACCAGAATGTCTGAAAAGAGCATGGTAAACAGGTGGTACCCCATTAGTCAAGAAAAAAGCAACCACTGGGGTAAACCTCCTAAAGTGGACCAACCAGTCTTGCAGCTGTCCAAATACACTACCATCTCAATTGAAAGTACAGCAGCGCTCAAAGACCAGATGGATAAGAAGGTAGAGGAACTCCTCTGGAAAATTCACGAAGCAGCTGGCATGGCGCGCTTGGTAGACACCACTGTGTGGTTCACCTGCAGGGCTCTCCATAGATGGCTAGACATTCTCACTGAGAATGTCCCAGAGGATTCCCCCCAAGCAGATGCAGTGGAGTGTGCCATTCAGGCAGTGAAATACATCATGGATGCATCTTCCAATATCTTCAGGTTTGGCGCTCGAACCACTGTGCTGGCCAATAGAGCCAGAAGAGCTCTGAGGCTAAAACTATGGCAGGCGGACAATGAATCCAAAACCACCCTTCTTAAAGTACCTTTCAAAGAGGGTACCCTTTTCAGAGAAGGCCTAACCCCATACCTCAAACAAAGGGGGGGGGACACAGACACAAGGAGACAAGGATGTCTATCTCCCAACAGACAGAATTTTTCATCCCAAAAGCAAGTTTTTCAAGCACAAACCCCAAACATACCATTCCCAGACCACAAAGCAGTGGCCCCAAAGACCACGCTTCCAGCACAAGGCATACAACAACAAGCCAAGAGGCAATACAGGGGGCCAGTACTCCAATGGAGGGGGAAAACCCAATTTCAAGTTACAGGGTAACAAAAAATGAAGGTGAACGGGCCCTTGCCAACTTACCACTGGCAGGGAGGCTGAGGTGGGCCCACACAACATCTGAAAAATGAGTGCTGGAACTGGTTACCAAGGGCTATGCGATCGAGTACAACAGCAAACCGATAAGACACAGACCATATCTATCACCTACACCAAGGGACCCACTCAAGGTGCAAATGATACACAATGCAATACAGGACTTACTCAGCGATGGGGCTATCACGCAAGTCCCCACAGAGGAACAGGACACAGGGGTCTACTCCTTGTTCTTTGTTGTCCCAAAGTAGATGGGTGGGATGCGACCCATACTAGACCTCAGGTATCTCAACCAGAAAGTTACTTACAAGAAGTTCAAAATGGAGACCCCCCGATCCACTCTGGCATCCATTCAACCGGGGGACTACCTGACCTCAATAGTTCTCAAGGACGCCTACCTCCACATCCCCATCCAAGCCTCACACCACTGTTACCTTCGATTCAACTTCCAAGGGCAACATTTCCAATACACATGCCTGCCTTTCAGCCAGGCATCTGCACCATGGGTCTTCACCAAGACCCTGGTAGTCCTCGCAGCACATCTCAGAAAACAAGGGGTCCACGTAATACCATACCTGGATGACTGGCTGATAAGGGCAAGAACAGAGGAGCAGGCCCTACGAAGCACATAGCTTGCAATCAATTGCCTGCAACAACATGGATGGATAATAAACAGGGACAAGAGCCAGCTGATTCCTGCCCAGTCCATTACTCATTTGGGCGCAGTAATACATACAAAGAACAACAAGGTAACCCCAACACCCGAGAAAGTTCAGAACATCTAAACTCTGATGTCGGGCCTAATCAGCAGGCCAAACAGGACTGTATGGGATTACCTCCAGGTACTGGGAGTCATGGCAGCACTCATCGACATGGTTCCATGGTCCAGGGTACACATGCGAACACTTCAAAGGTTTCTAATAGACTCATGGGACCAGACAACTCAAAACTTCAAATTCAGAGTCACACCCCAACCCCAGCTGTTAGCCGGACTATGTTGGTGGACTCTGAAACCACACTTACTGCGGGGCACAACACTGACACAAGTAGCACCGGAGGTAATCACCACAGATGCCAGTCTGTCGGGTTGTCGGGCAACATACAATAATCATGTAACCCAAGGACTGTAGACTCAGCAGGAGTCCTCTCTACCCATCAATATATTAGAAATATATTAAAAATAAGAGCTGTTCACCTGGCACTACTTTTCTTTGCACCCCTACTCACCAGCAGGCTAGTCCTAGTCCGGTGCAACAACCAAGTGACAGTAGCATACATAAACAAACAAGGGACACGGAGCAAAGTGATGATAAAGGAGTCACTGCAGCTATTCCACTTGGCAGAACAGAACTTACAGTCAGTAACCTCAATTTACCTAGCAGGAGAGGCTAACACAGAGGTGGACTGGCTAAACAGGGTCCCCGTCAGCCAATCAGAATGGAAACTCCACAGGTCCATCTTTCAGAGACTACTGTCCAGATGGGGACCCTTGCAAGTTGACCTAATGGCATCATGGACAAACACGCAACTACCCAGCTACCACTCCAGATTCTCAGATCCCCAAGCTCAGGAGATCGATATGCTGTCAGCCCCTTGGGACTTCTCACGAGCCTACATATTCCCACTGCTGCCAATGATACCCAAAGTACTCCACAAGATTCGGCTCACGGGAGCGTCAGTGGTCCTGGTGGCCCCCAATTGGCCGAGACGGCCATGGTACTCACTCATCCAAGACATGTCAGCGAGCCCTCTGATGATCCTACCACCTTGGCCCAACCTTCTGTTACAGGACCAATTCTCTATCCAAATCCAGCCAGTCTGAATCTGACAGCATGGCTATGGAAAGGGAAAGACTGTTAAACCAAGGCTACCATACCAGGGTCGTGAATCATCTGCTACAATCCAGGAGACAGTCCACAAATAAGACTTACCTCAGACAATGGCAAATCTTCCATAAATGATGCAGGGAAATGGGTATCTCACCTTCAGTGGCAGGGTCACCACAAATTTTAGACTTCCTCAATGAAGGGGTGAATAAGGGTCTAAGTCCAGCCACACTCAAAGTGCAGGCATCAGCTATTTCCTCCATTAGGGGCCCACTACCGGGGATAGGTCACGTTGGTTCTCACCCCGACACAATCTGACTACTTAGGGCAGTCACATTAACAGCACCAGGGGTGAGGAAAAGATGCCCACCATGGCAACTTAACCCAGTACTAGATGCACTACAGTTACCCGCCCTCCAGCAAGACTCTCTACACTGGTGCACTATTAAGACAGCTTTCCTTGTGGCAATTTGTTCTGCCAGGAGAATAGGAGAGCTTCAGACTCTCTCATGCAGAAAACCTTTTATCACATTTCATAGCGATAGGGTCATCCTGAGAACAGTACCATCCTTTCTGCCAAAGGTGGCATCACAGTACCACAAGGACAAGGATGTCCTTTTGCCCTACCTATCTCCGAGTAACCCCCAAGACACATCGACCCACAACCCCTTAGATGTGGGCCGCCAGTTGGAAAAGTACCTCAGTGTCACTAGGGAAATTCGGAAGTCAGACAGGTTATTCATCCTAACCAAAGGGTACAAAGTAGGGCAGGCAGCCTCCAAAGACACCATAGCCAGATGGATCAAGCAGACCATTTACGAGGCCTATAGAGCAGTGGGGCAGATGCCACCAGAAGGCCTCAAAGCACACTCTACCAGGGCAGTAGCAACATCCTGGGCAGAAAGGGGAAATGTGTCTACTCAAGACATTTGTTCAGCGACTACCTGGTCATCAATACACACCTTCACTAAACATTACAGGTTAGACATAACATCTGCCATCTGCCGGAAGGACTACTTTTGCCAAGTCAGTTCTGGAGGCAGGGGACATACAGGATTAGACCGGAAATAATCTGCCTGCTCCTTACCCACCCAAGAGTACTCACTCCAATAGTACACTGCTACTAAGGTCCCACTGGTGTTGACTGCAGAGTACTATAAAGGGTACAAAATATAATAGGATTTACTCACCTGGTAAAGGTGATTATCTGAGTACCCTTTATAGTATTCCGCAGGCCCACCTGGATGGCAGATTACCCTCAGGCCAGGTCAGCAGAAAGAGCTAACCCCCATAGGGGGAAAGGTGAAACTAAGGCCAGAGTCACTAATGATTTTATGCAAGATACAATGACACAGAATGTAACAGTATATGTCAAACTGTATATATATTTCTATACATGAGGAATTTACTACAATAAAGGTGATGGGTGAAACACAACTCCTGACTAAGCGTACCATAACTTAATATAGTATAAATAATGGCTCCCATGCAATAATCTCAGGGCCCAGCCCTCTAGGAGACTTATTTTCCCGTTGGGCCTACCTTGGACTGGGCGTATTTCTGGCTTGTATTTTTCTCTCTTTTTCTCTCTCACTATATAGCTATGGAAGACTCACACTGGAGATATTCTGATGAGGGTAGAGGGATGTTCTAGCCCACCTTTGATTTGATTGGATCATGCATCAACCTATAGGATGGACGAGGAATACCCACTGTTGGTGACTGTGGAGTATTATAAAGGGTACTCAGATAATCACCTTTACCAGGTGAGTAAATCCCATTCCAGTGCTTTCTTTCTCTGTTCTGTGGAAACCACTCTCTGGCTGCATCGTTTAAATAGTGTGTTCTGGCCTATAAGAGACTCACTGGTGACCAGTGGGAAGCTTACTAATTAGGAGAAAGCCACACCTCTCCTGTTCTTTAAAGCATTATTAAGGGTTTAGAAAGCTCAGCCCTGGCTAATTCACTGAAATTTAATCACGCTTCATATACATTTTTCTTACATTTTGTAAGGGTGCTACTAGTGTGTGGTCAAAATCACAATCAAAGAGTTATAGTATATCAGAAACACCCTCCCCCCACCCTCGAAAACAAAAGTTGCTGCTTTAAGGTCTGTTGGCACACTGGGAGGTGGAAAGGATCCGCTGCCCACTTCCTTGGGCCAACTCACGATCCCTTTCCTCCCAAGGGTGACAGAAATAAACATATCACTATTGACTTCAAGTGACTCATGTTCTGCCAAGGTAAGTCTATATGGGTTTCAAAATGCCCATTTTTTTTTTTCGCCACAATATCTTAGAACATTTCTATAACAACATTTGAGCATATCTCCAGCACAGCTAAATGGTCCAAAGAAAGTTAGACTAGCCATATAGCATAGCACTGTGCATGACAAGGGAAGCTAACCCAGCCTACAAGGCCCTTGATGATGTTTCAGCCCTGCATAATGAACTTATGAAGACAGCCATTTTGGATTATTTGCCATAGAAGTTTTCATTTATTTTATTCTTTTACAGTACAGTTAGAAGTTGTAAAGGTATCTAGGCTGCCCACCTCCTTATAAATGGATACATAAAAGTCTTTGTCTTGAGGCTCCCCTGCTGACTGATCAAAATGTAACCAAGAAATGATGGTGCTCACTTCATTATGTCTTCAGTTTTTAAACCCTTTTTATTTTCACCTGGCACCAATGTATGAGATGGAGTGATATTTCATGGCCTAACTTGCCATTTCCTCCTGTACCAACTCTGTTTTCACACTAGTTTCTTCAAACCAATGCAACTTAAACGCAGAAGTTCTCTTTCCACATCTAGTGGTTTCTATATATAAGTTTTCTTTTAAGTTTTTAGGGTCTGTTTGCAGGGTCTCTTATGGATCTAAGAGTGTCGCTTCTCGCATCCTTAGGATAACAGATCTGATCACCTTTTGCTCACAGCCCTCTCTTCTAAGAACCCACAAGGCAACACAGTTATATGCATAAAAGGCCCTCGATCCAGACCCATAAACTTTTTTAAGATCAGTAATAGACTACACAAGAAAAAGGAAAGGCAAAAAGCTTGTAATCTGTTGCAATGTAACTTTAGACAGAGCTTTTTAGAGTTGCAGTGGGTAACGCCCTGCAGACCTCTTGCTTTCAAAAAATGAATCTGCATTCCTTGCATTCTTTGCAACTGAACAACATGTTGGCATTGCATCACATTCACCTCCACATCCGAGGAGCACTCCGCTCACACTGCACTATTTTTCACTTGAAAAAAACATTGGGGCATCCTGATCGCAACACTGGGGCACTGGGCACCAGCAGTGTCACTCTTGTGTTTTTGGGGGTGGTGTGGGGTGGTGGGTGCTGGATACAAGCTAATAGTCACGCATGTGCAGTACAGTGTGGCAGCCATCTTGTACACGGTGGAGTGTGCCATGTTCTGCCATGACAGACATTTGTTTTTACTTTAAACTTAGAGTTATCACCACCACCTCACCCTCCCTCTCAGCACACACCACCCCACCACCATAAGAGTGACACTGGGGGTACTCATTCCCCCAGTGTCACAATGTGGAATCCTCAGTTATTTTTTTTGTTTAAAGTGACCCCCTCAATACCGCATATGTGAGAGTATTTCTTCTTTTTATTAAAAAAATTATATTGCTATCCCCCCACCTGACCCTCACTCTCAGCACCCCCCAGAAACATAGAGTGACACTGGGAGGCCCAGTCCCCCAGTGTTCCAATGAGGAATACTCCATGCATTGTTGCTGTTTTTCAAACCCTGCAAAAGAAAACTGTCCATCGATGTCTTTTGCAGCTGTAAATGCCCCTCAAATGACCCTCCAACTCAGCACCAACCCCCCACCCCCAAGCCCTTACTTATCCATTGTGGGACCAATTCCGTAATCCTCTCTGGACTGCAGCCACGTCTTCACTCTTCAAAGCCAGATCGTGAACTGAAGAAACAGGTATGCAGTTTTAATGTATTTCAATGGGCTGTGAATTTAATGGCATAACTTGGGCATTTTTGCATATTTTGGGCCCAGATTTTCCAGATGCCTTCTTTAGGACCCTACCTCATGAACAATTGCACTGTCATTAATTAGATCTGTACTGAAAGGTAATTTTCCAGTCCCTGTGCAAAATCACCTTTAGGGCAGGAGTTGAAAATTTTCTATGCCCTTGTTCATGAGGTGAGGTCATGAGAAGGCTATGTTGAAATTTTGGTGTAAAAGTATTAAAAAAACAACAAAGTTATGAGCAAGTGGTGCAACAAGGGGAGGGCTAAGAGGGCTATAATCCCCCCCAAAGCAACCCCCCCTTACGGCAGGACCAACCGCACCGCGCATGTGCGAGTGCCATTTTAATTTTTTAACTTCCTGATGCTGATGCAGTGCAGAGAAGTGGTGGCCAATTGCCATATAAGGTCACTGATGAGTTAATCAGACTCAGGTGATGTGGCTGGTGGCTGCGCAGTGATGCAGTCATCACGGGGACACGGATCTGCTGGTCAGATGATCTCTATAGCCAGTGGTGTGAGTATGTGATCAGATCCAGCCTCCTGACCTGACTGACAGCTGGTCTGACCCATTGCAATCACATTGTTGCCGTAGCAACCACAAATCAGCCAATGGTGGCTCTGGCTCTTTCCTCTGTTCCCTCCTTTCAATGCTCAGAGACTGAGTATGTCTCAGTCGGCAGCAGGCAGATGCAATAGTTAGCAAGAGGGAGCAGTGAGTGGAGTTGTTGAACTGAACCTGAAAAAAATTATAACTCTATCTGTGTAGCGTTCGTCATTTTGCGAACGGGAGGGTCAGAGGGATTTCATAGATTTTTCAGAGGAGAGGCAGTTTTCAAAAAAAATGGAGATCATGTGAAAAAGCTAATTTAAAAGCAGCAAGAGCTAGTCGAAATTTTCTTTCTTTTAGAGAGTGTGCACGTGCAGACATCGAATAAAAAAAAAGTCAGACAGTTAGTGAGACTGGATTCTTCAGTCAGGCAGCAGAGGACAAGTCTCTGACTTTGAGAGAGACCACACCAGACAAGAAAGAGAGGCAGAGGAAGGGGAATACCAGTAGTCAGCAGCTTATTAGAGACAACTACTGCTATTATTTTTACAATATCATCAATATTCTCTCCTCTCCAGTGTCTGTAGTCTTTATCTGTCTAAAAAAAAACAACGCCCACCTTGTGAATAAGTGAGAGAGGAGTGGACACAGAAGAATCTGTGTATGCTTGCTTGGTTTTGGTTGCTTGCTATTGCTACAGTCACCAGCTTATTAAGCTACTGCTATTATTTTTACTCTCTCCAGTCTTTATCTGTCCAAAAAATAAAATCTGAATACAATCAAGTGAGAGGAGTTGACACAGACAGAATACTATTAGTAGCTGCTTGGTTTGGTTGGCTGCACAGTCAGCAGTTTATAACTACTGCTATTATTTTTACTTTCCACTCTCAGTCCCCAGTCTTTATCTGTCCAAAAAATAAAACAAGTAAAGTGAGAGAGCATGAGGAGACCAGACAACAGAGATGTTTAGTGTCAGATTCAGGGAGAGGAGGAGAGCTGACTGACTGTGGAAGGGACGGAGTGATCACTGATAAATGACTTGCCTTTGCTTGCACATTATTATGGCTGTGGGCGGAGTCTACAGACAACTTGCTGTCTGTAGGTGGAAAAATGGAGGAAGGTGGAACACATTTTTGGGCATTTCAATGTATCCTTCCACAACTATAAATCACTATGCCAAATGAAATAAAATATATAAAACTCCCTTCTTTCTGTTTAGAATGTTGGCGACAGCACTAAAGCTGCTTATCAGATGGTCATTAGGAAACTGAAACAGCTTGTTAAATATTGGTTACCTATTAAACTAGAGATTTGTTTACCCCTTCAAAATGCAACAACTTGCACATTTAAATACTTAGCATTTAAACATTTTATTGCTATTAGTTTCAGTTGGGCAAGTATTATCTTACAAGAAAGATTCATACCTCATAAATCTCACACTTTCCCAGAAACAAATGTACAAAGATTTACACTGTTTTTTAACCTCTTATGACACTATCTGATAAGAATTGTCTTTGACATATGCCAGGTTTTCTATGAACTATCCGAGCTACAGTAATTATATATAGCAATCAGCAGGCATTTGCGATACTTTTTTGGGGAAAAAAATATATTGAGCTACAGCAAACTCACACACACACACACACACACACACACACCATCCTAATGGCCACAACATTGAAAATAAATACTGCAATCTAATATATTATAAAACAATAAACTGTTTATGTCAGTGAAGACAGTGAAGTTCCTTTAAAGAGCTAGTATTAGATTTTAAAAGCAGCCAACCATTACCTTTTATATCTGAGGTGCATTTTCTTTTCCCTTTGTTTAATTAGAAGATTGTTTACCTGATGTTAGTAGGTGTGATGTGTGGAACAGCTGTTAGCCTGGCAGCTGACATATCTTAATCTATTGCCCCACACTATATCATCAGCATTGTGACCTCAATGACTGTGACATCACTGCTGCTTAGGAACAGCAAGTGAGTGACTGCCAGGTTGTTCACCTGTGATGTCACAGTCAGTGAGATCACAATGCTGATGTTTTAGTGTGGGCCAGTAGAGAAAGCTATATCAGCTGCCAGGCTAAGAGCTGTTCCACACACCCAGCACAATATTATCACATAGAATACTTTCTGATGAGCAAAAGGAAAAAGAAAAACACTTCAAAAATAAAAAAATTACAACTAACTACTACTTAAAATTTGTATTATTTTCCTGTCTGCCTGTTTTGGCTCCACTAGCTCTTTAAATATTTCTTATCCTATATTTTGTATCCTGGATAACGTTGGGGAGATGCTATATCTCATTGCCATTGTGATCTTCATTTTACACATTTTTGCACTGTATTTACTCAGGATGTCCCAGATTAAATGCAATATCTTGTTTTCAGTGGGGTCATGATTTTACCATTTTTATAATGTATTTATTCAGGGTAGCCTATTCCAGATGTAAAATATTGTTTTCAGTGTGTTCTGATTTTACGCAGTGCAGCATAATATTGTGTAGATGTAGAGACCCACTGAAAATAAGATGCCATGTCTTCTGTGAACTGTCCAGGCTAAACATATAGCAGTCAGCAGGCATATTCTAGGAAAATATATTGTAAAAATGTGTAAAAGGAAGACCTCATTGAAACTGCCTCTCAGCAGATCTGCATTGTGCAAATTCATTAGAAATAATGAGCAAAAGCATCTCAAAAGATCTCCACAGCCATATCGGCTCTGACCAGAGTTTGTTACTAGTAGGAGCAGCAGTAGTAAGATGATAACAAACCCTCAGAATCAGTATATACTTACCTGTTGTGTTTTGAAAAGCTGGTAAACTTGACTCTGCAGTGCATGTGTTTGTGTAGCTTGTTGGGGTGATCAGATCAGACATGCTCAGTAAAAATAAATGCTACTGATCTGTTAGTCACAGGCTGCACACCCCACAGCATCATTTGTGTTGTCTTTACAATACACTCACGGCCAGATGTACTAAAAAAAAAAATCAAACGAAAAGAAAAAGAGTAGAGAGTCAGGCAGGGAACTAGGTAAAGACCGGAGGTGATAGCTGAGCTTGCACTGAGAGAGCTGTGACCTGGAAAAAAATTATTATTAAGATCTTGTAGTTCCTATTGTCATCACCGTTATCAACCCCACCTCATGGCATTCTTGTCTTGTCTCTTGAACTAGAAAACAAAACCAGGAGCGAGAGAGAGAGAGAAAGAGGCAGGCAGGTACAGACCTGCTGAGCTTGCACTGAGAGAGCTGTGACCTGCAAAAAAAATTATTATTAAGATCTTGTAGTTCCTACTGTCATCACTGTTATCTACCCCCACCTGACAGCACTCTTGTCTTATCATCTGAACTAGAAAACAAAACCAGGAAAGAGGGGGGGAGAGGCAGGTAGAGACCTGCTGGACTTGCACTGAGAGAGCAGTGACTTGCAAAAGAATTATTATTAAGATCTTGTAGTTCCCACTGTCATTACTGTTATCAACCCAACCTAACGGCACTCTTGTCTTGTCATTTGAACCAGAAAAGAAAACCAGGAGAGAGAGAGAGGCAGGTAGAGACCTGCTGGACTTGCATTAAGCAGTGACCTGCAAAAAATTATTTAGGTCTTGTATACCATTGTTACAGGGATGCTGTAACAGTGAATCTCCAACAGTGACTCCCCGACAGGGACCACAATTGCAGTGAGCTGTATTCATTGCCAACAACATGTTGCTGTGACTGGTGTATGGGCAGCAGGACTGGCTGTTTCTCCAGTGTCTGTGCAACATGGAGTTAGTTATAATTAGTAGGGGGGTGCATGGGGGGATGCAAGGGGGCAGCTCCTCCACATTGACACAGGGTCAATGTCAGTCTGTTTCCCAGTCAGTGTCGGGATGTGGCACTGTCAGGACTGTCGGTGGCATTGTGTCACTGTAAAGGCTGTCGGAGAACTTTCTGTCACCGCATCTTGGTGGAACCAACACCAATATGTGCCATATGTAGTATTCAGCCTGCATCTAGCCATACCAATACTTTACCTTAGAGCAAGGCATTTTGTAGCTTATTTTAAAGCTAAATAACTCACCTGTGAGCTATCTTCCATGGTGAAACAGAGCTCAGAAGAGATGAGTTGTTTTGCTTCTAAATAACCTAAAAAATACACCACAGAGCATCTAGCACCCCAGGGCTTCAGGAAGCCTATTGGCCACCAGACACCTGTTCTAGAAACAAACAGGCACGGCACAGCAGCAAGTATCCAGCTCAGGACAGCTGGTGACAGTCTTCATCAGACATGTTAAGTACATTATCAGCATCTTGCTAGCCTCAGGTACAGAATACAATATGTGCCATGTGTAGTATTCAGCCTGCAGCCAGCCAGATAATAATCTTCCATAGAGCAATGCATTTTGTAGCTTGTTTTAAAGCTAAACAACTTACAGTACCTGTGAGCTATCCGCTATGGTGGAACAGAGCTCAGAAGAAATGAGTTACTCAGTTTCAAAATAATCTACAAAATGCACCACAAAGCATCCAGCACCCCAGAACTTCAGGGGGCCTAACGGCCACCAGACCCCTGGTCTAAAATCAAACAGGCACAGCAGCAAGTATCCAGCTAAAGAACTGGTGACTGTATTCATCAGTGAAAGGTATAGCACATTATCAGCATCTTGCTAGCCTCAGGTACTGAATACACATACGTAGTTTTCAACCTGCAGCCAGTTAGTTAATGATTACAATTCTCTTTTCAACAAGCCATTTTGTAGATTACTTTGAAGCTAAATAACTTGTCTCTGAGCTCTTCTCCCTAAGGTGGAGGAGAGCTCAGAGAATAGTTATTTAGCTTCAAAACAGGCTTTAAAATGCACCTTAGAGCATCTAGTATGCCATAGCTTTTGGGGGCCTGGCGACCCCCAGCTTTTATGAAGAAGATTCCTACCTCACAAAATGTCTAGCCCCTCCCAAAATTTCATGCTGGTTGCACCCCTGTTATGAGCCTCCAATGAATTTTGTGAACACAGGTTTGTAACTTTGGTAATTTACAATATGTTCCCCCAAATTCACAACATGGCCATATCTTTACAGCACCTTGTAAGTGTGACAATTATAGTTTTTCAAATCCTGGCCAAAATGTTTTTTTACATCCCGAAAGGTGATTTTGCAGTCCCTGTGCGAAATCACCTTTTGGGAAGTAGTTGAAAATGTTCTCTGCCCTTGTTCATTAGGTGGGGTCATAAGAAGGCTATGTTGAAACTTTGGTGTAAAAATATTGAAAAATAATAAAGTTATAAGCCTACATTGAATTTTGTGAATGCAGGCTCATAACTTACGTAATTTTAAATATTTTACCCCAGTTTTACAACATAGCCATATCCTTTACAGCACCTCATGAATGTGACAGCTGTTCTTTTTCAAATCCTAGCCAAAATATTTCCTCTCCCGGTCGCACGCCTGCAATACTAACTGCCTATGGTGCCCTCTATCTCTTATTGTTACTGCAGCCAGCTGCCTTCTCAAGCTGCTCGTTATATGAATATTATCTCAAAGTATATTATAACTGAGTATCTTTATTTTTTCTTTTAGTTGTTTTGGTTGTTTATTGTGCATTATTTTACTACCTCTGTATGTATGTTGACCCTCATCCTTTGACGTGGAACCTTTGTAAACGAGCAGTTTCTCCTCAAAGGTATTTGTAATCCGAGAATTTAATAAATAAAAAAAAATAAATAAAAAATGTTTTTTTCACATCCCAAAAGGTGATTTCACGGTTCCTGCATAAAATCACCTTTTGGACAGGAGTGGAAAATGTTCTGTGACCTTATTCATGAGGTGGGGTCATAAGAAGGCTATGTTTTAAATTTGGTGTAAAAATATTTAAAAAAACATTGTGAGGCTATGTTAAACTTTGCAAAAGCAGACTCATAACATTGGTAATATTCAATAATTTTACCCCAACTTTTCAACATACCCATTTCTTTACAGCACCTCATGAATGTGACAGCTGTCATTTTTCAGCGCCTACCAAAAATGTGTTACTGCATCCTGAAACTTGATTTTGCAGTCCCTTCGCAAAATCACCTTTAGACCAGGAGTTGAATATTTTGTCTGCCCTTCTTCAATAGGCAGGGTCATAACTAGGCTATGTTAAAAATTTGGTGTACAAATGTTAAAAAACAAATTTTCAGTATTTTTACTGGAAATTCCTTAGCTGTAGTCCTATTGGCTCTGGCCAGAGTTTGTTTTGTAAACTGCCAATCAGAGTGAGAGCACTGCTCCACTCTAGCAACCTTTGCCTGGTAACAGTTCAGTTGACACAAGAATGGCCCCTTAATTACCATCCGTCTTTTACCCACCTGTGTTGTCCACTTCAACTAATTATTCCCTGACCAGCTCTCTCAGTCTACTGAAATCCAACCTTCTGAAATCACTTATTATTATTAATTATTATTTCTGTTATTTCTGCTCTCTATTGGGTTTTCTGGACACTAGGACTAGATCAAAACATATGGAGTTATGGTTGCTGTTCCCCAGTGGTTTCCCTAGTCTCCTAGCTCCTACTGCCTCAAACTTGATAAGCAACACATGCAGTCTGCCTGGTGGGTTCCTTAACTAGCTGCACCAGTACGCAGTCCTGGAAGACATCCACCAAAGGCTGACGTGTAGCGCTCCTGGCCATTGAAACATCCCAGTCTATGTCTGGAAGGTTTAGATCACCCACCATCATTACTTCCCCTTTGCCACCCCTCTGTCAGGTTCTTCCCTGAGCTGTCTAGCCCCCCTTACCCAGGAAGTCTATAGATCATCCCCAAGTACAGTTTCTTGCATGAGGCTACTGTGAGTTCCACCCACAGTGAGTCTGTAACACCCTTGCTATCCCTGATGCACCCATCTTATGGCAACTGCATGCCACCTTGAAAAAAAAAATGGCTACTCCTGCCCCTCTACCTGTTCCGCTGTCCCTCCTGAACAATGAGTACCCAGGGACCATCAGTTCCCAGTTGTTATTTTCCAAAGCCCACATTTCTGTGATGGCCACAAGGTCCACCCCAGTGTACACCATCAGTGTCTGGAGCTGACTGATTTTGCTACCTAGTCTCCTAGTCTTAAGGTATACCCCCTTCCAGTTGACCCCCAATCCTACTTTGCAACTACCCTTGTAGTTTCCTTGTTCTTTCTTCCTCATGTTTTTCCTGGCAATTGCACACTATGTGTTCCCCCTCTCTAATGTCCCCTCACCTAGTTCAGTTCAAGCCACAGCTCTCCTTGTACCTGCTGTGCAGCTATAAATCCTCAGATGTGAGGGAGTACTAGCTAGGATCCCATTCCTTTCACCTGCCACCATGGTTTCCTAGACCTAGTCTCCCCCGCAGTCAGTTTAAATGTTTTATATAGATGTCAAACCTCTGCCCCAGTGCACATGCCCCCTCTCTCATCAGGTGAAGTCCATCACCCTTGAAGATACTCCTGTTCTAGAAGTCCCCCCAGTCCCCCCCAAAGTGGTACCCCCTCCTCCTGATACCATCCCTTATGGCACCCATTAAACTCCTTTATTACCTCACTCCTTATGATATTCTGCCTCCCTTCCCCTACCCCACACAGGGATGACTTCGGAAAAGGCTGGGGAGGCTGAGTGTGCTGCCACTCTGTCCCCCAGTCTATGGAAGTTCTGCTTCACCATCTCCACTGACAGGTTCACCAGATCATTGGTACCTAGGTGTACCAGCACCTCCAGCTCCTCCTGCTCCCTCTCCGCCATCCTTCCTGACCTGTTTAAATTCCAGATGGTCGATGCACCAGGAAGGCACTGGATCCTTCACCTCCCATCAAAACCCCCACCACCACCCTCTCTAGCCCCAATCATGCAGTCCCTAACCACTAAGACTCTCCTGGTAGACTTGCTCCCATTTGGTGCCATTACGATGTCCTTCCCTTTCCCATCAACTAACTCTGAGTCCCCCTAGTGGGGTCAGGTGCCTAAGCCTACTCCAGGGGCGCAAATCGATTTGCTGTCTGGATGGTGCTGGGCTGGACAACCACCTTCTGGCTACCTCTGCCTCCCATCCCGCTGCCCACCACTCTCCACCCCCACCAGACAAGTGGATCTCTGTGGGGAAGTAGGGTGTATAGGGGGGGGCTCCGGTTGAGCTGGTAATACAGTTGAGATATTTCTGCCTTTGCTGCTACAAGCTGAGCCTGGCGGTGTGCCATGGTCCAGCAGATGGGGCAGTGCCTCCTCCTCCAGAGCATATCCCTACAGAAGAGCACCCACAGATGCCACAACTGACTGCTCCCCTCTGAACCCCATCCAAATCGAGGTCTATGAATAAGGCTAAAGTACAAACAGATGATTAAATTAACTTGTAGCGCTCATTTAGATAGGGTGTAGCTGCAAGGCTTAGCTATGGTACAAAAAACATGAATAAAAAACTCTAGCCAGAGCAGATAAGGCTGCGGTGAGCTTCTACAAGGGCCACCACTGGTAAACGAGTGCCGCCGAATGCGTGTGAATGCCACATGCAAGATGGCAGCACCAACAGAATTACACATGTGCCATACTCGCACATGTGTAGTTCTTTTGAATGGCATATTATGCCATTCCCAAGATGGTGTGACCAACAGAACTGTGCATGCATGACATGTGCACATGTGTAGTACTTTGCCAAATATGGAAGTGGCGGACAAGCCACGAAATAGTGCAGCCGTGGCGGACTGGTACTGACCATTTTGCACTTTTGGAAGGATCATTCCAAAAGACCAAAACGGAAGTGTTCCAGGGCCTGATCCAGTTGCTCATTTTTATGAACTGCCGCAAAACGGCTGCAGACCCCACCCACACAGCCATAAAAACTACCTAACTAGCAGAACAAATGAAAAACATTCAATTTTTTTTTTATTTACCTGAATTAGTACCAGGCTTCCAAGTTGGGAGTGCCTCTCCAGCCATGACCTCACCGACGTCTCGTCAAGGCTCATGTTGCAGCAAGCTGGCCCCAGTTGACGGCCACCTCCCCCACTTTTTAAAAATTCTCAATGCTCCAGGTTTGAATTGCTACCCCCCACCTAACATGCCCACTTTTTAACATTTCCTTTTTTACAAAACCAGCCACCCCATCTGTGACTAGTCAGTAGATTCCCACCTCTCCCCACGCTGGCGAAATTCCTAACAGTGGCCAATCAAGTGTTACTATGAGAGGCTGTCATCATTTCTTTTGTGCCTTTTGGAATAAAGATGAGCTAGCAGCTCTGCTGCAGGACCATCCGCTTTGTTCCCTGACATGACTTGCAATATTAATTCACTTTTGGGGACCATGAGGTGGGAGGAAGGCAATGGGGGACAGCGGATATGTTGGGCGGGGAGGTTTCAATTTGGAATGGCCACTTTAGGAATACTGCCAGGGTAGGGGAGGTGGGGGGTGCTAGTTTTCAAAAAAACAGTAGAAATCTAATAAAATTCTGAATGGGGGGCTTGGGGGTTGGAGGGAAGTTGGGATTAGTAGGGGTGTAAGGGGGGGGCTCATCAGTTCAACTCTGGAAACTTTTGGCTCTGAACAAGATGTTGCAAAAGTCCATAAAAGCAGGGACACTGCACTACACTACTTCCTAATGCAGGAACACTCAAGTACAGCACATCGGTCATGTCACGTCCAAGTCCCCGAATGAGCTGTGGAGTTAATCAAAACACAAAATGGAGGGTAATCAAAGCAGAGAAATAAAAACATAATTTTCAAGTATGTAAACACATGCAGTGTGTTTTAAAAGCCCGTTCATTATAATGGCTGTATAATACAGTGCAACTTGCCTTTATGCAGCCGTAACTATTCCCCTTTAAGTAAGGATTTACCATTATTTATTTATTTGTTGTTTACCAGATACTGTAGGTGCACTGGACAATACACATTATGCTGCAGATATCAGGCTTATTGTACACTAATTATTATTGTGATCTAGGGGAGACTATTTTTAAGAAGCATGGTAATTACGCAGCCCAGAATATAATCCTTTTTTTGGTTTTTGAGTTGTTTGTTTTTTACATTTCACTTTTTTGCCCAACTCTACATCAGAAACTGCAACATTTTATTTTAACACATATTGGGCTAACAGTCCATACCTTTCTGTACTCCCTTTTTGCAATACTAATTGGGCAACTTTTAAATATTTTTAAATTAACAGTTCTATTCTTGCCGTCTATGTAATGTGTTTGATGTATTTATCTGCCTACGTACAGTAAGTAAACAAGTCTATAATTTAATACATTTAATATTGTATGTAGCTTCTGCCTTGTCTGTATATATGTATCAGGACCTCCTTGTGAATGAGCTTGCTCAATGGAGTTTTTTTTCCTGCAATTAACTTGAACTTGAACTTGAACTAGTTAACATTGACAGGAGGCAGTTTGGGCAGGAATTATCAGATTAGCACAAAACAAGTATCTCCAACCCATGAAAGTGTCCTGATCTGTTCAGTAAGTCTTGATTTTATTTATTTATTTAAAAGTTTTACCAGGAAGGCATACTGAGCAGAAACACTGTTCGATTCCTGATGCATCCTGGGGGAGGGGGGGTAAGGGAGAGTACAAGAAGAGTACAATGACAAGCATTGAATAACAAGATCCAAAAATACAGTAATGGAAGTACAGAATGCATACAAAATACAAAATAGGAGTACAAAGTACAGTGCAAAATAATACACTGCAACAGCTGGAATTAGTGCCGGGCAGTTGGACAGTCTAGGCTAAGATACGTACATTCATCATAGCAGTGTGGGTCAGTGCTTACTACAACATCAATAGGAGTGACTGGCCTTTGGTCAGACAGAATATTTAGACGCATGTACAGGTGGAGGAGAAATGTGCTTTGAGTAGTGAATTGAGGTGCTGGGTGGGGGAGGCATGCTGAATGCCCATGGGGTGAGAATTCCACAGCTTAGGCATGCAGTATTTGAAGGCTGCCTGGCCTGCGGCGGCGGACATGTGTGTCACGGATAGGAGCCTGACGTCATTACTCCTTAGAGCATAAGCTGGAAAGGCAGGGGCAGACAGTGTAGAAGTGAGGTTAGTGGGTAGGGATTGGGTCCAAAACTTGGCCATGATCTGAGTGCAGTGAGACAGTCTTCGGTCCTAGAGGAAGATGAAGCCCAGGGTCTGGTAGAGGGCGCAATGATGGGTGGTGGGAGGACTGTCCAGGGCGAAATGACAGAAGGAGTGGAAGAGAGGGTCCAGTCTGGCTAGGGTGGACTTGGGTGCAGCACTGTAGACTACATCCCCATAGTCAAAAATAGGGAGGAACATTTTCTGTACAATGGCGCAGCAAACCGGCAGTGGGATGCAGCCACAATTACGGTATAGAGACCCCCAACCTTGGGTGAAGCTTTTTGTGGATGGCATCGATATGTACAGAAAAGTCGAGATGCTGGTCAAGGCAGACCCCAAGATATCTAAAGGAGTTGCAATCCTCCAATGATGTCCCATCCAGGGGGTGGAATTTGGGGGTGGTGGAGAGCTGTGAGAGTCTCTGCCTAGTGCCGAAGGTCATGGAGACAGTTTTCTTGGCACTGAGGGAAAGTTGATTTGCGCAAAACCAGAGCTGAACATTATTGAAGTCCTGCTGCAGTCTGGTCACCACATCAGTGGTTGTGGGGCCGAAGTATATAGCACTGTGTCATCTGCATACATGTGAATGGATGTGTGAGGGCAAGCAGAGGACAGATTGCTAAGGAAAATGGAAAACAAGAGCAGTCTAAGGAAGGAGCCCTGGGGCACACCGGTAGAGACAGGGAGGGGGTGCAGAGGTAGTGTTAATTTATAGGTTTCATGCCAATGCTAACAGTTTGAATGATTTCCACCTGTTTTCACATACTACAATGGGTCACAACTACTAGTTACTGACTATGTGCATGAATTTAGCTGAAACTTGCATGATTTGATATAATTAGTCACAGAATTTAAAAACCATAAAAATTTCACCTTGATCTGTTTAGCCATTTTTCAGCTACAGGTTTCATGCAAAGATAACAGCTTGATGTTTTTACGCATTGCAGTAGGTCAGTAATTACTGACCTGTAGTTATAGAACTGGTGCACATATCAGGCAGACATTATCAGGATTTGGTGGGGCGACCTAACGCCCAAACCCTACACATTTATTATGATTTACAGTATGTAGTAGTTTTTGAACTACAGGTTTGATGCCTGTACCTCACCCACCCCACTTAGGTTTTACATTTAAGGCTCCCTGCACTCACACATCTAAGGAGTCAGCTGCCATCGATGGAGCTGATGCCTCAGTGCTCCCAACTGGAGTGGGACTGTCCTGCTCCATGCCCTGACCGAACCTGATATGAAAGCGTAAGGAAGATTGTCTACTGAATGCAGAGGTCAGAAGAGGCCTGACTAGGATCAGAGAAACAGCCATTTGCACCAGCCAAAGCCCGAGGCCTACACTGAGTATGAATCAGCCAGACAGGGATTCACCGAAACAATGCCATCTAGGCCCTGTGCATCGAGGGAGATGACCAGGTCTGGGAGAACCATGAGAAATCTCAGGGCTTGCCCTGTAACTGCATCATGCTGTTTTATACAGTAGTTAGCAAGGTTCGTTAATGGACTAGGCCATACTTCCAGGCTTTACAAATGACCCTTGAGAGTTTAACAGTCTTTGGGTAGGGGGTTTTATTTGCTATTCATTTAAGTACACCACCACTGGCCAACATCATTTAACACCACTGGGTCTACACCATTTCCACGACTGGGTACACAGTGAAGCACAGGGAGCTCACTAGTTAAATGTAAAGGGCTATACCCTGGTACGGGGGGGGGGAGGGAGAGGGTACCAACTTCAGTACAGTGAGCAGAAAAGCAGCAGTACTGTGCATAAGTGGGTTGGGGGTAGGCTGCCTTATGTTTGGGCTGAGCCTGGAAATGGATTGGAAGCACAGCCCGGCTGTGCATTAATTGTGTGGCTCCTCCTAGGTGGTTAAGTGAAGTGCATGCCTGTGCTGTATTTAAGCATGTCCCAGATGGGCTTGGAAGAACCAGTCAAGGTCAGTACTGACTACTTCATTGCCTAAGCTCCCCCCCACTTTTTCTCCTTTCCTGTACCTGAGTCATGACCCTAAATTTTGCTGGATATCAAGGACTGAGAAAGTGCACACATGCACAGGGATTTACAAGCAATCCAACTGGCTCAATCTAAATAATAGACTTGTCTACCAGACCTGCCTACTGGCTAAGAAAATTTGTCTTAACCTCACACCCCCTGCAACTCATGCCTTAATGTTGCCCGCAGTCACTGCACATTTTACGCGCAGTTCCCTCAAACTAACCTTTATCGTTCCATTCTGCCGTACCAACCAGGCTCAATGTGCTTTCCACACCAGGGCCCCCCTGCTGCTAAACAACCTTCCGCCTGAAATTGCAGCTGAAAAAAAGCTTGGCCCATTCAAACGTAAACTCCACCAGCAATTCACTGACCTCAGCAGTTGTGACTACTCTGCCTAGGCTTGCAGCTTTGTTTCACCTCTCCCTCCTCTTCTCTCCTCCCTTGCTACCCTCCCCACTTCTCTCCACCCCTCCATCCCCTGCTACTCCCCATCACTCTCTCTCCCATCCCACCTGCCATTCTACCCCCTCACCTCCCACCTACCATTCCACCCCTCTCCTGCTCCTCTCCTCCTGTCTCCCCCTCCCTATCACCCTATCTCTTGTTGCTCCACCCCAGACTACCTAGCACTTATCTTTCTGTTCTTGCACTTACGACAATGTCAAATCCTTGACTGCCTATCCCCTTTTCCCCACCCTCCCCCTCTTATCCCCCACCCCTTGCTCCACTTATGTCAACCCTAGGATGTTTTTTATTTGTATTTCTGTCTTGATATTACACACCCGTATTGTTAATTATGCATTGATATTTGCCACTGACTGTTTGCTACTGTGCTAATCTATACACAAGTACTGTCTTTTGCTACTAAGTTAACCTCCTGACCTGTATTGTTTCTTACTCTGCTTACTTCTATGTTAACCTCCTGACCCTGTATTGTATCTTACCGCTGTTTTGCTTGCACCCATTGCTGTCGCGGAACCTTTGTAAAGGAACCTTTGGTTCAAAGGTATTTGTAATCCTAGTAATAAATAAATAAAATATAATAAAAATAAATACAAACATGCATGAAACATTGGAGATCAGGCTGGTTGCTGTGCTGGCCTTCTAAACTTTTCCTCGTGAGTAAATGATTTTTGCAAACTTTAGCTTATGACTATGTCGGGCTATTTTTTGCCTTACAATAGTTCTTACTGATACAGGGAGACTAACTTTCTTTGAGCACTTAAAGCTTTCTCTGGGTGGAGACACTGTGCTATTTATTTCTGAGCTTGGAAACAGTCCCTCTAAAGAGGAATTCAATGGATAGAGGCCCTTCAACCTTTCTGAGCCCACAAGGCAGGGGTAGCAACAGCAACATCAACAGAGACCAAGTTACATTAGAGGAGACACTGCAAGGATCCCCTGTTCACTATCCAGACACACATATGTCAGTGTGGTCAGAAACAATGTGGTCCTCCACCCCCTGAATAGTTTTGGATATTACCGTGGCCTTTTAGATTGTTGAGATGGAGTCAAGCTGAGGGCATACCCTAAAAGATGTTTCTGGTCCAGAATATCCCAGAAGGGCACAGCAAAACTGACATACAATAATAGGAATATTACCTGATGGTTAAAAGAAGCTGTAAAATCAAAGGCACAGCATCTGATGTATAATGTGAGCACCTAAACCATTAGTGTCACAGTGGAGAGTGACAAAGACCTGGACCATGTGGAATTACCTTAGATATTTACACTGGAAGGAACAAAAGATGAGTGGCGGATTCCTAGCAGGGGTGATCACCCAAGGAAATTAGCCTTGCCAGACTCAAGCTACAAACTGGAAGCAGCAAGCAAGCAAGTAACTGGTTTACAAAGGAAGAAGAAAATGAACTGGATTTGAGAGAATTGTGGTCACCCTTGGGACTAGAAGTGGCACCCATGGAGTCTCTATTAGATGCAGCAGGCCTTTTCTGGACTCAAACCTTGAACCTTTCAGTGAGGAAGAATGTGATAGTTAGAGTGAGCAAATCACTTTAGTGGTACAGGAATTGAGGTGCTCAGACATCGAAAAAGAAAGCTGACATCTGAGAATGTGTACAAGGACCGACCTTGCACGCCATACAAGATTTAAAGATTTCCTGAATGGACGCCACTCCTTTGGACTATCTCTCCAGCTTGGAATGTATATTTGAAACTGTAGCAAAACTCAGACAGCTTGTCACACAACTGTCACTCCTGAGAAAAAAGGGAAGAGGGAAGCTCTCTGGCTGTTTGGTATGCATGCAAGACAATGTAGAGGGCATAATGGAAAAGCAGTCTGGCCACTTCAGATATGGACGCAGTGCACATGGAACAAGTAAGTACTCGAAGGAGCTGTTTACTCAAATCAGATCCTGATGAACTTTTGACTGAGAGACAGGAGCATAGGCACAGGAGCTGGGGGGGGGGGGCACTTGAGCCTTTCAAAACCTGCAGGGTATGGCCCTGGCACTTTTTTGTTTAATATTATCACTTTAACTGCCCAAAAAAGCATATCTCCTCTGAGTCTCAAGCCCCGATTTCGGTACCCTGGTCTCAATTCACCCAGCTGCATTTTCCAGTCCGTAGACGACTCACCGAACAAGCGGTTCAAACCCAAACTTCTTTCTATGTAGTGTAGCTCCAGATTCACACCTTTTTTTTTCTTTTTCCCCCTCCATATCCTGTACATGCTGACCGTCATCCGCCATCATCATCCCCTCAGCCAATCGAGTGTGTGCTCATAAGAAGACCAGTCCGACTGTGTTTTTGTCACCTCCTCCACCACAACCTGTTGCCATCTGGTTCCCCCTTCAGGTCAGGTTGCACTTAGAAGTGTCCCCGGGTCCATCCAGAATATATAGTCCCTCCCCATCTGGCACATGCTCTTGGACACCACACACAGCTCCGAGGAGAGTTCCAGAGTTGAAACGCGCCGGAGAGGAATCTGAAGAGTAGCAGTTGCTGAAGAGAGATGACTGACTGCAGAGAGACAGCTGATGATCAGCGAGCCGACTATGTCTACCCCAGCTGCACCTAAGGACCGGAAGAGATGAGAACTACTGCCCTGCCGGTGCCAGCTGGCAGCCGCAGCACTAGAGAGTTGCCTAAGCACGCCATCTGGAAATTCAAAATTCACACAAAAGAGCATAATCGCACGATGACTGGGCCTGGCTGCATTGCCTAGACTGTCTGACAGTCACGACAGAAAAGAGCCTATTTGCAGCAGCCGCCAGCCAGGACCCAGAACTCAGGAGCCAGCACATTGTTAGAGAGAGGAGAAAGGGTGGGGACTCATTCACTGAGGCAAAACCTGATTTTTAGAGACTGCCATCCATCCACTGTGTGATCTGTCTGTTTTAAGGTAAGTGCAAGTGGCTTCTGGCTTGTAACTTATTTAGGTGACAAATTCACAATAAATAATAAAAAAAATAATGTATATTCAATTTATTTCAGGTAGAGTAGAGATCGTCAGACCTGCTGCAGTGCACAGCCTGCAAAAACAAAAAAAAAGTTTTTCACTGAGTTAGCATTTTGGCAGTGTTCCGTGCTTCTGGCTTGGCTGTACCAGGCTACACAAGTCCAAGGCTTTTCCCCCCAAAACCATTTTTTTAATTAGGTAAACATTACTGATTTTGTACAGTCACAGATATGCTTCTCCAATGTTAAAAGCAGAACCTTGGTCCCCAAATAATATTGCAACAATTACAGAGTTTGAGCGGATCCTACAGGGAGGGAAGCATTAAAGGAAAGATAACCAGGGGTCATGAGAAAACATGCAGAATGAAACAAAAAAGTAAATGGACTTAGATGATTGATATATGATCCCGTTCTTTCAAATATTTGTGTGTGCCATTACTTGTCTATAATGAATGGGGAGGTAACTAAATGTCGTAATTTCTGACTGCATATCTACATCCATCACGTTTGAGGAGTGGCAGACAGTGTGACACTGTCACAGGCATGGTACCATTGCCAGAATAATTTTATGGCAGAGGCTGGTACATGTCTTTATGATATGCCATCCAGTCCCACACCCAGTACAGATAATGTGGTTTATAATCAATGCACCAGCTATTGCCTCAAAATAACCCTAGCTGATGCCATGCCTGTGCCGCAGTGTCTGCCAGTCCACAGCCATCGTCTCCTCAGTGGGGAGATAGACTTGAGTATGCCTTTTGTTTGAATGTGTGCACCTTATTTAGTCAGAAATTAATCTGTATTTCCAGTCCAGCACATGTATTATGCTTTGGTATCGTACTGCAGTAGCATCTACTTTTTTTATAGTTCATTTATGCTACAGCTCTTTTTTGACAAACATGATGGATTGTAATTTACATCTGGTATCGGTACAGTATGTGTTATTGCATTTAAAGCGCTGCATTATGTAATTTTGGTGGTGACTGGTGAAAAAGTTAGAGAGGTCCATCCAATCATGCAAAACAGTGATATTTTGTTGGTCATTATATAATTAGAAAATATATTGTATATGCAAAGATTTGCAGAGTCTTGGGAAGGTGGGCACGTACCCAGCTGAAGGAGATCCACATGGGACTGTGAAGATATCCAGGTAGGCCAGGCGAACTCTGGGGTGTGTTTTAGTCCATGGTACAAGTTTGATTGTATCTGTGAATCTGTTTTGAATAGTATTTAGTAAACTGGGTTTTGAGGCATTTAAAACTGCATCCACGTGGGGGGAGGAGGTTACTCCAGTGGCAATGTGCAAAAGTTGGCTGTGCAGCTTAAATAGATAATTGCATTGTGTGGTGCATTGGATGTTGGGGAATGTAAAGCTATATTGCCATCGTTATTTTTCAAAATGTTTCATACTAAAAAAAATGATGTTGCCATCCTTTTTCGAATGGAAGCTGTGGCTTCTAGTGCAAGTTGCATGTGCGCAGCCGTGGTATGTGAGCTAGTCTAACTTTGCCATCATTAAAAGCTGATGCTTAGGACTGTGTGTTCCGTTTAATACCTATCTAGGCCACATATTTTTTGGAGGGCATGGAACTTTTGCAAGGTATGCTGTTTATTGGAACTTGGAAGGGGTTTGGCATATATATATACGGGGACTGGCATTTGGCATATAAGGTATATATTTAACTATAGCAACATTACGTTAAAAGAGATGCTGTGTTGCTGAGCTATTGTGCTGAATTTGAATACTTTTAACAAAATGTGTTTACCTAGTTAAAGATGCTGAGTGTGCGATAGACTAGGAGAGGGAACTCTCTCTAAGGTCCTGTGGCTGGGTTGGGGAGCGTTGCTGAAAAGCAGTGCTCATACGTCAAAGCTGAAGCCCTCTGTGTGTAGGCACTGTGTAAAATACAATTATATGCATCATTTTTATTTCACACTGTCGTGCTCTGGTTAACTAGGGTCTTAGAGGTTTCAGAGTGTAGACCTGGAGGACTTTTACAAATGTATGATAAAATGAGTGATTTTATGGCAAGGCATGACTCATTAGCAGCTCTTTATGTGCACCTCTTGGAATTTATAGGACAAATGTTAAAAACATATATAGCTGTGGTCTCTGGACTCATCCGCAGCTCTTATGCACACCTGGTGCAGGTGGAATTTGTAGGGCAAATGTAAATAATGCAAACAGATTACCTTTGAACTTATGGGAGGGCTTGCTCGAGGTTCAATGTGGGCAATAGCTCCTCCCACAACCTCTACTTAAGCCCTCCTCTAACCCACCTCCCTTGCTTAGGGAGTGTTTTTTCCCCCGAGCTCCCTGTGTGGCTTGTGTGGCTGTGCTTTGCTATGCTGTGCTGCTGTGTCTGTTCATACTTTCCATTGTTGCCTTCCCCTTTTCCCGTTCCCCTTTGCCTCTCTCCCCTCTCCCCTCTCCCCTGTCTTGTTCTCTCTGTCATTGTGTTTTCCCAGTGTTGCCTTTGTCTTTTCTTCTGCGGCTTTGCCACCTCCTGTTCCCTTCCTCCTCTCCTTTCCCAGCCGTCCTGGGATTCTCCCTGCCCTGCTTTCTTTTTGGGCTTTTCTCTGCCTCTCCGCCTGGCCTTCCGGGCATCCACACTCTTTTGCGCATTCCCCCCAACATGGGCTCCTCTTGAAAGCCTCCGGTCCATTTGCCCTCCAGTTCCCCATTTTTGCCACCACAATTTGGCACTTCCAGTGCAGCTGACATCCCTAGGACTCCTGTTTTTGTAGCGCTGCCCCGCTCCTCTACGACATCTTCCTTCAGCACAGTTCACTACGCTTCTCCTCCCTCACTTCTCAGGCGTAGGCCATTTTTTAGAATGCCACCATAATTACCTCATCATCTGCTCTGTGGGTCAGCATGGGCCGTGCACCAGACAGAAGCCAGAGGTTTTGTTTACTCCACTCACTGTAAGTCTCCTAAGCAATGTCACAAGATGATTTTGACTATAGTTATGCTGAGTAACATCAATGGGGAGTGGGGGGGTGTCATAGCTACTCAATGTGCTTTGATTTCCTGGACAAACACCATCAGTTATACCTGTTCCTGCAATCTTTATGACAACAAAAGGAAACATCATGACACTGCATTTCAGTAGCTGTTTTGAAACCTTTCCATATTGCTGGCCTGATATCCAGTTTTAACCATACAAACTCATTCATTCATCCATCTGCCATCCATACCTGGACTATCTATAACATTTGCTACCTTGGATTCATATGGCTCTCATTCTTCCACAGTGTATAAGCTGAGACAACACTATTAGTTTTCAGTGACAACCTCAATCCCATATGTGGCTCTTTGTAGCCTCCCATCTACTACACTTTATTTTGCACTGCAGTTGCTCACTCCCAGACTGTCTCCCAGGGCCGTCCTTCTACATAAGGCCCCACTTTGTTTCTCCTATGTCCCATACATTCCTAATGTTCATCCCTACTGGTCACTTATGCTACTCCCATTCTAGACGCAAGACAGGGCATTCCCAACCGATCCCACTCCACCATATCTACTTCCCAATTGATTCCTTCTCTGCTGTTTACAATCTCACCTGCTACATTCTGCTTCCCCTCATTCCTGCCATGCTTCATGTCTCTCCCCTTCACCTTGATGTTTTGTTCTTGTATTTTCTATCCCTATCTTTCTCCTGTCTCCTTCCCTGACCTGTACTGCCTCTTCATTCTATCTCAGTTCGTCCTCTAACTCTACTCTGTCTTCAGCAGTGTTTGCGCCTTGCCAGCCCATACTAGCAGTACTCCAGACTCTGTCCCTAACTCATGCCTTCTGAGGTGTAGAGTGAAGGTAGGCTTCCCCTGTCTACCGGGGATGGGATTCCATTTCAACCACTACCTCCTACTATTTAATCCTACCTGTTGTCGCTTCTCTTTGGGAATGCAACTACCTCCTACTTTCCAACTCGACATACTCCATCCCTAACTCTGCTTGGCAGCATTGAGTGAAGGTTAGTTTACCCTGACTACCGGGGATGGGAGCCATATCTACAATCTATTGACTGTTACCATACCTTATCTGACTAATACCAGTTGCCGCTTCCCTTCAGGAATGGAACTACCTCCTACTTACCAACCTGACATCCTCCATCCCTAACTCTGCCTGGCAACATCGAGTATAGGTTAGCTCACCATGACTACCAGGGATGGGAGCTTTGTCCCCAGTCTACAGATTTCTACCTTACCTTCTCTACATTATGCCAGTTGCCGCTTCCCTTCGGGAACGGAACTCTCCCACTTCGCATACCCTCATCATTCTACTTCTGCTGCTTCAGGTCACCACCATTCATCTGCCATCCCTGAAGGTTGCCTGAGTCTCCAGTCTACTGCTTCATCTTATATATCCTCAGCCTGATACCCGGCTGCTGCTCCCTTCAGGAACAGGATTCTTGGCTGACTTGCTTCTCCATCTTATCTCATATGCAGCCTCGACGACTTCCATGGCCAGGATCCTGACTTTGATATAGACTGTCTCCACAGTTTGTATCTACACCATTGTGGATTGCCATTTCCATTCAGGAACGCAACTTCCTCACCCATGTTCTCTCATCGTTCTACATTCCCTAGCTGAATTCAGCCAGGATCATCTCACTTCGAACGTCCCTTCTGGACCCATGTCCTTCCATTTCACTGCTTCACTTGTGTTCTTCTCAACATGCAACCCATGGTCTCGACCCTTCTGGACCTGGACCTCCCAGAAGTCTGTCTGTGACTTCTACCAGGGAACCTGGAGCTCTTCGATTTGTTTGCCTCCATCCTGCCAGTTGCCACTTCCCTTCATTCACAGGACCATTTGGCTTGAATGACTCCACTCGCCAGCCCACTCTTCCATGGACCTTCATTCTCTAGCCCATTTGGCCTCCTTTCCCTCATCATATGGATCTGCCTGCTTGTTCAGTCCCCCTCTCACTCTAGATCACCTGCCTCATGGACTTCTTTGCTGCAGGTCACCACTTCAGCTGTAATCTGAACTTATTTTCTTTGCCAGTTTGGGACCTCGTCCTTCATCACTCCAGTGCCTTCCATCATTCCTGTGGTTGTTTCCTGCCTTTGTCAGCTGGGGGACTCCTGTTGCTTATGGTGTTTGGCTTCGCTCCTTGGTCTTCCATGGATCTCCATCTGATACCTTGCTTCAGCTTTCCTGCAATTCGCTGCTATTCACCCTGGCACTGTCCCGGTCCTGTACTTTACTGCTCTGCATGTCATCTGGCTTTGCCTAGCCCATAGCATCCTCTGCTTATTTCTTCAGTTCCTCAGGATCCACTCCAGACTTCCAGAAAGGAAAGAGGGGGGAACAAGATAGAAACGTTCAAGTACCTCAAGGGAATCAACAAAGTCCAAGAGGGTAGCACCTTTCAGAAAAAGAGATGTGCAAGAACAAGGGGGCACAATTTGAAGATAGAGGGAGGGCGGCTCAGAGGTAATGCAAGGAAGTATATTTTCATGGAGAGGGTTATGGATGCATGGAACAGCCTTTCTGAGGAGGTTGTGGAATCAAAAACAGTGGGGGAATTCAAGAATGCATGGGACAGACATAAGACAATTCTAGTGGGTGGTAGGAGGAAGTAAGCTGTTGGTTAACTAGGCTCTGCAGCTTATCCATTAGGTAGGGAAATGAGAGGACTAGGTGGGCCAAGCGGTCCTTATCTGCCATCAAATTCTATGTTTCTATGTTTCCTTCCCGTTTTGAATGGCTGCCTTCTCATCTTCACTTTGCTGTCACGGGGATTCGCACTATTTACTGTTGCTCTTTTGGGCCTTGTATCCTATCTCTGACTAGTATTCCTACTCAGTCATCTGCTCTTTCATATGATCCATCCCCTAACTCTACTCCAACCTTTCTATCACATACCTTTCCACTACACATTGGATCATTAGTTGATTACTGGAGCATACTAATGCCAGCAAACATTCCTTGGCTTACATGCCTCATAGACTCTTATGTTATTATAGAGTTTTATACTGCCCAATCAATTTTTCACAATCATTCATGGAATCCCATTCGCATAGACAATAGGAAGATCTTCTCCATCTCTATTGGATATACCCTCCGATTCCTGTACTTCCAATCACCATGATTTCCCTGTATGTCTTGTCTCATTGGCTATCCTCATACATGGAAAGGACTTAAATCCTTTTGTTACACTCCGACTTTGTAATCAGCATCACTTCTATGGATACCGGGAATCGCAAGATAGCCTATTCAACTACGGACATCATCCATTTTAACTTCTGCCGCCTCTTCTTTCTACGCTGATTTTAAAGACCAAGTTACTTGACTCCTATTTCCCAACAGCTATTGCTAGTTTTAGGAATTGCATAGATATCTTCCAGAATATTTGTCATGGGATCTCCACAGCTAGCTGATTACTGACTCCAAGCCATCCAAACCTTGATTCCACTCCTGGACATTGCTATTCCTTATACTAGTATCCACATCTTTTCATCTAGTACCTTCAGCGGGTCATCCACTCTTCCAGTGGACCCTTCAGCCTCTTCTTCTTGAAATACCTTTGTTAATCTCTACAGTAGGGACCATCACTGAGAACTGGCTCTCCTGAATTCTAACTGGCAATCAGTAAAAGCCAAGATAAAGTCACCAATTCAGCCTTGTATCCCAATCGGTGTTATTAGCTGTAGCACTAAAATCCTATGGCATCCTGTTCTAATCGATCTCGCTACCAATCCAGCCTACAGACTCTTCCTCTCATCTGTCCCAAGCTTCTTCCAAGTATTTCGGCATCGGGATTACCTGTAAACTTAACCAACCTATGCCACCACAGTGCATCTCCTAAATGATCACACCACAGGAATACCCATACTTATTTCAGGCAGTGTACCAGCAGAGGATTTGAGTAACAAGTTACGAACATCATGAACAAAAAAGAAATCCATTCCTCATACCGAATTTCCAGTCATTCCTCATATATATTAGGCTACCATCTGGACCGCTCCACAAATCTTCCTCTAGTGCTTTACTAATCACTGATGGCATTACTCTCATTAGGCACTCAAAATCTCCCTACTCATTGTTTTACTCTGAGATGCTTACCTAGTGACTTATCACTCTATCACTCACTAATTGATTCTTTACCTGCAAACTACCTTGAATATTAAACCTTACACGAATTGGATCAGTCACCCATAACTTTACAAATCATCACACTCCCACAGTGTACTGTCTGGTCTTATAGCAATCAAATCTTGCTCTCCTGACTCATTACATCCCTACAATCTTTTTGGACATGCATCCTTTGTCACCTCAAAAACATGGACTACATTAGCCCTTCTTTAACTGGATCTGCTTCACACATAGGATTCTACCATCCCTATGGAAAATATGTACCCTTCATCCTCAGGATTATCATTCAGTCCATATCATCCTTGGATTGAGAATGAGCCATCATTTCCAGGGCACTCAAAGACTCTTTTGGAAGGCTCCACCTATGGTTTGATGGACAAGCAGCCAGCCACTCCTACTTCCTGAGCTATATAAGCAGTTCCCCTCAGCCTCCTTCTGAAGCACTTTTTCTTTGCCAGCTGTGTCCTTCTGTCCACTGCAGCTGTTGTTTCTATATATGAATAAAGGTTGCAGCCATGTTTATGGTGGAAATTAGGAAGCAAATGGCTTATGATTTCTGTGAGTTGCCCTGGTTGGCAGGTACTTGTTGTTAGCCACTGGTGGGCCTCTCTTACTGCCATGGCTAGAACCAAGTCTCAGCCAATCAGGACACAGGGATTTCCTTGTCCATTTAATATTTTAAATTGAAATCTTTATTGAGCTTTTTTTGTCATAGAGTAAGATTCACAATGAATGTGCCACTGAACTGGAAGTGGAGCGTGATAGTTGCAAGACGGCTGAAGTTGGTCCTAACTCTGAGCATGACTTTTTTGAAAATGTAGAGCTCCCTGAAGAAGACATTTCTGAGGTGACATCATGCTGGTGGAGGCACTTTCTGTTACCTTGACTGCTGTCAGAACATTTCTCCAACAAATCCAGTTTGTTTGCTTGTTCCAAAGGAGGCAACTGTAAGATACTATGGTAAAGGACCACATCACAGACCCAGGTGTTTTCAGAGTTCCTGGTACAAGAAGTATAGCTAGATTATTCTGTGTAAAACACAAAAAGCTGCTTTTTGCAATGTTACCGCTATGCAACGCAGAAAAAGTTGATCACTTGGTCAAGGTGTGGAGAGCAGGCATTTATGAGAAAAGGATTTAATAACTGGAAAGATGACAGCAAATCACTAGATGCTCACGAAAGTTCTAACTTTCATTGTGAGCGTGCGCTGAAAGTACAAAATCTGACAAGAGTAGCCATCAGTGTTCAGTTAAGCACCAACAAAGCAGAAGAGCAAGACCTACACCAAAAATACTTCTTAGCCCACTTCCAAGTCCTGCAGGTTTTGTCTTGACAAGCACTTGCCACTCGAGGTAGCACAGATGAAGAAAGTAACTTTAAGAGGGTACTGAGCCTTCTAGATGAGAAACACAGACTTGGGGAACAATTCGCACACTGGATCAAATCCCACAAATATGCTTCTTATGATATCTTGAGCTAATACAAGAGATATATCGGTATGCTTTAGATCAACTCAGGCAGGAGATTAAAGAGGCCAGTGTTTTGTCATTCCTGTTGATGAGACTCGAGACATTACTGGTCATGAATAACTCACATTTTACATACAGTGGGTAAATGAAGAGTACATGATATATGAGGACTTCATTGGCCTATATGAAATTGAACAGGCAAATGCAGAGTATCTATTGAGTGTTATGTAAGACGTATTACTTCAGCCTGGGTTTGACCTTCAGAACCTTAGAGGGCAGACATATGATGGAGCATCAATATTTCAAGGCATGAACACTGAGGTACAGTATGTGTTCGTATTAAGGAAGAAAACTGTTATGCTCTGTCCTTGCATTGCCTAAACCATAGCCTGAATCTGTGCCTTCAAGATGCCACCAAGTATTTTAGCAGTATAAGAGATGCTTTAAACCTGTGCAGTGATCTTTACAACTTAATTCAAGCATCGCCAAAATATCTTGCATTGTTTGACAAAACTCAAACTGCTTTTCCAAGTGATCGAACAAATCAGTCCCAAATGTTAAAACCACTCTGCCCAAAAAGATGGTCTGCTTGAACATTGCTATTGAGGCTGTCATCATGAACAACTGTGAACATATCTTGGAGACTTTGGAATGAGTACCAGATGACAGAAGCAATACAGAAGCAAGCAAATGAGCACTTAGTATTACTAGGTTTACTAGGTGCTGTGAGGCATAAGAAGGCATTAGAACATCGAGAATGCCCCCCACAAGTTTGTGGAACATTGAGGACTTAATTAGTGGTTAACCACAGGTCCAAACCTTTTTTAAATATTTCAACGTTTCTGCTGTCAACTAGTTTTTATGGAAGTTTGTTCCACAGTCTGGGTGCCCTTGTTGTAAAAAAGTTCAGTCTCTTATTAGTTTTGACTTTTCCAATCTCTGTTTTGAATGCAGCCTTGGTACTAATTTTCTGTTGCAGAAGTGAATACCACATTGTTGCATTAAAGTGGGTGTATGAAGGATTTTAAACAGGAATAAAAGATTTCCTCTACAGCGCCTTAATTCTAGGGAATGTAGGTCCAGTTTATGAATTCTATCTGGGTAACTTAGTTGTGCTAAATAGGGTATCATTTGAGTTGCCTTTCTTTGTATATATTCAGCCCTTTCTATGTCTTTTTTTAAAATAGGGACTCCAGAATGGTGAGCAATAGTCAGAATGTGGCCTTATATATGTTCAGTAGAGGGGGAGTATACATTCATCTAAGTGCATTTGAATTGTTTGCTAATTTATTGCAGTGGTCAGCTGAGGAAAGTTTGTTGTTGATTATGATGCCGAGGTCTTTTTCATTGTTTGTTACCTTTAATATGGCGTTGTTTAACTGGTAGGTTTGTTTTGGGTTATTCTTCCCTAGATGAAGTATGGTACACTTCTTGATATTAAAGTCCATCCCATTTATCCTTGCCCAAGTCTCGATTTCAGATAGACCTTTGATTAGTTGATTTGTACAGCTCAATGAGTCTACCCTCCCCCTCAGCTTACTGTCGTCCCCAAACTTGGACAATATATTGCTTGAGCTGACTTGCATGTCTGATATAAATAGGTTAAACAGTGTAGGTCTGAGGATGGAGCCCTGCGACACCCCACTAGTCACCATCCCTATGTCTGATAGTATGCCATTGATTTTTACCTGCTGTGTTCTGTGTGTCAGCCAATGGTTCACCCAGGTGACTAAATTAGTGGAAAGTCCAAGATGTAGAAGTTTATCAATCAATTTCCCATGTGTCACCCGATCAAAGGCCTTACTGTAATCCAGAAGGATGACATCCATTGGTATGTTAGAGTCAATGCCCTGGTTTATGTGACTGTAAAAGTCTATGAGGTTGGAAGTACAAGAGTGACCCTGTTTGAAACTGTGTTGTGTGGAATCGCTGATATTTAATGCCTAAAGTTCTGTTTCTATTACAGCTTTAAAGATTTTCTCTAATACTTTACAGGGAACCAAGGTCAGACTGATGGGACGATAGTTTTCCAGGTTTGATCAACTCCCTTTTTTAAAAATGGGTGTTACAACGGCTGTTAACCAATCGAGGGGGACAGTGGAATTTGCAAGAGATTTGTTAAATATGATAGTTAGGGGGAGATTAATGGTGTCAGCTGTTTCGACCAGAAATCTGGGGCTTATTACATCTGGTCCTGGACTTCTTTTTTTATTAAGTGATTTTAATACCTCCCATGTGTGACTGTTGATTATTGAGAGATCTGTGGGTTTGTTAATTCCTGTTCCTAGGGTTATGATTGCCATAATGACCAAATGTGATACTTTCTTTACTTTGAATTTGGGGCTGAAGGTATTTTCAGCCACTGAAAACTTGCTGTCTTATCTACAACCAAAGGAGAGTTCAGCTGAAGTTGTTATGAACATCTTCTCTTCAACCGCTGATCGCATTGAAAGAATGATATCAGATGTAAAGTTTGAGGCATTCTACAGGGCTACTATAAAGTCAAGTGAAGGCCTCCCTGATCCACAAGTCCCACCAAGAACAAGATGACCACTGAGGCATTATGATGATGGCTCTAAGCCACACACATTTACAACAGCTAACAGCTACTTCAGGAAGGAGTATTTTGAAGTACTAAATATTCTCATCAACAAGATGAATGATCAGTTTGACCAAAAAACTCTAAATATAATGCTTAAAGCTGAGAAACTTATTATTGGAGCAGTCAAAGAATCAATCCCATTTAAATCTTTTGAAGTGGATTCCGAACTCCTACAAGTAAATATAAGGGACATAAATTTCAAGAAGCTGAAAGTACAGCTTGCAATGCTTCCAGACACATTACGTGTGTACAATAATCCCCAACCAGAAATGTGCAAAATTAAGACTGCAACCAAGACTTCCACACTAAAGGAATTGCTACTCAATGTGAATGGAGCACACTTGCTACTTAGTGAAGTGCACAGACTGATGCAGTTATACCTAACCATTCTGATGTCCAGTGCTACAGCATAGTGATCATTCAGCTCCATGTGACAGATCAAGTCCTATCTACGATCTACAATGAGTCAGAAAAGACTGAACCATTTGATGTTCCTTCATCTGCATAAGGACTTATGTGACACTATTGAACTAAGCAAATGTGCTGAATCTTTTTGTGAGAAAAATGATGTTCGCAAAGATTATTTTCAAAAGTGGCGTGGGAAGTAGCCTCCTGCAAGACTCCACCAAGTTTTTCACATGTATTCATGATGCTACTTAACTTTCACAGAGATCGATTTTAACATTGTTTTACTAGCCCAAAACCTAGTGCAAATTGATCAGGGCTAGTGCATTGCAACTAACCCTATTGTTGGATCTCTTTCTTGAACTGCCAGATAACTGAAGCTCTTAATAAAGGAATAATGTACGACCGGGTGTGTCATACGGGATAATGTCACACCTGTGGCCTCGTGCCCAACCACCTGAGGTGTGACATTATCCCGCACGACACACACCCGGTCGTACATTATTCCTTTATTAAGAGCTTCAGTTATCTGGCACTTCAAGAAACATTTTTCAAGTCAAACTACCTCTGGCTGGAAGCTGCAATACTGAACATAGGATTTGCAAGAAAGCGAGTTGTGCTCACAACAGAGGGAGGTGAACCTTATAATTGTCTTTGGTTTGGAGCAGATATTCTGCAGGTGGAGGCTACGTCAAACTGAAAGGTGAAATAAGGAACTTAGAATTATCAGGAAAAGACAGTCTTTGTTACAATTCTTAAGATTTTCAGTGCAGGAAGAGTTTAAACCTTGGGCTAAGAATTTGTCATAAATCCTGAAATAAGTGCAGGTACAGGTTGTGTATTTGACCCAGACAAGTGCCCTAGGGGGTGGAAACTGTTTTTTGTGTTTATCTGTGTATGCCCTAAAAGGAAATTCCAGACTTTAGCAGGAAGTGCTTACATCATAGCTACTTATCAGCCAATAGCTTTGGTAACAGACCTGAGAACAATTGTATTATAAGCAAGTGTTTTATAGCAAACTCATCAGAACAGCTAACATTTTTTAAGTCAAACTACTTCTGGCTGGAAGCTGCAATACTGAACATAGGATTTGCAAGAAAGTGAGTTGTGCTCACAACAGAGGGAGGTGAACCTTACAATTGTCTTTGGTTTGGAGCAGATATTCTGCAGGTGGAGGCTACTTCTAACTGAAAGCTGAAATAAGGAACTTAGAATTATCAAGAAAAGACAGTCTTTGTTACAATTCTTAAGATTTTCAGTGCAGGAAGAGTTTAAAGCACAGCTGCCTTATTTTGGGGCTGACTGCTTTCAGAGCACAAACCACCAGGCTGTTTTGGGGCTGGGGAGGTTTTACCTGTGTCTGACTTGGATGTCTGGATTTTTCTCTGTTTGATTAACAGGGTATTTTCTCTGTCAAATTGTTGTGTAGGGTATCTTGCTGACAGGAAGGCACTCATCACAGCGGTGGGTCAGAGTTCTTAGATGATTGTTCTGTGAGGGCACAGTTTAGGCCCAACCCTTACCATCCTCACCCACCCACCCTGGAAATAGTTCCTTTATACCTGGGGCTCTGATATCATTTCCTCAAGATTGCAAGGTGCATATCACTGTCATATCCTCTCTAGCACACTGCACTGACAATATAAGCATACACATTGTATAATATATATATATATATATTTCTGTATAACAAACCAATCACACACACAAACACACACAAAAAAAAGTAGATAAACATGTGGGGAGTAGTGCAATGTAATGGCTGTGAGGCAGCAGTCTTCTGGGAGTCTTTCTGGAGGCTGAGATGCTGCCCTATTTGCAGACAACTCTCTGCCCTGAGGAAGGAAGTTGCCCGTCTTCAGGCCACACTGGACAGTAGTAAGGAAACCTTCCCCAGGCCACACTGGATGGTAGAAAGGGAACCTCCCTATCCAGGAGCACCAGAGCCACCACCACTACCTCAGAGGTTGCGAAGAAAGCACAGCAGTTGGATCACAGTGGGCTCAGGGAGGGTGAGAATGGTAGAACAGAGGCACACCCAGTCAGTTGTTCCACTCCACAATTCATACACCATTCTGGGGGAGCATAGCTCCCCTATGGATGCACCCGCAGAGGAGACTAAGGAGGCTGAGGACAACTATCACAAGGGAGGCCCACAGGAAGGAGGCAGAGGACACCACAAGGAAAGGAAGCAGCTCCTGGTGGGGGACTCAATTATTAGGGGGATAGAACTGGGGGGAGCAGGGAAAACTGAAGTAAGGTGCCTGCCTGGTGCCATGGCTTGAAGGAGAGGAAGCGCATCCTCAGGATCACGAGAACAGCTGTACGGGAGTCTGAGCTGGATGTCATTGTCCACCTAGGGACAAATGATTTGGCTCATCATGAGGTTAGAGCAGTGCAGAAGGACTTTGTAGAATTGGAGAGGGGCCTAAGACAAGTAGCACACACAGTATCCTTCTCAGAGGTGCTGCCTGTCAATGGCATGAGTGAGGCGAGGGTACTTTGCACCATGCAGTTTAATGAATGGTTGAAAAAATGGTGTGGAGAACAGGGGTTTGGCTTCACTGGGGACTGGGGTTCCACCTGGAGGGACACCAGCCTGTACTGGCAGGATGGTCTGCATCTGTCCAGGAAGGGAACAAGTTATTTGAGCAATCGGTTTAAATGCTTCATTGGCAAGCTTTTAAACTAGTCAAGGGGGAGGCACTGATAAGCAGCAGGAAAATCCCAGCCTCTCCCTACAAAACAGGGTACTAAATGAGAAAAAGACCAAAGTAGAAAGGTCAGTGGGGGATGCTGCAATAGAAGGTAAAGCCATCAAAAAATGGAGAGCAATGAGCACCGATGCCCATAGTCTGAGTAACAAGCTTCCTGAATTAGTGGCCTTGATAGAGGAGGAACATCTGGATATCATGGCAGTCACAGAAACATGGTACACACAAAACCATGACTGGGATGTAAACATACCAGGATACACTATCTACAGGAGGGACAGGGAGGGTAAAAGAGAGGAGGGTAGCTCTACATAGGAAGGAATCAAAGCAACAGAACAAAAGGGAAAACAGGGAGGAGAAGAAGCACTGTGGGTAAATTTGGAGACCAGCAATGGAACCACAATCCACACAGTGTTTGTATACAGACCCCCTTCTCAGGGGGAGGAAATGGACAAGGAAATTATAGAAAGTATACTTAGAATGGCAGAAAAAGGGGAGATATTGCTGATGGGTGATCTGAATATGCCAGATGTTAACTGGAGTGCAGTTGCAGCAGCCACTTGAAGAGTGGGTTATTCTAGATGCCTACAGGGGCATGCCTTAGACAACTAGTATTGGAGCCCACTCGAGAGGGAGCAATCTTAGACCTGGTTCTCTCAAATGGAGATGGAAGGATCACAGATGTAGAAGTGGGTAGCCATCTGGGAACTAGCGACCATCGAACAGTATGGTTCTAATAAACACAGCAATAGAGTCAAGCCATACAAAGACAAAGGTACTGGATTTTAGGAGGGCTGACTTTGCCAAAATGGGTGAGTGCCTAAGGAATGCACTAGCAAATGGGCAGGAAGGAGGGTGGAAGAACAATGGGGAATAATAAAAACTGCCATCACAGAGGTAACAAGCCTTTGTGTGAAGCAAATAAACAAAACAAAGCGATAAGAAACCACTATGGTTCTCAAAGGAAGTGGCAGTGAAGGTTCAAGAGAAAAGAAAGCATTCAGGAAGTACAAGGAATCACAGAAGGAGCAGAACAGAGAACTGTATCAGTTAAAGCAAAAGGAAGCTGGGAAGGCAGTCAGAACAGCAAAGCCCAAACCGAGGAAAAGATAGCCAACTCAGTTAAGAAGGGATAAACCTTTATAGGTACATCAGGAGCAAAAGGAAGACCAAGGGAGGATAGTGAGGCTTAATAAAGGGAGGAGGGTGGGCAGAGGGTGACTGTGAAAAGGCAGAGATACTAGACAAATATTTTGCTCAGTATTTACAAAGGAAGAGGGAGGTACCTAAAACAAACAGTAGAAACACTCTGGATACAGAAGTTGATACCAGCCCATTTACAGAAGAAAGGGTTCTGAAAGAACTCTTAAAACTGAAGGTGGACAAAGCAATGGAGCCTGATGGGACTCATCCCAGAATTCTAAAAAGAACTAAGGGTAGAACTAGTGACACCACTGACTACCCTCTTTAACAAATCATGGGAGGATGGGGTGGTACCCGAGGGACTAGAAGAGGCAGATGTGATTCCCTTCACAAAAGTGGGAGCAAGGCAGAAGCAGGAAACTACAGACCTGTTAGTTTAACCTCAGTGGTAAGGAAAATGATGGAATCACTTCTGAAGGAAAGAATTGTCGATTATCTAGAGGCCAGAGGCACAGGACCCAAGGCAGCATGGATTCACAGCGAGAAGGTCATGCCAGATGAATCTGATAGATTTCTTTGACTGGGTGACCAAAGTAGTAGATCAGGAGGAGCTGTGGACATGGCCTACCTAGACTTTAGCAAGGCATTTGGCACAGTCCACACAAAAGATTAATATACAAGTTAGCCAGCCTGGGAGTGGGTCCCAAGATGACAGCCTGGGTAAAAGATTGGCTGGAGAATAGGACACAGAGGTAATAGTAAATGGGAGTCACTCTGAAGAAAGGGGGTTACTAAGTGGGGTACCGCGAGGGTTCAGTATTAGGACGGTTCTCTTCAATGTCTTTATAAGCGACATTGCAGAGGGACTGGAAGGAAAAGTATGTCTCTTTGTAGATGACACAAAGATCTGCAACAGAGTTGATGCACAAGGTGGGGTGGAAAGGATGAGAAGGGACTTGCAAGGTTAGAGGAATGGTCAAATGTATGGCAGCTTAGATTCAATGCTAAGAAGTGCAAGGTAATGCACCTGGAAACAAAACCAGGGAAGAGTACACAATGGGGGTGAGATACTAACAACAACAAAAATGGAAAGGGACCTGGGGTAGTCATATCAGATGACCTAAAGGTGGGCAAGCAATGTGAGAGGGCAGCAAGGAGGGCTGGGGGGATACTGGGATGCATAGGGAGAGGCATCACCAGTAGAAAACAGGAAGTTATTATCCCTTTGTACAGACAGCTGGTCAGATCCCATCTGGAGTATTGCGTGCAGTTCTGGAGACCCAATCTCCGCAAAGACATAGACAGGATGGAAGCTGTCCAGAGGAGGGCAACTAAAATGGTGCAGGGTCTGCACCAGAAGACGTATGAAGAGAGACTTAAGAGCTTAATATGTATAGCCTCGAGGAAAGGAGGGAGAGGGGGGACATGATAGAAACTTTCAAGTACCTCAAGGGAATCAACAAAGTCCAAGAGGGTAGCATCTTTCAAAAAAAGAGTGTGCAAGAACAAGGGGCACAATTGGAAGATGGAGGGCAGCTCAGAGGTAATTTAAGGAAGTATTTTTCACAGAGAGGTTGTGGATGCATGGAACGGCCTTCCGGAGGAGGTTGTGGAGTCAAAAACAGTGGTGGAATTCAAGCATGCATGGGACAGTCATAAGGCAATTCTAGGGGGTGGGGGCAGAAAGAAGTAGGCTGCTGGTTAACTAGGATCTGCAGCTTATCCATTAGGTAGGGAAATAGGCAGACTGGGTGGGCCAAGCGGTCCTTATCTGCTGTCAAATTCTATGTTTCTATCCAACAATAGACTCAATGTGAGTCGTTATCACTCAGTTGTTAAGACATTCAGCTAGTGTGCACCCTGTGAACAAGGGTAGAGTCCAGTGGCACTGGAGGTTGAGGCACTGGAGGCACTGGTCGCTACACCTCACACCACGCCAGTGACCCAGGTTTGGGAATGAGCCTGGGCCACTGGGGGTCAACAGGGTGGGAGAGAGGACTGAGCATCCGGAGGGCTACTCTCCCCTCTCGGGGGAGGGAAACCTGTCGTCCCCCTCGTTGATTTCCCTCTGTCGGCTGGAGGGCAATACTGACAGGGAGGCGTGTACCAACATTACCACATTGGTGGGGATGGGATTATGAGAGAAAATAGAAAAAGGAGCCTGGCAGGGTTCCATGATGGCCCTGTGTCCCCAAGGGTCAACCACGGTGTCTAGATTGGGTCTGTGGGGAGAGGGGAAAAGTTGGCACCCTCCTCCCTGGCCCCGCTGTGGGGGGCAATCTGCAGGGGAATTTCTGGGGTTTGCAAGAGCAGGGATGTGCGTGACCAGAGAAGTGAATTCCTCTGTGAGGAGGACCACATCCCCCTTCCAGGGCTCACAGAGGAAAAAACATCTGTATGGAAAAAAAAGAAATCCTAGATCTGCCCTGGTGCACTTCAAAATTAACAAAAACTTCCAGGAGTGCAGGTCCAGTTGATCACCACATGGAGTCTGAGAGTATCTTTCTCTGCCTGACTATGTTCATTGCCCTGTGGGTGGGGTTGGGGGTGGGAGCAAAAGTGAGACTTTGGAGAGATTTATGATGTTGTCGACTGTTGTGTGTATACAGAGCTAGAACTGCTTGACTGAAAATTTGCTGTTATGGTATCCTCTGTTTTAGTGTGGAGGAAATGTGCAACATAGAAACATAGAAACATAGACTTTGATGGCAGATAAGGACCGTTTGGCCCACCAAGTCTGCCCAGTTCCCTACCTATTTGATAAGCTGCAGGTCCTAGTTAACCAACAGCCTACTTCTTCCTACCCCCACCAGAATTGCCTAATGTCTGTCCCATGTATTCTTGAATTCCCCCACGGTTTTTGACCCCACAACCTCCTCAGGAAGGCCATGCCATGTGTCCACTACCCTCTCAGTGAAAAAATACTTCCTCATGTTGCCCCTTGCTGTCCCCTCTCTATCTTCAAATTGTGCCCCCTTGTTCTTGCACATCTCTTTTTCTTAAAGATGCTACCCTATTGGACTTTGTTGATTCCCTTGAGTAATTGAACATTTTCCATCATGCCCCACTTCTTTCTTTGAGGGTGTATAATAAACTCCTTTAGTCTCGCCCATTATTGCTTCTGGGTGCAAACCCTGCACCATTTAATTTGCCATCCTCTGGACTGCCTCCATCCTATGTCCTTGTGGATATGGGCTCTTCAGAACTGCATGCAGTACTCTAGATGGGGTCTCACCAATGGTCTGTGTAGAGGGATAACAACTTCCTATTTTCTACTGTTGATGCCTCTTCCTATACATCCCAGTATCCCCCAGCCCTCCTTACTGCCTTTTCCCATTCCTCCAACCAGGAGGAATGGTGCAGAAAGAGAAACACAGAAACACAGAAACATAGAATTTGATGGCAGATAAGGACAACTTGGCTCATCTAGTCTGCCCATTTTCCCTACCTACTGTAAAACTGTAGATCCCACTTTATTTCTGGCTTAGCCCTCCCTTCCCTAATGACTAAGGAGTGAGGAAGCAAGGGGTCCATGGTACAAAACAATGGGGGTACACACTATGTGTGATTGCATTGCAGTCTCTTTTTTTGGTGGGAGGGGCTTGCACAGAAAGCAATGTGGAAGGTGAAGCAGGATAAATATGCAATAATCAGAGTATTTCTTGGCTTGCATTTTTATGGTATAAGTGATCAAAATTTACCAATATTAGTGTTGGCATCAGCCAGGGCTTGCATTAGCACTACTAGTAAAGTGGGGGTCAGGCTGACCCTTTGCTTCAAATGTCGGGGGTCAGATGAGAGAATTCTGGGGTCAGAACTTTGCTGCAGTGGCTTTGTAAAACATTACCTGATATTGTTTCTGCTAATGAAACCCGTGAAAACCTTTCCACACACAGGGTCAATGCTGAAGAACACTGTTTTCAGCTTTGTGCTTCAGAATCCTCAAAATTCCCATGTAGGGATTTCAGTAGAGGGTTAATGCAAGCCCTGTTGGCTAGTGCAACCATCTACTCCTGCGGCCTACTGCAATTTTGAATCACCTTGTCCTGCTGACTACTGCAAAAAAAGTTAAGGTTGACCCCTGCTTTCACCCTCTTGGACCTCTTGTAGAAGACAAACAATTGTTTATGACTGTGCCATAACAGTTTTACATTTACACCTATTTTTTTTATCTTCTCTGTATTGCTTCTTTGTTGGTAATAAATACATTTTGATATTGCTCTGTCTGTTGCTGTGCATTTATTACTTATATTTCTTCTGTATTTATCTCTGCATGATTCACAAATCCAGATAAAGAAATTTTGGTGGGGGAGGTGCAGACGATGGCGTGGGGGTGGAGAAGTTGGGGGGGTGGAGACGATGGGGCAGGGCCAGGGGTGGAGACAGTGAGGTCGGGATGGAGACAGTCTGTATATCCTGTTGGTCCTACCACTTTTCAGAACCTTCCGGCACCACTGGACAGGATGGACAAACTACCACTCTGTGGAAACCTGGTCAGTAACAGGAGAGAACAGGAAGAGAGATTACTCTCCATATACAAGTACCCCTCTGATTACTGCACAAACTGCAACAACTATAGTGAAAAGGGGTGCATCAGTATTGGTTCAGGAAGACCCTGGAACCAAGGAACTAATGGCATAAATTGAGATGTTGACTCAGCTGGTTCTGGAACCAAAGGAAAAAAGGATACCCATGGAATGGATGCAAGCATGTGAATACAGCAGACAAACAGACTCATGCCTAGCAAAAGGCTAGCAAACATACTATGATCAGTCTGAGCTTTGAGAGGTCTTTTGGAGGCCACCTATCAAAGCTTCAGAATACCTTATCTCCCCAATTCTGCCCACTGTCTGCCTATCTCCTAAATTTCCCTTTGAAATGGATGGACAATCACAATGCTGGAAATATACAAGCTGGAAGTGGGTTTTCTTGTGCACCTCATACATCCTACACTCAACCTTTCTCTTGGCTTTGGTTCTGCTTAAGTGGTCCTCTACAGTGTTTTGCCTCTCCCTGTCCTGGGAACAGCAGTGATGTTGTGCAATGTTACACCTGGTCTTCTCTTTCCATGTAGCTGTGGTTGCTGGTGCACCTCCCTGCCATCCACTACTGTATTATGATGCTGTGCTCAGCTCCGCTATATGATCTGTCTATCTCACTGTCCCCAAGCCACTCTATGGTGCTTCTTCTTCCCCCTCCACACACCAAAAATACCCACACTGCTAGTCTACTAAGCTACTGTGAGCACTGTCATCCCCCCCAACATGCCATTTGCCACCACTTCATCTCCCCCACCAAACATCCTGGTATGCCATTTTTTACTCTCTCAGCTGTCTTCCTCAGTGGAGCAGAGAGAATGTTTCTTTTCCTTGCTGTGCTCTAAGGAGTGCAGCATGGTACTGCAAAGCCCTCCCCACGAGCCACCACCAGGCACCTGAAGCAAATTGAGGTGGCATTGGGAGAAACGGGCAAGTAACTGCAAATTCCCCCTTCCACAATCAGTCACTGTGGTGCCCTAGCCCTGGTGGTACTCAACATTCTCCTCCAACCATGATCTGACACTAGGGTGCCCAATCCCTAGTGTCCCATAGCACATTCCCCTTGCCACAGTATAACAGCAGGGTGCCCAACCCCCAGTATATCATTAAACACACTCCCACCCATCTGCCACAGTCTGACACTGGGGTGCCCAGCCACTGGTCTTGCTAAGCACATTGGCTCCCCCACCACAGTCCAACACCACCACAGTGTCCAACACCTGGTAGGAGCAAAATAACAATCCCCAGGGTCTGACATCAGGGTGCCCAACCCCCACTTCCACCAAACACACACACTGACACAGGGGTTCATAACCCCTCTGTCAGTTCCCTGAAATGAAGAAAATCATCTATCATTGTTTCCCTTTTTTCCTTTTTTAAACCTGAAAAAAAAGAAAACCATCCAGTGATGTATTCTAGCTCCCCCTCCCCTCCTCACTTACCTCGCTAGGGTCCCATGAAGTAATCCTCTCAGGACAGCCAATGATGCTCCCCCTACCACACCTGACAACGAACTCACTGAAAACAAGGTAAGTCGGGTTAATGGCTTTTTAATTAATTTAAAACTTTTACTCATAACTTTGTCATTTTTCATGATTTTGGCACCACATTTTCAAAGTGGGCTTTTTTTTATTCCACCCCATGAACAATACAGGTGTAATTTTTCAAATCCCCTTCGAAAACATGTTTTATAGTTGCTCCATGAAATCTCCTTTCCAACAAGATTGCAAACATTACATACCTGTCTTGATCATAAGGTGCAGCAATAAAAAAGACTATGTTGAAAGTTTGGGGTAAAATCTTAAAAAACAACAATGTTAAGAAGAGATGTTAATACTTTTCAATGTTTACTCATAACATTGCATTTTTTTAATATTTTGAAATCACATTTTCAACGTACTTGTATTTTTATCCCACCTCATAAACATGACAGGTGTCATTTTTCAAACCCCTTCAAAACCACATTTTGGATGGGATTTGATAAATGACACCTGTCATTTTCATATCACAGGGTAATAAAAATATTATCTTGAAAATTTGTGGTAACAATCTAAAAAGACTGTGAACCTCTTCATTTTCCAATCATGACAATTTCTTTTTAATTGTTTTTCATGTTAACTACTATGCTATCTAGGCCTAACAACTACACAGCAAACACAAGCAAGCGGACATGATTAGCAATGGTCAATGCTTGTTACAACTGGCATTAAAACAGGGAGGGCAATCAGGGCTGGGAGGGATCAAGTAGCAAGAGGTAATGGACAGATGGATACACTGGGGAGCAAATACAGAATTTTGGTCATAATACAGAAAAATCTGCAGATATTAAATTGACAGGAAACAAAACCATTTTACACATGACAGGCATTTTCCAAAAATAAATGGAAACAAGACTTTCCTTGTTAGAGATGGTAATTCTTTTATTTCAAGCAGAACTTGGAATAAACAAAGTAAAACACAATTACTGTAGTGTATACAGAGATACTGAAGACACTGAACTTCCAAGGTGCATAATGGTGTCAAGCATGGGGGTTTGTGAACCAGATTTAGTCCAAACAGAAAACAATGGCTACATTAGGTCTGGAAATAGGAGCACCAAAAACCTGCCATTCAACTGACAGAACAACATTTAATACAAATCACATGAGAAATACATTAGAACAAAAAGAGTTACCGTATGATCTTACTGCTTTGAAATAGAACTTCTAGGCTAACTCATCAGGTGAAAACAAGAACTGCCAGAGTACCCCTAAGAGCTTCTTAATTTTTGAACTGGACAACGTACCTCAAGAAAACACAGAATCTCTTTCTTTGGCCATTGAGTTGTTGTTGTCAGGGATCCTCAAACTTAATATGAATCAAGGGGACTTTAATAATATAGAAAGAGCATATCAGAGTATATAGTAGAGTATATTATCTAGTGCACTTACCCGGTCAACAAAAACTAAATAAATAATAAGTACCAAAATGCGGGGGAAGGAAGGCAGGCTGATCTGCATGCTAAAATAATTGAAACAGTTCAGTTAATTGTAAATCGTTATAGACAGCTGGAATACTTGGACATATTTATTGTAGCTCTTAATAATCTGGAAAACTCATTTTCTCCTGGAAATGCTTCCTCTAAAGTTTGACTCAAGATGGTGGCTCTTCTGATAAAGCTTGACTCAAGATGTTGGCTGACAGAAAATTATTTTCTAATGAATCTTTAGATTTAACTTGTACTGAGGAAAATTTTGTATCATGGGATATCATAGGGTTAAAGAGCACTGGCATTGAATGGTAGACATTTATTAAAATACAGTATATAGTGTACTGTTTTTCTGGGAGACCTGGTCCTAAGAGGTGGTAAACCTGAATGGGTATGAAGTTATCAGTTCACTAGCAGGGAAACCTAATACATTTGGACAAAATAGTGGGACCTAGGCCAGCTATGTTACAATAAGGCCAGGAATAAAATGTATTGAGATATATAAAGTTGAAAACAATTAAATTATCATAGTACTGAAATGGAATGATCAGAATATCATACTCTTCAATGTGTATATTCCCCTCAAAGGGACTTTATACTACTCAGAGAATATCTGAGTTTATTATAAGGGTCTCAAGAAAGCTGAAAATTCTGATTGGCTGTCAGTATTCTGAGAGCCTTATGTTAATCTCCTTATTAATATACTTGTAGAGCCTGATCACTTCAGTATTGATTTAAAGAATCCAGGTCCTACTTACATTTGCAGCATTCTATGTCTGGAACTGATGGTACCCATTAGAGCCAGGCTGACAGTGCCAGGAATCATTTACCCATGTTTGAAAGAAAGGTCAAATTAAACACTGAACTGTTACTTTTTCCTGTTTTTATGGATGAGTTGTGCTAGATGATGGGATACAGCATTTACTAAACTACACTGTTTTGCAGGACACTCCTTTGAAGTACTGTTACCAGTGGGGCTAAAGAAACAGACTTTTGAATTTCAATTTTGAATAAGAGTCATGGCACAGCTGAGTAGAATGAAGTTCCCCTCACACAGCAGACTCACTGCTGACTCACAGCCAAAAAACAGATTTCTTTTCCCCACATAAACCTTTGGCATAAGGACTATTTTATATCAAAGGCTAAGAATAACTAAAATCAATACTGTGTGTCATTAGAAAATGGCAAGAAAAACTGAACACAACTATAATAATAGCAATTAGGTACTCCCAGGGGTTATATTAATGTTCAAGTTAATCACCCCCAAGGCAATATGGCACTCAGCTGTGCCTCATTCCACATTATTCCCACAGGGGGTGAGTAACTAGAACATTAACATAACCCCTGGTCATATATTATTGCTTAAATCACTTAATAATGATTTTGGAAACAGTCATTTATACATTTTTTCAGGCAAATATATTGATTGCTGGTGACCAGAATGCAAAGATTGATAACTTTGATAATGTTGATCATTTAGACTCTTACATGGACATGGGCCTAAAAGGCAAGCATTCTAACAGAACTACAAATAAGAACGAAAATGGTAAAAAGGTGCAAGATTTTATAATGGGCAATGAATTGCTTTTGTTAAATAGCAGGTTCGGGAGGAGATGACTCTGGAATACTACTTACTTTGGACAAAAAGGGTGAAGCACAATTGACCATGCCTTAGGTAATTCAGATAGTTACCATTTACATGAATTTCATAAAATTTAAGATTCTATGTAATAATGGTGACTGCGTAATACAGATTGCCATTTGGGCAAATCTACATCACTGAAAATGAATTTTGGTGATGTAGACTCACGGCGAACATCAAGATGGCGCTGGGAACTTATATTTAATTTTTTTATGCAAGGGTCTGTGCCCCCCACACCTCCCTATTAAATGATTCTCAACTCCAGGGGGGTGCATGTCGGGGGAGTGCAAAACTAAAAAAAAAGAAAACCCATGACCCGGCACAAAAATCGAGCACATCCAGAACTGAACCCAGCACCCTCCCAACCCCAGCCTGCCACCAACCCACTATGCCACATGGCCAGCTTAGCAGCCCACCACTGCATTATGCCCCATAAATCATCCCTCCCTTCCACCCAACACATGGCGTGGTCCCTCCCCACCCCACCCCGGCATGTGTATACATAGCAACATCATGTCACTATAGTCACCAAACGCCCATCTGGTCACCCTCCCTGCCCAGTAGCCCTGTCTAAAATCACCGTGATTGAGTTGCCCTTTTTGAAAGCACTCAATTGTGGTCACCTAATACACCGGATACCAAAATAATATGAGAGCAGAAATTTATTGCACACCATTAGTACTGAAAATAAAAAGTTACTTGTCAGATAGAAAACAATAGCCCTCTATGATTTCCTTTGGTTATTATTAGGGGAAAAGAAAGGCTTCAAGTAGAATGCTTGGTTAGGGATTTGTTAAATAATATATGGCCCAGCAGCTAAACAAGTTTTGGATAATATTAGTAGTGCTACACATGGCTCTGTAATGGAGGATAACTAAACAAAACCCTTTTTTATTCTTCATTTATTATTATATGTCAACAAGAATAACAAGGCCACTAAGACACAGACTTGGTTCAATACTATTTGCAAAGAAGTAAAAAAATAATTAACAAAACTGATCAAAATCATCAAAAAAAACAAACAACCTCCATCACAAGCAAATGTTAACCATCTAAACACACAAAAAAATACAATTCCATTTTTAAAGAACAATTATAAAAAGAAATGGATGAAAATTTTTCATATTATTGATAGTAAGTGTCACAAACCCACTCAGCAGGTCAGTCCTCTACTCCCAAAGTGCCAACCTCAGAATGCAGTCTTCTGAACAGTTAACAGAAACAGTGTAACCCTCCTGTCTGTTTTTGTGGGTTTGGATCAACCTTGGGTCTCAAGTCTTGGAGGGTTTCAAACTGTGAACCTCTTGCTAGCGTACCCAATGCACAGGCTCAGATAATTCATTCTTCGGGGGGCCAGATATCTTTGCCTACAGGTACCTAACCAGGTGTACAGAAATGAACTCTTAAAAACTTTAATAAAGACCTCAGATTTAAAATGCTTACCTTTTTCCAGTTTGGTATCACCATTCAAGCTTATGTACAGTGTCTGCTTAACCATATATACTCCACTTGCAAAAGAAAAGAAATCAAAGACAGAAAAGTAGACTCTAAAAATAGAGTTTATTAAAATAGATAAAAAAAATATGTAAAACATATAAATACAGAACCATATACCACAAAACATACGAATCTATTAAAAGAACAAGGTTTTAACAGTGCAATTCCTAGTACAGTACTTAGATTTGTCTCTCTCTCTAAAAAGCTGCTTGAAGTGCTCAAAGATGTTTCTTTGTCAGAGTCTAGATAGAAGTGTCTCTGAAGTAAAACAGAATATTGTTTAAAAAAAACTGTATTGGTCAACCCCTTTGTGTGAGGTCACCTAGCTCCTCCTCTGTTTATTAAAAATCATACACCCACGCTATTTTATCATTTTAGAAGGAAAGTTAATTAAGGTTACATCAGCAGAAACTCCTTTCCCCATGTGACTTCCCCAATTAAGACTTTCCTTTCATCATGTTCTTCTTTCATGCCAGAGCAGCATCCTTTCTCACACAAATGTCAAAGCATTTATGATTTTGCACCAGTGTACTAAACCTGGTTTCCTCCTCTAAGCATTACAAAAGTTTATGATTTTCCTTTTTAGCAACTACAGCTATAATTAACTTCGTTAAAGTCTATAATTAGCTTCTGGCCTTCCAGGTAACACCTTATAATAACTGGTGACCCCCAATATCAACCTGTTTTTGAGACTTGTTTAAAGTCATATCAACCTGCGAGTTGATATGACAAGTCATATCAACCCTCGCAAAGCCATGCAAAGTCGCGTTTGCGCTGTGCAAACAGCACAAAATACCAGTAATAATAAAAAATAAAAGATAGTCAAGTGTGTCTTATGGATTTTTTTATACACTCTCGGTGTGTGATGACTATGTAAACCTCTCAAGCTTCGCTCTTGAAGTTTACAGGTCAACACACACCTCAGGTGTGTAAAACAAATCCATATCACACACTTGCCTATCCATTATTCTCTATGTATCTAAAACCTGTGTGTGTGTGTGTGTGTGTGTGTGTGTGTGTGTGTGTGTGTGTGTGAGATCTCACATGCTGTTTCAGCATTTCTCATGGGACAGTCCATAACACATTTTTATATTCCAAAAAAAAACATACAGCACTCAGAACTGGCTGTCCACATCACAGTAAGGACCAACACAGTTTCTGATCTATAGTTGCAAAAGGAACAATTTCATTTCAGTTTTCTTTGTCAGTGTCTATTTCAAAGGAAACTTGGGTAAAATACTATAAAAATATAATCTTATGGTTGTGCCCAATTGATGATGTCAAAATTTTTCCAACTAATTGTTTAGATGACGCTACAAATCAATTAATTTTCTCAGCTGCTGAAATAGAAGATGCCATCTTAGACCTTGTACCAAATAAAGCTCTTAGACTGGATGGTATAACCCTGTGGTGTTTACAAGGAAGATCTGAATCTTTGGATCCCCATTCTCACCACTTTCTTCAACTTTTGTCTAAAACAAAGGTCTATTCCTTCATCTTGGAAGATTGGTATTGTAGTGCCTATTCATAAACAAAATCTGGCAAGAGCCAGTAGGGCTGCATGGGAGGAATTTGGGGTAGAAATATAGAAAACTACCAAAGTTATGAGCCTGTGTTAGGAAATTGTAACATAGGCTCACAAATTTGATGTTTTGTAATATTTGTATACCAAATTTTCAACATAGCCTTGTTATGACCATGCCTCATGAAGAAGGGCCCACCAACCGTCATATCAATCAACAATCTAGGTCCTTTTAAAGCTGCCTTAAGGGCTCATATCCTCTCCTCACATCAATGCCAGTGTAACCAGTAACCTGTGGATCCTGCACCATGCTGCTAGGGCATGCACCCACCCTTGGCCTGGTAGTGGAGAGCCCTCACTATTTCTAGCCTACAGGCTCCTCACCTCCCTCGGTTACCATTCAGTTGCACTGGACTATGAATGCATTGTATTATGTATAAGAGAAGGCCTCCCTGAGGCGGCTTACTACCAACTCATATCATTCATTGCTCTAGCTACCAATTGTATAGGTCTTAACCACTCATTAGGTAAATATGTTGATAGCTCTGCCCTGTTTTAGCTATGAAATGTATAGGCATTAACCAGTGCTCATTGTACTTATACTCTGTATGATTGCTTACCCACATTTATTCTATGTCTATACTGTATGAATGTCTATGTTTTATTCTGACATGGAGCCTTTGGAAATGAGTTTATGACTCAAAGGGTTGTAATTCCGATTTCCTAAATAAATAAATGTTCAACTCCTGCCAGAAATGTGATTTTACGTAGGCACTTCAATATCAACTTCTGGGATGCAAAAACACATTTTGGGCCATAGTTGAAAAATAACAGTCATCACATTCATGAGGTGCTGTAAAGAAATGGCTATATTGTAAATCTGGGGTCAAAATATTGAAAATTACCAAAGTTACTAGCCTGTGTTCTCAAAATTCAGTGTAGCCTCATAACTTTATTGTTTTTTAATATTTTTACACCAAATTTTCAACATAGCCTTCTTATGACCCCAACCAAGGAACAGGGGTAAAGACATTTTTCAACTCCTGCCCAAAAGGTGATTTCATGCAGAGACCATGAACTCACCTTTCAGGATGTGAAAAAAATTTTGGGTCAGAGTTGAAAAATGACAGTTGTCACATTCATGAGGTGTTGTAAAGAAATGGCTATGTTGTAAATCTGGGGTCAAAATATTAAAAATTACCAAAGTTACAAGCCTGCATTCGCAAAATTCAATGTAGGCTCTTAACTTTTTGGTTTTTTAATATTTGTACACCAAATTTTCCACATAGCCTTCTTATGACCAGGGCCACTGGAAAATTTCAGAAAATTTTACCCAGAAATGCAGGGATTTTCTTGCAAAAATTATGGGAAAATTGCAGGGTTCACTATACATCCCCACTGCCCCAATAAATATTTTATTGTTGCTGCAGCATACAGTATATTGATCACATAAATTGTTAGATAAATGTATTGCCACTTGTAAATGCTTTTAATATGAAGAAAGATGTGTGTTTTTGAAATGCACTGTAATCTAATCATTATGTAGCATATCTTCTAAAAATCAAGACATCTAAGTCATGCAGTGCTAACTAGATTTTAGTCAGTAATTTACAGTTAGTCTGTACTGAATACATCCTGAAACAACATAGTTTGCCAGTTTCTAGATGTTAAATAATGAAGCCCATTTAAACTACTTGCTTTGGTGCAAAAAAAATAAAAAAAATAAACAGATAACCAGGGTGCCTAATAAAGGTCTAGTAAGAAAAATATTTATTTTGTTAAAATGATTACTGTTCTTAATCAGCACTGTAAGTACATTTTAAAATTACATGATAAAAATATCAAATCATACCAATAGCTTTTCATTACATCATACAATAGTTTTTAATACATTCTACTTTTGTTCTACTCGGTTTGCAGTGATTTTACTTGGGTTGTAATTATTTTGTCTATTTGAAGGTAACTATTTAACTATACTTAACCTGTTCAGCATGTTTTCAGAAATGTTTGCTTTTTGTAGGCTTTGTATGTGAGTGTACAGTTGTGGCAGACTGACATGTAAGGAATCACTGTCACCAACCTCTTCAGAAGCACATTCAAGTTTATAATCAGCAAGGCCATCCAATCTCCTGACACATTTGAATCAAAATCCTTTCAGATTGAAAGTATATATACAAGGAAAATCTACCCTACCATTCAAAAACAAGCACTGTGGTCAATGCTTCATTTAGGTGAATGGGGCACTTTGCACCTCTTCTCACAACTACTGTTTCAGTCTCTGTGTCAGCAAAAAGTTCTCTGATAGTCTGCTTTAACACATATGTTAAGTGTTCAAGTCTACACATGCATGACCAGAGGATTCTGAAACCAAAGCTGGGAAGTGAATCACATGAAAGCAGAGTCACATTTGACCTCTTCTCACTTCACACTGTACCATTTTGGTCAAATCCAAGTCTGTGTACCATATCTGAGAATTTAAATATTTTTTATACAATTTCAGTCAAAAATTCCATAAATATTACAAATCGCAAGACATTGCGGATTTTGTGCGAAGAAGGGTGAAAATTGCAGAAATTGCGGAAAAATTGCACCCGCAATTTTCCAGTGGCCCTGCTTATGACCCCACCTCATGAACTAGGGCAGAGAAGATTTTCAACTCCTGCCCAAAAGGTGATTTCATGCAGGGACTGCAAAATCACATTTTGGGATGTGGAAAAAACATTTTGCCCAGGATTTGGAAAATTACACCTGTCACATTCATGAACTGCTACTGTATAAAGATATGGCTATGTTGTAAACTTTGAGGTCAAAATATTGAAAATTACCACGGTTATGTGCCTGTATTCATAAAATTCAATGTAGGCTCATAACTATATTTGTTTTTTAATATTTTTACACTAAATTTTCAACATAACCTTCTTTTGACCCCACCTCATGAACAAGGCAGAGAAAATGTTCAGCTCCTGCCCCAAAGGTGATTTCATGCAGGCACCATGAAATCACCTTTTGGGACAGATTTGCATAATGACAGTGCAATTGTTCATGAGGTGGGGTCCCAAAAAAGGTATGCCGAACATCTGGGCCAAAAATATAAAAAAAATGGCCAAGTTATGCCACTAAGTCCAAAACACAATGAAATACATTCAACCGCATACTTGTTTCTTCAGTTCGCAGTCTGGCTTTCAAGAGTGAAGACGTGTCTGCAGTCCAGAGAGGATTATGGTGTTGGTCCCCTGATGGGTAAGTAAGGGCTTGGGGGTGCAGGGTGGTGGGTGCTGAGTGGGAGGGTCTGGTGGGGTGAGTGCAATGGTTGCAAAAGACATTGATGGACTTTTTTTTTATAGGTTAAAAAAGTGTAATGGCCGTAAAAGACACTGATGGATTTTTTTTTCTTAGAGGTTAAAAACACACATGAGGATTCCTGCACTGGGATATTGGGCATCCCCCACGTGCCAAGGTTACATTTCTGAGGGTGAGTGGGGTGGTGGGTGCTGAGAGGGAGGGTCAGGTGGGGGGTAAAACAAATGAGGATTCCTGCATTGGAGGATTGGGCACCTCCCAGTGTCATGGTTATGTTTCTGGGGGGGGCTGTGGTGGTGGGTGTTGAGCGGGAGGGTCAGGTGAGGGAGAGGACACAATTACTTGATTAAAAAAAAAGCAGAGATAACCACGCATGTGTGGTAGTGGACAGGGTGGTTGGTAAGAGGAAACAAATGAGGATTCTTGCACTGGGGGATTGGGTACTCCCCATGCCACTGTTACATTTCTGGGGGGGATTGGGGTGGTGGGTGCTCAAAGGGAGGGTCGGGTGGGGGTAGGATACAATAAATAAATGAAAAAACAGAATCACGCATGTGCAGTAGTGGGGGATGAGGGTAAGTAATAGGAGTTTGTGATCAGGACACTGGGGTACTGGGTTACCCCAATGTCACTATTACATTTTGAGGGGTGCTGAGAGAGAGAGAGGGTCAGGTGAGGGATATATATAAAATTTAAAAATCTAAAAAATTGACTGTGACAGTAAAATAGTGCAGCTCGGAGTGCTTCACAGATGCAGAGGCGACAATGTTGGAACTCCAACATGTTGTTCGGTTGCAAGAATGTGGGAGTCCTTTTCTCATAGCAAGAGATTTGCAGGGCTATGCTCACTGCAGCCCTAAAAAGGCTCATTCTATGCTCCAAGTGATTATCATCCTATTAGTTTATTAGATACTTTTATCCAAGATATTTGCAAAAAAAATTAAACAGATTATCTACATAGTTACAAAACAGCAAACCACTATCACAATTTCAGGCAGGCTTTAGACTTGTTTTTTACCCTTAATACTATTTATATTTTTGTGCATTTAATAGAAAAATACACTGGTTTGAAAAAAAAAACTTCTCACAGTATTCATAGATTTTTTATTGGCTTTTGACTCAATAAACAGGCATTAACAATGGAAAATTATGATGGAAAGGGGACTTGAACACACCCTATTAATACCCATATATCAACTATATACATATACCAAAGTGGTCACCAGCTTTGATAATGCAGGGAATTTGTCAGAATCATTCCACACTAATAGAGGTGTTAAAGATGAATGCCCTATGATGTTCCAAAAATTAATAATAAATATTATAATCTGTTCACATATGCTGACAATATTGTAATTTTCTCTTTTTCACATGTAGGTTTACAAAATAAAACAAGTAAAGTTAAAAAAAACTGTGACACCCTGCTATTGAATATTATTCTTAAAACTAAAAGCATGATTTTTGGATCTAATAAAACTAATATAATATGTTTTATGGATACAAAGAAAGTTAAAATAGTAAAAGAATACATATATCTTGGAGTCAAATTCACAGTGAATGGCAAATGGTGCCAACATGTGAAAGGCCAAATCTCAAAAACTAAACATGTAGCAAAGGCATTACTGAAATTCAATTACTCGCACGGGAGCAATATGTAAAATGCACCAGTAGCAGCTGATGAGATGAAACTCAATCACATACCCTATATGGAGCAGACGTTTGGAGCACTAGTTATTCAAATAATATAGCAGCTCATTTACTGTATTTCTGTCAGTCATTATTAAGAGTATCAATTATGGCTGAATTAAGCAAAATAGCTTTTCAGGAATGAATGGAACTCAGATTAATAACACGTAGGCTAAAAATAATAATAACAATAAATTAACGTTAGAGTGTGTACAGGTGAAATGGAAGTGAATGAATTTGAACAGAAAATCCAAATGGCTAACTACATTAACTTCTTTGGTAACTAAAATAAATCTTCAACAACTTTGGCTAGATTATCAGAAAAAAAACCTGATATTGCACTTGCTTATAGACCTATAATCAAAAAGAAACTATGTGATTAGGTGAAGGAAATAAATGTAGGAAAAATAAGATAACATAAATGAGCACCACAGTTTAAAATGAACAAATTCTCACATGGCTAGGTGGGCTATTTGGTTTTGACAATTCTCCCTGCTCAGAGAAGAGCTATTACAGTGGCAATGTTTGATATTTTCCACTCTAAATATTGAACAGTTAGTAAAACCCCAAAATATAGTGTAACAAATGGAAATTGTCCTTTTACAATTGTTTTTTTAAAGAGTGTAATGCATTCTCTATAAAGAGGCAAGAGAAAAATCTTTTCATGTCTTAGTACTGTTCTGAAAACATATTAAAATTGTATAATTGATGGCCTTTTTGTTATCCTTCAACCAATGACTAAAAAAGATGCTGAACTCACTGAGAAGTTATTTGTAATAAAAAAAGGAAAAAAGTAATGAATTAAAAAGGCAGCTGAAGTTGGATTCGCTGGCAGTTTTTGCTTTGAAAGGCATTTCTCAGTATAGGGACTATTTGCTGGGGGGGGGTAACATACATAGAAATGTAGAATTTGACGGACAATAAGGACAGCTTGGCTCATCTAGTCTACCCATTTCTCACTACCTACACTATTACCACAGACCGTGCCCAATCTACAGCTCTTTCTCCCTCCTCCCTTCTTTTCCACTATGATTCCCTTGTCTTTCTCCCATGCATTCTTTGACTGTACCACTGTTTCCACCCCCACCTGTGCTAGTATGCTGTTCCAGGAATACATTACTTTCTGTGCAAGTACTTCCTCACATCTCTCCTGAATCTACCCCCCACCAACTTCATAGCAAGTCCCCTTGTTCTTGAGCCTTTTATTCTCAAAAATATTTCCATCCTGTATCTTATTTGCCCCCATGAGATATTTCAAGGTCTCTGTCATATCATCCCCTCCCTCCTCTGTTCCAGGGTGCAAATATTGAAGTTCTTTAAGTCTCTCCTCATAGAGCTTTTGATGCAGATCTTGCACCACTTTAATTGCCATTCTCTGGACTGCCTCTACTTTGTCTGTGCCCTTCCAGAGATGTGGGCCTGATCCACAAAGGTGGACGCACAGCTTGCATCAAGTCTACGTCCATCCCGGTGCTGTGCCTACTACTTTGGTGCACTGTACACCCAATTGACATAGGCTGCACGCATTTGTGACATTTCATCCCATTTACAGTAGTTTGCACCAGACATGTGGCGCAAACTCCATAAAAAGGGTGGCAGCAGTAGACCAGCAAAAAACTGGTCTAACAACAGGATGGGGGTGCACCATCTGTAAATCCTGACTTTCAGCCAGGGACTGCCACAAGCCCCATGTGTCCTGTGTTCGGCAAACCCAGGGCTTGCACCAGTCCAAACCTTTTGTGAATTGGGCCCATAGTCTCCTGAACTGGACACTGTACTCTCTTTCTACCGGTGATACACCTTACTATGCACCCAGCATCACATTAGCCCTCCCTACAACCTTGTTGCACTGCCTGGCCACCTTTAGGTCATCCAATATGTACACCCCAGGTCTCTTTTCTGCTTGTTGGTCATCAGTACCCCCCCCACCTATTTTGTACTCTGCCCCTGGATTTCAAGCTGCCATAATCTTGACCACTTCTCCAGTTTCTCATGTCTCTGCTCATCCTTTCTACCCCTCCTGGAGTCTCTACCCTATTGCAGATTTTGCTGTCATTCACAAAGAGGTAGACCTTTCCTTCTAGCTCATCTGCAATTTCACTTATAAAGTTCCAAGAGCAGATTCAGTTTCTGCTGTGGTTCCAACTCCTAATATATTTAATGTATTGGCTGGTTATCAGTGACTCATTAGTCCTTTTTTTCCCCAATTACCAATTATGTTCATATGGTAGGCAGTCAATACTGCAAAACAAAAAGAGTGTGGTAAAAAACGTGCATGGAAAACAGCGTGAGCAATTAAAGCTACAGGGGAATAACAGTGTGGTACATTACAATGCTGAACCTGTAGCTGTGATTACTCTCGCGAAGAAGTCAAAACCTGCAGCTGTCAACTTGAAACCTGCACTGCTGAAGTGGCTCGGAGGTTAGTGTGACAACCTCTGAGAGTCAGTGCAGCTCAAGATGACAGTGGTTTGAGTCCAAACCATTGCGGCTGCAACTGTGTTTTTTTTTTATTTATGTTGTGCAAAGTTTCGCCCACGAATTTCACGCGAACTTTATGGCTAAAGTTTAACTTTGCAACATCTCTACCAACACCTCCCCAACTTTCTCCCCCTTCTCCAACTTTGCCCCCTCCCTCACTCAGAGTTGGTTATATAAAGTAGGGGGTGCTGGGGGAACAGCCCCCTGCATGGGGTGGGGTGCAAGGCCCCTCACATGAAAAACAATTGTACGGTATGTGCCATGGGAGTTACAGCCTCACCGTGAGATTTTTATAGTGTCGCTATTTTTCCTTGGCACTATTACGTCCCACGCTGTATTCCCTGTGCTGATACAGATTGCACTCTAATGACTTTATGGTTTTTGACTAGAATCTGCTCATAGTACAGCTAATGATGAAGTTTTGAATCATTTATTATCTTGGAACATTGCTGGTCTTGGATCTAAATGGGGGGATCAAGAACGGCTCGATTTCATTTCTACTTACTGTATGCCAGCCTATGATTTTTTAGGAGACCTGGCACCTAAAGGGTCAGGACATCCCCATTAATAATTTTGAATTGTTCAATAAACTTGCAAAAAAAAAGAGTGTAAGAGTGGCAGAATGTCAGGAGGGCTTGCTTGTTATATTAAGATTGATAATTGCGCATTCACTGAATTTATCAAAGCATCAGATTTTGATATTGTCCTACTTTATCAAGGTTTATAAATGTAGATTCTTTATCATTCACTTACACATTCCGCCTACTTCACTAAATTTGCTATTGGAGATCCTTGGAACATATTACAGAATATGTTAGAAGGACTTTACGAGAGTCATATTAATATGCCCATTTTAATTTTGGGGGATTTTAATGCTAGAATAGGTTGTTTTGATGGTTTTCTGGAAAATTCTGCAATGGACTCGATATCTGAGGCTCCATTCCTTCCACGTAGGAAATCAAGCTTACAAAAAATTAAGCAGGCCTTGGTTTCATTGAATTTATGCAAGAATATAATTTGTACCCACTCAGATGAAGACTTTCAGGTGATGAAGAAAGTCAGTGGTCATATTTTTCTCTAATGGGTGCTTCAGTCATTGATCATGCCATTTGTGATGGGCCCATAGAGATATGGGCCACTCTTTCGTTAATTAATAGAGCTGAAAGTGATCATCTTCCGCTTGATATAGGGTGGGTACCTCTTACCAATTCTACTATTATATCTTCTCCATATAAGATGTCTGTTGAGTTGTATCCTAATGCTGAAATTTGGAATAGGAGGAGAATTAGATGGACTGATGAGATTTCTTCTAACTTATGGCAGATTGCCTCCACTTATTTGAACTCTTTATTACACCTTAACTTTGAGGGATTGGATGCCTCAAATCTTTATAAGTTGTTGAAAATATTGCATTGTCAAGTACTCTCCATTCTCTATGCAATTAGTGGGGGATACTTGAGGGGAAGGTAAGGTTCATTTGATTAGGACTGTAAACAGGAAAAATCAAAGCTGTTATCATTCGTGCAAGATACAAAATTGCACCTATCACAAACTAACTTCAGGCTCCTAAATAAGGCCAGGAAATCATATAAGATCTTCCCTTATGTGAAAAAATAGAGTACACTATTACCATAGTCTCTTCACTATTTGTCAGTGACCTTAGTACCCACTGTGGGGGCAGCTCGGTCATTCAATATGCAGTCGATGCTGTAATCTATTGGTCTCTGAGCAACCACGCTGATCTGGGACCCCAGCTTCAAGCTGACTTTGTCAACCTGGAAGCCTGACTTACTGAGAATAAGCTGGTTTTAAACACCAGCAAAACCAAGGCAATGCTATTTGAACATAGAACCTTAGGACCTGGCAGGAGTGCCTTACTCCCTCTGACCTCATCCTCCTCTGGCAGCCACATTGAGGTGGTGAGTTCTCTCAAATACCTGGGGTTAACCCTGGATCAGGGGCTTACCCTCAAATCTCACATAGCCCAGGTAACCAAAACAGTGCACTGCAAACTGGGCCTGCTGTACTCTCTGAATGACCAGCTCATCCCTGAGTCCAGGATAACCATTGCCAACAGCCTCCTCCTTTCTATGCTGACCTTTGCAGCCACTATCCTTCAGGGGATGGCTAAACAGGAGATGAGCAGGCTACAAGTTCTCTATAACAAAGTAGCCCAGTTTGCTTCACAGTCCCACAAAAGATGGCACCACTGTGAAGCCCTTTGCTTCTCTACACTGGCCCTCTCTGGATGGTCACCTTCAGTACCCCTAGCTCTACAATGCTTACAAGCTCCTACACTGCAATTCCCCAGCTAGCCTGGCCAGTCTTCTGGTTTTCAAGTGCTCAGTGCGAACTCTCCGCACCTCTAGATGAAACCTCCTAGACTAACCTAGGGTTCGGACCACTGCTGGCAGTGAATCCTTTGCCACTTCTGCCCCTGTCCTGTGGAACAAGCTTCCTCCCCCCTTCAGGAAGCCCCTTCCCTCTGAACATTCCAAAATGGACTCCATGCTCACTTACTTGAAGTTAGTGTCTGCTCCTGTCACTGATGGGACATACCCAAACTCAAAGGTGGGGCCTAGTCAGCCTAAGACATACACTGCTGAATTATTTATTACCTGTTCTTCTTTTTACTACATTGTTACCCTTGTTTATTCCTGCACTTGTCTTCTCCTGTAACTAACCTGGCATAATGTCTGCACTGTTGTACTATGTATTTAATTGCTCTCCTGTATTGCTGTACTGTGACCTTTGTATACTCCTGAACTTGTATCCTTCTGTAACTAATTCCTGGTCCTCCTCTGAAAAAGGGACCTTCAGGGTTCAGTGGGCCTACCCACTTATCAAAATTAAATAAATAAATAAATAAATAATGGGAAATTATGACTCATGTTATTGACAAAAAAGATTCCAGATCCTTTTGGCTTTTTGTGGCTAGGGGGACGTTGAATTCTGCTGTTTCTCTACACATAAACATTTTGGTAACAACTTGTGTATAGCACTTTTCTTCATTATTTTATGACACAAGGATGCAGTCAGTTTGTCAAGATTTCTTGATATAATGTCCAGTTGGTGCTATCTCCATTTTTTAAGTGAACTTTATGATTTCTTCCTTAAAATATAATAACACACAGATGTAGTCTTTGCTGTATTGGTCTTTGTAAGAACAGATCCAGGAGCAAATGATTTGATACCTTTCATTGGACCAACATAGATGTAACAAAAAAGAACAAAGTGCTCTAGCTTTCAAACCAATCCAGTCCTTCCTCGGAAGCATAATGACAATTATTTAGAAAATCCCATACTTTTAACACCCAGATCATGCAGGGGAAGAAAAAGAAAAATTCCCATTGGTTTAAAATACTTATTAAAAAAAAACACAAGCCACATCAGAAAAGCTGAAAAATACCACTTCAGCTTTAGCTAAAAAGCTTAAATGCCAGATGTGCTTAGAGCATAGCATAATGTGAGGAATGCACTGTACATAAATTAAAGTGACTTAGAGATACCTTCAGAGTAAGATAAGGACATCTGGAGCATAGATCTGAATAGCGAAATTATGAGTGCAGTTCATGAAAAACAAACCCTACTCAGATTGTCATAATTGTAAGTCAAAAATAAGCCACACAAAATAGAACTACAAAAAATAAATATACATGGCATACAAAGGGTTTAAAGTTTACCTAATGTGAGCAATAGTTGGAAACATTGCCCAACTACGCTCTCAAACGTGTTATTATGCTCCATAAACCTTAAGTCCTTTAGTGTTGTAACAGGGGTTTATACATGATAATATAAATTGACAGTAAAAGAGATGAACAAAAAGCTGCTTGTCAAGGACCACCAAGAAACTAAGACCATGCAATCTGATATGTACAGATTTCAACTTGATGTACTAAAACTGCCTAAGGAATCTGAATAAATCATAGGACTTAAATCCCCTCCCCGGGGGGGGAGATAACTAGTTGTAAGGAGACACACACACACACACACACACACACACACACACAAGTCCTAACATGCCATCATTCACATCAATCAATTCAAATGTTATCCAAAGGAATTAAACTTGTCCTGAACCTCCAAGTAAAAGAGATATGTAGAGAGTTAAAAAAATGCAAAGAAAATCCACCCTCCCCAGGGTAAGATAACTAGTTAGAAGTGAATGTACACTATATACATGTGAGACATGAGTCCTAACATGCCTTCATTTCCACAGATCACTACAATATTAGCCCAATGTAAGTTAATCTGTCAAGGACCTCCATGCAAATGAGATCCTGCACTCCAAAATGTTCAGAGTACAAAAATGTGACAGTATATAATAAAACTACTGTTTGAAGAGTAACAGACAAGGAATCTGAATAAGACACAATGGAATTAACACTACTACCACCCCCGGGGAAGATAGCTATTAAAGGAAATAATACTCATTATGGGTGTAAACTAAGAGTCATAACACAATGTAACACCATTATGCCATGTACCTGAATATAAATCCACCTCAATGTAACAGCAATCCCCACACCCACCACACTCACATACCCCCATACCACACATACACACACCCAAGGAGATGCTGCAGTCCTATAATATGTCTATCCTTTGAAGAAAAGGTCTGTGTATGTTTAAGTCCTAAAATGTGCCATAAATCCCAAATCTGTGTTCATGCCATCATATACCATATTGAGAAGTAATATAAGTTTGATCTCAAAAGCCCATCTCTGTTGTGTACTTTTGAGATTTCCTTTTAAGACCATTGTGGACATATCTGAGACTGAATGGTCTGGCCGAGAGAAGTGTTGCCCCACTGGTTTTTCAGTCATCTTGAGATTAATATTATGTCTGTGCGAGTTCATTCTAGTATGGAGCAGTTGGCTTGTCTCTCCAACATAACCTGTTTGTGGACATCTCTTGCACTGAATGAAATAAACAACATGCTGTGATGCACATGTATAATTTCCCTGTTCTCTGAATTGTCTGTTTTGTGATGTAACCACACAGTCCAAAGTGGAAATGAGCTCATGAGTCTTACATCTGAGTTGATTACAGGGTTATGTACGATTAGGTGTCATGGCATTCTGTTCTGGTGGAAGTTTACTCCTAATAATTTGTTTGGCTACATTTGGTGGTTGTTTAAAAGATAGCAGTGATAGTTCCTTAAAAATACAATTAAGGGTCTCATCCTCACTAAATATTGGGTGGAGGTCCTTAATAATCTTGAGTAGAAGTTCAAGGTCAGGATGATATGTGACTACTAAGGGTATTCTGTTGGTAGCTGTCCTTTCCTTATACTGAAGTAGTTGTTGCCTTGGTACTTGTGTTGCACGTTGTATTGTCCTGTCAATTTCTCTGGAAGAGTGTCCCTGCTCAATAAAGGTGTTCTTCAACATAGCCAAATGTGTGTCTCTGTCTTCCTCATTTGAACAGATACGCTGATACCGAAGTGCTTGACTATACATGACAGATTTCTTAGTGTGGCTTGGGTGATTACTATTCCTGTGTAAGTATCTCTGTCTGTCTGTTGGCTTCCTGTAAATATATATATGTAAGGTTCCATCCTTGATGGTGAAGTGGTGTCCAGAAAATTAACTCTTGTGGCAGAATATTCCAGGGAAAACTTTATGGTTGGGTAGAAGTTATTAAGTTCCTAATAAAAATCCTTAAGTGTGTCAGTACCTTCCATCCAAATTATACATAAATCATCCATGTAATGGAAATAAGTGAGTGGTTTGTGTGTACAGTGCCTTAAAAGTCCTCCTCCAAATTGCCATAAAGAGATTTGCATACTGTGGTGCCATCCTGGTGCCTATTGCGTTCCCATAGTTCGAACATAATGTTTACCATTGAAGTTGAAGTTGTGTCAGAATGAATTTAGTAAGTTTCCCCACCTCTTCAGGAGGCTGAAATGTCATCCGTGTGTGGAATATTAGTGTAGAGTGATGTTACATCCATTGTGGCTAAAATGGTATCAGGTGGTAAGTCCTTATAGATGAACACAGGAAGTCAGGCACTACTCACCACAGACCAAGTTCACACGGTGTCAATTCATAATGCTGTTTATTTGAGGCAAATAGGAGTGCAGTTCCAGTAATGTGCAGAAGCACCAGCCAGGGTGAGGAGCCAGAGCCTCACAAACTTCAACCAGTTTCAGTAAGGTGTCATCAGGAAGTGTTCCAAAGAATATTCATTGCTGCCTTTTAAACCACAAATTTAAAAAGATAGTCTCCCACTTAGAAAGTGTGCAATTTTGGAGAGAAAATAAACTTGCTAGTGTCATTGGTAACATAATTAACATAAACAAAATACTCAAATCTAATAGTATATATAACATTCATTATGTTTGAATATAAATAAATAATAATTATGCATACTTAATATAGCCTAAAAAGCAAACAAATAATAAAGGAGATTGGGAAAAAAAGGGAATAATGAACATAAATTAATGGTTTATGATCCAGAAGCACATGATTTGATACCTTTTATTCGACCTTTTATGCTTCCGAGAAAGGACTGGGTTGGTCCAAAAGTTAAAGCACTTTGTTCTTTTTGTTACATCTATGTTGGTCCAATAAAAGGTATCAAATCATTTGCTTCTGGATCTGTTCTTACAAGGACCAATATGGCAAAGACTAAAACTGTATGTCAGCATGGAAGATACCGGAAATTTGCCATAAAATATGGCAGTTATATAACATCAAGAAGAAACTGGCGCAGCTAGACCGTGGCATCTATTTTTTAACCCAGTGCAAGAGGAACAACATAATGCCTTAAGATCTTACTATTTGGAATACATTAAAAAACATGAATAATACTATGTATGCTGAACATCTCTGTCATAGGACCTCTGAGAAATCACAGAATCCATATGTCATATGCCAAGAAAGTGTATTTGAACAAACAATTTGATGAAATTGTTATCACACTGGAGAGGATATCTAGTGAACCTATTCCAGACATCTTGCAAGAGATACACATTAACTACCAAAGGACCTTAAGAAAAGCCATGCTTATCAAAAACAGGAAGTTAGACACCCTTCAACATACTATACTTCCTAACAACCATGCAGAACATAATAGTGTGACTGAACAACAACACCATGCAGATGGGCACCTTTCAGTTGTTAATTTGTCCAACCACACACTGACTACTGGTGAATTAAATGTACTTTCAAAGGGCCTCACTTTCTCCCCAACAAAACCACTGGACAAAATACAGTTTTGTGGTGAACTAGAGGAATACTTCCGCAGATTGAGACTTAAAGAATTCTTTCACAGCAAGGAAGAAATCACAGGTAGGACATCACAATCAGTAACAATTTAATGGATAAGAAAAATAAATTTAACCCCCCCCCCAAGTGGGCGTATCAAAAAACAGACAATTACATTCATTGTTTCAACCAGTGAGTTAGTGGTCAGATCCTTTCTAGGCAAAAACAGGCCCATTACAACCTTTCTCTATTTGAACAGAGGGCTATACAAACACTGAAATCAAACCACAGCATTGTCATCAAAAAAAGCTGATAAAGGCTCTGCAGTGGTGATATTAAACTGAGATGACTATATACATGGAGCCAACAGACAGCTAACTGACCATACCTACTACAGAGAACTGGAGTGTGACCCCACTACAACCTATAAAAAAATACTACAGCACTTAGACCTTTTCCAAACCATGTCCAAAAAAGACTAACTGACCTCATCCCTGCTGAACCCAAGCCAGGGACATTCTACATGCTGCCTAAAATACATAAACCTGGCAATACAAGGAGACCCATAGTCTCTAGTAATGGTACCCTGACTGAGGGGATCTCAGGGTTTATAGAAACCATTTTGAAACCACTGGTTATGGAAAGAGATAGTCACATCCAGGACACTAAGCACTTCCTGCATAAACTTTCTGGTTATAAGGACTTACCACACGATACCATTTTAGCCACGATGGATGTAACATCACTCTACACTAATATTCCACACATGGATGGCATTTCAGTCTGCCATAAATACATACAGGAGAAAGGACTGGACCAAAACATCAACCCTGAAGTGGTGGGAAAACTTACTGAATTCATTCTGACACATAATTTCAGCTTCAATGGTAAATATTACAGTATGTTCAAACTATGGGAACAGCAATGGGCACCATGATGGTTCCACAGTATGCTAATCTTTTTATGGCAAATTTGGAGGAGGACTTTTTAAGGCACTGTATACACAAACCATTCACTTATTTCCGTTACATTGATGATTTATTTATAATTTGGATGGAGGGTGCTGACACACTTAAGGATTTTCATCAGGAACGTAATAACCTTCATCCAACCATAAAGTTTTCCCTGGAATATTCTGTCACAAGTGTTAATTTTCTGGACACCACTGCCATCAAGGAAGGAACCTTACATACATATATCTACAGGAAGCCAACAGACAGACAGAGATACTTACACAGGAATAATAATCACCCGAACCACACTAAGAAATCTGTCATGTACAGTCAAGCACTTCGGTATCAGCGTATCTGTTCAAATGAGGAAGACAGAGATACACATTTGGCTATGTTGAAAAATACCTTTATTGAGCAGGGACACTCTTCCAGAGAAATTGACAGGACAATACAACGTGCAACACAAGTACCAAGGCAACAACTACTTCAGTATAAGGAAAGGACAGCTACCAACAGAATACCCTTAGTAGTCACATATCATCCTGACCTTGAACTTCTGCTCAGGATTATTAAGGACCTCCACCCAATATTTAGTGAGGATGAGACCCTTAATTGTATTTTTAAGGAACTACCACTACTATCTTTTAAACAACCACCAAACATAGGCAAACTAATTATTAGGAGTAAACTTTCACCAAAATAGAATGCCATGACACTTAATGATACATGATCATGTAAATCAATTCAGATGTAAGACTTGTGAGCTCATTTCCACTTTGGACTGTGTGGTTACATCACAAAACAGACAATTCAGGGAATAGGGGAATTATACATCTGCATCACAGCATGTTGTTTATTTCATTCAGTGCAAGAGATGTCCACAAACAGGTTATGTTGGAGAGATAAGCCAACCGCTCCGCACTAGAATGAACTCGCACAAACATAATATTAATCTCAAGATGACTGAAAAACCAGTGGGGCAACACTTCTCTCAGCCAGACCATTCAATCTCAGATATGTCCATAATGGTCTTAAAGGAAATCTCAAAAGTACACAACAGAGATGGGCTTTTGAGATCAAACTTATATTACTTCTCAATATGGTAAATGATGGCATGAACACAGATTTGGGATTTATGGCACATTATAGGACTTAAACATACACAGACCTTTTCTTCAAAGGATAGACATATTATAGGACTGCAGCATCTCCTTGGGTGTGTGGTGGGGGGGTATGTGAGCACAGTGGGTGTGGGAAGTGCTGTTACATTGAGGTGGGCTTATATTCAGATACATGACATAATGGTGTTACAGTGTGCTATGACTCTTAGTTTACATGCATAATTAATATTATTTCCTTTAATAGCTATCTTCCCAAGGGGTGTTGGTAGTGTTAATTCCATTTGGGACTTATTCAGATTCCTTGCCTGTTACTCTTTATACAATAGTTTTATTATAAACTGTCAACTTTTTGTACTCTGAACATACTGGAGTGCTGGATCTCATTTGCACAGGGCTCCTTGACAGATTAAATTACACTGGGCTAATATTGCAGCGATCTGTGGAAATGAAGGTATGCTAGGACTCATGTCTCACATACATATAGTATACATTCACTTCTAACTAGTTATCTTACCCTGGGGAGGGTGGAGTTTTTTTGCATTTTTTGAACGCTGTACATATCTCTCTTACTTGGAGGTTCAGGACAAGTTTAATTCCTTTGGATAACATTTGAATTGATTGATGTGAATGATGGCATGTTAGGATTCGTGTGTGTGTGTGTGTGTGTGTGTGTGTGTGTGTCTCTTACAACTAGTTGTCTTCCCCCGGGTGGAGGGATTTAATTCCTATGATGTTTTATTCAGATTCCTTAGACATCTTTAGTACATCAAGTTGAAATCTGTACATATCAGATTGCATGGTCTTAGTTTCTTGGTGGTCCTTGACAAGAAGCTTTTTCTTGGCTCTTATACTGATAATTTATATTAGCATGTATAAACTCCTATTACAACACTAAAGGACATAAGGTTTATGGAGCATAATAACAAGTTTGAGAGCATAGTTGAGTAATGTTTCCAACTATTGTTCACATTAGGTAAACTTTACTTTAATCCCTCTGTATGCCATGTATATTTATTTTTTGTAGTTCTATTTTGTGTGGCTTATTTTTAACTTACAATTATGACAAATCTGAGTGTGGTTTGTTTTTCATGAACTCCACTCATAATTGAGCTATACAGATCTATGCTCCAGATGTCCTTATCTTACTCTGAAGGTATCTCTAAGTCACTTTAATTTATGGGCAGTACACTCCTTGCATGATGCTATGCTCTAAGCACATTTGACCTTTAGGCTTTTTCAGCTAAAGCTGAAATTATATTTTTCAGCTTTTCTGATGTGTCTCATGTTTTTTTAAATGAGTATTTTAAACCAATTGGAATTTTTTTCTGTTTTTTTTTCCCTGCATGACATGGGTGTTAAAAGTATGGGATTTCCGAAATAACTGTCATTATGCTTCCAAGGAAGGACCGGGTTGGTCTGAAAGCTAAAGCACTTTGTTCTTTTTGTTACATTTTATTGGACCAGCATAGATGTATCAAACCATCTGCTTCTGGATCTCTTAAAATATAATAAATCACCTGACCCTGACCTGAGTCCAGTAGAGTTATATTACAGGCTCATTTACTTTGGAGAGATTTTTTTTCTGTTTGTTTTTTAATAAATGTTTAAATGCGAGCTCTTTACTTTATTTTTGGTTTTGGTTCTGAAATAGTTCAATTTAAAAAAAAAAACAATGATAAATCTGATCCACAAATGTACCAGTCTATTGGTTTGCTACACATATCATCTGAAATATTTTCAAGGAGCCTTCTTATTTGCTTGAGAGAGCAAATGAATCTGGTGGGGAGGCTTTCCCCGTTGCAGTTTGGTTTAAAAGAACATTTCTCCATTTTTGACAACTGTTTTATTTTTAGACATTTATGGGAGAAATATCTGCTGATTCATAAGCAAAAATTATATGTTGCCTTTATTGATTAAAGTTCTGCTTTCATTTCTGTTTCTCAAAGTAAATAGTGGCAGCTTATGCAGGAGAAGGGTGTTGATTATGCCCTAATGTATGTTATTGTTAAACTGTATAGTTAGACCAGGGCTCAGGTGAGATTAGTTCCTCCTGGTAATGTCTGAAATTATTTTCCAGTGAATAAAGGAGTACAGCAGGGTTGTTTACGTTCTCCTACTCTTTTAACATTCCCATGGACAGCATTTTGGAGGATATTTCTTGGGTTATCTCAGACTCACTGAAAAGTAGCTTTGTAGCAGTTCCAACCTGGACCATCGTGATAAAAAACATCGCCGCACATGACATCACAGGCAAAACATCTCTGCCTGCAATGTCGGTGACCAGAAATGTCGGCAGACAGAATTGCGTAGGTGGGCGGCAGGCAGTTCATTGTAAACAATCCCTGGTGTCAAGTGGGTTTGGGGGAGGGATTGGTACAATTAACATTACTGGGGCCATCAGCAGGTGGGATGGGGACCCACTGGACACCAGGGATTATTTACAATAAACTGCCTGCCGCCCAACTGCATGGTTCTGTCTGCTGATGTTTTTGATTGCCGACATTGCAGGCGGACATGTTTTGCCTGCAATGTTACGTGCGGTGATGTTTTTTTACCATGATGTTCCAGGCTGGAACCCTGTAAAACTTCCTGCATTGGCATATGTCGATGTTCTGGTTCTTTTTTCCTTGTTTCAATCAGGTCTTCAGAAAAAAAACTGGATTGTTTGGCCACAGTGTCTTGAAAACTTTCCCCGACTAGAAATGCAAACAAAAGTCATGTGACTATTCTGGGGGGGGGGGGCTAGTCCAAGATGGAAATTGGGACATTTAACTGTTACCACTGTAGAGATTTATGTTTATCTTGGTGCATGTGTTTCTTCTAATGGATCTTGGCATTCTCATATTGTCAAAACTCAGACAAAAAAAACTTTAGGTTTAAAAAAGTTTAATTACACATATGGGGGTAATAATATCAAACCCCTGAGACTAGTTATTTCTTCTAAATTAAAGCCACAGGCTTTACATGCAGTGGACATTTGGGCTCCATACAAGGTTTCAAAATTGGAAACATTTGCAATCCAGCTATTTAAATAATCTCTTGGTCTAAATAAGTCCATTCCCATGGCCTACATCAGAGCAGAATTTGGTTTGGACAGTTACAAAACTTTGACTGACTCGTTGGTCCTAGGATATTGGATAAAATGTACTAGAGCCACCGCTGACAGTCTTATTCACTTAAGTTTAGAAGAAAAGATTAGTTGGGGACACGTGGTGTAGATCATCCCCTTAGTTAACACAGGTGCACTCATATTAAAGGAATTCTTGTATCTTCTTTATTTCAAGAGGTGTATTACCAATAGTCTTAAATATAAAAGTTACATAAAGAATAAGATTAGGACTGTTAATCAACAATTGGACTTAATTAGCATTTCAAAATCCAAATTTTCTCCTTGGTAAGCAAGAATTAAGGTATGGTTCGGTTACAGATTTTATCTAGATCATATTCCTGATCCTGAAAAAAGAGGTGCCTATTCTGTATGTGCTATAAGTTTGAAATCTTCCCTAGTAATGTAGTAATATACTATATGCCACATTTGCCCATGTTCCAAATGCCTGTGATACCCCCTGCCTTTGTGCAGCTGCAGGTACAGGGAATTTATATCATGTTCCCTTTCAGTGTACATGGTATAGTAAGTTAAGGGTGGCATGAATAAATAGTATATTTTCAGGTCTAAGTTGTATTCTTGATGACCATTTGGGTTTCAGTGAATTATGTATTTATTATTAACCAATTGGCACATTATTTTGATTTTGTTAAGAGAATCAGGAAAAGTAAACCTTTCTTGTATCAGGGAAAAGCTGTTTTGGACTAAAACATTTTTCATTGTATTTTTTTAAGTTTTTATGACTATATATGTTATATACATAATGGGCTCTGAGACAATCATCCTTGGTGACTTTAAAATTAACTGGCATGCATCCGATGCAGATGCTTATAGGGATGCCATCTCGACAGCAAACCTTTCACAAATGATCCTCTCCCACACAAGAAAAAACTACAAAACTGGCACTGGTACCCTGCTGGACTGGGTCCTGACCAGTCATTCCTCCTATGTCTCCTCAGTGCTCCCTCTCCCTTTTAGTGACCATTCCCCTGTTATTTGTGAATGGTCAAACAAATTCTGCAAGCCCCCACCTAAAGTCATCACCAGCAGAGTTCTCCCTCGTGGTCGGCTCAATTACTTTAAATCTTGCCTCAGTCAGCATGATTGGTCCACCATCTACAAAGCCTCGGATGTCGACTCAGCTCTCAACTACTTTGTTTCATCCTTCAGTGCTGCCTGTGACTCCTACACCCCGCTCAAAAAGCAAGAAGTGAAGGCATTAAACATCTGGTGCAGCTGAAATCAAAAATCAAGGGACAACCTCTGAGCCCTGGCTAGAGCCTCTGGTACTCAAACTGATATTCAAAATTACAAACATGCCCGTAACAACTGCACGAAATCCATCAGACTTAAGAAAAGATGGACTACAGAGAAGCTCTCTCTAATGCCTGAGGAAACAGAAGTGAGTTTTGGAAGAACATTAAAGAAGTCACAGGGAAGCAGCCAAAATCCTCTCCAACAATGCTAAAGATTGATGGGTCCATCACTCTTGATCCACTGGCCATTGCTAACACCTTCAATTATGCGTTCACTGACCTAAGTAGTGTTCTTCCCATGGATTTTTTCCTGGCTTCTGACTCTTCTACTCCCTGTATTTATCCCACTCTTCCCAATCACCAGTCATGTAGCTATCCCACCCCATCAAATCACCCACCATTCTATTTCAAAATTATCAAGAAGCATGAAGCCCTCAAATATATCACCAAAGCAATATCCAAGACAAGAGCTAGTGGGGACTCACTTGACCTCAAACTACTATCTCTCGCCCTTGATGAGGTCCTAGGTCCACTTCTTCATATTTTCAACCTCTCCTGTAGTCTCAGCCAATTCCCAGTCATATGGAAAGCTGCTACTGTTATGCCAGTCCACAAAAATGGGGATAAGACCAACCATGGAAACTATTGTCCTATCTCCACACTCCCTCCTCTCTCGAAGGCACTGGAACACATAGTGGCCGACCAACTTACAGACTTCCTGGAAAAATACAACATCCTATGTTCTCAACAACATGGTTTTGGAAAAGGCCACAGTACATCATCAGCCTTACTGGAATTCACTGGAGAGCTGCATACCGCTTTGGATAAAGGTCATCTAACCAGGGCAGTTTCTGTCGATCTGACTAAAGCGTTTGACACTGTCCATCATCGACTGCTGATTGAACAGCTCCAGTCCTCTGGGCTCTCCCCTGATGCTACAGACTGGTTCAATAGCTGCCTAGAAAATCGGTCACAAAGAGTAAAAATCACTGGGGTTCTCTCTGATGCCAGACCAGTCCACTTTGGAGTCCCTCAGGGGTCAATCCTAGGCCCCCTACTATTCTGCCTCTTCCTGATCACCCTTCCCCAATCCTGTTCTGAGCAAATCATTCTATATGTCGATGACACAGTAATTTGCACCTCTCACAAGGATCCTGAACCTCTTCAATGCAATCTTCAGCAAGGCTTTTCTGCTGTAGAAAGCTGGTTTAGTAGGCACAAGCTGGTCCTAAACCATAAAAAAAACAAGAATATGCTTTTCAACAGCCATCACAGCCAGCACAGGCATCACCCCCTCACCATCATTACTAGCCTCAGAATCACCCTTGAGCAAGTTCAGTCATTTAAATATCTCAGGATATCTCTGGACCCAAACCTATCATATGGCACCCACATTGACTGTGTTGCCAAAGCTGCAAATACTCAACTAGACCTGCTATACCGCCACAGACGTCATCTTACTCCAGAAGCCTTGAGGATTGCTGTCCAGAGCTCGGTGGTCTCCATCATAGATTACGGCCTAATCATCTATGGCTCTGCATCAGCCACTGTGCTCAGATGAATATCGACATCTCTCGACAAGGCTTGTAGGCTCATCTCTGGTGCCCACCGTCTGACTCATACGTGTGACCTTTATGCTCAAACCGGATGGCTACAACTCTCCAAGCACATAAGGTATCTAACCTGCACTATGACTAAGAAAGTTACTATGGGACTCGTGCCTCCCAGTGTCCAAGCTCTCCTGCGACCATGTCTGAATACTCGTAGCACCAGGCGATCTGAAACTCAACTCCTCCAGGTTCCCCGTTGCCGCACCTCCCAGGGCCAAAGATCCTTTGCCTATAGGGGGCCTAGCTGACTAAATGAACTCAGTCCTGACATCGCCTCTACGACAAAACTCAGCCCTTTCAAAGCCAAGCTTCTCCTTCATCTCATTGCTGCCAGCTCATGTGACTGCTACATATAACCAGCCCCCCTAATCTTCTACAAATCAGCTCCATGCACTTATCTCACTGGCGACTCCTACATATAACCAACCCTACCTATGATCACCTTCCCCTACTCCATGCAATATACCCTACCCCCCCTTTCTCCCATTCCCTTCTCCCCATCCTTTCTTTTCCCCTCCTCCCCTTCCCCACTCTAGCACTCCCCCCCACTCTGTTCTGTATGTGTCACCCTCTTCAACCCCACTGTGATGTTTGACAACTGCCTTTGGCTGCTCTCACCTCCTACAGTGTTCACCCTCCTCAATGTGTCCCCCTCCACTTTCCACTTTGTCTTCCCATATGTGATCCCACTATTGTACAGCTTATCATAACCTCGGCATTGTATTTCTCCTAGTTGTAATTGTGTTGTACTGTAATTGATGTGGAACCTTTGTAAAAGAGCCTTGGCTCAAAGGTACTTGTAATCCTAGACTTATTAAATAAATAAAAATAAATATGTACTGCGAGAGTCATTTTTATAGGAATGAGTAATGGTTTGGCCTGAGACGTCTGGGACTCCATCTTATGTTTGAGAATTCCATAATTTAGACTACATGCAGCCTATGCATTAGCTAATGCCCCACCTTTGTGAGTCATCATTTATAGTAAAACATATCAGGGCCAATTCTCAAAGCCCCATATTGGACACAAGGTGCCTGCACCAAACAGAAATGGTGCAAGTGGCACCTTGCGCCAGAAACTGCATGCGGAGCTATTCACATAGGCAGCCTGCACCAACTGTAGGCTGCCTGCCCCAAATGGGGCTTGCACCTCTCTTGGGCTGCGGCATGGTGTGCAAGGCTTCTGGCAGACACAGGCTGCCGAATCCCCATAATCGCTATTCACAAAACACCCCCAGTGGTGATATGCCTAAGTACCCTTAGACTAGCTACTGACTGGTCTAAGGGTACTTAGACATGTCACTACTGGGGAGATGACCAGGTAGTGCCAATGTGCCACAGTCCCCCCATTCCAAAACCCATGGCTGGAATAGGTAATAAACATTACCCCTGTTTCTTTGGCAGTCTAGTGCCTCCCCCCAGCATTGTAAAATAAAGATGTAATACCCCTGTTTCCCTGGTAGTCTAGGGCACCCCCCCATCCCGATGACCCCAACAGTACTATAAAATAAAGATCTAACACCCTCCATATCCCAGGTAGTCTGGGGGCCCCCCATCCTGATGACCCCAACAGTACTGTAATAAGTACCACCTGGTGGTCTAGTGGCCCCCCCACCCTCCTCCCAGCAGTGCCCGACCACCACACTCTCCCCCAACCTGTAAGGGTGCCGGTGACTGGAACAGCCCACCTCTCACCACCATGGCCAGCCACTGACTGAGCTCTGAATGTGCACGTACTGTATAAGCATGCACTCAGTGACTTGACAGCAGCTGTCAGGTCACTGAGTGCATACTATACAGTATGCACTCATTCAGAGCTCAGTCAGCAGCCGATGGTGAGAGGTGGGCTGTGCAGTCACAGGCTCCTCACAGGGGTGGGAGGAGGAGGTGGTCAGGCACCACTGGGTGAGGGTGGGGAATACTAGACCACTAGGTGGTACTTATTGCAGCACTGTTGTAATAACAGATGGGGGGGGCTCTAGGACTACCAGGAATATGGAGGGTGTTAGATCTTTATTTTACAATGCTTGGGGGTGCTAGACTACCAGGAAATGGGAGCTACTGAGATATGTATTTGCCAAGGATTAGGATGGGGGTGTTTCAGTACACTGCCGCATAGTGACGCAGGCTTGCAGATACCTGTCCAGGTGTACCCTCTCTGAGACGCACTGCTAGGGTTGCCACAAGCTGTGGGACTTTGCCACCAGGACCCCACCCGACAGAGAATTGGGTGTAGGGTCCATGGCGCACATGTGATCGGCGCAAGCCACCTTTGGTACAGCTTGCGCCGGGTTTTGAGAATTGGGCCCATCGAGTTCCTACAAAGTTTTATGCATTTATGTCCTAGTTGGCTCTTTCCTTACAGGAAAAACCAATATTAATATTGCTTGGATATATATGCACTTAAAATAGATGTATTCCCTTTTCTGATTTCAAGGTGTTTGTCTGCTATGGCCATATAGGTGATTAACACAAGTAGTTTATAATGTCATGTTATCCAATCATTTTATAATTAGTGGTTACCATAAACATCAACTGGATTACTGTTTTGTTAAAAATGCATATCAACAGGATTTCAGGTTATTATGCTCCAAAGGCAATAATAACCTGAAATCTAGTTGATATGACACTTCATAACAATTCGAATTCTGGTTGATATGACATTCCCCAGAGAAACTGTTGCATTCCATTGTTTCACAGAAAGTATTTCAACTGCAATAGTTTCAGCTGTCTTTTATTCATGTACAGTTCAGTTTCTTTAAAAATAAAACTGTACTCTAGCTAGCTGCTAGAAATAACGTCTAAACCTCCACACCAACAATTATAAAAAATAAAGGATAGGTAAGTTTGATGTTATGGATTTTTTGTCACGCACCCTTGGTGAGTGATGACCAAATAAACCTGTTGAGCCTCGCTCTCGAGATTTGTGTCATCACACACCTCAGGCGTGTGAAAAAAAAACATAACACACACTTACCTATCCATTGTTCTCTATATTATACTAAAATTATGGCTATTGGCTGCTTTATGTGCTATGAATTTGAATTTTTTCAACTCAACTCAGCTGTGTTCAAGCAAAAAAATATAAGTCATACAGTTGTAATTAATTCCAAATTTCATAACATAAAAAAGCTCTCCCACTGTCATATAAAGCACTTAGATGATATATTGAATTATTGACTCATTATACAATAAATTGTATATTTATCATGCACACATAGTTATCACGGTCTCATTTTGTCATGCTTCTTCTCAAAAGCTAAATGAAAAGAGAGAAAAGAGAAAAACAAATGGGGGGGTGAGACCAAATACCCTCTACTACCATGAAGAAAGAGAAGGGCAATATCAAGAGCTGTGACAATGTTCAATAGCAATTAGACCTCCACAAATAATCAATTTCCAGCTGAAGAAATTTATTAATTTATACACCTTTAGTCAGCCAATCTAAACAATCTTAATTAAGCTTTAATACTCTGCTATTTCATAGATCATCTGCAAACCTTAAAAAGCAAAAGGAATATTAATTTGGTAACCCCAAAATGTGAGGGGGGAAGTGTAAAGTAACAAGGCTGTATAGTTCTATTTGGATGTACTTGTATGGTATATGAAAAAAAACACAATACAAATATGATACAAAAAAATAAAAGAAAAAGGAAAAAAAAATCCCAATGACCGCGGGGAAAAAAAAACCAAAAAGAAAAATGACAAAAGGTCGTGAAAGAGAGACCAATCTGGCAAACTGCACGCTACCACCCCCCAAACCTACTCCTTATATTTCAGTATGGCATTAGTCGAATAGTTTATTCTTTATATAGACTCGAGGTGTCAGATTTTCAACCTCAGAAGTGCAAGGAACCATCACCTTGCCTTTAATGTTCCACTTCCATCTCCAGCAACCAAGTTTCCCTGCCCTGCCATCTGGCTATATGCTTCTCCTGCTGAAGTCATAATCTAGCTGTTACAGTTTCCATTGTGTGTATTTCTTTCATTCATTTTATCCACTCCCCCACTGTTGGTGGCTCTGGGGTAAGCCAACAGGCAGTGATACATTTAAGGGCCACTGCTATCATGGTAAGCAACACCCTACACACCTCCCCCCTTTGGTGAGTAGCTGTGGGGAGACCCAGCACCCAGTCCTCAAAGGTTAATGGAATGGACACCCTGGTGATGGTAAGGACTATCTCTTTCATTTGTGTCTAAAAATTAGTTAAAATTGGACAGCCCCCCAAAATGTGCCAATGGTTGCCTCTCTGGCCACAACCTCTCCAGCAGGTTTCCAATTTTGTTACACTATAATATTGAGTAAATGTTGGGGTATGGAAATATCTCATTAAAATGTTCAAAACAAATTCTCTCCACACTGGAGCCGAAGTCACTTTCCACCCCTATTTCAATCTCTGTGTCCAGCCTGAATCCTCTATTATTATCCCAGCCTCAATTTCCCGGGCCCACTTTTGAAAATGCAGAGAGGTTGCCCCCGCCCTAGACAACAACCAATATAATCCTGAATTGTAATGCCTAGGTCCTGATATCCTCATCACCTCATACAGGTGGTCCTCCAATGCGGTCTGTGGTCTGGTGAGTTTTGTGAGGTTATCTGCTGAGTTAATAAAGTGTCTCACTTGCATAAACCTTAAAAATTCTGAATTCTGCCATTGAAAGTTTTCTTTAGCCCTCTGGAATGTTATACACCTGCCATTCTCTATAAATTGAACAAATCTAGTTAGACTTTATTGTTCCCACTTACTGTAGCATAATCTAAATCAAAGTGGGGAGAAAGGAACTCCGAACTATAACAGATCAGAGACAGAGGACCAACCCCCAAGGAAGTTTCCAGTAAGTTTTCAAACTTTGGAAAGAATATAAACCCCCATGTTTGACCCACCTATTCACAGTACTGGATCTATAATCTGGAGAAATGGGTGAGAGGGCCAGAGTAAACAGTGGTTGCCCCCCCCCCCACACTGCTTCTGCATACTCAGTCAGGTACCGTTGCGAGGAGATTCATTGCTTATCCCAGGCAAACAGTGCAGATGTTTGTGCCTAAAATAAAGTTGTAGGTCTGGGAGGGCTAGACCTCCCTCCTCCTTCGGAAAATGCAAGAAATGACGAGCCACTCATGGCTGTTTATGATTCCATATGAACTGCTGAAGCCCCTTCGTGAGCTTGTTCCAGTAGAAAAGCGGGACACACAAGGGCAAGCACTGAAAAAGAAACAACAGCCATGGCAAAACATTCATTTTTACCACATCCACATGGCCCACTAGGGAAAGGGGCAACAGGTACCAACTGGCCAGATCTGATTGTAGTGTCTCCCATAACTTTTCATAGTTTAGAGAAAAAAAGTTTAAGCAAGTCCATGGAAATCTGAATTCCTAGGTACCAGATCTGATTCCTCGGGGACCATCAGAAGGAAAAGGTTTTCTGAAAATTTGGAGGACATTACCCACTAATTTGTACAGCTTCAGATTTGCTAACATTTATTTTGTATCCTGAGACTAAACTGAAGGATTATAATAAAGCTATTAGTCTGGGTAGTGATTGTTCTGGTGAAGATAGAAAAAAATAGTCATCTGCTTACAATGATAATTGTTTATCTATCCCCCAGCCATTATGTCTCTAATACTTATATCTTGCCTCACCTTTGCCACAAGAGATTCAAGACTAAGGGCAAATAACAATGGGGAGAGGGGACACCCCTGCCTGGTGTCGTGGGATAATGGAAAAAGCTCAGAACTAATACCATTCATCTGTACCGGAGCTTAAGGGGCCAAATATAACTGAGAAAATGCCTACAAGAATTTGGAGCCGAATTGCATCTTCTCCATGGAAAGTTTTAAAAAGTGCCAATTATTCCTGTCAAATGCTTTTTCTGCATCCACGGAGAATGCTATCTGCAACTCCCTCTGGGAGTTTTGGGTAGAAATAATATTTAATAACCGTCTGATGTTATCTTGTAAGAATCTCCATGAGATGAAACCCGCCTGATCCACATGGACCAGAGTAGAAATTACAGTTGAACTCTATTGGCTAAAATGCCAGTAAACAATTTTAAATCTGTATTCAATAGAGATATCGGTCTGTATGACCCGCACTCTCTAAGATCATTCCCTGGTTTGGGGAAGACAGCAATTTGGGCCAACCGCCACAAGTCAGGTATCCCTTCCCCCCATGACCTCCCAGCATACTGGTAAGAGAACCAGCAGCAGTAAAGTCTCAAAGGTCTTATAAAATTTGGGTGGAAAGCACTTCATCCCTGGGGACTACCATTCTTCATATGAGTCAGTTGAGCTTGTAACTCCTCTAAGGTGAGGAGCTTGGTCTAGCAACTGGGACTGATGTTGTGAAAGTATGGGGAGAGGCATCCCTTCAAAAAATTCAGCAGTCTTGTCCAGAAAGTCTAGTATCATATCTTGTGTATATAAAGATTTATCATAATCTGCAAAGATTTGCACTACACATCCCAGGTGACTCCTCAAGGCTTCCCACTTAGGACCCCCGGGTCTTTAATTTGAAGCACCAGCCTGCTACACTGCTGTTTGCATAAGGTGAAGGCAAGCAGCTTTCCGGCTCTTTTGCCATTTTCAAAATAGTTTTGCCTGATCCATCTGTAACTACCTTCAATCTGGGTTGCTAACAACTGACTTAAAGCTGCCTTTTGTTTTTCTAAATTTTTTTTGACAACCTGGTTTAATGATATTTTATGCTGAAACTCCAATTCTTGGATGGCAAACACTAACTCTTGTTGTCTTGACCTCATATCTCTTTTTAAACTCAGAAGCATACCTAATAATAGTGCCACAAAGGACCACCTTCAATGCGTCCTATCGCACCGTGTGTGAGGTCTCACCAATGGGGTTATTTAGTAAATAGTCTTGAACAGTGGTTTCAATAAGCTGTTTGAATTCACACTGGTCTAGCAAACCTATGTTAAAGTGCAAGTGACTTTCTAGGGGAGGGGGCCGACTCCAGCACTAGCCTCACTGGAGCATGGTCAGAAAGGCTACGGGGGAGAATATGACATGTAGATGTCAAATAGGACCACTCGACCAGCATAAAAATCATGTCTATACGTGTATAACAATTATGCCTGTCTGAGTAGTATGAAAAGTCCATGGAAGTGTCATGAAAATGCCACCACACCTCAACTAGTCCTAACTTGATGCTCAGCTGATTGAGGGCCTTCCCCACAGCACCTAGTTTAACTCGAGCTGCACCCCCTCACCTATCCAGACAGAGAGAGAGGATAGTACTACAGTTCCCACCTATCAAATATAGGTGATCTAGGGCAACTACCGTGTCCTGAAGAAGTAATTTCAAAAACGGGGAGGCTTCTTTGTCATCATCTGGGGCATACAAATTTAAAAGGGTACATGGGATGTCTCTATATTTGGCGAAGACTCTCACATAGCAACCCTCCTGATCCATATCTACTCTCTCAACCAGCAGAGGGCAAGCTTTATGAACCAAAATGGCTGTACCTCTATGGTGTGGATGTAAATTATATGATGAGGCATATACGGCACCCACCCACCCATCTTCGATTTAATTTACTATGTTCAACCAAGTCTAGATGAGTTTTTTTGTTTCTTAACTCTGTTTATCTCTCCTGACTCTGGAACTCTCTCAAACCTCTCCGCTGGCCGGTGCCACTCTATCACCCACTGTGAACCCCGCCATCCTCAAGGTCATTATTTTCTCCCCGGGCACCCCTGGGGGGACATAGGGTCCCGAGGAGATTGAAGGGGTGGTGGCGGGGCTCCAGTATTGGGCCTGTGGTGGCAAGGCTCTGGGAGGGCCATCACCTATCTGGGCTGGAGGGGTTTTTCAGTAATGTTTACGCCCCTGACGTGGGACATGCAATGCCACCTAGCCCGCAATGTGGGTGCTCCCACCCATGTCCGGAAGGCAGCTGCCCGACTTCTGCCCCAAACCTGTAAGCTCCCCTGTGCATAGCAGTGCCGCTGGTCTCTACCAGGGGCCACTGCCGCAACAGGCTACCCCTGGATCCCTCCCCAAGAGAGGAGAGCAGTCCCTCGGATGCTCGATCCTCTCTCTCCCCTGCCGACCCCCAGCGATCCGGGCTCATTCCCGAACCCGGGTTGCCGGCATGGCGCGAGGTGTGGCATCCAGCATCTCAACCCTCAGCACCACCGGGCCGGCTCTAGATGAGTTTCTTGACGGAATGCAATATGTGTCCCTGCCGTGCTTAACTCCTACAACACTCATGCTCTCTTAAAAGGGCTATTGAGACCCCTAACATTGTATGTCAAAAATTGGAGGTTATCCATTACAAATAAAGAAAGAGCCCAAAGCCAATCCACAATATCGATGCCTGGAGCAACATCCACTGCCCTTTACCAGGGTCCAGGTATTCGCTCCATGCAGGGAGGTGGGGAAGGGTAAATGTGCAGCCCAACCAAACAACCATTTAGAACAATCAAGAAATTGTGCAACACTGATTAACAGTAAACAAACATGCAAACAATGCATATAACATCACAAACAAACAACTTTCAAGTATATTAGATGATGTCACTTCCAAAAGTGCCACTAGTATCCCACCACACTTACGATGCTCTATGGTGGTGGGCAGCACAGGAGTATATCCTGTACCTCGCTGCAGTTCGCCATTCACATTGGATGCTCACAGCTCAAGTGGGGTCATTTCCATCACAAAGTAGTCAGCAAGAGTCACAGAGAGTTCCTGGGCAGCTCCCCAAGGTGGTACCAAACAAGGTATCCCCATTCAACAATGTTAACCTTTTACTAATTTACTTGTTGAACTACCTGTTGATAATGGAAAAGACGGGTGCTCTGCCCTGCACATTCTGAGTCATGCACCCTGCAGAGAAACTCCGGTCTCCCACAGGGGCCTGAAAGGCAGATTAGGGAGCCACTCTCCACAGGGGACTTCCCTGAAAATAAGAAATACATTCACTGCTGCATTCTGAAATGTTACCCTCCTGGAGAAAAAAAAAAGGGGGAGGGTAAGGGTAACATCTTTTTCTGATTGGTTTAAATAAGTCCTTCCTCATCCCCCCATACTTTCCGGTCCCCCTTCCTTCACCCTACAGCAAGCACAGTTATCAAGCCAGTAGGCAGCATTTATCTCTCTTGCTCTTTAAGTGTCAAAGTGTCTGCTGACTAAGACCTGGAACCAGCTTGGTAAAGTCCAGACAAAGAAAATCCTCACTGCTGCACTACCTGGCTATGATCTGTGTAACAGTTTCATTCAGGGCAACAGGACCCCACACATGGCAATAAATTTCTCATCACTTTCTCTTAATTAATGAGTCTTATACTACATGTTGTAGGTCTGGATAGTCCCAAATGTGAAAAAAAAAAAAGAGGGTCTCACCTTGTTGTTCAGCAAACCTGCCCAGGGGTGGGGGGGAGGTAGCAAAGAGGATATCAATTTGCTTGCAAGCTGACAGAAGTCTAAGAAAAGTTTGTGAAGAGGCCAGGACTGGGGCTCCTCATAAAGTCAACGAGACAAGGCAGAAATTATCCAAGTTCAAGATGTAGTTGTATGGTCTCCATTTCTTCAGCCGCCTTGTCTTCTACAAGTTTGGAATCCCTGCATCCAGATGTTTGCTCTGATGGTAATATACTGCATCCCTTCTTAATGTCAACTTTAGCAATATCAGCCATGTTACTCCATGGACTAGCAGTCTCAGAGGGGGCCTTTCTTTATCAAACTTGCCTAGATGAGGGGACCTTCCACCAACCAATTGCCACCGCCGCTTTTCCACTTCTCTCAAAGTATTAGGATTTATGAGGTCATCAACCATGATGTCAAGCATAGAAAGGTATCTTTTTGCTTCTGTTGGTGTCTCAAACAGTCTGGTCCCAGAGTCAGAAATAATCTGGAATTTGTCTGGAAAATCCACCCTCGCCTTCAAACCTTTATTACATAGGACTTTAACCACTGGGAGACAGAGTTTTCTCCAGGCCATAGCAGTGGGGGCATAGTCTAGCTCAAGAAACAGATTTACATCTCCGAACACCAACTTCTTCATAGACCAGGCTTTCCAGACGACCATCACCCTAGTGCAGTAATCCAGGAAAGCAATAAGTATAGAGCGAGGCTTCGCATTTGGATCTCTGGGGGACACAGGCAAACCTCTATGGGCCTTATTTATATATTTTTTTGAGTGATCTATTTTTCTCCCCTCAGTGCCCTGAATCCACCTCTCCTTCGGGCATCCAAGGCCACCAGCATCCCTTCTAACCCCCCCCAGGCCCCTTCACCTCACATTGCAGCCTACCTCAAGGTAGCTCGGCATTACCCTTTGCCAAGTGGGTCCCTCTCCTCCAAGGGGGAAAGCACTGTTTGGGGCAGCCCAGTACACCATATTTTTTCTTGGCCTTGGGTGCTGCTGAGACGGCCTGCCCGCGGGAAGTCTTCCGGGTGTGCTGGTATACTGGATGCTGTCATCCGGCCAATCCAGAGCATTTTTTCCATGTTCTGGTACTTCCCACATTGCAGCGCTTTTGTGCAGTGCTCTCAGTCTCCACCGGGGGTTGCTGCAGAGCAAAGCGACCCTGGAACCCACCCCAGGAGAGAAGGGCAGTCCTGTGGATGCTCAATCCTTTCCTTCCCCTGCAGACCCCCGATGACCCAAGTCCGTTCCCAAACCCGGGTCACTGGTGTGGTGTGAGGTAAGGCGCCAGCACTTCAACCCTCTGTGCCACCGGGCCAGATCTTATTTATATTTAATGGGGTGTCCTTATCAATGTTTAGTAGTTCATGTAGTAAGCCCTTGATGAATTCTGGCATAGCCCCAGTATCTGTGTGTTCAAGCAGTCTGTGGAGTCGAATATTAATCTTCCATGACCAGTTCTCTAAATCTTCCAAGTTGAATAAAATAGCTTGCGCTCTGTCATGCAATTGTAGTAGTGCCCTGTTATGTAGGTCAGAGGACTGGGAGATCTTAGTGATATGGTCCTCCAACAAGTGGGTCTGCTTCTACTGGTGGTGGATACTTTTATGATTATACCATGAACATAAGTGAACAGCAAATAAAATCATCAGACTGGCAATTTACCACCGGTGTAAATCCTCTGATAACCAATGGCTGTTGATGAGAGCATCCAATAAATGGTCGGCAGCATAGGAATAAATACAATAAAATTAAAAAAAACGAAGCAACCTCTTTAATATTTGTATTTTAGTATAGTAAAACAATGAACCTTGGTATAATCGCAATAAGCCACTGGGAGGATGTGGGTTATTGGGGAATTTACCATGGCTGGCGAGGATTTACTCTCTCAGCTGCACCTCATGGGCAAACCACTCCAGCCATGGTAAATCCCCTGATAACCCACACCCCCTTGTGGCTTACTGCTTAATTAGCCTCCACATCCTTTCTAATAGAATCTAGGGTGTCTCCGATCTGACGTAGTTCTCTACATAACAGACAGGGGGTAATAGTAACCTCTTCTTCCTCATCATCAGACCCTCTCTCCAACTCGGGATCCAGCACTTCCATAGGCCTGGAGGCCAGAGTGCTCTTTTTGCTTGCCTGAGGAGTCAGCGTTAATTTTTGCTGTTTCAGGGCTGCTCTGGTTCCAAATTTAAGTTTCTGTCAGGTCACTATGATTAAATGAGCTTAGGCACAAAACAGCTGTTGACTGCGGCGCTAGCAGTAAAGTAAATAAAACAAAGTTTTGCAATGAAGCTAGTGGAAACTTCACGTTCTGGCTACCGCATGGTGTGCTGATGTCACCGGAAGTCCTGAATTTGTATTTTGATGGATGTCTTGTATTGTTATGTAAAATTTTCTTTTAAACTGTAATGGCATATTGCTGAACAATAAAGCTTTTTGCCTAACTGACTTTTACAAAGACATTTAAGAGGCCTATTCCCAGCACTGATGCCTGAGGCACCCCACTGGTCACCCAACCTTCTTTGATTGTTTAATTGTTTAATTAGTATTTCGGAAAGACCTTTGAGCGTGAGCTCTTTTACAAAGGTTCCACGTCAGGGTGGACAGTAAGACAATACACATATTCAGTGGTTACAGAGGCCTGATCATTAGGCATTAAAGAGCAATTACATGACAATTAGAAAAATAGGAACAAAAAAACTGAGCAGTTGTAATTGAATACTAAGTTATTTCTAATCAGTTACCCTAGGCAGCACACCCCTGGCAACCTCCAAATCTGTTGATAGACTATGGCAGAGTAACTGCATAGGGTTTAACGCTATCCCAGATGGCGAGAGGCTGGGTGACAGTGAAACAAATGGGATTAGCCCTTGGCAAGGCTGGAATGGAGGCAGGGTTCTCTAGGTAGCCCTGCTGGGTGTTACCTTGGGGGTAGGCCTGTCTATCAAGTGGGACCTGAGAAGCAGATGCATTTTGAGTTAGACATTAGGTGCTGTTTGAGGCCTACTTTGAATTGAAACAGGCTGTTGTTTGTTTGTAATTTCATCGGGAGTTCATTTATCCAGAGGGGGGCCCGATAAGAGAAAGCACACTGCCCTAGTGAGGTTCGGCGGAATGGTATGGACAGTGCTCAATTCTTCCTCCGTCTGGTGATGTGTGTTGAGAGAGAAGCCTCAAGCAGGTTTCCTATACAGAGTGGGTTTTTTATGAGGAGTGCCTTCTTTCCCAGGAGGCAAGTTTGGTATTTGATCCTGTCTTTTAGGTTAAGCCAGTTTGTATGCACATACAGGGTACAAGTATGAGTGTAGTGATCTACACACAGGGTGAGGTGGCATGCCTTACTGAGTGCAATTTGGGCCCTTTTGAGCACTGTGTCAGTAGCAGCTCCATAGACCACCAGCCCGTAGTCTATCGTGGAGAGTATGGAGCTGGAGACTGAGATTCGGAGTGCTTCTGGGGTGAGGGATTTCTTAGGCCTATAGAGGACCCCGATCTTTGTGTTTACCACTTTGACAAGGGAGTCTATGTGGTGTATATAAGTGAGAGAGTCATCAATGGTGACTCCAAGGTACTTGAACAAGTGCACCTGCTCAATCTGCTCACCAGCCTTGCTGGTGATTACGAGAGGAGCATGCTTGTGTTTGTTGTAGGGGCTGGATTGTAGCATGGCCTTGGTTTTCTTGTAATTTAGTAGCAGCTTTTGCCTACTGAACCAGTTCTTGAGTTTATTGAAAGAGTTCTGTAGTTCTGTTTGTAGGGCAACCTGAGAGGTGCTGCTGCTCAGCAGCACGGCATCGTCCGCATACAGGATAAGTTTGGTGTCACAGGCTGTGGGTAGGTCATTTACAAAGAGGCTGAAATGCAGGGGCCCTAGAATTGATCCTTGAGGGACTTCTAGGAGTACATCTCTGGAGATGGATAACGTCTGCCCGATTTTGACTTGCTGGCTCCTGTGTGTTAGGTAGTCATTGAAGCAATTCATGGCGTTTTGTGCCATACCCAATCTTTGGAGCTGGAATACTAGTAGAGAGTGGTTGACAGTGTCGAAGGCTTTGGTAAGGTCAATGAAGATGTGCCCCACCAATTTGCCTTCATCCAGCGCCTTGTGCGCATAGTCAGTGTATTCCAGCAGTGCCGTGGTGGTACTGTGTTTTTGCCTGAAGCCATGTTGGTTTGGGCAGAGCAGATTGTACTTATTGAGGTATTCTGTGAGTTGACTTGCCGCGATTTATTCCAAAGCTCTGGATTGTGGGGAGAGGATAGATATTGGCCTGTAGTTTGACACCAGCGCCTTGTCACCATTCTTATGCACTGGAGTTACCAGGGCTTGCTTCCATACCTCTGGAAATTGAGCTAGGGCCAAGGATTTATTAACTAGCATTGTTATGGGCATAAGAAGAATATCAAGGGTGAGAGATAGTAACTTCATGTCTAGCCCGTCACTCCCCAATCTGGTTTTGCCTAGGACTTTCCTGACCATCATTACGGCCTCCTTCACCGTCACCTTCTTAAAGTAGAAGGCTGGGTGGCTAGTTATGAGCAGGTTAGCGCAACCTTGGTCCTCCACAGGTAGAAGGTAGTCTGGAGGCAGCACTGATGACAGGTCTGTAAAGGCCTGGTTAAAGGCATCAGCAATGGCTAGCGGATCTGAGGAGGATGAGTTATTAATGTTGAGCATCTTAGGGTGCTGCTTTTGATCTTTACCAAGGATGTTCTTGATGTTGTCCCAAAACCTCTTTCCATCTCCCCATGCATTGTTAAGCTGGGTCTTATGGAAATTGGCTTTTGAGAGCCTGATAAGTTTGGTGCATCGATTTCTAGCCATTTTGTAGCACTGTAGGTCTTGCTTGCTGCCTGAGTTTAAGGCTTTTTCCCAGAGGCAGTCCCTCTCCTTTAGGAGGGAGAGGAGCTTGCCATCAATCCAGCTGTTAACCTCCCCCCAAATTTTCCATTTTGTGCGCGGTGCATAGATATCACAGATGGAATTGAAGCCCTCAGTGAAAAAACTAAGGGCCTGGTCCAACGTAGGTGCCTTGTTTATGGGGGACCAGTTGTAGGCAGATAGGGCCAATTTGAGGGATCCAAGTTTGCCTTTCCGCAGAACCCTACTTTCGATGAGGCAGGGTGGGCTTTTGGCAAGTTTAGTGGTCCATATAAAGGAGATTGGGAAGTGGTCACTTAGCACATCCAGGAGAACCCTGAGTTCGGAGAATCGAGTCGGTGAGCTAGCTAAGACCCAGTCAATGAGGGTGCTGGTACCAGCCTTGTAGTTCTGCCTGGTGGGGTGAGTTACAAGTTGCGTGAGATTATGGGAGGTGATTAGGTCTCTGAAGGGTGTTGCCTCCTTACATAACCAGTTAATATTAAAGTCACCGGTCAAGATGAGTTCTGAACCCTTTCTGAGTGCGCTAATTTCTTCCATAACAAGAGGAAGGCCTTCCTTGGCTTTCTTGGGGGGTAGGTAGGTTGTGGCAATGGTAAGGGTCTTACCTTTTAGGCCGACTTGTATTTTTACCAATAGTAGCTCATAATCCTCCACAACTTTGGAGATGGGGAGGATGGAGCAACTCAGTGAGTTTCTGGCATATAGGAGGCAGCCGCCACCTTTCCTGCCTATTTTATCAAGTCGAAATGCTTGGAATCCTTCAATGGCCACCTCACCATCTTTGATCCTACCCGACAGCCAGGTTTCAGTTAGGCAGAGTACGTCAGGGGCATGGATGGTCATCCAAGCCTGGAGCTGGTCGAATTTGGCAGTTAGGCTGCAGATGTTTAGCGATGCTGTCTTTAGGCCGTTCACTGTATGGACCCCCCTGCTCCTCAGGGTTGTTGGTCCAAGGTTTAGGTGAGCATTGCCAGAGAGTAGCAGTACCAGAAAGATAACCTTTCTGGCAGATAGGGTGATGTCTATCTTCCCTCGTGTCTTCCGTCACCTGCGCTTCAGGTGGGGGAGGTGTCTATATGCCTGTGTTAAATTAGGGGAAAAGCTAACCGTTAAGGTTACGGTTTGCAAGGTTGGAGTGGCGATAACTGTGTATGGGAGGTGCGGGAGGATAAAGAGCCTATCATTACCGGCAGTGGTAGTGGCCATGTGTATGCTTTTCTTCCAGCTTGCACCCAGTGAGGATTCAGAGTGGGGAGGTAGGGGTCCAAATTCGTATATGGTACCAGCAATGCCAAAAGAGGTAGTGAGGAGTAGTAGTAGGCGGTTGCACCCCATGGAAGTTTGTTTGGTGTTGCTGGCCTGCTTAACTGCTAGCTGGTTTATAGTTGAAAGGGTATATAGTCGAATTAGGGTGAGGTCCCTAACAATAGGGCAGGTAGAGCAGTAATTGAGAGGAGTTAGATGGAGTGGCTGGAGAAAAAGTTGAGAGCATGTGTGTGATCCTGTGGGTGGGACTGCTTTAAAAAGGGGCGGTGAGAAAGTGGGTCAAGTCAGATATTGAAGACAGGGAGGTCAATAGCATGAAAATGTGCAGCAGTGGAGTGACCAATCTGCTTCTAGGCTGAGAAAGGGGTGGAGCAAGGATCTATTTAATACTGTGAGGAGGACGGGGTCGGGGGTGGGCGAAAAAATTCAGTCCAGAACACAACACAGAAAGAGATTTCCCTGAGATCAGGAAGCGCCAGGCATTGGAAAATCAGCCAAGGAGTACAGCTGCCAATCAGTGCCTGGCTTCTCCACTGGGTGTCCAGTCAAAACAGCGGCATTCAAAACCACAAGTTTCGTAAGTCCGGTGTGTACCTGAATCTGTCCAGGGGTCATTCGGGTGGTCTGTTAGCTGTGGCCTACTCGGAGAGAGCCAGGGCCACAGGAGCAGCTTGGGAAGCCCGCAGATGGGCTGTCTGTGGAACAAGGAGGGGAAACACAGAGGATTAAATACAGCTAGAGTACAATAGCAAGCTCAGTGGGGGGCAGGCAATGGGGTAGGACAAAGCACAAGGTAAAGAGGTGGTAAATGCAGGGCAATTATTTAGAGCTAGAAGAGGAGTTAATGTGGGGGTGCTGTGCTTTGGCACCGGGACGTCTGAGGAGGACAGCAGCAGCAGGGAGGTGTAAGGGAAGGGTTTGTAGATAAGGCAGAGAAGAAAGTAAGGTGTTTGGAGAGACAGCATTACAAGTGGGGCAGAGAAATAATAATTAGCAGAGTGACCAGTGTGGGGAAGGGGCAGGGTTTGTCAGTAGGGCAGAAATGAAAAACTGCAGCAGTGTTGCTTAGTAGCTAGGTCCAGCAGTCAAACATCAGCTACTGTACAATACAGTTTGTCCAGCACTAGATTGCACAGCACTAAGTATCACCGAGAGACTAGACTAGTGGCTTGTAATAGACTAGCTAAGCTGGCAGGTGAAATAAGACCAATTGATGCATAACATATGTAAATTACATTAACAAAAATTCAGTCCAGAACACAGCACAGAAAGAGAGTTCCCTGAGATCAGGAAGCGCCAGGCGTTGGAAAATCAGCCAAGGAGCAAAGCTGCCAATCAGTGCCTGGCTCCTCCACTGGGCATCCAGTCAAAACAGCAGCATTCAAAACCACGAGTTTCGGAAATCCGGTGCGTACCTGAATCTGTCCAGGAGTCAGTCAGGTGGTCTGTTAGCTGTGGCCTGCCTGGAGAGAGCCAGGGCCACAGGAGCAGCTTGGGAAGCCTGCAGATGGGCTGTCTGAATCTGTCCGGGGGTCATTAGGGTGGTCTGTTAGCTGTGGCCTGCTCGGAGAGAGCCAGGGCCACAGGAGCAGCTTGGGAAGCCTGCAGATGGGCTGTCTGAATCTGTTCAGGGGTCAGTCAGCTGGTCTGTTAGCTGTAGCCTGCTCGGAGAGAGCCAGGGCCACAGGAGCTGCTTGGGAAGCCCACAGATGGGCTGTCTGAATCTGTCTGGGGGTCAGTCGGGTGGTCTGTTAGCTGTGGCCTGCTCATAGAAAGCCAGGGCCACAGGAGCAGCTTGGGAAGCTCGCAGATGGGCTGTCTGTGGGAGTGCAATCGTTTACCACCACCCTCTGTCACCTATCCCCTAACCAATTTCTTATCCAGTTTTCAACCTTTGGACCCACTCCTAAGTTACCCAGCTTGCTTACTAGTCTCTTATCTGGAACAGTGTCAAAAACCTTACTGAAATCTAGGTAGACCACGTCCACCCTTCCACCCTGTTCTAAATCCTTTATCATCCAGTCAAAGAAATCTATCAAATTAATTTGACATGACTTTCGTCTGTGAAACCATGCTACCTCAGGTTTTGTAACCCACTGGATTCAAGATATAGAAACATAGAATTTGATGGCAGATAAGGACCGCTTGGCCCACCTAGTCTGCCCGTTTCCCTACCTAACAGATAAGCTGAAGATTCTAGTTAACCAACAGCCTACTTCCTCCTACTCCCCCACCAGAATTGCCTTATGTCTGTCCCATGCATTCTTGAATTCCCCCACTGTTTTTGACTCTATGATCTCCTTAGGAAGGCTGTTTCATGCATCTACAACCCTCTCTGTGAAGAAATACTTCCTCACATTACCTCTGAGCCGTCCCCCCTCTATCTTCAAATTGTGCCCCCTTGTTCTTGCACATCTGTTTTTTTGAAAGCTGCTACCCTCTTGGACTTTGTTGATTCCCTTGAGGTATTTGAAAGTTTCTATCATGTCCCCCATCTCCCTCCTTTCCTCGAGGCTATACATCTTAAGCTTCTTTAGTCATTCTTCATATGTCTTCTGGTGCAGACCCTGCACCATTTTGGTTGCCATCCTCTGGACAGCCTCCACCTTGTCTATATCTTTGCGAAGATAGGGTCTCCAGAACTGTGCACAGTACTCCAGGTGTGGTCTTACCAACTGTCTGTACAGAGGGCCAACAACTTTCTGTTTTCTACTGGTGATACCTCTCCCTATGCATCCCAGTATCTCCCCAGCCTCCTTACTGCATTCTCACATTGCTGGCCCACCTTTAGCTCATCTGATATGACTACCCCCAGATCCCTTTCCATTTTTGTCGTCAGTATTTCAACCCCCATTGTGTACTCTTACCCTGGGTTTTTGTTTCCCAGGTGCATTACTTTGCTCTTCTTTGCGTTTAATCTAAGCTGCCATACATTTGACCATTCCTCCAACCTTGCCAAGTCCCTTTTCATCCTTTCCACCCCACCTTGCATATCAACCCTGTTGCAGATCTTTGTTCATCTGCAAAGAGACATACCTTCCCCTCCAGTCCCTCCGCAATGCCACTTATAAAGACATTAAAAAGGACTGGCCCCAGTACTGAACCCTGCGGTACCCCACTAGTAACTTCCTTTCTTCACTGTGGACTCCATTTACTATTACCCGCTGTGCCCTGTTGTCCAGGCAGTGTTTTGCCCAGGCTACCACCCTGGGACCCACTCCCAGGCTGGCTAATTTGTTTATTAATCTTTTGTGCGGGATTGTGTCAAATGCAATCCTTTCCTTCAGCAGCGCTGCCATTAACTTTCTTACCACTGATGTTAGGCTGACTGGCCTATAATAGCCAGCTTTCTCCCTGCTACCACTTTTGTGTAGTGGGACTACTGTACATCCACCCTCCTCCAGTCCTCCAGAACCACTCTTGTTTCCAGTAAGCTGTTAAATAGAACTGTCAGATGTGCAGCCAGTATTTCTCTGAGCTCCCTCAATACCCTTGGATGCACCCCATCTGGCCACATTACTTTGTCCACCGTTAGATTAGAGAAATATAAAGGTTAAATTGTTTAACCGGGAAAGGCACACTAAGCCTAAGCTTGTTTCCAGGTGCAACCTGGGAGCACAAGGAAGTTAAGTGACTTGCTTAGGGTCACACATCTGCGCGTTTCTGCAGTGTCCACAATGACCAAAGGGGCTAAGGGCAGGAAACGCTTCTAAATGCAGGTCAGTATTGTTGATTACAGCATAACACTCAACCATTAGCTTTCCTTACCATAAAAAAGCAGCGGTGCCTATAAATACAGTGGTGTAAGAAAATTACCTCTATTTAAACATTGGGACAACTTTTATTAAGCCATTCCATGAACTGACGCCCCAGGTATTTAACCATTGGTTTAAGGACACTATTGACACTTCTCTAAATTTACAAAAGGGTTTACATAAGTAACTGCACCCAGGCTTAATTGCTCATCACAGAGCAAGACGTGTGTGTGTTGTGTGTGTGTGTGTGTGTGTGTGTGTGTGTCAGTGAGAAAAAGGAGAAAGTAACACAACATAAAAAAAAAAGGTTTTATTATTTAGCCTACTGTTCTAACTACTGTCAGCCACAATGGGTGATACTACACCCTTTATGGAGACATTGGTTTTAAATACATAAATTGTTCCGTGTACAAGTTAATCAAAAATTAGATTATAAAGGGAGAGTTTGTTTGTGAAAAGTGCATAACAAACAATAAACTACTGCAAGAATTATACAACTTAGGTTCAAGACTTGATAAACTTGAATCCTTACAGGATGCTATGGAGTCAAAGCTAAAAGGAAATCATAGTAAGGAGCAGATCACTCCGGGAATAAATAATATTAGACTAAGCAAAAGGAAATACTCTGAAGACATGGGTTCACCAGAAAATGACTGGTCAGTCATCCAGCCACAATCCAGGAAAAGGCGGGGAAATGTTGTAACCCCACAACCCCTCACTGCAAAAATAACATTAAATAACAGATATTCAGCATTAGAAACACTAAATTAAAATACTGATTCAAATCTCCCTGTAGTCCCCACTGCATGCAAAAGCTTAATTGATGCAGTCAGTGCCCCAAATACCATAACACTCCAGCTGATGACACTGTCAAGACACCCACCCCAAGTAGTAACCAGAGACAAACCTTTGCACTTAGTGATTCAATCATAAAGGATCTACAATGCTGGTTCGACAACTATATTGTCAACCAGCATCACAGAGACAGATTCCATGTCGACCGTGATTTGCAGTCAGCAGGGAGCCTTGCACGTCGGACACTGTTTTTTCTTCTGCGGGCTTTGCCCGCCTGAACTCCATTGTTAGGGAAGCTGCCCCTGCACCCCCTGTAATATTAGATTCCAACTCCAAGTCGGAGTTGGTTCGGGGAGGGGGAGCAGGATGGGATAAAGGGTTGCCTGACCCGGGCAGACTTCTACAGCAACATGTCGATGTTGTTGGCATCGACGTAAGTCGCTGTAGAAGTGTTATTAAATATTGTGATAAACAGATAATTCAGACAAACAAAATCACATGTGTAATAGTTGGGGGTTGGGGGCAAAGATTTCAGACATTACAAACCAGGTTAATCACATTCTCAAATCTGCTGGTCCCAGTCCCTTAGTGGTAATTCATGTGGGTACAAACAACGTAATGGGTCTAACACTGAAGGCATTAAAAAAGATATCATGACTCTATTTCAAAATCTTGAAAAGTGGGGTTCCGAAATCTGTTTCTTAGAATTACTCCCTATTTCAAGAGCAGGACACTACAAAAACAACAAGGTGAAAGCAATAGAAAAAGTGGTTGTGAAAGTGGACCTTGGAAAATGGTATTAAGTGTTTCACTCACTGGGAAACATTTGAAGCAGACTATAAGTTATTTTGTTGGGACAACTTACACTTAAAAATGAGCAGCAGTGCACTGCTGAGAAAAAAAATTGAGAAATAAATCACACAAACTTTAAACAGATGGCTGAGGGGTGAGAGCAAAATAGTTCACCAACCAGCAACAAGGAGCAAACATCTGAATACAAATTCCTACTATGCAATGCACATAGTCTGAACGTGATAAAAAGTCAGAACTTGAACTAATACTTAAAAGGGACAATACAGATTTAATTGCCATCATAGAAATCTGGTGGAATGAAACAAGCTTATGGTCGAGAGAAATCGAAGGTTACAAACATTTCTATAAAAACAGACGAAGTAAAAAAATTGGTGGAGTTTGTCTTCACATAAAACACATTTATGAGGGGGCAGAGATTACAAAGGACTATAACTCAAATATTGATACTGAGTCCATCTGGATTCAGCTATAGATTCATAACAAAAAACATTCTAATAGGGAACTGTTATAGGCCATCAGCAAGTTCTCTGGAGTACAATGAACAATGAATAAAAGAAATGTCAGTAGCTTCTGACAAATACACAGTAATCATGTTAGGAGATTTTAATTTTCCAGGGATTGACTGGAATAATCTTACCAGTAACTCTTCCCAAGAACAATCTTTCCTTAGTTCATTTTCAGCAGCTACTGGTCAAGTCTCCAACTAGGGGTGTAAACATCCTGTAATTATCAACATTAATAACAGAACTTCTGAAATTATAATTAAAGAACCTTTTGGGGAATAGTGACCACTGCGTGCTGACCTTTTGGTTACTCAGGAAAACGTGATATTGACAATCATAAAACACTTACAAATATTATAGTAGGGCTGAAAATTACAGAACAATAAGTCTGACATCAGTACCTGTGAAGATTATTAAAAAACTTATAATAGCCAGGTTCAAGGGTGAAACTGCTACTCTGGGTTTACAAGATAATACACAGCATTGGTTTAACAGAGGAAGATCTGCACTACAAACCTTATCACATTTTACAAAACAGCTCTACTTTGGATGTTGGGAGACCATGTGATATATTCTTGGATTTAAAAAAACATTTGATACTGTTCCACGCTGTGAACTACTGCAGAAATTTAAAAAATATGGGATACAGTTCTTATCTGATTAAATGGGTGCACTTATGGTTGGAAAACAGAACACAATGGGAAAGAATACTAGGAAAAATATCATCTGCGAGAGCTGTGACCAGTGGAGTCCCCCAGGGGTCTGTTGGAAAAAAGGCCCTCCTAGGGCTTCCACCTCCTTTCTTACAGGCCCTATTTCGGGCTGCCCCAGCAGACCAAGCCACTAGAAGTGTTATGAAACACGCCTTAGCTATGCCATTCAGAAGACCCACCTTGGGAAGGTGATTCTTCACAGTTTGGGCTCCCACCTGGCTAAAGGAGATCCCCCACTCCACCTCAAGCATCACACGGGTTGGCCACTTTAAAACTGAATTCAGGAACTGGATCTCCCCTCCCAAACACTGCTACTGTCAAATATAATCCAGCAGACGCTAGCACTACTCTTAGCGGGACCCCGCATGACACTCTGTACCTTGGCTATTGACCTTTATTTGATCATGCTACCCCACCCCCACTTCCCTCCTGCCTCCTTACCACATAGCCTACTCCTACCCCATCTCACTACTGTGAAGCTCTCACACCCACTTTCTCCTTCTGACTCTATCTCTATCGGCTACTGTTCATACCTTTGCCTCCTCCCTCTCTTACTACCTGCGTACTGTCAAGGTGTTTAACTACTATTAGAAGCTCTTTAAACTACACATTGATGAAGCACCACTTATACAACGATATGGTGCCTGGGGACTGCCTCCTATTGTACAATGAGATGTTGACTTGGATGTTGCTCTAACACTGTTTGTTCTTTTCATATTTGTACCAATGTATATATGCTTCCTGATGTGTTACTGACAAGGCCTGTTGGCTGCTACTGTTTTTCCCCTTGTTTCCCCACCCTTCTCCAGTCATCAGGGACCTCCCCTGTCTCCAAGGACTTGTTGAAGATGCCGGTCAAAGGTGCTGCTAGTATATTGTTAAGCTCCCTCAGCAACCTGGGGTGCACTCCATCCAGCCCCATCACCTTATCCACCTTCAACCTCTCTAGCTCCCTCAGGACCTCCTCCACCTAGAAGGGACTGAAGTCAACCCTCCCCCCACCACCACCACCCCGTTTTCCCTGATTTTGCTAACCTCCCCATTCTTCTCTACCATGAACACTGAGCAGAAACAGCTGTTGAGTATTTCTGCCTTCTCACGGTCATCCTCCACCAACTTCCCCTTCTTCATTTTTCAGCCTGACTATCCCCTCCTTAGACTTTCTCCTCTCACTCACATACCAGAAGAAAATTTTGTCCTCTTCCTTGACTATGTTGGCTATTCTCTTTGCTGTTCTTGCCTTCACTCTCCTGACCTCCAAACCTGCTTCCTTTTGCTTCTCCTGGTAAAGAGCCATATCCTCCTCCCTCTGTGTCATTTCATACCTCCTAAATGCCTTTCTCTTTGCCCTGACCTTTTCCGCCACTTTTCCAGTATACCAAAGTGGCCTCCTCTTCTTCCTATTTTTATTTACCCTCCTGACAAAGAGGTTAGTGGCCTCCACTATAGCCAGTTTTACTGTACACCACATTTCCTCCAACCCCCCGAGTTCCCCCACCCCTGCCAATGCCTGTTGAATGCATTACCCCATTTTCTTAAAGTCCACATGCCTGAAATCTAGCACCTTCACTCTGGTCCAGTGAATATCTGTAGTTGTTTTAACCATGAACCAAACGGTGCTGTGGTCACTCGTGCCAAGGTTCTCCCCTATGGATACCTCTCCTACCCATTCCCCATTTGCAAGTATCAGGTCTAAGATCTCCCCCTCTCTGGTCGGTTCCCTTACCAGCTGCTTCATGAGAGCTCCCTGTAGGGAGTCCACTATATCCCTGCTGCTGGCAGATGCTGCTGATGGAGTGCCCCACTCCACATCCGGCAAGTTGAAGTCTCCCATCGGCAGCATCTTCCCTCTGTTAGCCATCCTCTGAATCTCCTCCATCATTGCCTTATCTGCCTCATCCTGCTGTGCTGGCAGCCTATATACTACCCTGCTGCATATGACTTCTCCCTTTCCTGTTTCCAATTATATCCATAAAGCCTCAGTTTCCCCCCACCTACCCTGCAGTTCCATTGCCTTAATGTGTTCTTTCACATATAATGCCACCCAACCCCCTCCTTCCCACTCTGTCTTTCCTATACAGTACATACCCCAGTATTGCCATGTCCCAGTCCTGGCCATCATGACCCCATGTCTCCACGATTCTCACGATGTCCAGGTCCGCCTCAGCCACGACAGCAGTTAGATGTTGGCGGAGAAGGTCAGGGCAAAGAGAAAGGCATTTAGGAGTTAGTCAGTGTCAGTGGCTCAGTAGGTTGCACACTCACCTCTGAGGCCAGAAGATCACAATGCTGAAAGTTCTAGCCCTACTCCAGGTGCTTGGGTTGAATCCTAATACTGACACTGTAGTGCAGCATGAGGTGGGTGCTGTACTCCTGAGGTGTTGTATTTCAGATGAGACGTTAAACTGAGGTCCCATCTGCCTGTTCTTGTGGTAGTTCAGGTGGATGTTAAAGATCCCATGGCACTTCTCAAAAAGAGTAGGGGAATTTTGGGGGGAAACAGGAAAATAATAATTCAGTATTGATCCATAACATGTCTGAAACTTCCATTTCTGTGAAACAACAGGAAATTGTCTGTCCATATATTTGTCATATCGTTTGTTTCACTCTCTTTTTTTTCTGTTTCCAATCATACACAGTGTCCTGCTTCTCTCTGTTCCTTTTTTTTTTTATAACAAGTTGGTACAGTCAAACCACTCCACATCCATCTTTTTTGTATATCTTTTCTCATTAGATCCATAGACTTGTGTTAAAGAGACCTGCACATTCCTGAAAAACACTTCTTTGCTCATATAACATTGCTGTAACACCCATTTGCATCTAGACTGCCAAATGTAATATTTAATAATTCCTAAAATGACTTGTAAGATTTTTGCAGAGTAAGAGTTCCAATATGAAGAGTATACTGAAAAAATCAGTTCAACATATTATAGTGAAGATAACCACAGAAATTTCCAAATCCGAATAACTTCGTCCCATAGCTGCTGTACATAAGCACATTCCAAAAAAAGATGATCTTACTTCGAGAAGGTTCCTTCAGTAGGTCATCATATATAGGACTGGCGCCACCTGGTGTCGGTCTGCATGGCAGACTTTTCTAGCAATACCTGACAGGGGACCGGTCACCCGGCGTCACATGACTGATGTCAGCGTGACTGTATATAGTGGTCGGTCCCCACGCCCACCCTCCAGTTCTTTCCCACTGTCGCCTCGTGTCAGTCGCATCGCAGACTTCCAGTAGCAATCGTCGAGAAAGTTCGCTCACGTCGGGTTTTTTCCCTCACAATTCTCTCTAATTTTATGGTTTTGATGTCTTCTCTGAAGAAAAAGTGCTCTGCTTGTGGAATGCAGATCCCACACAAAGACAGTCATCAGAAGTGCATTCTTTGCCTAGGCCCTAACCATCCTATCTCCTCGTGTCCTGACTGCCAGTCTTTCAAGCAGGCCACTAAAAAGCAGAGGCAACGGGCATTGGATCTCAATTTAGGGGGTACTTCTCCACATTCCCCAGCAGGGGCTCCGGACCAGGAGGCTCCTTCATGGCAATCCAGCCTTTCTGTGGAGGCCACTCCGCCTTCCAGTGGGACACCGGCACCTACTCCGTCGCTGGTGATCCCGACGACAGTCCCTTTGCCAGGACCAACCGACAGGCCTTTACCTCTGGCCCTAACACTGGACCCGACCCCGACACCAGAGCTGCCTCGTCCGGTCCCGACGCCAGCCTCTCCGACGCTGGACCCTCTTCCAGTGCCGGATTGGGTTGCGCCAGTATCGACATCGATTCCTTCAATGTGGGCTGTCCCAATGCCGGACCCTCCTCCTATTTACACTACGGCAGGTCCGACATGAATTCCCCTGACACCTGATCCGTCATCGGGAATCTATTCCAGGCCCCGAACTGTCCCCCATTACCCCCTTTGGGTATCCTGGGGATCCCTACCCGGGGGGGGGGTTCCACTCCTGATTGGAGCCATTTTGGGCAGTTTCACCATGGTTACAACCCATATTCCCCTTACATGGGTTTCCAGGGGTGTTATCCCTCTCCGGTATCCCCTCTTCCTCCACCTCCTCCACCTCCTCCTCCTCTCCCCTCAGCCTCAACAGGCACCGATCCCCCCCTCCGGTGGTCCCGGATTTCAAGACCGTAATTCAGTCTTGGTGGCAGGGGGCCAGGTCAGAGCTGGTCACAGATCTGGAAGCCAGACTCCTGCAGCCGCAGCTTCCTAGATCTCCTTCCCCAAGCAGTTCTATTTCCACCATCCACGTCTTGGGGGAGACTCACACCCTATGGGATTTTCATCGTTGCCCTATTGAGGAGGCGGAAGACAGTTCTGACGTGAGGGAGGACTCCACCGAGGAGGAAACTGCAGAGGACCCTGAGGATACAAAGGGAAGGACCTCACCTAAATCCTGTCTGGAGGATCCTTCCTTTTCGGACCTCCTGAGGACCTTACGAGACCATTTCAACTGGGAGTCAGAGGACCAGGATCCCATGCGGTAAAGACTCACAGAGCATCTTGATTTAGAGTCTCTGCCATCTATTCTGGTCCCCCCATAGATGGGTCCTCATCAAGACCTCACCACCACCGTCTGGCAGATGCCTCACTCAATCCCGGCTGTCCCCAAGAGGGCGGACAGGCTCTACCAGGTACCTAAGGACATGCCTTTTTTAAAGGCTCATCCTAAGGCAGACTCTGTTGTCATCTCAGCTGCTCATGACCGCTCTACAGCTCCCAAGGACATGAGCACAACACCTCCAGACAAAGAGTCAAGGCTGATGGACCAGTTCAGGAAGAAGGTTTACTCGTCGGCCACGTGCGCTCTTTACTCCCTTAGCTATGTGGCCCATATGATATCTCACCAGAAACAGACTATGGCCAGGTTGGAGGCGAGGATCCAGTCCATGGATCCATCACCCCTTAAGGAGGAACTTGCTAAGGATCTCCACCTCTCCAAGATCTCCTATAGGCACACTCTTTGAGCCACCTACGACTCTGTCGATTCAGTGGACCATACCTCAGCAACTGTCGTTGCCCTTCGACAGCACTTCTGGCTTCGCTTCTCTGGACTCGCCAATGAAGTCCAGTCAGCAATTCAGGATGCCCCTTTCAGGGTATCAGTCCTTTTTTGGAGGAGATACCAAGGACATTATAAGGGATTTACAGAACAAGGGCATGGCTTTTAAATCAGTTAGGTCCATGTACCAATCAGGCACTCAACAGCAACAGCAGCCCGTTCAGAAAAGGACCATGAGACAGTGGAAGAACACTCAGCAGAGACGCCAAGCTAAGTGTAAGGCCACGAGTACTGTTACCCCCCCGCTCCCAAGAATTAGCAACGTTCGGGGGGAACTCCTCCCGAGCGTCCCGCCACTTCTTGACTCTCCTGCCCCACTGCACCCTCAGTCTCATGATGGGGAGCAGGTGAGGGGAAGGTTTACCCGCCATGCGGAGGAGTGGAGGACGATCACTTCAGATGAATGGGTCCTGCAACTTGTACGCACACCATTGAGTTTCTGGAAATCCCCCCAGATACTCCTCCGCGGAGATCCTCTTACTCCCGGGACCAGGCCCTCCTCATTCGCGAGGAGGTCAATGCGCTCTTGATCAAAGAAGCAATCGAGCCAGTCCCCTTCGGGTAAAGGAGAAAAGGGTTTTACTCCCATTTCTTCGTGGTTCCAAAAATGACCGGGGACTTCAGACCCATTCTCGATCTCAGTCAACTTAATCAGTATGTAGAGTACAAGAAGTTCCACATGTTGACACTCCAGAGTCTACTTCCTCTCCTGTTGGAGAATCATTGGCTCTGTGACCTGGATATGCAGGATGCCTACCTGCACTTCCCTATCTTCCCCAGCCACCGCCGTTTCCTGCATTTTTGTTTCCAAGGGGAGCATTTCCAGTTCTGTGCACTCCCTTTTGGTCTGTGTTCGGCACCTCAGGTTTTTACCAAGTGCCTGGCGGTGGTGGCGGCATTTCTACGCTGCAGGGGTATTGCAGTGTTCCCTTACCTGGATGACTGGCTGATCTCACCTCCATCCAGGGATCCGTTATTGGAATCTCTGACCTTCACACTGGACCTTTTCACTCAACTGGGGATTACGGTCAATGCCCCCAAGTCATCTCTAGTATCGTCCCAGAGACTGCAGTTTATTTGGGCAGTTCTGGATACAGTCCAGTGCAGAGCCTTCCTTCCTCCCTCCAGACAGGGTGGAGACCCTAATCAGTGAGGTTCGCAAAGTAGCCTCTCTCTGGATCATTCTGGCCTGGGAGGTCCTACGACTTTTAGGGCTGATGGCAGTTTCCAACACAACCGTTCCCCTAGCAAGGCTGCACATGCAAATCACACAGTGGTCATTAAGGGTGCAGTGGGATCAGCTCCTAGATGACCTGGACCATCCGGACTTGGTCTCTTCAGCTGTTCAAAGGGATTTACAGTGGTGGAAGAATCCCCACAATCTTTCCCTGGGACTTCTATTCCAAAACCCTGCACCAACAGCTACCCTCACCATGGATGCCTTGAACATGGGGTGGGGGGCCCATCTGGGGATCATCAAGCCCAAGGCCTTTGGACAGGCCTGGAGGCTTCTCTCCACATCAATGTTCTGGAGCTCAGAGCGGTTCTTTATGCACTCCAGGCATTTCAGACCTGCTAACCAAGGGAACTCTACTAATCCAAATGGACAACATGTCAGTAGTTTGGTACATCAACAAACAAGGAGGGACCTGTTCGTACCCCCTTTGCAGGGAAGCGACTCGGGTGTGGAACTGGGCAGTCCAGCACTTTCTGGTCCTGGTGGCTGTGCATGTTCCAGGCATTCTAAACGTCCTGGTGGACAGTCTCAGCAGAACTCGAACCCTCACCCACGAATGAGAATTACATCAGGAAGTGGCGCACTCCATCTTCCAAAATTGGGGCATCCAGAAATAGACCTCTTCGCCTCCCAGTTCAACACAAAACTTCCCAAGTTTTGCTCGCTTGTTCCAGAGCCACATGCTTTTTGGAATGAGGCGTTGTCTCTATCCTGGACAGGGAAATTCTTGTACGCTTTCCCTCTGTTTCCCATTCTACAGAGTTCTCCTCAAACTTTAGGCCGAAGGAGCAAAAATTATCCTCATTGCTCCCCTCTGGCCGAGACAAATTTGGTTCCTGCTGTTACAGCAGCTTTCCAGGGAACCACCAGTTCCACTTCCACTTCCACTGACCCACGACCTCCTGACCCAGGATCAGGGCAGGCTGGTTCATCCGGGGCTCAGGACCCTGCATCTTCATGCGTGGCTCCTTCAGACATAGCGATTTCTCGCTTTGGGGTCTCCTCTAGAGTGGCTCAGGTCCTCATCGAGGCCAGGAAACCCTCCACCTGTTCCACTTATGCTATGAAGTGGAAGCGGTTTTCGATCTGGGCAACTGCTCAGGGTTGGGACCGTTTTTCCTGCTCAGCCCCCAAAGTCATGGAATACCTCCTTCATTTATCAGACTCTGGTCTGTCCTATTCTTCCTTGAAGGTCCATATCTCGGCCATTTCCACGTACCACGAGCTAGTGGATGGTAAACCCATGGCTCAGTTGGAGGTTTCAAAGGCCTTTCTGAAAGGCATCCTCCATCTGAAACCCCGCATCCGCAGCACAACTCCATCTTGGGACTTAAACTTCATCCTGGTAAAGCTCACCCTCTCTCCTTTTGAACCGGCTATGAGTTGTGACCTGCGCTTCCTGTCCTGGAAGGTGCTTTTTCTGGTGGCTATCACCTCAGCCTGAAGGATTTCGGAGCTTCACTCTCTAGTCTGTAAGGAGCCCTACTTGATTTTCCATAGGGACCGGGCAGTCCTTAGGATGCACCCGAGGTTCCTTCCCAACATGGTGTCAGAATCCACACTGAATCAATCAGTAGAGCTTCCAGTTTACTACCTGTCTCCTTCCAACAAGGGTGAGGCACTTCTTCACACGATGGATGTCCATCGGATCCTCTGGTGCTATACTCACCAGACTAAAGAGCTCCACTCTTGTGATCAGCTATTCATCTCCTTTGCCCCTAGGTCTAGGGGCAAACCAGTTTCTAAGCAGGGCCTTTCCAAATGGTTAGGAAACTGCATTAGGTACTATTACCAGAAGTATGACAAACCTCTTCTGAGTTCCATAAGAGGTCATTCTACTAGGGGCATGGCTGCCTCAGTGGCCTTTCGTCAGAGCATTTCTGCAGTGGACATTTGTGCTGCCACACTTGGAGTTCAGTCCACACCTTTACCAAACATTACAATATGGACATTGCTTCTAGACAAAGGGCCAGCTTTGGAATAGCCGTCCTGCAAGGCCTTTTATCCTAAGCTAGGTCCATTCTGGACTGCATTTGTCCTGCTGGAGCTAGTTTCCACCTCCCTAGTTTTCTCTCAGTCTCTTTCTGGAGGGACTGCTTGGGACTCTGTCCCATATGTGATGACCTACTGAAGGAACCCTCTCGAAGTAAGATAATACAGTTACGTAGGAACTTACTGTAACAGTAGATCTTCGAGAGAGGTTCCTTCAGTAGGTCATATTTTTCCCTCCCTGCTTCCCCTCATTTATGTTTGTCAGGGACTCCAATTCCTGTTCGCTCCTGCTGTATGGCCTCTTCCTGGCTCCGGCGGGAGAACTGGAGGGCGGGAGTGAGGACCGCCCACTATATACAGTCACACTGACGTCGGTCACGTGACGCCAGGTGGGCGATCCCCCATCAGGTATTGCTAAAAAAGTCTGCCGTGCAGTCCGACGCCAGGTGGCACCAGTCCTATATGTGATGACCTACTGAAGGAACCTCTCTCTAAGATCTACTGTTACGGTAAGTTCCTATGTAACTGTACTTTCCTGAGTCTCCAGAATACCTTGACACGTATTTCTTGAACAAAATCTTTCTTCTCTAGATTTGTGTTTGTTATTATTTTTCACATTTAGTTCTCCGTGAATAGTCAACCAAAGTAGATCCCAGGCAAAGTCTGTATTCTTTCATTTGTCAGTTGAAAGATAGCTATAATCATTCCTCCGGCTGGGCAATTGGGTAAAATAACTACCTCCTGACAAAATGCCTTTATGACGAAATCATATACTTTATGTTTAGGAGCAGCCATAAGTTGAGTACAAGGAACTTTCCATTTTATTAGTGTCTGAAAGATTGGCTTTACAAATGGTGGTATAATATTCACTCTAGATAATAACCTACTCTTCCCTTGTGTCCATGCATTTAAACAAATATCAACCCATTCAGAAATACTGTCCTGCCAAACTTTAGTTCTCTGACCCTGCCAACTTGTAATATTGACATATAGAAATAAACTATAGTAAAAGACTATCGGATTAACCATCCCTATTCCTCCTTCCTTAATAGGTCTATAGGTCACATCCCTTTTAATGGGGTTTAAACGACTGCCCCAAAAGGCTCTAAAAAAATACTATACAGTCTAGTTTCAAACTGTGCTGGGAGAGGAAAAATACCACTAATATATAAAAATATGGGTATCAATAAAGTTTTTATCAATAATATTCTTTTCCTTTTAGAGATTTGCCAGTTAGCCCAAGATTTAGATAAGTTTCCTGCCAGACCCATTTTCCTTTCCCAATTCAAACTGGCTAAATCCCTGGGTCCAAATAATGCTCCCAAAATGGGGATGGGTTCTTGCGTCAATTTAATCCCAGTATATGAAGCTTGTATCAAGTCCTTACCTCCCAATTATAAACCTGTACTTTTGTCAGGATTACTGTGGGATCCAGAGACCCCAGAATATTCTGCTAACTATCGTACTATGTCACCTTCTTCAGTCTGTTTCCGAAGAACTAAAACAATGTCATCTGCATATGCCAAAATAGATATCGGGGCCTTATCCACTGTTAATGGGAAACCCACTATCTTATTATTTATATGAATGGCTCTTAACAAGGGGTCAATACAAAATATGTAAAATAAGGGGTTAAAGGGGCAGCCCTGTCTTACTCCTCTATTTATCTGTACTGGTGTACCTGGCCATCCATTCACCCTAGGGATCACCTTGGCTGATTTATAAAAGTTCCCAATCCACTGGATAAATATGTCAGGTATACCAAAAGAATACAAGACTGTAAACAAATAACTATGGGCAATAGAACCAAAGGCCTTTTGCTGATTCAAACTCAACAAAAACCCTTCAAATACATCAGTTTGAGTTTTTTGAAACAATTCCCTTAAAATAATTAAGTTGTCATGTATGCCACAATTTTTAATTGAACATGTTTGTACCTCACTTATTAAAGTTCCAGACACCACACCTAACCTATTGGCCAAATTTTCCCAAGCAGTTTGAAATCAGTATTCAAAATGCAAATAGGTCTCCAATTTTTCAAGAAATCCTTATCACCCTTTTTATATAAAAGGATCAGTTCAGCAATAGACAAATTATCTGAAATCTGGTGTGAGTGTAATAATTCATTAAACACCTGAGTCAATTCTGGGAGTAATTTAAACATGTATTTTTATAAAACTCAGGGGTCAGACCATCAACCCCAGGAGCTGTACCCCTTGACAGAGAATAAATTACAGACTGAACTTCCAATTGTGATATAGGTATTATTAAAGCCTGTTTTTGCTGATCTGATAACTGTGGAAGCTGAAGTTTAGATAAATAATTTTCTACATCATTTACCTCAGGGGATGTACCTAAGCTATCACAAACATATTGATGTTCTATTTCCAAAATACCATTTCTTGTATTATGCAGGTGCCCCCTACTATCTCTCAACTGTAGTGTTCTCTTATTCCTAACTCTTTTTGTATTATCTTTATAGAGATCAAAAGTTAGTTTATTATTGTCCGCTTCAAACCTCAGTCCATGTTGCAAGGTTTTAGCTCTATTATATTGTATGTTATACATTTCTTTTTTAAGAACACCAATTTGCTTTGTATAATCAGTTCCTAAGGTTTCTGTTTTAGAGATCAAAGAATGAAGTTGTTTTCTGAAAGTCAAGTAATTTAAATAGAGATGCGTATTATGTTTTCTGGCTAATTTCTGAAAAAATGTTTTAGAATTCAGCTTAGAGTCTTCCCACCAGGTAGCATATGAGTCATATAAACATATGACTGATTTCCTCACCACCCATAATTGTTCCCATTTCTTATTGATATACCCATCTTCCATTAATGAAGAATTATGTCTCCAAGGGCTTTTCCCACAGGGAGGTATGGTACCCCAAGTTATCATAATTTCTATTGCTCTATGATCGGAAAAGGCCAAGTCCCACATCTTCCCCCTAGTTACCTCTAAAAAATTTGAAACAAAAAGGAAGTCAATCCTAGTGGAGTGAGTCCCTTTAATGTAAGTAAACCCACCTTGTTTCTGAATAACCCTAAAAGAATCTTTTAAATTGGAGGTAGAAATAATCTCCTTTAAAGCATTGCTATCACAATACATTTTATTTGTAGTGAATCCTCTGTCCTCTGTTGACAAACTACGATTAAAGTCCCCCCCAAATAACTGTTCTAGCAGTATGCAAGTAAGGTTGAATTTTTTTTAATAAATCTATCCGATTACTCTTACCTTGTGGAGCATACATATTTATTAATCTTAATCTAGTGTGAGCATATTAAATATCTAAAAGCAAGGCACATCCCAATTCTATCTCCACTAGTTTAGTAACATTTCAAGTCAGGATTTAGAAATAAGATACCCAGACCATCACACAAATCCAGTCCTTGTGACCAGAAAGAAACTCCTTTATCCCATAACCTAGTGGCCTGGGCAATCTCAGACAAAGTTTTAAGTCTAGTATCTTGTAGACATATAAGATCCACCCTATTCTGTGATAAAGCTGTCATTACTGTCACCCGACTTTTATTATTTTTAATGCTATTAACATTTAAAGTTAAAATACTAAGGGATGACATTTAGAGTTCAAGAGGGTTAACACTAGAAAAACATTCTTTTTCTCTATTGAGCCTTACGACAGGGATCTGGTTGACCATTTCTTTCTGGTAGTGTCTGTAGAAACAGTATCCTCCACCCCTGACGAATCATCTTTTGATAGAGAAGAAACAGAAGAAGAGTCAGAATCAGCATTATCTGAGTCTACATTAGATAAAGCTTTATACTGATTTATCGTAGACCATTTAGGTTTACCTTGAGTTATTTTGCTGCCTTTCCCTTTGGATCCTACTTTACTATCTGTTTTAGCCCGAGGCCTTTTTTTATAGGTCACAGTTTCAAAAGGAGGCTCCTTGTCTACCAGGGGACGAAGTGGGGGGGCATGGACTCAAGAACCGGAGAAGGCCCCGGTTCTTGTTGTAAAACTGTGGGCTCATTTTGTTCTACAATCTCCATTTCTTGTTCCTCAATTACAGAGAGTATAATATCCTGTGGTTCATCAGACTTTTCTAGAGGAGTGCACTGTTCCTGGCAGATCTGGGGTAGTATTCCTTCTGGTAGTTCGACATTTGGAACCGTTTGTTGTGTTGTTTCTTGTTCGTTTATTTTGTCTTTTTCTTTTTCCTGCTGTCTATAAATTTCTTGCATTCTAAGTTCAGAGGCCACTGCACAGCCTTTCTTCTGTGCCTGCGTGATTAAAGCTTCATGGGTAGTAACATCTTCTCCATTATGTGAAGCCCATGGGCACCTAACATAAGAGTGTCCTTTCTCCTCACATAAATTACAACGAAATGTATTTATACAAGCATTTGCAAGGTGACCAAGTTCCAAGTAGTGTGTGCATTTTTGGGTATCGCAGGCATTGTTTAAGTGTAATCTTGATCCACACCGGTGACATGACTTTGGTTGACCTGGGTAGAAAAGAGATCCCCTGTCCTTCCCCAGGAAAAAATAGCCTGGAAGATGACCAATTCCTGTAATCAACATAAACAATTTGCATTTCACCCTCCAGCCTCCTGTCCAGATTTGCTCAGAATCCATCACTGGAATGGGCTGTTCTAAGACTTCACATCTTTTTTCAACCAATATAAAATGTCAGATATATTCACTCCTTCATTTTTAAAAATAATGGTTACAGTATGTATAGCAGGTTTTGTAATAGGAATGGCCATAAAGGAAGACCAGAGAGGTAAATTCTTCAGTTCATTATATTTTACCCAGAATCTATCCAAGGCTTCAACAGTTTTAAAACTGATGTCATAGTTATACTCGTCCTTATGAATTAAGGCAAAAATTTCAGAAGCATAGAATTTCATAGAATTTTTTAATAGAGTTCGTTCCACATAAACCCTGTCTGGAGGGGTCTCTAGGCCACCTTTATAAAGTAATGTAAGGGCATTTCTACGAGGTGCTGGTTCACCTTTAGTTTTAAATAAATCTGCCGTGTGAAGCATAAGCTTGAAAAATTGTCTTTTATTAGGGTCTTGTAAGTTTTGTTCTCCAAGCCCTATCGATAAGGTCTCATTTCTTCTTATCTGCTCAAAGCTAGACGTGCTGGGTTTAATATGCTCAGTATTGCCATCTGAACTCTCGTTTGTACTCTGTTGGGAAATATTAGTACCATTCTAAACAAGGCCCGCTGTATCCCTTTGCAAAACTGCCACGCTTGATTTCAAATGACCAGACACTTGAGGTTCTCCCGCTGGAGCTACATTTAAATCAATAGGATTAGACTGTTTAACAGAGTGAAGTACAGCCATGTTTGGGGATTTAATCATTTTACCTGTGCTGGTAATCACAACATCGTTATACTGTGCAACTGTAGGATCTAATGGATCTGGTCTCCAAGAACCATTCCCCTCCGGAAGCCAGCCAGCATCCTGGAGCGCTTCAGCAGGGCTCCGAGTAGAGTCTCTCCATGTCCGTCTGGGTTGAACACTCAAAGTTTTCTTATGTGATGGTTCTTGTTCCAGCACTCGCGAATCAAGATCACAGTTTAAGCTCTCTGCCGTTCTTGCAGGCTGGACCACCACATCAGCATTCACCGGCTCACAGGGTGCAGCAGCTACTCGCTGTTGTTGCAGGTCATGACAGTTATCAAACAAAGGAAAAGATTTTGTCTCACCAACAGTAGTAGAAGCTCATTCCTTCACTCGGCAATTTCAGGGGCTGATTGCTGTTTTTTCTGTTCAGTAGAAATCACAAATGGCAACTCTCTCGCAGCTACCTGAACCAAGCGAAAATCTGTCTGTGGTTTTCCCGACTGAGACAAATCTACTTCCACTTCCATTTGGACGTCATTGAACAAATCTTGATCTTGAGCAATCGAAGTTGCACTCTCCTCCATAACATAGGAGAAAATGAAACATTTGCAAAATCTTCAGTCTCTAGAATTTGGGAGGTGGGAAGGAGACCCACTCCCCATCCTCACTCTCCGAGGACCGGCCTGAAGTGGCCATCTTTCCAAACAGCAGCGCCCCCTACCAATGAGTAGGGGAATTATATTGAAAAAATGGACTTCAATACAGAAAGAAAACAGAAAACATCAAAACAAGAATCATAATGAGCAAATACAAAAACAAAGTAGAAGAAAAAAAAAGAAAAAACATATCAATCAGTCCATGTGATGCAGTTAATCCAGAGATGTGTAGATTGTTCATATGAAACATGGTCAAAATCACATTGCATCAGTCTCTTAACAGCCTTACATACATTAGCAAGCAATTCAACATGTGAAACAAATTTCTGCTGTAAAATCCAGAGACACCTAGATTGCCAAATTTGAAAATGTGTGATACGTAAAATAACATAAATGATATCACTGTTGTACTTGACAAACGTATTCTGTAATGGACCAAACATTATAGTGGGGTAATCAATATACCTGAATCCAGGCTCTTTCCAATGATCTGCCGTAAGGACCAAAATGGTCTTATATAAGAACAATCTGAAAACAAGTGACATTAGGTTTCCAGAAGTTGGACACAGGTAGATTGGGGACAGTACCTCTCTGACAATTGTTTATGTTTACTATTCCCCTTAACCCCCAATCTCCCATAATTACATAACCATAAACAATCCCAGGCATATGATGGGATCATTTTATTTATAAGGTGACGTAAAACAACTAACTGTCTATCTGCCGGGCAGTCAGGAAAAACAACATCCATAGTACGTTCGACAGAAAGAATATGTTTATACACTTTCTTTCTATCAAAGGTCTGAAGATGAATTGGAGTAATATCCCACTTAATAACCTGTTTCATACATTCCAGCATGTAAGAAGGTAAATAAGAAAGTCTAGATAATAGCCTAGTCTTTTTTTCCTGCCAACTGGGCATACATAAGTGCAGCCAGTAATCCATTAAGGCTTCCATAAAGCATTCCCTAGTTTCAAAACCAACCCCAAATTATAAACTGAAAAAATACTAAAAAAGAAAGCAACAGGGTGGATCATAGAAACCTCACCCTCAGCAATCGGGAGATAGGTCAGTTCTCTCTTAAGAGGGTTTAAATGAGACCCCCAGAATGCTTGGAAAAAAATACTAAATAACTGAGTCCAAATGCGGAATGGTGGTGGGAAAATATAACTAATATACAAAAATATAGGAGTAAGTATGGTCTTAATCAACATAACCCTCTTTTTCTTAGAAAGTTGTTGTCCTTTCCAGTCCCCAACTAAACGATTCCCCCTAGCCAGGGCTACTTCCCAGTTACGTCCTGCCATATCTCCAGGACCAAACTGTACCCTAGAATCTTAATGGGTTCCTGGGAAACAGGGATCCCTGCTATGACCCAGAAGGCAGTGAGAGTAGACCCAATGATTACCCCTGTACTTTTGCCATAATTAATCCTGGAACCAGAAATACTCAAAAAAAGATTAATAGAGTCTTGTAAAGCAGGACCAGAAAATTGGGGGGCTAAAATCAACACCAGGTCATCTGCATAAGCCAGTACCTTTTGCTGCGGCAGGGTGTGAAAGACATCAATATCTGTCAGAGCAGTATTAGATTGTAATATTCTAATAAAAATATCTATGGTAAATGCATAAAGAGTAGGGCTCAATGGGCATCCCTGACATACCCCCTTGCAAATACCAAGTTTCCATCCAAACCAACCATTCACTTTAGGGATAATGACAGCCCCCTGATACATGGCAGATATCCAGGAAACTTATCTGGAATCCCAAAGGCTTTTAACACCAAAATTAAAAATTTGTGTGCAAAACAATCAAAGGCCTTCTCTTGGTCTAATCCAAAAACAAACCCCTGTAAGTGTTCAAAGTCTCCCCTTTAAAAAATCTCCCGTAGCCAAATAAGGTTATCCTGCTATTTCCTACCCTGAACAGCACAAGTTTGTACAGGATGAAGGAACTGTGGAGTGACCTTTGAAAGTCTGGCCAACAAAATTTTGCTTAAGATTTTTAAATCAGAATTCAAAAGACTGAGGGGGCGCCAATTTCCTAAGTCTGTCTTGTCACCCTTTTTATACAATAAAATCAGAATAGCCTCAGTCATCAAAGGGGCATAACTACCAGAGTGCAAAATATAATTCAATAAGACAACTAAAACCGGACCTAGAATATGAAGGAAAGTTTTATAAAATCCTACTCCAAGGCCATCAATACCCGGGGCAGACCGAGAGGCTAAACCATTAACAGCAGCAATAACTTCATCTAAAGATATGTCAGCTTATACAGCAAGCTTATCTTCAACAGATAAGCTGGGCAAATGTAGGTCAGTCAAAATTTGGTTGATGGCGCCATCTTCCAAAAGAGGGTCAGCAATCTGTCCTGAAGACACATAAGTTTCCACTACTTGCAGAAGCTGATGTGGGTCACTTACAGTGTGTCCATTTACATCTGTCAGAGTGGAAATAAGTCGAGAGTCAACTCTATTCTTATTTTCCTTAAAAGGGTCCAAAGACTGTTTCAACATATGTGTACCAAATCTTAATTCCTGATTTAAAGACCTTCCCTTATTATACTGTAAATCTATCATTTGCTTTTTGATCGTGACAACTAAATGGCTATAATCCTGATTAGTTGTTTCAGTAAGTGAAATTAGGTGCTGTAGTTGATGTCTAAGCTTTAAATACCCCAGGTAATCCATATTGGATTTGAAATGGGCCTGTTGTTGAAAAAATGTCTCCATCCCAATTTTGTATCATCCCACCAGTCCAAAATGGAGTCATAACAGTCTAAAACTGAAAATCGTGCAGCCCAGTCCCTCAACCATAACCGTTTAATAATGCGATCATCTAACAATGACTCATTTAACCTCCATTTATTTTTCTTACATCTGGGGGCCCAGCCCAAGAAATAGAGGCTGTAAGGACTCAGTGATCAGAAAATTTTATCGGTCTAGTAAAAACTTGCTTTACATGTAAAACAGTAGACAAAAAAATGAAATCCATTCTTGTCCTAAGGACTCCCCTAAAATAGGTATAGCCCCCTGTAGGATATAACATCCTGTAAGCGTCTAATAAGTGAGCCGTTGAAATAATTTGTTTCAAAGCAACAAAATCACAAAAAGTTTATTGGTCTGGAGGCCTCTGTCAGTGGTCGATAGGCCACAGTTAAAGTCTCCCAGCCAAATCACCATATGGGAGGTATGTAAGAAAGGTTGTACTTCTTTAAATAAAGCTATACATTGTGCTTTGGTTTAGGGAGCATAAATAGTAACAATCCGAAACTTTTCAGAGCAAAAGGAAACGTCTAAGCACATAGCCCTCCCAGGGTGAATATCAACCAACTTTGAAACCTTAAATGCGGAATTAGAAAAAAGAATACCTATCCCGTCACAGAGGTTCTCCCCAATAGACCAAAAGGAAGGTCCTAAAGGCCAACAATTAGTAGCATGCTGAAGTTCCTGATGTGTCTTCAAACGGGTGTCTTGTAAACAAATAATATCTGATTTGAAAGTTTTAAGAAGAGAAAAAAGACCTATCCGCTTCTTCTCACCCTTAATCCCATTAACATTTAAGGTAGAAATCTTCAAGGAATTCATAACAGGGAGAGAGAGGTAAGGAAACTACAAAGGACAAAAAAGGGGAAAAAAACAAAACATCCTCAGGGGGGTTTACCCACTTGTCTACGTCTAGTTCATTTAGCAATAGAATCTTCTGGCCTGCATTCAGTGTCAGTGGTGGAAACAATAGAGGAGGTATCAGGGTCATCCCCTGAGTCCCCTCCTGTATCGTCCTCTAATGGGGCAAACACATTCTCTACTTTAACAGGATCCCTCTGAGGCACAGTTTTAGGGGTAGGCTTAGTCCCAGACATTGCCTTTCCATGTCTATTATGCTTTCTGGGTTGTACTACCTTAAAGGGGGCTTCAGGTGGGGGCGGTGGAGGTGGGGGATGTGCTCCTCAGTGCCAATGACAGTATCACCATCTGTATGAGCTAATATGGGGGTGTCTAAGCCTACCTCAGGGTTTGTAGGTTGCATAACAACAGCTGTGGTCACAGGGAGTCAGATGCAGGTGGTGCTACAGGAGCTGTAACCTGTACAGAGTCTGGGGGCATAGGCACAGTAGCAGCCACCTTCTTAGTCAGGGCATGCTGAGCTTGATTAATAAGTCCCTCATGGGAGGGGCAATCATCACGATTGTGAGAAGCCCAAGGACATCATCCATAGGCATGTCCTGTTTGTTCACAAAGGTTACATTTAAACAGGTTAAGGCAGGCCGAAGCCAAATGCCCATATTCCAAACAATGACTGCATCTAGTGGTATCACAGGCTAAGCTAAGGTGTAATCGAGACCCCCACTTAAAGCAGGATCTGGGTTGTTCTATATAAAAAAATAGACCCCCATCTCGTCCCAAAAAAAACACACTGGGTAAATGTACAGGGCCCGAATTCGTAGAAAAAAGTTTCACCTTCACCTTCCAACCCCCGTCCCAAATCTGCTCGCTATCCATAGTGGGTGTAGGCCTTCCTAAAATCTCAGAGCGCTGACACAACCAAAAAAGAATGTCCTCAACATTAACACCCTCATTTTTAAATAAAACAGTAATAGTTTTAATCAGGGGTTTGGTGAGAGGAATGGCCTGAAAAGGTACCACAATGGGTCATTTTTAAGCAAATTATATTGGGCTCAAAACCTATCAAGATTAGACACATTTTTAAAACTGACATCAAAATTACCATTACCCAAAGAAATTGGAGCAAATATTTCTGATGAAAAAAATTTCATATATTTTTTCAGGAGGGTTTTAGCCATGAGCAACCTGTCAGGAGTATGTTCTAAGCCCCCCTTGTATAACAACCTGACTGCATTCCTCCTAGGAGCAGGTTCTCCACTGGATTGGAAAAGATCAGCCATCCTGAACAAGGGGGCCAAAGAAGACTTCTCCTGGTGTTCTTCCAAAGCCTCAGGACTGGGGCTCATCCTTAAGTCTGCAGACAAAGCAGGGACAGTAATAAACTCAGGTGTGGTACAGGACCAGAAGGAACAGCAACAGTACATAATAAAGTAGAATCATTACCCCGGGATTTGATGGAGCTCTCCAGTAGTCCGGCGTTGGTGGCCACAGCTGATGAAGCTGAACACATCCTCTGATATAAGAGGTCTTTGGGGTCAGGAGTCCAATAACCCATAGTTTCAGAAATCCAGCCCGCCGCAGTTAGGGCCCTCTCAGGGGACCATGAAGAGTCCTGTAGCAGTGAAGCAGCAGCAGCAGGAGGCTCAGGGGCTAACTCACTCCAATCCCAGATCTTCCGTCTGTCCATAAAGGAAAAAGTCCGTTCCGATTCCACCTGAGGTGCTGCCGAATGAATAAGCCCCTCCGTAGCCTGTCTGCCCATGCCAAGTCTAGATTTCCCCATTTTTGGAGTTTCCACAGCAGTTTGAGTAAAGGAATCAGTGATCGGCTTTTGGCACACGGTAGAAATGCCGCTCTTACTGCCAGCCGTATGAACTTCTGGGTGTACTGCAATAGGAGGAGGAGGAACAATGGGAACCACACCATCGTCCGTTCGTTTTTCAAGCTCCATCCAGTCTGAAGACGCACTAGGCAAAGGAGACCCAGTCGGCAAGGAAAGAAGCTCCATGTCAATTTCCTTCGCTGTCTGTAACCATTTCTGTTTTTGTAAGAGGAGCGCCTGACAGTGGCTGACAACAGCATGTAAAGGCTGCACTGGAGAGGCAACACCGGCTGAAGCGACAGCCACTTCCAAATCAGGTAGGTCCGTTGAAACGGATGCAGTCTCCATATCTTCCAAAATGCATACATCTTGAGAAAATTCTGCCACAGCCATAGCCATGTCCACAGCCTCCTGCGTCGAAAGGACAGGAGCAGAGGCCAGAGCTCCTGTCCCAGAAACATCCTCTGTCTCCACACATCCCTGTGAAGTGGCCATCTCAGAAAGACGGCCAGCAAATCCTCTAGTGGAGAGTAGGGAAATTTCCCCAGTTCCCTGGCCAAATTTCTCCCATTCACTAAAAATATCACCAACAGCTTAAAAAATCTGGTTCAATTACAGTTGGCATTCATCTGTCCCTCCCCGGGATGAGGCTGAAAATAGGCAAAAATTGTGTAGTCCTCCTTCCTGGTCAACAAAAACTAAATAAATAAATAGATCTGGGATCTTATTTCCTAGGCTCCTGGCATTGGTGTACATGGTTCTCCATTCACTGGACCCATTTCCTTACTCCTGGTGCATGTGTCCTTCCCCTCTCTTCTACCCCGGTTTTTCTCATCTTGGGGGGGAGGCTGGTAGCCCCCCCCATGTCTCCTGTCCTGTGGTGTAGATCTGTCCCCATCCTTACCCCGATTTAGTTTAAATTATAATTCTGTTCTATGAGTTCTCCTAACTTGCTCCTTAGCACTGCCGTACCCTCCCTATTCAGGTGCAGTCTATCTGGGGAAAATAGGCTCTCATCCCCCCACGTTATACCCCAGTCCCCTACTAACCCATACCCCATCTGTACACACCAACCTGTCAGCCATTTATTAAATTCCTTAATTCTTAGTCTCCTCTCTGTGCTAGCCCTTGTACTGGCAGCACCTCTGAAAAAGCCACAGATTTGAACCCCAGGCTGCTGCAGTACCTATCAAGTGCTCTAAACCCTGCCTGCATCTCCAACAAGCTATTCCTCACCAGGTCATTCATTCCCAGGTGGAACACCAGGTGTGTTTTCCCATCCTGCTGTTTTCCCCTGGAGGGGATATAGTGAATGATCTCCACTGCAGTCATACCCAGTAGGCACTTGAGCCAAATTGTGCTGCTTTTGTCCCCCCACCCCCCATCAAATTTCTTTTATTATTGGGTCCCGACAAATGAAGTCCCTTGTCTCCACTACCTTCTGATTGAATTTCTCCTCTGTCATTTGCCTTGTCCCTTGCATTCCATTACTTGCCCTGTTCCCACTTCCCTCTGTACTCTTATGTTCATCCTGTTCATCCTGTTTTAGCCCCCCTAAACTTGCACTCACTGTCTCCCCACACCTGAGGGTTTGCTCCTTCTGGGGTTAGTTCACTCCTGCATACTTGTCCTTACCTAGTAGCAAACTCCAGCTGTGATTGCTTTCACTAACCTACTTAAAGCCTGTACCTAGCAACACCTAGTAGCACTTAAACTCCCTCCCGCCCCTCCTCACCTTATCACCGACTTGTAGCACTTCATCCTCCACAAGCCCCACTCCCTTCCCCCCTCACTTCCTCAAATGTCCCTTCACCTTCTTACATTCTCCTCCTGTTTCTTTGCCTGCTCTCTATACCACCTCCATACACACTTCTACTCACTCCTCCCTTCTCCTCCTTCCCCTTCCTCCCCCTCCTACCTCCTCCTCCTACCCCCCTTCCTTCGTCTCTCTCTCTCTCTACCCCCAAGTCCACCCCATACTGTTCTTTCTAGACCCTCCTGCTACCTTGGCCTCCCTCTTTTTATCTCCCTTGTCACCCCCGCTCCACCCCCATCCCAGCCACTCCCTTTCTTCTTCCCCTCTCCCCTCCCCTGTTTACCCTGCTGACAAGGCCTCCTGGGCTGATTCTTCCTTTTCCCTATGGTACCCTCCTCAGATTCAGTTCTCCTAGCTGAAGCCTAAACCTAACTCTCTCCTCTACTCATGAAGGCCCTTAGGCTTATCCTCCTCCCCCCTTATGTTGTCTCTTCCTACTTGCTCTCTGACCCCTTTCATGTGTCTCACAGATCTCTGTAAGTGGATGTTCTCTGTATTTTGCCATTACCAGACAACATAGCTTAACTGTACTGCCTTGTAACTTTAATTTCATTGTAAATGTTGCTAGCTGTCTTCTTGCAGCATAACCTCTACATTCTCTGTAACTTACATGACGTGGAACCTATGTAATGAACTTCTAGCTCAGTAGTGTCTTCCAAGATTCCAATAAATAACATAAATAAATAAATAAATACTTTTGCTATTCTCTTTGCTTTCTCACGCAGGGGTGTCCCCCTTCTCCCTGTCTACTGAGCCTTCCCTCGTGTTTGTCTCACCTGTCCCCTTCCCCCCATTTTTGCTCCAGTTTCCTTATTCTCAACCCCATCTTGAGGTACTAGTGGTGTGAATCTCTTTTTGTGCTCTGTGCTCACTGCCTGTATCTCTCCGACTGGGGCTCCTCCTCCATCCCTTCCCTTCCCTTCCGTACATGCTTTGGACCTTTGGACCTTATCTCCTGCCATTCCCCTTGGTCCTTCTTGCGTCATGTACTGCCTCTACCTGAACTTCCAGAAGCTCCCCTTATGCCCCTTCCCACTCCTGTATTGCTTCTACCTAAGCCCCCAGAAGCCCCCTTATGCCCACCCCTACTCCTCCCTCCCTGTTTACGTACTTCTTTGTTCTCTTCCATTTTGTCTCCTGTCTACATCTATTTCTGCTTTTGCTCCTAGACCCCCTACATCCCCACCATTAGTCCCTCTTCTGCCCCTATCCCATCCTGCTTCCTTAGCGTATCCCCCTTTCCCCTTAACAAACCCTCACCCCAGTCCATCCTAGTATCCATCTGAACCACCTTACCTCCTCTCTTAATTGTGCCAGCTGCCTACATACCATGCAGCCCCCCCATCCTCCATGCCGTAGCCAGTACTATGGCCATCCCACAACCAGTACACCCTACCACCCTTCCAAAAATGCCTCCTGCCCTTGCAGTCTGCAGACCATGCCCCAGCCCTGCCCCGCTCTGCTATATTTGCCCCTCCAAATCAGTCATCCCTCCATTTTACTTTGTTCTACTATACTTACTGCTACTTTTTTTGTGGCCTTTCCCGTTCTCCTTCCTCTCTGAACACTGAACAAAAGTAGTTGTTCAGGATGCCTGCCTTTTACTGGTCCCCCTCTGAACAGTTCCCCCTTCCCTATTTAACCTTACAATCCCACCCCTGGTCTTCCTCTTTTCACTTACATTCCTGAAAAACATCTTGTCTGCTTTCATTACCTCCTGGGCTATCCTCTCTTCAGTTTGCACCTTTGTGCTCCTTACTGCTTTCCCTACCTCCTTCTGTTTCTGCTGATACACCTCCCTATCCTCCTCTTCCTCCTGTGCCTTCTCATATCTTTTGAATGCTGCCCTTTAAGCCATTACATTTTCCGCCACCTCTTTTGAGAACCATAGTGGTCTCTTTTTCCTCTTGCTTTTGCTCACTTGTTTGACACAGAGGTTTGTTGCCTTCACTATGCTCCCTTTTACCTTTGCCATTGTTCCTTCACCCTACCCAGGGCCTCCCTCATGCCAGGTCTTCCATGGGGCATTCACCCATCTTTATAAAATCAACCCTCCTGAAGTCCAGGACCCTTGCACTTTTGTAGTTCAAATCCACAGCCATCTTTATAATGAACCACACCAAGGGTGATCACTGGTCTCCCCAAGTGGCCTCCCATCTTGACATCTGCAACACTGTCCCTGTTAGTGAGTACCAGGTCCAGTACTGACCAATCACAAGTGGGTTCACTGACTAGTTGTTTGAGGAATACCCCCTGCAGTGAGTCCAGCATGTCCCTGCTTCTAGCTGAAGCTGCTGCTGGGAAGCTCCACTCTACATCTGGCAGGTTGAAGTCCCCCACCAGCAGCACCTCATCCTTTTCTGCCATCTTGCCAATGGCCTCCACCGGGACCTTATCTAATTACTCCTACTGTACTGGAGGTGTATATATCACTCCAGTGCGAATAGTGGCTCCATTTCTCATCCCCAGGGTGACCCACAGTACCTCTCCCTTCCCCTGTATTCCCTGTATCTCCATCACTTTTATGCTTTCCCCTCACATAAAACACCACACTCATTCCTTTCCTTCCTACCCGGTGCTTCCTGAACAAAGTATAGCCTGGTATAGCCATGTCCTAGTCATGGTTTTCCAAGGAAGTGATTAAAAGTAGAAGGAAAAAGAGACTGTTATGGTTCTCTAGGGAAGTGGCCAAGTTGGTGAGGGGAAGGAAAAGGTGGCATTCAGGAAGTATAAGAAAATGTAGAGGGAGAAAAAGACAGGTTACTCACCTGTAACAGTAGTTCTAGGAGTGGTATATGATGTTCATCCACACTTTCTGGCAGTGTCCTTTCCCTTTAAAATGTGCCGTAAAGTCTTCAAGCCGGCTCCTCCCACCTACCCATGTGGTAACTCCCTTGGCTCTACCCATGATGTCAGGTCTTCCCCACTGGAAGCACAGTGTGTGTGCTGAAGCTGGGGAGGTTGGGTGGGTCCATGTGGATGAACATCATATACACCACTCCTAGAACTACTGCTACAGGTGAGTAACCTGTGTCTCTAGGGCAGTGGATATGATGTTCTGTCCACACATTCTGCCAGACTCCTAGCAGTTCTCCGGGAGGAGGGAGGCAAGGCGCACAACCCCTATTTAGGAAATAAGGACTGGAGAACTGAGGCCCCAAAACCAGCATCCCGGTGTGACTCTAGGTCAATGTGGTAATGGGAAGTGAAGGTTGCGATGACCTCCAGGTAGCAGCCCTGCAAATTTCCTGGAAAGGGATGTCCTTGGAAGCAGCCACTGATGCAGCGGTAGGGGGGTAAAATAAGCCCTTAGCCCTCTGGGAGGCTCCCTACATGCCAACCTATAGCAGAGATCAATGCGGGATGTGATCCACCTCCCAATCATCTGCTTGGCTACAGGTCTGCCAGGTGCAGCTTCAGCATAGGTGACAAACAACTGGCGAATCTCTCCCCGAACTTCAGCGATGTGCTTTATGTAATAAGCGAGCACTCACCTCAGGTCCAGAGTACGGAGCCTGTGCTCGACCTCCAAGGTATGACTGGTGAAGTACACCAGGAGATTAATCACCTGGTTAAGGTGAAACTTCTACACAACCTTCGGGAGGAACTTTGGGTTGGGGCGCAGGACAACCTTGTCCCTGTGGAAGACCAGGTAAGGAGACTCCACCAAAAACACCTGGAGCTCACTGATCCTTCTGGCTGACATGATAGACACCAAGAAGGCAGTCTTCCATGACAGGTGAGAGAGATCACACCTGTGCATCGGTTCGAATGGCTTGCCCCTGAGCTTTACCAAAACCAGCAACAAGTCCCACAGTGGTGATGGTTCACGCACCAGAGGGGAAATGTGGTCAAGGCCTTTGAAAAAGTGCCTGACCACCTTCTCCTGTGCCACCAACTGCTGACCAACCCATGCCCGGTAAGCAGAGATGGCTGCCAGGTGTACCTTAAGAGTCGTCGACCAAAGGCCCAATTGAGAGAGGGACCAAAGGTAATCAAGGATGCTAGCCACTGGACAGGACAAAGGGTCCAACCCCTTGCCCTGACACCAAATGGAGAATCACTTCCATCTGAAGGCATAGCACTTCCTGGTCGACTCCTTCCGAGATGCCTCAACAACGGTGACGACATCTTCAGAGAGACCCAAGGCTTGGAACTCTAGCCACTCAGGAACTAGGCTGTCAGGTGCAGGGATTGAAAGTCCGGGTGAAGTACCTTCCCCTGATTGATGGAAAGCAGGTCCGGGCGTAGGGGAAGATGCCTCCTCAGGAGCCTGCTGCTGAGGCTGAGGAGATTGGGTTACCAGAACTGGCATGCCCAGTCCAGAGCCACCAGGATTACCTGTGCCTTGTCCCTCCTTGCCTTGAGAAGCATCTTGTGGATCAAGGGAAGTGGAGGGAAGGCATAAAAGAGGCCCGGGGTCCAGGACCTTGAGAAGGCATCCCCCTGCAGTGTTCCCTGCTGGGGGGGGACGGGTACAAAACAGCCTCAGCTTTGCATTCTTCCTGGAGACAAACAGGCCCACCTGAGGGGTGTACCACCCCCACTGGGAGAAAAGACTGTGAACTACCTCTGGATGGAGAGACCACTCGTGAGACACTTCACCCACCTGGCTGAGGGCATCCACCAGCTGATTGGAGGCTCCTGACACATGAATGGCCAGGAGATCCACCTCCAGGCTGCACACGAGGTTCCAGACATGGAGAGCTTCCTTGCACAAAGGCAGGGACTGCTTTCCACCCTACTTGTTGAGGTAGCACATGGTCATGGTGTTGTCCATCTGGACTTGGACCACTTGACCCCAAATGTGTGGAGTGAACGCAGTCAGTGTCAGCCAAACTGCTTGGAGCTCCATTAGGTTGATGTAGCATTGGGACTTCTCAGGGGTCCAGAGCCTGTGGACTCTGTGTTCCCCCCAGGTGGGCATCCCAGCCTGTAAGAGAGGCATCGGTCGTCAGGATGACTGTCGGCTCTGGGAGGACAAATGGGATCCCTTCCTACAGATGTGCTGAGACCAGCCATCACTGGATGGCGTCTCACATCCGCTGAGTCACCATGACCAGCTGGTCGAAGTGCCTCTTGTGCTGAGACCACTGGCTGACCAGCTCCCACTGCAGGGAGTGCATTCTCCAGTGGGTCCAATGGACCACCCTGGTACAGGCCACCATGTAGCCCAGCAGGCACAGGAAGTCCCGGGCAGGGCACAATTGCACAACCTGAAATGACAGGGCAAAGGAGGAGAGAGCCTCTGCCCTGTCCGCCAGGGCCAGACTCTGGCAAGACTCAAGCTCCACCCCAATGAAGTTGATCACCTGCAAGGTTATGAGTTCTTACCTGGCCTCGTTGACCAGGAGGCCAAGTTTGACACAGGTTTGAAGGGCCAGGTCCCTGGACCGCTTCACCGCCTGCCTGGAGGAACCTGCTATCAGCCAGTCGTCCAGGTAGGGATAGCGGAAAGGAAGATCTGATATCATTGGGTGGAGCCAACGGAGTTATCTCCTGCGTGGGTGGGAGGAACCAGCTTGAAGACTTTCCAGCACATCTTAAAGGGAAAGAACACTGCCAGAAAGTGTGGATAGAACATCATATCCATGTCCCTAGAAAGGAGGTACACCAAGTAAAACAGAGGAAAGCAGGAAAGGCAGTGCGGAAAGCAAAGGTGCAGACAGAGGAAGAGGATAGCCAAATGGGTAGGAAATGGGGATAAGACATTCTTCAGGTATACAGGTGAGAAGAGGAAAGCTAGGGGAGGGATAGTGAAGATAAGGAGGGTAACAGGGGAAGTCTGCGTCGAAGAGGATCAAGAAACAGCAGACATATTAAACAGGTACTTCAACTTAGTCTTCACAGTGGAGGTACGGGGGTGGCCCACAAGGGACAAGCAGGAACAAGGAGAGGGGAGGCAGATGCAAGTCCATTTTCAGAGGAAAGAATTCTGAAGGAACTTACAGTTCTGAAAGAGGACAAGGCTGTGGGACCAGACAAGATACACCCAAGGGTACTGAAGGAACTCAGGGAGATGCTAGCATTCCCACTGATGGCCTTATTCCACAGCTCACTGGAAACATGTATGGTTCCAGAGGACTGGAGCAGAGCAGACATAAACCCTTTCCATAAGAGCAGCAGCAGGGAGGAGGCTGGCAACTATAGACCGGTCAATCTCACATTAGGGGTGGGGAAATTAATGAAAACCCTGTTAAAGGAAAGGTTGGTAGAGTATCTTGAATGCAATGGGCTACAAGACCAAAAGCAGCATGGATTCATGCATGGGATGTCATGCCAGACAAATCTGACTGAGTTCTTTGGGTGACCAGGGATAAAGATATGGGGAGGTTAGTGGATGTGGCCTATCTCGACTTTAGCAAGGTCTTCAAAACTATGGCACACAGGAGACTGATAAATTGAGCAGCATAGGGGTGGGTCCCAAAGTGAAGCACTGGGTAAGGAACTGTTTAATGGACAGGCAATGAAGGGGGGGGTGATTAAAAGCACTCACTCTAATGAGGAGAGTGACCAGCGGGGTGCCACATGGCTCAATATTGGGATCGGTCCTCTTCACTGTCTTCATAAGTGATATTGCGGGACAGCTGGGTGGGAAGGTGTGCATTTTTGCTGATGACACCAACTTCTGTAGTAGGGTGGACACTCAGGATGGGGAGAAGAGAATGGGAAACTTGAGGACTGGTCAAGAACATGGTAGTTGGGGTTCAGTGCCAAAAAATACAAAGTTGTGCACCTAGGGCATAGGAACCCAGGAGCTGAGAACAGGATGGGGGAGGTACTGAGAGTCAGTAAGCAGGAAAGGGACCTTGGGGTTGTCATATCTGATGACCTCAAAGTGGAAGGGCAGTGTGATAAAGGCACTGAAAGATGTCATTGTTCGGTCACAAGCCATCACAAGACATACGTACATAACATATACAGTAGTATAACAAATTCATTAAATCAGTGCAAATGCATAATATGTAAAAAGTACATCTTTAAGTATATATAAAGTAAATACATAGCACATAATGAATTACATCCGTGGAACAGCCTATCAGCGGAGGGGGTGGAAGCAAATACAGCATGGGGATTCAAAAGTGCATGGGATAAGCATAAAGGCACCTTGCTGTACAGCAGAGTGGGGGAAAGGCAATCCAGATAAGAGATGGGATTGCCAAACCAGGTAGGGAAATGAGTAGACTAGGTGGGCTATATCATCCTTATCTGCTGACAGATTCTATGTTTCTATGATAGCTTTGTGTGCAAAAAGATGCTAAAGTGGACACATTCATATTTCATGTGGATAACTGAAATAGCATCTAAGACAGCCTGCTACTTTAATTATTATATACAGTATGTATCTTCTGTGGAGAACATTATATCTAACAAAGTGCACTTTTCCATAGTTCCTATTTCTGACCATAAAGGGAATAACCAATAAGCCCTGGGTTTAATATACCAGCAGCATAAAAACATGACGTAAGATAGATCCTCATTTTCTTTAAGTGTACAGGTGCAGAATTTTGCCATTGGCTCTGTTATCTTCCCATATCTGGCTATTAATACAGTACTCTTAAACAGTTCCACGTTATCTGTAAGAACATCCAAGTAGTATCTATAAATGTGAATATTATTAATTTGAACTAACCAAGGTGATATCTTGAGTCTTGCTATAGCTTCCATATCTTTCTCCTTGTTATAATTTATAATTTTCTTTGTGCAATGTTTCATATTTCTCGACATATCCTTCTAAATACTATTGACCATAGTTTTGTAATGCAGTATCAAGATGTCTATACCATCTCGATTGCTTGCATCCCAAACTGATCCATTTGTTTTTCTCAAGCATTCATAAGGTAACCGATGGGAATCCACTCTAGTAACCTTGATACAACAGTCTATTTTTCTAGCTACTGCCAGGTCCTCCAGACTGGCTGTTCCAAGTTTTACTCTAATCAAGGGAAGCAGGAATAGAAACCCCTACACCTAAAAGCTGTACGGTACAGTTTATTTAATGGGGGTTCCAATGTTTCTGTTTTTCACCATCTCATTCACAAAGATAAAGAGCCTGTGGAATACATTTGGGTTGAGCTGCTTTCAATAAGGGTAATACTGTGTTATCCTCAAACCTGTTGTTAAATTTCTTCAAGGCACCAGCTGTTTGTTTAAGTTTTATTAAATGGGTTTTCATATGCTGATCCCAGCGGCCACTAACAGACAAGATTAGGCCTAAATATACATAGGATTCAACAGTCTTTATTTTGTTATTCCCCAATTGCCAGAGTTTATTACTGTTGTTTGAGTCAACCACTAGGACCTGACTTTTATTTTCATTCATTTTTAGGTTGTAAAGCTGTGCATATTTATTTAAAATTTCAAGTTTATTTTGCAGTCCTGATTGTAATAAGGTGAATAGTGTCAAATCGTTGGCGTAGGCCAAAGCTGGACATGGCCTAGTACCAATCAGTGGTGAATCTGAGTCAGAGTTGAAAAAGTTGTATAAGCAAATGATCTATGTAGATACAAAATAATATTGGTGCAATAACATAACCCTGCCTAACCCCTTTGTTTGTTGGGATTTTTGCGAAAAGTTGACCTGTTGTTCCTACCCTTATTTTTTTTTTATTTTTTTTATTTTAGTCTTTGGTAACCATGTCTCACTATAAAGATCTTTTATAATGCTTATCAGTTCTGGTTGTATTCCTTTTAGTAGCATAATCTGCCACAGACTAGCACGTGATACATTGTCAAAAGCAGTGCTGAAATCAATAAGGGCCACAAAACGTTTTTGTTTCCTTAGTGTTACATATGTAATGGGTGTGTATGTGTGGATGTGTGTGGGTGCATAGTTTATTATTGGTTTACTGGCAGCTTTGTTAGGCCAAAGATGTGTTGGCAGGCTGCTCTCCCGGTCAGGAACTACTCCACCTCTGAACCTCGGGACCTCCGCCCCTTTAATTGTCCCCCCCCTGCTGGCAGCAGTACATAGACGCTGCAGGGCATTGGGAATAGTAGGTAGGAGGTGGAGGTGGGCTGGGGGTCCTAAACCTCAGAGGGGGGGGTGAGCATTGTGGCTGTATCGGGGTAGTGAGGACCAGGAGACACCCTGGGGCGAAGTGGATTCCAGAACGTGGTTCCTCATATCTGGTCTCCATACCCAAGGTCTCCAGTGTTTCTGGGCTGATAGCTCAGCCAGCACTGGAATCTCATCCGACTCGAGTAGTGTTATGCAATGCCAGGTCTATTAGGAACAAGATGGCTGTTATCGTCAAACTTGTTGGGACAGCTGACCAGGCTTGCATCACCAAGACTTGGCTGGATGATGATGCTGGCTCCATTTTGAAGGCGGCTGTTTCAGATGGGTTATCGGTGATACATCCCTTGAGATTGGACCGCAGGGGTGGGGGTGTAGCCATTTGTTTTAGGTCGGAATTGGACTTTATAGGTGTGCCAGTTGAGGAATCCAGATCATTTGAGTATACTGCGGTTGCAGGTGTGGGCTGTAGGATCATTCTCATCTACCATCCACCCCGGGTGAGAAACTGTTCCTACAGAAAGTAGCGGACTTCATGGTCAGCATGGCATTTGAGTCACCTAAGCTGATGGTCCTGGGTGACTTCAATGCCTGGGTCAATGACAAACTCTCACAATTTGGTCAAGACTTCCTCCAACTTATGAATTTGTTGGGCTTCATACAGATGGTTGCCTCTGCAATCCATAATCATGGTCATTCACTTGATCTGATTTTCCTCCTGGGGATGGAGACCTCCGACTTGGTGGTGGAACCAGTCGGATGGTCAGATGACCACACCATAAGGTTCAATCTCCTGGCTACCCCATATAGGCCTGCCCCTGTGGAGATGGTCAGATTCTGCCCATTGACGGATGTGAACCCTGATGGTCTTTTGGTGGTACAGGACATATCGGGATCTCCAGGGGCAAGTGAGGGTCCAGAGAGTCTGGTTCAGCCCTATAATAAGGCTGTCACTGAAGCTAAGAACTCTATCACTCCTGTCCGTCTTCATCCTCTCTCTCTCCACCCACGGTCCCCGTGGTTTGATAGGACCTTAAGGGAGCTGAGACAAGTCAGACAAAGGTTAGAGTGATGCTGATGGAAATCTGCCCTGGATGTTGACCACCTTAGATTGATGGAACATTATCAAATCTATCAATCAGCAGTCACCCATAAGAAGGCAGAGTTCCTGTCTGGGGAGATCGCTGCAGCTCAGAATCGACCTGCTCAGCTCTTTCGAACCATGGACAGATTGTGCGACCCAATCTGTCTGCAGGCTCAAAGTGGATTTTCACAAGTTAAGTGTGATGAGTTTGCTTGATCCATTGCGAACAAGGTGGCCAACATCAGGGCCGAGATCTGGCCCACCAACTCTAAGGGGGTTGATGGTGGTCTGTGCTTGATCATGCCTCCTTGGTTTTCCTGGATATCTTTTGACCAGCTGTAGATCATGGATATCGTGTGGATTGGCCAGAGTATGCAGCCAATGTGTTGTAGTCTGGACCCAGGCCCAACATGCCTGATAGTGGGGTGTATGGATTCTATTGGCCCCATCCTTGCCAAGATTGTTTGGTGCTCCTCAGAGTCGGGTGAGTTCCCTAGTTCCATAAAGGAGGTGGTGGTGACAACGCTCCTTAAGAAAGCTGCTGTGGACCCAAACCACTTTGCCAACTACAGACATATCTCTAACCTTCCCTTTGCAGAGAAGGTGATCGAGAAAGAAGTCGTACTGCAGCTGGAGAACCATCTTACCATCCACAATCTCTACAATCCTCTACAGTCTGGTTTCCAGAAGAGGCATAGTACTGAGACTGCTCTGGTTTGGGTGCTTAATGATCTTCTGATGGCGAGAGATCAGAAGTGCCGCTCCATCTTGGTGCTTCTGGATCTCTCTTCAGCCTTTGACACCATGAACCATGGGTTACTGCTCGAGTATCTGAGGGTCATCTACGGCCTGGCAGGATCAGTCCTGAGGTGGTTTCAATCTTTCCTCACTGGCAGATCTCAGAGGGTGGTATCGGGGATATTTTCCTCTGACCCATTCTCTCTGCCATGTGGGGTTCCCCAGGGCTCGGTGGTGTCCCCTATGTTGTTCTCGGTGTATATGCTGCCCCTTGGAGACATTGTAAGATGATATGGGCTGAGCTTTCACTGCTATGCAGATGATACCCAGCTCTATCGGTCTTTCATGCCCGACCAGGATAGTGCGATCTTGGTCTTTAACAGCTGCCTCGTAGAAATCCAGGACTGGATGAAATCCCACTGGTTGAAACTGAATTCCAAGAAGACTGAGGTGTTGGTGGTGGATCCAGGTCACCGGATAGAGGGGTCAGTGACAGGGCTGCCCTCTGGACTTTGGCTTGGAGGTGCCCAGCTGCCTTCCTCCAAATGGGTGCAAAACCTAGGGGTGGTTCTTGATGATGGGCTGACATTGCATTCACAGGTGTCGGCAGTCATCAAGTCCTCGTTTTACCATCTAAGGAACATCACCAGGATTAAGCACCTTGTTCCATCCAGCAACCTTCCAATGTTGATTGTCTTTGTGACCTCGTGCCTGGACTACTGCAACTCCCTGTACCTATGGCTTCCGGGGTCTGATATCCGCCACTTGCAGCTGGTGCAGAACACTGCAGTGCAGCTGTTGATGGGGACTCCTCATTCAAGTCACATCACTCCTGTGCTGCATGAACTGCGCTGGCTGCCTGCACAGTGGAGGATCACCTTGAAGGTCGGGCTTCTGACCTATAAGACCCTGCACGGACAGGGTCCAAGCTGTCTGCAAGAACTCCTGAATCCCTACTCTCCCAGCTGACCTCTCTGCTCAGCTGATGAGGGGTTGTTAGAGATTCCCAGGGTACGACTGAAAATCTCTGGGGCTCGTGCTTTTATGTATGCAGCTTCAACCCTGTGGAACTCTCTACCTTGTCAGATTAGAGTGCAGGACCATGGAGAGCTTCAAGACGGCCTTAAAAATGCACTTATTTCATCTGGCATATGGTGATTACACAGAATAATTCTGTGTGTATTTTTACGTAATTGTTGGAATATGAATAGTTTATTGTTTTTTTTTTGCTTTTAGTAATTTTACCTTGGACAGCGTTTTGTTTACAGAATTGCGCTCTATAAATAGTTTATTATTATTATTATTATTATTATATTTTATGTTTGCTTGCAGGCATGTGCAAGAAACATGTTATGGCAGCTTGCTGGAGATTGTGTATCACCAATGAAGGAGCATGCTGACTATGACAGTAGTCTGCAAGCATGCCACCAACTTGAAATGATTTCGCCTCGCCTGGTGTAACATTTCAATGAACATGGCGGCGGCAGTCGCCGTCTGCCTTTCACAGTCCCCAGCAAGCCTACTTTGGGGTGCCCAATCCCCCTGTCATCATGCCCCTTCCCCAGTTCATTTGCTGATGGGGAAGCCCAATCCCTATTGGCATATGTGCCCCTTTGCTGTGTTTTGTCTGCTGAGGGGGGTGCCCAATCCCCCTCGGCATCAACACCCTAAACACAGACATGCATGCTGATGGGGGGCCCAATCCTCCTGTTGGCATGTTTAACCCCCCCATTGAATCAGCTTTTTCCTGCCCCTGCACCACCCCCATTGTGTGCCACACTGGGAGCCCACCCCACTGTGGTTGACATGACCCCCAAAACTCTTACACCTGTAAAAACAGAAAATGGTCCACGGTGGTTTTTAATTTTTTTTTTATAACCTGAAACACAGAAAACAGTTCCTCGCCGTCAGGTCCCCTCCTCCAACCCGCACCCATCCTCTGAGCACCTCACCTCCCCCCCCCCCACCCCATATTTACCTTTGAAGTCTGGCTCAACGATCTTTGGTGGCGTGAGAACATGTCTCCACTCTTAAAAGCCAACCGTGAACTGAAGAAATGCCGGTAAGCTGTAAAATGTCATAAATGAGGGGTTTTCAACTTAGGTGGATAATTTCAGCCATTTTTGTGACTTTTGGCCCCACATTTTCAACATGGGGTTCTTGGGACCCCACCTCATGAACTCAGTCACTGTCATGTTGTTTTTCAGTTCCGAAAGGTGATTTTGTGGTCACTGCTGGGAATCACCTATCGGGACTGATTAATGAATTCAAAAAAATGACTGTGTTATGAGCGTGCATTGCACAGTTCCAACGCATACTCGTAACTTCAAAATTCTTTTATATTTCCACTTCAGATTGTCAACATTGCCATTTTCCATACCCCTTATGAACAGTATAGCTGTAATTTTTCACCTCCTGCCCAAAATGTGTTTTCGCACATGTGGCACACAATGGCGCGGTTGCTGTGTGAAATTAATGTTCAGGACAGATTAAGAAAATCACAGTGACAGTGTTCATAAGGAGAGGTCCCCAAAAGCCCATGTTGCAAATTTGGTGAACAAATTCCAAAAAATGACTGTGTTACCAGCGTGCATTGCACAGTTCATAACTTCGCCAATTTTTTATATTTTTACTCCAGATTTTCAACATTGTCATTTTTGCACACTGTCTTATAAACAGTACAACTTTCATTTTTCACATCATGGCCAAAACATGTTTTTGTACCTGTGGCATACAAAGGGTGCGTTCACTGTGCAAAATCAATGTTCCGGACAGATTAAGAAAATCACAGTGCCACTATTCATGAGTGGAAGTCCCAAAATGTCTATGTTGAAAATGGGGTGTAAAAAATCCCCAAAATAATTGCTTTATGAGTATACGTTGCACAGTTTCTATACATGCTCGTGCCCACCAATTTTTTTATATTTTCACTCCAGATTTTCAACATCACCATTTTTTACACCTCCTCATGAACAGTACAGCTGTCATTTTTCACATCCTGCCTGAAATGTGTTTTTGCGCCTGTGGCTTCAAATGGCGCAGTCGCTGTGCAAAATCACCTTTCAGCTAATGAACTGATAGTGTCACTGCTCATGCGGTGGGGTCACAAAAAGGCCATGTTGAAAACTTGGAGTGAAAATACCAAGAAATGCCCAGGGCATTAGGGTTTCCGAGCATAATGCCCTACCCTGTAGGGACTGACAGGCGTCAGGGGTGTGACTTGGGATTGTCAACAGTAATGCTCATGACATTCCACCCCCACCCCCACCCTGCAGCCAGTGACAGGCATTGAGGTATGCCTTAGACTCTTTGGCCCCAAAGTTCTCCCCATTCGCATATACCACACTCAGTTCAACATATTTCCTTATGGAGTGGGGTAAGTGTAAAGCCTGAACACCCCAAGGCATACCTCGACACTTGGTGTCTGCAGGGCAGGGTGAGGTGAAATGACGTGAGCGTTATGGGTGACAACCCAAAGGCACACCCCAATGCCTGTTCATCTCTGCAGGATGGGGGTGGAGCTGTCATCAGTTCAATACTTCACTGCCATTCCTATTCTGCATCTGTCTAACTCCTGCACTTCCAATGCTAATGCCAGCAAGCAAACATTCGGCATTGACAAATGCTTGCTCAATCAGGTGCAGTAAAGTAAAGCAATTATATGTAGTACTATATCTAGGTCGGAAACCTGTTTGGTATTCAGAAAGACTACCAAGTTAAACCATTTGCTCTAACAATTTATCTAAGATAACTTTGGAGAATATTTTTCCATTTATGTCCAGTAATGATATAGGCCTGTACATTTTTTGCTCAGATTTGTCACCTTTTTTAAAGATATAAATGATAGTTGCGTCTTTCCATGATGCTGGGATATTTCTCTTTAGGATACACATATTAAAAACAAGAAGAAGTAGCTTGGTCCATAAGGAAGGGGCAGTAAGAAAAAGTTCTGGAGGTATGATATCAGGGCCAGGGGCATTTTCCTTTTTTAAATTAACAACTGCAAGGTATACTTCTTGATAAGTAAAGGGCCTGACAGTTGCCCTATTTATATCCCTTTCTCGCATGGGAGTACATTCACTAATACCTGACTAAAACAAAAGACTAGTATAATGGGCAAGCCATTGTTCCAGCGGTATGTGCTAATCACATTTACAGTACATGTATACGTTTACATGTATAGAGCGGCCTCCAGGTCTCTTAGGTCATCCTCCATCCCCCCACTTAAAGTACCCCATGTCTCAACTGACACAGGATCTAGAGCGTTCTCCATATCAGATCCCTCCCTGTGGAACAAGATCCCTCTGTCTGTCCGCCCCCACCCACCTGGCATTCAAGCAAAATCTGAAAGTCTGGCTCATGGCCTCTGCTACCTGTCATTGCATCCAACAATAATCTTGAGCCACGTTTTACTCTTTCCCCTTCATGTGCAGGCATCTCTTGCTCTCTCTTGTTTTCCCCACCTTCTAGCACACCTCTAACACCCCAGTCCATGGTGTGTATTACCGCACTGTATATATAGCTAATTTTAATGTTGTTTGTTACTTTTCTTATTTTTCACACCACCTCATGCTCAGGGTATGTATTTCTGCACTGTTTGTATTGTTTATTTTTCATGTTGCTGCCACTCGCAGCCTGGGTCATGCCTGAAAATGGTCCATTGGATCAGTGCACCTACCCGGTTACCAAAGACATAAATAAATAAATAAAATTGATGTTCACTATTACTTGTGCCTCTGGCCGTAAGGAGCCAAAAAGATTGCTGATCATTTTTATGTTTGCTTGTGTGCATGTGCAAGAAACATTATGTGGCAGCTTAGCAGAGAAGCAGGTTTTGGAGGTGCGGCACTGTGGCGGCCAGTGCTGCCACTGCATTTTTGGGCTTGGCCCTCTTTACCCAATGCGGTGGCATGCCGTTGCTGACACTAGTTCAGCAAGCATGCCGCCAACTTGAAATGAATTAGCCGCTGCAATGAGGGAGCGACCCATCATTGCAGGGCAGTGCCTTGCCTGGTGTAACATTTCAGTGTCGCCGATCCGCCTCTCACAGTCCCCATGAAAGCTGAAGGGTGCCCCCCGTCCAGCATGTCCCCTCCACAGTTCATTTTTGATGGGGAGCCCAGTCCCCATCGGCATAATCCCCTTTGTAGTGTGCTGAGGAGAGTGCCCAAACCCTCAGCTCATGCACCCCCAACACAGACACATTGTATGTGCAAGCGGGTGTTCAGTCCCATCGGCTCCAGGCCCCCACCCAAAAAAAACACCCAGGTGACACATTGGGAGCTCACATTGTCCCTATAAATGGAAAAAACATCCAGATGTTTGTTTTTTTTATTTTAACCTGTAAAAAACAGAAAACCGTCCCTCGTTGGCTCCGGTGCCCCCTCCCGCAACCCACACCCACCCTCTGCACACCCCACATCCCCACAACCCCCCCCCCATACTTACCTCCGGAGCTTGGCGCAATGATCTTTGGTGGAACGGGAACACGTTTGCACTCTTCAAAGCCAACTGCGAACCGAAGAAATGCCGGTAAGCTGTATAATGGCATAAATGGTGTGGTTTCAACTTAGGTGGATATCTCAGCCATTTTTGCAAATTTTAGCACCACATTTTTAACATGGGGTTCTTGGGACCCCACCTCATGAACTCAGTCACTGTCTTGTTGTTATTCGGTCCCGAAAGGTGAATTTGCGGTCACTGCTCGAAATCACTTTCTGGGACTGATTAATGAAACGACAGTGTCACTGTTCATGAGGTGGGCTCCCAAAAAGCCTATGCTGCAAATCTGGTGAAAAAATTCCAAAAAATGACTGTGTTATGAGCGTGCATTGCACAGTTTACACACACACTCATAACTACAAGAATCTGTAATATTTTTACTCCAGACTTTCAACATTGGCATTTTTTCACACCTCCTTATGAACAGCACAGCTGTAATTTTTCACATCCTGGCTGAAATGTGTTTTCGCACATCTGGCGCACATAGACGCAGTCGCTGTGGGAAATCAATGTTTGGGACAGATTAACAAAATCACAGTGACACTGTTCATAAGAAGAGGTCCCAAAATGCCTATGTTGAAAATTTGGTGACAAAATCCAACAAAATGACTATGTTACGAGCGTGCATTGTACAGTTTCCACACACACTCATAACTTCGAGAATTGTAATATTTTCACTCCAGATTTTCAACATTGCCGTTTTTGCACACCTCCTTATGAATAGTACAGCTGTCATTTTTCACATCCTGCCTGAAATGTGTTTTCACACATCTGGCACACAATGGCTCAGTCGCTGTGGGAAATCAACATTCATGCCACTGTTCAAGAGCAGAGGTCCCAAATGCTTTCAATGAGGTGGGGGGGTCACAAAAAGGCCATGTTGAAAATTTGTAGTGCAAATACCAACAAACGCCAGGGGCGTTAGGGTTTCTAACCATAACGCCCTTCCCTGTACAGACTGACAGGCGTCAGGGGTGTGCCTTTGGATTGCTGGCTGTAATGCTCATGCCATTCCATCCACACCCTGCAGCCAGTGACAGGCATCAAGATGTGCCTTGGACTCTTCGGCCCCAGAGTTCACCCCATTCTCCTATACTGCACCCAATGTTCGGGGCAGATTAAGAAAATCATAGTGACACCGTTCATGAGCAGAGGTCACAAATGCCTATGTTGAAAATTTGGTGAAATAATTCCATGAAATGACTGTGTTAGGAGCGTGCATTGCGTAATTTCCACGTATACTTGTAAGTTTGAGAACTGTTAATATTTTCACTCCAGATTTTCAAAATTGCCATCTCTTCACACCTCCCTATGAATGCTACAGCTGTCATTTTTTACATCCTGCCCGAAATGTGTTTTCGTACATTTGCTGCAAAATGACGCGGTCGCTGTGGGAAATCAACATTCTTGCCACTGTTCATGAGCAGAGGTCCCAAATGCTTTCATAAGGTGGGGTTCACAAAAAGGCCATGTTGAAAATCTGTAGTGCAAATACAAACAAATGCCAGGGGCATTAGGGTGTCTAACCATAACACCCCACCCTGTACAAACTGACAGGCGTCAGGGGTGTGTCTTTGGATTGCCAGCTGTAATGCTCATGTCATTCCACCCCCACTCTGCAGCCAGTGACAGGCATCGAGGTGTGCTTTGGGATCTTCAGCCCCAGAGTTCACCCCATTCTTCTATACTGCACCCATTTCAGCGTATGTCCTTATGGAATAGGGTGACTGTAAAGCCGAAAAACCCCAAGGCACACCTCAACACTTGTCGGTGTCTGCAGGATAGGGTGAGGTGAAATGACGTGAGCGTTATGGGTGACAACCCAAAGGCACACCCCAATGCCTGTCCATCTCTGCAGGGTGGAGGTGGGGTTGGTTTGAAGTTCAAATACTTCACTGCCATTCCTATTCTACATCTGTCTAACTCCTGCACTTCCATTGCTAAAACCAGAAAGCAAACATTCAGCATTGACAAATGCTTGTTATGTATTACCCTAAGCATATGATCCCATTGTTTCAATTGCAAGTCTCTACGTTTGATTTTCAAAAAAGCTTTATAATTTTCTCTAGCCTCATTTAATCGTGTAAGTGCATTTCCATTTCTCGATGACTTTGTGTCCCTAGTGAGTTGTGTAAGAATTTTCTTTTGTCTTTGACAATCATTATCAAACTATGTACTGGTGACATTATGCCTATGTTTCGTATTATGTTTAGAAAGGATTACACTTCTAATATTGTCAAAACATTTCAAGGTAACAGTAGACAGTAGTTTCAAGGTTAGGTCTTTTTCAGGAGTAGCATCTAATTGGCAGATAGATTCCTGTAATAAGAAAAATACAGCGTCTATCCTCCCAGCATCCCATTTGATTTTAACTTGATTTTTTATTTCAAAACCAGCTAATTTATTTAAATTACTAATGGAATTATACCCCCATTTCAAAATAAGGAGAAAGTGATCACTTTCTCCTCTCACTGGTATTTCCAGTGAAGACCAAATTTCCATAGGGCCATTCCAGAAGAGAAAGTCAAGAACTGAAGCTCCTACTATGTTATAAGGCAGTAGGTAGGGTGAGAGGAATGGTGGGATACATAGGGAGAGGTATCTCCAGCAAGAGGAGGTAGGTGGTGGTGTTGCCACTGTATTGCATGCTTGTGAGTCCCCCTCCCCCCCGCGAAGTATTGTGTTCAGTTCTGGTGGCTGTACCTCAGAAAGGACATAGATAGGATGGAGGCAGTCAACAGGAGAGCGATGAAAATGCTGTAGAGGTTACATCAAAAGCCTTATGAAGAGATGTTGAGGGATTTAAACATGTACGCCCTGGAAGAAAGGAGAGCAAGATGGAACATGATAGAGACCTACAGGTTCCTCATGGGATGAGCAGGGTACAGGAGGGGAGTCTCTTTCATTTTTTTTCAAAATGGTTATCTCCTTGGCTGGGATTCAGTGTGTTATCAGCCCTGTTCCTGGGTGCCAATCACCTCTGCCCCCTCGTCCTCCTGCTGTAGTTCCAATAGGATGGGTCGTGGCACCTTGGGCAGGGCTTCATTGAAGCCAGTCGCCCCATTCATTTTCTACCTATTTTCACCCTCCAGGGCTATGGCAAACACAGTTGCACATGCGCCTGGAGGTGGGCATGCATGCCAGAACCACCAGCACCATTCCCCCACCCAGTGTAATGCCAGCCCACTGAGCATCAGGGCTACCACTGGACCTTCACCTGGTGGCAGACAACAGCCGGGATCGCCTGCCTCCCCAGTCTGGGACAGGAGAGTTGTCAGGTGGTTGCTTATACATCCTCCTGTCCCTCCCTCTCCAGATGACCCCTGGCAACCCCAGCACACTCCTGAACTCGAGTCACTGGTGTGGGAGACATAAGGCACTTTTCAGAGCCTCAGCCCTCGACACCACTAGGCCAGATCCAAGGAGAGTCTCTTTCACATGAGAGGAACACCAGGACCAGAAGTCATGCAATGAAGCTGGGGGAAGGGGGGTTTAAGAGGGATGTGAGGATGAACCACTTCACTGAAAGAGTGGTGGATGTTTGGAACAGACTGACAGTGAAAGTGGTGGAGGATAAAATAGTAGGGGGCTTCAAGCATCCATGGGATGGACGTAGGAGAATATTAATAAATAGGCAGAGGGGAGGGAGTGTCTCTAGAGACCACTTAGGGTCTGCGGAGACAGACTAGGCAGGGACCATCTAGGCAGACTGTGTGAGCTAAGCAATCCTTTTCTGCCAAACAAACTCTATGTTAACTACTGCTTTATTTAATTCTATTTTGATGTTCTGCTTTAAGAACCTTCATGCATGCAAGTGTTATAAGGTTATTGTTGTCATGTGTATACGTATTCTATTTAGTAATGTGTGACATTTTCATTATTTATTGCAACTACTGGAACAGTACAGCTGGCCTCTTGCATCCCCTCCCAGACCATACTTGGAAATGGAATATTAAACTCCAGTGAATCTATCCAGTGAAAATTTTAAATCAATCAATGTTTTTAATATATAAATAAATGTCAGGTGAATAAAAAAGTAGACTGTACAAATCTCAGGATTTAGCACCACAGAGTTTTTTTATTCTGATGGTTATGGGGGTATGGAATGCTTCACCTCAAACAGCTGTAGCTGTTATATGAATTATATCATCCATCTAGGACCAGGATAATAGCTTTGACAAGAATAATTGAAAAGGGTAAGGCGCTGGTGGTGGCAAGGGATCAGGGAAATGGTAGTGTTGTAAAAACAGCCCGGAACGGGGGCTAAACAGCATGGGCAAGAAAGAGTGAATGGCCTCCTGTTTCTAAATTTCTAATATGGTATCATTCTGTTAAGTAGTAACTAACAAACATTATTCTTACTCAGAACGGGGGCGGATAAATATAGCTTTTCACTCACCCAATATACTGAAGCTTCCATTTTTGTTTTATATTTTTGAGTTGATGACCTCAGACACTTACTGACGTTTCTCCATTGTTATCCTACATTGTTATACTAGCCCATTACTAATGGTGCCTTTGATTATGTGATACTATAAAAAAAATCTCAAGGCCAGGCTTCGCTATATTTGCGTCTAGAGCCCATTTTACTCTTACTTTACTAGTCATGTCATGCTTTTTGATTCTTCCTTTCCCAGGCAGCAGCAGGATTCCAGTTAGTGCTGAAGCAGTCTGTTTTTGAGCTTCAGATACCACTGGCTCACAGAACATGCATGCTGTTCTTTAGAACAGTGCGCTGGTCAAGGCTCTTCAAATGAATGTTTGTGTTCAAGGTTTTCTTCCCTTTCCTTTCACATTTGTTCAAGCAGTTCTAAAAAGACGTTATTTGTTTACTTCTGGCATGCAACCCAGAAATGCTTTTTTTTCCACATATTAACTTTCAGGTACTATGCTGCATGAAGCACATATCTCTCGAGCTGTAGTACGAAGTCTGGAATTTATCATTATCAATGACAAAGAACATTGCTGTTTCCTTTGAGTCACTCACTCATGTTATCGTTCTTTCACAAGAGCGTATTGGTCTACTTGAGGCTCAACTTCTAAATCAAACAAGTCAAACTATGTTTTCATGTTGGCTGTGGTACTGTGTCCACTGGATCTCAAATACATTCCCATAAATATCCAGAACACAGAATTAAAATAATTCAGTTTTAAAAGTAGTATTTTTACTGAGCCTGTGGTGCTTGCTGGTCTGTCACAGGGACCCTTATCTTCTGTTCAGGCCTGCCATCCTCCTCAGTGGCTGGTCCAGAAGCAGTCTGCAGACACTGACTCTCTGGCCCTATTCAGGAACACATTAGGTGGCTGTAAAGCTGGTTGTAGCAGAAGCCTTCTTTATTCAACTGCAGGGAGCTACAGCACACCAGGGGCCAGATACTCAAGACTTTGCCCACCCCATTTGCCTGGGGTTTGCACCCAAGTACAAAATACAAAGAAGGCAGTGGTGCACGCTAAAAAATAATGCATGCGTTGGGCAAAGGGAGGGAAGGGGACATGAATTCCGAATGCAGTGCAATATTCAGCCCATTAGTGCTGCACAAAGGGATTAGCACAGGCCACCTTGCACTGCGCAGTTACCGCCGAGAAGAAGCCTTACTTACTCTAGGAGCCAGCAGAGCCACTGCAGCCAGCAACCACATTAGCAGTTGGGGGAGCACATCTGCTCCCTGGAGCCTAGTGATTCCCCCCCACCCCTGGATCCCCAGCCCCTTGAAAAATGCATGTTTCCCTTGTGTCCAGTGGTCCCCTCATCCACCGTTCCCTGTTCCCAAGAAAAGAAAAGCATTATCTGGTGTCTAGTGGCACCCCCACCCTCTGATCCCCATCCCCCTTGAAATCATATAATTCCCTGGTGTCCAGTGGTCCTCCTGCCACCCTCTGATCCCTGGCCCTAGTAGAAATAAAGATCTCCCTGATGCCTATCACTCCGATCCCCCACCCCATTAGAATAAAAATATTTCCCTGGTGCCTATTGATCCCCCATCCTCTGACTCCTGGCCTCGTCAGAATAAAAGATTACCCTGTTGCCTGGTGGTGTCCCCCCACCACCAATCCCTGGCCCTGGTAGAATGGAAACCTTACCTGGTGTCCAGTGGCAACTCCCCAACTGCTCACCTTAAGTATGCACAAGAAGTTCTTATCTTCTAGTGGCCCCCGCCTGCACCTAGAACACCACCCTGCCACCCCCCTATACCTTACCCACTGGCACTGCAGGGAGCCCATACAGCTAATAGCACAGCCCTCCTCTCACCACCTCAGCCAGCTGCCAAGTAATGACAGGAAGAGTGCATCCCATGTACTGCAAAGGGAGCAGGCATGCTATCTACAGTAGACAGTATGCACGGTTCCCTTTACAGTATGCAGGATATGTCTAAGAACAAAAAAACTCATGAAAAAGAATTCCTTCATGCAAATAAAGAATTTGGACTTAGGTTTTTTTTTTTCAAGATTCTTTTTTCACATGAATGGATCCTTTGTATGAGTTTTTATCATTCATATGAAAAAGAATGCCTTCATACGAAAATAGGGTTATCACCTTTAGAACAGGCAAAAACCAGACACTAAACCATACCTCAAACTCCCCCCCAGCCCCACCCCCTTTCATGACTCATTGTGCATTGCTCCCCTCAAAGACCATTTGTTAGATCAGCGAAGACTTTAATGGAACAGTAAAAGACAACACTTAAAGCAGCAGCTCAACAAAAAAATTAACATGCTGTACCTGTTACATTCACTTTTCTTGGTTCTTCCTAGTTATTTATTTATTCACTGAAATTATTTTACCAGGTAAACATGCAGGGATGAAGGAATCTGATTTACAGGTATCATTGGGGGAGGGGGGCAGGGAAATACAGTAAATAGTATACAATTATATATGATAAACAAATTGCTTATTTCCTATAATGTGTACTTTATATTTTTCCTGGATCCAGTTCCTTTTCATGTCCATGATACTATTGTGAGGCCAAAAGAAGTGAACATACTTTTAACTTGAGGAAACAACTGTTTTATAAAGAATAATTTAAAACATTTCAAAATACTTAAATTCTTTTAGAGATGAAAAGTTTACCAGCAAATAAAAGTGGATGATAACTGAATCTTTTACTGTTACAAAAAGTAGTGTCAGACTTTTTGCCCAGCTTTGCTGCTGTTTTGCTTTTGAGATGCAGAGTGGAAAAGATTAGTTTACAGCCCAATTTTAAATCAGATTAGAATGACGCAAAGGAGTTGCGTCAAACATGTTTGACGCAAGTTGTGATTTGCGTCACAACTTCTGCCAAACAAGATTTTCAAATGCAGTCTGCATCCCTGTCAGACATAGCTGCACCAAAGCCCCTTTATGCCAGTGTTGCACCTAACAGGGGGGCTTACACCATGGCGGGGCTGCCACATCCCCATATTTGGGATTTTCAAAGCTCCGCCTTGGACGCAGTAGGGGGCAAGACTTAGACCAGCCAGGAGGTGGTCTAAGTGGCTGCACCAGCTGGAGTGGTGAAGGTGGGGCCATTGATATGCTGTACCAGCTGGGGGAGGAGCCCTGGGGTGGTGTTGGGGCACAGCCGTCCACAGCTGCACTGGCATTGCACCCTGGTGGGTACACCTGACTTGTGTAGGCATAGCAACAGAAATGTAGATGGCAGCCTCCATAATGAAATTGTCTCCCTGATAGTCTAGTTCCCCCCATCCCCTCAGTGTCATAGCATCCCTGAGGGTATAGTACCCCCCAATCTACCTCCAGTATGAGTAAGATTCTGCCTGGTCCCATCAAGCTCACGCCAGATCTCTGATCGCACCTGTTAGCATGCGTTCTCAAGTATCGTGTACAGTACATTATACGGTATTTGTGAATGCATTCTGTAGCTGGCCGTGATGGTGTGTGGATGGCTGTGCCAGTCATGGAATTAATCCTGCTGCTGTAAGTGAGAGGAGAGCAGGGAGATTCGGTGATGCCAGAGGGGGTGGGGAGGGGGGCTCCGCTAGAACACCAGGGTATATTAGGCAGCATTAATGGGTGTGATCAATGATATGGGGTGTCTGTGATGGGACCGAGGCAGTGTTTTACTCATACACAGGGGAGATCTGGGAGCGGGGGGGGGCAATACACCATCAGTGCCTTCTACCTCTCTGTAGTAGTGACAGGGCTTGCCTGTCACCTGCCATGGCAGGGAGTCTTGTGGTGCCACTCTGTCTCCTGACACCAATGGGTTCTTGAGGCACAGCAGAAACCCACCAGGTGATACTGCCTTGCCGGGGTTGCCCATTTCCTGTCCGGTTGCCAGCTTGTTGCTCCTTGGGGCACTTGAGTTGCCCCCTGCACTGTTGTCCACAGCTCCAGTGGACGTGCATCCAAGCCTCCCAATGTACCACTCTTATAAGCACAGGGCCGCATGTTGTGGCTAATTCTGAAGGTTTGCTAAAAGGGGCACATTGTGGTGAGCCTTCTAAAATTGCTACTTTTGCCCTTGCCACAGCTGCAATGGATGTAGTCCTCTACTGTGCCACAAGTTGTGTCCAATGCAGGCGGTTTTGAAAATCGTGCCCAAAGTATCTACTAATGGTCTTAATGGTCATACTTTACACCTCCCCAGGTTGGCTGCTTTTACAAACAAAGGGCTATATTTACAACAAAACTTGTTTTTAACCTGGAAATGCAGCTGAAACAATGAATGATATGACAAGATCTGTTTCTAAGGTATGTAAGCAATCAAAATGGCTCAAAAACCTGACTGTCACTGAGCAAGACTGGATTACCTGACAGGGCCCCTGAAAACCTGATCACTACGTAAAAAACCTGACAAGTGGCAACCATATAAGAAAAAAGAATTTGGACTTAGTTATTTTTAAGATTTTTTTTTCATATGAAGGATCCTTTTATGTGAGGTTGTTTTGTTCATATGAAAAAGGATGGCTTCATACGAAAAAAGAATCTGAAAAAAACAAAGTCTAAATTCTTTTTTCATATGAAGGGATCATTTTTCTCTTGGCCCAGTTCCTTTTTTGTATGGCCATTTGAAAAAAGAAAATTAAACCACGATAAAAGATTTTAAAATGTATAAAAAACAAATTTCTGGGTAATTTTTCCAGAAAAGTAACTACAGAATCCACCTAGTAGGGTGCCGATTAACAAGATACATGTGTTGGTGTCTCTGCAGGATCTCATTTTTATGGGTTTTCAAAAAAGTTTTTGGAAAGAAAGGGAAATAAGATGGCAGCCATATGTAAAAGGAATTTATTCTCATGAAAAAGGATTAGTCTCATAGGAAAAAGGATCTTTTTTCATATGGACCAAATTCTTTTTTCATCCCAAGTAGCTATCCAGAAAAATGTACTGAGCATGCTCAGAACTGAAATTTCTAATTCTTATAACTTTGGAATGGATTAATAATCTTTCATCAAACCAGTGAAAGGCCCAAGGCCTTTGTACCTTGAAAATTTCAGAGCAAAATTTCAAACCATCTTGGTGCTAGGTGATAACAAATACACAGTGAAAAAAACCCTGATTTTTCACATTCAATCCAACTGAAATTAAACTTGGCACATCAAGAAATCTTGCCCCCGAGACCACATATGAAAAATTTTGTGCAAATCCATTGAACGGTTGCAAAGTTATTAAAGTGCAATGTTTGGGATTAAACATAGAAACCCCTGCTCAACCCTAATGAAAGTGGTGCTGCCACGCCACTTATAATATATATTAGTTGCAAAAAACTCTGTTAGTGCATCACTTAAGGTTAAAGTGGCAAAAGTAGGGAAATGTGGTGTTAGGGTTTCCAACCCTAACACCCCACCCCCACCCTACACACACCAACAGGTGTCAGCAGTATGCCTTAGGGGTCATCAGCCTGAATGCTCACCCCATTCCACAAGTAAATAATCTCAGATGGGTACAGCATAAGAGAATGGGGTGAGCATTACGGCTGATGACCCCAAGGCACACCCCGACGCCTATTGGTTTGTGCAGGGTATGGGTGGGATGTTAGGGTTGGAAACCCTAATGCCAGATTTCCCTACTTCTGTCACTTTAACCCTAACTGATGCACTAACGGAATTGTTTGCAACTAATTTCCTTACTTTTTGAGATAGTACAATGGTAGCCTTAGAGGGCCCTGCGTTCCCATGTATCCATAATTTATGAGAGGATTGTAATAGTATCCTTATTTACCCATGGGTACACTGGACCCCCCCCCCCGGGCCCTGCGGTGCCCAAAACTGCAGAGGAAAGTAACATTTTTTCATGAAAGCAGAAAAAGGCACATGGGTGGAGCAAGCCCTTTTTACCCTGAAAGTGTCAGAGCAAAATTTAAGCCGTTTCTTCACAGCGTAGTGACGAAGAAACAGCTGTGTATACCTCCCATTACAGTGTTATCCTATGAGAAAAGAACCAAATTTTAAACCCTCTTCAACTCCAGAGCAATATGATATTTTTCACCAAATGACAAAAGGCACATTGGTGGGGCTTGGCCTTATTACCATGAAAATTTCAGACCAAAACCAGAAACTGTTTACAAAGTGTGAAGTGACAAAGAAACAGGTACTACCATTAAAGTCAATGGTACAGCATGATAAAGGATCCTTTTTTGCAAAACAGGATTTTAAATCATGTTAATCCCATTGTAGTCAATGGGAAAGCCTGATAAAGAATCCTTTTTCGCAAAACAGGATTCTAAATAAAGCTAATCCCATTATACTCAATGGAAAAGCATGATAAAGGATCCTGTTTCACAAAACAAGATCCTATTTTGTGCTAATCCCATTGCAGTCAATGGTAAAATATGTTCCCTGGCAGTCTAGTGTTCCTTCCCCCCTCCCCTGATGTCTGATCTCTGTCCCTCTACTACACATATATTTCCCTGGTAGTCAAGTGGTCCCTCCCTCTTTCCCTGGTGTTCAATGCCAAACCCTGTATTAAATGTTATATTTCCCTGGTAGTCTAGTGGTCCCTCCCCCTTTCCCCAATGTCCGATTGCCCTCCCCATGAAAACAAATACATTTGTTGTATAGTACTAATCCCTCCCCCCTCCCCTGGTGTCCAATCGACCTCCTGGTATAATGAAAAATTAACCTGGTAGTCTAGTGGTCCCTCCCCCAATCTCTAATCATTGTCCCCATGAAAAGATATATATACTGCAGTACTGCACTGCCCATACACCTCCCCTGGTGTCCGATCACCCTCCTCATATCATGAAAATTTTCCCTGGTAGTCTAGTGGTCCCTCCCTGCATCCACAATGTCTGAGCACCATCCTTGTAGAAAAACAAATCCATGGTAGTCTAGTGGTCCCTCCCCATTCCCAGTCTCCATCTTGTTAAACCCGTCCCCATCCCTGGTGGTCCAGTGGACCCACCCAACCCTATCAGATCATCACCCACTACCCCGTCCCCCCATATGGATTCCCAGTTGGCGAGCAGCACAGCCCTCCTCTCACCTCCACAGCTGCACACCAACTGAGCTATGAATGAGTGTGCACTGTATAGCACGCACTCATTCATAGCTCAGTCAGCAGGCAGCCATGGAGGTGAGAGGAGGACTGTGCTGCTCACCAACCTGTAATCGGTATGGGGAAGCAGGGTGGTGGGTGATGACCTGATAGGGTGGGGTATAGGGGTCCACTAGACCACCATGGATGTGGGAAGGTTTTAATGGCACAGGGGTCAGGAACAGAAAGGGACCACTAGACTATCATGGATTTTGTTTTCTACAGGGATGGTGATCGAACATTGGGGATTGGGGGAGAGACCACTAGACTACCAGGGAAAATTTTTATTATATGAGGAGGGCGATCACACACCAGGGAGGGGGGAAGGAGCAGTACAGTAGTGCAAGAAACTGACTGTATATATTTTGTCACAGGGACAGCAATTGGAGATTGTGGGAGGTGGGAGGGACCTCTAGACTACCAGGGAAATTTGTTATTATACCAGAAGGTCGATCAGACATCGGGGAAGGGGGAAGGGAGTACTAAAGTAACAACAGATATATTTATTTTCATAGAAAAGGTGAATGGATATCAGGGGGAACCACTAGACTACCAGGGAAATATAATATTTAAATACAAGATGGGAATGGGACACCAAGGGAGGGGGAGGGACCACTAGACTACCAAGGAAATCCTTTACTGATAACTGTGACATAGGGACCTGTTTGGAGATTCCTTTGCCGCACTTTGCGGTAAAAGGAAATCCTTTTACATAAATTGCTGTCAAGTATCTTCTTTCGCAGCATAGCTTTCCCGCAATTTTTGTAAAATGATTAACAAAAGAAATACATTTGAAAACAAATTACTGCAAAAGTAAGTATGGATTTGGATTCCAGGGCTCCCAATTAACTAAACACAACCATTGTTCTAACAGTAACCCCTGTATTTTTCAATTAATTTAACTTTGTTGACACCCCTAACTGAAAACAAGATGGCAGCAAAACATAAAAGGATTTCCCATTTACGAATCAGGATTACCCATTTGTGATCCCGAATCCTGTTTTGAGCTCGACATTTAACTTTTCTCATAGGAAACAATGGGAAACTTAAAAATGTTATAACTTTGGAACGGATTAATATTTTTTCACCATACCTCACCACTGTGACCCAAGACCTAACACTCATAGAAACATAGAAGTTGACGGCAGAAAAGGACCACTTGGCCCACCTAGTCTGCCCATTTCCCTACCTAACGGATAAGCTGCAGATCCTAGTTAACCAACACCCTACTTCCTCCTACCCCCCACTAGAATTGCTTTATGCCTGTCCCATGCATTCTTGAATTCCCCCACTGTTTTTGACTCTATGACCTCCTCAGGAAGGCTGTTCCATGCATCTACAACTCTCTCTGTGAAGAAATACTTCCTCACATTACCTCTGAGCCATTCCTCCGCCCTTCCCCATCTTTAAATTATGTCCCCTTGTTCTTGCACATCTCTTTTTCTGAAAGATACTACCTTCTTGGACTTTGTTGATTCCCTTGAGGTATTTGAAAGTTTCTATCATGTCCCCCCTCTCCCTTCTTTCCTCGAGGATATACATCTTAAGCTACTTTAGCCTTTCTTCATATGTCTTCTGGTGCAGACCCTGCACCATTTTGGTTGCCCTCCTCTGAACAGCCGCCACCCTGTCTATGTCTTTGCGGAGATGGGGTCTCCAGAACTGTACACAGTACTCCAGATGTGGTCTTATCAACTGTCTGTACAGAGGGCCAACAACTTTCTGTTTTCTACTGGTGATGCCTCTCCCTATGCATCCCAGTATCCCCAGCCCTCCTTACTGCCTTCTCACATTGCTGGCCCACCTTTAGGTCATCTGCTATGACTACCACCAGGTCCCTTTCCATTTTTGTTGTTGTCAGTACTCACCCCCATTATGTACTCTTGCCCTGGGTTTTTGTTTCCCAGGTGCATTACTTTGCACTTTGCATTGAATCTAAGCTGCCATACATTTGACCATTCCTCCAACCTTGCCAAGTCCCTTTTCATCCTTTCCACCCCGCCTTGCGTATCAACCCTGTTGCAGATCTTTGGGTCATCTGCAAAGAGACGTACTTTCCCTTCCAGTCCTTCTGCAATGGCACTTATAAAGACATTAAAAAGGACCGGCCCCAGTACTGAACCCTGCAGTACCCCACTAGTAACCCTCCTTTCTTCACTGTGGACTCCATTTACTACTACCCACTGTGTCCTGTTGTCCAGCCAGTGTTTTACCCAGGCCGCCACCCTGGGACCCACTCAAAGGCTGGCTAATTTGTTTCTTAATCTTTTGTATGGGACTGTGTCAAATGCCTTGCTAAAGTCTAAGTAGGCCATGTCCACAGCCCCTCCCTGGTCTACTACTTTGGTCACCCAGTCAAAGAAATTAATTAGATTTGTTTGACATGACCTTCCTGCTGTAAATCCATGCTGCCTTGGGTCCTGTGCCCCACTGGCCTCTAGGTACTCAACAATTCTTTCCTTCAGAAGTAATTCCATCATTTTCCCTACACTGAGGTCAAACTGACAGGTCTATAGTTTCCTGCCTCTGTCTTGTTCTCACTTTTGTGAAGGAGAATCACATCCGCCCTTCTCCAGTCCTCAGGTACCACACCATCCTCCCATGATTTATTAAAAAGGTTAGTCAGTGGTGTTACTAGTTCTTCCCTTAGTTCCTTTAGAATTCTGTGGTGAATGCCATCAGGCCTCATCACTTTATCCACCTTCAGTTTTAAGGGTTCTTTCAGAACCCTTTCTTCTGTGAAAGGACTAATATCAACCCCCCCCTATCCAGAGTGCTTTTATTGACTGGATTAGGTATCTCCCCCTGCTTTTCCATTGTGAATACTGAGCAGAAATATTCATTCAGTATCCCTGCTTTTTCACTGTCACTCTCTGCCCAACCACCTTCCTCTTTATTCAACTTCAGTATCCCTGCCTTCGTCTTTCTTTGCTCCCTAATGTACCTATAAAAGGTTTTATCCCCCTTCTTTGTTCCCTAATGTATCTATAAAAGTTTTAGGCCTGCATCCCTCCAGGTGGAACCCCAGTCCCCAATGAAGCCAAATCCCTGAGCTCTGCACCAGTTTTTCAACCAGTCATTGAATCCCAGGGTGCAGAGTACTCACCCTATTCTCACATACTCTACACATCTCAGCTTCTTTAATGATGGAATGAGGTGAGCATTAGGGTTGACAACCCTGAGGCTCACCCCACATCTGATTTGTAAAGATGCAAGAGAGGGCAAACTGTAATGGTTTCTCTTGTTGCTGCCTGCAGGGTGGGGGTAGGGTGTTAGGGTTCAAAACCCTAACGTCACATTTCCCAACTTTCATCGGTTTAACCCTGCTTGGTGCATTAATGAAGTTTTTTGCAATTAATTTCCTTACTTTTTGAGATAGTATAATTGAATCCTCATTTGCTGTGGGAGCGCAGGGGCTGGAAGGCTCTGTACTTGCATTTGTTGCAAAACAGCAAGCAAATTGTCAGCATAGCCTTCTTATTACCCCACCTCATGAATCCAATGCTTAAAATGTTCAAATCTCCACCAAAATGTCACTCTGCACCACCAAAATGCCATTCTGTGCCACAGGTGCAAAAACACAGTTTGGCCAGGATTTGAAAAAAATGACAGCTGTCACGTTCATGAAGTGGTGTAAAAAATGCCTATGTTGAAAATCTGGGGTCAAAATATTTAAAATTACCGAAGTTACAAGCAAGCATACTAAAATTTCAATGAATGCACATAACTTTGCCATTTTCACATATTTTGACCCCAGATTTTCAACACACCCTTGGTATAACCCCACCTCATGAACAAAGGTGATTAAAATGTTCAAAACCTGCCTGAAAGGTGATTTCACCAAGCAACTGTGAAATCACCTTTTGGCCATGATTTGTGTAATTCCACTGCCATTGTTCATGAGGCTGGTCCCAAAAAGGCCATAGAGTGGTGTCCCTTTTACTGTGCTTTAATTATGTTGATTGCGCGCATGCGCAAGAAACATGTTGCGTCAGCTTTCTCCACAAGCAGGTTGTGGAGGCTTGGCACTGTTGTGCCCAATGCCCCCACAGGCTGCAAAGGCTTGTCCCCCATCCCCCAAAGCCGTGGCACACTGCTGCTGACACTAGTTCAGCCAGCGTACCACAACTTTCTAAAAAAATCAGCCGCTGCAATCAGGGGCCACCTCGTCATTGCAGCGTCAGCCATCCGCTGCAATGAGGGAGTGACCCGTCATTGCAGGGCAGGATGTGAAACCTCTGATATTGTTTATGAGCATGGCGTTGGCTTGCCGCCCTGTTCACAAACAATATAACCCCCTCCGCCCCACTGTGTTTACTTGCCGACTCCTCTTCGGCATTCTGTAACCCCCCCCTCTTTTGTTCCTGCCGATGAGGGTGCCCAATCCCCGTCAGCATAGTGAAACCCCCCCTGTTTTGTTCCTGATGACAGGGTGCCCAATCCCGTTAGCATAATGAACCCCGTTTTGTTCCTGCCAATGGGGTGCCCAATCCCGTCGGCATAATGAACCCCACATTTTGTTCCTGCCGATGGGGTGCCTAATCCCCGTCGGCATAGTGAAACCCCCTTTGTTCCTGCCGATGGCGTGCCCAATCCCCATCGGCATAATGGGCCCCCACCCGTTTTGTTCCTGCCGATGGGGTGCCCAATCCCTGTCGGCTACTGCTGACCCCCAAACCAAGTCTGCTGGCACGCTGGAGCCCACCCAGCGTGCTAGATGCCCCTGTGAAGTGAAAAACGGTCCCATGACGTCTTTCATTTCTTTTCCCCTGAAAAGAAGGAAACTGTCCCTCAGCGCTCGCCCTGCCCTCCCACCCACAACCTGCACCCACCCACTGCGCACCCTGCCTCCCACCCCCTCACCCCATACTTACCGGAGCTCAACACGACGATCTTGATGGACCGGAACACGTCTGCACTCTTCAAAGCCAACCGTGAACTGAGGAAATGCCGGTAAGCTGTATAATGTAATAAATAGGTTTTTCAACTTTAGTGCATATCTCGGGCACTTTTGGGAATTTTTTCACCAAATTTTCAACATGGGGTTTTTGGGACCCCTCCTCATGAATTCTTGAACTGTCATGGCGTTAATCGGCCCTGAAAGGTGGTTTTGTGGTCACTGTGCGGAATCACCCTTCGGGGCCGATTAACGAAATGACAGTGCCAGTGTTCATGAGGTGGGCTCTCAAAAAGCCTATGTTGCAAATTTGGTGGAATAAATCCAAAAATGACTGTTTTACAAGTGTGCGTTGCGCAGTTGCTACGTACGCTCGTAACTTCATGAATTTACAATATTTTCATGCCAGATTTTCAACATTGACATTTTGTCATACCTCCTTATGAGCAGTACAGCTGTCATTGTTCACATCCTGGCCGAAATGTGTTTTCGCACTTCCAGCACAGAATAGCGTGGTTGCTGTGAGAAATCAGTGTTCAGGACAGATTAAGAAAATGACAGTGATACTGTTCAGGAGTAGAGGTCCTAAAATGCCTATGTTGAAAATTTGGTAACGATACTCCATAAAATGAGTGTGTCACGAGCGTGCGTTGCGCAGTTGGCACATACGCTCGTAAGGCCGCGAATTTATAATATTTTCATTCCAGATTTTCAACATTGCCATTTTCCCAGACCTACTTATGAACAGTACAGCTGTCATTTTTCCCATCCTGGCTGAAATGTGTTTTCGCACTTCCGGCGCAGAATAGAGCGGTCGCTTCGGGAAATCACTGTTCGGGACAGATTAAGAAAATTACAATGATACTGTTCATAAGCAGAGGTCCTAAAATGCCTATGTTGAAAATCTGGTGATGATAGCCCATCAATTGACTGTGTTACAAGTGTGCATTGCGCACTTTCCACGCACCCTTGTAACTTCGCGAGTTTGTAATATTGTCACACCAGATTTTCAACAGTGCCATTTTTCACCTCCTTATAAGCAGTATAGCTGTCATTTTCACATCCTGACCAAAATGTATTTTCACAGTTCCAGCGCAGAATAACATGGTCACTGTGGGAAATCAGTGTTCGGGACAGATTAAGAAAATGACAGTGGCACTGTTCATGAGCAGAGGTCCTAAAATCCCTATGTTGAAAATTTGGTGACGAAACTGCATAACATGACTGTGTTACAAGCATGCATTGAAATGTTTCCACACACCCTTGTAACTTCGCAAATTTGTAATACTGTCACGCCATATTTTCAACTGTGGCATTTTTCCATAACATCTTATGAACACTACAGCTGTCATTTTTCACATCCTGGCTAAAATATGTTTTTGCACTCCTGATGGACAGTAGCATGGTCACTCTAGGAAATCAGTGTTTGGGACAGCTTAAGATCGACCAAGTGAAGGGGGGGAGCGACCGAGCTCAACTGAGCTCTGTCAGGACTGGTGCGGATTTCTTTGTGTTCAGACAAAGGCACCAACACAAGAGCCCCGTACAAAAGGGCAGCCTGCAGCACTGGGAGAAACAGAACAAGAGAGCGAGTGAGGAAGGGGAAGTGAGCGAACTCACCAAAGCACTCTCAGGACTGCTGCAGATTTCTTTGTGGGCAGTAAAAGGCGTCAATACAGGCAGGAGCCCAGTACAAAAGGCCAGCCTGCAGCGGTGGGAGAAACAGTGTGAGCGAGTGAGACAAGGGGACTTAGTGAGCTCAACAGAGCTCTATCAGGACTGCTGGGATTTCTTTGTGGGCAGAAAAAGGCACCAATGCAGGCAGGAGCCCCATACAAAAGGGCAGCTTGCAGCGCCAGGACAAACAGAATGAGCGATGAGAGAGGGAGACTGAGTGACCTCAACGGAGCTCTGTTGGGACAGCAGCAGATTTCTTTGTGGACAGACAAAGGTGCCAACGCAGCCAGGAGCCCCATACAAAAGCGCAGTCTGCGGCGCCAAGAGAAACAGAACGAGCGAGTGACAGAGCAGTAGTGAGCGAGCTCAACGGAGCTCTAGTGTGACTGCTGCAGATTTCTTTGTGGGCAGAAAATGCGCCAACGCAGGCAGGAGCCCAGTACAAAAGGCCAGCTTGCAGCGCCGGGACAAATGGAATGCGAGAGTGACAAAGGGGGATTATGTGAGCTCAGTGGAGCTGTGTCAGGACTGCTTCAGATTTCCTTCTGGCCAGAAAAAGCTGCCAATGCAGGCAGGAGCCCAGTACAAAAGGGCAGCCTGCAGCACCAGGAGACACAGAACGAGCAAGTGAGGGAGGGGGAGTCAGTGAGCTCAACGGGGCTCTGTTGGGACTGCTGCAGATTTGTTTGTGGGCAGAAAAAGGCAGCAGTGCATGCAGGGGCCCAGTACAAAGGCAGCCTGCAGTGGCAGGAAAACCAGAATGAGCTAGTGAGTGAGCTCAACAGAGCTGTATTGTAACTGCTGCAAATTTCTTTGTGGGCATAAGAGGCAGCAACGCAGGCAGGAGCCCAGTAGAAAAGGGCAGCCTGCAGCGCCGGCAGAACAGAATGAGCGAGTGAGAGAAAGGGAGTGAGTGAGCTCCATGGAGCTTTGTCGGGACTGCTGCAGATTTCTTTGTGGGCAGAAAAAGGCGCCAACAGAAGCAGGAGCCCAGTACAAAAGGGCAGCCTGCAGCGCCAGGAGAACCAGAATGAGTGAGTGAAACAGGGGGAGTGAGCAACCTCAACGGAGCTCTGTCGGGACAGCTGTGGATTTCTTTGTGGGTGGAAAAAAACACCAATGCAGGCAGGAGCCCAGTACAAAAGGGCAGCCTGCAGTGCCAGGAGAAACAGAATGAGCGAGTGAGAGAGGGGGAGTGAGCAACCTCAATAGAGCTCTGTTGGGACAGCTGCAGATTTCTTCCTCAGCAGAACAAGGTGCCAATGCAGGCAGCAGCCCAGTACAAAAGAGCAGCCTGCAGCACTGGGACAAACAGACTGAGCCAGTGACAGAGGGCCACTGAGCGAGCTCAACAGACCAACACAATCAACATTCGGCATTGACAAATGCTTGTTTTATGTATAGCTACCAACAAGAAACCAAACATGAAGTGTAATTTATTTAAAACTTATGAATACCCCGGGCAGAACTTGTTACTCCACAATGTGTGCAGAGATGTATTTGAGGATTTTTTTTTAAGGCAGTGGTGAATTTGTCCAGGTGATAGCAATTTACCTAGGAGGATGCAGAGAAATTGTTTAACCAGGAAAGCCACTCTAAGCCGAAGCTTGTTTCCAGGTGTGACCTGGGAGCACTGACTTGCTCAGGGCTACACAGTATGCAAGTGGGGGCTGTGGGATTCAAACCTAGGTCTCCAGCTTTGTAGCACAGAGCCCTAAACCACTGCGCTATACTGCCTCCTAGGGCAAAAGGAAAAATGGTCAGTCTTAAAACAAACAGTATAGAAATGGCTGCTATTGGATGTCCCAATGGGATAAAGGGTGCTACTTTAGGTCTGCAATCTGGCAAGGCGCAGCATCACTGAGGCTGTCATGCTGGAGGCCTAGATGTGAGGTGCTCAGTTTCTACAGAGGGCATAAGTCACCCAGCATTTGTGCACCCCTAACAGATGACCATGTTGCAGCATTGGTATAAGGCCGTCTGTGAAGGCAGCCTCGTTCCCACCCTCCTAGCTAAAGGAATGCTGCAGCCGTGACAACCCATCATCAAGGAGGAGGAGAGAGCAACCAAGGGGATAAAATGGGGTAAAAGTAATAACAGTAATCAAGGGTGTTTTTCTTTGTCACACAGCAGGGTCTAATAGCAGTCCCTGCAAAATAGAAATGGCCCTTATGAAACTGATTATGTGGTGGGAAGCTGGTGCGCATGCAATGGCTACTCCAGTTGTCTGCATAAAGTCAATGTAATACCAGTACGTTGTAGTCAATATGTCAAGACGTATATTCTATGCAGCCTTGATCAGCTTAGATGCTGACAAGGCCTTTGACCAGTTCTCGTGGCCATTTCTGTGAAAGACCCTCTCTCAATTTGGCTTTCCAGATGAGTTTATCCCCTGGCTTCAAAACATTTATGCAACGCCCAAGGTGTTTCTGTGAGTTAATGGTCATATATCCACCCCGATCCCTTTGGCTTGTGGGACTTACCAGGGCTGCCCCCTTTCCCCCCTTCTTTTTGCTTTGTACATTGAGCCTTTGGCAGTGGCCATTAGGAATAATGAGTGGGTGAAGGGAATACCTTTGGGGGGACAGATTTTCAAAATTTCTCTTTATACGGATGATATTTTGTTGACAGTTTTATACCCCAAAAATTCAGTTCCGGAAATTTTAGCTGTACTTCAGATGTTTGCACCAATCTCTGGATAGGTGATTAATGTACTTAAAATGGAGGTGTCGGCTCTTAGTTTCTCTCCATTGCAGGCGTTGAAACTTTTATTTCTCTCCCGTTGGAGGTGCACTAAAATAAAGTATTTAGGGGTACAGTTACCTCAGAATCTGTTGCATCTGGAACTGATAAATTATGAGCCATTGACCCAGAATATTGAGAGGGATTTGAGCAAATGGTCCTGTCTTCAAATATCTTTTTTTCCCAGAATAGATTCTGTTCGTATGTCAATTTTACCCTGATTTCTTTATTTGTTCCAAACACCGCCAGGGACCCCCTCCTCTTATTTTGTTACATCATGGAACAGAATTTTATCAAGATTTGTGTGGGCTGGTCAGCACCTCGAGTCCACTGGTCACTGCTTCAGTTGCCGGTTGATAGAGGGGGCCTAAATCTCCAAACTTAATTGAATACTACAAGGCCGTGGTTTTTAAAATGATTTTATTATGGCTTAACCCTTCTTATGTTGCACCTTGGAAGTACATAGAGTTCATGCTGAATGACCTGTTTGATGTAGGCCCGATAGACTTTGCTCCCCTAACTTCCCCTCCAGACTTTAAAATTTTTATGTTTGGCACAATGGTCACCTTACAAGTTTAGTTCAAGATTCAAGCACTTCCCTCCCTAGCACCCATATTTTATTATGTTCAATTGTTATTGTCTGAAGTGGACTTGTTGTCAGTTCATTTAGATCTTACATTTCATGGATGGCGCCAGTTGGAATTATAATATATTTTTCAATTTTTGGATACTCAAGGGTGATCATCTTTACCCAATTACATACTTCATATCAGCTGTCTCATCTAGAACATTTCTAAAATTTACAAGTCCGGACTTTTTAAATGCATAAAGGCCCTCCCTGGAATATACTCCCTAACCCAATACCCCGACTATTGAGGTTGATTTTTGACTCATTGGAGAGCCAGCCCTGCCCACATTTAATTGGTCAAGCTTATAAAGGCCTTAGAGAATACTGGAGCGATACTACTCAATCCATTTTGAAAGATTGGAATGCTGAACTTTCATGAACATATCGTTTGATAAATGGATAGAACCCATTTTACCATTGATGAAAATGTCCCAGGCCTCCTATGAGCAAGAATTTATTTGGAAATTGATAAAATACCTTCCAGTTTCATATGGTGTTTGTTGGAGGGCCTGTGGGGAGCCTTTGGCCAACTCCATCCATATTTTTTGGTATTGCCCAGTAATTATTTCTTTTGGCATGAGATTGAGATAAGACTGTCACACCTGGAGGGACTGGAGGTGATTTTATCCCCAGAGCTGGTACTTTTGTATATAACTTCAGATGGGTTTCCCCCTACCCCAAGAAGTATGCTTTATACCTACTTAATTGCAGCAAAAAAGTTCTTACCCATTTATGTCATTGTTCCACTGCCCGTACACTTGCCCAATGGCATAATATTGTGAATAAAATGTATTGTATAGAGCAACTAATAGCACGCTGCAGGGAACAGGTTACTCATTTTGAGCTTTGATGGAGGTCCTGGGTATTTTATATATCATAGGAGGATGCAACATTTGTCCCATGATGTTTTACATCTTCTTCCTTGGCAATGTATTTTGAGGGGGTGGGGAGGGGGTTAGAGATGGGGGGCTCTTGACTTATTATTTTAGGACTGATTGCCTAATCCATTTCTGGGGTAGTAATTCTTGTAATTTCGAGAGTTAGGTCCTATGGGGAGGGTTTTCTCCCGCTTCCTATTCTTTACAAGATATTATTTTATACTAGCATAGGGACAAGCTGATGCTATTGAATGTATAATTTAGGGTTTTTTTTATTTTTTTTTTTGCTTATCCCTATTTATTGTATGTTAATGCTGTATCTGATTTTATGTGCGCTGTAATTAGTTTTCTCTGCACAAATAATAAGTTTAGGAAAAAAAGTATATTCTATTTTAAGGCTTACCAGCCAAGCCATGACGCTCATTACATTGGGTGCTGTAATTTTTAATTCAGATTTGAGTGATTTAATTTTACTTGCTGCAAATCCTTGTAAATATATTAAAATGAAAAACAGCCAAGAGAATAAAGGGTCCAAAGAATGACCCACATCAAAGACCAGTTCAGTGTTCCCTCGTAGTATTTTTTTCCAGTGTTGGCTGCAGCCCTCTTTCTTCCCTTGAAACAGATTCATATTTAACAGTCACTCAGCCAGCCCGACTGTGCAGACTCTGGCAGCCGTGCAAACTTCAACTGCTCCTGGTCGGTGCTTCAGGAAGATGGTTCAGGATCGGTGTCTGTCTACTGTGGGTTTTTTACACACACACACCACGTGTTCAGTGTTAATGAGACATGCAAATCAGACAGTGACAGGCAGGGCAAACGGAGATCAGCTTCCCAACAGAGGAGAGACAGCCTCCACAAAATAATTTATTGAACTGTTAACTATTTGTGCTCTTGCCCAGGGTGGCACTCTGGCTCCCTCCATAAAATGGGAGGCACAGGAGGGTCACTGTCATACATTATACATTACAGGAGAATGACACACTACAACATGCCGCTGCTCAAGTTACATTCACAACATAAATCCCCATTCGAGTATGTTTAATGTTCACAACCCTGTCCAACCCTAGAACTAGACACACAGTTCTCGGGACGCCTCACATCTGGAGCAGCTGCAGTTTCACTTCATATAAGGTGGTTGGGGAACAGGATTTTCTTCCTTCAAGAACAGCCAGCCCCGGCCATTGCTATCTTCACGACTCCCTCCAAGGCTCAGCCCTCCCCCCCAGCTCGAAGCTGGTGCCCAAGCACTGTCCATTAACATCTCCCCCGGGACCTCCAGAGACCCCACTTATCATCACCTCTGTCTGTATCCCCCCTCGCTCACAGAAACTCACCTTCCATTCTCTGCTTGACTACCTTTCCAATCCCCCCCCCCCCACCAAAACTGAACAACTAACTCTCGGGGAGTTCAAATTTAATTGGCTCTCCCCATCAGCCTCCACATACAAGGATGCCATAGTGGCGCTTGACCTCTACCAACTTGTTACCTGTCCCACCCATTCTAACGCCCACAATGGTACTGCCATCCTTCTCAACTTAATACTGTCAAATCACCTTCATAAAATCTCTGACATCTCGGTCCTTCCCAACACCCTAAGCAACCACTCCCCAGTTTTCTGCAAGTGGTCCTACAAGGTCAAGTAATCCCCACCCAAGACAGTCCTCACCCAGCTACTCAAACCAGGGAAACATGGCCAGTTGAAAGCCCACCTTACTCAATGGGACTGGTCCCCAATTTACCGCTTCCAAGACACTGGTGCTGCCCTGAATTACTTTATTCAATCCTTCAACATGGCTTGCAATGCTTTTTCCCCCATCACCAAGCATATTCTTAAAGCCCCTGTCACCCCCTGGATCTTTCAGGCCCTACTTGAACAGATGCGCCTAAGGGATAACCTTTGGAAAAAACCTTAGACTCTGGCAAACCAGCGGATAGACAGCATTATCGGGTTGCCCACAATAGCTGCACCTGGGCCATCAGAAAAGCCAAGGCAGAGTATTACAGAACTGCCCTTACCTCCTCCTGGGGCTCTGGTCACAAGTTCTGGGAAAACATGAATTCCCTCAATGGTAAAACCACCTCCACTCCTCCCACCCAACTGTTTGTCAATGGTTCCATTTCCACTGACTCACAACTTGTGGCTGACACCCTTAATTCCACATGCTCTGACCTTAGTGCTATTCTTCCCCTTAACTTCTTTGACCCTGTTACCTGCCCCTCCAACCTCCTCACCCACCTTTCCATTTCTGTGCCCTTACTCCCCTAGAATGCAAACTCTACCTCCTTAGAGCGCTGAGTGGTGCCCATCATAGCTCTGGTAGCCTCGACCTCCAACTCCTTTGCCGGGTCCTCAAAGAGGTTCTCTCCCCACTCTCCTACCTCCTAAACCTCTCCCTCTGCCTTGGTAAATTCCCCTCCATATGAAAGACTGCTGTCATCATCCTGATACACAAAAGTGGGGACCAGTTTTCCCCTAGCAATTTCCGTCCAATTTCCATCCTCCCCCCCAAAGCCCTAGAATGCATAGTTTCAGACCAGCTTATGGACTACCTCTCCACATATAACCTCCTCACCAAAGAACAGCACGGTTTCCAACAGAGACACAGCACTTCCACCGCCCTACTGGAGTTCTCCAGTTTTATCTACTCAGCTCTTGATAATGGGAGACTGGCTAATGCTGTCTTCCTAGATTTATCCAAGGCCTTTGACACAGTCACTCACTCCCTCCTCGTCACTACTCTCTCCCATATTGACCTCTCCCAAGACACCATGGTTTGGTTCACTAACTATCTGTCCAATCACACCCAGCAAGTCAAAATATGTAGCACCATCTCCAAACCCCTACCGGTCCTCTCAGGTGTCCCTCAGGGATCCATCCTAGGGCCCCTTCTGTTTAGCATTTACCTCAACACCCTACCAAAAGCCTGCTCTGAGAATATTCTGCTGTGTGCAGATGATGCTGTCCTCTACTCCTCCCATACTAACCCAGTCTCCCTTCAACACTCCCTCCAAAACTCCTTTAACGAAGCTGAGTCCTGGCTTATCAAGCACAAACTGGTGTTAAACCAAAAAAAAAAAACAAGGTTATGCTGTTCTCACCGCCAGCTCCTCATCCACACCTCCCTTTCCCTTCCCCTTGAGCAGATGAACACCTGTAAATACCTGGGTGTCACACTTGACTCTGCTCTCTACTTTCACGACCACATTCACCACCTCTGCACCTCGGTTAACTCCCATATCGGCTTACTCTAACACCATAGAGACTGTCTCCCCTGAGGCCCTCCAACTTGCCATTTCATCCTCCATCCTGTCCCTCATTGATTACGACATCCTTATCTATGGGGCTGCTGACAATACTGATTTGCACAGGGCCAAAGTTTCTCTGACCAAAGCCTGCCTCCATGCAACAGGGTGCCCCAGAACCATCCACACCTGCACTCTATATATAGCCAAGCTAACTGGATGAACTTTGAAGACCGTCTAAAATACCAGACCTGTCTTCTCACCAGGAAGATATCTGATGGCATTACTGCCCCCAGCCTCTCCCCCCTCATCCAACCAGCTCCCTTCACTGTGACTACTCATAGCTCACTCAGGCCTACCCTACTAGTCCCTCACCATAAAACATCACTTGGTCAGCGCTCTTTCGCCTATAGAGCCCCCACCTGGCTAAACTCCCTTCCTCACTCTGTCGCCCAGGAACCCAAACTAGGTCGCTTCAAATCCCTACTCTGTGACCACCTCTTCACAACACACTCCCACAACTGCCCCCAGCCCCTCACCCCACCCCCACCTCCGACAATGGGCTCCTGCCCTGCTTGACTGTCCACCTAGATTAAACGCCTCCTTTGCTATGTGTCTTTCCCCACTGCCTGTATTTCAGTACTAAACTAGATGCATCTGCTAGTAACATTACCACCTATTTTATAAGATTTTGTCCCCTGGCTGTTGTATTCTCTGTATACTGTCTGTATAGTTTTGTCCTTCTCTGATGTGGAGCCTTTGTAAATGAGTCTCTGACTCAAAGGATTGTAATTCCGATACTGTTCAATAAATAAATAAATAGATCGGAACTGGGAATATACATACATGAAATTCAGTGCCAGAGGTTACAAATGAATGACTGCACTGCTGTCCAGTTCTGGGTGGACTGTCAAGAGCATTACCCATATCTTTCTAAAATTGCATTGAGCTGTCTCAGCATCCCTGTACATAGTGCCAGCATGGAACCATCTTTTTCCAAGTATACTGCAATGCTTGGCAACAACAGGTGCTGCATCAAGCCTGAAAATCTGAAAGTTTATTCGAAGCTGCAACAAAATCAATTCAAATAAACTGTGCCTTCATGCAGTACTGTACATTGCAAATATTTCTACCAGATATTTGTTGCTATTTTAAACTGATTTCATGGTGCTATTTAGCTAAATTTGATGTTTTGATTGTTTCAATGCTATATTTATTAAAATTCATATACCTATTAAAGTATAAAAACTTTCAGTACGTTTATTGTGCTTTCTGTGAAATTTGCTTTTTGTAGCCACAAGGGGGCCATGAAATTAGGCCAAATTTACAGTGATAAAATTACAACCCTATCAATAAGGTCAGGTGGTGCCTTGGAGACCCTACCCGTTAGGGATTTCACGGAGTTCCAGAAGTCCCTACCCCGGCACCAACTTCTGCCCAGGATATCTTTATAGTAAGAGGCTTTGGCATTTCTAATTCACTTTGTACATTTATTTCTGGCTGCCATGTAGGTAATGAGGTCAGTCTGTTTCCCAGTTGCTTTAGCCTTGTGTCATAGGTTGTCTCTGTAGTGCATACGTTCGATGAGTGAGCCTGAGGGCCGGGGCTTGCAGTCCCCTTTACTTTTTTGGACTTGTAAGGGGCAAAGATGTTGCATGCATTTGTAAAAATCATGCAGAAGTCATCTAGGGCTTGGTTCCCATCCTTGGCTCAATCTAGAGGGGTCCAGTTAACCAATCTCAGGTACTGTTTAAATGATTCCAGATGCCCATTTCTGAGGGGGTGATTTCTTGCAGGCTGGGGAGTGCACTTTGTGAACCTATTGGAACCGGTGCACATTACAGGTGATTGGTCACTGAGGGAGCTGGTAAGACTGATACCTCAGTAATATGTTCTGGGCTGGTGGAGAGAAGCCAGTCAATTAAGGTGCTTGTGCCCATCCGGTAGTTTTGTCTGGTGGTTCGGGTTACCATCTGGGTGTACTAGAGTCCTGAGATTTGATCTCTTATGGCTGATGCATCCTGAGATTGTCAGTTAATATTGAAGTTGTCTGCTACTACCTGTTCGCATGTCTGCTTAAGCTGTCTTTAATTATTAATGAACTGCTCTATGCCAGTTGTGTGCATTCAAGGGGGTATGTATACCATCGAGAGCACTAGTATCTTGCTTTGACGGCCAATGGTGAGTTTGATGGTTAGTATTTGTGCCTCGTTTGTGTGTAGGCTGCTTGGCATCACTTGGCCTTTTATATCATGGCAGAGGTAGACCAATCAGCTGCCACCCCACTTAGACAGTCTGTCCTGGCGGAAAGTGGTAAAGCCATCTAGGGCCACAGAGACATCAGGGAGTTTAGGGGAGAGCCAGGTCTCAGTTAGTGCAATGACACCAGGTTTAAGATGCTCTCCTCAAGAGTGAAATTACAGTAGCTTGGGTAGTAGTCTGCCTATATTCAATGAGACAAGGTGCCCAAGCCTCGTGGTGTTGCACGTACCTGGAGGTCAAGGGTTAGGGTGCATGTTTCCAGAAAGTAGCAGCAGAATCAAGATCAGTTTCCTGAGGAAGTGTGTCCAGAGCACCCAGGTTGAGCCAGCATGCTTGTACTTGGTGTGCCTGTTGTTGTTAGGGTGACTGCATAGGTCCAACATTGCAGCAAGGAGGCTATTGGTATGGTTGGAGGCTTTAGGGACGTGTGTTGTTGTGGTGGGAGCTTGAGAACGTGTGCCATGTGGGGGGGTTTGACATCATCCCCCTTGTTGTACTACCATCAAGCAGTAGGGTTTAAGAAATTGTTGACTGGTGCATTAGGGGTTCTGCCTTACATTTGCCATCCTCCATCCCTAGAATAAAAACAAGGAGTATCAGTAGTGCCAGCTTGGGATTTTCCTTTGCTGAGTATTCAAGTTAGAGTGGCAAAAGGAGGGTGCCACATTTCATCTCTCTGAGCGTTCACACACTATATTTCTTACCTTGGCATTGGATCAAGGTGACTGTCCCTTTTAGAGAGGGTGGATGTTTGCTTCACTACAAGTGGGTATTGTCCTAGTACTAGCATGGGCACTAGTTGCAACGAGTTTGTCCCTTTAAGAGAAAGGTGCTTGTTCCTGCTCAGGCGCATCAGAGGGGTGGAGGGTGGAGCACTCTGTGAAGAAAGTGGATTTAAAGAGTGCTGGGGGTGGTGGGGGTGGGAGAGCAGGAGAAAAACCAAACAGCAGGGTGTACGGTACAGAGAAAAAGCAATAGAAAATGAAGCCAGGAAACAGTCCAGCAGCGTATAGGTGAGTTGTAGGAAGCGGCCAACAGCAAGCTATAAAAGGGGTGCAGGGGCCAATCGGAATACCAGATTTTGAGTTATCATCAGTGACTCCCTCAAACAATGGAGTCAGTGTGACAAGGCATATAGCAAAGCAAGTAGGCTGCTGGGATGTATCGGGAGGGGTATTGATAGCAGAAGGGAAGAGGTACTACTTCCCCTATACAGATCCTTAGTGAGGCCACACCTAGAGTACTGCACCCACTTCTGGAGTCCTCACCTCAGGAAGGATGTGGGGTAGGTTGGAGACAGTGTAGCAAAGGGTAACAAAAATGATTCAGTGCCAACAGGGCAGGTCTTATAAGGAGCGCCTCAAGGCACTGAACATGTACTCACAGGAGACCAAAAGGGAGAGGGGACATATAATAGAGACCTTCAAGTTCCTAAAGGAAATTAACAAGGTGAACTGCGGGAACCTATTTAGCGTGAATATTAGTTTGTGGTCACATGGACATGAGTGGAAACTGACAGAAAGGAGGTTCAGGAGGGACATGAGGAAGTACTATTTAACAGAAAGGGTGGTAGAGCCATGACACAGACTACCAGCCAAAGTGGTGGGAGCTAAAACCATTGGTAGTTTCAAGCACAGGTGGAACAGAATGAATAGTATAGTGATTGCTCTAGGTGGTAGAAACTGGAAGAAGAATGGGAGGGAAGGATGGGGAAGGCAAGGACCCTGGAGGGACAGTACATCCCAGGGCTAAATAGGGAACTCATGCAAACTGGGTGGGCTGTTGGTCTTTTTCTGCTGTCATTATGTATGTTTCCATTTTTTCCTGACTGTAGATATAGGAGCTCAGAGTAACCTGCCTTCCTGGCTGTAGATACAGCAGCTCACCTGCCTCCCTGTCTGCAGGTATAGCTGCTCACTGGCTTTCCTGGCTGTAGATACTGGTTATCACCTGCCTTCCTGATTAAAGATATGTATTCTCACCTTTCTTCCTTGGTGTGGGTACAGCTGCTCACCTGCCTTCCTGACTGCAGATGCAGCCGTGGTGACCACAACAGTTGGGGGGGGGGGGACTGGAGGAATAGTGACAGAAAAAAAAAAAATAATGAGACCACATCTAAAAATGCCAACTACAATTTCAGTTTTAATTTTTTTTTTATTTTAGCTTATTCAGTTATACTATAAAACAGTGACAAAAAACATCACATGCATTTGATCTTGTACAAGTTATACACCGGGATTAAGGACAGAGGATGATCTTAGACATGCGAGCATGACATCTTACTACGTTATATTCTAGTTTACATATTTCAAAGTTACTCTACCTAAATAAACTGAAGATCATCAATGCAACATAACACACTAAAACAAAACAAAAAAAAAAAAAAAAAAAAAACATCTGAAACAAGAAGGGAGACAGACATGTGAGAAGAGGAGCAATGCACTGGCTGTGGAGCAGCAGTTTTCTGGGAGACATTCTGGAGACTGTGTTGCTGCCCTATTTGCAGGCACCTCTCTGGTCTGCGGGTGGAGGTTGCTTGACTCCATGCTGAGGTTGCTAGACTCCAAGCTGACATGACAGGGGTTCGGGAAACCTGCTTCCCCACCAGGGAATACCCAGGCCACTACCACTACCTCAAAGGTTGCCAAGAAAGAGGAGTGGTTGGACCATGGTGGGCTCAGGGAGGGTGAGGGTGGTGGAACAGAGGCACATCCCTCCAGTTGTGCCTCTCCACAATTCATTCACCACTCTGGCAGAGCATGGTTGCTCTATGGAGGCACCTGCAGTGGAGACCAAGGAGGATGCTGGGAACCTCCACAATGGAGACCCACAGGAGGGTGGCACAGGACCCCAAAGAGGAAGGAAACAACTCTTGGTGGGGGACTCAGTTGTTAGGGGGATAGAACTGGGGGAGGGAGGGGAAAGGGACGTAAGGCGCCTGCCTGGCACCATGGCTTGGAGGGACAAGAAACAAATCCTCAGGATCGTGGGAGCAGCTGCAAGGGGGAGTGAGCTGGATGTCATTATCCACCTAGGGACAAATGACCTGGCTGAGAATGGGATCAGAGTGGTGCAACAGTAGTTTGTGGAGTTGGGGAGGGGCCTTAGACAAGTGGCACACATGGCAACTTTCTCAGAAGTGCTACCTGTCTATGGCATGGAAGAGGCTAGGGTACTCCACACCATGGGATTCAATGACTGATTGAAAAACTGGTGCAGAACTCAGGGATTTGGCTTCATTGGGGATTGGGGCTCCACCTGGAGGGATACTGGTCTATACTGGCGCAATGGTCTGCATCTGTCCAGGAGGGGAACCAGGATCCTAGGTGATAGGTTCAAATGCTTCATTGGTGAGCATTTAAACTAGCCAAGGGGGAAGCACTGAAAAGGAGAAGGGATATACTAGCCCCCCCCAAAAAAAATCAGGGTAGTTAGTGAAGTAAACACCAAGATAGGGCAGTCGATAGGGAGAAGGACAGGGGTAAATGGAGAAAAAGACAAAGGCAGTAAGGACAGGGATGGGGCAAAAAGAAACAAGGACATAAAAATGGAGGGTAATGAATACCAATGCCCATAGTCTAGGTAAAAAGCTCCCTGAAATGGTGTCCTTGATGGAAGAGGGATGCCTGGATATCGTGGCAGTCACAGAAACATGGTACACAGAGAACCATGACTGGGATGCCAACATACCAGTGTACACAATCTACAGGAGGGACAGGGAGGGTAGAAGAGGAGGAGGATTAGCTCTCTATGTAAGGGAAGGGATCAAAGCAACAGAACAAAAGGGTAAACAGGGAGGACAGGAGGCACTGTGGGTGACCCTGGACACTGGAAATGGCACCACATTCTGCACGGGTGGCGGTATACAGACCCCTGTCTCAGGGGGAGGAAATGGACAAGGAAATGATAGAAGGCATCCTTAGGATGGCAGAGAAAGGAGAGCTATTGCTGATGGGGGACCTGAACATGCCAGATGTTAACTGGAGCACCTTTGCTGCAGCCACATCCAAGAGCAGGGCCATTCTCAATTCCCTACAGGGGGCATGCCTCAGGCAGCTAGTTTTGGAACCAACTCAGGAGGGAGCAATCTTAGACCTGGTCCTCTCAAATGGGGACAGAGAGAGGATCTCAGATCTAGAAGTGGGTAGCCATCTGGAAACAAGCGACCACCAAACAGTGTAGTTCACAATAAACTTAGGTGTAGAGTCAAGCTATACAAAAGTGAAGGTAATGGACTTCAGGAGGGCTGATTTTGTCAAAATGAGAGAGTGCCTCAGAAAAGCACTAGCAAACAGGCAAGAAGGTGGTATGGAGCAACAATGGGGAAACATCAAAACCGCCATCACGGGGGGGCGGCGGCTGTTGAGCCCAAGCTAAACAGAAGTCCTGACCAACAGCTCTCTATAAAATGTATATATTTAAGCAATTTAACCTGTATTCTTGGACGATTTGAAGGAATTCACGACCATACAAGTAAATCAGAATACCTAAAGACTAAATATGGGTAATCCAAAGAAAGAAAGATCACAGCAAGAAGGAGCATGAGGGAAAAATGTTTTGGGACCCCCAGCCACGAGGTCTGTCCAGGTCCGTACTGCACCCAAAGACATGGGAACTGGAAATGAAACTCTACAGACTTTAGGAGTCAGAATCAATCGCCTCATATTTACAGTATCAGGGTTAGTAGAGAAAATTGATACGATGGCAACTAGAGTTACTACTCTAGAAACAGAAATGATTTTTATCAAAACAGAAGCTGCAGAATCTCGCAAAGGTTCAGATGCAGTCCTGGACACTGCTACATCTCTAGTTAAAGAAAACACGCACCTTCGCTCCAGGCTTGAGGTCTTGGAAAATCAGGCCCGGGAGGCCAATTTTAGAGTCGTGGGCATGCCAGAGCAAAGTGAAGGAGACCACTTAAGCATTTTTATGAGTGAGTGGATGGAGCAACAATTGGGACAGTCTTTCATCGACCATAAAATACATATACAAAAAGCTTACCGAGTGGCTTATAGAGGTCATTCAGAGAACCTTGAAGCACCTAGGGCAATCGTGCTAGTCCTCGATGATGTGGGATCTAGGGTTGCCACCTATCCAGTTTTTGACCGGATAATCCAGTTTTTAGGGTCCTTATCCGGCCATCCAGTTTTGGTTACATGCAGTCCGGTTTTTGGGCCATTTTGAGTGCTCATATACTCTTAAAACTGATGTATCAAATCATTCACTGTTTTGGCTGCATTACATGTCCAGGTTACAAAGAAGTTCTGCTGTCACAGTCATTCAGACCTGCCTTTGTTTGTAAAATCAGACTGTCTGAGAGGTGTAAAGTATGGCCATTAAGATCATTAGCAGTAAATTAATCTATTCTTTTCCACTCTGAATTTTAAGTATGGTCTTTTACTGCTATGTCAGGAAACAGTTTTTACACCTTTATGTGCTCTCGTGTGTTACTTTTTGTTTGTTCTATATTATGGTAAGTTTTAGACCCATTTTTGTTAAAATAATAATCTAACTTTTATTGCTTTTATCACTACATTTGCTCTAATTTTTTTGTATTACCTGAACATTCCATGATATTAGCTACACTTTGACAGGTCATTCAGATAAACAGCATGGAATGGTGTATCAGAAATTGTGGAATGTCTTAGAAATATGAAAAGAAACCACAGTAGCTGCTGAGGTAAAGGGGAACACAGTGCAGTATTAAGGGTACTACAAGCACTGATAATTAAGTTATCAAAAATTGGTCAAAGAATCAGAATACATGGCTGATATGGAAAGGAAAATGGGAGAGTGTTTAACAGAGGGATGAGCAATAAGCTGTGGCTGAACTTAGCACATCCAGCAGACCTGAGTTTGATTCCCACAACCTCCACTTAAATACTGTGTGACCCTGAGCAAGTCACTTAACCTTCCTGTGCTCCTGGGTCACTCCTGTAAAATGGGCTATGTGGCCTATGGGAAGTAACCTGGTTGCCAAAGAATAAAAATAAATAACTGAATAAATAAATCAAATAAATAAAGTATAAAAATAATTTCTTATCACTAGTAATGTCTATTCCAACATTACAAATGGCTTTGGAGGAGGAGTGATATACTTGTCAATCATAAAAAAGGGATGGAGCCAGAGGCGGAATTTGGGGTGTGGTTTCGGATCCAGTTTTTACCTTATCCAAAGGTGGTAACCCTAGTGGGATCCAGAGATTTTGTCCTGGCATTGGCTCATCAAAAATGAATGTTACTACATGATGGGATCCAGGTACGAATTTACCCGGACTTAAGCTATGCTACAAGACAAAAAAAAAAGCATTTTGATGGTGTCCGCGCAATTTTAAGGGAAGCTGGCATTCCACATAATATGTTATTCCCTGCACGTCTCTGGATCCTTCACAAGGACGCAGAGTCTTTATTTTCTCTAGCTCCAGTGAGGCCCTAAAGTGGGCTCAATGCCACGTATCTCTCCCTGCTCAGACGGAGTCCCCAGACCTGGTACACCGAGAGGAATCGGATGAAGATGAGACCTGAATTACTTGCGGCTGCTGCAACTGACTCCAGATTTGCTGTACCTTGGACAGTACCCATAATTTAAATCTGGGACTTTTAAATCATGATTAAATAAAAGTTTCCTCTTACTACATTGTTAATATAGAGCTGGGTAAGCTCTTATAAATGAGTGCTATTTCTTTTACTGATATTTTACAGTTAAAAATGGTACTTCAACCAGGGGCATTTCTAAATACCTTAAAACATATTTTAGTTAAGCTAAACTGCTGTGGGTTGAAGGTACAATTTATGTAAGATGCCCTTATTGAAAAATAGATTCTGGAAGGTTGTGGAATCTCTATATAACTACCTGTCACGGTTCATTTTGTTGAGCTTTAAGTCTAGTTTAATAGGATACCAGTAAGGTTCCCTAAAACAAGGTATAGCATGATATTTGTTTTTCCTTTACAGGAAACAGTTTACTGAACTTTATGGACTATACACATGACATGGACTAAATTGTCACGCAGCTCATGGGTCATTTAAGCAGCTTTAAAAGTATGCATTCTGTTAAGAGGTAAAAAGTGTTCATTGATCCCCTTAAAAGCTGCATCTAATTGAAGCAGTATGTTAAAATGTTTAACCTGCTTGTATTAAGAGGGGAGGCGTCCTCATGTCAAATATGGTTTATCTCCTCAGGTACTGCCTCTGGAGACTGTACTGTGTGTTTATTGTAATAATAATGAACAGAAAGTAAAAAAAAAAACTCCATCACAGAGACAACAAGCCTTTGTGTGAAGCAATTAAACAAATCAAAATGAAAGAAAAAAAACACTATGGTTCTCAAAAGAAGTGGTGGGGAAGGTTAGGAAGAAAAAGATAATATTCAGGAAGTATAAGGAAACACAGAGGCAGCAGGACAGAGACCTATACCAGTTAAAGCAGAAAGAAGCAGTGAAGACAGTCAGAATAGCAAAGGCCCAAACTGAGGAAAAGATAGCCAACTCAGTTAAGAAGGGGGATAAAACCTTTTATAGGTACATTAGGGAGCAAAGAAAGACTAAGGCAGGGATACTGAGGCTGAATAAAGAGGAAGGTAGTTGGGCAGAGAGCAACAGTGAAAAAGCAGGGATACTGAACAAATACTTCTGCTCAGTATTCACAAAGGAAGATCAGGGGGAGATACCTAATCCAGTCAATAGAAGCACTCTGGATAGGGGGGTTGATATTAGTCCTTTCACAGAAGAAAGGGTTCTGAAAGAACTCCTAAAACTGAAGGTGGATAAAGCAATGGGGCCTGATGGAATTCACCCCAGAATTCTAAAAGAACTAAGGGAAGAACTAGTAACACCACTGACTACTCTTTTTAATAAATCATGGGAGGATGATGTGGTACCTGAGGACTGGAGGAGGGCAGATGTGATTCCCCTTCACAAAAGTGGAAGCAAAACAGAGGCAGGAAACTACAGACCTGTCAGTTTGACCTCAGTGGTAGGGAAAATGATGGAATCACTTCTGAAGGAAAGAATTGTTGAGTACCTAGAGGCCAGTGGGGCAGAGGACCCAAGGCAGCATGGATTCACAGCAGGAAGGTCATGACAGACAAATCTAATTGATTTCTTTGACTGAGTGACCAAAGTAGTAGACCAGGGAGGGGCTATGGACATGGCCTACCTAGACTTTAGCAAGGCATTTGACACAGTCCCGCACAAAAGATTAATAAGCAAATTAGCCAGCCTGGGAGTGGGTCCCAGGGTGGTAGCCTGGGTAAAACACTGGCTGGACAACAGGAAACAGAGGGTAATAGTAAATGGAGTCCACAGTGAAGTAAGGGGTTACTAGTGGGGTACATGAGGGTTCAGTACTAGGGCGGTCCTTTTAATGTCTTTATAAGTGACATTGCAGAAGGACTGGAAGGAAAAGCATGTCTCTTTGCAGATCACACAAAGATCTGCAACAGGGGCTAATCATGAAGGTGGGGTGGAAAGGATGAAAAGGGACTTGGCAAGGTTGGAGGAATGGTCAAATGTATGGCAGCTTAGGTTCAATGCAAAGAAGTGCAAAGTAATGCACCTGGGAAACAAAAACCCAGGGCAAGAGTACACAATGGGGGGTGAGATACTGACAACAATGCAAATGGAAAGGGACCTGGGGGTAGTCATATCAAATGACCTAAAGGTGGGCCAGCAATGTGAGAAGGCAGTAAGGAGGGCTGGGGGGATACTGGGATACATAGGGAGAGGCATCACTAGTAGAAAACAGGAAGTTGTTGGCCCTCTGTACAGACAGTTGGTAAGACCACATCTGGAGTACTGTGTACAGTTCTGGAGACCCCATCTCCGCAAAGACATAAACAGGGTTGAGGCTGTCCAGAGGAGGGCAACCAAAATGGTGCAGGGTCTGTACCAGAAGACATATGAAGAAAGACTAAAGGAGCTTAATATGTATACCCTCGAGGAAAGGAGGGAGAGGGGGGACATGTTGGCAACTTTCCAGTACCTCAAGGGAATTAACAAAGTCCAGGAGGGTAGCATCTTTCAGAAAAAGAGATGTGCAAGAACAAGGGGGCACAATTTGAAGATAGAGGGGGGACGGCTCAAAGGTAATGTGAGGAAGTATTTCTTCCCAGAGAGGGTTGTAGATGCATGGAACAGCCTTCCTGAGGAGGTCGTAGAGTCAAAAACAGTGAGGGAATTCAAGAATGCATGGGACAGACATAAGGCAATTCTAGTGGGGGTTGTAGGAGGAAGTAGGCTGTTGGTTAAATAGGATCTGCAGCTTATCCGTTAGGTAGGGAAATAAGCAGACTAGGTGGGCTAAGCAGTCCTAATCTGCCATCAGATTCTATGTTTCTATGCTTCTAACATACAAAACATCCCAAAAGCAGAGTTCCTGAATGTACAGTATGCTCATGAATGAGTTCTAAAAGGAAACTTTTGAGGAAGAGGGAGGAGAGAGTCAAAGCGATGACCGCCACACCATCCGTTCCACCTTTCATTGAACGGATTCATAATTGCTTCATGCTCTATCATTAAATCTGCTTCATGCACAGATATGGAATAAAATCAGTCATGTGGCATGACACAGACTCCGATACCGCCATGTCACTGAGTAGTATAGCGGCATCTCCAATTCACCCAGCCTATGCTCCTTCAGATATCACTAATGCCCACATCCCTGAGAAGTTTGAGGCATTTTGATCAGGGGTCTCGACTTCAATGCAAACTTTAAGAATGGACGTCAATCACCTACAGGCAGAAATGGGGGAGCAGCAATCAGCCCTCACCACACTCTCGGACTACACAGATGCCATCAGCAATCTTATTCTACACATCCATCATAGGCAAGTGCAACTACAGCAGAAATGCTCAGATCTTGAAAGCTGGATTCACAGAAAAAATCTAAGGATGTACAGGGTGCCTGATGGTAAAGAGGCCCCCATATCACAGAATTTGTGGACAAGTTTATCCAGGAATCCTTGAAACTCCCCGAGACTGACCAGCTCCATGTGGAATGAATGCATAGAGCTCTGGGCCCCAAACCTGGACCCACAGAGAGATCCTGCTCTAGCATCCTGTGCTTTTTCAGTTATGCCAATAAGGAAAAAATATAATCAGCAGGCTGGCACAACAAAGAGATATTCTGGGGCACTCACTGCATATATTTTCATCAAGACTATGCCCTGGCTATTCAGGCACAGCATATGACCTACTTCTCCCTGCCTCAAGGCATTATGGCAGGTGGGGCTGTGGTTTCAAAACCCATTTCTGGCAAAGCTCAGAGTACACTAGCCAGAGGGACAGGTGGTGTACCACACAGCTAAAAAGGCTATAAAGGACATAAAATATAGAATCATGGAGATCCCACTACCTCCATGGGCCCAGACTGTAGCAAGGACAACACAGACACAGCCAGTGGCCTCACACCCATGGCCAAACACACAAGGCAATGGGGATGCATCTACCCAAATAGATGAAGCAAACCCGCAGGCTCCTACTACACTACAGGACATTAAAGAACTTTTGCAGCACTTCCAAAGTGTCCCATTAAATTGGGGGGGGGGGACTATGTTCAGCTTAGTGACTGTACAGTGATCAACAATTAGTCCATATGATGCAAGCTCTTCAGTTTGATGGCATTTCCTAATTGGGATCTTACAGTTAACTGTGTGAAGCTTCAGGGGGTTTGGGGGGCTCCTTGCTCTCTGCTCCTCTGTGGGGCTCCCATATGTCAGCAGGCAGCCTGCTAGAATGGATGTTTAGGCAAGGACCCTGGTATGGCAGCATATGCACCATATGAGTTGTCAAGGTTTCAGGTTCCATATATTTCCTTTTGAGTTATGCCACTCATACTAGGCACTGGGGGGACACTTGGTGCCCCAGCCCCTATGGTCCCTTTGTGAGGACTCTAGTTGATAGCCCACTAATACTGGCCACCTTATGTTTGACCTGTCTTGATGGAGAGACTCTGACCAACAGCAGGATCCACAGGCCCCTGCAGCATGGCCCTCTCTTTTGTTGGGGGGGGGGCGGCAGACACCTAGCCATCCAAACCAATGTGGCTAAGTTGTACTGAAAGTCTTATAGGGTCCTAGGAAGACATATGTCTGGTGTGGAGGAGGCAGACCCTTAGTGTACTACTTTATGTGATTCCTAAGACCTTCAAAGTAAGCTGTGGGGCCTCTTGACTAGAGACAGTAACCTAGTGCTATCTTGCTGCCATGATCTGGTCTCTCTCTCTCATGGGGGTGGCCCCCTCCTGCTCCACCATCTCCTCAGGTATCCCTGGGGCAATAGCACAGATAGCTGTCCACTGTGCAGAGAAGTGGACTGCTTTACCATCTCTTTACACATTGCTAACACCCTGATTTGCCCAATGCTTTCCCTCTGCCCTAGGTCTAAGTGCCCCCTATGTCCTATATCTTACGTTTCTCCATCCTTCTCTCCAATACCACATGAGAGATATTATCCCTGGGTACTGTGTCATATTGTGCGAACCTCACAGAGTGGAAGTCAGAGCTATGCGTTGCCTATCATTTCTTATGTAACCTGGGCGCCATGTGCCAACGGGTTACTACCCCTGCTTAGCGGGCCCAAACAAGGTTGAGGCCTGGGCTCTAGTTCTGGTGAAAAAGGGGGTTCATCCCCAAAGATATAAAATAAATAGTGCAGTGCCTCCACCCAAAGTAAAATTATAGTGGGCCAGATGTCTAGCAATACAACCCCCTGGGATGCTGCACCTACCCACCTCTCCTTACAGTCACTCCACACATAGATTACCATAAACCAAAACCATGTTTCAATATACTTGCAATTATTGACTTAAGCTAATAATATGCTCACTAATAATATGCTCATTAGACAGTTGTAAAATGGTTAACTAACAATTTATTTACACATGGGAGGTTTATGAAAAGGGAAAATGGATGCAGAGGTTAAATGACATCTTGGACTTTCGCATTCAGTAAACATCAATAGTCACTTTGCTGTTAAACCAGACCATTCACAGTGCCCACTTCCCACCAGCATTAAGATGGATACAGATCAAAACTTTCTTTCTAACTAGCTGCCTAGGCCCACTGACCACACTCTAGCTGGTACCAGTTCCCCAGGCAATTGGATAGGAGCCCCGACACTCGATCCCTGGCTACCCAGCCATTGAAGCGTTGCAGGCCTGATGTGTTGCAGCTGTTTGGCTGGCATTGGTGCACTTATTTTAAACAATTCAAATTAAAGGCATATCCTCTTCTGATGGCAAACAACTATTTAGCAAACTTTTAGTGGCAACTCTTTGCAATTCCACCAGATTCAGGGCAAGCCCTGAATTACTTATGGTTTGCAGAACAGTCTCTTGACTTGAAGAGCTGATGGATCTCTGACTGTAAATCTGGGGTATCTGGATCAGATGAACTTTGGTCACTCAGATTACTGAGATGAGCAGCAGGCATCTTGCAGCTTGGACCTCCTCTTTGCATTCTTGCAGCTTGGGCCGCCTAGCAGCAGGCTCTTGCAGCTTTGACAGGCTGGATGCCTTTCAGTTTTTCTGGCAGCATGTCATCATCTTCCTTCATCATTACAAAACTGGAACAGGCTAACACTGGAGACCAGGGCCACATGCCTCAATACTCCCACTTCCAGGTACATGCCCTCAGGGGGAGATGCAGAGGTAATACCTAGCAGTGGCACCACCTAACTGATTCCCCAGACTGACCTAGGATGGCAGTCACTCTCTTTCGGGTACTTCAAGTCACTGTGGTTGTAGATAGCTTCAGCCACACTGCCAGCATAACAGCAGTGGCTCTTACTAGATTGGAACACAGTCTTTGGGCTTCCAACGGAAGGCTGGCTGGAAACAGTCTCTCAGCTTCAGACATTTCAGGGTCAGACATGATGCAGAAAACTGAGGCACATCTTCTCAACTCCAAGACTCAGGCTTGTACAGAAGAGCGAATCTCCTCACTTTGCAGGTTCAAATGTAAACTGAAGAGTAAATCTTCTCACCCACAGATGCAGACTTGAATAGAAGAGTGAGTCTTCTCGCTTCACAGGAATACACCAGGCAGCTTCTCTTGGCTATAACATGGCTCCTCGAGCCCCCAAGCAGGACATCAGAAAGGCTTCCCTTGGCTCTCTGGCTGTACTAGCCTCCAAGTAGGCCTAAATACTTTATTTTTTTATTTATTTATTGAGATCTAGGATGTACACCTTTGAGCTAAAGCTCATTTACAAAGGTTCTGCGTCAATGACAGGACAAGACAAATATAAACTAATGCAATTCATAAGGTTAACAAGCTGATATTTCATAACATAAACATAAACATTACATTTCAATAAGTTACAATATGCAAAATGAGGACAGTGAATAAAGAAAGAGTAGAGTAGGGAATTGGGGGGATCAAAGCAGGGAGAACAGAGTAAAAAGCATGGGGGGAAGGTAAGAAGAAAAGAGGGGGAGACGGAGGAAGCAGCTGAAGGCAGCCTTGTCATGGTGCAGGTGCAGGTGCAGATAGTGCAGGGGTCAGGGAAGGGGGGAAGTCACACATTAGGGGCAGTCAGACATTACAGGCATCCCGGGCTGTTTCGGTTCCCATGAGAACTCCCAGCCAACGACCTTAACACTGGTCAGCAAACAACACTTTAATTCTGTCAAAATCTCCTTCCAGTCTTTGGAAGGCAGCACAGAGCAATGTAGAGCACCTCCTGGACTACTGGCTACACAAACCTTCAGGAAGATCTCTTTCCCTCGAAGATCACAGTAGGCTTCCCCTCTCTTGGGAACCTCTCAGACAGCTTTCTTGTATCCGAACAGCAAATTATCACTACAACTCTAGAACAACTCCTTCCAAGTGTTAGAATGCAGTGCAGGGCCTCTAGGCTGGTGGCTGTGCAAACCCACAGTCATGCCTTCTTCACTCTCTGCAGCAACATCACAGAGCAAGGGCCACAGCCCCCCTCCCTCAGGAGGTGCACCAGCCAAACTGAACTCCACTGTCTCTGTCCTCCGTATTTCAGGAGCTCAGGGACATGCCTGATTGACTGATGTAGGATGTCCATCAGAAAATGAATATTTATCAGGCTCCTTCAACACCCCATGGGTTGTCCATCTGGGCACCAAGAATTGTCCTTGCATCCTATGCCAGGAGTCATAACTGCAGTCCTGTAGGGCTCCTGGCTCTCTCTCTCTCTCTCTCTCTCTCTTTGGCTGGCTGCAGGGTCAAAGGTGGCTAATATGGGTGCTGTACATACTGTTCATACATTGTCCCAACTTTAGAGTTCAGTGGCAGCCAGCACAAACAGTTTTATTTATCAACTGCACCAGTGTCCAATAGCTGCCCCTCTGCCTTGTCATTCTGTGGCAGAGTGGGGCTCGCAAAGGGCCTCCCCTGCTTGTCAGTGGTGCTGTAGCCCTATCTCCCTCTCCCCCAGGCAGCAGGCAGTCTCAATCATTGGTGGTGCAGGCGCTACAGTTCCCAGCAGCCTTGGCAGCTGCTTACTTTACATGCACTTATAGAGCTTTTTAAAAGTTGCTTTCTGAGGTCCCTCTGGTCCCTCTCTCGTGTCCCTGGACCCCAGTTAGCTGATCCAGAGGTCAAGGAGCACCGGGGGAACCTTAGTTTCACCACCAGAGCAGCTTAAAAACAAAACTGCGCTGCTGTATATGCACAGACTAGCAGCTCGCACATTCTTGGTGTGGTTGCACAGTGGCCAGGCGTCTTTGCTCCTCTGGCCCCTTTCTACAGGAGAAACATTGCTGGGGCTGGACAGAGACCTCAATGGCATCATAACAGACCAGAACTTTTGTGGTGATCAAGGAGAGAGTTGGCCAAGGTAAGCCTCACCTGTGGGGGGGGGGGTTACACTTACTAGTTCTTTCAGACATCCTACTGTTCCAAGAATGGCATCTGACTGTTTAACAGTCAGGCACCTTCCTCTGTGTAACAGCTATACTGTTATAAGGGTCAACAGCACTACTGCAAATTTCCCTTCCAGGGAGTTATGATCTACTCCTCTGGAAACCATGACCCCTGGGAGCCCTGTTATCACCCTTGTTATTCTGCACCTGCTTCTTTTATTGCCCTGTTGGCACATGTGTTTGACAAATGTATTTCTTATTCAACAGCTTTGGCACGTTGGCTCTCTCACCTTTCTTTTCTAGCTGCCCTATTACATACCCTTTCTCTCTTCAAGATGACCCTATCACTTCCTGCAGGTTATCTCATAGTGCTGTGGAAATTTACTTAGGGTGCCTGCCATGGCTTCTCTGTTTCCGTCATGGAGGGAGTCCTACCTCACTAGAACTACCCTGCAGCTGAACAACTGACAATGGCTAATCCTTTGAATGCAGTCTCTTTTAATGTAAATGGGATCCACAGCCCAGTAAAGTGCTATTCAATTTTGTAACAGTTGAAGAGAGATGGCCCCAAGATAGTGTTTCTCCAGGAGACACATCCCTCAGAAGAGGACCATGTTAAATTCACTACATTGCATGTTTCTACAGTAGTGGCCTCCTCTCACAAATGGGGTTGGTGTAGGGGGATGATGATCTTAATTCCTAGAGGGTTCCCTTTTCAGCGCCAAGACCAAGTAATGGATACAGAAGGATGTTATGTCATAGCCACAGGCTCACTCTATGATGCAGTCATCACCCTTGCCAGTCATTAGTTTTCTCTAAGCTCAGAGAAAAATGTGACTCCATGATTCTTTAATAAACTGCTCCCTCTACCCTGCAGGGACAGCTTACCATGGGAGGTGACCTTAATACCACATTAACCCCAGCCTTAGCTGCCACTAGGCCCTGTGACCATCGTATCACTCCCATGCAGAAATACCTCTGGAACACCCTGGCCCTTTTTTGTCTGGTAGATGTGTGGAAACATTAATTTCCTACAGGGCTGGAGTACACCCACTATGCCCCCAGAACACATATATTGGCCAGGCTATATTATATTTTTACTGTGGCTGAACATCTGGACTCCCTGCAAGACATTTACCATGGTACTATCATGCTGTCTGACCGTGCCCCAGTTTATGCTAAATTCTGCCTAGGTAAACCAAAGCATAATACACACTGGTGGTTTAACCTGGTACTGCTTCAGGACCCAGAGTTCCTTCAGTCTCTAGAGAAGGTGATACCATGTATCATTCAAGAACATTTAGGCCCTTATACCACCGCCCCTATCCTCTGGGACACCATTAGGGCAATGCTCAGAGGTGAACTCATTCATCCAAAAAAAGGAGACAGCGGGATGCTTGACTCCTTCAATTGAAGCAGACACTACTAACATGGCAGTAATATCTAAAGCATGGTGATAGATCCATGGCATCTCAAATTGCCAAGGTGAAACAGGAGCTTCTGAAAATTATGGACGCCAAGGTGGAACAGGCGCTTTTCTATATCTCAAACACCCTTATTATGGGGGGCATGAGGAGCCCAGAACTTGACTCACAGACTTTGGGCTTGAAGAGCTCAGGCATGTATTCTACAAATCTTTGACCCAGCTATTACCACCTTTACCAGTCAACCAAATGCCATCAGGTAGGTGATCTCCTGCTATTACCAGGCTCTCCATGCAGCAGAGGGTGAAGCCTTGATGGCACAGGTGCAAACTTACCTGGGTTCTCCACCCCTCCCTAGTTTAAACACGGAGACTGCCAAGGGGCTCTTGACATCCATATTTGCCGAGAAAGTCTACTGAGTCATGCAAGACTCCAAAACTCAGAAGTCCTCAGGCTTAGATGGGTACCCGGCCAAATTTTACAAACAATTCTAAGACCATCTCCTTCCTGTGATACTATCTGCTTTCCAGGTAATTCAAGAAGATGATATCCCCTCCATGGTAGTACGCTTGATTTCAGGAATACCAAAACCAGATAAGGATCCCCACTACACAGCCTCTTGTAGGCCAATATCCATTTTGAATTATGGTCTTCATGTCTGTCTGGGCCAACAGATGGGAGAATCTTCTGCCGACTTTGATTGATAAAGACCAAGTTGAGTTTGTTCACCATACACTGGCACACAACAATGTCAGGTCTACCCTGCTCCTGCTGGACTATGCCACATTTTGGAAAAAAACAGTGGCACTCATTAGTTTAGACATGTAGTAGGCATTCAGTAGGGTGGCCTGGCCTTTTCCATTGGATACCCTGTCGAATGCTGGTACTGCAGGGGAAGTCATGACAATGTTACAGCGTGTGGTAGTGTGGGTTCCAATAACAGATCTTACAACCAGTTTAAGATGCATAAAAAAACGCATACTTCTGCGTTTATCATTTTATTGTCTCAATAAATCAAAAAAAAATAATAAAATAAAAAAATACTTGTATACAGAAAGGAAAATAAATGGTGTTAGTCCTTTACACCTTCAGAACACAGGATATTTTTCTTCTTCCTCAGATAACATAAAATAATTCCTGCAGTTTCTCCTTTCCATAGAACAGTGTGAAAACTGGCACATTCTCAATATAACCTTCCTTCACTGTGATCAGAAAGCTACTGATTACTATCCTCCTCAGCCCCGTAGAGGAACACTTTTTAAGTCAATCAGGGGTGACCTCATAAGTCATGTGACACCCTTATTAAGACAAAAAGATCTACTGGAGCCTATGGATACACCATACCTATGTTTTAAAACATCAAACAATGTGTTCAAGTCCTTATCATTTAAACAGATGTTCATCTAATGCAGAAGACAGAAGGGAGCTAAATGCTTAATTATAGGGCTAATGATGACAGAGCATTAGCTTAGCTCCTCCCCCTTGTGACATCACACTGTTCAAGGACCATAAAACCTGGCAGTTCAGGGGCTGCCAGCCCTATAGGAGGACCTATCTCAGCTACTGAGGACCTATCTCAGCAAACAGGGTAACCATACTTGATATTTCTTTATTGAATCATGATACCTTTTATACCTTTTTTATTTACTAGGAGAGGAAAAAGGTATTTATCTTGGAAACCCAAACAGCCAAAGGCACGCTCCTTTATCTGTTTGTTTTTGCAAGGGTATGACTTTCTATTCCAGAACCATTAAGAAGGCAGAATCTACATTTTTATTTGCAAAGGACTTCGGATACACATGGCTGCTTAACTAAACAGAAACCTTGTCTCCTTTCTTCATTTGAAAACAGAAACCTAATGATAACTCTTTAATGGAGCTTTTACTCATTACAGATAGTTGAAATCTTCCAGCCGTCAGCTCCACATTTTATTCTGAACTTCGCTGTGCAGTTCCTCAGTTTTGCACCTTTTGCACTGTGATTTGCACTTTTCCCAGCCATATATGGCAAGCACTCGGCAGAGGGACATTTTCTAAGTCCCTTACACTCACCAGTGTGCTTAATTTTGCCTATCTCTAGCTTTTTTTTCGGGCATTTACCCCCCGCCCCCAAGCACTGAAGCTGCGCTTTAATTTCATGAGCCTGACCGGCTCCTGTAACTTGACAGGGCTCTCTCTACAATTACAGCCAGCCCAGATGCTCTAAAACCACAACCAGCAGTTTACTTCTTTTATTTCACAATTTTATTTTCGGGCTGCAGTTCCCTGCATGATCGTGCTCACACTGAGCTGTGCAGATCGTAATATGCACAATCAGCTGTGCTACTCAGCGCCTCGGTAGTTACAACTTACTGGGGCTTTTTTGAACAGCAGCCTTAGACTCTTAGCACACAGATACCTTTTTTTAATTACTACTAAGGAACTTGTGTAATGGGGAACATGTTTTAAGGATGTCTTTTAAGACAAAGGGGGGGGGGTTCTGGCTGCATTACAGACAAGGGATAGATAAGAATGAAGAATATCAGGTTGGCCACCCTGATATGAATAAAAGGATAGTCAGAAAAAGGCAAGAAGATAGGAGAGAGTGAAAAGGAAGTTAAAATTTTAAGCTATGCCTGATGTTTGTTCATTAACATCCTAGCACACAGAGGCTATATGCATTGTCTCAGGCTTTACTAAGGGTGCATGGTTCACTGACCCCACTTTCCTTTCTCACTTGGACAGGGTAGGAGGCAGGCATGCCCTCTGTCGCCCCTCCTCTTTGCTCTGTACCAAGAGCCACTGGCAGCAGCAATCCATCCTGATCCCAGAATAGCAGGGATCCTGACAACCTTCTGCTTACTCTGACATCCCCTGAAGCGTCTATTCTGGCTATCTGGGAGTCCTCTGTTCCTTACGCATGCTGGCAAGGTATAATCTGAAGTTGCAGAAGACAGGGGTTTTGTTATACCACTACTCCCCCTCTCCTACCCTGAAAAAGATATTTCCTATCAAGTGGGGCAATGGAGCATTCTGTAACCTGGGGATTAGGCTCACTAAACATCTTATGCATTTAGGACTTCAATTTTGAACCACTGACTCGGCAGATAACAGATGATCATTTAAATCAGAGACAGCTGTACTTAGGATTTTTTAACAGATTAGATGTCATACACCAAAATATTCTCCTACGGATTTTACAGTATATTATTTGTAATCTCTTTCATTTATGACTCACCAAATTTACTTTAATTCCTGTACTAAGGTAGTCTCTATATTTGTATGGCAGTGCCGCCCCCCCCTACCATATTGACTTCTCCAGCTTACATTTGCCCATGGACCATGGTGGGGTTAATCTCCCCAATCTCAGAGGGTATGCACAGGCAGCCAACCTGAGGACAATATGTATATGGTCATCCAGAGCCCTCCAACCATATTGGTTTTATATATATATATTTGTTTCACCTTAAAGGATATTTTCAACTTAGTCTGTTTTTTGTTTGGTAACCCAATAGGATGATTCCCACTCATAAAGTTTACACAGTACACAACAGAAACTTTCCAGTAATGGATAGCTGTCTGAAAAACTTTCCTGACAGCATCCCAGCCATTCCAGCTCAGGGCTATTTCCTATGATACAGCATACCCCCCAATAGACTGGCTATAACAATGAAGGTTTGGAGCAGATTGGGTCTCCAATTTTTATTCCAAATGCTGGACTCCTGGGGAATCCTCCTGTTCGTCCCTTTGCAATCCACATTTATCTCCCTCCTGTGGACAATTTTAGGTACCTGCAGGTATGGTCCTACCTAATGAAACAGGGGCAGAAGTTCTCAACACTGCCTGACAAGCTACTGATGCTCCCATAGATACTCATGTCATACCTTAAAGATGAGACCTGGACACACCTCATCGGACACTTGCGTAAAGCCCTCTTGGAATCCTCTCCCAACACAATAGATTCCTTTCTAAATAATTGGAACAGATACTTGGCTCTCACCCTCTCCTTGGTTCCATGACATAAATTTACGCGGCCAGCATATAGACTGAACTCAACCACACAATGGTATGAATTTTCATGGAAATGCAGATATTGTTTCTTTCACTGGAGAACTGGAGGAGATTTTCAACTGCCCAAGAGAGGTGATCCCTGTCCCTAATTCTGATGGCAATCCCCCAGAAGTGAGCTCCTTGGGGGTTCTTACACTCACATTGTTGTTGATTTTGATTCTGGTAGCTAAAAAAGTGATTACCTGGCTGTGGCACTCCAGCCATGCCTCCACAATAGAGGGGAGGAGGAAAATACTTAAACAAAAACTCTTCGAAACTAGACTGCAGAGGTGGGTACTATACCAACTGGATAACCATCCAGACTTCAGCCTGTGAGGCAGTTCCTCCCCCCTTTCCTTCTTCATTCTCTGTCTTTATATCTTTAATTAATGTTATCTTTCTCTCCCTCTACCTTTACAGTCACTTATCATCCTTATAGATATGGAACTATACATGCTCCAGTCAACATTACTCAGCCTTGTAGCCATAGCGGACCATCAGTTAACATCTTACATGCAAGCCCATAGAATCAAGATGGACAGGTATGGATTCCACTACTGCCAATGGCTGAGAAGCATTTTCTTAAAATGCCCAGCATAAGGGTTTGACTGAGCAGACCATTGCACTGCAGGACCGATGAACTTTAACAAAAGAAGTGGACACAAGGCAATTTAATTATGTCATAATGCCTGTGTTACTTTAGCAATGGATTACATTAATGCAAAGTCAGATGTACAGATGTTATCAACTGTTTTCACTCTATCTGTCACTCTTCACCCTTTAACTCTTGTATTCTTATTTTATTTTATTTTATTTATGTGTTTGTTTGTTTGTTAACTGAGTGGGTACACTGGTTCAAGGAACATTTTCAGGCACAACCCAGTCCATGAGGATGACACAGTAACATGGTACAAAGGGAACAGGTACAATAAGTAAATTGATTGCAGGTAGTTACAGAAACAGGTGGCACAATTAGGTGATACTGTTCAGTTTTGTGCAAAATTGAGCAGATAGTGAATACGGTGCAAACACGTGAATAGAGTACAATAAGTGAGGTGCACAGGTGACACATTTAAGTAAAGCAATACAGCCTTGTGGAAACTGATCATACTGTGAATACAATGTAAGCATGTGAATACAATACAGCAAGTAAAGTGCCAGCAGTACGTTGGCAGTGCAGGGCCCACATAACACAATCCAGTACCAGCAACATATGGATACAAGTCAGAAAAGTAATAAAAATTAAATTACAAAAAAGCACAAAAAAGTAAAATTCTGTAGAACAGTTGTGGTAGGTATAAATCATCTCTTTGAAACCCATTTCTTTGGTGCACTGAGAAATGTCAAGTAGGTACTTACTATTATGGTCCAATGGTAGAAAGAGCATGATCAGAAATAGTGATGGGGAAAAACTAAGCTGTGGGGAGAAAATCATCCAGAGGGCCATTTCTAGGTCCTAGGAAGATTCACATATTTTTAGGCCTTTATACCCTCAGTTTTGTACTGAAAATGCAATGCCTGGGGAGTGAAGATGATATGTATTTTCTGTTGTTTTGACAGTTTCATTCAACCTTGTTAACCTTCTACTACAATGATGTCATCTTTTAGAACTGATGTCAGTGGGCAATGGTTCAAAAAAATAATTAGATGTGCAGTGTCCCCATTGCCCTCAAATGATGATATCTGGTAACTTTATCCCCCTGGCACAGACCTGACCCAAGCTGTCACAGAGATGAATGCAATCATGCTTGTGGCTTGAAAAAGCAGAGCAGAAAAAAGCCCTCGTGAGTCATCATATTGTTATCCACCTTCCAATTAACCAGGTATATGGCATGTTATGCTTACATGATTATTTAAAACTTCAGTTATTGTAAGAAGTCATGATTCTAGAACTCTGGTTGTTATACAGTAAGATACAAGTTACGGTTTAAATGCAGTCTGTCTTTGAGGCCCTCCTATGATTCACTCAACTGGCAGGGGATTGCAGAACCCATTTATCTATAGGTCAGTGGTTCAACTGTTGCCCAAGTGGTGGCTCCATACCAGGGCACATGTCCTGGTAAAAAAGTTGTCTGCCTGTTGATGGCTTATGTGGTGCAAGAGTTACCCCCTAGCAATAATCTGTGCACTTCATATAGGGGTACTGACTACCAGCTGTTGTACCCCTAGTCCTGTGCCTTGGTAACCATTAAAGGTTGCAGCCGACCTGGTTGATGGTGCCCAAAAACATAAGCATCTGATGGCTGTTTGGCTACCTGCCATACAACGTATTATGATGGTCACAGTTCTTTTCCAAATGGAATGCTGTCCACACATATCTGTTGTCACACTTTGCAGTTCCTGGATTATTGGTGGGCGTTTCATATGGCTGACCAAGAACTGAATGGGCATGGAGTCTAAATACCCTCTTACCTACTAGATGTGATCCCTCCCTCAAAGGATATGATATTAATGAGTGGCAGCTTGCACTATAGATACCTATATTGTACCTGTGTTGTGGACAAATAGAGGACTTTGGCCTACAGTACTGTCCACTGGCACACAACTACATTTCAGTAAAATAAAATTGGAAAATTGTAATCTGTCTTTTGATGTAACAAAAACACTAAACTGCTTGTACACCAGGATCAGACACTGTGCAATTTCTCAGTTCACTATGTGGCAAATTAGAGTAATTACCATTGGATTACACTGAGTTCTTGCATTATCCTGCAAGATATTACAGGAACAAAACTCTGATACTGTGCTTGATCCTGATTTATGTCACTGTATCTAGGAATGCTAGATCATGGACTGTTGCTGTCCTTGAGAAGGAACTTGTTCTGTGCATTGTTTCTACCTGAAAACATGGACAGCCGACATTTATGATCGTCACAGAAAACAGCTGTCCTGGAGTGCAGTCTACAACTGACCCAGCACTTCAGACTACTTCTTGCATTTGGTATATATTCAGACTGCACCAGGCAATGGCGCAAGTGGGGACGCAGTGCAGCTGAGATGTGCCAGGGCCAAGACAGGGTGATAGTCAATGGTCATGTGCCATGGCGCATCACTGTTGAACATGGCACAGGATGCAGATGGCGCAGTGACAATGCACTGATGCGGTCCTCAAACAGAGTGGACTGGGAATGCACCAGCACAACTGTGGTTGCACTGCGCACAGCACCCATGATATTCAGAAGTGGCCATGCAAATGGGGCCATGATATATGCATGGCACAAATGGGGCCATTTGCATGCCATTATGGCCCCATTTGCATGTGTTGCACAGGGCATCCCGGCGCAATGCACCTGGCACCCTGTATGCCTGATCATGGTCATTTGAGTGCAAAGACCCCTCTGGTAGTCTAGTGTACCCCCACCCTCCCGAATGACCAATTGTGGGCTTTAGTAACAGTAAAGGATACCCTGGTAGTCTAGTGGATCCCCCCTCCCTCCTGAATGCCCGATCGTGGGCTTTAGTAATAGTAAAGGATACCCTAGTGGTCTAGTGGTTTCCCCCTCCCTCCCATATGCCCGATCGGGGCTGTCATAGAAATGACTAATAACCTGGTGATCCAGTGGTACCCCTCCCCACCCACCCACAAAGGTCAGGCATGAGAGTGGGAGGAGGGATCCACTAGACCACCGGGGTATCCTTTACTATTTCTAAACCTCACAATCGGGCATACAGGAGGGAGGGGGTACACTAGATTACCAGGTGGGTCTTTGCACTCAGGCCAGCCATGATCGGGCATACAGGTAGGAGGGGGGATCCACTAGGCACTACCAGGGATAATGGTGCCCATGGACGGTGTTCTCTAGGCATGTGGCCACCCACAGCTGGCGGATGGTGTGTTGCACCTTGCAATACAGCCACCCGCCTGTGGGTGGCCAGCATTTGTTCCAGGGTTTTCCTGGCTCAACTCTGCACCCAGGTATGTGGCGCATCTTTGGATTGTGCCAGCATATGCGCTGCACGTCCCAGGCTGAATATCAGGATGTGCCACATATGCATGGGCACACCCCTTCAGATGCACTGCATACATTACCAATGCACCCTGCCGCATCGGGATTTGCACTGCGCAAGGTATCCCTCTGAATATCGCACCGGGGTGCATTGTGGGGTTGCATCTGGTGCAACACCTTTGAATATCCTGGCCATACTCTATATTATAGGGCACAGTAGTGCCCTATAGTTAGGGTTGCATGGCCACTTCTATGTTAAACCCAAACTTTTGCAATTTAATAACTTTACAGCCATTTGTCAATTTCCCTTAAATCTTGCAAGTGCCATCTGGTGCCATAGATCTCTGGATCTGGCAAGTGTCATTCTGGTTGGTTGTGTGGTTGCGGAGCTACAGAGTGTCAAAAATTTGAAATTTACAACTTTTGTGCAAATTCTTTGCTTGCTCCAACCTCCCAAATGCTTTGGGTGTCTGGTCTGAAATTGTTAGGGTACATGAGGTCTGAGTCACTGATGTGCCTGTTGAAGGTTTGGTGAAAAAATATTAATCCATTCAAATGTAATTGCAGTTTAAAATTTCCCATTATAGCCTATGGGAAAAATTAAATGTTCCATGTGAAAGCACTTTTTGCTTTCGCAAAGTCCGTTTTATTGTCATAAATGGGTTTTGGACTTTCTCAAATCCACCATCTTGTTTTCAACTAACAACATGGAAAACAATGCTGTGATTCAAAAAATATTGCCCCTTGGTAAACACCAACAGTTGCGTTTACCTAACCGGGGCATGAGGAACACGATCCTGATATTAGTTTTTAAATATAATACTCGTAAATATGTTTTTTAAATGTTTCCATTGGAAGTGTCACAAATTTTATGAAGTACGCTTATAAAATCCTTCAAGAATTTTATGAAACTTTCACAAATTTGTGAAAGTCCCAGAAAAAAGCAGTCTCTTTGCCACTTCATAACAAATAAATGGTTAGGACTTTTGGGCTGAAATTTGCAGGGTAGGAAGGACTTGCAACACAGATGTGCCTTTTGCTGGTTTGGTGAAAAATTTACATTGGTTTCATGGTTATAACATTCTGAAGTTTAGAAATTTCACATAAGATAACACTGTGGTGACCGTGGTACCTTTCAGCACCTATATCTTGAAAACGGTTCAAGATATGGATTTTTCACTAAGCACTAGGCATGCATGCAGGTTGCTAGGCCATGATTACAACTGCGGTGGAATGTTTTCCAGTGTTCCACTTGTTACTGAAATATTGCCCCATTTGCAGCACAAGAGTTACTTGGAATGTCTCTAGCCCTGTGCTATGTCTCTATACTTATGGGTAGAAGGTAGCGCAGGGCCCAGAGAGCCCTGCGCTCCCACATATGGATACCATTATGCAATACTGGGAGCGCAGGGCCCTCCATCATGCCCTGCGCTCCCACAGGAAGATGACAGTTCATTACAATGTCTCTACACTTATGTATACATGGGAGCACAGGGTCCTCTGGGTCCTGTGCTCCCATATTTTTATTTATTCAATGTTGTTAACCAGGTAGGCCCACTGAGACCCGGAGATCCTTTTTTCAGGGGTGACCCGGGGTTAGTTATATATAATCATTTAACAGTGTGTACAACAAGCAGAAATCTTACAAAGATGCATTCATAGGTAGTCAAATTAAACAAGACACAGTGCATATGGTAAGACATTAGTTAAAGGGTAGCTGTGTACAGGACAGATAATACATAACATTGACAGGTACATATTTGGAAGCACTAGAAGTGGTGTAGAGCTCCACTTAGGTGATCAGAGTAGTTTGATTAAGCTATCATCATTACATAATCCTTGATCAGCCTATCCTCTTGTCAGGTGCAGGTACACTTACAACTATTTAGCAGGTGTTCACGGAGCCCTGTGCAGAAGGAGCCCAAGATGCTGGCTGATTGCAGGGAAGCAGGGAGCTTTTTCCAGAAAAGGGGTACAGTGTGGGTGAAGGATCTGCTACCAGCAGTTGTCCTTGTCCTGGGTACATCTAGAAACAATTGCAATATGCATGCAGGATCACTGGGCCCTGCACTTCCACAACCACATATGAGTAACATTACACTTTCTCAAAAAGAAGGGAAATTCAGTGCAAAAAAACTCTGTTAACGCATCAGTTAGGGTTTCTATTACAGCGACAAAAGTTTAGAAATTTGTTGTTAGGGTTACCAACCCCACCACACCCCTAACCCAATCCCACTCTTCACACCAACTACAGGCATCAGGGATCTGCCTTGGGGTCACTGGGCCTAACTCTCACCCCATTCTCCTATACTATACCATCTCAGCTTCCTTACAAATGGAATGGGGGTAAGAGTTAGGTCTGATGATCCCAAGGCACACCCTGACTCCTGTTGTTGGTGTGGAGAGTGGGGGTGGAGCGGGGTGGTAGGGTTGGTAACCCTAACACCAAATTTTCAAATTTTTGTCACTGTAATAGAAACACTAACTGATGCATTAGCAAAGTTTTTTTGCAATGAATGTATATATATGTAGCATAAGGCACTACCCTAGAAAGATTATACCTCTCATGGAATATTAGATCATGAACTACTCTGATGGCCACTAACTGTGAGGAAGTGATGATGGAATAGCCCACGATTTCCCATCAAAACAGATGGATAACACAAATGGCACAGCGCAGAGGATAACATTAAACAGCTGGAATATATTTTCTTTCTTTTTTAATACTGACTTATAATAACAGAAATGACCTGCAGTAAATGGCAGATTAGCCTCCACTTGGGTTCAGTGTCCTTGGGTTTGCCTTCCATACTCGACACTTTCAAATAGTTTTAACTGCCTTGAAATACCACCTTCTAGCCAGCCCGTCAGTGCAGCAGTAGCACTACCACTCTATGATGCCAGTGACCTGGGTTCAAGAACAAGCTCAGGTTGCTGGGGTCGGCCGGGGGGAGGAGGATTGAGCATCACACAGGATGCTCTCCTCCACTGGGGAGGAAGGGTTCTCTTCTGGCATTGCAGCTGGAGATGGATGTGGGGGGAGGACATCGTGGATGCCGGCATGGAGATGAACGCATGGTGTGCACATGCACACATTGACATCACTGCATACAATGTCCTCAGAGACAGCAGCACAGCAAAAATACCATGACCTCAGCACCTCCGTGACAAAGACAACTCCGGTATACCCAGGTCCCCCACCTCACCAGCACATGCCCCGCCTGATGCAACAAGATGTCCAGGGGAACCCCCCCATGCTGACCCCACCTGGGGGCTAAGCCAAGGTTCCATGGAGGTAGGTGGCCATGGCTAGGAGGTCAGAGGGATTGGAAGGTACCCTGCATTCCCAAGAAGTGGAGGGATGGTGAGTAGAGGTTAAAAACAATATGAAAACAAAAACACCTTCCCAGCCCTCTCCCTGGTAAGTATTGTTACTTCAGTGTACCATATCCCCAAGCAGTTCACATGCCAGGTCCAAACAAAAATTAAGCTTGTCCTGTGGCACTGTCAGTAGCATGTTGTGCTATCATGTAGATGATAACTGTTTACCTCAAGGACCCAACTCCTTGCTCTGGGCCACCAGAGTAAGGGACATGCTTCACAGATTGTACATTGTGACTCTGGTGGGTAGCAGGGACACCCACTATGCTATTACCTCCTATGGCTGCTAGACAACAGGACTTTGGCTGTGTGGGTGACCACATGCAGTTAGCAAGGCCCTAACTATAGTCCTGATGTTGGACGCATGCCCTGACCTCAGTGGGATTAGGGTGAAAAGAGGGCAAGGAAAAATTAGGTTGGGCTGGGTGGATGAAGAGCCCATTGCCGCCACTTCATAAAATGATAATTGTGGCCACTAACCCTGCCTCCTGGACCAGCTTGTTCATATTAGTCAGCCCATCCTCGAAGAGCTTTTCTAGCCTTTTTGGAGGTAGTAAGGGGAGTCAATCATCTGAGGGTGTTACCTTCTACAGAATTGTCCTGTTATGTATTGTGCTGGCCAAAAGAGGACATATCATTTATTCATTTCTATTGCTTTATAATTTTGTTTTGACTGGGGAAGGCTCTGAGTTGTGACAGCTCATTTTCAGATGCATCCGGGTGTGGATTACATGGACCTGTTTTATTGACAGGGGAATGCTGGCTATGACACCATGGAAATAAACCTACTCTTCTTCAGTAGGTGCCATAGGATCATTACCTTCCACCTGGTCAATGGCCAGTGATGGACAAAAGGGACCTCAGTTACAACTACTGTATACTGAAGGACAGCACCTCAACAGTGCAGCATCCTTGTCCCCAAACTGCATTACAGTCTCAGTTATGGGTGTTACCCTAAAAAACAGGACTGGAGCTAGAACTCGTGGCTTTCTGATCTTTCAGCCCCAGAGGCAAGTGTGCCACCTAATGAGCCACTGACAATGATATATGTGTGTTGGAGAGGTATAAGCAGAGGTGAAGCCCCATACCAATGGAGGAAAAAGTCCACTCACACCTGGAATAGATAAGAAAGGCACCCAAGCAGAGCGATAACTCAGTGAGGACATGACTTGTGGATGAAGAGAAAGGGAGAACATGATCAAAACATTCAAGTACCTCAAGTATACATCTCAACTGCACCTGATTTTCAGGAACGTCCCTGATTTTGCCTCAGAATTTTACTCTGTCCCTTCAAAAATGTGCATTTCCTTAGCTAAACAGTGGGTGTTGTAAGCACAAAATAAGGTCAAGCATTAAAGTTACAGACTTATTCTTCTTTAGAAAATTTGGATTGTGTCACTCCTCTGTTAATTACACTATGTTATCTTAATCTACAGCATGCCTTAGCATGCAACCACTGATAACTGTACCATTTGCCTTTCTGTGATACAGTGTTATCAATGTTTTCTTTTGTAATGTATTGTCTCTGTACAAATATTACTGCTGAAACTGTCTTACGATCACATATCCTGCATCCCTGTATCTGTTTTTACTGTTTGTACTGACTGAACTACATAAAATGTATTTTGACCTCATGTTGATGTGTACATTCCTCCTGCACTCATGTATTGTATTTCTGTTATTGCTTGTTGACTGCCACACTGTGGCCCGGGTCGTGACTGAAAATGGTCCTTTGGATCAGCTCACTTACCCGGTTACCAAAGACATACCTAAATAAATAAATAGACAATGCATTTTGCACTAAGCCCCATATTCTACCAGCTTTCTGGTGGATATCTCTAATTTTGAAGATGTGTCCCTGATTTTTGTGCTTTGTCCCTTATTTTTTTAAGCCTTGTCCCTGATTTATTTATTTATTTATTTATTTTATTTTTGTTTTTGTTGACCAGGTAAGTGCACTAGACAAATTCTGCCTATTTTCAAGGACAACCCGGGGAAGGGGGATACAGATGAATGCCAACTGACCTTGAACCAGATTAAGTTGTTGGTGGTATTTTTAGTGAATGTGAGGAAATTTGGCCAGGGCACCGGAGAAATTCCCCTACTCTTTCGTAGGGGGCGCTGTCTCACAGGACCTTGGAGGAGCTCAGTATTGCACTGGATCAGCCAGCATGTGGATGTGTGGAGGCTTCTCCTGAGAGCGTGTCTAATGCTATAGGAGAGGACAAGCAGAATATCCGAATGGATACACGAATTTCTGCAAATATGGACCAAGAAACTGTGCTATAACAAGAGTTGCAAGAATGAATTAGGATACCTAATCAAGAATACGCAGAGGCCTCAGCAAACTTGCAGGAAGAGTGAAAAAGAAACACCTGGGGGATGCATTTCCTTCTCCGGAATCCTCCTTGGCAAAAATGTTCTTTTTAGAATCAGCATCCAATGCTGTGAGACACCCTACCATTGTAACACCCGCTGTGGTGCGCATTTTGCAAAATTCACCAGGAGACTCAGGATGGTCTGCAGACGATACGCTATCGAACACTGGATGGATTAAAAATTGGGACGGACCGTAGATACTGAATTTGAGGATCCAAAGGGCCTGCCGCCACAGGCCCATAGGGTTACTGGACCAGACATTTCTGGGGTGCTCCCGGAGATATCTACACCCCATCTAGACAGAACGAACGGTGGAGGAGAAGGCACCGATTTACCAGGTACTTTTTCAGCCATTCCCTCTTCAGCTACAAATGCCGACAGTATTGATGTTACAGTTCAGGAGAGGACGGTCCCTAGACCATCACATATTACTAATACAGAGGAATTGTCTGGGCAGGATGATGTTGATGCCCCTCCCGACTTGCACCAAGGAAAAAAGACATATGCTGCACTATTTGGCAAGCCTGTGGAACAGGCGAAAAGACGTAATGCCATCCGCCTGAGATATCTAGGAGGGATGCCAGAGCTGCCAGACAGACGTCTTGTTGGACGGGTCTTATTAAAGCAATCATTGGGATTTTTCCCTTCAGAGGTTTATGCTCTGATCCATGCTCCAGATGAGCATACCTTTGATATCAGCTTCAGAACTCAAGGAGTTCAGGAAAGGTTCTGGACAAAATATGTATTGTTAAAAACAAATCTACTCTGGGCCCCATTTCAGGTCATTCCCCTTACGAAACAGTCATTTTGCATTGTCACCATTTTGTTTAGGAATGAAGGGGTGAATGTGACGGTATCCCATGAGGTGGGTGGATGGGGAAGGGCGCCATCCCGTGCAATTGAGTCATTCCTTGAAATCCCTCACAGCGATGGGGAGGGTAGAGGCGACCAGATGGGGGTGAGTGACGAAATGGGCGACAGGATGTTGGTATATGTACATGCGCGGGGAGCAAGGATGGCGAGCATGGGCAGGGAGAGGGCAGAGGAACTGTAGGGGTGGCGCTGCGGTGGGTTGCCGAGCTGCGTCGTGGCATCGAGGTTGATCTGTGGTTGGGGTGGGTGAGTGCAGGTTGGGTCCAGGCGCTGGTGCGATTTTATTGCACCCAGCCAGACAACTAACTACAGTTTTCACCCCCCGACATGCACCCCTGGAGTTGAGAATCCTTTAGTAGGAGGTTGTGAGGGCAGAAGCCCCCGCATGGGGGGTGGGAGAATTGACACAGCCCCACAGAAAGCATTGAAATTTATGTCGCCAGTGCTGTTTTCCTGTGCGCTGGGGTGTCAGAGTGCCGAAAATGTTTTTGGCACTCTGACTGCGCGATAACAGGGATCGCCTTTAGGCTTTCGCCGCTATCACATAGAACCAATGTGACAGATATTTTACGTTGGATGGATAAAAAAATGTGATGTCCAGGGCTCCCCTGAACCAGTTTTGGATTCTGAGGGGTTCTGGAATGGGGGATGGAGTCTGAAGGTCAAACTCTTTCAGGTGGGAAATGAATTTCAGCATTTGCCGAATTGTTTTTTCATCGGCCTGGATAAGGGGTTTATTTTTTATTCTGGTCAGGTGAGACACTGCTATAAATGTGGGTCCCCCAGTCATATTAGTACATCATGCGACAAGGTGGTTTGCTTTCGATGCAGGGAAATAGACTATCCTGGGTTGGAATGTGATAATACACCCCTATGTAATTTTTGTGATGAGCCTGGCCATACTTTCACTGAATGTCCCTTAGCATCACATAATACTAATGATGCAGATTTCACTGTCCAGGACTTTACTATTAACACGGCCTGCTCAGGGAGGACTGTGTTAGAGCCTAGACCCCCAAGACCACTTAGGCCCACTTCCCCCGCTCTTAAGGTTAGTACCGATTTGAATACCATGCAGCCCATCCCAGTAGTCACTCTGGACCAGAATCCTATTGTATCACCTGTGGTCCAGGATACCTCAGAGCCTGCTCAAGTCATACCCCCACTCATTGTTGATATGCTCCCTGTAGGGATTATGGCCCCTCCACCTCCCCCTTTGGATATCCCTCTTGTTCCTGAAAACCATCCTTTTGACCTCCCTTGTACTTCTACAGGTGAGGGCTTCCCTATTGCTCCTAGTGTGCTGCTATGTAATAAGTTTGAGGGCCTGCCAGTGGAAGACAGTATGGAGGAGGGTGATTTGGATGCTGCTTCTCGGTCTTCCTCTCAAATAGGACATGTTTCTGAAGAGGAACAGTGGGTAGCTCTGGAAACCTCACAAAAATCTAAAAAAAAGGTAGTGGGTTTTAGGCCTGGTCTTAGAAAGAGTGCCCAAAAAAAACAGTCTGCAATTTGATTATTCTGACAGCATCTCTTTTTTCTGGGTATAAGCTCACTGTAGCTACTTTGAATGTAAATAGCATTCGTTCAGTTAAAAGAAGACTAGCCACTTTCAAATGTTTTTCTGGTAAAGATATAGATTTGGTATTTTTCCAGGATACACGGCTCTATACCATGGAAGAATTTGATGCTGCCTCTACCGCATGGCTGTGGGGCCCCTGTTATTGGTCAGGAGATGGGGAGGTGGTGTGTTCTGGGGTGGGTATTTGCTTTTGCACTCCTGAAATTCAAGTCACAAATGTGATTGAAATAGAAACAGGGAGATGCTTATTATTGGATGTTTCTGTACACAATTCAGATTTTATATTAATTAATGTATATAATCCTCAATTGAAAACTGAAAGGATTGAGTTGATAACAAAAATACAACCATACCTCTTCACTAGGTGGAATGTATTGTTTGTAGGTGATCTGAATATTAGCAGGTTAACCCAGAATAGGGGGGCACATGGTACTAAACTATACTGTGATTCTAATTTTTTAAATGAGATGCTTCGACTGACAGGGTTGATGGTTGTGTTTCATACAGCTGGTAAAGAGGGGCATATACCTATTTTTCTGGGACAAGACATTCTGAAATAGACTATTGGTTTGTTTCCTCTAACTTACAGTATAGATTCCCGATATTACAACCAGTGACGACTCCAGATCATATGCTGTTACAAGTTACATTTTTCAACTATCCGGCTACCTCAAAAGGCAACGGGTATTGGAAACTGAACATCTTATTACTATCCATTCCAATTGTTCAAGAGGGTTTCTTCTCCCTACTTCAGGCTAGAAAGTCATTGTTTTTTTCTATACAACTCAGCACAACAATGGTGGGAGGAGACTAAATTGGATATTAAACAGTATTTTTAGGATATAGGAAACTTGTTAGGAAAACACAAACGTACCTCATAGCAGAGTCTTAGACAAAAACTGCAGCTGGCATATTCCAGATTGAATAAGGGAGAGTTTGTTGACCCTGTTGAGATATGTGATGTAAAACAACGACTAGCACAGGCCCATTATGAGAGGAGACAGTCACTAGAAATTGAACAGAGATATGGGGTTCAGGGTGGACAGGAGGCCATTAATCCCTTTGAAAGTTGTGCTCAGCGACGGGTAAAGAAGGACATGAGAAAGTTGATCACATCCTATGGTGAAGAGGTGATGTCTCAGAAGGATATTCTGCATGAATTTGACAAATATTTGGTTCGACTATTTAAGGCAGACCAGTCCCTTTCAACAGAAAAAGTGGACGCCTGGCTGACCTCTTGTACTTTGCCTCAGATTTCGGCGTATTTTGTTCCTGCCCTTACCCAGCCACTCAATATCTTTGAATTGGAAAAAGTTATTAAAGTGTTGCCTAGAGGGAAGTCCCACGGGAATGATGGTATTCCAAATGAGATATATCCCCTTGATTTTTAAGTCTCTAGGGCCCGAATTGCTCCAGATGTATATTTTAAGTTTGGAACAAGGGAGTTTCCCATATAGCGTTAATCAAGGTTTGGTCATTTTTCTTTATAAAACAGGTGATAAAGAAGATTTAAGGAACTGGAGGCCAATAACACTTTTGAACTCTGATAGTAAGATTTTGACAAAATTGTTAAGTAATCACATTTCAATAGTCTTAAATTCTATTGTACATGCTTCACAATTTTGTTCTGTGCCTGGCAGGACAATTATGGATGCTCTGATTTTAATAAGAGAGATCTTTGATAGGAGCAGATTGGGAGAGGTTATGGGTTTTTTGCTCAGCTTAGATCAATTGAAGGAATTTGACAGAGTGTCTCACCTTTATTTATGGAAATGTTTACATTCATTTGGCTTTCCAGACTCCTTTTTATCTTGGATTAAGGGGATTTATACACAGGCTGAGGTGGCGCCATATGTTAATGGTTGGGATGGCAAATTTCACAGACATACCAGGGGGTGCGCCAGGGCTGTCCTCTCAGCCCTTTATTATACATTTTAGCTTTAGACCCCCTTTTAGTAAAACTGAATTCATCTGAAAACATTAGAGGGCTTTCTTTCAATAGTAAATCCCCTGAGGTTTGCACAATAGCGTACGCTGATGATCTTTGCCTCTTTTTGGCAGATATTCCCTCTAGTAAGGCTACCGAAGCAGTGACAATGGCTTTTATGGATGGAACAGGAGCTCAAATTAATCGACTGAAAAGTAAGTGTCTGCATCTTGGAGGGGGTGAATGTAAGTATGAAGTGGTTATGGGTATTCTGGTTGTGTCATCCAGAGTTAAAATTTTAGGTATTTATTTTGGCATTGACAATGCAGATGGATATAATTGGGACAAGCTTATTAAAGAAGCCATGAATAAGGTAGATCTCTGGAATAAGTGGAGAATGTCAAAGTTAAAGTGGGTTTTTATGATTAAAACTTTTTTGATTGGATTTTTTTTACATTTGGCTACTATCTATTCTCTCCCCAAGCATTTGGAGATTTCTCTGCTCAGTGTATTCTTTCAGGCTGTGTGAGGCAGTCGATTGAACCCAATAAAAAGAGGAATATTGTGTCTTCCTAAAGAACAAGGTGTTTTGCACATGGTGAATCCAATTGCTTTCTTTTTTTTCTTATTTTTATTTGTCAAATTTCGGCCATTATTATGCAAGTTTTCTCACCTCTGGTCTCCCTGGGTCTCTGAAGGTCTCTCCCCATGGTTGGAGGACTGGAGATGGGATGCCCCCACTGCAAGGCAAAAGCATATACAGGGTCTTCCCAATTATTTTTACTATTGTTTTGGGAAACTATAGTTATGGAAAGTGACAAAAACAACCATTTTGCACACTAAAAAGAAGGAATGCTACACTGCTATCCAATCTTCTTATTTCTTCCAGTCCCCAGATTTTGTGAGCAGATCGCAAGGGGAACGGTCCAATATTAAAGCCTTGTTGCTTTACTCCACAATGCCTCATTATATGTGGGATGTAATGTGGTTGGGTGTCCATGGAAAACTTAATGTTAAGGACAACCTTAGGCACAATAGTGTTGAAGAAAGGGCTTGTCCATGAGCATAAATGTGTCATGATCCAGTTGAAACTATGGAACATTTTTTTCTTTGTCTCTATGTTCAACAATTTTGGGAGATACTATCTCTCCGTTGATCCTTCTTTCCATTTACTAATTTACAACCAGAACATTTATTACTAGGTATACAGTAGTCCCTAATTCTGGGAGGCACTATGATGTGAACCTTTTTCATGGTATGATGGGGTGCATTAAGTACCACACTTGGCAGGCCAGATGTAAATGGTTGCTACAACAATGTTTTGTAACTCCTGATCAATTGTTCTGGACTATCAGAGAGATTATTTTAAGTATTTGGAAAGACGAACAAGAAAAGCTTCCTTGTCACATATATGGGAAAAAATGGAAACTCCTGACCTGACTAGATACGGGATAAGTGAGCTTGGTAGTTTATATATGATTTTGAGTGTATTAACTCTGTGTTGAGGTTATTTTTGATTTTGAAAGTTTCTCAAAACAACTTTAAAATTATCCTACTCTTTTAGTGGGGGGGGGAGTAATCTTCTATCTAATATATATAATCTAGCTTTATTCACATGTATGATGTAATACTTCTTTATGTTTTGATTTTCTTTCTTTATAATTTTCTATGAATTACTACATTTTTGTAGATTTTGTTTGAGTAGTGAAAAAAATATCCCCTACTCTTTTAGTGTGTGTGTGTGGTGGTGGTGGTGGTGGGGGGTTATAGTACTATTATTTATGTTTGACATTCATGTATGCTGTAATACTTATTTATGATTTTTCCTTGATTCCTTTTATGATTTTGTATGCTGTAATACATTTCTGTATGTTTATGTTTTGAAGTTTTGAACAAAAAATTCCCCTACTCTTTTAGTGGGGAAGGGAAGGGGGGTTTGTATAAGTATGGATTAATTATGTAAAGGCTTGGACTGTTTTTTAGAATCAACCAATTTCTCACCAGAGATGCCAAGAAACAACTGGTCCAATCCATTTTCCTATCATTGGTTGATTACGTTGATTTCCTCTACAGCCAATGCCCCAACTCTTACATGGCTAAACTGGACACACTGTACTATCGAGCACTGAGGTTTATAATGGGACTCCCCTTCGACAAGCCTCGCTGCACCCTATAATAATAATAATAATAATAATAAAATGTATTTAATTAAGCGCCTTTCAAATTTTTCAAGGCGCTGTACATAAAAACATGAAAACACAAGCATAATCAATACATACAATAGAACTACACAAAATTAATATTGCCAAGCTAAGATAACCAATTACAACATGGCAGGAAATGCCTTCTCCCATAAAAAATTCTTTAAGGCCTTTTTAAAACTTCCCACCATCGTACTCTCACGGAGCTGATGGGACAGAGAATTCCAGAGGGTGGGAGCTGCAAAACTGAAGGCACAGGCTCCAGAGGACTTCAAATTTACCCTCAGAATCTCCAGCAACCCCTCGTCAGCCGAGCGGAGCTGTCTCAGAGGGGTGTAGGGCACCAGAAGCTCTTTCAAATAGTCGGGACCTAGACCGTGTAGGGCTTTGTAGGTCAAAAGACCCACTTTAAAGGTGATCCGCCACTGTATTGGCAGCCAGTGCAGAGTGCGCAGCACCGGGGTAATGTGGGACCTTCTTGAAACCCCAGTCAACAAACGTGCTGCTGCATTCTGCACTAGCTGCAAGCGGCGGATATCAACCCCAGAAAATCCTAGGTAAAGGGAGTTACAGTAATCAAGATGAGATGTCACGAAGGTGTGGACCAGAACCGGCAGGTCGCAAGGTGGAACCAGGTGCCTAATCCTGGCGATGTTTCTAAGAATAATGCAGTCTTGACAACTGCAGATGCCTGATAACGAAGGGTCAAACCAGTGTCAAGCTCCACACCCAGGTTACGCACCTGTTCAGAGGTGGGGATCTGGTCTACCCCCAGAATTAATCCAGAGGGGGACCCCGCCCGTAAACCCTCAACCCTGCGACCCGGGTCCACCACCATAACCTCGGTCTTTCCCGGATTCAACTTCAAACCACTGGTATTCATCCAGTCTTGGATATCAGCGAGGCAGTTATTCAGTACCGAGATAGCACTAACCTGGTCGGGTGCAAAAGACAGGTAGAGCTGGGTATCATCAGCGTAGCAGTGAAACCTCAGCTCAAACCATCTTACAATGTCTCCGAGGGGTAGCATATATACTCCGAATAACATGGGGGAAAGCACCGAGCCCTGAGGTACCCCACAAGGTAGAGAGAAGGTCCCGGATGAATGCAAACCCGAGACCACTCTCTGCATTCTCCCCTTGAGGTAAGATGAAAACCATCTGAGGACCACACCCAATAGTCCACAAATAGACCTCAGGCGTTCGAGCAGAACCCCATGATCCACAGTATTAAAAGCTGATGACAGATCAAGGAGAACCAAAATAGAGCGGTGTCTCCGATCTCTCACCATCAGGAGATCATTGAGCACCCGAACCAGAGCAGTCTCGGTGCTATGCCTCTTAAGAAAACCAGACTGGAGAGGTTCGTATAAACTATGGATGGTCAAATGGTTATCAATTGAGCCCACAACTTTCTCAATAACCTTCCCACAAAAGGGAGGTTAGAGATTGGTCGGTAGTTTGCTAGGTCATCCGGGTCTAAAGAAGCTTTCTTCAGAAGGGGAGTCACCACCCCTTCCTTCAGAGAGCTAGGGAAAACTCCCATCTCTAAAGAACACCGGATAATCCGAGCAAGGAGCGGGCCGACAGTCACACTACAACCCATAATCAGGGAGGTAAGGCCTGGGTCAAAACTACAACATGTTGGGCGCATCTCACGGACAATCCTCATAGTGCCTACGAGATACGGTAGGTTAAAGGAACTCCAGGAAACTCCAGGCTCTGCGACAAGACACTGATCAACTGCAACAACCTTAGAGTGCAGTTGGGGGCACTGCCTCCGAATGTCTTCCACCTTATTCGCAAAGAATCAAGCGATCTCCTCGCAATCAATTTGCATAAAAGCTTGACGGATCTGCCAACAGACTGGGTTGCACAGTCTGTCGACAGTTCTGAAGAGCTGAGCTGGTTGATTCCGGGTGACAGAAATTTCCCTGGACAGGAATTCTGCCTTCTTATGGAAAATTGCTGTTTGGTAGAGCTTATAATGCTCTGACAAAATAAGTTGGTCGGCATCAGAGGCAGTCTTCCTCCAACAACGCTCCAACCTATGCCCCAACCTCCGCAACCCTCTCAATGCCCCATCAAACCATGGGGCAATGGGACAGCGTGGGAGGGGGCGAACACAGGCTGGTGCAATCTGATCAAGTGCAGCCGAAATGGCCCCATTATATAGCTAGCAGTGGAACCAGTGAACCAGAGGAGTGGCTATCTCTGCAAAGCAGTGTGCAAAAGATGGAGATTAGTGTCCAAAAGGTGGATAAGCAGAAAAGGGGCAAAATTCAGCAGAAGGGCAGACAGCAAGGAGAACCAGGGATAAATGACAACCAAGGAAGGGGCTGGAGTAGAACAGTGAAGCAGTCTAGGGAGGTCAAATCATGGAAAGCCATGTGTGCAAATGCCAGAGCCTTAGCAACAAGATGGAAGATCTGAGGCTGTCATGGTACAGTCAGACCTGGACATTGTGGCCATCACTGAAACCTGGTGTAATGATAACCATGACTGGGAGATGGCCATACCTGGCTACAACATATTCAGAAGAGACAGAGCAGGCAGGAATGGAGGAGGAGTGGCACTGTATGTGAGAAAATGACATAAGGGCCACACAAATCCAGGAGGAACAAATGGGGGAGATACTGTGGGTTAAGCTGGAAAGGAAAATGGGGCCAGCCATCCGCACAGGTGTGGTCTATAGACCACCAGCCCAGGAGGAAGAAACAGATAGGGAGCTGATGCTAGCCATCCAAAGGATGGCAGACAAGGGTGAGGTAGTACTGGTTGGAGACTTCAATATACCAGACGTGGACTGGAGCATCCCAGCAGCAGCATCAACTAGGAGCAGATTTATCCTGGACTCCCTTCAGGGTGCCTTCCTCAAGCAACTGGTCATGGAACCAACTCGGCAGAAGGCAATACTGACCTTGTGCTCACAAACAGGGACAGTGTGATGGGGTAACAGTGGGGAGCACCTGGGTAACAGTGACCACCAGTCATTGTGGTTTGAAATCACAGAAAAGCAGAACCAAACCACACAAAAACACGTATCCTGGATTTTAGGGGGCAGACTTTGGGAAAATGGGGAGATACTTGAAAGAGGCATTAAGAATGGGACAGGAATCAGGGGTTGAGGAACAGTGGGCAGTATTTAAAATGGGGATTATAAGAACAACAGAATTATGCATTAAGCAGGTTAGCAAGAGGAAAAGGAAGAGCCATTATGTTTTCCAAAGAGGTAGCAAAGAAAGTGAAAGCCAAAAAGATTGCATTCAGGCAATACAAAAAGACACAGGCAGAAGGGATAGGAGAGTACCAGGAGAAACAAAGGAGGCAGGAAGTCAGTAAGGGAAGCCAAAGCTCAGACAGAAGAACACATTGCAAAATCAGTGGGTAAAGGGGACAAAACATTTTACAGGTACATATGAAAAAAAGAAAGACAAAGGGAGGATAGTGAGACTGAAGGGGAGGATGGGAGCGTGGGAGATGACAACAGTAAAGCTGACATATTGAACAGGTATTTCTGCTCAGTCTTTACTAAGGAAGAGGGGGTAATGGGTCCGAAGGAGTACAAGGGGTGAGAATGGTGCAGAATGGACACAAGTCCCTTTACACCCAGAAAGGGTCCTGAAGGAACTGGAAGTAATAAGAGTTGATAAAGCAATGGGGCCAGATGGGGTGCACCCCAGGGTCCTTAAAGAACTAAGAGAGGTGGTGGCTGAACCTCTGGCAATCCTGTTTAGCCAATCACTGGAAACAGGGGAGGTACCCAAAGACTGGAGGACAGCAGATGTAGTCCCCTTATACAAAAGTGGGAACAAAGAGGAAGCGGGGAACTACAGACCAGTCAGCCTCACCTCGGTAGTGGGGAAGATCATGAAAGCACTACTGAAGGAGAGATCAGTGGAACATCTGGTTGTCAATGGACTACAGGACCCAAGAGCATGGTTTCACCAGGGGAGTGTCAGACCAACCTCATTGAATTTTTGACTGGGTGACTAGGGAGGTGGATCAGGGAGGGCAGTGGACATGGCCTATCTGGACTTCAGCAAGGCCTCTGACACTGTGCCACATAGAAAACTATTACACAAACTGGGAATATGGGTGTGGGCAGGACAGTAGTGTGGTGTAGGTAACTGGCTGGGTGGCAGGACACAGAGGGTGGTGGTAAATGGCTGTCACTCCACAGAGGGAAGAGTGACCAGTGGGGTACCACAGGGATCAGTGGGGACTGGTCCTATTCAACATCTTCATCAGTGACATTGCACAGGATCTAGAAGGCAGAATTTCACTGTTCGCTGATGACACAAAGCTCTGTAACAGAGTAGACACACCAGAGGTGTAGACAGAATGAGAAGCGACCTGCAGAAACTTGAAGAATGGTCAAGGGTTTGGCAGCTGAAATTCAATGCAAAGAAGTGCAAGATAATGCATATGGGGCACAAAACCCAGGCACAATATATCAGTTGGGGGTGAGGATATAGCATGCACCAAGCAGGAAAGGATCTTGGGGTTGTCATCTCTGATGACCTCAAGGTAGGGAAACAGTGTGACAAGGCATCAGGTAAAGCAAATAGGATGCTGGGATGTATAGGCAGAGGCATCACCAGCAGGAAAAGGAGGTCATAATTCCGCTATACAAGACACTAGTGAGGCCCCACCTGGAGTACAGTGTACAGTTCTGGAGACCATACCTACGTAAGGACATAGACAGGGTAGAGAAGGTTCAGAGGAGGGCAACAAAAGATGGTGCATGGATTGCATCACAAGTCCTATGAAGACAGGTTGAAGGAACTGAACATGTACTCCCTGGAGGAGAGGAGGAGGGGGATATGATAGAGACATACAAGTATCTTACAGGGAGGAACAGGGTGCAGGAAAACACTATTTTAAGCGAAAAAAGATGTTTCAGGACTAGAGGGCATGGGATGAAGTTGGAGGAGGACGATTCAGAGAAACATGAGAAGAATTTCTTCACAGAACGGTGGTGGACAAATGGAACACCCTGCCAGAGGAAGTGGTGGGGCTGAAACAATCACGGATTTAAGAATGCATGGGATAGACATAAAGGAATTCTAGAGGTCAGGGGTAAGGGGAAATAGACTTCTAGGAAAACAAACTGAACTTACAAGCTCAAATGGGCAGACTAGGTGGGCCATAGGCCCTTATCTGCCGACACTGTCTATGTATGTATCTATGTATCACTACCAGCTGCTCAGGATCAGTGCATGGCTCATCAAACAACGAGAGGTCAATAACCGCCATCAGGTCTTCAGGGACAACGACCCGCAATGGGCGGTACCTGACCAACTCCACAGGGGCCGACCTGCCTAGGGGGGCCTCAAAATTGAACCCAACTGAGTAATGATCAGACCAACCGACTGGTTCCACCACCAAGTCGGAAGCCTCGATCCCCAGGAGGAAAACCAGGTCAAGAGAGTGACCTCCTTTGTGTGTAGCTGCGGAAACAACCTGTGTAAAGCCCAGAGATGTCATCACCTGGAGGAAATGTTGACCAAAAAGCAAAGATTCATCGTCGACCCACACATTGAAGTCGCCCAGCACCATCAATCTGGGCAACTCCAAGGCCATGTCGGCAGCAAAATCTGCTATTTCCTGCAGGAAAAGCTTCTCATCCCCCGGTGGACGGTAAATGAGGGCAATCCTGCACCCCACACCAGCTACCACAGTGCACTCAAATGATCTGGCCTCCTCAACTGGTACGCCAGTAAGGCCCAATTCGGTCTTAAAACAGACAGCCACCCCCGCGATCCAATCTCGGGCGGTGTATAACCAGAACCGGCGGAACGGTGGCCTCTAAAAAGGGGCAAGATTCCCATCCAACCAGGTCTCGTAATGCAAGCCAGATCTGCCCTGCGACAAAGTCTGCAATAAGACCAGTCTTATTGCAGACAGATCTAACATTGCACAACAGCGCCCAGTAGACGAGGATGATGAGTTGTCCCAACCACTTGCCCTCAAAACAGGAGGTGCCCTTGGGTAGTAGGAACCAGAATGGAACTACCATGCTCCAGAAGCCATTTCGCCCCAGGGCATCTTCTAGGCCTAACCACCCCTATGGGAGAGCACCGCTCACTCCGCTGTCCACAACCCCCCATGCCCCCCCAGTTCCCCTTCCCCCTTCACACAACCCCTAGAGCCCGACACCGATGATAAACATGACGGGCAAGGGGGCAAGAAGAAGGGCGGAGGCATGAGAGCGGAGGCCGAAAACGGACAGGTGGAGCCAGCCGGCACATCAGGCTGCTCAAAGGTTAAAACAATAAATAAAATAAATAAAACAACACCACAATCAACCTAGCACTAAAAACAAAAAATAAAAATTAAACTTAACCAATACTCTAATACAAAATCTATTAAATTATTTTTTTTTATCTAGAAGCCCTCTCACGGCCTGGGGACATTAATAAAATAATAAAACTAAAAACTAATAACAAAATAATGAATAGAGGGAATAATTTAAAAACCACCCTTCAGGACTCTCTCACCGAACCGGAGAAGGTAGAATACAAGATGGAATCAAGCACTCTCACTGCATAAATTATCCCTCAAATAAAGTAACTACAAACAATACACATCCTATATATAAAATACAAGATAAAATAACATCAACAAATAAATTCAGTTTCAGAGGACCGTCATTCACCATCCACATCAGTTTGGCTTAAATAAGGACCACCAGCGAACCTGCAAGACAGCCAGCCCAAAAGATCGGTGACCCACTACTTCCACTCGGGAAGGACAACCCCGGCCGGGCCGCCCCAGGAGTGTAGAGGAGGGAAAACTTAAGGACAGGCCCTCCAGCCAATCCCACTCCCCTCCACTGTGTGGAACACCAACCCAGGGCCATCAGAACATTGCAAGCCCAACTAATAGGCCAAATGAAGTCAGTTGCTCCAAGAACGTTTATATAGTCACAATGTCAATAAACGAATCCAAAATCACTTATCTTGCAGGATCTCTTCGGGACTGCTCCTATGAATACGTAAAGAATAGTTAAGGGGTCAGTCTTCTCCAGTTCATGCACAGTTTGGATATGAGGGCAATCTTCATTGAATAGATGGAGACATATAGTCAGAAAGATCCAGTCCAGCCAGATTCTCATCAAATAGGCGACCTTTACACACTTAACTTTCCAAAACTTCACAATACTGGCCCCAATGTCGTTAGAAACATCCAATAAGCCAAAAAAGTTCCAGAAGAATTCCAGACTCGAAGTTCTGATCCAGATCCCGGAAGAACCATCCACCAGGCCGCAGGTTCCTGCCAGAAATTCAAGAGGCGACTACCCAGGCTATAATAGTGGCCCACTACCTCGACTCCAGGTTAAATCAGCCCCCCCCAGCCGACTATACCGGGAGTCTAAGGGAATAGGATCAATGGGCTAGCCCTCCAGCAAGCCCCACTCCCAGCCCCTGTGTGGGTCACTAACCCTCTAACACCTCAGGAAACCAGTAGGTCCAGCTATACAAATCCGAATCCACAGTCAAAGCGGGTCACTAAAACATAACTTTTAGCCCAGCACTCCAGAAAAGTAAAAACTGCAGGATCCGTTGCTATCTCCACAGTCTTATTGATTCCCAAGAGCAGTGCATGCAAACTCCTTGTTGAGCTTGTCCCCAGCAACTCTCTACTCCTCCAGATCTCATTCAATGTGCAACTAATCCTCCAAAAGTGCTGGGGGAGATCACGCTCAGGGAATGTAACACCGACCGAATCTCCACGCTGAAAGGCAGCCGTTAAGCCACAGGACAAGCCAAGTTCTTGCAGCAGTCCAAAATGCCAAACCATACAGTGCCCTGGAGTCCCGACCGAGTGCGTCCAACCGCGTGTACGCAAATCACAGTACAGATGCGGTAACAGTAAGGTAGATGCCGGTAAACATAAACAGGCAATGTTTAGGCACTCAGCGGCTTCTCAGTGCCCACCCGATTTAGTTCCAGCACACGAATGCACTCAAATAAAACAGCGGGAATACAAACAAAACCTTAAGTCCTCCTATATGCGGCAGTGGGGTGAACATCACTAAAGGTCAGGCGCCATAGAAACGCCGCTCTCTGGACCTATAGAGCCATCTCTAATAAGCTGCCTTACTATATCTCCTGCTGTCTTCCCCTGAGTATAATTGGGAAATACGAGTTAAGAAGTTACTCAGCTATTACACTTAAAGTACCCAAAGCAAAATCCCACTTCGGCAGGGCAGCCATAAGCCTGTATACCTACCTTATGGAATGATCTACAAAAAAAACTAAAATTAAGCACTTAATTGGTATAAATGCTTCAAGATGCTTTATTTCCGCACAATCAGAGACACGTGTAACTGCTTCACCCACTCCAGACCCAGTACCGTGTCTGTACTGGTATATAGCCACGCCTAGACCCAATTTTAAGTACTGACCCCCAGCTTGCTCTCACCAGCCTAATTGTTCTCTCTCTTATCCTGTCTTATCAACACAAGGCCCCCCATCCCTTATTCTTCCTTTCCCAACCTCGGATAGAGCTCACTACCCTGGGTTGTGACATCCTACCATGCCCGTGATTTATAGCATTCAATCCTGGGGCTCACACATACTCTCTTTTCTCCATCCACCTTCTCTACATCCAGCTTTACCAACTCCTTTCTGTGCACCGTGCCCTCCTAGCCTTTCTCCCCTACTTCCCTCCCTCTTCCCCCATCTTCACCTCTACCTGGTGTATATTTTTATTTTTATTTTTTTCTTCCGTTACTTCCTCCTGCAACCTTAGATAACTTGCTTTATCTTCCTATAGACACTTCTATGTATGTAAATACTGTGTAATCTGTACAATATCTGTATAATTCTATGTACATATGAACTTCTTTTTCTTCCTCTCTGCAAAGAGTATTATCTGTATTGCCTTGTAAATACCTGTGTTGACCTGTATCTACAATTGTTCATGCTCCACCCAGGTCCATCTTGCAAATGAGCTTCTGCTCAACGATGAACACCTGGTTAAATAAAGACTTGATTGATTGATTGATTGACTTATGTTTGAAGTTCATGTATGATGTAATATTTATGGTTTTTATTTCTTTCATTATGATTTTGTATGAAGTAATATAATTTTGTATATTTTGTTTTAAGTTTTGAATAAAAAATTCCCCTACTCTTTTTGAGAAGTGACATGGGATCTTTAACATCCACATGAACTACCACCAGAACAGGCAGATGGGACCTTGGTTTAACATCTCATCTGAAAGACGGCACCTCGAGAGTGCAGCACCCCCCTCATGCTGCACTATAGTTTCAGTACTGGGATTTAACCCAAATGCCTAATGTGGGATAGAACCCACAGCCTTCTGATTTCCCAGCCTCAGAAGAAAGTGTGCTACCTGCTGAGCCACTGACACTGCAATTTATGAGGCAGAAGGTTGAGAGGTATACTCTACAGAGTGAACAAGGTACATGCACAGGACATTTTTCAGATCTATAGCATATCAAAGACTAGGGGAAATTTGCCAGCCTGGTGGCGCTGAGGGTTGAGATGCTGGACAACACACCTCACTCCACACTGGCTACCCGGGTTCAGGAATGCACCTAGGCCATCGGGGGTCAGCAGGGGAGGGAAAGGATTGAGTGTCCGTAGGACCGCTCTCCTTTCCCGGGAGGACTGGGGTATCCATCATGTGTAGCGCCCCGTAGAAATCGGGCACTATAGTAGCCAGATATATGTGGGGAAAAGTGCGGCAGACGTTGGTATGTTGTGCCTTGACGTCATTGCACATCCGCACTTCTCGGGCCAAAAATACAGAGGAAAAAGGCAGATGACTATGGCAGCTTGATGGACGCACTTCAGGGGAGGCGGCAGCTGGAGGTAGGCAGGTCAGACTGCAGGAGAATAAATAGTGACATGATAAAAAAAGACTGGGGACATGACAAGAGGTTATGGAGAGGAAAACTTAAGGGCAATATAAGAAAGTATTTCTTCATGGAGCGGGTGGTGGATCTATGAAATGGCCTGCCCATGGAGGTTACGGGTTCCAGGACTGTGGGGGCTTTCAAAAGAGCCTTGGATAGGCATAATGGCTTAGTTGAGGCTGTGTAACTGGGGGGTAGGGCTTTTTCTGGGCAGACTAGATGGATCTGCAGATCCCCATCTGTCATCACAATCTATGTTTCTATGCATCAGAAGTTAAAAGTCAGCTGGAGGGAGGAGGTTCAAGTGTTCGAGGGACAGCTGACCTCCTCTGAGGTGGATGGGTTTAGGGACCCAGTGACAGGGTGCCTCCTGGTGTCAGTTGGAGGACAATGAGCCTGGGGACCTAGCAGAGGCTGGGATTGGTGGGACACAGTAGATGTGGGTGCATCACACACGGGAGCATGCGTGATGCTCCAAAAATTCATTTTATGGCTGTACCCAGTGGAGGGTAGGAGGTTAAACAGAATTAAAAAAGAAAAGCTCTTTAGTGACAGAAACTTCAGTTTTAGGAAGAAAAGAGGAAATGTTTGAGGCAAAACCAGGGATGGCCCTGAAAACCAGGGACAGATGAAAAGTAGTATGTTCCTATCACACACTAATTATAATAATCCTTTACTACTCTGCCAATAAAACATCATTTAGAACAGCATTAATAAGAGATGACATACAGCCTCATAGCTAAAGACTCGGAACTAATGTTTGAGCTGTTAGTATATCTACATTACTTCCCACAGTAGTCTTCTCTCAGGAGACAAAAATTAGTTGTGTTTGTTGGTAATGTTACAGACTTTTGTCTAGACAGCCAAGGAGCTGCTCAGAACCAAAAGCAGGTACAGTACAGTACATTTGCATCCAAAGCTGAGTCCTGCAGATTTTTGAAGGAATGAGTTGATCTGCCATCAGATCTGTAGCCTGCTGCTTTATTATGTACAGTCTTAGTGTGGTTCCCTAATATTGCACTATTAGTACTGTATCTTTTGTGCCTGTTTTGATTTTATTTGTTTATGCACCAAGAGACAGAGAAAGAGCAGGAACAGAGAGACCAAGACTGAGAGAGAGAGAGAGAGAGAGAGAGAGAGAGAGAGAGAGAGAGAGATCTAATGCTGATTCATTTTCAGTGGAGTCCTGGTGAGCAAATGCAGGTCATAGATAAGAAGTCCAGACAGACAAGCAATGATCACATACTGTCACATTCCAATTTACAGTCTGGCGACTGGATCTTCACCTTGCAGTTACATGATTTAATTTACAAACAAGCATTTGTCAATGCCGAATGTTTGCTTGCTGGCATTGGCATTGGTAGTGTAGAAGTTACAGAGCTGCATAACAGAAATGGCAGTGAAGTACTGAACTGAAGCCAACCCCACCACCACCCTGCAGAGAGTGACAGGCATTGGGGTGTGCCTTTGGGTCATCAGGCATAACGGCCACGCCATTTCGCCACACCCTACCCTGCAGACACTGACAAGTGTCACGGTGTGCCTTGGGGTCTTTGGGGCCAAACAGTCTAAGGCATACCTCGATGCCTCTCACTGGCTGCAGGGTGTGGAATGGTATGAGCATTACAGGCAAGAATCCTAAGTCACAACCCTGATGCCTGTCATTCTCTACAGGGTGGGGTGTTATGGTTGGAAACCCTAACACCTCAGGCATTCGTTGGTATTTTCACTCCAAATTTTGAACATGTTTTTTTGTAACCCCCACCTCATGAACAGTGGCAATATCAGTTTCGTAGCCGAAAGCTGCTTATGCACAGTGACTATAGCATTTAGCACCACAGGTGCAAAACACACATTCCGAACAGGATGTGAAAAATGACAGCTATACTGTTCACGGAGAGGTGTAAAAAATGGCAATGTTGCAAATCTGCAGTAAAAAATTAAAAAATACTGGTGAAGTCACAAGCGTGCATAGAAACTGTGCAACGCACACCCGTAATGTAATTAGTTTGGGGATTATTTACAGCAGATTGTCAACACAAGCATTTTGGGACCTCCGATCATGAACAGTGTCACTGTGATTTTCTTTATCTGTCCCGAACAATGATTTCCCAGCTACTCACGGATTTCGCGCTGAAAGTGTGAAACATTTCGCCATGTTGTGAAAATGACAGCTGTACTGTTCATAAGGAAGTGTGGAAAAATGCCACTGGTGAAAATCTAGACTGAAAATATTACAAAGTCAAGAACTTACGATGGTGCGTGGAAACTGTGCAATGCTCACTCGTAACACAGTCATTTTATGGACTTTAGTCACCAAATTTTCAACATAGCCATTTTAAGACCTCTGCTCATGAACAGTGTAACTGTGATTTTCTTACTCTGTCCCAAACATTGCTTTCGCACACCGACTGCACCATTGTGCGCTACATGTGCGGAAACACATTTTGGGCAACATGTGAAACATGGCAGCTGTACTGTTCATAAGGAAGTGTAAAAAAATGGCAGTGTTGAAAATGTGGCAATGTGGAAAATCTGGAGTGAAAATATAAAAAATTCGCAAACTTACAAGCATGCGTAGGAACTGCACAATGCACGCTCGTAAAACAGTCATTTCTAGGAATTTTTTCACCAAATTTTCAACATAGCCATTTTAAGACCTCTGCTCATGAACAGTGTCACTGTGGTTTTTAATGTGTCCCATACATTGATTTTGCACACCGACTGCGCCATTGTGTGCTACATGGGCAGAAACACGTTTTGGGCAAGATGTGAAAAATGACAGCTGCACTGCTCATAAGGAAGTGTAATAAAATGGCAATGTCAAAAATCTGGAGTGAAAATATTGAAAATTCGCAAACTTACGAGCGTGCGTAGGAACTGCGCAACGTGTGCTCGTAAAACAGTCATTTTTAGGAATTTTTTCACCAAATTTTCAACATAGCCATTTTAAGACCTCTGCTCATGAACAGTGTCACTGTGATTTTCTTAATGTGTCCCATACATTGATTTTGCACACCGACTGCACCATTGTACGCTACATGGGCGGAAACATGTTTTGGGCAAGATGGGAAAAATGACAGCTGTACTACTCATAAGGAAGTGTAATAAAATGGCAATGTTGAAAATCTGGAGTGAAAATATTGAAAATTCGCAAACTACTGAGCATGCATAGGAACTCACAAGCCTTCAGAAAACAGTCATTTTAGGAATTTTTTCACCAAATTTTCTACATAGGCTTTTTGAGAACCCACCTTATGAACAGTGGCAATGTCGTTTCGTTACTTGGTCCCGAAAGGTGATTTCACGCAGTGACTGAGAAATCACCCTTCGGGGCCGATTAACACCATGAAAGTGAGATTATTCATGAGAAGGGGTCCCAAAAACCCCATGTTGAAAATTTGGTGCAAAAATTCCAAAACATGCCTGACATATGCAGCAAAGTTGAAAAAACCCTATCTATCCCATTATACAGCTTACCGGCATTTCCTCAGTTCGCGGTCGGCTTTGAAGAGTGCAGACGTGATCCCGGTCCACCAAGATCATCGTGCCAGAGTCCGGAGGTAAGTTCGGGTGAGGGGTGTGGGAGGCAGGGTGCGCAGTGGGTGGGTGCGGGTGGGGGCACAGACACCGAGGGACCGTTTTTGAGCTTCAGGTGTTTTTTTTTTCTAAATGACGACGACGCAGGACGTTTTCCATGCTGGGGTGGGCTCCCAGCATGGCACAAGGACGGCTGGTGGGGGTGTGTGGAGCCAACAGGGAACTGGGCACCCCCGTCGGCGATAGCATGTGTTGCCACGCTGGGGTGGGCTCCCAGCATGGCACCCTGTACTCTGGGGGGGACCAGTGGAGCCGACCGGGGATTGGGCACCCCGGTCAGCTATACTGATGTGTAGCCACGCCGGGGTGGGCACCCAGAGTGGCATATAGAACTCTGTTTTGGGGGGTGCAGCACAGCCAGCGGGGATTGGGCACCCCGTCGGCATTCCCACCACAGTGTGGGGGCAAGCACGCGGTATGCGTGCGTGGTGTGTGTGTGTGTGTGTGGGGCGCACGCGATGGCAGGCGATATCTTATCGCTGCTCACTGAAGCGTAGCTCCCCTTTTCAACTGTACGCCACTGCATTTTGTCTGCTGTCATAGACAGCTCGAGCAGGCATTGGAGAACTGCGGCCGCGCCTGCAAACACACTGCCTGAATTGGAAGAGGGCTGCCACACCTCCAAAAACTCGGATGATGACACTATGTTTCTTGCACATGCGTGCAAGCAAACATAAAAAGGAGGAACGTGCATGCCCAGAGTCAGGGCTTCACATTTTAGACAGACATTTAACTGGGTTCCAGTGCTCTTTTTAACATAGGACTTTGTTTAAATAGCTTAGCTTAATAAATGCTATCAGAATGTCTTTACCTGACCTTGCATGGAAATTCAAAAACTCGTCAATGCTAGAGGTGGGCAAGCCAGGACTCAACATCCTCTCCTTCTCAACCCATTGTATCTAGGGGTCCCATAAAATGTTATGTTTCTTTTCCTGGAGGCGTCAGCGAGCTGTCAGCATTTCCATGTCATGAATGTGGTGCAACCTGTTGCACCATTCCCGTCGAGTAGGACGGTCTTTCTGCAACCAGTGAGAGGTTATGCATTTCAAAGCCACCGGCAAAAATGCAAGTGCTAATTTCCACAGATTAAGGTGAAAAGCCATCACCGTAGGGGTTCCCAAGATCCAGTCTGTGAAATTGTTCAGGATATTTAATGCAAAATTTGCTGGACCGCTGTTCTAACTTCTGACCAGAATCCTCTGATCCTAGGACAATCCCAAACCACGTGGTAATGGAATCCCCCCCACACACACACACACACACACACACACACACATACAAAGACACCAGCATAAAGCAGTACTGTATAAGTAACATGAAAGTGTTGTGTCACTGTGGGAGTGCAGAAAAAATGGACAAGAAGTTTCCGAAAAAATTCTGTCCAGCTGGGAGAGGAGGAAACTCACCAGCCACACTTTAATTGCAGAACCCAGTCTTCTGATGAGGTACAGCAGGTGGCGTGGCCTCTCTCTCTCCCCCAAGCTTCTTTGATTGTTTCAAGGGGCTCGGGTCCAGACCTGCTAACTTTCCATATAAATCTGAAATGCATCTAACCTTCACATTTAGGGTCACTGTTCCATATATATAATCTTCCCAGGGATTTCTCGGTCTGTTCAACAGGGCTTCATGATTTGTGCTTTTGATAAAATGACATACTTGTAGGAACCTATGAAAATCTTGCTTTTGCTAATTAAATTTAGATTCTAGATGTTGAAAAGACATACAGGATTCCGCCTCTAGAAACTGTGCAAAATGGGTCAGCCCCCTTCCCTCCCAAGAGGCATAACCAGGATCTAGCTGAGGTGGCAAAACATCTGAGTGCTCACAAATCGGGGACAGGGGGCCCAATGGGGACCAAGAGGCCATTCTGCACCTGATCTGGCACTGCATTTTCAATGAATGCTTTATCCAGGGATTCCTGATCTGAGTCTGTAGGGCTCTTGGGGAGTCCGACAAAGCCTGAGTAAATAAAGGTTGCAGAGCACAGTCACTATCCTCTATATCGTAGCACTCCGAGGCCCGTTGTTGTTTGGCCCAGCTGCCTGGGTTGTTCTGTCAGACTGTTTCATGAATCTTGGAAACCTCATTGTTTAGTTTGGCAGCATAGAGTTGTTACAGTATATTCAATCAATGTGTTTGGCTGATTGGGAACCTGTCAGCTTAGTTTGGAAAAATCCGGATTATGATTCTCTGTGGGTGCTGTGGGGCTGGAACATGACCTGTCGTCTAAATCATTTTAGTGAAAAGGCTAGGGCCGTCAGATTTGTGGTTCCGCTCAGGATGGTGTCTCCACTGTGGAACAGTCCAACAGGATGGTATCCCAGGTTCCCTACTATTCTACCCCCTCCCTGGTTTTGTTGGGTAGCCATGTATAGTTGGAGGTGTGTCACCTCTGGCTAATCTATGTATGTTATGTGGGTTTACCCCTGGTGATTCTAGCAGTTGTCTGCCAGGCTGCACCCACTTCTCTCTCCGATGTGGGCTCAGGGAATATGGGTGTGGGTTCTGTGTGGTGTGATCATATTGTAATTATGTCTGCTTATATAATTGGCCCAATTGGGATTTGCCCTTGTCTTCCAAAATCCTGTGAGTCGGGGTGGGCCCCCAACCCCCCCTTGTTAGGTATATCCTATAGGTTAACACCTCTTGTATCCTGAATAACTCCATCATATGCTCTTTCAAACTACCATTTCCTGTGCCCTTGCTTTTCTTGTCTGGGACCTACCGTGAAGTGGTCATATGGAATGTCTCAGCTTTTGTGTTACATTGTTCAGGATGTGGGAAATCATCACATACTCGGCACTGATGGGTGGTGGGTTTCTTTTATGCAGGCATGGGGCTCTGGCTGTCCCCCATTGAGGTATGTGACCCTTAGCATTGGTACCCCCTGTGATAACCATAGGGTTTATTCTAGGAGCCCTTCATTTTACATTGTTTAAGTGTTTCTGTTGGCTTTTTCATTGGACACCCCCAGATATATTTGTGAAACGAGGTGATTCTGATGGGCCCCAGCTAACATGTTCAAATTCATAACTGTGAGTCCATTCCTTCCTTATGTACATAGTCCCCTCTCCTTCCCCTAGAGCCCTCTTGTATTGTTTGCTCTTTTTGTCATTGTGTGCTCGTATAATGTACCTGCAAGTGCGCTATGGGCCAGGTGACTCTCACGACTTTGACCTCTTGCCCCTCTGTGTATGTGATATGGGGTTGTAGTGGAGAAATCACCAGGAAGCACTTCCCCACTGAGCATAAGTGTGGCAAATGTGCGCAGGGGGCTAGCAGATAGGGCACAGCAATATTTTGGCTACAGTGCTTCAGGAAGTAAGCCTCTGTGATAATACTGTGCCTCACCAGTGGATCCCCCACTGCCTTCTGTACTCTGGTGTACCATACCACTTCCCTCACCCTCCCTCCATCCCCCACCCCCAACTCCATTCCTATGATCTCTGCCCCCTTGTGTTTTACTTTAAAAGACCAGGTAAACTTGATGCCGGAGCATTGTTTCCATCATTAGTTTTAACCCAAAGGTGGTTGCTCAAGGAAAGTTTGAAACAAGGATCAAATCTCAGCCCACAACTAGGTGAGGCTATGCAACACTGTTTTATCTCTGCTTGCTGGTCTCACCCATGAAGAAAACCATTCTCCCCTTTTAGAATTAGCTGTCTCTGTGGCCTAATCAGAGAAGCAAAGGATCCAGTGCACCTGTCATGTCAATATTAAATTCACTTACCTTATGTACCACGGAGAGGGCGGATATGATCCAGAAGAAAAAAAATTCCTGTGCCTCAAACCTCCTAACTATCTTGCCCTTAACCATATTGGATCGTGTATCTCCCCATTCCCTTCCCCCAAAGAAAAACAAACACTGTAAATTGTAAGTTCGGTTTCCGTAACATGACTTTATCTCCAAGTGAGAAAAGGTAAAGATGCCTTTTCAGTTCCTCAGGCATGAGGGTGATTTCCTTCTGAGTGAATTCTTCTTCTTAGTAATATTACCCTCAGTCCATGCCCAAGTTTGTGGGCTGTGAACCGGAGATGGTGCAATGTGGAGCTGCGAATTATGGTGATGCTTCATGCGGTCGTGTGCTGTTCGGGCTTCATACTTGTGCTACATCAGTCTGTGGTAAATGTGCTCCATGATGGTCACAATTTGAGAATTGTATCCATCTGCAGCAGTGAGACAGGTCTAGTGCTGCTCCTTAGTTTATGGGCTTTAGTGCTGTTTGGTGATCTGTAGTTGGTCATTTAAAGCGATATTAATTACACTGCCTTATGCTCTGTGCGGCAAGCAAGTGGTACTGATGAGTAACATAGAAACATAGACTTTGATGGCAGATAAGGACTGCTTGGCACACCCAGTCGGCCCATTTCCCTACCTATTGGATAAGCTGCAGATCCTAGTTAACCAACAGTCTACCTCCTCCTACCCCCCCGCTATAACTGCCTTATGTCTGTCCCATGCATTCTTGAATTCCCCCACTGTTTTTGACACCATGACCTCCTCAGGTAGGCCATTCCATGCATCCACCACCCTCTCCATGAAAAAATACGTCCTTGTGTTGCCCCAGCCATCCCCCTCTATCCTTAAATTGTGCTTCCTTGTTCTTGCCCATCTCTTTTTCAGAAAAATACTACCCTCTTTGACTTGGTTGATTCCCTTGAGGTACTTGAAAGTTTCTATCATGTCCCCCCTCTCCCTCCTTTCCTTGAGGGTATACATATTAAGCTTCTTTAGTCTCTCTTCATATGATTTCTGGTGCAGACCCTGCACCATTTTAGTTGCCCTCCTCTGGACTGCCTCCATCCTATGTCCTTGCAGAGATGGGGTCTCCAGAACTGCACCCAGTACTCCAGATGGAGTCTCATCAACTGTCTGCACAGAGGGATGACAACTTCCTGTTTTCTACTGGTGATGCCTCTCCCTATGCATCCCAGTATTCCCCAGCCCTCCTTACTGCCTTCTCACATTGCCTTCCTAACTTTAGGTCATCTGATATGACTAACCCCAGGTCCCTTTCCATTTCTGTTGTTGTTAGCCCCCCATTGTGACTCTTCCCTTGGTTTTGTTTTCCAGGAGTATTACTTTGCACGTCTTCGCATTGAAACTAAGCTGCCATACTTTTGACCATTCCTCCAACCTTGCCAAGTCCCTTCTCATCCTATCCAGTTTCCAATCCCCCCCCGTGTATCAACCCTGTGCAGATCTTTATGTCATCTGCAAAGAGGCATACTTTTCCTTCCGGTCCCTCTGCAATTTCACTTATAAAGGCATTAAAGAGGACCGGCCCCAGTACTGAACCCTGCTGTACCCCACTAGTAACCTCCCTTTCTTTGGAGTGGACTCCATTTACTGTTACCCTCTGCATCATGTTGTCCAGCCAATTTCTTACCCAGGCTACCACCCTGGGACCCACTCCCAGGCTGGCTAACTTGTTTCTTAATCTTTTGTATGGGACTGTGTCAAATGCCTTGCTAAAGTCTAGGTAGGCCACGTCCACAGCCCCTCCCTGGTCTACTACTACTTTGGGCACCCAGTCAAAGAAATCTATTAGATTCATCTGACATGACCTTCCTACTGTGAATCCATGCTGCCTTGGGTCCTGTGCCCCGCTGGCCTCTAGGTACTCAACAATTCTTTCTTTCAGAAGTGATTCCATCATTTTCCCTACCACTGAGGTCAAACTAACAGGTCTGTAGTTTCCTGCCTCTGCCTTGCTCCCACTTTTGTGAACGGGAATCGCATCCTCCTTCCTCCAGTCCTTGGGTACCACACCATCCTCCCATGATTTGTTAAAAAGGGTAGTCAGTGATGTCACTAATTCTCCCCTTAGTTATTTTAGAATCCTGGGGTGAATCCCATTAGGCCCCATTGCCTTGTCCATCTTATCTTGAGTTTTAGGAGTTCTTCCAGGACCCTTTCCTCTGTGAATGGACTGGTATTGACCCCCTATCCAGAGTGCTTCTATTGTTTGGTTTAGGTACCTCCCCCTCCTCTTCTTTAGTGACTACTGAACAAAAGTATTCATTCAGTATCTCTGCCTTTTCACTGTCACCCTCTGCCCACCCCCTCCGCTTTATTAAGCCTCACTATCCCTCCCTTGGTCTTTCTTTGCTCACTAATGTACCTATAAAAGGTTTTATCCCCTTCTTATCTGAGTTGGCTATCTTTTCCTCAGTTTGTGCCTTTGCTATTCTGACTACCTTCCCCGCTTCCTTCTGCTTTAACTGATAGAGTTCTCAATCCTGCTCCTTCTGTGATTCCTCATACTTTCTGAATGCTTTTTTCCCTAACCTTCTTCGCCACCTCTTTCGAGAACCATCGTGTTTTTTTCCTTCAGTTTGTTTTGTTTATTTGCTTCACACAAAGGCTTGTTGCCTCTGTGAAGGCAGTTTTGTCTTTTTCCCATTGTTCCTCAACCCCTCCTTCCTGTCCTTTTGCTAGTGCATTCCTAAGGTGCCACTCTCCCATTCTGCCAAAGTTAGCCTTCTGAAAGTCCAGTACCCTTGCTTTTGTATGGCTTCACTCTGTGGCAGTGTTTATTGTGAACCACACTGTCTGGTGGTCACTTGTTCCTAGATGGCTACCCACTTCTAAATCTGAAATCCTCTCACCATCCTCATTTGAGAGTACCAGGTCTAAAACTGCTCCCTCCTGAGTGGGTTCCAACACTAGCTGCCTGAGGCATGCCCCCTGTAGGGCATCAAGAATGACTCTGCTCTTGGATGTGGCTGCTGCAAATGTGCTCCAGTTAACATCTGGCATATTCAAGTCCCCCATCAATAATATCTCCCCTTTTTCTGCCATTCTAAGGATGCATCCTATCATTTCTTTGTCCATTTCCTCTCCCTGAGATGGGGGTCTGTATACAACCCCTGTGTGGACTGTGGCACCACTTCCTGTCTCCAAGATGACCCACAGTGCCTGGCTATCTTTTCCTCGGTTTGGGCTTTGCTATTCTTACTGCCTTCCCTGCTTCTTCCTTCTGCTTTAACTGATACAGTTCTCAGTCCTGCTCCTTCTGTGATTCCTTATACTTCCTTTCCCCGCCACCTCTTTTGAGAACCATAGTGTTTTTTTCCTTTGTTTTGTTTTGTTTTGTTTATTTGCTTCACACAAAGGCTTGTTGCCTCTGTGATGGCAGTTTTGATTTTTCCCCATTGTTCCTCCACTGCTCCTTCCTGCCCTTTTGCTAGTGCATTCCTTAGGCACTCTCCCATTCTGCCAAAGTCAGCCCTCCGAAGTTCAGTACCCTTGCTTTTGTATGGCAAGGGTACTGGACTGGCATGGGTACTGGGTGTTTTTTTATACTTTCTTTTTTATACTTCCTTTATGTCAAACTGATAAGTGCGGGAGAAATAACATCCGGGTACACATCTCAGTTATAAAGACAATGTCCAATAATATTAAAAGTTTATACAGATGCCATCCATAAAACAGAGGCTGGTATTAGACACTGTCTGCAAACATCCTTGAACTATTTAGTATACCATATTACATACCCTTAAGACAAGAAAGAAAGAACAAAGGGGCAAGTTGAAAAACTAAACAAAAGAATGTTTGTGGCTCCCAAGACAAAAAAAAAAACGGGATCCCCTGCCATGAGGATGAGTCTCCTCCATTATAGCACTATTGTCTATATTTTAATTACTATACAATAATATAACAAATTAACTTCTGTATGGCCTGACATGTCCGGTTAAGTTAATAAAAATATATTTCAGAGTGTTGACCAGGTCTTTAAAATCTATTTAGTGTTCCCCCTTCAAATAGGGTCCATCTAGCTCAGTGGTCTAAAACCTTCCCCATTCTATTCTGTATTCGAAAAGTCATTTCTTCCATTTTATAAATTTCTAATACAATTTGTTTCCACTCCAAACAGGCTGGAGAGTCAGTGTTTAGCCATTTATGTGTAATTGCCTTATTCATGGCAGCCACACAGATATTTAGTACTTGTTCCTCTAACACCTATAGGGGGAAGACCCAGGACCAAACTGTGGTATTGTAGAGGGGCTGTCATCTCAAAAAGATTTTTCAATTTATCCCTCACATCTTTCTGAACTGGTAAGAGTGCTGTACAACAGTAGAAAATGTGGTAATGTGTGGCCCTTTGCTCCCCACATGTTCTCCAGCACTGTGGGGTTATTTTAGAGTCCCATTTAGCTTGGGAACTGGGAGTAAGGAAGAGGCAAGTTTAAGCTTCCTCATATATTCCTGCCAACTAGAGGAAGCTGTTACTTTGGAGGTCCCCCTCCCCCCCCAGATTTTTTGCCAGTCAATGGAGGATAACTGACTATTAGCCTCCATCTCCCATTTATGTTTAAGATAATAGGCAGAGTTTGCCTTATGGGCATTCAAAAATGTATATATCCGTGTGATGGCTCCTTTAGGTGTGAATAGAGACATCAAAGTCGTAAATTGTAATGCCTGGGGAATATCTAAGTTCGAAACCTGCTGTCGCTTTCTTAATTGTTTCTGGACATATGCTTTTAGTTGGGAGTATCTTAGAAAATATAGCGATGTCCAACCAAACAATTCTCTACATGCCTCAAAAGACAAAACTGAATCCCCCCTCAGGATCTGTGCAGGATATTGCAAAGCTCCATGAGCTTGGCAGGAGTACCAGACATCCAAACTTCCTGGTGGGAAATCTGAACAACTAGCAAACCAGCAGTATCTCCACATATCCGCCTGCACCATGGGGTATCGACTAAACCTGTCTCATGCTTGTAATGCTACTGTGACTGCTGTAAAGTAGTTTAAGCCCTTGGGTCTATCTTTTGGTAAATCAAATGGTGACAACTGAAACAGGCCCTTAGCCTGGACATACTGCTCAGTCTAAGACCAATGGGCCAAGTGATAAGCAGACTTCCACAGGAGTAACCATTTACTTTGTGTGGCGAGCCAGTACTCATATATATCTGGCACTGCTCTACCGCCAAATTGTTTTTTAGCAAAGAGTAATACACTGTGGACTCTGGGCTTTTTAGTAGCCCATATAAATTTTGCGACTCTTCGCTTCCAATCTGTGAACCAGTGTGCACTCAAAGGAGTCGGAGCACACTGAAAACATATAGAAGTCTAAGAAAAAGATTAATTTTTATTGCCTGAATACGGGCATACATTTGCATGGGGAGCAACAACCACCTCTTAATATCATCTCCCAGCTGTTTTAATAAAATTAGAGAACTCAACAGAAAAAACATCTCCACTCCCCCTGCCCAACTGTCCAGTGGTGAGCAAAGTACCTAGGAACCTCTTGTGATAGTGAACATCCTAACCTTAGTACAGTGCTGCTCCCAAATTTCTTTGACCCACCTCCTGCTCATCCCCTCTCCCCTCACCTAATATACCCCCTTTTTTGCCTTTGTACTGTGTCACCCAATCTAGCCAAGAAATTCCTATCCAGATTTATGGCCAAGTCCCGCTACAGCAATGACTCGCTGGACTTGAAACTCCTACATCTCACTCTTGATGAAGTCCTCCCCCTGACAAAAATTCTCAATAAATCCCTCTGCCTCAGCCAATTTCCCTTTCTGTGGAAGCAAGCTGTCATAACCCCTATACTTAAGAGCGGTCACAGAACCTCCCCCAACAGTTATAGACCCATATCCATTCTGCCCCCCCTCCAAGGCCTTAGAAAAAATTGTTGCTGATCAATTCAAGCACTACCAGTCTGAGCTTGACCTCCTACATCCAGAACAACATAGTTTCCGAAGGGGCCATAGTACAACCACCGCCCTCAAAAATTTCACCTCCTACATCCATCAGCCCTATGACCGTGGACTTATCATCGGCTCTCTCTACGTTGACCTCACCAAGGCCTTCGATGTGGTCAATCATGCATTGCTCCTCCACTTTCTCCCTGCCCTTGGTCTCTCCCAGGAAACCATAGCCTGGCTCGCAAATTATCTCACTGGCAGGACTCAACATGTCAATCGGTTCCACTCTCTCTGATTGCCACCCTGTCCTATCTGGTGTAACGCAAGATTCCATTCTTGGCCCCCTCCTCTTTAGCGTGTTCCTAAATGCACTACCTAAAGCTTGCTCAGGTAAACTCCCCTTATATGCTGATGATGCTGTCATCCTCGGCAGTCATCAGCACCCAGACACCCTCCAAAGCTCTCTCCAAAGTTATTTCTCGGAAGCGGAAGCCTGGTTTCAGGACCATAGTCTTATACTTAACCACAAAAAAAAGGCAATGATTTTCACCCACCGCCAGAGTTCTCAATCTGGAGCTACCCTTTCCATTGTCAGCTCTATGGGAGACACGTTAGAACAGGTAAGCTACTTTAAACACCTGGGCATAACTTTGGACTCATCTCTCTCCTGTCATAAACATACCCAGCTCCTGTCCACCTCTCTAAACACCTGACTTCATCTCCTCTACTGCCTCAAGCATTATCCTCCCCCTGAAGCCCTCCGTGTGGCTGTGTTTTGCTCCATTCTCTCCACCTTGGGCTACGGCATTGTTATATATGGCTCTGCAGACCAGACAGCCTTAAGCCACCTTAAAATTACCCTGAACAAAGCTTGTCACCTCATCACAGGCTGTGACAGACTTACCTATACATGTGAACTCTATAGACAGTCCCAGCTGCTTAACTTTGACTCAACACTTAAATACCATACCTGTCTCCTAGCAAAGAAAATCCTTCTCAATCTTGTTCCCCAGGGTTTACCCTCTACTCCAAATTGCCCGATTAACCAGAACCACAAGAACTGCTGGCAAGACTCCCATGACTATCCCCTACTGTAGGACCTCCCTCGGTCAAAGGGCTTTTATGTATCGGGCCCTTAAATAGCTCAATGAACTCCCCACATCCATCATTTATGGAGCAAAAAAGGTCATTTCAAGACCCACCTCAAAACCATGCTTCTCTCGCTGACATGCTGTGACTGTCTCTGATTTCCCACTCCTCACCTCTGCCTTTTTCTACTTGCCCCTCCTCCTTTCATCCTCCCTGTGCCCCCCCAACCACTCCTTTCCCTACCCTGAACCTTATATGCATCTTTCTTTTGCTGTGACCACTATAAACTGCAGGGTCTCTCTGCTTATCAAACACTTGGTGATGGGCCTGTACTGTCCTGATATTTTGTATTTTTTTGTTTATCACTGTATGACTACTGTCACAAATGCACTCAGCAGGTCAGGCCCTCTGCTCCCACAGTGCCAACCTCCAAGCGCAATAACGTGAACAGGAAACAGACAGGGTAACCCTCCTGTCCACTTTTGGGTCTGAATCACCTTTAGTCTCAAGTTCTGGGGATGGGATTCAAACTGTAAACCTTATGCTAGCGTACCCAATGTGCAGGCTCAGATATGTACCCTCTTCGGGGGATTGCGGTGCAATCTTTCACCAGGGGCACCAAGCCAGGCTTCCCAAAATGAACCCTTAAAACACTATAAAAGACCTTGAGTATATTCTTACCTTTTCCCAGTTTGGTAACACCATCAAGCTCTTGAACAGTTTTTGCCAGTCTTAACCCTCTATACGTCATATGCAAAAAGAACTGACAGACACACCAAGGCAGTATCTTTCAAATAAAGATTTTACTAAAAGATGATAAAAATATGAAACATGTAAACACAGAACAATATATCAAAGAGCTCACAATCATATAAAAGAACAAGGGAAGGTTAAAAACCAAAAACTCCTACCACAATACAATTAGACTTTTTCTATCTAATGTATTACCTCTGTAGTGCTTATAGTTAGATCAGAGATCTGTCTTTCTTGAGTCCCAAAATGATATGTCATATTCCCCAGTAACAAGGATACATTTCAACCCCATCTCTCCATTTCCTTGGTGAGTCATCTAGCCCCTCCTTTTTAGAATTAAAAAAATACAAACAATGATTTCCTGTCAGAAGATATATTAAATAATGTGACATGAGCAAAAACTCATTTCCCAAATTATGAGTCTTTGATCAGCCAGTTCCTTTGAAGATTTACAACCGTGCAACCCCTCACCTAGGTGCAAGATAGCCTGACAGGAATCAGCTAAATGATGTAATGTCCTGTACTAAACTGTATATTTAGCTTCTCCACTTCAAAGCAGTAACATGTCATAAAAAGGCCATAAAATGCAATTCCTCAAGGAAGTTAATTACATTACAGAGATCTCCTGGTCAATTATACATCCTGTAGCTTTCACTGAAACCTGGGGGGGGGGGCACCTATGGAGCACAAGCTGTTTTATGTGAGACAATCACATACTATATTTTTATATTACCAATAGCATACAATAATCATAACCAGCTGGCCAAGCGTCACAACTACTACCTATGTACCTTGCCTCCTCTGTCTTTCTACTATGTATTTCCATGACATTGAACCTTCGCAAATGAGTCTTTGAGTCAAAGGTGTATTTCCAATTGTTGTAATAAATAAATAAATAAATAAAAGGGCATAGTTATTCTGATACAAATAGTTATTTGTAGTCCATAACATTATTCCTAGACAATTAAGATGAAGCAGATTCCATCTAATAGGGAAATGTTGTTTTAACGTATGGGGGGGGGAGAAATGAAATGTAAGACTCTCTGTTTTTGTTAGATTAAGTTTATAGCCTGATAGCTTAGAGAAGCGGGATATCATCTCCATTACCACAGACAGGGAGTAAGCTGGGTTCTTCAAGTACAAGAGTACAAGATGTAACCCCTAGGGGGTGCTGTCTCTAGGGTTACTATACCTGCCTGTATTTTTTTTTTTTTATTCTATATTCTTTTCTCCCCGAGCCGCTAGCCACCGGTACTTTCAGCAGAGCTATGGACTTCCTCCTCCCTTATCGGCCACAAGGTTCCCTCCCAAGCTCCTGGCTTCCCACAGCCAGCTGGCAAGGCCTCCCACACGCCGAGATGTCAGATAGGTTAGGAAGGCCCTGGCCTGAGGGACTAATCAAAACCGTAGCGGGCTTCATGGAGGGTGGCAGGCAGCTGTCCTGATTTTCTGCTTTTCTGGGGAGGTGGGGCCATGCAATGACATCCAGCTTTGGCCCCACCTCCTGTACACACTTCAGTGCCGGTAGCTGTGTGACTCCAGGCTTCCGCCAGGGGTCCCTCACGTGCTGGACACTTCCCCACCCTCCCCCAGAGAAGGAGAGCAGTCCATAGGATGCTCTATCCTTCTCCCCGGCTGGCCCTCCAGCAACCCTAGTCTGTTCCCGAACCTGCGTAGCCGGCGTCACGAGCAGAAATCCTACCACTGCGCCGACGGGCACCTGCCTGTATTTCTGACAACAGGTTGAGAGGACTGGGTTCAATATTTTGGTGCCTCCACCAGAGTAATATATGTGAGGGTTATCTACCTAATCTGGTATAGCCCTCTGGAAAGCTATAGCCACCACAAAAACCCACCTAGTGACCCCGAACCTTGTAATGTAGAATAACCCTTTACAGCAATTAATTTACAGTTGGCATTAAACATTAACAATATATTCACACACCCCTTGCACTTACCACCAGGGTCTGGTCTTCAGCAAATCCCCTGGAATCCCCTGTAAAGACAGTATTAACAAAGCAGGCATGCACCTTCAATATCGTAACAGGTTTCAGCGATTCTAAACTAATTAAGAATATGCTCATAAACCAGTTTAAATGTGGAAACAATGAAACAGTTTTATTAAGAGGACATGAACAAGGGTGGGGGCCTGAATCTAGAAGAATGATTACGTTACAGATTTGATTCAGGTTACTCTGCATGCATGTACTCTAGTTCCATAGTAAAACAGTCTGACAACAACTGGGTACCCGGAATGTTATGCTAGCTGGTCAGAATCAGTGCCCGGGGTTGGCCAGTGTTGCAGTTGTCGGTGGGGCCCTTGGTGGAAATTAAGGCAGTTAAACATGCATAAACAAGACCTTGGTTATTTGTATCCTCAGCTGGTTGGCCCAGTCCTTTGCAACCCTGTAACACACTAGAGCAAACAGATGGCACCACAAAATGATTTCAAAAAAGTTGCAGGGAGCTACCCTGAATTTACTCACAACACCAGTTGGTAGGAATTTGCCTGGCGATATGAAGACCTGCTGCAGAATACTGAAGAGCATGGGGAAGCTGGGCCTGCACGACTCACCTCTGCTTCATGGCCTTTCCCTCCAGGTGGCTGCAACCTGTGATTTCTTGCTGCACAGGGGTTGGATCCCCAATCTGGTCTCTCGCTGAGAAAACAGTCACTGGTGCAGAAATAGATGGCTTGGGCCAGGTTTGGCATAGGCCTAATGCTGGATCAACACTTCTGGCAAAGTTCAGTTTGTTTGCTGGTGAAAACCCCCAGCTGGCAGACAGTTCGGTCACTGGTAAAGCTGGGCTCCTTTCTGACAATCAGGAGTCCCTGGACAGTAGGCCGTGACCCACAATAAACTTTCAGCACATTTAAGGAAAACAACATTCGCTTCTCTACCTCTCTATTTGGTTTCAGGCCGGTTAGCAATTGCAATCGATTCACTGAGCAAACCTCTCTCCCACACAACTCTTGGGTCGAACGCTTCACTGGAGCTCCTCTCGGTCCAACATTTCAAGCTGCACATCTCAGAGTCTCGAGCTAATTGCCACAATTTAAGATTAGTTTTTGGATTAGTCTGATTATCAAGCAGTCCAATGTTAGAAAAACTAGCAGGGAGGCAAGTCAGGCCTCTCCCTGCCAATTTTCTTCAGCTCCTCTCCTGGAGCTGCCTCTCAATGGCTTGAGCTGTTCACTCCCTCTGCTCTAACATCAACTGCTCAACTTTTTCTAATAGTTCTTAAACTAGTCCAGTTTTCCTGGATTCCATTTGGCTAGGGGAGCTGTCAATCACAGTTCTGGGGCTCCCATTTGTCAGTTTAGGCGCAACCTGCAAAACTACAAGAACTACAGCTTTTTCCCACGAGGCACCTGAACTAAGGACCCCTCAAGATCTCCTGTGTCCCAATAGGTCCAAATGTCTTGAAGTCCTGGACCAAACATGGTGGCTCTCACTCGGAGGACAAGCTGCAAGAAGGCAGGTTAAACAAGCACTCCAATTTAAATATAACAGCAGATTAGAAGTAAATATTTACAGTAATAGACAGAGCTCCCTCTGCTTTATTATTGACTGCAGAGTGGAGCAAATTAATGCAGTGTCTGGCCGGTTGAGAGCTTTGAAGCATTTGGACCCATCCCAAGCCATTTACTGTATACACACCGCTGTGGCCTTAAAGAGACAGGCGCAGAGGCACATCATGGCACTCTCATGCAAATCAACAGGATAACAACAAATAACCATGGATTTACTATCTCTGCAGGACATCTGCCTGGCAGTGGGCATTGATGGAGCCCTGGGAGACACTTAAGGTAAGCCCCAAATTGGTGGGGGGACTACAATCATCAGCGTAGAGGGCCACTTTATGGACCTGGCCATTTAACTCCACCCCACTAACCCCAGGTTCTTGTCGGATCCATTGGGCCAACAGCTCAATATAGAGAGCAAATAACAATGGTGAGAGGGGGCACCCTTGCCTGGTGCCCCACCCTAACTGGAACCCTGCTGACACCATGCCCTTAGTTCTTACAAAGGCCTGTGGGGCAGTGTACAATTTTTATATCATTTCCAGGAAGATCTTAGTGAACCCAAACCTGGCAAGGACACAACTGAGAAACTCCCAATCCACCTGCTCAAATACCTTTTCGGCATCTAAACTCACTATCAAGGCAGGTGTGGGGTCCCTATTAAGATGGTCTATAACATGTAGAGTACAGCGTACGTTATCAGCTGCCTGTCTTCCAGAAATAAAGCCTGTTTGATCCTTATGAACTAGAGTGGGTATTATATCTTCCAGTCTCTTAGCTATAATTGCTGTGAAGAACTTATAGTCTATATTAAGAACAGCGATAGGGCAGTACGATGAACAAAACAATAAATCCTTGCCGGGCTTGTGTATAACTGATACCACTGCCTGTCTCCAGGAGGAAGGGAGAGACACCCATATCCCCGTGTAAAATCTCCTGGTAAGTATGCAGCAAAAGGGGGGTAACCTGGTCCTTATATTTTTTGAAAAATTCAGCTGGTAGGCCATCAGAGCCCAGAGACTTCCCAGTCTTACTGTTACCTACTGCTGCAGATAGTTCAGCCTGTGTAACTGGGTAGCTTAGATTTGTATTCTGTACTTCCGATAGATGTGGTAAATGTAACTGTTTCAAAAAGGTCTGAATTTGCTCAACCCCTTGCCTTTGCTGTTGTGCATATAAGTTTTGGTAGTATACAATAAAAGCCTCAGAGATTTCAACCAGATGGCTCACTTTAACCCTAGATACAGGGCGAACTATTTGTGTTATATGTGCGCGAGCTCGTCTGGCCCGTAAGCGTAGTACTAAGAATTTTAGTGCCTTAGCCCCCCCCCCATAGTATCTCTGTTTTAAGAATTGCAGATTGCTCTCTACCTTCAAATCAAGATATTTATTAAGCTCCCGTCTTAGATGTGTTCATTCTTTTTGTCATCGTCTATTTTAAGCTGCTGTTGTTTCTCTACACACTGGATCTGGGCTTCTAGTTGCTTCTGTTTTTCTATACATTGTTTTTTCCTAGCGGTGGCTATGGCTTTGAGTTTCCCTTGTATCAAAGCTTTAATCATGTCCCACAATATTCCTTTATTGATATCGGAAGACTCATTTTCCTGTACTGCCTGGGCTATTAAAGTGGGAATCTGATCCTGTACCTCTGCATCATTTAACAAAGATAAATTTAATCTGCAAAATGTTGTTTTCTTAGGTATCTGGAGGTCAATTTGTAGTGTGAGGGGGCATGATCAGATAGGCCTATTGGGCCAACCACACAACTGATAGTTTGAGACACATATTCTCTGGCAATAAAGAAGTAGTCCAACCTTGAATACATCGATTGAGTTGCCAAAAAATAGGTGTAACCCGGGGTTGAGCCCTCTAAATACCACCATACATCGTGTAGGCCCAACTTACCTATTAAACCCTTAACTTGTTTAGCTACCTTATAAGATTTCCAGGGAATACGGGAAGTAGTGTCCACTTTGGGGTCTAGCATAAGGTTCCAATCTCCTGCACAGATAAGAACTCCTTCCACTACCTCCATAACCAAAGTCAGTAGCTTACAATATAATGTGTATGGTGAGTCAGTGGATACATGTACAGAAACTAGAGTTAGCATTTGATCATTAAATCACCCTTTTAAAATAGCATAATGCCCCTCAGTGTCTGTAATCCTATCTAGTACCTCAAAAGAAACAGAATTTGGGACAAAGATAGCAACACTTCGTCCATGACTTGTTTTATAAAATGAGAAACAAACCTCTCCAGTGTACTGATGAGTGTTTAAGCCAGACATTGTGGGTAACAGAGTAACACAGCTACTTTTTGAGATTTGTTTTCAGTGGGCTAAACACTGATCGGTTGTCGGAAGCAACCGGGACCCTTGTGTAGATGTGCTGTCCCCTATCAGAGCCTTTTGGTGTGAGGATTGCTTTGGGGACTGCATCACATCAGAACAGTAAGAACATTTTATATTAATTGTCAGTAGGTTTTGTGGCAGTGAGCTTGTTATCATGTCTTACTGTTTAGTGGCATGGTAATTGAAACCATGGTATCCTGGGCCACATCTTTAACTTGGGCATTGGATCTTTGAGAAGAATAGTCATCTGTCAGGCCCCTAGTGATCGATTGGTAGGGCACTGTCCCAAGAGGAACAAAGGCTGATTTGGCAGGCTGACTGTAGAGGTCGGACTAGAAAGGCAATAAACTTGTGGGACCACCATGTTAATAGGGCTGTTTCAGTGGAGATAGTCCGCAAAATCATTCAGGTATCCTTTGTGCATGTCCGTTATGTATTATACATGCCCATTAATTTATATCTCTCTGGGACTGTAACTCTTGGTTAGGAATTGGTTTATTATCTTACGTGAGGTCGGGTTTGGTTCTTGGGGGTTGAACAGGTCCCGTAGTGTTATTAGGTACATGTGGTTAATGTCTACATTAAAGTACATACATTGATATTGGGGTAATCAAAATGGTACACTCACTGACTTTGTTGTCCTTTCTTAACTTCTATTCCCCTGGCTGTTAGTCAGCGGATGAGGCTTTGTGAATATCTGTGGGAGCAGTTTTAGTAACTCTCTGTGGGCTGCATCTGCGTTTGGGAACTCATGTGTCCCAGAGCTGATTGTAATTATGAGCCTTGCTGGGTGCAGCATGCAGTATGGGATATGGGCTTGATAAAGCACTCTTTTGATCTCCTGGTAAGCCCTTTGCCTGTCCCGTACCGTGGGTGTCACATCTGAGAAAATGTGGAAGCGTTTCCCTCTCCATTCAAGGTGACAGTTTTTCCATGCTTGGGTCATGGTGTGAATTTTGTCATGAAAATAGAGACATCTTATGATAATGGCTCTGGGTCTTTCATCCTGGGATGACTTCTGTCGGAATGAATGGTTAACCCATTCAATTGTATAGGCAGATCCCTGTGTGGGTAGACCCACCTTTTCTAGTAATAACTGTTGAACGAAACCCATCAAGTTGAACCCCTCTGCTTTTTCAGGTATACCCACTACGGCCAACTTCTTGCTGTGGGCTTTCCCTTCATGGTCCTCAAGTCTGTCCTCAAGTTTTGCCATTTTTTCCAGATTTCTGAAACCTCTGTACTCTCCCAGTTTTAGTGGTCCTCCACAGAACTAACTCTGCTTTGCGCATCAGAGACTGTGGTTGAGAGAACCTCCAGTGCTGGTTTTACTGTTTTAAAGTCAGAAACTAATTCTCCCAGTGATAATTTAACTGTGGTGATTTCTGAGAGGAAGTGATCAAGTTTTGCAGATAGGGCATCAGTAGCAGTGAGTTCTGTGGGCGACTCCTGCTTTTGTCTTTTGGATGGCCAGTCTGCGGTTAAATTAAAGTCTATTTGTTTGTGCACACCTAATTCTAACAAAATTACTATAAAAAAACAGATATTTTCAGTGATTTGGGTTACAAAAAGCCAGGGATTATAATTGTAGCTCATGGAGCTCTGAAGAACATGTCCGCTCAGCTAGAGCACATCACATGACTCCCCGACTGTTGATATTTCTGTATCCCAGGACCCTCTAAAGACCCTAGGTATAGTTTTTGGGGTCGAGGAATTTGAAATGTAAAACTATAATGATAAATTGAAGATTTGTGAATCTAAGGGGGAGAAATAAAAAATATGGGTTTTGTCATAACCTTGTAGAACTCAGATGCCACACACTTTTTTATTACTGTTTTTTTTTTCTGTTATTCATCTGAGTTTTGTCTAGCCCCCTCCACCTTGTTTACAAGTTAAGTCAATTAGTTTGTGGTTTCCAGTGGTGTGGTGCAGTCAAATTAACCCAATAAAACATAACATGATTTATAAAAGAGTAAAGGATGGGGGATTTAATATGGTTAACTGCCTACTTTTCTTTTATAGTCTTTCTTGGGTTGCAAATGTTTGTCCCCTCCTGAAAAAAATGTGTCTACTATTTGGACAGCTTGGAGATGTTCCTGGCTGAGTCCCTTGTTGCCTTTTTTGGGCACCCATAAACAGGTACCATGAGCTTTAGTACAATCTAGTACCCTTCCTAGATATGGCATTTACAGTATTGAAAATGTTCAGAAATAGCACGCTGATATGACTCTGGCAGAAAAAAATGCTCATAGGAAGCTTGTGTATACCCATGTGATTGATCAAGTATGTGGTTGCTCCATTGCTTTCCCTGAATGTACCTTAGTTAAAACAATGGCCTTATCTCATTTGACTAACTCAGTGTTGCTGGCCAACATGAGGGCTACCATTTGGTTTTGTTTTCATAGCCATTTAAAGGGCCATGGGAAATTAAAGCATAAAAGTGTTTTTTTCCATAGGACTTAATGTGTGGAAGTGGTAGAAACTGTCTGCAACCTCTTTTTGTACTGCCAGTATGTAAGGGATTTTTTCATTTATATGGCTACAATATAGAATTCTATGGGGATACGTTACTTCTTTTAACATATCAATGCAGGGCTTGTTTACGGCTTCTTTGATGGGATCTTTTTGGGTACCCCATCACTTACATTAGATCTTATATATAACGTGTTAAAATATTATCTCTGGTATGCCAGGATGCAGTTACTGGTCAATCTATTACAGTCTCTGAATTATTGTATAATACGGGCTGGAATGCAGTTGAAAAAATTTATGGCGTAGGGAGATTGTTCCCCTGATGACTGGTCTCGGGCCAGCACGGTGGCGCTGAGGGCTGAGGCGCTGGACGCCACACCTCGCACCATGCCGGCGACCCGGGATCGGGAGCGAGTTCGGGCACTGGGGGTCAGCAGGGGAGGGTTGAGGATGAGTGCCCTTGTGGTGTTCTCCTCCCCGAGAAGCAGGGGGGTGGGATGTCCCGGTCTGTTAGTGGCCCCCGGTGGAGACAAGGGGCACTGCAGCAGGTCAGGCACGCACGTAGTAGTGGGTGCCAATGCTGGCAGGGTTGCTGTGTGCCAGTTCATCAGATGTGCATTTTGCAAGGGGCAGGGGGATGGGGGACAAACCTCAAGCAGAAAATCCCCTCCGAAGGTCTGCGGAGATGATGGGGACTTCCGGGTCATGGCTCACATCCCACCACTGGCCCAGCTTGTTAGGATCTTCCCAGGTGCCAACCTGTAGGCTGCGTGGGCCCCAGCAGAGCTGGAGGGCTGGGGTCTGGTCTGTGCAGTGCAGGTGAAGAAGTTCCACAGCATGGGGGTTCAAGCAGGGAGTTAGAGGCCCTAGCCCAGTAAGTACCCCGGAAGAATGCCCAGACCTCTGGAGTGCATAAATAGAAATGTAAAAAAAAGAAAAAAAAAAAAGAAATGACTGGTCTGGGATCAGACTGGTCTGAGACCTGTTTCTGACCAGCCTAGTCTGAGACCAGTTTCAGAGCTGCCTAGTGTTAACCAGTTTCCATGCCCCCTGGTCTAAGACGAGTTTCTCCTTCCAGCTGAACTGGTTTGGGATCAGTTATTGTCACATATGTGTCTAATCACAGGCTTGCTAGGCAGCAGCCAGCACAACGTAGTGGTTAGTGCACTAGGCTGTGATCCTGAAAGTCTGGGTTTGAATCTTACTTTCCCTCAAAATTCTTTTAACCCCAAATTTCACTGTTTATCCATGGTGGTGTGGAGTTGGTAATAGTAAATCTACACTAAAGGGAATCGGTGCAGGGAAAAAAACTAAGTACAACAAGAAAGCTCCTATAGAGCTGGCCCACTGGCACAGTGGCGGAGCTACTGCTTGCGGCACCAGTGACCCGGGTTCGGGAACGGATTCGGGTGGTTGAAGGGTCGGCCGAGGGGGGAGGAGGAGGATCGAGCACCTAGAGGCTGCTCTCCTTCTCCGGGGGGGTGAGTTGCTCATCCCGCTACTCTACCGCCACCTGGGTGACCACAGGTGGAGGTGCAATGGGCTACCATGAAGAAGGATGGAGGACGCCAGCTGAGAGCTGAAGCATCTGCACACCACTGCATGCTCCGCCCTAGGTTCTCTGAGAGTGCAGACGTCCAGAGGAGCCGAGAAAACCAGAAAAAGGACCCTGTCACGGAGGACAGAGACGGGACCCGACTGCCCCAGGCAACCCATAACTGGGCTCCCGATGGTTGCTGCAGATGGACCGCCTGACACACACACACACACTAATGGACTGAAGGGGGTAAAGAGGTTCCCCTCTCCTCCCTGTCCAGGGGGGCAGGCCGAGGCAGCATGGAGGTAGGTCCGAGCGTCACCACCGGAGGTACCTGGGAAGGGACTAGTCACAGTCTAGGGCTCTCTGAGGAAGTTTCACTGTAGCGGGGCAAAAAAAAAAAATGAAACCTCCTATACAGCGGTGAAACTGGCCCCAGACCAGGTTGCATGGAAACTGGTCTCTGACAAGTCGTCAGTGGAACAAACTTCCTGCAGCAAAATTTATCAGGCTAATATGACCACATGATGCACATTGAGTAAGAAGTGGTTGGAATCATATTTGTTGAACAGGAGTCAAAAGGTGTTATTAGGAGGTCAGGAATTATGTTTTTTGCCTGTTGGGTCGGGGTTCCCTCAGGGCTCCATCCTAGGGCCATTGTTGTTCAACATATATGTAAATGGACTGTCATTTCCAGATCCAGAAATAATGTATCATCTTTATGCTGATGATACTATAATTTTTACATCACATGAATCTATCAAGGTGATACAAAATAGGCTTCAGTTATCCTTGGATCATCTGCAGAGTTTTTTAAGAGACAGTAGACTAACTTTGAATATGAAGAAAACACAGTCCATGTTGATACATCGAAAAAGTGAACGGTTGGGGGACATGGCCCTGGGATTGGTTGCTCATGGGGAGGCCCCGATCCAACAGGCACACACGTACAAATATTTGGGTCTTTGGATTGATAGTTCATTAAGTTGGGATATACATATTGATAATTTGATAAAGAGTGTAAATAAAAGAATAGGGGCTCTCTATACGGTTTGATCATTGATGAGTATGAAGGTAAGGAAAAAAGTGGCAAATACGATGGTTATCCCCATGATTGATTATGGGGATATATTTTATTCCTGTGGGAGAAAGCAGGATTTAAGGAAGTTGGAAGTAAGCTATAACAATTTAGCCAGGTTTGTTTTAGGGGCCCCTAGACAAACTCACAGATGTTTGCTTTATGATCAGTTAAAGTGGTCAACGCTTTATGAACATAACCACGAACACTTGTTAGCTTTTATTTATAAAGGACTGTAGGGGAAGTATCCGCGGTATGTTGTAGAAAATCTGATATATAGGGACAAATTGGCCTCACTGAGAAATTGTAAAGTGCCTATCTTGGAACTACCTAGATGTAATTTGGATATAGGACGACAGTCTTTATATTATAGAGGGGCTTTGAGCTGGAATGAAATCCCTGAGTCTTTGTTTTTGTCTAATGTAAAAAATCATTGGCCTCTGATTCAACATTGGGATTTAATCAGCTCACGACAAAAAAGACAATGCTGTTCTTGATATATAAAGGTCTTATAATTATTTATAGCATAGGATGTTATTATTAATTTAGAGTAAATTATGTTATACTTGTTTGTATTTTGTGTATTTTATGAAAAACTAGTGTTGTACGTTGCTGTAACATTTTCCTTTTTATATATTGTATTTTATTGTATGGGACCTCGTTGAAAATGAGCTATGCTCAATCGAGTTTATCCTTTATTCATTTCTTACGAATAAAAACATTTTACTACTACTTCACTACTACTACTACTACTGCATCCTACTTACAGTACCTTGGAGAAATGTTGGACAATGCCCACTTGTGGTGAGGTTTTAAGTGATGTGTGTCCATTTGAGGCAGTTGATGGAGCACCTCTCCCTCTTTTTTCAAATCATCCTGACATTCGCATGTTTTGTTATGCCTTTTAAGTCCTCCTCTTTTGTATTATCTATATTTCATGAAATCAGCTGTTTCTATGCACACCTGTGAAACCAACCTCCCTCCCCTCCCAGCTTGAGGCAGGATACAAGGCAGCACTTGAAGAATTAAGCCAGACTCTGAGAGTTTTTTCCTGCTGGGCCCAGCTAGGAGACAGGGTGTCTGGGCATTTTAATTTTTCACACCTTGTGGCTCAACCCGGAGACAAGACATTAATATTCATGGGCCTGCCCTTCCCAAATTGCTTTATGAAGGGAGGGGGTTTGCTAAGCCGAGCAGTTACTGGCCCAGGGTGAGCAACTGACTGGGTTTTTGTGGCACTTAGTTCTTTTTGTTGCTGCTTTAGAGACTTAAAAGTTATACTGCATGTGTTCAATACTGTACGTAACTGCCTTTTAATACTTTTAGTATAAACGATTATTTTTTTTTCAGATAGTATGGTATTGGGGCATTTCATATATGCGAAAATATGATAGTTAACCACAGGTGATCTCTTGTGTATTTAATGTTGTCTTTGTCTACAATGCTCTGACTCCTGATGAAGCTCCTTGCTGAGTGAGGCACTGATGTTTGGGCACATCCTGTGTCCTGTGTGAGCACTTGTTCAAATAAATTATTGAGTAGTTTTTGAATGAACGCACTAGTGAGTCTGCTTTGTGCCAGTATTTCTTTGTTTGCTCCTTTTGGGCTTGTAATCAGATGCTGTGTTATAAGCCATAACCTGGTTCCAGTACTTTTTTTTTTGAAATTATGCTTTTATACTCCCCTACTGCCTGCCGGCCCCGACTCCTTCGGGACATCCAAGGGGTCATCCTCCTGCCGTCTGCCCCGCCGAACCAACCTCCCAGTCCTCCATGGAGCTTTGGTTTCCCCCCAAGTGGGGATGAGGTGGGGCTCTGATCCCTGTAATCCTCCATTTCATCAGGCCTCAGAGGTGGTCGGTGAGCAGGGCCAAATCGGAGGCATGCCCCAGGAAGTCCATCATCCCAGAGCCAGCAGGTGTATTTTTCCTGTTTTCTCCCCCATGCAGTGAAATCCCCTGACATCAGGGTGCTGAGCGCTGACATCCACTGCGCTACTGGCCACCCGTCACCTCCAAGCGGGGCTTGTGGTTCCCCCGGGCTTCCGCTCAAGATCACACACAAGGAGCGTGGGTATTGGCCAACCCCCCCCCCGAGACAGTGAGCTGTTGTGGGACGCTCAAGCCATGCCCCCCCCCAGCCAACCCAACCAACGACGCAAGTCCGCTCCTGAACCCAGGTCACTGGCGTGGTGCGAGGTGTGGCATCCAGTGCCTCAACCCTCAGTGCCACAGGGCCGGCCCTGGTTCCAGTACTTAATGTAGTGCTAACACCTTGCATGAATGTTATGCACCAGCATATGTAGCCCTCCAGAGTACTGTCTCACTCTGACTGGGGAGAGTGCCACCGTGTACCTGTCTTGTGGGAAGTAGCATCCACAGGACCTTATAATGGGAGACAGGCCTGAATTAAATGTGCAGCAGTGCCCATTCTGCATGTACATGGAGGGCCTAGATGTCATGAGAGCCCTCCCAAATGAACTTAAAGGGGAGTGGGCTGGTAAAGGGACTATCCCCTTTACATATGTACCATCTGGGACAAATAAGCACTGACTTGCTTGATCCCTCCTTTAGCAAGGCAAAACCTAGTGTGTCCAGAAGGTCATGCGGTGCAAAAGGAGGTTGCCAGTCCCAAAATCCAAGTACGTACATACAACAAAATTTGTGCTTAGGAGTCAGAAAAAAGTAACCTAAGCCAAGTTTCCAAATACAAAGCCAGTTTATTGCACAGGCTAAGAGGATCGACTGGAGAAACAGGGGCGACCTTCTGCTGCTCTATAAAATCCTGCAAAATCCAGAGCTAATTGCACAGTGCTCTTTCAGATAATATAACCAATGTACTCCTTTTGTAAGATCTCACAACAAGCAGTTAATAGTTCCTAGGGCAACCACTAGTAAAAAAAGATAGCTATTTCACAGTGAGAGTCACTAAGGCATGGAAAAAACTCCCCCAATATGTTGTAGATTCAGATAACTTCAATATATTTAAATCGAGATTAGATAAACATCTCTGCTGGACTTCAGACAAGGGAAAATTCACCCACACTGTGTGAGAGACATTCTAGATGGACAATTGCCTGCTTATGTCAATACCCAACCAAGTAAACCGAGAGTACACTGCCCATCTCCTGTTGTTGGTGTCCTGGTGGTTGTTGTTGCCTCTGGTCCCCATTTCCTGGGCGTGTGATGGTGTGGATAGAAGCAAAGGATTCTGGTGTGATTGGGCCCCCCTGGACAAGAGGAGGGGATAACAACAAAGCAGGAAAGGGACCTGGGGATCATCATATCTGATGACGTAAAGGTAGCAAAGCAGTGTGATAAGGCAGTAGGAAAGGCTAATAGAGTGCTGGGGTGCATAGGAAGGGGAATATCACCAGCAGAAAAGGGAGGTGGTGTTACCCCAGTATAGATCAATGATGAGGCACCACCTGGAGAACTGTGTCCAGTTCTGGAGGCCCCATCTCAGGAAGAACATAGATCAGGTGGAGGTGGTACAGAGGAGGGCAACCAAAATGGTGCATGGCCTGCATCAGAAGCCATATGAGGAAAGACTCAAGGAATTAAATGTGTACCCTCTAGAGGATAGAAGGGAAAGGGGAGACATGATAGAAACATTCAGATACCTCAAGGGTATTAATAAGGTAGAAGAGGTTAGCATTTTACATAGAAAGAGATGCCTAAGGACATGGGGGCATGATACGAATCCGCAAGGGGGAGACTCAGAGGGGATATGAAGAAATACTTCTTCACAGAAAGGGTGGTATACATCTGGAACAAACTCCCAGCAGAGGTGGTGGGTACCAAAATTGTAGCAGGATTCAAGCATGCATGGAATGAACACAAGGGAACCTTAGTAACAGTGCTAGGAAGAGGGAGTACAGCCAGAGATCAAGTCGGATCTGTGGTAACACAGTAGGTAGGGGACTTTAGGACAGACTAGGTGGGCCAAGGGTTCCTTTTCTGCCGACAACATGTATGTTTCTATGTAAGACATACTATCATATACCCCTAGACAAAGGGAGGACAAATCCTTAAAAGTGGGGCTCATTTTCTGGAATTTGGGAGATAACAAGGTGCTGGTGACACAGTGTCCAGGTTTCCCCAAAACCTCTACCATGGTTTAAAGTTTGTCTGGTGCAAATCAGACTTAAACCTGCTGAGATACGGGCCTGCAAAGGTTTTGTCAACTTAAAAAGGAAAAAAGTTGCCATTCAGCAGTTTATTTTAACAGCTGTTCAGGACTGCATGTGAACCTTCTTTAAGGGCGACAAGGCCGTCTCTCAACATTTGCATGGTGTGGAGTAATTGTAGCTTGAGCGCTGGAAGCTGGCCCCTACATGCTAATGAGCAGGGGCTGAAGGGAGCTTGCATGCCTGTCACATGGGTGACAGCACTCCTGCATGAAAAGCAGTGAGCACGACAACTGCAGAGAACCAGCACTTAGCAGCAGAAAAAGACCCCAGCTGGGAGGATCCAGTGGAGAGATGCAAAAGGGTGCGCATCTCCCACCAAAGAACATTTATTATCCTCCAACTCTTTCACCTGACCTCAAAGAACCCAGGGAAATGTTACTGGCTACAACACCAGCACCCAAGCAGGCAGCGAACAGCTGGATCTCCTCAGCTTTGCCTACCCACTTGCCCAGAAGAGGGGAGTATGCCCATGGACCTCTGCTCACCTTTGAAGTCAGGTCTTGCCTGTGATGGACTTCACCAATGAACTTGCCCTCCTGGAGTTCATGACAGGTACCCTTTGAACTTTTTGGGGAGTCAAGCAGGACTGTATCAGAAAAGAAAGAAAAAGTATAAGTAATTTTCAGTAACTACATCGAGCCTCTGGTGTGTGCGAATGATAAATAGAATAACAGACTGTGTATTACAAGGGTGTAATACCATCAAGAGGATCTGGGGACATGGGAACCATGAGAGAAAAAAGCTTGAGAGGTTCCCATGTCCCCAGAACTTCAAGATTGCATTACACCCAAGTAAGGAACAGTCCCCTATATATTACAGTGTCAGTGGCTCAGCAGGTAGCACACGCGCCTCTGAGGCCGGGAGATCAGAGGGCTGTGGGTTCAGTTCCCACATCTGGCACTTGGGTTAATATACTAGTACTGACACTGTAGTGCAGCATGAGAGGGGTGCTGCACTTCTGAGGTGCCGTCTTTTGGATGAGACGTTAAACCGAGGTCCCATCTGCCTGGATTGGTGGTAGTTCAGGTGGATGTTAAAGATCCCATGGCACTTATCGAAAAGAGTAGGGGAATTTCCCCGGTGTCCTGGCCAAATTTCCCTCATTCACTAAAAAAATACCGCCAACAGCTTAATCTGGTTCAAGGTCAGTTAGCATTCATCTGTATCCCCTTCCCCCGAGTAGTGCCTGAAAATAGGCAGGATTTGTCTAGTGCACTTACCCAGTCAACAAAAAAACTAAAATATTATTTTTTGTAATATATGGATCCTATAACAAGTGTGGCTCTGAATTGTTTTGTTGCTCCCTTGAGAGAACAGCTGCCGAACCACTGTACTTAACATACAGTCACTATAACCTGTCTCTCTTGCTCTCTCTCTCTCTCTCTCTTTCTCTCTCTGTTCAGTCCTCAACTGCTGCTCCTTCCGCAGTCACTCCAGTTATCAAGTTCACTTGCCAGTGGTACCTGTTTTTTGTTTTTTGAGCTGCTTGGTGAAGGCAAGATCAACCTGATAAAAACAATATGAACAAAAAAAAATGATATTGCCTAAAGTAGAACAGCTGGATATCTTTCTTGCTAAGCAAGAGATAGTCTGCATTTTTTCGAAACAGTTCTGCCCTCTCACACACAGAAAGCGGCCAACCATAAAGCACGCTTTAACCATCAATCAATATGTGGGGTCCTTAGTAAGTGCACAAGGCACTGTGGCAACCAGCCCTGCAGGTCACAGATAGCAGAAGAAACAGTGGTGTTTCTGTGATAATACTATCGTTCGGCACTCCAAATGATAGTATCACAGGCTCTAAACAATAGTATTACAGCTAGTGAACAATACTATTATCATTTCAGCAATGGTGGTATTATGACTTTCAGGAGGTGTATTAGAAGTATTTTTTTGTATGAGTTACTGTCATACTAAAAGGGCCTATCCAGTCAACCTGCCGGTGCAGTGACATGGTGTCCACTTGCGACATCGACATCCTGGGGTCGGGAACAGACCCGAGAGTCTGACGGCCGGCCAGAAAGGAGAAGGCTGGAGCACCCAGGGACAGCTCACCTTCTCTGGATGGGCAGGGGTTGGGGTGTCCGGCGTATTACGGTCTCCTAGCAGAGTCTGGGGGATCCACTCTGACCGGTGCCTAGTTGATGGGGAGGCATGACAGATGCACCTTGCATCATTGCATGCCATGCCTCCTGAGGGATTTGCAAGCATCACAAAAAATGTGGCAAGTCTCACACATGATGCCTGCCTCCCAGTACCACTTGACCCCTGAAGTGCCCGACCTACACTGGGACTGTACTCCCCTTGATGGCCACCCCCATGGCCCCACCAGGGGGAGTAAACCTAGGGAGCCCTGCTGGTCACGGTGATGCAGCCAGTATCCTGGACATGTTTCTGCGGGGGGGTCATCACAGTGACCCCACCTTGGGGTGCAAGCCAGGGTGAATTGGGGGGTGGGACATGGAGGGGTGATGGTGGGTCCAAAAGGTTAGGGCTGAAGTCTGGGGACAGAGGCACCAAAAATAAATAAATAAATATATAAAATGACATATCCATATGTTACATAATAATACTGAACTGAAAGTAAGTGACTGAACTCTTTTTTCAGACAGAACAGGGATGACAGAAGATGTAGTCCACCAGCAGGAACTAAGGAAGTCTGACCTTGGGCCACAACTAGATGTAGAAGAGTGGCTGTGACACCAACAGATGCGAGTCCTTTGGCTCCAGAAAGAGAGCCAGGCCCTGCAAAAGTTATTGGGATGCCCTGGCAGAGGTCAGGGGGTCATCTGCAACTGACCCCCCCCAAGGTACTGCAACCAATGCTTCCACCATGCTGATCTGGTGGTAGCAGTGTGATTGTGTGAAGCCTATTACGACAACACAGTGCTTGAACCTGGGATAGCCATACTCACAGACCCCAACAGGTTCTCTCCCAGGCTGTGGTCTACAGAAGAAGAGGAGAGAAGTCGAAGCAAAGCAGTAGCTCTGCTCACCACCACTGGTGCTTCTCAGCCAGGGAGAAGAGGCTCATGCCAAGGGCTTAAAGTAAACAGAGATGTAAAAGGAAAAAGACTTCACCTGTGGGAAGAGTACCCACCTAACTGGAATGTCGAGGGCCAGGGAGATAACTGCTGGGATGCAGTAGCGGAAGTTAGATTATTCAGCTGGACTCCAATTGAGGCCCCAGGTGTGGTCATAAGCTTCTTTCTGGCTGACTCTGTGGTAACAGCAGGATCTGGTAAGCCTGTTAGTGAGACCAGATTGTGGTTAGAGATGAGCCTGACTGACAGCCTTGAGGGCTATGTCTGCTCCCTGGGCCTGATGGCTCCCTCTGATTTTGCGAGTCCGTCCACTAGCATGCCTGCTAACTCTGTGGTCTGTCCAGAGATCAGTTCTCAGCCAGCCCTGCCTGGCCCTTATAAGAGCTGCAGATGTACATTGGCACTTGAAGAAATGGAGGACCAGGATATTGATGTGGTGGTGGTGGTGGTGGTGGTGATGGCAGTGACCCAGGATGATGGAGAAATACCCACTAAGGAGTCTCTCACATAAATCTTCAGCCCCACCCAACAGCAAAAGATGCACCAGAAGCAAACATTGGCAGAGGCCCAGGCAGGCAATCAACAGTCAAAGGCTCAAAAAGCAAGTAAATTCTGTTCACAAACACACCCTGCAGGACAGACCCTCTGCTCCCGCAGTGCCAAACCTTGAAGTGCAATATGTGAACAGGAGACAACAGGGTAACCCTCCTGTCTCTTTTGGGTCCAAATCACCTACTGGTCTTGAGTCCTGAGGGTCAAATGTGAACCTTTCTGCTAGCACACCCAGTTAACAAGCTCAGATATATACCTTCTTCGGGGATGCAGTACAATACTTCGCCCAGTGGGTACTCAGCCAGGTTCACAAGTCTACCCCTTATGACTCAGTCTGAGACCTAGGTATATTCTCACCTTAGCAAGATAAGCAACACTTTTTTTAAGCCCTTAACAGTTGTCAGAATTATTAACACTTTTCCAGCATTCACATGCAAAAGAAACTGAGAAGGCACAGGCAGAATTTCAAGGAAAATAGTGTTTACTAACAATTGAAAATAGATAAAATACAACACACAGAACATATCACATACTGTAAGTACTTACAGTCAGAACTAAACTGGAAATTACAGAATAAAAAGCGCCTGAATACTTAAAGTTCTCGCCTAGCTAAGTTCCAGTTGGGTGTTACCTAATTTTTAACAGAAAGTGCCTGTTTGGAGTTCAGAGATTGAAGTGTCTCACTCCTTTTAGAGTCCAGAGATAATGAGTGTACTGTCTCTTCTGATTACTTGGCAATATTCAAAGTCAGTCTCTCCACCTCCTTGTGATGTCACAACACACGTGAGGTCACGGTTAGCCCTGTGCTTAATCTGTAACCTGAGTAAGAATATCCAAAAAGATGTTATTTTACTGCTAGCTGGAAATCAGCAGTTAGCAAATTTTAAAATGACAGCCTCTTTGATCAAAGCAGTTCCTTTGATTTTTCTGTACTAGCTTCCTGGCGTACAAAATTATTTTAGTTTCACAAGTTAACAGGAATCCGTTAAAAGGTCCCCTTTTCCTCCAGGATTATAAAATGCATGCCTTGTCCCCAGCAGTTCAAAGTGGAATATTTTACGATATGTCATCACCTGGCCTTTGGAAGGAAGCCCTACGTGTTACAACAGATCAGGAAAACAGCCATCTGCTGTTTCAGTGCCAAGGTCAAAGGTCAAGCCTTCTAACACTTGCTGGTTGCTATCCCCTAAGCAGACATTCACATCACATTTTTATTTCACAAATGTTATACAACAATTATTAGAGGTTTTATCATGTTACAGATGCCACTATGAAGTGATGGTGATGTGGACCCTGCCTGCCTCCATGGAAAGAAGTCCAGAGACTTGGTAAAATATGCCAAGCTGCTTGGGCCATCAAAAATCGTGTGGGGACCCAAAATGGCTATTGATTTCCATACATGCCAGGATGGCACTATGAGATAATGGATGCAAATCACAAAATAATCCCACTGTTGGAGGCCAGAAAGACCCCAATCAAAAGGGACCGTGAATTTTACAAGCAGCATAAGGATGAAATGGACTGTAGAGCTAAAATTAAGGTTACAGATCTCAATGATGTACCGACTGACTACTTTTGTCTGGACAATCCAGCTGGATAGGGGGCATGTCAAGAGACCCCATCCCAAACAGTATGTGTGAGGCATGAGACACAGATACAGACAGTTCCAGTTTCTACCAAGGAGCACAATCAGTTCAATAGCACTGGCTGTGCCACTGTTTGATTCTGTTCAAGCTATGTGTCTAACCCCTATCAAAAGGGGGAGTTAACTAACAACTCCACAAAGAAAGTGATCAGTGTCCTCTGCTCTGGGGAGCAAAGACTCACTGAGTGTAGAACTGTGCAGCAGACAGCACACGTTTGACTTTGAGACTACCTCATTTGTGCTTGGATCTCCTCTGGGAGACCCATCCCAGATGGAAGTGGGCTTGCTCTCACAAAGGACAAGTGAAAGCATTGACTTCCACATTTACCATTTGAAATAACTAGTTTATTATTGTTTTCAAAAATAAAATAATATTTTGTGAAGTTAATAGCAAAGACTTGTGTGTTTGTTTTCTAATGCTTTCTCTCAGATGGAGCTGGACCTTACCATCGTATCCCTGTAAGAAGCAAAAGGAGAACGGACATAAGAGGCCAATGCCATGAAATTCTAGACTGCTTCACTATATCTGGGTGCTACCCCGGCCCTTAAGCACTACTGCTGGTTTACAGTGCATGTGTTAAAATTGTGTGCTAAGAAGTCAGTGCAGAGTAGTGCCCATGTGCCCACTACTGCTATAGAATAGGACCCATTCAACATAGGCCCGCTAAAGGTACCAAGTACAGGCCACCCCATGGCCCAGCAGTGTGTTGCACTGCCATGCAGGCAAACTGAGATCAGGCGTGCGCTCGGGTTGCCACATCAGGAGGCAAGCCTCGCTATAGCAGCTGCCACTCAGCAGTGTGTTAGGGTCAGGGAGAGAAGGCATTTGTAACTGGTGCCGCAGTAACCCCAGCAGTGAGCCAATTGAGCTTGCTGCCTCCACAGGATATCGCTGTGTGCAGCCACAGCTGACAGAGGCTACATCCAAGCCTGGGCTGGTAGGAGGAGCTGTGGGGAAAAAAACATGGTTAAAAATCACATGTCTTTCTGTATGACAGCCTGGGCTGTGAGGACCCATCTGGGTCCTAGTTTCAGCTGGCACTTGATTCTAGTCCACATTTTGGACTACCTTGGAGGGAGGACAGCCCTCCCCTGGGGCCTCCACCATGGGAAGCAGACCCATGAGAGATGCCAGGTTAATCTGGATCCCTAGGACAAATGCGGCTAACTGGCCTGATGGTGATATACCCCTCTGAAAAGCAAATATTCATGAAGAAGACCAAAGCTGGGCGAAAAAGCACTATAGAGAAAAAAGGTACCAAGTAAGGCCATCCATGTGGTCTGGCCTGTGTTGGTTGCAGATAGATGGAGGTAACATGAGATCACCCTTCCAGGGGTAGCTGGAGGGTAGTACTTCTGTTAAAGGGATCTGGCACCAGGGGACAGCAATGTTTCTGGGAGAGGTGAGTGAAACTAGCCTCTTTCTTCTCTCAGCTCAAGGTGGGTTATGAGGGAGCACTCAAAGGGTTCAGCCAGATCCTGAGAGTTGTTTCATGCTGGGCCTCAGCTAGGAGACAGGGTTTTCAGGGATTTTTTTTGTGCCTTCTGGGTCTTTCAGGAAATGAAACATGAATATTCATGCTCCTACCCTTCCCCTTTACTTTATAAAGGGAGAAAGTTATCTGAGCTTTGAAGTTCCTGGGATAGGGCAAGAAACCAAAAGTGTTCCAGAGTGGTACCAGCAGAGAGAGAAGAGAAAGAGAAGCTCTTAGGGTGAACCCTGTTTTAAAGCTACCAACAGTCCCTATTTTCCCAGAACAGTCCCTATTTTTAGGCAGGATGTCCCAGTGTCCCCACAAGTTTTGTAAAATGTCACTTTTGTCTTGGTTTTTGCTTACTTGTCCCAGTTTTTTCCCCCTTTTTTTGCTGACTGCTAATCTGTGAGTGACAGTTATTTCAACACCACTGTGGCGCTGCTTGGGCAGCAGTTTGCAAATGCAGTCCCTGCACCTATGTTGCACCCCAAGCATGTCAGTGGGAGCATAGTAAAGCATGTCCCTTCCTGTTAGATTAGACTGGGTAGTAGTGCAGACAAGTGCATGTGGACGTCTGCCTGCCAGCAGCTGAGAGAGACTCCAGACAGAGAAGAGACCAGCAGTGAACTAAGGTACCCGAACCTTATTAGCTGTAGGGAAGGGTGTGAAAACAATCTGGTGTGGTGGTGGGAGTCACTGAAGTGAAGTTTGCTCAGCAATTGAGATGAGTGTAAGCGGGTTGGATGGGACTGTCAGGAGGAGCAATACATGCAGCTGGAATGTCTGATCACAATTTAATGCAGGTTTGGTTCTAATGAACTTTCTGTACATCATGATTTGGAACTTGCTGCAGCAGAATGATGTATTGTTTTAATCTGGATGTTTGCTACTGGTGTTACTGTGGAGCGGCATGGCCAGAGCAAGCAGCAGCTTTTAATTGATTGTGTGCAGCGTTCTCTGTGGCGGTGCCCGTGGGAGTGACATGGTGGGGGGATGGTCACAGTCAGGATGGACCGTCCCAGTTTTAGGTCGCGGAAAGTTGGTAGCTTTACCCTGTTTACATATCTCTCAGCCTTTTATCACTGAAATGAGGGACACAAACACTCAAAACAAGGGACAATGAGGGACACTGACCCTGATAATGAGGGACACATTCACAAACATGGAAAATTAAGCTCAGAATACTATGGAAACAGTGGCACAGATATTCAAAAGGGTTGCACATGGCGCAACAGTGTTGCGCCATCACATAACTACTAATCTACCAATGATAGTATTCAAAAGGGAAAAGTGCGCACAAATCCCAATGCGCCAGAGCGCATCAGTAATGTATGCAGGCACAGGTGGGGGCGTGCCCATGCATAGCCCGCACAGCCCGATATTCAGCCCGGGATGTGCAGAGTCATGTATGCGCAACCCCTACCTGCGTTTGCACAAAGTTAAGACAAAAAAAAGGAACAAGTGATGGCCACCCACAGGTGAGCTGCCGCATTGCAGGGCACAACACGCCACTGCCACCTGTGGGTGGCCAGTCCCTGCGCACCTGGCGGTGCCCCATGCCCGATCGCAGGCATCCCTGAGCGAAATCCCCTGTCCATATCCCTGGTGGTCCAATGGACCTCTATGTACCGATCGCGGGCAGCGGTATAGTCCACCCCATGTCCATGTCCTGGTGGTCCAGTGGACCAATCGCTGCTGATCAGCGGGGCATCTGTAACACATAATAGACCCCTACCACCCTGGTGGTCTAGTGTACCCCATCCCTACCGCCCACTGGGCCCCATACTGTACTATTCTTGTCCAGATATGTGAATGATTCATTCACATATCTGACTGAATAATGGTATGGGCAACACGCCATTGGCTCATGCTGTGAACCAATGGGCGTGCAGCTGAGCTGTCAGTCGTGAGCAGCGGTGGCGGGCGGGTGGGGTGCTGCCACCTGCCAGCTGACGGGGAGAGCGGGGCGCGGGGCTCAGTGGGCGGTGGGGAGGTACACTAGACCACCAGAGTGGTAGGGTCTGTTATGTGTTATAGATGCCCGCAATGGTGGTGATCGTCCACTGGACCACCAGGGATATTGGACGGGGGGAGACTATACCGATGTCCGCGATCGGGCACATAGAGGTCCACTGGACCACCAGGGATATTGGACGGGTTTTTTTTTTATTTTACACGAATGCCCGTGATCGGACTGCAGGGCGCGTCGGTCCCCGACGGCTGCTGCCTGGCAGGGCGCAGGTGCAAGTCGTCGGGGATCAGCGCACCTGCATGCTAATGGCATGCAAATGGGGCCGTAATGAGATGCAAATTGTCCCTGTGTGCCTTGCATAAATTATGGCCCCATTTGCATGTCCACTTTTGAATATCGCAGCTGCTGTGCATGGCGCAATGGCACTTGTGCTAGCGCATCTCCATGCTCCATTCTGGCCACATGCGCTGATGCAGTGCCACTACGCCAGGCACAGTGGGGATGGCCAGGGTGCGACATTCAGAGCTGCTGCGCCATAGCGCAGCTCCGTTGAATATCACCCAGGCCACACCCCTACGTGACAAAGTTGAGCTGCGCCCAGTCTTGCACCACACCCTGGAGCAGTTTGAATATCTGGACCAGTGTGTTTACTTGTATAAAGTTTATTTTTGATTTACCATCTTATTTCTTTAAAGTCTGAATATACATGTATTTCCCGGTTCCCTGGGGTTACTAGAATCCCATCAGTATCAGTGTTAGGTAGAGAAGGCAGCTGGTGATTATCTAGTTAAATGGATTTTCACCTTGCCCCTCTCTGCTACTTGCTTTCAGCTGAGAGCAGAGAGGTGATGTCATTTAGAACTCTCGCAGCAACATAAGCCACACAGCTTGTGTGAGAGTGGGGGAGTTTACAATTCTGAAGTCAGTTCAGTCCAGCAGCTCAGACAGTGAGCAGTGTCTGTATTTCTCACCCTAATGGAGTACATCTTTTCCGGACTTGAGAAGTGGTGGAAATAATCGTCAGGGGTTCCTGTGCCTTTATCCTATGTAGGAGGGAGAGGTCTGCCAAGGATTTTAGGGGCAATCCCCGATCCAACTCTGGACTTTTGTGAAGCTGCCTTTGGTGCATTCTGAGTTACCCAGGATATATACCTGCCTTTTTTCTGTGGGGTGACACTCTGATAAAGGGACCCATTCACCCATTTCTGTGAGGATTCCCTCAAGAAGATTTGTGTTTTAAAGATCTCTGACAATTGTGGATGTCCCATATGTGACTTGCACTTTGTTCAGGAGTTTAACCTTACACCCTAGTGGTGTTCCTGATGTTAAATGTGCTAAACATTTCAAAAGATAGCATCATTTTCTACAGTTTCAGTGCTTTGGTGAGGTGTAACTCTGAAAGAATGGCTGAGTATGGATGTGGAAGCAAAAGGTGGGAGACCTCCCATCTGGTGTGACCAGTGCAGCACTCCAGGTTCTGTAAGGGCACCTGTTTCTTCTAGTGCATGTGGCCAATGTCTGGAGAAGTTTGTCTCTTGTATGTGGGTTTCTTTCTAGTTTTGAGCCTTGAGTGCTCCATCGTGGCCAGTGTGCCGCATTCTAATCCTATGCCATATGGGAACTGTGCTAAGTAATGGCCCAGCGCCACTTTCCAGAATAGTTTGTGTGTTTTCACAGTGGCTAGTTCCACATTCCAGATGTCTAATCCTATGCCATATGATAACTTTTATAAGTACTGGCCTAGTGCCACTTTTCAGAAGAAATTTTGTGTGTTCACCTTGGCTAGTTCCACAATTCCAGTTGTTTAATCCTATGCTATATGGGAGGTTCGAATTCTGTCTTCTACACGTGTTCTGCATTGCCTTGTGCAATGGAGTGTAAACCCTTGGGGGTCCATCTTTGCTTCTGTGTTTCCAACTTTGTTTTGGAATAAAGCCGCACTCTAGAATCCCAACCTGATATGGACAATCTAGTTACTGCTTCCTGTGTGGATTTACTGGGTACCCCTGTCCAGAAGTACAAACCTAGCATAGCCCTTGGCAAACGCTCTCTCCTCAGGACCTGGGTTTTGGTATAGGTCTGTTTGTGTCTACTACACACATTCTGCTTTTCTTCTGCTTTTGCAAATTGTTTTGTACCCTCCACCCCTGTCTTTTCCCCTAGACTATGAGAGGTGTGCCTACTAGTTAAATAAGGGGCTGGTGGGGGGTTGCATACAGCACCTTCCCTGTGTGGGCAGCACCTTTTCTATGAGGTACACATGACAGACACAGCAATTCTGAGCAGAAAATGAGGGACATCTCTAATAAAGTTAAGAGATACTGTATACTTGCTTCTCCTTACCCCTCCAGGTTTGGGGAGGAGCCCCGCCGAACACTAGCAGCCCCAGAGTATCCCCAGCAGAGGACATCTGAGACACCTTGTCCTGAAGAGAGGCATTTTATCGAGTCCAAAATGAGAGGCACCCGGGAGTAGTGGTGGACCTCTTCTCAAAGGAAGTCACTGGGATCCATGTGGATCCACTCCCTAGGATGCAAGTGAGAGAGCAAGATGAGACTCTATCTCCATAAGCAGCTCTAGGAATCATTTTTAGTACCAAAAGAAAGTAGAACACCTCGTAGGTAATTGGATACATCAGGTAGAGGTGCCTGGCAAGAGTCTGTGTCAGTTACAAGTCCCAATGTGCTTGGGCCAGGCGGCAGAACCTGTGGTGAGAGAAAGGTTACTTGGATCTAGTGGCATTACCCAGGAAAGTGTATGTGGGCTAAACAGACTGCTTGGAAAGTTATGGAAGCTATAAGCTGGCTCCAGTATTAAATGTTATGCCACCACCTCATACGAATGCTATGTGCAGGAATATGTAATCCACCAGGGTAGTGTCTCATCCTGCCTGGGAAGAATGCCACTGCGGACCTGTCTTGTGGGAAGTAGCACCCACAGGACCCCGTAATACGAAACAGGCCTGAATTAATTATGCAGCAGTGTCGATCCTATGTGGAGGGACTAGAGCCCTCCCAAATGAACTTATGGGGAGTGGGCTGGCAAAGGGAATAATCCCTTAACAAATGTGTACCATCTAGGACAAATAAATACTGACCTGTTTGATCCTAGCCCCTGGCATGGACAATCCATTTGTCAGTGGCCTTCTGTTGCTGATGACCCTGTGGTTGTTGTTGCCTCTGCTCACCATTTCCTAGGCCCATGGTGGTGTAACTAGAGGTACAGCATTCTTGTGTGAGCAGGTCCCCCCGACGGGAAGTAGAATGTTGAAAAACCCAAGACACAGGGGGGAACCAGCCTTACAGTTGAATTAATTCATTTTTCAGACATGTTATGTTGGCAGACAAATCAAAGTGACTTCCTACCTGGATTTTATATTATTCTCTTCATTTTATTAAATCAGGATGCATTATCTGTTGGAATAAAATTGCCAATATTTCATGAAAATTTACTTCCTCTGGGCACTTCACATGCATGTGTTTTCAACCTGTAGCTCTCCAGCTGTGTCTTGTATGACAATTTTCATTTCTAGTTGACTTGCTTTATATAACAAAAATTGGTCTGGTGCTACTGTATACACCCTATATAAATATATTAGTGGGTTTGTCTAGTGAGATAACATTGATTATGTGCAGTAGAGCACTACCCTCATTATGTTTGCTTGCACGCATGTGCAAGAAACATAGTGCCATCATCCAAGTTTTCGGAGGTGTGGCAGCCCTCTTCCAATTTGGGCAGTGTGTTTGCAGGCGCTGCAGCAGTTCTCCAATGCCTGCTCGAGCTGTCTATGACAGCTCCAAAATGCAGTGGAGTACAGTTGAAAGGGGGAGCTACGCTTCAGTGAGCAGGGATAAGATATCGCCTGCTCATGCGCGCTCCCCCTACACACACACACACACACACATACTGCGTGCTGCCCCCCACCACGCACACACTGTATAGCCGGGGGTGCCCAATCCCCTGTCGGCTGTGCTGTGCTGCCCCCCAAAAGCCTTCCACATGCCACGCTGGGTGCCAACCCCAGCATGGCAACTCATCGTATAGCTGACGGAGATGCCCAATCCCCCATCGGCTCCACTGTCCTCCCCCCCCCCCGAGAGTGCAGGGTGCCATGCTGGGAGCCCACCCCAGCGTGGCAACAGATGCCATGGCCGACGGGGCCTAACTTCGCCGGGCCCACGCCCAACCAGCCATCCTTGTGCCACACTGGGAGCCCACCCAGCGTGGCAAACGTCCCGCCGTCATTTAAAAGGAAAAAACTGCAAATAAAAACTGTCCCTCTGCGCTTCCTCCCTGCTCTCCTCCCACAACCCGCACTCCACCCACTGCACACCCTGCCTCCCCACACCCCCACCCCATACTTACCCGGACCTTGGCGCGACCATCTTCGGTGGACTGGGAACATGTCTGCACTCTTCAAAGCCGACCGCGAACTGAGGAAATGCCGGTAAGCTGTATAATGGAATAGACAGGGTTTTTTCAACTTTGCTGCATATCTCAGGCATTTTTTGGAATTTCTGCACCAAATTTTCAACATGGGTTTTTTGGGACCCCTTCTCATGAGTGCTGTCACTGTCAAGGGGTTATTCAGGCCCGAAGGGTGATTTCGTGGTCACTGCAAAAAATCACCGTTCGGGACCAATTAATGAAACGACACTGCCAGTGCTCATAAGGTGGGCTCTCAAGAAGACTATTTTGAAAATTTGGTGGAAAAATTCCAAAAAATGACTGTTTTACGAGCGTGCATTGTGCAGTTCTTATGCACGCTCGTAAGTTCGTGAATTTTCAATATTTTCACTCCAGAGTTTCAACATTGCCATTTTACTACACCTTCTTATGAGTAGTACAGCTGTCATTTTTCGCATCTCACCCAAAACGTGTTTCCACCCATGTATCGCACAATGGCGCAGACAGTGTGCGAAATCAATGTACGGGACAAATTAAGAAAATCACAGTTACACTGTTCATGAGCAGAGGTCTTAAAATGGTTATGTTGAAAATTTGGTGAAAAAATTCCTAAAAATGACTGTTTTACAAGCGTGTGTTACGCAGTTCCTACGCACACTCGTAAGTTTGCGAATTTTCAATATTTTCACTCCAGATTTTCAACATTGCCATTTTATTACACTTCCTTATGAACAGTACAGCTGCCATTTTTCACATGTCACCCAAAATGTGTTTTTGCACATGTAGCGCACAATGGTGCAGTCGGTGTGAGAAAGCAATGTTTGGGACAGATTAAGAAAATCACAGTTACACTGTTCATAAGCAGAATGCCTAAGGTCTTAAAATGGCTATGTTGAAAATTTGGTGACAAAAGTCCATAAAATGACTGTGTTACGAGTGAGCATTGCACAGTTTCCACGCACCCTCGTAAGTTCATGACTTTGTAATATTTTCAGTCCAGATTTTCACCAGTGGCATTTTTTCACACTTCCTTATGAACAGTACAGCTGTCATTTTTCACAACGTGGCCGAACTGTGTTTTCACACTTTCAGCGCAGAGATGCGTGGTGGCTGTGGAAATCATTGTTCGGGACAGATAAAGAAAATCACAGTGACACTGTTCATGATCGGAGGTCCCAAAATGCCTGTGTTGACAATCTGCTGTAAAAAATCCCCAAACTAATTACATTACGGGTGTGCGTTGCACAGTTTCTATGCATACTCGTGACTTCACCAGTTTTTTAAATATTTTTACTGCAGATTTGCAACATTGCCATTTTTTACACCTCCCCATGAACAGTACAGCTGTCATTTTTTACATCCTGTGGTGCTAAATGCCGTAGTCGCTGTGCATAAGCAGCTTTCGGTTAAAAAACTGATATTGCCACTGTTCATGAGGTGGGGTCACAAAAAAATCCTGTTGAAAATTTGGAGTGAAAATACCAACGAATGCCTGAGGTATTAGGGTTTCCAACCATAACGCCCCACCCTGTAGAGAATGACAGGCATCAGGGGTATGACTTGGGATTCTTGCCTGTAATGCTCATACCATACCACACCCTGCAGCCAGTGAGAGGCACAGAGGTATGCCTTGGACTCTTCGGCCCCAGAGTTCACCCCATTCTCCTATACCGCACCCATCTCACCGTATTTCCTGATGGAATGGGGTGCGCATAAGGGCCGAAGATCCCAAGGCATTATAGACACTTGTCAGTGGTCTGCAGGGTGGGTGTGGTGAAAATGGCGGGGCTGTATGCCTGATGACCCAAAGACACACCCCAATGCCTGAACTCTCTGCAGGGTGGTGGCGGGGTTGGCTTCAGTTCAATACTTCACTGCCATACCTATTACGCAGCTCTGTAACTTCTACACTACCACTGCCAATACCAGCAAGCAAACATTCGGCATTGACAAATGCTTGTTTTTATCTAGTTTCTGTGTCACTGAATGGCACCTCCAACAGCATAGTTCGCTAAATACCTTGCTGGGGCATTGGTATGGTTACTTATAACCATGGGGGCAGTGCTCCCCGCTTACCTACTAGCACCACTTCCTGTAGCACCAGGTGTTCATTGGAGGCTTCCCAGTCAATTACTGACCAGGCCTGACCATGCTGAGATTCTGAGATCTGAAGGAATAAGGCTTCAGGATGACCTGCACTCTCAAAAATCATTATTAAACCGTTTATTAAAATATACTGAATTGACAAATACCAGGATGTGGTATATTGTACATTTCATTACTTCTCTGGTGGTTGAAGGCATTCAGCCTTGCCTCGTGCTTCACAATGCAGCCAGAGGCAGGACAATATTTAAGCAATATACCACAAGAGGGTGTGGGTGATTGCAGGATTTACCCATGCCTGGTGTGGTGATTTGCTCATGAGGTGCAGATGAGTGAGGAAACCACACCAGGTCTGAATAAGTCCTGCCATCTCCCACACTCTCACGTGGTATATTGCAATTATACAATCGCACCTCCTTTTTTGCTGTGAAAAAAAATATTTTTTATTATATGTTTAAATTATTTGTATAGAATGTATTGCTCCTCTACAAAAAATAGTTCCATGTTAGTAGGTAGATGGAGCAGAGATCAGAAGATGCGAGTGATGTTTCATGCCAGTGTGAGGTACTGGTATTTGGCAGGCAGGCTTTTGTTGCTGTGGAGACGTAGCGTGACTGTAGCTGAAGGGGGAGACAGCCAATAGCAAAATGCATCACTTCAGAAGGAATGGTGTCTGTTCTGTGTTCATTTTTTTTTCTGTTTGTTAGACATTGCAATGAGGACTGTAATGAATGCCGCTCAGCTTCGGGTGAGTGGCACATCAAGTGGAAGAGCGTTCTGTAGTTTCACTTATTGATCGGGATCGGCAGGATTGGAGTTGGGGGCGGGGCGCATGTGTGAGTTCATTTTTTACTTTTGAATTTACCGTGTTTTAGTTACCGGAGACAGCAATATGGCAGGTGGCAACCTTGATGTGTTGGTACTGGACTGATTTGGTGGGGGGGGGATTAGCTGGCTGGCACTTCTTCCAGTGTGGTGATAGCACGATTTATAGATTGTAAATCATGCCAGCCAATCAGGGCACAGCATTTTTGATGCCATTGTGTAACCTATGATATACCATACCCTGTCAGGTGTTATTGCTTAGATGCATCTATCAGATCTAGATCTACCTTTTACGGTCACCCTGTGAAATCTAGAGCTGACAGATGCACTGCGGAGTTCTCCATACTGCAGAATTTCATCCTATGACAACTTAATAAATGTGGCCATTTAATGAAATATTTTGGGATGGATTCCAATATTTCTCATGAAGAAAAGGCCTTAGAATAGACTTTCCTACAAAGGGTTGTGGTAAGTTTGATATTTTTAGCCCAAATAACAGATGACGACTTATTCCAGCCTGTGGTCAATGTATTTATTTATTTATGTATGTATGTGTCTAATTAGTTATTAGATTTTATTGGCCAGGTGAGTACACTAGACACAAGTGCACCTAATCTGAGGTATGACCCGAGAGGTTGTAGGAGAGGTAAATACAATACAGCACATGGAATAGTATAAACCATAAACAATATGAATACGGAAACAAAGAGAGAAAAACAGTTTCAACCATGTGAACAGGAAACTGAAGTCAAGTATTTAAACAAGTAACACAGATGAGGCGAATGCCTAGTGCAGGTAACAGACCAAAATAAAGTGTATCACCATGTAAACCGAAGTACTTCAGGACAGGTTTCTTAGATTTGCAGGCCTGTTGCCAACTGGGGTCCGTCATGTTCAAATGAACCCTCCTGATAGAAACTTTCAAGTACCTCAAGGGAATCAACAAACTCCAAGAGGGTAGCATCTTTCAAAAAAAGAGGTGTGCAAGAACAAAGGGGCACAATTTGAAGATAGAGGGGGGCTCAGAGGTAATTTAAGGAAGTATCTTTTCACAGAGAGGGTTGTGGATGCATGGAACGGCCTTCCGGAGGAGGTCGTGGAGTCAAAAACAGTGGTGGAATTCAAGCATGCATGGGACAGTCATAAGGCAATTCTAGGGGGTGGGGGTAGGAAGAAGTAGGCTGCTGGTTAACTAGGATCTGCAGCTTATCCAGTAGGCAGGGAAATGGGCAGACTGGGTGGGCCAAGCGGTCCTTATCTGCCGTCAAATTCTGTTTCTGTTTCTCCTCCCCATTTGGAACCTCCTTTTTTTTATTTGATATGCCCATTTTTGTTTACTGTTCCTTCAAAAATTGACAGGAGGGGCTGTGGTGCTTTAAGACATGCTGAGCTCCGCTGGCACCTTGGCTTCCCTCTGAAAAATGCCACCTCCCTTCCATCGCCAATCAGCTCTGCTTCCTAGTGCCAAATTATATGTTGAGCTGCCCCATGATACCCAGTGACGTGCACTTCCCACCCCAATCTGCTGCCCAGTTAGCTCCCTGGTATCTGAGCTGCTTTGTGAGTCTTTCACATAGAAATTGTAGGATTTCTATGGTCTTTCGCGCCATGCTCCCCCCATCCTTGGCTGGCCAATCAATGCTCATGATCAGGACGTGAGTGTGCCTTAATGCATCACAGCCGCTGCCCAGAATTCACACTGCTCCAGAGCATAAGCAAGGCTGGAGCATGGTGGCCGCAACATCTCGGTGAAACACATGAAAAGCCAGGGATGTCAGCTTATAACAGAATATTGACACTGGCAGGTAAATGTTGCTGGCCACTGGACGATCACAGGTGCACTGTGCCTGTGTTCATTTGGCAGGGTCTTAACAGTCACAGTTAATGGGTGAGAGAGAGAGACAGAGAGAGAGAGAGAGACATTCATGGGGGAAGGGGGTAGACAAGTCTGGACTACAGGAGCTGCAGCTGAATTTATCAGGACTTTGAAAAAATAAAATAAAACACAAATTAACGTGTCTTTGTTGAGCTCACAGCCCTCTCAATTCCCTGTGCCCGTCCGAATTTACTGGAGTCAGTCTGCAGACTTATCTCTGACTTCTGCAGCATGCACAATGGAGTGCAGTATTGTTTTCTGGCCAGTATTAGTTTTGTGTATTACAAATTTTTTTCTGCAACTTTACAAGGTCAAAAACTAAGTTCAGTGTATCAAGTGTGTGTGCCTGGTCCTTGGAGACACTTTTTTTTTTTCCATAAGACATTTTTAGAAAATGGGTGAACTTCTGTGTCACTGTGTGTACCTGGACTGGAGGCATTGGGTTTTTACTGAGATGATTACAGAAAGTTTCACTGTGCTGTGCCACTTGATCCAAGACCACCACAGTAGCAGCTGCTTACAGGGAATATTCAAACTGCAAATTACTTTGGAACTTTTTTTAATAAACTGCCAGGGTTTGTTGCTCTGAAGTTCCCTTATTATTGTCTGCCATCAGCTTACAAAGATCCTTGTCAAAAGGAAAAGGCTGGACTCAACTAGTTGGTTATATCAGCTGTCAGCACAGTGCATTTGGCCGTTTCACTTGATTAAGATTTACAAGACTTTGCCTAAAAGTGTTTCTAGTTCTGTTACCAGCTTACATAAAATCCTTCAAAACAAGTGAACTATAGCATTTATTAACCAGTGGGACAGGCTGCTGTCTTTACTCCCCTCCTCCCCTCACCAGTGGGAGCAATGCGCGGCCAAACGGCATAAAGTTCAGTTACTGCAGCAAGACAGGTAGAACCTCAGCTCCTACAGTGCATTATCTTGTATTGTGCTTAAATGCTTATTTAATTTTCTGTCGACATAGGTGTGCTGATTGAATTCATGCAGTGTTCATCCCACACCTATTGCACCTTGTATTGCCTGTATACTGTCTGCACTTTAAGCTCTCATGTGTTTACTGTGTGTCTGCTGATGGTATTTTGCTGTGCATTTTGAACTGTTTTACCTGTATTCTGGTGCTGGCTTATATTTCCACTGTTCTCAGGCCCTCGCTGTGTTGTAGATCCCTCCATCTTTCTCTCTCTGTACTGTGCATGCGCAGCAGCAGTCCTCCCCCCAGTTATTTATTTATTTATTTATTTGTTTATGATTTTGGTAACTGGGTAGGTGCACTGATCCCAGGGACCATTTTCAGGCATGACCCCCGGGCCACTTACAATGGCACAGAGTTAAAAAATAAACAACATTACGTATAAAGTAGGCAGTTTAACAGTAATTGAAGTAACAACAGAAAAAAAAGGTTACAAAGGAACACTATTATACAATGGTTACAAAGAATACAGTAGATTCACAGGATCCAGTTTGCAGAATGCATAAGTCCGATAGTCATATACTGTACATAGCAGACATACATGATACAGATGTTCGATGTATAGCCAGTTGTATACGAAACCAGTTGAGTGTACATTTGTGTAACTTGGATGGAAACGGATAAGGCAGGCAGGGGAGGAAGGGTGGGGTGAGGGAAGGGAATGGAGGGTCAACAAAAGGGGGGAGGAGTGTAAGGCATGAGACTCAGGTGAACGCTGGGCAGTCTGATTCCCACCTTGACCTGGTCTCCCTTTGTTTTCTCCAGTCCCTTTGTATTTCAGTTTGACCTTATAATCCCAGTAAGTGCATTTCTTCTCTGTCTCCCCAGGCTGCTGTCCATCCTCTGTGTCCCTCTCATCATGCCCCCCCCATTTCATTTACACCATACTCCTCGCCTACCTCCCCCTCCTATTCACCCCTATGCCCCCCTTCCGCCCCTTCCACTTCTATCCTCTGTCCTCCTTCTTCCTCCCACTCTCTCAACCTCCTGCCTCCCCCACTTTCAACACTCCCCCCGGTGCCCAGATGCATTCATTCTCCACTCTCACCTAGTGTCCCTCCTGGCATTTAAATCTCCCTAAAGTAGCCCCTCTAATCTGGCCGTCACTGCTCCTGTTCACCTGCCACCCCTGCCTATGAGACGGTTATCCGTCCTCACAAAACTGATTATAGTATTACTGCTCCTCACAGCAGGTGACTTTGAATACAACACTGGACCCTCCCCCACTCCCCTTTCCAATCTGCCTAAAGGGGTAAGTATAGTTCATCTAAATATTAGAAGTCTTCTCCCCAGGACTGACCTTCTCCAACCCCTTATGGCCAGCATAAAACCCTCTGTCCTTATCATCACCGAATCTTGGCTCAACTCGAAAATCCCTGAAACTGCCGTCTCCATCCCCTGCTACTCCATTATCCATCAGGACAGATCAACTAGAGGTGGGGGAGTGGCTATATATGTTTCTGCTTCAATTCAATTTTCAGTCTGTCTCTCTAATGCCTCCCCTTCTGCCTATGAACTTAGGTTAATAAAACTATCCATCCCTACTCCCTTCCCATATTTGTGGGAGGAGCCTACTGCTACCCCAGCCTTCCTGCATCTTACCAGGGCTCTTACCCCTCCTCTATCACTGACCTCCTCTCCTCCTTCACCACTCTCACCTCCTCTGGTGAACTTTACATCCTTGGGGACTTCAACATTAATTGGCTGTCCAGCACCCAATCCAATATCTGCAATCAAATCTCCTCCCTTAATCTAAAGCAACTCATCAATGATCCTACACACTTAAATCCCAAATCAGGCAAACATATCTTATTAGACTAGATACTGACGACCCACCCACATTGAGTCATCACCTCAGGTCTACTACCAGACGTGCTCACTGATCACCATATGGTATACTGTGTGCGAAAAATCCACCGAGCAAAACCCGACCAATTATTCTCAACCTTCTCTCCTTCTGATCTCTCGACCTGTCCTCCCTTCACAATGAACTGAACGGTACTGACTAGTTACCCATTTTCACTGCTACTTCAGTCGACTCAGCCCTGAGCTAATTCAGCTCTCAATTCCTGAATGCCTGGAACTGTCATGCACCACTTATGAAGACAAGGGTCTGTGGCAATCACCTCCCCTGGGTCTCTGCCGAGCTGCTTGCCTGTCAGCGGGCTCGTGACCAGGCATGGGCGACACATAAAACTTCTGGAGCTCTTAAGGATTTGCTTAAGTATCACTCCTTCCATAATGCTTGCACCAAGGCTATCAGCTTTGCCAAAGCAGAGTATTTCAACTCCTGTTTTCATGAAAACCTTAGTATACCTCCAAATTCTGGAAGGTTGCTCATGCTTTATCCCCCCCCCACTGTTCTAAAGATAGGGGACCTCACTGTCTCTGACCCCTTCCTCCAAGGTGGCATAATTCAACAAATTCTTCACCACCTGTGCCTCTTCCATTCTTACCTCCCTACCCCCCACTGCCCCATCACCTGCCCCCTCCGCTCGCATCCCTTTCTCGTCATGGTTCTCCTTCCAACCTGTCTCCCCCGATGACACCCTGCGCAAGCTACTAGCCCTAAATCCTCATAAGGGCAAAAGCCCTGATGGCCTTAACCCTGAGCTGCTTCACCTATCAGCTTACGCCATAGCCCATCCTCTAGCAACTCTCCCGAACCCATCCTTTTTTACTCACCACCATCCCTGACACCTGGAAGGACACCACGATTCTCCCCCTCCCAAAGGGGGGGTGACCACGCCAACCTCAGTAATTTTCACCCTATTTCTCCTCTCCCTATCTTGGCTAAACTTCAAGAGCACCTGGCTCTGGCACAGTTTTCCTCTTTCCTAGATTCTTCTTCCTTTTCTGCCCCCTTCCAGTCTGGGTTCTGGAAGGCCCACTCCACCACCACCTCCCTTTTTCAGCTCACTGACTTCATTCTCTCAGGCATGATTCAGGGACGTATCACTTCTGCCATTTTTATCGATCTGGCCAAAGCCTTTGATACTGTTGTCCACTCCCTTCTCCTCAGCAAGCTGACCATGGCTGCTCTGAATCTGCCACCAGCTGGTTCCAGTCCTATCTCATGAGTAGGTCCCAGTCTGTCTGGATCAGCAACTCCTTTTCCTCCCCACTCCCAATCAATGCAGGTGTCCCCCAGGGATCAGTACTTGGGCCAATACTTTTTCATATTCTTGAATGACCTCATTGACGCCTGCTCATCTGTTAGTATCCACATGTACGCAGATGATACTGTCCTATTCTCCGGTACTTCCTCCTCAGAGGTGATGACCAGCCTCCAGCTGTACTTCAACAACATCCAGCACTGGTTTTGCGCAAAACAACTTTCCCTAAATGCCAAAAAAATGGTCTCTATGACCTTTGGCACCAGGCAAAAGCTCGCAAGGCTTGATGCCATTTCCTTCTGTACCCTTGATGGTTCAGTATTGGAACTTGTCTCCTCTTTCAAGTACTGTACCTCAGGCTTTGGCTCGACAAGAACCTCAACTTTGCGGTGCACATGGATGCTATTCACAAAAAGCTATTCCTCAAACTTCGTGCTCTGTACAGACACCGCAGCTGCTTTCCACCGCAAGCCCAGAGAGAGATCATACAAAAGATGATCTTTCCTATCTTTGACTTTGGAGACGTAGCCTACAACTCTGCCCCCAAATCCAACTTATCTAGACTGGACACTCTTTTCAACTCCTTCTGCTGCTATGCTCTTGGCTGTCCTCCTCATACTCACCACTGTGACCTTTACACTTCACTCTCCTTTCCGTCCCTCAGTGCCAGACACCTTCCCCATAGCGCTTCACTAATTGGGAAGTACTGGCTTGGCACTCTGCCTCCCTACATACACTCCCTCATCTATGTTCCCCCCACCGCCCCTATACTCTCTCCATAACTCTGCCAACAGGGCTGTTGCCCTCCCCCCCTCAGCATACCACCTCTGGGCGTACCATCTTTTCCTATCAATTCCCTTGTATCTGGAACTCCCTCCCTTTGGATATCCACTCTGCTAAGTCCCCTTGCTCCTTATCCCTCCTTCTCCATCATCACATATCTCCCTCTTGCAACTGCACCTAACCCCCTCTCCTCCTCTAGTTCTATTCTCCTCTAGCTCTATTCTCCCCCTCTAATTCTGCTTGCCACCCCTCATCAATGCCCATTCAGTTTGGTTAATCCAATCCCTCGTGCCATTTCTCTGTCCACCCCTTGCAGGGTTTTCAGCATCCCAGAGGGGTGAAGGTCCTTGGCTGACCTATCCCACCCACCCACCTAGATCCATCTAATTCTCCCTCTAGTTCTACTCACCACCCCTCATCAATGCACATTCAATTTGGTTAATCCACTCCTTCATGCCAATTCCCTGCCCACCCCTTACAGGGATTTTTCAGCATCCTGGAAGGGGTGAAGGCCTATCGCTGAACTATCCCCCCCTGCCTCGATCCACCTAAGTGACCTCACTCGCTGCCACCCTTTGATCCAACTACTTGACCTCTACTCATACCCCTGTGTCTGCACAGATTGTGAAATAACTGGTTGGCTCTGCACTTTACCCACTATGTTTCTGTCATGGAAATGTATAGTTTTAGCACTTTGCATGTACTGTGTTTTGGTTCCTCTATAAATAATTGCATTTGCCGAAGCACTTTGTTTGGTAATGTTATCTGAAAATGTATAGCTTGCTCTCTAGATGTATATGTGTTTTGGTTCTCTGTAAATAATTGTATATGTTTTAGCCATACTTTTGCTATGTTAACTGTACACTTTTCCTGCTTTCCCAATTGCATGGCAATGTACTTTATTTGTTGTATTCACTCTGAAAAGTTATGCTCTTGTACTCCTTCTCCTATGTATCCCCTTCCCCCCAGGACGCATCTGGAAATTAGCTATTGCAGCTTAATATGTCCTTCCTGGTGACACGTTTCAAATTAATAAATAAATAATAAAGAATACCCTGATCATGATATTAATTGTCAGCTATTGAACTTCACTGTGAATTAACTTCATACAGGTTTTGTGACAATAGTGACGCTCAGCCTCGTATGCCCAAGCAGGATGGGAGGTATCACCTCCTAGCTCTATAGTGCACTACGTGGCAGTTGGTTACTGCTTTGCTCCTTTCCACTGAGGCACCTGTTTTGCCATTCAGACAGACATCTCCGGAATTAATTTTTTTTTCCTGTGTAGTCAAGGGCAGGGAGACCTAACAGAGCTTTGTTTTATCTTCAGTGTAAGCCTTAAAATGCACCACAGAGCCCCTAAAATCCTAAAGCTTCTGGGGGCCTAGCAGCCCCAGACCCCTGGCTTTTTACAAAATTTGTCACACACTGCACATGCAACATGCCCCTACCAATCACTAAAAGAATCCCCCCCCCCCACAAAAATCCTGGCAACAGCCTTGATTTATACAGTATACCCTTCCTTCCCTAGTTTTATGTATAAAAAGTGCAAATAGACTTGGAAAAATGCCTTTCATTCAATTGCCGTCCTTCTATAATAATGACTTTGATTCTTTCTCAGCTCCAGCTAAGCACCATGCAAGCTATCCTGTTCCTACAGACAAAGATCAAGCTTTATGTTGCCAGTTCTTCCAAATGCATAATTTAGAAACTCAAGGTAAAGATCCTTATTTTAAAGTAGATTCAAAAGCACAAGCTTACATATGCAGTTCTTCTTCTTCACAATCATCTGTTATTTCAAGCACCTGGGGCCTGATGAAATTTGATTAACTCTTTGTGTGAACAGTCTACCTTCTGAGGCTATTGCTCATAAAATTAGCTAGGTCATTATAAGCATCCCTTCCTTTCTGGGGCACCAAAGCCTGACATGTACAGAGTAACTGTTGAACGTATTTGACGTGAACTCTTCTGCACCACCCAGATACACAACTAGAAATATGTTAGCCCTTTCAGACCATATTCTGTCTGCTACCATGTAACTGAATGGTGTATACAGGAGGCCAGCACTGAAGGGATTAGTATACTTTAATTTAGTTTATTAAATATTTTTTAACTCGAGTAGTCTACGTGAGCACACCAGGTGCTCTTTTACAACTGGGTCCTGTGGCAAGGTGGTAAAAATGTACATTATCATATCAATCAATCCCAAAATTATTGCAGCAAATATGACTTCAAAATGGTCACATGGGCTGTCTCTGTGGTGCAAGCAGTAAGGGACCACTCTGGCATGCTGGCAGCCCAGTGGATTGAGGCAGCAGTAACTTCCAGCTGTATAAGCAACTGTTTTCCTGCAGAGACTGTTCCTGTGGGCCCTGAGAGTGGGCTCCCCTTGTGACCTACCCCTGCTATGTACTACAAACTGTCCTTACATCTCCCAAGTGTCTGGTAAGTGAGAGGGGGCTACTGGGACTGGGAGGAGTGACGCAAACATGAGACAGGTGCAGTGACATTTAAAGGCAGAGCCACTCCTAGCAGCTCTTTGCAGATTGGCTCCCACAGGAGCTGCAGGAGTTGCTTGGGGTAGTCCATCAGGGAAAGCAAGATGGGAGGACTTATAAAATGTTATTGTCATGTTTTAGATGTACAGCAGTTTTTTTTAATCCTTTATCTGAGCATAGTTTCTTAGTATGCTAACAGTTGTGACTGAAAGAAGCTGCATCAGTGCCTAGTATGTTCTGCTCACATCAGGCTCATAAACTGCCATTTTGCCAAGTGCATAAAGCAAACAAAAAGAGTGAAGGGAGTAAGGATGGGTGGGGAAGAATACGAAGTGTCATTATATGCTGATAATTCCCTAATGTATCTGTGTGACCCACTACCTTCTTTCCAAAGTTTAGAAGAGATAGTAAGGACAAGATGTAGGTTTTACCTGTACAATTACAGGTGTGAGGAGTACTGAGGAAATGTATTCCATATAGATGGGTAGGCAGTAGTTTCAGATATTTGGGAATGGGGAGGGGTAATACAGGAGGCCTCTTTCATCTCAGTTGATCCCCATTAATAAAGGAAATTCAAGCAGATTTTGTCAGTGCACAATCCTATCTGGAAACAGCTTTGAAAAGCCCAAACCAAATTCATTTGGTGTGGCCATAGGTCAGTTGGTCTGTAGCCAGGCCACATCCCCAAAAAACTGGGGGAGATGGGGGTTACAGACCTCTACAATTACTATGTGGCAGCCCAGTTCCAGGCGATTGTGACATTCATATCCAGAAACAAGGAGGTGAGCTGGTTAGGCTTAGAACTAGCATGTCACTTACCACACAAATTGCACACCATGGCAGCCCCATCACTCGCGACATTAGAAGTCAACAGGATAGCAAATCCTTTGACAAGATGAACCCTTACCGTATGGAGAAAAACAGCTAGCAATTTAGGCCAGCTCCCAGCTCTGGGTGCCAATGGTTGGGGCTAATCCAGGGAAAGCACATTTCCCACATGATTAAAGAACTACAGGGTGGGCAACAGCAGCCAAGACTATACAAGATAGCTGGAATATGCAGCTCCAGAGGAATTTCATGCAGGAGCAGTGGGATAAAAGCTGGGAGGATGCACACCAAACCCCATCGGCAAATGTTTGGCTGGCATTTTGGTGGAATATAATTAGTAAATATTTCAAGATCCCTTAGTTTACCCACAACTCTCACGTGACACACAGGGATAGGTGCTAGAGGCGCTGTGGGCAGAGAGGAGACCACACACATATACTCTGGGGGTGCCCAGTGATTCAACAATTAATTATGAGCACTACACAAGCATTTAAGAAGATGTATCGATATAGAAGATCGCAAAGGAAGACAAAGCAGTCCAGTTGAAGCAGAATACCTGACAACACTACCCAGGATGAAAAAAGGTGCAAAAAAAACAGATTCCTGGCGAGTACTAAGTACAGCTGCAGTGAACGCAATCACTTGTAGGTGGCTAACTGACCAGTGTCCAACTTTAAAAAAACTGGTTGGATATAACTAAGCAAATTCAAGTAATAGAGAGGGTTATTTACCAGTTTAGACTATGAAAAAAATTGTACAATGCACAAGGGTTCCCTTTTCAATCTACCTGGAAGATACAGACGGCACACTGCCAGTTGGCCTCCTGCTAGTGTGAGCAAAACCAGGAGATTTGATAGGAGGGGAGGTAGAAGCTAGTGAATGAGAGGGGGTACATTTTGTAAAAGGGGAGAATAAGGAAAGTGAAGGTCATAATGGGGAACATATGAACTGGAAGGATCATGAATAGCTGACTGCATGTTAAGTGTTTGCTGATTAACTTGGAAATGGCAGAACAATAGTTGAATGTATTTATTATAATTGTCATAATTTTCTCAAGAAACATCAAGTTCTTAAAAAAATGCAATTTTTCCAGTATCCCTCTCCTAACTATTAAATACTACAGGTTATAGTTGAAAACTGAATTACATGGTCAGGCTGAAGTTGCCCCGCAAGTGGTTGAGTGAAAGTGTGTAGCCATGTGTAGATGTTGGTAAGACACTTAAGAAAAGGCAAGCAGTTCACTAAATAGAGAATAATGGATAGGTAAGTGTCCGTTATTGATTTTTTTCACACACCCAAAGTGTGTGATGACCCATAAACTTCGAGAGTGAAGCGCGAGGTGTTTATGTGGTCATCACACACCGAGGTTGTGTGAAAAAAATACATGACGTCAAACTTACCTATCCTTTATTTTTTATAATTGCTGGTGTGGAGGTTTAGACTGTATTTCTAGCAGTTTGAAAGAAAAAGACTTTCTTTAGCTAGAGTGCAGTTTTATTTTTGATGAAATTGAACTGTACATGTCTGAAACACAATTGAAAATACTGCAGTTCAAATACTTTTTGTGAAACAATGGAATGCAGCAGTTTTTAAGTATTTTCTTTGGGAAATGTCAAATCAACCTGATTTCAAGTTATTATTGCCTTTGAAGCATAATAACCTGAAATCCGGTTGATATGCATTTTTAACAAAACAGTAATCCAGTTGATATTTATGGTCACCAGTAATTATTGAGCCATAAGATTTTAAGTCTATCAGGAGGTTCAAATTATTATACTAAATGCAGACCCCCAATTTTTAACATGAATTAATGATATAGAGGAGGGAGCACAGTGTACACTGGAGAAGCTGAGAGGGGGCTCCAGGTAAGGGGGCCTGAGTCTGAAGGGAAGGCACAACAAAAGAGACAGGGAACAAAAGCTGCAGCAGTCCAATACAAGTAACTCACAGTGGGCATAGCAGATCCAGTCATAAAGCAAGAGCCACAACTTGCTTCAGCTGTTTTATAGTATGGGGTATGTGAGATGGAGACAGAAGACTGTGCGGGAACCCTCCCCCATCTGCATCAATGGGTGCCTAAAAGTTGTACACCAGGTACACTTACTGGAGCCTCCTTGGAGCTTCCTGGGCTTGCATGCCTGGAAACGGATTGGCCAGTATCTCCTGTTTGCTTTGCTCTCCTTGGCTGTTCTCGGCTCTAGTCTGTTCCTGATTGGAGCATAGCTCTGCCGCCCAGCAGCACTATCTCCTGTGGTGGCTGTGGGCCCTTGTGATGGCTCTCCCAGCCATGCAGCCCCGCTTGTTTTGTCTCCGCTTTTGCAACAACACTCTGATGTGCACTCGGCCCTTCAGGTGGGTGCATTACAGAGGAGTATTTTGTCCTGCCCTCCCACCCCCCACCTCCTGCCATATTAGATACACTTTCTCCCAACCCCTCTTTCTGAGCTCTACCCCCATTGGATGACTTGGTGAATCTCCCTATTCTTAAAGGATCCTCCCCTTCTTCTGGATGTCTGGTTGACAAAGCAGACTATACTTGCACCAAGCTTGTCCTTATCCTTAGGAATGAAGCTTATTCTGTTATTTTTGGGTTGCTTAACAAGCGCTCTGCTCCATTGCACCAACTTTGATAGTAACCCCATAGGGACATCACTGGCTCCACACCTGTGCCACTCAAATCTCTGCCCCCCACCTCAAATCCCCTCTTTGAACTTTCATTCAAACTCCTACACCCTCTTAACATGAACCCTTATGATTCTTATACCCTCAATTCCTGGTACTGTTTCTCATACCCTTCACCTTCCCAGTATACAATACCCCCATTTGCTTATCAAGCCCAGATGCTTCTATATGCATCTTTGGGCACAGTTGGAGCCTGTCATATCAACTCTCCTTCACTATCTGCCCATCACCTGAAAAGGGGACATTCTGAACTTCTCAGGCTTATGTTAAACACCATTAAAAAGACTATGTTGCTACTATTATTGTGCTCTGCCAATGTTGAACTAAATCCTGGCCCTCCCCATACTATCAATGCTCCATCTGTTCTACCCCTCATGAAAGGGATGAGTTTTAATGCATGTTAACATTTGCAGTTCTTTTAAAAAAAGTCCAACCACTTACAAGCTTGGGTACACCTCACCTCCCCAGATAGTCTGGTGATCTCTGAATCATGGCTTAAACCCTCCACTCAGGGCTATGAAATAAATATACCCTCTTACAACTTGTACAGAATGGACAGACCCTCTGGGGGGAGGGATTGCCATTTATCTAAAAGATACGTTTCCAGGCTCAGTCCTCGACCCTACGTTAGTGCATAATGAGTTTGAAAGCCTTACAATTAAGGTTCAGCTCTCCTCCTCTGAATCTCTCCTTGTACTTGGATGCTATAGGCTGCACTCAGCTGGGCTAAAAGTGCTGGGCCACCTAAAAGATGTAATTGACACGGTTTCTTCAGCGTTATAATTATGGTCGATCTCAACTTCGACTGGCTCTCTGCTAGCTCAAAGCCTCTGAAAGAGTTCTGTGACTTCTTCGGTTTTATACAACTTGTGATGGAAACAACCAGATCCAACATAAAAAAAAACCCTGAACACAGTTCGCTACTAGATATAATCTTTGTCAACAAACCTCACCTTTTCACTCATTTGGGGGTTTTCTTCAATGATCTTAGTGATCATTGCGCCATTGCCTGTGTCAGGTTAACCCCAAAGCAAGTCTCCACATCTAACTATATCTACAAAAGGAAACACCACAATCTTGACATCCCTGCTTTTCTCTTGAACCTACAACACTCCTACTGGCAAGACTTTTACTTGGCCCCCTCAGTGTCCACAGCCTACACATTTTTCCATAACAGACTCCTAGGTGCCATCAATAGACATGCACCCCTGCTTAAAGTAAGAACCGAAAAACATCCTGCCCGTGGTTTTCTTCCAGCCTAAAGTCTGAGTTTCTCCACTGGGATAAATTGTGGAAGATCACTCTGAAACCCAAACTTCCTGATGACTGGATGTTTTTTCATGCGGCCAGAAACCAGTGCACAAAGCTCATCAGAGATGCAAAAGCCAGCTAATTTACTCATAAACTGGACACATCTACAAATTGTTCCTCCCTTTTTTTGGAAAACACTGAGAGAGGTCCAAGGCTCCAAGTTCTCAAACTCCCTCCCCACCAAAATTTCCTCCGGAGGGTCTACTATTCAGACAAACACACTATCCTAGACCTCTTAAACAACCACATTGCCATGGCTGGTTTGGCATTCAGCTCCTCTCCTGCTCAGAACCTACGAGACCAACTCTGTAAACAAAACCTAGCCCTGATGCCATCTACCACACCCATGCCTGCTATTCCCTTCTTTTTTAGCCCAATTGCACTAAAACAAGTTGAAGACCTACTTCTAAACCTAGATACCCAGAAAAGTGTAGGAGCTGACTTGATCGACCTCTATTTCTTAAAAATCAGCACTCACACCATTGTTCCTCCCCCTCACTCATCTGTTCAATCTTTCTCTAAGTCAAGGTACCATTCCCCAAATATGGAAAACAGCACATGTAATACCACTTTCTTTTCAAATCGGGCGATCCTAGTGATCTTAATAACTACAGGCCCATTTCTCTACTTCCCACCCTTTCCAAATTACTAGAAAAATTGGTTAACCATCAGATTAGAGACTGCCTTGACTATTTCAATGTGCTCTCTTCAGTTCAATCAGGCTTCAGACCACGCCACAGCACAATCTCTGCCCTTGCTAAAGTTGTGCATGACTGGCAGATCACACTGGACAATAAAAATGTTGTAGACACCTTATTTCTGGACCTAAGCAAGGCCTTCAATACTGTGGATCATACCCTACTTCTGGGCATCCTCCACAGCATCGGTCTTGACACAGGGGCTCTGAAATGGTTTGACAGCTACCTCATTGGTCGCCTACAACAGGTTAAAGCAGAAGGTGACTTCTCTCCCCCAAAACCCCTTACTAGAGGGATCCCGCAGGGATCCATCCTGGGCCCACTCCTTTTTGCCATCTATATAAATAACATACACACTGATGTAAAAACTACTAACATTCACCTCTTCGTGGACGATACTGTCCTCTATATCACACGGCCATCCCAAATATACAACATGGACATGGCTATCACAGGCCGATGCAGCAACTGCATGCATCAAACATCTTGTGACTAACCACCCAATACTGAAGTACTATGATGTGAACGACAAAGTCACCATACAATGTGACGCGAGTGAAACTGGACTTGGTGCAACACTCCTTCAGCAGGGACAGCCAGTAGCATTTGCCTCACACACACTATCACCTACTGAACAAAGATATGCCCAGATAGAAAAAGAGTGCCTGACGATTGCCTTTGCCTATGAGAAATTTGACCAATACATCCATGGCTGAGAAGTCATTCACGTGGAAAGTGACCACAAACCACTGGAAAGTATATTTAAAAAACCCTTACTTGCAATGCCTAAGCATCTACAATGCATGCTACTTAGACTACAGTGATAACACCTCAATGTCAAATACAAAAGAGGACCTGAGATGTACATAACTGATTTTTTTATCACGTACTTCACTACCCACAAAACAAACATCTGAAACAATGGACTCTGAGGTTGTATACAACATAGACTCTAGTAAGCTCCAAGCAGAACTAGAAAACATAAATCAAGCAAGTACAACAGCTATTGCTACGAAAGGGCCTGAAAGAGTCAAGCAACTCACTCAACAAGATGTAGCCCTCCAGACACTGAAATCAACTATTCTAGCAGGTTGGCCAGGTACAAAACTATCATTATCCATGAGTACTGGACCTATCGAGATGAACTAGTCACACAAAAAGGCATTATCTACAAAGGTTCTAAAGTCATAATACCCAAGGCAATGAGAATGGAAGTGCTATCATGTGTTCACTCTAGTCACTCAGGAATTGAAGCCTGTCTCAGGAAAGCCAGAGATGTTGTACACTGGCCAAACATGACACATGAGATCTGAGACCTTGTCAGCAAATGCAGCACATGTAATGATCACCAACATAAACAGCAAAAAGAAACTCTAATGAATCACCAAATTCCAGAGAGAATTTGGAGCACGGTTGGCATGGACTTCTTCACTGCTAACAACAAAGTTTACCTCATCACTGTGGACTAGTAATCACATTTTTGGGAAATAGATAAAATACAGGATACCACTGCAACCACAGCTATTCAGTGTCGCAAGAGACATTTCAGCAGACATGGCATTCCAAATACTGTCATGTCAAATAATGGACCTCAATTTACAAGCAGTGACTTTAAACAGTTTTCTGAGGACTGGGAGTTTGAACATGTCATGTCTTCTCCTTATCACAGCCAGTCCAACGGCAAGGCTGAATCAGCTGTTAAGATAGCAAAGACTCTTATAAAGAAAACAAATGTTGATAACCAAGACTCATGGAAACTTGTACTTGATTGGAGAAACACGCCAACAGAAGGCATGAACAGCAGTCCAGCACAGAGTCTGATGTCAAGGCGCACGTGCACATTATTACCAACTGCCAGCAAACTATTGATACCTGAAGTCATTGATGGAGATGCTGAGAGAAAGGAACTGTGCTACAAAAAGGCTAAACTCTACTATGACCGGCGGGCTAAGGACCTACATATGCTGAATATGGGAGAACCAATACGTGTTAAGTTATTCCCAAATGACAAGACATGCAAATGAAACTTGGAGCATGCACGTAGAAAATCAGTCCCCGATCATATGCGGTAGAAGTAGATGGACAACTGTACCATGGGAATCGCAAGTACATCCGTCGAGAGAGCAAACAACCATCTGACCACCAACAACTAGATGACACTGCATGCCATCAGGATGATCAAGAGTGCACAGGAGATCCCACAGCCGAATTGGAGAATACCCCAATGCCAGCAGTGACTGATTCTCAAACTAACAGGAAACCACCAGTGAGGGAGAGTGCAACACCAAAAGACACACCGAAAATCCTTAAAAGCACTCGCACAAGAACACAAGACCTCCTGTGAGATACTCTAAAGACTTTATTACTTGAAAGTTGGACCTTTTATTAATGCTGGCAGGGATTAGTTTAACATTAGAGTAGTATTCTTACTGATTCTATATTTGTGTGTTTTATTGCTTAGATTTAATATTTGCCTTAAGAAAGCATCCTAGCTTAATCACATATGGAAAGGGGGATGTTACGATATATGGCTTCCAAGCCACTAGGGGGAGATCTCGCTCTATATTTGGTTAACCTCATCTAGTTTAATGACTCAGACGGAGATAGTTAATCTGGGAAGCCAGATAGTATCTTCCTGGTTCTATGTAAAAATAGCGGAAAGGAAAAAGCGACATTTAAAATAGCGAACGCATTTAAGCAAATTTCTATATAGCGACTATACAATTCAACGTGGCAGTCAATATAGCGAAAACTTGCTTACCATTGTTGCGCTTCAATTAACCATGTCTCCTTTAGTGATCTTAGCTCGAATGTAGTAAAAAACTGTGCGATCTTTGCTCTAATGTAATGAAAAACTTTGCTTTTCCCACTGATGCACATTCACTGCACGTACTACACACGTTCTGCCAGTCATGGTCACCTAATCACCCCCATGCTTCACGATTGGTCAGAATCCTGTTAAGTGGTCCAGGTTACTTCTGCATTATTTCTGATAGTTTTCAGATACTTGAATCTAAACTAAACTGCAGCATGTCTTTCCAATACATTACCAGCCAGAAAGGTAATCCACTGGTGTTGTTTTCTGGCTTCTTGTTTCATAAAGATAAAGAAAGAGGTGACAAAGTTTACTGGCGCTGTGTGGAATACCACAAGCACAAATGTCTAGCTTGATTGCATACTTCAGGAGAAACTGTTGTTGCATCAATTAGTGAGCACAATCATGTTGCTGATGTTGACGATGTTGGTGCTCTCCAGGTTATGGCTGACATAAGGTCTCATGCCCAGGGTACAGTAGAGACCACAACGCAGGTCATAGTAGGATGTATGGCCAATGTCCCAGATGTAGTCTGTGGTAGGCTATCTGGAATTAGACTTATTAAGCGCACAGTACAGCGCATAAGGCAGCAGGAAAGGGGGTGTCCTGCAACACTATCCTCTGTTGAAGCCCTTGTATTGCCACATGAATTCACTATATTAAGCACAGGGGAATGCTTTTTAATGTATGACAGTGGCTCCAAACAAGACAGAATAGTAATCTTTGCAACTGATAGTAATTTGCGCCTGCTGGGAGGAAGTGGTGATTGGATGTTAGATGGGACATTCAAATCATGTCCAGCTTTGTTTGATCAACTATACACTATCCATGCAGTGTGGTCTGCTGCTGTAATACCCTTAGCATATGTGTTTAATGTGCTCTCGCACAACAAATGAATATGTGAGGGTATTTGAAAAATTAAAAAAACTGGTGGTTAGTACTCCATTCAATGCCATCATGGATTTTGAAAAGGCAGCTAGTACTGCATTTTTAACTGTGTTCCCTGAAACACAGTTACAGTAAGAGGGCGCTTTTTTTCATTTTGCCCAATTGGTCTGGCGTAAGATCCAGAAATGCCCATATGTTGAGAAGCAGTACTGTGTGGACCCAGAGTTCGCCCTAAATTTAAGAATGCTGCTTTCATTGGCTTTTGCTCCTCCAGAGGATGTTGTTAGCAAGTTTGAAGAAATGAAGGACATGGATTTTTATGTGGATAATAGGCAGCTACTGCATCCAGTGCTGAATTTACTAAGAGAATACCTGGCTAGGCAGACCGCGTGGTAGGTCCAGATGCAGAAGACCCAAATTTCCAATTGAATGGTGGAATTGCTGTGGTGGAATGCATAATGGCCTTGCTGAAATGAATAATGCAGTGGAAGACTGGCACAGGGGATTTAATTCCAGGCTTGGTGCATGTCACCCCAGTGTCTGGAAACTAATCAAGTGCCTGTGGGAAGAGCAGCAGCTGACAGACCTAAAGCCTACCCAGCTTTTATCTGGTGCAGAAAATGCTGGAATTACAGGAAAGAAAAGGAAGTACAAAGATCAAAATCAGAGGATCAGATCGATTGTAGCACAGTACGGGTCCAGAACAACAACCGAATACCTGCGTGGACTTGCATATAATTTTCAGTTCCAGCCTTAATTTCCTGTACTCTCTTACAGTAAAGGAGCAATCTCCCCCAGTCTGCCCAGAAGGTTGCAAATGACAAATTCTCAGTGTGAAATAAATAAATAAAGGAGCGATCTCTCTCAGGCTTCGGCCTGTTTTCTTTTCAAATTCGGAGTCGTTAGTTTAACGCTTCGAGTAGGATGGAGCAGCAGTCTGACAGACATTCAGTATTTTTCGCTGTTGTGACTGAACGTCGAATTGTACATGTGTTATTTTTAATTTTTGCCCAATTTGCATCGCTAACATGACAATCGCTGTTTTAGAGTCACTGTTATCATGGGATACCATCTTCTTTCCTGTGCTAATGACTGAAGTGTTTGGCTGTACATTCTGTGTGTGAGCTCCTTAGGAATAAAGAAACATTCTGCAATCAGAAGCTCCTGTTTTGGCCACTTGCTGCAAACAGAAACAGCACACATTAAAGAATGAGCCATACTAAATATCCAGTGTTTGCCACCTCAGAATCTGAATAGGCAAACGAAGCCTGAGTTCCTTTAAGTATCGCTTGGTAGGCTGGAAAATCGTATATCTCAGAAACAGTAAAGACACAGATGAGTACTGTAGCTCTCAGTTCTGGAAAGTTCGGCGCTCCTGAATTAGTGGCCTTGATGGAGGAGGAACATCTGGATATCGTGGCAGTCACAGAAACGTGGTACACACAAAACCATGACTGGGACATAAACATACCAGGATACACTATCTACAGGAGGGACAGGGAGGGTAAAAGAGGAGGAGGAGGGCTTTACATAAGGGAAGGAATCAAAGCAACAGAACAAAAGGGAAAACAGGGAGGAGAAGAAGCACTGTGGGTAAATTTGGAGACCGCAATGGCACCACAATCTGCACAGAGGTTGTACAGACTCCTTCAGGGGAGGAAATGGACAAGGAAATGATAGAAAGAATACTTAGAATGGCAGAAAAAGAGAGATATTGCTGATGGGTGATCTGAATATGCCAGATGTTAACTGGAGTGCAGTTGCAGCAGCCACTTCAAAGAGTGGGTTATTCTAGATGCCCCACAGGGGCATGTCTTAGACAACTAGTATTGGAGCCCACTCAAGAGGGAGCAATTTTAGACCTGATTCTCTCAAATGGAGATGAAGAGAGGATCACAGATGTGAAGTGGGTAGCCATCTGGGAACTAGCGACCATCAACAGTATGGTTCTACAATAAACACAGCAATAGAGTCAAGCCATACAAAGGCAAAAGTACTGGACTTTAGGAGGGCTGACTTTGCCAAAATGGGTGCGTACCTAAGGAATGCACTAGCAAATGGGCAGGAAGGAGGGTGAAAGAACAATGAATAAAACTGCCATCACAAAGGTAACAGGCCTTTGTGTGAAGCAAATAAACAAAACGAAACGATGTAAGAAACCACTATGGTTCTCAAAGGAAGTGGCAGTGAAAGTTCAAGAGAAAAAGAAAGCATTCAGGAAGTACAAGGAATCACAGAAGGAGCAGGACAGAGAACTGCATCAGTTAAAGCAAAAGGAAGCTGGGAATGCAGTCAGAACAGCAAAGGCCCAAACCGAGGAAAAGATAGCCAACTCAGTTAAGAAGGGGGATAAAACCTTTTATAGGTACATCAGGGAGCGAAGGAAGACCAAGGAGGGTTAGTGAGGCTTAATAAAGAGAGGAGGGGAGGGTGGGCAAAGAGGAGATATTAAACAAATATTTTTGCTCAGTATTTACAAAGGAAGTGGGAGGTACCTAAAACAAGCAGTAGAAACACTCTGGATACAGAAGTTGATACCAGCCCATTTACAGAAGAAAGGGTTCTGAAAGAACTCTTAAAACTGAAGGTGGACAATGCAATGGGGCCTGATGGGATTCATCCCAGAATTCTAAAGAACTAAGGGTAGAACTAGTGACACCACTGACTACCCTCTTTAACAAATCATGGGAGGATGGGTAGTACCTGAGGACTGGAGAAGGGCAGATGTGATTCTCCTTCACAAAAGTGGGAGCAAGGCAGAAGCAGGAAACCACAGACCTGTTAGTTTATCCTCAGTGGCACGGAAAATGATGGAATCACTTCTGAAGGAAAGAATTGTTGAGTATCTAGAGGCCAGAGGGGCTCAGGACCCAAGGCAGCATGGATTCACAGGGAAGGTCATGCCAGACAAATCTGATAGATTTCTTTGACTGGGTGACCAAAGAAGTAGATCAGGGACATGTGGACATGGCCTACCTAGACTTTAGCAAGGCATTTGACACAGTCCCACACAAAAGATTAATATACAAGTTAGCCAGCCTGGGAGTGGGTCCCAAGATGACAGCCTCGGTAAAGAATTGGCTGGAGAATAGGACACAGACAGTAACAGTAAATGGAGTCCACTCTGAAGAAAGGGGGGTTACTAGTGGGGTACCACAGGGTTCAGTATTAGATCGGTCCTCTCAATGTCTTTATAAGCGAATTGCAGAGGGACTGAAGGAAAGCATGTCTCTTTGCAGATGACACAAAGATCTGCAACAGAGCTGATGCACAAGGTGGGGTGGAAAGGATGAGAAGGGACTTGGCAAGGTTAGAGGAATGGTCAAATGTATGGCAGCTTAGATTCAATGCTAAGAAGTGCATAGTAATGCACCTGGGTAACAAAACCCAGGGAACAGTACACAATGGGGGTGAGATACTAACAACAAAATGGAAAGGGACCTGGGGGTAGTCATATCAGACGACCTAAAGGTGGGCAAGCAATGGAGAGGGCAGAAAGGAGGGTTGGGGGATACTGGGATGCATGGAGAGGCATCACCAGTAGAAAACAGGAAGTTATTGTCCTCTGTACAGACAGTTGGTGAGACCCCATCTGAGTACTGCGTGCAGTTCTGGAGACCCAATTCAGCAAAGACATAGACAGGATGGAGGCTGTCAGAGGAGGGCACTAAAATGGTGCAGGGTCTGCACCGGAAGACATATGAAGAGAGAGACTTAAGGAGCTGAATATGTATAGCCTCGAGGAAAGGAGGAGAGGGGGACATGATAGAAACTTTCAAGTACCTCAAGGAATCAACAAAGTCCAAGAGGGTAGCATCTTTCAAAAAGAAGGTGTGCAAGAACAAGGGGCCAATTTGAAGATAGAAGGGGGCAGCTCAGAGGTAATTTGCTGGAAGTATTTTTTTCACAGAGAGGGTTGTAGATGCATGGAACTGCCTTCCGGAGGAGGTTGTGGAGTCAAAAACAGTGGTGGAATTCAAGCATGCATGGGACAGTCATAAGGCAATTCTAGGGGTTGGGGGTAGGAAGAAGTAGGCTGCTGGTTAACTAGGATCTGCAGCTTATCCATTAGGTAGGGAAATGGGCAGACTGGGTGGGCCAAGCGGTCCTTATCTGCCATCAAAATCTATGTTTCTATGTTTCTATGTTTCTCAATGAATTTAGTTTGCAAAGTTCAAAATTCAATCTTGCAAGCTTGTGGATGACCTTATAATGAAATAGTATAGCAAAACCTTTCTCTGAGAGCACACTTCAAACATAGTCCATGCTACTTACAAGACAAGTTATGAGTATTTACTATATTTTGAAGAGATTAAGCTTCAGACTTAGTTCACTTCCCAAATGTTCTCTAAACTGAAGTGAAGGAGCTCAGAAACCTGTAAAAACAGTGGCCATTGGTTAATAACTGGGAAATAAAAGGATTGGACAAATTCAGCATGATGAATTTCACAACTCCAGATCGCAGCTTAGTAAAATGAAATATTATTGCCCAGCATAGAGGTCACAGTATGTTGGATCTAAGTGTCATTTTTTAAAAAGGTTAGGAAAGATGGTACAAAGTTCTTTTAGGGCTTGTTCAGGATTTTCAAAAGTATAGCTGGCAGAGTGATGCCTAATACAAAGCTTTGCAGGGTAGATCATTTTAAACTTTATATCCGCCACAATTAGTTTACTAACCATCGGAGTGAAAGCTTACCTACGGAGTCTTACCTCTTGTGGCAAATCCTGGATGATTCCAATTTTGTGGCCATCCCAAAGCAAATTTTGGTTGGATTTAACTTTTGCCAGCACGTGCAGTCTGTCCAAATAATTTAGAAGTCTTATAATGAAGGGTCTCGGTTTTTCTTTTTCAGATGGCATTGGCCTCAAGGATCTATGTATCCTTTCCATGATATATGACTGGCCGTTTGGAGAGGGGCCAGCTGTATTCTGTAAAATTACCTTGGCAAAATGGATCAGGTTGTTGTTTTCAGATTTCTCGGGAATCCCAAAGATGATGAGATTATTCAGTCAGCTTCTGCCGTCAAGACCTTCTAACCTGGATTCTATTTTCTTTAATTTTTATCTCACTGTTGGGATTTTAGGCTCAGTTCTAGTACACCAGTCTTCAATCAAAGAAATTCTGGCCTCTACGTTGCTGACCCTCCCGGTAAGATCTTCAGTCTTGCTTCTCAAATGTTTTATTTCCAATAGGATTGATTCCATTGTCTCCTTAATAGGCAATATTTCGGAGAGGAATTTCTCTTCAGTGAGAGTGTTCGGAGTAGTAGGAGCATTTGAGGCCTTCAGTGTATTTTGTTTAGATCTCTTGTATCCTGTTGCTCTATCCAGCGTCGTCGGAGGAATGTGTCTTGGTGCAGGTGCTCTCTTTTCTGCATCCATTTTGCAAATATTTATTGCAAGTCGGTTAAGTAGATCTTCTAAAGTCAGAAGAAGCCTTTAGGTCAATAGTTCTTAGAGTTTGTCACAGTGAGCCTCCCCAAATCCATTGAAAAGCTTTTGAGCCTCCCCCCAAAACTGAAATAATCTTGGGCCTTCCCAAAGGAAAATAACATACTGTACTTTGTGCAGTACACCATGAATAAATTTAAACCCCTCCGAGTACTTGGGTTACATTCAGCTCTTTGTCTTACACTGACGTGGGACCTTTGAAAAAGAGCTCCTGTGCTCAAAGGTGTTATCTGAGTAAATAAATAAAATAAACAAATATTATTGTTCAGCTTATTGTAAGACCCCCCCACAGGCCAGCCTACTTGGTCCGCTATTTTCATTCTTGAACCATTGTTACCCCTTGTTGCCTTACCTTCATGGGTCAGACTACTTTCTGTGTTTCCTCTCTATATGAAATAACCTTCCTACATACTTTGCCTCACCCCCTACTTCCCTGCTCTTAAGCAACTTCTCTAGGATTACTTTGTTCCTTCTGTTATTGCTCTTAGCACTTCTATGCTGCTCAACCCTTGTATTTGGGCTGTTCTGCCATCACTCTACAAATTGATCAGTTGCCACCACTCATTATTTATTGTTCATATTGGTCTGCACTATTGTTCTTTATGTATTTCCTGATTGTTTTACAGTTACCTTTGAAATGTAATCACTCCCTACCCTTCCCTAGGTACACCTGAAATGTGCCTGGCTCATTCACCCCTTCCCTATTTGCCTATTAGTAAATAAACATATAAAATGCACCTACTATTATCCTCTTTCAGTTTGCTTCATCTCTTCACACAAATTATATAAAACTCAAAATTTAAATACAGTACTTTTTCAGACTTGCTTGAGCCTCCCCTGGAACAGGTTGGGGCCTCCCCAGGGAGGCTGGCCTCACCATTTGAGAACCCCTGCTTTAGGTAATATAAAGGTAAAGAATTAGTGGCTAAGGTTTTAATTTTAAGGTATGGTGTACGGAGAGCTGCAAAATAGCTGTTACTCTCCCTGAGGGACCACGTGATCTCCAACATCATTTGATTTTTATTTATTTATTTATTAAGAATTAAGAAACACCATTGAGTGGAGCTCATTTACAAGGGTTCTACATCATATTATACAGAGCTAACACAAGTAGTAATTTGACAAACACAGTATAATAGTTTACAGCAAAAAATCCGAGAAACTGACAGATCCTGTAAAGGAGCCCAAGTCTTTGGTGTATTTTATTGATCAACTGTGTTATGTGTGGTCTGAAAGAGAGGTGCTCACCCAGTGTTAGACCAAGGTATTTAAATTTATGGACCCGCTCAATGGCAATGCAGTTTTTGTCCAGGAGTGTGAGATTGAAGTTAGACAGTTTTTGGTTGCTTGCGAAAACCATATATTTAGTTTTTTGGGAGTTTAGGACTATTCCACAGATGGTAAACCAAGTATGAAAGCTATAGAAATCCTTCTGAAGTTTGGCAAGGAGGGTGGTAGGGTTACTGTCACTATGGTATAAGGCGTCATCATCAGCGTAAAGGATGATTTTAGTTTGAGAACATACAGAGGGGTATTGTTAATAGAAAGAGTGAATAGACGGGTACCAGGTAAATATAGTGCATGCTTCATCACGCACGGCAAAACCGCACAACAGGAACAGTGCAGTAAGGTAGAGCAAGAGGGTGCAAAACCGCAAAAAAGTGTATGCATGGTAGTGCACCCTCTCACTCTTCCCAGGCAGAGGATAAGACCTCTACTGGAATGGGGATCAGCAAGCAGTTGCCATGGCTCAATGGGATGAGCCACAGGCAGCAAGGAAGGCACACAGTGCATTTGGGACTGGGTTTCGATTTCTGGTCCCAGACGCATGGAGTTTTTTTATTTTTCACACTTTGTGCAAATTTAACTGTTAACCCCTCTGCCTAGAGTTAGTTATTTTAGTTGAGGGGGTTCAGGGGTCACAGCCCCTCCGTAATGGGGAGTGCAGGGGCAGAGCCCCCCACAAAACAAAGACATATGCTGCTGGCAATATATTGCACTGTATCGGCAGCACGGTATATTGCTGTGACATAATGTCTTGTGACATTATGACCTCATGCTGAATAGGAGAGGCCCCAGGATTGACCCTTGAGGGACCCCATATTTGATAAGGCAGTTAGAAGAGGACTGGCCTTTGATAACCATTTTGTGGAACCTAGGATGGAGAAAGTTCCCAATCCAGTTTACTGTGTTTGTAGAGAAGTTCATTTGGGAGAAGGTTGCAAGGAGCAAATTGTGGTCCACCAAGTTGAAGGCCGTGGTAAAGTCCATGAAAATGGAGCCTGTATATAGACCATCATCTATAGCCTTAAAAATATCATTTGTGAACCTCACAAGTGTGGTTTCAGTGTTGTGTTTTGCCCTGAAACCATGTTGAGCCCCCGTGAGGATGTCATATTTATTTAAGTGCTCTGTGATTTGTGCATGCACTATTTTCAACATGATCTTAAAGAGGGGGAGGGTAGTAAGAAGTTGGATCTATAGTTACTGATTTCCTGTTTGGAACCTCCTTTGTGAAGTAGCCTAATGGCGGTGATTTTCCATGCCGCCAGGAAAGTACCTGTACAGAGAGCAAAATTAAGGATGTTGGTGAGTGGGATGGCAATATTTATTGGAAAGCAAGGTGAGAGTACACTTAATGACTAGTTTGAGAATTCGGTAGTCAAGACCATCTGGGCAAATGCTGGGTTTTACATTATTGGTATCAGTGGAGGAGAGTGCTTCAAATAGAAAGTAAGAGCAGTTCATGGTTGGTTTGGGGAGGGTTGGACGGGCTGGCGAGAGGAGAGGAGTCTTATATTTGCCTAGATCCCTGAAAAAGGTGTTAAACATGGAAGTAACACATTCAGGGTTGTTTGATAATTTTCCATCTGTAAGAAGGGTGATCTGCTCAGATTTCTTATCTTCCCCAAGTAAAGGGTTTGTTTAGAATTGGCTTTGTTATAAAGTTGGCTGTTCTTGAGGTGTTTTACCTTCGCTGCTCACACAGTGAACTTGCATCTATTGTGGAGGGTTTTATACTTCTGGAGGAGTTTGGGTGAATTGGCCTTCTTGTACTTAGTCCAGGCCCTGTCCCTGCAGTGCATAAGTCTGAGGAGATCTGGAGTGACCCATTCGTTTTGGTGCCTGTACACTCTGATCTTTTTTTTGGGATGAGTGAGTCACAAATGGAGCTGAAGGTGTTGGAGAATGCTTCGATGGTGGAGTCTATGTTATTTATGTCAGAGGCGAATGAGCAGTCCACGGTTTTGAACTCATATGAGAGTTCTTCCACATTGGCACGTTTCAATTGCCTTGTGTAGATAAAACTTGGTAGGAATTTGGGAGCTCTGGTCGACCAGTGACAGAAAGTTGTGCAGTGGTCACTGATGGAGTCTGGGAGTATTCCAGAATCCACTATTCTGGAGGGGTTTGAGACAACTATCCAGTCTATGGTGGAGCTGTAGCCTGTTTTATAGTTTGTTCTAATGGGAGTGGTTATGATTTATGTAGCCCATAGCTGGCAAGCAGGTCTTTAGCACCATCAGACTGGCTACTCTCACAGTTAAAGTTAAAATTGCCTAAGATTATCCATTCCCTGTTTCAAGAGAAGGATGATTTAGTTGAGATGAAGGATTCAGGTTCACCGATGGGGGTCCCTAGGGGTAGGTAGACTGTGAAGATAGTTAGGATTTAGTTTTGTTGTTTCCAATAATAAGGTTGATAGACAGTGATTCAAGCAAGGAGGTCTCCTCATTCAGGGGGAGTTCAGCAAAAGGGAGCCTATCGGAAATAAAGAAAAGGCAGCCACCTCCTCTTTTTTGGTGTCTGTCTTTTCTGATCAGGGAGTATCCTTTGTGTGAAATTTCCTGATAAAAGATTTTAGGAGACAGCCATGTCTCGGAGAGGATGATGATGCCGAAGTGGTTGAATGCTTCAAATGATGTTTGTTTAGCAAGCAAACGCTGAATGTTAAGGTGGGCCATGCTAATAGATTTCTTGTCCTGTCCCATGGGGGGATTTGGGATGGAAACTGGGGGTGTGGGGCCAGGGTTTGGGTGGATGGAGACAGAGAGGAGGAGAAGGAGCAGGATTAAGTGGCTCTGTCTCCAGTTTATGTTAGGCCTTTTGCAAGGGGAGGTGTCTGTGCATTTGGGGTACTTGACCATTAGGGGGCAGTAGACCATGGAGAGGCAGCAGGGAGAGTAGGACAGGTCTCTGACTAAGCTAGGTGTGCGAGGGTAGGTGACAGCCCTGGATGGCAAATAATTAAGTGTCCATCTGTACTTTGTGTACTCTAGGGCCTGTAAGGTTATGAGGACATCACCAGCATGAAGGGGAATAAGGGATAAAGGGAGTTTTTTTTGTTGTGGGACAGTTGGGGATTGGCAGGTGAGCTCTCAGGGTGATGAAGATTATGGGGAGTAACTTTGTTGGTGAACCCATGGTGGGGCATGGAAATAATGGCTGGGGTGAGTGTGGGGAGAAGGGCTGTATAGAAAGATGTGGAGTGAGAGAAACCACTGTGAGGTTGGTGTGGGGTAAAGCAACCACTGTAATGTCGGCATGGAACTGGGTGTCACAGTCTAATACCTGCTGGGCTGAAGAAGGGGGAGCAAAGGCAAAGGAGGTTTAGAGCTACAAAGAAACCAAAATCAGGGTGAACAAGGAGAGCAGAGCAGAGGGAAGTACCACGCTAATAGCAGGGAGGGGTTGAGCAGACCTGAAGGAAGTAATGTACCAAAGTCAGCAGGGGGTGCAGCTAAGGTACAAACAGAGTACACAGCTGAAACCAATTGTTGCTGTGAGATGGCCTAATGGAAAGAGCAGCAGGCTGTAGTAGGGCCAGGCAACAGGGGACATGGGTTCGAGACTAGGAGAGGGTAGGTGGAAGGTGAGGATGAGCTGATCTAAGGAAATGAAGGTTACCAGGGGCAGGAGGGGAAGGGCAACTGAAACAACAAGAACAATACCGTGGGAGGAATAGCAAATTATATTAAAGGTGGGTATGGTGGGAGTTAGGGTCACAGCGACCCTTAGTGGACTCTTTGTAAAAGGTGCTAGTGGGGATTAGCAGAGAAAGAGAATTTCAAGGACTTGTGACCAAGGTAACAGTGACCCCTAGTGGACTATCCATATAATGAGCTGGTGGAGATTAAGGGAGACAGGAAATTTCAGGGTCCATCACATGACCAGTCACGTGACGACAGGCATCCATATAGGTAGAGATGATCAAGAGTGGGTGGGGCTGCAACTGTATAAGTGGCAGAGGGCTACACATGGCCCCACAGGCTGCAAAAACCAGCTGAAATTCCCTGCGTTGGAGGTGCAAGCCAGAGGCCCCTGAGGATGCGCTTGCGGGGGATGGGGGGAGATCATTTCGACCACGCTTCCTCTGTGGTGCTGGATGCCTGAGGACAAATGGAGACAAACAGCAATGTAAGCACCTGGGGGGATTAAGAGGTCACAGCATTACAGACAAAGAACAGGCCAGGTCAAGGCAGGAAGTACAGAGTTGAGAAGGAAGGGCTAGGGAGACTAGTTAGAGACAGGAGACCAGAAATCTGAGCATCGAATACTCTAAAAGTCAATGGCTAGACATCCTTAAGGCACCTAACAGATATTGTTGAAATTACAGAGTAGCAGTCAACAGTCTTAAAGTTTCAGTAAAACACACACTAGAGCACAGCGCAGCACCCACAGTTTCATACACTGTAATTCTGTCTGTAGAGGCCCTCCAATTCTTAATCTTACACATGGTTCCACAGGCTGCAGAAACCAGCTGAAATTACCTGCATCAGGAGCGCAGGCCAGAGGCTCCTGGGGATGCAGCTTGCAGGGGGGTGAGGGCAGAGCTTTGCAACCACACTCCCTCCACGGTGCTGGATGCCTGCATTGGGAATGCAGGCCAGAGACTCCCAGACATGTGGCTTGCAGGGGTTGGGGGGATAGCACTGCAACCATGCTCCCTCTGTGGTGCTGGATGCCTGCATTGGGAGTGCAGGCCAGAGGCTCCCAGGGATGCGGCTTATGGGGGTGGGGGAGAGTTGCGGCCATGCTCCCTATGTGGTGCTGGATGCCTGAGGAGGAATGGAGACAAACAGTAATATAAGTACCTGGGGGGATTAAAAGGTCACAGCATTACAGACAAAGGGCAGGCCAGGTCATGGCAGGAAGTACAGAGTGGAGAAGGAGGGGGGAGGGGGTGACTAGATGGAGATGTGAGAACAGAAATCTGAGCATTGAATACTCTAAAAATCAATGTTTAAACATCCTTAAGGCACCTAACAGATATCGCTGAAATTACAGTGTAGCAGTCAACAGTCTTAAAGTCCCAGTAGAACACACACAAGAGCGCAGTGCAGCACTCACAAGTCCATACACTGTAATTATATCTGCAGAGGCCCTCTGATTCTTAATCTTACACACAGCCCCACAGGCTGTGGAAACCAGTCGAAATTACCTGCGTTGGGAGTCCCAGCCAGAGGCTCCCAGGGATGTGGCCTGTGGGAGATGAGGGAGAGCATTGTGACCACACTCCCTCTGTGGTGCTGGATGCCTGGGTCAAGAGTGCAAGCCAGAGGCTCCTGGGGATGTGGCTTGCGGGGGGTGGGGCAAAAGCGTTGCAACCACACTCCCTCTGTGGTGCTGGATGCCTGTGCCGGGAGTGCAGGCCAGAGGCTCCTGGGGATGTGGCTTGCAGGTGGGGAGGGGGAGAGCACTGCAACCATGCTCCCTCTGTGTTGCTGGATGCCTGCATCAGGACTGCAAGCCGGAGGCTCCCAGAGATGAAGCTTGTGGGGGGTGAGGGGAGATCATTGCAACCAGGCTCCCTCTGTGTTGCTGGATGCCTGCTTCGGGAGTGCAGGCCAGAGGCGCCTGGGGATGCGGCTTGCATGGGGTGGGGGGAGAGTGTTGTGACCACTATCCCTCTGTGGTGCTGGATGCCTGAGCTTTAAGTTAATTGATCCTTTTTTTAAACCTCATCAAGTTTAGAGTTATGTGACACTGAGATTTTGGTGAGCCTGGTTACAATACTTTGTAAGTGGAAGATTTGTGCAGTTATGTTTTTAAATCCTGCTTTGACTTCTTGATGGAGATTTTTGATCAGCACAGGGAGGGAGGCCTATGCTTTATCTACTGCTGTCTTTCCTATTGCCACCTCGGCAGCCATGGCATGGGAATGAGTGTGACCTTCTGCTGGAGCTCTTTTTGAGGCTGATGCTGCTTTGAAGGTTAGTTTTGTCTGCCTTTTTCCAGATTTCTGCGTTGCCATGAGAGAGAGATGCCCATGGATTCTGAGAAGTGCTTTCAGAAGTCAGAGGTACAAAGAATGCTGTTTCTTGAGAGACAGTATGGGAGACAAGCTAATGTGTGTTCACCATGTTCTTAATCTAGGTCACGCCCCCAGTATGGAGCATATTGGCTGCAGCAGCTGGCCCAAACTTATTCCAGATATTCATTGCATTTGTTTGGTGCATGTCATGATACTCTATGGTAGCAGCTTGTCTGTTTCCAGACCCACACGCACTGCTCAGTTCTAAGCAGTCTATTGATGATAAGTGGTTCCCTCCCTTTTTCACACATTGCTGTCATTAACTGATCCAATCACACCTCCTTGTAGTGATTCTATGCTTTGGGCACCACCAGTGCACTTACACCCCTTTCCCACATCCCATAGAACCCATCATCACTCCATGGTGTCCAATGTTACCCTCTCTCACTCATTCTCAGAACTTCTGAAGTTCATCCCTCACCTCATTTTCACAAGGCTGTAGGTGTTCCTCCCAACTACCTTAAAGAGAGAACAGCAAGCTACAACCTGGAGCAAAGGCCACAATGTAATGTGAATGGTCCTGTTGGTCATTTCTACTGTGACACTGATGCCATTTCCATATGCGCACACAGGAGTTTGAAGATGCATGGAAGAGGCTTGCAACTCCCTTCAGTATGGCTCAATGGGTTCACAAAGTTAGTGCTGATGCAAAATTGCTATTGTGATCACTTTGTGTCCATTTTTGCATCTCAGAATTAGGTCTATAGGGCCTACCTCCTGTTCTTTATCCATCCCTCCATCCCCCCAGCTCACAAGACTGCACTTTCTCTTCTGGAGTAACTGAAGGAGGTATAACAGCCTACACCCTGGGGTGCATGGACTGAAATGTAATGGGAATTACCTTGAGGGTAATTTGCATTGTGGCCCATCTCCTTTTAAATGCACTTGCAAAGGACTCTACATAAGCATGGGAAAGGTCTGCAACTTGGTCGAGTATCGCTCCATGAGCCCTTATGATTTAGCACATGGCATTTTTTTCCTAATCAGATATTCTTGGTTAGGAAAAAAATTGAAGATTTTTTTTAATTAATTGAAAAATTATACAGATGGACAACATCATTACAAATATACTGACAGTACAGTTTGTTATTGAAAGACGTCTATTTCTTTTGAAAAAGACAGAAATCATTCTACAGTTTCTCATTGAGATACTTTGGGCTCCTTGGTAGTTGGGATTTTCTGACATCACATTACCAGAATTCAACTCAATTGTTTTAACTAGCAGTTTGAAAAGTAAAGGTTAAAACTTACTAGCTTCATTGTACAAAGAAAGGAATTGTTATAAAAGTATAAACTCTTTTATTAACAAAACACAATTTATGAAATTGCCAGTTTCCAATTCATTAGAAGTGAACATCTACACTTTAATCACAGCTTGCCCAACCATGATATCACTTCAAGTTTCAAATTTCCATGACGTGGCTTCTGCATTGTTTTAATACATGAATGATGTAGATATGAATATCTCTGGACTGCAGACACCTACAGGCAAACGCAATACCTCATATGAAAGAGCTGTTGTGGGCTTTCAGATTTTAAGAGGTCATGCAAAATGTGCTTCCCCGTTAAGTTTATGAAATACAGTTTAAATGGAAAACAAATAATCAAGACATATAAATAAATATGTAAAACAAACCAAATAAAATTATATCAATCAAAAATACATTTGCTAGACATCCAAATGTTGTACCAAATATGGGGTGCCTACATAGACTCCAAGCAAAACATTATGACAAGAAAGGTTATCCATCTGTACCTAGTATGAAATGACACATGGTGGAATGAATGATTGGAACTGGAGCTCAACATCTCATTGCCTCTTCCTAACTATGCAGGCTACATGCACAGGTGACAGAACAGAGCATTGGTCTACTGTACGGTATATTCACAAAGCAGTTTACCAGGGCATTAACAGCTTCATTTTATTCCACTATTCATGAAACAGGTTCACAATTTTATCTTTGCTTTTCTTGTGATTTTTTTGTGGTTTTATTTAATTCTTGATTCAACACTGCCCTGTAAAAGCTGATTAAAACAGCAATAAGAGTAATGTAAAGCCCAATACTACAAAAAGTACACCTTTAAAATGCTTCATGAATAGTGGGATATGATCAAATAAAATATTAAGGGTTTCATGAATACCAAAGGTTAGGAAATATAGGCCATTGTTTTAAATACAGTAATAACAAAATGAGTTACCTCTGATGATTGCCGGAAGAATAAAAGCAGTGTTTATCTTATACATAAGCACCTTGTGGCTCAGTGCATGTGAAACAAAGACAGAGCAGGGCACTGGTAGCACAGTAAAGGCATCTTAGATATTGTTTCCCCCTCTTTGCCAATTTGCTGAAAGTTGCTAGAACACTTTTATTGTTGTAAGTGGCAGATCTATCGTCTCCTGTGATATGAAACCTAAATAATAACATAATGAACATACCTTGTGTAACTAATGATACTGCTAGATGGTGTGCTTTGCCAAGAAAATGTGTCAGTTATCATATGAAACAGCGCTGACATATTAGGTGTGCCATATTATTAGTAATAAGGTCATGCCCATGATGAGGTTTTACGTCTTTATGTTGGCTTTGATTTTGACAGATATATAGATTTAGAGCTTCCTTGAATGTATTCTCATGCATGAATAAGCCCTGTCACTTGCAATAATGTCTTCAATATTTCAGTGTCATCAATTAATCACAGCAGCTAGTATTATTTCCTCCAAGGATATTAGATCAAAAGTGATCATCATATGAAAGAGCTTTTATTTTAAATAAGTCTTGAGCTGGCCATATTTCATTCACATAAATGGCATCAGGCCTGGAGGATGTTAATTGAAGAGAGTTTGAAATGTATGGTTTACCTCTGATATTCTAAATATGGCATACTTGAGTTAAAGGGTGCAGAAATTCAAAAGCAGGAAGAAGATGGATTTTATTTTTACCCAGATGTAATTATATTCTGGCACTAATTCAGATTGCAGAAAAACAGTTTTTATTTTTCATTGCCCTTATGAAACCTGTGCAGCAATGACTTGAACTTCATTTGGGTATATTTAATCAGCTGTACCAAAAACATAAATTGTGATGATTCAGAGCTATATAAAATGTCAGCCTCCTGTCAGCAGCAGAGCAGTTGTAATCCTGGGCTACAGTACACAGCTAGAAACAACTGAAAAGTCATCCAGGGCTGTGTGGCCAGAAACACCCAAAAAGGCATTCAGGGCTGTGTGGCCAGAAATACCCAAAAAGGCAGTATCAGACTGTCATCCCACACAGTCTTATAAACAGAAGCATACATATAGAATAATGCTTAGGAATCTGTGTGTTATGAGGTATTTTTACACACCTAGGGTGGGATATTCAGAAATGCGCCAGAAGCAGGCGTAAGAGCTGCGCAGTACAGGTACATTGCGCAGGTGCGCAGCCAACGCAATATTCAAAGGCTGAGCACCAAGGCAAGTGACAGTGCAAGACGGCTGGATATCGCAGGGATGGCCATAGCACAACTAGGGCTGCGCCAGGGAGCAAGGCAGCAGGTGCCATCGTGCAACTAGGGTTGTGCAATGGAGCAAGGCAAGAAGCGCAGGAGCATAGCATGGGCAGGGCAAGGGGCAGAGGCACAGGGCCCCCGGCACAGTGTGGAGCAGGCCACAAGAGCAGGACACACTGCCACCATAGTGCAGGGGATGACCGGAGGGTGGCAAGGCAGGTGGATGGCTGCATGCCCTGACCACACATCCCCCAGCAGCGTATGGAGGTGGCGTGACATCCATGGCCACCAGCAGGCAGCCATGGGCAACACCCACAGGACGGCACAGGACATGGCACCGGGACCAAAGCGGACAACACACAAGCCATCAGCACACACCACACTGGCCACACAGCCCAGCAGAGAACATATGCATGCCACAGGGCACACACACACACACACAGGCCACTGGGTGCAGACCACCTGACACAAACCCCAGGCAACCACAAACGTACCACACAGCCACCATTCACACCACTGCAGCATGGCACCAATGCCATCTGCAAAGCAGACACGGACATGGATGGCAGCAAAATATTGCTGTATTTAAACAACAAGCAATGAATCAAAACTATGTACAGTTTAACAGGGATAAGGGGCAGGGAATGGGGAAGACACATTCAGGAACGTAGGATGGGGAAGGGGGTGGGGAGACAGGGGACATGGTAGGGTTGGAACAATGGAGGAATGGGAGGGGTGTCAGTGGAAGGGAGGGTGAAGCAGGCACTGGCCCCTTGGAAGGTCCTTGACTATCGGTGCCTCTGCCGCCTCCTCCTCTGTGGCCGGAACATGGCCTGGCAAATTATACGTGCCTCCGCAAGGGTGGCCGTGGTGACCCGCAGGATCCGCACCAGCAGCCTTGTATGGGCATCCACCGGTTGGGCTCTTAGGACAAAGGAGGCGACATGGTTGAGTGCACGCCCACACAACTGTAGCCCACCCACCATGTGCAATGGACAACGTTAGCATGTGCCCTGTAGGGGGCACACAGCCAACCACAGTGTGCATGCCCACACAAGCCGCCATCCCGACTATCCACAGCCATGTACAGCACTGCACACCACCACTAACCAGGTGCAGCATGCCACAGCCATGACAGCCAAGCGAATGACCATTGCATGGGGCTGACAGTGGCCTGGCTGGGACCCGAATGCACCCACAGCCCACCTGCAGCTGCCTCACACACGTGCCCTGGGCACAACATGGTGCAATGGACCATGTTGGCGCGGCACGGAATGTAATGGTCATGTACACAGGGGGATGTGGCCCACCCCAACCCCACACAACAAAATACACCACCAAGGTGCCTACCTGCAAGCAGTGGCCCAACTGGCGCCTGACCACCTGCACCACCTGGCTGGCCGGCAACCCTCCGTTGCGCACCACCACTGGCCTGCTGCTGTCTGGCAGTGGCACCCACCATCCGGGTCTTTGTTGATCTTCAGGGCCTAGTAGGGAGACAGTGTGAGACAGACATCAGCACCGGACAGCAAGACATGGCCCACCCCAGCACAGTAAACCCCATGACCCCACGCAGCGGCAGTGCCGAGGCATGGCACACCAGCTGTGCGCTGCCATGTCCGGCGGCATTCCTGACCACTGCCCCCTACCCACAGCAGCATGGCGTGACACCCGCTGGCAACCCACACAACACCGACATGGCATGGACAGGAATAAATGCACTCACCTGGCCGTGGCACAGTGCCCTTCGAGACGCATGCCTGCAGTGACCTGAGCCAATCAGGATCCCTCCTCCGCAGGTCACTGTACCTGTGGCGGCACTGCTCCCTGCTATGGCGCGACCCTGTTGCCTCCTCTAGTTCCTCGGCCACCCCCTGCCACACCTCAGTGTGCAGCTGGTCCAGGGGTACCTGCCCATACAGGGCACCAATATGTGGCTCCACCAAAGCCACCAAGTTCACAAGCTCCATCTGTGTCCAGTTTGGCGCTCTCAGTGTGCTTCTGTGTGGAATGGCTCTATCTGGAACTGCAGCAGCATAATGGCACCGGGGAGCGCACGAGACGCACGTGCGAAAGATGCGCGATACGCATGGTGATGCGCTGACATCCCCTGTTGTTCATCAGCAGGGTATGTGCGATACGCATGAGGCAACGCTGATATGTGCCGCAGTCACCAGGGGGTCAAGGGGCACACGTGGGATCAAAAGGCGGCACATGCACAATGCACGGCAGTGCAACAGGACATGGGTGGCATGGTGCACTATAAGGTCCAGTGTGCCCCATGGACCATGTGCCAATGGCACACGTGCACGACTGGGTGTACGGCGCATGTGCACCACATGCCCAATAGCGGCTGAGTGCTGTGCCGCCTGTAGTGCATCATGCGTGGGAAGTGCTACTGACGTCTGCGACGTCAGTGTGCACATGCACTGTACCATGCAGACTGCGCACGTCACACAGATGCACCATGACATGTGCATGAGCAACCCCACTGCGCAATGCGCAATTCCGCGATATTCAGCGGGCATATGCAGATGAGCTGATCAGCATATCGGTGGCGCATCGGAGGCATTTGCATCCCATTACAGTTGCGCATTCCCTCATTTGCATGTGATGCGCTATAAAGGCACCATGTGGCGGCACAGGCACCAGATCGGTATTGCAACCTTCACAGGTAGGACGCCAGGCACTGGGCATGTCAGGTCTGGGGGGGGCCCTTGTGTGTGGCAACCAGCACTGACCTCATGTCCCCACCAACAGGAACAGCATGTCAGAGCAAGAGAAAGTTGAGGAGCAGGGTGCAGGCCCAATTTCACAAGGGCGGAGTGCGATGCCTTATATGATGCCTACCTTGACCAGGAGCCCCTCCTGAGTGGCCCCACAGGCACCCAGCAAGCCAGGGCGGAAGCATGGGTGGGTGTAGCCAGGGCTGTGAACCTGCAAGGTGTCCATCAGAGGTCAGTGCAGGAATGCAAGAAGAAGGTGGGCACGGACCACAGGCGGATCAAGAAGAAGGTGGCAGCCATCTGGGCCGCACATGCCACCATGGGCGGTGGATAGCCTGAGGTGCCGCAGCTGACACCGCAGGAGGAGCTTGTGGTGGTGACAATGCGGCACAGTGCCGTTGCGGGTGTTCCCAGCAGTGGATTCCAGACAGGGGGTAGTCCTTCCCTGCATGGTAGGTACAGCGGTGTAAGGGGATGTGGGTAAGGGGTGCATTGGGGCGGGGGTGCGTGGTGGTGGCACTGATGAGTATATGTTCCCTTACAGATCCAGGGTGCCTGCGTGCAGATGCAGGGGCAGTGGTGCCCACCCTGGGTGATGTCGGGGACCTGGAGGAGTGCCCATCCACCTCCACCAGGGTCCGTGGCTCAGACCCCTGCCGGAGCCACCACACTGTCCACACGGATGCCTGTGGCATGGGTGCAGACAAGGCCCAGGCAGTGTTTCAGCGGGATGCCAGCCATGGCGTCCAGTATGCTGAGACAGTGATCAGGGTGGGTCTGTGTCCAATGACGACATGGCCGCTACCCAGGACAGTGGTGATGCTGTACAGGGGGAGGCACCCCTACCACGCACAGGACACAGCAGCGCCAATGGTGCATGGGTGGCTCTGGCAGACCCGCCAGCCGCACTACCCAGTGTTGTGGTGGCCACCATACCTGTGGTGCAGTCAGGCCCATCTAGTGGTGGGGGTGCAGCCTCCCAGGTGATGTCATGCGCACAGTGGCCGGAGGGGCAGTGGCAGCAACAGGACAGTGCTGAGGATGGACCAGGTGCGGTGTCCGCTGCCAGTGCACCACAGTCAGGACAGGTCCAAGAGGGCCCAGCTGTGCAGCCCCCACCTGCCAGGGGGCTGTGCCACAGGGCCGCACAACCCCCGCGTGTTGAGATGATGCCTAAGCCCCTCAGGGTGCTGACCTGCTTGACAAGCACACCCGTCTGCTCAGGGCATCTGTGGAGCAACAGATGCAGGTCGTGGCAGGGGTGCATGCACTCCACACTGAGCTGCGCCAGTCCGCAGGGAGGCATGACTGGGACTTTCAGCAGCTCCTGGCCGAGGCAACACGCATGCAGGAGGACACGACCGCAGGCCTGGATTGGCTTACCGCTGCAGTCATGGCCGGCCTGGCAGCACTGGCCACCATGGTGCAGGGCTGTCCACGGCAGTCACTGTGGAGTACATTCTCCATCTCTCAGTCCCGGAGTCATGTGACATCAGCATTGTCATCACAGGGATCAGCTGTGGGCATCCCGGGCACGCCTGGAGCGGGCCTGTTCGGGGGCCTGCAGACGCCTGCGAGGCCCCGGTTGCGTTCTCGCAGCAACACTCCTGGGGGTACGTCTGTGACACCCCCTGTGGCCACCGCACAGCCTGCGTCTGCTGGGTGGTCTAGGCAGGGTCGTCCACTTGTCCGTGGCGGCCATGCACCTACGCAGCGGACATGATCCACCGCCCTCCCTGTCCGCTGCCTGCTGCAGCCCTGTATGCACGGAGGTGTGGTATGTGCGTATACGTACCTGGGCCATGACATCTGTGGACGCACATCATGCCTGCCTTGTGCACACCCTCCCGGCCGCTGGCCACCGTGGCATGTGCATGATGATGCCATCACAGCACCAGCCGGCACAGTGCACCGGTGTTCAGCGTCTGACACATGCCCGCTGGCGGCCTTGGGGTGTGCATGTATGTGTGCCCATGTGATTATGCCTGTGTTGGTGTGGGTGTGTGGGGCTGTGTGGGTGGGGTCCACTGTTCTGTCAGGGGTGCTTCCACGGTGACCTGTCCCTTGTCCATCGTCGCCCCTCTCTGGCCATGTCTGTTGTGGGGCCCTGCCAGCCATGCCTGTTTACCATGCCCCGGTCCCTGTGTGTGGACCTGTTCACTTACCTGTATGTACCATAGTGCTCCTCTGCAATGGTGTCCCTGTGCCACTGGGTCATTCTGCACAGGCGGGGCTCCCGTCGTCCGGGGGGGGGCTGCCCACCACCGCTGGCCCAGGCATCTGCGTCATCTCCACTGCTGTTCCCCTCTTCGACCTCGACAGCTATCCCACGGTCAGTGGCCATGTTGTGTAGCACACAACAGGTAAGGAATAGGCCACAGGCCTTTGAGGGGCTGTACTGTAGGGCACTGCCGGACCTGTGCAGGCAACGGAATCATGCCTTCAGCAGTCCAAACACACGCTCGATGATGTTCCATGTGCTGACGTGTGCCTCATTGTATCTCTCCTGTGCTGGGATCGATGGGCACCGGTATGGGGTGAGCAGCCAGGGCCTAAGTGGGTATCCGCTGTCACCTGTGGGGGAACATGTTGGGTTAGCACGTTGGTCTGTGTGGCTGCCCCCCTCCAACACAGCCGAACTCTCTACACCCCATGCATTGCATCACCCCCCCACGCCCTGCCCTGTTGCGCAGGGCTGCCCTTTCCTGCTGCATACTCACCTACCAGGTAGCCGGTGGGGATGTCCCCACTCTCAAACTTGTGGCACAGTGCAGACTGGTACCAGATGAAGGCATCGTGTGCTCTCCCAGGGTGTGTGGCACAGACATTGATTATGCGCCCCTTGTCATCGCACACCATCTGGCAGTTGACACTGGGGTAGCCCTTCCTGTTGATGTAGGCCACCCCCTCCGGCCCCGGTGGTGTGTGGATGCCTACGTGGGTGCAGTCAATGGCCCCTAGCACGCCAGGCATACGTGCAACCCTTTGGAACTCCTGCATGTTTGCTGTACGCTCCGCCTGTCTGTTGGGGAAGTGGATGAATTCAGCAGCATGTGGCAGCAGTACGTTGAGGAACTGTGTGAGGAGCCATGATGTGGCCGACTGGGTTATGCCTGTGGTGTCCCCTGTTGGTCTCTGGAAGGTGCCCGTGGTGAGCAGGCACATCACAGCCGTGACCTTGGTCTCCACTGACAGGGCATGGCTCCGTCTCATGGGTGCCTGCATCTTATCACTGCACAGCTCACAGAGCTGCCTCAGAATTGCCCGGTTCCGGTGGTACCAGCCCACAATCTCAGTGTCGCTGTACTGTTTGAAGGTGGTGCGGGCACGGTACCACCTGTTCCGGGCATACCACCACCGGGCCCTTCCACGGCTGCGCCATCAGCTCCCTGCCTCCTCACACCCCTCATTACCACCTCCATCTGGAATATTGCACTGGCCATGGCCCAGCCTGTCAGACCCTCCCTCTACAGCTGTCTCCCTGGGCTTTTCCGGCTTTATGCTGCTGCTTGGGCCCCTACACAAGGCGCACGTCTGTGTTGGGGACCCACACGCATGGTCTGGCCTGCCCACGGGCTCAGTCTGGGTCACGCACTCTGTCCCACTGCCCATTGCACCTCCTGCCTCTGTAACTGTCCTGCACCCCTGCTGCTGTCCTGCCTGGCCAATGGCCCTCACCCTGTCACTGTCTCACACTGTCTCTGTCCCTCACTCTGTCTCTCTCTCACTCGCTCTCCCTCTCTCACCCCTGCTCCCCTGGGCACAAGCCACCGTCCCCTGCTTGCTCCTTCCTTTTATAGGCTCAACTTTGCTCCGTGCATGTCCCTGTTGCTCCGCACTTATGCCATCGGCCTGCTGTTGAATATCGCACTGCACTGTTTATTCATGGCTATGCCCCCTGCATTTGCGCTTGCATTCATTAGGGTTGCGCACTGGCGCACTGCGATTTGTGCAGCACATTGTCGCCTACTGAATATCGCTTTTTGGTGCATATCCGCTGTTGCACTGGTACATCTCACTTGAGCCTTGCGCAACCGCTTTGAGTATCCCACCCCTGAGGTGTGTGTTGTGATGACCATAAACCTCAACAGCGAAACTCACATCTCATGTTTATTACACATCATGTAAAAAAAACTCATAATCACACAGATTTCCTGAGTATTCTTTTTTTATAACAGGTGCAAGAAATAAAAAAAACTGCAAATGTTTGAAATACACAAATACTGTCTTTATTAAATAAACACAGATCTTTGCTTAAAACTTACACATGTGAAACATTTCATTTGAAGCTGATCTGAAACATTTTAACCCCAACATTTTAATAAAATGAATATGTGAAAGAAAATAAATCTTTTGGCTTACTTTTTTATGTTATTAGAGTAAGTCAGGGTGATCAATCATGGTCTACAGTACTGCTGAAAACTTGAGATAAGTGACTGAATCAGATTAAATGGTTTAACATTTACTTAAAGTATATGGTTGATGCGTATTGCATATGGAATTTGGAGGGTTTCAAAATTTTGTTGTAGGACAGTTCAAAGGTCAAAAAAGTTGTTGCACTATCTTTCTGATGTCACCTGGATAGTACAACTTTTCAGCCTTGTCCTGCCACCAGATTGGCTCACTCAACGTTGCTGTTATAGGGAAAGTAGCAAAAGCTTCGCAGTGCGATTTAGCAAGCGGCAAGCAGTGGACCAATGTAGTTTAGACGTGGGGATCCACACACAACTCCATGTCACAAAAATGTTTTTTTTTTTTATCATTTTAAAATTAAACAGTGTGTCCACAGGCAGTCATATCCGCCACACAGGAATTCTCTGGTCAGACACGGTTAGCGTCAATTAGAGAAGCCAAAGCGAGCAGGAGAAGCACCAAAAAACACTAAAGGTAATTACCAAAACAAAAAAAGTATAAGAAAACAATCCATGGACAACCATATACTATTTAAAATAGTGGATGGGTGACCATCCACAACTATGGATGTGTTTCCAATCTCAGGAGTTGATGACATTATAGTGACCTTTCAAACTTTGCTCTTGAAGTCTGTATGATGTCATCAACTCCCTCGATGGAAACACAGCCTTGTTGTGGATGATCAGCCAGCCAATATCCCTTATGTAATGCATCATATTAATGTAAAAACTGTGGTTAAAGCAGTTCATTCTTTCTTTTTTCTTCTTCGTCACCTGCATTTTTCTTGTGGTCTGGCCATGTGGTTACCATGGATACATCCTCAGGAGCCTATTGGGAATGTTAAGGACAGTGTCACATGTGCAGTTTTGGCTAGACTTTTTTCTTTTACACCTTTAACACTTTTTAGAAAAACACTTATATCTTCATATATTTACATTATATTTTGCCACATTAAAAGATAACACATTGTGCAGTATCTCTAATTGAGAGTCTGAATCATACATTATGTATGGTTATGTTTTTTCACAGCAAGCACTTGGTTATAGGTCTTAAAGGGAAAGTTCCCAAAACCTATTTTCTGTATACCTGTGTAGTTTGTAGGCATGAACAATGATTTCCCTCTCTTGCATCCCCCTAATTTCATCCTAATTTAAATAAAAATGAGGTTGCTTCACTCTGTTCTGCCCTGGTGTGAAAACCTGTTTTACTCCACTGCAAAGGTCACCACCTCACTAATACAAGGCACCCTGGGGGTTGATGATGTATACCGCACAAGGCAGCAGAAGTTATAATCTCAGTCAGTTCTGTTACATGTCTTGTGAAGTTCCTGTATTCTCTAAAAACATTTTTTTTCTTACTCAGATACACTTCAAACTACAGAAAACAGCAGGACACTTACTATACTTTGAAAACTTTCATGGCCAGCATAAGACAAGAACATAGGGACTACAGACGACAGCTACAGCACTTGCTGATACAGTGTAACTACTGCAGGCTTTAGTAATAAAAGATACTAAAATTCCAGGATGTCTTACATGAGTTGGGTCAGAACATTTGCAATGGAGTCAAGCAGGTTTTCACACCAGACTTAAGTACCTTCATTTGCATTTAAATCCTGATGAAATTAGGAGGGTACAATAGAGGCAACTGTTCATTCTTACATACTACACAGGTAAACAAAATGAAAGGCTGAGGAGACCTTCCCTTTAATAGACGCTCCCTGCTGGAACACACAGTTTGGCCCAGACAGAGGCACTTAGGCTTCAGCTATTGGCATCCATAGTCAGACTGGATCTGAACCAGTGGAGAGAGACTGATTCTTCTTTAACTATGACTGCATCACTTACTTCTTTAACATCAAGGGCTGCAGGAGGCTGCACAGCAGAAGTACTGGGGATGGCAGTGTCAGCAATCGAGCAAAACACCTTTGAAATGTGTCTGTTTTCAGTCAACACAGAATAATCACTGATACTCTGCACATTCTTATGACCTAAAATCTGCTGTACTTCTGTTGGGGGAATGTTGGCATCCACTAAACATTGTATTGAGGTCTTTCTGGTGCAATGATTGGTTATTTGCTTGTCCTCAGGCAGGTCAGCACTTAACTTCATTTCTAGGGGTGTGGATATAGTTCACTATCCACACTGGCAGTTCCACTGAAACAATCTGGCTTGCTGGATGTCTTTAAGCTAAGCTCTTCCCACCACCCGGGTGGAATATCCTCTGATTCTGCCCTGTGATGTCAGATCTTTGTTTCTGCTCTCCTCCTTTGTGACCCTCACTTAGGATTTTCAGCACCATAGGCAAACTTTATTTTTGAAGTTTTCCATGTTCTTTGGCTTTGTTTACTCAGTTTCTTTGACTCCCTTCGCAGATCATCGATGGAGCAACGGAAGCTGGGGTTCAAATTCTGCATTGTGTGCTGGCAGAAAATGTCATTCACTCACCCACATGACACATGGGTGTACTGCCTGGGTGGGCAGTGAAATGTGGCTGGGTGTCAACTTTGTACCAGCATGTTTCCTGAGTCCCTTTAGGACAGGAAGCTCCAGCTCTTGCTGGGATGGCCTTCAGAACAAGATCTAAAGGACCACCCTAAGGGCCACAAGAAGGCCTCAGCTGTAGCTGGGTCTGCTCAGCAGCTTGCGGCCTTTGAGGTGGAAGTGGTGGTTGCCATGGTGGGAACCTCCTCGGTCTCAGCACTGTTTGCAGCTAAGGCCAGCATTGCAGGGTCTTTCATTTGAGACTTCTGGGACATGTGTTTGACCATCTAGACCTGGGGGACAGCCCTGCTCACTGTGGTTCCAAACACAAGTGCCTCCGGCACCAGTTGTGGGACTGGGAGAGATTGAGGTCCTCCCAGTTCCGTGACTCTCCTGACTACTCAACACTGGACTAGCACCATTTGGTCAAGGGGCAGGTCCAGCAGGTTGAGGCCTCTTTGGTACCCCCATTGAGCCAGTTGACCGTCTGGTTGAGCAGGCCATGGAGATTTTCCTCAAGCCTGGCCACCAGCTATCAGAAAAGATCAAGGAATCAGTCTCGCAGACCCCAGTGCTCCTGGTCCTTAACCAGAAGGATGTGGATTGTCAGTGTCCCTGTCTGGTCCTCGACAGGTGGAGCCTCCACCGCTGGTCGAGCCTTACATGGCTATGCTACTAAATGTGAGCAGGCATGTGGTATACCACAACCAGCTTGAAGGCTACCCTCACTGTCAATCATCCGGTCGATGGTTGAGATCACAATCTAGGTCTTGGTTTGAGCATTTCCACTCTCAATCCTGCTCAACTGGGAGATGTTGCCATTGATGCTACTCAACCTCTTCATTCTCAGGCAAGGAGAAGTACCATTACAAGTTGCACAAGTGCTATGATGAGCACCTCTGAAAACAGTGGGCCATTGCAGGCCAAGACAGGGCTCTACCTCATGAACCTCCAGTCATCTGGCAGCCACCAGTGGTGCCTCTGCTGGTCCACACTACACAGGTATTCCCTGCAACTGCTTCTCCACCACATCTGGGTGGGAGTCACCACCACCGCAGCTGAAGGTGTCTGCTCCACCCAAGGAGGCCTGTTGGCCACCAACTTGCCATGCTAGTTGTCAGTGCAGACCACCCCAGGGGAGGATACCTGGGTGGTCTGCAGTGAGAAATGGTCGAGGGCTGTTTTCGAGGAGTCCTTGGATGACTCAGACCATGAGTCCTTGGACTCCTCTGGGACTCTCCTCCTTGACCGGTGATTGCTTAAAAAAGTTCTCCACTGAACAAGGCCTATGTCTTTCAGGGCATTTCTCTGATGTATCTTGGAGTCCTCATCAGTCTTCTTGAAGCTAGTTCAGAAAAGGACTAAGTACCTTTTTACTGACATACTGGACAGGGACGAATCCCCAAGGGTTGCCTTTCCTGTGGATGAAGCCATTTTGGGACTGGCCATGGAGAAGAAGAATCAGCATTTATATAGCACTTTTCATGCACAGCATATCCCAAAGTGCTTTCCAAGCAATGCTAGACTGGTAGTGAAGTGACTGAATGTGTAGTGTTGGCTGTATCGCACATCAACACCCACACACAGCTTTGACAATTGCATGATCTTGTTTAAGGAAAGGGAAATGTTGGTCAGGACATCGGGAATGTCCCCTACTCTTTGCGAACAGTGCCTTGGGCTCTTTTACTTCCACCTGGACACCCACCAGGACAGCACCAGGATGGAAGAGACCTCGGTTTAACATCTTATACGAAGGATGGCACACCCCAGCAGTACAGCACCCCCCTAATACTGCACTCAGATGCCAGCATTTATAGGTATGAGTCCAATCCCGGTGAGGTACGAGAACCCATGACTTTCTGGTCCAGAGGCAGATGTGCTACCAACTGAGCCACACTTTGGCAACATTATCCCCGGCACCTTGTACCCATATGGTTTGGAAGTATGTGATCCTGACAGGGTCCAGTTTGGGATTCTCAGACTACTCCTCTGTGGAGAGGCTGGTCACTGACTTGGCTTTCCATAAGCTGGGAAACCAGGGGGATGTGGACAAGCCTCCAGACAAGAAATCCCATAAGACTGACCACGCTGCAAAAAAGGTGTACACTGCAGCATCCTTGGGTCTCCATCAGGCTAGCTATGCCAAGATGCTGACTAATTTTGGTCACTCCCTGATAGGAGTGTTAAATTCCAGCCTCCCTCACCTTCCAGTTGTGCAGCAGTTATTGGTGTCTGTCATCAAAGACCAGGGTCAATCGCTGGCTAAACACCAGCTCCAGACAGACTTGGACACAGTCAGTTCATGCGCCCGTGTCATGACAGCACCATCTCCATGCATCACAGACATGGCTGCATATGTCTACCTTCACGGCAGACACCCAGCAAAAGGTGGATGATGTCCCTTTCTTGAACTCTGACCACTTTGGCCATGGGGTGGAATGACATCTCAGCTGTATTGAGAAGTCCAATGCTACCTGAGGTATCATCCAAGAAGAACAAAAAAAAAAAGGAAAACTAAAAAACAGGTTTTCCAGTGCTGGTCCTTTCAGCCACAGCTTCCTTGGCAGCAGCCCCAGCAGGGGAAGTACCAGCCTGGCACCCCAAGCCCAAATCCGGGGGCCAGGGTCCTAAAAAAGGGGAGGCAGGAGTGGGGGTTCCTTTCCAGCTACAGCCACCAATGTCCCCCCCAAAAAACTGCCCACTGACAGGTTCGGTGGTGTCATCACTCCACCCATCCTGTCCCTGTCTGCACTCCCCATCGAAGGTTGGCTACATCACTTCTTGCCATGTTGGTCTGCTATCACAATGGGCAAGTGAGTGTTGGATGTAGTGGGCAGATTACGAGGCTCTCCTGCCTTACCACCTCCACGTGCCTTGGGAAATTGCTCAGCTCCTTACAAAAAGGGTAACAGTCCTTGTCACAGATGATGCCCTGGCCAGTCAGGGTTACATGCCTAGGTATTCCATCATCCCGAAACAGATGGGGGGCTGGCACCTCAGACTGCACAATCTGAACCAAGTCATGCAAAAACACAAGTTTTGGATGGTCGCTCTCAATCAGATACTATAATTTCTACACTGGAGCAAAACATGCGATTTTGTTTTTAGTTTTGCTCTCTAGACCTGCAAGTTGTGTCCATCCATATCCAAGTCCGTCAATACCACTGCCGTTACCTCTGCTTCCAAGCAGAAGGTGTCCTGTACCAGTTCCAGGTCGTGACCTTTGGCCTCTCCTCAGCACCCAGGGTCTTCACCAAGTGCATAGCAGTGCTGGCAACATACATGAGGTGCCTAGTTGTCAGGGAGAATCCCTACCTGGACAACTGGCTTCTAGCCAGTTTGTCCAAAGAAGCCATAGAGAGATCCAAAGATCTGGCTCTCAGACCTGTAGAGATTTGGGCCTGTTTGTCAACTCAGACAAGTCCAAACTGGTACCCATGCAGGTGATCAAGTTCATCGGAGCAGAACTGTCTCTGGTCACCCCAGTAGTCCTGTCACCACATAAACCTGCCCGAGCTCCATGCAGTGTGATTTGCGCTGACAGAATTTGCTCCTCTAGTCAGGGGTCAGGTCATGCAGGTCCAAACAGAGAACACAATGACCATGCTCTACCAGAATAGGCAGGGTGGAACTCACTCCCTTCCCTTGTGTCAGGAGGCCCTCCACACCTGGATCCTCGTGCACAGCCTGGGTGCAGATCCCCTGGCGATCCATGTCACAGGACAGAACAATCAGCTGGTGGACACTCTGCCAGGTAGGAGAGATGTCACAAAAGTGCTCCCTGAATCCGGAGGTGGTGAACCACCTTTTCTCACTGTGGGGCACTCCTCTGGTAGACCTGTTTGCCTCCTGGGAGAACACCAAACTGAGGTGTTTTGTGCCCCACCCCCACAGTCCAAGACACTGTTGGGGGATGCTGTCACGAGGCCCTTGACTCCAGGCCTCATAGATGCTTCCCCCCCTTCCGTTTGATCCACAAGTAGTGGTAAGGCCCGGAAGGACAAGGCACAGATGGTCATCTGCCGGAGTGCTTACCCCATTCCACAATTAAATAAGTTGAGATGGGTACAGTATAGGAGAATGGGGTCAGCATTAGGGCTGAGGAACCCAAGGTACATTCCCAACGCCTGTTGGTGTGTGCAGCGGGGGGTGGGGTGTTAGGTTTGGAAACCCTAATGCCACATTTCCTTACTTTTGTGGCTGTAACCCTAACTAGAGCATTATTGCATTTTTTTGCAATTTATTTCCTTACTTTTTAAGATAGTATAACCGTATCCTCATTTGCCTGTGGGCCCTGCACGCCCATCCTTCCATAGATGAGTATATGTATGTAGCTGTGGAAGCACGGGGCCCTAGAGGCCCTGCGCTTCCATTTATTGGACAACAGTAACCAGATTATTATCATAGCCATTGTATTACCACACCTTATGTACCCGGTACAGAAAATTTTTGAATCCCCTCCAAAACGTAATTCTGTACAACTGCAACGCCATTCCACGTCACAGGTGCAAAAACGCATTTTGGCCAGGATTTGAAAAATGACAGCTGTGACATACATGAGGTGGGGTAATAAGAAGGCTATGTTGAAAATCTGGGGTCAAAATATTTAAAATTTCCATAGTTAGCAGCGAGCATAGCGAATTTGCAACGAATGGTCATAACTTTGCCATTTTTACATATTTTGACCCCAAATTTTCAACAAGGCCTTATGAACAAGGGCAAAAAAAGTTTCCAAATCCTACCCAAAAGGTGAATTCCCCAAGTGATCATGAAATCACCTTTCAAGCGGGGAGTTGCATAATGACAGTCCTATTGTCCATGAGGTGGGGTCCCCAAAAGACCATGTTGAAAATGTGGGGTCAAAATGTTCAAAAATGGCAAAGTTATGCACCAGAGTTGAAACTCCCATTGAAATACATTGTACCACATTTACTTTAGTTTCTCATATTGCAGTCGTTGGTTCCGGCAGCAAGACGTGTCTTCAGTCAGAGAGTGGATCTCGAACCTGGGACCTGTTCAAGTGAGTGAGGATGTGTTGGAGTGTACTGGGGGAGGTGATGAGTGGTAGGTGGGGATTGGAGGGCTGATCAGCAAGGGACCTTTTTTTTTTTTTTAACAAGTCTGAAAAAAAAACATTGAGGGACTGTCTTCTTTATTTTAGATTTGGTTTCAGATTTGGCTGCAATGAGAGGGTGGGGGAGGGGGCCACTAGACACCAGGGGGATATAAAAGTTGCAACTGGGGATGGCGATCAGTGGATGGGGGGGTGCCACTTGACACAAGGGAAACTCGGAACGGCGATTGGTGGATGGGGTGTGACTGAAAAGGATACCTTATACACAGCTATATTGCCCCCTATTTAAAAATCAGTTACCAACCCATGGGCTATCCAGATGATGAATGCTTGGCATGACATTCTCGCTCTGCAGTTGTAATAAAACATCAACTATATAATCAAGGTCCCATAAGTAAGTCTGGGTGAAATAAAATGAAAATGAGTTCTAAAATTCCACGGACCCCATACACTGCATTAACAATGCATGATAACTGGCTTTGTGCACCGCTAATGGAAGTTCTTTACTTTAACTGGCACCGAGGTTAGCCATCCCCCCTCCCCCCAATTATGAAGAGGATACAGTTTTGTACTCCACCACCAGTACCAACCCAGTTCCTGGTGTCAGGCAGTACATTTCTTTTTTCTGGAAAAGAGGTCTATCTTATGCAGTGTCCAAATCACTGTCCTTGTTGGTACTAGACCATTTCAATCTAACGGAACCTAGCAGCTTTCTTTACAAAGTTAAGCATCATTATCTAATGCGTCCCCCACCCAGAAATTCAATTGCACATCCAAATGAGGGTTAAATTCCTCAAAGGTCATCCTTGCAGACCAAAAAAAAATCAGTAATTCTCTCTGCAAGTGGGGTCGCTGAAGAACTCGAGGGTGTACAAGAGGGGAGCTATCCTTCACTGTCTGCACCCAAACTCAGTTGTTCCCGGTATCCATCTTTACCTTCACACTGAGGTAGATCGACCCATACTCTTCTCTTAACTGCACACACAAGACAATGAAAGTTAATTTGGACTCTGAAGCACAAGTTTATAAAAAAAATGCAGTCAAAGAATCTACAGAGTCTTTGGTGGAGAATCAGATGCAGTCACCTAGGTACTGGCAGTAACCATCTTTGATGTAGGATTGAACATAACTGGCAGGGGTCCAGGGACATCTTAACTCATTTCTGTGTCCAGGTTTTACACTAATACCTTCTGGGGGCTACATTTTAGATGTTACTGTTGTCCCGCCACATCTGGGGTTAGGGTGGGGCAACGAGGAAGATCTTGCCTCCTGTGGATTGTAAAGTTCCATCGCAAGATCCACCTCAGTGTGGGATACAGACTTAGACTGGCCAGCTCCAGTACCAGGGACAGTGGAGTTTGGGGCTGGGGCAGTGATGGAGATTTCTTGACTAGTTGATCACTGGGTTGACTGCATTTTTTTTTTTATCAGCTTGTGCCTCAGAATCTACATTAACTTTAACTGTCTTGTGTGTGCAGTTAAGAGGAGGAGAATATTATGATGCAATGTATTCGGAAGCATTAGTGACTTTTGTGGTGTCTTTTATGAATGGAGCCAAGCAAGTCAACCCTACCTTTCCCTACCTACACTCCCACCACCAGCATCCCCCTCCGTTTCCGTTATCTGGCAGCAGTCCAGCTGCAGGGGGCTAATAGTGGTCCCCCTTTTCATGCTCCACTGTCAAGCTCCTCTCTTGAACTCTCTCCTTTCCCACATCCCCTTCAGGCTTATATTCTTTTACAAAGTAATAAATGTGTGCAGTTGCCCAACACTGAATCATGGCTCAGTACAACAGGAGGGCTGCACTTCATCGATTGTTCTTTGGAAGGGGTTAGGGGAATGATTCAATCTGGAGCATTAAGGAGGCTTTTTTTTTTCTTCCCATGTGTCCAGTGTCCTGAGTTGGCTGTGTGTACAACAGTGATTACTGTCACTCATGAAGTAAAGTTGTAAAATGTAGTTTTCATTCTTGAGCACTATATTTTATAACATTTACCATGTGAAAGGAAATTACCGGGATGGCGATGGGAGGGTGGGGGTGCCACTAGACACCAGGGAATAAAATAAGGGGCATGGTGATTGGAGGGTAGGAGGGGTGCCACTATACACCAGGGAATATATGTGTTTAATTTAGGGGGACAGTGATGGGGGTGAGGGGTGCCACTAGACACCAGGCCAAGTGGGCTCACAGTTCACACTGCAGCTGGCAGCAGGAGTTCAACTGTGGTTGCAGAAGTCAAGAAAATCCACTCTTCCCATACAGAAAATGCTGGGGAAGCGCCCCTCTCGCTAAGCTGGGTACCCAGGATTCCAGATGCCCAGAAAAAGTATTTCTGGCCCCAACTGTGAAACACAAACAACAGAATCTAGCTAAACAGGGCCCATTTAGTTAGGTTCTGGTGTTTGATTTTAAAAATGACAACATTTTTATGTATTTTCCACGCTTTTTAGTTAGTGGAAAAAAAAAACATGATTGCGGCTCATGAAAAAGACATTTTTGTGGTGAAAAAGGATTGGCTCCCCATGAAAAAAGTATTCTTTTTCGTGAGATCAAATCCTTTGTTGAACTTTTACCCTCTATCCTGGAGAGTGATATTCCCATTGAAAACAACAGGAACTTAAAAACTGAATAACTTTGCAACAGATTGATATTTTATTTTCTCCAAACAAATGCATGGTAGCTCTGTTACCCAAGCCGTATCTACCATAAATAATTCACACCAAAATTCCACACTGCCTGGGTGCAAAGTGATGAGGAAAGAAATTCAAAGAGTGGTGACTTTTAACTTTTTTACACTATCTGGACCACAAAATCCGCATATCCAACCAGAACGAAACTTGCCTTGTCAAGAGATCCAGCCCTCAGGACAGTGCACACTAAACGTTGTGAAAATCCATTGATTGGTTGCAAAGTTATAAAAGTGCAAAATCTGAGGTTTAACAATTTAAACATGTTACTCAACCCTAACTATAGGGGTGTGATTGCACCCTAAACAGATAATCCACGAATGAGTGTGTGGTTGTGCTCTGATATACAGCATTCACACCTTGGTGTTTGTTGTGAGGCACGAGGTTGCAGGCTGAGAGCATTCAACTACCCAAGATATCTATATATCGCAGCACAATCCCACATCCTGTAGTGGATTATCTGTCTTATAAAATGGCCAAACTTTTTTTTGAGTGGGGAGAAAAATAGAAAGAAGTGCAAGCGTGTGGTCACTGCCATATAATGCACTGTCATGTGGTGTGTTTTGTCCAGTCAGGAGACAGCACAGATGTAAAATTCAATAATGTCTAGGTTGTCTAGATAATTGTTAAAAAATCTCTCTTAGCTCAGGATCCTGACAATCAGTTTGCCGGACCCCTCTTACATATTCTGCTAATACAATTAAGATGTTTGTTGCAAGGTTGTTATGGCTTGTTGACTTGCTAAGTGGCCTGCTGTGCCAAAATGGATTATCATGCATATAGCCATGCAGTTTACTTTCCTAGTTTGTCTGCCTCCATAGGCTCAGGTTTCATTTTGTTCTGCACTGAGACCTTGGTTTGTTTAGTTTTGCCTCTTTCATTCAGTGATTCAACTCCATGGACCCAAGTGAGCAGCGTAAAGTTAACAGCCCTCTGCCTCTGGCCTCCCCTGTGTGCTAGTGCTGGGCTTAAAGTTTGTATGTTTTGCCCTTGATACAGCTGTAAAATTTGTAACCGAGTAAGACACAATCTCACCTTTAGTAACTGTAAACCGGGAAGGTATCCAGTGATGACAGCGACTGAAAATGAGTGACTGCTAAAACAGCGACTCATTTTCAGCGATATCATTAAGGGCTACCCTGCAACAGTAGCGATCCTACAGTGAAAGGAACAGTAGGGAGAGCAACTGGAAGGGGGGATAGCGAAGGGAAGGGGAGGAATAGGGGAAGGGTCTGTAGGGGACTGCTGTGCCCTCTCCAGCCGAGCTAGCCATGTGGCGTGGTGGTGAGGGTGGCTAGCTCTGACTGAACAAGTATGGGGTTCAGGGCTGGGGACCGGGAAGGTTACAATTTTGTCACTGCCGGCAGATGCAGCACATAATTTCTCCCACAAATGCGGGCTATGCCCCTTTCCCAACATGCACCTCCCTGAAGTTAGTAATCTTTGTTCAGGTGGGTGCAGGGGGAAAAGCCCCCTGCAAAGTGGGCCGGGGGGGGAGTGTAGCCCCCCCCCACACACACACACACAAAAACACTTTTTCTTTTGCCGGATGTCGGATCGCCAGCAAGCGTACATCGCTGATTTGCTTTTTTGGAGATATACACTTGCCATAATAGCGATCGTTATTTTGCAATCACTGTTATGACATGGAACCTTATGGGAATTCAGTATGACTGTGCCCTACATGTTGCTGTTTGTTCGGGGACAATGTTTCCTCAGACAAACCCCTGCCCCCCACCTATCTCAGGCGTTGTACCACCGGACTCCTGGTCCAGGCATGGCACATTAGGCTTAATTGCCGTTGGGATAACTGAGCTGCATACTGCATGGATCCCAGCCTGATCAGGCCCAAAGGTAGAGCCAGTGCAGATAGTCTTCTGCCTTTTTCTACAATGGCATGTCTCCCTTTGTTTTCTCTATACATACCTGGGACATGCATCTACCTGTACTCCTGGATCCCCATGAACCTATGGATATCCCCATCAAAGCAGAGGGTGATCACAGGTCAATATTTCAGAAAGGTGACAGTGTGCCTTCTGTCTTTTGCAGCAGAAAATCACCAAGCATTCATCTGTAGATGCAAAATATTTGGAGTAATGGAGTAAAGCTGTTTTGACATGTATCTTGATTTGCAATGTAGAAAAATTATCTTATGAATTTATATTTGCATTGATGAGGTTAAACTTATATGTTATAAAACAAAGATCACTTTTTTGTTGATGTGAAAGGTAATTCATGGTAAGTCATCCTTTGATGACATCATCACCCAGGGACTACATAAAGTTAACCTGGACATTATGTCCCCACCACCTGCTGAAGCCTTGAGTTGAAACGCTGCAGTGTTTGTCCTTCATGTGACTGGCAAGTGTACAAAGGTAGTTTTGTATCTGCACTGGAATATTGTTGGCTGTTTGTTTGTACTGTGTGCCGGCAGACACAAGATCCTGCAGCCTAACTTGTGTGCTGCCTGTTACATACACATTCCCTCTCAAGTGCTGCTGGATTTTTGTGAATATTGTTGGCTGTTTGTTTGTACTGTGTGCCGGCAGGCACAAGATCCTGCAGCCTAACCTGTGTGCTGCCTGTTACATACACATTCCCTCTCAAGTGCTGCTGGATTTCATGATCTTTTGCAGACTGATAGGCAGAGAACAGGGTGCATTGGTGGCAGGGACTACTGGTTGGCGTGTGACATGCCAGGCCACGTGGAGTTGCAGGGGGGCTCCAGGCCACCACACTGAATCATGGTCAGTACATGACATAAAACAAAGGCAAGGCTCTTTTCCCTGGGACAGTCCATCATCTTTTCATTGAAATGTAGTAGCTTAACTGTAGGCTTGACTTTGATTCAAATGGCCATTATGACCCTAGAGCTAGAGAAGGCATGCCACTGGGTATACTGTGAATCCTGGGCCTCTCCCCCCACATAATGGCTTATCCACAGTCAGTGATTCCTTTCACATATATATATATATATATCACCTCTTAGGATGCCAGTGGGGGGGGTACTAAATGTACACCAACAGCCTCTGCAGACATAGGTGACACCCAGGTCACTGACCTTTCATGAGCTTCGTGTAGTACCTTGAGACAGCTTCGGCTCCGAGGGTGGTGCAGCTCATTAGCCCCAGTGCTCTAGCAACATATACAAAATAAACAAATGCATATAAGTAAAGGGATAAATAAAGCAAAGTAGGATAAAAGGAAGTGCAGATGCACATAAGGACAGCTGTATATAAAAAAAAGAAGCTGGCTGCTCCCAGGGACTTAGGAGCAGTATAGCACAGTGGTTTAAGGCTCTGAGCTGCAAACCTGGAGACCTGGGTTTGAATCCCACAGCCCCCGCTTGCATACTGTGTGACCCTGAGCAAGTCACTTAACTTCCTTGTGCTCCCAGGTAGCATCTGGAAACAAGCTTTCAGCTTAGTGCGTCTCTCCTGGTTAAAAAAAAAAAAAAAAAAATTCAGGGGACTTCATTTTACAGCCAGCATAACTCTTGCCAAAATCACAGTCACTTGGTCCTATATTCTCCTGGGGACGCACATCTGGGCACACTTTATTACTGTTGAGGAAGGCTCCCCCAAGTGGCTGCAGCTGGTGTGGGGTAGAGGTTCTGGCAACAGATTAAGGAGTAAATAAATTATAAAACAAAAAAAAAAGGATGGGGGCCGGGGGGGGGCATCAATGTGAAGCTGACCTGCCATGGTAAAGTTCTCCCCCAGTGACCTGGAGGACATACAGCCAGACTATTATAAAGAGCACTATAAGACCATTAAACGTGCTTTTTCTTATGTACACAGCAGCTTCTTCTTGTTTTGATGGTTCCACTATTAGGATGGCTGGTAGAAGGCAGACACCCAGTGAGCCAAGATCAGAAGGAATGCTAGGGGAGCAACTGCAGGTACGGTTTGAGACGAAGGGTCGAGAATGGATGGAGATGCTGATGCCAGAGGTGCCCATGGCCCCAATGAGTTATGTAACTGAAAGGCCAGACAGCACACGAGGGAAGCCACACAAGGGGAATGGCAAAGCTCTCAAAAGAGGGCATCACCATAAGCTCTGGAAGCATGGCTGGATCAGTCCACCAGTAGGGTGCCACTGAGCTGGAACCATTCCTGCAGACAGAGCTGGGACTGTGTTGGCCCAACTCTGCCGGGGTAGGATGGTGAGCATCATGTACTCCTTGGTAGCTATCAGGCTTCCAGGGCTAAGGCCAGTGGGCGAGCAGGCGCAGCTGGATGCAGTGACCTGACCAAGGTCCTCAGCAGGTTCACTATCACTGGATTAGTTGGACAGTTTTCTTACCTCAGCAGCCTCCACATGTCAAATAAACTCCACGGCAGGCACAGGGGTGTTTAGAGGGCTGCACATAATCCTGTGGTCTGACAGGCCCGGAAGTGGCTCAAGTTATCCTATCCAGTAAGGGCTAGGAGAACTAGCTACTGGCAAGTTTAGTAGAACCATCAGGGATGAGTCTACCTAGGCCAAAGTTCTGAATATGGCCTGGGCTGAAGCAGCCTCTTGGGCTGCCGGCCTCACCAGGGAAGTGTGGGGCTGATAGGGATCCCACTCCCAGGAGCCTTCACGTTGCCCTAGGTTATGAGCGATGGCACTGGCTATCAAACTGTCCGTTGTTCTTTTCAGATCCTCCAGTGGAGCCAGAGTGGAGAATTGGCAGGGCTGACGGGGACCCCTTCCCCTAGAAGCTGGGCTTCCAGGTTACCTTATGTTATAAGCTGTGGTTTGGGTTTTCACATTGTTCTTTGTGCCTTTTAGGTCCCCCCCCCCCAAGCAAAGCCTGGAGCAGTGAATTGGTGGGCTTTCCTTGTCAGGGGCGAGTAGGGGAGTGGCAAGAAAATAACATGCAGGGGACCCACTGGAAGCGAAGCTTATGACGGGCTGTAAGAACTGCCTAGCAGTCAGACATGGACCCTGGGCAATGGGGGGGGGCTCAGGAGGTAGCTGTATTTAGCTGTATTTGAGACAGTATATCTTAACCTTGGCCTTTGTGTCTTCCAGGTCCTCTGGATGGATCCAACGGATGAGCTGATGGATGCTCCTTCACGCACTAAGCATCAGGGAATAGGGCGAGGCCTGAGGGGAGGAAGCTGGGGTTCTCTTAAGCAAGCACATGCACAATAGTTGGGTCAGCAAAGAAGGTGCTGGGGGGAACTTCTTCCCAGATTGATGACTGAGGCCTATCAAGGAAGTTCTCCAGGAGCTACAACGGGACCATCAAGAGCAGAACATCCAAGGACTCAGACAGGTTGTGACCCCTCCGCATTGGGGTGAAGGAGGGCTGCAATTCATTCATGGGTAGTGGACAAGGTTGCCATGAAGGTGCACTGTTTGGTCTATCCTGGGTCTGCATGTCATCGAGGCACAGGTCAGGAAGCATAGGAAACACCAGGAGAAGTTATAGAATTCACCAAAAATTATTTATTTACACTAGAAGTATCATAAAATAAACTTGTTCAGTATAACTATTTGCAAAGGCAAATAAAATTATTTTCTTTCAGTCTCTGTGTCCCTTGTTCTCCTAATCATTTTTGCAGTTTAATTAGTTTAATTAATAGTCAGACCTGCATTTCTGATAGCTTGAATAACTGCTCATACGTGTTCCAGGTGGCTTTTTCAGTCTGGACTGTACACCATGACATCATCCAGGTACGCAGTACAATAACCAGTGTGAGGGGAGAAAATGACATCCCTGTACCATTGGAATGTAGCTGGAGCACCTTGTAAACTAAATGGCATGGTGGTGAGGAGTGGCAAATGCAGTTTTGTCTCTGGATTCTTTAGCTAAAGGTATTTGCAAGTAACCCTTGGTGAGATCGAGGGTACTGATATACTTTGCACTCCCCAGTCTGTCCACCAAATCATCTATTCTGTGCATAGGATAACTGTCAAATTCTGATACTTGATTAAGTTTCCTAAAATCAAGGCAGATTCTAACACCCCCTTCTTTTTTGTTTACAGTTACTATTGGAGATGAGCAAGCACTCCTTGACTCCTCTATGATACCCAATTCTTTCATTTTTTTTGTATTTCCTTAACCACGTCAGCTCTTAACTGCTCTGGCAACCTGTATGCCTTTTGCCTGATAGGACAAGCATTCCTTGTCACTATTACATGCTCAACCCCTTTTGCTAGGCCTGGTACTGTGGTAAAAGTACTGTTAAATGTCTTTAGCATATTACGAATGTCTGCAGTTTGTTCTGAGGTTAAGGAAACATTCACCTTTGCAGCATCAGCATTTACAGTTTGTTCCAGTCTGTCATAAGCTACATCAATATCTTCTCTATCAGTTTCTGGTAAAACTGTCAATGCAGCTTTTAGCATTTTTTCAACCCATTTCTTGAGGAGGTTAACATGGTGTATCTTAGTAGGATTTTTCCTGTCAGGGGTCTCGGTCTCATAGTTAACAGTGCCAGTACATCTAAGAACCTTATATGGCCCTTGCCACTTCATTTACAGTTTATTTTCTGTTGTGGGCAACAGTATCAAAACCTTTTCACCTGGCTCGAAAACTTTTCCTTTTACCCCATGGTCATAATATACCTTCTGCTGGGATTGGGGTCTCTTCCTGATTACTATGGGCAATTTCAACATATTTTGCCAGCTTCTTTCTTGGAGCACACATATAACAAGTTATAGATTGTTTCTGATTGGGGTTATCTTTCAATGTTTTTTTTGTCACATCCAGTGGCCCTCTTGGCTGCCTACCATACATCATTTCAAATGGTGAAAATCATGTTAATGCCTGTGGCACTTCTCTGTAGGTAAAAAGTAGGTAATGTAAGTATTGGTCCCAGTCTTTCCCTTCCCCTTTTACAAACCTTTTTAACATGCGTTTTAGGGTTTGGTTAAACACTCAACAAGACCATCTGTCTGAGGGTGATAGGGAGAGGTTCATATGGCAGTGATACCTTCGGTATTGGCTCCTATGTTGTTCGCAGTATACATGCTGCCCTTGGGGGAGATCATTAGGAGGTATGGTTTGAGTTTTCATTGCTATGCTGATGATACTCAGCTATACCTCTCCTTTGCCCCTGGAACATCAAATGCAGTGAATGTGTTAAATATCTGTCTGGCTGAGATAAATGACTGGATGTCTTCCAGCTGGCTGCGACTGAACCCTAACAAGACTGAGGTATTAGTAGTGGGTCGAACAGAGTTCGTGATGAGATGGCCTCTGACTCTGTGACTGGCATTGTGCTAGGAGCTGTGTCATTGATGGCCTCCATGGTGAGAAATCTTGGTGTGATATTTGACGGGAATTTGTCCATGGAGGCTCAGGTATTCTCGGTGGTTCGTTCCTGTTTTTTTCATCTGAGAAATATCACCAGGATTAAACCCTTGGTTCCGGCTCTGGACCTCCCTACTTTGGTACATGCCTTAGTCACTTCTAGGCTTGACTACTGTAATGCCCTCTATCTCTGGGTCTCTGGAACTTCTCTTCGCAGATTGCAGCTAGTGCAAAATGCCTCCACCCGGTTTTTGACTGGACAAAGTAAGTTCAGTCATATTACTCCGGTATTACGCGAATTGCACTGGCTGCCAGTCAGGTGGAGAGTATTGTTCAAGGTGGGTTGCCTCACCTATAAGACCCTACACGGACAGGGCCCTGGTTACCTTTCTGATCTCCTGGAACTGTCCACCTCTGTCCGTGATCTCCGCTCCTCCAATAGCGGCCTCCTCAAAATCCCGAGAGCGAGATTCAAATCAGCTGGAGACCGATCGTTTGGAGTTGCTGCTCCAGTCTTATGGAACTCGCTGCCGTTGGAAGTGAGAGGGCCTCTTGTATAGAGGCTTTCAGAGCCGTCTGAAGACCTTTTTATTTATGCAGGCATTTGGGAATTGAATTTTATGTATGTTGTTTTAAGGAATGTATATGGTATGACACACTGCATAGTTTTGTGCGGCGCCCAGAGCCTTTGGGATTGGGCATCTTTTTAAATAAAATTGACATTGACATTGACAATGACATACCTAGCAGTCTGTGCAGCTCTTTAAGCAATGCAGCACAAAAATTACTACCCTGATCAGTAATAATTTCTTCAAGTATGCCCACTCTGCTGAAAATTTTAGCAAGCTCTGCTGCAACTTTTGGGACTTTAACAGTACGCATTGGAATTGCTTCTGGGTATTAAGTAGCATAGTCGCATACTACCAGGATAAATCTATTACCCTTTTTACTTTTGTCTAAAGGACCAACTACATCCATTGCAATTCTCTCAAAAGGCACATCTATCAAGGGTAGGAGCACCGGGGCACCTTGTCTTTTCTAGTGACTGAGGCTACTTTCTGACACTCAGCACAGGAATTACAATAGATTGAAACATCTTCATATGTTCCAGGCCAGTAAAATCTACACAGCAATCTGGCAAGGATATGATCCCTCCCTGAGTGACCAGCCATAGGATTATCATGTGCTATCTGTAACAAATAGAATAATAGATAGGTTCTGGTGTATTACAAGGCAGTAATTCCAGCGAGAGGTTCTGGGGACACAAGAAACCTCGAGAGCGAAGCTCGAGAGGTTTCTAGTGTCCCCAGAACCTCGAGATGGAATTTCTGCCTTGAAACATCAGAACCTATTTGTTATTTTTTGTAATATATGGATGCAAGGAATTTTTAATTTCTTACTTGTGCCTGCTGTACGGCGCTGTGGTCTGCAGAGTTAGTAAGACTCCCGAGTGTTGTTCCTCCGCACCACCCCCACTCCTGCTCCCGCTCCCAGTCCCATTCCGCATCTTTCTCTCACAAAAAAAAGAAACAAAACACAGTTCACACAGTAGTCACATCGGTAATCCCAACTATACTATTACGAGGACCGGAAGTATAGTATTATTGGGCCGGAAGTATACTATTACGAGGACTGGAAGTATACTATTACGGGACTAACTACTATATTACAAGGAATTTTTTGTATGCATTTTGGGGGTATTATTTTCACTATCCATATATTACAACTCTGTTCTATACTTCTGTGGTATAACCAATTGTTCTGTCTGTCTGTTCCTGTGTCTGAGGTTTAACCCAAACTATGTACAGTAACCCATTACATTTTTTAAACACTGGTCCACCCTGTTTTGGTTTCACCCCCAGCTGCTTGAAATAACCCTGGAGAGAAACATCATTAGCTTGTTCTGAAAGAAAATCACAATCAGTTAACAATTTAGTTTCAGCACTTTCATATTTTAACCCTTTATGTCCATCAGTCATTTGTTGCCACAGTTTCTTCAGGCATTGCCTTTCTTTCTTGGATTTCCAGATCTTGGAGCTGTGAACAAGTCCAAATCAAAATCATTGAAAGGAAAAGTGTCCCCACAATCTGAAATTTTCTTTGCCTGAGCTCTTGTCACTACAGCTGCTGAAACATCAGGATTTACTCCCTCTTTGATCAGCTCAGTAAATCCTGAAAAGTCATTTCCAATAATCACTGGTACAGGTAACTTAGGTACTACCCCCACTTTCATTTGGTGTGACACACAATTAATGGTCAGAGTCACTTGGGTGGTGGGATAGTATTGAGTGTCCCCTTGGATGCAGATAACACCAATACCTGGTCCCTTTGCACAGTGTTTTCCCAGCACTTTAACATGCACTAAGGTCTGTCTGCTTCCCAAATCAATATGTCCCTTCACAGTCTTATCCCCACCTTCACATCTGTTAAGCACTTGCCCCAATTTGCCAAGGACACATCTGCTCCAGTGCCACTCTCCTTACTACATCAGTTTCTTGCAAAATGGCCTGGCTTATTACAGTTATAGCAGATAATGTCTTTAGGCATAGATTTGTTACCCCATCAGAGTTCTTATCAGGCTTAGAGTTTAAATGGGAAAAAGAGTGTCTTATTGGTGCTTGGCTGTTACCTCACTGTTGTGGCATCTGTCTGGCCATTTGGTAGTCCTCGGCCAAAAAAACAGCCTTTTCCCCACTTTCTGGTCATGTTCCTTTACCCACAGCTGCACATCTGTAGGCAGGATGTTGATGAATTGCTCCATGGCAAATGTGTCGATGATCTGTGGGATTGTTTTGCCCTCTGGTTGGAGCCATTTTATCAGGAGTTCTCTGAGCTGGGTGAAGGCTTCTCGAGGATTGTGGACTGACCTGTACCTCAGAGATCGAAATCTCTGCCTGTATGTCTCTCCAGAGATGTCACACCTTTTCAGGATTTTGCTTTTCACCAGGTCATAGTTTTCTGACTGTGCAGTGTCCATACTGCTGTAGGCAAGCTGTGCTTTCCCTGTCAGGTAGGGTACCAGTCTGATTGTCCACTGCTGCTTTGGCCATTGGCAGGCTGTAGTAACTCTTTCAAAAGTTGTCAGGTATGCCTCAATATCATCTGAAGGACACAACTATGTAAGTTTAATGGCTTATAAATTGCTAACATTTTGTTGCTCATCTGGGTCTCTGCCTTTGATAGCTTGCAAGGCATCCAGCCATCGCTGCTCCTGTTGCTGCATCTCTTCTCTAATCTGCTGCTCCTGTTGCTGCATCTTTTCTCTCATCTGCAGCTCCTGTCACTGCATCTCTTCTCTCCTCTGTGCTTCTAAACGTTGCATCTTTTTTTCTCTCTCTGCTTCTCAGTCTCTTTTTGTTATATAGGCCACCATTTGAAAAAGTCCATCAGGCTTTCAGGTTCTATCACTGCCTGTTCTTTTGCCATAACTTGTGCTGGCTGTACAATCTCAGACTGGACTTCTGTCTTTGCTAGTTTGGCTGCCATTCTCCTGGTAACCACTCCTGGATTTGCTGCTGCAGAATCTATACCTTCCTCTGTGCTACCCTGGTACTAGCACCAGTACCCACGCTCAAAACACCTGTCTTAGGGTATGCACAGCTTAAATCCCCTTTAGGCTGACACCATCTGTCATCGAGGCACAGGTCAGGAAGCACAGGAAACACCAGGAGCAGTTGTATAGAATTCACTAAAAATTATTTATTTACACTAGCAGTATCATCAAATAAACTTTTCCAGTAAAACTATTTACAAAGGCAAAATAAAATAAAGTTTTCTTTCAGTCTCAGTGTCCCTTGCACTCCTAATCTTTTTTTGCAGTTGCAGCTTAGCTCTTTTATAAATCAACCCCCATTCTTAGCAAGTATCCTGTTCTTGCAGGTGTTCTGTTCTTGTAAGTTTCAGGAGCTGCTAGAACACCGTGTGCTTGCTGAGGCCCCTACAGCTTTTGCAAAAGGCTGAAAGATTTGCACTCAAGTAACCTCTAACGTTTACAATAGCTTTCTGCAATCATCTCAAAATATAATTATATATATTTCAACAGTAACACTATATATTTTCTAAACAAAGGGATTCCAGTATCAGTTACATTTCCGTACAATGATGTGCACATATTTTTTATAGTAGCAGATATGCAAGGAAGCAAAAAGCAGACAGCAAGGGAAAACTGAGAGACAGTGAGAGCCAAATAATTGCGAGATTATCGCAGTGATCAAATCTGAGATCTCACAGGAAAATTGAGTTGTGCAACCAGACAAAGAAGAGACAGAAAAGGACAAAAGATCCTTGCATTTAAACACTTACTCCATAACAAATGGGACGGGGTACTATTCTACCCTATCACACTGCAATTTGAGGACCTGAAGACCATAGTTAAATTGATGGACTATGATTGGGACTTATCATGGACTCAATATATGAAGGTTGGACTTAATATGGCTAAAAAGTCCACCCTAGGTCTAACATCACTTGGTCTTCAGAGCCTTCACTGCCCCACCAACAAGGCTAGAATTATCAGAGGGACTAACAGCCACCCACTAAAAGTCCCTTTATGCTGCACCTCCCAGGATCAGTGGTCTTTCGAGCACCGGGCACCCGCTTGGCTCAACTCGCTACATGACAACCTGCTGGCAGAATCTAAACTTGTCCCCTTCAAATCTAAACTTCATAATCACCTAGCAACACTTAGTGGGCATGATTGTAACTTCTAAATTTCACATGCCAACTCCTGTCTTCTTTCTGTTCATTATAGTACTTATAATATCCCCTATCCAACTGCCTTGTTATTTACCCCTCTCCTCTACCATCCCACTCTGCCTTCACCCTCCATTCCATTCCTCATCTGTTTCCCCACCTCCCCCCAACCTAATCTGCTTCCCCTCACCCCTCACCATATCCTCCCACTCCAAAATCCCATAGAATTTTCCTCTTCCATGAAAACCAATGACAAGGCCCTATGGCTGCTCTTGTTTTCTCTACCTGTTCTCCCTTATACCTTCCTCACCTACTCAGCACTCTCTCAGCACCCAGCCTCTGCTGCTACCAGGTTCTCTCTCCTTAGTAAGCTACCTTTCCATTTTGTTCACCCCCACAACGTAGTTAATGCTTAATGTGATTGAATTTTGTCATTTTAGTTTCAGAACAGTTGAACATTTTTGTTTCCAATGTAATTTCATAACCATTGTATGTATTGTTTCGCTAAATTTGAGTTGTTTGCTGTTGACATGGAACCTTTGTAAATGAGTTTATAGCTCAAAGGTGTTAATCTGAAAATTGAATAAATAAAAATAAAAATGTGCAATGTCTTTTTAGTCAGTGCACTATGTCTTGGAGGTGTCTAGAGTGAGCAGTTTGGAGCATTGGACTGCATCCATCCTTTGGTGACTTGAGAGTCTCTCAGGAAGATGGAACAAGGGGAAGAGGGAGGAAGTCAATTTACTCCGAAGGACTTCTATCCCCAGTCAGTATGAAGCGTGAGGCCACAGGACCTGGTTCTTAGTTTGGGAAGTCCTGGCCAACTTCATTGGCCTTGCCTATGGGTGCAGTGCCACTGGATGGAGGTCAGTCATTTGCCACCTGGCCACTTGACTTTCCTACTCTCTGAGGTTTGGGTTCCAACTCAAGGAGATACATCATTCCCTTAGTTCACACAAAGGTATGGCCCTTCATGGGAAGAGGTGTGGAGGTTCCGAGGGTGACTTGGTGAGCTGTGTTTATTGCTCAGATATGGCTCATGCTGGTAATTTAATTAATACATGACTGTGGGTGATTCTATGTCATAATGGTGACCGCTGAAAGGAGATCGCCATTAGGTTGACTATACATCACCGAAAAAAAATTTCGGCGATGTACCCCACCCCTGGCACACAGCAAAATGGCGCCAGGGACTTGGATTTTAGTATTTTCTGCAGGGGGCTTCGCCCCCCCTACACCCCCCAACTGGAAGGATTCTCACCTCCGGAGGTGACTGTTGAGAGGTGCAAACTGCAACAAAAAAAGAAATTGAGCCGAGCAACAAAACGCACTGCACCTGAGACTCAAACCCAGCACCCTCACAACCCTAGCCCTGAACCCACCCACTACACCACAGGGCCAGCTCAGCAGCTCACCACGGCACCACCCCTCACAAACCCTCCTTCCCCTAACTGAGGGTGTTTGCTCCCCCCATGCATATATATGTAGCGACATCCTGTCGCTATATGCACTAACCCTCCCATCCAGTCGCCTTCCCCAGTGGATAGCCCCATTGACATGTGTCATGATTGAGTCACTTTGTTTGTAGGTGCCCAGTTGTGGTCACCTACATCACGGGATATCACTGCAGCCAATTCCTCTAAAGCTGGTGTGGTGTGTGCTTTGTCCAGGGTAAGGTATGTAGCGGCCTAGCAAGACAATAAACAGTGTGCACAAGCACTGTAGCAGATGAAGCATTCTCTGTGGCCTCTCCCCCAAAACGTGGCCTCCAGGAAGGCAGGTAGGGTTCCACCCATGAAGCCACCGGACCTGGTTCAGGGGTTGCAGCCAGCTTCATCAGGCTTGTCTGTGGGTGCCAGATAGGGTAGATTTCTTGCCACCTGCTCCTCCATTCTCTAATGTTTGGGTTCCAACTCAGAGAGGTTCACAATTCCCTTAGTCCACACAAGGGTATGGCCCTTTGCGAGAAGGGGTTCAGAGGTTTCAAGGTTGACTTGGAGAGATTCCTAGCTGCACACATCACTCAGGTATGGATCACATTGGTAATTTAATAAATACATGGCTTCAGCTATTTCCTCCAAGACTGGTGTAGTGTGTTTTGTCCTGGGTAAGGGATGTAGGCACGTAGCAATACAGTGCAAGAGCAACAGTAAATGGCTTCTTGATGCAGTGGACAGTGGACATAGATTATCTAGACTTCAGCAAGGCCTTTGATGCTGTGCCATACAGATGGCTGATTAGGAAGCTGACCAATTTGGGGTTGGGGGCCAAATGGTAATGTGGGTTTGCAACTTGTTAACAAATAGGAGTCAGAGAGTAACAGTTAATGGCACAGACTCTGAGGACAGGAGGGATCAGTGGGGTTCGTCAGTGTTCAGTGCTGAGACCAGTCTTCTTCAATATATATAAGGGACAATGCAGAGGAATTGGAGGGGAAGGTCTTTTTGCAGATGACACCAAGATCTGTAATAGGGTTGACACCTAGGAGGCAGTGGAGACAATGCACAGGAATCTAAGGAAACTAGAGAAGTGACTGAAGGCATGGCAGTTGGGGTTCTATGCCAAAAAGTAAAAAATTATGCACCTAGGACAAGGAACCCCAGTACTGAGTATAGGATAGGGGAGGTGTTGGCAGTCACTAGGCAGGAAAGGAACCTTGCAAAGTACAGGTACATAAGAACTTACCATAACAATAAATCTTTGAGAGAAGCTCTTGCAGCAGGCCACACAGGTAGGACTATGCCACCAGGTGCCAGGACCACATGGAAAACTTCTAGCTAGCAGACTACCATGGGGGATCGCCCTCTGCCAACATCAGTCATCTGATATCAGTATAGGCTATACAGGAGTGTGGTCACCCACACCACCTCAGTTCTCCCACCGGAGATTCTGCACAGCCAGCTGCTGGAGAACTGAGGAGGTTATTCTGACAGCCAAAGAAAAGGCAGAAGCAGATGCAATAGAAAAAGAGAAGTAGGAGGGAGGGAAAGCAGGGCCTGCTGCAAGAGCTTCTCCCAAAGATCTACTGTTATTTTAAGTTCTTACGTAACTGTACTATCTTACTTCAAGGAAGGCTCTTGCAGCAGGCCAAACTGGTAGAACTGAGTCCCAAGCAGTACTGGTTATCACCAGGATAACATCAACAGGAGGAGGACAAGTCATCAATCAAGAGCTCATGACAGAAGACCCTGAAGAACTGCCAGGCCAAAAATGGCCCTACGCTTAGAGGTGATGTCCAGACTGTAATGCCTGGTGAAAGTGTAGACAGAACTCCAGGTGGCAGCTGCAGAGATGTTCATAGCAGACACATTTCTGAAGCAAGCCATGGAGGCAGCCACCCCCTGGTGGAATGACCCTTGACTACTCCTAGAGGAGGCTTGTTGTACTTGTGGTAGCAGTAAACAATGCAATTAGCTAACCACTTAGACAAGCACTGTTTGGAAACAGGAGCGTCCTCTCTCTTGGGGGCGAATGAAACAAACAACTGGTCAGTTTTCCTTAAAGACTTGGTGCGGTTTGTGTAATATCGAAACATTCTGTGAACATCCAAAGTATGGAGCAAGGACTCCCCCTGATTAAAATACTCAGAAAAATAAACTGAAAGGTGGATGGACTGATTTAAAGTAAACTCAGACACCACCTTAGGCAAAACTTAGGATCAGTATGCAGACACCCTGTCTTTTGGAAAAATCAAATAAGGCTCTTTACACATGAGAGCCTGGAGCTCGGTAATCCTTCAAGCAGATGTAACAGCAACTAAAAAGAGTATTTTCCATGACAGAAAGCACAGCTCACAACTCATGGCTGGTTCAAAGGGAGGTAAAGTGAGTTTTTCCAACATAAAATTGAGGTCCCATGGAGGATCCGGATCCAGAATTGGAGGTTTCAGATGCAAAATACTCTACAGAAATGTGCAGGATACATCGAGTCCTTCATCAAAGTAAGATCTATTATTTCAGAAGACCACAAGATGGTAGGGCAGTGTGACAAGGCTGAAGGCAGGGCTACTGGGATGCATAGTGAAGGGCATCACCAGCAGAAGGAGGGAGGTGGTGCTGCTATTGTACCTCTCTCTGGCAAGCATCCATCTGGAGTAATATGTCCAGCTCTGAAGAAAGCGTCTCAGGAAAGATATTGACAGGATGGAAGTGGTTCAGAAATGGACAACCAAGATGGAGCAGAGGTTGCAAGGGAAGCCCTATGAGGAGAGATCGAGGGATCTTAATATGTACACTCTGGAGGACAGGAGAGCAAGGGGTAACATGACCGAGACTTTCAAGTACCTCACAGGGGTGAACAGAGTGCAGAGAAGAAAGCCTCTTCTATAGGAAGACAAACTCAAGGACTAGATGATAGACAATGAAACTGGAGGGGAAAATTTCAGAAGGATGCAAATAACTACTTCTTCACTGAAAGGGAGGTAGAAGCATGCAACAGACTGTCACAAACCCACTTCTGGGGGCTGGGTCCATTGAGCTCACAGCACCCACCCCTAAGTGCAATCCATGATGGGGGGAACAAGAATACCCTCCATCTGTCCTCCTAGAATGCTCACTGAGTTCACAACTGAACACTCACCACGAGGTCCCAGGGCTTCCTCTCTAATCTTGGCAAGGGTAAAATATAGTCTCTCATCTGTAGCCAGGTGAGAACCTTCCTCAGTTGCTGTACTGGGAAGGGGGAGACCCAGGCATTACAAGCTCTTCAAGGCTGACTCTCGTAACCCTGATTATGTCTTCTCCCATGGATGGTGCAGTGACCTAGTTCCCCTTTACACACTCCTCCCAAGACCTATGTATTTCCCCTACTTTAGGCACCCAGATTCCCTTTCCAGAATCCTGGTCTTTGGTAGCTATGTTGGCACCTTGCATGAAACCAGGCAGGTCTCAGATTTGAAATATACCTTCCCACAATTCACACACACAAATAAATCTCTTCCAGGCAGTATTTTAAAAGCAAATGCTTTTACTAATTACTAAATAATTATCATACAAGACTTACAAACAAAATATTTCAGAAATTCGGTTACAAGATAACAAAACAAAAGTTGGAAATATACATACAAAAACCGTACTGTGAAATTCAACTGTCTAATTTCTGCACTCTTAACAAAAGTCGGCACATAGAGCTACAGACTGGAGCTACCTCATGAAAACTCAAATTTGCAATGAAAAGAAGGGCATCACAGTCACACAGGAGTGTTTGTTTTTTAAATTCACTCACAATTTATTAGAAAATCAAAAAAATCGATTAAAACAGCAGCAAACAGTCCCAATTAATTTTTTTCATTTTCTAATGAATTGTGAGTGAATTTTTAAAAAGAAAATACTCCTGTGTGACTGTGATGCCCTTCTTTTCATTTCAAAAATGCTTAATTTCTACCTTGTCCATGGAGAATCTCATGTCCAGAAAATAAATAAATTCTGTAAAAGTTTTCCAAGTCCCAGGTCTTATTGCAGTCTGGCTGTCTTGTGTAGTGTCAGAAGAGTGTCTCTTGAAATAGTGTACAAAATGCCCTGTTCTGAGGGCCTTATACCTTGATTTCTGCAGTCTGTAGCATTATCTTTTTAGGCCAGCAGGGATCTCTCAGTTCTTTCCCACATTTTAAGGTAATTAATATTAGTAATGTTTATATTCCTTCCACAGCCCCAACTGCCTGTCACTTAATAAAATGTAAATCGACTGGTGATAACCTTACTAACACCTCCTGCTTAAAACCCATTTTCTCTTTGATTTTAAAGGTTTATGATGGGATATCCTTGACAGTTTATCACCCGTTTCCCTTAGTTTACCAGGAAATCCCAATCTTCTTTGAAATGTAACTTTAGGTTTCCTGTCAAGTAAGCCTTTCCCAGACTGTAGAATACACATCCTCTGCATGTAGCCCTTTAAAAAATGAGCATCTTCCTGTCAAACCTTATCCTGGCCTGTTTGGGAATATAAACATAACCAAAGTCACAGAAAAATATAACAGCAATATATCTGAATGTCACTGCAGTGGCCAACTCGCTACATCCCTCCCTCCCTCCCTCCTAAGACTGAATCTGGGGAACACACCCTGTTGAATGGTAGGATCCCACAATTATGTTACTGTTTTAATTGGTGAGATAGGCCATCTGTATTTGCATTGGGCGACCTGTCCCTGTGTGTAATTGTCATGTCATAGGCCTGCAGGGCAATACTCCATCTGAGGAGCCATCCATTTGATTTTCACATCTGATTTAACCACACTTGAGGGCTGTGATCAGTCTGCACCTCGAAGCATCTCCCATAGAGGCATGGCTCTAACTCCTTCAGTGCCTATACCAAAGTAAGGCATTCCTTTTCTACCATGGAGTATGCCTACTCCCGGGAAGTAACTTCTTGCTCAGGTACACTATTGGGTGTTCTTTTCCCTGATTAGATGTCTGACTGAGGACTGCTCCAATCCTCCACATCTGAGGCATCAATCTGTACTACAAACTGTCTAGTGTAATCTGGACTGGCTGACATGGGGGGGGCACTGTGCAGTGCTGCTTTTGGCCGTGCGAAGGCTCATTCACAGGCTGGCTCCCAGTTTACCCTTTTGGGCTGTCTTTTCTTTAGCAAGCCAGATAGGCAAGCTACCAGAGTACTGTAATTGGGCATAAACTTTTGGTAGTACCCTGTGGTCCCTAGGAAGCTCCTAACCTGCTTGTGGGTTTCAGGCATGGGCCATGCCTCTATTGCCTCAATCTTTGCTTGATTAGGATGTTGCTGCCCCCGCCACACTACATGGCCTAAGTATGCCACCTCCGCCATAGCCACCTGGCACATTTCAGCCTTTACAGTGAGCCCTGCCCTCTGTATTCTGCTCAACACTTCCTTCAAATGAGACAGGTGTTCTTTCCAGCTGATACTGAAGATGGCAATATCATCCAGATAAGCCACTGCATACTCTTTAGTACCATGTAACACCTAGTTGGCTAGCCTTTGGAATGTAGCAGGGGCATTCTTCATTCTGAAAGGCATTATCCAGAATTCGAATAATCCTATTGGAGTGATGAAGACTGACCGTTCTCTAGTTCAGGCAGTTAACTCCACCTGCCAGTACCCTTTTGTCAAGTCAGTTGTGGTAAGGTATGTTGCCCCTCCCAACTTGTCTAATAGTTCATCCGTCCATGGTATTGGGTGGGCATCTGACTTTGTGACTGCGCTGAGTCCACAACAGTCCACACAAAGGTGAGTAGACCCATCCGGCTTGGGAACAAGGACTACGGGTGAGGTCCAGGGACTGTGGGATTTCTGGATTACCCCTAAATCCAGCATTTCCTCCACCTCCCTCCTAATGTCCTTTAGGATGGCCTCAGACACCCGGTAGGCTGTCTGCCATATGGGCGCTTGTATCGCTATGTCTATGTCATGTGTCCTTAAGGGTATTCATCCAGGTCTGGCTGTAAACAAAGGGGCAAAGCCCTCTAAAACCTCCCTTGCTTCTTGGGTCTAGTCCGGGGTCAACTGAGGTGACGGCTTGATTGCCTCCACAGATGACTCCCACTTTCTTTCCTCTACCAAGTCCAGGAGGGGATCTCCTTCAGCCATCCCCTCCCCAGGGCTACATACTGTAAATACCATGTTAGCCCTATTTGCATATGGCTTCATCATATTGGCATGGTACATCCTATGGGTGTGTCTCCTGTCAGGCAGTTCCATGATATATTTCACGTCATTGACCTGTTGGACTACCTTATATGGTCCCACCCACTCGGCCTGCAGCTTGTCCTTCCGGAATGGAATTAGGACCATTACTTCCTGACCTACACTGTACGAGTGAGCTCTGACTCTGCGGTGGTACCAGACTTTTTGCTTCTGTTGGGCAGCTGACAGGTTGCTTTGTGCTACCCCCATAAACTCCTTCAGCTTCTCCCTAAACTTAAAAACATACTTCACTATGGGAGTTCCCTGGGTGGTGTACTTGCCTTCCCAGTCTTCCTGAATCAAGCCTAGGGGCCCACACACCCTATGTCTGAATAGTACTAGGATCTGTACTAGGAGTATGAGACAAGCAAAAGGCTCTAGGCCCATGGTGCATGCCTTCTGCACTTAGCAGGGCATTAGTTCCCAGTTTTATTGCAATAGGTGTTTATCTAATCTTCCCTTCAATGTCAGGAAGGTATTTAGCAAGAGTTCAAAGGGGGAGAACCCTATCGACTCACGGGGCACCTCCCTGTATGCAAACAACAGGCGGGGAAGGTATTTCTCCCAGTCCCTCCAATGCTGTTCAGCAAATGCTTGGAACATCATCTTTAGGGTACCATTAAATCTTTCCATGAGCCCATTGGCTTGTGGGTGATCAGGTGTTGTGTGTCTCTGCACTACCTCACACTTCTCCCACAAACACTTCATCAGGTCCAATATGAAGCTACCCCCTTGATCAGAGATAACCTCCTGCAGAAACCCAACATGGGAGAAAATCCCTAGCAAGGCATCTGCCACCTTGTCTGCCCTAAGTGAGGAGAGGACGACTGCCTCTGGGTATCGGATGGCATAATCGACCACTGTCAGGATAAACTTTTTCCCAGAGGAGCTTGAAGTATTCAAGGATCCCACACTATCCATTCCTACCCTCTGGAATGGCTCCTCCACAATAGGCAAGAGAATAGGGCAGCTTTGGTTTTACTACCCACCTTCCCAATTTGTTGGATCCAGTGACAATACTTGCAATATTCCTTCACCTGCTGGGTGAAATTGGGCCAATAGAAATTTTTGAGCCAATTGCTGCATGGTGCGAGTGATGCCCAGACGTACGGACATGGAGATATCATGAGCAATCTGGAGCAACCTCTCACAATACTCCTGGGGAACGACAAGCTGCCTGCGATCACCACTCTCTCTGTCCACACATCCTGTGTGTACAACAGTCCTTGGTTCCACAATACCCTATGTCTCATGTCACCTCCTTGCGTTCCATCTTCACATTTTTCCAAGGTATGGGACATGTCCCCCTCAGTTCCTAAACTGGGGTCCATAGCTCTAGCATCAGGGTATTCAGAGTCACTGCCGTCCCTAACTTTCTGACCATTTGTTACCCCTCCCTCCTCAGAGTAATCTTCTGTAGTTGTTTGTTGAACAGCTACTTGGGGAAGTCCTACCTCCTTTTCACTACTCTCCATGTCAGGAGATACAGGCTAGGAAACTAGCCTCCTGTTCTTTTCCACAGGGGCTTCAGTGGGATTCAGGGAATTACCAGGAGCCTTAGCTGTCTGACTGTGGGTAACTGCACACACCACCTCTTGCTGTAGATTATTTCCTATAATCACATCCGGGGGGGGTTGTCTGCCACTATCACTTTTTGCACTGTCTCTCCTGTCTCACCCCAATCCAGGAGAACACTAGCTAGTGGCAGGGTTTTCTCCTCCCCAGTATATCCCCTCACAGTTACAAACTGATTTGGTATAAGTTGCTCAGTCCCAACCAAATCCCCTTTTACAAGGGAAAGAGACACCCCCGTGTTCCTTAACCCATGGGTCTGCACCCCATTTATAGTATTCAGGTGTATGTGCTCCCTCATGTTTACAGGCATGCCTTCGGGGATACACAGTGCACCCACCTCCTTTTGAGGGACACTTTGCCCACTCTGTACCTTTTTAGGACACTGTCTAGCAAGATGCCCTGGCTGTTTGAAAAACCAACATTCATAATTTATTTTATCCAAGAAATTCCTTTTTGGTAACTCAGGGCTTCCCCCTTTCTGCAGAGGCAGTGAGGGTTTTAGCTTCCCTGAAGGCACGCTTTTCCCTTTTTTCCTGCCATGCCTGCTCCCCCACTTCCTTTCAGAGCAGGCCTGCTCCTGGTATAGCGATTCAAGAGCTCAGCAGCTTGCTGTGCTGTTTTTGAATCTCAGTCCTCTAGCCAGGTTTTCAACTCTGCTGGGCAAGCCCAAAAGAACTGCTCTAATAACACAACCTACTCAATTTTCCCCACAGAGTTTGCTTCTACCCCCTCCCACCAACATTTCAAAAACTGATGTTGCTTTGTGTCGAGTTCCTCAAAGCTCATGTCAGGACTTTTTCAGAGTTTACAGAATTTAACCCTGAAGGCCTCAGGAGTTGGTCCATACTTTTTAAATAAAGCAGCTTTAAGTTTCTTATAATTTTTACTGTCCTCATTGTTCATTTGGTCTAGCACCTCATGCCTTTTTCCAGTAAGCAGTGGGGATAGCTGAAAGCTCCAGGCCTCCCTGGGTTTCTTGGCCTCAATACAGACCTTTTCAAATGAATTCAAAAATGCATCCATATCCTCTCACTCTTTAAATTCAGCTATTAATTTAGAATTCAATTTATACCCCAGCCCTGGAGTTTCAGGTTCACTCCTGCCACTTACCTCCTCTGGCACTGGTCATTGGAGTCTTAGTCTCTCCAGTTCAAGCTTTCTCTGGCACTGCTTTTCCTCCCTCTCAGCCTCTCATTTGTGCTGCTTTTCCTGCATCTCCATTTTGAACTTTCTCTGCTCGAATCCTCTCTGCTGCTGTGCTTCTAACTTTCTCTGTTCCAGCTCCATTTCCCTTTCTTGCTACTTTTCTGCATGCTCCAATTTCCTCTACTCCAGCTGCATCCTGATCATTTCCAGCTCCAGCTCTGTGGTGGCCTTCCCCTGGCATTGTGGCTCTGGGTTCCCTCTGGTCTCGCTGTCCTCCTGCCTGGAACTAGACACTGTGATGTCCCTTGGCACCCCCCACACCCAAGGTCTGGTCCCTTTCAGTCACTACTCATCAGCTGCCATGACAGCCTCCATGAGGTTCTTTTTGGCTTGGCCCTCATAATGAATGCCCCTTTTTTGACACAACTGCCTTAACTGGTCTGCAGTGCATTCACTGTGGTTGGAAACCATCTTCTTCCTTAACTACTGCTACACTAGCTTACACCAAAAAAAAAAAAAAACAGGATAGGAAACTTTATACTGTAACCATTTTTTTTTTGTTTTCAAATCTCTGCCCTGTTTGTGTGTGGATTGTTTACAGTTTATTAATATGATACACTGGCCTCAAATCTGCCCTCTATGCCTGTACCAACAATATCTCTTGGATCCCACTGCTATGCCATCAGATCTGTCTCAAACCCACTCCTGGGGGCTGTGTCCACTGGGCTGACAGTGCCCACTCCTAAGAGCAATTTGTGATGGGGGGAACAGAAATACCCTCCACATGTCCTACTAAAGTGCTCACTGAGTTCACAACTGAACACTCACCATGAGGTCCCAGGGCTACCTCTCTAATCTGGGTAAGGGTAAAATACAGTCTCAAGTCTGTAGCCAGGTGAGAACCCTCCTTGGACGCTGTACTGTGGGGGAAGACCTAGGTGTTACAAGCTCTTCAGGGCTGTGTCTCATAACCCTGATTGTGTCTTCTGCCACAGGTGGTGCAGCAACCTAGTTCCCCCTTACAGACCCCTCACAAAACCTATGTATTTTCCCTACTTTAGACACCCAGATTTCCTTTCCAGGATCCTAGTCTTTGGTAGCGATGGTGGCATCTTGTATTAAACCAGGCTGGGCTCAGATCTGAAATAAACCTTACCACAATTCACACACACAAGTAAATCTCTTATAGGCAGTGTTTTAAAAGCAAATGCTTTTACTAATTACTAAATAACTATCATACGAGACTTACAAATAAAATATTTCAGAAATTCATTTACAAGGTGAAACAAAAGTTGGAAATATACATAAAAAAACACACTGTGAAATTCAACTGCCTAATGTCTACCTTGTCCATGGAGAATCAAAAGTCCAGAAAATAAATGAGTTTCTGCAAAAGTTTTCCAAGTCCCATTTCTTATCGCAGTCTGGCTGTCTTGTGTTGTGTCAGAAGAGTGTCTCATGAAAGAGTGTGCAAAATGCCTGTTCTGAGGGCCTTATATACCTTGATCTCTGCAGTTTGTGGCCTTATCTTTTTGGGCCAGCAGGGATCTCTCTTGCTCTTTCCCAAATTTTAAGGTAATCAGTATTAGTAACTTTTATATTCCTTCCACAGTCCAACTTCCTGCCACTAAATAAAATGTAAATAGACTGGTGGTAACCTTTCTGACAACTCCTGCTTAAAACCCATTTTCTCTTTGAGTTTAAAGGTTTGTGATGGGGGTAGTTTCTCCCATATTCTTGACAGTTTATGACCCCTGTTTCCCTTTGATTAGTTTACCAGGAAATCCCAGTCTTCTCTGAAATATAACTTTATATTTCCTGTGAAGTAAGCCTTTCCCAGACTGTAGAATACACATTCTCTGCATGTAACCCTTAAAAAAAAATTGGCATCTTCCTGTCAAACCTTATCCTGGCCTGTTTGGGAATTTAAACATAACCAAAATCACATAAAAATATAACAGCAATATGCCTGAAATATGACCGACGTGGCCAACTCACCACAACAACTGTCAATCGAAGTTGTGGAGGCTAGAACACTGGAAGGTTTCAAGCATGCATTGGATAGACATATGAACATTTTTGAATGAAAGCAGGGAGAGGAGAGGGAAGGGGAGGGCTTCTGAAGACCAGTTAGAGTCTGCGGTGGTACAATAGACAAGGAACCCTCAGGCAGATATTTTCTGCTGATGGATACTATGGACAGTGCTGATGCTACTTGTGCCACTGAACTTCTCACTCTCAAGTCCAAGGCCTTTATGGTTCAGTTATAAAAAGCTTAAAAAAGAATATTGCAACCGAATCAAGAATGGCAGACACAGACCCACCAGTACTGCCACCACAGCCTTTAAGTTCCAAAACAAAACCAAGAAGTGCCGTCAGTCAGACCCAGTTCATCAAGTGGGTGCTGCCGTATTGTTACATTTCAAAAATGTTATAATAGGTAGTGATAATGTTATAAATCATATGATTATGTTCTTTTATTACTATGAGCCTTTAGCTATAAAGTACAAAAACTGTAAGCTTTAAGGAGAGGGGATTGTTTCCCAGTCCTTTATCATTCCTCATCCTTATTGTAGATCTAAACTCCTTCTCAGTCTCTCACTCTGTAGCCAGACAACTGGGGACCCAAATGCCACTGTTGGTACACAAAGAATATTACCCCAACAATCTCTGGTACATCCTCACAAAGTATTGAAAGGACTGATGGAGTGTATTTTTAGATCATGTCACCACTCTAATCCCAAAAACATTTACTGTTTTTTTTTAATCATGTAGAATCATTTCACAGCACATTCTAAAATTTTCTGAAAATCCTGCAATCTGATTGGTCGAGAACCATTGTTTACTCCCACATAACCACACACTTTGGCTGCTGTTCCTTGAAAGTCTCAAGAAACCATAACTAAAGTACAGTATAAAGCATTTCACTTGTGCCACAGCATGTTAATCTTTCAAGAAACCTAGTGCACTTTAAAGCATTTCACCTGAGCCACTGTTTCAAGATCCCTTAACCCCAGCAAAGGAAAAACAGTTTTCCTTTCATGTTTTAAACTGTAGTCTCTAGCTTTTCCCCCTTTTGTCAATTTTCCTTACATTTTACTTGTAATAACCAATACCCATTTTATAAGTAAAATAACATGCCTACAAAGTTTGTGAGACATATAAGCAGTAAAACATGATGGAGTGTGCATTATGCTGACTTAACCACATGCCCAAGGGCATGGTGAGGTACATTGCCACAGGTGAAGTGCCTTTAGCCCCTGGGAGTGTTGTTTGATCAGGATAATGCACCCCTAAGGAAGGCCAAGTGCCTTATTGCATGTAAAAAATGTGTAAATGGAGAAAACTGAAAACAAGAGATTCTTTTTTTTAATTAAAACAGGTCTTATACAATGTCAAGAAAGAATTCTGGCTTCTGATTGGTCAGTTGACGGGCATTATTCCATTATTTTACCTCTTTAACTACCAAAAAGTGGGCCTCCTTAGCTGTCAAGCATGTCTAGCCACACATTCAATAAATGGAATATTTTTTATCATGGAATGCAGGAATTCAAACTTCTGCAGAATTCTACTGGCTGAATGTTTGCCTCTTCCTATACAAACGCAAGCAACAGAAGGCCTCAGTAAGGCCAAGGATTCAATTTTATATGTGGTAGGGCATGTAGCAAAGATTTTCCTGGTAGGCAGGTAAGGGGAGGGAAGCAACAGTCAGAAAATAAGCTCCCAGATAAAACTATGAGTAGTACTTCATTTTTTTTAATTTGTGTATGTGTGGAGGTAGGAGAATATAAAAGAAGATTTAATCAATTTATTTGTTCTTCTTATTTTTGAGGAGTTTTAATTTTAGAGCCTAGATAACATTTTGAGTAAAGGTGGCAGCCATGTTTGTAACTCAATCAGGAATTTTTGAAAAATACACTGATAGTGTCAGTGCACTGTGGCCTGATTCTTAGCACCTTTTTGCCTGAGCATTAGACACATCTAATATATAGGCACCAAGTAATCAGGATCAAGGATTTTCCCTATCCACAGAAACTTAGACAATGACAGCAGAAAAAGACCAATGGTCCATCCAGTCTGCCAAAAATATCTTATCATACCCCAAGGCCTTCTGTCCATTTAGGGCTTTAGTCAACACTATCCGTCCCTCGCTTTGGTTACTACTATGCCCCTGAGTAACAATCAAACCCTTAAAGAGCCACTGACACATGCAGGAGAACTTTGAGAAACATAATATTTGGAGGTAAAGCAGTTTATATTTCTCATGAGCTCTGTATGTCTTCTTGCCATTATTTCTTACAGAGGGCAAATGCATGAAAACAGGACCTCTGTTCCTTGAGGGTTCATCTGCTCCTATTGCTTATTCCCAACCTGATGGCATAATGCTCTGCTTGTGATGTCACAACAGAGCATTATGATTTCAAGTAGGGAATAAGCTGTAGAGGCAGATGAACTCTAATAGATTACAATCCTGTTTTTGTGGGAACTACAGTACCTCAGTAATAAATAAATTAGAGAAGAAAGCTATAGAAGGTAAATGAAATACAAGCTAAATTGTGTCAAAATATTATATTTTCCAAAGTTTTCCACAAGATGTCAGTAGCTCTTTAACTCTGTCCCAACCATGTTTGAAACAATTAACGGTTTTGGCTCCCACCACCTTTGTTGGCAGACTATTCCACGGCTTAACCACTGTCTCTATAAAATATATGTGCATCACCTTGAACTTTTTGGTGTTGAATTTCAACTGTCAAACCCTGGCCCACCTCCTCAACCGTTGCAGGTCCCTCTGCATCTCCTTTACCCCCTTCTTGCTGTCTGCACTACCACAGAGCTTTGGGTCATCTGCAAAGAGACACATCATGCCCTCTGTTCCTCCTCCTATGTCACTGATGAACAGATTGAAAAGAGCTGGATCTAGGACTGATCCCTGTGGCAGTCCACTGGTGATCTCCCTCCCTCCCTCTCATTGGATCTGACTCCATTTACCACTGCTCTCTGCTGCCTCCCTTCCAACCAACTTCCCATCCATCTAGCCGTGTCTTTTGCTGCACACAGATCCATTAGCTTCTTTAGTAGTGTTATGTGTGGCACTGAGCAGAATGCCTTGCTGAAGTGGGAGTAAATCAACTGTACGAGCCTTATCCACTTTCCTAGTTGCCCAGTCAATGAATACTATCAGGTTGATCTGACAGGATCTCCCTGCCATGAACCTGTGCTGTTTACTATCCTAGAGCCCGTTTTTCTATAGATTGTTCACTAGGTCATCTTTGACTCGTGTCTCCATCAGGTCACCCACCAGAGAGGTAAGACTGACAGGTCTAAAGTTACTTAGCTGCTGTTTGCCCCGACCTTGTGTAGCAGAACTACGTCTGCTACCCTCCATTTTTTCAAAACCACCCCTGTCTGAATAGAGTTATTCAATAGCCCTGCCAGCAGTTTGGCTGGAATAAACCATGATTATGGGTGCTTGATGCCACTTGGCTTCACTTCATGGCTCAAACACTAAATATCATGGTTTATTCCAGCACAACCCAAACCCTGATGTGTATTATGTAAGCAATTAGGTACAACAGGGTGAGCATTAATGCATGCTCCAGGGGTGTGAGGCACAGGGCCGAAGGTTGACTGTCCTTACTCCACTAAGAAGTGCACAAGTGCATTCAAATCCTTCAATACACACCCTGGAGTGGCTAATTGCACTTATAAAATGACTCATTGCTCCTATGTAGTATATGTAAAGAGAATAATCTTTAATATGATTTGTTTTATATAACATAATGCGATTAAGTAAGCAATAATACATGACATGGTATGGGTAGTAGTGTGAGTCATTTAAACATTCTAAACACTGCACATTGATTTCAGTAACGTACAATAGTGTATAGTAGAGCATTGTTCTGTATAGAAATCCATCCTTTTCAAAATGCTGTTCTACCACAGTTCAAAGCTCATGGAATATGACTGTACCCTTCTGTGGTACAACAGCATTCTAAAACCTTTAGCGACTCCACAAGTCGGTTTCATTCTGAAAGAGAAAGAACCACAATGCACACATTTCACATAATACTATACACTATAAAAAAAATACAAGACGAACAACTTTATGCATAACTAGTGTGTTCTGCCACCTCAGGGTTCTGATTCCTATGGATCTCTCGAACTTTGCTCATGGTCAGAGGGAATCAGAACCCCTCTGTGGCAGAACACACTGGTTTTACATAGTTGCCCATCCAGTATTCTCTATGTGTCCTGACTAAAGGCATTTTTTTAGCCATGGGTAGTAGTCTCACCATTCATGGCTACTGACCAATCAGGACACAGTAGTTTCCCTACCCATTTGAAAAATGCATTTTTTGAGCTTGTAATGAAAAAATGCATTTTAAATGGCAAAAGTATAAACATGAAATAATCCATGAGGTAATGAGGCTTTTTTGGACTTGGTTATGAGATCAGCATATGTCTATACATCATTAGCTTTTTTAATGCATGGTCAGGTGATGCTTCTCAGCCAAAGAGGTTTCAGGATTTTTCCTTGCTATTTTATAATGCCCATTAATCACCATAGTCTGCTATCTCCAAGTGTCTCACTACTGAATTTTTTTTAAAAACTTGCTATTTTTTTAAACCTTATACTTATTGTTTTCAAGAATACTCACATACAGTTTATCAGTCAAACTCATTGCATTCATCAGTATATTTGCCAATGAGGGCACCACTCCTCATAATATTAAGATATCTATCAGTCATGTGTTATACAGATACGACTTTGGAGGCAATAAACAGATTATAGTCCAGTTTACCGTGACATTAAAGTGCTGCTTATTAGACTCCATGATCTGCATTGTTTAAAGTCCAAATAAAAGTTGTAGTCCAGCAGTTACTTCTCTGCCTCCATGATGGAGAATAGGAGAATTTCTCCATGCTCTTTTCTGTTTGCACTAAAAATAGTACAAAAAATATGAGCGAGCAGAACATCAGACCGAAAATAAAACTGATACTGCACAGTTATAAGATAAACCATCAAACTTTAATGATTAAGCTTATCAAAATAAAGACATTTAGAAACTTGAGTACTTAGCAACAGAACTGTAAGAAATTGTCCTCCACTTCAACAGTAGGGGCACTTTAAAGTCTTTTAGAGTCAGGTCTCTGTTCAGTATAGTGGTAGGCTACTCCAGGAAATATTAAAATGTCCCAGTCTCTGATATTTTAACAGATTAGAGCTACCTTACCTGGGGATACACCACTTATTCACCATATAACCCATTTGCTGTAATAGCAGACATACTAAAATCCAGCCTAAGATCCCCCTCTTCGAACAGGAAATCCGCCTTGCCGTCCCAGCTCCTTATCGGGGGAACATGTTTCTGGGACCACTTCAGAGCACCAGCCAGGTCTGAAAAAATTTACACTTTCCCCTACTGCACTATACAAAGTCATGCAGGAAACATCATCTCATGGTTGATCTCTTCTGCCCAAAGCATGGCTCCGACCCCATCAAACATTTTTTCTTTTGATGTACTGCATTGCTGATATCAGGATAAATCCTGATCATCTGGCCATCATGGAGTAGGGTCCCCTTGCACCTTAGGAGTGCTAAAATAAAGCCTCTGGTGCCCACACCATCTGTCACCATTTCTATGGTGTGGGGAGCTTACAAATTGTCAGGCCTGCCACGCAGAGTGACCCTGTATGCTTTCTGGATACAGAGATGCTGGTTAGCAATGGTATCCCCCAGCTCTTGCGTTAGCCAGTCCATCAGGACTAGCAGTATATGGTCCCCCTCATTCTCCTCTGGCATCCCAAAGACCCCACAGGTTTGCTTCACAAGCCTGATTCTCCTGGGTCTCCAATCGCACCTGGAGGTGGGAGGTTTTTTTAGTGAGGGTAGCTACTGTTACCAGGACCACATCGGCATGCTTAGAAGCCTCTGCTGTTGCTGATTTCATTGAGTCCTTTGTGGTCTCCAAGCCAAACACCATGTTAATAAAGCTTTCAAATTTGTCAGCCAAACCGTACAGTCTTTATAAGGCAACCAATTTTAACCCCTAATGTCTGCAGGGTCTTCTTCATAGCTGCCTCCACTGTTTCAGGTGCACAGCCCTGGGCTGACCACATGGCAGGAGCTCTCACATTAATCTATCATTTTGTGCCCATAGGCCCCTACCTATCTTTATTGGGGCTTCCCATTCTCTTCCAGGGGTTCTCCTTCACTTGGACAGTCACTTTGAGGGAGAATTCTTGAGCTGAAAAGTGTACTGTTAATGGTTTAAATTGATGCTGGAAGCTATGCTCTAAGCCCTGGTGGCCATCTTGCTTGGGCTCCACAGTGCCACCGAAAACTTGCTATATTTTTTGAACTATAAATAATGTATTTCAGGCCACACAGTGGCCCAGAGGAAGCACATTGAAGTGACTCAGGTTTTGGAGCAAACTGAAGCACCTGCAGCAAACTGGGCAGGCTGGGGTGATGGCAGCATGTCCCAGCCCAGGAAGGGTGAAACCCTTATGCCCGCCATCAAAGTAACCCCCTACTTTAGGTCACAGGATTAGCTTCCATGTAAGGGACTTGCTGGGATGCCATGGCTACAATGAAGCCAGAATCTGGCAGCCACAGTATTAGGGGAGGAGGAGAAAAAAGCCATATAGGGGTTAAAAACTGCCAGCCAATACAGCATGACAGCGGTACTCTTGTACCCCATGCAATGGAGCCAACAGCACCCCAGGTAAGAACTTTGGAGGGGCAGACCCCCAGGTTAGCAAGGCATGGAGGAACATGACCAAGATAAGGAGTGTCAGGGGTTTGGAGGTGGCCAGTCTGAAGGCTGGAGGGGGTTAGAGTGCTGGTCAGGCTGTGAGAAAACAGGATAAGAACAATTAATTCCTTGCTGATGAAAAAGCCTACCAAAAAAGCACGGTTTGGTCGATGCCAAGTGATTTCAGTTGCAGACATCTGATCTGAATTCATGTGGCAGAAATGCAGATTATATGTCAGCCAGAGGTAGGTAAATCATATTACTACATGGTAGCTACTGTACTTTAACCAAGAGCCAAGTTCCAGTGTGGCCAAAGCCTGTGAAAAGAAAGAAACAAAATTGGAGGGGGGGGGGGTCTGCTTCAGAAACCCTATTCAAATCACAGCCAACTGAAGAACAGACTCACTTACCAAAAATGTAATTTTATGGGGGTTTTTTATTAAACGCCATATGGTTTCAGTACTGCTAACAAGAAACCAGGCCAACATTTCGAGGAAATGTTCTTCACCAGGACTTGCAGCTGCTGTCCTACAGAGAGATTGTATACAGATGTCCTTTCACAGATAAATCAGTTCCTTATTCCACATCTGTATTTATCTTTGCTGTCTTAGACTTACAGTATGCCTTGTTGGCATTACAGAGGAGTCCTCATTCTTCTCTGCTACATTACCCAGCTGGGCTTCTGTGAGCTCCATGCATCCTGCTTGCCAACTAGCAGGGACCTACTGTCCTTTGTCACCAGTATGAAAATAGAGCCAGTTTATAAGCCAGTTTATAAACTGCAGAAGTTATGTATAAGCTCACCAAACTGAAAATAGTGTATTTTGGTATCTGGTGGGTACATATAAATATACAGATATACACAGGGTACAGATATAAAAATCACACTTTTTGAGTAAAACAAGAAAGAAGCTACAGCAACTTGCCCACAACCCTCAACCAAAATGTAGATGGGGCAGCACTGGAGACCAGATCATAAGAATACTTAAAAAGGAAAAAGATGTTCCCTCCATGCCGTCCAGGAGCTCCACAACACGACATTTAAGGCGCACTTCATATTTTTGAGGGCTTCAACCCTGAATTTAGAATTATTACTGTCCTTGACCAACTTTGTCACTGCTGAGCTTTCACACATAGTTGCAGCAGAGATTTGTTTAGTATCCACCTCTACTTTGTCTTTTCACCTCTCAGTGTCTCAGACACGTAAATTGCTTCACCTCCTCCACACTTTTGGCATGTGGGCCCGGACACTGCACTGTCTCCTGGGCCTACAAACTTAATCCCCTTGCTGTGGACAGCATCTTATTTTTGCTTCACTTGGCCATCCAATCTTATTGGAAATTAGACAAAAGGATCCATGGTAACATAGCAAAGTAACATAATTACTTAACTTCAGAAGGGACTCTTGGTCTATTCAAGTCCCCCTCACCTGTACCCCCTCCACTTATTATGCAGAAAGTACCTATAGTTATCCATAGGGATTCCCTTCGAAAGCAGAAATGTGTCCAGCTTACCCTGAAGGCCTGTACTGTCTTCATGTCGACTGTCTCTGCTAGTAGGCTGTTCCATAGGTTCACCACCATTTCGGAGAAGAAGTGCTTACTAGCATTATCCCTCTATGTACCACCTTTGAGCATCAGCGCATGTCCCCAAGTTCTGCTGAAGCACACCAGATCAAACATCTCCATCTGTTCGATCCTGTCAGTACTCATCAGTATGCAAAAGACTGAGATCATACCCCTTCCCCCCCAGCCTCATTTTCTCTAAGATGAACATGCTAAGGTCCTTCAGTCCCTGTTCATACTTAGTATCTTCCGTACCATTGATTATTTTGGTGGCCTGGTGTTGTATTGTCTTGACTGTCAATGCCCTTTTTGTACTAAGAACTTCCAGGTATACAGTGCACACTGTAGGCCATTGTTTATTGATATCTGCTTTAAGAAAGATGATAACATTAGTGTTTTCATGGTGACCTTAGCAGAGCTTCCACAGGACACATCCTGCCTACTCAAACTCAGACGTTGCCCTCACCTGTATATTTTTATTTTTTTTATTTTATTAGACTCTAGGATTACAAGTACCTTTGAGCAAGAACTGCTGATTTACAAAGGTTCCACGTCAAAGGATGGAGGGTAACATACATACAAAGGTTGCCAGTGGTTTACAGTCATAATACACTTTGGAAATTATAGACAGTACTGGAGAGCAACTTAATAAGCAGCTAGATCAAGTAACAGAGTAAGATATTATGAAGCAAAGGACAGTTAGCGTGAGCAGGATAGGTGGGAGTCAGTAAGAAGTAGGCAGGCTGAGGGGCCACTGTCAGAGAGAAGAAGGAAGGGGTTGCTAGAAATAGTGCAGGGAAATTTGGCAGTGCAGGACCGATGTCTAATTGGCAGTGAGGGACCAATGTCTGAGATGCGCCATAGTGGTGGAAGGGGAGGGAGAGGTGGGGGGAGGGAGGAAGAAGGTCAGGGGTCTAGTAGAAAAAGCAGGAGCCAAAGAGTATAATGCTCTGGTAGGATACGGGTCACTGGTCAGCAGCAACTGGGTGGAGGTTGGAGCAGTCCTTTAGGAGAAGCAGTCACATTGCATGGTTGAGGTGAGGTAAAGTCAGAGATTCTTTTTAAAGGATCCAAGCGTAGCAGAGGAAAGTGCTTATTTGTTGAGGGTATTGAACCACTGTGGAGCCCTGTGGGTGAAAGACCGCTGACCCATAGTGGTCTGACATCTCTGCAGCTGACGTTCTAGGATTTTAGAGTCATGGTGGCTAGTGAACAGGACTGTGTCATCTGCATAGAGTAGTATTTTTTGCTGGCAGACACTAGGGAGTCTGTTGAGGAAGAGGGAGAAGAGTAATGGACCCAGTTTTGACCCCTGGGCGACTCCAGAGAGGACTGGCTTTTCATCAGATGAGACACCAGCAATCCTGACACGTTGGACCTGATTCCCGAGGTAGCTAGCAAACCATGGGTAGCTAGCAAACCATGGAAGAGCATAATTGGAGTGCCCAATAGAGGACAGTTGCCTGAGTAGTAGTGGGTGATTTACGGTGTCAAATGCCTTTGTTAGGTCAATAAATACTGCCCCCCCACACAGTTTCCTTGGTCAAGCATGGCGTGGATGAAACCAGTAAATTCCAGCAGAGCCATGGTGGTGCTGTGCCCTTTTCTAAAGCCATGTTATTCTGGGCATTGGACTTCGTACTTATCAAGAAATTCAACTAATTGGTCCAAAACTATTTGTTCCAATGCCTTAGATAAGGGGGGGGGGGGGTGAGATAGGTCTGTAGTTTGTGTGTAGAGACTTGTCACCGCTTTTGCACACCGATGTGACAGTCGCCTTTTTCCAGAGTGAAGGGAATTGGCCCAGTCTTAGTGAGAGGTTGAAGATCTTTGTCAGGGGTTCAAGGATTTCTTCAAGAACTTGTGCAATCGGTTTCAGGTCAAGGGAGTCACCACTGTATCTAGGTTTGCAGATGGCCATGCAGATATAGGTACTAGCCACATATGTTGGAATCTCTTTGAAGAAGAACTGTGGAACTGTGTGCTTGCATTGGGGGGGGTCTCAAGGGATGTACTGGAGGAAGAGTCATCGAAGAAATTAGGTGGAAGGACACTGCCCAGGTTAGAGAATGCATTGTTGAAGGAATTGGTGATAGTACCAAGGTCAAGTGTTGGTGTTCCATGAATGTTAAGCATAGTGGGGGGTGCCTTAGGATCCTTGCCTGTGAGGTCTTTCAGGTTATTCCGAAGTTTTTCCCGACTCCCCAAGAGTTGGTCAGTGCTTCCTTATAATATTTGCTTTTAGCATTCCGTATCTCTCGAGTGCAGTCATTTCTGGCTGCTTTGTATTTTTGTATGTTTCCTTGCATCGGAATAGCTCAAGCACAGTGGCAGAGGTGGTCCCTGTGTTTGAACCGTGTTACAAACTCAGCGGTTATCTAAGGGTTGGACCTTTCTTTGACCTTCATCTTTTTCAGTGGCTCTTAGATGTCGCAGGCCACTGTAGTTGCCTACTGGCTCCAACCTCTACTACTCTCAAACCTGCCTGGAAATCTTGTCATTTCCTCTCTTCTAGCACTTACTCACTAGTTGTATGACTTATGACTGTTAGTTATTTGCACTTATATTCCTGTTTTGTTACTACATATAGATTCTTGCAAATGTACTGTAATTTGCTGAAAATTTTGTATAAGTGTACTACGTCTGACTTCTACTTGTCCCATGATGTTTATTTGTATCTACTATTGTCTATGTACCCTTTGTTGCAATCTCCCGGGTCGTACCTGAAAATAGGCAGCTATGCTGTCTAGTGTACCTACCCGGTTAACAAAAACTAAATAAAAAAATAAATAAGTGGTTGATGAACAAGTCCAAGGCTTTGTTAGTGTCACTGATTGTGTCAGTCACTGCCCAGCCCAGTCTGTTTAGATGGGATTTTAGCAGTTGAAGGTGCCCCTGTTTAAGAATCCTGGTGTGGATTAGCTTGGGAGGGGGCTTGTTGAATTTGTCAGCCCAGGTACAGATGACAGGTGAGTGGTCACTTATTGTGTCAGGGAGTACTGAAACATGAGAGATTCGTTCAGGGCAGTTTGACAGAATCCAATCCAGTAATGTGAAAGTCCCTGTCCTATAGTTACATCTGGTGAGGGTGAGGACAAGCTGTGTGAGGTGCTGCGCCGTGACAGCATCCTTATAGACACAGGCCTCAGGCCACAGTCACTTTACCATCTGTTAATCTCTAAACATATCTGCCTTACCCAAATGCAGTATGTGACACTAGCCATTATGATGTGCATATGTGTGGACAGACTGGGGAGTAGCAGCAGACTGTGGGACACATTAACCCATCATTTAACTGTGGAGACGCAAACTCAGAACACTACAGATACCAGTTCCATTATGTAGACCAGGAACAAAGAAAATAGCATGAGGTGGAGCACATAAGAGATGTGTTTTCACTTGGAATATTGGAGCATCAGGGTGCTAAAGTGTACAGTATGACTAAAATGTGACAGCAGTTAGATGGTTACAAACTGGATTCAATTATATAGAATTGTTTTAGCATTTCATTTTGTCCCTGTACCCCCTCCCCTTTATTGCCCCCATCTCTATCTCAACAATCAGGCCCAGTGACCACATACTTTCTCCTGCTAGGAGGGTGGGCAAGTGTGCCATCGTCTCCACGAGTCCCAATACAACACTGTAATCTCAGCTGGCAGCAGCTAGCTATCAGCCCTTTCACAGCACATAGACTGTCTGCAGAATCTAGACGTGTCCACTGCGTACTTAAGAAAAATAAAATAGTAAATATACAGATGGATAAATCTGATTGTCAAACTCTTGGATGCAGCGCCAGAGTTCTGCAAACAAAACCCTGTTTGCTGACATGTACTGTGGTAATATGAAATTAACTTCCCTTTCTGTACTCTCCTGGGCTTTCAATAAGTGGCAGCAAGGTCACCGACATTAAAGATGCCTTCCTGCCAAGATTTCACTTTAATAGTATTAGTACTGTAGCAAGAACCACGCTAATGTCTTCTGAAAGAGCAGAAACACCCACACAAACACACACACACACACACACACACACTGTGCAGTTTGGACATTATTGTTCCCACTGGCAACTCAAATATGTGTTCTGCCTACCACTGGGGCTGTTGGTAACACAGACTACACATTTCCTGTTGACCACTAGTGGTCCTTTTGCTACTCTACAAAATGTAAATGCCGTGCTCCTCCCGTCATGTTGTAGAATTTGGATATAACCTAGAGTACATGTCTAACAGCAACTCTGCTGTTCCTAGCACACAGCAAGCTTGTGCTGGAATGTAGCCTTTAGTTTTCTAGTCATGCTGCAATCACTGCCAGCCAAGACAGAAAACAGAACTTCCCTTCCCCAAGTCTGATTTAATAAAGCCCACTTCACACAATAATTAGCATCTGATGACCTTATTCTTCTTTTCCTCAGCTAAGAGCATCCTCCAGTGCCAGGTTTAACTCCACATCCTACACTTTATCTTAATTTTAGTCTGCCATTTATGGGACGACACATGAACTTTTAAGTTGAGGAATGGATATCATCAAAATGTTAGTTTGTGTTTCTAGCAGTGCTATGGATTGTATTGCATTTAGTATGCCTTACACATACTGAGAATCAACAATAAGGCTCCAGTGTGACTGTTGGTTGCTGTAACCCCCTCCTGAAGGGGGCTTACCTTATGCTCTCTCCGGAGCACCACTGCCAGCTCCCCCTGTGCCACTCCTTCACCCCTGTCCCGGTCCAGATTCCAGTTGTGGGACCTGTGAGCTGGACCCTTTCATTTGCTTCTTCATCTTTGCCAGTGCCCTGCTTGGTGCAGCCAGCAACTCACATTACTTCTCCACTCCCCTGGACCACATGGACTGGGGCAGCAGAACCAGGGAGCCAAACATGACTGCAGCTGTTTTTTTCTTAAATGCAGCTGTGCCACAGACACCAGCGGCCCACGTCACACTGGGACTTCACTCAGCCATCTCCATGGACTTCCATTGTGGCAGTGGGATCAGGGAGCCAAACAAGACTTCAGCTCTTCTTTCTTCAGCACAGATATGCCGCAGATACAAGCGGCCCACACCACACTGGGACTTCACTCAGCCAATTCCACTGACTTCCATTGTGGTAGTGGGACCAGGGAGCCAGACAAGACTACAGCTTTCTTCTTCTGCACAGCTGTGCCACAGATACAAGCAGCTCATGCCACACCAGGACTTCACTCAATCAACCCCACAGACTTCCATCAGGAAGCATAGCCTGCACCTTTCTTCAGTGCCTCTCAAGGCTGCTCAAAGCAGCACAGCCACCCAAACTACCAATGCACATCTGAACCTGCTCCTTCATAGGACATGAATTTTAGGAGTACCCAGCAGCACCCCTCATCACCAGTGCACACCCTGTTCCCACTAGCTTGCAGCAGGGACTGGTAAGTATCGATGCAGACAGCTGGAAACTGCACCAAGAGACAGAGATAACATCAAACACGAAACATATAAAAGACTGTGTGGCAGCCACCATCCACCATGTTTGATATGTTTCTAGCCCTGGAACTGCTGCATAGGGCTTCAGAGGACAGCACATGCTGCCTGAGAGAAACAGCCAGTCATGAACTGAGCTCTGCAAAAGCAGCAAGTTGCAAGATTTCTCAGGTTACAGAGTCCTGTGTAAAGGGAAAGGGGAAATTATTTAACCAGGAAAGGCAGACTAAGCCAGAACCTGTTTCCAGGTGCGACCTGGGAGCACAAGGAAGTTAAGTGACTTGCTCACAGTCACACAGTATGCAGGTGGGGGCTGAGAGGATTCAAACTCAGGTCTCCAGGTTTGCAGCTCAGTGCCCTTAACCACTATGCTGTAGTGCCCGTGCATGCCTGTTTTCCCTGGGAAGAGGGCAGCCACCAAGAGCAAGGGGATTAGCATAATGCATTATGCATGAAGAGCCATCCGATGAGAATTTATCCCCAAATGTAGACTGATGCAGAACATATCTAAGACAACTTCTGATCTTTCTGGGAGAAAGAAGGAGCGAGAACTGTGAGTAATTTCAGCAGTTAGCCACCAGGTTGAAAAACCAAAGTGTTTAAAAGTTTTTGCAAAAAGATTTTTGTTAGCTTCAGGAACTACACCAAAGCAACTACCATGGGCTTGGTGTACTGTAAATATTTGTCCTGGCAAAAGGTCTGTATCATCTCAGGTCCTGAGTGATTGCCTACTGCTTGTTGGTGGGTGAGGGCAGGTTGCCTTGTGGAGTGAAGATGACATCAGAGAACATCATGAGACCAGCACGGCCCACACCCCTCACCACGCAGAAATATGCTGCGTCCGCCACACCTGTAATAATGCTTACATCTACAACCCTGACAGATGTCCTGACAGTTGACAAATGCACAGTCTACTAAGGTCAAGAGTACTTGGTCAATATCCCAGCAGTCCTTCTGTTTGCCAGGATCGGTTAAAATAATTGCTGGCCATTTCTGCATGACTGTTCAAAGACCTTTATAGTACTGCAACAGCCAGGTACTATTAGCATCCGTGCAAATATATTTTGTTTTGGTTCCCCAACAACCAGCCTTCTATCACCATTGCACTGTGGTCCAACCTCAGGCTTGCAACTGCCTGCTTTTCTGCACATACTATATTAAAAGACTATTTAGGCAGCTCCCAAGTGACTTTGGGATACTGGTGCACTAGTAGGGGAAAATATATATTAAATACTGAGTGGAGCAGTGCTTACCTCAGCTCCAGAAGCAGAGCAGAAGGAGGCAGTCAAGCAAGCATGTCTAATGATGGTCAAACAAGCACAAAAATGTCTGTATCAAATCAGACATGTTTCGCAGAATAACATCTTGCAGGTCTTTAGACTGGTGCAGGATGAATATAAAATGGAGAAATCCAGCACACTCCAGGTTCTGAGGTGGTGAAAACAGACTCAGTTATCCCAAAGGTAAATGAGGAAGTCAGAGGCCCCCTAAAGATAATCCAAATGGAGACCCTTCACTAAGGAGGGAGAATCCAAAAAACAGTCACACACCAGATGTCAGTGGACATGAGCGCTTCAGACTGAATTGTCCACTGAGCTCCCTTGACCAAGCAACTTAAGGGAGACAAGGGCCTGGGCACACCACAGGGTCACCCACTAAAGAATCTCCCACAGCAGAGACAATCCAAAAGCAGCTACGCTCAGAAGTCAGGGAATGTGAGTGGACCTAACTGAAATATCCACAGAACTGCCTGGATCAGGCAACCAGAGGAAGACAGAGATGCAGGGACACACATCGGTGATATCTCCCATAGGAGGGTAGCTCCAAAACCAGTACCGTACAGAGGAGACGTGGTATAAAATGGAAACCTGTATAGCATCCAATACTCCCTAAGCAAGGCAGTTGTGATGAATGGGTTGTATTCTCTTTTTCTTTCTTTAGGATGGTATCCAGAGTCAAAGCATGGTACCAGCACATGGAGGACAAACAACCTGCACATGCCATTTTGCAAGTGGCAATGTGTATAAAGAAAACTCTAGTCTTCTTACAGCCCAGCAATAACTGTTCCCGATCACAGTAGGGCACTGCACAGAATACCCTCCATGCAGGACACATACAGTAAGGACAGCTACTTACTGGTTGACCAAGCCACACCTTCAGAAGGCCAAGATGCTTCAAAAAGGCCACCAATCATGGTGGTAAAAACAAAGACATTGGCATAAATAGTACAGCACCCAAACCAGGAAAAGAAAAACAGAGGTGGGCCAGTGCATCATCTTAAAATGAAACGGCCAGTAAAGTAATTAAAAAATGGGTGTGCAATCTAAACTGACAGGGCCGGCAATGACCAAGCCCCACCCCCAATACCGTGGAAATGCTCCCAGCAAAAAGGAAAATGTCAGGCATCTTCCCCCAGCACCAGGGGAGATATCAATATAGGACAGGGAAGGAGACAAATAAATCTCCTGCCTGTCAGTGGAGGAGCACCTAGCAGACTTTGTTTTGTTTTTTCCAAAAATTGGCACCAAAGGTGGTTTTAAGCAAGATGATCACTTAGCCAGAAGCCTTACTCTTTGGCTCTTTAGTGTTTCTTTACAAGTAATATAGACTTACTTGAAATCACTAGTGCTAAATGCCAGAATGGCCTTGGTAAAATGTAAGAATAAGATATCCAGTTCCAGTTCATATCTCCTAGCTACAGTGGGGTCCTGAAGGGTGCAGGCACTGAAGAACAGCCTCCTCCATTACCAACATGGCCACTGTCTAACTTCATATGGTTTGGTGCCCTGGAAGGTCAAGTGATCAGCCTACACTCTCTGAGCATTTCATGCTAAGAATCTTAGAACTGTAATGTTCTGCTCCAAAGCTTTTTAGGGCTTATTTCACAGACTGTACTAACTTGCTGCACCAAGAGACTTCCTCACCCACAAAAGTGACTGCTACCTTGCTAACTCAGTTATTCTGGTTACATCCCATCTGGGTATAGCCTTATTTCTGATTTTTGCTTCAATTCATTCGCCATTATCTTACTGTGTTTTGCTGCTTGGGTTATCTGCCCTTATTACCATTTTCTTTTTTTTTTTTTTTTCGGTTACATTGTTTCTTACTGCCTGCCTGCTTACCTCCAAGCATATTTCTGTTGTATCTTGTCTTCATTGTTAAGGTATTTGACATACATCCACTAACATTAGTCACCTGCCTCAAACTTCCTCAAACTCAAGTCATTCCACTACTGAAAGCAGGGGACCCGTCGGACCTCAACAACTACAGACCGATTTCCATTCTCCCTGTGCTATCTAAGCTTCTGGAAAAAATCGTGAGCTCCCAACTAATAGGATGCCTTGAAGCGACTAACCTTTTAAATCCAGCACAATCTGGATTTAGAGCCAAACATAGTACCATTACAGCCCTTGCAAAAGTAACCAACGACTGGCAACTCGAACTGGATAAAAAAAATTGTGTCTGTGCTGTGTTTTTAGACCTGAGTAAGGCCTTCGATACGGTCAACCACGAATTGCTCCTTTCCTCCCTGAAATCCACAGGACTCGATTCAAACTCCCTTAGATGGTTCAACAACTATCTTATGGGAAGAACCCAGCAGGTGAAGGCCGAAGGAGATCTATCCCCACTCAAACCTCTGCAAAGAGGAGTACCCCAAGGATCTATCCTCAGTCCAATCCTCTTTGCCATCTATATCAATAGTATCGACAATAACCTCACCAAAGCCACTGTACACCTGTTTGCAGATGATACGGTACTGTATGTCAGCCACCCTTCTCCTGAGACAGCATGCACAGAACTACAAGCGGAATTCAACCTACTCCAACACCAACTACTAGAAAAAAAAAAACTTCTGCTAAATGCAAAAAAAAACAAAGGCAATGTTTTTCTCTCCACAAACACAGGCAGGATATTCCATTCCAAGCAATCTCCCTCATATATCCACTGTTCTTGGTGAAAACCTTGAATATGTCACAAAATTGAAATACCTGGGTGTCTGGCTAGACAGCAGACTCGACTACATGGAACATTTGGAAGAACTACTAAAAAAACTTCGACAGAGACTTGGACTCTATTACAGAATAAAGCATTTCCTTACAAGCAAATCAAAAAAGAAGATGGTCCAGGCCACAGTTCTTTCAGTAATCGACTACGCTGATTTCTTATATGGACGTTGCCCCATCTCATACCTGGATAAACTGGATACACTCTACCATAGAGCCCTGAGGTTTACTACAGAACTCCCTTTCAACACTCACCATTGTTCACTCTATGCCGCAGTTGGATGGACCTCGCTCCAATTTAGAAGGGACAGAAACGTTACACTATGGATTTACAGAGCCATAACCCAGAACTTATCAAAATATGTTTCAGACTGCTTCATACAAGCCTCGTCAAGTAAATATGCCCTAAGAAGTTACAATTTCATCATGCTTAAAGTGCCCAAATTCAATTCTCACTATGGTAAATCTGGCATTAGTTATGTGTTATCCTCCTTATGGAACACTATGCAGAAGTTACTGAAAGTGAACAAACCTATATCCATTACATCCTTCAAATCTCTGTACTCTAGGCTTATCAAAGAAAAATGTAATTGTTTCCGACAACAGTAGAGAAAATCTTATTCCTCTCCCTTCCCTCCTAGCCGTCCCATCCGATGAGGTTATCCGCCATTCCCTAGATTCATCACCCTTACATTCCCCACATTCTTCCTTCCTTCTTTGTCTCTTTATTCTTTTACTATGCACTTACATTACCGCTCTATGCCCCCTGTTATACTCCTCACCCCAGCACCAGCCTCCTTCCTCCTTCACTACCCACTTACACCCTTCCCCTCTCCCCTTCTCTTCACCCCTGCCTATAGCCTCTGATAAGGCCATAAATACATCTATCTCTCCTGCCACCCATCCCTCCTTGTAATACTCCCCAACTTACCGCTCCCTGTAGAAACACCTTATCATCTGCCCAGACCGTGCATCATCCATTTCCCAAACCTCTGTCAAATCCCCTTATACTTCATACTTTAAACCTTAATCCCCACATATTCTCTCTTCAGCCAAACAAATGAGCTGCCTATTCCCTAATCTATGTAAATATGTAAATGGTGTTAATAGCTTCTTGGCTCATTTTGTATTATATCTATGTACTATTACCCTTGAAGCTATTATATATCCTGTATATTCTGTTCCTTAGTGTGTGTGTACATTAAATCATACTATATCTTTATGTAAATTGAACCTTGACCTTACCAGGTCCATCTTGCAAATGAGCTCTGCTCAACGATGTTTGCCTGGATAAATAAAGATTTGATTGATTGATTGATTGATTGATTGAGTGACTGGCTATATACCATCCCTGTCTGTATCACCTTTCTCTCTCTCTCTCTCTCTCCCCTATCCCTAACCCCTCTTTTCCCCTCTTCTCCCTCCCCTCAGGTCTCTTCATTTATAGTCTCATCTCAGCCCCTGCTCTCCCACCCTAGTTTCTACCATGCCCTACCCCTTTCCTCTTCCACTCCTCCCCTTCCCACTCCCCTACCTCTACTATCCACCCTGGGTTCCTTCAGATCCCCTCCTTTAGCCTTGAAGTTTTCTACTGGGGCCTCCTCTCTTTTTCTCTCTTCCACCCCCATCTACGCCTCACTCAAGGGGCAAAAGTCCCACTCTATTCTTCTTCTTTTCTTCATTCTTCTCCTCCTTGCTGGTGATGTCAAACCTAACCCTGGCCCCCCTTCTCCCTCGCCCACCCCTCCCACTCTCCCTAAAAGCCTCAGCATCTTCCACCTAAATGTTAGAAGCCTCTCCCCTAAGTTTGATTCTCTTAAAGTCTGGATCTCTCAGTATTCCTCTGGCCTCCTGTGCATATCCAAATCCTGGCTCTCATCCAGGATACCAGATTCTAACTTGGCTCTTCCTGACTACCATCTCTTCTGTCGGGACCATGGCAAGCATGGTGGTGGTGTGGCCTTGTATGTCCGTTAAAACCTGTCCTGCTCTGTCACCTTCAGTAAATCAGTTCCTTCCTCCCACAAGCTCCTTCTAGTTAAGCTATACCTTCCTTACACCCTCTGTAACAGGGTGAGCCCTGTAAAGTGAAAAGTCTACCTATGAGTGACCCCCCCATTTTCCCATTTCCTTCTTTTCATTTTCTATATTTATTTTTATTCTTCCTTAGTTTCTCTCTCTCTCTCTTCTCTCTTTCTCTCTTTATTATTTTGCTGTTGGGCTGGCCACTCATGGCACCCTCTACCTCCTGTACTATTCCTTTGTATCTGAAGCCTGGTTAAGAAATGCAGTGCCCTTTTAGGTTGCATTATATTGCACTGTACCTCTTGCCACTGGAACTATGCATTGTGCCCTTTACTACTGGGGAAGACAAGGGCTGTAAAAGAAGAAAGGAAAAGAGCCAAAACGCTCCTGTCAGAGCCTTGGTAAATGCTCCTGTACCATGCACTGAATTTGCAGTACGTAAAGATGCTCCAATGGAGAAATCATGACCAGAGCAGGAGAGCGCTCTGGAATCCAGGTGTGCATTGTGCACGGTGAGGCTCTCTGTCCTGAGCCAAAGCAAGCGCTACGGGGTAGTTTACTTTAGATCCCTGTAGTTGCTTGTCTGTGAACTGCCACAAGCCTAGGTTATAAAAAGCAACTTGTAAAAAGGAACTGGAGCAAAATGAAATGTTTGGCCAATGGCCAAGAAAATAACAAAAGTGCTGAGCCAAAATTAAATGTCTCCCGATGGCTGACAATTGTAGCATTCGGGCAAAAGAACAAAAAGGTTGCTCCTTGCCCTAGTGCCCAGAGGAAGGGCTTTATACTGATAGTTCATAGGACTCAGTGATTGACAAATCCCATAGCCTGACATCCCGGGCTATATGAAGTGTCGGGCGGACAAGCATAAAGTAGATTCATTAGTCAGTTGTCCACCAGACAACCACTGTAAACATGATTTTTTTTTTATGTTTTTCTTTTTTTCTACCTTGCTGCAGTGTGCCCCCAGTCTACTAGGTGCTGTCGCATGATGTGCCCATCATATTTTCCCAATGGTCACATGCCAAAAGTAAAGTTGAACATGTGGCGCTGCAGGCTGCAGCACTCATGCACTGAGCCACTGAGAAAACCGCGGGGAGCGTGTGGTGACAAAGGATGCCCCCCCTCGAGATCACTTCCCACTCATTACAGGACCAGAACTGCTTGAGGAACCAGGATTGACAGTTCAGTCAACCAGTTGAAAGAGAGTACACCATGTCAGTCATGGAATAATTCACACAGGTGATAGTGGAGCAGGATGTGGTACTGCGCAGAAGAGGGAGACTGCATACGAGAGCACCATTTCCAACAGAACCACAGACGGAGTAGAGCTACTGTTATTTTTGGTGTATCACGCACGCAGTTACACTTAAAACAGTGGATTCCACTTAAGTGCACATCGGATAAGTGCACATTTCAGTTTAATGCATGAAATTCTAATTTCCTGATTTTTTTTCCTATTCCCTCCGTGTTAAATATTTCGCTTTAATGCACAATGGGTAAGTGCACATTTAAGCAATATGCCATGAGATGGTGTTGGTGATGCCAGGATTTACCCATGCCATGGGGTGTTGTTTGGCCATGAGGTGCAGCCAAGTGGCCAAAACACCCCAGGGCATGGGTAAATCCTGGCATCACCAACATTCTTGAGTGGCATGTTGCGATTATACAATGGACATCTGTATATTTTGTGTGTGAAAAATTAACAAAAAAAAGCTGGTTTAAATGTTTTACTAGTTTTTATTAGATTTGTTGTTACACTTGGTAAAATAGTGCTTTGTTGGGAGGTATGTGCATGTGCAGTAGTGCCAGCAAGCGGGTGAGGAGATAACCCTTAATGGTTACAGTTTGGGGAAAACCAAGACTCGAGGAAACCGAGGGTGTGAGACCAGTCATGTAAGCTGTAGTGCATATTTAAAGGGAGCAAAAATGAAGCAAGGTAATTTTGTTGTGGGATGTTTTCTACAGTGTGGCTGACAAACATAGCCTGCATGTTACCGGAAGGCATTTCATTGTGCTGGGTAGTGAGCTGTGGAGATGTGTCTTGCTGTGGTCGAGAAGCCTTAGAGGAACCGTTTCTTCCACGGTTTGAAATTGGCTGAGCATTTTTTTAATTTTAGTTAGGTAGTGCGAGGCTAATGGAGAATGTTTTGTAAGGAGTGAGCGCCACTGAGGAGGTAAGTTTATATGGTCAGTGGTTTGTGAGGTGAAACAGACACTGGGAAACTCGAGTTGTCTTTCTGTGTTGTCTCAAGCGGATTTGAATGGGAAGAGAGCGCGTGAATACCGTAACACCTACTCAGGTGTTACAGTATTTAACACACAGATTTTTACATTGAAAAAACGGAAGCCATTAATTATAAGAAATTTAACCATTTCAGAGGATTACGGAGACCCAATACCCCATCTGATATTAACAATACTGAAGTTGAAACATCACAGTCTGCCAGTCATCCTGAAGTATATACTAAACAAGTTACATTTGCATAAAATACCAAAGCCACTTCAAAAAAGGGTAAAAAAAACAGACGCGGCAGAAGGGGGGTGGTACAAGCAGCATTCATAGAAACATAGAAACATAGAATTTGACGGCAGATAAGGACTGCTTGGCCCACCCAGTCTGCCCATTTCCCTGCCTACTGGATAAGCTGCAGATCCTAGTTAACCAGCAGCCTACTTCTTCCTACCCCAACCCCCTAGAATTGCCTTATGACTGTCCCATGCATGCTTGAATTCCACCACTGTTTTGACTCAACGACCTCCTCCAGAAGGCCGCTCCATGCATCCACAACCCTCTCTGTGAAAAAATACTTCCTTAAATTACCTCTGAGCCGCCTCTTCTCTATCTTCAAATTACGCTTCCTTGTTCTTGCACACCTCTTTTTGAAAGATGCTACCCTCTTGGACTTTGTTGATTCCTTGAGGTACTTGAAAGTTTCTATCATGTCCCCTCTCCTCCTTTCCTCGAGGCTACATATTAAGCTCCTTAAGTCTCTCTTCATATGTCTTCTGGTGCAGACCTTGCACCATTTTAGTTGCCCTCCTCTGGACAGCCTCCATCCTGTCTATGTCTTTGCGAAGACTGGGTCTCCAGAACTGCACGCAGTACTCCAGATGGGGTCTGACCAGCTGTCTGTACAGAGGGATAATAACTTTTTGTTTTCTACTGGTGATGCCTCTCCCTATGCATCCCAGTATCCCCTCAGCCCTCCTTGCTGCCCTCTCACATTGCTTGCCCACCTTTAGGTCATCTGATATGACTACCCCCAGGTCCCTTTCCATTTTTGTTGTTGTCTAAACAAGCTGAGGAGCAAAACGAAATAAATGGAGTAATTAACTTATCTGATGCTGAATTTAGCAACTCTCAACTGAGACTCCTTAGCAAAGGACTTTCATTTGTACCCCAACCGAAAGTGAATGAGTTCAACATGTATATAGACATTAAGAAATTCATTCAAAAAATATGTTTGAAAAAGTTTTTTAGTACTAAACAGACTACTTCTGCAACTTTGCCAGTCTTGAATGAATGTTCATTGATGGGACTAGAACATCTTAACCCCAATGGTCTAAATAAGACTTTAAACATTAACACTACAGCCAATCTGGAAGTTAACAATATATTGTTGGTGGGACTTGAACATTCAGATTGTATGTCTACTACAGAGACAATACAAAGACCGCTAATGAGTCCATCTGAAAATCTTGAATAAGTTACTTCAGAGACTACCATAGGAACCATGCAGGAGTTGTTGGGGGGAGCTGAATTTTCTAACTTTGGTGATTCGAATGAGACCTTTAATGCTTTGGAAAGTTTGTGGAATGAAGCACAAAATGATGTCTCTTTTTTACAGGGACCTTTTTGCCAGGATGTTGACACACAACAAATGAAAATGGAGCACAAATCTGTGACTTTTAAACCTATGTCTACTTTCAATCCCCCCCCTCCCCATCTTGCCAGCTATTCTAACTTATGAATCACTAGTAATGCAGGATTTTAAACATTTTTTTGACTCTAAATGGCCTAGTTATAAAAATAACTTAAGTGCAGATGAATCTTTGGCTTTAAAAGAGATACAAAATATGAAATGTGGAAATTAAGGCAGCAGATAAAGGAGGGAAAATTGTAATATTAAACAATGAGCAGTATGAAAATAAACTATACAGGCAATTGGATGATACAAAAAGTTATAGAAGATTGCAAACTAATCCAACATAAGTTATTAAACAGAAATTAGACTCTTTTTTGGATGAGTCTGAGTTTAAGGGTTATATTAAGAATCAAGAAAAGGAATTTATCTCTGTTTCCTACCCTATAACTCCTACTATATTCATTCTGCCCAAAATTCATAAGGACCAGACCAAACCCCCAGGTCGACCAATCATCTCGGGAATTGGATCTCTTACTGAAAAACTTTCCATACTGATAGATTCATATTTGAGACAATTAGTTGCCATCCAGAGATATTATTTAAGAGACTCTATGGATGTTCTATCACAACTTGTGGGGTTGATCTGGTCTTCTGAATATATATGGCTTACTACTGATGTTACCAGCCTGTATACATGTATAACACATGATCACGGCTTTTTGGCCTTAGAATATCATGTCAATCACAATCAAGTTGCTCATAATTTTCCCAAGGATTTCATTCTGCAAGCAGTAGAGTTAATTTTGAATAACAACTACTGTGTATTTCACAGAAAATACCATATGCAGACCACTAGAACTGCGATGGGGACCACAACGGCCCCATCATATGCGAATTTATTCATGTCATGGTGGGAAGAAACTCGCATTTACAGTAAAAGTAGAAACCCTTTTTTGCCTAATATTTACTTTTGGGGGAGATTTATCAATGCTTTTGTTGTTATTTGGAAAGGTGATGCACTGTCAGCGTCTTGATTTGTTAATTATATTAACACCAATGATGTAGGGTTACATTTCACCTTCAACACACATACTACGGAAATTTCATTTTTGGATCTAATTTTAGTGGATGTAGAAGGCCAAAAAATACAAAGTAGAACATTTAGAAAGCCCACATCTGGTAACATGGTTCTACATGCTGACAGAGCACTCCCAGTACATATGAAAAGAGGAGCGCCTTACAGTCAATTTGTATGTATTAGATGTAACTGTTCTAGCCTGCTTGAATTTGAAAAAAAAAGCCAGCTGATGAGAACTAAATTTCTCTCTTGTGGATACACAGAGGAATGCATAAATAAGGCATATAATAAAGCTAAATGCATAAGTAGAGACACACTGCTGAGGCCTGAAAAAACTACTGAAGTATCAGCTAATCAACAACCTATTACATTTGTCACTGAACACAATAGGATTTCTAAAAAAGCAGCAGATATTTTAGTTAGACACTGGGGAGTTTTACAGGGTGATTGGGATCTGGAAGGTGTAATTGAACATAAACCGAGAATATCATACTATAGAGGTTGAAATTTAGCTGATTTTCTCTAACTAATAGTTTATATGTAAAATATCAGGAGCCTAGAACTACTTGCCCCCCCCCCCCAGCCTTTTGGCTGCTTTCGCTGTGAACACCGTAATGTGTATAAATTTTGTCAACAAGTACCAACATTTTTACATCCACATTTTGATAGAAGCAATAAGAAAACCGAAATCTTACATTTTGTTAATTGTTCTACAACATATGTAATATATGTTGTACAATGTACTTGCACTCTTATATATATAGGTAGAACAAAAAGGATGCTACGAGAACACATGCAAGAACATGTGTAGAGCTATACATAAAAAATTAACCAAATACTACAAAAGGCATTCATTTTGAATTATGTCATAATAAGGATGTTAGTGCATTTACCTTTATGAGTGTAGACCATATAAAGGAAAATATAAGAGGAGGTGATAGACTAAACTAATTGTCTAAACTTGAACAGAAATGGATTTACACTATGCATGCTCTTCACTCATTTGGTCTGAATGATTGTTTGGCTGTTACAGTGTTTCTATAGTAATTTGTATCTTAATTAGGATTTTCTGATGAATTGTTGGTGTTCATCTTTATTTGTATATATTTTTCTCTGGTGCTGCTGCTTTTGTATACATTTATCTGGATATATTGTTTTCCTGTGCTGCTGTTTCTGTATAGAATTTATAACATGTTGTTATTTAAATGATGTGTTAATAGTATTTAAATATTCAAAATAAGCTGTGTTTAGTGCCTAGTAATTTCTGATATAATTGTAATATAACAAGTATTCTAAGATTGTGCCTACACTGTTCTAGTGTATGAATGCTATTGCCAATTGAATTGGTAAATGAAATATAGCTTGTTATTATGTACTGTCACTTTAAAGATTTTTTGAATAAATACTACCAGGCCAGCATTCAAGACACACACCCTGACGAAGAGTCATGCCTTTGACTCAAAGCGCTAGGTTGTAGCCGCGGGCTCTGGCTGTTTGAATCACTACTATCTGGGTTTTCTTCATTTTTTTGACTTGCTAGTGCTGTTTTTGTTTTGTGTTTTGTGTCTCTGTATTTCTAGACAGCACTGACCCTGTTACCAGTGACGCACCAAATGTTTGTGTTTTTGCTTGCATTATTATGGTTGGGTCCCATGGGGCAAACCAATAAACATGCATCCCGCTAGGCAGCCATACGACGACAGCCACGTGCAGCAGATATCTCGGCAGCATTTACTGTTCGAACATCTGATATGCCTGCAGCTGTGTGTGCTGATTGCCTGCGTCATGTTATTTTTGTGCTTACATGGCGCTGAGGGACCATGTTGGATCTGTGAGCCTCCCCCACAGGGAAATACCACTCTTCCCCTTACAGGAGGCAGTAGAGATCCCTTCCTACCTAGGGAGCCACTACAGATTGTTTCTGTATGCTTTGTAAATAGAGTACAGTTTTATTGTTTTGATTGGTACCTTAATAGTGAGTGTCATAAGCTGTACTTCATGACAAAGCATTACCCTTTAAGTCACTCCTGGAGGTTATCACTAATCAAGACATTTGTCAAGTTTATCAGGCTATATTTTATTGCCAGGGGTACTAACATACCATCACTAGAGGGCAGCAAACACTATTTTCAATCGATGATCTTGTTTTGGTTGTGTAAAAGTGTTTACAGTTCTATCACCCTATCTTATGGGCGTACTTCATTAATGGATGGTAGACATAATCTGGTAAAATCAGGCAATGAGGGCTCAGGCATACAGGAAGTTAAGCTTGTCCATTTAGTACAAACTGATACTGCTTGCCAGCACTTTGGGTTGTGGAGAATTGAGAGGTAACAATATCACTTCCTGTGTTGGAAGGAGAAATTAAAGGGATTGGGTCCATATATCACAGAGTATTTGCTAGCCACATAAAATGGGTAAGTCCTCTTTAGTATTATCCCTTAACATTAATAGGATTAATAGTCTAGTTAAGTGGTCTTGCTTATTGCAGTTCATTAAAAAGGATAATCCAGAGGTCATTCTCTTGCAGGAGACCCACCTGTCTTCTCCGGAGCATGAGAAATTCATCAAATGGGGGCTCTCAACGGTGATAGCTTCATCCCACAGCTCAGGCAGGAGACGGGGCACCGCTATCCTGATCAGAAGGGGGTGCCATTCAACCTTCAGCGAATGGTTACGGACCCAGAGGGGAGATATGCCATTGCCACGGGCACACTTCACGCCCACCCGGTCACCTTCGCCTCCGTTTATATCCCCCCTGGGGCCTCAAAGGGTTTGGCCCACACATTTTTTTCGCAACTCCCGGAAGTTCTACAGGGGCAGCTCCTGATGGGTGGAGACCTGAATATAACCCTGAACCTGGCCAAAGATGCCTCGGTTTACCTCCCGCATAGGACCAGTCCCCTCCAGAAATATATGAAGGGCATGATTGCCTCGTTGGGACTAGTGGATATTTGGCGCCACTGCTTTCCATCTGAGAGAGAATATACTCACCTGGCATCTGGATCAGGGGTGGCATCCCAGATTGACTACATATTTACCACCACAGAGCATCTTGAAACATTACATGATGTGTGGCATGGGGCGACTATACTGTCAGACTATGCCCCAATATATGCCAGATTCAATTTGGGTGGGAGACATAAAACAAATTTTTGGCATTTTAATTTGATGTACCTTAGAGCCCCGGAGTTCAACCAGATGGTCAAAGATAGGATCCCACAGATCCTGGGGGAAAACAGCAGTTTGGATGTCTCAGCAGTGATGCTGTGGGACACCCTTAAGACAGTGTTACGTGGAGACATCATTGCCTACTCTTCTAAAAATCAGAGAGAGAGAGACACACACACAACTGATTGGGCTTCAGATGGAGCTGAAGGATTTGCATTCCTTATCTGCCCAGGGAGACAAAACTGTAAAAGTACAATTATTAACCACAAAACAAAAAATCAAAAAAATATCTAGACCAATAAACAGAGCAATAGCTTTTTTACCTTAGGCTCACAGCCCATGGGGGGGCACCCAAGGGGGCCAGGAACCTTGCCCATAAACTCAGAATGCACAAGGCAAGAACCTGCGCTATGGCTATGCAAGACCCAGACACGGGGAAATTAGAGCACCATCCAAAGGCAATTAGATGAATCATGGCTGAATATTATAGAGATCTGTACAGGGCAGAGCCTGAAAACCGTAGCCAACAGATAGAGTCCTATCTCAACAAGGTACAACTTCCTAAACTGACTACTTCACGTACAGACACCTTGAAAGCCCCTGTAACACTAGCTGAGGTGGAAGGAGTGCTGTGGAAAGCTAAAACCCAGAAAGCCCCAAGACCTAATGGATATCCATTGGAGTTCTACAAAGCTTACAGGGAGGAATTAATACCACCTTTACTCCTTGCAGTCCATGAGATAAAAGAAAGTGGGGTATCCCCCCCTTCCTGGCAGTACGCAGTGATATCTACTATGCTTAAACAGAATAAATACCCTAAATTCCCCTCATCATGTAGGCCAATCTCAATGTTAAATTTTGATTACAAAATATACATGTCCATATTAGTACGTAGGCTTGAAAATATCATGCCCCTGTTGATTAACCCCGAACAGGTTGGCTTTATTAAAAGCAGGCAAGCGCATGATGCAGTGTGATGAACCTATCTACTTAAAGAAAGTGCGGCGACATGCTCAATCCCCCTAGCATTCATTGGATTAGATGCCGAAAAGGCATTCAATAGGGTTGCCTGGCCTTTTTTGTGGGCAACCCTATCTAGATTTGGTCTCCCTGAGGAAGTCATCCAACAGCTGCAAAATGTTTATAAACACCCCAAGGCCTATTTAAAATTAGACAGCTCTATCTCAGACTCTTTTCCCCTACAGAGGGAAACCCGCCAGGGGTGTCCCCTCTCCCCCTTGTTATTTACCCTATATCTTGAACCCCTGGACCAGGCCATCAGAACACACCCAGAAACTGAGGGAATACCCATGGCAGACACAATATATAAAATGTCATTATTTGCTGATGTCATCCTCCTCTCTATGACTTCCCCGGATATATCAATCCCAAAGGTTTGGGAACTGCTGGAGGCATATGGAGAGGTTTCAGGATATAAAATTAACCAACAAAAAACAGAGGTATTGCTATGTGATTACACCCCCCCCCCAACTCTAAAACGAGCATATCCCTTTAAGTGGCACAAACAAACGATGCGGTACTTGGGGATTTGCCTCACAAAAAACCTGATACACACAGATATAGTGAATCTTGAACCCCTAACTCAAAATTTAACTGAAGATTTTGCAAGATGGTCACATGTGCCGTTAAGATTCCTGGCTTGAATAGAAACTATTAAGTAAAATATATTTCCTCGAATTCTATTCTTCATGCAGACACTTCCAATAATGCCAACTCTGGTATACTTTCAGACTTGGAATAGGCTTATCTCTCATTTTATATGGCAGGGGAAGCCTCCCAGGATCCGATACTCCTTGCTACAGCTATCCAGAGAAAGAGGAGGCCTAAAGCTACCTAATCTCTTAGACTATGCCTACGCTTCTAAATTAAAGGTCCTGCTCTCCTGGATAAACCCTAACTATGACGTGCCCTAGAAACAATTAGAGCTGACCTGGAGCTATATCTTTGATTTAACAGATTATCTCTTTGGACACCCTCCGGGATGCTTACCCCTCTCCAGGTTCCCACAGTGTACTGCCGAGGTACTAAAGCAGTGGCACCATGTGTTCAATAAAAGACTCGCACCCATGGAGGCAATCTTTCTCAGATCCCTGGCAGTAAACAGTGCCTTACCACCTAATGTCATGAACAAATCTATGTTTCAGAGGTATAAATATAATATTAAACATATCTTTCATTTGGTGGGGCCAAAAGGCGTACACTCATTTGTGCAGCTACAGTCACAACACAAATTGCCCCAGAGCTTCCTCCATAAATACCTGTAGTTAAAATCGTACCTGTAGCCTATGGAGGAGGCCGTGGCAGTAGTAGCCGAGAATCCCTCCTTAATAATAAAGCTACTCCAATCTCAGAGGCAGGGTGTTACTAAGAACCACTGCATCAGTCTTGTCTATGCTGCCTTGAGTGAGAGGCCCAGTGACTCCACTTAACCCATTAGGGCCAGATGGTCCTTGGAGTTAGGGATAGATCTACCTGCCTTGAATTGGCAGGCGGCCTCTTCACTTATGCTCAGGGCTTCAGGCTCTCCTTATTAGAAAGAGTATGTGTGGAAGTTAAGATAAAGATTCTTTCGCACTCCTGCAGTGGTTGCCAGGTTCACAGAGGACCCTGAGGGTAGGTGCTGGAGGGGGTGTGGGACTGTCCAGGCAGACCAGGCCAACATTTTGTGGGAATGCAACTTGCTGGGCTCCTACTGAAAGGAAGTAGTGCAGGAGCTGGTGGTGATATACGAGGTCCCAGACCTTTTTACTCCTGGGTATATATTAACTGCCACTACCCCTTTTGGCCTGAAAGCAGACAAGACTATTTACCTACAGACCACATTGATGTTCAGTGTTCCACATTGCGCGAAAATATAGAGCGGTGGTAATGGGGAGGAGCCACAGGGGGTGGGGTCATTGGGGGCGGAGCTACTGGTGAGAGGAGTCAGTCACGGGATGCATTAAATGCATAAGAAGCAAGAAATAGGAGTAATATGACGATCTGGAGGCCTTAGATAGTGTGCAGTAGCAAAAGAAAAGTGTGGTAAAATGTGACATACTGGAGAAAACCTCTGCATTCTATTTGCAGGCCAGGTAACAGTTTGTGAGAGTCTTGACATTTTGGTGCTACCATTCTACATCTCTTTACTAGTGCCTGTAAGGCCAAGATCTAATCTTCAGTTTTGCAGTCCTGCCCAATGATCTGCAGCTTCCAAAGGGGAATTTTCAACATCAGGGACCCTCAACTGAGATAAGCATAAGTGCATTTAGCACACTGGCACCTAATCTATTTCGTTCCTGCGTTTTTATTCGATTCAGTGCAGAAAACCCCCTCTCACAATCTGCAGTCGACATTGGTATTATCATTGCCAGTTCTGCCAAAGTAGATATATTTGGATACAGGTCTACATATTTAGTAGTTAGAGCGTGCAGCTCATCAGAAATAGTCTTAAAGGCCATCTTTTCCGTGAACTTGAGACTACGCAGGCAATATCACCTTCCGGTATCACACTGGGGTCAAAGATACTGAACGCATCCAAAAGTTCTGTGCTTGGAAACCTTTGCTCAATTTGAGCAATTAGTACCCTAATAAAGTTGTCATGCACAGAGGTTCTGAAACGATTTAACTGTGCTTCGCTAAATGGCAAGTTCAGGCCATTATCATTCAGGAGTACTAGTTCAGGTGAAATGGAGGAGAAGTACTGACCAGGTACCAGTAGGCGTGCCCTAAGAATCTCTAAAGTGGCATGTAAATGTCTCTTTATATCAGTAAAATTCAGAGCTGATGTTTGAAAGCATTTAGATGAGAGACTAAGGTGTGGAAGTATGTCACACATCATGCATAAAATAGAGAAAAACTCCCAGTTTTCCACCATTTTTACTAGGCCCACAGCTTGGGTATCATGCCTTTCAGAGGCCTCTCTATGCAAGGACATAACAATGGATGGGAAAATCTTCCTTAGTGTGTCACATGAGGCATCATGGGAGAACCACCTAACTGCTTTTGCCTGTTTAGGCTCTAAAACAGGGTTCTCCATTGCCTGCTGAATTTCTTTCAGGACAGCCATGCAAACAGCAGAATTTTCATAATACAGTATCTGTATAAGTGATCTAGTGTTTGATTAAACTTTTTAATGGTGTTCACTTCATTTGCTGCTGCCTTTACAGCCAAGGCCTCCCGGTGAGCCATACAGTGATTTTCGAAAGAATTTGGCTGACTTCTTTCAGCTTTTTAGCCACCCCATTTTGCCTGCCCAGCATAACAGCTGCTCCATCACTGCCTAACCCTGCAAGGTGATCAACTGAGATTTGATTGTTATCAGAGAACTCCACCATTTTTTTAACAATTGTGTCTGCCTTTCCATCAATTAGTTCCTCAACTCGCAAGAAAGAAACTCTGGGTTTCCTTTCTTTGCAGTACATACCATACAAAATGAGCTGCTTCATAACAGCAATATCAGTTGTTTCATCCACCAAATACAAAAAAAATTTGGCAGCCTTCAAATCTGTAAGAACTGATCTCCTGAACACCTCATCCAGAGAGAGAACCATTTCTCTGACAGTTCAATCGGAACAATATTTAACAGCATCAGCAATATGTATATTGTCTAGGTATTTGCATCCCAATGATTTGGTGAGATCCAGCAGTGAGCCATATTTCGTTGTGTGAGGCAGCTCATTATGTTTGCTTGCACGCATGTGCAAGAAACATAGTGCCTTCATCGGAGATTTCGGAGGTGTGTCACCTCCTCCTCCAATTCAGGCACTGTGCTGGCAGGCGCGGCCCCTGTAATCCAATGCATTTTGGAGCTGTCTATGACACGCTCCAAAATGCAGTGGCATACAGTTGAAAGGGGGAGCTACGCTTGAGTGAGCAGTGATAAGAAGCTGCTCACGCGCAGCTCCCCAGCCGCAGGCGTGGCGCCCCCCGCACGCAGCGTGAGCAGCCGACGGGTGCCCAACCCCGCCGGCTCAGCTGCATCGCCTCGCCCCCCAGTAGTTGATGCCACGCTGGGAGCCCACCCAGCATGGCAATCTATACGTTGCCGACGGGGTGGCTAACTCCGCCGGCTGAACGCGCCTCTCTCCCAAAGTCCTTGTGCCATGCTGGGAGCCCACCCCAGCGTAGCAAACAGTCCCGCTGCTGGTTTTTAAATTTTTTTGCCGACGGGGTGCCTAACTGTCGGCGTTGAATGTCCCTCTCCAAGTCTTGGTGCCATGCTGGGAGCCCACCCCAGTGTGGCAAGCGGTCCCGCGACGCTTTTTTTTTTTTTTTCCTGTAAACAAAACTGTCCCATGGCGCTTCCCGAGCCCCCTCCCACATCCCGCACCCACCCACCTGCGCACCCAGCCTCCCCACACTTCTCACCGCATACTTACTCCGGATTCCGCACGACGATCTTCGTGGACCGGGAACACGCCTGCACTCTTCAAAGCCGACCGCTAACTGAGGAAATGCCGTAAGCTGTATAATGGGCTAGATAGGAGGGGTTCAACTGTTGTATATCTCAGGTATTTTTTGAGATTACCACCAACATGGGTTCTTCATGAATGATAAACACTGTCATGGCGCTATTGGAGCTCGGCGGGTGACTTCTCGCGCAGTGACTGCGAAATCACCCTTTGGGACTGAATACCACCATGACAGTGACATCATTCATGAGAAGGGGCCCAAACCCCATGTTGAAAATTTGGGGCCAAAATTCCAAAAAATGACTGTTTAACAAGCGTGCATTGCGCAGTTCCTATGCGGGCTCGTAAGTTCGCGAAATTTCAATATTTTCACTCCAGATTTTCAACATTGCCATTTCACCACACTGTCTTATGAGCAGTACAGCTGTCATTTTTCACATCTCACCCAAAATGTGTTTCCACCCTTGTAGCTCAGAATGGCGCAGTCGGTGTGCAAAATCAATATACGGGACAAATTAAGAAAATCACAGTGACACTGTTCATGAGCAGAGGTCTTGAAATGGCTATGTTGAAAATTTGGTGAAAAAATTCCTAAAAATGACTGTTTTACGAGCGTGCGTTGCGCAGTTCCTACGCACGCTCATAGGTTTGCGAATTTTCAATATTTCCACTCCAGATTTTCAACATTGCCATTTTTCCACACCTTCTTATGAGTAGTACAGCTGTCATTTTTCACATCTCACCCAAAACGTGTTTCCGCCCATGTAGCGCACAATGGCGCAGTTGTTGTGCGAACTCAGTGTATGGGACACATTAAGAAAATCACAGTGTCACTGTTCATGAGCAGAGATCTTAAAATGGCAATGTTGAAAATTTGGTGACAGAATTCTTAAAAATGACTGTTTTACGTGTGTGCGTTGCACAGTTCCCACGCACGCTCGTAGGTTTGCGAATTTTCAATATTTCCACTCCAGATTTCCAACACTGCCATTGTTTCACACCTCCTTATGAGCAGTACAGCTGTCATTTTTCACATCCTGCCCAAAACGTGTTTCCGCCCATGTAGCGCACAATGGCGCAGTCGGTGTGCAAACTCAATGTATGGGACACATTAACAAACCCACAGTGACACTGGTCACGAGCAGAGGTCTTAAAATGGCTATGTTGAAAACTTGGTGAAAAAATGCCTAAAAATGACTTTTACGAGCGTGCGTTGCACAGTTCCTATGCATGCTCGTAAGTTTGCAAATTTAATATTTTCACTCTAGATTTTCAACATGTCCATTTTATTAAACTTCCTTATGAACAGTCCAGCTGCAATTTTTCATATGTCTCCCAAAATGTGTTATCGCACATGTAGCGCACAATGGTGCTGTTGGTGTGAAAGCAATGTTTAGGACAGATTAAGAAACTCACAGTTACACTGTTAATGAGCAGAGGTCTTAAAATGGCTATGTTGAAAATTTGGTGACAAAAGTCCATAAAATGACTGTGTTACGAGTGAGCATTGTGCAGTTTCCACGCATCCTCGTTAGTTCGTGACTTTGTAATATTTTCAGTCCAGATTTTCACTAGTGGCATTTTTCCACACTTCCTTATGAACAGTACAGCTGCCATTTTTCACAACATGGCCGAAGTGTGTTTTCACACTTTCAGTGCAGAGATGCGTGGTCGCTGTGGGAAATCATTGTTCGGCACAGATAAAGAAAATCACAGTGACACTGTTCGTGATCGGAGGCACCAAAATGCCTGAGTTGACAATCTGCTATAAAATATCCCCAACCTACTTATATAACGGGTGTGCGTTGCACAGTTTCTATGTACACTCGTGATTTCTCCTTTTTTTGAAATATTTTTACTACACACTTGCAACATAGCCATTTTTACACCTCCCCATGAAAGAGTACAGCTGTCATTTTTTACAGCCTGTTGGGAATATTTTTGCACCTGTGGTGCTAAATCCCGTAGTCACTGTGCATAAGCAGCTTTCGGCTACCAAACTGATATTCCCCCTGTTCATGAGGTGGGGTCACAAACCAAACATGTTGAAAATTTGGAGTTAAAATACCAACAAATGCCTGAGGTATTAGGCTTTTCAACTAAATCGCCCAACCCTATAGAGAATGACAGGAATCAGGGGTGTGACTTGGGATTCTTGCCTGTGATGCTCGTACCATTCCACACCCTGCAGTCACTGAGAGGCATCGAGGTATGCCTTGGGCTCTTCGGCCCCAAACTTCACCCCATTCTCCTATATCGCACTCATCTCACCGTATTTCCTAATGAAATGGGGTGCGCATAAGGGCCAAAGACCCCAAGGAACACGTCACATTTGTCAGTCTCTGCAGAGTGGGGTGTGGTGAAATGGCGTGGCCGTTATGCCTGATGACCCAAATGCACACCCCGATGCCTGTCACTCTCTGCAAGGTGGTGGTGGGGTTGGCTTCAGTTCAATACTTCACTGCCATTCCTGTTACGCAGCTCTGTAACTTCTACACTACCACTGCCAATGCCAGTAAGCAAACATTCGGCATTGACAAATGCTTGTTTTTTATTAGCCAGAACACGCAACGAAGGGATGCCACAAAAGCTTCTTGTTCCAGGGTCAGGGCCTGCTGCATTGCCTGCTCTATTTCACCTTTTGAAGCTGAAATTCTGCAGTGAGCTTCCAGTTCAGAAGCAACGATGTGAACTGAACTGTTCCGATGCCTTTTTATAGCATCTTCTCTGAATGTCTTGCACCCACTGATTATCCAAACTGTTCCTGATTTGGGCATCTGTTTATGTTTTATGCAAAAAGCACAAAACATGCCATTATTTTCTTTGTGCTGTAACCAACATTATTTGTTAAGCCAGCCAGTATAAAAACCTGTTGCTCTATGCTTAGAGGTATTTTTTTCTGTATTACAGGAGGAGGTGCAGGGAGTCTCTTGGACATCAACGGCCATATCAACTGAATCAACTGGCACTGACCCAGTCAACGACTCACGAGACTCATCTTGATCAGGATGTTTCCGTTTTTGAGTTAATTTGAAACCAAAGTTAGTTAGTTTCTGCATGGTGTACAATAAAGCTTTTTTTTTCCTAAGTGTTGTCGTGTGTTTATTTGAATACAGAACGAGCGTTTGGTAATGCTGGTTGAGCCCCGAATTTTTTTTCTAACACAAATATTTTTTGGCTCCCTGAATCAGGGTTCAGAACAAGTGACCACTGACGAAGCAAGACTGCACAACCGGACTGGTGTGTGTAGACCCCCTGGTGGCACAGTTAAGGAGGCCCAAATTTTTTTTCTCACACAAATATTTTTTTGATCCCTGAATCAGGGTTCAGAACAAGTGACCACTGACGAAGCAAGACTGCACAACCTGACCGGTGTGTGTAGACCCCCTGGTGGCACAGTTAAGGAGCCCCGAATTTTTTTTTCTCACACAAATATTTTTTTGCTCCCTGAATCAGGGTTTAGAACAAGTGACCACTGATGAAGCAAGGCTGCACAACCTGACTGGTGGGACAGAGACTGTAGATCCCCTGGTAGTGCAGTTAAGGAGCCCCCAATTTTGTTTTCTCACACAAATGTTTTTTTGCTCCCTGAATCAGAGTTCAGAACAAGTGACCACTGACAAAGCAAGACTGCACAACCTGACTGGTGATGTAGACCTTCTGGTGGCACAGTTAAGGAGCCCTGAATTATTTTTTCTCACACAAATAATTTTTTGCTCCCTGAATCAGGGTTTAGAACAAGTGACCACTGATGAAGCAAGGCTGCACAACCTGACTGGTGGGACAGAGACTGTAGACCCCCTGGTGGTGCAGTTAAGGCGCCTCCAATTTTTTTTTTCTCACACAAATAATTTTTTGCTCCCTGAATCAGGGTTCAGAACAAGTGACCACTGACGAAGCAAGGCTGCACAACCTGACTGGTGGGACAGACACTGTAGACTGGCTACAAAACAATAAAATCTCTGGTAGTCAGGATGTTTATTTTTATTTGGTCTAACTCAGGCTAAGGTCCTTCCAGTGTTGCCTATCACAGGGCTGTAAAGTGCACCAAAATGTTGATCTTCTGTGCAGTCTGTTTTTTTTTCTTACTGCCAGTAAATATTTTTTCCTACTCTTCAACAGTTCAAAGAAAGCTGCTGCCCAGGTCCACTGTGGAGACCACACAGTGATTCTGCTCCCCTCTTAAATCAAACCCAAGTAGTAATACAGTTTCAAAGATTCTCCTCAAACCTTCAGATCTTTTTTTGTTTAAGTAAAATTGCCTGCTCAGTCAGTTATTAAAACACAGCCAACACTTCTCTAAGAGTCAGTGACTCACAGGCAGTCTGTATTTTTTATTCCAGTCACTGCGAGGTATTTTTATGCAGTCAGATCAGTGAAAGCTGCTGCTCTATGGAGTCCACACAATGATCTCTCCTTCCCCTACCCCCCTCACTCAACCCACTTCAAATTAACAGTAAACAATCAAATACTAGTAGTTTTCACTGTGCTCAAAGCAGTATTTCTTCAACACAGATAATGGTTTATGTTTTTTTTTTGGGGGGGGGTTTATAGTAAGCTGCCTGCTGTACAATAGCCCTGACTTCCACACACTACAAAGCGATCTCAATCCAAGGAAAGACACAGTCACACTGGCAAAAGCACTTGAGTGGCAGCAGACTACTTTAGTGGGACTTACCCCTAAGTGTTGTAGCTGCTCCACTAAATGGCTTCTCGGCTGTCACTCTCCTGCTTCCTCCTCGATTGGTTCCACGATTTGGCACTTTGCATGGTCTGCTGACTGCTAGAACTGCCAGAACAACAACCCCGTGATCACCAATGGTGCTTCCAGAACTGCGGTTGCGCGAACAGCTCTGTGACCGTAAGCAGCCGCTCCTCGCATGCATGCGCTCCTGGATGCTGGAATCTGCTGCTTGCATTCACACTACTAGCATGTGTGCTCCTAGTGCAATCGCGAACATTTAAAGAAACAGCAGCACTAAGCGCTAGGGCAGCAAAAGAGTGGCGGCAATACAAAATGAGAGGCGGACATTCAAAATAGCGTGTCGGCCCGCCTCTCAGTGTTAATGAATGGGGATCACTGATGTTATTAGCAGCAAAAAAGGTAATAACCAAATGGTGGGGAACAAACAGACTACCAACAAAGGGAGCATGGCTAGACTTGGTGAGAGAAATTTACTCTCTGGAGAGGATGGCAGCCAGATTAAGAGATAGGGTGGAGGAAATGGACTCTATACCAGCTAAACTCATATCCTGATTTTGTTCCCTGACATTAATTAAATCAGTGTATAAGTAAAGACGATACCTGATTTCCTTCTGTATGGGATTAACTGGAAATTATGCTGGGAGCAATTTTAATGTATACTTTTATATGCTGAACAATGTGTACATGTAACAACACCTGTGTGTATGTATATACCCTCGTGCCTAATAAAAACCTTATTATAAAAAAAAAGTTCTAATATTCCATCAGTTAGGAGATCTTTCTGCATGCTAGATCAGCAGGCTACATCATACGACACAGCCTGCTGACAGTGGAATTTAATCTGCAATCTCCGACTAGAAGTCTTTTTTAAATGGTGGCAGCTTTAGCCAGCCCGGTGGTGCTGAGGGCTAAGGCACTGGACGCCGTACCTCACATCATGCCGGCGACCCATGTTCAGGAACAGACATGGGGCACCGGGGGTTAGCAGTGTGGAGAAGGATTGAGCGTCCCCAGGACTGCTCTCCTTCTCTGGGGAGGAGGGATTGCAGGGCTCGGCGAATGCCTGCCACCTAGCGGAGGCTGGGAGGTGGCACATCAGCACTGGAGACTGTGGGCGAGAGTTGCATCAGACGTTAGCAGGGGTGCACACGGGAGCATGCATGCCGCTGCTGCTATTGCACGCCGTAACCTCGGGGGACAAGAACAGTGAAAAAATGGAGAGTCCTCTGCGTGGACAACGATGGTCCCCCTCTGCAACGTCTCGGGAAGGCACCTCCCCGAACACTGAATCCGGTCTGGTGGGTCGAGTCGCTCCCCACCCCCTGCCACGAAGGGTAAATCATGGGGTTTAGGGAAGGGGGCCTCATACCCGGTGCTTGAGCGGGAGGGGGACATCAGATGCATGGCAGAGGACTCTAGGAGGCAAAAATAAGAAACTGCAAAAAAAAAAAATGGTGGAGGCTTTTGATACAAAATGGAGGAAATGGACTCTATACCAGCTAAACACATATCCTGATTGTGTTCCCTGATATTAATCAAATCAATGTATAAAATAAGATGATACCTGAGATTTTTCTTTTCTATGGGATTAACTGGAAATTGCGCTGAGAGCAGCTTTTTTTTTTTTTTGAGATTCTATTTTTTCTCCCCTCCTGGCTCCGGATCTTGCCACTCCTTCAGGCATCCTAGGTTCCCTGCACCTCCTCCAACCTCCCTGGGCGCCCTTCCACCTCATATAGCAGCCTACCTCAAGGTAGCTTAGTGTTACCCTTCGCCGAGTGGATCCCCTCTCCTCCGAGGGGGAAGGCACTGGTGGGGGCAGCCCAGCACCCTATTCATTTTGGCCTCGGATGCTGCTGAGGTGGGGGCTGACCCCATAGGAAGTCTTCGGACGTGTCTCGAACCGGATGCCGTCATCCAGCCAATCCGGAGCGGTTTTTCTTGTGTTCTGGTGTTTTTGTCCCTCCTGCGCCGCTGCCTGCAGTGCCCCTGGTCTCCACCGGGGGCCACTACTGAAGCGAGGCATTCCACCCATCCCACTCCAGGAGAGGAGAGCAGTCCTCCGGACGCTCAATCCTCTCCTTCCCCTGCTAGCCTCTGGCGCCCCGAGTCCGTTCCTGAACCTGGGTCGCCAGTGTGGTTCAAGGTGTGGCATCCAGCGCCTCAGCCCTCTGCATCACCGGGCCGGCGGAGAGCAGTTTTTAATGTATAATTATACATGCTGAACAATATATACCTGTAACAATATTTATATGCCTGTATATACCCTCATGCCTAATAAAAACTTTATTATGAAAAAAAGGAAAAGAAAGAGTTTGGGCTTACCAGTGCCAGTGAACCAGGAACCTGTTGATTCTTCAAGGGAAGGATCCGCCTGAGTAAACCATCCAAGATTCAGAGTAGGGTTGTCAGAACCGTCTGAAGTTCTGGGTTCTAGTTCTAGTTTAGAACTTTTGAAAAAGCTCTAGTGTTCTAATCTTTTTTAGAACTTTTTAGAACTCGAACCCTATTTTTTTATTGTGCTGCCAGTAACGAAGATAGTAATTAAATACATGTAAAGGAAAAACTGTTCAAAATAAGGGGGAGAGAAATTATCTTGTGTGACATTGATAGGAATACAACTAGGTTTATCTATAGTTTCTTCTGTTTGCTAAAGTCAGCAACTTAATACGTAACAGGCCCACCCACCCACCCATATGTTAAAAGTTTTCCTGCTGCAGCTGCATCATAGTTCCTTAGTGAAAGAAAGAGGCACATTAGCCATTTATGTACTCAGCTATATATACTCATTGTCATGAATTAGGAGAAAAATAACTGATATTACCTAATTTCAGCTATTTGCTGCTTTCTGTTTTAAATGAGTGAATCAAAAGTTGCTTGTTTAAAAGAAAGCTTTTATAACAAAGTCAAGCCAAGTACTACAGCAGCAACATGTGGAACTGTTACAAAACATATTATGTCATAACATATTCAGTCAAGACATTGGAATAAAAAAATATTTGCAGAAACCACAAGAAGGCTGCTCCAAACCTAAGTTGTGCCTGTGTGAAAAGTTGAAGAACATAAGAACAAATATTTAAAATATATTGTATTGTATTTTGACTGTAGCATTGTTAGCATGTTACGGGGATAAATACTAAACAGACAAAAGGTCCTTTTGTCTGTTTAAACTGTTTTGTCCTGCATGTATGCTTTCGTACTGTGATGCTATCAGTTAAAACGCACAATACAGTATATTTTTGGAAGTGTTGGTGCTGTGTCTTTTGTTCTTAATAAAAAATATGCTAGTCATTGTTGCTGGCAAAATGCATGCAATTTTCTAAGGTAATGTATACATATACCAACATTTTTGTTGGCAAATTGAAGTAATACATACAAAAATTCTAAGATGATGCATTTTGCAGCTGATACTTCAATAAAATCTGTATTTCAGTCACATAAATAAAAAGTGGTTTCCTCACCACATACTAACTTAAGGAACATTTAATGTAGCTGCAGCAGTTGGCATGTGATGTTTAAGGACAGCGCCTGTCAACCCCATTATGTATCAAATTATCACTACTTATAAAGCAAAACACTATGATACGTCACATTCTGTGAAAACTGCTGATGCAGATTTTCTTTTATTTCTGATTCCTTTATTCTTTTTAAAGGGACAGGACAATTGTGCTAGGTGGCAGCAGTTTGCAATGTATTTAATAAGAATATATATTTGTAGTGTACAGTAGGTTAGGTCTGTCATCATTTTTTCCTCACCATCCCCAGCTGATCACGAATCTGTAAATGAAAGAACTAAAACAACACCCACCTTTCACCCCATCACCCATTCCACTTTTCTTCCACCACCTCATCTGTGCAGTAGCACCATGCCACCCTTTACACCCATGTTAAAACCAACCCACAACCCTCACCCATGTACTAGCATCCATTTTTCGTTTATGGCTAACATTTCTGTAATTGACAAAATAATAAACAGCTACCAATTAGAACTCATTGTTTTGTCCTCTTTAAAATTGAAAAATAGACCGTCTCCTGTCCCAGCCCATGCTGATGCACCAAAGTCACAGAAGGTAAATCCAAAAATATATGTTTGCACTTTAACTATAAATAATATGATACAGAAAGGATTGATGTGACAGTGTCCCTTTATGCCAAATTTGGCCCTGTTCCACTGATGTTAAAATTGCCCTGTATATAAAACTTGTTGACTTTAGTTTAGACCCTAGCTACAAAGCAGTTTGCCATGAAATGGTGAAAGTTTTGGGGGTATATAGTCCAAGGTAGTAGATCAAGAAAGAGAGAGACGACAACCAAAGTCATCACAGTCTGTAAAGTTTCCTTTTGGTGCAGAGAGACTCCGTCCCACAGTATTAACAGCCACCACCATCTGAGTTGTCATCATCACCATCAACATCCACAACATCAATCACTTCAGGATCAGTTTGTATACTCTTGTAGGGATACGAAAATCTTGACTTATTAACTTTAATAAAAGTTAACGTGTGTACATTTTCTGGCAGCAACCTATTTCTGGTGTCTGTCACAATATTGCCAGCTGTACTAAACATGCGTTCTGAAGAGACACTTGTTGCAGGACAACCAAGATATTTACAGGCTTCATCATACAGCTCTGTCCAAATTGACTTTTTTTGATCTCCAGTATTCAAAAAGGGCATGCATCAATAGGAATAGGCAGTTCTTGCAGGTAACTATCTACCATGTTGGACAGAGACCGCTCAGAAGAGGAATCAGCAGAAGCAGCTGGTATGGCAGCAATTTGGGAAAGGTTTTGCCACAGATTTAGCTTGTTACTAAGGGCTGAAGAAGTGGCAGTTGTGGAACAACTACTGTTAATGTTTGGTGACTTTTCCAGTTCTGTATCCCTTTGTGAAGATGAACCTGCATGTTGTGGTGATGACAACCTGATGGTACTGTGCGTGTCTGTGTTTGACTCCTGTGAGTGCTGCAGCTCATCTAGCAACATACATTGTACTGCTCTATATCATCTGTTTTGGAAGATGTATAGCCTTGAACCTGGGATCTAAGAGAGTTGCAAGGATGTAGTGTCTTGATTTCGTCATTGCAACTAATTTGTCATTGGTTTTGAAGTGCTCGCTCATTCTCTTTCTTAGATTCCCATGATATAGGCGACATGTTGTCTGCGCTTCAGATCTGTCTTTTCTATTTGTAGATTTAGAACACTAAGATGATGTGAAATGAGCATTATGAGTGGGATAACCTGACTCACAGATGCACCTTCAGAAGACATGTCCCTTGTAGCTGTCTCAAAGGAGCTAGGATACAGCACACTGTCTCCATTAATTTCCACTGCAGCACAGACAGCATAATGCCATCTCCAATAATGTAACTGGAGCAGTACTCATGTACAGCTTGCTTTTGCTCCAAGAGGCGCTGCAGCATATAAAGCGTTGAGTTCCAACGAGTGGAAACATTTTGAATCAGCTTTTGCTGGGGCAGCTTGTGTTTTTTTTGCAGTTCGGTCAATGTCCGTATTGCCTTGGTTGAATGTGAAAAGTGAGTCACAATTTTTTTGCAAACAGCAATCATACCATCCACTTGTGTTTCGTTGCTGAGAAATCCCGTGACAATTAAGTGTAAGCAATGTGCAAAGCAAGAAGCATGCAGAAATCCTCCATCCTGTATTGCTTTTAAGATGTTGGCTCCATTGTCACTTACTATGAAGCCACATTTTAGACCATGATAATAAACCCATTCTTCAAGGAGGTCATTTAGTTCCTGCAAGATGTTTGCAGCAGTATGACTTTGCCCAAACTTCTTTATATGCAGCAGCGCCATCTTTTGGGGTGTCTTTGTTTTTGAAGAAGCACAAGAAAACGTGACCCAATAAGCGGTAAGGGACATGTAATCTATGTTTTGAGTGCTGGTCCACATATCTGTTGTGACATGAATAACCCCACCCTCTGCAGTTTTAAGTGCAAGCATCACTGTCGCTTTTAAAGCCTGATAAATGTTTGGTATTTCAACATAGGAAAAGTACCTTCGATGAGGAACATTGTAACGAGGCTCTGCTAATGTCATGAGCTCCCTAAAATCCTCATGAGCTACCAAAGAGTATGGGAGAAGGGCTCCGGCTAACAGTTCACCAATTCGGTGATTGAGATGAAGGGTCTTTGGATGATTTCTAGTAAAGATATTCTTCCTTTCAAATGCCTGAGACAGTGTTAGCTGTTTGCAACATGTCCCTGCTGGTTTATTATACACCGTGGTGCTTCGATGGGCAGATGGACGCAGAGATGGTGGACTAGGACTTATACATTCAGTGCCATCACTGGATGTGCAACTGGTACTAATGGTGCTGGCACTGGTGGTAACAGTGATCCTAGGGCTGGCAGTGGTTCTGCCCGCATCAAGTTCAGACAATTCAGTATCCATTTCAGATTCCTGACCCTTCTCACGTGCGGTCTGGAAGATGGAGGACATGGGTTTTGGTTTTGGATGATCAAGCAAAACCGAATGCTTTTTCAGATGGCGTTTAAGAGCTGTAGTGCCAAGGCATGACACAACTTTACCACGGCTTACACTCTGTTTACACAGGGAACAAATTGCTCTGCATGGATCAGTTTTACTGACTGAGAAATAATTCCACACCTCAGATGTGACAGATTTTGTTTGAGTGCTAGGAAGATAGCTAAAGACTGTTTGTGTCTTTTCACATGTCCTAACAGAACCTGGGACATGCTCCTTGGTGCTAGAAGAGTGGACAGAAGACTCTGATGGATTTTCATTGCTGGCCAACACAGAAGTGGTGGATTCAATGGATATGTCCTTTCATTGCCAACAGTGCTGGATGTATTTGCAAGTGCACTACCTGATTCATTGTCACAGACTTGCTCATTTCACTTTGTTGAGGAAGTAATGATTTGTCACGAGACACAACAGTGTGGGACTGAGACAAAGAGCTACTGTCTGAGTCAGAGAGGACTCACTGTCACTTGCATTAGTGCTGCTAGTCACAGGGATCCTAACAGCATGAATGGCATACCTTATGGTGCCTCTCCGTGTGACCCCAGCAGCTGTACAGGTTTTCTTAAAAGGTCCCCCTTTACCACACTTCACTGTTGCTCTTTTGCTGTTTGTTGAAATTTTATCACGTGAAACATTTTGGTTATTTCTGTTAGCACCAGGATTACCACTACCACCAACACCTGCTCCAACACCAGCACTACATGCTTCATCTATGTTGGTGTCAGCCATAACAGACAGTAAGTACCAGTACTACCAGTCCAGTATACTGCAGTGAACACACCAACACCCAAACAATTCCTGTGTAACAAAGCAATGTGATCTGTAATCGCTGGCTACAACTCCAAAATGTTATTTTGGTTGTGTGACACTGTGATCGTGGACTGAAAGTAATTGAAGAATATGACAGTTTGCAACTAAAGGATCCCAGGTTCAAGGCTTACAGAATGATTGGGCTGCTGGGCATGAGGCATACACATAGCAATCAAAGGGCACACAGCAGCAGGGTGATGGGCTGACCACAGGAGACAGTCACATATGCAAACCAGGGAATGAGAATTATATTTCTACATTTCTGTCATGTAAGGTTAATGCCACCACACAACTGGCCACTGGGCTTCTCTCGGTAACACACACACTGGGTAGAGTACAGTGCAGTCAAAGGGCACACAGCAGCAGGGTGATGGGCTGACTGACCACAGGAGACCGAGTCACATACGCAAACCAGGGAATGAGAATTATATTTCTACGTTTCTGTCATGTAAGGTTAATGCCACCACACAACTGGCCACTGGGCTTCTCTCGGGGTAGGGTACAGTGCAGTCAAAGGGCACACAGCAGCAGGGTGATGGGCTGACCGACCACAGGAGACGGAGTCACATACGCAAACCAGGGAATGAGAATTATATTTCTACGTTTCTGTCATGTAAGGTTAATGCCACCACACAACTGGCCACTGGGCTTCTCTCTGTAACACACACTGAGTAGGGTACAGTATGCACACACTGGGCTTCTCTCTGTGACACACACACACACACTAGGGTTCAGAAACTTCAGAAAGATTTATTTGCCTTTTTGTGCCCCCCTACGTTTCTGTCATGTAAGGTTAATGCCACCACACAACTGGCCACTGGGCTTCTCTCTGTAACACACACTGGGTAGGGTACAGTACACACACACTGGGCTTCTCTCTGTGACACACACACACACACGGGTTCAGAAAGATTTATTTGCCTTTTTTGGCCCCCCTACATTTCTGTCATGTAAGGTTAATGCCACCACACAACTGGCCACTGGGCTTCTCTCTGTAACACACACTGGGTAGGGTACAGTACAGTGCAGTCAAGGGGCACACACTGGGCTTCTCTCTGTGACACACACACTAGGGTTCAGACTTATTTAGATTTATCAGATTTATTTGCCTTTTTTTTGCCCCCCTTGTATGCTTGTTGCTGGCAGCTGCTGGGTGTGCAGTGTGCTGCAGTTTCAAATAATCACACTTCACAAGGTTCTTTTCTCTCTGAGTCCTCCTCCAGTCCTCCTCCTGATATTGGTCTCTCATCAATCCCTCCCTATTCCCCCAGTCCCTTCCCCAATCTTGATTAATCCTCCGAGTCCTGATTCCCTCCTTCTGTCCTGAACCTCACTGTACTCCCTCCGTCTCCCAGTTCCCCGATTTTTAGCTTTTTCTTGTTCTCGCGGTCTCACAAGAGAAGAAGTGGCCACGACTGCTGGACAAAAGTAGCGGACGGCCTAACCGCTTTGCTACAGTTTAGTGGGCTGCTGCTGCTGCCTCTGTCTGCGATGATCCTCAGTCAAATGGCGCTCCTCCTCGTGGCGCATCTCTTTAATACCCCCACAGATCCCGCTGCTCGCGTTGCTTACTCGACCCCACGTCGTCTCGCGTCTCGTGGTGATTCGAACCCTTTTGCGAACCGTTTAGTGTTCGAGTTCTAAGTTAGAACTCGAACACCAGGGTTCGAGGAGGGTTTGAATCTTTTCCGAACCTATTCTGACAACCCTAATTCAGAGGTGACGATAACCTGCTTGTACTGCCTGTATAACATTTAGTCTGCTCAAGAGGTCCAGCACTGGGTGAACTGTAAAAAGTTTAGATAGTCCCATGGCACTGCTTTATTTATTTGGTGAAGGATGGGATCCCTATACTGAAATCATTTCGAATGCATGTGATAAAATAAAGATGCTGTTGGGACAGAAACTTGGTAGTGATTCTCCTTTATTTAGGTTAAAAGGGGGGGAAATCAAATGAAAAGCCCCTTGTATTTATTTTGTGTCATAAGTTGTAATTCTAGAAGGTGACCATCAGGCTGCACCAGGATCAAGGGGCTCGGGAGCTCAGAGGAAACAGGAGGCTGCAGGTTTGGAGGTCCTGCATCTGGCGGCCAGAGGTTTGGGGCAAGTCCAGTTCACAGAGGTAAAGATCAAGAGTGCATGGTGTGATGAAGCCATCGAGAGTTAGGACAAATACTTTCCTATCTTTATTTTGGGTGCACTAGCTTGAAGTTTGTTTTGTATTTTGGTAATCCTTTTTCCCCCTGGAACATCTGCGATGAAAAATTGTGCCCCTAGACAGAGGGGGAGGGCGAGTTACATGATGTGATGAGGGTCCAGGACTGAAGGTAGTGGGAGAGCCTGCCCCCTTCAGGCAGAAAGGAGGCTACCTGGACAGTTAAGTCGGGGCTTATCCTGAGTTGCAGGAGCTGGGGTACAGGCAGGTTTCCTCTGACCTCTCCTGCTTCTTCCTCTGTAGTAACTTCTCATTTGAGAATAGTCAGACTGAGGAGGAAGAGAAAAGTAGGGCCTAGAGAAGTATCCTCTGCCCCTGTTTCCCTTAGGTTGAGGCTTTTGAGCAGCAGGAGTCTTCACTTTTGCTGTGTTGCTTTGGTAGGTTGTTTTGTATTCATCAACCTTCTTCATGTAGTCTTCTGTTCTAGAATTGAACAAGACAGTCTGGTCGCAAGGAAAGTCCAAGGCCCTGGACTGAGTGTCCTGCATCAGATTAGTTGTCCTCAGCCTTGCAAATCGCCTAAGGGAGATAGCCTGGGCCATCAACCTGGAGGCTGTATCATTATTGTCATCTGCCATGTGGCACTGGTACTTAGTGACTTCCAAGGCAGTTTTAGCTGTCTCCACCAAGTCCTGTACCATAGATTCAGAGCCCTGCTGAGGTATGGCCAGGACCGAATTCCAGAGGGCCTTCTGATACTTGGTTGTGTATGCTGTGTAAGAAGACAGGTGGAGGAGAAGAGAGGTTGAGATATAGGTTTTCTTAGCCATAAAGTCCTGTCTTCTGGAATCTTTCTCAGGAGGCTGAGAAGAGAGAGGGACTCCTGCTTTGTCACATGCAGCCTGTTGTACCACCTCCCTTCATGGCTGGGATGTACAGGCAGGAAAGCTGTATTTGTTTTGGATACAGTAATTGATATCTCTTGTCTATTCTTTCATCAACCCCAGATTAAGATGTAGGGGTCTGGAAAAGCTTCATAGTGTTCTTCCTAAATGCTTTATAAATAGGAAGTATCACTTTTTTTGGAGGAGAGAGACCTTTCATTTCCCTTTAGTCCTATTCTTCCTCTTCTTCCTGGGTAGACTCCTGAGAAGGGAGGTCAAGGGTGTACACCATGTGTTGCAGAAAAGTCAGCATGGAGGAAGTATCCTCCTGATCTGTTGGGGATGCACCAAAATTGGGGTCAGGGGACACATCAGGCTATGGGACATTGTCATAAAACAATCCACAGGCTGCGCTCACAGGAATCAGTGGGTGCAGGAAAAAAGGAGATACAACGAAAAAATAAATATCCAGTACCCCAGACTCAGCCACAAAATTCAGTGAAGGTATTTTTATTAGTAGAAATTGAAAGTTACTTACAGTGGTAAGCCTATTTGAAGAAGGGGAGTTAGTGCCCCAAATCTTTGAGGCTGGATGTGAGTGGAGATGGAAAATTTATTTCACATATGTGTTTTATCTTATATGCTTACCACTGTAAGTAACTTTCAATTTGTAATAATAAAAATACCTTCACTGAATTTTGTGGCTGAGTCTGGAGTGCTGGATATTTATTTTTTCATTATATCTGGGACGTTGTCCTCTGATATATCATCTGGAGCATCATAAACATCCTCATCATCGTTCCCCACATATGCCCTATCCTTCCCCTCTCTAACAAATAGGCGATTCTCCCACTGTGCTAAATTCACCTCCAAGCACTGGTTTGGTGACCTCCCTTTCTACCTCACCTGCTCCTTTATAACACCCCCACCCTCCATGCCCTTAGATCGATCAATTCCCGTGCCCTGGTTGTCCCCCACAGATCCACCCAAATCACCAATCCGGTTACTCTTACCGCCTCCCAAAAATTTGGAACTCCCTCCCACCTCAAATCTGGCACTCATCCTCCACCTACTCCATCAGCTCTGCCCTCAATAATAACCTTGCACATAACTGCTCTTGCCATGTCCCTCCCTAAATCCCTCCTCTAAGCCCTGGACACACCCTACCTCTCTACTCTCACCTTCACATACCACCCCAAGGGACTTGTATCTCTGATCTACTCCCTTCCCCCACCGCCCTAAAGGGGTCTCTCTGTGACACTGAATTATCCCCTTCTCTCTGGTCCCACCAGTACCCTTGCAGGGTTCATCGCAACCTAAGGGGGTCTCCAGGGACACAACTCTTCCCCCTCCCCCACCTCACCCCTCCCTCCTCTTTCCCCCTTTTCTTTCACGTAAACGCTTGTTTACTTATTAACCCACCACTTATTATTGTCCACTCTTTCTACATGTTATGCACAACACTGTTGTAACACTGTTAGTAACACCTACCTTACAACTGTATTCTAATGCTGACTTGTAACTTGAATGTTTAACGTCTCATTCTATTGTACCCCTTCCCCCCCAGGTCATACCGGGAGATGAGTGACTTGATGCTCAGTGTGCCTTCCTGGTGAAACATTTCAATAAATAAATAAAACATAGGCTCCTGCATCAGAAGGAGCTGCAGATGGGGTCTGCCTCGGGAAGGCAGAGCTGGAGAAAAAGGACACCATGCCCTGTAAGATCTGAAAACATGCCAGGCTTTAGCCATATCTTTCTCAGATGGTAACTCCTTTTGTAACTCTAGTAGATTACCACCCTGGGTTCTCTATGTTTAGATTGTTCTTTACGTTTTGTACCCACTGCTATCTCACCTTCAGCAGAGCTGGCAGGGGCAGTGGCATGCTTTTCTTTATAAGGCTTCTTTGCAGTCACCTCATCAGTGACTTGGTCAGGCTTTCTTTTTGAACCAGGAAGCTCATCAGCACCTTTAGAATTTTTAGGTTTAGAAGGAACTTCATCAGCCCTTTTAGAAGCCTTAGGTTAAGCAGGCACTTCATCTGCACCTGAATTTATATTTTTCCCTTTCGAAGGCACTTCATTGCCACCTTTGGTAGGCTTAGATTTAGAAGATGCCTCATCAGCACCTTGATTAGAATTTTTATTCTTTGAAGGCCCCTCATCGGTAGCCTCAAGTCTTTGTTTGGGGACAGAGGAAGACCCTTCTTCAGGCATAATTCTAAGCCTTCTTGCTCTATTTCTAAAGGTCTTTGAACAAACTTCAAAGCAAAGTGAACAACAGTGGTCTGGACCTAAACACCTTAAACACATGTCATGGGTATCAGCATTAGCAACTATTCTGTGGCACTTTAGACAATTTTTAAAACCTGTGGGTCTAGTCCTCTTTTTAGGGATTTTTGACATGCCAAAATTCAGAAAACCTAGAAAATAAAGTCTCAATAGGGTTCTGTTAAGAAAAATAGTCTGTTCCCTTGTGGTAAAGAACCGCGACTTACTGAGGTAAAAACTAGGTAAATAAAAAGAAAAACACTGGTTCCTGCTTAAAAAGGGAACCATGATAAAAATAAGGAAAGGAACCATTGAATAAAGTAAATGTGGTTACTCTTTTAGTCAGAAAATAAAAGGAACCGACGGGAAGCCACTGAAAAATGCGGTTCCTGGGAACCAAGGGGAACCACTAAAATAAAAGAAAAACTACTCAGCACACTATAAAATGTAAATTAACCAAAATTTATAGCTACCAAGAAGTATAAAACTTTTTTCTTGGCCAAGTGAGAGAGCACCCCAGAAGCAGTGTTGCTCAGTCAGGCGGAAAAAAAATTCTGGTACCTTCTACACAGTCTCTGCTCAGCACAGCCACAATCTTCCTTTGATTGGCTGATTCATAAATTCATTACCATAATCTCCACCTCTGGGGCAGTACTACCTGGTCAGCTGACTGATAATGTTACTGATGCTAAAGGACTCCTGGGGTGAGAAGTAGAGACGTCCTGGACTCCCTACAGGGGACATTCCTCAGGCAGCTAGTCATTGAACCTACTCGGGGTGGGGCAATACTGGACCTGGTGCTTACTAACAGGGATAGTGTTACAGACATCAGGGTGAGAAGTCATCTGGAGACCAGTGTTCATCACACAGTGTGGTTTAGTATAAGAACAGTGGATTCCAGCCAAACAAGGGTGAGGGTCCCGGATTTCAGAAGGGCTGACTTTACAAAGATGGGGGAATACCTCCGAAAGAACATGGTGGGTGAAGACATCCTGAGTGGAGTAGCAGGCAAATGGGCCAGATTAAAAGAGGGTATAGTAAAGGCAACAAACCTGTAGGTTAAGCAAGTAAGCAAAACCAGAAGGAAGAGGAGACCATTATGGTTCTCGAGGGAGGTGGCAGAAAAGGTAAAGGCAAAAAGAATGGCATTCAGGAGGTATACGGAGATCCAGAGAGAGGAAGATAGGAAAGCATATCTGGGGAAATGAAGGGAGGCCGGCAAAGCAGTAAGGAGCACATAGGTGCAAACTGAGGAATGAATACCCATGCAGTATCAAAAGGGGACAAGATATCTTTCAGGTATGTTGGAAAAGGAAGACAAAGGGAGGAGGAACTGTACAGCACAGGACCATGAAAACACAAACATATTCAACAAATACTTCTGCTCAGAGTTCATAGTAGAAGGGGAAGGGGAGGGACCACAAATAGGCACCAAGAGCTTTGAGGGGAGGGAAGTGGACACCAGTCTCTTTTTTGAAGAGAGGGCCAGGAAAGCAGTCATTAATATAAAGGTGGACAAAGCCATGGGGCCACATGGGGTGCATCCAAGAGTGCTTGAAGGAATTCAGAGAGGTGTTGGCTGCACCCCTTGCCAACTTGTTTAGCAGTTCATTGGAGATCAGCATGGTTCTGGAGGACTGGAGAACAGCGGACGTAGTCCCACTCCACAAAAGTGGTAGCTAGGAGGAAGTGGGCAATTATAGGCCTGTCAGCCTGACTTCAGTGGTAGGGAAATTAATGGAAACACTATTAAAAGATAGGATTGTGGTATACCTGGAATTCAGTGGACTACAGGACCTGAGGCATCATGGTTTTACAGAGGGACGGTCATGCCAGACAAATCTAATAGATTTTTTTGACCGTGTAACAAAGGTGTTGGATCAGGGAGGGGTGGTGGACATGGTTTACCTAGACTCCAACAAGGCATTCAACACCATTCCACATAGAAGACTGGTAAACAAGTTGGGTAGCATGGGGGGTGGGCCATAAGGTGGTGACCTGGATTAAAAACTGGTTAGGGGATTGGAGACAGAGGGTAGCGGTAAAATGGAGTTCACTCCAAGGAGGGAAGAGTGATCAGTGGAGTACCTCAGGGGCCACTACTGGGGCCAGTCCTCTTTAATGTCTTCATTAGCAACATAGCAGAGGAACTGGAAGGAAAGGTCTGCCTCTTTGCAGATGACACCAAGATCTGCAACAGAGTGGACACTCTGGGGGTGTGTGCAAAGGATGGTAAGAGATTTAAAATGGCTGCAGGAGTGGTCAAAGGTTTGGCAGCTAAGGTTTAGTGCAAAAAGGTGCAAAATAATGCACTTGAGTCACAGAAACCTGGAGATGGAATACAAAATGGGGCAAGAGATACTTGCACTGACCAAGCAGAAAAGGGACCTGGGGGTGATCATATCAGATAACCTGAAGGTAGCCAGACAATGTGACAAAGTGATCAGGAGAGCTAGTGGGATGCTGGGGTGTATAGGTAGGGCTATCACAAGCTGGAAGAGGGATGTGGTGTTGCCCCATATTGGTCATTAGTAAGACCCCACCTGGAGTACTGTGTCCAGTTTTGCAGACCACATCTCAGGAAAGACGTAGAGTAGAGGCAATCCAGAGGAGGGCTACCAAGATGGTACAGGGTCTGCACCAAAAGGCCTACACAGAGAGGCTAATGGAACTCAATATGTATGCCCTGGAGGAAAGGAGTGAGAGGGGGAAATATGACTCAGACCTTTAAATACATCATGGGGTGAATAAGGTAAAAGTGGGAGGTATTTTTCAAAGGAAAGGGTGCTCTAGAACAAGGAGTCATGATATGAAGCAGGAGGGGGTTAAGTTCAGGAGAGATGTGAGGAAATACTTCTTCACAGAAAGGGTGGTGGCTACCTAGAATAGTCTTCCAGTGAAGGTAGTGGGGGCAAAAACATTGGTGGGATTCAAAGAAGCCTGGGATAGGCACAAAGGAAACCTAAGGGAAAGGAAGAAGGTGAAAGAGACAGTGCTGTAGATCAAGGAGGTTCTACTGTGAAAGCAATCACAATGTAAATGGGCAGACTGGATGGGCCAGGCGGACTTTATCTGCCATCACAGAAACATAGAAATAGAGAATTTGATGGCAGATAAGGACCGCTAGGCCCACCTAGTCTGCCCATTTCCTTAGCTAATGGATAAACTGCAGATTCTAGTTAACCAACAGCCTACTTCCTCCTACCCCCCACTATAATTGCCTTATGTCTGGTCCATGTATTCTTGAACTCTCCCACTGTTTTTGACTCCATGACCTCCTCAGGAAAGCTGTTCCATGCATTCACAACCCTCTCCGTGAAAAAATACGTCTTCAAATTACCTCTGAGTCGTTCCCCCTCTGTCTTCAAATTGTGCCCCCTCATTCTTGCACATCTCTTTTTCTGAAAGATGCTTCTCTCTTGGACTTTGTTGATTCCCTTGAGGTACTTGAAAGTTTCTATCAAGTCCACCCCCCCCCTTTCCTCGAGGGTATACATATTAAGCTCCTTTAGTCTCTCTTCATATGTCTTCCGGTGCAGACCCTGCACCATTTTGATTTCCGTCCTCTGGACAGCTTCCACCCTGTCTATGTGCTTGCGGAGATGGGTCTCCAGAACTGCACGCAGTACTCCAGATGGGGTCTCACCAACTGTCTGCATAGAGGGATAACAACTTCCTGTTATCTACTGGTGATGCCTCTCCCTATGCATCCGAGTATCCCCCCACTCCTCCTTACTGCCTTCTCACATTGCTTGCCCACCTTTAGGTCATCTGATACAACTACCCCCAGGTTCCTTTCCATTTTTGTTGTTGTCAGTATCTCACCCCCCACTGTGTGCTCTTCCCCTGCGTTTTTGTTTCCCAGGTGCATTACTTTGCACTTCTTTGCACTGAATCTAAGCTGCCATACACTTGACCATTCCTCCAACCTTGCCAAGTCCCTTCTCGTCCTTTCCACCCCACCTTGTGTATCAACCCTGTTGCAGATCTTTGTGTATTCTGCAAAGAGACATACTTTTCGTTCCAGTCCCTCCGCAATGTCACTTATAAAGACATTAAAAAGGACCGGACCCAGTACTGAACCCTGCGGTACCCCACTAGTAACCCCCTTTTCTTCACTGTGGACTCCATTTACTATTACCCTCTGCATCCTGTTGTCCAGCCAATCTTTTACCCAGGCTATCACCCTGGCACCCACTCCCAGGCTGGCTACTTTGTTTATTAATCTTTTGTGCGGGACTGTGTCAGATGCCTTGCTAAAGTCTAGGTAGGCCATGTCCACAGCTCCTCCTTGGTCTACTACTTTGGTCACCAAGTCAAAGAAATTGATTAGATTCATCTGACATGACCTTCCTGCTGTGAATCCATGCTGCCTTGGATCCTGTGCCCCACTGGCCTCTAGGCACTCAACAATTCTTTCCTTCAGAAGTGATTCCATCATTTTTCCTACCGCTGAGGTCAAACTGACAGGTCTGTAGTTTCTTGCCTCTGTCTTGCTCCCACTTTTGTGAAAGTGAATCACATCTGCCCTATTCCAGTCCTCAGGTACCACACCATCCTCCTATGATTTGTTAAAAAGTGTAGTCAATGGTGTTACTAGTTCTCCCCTTAATTCTTTTAGAATTCTGGGGTGAATCCCATCAAGCCCGATTGCTTTGTCGACCTTCAGTTTTAGGAGTTCTTTCAGAACCCTTTCTTCTGTGAAAGGACTGATATGACCCCCCTATTCAGAGCGCTTCTATTGACTGGACTAGGTACCTCCTCCTCCTCCTCCTCTTCCTTTGTGAATACTGAGCAGAAGTATTCGTTCAGTATCCCTGCTTTTTCACTGTCCCTCTTTGCCCACCGACCTGCCTCTTTATTCAGCCTCAGTATCCCTCCCTTTATCTTTCTTCGTTCCCTAATGTACCTATAAAAGGTTTTATCCCTCTTCTTAACTGAGTTGGCTATCTTTTCCTTGGTTTGAGCCTTTGCTATTCTAACTGCCTTCCCCGCTTCCTTCTGCTTTAATTGGTACAGTTCTCTGTTCTGCTTCTTCTGTGTTTCCTTATACTTCCTGAATGCAATCTTTTTCTCCCTAACCTTCCCTGCCACATCTTTTGAGAACCATAGTGTTTTTTTCTTTCGTTTTGATTTGTTTATTTGCTTCACACAAAGGCTTGTTGCCTCTGTGATGGCAGTTTTAATGTTTCCCCATTGTTGCTCCACCCCTCCTCCTTGCCTGTTTGCTAGTGCTTTTCTGAGGCGCTCTCCCATTTTGACAAAATCAGCCCTCTTGAAGTCCAGTACCTTCACTTTTGTATGCCTTGACTCTACAGCTACGTTTATCGTGAACCACGGTTTGGTGGTCATGTGTTTCCAGATGGCTACTCACTTCTAGATCTGAGATCCTCTCTCCATCCCCATTTGAGAGTACCAGGTCTAAGATTGCTCCCTCCTGAGTGGGTTCCAACACTAGCTGTCTGAGGCATGCCCCCTGTAGGGCAACGAGAATGGCCCTGCTTTTGAATGTGGCTGCAGCAAAGGTGCTCCAGTTAACATCTGGCATATTCAGGTCCCCCATCAGCAATATCTCCCCTTTCTCTGCCATCCTAAGGATACCTTCTATCATTTCCTTGTCCATTTCCTCCCCCTGAGATGGGGTCTGTATACAACCCCTGTGCAGATTGTGGTGCCATTTCCAGTCTCCAGGGTGACCCACAGAGCCTTCTCTCCTCCCTGTTTACCCTTTAGTTCCTTTGCTTTGATCCCTTCCCTTACATAGAGAGCTATTCCTCCTCCTCCTCTTCTACCCTTCCTGTCCCTCCTGTAGATTGTGTACCCTGGTATGTTAACATCCCAGTCATGGTTCTCTGTGTACCGTGTTTCTGTGACTGCCACAATGTCCAGGCATCCCTCTTCCATCAAGGCCACCAGTTCAGGGAGCTTGTTACCTAGACTACGGGCATTGGTACTCATTACCCTCCATTTTTTGATGGCCTTACCCCTTTTTGCCCCATCTCTGTCCTTACTGCCTTTGTCTTTTTCTCCATTTACCCCTGCCCTTCTTCCTAGCGACCTCTCTATCTTGGTGTTTACCCCACTAACTACCCTGATTTTTTGGGGGAGGATAGGATTTCCCTTCTCTGTTTCAGTGCCTCCCCCCTTGGCTAGTTTAAATGCTTGCCAATGAAGCATTTAAACCTATCACCTAGGATCCTGGTTCCTCTCCTGGACAGATGCAGACCATCGCACCAGTATAGGCCTGCATCCCTCCAGATGGAACCCTAGTCCCCAGTGAAGTCAAAACCTTGAGCTCTGCACCAGTTTTTCAACCACTGATTGAATCCCATGGTGCAGAGCACCCTAGCCTCAGCCATACCATAGACAGGCAGCATCTCCAAGAAGGTTATCATGCATCCTACTTGTCGAAGAACCCTCCCCAACTCCACAAACTCCTCCTGCACTGCTCTGATCCCTTTCCCAGCCAGGTCATTTGTCCCTAGGTGGACAATGACATCCAGCTCCCTCCCTTGTGCGGCTGCTCCCATGATCCTGAGGATTCACTTCCTGTCCCTCCAAGCCATGGTGCCAGGCAGGCACCTTACCTCCCTCTCCCCTCCCTCCCCCAGTTCTACCCTCCTAACAATGGAGTCCTCCAACAGGAGTTCTTTCCTTCCCCTGTGGGATCCCATGCCACCCTCCTGTGGGTCTCCTTTGTGGACATTCCCAGCATCCTCATTGGTCCCCACTGCAGGTGCCTCCATAGAGGAACCACACTCTGCCAGAACGGCATATGAATTTTGGAGAGGTACAACTGGAGGGATGCACCTCTGTTCCACCACCCTCACCCTCCCTAAGCCTACTGTGGTCCAACCGCTACTCTTTCTTGGCAACCTCTGAGGCAGCAGCAGTGGCCCTGGTGGTCCCTGGGTGGGAAAGGAGGTCCCCCGAATCCTGGTCAACTCAGCCTGGCGATGAGCAACCTCCTCCCTCACCCCAGAGAGGTACCTGCAGATGGGACAACACCGCATCCTCCAGAACATCTCCCGGAAGACTGCTGCTCTACAGCCACTGCACTGCACCACTCCCATCATGTCTTATTTGTGGCCCCTTAACTGTTGTTTTGTATACTTAGTCTTTTCTCTCTCTATTTTATTTTATATATATATATATATATATATATATATTTTGTTTTTCTTCCATACTTTCCTACTGCCTCCGTGCCCTTAAAGCTCCTGCTGTTCCTGTTCAGGGACAGGAAGTTCCTGTATTCCTCAGTAATCTCCTTCTTACTTGCTCAGAGTCAGACCTCCAGCAGCTAGGGGGGGATGGAGAGCTACTCTTGCCCTTCTAGGATGGTGAGTCTTTTGTGCCTCTGTGATCACTCACTTCCTGCTCCCAAACAGGAAGTTCCTGTTGTCAGTCAAATCCTATGCCTTTAAAACTAGGACTGGCTGGGGGGTGGAGGGAGGGATGAGAGGGCAATATAGTCGCAGTAAAGTTCTAACAGCACCTCCTTCCTCTTGGTGTTCTCTGCCACAAGCTATCTAGGTCAGTTTTTAAATGCAAACACTTGGCTTCTTCTCTCTAAGCCACTCCCACTAATTGACAGTTTTTCACCTAACTGCACAGATAACAATTCCTTCACCTAACTCAGACAAACACACTCTTTTTCTGTTTGTTTTTTGTTTTTACCCTAAATTGAAGTTCTCAGTAGTAGAGTTCTAGTTCTTTAGTCAAGTAGAGTAGCAAAGTTCTAACACCAGCTTCTATCAGTTTCTATGTTTCCATTTACATCAAGCGAGTGTCGGGATCTAGACCTAATGTATTTGGGAACAGGGGTTGGGGGGATTGATTTTCCTGATGCAAAATGTAATACAGCTGTCACTGAATGAGACAGGTAGGACCCCAGCTGCTACAATGCAGTGGGGCTGAGAAGACAGAATCCAGTCTGACAAGGTATGATTGGTAAGAGTGTGGATTACGTCTGGTTGACTCAGACATTAGCTGATGTAAATTTAGGGACTCAGTCTTTTGGATAGTACCTCTAGATGCAGGTGATAGCCAGTTTACATTAAAGTCACTAAGGAGAATGAGTTTACCAAAGGAAGAGAGTGAGGTTATGTTGGACAGAGACTCACTGAGAGAAATGGGTGTGATCTTATGGGAGGTGTAATGGACCCCAATAAAAATAGGAAGAGATGAAGGGAATGTAACCTTAATGAGTAGTAACTCATAGGAGATGAAAGCAGCTTCCATGAACTCCAGAGAGCAGAAGAGGCTCTGCCGAATGTACATAGCCACTCCACTACCATGTTTAACCCTGTCCTGCCTGTGCAGGTGAAAACCAGGGAGGGACAGACTAGAGTCAGGAACCCTTGAGGAGAGACAGGACTCTGAGATACAGAGGATATCTGATGATTGTTGTAGTATCCAAACAGAAAGGAAATCCAATTAAGGGAGAAGGCTTCTTGCATTAAGATGAAAAATGCGAAGATCTTCTGAAGGGGCAGGGGAAGGAGTGGAGGAGGTACCAGAGGTGTGCATGGTAATGGCCAGCAAAGTACAGACAGCAAAACAGAGACTGGTTGATGCAGTACTCCTTAAAAGTAGTGACACAGGAGCCAGATTGGTGAGCTAAGTTACAACAAAACTATGGGATAGTAATGCAGAAGTGGAAACTTTACTAGATATGATGCTTACATTGAACACCTGAGTAGGGTGCCACCAGGAAACACACAATTAAATTAACCCTAGTGGGAGTAAACCTGGAACTGGTTCATCCACAGGAATGAGCTTACAGAACTCTGAGATAATGTCGAGATGGATGCCTGGAACAGTCTTCCAGCAGAGGTGGTGTAGGGACAAAAACAGTGGTGGAGTTCAAGAATGCATGGGATAGGCATTAGGGAATCTTAGTGGTAAGGAAGGGGGAGAGAAAGAGCTGAGGGTTGAGGTGCCGGATGCCATACTTCTCACCACACTGGCGATCTGGGCTTGGGAGTGAGCTCAAGTTACCCGGGATCGGCAGGGGAGGAGAGGACAGAGCATCTGGAGGACTGCTCTCCTCTCCTGGGGAGGGTGGGCTGTAGATCCCCTGGCATCAGTGACTCACAGCGGAGGCTGGGGGTGGTACAGCCGGGGGACACATCAGTAAGGGGTGTGGGTGACAGCAGACATCCACAGGAAGGATGCGGGAGTGTGCCCGCCTTGCACTGGATGTCATTACATGTCCACACCCCTGGGGATCATGTTCACGGAAAAAGTACAAAGGAAAAACCTTGGTGCCTGGGAGGATGACCATGAGTCATGGCAGCCCCAAATCCACCGCCAGATCCCACCAACCAGGTCCCCTCTATCCTCCAGCCTCACTCCACCTGCATATTGGATTACAAGAAGCTCCAAAAGGTAGGTGATTGGTGGTTCTGCCTCAAGGGGATAATGAAATGTCAAACAGGGCAGGAGTGCAGGTCGGAGTTCTGGAGAGGGGACATTGATCTGGGGGGTTTTAGGTGGTGGGACAAGCTGCCAGTGGCTTTGTCTGAGGGAGGTCCCAGGGGCTAGTGACCAGAGGAAAGAAGACTGGAAAAAAAAGTAGGGTCTGCCGTGACACTGTAGGTAGGGAAAAATGTGCAGACTGGGTGGACCAAACTGTCCTTATCTGCCATCAGATTGCAGGTTTCTGTGTTTCTATAAAGACATGGGGGAATTTTTAAAGCCTATTTCTGGATGCAGTTTTCTATTGTTCAACTTGGGACATAAATCCTCAGTACCCCCATGTCCAGTTATCAAAGCCAGGACATAGCAAAGTCCAATTTTCAAAGCTCTGAGTTAGCTATGTTCTGTTTGCAAAGTTCAAATATAAATGTGCCTGGACACAGTTTTCAGACCGAGTGTGACCTGGTCTACCATTTATATTTTACTATATGTCTTTGCGGACATATGGACTATTGTTTCCAATCCCGTTCCCTTTTGCTCCTTTAGCCAGGTTGATAGAGAACACCTGATACATGAAATTAAAGGTACCAGAGACTTACAGTAAGTAGTACAGTGGGAGAAAATTTAAATTGTGCTTACATTATTGAAGTGCCACAGTGTGCAAAGCAGAGAGAGATGCACCCTACCCTTACCCAATATCTCACATCACCATCTCGATGCATTTTCAGGGGCCCCACCTACTAGACAATAGTGCTGTCATATAACAGTCCTCCTCCCAGACAGCAGGGGGCAAGGTTAATACTAGCCATGCCCTTAATAGGGATTTGGTGCCTCTGCATCATCCTCTGTGGGACAGAGGGAGTGGGAGGAGCACCGAGTTATAAAATGGGCCCCGTGGTCCAATTAAGCAGGCTGTTTGGGAGTTTCTGGTGGGAAGCAAGCTGGAGAACGGTTAGTCAGCCAAGATGCAGTAGAGAGGCAGTCACACCCAAGAGTTCTCACTGGTAGTTGCTCTCAGATGTAGTCTACGGTGCTGCACCAAAGTCTACACTTACCAGGCTTAACCCACTTTTTCATTCCTTCTGCTGCTTTGTCCTTAGTGCTCCATCTCTCACACATCACTGCTCTCTCTGTGCTAATCTCTTTCTCCCCTCCCTTGAGAACAGAGTCTCTCATAATGTTTCTCCTTCCTGGCCAAATACTGGATTACCATTGTTTCTGCTTATCTCTTCTCCTCTTTTAACCCTGACACAACATATTAAACTCCCTCCGATCATCCGCTGCTCATTACTTTCATATCCCACAGAAAATCTGTCTGCTTTCTCTATCTGCCTTCCAACACTGTGCAACAGCCTCCCTCTCCTCATCCATCTTTCTTCCTCCCCCGACTCTCTCAAACCACTTTTGCTGGCACACTTCTTAAAAGCATGCACCTACACTAGCCTTCTACCTCTTTTCTCTAAATATAGCAGCCTATATCCTATCCACCAGACTATTTCACCATTTTGCTCTTATTCAATTGTATAACTTGAAACTCAGTGCACTCTGCAATTTGAATTTTGCACCACCATAAATATTTAAAAATCGTTTGCCATATATTAGTGGCAAGCTCCTCTACTTCTCATCCTTGCTACCACGAAAACCAATGTACTTTGTTTACCTTTTACATTAAACTACAAACTCACATGTACCCCATAATGAAAAGCATTATGGGATGTATATGCAAACCATCATGAACATGTAGGTTGGTTCTGCTTTAATCCTTTCACACAGTCTGCAAAGGCTGAGAACAGAATGCACAATCATGTGTTTCATCCTACGCAGGATTCATCAATGTGCCTCATCCCAATCTTATCCCAGGCAAAAAATGATCCAGCCCTTTTGTGGTCTTATGAGTATGCATCATGGTGGGCCCAAAATAAGAAAGCAAGCTAGAAAGACTGAGAACCCCAACACAAAAGCACTGATGCAAGTGTTACCCAAAAAGAACATTAGCAACAAAGCCAGATTTCAAAGAACTAAAAAAAAAAATACATACCCCCATCATGTGATGTATATGCAAATCAGCATGAAAATTTAGGCTGATCCTGCTTTACTTTTTACATTTTTTCCCTTTCTCTAGAATTTATTAGTTGTACATTGCTTTTACTGTTTATGTGCATTCAGTAATTGTTTCACTCCCTGCTGTATCACCTCCCCCAGGTCACACCTGGAGATAAGCTCTGGCTCAGTGCGCCAATACCGGTCACCAAATTTGTAATTAAAAATACAGCAAATAATATGGCATCATCCACCCTACCTAGCACTCCCATCAGAGAGTACTCTGCAGCCTGTTCAGGACCCATAGTGTCTCCAGTGATTGCCGAATGACTCCCTTGGTGAGAAGAACCAGAGCTATAAGAGTACATCAGAATTACCCAAAGCAGCTTGTCATACCTACCTGTGGAATTCCCTGTAGATGCCATCTTCCTTCTTTGTGGTCATGACTCTGGGGTCACTCCTGTGAAGGTCGCTCGGACATGTGTAAGTTAAATAGCAGACAGCTAGAACTGATTCCCCTGTAGCAGAGCCCACCCCTCACCTGTTCAGAATGCCTTTCTTTCTTTTGACCTCCATTAATGCAAATTACCATACAAAAGGTTTGAAAATCAGGCTGTTTTTGCAGCAAATTAAAAGCATTAATAGCACTCTCTTCTGGAAATTTTTGCAGCAAATTGAGAGCAAATAATAGACATCTTTCCCCTAACTGTAGCTTGAGCCACAATTTGCTGGGTATAGTTTCTCTACCTACTCTGCTGTAAATAAAAACAGGTCTAAAAACTGAGTTACACAACAGCCCTGCACAAGTAATTCTGACTATTATCTGGCACTGCCCAAAATATATTTTTTTATATAATATTTCTTACTTTACTAAACAAAAAAAAAAAAGTATGTGTGTGCTGCCTAAGCACTGAGGTGCACAACAGGACTGTTGTCTAACAGAACTACAGAAATCACTCTGACTCTTTTGCATACAACTTCTATTTGAAAGAAAAATTAGCTCACTTCCAAAATCACAGATATTGTACCACTGGCCAGTGGCCACTCAAAATAGCTGGTCAGCACAGACCATTAAAGTAAAAAGGATGCACTAGTAAAGTAAAAACATTTAAAATTTCTAATAAAACAACACTGAAACTGGGAGCCCCCCTCAACAGATTTAGTTCAGATTCACTGTCAGAATCACTCTCAAAATAAGCCCAATATCTCACATCTCAGAATAAGCCCAACATCAAAAGGGCATCAAGGATGGTAAAAATGACTTGTTCAGGTACATAAGGGAGAGAAGAGGCTGCAAGGACCAGATAGTGAGGATTAGGAAGGACGGGGGGTGGGTGGAGAAAGGGGTAGAGCAGGTAGGAGCACTAAATGAGTACTTCTGTTCTGTATTCAAGAAAGAGAAGGGCAGGCAGCTACCGCAGGGGATGGGGAAGGTGGGCAGTGGTGGGAAGGGGGTGACAGATAAGGTAATTACAAAGAGCAGGGTGCTGGAGGGTTTGAAGGCTCTGAGGGTGGATAAGGCACCAGAACTGGATGGCATTCACCCTAGGGTGCTGAAAGAACTGGGGGAGGTCCTGGCCGGGCCACTGACAGACTGGTTCAACACCTCCCTGGACACAGGATGCATACCACAGGACTGGAGGATGGCTCACGTGGTGCTCCTCCACAAAAGTGGCCCAAAGGATGAACCAGGCAATTATAGACCAGTAAGCCTCACATCCATTGTAGGAAAACTAATGGAGACAATCCTGAAACAGAGGCTAGTGATCTTTTTGGAAGACAATGGACTCCAAGACAGTCACCAACATGGGTTCATCTCAGGGAGATCCTGCCAGACCAACCTAATTGAGTATTACGACTGGATGATGAGGGAACTGGACAAGGGCCTTGTAGTGGATGTCCTATATTTGGACTTCAGCAAGGCCTTTGATTCAGTGCCTCATGGGCAGTTGGGGGGAAAGTTGGAGTATATGGGGGTGGGCACAAAGATGGTGAACTGGATTGTGAACTGGCTGAAGGGCAGGCAGCAGAGGGTGGTGGTGGGGGGACTCGCATCCTGAAGAGCTGTGACAAGCAGGGTTCCACAGAGCTTGTAACTGGGCCCGGTGCTGTTTGGGATTTTCATATCGGATATCTCACATGGCATCAGGAGTAAGATCAGTTTGTTCGCTGATGATACCAAGATGGAGGCGGTGGTGGACAACATAGTAGGGTGGCAAGGGCTAAAAGATGACCTAACTAAACTGGAAAAGTGGTCGGAAATGTGGCAGTTGAGGTTCAATGCTAATAAGTGCAAGGTACTGCACTTCGGAGCAATGAACCCTGGGAGGCTACCAGTTGGGAGGGGTTCAGTTAGGTACCACCAAGGAAGAAAAGGATATACTGTAGGAGTGGTTATTAAGGGGAATATGAACAACTCAACTCAGTGCAGGAAGGCGGCAGCTAAAGTCAACAGGTTGCTGGGGTGAATTGCGAGAGGAATCTCCTCCAGAAGGAGGGAGGTGATCCTGCCTCTGTACAGGTCACTGGTCAGACCACATCTGGAGTACTGCGTGCAGTTCTGGCATCCATTTCTAAAGAAGGATGTCAGATTACTGGAGGGGTACAGTGCAGGGCAACAAAGATGATCCAAGGTTTAGAGGACAGACCCTATGAGGACAGGCTGAGGGAGTTGAATATGTACCCACTGGAGGACAGAAGGGATCAGGGGGATATGATTGAGACCTTTAAATACATGACAGGGATAAATAACAGAAGGGGTATTTAAGTTGAGGAGGGGAGGGACACAAGAGCATGGTCTCAGATTGGAGGAAGATATAGGAGAGAGAGATGAGGAGACATTTTTTCACAGAGAGGGTGGTGGCTAAGTGGAACGCTCTGCCTGAGGAGGTGGTATCCTGTAGGGCGGTGGGCAGTTTTAAAAGAGGATGGGACAGGATGAGGTGCGTAAATGTGAGGGGGGCCAGCTGCTATGTAGGGGGCTAGCTGCACATTACAGCAGACTTGATAGACCATGAGGCCTGTTTCTGCTGGCAGATTCATACGTTCATATCTTCATATCTCTTAAAATATCTGCTAAAACTTTTTTCTCTACATGAAAGCTTTCCAAATCTCTTCAACAAAGTTTTATGGAGCATGTGTACACTTTTAATAAATAGACAATGTGCTATTTTATTTATTGTGTTTCGAAGTGTTATCAATTACTTTCTACTTTTACCATAAACTATTTGTATTGTGAAGCAAGTGGGCTTTCACATTTACTTTTTATGTTTGCTTGCACGGATGTGCAAGAAACATAGTGCCATCATCCGAGTTTTCGGAGATGTGGCAGCCCTCTTCCAATTCAGTCAGTGTGTTTGCAGGCGCGGCCGCAGTTCTCCAATGCCTGCTGGAGCTGTCTATGACAGCAGTCCAAAATGCAGTGGAGTACAGTTGAAAGGAGCTACGCCTGAGTGAGCAGTGATAAGATATCGCCCGCTCATGCGCCGCCCCCACACACACACACACACACGCATACCGCATGCTTGCCCCCCACGCACACACTGTGTAGCGATGGGGTTCCCAATCCCCATCAGCTGTGCTGCGCTCCCCAAAACAGAGTTCCATATGCCATGCTGGGTGCCCACCCAGCGTGGCTACACATCCTATGGCCAACAGAGGTGCCCCATCCCCGTCGGCTCCACTGGTTCCCCAGGTACAGGGTGCCACGCTGGGAGCCCACTGAGTGTGGCAACAGATGCTATCGCCGACGAGGGTGCCAATCCCCATCGGCTCCACCCCCACCAGCCGTCCTTGTGCCACGCTGGGGCCCCCCAACAAACGTCCTGCGTCATCATTTAAAAAAAAAAAACACCCTGAAAATTAAAACAGTCCCGCTCTCTGCCCCACCTGCGCCAATCCACTCGCACCTGCCTCCCCACACCCCCCTCACCCCATACTTACCTCCGGTAGCGGCCGATCTTCGGTGGACGGGAACTGCGTCTACACTTTCAAAGCCGACCACGAACTGAGGAAATGCGGTAAGCTGTACAATGTAATAAATAGGGTTTTTCAACTGCATATCTCAGGCATTTTTGGAATTTCTGCACCAAATTTTTCAACATGGGGTTTTGGGACCCTTCTCATGAATGCTCTCACTGTCATAGTGTCGGGCCCCGACGGTGATTTGCATGATCACTGCACGAAATCACCTTTCAGGACTGAGTAACGAAATGACACTGCCACTATTCATAAGGTGGGCTCTCAAAAAGCCTATGTTGAAAATTTGGTGGAAAATTCCTAAAAGCCATTTGCATTTTCTGGTCGTTGTGATTCCTCGCCGCTTTCGTAAGTTAAATAATTTTCAATATTTTCCTCCAGATTTTCAACATTGCCATTTTACCACACCTCCTTATTAGCAGTATAGCTGTCATTTTCACATCTTGCCCAAAATGTGCTTCCGCCCATGTAGCGCACAATGGCGCCAGCTGGTTGTCGAAATCAATCTATCAGGACAAATTAAGAAAATCACAGTGACACTATTCATGAGCAGAGGTCTTAAAATGGCTATGTTGAAAATTTGGTGAAAACATTCCTAAAAGTGACCCAAATGCACACCCCAATGCCTGTCACTCTCTGCAGGGTAGTGGTGGGGTTGGCTTCAGTTCATTACTTCACTGCCATTCCTATTACGCAGCTCTGTAACTTCTACACTACCACTGCCAATGCCAGCAAGCAAACATTCGGCATTGACAAATGCTTGTTTTAATATACCTAGAACATGATCAAAATCTGGGGATTTCACGATGACAGCTGCTGTTCCATTAGCTTGGGAGGTAATTAAGAAAACATTTAAGTACTTTCCTTACTTACTCTTATCTTAAGGCATCCATTGCAAGACTAGCTTTTAGTTATTGTGACTGTTTTGGATAAGTGACTTATTTACTGTACTGCATAATCTGCATAATCTGATTCTGAAATGTTTTTGTAACTCTGTGTAATTTTATGCAACTTCACGTTGTTTGTATTGTAATTCTGTCTTGCTTGTTTAACTGGATGCAACTGTAAAGGAGAGCTTGCTCTCAATTTGCCATCCAATAAACAATGATGATGAAGAAGAAGTAGCAGTAGCTGTCGGGCCTGGGAAGCACCCGGGGGCAGGTCACTGGATGCGGAACTCAAGTTTGGAGTTTTAACTGATGTGGCCCAAGTATACGTGGGTGATCATCAGTTCCTGGGCACCCATTATGGCATTCTACATGATGCATTTCAGCAAGACCCAAATGTAAATTTTACTATCCTGTTTTGGTGCACCTTGTTGGCGTGCACTGCGGTACTCAAATAGGGTGGTACAAAAAGTATAGAAAAAGTGGAAGCAGGGTAATGAAAGTACCTGAGTTTTGCAACTAACATGTGGCCAGCCAGTGTTGGGTAAGTGACTTTTTCTATTACTTTCTATTACTTTTGGAAACTTGTTCTAGGAAGCTCTGTGCAGTCACTAGCAAGGATGGAGAAGTACTAGAAAAAGTAATACACCTTACAGTTACTTATTTCTTTTTGTACAAAAACAATACAAAAGTAATAAGTAATATAACAGATTACATTTATTTGAGAGTAATAGGTTAGGTACTAGTTACTGTCAAATAAATGTAATCAGTTACAGTTATGTATTACTTTTGTATAAAAGGAAGTAAGGAACTGTAACTATAAGGTGTATTACTTTTTCTAGTACTTCTCCGCCCTTGCTAGTGACTGCACAGAGCTCAAAGTTTCAAAAATAAGTAATAGAAAAGTACTCATCCAACACTGTGGCAACACAGAATGAGGGGAGTGAGGGTGAGAAATAAGAGTTGATCCTAGCTGCAGTGATGGCCCTAGGCCTTCACCTCCAAAAGGGACAGGAAACTATTGTATGTTCTGGCATAGAAGGTGAATTACTAGCAGTCCCTGGTCCTACTTCATGAATTTATATGTACTGTATGTATTTTGATTCATCCTGCTGAGAGATTTATGTATCTGGACCCCATAGCCTGAGTTGTTGTCCATCATTGTGAGGTGTCTGTCCCTGTACCCCTATAAAAAGAGAGAAGGCCACCTGGATTGTGGTGGCTATGCAAGGACAGCCCAGTGACAAAAATGCCAACATATACCTCTAGGCACAGATGTACCCTTGGCCATGCCCACCCCATTAAAAGGCACTTTGCAGGTATGGTTCAGTAGTATTGAGAGGTGAAATGGGGGAGGGGGGTTGCGCATAGTGCCCTATGTTTATAAACACAATGGAATGTTGCAAGCCACAAGGCAATTCTTAGGCATAGCCAGGGAGGCAGTTTGGCCTGTCCTTTTGTGCACAGAATGGTGAACCTGAAGATCCAGGTTTAGATCCAACATCCACCCTTTTCTCACTGTGTGACCCTGAGCAAGTCACATGACCCCTCTGTGCTTAACCGCTCTGTAATCTCTCTCGCTCTTTCCCATCTATCTCAGCACAGTTGCTTTAATCTCCCTCTGCACCTAATAATGGCAACAACACTCTGTCTCCTTTCTCTATTGCATAGTGCAGCACTTTAAAATGTAATATACATATGAAAGGTGCGATACAGTACATGTCCAGAGCTGTTAAACAATCGCCCATTTGTTGAACTTATCTGATTCCCTAAATTCCCTGAAATGAAGGTACATGCACACTTGTTAGAACAAGTAAATTATACAATTCTTTCATAACTTTGTAATAATTGGCATTCCTGCATTTTCCTATGTGTTCTTTACTTTTCAAATGTTGCACTTGGGCGTGGCTGAACATGGGCTTGTCTCAGTTCACATCCATGATAAAGTAAATCAGTATAATACAAAACCAAATTCCATTATGAGCCAAGTGCCCTAACAACACCCCCATGAGGTGTGTATACTGTATAGCATATTGTATACATTAATCAATATTGTCATCACACTTGTAACATGGTTTGTGCTGAGACAAAAAGAAAATATACAAAAAAAATTGAAAGGATCTCTAAACCAAGGAATAAACTGTCATTTTAATGTAACCCCCCATAAATGGGGGTTCCCAAAAGTCTTCCTTGGGTGTGCTTAAATGCCCACTGCCAGGCAGGTGTTCTGTGTCTTTACAGGTGTAAAAGTACTTGCATGCGAGTGCCCTGTTAGCCTCCGTGCCTGTCCCTTTATGAGACATTATTTTTGTAGTGTATAATTAATCTGGGTAGGGACTGAGTGTTTCCAGGCTTGAGTCCCACCCATGCTACAATATTATTGCTCCGTTCTGCCATCGCTAATGGTGCAGAGGGAGCTCTGTTAGAATTGGCAATTGTTTGCTGATTAGCTGCTCTAATAATAATGGTATTATAGTTTGTCTAACCTGCCTATCTTTGCAGCATGGACATTTCTGTATTGCACCAATCAGTACCTTTTGGGGACAATAAAATGGAGTCTGTCCCCAGGGGTCTTGTCGGAGTGAATTTCTGTAGGAATTATAGTTTTTTCATTTTAGCGCTTAAATGGACCTGGAGGGGGAGCTCTTGCTTTGACAGACAGATGAATCAACCAACCAAACCCTTTTTGGATCAGAAGGAAGTCCCGGTGCTGCCTGCAGCAGAGAGTCAGTCTGAGTTTGGAGTTGAGAGCGACAACTGCTCAAGACATTCGAGCAGCCGCTCCTGCGTGGTAGTGCAGGGAACTGGTGGGAAGGCTGTGTCTGGCCTGCCTGCTTCATCTTCCCTTCTGAGGGATCTGCTAGTGAAATTAATTGGACTGAATCCGAACCGGCTTGTGACCAGAAATACCAAATTGTGACTGCCCTGTTACCTGGAGAAGACTGAAGATTTGCTGTAAGCGATCGGCCCATCAGGAAGTCTGAATCACCACAGAGATCACAGTTTTGCTCAGGAAAACTGAAATTGTAACTAGACTGTCATCCGACCTGTGGTATTGTGTTTTACTTTACTATAAATGTGCTGTAAGCTGTCAGTGGGTCGTGATTTGGTTCCCCACTGCTTAAGTGTGTCACGCTTGCTGAAAGCTGTCTCCAGCACCTATCGAACTGAATCCGAACTGTTTACCCAGCCTAGACCCTGCCACCTTGGACCAGTCAGCTACTCCAGATGCAGAGATCACCACTGATGAGAGATTCGCCCGGGGATCAGTCCCCTGCTCAACGTCTCAAACAGGAACGACACCTCGGTAAATCGTGTAGGCCCTGCTTCTCCTGGCATACCAGCTTGTCGACCTGCAGTCTCCATTTTGTCCCTCCTGTTTTTTGTATTAGGTAGCATGAGTAAACACCAGGGTAGCTCCCTGCAACATCAGCTAAATCAAAAGTGTTGTCATTGGATTCAATTGTTGTTTTCTTGTCACAAACTGAGCCTCCAGGCTCCAGATTACAAATTGTGTGTGGTTGTGCATGCTCCTTCTTTCCATCACAGGGCCCTGACCAGCTGCAACGCTGGCCTACCCCGGGCAACATGTCAGGCTAGCCCACCTTTTTTCCAGCTGGGTACCCAGAGTGTGTGACTGTGATGGGACTCTAAAGTGCATGCATGACTGCCTGATTGAATCATTTACAGAACTAATCAGCCAAATTACGCCCCTCCCTTGTTCATTCCCCCTGAATAAATCAGATCTAATTCTTTTTGCATTTAACTTGACTGTGGTTCCATTTTGTACAAGAAGCACTGAACTGTTGTTACCTGCTGTGTCTAACCTTATTTTGCAGAGGTTCTCCAGGGTCGAACTGGTGGAATCAGCACTGGTGGTAAGTGCAAACAGAGTGGGGATTTGTATGTTGATTAGGGGTTATTGTAACTGTGTCTGTTGTTCATTGCTTAGGCCGCTAGAGGGGAAAGAGGGGAGTTACAGTGTCTCGGAGGGCTGTACCCAGGTCAGTTATGTTACCAATAACCCTGTCCTCCAGGTGGAGGCACCCATTTTTAGTACCCAGGCCCCTTAACCTGCACCTAGTCAAGCAGGCAGGGGGAGTAGCCCTTGGGATAGCACCACCTAGGGGTTACATGAACACATTCTTCAAATCACAGTACAGAATTTTCCCAATCCATTTTCTAAATATACCTATATCTGTATAGTGATTAGAGATCATATTCATGGTAAAAAAAAATCATCTTACTGTTCATAATAGCAAGAATAATTTCTATGTTGTTCTTCTAGTAGGTCAATAAAACATTGCCTTGACCTAGCCCCAGGACCTGAGTGAAACCAGTCATCATTAACTGCCAATTAAAGGCCAGACCAGATGTCGGAATTGCTCAATTATATCATGCGAAACAAAAAGGATAAACAGCCTCTTTTAGATAACAGCAGGAGGTGTGCTGCCAGTGCTGTCAATCAAACTGCGTCCTAATTTATCTATGTTTGGCACTTGTAAAACTGCAAGTAGGGTATGAGTGACAGGAAAGCAAGGATTAAATCTGAGCTGGGAATTATCTGTAACAAAAACTTATTAGCAACATGAGAGATCATGAAGTAATAAACTGCAGGGATGGGCTACAATACACCTTTATCAACAGCTTTGTTCCGTGATTCATGCAGTCTCTAACATTTATTTGTTCATCGGGAAACAAGATTATGATTGAACCTCTCCCAGTCAGTTTTTGTTATAAAGTAGGCTTATTGCTCCCCCTAGTGTGCAATCACAATGCAGCAGGCATCTGCTCTTCAGAAATACTGTATAGTTGGAAGAATATAACGTGTAGTGTTTTTTGAATACTGTCACCTTTGAGGGGACATTAGCGACAACTGTTCTACTTGGCTAATTTTATACTGGGGTTATGATTTATTTCTGAACTGATTTTGAAAGAAAAGTACTGATGTAGGCTACCCTGAAGGACTAATAGTTAAGGCACTTGTCTTTCGCTGGGGGGCTGCAGGTTCAGTTTTGAATCTTCAGTCTCAATCTGGAGTGGCAAGGCTTAGAGAAGAAGTTTGGGAGATGCCCTCTTTTCTCTAGGGAGAGATTCCTATACTCTTTGGAGAACCGCTGTCTCCTGGTGACCCCGGGGGGTGGGAAACATTTTTGCGCAGAAACTCAGGTTACTCACTTGCAACAGAAGTTCTAGGAGTGGTATATGTTGTTCATCCACAATATCTGGCATTATTCTTTCCCCTTTAAATTTTGCCGGAAAGTCTTCAAGCTGGCTCCTCCCACCCACCCGGGTGGTATAACCCTTGGCTGTGCCCCATGATGCCAGATCTTTGCCCGCTGGAAGCAGTGTTGTGTGCCTGAGCCAGCAGAGGTCAGGTGGGTCCATATGGATGAACAATATATACCAGCCCTAGAACTACTGTTACAGGTGAGTAACCTGTGTTTCTAGGGACATGGATATGTTGTTCTATCCACACTATCTAGTAGACTCTTAGCAGTTCTCTGGGAGGAGGGAAGCAAGGCACACACCCCCTACTTGGGAAGTAAGGACTGGAGAACTGAGGCCCCAAAACCAGCATCCCAGCATGACTCAAGGTCAATGTGGTAAAGGGAAATGAAGGTGTGTCCAAGGAGGCACTTGCCTAATGGAAAGTGGAGAGGCTGAAATATTTCACGCTTCATCCCAATACCAGGCAATACAGGAGGTTTTTGGTGGGAAAACCCACCAGGCCCCCCAGACCAGGTATTGCTTTGCAATGCCAGGTTGGTGGTCAATAAGACTGCCGTCATTTGTGATATGGTCTCAAATTCACAGGCCAACCCACTATGTATCATGGAGAGTTGGCTGGACAATTCTGCTGGGCCTTTCCTGCAGGAGTTAGTCCCTCCGGGTTTCTCCATAGTACATCATTCAGGGCAAGAGAAGACGGTTGGTAGTATGGCCATCTATATTAGAGATGGCTTCAACTATTTGGTGTCTCCCATTGAGAGCATGGGGTCAACCAAGTGTGTGGCTGTCTGGTCTGAAATCTAGAGTAATCCTTGTGTACTGCCCACTTGGCAGGGGTGGGGATTTCAGTTAGCTGAGGGGTTATCGGGCTGCATCTTGGAATCAATTAGGACTCTTGTTCTTGGGGATTTCAATGCTAGGATTGATGACCCCTTAGATGTATTTGCAAATAAACTCCTCCAGCTCAAAGGGGAGTTGAGTTTTAGATAGGAAATTACCACAACCATGCACTCTGTGGGCACACACTCAACTTAATTTTCTCAGCAGGGTTGTAGATAGATAACATCTCAGCGGAAACTGTTGTTTGATCGAACCACTGCACCATATAGTTCAATGCTTGGGCCATTAAGAAGCCATCTTTGACTGCAAATGTGATACAATACCATTCATAACAACATCTGGATCCATTCAAGTTTCTAAATGTTTTGGACACATGGACTTGTTTGAGATCTCGACCAGGGGATGTGGTGCCTATAACAGGGTTCTTTCCACAGCACTGGCTGCCCTGGTACCAGTCCATTCTCACCTGCAGACTTCTCGATTATGCAGTTCTTGGTTTACATCTGTGCTTCGGAAGATGAAGGTTGCAGGTCAAAGTTAGAGTGCAACTAAAGGAAATTGCAGCTGAATGCAAATAGACTTGTCCTGGAGGAGCACATAAAGCTGTAACAGTAGGTGGTCATGGTGGTACAGAAGAATTTCTCTTCTGCTGTGATTGCAGATGAGAAGAGCTGTCTGGTTGCACTTTTCCATGCTGTAAACAGCTTATTACATCCTGACTGTTGACAACACAAGGAACGTTTTCCATGGAGAAGTGCAAGCGGTTAATCGAGTCTTTCAAAGCTAAAGTTGTGGGCATCTGGGACCACATTTCCACCACTACCCAGATAATGGTCAAAAGGGATAGAGAGAGAAGTGCGAGTGGACTGGTGAATGCTTGGGAGGAGTTTCAACTATTGGATGAGGAGGTGAAAGTCCTCAAATCAGCCAGGGGTTTGTGGTGCTCCACATGTGTGCTGGACCCTGCCACCACCTAGCTGCTCAAGGCTGGGTGGTGGCAACTGGTTCCAGTATTGACCGGTATAGTCAATACTTCTTTGCAGGATGGGCTCTTACCCTCATCCCTAAGAGGCCCCTCCTAAAGAAGGTGTCATTAGACCCTGACATACCTGTCTCCAACCTTCCCTTTTTGGCTAAGGTTGTTGAGAAGCTGGTTGCAGCCCAGTTCATGAGTTATCTTGAGAAGCAAGCACAGCACGGTGGCAGCCATGATCCGGGTATGCAATGATCTTTTTTCTGATGAGGGATCAAGGGGGATCTCTATCGTGATCCTGTTAGATCTTTCTTCAGCATTTGATACTGTACATCATGCAGGTTCATCAGCCAGACTTGGGTAGCTCGGAGGGTTGTCTGGGACTGTGTTTAAGTGATTCCAGTCCTTCCTTTGCAAAAAAGAGCAGTGGGTAGTGTTCAGCTCTTGCCAATCATGGCCGGTGGTTCTGGACTGCAGATTTCCCAGGGTTCTGTGATCTTGCCTGTTTTATTCGCAGTGTATATGCTGGTAGTTGGGAGAGATAATTAGGTACTACAGCATGGAGTTTCACTGCAGTGCAAATGACACCCAGTTTTATATGTCCTTTGCTCCTAACAGGACATCTTCGGCATTGACATTTTTTATTTATTTTATTTAGTTTTTGATGACCGGGTAGGTGCACTAGCCATAGCAATAACTATTTTCAGGCACGACCCCGGAAGGGTACAAAACATGAACATTTACAATAATAGGTTACAAAATATAGGATCACACTAGTCAAAGTAGGAAAACTACAGAGCAGGCTGGTGAAATTACATTACAGACAACAGTGGAAATAAAATTACAAGAGACTAACAAAACTGAGGTAAAGAGAGTTAACGTTTAACATTATACAATTAGACAATATTGGTTTGGTCATAAGTGCTAAGATTATAATGGATAACTAGGCAAGGTTATGCCTAGGAGCCAGAAACATTTTAGAAGTAAGATATAGGATGATGTAGAGGGGTAAAGTAAAAGAGGGAGGTGAGGATTTGAGAGATGGAGGTAGGATAGGATAGTAAAGATAGGGACATATGGAGAGGTTTAGATCCCAAGGTAGTGAGAAGGTAATAAAACAGGAGGTTGGGAGAAGAAAAACTAAGCATTTAAGCAATGCTTGGAGGAAATCAGGGTTTGGATAGCCTCCAACTGATTGCCTCTACATCCCACCAAGAATCAGTTGCTAGTTGTGGGTTCTGAGAAACAGGGATTAGCCATTTGCTGTGGTCTGAATCTCCTCTCCCTTGGGGGTGCGACGTCAGGTGGCACAGGAAGTTCACAGCCTGGGAGTAGTTCTTGATGGACAGTTGACATTTGTCTCTTAGGTGGCTTTTGCAGTCAGGGAAAACAAGTTACTCACCTGTAACTGTAGTTCTAGAAGTGATATATGGTGTATGTCCACACTTCTGGCAGAATTCCTTTCCCCTTTAAATCAGGCCGAAAGGTGTTCAAGCTGGCTCCTCCCACCCACCCAGGTGGTATCCTCCTCTGCAATGCCCTGTGACATCAGATCTTTTTTATTTATTTATTTTTTTATTTAGTTGTTTAACCAGGAGTAGCACACTAAGCTGAAAGCTTTTTCACAGGTGCGACCTGGGAGCACAGGGAAGTTAAGTGACTTGCTCAGGGTCACACAGTACACAAGTGGAAGCTGTAGGATTCAAACCCAGGTCTGGTCTGTTGGATGTCACCAGATTTGCAGCTCAGAGCCTTAAATCACTGTGCTATACTGCTTCCCTGATCTGACCCACTGGAAGCAGTCAGGTGGATTGTGTGGATGTACACCATATACCACTCCTAGAACTACAGTTACAGGTGAGTAACTTGTTTTTCTAGGGGCGTGAATATGGTGTACTATCCACACTTCTAGCGAACTCTAGCAGTTCTCCAAAAGGAGGGGGCAAGGTGCACACACCCTATTTCGGGAACAGAGATTGGAGAACCAAGGACCCAAAACTAGCATCCTGGCATGACTCAAGGTCACTGCAATAGTGGGAAATGAAGGTGTGTGCTGACTTCCAGGTAACAGCCCTGCAGATTTCCTGGATAGGGACATTCCTGGAAGTAACCACCAAGGTAGTGGTATGTCTGTTGGAATGAGCCCTAAGCCCTACGGGAGGCTACCTACCAGTCAACCCATAGCAGAGGTCAATGCAGGAAACAATCCTGCCAATTTTCTACTTAGCTGCCAGTCTGCCTGGTGCAGCATCAGCATAGTTGACAAACAGTTGGTGAACCTCTTCGCGAACGCCAGCCATGCGCTCCTTATAGTAGGCAAGCACTTGCCTCAGATCCAGAATATGCAGCCTGTGCTCAGCCTCTGAGGTGTGGTTGGTGAAGTACACTGAGAGAGTAATCACCTGGTTAAGGTGAAACTCCAAGACAACCTCCAGAAGGAACTTCGGGTTGGGGTGAAGGACAATTTTGCCCCTGTGGAAGACAAGATACACCGATAGTGCCTGGAGCACACTGATCCTTCTGGCGGATGTAATCACCACCAAAAAGGTGGTCTTCCATGACAGGTGTGACATCTCAGACCTGTGCATCAGTTCAAATGGCTTGCCCATGAGCACTGCCAACACCAGCAACAAGTCCCAAGGTTGTGGAGGTTCATGCACTGGAGAGGAAATGTGGTCAAGGCCCTTAAAGAAGCACTCAGCCACCTTCTCATGCACCACCATCAACATATCAGCCCATACCCAGTATACAGAGATGGCTGCCAGGTGAACCTTGAGGGTTGTCGACTGAAGGCCCAACTGAGAGAGGGACCACAGGTAGTCAAGGATGCTAGCCACGGGACAGGATGGGGGTCCAGTTCCTTGCCCTGGCACCAAATGAAGAACCTCTTCCATTTGAAGGCATAGCATCAATAAGCCGACTCCTTCCGAGAGGTCTCCACTACATCGGAGGCCTGCTGATGAGGCTGAACAGATCAGGGTACCAGAACAGGCACAGCCAGTCCAGAGCCACCAGGATCATCCATGCCTTGTCCCTCTGAGCTTTGGTCAGGACCTTGTGGATCAGAGGAAAGGGACAGAAGGTATAAAAGAGGTCCGGGACTAGGGCCTCACGAAGGCACCCCCCTGCAGAGGTCATCACTGAAGGAGGGCGGGCACAAAACAGCTTCAGTTTGATGTTCTCCTGAGAGGCAAACAGGTCCACCTGAGGGGTACCGCACTGGGAGAACAGACTGTCCACTACCGACTAATGAAGGGACCACTCATGAGATGCCTCACCCACAAGGCTGAGTGAGTCCACTAGCCAACTGGACACTCTGGCTACATGAATGGCCCGCAGGTTGGCCTTGAGGCTGAGCACAAGGGTCCAGATGTGGAGATCTTCCCTGCATAAAGGTAGGGAGTGTGTCACGCCCTGCTTGTTGAGGTAGTACATGGTCGACATGTTGTTCGTCTAGACCTGATGATCTGATGAGGAGCAAAGTCTGTCAGGACCAGGTGAACAGCTCAAAGTTCCAGCAGTTTGATGTGACATTAGGACTCTTCGGGGGACCAGAGGCCATGGACCCTGTGCTACCCCAGGTGGACACCCCAGTCCATCAGGGAGGCATCGGTCATGAGAGTGACCACTGGCTCCAGGTGGACAAATGGGACTCCTTCCTATAGATGTTCTGGGACCAACCACCACTGGATGGTATCCCACATCTGCTGCATCACCGTGACCAGCTGTTTGAGGTGGCCCTGATGCTGAGACCACTGATGGCCTAGCCCCCACTGCAGGGAGCGCATTCACCAGCAGGCCCAATGGACCACGCTGGTGCAGGTTGCCATGAAGCCCAGAAGTCACAGGAAGTCCCTGGCAGGGTCCAGCTGCCCAACCTGAAAATATTTATTTATTTATTTAAGAGTTTAACCAGGAGGGCATGCTGAGCAGAGTACTGCTCGATTCCAGGTGCATCCTGGGGGGCAGGGGAGAGGAGAGTACAATACAATACAATACACTACACTAAAATACAATGCAATAGAACAGTGATAGTTAACAGCAATAATAAACAGCAAGTACAGCATGTACAGATTTAGGTGCAGTACATGCAACAAGGAGCATAAGATCAGTGCAAGTATACAGTGCAATACAAAAGCATAAAACAGTACTGAGCCATAACTACAGTAAGATGAGGAGGAACTGGAGCACCTTTTAGTTAGTTGCATGTGCAGGTGGAGGGGAAATGATCACAAAGGCGAGCATAGAGATACTGGGTGGAAGGGGCGTGTCGAACATCCTCCGGGAGGGAGTTCCACAGCTTAAGCATGCGATAATTGAAGGCTGACTGGCCTGCGGCAGTGGACATGTACGGGATAGATAAGAGTCTAGTATCATTGTGCCTGAGTGAGTAAGCTGGCAGAGGAGAGGTGGAAAGTGCAGAGGAGAGGTAGGGGGGCAGGGACTGTGAGCAGAACATGACTGTGAAACGAATGCAGTGTGTAATGCAGTGGCTCTGCAGTGAGGGGAAGCCCAGTGACTGATAGAGGACACGATGATGGGCGGAGTAGGAACAGTCGCAAGCAAAATGACAGAAAGCGTAGAACAGTGAGTCCAGTCTGGCCAGAGTGGACTTGGGGGTGGCACTGTAGATTACATCCCCGTAGTCTATGACATGCAGAATCATTTTCTGTACCATAGCATGGCAGGCCAGCAGTGGGATGCATCCATGATAATGGTAGAGGGCACCCAGTCTGGGGTGCAGTGTTTTGTGGATGGCATCAATGTGCACAGAAAAGTCTAGGTGCTGGTCGAGCCAGACTCCAAGATACCTAAAGGAGAAGCTGACCTCCAGAGCAGCCCTATCGTGGGTGTGGAAGGTAGGGGTGGAGGGGAGCTGTAAAAGTCTCTGCCTTGTGCCGAAGATCATGGAAATGGTTTTCTTGGCACTGAGGTAGAGCTGATTTGAGTGAAACCAGAGCTGGACATTGTTGAAGTCCTGTTGGAGTCTGGTCACCACATCAGTGATCGAAGGCCCAAATGTATACAGTATCGTGTCGTCTGCATACATGTGAATGGATGTATGTGGACAGGCAGACTGCAGGTCATTAAGGGAGACAGAGAACAGGAGCAGCCCCAGTACCAAACCCTGCGGCACACCTGATGTGATGGGGAGGGGGGCAGAGGTTGAGCTACCAATTCTGACTGACTGATAGGAATGGAACCATTCTATAGCTGGGTCAGAGAGCCCTGCATAGGAGAGCTTGGTCAGAAGGAGAGTGTGGGAGACAGCGACAAACTCCTTTGCCAGGTCCACAAAGATAGCTGAGGTGATGTGCCCATTGTCCATGACGGAGAGTATGGAGTCAGTGAGCCTCAGCAAGCAGGTGGTGGTGGAGTGGGACATTCTGAAGCCAGACTGATGAGGTGTGAAGAAGGATGAGGAGTTATGGAAGGAGGCTCGTTGGGAGAGGACAAGGTGTTCCCGGAGCTTAGCCAGTATGGGGAGGTGGGAGATGGGGCGGAAGTTGCCGGGGGCCGAGGTATCGCCGCCTTTAGAGAGTGGGATGACTGTAGCATGCTTCCACTCAGATGGGATGGAAGCTAGGGAGAAAGATAAATTGAAGAGAGCAGCCAGTGGGGTGGTGATGGCCGGGGCTGATAGGTACAGCATTTTGGCATCTAGAGGCCAGAGGGGCATTTGCCCTTGGATGGATTTAGAGGGAGCAGGGCGTGTTGGACCTCAAGTGGGGTGACAGAGCGAAAGAAGGAGGTGGGTGGAGGGGCTTGAGTAGGGGTGGATGATCAGGCAAAGGAGGAGAGATCCTCCACCCTGTCTGCCAGGAGCTGGGCTCAGGCTCTGCAAGAGTTGAGCTCTGCCCCAGTGAATTGAAGCACCTGTGAGGGGATGAGTTTTGACTTGGCCTTGTTGACCAGGAGGCCAAGGCAAAAGCAGGTCTGGAGGGTCAGGTCTCTGGACCACTCCACCTCCATCCTGGAGGGTCCTGCAATCAGCCAGTTGTCCAGGTACAGGTACATCCTGACTCCTCGGCACCTCAGGAAGGCTGTCACCACTGTTATGCATTAGGTGAAGACCCTGGGAGCTAAGGAAAGGTCAAAGGGCATGGCCTGGAACTCATAGATGGTCCCCTCCGTGCAGAACCGAAGGAACTGTCAGCAGAATGAATGGATGGGGATGTGGAAGAAGGCATCCCACAGGTCCAGGGAGTAGAACCACATGTTCTGTTCCAGGGACAGAATGATCTGGTTCAGAGTGACCACTCAGAAGGTGCGCAACCACAGGAAGTTGTTCACATTGTGCAGATTCAAGATTGGGTGCCAGCCCCCCATCCGTTTTGGAACCAGAAAGTATCTGAAGACAGACCCTGGAGCAGCTAGTTGGTGTGGGATGGAAACCACCACCTCCTTCAGGAGGAGCTGGGTGATGTCTTCCTGAAGGGCAGACAACATGTCTACAGACACCATATCATCCTGAGGGCACGGGCACAGCTGACCGGGAGAGCCTCACACTCCAGAGGCAAACCCTGACCAATCACCTCCAGCACCCACCTGTCTGTGGTTACACTAGACCAAGTGGAAAGCAAGTGGCGGAGCCTGCCCCCCATGGGAGGATCCAGGGAGACAGGATGGGCAGGAAGGGGACATCCCCCGACCCATGATTGGGCAGGCTTGGAGGCAGAGGCAAAGCCAGCCGAGGATACTGCTGGACCTTGACTACCTGGCCTCCAGACCATGGAAATTATCGATTTAGGCCTGGGACGCCAGGACTGCTGGTGCCCAGTGAGGGTCTGGGGAGGCTTGGCTACAGGGGCTGGGACCGAAAGGACTTTTTCTGGGGTTTGGAACCCTTGTCCTTTTGGGACGAAATGAAAGAGTCCAAGGTGGCACTGGATGTCTCAGTCCTAGTGAGATGACCATCCACCCCTGGCCCGAATAGTTGTTGCCCAGGAAGGGGACATCCTCCAACTTCTGCTGGGTATCCACCATGAAGGTTAAGATTCACAGCCAAGCCCAGTGGCGCATAGCTACAGCTGCAGCCACAGACCTGGCTCAGGAATGGCCGATGTCCATGGCCGTCTGGAGCTGCTGTTTGGCCGCAGCACAGCCCTGGTCCCGGAGTTGATTGACTGTCTATTGAAGGTCATCCAGGAATTGAGTGAGCACCTCATCCAGGGTGTCCAACAAGGCATGAGTGAAGTGGGCCATCATTAAGGCTGAACTAGCCTGCCTGAGACGGAGAGATGAGGCTGCATACACTTTCTTGGCCACATGATCCAATTTTTTGGATTCCTTGTTCAGGGTGTTTGTCAACATCCCTGACATTGCCTGTCTAGTGGAACACTGAGTCAGCAACTAAGCCCTTGGCCAAGGGATGCTCAGTGAAATTGGAGAGGGAACCCATACGGACCACATATTTGTGGGCCATACAGACCAACAGAGTAGGGCAGGAGGCTAGATGCTGCCAGAGCTCCAACATAGACCCAAGAATGGCCTTGGCCACTGGGAAGGCGACCCCCCAGGGAGTAATCCCACTTGAGAAGCTCAGTGACGGGATACTTAGCCATTTCTGGACGGGCTCCAAATGGATCCCAGTAACCTCCGAAATGAGGTGGCGCATGGCCCCTAAATGAAGTGGGACCATGGTCCATAGACAAATCATCTCCTTATTCCAGGTCAACCAGCCTGGAATGCATGGAGGAATCCTCAGATTCTGAGGATTCATTGAAGACCAGTCAACCCCCCCCCCCCAAGTCCCTGATAACCTTGTGGGGCTCATTAGCCTGAGTGACCGTGACCAACAGCCACCGAGGAAACATGGGGGTAGTACAGGTGTCCTTGGATGGAGGACCATCCTTCAGCTGAATCAGCAGGGCTTCCACCGAATGGGCGGCGAGGCCAGAATCAGCCAAGCCAGAACTGGTTTGGGCCAAGGCAGTGGCAACCAAGGGAGTGCCGGGGAGGAAGCCCAAAAGAAGCTGCTGCCACATATGCTCCTCGTAGCGCAATTGCAACTTACAGCGGAGCCGGTCCTCCCCTGAAGAGGAGGAAGAGGAGGAATAGCAGCAACGCTGCTTGCCTGAATGCTGAGAGTGTGAACGCTGACTACGACAAAGGCTACTTGACCTTGAGCTATGGGTCCGAGACCTCGACTTCGAACACTGGTGGACCAGATGGCAGGGACAGGTAGGAACCTGCAAGGGATACTTGGGGCCCCCCGCAAGCTCAATGTCCCGAGGGTTGAGGACTGGATCAGAGGGCTAATCCACCCCGCCCTGGGACTGCAGTCAGGACCAGAGTCCTGGAGAGGGAAATACCCCCCCCTCGTCCTGTGACAACAGGACAATCAGGTCGAGAAAAATCATAACCAGCTGGTTGGCCCACATCTCGGCTGACAGACCTGACAGGGACACTGCGGGGCTAGCAGCCTGGACAGAAACATCAGCCAAAGCTGATTCATTGAAGAACGTAGTCTTGGAGTCCTTCTCAGATTTTAACCCATGGGAAGGGCCCTCCCTGATGGTGGGAAGGGGCTGGCATACATCCTGGGACACCCCAGTAAAAGAGACGCCAAAGCCCAGCAGGACCAGCACGGACACCATGGAAGAGCCCATGGCCACCTGGGTGGCAGCTTCCTCAAAAGCCGCCATTTGTTCAGCGGACCCCACAATCATGTAGATTGCCCTACGTGTGTCCTTGGATCAAATGGGAGGATCCCGCTCGTCCAGATGACCAAGTAAAAGTTGAGCGTACCGGTCCTCCAGAGTGGAGGGATGCAGAGTACAGCACAGGCCACAAGTCTGGGAGTTGTGTTCCTGGCCCAGGCAGTTCATACACATGGTATGAGGGTCCATGCACAACATTTTATGTCCCCACAGACAAAGCTTAAAACCAAACACCAACTTTGGAGCAGATGAGTCCATGGTGCGAACATGGTAAACCATGAAGCAGCCTGAAGACCAAAGGAGTTTGTAATATTTCAAAATGAAGATAGGGCCTACACAAATGCAGAGCACTATGAAGGAAACCTGTTTCTTCTAGTGGAAAGGAAGATCTGACATCACAGGGCATTGCAGAGGAGGACACCACCTGGGTGGGTGGGATGAGCCAGCTTGAAGACTTATTGACCTGATTTAAAGGGGAAAGGAATTCTGTCAGAAGTGTGGATAGTACACCATGTCCACGCCCCTAGAACTGATTTTACCATGTTAAAGATGTTGCCATACTGCAGCCGCTGCTTGATTCTGCTGATCTAGCCACAGTTGTCAATGCCCTAATTTTCTCCCATTTCAACTATTGTGCACTTCATAATGGTTTACTTGGGGGTCAACTGTGTCACCTGCCGCTAGTTCAGAATCCGGCAGTGAGATTACTGACTTCCACTTAGAGGTCAGATCATGTTACTCCCTCGCAGGTTCTGGGCTGGCTGCCTGTTAGGTGGCACATTGATGTCTGGGTATTGTTAGTGACATTTAAAACCTTCAATAAAGTAACACAAAATGGGCAGCTCTCCCCAGTTGGAATAAGGAGCTAAATATGTCCAGGCTTACAAAAGTTTTAGGCCTGTTCAGTAACTGTGTTTACTTGTAGCATTCAAAAGACAGCTTATTCTCATACTGTTTAGACTTTACTTGTCTCCACTCACTGAGACAGTAATAGCAACAGCTGCAGTTCTCAGTGCATCCATATGAAAGAGCCACAATCCAAAACAGTTTGCAGTTTCAAAGCTAGGACATCATAAAAAGTGCAAAATACATGCTCAAGGCCTCTCACCAGTTTGTGCTTTGATTCATGCAAATCTTTATCAGGGAACCCCTACACTTTGTGCTTCTTGTATCAAATAGGGTTAGTTGCCATACAGTGTGAGTTCTCTGACTTCCAGCACCGAGTGCATTCTGCAATGTGAGTGGTACAGTAAAGTCTTGAATGGGCAGGGCCCCTAATACCTTAGTGAGCTCCTGACTCCCCATGTTCCAGCTAGGGACTTGAGGTTCAGAGTACACGTTTTCATAGAATCATAGAAGCTTGATGGCAGAAAAGGACATTATGGCCCATTCAGTCTGTCCCACTTTTCCCCTTCATCACACACACCCTCCCCGCCTGCCACCACCCTCCCCACGTTACTCAGCCTCATATGCCTGTCCCATGCCCTCTTAAATTATTCCACCATTCGAGCTCCCACCACTCCATCTGGTAGTCTGTTCCAAGGCTCCACCACCTCTCTGTGAAGAAACACCCTCTCACATTGCCCCTGTATCTATTTCCTTGCAATCTGAAGCTGTGTCCTTTAGTTCTTGTTCCCTCCTTCCTCTTTGGAAACCCCCCCTCCTACTTTATTGAGCCCCCTTACATATTTAAAGGTTTCCATCATGTCTCCCCTCTCCCTCCTTGTTTCAGGCGTGTACAGATTTAGCTCTTTACACCTCTGCTCGTATGTCTTCCCCTGCATACCCTGCACCATCCTTGTTGCCCCTCTCTGAACCCTCTCCAATGCCTCTGGTTTGTTTCCCCTGAGTCTCAATTTGGCTGTCCGCTGGTGATCGGGCTTTTTTTTAACTCATCTTTATTCAACTGAAACATACTTACAAAACATACGGTCATAGCAAATTAGCAAACTAATAACTAGAGCATATTCTCCATCATATTTCATAAAGGAGGAATAAAACCAGAGTATTTTAACTAGAATTTCTGAGACATTACCTTGTGGCCCAAGAATATACCACTATGGGGCTAGGCCCAAGGGGAGGGTTTATACCTCATTACAGGTAGATCCAGTTCAGGAAGTTAAGAAGTCCAAGTTGCCCCTTGATTAACAAAGGAGACACTGTACCTTGAATAGTCTGTCTGGCCGCCATAATTACTAGTGATGCCGTCTCTGTGATATAAAACCAATTAGATAAGCTGATATAAGGTTCTCATGCTAAGGAAGAGGAGAGATAATATAGTACAGTTGAACACTCTGGTACAATTTAACAATTACTATCTGTAATTGCAGACATTGTGTAAAACATCTCTGAGAGTTAAGAACCTAGTCACTTTGCTCCAGTTTATAAGGAAAAAAACAAATAACAAGGTTAAACTACCATGTGATAAAAAGTCTAGCAATCAACAAATTGTAGTCTCATTGAATATATTATTTTAAGTGGAAAAAGAAAGGTAAAGCATTTTATTTGGAGTTGAGGTATGAACCAATAGGGGGATCGAGATGCAGGGTGGCACACCCTAGCTGCAAAGAGAAACCTGGTCTAAACAATCCCATTTTCCGATATGCTGGCTACCAGGTGGGGTCTCCCTATTGCAGGTGCCTGGAATCCCACTGCTGCTAGGTACTCCATCTACCTTGATGGTTTGATTCCCCCCCCCAGAGTCTCAGGTTGGCCATCATTTGTTCCAGACAATGAAGCTGGCATACCGTATTATGCCATTCAGTCACTAAAGGGGGTTCCTCCAGCAGCCAGTGTGCAGTGATACACTTTAAAGCTGCCACAATGAGAGTGAGAGCAACCAATCTAATGTCAGTTGAGAAGGAAACTATGGTGGGGAAACCCATTACCCATTCTATAAAAACATTTGTGATGTGTTGGCCAAGAATGGTACTAATGTTCCCTTGTATCCATCTAAAAGGGTCAGATCTTTGGGCATCCCCAAAATATATGCTGCTGAGATCTTATCCCTCCACCTTCTCTCAAGCAATCCACTGTACAAGTAAATTGTTTAGTAATGGTGGGAGTTCTGAAGTAGTGAACCATAATTTTCCCAAAAAATTCCCTCCAAGTGGGAGAAGAGGTAGTTTTCCAATCCTTGTGAATCCTAGTTCAGTCTGCTTCAGTTATGGTACAGGCCACATCAGCCTTCCACCCCACCCATATATGTGTAAGAGAATCCAAATTGCTAGCCAGCAACAATTTGCAAATTTGAGAGATATACCTCTGTGGTCCCTGCAAAGGCATTACCCAGAAAAGAAAATCCTCCCATAAGTTCATATAGGTAGTTAATAAAGTTTTGTTATCCCCTGAGTTAATAAAGTGTTGAACCTGCAAAAATGATGGAAGTTTGTGTGTGGTAAATTCTATTTACATTATAATGCTTGAAAGGACATGCAAGAGCCATTGTCCAGTACCCAGGAAAATCGAGTCAGTCCCCTCCTTTCCCAGGTGACGTACTCTTTGTCTGATCTAGGAGGAAGAAAATCAGGGTGATACTGAATAAAAAAGGTGGGGCCAAGCCTGTCAGTAATATGAAGTACTTTCCTTACTTTATGTAATGTTCTGAGGTTATATTTAACCCAGATATTTGGGATGTCCTGGACAACTGTGAAGTAAGTGGCATGAGTGGCATCAGGGACAAAGTAAAAAGCAGTTGACCCCCCACCGCCACCAACACCACCACTGTGTTCTCAATATCATACCACCAAAGATAGCCTCTGTTTCACCCAGGTACAGACAGCCACCATTTGACTTGTTAAATAATAATGTTTCAGGTCTGGCAAACCAAGACTACACTGGTCTTGGGGTAGCATCAGGGCCTGTTTATTAATATGAGCCAGACGGTCACCCCAAATAATTTAGGTATTCCTTTAAGTAAAGGTGTCCAATAAGCAAAAGGAATTGATAATGGATGTACACCAAACAGGAACAGAAACCTGGGAAAGACATTCATTTTAATAGTACCCACTCTGCCCACCACCGCCAAGTGAAGCAACGACCAGCTGGTCAAATCTTGTTCTATTTCCCTCCAGAGTTTATGTAAGTATTAAACCACGACAGACCATGGTTCTACTGTGGAATTAATCCATGGCTGGTTTGGCCTCGTGCCTCCAACCACCCAACCATGGATTCATTCCACAGTAGAATCATGGTCTGGAGTGGTTTAATGCTCTTGTAACATGGCAAGAGTATTAGTTATATTGTTAAATCCACACACTAATTCCACTGTACAAGCATAGAAACATAGAATTTGATGGCGGATAAGGATCACTTGGCCCATCTAGTCTGCCCATTTCCCTACCTAATGGATAAGCTGCAGATCCTAGTTAACCAGCAGCCTACTTCCGCCTACCCCCTCCCACTAGAATTGCCTTGTGTCTGTCCCATGCATTCTTGAATTCCTCCACTGTTTTTGACTCATGACCTCCTCAGAAAGACCATTCCATGCATACACAACCCTCTTCATGAAAAAATATTTCCTCACATTACCCCTGAGCCATGCCCCCCCCCCCATTTATCTTCAAATTGTGCCCCCTTGTTCTTGCACATCTCTTTTTCTGAAAGATGCTATCCTCTTGGACTTTGTTGATTCCCTTGAGGTACTTGAAAGTTTCTATCATGTCCCCCCTCTTCCTCTTTTCCTCGAGGGTATACATATTAAGCTCCTCTAGTCTCTCTTCGTGTGTCTTCTGGTGCAGACCCTGCACCATTTTAGTTGCCCTCCTCTGGATAGCCTCCAGCCTGTCTATGTCCCTGTGGAAATGGGGTCTCCAGAAGTGCATGCAGTACTCCAGATGGAGTCTCACCAACTGTCTGTACAGACAGTTGGTTAGAGTTGATGGAGTCTCACCAACTATCTGTACAGAGAGATAACAACATCCTGTTTTCTGCTAGTGATGCCTCCCCTATGCAACCCAGTACCCCCCAGCCCTCCTTACTGCTTTCTCACATTGCTTGCCCACCTTTAGGTCACCCAATATGACTACTCCCAGGTCCCTTTCCAATTTTGTTGTTGTTAGTATCTCACCCCCCGTTGTGTACTCTTCTCCTGGGTTTTTGTTTCCCAGGTGCATTACTTTGCACTTCTTTGCGTTAAATCTAAACTGCCATACCTTTGACCATTCCTCCAACCTTGCCAAGTCCCTTCTCATCGTTTCCACTCCACCTTGTGTATCAACCCTGTTGCAGATCTTTGTGTCGTCTACAAAGATACATACTTTTCCTTCCAGTCCCTCCACAATGTCGTTTATAAAGACATTAAAGAGGACCGATCCCAGTACTGAACCCTGCGGTGCCCCACTAATAACCCCCCTTTCTTCAGAGTGGACTCCGTTTACTATTACCCTCTGCGTCCTGTTGTCCAGCCAATGTTTTACCCAGGCTACCACCTTGAGATCCACTCAAAGGCTGGCTAACTTGTATATTAATCTTTTGTGTGGGACTGTCAAATGCAAGGAATAATGTTCAGACAAATGGAGGTTGATATGCTGTTTGATTTATTGAACGATGCTGTGCCAACATAGCGCTACTTACATACATTGTGGATGTGTTTCCTCAGCATCACACAATTTCCTGTCAGGAATAACCTCGGATGTGTAGAAATATATGTTAAGTTTGCAAAAATCTACTTGTACAAACGTTATATACAATAAACATTTTACTTGTTCTATTGCACATTTCTACTTCCTCTAACTTGCATCACAGCATTGTGGGATTGCATTAATGACGCTACATCCTTACTATGCACCATTTGTCAAGGCTACTTCATTTTGTATGGTCTACAGATCCTCGAAGTTCACAAGTGCACAGTTATATTACAGTAATTATTCTACCCTACATAAACTTTCTAACATGTTAAACATTTGCAGCATCGGAACATTGCTGCTGAAATTTAAACATTGCTGCGTTACATTTCTTTTTTCTGATTACTGACAGTTGTGCCTACTGACATGCTCCACATATTAAGGTAATTTCTCTACGATCCATTCACTTTGTTAAATAATTAACATTTGCAGCATTGGAACATTGCTGCTGAAATTTAAACATTGCTCAGAAACATTTATTTTTCTTTTATTAGTGCGACTCTCGTGCCTACTGACATGCTCCATTAGATGGTCCAGTGAAATAATTAAAATGTATTGGTCCATTTATTGTCAGGCTTGGCATACTAAATGGAGTGAAACCTTGCAGGGCTGGGGAGTACTGTTGTGGGACTGTGCTCGGCGTTGATTTCTCAGGCAATTCTGTGGCACTAGGTGTACTGCTTTCCAGCTGCTTGGGAAGTGTGGGGTTGTTCGTAAGGTCACTGTTTCTTCTGCTTTGCTTTCCGTTGTTGCATTACTTACATCAGGTGTCTTTCTGGATATGGGGGTACTTATTGAATTTGTTTGGCTCCTTCTATCTTTGTCAGACATAGAAGAGGAGGTATTGCTGTTGGCTGGTACTGGTGCTTTGGATAGGATGTTTGACCATTTCTTGCGGTCCAAACGTGTGGGAGACCAATGATTTCTCAAACTGGTCTCACAGCAATTTATTTATTTATTGATTTATTTTAGTCTTTGGTAACCGGGTAAGGCCCACTAGGCACAAGTGCCTGTTTTCAGGGGCAATCTGGGAGCACTGGGCAGTTAAGTGACTTGCTCAGAGTCACATAGCATGCAAGTGGAGGTTGTGAGACTCAAACCCAGGTCTGGTCTGCTGGATGTACCAAGCTCGTTCACAGCTGATTACTCTAACCTCAAGGCTATACTGCCAGCCCAGTTATGCTCCTTATTTCCCTCAGTGCTAGCCCAGCCTCTGATAATAAATGTACTGCTGTACTCTGAATGTGTTGGTTAGTGTGGCTGCAGCTGAGGTCAGCATTGATGGAAATGTGGGCCATCATCTTACCCAAGTAATTAACTCCCGCAGGTTGTTTGCCATGCCACACTTTCTCTTCATCGAGGACTTTTTGTGCTTTTTATTTATGGCATGTAAATAAAAAGAAGGAGCATTCTCAGGACAGTGATACACACACTCTTTATAAAGAGCTACAGGGCAGTTGGTTTTGTCAGGCTGCACAAAAATCACACCACTATATACTTCACAATTTGTCTCATTTATGTCATTGTGGTTTTTTGTGGTTTCATTGAAGAAAACTGTGAGATATTCTCTGCCACTGTCATTTTTCCCCACTGTGAAAGACTTCTGGGTTAATTTATTTAGGCCCTCTCGACCACGTCTGGTGAAACCCAATTGCAGCTCAAACCAGAGTCTGTGAACTAGCCCGTAGGCAGTCTCTGGTCTTAATTTCTGACATGTCCGAATTTTGTTAAGGTTGCTGTCTCTGATACGAGGATGGTGTGTGGCAGTATCTTTTCCTTCTTGCCTATATTCTTTAATAACAGCGACAAACACATTATTAGCACTCTTGAATTCAGTATCTGTTGTGATATTTATATTTCTGTTCAGTTCTACACTGTTTAGGTAGTGGTTCAACCCAGAACGAATTCCTATATGAGAGCTTATGCTATATTTGTTACCTTCCTCTGTTCTTACTGCTGCATAGAAACGTTGCAAGATGTTTGCTAATTTGGCTGCTGGGACAGTTTTCAGATTTATGTCCAAATGAATAGAATTCAGCCAATCTGTAAATACTTTCATTGACCACACGGTATTCTTATGTGTATTTATTTCAATTTTCTTTCTCTCTAGGTTATCTAGTTCGTCAGCTGAGATAACAACATGATGTTGACTGCTGTCACCTTTGGAAAACTTCTTTACAATACTCTGATAAGTATCTTTCTTTGCTTTGCTTTTCTTGTTCTCAGTCTGGCTAGGAGCTTTCTTTACAGTCATTCTCCCTGCATTTTGTGTCACATTTTCGTCACTCTCTCGCTTGATGAATTTGGTGACAGTACAGGCTCACATTCTTCTTTCCCATAGTGGTGATTTACCCAGGTTATAATGCCAACAACACCACAGACACAAAAGTTGACATCAAAACTATCCATGATTCCACCTCGACTGTTCAGTTCTGAATGACAGTCCACTGGGTGGGTGGGAAAAGCAAGGAATTCTGCCACAATTAGTAGTGGTTCAAAAAGGTACTACATACGCAACCATGGTTCTACTGTGGAATTAATCCATGGTTGCTTTTTAGTCACCTGTTATTATCTGACCAATCAGATTATGTTATTTGGAGGTTATTGAAAGAGCCATGTTACAATATAATTTATATCAAGCAACTTGAAAAGGGTGGTGCTGATCTGCATCCCCAGGTATCTGATTTGGTTTTGCTTGGCCCACAAAAAAGGGTAGGACTCTCTAAAGCCACCTGGGCATGACTCACTGACTGTAATGGTTTCTGACTTATCAAAGTTTATTTTATAATCAGAAACTTGTCTGAAGTTTACAAGAGGGAGGTGAGGCAGGAGACCGCGTATAAGGAAATTCTATGTTCTCAACCACCCACCATCACTCCCCTGATCTGAAGGTCCTGTCATATAGCAGTCACCAAAGGCTCCAGACACAATGCAAAGAGGAGAGGGGGTAGGATCACTCCTATCTAGTACCTCTGGTGAGAGGAAAATGAGCTGAATTGACACTATTAACAGGAACAATGGCCTGCAGCTGCCTGTGCCGATATAAAAGTATTGTTAAAGGTTTGGGGCCAAATTTCATCTTCTCCATGTTTTTGTTTTTGTAAAAATAGCCAATTAACCCTATCAAATGTCTTTTTGGTGTCCATGAAGATTGCAATGTGGAATGCCTCCAGTTCCATCTGCAAAGAAATGACATTGAGAATTCTTCTAATATTATCCTGTAGATAACGCCCAGCAATAAATCCTAATGCACACCAAGGGCGTGGGGGTGTGAACAGTTGAGGATGAATAAGGGGGGCCACCGCATCAGGGTTGTGAGATCCAGGAGACACCCTGCGACGAATGGAACTCAGAACGTGGTTCGCCATGTCTGGTTTCCATACCCAAGGGCACTACAAATATTGGTAGGCAGATAGACCGGGTGGCCTGAGAGGTTCATACAACTTGGGTGGTGTTATGTAATGCTAGGTCCATTAAAAACAAGACTGCAATTATTGCAGATCTTGTTAAATCGGTGGACCTGGCTTGCATCACTGAGACCTGGCTGGTCAGAACTCTGGCCCCATTTTGGAGGCTGCAATTCCGGCTGGGTACTCGGTGATACACCGCCCAAGATTGGATCATGGGGGGGGGGGGGTAGCAGTCTGTTTTAAGGCCAAACTTAACCTCATGAATGTACCAGTTGGGGAGACTGAGTCATTTGAGTATACTGTACTAGCAGGTATAGGCTATAGGATCGTTCTCATCTATCGTCCACCAGGAGACGAGAAACAATTCCTTCAGGAAGTCGCGGACTTCATCATCGACATGGCGTTTGAGTCGCCCAGGCTGATGGTCTTGGGTGACTTCAACGCCTGGGTCAACGATGATCTCTCGCAATTTGGTCAGCACTTCCTCCAGTTGATGACATCTCTGGGCCTTACACAGGTAGTTACCTCTGCTACTCATAGTCACGGTCACTTTCTTGACTTAGTCTTCCTTCTGGGGATTGAGGCTTCCAACTTGGGGGTGGAACCAGTTGGATGATCTGATCACTGCACCATGGGGTTTAGTTTTAGTGCCCCCCTATGTGGCCTACCACGGTGGAGATGACTCGGTACCATCCTTTGCGAGATATAAATTCTCAAGGCTAGATCTCTCGTCCCTCTCAGAGGCAAACAGTGACCCAGAGACCCTCATGATGGCTTATAATGCAGCCATTGCGGTGGCCCTGGATGTCATTGCTCCTGTCCATGTTCATCCTCTCTCCCTTCGCCCTTGATCCCCATGGTTTGATGGGACTCTGAGGGAGATGCAGCGACTAGGACAAAGGTTAGAGTGCTGCTGGCGAAGATCCGCCCTTGTTGCCGACCACCTTAGATTGATGTACCATTATCAAGCCTATCAATGTGCAATCACCAGTAAGAAGGCAGAGTTCCTGTCCGGGGAGATTGCGGTTGCTCAGAATCAACCAGCTCAGCTGTTCCAAACTGTGGACAGACTGTGCAACCCAGCCTGTCTACAAGTCCAGAAAGCCTTTTCGCAACAAGAGTGCAATGAACTTGCTCGATTTTTTGCAAATAAGGTGGCTGACATCAGGCGCTCCTTGGAGACGGGTGAGTTTCCAAGCTCACTGAAAGAGGCTGTGGTGACACCACTCTTGAAGAAAGCTTCTTTGGACCCAGACTGTCTGGCAAACTACAGACCAATCTCTAAACTTCCCTTTTTAGGGAAGGTGATTGAGAAGGTAGTGGCCACTCAGCTGGAGGACCATTTGACCATCCATGACATCTATGAACCTCTCCAGTCCGGATTTCGAAAGAAGCATAGTACTGAAACAGCACTGGTTCAGGTGCTCAATGATCTCCTGATGGCTAGAGATAGGAGGAGCCGTTCCATTCTGGTCCTCCTAGATCTCTCATCAGCGTTTGACACTGTGGACCATGGGGTGCTGCTTGAAGTCTGAGATTCATCTGTGGTCTGTCAGGCATAGCCCTCAAGTGGTTTACATCCTTCCTCACGGGAAGCTCTCAGAGATTGGTGTCCGGGATTTATTCCTCGGACCCAGTCTCTCTATCATGTGGGATCCCACAGGGCTCAGTGCTGTCCCCCATGTTGTTTGCAGTGTATATGTTGCCCCTCAGAGACATTGTAAGAAGGTATGGGCTGAGATTTCACTGCTATGCTGATGATACCCAGCTCTACCTTTCTTTTGCACCCAACCAGGATGGAGCTGTCTCAGCCTTTAATAGCTGCCTCATTGAAATCCAGGAGTGGATGGATGCCAGCTGGTTGAAGTTGAACTCTGCTAAGACTGAGGTACTGGTTGTGGATTCTGGGTCACCGGACAGGGGACTTGGGTGGGGGTTCACCCTCTGGACTTATCCTTAGGGGCATACCACTCCTGACCTCTGAAAGGGTGTGAAACCTGGGGGTAATTTTTGACGAAGGGCTGACCCTGCATTTGCAGGTGTCGGCTGTCATCAAATACCCATTTTACCATCTGAGGAATATCTCCAGGATTAAGCACCTTGTTCCATCCGGCGACCTTCCTAGTCTGATCCACGCCTTTGTGACCTCAAGTTTGGACTATTGCAACTCCCTGTACCTAGGGCTACCAGCTGGTGCAGAACGCGGCAGCCCAGCTTTTGAGTGGATCATCTCGGTCCTGTCATATTTCGTCAGTGTTGCGTGGGCTGCACTGGCTTCCAGTTCAGTGGCAGACCACCTTTAAAGTTGGTCTTCTGACTTTTAAAGCCCTCCACGGACTGGGCCTGGACTATTTGAAAGAGCTTCTGGTTCCTTACTGCCCTGTGCGATTGCTCTGCTCAGCCGATGAGGGGTTGCTAGAGATTCCAAGGTTGTGCTTGAAATCTTCTGGGGTGAGATCTTTTATGTACACTGCCCCTATCCTTTTGAATTCTCTATCCCGTCGGGTACGTGAGTGCACGACCCTAGAGGGGTTTAAGCAGGCATTAAAAACTCTTTTTGGTACCAGTCTTTTGGTGATTAATTGATGGATGTTATTAGTATGATTATATTGTATGTTGTTAAGAAGTATTTTGTCGACACTGTTATTTTAACATTGTTAAGGCGCCTTGGTTTTTTGAAAGGCGCCTTACAAATAAAGTTTTATTTTTTATTTATTATTATTTACCAAGAGCCATTTTGTGGTCTACTGTGCTTAATGGTGACTTTTTGTGTTTTTGATCTCTTTCTCTCACCCCTGCTGCTGCTGCATTTTCGGGGTTCATTCATACCGCCTCTCTCTACAGTGGCGGTTCAGGAAAGTGTGTGGGGGGGGGTGGTTCCAAAGGTGGATCAACCAGATGTGTGTGAAAAAATGTTTTATAATTCATACCTTTTCACTCGTGTGATGGAAGCGATGAGTGCAGTGGAGCACTCTCTATCTCAGAAACAAAGCCACCATGTTGGTTGAGTTGTTCGGCCTGTCCACAGAAAGTTAAGTGGCCAATCACATTTCTGAAGCTGAGTTTGATTGATGGGCACTGATCACAACCTCCAGGTTGTAACCAAAAATATCAACTGGGAGGTTGTAATGGAAAAATAAAACTACTGCTATACAGATATAAAAAATGCTGGCCATTAATTAAAAAGCATTTAGTCACAGGCTGCTGACATCGACAGTATCCGCAGCATGCTGGCTCTGCCCCAGCATTCGAAGAATGTGCATCATGTTGAATCACAAGTTCAGTGGTCCCATATAAAGTCAACAGCATGTGAAGGAGTCAGAGAAAAAAACCCTAAGAGTCACAACTCATGGACCAAACTCCATAGTTCTGCTGTTGTGCCTCCTGTCCAGAAAAGATGAAAATGAAAAGCTCTTCAGGTGTGGTCTGCTTCAGTCTGTGATCCGTTAGCTACGGTTCTGTTAGAAACAGCGGGAGATGCTGGAGTGCTTCGGTTCTCCCACCACCATAGGGCAGCAAAGTTGTAGCCATTTGTCTTCTTGCAGTCACCATATTGCCTCATGGGGAAGTCCCCACCGTGACATCGAGCTTTCTTCCGGCCACTTTCCCTGGTGTCCACCACCAGTGTGTCTCTAACTCTTTTAATTTAGAAGGGACTATGATATTGTGCTTGACAGTGGGTCGCAAGTGACCATTGTATTTCAGAACTAGTATGACAAACACTTATCTGATGTGCCATTACAATCCCCGGAAGGCCTACATGTGTGGGGGATGAGCGACAAGTCTTATCCCTACCTAGGATATGTCCACCTCTGGTTGTCTTTTCCTGCAATTGTAACTGGTGTAGAGGAGCAACTAGAGACACTGGCCCTAGTGTGTCCCCCCACCAGACTGTATGATGGGATTCCCCCTGTTAATTGGAACAAATGCCCACATGTTTGGGAGACTAGCACAACTCTGCCATGAGAAACAAGGGTAACTGACAGGACAGGCCCTAAGAATTCCAGCCTTAGTAAAAAGGGTATACGACTTACAACAGAAACCCAATGAAGAGGACCCAGATGAGCCAATGGGGATGGTATGCAAAAAGGAACCTGACTCCTTGGTATTGGCCCCCAACACCTAGTGCACAATCCATGGAGAAGTCCACCTAAAGAGAAACGTAAAGAACAAAAATATTAATGTTGGATGCACCAGGTGATGGAAAGTTGCCAGAAGGATTATTGGTTAAACCCAGCATCTTGCCTGCCCGTGCCCATGCCTATGCATGATGAGTGATGGTCCAGATTCAAAATGTGTCAGATCGGGAGGGCCGGGTGAACAGAGGGTGCACTCTAGCTACAGTACACTGCACAGACACTGCAGTATTAACCAATAGCAAGTACTCTGGCCAACAGGAGAGAGTGACCCTGGACTTATTTGACTTTGGTGATTCCCCGCTGCCAGCTGAATGAAAGGCTAGGATTAGCAAGAAACTCACCCAGAGAGACCAAGTGTTTTTGTTAAAGGAATGGCACATGGGGTGTGTCCAGGGTGCAGAGCATCATATATGCCTGCATGATGACCGGCCATTTCAAGAGAGATCCCGACACCTCATCCTAGTGGACATAGATGATGTGAGGAGACACCTGCAGGAAATTATTGCTGCTGGCGTGATACAGGAATCAAGGAGTCCATATGCCTCTCCCATTGTGGCTGTGCGTAAGAAGAATGGGTCGGTGAGGATGTGTGTTGATTATTGAACCCTGAACCGGCGGACCGTCCCAGATCAATACACCATGCCCCGTACACAAGATGCCCTGGATTGCTTGAATGGGAGCACATGATTCTCAGTATTGGATCTTCGCAGCGGATAGCATACCAGATTCCGATGGCCCCGGAGGACCATGAGAAAGCAGCCTTCATCTGTCCTTTGGGGTTCTACGAATTCCTGAGAATGCCACAGGGTATTTCGGGTGCCCCGGCCACCTTTCAGAGACTGGTGGAACATGCGGTAGGAGATATGAACTTGCTGGAATGCCTAGTGTACCTAGATGATGTCATTGTGTTCGGACGCACGCTAGAGAAGCATGAGACCCGACTGTTTAAAGTCCTAGACCGACTGGAAGACTTCGGCCTCAAGCTGTCCATTGACAACTGCCAGTTTTTTCAAATCTCCGTGAAGTATGTGAGGCACATAGTATCTGCACAAGGGATAGAGACTGATCCCAGTAAGGTCGAGTCACTGACTACTTGGCCCCAGCCCCATAACCTGAAAGAACTGCGTTTCCTGGGGTTCTGTGACTACTACTGCAGGTTCATAAAAGACTATTCCAAGGTGATTCGCCCCGCTCCTGAAGCTCACCCAGGGTTACCCCCCCTACCAACCATAAATACAAGAAAGGGGCTGTCAAAGAACCCGAGAAAGTATACTTCCAAACAGGTGAACCTTTTGGGCCCCGCTAGACACCCGAATGTGAAGCAGCCTTCCACGAAGTCATATACCAGCTCACCCACGCCCCCATCCTCACCTATGCTGACCCTACCAAGCCCTATGTGCTGCATATGGACGCTAGTCTGCAGGGCCTAGGGAGCTGTGCTGTATCAAGACCATGATGATGGTTTCAGACCAGTGGGTTTAGCCAGCAGGAGCTTGACCCTATCAGAACGAAACTATCCTGTGCACAAGCTGGAGTTCCTTGCCCAAAATGGGCCATTGTTGACCAGTTTCATGAGTACCTCTATGGTGCAAAGATATTGGTGAAGACCAACAATAACCCGTTAACCTATGTACAGACTTCAGCTAAGTTGGATGCCACTGGTGCCTCTCTGCTTTATCAACCTATGATTATGCTGCTGAATACAGGCCAGGACTGAACCATATTGATGCTGACGCCCTGTCACAAAAGCCAGTCTCCAAGAGTGATTGGGTCAGGTTGTCTGAAGCTGACATCCGAGCATTGTGCCAAAAGTTTGATAGAGATGAACAGATGTCTACGGACACAGTGGACTGTTTAGTAGATTGCTTGGGCCCTCCTGATACCTGCATACCGGCTGCCTATTGCCATTTCTCTGTTCTGGATATTAGTGCACAACCTCAATTTGACAATGACAGCATCCAGTGGGCTCAATCCCAAGATCCTATAATTCAGCCAGCACTTGATGCCCTGCGTGTGGGAAAAGATGTGTCCTAGTTGCGTTGCCCTATTGTTTAAAGAAGGCACCAGGTTGAAGTTACATAATCAGTTGTTATGCAGAGAGACAGTGGATCACAGTGGTCGAGTAGATAAGCAGCAATTGGTCTTGTTCACGGCCTTTAAAGATTTGGTACTGAGGTCCCTCCACAATCGCATGGGGCACCTCGGTATTGACAGAACTCTCAACCAGATATGATCTCAGTTCTACTGGCCCAAAATGGGGGCCGATGCTGAGCACCAGGTAAAGACCTGCAGTCATTGCCTGCATAGGAAAGCCCTACCTCAGAGGGCTGCCCCCCTTGTCAATATTGCTACTAGCACCCCCATGGAACTGGTCTGCATAGACCTTTTGTGTTTAGAACCTGATCAGCAGAATATTGGCAATGTGTTAGTGATTATGGATCATTTCTCATGGTATGCACAAGCTTTTCCAACTAAAGATCAAAAGGCCTCTACTGTGGCCAAGGTGCTAGTGGAAAATTTCTTTGTCCACTATGGTGCCCCTCAGCAGATCCACTCTGATCAAGGCAGAGACTTTGAAAGTTGGCTAATCTAAGAAATGTTCTTTCTGTGGGCGGCTCAGAAGTCAAGAACCACCCCTAGCACCCGCAGGGGGACCCTCAACCAGAACATTTTAACCGCACCCTTCTAGACATGCTGGGCACCCTCCACCCAAAAGACAAGCATAAGTCGAGCCAGCAGATTAGCACCTTGGTACATGCATACAATTGCACCAAAAATGATGCTACTGGGTTCTCCCCCTACCGCCTCATGTTTGGGAAGGACGCCCGCCTGCCAGTTGATGACTGTTTTGGGGTCTCTCCAGATGGGGTCCGAGCTGAAAACTACCTGCAGTATGTACAGAAACTGAAAGCTCAGTTGAACCATGCACATCAACTGGCCCAGACAATGGCCGCTAAAAGAAATCTCGCCAACAAAGAGAGGCACGACAAGAAAGTAAAGGCTCAAGAGCTATGGCCCAGAGACCGTGTGTTGTTACGCAATTTGGGACTACATGGCAAACACAAAATTGCTGATAGGTGGCACCATCTTCCTCATGTAGTAGTTGGGAAGTTGGATGATCTACCAGTATACACGGTACGCCCAGAGAATAAGTTCAAAGCTGTCAAGACCATGCACCATAACCACTTGCTGCCTATCGGCCAAGTTATTATTGAAGCTGAGCCAGCAGACATTGCCTCCCCTGGGCCGGTGACTCGTGCTGCTGCAAAAAACAGACAGAGTCAACCTACCCAAGTAGTTACAGAGTTAAGGTTTCCCCCGCAGCAGGCCCAGAATTATAGTGACTGTCAGTTCACCTCTGACGATAGTGAGTGTGACAATGCCTATTACCCCTCCTATGAATTGAGTCAGCTGTTTCGAGGTAACCCTGTGACTAATTGTGGGGATGAAGCTGGGCCTTCTGGACTGCCTAACCCCCCAGCTTCGTTCTTGGAGCCAATGCTCCCTGAAAGTGAGGTGCAAGCATCACATCTGAGGTGCGGACTCGCTGTGTTTTGTGGAACTGTGTGAATTGCCCAAGAAGGGGGTGATCTGAGTCTCCCTGGTGACACACAGAACCTGAAGAACAATGTGAGTGTTGACAGCCCCCCTTCAGTGTCGCAAAGCCTAATTGTGCTAGAGCCGCCTAAAAATGAACAACCTGGGCCTTTGTCAGAGGATAATAATGAGTAAAATGTAGAAACAGAGCCTACAGAGCAAGGAGTTGATGGTGCTAACGGTTTGGACATTCCCATCCATACAGAGGCACCCCCTCATAAATGACGAAACCTCCAAAGTTAGTGCTGAAAGTACAGAGACTGTGGCTGCTCCCTCCAGAAAGATTGGCTGAGCTGTTAAGCCAGTACTACGCTTTAGTTATAATTCCCCTGGGAGGCCAGTGGATTTGCCTCTCAATGTGGTTCACAAAGGGGTTTACATCTCACCAAGCTCACTGCCCAAATTGAGCTTGATGGCCAATTCCAGGTTACTTGTTTTTCCCTCTCACCATGGTGCTCCTGCTCCATCCGGCCCCAAGTTAGCTAATAGGGAAGGGCCCCCTCTTACATTGTTTAATGTACAAGAAGTTATTACCTGAAGCAGTATTGAGATGTTACTAATGTGTTAATCATAGTGGAATCAGAATTATCTGTATGAAACCTGCATAAGTATTGTCAGTGTGGATGTAGTAATGTGAAGTATATTGAAATGTATAGTAATGTAACAAGCTAATGATATATATGTCTCGTTTATATTGCATTTTTGATATTGTGATGGTACAGACTTGATGCGGACACCAAGTTTTCTCCAGGCAGAGAAGGGTGTAACCCTCCCTACAAATGGGGGTTCCCGAAAAGTCTTCCTTGAGCTTGCTTAAATGCTCATTGCCAGGCTGGTGTCCTGCATTTTAGCAGTTTAAATGTATTGCCAGACAGTGCCTGTATAGCCTCTCTGTATTGTCTCTTTAAGAGCTGCCTGGATTGTAGTCATAATTAATCTGAGAGGGAGCTCTGTTAGAAGATGTACTTGTTTGCTGATCATTTGTTAGAGTAGTAATAATATTGCAGTTTGTTCAAACCTGCCTTCTTTGCAGCATGCAGTTGTGTTTGTTTCCATCATCTTGGTCCTGGACTGCAGAATGGGCCAATCAGTACATTTGGGAATCTAAAATGGAGCCTGCCTACAAGGGCTTGGCGGGGCCAAAACTTGTAGGAATTGTAGTTTGGAGCTTTTGGCGCCTAAAATAACCTGGAAGGGGGGAGCCCTTGTTGTGACTGACAGACAGATCAGCCAACTGAACCTTTTGGATCTTGGGGAAAGTCCCACACTGCTTGCAGTTTCAGTTAGAACTGAGTTGGGAAGTGAAGAAGTAACAGATTGAGATAGTTCGAGCAGCAATCCATAGTGGATTCGCGCGGGAGAACTGTGGAAAGGCCTGAGTTTGGCCTGCATGCCTGCCTTTTGTTCCTGAGAGGGAACTTGTGCTTTTTTCAGACTGAATCCGAATTTGGAGAGCGAATTAAGCCACTGAATTGTGACCAGGCTTTAACCTGAAGAAGCCCAAAGATTTGCTGAATGCAATCGGCCTGTCAGGACTTCCAGCTACCTCTGAACTCCCGGATTGTGCAGAGACTCTGTAATTGTGACCGGAGAGCCATTTGCCTGGTACAGTGGAATTTCCTTACATGTGAATGTGCTGTGTGCTTGTAGTGGGTCATGATTTGGTTCCCCACTGTGTGTCTGAACTGTGTTTTGCTTGCTGAGGCTGTATCCAGCTCCACAGACTGAATCCATATCCATTTCCGCTTGCCTGGGCCTCACACTGGCTCAGCCAGAATACCTGCTACGCAGAGAAAGTCATCGACAAGAGACTGGCCTGGGGATCAGCCCCCTGCTCAATGCCTTGAACAGGAACAACGCCTCAGTGATTTGTGTGGGCCCTGCTTCTCTGGGCACTCCAGCTCAACAGTCTGCAGTCTCGATTTCATCCTGCCTGTGTCCAATATTGGGTATCGTGAGTAAACATCAGGGTATTTCCCTGCAGCGACAGCTAAATCTAAAAGTGTTGTCATCTGATTGTCGTGTTGCTTTTTCTTTTATGAACTAAGCCCTCCAGCTCCGGATTACAAACAGTGTGTGTTGTGCATGTTGCTTTCTTCCATCACAGGGCCCCAACCAGCTGCAATGTTCCTGGCTAGCCCACCATTTTCCTACCTGGGTACCCAGAGTGTGTGACTGTGTAGGGACTCTGACCTGCATGTATAACTGTCTGAATAATGTAGCTTTTAAGCAAATCAACCTGATTACGCCCCTCCCTTGTTCAAGTCCCCTAAATAAATCAGATTTAAATTTGCTTGCAATTAACCTGACTGTGGTTCCAGTTTGTGCCAAAAGTATTGTACTGTTGCTATTTGCTGTGCTTAACCTTGTTTTACAGGGGGTCCCCAGGGTCAAGCTAGAGGAACCAGCCCTGGTGGTAAGTGCAAACAGTGCGGGTAATTGCCTGGTGAATAAGGGTCATTGTGAAAGTAATTTTTAAATATTGTTCAGGCCATTAGAAGAGAAAGAGGGGGGTTACAGTGTCCTGGAGGGCTGTGTCCAGGTTAGTTTGACCACTAACAACCCTGACCTCCGGGTGGAGGCACCTGTTTCATTACCCAGGCCCCTTAACCTGCTACTAGCCAAGCAGGCAGGGGTAGTAGCCCTTGGGATAGCACCACTTAGGGGTTACACAAACTCATACACTTGGGGAACAAAAACCCAGGGGAGGAATACACAATGGGGGGGGGGTAAGAGGCACTAACAACAACCAAACTGGAAAGAGACCTGGGGGTAATCATAACACATTATCTAAAAGTAGCCAAACAATGTGAGAAGGCAGTGAGGAAAGCCAGGGGGATGCAGGGGGGCATTGGGAGAGGTATCACCAGTAGAAAACAGGCAGTTGGTGAGGCCTCATCTGGAGTACTGCATGCAGTTCTGGAGACCTCATCTCTGAAAGGATACTGACAGGGTGGAGATAATCCAGAGAAAGGCAATGAAAATTGTGCAGGGGCTACACCAGAAACCATATCAGGAGAGATTGAAGGAACTCAATATGTATACACCGTAGGAAAGGAGGGAGAGGGGGGATATGATAGATACTTTCAAATACCTTAAGGGGACTAACAGAGTTCAAGAGGGCAGCATCTTTCAGAAAAGAAGACATGCAAGAACAAGGGGCCACGATATGTGTCTGAAGGGAGGAGGACTCAGGGGCAACGTAAGGAAGTCTTTTTTCACAGAAAGGGTGGTGGATGCATGGAACAGCCTCCCTGAGGAGACTGTGGGGGCAACAACGGTAGTCAAATTCAAGAATGCATAGGACAGGCAGAAAGCAACACTAGGGGTGGGAAGGAGGAGGCAGGCTGCAGATCAAGTAGGATCTGGAGTTCATACAGTAGGTAGGGATTAGGGCAGACTAGGTGGGCCAGGTGGTCCTTATCTGCCATCAAATTCTATGTTTCTATGTTTCTATATTGCCTATTTCCGTTTTTTGCCAGTATAGCATGTATATGGATATTGATTCTACAAGACCAATTTTCTAGGTCTTCCTGTTTTTGCTGGAGGATAAGCTTTCTGTCATGGAGCTGCAGCAGACCACCACTGTACATATGTACAGTGTGGGAGAGCCCCATGGTATGACTCTCCATTTCTTTTATATTCTTCTCATGGGTCCGAATGTCTCTGTTATTGTCAGCCCAATCGCTACTGAATATGGGGCCTGGGTCTGGTGGCACTGAGGGTTGAGACACTGGATGCCACACCTCACGCCATGCCGGCAACCCGAGTTTGGGAATGGACTCAGTTCGTCGGGGGTCAGCAGGGGGAAGGAGAGGATGGAGCGTCCGGAGGACTGCTCTCCTCTCCTGGGGAGGGTTTCAGGGAAGCACCGCTCTGTAGTGGCCCCCAGTGGAGACCGGAAGATCCGCAGTAGCGTGCTTGAAGGGGACGAGGTGACAGCAGATGCCAGCTGAGGGTCCGCCCTTGACGCAGACATCATTGCATGTCCGCACCTCGGAAGGCGTAAACCAAGGTGGAAAACCCCGGTGGCTTGGGAGGTGATGGCGGGGTTCGAGTAGGCTGAGCTCACATGCCCAGTGCCGGTCCAGCTCCCAACTTGACTCTCCGTGGTTCTGCCTCCCGTTGGTGGGTGCAGGAGGGGAACCCAGCAACCCATTCCTCGGTCAGGGAAGAGCACGACGGGTGGAAGAAGTAACTTGCCGAAGTGTGCTCAACCCGGAGAGATGCCCAAGATACCAGTGACTGGAGGGAAATAAAGTAAAAAAAAAAGAATATGGGGCATGGAGAGTCGGGCCACCATGAGAAGGAGTGGCTGGTGCTATGGGCCTGCTCTGTTTTTGGTAATTTAGTCTTTTGTGGTGTGCCAGTCGCAAAATCATGGAGTCACTGTCTGGTCACCATAATTACCTCTGTAATGCTGCACTTAGGAAGCAGTTTACTGGTTGCTGGGGTGGAGATGGCACTGGCTTAGTGATTTCCCCAGAGAGCTCTGTAGTTTCAGTCAACCATGGAGGGTGACATCACCAGAAGTCCCGTGATCGTGCCTTTTTGGTGGCAGCCCCTACCCTCTGGAATTTGCTGCCAGAGGGGACCTGCACCACTAGATCTGTGTTAGCTTTCAAAATGAAATTGAAATGCTACCTATTCCAGATAGTTTTTTATTAATTTCACAACAGCTACTCTACTTGACTGCCACTGTCTTTGTTAGCTGTAAATAGTACAGTGAGAGTGCATGTATTTATGTATGTTATTGGTGTGTCCTCTTGCTTTGTATTTATGATTGCTCTATTTATACGTTTTACTGTACAGGTGTTCCAAGCCCTGGAGGGCCACTACTAATAAGTTTAATAAACTAACTAACTAACTGAAAAGAAAGAGGGAGCTGCCTCCTTTTTTTGCTTTTCTTCTTTTTTTTGGGTTGGCAGGAGGCCCCAAAGAGGACCCTCACCCCAGTTTTTTGTAAGATTTTCTTTTTTTTTGGTGGGGTGGGAACCCAACAATAGGTCCCAACCCATTTTTATGTTTTTTTTTTTATAAGAAACCCTACAGGGAGAGAAGCAACCAGGGAGATATCTATGACACTAGAGGATGCCAGCCAGCAAAACAGGGAATGCTGCCCAGAGCCCCTGGCTCTGCTAGAGCATGGGATGGTGGGTGGCTGTGGCAATTAATTATAAAAATATTCTGGAAGATCATCAGCTATGGTAAGTACATAACTTTTATGTCTTTCAAGGATCAGTCTTCACCATTGATTCCCACTTATGGGTCAAAGTACCAAGCTTTTCCTTTTTCCCTGAGGGAGACGTTGGCTCACCATGAGGGTAAAGAGATACCCTCAGTCAGTGGGGGGCTCATGTGGCACAGGAGCAGGAGGGTTCCCCGACAGTTCCTGTCTAACCCTCGGGGAGAAGAAGTGAGCCCCCTGGGAGTGCGATTTAAGCACTTTATGGAGGGCCAATGAGGCCAGGTGGGAGAGGTGAAGCCATGCCACCCACCTTACACAGACTGCGGTTCCTACCAGTCTGGAGGTCACCATGATGGCATCGTAAGATGCCCTCGACTGGTGCTGTGCTACCTCCAGACCCTGAATAGAAAGGTCAATGGCATGCCAGGGAGGGGCAGTAGACATGGCCTACCTAGATTTTAATAAGGCATTCAACACCGTCCCACACAGGAGGTTAGTAAATGAGTTGGGCAGAATGGGAGTGGGATTGAAGGTGTAAATTGTGGTGGGTGGTGGTAAACGTAGTCCAAACCCGGGAGAGGGAGGGTGACCAGCAGGGTACCACAAGGCTCAGTGCTAGGGCCTGTCCTCTTCAATGTCTTCATTACGGACATTGCAGAAGGGCTGGAAGGGAAGGGAAGCCTCTTTGCGGACAACACCAAGATCTGCAATAGGGTGAACACTCCAGTCGGAGCGGAAAGAGTGAGAAGAGACCTAGGCAGGTTAGAGGAGTGGTCAAGAGGGTGGCAGCTTAAAGTGATTTACCAACTTCCCCCGATGTCATGTTTGCAGATCACCTTCCCTACATTAAGTGATGCAAAGCTCAACTGCCCTCAAGTTGAGTATTAAATATATTCAGATGCTTGGTTTTTTAACATTTTTGTGCCACAGTTGTCTCTGCATGTTTTTTTCTTTGTTTGAAGTTCGCACATGGGCAGTGCATCCACATGCATGAGTGACATCAGCACAGGGAAAGTGTTCCCACTGCACCTTTCTCACTGCTCATTCATTCATCTTTCCTGGACCCAGCCTCCATGAGTGCACAATATCTATGATACTCTTCAATCCGGATTTAGGAAAAGACATAGTACTGAGACTGCTCTTGTTCGGGTTCTAAATGATCTCCTGATTGCAAGAGATCGAAAGGCTCGTACTATTCTAGTCCTTCTTGATCTCTCTGCAGCATTTGATACTGTGGACCATGGTGTGCTTTTGGAACACCTGCAGCTTTATTACGGTCTGTCTGGTACAGTTCTGCATTGGTTTCGATCTTTCCTCATGGGTCGTAGACAGAGGGTTATCACCGGAATTTATTCCTCTGATACCATCTTTCTGTCCTGTGGGGTACCGCAGGGTTCCATTTTGGCACCCATGTTGTTCGCTGTTTATATGCTGCCATTGGGAGACATTATTATGCGATACAGTCTGGGTTTTCACTGCTATGCAGATGATACCCAGCTGTATTTGTCCTTTAGTCCCGGACAGGAAGATGCAGTCTCTATACTTAACAGCTGTCTATCCGAGATCAAGGACTGGATGAGTGCTAGCTGGCTGAGGTTAAACCCGGATAAGACTGAAGTGTTGGCGGTGGACCCAGGTCACCTTGAGGCGGGTTGTAGGGCTGGGCTTCCTTCGGGCATATGGATTGATGGTGCCCAGCTCTCAACCTCAGACCGGGTGCGTAATCTGGGCGTTATTATTGACGTCGATTTGACCCTAAAATCGCAGGTGTCATCCGTTGTCAAATCTTCCTTTTACCATCTTAGGAATATCGCCCGGGTGAAACACGTAGTTCCTCTGGCTGACCTTCCTATACTGGTCCATGCCTTTGTGACCTCTCGCCTTGATTACTGCAATGCCCTATACCTAGGGCTACCGGGGGTTGATATCCGCTGCTTGCAGCTGGTGCAGAACGCAGCAGCCAGGCTTTTGACCGGGACATCTAGAAACAGTCATATTATGCCTGTGCTGCACGGACTGCACTGGCTGCCAGTTCAGTGGTGGATCACCTTCAAGGTCGGCTCACTGGCCTATAAAGCCCTACATGAACAGGGACCGCGGTACCTGCAAGATCTCCTTATTCCCTACTGTCCCTCTCGCTCACGCCGATCCACCGATGAGGGATTGCTAGAGATTCCCAGGGTACGTTTAAAAACATCTGGGGCACGTGCATTTTCTTAAGCTGCCCCGACCATGTGGAATTCTCTACCTCGTCGGATACGTAGCTGCCTGACCGTCGAGAGTTTTAAGTCGGAGTTAAAAACCTATTTATTCCAAAAAGCATATGGAGAGTGATTTTATTGTGATTTTGTGATTTTACTGTGATTTTATTGTTATTTATCTCTTGTCATAATTTGTAAATCTTAACATTTGCTAAATTGTGCAGCGCTTTGGTTTTGAAAAGTGCTTAAAAAATAAAATTTACTTACTACTTACTTACTTGCAGATCCAAAACTGAACTGGCAAAAATTACAGCACTGATGACTGAAACTGTTTGTTATATTAGCAGCTGTTATACTTGCTTTTGGGATTGTAGAAGTGGTGATTTCTCCTGATTTTCAATTTTACTCATCTGACTAAGTTCTGTGTCCTAGGGCCATCGGTTCTAGGAACATCACAATCTACATTGCTTGAGTACAGTGTTACAGTTTTAGTAAGTGCTGCAAGTACATAATTATAACAACAAGTCTGTATAAAAAATATATTTTTTTAACTGAGTGGAGCTGTAATCTGTAGCGTATTGGGACACAAAAGGAAGACTTTTGAACTGGGCAGATCTATAAATTGAAGTAAGCTTTTCAGTATTGGTACATAGAGGTCTGTGTTAAATGGATGACTTTTTCAACAGTTCAGAATTGTAATGTGCAGTAAGAGTATAAGCACTGAGCTGCACAGTCCAGTCCCAGGAGAACAGTGCAATAAACTGTGTATTTTGTGCAAGTGCTGCTTCCAGTGTGATTGCTTCAGTAAACTGCCTTTGCTATTGTATTTCTGATTGTCACCATCATTATAGACAGTTTATATTTTTTCCTGTGCTCCTGTGTTTTCTTGGGCTCATTTGGTGTTCTCATGCAAGCACCATAACACTAATCACCAAAGTATGCTTAGATGTGCATGAATAAAGGGACATGGTGCACTGAATTGTTTCTCCAGCTTGTCAGCTCCTCGCTAAGTTTATAAATGAATGCAATAAAATCAGTTATATACTGTACATAGTTATACTTTACATAGTTTACAGTGTATCTCAAAATTAAACACTTAGTTTTGTAACATTTTAACATACAGTCTTTTTTTATAATTAGGATTATAGCATCATTGTATGTGCTCTGGAGCATCAGCAAAAGAAGAGACTGCAGTTGCCATCCTCTCCCGACACTGTGGTACCAATGTACAGCTTCTATGGTGTTATATTGCAAAGTGTGCTAGTCAGTTCAGCATACTTAGGGAATAATGTCTGAACCAAAATATGGGCTACACAGCAATGAATGCAGGGAGTCTACACAATGCACCGTGACATCGGTAAGGCATGGGAGACAGTATAGTGCAGCATCTGTTGTATTTGCTGTACACTTTACGCATGTGCATCAGAGATCCACTGTAATGGAAAAAAATGGGAAAACACAAACGGCTTGACACAGACCAAAGTGGTAATGAAGTATGATGACTTAAGTGAGGAAGGGTGGTTCAAATACAGTCTAACACTTGAGTACCTACCGCAAGGATATGTCCCTTTTTGTAGTGGACCAATCAAACGGTACTTAGGCTATCTAAACATAAATGTGGTCGCTTTCTCCATGAGAAGGGTATTGGCAGTGTTATTTTTAACCTTTGTGGGTGGGGGGCAATCACCGACTGTACTGTGTATTTTTTGCTCAGTTCATAATGCTCCTGGAGGCACACATGTAGTGGCAATAAGCCAATGCCAAGATGGTATTACAGATGCTTATGCAGCTAATGACAGCTGCAGTCTGTATAGTTCCTGAGCGCTTAGAGGTAACACAAAGCTGGTGCAATAGTTTGTACTTTTAAATTTATAACATGCTGTAAACAGGGGAATCGGTAACTTCAACACATTACTCAATCACTGATACCTCTAAAGGGGAAAGTACAAGCAGGCCCCCCACCCCCAAACACACACATACACAGAGAAGAAAGCTATAGCATAGACCAGTTGGCACTAGGGCAAAGACAGACCCAAACCATATAAATAATTTACAGATAATAAAAGTTCTATGCTGCAGCATTTTTCTAAGTGTTTGTGTGCAGCTGGAGGGTTTGGAGTGGTTGGGGTACAAGGTGCACGCTTGTAATTTCCACCCTGTGCTCCATCAGAGTGAGTGACTGATAAATCAATTGGCAGGAGGTCACTACTATCTAGTACCATGTGAGGAATTTGGACAAATTGGATTTGGACAAATTGTGAGCCATTTATCCTGCTCAAGCAATGCCACCAGATCGAGCCGTGATCTCAGTGTCAAGTTGCAGTGGCCAACAATTTGTTAGCATAGGGAAAGCAATCCTCCCCACCAAAAAAAAAGAAATATAAAAACCCAGGGTACTATCACTAGAATTTGTGTGGGCACATCGATGCTGGGAGTAACAGAACACACACCATACCTCGATTTTGCACAGTAAATGACAGCAATGACGGGAACCAAACCGTAGCACTAAGTAGCAAAATATAATATTAACAGTCCGTGTTGCTAAGTCTGCTCTCACTGCTGTACTGGAATGCATCAGGACTACTGCTGTGACTGCCTTAGCTACTGCCCACATCATTCTCGCTGCTGTCATAGGGTCATCCCTATGGGGATCTACTATGCAGTGGCTGTCAAACTGTGGCACTATGTCAGTGTCCGAAAGATCACTGTTAGTGCAGGACAACATAATGCTTTCATCATCGGACTCTGAAAATGAACTGTTTGACATTGCTATTGTCATGCTGCATGCTGCGACCAAGAGCTGTGTTATCAAGACAGAATTGCTGTGACCAAGAACTAATTTTAATTGCAGAGCACAGATCTCCCTGTGGTGACATTGCAAAGGTAATGAGTGTCAAAGGTCACCAAATATAGGCTCCAATACACAAAATGACACTTCCTGGTTTGTGAGGGTGAAAACCTGATTTAATTTGCTAAAATAGGCTATGCATCTATCAAAATACATTGCGAATCAGTTCTGTATGCAGTCACCTTGCAGTACATGCATTCATATATCAAAACTTGGTAAATCGCTTTAAATTCAATGCAAAACAGTGCAAAGTCATGCACTTGGGGCACAGGTATCCTGGGGAGGAGTACACAATGGGGGGATAGATACTAATGACAACAAGACTGGAAAGGGACCTGGGGTAATCATAACAGATGACCTAAAAGTAGCCAAGCAGTCTGAAAAGGCAGTGGAGAGGGCCAGAGGGATGCTGGGATGCATAGGGAGAGGCATCATCAGTAAAAAGCAGGAGGTGGTGATGTCACTGTACAGACAATTGGTGAGGCCACATCTGGAATACTGTGTTCAGTTCTGGAGGCCACATCTCCAGAAGGGCAACGAAAATGGTGATGGGAATACACAATAAACTGTATGAGGAAAGACTGAAAGACTGACTCAGTATGTGTACTCTGGAAGAAAGGAGGGAGGGGGGGATATGATAGAGACATTCAAGAACCTCAAGGGGAAAAACAAGGTTCAGGAGGGCAGTATCTTTCAAAAGAGGAAATGTGCAAGAACAAGAGGTCACAATATGAGGCTAGAGGGGGAGACTCAGGAGTAATGTGAGGAAGTACTTCTTCACAGAAGGGGGGTAGATGCATGGAACAAACTCCCAGCAGAGGTTGTGGAGGCAAAAACAGTAGGTGAGTTCAAGAATTCATGTGCTAGACAGAAGGCAACCCTGGTGGTAGGAAAGAGAAGTTAAGCTGTAGATCAATTAGGATCTGCTGCATTGGGTAGGTAGGGAAACTGCCAGACTAGGTGGGCCAGGCAGTCCTTATCTGCCATCACATTCTATGTTTTGTATGTTTCTTACCATATGTGCCTGGTGTGCAAAGATAAACATTAGGGTGCGTGTCAAGGTAAATGCCTTCCTTCCAAGCACATCCATGTGAGTGGAATCTGTATCTGGAGGTCGACTATGCATGAGATGCTGTAGCCCCGATGGGGTCTGTTGTATTTGAAGCCACAAGGAGGGATGAAGTACCTCAGCTGTAGACCCTGTGTGTGCTCAATACCACATGAGGAGATCCCTATGAATGGTTGGATTGCAGAGGGAACACTTCCACACTACTCTAGATGCCTCCTCCTGGGCTCTAGGCCATGGAGGAATGACCACAGTGTCAACACTGGAAACCCAGAAGAGTTGCTTGTAAAATCTTGTACAGTAGGTCAAGTGCCTGGAGCATCTCAACCAAGAATTGTTGGTACAAGACATACCCAGCAGCAGAAGGAAGGAGAATAGATGGTTTATTTTCCTTGGATGAGTATGTTGATGGAGATGAGTCTACTCCACCAGACCCATCCACAGGAGTCTTCTATGACTCAGTGTGGTGAGGTCAAGGAGAACTCTGTACTTCCATGGAACCAGAGGTCCTGGGAAGAGGCTCAGGCAAAGGGACCAGAGACCTAACCTTGGACACAAGTGTGTGATGCCTGCCTCCGAAGGTGGGGATTGGGCGATCCCATCTCAACACATAGTTCTCTAAAGTACGGTGGTCCACAGAGAAGCAGGCATCACAGATATCCATATTGTACTCCAAGGCAGGCTGCACAGGATCAATACCAGTCCATTGTAGTATTTGTTTCTCATAGGGCAACAATGCATGATGGGTGGCTGTCAGACTTTCTTTTTCTTCAATGCAGCCCCTTTTACTCAGGTTTGTGTATCATGTGGCATGGTAAAAGAAAAAGAAAACATGGCAATGCAGATAGTACTTCTGCAGCAATGAGTAGAATTGAGGAGTGCTCCCACTGTGTGCTCTCAACAATGGGAAGAACAGAACTGAGGTTGGCGAGGAACCCGGCAACAGCCTTTGGCCAGTGCACTACACCATGCAGTGTCAGTGGCTCAGTAGGTAGCACACTTGCCTCTGAAGTCGGGAGATCAAACGGCTGTTGGTTCAGTTCCCACATCTGGCACCTGGGTTAATATCCCAGTACTGACACTGTACTGCAGCATGAGAGAGGTGCTGCACTTTTGAGGTGCCATCTTTTGGATGAGACGTTAAACCGAGGTCCCATCTGCCTGGATTGGTGGTAGTTCAGGTGGATGATAAAGATCCCATGGCACTTATCGAAAAGAGTAGGGGAATTTCCCAGGTGTCCTGGCCAAATTTCCCTCATTCACTAAAAATACCACCAACAGCTTAATCTGATTCAAGGTCAGTTGGCATTGATCTGTATCCCTCTCCCCTGGGTCGTGCCTGAAAATAGGCAGGATTTGTCTAGTGCACCTACCTGGTCAACAAAAACTAAATAAATAAATGGGGGGGTGCACGCACCACACCAGTAGCCATTGCTGGTCGCCAGGCCAAAGCTTTACTTCCAAGGGGTCCAAATGCCACTGGCACAGACCCATTAGTGGGAATCAGTGGTGAAGACTGATTTTTGGAAGATCTGTAATTACTTCTGCCTCTGTCTGGGATGTCGGGGCTTTTGAGGGTGCCCATTAGAGAGAGTGTGCAGAGTTGCTGACACCAGGCCCCACCCCCAACATCCTGATTGTTTGCAAGGGGATCAGGGCGGACCCACAGCAGTAACAGGTACCGCCTCATATTTGACCTGGAGAGTTTTATACTGCCTTCCTGGTCTGCCACAGTCCAACCTTTTTAGCGGTAATTACAATAAGGAGGTGTTGGCATGGCTATTAAATGCTGTGGACTTCATTTTTGGAGATAGTTTTGACCGTCACCATTCTAGGCTGGACAAACCATGAAACAAGCTGAATGGGCTGTGGCCTTGGCAGGAATCCAAATGGGGTGGGTAAGTATAGAAGGACCAGGGAGGATCTGGGAAAATAGTTTAAAATATCAATAAAGGCAATGATACAAGAAAAAGGAGAATAGTTAAAATATCAATAAAGACAATGATACAAGAAAAAGAAAAGAATGTATAAGGTATTTTAAACTGCAGTCATATTTTTTCTAAGTACAACACTGCTTCATCAGTGGGTCTCATAACATTTTCCTTTACTTAATTTGTTTGAAATTTATTGACTGAGAAAGGCACACTGATCTTAGACTTGTTTCCAGGTGCAGCCTCGGGGGGGGGGGGGACACAGAATAGGAGGAGGAACAGTAATATAAATGCATACAAAATAACCAGCAGTAACACAAAGGCCAGAAGCCTATCTCCCAGTCAAAACAATCTGGTGTTTTCCTACCAGGTTCAGTGCTTGAGTCGGAAGATTTGCATTGCTGATGTGCTGCCTATGATAGCCATCACTGCTATGCTACACCATCCGTTTGTGTCCCCTGGAGTGCTCCCAGAAGTCACCAAGTAGTCCACTATGCTGCTGAGAAGCAGGTTCCCAGTCTTCTCCCTGCAGTTTTTGTAGGTGCCTGAAAATGATGTGTGGTATTGAGAGGGTTAAGGTAGGAATTTTCTCATTCGAGATGACCACCTCGAATGTTCTGTGAATGTTCTGTCTCGGCATGTGTAACCCCTAGGTGGCGCTATCCCAAGGGCTACTACCCCTGCCTGCTTGGCTAGTAGCAGGTTAAGGGCCTGAGTTCAGAAACGGGTGCCCCCACCCATAGGTCAGGGTTGGTAGTGGTCAAGCTAACCTGGGCACAGCCCTCCGGGACACTGTAACCCCCCTCTTTTCTTACTAGTGGCTGGAACAATACATAGAGAATAATGCACATGTAGGGGGGTGATATGCAGTTTTTACACACCCAAGGTGTGTGATAATACAAGAAACCTTGAGGCCGAAGCTCGAGAGGTTCTGTATTTTCACACAATCGAGGCGTGTAAAAATCTGCAGATCACCCCTACAACGCTTATTTTTATAATAACTGGCACAAAAGAACGATGACAGTGACACAGCAAACTTCGGTACCTTATGGGTCCTGGATTCGAGCTGGGTAAAGTGGATCGCTCAAGTAATCACCAATCGCAGCAATGAAGTTAAAAAAAACAACTAAAAAACGTGTTGTTTAGTCTGTCTGCAGCACTGTTGATTCGTCTTTTAGATGGATCGGGGTCAATACTGGTTGCCGTGACACAGAGGTTTATGCAGTCATCAAACCCAACTTAAACTATGCCCAAATTACAGTTTTAAAACTAGCAAGTCTTTTAAAAATAATAATTTTCATATAAGGAACAGTTCTGTTGGAGAGCTGATCAACGATCTGAAGTGAGTTGTCACAGCAACATGGGTCAAGGGTCGCTACGGAGATCTGTGGGGTTAAAAGTAAAAGCTAAGGTTAGGGACTGTGTGAAAATTTCATATTAGACACAAGATTTCTTGCTGGTAAAAGAGGATTTTCTGGAACATAAGGCAAGTTTTGGGACAAAGTAGAAGAGCGATTGCTTTCAGGGAAAGGTAGGAATAATTCTTAGAGCAGCTGTTCGTGGGGAAAAACGGTTAGTAGCGCTCGAGATGTGTTGAACACGAACTGCTGCTGAATTCTTTGTGTAAACCCCCTGTTACCCGGGGTTACTAGAATCCCAGTAAGACCTAGTGGTAGGCAGGGAAGGCAGCTTATGAAACTCCAGTTAAATGGATTTCACACTGTCTCACTCTATTCTCAGTCTCAGCTGAGACTGAGGGATGACATCACCATAGAACTCTCGCAGCTGCATGAGCCACACTGGATGCTGCAGTTGGAAGTTAAGATAGAATGTTGGGGATTTTTTGAACAGAGTCTGTGTGCAGTCTTGAAGAGAGGAGCAGCACAGCAGTCTGAATCTGACTCTCAGAGCCTTAAGCTCTTTTTAAAGCTACTGTAAGGGAGGTGTGTGTTTCCACGGAAAGAGAAACACAGTAAGCTGCTTGTGAAGTGGTGGAGACCACTGTTTCTGGTCCAAGTGCCCCATCCCTGAGGGGATGGGGGAAAGGTATGCCTGTCTTCCAGGGGCAACCCTCCTGGTTCCGGCTAAGGAAGAAGCTGCCTTATTTCAAGTTGTGCTGCAGCACCAGAAGCTGTGGGAGAGAAATTCCTGTGAGGAATCGCCTGTGGGGCACCTGCAACCAAAGGGTGAGTTCGCTCTGACTGAGGGCCTATGTTTTCACCTGAACTGTTGAAACGTGGGGATTGGACTACTTAATTTGTAAGAGGTCTAGTGTAATAGACATTGCTGGGTAGTTCAAGTAGGTTCAAGTCCAGCACAAAGAGTAAAGTAAAGTGGGGATTAGACTGCTAAATCAGTGGGGGGCCTAGAGCAATGGGCTCAGCCGAGTAAAAGTATGTTCAAGTCCAGCACCATGGGAAAGCAAGACAAGTAGAGGAAATGTGACATACATTTAGCCTTAATCTACACTGCCAAGCGTTACAGAATGAGATGTTTATTGTCCAGAGAAATGGCCGGGTATGAATTGTGGAAGCGAGAGGTGGGAGACCCCCCATCAGTAGTAACCAAATTCACCTCTACGGATTTGCTCTGTGGCAATTTTACTTTCTTTCAGGTACTTGGCCATTGCCTGAGGAAAGTACCCAGATGTGGGATTAAAAGGAAGAATTCCCTGATAGAGCTGAGGTGCTCTTAGGTGGTTTAGGGAGCCACCAGAAAATGTTTCAATGACAAATGGAAGGTGTCCGAGTGGCCGGCAGGGGAGCCGAGCCAGGGAAAACCCAGAATAGTGTGCAAGTTCGGGCTGTGTACCAAAAGCAGCGTGCAAGTCCAGGTTGTGTACCCGGTGGGTTCAGAGCCTGAGGGCTGAAGTGTTGAGGAAGTGTTCTTGATCTTTTTAATCTGCATTACCAGAAGTGTAGCCCCGTTGGGGTCCATCTATGCTTTGTTTGTTCTATTTGGATGTGAATAAAAGCCACACTTAAGAATCCCATTTCTGGTATTGGACATTACAGTTGTTGCTTCCTGTGTTCGGAGTTACTTGGGTGCCCCTGTGCAGAGTAGCCAACTCTAGCCCTTGTGCCGAGTAACCTAGTCCTCCCCGAACCCAGTCCTCACCTGGTAATGCTGTCAGATTCAAACAGCATACCGCCTGTCGTTTGCAAAAGGCAGGGGTTGGGGGCTTACATTTGCACACTGTTTAATTGTTCTGGCCTGCTGGAGACAACCCGGCGTGAGACTGTAAAAGTCATATCAACCTGCGGGTTGATAAGAGTTTTTTATAGTACTCAAAAACGGGTTGATAATGGGGGTCACCAGTTATTATACAATAATAACTTTCACAATACCCCTGATACACCACACAAGTGCCCACACTGTTTGCACTTACCACCAGGGCTTTCCTTTGGCCTTGCCCTGGGGACCCCTGTAAAACAAGGTTACACACAGCAAATAACAGCAGTACAGTACTTTTGCACAAACTGGAACCACAGTCAGGGTAAATGCAAAAAAAGAGTTAGATCTGATTTATTTAAGGGACTTGAACAAGGGAGTGGTGTAATCAGGTTAATTTGCTTAAAGGCTGTATCAAACAGTTATGCATGCACTTCAAGGTCCATAAACAGTCACACACTCTGGGTACCCAGATGGAGAATGGTGGGCTAGCCAGGAACGTTGCAGCTGGTTGGGGCCCTGTGATGGAAGAAAACCATATGCACAATACACACTATTTGTAATCCGGAGCAGGAGGGCTCAGTTCTTGAAAAGAAAACAACAAGACAATCAGATGATACATTTTTAGATTAGGCTGCTGTTGCAGGGAGCTACCCTGATGATTACTCATGATACCCAAGACTGGACACAGGCTGGACAAAAATTGAGATTGCAGGTGGTTGATCTGGAGTGCCAGGAGAAGCAGGGCCCACACGATTCGCTGAGGCATCGTTCCTGTTCAAGCGTGGAGCAGGGGACTGATCCCTAGGCAGGTCTCTCATTGATGGCTTTCTCTGTGCAGCGGGTAGTCTGGCTGGGCCAGTGTGGCAAGGCCCAGGCCAAATGGAGACAAATTCGGATACAGTCCGTTTTGGGCTGGGTACAGCTTCTAGCAAGCAGAACACAGTTCACACAGTGGGAAACCAAATCACGACCCACTTTCAATACACAGCACATTTACATGTAAGGAAATTCTACTCTACCAGGCAAACTGCTATCTGGTCACGATCGCAAAGTCTCTGCACAAACTAGGGATTCAAAAGCAGCTGGAATCCTGACAGGCCGATCACATTCAGCAAAATCTTCGGTCTTCTTCAGGTATGAGCCTGGTAAAAAATCAGTGGCTTACTTCGTTCTCACAAACTTGGAATTAGTCCAAAATAATTCTCTTCTCTCCCTCTCAGGGACAGCAGGCAGGCATGCAGGCCAAAACTCAGGCCTTTCCACAGAGACTGTATTGAGCTCTTCCTTCTTCAGCTTCCAACTTAGATCTGCCTCTAACAGCAAGCAGCTTGGGAATTTCCCCAAGATCCAAAAGGTGCAGTTGGCTGATCCTCCTGTCAGTCACAACAAAGGCTCCCCCTTCAGGTGCAAAAAGGTGCAAAAAGCCCAAAACTACAATTCCTACAGATTTTGAGTCCAGACAGCTCCTGTAGTCTGGCTCCATTTTAGGTCCCACCAGAACTGGTTGGTCCAATTCGGCAGACAAGGACCAAGATAGTGGAGATAAAACAGTCCTTGCTGCAAAGAAGGCAGGTTAGACAAACTACATTATCACTCCAAATGATTTTCAGCAAATAGTTACATCTTTCAACAGAGCTCCCTCTCAGATTACTTATGACTGCAATCCAGGCAGCTCTTAATGAAACGGTACACAGAGGCTATACAGGCACTCTCTGGCAATCACATTTAAACTGCTAAAATGCAGGACACCAGCCTGGCAGTGAGCATTTAGGCAAGCTCGAGGAAGACTTTTCGGGAACCCCCATTTGTAGGGGGGGTTACACCCTTCTCTGCCTGGAGAAAACTTGGCGTCCGCGTCAAGTCTGTATCATCATGTATCAGTTAACATAAACTTATTACTTTACTATACATATTCACTACATTTCCCAATACTTTGTCCATTCTTTCAATACATTAGGCATATTTCACACAAGTCAGTTGAACATTTCTATACTAAATTAGGTAATAACTTCTTGTACCTTGAAGAATTCAAGAGGGGGCACTTCCCTATCAGCTAACTTGGGGCTGGATGGGGCAGGGGCACCATGGTGAGAGGGCAGAACAAGTAACCTGGAATGGGCCGTCAAGCTCAATTTGGGCAGTGAGCTTGGTCAAACATAAACACCTTTGTGAACTACACGGAGAGGCAAGTCCACTGGTCTCACGGGAGAATCATAACTGTGGCGTACGACTGGATTGACAGCTCAGTCAGTCTTTCTGAGGGGGACAACTACAGTCTCTGTACTCTCAGCACTGGTCTGGGGCTCTCGTCACTTGTGAGGGGTGCCTCTGCCTGGGTGAGGACTTCCAAACTTAGGGCATTGTCGGCTTCTAGCTCTGCAGACTCTGTTTCTACAACACTTGACTCATTTTGCGAAGGCTCAGGCACAATCAAGCTTTGAGGCGCTGAAGGGGGGTGGCCAGCACTGTCATAGTGTTCTTCAAGTTCTGGTATGTCACCAGAAAGACTCAAACCCTCAGCCCCTTCATCAGGCAAATCATACAGTTCCACAATACACAGGGGATCAGCATCTTCAGACGTGATACTTTGCACTTCACTTTCAGGGATCATTGGCTCCAAGGATGAAGTTGGGGGGTAAGGCAGTCCAGAAGGCCCAGCTTCATCCCCACAATTTATCAGGGGGTTACCTCGAAACAGCTGACTCAATTCGTAAGAGGGGTAATATGCATGGTCGTATTCACTTTCGTCAGAAGTGGACTGACAGTCACTATCATTCTGGGCCTGCTGCAGAGGAAACCTTAAATCTGTGACCACTGGGGTAAGTTGACTCTGTCTCATTCTTGCAACAGCACGAGTCACTGGCCCAGGGGAATCAATCTCTGTTCAGCCTCAATTATGACTTGGCCAATAGGTAGCAAGTGGTTACGGTGCATGGTCTTGACAGCTTTGGAGTTGTTCTCTGGGCGCACCTTGTACACAGGTAAATCATCCAACTTTCCAACTACTACATGGGGAAGATGGTGCCACCGATCAGCAATTTTGTGTTTACCATACAGTCCCAAATTGCGTAACAACACACGGTCTCCAGGTCGAAGCTCTTGAGCCTTTACTTTTTTATCATGCCTCTCTTTGTTGGCTAGATTTCTCTTGGCGCCCATTGTCTGGGCCAGTTGATAGGCATGGTTCAATTGAGCTTTCAGTTTTTGTACATATTGCAAGTAAATTTCAGCTCAGACCCCATCTGGAGAGACCCCAAAACAGATATCAACAGACAGCCAGGCCTCCCTCCCAAACATGAGGCAGTAGGGAGAGAATCCGGTAGCATCATTTTTCATGCAATTGTATGCGTGTACCAAGGTGCTAATCTGCTGGCTCCATTTATGCTTGTCTTTTGGGTGGAGGGTGCCTCACGTGTCTAGCAGGGTGCGATTAAAGCATTCTGGTTGAGGTTCCCCCTGCGGGTGATAAGGGGTGGTTCTTGACTTTTGCACCCCCCCCCCCCATAGAGAGAGCATTTCTTTGATTAGCTGACTCTCAAAGTCTCTACCTTGATCAGAATGAATCCGCTGGGGGGCAACATAGTGGACAAAGAAATTTTCCACTAGTGCCTTGGCCACGGTAGATGCCTTTTGATCTTTGGTGGGGAAAGCTTGTGCATACCGTTTGAAATGATCCGTAACACTAACACATTGCCAATGTTCCGCTGATCAGGGTCTAAACACAAGAAGTCTATGTAGACTAGTTCCATGGGGATGCTGGTAGTAATATTAACAAGGGGGACAGCCCTCTGAGGCAGGGCTTTTCTTTGCAGGCAGCAACTACAAGTCTTTACATGGTTCTCAACATCTGCCCCCATTTTGGGCCAGTAGAAGCGAGATCGTACCAGGTCAAGGGTTCTGTCAATACCGAGGTGCCCCATGTGATTGTGGAGGGACCTCAGTACCAAATCTTTAAAGGCTGTGGGCAGGACCAATTGTTGCTTGTCTACTTTGCCACTATGATCTACTGTCTCTCTATACAACAACTGATTGAGCAACTTCAATCTGGGGCCTTCTTTAAACAATAAAGCAGTTCATAAGTCGGTGGAACATAACTTAGACACATCTTTCCCTGCACGCAGGGCATCAAGTGCTGGCTGAATCACAGGATCTTGGGATTGAGCCCACTGAATGCTGTCATTGTCAAATTGAGGTAGTGTACTAATGTCTAGAGCAGAGAAGTAGCAATAAGCAGCTGGTATGCAGGTGTCAGAAGGGCCCAAGCAATCTACTAAACAGTCCACTGTGTCCGCAGACATCTGTTCATCTCTATCGAACTTTTGGCACAGTGCTCAAATGTCAGGTTCAGACAGCCTGACCCAATCACTCTTGGAAGAGGGCCTTCGTGATAGGGCGTCAGCATCAATATGGTTCAGGCCTGGACTGTATTCGACAGCATAATCATAGGCTGATAATGCAAAAAGTCACCGGTGCCCAGTGGCGTCTAACTTAGCTGAAGTCTGTACATAGGTCAGCGGGTTATTGTCAGTCTTCACCAATATCTCTGCCCTATACAGGTATTCATGAAACTGGTCAACGATGGCCCATTTTAGCACAAGGAACTCCAATTTATGCACAGGGTAGTTTCGTTCGAATGAGGTCAAGCTCCTACTGGTGAAAGCTACTGGTCTCAGGCCATCCTCATGGTCTTGATACAGCACCACTCCTAGACCCTGCAGACTAGCATCCATATGCAGCATATATGGTTTGGTGGGGTCAGCATAGGCGAGGATGGGGGCGTGGGTGAGCTGGTATATGATCTCATGGAAGGCTGCTTCACAGTCGGGTGTCCAGCGGGGCCCGAAGAGTTCACCTGGGTGGAAGTATACTTTTTCTGGTTCTTTAACGGACCCTTTTTTGTATTTATGATTGGTAGGAGGGTAACCCTGGGAAGGCTCAAGAGTGGGCGAATCACCTTGGAATAGTCTTTTATGAACCTGCGGTAGTAGTCACAGAACACCAGGAAATGTTGTAGTTCTTTCAGATTATGGGGCTGGAGCCAAGTAGTCAGTGTTTCAACCTTACTGGGATCAGTCTCTATCCCTTTTGTAGATACTATGTGCCCCACCTACTTCACAGAGGTTTGGAAAAAACAGCACTTGTCAATGGACAGCCTGAGGCCAAAGTCTTCCAGTCAGACTAGGACTTTAAACAGTCAGTTCTCGTGCTCCTCTAAGGTGCTCCCAAACACAATGATATCGTCCAAGTACACCAGGCATTCCAGCAAATTCATATCTCCCACTGCATGTTCCATCAGTCGCTGAAAGGTGGCCGGGGTGCCCAATATCCCTGTGGCATCCTCAGAAACTCATAGAACCCCAGTGGACAGATGAAGGCTATTTTCTCACGGTCTTCTGGGCCATCGGGATCTGGTAGTATTCGCTGCGAAGATCCAACACCAAGAACCATTTGCTCCCATTCAAGCAGTCCAGAGCATCTTGTATACGAGGCATAGTCTATTGGTCTGGGATGGTCCACTGGTTCAGGGTTCGATAATCAACACACATCCTCACAGACCCATTCTTCTTACGCACAACCACAATGGGAGAGGCATATGGGCTCCTGGATTCTTGAATCATGCCAGCAGCGAGCATTTCCTGCAGGTGTCTTCTCACATCATCTACGTTTGCTGGGGCTAGGCATCGGGACCTCTCTCGAAATGGCCGTTCATCGTGCAGGTGTTACGTGTCTGAAGTTCTTGCTGACTTGAACTGGGGGGAGCTAGGACCTGTGTGTCCTAAGATGATTTTTCTCCCGATAAGACCTCACACCGCTCGCAAGCGCTGCGTAGTGTGTGCTGATTGAGAGACCTGGAGGTCCTGTGAAGTGGGAAATTGTTCGTTTTTGGTGATCCTGCTAAGCTTCCTGATTCTATACCTGCGCAGTGTGAGAGACTGCAAGCAGGTGTTATGTGTCTGAAGTTCTTGCTGACTTGAACTGGGGGGGAGCTAGGACCTGTGTGTCCTAAGGTGATTTTTCTCCCGATAAGACCTCGACTGCCGCAGTTTGGCATACAGCTGCTGTGAGTGGCACCAGCGCCACTCGCACTGAAATGTCCAGCTGATATAGGAGGATGAGGCTATGTTTTAGTATGTGTATTTCAAAATGAAATGTTTTAATTATATAGCCTTACTATGTGCAGTTGAAGAATCAGTCACTTTGAGGGCATGGCTATTAGTAGGTTTGTTATATTTTAGAAATTAGGCTTGGTGGGCTATTTTATATATAAGTTTATTATTTTTATTTAGATATTTTTGTGTTTGCTGTGCCTAGAGATATATATGTGATATGGGAGGATCAAAAGGGGCTAGAATTGTTTATGATAACTTGATGCTGCGCAACCTGCGCCCTTCCATCCCCCTTTCAGTTTCTGATGTTACTATCAGACGCTGCCGGGAGATGGGGATTGGCAGGGACAGTGTTGGTCGCGCACTATCAAGAAACTCCAGTTTGGGTTATGGGAGGATTGAAGTTGTCAGGTCCAGGAGGCACCCTGGGTTGCGATGGGCACATGGGAGAGGCCAGTCGTGTTTGGTGTCCATCCCCAGGGAGCCTATTAGATTAAATGGCCAGGTAGCCTGTGGGGCTGCATCACCCCAAATCCCTGATGGCAGTGCTTGTAATGCCAGATCGATCAGAAATAAGACAGCAATTATTGCTGCCTTGGTTTCGTCGGTCGATCTGGCTTTTATCTGAGAAACTTGGGTGGGAGGCGATCACGGGCCCAATTTTTGAGGCTGCAGTCCCCTGGGTATACCGTGGTGCACTGCCCCAGAGTGGAGCGCGAGGGGTGGCGGTGTAGCCATCTGTTTTAGATCCAGCCTGACCTTCACCGTGCACCCGGTGAGAGCCCCGGGTTCTTTTGAATGTGTGGCCATCCGGGGAGGACCTGATGCGGGCTGCAGGATCTTTTTCATTTATCGCCCTCCTGGGTCGATGGGAGAGTTCCTGCAGGAGGTCATAGACTTCGTCGCCATTGCATCATTGGAATCCCCCAGATGTGTTTTTCTGGGGGATTTCAACGTCTGGTTCGACGATGTGAATCATGGACATGGTTATGAACTTTCTCAGATCATGTCCTCCCTTGGTCTGACACAGGCAGTTACTTTACCAACTCATCGGGATGGCCACATGTTGGACCTGGTGTTCTCACTGGGACTTGATATTAATGATCTTAAGATCAATCCAGTTCTCTGGTCCGATCATTGCACACGGTCCAGTTCACGCTTGGGGCTCCCGCCATAAGCCCTTCCCCTGCTGAGATGATCTGCTGTCGCCCTTTACGGGGTTTGACCCCTGAGGGTTTCCTGGCAGCAGCAGATTTGTCTAGAGTGGGTGATGCATGCGCGGGAGGTGTTGTGGTCGGAGTTGATGCCTATAATGAGGTGTTATCCGACACCATAAACTCCCTCGCACCTGTCCGTGTACGACCCCAGGACTTCTTACCCGAGGTCGCCATGGTTCGATGGTGAGCTCAGGGAGATAAAGAAACTGGGTCGGAGATTGGAGCGCTGCTGGAGGAGATCCCATTTGGATGCGGATAAACTGGCCCTGCGTGCCCATTATGTTGAGTACCAGGAGGCAATCAACCATAAGAAGACAGTGTTTTTGTCTGGGGAGATTGCTGCCGGAAGGAACCGACCGGCCTCACTCTTCCGGACCATTGACAGACTTTTACATCCTGTCTGTCTACGGCCCGGGAGGGTTTTTTCCAACACTGATTGTGAAGATTTTGCTTGGTTCTTTTCGGATAGGGTGTCTGCGATCCGGCGGGTGGCTCCTTCAGCCAGGAATGATACATCTGGCAGTGATCGTCTGATGTGTTCTGAGTGCACTCCGTCTGGTTGGGGAGAGTTTAGACCAGTGAAGGACAGTGAGGTTTTTGAGGTAGCAACCAATGTGAGCAAACTTTTGTGAACTGTGTCAACGGTGTCAACGCGTTTTTTAATGAGATGCGTTGACTCTGTTGGCCCGGTGTTTGCCATGATTGTACGGTGCTCCCTTTCCGAGGGTGTCTTTCCGGATGCCTTGAAGGAGGCTCTGGTGAGACCCCTCTTAAAGAAGCCATCTTTGGACCTGGAGATCAAGGCAAATTACCGTCCAATCTCTAACCTTCCATTTTTAGGAAAGGTTATTGAGAAAGTGGTAGCGCTTCAGTTGGAAGAGCACCTCATATCTCACGAGTTGTACGAACCCTTCCAGTCGGCTTTTCGTGCCAGACATAGCACCGAAACTGCACTTGTTCGGGTGCAGAATGACCTTCTCAGGGCTAGAGACCAGGGAGACAAGACAATTCTTGTTCTCCTTGATCTCTCATCAGCATTTGACACTGTCGACCATTGTGTGCTGCTTGCTCGCCTTGGGGACCTATGTGGACTCACCGGTAATGTCATCAAATGGTTTGAGTCCTTTCTTACTAACAGGAGGCAGCGGGTTATGATGGGAAATTTCTCATCTACACCCAGTCTGCTTCTTTGTGGAGTTCCTCAGGGGTCAGTATTGGCTCCAATGCTGTTTGCTGTGTATATGCTGCCTCTGGGTGGGATCATTAGGAAATATGGCTTGAGTTTTCATTGCTATGCCGATGATACTCAGCTATATTTTTCCTTTGCCCCAGGAACATCCAATGCAGTGGATGTGCTTAATATCTGTCTGACCGAGATTAATGACTGGATGGCCTCCAGCTGGTTGCGGCTGAACCCCGATGAGACGGAGGTATTAGTAGTGGAGTCGAACAGAGTTCGTGATAGGATGGCCTCTGACACAGAAACTGGGCTTGTCCTGGGTCTGTGCCATTGAAAACCTCCTCTTGGTCGTGAAATCTTGGTGTGATTCTGGACAGGATTTAACCATGGGCTCAAACATCCTCTGTGGTTTGTACCTGTTTTACCATCTTAGAAATATTGCCAGAATTAAGTCCCTTGTTCCGCCTCTGGACCTCCCTACTTTGATACATGCCTTAGTCACATCTAGGCTTGATTACTGTAACGCGCTCTATCTCGGGGTCACGGGAGGATCTCTCCGCAGATTGCAGCTGGTGCAAAATGCAGCTGCCCGACTGTTGACCGGGCAGCAAAAGTTCTGTCATATTACACTGGTTCTGCGTGAATTGCACTGGCTGCCAGTCAGGTGGAGAGTCCTCTTTAAGGTGGGTCTTCTTACCTATAAGGCCCTACACGGACAGGGCCCTGGTTGCCTGTTAGACCTTCTGTCACCTGCCTTCTCCTCATGCCCTCTTTGTTCCTCCAGTGAATGCCTCCTGACCATTCCCAGAACTAGGCTGAAATCAGCCGGTGATAGAGCATTCAGTGCTGCGGCCCTCGTTTCAGGAACTCTCTACCAACTATGGTAAGAGAGGCTCCATCGGTGGATGTTTTTAAGGCCCAGCTAAAGGCCTTTTTCTTCTCTAAGGCATTTAATTTAATTTAATTTAATGTTTAGATAAAGATTTATAGTTAAGGTTTAGTGTGTAATGATCTGTATTTATGTGTAAATTTATATTTATTATATTAAGATGCCTGTTTTAATGTTTTGTACGGCACCCAGAGCCTCTGGGATTGGGCGTCTTTTAAATAAATTTTGCCTTGCCTTGCCTTTTGCCAGGTGTATGTGATGCTCCGCACCCTGGACACATCCCACATCCCATTTCTTCAACTAAAACACTTGGTCTCTCTGGGCAAGTCTCTTGCTAATTCTAGCCTTCTATTCAGCTGGCAATGGGGAGTCACCAAAGTCAAACAAGTCTGGGATCACTCTCTCCTTCTCACCAGGGTGCTTGTTGCTGGGCAATTCTGCAGTGTCTGCACAGTGTACCATAGCTAGGGTGCACCCTCTGTTCACCTGGATCTCCCGATCTGACACATTGTGAATCTGGGCCACCACTCATCGTGCATAGGCATGGGCACGAGCAGGCAAGATGCTGGGCTTGATCAATAATCCTTCTGGCAATTTTTCATCGCCTGGCGAATCCAACATCAGTATTTTGTTCTTGACATCTTTCCAGAGGTGGACCTCCCCTTGAATGGTACATGGGGCATTAGGGGCCAGTACCATTAAATCAGGATCCTTCTTCCACACGATCCCCACCGGTTCATCCTGGTCTACTTCCTTGGGTTTCTGTTGCAAATCATAGGCCCTCTTGATCAGAGCCAGAATTCTCAGGGCTCTCCAAGTCCATCATCCTTGTTTCTCATGACAGAGTTGCGTCAGTATCTGAAACATATGGGCATTTGTCCCAATTAACAGGGGGACCCCATCATACAGTCTGGTGGGGGACACACACTAGGGCCAATGTCTCTACTCGCTCCTCTACACCAGTTACAGTTGCAAGAAAAGACAACCTGAGGCAGACATACCCTAGGTAGGGATAAGACTTGTTGCTCAGGCCCCACACATATAGGCCTTCCAGGGATTGCAAAGGCACATCAGATAAGTGTTTGTCATGCCAGTCCTGGAATACAATGGTCACTTGTGACCCACTGTCAAGCACAACCCGAGTATGAATACCATTCACAGTCACCGTAGTCTCCATTGAAGGGCCCACTATTTTGGACCAGTCTGGAGAGGCAGTAGCAGAGGCCTGGGCAGATGATTTAGCCACAAATAAATTTGAGTTAGGGTTTCTCAAACCCTCACTGCGGTCATTTTGGGCACCCATTGGCCATTGATTTGCTTTTCAGAGCTCAGCTTGGAGTCTGTTTACTACTCTTTCTAAGTCCTTCTGAGACCGGCATTCACTTTTCATATGGCCATACTTTCCACAGTTGTGACAAATGATAGACTCCTGGGTCATCCTGGGAGAGAACATCATATGAGGAACTGAAGCAGGAATAAGAGATTGGGGTCTAGTATCTGCTTGCAGTGGTGAGAGTGGTGCAACGTGTCTTAACAGTTCCTTTAGCGTGGCAGTGAATCCGGTGATCTCAGCCTTGGAGCCACCCTCGGTAGCAGATGCCTGAGGGTGCACACCAACCCCCATGACAGTTATGTCCTGAAAGGGACCAGAATCTTGTTCCATGGGGAAACTCTTGTAGAGGCACCCGTCTTTAATTCTCGGACTTCCTTTAGTAGGACAGCCAAATTCCTGCTCTAGTGAGATCTCCAGTTCAATGGGCTCACCTTCAGAAGCTTCTGGTTCATCATAATCCCCATACTCCACCTCCTGGGAGGGGAGTTCAGAGGGAAAAAATGGTTCTTGAACCCATGGAGGAAGGAGGGTAGGGGCAGTTTTAAGGCCCTGCAAAGCCTAAATTACCTTCATGGCCTGGGCAATCTCCTCTGCAGATGACAGGCTGTAAGGAACAGAAGAAACCCCTCTAGGTTTATCAGCCTGGGGTTCGACGTACTTTGTCTTTTTGGTTTTCTTGGAGGGGATTGGAGAGTCAACTGGACCACCCATCCTTTTTAAGACCCCTGTATCACCCTTCTCAGGGGTGTGTAAGGAACAGACAGTGGTTTCACCCGCAGATTTGGAGGATGTTGGCTGGTCAGAGCCTAAGGCACCCTTGTCTAGTGTCTTTTGTAATCTTTCCAACCTTTTCTCCACTGTTTTTTGTGGAAAAGACTTACAGATTTCACACTCTGCAAAAAGATATTTGGTTCCCAAGCAGACTACACAGTGTTCATGCTTGTCTGCTCTTGCAAAAATGTCTCCATACTTCAAGCAATTTTTAAAACCTGGGGGACCAGTCTTTTTCTTAGGTTTTTCAGACGACTCCATTTCCAGGAGAAAAACCACAACTGCAAACGAGATAACATTCATTTTTTTGCAGTCGGTTCTGGAACCGATTAGGTTCCGATAATGAATCGAGGACTTTAAACTCGGAACCGGGTTAGCGGTTCACAGCAACCAGGATAACAGTTATAAGAAACCAGTTCAGCAGTTTCAAAACCAGTTATTTAAATGAATTGAACACTAAAATATACACTAAAATAGTTAAAAAAGTTCCAGAAAAACTAACAAAATCCCCGGATCCTCAGCGGTTATCCTGAACTGTGAGGAACTGAGAATAATAATAAAATTAACGCTATAAACTAAATTAATAAATGTATGAAAGAATTTAACAATAAACAAAGGCAGCAGCAAGAATAATAAAGTATAAAATACTTATACTCTACAATGAGCCACAAAACGAACTAAGGGGAAATCTCCAGGGCGTCTTGACTTGTCAGGCGGAGTAAGAAATCTGAGATGTTGATGGAACGTTGCAGTAGATAAGGGCAGCAGTCTGAATATGTGTCATGAGCCAATGAGAGTTCTATTATTTGCATAAAGTTTCATTCACTCTGGGCAGCTCTACTTAGGAAGCAGATTGCAGAGCGTTAGGAATATAGAAGAATACATGGGGTTAGAACTGTTACAGGTAAGTAACCTGTGTTTCTAGGGATGTGGATATGTTATTCTTATCCACACGTTATCCAGACTCCTAGCAGTTCTCTGGAAGGAAGGAGGCAAGGTGCACACCTCCTCCTTCGGAAATAGAGATTGGAGAACTGAGGCCCCAAAACCAGCATCCCGGCATGACTCTAAATCGATGCTATAGTGGGAAATGAAGGTGTTTGCAGACTTCAAGGTAGCAGCCCTGCAGATTTCCTGGATAGGGATGTCCCTAGAAGCATCCACCGATGCAGCGGTAATGGTGAGTGGAATAAGGCCTTAGCCCTCTGGGAGGCTCCCTACCCACCAACCTATAGCCAGGGCCCCGTGTTTACTGCAGCAAAGTGGACCTACATTCTGCGGCAGAACCTCATACTTTCTGTGGCAGAACAACTGCTGATTCTGCACCCATTCTGCGGCAGATAAATTGTGGCTAAACAGCATACTTTCAAGGGGATTAAGTCTTAATTAACCCTTTGACTGTCTTCGTGCAACCACTCTGCTACACTGAAAGTGGAACACACGGCCCTTTAATATTAAACTTCAATAACACAGACCTGGCGCAGCCATGGGCATCAGTGTTCTCTTTTAATGACTTTTCCCTCCCACCCCAAATTTGAAGGCTCATCTGTTCTTCTTCTGAAACTTAGTGGCCTTTGGTGTTCTCCTAGGTTATAATTGAAGGAGAACATACACACTCAGTTAAAATTACAGAGAAGGCAAAACCTGCTTGGATTTCTTCTGGTTTATATTTACAGTTAGCAGATATAAAGACAGACTCCAACTTAAAAGCCTTTTTTTTCTGATTTTGATCAACATTCTTTTAGATTATTATTTTTTTAAACTAGGAATACCCCCAATTGCCTTGCAATAAACATGTTGAGTGCAGTGTGCAAATCTGTGTGTTGGGGGGGGTTCCTATAACAGTGAAGGACGGTGTAACTTGCTGTGTTTGTAGGATTTGTTGACTCCTGATTTTTCTTTTGGGGGACACACTAAAAAATATAAGCAAGTCATTCTTACTAAGCTGGAGTACAGTAACCTTGGTTAACATGTTCTCTTCTCCTCACAACACCGGGGGTTGTGGTGTTCTTCAGTCAGTGACCCTCATTTCATTTATGTATAGCAGCAGTCAAACTCTCCATTCTGATTTTGTTCCATACCTTCTTGCTCCAGTTCTAGTATACCCTGGTCCCCAACTCTGCTGCAGCTGGGCAACTTGACCCTCCTTAAGAATTGAGCTTGGTGTCACCACTTAGGCTGCAGGTTCAAATCTGCAAAGAACTTACTCTCACACGTGCAGATATAGATTTGTGGCTCACAAATCAAAACTGTGATTGATGCCCACCATTGGGGACCGAGTCCTCTGCTCAGTCTGCTGCCAGCACTATGTTTCTGCAATCAGCTCCTCCTCCGATACCTGCCACCACACCAAGATCAATTCCACCTCCATGGGCAACACTAAATCTTCTCACTTCTTGACTACTGCTCATCTTCCAGTTCTTCCTTTCAAATTCGTCCAAGGACTCAGCGTGTACCAAAAGCAGCCTCACAATGAAAACTTAACATGGCTAAGCTAGCCACACCTATACCCACACAGCAACAAATCATAACTGCCATTGAATTAATCAAGCTCTGCTACTCTTGTACCCCCCTCCCCCAATACTAGCTGGACGGAGTTATGTAGCAAGAGCCAGCATGAGTCAAGATGCCATGTGGCCACTAGCTTTTCGGCTTTCTAGCAGGCAGCATCAGTTTGTTGCCCCTTCTAATGAGCATGTATGCTATGGCATATTTAACATATCTGTAGCTTTGTCTTTGCCTCGTGTGATCACATAGCACAGCTAGCATTTCTGCGTCTGTGTGGCTGGTTTTCCTGACTTCTGCGGCCAGCACTGATTTCTGCAGTCAGCCCTGACTTCTGCGGCCACTGCTGCAACCGCTGAATCACAGAAAGCACGGGACCCTGCCTATAGCAGAGATCAATGTATGATGTAATCCATCTGCCAATCGTCCGCTTGGCTGCAGGTCTGCCAGGTGCAGCTTCAGCATAGATGACAAACAGCTGGCGAACCTCTCCCCGAACTTCAGCAGTCCGCGCCTAGTAATAAGCAAGGGCTCATCTCAGCTGCAAAGTATGGAGCTTGTATTTGGCATTCAAGGTGTGATTGGGGTAGAACACTGGTAGAGTTATCACCTGGTTCAGGCGGAACTCCAATACAACCTTCAGAAGGAACTTCAGGTTGGGGTGCAGGACAGCCTTGTCCCTGTGGAAAACCAGATAAGGAGACTCAACAGAGAGCACCTGGAGCTCCCCCAATCCTTCTGGGTGATGTGATAGCCACCAGGAAGGTGGTCTTCCATGACAGGTGCGACATCTCACACCTGTGCATTGGTTCGAATGGCTTGCCCATGAGCTTTGCCAGTACCAGCAGTAGATTCCATGGTGGTGGTGGTTCATGCACCGGAGGGGAAATGTGGTCAAGGCCTTTGAAGAAATGCCACACCACCTTCTCCTGTGCCACTGTCTGCTGACCAGCCCACACCCAGTAAGCAGAGATGGCTGCCAAGTGCACCTTAAGGGTCATTGATCAAAGACCTCTTTTGGAGAGAGACCAAAGGTAGTCAAGAATGCTAGCCAATGGACAGGACAAAGGGTCCAGCCCCTTGCCCTGACGCCAAATGGAGAATCTATTCCACTTGAAGGCATAGCACTTCCTGGTTGATTCCTTCCTAGATGCCTCAACTGTGGAGAGTACATCTTCGAAGAGACCGAAAGCCTGGGACTCTAGCCGCACAGGAACCAGGCTGTCAGGTGCAAGGATTGAAGGTCTGGATAAAGGACCTTCCCCTATTGACTGAGAGCAGGTCCAAACATCCTGGAAGACACCTCAGGAGCCTGATGCTGAGGAGAGCAGGGTACTAGAACTGGTGGGGCCAGTCTGGAGCCACCAGAATCACCTGTGCCTTGTCCATCCTGACCTTGAGGAGCACCTTGTAGACCAAAGGAAGTCGAGGGAAGGCATAAAAGAGGCCTGGGGTCCACAGCCTCACGAAGGCATCCCCCTACAGTGAGCCTTGCTGAGGGGGGGCGGGCATAAAACAGCCATAGCTTTGTGTTCTCCCTGGAGGCGAACAGATCTATCTGAGGGGTGTCCCACTGGGAGAACAAGCTGTGTACTATCTCTGGATACAGAGACCACATGGCTGAGGGCATCTGCTAGCTGATTTAAGGCTCCTGCCACATGAATGGCTAGGAGATCCTTCTCCAGTCAGCTCATGAGGGTCCATATGTGGAAAGCTTCCAAGCACAGAAGTCGGGAGTGTGTTCCACCCTATTTGTTGAGATAGTACATGGTCATGGTGTTGTCCATCTGGAGTTGAACCACTTGACCCCAAAGGAATGGAGCAAGCGCAGTCAGTGTCTGCAGAACTGCTCAGAGCTCCTGCAGGTTGATGTGGCATTGAGATTCCTCTGGGGTCCAGAGCCCGTGAACTCTGTGGTCCCCCATGTGGGCACTCCAGCCCAGAAGACAGGCATCGGTCATCAAGATGACAGTTGGCTCAGGGTGGACAAACAGGATCCCTTCCTGCAAATGCTCCAAGATGGTCCATCATTGGAGAGCATCCCACATCTTCTGGGTTACAGTTACCAGCTGGTCGAAATGACCTAGGCACTGAGTCCTCTGGCTGGCCAGCTCCCATTGAAGGTGGCGCATATGCCACTAGGCCCATCGGACGATGGAGGCTGCCATGTAACCCAGAAGTCACAGGAAGTCCTGGGCAGGGCACAAGTGCCCAACCAGAAATGACTGAGCAAAGGAGGAGAGAACCTCCACCCTGTCCACCAGGAGCCTGGCTCTGGCTTGGCAAGACTCAAGCTCTGTCCCCATGAAGCATATCACCCACGAGGGTATGAGTTACAACTTGGCCTCGTTGATCAGAAGGCCAAGATCAATGCAAGTCTGGAGGGCCAGGTTCCTGGACCTCTCCACCTCCAGTCTGGCTGGACCAGCTATAAGCCAATCATCCAGATAGGAGTACACCCTGATCCCTCGATGCCAAAGATGGGCCACTACCACTGCAATGCATCTGGTGAAGACCCTGGGGGCCGATGACAGGCCAAATGCCATGGTTTGGAACTTATATAGGGTTTCCGCTGCCCTGAAGTGGAGGAACCTTCAGTGTAATGGCCAGATTGGGACATGAAAGAACACACCCGGCAGATCCAGGGAGCAAAACCAAATGTTCTGCTCGAGAGATGGTATGATCTCAGACAAAGTTACCATCCTTAAGGTGAGAGACCTGAGAAAATGGTTCAGGTTATGCAGATCTAGAATGGGGCACTAGCCCCCCATCTGTTTTGGGACAAGGAAGTACCTGGAAATGAACCCTGGGTTGACGGGGGGATCCTTGACTCTGACCACTACCTGCTTGCAGAGGAGTTGGGCGATGTCATCTCAGAGAGCCGACTGAGTGTCTACAGATACCTTCTCCTCCCGTGGGGTGCAGGCTTGGCTTGGCGGGTACTGCTGGAATTCCAGAAGCAGTGCCTGGCCAATCACTTCCAAGACCACCTGTCTGTTGTGACAGTGGACCAGGCAGAAAGGAAGTGGTGGAGCCAGCCTCCCACGAGAGAACCCAGAGAGGGTGTGATGGGCATGGGGTGGTCACCCCATCCCGTCACTGTGCAAGCTTGGAGGAGGAGGAGGATCTGGTCTTAGGACCACTGGGACCCTTCCCTCCAGCTTATAAGCTGCTAAAGTCCCTGACTTGGGCCAAGGGCACCAGGATTGAGCCTGCTGCTGCCCAGATTGGTACTGGACCTGCTTGGCCACAGGGGCAGAAGGGTGAAAGGACTTGTGCTTCTGCTTCTTGAAATCCTGCGGTTCCTTCTGGGTGAAAGCAATGGAGTCCAAGGTGGCATTGCACTTCATGATGCATTGAAGGTGACCATCAACTCCTGAACCAGACAAGTCAGTGCCCAAGAATAGTATGTCTGCCAATTTATGCTGGGTGTCTGCCATAAAGTTCAAGACCCTCAGACAGGCCCAGTCGTGCATGGCTATTGTGGCTGCCACCAAACGGCACAGGAGTCCCCAATGTCCAGAGCCGTCTGGAGTTGTTGCTTAGCAATAGCCCAACCCTGATCCCAGACCTATTTGACCATAGTCTGAAGGTCCATGGGGAGATGAAGAAGCACCTCATCTAGAGAGCTCAGAAGGGTACGAGAGAAGTGAGCCATGATGACAGCCAAGCTCACCTGACGGAGACCAAGCGAAGAGGCAGAATAGACTTTTCTGGCAGAGTGATCCAGTTTTTTGGAGTCTTTGTCCAAAGGTCTATCAGTGTCTCCTGAATTGCCCAAGCACTGAAACACAGAGTTGCTCACCAACTCCTCAGCTGAGGGGGTGCTCCGTGAACCCAGAAAGGGAGCCAATGGGAACCGCATATTTGCAGGCCAACTGGGCTGATGGCGCAGAGCAGAAGGCAGGGTGCTGCCAAAGCTCCAGGGCTGGGCTGACAATGGCTTCAACCACTGGGAAGACCTCTGTCAGAGAATCCCCTTTCTTCAGACCTGCGGCTCCTCCAGGTTGGGACAGGGACAATTAAGAGTTTCCCAGCAGACTGGGTCTTGTCCTCAGTAGGTCCAGTCAGGACCGGAGTCCTGAACAAAGAATTGTCATCCTCATCTAGCGACAACGTGTTGATGGGGTCGATAATTATTTTGACTGGGTCGTCATCCTGCATCTTAGCTGGCTGGCCTGATGAGGGCACCATGAAGCCAGCAGCAGAGGCTGCAATTTTGACCAAAATTTAAACTGGAAATTCCTGGGAACGAGACCACTCTCGATCCCAAGAATGACATTGATGAGTTTTCTCCTTCTCTCTCAACTCCTTGGAATCCTTTGTATGGGAATGGGAGCAGTGCAAAGCCAAGGAGCCCTCCTCCTTGATCAGGAGAGACTGGCACAGCTCCTTGAAGGAGCCTGAAAAGGTGGAGCCCAGTTTGAGAGGGACAAAGACTGATGCTGAAGAGGACTGATCAGCAGCCCAAGCCGCCTCCTCCTTGAAAGCCTTCAATTGCTCGAGTTGTTCAGAACACCCTGCAGCCACGGAGACCACCTTTAGATTTGACAGGTGGGTTCCATTTCTCTGGCTGGCTGAGCTGTAAACAATTGAGACAATCATCTAACATGTTCGGCTGGAACGAGCGGCAAGATTCGCAAGCCTGGGTATCATGATCGTGACCCAGGCAATAGATGCATATGGGGTACAGGTCAGTGAGCGATATCTTGTACCCTCAGGGCCACCAGCGGAACCAGGACAAAGACCTGTCCTCCATTGCAGTCGTGACTTGAAGATTGAAGTGTTGAAACTCTAATGAGTTTAAGTTTTTGTAAGTAATCCGAAGATTTAAGCACCAGGGCCTACTCAACACGGGAGCGGTAAGGAGGGAACCTGATTCTTCCAAGCGGAAAGGAAGATCTGGCATCAAGGGGTGGAACCAAGGGATATATCACCCGGGTGGGTGGGAGGAGCCAGCTTTTAGACCTTCCAGCAAGGATTAAAGGGAAAGGACACTGCCATAACATGTGGATAAGAAGAACATATCCAAATCCCTAGAACTGTAAGTTTCTTTATAATTAGTAAACAGAAAATTTACAAAATAGGCTCAACTAGCTACTCAGGCAGGCAACTACTTAGTATGAGTTGCCTGGCCAACCTGGTGGCGCTGAAGGTTGAGGCACTAGGTGCCACACCTTGCACCACACTGGTGACCCGGGTTCAGGAATGGACCTGGGCCATCAGGGGTCAGCAGGGGAGAGAGAGGATTGTGTATTGGGAGGACTACTCTCCTCTCCCGGGGTGCATTGAAGGGGGTTCCTGGAGCTGAAGTGGCCTCTGGTGGAGACTGGAGATGTACAAGCGTATGAGATGTGGAAGGGGGCAGGACAATGGCGGCAACAGGTGCAGTGGAACAGCCACACAGGAAACATTGCACACCACCTCCCAAGGGGGAAACAAATCAAGGAAAAATCCCTGGTGGACCAAGGGAGGTGACAGAGGCCCCAGTAGCCCAGGCCCACATCCCGTCACCGGACCTGCCGACCACCCAGCTCTCCCGAGCCCCCAGACCCGGGCCCAGGACCATCCCTCTACTTCCAGATAGGCCACCAGGTTGGTGAGGTGGGCCCTCCCCCGGTGGGTGATCTGGGGGGCTGGATGGGACCATGGGTCTGGAGGGGCTGCTCAACTTGTCTCCCATTGACATGTAAGTTTCAGGCTGGGAGTAGAGGTAGCGGCTGATAGAGCACGCCTGAGAGATGCCCTAGCCCCCAGAGCAGAAATAAAATGTACAAAAAAAGTACAAGTTGCCTGCCCAGAACTAGTCTGTTGCTCTTTAAGGGAGCATGCTGAAGCCCCCTCCGGAGCTTCACTTTTCATTCACCGTTCCCTGCTTCATGACTAAAGTAAATGAACATTCCATTCTCACCTTCCACTATGCTAATTGGGGCTCCTTCCCTAAGGTACCATTAGCCTAAAAAAAATTTGTTCCTGAGGTATCTCTCAGGGTGGAACCCTCAAAAGGGCTTGTGTGCCTTTAATGTACCCCAAATGAGTGGTAGTCCCAGTAAGGGATAGAGAGAGCAAATGGCCACAAGTATATTGCATAAGCATTCAGATTACTTGTCATTAATCAAACACCCTTCAGTTACAAGTATCCTAACTGAAGAGTATACCAAGCTGCACAAGCACCATTCTCTCTCTGTACTTAGTCATTCACTGACCCAGTAATCAACATTTGTATTACCAGAAGCATTCAGACATTCAGGTCAGTTCTGTTTTAACCTTCATTCTCAGCCCCATCAGTAGCACTGAAGAGATGGGTATTCACGGGACTACAAATTTCTCATTCTGACATGGCACTGTGGTTTTTTGAATCATTTTTAAAATTTAAAGAGGTACATACTGATCAAATTTCATACATTGCACTTTGATAGCTAGAGGAAAAAAAATATTACAGTGAAACCTTTCTATAATGAATTACACACTGTCCCTAAAATAGTACTGTACAGGTGCTTTTCTTTAGCAGGCGTGATGGCCTTTCTTAGCTGTGCGAATCATTTTTTAAGAAAACACAAGTATTTATTCAAATATGACATTACTGAAGTATTCAAGTTCATATCTGCTCATCGGATGTAGGTATAACATCCAAAATGCTCAAGCCCATTCTATGGAAGTCACATACTAATAGTCAGGCAGATATGACAAAATATGCTCCTGTTTCCTAACATTTCAATCTAGCCTCAAGGCACTACAGCCTAGAAGTTAGAGCACAGAGTTGTGAGCCTGAAGACCCAGCATCCCTGCATTTGAATTCCACAACTACCACTTGCATACTGTGTGACCCAGAGTAAGCCATTTAACTTCCCTCTGCTCCTGGGATACACCAGGAAATAAGCTTCAAACTCAGTATGCTTTTCCAGGTTTTCCAAAACATACGTAGCTTACAAAGTTCATTAAAGTAAGGTTTTGCTTCACTTTAACAGTGCATCAAATGCCACAGAAATGATTAGAGAAAGATCAGGACATAAGGATAATATCACAATAAGCAGAAATTCACTATATGATATTAATGCTTACTGTAAGAGATGTCGTCAAGGCACAGGTCAGGAGGCGTAGGAAAAACCAGGAGCAGTTGTAGAATTCGCAAAAAGTGTTTATTAATACTAGCAGTAACATAAAAACAAAATTGTTCAGAATAACTATTTACAAAGGCAGGACAAACAGAGAAGATCTGAGTGTTCCTTCAATCTCTGTGTGTCTCCCAAAATATTGCAGCTCTTTCTTATAAGTCTTAGCAACCCCCTCCTTAACAAGCATCCTGTTTTTTTCTAAAATGTTCTTGTAAGTTTCAGGCAGGTGCAGCAAGAACACAATGTCCCAGAACTGAGGCCCCTTCTCCACAGCTTCTGAAAAAGGGCTTTAAAACTGCTCTCAGGTTAACCCCTTGAGTTCCCAATAGCTTTTTGCAATCATCTCAAACTATAATTATATACATTTCAACAGTAACACTATATAATTTCTAAACAAAGGGATCCCAATATCAGTTACATTTCCACACAATGATTTGCATATATTTTTTTACCAGCAGACATGCAAAGGGGGAAAAAAAACAGAACAGCAAATGAGGGTAGAGAGATAGCGAGAGGCAAAGAATTGCGAGACTGTCGGGGTGATCAAATCCTAGGTTTTACAGGAAAATCTGGTTGCACAACCAGACAGACAAGACATAGGAAAGGAAAGAATAGAACAGATCCCTGCATTCAAACTCTCCATAACAACTGGGACAGGGTCCTATTCAATCCTGTCACATACACCCCCTCCTTAAAGGTGATAGGAAATGTTTTTTATACCTCTAGATGCACTCCAGTTGTTCTTTTATTGGATACCCAGTATTCTGATATAGTTTTGACCTTTTTTGTTAAATTAATAATCTAATGTTCTTGCTTTTGTAACTACCCTGAATCCTACTCTCCTCAGCAGTTGCTGCTGTCCATTTTCATACTGCCTGAACATTCTATGACACGACAAACTCCTTTTCAGGCAATTCAGATGAATGGCATGGAATGGGAGTCTGTTATGTCATAGAATGTCTTAGGGATATGAAAATCAAGAGCAGTAGCTGTTGAGGAAAGTGGAACTCAATGTAGATCTGAGGGCACCCAAAAGCTACATTATTTATTTATTTATCAAAAAATCATCAAAGCAGGCTGGCCGGGTGGCACTGAGGGTTGAGGCACTGGATGCCACACTTCACACCACACCGGCAACCCAGGTTCTGGAGCAGACTCATGCCGTTGGGGTTCAGCAGTGGAGAGAGAGGATCAAGTGTCCCTCGACTGCTCTCCTTCCTCTGGGGTGGGTGTATGGATCGCATCACACTTCGGCGGCAACTGGCAGAGGCCAGGGGCACTGCGGGTTGCATGCACAGTTGAAGGCTTGAGCATGGCAGGCGTTGGCATGTAAGTGCACTGATGCCATTGCAGGACTGGCTCTGTGGCAGGTATAATGGCGGAAAATTGCAGGCTGATGTCTGTGCCCTGCGCACCCCGGACATGAGAGGTGTGCCACCCAGGTATCAGGATCCGGGTCCCCTGGGGGGGGGGGACTCTGCATGCCAGCCTGTGTGGAGGAGAGCATGCTGCTGGCCAGACCAGGACTGGGGGTGCGGGTGCCGGCGGCCGGATGACTCACCACCCGCTCCGCAGTAGAAGTGAAAAAAGAAAGTCGTGTTAAAAAAAAATTAATCATCACTGCATATCAGAATACATAATTAGCATGGAAAGGAAGATGGGAGGGCTGTTAAATATGCAAAAATAATTTCCTATCTCCTTTAAGAGGGAACCTGTTTTATCAAACAGGTTTCCAAAACTGTCTATTAATTCTCTACTAACATTAGCTTCTAACTTTCAGAAATTAAGCACATGTGCAGTATCCTTTTTTTCTATAACAGTACAGCAAACAGTAAAGTTTAAACTTATACATTTATTTTTCAACCTTCAGAACCCTCAATTCCTGATCCATATCTTGACAGAAAATCAGCATTGCTGTTCTCTTTAACAGATGTGTGTATCACCTTGAATTTAAATGGCTGTAGTGCCAGGTACCACCTGGTAATTCTGGAATTGTTATCTTTTGTTTGGTTAAGCCAACTGAGAGGATTCTGATCTGTTACAAGTACAAAGTCAGTTCCTAGCAAATAAAACTTAAGGGACTCCATGGCCCACTTTGCAGCTAAACATTCCATTTCAATGGTGGAGTACCTGTTCTCTCTGTCATTCAACTTCCTACTTATGTATAGAATAGGATGTTCCGTCCCATCTATATTTCGACTCCAGATTGCACCTAGGCCTACCTCTGATGCATCTGTTTGTAACAAAAATGTTTTTTCAGAATCTGGGCTTCCTAAAACAGGGGCTGAACATAATGCAGCCTTAATGACTTGAAAAGCTTCGTCACACTCTGGGGTCCATTTCACATTATTTGTGTACCGTTTTTTTGTGAGTTCAGTGGGGGGAGTAGCTAACTGTGCAAAGTTGGGAACAAATCTCCGATAATAACCAGACAGCCCTAAAAATGATCTGACGTGTTTCTTTGTTTTAGGTACAGGGCTGTTAGCTACAGCTCCTGTTTTAGAAATGTTTAGGTTAACATCTCCATTTCCCAACACATAGCCCTAATATCTGGTTTCCTGCATACCCAATGCACATTTGTTAGGATTAATAGTCAGACCTGCATTTTTTGATAGCTTGGATAACTGCTCATAGGTGTTCCAGGTGGCTTTTCCAGCCTGAACTGTACACTACAGCATGATACAGGTAGGCAGCACAATAACCAGTGTGAGGTGATAAAATTACATCCATGTACCACCGGAATGTAGCTGGAGCACCTTGTAAACTAAATGGCATGGTGGTGAACTGATAGAATCCAATAGGAGTGGCAAATGCAGTTTTGTCTCTGGATTCTTTAGCTAAAGGTATTTGCAAGTAACCCTTGGTGAGATCGAGGGTACTGATATACTTTGCACTCCCCAGTCTGTCCACCAAATCATCTATTCTGGGCATAGGATAATTCTCAAATTCTGACACTTGTTTAAGTTTCCTAAAATCAAGGCAGAATCTAACACCCCCTTCTTTTTTTGTTTACAGTTACCACTGGAGATGACCAAGCACTCCTCGACTCTTCTATGATACCCAATTCTTTGATTGATTGTATTTCCTTAACCACATCAGCTCTTAACCGCTCTGGTAACCTGTATGTCTTTTGTCTAATAGGGCGAGCATTCCTTGTCACTATTAAGTGCTCGACCCCTTCTGCTCGGCCTGGTACTGTGGTAAAAGTACTGTTAAATGTCTTTAGCACATTACGAATTTCAGCAGTTTGTTCTGAGGTTAAGTAAACATTCATCTTTCAGCATCAGCAGTCACAGCTTGTTCCAGTCTGTCATAAGCTACATCAATATCTTATTTATTTATTTTTTTTGTACTTTTTCTCCTCTGGAGTCTTCAGCCGATGCCATCTGACGTCCCCCGCTCGCGCCGACCACGGGTATGAGACCCACTCCCTTCAGCCCCCACAACTTACCCCTTGTGGGGGGGTGAGGATGACCCGCAACCCAGCAGACTGGATCTAGTTCCAGGGAAGCATCTTCCCAGGCAGCGCACTGGAGGGGGACAATCATCATCCTGCAGCCAAGGACTCCTGTTTTTTCCATTTTCGTCCTTCAGGGGGTGTAGAGTGTAATGACACCAATGGAGAGAGCATGCACACTCCCACATGCACTCCTCGCAGTGCCTAGTACATCCCATACATAGGAAGAAATAGGCAGTTGGTTAACTAGGATCTGCGGCCTATCCTGTAGGTAGGGAAATGGGCAGACTAGATGGGCCTAGAGGTCCTTATCTGCCATCAAAGTCTATGTTTCTATGTTTCTATCCCCCGCCCACCACATCAGCGTCGATGATCTGCCTCCCAGCCTCCACTAGGGGGCAAATGCATGCCCACTGCTGGAGACCCCCCCCACCTCCCTGGAGAAGGAGAGCAGTCCTTGGGACACTCAATCCTTCTCCGCTCCTGCCGACCCTTGGCGGCTCGTGCCCATTCCCGAACATGGGTAGCCGGCGTGACGCGAGGTGTGGCATCCCGCGCCTCAAACCTCAGCACCACTGGGTCAGCTTGTCAATATCTTCTTTATCAGTTAATGTTAAAACTAGCAAAGCAGCTTTTGGCATTTTTTAACACATTTCTTAAGGAGGTTAGCATGGTAGATCTTAGTAGGAGTTTTCCTGTCAAGGGTCTCAATCTTGTAGTTAACGGTGCCGGTACATCTAAGCACTCTATAAGGCCCGTGACACTTCATTAACATTTTATTTTCTGTTATTGGTAACAGTAGCAAAACCTTTTCACCTGGCTCAAAACCTTTTTCTTTTACCCCATGGTCATAATATACTTTCTGCTGGTTTTGGGCCTCTTCCTGATTACTATGGGCAATTTCAACATATTTTGCTAGCTTCTTTCTTAGGGCACACATATAAGACATTATAGATTGTTTCTGAGTTGGGGTTATCTTCCCATCTTTCTTTTATCACCTCCAGTGGCCCTCTTGACTGCCTACCATAAAGCATTTCAAATAGTGAAAACCCTGTTGATGCCTGTGGCACTTCTCTGTAAGCAAAAGATAGGTAAGACAAGTATTGGTCCCAATCTTTCCCTTCCTCATTTACAAATCTTTTTAACATGTATTTTAGAGTTTGGTTAAAATGCACATCATGACTGTTTGTCTGAGGGTGATGGTGGAGGTTTTTATGGCAGTGATACCTAGTAGTCTGTGCAGCTCCTTAAGTAATGGAGAACCAAAGTTACTACCCTGATCAGTAATAATTTCTTTAGGTATGCCCACTCTGCTGAAACGTTTTGCAAGCTCTGCTGCCACTTTTGGTGCTGTAACAGTATGCACTGGAACTGCTTCTAGGTATCGAGTAGCATAGTCGCATACTACCAGGATAAATCTATTACCCTTTTTACTTTTGTCTAAAGGCCAACCACATCCATTGCAATTCTCTCAAAAGGCACATCCAGGCTTTTAAATAACTGATTAGCAGTTTTTTTTTCTTGGGACAATACTAACTGTACAGAAAGTATTTATATAGGTTTTCTGGAAGTGTTATGTTTGTTAAACAGTGAGGCAAGTGCTATGCATTTTCACAATGTTTTAGCACTTTTATGAGCAAAACGATAATCAATTTTTTGAGTTAAATAAAACCCTGCACATCTATCAAGGGTAGGGGCACCAGGGACACCTTGCCTTTTCTAGTGACTGGGGCTACTTTCTGATATTCAGCGCAGGAATAACAATAGGTAGCAACATCTTCATGAATTCCAGGCCAGTAAAATCTGTACAGCAATCTGGCAAGGGTGCGATCCCCCCGAGTGACCAGCCATAGGACTATCATGTGCTATCTGTAACAACTCTGTTCTATACTTCTGTGGTATGACAAATTGTTCTATCTGTTCCTGTGTCTGAGGTTTAACCCAAACTCTGTACAGTAATCCATTACATTTTTTAAACATTGGTTCATCCTGTTTTGGTTTCACCCCCAGCTGCTTAAAATAACCCTGGAGAGAAACATTGTTAGCTTGCTCTGAAACAAAATCACAATCAGTTATCAGTTTAGTTTTAGCATTTTCATATTTTAACCCTTTATGTCCATCAGTCTTTTGTTGCCACCACTGTTGTTTCAGATGTCTTCTTTCTTTCCTGGACTTACAGATCTTAGAGCTGTTCTCAAACAAGTCTGAATCAAATTTACTGAAAGGAAAAGTGTCCCCACCGTTTGAGATTTTCTTTGCCTGAGCTCTTGTTACCACTGCTGCTGGAACTGCAGGGTTTAATTCCTCCGAGATTAACTCAGTAAATCCTAGACAGTCATTTCCAATAATCACGGGTGCAGGTAACTTAGGTACTACCCCTGCTTTCATTTGGTATGACACTCCCTTAATGTTCAGAGTCACTTGGGTGGTGAGATAGTACTGAATGTCTCCGTGGTTGCAGATGACACCAGTACCTGGTCCTTTTGCACAGTGTTTTACCAGCCCTTTAACATGCACTAGAGTCTGTCTACTTCCCGACTCAGTGAGTCCCTATACAGTCTTATCCCCCACCTTCACATCTGTTAAGTACTTGCCCCAATTTGCTAAGGACAAATCTGCTCCAGTGCCACTTTCCTTACTATGGCAGTTTCTTGCAATATGGCCTAGCTTGTTACAATTATAACAAATAAAGAATTTGGGGACAGATTTGTTACCCCCCACCAGAGTTCTTATCAGACTTTGAGTTTAAATGGGAAAAAGAATGTCTTACCAGTGCTTGGCTGTTACCTCGCTGCTGTAACATCTGTCTGGCCATTTGGTAGTCCTCGGCCAAAGAAACAGCCTTTTCCCCACTTTCTGGTTGATGTTCTTTCACCCAAATCTGCACATCTGTAGGCAGTATGTTGATGAGTTGCTCCGTTGCAAATGTATCGATGATCAGTGGGGCTGTTTTGCCCTTTGGTTGGAGCCATTTAATAAGGAGCTCTCTGAGTTGGGTGAAGGCTTCTCAAGGATTGTTGAATGCGTTGTACTTCAGGGACTTGATTTCTGCCTGTAGTTCTCTCCTGACATTTCAGGATTTCGCGTTTCACCAGGTCATAGTTTTCTGACTGTGCAGTGTCCATACTGCTGTAGGCAAGTTGGGCTTTACCTGTCAGGTAGAGTACCAGTCTGATCGTCCATTGTTGCTTTGGCCATTGGCAGGCTGTGGAATCTCTTTCAAAAGTTCAGGTATGCCTTGATATCATCCAAGGGACAAAATTTTGTAAGTTCAATGTCTTTTAAGTTGCTCTGCTGGACCAGTGCCAGATCCTTCTGCTTTAATAGCTTGCACGGCATCCAGCCAGCACTGCTTCTGTCACTGCATCTCTTCTCTTCTCTGCTTCTCTGTCTCTTTTTGTTGAATAGCCCATGATTTGAAAAAGTACATCAGGCTTTCAGGTTCTATCACTGCCTGTTCTTTTTCCATAACTTGTGCTGGCTGTACAATCTCAGTCTGGACTTCAATCTCTGCTAGTTTGGCTGCCATTCTCCTGGTAACCACTCCTGGACTTGCTGCAGATCCCATACCTTTCTCTATGCTTCTCTGACACTAGATCCAGTACCCATGCACAAAACTCCTGGGTTAGAGTATGCATGGCACAAATCCCACTTCTCACACCATCTGTCATCAAGACACAGGTCAGGAAGCATAGAAAAACCCAGGAGCAGTTGTAGAATTCGCAAAAAGTGTTTATTAGTACTAGCAGTAACAAACAAAAAAAAAATGTTTCAGAATAACTATTTACAACGGCAGAATAAACAGAGAAGATCCATTTGAGTGTTCCTTCAATCTCTGTGTGTCTCCCAAAACATTGCAGCTCTCTCTTTTAAGTCTTTGCAACCCCCCTCCTTAACATGCATCCTGTTTTTTTCTAAAATGTTCTTATAAGTTTCAGGCAGGTGCAGCAAGAACACAAATGTCCCAGAACTGAGGTGCCTTCTCCACAGCTTCTGAAAAAGGGCTTAAAAACTACTCTTAGGTTAACCCCTTGAGTTCCCAATAGCTTTTTGCAATCATCTCAAACTATAGTTACATACATTTAAACAGTAACAATATATAATTTCTAAACAAAGGAATCCCAATATCAGTTACATTTCCACATACTGATTTGCATATATTTTTATACCAGCAGATATGCAAGGAGGAAAAAAGACAGAACAGCAAGTGGGGGTAGAGAGATAGTGAGAGGCAAAGAATTGCAAGACTGTCAGAGAGATTAAATCCTAGATCTCACAAGAATATCTGGTTGCACAACCAGACAGGCAAGAGCTAGGAAAGGAAAGAACAGAACAGAGCCTTGCATTCAAACTCTCTCCATAACAACTGGGACAGGATCCTACTCAACCCTGTCATAAGAGAGTGTCACTGTAAATATACTGGATAATTTACAGTATGATCAAAAAATCATATGCACTCCCACTAGACAAAGTTATTGATTCAAAATATTATTACTACTGTATGTAAGTTCATTTGGTTTGGGACGAAGAAAGTAATACTCTCAGTTTTAGGGCTTAGAGGAAGGTGCACCTGCCATCCCCTTGGTGAGGGACCCAATTTCAGAATCCCTAGTCAGGCTGGCAGGAGGGTAACTGTAGTCTGCTGGGACACCTGATGCTTCCTTGAGGGGTTACTGCATCTGCTGCTGCATAGTTGCCCCTTGTTGGCTCAGGATGGGTGACATCCATGCAGGCAGAACTCTCCCCACCCAACTTCCTTTGTAAGTATTGGTCCAAAATGTGTGTCTTTGACACAAATGCCTCAACCACTGATAGAACGTGCCAGTGTGCTACAAATTCCTCCCCTACAACTTGTCCCTAACTAACAGATTGGTAACCCTTTCTCTGGGATTGCAACTGCCTGATGGGGTGAACCTTAACCATGTGGGGTTGTCGACTGGTGGTATAAGAGGAGAACCTGATGCTGTGAGGTAGAACAGAAGGAAGCAAACATCAGGGTGAGAGCCTGGAGGAGTCACACTGAGGAGATAATATGGAAAAGAAAGATAAAGGAAAAAAAATGTTTTCTCTTCAGCTTTCTTGCAATATATTCTATTGTGCAATTACTAGAACTAACCTCATTAGACTTGATGTAATATTATTATGATAGAGCTGAGTGTAAACAGTTGGGTTACTGTTGTATGAAGATCAATTATGTTGTAAATCTCGGTGATCCTGTCACACTAAAATCAATCCCATTGTAAAACATGGAGACTCTGATTATATTGAGAATGAGACTTGTTGCAAAAAGTGGTAATATCTTTTCCAGTAAGCTCTAGCGGCTTTGGGAAAACTAAAGGGCTGATAATAAAAACAAGAAGGTCAGTAATTATGAGAGACTTACCAACACTGAGCTGACAACATGCACAGGGGTGTTTGTGTGTGTGTGTGTGGGGAGGATTGTGTAACAGCCTGTCAGTGTCATAAAGGCACTGCTGTACAGCATCCATTAGGATGGTGGGATGGGTCACACAGAGAGAAAATGAGATATTATAAAAAAATACTAAAGGATTTGTTAGCTAACTACAATCACAACTACATTTTTCAGACAAAAGCCACTCTATTTTAAATACTGTAAAAGACAATGGGTGAGCCATTCCAAATGTCTTTGTCATAGCAAACTTTCTTTGTGAGTGAGTGCTACATGCTACCATGCAAGTGACCCAGCCCATATGTCAACAGTGCTTGATCACAGAAGTGCTGCAGAAAAACAGGTTACTCACCTGTAACAGTAGTTCTAGGAGTGGCATATGTTGTTCCATCTACACTTCTTGGCAGTGTCCTTTCCCTTTAAATCTTGCTGCCTGGTCTAAAAGCTGGCTCCTCCCACCCAGGTGGTATGTCCCTTGGCTCTGCCCCATGATGCCAGGTTTTGCCCATTGGAAAGCAGAGTGTGTGTGCCAAAGCCGGGAAGATCGGGTGAGTCCGTGTGGATGAACAACATATACCACTCCTAGAACTACTGTTACATGTGAATAATCTATTTTTTAGGGACATGGATATGTTGTTCTTTCCACACTTCTTGGCAGACTCCTAGCAGTTCTCCAGGAGGAGGGAGGCAAGGTGCACACATCCTACTTAAGGAACAAAGATTGGAGAACTGAGGCCCCAAAACCAGCATCCTGGCATGACACTAGGTCGATGTGGTAATGGGAAATGAAGGTGTTTGCCGACTTCCAGGTAGCAACCCCACAAATTTCTTGGAAAGGGACATCCCTGGAAGCAGCCACCGTCGCAGTGGTATGGAGGGTGGAATGAGCCCTCAGCCCTACAGGAGGCTCTCTACCTGCCAACCTATAGCATAGATCAATGCATGATTTAATCCATCTGCCAAGCAGGTCTGCCAAGTGTGGCTTCAGCATTTTATGTATTTATTTATTGAGATCTTGGATAGTACCACTGAGTACAAGCTTATTAAATAGGTTCCGCGTCTGAACAAAAAAGCTATAAGAAACATAAAACAAGTAAATTACAACACAATTGCACTGGAATGACAAAACAGAGCAAGCACAGCAGGTACAAGGTCATTGGCTGATCACAGTAGCCAGAGCCTGTTAAGTTACATTAGACAGGCATTTATACAAAGGTTGTGTTGGAAGTCAGAGTCAAGTACACTAAATTAGGTATTGTTACAAGGTTATAGGAAGAGAAGAGGAGAGTAGAGGAGAGGAGCTGAGAGGAGAGAATAGAAGAGAAGAAAAGAGAGGCATTACCTTGGGAGGAGAGATGACAGCTGAATGTGCAGGGGAAGGAGTGAGGGACAGAAAGGAAACAGAATCAGGGGGTGGAAGCTAGTGCAGAGTACAGGTTATAGGGCAACTGGAGAGAGGGGGAGGGTGAGGGTGAGGGTGAGCAGAGAAATGGATGTGGGGGGGAATGGAAGAGGATGGATAGGAGGGTGGTGGGGTGGATAGAGTGTGAGAGAACTGAGAGCAGAGGTGAGATAATAAGAGGCTAGGGGGCACAAGAATAGAAAGCACTGTAGGAGTGGGTTAGCGTAAGGTCAGGGGAAGTCCTGAGAACATGCGTAAGAAGTTATTGGAAGCAGGTATAGCTGTCATTCTCTAATAGCTGCTGTCTCAGCAGTCTTTTGAAGGGACCAATCGAGCTTAGCGAGGAGATGTCAGGCTGTAAAGAGTTTAACTACCCAGGGGCATGGAAAGGGAAGGACCTTTGACCCAAGGAGGTGCAACAGTGGGGAATTTTAAATAGGCAACAGTCTGTGCTTCGAGTGTTGCAAAGGTTAGTATTGGGGGAGAGAAGATTCTGAACCCCTGCGGGAACCAGGCTGAGATTAGTTTTTTTTGCTAGTAAGCAGGACTGGTCGAGAAGTCTATCAGGGAACTGAAGCCAGTTAGCCTGGGCATACAAGTCACACGTGTGCGTCATGCATGTGGCTCCTGTGGTAAGTCAGCAGGCTTTGTTTAAAGCAACTTTAATGCAGCGTAGGGCAGTTTCTGTGGCTGAACTATATATTAGCAGCCCGTAGTCAATTAGTCACAGGAGAACTATGCACTGCTAGTTTGAGGGCCTCAGGTGTGAGGCTGTGCTTGTGCCTGTGCAACAGACCAATGTGTGTATTAACAGCCTTAGTGACTATGTCGATGTGGCAGTCGAAAGTCATTGTGCTGTCCAGCATGATCCCCAGGTATTTGAAATTCTGTACAAGCTCCAGGGCAGAACCCACCTTGTTGGTTATCAGAAGAGGGTGAGCTCTGTTCCAATTCTGAGCAGTGGAGAACAACATTGTTTTAGTCTTTGTATAGTTCATCACCAGTTTCTGATCTTTAAACCATCATAAGGTGGTCTGAAGTTTGCCTTCGAGAGCGAAGTGGTTAGAGATGCTAGTGAACAGTATGGCATCGTCTGCATAAAGAAGTAGACATAGTTAACAAACAGCTGGCAAACCTCTCCCCAAACTCCGGCAGTGCGCTCCTTGTAACAGATGAGCACTCGCCTCAGGTCCAAAGTATGGAGCCTTTATTCAGCCTCTGAGGTGTGGTTGGGATAGAACACTGGCACAGTCATCACCTGATTCAGGTGAAACTTCGGCACAACCTTCAGGAGGAACTTCAGGTTGGGGCGCAGGGCAGCCTTGTCCCTGTGGAAGACCTAGGGAGACTCGACAGAAAGCACCTGGAGCCCCCCAATCCTTCTGGCTGACGTTATAGCCACCAAGAAGGTGGTCTTCCATGACAAATGCAACATCTCGCACTTGTGCATCAATTCAAATTGCTTGCCTATGAGCTTTGCCAGTACCAGAAGAAGATCTCACAGAAGTCACAAGCCTGGGTGTTATGTTTCAAGCCCAGGCAGTACATGCATGTGGCATGTGGATCCATACGTGGCATCTTCTGCCCGCAGGGGCACCAGTGGAACCCAGGCGAGGACTTGTCCTCTATCGCGGTTGTGATCAAAGATTGTGATGGTGAAACTCGAATGAGTTTAAGTTTTGCAAGGAAATACAAAGATTTAAGCACCCACGCCTACTCAACGTGAGAGCAGTAAGGAGAGAACCTGCTTCTTCCAGCAGAAAGGAAGATCAGGCATCATGGGGTGGAGCCGAGGGATATACCACTCGGGTGGGTGGGAGGAGCCAGCTTTTAGATCATCCAGCAAGATTTAAAGGGAAAGGACACTGTCAAGAAGTGTGGATGGAACAACATATCCAATTCCCTAGAAAGAACAGTTATGTACTTACCGTAACAGTAGATCTTTGAGACAATCTCATCAGGCCACACCTACAGGACTACAGCCATCAGGCACTAGGACCACACAGAAGCTTTTTGCAAGAAGTCTACTAGGAACCACCCATGACAACATCTGACATCAACATCCTCCGTATATAAACATGAGCACCCCTCTCCCTCCTCAGTTCCCCACTGGAGATAATACTCAGAAAATATATCTTTAATACTTGGTGCCTAAGACAGGTAGAAGACTGTTGCCCACTTTGCCTGTCTCCCACTCTAGCGGGGCCATCTAAAACCATTAATGACTAGTAGATGTCTGTTCAACCTATTTCTGAAAGTAAGGAAAGAGTCTGCATCCACTACCTCCCTAGGGAGACCATTCCACAATGGTATGGCCCTTTGTATATAAAAATAACTTCTGGTATTCCTCTTTGGGAAAGTTAGTTTTAATTGATATTTGTGACTTCTTAGATTAACGTTTCTTTTGCTAAACAGCAGACCCAAGCTGTCCAACAACTGATTGTCTCTTATAATTTTATACAGTTCCAATAAATTCCCTCTGATATGCACTAATTCTAATGGGTACAAGACCATCTGATACATTCTAGATTCATAGGGTTTATCTTCCAGGCCATGGATAATCTTCATCATTCACCTCTGCACCTTCTCTAAGTTGTTAATGTCCCTTCTTAAGTAAGGGCTCCACAGTGGAGTGCAATAGTCCAGGTGGGGTCTTACAAAGGCTCTGTAGAGTGAGACTATGCATGATCTGTTTCTTGTTATGAATGCCTTCTTAATACACCTGATCTTACTGGATTTCTTGATTACTTCATTACAATGTGGATTGAAACTAAGATCATTGCTAACCAAGATTCCCAAGTCCCTTTCATTCTCCACTGCCCTTAACTGTATTCCATTGAGTGTGTAAGCATTTTGATAATTTCTGACTCCAAGGTGCATTACTACACATTTATCCATGTTAAAACCATGCCACTGCTGGATGCCCAATTTCCTAATAGCTTTAAATCTTGCCTTACAGTGTCTTTTCTTTTGCGCTCCGGGCCCCAGCCTCACCAATCTTTCGGGCATGCATAGCTCCCTGTGTCCACCGTCTCACCTCCGCTTGCTCCCTTCTGTCAGTCATGGTCCTGTAAGTCCCTGCACCCCGGGGGGTCTGGCACTAACCCTACTAGAAGGGTCCCTCCTTCGGGGGGAAGGGAGGAGAATGTGGGGATACAGCGCTCCCAGAGCAAGTCCACACGGGAGACAGAGGAGAAGGTGTGCTCTGGGGACTGGCATAGTGGGAGTGAGAGCAGCTGTCATCCAGATAGGTTGTGGCCATTTTCTTGTTAACTCCTCTAAGAGCATGATGTGCCACCTGACGTCAAGGCAACAGCCAATGTTCGTCATGCTCCCTCAGCTGTGGAACCCGATGTAGTGATGTGCCTCTGGCCTCTGCCAGGGGCCAGCAAATGCCACAGCTCAAACCCCCCCTCCCTCGAGAAGGTGAGCAGTTGTGCGACACTCGAGCCTTCTCTCCATGGCTGGCCCTCCAACTCCCGAGTCATTCCCAAACCTGGGTCATTGGCCTCACAAATGGAAATCCAACCACTGCACCGGTGGGCCAGCCTTTACAGTGTCTTTAAGGGCCTTGAGCCCTTGGGATCCCTCTGGGCAGAGGTGACAGAGTCCAGGGTTGTGTTGGGCTTCTCAGTCCAAGTGAGGTGTCCTTCCAACCCCGGATGGAACAAGTCAGAACCCAAGAAGGTGACATCTACTAACTTATGCTGGGTGTCTGCCATAAAGGTTGAACTCCACAGCCAAGCCCTGAGCCACATGGCCACCACAATAGCCATGGAACGGGTGCAAGTATTGCTGATGTTCATGGCCATCTGGAACTGCTGTTTGGCCACTGCTCGGCTCTGGTCCCAGACTTGCTTGGCCATGATCTGGAAGTCAGCAGGGAGCCAAGGAAGCACTCTGAGAGTGCCAAGTAAGGCGTGAGTGAAATGGGCCATCAAAAGGGCTGAACTCACCTGCCGAAGTCTGAGAGAAAACGCCACATAGACCTTTTTGGCAATGTGATCCAATTTCTTCAACTCTTTGTCAGGAGGTTTGTTCATGTCCCCAACATTGCTGGTATGCTGAAAGACTGAGCTGGCCACCGAACCCTCAGCCGAGTGATGCTTAGTGAGCCCCGAAAGGAAACCCACAGGGATGTAATACATTCGGGTGATATGAGCCGGTGGCACAGGGCAGGAGGCAAGGTACTGCCAAAGCTCCAGAGTGGGGCCAAGAATGCCCTCAGTGACCAAGAAGCTGGCCCCCGAGAAATCACCTTGGTCAAGAATTTGGGTTAAGGGATACTTGGCCTGTTCCTGGTCGGGCTCCATCTGAATCCCAGTAGATTCCGAAATGAGACAGAGCAAGCCCCCAAAGGAAGTGGGACCGTGCTCCATAGACAAATCCTCCCCGATTCCATGTGCTGATTCCATGATGAGAATGCAGGGAGGAGTCCTCAGACTCAGAGGATTTGCCAAAAAGCAGTCAGCCTCCCGAATCCCCACTGACCCTGCAGGATCTATAGGCAGTAACAGTGACTGACAGCTGACGAGGAACCCTGAGAGTGGTACAGGCATCCTTAGGAGGGGGACTATCCTTTGGCTGCTTAGGAGGTGGCTCCGGACTGATGGGCAGGGAGGCAGGAACAGGTCAAGCTGGAACCGGCTGAGCCACAGCAGGTTGGGTCATCAGTGGCGGGAGCCAAAGAAGAGGTGGGGTGGGGACCAGAATTAACTTAACCCCAGATAGCATGAGCTGCTGCCACATTAGCTCTTCATAGCACTGGCATATCTTGTGTTGGAGCTCTTCTCACCCTAGGAGGAAGAATAGCGGCGACGCCGCTTGCCCAAGTGTTGAGAGCGGGAGCACCAATATCGGCGAGTGCTGCTCTACTCCAGGCTACGGGATCTCGACCTCAATCACTGGGGAACCCAGTTGCAAGAAAGAGAGGGAGATGGTGAAAGCTGAGACTCCTCCAAGGGAAAGGAATCCTGAGGGCTCAGGACTGAATCAGAAAGCTGGTCTGACCCTCCCGGAGTCATAGAGAGTGAAGTATCCGCCTCATTCTGCGACAGCACATTGACCGGCTTGAGAAAAATCTCGAAAGGTTGGTCGAAGTGCGTTTCAGCCGATGAACTTGATGGAGAGACCGTGGAGCCAGCGGCCTGGACTGAAGGATCAACTGTAGTCGAACCTTCCCTGGAAGCATGGGAATCCGAGGCCCAGGAGTGCTCGTGATCCTACAATTGTCAACGAGATTGTTTTTTTAGTCTCCTTTTTCGACATCTTAAGAGGATTTTGTACCATTAGAGGGACCCTGCCCAAGAGTGGGAAGGGACTGGCAGAAATCTTGAAATGCCCCTGTAAAAGTGGCATCAAAGGAAAGCAGCACAAAAGCCGAAGCTGAAGAGGCATGCTCCATGGCTTGAGCCACTGCCTCCTTGAAAGCCTTAAGTTGCTCTGTGGATGACCCCCCCCAGCTGTTGACACCGCCTGACAGGAGTCTTTCGAACAAACAGGAGGGTCCTGTTTATCTGGGTACCCGAGAAGGAGTTGAGTGTGCCAGTCCTCCAAAGTACTAAGATTCAAAGTGCGACAAAGACCACAAGCGTGAGGATCGTTATCGTGGCCTAGGCAGTAGATGAATGAGGTGCGCAGGTCTGTCCAGGACATCTTATGCCCACAGTCACATTTCTTGAAACCAAGTGCTGACTTAGAGTCATCCATACCTACAAGAGTTTCGAACAAATTTGAAAAAACAACTTGAAGATGGTTTGTTTTGTTTTTGAAAGCAAAGGGCCTACTCAACGTAGAGCAATAAGGAGGGAACCTTCTTCTTCCAATGAAAAGGAAGATCTGATGTCACAGGGTGGTGCCAAGGGAGTTACCACCTGGGTGGGTGGGAGGAGCAATCTTGAAGACCTTCCGGCCAGAGTCTTAAAGTGAAAGGATACTGCCAGAAGTGCGGATAGTACACCATATCCAGATCCCTACAAACTAGATTTAAAAGAGATGCCATGGAGATTGTATTATCGATTTTAGTTAAACTGTTTAATTGGAGTGTTAGTGAGAGAAAATTTCCAGAAATGTGGAAGGCTGATGAAATAGTACTGATCTTTAATAATGGAGACTCCACTAACCCATCATACTTTCAGCCAATTGCCCACCTGCCAGTAGTATCCAAAGTTTTAGAAAGGTTAGTACATGTCTAACTTTATGACTACTTGGAAACCTCTGGTATCATAACTAAACTTTAATCTGTGTTTCGAAGGGGACACTACATGAACACCGCACTCACTGTCCTATTAGTTTTGGTCATCAGCTCCTTAACTGAGTTGTGGCAGTGGGGGCAATTGCTCATAGACTTGTCAAAAGCCTTAAGTCTTGTTGATCACCAAATTCTTTTGGAAAGGCTAAAGGATAGAGGCATCTCATCAAATGCCTGCAGATGTTATGACCCAAAATGTTTGTATGGAAGGAAAATTGTCGGATTGGAATGATGTTTTTAGGAGTGTACCCTAAGGTTCCATATTGGGACCTTTATTGTTTCTAATTTACATAGCCAGCCAGTGGCACAGAAGGTTGAGGTGCTTGTGCCTCTCCTGTCACAATGACGGCAACCTGAGTTCAGAAACAGAACTGGGTCACTGGGGGATGGCTGGGGTGGGAGAGGATAGAGCGTCCAGAGAACTTCTCTCTTCTCCTAGTGAGGCAGGGTTAGCGCACCCACTTTTCACCTGTCCCCTAACATCGAATGGGGGTATGGTAGCCAGGGACTGTCAGGATATGAGGGGTGGTCTGGTAGGCATTGCAGGCCCACTCCTCCTTAGGCAGGGAGGAAATCCATGGACAAAAATGGGCTCCTGGGTGGCTGCTGACTTCCAGCCACCCAGAGGCCATGCACCTGATGAGCACCCAGGCCACACTGCCTTCGTGCAACTGTAGGACCGGGGTACAAAATCAGGTTGACAGTGTTAGGGTAGCTGGCATCCAGCAGGCTGCCAAGCACGGGAGAAACAGGATTAACTGCAAAATAAAAAAATTACATGACGAGATTGCCAGACTGCATACATAACTCAGAAGTTCATCTCTAGTGCACAACATAGAGAATAATGTATGGGCAGCCATACACAACAAGGCTGTGTTTCCATCAAGGGGTTGAGATGACAGCATATGAACCTCGAGAGCGAAGCTCGAGAGGTCCATGCTGTCATCTCAACCCAGAGATGGAAACACATGCTGAGTTGTGTGTGGTTGACCATATTTTATTTTTTATAGTATATGGTTATTTACACTGCAGTGACAGACACCCCACTGAAGTGAAAACAAAAAAATTGTGCCATTTCTTTCTTCTATTCACGTAACAAAATCAAATTTCCAGACTTTTGAAAGGTAAAAGGTATGACTTTAGACACTGGGTGGTTAGTAAGTAGCTAGGTATAGAATAAATGAGAAATGTTAAATTGTATGACCTTTGAACTGTGCATAATAACTGCTTGGAATGCGCATAACAACACTTTAGAATGCGCATAACAATTTAGAATGTGCTTAACAAGGACTTTGAGCAGGCTGATTTTTATACATAACAAAGGGTAACCATATAATATATTGTACTGGTTGTGTACGATAGCGACTTTGAACAAGTTGAAAGAAAATTGGAAATTTACTTCACTATTCTGCATAAATGATTTGCAGGGTTCCAAGGCAGTACTGAAGAGTGAAAAAAACTCAGATAATGGCTTTTGGTCCAGTTGCCACAGGTGAGAGGGGCATTGGCCCACAGTTGGCAATAAAAAACACTGATGAAGTTCAACTTGCCTAAGTCTCTGAATATAAATATCTGGGAGCCTGGGAGAATCAAAATTTCAGATTTGACTATCAAGTTGAACTTACCAAAACATAAAATAGAGTTAGTGCTTTTAGACATACAGCTTATTGTTTAAATAATAAGTAAGAAATAACCCATGACAGGGTGTGAGGGTATTGGGGATTAATCAACACCCTGGGTGTGTTGTGAGGCATGAGGGTGCAGCCTGAGTGCTCTCACAGGACCCAGGGTGTTGATTAATCCCCACTACCCGCACACCCTGGAGTGGGTTATTGAGCTTATAACATGGGGTGTCACCAAAGGTGATAGAAACACTAGGAAACATGATAAGATTATGAAAACATAGGGACTATTTTATGTGTTCTGCCACCAGCACAATACCTGTGTTGCTGACAGTGCTGAAGAGCAGTATATATGCACTGGTGACACTGCTGACTTTGGAGACACACAGACAGGACACTATCATTTTTGTCACTGTCAATGTCTGTCTTGGTCTCTGTGTCTGCTGTGTCCTGTGATCAATAATGTGCACATTGCTCCAGAACTGCTGTAGCAGAACATTCTGAGAGACACAAAGAAATGTGCTGCATCTCTCTCTCCTGCTTCATATTGTTAGCCCAGTGTATGTTTTCCGCTCACTGCTTTGGAAGACACATGGAGAGAACACTATCATTTTTGTCACTGTCACTGTCTGTGTTGGTCTCTATGTCTGCAGTGTCCTGTGATCACTGATGTGCACATTGCTCCAGAACTGCTGCGGCAGGACATTCAGAGAGACACAAAGAAATGTGCTGCATCTCTCTCTCCCACTTTGTATTGTTAGCCCAGTGTATGTTTTCCACTCACTGTGGTGCAGAACTACTGCTCGCCATGTGCTGTTTTTGACAAAGGAGAATTTTGCTTTCAGAGCAAGTAACAGCAGTCTAGAACTACAGCTTTTTTACTGATAAATCACTTCTATCCCAACAGGAGTCAGTGCCTGTTTGGATTAAGCAAACAGATGCTTTATTAGAAGAAGGGGGTCTCATTTAAGTAAAAAAAAAAAAAAGAAGAAAGTCACTGTCTGTTTCTCTGAGGAAGGGGCTGTATCAGCTTAATTTACTGAGTCAGGAGCAGAGGGTGACTCTTATTGGGGTGTGGCTTAGGAGCTTAGGAATACAAAAGCAGGTGTCTCCAATTACAGCTTCCTGCTGTTTTTGACAGAAGGTAATTTTGCTTTCAGAGCAAGTGACAGTAGTCTAGAACTACAGCTTTTTTACTGATAAATCACTTCTATCTCAGCAGGAGTCAGTGCCTGTTTGGATTAAGCAAACAGATACTTTATTAGAAGAAGGGGGTCTCATTTAAGTAAAAAAAAAGAAGAAGAAAGTCACTGTCTGTTTCTTTGAGGAAGGGGCTGTATCAGCTTAATTTACTGAGTCAGGAGCAGAGGGTGAATCTAATTGGGGGTGTGGCTTAGGAGTACAAAAGCAGGTGTCTCCAATTACAGCTTCCTGCTGTTTTTGACAGAGAAGAATTTTGCTTTCAGAGCAAGTAACAGCAGTCTAGAACTACAGTGTTTTTACTGATAAATCACTTATATCTCAGTAGGAGTCAGTGTCTGTTCTGATTAAGCAAGCAGGTACTTTATTAGAAGAAGGGGTCTCATTTAAGTAAAAAAGAAAAACAAAAGAAAAAAGTCACTGTGTGTTTCTCTGAGGAAGGGGGCTGTATCAGCTTAATTTACTGAGTCAGGAGCAGAGGGTGAATCTAATTAGGGGTTTGGCTTAGGAGTACAAAAGCAGGTGTCTCCAATTACAGCTTCCTGCTTTTTTTGACAGAGGATAATTTGCTTTCAGAGCAAGTAATAGCAGTCTAGAACTACAGCTTTCTTACTAATTGTCATCCTGCCCACCCCTCCACCCTCCCACCATAAGCCAGCTCTACTTTTATAGCCACTGGATTTGACTGACAACAGGAACTTCCTGTTTGGCAGTAGGAAGGGAAGGATCACTGAGACACATTAGTTTCATCAACCTTGAAAGAACCTAAAAAAATAGCTCTTTCTCCCCCCGGCTGCTGGAGGTCTGAATCCAAGCACGGAAGAAGGAGACTACAGAAAGTTCCTGTCCCAGAACAGGAAGGGCAAGAGTTGTAAGGGCACATAGGCAATAGGAAAGTAAGTATAAAAACACATAGAGGGAGGAGACAGTAAGCATAAAAAGTAACAGGAGAGGGGACACAAAATAAGTCAAGATGGGAGTGGTGCAGTGCAATGACTGTGGGGCAGCAGTGTTCCGAGAGACATTCTAGAGGCTCCGATGCTGCCCTGTTTGCAGCACCTCTCTGGTCTGAGGGATGAGGTAGCCCATCTCCAGGCTGACCTGGCTAGGATTCGTGAAACCTCTTTCCCCACCCAGGGACCACCAGGGCCACCACCGCTACCTCAGAGGTTGCCAAGAAATAAGGGTGGTTGGACCAAGGTGGGCTCAGGGAGGGAGAGGGTGGTGGAATAGAGCTGCATCCCTCCAGTTGTACCTCTCCACAATTCATATGCTGTTCTGGTGAAGAGTGGTTCCTCTATGGAGGCACCTGCAGTGGAGACCAAGGAGGATGCTGGGAACCTCCACAAAGGAAACCCACAGGAGGGTGGCATGAGACCCCACAGGGGAAGGAAACAACTCCTGGTGGGGAACTCGATCATTAGGGAGTAGAAGTGGGGGGAGGAAGGGGATAGGGAGGTAAGGTGCCTACCTGGCACCATGGCTCAGAGGGGCAGGAAGTGAATCCTCAGAATCATGGGAGCAGCTGCATGAGGAAGGGAGCTGGATTTCATTGTCCACCTAGGGACAAATGACCTGGCTGTGAATGGGATCAGAGTGGTGCAAGAGGAGTTTGTAGAGTTGGGGAGGGGCCTTAGACAAGTTGCATGTACGGTAACCTTCTTGGAGGTGCTGCCTGTCTATGGCAAGGATGATGCTAGGGTATTCTGCACCATAGAATTCAATGAATGGTTGAAAAACTGGTGCGGAGCTCAGGGTTTTGGCTTCATTGGTGACTGGGGAGCTACCTGGAGGGATGCAGGCCTATACTGGCACGATGGTCTGCATCTGTCCGGGGGGGGGAACCCCAGGACCAGGATCCTAGGTGATAGGTTTAAATGCTTCATTGGCAAGCATTTAAACTAGCCAAGGGGGGAGGCACTGAAAAGGAGCAGGGAAATCCCAGCCTCACCCCACAAAACACAGTAGTAAGAGAGGTAAACACCAAGGTAGAGAAGTCAGTAGGGAGCAGAACAGGGGTAAATACAGAAAAAGGTAGTAAGGACAGGGATGGGACTAAAAGGGGTAAGGCCATAAAAAAATGGAAGGTGATGAGTACCAATGCCTGCAGTCTGTGTAACAAGCTCCCTGAACTAGTGGCCTTGATGGAAGAGGGATGCCTGGATATTGTGGCAGTCACTGAAACATGGTACACAAAGAACCATGACTGGGATGTCAACATACCAGGATACACAGTCTACAGGAGGGACAGGGTGGATAAAAGAGGAGGAGGAGTAGCTCTCTCTATATAAGGGAAGGGATTAAAGCAACAGAACTAAAGAGTAAACAGGAAGTTGATGAGTCACTATGGGTCACCCTAGAGACAGGAAATGGCACCACAATCCGCATGAGGGTTGTGTACAGATCCCCATCTCAGGGGGAGGAAATGGACAAGGAAATGATAGAAGGCATCCTTAAAATGGCAGAAAAAGGGAGATATTGTTGATGGGGGACCTGAATATGTCAGATGTTAACTGGAGTACCTTTGCTGCAGGCACATCCAAAAGCAGGGTCATTCTTGATGCCCTACAGGGGGAATGCCTCAGACAGCTAGTGTTGGAACCCACTCGGGAGGGAGCAATCTTAGACCTGGTACTCTCAAATGGGAAAGGAGAAAGGATCTCAGATTTAGAAGTGGGTAGTCATCTGGTAACAAGTGACCACCAAACAGTGTGGTTCACGATAAACACAGCGATAAAATCAAGTCATACAAAAACAAGAGTACTGCACTTTAGGAGGGCTGACTTTGGGAAAATGAGAGAGTGCCTCAGAAAAGTACTAGCAAACAGGCAAGAAGGAGGGGTAGAGGAACAATGGGGAATAATCAAAACAGCCATCGCAGAGGCAACAAGCCTTTGTGTGAAGCAAATCAACAAAACAAAACAAAGGAAAAAAACACTATGGTTCTCAAAAGAGATGGAAGGGAAGGTTAAGGAGAAACGGATAGTATTCAGGAAATATAAGGAAACACAGAAGGAGCAGGACAGAGAACTTTATCAGTTAAAGCAGAAGGAGGCAGGGAAGGCAGTCAGAATAGCAAAGGCACAAACTGAGGAAAAGATAGCCAACTCTGTTAAGAAGGGGGATAAAGCCTTTTATAGGTACATTAGGGAGTGAAGAAAGACCAAGGGAGGGATACAGAGACACAGTCAAGGGGAGGGAATGTGGGCAGAGGGTGACAGAGAAAAAGCAGGGATACTGAACGAATATTTTGCTCAGTATTCACAATGGAAGAGGAGGGAGAGGTACCTAATCTAAACAAGCGAAACACTCTGAATAGGGGGGTTGATACCAGTCCATTCACAAAAGAAAGGTTTTTGAAAGAACGCTTGAAACTGAGGGTGGACAAAGCAATGGGGCCTGATGGGATTCATCCAAGAATTCTAAAATAACTAAGGGTAGAACTAGTAATGCCACTGACTACTCTCTTTAACAAATCATGGGAGGATGGGGTGGTACCTGAGGACTGGAGGAGGTGATTCCACTTCACAAAAGTGGGAGCAGGGCAGAGGCAGGAAACTACAGACCAGTCAGTTTGACCTCAGTGGTAGGGAAAATGATGGAATCACTTCTGAAGGAAAGAACTGTTGAGTACCTAGAGGCCAGTGAGGCACCCAGATGAACCTAATAGATTTCTTTGACTGGGTGACCAAAATAGTAGACCGGGGGGGGGGGGGGCTGTGGATATGGCCTACCTAGATTTTAGCAAGGCATTTGACACAGTCTCACACAAAAGATTAATATACAAGTTAGTCAGCCTTGGAGTGGGTCCCAAGGTGGTAGCCTGGATAAAAAATTGGCTGGACAACAGAACGCAAAGGGTAATAGTAAACCGAGTCCACAGTGAAGAAAGGAGGGTAACTAGCGTGGTACCACAAGGTTTGGTACTGGCACTGATCCTCTTTAATGTATTTATAAGTGACATTGGAGAGCAGCTGGAAGGAAAAGTATGTCTCTTTGCAGATGACACAAAGATCTGCAACAGGTTTGATACATAAGGTGGGGTGGAAAGGATGAAAAGGGACTTAGCAAGGTTGGAGGAATGGTCAAATATATGGCAGCTCAGATTCAATGCAAAGAAGTGCAAGGAAATGCATCTGGGAAACAAAAACCCAGGTGAAGAGTACACAATGGGGGTTGAGTTAATAACAACAACAATTGAATGAGACCTAGGAGTAATTATGTCAGATGACCTAAAGGTGGGCAGGCAATGTGAGAAGGCAGTAAGGAGGGCTGGGGGGATGCTGGGATGCATAGGGAGAGGCATCAACAGTAGAAAACAGGAAGTTGTTATCCCTCTATACAGACAGTTGGTGAGACCCCATGTGGAGTACTGCGTGCAATTCTGGAGACCCCATCTCCGCAAAGACACAGACAGAGTGGAGGCTGTTCAGAGGAGGGCAACCAAAATCATGCAGGGTCTGCACCAGAAGACATACGAGGAGAGACTAAAGCAGCTTAATATGTATACCCTTGAGAAAAGGAGGAAGAGGGGGAACATGATAGAAACTTTCAAGTATCACAAGGGGAATTAAAGTACAAGAGGTTAGGATCTTTCAGAAGAAGAGACGTGCAAGAACAAGGGGACACAATTTGAAGATAGAGGGGGGGACGGCTCAGAGGTAATGTTAGAAAGTATTTTTTCACAGAGAGGGTTGTGGATGCATGGAACAGCCTTCCTGAGGAGGATGTGGAGTCAGGAACAGTGGGAGAATTCAAGAATGCATGGGACAGACATAAAGCAATTCTAGTGGGGGTTAGGAGGAAGTAAGCTGTTGATTAACTAGAATCTGCTGCTTATCCATCAGGTATGGAAATGGGCAGACTAGGTGGGCCAAGCGGTTGTTATCTGCCATTAAATTCTATGTTTCTATGTTTCAGAGATAGACAGAGATGTTCTGCTTCCATTGCTCTGTGTGTGTGTCTCTGTCCCTGTGGCTGTACTTGCAGCTCTCTTGCCCCCTTCTCACGACTCGCTCAAATGAAAACTGTTGCTGTGCCGTCTAAGTGCTTCACTATGTACTAAGATGAGAGAGAGAGAGAGCAGTACAGCCACTTAGAAGAGTGCAGCTACTATATGTCTCTCTGTATACAGCTGTCGCTCTCTCTGTCTCGCTTGTGTACAATGCGTGAACCGCCGATGATGGGATACTGTGCAACGGGTGCTGGCCATTGTCTACCGGGTACATACTTGGGCTGGATTGTGGCTCTTGCGCTTCCCTACAGCCTGCTGCTGTCATCATCACTGTCTTTCTCACTGGAGCCTGCTGTGCCTCTCTCTCATGCCATCTGGATCGGCCGCTGTCTCCTTCACTAATGAGAGAGAAAGAGACAGGAATTATCAGGAACTGCACAGCACAGGGGAAACAAACACTCACTGTGTGGCCAGGTACCAGGCACAGGGCCTACAATGCACAACTGTCATCACAGTAGCGGAGAACACTAGGAGGTAAGCCCCAACATCGCGCGCTCTCTCTCTCTCTCTCTCGGTTGCTTGCCCATACTTGACAGAGTGAGAGATGGGACAGGTCCCTTCTACCACTCTTGCTTTCTTTCTCTCTGCTCCCACTGTCTGGCTCAGAAGAGGACGTGCTTCCTGGTTCCCGCAGCGCTTTTCTATGTACTGTATCTTGTCTCACTCTCTCTCTCTCTCTCTCTCTGACACTGATGGTGGGGACGGAAGCAGGGGCTACAAACTTAATAATTTGGACAGAACATTTCATGCCATGTTAAAAACACAAGTAGGGGATTGAAAACAGCGGCTGTGTCCTGCTTGGGAATACTAATGCTCGCTAAGTGATATTTTTTAAACGGCTGCCATTTGCAACTGATTTCCCCCCACACAGAAGGAGTGCAGGTCAGCCCAGGAATCTCTCTTCATTGCCCCTTCACAACTAGGTGTGTGTATATCAGGGATTAATCAATGATCACCTGATGGCTGTCTACCAATCAGGTATCTGTTTCCCGCTACCTCATGTTATAATATACAATAAACCATAACAAAACAACTACTCATGCCAGTCTTGGATTATTTATTTTTACTTATTTATTTGTTAACTGGGCAAGTACACTGGTCCCAGGGACTGTTTTCAGGTATGACCTGGGCCATAAAGATGTCACATGCAGTAACAAAAAAGGTAACATGACATGGGTAGTAAGAACATACAGTACAATAGAGTGCTGACAAGTAGGATAGTAGACAAAGGTCCTGGAGAACAAACAGTGCATCAGAGAATGCATAAGATACTATACAAGGACTTGGAGTGTTGAAATGGTACAGTCCAACAGCACGTTAGCATTTGGTAACTAATTGTCCAGTAAGGCAGAGTAAGAGGAATTAGGAGCAACATTACAGTATCTAGATTTGACAGGAAAATTACAACCTTGGGTATGGTACAGCAGTAAGTAACAAAACTAGGATCAATAATAAACAAGAGCTACATAGCAATACAAAACGGTAACCTGGTAGAATATAAGATAATTACAGAGCCGAAGCTAGGGAATCTGGACAATAGGTGCACTGAGGACAGGGTGGGCACTTGCAGGCAGATACTAAGAGCAAAAAACTTTTCAGGTTAGTTCTGAAGGCTGATGCGGTGCCAATGGAGAGGAGCGGAGCAGGAAGGCTATTCCAGAGTTTTGGGGCAGTGACAGAGAATGTTCCCGGTCCCATTTTCAGTGGAGGATTGGGGATGATTAAGTGAGCATTGAGAGGATGACCTCAGATCCCATGTGCAATGTTTAAAATTAAGAAATCTGACTAATGTGGATGCAGTTCCTGTGAAAAGTGATTTCTGGAAAAGAGTGCTCATGCAGAGGTCTCAGCGGGCCTAGGGGGGGAGAGCCACCCTAGTGAGGCATGTTAGGAGCAGTGATAAGTAGAAAGAAGTGCTAGGAGTATGAATTGACAGATACTGTTATAGGCAATATTGAGACAGGCCAGATGAGATGAAGTTTGAGATATTATGGGGGAGCTGTAGTCTAGTAGAAGGAGAAGCAGGAGGAGGCAAGCTCCTGGGGTGGGTTACCAGGGGTTACTTGAGCATCCGATGCTCCTGGGGCAGGTGGAAGCACGGTCCTTCGGGGGCAACGGCAGCTCTTCAGAGTCGGAGGATGGAAGGACGCTGTGGGCACTTGACGACGGCGTGCCTCAGCACGCCATCTGCCTGGACGTTCGCTCTTCATGCCGGCATCCTAAGGGGGCAAGGGAGAAAAAGGGGAAAAATGTAAACACCCTGGCCCCCTGAGCAAGATGAAGCTGGGGTAGGGGGTTGCCTAGTAGGATGCCCTGGCAGACAGAGTAGAAGGGGGTATGAGGCCTCCTCTGAAAGCCATGGGAGCCGGGCAATTGAGGGAAAAAAAAGGTAAATGAAGATTGCCCCAGTGAGCATCCCCTCATCGGCTGATCTAAGTACATAGTCGGTGAAGTAGGCAAGAACTGAGGTAGTGCTAAAATCCTTGCAGAAGCCATACTGAAAGGGGGGAGAGCAACCTGTACTTGGTGATGTGGTCTGACATTTGCAGGAATAAACAGATTACTCACCTCAAACACTAGTTCTAGGAGTGGTATATGATGTACATCTACACTTCTGGCAGTGTTCCTTTTCCATTAAGGCTTGCCAGAATGTCTTCATGCTGGCTCCTCCCACCCACCCAGGTGGTAACTCTCTCGGCACCGCCACATGATGTCAGATCTTACCCACTGGAAGCAAGACCAGGAGGTTGGGTGGGTCATGTGGAAGTACATCATATACCACTAGAACTACTGCAACAGGTGAGTAACCTGTTTTTCTAGGTACGTGGATATGATGTACAGTTTCACACTTCTGGCAGACTCCTAGCAGTTCTCCTGGCAGGAGGAGGCAAGGCGCACATCCCCTACTTAGGAAGCAGAGATTAGAGAACTGAGGCCCCCAAACCAGCATTATTTATTTATTTTTTGGTGACCGGGTAAGTAAGCTAGGCAGCAGTGTGCCTATTTTCAAGTACAACCCGGGAGGTTACATTTCACAAGCACAATAACAAAGTAACAGTTACATAAGCATTTTCACGAGGGCAGATTACAGTTCTGAAAAACACAGTATAGCAATAGCAGTACATTACAGCAGATAAGCGCAGGAAAATACAGGTTACTCACCTGTAACAGGAGTTCTAGGAATGGCATATGTTGTTCATCCACACTTTCTGGCAGGTATCCTTGCCGCTTTAATTCTTGCCGGAAGGTCTTCAGGCTGGCTCCTCCCACCCACCCGGGTGGTAAAACTCTCGGCTCCGCCCCATGATGCCAGATCTGGCCCGCTGGAAGCTCAGGTTGTGCGGCCGGCCGGAGGTCAGGGGTCATGTGGATGAACAACATATACCATTCCCTAGAACTCCTGTTACAGGTGAGTAACCTGTATTTAGGACATGGATATGCTTTCATCCACACTTTCTGGCAGACTCCTAGCAGTTCTCCGGGAGGAGGGAGGCAAGGCGCACACCTCGATACTTACTTGGAAAGAGAGACTGAGAACCGAGGCCCCAAAACCAGCATCCCGGCGTGACTCGAGGTCGATGTGGTAGTGGGTAATGAAGGTATGTGCCGACTTCTAGGTAGCAGCCCTGCAGATATCCTGGATAGGGACGACCCTGGAAGCAGCTACTGATGCAGCGGTATGGCGAGTAGAATGAGCTCTTATCCCTCTGGGAGGCTCCATGCCCGCCAACCTGTAGCAGAGCTCTATGCAGGAGGTGATCCACCTGCCTATCGTCCACTTTGCTGCAGGTCTGCCAGGTGCGGCTTCAGCGTAGGTGACAAACAGCTGGCGAACCCTCCCTGAACTTCAGCCATCCACTCTTATATAGCGTAGCTTGCCTAGGGTCCAAAGTATGGAGCCTATACTGGCCTCGAGGTGTGACTGGGGTAGAACACCGCAGAGTCAACATCTGGTTAAGGTGAAACTCCGACACCACCTTGAAGGAATTTTGGGTGGGGCGAGGACAACCTTGTCCCTGTGGAAGACCAGGTAGGGAGACTCGATGGAAAGCGCCTGAAGCCTCCCATCCTTCTGGCTGACATGATAGCCACCAAGAAGGCGGTCTTCCATGACAGGTGTGAAATATCGCACCTGTGCATTGGTTCGAATGGCTTGCCCATAAGCTTAGCCAATACCAGCAGTAGATCCCACGGAGGTGGAGGTTCTCGCACTGGAGGGAAATGTGGTCAAGGCCTTTGAAAAAGCGCCCGACCACCTTCTCCTGCACCACCGACTGCTTGCCGGCCCGCGCCCGGTAAGCAGAGATGGCTGCCAGGTGCACCTTAAGGGTTGTCGACCGAAAACCTTGCTGAGAAAGGGACCACATATAGTCCAGAATGCTTGCCAAGGGGCAGTCGGAAGGGTCCAAGCCCTTCACCTGACACCAAATGGAGAATCTCTTCCATTTGAAGGCATTGCATTTCCTGGTCGACTCCTTACGGGACGCCTCAACGACGTTGAGGACCTCTTCGGAAAGACCCAAAGCCTGGAACTCTAGCCGCTCAGGAACCAGGCCATCAGGTGCAGGGATTGAAGGTCCGGATGGAATACCTTCCCCTGATTGACTGAGATCAGGTCCAGGCAGGCTGGAAGCCGCCTCGGGAGCCTGGAGCTGAGGCTGAGGAGATCTGGATACCAGAACTGGCAGAGCCAGTCTGGGGCTACCAGAATCACCTGCGCCTTGTCCCTCCTCACCTTGAGAAGCACCTTGTGGATCAAGAGAAATGGGGGAAAGGAGTAGAAGAGGCCCGGGGTCCATGGCCTCGAGAAGGCATCCCCCTGCATCGAACCCTGCTGAGGGGGGGCGGGCATGGAACAGACTCATCTTTGCATTCTCCCTGGAGGCAAACAGGTCCACCTGAGGCGTGGCCCAGTGGGAGAACAGGTCTTGTACTACCTCTGGCAGGTGAGACCACTCATGAGACACAACCCCTATCCAGCTTAGGGAATCGGCCAGGGTGTTGGAGGCTCCTGCCACGTGAATGGCTAGGAGATCCGCCTCCAGGCTGCGCTCGAGGGACCAAATGCGGAGAGCTTCCTTACATAACAGCATGGAGCACGTCCCGCCCTGGCTGTTCAGATAGTACATGGTCGTGGTGTTGTCAGTCTGGACCTGAACCACTTGACCCCGTAGAAACGGAGCGAAGGCGGTGAGAGCTAGATGGACCGCTCAGAGCTCCAGCAGGTTGATGTGGCATCGGGTCTCTCGAGGGGACCAGAGGCCGTGCGCTCAATGTTCCCCCAGATGGGCACCCCAACCCATCAGAGATGCATCGGTCGAGAGAGAGACTGTCGGCTCAGGGCGGACAAACGGGATGCCCTCCTGCAGATGTGCTGGAACGATCCACCATTGGAGAGCATTCCACATCTCCTGGGTCACTGTCACGGGCTGGTCCAACGGATCGCAGCGTTGTGACCATTGGCTGGCCAGTCCTCATTGAAGGGGACGCATGTACCAACGGGCCCAATGGACCATGCTGGTGCAGGCCGCCATGAGGCCCAGGAGGTGCAGGAAGTCCCGGGCAGGTCGCAATTGCCCAACCAGAAATGATTGGGCAAAGGAGGAAAGAACCTCGGCCCTGTCTGCCAGGAGCCATGCTCTGGCTCGCAGAGAGTCGAGCTCTGCCCCGCTGAACAGTATCACCTGCTTTGGCACGAGTTCCGACTTGGCCTCATTGATGAGGAGGCCAACCTGAAAGCAAACCTCGAGGGCCAGATCTCTGGACCGCTCCACCTCCTGTCTGAAGGGGGCTGCTATCAGCCAATCGTCCAGGCAAGGGTACACCCGAACCCCTCGGTGCCGCAGAAATGCTGTCACCACTGCCATGCATTTGGTGAAGACCCTGGGAGCTAGGGAGAGGCCGAAGGGCATGGCCTGGAACTCGTAAAGGGATCCTTCCGCTCTGAAGTGGAGGAATCTCTGATGGGACAGACGGATTGGGACATGAAAGAACGCGTCCTGGAGGTCCAGGGAGCAGAACCACATGCCTCATTCCAAGGATGGTATTATCTGAGCCAGAGTGACCATTCTGAAGGTTCGAGACCTTAGGAACTTGTTCAGGTCGTGCAGGTCGAGAATGGGGCACCAGCTCCCCATCCGTTTTGGGACCAGGAAGTACCTGGACACAAACCCCGGGTCTGGAGGAGGATCCGCCACCTTCCTGATTACCTCTTTTTTGAGGAGCAGGGCAATATCAACTCGGAGGGCCGACAGCGAGGCTGCGGACCCCGTGGCCCCCCGAGGGGTGACGGCTTGAAAGGTGGGGCCTGCTCGAACTCCAGAGGCAGGCCTTTTCCTACCACCTCCAACACCCAGCGGTCCGTGGTGATAGCAGACCAGGCGGAAAGGAAGTAAGGAGCCTGCCTCCACGGGGAACCCAGGGGGGAGTGACGAGGTTGGGGACGGCACTCTTCAACCCGTCACTGGGCAAGCTTGGAGGAAGAACCTGCCGAGGGACTTCCTGGGCCTTTACCTCCTTGCTTCCTGTTGGAGGAAGCCGTCGGCTTGGGTTTGGGATGCCAAGCACGAGCCTGCTGGCCCTGTTGCTGGTGCTGCTGGGCCGGTCGAGAAGCAGGGACCGAAGTATGAAAGGACTTCTGTGGCTGATGGCGGCCTTTGTCCCTCTGGGCGGAGGTGACCGAGTCCAGGGTGGCATTGGACTTCTCGATCCGCTGGAGGTGTCCCTCCACTCCAGGGCCAAAGAGGTCAGTCCCCAAGAAGGGGACGTCCACCAACTTGTGCTGGGTATCCGCCGTGAAGGTGGATATCCTCAGCCATGCCCTGTGTCGCATGGCCACACGGCCGCTACTGACCTGGCACAGGAATCACCTATGTCCAGAGCAGTCTGGAGCTGTTGCTTCGCCACCGCCCTACCCTGGTCCCGCACCTGGCGGACCATGGTCTGCAGGTCAGGAGATGAGGAACAACCTCATCCAGGGAGCCCATGAGGGCATGGGAGAAGTGTGCCATCAGCACGGCCAAGCTGGCCTGTTGGAGGCCGAGGGAGGACGCAGCGTACACCTTGTGCCCGGCAAAGTCCAGCTTTTTGGACTCTGTCGGGGGGCTTATCCACATCCCGAGCGCTACTGGAACGCCGGAAAACGCTGTCGGTGACTAACCCCTCAGCAGAGGGGTGTTCTGAGAAACTGGGCAAAGAGCCGGTAGGGACCACATGCTTCCTGGCCATCCTGGCCAAGGGTGCAGGACAGGAAGCAGGCCGCTGCCAAAGCTCCAAGGCTGGGCCAACAATGGCCTCAGCCACCGGAAAGGCCTCCGTGGGAGAATCCCCTCGGTCCAGAATCTCCGTCAGGGGATACTTGGCCCATTTGGACATGTGCTTGAGCTGTATCCTGGTGGACTCCGAGATGAGTCGAAGCAGACCCAAGAAGGACGATGGGCTATCATCCACTGACTGGCCCCTGGAGGACTCCAGATCGAATTGCCTGGAGAACAGGGAGGAATCATTGTCAGATTCTGAAGAGTCTGCGAAGAGCTGCCTTGGCCCTGAGCCACCCTCCACCTGCCGAGGACGGTTGAAAGTGAGGGTGACCGACAACCTGTGGGGCAAGCAGTGACCCGACCAAGAATTCTTGGTCGGTGCCCCCTACTTCGGTTGTGGAGGCAGAGGTTCCACCACAATCGGTGGAGCAGCTGGTTTCGGCCGAGCAACCGGCCCTGGAGCGGGCAACTCGACTGGAACGAGTGGTTGCTTTGGTCGTTCAGGCGACAGCCACTTGATGGCCGGGGTCTTGGCCGGGGTCGGTTTAGGCCTGGACAACAGCAACTGCTGCCACATAAGGTCCTCGTAGTGCCGGCGCAACTTGCGCCGCAGCCTCTCCTCACCCGAGGAGGAGGACGAGGAAGAACGGCGTTGCCGCTTACTTCGGTAATGAGACCGAGACTGCCGATGTCAGCGGGAACGGGTGCACCGAGAAAAGGTCCGAGACTGAGACTGAGATCAAGACCTTCGGGGGGACCGAGGGTGGGTCTGGGAAGGGCCGGGGGACACCCACTCTTCCCCCGGCTCGGGCACTTTAACCGGGAACTGCGGCCCAGAAGGCACAGGCAGATCCTCGGTATCCACCGGGGGAAGTGGTGAAGGAGGGTTGTCGATTTCTCCAGTCGACAGCCCATCTAACGGATCGAGAAAAATCTCGACTTCGTCGACGGAAGTCTCAGCAGGCTGGCCTGACGGGGGCACCGTGAAGCCAGCGGCCTCAGCCGCAACCTCGACCGAAGTCGACGGTCGGCTGCCCGGGGAACGGGACCTCTCCCGCTCCCACGAACGCCGACGGTGGGACTTACCTTTCGACTCCTTTTTCTTGGGCCGAGAAGAATGTCCCGAAGGCCCTCTCCTTCTCGTGGAAAGGGACTGACAAAGCTCCTTGAACGAGGTCATATACGAGGAACTCAGAGAGAGGGATAAATGCTGCTGCCAAAGAGGAGGAAGATGCGCCTGGGCCTCCTCCTCGAGGGCGATCATCTGCTCGAGCTGCTCAGCTGAGCCAGCCATGACAATCGCCCAATGAGCCTCTTTAGATTTTACCGGCGGAAAACGCTGGGTGCCCGAGCTTCAATCGGGCAGCGCGATCATCCAGAACATTGGCCGAGAAAGAGCGGCACAACTCGCAGGCCTGCGGGTCGTGATCTAGGCCTAGGCAGTAGACGCACATGGAGTGCGGATCCGTCCTGGACATTTTCTGCCCGCAAGGGCACCTCTGAAAGCCAGGAACAGATTTGTCCATTGCAGCCGTGAGGGATGATGAAGACCGAAGTTTAGAAAACTTCAAAACCAATTTCGGACGAACCGAAGAGTTAGGATCCAGTCTAAAACGCAGAGCGCTAAGGAGGGAACCTGAGCTTCCAAGCGGTAAGGAAGATCTGGCATCATGGGGCGGAGCTAAGAGTTTTACCACCCGGTGGGTGGGTGGAGGAGCCAGCTTGAAGACCTTCTGGCAAGAATTAAAGCGGCAAGGATACCTGCCAGAAAGTGTGGCTGAACAACATATCCATGTCCCTAGAACAGGTAATTATGCAAATAGCTCTGATTGTTTCTACTGTACAAGCAGTTGTACAACTGCAGTGGAGAGAGACCTTAGATACAGTGGTTTACACTAAGTAGTACAGGGTGGATATTGGAGTACATCCAGAGAGTATACATGCACAAACAGGTTATTCTTACAAGCAGCAGAGCAGAACAGAAGAACAGTGATTGTCTGTGGATGTTAGGTCGGGTTGTTCTGGAGTGCATGTAGATAAGTGAAATGGCTGGAGTTGACTTAATTACAATCAGTCAGTGGGTATTAGCGGCCAAATGGTGAGGAGTAGAACTATGTTGAGACATAGGGGTTGGGGACTGAAGAGCTGTGAGACAGAGGTCAGGTGAGTGGGCAGTAGATTTGATTAGGGAGGCTAGGGGTCATGGGGTTGGAAGCACTTGCAGGTCGTGGATTGCATGAGATGGGCTTTAAAGGTCAATTTGAAAGACAGAATGTAGGTGGAACCATATACTGACTGAGGAAGAGTGTTCCAGTGTCTAGGTGTGAAGGAAGAGGAGACTTGTTCACCCATCTTGGTAGCGGACCTCAGTGTGGCAAGTTGGGTGGGGTCGCGAGATCTGAGTGAGTTGGCAGCATTGATGCTGGGGGGGGTAGGATGGCAATAGGAGAGGGGGACTGAAGTTGCTTATATACGAAGCAGCCTAGGGTGAAAGATCTCGATGCCGAGTGGGATACCCAGCCTCGAGAGTTGTAGAGTAAGCAGTGGTGAGTGAGGCGGGGGGGTGAGAGGGCAAAGCGACATATGTTGTTATAGGTAACGTCCCACTTGAGCAAAGAACCTAAGGGGGTGTTGGAGATGAGTAGGGACCCATATTGTAGGGAGGGGGGGAGGAGTAAACCCTGGGCAATGGTCTTCAGGGCTAGGTGTGTGAGAACATGCTTAAAGCGGTAGACCATGCCAATGTGAGTGTTACTGGCTTTACACTGGTTTGTGACATGGAGGTGGAAATCTAGGCTAGGGCTGAGGGTGATGCCTAGGTATTTGAATTCTTGGACTGAGGGGAGAGGGGAGCTGTTTATGCACCTGAGATGTAGTGGGAGAAGGCAGGAAGCTCGACGGATCCGGGATCTGAATAACATCACTTGGGATTTTGCAGCGTTGAGAACCAGGTAGTTTTTCCACGAGCCATTTTTAAATGAGGGAGAAGTCCTTATTCAGCTGTGAGTTGAGGTGTTGGGTGCTTTGGGCGCTGACATAGAGGGTTATGTCACCTGCATACATTATGGCAGCGGAAGAGGTGGTGACGGTATGAAGATGATTTGTGAAAAGGGAAAAAAGGACCGGGCCGAGGATAGACCACCTGGGGGACACCTCGGGTGATGGGTAGTTCATGGAAAGAAGCTGAGCTGAATTTGACAAACTGCCTTCATTCAGACAGGTGGTTAGCAAACCAGGAGGGATAAGCCCATAGCAGCTAGCTTCTGAGTGACAAGGGAGTGGTCTATGAAAATGGACCCCGTGAGTAAGCCCTGATCTATGGCACTTTGGACATCACTGGAGAATTTAATGAGGGCAGTCGACATGCTGTGGCCCTTGCGGAAGCCATGCTGGCAAAGGGTGAGCAGGTTATAGGAGTGTAGATAGTCTGTAAGTTGGGAGGCAATTATTGTTTCGAGGAGTTTGCCAAGGAGGGGCAGTAAAGCAATGGGACAATATTGGAATATGTTATTTGAGACCCTTTTTTTATGGTCTGGGACAACCTTGGCTACTTTCCTGAGAGATGGGACTATGCTGGAGACGAGGGATAGACTGTAGATGTGGGTGATGGGTACAGTGAGGTGCTGTGCCCCAGCTTTTAGGATCTTGGTCTCAATCTCATCAGGGCCAGGTGTGGCTTTCAGTGGAAGGGATTTAAGGAGATGCAGGACCTCACTCCTTGAGACAACCTTCAGGTAGAAGGGAGGGTGGGTTGTGGTGGTGGTGGTGGGGTTAGGGTCGTGGATGGGGAGTAGAGAGACGAGTAGTGGGAGAGATCTGTGAAATGAGCAATAAAGGCATTGGCTATAGTGAGGGGACTTTTGCAATGCGATCCGTTAATGATGATATAAGTGTTTCAGGATCAGAAAGAAGCCCCTTATTAGCCTTTTCAAGTGACCCCAGAAAGTGCTAGGGTTGTCAGCAGAGGCAGAGAGCTTTGCTTTGCAGAAGGCACTTTTGGCTTGCAAATGTCTCTTTTGCAGTGATTACGCAGAGCATGATATTTTTGCCAATCCTGGGGATCAGAAGATGCCTTGTAGGATTGCCAGAGATGATCTCTTTCTTTATAGAGGGAGAGGAGGTCGCTGTGGAGCCAAGGGGTGGCAGAGTCCCTAACTCTCCTTCTAGTGATCAGGAATAGTCTGTCTTGTAGGTTGGTGATGTGCGATTGGAAGATTTCTAGGACAGTGTTCACATTGGAGGTGGCTAGGAGGGGGGGGACTAGCCTATGAGTTGGAGCTCATCCGAGAGTGTGACTATGTCTAGGTTGGTGAGGATTTTGAAGTTGAGGACTTTGGGGCCAAGTTTTGGGGTATGACCTTTCCAGAGGCTGAATGAGTCCAGTAGAGTGCCAGACTCCATGACCATGTCTGGAAGATTGGTGAGAATCCAGTCTAGCAAGGGGAAAGATGCATCTCTTGTGGAGGAGTGTGTTGGGTCAGAGATAATTTGGGTTAGGCAAGCGCTACTTATGAGCACCTTGTATGAACTCTGTTTGGGACTGAGCCAATTAAGGATGAGATTGCCCATAACAATTGTGCTGTGCTGGCCAATGAAGGGTAGGATGTAGTTGATGAGAGCAGTTAACCCTGTGGTGCCACCTTTTGGTGGGTTGTATACCATATAATGTGTACTTTTTTGGCGTGGCTAGTTATGAGAGTGGCAGGTAGGAACTCACAGGCAGAGGCATTACTGGTGGGATGTGGGACCAAGGATAGGTTGAGGTGTGACCTAAAGTATATCAGGAGGTCTCCTCCATGCTTGAAGGAGGGGTGGTCGAGCCAGAGGAAGGAGTTGTTTGTGATGTTGCAGAAAGCACCAGGGGTGAAGGGCTTGAGCCAGGATTCAGAGATCCCAAGTATGTCAGGAAAGTAGTGTGCTGTCCAGGCTTCGAGGTCAGTCTTGTTTGCTATAATGCTGTGAATGTTTAGGTGAGCAATTTTAATACCTTTGAGGCCAATCCGGGGGGTGGGGGCAGGGGACAGGGGACCTGGGTTTGTTTCCACATCACCATCTGGGGAAAGGTGCAGGATGCGTGTCCATAGGAAGATTCGTTTATGGGAAGTAAGCCAGGTGTATTCAAATGTGGGTGGGGTAAGATGTGTAGAATGGGCATCAGTTAATGGCAGAGAGTCTGCCAGGGAGAGGGATAAGAGGAGGGAGTCCTAGCACCAGAGTGGGCAGGAGTGTGCGCCGTGTGGTAAGGGGAAGCATGTCTAAGTGTGGGTTCATTTGCTTCTTGGAGGAGAAAGGGGGTGCAGTGTTCCATCTTGTACAGCACCGTTGGCCCAGAGAGTGAGAAACACAGAGTCTGGGACTACATCAAGTGGAGTCATTAGTGGTTTAAACATGTGCTGTAGGAGCAGGATAGACTGGGGGGGGGGCGGTGTGGCAGCCTCCACAGGGTGTTGAAACAGGGACTGAGACTAGAGTGATGGTGCGAGTTAGGTTGGTTGACATAAGCAGGTATTTAGTGCCATCTAGTGGTGCTAGTTGAGAAGGAGTTAATGAGTTTTTAGGGAGATGGAAAAAAAATCTCTTGATAGGGCAGTCACGTGACCACAATACGCTATAAAGCTAGAGCAGTAGAAGGGAGAAGGAACTAATGAGATTTTAAGGAGATAGAAAAAAAAATCTCTTGATAGGGCAGTCACGTGACCAGAATACGCTATAAAACTAGAGCCAGAGAAGGATGGGTGTGTTGTGGAATGGGTGTGGAGCCACTGCACAGCGATGGTGAGAAATTGCTGGGCGTACCACCTGGGCCATCTGAGCTAGTCCACGAGAGAGCGTGTACCTGATTGCTGGCGGGGGTGGGTGGCAGGGAGCTCTGTATGTGGCAATGGCCGCAGAAAGTGACTGTGAAGGCTTCCCAAGGGGAGTTACCCTGGTCAAGGATCTCTGTGAATGGGTACCGAGTCTACTTCTGAACAGGCTCCATCGAGAGACCTGAGGATTCTGAGATCAGGCGAAGGAGACCCATAAAGGAAGTAGGGCCTTGCTCTGCCAACAGATCCTTGGTCGACTCCATGCCCACTGGATGGGAGTGTAAGGAGGAACCTTCTGATTCTGAGGCATCATTAAATACAGGTCACCCGCCAGAAGCCCCGCTGACCCTACGGGGTCAGTTGGGGGCAACAGTGACCGACAGCTGATGGGGAAGCCATGATGTCAGGCGAGCCTCCTTAGTCAGAGGGCCGGATTTCAGCTCTTTGGGAGGCAGCTACACTAAAATTGGCGAAGAGGCCGGGGAGGCCGAGCCGGGACCTGACAGGTCAGTTCCTGCTGAGGCAGGGAAGGCTGTGGCCTCTGTGGTAAAAGTCATGTAATGGCTGGGGTCGAGGCCAGCACAGGCTTCACCCCGGTGACCAAAAGCTGTTGCCACACCAAATTCTCGTAGCACTGATGCAACTTGCACCAGAGCCTTTCCATGCCCGAGGACAAGGAATACTGATGACGCAGCTTGCCTGAGTGGCGGAAGCACGAGCGTCAATGTCGATGTGGACAGCTCAACTCAGCACTGCAAGAGTAGGACTGCAACCTCAACCATCAGGCCACCAACAATGGGTCTCAGAGGGGACCGGCGAGAGCTGAGCCTCCTCCTGGACTGGGAGCTCCTGAGTGAGAGGCAGTGGATCAGCAATCTGGTCCGTCCTTCCTTGGGAAGTGAGTGGTAGGATCGGAGTCCTGGATAAGGAGATGTCAGCCTCTCAGTGTGCCAATGGGTCGAGCAACTCAAGAAAAATCTTGGCTGGAAGATCGACCAGCGTCTCAGCCAACTGGCTCAACGGGGAGACCATGTGGCTGGTGGCCTGGGACGAGGAATCGACCGAAGTTGGAACCTCCAGAGAAGCGTGGGAATTGGAGGCCAGAGAGAGCTCCCAATCTCACAATCGATGACGAGACAGTTTTTTGGTCTCCTTTTTAGACTTAGATTTGGTGCCCGAGGGACCCTGCCCATGGGTGAGAAGGGCCTGGCACAAATCCTTGAACACCCCCGTGAAGGAACCACCCAAAGAGAGTGGCAAAAAGGTCGAAGCTGAGGAAGCTTCTGCTGCAGCCTAAGCTGCCCTTCCTCAAATGCTACAAGTTGTTCAGCGGACCCCACACCCACAGAGACCACCCGATGGACGTCCTTGGACTTAAAGGGAGGCTATCAGCCTTCCAGATGTCCTAAAAGAAGACAGGCATGCCAATCCTCTAAGGTGGATGGGTGAAATATGAGGCACAGGTCGCAAGCCTAGGAATCGTGCTTGTGGCCAAGGCAGTAGATGCGCATGGTGTGCAGATCCATGAAAGACATCTTCTGCCCACAGGCACATTTCTGAAATCCTGGTGCCGAATTTGTGTCGTCCAGACCTGAGAAAAGAAGGAGTCACCTGAAGACAACATTTTTGAGCAGTTCGAAGATTTTAATAGCAAACTGCCTACTCAGCGCAAGAGCAATAAAGAGGGAACCACCTTCTTCCAGCTGTAAAGGAAGATCTGACATCACGGAGTGGTGCTAGGGAAGTTACCACCCAGGTGGGTGGAAGGGGCCAGCTTGAAGACTTTCTAGCAAGCCTTAAAGGGGAAAGGACACTGCCAATACTGTGGATAGAACATCATATCCATGTAGAAAATAGGATTATACAGGGTGATTATTTATTTTAAATTTGTTTACCGGGTAAGTACAATGAATAATGGCCCTTTTTCATGAACAACCTGGGACTATTCTTTCAGCACAGCCAAGATGTTAGTTATAAGTACTTAAAAAGATACAAGCAATATGCAGGATAAACTTAGTCACAGCAACATATTCAAGACAAATCTAGGTAAAACACAATCTAATTGCTTTAACAGATACAATTTTAACTGCTGTTTGAAAACTGTATGGCTTTTGACATTGTGAATAGAATCTGATAAGTTGTTCCAGCATGTGACAGCATGAACCAAGAAAGCACGTTCACTCACAACAATTGATGTAGCTGGGGTTGATAAGTGCTTTCCCGTAGATCTCAACTGCCTACATTCTGTTTTGAAATCAAGGCGAGCATAAAGAGGGGAGTCAGTTTTTAGTCTCAAAAGGTTATCCACTGTACAGCACAAATTATACAAGACATTTAACTTTAGAGGTAACCAGCCAGTGTGCGTATACAGAACACAGTGGTGAGTTTTATATTGCAGTTTTAATACAAATCTACAAATCCCATTAAATGTATTAGTTATCAATGTTAGGTCAGCAGAAGTTAAATTCGGAAAAATACATGAATTGTAATTTAATGTAGGCAATAGAAACAGGTTACTCACCTGTAACAGTAGTTCTAGGAGTGGTATATATGTACATCCACACTTCTGGCAGTGTCCTTTCCCCTTTAAGGCTTGCTGGAAAGTCTTCATGCTGGATCCTCACATCCAACCTGGTGGTAACTCCTTTGGCACTGCTCCGTGATGTCAGATCTTACCCACTGGAAGCAAGAGTTGGTGTGCCACTTGACAGGGGAGATCAGGTAGGTCAGTGTGGATGTATATCATATACCACTCCTAGAACTATTGTTACAGGTGAGTAACCTATGTTTCTAGTGATGTGGAGATGTTGTACTATCCACACTTCTGGCAGACTCCTAGCAGTTTTCTGGGAGAAGTGGGAAAGGCGCACACACCCCTATGTAGGAAACAGAGATTGGAGAACTGAGGCCCCAAAACCAGCATCCTGGTGTGACTAAAGGTCAATGTGGCAGTGGGAAATGAAGGTGTGTGCTGGCTTCCAGGTAGTAGCCTTCCAGATTTCTTGAACAGTGATGTCCCTGGAAGCAGCCACCAAGGCAATGGTATGATGGGTGGAATAGGTCTTTAGCCCTATGGGAGGCTCCCTACCCATCAACCTATAGCAGGGGTCAGTGCAAGAAACAATCCACCTGCCAGTTGTCCATTTAGCTGACAGTCTGCCAGGTGCAGCTTCAGCATAGGTGACAAATAGCTGGCAAACTTCTCACCAAACTCCAGCCGTGCTGTCTTTGTAGTAGGCAATTGCTCATCGCAGGTCCAATGTATGGAGCTTGTGCTCAGCCTCCGAGGTGTGATTGATGAAGTACACCAGGAGATTTATTTATTTATTTAGGGATTCGGATCATACCTTTGACCTCAGAGCTCTTTTACAAAGGTTTCATGTCAAACAGTGACAATGACAACAATAATAAATAGTTTATATAATACAATAAGGTTACAATGTCATTCATAGTACCAATGGTGATAGTACAGCGTCAAGAGCATTCAACTTGGGTAAAGAACAGTGTTTGTATGTAACGAGGAGATAAAGGTGTGACATCTAGTGTGAGAGTCTGAAAAGGAGTCAAGGTGAGGGGAGGGAGACTTGGGGGAGGGTGGCCAAAAGAAATGGCTTTGTCTAGGAGGTTGGGAGGTAGTGGTAGTAGGTTAGTTATAAGGTTGATCCAGTGGGGGAAGAAGGCACAGGGGGAGAGGAGGACAGAGGGATAGGGCAAGGGGGAGGAGTGGGGGTAAAAGGAAGGGGAAGGGGAAGGAGAGTGTGGGTGAGTGGGCATTATGGGTGTTAGAGTCCAAGTGGCAGTCACAAACTGTCCTAGTAAGAAGGTGTTGCCTTAGGCCATTTTTGAATTGCGAGATGCATTGTGAGTTTAGAATGTGCACTGGGATTTCACTGAGCCATTGGGGGCCCTATATCTGAAAGCATGCTGTCCCTGCACAGTTCAACGGAAAGGTGTTGATAGGGCCCCCCTCATCCTGCCTCTGGTGGTATAGCTGGTAGCACTTGGTGTTAGGATGCTAGAAATGCATGGGGGGGTTTTACCCATTAGCGCCTTTATTCCAAGGAGACATGTTTGGAATATAATCCTGTTCTTTAATGGCAGCCAATTGGTCTGCTCGTATAAGGAGCAGGTGTGGGTATTTTGATCTGCAGCCATTGTGAGCCTACATGCCTTGTTAAGGGCAACGTGAATCCTTTTTAGTGCAGTGTCTGTTGCTGTGCTGTAGACCACCAATCCACAGTCGATGGTAGAAAGGATGGAGCTGGAGGGCCTCTGGAGTGAGATACTTTTTATGCCTATAGAGTACACCCAGCTTGGTGTTCACTGCCTTTACCACTGTGTCAATGTGTTGGGTGAAGGTGAGGAAGTCATCAATGGTGACCGCCAGGTACTTGAAGGAGTGAACTTGTTCTAGCGGCTCACTGATTTTATTGGAGATGGTGAGGGGAGGGAGCTTCTTTTTGTGCTGTGGGCTGGCTGTGAGCATCACCTTGGTCTTTTTGTAGTTTAATAGAAGTTTGTGGCTACAGAACCAGTCTTTCAGATTAATCACCTGGTTAAAGTGGAATTCCGACACAACCTTTGAAAGGAACTTCAGGTTGGGGTGAAAGACAACCTTTTCGCTATGGAAGACCAGGAGTCCATCGAGAGCACCTGGAGTTCACCGATCCTTCTCGCTGACATGATAACCACCAGGAAGGCAGTTGTCCATGACAGGTGAGACATTTTACACATGTGCATTGGTTCAAATGGCTTGCTCATGAGCTTAGCCAACACCTACAACAAGTCCCAAGGTAGTGGTGGTTCACACACTGGAGGGGAAATGTGGTCAAGGCCTTTGAAAAAGCGACAGACCACCTTCTGTGCCACTGACTGTATACCAGCCCGTGTCTGGTAAGCAGAGATGGCAGCCAGGTGCACCCTGAGGCCCGACTGAGAGAGGGATCAGAGGAAGTTGGAAATGCTAGCCACTTGACAAGATAAGAGATCAAGTCCCTTGCCCTAGTACCAAAGGGAGAACCTCTTCCATTTGAAGGCACAGCATTTTTGGGTTTACTCCTTCCGGGAAGTCTCGATCACAGTGAGACATCTTTGGAGAGACCCAAAGCCTGGAACTCTAGACGCTCAGGAACCAGGCTGACAGGTGCAGGGATTGAAGGTCTGGATGAAGTACCTTCCCCTGACTTCAAGAGAGCAGGTCCGGGTGTAGAGGGAGACACCTTGAATGCCTGCTGCTGAGGCTGAGGAGATCAGGGTACCAAAACTGATGAGGCCAGTCCAGATCCAGCAAGATTATCCATGCCTTTGTCCCTCCTGGCCTTCAGGAACACTTTGTGGATCAAGTGAAGTGGAGGAAAGGCACAGAGAAGGACCGGGGTCCAGGGCCTTGAGAAGGCATCCCCTTGCAGTGTTCACTGCTGAGGGGGGCAGGCATAATACAGCCTCAGCTTTGCATTCTCCCTGGAAGCGAACAGGTCCACCAGAGGGGTGCCATACTGGGAGAACAGGCCGTGTGCTACCTCTGGATGGAGGGACCACTTGTGAGACACTTTGCCCACACAGCTAAGGGCATCTGCCAGCTGGTTGGAGACACCGGCCACATGGACGTCTAGGAGATCAGTGTCCAGGCTGAGTATGAGGGTCTGGATGCAGAGAGCTCCCCTATGCAGAAAAAGGGAGTGTTTCCCGCCCTGTTTGTTGAAGCAGTACATGGTCGTGGCGGTGTCCGTCTGGACCTGAATGACCTGACCACAGATGTGTGGAGCAAAGGCTGTCAGCGTCAGCCGAATTGCCTGAAACTCCAGCAGGTGGATATGGCATCGGAACTCCTCAGTGGTCCACAGCCTGTGTTCTCTGTGGTCCCCTAGGTGGTCCCCCCAGCCCATAAGGGAGGCATTGGCCATCAGGATGACCAGTCACCTCTGAGTGGACAAACAGGATCCCTTCCTGCAGATGTTCTGGGACTAACCACCACTGGAGGGCATCCCACATCAGTTGAGACACAGTGACCAGCTGGTCCAAGTGGTCTTGTCGATGAGACCATTGGTGGGCAAGCTCCCATTGCAGAAAGTGCATTCTCCACTAGGTCCAACAGACCATGCTGGTGCATGCCGCTATGTATACCAGGAGGCGTAGGAAGTCCCAAGCAGGGCGCAACTGCCCAACTGAAATAATCGAGCAAAGGAGGAGACAGCCTCCGCCCAGTCTGCCAGAAGCCGAGCCCTGACCAGATGACATGAATCACCTGCGAGGGTACGAGTCCCAACTTGGGCTCATAGATCAGGGGCCAAGGGACACAAATATTCCAAGAATTCAGCACTCGAGCAGTAGAAAGAAACACTTAACAGCGTTGCTCAATGCTCTAAGTACAAATTAATTGTTATTGCTGTGAAAGATTTTCTGCCTTTTGTTAAAATATAGAAAATACTGGAAATTGATTCTCTTTAAGTCTTATTTAAAGATATAATGAATGAAAGCAGTAAACAGCTCAATGATTTGTGTTGCTTAACTACTTGATTGTTTTTTACTAATTTCTGCTTGTAATTGGTAATTGTTGACACATGGGGTCATAGGTCATGGTGTTTTGTAACATAAATGTAGCTGTTTGTCTCCCCTCTACATCCCCACATGAAGGCTTTACTGCCAAAGCGCTGGGGTAAAGGGCATTTGCTCTGGTGAAATAAACCAGCATTTTGCATTGAGCAACGCTGTTAAGTGTTTCTTTCTATTGCTCGAGTGCGGAGTTCTTGGAATATTTGTATGTTGCTGGGCTGGCTGCCCTCTCTCTCAGCATTGACCTTTTCATGCTGAGTAGCAGCAGCAACCAGGGGAGTTCCCAAGAGACACACAGGTCTGGAGGGCCAGATCCATGGACCGCTCCACCTCCTCCTTGGAAGGACACGCTATGAGACAGTCATCCACGTAGGAGTATACCCTGACCCCCTGGAGCTTCAGTAGACTGCCACCACTGCAATGCATTTAGTGAAGGCCCTGGGAGCCAAGGAGGGGCTGAAGGGCACGGCCTGGAACTCGTAGAGAATCCACTCTGCATGGAACTGGAGGAATCTGTGGTGGGACAGACGGATTGGAATGTGGAAGAATACGTCCTGAAGATCCAGAGAGCAAAACCACATGTTCTGCTCCAAGGATGGTATGATCTGAGACATAGTGACCATCCTGAAAGTGCGCGCCCGAAGAAATTTGTTCAGGTTGTGCAGATCTAAGATGGGGCGCCGCCCCCCCCCCCCATCCATTTAGGCACCAGAAAATACCTGGAGACAAATTCTGGGTGTGCTGGAGGGTCCAAGGTAGTAGCCATGACCTCTTTCTGGAGCAGCTGGGCAATGTCTTCCCAAAGGGCTGACAGAATGTTGGCGGACACTATGTCTTCCAGTGAGTCACAAGCTCAGCAAGGCGGGAAAGCCTCAAATTTCAGAGGCAGACACTGACAGACATCCTCGAGGACCCACCTCTCTGTGGTAACAACGGACAAGGCAGAAAGGAAGTTGCAGAACCGGATACCCATGGGAGGACCCAGGGGAGTAAGGATGGGAATGGGGGAGGCACCCCAATCCTGTCACTGGCTCAGGAACCAGCGGGACCTCAAACTCTTGGTTTCCCTGAAGGCCCACAAACTAAGTGGGACCATGCTTCATCGATAAATCTGGACTCCGCGTCCAACAGACAGAAGTGTAGGGAGGAGCCTCAGACTCCATGAATTCTTCAAAAAGTGGTCAATCGCCAGAGTCCCCGCTGACGCTATGGGGTCTACTGGGAGTCACGGTGACTGACAGCTGACGAGGAAGACTGGAAGCAGTACGGGCATCCTTGGGGGTGGACCCACAGGTGGCTGTTTGAGTGGCGGCTCCACCTAAATAGGTGGTGAGGCTGGAACAGGTCAAGGCGAAGTTGGCCTAGCCAGGGCATACTGAGGCCTGGGTGATGGTAGCCATGAAAGAGCCAGGGTGGGGGTCTGGAAGCTGCTTAACTGCAGTGAACATGAGATGTTGCCACATGCGCTCCTCATAGTGCTGACGCATTTTGCATCGGAGTCTCTCCTCATCCTAAGAGAAAGAAAAGGAGAAGCGGCGATGCCACATACCCGAATGTTGACAGCGAGAATGCCAATGCCGATGTGCACTGCTCAACTCAGGCTCCAGGACTGGATTGCAACCTTGACCGTTGGGGCCACCAAAGGTGAATCTCAGAGGAAACTGGTGAAAGCTGTGGATCCTTCAGGTTCACCAGATCCTGAGGGTCAGGGACCGGATCAGTAGGCTGGTCTGACCCTCGCTGGGAGGTAATAAGCAGGACTGGAGTCCTAGAGAGAGAAGTATTGGCCTCGGTTGACTGGTTAGAGAAATATCTTGACAGGTTGGTCAACAGGCATCTCAACCAACTGGCCCGATAGGGGAACCGTGGAGCCAGCGGACAGGGCCAAAGAATTGACCATAGTTGAAAGCTCCATAGATGTGTGGGAATCTGAGGCCCAAGAGTGCTTGCAATCCCACAATCAATAGCAAGACTTTTTTTTTGTCTACAACTTTTTTCCTGTGTGGCCTCCAGTTGTCTGTTTTTCCTCTTCTCTCCTTTCCAGCCGCCATCTGCCCACTCTGAACTCTTGGGTCCCTACCTTGTACTCCCACACAGCTTACCCCCCCCCCATGGCGGGGAGGAGAGAGAGAGCCCTCAACTCCCCCACCTGGCATGGATCTGGATCAGGTGGTGCATGCCGGCAGACAGCCATCAAGCTGCACAACCTGGCTGCCACTTTTTCCATTAACTCCCCTTGCAGAAGTGCGGCGTGCAATGATGCCAGTGACAGGGCCGCGCACACTCCCATGCATGCCCTGATCAAGTATCTGCTGTGCTCAACCCCACGTTCTTGCAGCCTCCACTAGGGGTCAGGCATGCACCAGCCGCAGGTCACCCCCTCCCCAGAGATGGAGAGCAGTCCATCGGACACTCGATCCATCTCCCCCCTGCCGACCTATGGTGACCCATGCTCATTCCCGAACACAGGTCACCAGCGCAGTGTGAGGTTTGACATCCAGCACCTCAACCCTCAGCACCACTGGGCCAGCAGCAAGATTTCTTCTTAGTCTCTCTTTTATAGGATTTGGATTTAGTGCCCAGAGAAGGACCCTGCCCAAAAATGGGATGGGACTGGCACAAATCCCAAAATGCCCCATAAAAGGTGGCGCCTAAAGGAAGAGGCAGAAAGGCCGAAGCTGAATTGGCATGCTCCTTAGTTTGAGCAGTAGCCTCTTCAAATGCTGCAAGCTCTTCATCAGACCCCACAGCTATGGAGACTGCCCAATGGGCATTTTTTGATTTAAGAAGAGGATCCCGTTCATCAGGTTGCCCCAGCAGAAGCCGAGCATCCTGGTCTTCCAAAGTTGTAGGATGTAAAGTGTGACAAAGGCCACATACCTGGGGATTGTGTTCATGGCCTAGGCAGTAGATGCACGTGGTGTGCGGGTCAGTCAGGGACATCTTCTGCCCAGATGCACATTCTCTGAATCCTGGTGCCGACTTCAAGTCGTCCATTATGGAGACATGAACGAAGTCGCCTGAAGTCTAATAAAATCACGATCATGAAAGTTTGAAAGCAAAGGGGCCTACTCAGTGAAGAAAGCAGAAAGGGGCATCATTTTTCTTCCAACAGAAAGGAAGATCAGACTTCACGAGTGCTAAGGGAGTTACCACCCAGGTGGGTGGAAAAAGCCAGCTTGAAGACTTTCCGGCAAGCCTAAAAGGGAAAAGGACATTGCCAGAAGTGTGTATATGGCATCATATCCACATCCCTAGAATATACTGTTTGCAATAGCATGCCTGGCTTCCAGGGTCAAACAACTTTGCAGTTTAAATAAAGCACCAGGTTTATGGTTAACTTGTCTGCTAATTAACCTTGCATGTAATGAAAAAGTTTAGTTAAGGTTCAAAAGCAATCCCAGATATGTAAATTCAATAACTTGCTCAAGTACAATACCTTTAGAATAATCCCAAGCAGTAGAGAGTGATACACTAAACCAAAGACATTGCACAGATCCACAAAAACTGTGCCAGTTAGCCTCCCCCTATCCATAACTCTACTGACAGTCAGTGAAACTGGCCAAGGCCTTACCAGTACTATGGTACTTAGGAAATCCGTGCTGCTCAGGAGACCAAAAACCATGGGACTGGAGATATTCAACCAACTGTATATTAATATGTTTTTCCAACATCTTATTAATGGTGGCAGTATAGAGACTGGATGATAATTGTCCATATCAGTTTGAGAACCTGTTTTAGGATTTGGTTTCAAGGTAGTGTATTTCCACAAGCTAGGACATTCTCCTGTAAGCAAGGACAAGTTAAAGGACAACTAAACCCTCTTTTTACACATCTTGTTTTTCCAAAAAAATGACTCCATAGGCTTGTAAAGGAGAGGATATTGTTTATATTTATACTGAAAAGTACAGTTACGTAAGAACTTACCATAACAGTAGATCTTCGAAAGGAGCTCTTGCAGCAGGTGACACATAGAACTGAAGCTGGCAGGTGGCAGGAACCCACGGAAAATTTCTAGCTTTTGTTTGTTTATTGCAAGGTTAAGACCATTGAGTATAAACTCATTTACAATGGTGACCTTCATACATACTTTACACAAACATTCAGTAAATACAAATAAAACAAAACAACACAGAAACACAATTAATTAAAACAATTACACTGCTTTTCTAAGGCCTGACTGGCCTGACGGGAGCACCATAAAGCCAGGAGCTAAGGTCATGGTTTTGACCGTGGTCGAAATCAAAGTTTCCTGGGACTGAGACCACTCTCAGTCCCAAGAACGGTGATGGTGAGTCTTCTCCTTGCCTCTTGACTCCTTCTTGCTATGGCAGTGCAAACTGTGGAAGCTCAAACGGCCCTCTCCCTTAGTTGGGAGAGACTAGCACAACTCCTTGAAGGAGCTCGAAAAGGTAGAGCCCAATTTCAGAGGAACAAAGGCAGATGACAACGAGGACTACTAGGTGGCCAAAGCCTCCTCCTCCTCGAAGGTCTTCATCTGCTCCAACTGCTTGTCGGACCCCACGGCTGTGGAGACCACCCAATGGGCCTTCCTTGGATTTGACCAGCAGGTTCCATTTTTCCATTCAGCCCAGCTGCAAACAAGCAAGATGGTCATTGAGCACATTAAGATGAAACGAGCGACACAAATTGCAGGCCTGGGTATTGTGATCGTGACCCAGGCAGTAAACTCACGTGATGTGTGGGTTGGTATGCAACACCTTCTGCCCGCAGCGGCACCAGTGGAACCCGGGCAAGCACTTGTCCTCCATTGCAGTTGCGATCGAAGATCATAATGAAGAAAAAACTCTTATGAGTTTCCGTTTACATACAGATTTAGCCTTTGCCACATTGGTCCTTGTAAGAACAGATCCAGAAGCAAATGATTTGATACCAAATGTAACAAAAAGAACAAAGTGCTTTAGCTTTTTCGGACCAACTCAGTCTTTCCTCGGAAGCTTAATTACAGTTATTTAGAAAATTCCATACTTTTAACATCCAGATCATGCAGAAAAAATCCCATTGATTTAAAATATTCATTTAAAAAATAACAGAAGAAATATCATAGGAGCTAAATAGTACCAGTTCAGCTTCAGCTGAAAGGGCCTAAAGGTCAGATGTGCTTAGAGCATAACAACAAGCAGGGAGCACACTGCACATAAATTAAAAATGACTTAGATATACCTTTAGAGTAAGATAAGAATATCTCAAGCAGAGAGCTGTATAACCCAATTATGAGTGTCCCAGTGTGTTTAAGAACATAGTTCATTAAAAGCAAAACCCACTTGGATTAAAGACATGCTAAAATGTGACATAATTGTAAGTTAAAAACAAGCCCCATAAAATAGAAGTACAAAAAAGTAAATATACATGGCATGCAAAGGGTTTAAAGTAAAGTTTACCTAAAGTGAGCAATAGTTTTACTTTATGTGGAATGTAAAACTTAGCTGGAAACATTACGAACTATACTCTCAAACTGGTATTGTGCTCCATAAACCTTTAGGCCTATAGTGTTATAACAGGAATTTATATATGATAATATAAATTGGCAGTATAAGAGCAAACAAAAAGCTGCCTGTCAAGGACCACTAAGAAACTAAGACCATGCAGCCTGATATGTACAGATTTCAATAAATTCTCAGTGTATAATAAAACTACTTGATGTACTAAAAATGTCTATGCAATCTGAATAAGAAATCACAGGAATTAAATCCCCCCCCCGGGGGAAAGATAACTAGCTGTAAGGAGATACACACACAGACACAGTCCTAATGCACCATCATTCACATCAGTCACTTCAGTAGTTACCCAAAGGAATAAAAATTGTCATGAACCTCCAAGTAAAAGAGATCATGCATCCTAATACGTACAGAGTTCAAAAATGCAACACTAAATAATCATATTACTATATGTGCAGTAACAGCCCAAGAATTCTGAATAGAACCACAATGAAATAAAACTTCCACCCTCCCCATGGTAAGATAACTAGTTAGAAGTGAATGTACACTCTGTATGTGAGACAAGAGTCCTAACGTACCTTCATTTCCACAGATCACTACAATATTAGCCCAATGTAATTTAATTCGTCAAGGACCCCCATGCAAATGAGACCCTGCACCCCAATATGTTCAGAGTTCAAAACTGTGACAGTATATAATAAAACTACTGTATGTACAGTAACAGGCTAGGGAATCTGAATACGACTCAATGGAATTAACCCCACCCCCAGGGAAGATAAATAGTAAAAAGGAAATAATATTCATTTTGTGTGTGAACTAAGAGTCATAAGACACTGTAACACCATAGAAACATATGACCATTATGTCATGTACCTGAATATAAGCTCATCTGTGTTCATGCCATCTTCTACCATATTGAGAAGTAAAATAAGTTTGATCTCAAAAGCCCGTCTCTGTTGTGTACTTTTGAGATTTCCTTTAAAGACCATTACTGACATATCTGAGATTGAGTGGTCCAGCCAAGAGAAGTGTTGCCCCACTGGTTTTTCAGTCATTTTCAGATTATTATTATGTCTGTGCAAGTTAATTCCAGTGTGGAGTGGTTGGCTTTTCTCTCCAACATAACCTGTTTGTGGACATCTCTTGCACTGAATGAAATAAACAACATGCTGTGATGCACATGTATAATTCCCCTGTACCCTGACTTGTCTGTTTTGTGATGAAACCACACAGTCCAAAGTGGAAATGAGCTCACAGGTCTTGCATCTGAGTTGATTACTGAGTTGTGTACCATTTAGTGTCATGGTATTTTGTTCAGGTTAAAGTTTATTCCTAATAATTAGGTTGGCTAAGTTTGGTGGTTGTTTGAAAGATAGTAGTGGTACTTCCTTAAAAATACAATTTAGGGTCTCATCTTCACTATATATTGGGTGGAGGTCCTTAATAATCTCACGCAGAAGTTCAAGGTCAGGATAATATGTGACTACTAAGGGTATTCTGTTGGTAGCTGTCTTTTCCTTATACTGAAGTAGTAGTAGTCTTGGTACTTGTGTTGCACATTCTAGTGTCCTGTCAATCAACTCAGATATAATTCTATTGTCCTGTAACCAATAATGCCATAATGCCCAGACATGCAGGCATGAGAGGTCAAGAAACATGTAAACACAGGAGACGTACTGGTGCCTCACTGCAGTAACGGCTATTAATGCCCACATCCACTGTAGAGCCTGGCGACTAAAGCAGCAAGTCATTTATTCTGTTTTCATTTCAGCGACAGGATAAGGGACATGCTCAGCATTCTAAGAATGCTATACTGGGTTTGACGCACTTAGACACAAATAAAAAATAAAGGAATCATAGGGCACTGCATGCAGAGTTAGAAAATACAGAGGTGAGAGCACGTGGTCACGAAAGCATGAGGTCCTTTGAGCATGCACAGAGTGGCATGGCTTAAATGAACATGGCAGCACATGAATGAGCCCGCTCACAATGTTTACTTTCTCACTGCGGCTTGGTCTAGTACTGCTGCGCGGCATGGCAGAGAGCACCGTGAGTGTAGGGAAGTTTACTGAAAGGATTTTTTAATGAAATACCTGGCCTGTGAGTTCGAGCTAATGAGAATCGGGAACTGGAGGGCAAAAGGTAAAACAGCCCTGTTGCCTGGGTTAACTGGTGTTTCCCTTTAAGCATAACTGAGGGATTCCTGGTGTTTGAATGCAAAGAGAAGGGAAGGAGGAACTGTGCAGAGGCAGACCATGAAAAGGCAGCTATCCTGAATAAACATTTTTGTTCAAAGGAAGGAGCTATGGGAGGGAAGGAGGGAGGTGAACAATAGAGCTTTTTCAAAGGAGAGAGTCCTGAAGGGATTTGCAAATTTGAAGGTGGACAAAACGATGGGGCCAGACAGGGTGCATCCAAGGATATGGAGAGAGCTCAGGAAGGTACTGGCTGCACCTCTGGTAGTCCTGTTTAACAGCTCACTGGAAACAGGAGTGGTTCTGGAGGACAGCAGATGTAGTCTTGCTTCACAAAAGTGATGTCAAGAAGGAGGATGGCAATTATAGGCCAATCAGCCTGACACTGGAGGTGGGAAAACACAGGTTACTTACTTGTAACGGTAGTTCTAGGAGTGGTATATGTTGTTCATCCACACGTCTTGACATGTCCTTTCCCCTTTAAGATCAGCCAGAAAGTCTTTTAAGCTGGCTCCTCCCACCCACCCGGGTGGTATATCCCTCAGCTCTGCCCCATGATGCCAGATCTTGCCTGCTGGAAGCAGAGGTTGCGCGTGGAAGCCGGGGAGGTTGGGTGGGTCCGAGTGAACATATACCACTCCTAGAAAGTACAGTTACTTAAGAACTTACCATAACAGTAGATCTTCAAGAGGAGCTCTTGCAGTAGATAACACCATTACGACTATGCCACCAGGCACTAGGACCCCATGGAAAACTTCTAGCTAGCAGTCCAGGTCCCCCGGCACCTCCTCAGTTCTCCCATCGGAGACTAGCTGATTAATAGGATGAGGAACTGAGGAGGATCTCCCATCCCCCAGAGAGAAGTACAGTTACATAACCTGGGGGCAGATGGGTGGGAAAACCACTTGCAGCAACAGCTCCTCTTGAAGATCTATTGTTATGGTAAGTTCTTATGTAACTGTATTATCTTACTTCAAGGGGGAGCTCTTGCAGCAGGTAACACCATTAGGATGAAGTCCCAAGCAGTACAAAAAAAGAGACCCAGGTCAGAAGGGTGGAGGACTGTAAACAAAGCCCTAGGCATACTCAGGAGAGGAGTCCATGGAGGGCCACTAGGCTGAAATCTGCTCTCCTTCTGGAAGCAATGTCCAAACTGTAGTGCCTAACAAATGTGTGGACCGAACTCCAACTAGCAGCTGCACAGAGATCTGCTGCAGAAATGATCCTGAGGGAAGCAAAGGATATAGCGACCCCTCTGGTGGAATGACACTTAACCGGTCCCAGTAAGGGTTTGTCATACTTCTGGTTACAAAAAGTAATATAATTGCCCAGCCACTCAGCCAAAGTTTGCTTGGTCACAGGTGCTCCCAGTAATCTGTGAGCGAAAGAGACAAACAACTGGTTTGCCTTTCTAGAGGAACTAGTACAGTCTACATTGTACCAAAGAATTCTATGTACATCCAGAGTATGTAACAAGGCCTCCCCCTGTTGGAGTACCCTGGGAAGTAAACTGGTAGTTGTATGTCTTGATTTAAGGTAAACTCAGACGCTACCTTCGGAAGGAACTTACGGTTCATATGCAGGGCTACTCTGTCCCTGTGAAAAATCAGGAAAGGCTCTTTACACATCAGAGCCTGAAGCTTGGAAATCCTTCAAACTGAAGCAATGGCAACTAAAAACAATGCTTTCCAAGAGAGAAAATGAAGCTCACAACTTGCGGCTGGCTCAAAGGGAGGCAAAGTAAGCTTTTCTAATACAAAAAGAAGGTCCCAAGGAGGAACAGGATCTCTTCAATGGGGTTTGACCCTCAAGTGCACTCGAACGAGTGGAACTGTCACAATGTCTGTGGCCATGTGGCCCAAGAGTTGAAGCACCACCCTGGCCGAGACTGGATTGGAAGCCATTATCCTTCGAGCAACCACCTGTAATGTCTGCTTGGTCATCGGGAAGAAAGGTCTTTCCTTGGACAGTATCCAGGACCCCTCTAATATACTGCAATCTCTGGGTAGGCCAGGGACACGACTTGGGGAGATTCAGAGTTATGCTCAGGACCTGAAAAAGGTTGATAGTCTCCCTTAGAGACTGATGCAGCTGGATCTCTGATGTCGCTGTAAGCAGCCAGTCATCCAGGTAGGAGTAAACATAAAGGCCCCTTCTCCAGAGGGTTGCTGCCACTACAGCCAAGCACTTGGTAAAGACCCTTGGTGCCAATGAAAGGCAGAATGGCAGCACTCTAAACTGGTAGTGCTCTCCTTGGAATGTGAAGCAAAGGTATTTCCTGTGGGACAGCAGGATTTTTATATGCATGTAAGCATCCTGCATGTCCAGGGAGCAGAGCCAGTCTCCCTGGTGAATCATGGGCACCAGGCAGTGTCACCATCCTGCACCTTTTATACTCTATGTAAGTGGACAGCTGACTCAAATCTAGAATGGGACGAAGATCCCCAGTCTTCTTCGGGACTAGGAAGTAGTAGTAGTAGTATCCCCTGCCTCTTTGGCCTGGTGGTACCACCTGAATCACCTTCTTCTCTAGCAGGGCCTGGATTTCTGCCCACAGGAGAGTGGAGTGGGATGAGGAACAGTGGGAGGGGATGGGTGGGCTGTCCAGTGGGATTTGGGTGAACTCCAGAAAGTAAACCCTTTGGATAACATGAGGACCTACTGATCTGTGGTAATACTGGACCATTCTGACAGGTAAAAGGAGAACCTCCCTCCTACAGCCTCCCCCTGAGTAAGGAGGGCTGGCAGTGAGTCATGCTGAGGCAGAGGGGTTAGGCAAGCGGGGGTCTAGCCGTCTTGGCACGTTTGGAGCCCTGGGTGCCTAAAGGAAAGGGAAGGCCTCTTCTTTTGAATCCCCCTTTTAGTTACTGGTGCCTTCCTTGCTGACCCTTGTTTTTAAGGAAGGGGTGGTGCCTAGTAGTGGCTGGTTCTGACTTGTGCATCCTATGTACATCAGGGTCTGCTTTCCTCGAATCCTGAAGCCCTGTAATCACATTCTCAGTATCCGGTCCAAAGAGAACCGACCCCTGGAAGGGTGCGTCTAGTATGGCACATGGGACAAATCACTTTTTGACCAGGGGACTAGTTTGGCAACCATACCTCAAAATCTGGTGGCCAAAAACCTTTTTAGGTGGCCAATTTTTTACGGCCACTAGACTAAAATCTGGTGGCCATTTTTTTAATTTGCCTTTCAGCTGAGGAACTGTCCATTAACCTACATTTAGGAAAGTTATTACCAGAGATCCTGATGAAAAGTAGCTTGTCCGAACAGCATCAAGTATTACACAGGAGGGAGAATTTGTAAAGTACAAATTGAAAGCGCTGCTTCTCTAATCCGAAATAGGAAGTCACAACTATGAGAAAATTAGATGAAAATCACCAAGAGGATAACTACTGAAGATGGAACTGTCGGAGGAACACTGTGACTGGACTGAACCAGATCATGCTGATTTACAAGTGAAAACAAAGTGTACACTGGTTGGGTTTTATTTCATTTTATTTTTTTTTAATAAAATTTTCAGACGTTGTGGTTTACTTATTGTGTTTTTTTTTTGTTTTTTTTGCGGGGGTGGAGACAGAGTTTTTTTTTGTGACTTATTTTGTTTTCATGACATGGCCAGGCCTGCACTGCTGCTGTGCTGTTACCACCACTGTGGGGTCGCTAAAATTAAATTTGTGAAGACAGGGTGGAAAATAAATTTTAAATGATTCCTCAAACTATGGCTGTCAGCCAGGCTAACAGTATTTCTATTGCTGTTGCAGTCTTCTTCAAAATCGGTCCACCTCCCACTCCAACCAGACTGTCTCTGTCTCCACTTTCAGCTCATCTCCTCAGACTCATCTATTTCCTTTTCCAAATCCAATACATCTGGATGTGTGACTTTATGCCCAGAAAGATGCCGATATCCAGGTGTTGAGTACCAGTGATCAATTGATACGTCTGGATTAAAGTCCTCAATTGTGGGTCCATTTAAACTGATCATTAGCAGATCATCCATAGTGCTATCAATAAGATTGTTATGAGATATTGTTTTAATTCTGTTATGAGCACTAAATCCCCTTTTGTAAGCAGCTGTGCTCACTGGCATTACCTGAAAAAGTGTGACCAACAACTGTAACAGACCAAATCTCTCTAAATTTTGGTGAACCTTTCACTCTGTATTTCGATTTTTTACAGCATTTTTTAAATCTTGCCACTCTTCCAAAAGTCGCTGTGTAATTTCTCTTTCAAGTTCAGCATCCAGCTCTGAATCAGATAATAGTTGTCCTGAACCGTATAGAGGGTTTAACCCATGACAGGGTATGGGTTTATTGAGCATTAATCCACGCCGGGGGGGAGTTGGAATCACGAGAAGAAGCTGAGTGATTTCAACCACCAAGGCATGGATTAATGCTTTTCCAGGAATGGCATGTACCTCTGGCAAAGCCCTGTGATGGATTCCTGACCAAAATTTAGAAAAAGAGGGTCACCAGAAGAAGGCCAAACAGTTGTGTCAAATACTGAAAATCATTTGTAGTCTTCTGACTGCCACATGGGCTCAAATCTGTCACATAAGAATCAAACCACACTGTTGCATACTTTCTCCTTGACCAGTTTGCAGGCATTTTCACTGGAAATAATCTCCTCGGCTGCCTGGTCTGTAGCAGTGGCCTGCCTGGTTCTTTTTTGCCTTTTATTTATTTTTTTATCTACATTGCTATCATTTTCAGTCATGCCTGGTGGAGGAGCTAGAGAACTGCTGCCATCCACAACACCAGTAAGGAGACTGCCCTCCGAACTTGCATACTCAAAAAACTGTGCCACAGCAGGGCCCGCACTGGTTTTCAGCTTGATGAGCTCCGAAATGCAGCTCTCTACTCGTGGCTATACCTCAGTAAGAAGCAGACCCTCTTTCTGGAAATTCTGAGAAAGCCTTCCAAGAATAGATAGATAATCTTGTTGAAAGGCCAAGAAGAAAAAATTACTCACCATAGTAATGTTGTTTCTTCTAATGGAGTCTTGCTGTATTCTGACAATATGCAGTTAGCCCCAGCACTTGAACTGCCCCGGAGAAGAAAGAGTTCACTCTATGCAGAAGCATAGAACATTGAGCTCGCACTCGGTTTACAAACCTGTCTCTGGTACTTACCAGTGTAACCGTCTGATTCTTACAAGCAAACTAACTAACTAAGAAGTAAACTATGGAAACTGTTTAATGTATGGCCAAAAGGCAACAATTTGGGTCCCAAAAAGACTCAAGTTGAGAACCCAAGAAAAAAAGGTAGTGACAATATAATATATACTGTATGTTAACATAACAGTGGTAACAATAAAACAAACTACCCCACCCTTAAGAGGGAGGGTACAAGGTACACCCCTGAGGTGCAACACTGTACCTGCCAGCCCACTTCCCAAAAACTAGGTTCTGAGAGGGGAGGTAGGGATGGAGGTCAGAATACAGCAAGACTCCATTAGAAGAAACAACATTACGATGGTGAGTAATTTCTTCTTCAAACAACATGAAGTCTTGCTGTATTCTGACAATATGCAGACTACCAAGCAGTTCCTCCAGGAGGAGGAATGCAGAACCTACTTTGGGATCAGGCTCTGCAGTACTGCTGTGTCAAACCTAGCATCACTCCTAGCCTGGATGTCCAGAGAGTAATGCTTGGTGAATGTATGGACTGTATTCCAGGTGGCTGCTTAACAGATTTCTAGTAAGGGTATGTCTCTGGCAGCAGCCAGAGTAGCAGCTGTACCCTTAGTCAAGTGAGCCCACAGGCATGGAGGGGGTGTTTTGCCCAATTTGTCATAGCAGAATTGTATACAAGAGACAATCCACCTGGCAATGGTTCTTTTAGTAGCAGGCTTACCTTTCCTCACTTCGCAATAAGTGAGAAACAATTGAAGACAGTAATTTCTGTGTGCCTTAGTATGCTCTATGTAGTAGCTAAGAGACCTTTCAACATCCAAACTGTGTAATCTTCTTTCCCCTGAAGAAGAATGTTCAGTGAAAAACACAGGAAGAGACATAGACTGGTTCAGATGAAAATCTGATACCATTTTGGGTAAGAGCCTCCTACTAGTTCTTAGGTCCACCTTATCCCTATGGAAGGAGATGAAGGCAGGTTCAGCTGAAAGGGCCTGTAATTCACTAATCCATCTGGCAGAAGTAATAGCTACCAGGAAGACAGCTTTCCAGGTCAAGTACTTCAGCTCGGCTGAAGCCAGAGGTTCAAAGGGTGTCTGCATAAGATGGGCAACGCAGACACTGAGATTCCAAGCCAGAGTAGGCTCTCGAAAGGGAGGGTTACTATGAACCAAGCCTTTGAAAAACTTACTGAAAACAGGATGAGATGCCAGGGAAGAGCCCTTCCCTGCTGAAAGGAATGCAGAAACAGCTGCTAAGTGAACCTTCAGAGTTGCAGGCCTAAGGTCTAGACCATTAAGATGAACCTCATAATCTAAGGCTGTAGCAATGCCTGCAGAGTCAGACACAATGCTCTTCTGAGAACAACAAATGCCGAATATTTTCCATCTGGAATTATAAGTTTTTCAAGTGGAAGGTTTCTTGGAAACCTTCAAAATTTCCAGGACTCCCTGAGAAAGATGCAGGCCTGCATATTCTAACTCTTCAAGAGTCAGGCCTTGAGGTTGAGAGACTGGAGATTGGGATACCAGATCCTCCCTTGGGAGGAGGTTAGGAGATTGTATCTCTTGGGAAGAGACAGGGGATGTGACACTGCCAGAGACAGTAGCAGAGGATACCAAGGCTGTCTGGCCCAATCTGGAGCCACTAGTATCACTGTGCAGGGTTGAGATCTGATATTGATCAGGACTCTGAACAACAGAGGAAAGGGAGGGAAGGCATAGAGAAACCTGCCCTTCCAATCCAGAATGAGAGCATCCAGAGGAACAGTCCCCAGGACTGGAGGTCTGCAACAAAACAGAGGAAGTTGGTGATTGTCCAGGGCTGCAAAGAGATCTATCTCTGGAGTGCCCCATCTGGAGAAGATGACCTGTAGTATGAGAGGGTCCGGGGACCATTCATAATGCTCCTGGGAGATTCTGCTCAGAGCATCTGCTAGTACATTGTCCTTTTCTGGAAGGTGAACTGCTATCAGGGAAGTCTGAAGAGAATAGGCTAGATGGATATGAAGGAGAGACTCTTGTGGGACCAGACCCCTTGAGCCATAAGGGCTCCCAAATGGGCTCCCCAACCTAGGAGAGAAGCATCTGTAGTTAGGACTACTGAGGGAACCTGAGAGAGAAATGGAACTCCTTGTCTGAGGTCGTCCTGGTCCAGCCACCACTGGAGAGCTTGGACCAGAGTCTGAGTCACTGGAATCAATTTGGTGAGACAGTCTCTTTTCTGAAACCAAAAAGACCTTAGGTGGAACTGGATGTCCTTCATCTGAAATCTGGCTCCTTGCACCACTGCAGTGGAAGTTGCCATGTGGCCAAAGAGCTGAAGAAACTGCCTTGCTGGACAAGAGATCAGAGGCCGAAAAGAGGAAGCAAGATCTGTTAGGGCCTTTACCCTTGTCAGAGGAAGGAAGGAAGGCCTTTGCTTGGATAGTATCCAATTCTATCCTTATGAAAGTAAGAAGTTGTACTGGTTCGAGAACAGACTTCAGGAGATTGAGAAGAAACCTCAGAGAACTGAGCAAGTCTTGAGTGATTTGTAGAGCTGACTTGACCTGGTCGGATGACTGACCTAAAATTAGCCAGTCGTCCAGATATGGGAAAATGGAAATACCCTGCCTTCTGAGGAAGGCAACTACTACTGCAAGGCACTTTGAGAACACCTTTGGAGCTGATGTTAGGCCGAATGGCATGGCTCTGAACTGATAGTGGCCTGAAGGCAACTTGAACCTGAGGTACTTTCTGTGAGAGCACCTGATAGGAATATGGAAATAGGCACCCTTGAGGTCCAGGGATGCAAGCCAATCCTCTGGCCTTGGAGAGGGAAGAACAGGTTACTCATCTGTAACAGTAGTTCTAGGAGTGGTATATGTTGTTCATCCACACTTCTTGGCATGTCCCTTTCCCCTTTAAATCTTGCCAGAAGTCTTCAAGCTGGCTCCTCCCACCCACCACTGGTGGTATAAACCTCAGCTCCACCCCATGATGCCAGATCTTAGCCCGCTGGAAACCAGGTTGTGCACCTAAAGCCGGGGAGGATGGGTCGGTGAGTGTGGATGAGCAACATATACCACTCCTAGAACTACTGTTACAGGTGAGTAACCTGTTCTTTTAGGAGCGGGATATGTTGTTCATCCACACTTCTTGGCAGACTCCAAGCAGTTCTCTGGGAGGAGGGAGGCAAGGCGCACACCCCCTACTTGAGAAATAAAGATTGGAGAACCGAGGCCCAAAAACCAGCATCCCAGCGTGACTCAAGGTCGATGTGGTAGTAGGTAATGAAGGTGTTTGCTGACTTCCAGGTAGCAGCCAGACAGATTTCCTGGATAGGGATGTCCCTGGAAGCAGCCACCGATGCAGCAGTATGGTGGGTAAAATGAGCTTTTATCCCTCTGGGAGGCTCCTTGCCCAACTCATAGCACAGACCTATGCATGATGTAATCCACCTTGCAATGGTCCATTTGGCTGCAGGTCTGCCAGAAGCGGCTTCAGCATAGGTGACAAACAGCTGGCGAACCTCTCCATGAATTTCCACCGTTCTCTCCTAATAATAGGAAAGAGCATGTCTCAGGTCCAAAGTATGGAGCCTGTACTTGGTGTCCGAGGTGTAGTTAGGGTAGTATACTGGCAGAGTCAATACCTGGTTAAGGTGAAACTCTGATACCACCTTCGGAAAGAATTTCAGGTGGGGGCACAGGACAACTTTGCCCCTGTGAAAGACCAGATAAGGGGAGCCCACCGACAGCACCTGGAGCTCCCCTGTCCTTCTGGCTGATGTGATAGCCACCAGGAAGGCCGTCTTCCATGACAAGCGTGAGAGTGCACACTTGCGCATAGGTTCGAATGGCTTGCCCATCAGCTTTGCCAAAACCAGAAACAGATCCCATGGAGGTGGAGGTTCATGCACCAGAGGGAATATGTGATCCAGGCCTTTGAAGAAGAGACCAAACACTGACTCCTGCACCAATGTCGACTGACCGGCCCGCGCCCGCTAAGCAGAAATGGCTACCAGGTGCACCCTAAGGGTCGATGACTGCAGACCCCCTTTGGAGAGAGACCAAAGGTAGTCGAGAATGTTAGTCACAGAGCAGGATAAGGGGTCTAGACTCTTACCCTGACACCAAATGGAAAATCTCTTCCATTTGAAGGCATAACATTTCCTGGTTGATTCCTTGCGAGATGCCTCCACCATGGTGTAGACATCCTCAGAAAGACCCAGAGCCTGGAACTCTAGCTGCTCAGGTACCAGGCTGTGAGGTGCAGGGATTGAAGGTCCGGATGGAATACCTTCCCCTGGTTCAATTATATCAGGTCCGAGCGTGTACAAAGCTGCTCTGGGGGCCTGCAGCTGAGGCTGAGGAAATCTGGGTACCAGAACTGGAGTGGCCAATCTGGGGCTACCAGGATGACCTTCACCTTGTCCCTCCTCACCTTGAGTAACACCTTGAGGATCAAGGGGAAATGGAGGGAAGGCATAGAGGAGGCCTGGGGTCCATGGCATCGAGAAGGCATCCCCCTGCAGTAAGTCCTGCTGAGAGGGGCGGGCATGGTACAGCCTCAACTTGTTGTTTTCCCTGGAGGCAAACAGGTCCACCAACAGTTTGCCCCAGCGGGAGAAGAGACTGTAAGCTACCTCTGGATGGAGAGACCACTCGTAGGATGTCTGTCCTATGCGGCTGAGAGTATCCGCCAGCTGGTTCGAGACTCCTGCCACATGAATGGCTAGGAGATCTGCCTCCAGACGGCTCACGAGAGTCCAGATGCATAGTGCCTCTCTCTGTAAAGCAGATGGGAGTGTGTGCCGCACTGTTTGTTGAGGTAGTACATGGCCGTGGTATTGTCCGTCTGGACTTGAACCACTTGACCCCGGAGCTGAGGAGCAAAAGCTGACAATGCAAGTCTGACTGCTCTGAGCTCCAACAGATTGATGTGGCATCAGGATTCCTCGGGGATCCAGAACCCATGGGCCCTGTTGTCCCCCATGTGGGCTCCCCAGCCCATGAGAGAGGCATCGGTCATAAGGACGACCGTCGGCTCGGGGCGGACAAACGGGATCCCTTCCTGCAACCATTCTGGGGCAGTCCACCATTGAAAACCGTCCCACATCTTCTGGGTTACAGTGATCAACTAGTCGAAATGACCATGGAGCTGAGTCCACTGGGCAGCCAGCTCCCATTGGAGGGGGCGCATGTGCCACCTGGCCCAACAGACCACTGAGGTGCATGCCGCCATGTTACCCAGAAGGCACAGAAAGTCCCGGGCAGGGCGCAAGTGCCCAACCAGAAATGATTGGGCAAAGGAGGAGAGAACCTCTGCCCTGTCCACCGGGAGCTGAGCTCTGGCTTGATGAAGCCCATCAACTGAGCAGGCAGGAGTTCCAACTTGGCCTCGTTGATCATGAGGCCGAGCTGGGAGCAGGTTTGGAGAGCCAGATCCCTGGACCTCTTCACCTCCTGAAGGGAGGATCCTGCCAAGAGCCAGTCAGAGATAAGGGTAAATTTGTACTTCTCGATGATGAAGATGGGCTGCCACCACTGCAATGTACTTGGTGAAGACCCATGAGGCCGATGACAGGCTGAGCAGCATGGCTCGGAACTCGTACAGGGTCCCTTCAGCCCTGAAGAGGAGGAACCGCTGATGGGATGGACAGATTGGTACATGAAAAAACGCATCCTGTAGATCCAGTGAACAGAACCACATGTTTCACTTCAGGGATGGTATGATCTGGTTCAGGGTTACCATCTGGAAGGTGTGGGACCTGAGATACTGATTCAGGTTGTAGAGATCTAGGATGGGGCACCAACCCCCCATCCACTTGGGCACCAGGAAGTACCTAGACATGAAGCCTGGGTCTGTAGGAGGATCTGGCACTGCAGCTACTGCCTCCTTGCAGAGGAGCTGAGCTATGTCGTCTCAAAGAGCCAACTGAGTGTAAGCTGAGATCCTTTCCTCCCGAGGGGCATGGGCTCGGCTGGGAGAGTACTGCTCGAACTCTAGAGGTAGTCCCTGACTGACCACTTCGAGAACCCACCTGTCCGAAGTGATATTGGACCAGGCGGAATGAAAGTGGTGGAGCTGGCCCCCACGGGAGGACCCAGAGCTGGCATGATGGGTGCAGGGGTGGCAACCCCAGACCCATCACTGAGCAGGCTTAGAGGAGGAAGAGGCTCCTGGATCTGTGCCTCGGCTTCCTTTACGGGACTGTTGAGGGCCTTGCTTGGGCCATGGGTGCCAAGCTTGAGCATTCTGCTCCTGCTGTTGCTGCTGGCCTCCTTGATAGGAGGGCTGCCTGACTGCAGGGGAAGAATGCCTAAATGGTTCTTCTTTCTTTTCTGCTGGTTCTTGCCCAAAGAACCTTTTGCAGAGGTAGCATCCAAGGGGGCATTGGACTGCTCGATACGCTGAAGGTGACCAGCCACTCCTGGGCTGAACAGGTTGGTGTCAAGGAAGGGAGCGTCAGCTGACTTGTGCTGGGTATCCACCGGGAAGGAGGATAGCCTCAGCCAGGCCCTGCGGTGGGTGGCCACTGCAGCTGCTAAGAAGCGGGCATAGGAATCCCTGATGTCTAGGCCATCTGGAGCTGCTGTTTTGCAACAGCATGGCCCTGATCACGGACTTGCTTGACTGTGGTCTGCATGTCCGCCGGGAGATGAGGGAGGACTTCATCTAATGTCCCGAGTAGGCCATGAGAGAAGTGTGCCATAGTGACAGCTGAACTGGCCTGACAAAGGCCTAAGGAAGAGGCCGCATGGACCTTGCGGGCAGAGTGGTCCATATTTTTGCCCAGAGGTCGGTCCGTGTCAGCCGAGCTACCAGTACATCTAAACACAGAAGTGGTCACCAGGCTCTCGGCCAAGGGGTGTTCTGTGAATCCCGGCAGGGACCTCATGGGCACCGCATACTTGCAGGCCATGCAGATAGACAGTGCTCGGCAGGAAGCTGGGTGCTGCCAGAGCTCAAGGGCCAGGCTAGTGATGGCTTCGGCCACTGAAAAGGCCTCCGTCGGGGTATCCTCCCTTTTTAGGATGTCTATAAGGGGGTACTCTGCCTTTTTCTGGATAGACTCCAGGGGCATTCCAGTAGATTTGGATATCAGGTGGAGAATGCCCTGAAAGGAGGATGGGCCCTTCTCTAAACCTGCCACAGAGGACTCATCATCCCCAGGATGGGAGTGCAGTCCTGTGACATCTGAGTCCGAGGAGTCGTGGTACAACGGTCTCCCGCCTAGGTCCCCTTTGATCCATGGGGGGCGGTCAAGGGTAACCATAATGGACAGACGTCAGGGAAGCCCGGTGTCTGTATGGCCCTCTTTTGAGAGAGCCCCTCCCTGAGGCTGCTTAGGCAGTGATTCCATCAGAATCGGTGGAGAGATCAAGATGGGCCTATCCGGAATATGGGCCAGCTCTGCGGGTGGGGGAACCAGAGGGGTCAGCGTCAGTCAAGTGATGGCCAGGGTGGATGGCGGAGCCGGCTTCTTCCCGGTCAAAATCAGCTGTTGCCACATAAGATCCTCATAGAGTCGTCGGAGTTTCCTTCAAAGCCTCTCCTCGTCCGAGGAGGATGTGAATCTGTGGCGATGCCTTTTTTTAGAGTGCTTATGACTCTTCTTTGGTCATCCAACCAAAGGGGTTCTGGACCTCGATCGAGATTGGGCTGGCTGACTCAGTCAATTGGGAGACACTGGGTTAAGTGAAAACCGAGGGTCCGTAACCATGTCCTTGATGGTGATAACAGTGGACTGGGTCTCCTCAATGGCAAAGACAAGGACCAGGGTCCTTTCTAAAGAATCGTTGACCGGAGTCATCGAAATAGGGTCAATTAAGTCGATAGAAATCTCAATTTGGTCGGCCACTTCCTCGATCTCTTGGCCAGATGGAAGATCCGTAAAGCCGGCGGCCGAGGATGCGATCTCGACCGAGGTCGAGCCACGTGTTCCTGGGACTCGGACCTTTCTTGGTCCCAAGAACATCTTCATTTGGTCGAAGACTTCGGGTCCTTATCCCTCTTCCGAGGGTGGGAGGAGTGCGAGCCCAAGGGCACCTCACCCCTGGTGGGGAGAGACTGGCACAACTCCTTGAAGGAGCCCAAAAAGGTGGAAACGAGGTTCAGAGGAACAAAAAAGCTCCGACTGGCCGAAGCTTGAGCCGCTTCCTCCTCGAAAGCCTTCATTTGCTCCAACTACTCGGCGGATCCCGCAGCCGTGGAAACCACCCACCTCACCTCCTTCGATTTCACTAGCGGGTTCCACCACCTATCTACCACACTACCTATACTGAAGACAGAAGCTGGAAATCCGAAAATAATAAATGGTAGAAAACCGAACGCTTTTTTAAAACTTTACTGAACAGAGGAGAAATCTCCGGAGCAACTGCACTGTTAGGCGGAGTAAAGAATTTGACAGTTACACTGGTAAGTACCAGAGACAGAGGTTTGAAAACAGAGTTCGAGCTCAACTTTCTATACTTCTGCATACAGTTAACTCTTTCCTCTCCGGGGCAGTTCAAGTGTTGGGGCTAACGGCATATTGTCACAATACATCGACTTCATGTTGTTTGAACCACATTTCTTTGTTGCTTTTTACAAAGTTCAAGTATCCTTTAGCACTGTCTGCATCAGGACTCCCACTGTGCTGTAGTATTCTCCAAGTGTGCAATTATTGCCGACAGGTTGTAAAGAAGAGCTGACACAGTACTGTGGTGCAAACTGACACAGCGCACTGTGAAAATGCTGACCTGTTTTTTAAACTCAATGAAATAGGTGTTCACGGCCTCCTCTAAGGCTCTCAATTCTTCGATGAGAAGAAAGATGAAAGGAATATAGGGCCCGCAAGCCATTTTTGTTTTTTTGAACTTCTGGCATATATTTTTGGGCATCTAGAATGGCAAGCTATAAAAGATACGCGATGCAGTAGCTTGCAATTAACCAAGGCCACTGCTTTGTAACTTGGCTGTGACTCCGCCACATTGTCCTCGCGTGACTGATGCACCATCAGTGGCCATCCCAGAAATCCATGGAAGAATTTTCCACGACGGGATGTTAAGTTTGTTAAACAGTGAATCTAATGCTGCAATGTATCCTTCGGCATCTGCTTTCCCTAATAGCTCAGTACCAATAAAGGAAGTATCTGGAGTACCATCATCACCAATATAAGTGAAAAACACAGTCACAAATTCCCTTACACTTGTGTCAGTGCTTCCAACTATTATCTCATTCTATCTGATGCCGCCATTTTGGGTCAGGTTACGCAACGGCTGGTTCTGATGCCATATGGCGCTAATGGGTAAAATGGGTTAACAGCCCAACAGATGGAGATTTTTTCATTGCTTCCGCTTTGTTTGTACGTATTCCTGCTGCAATGTGATGCACAAACTCTGAGCACCTTTTGTGATTTGTGTATTGTTCAATCACTTTTATATTACATTTGCATAACAGTGAGGTATGAAAAGGAAAGTCCCGGAATGACCTATCCCTTGATGCCAAAAAGTAGGCAACATTAAAAAGATACCACATTGATTCCCTCACTGCAGCATTCATCTTTTGAAAAACAAAAGACCATAGATATGGATTCAGGTGCCCTTTCAGCCAGAATAAAAACTTACTCACTGCAGTACTCTTCTTTCTTCCATGGGGTCCTTTAGCATTGGTAACTTTTTTGCACTTAGCTGGCTAGGTGCAATTGCCCTGGAGGTGTGCATTTCAGAGATATTTAATGAGTGTAGGGCCAAGAAAATCAAAAGACAGGAGGGGGTGTGAACTGAGTGAGAGCTGTTGACTGCTTCAGAATTTTTTCAAGGAAAAACAAGGGCAAATGCCCCGAAAAAGAATTAACAGGATTAAAAAAATATGCCAATGTCCAAAAGTGGAAATAGAAACAACAGCAACACAAGGTAAAAACTCATCAATAAGAAACGTCAAATTTGGTAAAAGGCGACATAAGAGCCCTTCTCCGACAGGTGAACCACGGAGGAAGGGTGGGAGCTTACTGATGCTAAAGTACCCCATGAAAGAAAGATGATTACTGCAGTGAGTAATTTGTTCTTCTTACTCCAGGAGTCCTTTAGCATCAGTAGCTTTTTCGCAGACTACCAAGCAGTACCTAGTGAGAGGCAGGCAGAAAACCTACTTAGGAAAGAGGCTCTGCAGAACCGCCCTGCCAAATTTGGCATCAGATCTGGTCTGCACATCCAAACTGTAGTGTTTCACAAAGGTGTGCACAGATTTCCATGTAGCTGCTTTGCAGACATCCAGTAGGGGAATGTCCCTTGCTGATGCAGTGAGTCTGCAGTGCCCCTGGTGGAATGGGCCCTGAGCCCCACTGGAGGTTGTTGACCAGCTTTCTCATAGCAGAATCTAATACAAGAGACCAACCAATGAGAAACAGTTCTCTTGGTAGCTGGTCTTCCTCTGTCTACATCCCCGTAGGTGAGGAACAACTGAGTGGAACAGCCTCTGGACTCTAGTGTGCTCTAGGTAGTGAAAGATGGCTCTTTTGACATCCAAGCTGTGGGGCTCTTGCTCGCCAGGAGTGGATGGCTCAGTAATGGAAACAGGCAGAGTAATGGACTGGTTCAAGTGAAACTCTGAAACCACCTTTGGCAGAAATGTCCTGTTTGTCCTGAGCTCAACTTTATCATTGTGAGGGATGATGCAATTCAGCTCAGTGCACAGGGCCTGTAGCTCTGAAATCCTCCTGGCAGACGTAATGGCCACCAGGAAGATGGTCTTCCAAGTTACAAACTTGATGTGGGTCATGGACATAGGCTCGAAAGCTGGATTCATGAGCCCATCCATGCAAAGGTTCAGGCTCCAAGAAGGAACAGGCTCCCAGAGGCTGGAGGTGCAAAAGGCCTTTGAAAAACTGTTTACAAATGTGGGAAAAAACTGATTTCGTCTTTCCTACCAAAAGGTAAGCTGAAATTGCCACCAGGTGTAGCTTGAGTGAAGATGGTGTCAAGCATGATGCCTGTAGGTGTACCAGGTAGTCTAGCAGCTGAGGGTCTGAAGCTGATAGATGTTCAACCTTTTCGCTCTTGCACCAGAGGGAAAACCTTTTCCATTTGGCTGCATAAGTCTTCTTAGCGTTCGTTTTTTTAGCCATCCTCAGTATCTTAAGGACCAGTTCAGAGTACTGTGACGATGGAAACTCTAACTCTTCAAGAACCAGGCCTTGAGGTGAAGAGAGTGTATATCTGGGTACTGAACTCCCGTCTGAGGAAAGGTCAGCAGGGAGCGAGTCAGAGGCAGGCGAATGGGCCTGTTGCAGGACACTGAGAGAACAAGAGGGTACCAGGCTTGCCTGGGCCAGTCCAGAGCCACTAGAATCATGGATGCAGGCTGCTGCCAGAGTTTCAGCAAAAACCTGAATATCAGGGGAAAGGGAGGAAATGTGTATAGGAACTTCCCTGACCAGTCCAGGATCAGAGCATCCAGAGGAAGTGTTCCCAGAACTGGGGGCCTCCAACAGTACTGAGGAAGCTGAAAATTGAGAGGCAAGGCAAACAGATCCACGTCTAGTGTGCCCCACTGCCTGAACGCTGTGGCTAGTACTTGCTTGCTCAGTGTCCATTTGCTCTGACCTTGACTGATGTGGCTTAGAGCATCTGCCGGAGTATTGAGTTTGCCTGGGAGGCGAACAGCTGAGAGGTTGACTCCCAGGGAGAATGCTAGAAACCAGAGCTTCAGAGCTTCCAAACAGAGTATTCCTGATCTGGTACCATCCTGCTTGTTTATGTAGAACATTGCAGTGGTGCTGTCCGTTCAAATTTGAACCATCTGCCCTTCTATGCTGGGAGCGAAAGCTTTGAGAGCTAGTAAGACTGCTCTGAGTTCCAAAAGATTTATGTGCAACTGTGACTCTTCGGGAGTCCAGTTACTGTTTACTGAGGCACTGTCTAGATGAGCTCCCCAGCCCAACAGGGAGGCATCTGTGGTGATCACCTTTGTGGGAAGAGGAGCTTGAAAGGGAACACCTGCCTGCAAATTTGCAGGGTCCTTCCACCACAGCAAGTTTTGGAGGAACTGCTCTGACACTGGTATTAACTTTGAAAATGTGCTGCTTCTCTGAGACCAGCGAGCTCTGAGGTAGGTTTGCAGGAGTCTCATCTTGTACCTGACCCCTGGGAGTACTGCAGTCATAGAGGCCATATGTCTCAGAAGTTTGAGGAAATGTCTAGCTGATCTTGGCTGTCCCTGGGTGAAAGAATCTGCCACTGGAAGGAAACTCTGAATTCTTTCTTGTGGGAGGAAAGCATATCCCTTCTGAGTGTCCAGCTGGGCCCCTATGAAGGTGAGCAGCTGGGTGGGTTCCGGGTGAGATTTCTTTAGATTTACCAGGAAACACAGAGACTCCAGAGTGCATTCTGTGAGGGAAAGAGATTTCTTGACTTGGTAAGCAAATTTTGCTACTATGAGCCAGTCGTCCAGATAGGGGTAGAGAGTGACATCCAGTCTCCTGAGATGTGTTGCTACCACTGCGAGACACTTCATAAAGACTCTTGGGGCAGAGGACAGACCGAAGGGCATTGTGGTGAACTGATAGTGACCCGAAGGAAGTCTGAAACTGAGAGTGTCCTTCAAGTCGAGGGAGGCTAGCCAGTCTCCCTGCTGTTAGGACTGTATGACCAGTGACAGAGTGACCATTTTGAATTTGTTTTTTTTCAGATGTGTGTTTAAATATCTGAGATCTAAGATAGGCTGCCACTCCCCAGTTCTCTTTTGTGTCAGAAAATACCTGGAGTAGAGGCTCTTGCCCTTCTCATGGGTGGGGACCCTCTCCACTGCTTGCAAAACCAGAAGATTTTGTACCTCCATTTCCAACAGTGGTATCTGTGTTGGGGACAGAGGTCTTGACACCTGGGTATGCTTGAAGTCTGGCAGCTGCTTGAACTGTAATGACAGACCCTTCTCCACTATCTCCAGCACCCACTTGTCCAACGTGATGGCGGACCAGTGCTGAAGATAGTGAGAGAGTCTGCCTCAAACCAGAAACAGGGAGGTGACATGGACACACATCAGGACTTAGACTGAGGCAGATGGCTGGGTAGAGGTGGCTCTTCTTAGGCTCCTTCTGCCTCTGCCTCTGAGAGACCCCCTGTACTGGCTAAAGTCAGATTGGGGATAGGGATTGTAAGGCCTGGGAACAAAACTTCTGCTCGTACCTCCCCTGGAATGGGATCTCTGAGGGGTGGCAGGTTTAGGCCTGGATGAATGGCTCTGCCAGGAGGTCTTGTACTTATCAACCTTTTTCATGTAGTCAGTGGTTCTGTAATCAAACAATATTTTTTGGCCGGCCCGGTGGTGCTGAGGGTTGAGGCGCTGGTCACTACACCTCGCGCCACGCCGGCGACCCGTGTTCGGGAACGGGCATGGGTTGTCGGGGTCGGTGGGGAGGAGATGGATTGAGCGTCCGGAGGACTGCTCTCCATCTCCGGGTTGGGGGGTTTCGGGCAGCCGGTGCTTGCCTGACCCCTAGTGGAGGCTGGGGATCGACAGCACGCAGCCGCAAGCCAAGTGGGGGCAGGACGTGGCAGACACTTGACTACCGTGTGCATGGGAGCGTGCGCGCACTCAGTCGCTGGCGTCATTGCACGCCATGCCCGCCGGGAGGAAAATCAAGGAAAAATGGGGGCCGCGAGCACAACATCATTCCCCAGCGCCATTCCTGGAGGGCGCCTCCCTGGCATGGATCCGTTAGGGTGAGTTGAGTCACCCCACCACCCTGCCGCAGCGGTAAGTCGCGGGGTGCAGAAGGGAGGGGGTCTCGTGGTCCGGGATGGCGCCAGGGAATGACGTGTGGGGGTTGTAGCCGGAGCTCCAAGGAGAGAAAAATAACATCCAAAAAAAAAAAAACAATATATTTTGATCACAGGGAAAATCCATGGCCTTGTTCTGAATGTCCGTGGTCCGACTGGTTGTGCTAAGCCAGGTGAAGCATCTCAGAGAGATGGCATGGGCCATCGCCCTAGAGGCTGCATCATTATTGTCATCTGCCATGTGGAACTGGTACATAGTAGCTTCCAAGGCAGTTTTTGACATATCCACCAGCTCCTGCACCATAGAATCTGATCCGTTGCAGGCGATAGCCTGGACAGATTTCCAAAGGGTTTTCTGATATTTGGCTGTGAATGCAATGTAAGAAGAAAGCCTGAGAAGCAGGGAAGCTGTGGCATACATTTTATTTGCTATAAAGTCAATTTTCTTTGAATTCTTGTCAGGGGGAGAGGGCGGCAAGGCTACTCCAGCTTTCTCACAAGCTGCCTGCTGCACTGTACTTTCATGGCTAGGGTGTGCAGACAGGAACTCAGTACCATTTTTAGACGATTTATATTTTCTCTCAAGCCACTTATCAACCCCTGGTACTGAAGTGGGGTGCTGAAGCACCTTCATGGTATTTTTTCTAAATGCATTATAGATAGGGATGACCAGGGTCTTTGAGGATGAAAGACCCTTCATCACCCTATAATCTTTGTCTTCATCGACATCCTGGTTGGGCTCCTGCATAGGGAGGTCCAGGGTATCCAGCATATTTTGTATAAATGTAAACATAGAGGAAGGATCCTCGTGGTCACCCAGGGGATCCCCAAGGTGAGGGTCCGGGGACTCCTGGGGCTCAAGGTCCTCAAAATCCATGTCAGGGACATCATAAAATTGATCATCATCTGCGTCACTCTCTCAGTCTACAGAAGAGAGAACTGTGGAAGAGTGCTTGCCAGCCTCAGTAAATAGAGGACCCATCTTTTGAAGGGTCTGAAACAGTTGCCATGTTTTTTCCATATCTTGCACTGATGTAAGAACCTCCACAGTTTGTAAGTGTTTTGTTTTTTCTGTATGCTTTAAGCTGCCTGTTGTCTCACTATTGGCTTTCCTAGGAGCAACGGGAGCATATCTGTCTTGACAGAGTTTCTTTTTAGCTATTTCATCAGAGGCTTGATCAAGATTCCTTTTTTCGTCACTCTTATTTTTTTTCAGTTTGTGAGGAACTTCATCTTCGGAAGCTTTATTTTTTTACTGCAATCTGGAGGGTTCCTCAGCACCTCTGCTTTTGGTATTAGTATTTTTCAATGGCCCCTCGCTGGAAGCCTTTAATTTATCCTCAGCCATAATAATCAAAGGTCTGTCTGCTATGTTCGCCAATTTAAGCAAAGCAAAGCAAACCAATTCTGGACCTACAAACTGAGTGCAGGTTTCTGTGGAAATGCCACTGGCCAGTCCTGCCCAAGTTAATAAACTCTGTCTATTACCAGTGCCTTTTTTTTTTTTTGGTTATAAAACTGTGATCTATACCAGTGCCAATCTTAATAGAAACCCAGTAATACTCAACTGCGCACAGGTGGCTGCTGGACCCTTATGGGCAGTCGTGACACAGTTGATACCAAGGTCCAGTAATATAACAAAAAAGGTTTCCTCATAATTGCCAATCTAAAGAGAAAATCCCCAGGCACTGTTTAAGTTGAAATCTACTGTAGATGCCTCGCGGTAAACCCCACAAGGTCTGAGGTAAAAAACAAGGCAACTGTCCCTAATTCGATGGTTCCCACAAGAATTTGTCCCAAAATGAAGGACACCATCGAAAATAAGCACCTGCTATAAAATTAGGCTTTAAACTAAATAGTCGTGGTAAAAATGAAGTCTAAATAGCACCATTGCACTAAAAATAAAAAATTTGCACAGCGCTAATGAAAAAGTAAAACTTTCACTCAGCACACTAAAGGAAATAATTTGTGAGGAAAACTTTACCCAGATAAGCACTAGGAGGCTGTCAACAAGGAAAGTTGGGAGACACCTCAGAGGCAATATTGCTCAGTCCAGGACAGAAAACATTCTGAAGCAGTCAACAGCTCTCACTCAGTTCACACCCCCTCCTGTCTTTTGATTGGCTTGGCCCTACACTCATTAAATATCTCTTAAAGGCACACCTCAAGGGCAACTGCACCTAGCCAGCTAAGTGCAAAAAAGTTACTGATGCTAAAGAACTCCTGGGGTAAGAAAAACATGTTACTCACCTGCAACAGTAGTTCTAGGAGTGGTGCATGTTGTTCATCCACACTTCTTGGCAGATCTACCTTCCCTTTTATGATCACCGGAAGGTTTTCAAGCTGGTTCCTCCCACCCACCTGGGTGGTATAACCCTTGGCTCCACCCCATGATGCCAGATCTTAGCCCACTGGAAGCCAGGTTTGTGCGTCGAAGCCAGGGAGGTCGGGTGGGTCAGTGTGGATGAACAACATATACCACTCCTAGAAAGATCAGTTTCGCAAAGACTTTTGCCATAGAAGTAGATCTTCTAGGAATGTCTCTTGCAGTAAGTCATTACTTCTGGGAGTTCCTGATAGGTGGCGCTCTAACATGGCAGTCTCTTCTAGCAGTCTCCACACCAGGGACCACCCACACAACCTCACTTCCTGAGTTGTGCCTATAAATGTGGGTGGGTCATGGTAGTCTCCGTTCCCCATCGGTTTCAGCTCGTGAAGGCAAGAGACCGAGGGGAACCGATGTACCAAAGCCTCCCGACCCTACATTGTTTTCTCTGTTACAGAATGGCAGGAGGTCAGAGGGAGGGAAGCTACTTACTGCAAGAGACATTCCTAGAAGATCTACTGTTATGGCAAAAGTCTTTGTGTAACTGATCTATCTTCCATGGAATGGTCTCTTGCAGTAAGTCATTACTTCTGGGAGATTCCCAAACAGTTATATGGCAGTGGGGTGGCCGGATATGGCATTCTGCCTTACATATAGAGTGGTCTTAGGACTGGTAGGTGCTGAGAGCAGTACATCAGCATATAAAAATAATTTTGTATTTTATCTGTAAGTACTCCATTATAGTCTTCGTTCTAGTGTTATAGAAACATAGAATTTGATGGTAGATAAGGACCGCTTGGCCCACCCAGTCTGCCCATTTCCCTACCTAATGGATAAGCTGCAGATCCTAGTTAACCAGCAGCCTACTTCTTCCTACCCCGGCCCCCTAGAATTGCCTTATGACTGTCCCATGCATGCTTGAATTCCACCACTGTTTAGTGGGAATTACTTCCACAATGGATTTGGCATCCATTTCTGAGCACAGGAAAGGGCTGTCAGTCACAGAGGTACATTTGCAGCAGAGTCCTCCTCCTTGGTCCTTAGACACTAGAGCTTTCCAGGGCTCATGAGTGCTTCTGATTACGTTAATTGCAAAGTCCCTATCTTTGAAGTTTCCATTGAATGCAAACTGGTTTTCTGGTTTCCCATCAGGCACTTTGTACCTTCTAAACCAATCTACTGTTGCTTCTAAGTAGCCAGGCTTCAACCGTCTTACATCATCAATATTGTTATAGTTATTTGCTTCAGGGTCTTCAACATTGATGGCGATGATCTTCCAGTCCGTTTCGCCTTCATAAATCAATGCCAGTGTACCCAAAACCTTTACTTTCACAACCTCTCCTCTGGCAAACACCTTGTTTCCAATTTCACACACATCAATAGGGTCATTATCTCCACAGCAGCCAGTGTCGGCGTCCTTATGCTTTGGGTCCTCCCAGGTCTGTGGAAATGCTCCATAGTTCCAGATGTAACCCTTGTGGGGAAATACGTTTGCAAAAAAATGAAGCTTCCCTTTCTTAACATCTTGTTTTATGGGGTTGAGAGGCTCCTTTGTTGCAATCTCCATCTTTGCATTAGTCCACCGTGGAACTTCAACCACCATGTTGAACACATTCTTAGCTTCATCTGCAAACAGAGGTATGTCATGGAACGGTGAAATGTACTGCCCTTGAGAATTTTTGAAGAACAGCCGGTAGTCCAGTGTGTTGGGGCGGCCCCTCTCCTCGACACAGTAGCTCATGCTGGCTGAGTGGTTTGGGAAGCTGGAGCACGGCTCATTATGACTTACGACTGAAAGACAAGCCAGACTGGCTATTACTGGGTATCGTCAGATGAGTTAAGCAGATGTAAACCCGATCAGGGTATGGCATATCAGATACTGTAATAAATCAGAAGAAATTCAGCCATATAATGGAGTAATTGGTAGGTCTCAGTGGCATGCACTGGAAAAGACAGCATATGTCAAAGCCTATTGGGTTTTGAACATTAACTCAAATAAAACAATGTTATTATTTTGTAGTGCTACAATGTAGCAAGGTAGTATAGTGTTTTGCTCTGTCTGGCAAGGCATTAGGAAAATGTATCAATTTTTGGAATAAATAGGCTACATAAGTAACAAACAAAGATGTTATGAAATGAAACAATGTATCTATTTCATAATGAAATCCAGTGAGTGGCTCTTAGAGTCAGTAATGTTGTTGTAGTCAATATTGTACCCATTGTAGGGTAAAAACATGGAATGCAACAGAGTGATGTAGTCAGTTCCATTGTGCCTTAGTAGTCTCATTTGCAAGGGGGTCCCAAGTATGTCAGGGCCTGCCGCTTTTTTAGGTGTAAACCTGAAATGTTAGTATAGTGGGCCCTTTATTTATGCTGTCGGGTGAACAGAAGTTTAAATAATGATCTGGATAATTGCAATTATGAGCCATTAGATCTCATCTTTGAGATTCCAAACATGTTAATCTTGGAAAAGAATCATAAGTTTTGTTTTTTTTTCTTGGTCCAAGTAGCGCGGATCAAAAAATTGAGAAGTCTTGCAGAGTTTATAAAGTTTATAATGTAAGTACTCACCATTGTTTCTGAGGCCTTTATCTATGGCCAGGTGAAGATGGCATGTAGCAGTAAAAGTTTGGTAAGAATATTATGATCTATATTATAATATTATCAGGATATAGCGATTGTTTCTCAGCATGTGAGTAGTAGTAGGCTCTGTTCATGGGAGGGACATGAGGGTCCGGCGTACAACAGGCCGAGGGGCATCCTGATGAAATGACCATAATGACCTGTGACATTGATACCTCAAAAGTGGCTAGATGTATAAAAGCCTCATGGGAAAGGCCTCAGTATAATTTCAAATCAAAGGCCCCAGAAAAAAGTTTCCGAGGCCTAGAAGAGGAGACTAGGGCATAGTCTGAAGTTTTTTTTTTTTTTTATATATATCTGTCTTTTTATTCATGCTTTCATGTTCATGGAATCACAGTACAATTATACAGAGTCTGAAATTTTTAATGAGGGGAAGAGGCATCCGGCCGTCCTAAAGGGTGGTCATTGGTCGGTTTAGGTGTGTTCCTTTCATTCGTTCTTTGCCTCTGAGGTTTGCTTTTTTGGTTATAGTAATTTCCAGTTTTGTATGAGTCATTATACAGAGGACATGGTCTGTGGTACATATATTGTACTGTTTTTAGTTGTCTGCCTGAGGCTTGCAGGTTATCCAGTATTGTTTGTGCCCCTGGGCCAAAGAGATGGTCACCAGAAAAAAGGTGTATTAGCCACTTCTTGATGAATATCAGGTGCTAGCCCTGAGAGTCAGAGCCATGCCTGATGGTGTATAAGAATACCAACTGCAAAGGTTCTAGCTGAAGTATCAGCATTGTCTTATCCTAATAAATGTTGAGAGAGGGAAGTGTAGTAGTAGGCTCTGTTCGTGGGAGGGACACGAGAGTCCGGCGCATAACAGGCCGAGAGGCATCCCGATGAAGTGACCATAATGGCCTGTAACAGTAATAGTTCTATTAAATATTTGTATATGAACATGACAAACATGTTACCTTCCGCCCTGAGGTGTGCCTCTATAATATTGGCAAGGTTATCCGCAAGACATAGGCGATAGTATGATGCCTTCTTAGTTCTGGGTCACGAGTAGAGGATGCCAAATAATCTGATATATTGATTGTAGTAAAATATGAAGTTGATGTTGACAAAATAAGCCCCTTTGAATAGTAGGGTATGCCATATATTTTGTTGATAAATAGCCTCATAGTTGTATGTATTGGCGTTGTTGACTGGTGGGTTTTGTGCTCCGTAAATGAGTGTGAAAAAGCCCTGTACCCTCGTTGATAGAGGAGGCAGCCAAGAGATATCCATTGAAAGGGTACACCCTGTTAATGAGAATATGTAACCATGTTACTGTTCAGTTGACGGAAAATGTCTCCCATTAATAATATATATATACTGTAAGGCATGGTCTGTGGACGGTGAAATGCTGGCCACTTATGGTGGGATCATCCCCGTCAATGGTGTAGAAGGAATACCATGCCCCGTAGACAGTGGAATGAAAGCCGTCTATGATGATTAGTAGAAATCATGTTTCGTCGACACGGTGGGTCATCAGCCATCAACGATGACAGAAGGGGAGCATGTCCCATCGACGGTGGAATGTGTCTCATCGACAACAGATGAAGATAATGTGCCTCGTTGACAGGGGGTGTTACGCCCGTTGATGAGAGAGGCTTGTTCTTATATGAAGCCACCATTGATGATAGCCTTGGAGGAGGCCTCCGTTGATGGAGAATGAACCTCCCATCGACGAGAAGTATGTAAGAGGCCCCTGTTGATGGGGCATGAGTGGTCTGTCAATGAGAATCATTTAGGAGGCCTCTGTCGATGGTGGATAAATATTCCATCGATGAGAAATCATGCAGGAGGCCTCTGTCAACAAGGAATGAACCTCCCATCGACGAGAAGTATGCAGGAGGTCTCTATCGATGGGGAATGAATCTCCCATCGATGAGAAGAATGTAGGAGGCCTCTGCTGATGGGGAATGAATTTCCCATTGATGAGAAGTATGTAGGAGGCCTCTGTCAAAGGGAATGAGCCTCCCATCGATGAGAAGTATGCAGGAGGCCTCCGTCAACAGGGAATGAACTTCCCATTGACAAGAAGTATGTAGGAGGCCTCTGTCAATGGGGAATGAGCCTCCCATTGATGAGAAGTATGTAGGAGGCCTCCGTTGATGGGGAATGAACCTCCCATCGATGAGAAGTATATAAGAGGCCTCTGTCAAAGGGGATTACGCATCCGTTGATGGGAACATAGTGTGAGCCTCTGTAGTGTGTTGTTGGAGGCCTCCATTGATGGGGATTATGCATCCATCGATGGAGACATAGTGAGCCTCTGTAGAATATTGTTGGAAGCCTCCGTTGACGGGGATTATGCATGCCTTGACTAGAATATAGTGTAAGCTTCTTTAGTCTGTTCTGTGATGAAGATGATGTAGAAATGCCTGCCACTGACGGGGTATTTGTCTTCCATCAATGAAGAAAGTCTTTTTGATAATATATGTTTAGCATATATGACCGTTGAAACGCGGTCAGGCGGGACTTATGGTGAAGGTATGCTTTCCATTCTGATGCTTCTTGGAAAGGACTCAATGTTGTCGGAGCCTGTTAATAGAGCTCATTGAGTCATCCATCCTTAGAACTCTTGTTTGAGTATAGGAATATCGTGCCCTGTATGAAGCCCAGGCACCCTAAGCTATGGGTTCGATCCGCGTCGTAGACCACTGGCAGAAGAGTAAGCTGCTGTCAGAGCTGAAGCTGATGGGAAAATGAACGGAGACTACCAGGGATCACCCACTTTTATAGGCACAGCCCTGGAAGTGAGGTTGTGTGGGTGGTCCCTGGTGTGGAGACTGCTAGAAGAAACTTCCATGTTAAAGCGCCACCTATCGGGAACTCCCAGAAGTAATGACTTACTGCAAGAGACTATTCTGTGGAAGATCTACTGTTACAGGTGAGTAAAAACAGGTTAGTCACCGGTAACAGTAGTTCTAAGAGTAGTATATGTTGTTTATCCACACTTACTGGTATGTCCACTTCTGCTTTAAATCTCACCAGAAGTCTTCAAGCTGGCTCCTCCCACCCACCCGGGTGGTATATACCTCAATCTGCCCCATGATACCAGATCTTAGCCTGTTGGACGGCAGGTTGTGTGCGTCCGTAGCCGAGGAGGTTGGGTAGGTCCGTGTGGATGAACAACATATACCACTCCTAGAACTACTGTTGCAGGTAAGTAACCTGTTTTTCTAGGATCATGGATATGTTGTTCATCCACACTGATTGGCAGACTCCTAGCAGTTCTTCGGGAGGAGGGAGACAAGGTGCACACCCCCTACTTAGGGAATAGAGATTGGAGAACTGAGGCCCTAAAACCAGCATCCCGGCATGACACAAGGTTGATGTGGTAGTGAGTGATGAAGGTGTTTGCTGACTTCCAGGTAGCGGCCCGACAGATTTCCTGGATAGGGATGTCCCTGGTAGCAGCCACTGATGCAGCAGTATGGTGGGTAGAATGAGCTCTTATCTCTCTGGGAGGCTCCTTGCCCACCAGCTCATAGCACAGACCTATGCATGATGCATTCCACCTTGCAATGGTCCATTTAGCTGCAGGTCTGCCAGAAGCGGCTTCAGAGTAGGTGACAAACAGCTGGTGAACCTCTCCCTGAATTTCCGCTGTCCTCTTTTTATAGTAGGAGAGAGTAAGTCTCAGCTCCAAAGTATGGAGACTGTACTCAGCCTCCGAGGTGTAATTATGGTAGTATACCAGCAGAGTCAACACCTGGTTAAGGTGAAACTCTGACACCACCTTCGGAAGGAATTTCAGGTAGGGGCGCAGGACAACTTTGTTCCTGTGGAAGACTAGATAAGGGGAGTCCACTGAAAGCACCTGGAGCTCCTCTGTCCTTCTGGCTCACATGATAGCCACCAGGAAGGCCATCTTCCATGACAAGTGTGACAAGGCACACTTGTGCATTGGTTCGAATGGTTTTCCCATGAGCTTTGCCAGTAGCAGCAGTAGATCCCATGGAGGTGGAGGTTCATGCACAGGAGGAGATATGTGATTCAGGCCTTTGAAAAAGCACCCTACCACTGTCTCCTGTGCCACCATCAGCTGACTGACCCATGCCTGGTAAGCAGAGATGGCTGCCAGGTGCACCCTAAGGGTCAATGACCAAAGACCCCCTTTAGAGAGAGACCAAAGGTAGTCGAGAATGTTAGCTACTGGACAGGATTGAGGGTCCAGGCCCTTTCCCTGACACCAAATGTAAAACCTTTTCCATTTGAAGGCATAACATTTCATGGTCAATTCCTCCCTGGATGCCTCCACCACAGTGTAGACATCTTTGGAAAGACCCAAAGTCTGGAACTCCAGCCGCTCAGGTACCAGGCTGTGAGGAGCAGGGATTGTAGGCCCGGATGGAATACCTTCCCCTGATTGAGTGATATCAGGTCTGGGTGTGTGCAAAGCCATTCTGGGTGCCTGCAGCTGAGGAGATCTGGATACCAGAACTGGCGTGACCATTCTAGGGCTACCAGGATCACCTTCACCTTGTCCCTCCTCACCTTGAGAAGCACCTTGTGGATCAAGGGAAATTGAGGGAAGGCATAGAGGAGGCCTGGGGTCCGCAGCCTCGAGATGACATCCCCCTGCAGCGAGCCCTGCTGAGGGGGGCAGGCATGAAACAGCCTCAGCTTGGTGTTTTCCTTGGAGGCAAACAGGTCCACCATCGGTTTGCCCCAATGGGAGAACAGGCTGTAAGCTACCTCTGGATGGACAGACCACTCATGGGATGTCTGGCCTAAGTGGCTGAGAGCATCTGACAGGTGGTTTGAGGCTCCTGCCACATAGATGGCTAGGAGATCTGCCTCCAACTGGCTCATGAGGGTCCAGATGCAGAGTGCCTCCTTGCAAAGTAAATGGGAGTGCATGCCACCGTGTTTGTTGAGGTAGTACATGGTCATGGTATTGTCCGTCTGGACTTGAACCACTTGATCCTGGAGCTGAGGAGCGAAAGCTGACAGTGCCAGTCTGACTGCTCTGAGGTCCAACAGGTTGATGTGGCATCGGGACTCCTTGGAGGTCCAGAGACCATGGGCCCTTTCGTCCCCCACATGGGTTCCCCAGCCCATGAGATCGGCATCAGTCATGAGAATGACCGTTGGCTTGGACCAGTCAAACGGGATCCCTTCCTGCAACCAGTCTGGGGTGGTCCACCATTGGAGAGTGTACCACATCCTCTGGGTTACAGTGACCAACTGGTCGAAATGACCATGGCGCTGAGTTGACTGGGCGGCCAGCTCCCATTGGAGGGGGCGCATGTGCAACTGGGCCCAATGGACCACTGAGATGCATGCTGCCATGTAACCCAGAAGGCACAGAAAGTCCCAGGCAGGGCGCAACTGCCCAACCAGAAATGATTGAGCAAAGGAGGAAAGAACCTCCGCCCTGTCTGCTGGGAGCTGAGCTCTGGCTTGACAAGAGTCGAGCTCTGTCCCAATGAAGCCCATCACCTGAGATGACATGAGTTCTGACTTGGCCTTGTTGCTCAGGAGGCCGAGTTGGAAACAGGTCTGGAGGGCCAGGTCCTTGGACATCTCCACCTCCTGTTGGGTGAATCCTGCCACCACTGCAATGCATTTGGTGAAGACCTGAGAGGTCGATGACAGGCCGAATGGCATGGCTCAGAACTCGTACAGGGTCCCTTTGACCCTGAAGTGGAGAAACCTCTGGTGGGATGGACAGATTGGGATGTGAAAGAATGCGTCCTGTAGATCCAGTGAACAGAACCACATGATTCGCTCCAGGGATGGTATGATCTGGGACAGAGTGACCATCTGAAAGATGAGTGACCTGAGATATTGATTCAGGTCATGCAGATCTAGAATGGGGTGCCAGCCCCCCGTCCGCTTGAGCACCAGGAAGTACCTGGAGACAAAGCCTTGGTCTGCTGGAGGATCCGCCACTGGAGCTACTGCCTCCTTGAGGAGGAGCTGAGTGATGTCGTCTCTGAGAGCTGACTGGGTGTGAGCGGATACTCGTTCCTCCCGAGGGGCACAGGCTTGGCTTGGAGGGTACTTTTTGAATTTCAGAAGCAGTCTCTGATCGACCACCTCTAGAACCCACCTGTTCGTGGTGATAACAGACCAGGCGGAAAGAAAGTGGCGGAGCTGGCCCCCCATGGGACGACCCAGAGCTGGCATGATGGGAGAGGGGTTGGCAGCCCACACCCTGTCACTGAGTAGACTTGGAGGAGGAGGAAGAGGATGCAGGATCTGAACCTCGGCCTCCTTTATGGGCCTGTTGGGGTCCAGACTTGGGCCGAGGGTGCCAAGCTTGAGCCTGCTGTTGGTGCTGGTGCTGCTGTCCACCTTGAAAGGAGGACTGCTGAGCCGCAGGGGAAGAATGCCAAAAAGGCTTCTTCTTCTGCTGGTTCTTGACCGAAGAACTCTTGGCAGAAGTAGCGTCCAAGGTGGCACTGGACTGCTCAATGCACTGGAGGCGTCTGGCCACGCCTGGGCCGAACAAGTCAGTCCTGAGGAAGGGCACATCAGCTAGTTTGTGCTGGGTATCCACCAGAAAGGAGGAGTGCCTCAGCTAAGCCCTGCGATGAGAGACAACTGCAGCGGCCATTGAGTGGGCACAAGAATCCCAAATGTGCAGGGCCGTCTGAAGCTGCTGTTTGGTGACAGCTCGTCCGTGTTCCTGGACCTGCTTGACTATGGTCTGCATGTCCATGGGGAGATGTGGGAAGACTTCATCCAACGACCTGAGAAGGGTGTCAGAGAACTGTACCATGATGATGGCTGAACTTGCCTGACGAAGGTCCAAGGAGGAAACTGCACAGACCTTCCTGGCTGAATGGTCCAAAAGCTTGGACTCATCAGGTTGGTCAGTGTCAGCAGAACTGCCAGTACACCGGAACACAGAGGCGCTCACCAGGATCTTGGCCAAAGAGCGTTATGTGAACCCCGCGATGGATCTCTATGGGCACCGTGATACTCTGCGGGCAGACGGTGCTGGGCAAGAGGCAGGATGCTGCCACAGTTTGAGAGCTGGGCCAACAATGGCTTCAGCCACAGGAAAGGCCTCCGTCGGGGTATCCCCTCTCTTAAGGATGTCCATAAGACAGTACTCTACCTTTTTCTGGACTGGCTCCAGGGGCATCCCTGTAGACTCAGAGATGAGGTGGAGAATCCCATGAAAAGACAAGGGACCTTCCTCCGTCCCCAGACCACTGGTCAATTAATCATCACCTGGATGTGAATGTAAACTGGTGATGTCCGAATCTGAGGAATCTGGATACAACAGGCTACCGCCCAGGTCACTTTCGACTCGCTGGGGACAGTTTGGGGTGACCGTGACCGACAAATGCCAGGGAAGCCCAGTGTCTGGTCTGTCTTCCTTGGAAAGAGTCCCTCCCACAGGCAGTTTGGGCGGTGGTTCCACCAAAATAGGTGGAGAGACCATTTTGGGCCAAACAGGTGGTCTTGCTGGTTCCACAGGCTTGGAAACCAATTTGGTCGGCTCCATAGGAGTAGGCTTCAGTCTGGGAGGTGAAAGCCAAGTAATGGCTGGGGTGGAAGCCATGGTAGGCTTATATCCAGTCAAAATCAGCTGCTGTAACATGAGGTCCTCATAGCACCGGAGTTTCTGCTGGAGCCTCTCCTCATATGAGGAGGACGAGGACAACCGATGGCGTCGCCTCTTTTTAGAGTGCTTATGGCTCTTCCTCAGCCTATCGGGCGAGGGGACTCAGTCGGTCGGGAGACACCGGCGGGGCTGGTGACTTCCCAGATTCCGGGACCAGTTCCTCGATGGGACTCCGGCACGCTGGGTCTCCTCATCAGGGAAAACGAGGACCGAAGTCCTCTCCAAGGAGACATCGACCGGAGTCGGTGACACGGGGTCAATGACGATTTCCATGTTGTCAACCAAACCCTTGGTTGGCTGGCTTGACGGCAAGTCCAAAAAGCTGGCAGCCAAAGAGGTGATCTCAACCCAGGTCGAGACTGCATGTTTCTGGGACCGAGATCTCTCCCGCTCCCAGGACAGTCTTCATCGAGATGAAGATGCACTCGGATCCTTCTCCCACTTACAGGATTGAAAGGAATGCGAGCCCGCAGGCGCCTCTCACTTGGTAGGGAGAGAGTGGCACAACTCCCAGAAGGAACCAGAGAAGGTGGAGCCCAGGTTGAGCGGAACGAAAAATCTCCAAGAAGACTCTGCAGCACGTGCTGCCTGCTCCTCGAATGCTTGCATGCTTTCCAACTGCTCGGCGGAACCCGCCCACCGAGCCTCCTTGGATTTCACAGGAGGGTTCCTCTTCTCCGGCCTCCCCAGTTTCAGGCGTGTGAGACTGTTGTCGAGGACACTGGGATGGAATGCCAAACAGAGACTGCAAGACGAGGTGTCATGGCTGACACCGAGGCAGTAGACACATGTGGTATGGGGATCGGTACACAACATCTTCTGGATGCATGGACACCGACGAAATCCAGTGGAAGATATATCTTCCATGGTCGAAGCTGCAAACTTGTGATCACTAACACGAGTAATGCGAATTTTCGGTAAAACCAAAGGTTTTAAAGCCAGGGCCTACGAAATGCGAGAGCACGAGGGAGGCAACCTGAATCTTCCAGTGGAAAGGAAGATCTGGCATTATGTGGCAAAGTAGAGGTATATACCACATGGGTGGGTGGGTGGAGGAGGAGCCAGCTTGAAGACTTCCGTGAGATTTAAAGTGGATGGGGACATGCCAATAAGTGTGGATGAACAACATATCCACAATCCTAGAGCCTGTTTTTCTAGAATCGTGGATATGTTGCTGTATCCACACTTGTTGGCAGACTCCTAGCAGTTCTTCAGGAGGAGGGAGGCAAGACACACATCCCCTACTTAGGAAAGAGGGACTGGAGAACTGAGGCTCCAAGACAAGCATCCCAGCATGACTCGAAGTCGATGTAATAATGGGAAATGAAGGTGTGTGCTGACTTCCAGGTAGCAGCCCTACAGATTTCCTGGATAGGGACGTCCCTAGAAGCAGCCACCGATGCGGCGGTATGGCGGGTGGATTGAGCCTTAAGTCCTACAGGAGGCTCCCTACCCGCCAACCTATAGCAGAGATCGATGCAAGATGTAATCCATCGAGCTATTGTCCACTTGGCTGCAGGTCTGCCAGGTGTGGCTTCAGCGTAGGTGACAAACAGCTGGCGAACCTCTCCCTGAACTTCTGCCATTCACTCTTTGTAGTAGGCGAATGTTTGTCTCAGGTCCAAAGTATGGAGCCTGTACTCAGCCTCCGAGGTGTGAATGGGGTAAAACACTGGCAGAGTAATCACCTGGTTAAGGTGAAACTCTGACACCACCTTCGGAAGGAATTTCGGGTAGGGCTCAGGACAACCTTGTCCCTGTGGAAGACCAGGTAAGGAGAATTGATAGAGAGTGCCTGTAACTCCCCAGTCCTTCTGGCCAATGTGATAGCCACCAAGAAGGCTGTCTTCTACGGCAAATGTGAGATGTCACACTTGTGCATCAATTCAAATGGCTTGTACATGAGCTTTGCCAAAACCAGCAGTAGATCCCACGGAGGTGGAGGTTCACGCACTGGAGGGGACATGTGATCTAGAACTTTGAAGAAGTGCCAGACCACCTTTTCCTGCGCCACTGACTGCTGACCAGCCCATGCCCGCTACGCAGAGATGGCTGCCAGGTGCACCTTCAGGGTCATCGACTGAAGTCCCTGCTGGAAGAGGAAACAGAGATGGTCCAAAATACTAGCCACTGGCCAGGATGAAGGGTCCAACCCTTTGCCCCGACACCAAATGGAGAATCTCTTCCATTTAAAGGCATAGCATTTTCTGGTCAATTGCTTACAGGAAGCCTCAACAACACTGACGACCTCGTCGGAGAGACCAAGGCCTGGAACTCTAGCCGCTCAGGAAAGTACAGTTATGTAAGAACTTACCATAACAGTAGATCTTCGACAACAGCTCTTGCAGTAGGTTACATCCTTAGGACTGAAGCCGGCAGGTGCCAGGATCCCACAGAATGTTCTAGCTAGCAGTACTCAGCGGGGACTGCCCCCGATGTCAGGCATCGTACAAAAGGGGGCAGTCCCCCCAAATCCCCAGTTCTCCCGCCAGAGACTCCTGGCCAGTGGCTGACATCAGAAGAGGAGACTGAGGATCCGCCATCAAATGGCAATCAGAGTGGTGTTAGAAACACCTAATCCTAGGAGAAGGATATCGGAAGAAGTCTACCTCTAGCGGGGATGGTGGGAGGGAAAGTACCTGCTGCAAGAGCTGTTCTCAAAGATCTACTGTTACTGTAAGTTCTTACGTAACTGTACTATCTTACTTCGAGAAACAGCTCTTTCAGCAGGTTACACCATTAGGACTGATTCTCAAGCAATACTGGAAATCCCTCACCGGAGGGAGGAGGAAAGGTAGAGATCACTAGTTGGACCAAAGCCTAGGATAGGAGTCCCTGAAGGACTGCTAGACCAAAACCTGCTCTTTGCCTCAATGCAACATCCGGGCTATAAGGCCTGATAAAGGTGTGCACAGTGCTCCACGTAGCTGCTGCACAGATGGCTGAAGTGGACACGTTCTTAATGGCCACAAAGGAGGTAGCCACCCACCTTGTGGAATGACCCCTAACCGAGCCCGCTAAGGGTTTGGTACGCTTCTGGTAACAGAACGTGATACAATGTATGAGCCACCTGGACAGTGATTGTTTGGAACCGGGAGCTCCCATCATCCTGTGGGCGAAGGAGATGAAAAGCTGGTCAGATTTTCGGTGATGTTTGGTTCTGGTCAGGTATTATCGAAGACACCTATGCACATCTAAGGTGTGCAACAGGTCCTCTCCTCCATTAGAATATTTAGGAAAGTACACTGGTGGATCTATGTCCTGATTAAGGGTGAGGGCTGAGACCACCTTAGGTAGAAACTTTGGATTTGTCCATAGGGACACTCTGTCCTAGTGAAAAACCAAATAAGGCTCTTTGCACATCAGTGCGTGAAATTCAGAAATTCTTCTGGCCGGAGTAACGGCAACTAAAAATAACGTCTTCCATGTAAGGATATGTAGCTCGCAATCAACGGCTGGTTCAAAAGGTGGCAGCGTAAGCTGCTCCAGGACAAAAAGTAAATCCCATGGAGGTATAGGATCCTTAATCAGAGGTCTAAGGTGGAGGACACCTCTCAGGAAGGCACGTGCCATGTCCAACTGAGTTATGGGACGTTGGCCTATAGGAGTGTGATAGGCTGAGATGGCACAAAGGTGTACTTTTATCGAGGAGTAGGCCAAGCCTGTCTGAAAGAGAGACAGGAGGTAGTCCAAGACCAACCTTTCCGGACAATCCATCAGTGAAAACCCTCATGCCTGAGCCCAGAGGCAAAACCTGCGCCATTTCATGGCGTATGTAGCGTGAGTGGCCGGTTTTCTAGCAGCCACTAGAACATCTGCTACCTCTTGCGAGACCCCATACCACATGATGGCTATGTCTCTAGGAGCCAAGCATGCAGGTTCAGAAATCGAAGGTCCGGATGGACCAAAGAGCCTGCCTCCTGAGGCAATAAGTGAGAGCTGATTGGCAGAGGCACCGGAGGTTCCCGGAACAGCTGGTGTAGTAGAGGGAACCAAATCTGTCCAGGCCAAAATGGCGCGATAAATATCAATGTCGCTTGCTCTCTGCAGAGTTTCAAAAGGACCCTCTGGATCAACGGGAAGGGAGGAAAGGTGTAGAGAAATCTGCCCGTCCAGGACAGGAACAACACATCTCACCAGAAAACACCAGGCCATGGATCTAGCAAGCAGAAATTAGGTAGTTTTGTGTTGTATGGGGACATGAAGAGGTCTAACTCTGGTGTGCCCCATCTGTGAAACAGATCCTCTATGACCTCCTGGAGTAGTTCCCACTCATGGACTCTGGCCTGAGAGTGACTCAGGCTGTCTGCGATGATGTTGTCCAGTCCTGGAACATGAACAGCAATGAGGTTTGCGCCGTGTTGTAGTACCCAATCCCACACCCTCATGGCCTCCCTGCAAAGTGGGTAGGAATGGGTGCCTCCCTGTTTGTTGAGATAATACATCACCGTGGTGTTGTCTGTTTGTAACAGGAGAGTACCCGGTGGGATCTCTGACTGGAAAGACTGCAGGGCGTAAAGAACTGCTCTCATTTCCAGGATATTTATGTGGAGATGAGCTTCCTGGGCTGTCCATAAGCCTTGAGACCTGACACCGTCGAGGTGTACTCCCCAACTGAACCCTGAGGCATCCGTGGAGAGTGTCACAATCAGAGATGGCGTGATGAAGGGGTCCCCCGCTAATAGGTTCTTTGAATCTAGCCACCATTGCCAATCCTGAATGACGGCATTCGTGATCCAGATTGGAAGCTGCAAACAGTCTTGCTTCTGATCCCATTGGACCCGTAACATCCACTGGGTCACCCGCATGTGGAGACGGGCAAGCGGGACTGTTGCAATGTCGGCAGCCATATGTCTGAGCAGGCAAAGGACCAGTCTGACTAGGACGGTCCTCTTTGCCAAAATGTCCCTGATGAGGGATCTAATGTGTTCCACTCGGTCCTGAGGTAGAAAAGCTTTCCTTTGGACGGTGTCCAGAACTGCGCCTATGAGCTGCAGATTCTGTGACGGAACAAGGCATGACTTCTCCTGATTGATAATGATGCCCAACATCTCGAACAGAGACTGAGTACAATGAATGGCGGACATCAGGGCCTCCCGAGAGGGTGCCATGAGAAGCCAGTCGTCCAGGTAGGGGAACACATAGTGGCCTTGTCTCCTTAGAGCTGCCGCTATGACTGCCATGCAATGCACTTCGTGAACACCTGAGTAGCCGATGACAGTCCGAAAGGGATGGCTCATAACTGATAATGGCGACCTAGAAATTCAAAGAGCAAGAACTTCCTGTGCGCTCGAGCAATGGGTATGTGCAGGTAAGCATCCTGCATGTCCAGGGACGCAAGGAAGGCGCCCTGCTTGAGCATGGGTATCAGACCAGGAAGAGTCACCATGCGGAAGTGATTGTAGAGGACCAAAGTGTTGAGACTGCTGAGATCCAATATCAGATGGAGGTCCCCTGTCTTTTTGGGAACCAGAAAGAAGTGGGAATAGTAACCGGCACCTATCTGGTTCTGCGGCACGTGCTCTATAGCTTCCTTTTCTAGAAGCGTGAGCACCTCCTGCTGTATGAGCAGAGTGTGCTGACCCGAATAATGGGAAAGCAAGGGAGGTCTTGACAGTGGGTGGTCGAGGAATTCAATAAAGTTACCTCTCTTGACCATCTGAAGTACCCACCGGTTGGCGGTCATTGACTGCCACCCTGAAAAGTGGTGAGCGATGCAACCCCCAGCCTTTTCTGCCCGTTGATCCAGAGGAGGGGTGGGGGCCGGGAAGGAGTCATGCTGTGGCAGCGTTGGTTCCCGCAGGCTGGGCCGGTTTGGTATATCGCTGGCCTCTGCCTGGGGAAGATTTAGCCTGGGCTTTAAGATGGAAAGTGCCCCTTTGTTGCTGGCCATTGTTGCCAGCTGCGAAAATGGTTCTGGTTCCTGCGAAAGGAACCAGGTTTAGATCTGTACATGGCCTGTACGGATCTTACTTCCTTCTCAGCATCCTGAAGCTTGGTGATGACCTTTTCCGAGTGTTCACCAAACAGGACTTTGCCGTTGTATGGGACATCAAGAATGCTTTTCTCTATGTCTGGGGTAAAACCAGAGACACGGAGCCAGGAGTGTCTCTGGAGACAGACGCCCAAAGCTGCAGCTCTGGCAGATGAGACCACAGAATCGTATGTGGCTTGTAACACTTGGGTCCCCACATCAGACCCTGAGCGAAGGAGGTTTAAGAGCTCCACCTTCTGATCGCCATCTGGTAGCTTATCAACAAGGTCCTGACCCTGTTCCCACAGGGCATTCTAAAACTGAACCATATGAGACAGATAGTTCAGGGACCTGATGGAGCATGTAGCAGCCGCATACATGCACCTCCCCAGGGCATCCAACTGTTTGGATTCCTGGTCCGCTGGCTGTGTGCTCATATGCTGCGGTCATTGGGACCAGTCATGAGAGGCTGTAATGACCAGGGAGTCAGCCAGAAGTTGTTGCGCCAAGTACTGGTCCTCTTTTGGGGCCTTGTACAGGTGGTCAGCTTTCTTCTGCACAGCAGGGGTGGAGTGCGGACGCTTCCACGCAGCCTTGGTGATTTCCGTGAAAGTGTCCACCAAGGGTGGCACTACCACAGGCTTAGGATCCTTCTGCTGAAGGTAACGAGCAAGGCGCTGTCTCTCAGGGTCGAGATCTTCTGAATCACATCCCATGTTCTCCTGGATGTGTCTCATAATCTCACAGAAAGAGGGATCATCTGGAGGTGACCTGGGCAGGTCTTGTGGGTCAGGTGATGGGATGCTGAGTGGAGAAGGAGACCTGCAGGTGTCAGAAGTATCCGGGCTAGAATCCTTGTCTGGGTCACTTGGGGCTGGGAGACCCTGAGAGAGATCTTGAGGGAGGACTTTTCCATTCCTTAGATCTTCCCCTAGGAGGTGGAGTACGCTCCTTGGTGGCTGGTGGTCATCCTGCTGGCCCCTGCGGTGGAGGGGGGAGTAGGAGGTGAAGGAGTAGGAGGTTTCACTGGGATCACATCTTTCCTTATTGTGTCTCACCAGAAAGTGAAGAGATCTTTGACCTCTTGGATGTTCATATCCAACGAAGGACCTGGCGCCGGTGGTCTGTCACCGGTGTCGGGCGCTGGGTCCAAAGGTGTCTCTGGGATTAGCGAAGGCTCCCGTGGAAGCTTGGCATCCTCGTTGTCGCCTACCTGGTCCTCAGGCAACATCAGGTCCTCCTCCGTGGAGTCCCGGTGACCGGTGACAGGGGGGCAGTCTTCAGCTCTGGCAAACGTGTCACCGACGTCGGGCGCTTGGCCGACATCTTCGACCCTGGTGAATGCCTGACCGACGTCTGGTGTGTGGCCGATATCCTCGGCTCTGGCAAATGTCTGGCCGACTTTGGGTGTTTGGCCGATGTCGGGTCCGTCATCCACTTCAGGGACGTCAGGTCTTTAGTCTTTCTAGGTGGGGGATCCAGACCCCTGGGAGACCGATCTGGAGTCAGGGTCCCGGCATCGGTCTGATGAGGAAGACTTGGTCTGGTGATGGTCGGAAGACTTCGACGAGGCCCAGGAGGGAGTGGAGGAAGCTGAAGGCCTGGAAGTCTTTATAGGGTGCAGAGAAGCCAAAGATCCACCTGAAGCCTTAATCTTGACCGGAGGGGGCTGAGAGCGAGCCCTGGAAGGAGAGCAGTCTGAGCACGTGGAGCCTGAGCTGGTGCGTGAGTCCGAGGCCCAGTTAGGGGATCTGGACCTGGCCTTCTCCCTGTGCTTGTCCAGGTGTTTGTGGACTTTTGAGGTAGATTCACCTCTGGAGAAAAGTTCCTTATCCATACTGTGTAGTTTCTCTTCCAAGAGGAACCCCTGAAGTGCCTTCTGGCAGCTGATTCTGGTGCGACTGTTAAACCCCTGACAGAAGGAGCAGGCCTTGGTGTTGTGGTCTGGGCCTAAGCACCACAGGCAGGACAAATGAGGATTCTTGAAGGGGATCTGTTTGCCGCAGGCAGACTTGGAAGGATGTCCTTCAGAAGAAGGAGTTGGAGATGCCGACATTTAGTTTGGTAAAACTATTTTATGGAGGTTCTTAGTCATCGTGCGCTAGAGTGGGGCCGTGAGGCCGATGCTGGCAAGTCGATGGCAGGAAAAGAACTGCAGATTCTGGGGGACCACCCCCTTTTGTACATTGCCTGACGTTGGGGGCAGTCCCCGCTGAATACTGCTAGCTAGAAAATTTCTGAGGGGTCCTAGTGCCTGCCAGCTTCTGTCCTAATGGTGTAACCTGCTGCAAGACCTGTTTCTCGAAGTTGTCAGGTGCAGAGATTAAAGGTCCAGGTGGAGAACCTTCCCCTGATTGAAGAGCAGGTCTGGGTGTGCTGGAAGCTGCCTAGGGAGCCTGGAACTGAGGCTGAGGAGATCTGGATACCAGAACTGGTGTGGCCAGTCTGGGGCTACCAGGATCACCTGCGCCCTGTCCCTCCTGACCTTGATGAGCTTTTTGTGAATCAAGGGGAGTGAAGGGAAGGTGTAGAAGAGGCCTGGGGTCCATGGCCTCGAGAAGGCATCCCCCTGCAATGAACCCTGCTGAGGGGGGTGGGCATTGTACAGCCTCAAGCTTCGCATTCTCTATGGAGGTGAACAGGTCCACCTGAGGGTTGCCCCAGTGGGAGAACAGATCTTGTACTACCTCCTGGAGGAGAGACCACTCGTGAGATGCCCCGCCGATCCGGCTGAGGGCATCGGCTAGCTGATTTGTGGCTCCTGCCATGTGAATGGCTAGATCATCTGCCTCTAGGCTGAGCACGAAGGACCAAATGCGGAGAGCTTTCTTGCACAGAGGCCAGGAGTGTGTTCCGCCCTGCCTGTCCAGATAGTACATGGTTGTGGTATTGTTAGTCTGGACCTGGACCACTTGACCCCAAACGAACAGAGTGAATGCAGTCAGGGCTAGCCGAACCACTCAGAACTCCAGCAGGTTGATGTGATATTGGGACTCCTGAGGGGACCAGAACCCATGGAACAGCCTTCCTGAGGAGGTTGTGGAGTCAGGAACAGTGGGAGAATTCAAGAATGCATGGGACAGACATAAGGCAATTCTAGTGGGGGGTAGGACAAAGTAAGCTATTGATTAACTAGAATCTGCAGCTTATCCATCAGGTAGGGAAATACGCAGACTAGGTGGGCCAAGCGGTCCTTATCTGCCATTAAATTCTATGTTTCCATGTTCTCTGTGCTCCCCCAGATGGGCAACCCAACCTATGAGAGGAGCATCAGGATGACTGTCGGCTCGGGGTGGACAAACAGGATCCCTTCCTGTGGGTGGGATGGGACAAGCCACCACTGGAGACCATCCCACATCCTCTGGGTCACAGAAACCAGCTGGTTAAGATGACCTGAGCACTGAGACCACTGGCTGGCTAGTTCCCACTGGAGGGAATGCTTATGCCAGTGGGCCCATTGGACCATGCTGGTGCAGGCTGCCATGTAGCCCAGAAGACACAGGAAGTCCTGGGCAGGGCACAATTGCCCAACCAGAAATTATTGGGCAAAGGAGGAGAGAACCTCCACCTTGTCCATTGGGAGCCGAGCTCTGGCTCGGCAGGAATCGAGCTCTGCCCCGATGAACTGAATCACCTCCGAAGGCACGAGTTCAGACTTGGCCTCATTGATCAGGAGGCCAAGGTTGAAGCAAGTCTGGTGGGCCAGATCCCTGGACTGCTCCACCTCTTGCCTGGGAGGACCTGTTATCAGTCAGTCATCCAGGTAAGGGTACACCCAGACCCCCAGGCATCTCAGGTAAGCCGCCATGACTACTATGCATTTGCTGAAGACCCTGGGGACTGAAGACAGGCCGAAGAGCATGGCTTGGAACTCATAAAGGGTTCCCTCAACTCGGGACGTGAAAGAATGCATCCTGAAGATCCAGGGAGCAGAACCACATGCCTTGCTCCAGGGGTGGTATAATCTGAGCCAGAGTTACCATCCAGAAAGTGCAGGACATTGAGGAACTTTGTTCAGGTTGTTCAGATCTAGAATGGGGTACCAGTCTCCTGACAATTTTGGTACCAGGAAGTACCTGGGAAATGAACCCTGATTTGGAAGGTGTGTCTGCTACTCTGCGCACCACCTACTTGAGGAGGAGCTGAGCTAAGTCGTCTCGGAGAGCTCACTGAGAGACTGTGGACACTAGATTCCCCCATGGGATGCAGGCTCGGTATGGAGGGGCCTGCTTGAATTCCAGAGGCAGGCCTCAACCGATCACTTCTAGAACCCAACGGTCTGTGGTGATAGTGGACCAGGCAGAAAAGAAATGGCTGAGCCGGCCGGGAGGTCCCAGGGAAGGTGTGACGGGATTGAGGGAGGTACCCCCAACCCATCAATGGGCAGGCTTGGAGGGGGGGGGGTCTGGTGGAGGGGCCGCCAGGACCTTCTGCTCGGGCCACCTGTATGAGGAGGCCATGGATTTGGCCCGAAGACACCAAGATTGAGCCTGCTGGCCCTGCTATTGCTGGGCCGATCTAGCCACAGGAGTGGATGAATAAAGGCCTGCAGTTCTGATGCTTGGGGCCCTTGACCTTCTGGGCAGATGTGGTGGAGTCTAAGGTGGCAATAGACTTCTCCATACGTTGGAGGTGGCCCACCATGCCAGGCCTGAACAGGTCGGTGCCCAAGAAGGGGACATCTGTCAGCTTGTGTTGCATATCAGCGGAAAAGGTCGAGATGCACAACCAAACCCTGCGGCGCATGGCCACTGTGGCCGCTACTGAACGGGAACAGGACTCACCAATGTCCAGAGCCATCTGGAGTTGTTGCTTCACCACTACCCTACCCTGGTCCCAGATCTGCTTGACCGTGGTCTGGAGGTCCGCTGGGAGGTGAGGGATCACCTCGTCCATGGAGCTCAAGACAGCATGTGAGAAATGTGCCAAGACAATGGCCGAACTGGCCTGATGAATGCCAAGGGAAGAGACTGCATAGATCTTCCCAGAATGGTCCAGTTATTTGGATGTCTGTCAACATCCCCTTTCTTGCCTGAGTGCCGAAAGACTGAGTCGGCCACCAACACCACCGCAGAGGGGTGCTCCGAAAACCCCGAAAGGGACCCCATAGGGGCCGCGTACTTTCGGGCAATGTGGGCAGAAGTGCAGGGCAAGATGCAGGATGCTGCCACCGCTCCAAGGCTGGGCCCACAATGGTCTCAGCCAACAGAAAGGCCTCCACCGGAGTATCCCCTATGTCCAAAATCTCTGTGAGGGCATACTTGGCCCATTTCTGCAAAGGCTCGAGCTCCATTCCCGTGGACTTGGAAATGAGCCGACAAATACCCATCGTCGAGGTAGGGCCCTCGTCGACGGTGAGACCCACAAGAGAGACTGTGTCGACAGGACGGGAGACCATGGAGGAATCTTTGGACTCCAAGAAGTCCTTGTAAAGTGGGTGACCACCCATGTCTCTCAACCAGCCTTAGGCGATCGGGAGTAAGAGTGACCGATTACCAATGGGGCAGGTCTTGGGCCGACCGAGATTCCTTGGTCGGAGTCCCAGACTTCAGTTGCTCAGGCAGCAGTTCCACCCAGATCGGTGGAGTAGCCAGCTTTGGCTGAGCCGGCGTGGCCTTAAAAAGCACCTCGGTGACAGTGGCCGATGTCGGTCGCTCGGGCAAAAGTCATTTAATAGCTGGAGTAGAAACTGGAATTGGTTTAGACTCGGACGGGACCAACTGCTGCCACATTAGGTCTTCGCAGTACTGATGCAACTTGCATCAGAGCCTCTCCTCACCCAAGAACGAAGACAAGGAGCCGCTGCTTACCATGACGTAAGGAGCGAGATCACCGATGAGGGTGGGTCTTGTCCGATGGGGGACTCAGGAGTCTGGGAAACCTGTGGCTCCTCCTGGTTAGGTTCCTTGGGGGATGGGTCCTGCCCAGCACGCTGAGCCGACCTGTCTGAGGGCACCAGAACCACCGGCGTCCGAAATAGAGTCGGACGGATCGGGTGACAACCTGCTGATCGGTTTGAGAAAAATCTTGGCTGCGTTAACAGGCGTCTCAGCCAACAGATCTGACAGGGTTACCGTGAAACCAATGGCCTCAGCTTCAATTGAAGTCGAAACAGGTTTTCTGTGAGTGGAACCACTCCCGGTCCCAAGAGCACTGACGTTGCGACTTGTCCTTTTTTGACTCCTCCTTCAGAGAGCATGAAACATGTGACCCCGAAGGGCCCTCTCCCTTGGTAGAGACTGGCACAACTCCTTGAAGGAAGCCAAATAGGAGGAGCTCAGTTGTAATGGAATGAAGGCTGAAGCCAAAGAGGAGCCCGCCATGGCCTGAGCCACTTCCTCCTCAAAGGCCTTAGGCTGTTCCAGCTGCTTGGTGGGCCCTGCAGTCGCAGAGACCAACCAATGGGCATCCTTGGATTTAATCGGTGGGTAATGTTTTTCCAGTCACCACAGCTGAAGTTGGGCAGTGCTGTCTTCCAGAACCGAAGGTGAAAAGGACTGACAGTGATCGCAAGCCTGCGGATCGTAGTTGTGTACCAGGCAGTAGACGCATGCAGCGCGTGAATCAGTGTGAGGCATCTTCTGCCCACAGGGGCACTGGCAAAACCCAGGAACAGATTTGTCTTCCACTGTGGTAGTGACAGAGGAAGGCGAAGAAGAAACTCGAGAGAGTTTTAAAATACAGGTTACTCACCTGTAACAGTGTAACAGGAATGGTATATGTTGTTCATCCACACTTATCGGCAGGTTCCTTGCCGCTTTAAATCTTGCCCGAAGGTCTTCAAGCTGGCTCCTCGCACCCACCCAGGTGGTAAAACTCTCGGCTCCGCCCAATGACGCCAGATCTAGCCCGCTGGAAGCCAGGTTGTGCATCGGAGCCGGGGAGGTCGGGTGGGTCGTGTGGATGAACAACATATACCATTCCTAGAACTCCTGTTACAGGTGAGTAACCTGTATTTCTAGGGACATGGATATGTTGTTCAATCCACACTTATTGGCAGACTCCTAGAAGTTCTTCGGGAGGAGGGAGGCAAGGCACACACCCCTGATACTTGCTTGGGAAAAAGAGACTGGAGAACCTAGGCCCCAAATCCAGCATGCCGTCGTTACTCAAGGTCGATGTGGTAGTGGGTAATAAAGGTATGTACCGACTTCCAGGTAGCAGCCCTGCAGATATCCTGGATAGGGATATCCCTGGAAGCAGCTACCGATGCAGCGGTATGGCGGGTAGAATGAGCTCTTATCCCTTTGGGAGGCTCCATGTCCGCCAACCTATAGCAAAGCTCTATGCAAGAGGTGACCCACCTGCTTATCGTCCACTTGGCTGCAGGTCTGCCAGGTGCGGCTTCAGCGTAGGTGACAAACAGCAGGCGAACCTCTCCCCGAACTTCAGCATTCCGCTCCTTATAATAAGCGAGCACTCGCCTAGGGCCCAAAGTATGGAGCCTATATTCGGCCTCTGAGTGTGATTGGGGTAGAACACTGGCAGAGTCAACACCTGGTTAAGGTGAAATTCCGACACCACCTTCGGAAGAAATTTCGGGTGGGGGCGCAGGACAACCTTGTCCCTGTGGAAGACCAGATAAGGAGATTCAATGGAAAGCGCCTGGAGCTCTCCCATCCTTCTGGCTGACGTGATAGCCACCAAGAAGGCGGTCTTCCACGACAGGTGTGAAATATTGCACCTGTGCATCAGTTCGAATGGCTTGCCCATGAGCTTGGCCAATACCAGCAGTAGATCCCACGGAGGTGGAGGTTCTCGCACCGGAGGGGAAATGTGGTCAAGGCCTTTGAAAAAGCACCCGACCAACTTCTCCTGCACCACTGACTGCTTCCCGGCCCACGCCCGCTAAGCAGAGATGGCTGCCAGGTGCATCTTAAGGGTCGTCGACCGAAGCCCTTGCTGAGAAAGGGACCACAGGTAGTCCAGAATGCTTGCTAAGGGACAGGTGGAAGGGTCCAAGCCCTTCCCCTGACACCAAATGGAGAATCTCTTCCAGTTGAAGGCGTAGCATTTCCTGGTCGACTCCTTACGGTATGCCTCAACGATGTTGAGGACCTCGTCGGAAAGACCCAAGGCCTGGAACTCTAGCCGCTCAGGAACCAGGCCGTCAGGTGCAGAGATTGAAGGTCTGGATGGAATACCTTCCCCTGGTTGACTGAGATCAGGTCCGGCGGGCTGGAAGCCGCCTCGGGAGCTTGGAGCTGAGGCTGAGGAGATCTGGATACCAGAACTGGCGAGGCCAGTCTGAGGCTACCAGAATCACCTGCGCCTTGTCCCTCCTCGCCTTGAGAAGCACCTTGTGGATCAAGGGAAATGGGGGAAAGGCATAGAAGAGGCCCGGGGTCCACGGCATCGAGAAGGCATCCCCCTGCAGCGAGCTCTGCTGAGGGGGGCGGGCATGGAACAGACTCAGCTTTGCATTCTCTCTGGAGGAAAACAGGTCCACCTGAGGCGTGGCCCAGTGGGAGAACAGGTCTTGTACTACCTCTGGCAGGAGAGACCACTCGTGAGATGCAGCCCCTATCCGGCTTAGGGCATCGGCCAGGGTGTTGGAGGCTCCTGCCACGTGAATGGCTAGGAGATCCGCCTCCAGGCTGTGCACGAGGGACCATATGCGGAGAGCTTCCTTGCATAACAGCATGGAGCGCGTCCCGCCCTGGCAGTTCAGATAGTACATGGTCGTGGTATTGTCCGTCTGCACCTGAACCACTTGACCCCGTAGAAACGGAGCGAAGGCGGTGAGAGCTAGATGGACTGCTCGGAGCTCCAGCAGGTTGATATGGCATTGGGACTCCCGAGGAGACCAGAGGCCATGCACTCGGTGTTCCCCCAGATGGGCACCCCAACCTATCAGAGATGCATCGGTCGATAGAGAGACCGTCGGCTCTGGGCGGATGAACGGGATGCCCTCCTGCAGATGTGCCAGAATGATCCACCATTGGAGAGCGCTCCACATCTCCTGGATCACTGTCACGGGCTGGTCCAATGGATCGCAGCATTGTGACCACTGGCTGGCCAGTCCCCATTGAAGGAGATGCATGTACCAACGGGCCCAACGGACCACACTGGTGCAGGCCGCCATGAGACCCAGGAGGTGCAGGAAGTCCCGGCCGGGGCGCAGTTGCCCAACCAGAAATGATTGGGCAAAGAAGGAAAGAACCTCGGCCCTGTCCACCGGGAGCCGTGCTCTGGCTCGAAGAGAGTTGAGCTCTGCCCCGATGAATAGTATCACCTGCTTTGGCACGAGTTCCGACTTGGCCTCGTTGATGAGGAGGCCAACCTGAGAGCAAACCTGGAGGGCCAGATCTCTGGACCACTCCGCCTCTGCTCTGGAGGGGGCTGCAATCAGCCAGTCATCCAGGTAGGGGTACACCCGGACTCTTCGGCACTGCAGGAATGCTGTCACCAGTGCCATGCATTTGGTGAAGACCCTGAGAGCTAGGGAGAGGCCGAACGGCATGGCCCAGAACTCGTAAAGGGATCCATCCGCTCTGAAGCGGAGGAATCTCTGATGGGACGGACGGATTGGGACGTGAAAGAACGCATCCTGGAGGTCCAGGGAACAGAACCACATGCCTCGTTCCAAGGATGGGATTATCTGAGCCAGAGTGACCATCCTGAAGGTCCAAGACCTTAGGAACTTGTTCAGGTCGTGTAGGTCGAAGGATGGGGCGCCAGCCCCCTGTCTGTTTTGGGACCAGAGGTACCTGGACACAAACCCGGGTCTGGAGGAGGATCCGCCACCTTCCTGATTACCTTTTTCGAGGAGCAGGGCAATATCGGCCAGTGAGCCGACAGCAGGCTACGGACCCTCGTGGCCTCCGAGGGGCGACACGGCTCAAAGGGCGGAGCCTGCTCAAACTCCAGAGGCAGGCCTTTTCTACCACCTCCAACACCCAGCGGTCCATGGTGATAGCGGACCAGGCGAGGAAGTGGCGGAGCTATCTCCCACGGGGAACCCGGGGAGGACGAGGCTGGGGTGCACCTTCAACCGCCACTCAGCAGGCTTGGAGGAAGAACCAGCCGAGGGACCTCCTGGGCCTTTTACTTCTTTGCTCCTGTTGGAGGAAGCTGCTGGCTTGGGTTTGGGATGCTAAGCGTGAGCCTGCTGGCCCTGTTGGTGGTGCTGCTGGGCCGGTCGAGATGCAGGGGCCGAAGGACAAAAGGACTTCTGCTGCTGATGGCGGCCTTTGTCCCCCTGGGTGGAGTTGACAGAGTCCAGGGTGGCATTGGACTTCTCGATCCGCTGGAGGTGTCCCTCCACTCCAGGGCCGAAGAGGTCAGTCCCCAAGAAGGGGACATCCGCCAACTTGTGCTGGGTATCCGCTGTGAAGGTGGATATCCTCAGCCACGCCCTGTGGTGCATGGCCACCGCGGCCGCTACTGACCTGGCACAGGAATCACCTATGTCCAGAGCAGTCTGAAGCTGCTGCTTCACCACTGCCCTACCCTGGTCCCGCACCTGGCAGACCGTGGTCTGCAGGTCAGTCGGGAGATGAGGAACAACCTCATCCAGGGAGCCCAAGAGGGCGTGGGAGAAGTGTGCCATAAGCATGGCCGAGCTGGCCTGTCAGAGGCCGAGGGAGGATGCAGCGTACACCTTGCACCCGGCAAAGTCCAGCTTTTTGGACTCTTTGTCGGGGGGCTTATCCACATCCCGAGCATTACCAGAATGCCGGAAAACGCTGTTGGTGACTAACCCCTTGGCAGAGGGGTGCTCCGAGAAACTGGGCAAAGAGCCGGTAGGGACCGCATACTTCCTGGCCATCCTGGCCGAGGGCACAGGACAGGAAGCAGGCCGCTGCCAAAGCTCCAAGGCTGGGCCGACAATGGCCTCAGCCACCGGAAAGGCCTCCGTGGGGGAATCCTCTCGGTCCAGTATCTCCGTCAGGGGACACTTGGCCCGTTTGGACATGGGCTCGAGCTGCATCCCCGTGGACTCCGAGATGAGTTGAAGCAGACCCAAGAAGGATGATGGGCTATCGTCCAATGACTGGCCTCCGGAGGACTCCTGGTCGACCTGCCTGGAGAACAGGGAGTCGTCGTCGTCGGATTCCGAAGAGTCTGTGAAGAGCTGCCTCAGCCCTGAGCCACCCTCCACCTGCCGAGGACAGTCAGGAGTGAGGGTGACCTACAACCTGTGGGGCAGGCCGTGATCCAACCAAGAATCCTTGGTCAGTGCCCCTGACTTCGATTATGGAGGCAGAGGTTCCACCACAATCGGTGGAGCACCTGGTTTTGGCCGAGCAACTGGCCCTGGAGCGGGCAACTCGACTGGGACGAGTGGTTGCTTCGGTCATTCAGGCGACAGCCACTTGATGGCCGGGGTCTGGACCAGAGTCAGCTTAGGCCCAGACAACAGCAACTGTTGCCACATAAGCTCCTCGTAGCACTGGCGCAATTTACACCGAAGCCTCCCCTCATCCGAGGAAGAGGACGAGGAGGAACAGTGTCACCACTTACCTCGGCATCGAGACCGGGACCGCCGATGTCGTCGGGAACGGCTAGACCGTGAAGAGGTCCGAGATCGAGACCCTCGGGGAACCGAGGGTGGTATGGAAGCCAAGGGACATCCACTTTCCCCGGCTTGGGCACTTAACCGGGACTGCGGCCCAGAAGGCACAGGCAGATCCTCGTATCCACCTGGGGACTGGTGAAGGAGGGTTGTCGGCTTCTCCAGTCGACAGCCCGCCTAACGGATAGAGAGAAAAATCTCGACTCATCGACAGGAGTCTCGCAGGCTGGCCTAACGGGGCACCGTGAAGCCAGTGGCCACAGCTGCAACTTCGACCGAAGTCGACAGTCAGCTGTCCGGGGCAGGGGACCTCTCCCGCTCCCACGAACGCAGATGGTGGGACTTACCTTTCGACTCCTTCTTCTTGGGCCAAGAAGAATGTCCCGATGGCCCCTCTCCCTTCATGGAAAGGGACTGACAAAGCTCCTTCAATGAAGCCGTATACGAGGAACTCAGGGAGAGCGGGATAAATGCCGCGGCCGAGGAGGAGGAAGATGCGGCCTGGGCCGACTCCTCCTCGAGGGCGATCATCTGCTCGAGCTGCTCAGCCGAGCCAGCCACTGCGGACACCGCCCTATGAGCCTCTTTTGATTTTACCGCCGGGAGACGTTTCTCGGGGCACCCGAGCTTCAATCGGGTAGCGATCATCCAGGACGCTGGCCGAGAAAGAGCTACACAACCGTGAGGCCTGCGGGTCGTGATCTAGGCCTAGGCAGTAGATGCACATGGAGTGCGGATCCATCCTGGACATTTTCTGCCCACAAGGGCACCTCCAAAAGCCGGGAATAGATTTGTCCATTGCAGCCACGAGGGAAGATGAAGACCGAAGTTTAGAAAACTTCAAAACCAATTTCGGACGAACCGAAGAGTTAGGATCCAGTCTAAAATGTAGAGCACTAAGGAGGGAACCTAAGCTTCCAAGCGGTAAGGAAGATCTGGCATCATGGGGCGGAGCTGAGAGTTTTACCACCCGGGTGGGTGGGAGGAGCCAGCTTGAAGACCTTCCGGCAAGATTTAAAGTGGCAAGGAACCTGCCGATAAGTGTAGATTGAACAACATATCCATGTCCCTAGAAATGAGTTTTGGAAGCGAATCCGAAGATTCTAGAGCCAGGGCCTACTACACGCAGGAGCGCTAATGGAAAGGAAGATCTGGCATCATGGGGCGGAGATACAGGTTACTCACCTGTAACAGGAGTTCTAGGAATGGTATATGTTGTTCATCCACACTTCTTGGCAGGTTCCTTGCCGCTTTAAATCATGCTGGAAGGTCTTCAAGCTGGCTTCTCCCACCCACCCGGGTGGTAAAACTCTCGGCCCGCCCATGATGCCAGATCTAGCCCGCTGGAAGCCAGGTTGTGCGTCGGGCCGAGAGGTCGGGTGGGTCGGATGAACAAATATACCATTCCTAGAACTCCTGTTACAGGTGAGCAACCTGTATTTCTAGGACATGATATGTTGTTCAATTCACACTTCTGGCAGACTCCCAGCAGTTCTCTGGGAGGAGGGAGGCAGGCTTATCACCCCGATGTACTTACTTGGGAAATAAGGACTGAGAACTGAGGCCCAAACCAGCATCCCGGCATGACTCAAGGTCTATGTGGTAGTGGATGATGAAGGTGTGTGCTGACTTCCAGGTAGCAGCCCTGCAGATTTCCTGGATAAGGACAGCCCTGGAAGCAGCCACCGATGCAGCGGTATGGCGGGTAGAATGAACTCTTAACCCTTTGGGAGGCTCCATGCCCGCCAACCTATAGCAGAGATCTATGCAGGAGGTGACCCATCTGCCTATCGTCCACTTGGCTGCAGGTCTGCCAGGTATGGCTTCAGCATAGGTGACAAACAGCTGGCGAACCTCTTCCCGAACTTCAGCCGTCCGCTCCTTGTAATAAGCGAGCGCTTCTAGGGTCCAAAGTATGAGCTCATTTGGCCTCCGAGGTGTGGTTGGGGTAGAACACTGGCAGAGTCAACACCTGATTAAGGTGAAACTCGGCACCACTTTTCAAGGAATTTCGGGTGGGGGCGCAGGACAACCTTGTCCCTTTGGAAGACCAGATAAGGAGACTCGATGGAAAGTGCCTGGAGCTCTCCCATCCTTCCGGCTGACGTGATAGCCACCAAGAAGGCGGTCTTCCATGACAGGTGAGAGATGTCACACCTGTGCATCAGTTCAAATGGCTTGCCCATGAGCTTAGCCAATACCAGCAGTACAGCCCACGGAGGTGGAGGTTCTCGCACCGGAGGGGATATGTGATCAAGGCCTTTGAAGAAGTGTCCGACCACCTTCTCCTGTGCCACCAAATGCTTCCTGGCCTGCGCCCGCTAAGCAGAGATGGCTGCCAGGTGCACCTTAAGGGTCACTACAAGCCCAGCTGAGAAAAGGGACCACAGGTAGTCCAGAATACTGTTAAGGAACAGGAGGAAGGTCCAGGCCCTTGTTCTGACACCAAATGAGAATCTCTTCCATTTGAAGGCGTAGCATTTTCTGGTCGACCCTTACAACGCTGAGGACCTCGTCGAAAGATCCAAGGCCTGGAACCCCAGCCGCCAGGAACCAGGCGGCCAGGTGCAGGACTGAAGGTCCGATGGGAATACCTTCCCTGATTGGACTGAGATCAGGTCCGGTGGGCGTCGAAGCCACCTCAGGAGCCTGGATGAGACTAAGGAGATCTGGATACTGCAACTGGCGGGCCAGTCTGGGGCTACCAGAACTCACCTGCGCCTTGTCCCTCCTTGCCTTGAGAAGCACCTTGTGGATCAAGGGAAATGGGGAAAGGCATAGAAGAGGCCCGGGGTCCACTGCCTCGAGAAGGCATCCTCAGCAGCGAGCCCCTGCTGAGGGGGCGGGCATGAAACAGTCCAGCTTCGCATTCTCCCTGACGCAAACAGGTCCACCTGAGGCGTGCCCCAGTGGGAGAAGAGCTCTTGCACTACTCTCCAGCAGGAGAAACCACCTCATGATGCAGCCCTCTATCCAGCTTAGGGCATCAGCTAAGGTGTTGAGGCTCCTGCCACGGAGTGGTGAGGAGATCCGCTCCAGGCTGCGCACGAGAGACCAAATGCGGAGAGCTTTCCTGCACAGAGGCAAGGAGTGCGACCCGCCCTGGTGGTTTAGGCAGTACATGGTCGTGGTATTGTCCGTCTGGACTTGAACCACTTGACCCCATAGAAACGGAGCGAAGGTGGTGAGGGTTAGGCGAACCTCTCGATGCTCCAGCAGGTTGATATGGCATCGGGACTCCCGAGGGGACCAGAGACCATGCACTCTGTGCTCCCCCAGATGGGCACCCCAACCCATCAGAGAGGCATCGGTTGATAGAAAGACTGTCGGCTCGGAGCAGACAAATGGAATGCCTTCCTGCAGATGTGCTGGAACGGTCCACCACTGGAGAGTGTTCCACATCCCCTGGGTCACTGCCACTAGCTGATCCAGTGGATTGAAGTGCTGTGACCATTGGCTGGCCAGTCCCCATTGAAGGGGACGAATGTACCAGCGGGCCCAATGGACCACGCTGGTGCAGGCTGCCATATGGCCCAGGAGGTGCAGGAAGTCCCGGTCAGGGTGCGATTGCCCAACCTGAAATGATTGGGCAAAGGAGGAAAGAACCTCGGCCCTGTCCGCCAGGAGCCATGCTCTGGCTGGTAGAGAGTTGAGCTCTGCCCGATGAATTGTATCACCTGCTTTGGCACTTTAGTTCCGACTTGGCCTCGTGATGAGGAGGTCAACCTGAGAGCAAACCTGGAGGGCCAGATCTCTGGACCGCTCCACCTCCGCTCTGGAGGGGCTGCAATCAGCCAGTCATCCAGGTAGGGGTACACCTGGACCCTTCGGCACCACAGGAATGCTGTCACCACTGCCATGCATTTGGTGAAGACCCTGGGAGCTAGGGAAAGGCCAAAGGGCATGGCCCGGAACTCGTAAAGGGATCCCTCTGTTCTGAAGTGGAGGAATCTCTGGTGGGACGGACGGATTGGGATGTGAAAGAACGCGTCCTGGAGGTCCAGGGAACAGAACCACATGCCTTGTTCCAAGGATGGGATTATCTGAGCCAGAGTGACCATCCTGAAGGTCCGAGATGTTAGGAACCTGTTCAGGTCGTGCAGGTCGAGAATGGGGCGCCAGCCCCCCGCCTGTTTTGGGACCAGGAAGTACCTGGACACAAACCCCGGGTCTGGAGGAGGATCCTCCACCTTCCTGATCACCTCTTTTTCGAGGAACAGGGCAATATCAGCTCGGTGGGCTGACAGCGGGGCTGTGGACCCCGTGGCCCCCCGAGGGGTGACAGCTCAGAAGGGTGGGGCCTGCTTGAACTCCAGAGGCAGGCCCTTTCCTACCACCTCCAACACCCAGCCGTCCGTGGTGATAGCGGACCAGGCGGAAAGGAAGTGGTGGAGCCATCTCCCCACAGGGGAACCCAGAGGGGAGTGATGAGGCTGGGGGTGACACCCCTCAACCCGTCACTGGGCAGGCTTGGAGGAGGGACCGGCCAAGGGACCTCCTGGGCCTTTACCTCCCTGCTTCCTATTGGAGGAAGCCGCGGGCTTGGGTTTGGGATGCCAAGCACGAGCCTGCTGGCCCTGGTGCTGGTGGGCCAGACGTGCCACAGGCACAGAAGGGCAAAAGGACTTATGCTGCTGCTTTCGGCAGCCTTTGTCCTTCTGGGCGGAGGTGACCGAGTCCAGAGTGGCATTGGACTTTTTGATCCGCTGGAGGTGACCTTCCACTCCAGGGCCGAAGAGGTCGGTCCCCAGGAAGGGGACAGCCGCCAATTTGTGCTGGGTATCCGCCGTGAAGGTGGATATCCTCAGCCATGCTCTGTGGCGCATGGCCACCAGGGCCGCAACCGATCTGGCACAGGAGTCTCCTATGTCCAGAGACATTTGGAGCTGCTGCTTAGCCACTGCCCTACCCTGGTCCTGCACTTGCTGGACCGTGGTCTGCAGGTCGGCCGGGAGATGAGGGATCACCTCATCCAGGGAGCCCATGAGGGCGTGGGAGAAGTGTGCCATCAGCACGGCCGAGCTGGCCTGGCGGAGGCCAAGGGAGGATGCAGCGTACACCTTGCGCCTGGCATAGTCCAGCTTTTTGGACTCCTTGTCGGGGGGCTTGTCCACATCCCTAGCATTCCCGGAATGCCGGAAAACGCTGTCGGTGACCAACCCCTCGGCAAAGGGGTGTTCCGAAAAACCGGGCAAAGAGCCGGTAGGGACCGCATACTTCCTGGCCATCCTGCCCGAAGGCACAGGCCGCTGCCAAAGCTCCAAGGCTGGGCCAACAATGGCTTCAGCCACCAGAAAGGCCTCCGTGGGAGAATCCCCTCGGTCCAGTATCTCCATCAGGGGATACTTGGCCCGCTTGGATACGGGCCCAAGCTGCATCTCAGTGGACTCCGAGATGAGCCGCAGCAAACCCATGAAGGACGATGGGCTTGCGTCCAACGACCTGCCCCCCGGAGGACTCCAGGTCAACGGGCCTGGAGAACAGGGAGGAGTCGTCGTCGGACTCGGAGGAGTCCGCGAATAGCTGTCTGGGGCCTGAGCCACCCTCCACCTGCCAAGGACGGTCGGGAGTGAGGGTGACCGACAACCTGTGGAGCAGGCCTTGACCCGACCGAGAGTCCTTGGTCAGTGCCCCCAATTTCGGTTGTGGAGGCGGAGGTTCCACCACAATCGGTGGGGCAGCTGGTTTCGGCCGAACAACCGGCCCAGGCTTGGGCACCCCGACTACAGCGAGGGGTTGTTTCGGGCGCTCAGGTGACAGCCACTTGATGGCCGGGAAGGCGACGGCTTGTTCCTCGGACAGAAGTAACTGCTGCCACATCAGGTCCTCGTGAGCGTTGACGCAATTTGGCGCCAAGCCTCCTGAGGAGGAAGACGAGACGAGCGGCATGCCGCTCGGGTGCCGAGACCGAGACTGCCAGTGTCGTTGGGATTGGCTGGGCCGAGACGAAGTCCAAGACCGAGACCAAGATCCTCGGTGTTTCTGAGGATGCGTCTGGGAAGGAGCGGGTGACACCCGCTCTTCCCTCAGCTCGGAAGCCTTAACCGGGGACTGCTGCATTGGGGGCACAGGTAGATCCTCGGTCTCCACCGGGGGAACCAGTGAAGAAGGGCTGTTGACCTCACCAGTCGACAGCCCATCTGACGGGTCGAGAAAAATCTCGACCACGTCGATGGGTGTCTCAGCCGGCTGGCCTGACAGGGACGCTGTGAAGCCAGCGGCCTTAGCCGCAACCTCGACCGGAGTTGACAGTCGGCTGTCCGGGGAAGGAGACCTCTCCCGCTCCCACAAATGCCGACGATAGGACTTAACCTTAGAGTCCTTCTTTTTGGACCGAGAGGAATGTCCCAATGGCCCCTCTCCTTTCGTGGAAAGGGATTGGCAAAGCTTCTTGAAAGAAGCTGAATACGAGGTACCCAGAGAGAGCAGGATAAATGCCGTGACCGAGGAAGAGGATGATGCGGCCTGGGCCACCGCCTCCTCGAGGGCGATCATCTGCTCGAGTTGCTCAGCCGAGCCAGCCACCGCAGTAACACCCAACGGGCCTCCTTCGACTTAACCGGCGGGTGGCGCTTCTCGGGGCGCCCAAGCTGTAACCGGGCAGCGCAGTCCTCCAGGACGTTGGCCGAAAAAGAACAGCATGACTCACAGGCCTGCGGGTTGTGTTCTAGGCTGAGGCAGTAGACGCACGTGGAGTCCGGGTCCATCCTGGACATCTTCTGCCCACAAGGGCACCGCCGAAATCCGGGAGTCGATTTGTCCATCGCAGCCACAAGGGAGAAAGATGACCAAAGTCTTGAAAATTTTAAAATGAGTTTCAGACGAACCGAAGAGTTAGGATCCAGTCTATCACACAGAGCGTTAAGGAGGGAACCTGAGCTTCCAAGCAGTAAGGAAGATCTGGTGTCATGGGGTGGAGCCGAGAGTTTTACCACCTGGGTAGGTGGGAGGAGCCAACTTGAAGACCTTCCGGCAAGATTTAATGCGGCAAGGAACCTGCCAAGAAGTGTGGATTGAACAACATATCCATGTCTCTAGAACCGAGGGTTATACCACCCGGGTGAGTGGGAGGAGCCAGCTTCAAGACTTTCCGGCACATCTTAAAGTGTCAAGGTTCCTGCCAGGAAGTATGGATAGAATAACATATCCACGATCCTAGAAACACATGTTTTGCTCGAGAGATAGTATGATCTGAGATAGTTACCATCCTGAAGGTGCGAGACCCGAGGAATTTGTTCAGATCATGCAGATCTAGCATGGGGTGCCAGCCCCCCATCTGTTTTTGAGACCAAGAAGTACCTGGAAACAAACCCTGGGTTGACAGGGGGATATGTGACTCTGACCACCACCTCCTTGCGGAGGAGTTCAGCGATGTCTTGGAGAGTAGACAATATCCATGGATACCTTCTCCTCCTGTGGGAATCAGCTTTTGGGGGGGTTACTGCTCGAATTCCAGAGGCAGACCCTGGCCAACCACTTCCAGAACCAACTTGTCCATGGTAACAGCAGACCAGGCAGAAAGGAAGTGGTGGAGCTGGCCCCCCACAGGAGGACCCAGAGGAAGCATGACATGCATGGTGGTGGTCTCCCCCATCCAGTCACAGTGCGGTCTTGGAGAAAGAGGATCTGACCAAGGGACCACCAGGTCCTTTCCCTCCAGGCTCTCTGGCCGCTAAGCCGAGGGCACCAAGACTATGCTTGCTACTGCCCAGACTGATACTGGGCCTGCTTGGCTGAAGGTCCCATAGATGCCTTCTGGGAGAAGCAACGGAGTCCAAGGTGGCATTGGACTTCTCGATGCGCTGTAGGTGACCATCAACCCTAGGACAAAGAAGGGTACATCTGCCAATTTGTGCTAGGTGTCTGCTGTAAAGGTAGAGACCCTCAGCCAGGCCCTGCGGCACATGGTAACTGCAGCTGCCACCAAACAGGCACAGGAGTCCCCAATGTTCAGAGCCATCTGAAGTTGTTGTTTTGCCACAGCCCGACCCCAGACCTGCTTGTCCATGGTCTGGAGTCCATGGGGAGATGAGGAAGCACCTCATCCAGAGAGCCAAAAAGGGAATGAGAGAAGTGTGCCATGATGACAGCCAAGCTCGCATGAGCCAGAGCAAAGAGGCAGCATAGACCTTCCTGGCAGAGTGGTCCAGTTTCTTGGATTCTTTGTCCAGAGATGTTATCAGTGTCTCGAGTTACCAGAGCACTGAAACGCAGAGTCAGTCACCAACTCCTCAGCCGAGGGGTGCTCAGTGGATCCTGAAAGGGAGACGATGGGCACCGCATATTTGTGGGCCATCCAGGCTGATGGCACACAACAGGAGGCAGGGTGCTGCCAAAGCTCCAAGACCAGGCCGACAATGGCTTTGGCCACTGGGAAGGCCTCCGGAGAATCCCCTTTGTCCAGGATGTCAGGGGATATCAAGCCCATTTTTGAACAGGCTCCAAAGGCATCTCCGTGGATTCAGACAGGAGACCAAGGATGCCCATGAAGGACGTGGGACCCCCCTCCGTTGAAAGTCCCCCCCCCGAGCGACTCGTCTAGTGGACGGGAGTGCAGCGAGGAGTCCTTGTACTCCGAACAGATCGGCCGACCACCTGTGTTACCTTTAATCTGCCGTGGGTGGTTGGGCTTAAGAGTGACTGACAACCTGTGAGGGAGGCTCTTAGTGGGCCGAGACTCCATGACCGAAGCCCCCGAAGGAGGCTGTTTAGGTGGCGACTGCACCATTATCCATAGAGAGGCTGGTGTCAACCAACTCCAGAGATGTCGGCCTCTGTCTAGAAGGTGACAGCCATGTGATGGCCTGTGTGGAAGCCAGGGGTGACTTTGGACCGGTCAACACAAACTGTTGCCACATGAGATCCTCGTAGCATTGGCGTAACTTGCGCAGAAGCCTCTCCTCTTCCGAGGAGGACATGGATGAATAACAGTGATGCCACTTTTTGGAATGCCCAAAGTGGTGTCTGAGTTTTCTTCTACCTTTCAGATGAATATGACCGAGACCGACCACTGGGGAGACCACTGGGGGTGCTCGGAGGGAGACGGAAAAATCCATGCCTCCTCCAGGTCATGGTCAGGGACCATAAGGAGGTTCCCAGCAGGTTGGGTCTCCTCCTCAGTGGGTCAAGGCAGGACTGCAGTCCTGAACAGGGAGCTGTTGGCATCATGGAGTGACAATGGGTCAACAGAGTCAGCGACAGTTTCGACCAGGTCGTTGTCCCGTATTTTTGCTGGCTGGCCTGATGGTGACACAGTAAAGCCAGCAGCCAAGGCTGCAGTTTCGACCTAAGTCAAAACCTGAGATGCCAAGGAACAAGAAAGTTAAATCCCAAGAACAATGATGGCGAATCTTCTCTTTTAATTCTTTTTCCCCTTTTACCGAAAAAAGGGGCAAGCGATGCAATGGGCCCTCCCCTTGGTCGGAAGAGACTGGCACAACTCCTTGAAGGAGCCTGTAAAGGTGGAGCCCAGTTTCCGTGGGATGAACACCAAAGCCAAAGAGGCTGATCAGTGGCATAAGCTACCTCCTCCTCCTCAAAGGCCTTCATTTGTTCAAGTTGCTTGGCAGACACTGCAGCCACTGAGACCACCCAACAGGCTTCCTTAGATTTGACCAGCAGGTTCAGTTTTTCCAGACGGCCAAGCTGCAATCAAGCAAGACGATGGAAGAGGAACACTTGGATATTGTGGCAGTCACAGAAACATGGTACACGGAGAACCATGACTGGGATGTCAACATACCAGGGTACACAATCTACAGAAGGGACAGGGAGGGTAAAAGAGGAGGTGGAGTGGCTCTCTACATAAGGGAAGGGATCAAAGCTACAGAACTAAAAAGTAAAGGGGGAGGACAAGAGGCATTCTGGATCACCTTGGAGACAGGGAATGGCATCACAATCCGCACAGGGGTTGTATACAGACCCCATCTCAAGGGGAGGAAATGGACAAGAAAATGATAGAGGGCATTCTCAAAATGGCTGAAAAAGGGGAGATACTGTTGATGGGGGACCTGAATATGCCAGATGTTAATTGGACGACATGGACTGCAGCCACATCCAAGAGCAGGGTCATTCTCGATGCCCTAAGGGGCATGCTTAGACAGCTAGTGGTGGAACCCACTTTCGGGGAGGAGCAATATTTAGACCTGGTACTCTCAAATGGAGAGAGGATCACAAATTTAGAAGTCAGTAGACATCTGGGAACAAGCGACCACTGCACAGTGCTTCACAATAAACACAACCATGGAGACAAGCCATACAAAGACAAGGATACTGGACTTTAGAAGGGCTGACTTTGGTATAATGGTGAATACCTGGGAAATGCATTAGCAAATGGCCAGAAAGGAGGGGTGGAAGAACAATGGAGAAAAATCAAAACTGCCATCATGGAGGCAACAAGCCTTTGTGTGAAACAAAGAAAACAAAGCGGAATAAAAAACCACTATGGTTCTCAAAAGAAGTGTCAGGGAAGGTTAAGGAGAAAAAGGTTGCATTCAAAAAGTATAAGAAATCACAGAAGGAGCACGACAGGGAACTTTATCAATTAAAGAAGAAAGAAGAGGGGAAGACAGTCAGAAAAACAAAGGCCCAAACCGAGGAAAAGATAGCCAACTCAGTTAAGAAGGGGGATAAAACCTTTTATAGGTACATTAGAGAGCATAGAAAGGTTAAGGGAGGGATAGTGAAGATTACTAAAGGAGAGGGGAGGTGGGCAGAGGAGGACAGTGAAAAGGCAGAGATACTGAATGAATACTTTTGCTCAGTATTCACAAAAGAAGAAGAGGAGGCGTTACCTAAACCAAACAAAAGAAGCACTCTGGGTAGTGGGTTTGACGCCAGTCCATTTACAGAAGAAAGAGTCCTGAAAGAACTCCTAAAACTCAAGGTGGACAAAGCAATGGGGCCTAACGGGATTCATCCTAGGATCCTAAAAGAGCTAAGGGAGGACCTAGTGACACCACTAACCACACTTTTTAACAAATCATGGGAAGATGGGGTGGTACCTGAGGACTGGAGGAGGGCAGACGTGATTCCCCTTCACAAAAGTGGGAGCAAGGCAAAAGCAGGACACTACAGACCTATTAGTTTGACCTCAGTGGTGGGGAAAATGATGGAATCACTTCTGAAAGAAAGAATTGTTCAGTACCTAGAGGCCAGCGAAGCACAGGACCCAAAGCAGCATGGATTCACAGCAGGAAGGTCATGTCAGACGAATCAAATAGATTTCTTTGACTGGGTGACCAAAGTAATAGACCAGGGAGGGGCTGAGGATATGGCCTACCTAGACTTTAGCAAGGCATTTGACACAGTCCCACACAAAAGATTAATAATCAAGTTAGCCAGCCTGGGAGTTGGTCCCAGGGTGGTAGCCTGGGTAGTAAACTGGCTGCACAACAGGACACAGAAGGTAACGGTGAATGGAACACATTCTGAAGAAAGGGGGGTTACTAGTGGAGTGCCTCAGGGCTCAGTACTGGGTCCATTCCTCTTTAACATCTTTATAGGTGACATTGCAGAGGGTCTGAAGGGAAAGGTATGCCTCTTTGCAGATGACACAAAGATCTGTAACAGAGTTGATACATGGGGGGGTAGAAAGGATGAGAAGGGACTTGGCAAGGTTGGAGGAATGGTCAGACATATGGCAACTTAGATTCAATGCAAAGAAGTGCAGAGTAATGCACCTGGGAAATAAAAATCCAGGAGAAGAGTACACAATAACAGGGGAGGTACTATCAACAACAATAATGGAAAGGGATCTGGGTGTAGTCATATCAGATGACCTAAAGGTGGGTAAGCAATGAGAGAAGTCAGTAAGGAGAGCCGGGGGATACTGGGATGCTTAGGTAGGGGCATCACAAGTAGAAAAAGGGAAGTGGTTATCCCTCTGTACAGACAGTTGGTGAGACCCCATCTGGAGTACTGTGTGCAGTTTTGGAGACCTCATCTACGAAAGTATATAGACAGGATAGAAGCAGTCCAGAGGAGGGCAACTAAAATGGTGCAGGTCTACATCAGAAACCATATGAAGAGAGACTGAGAGAGCTTAGCATGTATACCCTTGATGAAAGGAGGGACGGGGGGACATGATAGAAACTTTTAAGTACCTCAAGGGAATCAACAAAGTCCAGGAGGGTAGCATCTTTCAGAAAAAGAGATGTGTAAGAACAAGGGGGCACAATTTAAAGTTAGAGGGGGGACGGCTCAGCGGTAATGTGAAGAAATTCTTTTTCACGGAGAGTGGTGGACGCATGGAACTACCTTCCTGGAGAGGTTGTGGGGTCTAAAACAGAGGGGGAATTCAAACATGCATGGGACAGACATAAGGCAATTATAGTGGGAGGTTGCAGGAAGTAGGCTGTTGGTTAACTAGAATCTGCAGCTTATCCAATAGGTAGGGAAATGGGCAGACTGGGTGGGCCAAGTGGTCCTTATCTGCCGTCAAAGTCTACGTTTCTATGTTTCTGTGATTGTCTAGCACATTCAGTTGAAAGGAGTGACAGAAACTGCAGGCCTGGGTGTCCTGTTTAGAACCCAGGCAATAAACACACGTGATGTGCGGGTTGGTATGCGACATCTTCCCGCAGAGGCACCGGTGGAACCAGGGCTAGGACTTGTCCTCCATCGTGGTTGTGATCGAAGATCGTTGCGGAAAAACTCTTACGAGTTTAAGTTTAGGTAATAAATCCAGAGATTTGAGCGCCAAGCCTACTCAACGCGGGAACGGTAAGGAGGAAAGCTGCTTATTCCAGTGGAAAGGAAGATCTGGCATCATGGGGTGGAGTCGACGGATATACCACCTGGCTGGGTGGGAGGAGACAGCTTAAAGACTTTCCGGCTGATCTTAAAGGGGAAAGGACATTCCAAGACATGTGGATAGAACATATCCACATCCCTAGAAGCTGAAGTTAAGGGCTGTGGAATATACAAACATACAAAACGGCCAGCAGAAAAAGGCTCACAGGTCTATCAAGTCTGCCCAACTGTGCAGCTCTTAGTTTCATATCACTACAGCTGCCCCACCCAAATCCCTCCCTTCCTCCTCTTTCCCGGTCCTTCTCCCATGTTCTTGTCTGTACTAACCATGCCCTTGACTCTATCCCAACCCCGCTTAAAGCTATCCACCTTCCTTTGAGCAATCAACTCCTACGGCAATGCGTTCCAACCCGCCACCACTCTCTAAAGTAGTGCCTCCTCACCTCCCTCATAAACCTTCCCCCCAGCTTCAGACTGTGCCCCCTAGTGACCCTTCCCCCCTTTAAGCGGAACAATCCTCCCTCCCTCCCTGGTTTTGTTTATTTATGCCTTTCGAGTACTTAAAGGTCTCTATCATGTCCCCGCTCATCCTCCTGTCTTCCAGCGAGTAAATGTTGAGCTCCTTCAATCTTTCTTCGTATGACAAATCCCCTAGTCCCATGATCATTTTTGCAGCCCTATGCTGCACTCCCTCCAGTAATCTCACATCCTTTTTGAGGTATGGGCACCAGTACTGTACACAGTACTCCAAGTGTGGCCTCACCAGTGATCTATATAATAGCACGATGACCTCCTTTCGAGAAGCGATCTCTTTGGCAATGCATTGCTGCCACCTTCCTACACTGTGCAGATACCTTCATGTCCCCTGTGACTATTACACCACAAGGTCCCTTTCCTCTTCTTATGCCGTTACCTGCACTCCCCCCAGCCAGTAGCTGTTCCTAGGATTTCTGGCTCCAAGGTGCATGATCTTGCACTTCTTAACGTTAAATCCCAACTGCCACTCCCTAGACCAGTGTTCGAGTTTAGCTAGATCCTCTCAGAGTACCTGTCTCTCTTCCTCATTGTCCAGTTTTGCACAAATCTTAGTGTCATCCGCGAACAGGCTAATCTTACTCTTGACTCAAGACTGCAATGTCTACAATGAATAAAACAGGCCCCAGCACTGAACCCTGTGGTACCCCACTTGTTACTGGCCTTGGCTTGGATGTCTCCCCTCCCCTTACAACTACCCTCTGTTGTCTGCCCTGTAGCCAGTTCTAAACCCACCCCACCAGTTTTTCCCCTCTCCCATGTCCCTCAGCTTGCTCATTAACCAACTGTGTGGCAGAGTCGAAAGCTTTGCTGAATTCCAGATACAGGACATCCACAGAGTGGCCTTCGTCAACTGCCCTAATGACCCAGTCAAAGAAGTCGATCAGGTTAGTTTGGCAAGATCTTCCCATGACAAATGAATGTTGTGGGGGGGGCGGAGCCAACAGCCGAAGGGAACGGACATCTATCAGGGAGCTCCCTGGCTCGGATCTCCATTTCAGAGCAAATAACCCTTCAAAAGAGGTTTCTAATCCTTACAACATATATTAGTTGGTGCGATTTTAGGAGAGGAGCAGATTGATATAAAAATCGACGCACTCCAAAATGGTACACCCGAAGAAAAAGCCTCCACAAGACAGCGGTGGTGTGAAGGCAAACAGGCCAGGGGATCAGCTAACGGCAGGGGCCTCAAGCCATGAGGTGAGCACATCTGAACCAACTAATGGGGAGCTATTGCAAGCAATTCAATGACTTGATAAAAAGGTGGATGTACTAACAGATCATCTAGCAGCTATGGACACGAAAATAGCAAAGACTTCTGATCTTGGTGAAAGAGCTGCTGAATCCACTAATAATACAGCTACAGCTGTTTCGGGAGTTATCTCAGAAAACAAACTCTTGAGGCTCCGCATGGAACAGCTTGAAAACATGGTTTGCTCAACAAATCTCCGTTTTCTAGGAATCCCAGAAAATTTGGAAGGACGGGACTTAATGAGCTATATGGAAGCACTAATTCTCCTACTCTGGGACATTGAAATAGCAGGGGAAATGGTAAAGGTCTACCGAATTACACCCAGACACCGTGAACCTTCTCCAGATCAACCGTGTGCAGTCCTGGCAGTAACTACGGGGCAACATATTTGAGATAGGGAGCTAGCAGTAGCCAAAATGAAGGGAGCAGTTATGCTATCAACAGGGGAGAGAGTGCACTGTTTCCTGGACCTGAGTTTTTCCACTCGACAACGTCGTAAGGCGTTTGATGCAGTTTGTTCGGGATTACGAGCCCTGGGGATTTCCCATGCATTACAAATCCCAGCCCTGCTAAGAATCCAGTACATGGGGAAAAAGTAAAGTTACGTAAGAACTTACCGTAACAGTAGATCTTCGAGATCAGCTCTTGCAGCAGGTTACACCATCAGGACTGAAGCCGGCAGGCGCCAGGACCCCACAGAAATTTTCTAGCTAGCAGTATTCAGCGGGGACTGCCTCTGACATTGGTCCCGCCCCCAACGTCAGACATAATACATAAGGGGCGGTCCCCCAGAATCCCCAGTTCTCCTGGCGGAGACTCCCGGCCGCTGGATGAAATCAGAAGAGGAGACTGAGGATCCGCCATCAAATGGCAGTCAAAGAGATGCTGAGAACACCTGATCCTAGGAAAAGGATGTTGTAACTAGAATCTACCTCCAGCGGGGATGGTGGGAGGGAAAGTACCTGCTGCAAGAGCTGTTCTCGAAGATCTACTGTTATAAGTTCTATGTAACTGTACTATCTTTACTGAGAAACAGTTCTTGCAGCAGGTTACACCATTAGGACTGATTTCCAAGCAATAATGGAAATCCCACACCATCGGGAGGAGGGAAGGTAGAAATCCTTAATGGAACCTAAGCCTAGGACAGAAGTCCTTGAAGGACTGCTAGACCAAAACCTGCTCTTCGCCTCGATGCTATATTCAGGCTATAATGCCTGATGAAAGTGTGCACAGAGCTCCAAGTAGCTGCAGCACAGATGGCTGAGGTGAACACCTTCTTAAGGGCCACAAAGGAGGTAGTCACCCCCTTGTGGAATGACCCTTAACCGTGCCCGGTAAGGGTTTGTTGCGCTTCTGGTAACAGAACGTGATACACTGAATGAGCCACCTGGATAGTGACTGTTTGGAAACATGAGCTCCCATCATCCTGTGAGCAAAGGAGACACCAGGAACTTTAACTCATGGTTGAAGAACTGGTGCTGTGAGGAAGGGTTTGGATTCATTGGTGACTGGGGACCCACCTGGAGGGATGGAGGTTTGTTCAAGCCTGACAGCCTGCATCCATCCTGGAGGGGAATCCAAGCACTCAATGATAAGTTTAAATGCTACACTGACAAGCATTTAAACTAGCAAAGGGGGTGGCAGGCCAGCAAGGAGGGTACCCTACTTGCTCACCCCCACAGCTAGCAGTGGAACCAGTGAACCAGAGGAGGGCTATCTCACAAAGCAGTGTGCAAAAGATGGAGATTAGTGCCCAAGAGGTGGATAGGCAGAAAAGGGGCAAAATTCAGCAGAAGGGCAGACAGCAAGCAGAACCAGGGATAAAGGACAACCAAGGAAGGGGCTGGAGTAGAACAGTGAAACAGTCTAGGGAGGTCAAATCATGGAAGGCCATGTGTGCAAATGCCAGAAGCCTTAGCAACAAGATGGAAGATCTGGAGGCTGTCATGGTGCAGTCAGACCTGGACATTGTGGCCATCACTGAAACCTGGTGTAATGATAACCACAACTGGGAGATGGCCATACCTGGCTACAAAATATTCAGAAGAGACAGAGCAGGCAGGAAGGGCCACAGAGATCCACGAGGAATAAAATGGGGGAGAGATACTGCGGGTTAAGCTGGAAAGGAAAATGGGGACAGCCATCCGCACAGGTGTGGTCTATAGACCACCAGCCCAGGAGGAAGAAACAGATAGGGAGCTGATGCTAGCCATCCAAAGGATGGCAGACAAGGGTGAGGTAGTACTGGTTGGAGACTTCAATATTCCAGACGTGGACTGGAGCATCCCAGCAGCAGCATCAACTAGAGCAGATTTATCCTGGACTCTTCAGGGTGCCTTCCTCAAGCAACTGGTCATGGAACCAACTCGGCAGAAGGCAATACTGGACCTTGTGCTCACAAACAGGGACAGTGTGATGGGGTAACAGTGGGGAGCACCTGGGACAGTGACCACCAGTCATCGTGGTTTGAAATCACAGAAAGAGCAGAACCAAACCACACAAAACACATATCCTGGATTTTAGAGGGCAGACTTTGGGAAAATGGGAGATACTTGAAAGAGGCATTAAGGGGAATGGGACAGGAATCAGGGGTTGAGGAACAGTGGGCAGTATTTAAAATGGGATTACAAGAACAACAGAATTATGCATTAAGCAGGTTAGCAAAAGGAAAAGGAAGAGGAGACCATTATGGTTTTCCAAAGAGGTAGCAAAGAAAGTGAAAGCCAAAAAGATTGCATTCAGGCAATACAAAAAGACACAGGCAGAAGGGATAGGGAGAAGTACCAGGAGAAGCAAAGGAGGCAGGGAGGTCAGTAAGGGAAGCCAAAGCTCAGACAGAAGAACACATTGCAAAATCAGTGGGTAGAGGGACAAAACCTTTACAGGTAAACATAAGGAAAAAGAAAGACAAAGGGAGGGATAGTGAGACTGAAGGAGGAGGATGGAGGTCAGTGGAGGATGACAACAGTAAAGCTGACATATTGAACAGGTATTTCTGCTCAGTCTTTACTGAGGAAGAGGAGGGTAATGGGCCTGAAGGAGTACAAGGGTGGAATGATGCAGAAATGGACACAAGTCCCTTTACACGAGAAAGGGTCCTGAAGGAACTGGAAGTAATAAGAGTTGATAAAGCAATGGGGCCAGATGGGTGCACCTCAGGTCCTTAAAGAACTAAGAGAGGTGGTGGCTGAACCTCTGGCTATCCTGTTTAGCCGATCACTGGAAACAGGGGAGGTACCAAAGACTGGAGGACAGCAGATGTAGTCCCCTTATACAAAAGTGGAACAAAGAGGAAGCAGGAACTACAGACCAGTCAGCCTCACCTTGTAGTGGGAAGATCATGGAAGCACTACTGAAGGAGAGATTGGTGGAACATCTGGTTGTCAATGGACTACAGGACCCAAGGCAGCATGGTTTCACCAGGGGGAGGTCATGTCAGACCAACCTCACTGAATTTTTTGACTGGGTGACTAGGGAGGTGGATCAGGGAGGGCAGTGGACATGGCCTATCTGGACTTCAGCAAGGCCTTTGACACTGTGCCACATAGAAGACTATTACACAAACTGGGGAATATGGGTGTGGGCAGGACAGTAGTGTGGTGGGTAGGTAACTGGCTGGGTGGCAGGACACAGAGGGTGGTGGTAAATGGCTGTCACTCCACAGAGGGAAGAGTGACCAGTGGGGTACCACAGGGGATCAGTGCTGGGACCGTCCTATTCAACATCTTCATCAGTGACATTGCGCAGGACCTAGAAGGCAGAATTTCACTGTTCGCTGATGACACAAAGCTCTGTAACAGAGTAGACACACCAGAGGGTGTAGACAGAATGAGAAGGACCTGCAGAAACTTGAAGAATGGTCAGGGTTTGGCAGTTGAAATTCAATGCAAAGAAGTGCAAGATAATGCATGGGTACAAAACCCTGGCACAATATATCAGTTGGGGGTGAGGATATAGCATGTACCAAGCAGGAAAGGATCTTGGGGTTATCATCTCTGATGACCTCAAGGTAGGGAAACAGTGTGACAAGGCAGCAGGTAAAGCAAATAGGATGCTGGGATGTATAGGCAGGGGCATCACCAGCAGGAAAAGGAGGTCATAATTCGCTATACAAGACACTAGTGAGGCCTCACCTGGAGTACAGTACAGTTCTGGAGACCATACCCACGTGAAGGACATAGACAGGGTAGAGAAGGTTCAGAGGAGGGCAACAAAGATGGTGCATGGATTGCATCACAAGTCCTATGAAGACAGGTTGAAGGAACTGAACATGTACTCCTGGAGGAGAGGAGGAGGAGAGAGGGATAAGGATAGAGACATAAGTGATCTCACAGGGAGGAACAGGGTGCAGGAAATACAGGTTACTCACCTGTAACAGGAGTTCTAGGAATGGTATATGTTGTTCATCCACACTCATTGGCAGGTATCCTTGCCGCTTAAATCTTGCCGGAAGGTCTTCAAGCTTGCTCCTCCCACCCACCCGGTGGTATAACCTCGGCCCGCCCATGACGCCAGATCTGGCCCGCTGAAGCTCAGGCTGTGCGCCGGCCGGGAGGTCGGTGGAATGTGTGGATGAACAACATACCATTCCTAGAACTCCTGTTACAGGTGAGTAACCTGTATTTCTAGGACATGGATATGTTGTTCATCCACACTCATTGGCAGACTCCTAGCAGTTCTCCGGAGGAGGGAGGCAAGACGACACCCCCAATACTTACTTGGGAAAGAGAGACTGGAGAACCGAGGCCCCAAAACCAGCATCCCGGCGTGACTCAAGGTCGATGTGGTAGTGGGTAATGAAGTGTTTGCTGACTTCCAGGTAGCAGCCCTGCAGATTTCCTGGATAGGGACGCCCTGGAAGCAGCCACTGCAGCAGTATGGCGGGTAGAATGAGCTCTTATCCTCTGGGAGGCTCCATGCCCGCCAACTTATAGCAGAGATCTATGCAGGAGGTTACCCACCTGCTTATCGTCCGCTTGGCTGCAGGTCTGCCAGATGCGGCTTCAGCGTAGGTGACAAACAGCTGGCGAACCTCTCCCGACTTCAGACCAGGCCCTTATAATAAGCGAGCCTTCTAGGATCCAGAGTATGGAGCCTATATTCGGCCTCCGAGGTGTGATTGGGGGAACACCGCAGAGTCAACACCTGGTTAAGGTGAAACTCGACACCACCTTCGGAAGGAATTTCGGTGGGGGCGCAGGACAACCTTGTCCCTGTGGAAGACCAGGTAAGGAGACTCGATGGAAGCGCCTGGAGCTCTCCCATCCTTCTGGCTGACGTGATAGCCACCAAGAAGGCGGTCTCCACGACAGGTGAGAGAGCACACCTGTGCATAGGTTCAATGGCTTGCCCATGAGCTTTGCCAGTACCAGCAGTAGATCCCACGGAGGTGGGGGTTCCCGCGACTGGAGGGAAATGTGATCAAGGCCTTTGAAAAGCGCCAGACCACCTTCTCCTGCGCCATCGACTGCTTCCCGCCCGCGCCTGTAAGCAGAGATGGCTGCCAGGTGCACCCTTAGGGTCGCCGACCCAAGCCCTTGACTAGAAAGGGACCATAAATAGTCCAAGATGCTTCAAGGAACAGGAGGAAGGGTCCAAGCCCTGTTCTGACACCAAATGGAAAACCTTTTCCATTTGAAGGCATAGCATTTTCTGGTCGACTCTACGGACGCCTCAACTACATTGAGGACCTCGTCGAAAGACCCAAGGCCTGGAACTCAGCCGCCAGGAACCAGGGCTCAGGTGCAGGGATTGAAGGTCCGGATGGAACACCTTCCCTGATTGACTGAGAGCAGGTCCGGCGAGCTGGAAGCCGGAGTCCTGGAGCTGAGACTGAGGAGATCTGGTACCAGAACTGGCGAGGCCAGTCTGGGGCTATCAGAATCACCTGCCTTGTCCCTCCTCGCCTTGAGAAGCACCTTGGATCAAGGGAAATGGGGAAAGGCGTAAAGAGGCCCGGGGTCCATTGCCTCGAGAAGGCATCCCCTGCAGCGAGCCCCTGCTGAGGGGGCGGGCATGGAACAGACTTAGCCTGCTGCTCTCCTGGAGGCAAACAGGTCCACCTGAGGTGTGCCCCAATGGGAGAACAGATGCTGTACTACCTCCGCAGGAGAGACCACTGGGGATGCAGCCCTATCCGGCTCAGGGCATCGGCCAGGGTGTTGGAGGCCCTGCCACGTGAATGGCTAGGAGATCCGCCCAGGCTGCGCACGAGTGACCAAATGCGAGAGCCCTTGCATAGAAGCATGGAGCGCGCCCCGCCCCTGGCGGTTTAGATAGTACATGGTCGTGGTATTGTCCGGCCTGACTCGGACCACTTGACCCCGGAGGAACGGAGCAAAGGCGGTGAGAGCTAGGCGGACCGCCGAGCTCCAGCAGGTTGATGTGGCATCGACTCTCAGGGACCAGAGGCCATGAGCCCGGTGTTCCCCAGATGGGCACCCCAACCCATCAGAGAGGCATCGGTCGACAGAGAGACCGCCGGCTCGGGCGGACGAACGGGATGCCCTCCTGCAAATGATCTGGAACGGTCCACCACTGGAGAGCTCCACATCCCCTGTGTCACCGACACAAGCTGGTCCAAAGGATCGCAGCTGCCAGACCACTGGCTGGCCAGTCCCCACTGAAGGGGACGTGATGTTCCAGCGGCCCAACGGACCACGCTGGTGCAGGCCGCCATGAGACCCAGGAGGCGCAGGAAGTCCCGGCAGGAAGCATTGCCCAACCAGAAATGATCGGGCAAAGGAGGAAAGAACCTCGGCCCTGTCCGCCGGAGCCGCGCCTGGCTCAAGAGAGTCGAGCTGCGCCCGATGAATAGAATCACCTGCTTCGCTCGAGTCGACTTGGCCTCGCTTGATAAGGAGGCCCAGTTGAGAGCAGACCTGAGGGCCAGATCTCTGACCACTCGCCTCCTTCCTGAGGGAGCGCTGCTATCAGCCAGTCGTCCAGGTAAGGGTACACCCGACCCTCGGCGCCAGAGGAATGCTGTCACCACTGCCATGCATTTGGTGAAGACCCTGGAGCTGGAGACAAGTCAAGGGCATGGCTTGAACTCAAGAGGGATCCTTCCGCCGGAAGCGAAGGAATCTCTGGTGAGACGGACGGATAGGGACGAAAAACGCTGGCCCTGCAAGTCCAGAGAGCAGAACCACACGCCGCTCCAAGGATGGTATTATCTGAGCCAGAGTGACCATCCTGAAGGTTCGAGACCTTAGGAACTTGTTTAGGTCGTGTAGGTCGAGAATGGGGCGCCAGCCCCCCGTCCGTTTCGGAACCAGGAAGTACCTGGACACAAACCCTGGGTCTGAAGGAGGGTCCACCACCTCTCTTATCACCTCCTTCTGGAGGAGGAGAGCGATGTCGGCTCGACGAGCCGCCAGTGAGGCTGGGGATCCCGAAGCCCCCCGAGGGGCGACGGCTCTGAAGGGTGGTGCCTGCTCGAATTCCAGAGGCAGGCCTCTTCCCACCACCTCCAAGACCCACCTGTCCGTGGTAACAGCGGACCAGGCGGAACGGAAGTGCCGGAGCCGTCCCCCAACGGGGGGACCCAGGGGTAAGGTGACGGGATGGGGCGACACCCCTCAGCCCGTCACTGGGCAGGCTTGGAGGAGGGACCGGCCGAGGGACCTCCTGGGCCTTTCCTCCCTGCCTCCTGTTAGAGGAAGCCGCGGCTTGGGTTTGGGATGCCAAGGCCGAGCCTGCTGGCCCTGACGTTGCTGGGCGGGCGCAGGGCATGAAGGACGAAAGGGCTTAGGCTGTGGTTTGCGGCCTTGTCCTTCTGAGCGGAAGAGACCGAGTCCAAGGTAGCATTGACCCCTCGATCCTCTGCAGGTGACCTTCCACCCCAGGGTCAAGAGGTCAGTCCTCAAAAGGGAACATCCGCCAACTTGTGCTGGGTATCCGGCAAAGGTGGATATCCTCAGCCAAGCCCGCCGACGATAGCCACTGCGGCCGCCACCGATCTGGCACATGAGTCCCTATATCCAAAGCAGTCTGAGCTGCTGTTTGGCCACTGCCCTGCCCTGGTCCCGCACCTGCTTAACCGTAGTCTGCAGATCGGCGGAAGATGAGGGATGACCTCATCCAGGAGCCCAACAGGGCATGAGAAAATGTGCCATGAGGATGGCCGAACTGGCCTGACGAAGGCCGAGAGAGACGCAGCGTAGACTTTTCGCCCGACATAGTCCACTTTGACTCTTGTCAGGAGGTTTGTCCACATCCTGGCGCTAGCCGGGCGCAGCTGAAAACGCTGTCGGTAACCAACCCTCAGCAGAGGGTGTTCAAAACCGGACAAGGAACCGGGGACCGTGATACTTCCTGGCCATCCTGGTCAAGGCGCAGGGCAGGAAGCAGGCGCTGCCAAAGCTCCAGTGCCGACCCACTATGGCCTCGCCACCGGAAAGGCCTCCGTCGAGAATCCTCGGTCCAGAATCTCCGTGAGGGGATACCTGGCCCGCTTTGAACGGGTTCGAGCTCCATCCCGTAGACTCCGAGATGAGCCAAGCAGTCCTAGGAAGGACGACGGGCTATCGTCCATTGACTGACCTCCTGAAGACTCCAAGTCCAGTCGCTTGGAGAAAAGGAGGAATCATCTTCGGACTCGGAAGAGTCCTCGAAGAGCTGCCTCTGGCCTGAGCCACCCTTCACCTGCCGAGGTCGGTCGGGAGTGAGGGTAACTGACAGCCGATGGGTAGACCCTCGACACGAGAATCCTTGGTCGGAGCCCCAATTGGTGGCTGTGGAGGCGGAGGTTCCACCGGAATCGGTGGAGCAGCTGGTTTTGGCCGAACAACCGCCTGGGTATAGGCCTCGGATAAGTCGAGGGGTTGTGTCGGCCGCCCGTGACAGTTACTTAATGGCCGGGAAGGCGACGGGTCGGCTTATTCCGCCAGGAGGAGCTGTTGCAACATAAGGTCCTCGCACCGCGAATTTACGCCGAAGCCTCCCCTCATCCGAGGAGGAGGACGAGGACGAGCGGCGACGCCGCTTACCGCGGAGCCGAGACCGAGACCGCCTATGACGGTGGGAACGGCTGGACCGCGAGAGGTCCGAGACCGAGACCGAGAGTCCCGGAATTTCCGAGGTCGGTGCGGGAGGTGTCGGCCGGAACCGCACTCTTCGCTCGGATGGTCATCCGAGGGCTCCGAACCGAGGCACAGGCGAGCCCACGGGATCCTCAACTCCTCCCGGGGAACCGGGAGAGGGGAATTCGGCTAAAGGCGACAGCCCGTCCAATGGGTCGAGAAAATCTCGACTTCATCGGTGGGAGTCTCGTCAACTGACCTGACGGGACACCGTGAGGCCAGTGGCTCAAGCCGAACGGTCGATCAAGCCGACGGTCGACGGCCCGGGAGAGGGACCTTTCCCGCCTCCCAAGAGCGCCGACGGAGGGACTTACCCTTGTCCTCTTTTGGACCGAGAATAAGGTCCAGCAGACGCAGGCCCTCTCCTTAGTGGAGAGGGACAGACAAAGCCCTTAAAAGAAGCCGTAGGAAGAACCCAGAGAGAGCGGATAAATGCCGCGCCGAGGAAGATACGGCCGCGCCGCCTTCGAGGGCGACCATCCGCCGAGCTGATCCGCCGAACCGCCGCCGCGACACCGCCAACCGGCCTCCTTGACTTCACCGAGGGAAACGCTCGGACGCCCAGTTGCAATCGGGCAGCACGGTCTCGAGGACGAGGGCCGAGAAAGATGAGCACAGGTCGCAAGCCGCGGGTCGTGCTCAAGGCCTAAGCAGTAGACACACGTGAGTGTGGATCCGTCCGAGACATCTTCTGCCCGCATGGGCATCTCCAACCGGGAGTCGATGGTCCATCGCAGCCGCGAGGGATAGAAGACTGAAGTCTTTTGCAAAATTTATTTTAAACCGCAAACGGAGAAATAGGAACCAGTCGCAAACGCAGAGCGTTATGAGGGAACCTGAGCCTCCGCTGTAGAAGATCTGAGCCGAGGGCGGAGCCGATCCATTCGGTGAGGAGCAGATTTTTCGCGCAGAGCAGTATGCCAATAAGTGTGGATGAACAACATATCCATGTCCCTAGAAATACAGGTTACTCACCTGTAACAGGAGTTCTAGGAATGGTATATGTTGTTCATCCACACTTTGGCAGGTATCCTTGCCGCTTTAATTCTTGCCGGAAGGTCTTCAAGCTGGCTCCTCCCACCCACCCGGGTGGTAAAACTCTCGGCTCCGCCCCATGACGCCAGATCTGGCCCGCTGGAAGCTCAGGTTGTGCGCCGAGCCGGGAGGTCGGTGGGTCGTGTGGATGAACAACATATACCATTCCTAGAACTCCTGTTACAGGTGAGTAACCTGTATTTTAGGACATGGATATGTTGTTCATCCACACTTATTGGCAGACTCCTAGCAGTTCTCCGGGAGGAGGGAGGCAAGCACACCCCTACTTAGGGAATAGAGACTGGAGAACCGAGGCCCCAAAACCAGCATCCCGCGTGACTCAAGGTCGATGTGGTAGTGGTGATGAAGGTGTGTGCTGACTTCCAGGTAGCAGCCCTGCAGATTTCCTGGATAGGGACGTCCCTGGAAGCAGCCACCGATGCAGCAGTATGGCGGGTAGAATGAGCTCTTATCCCTCTGGGAGGCTCCATGCCCGCCAACCTATAGCAGAGATCTATGCAGGAGGTGACCCACCTGCTTATCGTCCGCTTGGCTGCAGGTCTGCCAGGTGCGGCTTCAGCGTAGGTGACAAACAGCTGGCGAACCTCTCCCGGAACTTCAGCCGTGCGCTCCTTATAGTAAGCGAGCGCCCTTCTAGGGTCCAGAGTATGGAGCCTATATTCGGCCTCCGAGGTGTGATTGGGGTAGAACACCGGCAGAGTCAACACCTGGTTAAGGTGAAACTCCGACACCACCTTCGGAAGGAATTTCGGTTGGGGGCGCAGGACAACCTTGTCCCTGTGGAAGACCAGGTAAGGAGACTCGATGGAAAGCGCCTGGAGCTCTCCCATCCTTCTGGCTGACGTATAGCCACCAAGAAGGCGGTCTTCCACGACAGGTGAGAGAGATCACACCTGTGCATTGGTTCGAATGGCTTGCCCATGAGCTTTGCCAGTACCAGCAGTAGATCCCACGGAGGTGGAGGTTCTCGCACCGGAGGGGAAATGTGATCAAGGCCTTTGAAAAAGCGCCAGACCACCTTCTCCTGCGCCACCGACTGCTTCCCGGCCCGCGCCCGGTAAGCAGAGATGGCTGCCAGGTGCACCCTTAGGGTCGTCGACCTGAGCCCTTGCTGAGAAAGGGACCATAAATAGTCCAAGATGCTTGCCAAGGAACAGGAGGAAGGGTCCAGGCCCTTGCCCTGACACCAAATGGAAAACTCTTTCCATTTGAAGGCATAGCATTTCCTGGTCGACTCTACGGGACGCCTCAACTACATTGAGGACCTCGTCGGAAAGACCCAAGGCCTGGAACTCTAGCCCAGGAACCAGGCCGTCAGGTGCAGGGATTGAAGGTCCGGATGGAACACCTTCCCTGATTGACTGAGAGCAGGTCCGGGTGAGCTGGAAGCTGCCTCGGAGCCTGGAGCTGAGGCTGAGGAGATCTGGATACCAGCATTGGCGGGCCAGTCTGGGGCTACCAGAATCACCTGCGCCTTGTCCCTCCTCGCCTTGAGAAGCACCTTGTGGATCAAGGGAAATGGGGGAAAGGCGTAGAAGAGGCCCGGGGTCCACAGCCTCGAGAAGGCATCCCCTGCAGCGAGCCCTGCTGAGGGGGCGGGCATGGAACAGCTCAGCTTTGTTTCTCCTGAGGCAAACAGGTCCACCTGAGGTGTGCCCCAATGGGAGAACAGATCTTGTACTACCTCCGCAGGAGAGACCACTGTGGGATGCAGCCCCTATCCGGCTTAGGGCATCGGCCAGGGTGTTGGAGGCCCTGCCACATGAATGGCTAGGAGATCCGCTCCAGGCTGCGCAGACAGTGACCAAATGCGGAGAGCCTTGCATAGAGGCATGGAGCGCCCCGCCCCTGCGGTTTAGATAGTACATGGTCGTGGTATTGTCCGCCTGACCTGGACCACTTGACCCCAGAGAAACGGAGCAAAGGCAGTGAGAGCTAGGCGGACCGCCGGAGCTCCAGCAGGTTGATGTGGCATCGGACTCCGCTGGGACCAGAGGCCGGCCTCTGTGCTTCCCCAGATGGGCACCCCAACCCATCAGAGAGGCATGGGTCGATAGAGAGACCGCCGCTCGGGCGGACAAACGGGATGCCCTCCTGCAGATGAGCTGGAACGATCCACCACTGGAGAGCTGCCCACATCCCCTGGGTCACCGCCACTAGCTGGTCCAATGGATCGCAGCGTTGAGACCACTGGCTGGCCAGCCCCATTGAAGGGGGGCGATGTTCCAGCGGGCCCAACGGACCACGCTTGCAGGCCGCCATGAGACCCAGGAGGCGAGGAAGTCCCGGCAGGCGCATTGCCCAACCAGAAATGATTGGGCAAAGGAGGAAAGAACCTCGGCCCTGTCCACCGGAGCCGGTTTGGCTCAAGAGAGTCGAGCTCTGCCCCGATGAAGAGAATCACCTGCTTTGGTTCGAGTTCTGACTTGGCCTCTGATGAGGAGGCCACCTGAGAGCAAACCTGGAGGGCCAGATCTCTGACCGCCTCCACCTCCTGTCTGGAGGCTGCTATCAGCCAATCGTCCAGGTAAGGGTACACCTGACCCTCGGCAGCCGCAGGAATGCTGTCACCACTGCCATGCATTTGGTGAAGACCCTGGGAGCAGGAGACAGGCTAAGGGCATGGCTCGAACTCAAAAGGGATCCTTCTGCTCGAAAGCGAAGGAATCTCTGATGAGACGGACGGATAGGGACGGAAAAACGCTGCCCTGCAGGTCCAGAGAGCAGAACCACATGCCTGCTCCAAGGATGGTATTATCTGAGCCAGAGTGACCATCCTGAAGGTCCGAGACCTTAGGAACTTGTTTAGGTCGCAGGTCGAGAATGGGGCGCCAGCCCCCGTCCGTTTTGGGACCAGGAAGTACCTGGACACAAACCCTGGGTCTGAGGGAGGGTCCGCCACCTCTCTGATCACCTCTTCTCGAGGAGCAGAGCGATGTCGGCTCGGCGAGCCGACAGCGAGGCAGGCCTTGCCCGGTAGTGTCGGATCATCCCGATGAAATGGGTCTTTGGCAAAGAACCAGGTGGGACAGCTGGTTGATGGTGATACCCAGGCTGGTGAAAACTGCAGGTAAGGGAAGGCGTAGAAGTTCCTGCCTGGATGGAGCCGCCCAGAATAGTCAGAATACAGCACTCCTGGGTATGGGTGGGCAGCTACACTGAAGGCATTTGGTAAACACTCAGGGCGAGGAAGACCAATGGAGGCCTTGAATTGGTAGTAGTCCCCTGAAAGAAACCGAAGAATTTGTGGAAGAAGGAAGCGGATAGGGTGTGCAGGAAGCATCCTACATATCAGCGCACACCACTGTCCCTGCGAGAAGCAGCGAAGGCTCTGCAGAGAGCATTCTGAAGATTGTATCACGAACAGTTCAGGAACAGAGGTCTAAATAGGCCTCATGCCTCCAGTCTTCTTAGAACTAGGAAAATGGGAATATAGTAACCTGTCCCCAAGGTGGTCAGACTGGCTCTGTTACAACCGAGAGAGGAAATTTCTTCCAGGACTAGAGGAAGAGACCAGAATAAGACAACTTGGGGGTGGTCTTCTGAAGAAACTCAATTAGTGTCTACTGCTGTGTGGAGCACCAAGCATCTGATATAATCCCTCTAACCCGGCAGATGGAAGAACCTCCTCTACTGACTCAGAGAGTTCAGAGGCTGGGAGAGGAAAGAGTCAGGAGAGGGGAGCAGCAGGGCCCAAACTCTGCAACTTTGGGTGGGGGGCTGCCAGAGGTCCGGCGTTGTTGGACGCTGCCCTGTGGTTTCGCTTTAGAGATATCTCAGGGTGGCGCTGTCCCTGAGGCCTGTAGAAAGTCAACAGACTTGGGTGCAGGCCCTTCTCTTACAGGTCAGTGATGATGTCACGAAACGACCAACAGCAGCGACCCTGAGCATCCTGAGTGCGGTTGTACTTCAGGACCAAACCTGACACCAACCAGGCATGGCCAAGACCCATGGCCGCAAACTCTACCCACTGCATAAAGGCAGCTTGAACCCAGGTGTCTACTGGTTGAGCAAACAGATCGGACAGATTAACCACTTCCTGGTGATCAGAGACTCAGGAAGAGTCAATTTGGATTCCACAACTCAAGGATCGTCTTCAAGTAGTCCCCATGTGTGACATAGTTCGGCCCCTAATCCGGGGGGAGGCATACACCTTCCCATACTGGTCAATACAGTTACTCACCGCAACAGGAGTTCTAGGAATGGTATATGTTGTTCATCACACTTATTGGCAGGTATCTGCGCTAAATCTTGCTGGAAGGTCTGGCTGACTCCTCCACCCACCGGGTGGTAAAACTCTTAGCTCCATGGCGCCAGATCCCCCGCTGGAAGCTCAGGTTGTGCGTCGGCTGAAGGTGGGTGGGTGTGGATGAACACACCCGTTCCTGAACTCCTGTTACAGATGAGTAAAGTACAGTTAGTAAAACTTCCAGCAACAGTAATCTTGAACAGCTCTTCAGCAGGTTATACCAGTAGGACCCGGAAACGCCAGGCGCCAGGCCCGGAAAATTCTAGCTAGCTGCTACAGCAGGACTGCCCGGCGTCGGTCCCGCCTCCGGCGTCCAGGCGTGGTACAAAGAGGCGGTCATGGATCCCCAGTTCTCAGAGGAGACTCCTTGCCGAGCTGACATCAAAATGGAGACCTAGGATTCGCCTCAGAGACAGAAAGATAACAATTCCTGCTCAGAAGACAGGCCATGCTTCCTCAAGAGAGGTGGGGAGGACACCTGCTGCAGAGCCGGGCTAGAAGATCTACTGTTACGGTAAGTTCTTGTAACTGTACTATCTTACTTGAGACACAGCTCTTGCAACAGGCTCTCTAGGACTGATTCCCAAGCAATGCAGCTGTCAGAAAATCTGGGAGGAGGAATTAAGGATAAAACAGGTCTGAACCTAGGAGACCTGAAATGAACCAAAAAGACCCTTGGCAGGCGTGGCCAAACTATAATGCAGTAAAGGTACAGAACTCCAAATGACTGCAGCGCATATAGCAAGTAGAAACATTTTGGCGCTGCAAAGGAAGTATACCCTCTATAGATGACCCGGACTGTACGGGAGAACTTTTATTTGATACCATAACAGTAGAAATACAAGGACAAACAGCAGAAAGGACTGTTCCCTGAAACTAGTTGGCCCATCATTCTCTCAGAGAAGAGAAAAGCTGCTCCAATTCTACGAAAGGACAGGTTCTGAGTGAAAACCTCAGGCTACGGTGAACATCCAGGGTATGGGCAGAGCCTCTCTCTATTAGGTAGTTAGGAAGTAGACCGGAAGGTCGATATCCTAGTTCAAGTAGTGAAGAAACCACCTTAGGCAAAGATGGGAGTTCGTCCTCGGGGATACTCTGTCGGTGGAAAACTAAATAAGGCTCTTTGCACATGAGGCGTGAAGTTCAAATTCTTCTTGCAGTAGCAAGCTAAAACAACGTTTTCCACGACAAGCGTAATGACAATCAGCAGGTTCAAAGGGGAGCGTGAGCTGTTCAAGGACAAAAAGCAAATCCCATGGAGCTGGGGTCTCTAATAGGAGCCTAAGATGCAACACTCCCTCAAATTCCGGGAACCGTCACACAGAGCCACTGACACGATTTCCACGGAGGTAGTAAGCCCAGAAATGGCACAGAGGTGCACTTTAATGAGGGTAGGCTAGGCCCAGATGAAGAGGAGCAAATATTCTAATATACTCCCACAGGACAACCTAAAGGGAAAGGTCAGCGTGCCATGAGACATACACACAAAAAAAGCGCCATTTCATGGCGTAAATACATATCGCACGTTACTTGACTTTCTGGCTGAAAGGACTTCTGCAACCTCTTGCGAGACCCGTGACTAAAATGGCTGTGTCTCTAGGAGCCAAACATGCAGGTTCAAGGAACATAGGTCCGGGTGGACAAGTGAACCCTTCTCCTGAGACAGTAAGTGGGAGCTGGCTGAGCAGAGAGGCGGGGTTCCGAGATAGTTGAATCAACAAAAGTGAACCCAAATCTATCTACAGGCCAAAATGAGGCCCACTAGGATCATTATTACATGCTCCCTCACAGTTTGAGAGAACTCTCTGGATCAGCGGGAAAGGAGGGAAGCGTGAGGAATCTATTGTGCCCAGGAGAGGATAACAGCGTCTAGCCAGAAAACACCAGGCCCTGGATCTAGCGAGCAAAATTGAGCAGTTTTCGTTGGATGGGGGAAGCGAACAAGTCCAGATCTGGATTCCCATCGAAGAAACAGATCCTCTGCTACCTCTTGAAGGGTTCCCATTAGTGGACTCCTGGCCATGAGCGACTCAGGCCGTCTGCAACCCGTGTTGTCACTCCGGGAGCGTGCACAGTGATCAGATTAGCGCCGTGTCTGGTTACGAAATCCCACCTCATGGCCTCCCTGGAAAGGGGTAAGAGTGTCGCCTCATGTTTGTTGAGGTAATACATCACCGATGTTGTCTGTCTGAAGTAGAAGAGTACGGTGGGATAACTGACTAAGAAAGGCCTGCAGGGGCATAGGGACCGCTCATTTCAAGCGTTGATGTGAAGGTGAAGCTTCCATCTGGGTCCACGTACCCCAGGACTTTACCCGTCCAGGTGTGCCCCACCCAAGACCCGAAGCGTCTGTGGTGAGGTGACCTCGGGGGCAGGCGCAATGAAGCAGGGACGCCTGATGAGTGCGACCTGGGGCTAGCCACCACTGCCAGTCTTGAATCACTGAATTCGTGAGTCTGACCGGATGCTGCAAGTGGTCTTGCCTTTCGTCCCATTGCACTTGAGCATCCACTGAGTAATCCGCATGTGGAGTCTTGAAAGGGACAGTAGGAATGGCCGCAGCCATGTGTCCGAGCAAACAAAGGACCGACCTGGCAGGTACAACCTTGATTGATAGGTCCTTATGAGGGGATCTGAACGCTCCGCTCTGTCGGCGGGAAGAAGGCTCTTCCCGGACAGTGTCCAGAACTGCTCCTATGAACTGCAGTTTCTGCGGCGGTACCAGGAGAGACTTCTCGTAATTTATGAGGATGCCCAGGGATCGGAACAGATCCTGGGTGCTCTTGATTGTGAAACAGCGTCTCTCTGGGGCGGCCATGAAGCCAGTCGTCCAGGTGCAGGGAACACGTGGTGGCCCTGTCTCCTCAGAGGCGCTGCACGACTGCCATGCACTTGGTAAAGACCCTCGGTGCGGAAGACAGTCCGAAAGGAAGGGCTCGGAACTGAAGGTGGTGGTCGAGAAACTCGAAGCGCAGGAACCTCCTGTGCGCCTGAGCCATAGGGATGTGCAGGTAGGCATCCTGCATGTCTAGAGCCTAAAAAGGCGTCCTGTTTGAGCATGGGGATAAGACCTGGAAGGGTCACCATGCGGAATCTCTTGTAAGTGACCGACACATTGAGGTCGCTGAGGTCCAAGATTGGACGGAGGTCCCCTGTTTTCTTGGGAACCAGGAAGAAGTGGAATAGTATCCTAGTCCTCTCTGGTTCTCTGGGACGTACTCTATCGCTCCCTTTTCGTAGAGCGCGAGTACTTCTTGCCAGATCAAGGCTTTGTGCTGACCCTGATACCGGAGAGCAAAGGAGGCCTCGGGGTGGCTTTCCTGCGAATTCTATAAAGTGGCCTAGACTGACCAACTGAAGAACCCACCTGTCGGTGGTAATGGCCTGCCATCCCGGCAGGAAGTTCTAATCGACCCCGACTATAACTCCCGTTGATCCTGAGGCGGGGCGGCAAGGAGGTCAGGCTGTGGCGGCAGATGGACCCGCTGGCTGGGCCTGCCTAGGAGAACGCTGGCCTCGGCTGGCGGGGTGTTTGCCCTGGGCTCTACGAAAACCAGAGCCCCTCTGAGGTGCAGCGGAGTGGGTCTGTTGCCTCTGCGTCCGCGCAGGAAAACGGCTTTGGTTCCTACGAAAGGAACCAAGCTTAGGTCGGTACATGGCCTGAACCGACCTTACCGCCTTCCCGGCCTCTTGGAGTTTGGTAAGGATCTTTTCTGTAGGATTACCAAACAATACTTCTCCCTCAAAAGGGGCGTCCAAGATGTTCTTTTGGACGTCCGGGGTAAAACCGGAGACGCGCAACCAAGAGTGTCTCCGGAGGCAAACGCCAGAAGCTGCTGCTCGGGCCGATGAGTCCGCGGAGTCATACGCGGCTCTTAGCACTTGGGTCCCCACGTCTGAACCCGTACGGAGGAGCTGAAGCATCTCCTCCTTCTGCTCACCTTCGGGCATCTTTTCAGCCGCTTCCAGACCCTGTTCCCACAAAGCGTTCTGGAACTGAACCATGTGGGTTAAATAGTTCAGGGATCTGATGGCGCAGGTAGCGGAAGCATACGTGCGCCTACCCAATGCGTCCAGTTGTTTGGACTCTGGGTCCGGTGGCAGGGTGCTCAAATGTTGTGGCCTCTGTGACCGGTCATGTGAGGCTGTGATGACCAGAGAATCGGCCTGAGGATGCTGCGTCAAGTACTGGTCGTCCTAGGGCCTTGTACAAGCGATCAGCTTTCTTGGTCTCTCCGGGAGGCGTGTGGGCCTTCCGCTGCCTTGGTGGCGATCACGAAAGTGTCAACCAAGGGTGGTACCACCACAGGCTTGGGGTCCTTTTGAAGATATTTGGCGAGTCGCACTCTTCGGGGTCTAAGTCTTCAGCATCCCATCCCATGTTCTCTTGTATGTCTCATAATATCAAGGAGCGAGGATCATCGGAGGAGATCTAGGCATCTCACGTGGGTCGGAGAAGGGATGGAGAGTGGAGATGGGGATCTAGAGGTGGAGTAGTCTGATCCCGTGTCCTCCGTTGAAGGGACGTCGGCGTCTCCTGGATCTCTTGGGGCTGGGTGATCCAGAAGAGGATTTCGATGGAGGTCTCCGTTTATCAGGTCTCCCCCTGGGAGGGGTTCTAGGCTCCCGGGGAGGAGGAACACGGCCTGCCGACCCCGATGGCGAGGGGGGGGCAGGAACCGGAGTAGGAGGAGGAGGAGGAGGAGTAGGGGGAACCATGTCTTTTTTAATGGTATCCCACCAGTAGGTGAACAGATCTTTCACCTCCACTAGAGAGAGGCCTGACGACGGCCCGGGTGCCGGTGGGCGGTCGTCGGGTCCCGGCGTCGGCTCCACAGGGGGCTCTGGTAATGGCGAGGATCCCTGGGAGTACCTACGGGACCGGGGTCGCCCGTCTGGTCCTCGGGCTGCTCTAGGTCCTCCTCCGATAGAGGCTCCTGACCGATGTCGGTCGGAGGCAACAGGGCCTTCTTCTTTTCAGGAGGGGCGGGCATCGGTCCCCCTACCGGCGTCCGCTGGGATGTAATGGCCGGCGTCGGTCGTCGGGCCGACGGCGGCTCCAGGGAAGAAGGGCGCACGGCTGACGGCTGTCGAGCCGGCGTCTGGGCTACAGGCCTTTTTAAAGGCGTGAGCTCCAACGTCTTGCGTGGAGGCACCGGACGAGACCTGCGCGTGGTGACGAGGCGGGAACCCGACTTGCGGTGGTGATGGTGTCGTTCCCGGACCGCCAAGGCCCTGGAAGGGAGGAAGGCCTGGCGGATTTCTCCTGAGATGAAGGTTTCTTGATTGCAGCCGGGGAGATTTGAACCGAGACTCTGGGACTCCGAACCCCTAGAAGGGACCTGGAAGGGCCTTCTCCTTCTCTTCTCCAGCGTGCTTGTGGACCCTGGAGCTTTCCCCTTGGAGGACATGGTCTTCAGTTGTTCCTCCAGAAGAAAGCTGCAAAGCCCTCTGGCCAGATCCGGTGCAGCTGTTGAACCCTTGGCAAGAAGGACAGGCCGGGTATCGTGGTCTGGGCCTAGGCACCGGATGCAGGCCGTGTGGGGGTCCTTGAACGGGATCTGCTTTCCTCAAGCGCACTTCGAAGGATGGCCCGAAGTTGGTGATGACATCAAGATCTTGCTTGAAGAGGATTCTGAAGATTTTTGAAAATTTTATCGAAAAGGAACTATTCACGCGTCGCTCGCTAGACTGGTAACCGAAGGGGTCAGGTAGCTAAGTCGACGGCGGGAAAAGAACTGGGGAATCTGGCGGGACCGCCCCCTTTTGTACCACGCCTGACGTCGGAGGCGGGACCGACGTCGGGGGCGGTCCCCGCTGTAGTTAGCTAGCTAGAATTTTTCCGTGGGGTCCTGGCGCCTGGCGGCTTCGGTCCTAATGGTGTAACCTGCTGCAAGAGCTGTGTCTCGAAGTAAGATCCTGTATTTCTAGGGACATGGATATGTTGTTCATCCACACTGTCTGGCAGACTCCTAGCAGTTCTCAGGAGGAGGGAGGCAAGGCACACCCCGATCTTAGGAAATAAAGACTGGAGAACCAAGGCCCCAAAACCAGCATCCCGGCGTGACTCAAAGTCGATGTTGTGGGTAATGAAGGTGTGTGCTGACTTCCAGGTAGCAGCCCTGCAGATTTCCTGGATAGGGACGTCCCTGGAAGCAGCCACCGATGCAGCAGTATGGTGGGTAGAATGAGCTCTTATCCCTCTGGGAGGCTCCATGCCCACCAACATATAGCAGAGATCTATGCAGGAGGTGACCCACCTGCTTATCGTCCGCTTGGCTGCAGGTCTGCCAGGTGCGGCTTCAGCGTAGGTGACAAACAGCTGGCGAACCTCTCCCCGAATTTCAGCCATGTGCTCCTTATAGTGAGCGAGCGCCCTTCTAGGGTCCAGAGTATGGAGCCTATATTCGGCCTCCGAGGTGTGATTGGGGTAGAACACCGGCAGAGTCAACACCTGGTTAAGGTGAAACTCCGACACCACCTTCGGAAGGAATTTCGGGTGGGGGCAGGACAACCTTGTCCCTGTGGAAGACCAGGTAAGGAGACTCGATGGAAAGCGCTTGGAGCTCTCCCATCCTTCTGGCTGACGTGATAGCCACCAAGAGGCGGTCTTCCACGACAGGTGAGAGAGATCATACCTGTGCATTGGTTCAAATGGCTTGCCCATGAGCTTTGCAGTACCAGAGTAGATCACCAGGTGGAGGTTCTCGCACCGGAGGGGAAATGTGATCAAGGCCTTTGAAAAAGCGCCAGACCACCTTCTCCTGTGCCACCGACTGCTTCCCGGCCCGTGCCCGGTAGGCAGAGATGGCTGCCAGGTGCACCTTAAGGGTCGTCGACCTAAGCTCTTGCTGAGAAAGGGACCACAGGTAGTCCAATATGCTCGCCAAGGAACAGGAGGAAGGGTCCAGGCCCTTGCCCTGACACTAAATGGAAAATCTCTTCCATTTGAAGGCGTAGCATTTCCTGATCGATTCCTTACGGGACGCCTCAACTACATTGAGGACCTCATTGGACAGACCCAAGGCCTGGAACTTTAGCCGCTCAGGAACCAGGCCATCAGGTGCAGGGATTGAAGGTCTGAATGGAACACCTTCCCCTGATCGACTGAAAGCAGGTCCAGGCGAGCTGGAAGCTGCCTCGGGAGTCTGGTGCTGAGGCTGAGGAGATCGGGATACCAGCATTGGCGGGGCCAGTCTGGGGCTACCAGAATCACCTGGGCCTTGTCCCTCCTCGCCTTGAGAAGCACCTTGTGGATCAAGGGAAATGGGGGAAAGGCGTAGAAGAGGCACAGGGTCCACGGCCTCGAGAAGGCATCCCCCTGCAGCGAGCCCTGCTGAGGGGGGTGGGCATGGAACAGCCTCAGCTTCGCCTTCTCCCTGGAGGCAAACAGGTCCACCTGAGGGGTGCCCCAATGGGAGAACAGATCTTGTACTAACTCCGGCAGGACAGACCACTCATGGGACACAGCTTCTATCCGGCTTAGGGCATCGGCCAGGGTGTTGGAGGCTCCTGCCACATGAATGGCTAGGAGATCCACCTCCAGGCTGCGCACGAGTGACCAGATGCGGAGAGCTTCCTTGCATAGAAGCATGGAGCACGTCCCGCCCTGGTGGTTTAGATAGTACATGGTCGTGGTATTGTCCATCTGGACCCGAACCACTTGACCCCGAAGAAACGAAGCGAAGGCGGTGAGAGCTAGGCGGACCGCTCGGAGCTCCAGCAGGTTGATGTGGCATCGGGACTCCCACGGGGACCAGAGGCCGTGCGCTCGGTGTTCCCCCAGATGGGTACCCCAACCCATCAGAGAGGCATCGGTCGATAGAGACCCGTCGGCTCGGGGCGGACAAACGGGATGCCCTCCTGCAGGTGAGCTGGAACGATCCACCACTGGAGAGCGTTCCACATCCCCTGGGTCACCGTCACTAGCTGGCCCAAAGGATTGCAGCATTGAGACCACTGGCTGGCCAGCCCCCACTGAAGGGGGCGCATGCTCCAGCGGGCCCAACGGACCACGCTGGTACAGGCCGCCATGAGACCCAAGAGGCACAGGAAGTCCCGGGCAGGGCGCGGTTGCCCAACCAGAAATGATCGGGCAAAGGAGGAAAGAACCTCGGCCCTATCCGCCGGGAGCCGTGCTCTGGCTCGTAGAGAGTCGAGCTCTGCCCCGATGAATTGTATCACCTGCTTTGGCACGAGTTCCGACTTGACCTCATTGATGAGGAGGCCGACTTGAGGCAAACCTGGAGGGCCAGATCCCTGGACCGCTCCACCTCCTGCTTGGAGGGGGCTGCTATCAGCCAATCGTCCAGGTAAGGGTACACCCGGACCCCTCGGCGCTGCAGGAATGCTGTCACCACTGCTATGCATTTGGTGAAGACCCTGGGAGCTGGAGACAAGCCGAAGGGCATGGCTCGGAACTCGAAAAGGGATCCCTCCGCTCGAAGGCGAAGGAACCTCTGATGCGAAGGACGGATAGGGACGTGAAAGAAATTGTCCTGCAGGTCCAGAGAGCAGAACCACACGCCGCGTTCCAAGGATGGTATTATCTGAGCCAGAGTAACCATCCTGAAGGTTCGAGACCTTAGGAACTTGTTTAGGTCATGTAGGTCGGGAATGGGGCGCCAGCCCCCCGTCCGTTTTGGGACCAGGAAGTACCTGGACACAAACCCCGGGTCTGAGGGAGGGTCCGCCACCTCCCTGATCACCTCCTTCTGGAGGAGGAGAGCGATGTCGGCTCGGCGAGCCGACAGTGAGGCTGCGGACCCCGAGGTGCGACGGCTCTGAAGGGCGGGGCCTGCTCGAACTCCAGAGGCAGGCCTTTTCCCACCACCTCCAATACCCATCTGTCTGTGGTAATAACGGACCAGGCGGAAAGAGTGACGGGCCGTCCTCCACAGGGAACCTGGGAGTAGGCGGCGAGGTTGGGCGGCACTCCCAACCCGTCACTGGGCAGGCTTGGAGGAGGAACCGGCCGAGGGACCTCCCGGACCTTTACCTCCTTGCTTCCTGGAGGAGGAAGCCGCGGGCTTGGGTTTGGGGTGCCAAGCGCGAGCCTGCTGGCCCTGATGTTCCTGGGCTGGACGTGCCGCAGGCGCAGCAGGACAAAAGGGTTTAGGCTGTGGCCTGCGGCCTTTGTCCCTTTGTGCGCAAGAGACCGAGTCCAGGGTAGCATTGGACTTCCTGATCCTCTGGAGGTGACCTTCCACTCCAGGGCCGAAGAGGTCAGTCCCCAGGAAGGGGACATCCGCCAACTTGTGCTGGGTATCCGCTGTGAAGGTGGATATCTTCAGTCATGCCCTATGGCGCATGGCCACTGCGGCCGCGACTGACCTGGCGCACGAGTCACCGATGTCCAAAGCAGTCTGAAGTTGCTGCTTGGCCACTGCCCTGCCCCCGCACCTGCTTAACCGTGGTCTGCAGGTCGGCCGGGAGATGAGGGACTACCTCGTCCAGGGAGCCCAACAGGGCATAAGAGAAGTGTGCCATCAGCACGGCCGAGCTGGCCTGACGAAGGCCGAGGGAGGACGCAGCGTAGACTTTTCACCCGGCATAGTCCAATTTCTTGGGACTCCTTGTTGGGAGGTTTCTCCACGTCCCTAGCATTTCCGGCACGCCAGAAAACGCTGTCGGTAACCAACCCCTCGGCTGAGGGGTGTTCCGAAAAACCGGACAGGGAACCGGTAGGGACCGCATACTTCCTGGCCATCCTGGCCGAAGGCGCAGGGCAGGAAGCAGGATGCTGCCAGAGCTCCAAAGCCGGACCCACAATGGCCTCGGTTACCGGGAAGGCCTCCGTAGGGGAATCCCCTCGGTCCAATATCTCCGTGAGGGGATACTTGGCCTGCTTAGATACCGGCTCGAGCTGCATCCCGGTGGAATCCGAGATGAGCCTAAGTAAGCCCAGAAAGGACGAAGGGCTCTTGTCCATCAACTGACCCCCAGAGGACTAGAAGTCCACTCACTTGGAGAAAAGGGAGGAATTGTCGTCGGACTCTGAAGAGTCTGCAAAGAGCTGCCTCGGGCCTGAGCCACCCTCCACCTGCCGAGGCCGATCGGGAGTGAGGGTGACAGACAGCCTATGGGGCAGACCTTGGGCCGAACGAGAATTCTTGGTCGGAGCCAAAACAACGGCTGTGGGCAGGAGAGTTCCACCGAATCGGTGGGGCAGCGGTTTCGCCGAGCAACAGAGCCTGAAGTAGGTGCCTTGGCTAAGGCGAGGGTTGCTTGGCCGCTCGGTGACAACCACTTGATAGCGGGGAAGGCGGCGATGTCGGCTTGCTCCCGGACAGAAGAAGCTGTTGCCACATGAAGGGTCCTCGTGTCGTCGGCGCCCAACTGCGTCACAAAGCCTCCCCTGCGTCCGAGGACGAACAGCGGCGCTCACCCGCAGTGCCGGGCCGAGACTGCCTGTGACGACCGGGATCGGCTGGACTGAGAAGAAGTCCGAGACCGAGACCGCGAACTTTGGCTTTTCCGAGGAGGGTAGGGAGGTAGGGCGGGGGAAACCCGCTCTCCCCTCAGCTCGGAAGGCTCAACCGTGGACTCCGGAACAGGAGGCACGGGCAAGTCCACGGACACTTCAACCACTGCCAGAGAAACCGGGGAGTGAGGGTTTTCGGCTTCACCGGTCGACAACCCGTCCAACGGGTCGAGAAAAATCTCGACTGCGTAGACGGGAGTCTCGGTCAACTGACCTGACAGGGACACCATGAAGCCAGTGGCCGAAGCTGAAGGATCGACTGAAGTCGATGGTTGACTATGCGGAGAGAGGGACCTCTCCCGCTCCCAAGAGTGTCGACGGAGGGACTTACCTTTGTGGTCCTTCTTCTTGGACCGAGAGGAAGGCCCTGAACATGTTGGTCCCTCTCCCTTAGTGAAGAGGGAGAGACAGAGCTCCTTAAAAGAAGCTGAATAGGAGGATCCCAGGGAGGCGGGATAAATGCAGCGGCCGAGGAAGACGAGATGCGGCCTGCACGCCTCCTCCTCGGCGATCATCTGCTCAAAGCTGTTCCGCCCGAGCCACGCCCGCCCGTGAAACCGCCAGCAGACGCCTTCCGACTTTACGGAGGATAATGTTTTCGGATCGCCCAAGTTGTAGACAGGCGGCACGGTCTTCAAGGCGTGGGCGAAAAAGAAGAGCACAGGTCGCAAGCCTACGGGTCATGCCCAGGGCCCAAGTAGTAGACGCACGTGGAGTGTGGATCCGTCCGAGACATCTTCTGCCCACATGGGCACCTCTGGAAACAGGGAGTTGATTTGTCCATCGCAGCCGCGAGGGAAATAAGTGACCAAAGTCTTGAAAACCTTAAAAGTAATTTCGGGAAAACCGAAGAAATAGGAACCAGTCTTATACGCAGAGCGTTAAGGAGGGAACCTGAGCTTCCAAGCGGTAAGGAAGATCTGGCGTCATGGGGTGGAGCCGAGAGTTTTACCACTTGGGTGGGTGGGAGGAGCCAGCTTGAAGACCTTCTGGAAAGATTTAAAGCGGCAAGGATACCTGCCAATAAGTGTGGATGAACAACATATCCATGTCCCTAGAACCACACATAAGTATGTTCCTTGCAATACTATGGGGAATCTCATCACCCCTCCTGCTACTCCACCCACCCACCACCATGGATCCCTATAAATCCCCCACAGATGTGCCCCTGCCCGTATCCCAGCCCATCCAGATGGAGTATCTCTATTATCACAGTCCATCCACCCCACTGCCCATCTTCACCAACCCATCCCGCACACTGGACCACCACTCTGACCCCACCCACCCACCGCCAGTACACAACCCCCTGTCCCCCGAATACTATATCTGATGGTCACTCTCCTCACTAGCTACACCTGCACTTATCTCGCACCCTATCCCATGCACCACCCATCTGAGATCATGGCAACCTCAAAAACGTCACACCAACAGCCACAGCCCCGTGATGCATCTAATTACCCTACTCCTCCTGCTCCCAGGAAATGTGCACCCAAACCCTGGGCCGGGTGTTACTGCAAAGCCGCTGCCCAACCCTGGCAAAGGTCTCCGTATTGCATTTATGAATATATGCAGTTTCCCTAAGAAAACTGCAGCACTCCAATGCTGGGTCACACAGTACACACCAGACATCCTTATGTTAGTGGAAACCTGGCACTCCCAGTCTACGCCCGACTCAGCTGTCTCCCTCCCAGGTTTCACCCTGTTCAGGGCTGATCGGGTGGGTAAGCGTGGAAGGGGGTGTGCAATCTACTTGCACGACTCCATCCTATGCCATGCACTACCAACCCCTGAGCTTGGCCATGGGGCACAAGCTATTACATTGAAAATCACCCCGCACCCCGGTCGTGGCCCCTTATACCTTACCACCGCCTACATACCCCCACGCACGAAAAACATAGTTATCCACTCCCTCATAGACTATCTTTCCACCTTGCCACATAAGGCTGAACAGCTAATTTTGGGAGACCTTAACATCCACACTGTCTGGCAGACTCCGAGCACGTTGATGTGCATTGGGACTCCCGCGGGGACCAGAGGCTGTGCGCTCAGTGTTTCCCCCAGATGGGCACCCCAACCCATCAGAGAGGCATCGGTCGATAGAGAGACCGTCGGCTTGAGGCGGACAAACGGGATGCCCTCCTGCAGATGAACTGGAACGGTCCACCACTGCAGAGCGTTCCACATCCCCTGGGTCACTGTCACTAGCTGGTCCAATGGATCGCAGCATTGGGACCACTGGCTGGCCAGCCCCCACTGAAGGAGGCGCATGTTCCAGCGGACCCAACAGACCACGCTGGTACAGGCCGCCATGAGACCCAGGAGGCGCAGGAAGTCCCGGGCAGGGCGCAATTGCCCAACCAGAAAAGAATCACCTGCTTCGGCTCGCGTTCCGACTTGGCCTCGTTGATGAGGAGGCCGACCTGAGAGCAAACCTGGAGGGCCAGATCTCTGGACCACTCCACCTCCTGTCTGGAGGGGGCTGCTATCAGCCAATCGTCCAGGTAAGGTAAACCCAGACCCCTAGGTGCCCCAGGAATGCTGTCACCACTGCCATGCATTTGATGAAGACCCTGGGAGCTGGAGATAAGCCGAAGGGCATGGCTTGGAACTCGAAAAGGGATCCCTCCGCTCGAAAGCGAAGGAACCTTTGATGGGACGGACGGATAGGGACTTGAAAGAACGCGTCCTGTAGGTCCAGAGAGCAGAACCACACGCCGTGTTCCAAGGATGGTATTATCTGAGCCAGAGTGACCATCCTGAAGGTTCGAGACCTTAGGAACTTGTTTAGGTCGTGTAGGTCGAGAATGGGGCGCCAGCCCCCTGTCCGTTTCGGAACCAGAAAGTACCTGGACATGAACTGTGGGTTTGAGGGAGGGTCTGCCACCTCTCTTATCACCTCCTTCTCGAGAAGGAGAGTGATGTCGGCTCGGCGAGCTGACAGCGAGGCTTCGGACCCCGAGGCCCCACGAGGTGCGACGGCTCTGAAGGGTGGGGCCTGCTCGAACTCCAGAGGCAGGCCCTTTCCTACCACCTCGAACACCCACCTGTCTGTGGTAATAGCAGACCAGGCGGAAAGGAAGTATGGAGCCGTCCCCCCACGGGGGAACCTGGGGTGAGGTGACGAGGTTGGGGGCGACACCCCTCAACCCGTCACTGTGCAGGCTTGGAGGAGGGACCGGCCGAGGGACCACCTGGGCCTTTACCTCCCTGCTTCCTGGAGGAGGAAGCCACAGGCTTGGGTTTGGGACGTCAAGCGTGAGCCTGCTGGCCCTGGTGTTGCTGGGCCGGACGTGCCGGGGGCGTAGACGGACGAAAGGGCTTGGGTTGCAGGTCTGCGGCCCTTGTCCCTCTGAGCGGATGAGACCGAGTCCAAGGTGGCATTGGACTTTTCGATCCTCTAGAGGTGGCCTTCCACTCCAGGGCCGAAGAGGTCGGTCCCCAGGAAGGGGACATCCGCCAATTTGTGCTGGGTATCCGCCGTGAAGGTGGATATCCTCAGCCATGCCCGACGGCGCATAGCCATTGCGGCCGCGACTGACCTGGCGCATGAGTCTCCAATGTCCAGAGCAGTCTGAAGTTGCTGCTTGGCTACTGCCCTGCCCTGGTCCCGCACTTGCCTAACCATGCTCTGCAGGTCAGCCGGGAGATGAGGGACTACCTCGTCCAGAAAGCACAACAGGGTATGGGAGAAATGTGCCATAAGCACGGCCGAGCTTGCCTGACGAAGGCCAAGGGAGGACGCAGCGTAGACTTTTCGCCCGGCATAGTCCAATTTCTTGGACTCCTTGTCGGGAGGTTTGTCCACGTCCCTAGCGTATCCGGCACGCCGGAAAACGCTGTCGGTAATGAACCCCTCGGCCGAGGGATGTTCCGAGAAACCAGACAGGGAACCGGTAGGGACCGCATACTTCCTGGCCATCCTGACCGAAGGCGCAGAGCAGGAAGCAGGGCGCTGCCAGAGCTCCAAGGCCAGGCCCACAATGGCCTCAGCCACAGGGAAGGCTTCTGTAGGGGAATCCCCTCAGTCCAATATCTCCGTGAGGGGATACTTGGCCCGCTTGGATACGGGCTCGAGCTGCATCCCGGTGGATTCCGAGATGAGTCTGAGCAAACCCAGGAAGGACGAAGGGCTGTCATCCAGCGACTGACCTCCAGAGGACTCCAAGTCCACTCGCTTGGAGAAAAAGGAGGAATCGTCGGGACTCAGAAGAGTCCGCAAAGAGCTGCCTCGGGCCTGAGCCACCCTCCAACCTGCCGAGGGCGATCGGGAGTGAGGGTGACCGACAGCCTATGGGGCAGACCCTGAGCCGACTGAGAGTTCTTGGTCAGAGCCCCAAACAGCGGCTGTGGAGGCGGAGGTTCCACCGGAATCGGTGGGGCAGCTGGTTTTGGCCGGATAACCGGCCTGGGAACAGGCTCCTCGGGTAAAACGAGGGGTTGTTTCGGCCGCTCCGGTGACAGCCACTTAATGGCTGGGTAAGGCGACGGATTGTTCCCAGTCAGAAGGAGCTGTTGCCACATGAGGTCCTCGTATCGTCAATGTAACTTGCGTCTAAGCCTCCCCTCATCCGAGGAGGAGGACGAGGACGAGCGGCGGTGCAGCTTACTGCGGTGCCGAGACCGCCTATGACAGCGGGATCGGCTGGACCACGAAGAAGTCCGAGACCGAGAACCTCGGCTTTTCCGAGGATGGTGCGGGGAGGGGACAGGTGGAACCAGCTCCTTCCTCGGCTCGGAGGGAACACCCAAGGGCTCCGGAACCGGAGGTACTGGCAAGCCCAAGGGATCCTCAACTCCCACCGGGGGAACCGGGGAGAGGGAATTTTCAGCTTCGCCGGTCGACAACCCGTCCAACGGGTCGAGAAAGATCTCGACTGCGTTGACGGGAGTCTCGGTCAACTGACCTGACGGGGACACCGTGAGACCAGTGGCCAAAGCCGAACGATCGACCGAAGTCGATGGCCGACAACTCGGGGAGAGGGACCTTTCCCGCTCCCAAGAGCATCGACGAAGAGACTTACCCTTGTCTTTCTTCTTGGACCGAGAAGAAGGTCCAGCAGACGGTCCCTCTCCTAGTGGAGGGACAGACAAAACTCTTAAAGGAAGCTGTGTAAGAGGAACCCAGGGAGAGTGGGATAAATGCCGCGGTCGAGGAAGATGCGGCCCGCGCCGCCTCCTCTTCGAGGGCGATCATCTGCTCTAGCTGATCCGCCGAGCCCGCCGACCAGGCCTCTTTAGACTTTAACGGAGGAAAACATTTCTCGGGGCGCCCCAGTTGTAAACGGGCAGCATGGTCTTCGAGGACGTAGGCTGAGAAGGAAGTGCACAGGTCGCAAGCCTACGGGTCGTGCTCAGGGCCTAAACAGTACACACACGTGGAGTGCGGATCCGTCCGAGACATCTTCTGCTCGCAAGGGCACCGCCGAAAACCGGGAGTCGATTTGTCCATCGCAGCCGCGAGGGATAGAAGACCGAAGACTTTTAGCAAAAAACTTTTAAATTCGGAAAACCGAAGAATTAGGAACCAGTCTTATACGCAGAGCACTAAGGAGGGAACCTGAGCTTCCAAGCGGTAAGGAAGATCTGGCGTCATGGGGCGGAGCCGAGATTTACCACCCGGGTGGGTGGGAGGAGCCAGCTTGAAGACCTTCCGGCAAGATTTAAAGCGGCAAGGATACCTGCCAGACAGTGTGGATGAACAACATATCCATGTCCCTAGAACTTCTGTTTCCAGGGCAATTGCCTCTGAAGGGTTTGCAGGTGGAAAAGACCTGGCTCTCATCTTCGGAAATTTTTTGAAGCTGAGAACCAGTCCCTGGCTTACTACTTCCAGGACCCACTTGTCTGATGTTAAAGACTTCCAGTCCTGGACAAAGTAAGCCAGCCTGCCCCCTACCAGTAGTGGAGAATCGGCCCTGGCCACCCCATCAGGGAGCTTGTTTTGCAGGGGCTTTGGGTTGAGGGGTAGAAGCGGGCTTACTAGAACCCCTTCTGCCTCTTCATCTAAAGAACCCCCTCTGGGCATAACCAGAAGAGGGGGCCTGGGCTTGGTAAAAAGGCCCATGAAAAGGCCTGCCCCTGCCATGCTGTCTTTTGAGGAGTGACTTGCCTTTCTTTGGCCTGTACACTCCTATAGGTGGTCCTATACTCATCCATTTTCTTCATATAATTCTCTGTCTGCTCCCCAAACAGAAAATTGCCCACAACAGGAAAATCCATAGCCTTAGACTGAGTATCCTGTGACAGGGCAGTACATCTGAGCCAGGCCATTCTCGAAGAGGACACAGATGTAGCCATGACTCTTGATGAAACATCATTAGAGTCTACTGCAGCATGAAATTGCACCTTGGATGCCTCAATACCATCTGCAGCCACCTGCTCCAGCTCCTGGCAAGCTGGTCAGGGCCTGTTTGCTAGGGCCAGGACAGTATCCCACCTGGATTTCTGGTACCTAGCTGCATAAGCCATATAATTTGCCTGTCTGAGTCCCAAAGATGCTGCCATGTACTGTTTCTTTGCCATGGCATCCATCCTCCTGGAATCCTTTTCAGGAGGGTGAGAAGCTAAAGGAATATTAGCCTTGTCACAGGCTGCAGCCTGCACTACCCCTACATGGCTGCATTGCTGGGAGAGGAACTCCGTATCAGAGCCTGATAAAGCATACCTCTTGTCCATCCTTTTATCCACAGGGAGGATGGAATGAGGAGTTTTCAGAATTTTTACTGTCTGTTTCCTAAAAGATTTGTGCAAGAGAATAAACAGTCTCCTAGACTCTGGAATATCCATCATTTCCACAAAATCAGGCTCTACTTGATCATCAATAGCTTCCTCAACAGGTAGTTGCAGAGTCTCAGCAACTTTCTTGTAAAACAGAAAATGAGAGGGACTCAGATAGCCTGGGAGGAAACCCTGAAGGTCTGTCTGGAGAAATGTCGGTTCAATGGGCACATCCAGACTTTCAAAATCACATTCACTCTCTTCATACCCTCCTCCCTTCCTCCGGTTCATAAAATCCTCAAAATCATAATCTTGAACCGGGGGAACCGACCGCTTCCCAAATGGTGTTGGTTGGACGGAACGGGGAAAGAGACTGGACAATTTGAATAGCTTTGGCTATTTCCTCAGCAGTTGGAGAAAGAACTTTGGCCAAACTAGCTGACTCTTCTAGTCCTTTTAGTTGGAACCGGCTCCTCAGAGCTGGCTCTTCGTTTGCCAGAGGAAGTATCGCCCTGGTCAGAGGGCACTCCCTCAGGTTCAGTTGGAACCGAACCGGGCTGGCCATCCGGGTCAGCGGACTTTTGGCCTCCCTTTCCCTGAGCCTACTCTTTCCACGGTGGCAGCAGGAAAATTCTTACAAATCTGGCAGTCTGCATTGAGGTGGTCAAACCCCAGACAATATACACAGTGGTGTGTGGGTCAGCCTTAGCAAAGGCTTCCCACAGAGGCCACAGTGCTGAAACCCAGTGGGTCCGGTTTTTCTTTTGGGTTTCTCAGACATAGTGTCCAGCCTAACCAAAACTTGCCCGTTAATGGCAATCCAAAGCAAGACTCTTATCGGTTCCCAACCATGTCACGGGTCGTGGAAAAAACCGTAATAAAATCCGTTTTTTTTAGAACCGATAAGAACCAGGAACCGCACTCTAAAGGACTAGAAAGTAATTTTAAAACCAATTTGGACGGTTCAAACCGAACCGAAAAGACGTTTACAAGTTCCTCACAGAAGAAATAAACAAAAGCCTATTTATTACTTACAATACCACAGACAGAGCTTGAACAGACGATTGCGGTTAAATTTCGGTAAAATAAACCGAGAATTACACTTTAAAACCGACAAACGAACCGAGCAGCAGGAGGACTCTCCGGAGCGACTGTTCAGTGAGGCGGAGTAAAGAATCTGACAGTTTAAGTTTGAGCTTCAACAGACAGTGTGTTCAACCGAGCTCGCGCTCAAGATTCCATGCCCTGCATGGAAAGTTAACTCTTTCACCTCCGGAGCAGTTCTAACCTGGGGTTATACTGCATATGTCATAATATAGCAAGACTTCATGTTGTTTGAAATATCTTGACTGCGTCGACGGGAGTCTCGGTCAACTGATCTGATGGGGATACCGTGAGACCAGTGGCCGAAGCCGAAGGATCGACCGAAGTCGATGGCCGACTACTCGGGGAGAAGGACCTTCCCCGCTCCCAAGAGCGTCGACGGAGGAACTTACCCTTGTCTATCTTTTTGGACCAAGAAGGTCCAGCAGACGTTGGGCCCTCTCCCTTGGTGGAGAGGGACAGACAGAGCTCCTTGAAGGAGGCCGAATAAGAGGAACCCAGGGAGAGCGGAATAAAAGCCGCGGCCGAGGAAGGAGCGGCACAGACCGCCTCCTCTTTGAGGGCGATCATCTGTTCAAGCTGATCCGCCGAGCCCGCCGCTGTGGAAACCGCCAACCGGGCCTCTTTTGACTTCACCGGAGAAAAGCGGCTTCGAGGCATGCCCAGAGTTGTGGCGGGCAGCGCGATTAGCCGGGCGTGGGCCGAAGAAGAGCACAGGTCACAGGCCTGCGGGTGCGTGCTCAAGGCCTAAGCAGTAAGCGCATGCGTGGAGTGCGGATCTGTTCGAGACATCTTCTGCCGCAAGGGCATCTCCAAAACGAGTCGATTTGTCCATTGCAGCGCGAGGATGGAAGAACCGAGTCTAAAGTTGAAAAACTTTTAAATTCAGCAAAACAGAAAATTAGGAACCAGTCTTACTCCTTGGGCGTTAGGGAGGAACCTGAGCTTGAAGCGGTAAGGAAGATCTGGCGTCATGGGCGGGCCGAGTTTACCACCGGGTGGGAGGAGCCAACGAAGACCTTCCGGCAAGATTTAAAGCAGCAAGGATACCTGCCAATAAGTGTAGATGAACAACATATCCATGTCCTAAAATACAGGTTGCGATGAACAACATATCCATGTCCCTAGAAATACAGGTTACTCACCTGTAACAGGAGTTCTCGGGAATGGTATATGTTGTTCATCCACACTTGTTGGCAGGTATCCTTGCCGCTTTCAATCTTGTCGGAAGGTCTTCGCTGGCTCTCTCCCACCCACCCGGTGGTAAACCTCGCTCCACCCCATGACGCCAGATCTGGCCCGGGCTGGAAGCTCAGGTTGTGCTGTCAAAGCCGTGGGAGGTCGGTGGTCGTGGTGGATGAACAACATATACCATTCCTAGAACTCCTGCCACAGGTGAGTAACCTGTATTTAGGACATGGATATGTTGTTCATCCACACTTATTGGCAGACTCCTGCAGTTCGTCCGGAGTGAGGGAGGCAAGACGACACCCCTACTTAGGAAAAGAGACTGGAGAACTGAGGCCCCAAAACCAGCATCCTGGGCGACTCAAGGTCTGATGTGGTAGGGTGATAAAGGAATGTGCTGACTTCCAGGTAGCAGCCCTGCAGATTTCTGGATAGGGACGTCCCTGGTGCTGGCCACCGATGCAGCAGTATGGCGGGTAGAATGAGCCTATCCTCTGGGAGGCTCCATGCCCGCCAACCTATAGCAGAGATCTATGCAGGAGGTGACCCACCTGCTTATCATCCGCTTGGCTGCAGGTCTGCCAGGTGCGGGGTTTCAGTGTAGGTGACAAACAGCTGGCTAACTCTCCCGAATTTCAGCCGTGTGCCCTTACAGTAAGTGAGCCTCTCTAGGGTCCAGAGTATGGAGCCTATATTCGCCTCCGAGGTGTGATTGGGGTAGAACACCGCAGAGTCAACACCTGGTTAAGGTGAACTCGGCACCACCTTCGGAAGGAATTTCTGGTGGGGAGCAGGACAACCTTGTCCCTGTGGAAGACCAGGTAAGAGACTCGATGGAAAGCGCCTGAGCTCTCCCATCTTTCTGGCTGACGAATAGCCACCAAGAAGGCTGTGGCTTTCACGACAGGTGAGAGAGATCACACCTGTGCATTGGTTCGAATGGTTGCCCATGAGCTTTTCCAGTACCAGCAGTAGATCCCACGGAGGTGGAGGTTCTCGGACCGGGAGGAAATGTGATCAAGGCCTTTGAAAAGCGCCTAGGACCACCTTCTTCTGGCTGTGCCACCGACTGCTTCCCAGTCCGCGCCCGGTAAGCAGAGATGGCTGCTAGTGCACCCTTAGGGTCGTTGACCTGAGCCTCTGCTGAGAATGGGACCACAAATAGTCCAAGATGCTTGCTAAGGAACAGGAGGAAGGGTCCAGACCCTTTTCCTCTGACACCAAATGGAAAACCTTTTCCATTTGAAGGCATAGTATTTCCTGGTCAACTCTCACGGGACGCCTCAACTACATTGAGGACCCCGGCCGGAAAGACCCCAGGCCTGGAACTCTAGTCGCAGGAACCAGGGCTGTCATGTGCAGGGATTGAAGGTCTGGATGGAACACCTTCCTGATTGACTGGAAAGCAGGTCCGTGGTGAGCTGGAAGCTGCCCGAGCCTGGAGCTTGAGGCTGAGGAGATCTGGGATACCAGCATTGGCGGGGCCAGTCTGGGCTACCAGAATCACTCGTGCCTTGTCCCTCGCCTTGAGAAGCACTCTGTGGATCAAGGGAAATGGGGAAAGGCGAGAAGAGGCCCGGGGTCCACAGCCTCGAGAAGGCATCCCCTGCAGCGAGCCCTGCTGAGGGGGCGGGCATGAACAGCTCAGCTTTGTGTTCTCCCTGAGGCAAACAGATCCACCTGAGGTGTGCCCCAATGGGGAGAACATATCTTGTACTACTCCGCAGGTGAGACCACTGTGATACAGCGCCATCTGGCTTAGGCATCGGGGCCAGGGTGTTGGAGGCCCCCGCCACATGAATGGCTAGAGATCCGCCAGGCTGCGGCAGACAAGTGACCAAATGCGGACAGCTTCCTGCACAGAGGCATTGAGCGCATCCCGCCCGGCGGTTTAGGTAGTACATGGTCGTGGTATTGTCCGTCTGGACCTGAACCACTTGACCCCGTAGAAACTGAGCGAAGGCAGTGAGAGCTAGGCGGACCGCTCGGAGCTCCAGCAGGTTGATATGGCATCGGGACTCCCGCGGGGACCAGAGGCCGTGCACTCTGTGCTTCCCCAGATGGGCACCCCAACCCATCAGAGAGGTGTGGGTCGATAGAGAGACCGTCGGCTCGGGGCGGACAAATGGGATGCCCTCCTGCAGATGAGCTGGAACGATCCACCACTGGAGAGCGTTCCACATCCCCTGGGTCACCGTCACTAGCTGGTCCAATGGATTGCAGCGTTGAGACCACTGGCTGGCCAGCCCCTATTGAAGGGGGGCGGATGTTCCAGCTGGCCCAACGGGACCACGCCTGCAGGCCGCCATGAGACCCAGGAGGCGAGGGAAGTCCCGGTGGTGGCATTGCTCAACCAGAAATGATTGGGCAAAGGAGGAAAGAACTCGGCTCCTGTCCACCGGGAGCCGCGTGCTCTGGCTTGAAGAGAGTCGAGCCCTGCCCCCGATGAAGAGAATCAACTGCTTTGTTTCGAGTTCTGACTTGGCCCTCGTTGATGAGGAGGCCGACTGAGAGCAAACCTGGAGGGCTAGATCTCTGACCGCCTCCACCTCCTGTCTGGAGGCTGCTATCAGCCAATCATCCAGGTAAGGGTACACCTGACCCTCGGCGCCGCAGGAATGCTAGTCACCACTGCCATGCATTTGGTGAAGACCCTGGGTGCAAGAGACAGGCTGAAAGGCATGGCTCGGAACTCGAAAAGGGATCCTTCTGCTCGAAAGCGAAGGAATCTCTGATGAGACGGACAGATAGAGACGTGAAAAAACGCGTCCTACAGGTCCAGAGAGCAGAATCACATGTCGGCCCAAGGATGGTATTATCTGAGCCAGAGTGACCATCCTGAAGGTCCGAGGACCTTAGAACTTGTTTAGGTCGCAGGTCGAGAATGAGGCGCCAGCCCTCCTCGTCCGCTTTGGGACCAGGAAGTACCTGGACACAAACCTGAGTCTGAGGGAGGGTCCGCCTCTCTGATCACCTCTCGTTCTCAGAGCGCCGTCTGCTCGGCGAGCCGACAGCGAGGCTGCGGACCTTGAGGTCTCTCGGGGGCGACGGGCCGAAGAGCCGGGCCTGCGTCAACTCCAGAGGCAGGTGTCTCTTTCCTACCACTTCAACACCTACCGGGTTCTGAAGTTATAGCAGACCAGGCTGAAAGGGAAGTAGTGGGAGCCGCCCCCATGGGGGGAACCTGGGTGAGGTGACGAGGTTAGGGGCGACACCCTCAACCCGTCACTGTGCAGGTCTTGAGGAGGGACCGCCGAGGGACCTCCTGCCTTTACCTCCCTGCTTCCTGGAGGAGGAAGCCGCGGGCTTGGGTTTGGGACGCCAAGCTGCGAGCCTGCTGGCCCTGATGCTGCTGGGCCAGATGTGCCGCGGGCGCAGACGGACGAAAGGGCTTGGGTTGCGGTCTGCGGCCTGTCCCTCTGGGCGGATGCAGACCTAGAGTCCAAAGTGGCATTGACTTTTCGATCTCTCTGGAGGTGGCCTTCCACCCAGGGGCGTAAGAGGTCAGTCCCCAGGAAGAGACATCCGCCAATTTGTGCTGGGTATCCGCTGTGAAGGTGGATATCTCAGCCATGCTCGACGGCGATAGCCACTGCAGCCGCTTACTGACCTGGCGATGAGTCACCGATGGTCTAAGTAGTCTGAAGTTGCTGCTTGGCCACTGCTCCTGCCCGGGTCCCGCACCTGCTTAACCGTGGTCTGCAGGTCAGCCGGGAGATGAGGGACTACCTCGTCCAGGGAGCCCAACAGGGCGTGAGAAAAATGTGTCATCAGTACGGCCGAGCTGGCCTGACAAAGGCCAAGGGAGGACGCAGCATAGACTTTTCGCCCGGCGTAGTCCAACTTCTTGGACTCCTTGTCGGGAGGTTTGTCCACATCCCTGGCGTTTCCGGCACGCCGGAAGACCCTGTCGGTAACTAACCCCTCGGCTGAGGGGTGTTCCGAGAAACCAGACAGGGAACCGGTAGGGACCGCATACTTCCTTGCCATCCTGGCCGAAGGCGCACGGCAGGAAGCAGGACACTGCCAGAGCTCCAAGGCTGGGTTTTACAATGGCCTCGCCACTGGAAAGGCCTCCAGTAGGAGAATCCCCCGGGTCCAGTCATGCCCCGTGAGGATACTTGGCCCACTTGGATACAGGCTTTCGGCTGCATCCCGGTGGATTCCGGGATAGAGCCTAAGCAAACCCATGAAGGACTAAGGGCTATCATCCAGTGACTGACCTCCCGAGGACTCCGGAAGCTCGACCCGCCTGGAGAATCAGGGAGAAATTGTCGCTAGACTCGGAGGAGTCCGCAAAGAGCTGCTTGGGCCTGAGCCACCTCCACTCAAGCCGAGGGCGATCGGGAATGAGGGTGACAGACAGCCTATGGGGCAGACCTGGGCCAACCGAGAATTCTTGGCCGGAGCCCCAAACAACGGCTGTGGAGGGGCGGAGGTTCCACCGAATCTGTGGGGCACGGGTTTTGTCTGGAGCAAGAGCCTGGAAGTAGGCACCTTGGCTAAGGCGTAGGGGTTGCTTTCTGCCGCCCGTGATACAGCCATTGGATAGCCGGGCGACGACGCCAGCTGCTCCCCGACAGAAGAAGTTGTTGCTACATGAGGTCTTATCGTTTAATGCGAATTTGCGCCGGGGCGCCTCCTCGCCTGAGGAGGTGAGGATGAGGACGAGCAGCTGTGCTGTTGCCACGTGCTTCGAGACCGAGACCGCTGTGACGGTGGGATCGGGCTGGACTGAGAAGAAATCCAAGACTGAGACCGCCGAACTCCGCTTTTCCGAGGAAGGTACGGGGGTAGTGCGGGGGAAACCCGCCCTTCCCTCGGCTCGGAGGGCTCAACTGTGGACTCCGGAACCGGAGGCACGGGCAAGTCCACGGACTCTTCAACCACCGCCGGGGAACCGGGGAGTGAGGGTTTTCGGCTTCACTGGTCGACAGCCCATCCAACAGGTCGAGAAAAATCTCGACTGCGTCGACAGGAGTCTCGGTCAGCTGACCTGACGGGATACATCGTGGAAGCCAGTGGCTGAAGTCGAAGGATCTACTGAAGTCGGTTGGTCGATCTACTCGGTGAGAGGGACCTCTCCGCCTCCCAAGAGCGACCAACGGGGATTTTACTCTTGTGGTCCTTCTTCTGGACCGAGAGGAAGGCCCTGAAGATGCTGGTCCTCTCTCTTAGTGGAGAGGGAGAGACAGAGCCCTTAAAAGAAGCTGAATAGGAAGGATCCCAGGGAGAGCGGGATAATGCCGCGGGCCGAGGAAGACTTAAGATGTGGCCTGCGCCCGCCTCCTCCTCGAGGGCGATCATCTGCTCAAGCTGTTCCTCTGAGCCCGCCGCCACGGAAACCGCCAACCGGGCCTCCTTCGACTTTACCGGAGGATAACGTTTTCCGAGTCGCCCAAGTTGTAAGGGGCAGCATGGTCTTCCAGACGAGGGCCGAAAAAGAAGAGCACAGGCTCTAAGCTCGCGGATCATGCCCAAGGCCCAAGCAGTAGACTCGACGTGGAGTGTGGGTCCGTCCGGCATTACCTTCTGCCTGCAAGGCACCTTCTGGAAACCGAGTCGATTTGTCCATCGCAGTCATGAGGGAAGTAAGTGACCAAGTCTTGAAAACCTTAAAAGTAAATTCGACAAACCGGGAAATAGGAACCAGTCTTATATGCAGAGCGTTATGAGGGAACCTGAGCTTCCAAGCGTAAGAAGATCTACGCCATGGGCGGAGAGCCGAGTTTACCACCTGGTGGGTGGGAGGAGCCAGCTTGGAAGACCTTCTGGCAAGATTTAAAGCGCAAGGATACTGACAATAAGTGTGGATGAACAACATATCCATGTCCCTAGAATACACTATTTTTAAGCGAAAAAGATGTTCCAGGACTAGAAGGCATGGGATGAAGTTAGAGGGAGGACGATTCAGAGGAAACATGAGGAAGAATTTCTTCACAGAACGGTGGTGGACAAGTGGAACACCCTGCCAGAGGAAGTGGTGGGGGCTGAAACAATCACGGATTTAAGAAAGCATGGGATAGACATAAAGGAATTCTGGAGGTCAGGTAAGGCAACAGGACTTCTAGGAAAACATCAACTGAACTTAAGGAAGCTCAAATGGGCAGACTGGGTGGGCCATAGGCTCTTATCTGACGACACGTCTATGTATCTATGTATCTATGTAAAAAGCTGGTCTGATTTTCGGTGGTGTTTTGTTCTGGTCAGGTAGTATCGGAGACACCTATACACATCTAAAGTGTGCAACAGGGCCTCTCTTCGATTAGAATACTTAGGAAAATACACTGGTAGGTCGATGTCCTGATTAAGGGTGAGAGCTGAGACCACCTTAGGCAGAAACTTAAGATAAGTCCGTAGGGATACCCTGTCTTGGTAAAAAAACAAATAAGGTTCTTTGGACATGAGTGCATGAAGTTCAGAAATTTTTTTGGCCAAGGTAATGGCAACTAAAAACAATGTCTTCCAAGTAAGACGACGCAGCTTGCAATCCATGGCTGGTTCAAAGGGTGGCAGCGTGAGCTGCTCCAGGACAAAGGGCAAATCCAATGGCGGAATCGGATCCTTAATTGGAGGTCTAAAGTGGAGAACACCTCTCAGGAAGGCTCGTGAAGTGTCAAACTGAGATATGGTGCGTTGGCCTATAGGAGTGTGATAGGCTGAGATGGCACAGAGATGTACCTTAATCGAGGAGTAGGCCAAGCCTGTCTGAAAAAGGGACAGAAGGTAGTCCAATACCAACCTTTCTGGACAATCCATAGGTGAAAAACCGCATGCTTGCACCCATATACAAAATCTACACCATTTCATGGCATAAGCAGCGTGGGTAGCCGGTTTCTTAGCAGGAGCAGCAAAAACGTCTGCTACCTCCTGTGAGACCCCGTATCGCATCATGGCTATGTCTCTAGGAGCCAAGCATGCAGGTTCAGCGAACGAAGGTCCGGATGAACCAAGGAACCCGCCTCCTGAGAAAGCAAGTGGGACCTGATTGGCAGAGGCACTGGAGGTTCCCGGGACGGCTGACGTAGTGGAGGGAACCAGATCTGCCTGGGCCAAAACGGCACGATAAGTATCAGCGTCACTTGCTCTCAAAGTTTCAGAAGGACCCTCTGGATCAACAGAAAGAGGGGAAGGCATAGAGGAATCTGCCCACCCAGGAGAGGGACAACGCGTCTCGCCAGAAAACACCAGGCCCTGGATCTAGCGAGCAAAAATTGGGCAGTTTTGCGTTGGATGGGGACGCCAAAAGATCTAACTCTGGTGTACCCCATCTGCAAAACAGATTCTCTACTACCTCCTGGAGTAGTTCCCAAAACCCAATCCCACACCCTCATGGCCTCCTGCAAAAGTGGGTAGGAATGGGTGCCTCCTTGTTTGTTGAGGTGATACATCACAAGTGAATTGTCAGTTTGTACAGAAGAGTACCTGTGGGGATCTCCAACTGGAAAGTTGCAGGGCGAAAGAACTGCTCATTTCCAGGATATTTATGTGGAGATGAGTCTCTTGGGCTGTCCACAAGCCCTGAGACTGGACACCATCGAGGTGTGCACCCCATCCGAGCCCTGAGGCGTCTGTGGAGATTGTCACAATCAGAGATGGTGCAATGAAGGGGACTCCCGCCGATAGATTCTTCGGATCTAACCACCATTGCCAATCCCGGATTACGGCCTTTGTAATCCGGATTGGGAGCTGAAGATGGTCTTGCTTTTAATCCCATTGGACCCGTAACATCCACTGGGTCAGCCACATGTGGAGACGAGCAAGCGGGACTTTTGCAATGGCCACAGCCATGTGTCCGAGCAGGCAAAGGAACAATCTGGCAGGAACAGTCTCCTTCGCCAAAATGTCCCTGATAAGGGATCTGATGTGTTCTGCTCTGTCCTGGGGAAGAAAAGCTTTTCCCTGGACAGTGTCTAGGACTGCGCCTATGAACTGCAGAGTCTGTGACAGAACCAGGTGTGACTTCTCTTGATTGATCATGATGCCCAGCGTCTCGAACAGAGACTGAGTATAATGAATGGCGGACATCAGGGCCTCCCGAGAGGGTGCCATGAGAAGCCAGTCATCCAGGTAACGGAACACTTAGTGGCCTTGTCTCCTCAGAGTCGCTGCTACGACTGCCATGCACTTCGTGAATACCCGAGGTGCCGATGACAGTCCGAAGGGGAGGGCTCGGAACTGATAATGGTGGCCCTGAAACTCGAAGCGCAGAAACTTCCTGTGCGCTTGAGCAATGGGTATATGCAGGTAAGCATCCTGCATGTCCAAGGACGCTAGAAAGGCGCCCTGCTTGAGCATGGGAATCAGACCTGGGAGGGTCACCATGCAGAAGCGTTTGTATAGGACCGACTCGTTGAGGTCCAGTATCAGACGGAGATCCCCTGGTTTCTTGGGAACCAGAAATAAGTGAGAATAATATCCTGCACTCCTCTGGTCCCATGGTACGTGCTCTATCGCTTCTTTTCCCAGAAGCGCAAGCACTTCATGCTGTATTGGCAGGGCATGCTGACCAGAGTAATGGGAAAGCAGGGGAGGTCTTGCCGGAGGGTGGTCGAGAAATTCTATGAAGTGACCTTTCTTGACCAATTGGAGAACCCACCGGTCAGTGGCAATCAACTGCCATCCTAAAAAGTGGTGAACGATGCGACCCCTGACCTTTGGTGCCCGTTGATCCAGAGGAGGGGCGGGGGCCGGGAAGAAGTCATGCTGTGGCAGCACTGGTCCCTGCAGGCTGGGCCAGTTTAGTGTAGCGTTGGGCTCTGCCTGGGGATGACTTAGCCTGGGCTTTACACTGAAAAGTGCCCCTTTGTTACTGGCCGGAACGTGGCTGCTGCCTTTGTTGCCGGCTGCGAAAACGGCTCTGGTTTCTACGAAAGGAACCAGGCCTGGATCTGTACATGGCCTGTACAGACCTGACTGCCTTCCCAGCGTCCTGGAGTTTGGTGATAACCTTCTCCGAGGGTTCATCAAAAAGTACTTCACCATTGTAGAGGATGTCAAGAATGCTCTTCTGTACGTCCAGGGTGAAGCTGGAGACATGGAGTCAAGAGTGTTGCCGGAGACAGATGCCTGAAGCTGCAGCTCTGGTAGATGAGTCCGCAGAATCATATGCAGCTCGCAGTACTTGGGTATCCACATCAGACCCTGTGCAGAAAATGTTTAGGAGCTCTGCCTTCTGATCGAGATCTGGAAGCTTATCGACCAGGTCCTGGCCCTGTTCCCACAAGGCATTCTGAAATTGTACCATGTGGGTTAGGTAGTTCAGGGACCTGATGGAGCATGTAGCAGCCGCATACATGCATCTCCCCAGGGCATCCAATTGTTTGGATTCCTGGTCCAATGGCTGTGTGCTCATGTGCTGCGGTCTTTGGGACTGGTCACGTGAGGCCGTAATGACCAGGGAGTCTGCCAGAGGTTGTTAAGCCAAGTACTGGTTCTCTCTCTCAGGGCCTTGTACAGGCGATCAGCTTTCTTCGGCACTGCGGGAGTGCAGTGCAGACGCTTCCATGCAGCCTTGGTGACGTCCGTGAAGGTGTCCACCAAGGGTGGCACTACCACAGGCTTTGGGTCTTTCTGCCGAAGATAACTGGCAATGCGCTGCCTTTCGGGGTCGAGGTCTTCAGCATCCCACCCCATGTTGTCCTGGATGTGCCTCATGATCTCAGAGAAAGAGGGATCATCCAGAGGAGACCTGGGAAGGTCATGTGGGTCAGGTGATGGAATGCTGAGTGGAGAAGCAGATCTGGAATAATCCGAGGTATCCGATCTGGAGTCCTCCCCTGATGGAGTATACCGACGACGTCTGGGTCGCTTGGGGCTGGGGGACCCTGATGGAGATTTTGAGGGAGGCCTTCTCCGGTCCTTGGATCTATCCCTAGGAGGTGCAGTCTGCTCCTTAGGGGTTGGTGGTCATCCTGCTGGCCCATTTGATGGAGGAGGAGGCATAGGAGGTGAAGGAGTAGGAGGAGGAGGAGGTTTTACAGGGACAACATCCCTTCAGATGGTGTCCCACCAGAAAGTAAAGAGATCCTTTACTTCTTGTAGATTCATGCCCAACGATGGGCCTGGCACCAGTGGTCTGTTGCCGGGTCTATGGTTGTCTCCGGGGTGGGCAAAGGTTCCCTCAGAAGCCCGGCATCCTCAGTGCTGCCCACCTCGTCTTCGGGCAGCTTTGTGTCCTCCTCCATTGAATTCCTGTGACCGGTGACTGGGGGGCAGTCTTTGGCTCTGGTGAATGCGAGGCCGATGTCGGTCATTTGGCCGATGCCTTTGGGTCCGGCGAACGCCTGGCCAGCGTCTGGTGCCTGGCTGGTGTCCACAGCTCCGGCAAACGCCTGGTCGATTTCGTATGCTTAGCTAATGTCAGGTCCGACGCCTGCCTTAGGGACGTCAGGTCTTTAGTCTTCCTGGGTGGCGGATCTGGACCTCTGAGAGGCTGGAAGACCGATCTGGAGTTGGGGTCCCTACGTTGGGTCGATGAGGAAGACTTGTGACATTTGGGAGGCTTGGCAGAGGGAGTGGAGGAAGCCGAGGGGCCTTGAAGTCTTGATAGGCTGGAAAGTTGAAGAGTCGCCTGAAGCCCGGGCTTTGACCGGAGGGGGCTGAGAACGAGCCCTGGAGTGACAGCAGTCTGACCTGGTGGAGCCTGAGCTATGGGAGTCCGAGGCCCGGTTCGGGGATCTGGACCTTGCTTTCTCCTGGTGTTTATGGGCCTTGGAAGAAGAATCGCCCCTGGAGAAAGGTTCTTGGTCCATCCTACTAAGTTTTTTTTTCCAGCAGATAAGCCTGAAGTTCCTTCTGATGGCGGATCCTGTTGTGGCTGTTGAGCCCTTGGCAGAAGGTGCAGGCCTCGGTGTCGTGGTCCGGGCCTAAGCACCGCAAGCAGGAGGAATGAGGATCCTTAAAAGGGATCTGTTTTCCGCAGGCACACTTGGAAAGGTGTCCCTCAAGTGAAGGAGTTGGAGAGGACATTAGTTTGGAGAAACTCTTGAAGTTCTAAGTCGTCGTGTGCTAAGTAGAGACCGAGAGGCCGATCCTGGTGAGTCGACGGTGGGAAAAGAACTGGGGATTCTGGGGGACCGCCTCCTTATGTACTATGTCTGACGTCGGAGGCGTTCCCCGCTGAATACTGCTAGCTAGAAAATTTTTGTGGGGTCCTGGCACCTGCCGGCTTCAGTCCTAATGGTGTAACCTGCTGCAAGAGCTGTTTCTCGAAGTAAGATCATATATATACATATGGATCCTTCTGAAGCAGGGAAACGACTGGCTGCAATACAAAAAGGATTTCGCTCAGCAGGAATTAAATAATGACTCTGATGAGGGGGACAGATGTTGGACTTAACTGTCATTTTAGTAAGTTGACCACCATGTGGTGGGCCTTTTGACACGTGTGATATCGAACCCCAATTAGCCTCAGCCCAATGCTTGTTGCCTTTGCTAATAGCTGGTAATATTTCTTTCTTAGTATGCCTGTTTAAATATACATACACTTTGTTTTCTGTACATATTGCTGGCTTGATATGAAGGGGAGACTTTGGGGACTTTGCTAAAATGCGATAAGAAATGTAAAACAATCTCTAGTGACTCTGAGAGAGTGCGGGGGGGTACTCTGAGAGATGTTTGCTGGAATAATGGAACCTTATTAAGTACAGTGTTACATGGACAAAACTAACCCCCTGAGTGGTACAGTTTATGTGCTAATTAAGCACACGGACATTCATCGGATTTAATTGCAATTAATGTCCATGTTCTTGCTGCCTGGTTATTTGAATTTGTATCTCATTTGAATATGTTTAAAATTTAGATACCAGCCCTCATATGATGTAACAATGGATGATGAGTTAACTATCCTAGTTATTCAATGTACTCTATCTAATATCTTGTACTCAAAACCAGGGTAAGACTTTCTTGTATGTCTGTACTATGAAAAGCAATAAACATAAAATATAAAAAAAAAAAATAAAGAATGTCATCTCATCCTGCAGACCATAGCTATTGAGAAAGGTTATCAACCTCTCCATCAGAATCGTCTCCACCAACTTCCCCGCTATGGAAGTCAAACTCACCGGTCTGTAGTTACCCAGTTGGTCAGTAGATCCACGCTTGTGAAGGGGCAACATGTGAGCCATCCTCCAGTCCCTGGGTACATTCCCCATCTCCAAGGAGGCATTGAACAGGTCCGTCAGAAGGCCTACCAACACCTTTGCCAGTTTCTTCAGGAACCTTGGGTGTACACCGTCCAGTCCTGGTGCCTTGTCCACCAGCAAGGCTTTAAGGCCCTTCAGAACTATCCTCTTGGATGACCCCATCTGTTATCTCGCCCCCCTCTACCCTTTCCCCTGTGGTATTGTGCCATCTCTTTCTTTTGTAAGCACTGAGCAGAAATACTCGAGTGCCTCTGCTTGATCTTCCCCTTATTCCGCCCATCCTCCCTCTCTCTTGATTCTAACAATGTCATCCCTACAACTCCTCTTCTACCTTATGTAAAGAACCCCCGATCCCCTAAGCCAACTTCAGCTCCTTTGCTGCCCTGGTCACCTCCCTAGATGCCTTTGTGAACACTTCTCTATCCTCCTCACACCTAGATTTTTTGAAGTCAATGAAGGCTAGTCATTTTTCCCCTCACCTTCCCCTCCACCTCCTTGCTGAGTCAGCTCGGTTTTTCTGACCTGGATTGCTTACTCCGAGATTTGGTACATGTGTTCGTGGCCTCATTTAGCCCCATCCAAATCATTGCCCACTTCTGTTCAGCATCCATCCCTGAGTTAATTTCAGCTAAATACCCCTCTAGGATGCTGCCGATTCTGGCAAAATCTGCCTTCCTGAAATCCAACACTCTTGTCCTGGTCTTAGCCGACTCCCTCATTGTGTTGAGAAAGAACCACACTGAGCAGTGGTTGCTTCCTGTTAGAGGGTCCTGTACTACCACATCCTGGACATGGTCTTCATTTGTTAGCACCAAGTCCAATATGTTTCTCTCCCTAGTAGGATCCATCACCCCTTGCACTAGGTAGTTGTCTTGGATAGCCTCCAGCAGCACCTGTTCCCTGGCATGTACTGTAGTTTCTGTCTGCCAGTCAATCCCAGGTAGGCTGAAGTCTCCCACTATAAATACAGGTTACTCACCTGTAAAGTACAGTTACGTAAGAACTTACCTTAACAGTAGATCTTCGAGAACAGCTCTTGTAGCAGGTTACACCATTAGGACTGAAGCTGTCAGGTGTCAGGACCCCACGGACATTTTCTAGATAGCAGTCTTCAGTGGGGACCGCCTCCGACGTCGGTCCCGGCCCCGACGTCAGGCGTAGTACATAAGGAGGCGGTCCCCCCACAATCCTCAGTTCTCCCGCCGGAGACTCCTGGCCGCAGGATGACAGAAGAGGAGACCAAAGAATCCGCCGCCAGATGGCCAAGACTGTAAAATCGGAACATCGCATCCTGTAAGATGGGTGTTTGGCTATGACCTACCTCCAAAAGAAGGGGGATGGTGGGCGGGAAGGTACCTGCTGCAAGAGCTGTCCTTGAAGATCTACTGTTACGGTAAGTTCTTACGTAACTGTAATATCTTACTTCGAGATACAGCTCTTGCAGCAGGTTACACCATTAGGACTGATTTCCAAGCAATAGTGGCAATCCTGCACCACTGGGAGGAGGAAAGGTAGAGATCTCAATACTACTCGAGCCTAGGACAGAAGTCCCTGAAGGACGGCTAGGCCGAACCCTGCTCTTCGCCTCAATGCAATCTCCAGACTGTAATGCCCGATAAAGGTATGCACAGAGCTCCAAGTAGCTGCAGCGCAAATAGCTGAGGTGGAGACGTTCCTTAACGCTGCAAAAGAAGTGGCCACCCCTCTCATGGAATGACCCTTGACCACGCCCAGGAAGGGTTTATTGCGCTTGTCATAACAGAAAGTGATGCACTGGATGAGCCACCTCGAGAGAGATTGTTTGGAGACAGGAGCTCCTTTCATTCTGAGAGCAAAGGAGACAAAAAGTTGATCCGCCTTTCAAAACTGTTTGGTTCTGGTCAGATAATATCTGAGGCACCGATGCACATCGAGGGTGTGCAGAAGGACTTCTCCTTGATTAGTGTACCTTGGGAAATACACTGGTAGATCGATATCCTGGTTAAGCGTGAGGACTGAAACCACCTTAGGCAAAAACTTTGGGTTTGTCCTCAGGGATACCCTGTCCTGGTGAAAAACCAAATAAGGCTATTTGCAAATTAGAGCATGCAATTCCGAGATCTTTGTCGCCGAAGTAACAGCAACTAAAAATAACGTTTTCCAAGAGAGAAAACGTAGCTTGCAATCCGCGGCTGGTTCAAAAGGTGGCAGCATAAGCTGCTCCAGGACGAAGGGTAAGTCCCAAGGAGGAATCGGATCCATGATGGGCGGCCTAAGGTGGAGGACTCCCCTTAAAAAGGCATGAGTAGTGTCCAGTTGAGCCACCGTCCAATGGCCTACGGGGGCATGGTAAGCAGAAATTGCACAAAGGTGCACTTTAATCGAGGAGTAAGCCAGTCCAGAATGAAGAAGGGAAAGCAGGTAGTCCAGAACCAGCTTTTCGGGACAGTCTAACAGCGGGAAACTGCACGCTTGAGCCCACAAACAGAATAAACGCCATTTCATGGCATACGTTGCGTAGGTTGCCGGTTTTCTGGCGGCAGAAAGCACATCTGCCACTTCTTCTTAGACCTCAGACGCATCATGGCTATGTCTCTAGCAGCTGCTGCAGGTTCAATGAACGTAAGTCTGGATGAACCAATGAACCCGCCTCCTGAGACAATAGATGGGAGCTGATTGGCAAAGGAACTGGAGGTTCCCGGGATAGCTGATGCAGAAGAGGGAACCAAATTTGTCTAGGCACAGAAAGGTGGGATCAAAATGAGCGTCACTTTGCTCCCTGCAAAGTTTTAAGAGAACCTCTGGATCAACAGGAAAGGAGGAAGGCATAGAGGAATCTGCCGCCCTAAGAGAAGGACAACGGTCTTGCCAGAAAACACCAGGCCCTGGATCTAGCGAGCAAAATTGGGCAGTTTTGTGCTGGATGGAGACGCAAAAGGTCTAACTCTGGAGTGCCCCATCTGTGAAACAGATCCTCTGCCACCTCCTGTAGAAGTTCCCACTCGTGGACTCTGGCCTGAGAGTGACTCAGACTGTCTGCGACGGTGTTGTCCACTCCTGGGACGTGTACAACAATTAGGTTTGCGCCGTGTTGCAATACCCACTCCCACACCCTCATGGCCTCCTGCAAAGTGGGTAGGAGTGAGTGCCTCCTTGTTTGTTGAGGTAATACATCACCGCAGTATTGTCTGTTTGCAACAGGAATGTACCCAGTGGAATCTCCGACTGGAAGGCTTGCAGAGCGTAAAGGACTGCCCTCATTTCCAAAATGTTGATGTGGAGATGAGATTCCTGGGCTGTCCAAAGGCCCTGAGACCGAACACCGTCTAGGTGTGCTCCCCACCCGAGCCCTGAGGCGTCTGTGGAGAGAGTCACAGTTGGAGACAGCGCTACAAAGGGAACCCCCGCGGAGAGGTTCCCCAGATCTAGCCACCATTGCCAATCCCAAATTGTGGCATTCGTGATTTGAATTGGCTGCTGCAGATGGTCTTGCCTTTGGTCCCATTGTACCCTTAGCAACCACTGGGTTACCCGCATGTGGAGCCGTGCCATGGGGACTGTTGCAATGGCCGCAGCCACGTGTCCGAGCAGGAGAAGGACCAATCTGGCCCGGACGGTCTTCTTCATCGACAGGTCCCTGATGAGGGATCTGATGTGTTCCGCTCTGTTTGAGGGAAGAAAAGCTTTCCCTCTGACGGTGTCCAGAACTGCTCCTATAAACTGCAGTTTCTGGGATGGCACCAGGAGTGACTTCTCGTAGTTGATGAGGATACCCAGTGATTGAAAAAGGGACTGGGTGTCATGAATGGCTGTCATCAGTGCCTCCCTTGAGGGTGCCATGAGAAGCCAGTCATCCAGGTATGGGAACATGTAGTGGCCTTGTCTTCTCAGAGATGCCGCTACGACCGCCATGCACTTCGTAGAAACGTGAGGTGCCGATGACAGCCCGAAGGGAAGAGCTCGGAACTGATAATGGCGGCTCTGAAACTCGAAGCGCAGGAACCTCCGGTGCGCTTGAGCAATTGGAATGTGCAGGTAGGCGTCCTGCATATTCAAAGATGCCAGAAGGCATCTCGCTTCAACATGGGAATTAGGCCCGGGAGGGTCACCATGCAGAAGCGTTTGTAAGCGACCGATAAGTTGAGGTCGCTGAGGTCCAGTACAGGATGGAGGTCCCCTGTTTTCTTTGGAACCAGGAAGAAGTGAGAATAATACCTTAGTCCTCTCTGGTTCTCTGGAACGTGCTCTAAGGCTTCTTTCTCCAGAAGCGCGAGCACTTCCTGCGGTATGAGCAGGGCGTGCTGACCCGAGAAGCGGGAAAGCAGAGGAGGTCTTGTAGGTGGGTTGCCTACAAATTCTATATAGTGGCCTTTTTTAACCAGTTGCAGCACCCACCTGTCGGTGGTGATCGACAGCCACCCTGGCAGGTGGCGTGCGATGCGATCCCCAACCTTCTTTTCCCATTAATCTTGAGGAGGGGCGGGGGCCAGGAAGGAGTCATGCTGTGGCAGCGTTCGATCCAGCAGGTTGGGCCGACTTTGCAATTCGTTGGCCTCTGCCTGGGGATGACTTGGCCTGGGCTTTTCGGGTGAAAGTGCCCCTCTGCTGTTGGCCGGAACATGGCTGTTGTCTTTGTATCCGGCCACGAAAGCGGCTCTAGTTCCTACGAAAGGAACTGGGCCGAGACCTGTACATGACCTGTACAGATCTGACTGCCTTCCCTGCGTCCTAAAGTTTGGTGATTACCTTCCCGGAGGCTTCACCAAATAGGACCTCGCCATTGTAAGGGACGTCTAAGATGTTCTTCTGGACATTCAGGGTAAAACCGGAGACACGGAGCCAAGAGTGCCTCCGGAGACACACGCCTGAGGCTGCAGCTCTGGCTGAAGAGTCCGCAGAATCATATGCGGCTCTGAGCACCTGGGTTCCCACATCCGAACCCATGCGGAGGAGGTTCAAGAGCTCCTCCTTTTGGTCACCATCGGGCATCTTCTCGACCAGGTCCTGTCCCTGTTCCCACAGTGCGTTCTGGAATTGAACCATGTGGGTGAGGTAATTCAGTGACCTGATGGCGCAAGTCGCAGCCGCGTACGTGCGCCTACCCAGGACATCCAATTGCTTGGATTCCGGGTCCGGTGGCTGTGTGCTCAAATGCTGAGGTCTCTGAGACCGGTCATGCGAGGCAGTGATGACCAGGGAGTCAGCCAGAGGATGGTTCGCCAGATACTGGTCCTCCTTAGGGGCCCTGTATAGGCGGTCAGCCTTCTTTGGCACTGCTGGAGTAGAATGCAGATGCTTCCAGGCAGCCTTGGTGATGTCCGCAAAAGTATCCACCAAGGGTGGCACTACCACAGGCTTTGGGTCTTTCTGCCGAAGGTAGCGGGCAAGGCGTTGTCTCTCGGGATTGAGCTCTTCAGCATCCCACCCCATATTCTCCTGAATGTGCCTCATGATCTCCGCGAAAGAGGGATCATCCGGAGGAGACCTAGGTAGGTCGTGTGGGTCCGGAGAGGGAATGCTAATGGGAGAAGGAGATCTGGAGCACCCTAAGGTGTCAGATCTAGAATCCTCCCCAGATGGGGTGTACCGGCGTCATCTGGGTCTCTTAGGACTGGGTGACCCTGAAGTGGATCTAGACAGAAGTCTTCTCCTGTCTGAGGATCTGCCCCAAGGAGGTGGTGTTTGCTCCTTGGGGGTCAGTGACCATCCTACGGGCCCCTTGGGTTGAGGAGGGGGCGTAGGCAGTGATGGAGTGGGTGGCGGTGGAGCCGGAGTAGGAGGAGGGTGTGTGGTGACCACATCTTTCCTGATGGTGTCCCACCAGAAGGTAAAGAGCTCCTTTACCTCTGCCAAGTTCATGCCGGATGACGGGCCGGGCACTGGTGGCCTGTCGCTGGGGTCGGGCGTCGGGTCCCCGGGGGTCTCCCGTCCGGAGAAGGTTCCTGCCGGAGCCTAATGTCTCGTGTCGCCTCTCCTGGTCCTCGGGTGAGTGGTATCCTCTCTCCGATGAGTCCTTCCGACCGTCAGCCGGCGACGGTGGTGTGGTCCTCCTCACTGGGGTAGCCAGCGTCGGTCCCCTGGCCGACGTCCTCGGAGGCAAACGCCTGGCCGGCGACGGGTGTTTTGCTGTTGCCGGCTCCTGGTAGTGCCGGTGATGCTTGGCTGACGTCGGGTGGGCCGCCATCAGGTCCGGCATCCGTTTGAGGGACGTCAGGTCCTTGGTCTTATGAGGAACCGGGTCCAACCCACGTGGAGGCTGGGAAACCGACCTGGTGTCGGAGTCCCGATGGAAGGAGGAAGATCTGTGGCGCTCCCCAGACTTAGACGAGGCCTTAGATGGAGTGGACGATGCCGACGGCCTGGAAGTCTTGAGGGGCTGCAGAGAGGAGGAGCCGGAGGATCTGACCTGAACCGGGGAGGCTGCGATTGGCCCTGGGGAAGAGCGGTCTGATCATGAAGCTAGAGCTGGAGTCCGAGGCCTCGCCGGGACCTGGGCCTCTTCTCCGGTGTTTGTGGGTTTTTCCTGACAACACCTCTGGAGGAAGGTTCCTTATCCATGGCTTCAGTTTCTCCTCTAAGAGAAAACTTGCAGGGCCTTCTGCATGGATCCTGTGCGACTTATTGAAGCCCTGGCAGAAGGAGCAGGCCTTGAAGTGTGTTCCAGGCCTAGTAGCACATACGAGTGAGGATCCTGAAGGGATCTGTTTGCTGCAGGCACACTTCGATTGGTGACCTTCCAAAGAAGTGTTTGGAGAGGACATCAGATGAATCCAAATCTATGAAGAAAAGACGAGAACGTCAGAGCTTTAAGTTCGCGTGATGCTAGAAAGGGACCGGGAAGGCTGATGCTTGCATGGCGTCGACGGGCGAGAAAAGAACTGAGGATTGTGAGGACCGCCTTATGTACTACACGCCTGACGCTGGCAGGGACTAACATCAGAGGTCCCCGCTGAAGATCAAGGCTAGAAAATTTCCGTTGGGTCCTGACACCTGACGGCTTCAGTCCTAATGGTGTAACCTGCTGCAAGAGCTGTATCTCAAAGTAAGATCAGGAGTTCTAGGAGCGGTATATGTTGTTCATCCACACTTTGCGGCAGGTTTCTTGACGCTTTAAATCTTGCCGGAAGGTCTTCTGTTGGCTCCTCCCACCCACCCGGTGGTAAAACCCCTCGGCCCACCCTATAACATCAGATCTAGCCTGCTGGAAGCCAGGTCATGCCGAAACTGGGGAGGTCGGCTTAGCTGTGTGGATGAACAATATATACCACTCCTAGAACTCCTGTTACAGGTGAGTAATCTGTATTTCTAGGGATGTGGATATGTTGTTCAATCCACACTTTGTGGCAGACTCCTAGCAGTTCTCTGGGAGGAGGGAGGCAAGGCGCACACCCCCTACTTAGGGAATAAGGACTGGAGAACCGAGGTCCCAAAACCAGCATCCTGGCATGACTCAACATCAATGTGGTAATGGGAAATGAAGGTGTGTGCTGACTTCCAGGTAGCAGCCCTGCAGATTTCCTGGATAGGGACGTCCCTAGAAGCAGCCACCGAAGCAGCAGTATGGCGGGTAGAATGAGCTCTTATCCCTTTGGGAGGCTACATGCCCACCAACCTATAGCAGAGATCTATGCAGAAGGTGACCCACCTGCCTATCATCCGCTTGGCTGCAGGTCTGCCAGGTGTGGCTTCAGCGTAGGTGACAAACAGCTGGCGAACCTCTCCCCGAACTTTAGCCGTTCGCTCCTTATAAGTGAGCACTCTTCTAGGGTCCAAAGTATGGAGCCTATATTCAGCCTCCGAGGTGTGATTGGGGTAGAACACCAGCAGAGTCAACACATGGTTAAGGTGCAACTCCGACACTACCTTCGGAAGGAATTTCGGGTGGGGGCAAAGGACAACCTTGTCCCTGTGGAAAACCAGATAAGGAGACTCAATGGAAAGTGCCTGGAGCTCTCCCATCCTTCTGGCTGACGTGATAGCCACCAAGAAGGCGGTCGTCCACGACAGGTGAGAGATGTCACACCTGTGCATCGGTTCGAATGGCTTGCCCATGAGCTTAGCCAATACCAGCAGTAGATCCCACAGAGGTGGAGGTTCTCTCATTGGAGGGGATATGTGATCAAGGCCTTTGAAAAAGCATCCGACCACCTTCTCCTGTGCCACCGACTGCTTGCCGGCCCGCGCCGGTAAGCAGAGATGGCTGCCAGGTGCACCTTGAGGGTCGTCGACCGAAATCCTAGCTGAGAAAGGGACCACAGGTAGTCCAGAATGCTATCCAAGGAACAGGAAGAAGGGTCCAACTCCTTGTCCTGACACCAAATGGAGAATCTCTTCCATCTGAAGGCATAGCATTTTCGGGTCGACTCCCTATGGGACGCCTCAATGACGTTGAGGACCTCGTCGGAAAGACCCAAGGCCTGGAACACTAGCCGCTCAGGAACCAGACCATCAGGTGCAGGGATTGAAGGCCTGGATGGAGAACCTTCCCCTTTGTCGACTGAGAGCAGGTCCAGGCAGGCTGGAAGCTGCCTCGGGAGCCTGGAGCTGAGGCTGAGGAGATCTGGGTACTAGAACTGGCAGGGCCAGTATGGGGCTACCAGAATCATCTGTGCCTTATCCCTCTTCCCCTTGAGAAGCACCTTGTGGATCAAGAGAAATGAAGGGAAGGCGTAGAAGAGGTCCGGGGTCCACGGACTGGAGAAGGCATCCCCCTGTAGTGAGCCCTGCTGAGGGGGGCGGGCATGAAACAGACTCAGCTTTGCATTCTCCCTGCAGGCGAACAGATCCACCTGAGGGTAGCCCCAGTGGAAGAACAGATCTTGTACTACCTCTGGCAGGAGAGACCACTCGTGAGAAGCAGCGCCTATCTGGCTGAGGGCATCGGCCAGACTGTTGGAGGCTCCTGCCACCTGGATGGCTAGGTGATCCACCTCCAGGCTGATCATGAGAGACCAGATGCGTAGAGCCTCCTTGCACAGAGGCAAGGAGTGCGTCCCGCCCTGACAGTTGAGAAAGTACATGGTCATGGTGTTGTCCATCCGGACCTGAACCATCTGACACCGTACAAATGAAGTGAAAGGCGGTGAGGGCTAGTCGAACCTATCGAAGCTCCAGCAGGTTGATGTGGCATCGAGACTCCTGAGGGGACCAGAGGCCGTGGGCTCTGAGCTCCCACAGATGGGCACCCCAACCCATCATAGAGGCATCGGTTGTTAGAGTGACTGTTTGCTCGGGGCGTACGATCAGGATACCCTCCTGCACATGAGCTGGGATGAGCCACTACTGCAGGCCATCCCACATCTCCTGGGTCACTGTCGCTCGCCAGTCCAGAGGACTGGAGCGCTGTGACCACTGGCTGGCCAGCCCCCATTGCATAGGACGCATATGCCAGTGGGCCCAATGGACCACGCTGGTGCAGGCCGTCATGAGGCCCAGGAAGTCTCGGGGAAGGTGCAACTGCCCAACCAGAAATCATTGGGCAAAGGAGGAAAGAACCTCTGCCCTATCTGCTAGTAGCTGGGCTCTGGCTCGAAGAGAGTCGAGCTATGCCCCAATGAACTGAATCACCTGCAATGGCACGAGTTCTGATTTGGCCTCGTTGATGAGGAGGCCAATCTGAGAGCAGACCTGTAGGGCCAGATCCCTGGACCGCTTAGTCCACCTCCAACCTGAAGGGGGGCTGCAATCAGCCAGTCATCCAGGTAAGGGTACACCCAAACCCCTTGGCACCGCAGGAATGCTGTCACCACTGCCATGCATTTGGTGAAGACCCTGGGAGCTGGAGAGAGGCCAAAGGGCATGGCCCGGAACTCGTAAAGAGATCCCTCTGCTCTGAAGCAGAGGAATCGCTGATGAGACGGATGGATAGGGACATGAAAGAACGCATCCTGAAGGTCCAGAGAACAGAACCACATGCCTGGTTCCAAGGATGGAATGATCTGAGCCAGAGTGACCATCCTGAAGGTGCGAGGCCTTAGGAAATTGTTGGTCATGCAGGTCGAGAATGGGGTGCCACCCCCCCCGTCTGTTTTGGTACCAGGAAGTACCTGGACACAAACCCTGGGTCTGAAGGGTCCACCATCTTGCTGATCAACTCCTTCTGGAGGAGCAAGACAATGTCGGCTCAATGAGCCGACAGAGAGGCTGAGGAACCTGTAGCCCTCCGTGGGGTGATGGCTTGATGGGGAGGAAACTGCTCGAATTCCAGAGGCAGACCCCTGCCGACCACTTCTAACACCCAGCGGTCCATAGTGATAGCGTACCAGGCGGAAAAGAAGTGGCGGAGCCGTCCCCCCACAGGGGGAACCCGGGGAGGAGTGACAAGGTTGGGGTGACACCCCTCAACCCGTCACTGGGCAGGCTTGGAGAAAGGGCCCGCTGAGGGACCCCTTGGACCCTTGCCTCCTGACTTCCTACTAGAGGAAGCGGCAGACATGGCCTTAGGGCACCAAGTGTGAGCCTGCTGGCCCTGATGCTGGTGTTGTTGGGCCGGACGTGCTGCAGGAATGGAAGGGCGAAAGGGCTTATGCTGCTGCAGGCGGCCTTTGTCCTTCTGGGCAGACGTGACCGAGTCCAAGGTGGTATTGGACTTCCCGATCCTATGGAGATGGCCTTCCACTCCGGGCCCGAACAAGTCAGTGCACAGGAAGGGAACATCTGTGCTGGGTGCCCGCTGTCAAGGTGGAGATCCGCAGCCAAGCTATGCGACACATGGCCACTGTGGCCGCCACTGACCGGGCGCAAGAGTCACCAATGTCCAATGAAGTTTGGAGCTGTTTAGCCACTGCCTTTCCCTGATCCCACACCTGCTTGACCGCTGTCTGAAGGTCAGCCAGGAGACGAGGAATCACCTCATCCAGGGAGCCCATTAGGGCGTGTCAGAAATGTGCCATTAGAACAGCAGAGCTAGGCTGATGAAGGCCTAGGGAGGAAGCAGCATAAACCTTCCGCCATGAGTAATCCAACTTTTTGGATTCCTTATTGGGCGGTTTGTCCATGTCCCAACCATTTCCGGAATGCCGGAAAACGCTATCGGTCACTAACTCCTCTGCAGAAGGGTGCTCCAAGAAACTGAAGAGTGAACCGGTGTGGACTGCGTACTTTCGAGCCATCCTGGCCGAAGGCACAGGACAAGATGCTGGCTGCTGCCACAACTCCAGGGTCGGCCCAACAATGGCTTTGGCCACTGGAAAGGCCTTCATAGGGGAATCCCCTTGGTCCAGTATCTCCGTAAGGGGATACTTGGCCTGTTTTTGAATGGGTTTGAGCTGCATCCCAGTAAACACAGATGAGTCGAAGCATACCCAAAAACGAGGATGGACTCTCATCCACCGACTGGCCCCCTGCAGACTCCAGGTCAATTGGCCTGGAGAACAGGGAGGAGTCGTCGTCAGACTCCAAGGAGTCTGCGAACAGCTGTCGAGTGCCTGAGCCACCCTCCACCTGCCGAGGTCGATCGGGAGACAGGATGACTGACAACCTATGCGGCAAGCCCTGACCCGATCGAGAATCCTCGGTTGGGGCCCCAGTCTTCGGTTGTGGAGGCGGAGGTTCCACCACAATGGGTGGAGCATCCGGTTTTGGCCAAACAACCGGTGCCTGGGGCAGCTCCTTGACTATCATGAGGGGTTGTTTTGGGGGTTGTTTTGGCCACTCTGGTGACAGCCACTTAATGGCCGGAAAAGGCGACGGAGTCTGCTTGTTACCAGTTAGTAAAAGTTGCTGCCACATCAAGTCCTCGTAGAGCCGACACAGCTTGCACCGGAGCCTATCATCCGAAGAGGATGAGCGGCAATGCCACTTTCCATGGTGCCAAGACCGAGAACGCCGACGGGACCTGGAAGAGGACCAGGACCGAGACCTTCAGGGGTTCCGAGGGTAGGTCAGAGAGGAAACCAGCCCCTCCTTCGGTGCAGGGACCGTAACTGGGGACTTCGGCACAGGCAAGTCCTTGGTAACCACCGGGGGAACCGGTAAAGAAGGGTTGTCGGCTTCTCCAGTCAACAAACCGTCCGACGGGTCAAGAAAAATCTTGACCGCGTTGACGGATGTCTCGGCCAGCTGACCTGACAGGGACACCATGAAGCCAGCGGCTGCAACCTCAACCAAAGTCAAGATTCGATGGTCCGGTGAAGGGGATCTCTCCCGGTCCCACGAACGTCGACGGTGGGACTTACCTTTAGAGTCCTTCTTTCTGGACCGACTGGAATGTACCGATAGCCCTTCTCCCTTAGTGGACAGGGACTGACAAAGCACCTTAAAAGAAGCAGTGTAGGAGGAGCCCAAGGAGAGAGGGATAAATGCCGTGGCTGAGGAGGAGGAGGAGGAGGAGGAGGAAGAAGCGGCCTGGGCCGCCGCCTCCTCGAGGGCGATCATCTGCTCCTTCTGCGCCACGGACACCACCCAACGGGCCTCCTTAGACTTGACCAGCGGGTACTGTTTTTTGGGGTGCTCAAGAAGTAGTCTGGCAGCGATGTCCCCCAAGACCGAAGCTGAGACAGACCTTCACAATTTGCTGGCCTGCAAATCGTGGCCAAGCCCCAGGCAGTAGACGCATGTGGAGTGCGGATCGGTCCGGGACATCATCTGCCCACAAGGGCACCAACGGAAGCCGGGAGTTGCTTTGTCCATTGCAGCCACGAAGGAAGACGAAGACCTTAGTCTTGTAAATTTTAAAATAAGTTTCAGGAAATACGATTAGTGTGGATCCAGGCCTAAAACGCAGAGTGCTAAGGAGGGAACCTGAGCTTCCAAGCGGTAAGGAAGATCTGGCGTCATGGGTCGGAGCCGAGGGTTTTACCACCCGGCTGGGTGGAAGGAGCCAGCTAAAGACCTTATGTCAAGATTTTTTAATTTTTTTTAAACTTTCAATCTTTATTTTTTATAATAAGGAACATACTCTTAATAAAGAACAACAAAAAGGTTTCCGAACAATTATATCATAAAAAAAGCTAAAAAAACAGAACATAAATATATTAAATAAGGATAAACATATAGTGCACATGTAGATTATATTTCATCTTTCACATTTTGTTGTCGTAAGAATTACTTAAAAGGAACACAAAGTAAATCAGTTGATTATGGGTCCGAGGGCTCAGATTAGGGCACAAACTCTGGTTTAATAGGTATAATATATACTACCCACCTTCTCCACATCTTTTCAAAGCTAGTCTGAGACTTATTTAATGTGGCTGTAATTTTTTCCATCCTGTAAATATCTATCATTAACTGGTGCCATTGATCCAGATCGGGAGGCGAGGGGGGCAACCACTTCTTAGTAATAGCTTTTTTAGCGGCAAGGGACGCCAGGTTGATAAAGTTCCTTGTTGGATTATCTATGTAGCCCAGAGGGAACTCTCCAAAAAGGAAAAACAGGGGGTCTCGAGTTATGTCAGAGGCTATTATTTTCTGTATGGCCTCACAGAAACTTACAAGAAAAGGTTGTATAACCTGGCAGGACTAAAAAATGTGGCCTAAGTTGGCTTGGGTGCATCCACATTGCCTCCAACAACCTGCACTCAAGTGAGCACTGTACTTCTGAACCACCACTGGAGCTCTAAAGTACCTTACTGTTAGTTTCCAGGCAAACTCCTTCCATCTTCTATAAACCAATGCCCCTCTGCATTGTCCTTATGTGCCTCTCCCAAAGGGAAACGGGTACATTGACCCCAAGGTCCTTTTCCCATGCTAGTCTGTTTTTGTTTAAGGGATTTTCTTTTAAGGAGAGTAAACCTTTATACAAGGTTGAAATTATATGAGGAGGGACCGGTCTCCCATCTATCACTCTCAGAAGGGTCTCCAGGAGTTCAGGGAGAGGGCTATCTTTCCACAGGATCTCCTTTAATGAACTAAGGTAATTCCTGGTTTTCTGTCAAGATTTAAAGCAGCAAGGAACATGCCACAAAGTGTGGATTGAACAACATATCCACATCCCTAGAAAGTACAGTTACGTAAGAACTTACCGTAACCGTAGATCTTCGAGAGTGGCTCTTGCAGTAGCTAATTACTTACAGGACTGAAGCCGGCAGGCGTCAGGACCCCACGGAAAAATTTCTTGCTAGCAGTCTCTGGCGGGGGACCACACCCACGTCAAGTGACCAGCGTCAGTATAAAGGGGTGGTCCCCCACTCCCGCCTTCCAGTTCTTTACTACCAAAGGCCAAAAAAAGCAAGACGAGAGAGAGAGAGAAGCGGATATTTCCCTTCCTGGAAAAGGAGCTGAAAAAGCTAAGGGGGATGGAGTGCGGGAAGGCATTACCTACTCAAGAGCCTCTCTCGAGGATCAACTGTTACAGTAAGTTCTTATGTAACTGTACTATCTTACTTTGAGAGGGCTCTTGCAGTAGGTAATTACATATAGGACCAAGTCCCAAGCAGTCTGGAACCAAGAAGAGCACTCGGGAGGAGGAAAACTAACACACCAACATAACCTCTGGCTGTAAGGGTCTTAAGATAGAAGACCTTGCAGAACAGCCAACCCGAAGCCTGCTCTACGGCGAGAGGCAATGTCCAAACTGTAGTGTTTCGTAAAGGTATGGATGGAAGTCCAGGTTACGGCTGCACAGACGCCAGCCGCTGACATATTCTTGAAACAAGCAACAGAGGCAGCTACTCCTCTGGTGGAGTGACCCCTGACTTGACCCAGCAGGGTCTTCTGGTAATTGCAACAGAAAGTGATACAATGATCCACCCACTTCTATAGGCATTGCTCGGAACTGCACTGCCCTCTCTTTTGTGAGCAAAAGAGTCAAAAAGCTGATCCTATTTCCTGAGATCCTTTGTCCTAGTGGTATAGTATAGTACAGTTACGTAACAACTTACCGTAACAGTAGATCTTAGAGAACAGCTCTTGCAGCAGGTTACATCATTAGGACTGAAACCGGCAAGTGTCAGGACCCCACGGAAATTTTCTAGCTAGCAGTATTCAGCGGGGACCGCCCCCGACATCAGTCCCACCCCTGTCAGGCATAGTACATAAGGAGGCGGTCCCCCAGAATCCCCAGTTCTCCCACCGGAGACTCCTGGCCGCTGGATGACATCGAAGAGGAGACGGAGGATCCGCCATCAAATGGCAGTCAGAGAGATGCTGAGATACCTGATCCTAGGAGAAGGATGTTGGAACTAGATTCGAACTCCAGCTGGGAAGCTGGGAGGGAAAGTACCTGCTGCAAGAGTTGTTCTCAAAGATCTACTGTTAGGGTAAGTTCTTATGTAACTGTACTATCTTACTTCGAGAAACAGCTCTTGCAGCAGGTTACACCATTAGGACTGATTCCCAAGCAATAATGGAAATTCCACACCATTGGGAGGAGGGAAGGTAGAAATCCTTAATGAAACCAAAGCCTAGGACAGAAGTCCTTGAAGGACTGTTAGATCAAAACCTGCTCTTCGCCTCAATGCCATATCCAGGCTCTAATGCCTGATGAAAGTGTGCACAGAGCTCCAAGTAGCTACAGCACAGATGGTCGAGGTGGACACATTCTTAAGGGCCGCAAAGGAGGCAGCCACCCCCTTGTGGAATGACCCTTAACCGCGCCTGGTAAGGGTTTGTTGTGCTTCTGGTAACAGAATGTGATACACTGAATGAGGCACCTGGACAGCGACTGTTTGGAAACAGTAGCTCCCATCATCCTGTGGGCAAAGGAGACAAAAAGCTGGTCCGATTTTCGGTGGTGTTTGGTTCTGGTCAGGTAGTATCAGAGACACCTATGCACATCTAGGGCGTGCAACAGGGCCTCTCCTTGATTCGAATAGTTGGGAAAGTACACCGGTAGATCGATGTCCTGATCAAGGGTGAGAGCCGAGATCACCTTAGGTAGAAATTTGGGATTAGTCCGTAGGGATACCCTGTCTTTGTGAAAAACCAAATAAGGCTCTTTGCACATGAGTGCATGGAGTTCAGAAATTCTTCTGGCCAAGGTAACGGCAACTAAAAACAACGTCTTCCAAGTGAGAAGACGTAGCTTGCAATCCGCGGCTGGTTCAAAGGGTGGCAGCGTGAGCAGCTCCAGGACAAAGGGTAGATCCTATGGTGGAATTGGATCCTTAATCGGAGGTCTAAGGTGGAGAATACCTCTCAGGAAGGCTCGTGTCGTGTCCAACTGAGATATGGTGTGTTGGCCTACATGACAATGATAGGCTGATATGGCACAGAGGTGTACTTTGATCGAGAAGTAGGCCAAGCCTGTCTGAAAAAGAGACAGGAGGTAGTCCAAGACCGACTTTTCTGGACAGTCTAGAGGCAAAAACCCCCGCACTTGAGCCCATAGGCAAAAACGGCCCCATTTCATGGCGTAAGTAGCATGAGTGGCCAGTTTTCACGTGGCCACCAGAACGTCAGCTACCTCTTACGAGACCCCGTATCGCAAAATGGCTATGTCTCTAGGAGCCAAGCATGCAGGCTCAGCGAACGAAGGTCTGGATGGACCAAGGAGCCCTCTTCCTGAGACAAAAAGTGACAGCTGATTGGCAGAGGCACTGGAGGTTCCCGGGATAGCTGATGGAGTAGAGAGAACCAGATCTGCCTGGGCCAGAACGGCGTGATGAGTATCTGCATCGCTTGATCTCTGCAAAGTTTCAGAAGAACCCTTCTGGATCAATGGAAATGGGGGAAAGGCATAGAGGAATCTGCCTGCCCAGGAGAGGGACAACGTGTCTCGCCAGAAAACACCAGGCCCTGGATCTAGCGAGCAAAAATTGTGCAGTTTTGCATTGGATAGGTGACGCAAAAAGGTCTAACTCTGGTGTACCCCATCTGTGAAACAGATCCTCTACTACCTCCTGGAGTAGTTCCCACTTGTGGACTCTGGCCTGAGAGTGGTTCAGGCCATCTGCAATGTTGTTGTCCACTCCTGGGACATGAACAGCAATAAGGTTTGCGCCGTGTTGCAAAGCCCAATCCCACACCCTCATGGCCTCCCTGCAAAGCAGGTAGGAATGGGTGCCTCCTTGTTTGTTGAGGTAATACATCACCGGGAATTGTCTGTTTGTAACAGAAGGGTACCCGGTGGAATCTCAGACTGGAAAGCCTGCAGGGCGAAAAGAAAGTACAGTTACATACGAACTTACTGTAACAGTAGATCTTCGAGAACAGCTCTTGCAGCAGGTTACACCATTAGGACTGAAGCTGTCAGGCGCCAGGACCCCACGGAAATTTTCTAGCTAGCAGTCTTCAGCGGGGACCACCTCAGACGTCGATCCCGCCCCCGACGTCAGGCATAGTACATAAGGAGGCGGTCCCGCCAGAATCCCCAGTTCTCCCCACGGAGACTCCCAGCCGCTGGATGACATCAGAAGAGGAGACCAAGGATCCACCATCAGATGGCCAAGATGAAAAATAAATCGTTCCATCCCAGAAGATGGATGTTAGGCTATAACCTACCTCCTCCTCCAAGGGAGAATGGTGGGAGGGAAGGTACCTGCAGCAAGAGCTGTTCTCGAAGATCTACTGTTATGGTAAGTTCTTACGTAACTGTACTATCTTCTTCGAGATACAGCTCTTGCAGCAGGTTACATGAGTAGGACTGATTCCCAAGCTATGGCGACAATCTTACGCCACCTGGAGGAGGGAAGACAGAGATTACGACCCTGTCCAAGCCTAGGACAGAAGTCCCTGAAGGACGGCTAGGCCGAAACCTGCCCTTCGCCTAGAAGTGATGTCCAGGCTGTAATGCCTAATAAAGGTATGCACCAAGCTCCAGGTAGCTGCAGCACAGATAGCTGAAGTAGAAACATTCTTCAGTGCTGCAAAGGAGGTGGCCACTCCTCTGGTAGAATGGCCCTTAACCACGCCTGGCAAGGGCTTGCTGCGCTTGTCATAACAGAAAGAGATACATTGGATGAGCCAACGTGAAAGGGTCTGCTTCAAAACAGGGGCCCCTTTCATCCTCTCAGCAAAGGATACAAACAGCTGATTCACTTTCCAGTACTGTTTGGTTCTGGTCAGGTAATATCTGAGGCACATGTGAACATCCAGGGTGTGAAGCAGTGCTTTTCCTAGATTAGTGTACATAGGAAAGTACACTGGTAAGTCGATATCCTGATTAAGGGTAAGAGCCGAAACCACCTTAGGCAGAAACTTAGGATTTGTCCTCAGAGACACCCTGTCCTGGTGAAAAACTAAATAGGGCTCTTTACACACGAGCGCATGTAATTCGGAGATTCTTCTCACCGAAGTAACTGCAACTAAAAGCAACGTTTCCCACGACAGAAGACGTAGCTCGCAATCCGCGGCTGGCTCAAAAGGTGGCAGCATAAGCTGTTCCAGGACAAAGGGCAGGTCCCCGATAGGTGGCCTAAGGTGGAGAACCCCCCTTAAAAAGGCACGAGTAGTGTCCAGTTGAGCCACCGTACGATGGCCGATGGGGGCATGATAAGCCGAAATTGCACAAAAGTGCACCTTAGTTGAGGAGTAGGCTAGTCCGGATTGAAAAAGCGAAAGCAGGTATTCCAGGACCAGCTTCTCAGGACAATCTAAGGGTGAGAAACCACGCGTTTGAGCCCATAAGTAAAACCTACGCCACTTCATGGCGATGTGATGTATTGTGTTGCCGCTTTCTGGCAGCGGATAGTACTTCCGCCACTTCCTGCGAGACCGTGTCGCATCATGGCTATGTCTCTAGGAGCCAAGCATGTAGGTTCAATGAACGCAAGTCCGTGGACCAGTGAACCTTCCTCCTGAGACAACAGATGGGAGCTGATTGGCAAAGGAACGGAGGTTCCAGGATAGCTGATGTAGAAGCGGAACCAGATTTGTCTGGCTCCAGAAAGACGCCACCAAGATAAGCGTCACATGTTCCCTGCGAAGTTTTAGAAGAACTCTCTGGATCAATGGGAAAGGAGGGAAGGCATAGAGGAATCTGCCCACCCAGGAGAGGGACAACGCGTCTCACCAGAAAACACCAGGCCCTGGATCTAACGAGCAAAAATTGGGCAGTTTTGCATTGGATGGGGAGGCGAATAGATCTAATTCTGGAGAGCCCCATCTGTGGAACAGATCCTCTGCCACCTCCTGTAGAAGTTCCCACTCGAGGACTCTGGCCTGGGAATGACTCAGGCTGTCTGCGACGGTATTGTCCTCCCCGGGGACGTGAACTGCAATGAGGTTTGCGCCATGTCGTATTACCCATTCCCACACTCTCATGGCCTCCCTGCAAAGTGGGTAGGAGTGTGTGCCTCCTTGTTTCTTGAGGTAATACATCACCGCAGTATTGTCTGTTTGCAACAGAAGGGTACTCGGTGGAATGTCCGACTGGAAGGCTTGCAGGGCATAAAGGACCGCCCTCATTTCCAATATGTTGATGGAGATGAGATTCCTAGACTGTCCATGTTCCTGAGACCTCACCCCGTCCAAGTGCGCCCTCCCCAGCCCTGAGGCATCTGTGGAGAGAGGACCGGGACGTGCCAGAAGGGAACCCCTCGAGAGGGTTTCTGGATCTAGTTATCATTGCCAGTCTTGAATCACAGCCTCGTGATTCAGACTGGATGCTGCAGATGGTCTTGCCTTGGTCCCACTGCACTCAACATCCACTGGGTTACCCGCATGGGAGTCTTGCCATCGGGACTGTAGAGAATTGCTGCAGCCATGTGTTCGAGGGCAGGCGGAAGGGCCCGGAGTCCTGGCTGAGACGGTCTTTCTTCGCTGACAGGTCCTTTGTGAGGGATCGAATGTTCGAACCTGTCTGTCTTCGGGAGAAAAGTTTCTCGACGGTGTCCAGAACCGCCTTAAGGAACTGCAGTTTCTGACGGCACAGAAGAGACTTCATAGTTGATGAGGATGCCCAGAGATTGGGAAAGGGTCTGGGCATTGGATGGCTGCCTGCATGCCTCCTTGGAAGGAGCCATGAGAAGCCAATCGTCCAGGTACAGGAACACATAGTGGCCCTGTCTCCTCAGAGACGCTACCACCACTGCCATGCACTTGGTGAAAACCTGAGGTGCTGATGACAGTCCGAAGGGAAGTGCCCGGAACTGATAGTGGTGACTGAGAAACTCGAAGCGCAGGAACCTCCTGTGCGCCTGAGCAATAGGAATGTGCAGGTAAGCATCCTGCATGTCCAGGGACACCAAGAAAGCATCCTTCTTCAGCATGGGGATTAGTCCCTGAAGGGTCACCATGTGGAAGCGCTTGTAGGCGACCAACAGATTGAGGTCGCTGAGGTCCAAAATTGGACGGAGGTCCCCTGTTTTCTTTGGAACCAGGAAGAAGTGTGAATAATATCCTGCACCTCTTGGTTCCTGGAACGTGCCCTTCAGCTTCCTTCTAGGAGCATGAGCACCTCCTGCTGTATGAGCAGGGGCGTGACCCAGGTAGTGGAAAGCAAAGGAGGCCTTAGGGCAGGTTGTCTACAAATTCTATATAATGGCCTTTTTCGATCAACTGTAGCACCCACCTGTCTGTGGTGATCGAAAGCCACCTTGCAGTTGGTCATGTTGCGAACCCCAACCTTCATTTCCCGTTGATCCTGAGGAGGGGCGGGGGCCGGGAAGGAGTCATGCTGTGGCAGCATTAGATCCTGCAGGCTGGGCCGACTTTGTGGCTCGTTGGCCTCTGCCTGAGGATGTCTTGGCCTGGGCTTTCCAAGTGAAGGAGCCCCTCTGTTGCTGGCCAGAACAAGGTTGTGGCCTTTGAGTCCAGCTGCGAAAGCGACTCTGGTTCCTGCGAAAGGAACCGAGCCGAGACCTGTACATGGCATGAACAGATCTAATCGCCTTCCCGGCTTCCTGCAATTTGGTGATGACCTTTTCCGAGGCTTCACCAAAGAGAACTTCGCCATGATAAGGGGCGTCCATGATGTTCTTCTGGATGTCCGGGATAAACCCGGAGACACGGAGCCATGAGTGTCTCTCCGGAGACACAAGCCTGAGGCCGCAGCTCTGGCTGAAAAGTTCACAGAGTCGTCAGCGGCTCTAAGAACCTGGGTTCCCACATCTGAACCAGTATGGAGGAGCTGCAGCAGCATCTTCTGGTCACCGTCTGGCAATTTTTCAGCCAGGTCCTGTCCTTGCTCCCACAAAGCGTTCTGAAACTGAACCATATGGGTGAGGTAATTCAATGACCTAATAGCGCAAGTCGCGTGACGTGCGCTCTCGCTCAGCACGTCCAACTGCTTGGACTCAGGGTCCGTGGGCTGTGTGCCTCAAATGCTGCGGTTTTGAGACCCGGCCGCGTGAGGCTGTAATGACCAGGAGTCGGCCAGAGGATGGTTCGCCAAGTACTGGTCCTCCCTCGGGGCCTTGTACAGGCGGTCGGCCTTCTTCGGCATTGCCGGGGTCGAGTGTGGACGCTTCCACGCAGGTGTCCACCAAGGGTGGCACTACCACAGGCTTGGGATCTTTATGCCGAAGATAGCGGGCAAGGCGTAGTCTTTCGGGGTCAAGCTCTCCAGCGTCCCACCCCATGTTCTCCTGAATATGCCTCATTATCTCAGAGAACGAGGGATCATCCTGAGGGGACCTGGGAAGGTCGCGTGGATCCGGAGAGGGGACACTGATTGGAGACGGAGATCTGGAGCACTCGGAGATGTCAGATCTGGAATCCTCCGTGGATGGGGTGTACTGACGTCTCCTGGGTCTCTTGGGACTAGGTGACCCAGAAGTGGATCTTGATGGAGGCTGTCTCTTGTCCAAAGATCTGCCCCTAGGAGGTGATACTGGCTCCTTAGTGGGATGTCTGTTCTGATGACCCCTGGAGGGGTGCAGGGTCGAAGGCAGCGGCGAGGAGGAGGTTATGGGTGACCACATCCTTCTTGATGGTGTCCCACCAGAAGGTGAAGATCTCTCTTCACTTCTGCCACTTCATGCCCGAAGACGGCCGGGCGCCGTGGTCTGTCGCCGGGACTGGCGCGGGGTCCCCAGGGTCTCTGGTTCTGAAGAGGGTTTCGTTGGAGCTCGATCGGTCCGGGGTCACCCGCCTGGTCTTCGGCTGAGTAGACTCCTCCTCCTTCGATGACGCCTCCCGACGCGCGGCAGGCGGTGGTGTGGTCTCTCTGCGGTGGCGGACGCCGTCCCCTGCCAGCCGTCCCTCGGGGCGATTGCCTGACCGCGACGGTCGTCGGTTCCTTGGAGTGCCTGTGGGCCTTGACCGGCATCGGGTGGGCCGACGTCTGCTTGAGAGAGGTCAGCTCCTTGGTCTTACGCTGGGGAGGCGGCGGTTGGGAGACAGACCTGACGTCGGAGGCCGGATGGACGACTTGTGGCGCTCCCCAGACCTGGACGAGGCCTTAGCCAGAGTGGAAGAGGCAGGCCTGAAGGTCTTTAAAGGCTGCAGAGAAGAGGAACCACTTACCGATTTGACCAGAACCGGGGGAGGCTGAGAGCGGGCCCTCGACAGAGAGTGGTCCAACCCGGAGCTGGAGCTGCGGGAGTCCGAGGCCCTGGAGGGGGATCTAGATTCTCCTTCTCCGTGCTTTTGATGGTGCTGGTGGGACTTCCTGAAGACTCTCCTCTGGAGGGAGGGTCACGGTCCATAGTTTTGATTTTCTCCTCAAGGAGGAGAGCTTGAGGGCTCTCTGGCAAGTGATCCGCAAGCTATTGAAGCTTCTTGACAGAGGAGCAGGCCTGGGTCGTGGGTCCGGCTCAGGCAACAGACACAAGCCGAGTGAGATCCTGTGCGGAATTTGTTTGCCACAGGCACACTTTTTTTGAAGCATGGCCTCCACGGAGGTTGAGAGGACATCAGACGAAATCCTGAGAAAAACTGTTGAGATTTTTCCAGACGCCGGCGCTAGAACTGGACCGAGAGGCCGATGCTTTGCAAAGTCGATGCAAGGAAAAGAACTGGGATTCTGTGCGGACCGCCTCCTTATGTACTACGCCTGACTTCGGTGGCGGGACTGATGTCGGAGGCAGTCCCCACTGAAGACTGCAAGCTAGAAAATTTCTGTGGCGTCCTGGCGCCTGACGGCTTCAATCCTAATGGTGTAACCTGCTGCAAGAGCTGTATCTCGAAGAAGATCTGCTCTCATTTCCAGGATGTTTATGTAGAGATGAGTTTCTTGGGTTGTCCACAGGCATTGAGACCGGAGACCGATGAGGTGTGCTCCCCATCCGAGCCCTGAGGAGAGCGTCACAATCAGAGAAGGCGCAATGAAGGGGACCCCTACCGATAGATTCTTCGGATCTCGCCACCACTGCCAATCCCAGATTACGGCCTTCGTGATCCAGATTGGAAGCTGCAGATGGTCTTGCTTTTGATCCCACTGGACCCATAACATCTACTGGGTGACCCGCATGTGGAGACGAGCAAGCCAGACTGTTGCAATGCCACACAGCTATGTGTCCGAGTATGCAAAGGACCGACTCTGGCAGGAACAGTCTTCTTTCACGAATGTCCCTTATGAGGGATCTACGATGTTCTGCTCTGTCCTGGGAAGAAAAGCTTTCCCTTGGACGGTGTCCAGAACTGCACCTATGAACTGCAGAGTCTCGTGACAGAACCAGGCATGACTTCTCCTGATTGATAATGATGCCTCAGCTGCCTCGAACAGAGACTGAGTATAATGAATGGCGGACATCAAGGCTCTCCCCAGAGGCGCCATGAGAAGCCAGTCGTCCAGGTAGGGGAACACTTAGTGGCCTTGTCTCCTCAAAGTCGTCAGCTATACGACTACCATACACTCGTGAATACCGAGAAAGTCGATGACAGTCCAAGGGAAGGGCTCAGAACTGATAATGGTGCCTGGAACCTCGAAGCGCTGAATCTTTCGGTGTGCTTGAGCAATGGGTATATGTAGGTAGGCGTCCTGCATGTCCAAGGATGCTAGAAAGGCACCCTGCTTGAGCATGGGAATCAGACCTGGAAGGGTAACCATGTGGAAGCTTTTGTACAGGACTGACTCATTGAGGTCGCTGTGGTCCAGTATCGGACGGAGGTCCTCTGTTTTCTTGGGAACCAGAAAGAAGTGAGAATAATATTCTGCACCCTCTGGTTCCATGGTGCACGCGTTTCATCGCTTTTCCTAGGAGCGAAAGGCACCTCCTGCTGAATGGAGGAGGCGTGCTGACCCAAGTAACAGGAGAGAAGAGGAGGTCTTGCCGGTGGGTGGTTGATAAATTCTATAAAATGACATTTCTTGACCAATTTGGAGAACCCACGGGTCGGTGGTAATCGACTGCCACCCCAAAAAGTGGTGAGCGATGCGACCCCTGGACCTTTTGTGCGTCTGATCCAGAGGAGGGTCAGTCGGAAGAAGTCATGCTGTCAGGGCAGCACTGGTCCCTGCAAACTGGGCCAGTTTAGCGAGTGCTGGGCTCTGCCTGGGGACCCACCTCTAGCCTGGGCTTCTGAAATGCCCCTATGTGCTGGCTGGAAACATGGCTGCCATTCTTGTTGCCAGGTTACAAGTGGTCTTTCCTGGTTCCTTACTGAAGGAAATCCAGGCCTTGATCTTGTACATGGCCCGTACAGCACCTGACTGCCTTCCTAAAGACTTCCTCCTGGAGCTTGGTGATCACCTTCTCGAGGGTTCACCAAAGAGTACTGCTTGTAGGGGACATCGTAAGAATATTCTCTGCATGTCCGGGGTGGCTTCGGAGCCACCGGCCAAGAGTGTCACGGAGACAGATGCCTGAAGCTGCGCCTGGTGGACGAATCCCAGAATCAGTATGGCTTGTAGTACTTGGGTACCCATATCAGACCCTATGCAGAGAAGCTGTTTAGGAGCCTGCCTCTGATTGCCATCTGGAAGCTTATCGACCAGGTCCTGGCCCTGTTCCCATAGGGGCTTCTAAACTGTACCATTGTGGGTTAGGTAGTTCCAGAGACCTGATGGAGCATGCAGCAGCCACATACATGCGCTCCCGAGGGCATCCAACCATGTTTGGACTCCTGGTCCGTGGCTGTGTACTCATGTTGTCAGTCTTGAGACCGGGTCATGTGGGCCGTGATGACCAGGGAGTCTGCCAGAGGCTGTTGAGCCAAGTACTGGTCCTCTCTTGGGACCCTGTACAGGCGGTCAGCTTTCTTTGGCACCACAGGAGTCGAGTGTGGATGCTTCCATGCAGCCTTGGTGACGTCCGCGAAAGTGTCCACCAAGGGTGGCACTACCACAGGCTTTGGGTCTTTCTTCGAAGATAACGTGGCAAGGTGCTGTCTTGGGGTTTGAGGTCTGCATCCCATCCCTTTGTTCTCTCTGGATGTGCCTCAACTTTCAGAGAGAGGATCATCGGAGGAGACCTGGGTGAGGTCATGTGGGTCAGGTGATGGAATGCTGAGGTAGAAGGAGATCTGGAGTAATCCAGTATCGATCTAGAGTCCTCCCTGACGGAGCATACCACCAACATCTGGGTCATGGGCTGGGAGACCCTGATGGGGATCTTGAGGGAGGCCTTCTCCGATCCTTGGATCTACTCCTGGGAGGTGCAGTCTGCTCCTTAGGGGTTGGTGGTTGTTCTGCTGGCCCCTGAGGTGGAGGAGGGGGCATAGGAGGTGAAGAAGTAGTAGTAGTAGGAGGTTTTACAGGGACCACATCCTTTTGGATGGTGTCCCACCAGAAAGTAAAGAGGTCCTTTACTTCTTGCAGGTTCATGCCCGACAACGGGCCTGGCACCAGTGGTCTGTCGCTGGTGTCGGGTCCGCGGGTGTCTCTGGGTTGGGCGAAGGTTCCCTCAGGAGCCCGGCATTCTCAGTGTCACCCGCCTGGTCTTCGGGCAGCGTCGTGTCCTCCTCTGTTGAGTGTCTGTGACTGGTGTCCACCGGTGACTGGGGGGCAGTCTTCCGTTCTGGTGAATGAGAGGACAACGTCAGTCGCTGGCCAACATCTTTGGGTCCGGCAAATGCCCAGCTGGCGTCTGGCTGGTGTCCGCGGCTCTAGCGAATGCCTGGCCTGCTTTGTATGCTTTGCTGACATCGGGTTCAACGTCTGCTTAAGGGACGTCAGGTCCTTAGTTTTCCTGGGTATTGGATCTGGACCTCTGGGAGGCTGGGAGACTGACCTGGAGTCGGAGTCCCGACGTCGGGTCGATGAGGAAGACTTGTGGCGTTCTGAAGACTTGGAGGAGGCCTGAGAGGGAGTAGAGGAAGTCGAGGGCCTTGAAGTCTTGATGGGCTGGAGAGTCGAAGAACCGCCTGAAGCCCGGACTTTAACCGGAGGGGGCTGAGAACGAGCCCTGGAGGGAGAGTGGTCAGATCTGGTGGAGCCTGAGCTACGGGAGTCCGAGGCCCGATTCGGGGATCTGGACCTTACTTTCTCCCAGTGTTATGGGCCTTGGTAGAAGAATTGCCCCCGGAGGAAGGTTCTTGGTCCATTCTACTAAGTTTTTCTTCCAGCAAATAAGCCTGAAGTACCTTCTGATGGCGGATCTTGTTGCTGCTGTTGAGCCCTTGGCAGAAGGTGCAGGCCTTGGTGTCGTGGTCCGTGCCTAAGTACTGCAAGCAGGAGGAATGAGGATCCTTAAAAGGGATCTGTTTTCACAGGCACACTTGGAAAGGTGTCCCTCGATCGAAGGAGTTGGAGATGACATCAGTTTGGAGAAACGCTTGAAGTTCTACGTTGTCGCGGCACTATGGTAGAGACCAGAGGCCGAGCTGGTGAGTCGATGGCGGAAAAGAACTGGGGATTTGGGACCGCCCTCTATGTACTATGCCTGACGTCAAGGGACAGACATCGGGCGGTCTCCTGAATACTAGGCTAGCTAGAAAATTTCTGTGGGTCCTGGTGCCTGCGTCGTTTCAATCCTAATGGTGTAATTGTTGCAAGAGCTGTTTCTCGAAGAAACATCTCAGTATCCTGTGAACATCCAAAGTATGCAAGAGGTACGCCCCTTGATTGGAGTGTTGCGTAAAGAAAGCAGGTAGCTCAATGGATTGATTCAGCGTAGATTCTGCTACCACCTTAGGGAGAAACTAGGGTTAGGAGTTATAGCACATTCTTGTGAAAATCAAATAAAGGATTTTGTACATCAGGCCTGAAGCTCGGAAATTCGTCGAGCTGAAGTAATGGCCACTAGGAAGAGTCTCTTCCAAGGAATGAAGGAACTTCAAGTCTTCTGAAGCTGCTGGTTCGAAAGGAGGCAGAGTAAGCTTCTCAAGAACAAAGTTCAGATCCCAAGGAGGAGGAGCAGGAACACAAATGGAGAACCCCTCTGAGGAAAGTCTTACAGACTTCCAACTGTGCAAATGCCCCATCTCCAAAAGGGACATGGTAGGCCGAAATAGCCGCCATGTGGACCTTCGAAGAGGAATGGCTGAGACCCAGGTCAAACAGATGACGCATATAGTCCACAACTCTCTCGACAGGGCAAGAGAAAGGCTTGAAGTCCTTTGAAGAGGCCCAAATTGAAAAACTTTTCCACTTCATGGCATAGGTGGACCTAGTGGAAGGCTTGCTGGCCTCCACCAAAATACCTACGATGAGCGGAGAAACTCCAAACCGGGCTTGAGCTGTGCACGCAGGAGCAATGCATGCAACTAAAGGGATTTGAGACCTGGATGAACCAGGGTCTCCTCACCCTGGGTCAGCAAAAATTGTGACAGAGGAAGAGGAAGCAGAGGTTCCTCTGTAAACTGTTGCAGAACAGAGAACCAAACTTGCCTGGGCCAGAATGGAGAATGAGGATCATCCGTCTTCTTGAACTCGAGTTTGTGTAACAGGTGCAGAGAACCCTATTTTGAGTTGAAAAAAGATGTTCCAGGACTACAGGCAATGGGATGCTGTTGAGGGTGGACAATTCAGAGGACACATGAGAAGGACTGTCTCTCACAGAACGGTGGTGGACAAGTGAACACCCTGCCAGAGGAAGTGGTGGGGGCTGAAACAATCGTGGGATTTCAGAAGTACTGGATAGACAAATGGAATTCTGGAGTTGGGGTGAGGGCATCTGACCCTAGGTAAACAAAGTGAACTTACAGCTCAAATGCACAGACTGGGTTTGCATAGGCCCTTATCTGCCGACATTATCTATGTATCTCATGTCTGTATGCACGACACAGGTGACATGCATCACTGTGCAGTATCGCAGCACATCTGTGTATCGTCACTGGTGGCCCATGCCATGCACTGGGCACATAGCTGTGTAACTGGCATCAGCATCACGTTGCCACGTCACTTGCTTAGCCTTGTTTGTACTGTGATGGACGTGGGCAGTGTGTGTGGGCAGTGGTGCGCATAGTTGGTAGCACCTGTTTGTGATGGCTATGTGCATGTCTCGTATGCCATCACAGGTGCGGACATTGGGCCATATGGCTTGCAGGTTGTGTGGCGTTCAGGGTTGTGGTCAGTCACAGCCATTGACTGTGTTCCCCATTTTCCTAGGTCTCGAGGGTACTCCAGCGCATATCCAGGGATGTCCGGGCCCTCAGACAGATGGTTAGTGATGACCAGGCCATCCTGAGGTCTATACACCGCCATGGCTCATGGAGGAGGCGGCATGGAACTGGCCGACAGCGGCGGAGGGACGGGCGTCAGCTGGCCAATGAGTTTCTTCCTTCCACTTCTCCCATCCCTCACCACCGCCTTCCTCTCTCCAAGTTTTTAATCCTCCCTTGAACACCCCTTCCTTGTACCTGTCCCCCTTTGTAAATAGTTTTATTGTTGTTGTTATTTAATATGTTCAATATACATTTCTATTTTGATATATGAATACTGTGTTGGTCTCTTGATTTGCAGCTGGCTATGGGTGCTCAGTTGCAGGTGTGTACATGCCATCTGGGGTGGTCTGGTCCTGGGTGTGTGTGTGTGTGTGCGTGTGTGCATGGGGAGGTATCTCCAGCATGGCAGTGGCTTTCTGTTGGTCTTGCTATCTGCCGCCACCCACTGCTGGGTGCACAGGTGTGTCTGGCTTGAAGCTTCTAAAGGTACGCGGGTTGACGTGGTGCTGGGGGATGCATGGTTTCCTGCAGTGCCAGTCACTGCACATAGGTGGTGTCTTGGGGTCACAGTGCAGGGTGTGCTGTGCGTATGGGGGGCTGATGTGCACTGTGGTTGTCAACCCCCTGTGTGTGGCACTCTCCGCCTGCCAGTGGTTCTGCTGGGGTGTCATGGCTCTGCTATGCTTTGTTGGCTTGTCCCCATGGGCAAGTAGATCATCCGTCCCACCCCCAGTGATGCTGTGCTTGGGGTGTGGTGTGGGTTCTGCAGTGTGTTCCTTGTGCTCATGTGTGGCATGGCTGGCGGTGGGGCCCCAGCCTGCCTCCCGATGTGCAGTTCCATTGCTCTGGAGGGGGCTCGCTTGCGCTTTGGCAGCTTTGGACCACTCAGCTGGTTGCCCTGGTTGCGCCCATGAGCCAACATTTTGCTCAGCTTCTCTTCCTGGTTGCGGCGATGGCGCGGTAGTGTCTGCGATATTCTAGACGTTGTTGCTTGTGCAATTTGCTCTGCTCCATGTTTGAATATCGCACCTGTTGTGCATTTGCGCAACTGGTTTGTGCTTGCTCCTGCTGTTGCGCTCGTTTTGAGCGCAGTTTGAATATCTGGGCCAATGTCTATAAAATCACAAGTTACTACGGTAACATATCCATTTGTTCAGTAGATGAAGTAATGGTGTCCATCTCATGACATATACTCTTTTACTTATGTACATCTTTTTCTTTACATATGTGGTCACAAAGAAAAAGAGTAAGACACTGTTACATAAAAAATACAAAAATGGAATAACAATGACAAATTACTATGAATACAGTTATATAAAAACAATATGATTCACAGTGAAGTACTGTTACTGTTAATAACAGTAAATACTACTACAAGACTTGAAGTATTCCTGATATTGGAACATTTTTGGTATGTATGTGCAGTATTCTTACAACTATTAATCATGTACTATAGTGAATAATAGTTCTGAAAAAGACAGGATATTCATGGCAAAAAGCTCCATTTAATGCATCAGTTAGGGTTGTTCCACAGCGACAAAAGTGAGGAAATTTTATGTTAGGGTTGAAACCCTAACTCTGACTCACCCCCCAGCACCACACCACACACACATATGCGAGTATGGGGAGGACCAAGTCAACACAACCAATGACAGACATCCAGCAGCAGGTGACAGAAATAACAAACAATTGTCTAAATGTACTCACGAGACATCCCCACCCACCTGACCAGGTACTGCATGCTCAGTGGAGATCAACAGCAAAACTGAGGCCATGTACACCAAATGTATACATCCCTGATTGCAGTGCACACAACGCACTACAATTTAGGTAGTTGCATGGTTTTACCTCACCGATGCCTCACACCAGACTACACCACGATGTAGGCCACCTGAGCAATAGAGTTCAGCAAAACCAAGGAGTTGTACTGGTATAATATCTCTGATTATAACAAGGGTTTGACAAATGCTTTCTAATTGACTGTAAACATTGTAACAGCCTTATGTTTAGAATTTATTAACATACATGTAGAGCCTAACCATATGATGAATATGGTTTAATGTTGTTTAAAAACAGTTTATATATGATAGCAATAAGCCACCCCAGGTATTATGCTAATGGACAGTTTATCACTGTCTAGCGACGTGGCACCTCGACTATGCCTCATTCTAACATTAACCTTACAGGGTGATTACCTAGACCATTTGAACATAACTGTTGGTCAGTGCCTTATTGCTTAATTGTCTTTATGAGTAGATAATCTCTCTGCTAGGGCACTGCAGCAGCTTTGATAACACAGTGTCCCACCCAGTTACGCCCATACACTGTCTAGTTTACTGGAGAATGGCTGTGAATATGAACTCATGAAGATGAACAGTGTAACTTGATCGTTATAGTCATTGAAACCTTAGTGATTATAACTGACAGAGTCAGTGATAGAGAATAACCCCTGCTGTCCTAGTACACTTACCCCATTGTGAATTAAATCAATACTAAAAGACATTGGGTGGGATATTCAAAAGGGTTGCGCCTGTGCAAGTCCAAAAGTGCGCCTTTCTGCGATACTCAGCAGGAGGCAGTTGCACCACCGAAAACATGCTGAGCAACAGCGCAATGCAAATGACTGCATGCACAACCGAAGGGGGTGGATCCATGCATAAAGAGCGCAATGCGATATCCAAAGACTTGCGCAATGCGCAACAGCCGGACCAGCCAGTTGCGCCCAGCGGAAATGGAGCCAAATAAAAGGCTCAAGGAAGCGGGCGCAAGAACGCCTACAGGGATGCAAAGTGGGAAGAAGAGAGAGAGAGAAAGACAGACAGTGACAGGCCAGGGCAGGCAAGGGAAGCAGTGTAGGGGCCATAGGCTGCAGAGGCCAGCGGGGGGTGCCTGGTAGTGGAAGTAGCAGTCTGGACAGCGGGGTAACAGAGCAACATCAGCTGGGGGCCAAGCCAGGGAGATGGATAGTGGCAGCTTCCCATGAAGCTGTAATGAGGGGTGTGAGAATGCCAGGTGCAGGGGACGTGGCCGTGGGGGCCCGTGTCGGTACGCCTCAACAGGCAGTACCAGGTTGGCATCAGCTTTGAGTTGTACACAGATGTAAAGATCGTGGGCCGTACCGCCTGAACAGGGCAATACTGAGGCAGCTCTGTGAGCTGTGCAGTGATGTGATGCAGGCACCTCACGACGGAGTCATGCTCTCGTGTGGAGACCAAGGACAGCCTGCATGTGCCTGTGCCTCCGGGCACCTTCCAGAGGCCAACAGGGAACACCACAGGCATCACACAGTCGGCCACGTCACGCATCCTCACCCAATTCCTACAGCGCTGCTGCCACATGCTGCGAGTACATCCATTTCCCCAGCACTGCGGCAGGGCGTACACAGCAAACATGCATGGCGTTCCACAGGGTAGCACATATGCCTGGCGTGCTAGGGGCCATAGACTGCACCCATGTGGCCATTCGTGATGCCACCTGGCCCCGGTGGAGCGCATGCAGGAACAGAAAGGGCTTCCCAGTGTCAACTGCCAGGTGGTGTGATGCCACTGGGCGATAATCACGTCTGTGCCACACCCTGGCGGAGCATTATGATGCCTTTATATGGCATCAGTCCGCACTGTGCCATCGATTTGAGAGTGGGGACATCCCCATGGGTCATCTAGTGGGTGAGTACTATGTAGGAAATGCAAACTCGGGGCAAGGGGAATGCCACAGGTGCCATGGTAGTGGCAATACATGGATATGGCAATATGAACTGAACATGAGACTGATCTCCACTATCTCCACACAGGTGACAGCGGATACCCACTCGTCCCTGGCTGCTCACGCACTGCACTAGCGCCCCATGACCCCATTGCAACAACGCTATAATGAGGCACATGCCGCCACACGCAACATCGTTGAGCGGGTGTTTGGGATGCTCAAGGCACGCTTCCGATGCCTAGACACCTCCGGTGGTGTCCTACTGTACAGCCCCTCAAAGGTTTGTGGGATATTCCTGGCCTGTTGTATCCTGCACAACATGGCCAATGACTGTGGGATAGCCGTACAGGTTGAAGAGGGGGACAGCGATGGGGACGCCAGTGGCGCCAGTGTTGATGGTGATGAGCAGCCCCCCCTTGGACGGCGGGACCCCCGACTGATCCGGCAGGCCCAGCTGCACCGGGACACCATCACGGAGGAGCATTATGCACAACATAGGTAAGTCAAGGGGCCATGTGCAAACAACACTGTCCTGGCACAACCCACAGGCACACAGAGTAACACACCAGGGGTGCATGACGGCAAGGGGTGAAAGGGACCAGGCACACAAACACACCATCAGGGAGGCGATCATCATATGGGACACACACCACACACAAACACACCAGGCACAAACGCATATGGGCAGGTGCACAGCAGAGCAGGAACAGATATGGCCAAAACATTGATCCACACAGACCACACCCACCACCTGTACTGTCCAAGCACGTGGTGTCAGATGCTGGGCACCTTGCACCTTGGTGTACAGTACAATGCAGGCATCATCATGCACACGCACCTGTGGACAGCAGTCGGGATGGTGTGCAGGTGGTCCGTAGGTTGGCGTGATGGGCAGGGCACCCACAGTGCACTGCCCACCATGACGCACAGTGCACACAGGGCAGCAGCAGACAGGGCCCGCACTGGGGAGACAAGTCAGTCATGTTGCACCGTCTCAGGCCACCGTGGATGCGTGGGTACGGCCCCACCGCGACCCAACAGCACTGGCAGGCCGAGAGCAGGGCCATCATGGGGTAAGGCAACCGATGGACCACCGGGGTGCCACTCGCGCGATCGCGACTCTTATCCGCACTGGGGTCTGTAGGATGCCAAACATACCTGCACCAGGGGTGCTTGGGATGCCCACAGCAGAACCCGCGCCGACAGGCCTGGTGCTCGCACGATGCCAGGAACAGGGAGTGGAGAGCGCACTGTGTGGGGTGCGCGGTACAGGAGCACCTGCGTGTGCCCACGCAGCCACGACAGCGACCAATGCCTGGGTCTGCCTGTCAATGGCGGGCGGTCACATCCATCCGGATATGGCGACCATCTCAACGGTCCAGAGCACACCCCTGCTGTGCCACTCCACAGCCGCACACAGTGCCTCCACAGATGTTGCAACCCGCCTGTTGCTGTACTGATTCCCGCAGCAGGTGGGTGTGCTCTCGTCCAATGGGTACTCTGCCACAACGGCATCCTGTCCCCAGAGTGTGAAGGTCCTGATGCACAACACCCCTTGAGGGTGGGCGCTGTTCGCCAGGACCAGGAATGGGCGATCAAAGGCGGCGGGCATGTGCCACCGCTGGACACTGTACCCCAGACCTGGTGGGTGACTGCTGCTGCTGCCCCTCCAACCGCTGTGCCCAGGGACCACTGGTTCCACTGCTGTGGCCGCAACAGTGCATGGTGACACTTTCCGCAGCAGCCACCGGTGCTGACAGGCACAGCCTGGGACTGTGCCGGTATGCTGGCCACAAATTGGAACCAGTAAGGCCCAGGGGCACGCTGCTGGCTCGCTGTGTGTCTGCTGGGACACACACGCCACTGCCCATTGCAGTCCTTGCATCATCGATGGTGCAGGGTACATGCTACAGCCACAGTCATAGCGTGCTGGTTGATGCTTGCATGCCAGACTGCTGAGACACAGGCTGTGCACCCCACACCCGACTCACCGACACCAGAGTTGGCAGCCCAGCGTGCATGCTGGTGCAGTGCATGCTGGCTGGTGACAGAGGTGATGGACCCTCCTCCATGTCTAGCAGGTCATCCTCACTGCTCTGACCCACCACCACCGTCCCCTGAAGAAGAACAGGATCTGTAACAAAAGAGAGGACATGTGAGTGCATGTGAACAACCTCCCCCAACACCACCACCATGTCATGTCAGTGCAGTGATGGGCTTCCACCTCTCTGGAATCCACCTCCTGGTATACTCATTAGCACTGCGCTGCATTGATGCAGCCAGTCGGTCCTCAGCCGGGGTCAGCTCCATTACTGCTGGCTGGCCCCGCCAGTGCCAGCACGTGCCGCCTGAGGGCTGCCACCTTCTCCTCTTCACCCTCCTGCGGTCTGTCCCAATCTTCTTTTGCATTCCTGCACGGAGGTGCTTGGTTCCTTCCAGATTCACTGCCCGGCTGCCCCTCCTCCCATGCAGTCAAGACGGCCTGAGGGTGCCCCCGCCATCTCACTAGTAGTGCCTCCTCCAGGTAGGCCTGGAAGAGGGCCTCAGTCTCGTCGTGGTGAAGTTGGGCCTCCTCCTCCTTCGCCCACCATCTCACCCTCACCTTGGCTCTGCTCGGTCGTGGCGATCTGTATGGGTGGAAGTGGGACACCGTCACTGTGCAGTTCTAAAGCGTTATCCAGCGCCCATTGTCCAGAACATCCCACAGCATGCAACTCACCTCTCACCCGCAGTAATCAATCTGCTGCCAGCGAGCCACTGTCGCAGTTTTATAGCGCAATGCATGCAAATTAGAGTGGAGTAATCAATGAGATGTAATCACGCCACCGCGCCTTTGAATGGCTGATCGGATGATTGTATGTGCCGGGCTGAATATCGCGCTTGGCATTGGGCGCTTTTCGCAATATGGTTGAGCTGCTGGAGCCACAGTAGCGTGACATATCGTGACTGTGCGGTACACCGCATTGGCGCATGCCCAGGTAGCTTATGGGGCGTCTGCACGCTGATGACATGCTGCTGCGCGATCGGCTTGTTCAGGCCATGGCCACCATTGTGCCAGTGGCGTCATAGCACTGGGCACCATATGGCGCTGTGGGCACTACTTCGCGCACAATAGTCCATCACTGTGGCACTGTCACGCAGGGTGGTCAGTCACACAGGATGCGAGATAGACGCCAGATGGCGCTTGTGCGTGGCCTTGCGTCATAGACCCTGACCTGGTGTCCGACCTTGCCCCGGCGCTGTTCGGTTGCCATTTGTATCGCTCCTTATTGGGCGCTGTCTGGTGACAGCACTATGTGGATCGACGGCTGTACCAACGGCGATTGTAAAATCCTGTGGTGGTCTATTGTGCAACATTTCCATGTGGGGTTACGCGCTATGGGCGCCCATTGCCTGCTGTAAAGTTGGAAGAATGGCACGAGGAGGGCACTAATGGAGCCTGTGGAGGTGGCCAACCTGGTGGTTCTGGTAGAGCCCCACTATGGGGCACTGTATGGGAGAAGCCTCACCATAGCTCGAACTCAGGTCTGGCTGCAAGTGGCCAATGACCTGGTGGGGGTCACTGGGCGGCGCCAGTCTGCCGAGTAGTGCGTGCACAGGTACAGTGACTCTGCAGGAGGGAGCTGGGATTTGCATGAGAGGCTACGGCCACGTGCCAGGAGGGGCGTTGTGCCCTAGGGCCAGGTGAGTGTACCATCTATGCACCTGTATTCTCCGGTAGGGGTGTGAGTGTTTTGGTGGCTGCATGGGGATGGCTCTGCTATGCTGGCTGTGTCACGTGCAGGTGAGATGCATGGTCTGGCTGTGTGGGCAGGCACTCACTGGGGCAGGGGCAGTCTGCTTTGGAGTCGCACTGATGTTTTTCTCAACATTTGTCTCCCACAGGCCGGTGCAGAGAGGATGCAGGCACGGATGAGGAGGGCCGTGGCAGGGCCCGGTGGCGGTCGGTGGTGCTGCGAGGGGTGGGCCACAGCAGCAGCAGCAGCCACAGCTGCTTGATGAGTGTGAGTGTCATTACATCATGGATGCTACTGCATGCTGGAGGGGGTGGGCATGACCACCAGCCATGCACAACACAACCATGCACAACACAGGCGATATTCATCATTGTCCAGTGTCACTGCGTCTGTGTGTGCGCCACTGGTGGTCCATGCATGCACTGGGCACATGGCTGTGGAACTGGCATCGCACTCACACTGCCACATCACTTGACAGCCTTGTTTGTGCTGTGATGGACATGGGCAGTGTGTGTGTGCAGTGGTGCAATAGCTGGTGCCACCTAGTTGGGCTGGCCATGTGCATATTCACTGTGGGTGGGTGCATACCATCACAGGTGCGGGGACATTGGGCTATATGGCTTGTAGGTTGGGTGGTGTTCAGGGTTGTGGTCAGTCACAGCCATTGACTGTGTTCCTGTTTTCCTAGGCCTCATTGTGCTCCGAAGAATTGAGCGGGCACTGCAACAGCTGACCCGGGTGTCCATGGAAAACAGGACCATCCTCCAGGATATCCAGCGCCATTGGCTACGGAGGAGGCACAGCCAGCGGAAGACCAGCCTGCAAGGCCTTAGGCTGGCTTCCTCTTCCCACTTCACTCCATCCCTCCCACCCTGCCTTCCCTCTCCGGTTGTTCATCCCTACCCCTTACCCACTTTACCTTGTACCCTTAACCCCTCTTGTAAATAGTTTTGTTGTTGTTCATTTTATACTTTTACATTTTCTAATATATATATTTTGATATGAATACTGTGTTGGTCTCCGATTTGCAGCTGGCTATGGTTGCTCAGTTGCAGTGTGTGCATGCCATCTGGGGTGGTATGGTCCTGGGTGTGTGTGTGTGTGTGTGTGTGTGTGTGTGCATGGGGAGGTGTCTCCAGTGTGGCAGTGACTTTCTGTTGGTCTTGCTATTGCTGCCACCCACTGCTGGGTGCAGGGTGGGTCTAGCTTGTATGGTTCTCTGCTACACGAGGTTGACGTGGTGCTGGGGGATGGCGGTGTTTCCTGTGTGCCAGTCACTGCACATGGGTGGTGTCTTGGGGTCACGGTGCAGGGTGTGCTGTGCATACGCGGGGCTGATGTGCACTGTGGTTGTCAACCCCCTGTGTGTGGCAGTCTCAGCCTGCCAGTGGTTGTGCTGGGGCGTCATGGCCCTGCTGTGCTTTGTTGGCTTGTCCCCATGGGCCAGTAGATCATCCGTCCCACCCCCAGTGATGCTGTGCTTGGGGTGTGCATGTGTCTTGTTGGTTCTGCAGTGTGTTCCTGTGCCCATGTGTGGCATGGCTGGCGGTGGGCCCCAGCCTGCCTCCCTGGTTGTGCAGTTCCATTGCTCTGCTGGGGGGGCTCTGCTTGCGCTATGGCACCTCTGGACTGCTCAGCTGGCTGCCCTTGCTGCGCTTATGGCGCAACCTTTCCGCTCAGCTTCCCCTTCCTGGTTGCGCTATGGTGCAGTTTGTGCGATATTCAGACGTTGGCTGCTTGCGCAATTTGTTCTGCTCCATGTTTGAATATCGCGCCTGTTGCGCATATGCGCAATTGAATTGTGCTTTCTCCTGCTGTTGCGCACATTTTGGGAGCAGTTTGAATATCTGGGCCATTCTGTTTATATCTACACTATACCTACTTGATTCCTGTTGTACCACAATTAACATAGTTATCACTTTGATAGCATCAGTGACAGAAGTGTGGCAACCCAAACACTAGGCATACAGCCTGAGTATGAAACAACTGTTAAAAAATTACACTGTGTCCATAAGTGGCATAGATCACTCATTGCAACAATAGTAAATGTATTACTATTTGAATAAGTTAGTCATCACAGATGCAATGAAATTGTCTTTCTCAGGTACAACATACTCAGTAAGTGCCTACAGGAAAATCTATCCTATATACATCTCCGATACAGGTATGTCATTGTTGGCTCAGTAGTGCTATGATATTTAGAAGTTGCTTGGCATGATCCATGCAATCACACTGTTTCTTACAAAGAATACTTACTGAATCTTTAGTATTGAAACACACTGAAGGTCTATGTATGTACATCAGCAGTACACCTTCATCAGCAAGAATGCATCTGATACTGGCAGTACGAATTTCACAGCGTTGAACAGGCAATGCTTTTCCATACGCTTTACATCAGTCCTCTATCTTGAGTAAACCGGTTGCAGTAAATGTACTACTATGTAAATCATATACTAAATGTAACACTACTTTTATCTTGGAGCATGATAGTGTCTTGTAGTTAATTTATGTACGTCTCCTAAATAATGTATACTCACTAGTGTTAAACCTTTTCTACAACTGTCATCATGCACCTTCAGCATTTATATTGACTAACGGCACAGTACCAGTTGTGGTGGTGGGGCACGGTAGGTAAGGCCATGCAGCTACTAAGTGGATGCGTTGTGTGCAGCTGCAATCAGGGATGTGTACGTTTGTGTACATGGCCTCAGTTTTGCTGTTGATCTCCACTGAGCATGCAGTACCTGGTCAGTGGGTGGGATGTCTGTAGTACATTTAGACAATTGTTTGTTATTTCTGTCACCTGCTGCTGGATGTCTGTCATTGGTTGTGTTGACTTGGTCCTCCCCCATACTTGCATATGTGTGTGGGTGTCTGTGTGTGTGTGGTGCTGGGGGGGGGGTGAATTCAGAGTTAGGGTTTTCAACCCTAACATCAAATTTCCTCACTTTTGTCGCTGTGGAACAACCCTAACTAATGCATTAAACGGAGTTTTATGCCATGAATATATATATATATATACATGTTCATACAAAACATGTGTCCTGATATTGACTTAGATAAAAACATGTATTTTACGATGCAGTTGAATTAATAACCCAATGTTAGTGTTGGAGTTACTATCCAGTATCTATTTTATTGAAGCAGAATTGTATTTCATGTGGCATACTATATAAGTGCTAAGTATTGTGTACTGAGTCAGCTTATGATCTTTTATTTCTGAAATATTTATTTGCAGTAATTGTGATTATATGTGTCTGCAATGGCTCTGCAATACCTGATTACAGGCAATGTGAGGTGCCGGAAACATGTTGAATGCTTAAAGAAAGTGTTGTTAAAATGCGATGACATTTACATGCAAAACTTAGTGGATCCAGTTATTATTTTCTTTCACAGAGCAGCGTAGGCACCCCCCACTACCAGCCGAGGTAGTACCAGTACAGTCAGAAGCTGTGGAGGCTAAGAACTCTGACACCGACAGTCATCCTCGTCGAGTCAGATGGTAAGACGCTGATAGAAATAATTGCATTACATAATTGGGGTGGCATGAGGCTATCATGTAAGGTGTGAAGTGAACTACTTAACTCGCTTTTTTTTAGGAAATACTCTTCAGAAAGTTAATATGACTTCCAGCACCCATGTAATATTTGTAATAATACAACATACACAAAAAAATTGAATAGAATTCTGAATTTTGATTGTCTAGCTGGCACCTTTTCAGCGTTGTAAATACTCCAGTGTACCCACTGTAAAAGGTGTCAGCCACCACTCAGCCACATCAGGAACTCCCTGGCAAATCCATATGTTCATCGCAAACATACCACTGCAAAGTTAACGGACAGATGGCAAACAAACGAGCAGCACGTCTGAAATCAAATGGCTGTTTTAAATATTTTTATTTTGTAAAAAAAAAAAAAAACAGGCCCTTTGTATAACTGCAATATACCCCTCCAGGGAGTGGGTATACTGGAGGATTTACCACTCTTGGCGTGGTTCAGTCTCTCGGCTGCACCTTGTGACTGAACTACACCAGCCGTGGTAAATCCTCCAGTAAACCAACACCCTGATGGGGTATACTGCTTAAAAATTCTAAACAACAAGGTATACTACTTCATAACATAACTGGTGATTCAAAAGGAACAGATTTTAAAGCCAAATGTACGGTAGTTGTATACATCTCAGTTTGGTTTAACTGACTATGATCTACAACTGGTGATGACATTTCTAGACACCAATGGTATGTGAAGTGCTGTTGTCCTATGAATTTCTTATCTATTTTTTAATAAGTGAATGTTGTCTTCATTGTACTCTAAGAAGATATTTGTACAGATTTCAATTGTGTTTTTGTGTCATCTCATGTTCAAAATGAGTAATGCAGGTACTCACCCCAATATATGTTATCTAGATCTTGGCTGGTATATTTAAAGTGTTTTTGCATATTGATATACTACCCAAATAGGTGAGATGTAGAGATGTGACCAGACACAATATACACAAGAGAATGTTATGTTGTTCACATAATGATGCGAGAAGGGAAGAATAGTAATATATGTTAATCAGGTTGGGGGGGGGGAATCCATGCATACCTAACAGAATGTGATATTGAGCCTGTTATGTCCTGATAATATATTGCCAGAATCTCTATATTTCTGAATGGACAGTATTGTATGTCTATGCTAACATTGGGGTAGTAACTGAAAATGGGGTGGCCATCACTGAACAGTTGGATGGGCACGTGCAGTACTGCACAGAGAGAGTTTCTGAATTATAGTGGGGTGTGTAGTGCTGATGTGGCTGGCAAGGTGTGGGAACTTCTCTGGAAGATCGACTGTCGCACTGCCAGTACCGTTCATGTGAGTGAGTTTGTTGCTATACCCACAAGCAGGGCCGGTGCGTGGATGTCATTGCTGGTGAATGACACAACATCCACGGAAACACAGAAGTGTAATTGCAAAGAGAAATGTGGTACATAGTTGAATTACACAATGAGACAGTATGAAAAAATGTATTTCACAATAAAAGTTTAGTGGTAGATTAATATATTGTGCTATATGTTAAAATATTTTTTACTTGCATGTTTTATAGAGCCCAGGGAAGCAGTGCCAGTAAGAACTGTGGAGGTGAAGAAGGAGCCTGGCACCAGCTCTGAGCGTAAGTACCATCATAAAAGATATTCACACAAGATGTAGTGTCACAGTCCCCTGCACCCACAATGTCTGTTCAGTAGTATGGAGGACCTTGTCACCCCTAAGGCAGCCATAGAGTAGAGCTGCTCACTGCTAGGTAGTGTGAGAGCAGTGTGGCTATTTGTGAAAGGGATGAGTAAGTGGGGATGCAAACAGTATTGCAGTAGACAGTCTCAACATGTGAATGGATCATTTGTATATTGAGATTCTGTGACACAGTCTGCTATCTATGTTCAGATACCCACTTTTTGCTTTACTATGCATACAGGTGTACTATATGGTGTCACTTCATGCATAGTTAGGAAGTATTTTGCTGTACAGTGTGCCCTATTCCTAATGATGCTACACTTATGATTACATTTTTGGTTCTCAGTGAGTAGGTGGTCAAGGCAGTAGTACTACATCAAGGGGGAATGTATGATGTGGTAAGACTAGTATGGCACATAAGAGCAGCTTTACTAAGCCAATTCTGAGTACGTTATCATAATTATCACAATGTGTATGCAGCGGTGATGGAGTGCACTGGACTGGTGTATCATGCGTATATGTCATCATAAGTGTTATTGTATGAAAGGGGGAGTGTACTGGGAAGTGTATCTATAGATAGAAAGTTTGTCATAATCAAGATGATAAGGCCTACTGTACTATAATGCATACTCAACCAATTCAAAACAAGTTTTCACTTCAGTGGGGAGGGCCTAGTGTAGTAATAGAGCTAGTTACCATATTGTAAGAGTATGATCAATGGTAGCTGGGTGTACAATAGATATGTCACCTGGTGTACTTGCCTTTCACAGATGATGGATGTACTGTAATGCTTTGCAATGTGTCAAGTCACCTGTAAATGGGTACATATTGTTGTTGTTTGCTTATGGTGTATGCTCACACCCGTACCCCCGCACACAGACAGTGGAAGGTTAGTGTGCAGCTACAAGTATATATATGACACAGATTACACAGTGAGTAATGAAGACTGATGACTATGCATGTCAATGGACCACTTATTTTTTTGCATCAATTGCAGCTGCAGTTTGTTTCATTATAGCAAACTGCTGACCAGGTTATCATTTTGATTCTTACACAAGGATATATCTCTTTAGGTTTCCATGACGTGAAACTGTTGTCATATGTTTAACTCATTAACATAGTCTAATATAGGTGTTACAAGCATAACTTCAATACTGTTGTATAGCCTATGGTTAAGTGGGATTCAACAGTTTAGCAATCTTGAGTCTACGCATCAATGTTCTTATGGTGTAAGTAGTATAAGGTTTCCAGGCATGAGCAAGTGTAATTCTATAGCATATCAATCTTTGTGCAGCGGTGCAATGTGTCACGATGTGTGCATGACTGCAACATGACACTACAGGGTGATTAGGTCACTATTTACATGATTTCTGGCAGCAGCTCATTGTTATAATAATAATAATAATCTATTTTAAATTAGTGCGAGACCTTGTTCAGCATATGGTGAAACTCTACATGTGTTAAAACACTTTCACATATGCAAGTTAGTATGTTTGTGGCAATTGAAAAGTGTTACTTCTGAGAACAACTGTATTGTGTACAATACTGAGATAAAAACAACTTTTTAGTAAATTAGAAGATACTGATATCATATTAACTATTTATTATTTGTACATTCTGGGCGGGATATTCAGACTGCGCCAGGCTGTGGTGCGAGCCTGGGCACAGCACAACTGGGAAGTGCCTGGACATTGACAGGGTGATATTTAACGGAGCTGTGCCATGGTACAGCATCGTAGAATATTGCTCCTTGGCCACCTGCAGTGCACATGGCACAGTGGCAGTGCGACAGCGCAGGTGGCCAAAGTGGAGCAGGGGAAGCACTAGCGGAAGTGCCATTGTGCTAGGCACAACTACTGTAATATACAAAAGTGCAGATGCAAATAGGGCTATCATGCATGCAAGCCGGAAATGGGGCCATTTACATGTAATTATGGCCCCATTTGCATGCAGGTGTGCCAATCCCTGACATCTTGTGCCTGCCACCCTGCCAGGCTGCAGTCGCTGGGGACCGACGCCCCTTGCCCCTACTGGCAACATGCTCCGACACCCATTTTTGGGCATATGTATAAATAATAAACAGCCCATATCACTGCTGGTCCACTGGAACGCTCGCAGCCTGATCACAGGCATATGTGATAAACTACAATGTCCTATAACCCTGGTGGTCCAGTGGACCGCTCGTAGCCCTATTGTGGGGATATGTGATAAACTACAATGTCCTATAACCCTGGTGGTCCAGTGGCCCACTTTCAGTCTGATCGCAGTCATACGTAATGAAATTATGGTCAAATACCCTTGGTGGCACAGTGGACTGCTTGCAGCACGATCGCGAGTATCAGTACGATATAATGAGAAACCAATCCATCACTGGTGGCCCAGCAGTACTCCCCCTCCACCCATCCACTGAGCCTCACGGCCCCGCACCCCCCCCAGTTAGTGGTAGGTGGCAGTTCCCCATCTGCTTGCCACCCCACTGTCTGCCGACTGACTCCATACGGTAGGAGTGTACAGCCATTGGTCCACAGTGTAAGCAATGGGTGTGCAGGCTGTACCGTACCGTACTACACAGTGGGGACGGGACGGGCTGCACGTCCATTGGCTTATGCTGTGGCCTAATGGGTGTACAGCCCTACCATACAGAGTCAGTCGTCGGGCGGTGGGGGGCGGTGAGGCTTAGTGAGTGGGTGGGGAGGGGTATACCACTGGACCACCAGGGATGGATTGGTTTGACATAATATATCACTGACGCCTGCAATCGGGCTGCGTGCTGTACACTGGACCACCAGGGACATAGGACCATTATTACTATACTAATGCCCGCGATCAAGCAAGGGAGGGTGCCACCACGAAGGTGCTGCTGGAGCTTGGGTGGCCACTCACAGCTGGCAGCTGCCATGTTGCACACTGCAATATGGCAGCTCACCTGTGGGTGGCCAGCTGTTGCTCCTTTTTTGGAGGGGATCAACTGTGTGCAGTGCAAGTAGGGGTTGAGACTGCATGGGTTGTACATCCCGGGCTGAATATCGGGATGTGTGGAACACGGATGGGCATGACCCCCCAACTGTGCTGCATACATTACTGCTGTGCTTCGACTCATCAGCATTTGTACCAGGCACATTCCCCTTTTGAATATCACACTGGGGTGCATCAGTGGGTTGCGCATGGTGACACTGTGTTGCGCGATGCACAACCCTTCTGAATATCCCACCGTTTCTTTACATGATGTGTAGTGAAAAAATTTCATTAATTAGTTGCCAATGTCACTGAGCTGTTGGTTTCTAAATGTTTAACATTATGTCAAGTATTATAAAAATGGTCTGAGAAATGGAGCTTTCTGATTGGCTGCAAACATTCTAACAGCCTTATGTTAATCTTTTATTAACATACATGTACAGATTGGCCATATGGTGAACAAGGTTTAAGACTGTTTAAAAACACGTTTTATTATAATAGGAGTAAGGCACTGCCAGGGATTATGTTAGTAGTCAGTAAATCACCCTCTAGGGGCATGTGGCATTCGGCTACACCTTGTGCCACACTACACCCCTAGAAGGTGAGTAACAGGCCATTAACATAACCCTTGGTCATGCCTTACTGTTTAATTAATGTAACAGCAGTAAAAGATGATTTGCTTCTATGAAAATATGTACACAAAATAAATAACTATATGATATGTGTGTCTCTCTTGAGGCCGTTATTAAACAGACGATTATATGAACATTAGATAATGGAAATAGTAGTGTTGGTGTACAGATCATGGTATTATTCTCATCCAGATGCGAACAAATAATATAGGTACAGATGTTCAAGTTCACTTGTTCATACACAATTGAAGAGCTAGTATCACTACATATAAGACTCAGTTGTTCATTATGCCAAAACATTTAGATAGTGAGTGCTGCCAAATACTAACTGATATAGAACAACAGTGTAGAAAGTATACTGTTCTTATAGATCTTTTCAAGTTCTCCACGAAGAAGATAATATGGTAGAAAAAAATATAATAACGGAACTGACAAGACAGGAGTTCTGATTTACATCACACTCCTCGATGGTATTGAGAGTGCCCAGCAAAATGTATCACAATTACTGAATTAGATATCAATGTTGTAAGATGAGAGACAGGTAGGGGATCACCATTTTGAGGCTTATATATTGATTCATGCTTTTTGTCACTTTGCAGGGCACCCTTGCTTAAAGCGGTGCAGTGGCCACTGCCGCTGTTATCGCAAGTTTGAGCGTAAGGTTGACGGTCTAATAAAAGATAATGTTGCGATCCATGAAGGGCAGGAGAAACTGCTGTCCTTCATGGAAGCGCAACTAGCGACTGTCAATCTTGTGCTTGAGCCTGTGGTGACAGCTGCTAGTGAGACTGTGGCCAGATCCAGCACTTCACCTCTACCAGTGGCATCCAGCTTCCCTGGGACACAATGACCAGCCTCCACAGCTCCTCTGGAGGGCACAACAGCTTCCACTTCCATTGTGCCTCCACACTGAGTCCAACTTACGGGTTGGGCTGCCTCAAGCAGCAGCACGCCTCTCTCTGAGAATTGTTTGTAAATATTGTATATCGTTTTTTAAAATATTTTTCTACATATTTCCTTAAATAATTGTTTTTGTAACTTTTTTAATGAATCTATTTTTTTATGTAACATTTAATTTTTTAGATAAAAAAATTAATATATTTTTATTTTTTTTGTCTTTCTATTAAACGTGATTGAATTTACTTAATTTTTTTTGTCAGGACTGTGTTTCATTTGAATGTTCAAAAATAATATTTTTTTTACTTTAGTATACATAGAAATAAACATTTTTTGAACGTAACACTTTTTCTTGTGGTATTATTAAGTCATGGGAGTCTTTGTCATCAATATAAATTCTATAAGAAAGCGTTCCTTTTCCTTAGTTTGGTAAAGAAGAGCATTATACACAAAGTTTCAGACTTAAACAGATAACACATTGCAATTGTTGTTGTGTTACATATCTTGCAGTGTTATGACAACATTTTTATACGCACATATAAGTATGGGTTATGGTCAGAATTTGTGTCAAGTAAAGGTACGGAAGAGGACCATGTAAGACATGTAGATATTTAACAGTGGTGCTGAGAAATAGAGTGCTATATTGTTTATGTCCCACAAGAGTAGTCTCATTGCCGGCTAAAAGATAGTGAGTGAAACACTGCAACACCATAAATTAGTATGTGACATAACACTGTTAAGCAAAAGGAAACAGATAAATATTGAGAGGCATATGCTTGAGATGGATGTTGTCTTACTCTTCATAACAGACAATTCCACTAGATGACTTACTGACCCAGATATTCAAAAGAGTAGAGCCATGTGCAATCGGGTTGCGCCTGCGCAAGTCCGAAATTGCACCATTCTGCGATATTCAGCAGGAGGCAGTTGTGCTCCCGAAATCATGCGGAGCAACAGCGCAATGAAAAAGAAGGCACGTGCAACTGAAGGGGGAGGAACCATGCATAAATGGCGCAGTGTGATATTCAACGATTTGCGCCATGCGCAGTAGGGGAGCAAGCAGAAGTTCCGCCATAGCGGAAATGAGCCAAAATAAAAAGGAGCAAGGGAGGTGCAAGAATGCTACAGGGAAGCCACATGTGTCAGAGGCAGACAGACAGGGCAGGAGGCACAAACAGGGCAGGCCAAGAAAAGGCCACAGTGAACAGCCATGCACAGGGAAGGTGTGGGGAGCCACACAACACAGAGGCCAGCACAGGCAGGTGTACCCAGCTCAGGGAGGTAGCAGCCAGGACAGTGGGGGAATACAGCAACAGTTGCTGGGGTGAACACAAGCCAGGACATGGGCAGTGCCACCTTCCACATGGAGACTCATAATGAGGGGGGGTGAGGTTACAAGGCAGGGGGCGTGGTCGTGGAAGGGCCTGTCAAGGTATGCCCCAACAGGCAGTACCGAGCCCGCACCAGCTTTGAGCTGTACACTGATACTGAGATTGTGGGCTGGTACCGCCTGAATAGGGCAATTCTGAGGCGGCTCTGTGAGCTGTGCAGTGATGTGATGCAGGCACCCACACAACGGAGCCATGCCCTGTCAGTGGAGACTAAGGTAAAAGCTTGCATATGCTTGCTCGCCACGGGTACACCACAGGCATAACCCAGTCGGCGACCTCACGCCACCTCACCCAATCCCTCAGTGCACTGCTGCCACATGCTGAGGAGTACATCCATTTCCCCAGCACAGCGGTGGAGCACACAGCAAACACGCAGGAGTTCCACAGGGTAGCACGTATGCCTGGCGTGCTAGGGGCAACAGACTGCACCCATGTGGCCATACGCACACCACCTGGCCCCGAGGGGGCCACATACATAAATCGCAGGCTGTCGCCAGCATCAACTGCCAGATGGTGTGCGATGTCAGGGGGCGCATCATCAATGTCTGTGCCACGCACCCTGGGGGAGCACACGATTCATTCATCTGGCACCAGTCGGCACTGTGCCACAGATTCAAGAGTGGGGACATCCCCACTGGACACATAGGGCCTGGGGGGCATGGCCAGAGGTGGCATGGGTAGTAGCCTACATGGCCTGGGGCAGGGCGATACTGATCACCAAACTAACCTCCGCCCTCTACACACAGGTGACAGTGGATACTCACTCCGTCCCTGGCTGCTCACACCCTACCGGCGGCCCGCAACCCCATCGCAGCAACGCTACAGTGAGGCACATGCCATTACACGTAATGTCATCGAGCGGGTGTTCGGGTTGCTGAAGGCATGTTTCCGTTGCCTGGACACCTCTGGTGGTGCCCTACAGTACAGCCCCTCAAAGGCCTGCGGGATATTCCTGGCCTGTTGCATCCTGCACAACATGGCCGACGAATGTGGGATAGCCGTACAGGTCGAAGAGGGAGACAGCGATGGGGACGCCGGTGATGATGGTGATGGGCAGCCCCCCTTGGCTGATGGGACCCCCGACTGCTCTGGCTGGCACAGCTGCACCGGAATACTATCATGGAGGAGCACTTCAGCCAATCCAGGTAAGTCATGGGGCCATGCGCAACCACCAGTGGCCAAGGAACAACCCACAAACACACACCGGGGGTGCATGCCGTCAAGAGAAGTGACAGGGCACAGAGGCACACACACAACCAGGGATGGGTGAGGATTAACATGCCACACCGAAGGACACACACACGCTCACACACAATGCAACAAACATGCACAGAGAGCAGAAGGCACATCGACCCAGAATGCACACCAAAGCAACACACATGTCCACAGACCACCACGCCCACTGCCTGTCCATGTGCGTGTGTCAGATGCTGAGCACCATTGCACATTGGTGTACAGCGCAATGCAGGCATCATGCACACGCAACTGCGGACAGCAGCCGGAAGGGTGTGCAGGTGGACTGTGTGTCCGTGTGCAGGGCCGGGTACCCACCGGTGCACTGCCCACTGACACACACAATGCACACAGGGCAGCACCAGACAGTAGCCGCGCTGGGAGACAGGTCAGTCACGCGACACAGTGCCCCGGCCGCCACAGATGCGTGGGTGGCCCCGCCGAGACCCGCCAGCACTGGCAGGCTGACCACTGGCTTCATGGGGTGGCACTGATGTTCCCCCAGGGGTTCCACTGCGTGAAAGCGATCGTGCTCGCGCAGGAGTCTGCAGCATACCGAATATGCCTGCACCAGGAGTTCTCGGGATGCCCACAGCTGAACCCGGCGTCGACAGGGTGGGAGTCGCATGACGCCAGGAACAGGGGGTGGATAGTGCACTGCATGGTGTCTGTGATGCATGGGCACCTGACTGTGTGCCCATTGGGCTATGACAGTAATGAATGCCTGCATGCCTGTCAATGGCAGGTCACATCCTCCGCAAACGTTCCATCCCTGCCAAGATCAGTGCGGTGTCCCTGCTGCGACACTCTCTGCCCACTCCAGAGCCACAAGCAGTGCATCCATGGACGCCATGTCAGATCTGCTGCTGGACCAATGCCGCAGTAGGCAGGTGTTCGTCCAAGAGGTCTTCATCCTCTCAGCATCCTGTCCTCAGGTGTGCAAGGCCCCGATGTTCAGCACCCCTTGAGGGTGGGTGCTGCGCACCAGGACCAGGTCTGGGCATGTCCACAGGTGGTGCACAGATGCCTCCACTGAACCCTGTACCCCCAAGCCCATTGGGCGACTGCTGATGTTGCCCCTCCAGCTGGCGCACCCCTTGGCTCAGTGGTGCCACTGCAGTGGCTGCAACAGCCCCAGTGTCCTGAACAGACACCAGTGCTGCCCCACTGGTGCTGACAGGCACAGCCTGGGACTGTGCTGATATGCAGGCCTCCACGGCGGCACCACCCACAGCCATGGGCATGAATTGCCCTGCTGTGTGGCCATCCCGTGGCACACACGTGTCACTGCCCATGATGGCCGTGTCATCATCACTGGTGCCAGACTCTGCCCCGGCCACAGCCACAGCATGCTGGCATCCGTGGACGCCAGCACGCTAGGACACAGGCAGGGCTTCCTCCACACCTGTTACAGCGATATCAGTGTGTGGACAGACAGGCGGCCCCACTGTCGCAATGATCCATATACCAGTGGAGGTGGATGGTCCCACCGACTCCATCTGACTGTCCGCAGCGGACAGGCCCACCACCGCTGACCCATGCAGACGCCAGGATCTGTAAGGGAAAGCAGTTGTGTTACTGCGTGTAGACCTCACCCTGCCTGCATAGACAGACCAAGACTTACCATGCAGTGATGGGCCACCACCCGTCTGGAAGCCACCACCCGAAATACCTCAATGGCACTGCGCTGCATGCTTCCAGCAAGCCTGTCCTCCGCTGGGGTCAGCTGTACCACCTCCAGCTGTCCCTCACCTGTTGCAGCACGTGCTGCCCTGATGGCAGCCACCTTCTCATTTACCCCCCTCCTATCCATGCCCACCTCCTTCTTACACTCCTGCACGGAGTGCTGGTGGCTGCCGTGCAGGTTCATGGCACGTGCCACCTCCTCCCATGCAGTAGCATGGGCCTGAGGGGTTCCCCGCCATCCACTGAGAAGTGGTTCCTTATCCAGGTAGGCCTCGAACAGGGCCTCGGTTACAGCCTTTGTAAAGTTCAGCCTCCTCCTCCTCCCACCAGTTTTCCTCCTCTCCAACAACCTGCTCGGTCATTATGTAGCCTGTATGAATGGCAGTTGTTACCTGTGACTGTGCAGTCCCATGCATGTCCCTGAATCGACAGTCCACACTCCCAAACAACATGCAACTCACCAATAAACTGCAGTAACTGACTATGGCCACTGCAGCACATTGTCGCACATTTATAGTGCAATCCATGTAAATGAGGCGAGGAGCAACTTTAAGTAGGTGCAAATTGCAGTGCTGCACCATTGAATGGCTGATTAGATGATTTGCATATGACGGCTGAATATCACACTGTTGTGCTTTGCGCAGTTGTGTTGAACGTGCTGAGCCAATGGCACAGTCCTGTGCCATGCGTAGTACACCTCACTGCACATGCCCAGGTTGCTGACGCAGGCGTCTGCCGCACTGACGACGTGCTGTGCACAGTAGGTAATGCAGGGCACGGCCACCGTTATGCCAGTGGCGCTATAGCGATGGTCACTACATGGCACTGTGGCACTGGGCCATCATAGGCGTAATGGCCCAACTGCTCGATAGTCCGCTATGGCGCTATCACACAGGCAGCCAATCGTGCCACATGCATTGTCATCCGATGGCGCTGTGTGTGGCCATGCGTCAGAGACCCTTGACCCTGTGCCCGACCTTTGGCCCCTAGGCGCCATGCGTCAGGCATGGATGCACCTCTATCGCGATGTTCGGTAACAGCGCAATAGGGAATGGCAGCCACCACAGCATCTGCACGCAGGGGAGCCACACCGAGCCTGCTATCGCCTACTATAGCTGCTAGGGATGGCGCACAGATGGGCAGCAGTGGACAGCAATTGAGCTCGCCAATCTGGTGGCAACTGTGGAGCCCCACCATGGGCCTCTCTTTGGGGAGGCTCCCCTTGACAGGGCCAGGACCCAGGTGTGGCAGGAAGTGGCCACTGCCCTGGAAGAGGCCACCGGACGGGGGCGGAGCGCAGAGCAGTGCAGGCACCACTACAGTGACCTGCAGAGGAGGGAGCCGGAGCTACTGGCCTGACTGCGGGCACATGCCAGGAGGGGCACAGTGCCACGTCCAGGTAGGGGTTCCGCCAACACACTTTTATCGTCTATATGGGTCAGAAGTGTTGTGTGTGTCCAGCACATTGGGAGGGACCGTATGGGGTTGGGCCTGGTGGTGTTCACAGGGTGTGGGGTGGGTGGGTCTGGCTGGGTGGGAGGGCACACCTTGGGGCAGGGGACTTCGCTTCGGAATGTACTAATGTTCTTCTCCTTTTTCCCCATAGGCCCGGACGAACTCCGGCAGTGCGGCAGAGCAGCGAGGGGGTAACCGCAGAGCCAGGTCGGGCCGAAGGTCATCAACGTCACCTGACCAGCCCGATGAGGGTGAGTGCCATACATCCATGATTAGTACCGTGCTGTGTGACAGGGTAGCGGGCATGGCCACTGTCTCATCGACATCACTGCCATGCACGCAACTTGTTACAGTCAACACTGTCCAGTGGCAATGATGCTGGTGCGTGTGTCACTGGTGTCCATGCGACCAGGTGTGGCTGTTGCCAACACTGCCTTGCACCACAGCAGCCAGCGTCACTAAATGGCCATGGTGGCGCGTGCGGACGGCCGGTGGATGCGGCAGCGCTCCGCATGGCTGTGGCGCGCCTGGGTGGGCAGGTCCTGTGGACGTGATCACTGCGGGTGGTCACACCATCACAGTGGTATGTCCCATGGCCGTATGCCATGCACAGTGGGCGGCTGTATGGGGTTTGCATTCACACCTACTGACTGTGCTCCCTTGTCCTAGGTACCCGCCGTATCTCAGGGACATTGAGACGCCTCAGGGATCCTACAGCTGGCCCAGCGAGTCCCTGGACATACTGAGGAGGCTGGACACTATCGGGGTGCTGAGGATGTGCAGAGGCCGGAGGTCATTGAGTCCTGAACGGCGGTCCCGCGATAGGAGTCCCTCGGCCCCTGACTTCTTACCCTCCTGGACCCACCTCACACCTCCCTATCCTATCCCATCCCGAGTATTTGTCCACACCCTTCCTGCAATGTTTGTGGCCCCCAAGCTTGTATATAGTTTTTATTCGTACATAATTGACTGTTATATTTTTCAATACATTTGATTTTGATATGAATACTGTGGGGTCTCTGATTTGGTGGCAGGCTATAGGTGCTCAGCTGCAGTGGTGTGCATGCATCAGGGTGGTGCAGTCATGGGTATGTGTGTGTGTGTCCGTGAGGAGGTGACTCATGGTGGGGTAGATATCAGTCAGTGTCTGTGTTGTGTGTGTTGTTCCTGTGCACTGGATGATCAGGTGCAGTGGTCCATGGCGCGGTTCAGGCGTCCATGCGCCATGGACATGATGCTCTGTGTCCATGGCGCACCCATCGGCCCGTCTATGGCCTGTGCAGCTGATACACATGCATGTCTGTGACCTGCACGGGATCACTGGCTGTGTCAGTGGTGGCAGTCCTTGCAGGGCGCCACTGTACCCGCCACTTTGCTGGGTTGCCCCTGTCACTGGTGTGTGCATACCTGGCCTGGTGGCACTGTGGGCAACACAGTCATTGTCCCACCTCCATGCTGTGCCTTGTGTGTGTTGTGGGAGATGCCCCACTGTCTGTGGCTTGTGCTCCGGGCGACTACTGGTGGTGTCGTGGTCCACAGTGCCTGCACAGGGTGGCTGGCTCTCCAGTGCCATGGTGGACTGCGATTGTGTGTACATGATTTACATGGGCCTCAATGGGGCTTGCTGCCCACCACTGCGTCCCCTGTGTTGGTGTGCCCTTGGGTATTGGTGGGTGTCTGTCCATACCCTGTGTAGATCCAGTGTGGTGCATGCTTCCATGCACCACTGTGGGTGTCTGTGCTGGCTATTGTGGCCAGTGGTGGGTCGGGTGTCACTGGAATACTGCAGGGCGCCACCACTGGTGGTGGTGCTGGCGGGTCACGCCCTGTCCCATGTGGGGTACCTCTTGTGCCGTCGCGATGGTCGGTCTCTCAGCAGTACTCGGGGACTGTCATGGTGGCAACGTGTTCGCCATTGTTGCATGTCGCGGCGCTGCAACCAACTGATGGGTGCTCGTGGTGGGGCTGGCTTGCATGGTTCTGTAGTGCGAGGTTGCATTGACACAGTGGTGGTGGTATGCATGGGGTTTCTGCAGTGGTGGTCACTGCTCGCGGGGGTGTCTGGGAGTCACGGTGCAGGGTGTGCTCTGCACTGGGAGGATGGTGGGAGGTGGTCTACCCTCCTTGTGTGCCAGTCACAGCTTGCCGGGTGGTGTGATGGGGCACCATGGCCAAGTTGTGGCTTGGTTGTTGGTCTCCATAGGCCAGTGGTTGTTCCAGCCCTCCCCAGCTGTGCTGTGCTTGGGGTGGGGACATACCTGTTCTGCTGTATTCGCGCCCATCTGTGGCAGGCTGGGTGGTGGGGCCTCACTCTCCCTGATTGTGCAGTTACACTGCTCTGCAGCTAGGGGCTCCTGGTTGCACTATGGCACCTCTGGCCTGCTCAGCTGAACATCCCCTGTTGCGCTATGGCGCATCAGATCTGCTCAGCTTCCCCTCCCTAGTTGCACTATGGCGCAGGTGGTGCGATATTCAGTCGTCAGCTGTAGGCGTAATTTGACCTGCTCTGTTTTTGAATATCATGTTTATTGTGCATGGGCGCAATAGACTTGCACTTGCTCCTGCTATTGCACACTTTTTGGGCGCAGTTTGAATATCTGGCCCACTGTGTTCTTTATATGTGTGCATTTGGCTATGTGTGTCTGGTGCTGCCACTACAACATTGTGGGTGGTATTGCTGCTTCTCAGTCTCAAAAAGACAGGATATTCATGGCAAAAAAATCCATTTAATGCATCAGTTAGGGTTGTCCCACAGCGACAAAAGTGAGGAAATTCTGTGTTAGGGTTCAAAACCCTAACTCTACATTCACACCCCCCCAGCACCGCACACACACACATATGCAAGCAGGGGGGGAGGACCAAGGCAACACGACCAATTACAGACAACCAGCAGCAGGTGACAGAAATAAAAAACATACTACAAGACATCCCCACCCACCTGACCAGGTACTGCATGCTCAGTGGAGATCCACAGCAAAACTGAGGCCATGTACACCAAACGTGCAAATCCCTGTTTGCAGCTGCACACAACGTACCACACTTAAGAGTTGCATGGCCTTACCTAGCGATGCCCCACACCCCACCACACCTGGTACTCCACCCTGACTGGACATCAACAATGCAACTCTCTGATCGCAGCTGTACAAAGGTCTGTACACTTATGAGTAAACAGAAATAAAAACAACTGCGTAAATGTAGTAAAAGACACATCCATCATCAAGATACAAGAGCTGTTGCATTTAGGTATGTGATGTGCGTAGTAGAAAGTTTACTGCATCTGTCTACTCAAGATACACAACCTGATCTGGAGATATGGGGGCACTATTACCTGTACAAGGCTGTGCAACATCTAATGGCACTAACAGATATACGGTTTCAGTGATGTAGGTGTACTGTTGATGTCCATGGACTTAGTTTCACTGTGTTTGTATACTCAGAATGCAGTAACTGGTCTATCTGTCAGGGAGTGGAATTAGCTGGCTGAGGCCAAGCAACTTCTAAACGCACTAACATGAGTGTACCTACAATGACGGAGGCGTATCACGGATGTCCATAGGCTCAGTTTTGCTGTAGCTCTCTACTGAGCAAGTAGTACCTGGTGAAGACAATGGCATTGCCTGTCTGACGCCACACAAATCCAAACTGTGGTAAGTTGAGTATCCTTGCAATGAGTGAGATGCACCATTTATCACCACACCCTCAGTTTTTTGCAGTTGGTCTCCACTCAGGTTGTAGTACCTGGTCTTTGGGTTTGGCAGGCCATTACATGGCTGACACCATACAAGCGATTACCGTGATAATTGTACTACACCAGCAATCAGGTAGGTGTAACGTAGATATAAACAGACTTTCTTTTACTATAGCTTTCAGTCACAATGCACCAAGTGTTGTAGGAGGGGAAGGGGCATGCTCTCCCACAGACTGTGTGACTCATTATTGTACTAACCTTTGCAAGGCTGCAATCATGGAGTAACAGTGTTGATGTTCATGGGTTCATTTTAACTCGGGTTCTACAGTAAGTATGCAGTACCTGGTCTCAGTGGGTGGGGTATTGCCTCGTGAAGGTCCTCCATTGCCAGCAGTGGGAGGTTGTGTATACCTGAAATCAACCACACATACCATACCTGCCCAACTACTTAGTTTTGCTGTGCTGTATAGCTGAGGTGCAGTACCAGGTGTGGTGGGGTGTGGGGCATCGCTAGATAAGGCCATGCAATTCCTAAGTGTGGTACGTCGTGTGCACCTTGTAAGAGATAACTCCATATACCAGAAATTTTTTTTTCAAGTCTGTTGCAACAGCCCTTTTCCTTTTCCTTGCCTTTCTCTTTTCTCCATCTCTACATTTCCACGTGTATAGGCAGGACACCTATATAACATTCTTACTATCCCTTTTTCAGTCATAGTCTGGTATATGGAGCTCTTGTCTTGTACCCCTTCGTAGTCTGTCTCTCCCTGTTGTGAAAAAGAAATAAAAATAAATACATATAGAAATTTAAAGGTTATTTATATGAATTAACCCCCCTTCTAAAGTGTGAGGTATTAGTAATTGCAATTCGTTGCATGCTAATAAAAACCCTTGTTTATTTCAAGCGCTCGTTTTGCACTAGTGTAGGGTTTAAAGGTCTTTCCTGGTCAAGTGCTCATTTTGTGGTAATAAACTGTAATATTTATAGTTAGGCAGTTAACCCCTGTGTTCTGTTTCCCCCTCTTTTGCTGTCTTTTTGGCAGCTGTTTAAAAGAAAGTGCTATGTCAATATATTTTACTGCTTATCTTAAGCCTGGCGGTTTGTAATGATCCTCCGTGTCTTTAAGCAGAGCAGACAAGCGGTATCCAGAAGAGCTGCTGCTCGATAGTGCGAGCAGTTAAGTTTTTTTTTTCTGAAATCTCCCTCTGCGTGTATTCCACTTCCTGGTTACCGCTGAGCCAGCGTTTGCACAACCCATACTTTTTCTAAATAAAAACGTATGCCATTCTTAGGGTTTTAAACCTCCCCTTCTGTGCTTCCTGCTGTATGGTAGTTCGGGAAAAGGAAAGTAAATGGTCAAAACATTACCCTTTGCAGCGGCGGTTTTGTGCAAAGCGCTGCTCCTGTGCACGCATCTGTTTCCAAAGCTTTACTCAGCACAAATTATAATTTGGCAATAAAAGAAGAGTTCACAACATTTTTTTGACTGTTATTGTCATAATGAAGTTCATGCAGAATTCTGAGAACATATAGAAAGCTTTAGCAGAGCAAACATTATAAGTTGGTGCAGCTGCAGATTAAAACTCTTCCTACTGTATTTGGAAAGTGGCTTATTTAAAAAAAACAGTATCTATTGTATTATGGTATCAGGCATGAAACTTAAATAATTAAAAATTAGGTTTAAAACAAACGCCTTTTTTTTATAGGTGACTTTACCTACTCAATTGTGTAGAACTGCAGCTTAACTCCTAGTCTCCTGTGTGATACTATAGAGCTGGCCGGCTGGTCTCCTCCTATATTTAAAGGTACACAACAGGGGGCGGAGTTAATCCTGTACCTCTTAAAAGTATTTTCATATTCAAACATTATTTTTTGTAGTATTGGATGATGTGATGTACTGTATCACGATAAAAATGTTTTCTTTAGTATTATTTAAAGAAATAGTCTTTTGTTCTGCAAGAATGTTAAGATAAAATAGGGGAGGAGTTCTGTGTCACATGCTTCTTAGGGTACATAAGGCAAGGTTTTTACTTAGTTCTGCAGATAGTCTGGTGAGGTATGGATGTTTTCTGACCTCAGTTGAATGTTACACTAGCTCTTCCTAGTGTTCTGAATTGTTATTATTTTGATGTCTAAAGTATTATTTTTTTTATTTTCATTTTGTCGCCTGAAGTTCATCCTAATTTGTTCTGTTTCAATAAATATAATTATTTTATGCACCTACAACACCGGATAAGCGTCCTCTTTGCAATCCCACACTTCACACACCTGCAATCAGGGATGTGTACGTCTGGTGTACATGGCCTCAGTTTTGCTGTTGATCTCCACTGAGCATGCAGTACCTGGTCAGGTGGGTGGGGATGTCTTATAGTACACTTAAGACAGTTGTTTTTTATTTCTGTCACCTGCTGCTGCTGGTTGTCTGTGATTGGTCATGTTGCCTTGGTCCTCCCCCCACTTGTGTGTGTGTGTGTGTGTGTGGTGCTGGGGGGGGGGTGAATGCAGAGTTAGGATTCTCAACCCTAACACCGGATTTCCTCACTTTTGTCGCTGTGGAACAACCCTGATGCAATAAGGAGTTTTTTGCCATGAGAATATATATATATATATATATATATATATATATATATGTACAATGTCTTACATACAATTATCATGCTTTTATTACTAATATTTCTACAGTTACTGTGTTTTACTAAGCATCATTATGTTATTTGCTGTTATTACTAATGTACCGAGGAGACACTGCTGTGTGGATAATTGTATAATTACAATCATTAGTTGTGCAATGCTGCCATCTTTAGGTCTAATGCAGAATAGCTATTATTAGGTGACCTTCCAACATACAAAGACTGTCTGTCTGTTATCTGTATGTTTTGTTACTTCGGTGCATGTTCCCAGGCTAGTACGAATCACACCATTTCTGCTATTAGCCAATTGTACGCGTTTATTATATCTTTTTACTAGTTTCTATAGCAATAATCAGAGGGATAAGAATGACTGTTCTGCTTAGAATTCTCTGAGAAGAAGCTGATGCTACCTTAGGTAAAAAAGAAGGTAGGTCTGGGTGTTCTCCTCAGTGGTATTTTATCACTGATTTGGTTATAAGTCTGTTTAATATACCAGAAATAAATCATTATCAGACTCTGTCAACCACGTTTGTTGTTTCTCTACTGTGGCAATTCCAACAAGAATCTGCGGTAGGGTAAGATTTATTGCCCTAATTACAGTGTTGACCGTGTGCAGCTGGAATGTACAGAGTGAGATTCACATCACAGTTCTTTTGAACTCAGATGCTGAGCAGTGTAGTGCGAACTGCCTACTTGGACCTGCTTTAAACTTACAGTGGTTTTTCCTTTGCAAACTTATTTTGCTTTGGTCTAGGGAGGTGCTGACCCACTCCGGACCTCTGGTAAACTCCTTTTGTGAGTTACAGCGTACTGCCCTGGCTTAGCTGCTTCCAGCAGGAGTACAAAAACCTGCCTGAAGTCAAAGTCCAGGATTTTAATCCAGTCTTCCACTGCTTTCTCTGTTTTGTCTGTTAACCCTTGTGTGTCCAATGTCTGAACTGTGCACAGAATTGAGACTGGATGTCTCTAAATACCTCACCTCCCATGGAGGGTGGACTGATTTTGCGCTGGACACAAGATCAGCTGAAGACCCCTTGCTTGCCATCTCAAACCAATATTTTGAGTCAAAGCAAAAAGCAAAGAAATATGACTGTAAGGGCTTATTATTAGCAGCCCTTCACACAGCTGTTAACAGTCTGTTTGCCCATTGTGCCTCTCTTGAGCTGCAAAATGGCTCTCTAAAAAAAGAGGGAGGGCTGCAAGCACAAGAGCTCCTGAAAAAGGAACAGAAATTAGTGGAGGAGGCACAGTCCCTCCATGAACACAATAACAGGCTGTTGCATTGTACTGCTCAGGAAACAGAACGTGAAAATTGCATGTTGAAAGAGAATATTGATAGGTTGAAATGTGATAAAAAGCAGTTGTCGTATTTAAATTATATTTTGAGTGACTTGAATGCAAGTTTGCGTGATGATAATGTGCAATTGAAAGAGGAGAATGAAAGGCTGATGAATGAGCTAGACAAAAAGCTTAGGGAAAATGTCAAATTGGGTGCCGCGTATCGAGTTATGCAGCCTGAAGTTGAGAAAAGTATTGAGCAGGGCACTGCAAAAGCTTGTCATAGAAAATGTAAGGCAAAGATGGCAAAACTGCACCATCAGCGAGACATTCTCGATGGCCATGTTAAAGCCATGAATGGTTTTCAGTACTCACCCATTGACATTACGTCATCAGGTGATGATGATTCGGATTACGAGGACATTGGCTGCCTCGTCACATCCAAACCCCCGGCCCACAGGGCGATGGCATTCACTAGCCATCTCCAAGATGGCCGCCATGTTGGCACGTCGCCAAGTCACAACCGACGTGGCGGCCCCCATAATATGGGAGGCCAACCACCACCACTAGGCCATGCGCTCCCACTAGCTCCCCTCACCAGGGAGGACAGTGTGGCGGTGTGCGGCATCGTGCAGGATGTGATTACTAACCTAGTTACCAACCCCAGGGCTGTGTCAAAACCTGAAGCCCGGACCCTGCACGGTCAAACTGAACGCATGGTTGAGCATGCTGCCAGCCAGGATGCTGGGTTCCAAGCAGTCGCTACTGCGGCAGCCAATGCCGCCCTTCGTGGTGCTTTAAACCTCCTCCCTCTATGAGGCCCAACATCCAACTCACTGCAGGTGGCTCATTCTGTTCAACAAATTGCCTAAGGCATTGGACAAATGGTTCCCAACAATAACCTTAGCTGTCATTTGGAGAAGGGGCGCTCCCTTTGTGAGAAACTTTCTCTCCAACCCGAGTATCAGGTTCAAGTTTTGAGACAAACTATCAAGCCAACCCTCTGGGCCAAGCTCTCAGAGGACATTCACCACTGCAACACGCTTGATTTCAACGATATCTCACAGGCCCTTCAATCGGCCAACTTCCCAGGTATTGTTGGAGCCCGCCTGGCCTACAAGCGTAAGCAGAATGTGAATGAAAGCCCAGCGGCTTACCATCAACAGTTGTGGCTCGCCTACGAGGCCAGCAAGGGCCTAGCAGGAGAGACCACCACTAGAAACCAAATCAAGTACAAGGACTTGTACATCCGTAATGTGACTCTGAGTCTTCGGGAAAAACTGAACTCAACGTTTACCCACAGACTTTTAAACAGATCCTTACCAAGATGGAGCGTGCCTTTCAGGTCTACCTCCGTAATCTCTCTTCTGGCAAAAACAACAAGACGGCCGCCACCATTACCTCAATGGCCCAGACAGACCAGGCCCAGGTTGCCGTGGTCGACTCAGACACCACTCACGATACTATGGAAGGTGGCAACACCAGGCAGGATGCCCCTTCTGATGACTGTCAGACCCAGGCCCACGGGGGGAAGGGGCAACCGAAACTACAAAAATAATCTAAACAACAATAACAACAACCGAAATGGGCAAAACACAAATCCCAATAACAAGTACTGTAATGGGCCTACTTATAGTGAATTAAAAGATCAAAACGAGACCCTCTGTAGACAACTGGAAGAGGCCCTTGCCACAATGGATGGCACTGCAGGCCATTCTGTTGCAGTCCTGTCACCATTCAGCAGTACAAACCCTTTCAGGCCTTCAGCCTCGGCAGGGTTAAGAGGCTGAGAAACAAACACCTTTGCAGCACCGGGCACTGGCCAGGCCGGTGCAGTGATTGAGGAACTGCCCATTGCGCAAGTGGAAATTGTGCCTCTGATGTCACAGGTACAGTATTCCTGTTCTATGATGCCCCAAGGGGGAAGGGTCCAACAGGCCCAGGGACAGGAGGATGAGGAAGAATCAGGGAACAGTTTGGAATGACAATTACAGGCCCCGGTCCAGATTGTGAATGACTTGCTTGTTGACACAAACAGACGGCCCTGTGTAAGGGCCACGGTCGGGGGCCGCCAACTCAATATGCTCCTAGGCACGGGAGCAGCCATGTCAGTTCTCCATGATGAGAACCCAGCCACTTGTGCATGGTCCACTGGCTGGCAGACTAGTGCACAAGGTGTAGATGGTACCAAACTACAAACGTTTCATTCTGTAGCACTACCTGTGCAGGTAGGCCACCTAAAAACTAAATTTGTTTTTGACCTCATGGTATTACGTCATCACCCAGCATATTGGGAATTGATTTCTTTGCACAGCATGGCTGTGTAATGGACCTAGCTAACACACTATTGCTACAGATCCAGGGCCAATGCCATGCTGTCACCATTCCAGATTCACATGCAGTGGCGACAGTCAAACATAACAAGGACTATGACATCATGGCTTTGTTCAACAGTCATGACCTGTTTTCTGAACTAGCACCTTTGTTGCAAAAAAACATTGGTGTGTTTGCTACCAACAAGCATGATTGTGGTAGGATGCACACCACCACTGAGATCACAGGTTCACTGCTACAACAAGGAGTGATTAGGCCTTGTGTCTCCACTGTCAATTCGCCCATTTGGCCAGTGAAAAAGCCAGCTGGAGCTTGGAGGCTTACAATTTGATTACAGGAAGCTTAATCAAGTCCCCCCAGCTGTGCCCCAACTGTGGCATCAGCCCCTGATGAGCTCAAGTTGCTGATGCCCGACAAAAAATGGTTTTCAGCTCTTGACACCTCTAATGGGTTTTGGTCACTCCCATTAGCCCAGGAAAGCCAATACAAGTTTGCTTTCACCTTTGAAGGCCACCAGTACACCTGGACCTGCTTATCCCGGGGCTTTCACAACAGACCCTCCCTCTTCCATTTGTACATGATGGATGTCCTATAGGAGTGCTCTACACCTGACAGTCTTCTGCAATATGTGGATGATTTGCTTTTGGCAACTTCCACCAAAGAGGAATACCTAACCCTTTTCAATGAACTACTGACTCTCCTCGGAAGAGCAGCCCTCCAGTGCAACCCCTCTAAGGCGCAACTGTGTCAGGAGGAGGTCATGTTCCTTGGCCTATGCATTACAGACCAAGGCAGAAGCCCAGCAGCTAAGAAGATCCAGGGCTTGCAAGATCTACCACTTCCTACAAGCGCAGCAACACTCAGACACTTTTTAGGTATGGCAAACTACTCTATGGATTTCATCCCTGACTTTGCCTTGAAGGCTGCTCCCCTGTATGAACTACTGAAAAAGGACGTCCCATGGATATGGGGCCCCACACACACACTGCAGATGTGGCCCAGCTCAAACAGGCCCTAGCCTCAGCCCCAGCACTGATTAACCCAAATCCAAGATTGCCTTTCCATTTGGAAACTGCCACCTCTGATGCCGCCATATCCACAGTGCTGGCACAGAAATACAATGGGTACTTCAGGCCCATTGTCTATGCTTCAGAGATGCTATCCCCTGTAGAAAGAAAATACAGTCTTTGTGAAAGGACACTGTTGGCAACCTTTTGGGCTGTCAAACATTTTCCGTAAATCACTGGTATGCTCCCATCATTTTGCATACCTGCCACACCCCAACCAATTTTTTGTTTTCAGACAAAGTAAAAGATGGCTCAGTTTCCAACACCAGACTAACTCATTGGTCTTTGCTTTAGCAGGATAAAGACATCAAAGTACTGCCTGCCAAAATGCCATCCATCTTGGCCCATAGCCTACAATACACAGGTAAGCCTCATGATTTTGCCCTCCAACCACCTGACCTACTTGACCCAGGGCCCTTCCTGCCAGCAACACATGATGTCCTGGAGGAAAGAACAATGTTCCACATCTTTACAGATGGCTCTATATCCTATCGGGATGGAGAACATGCCTTGGAGTGCTCATACTGGATAATGAAGGTGATTACAGATGCATTTCTAGGAAATCCACTGTTGTCTCCTCACAGTATGCAGAACTCGCAGCTGTGGCTTGTGCATTAGAGATTATACCCCATGGTGACACGGATGCAACCATCTTTGCAGACTCCAATTGGGTATGCTCATCCCTTTCCATTCTGGCAAAAGAATAATTTTACCTCATCTGATGGTACCCATGTCAAATATAGGGAACTGTTTGTGTACATACACACCCTCACCCAAATCTTCACACACAAGTTATTCAGACAAGAGATTAAGGCTCACTGTAGATCTGACCCTTACCATGAGTATAACGAGCGAGTAGACTTCCTTGCCAAAGCAAGTGCTCGATGGGGGAGCCATGGGAAATGACTCACCCACAGGGCACAGCAGCCACTGTAACATCTATAATTGCTGCCGCCAAGAAACCAGTACCAGAACTCCTACTGGATCTTTCTGCTGCTCAGAAAGCAGATGCAGAGATCAGAGATGTGTTCAAATTCCTGGACAAAGGAACTGAACAGGCACTGCCTGTAGGCAGTCCATACAAGAGACACTCAGACAATTTACACTTGTCCAGTGATCAAAGGCTCATCTGGTATCACAAACAGGATACAGGTGACAAACTGTGGGTGGCACCACACTCACTGCAAACCGAATTTATTCATGTGGTTCCTGACACTCCCACTGGTGGACACCAGGGGACTGACAACACTCTTCAGAGACTCAAAGCAGTCATCTGGTGACCTGGTATGGCCAAAGATGTGGAACATTTGTTGACAACTGCATAATATGTGCCCAGAACAATCCCATTCCTGCAAAGAAAAATGCAAAATTGCTACCCCAAAGGCAATCAGGACCATGGAATGCAATTCAGATTGATTTCATTGGCCCTCTTACTAATTCGAGTACAAACAAAAAGTATGCCCTTGTTGTCACAGACTTGTTCTCTAAGTGGGTAGAAGCATTTCCCACTAAGAACAACACTGCAAAGACCACTGCCAAAATCCTGGTGGATCAGCTATTCTCTAGGTGGGGTTTACCCCTCAAGGTAGACTCAGATCAGTGTTCCAGCATCACAGCTGAACTAATGCAACAAACACTCTAACTTCTTGGAATTGATCAAAAATTCCACATTCCCTACCATCCTCAATTCTCAGGCCAGGTAGAAAGACCAAACAGATGCATCAAACAGATGTTATCCAAATTCACTGATGATAATCCAAACGATTGTGATTCCCTTTTGCCACTACTCCTCATGGCAATTAGGGCCACACCTGCAGCCACTAATCGGTGTACCCCTTATAAGGTTTTGTAACATGGCTCTGAATATAGCAGTGAAATGGAGTGCTGACATTGGTACAAAGGTGTCATGTGACGCAAATGGAGCAGTGATTAAGCCAGGAGTAGAGCCCGCTTGTGTACTACCTACAGTGTCCACACTCACAATAGCCCATTAGAGCCCGCTTGTGTAGTACCTGCAGTGGCCAGACTCTGGTGCGTTAACAGGGAGAGAGCGACTGTCTGAAAGAATAAACAGATACTCATCACAGGTAACCGATGTGACAAGTGTGAAGCAACACTATATCTGTGACACACGACAGGGTTCTAGACAGCGAAAAGCACACTCAGTAAGAGATGGGAGAGCTGCATAGCGACGTTTAGCCTCTGTGGAGTAAAGGGCATACCTAGGTGGGTAGATGAGCAGTATGGAGTCAATGGTGTGCAGACGAGGAGGGGGCATACTCAACTTGTCACACGGCAGTGGTACGATGAGATGACAAGTCAGAGCTAGTGAGGGAGAGAGCGGCAAGTATGACTTAGAGGGAAGTGAGAGAACTGTTCAAGGGGACCATGAAGCAGAGGTGCCGATATAGAATGGGAAAGAAGATGTCGAGGAGAGAGCGAGTGGTAGCAAGTGGAGTCAGAAACAGAAACATATAGATGGCAGGGAGCTGGAGGTGAGCAAAGAAAGCAAACGTCATGTAGTGCTCAGTGAGAAACAGCTTTATAGTCTGGAGACGAAAAAGGTGGAGAACAACATGCACAAGAACACTACTTGGGCGTGGAATGTGCTTAACGACTGGCTAGGTGCAAATGGAATAGTCATAGATCTCAAGACAGTGACGCCGTGCCAGCTGGCACGAGTGCTGAGGCACTTCTATGCGACCGGCAGAACAGAGCACAAACAGCAGTATAGTGTCAGCTCGTATGTGGGGCTGCACACTGGACTACAGCAACATATTACTGGAGATTAAGTTAAAAGAATAATAAACATAATTACTGACAGAGAGTTTGTAGCAGCCAATAATGTGTTTGTGGCGGTGCTCGAAGAGTATAGAAGAGCTGGTCAGGACACCGCGACCCACCACCCAAAGATTAGTGACAGCAACCTGAGAAAGATCAGGACATGTGAGAAACTGAGTCCAGAGTGTCCCTATGGTCTCGTCCGAAGACTCTGGTTCGAGATCCAGCTGGGACTCGCTCGCAGAGGGAGAGAGGGCCAAAGGGAGCTGCATCAGAACTCTTTCGTGGTGGAGGTGGATGACGAGGGGCAAGAGTACCTGGCAATGGCACTTAATGAGAAAACAAAAAATCATCTACAGCTCAGCAAAACTAACCGCCAGGTTCTACGAGGAGTCCTGTACAGCAAACCAGGCAGCAAGGACTGCGTGGTGTTGAAGTACAAAGAGTACATCCACAGATGTCCTCCAAATGCTCCAGCTCTGTACTTCCATCCTCTCAGAGTAGATGCAAGCGGGGCGGAACATCGGTCGTGCTGGTATAGCAAGCAGCCCATGGGCAAGAACTATTTGGGGAATCTGATGCTCCAGATATCTGAAGATGTAGAGCTGTCATGCCGGTATACTAATCACAGCATTCGAAGCACCGCTGTAAGCATGCTCTCTCAGGCTGGTCTTGCATCCAGAGAGATTATGTCCGTCACTGGGCATCGATGTGAGACCAGCCTGAGAAGCTACTGGTCTCCATCGGTAGAGGACAGGAGACAGTGGTCTAGTGTACTGTCATGCTGCCAGCACCTAGCACACCGAAAGAGCAAAGTGCCAGAGCACCCACAGAAGTGGTATCCACCAGCACAGCAACTCACAGTACCTCGGACGCAGAGACCCGCCAGGTCATGGACCCACCACCCTCAGCACTCCAGCCCCTGGGCAGCGATGAGCAGGAGTCCCCGAAGGCATCAGAGGAGAGAACACCCCTGTTCACGGCAAGAGATGCTAGTCCTCCACAGAGCAGCAACAACAAGCAGCTGCAGAACGGCAGCCAGCACATCGGCGGGCGAAGTGTCAGCCGACCCACAAATGCAATGCAGACGTTCCACTTCGAGAATATCACAGTGCACGGACCAGTGACATTCTGCTACCAGGGAGAGGAAGAGCAGCCGAAATAAACGCAGAGAGCCTCTGATGATATCCACAGCTGTGCACAGGAATAGACAGAGATGCAGCGCCGGCCAGCACGCCCGATCTCCATATCACACGCGCCATCACAGAAAGCGACAAGAAGTTGCCTCTGAGTGGAACCTGTAATGTAATCACAGACAAATGCACGCTTCAATTTCATGTTTTACAAGAGTAGCACACCAATCATTAACCGCGCTGCAATCCTGTACCAAGTTGTGTTACGTGCAGCTAAATAACTGTAAGCGTAATAAACGCTGTTTTACGAGCGCAACGTCTCTGACTACATTTTGAACTGTTCTGAAGCTTTCTAATGCAGACACACCTGTAACAGAGGCACGTCAGTCCTGTGTCGAGCCCATGTTACAAGCACATTAATCACCTCCAGCGTCGGGCTCCACCGGGGAGTAATGCCCGCTGGGTGGGTGGAAACAACCCCCCCCCCCAAGCAGGGCATTAATTCACCAGTAGAGCCCTCCTCTGTCAGTAAAAATGCACCGGTAGAGCCCTCCTCTGTCGGTAATCACTGCTTATATGACTGGTAGAGCTATGAGACTACCTGAGTACCTGTTGGTTGATCTTTACACTCCCACTGCAGATAGAGTATCTGTGGACAAGTACGTGGAAAAGCTTCATGATGACATCATGAAAACACATTTGTTTGCTGCAAAGCAAACTGGCAAAGCCCAACAGCAAGCAAAAGCCCACTTTGACAAACATGTTAAAAGAAGTCGACTGGCAAGTTGAAGATCAAGTCATGCTTCTCCAATACAGACAACCCCCTCACTCATTTGCCAGTAAATGGGAAGGCCCTTATTCCCCTGTAAACAAGCTCAGCCCTGCTGTGTATCAGGTCAGAGTACAACAGCAAAAGCAAAAAAAGACTGCTGACAAGTGGTTCCATGCTAACCAACTCAAACTGTATAAAGGTGACTAAACTTACTTTTCCTAACGCCATAGGGTGGAATAGTACTTTCAGCTAATTAACCCTTTCTGTTTCTTTCAGGTATCAGCAAGACGGCTATCTTTAGCTATGCCACAGTATGCATTCTGCTGTTTGGTCCTGGTGTTCTAACTTAATGTTCTATTTGAATGCCAATATCTGTATGTCTTTTTGATTGAAATAAAGCTATAATATGTACCCCATTGAATGCCTGTTGCAGTTTTTATTTAAATAAACATTCTTTCAAACTAATTTCTGTTGTCTTACGTTTATTTTCAATTTTGTAGTAAAGAAAAAAAGATATAGAAACACCACAGCATTTCTGTTTAGTTGCCACGCGCATTGTTCTGTGTGCAGCCTCGGGTGTAAGCACTTACAGTGTGTGTGTTTTCTGCCCTTCTGCGCTTTGTTTTTGCCATTTCAGCATGTCTGTAAACCAATAAACCCACACATATGTGGTATCATTGGAAAGCTGACACGACGCACCACCTTGTGATGTGTTCATACCACTTAGCTGGAATATACAATGGCCGAAACTGTTGCGCGCCATTTTACTTTTGGGAACTGCTGAGGTAAGATGGAAACGGCCACTGCATAAAGGTTTTAGCTGTTTATAACATACTTGGTAATTTTTTTATTAGCAGTGTTTTGTATTTTCCACTTAAAAAATTGATTTTAAAGCTGACTGGTAGGTTGAAATGAGGTGAAGAGTGTTCCTCGTTGTCTGAGTGTAGGCTGTACACTGCTGCGCATGTGAGTGGTCACAATGTCCTTTTAAATACCGAGGAAAATCTCCACTGTTATTCAAGAGCTGTCTTTTATATTTTTCTGATAAAAGATTGATTGAAATGCAGCTCTGAAATTGAGAATGTTCTCTGAAAGATGAAGTGTGAGGTTAAATAAAATAAGATTGCTGGCTGTAGGGTCTTCCCTTCTTCCCTCATGACTTCACCCCTTCCTCAGCTAACCCCTGATCCATGACTTCACCCCCTTTCTCAGCCGACTCCCGATCCTCGGTGCTGCCTTTGTTTTAGTGAAAGAAAATCGGCACCATATTCGTGTTGCCCCAGTGCAACTGTGCTCTCATTAATTCCCCCCAGTGTTTTCCTTACTTCCCGTGTGTTTTTTTCTTTCTCTGTGTTTTTCATTTTGTCCGATCCAGCACCAGCCCTTTTTACCCCAAATCCTGACCAAATGCATACTGTAAGAGAAATGCCCTTCCCGGTTCTGCTCGTCTAATCCACCTGTTCTGCGGTCGTATTTTTCGGCCCGGTCCATGCTGCATCTCCCAATTCCCGATCCATTCCAAAAACCCTTCAGCATCCCTGTGTTCAACTTCCAATCCTATGCCTCTCACTCTCACAATATTGCAACTCTCCCCCCAGTACCCCGATGCTCTTTCCTGGCTTGCCAAACTGAAGCCACATCTCCCCTAGTTTCATTTATCCCCCCCTCCCGCTGCCATGCGAACCCTGTGGTCTCAGCCTCAAAGTTAAAAATTAATGCGAAATCACCCCACCCCACCCGTGGCTCAGCACCATCACTCCTCAGCTGAATCGACAATTTTATGTAGTCTCTTCTGCAGTCACACGACTCATCTCCGGACCTCTCATTATGTGAAGTGCCTGATGGAAACTAGTAAAAAATGACTGGACAAAAATATCATGGGAGTAAGTCACATATTCAGTGCTAACGTGAATTTAAACCTTTTCTGTAAATAAAAAAACACCTGGGATAGGGAGCCTGATGATGGAGGAGGGGGTGTTGGCAAAATATGATCACAGTATGAGTAAGTGTCTGTTGTTCTTGCCTTAAAATCAACAGTAGAAGGAAGGCACCACTCATACTGGAGATAAATCCATAAACTTTTATTAAATAAGATATAAAAAAGGACCTTGTGGTAACACATAGCACAGGTACTCACACTACCAGCCACCAATATTGTCTTGGCATCAGGTGATGGTGGCCAGAGGGGCAGGATGTCACAGAACAATTTTTTTGAACATGGATGCCAGTCTGTCTGGTCTGTGCCAAGCTGCTTGGGCCTATCTTTGATGTTCAGAGATGGGACAGGCCTGGCAGAGTGGTAGACGTGCTGAAAAAAATGTGTTCTAGCCTTAGGTGGTGGTTGGAAGAGGGGCGAGTGTGCATGCTGACACAGAACAGTTTTTTTCTACATGTATGCCAGTCCACCTGGTCCGTGCCATGCTGCTTGGGTGTGTCACACATGGTCGGTGGTGAGACAAGCCTGGAAGACTGGTAGGCATGCTGAAAAAAACTGTTCTGGCCTTAGGTGGTGGTTGGAAGAGGGGCGGGTGTAAATGCCGGTACAGAACAGTTTTTTTCTACATGGATGCCAGTCTGCCTGCTCAGTGCCACGCTGTTTGGGTCTGTCGCTGATGGTCGGAGTGGGATGGGCAAGGCAGACTGGTCGACATGTTTAAAAAAAAAAAATTGTCCTGGCATCAAGTGATGGTGACCAGATGGGCAGGATGCCACAGAACAATTTCTTTCAACATGGATGGCAGTCTTTCTGGTCCGTGCCAAGCTGCTTGGGTCTGTCGTGACAGTCGGAGGTGGAACGGGCCTGGCAGAGTGATAGGCATGCTGGAAAAAATTGTTCTGGCCTTAGGTGGTATTGAGTAGAGGGACGGGAGTGCATGCCGGCACAGAATGATTTTTTTTCAACATGGATGCCAGTCTGCCTGGTCCATGCCATGCTGCCACTTGGGTCTGTTGCTGATGGTCGGTGGTGGGACTGCCCTTGCAGACCGGTATGCATGTAGAAAAAAAATGTTCTAGCCTATGGTGAGAGTGTGCAGAGGGACAAACAGGCACAGAACAATGTTTTTCCACATGGATGCCAGTCCGTGCCACGCTGCATGGGTCCGTCGCTGATGCTGATGGTCGGAGGTGGGATGGGCCTGGCAGACTGGTAGGCATGCTGGAAAAAATTGTTCTGGGCATAGGTGATGATGGGCAGAGGGACGGGTGTGCATGCTGGCACAGAACAATTTTTTTTTCAACATGGATGCCAGTCTGTCTGGTCCATGCCAAGCTGCTTGGGTCTGTCGTTGATGCTCGGAGGTGGAATGGGCTTCGCAGAGTGGTAGACATGCTTGAAAAAATTGTTCTGGCCTTAGGTGGTGTTGGGCAGTGGGACGGGCATGCATGCTAACACAGAATGATTATTTTTCTACAGATGGATGCCAGTCTGCCTGGTCCATGCCATGCTGCTTGGGTCTGTCACTCATGGTCGGAGTCCGGGACGGGTCTGACAGACTGTTATGCATGCAGAAAAGAACTGTCTTGGCATCGGGTGATGGTGGCCAGAGGGGCAGGATGTCAAAGAACAATTTTTTTCAACATGGATGCCAGTCTGTCTGGTCCGTGCCAAGCTGCTTGGGTCTGTCGTTGACGGTCAGAGGTGGGACGGGCCTGGTAGGCATGCTGGAAAAAATGGTTCTGGCCTTAGGTGGTGCTAGGCAGAGGGATGGGAGTGCATGCCGGCACAGAATGATTTTTTTTCTACATGGATGCCAGCCCGCCTGGTCCATGCCATGATGCTTGGGTCTGTCTCTCATGGTCAGACTCTGGGATGGGCCTGGCAGACTGCTATGCATGCAGAAAAAAATGGCACAGCACCACTGAATATCACCTGGACTATGCCCTGGCTCAACCCAGTTGCGCTGCGCCCAGGCTTGCGCCCCTGCCTGGCGCAGTCTGAATATCCAGCCCATCATGTCCCTGCATCTAGTACCATGGATAGTGGTACCTCAATCAATCTCAGCAGCATTATTCGGTGGGGGAATTTCAGCTGTTCTCTGGATCGAAAATACAATGGGGGGGTGACCAGGAAATATTACAACTTAAGGTTAGTATCATGCATGTAATATATTGATTACTCCTCTCTAATTATGTTTATCAGTGCCATTTGTTATTGCATTAAATGGTAACTTAACTTTCTTTTAATAGTCATTATTCTAATCAAAATAACTACTGCTTTTCCCATTCATATATTATGCATCCATTTGAACATTGGACATTCTTTGGACTGCAGCTCCAGTTAATTGTGAGTTAATTGTCTGAAGTATTTTAACTGTGATTATGTTATGGTATTGCTGGGCTTGTAAACAAGCAATAATGCCCTCCAGGATGATCCGCATTGAGCAGTACAGGGGCACAGTGAGGTCCAAGGACCGCCTAACCTGCAGGATATTATTGTGCTTAGAAAATAGTGTGGCCTTGTATCGTGTAGGGAGTATTGGGAAGGCCACCAAAGCTTGCTAACCTTCAGTTTCTCCCTGGATCCCCCCCACCACCTCCACATGGCGGGACAAGGGAGGGGAGGGGAGGGCAGCCTCTGTGGAGAACAAATCTAGATAGCCTGGGGAACGACAACGCAAATTCAGAGTGCAGCCGAGGCTTTATTGAAGCATGTGCCCGACTGTCCTTTTCTGTTTTCACACCCCTTCAGCCCTCCCCCCCGCTGGGCTGCACACACTGCAGGGTACTGCAGCACGACTGTCCTTTTCTGTTTTCACACCCCTTCAGCCCTCCCCCCGCTGGGCTGCACACACTGCGGGTCCTGCAGCATGACTGTCCTTTCTGTTTTCACACCCTTCAGCCCCCTGCTGGGCTGCACACACTGCAGGGTCCTGCAGCACGGACTGTCCTTTTCTGTTTCACACCCCTTCAGCCCCCCCCCCACTGGCTGCACACACTGCAGGGTCCTGCAGACGACTATCCTTTCTGTTTTCACACCCCTTCAGCCCCGCTCTGGGCTGCACACAATGCGTGGTCTGCAGCACGACTGTCCTTTTCTGTTTTCACACCCTTCAGCCCTACTCCCTGCTGGGCTGCACACTGCAGGGTCCTGCAGCACGACTGTCCTTTCTGTTTTCACACCCTTCAGCCCTCCCCCGCTGGGCTGCACACACTGCAGGGTCCTGCAGCACGACTGTCCTTTCTGTTTTCACACCCTTCAGCCCCCTTGGCTGCACACACTGCAGGGTCCTGCAGCACAACTGTCCTTTCCTTGTTTCACACCCTTCAGCCCTCCCCGCTGGGCTGCACACGATGCAGGGTCCTGCAGCACGACTGTCCTTTTCTGTTTTCACACCCCTTCAGCCCTCCCCCCGCTGGGCTGCACACACTGCAGGGTCCTGCAGCACGACTGTCCTTTTCTGTTTTCACACCCCTTCAGCCCTCCCCGCTGGGCTGCACACAATGCAGGGTCCTGCAGCACGACTGTCCTTTTCTGTTTTCACACCCCTTCAGCCCCCCTGGCTGCACACTGCAGGGTCCTGCAGCACGACTGTCCTTTCTGTTTTCACACCCTTCAGCCTCCCCCGCTGGGCTGCACACACTGCAGGGTCCTGCAGCACGACTGTCCTTTTCTGTTTTCACACCCCTTCAGCCCTCCCCGCCTGGGCTGCACACTGCAGGGTCCTGCAGCACGACTGTCCTTTTCTGTTTTCACACCCTTCAGCCCTCCCCGCTGGGCTGCACACACTGCAGGGTCCTGCAGCACGACTGTCCTTTTCTGTTTTCACACCCCTTCAGCCCTCCCCCGCTGGGCTGCACACAGTGCAGGGTCCTGCAGCACGACTGTCCTTTTCTGTTTCACACCCTTCAGCCTCCCCCCGCTGCTGCACACAGTGCAGGGTCCTGCAGCACGACTGTCCTTTTCTGTTTTCACACGCCTTCAGCCCCCCCTGGCTGCACACTGCAGGGTCCTGCAGCACACTGTCGTTTTCTGTTTTCACACCCTTCAGCCCTCCCCGCTGGGCTGCACACACTGCAGGGTCCTGCAGCATGACTGTCCTTTTCTGTTTTCACACCCCTTCAGCCCTCCCCCGCTGGGCTGCACACACTGCAGGGTCCTGCAGCATGACTGTCCTTTTCTGTTTTCACACCCCTTCAGCCCTCCCCCCGCTGGGCTGCACACACTGCAGGGTCCTGCAGCACGACTGTCCTTTTCTGTTTTCACACCCTTCAGCCCTCCCCGCTGGGCTGCACACACTGCAGGGTCCTGCAGCACGACTGTCCTTTTCTGTTTTCACACCCCTTCAGCCCTCCCCCCCTGCTGGGCCGCACACAATGCAAGGTCCTGCAGCACGACTGTCCTTTTCTGTTTTCACACCCTTCAGCCCTCCCCGCTGGGGTACACACTGCAGGGTCCTGCAGCACGACTGTCCTTTCTGTTTTCACACCCCTTCAGCCTCCTCCCGCTTGGCTGCACACACTGCAGGGTCCTGCAGCACCACTGTCCTTTTCTGCTTTCACCCCTTCAGCTGCACACACTGCAGGGTCCTGCAGCACCACTGTCCTTTCTGTTTTCACACCCTTCAGCCCTCCGCTGGGCTGCACACAATGCAGGAACTGCAGCACGACTGTCCTTTTCTGTTTTCACACCCCTTCAGCCCTCCCCCGCTGGGCTGCACACACTGCAGGGTCCTGCAGCACGACTGTCCTTTTCTGTTTTCACACCCCTTCAGCCCTCCCCGCTGGGCTGCACACACTGCAGGGTCCTGCAGCATGACTGTCCTTTTCTGTTTTCACACCCTTCAGCCCTCCCCGCTGGGCTGCACATGCATGGGTCCTGCAGCGACTGACCTTTCTGTTTTCACACCCTTCAGCCCCCCCGCTGGGCTGCACACAGTGCAAGGTCCTGCAGCACGACTGTCCTTTTCTGTTTTCACACCCCTTCAGCCCCCCCACTGGGTTGCACACAATGCAGGGTCCTGCAGCACGACTGTCCTTTTCTGTTTTCACACCCCTTCAGCCCTCCCCCCGCTGGGCTGCACACACTGCAGGGTCCTGCAGCACGACTGTCCTTTTCTGTTTTCACACCCTTCAGCCCCCGCTGGGCACACAATGCAGGGTCCTGCAGCACGACTGTCCTTTTCTGTTTTCACACCCTTCAGCCCCCGCTGGGCTGCACACATGCAGGGTCCTGCAGCACGACTGTCCTTTCTGTTTTCACACCCTTCAGCCCTCCCCTGCTGGGCTGCACACACTGCAGGGTCCTGCAGCACGACTGTCCTTTCTGTTTTCACACCCTTCAGCCCTCCCCCGCTGGCTGCACACACTGCAGGGTCCTGCAGCACGACTGTCCTTTTCTGTTTTCACACCCCTTCAGCCTCCCCCCGCTGGGCTGCACACACTGCAGGGTCCTGCAGCACGACTGTCCTTTTCTGTTTTCACACCCCTTCAGCCCTCGCCCCACTGGGCTGCACACACTGCAGGGTCCTGCAGCACGACTGTCCTTTTCTGTTTTCACACCCCTTCAGCCCTCCCCCCTGCTGGGCTGCACACACTGCAGGGTCTTGCAGCACGACTGTCCTTTTCTGTTTTCACACCCTTCAGCCCTCCCCTTCGCTTGGGCCGTCAGACACAATGCAGGATCCTGCAGCACGACTGTCCTTTTCTGTTTTCACACCCCTTCAGCCCTCCCCCGCTGGCTGCACACACTGCAGGGTCCTGCAGCACGACTGTCCTTTTCTGTTTTCACACCCCTTCAGCCCTCCCCCCCGCTGGTCTGCACACACTGCAGGGTCCTGCAGCACGACTGTCCTTTTCTGTTTTCACACCCCTTCAGCTGCACACACTGCAGGGTCCTGCAGCACGACTGTCCTTTTCTGTTTTCACACCCCTTCAGCCCCCCCGCTGGGCTGCACACAATGCAGAGTACTGCAGCACGACTGTCCTTTTCTGTTTTCACACCCCTTCAGCCCTCCCCCCCGCTGGGCTGCACACACTGCAGGGTACTGCAGCACGACTGTCCTTTTCTGTTTTCACACCCCTTCAGCCCCCCCCGCTGGGCTGCACACACTGCAGGGTCCTGCAGCACGACTGTCCTTTTCTGTTTTCACACCCCTTCAGCCCCCTGGCTGCACACAATGCAGGGTACTGCAGCACCACTGTCCTTTTCTGTTTTCACACCCTTCAGCCTCCCGCCTGGGCCGCACACAATGCAGGGTCCTGCAGCACGACTGTCCTTTCTGTTTTCACACCCCTTCACCCTCCCCCGCTGGGCTGCACACACTGCAGGGTCCTGCAGCACGACTGTCCTTTTCTGTTTTCACACCCCTTCAGCCCTCCCCCTGGGCTGCACACACTGCAGGGTCCTGCAGCACGACTGTCCTTTTCTGCTTTCACACCCCTTCAGCTGCACACACTGCAGGGTCCTGCAGCACGACTGTCCTTTTCTGTTTTCACACCCCTTCAGCCCCCCCGCTGGGCTGCACACAATGCAGGGAACTGCAGCATGACTGTCCTTTCTGTTTCACACCCCTTCAGCCCCTCCCCTGGGCTGCACACACTGCAGGGTCCTGCAGCACGACTGTCCTTTCTGTTTTCACACCCTTCAGCCCCCCGCTGGGCTGCACACAATGCAGGGTACTGCAGCACGACTGTCCTTTTCTGTTTCACACCCTTCAGCCCTCCCCGCTGGGCTGCACACACTGCAGGGTCCTGCAGCACGACTATCCTTTTCTGTTTCACACCTTCAGCCCCCCTGGGCTGCACACAATGCAAGAGCTGCAGCAGACTGTCCTTTTCTGTTTCACACCCTTCAGCCCTCCCGCTGGGCCACACAATGCAGGGTCCTGCAGCACGACTGTCCTTTCTGTTTTCACACCCTTCAGCCCTCCCCCCCTGGCTGCACACACTGCAGGGTCCTGCAGCACAACTGTCCTTTTCTGTTTTCACACCCTTCAGCTGCACACTGCAGGGTCCTGCAGCACGACTGTCCTTTCTATTTTCACACCCTTCAGCCCCGCTGGGCTGCACACAATGCAGGGTACTGCAGCACGAATGTCCTTTTCTGTTTTCACACCCCTTCAGCCCTCCCCTGCTGGGCTGCACACACTGCAGGGTCCTGCAGCACGACTGTCCTTTCTGTTTTCACACTTCTTCAGCCCTCCCCGCTGGGTTGCACACAATGCAGGGTACTGCAGCACGACTGTCCTTTCTGTTTTCACACCCTTCAGCCTCCCCCGCTGGGCTGCACACACTGCAGGGTCCTGCAGCACGACTGTCCTTTCTGTTTCACACCTTCAGCCCTCCCCCGCTGGGCTGCACACTGCAGGGTCCTGCAGCACGACTGTCCTTTCTGTTTTCACACCCTTCAGCCCCCGCTGGGCTGCACACAATGCAGGGTACTGCAGCACAACTGTCCTTTTCTGTTTTCACACCCTTCAGCCCTCCCCCGCTGCTGCACACGGTGCAGGGTCCTGCAGCACGACTGTCCTTTCTGTTTTCACACCCTTCAGCCCTCCCCCGCTGGCTGCACACACTGCAGGGTCCTGCAGCACGACTGTCCTTTTCTGTTTTCACACCTTCAGCCCTCCCCCGCTGGGCTGCACACACTGCAGGGTCCTGCAGCACGACTGTCCTTTTCTGCTTTCACACCCTTCAGCCCTCCCCCCCGCTGGGCTGCACACACTGCAGGGTCCTGCAGCATGCTCCTTCTTTGCTAAACCACTCCCAAACTACCTCCAAGCTGGTCCTCCCTGGCGCCTTCCCTTTCGGAGGAGAGGTACCCATCCGGCAATCGAGAAAGAATCCTAGGTATAAAGGAGTAAAAAAAAAAAGTAAAAACAACTAGTAGTAGTACTAGTTGAAGTTGTGATTGTTAATTTGTCTTTAATATTTGTTTGCTTTACTCCATTGCATCATAGATTAATGATTTTTTTGTCTTGCAGGGACATTGAGGAGCTGTGTGAACAACAAACACTGTCCATTACCATTTGAAATGAGGTGAGATTCACCTGGTTTCTACCCACCGAGGGTAACTTCTTTCTTCTGTTCATATATTGTTGCAACTTTACTGTTCTGGATTTAACCATACGTGAATCATCTAGCAACGCATTATCAATGTGGATACTGTTGAGACTGCATGTGAGGATACATTTGTGTATAGCGGCAGACGTAGTTTGAAAAAACTTTTAATGGACTTTCACACTTTGTCTGCCACTGTACAGGAATGCAACCATTTAATAACAGATGGTAGAGAGGGTTGTCATTTAAAGGGCGTGCGTTGCTGCAAGCTGCAATCCATGACATGATTCCGTATGCATTAATGATATACAAACTGGGATACTGAAAGGTAGACACTAAAGCAAAGTGTCCCCATTGAATCACCGACCAGGGAATTTTCATTAAAGATCCGGCGCATGGTGTTCTTCTCCAGAACAAATAAACCTTACCTCAGTCATTCATCTCTGGAGATCATCCCCGTGCTGATCTTTAACTTACAATAATTACATAACAAACTATGTCATCATGAGTGCGTGGCTTCAAATCCGGTATTGGGAAAAGTCTGGGTAGCATGCTCCACAAATTGTAACATCTGTTTTATTACAAAGCAATGCTGCTCTGAGTATGCATTTCTATGCTCAACAATGTCCGTCCATACACTATATGCTCTTTAATAGACAATGCATATAATACCCTGTCATGGGTTACTGCACTTAAGGATATCTCACGTTTAAGGTTTTAAAAATTGCCTTGATTATTTGTTTCATCCGCATTCCTTCTTGTTGCAGCATGTCACCACTTACAATCCACTCGTTCTCACTCACCTTCTGGTGTGAGTTCTGTCTCTCTCTCATTGCCACATTTTTATTTTATCTGCATCCATTCATGTCACTGCATGCTGTCACTCAGTACCTGACCTTGCACATGTCCATCTGATGTAGATTCACTCTCTTTCTTATCATTTCCATGTTGTCTTTATTATTTGTTTTATCCACAGTCCTTCATGTTGCAGCATTTCCCCACTCAGTAGCCAGTCTTCTACAATTCATTCTGGTGTGGATTTTCTCTCTTCCTCTCTCCCATCTCACTCACTGCCACTTCTTTATTTTTGTCTTTATGGAGACTGAGCAGAGTAGAAAACACGGACAGTTACCATTTGGACTGAGATAAGAGATTCACCTGGGTTATACCCACCGAGGGAAACATTGTTCTGTTGGTCGTTTATTATTGCAAACTTACTGTTTAAGTTTTGCTGGAGTTCAACGTTGTCTTGGTTATTTGTTTCGTCCAAATCCATTTATCTTGCAGCATGTCAGCACTCATTTAGCCACTCTTTCTTCTAGTCTGGATTCTCTCTTTCTTATTGCCGCGTTTTTTGTGTTACCTTTATCCAATCCCTCTGGTACCTCTACTACTTCCTGTCTCCCACCCAAACTCACTCCCCCCTTTTTTCCTGTCCCCTCTCACTTACTCTCCCGCTCACCACCTTTCCCTCCTCTCTAGCCTCCTTTTGGCACCTAATGATCACCCTCTCCCTGGAAGTTTCCTTAACCTCGAAACTGTCTACTCGCTTGAACCTGTTATAGCTTGTTTTTCTATGAAACTTAAAAACGTTACTGCCTTAAACTGTTAATAGCAAATTTATGATGTAACTTTCCTGTCTGGTTTTACCTGTAATGTGTATCGTGCTTTGTTAAATGTTCTTTGTGACGTGGAACCTTTGTAAAAGAGCCCTGGCTCAAAGGTATTAATTTCTAGACTAATAAACTAAACTAAACTAAATCATATCGCTGCATGTTGTAACTCTGTACCTGATCTTGCATGTCATCTGGTGTGGATTCTCTCTTTCTCGGTTTGGCTGTGTGGTGCAGTATCAGAGGCTAAGGGTGGTCAACTGGATGCCAGTGATTTGGGTTTTATGCATTGGTCTGCCTAGAATCAGATGTCTTTCTTCACTCCCCGATGTACCTATAAATGGTTTCATCCCCATTCTTATCCGAGTTGGTTATCTTCTCCTCAGTTATATTGCATGAAATAGACACTAGTTATGTTCTACTTCCAGCAGTACCCATAAGCGGGGCTCTGGTTGCTATATAATGTTTGTTTTAGTTACACAAATATGCTGTCTAGTCTACTATGAAAACCATTTGGACATGCGGACACTCCTTTGTACATTGGGCCAAGCATCAGAGAAGTGGGCACAATCCAGTGGACCAGTCCTGACCTTTGACAATTGTCCTGCACATGTGCGTTGGATTGGATGTAGAGGCATGTGTTGGGGTCAACTGGTATCATTGTTGCGTAAGGAATGCCAGAAGGAGGCTAATCCAGACATCATCGTGATCCACTTAGGAGGCAATGACTTGGGAGGGAATACATCAGTTTCACTTTATGCACAAGATGAAGGCTGACATCATCAAACTCAAACACCGCATGACGAGGACAACCATCATCTGGTCACACATCATCTAGCGAATGCAATGGTATGAGGTCGAAAATTTGAAGGCGACTGACAGGACAAGGAGGAAGATCAACTTGGAGATGTCTACATTTATGAGAAGATTGCCCGGCGACGTGGTCAAGCACAACAACATCAGGACTTGCTACCCAGAACTGTATCGGCATGATGGAGTCCACCTGACTGATCGGGGATGTGACATTTTCATCAGGGACCTGAAGATAGCTAGAGCTCCTTTCCTATATGACATATGCCAATTATAACAATACAAATAATTTTTGTGCCCTCATTTATGCTCATAATTACAAATGTGGCTTTGTAAACCAACAGGACTGCAGAGGAAATGAATGAAGGTGGATGAGAAGAGCAGCGCTGAGCATAACAGTATAGTATTAATACAGTATGCATGGAATGAAGTTGGTATTGGTAAGTTTTTATTTATTTTTATTTTAGTCTTTGGTAACCAGGTAAGGCCCACTAGGCACAAGTGCCTGTTTTCAGGGGTGACCTTGGGGCACTGGGCAGTTAAGTGGCTTGCTCAGAGTCACACAGTATGCAAATGGAAGCTGTGAGAATCAAACTCAGGTCTGGTCTGCTGGATGTATCAAGTTTGTTCACACCTCGTTCTTCTAACCTCTAGGCTATACTGCCAGTATATTCAACATGCAGTGAAATGTAAATGCTTCCGGTGATGGAGCAAAGGGAAATGGAGGCTATGGTGAGTAATACAGTTTTTTTGTATATGATGAAATGTGAAAAAATGCATTGTATGTAATTGTCATATGGGTAGATATCTCAATTTCGTTCCGTCTGGCAGGATGAAGTTCCATCAAGATGATAAAGAAATATTTCAGCTGTGATTTTGATTCCTGTCGTGACTTAGGGCCCGATGTGTGTAGGACGGCGTCCGATCTTTTCTCCAACACACGGTTAATACCGGTGATAGATCGTGAAATTACACCGCCGTCTATGGACTCTTGGGGTACATATCTCGATTTCGTTCCGTCCGGCAAGATGAAGTTCCATCAAGAAGATAAAGAAATATTTCAGCCGTGATTTTGATTCCTGTCATGACTTAGAGCCCGGTGTGCGCAGTACGGCGTCCGATCTTTTTTCCTACACACGGTTAATACTGGTGGTCAATCGTGAAGTTATGTCACCATCTATAGACTCTTGGAGTACATATCTCGATTTTGTTCCATCTGGCAGGATGACTTAGGGCACAGTGTATAGTAGGAGTCAAAAACAGCAAAAGTAATAATGGTAGTGCTCGTTTGTCACTTTGTCATCTAAGTCAAAGTGAATGTAAAAAAAAATCACGCCATGTGAAATTTTTTTTTTGCATCTTCGCCAAATGAAAAAACAAACTACTGAGCTAAAAGATGTGTGCTGAGTGAAACAAATATAACAGCTAACGGACAATAAACAGTAAGGGGGAACACTGGATGAGAGTCCAGTGATAGAGGTTAAAATGGGTTAAAATAACATGCTGGGTATATTTAGTCAGCAGCACACAGGACCTAAATTGTGGCAACACAAAAGTAGTAGTAAGGATCGTTAGTGTTAGTCTTATTTCACTCAACACACAAAGTGGGTCAAAAGGAAAGAGTTCGTGGAAGCATATCACTTGGTGCATCATGAGTTAGCTGACAGACAGCAAGTTATATCTGACTCTAAGCTAATGTTGTGATGTTTTCTGTCACTTTAACAATTTACTGGTACTTCGGCATGACATTACGTTTGATATGCAGAACATATTTTATCCTGGCATCTGACATTGTAAGTGTATAATTTTCACCAATGCACACAACATACCCATAGACTGAGGACTGAGCAATCCTGTACCAAAATGATATTATTCAGTTGACATATGACCAGTCAAACCAAGTGACCTCTAACTCGAGATAACTGTTGAATAGAACTGGAGAGCACGGAAATGTTAAGATTGAGATAGCATGGTTTCTATAACATTGCTCACACACTTTTATACTGTAAGTAAATTATAGTGCACTAGATACCTCACCAGTCACATCCTTAATACCACAAAAAAAGTGCTGAAAAGTAAATACACTAATTACTTTTACAGCTGTCTGTTGCAGTTCTGTATGGATGTGCTGCTTAGTTTACCTGGACATCCGCTCAAAGGAACAGAACGGTCATCATGCATACATGGCAAAGTTCAGTGATCTAGTAGTACTACTAAGTACAGAACATCCACACAGTAATATTGCTTTGCTAAGTCAGTACGATTGTTCATATCTATATTCCCATATGACATGCAAATTTGTTTTGCATCAAAGTAATAACACAGTAGCAGAATAAGATGAAACAAACAACTAGAAATATACTTCAGAAATAAAAATTAGTGTTTCACAGTCAGCACACTAAAGGTTCCACCACCTCTTTCACTTTGTATGGGATAGGAGGATCTTATCTGTGTCAGTCTTCACCATTCATCACAGATGGGTATCTGTCCGGAGGTCAGGACCCCGCGGGAGCTTTTTTTTTTAAAAAAAAGGTAGGCCGAGCCGACACACCATCGGCACCGCCCTTGAGGCAGGCGTGCGCATGTCGCTCGTGGGTTGGCCGTTAGGCTGTGTCGACTCCGCCTGCCTGCCAGTTCTTTGTCTTCCGCCGTCGAGGTCGCCTCATGGGAAGCTTGAAGAGATTGTAGACCTGATTTCATCCTATTCCTTTGGCATTAAGTCCGTCGGTTTCCTGCCGGTTCTGTTTTCTGCCTCTACCTGACGTCGCCCGGTAAGATCTTTCCTTATTTTTTGAATTTTGTGACGTCGAGTCTGTTTTGGTGTTTTTCCGTGAGTCACGTCTCAGTCGGAGGGCAAGAAGTCTTGAGAAGGCGAATTGACCCACTATGCGGACGGTGCTTGCTGACCCGGAAATTCTCCGTCACCGACCAGCACGACCGGTGTCTTTCGTGTCTTGGCCCGCTCACGACATGGATTGCGCGATGCCTGCTTCTCCATGGACCGCGGGTCCTCGAACAGCGCTGAAAGTGGGGCGAGCTCCGCCGACTTTCAGGGGTCGGATTCACTCGGCCAAGCCCGCCTCGACCTTCCTCCGGGTCCCTCCCGGTTCTATATGGACCGAGGAGGAGGAGCCTGCCACTTGTAGCCAGTCATTGCCGAGGCTTCTTCTGCCAAGACGAGGCCCACCCCACTCCCTCCCGAGCGGGCAGGAGGCACCGCCACGCCAATCACCCTTCGGGGTGAAGGCTCCTGGTGTCGCCCTGCGTGGCTTGGAAGCCGGGGTTGGCACCGTTCTTCGACGCCGACTTGTCGCGGCGGCACCGTGGGCTCGGTCACCGCCGATCGCGGTGCAGACACTGTTCGCGGCACCGTGAGATCCACTCCAATGTCGTCCTTCTCCATGTCTCGCCTCGGCGCCATCCTTGGTGCCGAGTCCTCGAGGCTCGGCGCCGTGCATGCACTCGCCACGGGGAGACGGGCAGCACTGTATCCGCCTTCGGGGCAGTCAGTGGTGCTGCCACGGTCCTCAGTGCCGTTTGCGGCGCCAGGGAACTGGTGAGTGCGACGCCGGGCGCTAAGGGTGCCGCGGGCTGTCGTCGCGCTGCCCTGTCCTGGTGCCGCCCCGATGCCAGTGGACCGGATGGTACCGCCACTGGTCCTGGCATTGGACCTCTGGCTTGGGCTGGGGCCGTCCCTCCCTCGGATCCCGCTCACGGGGTTGCGGAGGTACTGGCACCGACTCAGGCACAGCGCTGGTATCCGGGCCTGGTGGTAGGGATAGTTCTGCCCGCCCTCCTACGGTTTGGCTCAGGGCCTCGGACTCTACCTGTTCGGAGATGGAGTCGAGCTCTGAGTCGGACGTGCAGTCGCACCCCTTGGGGTTGGCTGCAGACATGGGCAGCACAGTGGTCTCATCAACGAGTCGGAGCCAGCCCCCTTCTGAGGAGAGATCGGTGGCTCCCGAGACTAGGGTCAGTGGTGCTGACCAGCAAGCAGTGGTGCGTGCCACCATAGCTCTGCAGCCTGGTCTTGGGGGTTTCACCGCTCCCTCAGCTGTGGTACCCCATCCGGTGGTGTGCCTTGATCGCCCGACTTTGGGGCCCATTGAGGCACCTGCAGGGAAGGAGGGTACTGCTCCCTGAGTATCCCCTTCCGGGGCTGCCCAGAGATGCCAGCTACCTAGGCTGGCCCTCTCGAGGAGGAGGACTCTTTCGGACTCCGAGAGGTCGAAGGGTGTGGGATCGGCATGTAGGCCTTTTTCTGGGGTCCACCCGGGCCCTGGGAAGAGCCGTAGTGAGATTCCATCTTCCCCAGTTTCTTTGAGGAGTCCCGTTCTTTTGAGGTAGGGGAACGTCCTTCTGGACCTTTACGGCCCCGGCCGCCTCACTGGGGGGATTCTTCCGGGCGCAGCCAAGGCAGTACCTATGTGGTTATGCATCTGTCGGCTGTGGGGTCTTCCGGGGCACCTTCTTCCACGGGTGCCCACGGTCCGCTCCCTAGCCCAGGCGGAGGTCAGCCGACATCTCTTCTCGGCTGTGTCCCCATCCCTCTGCCACACTCTCCTGCACTCCCAGGCATCCTCGATCCGAGCGGCCCTCTCACCTAGGAGCAGTTCAGAGCAGTGGCTGCCCGGTTCCCTACTTACGTTAGGGCAATGGACAGCCAGGTTTTTCAATCTCTCCCCGTGCAGCCACCCACTGAACAGATGGTGACCTCCAGCTCCTCATCCCCCTCTTCAGGGGGAGAGGAACCTTCTGTCCACATCTCTCTGGCTGCTGATCTCTCAGAGTATCAGCGATTCCTTGTGAGGATGTTGGAGGACTTGCACCTTTCACCTTCCACTGTCAGCAATCCTGAACACGCGGCACACGCCTTTCTAGGAGATTTTGGCGAGGCCACCCTTGTGGTGCCGCCCTGGCCGGCTCCCTTTCAGGAGGCGTTGTTGCGTTTCTGGCAGAGGCCCTTCTCCGGAGTTCCTGCCCCAAGGGATCTCAGCCAGAGGTATTGCGCACCCCCGGAGTCTCCAGGTTCCATGCCTCATCCACAGTCTGGTTTGACGCGCAGGATACTCTTGATGGGCCAGCGCCCTTCACCGAGCGCCCCAGATCAAGACTCCTGGATTTTGATTTCTGGGGAGGAGAACCTTCTACTCGGCACGGTTACTTGCGAAAGCTTTCGCAAAGTTCGTAAGTACTTTTCCAGGGTGTGTGAAAATGACAGCAATTCTTTGGCATTCTGCTGCAAAAGAACGGTTTGGTGTTTTGGGCTGACATTTGGAGAGAACGCAGCTAAGATATCACAGATGAGCCTTTTAGTACTTCGGTGAAAAAATATTACATGGCGGCAAAGTGACGTCAATCCAAAGTTGACGCTTTTTCCCATAGAATAACATTACAGTGTCTGTCACATTACAGGAATCCTCTGGCGCCATGCTGGAAAATAACTGTTTGGTTTTTTGGGCTGAAATTTGGAGGGAAGAAAGCCAACATCCTACAGATGTGCCTTTCAGTGGTTTGGTTAAAAAAATATTACAGGGCGGCAAAGTTATGGCACTCCAAACTTCTCTTTTTTTCCCATAGGATAACATTACGGCGTTTGTCACACCTTTCGGGGCCCGTATCTCGGAAACAGTACGAGATATGGACTTTTGTTTGGAAAAATGCTAAGCCCCCTAATGGAGGCTAAGCTAAAAACTAGCCAAGAAAGTGATAATTAATATGACTTTTACATTTTTTTCTATGTCGTACAGTTCCTGAGATATAAGCAATTTAGTATTCCAACTCCTCATTTACTGGTCCGAAAGCCAGTATTATGCATGCATTCTTTGTACTCCCTGTATTTCTATATGCAGATTTTGGGGAAAACTAGTGTGTGTTTTTGAATAAATGTTACCCTTAGTGCTTCTGATTGTGGTTCTGTACCTGTTTTAGTAACTTTTTGCGTCTATGCCATCTTGTGTGCTACTATTTGCGTTTTCTTTTGCACCTGTGTTTATGTAATTTCATCTATTTGTGTCTACAGTACTGTTTATCTTTGTGTTACGATTTGTGGGGGGAGTGCGGGGTGCTGTATCACATTCGGTATTTTTCAGTACTATTTATGTTTCTGTTTCGCGTGGCGGGAGTGTGGGGCCCAAAGGGCCCTGCAGTCCTGCAGCTGTATCACAATGAGTATTTTTCTGTACTGTTTATGTTTGTGTTTTGTGTGGTGGGAGTGTGGGGCCCCATGTTCCTGCCGCTGTATCACATTCAGTATTTTTCAGTACTGTTTATGTTTGTGTTTCGAGTGGCAGGAGCTGGGCCCCGTGCTCCTGTCACTATCACATTCAGTATTTTTCAGTACTGTTTATGTTTGTGTTTTGGGCCCCGCGCTCCTGTCACTGTATTACATTTAGTATTTTCGTTTGCTGGCATTGTGTTAGTATGTGTGAAGAGATCGGGCCCGCACTCCCACCACTGTATCACATTCAGTATTTTTCAGTACTGTTTATGTTTGTGTTTCGTGTGGAGGGGAGGCCTTGTGCTCCCATCACTTTCACATTCAGTATTTTTCAGTACTGTTTATGTTTGTGTTTTGTGTGGTGGGAACACGGGGCCCTTTGGACCCCGCACTCCCGTCACTGTTTTACATTCAGTATTTTTTACAATTGTTTATCTTTGTTTTGATTTGTGCTACCATATGCATTAACATTTGTGTTTGCTGGCACTGTTAGTATCTGTGAAGAGATCACATGGCGGGAACGTGGGGCCCGAAGACATCATGTGGCAGGAGCGCGGGGCCTACCACTGTATCACATTCAGTATTTTTCAATCACGGTTTATGTTTGTGTTTTCGTGGTGGGAACATGGAGAAGGGCCCCATGCTCTCCACTATCACATTCAGTATTTTTCAGTACTGTTTATGTTTGTGTTTTGCATGGTGGGAGCACGTGGCCCAAAGAGCCCTGCACTCCCTTCACTGTTTTACATTCAGTATTTTTACAATTGTTTATCTTTGTGTTTTGATTTGCGCTACCATGCGCATTAATATTTGCATTTGCTGGCACTGTGTTAGTATGTGTGAAGAGATCATGTGGCAGGAGCGTGGGGCCCGAAGACATCATGTGGCAAGCGAGCGGGGCCCAAAGGGCCCCGCGCTTCCTCCACTGTATCACATTCAGTATTTTTTAGTACTGTTTAACTTTGTGTTTTACGTGGTGGGAGCATGGAGCCTGAAGGGTGGTGCGCTCCCGTTACTGTATTACGTTCAGTATTTGTGACTACTGTTTATCTTTGTGTTTCAATTTGTGCTACCATGCGCATTAACATTCACATTTGCTGGCACTCTGTTAGTATGTGTGAAGACATCACGTCATGGAAGCGCGGGGCCTGAAGGGCCCTCTGCTTCTGCCACTATATCACATGCACTATTTTTCAGTACTGTTCATGTTTGTGTTTCATGTGGCGTGTGAAGACATCACGTGGCCCCGATCCCTCCTAACCAACACTGGCACACAGAGACACAGACACACATGGAAGCAGGGGGGAGAACCAAAGTAACAGGAACAATCACACACAATCAGCAGGCAGTGTCAGCGATAATATAGAACTAGTCTACATATTGCATAGTGAGTTGAGAACCACAGCAAAAAATATGTCTATGGACATGGATGGTGTGGCTTTGTCATTGCAGCTGTGGAGAACTAGAAGTATTATTGCAGCTGTACAGAAGTTAGTACGTTTAGAAGTTGCACAGTCTCATGGAGTGGGGGGACTGTACCTCCAGAACACTTGCTGCATGTTAAGTGAAGAGGCACAATCAAAAAAGGGTGATGCAGATGAGTTGTACAACTCCCTCATTACAGGTACAGTGTAGTTAGCATAGTTATCACTTGAATGGTCGCAGCCAGGGAATGCCTCTCCAAACTGCGACACCAGGTACTGGATCCTCAGTAGAGACCCACAGCACAGCTGAGGATATGAACATCAATGGTAGACATCAGTGATTGCAGGAACACTCAAGTTAGCACAGTTAGTATTGTGTTGGCTCAGACAGGTAATCCCCCCCCCCCAAAAAAACACTGTACTTCATCATGAGTTGTGATGCACAGCAAGACATCAATGGTACACCTCTGTAATTGTTGGTAGACACAAATTAGCACAGCTAGGATTTGTATGGGCTCACCCAGGCAATTTCCCCTTGCATACCAGTTACTGATCCTGACTGTACAGCCACAACTGCATGTCCTTAGGTAGAATGTCGCACAGCTCTCTACACCAGCTACTGCACTCTGACTGTAGACTGACAGGAAATGTAAGGGTGGTACATACTAGTTAACTTAGTTAGGAATTAGAGGAGGTCTGTAAGTCAATGTCCGATCCCCTAGCCCACATACTGCACACTGAGTGGAGAGTACAGAATGAAAAAAAAACACAGAGATGAACAGTGTCATGGGGGATCTGCACTTCCACACCACTTGCTGCATCCTAAGTGAACAGCCACAGGAAAAGACAGGCAATGTACATCAGTTGTACAGATCTTCCCTTGTCAATCTTCACCATTCATTACTTCTTGGGTGTAAGCCGGAGGCACGCACCCGCCACGGGAGCTTTTTTTTTTTTTTTAAAGCTAGCTCTAACGGCGCCATCCTCGAGACCGACGCCTTGCATCATGCGCGAGGGGCGGCCGTTAGTAGCTACCGACTCCTCCTCCATCTCAGTTCTGTTTCTCCCGCCGTCGAGGCTGCACCTGCTGCGCGTCGTGAGAGCTCGATCTGTGAAGTGCGCAATAGTTTTTGGCGACTCCTCTTTCTCGATTCACACTCGACGCCATACCACGGTAAGACTGTTCTTTTTCTATCTGTAAGGCGTGGTGTTCTCCTACTGTTTTTACCTTAATTGTTTCGCGTATGTCCGGTTCTGGAGCAAAGCGTTTAAGATGGGCCGCTACCACGCGCCGGTGCTCTGTGGCCAGTATTTTCCATCTCGACCGGCATGACGCAGTGTCTTCTCGATGCCTGGACCCAACCATGACATGGATTGCATGCGATGCCTGCTTCTCCATGGACCGTCGTGTCCTCAAGTCGCGGCTCCAAGCTCGGCAAGGCCCCGCCGACTTCGGGATGGCGTCGCTCACGGACCCCAGGTAAGGTCTTAGGCCCTTCCCCGGTCCCCTTCCGGCCTATACGGTCCGCTGGAGGAGGGCTCTCATCTTATCTTGCCAAGAGGAAGCCCTTCTGGCGGTGTCGGGGGAGCGCGTCCCTCCCGGCCGCGACGCGACACCGCCGGCAGTCACCTCCGAGGTGCAGGTTCCTCGTGTCGAGGCCCATGATTTCTGGGCCGGACATCATGACCTCGACGCCGCCTGCTTCGGATCCCGGCGCGTGATCAAGCGCCGCTTTGATCCCGTGCCGCGAACGGTGATTGGGACGGTGCTACTTTGGCCCCTACGCTGCTTGCGGGCGCGCTGGGCTCTGGTTTCTCCTCGCGGTGCCGGGTCGGTTTCCAATGCCGGAGCGGTGCTGCTGGCCTCGCTGGTGCGCTGGGGAGCTGGGACTGGGCCTGGCTGTTGCTGATGCTCGGGGTCAGCTGGCGCGCCTGCTGTGCCGGTGCCGCCAAGGCGTGCTACCACGGGACCCCGGGTGGCTAGTATTGAGGTCCTGCTGATCTCGGCCTCCTCGGAGGCCGACTATCTTAGACATGGACCCATCCTGGCACCCCCACTCTTCGGGGTCGGGGTATTCTGTGGCACGAGGTACCAGGCGGCGCAGCGGGCCCCTCCCTCTGTACCCCCTTCCGTCCTCCCCTGAGGGCTCTCCGGCTGGGGGTGGCCTTGAGTCCCGGGGGACGTGGGGGCGATTAAGGGAGGCTCTCCCGGGGACCGGTGACAGCAGCCTCCTGGTGCTGTTGCTCTCTGGGGAGGTAGGAACGCTAGGGTCGAGGAGGAGGGCTCTCTGGAGTCCGAGGGTGAGGGCAGGGGACAGGATCAGGGGTGGCCAGGAGCCGTGGTGCTGAACCCGCCCTTCCCTCCGGGGCTCTAGGGTGCCCTCGGTGGCGTTGTGGCTGCCCCTTCTGAATCCATGCAGTCCCGACTTCGTCACAGGGGAGGTTCTCCCTGGGCTCTTCCAGGCTCCGCCTCAGGGTTCCATCTTGCGCCTGGTTTGTTGTCCAGGACCCCGCCAGCTCGGGCTCTGTTCCCGATTCCAGAGCCCTGGCAGAGATCTATTGCCTCCTCGTAGGTGCCCCTCTCCCATATCTCTGCCTCCACCACCCCCGCTCCCGGGCCATGTCGGTCCTACGGGTCCGTTATCCTGGGAGCAGTTCAGAGGTTCTGCAGCGGCCTTCCCCTCATACATTAGATGGATGTATGCATGAGCGGGTCTTTCGACTCTCCCCACCGCCGCAGGAGTCCTCTGAGCACTCCAGCTCTCCATCATCCTCGTCTCCCTCCTCTGAGGGAGAGGAACCCCCTGCTCATCTCTCCTCCGATGCTGATTTCACTGAATATCAGCGATTCCTTTCGAGGATGGTGAGGGACCTTCGGATCTCTTACATACGGAGAGACAATACCGAACGGGAGACGCGTGAATTCCTTGGAGAATTCAGTGCCCAACACTTGGTGGTACCTTCCTGGCCTATTCCCTTCCAGGAGGCGTCTATCCGTTCCTGGCAGTCGCCAGCCGCCTCTTCTCCAGCCACGGCTGATTGTCAGCGATATTGTCCCCCGGAGTCTCTAGGTACTCTCCCCAACCCCCTTCTGGCTTGGTCTACCTAGAGACTCCTCCGGCGCCGCTGCCTGGCGCGACCGCTCACCGGACCTGACTCTTCAGTTCCAATCGTGGGGGCGTAGCGGCGTTCTCTTCTTCGTGGGCGGTTGCTTGTATAGCATCACATCAGGCTCACCACACTGCCTACAATCGGCACCTGTGGTCGATGCTTCTTCAACTTAGCGCCGATGCCTGAAACGGAGCAAACCAGACAAGCTGTTGCCTCTCCGCTATAGGCCTGGAGCTGGCAAGACACCAGGCAAGGGCATCTTACGACGCCAATGAGGTGGCTTCCAGGCTTGCGGGGACAGCGATCTGCATTAGGCGGACGGCATGGCTTCGTCTTTCAAGGTTGTCACCCCTGGCCCGGCGAGGGTGATGCGCCCGCCTCTGGGAGACCCATCTCTTTCCTCCAGAGCTAGGAGACTTTGCAGGCTAACTCCGCCTCCACGCCCTCGGAGGCACCTCCTAGCTCTTCTCCCACTTAGGCTTTTCTCGAACTAGCCAGGGTCTTCCCTTCTGTTTCTCACCAACAGGAGGCTGGGGTCTTGTCTCTCAGGGTTTTTACCCTTCCCTTCTGGGGAAGAGGACTTGGTATCACTTAAGAGTAATGAATGGTGAAGACTGGACAAGGAAGATATGAAAATTACGTACTCACCGTAATTCTTGATCTTCTCTGTATCTTCACCATTCATTACTGATCCCTCCCTCCTTCCCTCAGTGGCCTCCTTCTGTGCTGCCTCCTCCCGCCTCGTTCCTCCCTCTTATTGGCCCTCATGCAAAAAAAAAATAAAAAATCTCTGTCCTTGCCATTTTCTTAATGGTTTCCAGGAAATTATTTACTCCAAGATTCGTTGGCATTTATTGCAGGAGTGCTGGGTCGTGAGGGAGCTGCACGACTATCTCACCGCCATGTTTTCAGGCGAGGCACTCCTAAAGACTTTGCCTGACTCTGTCTGTGCAGTGTTTGGTCCCGGAATCTTCTGCTAATCAATTACTAAGCCCTGGAAACCAACCCCTTTTTACAGAGTAAGAGGAACGGGTACGGTTATACAATTTCTCTCTTAAAGCTGAGGGAACTCCTCCGACTGCTTTGAAGACAATCCTTGCTTCTCAGGTCATGTTTTTCCTCATAAGCCTGTGAGTCATGTTCTGTCTTGACCCCTTTTTCAAGGGACCTTCTGTGAGCAGTGCTGCAGGAAAAGCAGTGCCAACTACGGGCAGATCTTGCTAGTTTCAAGTCTCTACCTGCCTTGACATAGCAAGTCCGATTGAGTTCCGCTTATATTTACAAACCACCTTACAAGGCTAAGTTTTTCTATACCTTTTGAGCAGCTCTACATGCTGCCTGGGAATCAACCCTTTCCTAGCTGGGCGCTCTTCCGGAACAAAGGTCTGCTCAATCAGGCCAGGAGCCCTCAACTAGGATAAAGGACCATGGCATGTTGAGGTCAAAGACTATGCCCTCCTTAGTCTGTCTAGCAGGTTCGGTGAACCTTCTCTTCAGCACTACCAACGGGGATCCTTGCTCCCTTGTTAAGTCGAGCCTTGAGCCTCTCAGCTAACAATGCTCGTGGGCATTAGTGTCTCCTCAACATCCCACTTTCTGCTTCTTCTCTCTGCTTCTTTCTTTCTCCTTCCCTTTTCTCTCTATCTGTTCCTCCTAGAGTCGCCCCGGTAAGGAGGCCCTGCGATCCCTTAGGGCAGGAATTCTCTCTCCTCTGTCTATTCTCCATCGGCTTATTCCTTTTTCAGTTTATTTTCCTTCCTTTGCTATCCCTTGCCTCGCTTTCTTTTTCCACAATATAATTTTTGCCTCCGGCTCACAGAACTGAGATGGAGGAGGAGTCAGTAATTATAACGGCCGCGCGTGCATGACATGGCGGCCGCGGTCTCGGGAGCGCCATGAGCTAGCTTAAAAAAAAAAAGTTTCGGTGGTGGTGCGTCCTCCGGCTTACACCCAAGAAGTAATGAATGGTGAAGATACAAGAGAAGATCAAGAATTACGGTAGGTACGTAATTTTCATTTCTCGGATTACAGGAACAGTCCAGTTAGCACAGCTGTCACTTGAATGGATTCAGGCAGGCAATGTGTCTTCAAACGTGACAGCACGTACTGCATTGTCAGTGGAGATACACAACACAGGTGAGGGAATGGACATCTCAGTGGAGATGCACAACATAGGTAAGGGAATGGACATCAATGGTAGACATCACTGACTGCAGACATACTGAAGTTAGCTCAGTTAGGATTTGCATTGATTTAGGCAGCTAGAGCTGCTGCCCCCCCCAAAAAAAAATTCGTACTGCATCACGAGTGGTGATCTATAGGAACAATAGGGGAATGGAGATCAATGGTACACCTCTGTAACTGTAGGTACAGTGAAGTTACCACAGTTAGGAGTTGCATGAGCTCAGTCAGGGAATTGCAGTAGATATAGCAGTTACTGCATCCTAAGTGTATAGCCACAGATGCACAGTGTTAGGTAGCGATGTCCAATACCTTGCTATAGCAATTACTACATGCTGAGTGGAGAGGCACAGGAAAAGTAAGGGCATTGCAGACTTCTTAATACTCTTAGGAATTATGGGAAGTGTGAAATGCAATGTGCCACATCTTAGCCTATTCTGTGGATAGTGAGTGGACAGCCAGAGCAAAAAATAAGTCCATGGACACGTAGTTGTGGTACTATTTGTTGCAGTTGATTTGCATGCTTAATAGAAACAACAGTTACATTCTAATGTCATTATGCTATGTTTCAGTAAAGACTCCACACAGGTGGTTATGTTTTAAAAAGATTTACTGGCAATTGGTGAAACTGAAAAAGGGCCAGTTAAGATTGTATTTTTTTTACAAAATCAATCTCACAATACAATCGCTGCACGTGTGTAATCATTGCTTGGAATATATCTAAATGTGTCACATTTATAGTAACTAGGTTGTATGAATTGCAACAAGTATGTACATATCGTAATACAGCATAGAAAGAAGGCAGCATAAGAAGGTAATTTGGTCTGTTAAGTGTGATTGTGTTGCAGGGTTCACATCTTGAGGTAACGTGTCGACTACCCCTGCTGTGTTCTCTCGTCTTCTATTGGAATGCTTGTTATCTTCCTTATATGCATATAACTGGTTCTTTAATAGATGGTCACTGTCTTTAATGAGGTGACCTGTTTTAGCAGTGAAGTTTAAGTGTTCACTACTCTTTGTGGGAAGAAGTGCTTTCTGACATTCCTCCTGAACTTCTGACCCTCAAGCTGAACCTGTGGCTCTTTTTTATATATTTGCTACTCAGCTTGAAGAGACTTTGGTTAACAATATTATTTATATGTTTTAAGTAGCTGAATGTTCTAATTATGAGTCGTGCATTAGTTGTGTCCTATATTAATGAAAGTATGTCAGGAGCTTCTAAGCAGTGATTACACACATGAAACAGTAATGTTTGGTTGTTATTGTGTGACTGATAATGTGTATGTTCCTGGGGTGGGTGAAAAACCAGATGCTAAGTGTTCAAGTAATAGAATATAAAAAAATCTGATTTCAGTGACATTAGATAACTGGTATGTTCAGTTAAATATTTTAAGATATATCACTGACTAGGTGCATATGGAAAATTCCCACCCAACCCCTCAATAGAGGCGATCATAAATATTGTCAGGAACAGGTATGAAGTGCGTTGTGATCAGTAACAGAGTCTGATTTACAATTTTCAGTATTTTTACCATAGGTTACAATTACTTGTATGACAAGTACAAAAGATTTCATATTATTTCAGGTACAGTATACATTTCTTTCAATTGTTACATTACTTTCTATGTTAGCTCTGAACTCATAAATGAAAAAAATATGTGTGGTACGCTGTTTTTATCAAAGATATGGGTAACTGAACTTAATCAGTATAGTATTGTATTATATGTTAAAGATTTATTGTTACTTAACTCTTATAGAAATACTTTTACTAGAACAATAGAACTCGTTACCAACAATGGTGAGATGGAATAAGAATGTAAATATTGGGGGTCACGTGATGCAGTGCAGCTAGAGGCAGCGTTTTCACAGGTTCCTCACATCACCGCTGCTTTTAACTATTTTCAGCCTCACAAATTGATATTTAAAGTTATATTCTACATTTAGTGTATAGATAACACTCTTCAGTACTTGGCAGCATTTTGCGTTGTGCATATTACCGCACTTGGAAGTAGACTGAGATGGAAGCGGAGATAAGGCCTGCTGGCATGAAGCACACCCCACCATCTGCGTCAGAGAAATCTTCCAAAAAATCTAAAAACCAGAATTCGGGGCCTGCAGTAAACCACCCCTTCCAATACTTCTCCAACTCCTCTACCGAGGACCTTTCTTGCAAGATTTAATCTTTAAGGAAACACTGATGATATCTCAAGCTGAAATCACTAAGGGAGATCTCAGTGCCCTAACCACCAGAATGGGAGATTCAGAAGCCAGAACTTCTCCTTGAGACCTGGAGGGAAAAGATAGACCCAAAAATCATTCATCTCAGACAACAGATCAGTAAACTGCAACTCAAATGGAGGACTTAGAAGGAAGGAGTCAAGAAACAACTTGATGATCCTGGGCTCCCGAGTCTGAGAAGGGCCTGATATTAATCTCTTCCTCCAGAAGTTTCTAAACAAAGTCTGGGCCTTCCTCTAAATCCACAATATCATATTGAACGTGCTCATTGCTCTCTTGGACCGAAACCTGCCGTGAGCCCGCCAAGACCTATCATTATTAAATTTCTAAGCTTCTTGAAAACAACATGTACTATCAAAGGCAAAAGATTACAGGCAATTCTATGGAGGGTTCCAAGCTGCACACTCATGATCTTCCCTACGAACGAGGCAAAACGCCAGCTGCCCATTCTACAGTTAGCAAGCTGATCGCAGTGGGCATTCGCTACAAAATGATCTACCCTGCCAAGCTACAAGTTGCCATTCATGGATCTTGGCTCTTCTATGAATCCCCCAGACAAAGCGGCATCAGATCTCTCAATCAAGTTACCTAACCTGTTTAAACCAGGCTGAATCGCTGAGGCAGAGCCTAGAAGTTACCTCTTGCTACGTGCTGCATTTTTGGACTCTCACCTTTTGTTTCTGGCTTTTCTCTTTTCTCTCATCTGGATCCTCTGGTGGCGGCTTTGGAGTGGTCTATTGGAGGGTTGAGTGGGCTCGGTTGCGCGGTGGTTCATGGGGCCAGCTCGCGGAGGGGGTGGGAACTTGGGATGTAGAGTCGGTTTCTACACAACGTGAGTCCGTGGGACCTTGTGTCCCCTAGTAAATATTGCTCCCTGGTTCCTCCTGTGCTTCCCCGGCTCAGGTATTTAGGCTTGCTTAATTTCCCAGCAAGTTGGACAGAAGCGATCATTAGGATATCCTGGGGTATTCATCAGGAGTAGTTGGTGGGTTGGAGAGGCTTTTTGAGAAAAGGGATAAGCTGGGCCGTTATTAGGCAACGAGGATTGTGGTCGTTAAGGTGAGCATTTTGGAGGGGGGTTAACAAGACGCCAGTCTGACCCTGCTTGTGCCCTAACACACTTCTATATTTGAGAACATAATTTTTTTACCATTGACGGTTTTGATGGCAGCGAAGCCCGAAGTTGGCCCCCTGGGCTGGTGGGGCTGACTCCGATTCTCAGCATTACCATGGGGGTCTCAGGGTTAATATCCCCTACCCTATTTAGTTCAGAACCTATGCGGGTAATGTAATTCGGTTATCTCTTGAGGGTTTAAGGAGTTCAGATGGCAGTTGGGAGGCTGGAGGCAGGTGATGAACCAGTCGGTCAGCAATTTGTTCAGGGTTATTTTCTCATGGCGAAGACTGGAATCCAGGAGACCCTGGTGGGCTCTCATTCTCTAGTGAGCTCTGGTTGTATCCAACCCAGGTTAACAGGGCTTTCTCCGCATAACCCCGAGATTTTGGTCAGGTTCTCATCTTTCCCAGTCTTTTTGTAGGCTTACTCTGATTTATCTGTTGGGGGGGGCCCCGTGGGAGGGTCAGCCCTGGTGGGACTGCTAAACACACCAAAGAGAGGGGAGGAGAGCAGCCCAGATGGGGTTTTTTCAGCCACGAAGTTCTCAGTACTTATGAGGGAATTACTCTCTACTTATTAGCCGATACTTCCTCAGGGTACCGGTTCAGGTTTACCTCCCGGTACACCCATCTGGTGGTAGCTTTTGGGGCTTTGTTCCCCAACCCAAGCAATATTACTTTCAGTTCTTCTCAAGAAGCAGTCGGGAGAACAGTTGTATATAGTTTCAGGGACGTGAATGGGGGGTAGGGAGGGGAGGGGTCTCTCTTTCTTAGTTCATGATTTGATAAAGGTTGTAATACCATGTCTGAAATTTATACTGCTTCAGTTTTTCTTTACTGTTTTCGAGGGGAGGTGGAGGGGTGAGATCTGGTCGATGGTTGGTTTTTGGGGGAAGGGCAGGATGTGTCTTCTAGGGTGGTCTGCTTTTTCATTTTTACATAGTTCATTGCTGCATTGTATATTTGGTAATGACTATTACACTGCTTAAAATTGCTACGTGGAATGTAAGAGGTGTCAGAGACCTAACTCAGAGGTACCAGGTTTTCAAAAACTGTGCTTTACTGAATGTCGATATTCTCTTGATGCAAGAAACCCATTTGCTCTCATCAGAAGTCAATGGGCTTCGCCGTCAAGGCTACGCTCAGGTTTTTGCCTCAGGGGGGTCGTCCTCTAGTAGGGGGGTGGCCATTCTGGTTAAGAAGCACATTCCCTTTCTGGCAGAAGAGCTTTTATCGGACCATGAAGGTAGATTCATTATTGTGAAAGGTTCGCTCTATAATGCGAAGATAACACTAGGGGCGATCTACGCCCCAGTAGGGGGGAACCAGACTTCCTCATGACGTTGGCTGAAAAGTTGAGTATCACTCCCTCACAAGATTTGGATAAATCTTATAGACCCCTGAAACCACTCTCCTTTTCACAACTAGCCCTGAGGAATTTTATGCACTTACTGGGCCTGTGTGACCCTTGGCATCTACTTAATCCCACAAGACAACTCTTCTCCGGTTACTCCCAACTACACAAGACGTGGTCCAGAATCGATCTAATTCTAGTTAGCAATAATCTTCTGTCGGGAGTACTCCAGTCTGGTATTGAGCCCATAGTTGTGTCAGACCACTCGGTGGCTTGGATTTTGGTCTCCCCAAACTCGCAGGTGCAAAGAGACACCGCCTGGAAACTAAACACCCAGCTTTTAGAAGACAAGGGCACAGTCTCCCATATTAGATCCCCTAATCACCTCATTTATTGAGACCAATACAGGTTCAATCGAGAGGGAGGATCTGCTTTGGTGCTCCCTTATATGTTTCATCGGGGCGAATTTATCAAACTCGCATCTAGGAGAAAAAACAGAGGGAGGCCAAGATCATGTAATTGTCGAACCAAGGGTCACGTGATGGCATCTAGCTAGACAGCAGCTGGGATTCTGAGCTCCCCCCTCTGGCCACCTTTTCTGAGCGTTTTTTAAGCAAAATTTGCACGGGGACGTTTGGAGAAGTGACCTGCTACTACAAAACGACTTTTATTGGAGAAACAAGCGCCTGCAATATCGCGATGGAGGTGGATGGGAAGCAGGCCTCAGTCAAGCATACACCCCCTGCATCCCTGGAGAAGGCCGCTAAGAAACAACGAAATCAGGCCCCTGCTAAATCTGATCGAGGTGGAGACAGAGCGCAACAGGCTACTCCATTAACGGAGGATAGATTCCTCCAGGAGCTCACTCCTTTGAAAGATATCTTGAAAGAGCTGACCGGTGAACTTAAATCCTTACGTTGTGATCTTTCTTCTGTCTCTACCAGAGTTTCAGATATGGAGGCTAGAGTCTTTTCATCGGAACAGTGGAGGTCCAAAACTGAAACGGAGATCATTGAGCTCAAGCAGCAAATAAGAAAATAGCAAGCCAAAACTGAAGACCTGGAAGGGCAATCGCCAAATAATTTCTAATTATGGGCCTACTTGAGTTGGAAGAGGCCCAGACCTTATGGCCTTTTGCAGTTCCTGTGCAAGGTCGTGGGCCCATCCCTATCAGCTCTTCTTATCATCTAGAGCGGCCCATCGCCTCTGAGACCCAGGCCCTCATCTGGATCCCCCCACGTCCTATTATTGTCAAGTTTCTAGCTATGTGGAAAGACAGCACGTTTATAAGGAAGTCGCGCGGAGCTAAAGAAATCCTTTGGGTGTATCAAGAATCCGGATCACGCAGGACTTGCCCAAAGAAACTCGAGAAAAAAGGGCAGCTTACCACCCAGTTGTGCAGAAATTAATAGCCGCCTCTATTCCTTTCAAGATGATTTATCCAGCGACTTTGAAAGTCACTGTTAGAGGCTCGGCTGTCAGTTTTAATTCCCCTGAAGCTGCCCTCAAGGAACTGGCTAACAAGCTACCAGAGTTATTCAAATCGGCTGGCTGAAGGACTCAATTTTTCTTGTTTTGTGTCGGAGCTAATGATCCATACAGGGCTAAGTTTTCTTTGTCTCTGCCTAAAATACCTGTATCATATTTTGTGGGATGCCTGGATAATTTTACAACGCTACCTGACTGGGACTCTCTCGGTCTTACCTTTCCTTTCTGGTCTCCTCTCTGCCTCTTGTCGCTTTTCCAGCCCTCTCATTTTTTCCTTTTGGCTCTTCCTCCCGGGCCTCGGCTTGATTCAAGCATGTGGGTGAGTTTTTGTTTGGGTAGCGTTTCCTTCCTGCTCCCATCCATGCATTCCTCGATGGAACCTTTTCCGTGGTCGCTGTTTTCAGGAGGGACTTCTGGTAGGTGGACCTAATTTGGTCCTCTGTCTTATCGGACCCTCCGGAAACAACGGTCCTGAAGGAGTTTCTCCCAGAGTTAATGCTCCCATGTTTTCTTCTTCTTTCTGGACTTTAGGACTTCCTTCCTCAAGGGCTGCATGGATTTTGGGTAGGTGTCCCACCCATTGCTTTTCTGGAGATGCCCTTGGGGGACCGCTGGGCCAGATTGGGGTGAATGGGTTTTCTGCTGCCGGGACGCTGTGTTATATCCTTGTGCTTCTCTACCTGTCTGGCTCCCTCCTATCTTTTTCCTTCTGCCTGCTTACTCTATCGGCTATGGGTCCCTGGTGGGGGGTGGCTGTGGGGGGAGGCTCGGGTTTTGAGTGCTTGCTCGCTGGATGTGGAATCGCGAGCCATATGTTGGGGGGTTGGCTAACCTCTCCCTGGTGCTGGGATGGTTGGGGAGTGTTATTTTGGCATTGTGAGTTCTCATTCTATCTGGATTGTGCCTGAACTTTTTTGTATGCTGGTACTGGTACCCAATGCTGGGGGGTCGGAGGTTCGCAATGGGGGTCGGGAGGTTCGAGCCTTTGGGCACTAGTTTACTTTTTGGGCTACTTATGCTCGAACCACTCGTTGTACATAGTTATTTTTGGGTTTGTATGGGGTATTGGTTGTCGGGGGGGATCTGGTTCAAGGCTTTTTAGACTATGGGGATTTCTGGTCTCTGGGGAGGGGGGTTTTCTTCGCTGACTGGGTTTTTTTCAACTTTCTGGTCTCTGGTGGGTGTGGGGGGGCTGGGATTAACGAGTGATATCCCAGATGTTTTACATGGTTTCTGGTCTACCATGATAGATTGCTGTTTCTGGGGGGATATGGCTGTTGAGTATGTTCAGGGGGTTTTACGGGTGGATGACTGTCTTGGGATCAATTATGGTTTGCTGGGGTCTCACGGTCGGGTGGGCCTATCCTGCCAGTACAGGCCTTGTTTTTATTCCGGCTGGATATGCTGGATGGGGTCATCGCTGTGGAGATCCAGGCCTGAGCAGTTCTGGGTGGATATTAGGTCTCGGCCTTTATATTGGGGTGCACCTTGTTCCTTTATATTTTGCTCTTCTTGTCTGGATGTCTGGTTGTACTATGATGTGTTTAAATGGCTAGAATACAGTCAAAATAGCATCTTGGAGTGTTCGAGGACTTAGGGATCGGGTCAAGCGTTGCAGGCCTTTAATCATTGTTCACTACTTTCACATTGATATCCTTTTTCTGCAAGAGACACATTTATGCATGATGACACCAAGTTGCTATCCCGCTCCGGTTTTTCCCAATCTTACCTTAGGGAAATTCCTGTTTTAGTAAAAGGGTTGCGGTGCTTATTAAAAAGCATGTACTGTTTACGAAAGAGTTGACTGTTTCTGACCCAGAGGGGAGATTTGTCCTGGTGAAAGGTACTCTTAATGGTGGTAATGTAGTCCTTGGTTCCGTGTATGGACCGGTGGGTGGGAATCCCGGTTTTTTTATGTCTCTGGCGGACAAGCTGTCCAGCTTCCTCCCTGTCCAGTTTATACTGGGGGGGCGACTGGAACGTGCCCTTCTCATCCACGTTGGATAGAGATCCTCAGGATAAATGCCCTCCTTCTCCGGCTCAGTGTGCTTTTTGGGATTTGAGTTCGATGCTGGGCCTATGTGACCCCTGGCGGATCGCTAATCCCTCTTGTCATGCCTTTTCCTTCCAATCCCAATCGCGCGGCACTAAATCGAGGTTGGATATGGTTTAGTTAGTCCTCTTCTCCGAATATTCTCTGTCTGGTATTGAGCCGATCATTTTATCGGACCACGCTATAGTCTGGATCCGACTCTCTTTAGATCCAGATTATTCCCGTGACTCTGTGGCGGCTGAACACACAATTGCTAAAGGATCACCAAAATGTTTCAGAAATTAGTTCTTGGATTTCTCTTTTTCTGGCTGATAATTTAAATTCTACTCCAAGGGTTGATATGGTTTGGGGTGCCCTGAAGTGTTATCTTAGGGGCGAACTCATTAAAATGGCCTCCTTCAGGAAGAAGACGCGGTTGGCTAGATCCTTAGCTCTGATGAACAAGCTAAGGGAATTAGAGGTTAAATCTTCTTGACTCCTCTATAAGGGATCTTAAGGATCTTGTTAACTAGGAATGAATACTTGGACCTCTTGAAAGAAAAAACAGAATACTGCTTGATAAAACCCAGGCTAAGTATCTGGATCTTGGTGAAAAATCTGCAACTTCTGGCTTTACGTCTGCGTACATTGGAGAGCTCAAGGATCATCCCCTCTTTGTCTTCCCCATCTGGTGGGGTTGTTTCCTCTCCCAGAGATATTGCGCATGTTTTCAAGGAGTATTATTCGGATCTTTATAGCCAGTCTTCACTATCCTATCCCACTTCGGATGTTAAGGAGTATTTGAAGGAGACAGATATCCCTTTTCTATCTGAAGCCCAACAAGCTAGTCTATTAGTCCCTATCTCAGCTGAGGAGATAAGGAGTACTATCGCTTCCTTGGTACCGGATAAGGCGCCGGGTCCGGATGGTTTCCCTGAAAACTTTTATAAGGTCTTTGCAATGATCTGTACCTATTCTCTCAAACTATATAACTACCTATCGGTTTCTCCTGAGATTGACCCTGCTCTGTTTGAGGCTACTATAGTTTTAATCCCCAAAGTTGATAAAACTCTTACTGATCCAGCTAATTATCGACCCATTTCTATCCAAAACTATGACATGAAAATTCTTGCTAAAATATTTGCTGAAAGAATCAAGAGGGTCTGGTTGGGGCTGTTGAGCCCGGAGCAGGTTGGTTTTGTACCGGGGAGGTCGGCAGCAGATCATTTGAGGACGTTGTCGCACATTTCTCAATATGCTCATACAGCTCCATATCCGGTTGCTCTGGTCTCCCTTGATGCTGAAAATGCCTTTGACCGGGTTGATTGGTCTTTTCTTTGGTCAGTAATGGAGAGAATGGGCTTTCCGTCTTCTTTTCTGAATATTATTCAGACGTTCTACAGTTGCCCTTCTGCTAGGATTTACTGCAATGGGGTCTTATCTTCTTCTTTCCGTTTATTTGCTGGTACCAGGCAGGGATGTCCCCTTTCCCCTTTATTATTTAATTTATTTCTGGAACCATTGCTGATTAAACTTAAGTCCCCCCCCAGGTGAGAGGTGTCAAGCTACGGCAACGGGAACTGGTTCTCTCTGCATATGCAGATGATGTTTTGCTGCACCTAATGGATCCTGCAGCATCTTTGAAGGCCGCTATGATATTATTACGCAGTACGGCATTTTCTCTCGCTATAAGTTGAATATTTCTAAATGTGAGATTCTTCCTCTAAATAAGTATACTAATAAACAGGACTTCCTTTCTTTTGGAATGAGGTGGACCTCCAGATCAATCAAGTATCTGGGGATCCACTTTTCTACTGATCTTTCCCTCCTGAAAAAGCTAAACCTGGACAGAGTTAGAGACCTGATTAGTCAGGATTTGCAGCGTTGTCAACCCTCCCTATTTCACTTGGTGGCGAATCAACATTATTAAAATGAATGTTCTTCGGATTTTCTATCCGTTGAATCTGATTAATCTCTGGATCCCTCTTTCCTATTTTCAGCAACTTCATCGGTTGTTCTCCAATTTTATGTGTGGGGGGAAGGGTGCGGCATTCCTATACCAAGTTATCACTCCCCAAGGAAAAGGGTGTTCTGTTGCCTAATCTCCTGCTGTACTATTGAGCGCTCACCTTTCCAAGTTAGGAGATGGTTTTCCACGGTCGGAGATCTCTTGTCCAATTTGGCTTCAGCTTGAACAGGCCTTTCTTTCTGAGCTTAGACTGGATAGGTATGCTCTATTTTATGTGCTCCCGAAGGCTCTTTCACAGCTGGTGTCGGATAACACGGTGATGGGTGCTATTAGATCATGGGCACAATGTCTTAAGTTCTTTCGGATTTCTAGTGGGTTGGACTTGGGACAGCCGGTGGTCCTCAATCCTAGCATTAGGTTAGGGAACTCTTGGATCACGCCGATTGGCTCCTCACAGCTTAAGGATGCCAGAGCTGAGCATCTGTTCAACCAAGAGTCGCTTCTTTCTTCAGGTGATATTCTGGAGAAATTGGCATACAAGTAAGGGGTTTTCAAGGTCTATCAGCTTAGGCACTTAATTGGTAGTAAATTCGGCACTACTTTCAAGGATTCGTTGTTCATCCCTTTCTCTCTAACATTATTAGTCTTGCCTCTCAGTCTCACTCTATCTCGTTGATCTATTCTTATCTTCTGAATTTCAGTTCTCAGGAGGGCGTTGAGGGTCCTTTTGTCTGACACATCTTTTCCTGACACTCTCGGATTGGAATGGTATATGGAGGATTTGCATAGATACCATACCCAGGATAGGTTGCGGTTAACACAGTATTATATTGTGAATAATCTTTATTATACTCCTGTCAAACTCTTTCAGTGTAAGATGGTTTCCGTCCGGATTGTTTTAGGTGCTCACAAGCTGAAGGTAATTTAATTCATATTTTTGGGATTGCCTAAAGTTGCCCCATTGTGGTCCTTGGTCCGGAGGAACCTTGATCCCTTCTGGGTCTGAATAGGTTTTTGCCCGAGGTTTGTGTTCTAGGCGATTTTTCCTGTGTAGATAGTGTTGAGCCGATATCATATGGCCTTGGTGTCCATGGCGGTTAAGAAGCTGGTCCTAAGACATTGGACGGACTAGTTGGTTTTATCCTTCACCGACTGGTTGAAGGAGGTAGTGTTATCTTCAATCAGAGGCTGATAGCCAGTTTTAAAGGTCGATGGACTTGTTTCTAAGAGATGGGATAAGCTCCAGGCCTTATGTCTGCTTCTAACTCTGTGGCTCTGTGACCCGATCCTTCTAGCCCCTTTTATATCGTAGCGTTTATTTGTCGATCCTTGATTTCTTTGTTATCATGTGATTTAGGATGTTAAATGTTAAGACATTTTATTATAAGCATACAGTGATATCCAGATCTAATGGTTTCTTTTCCTTGTTGGTGCACCCAGTTGGGGTGGGTGGTGGTTTTGAGGGACTTTACGTGTTGAAGGCTATGTGTTTTATTCGTTTTTGGGTGATTGGATTGGGGGGGTGGTTCTGGGGGGGACATGGGATTCTTTGGGGGGAGGAGGGGATGGATTTGGGTATTTTGGTTGTACTGTTTATATACTATTTCTTTGTCTATATTTTTGGATTGGTCTGTTCCTGTTTTGGGGGTTTTTGTGTTTTCATTTTGTCTTTTTGGAAACCAATAAACTTAAATTTCAAATAAAAAAATTGTCGAACCAAATTAGATTGGCAGAGAATAAGTTATCCTCCTCCTCCTCTTCCCAAGCTGATCTAGACACCTTAATGAAACTCAGAAACGAGTACTCAGATTGGATAAGAGACAAGGCAGAGTATGCTCTCCTGAAAACAAAGGCCCTCTTTCTTGATCAAGGGGAGAAATCGGGTAAAATGCTAACTTTATGTTTAAGGGAAACTGAGGGATTGAGATGGACTCCCTCGTTATTATCTTCCGATGGGTCCCTTAAAACTTCCCCTAGGGATATTTCATGAATTTCTGAGCACTTTATAAGGAACTTTATGGAAGTGGTACCTTCCACCTCTCCCATTCCCTTGTGGACCAGTTTCTGGAGGGCCTGCCCCTTCCTACCCTCCAAGCTCACCTAGGAGAAGCTCTGACTACTCCTATCACGGTAATGGAAGTGGAGGAGGTGATCAAGAAATTGCTTCGGACAAAGCTCCGGACCTGATGGTTTCCTCTAATTTTATAAAACTTTTGGGAAGGAACTTGCCCCTCTTCACGAAATTATTTGAATACATGTTTAACGCTACCACTCTGGACCCTTCCCTGCTGGAAGCCACTATTGTTCTGATACTGAAACCAGACAAATCCCTGACCGATCCTGCTAGTTACCGCCCAATTTCACTTCTCAATTATGACATTAAAATTCTAACGAAAATCCTATCCCTTAGACTCAAAAGAGTCTGGCTTAACTTGCTGAATCCCGAACAAGTAGGGTTTGTGCAGGGCAGGTCCTCTATAGACCACCTGCATACTCTCTCACATATTTTTCAAGCCGCCCAGGACTCTCAAATCTCTATGGCTCTGGTATCATTAGATGCGGAGAAGGCCTTTGATACAGTCCATTGGGAATTTCTCTGGATTATATTAAAGAGAATGGGCTTCCCGGAGATCTTTATTCAATGGATTAAATCGGTCTACCAATCCCCTACTGCCAGAATTTACTGTAACAGGGTTTTTTCTTCTCAATTTTCGCTATTTACAGGCACCCAGCAGGGCTGCCCCCTGTCACCTTTCCTGTTTAATCTCTATCTGGAGCCTCTCCTTTTCAGAATCAAAAAACTCTCCACTGGTCACGGGATGTTTCATTCAACAGCAGTCTCTGGTTCTCTCAGCCTACGCTGATGATATTCTCTTACACTTGACTAACCCCGAAGTGTCCCTAACACATATATTACACATTATAGCTAAGTTTGGCCAGGTGGCTAATTACAAGTTGAATTTAGTAAAATCAATGATATTTCCACTGAACGTTGACACGCTTCAGGTCAACTTTTCCCAGTTTGGTATGAAATGGGCCCCCTCCTCTCTCAAATATTTAGGCATTTTCTTTACTAAAGACCCTGAACTCTCCAGGAAGCTTAACCTAGACAATCTATTGATTAAAATTCAACAAGACCTTCAGAGATGGTCTGCCCTTCACTTATCGCTGTGGGGTCATATTAATATTGTTAAGATGAATGTGTTGCCTCGGGTTTTCTACCCACTTAGCCTAATGAACATTTTCCTGCCGATATCCTATTTTCATCACTTTCACAGAGCCATTTCCAAGTTTATTTGGCAAGGTAAACAGCCCAGGAAAGCCTTCTTAAAACTTAATTTACCCAAAGAGAAGGGAGGGCTCCGTCTTCCCAACTTTATGCTCTATTACTTGGCAAGTCACATGGCGAAAATTGGGAGGTGGTACAACCAGAGGGTGAACGAATTTCTATCAATTTGGGTACAACTTGAGAAAAAGATTCTGAGTTTGGCCTTAACCCATTCAGACTCCTCTATTATAACCTATCCACTTTGCCTCCACTTTTACAGGGGAGCATCACTGGCACTTCTATCAAGGTGTTGAATCAATATTGGCATTTTTTCAATCTCTCTCCCAGGAATGACACTTCCCAACCTCTTAACCTAAATTTAAATATTAGGATCGGGGGTCTCCTGCTTTCTCTAGACTGGCTTCCTCAGCTGAGAGATTGCTGTGTCGATGATTTATTCCTGAATAACTCTCTTCTATCTTCCGGGGAGGTTCTGACCAAGTATAATATTCCTCAGAAGCACATTTTTAAAGTTTTTCAGTTACAACACCTAGTGGCTTCCAGCTTCGGCTCCAATCCCACACCATCTCAAATTAAACCCTTCCTAAATCAGATATAGGAACAGGCAACTAAGGCCCATATCATCTCTAAGCTTTATTCTTTCCAACTGGACACTAAATTCCCGGACTCCCTGACTGGTTCCAAATGCTGGTCTTGTCTTCTGCCAGATACGCTTCTAGATTGGGAACAAATTTGGGTAGATACATATCGGTATCTCTCTCAAGACAGACATAGACTCACTCAATACCATATACTGAACAATATGTATAGATTATCTTCAACCCTATGCACAAGGTGTGGCACAGTGGAAGGGAACCTGGCACACATTTTCTGGTTTTGCAAGAAGGTGGCTCCCTTATGGCAGTCCATCCAATCTAACTTAGACCCTCTTTTGGGCCTTGATGATTTATTCACTATAGAAGTTTGTATTCTAGGGAAGCTTTCCAATATACAAGTGATGGAGCGTAGATTCCACATGGCTTTAATCTTGATGGTTGTCAAAAGATTGGTCCTTAGGCATTGAATGGACCAACTGGTTATCTCGTATGCAGAATGGATCAGTGAAATTTCTCTCTGCTTTCAGATTGAAAAGTTAATAGCAAGTTCTCGGAATTGTCTGGTTTCATTTGAGTGGAAATAGGGCAAATTATATGCTCTTTATTTGAATTAATGTCCTGTTGGGTACACCTCTAGCTACCTTAGCAGCTGATATACTTCTATGTATCTCATATGTATCAGAATCAGCTCCTTTCTTCCTTTTCCTTCTTTACTTTTTTCTTTTTCCTTTATAGAAAGCACATCCTAGGGGAGGGGGATGGGGATGGGGGCCTGGGGATTTGGGGGGGGTAGGGGTATTTCATTGTTATTCCAGATTCAGGGATTTCTGTAAAATGCTGTATATTGTCACTCTGCAGCTGCTATACAGTTTATGTCATTGGTCATAATGTGCAATCCCTATACTATTCTCTCAGGTATATTACCTTTATACAAAATAAAAAAGAAACATAATTAAAAAAAAAGAATGTAAATATTATTTACATATCATTACAAAGGTATGTCAAAGTCATTTGATAATAAGATGCAATCGTTCAGTATTTACACTTGCTTCATTTAACTTGCTGCATTATGACTAAAGCGTGTTATTTTTACATATGTACAGTTTCAGTGTAACAAATAAAGCAGGCATAGTTCAACACTATTGCATGGTGAATGAATGATTCTGTTGTCTACACGTCAACAGCTAATAGACAAAAAAAATGGTGATAGACAACTTGTGACAGACTGTACCCTTTGGTGAATAAGACATGTGTTGCACAGTTATTTAAGATGATAAGTGACAACTTTTGTTTCTCTGCAGAGGGAAAAAGTTAGGAACTGGCAACAACTTCTTGTTATGTATGGCTACAAGAAAATATATGTACAGAAGAGGAGAGCCAGGAAGGCCTCTGTTTTGAGATGTACAATCTTTAATAGACATGTAAGCATGGTTTCTCTAGTGACTGTGAATACTGTTTTCACCGATTGAAGCCACTACAACAATTTCCATGTTGTCACTGATCCACACAAGATCTTAGATGTCATAGTGCATGAAATGTTTCTGCCAGTATAGCATTTTGTTGATATGCAACGGTTTACTGAGAGTCACAGATTGCAAACAATTGTACAGAGCTATGACTGTTTCTGTCGCATAGTAATCATTTAAAAAATGCTAGATGTTGTCTGCTATTTTTCTGAAATATGAAGGTCATCATAATTCTTCAATATTAGAAGATGTGCATTTTTTAAGTGTCGTGGCAGTCTCTGTTTAAAACTGCTTGTAGAGTCATCACACTCTACCCATCCACTTCTGTACCTTAGTAAACAGGTGTAATGGCCAGAACGCATGGATTGACCATGGTGATAGACTACACTGTGAGTGTCAAACACTGACTGGTTAAAAACTATTCTACCAGCTGTGTAATCTGTGATAGGAGTGTCAACTTTCTGAGCCTGTTGGAGTCAAATTTGTGCAACATAAGCAACAGACATTGAGATGAACTCCTGAGACGTACGGACTGAGTGCATCTGCCTCCACACCTTTTACAGGAGTGACCACATTGAGCATTGGTAAATAGCTGTCAAAATTTGACACTTTTGGCTTGAGGGACAAAAAGAGTAATCCACAGCATGTCTTCTGTGGTTTCACGCTGTGAATGGCCACATGAAACACATACATATTTGGTTACATATGACACTGTGAAGTAGAGGCGCATTGGAGTGCCGTCTTCATTCAAATTGTTTATGATAGCCATCATAAACTCACTAATGTCTTGCTGTATGTCTGCAGCAAATGCATATATGTCATATGTACCTAACACCTGTCGTAGCGGTGTTAGTGACTGCACATTGTTAGACTGGTCAGAAGTCATGTTGACAATCTGCTTTAATGCCTTTGATAGGGGGAGTGTCTTGTGAAGCAGATATTGATTGCACAAAGTGTGGCATGTGTAGAAAAACTTGCATAGCTGAGTTAGCATAGCAGTTCACTCTAGTGCTGTTGTCAAACACTAGTACAGCAGCTACACCAACTGATTTCTGACAATTTGCTGGCTCTGAATGTTTACTTGAAGTTGTGATCTTTCTTGAACTCTTTTGAGGTGAATCACTTGTGGAAGCTCGTGCCTGTTTGGTGACACCTGTAGATTTGACTACGATGTGAGACGCCCAGATATGTAGGCAGTGGTATTAAAGACATTTGTGGCAGATGTAGAGTACGTAACCTGTTGTACTCAAGAATAAATCGCTTGTCAGCTTGTATCTTCTGAGGTGCAAGAGTTACTGTATAATATGCAACCCAGAAAGACTGCGGACACGTGAAAGTGCCACGTAGCTCATGCCATCCTTGAAAATGTCTGCACCTATGTCCACCATTGCTGAATCCAAACTCAAGCCCTGAGATTTGTGAATAGAAACAGCATATGCAACACATAGTGGAAACTGTTTCCTGTTTACATACAGTAGATATCCTTAAATACCTGGAATTTTACACAGGTCCGTTCTATGTGTACAGGCTGTTCCATGTTGTCAAAGTGAACTACAAACGTCTCAATATATGTCTTCTGGACATTGTAGACAAAGTCAGTGATGTTTCCCATGGCCCCGTTTACCATGCCTCATTCAACATCAAGATTACGTCGTAGCATGATACATGCATGCCTACAAACTGTAAGAACAGCTTCTAAGCCAGCTGAGCGTGAAACATCTGACTGGAGTTCACTGAGTCGTTCAGTCATCTTTGCTACTAGGTTGCGACTAAGAATGACACCATCAACTGTATCAACAGCATGCAGTTAGAATTTCTTGGTTTCCTCTCTGCAGCATTACATTGTTGAACTCAGTGCATTTCTTTAGTTGTGGCATAAGACACACTATGTGTGTCCTCATAGAGTATACATTGCTGAAAACATTACATGCTGTTTCTATGGATGCAGTTTCTACTGTGATTCTCCGATCGTTTAACATAGCAACGTTCTGGTGATAGAGAACCTGTACGAGCTTCATCTAAAAGTGATTTGTAAGCCAGATCACCACTTTGGCGCATGTTCTCATACAACTCAACATATGTAAATTAATCCCAAATGTTATAGCCTGCAATGCAGCCGAGAATATTCTTAGCTTGCTTAGCAGTTAGAATTGCAAACACATGCTCTGCACTAACTGGTGCAAGCTGTAAAAGGTCTCCCAAAACAACAATACTTTTGCCACCAAATGGTACTCCATCGTCAGTACCTAAGATCTCCTGTAGACGTAGATGAATACAGGCAAGCATGACATTGGAGACCATGCTGATTTCATCAATGATGAGTAATTTCATCTTTGTGAACATGGAACGGAGCTGAGATGCAACCTCAAATGACAGTTTACGATACTCTCCAGTTTTGCCATGTTCCACTGGCAGCATAAAGAGACGGTGTAACGTAACTCCACCAATGTTGTATGCAGCTAGTCCTGTGGGAGCAGTAACAGCAACAGACATTGATGACCCTGTCAGGCTGCGTATTTCAGCAGTGATGGCTTCAATAAGGAAACTCTTTCCTGTGCCAGCTGAACCGCTAACAAAGGTCAGTAGTGGCTTATAGTCACGACAGTCACATTTTTTTGTTTCATGTAGTAGGCCATGTCGAACAGCGTCAATTACTTGAGAGTGAACTACATGCTGCTGCTGATTTAGTCTTTCTCTCAAGTCAGTTGGGTTGACAGTGGAGTGTGTTCCATGTTCCATGGCTGTCTCAATTTCTGAGATTAACACTTCTGGGGCATTTAAAGGCAGAGGTTCACCTAGAACAGCTTGTCCTTCTGGATCAAGGTTGTCTTGTGAATTAACAGAAGTGTCTTCCTGAAGCTGCTTCTCTGCCTTCTCAAGCTGTTCTTTCTCAGCCTCTAGTCTCTGTATGTATGTCTCTGAGTATTCAGTTTTGAAAGTCTTGTAACTGAGATTGAATTCTTCCTTGAATGTATCACAGTCACCTTTTAATTCAGAATCATTCCTCCAGGGTCTAAATAGGAATAGTAGAGCAAAGTAGTAATATTCTCTGCTCTCCGATGTGCCGAGATGCAATTTACAGTGGTCTATGAGCCATGGCTTGTGTCTCTTTAGGAGACAGCCATCCACTCCGTTCACCTTGTAAATCTGGCGTGTTGAGTCAGGTGATATATCTGCCTTGTTGTCATACCACTTAGCCACCTGAAAGAAACACATGTAATCCATGTCGTAGTGTCTATGAGGGTAGTATGTGTCTATCAGGTTATTCTTCAAGATATGTTTTGAAGAAGGTCTATTGGCAGCGAGTTCCTCAATTTCAGCATGGGGAATCAGTACACGTTTGCGTTTCTCTTTGTAGTTCACACTGAGAAATCATACAGCGTCAGACTTACCGTACAGATGTGTACCCATTAAACGATCACTGGCTTCATAAGCTCCCCATTCTCTGTGTGAAAGGGTCTTCAAGCCCAATGACCACAGCTGAGATGTCAGGCTTCTGCTTGAACTGGCAATATCTTCCCAAAGATCTTGCAAGCTAGTCTGCTCATGTTTGGTTATGTACAAAGTCACTTACCGCACCAGGGCCAACGAGTAATCAGCCACAAACTGAACATCTATGTTAGCTTGCCACATTAGGAGAAGAGTTGGGTTGTAGTCATAGATGTACATCTCTTTCTCATCTCTGGGTAACTCGTATACCCTCTTGGTTGATTTTGCCTTCAAGTGGTGTCGCATTGCTGAGAAAAGTTCATTCATGGAACCATCCTGACAAACTCATCTAGGAAATCCGGAGCGACATCAAGTGTACCAATTAGATTTGTTCTTTACTAGTCGCCGGCAGTATTTTGCACAAATATGTCGCTGGAACTTTTGAACCAACTTCCATAGTGTAGGACTGTCATACTTGTCTGGAATGTGACAAGTGATATATTTCTTGAATGCTAGCACTTGTGCTGCTTCATGTTCATTTCTTGAATGCTAGCACTTGTGCTGCTTCATGTTCATTTCTTGAATGCTAGCACTGGTGCTGCTTCAGGCTATTATTACCTGTGCAAGTGTAATGTTTTCAGCAAAATTACACCTATTTGTAGATATTTAAATAAACTGAAAAAGGTACAACCAATTCTGACTCTACAGTCAAGCTTGTGGGATTGCTAGAAATTCTCAGGGTTCATTTGAAGAGCTCTGGAGCCAGTGAATTTGCTTTTCTAATTCCTACCCTGTGGAATTCTCTACCTCCCTGGATAAAGGGGTGCCTGACTGTGGAGAGCTTTAAATCTGCCCTTAAAACCTATCTATTCTCTCTGGCGTACCCTGAGTTTTAAATGTGTGGATCTGGATGTTTTAACTGGTTTTAAATCCTTGTTTTTAGTTCTTTGTAAAAGCGCTTTGATATTTTTTGAATTGTGCTGTATATAAATAAACATTATTATTATTGTTTCTGCTTACTATGAAGCTAAGCCTGGGGTGGGGCAATCCCCTAACTTCAGCAATTAGACCCTTCTTCAATTGATCTTCGAGCAAGACATCCATTTTCTTCACTGCTGCTCTTTCCAAGCCTGGCTGGCACCTCATACAAACTGTTTGTTCTGTTATGGACCGTCATTTCTGAACTGTTAATCTTTGTGCCAGGGTGTGCTCAACTTCCACAACACAAACACTACACCAGTGTGTGTGGCTACTCCACTGAATGACTCCATGCACAATTTAATGCACCCCCTGCCAAGGCCTCTGCAAATCCAGCCATCCAGCAGCCATCAACATAAACATTGACTTTCTTACTATGATGATGTTCTGTCTTTAAATCAATATCTGCATAGCCCCATGTGGCTTGTGGGGTTACCACCTTTCTGCAAATGACATTTCACCTATAACTATACCACTCTGTGGTTACTTACAGTATATGAACATTATGGACTGTTACTGATATAAACATTCTAAACCGGTCATATACGTTTTATAATGACCTGTCAGGAGACATTATCAACAGATTCTTCAATCAAACTCCAAGGGTGTGCCACACCTCAACAGCCAGGTAGCATCTACCTTATCCACTCTCAAAGGGGATTCAAAGAACTCTTCTTCATCAACAGACACCGTTATGTCACATTATGTTCTATGTGGTATCACACGTTCTCATCTTTTCACATATCTCAGCTGTGGTGTTGATATCCCTGGGTTCTGCACTGTGCTTTACAAACACACCATTTGTGCTCCATCTGTGACCACCCCTGTACCAACTCCTGAGCAGGCCCATTTTTGACAGTAACCCTGACCATCTGTCTGCTTTTTACAAACTGCATGAATTTTTCTCTGCATCTAGGTTTCAATCTGTGCTTATCCATCACACATGTAACCCTGTTTTATTTTTATCATATATTATTAATACTAACGCTTTGCTGTCTGCAGCGTACTCTCATATGACATCATGAGCAACTTATTCCTTTACAAGGCTTGTGCTTCAGGCTTGTAAACAATTCCAACCGCTTCCCTATGTATGGTTGTGTTGCTCCTTTTGAGGCAACAAGGAGCGGAATGTTGTGCCTGGGTCCCACACCCTTTGCACCCACATGCACATGCCAATGACAGATGTTTTATCATTACTGTATTAAACTAACATGTAGTAATGGGTACCCACTGTGCAAGTGTGGGTACTAGGGATCATGTTTGCTAACTGTATACACTATATAGAATACATTCATTTTATAGCTTGGCAGAAGACACCAGGAGGAAGGACTGCTGTGTGACTGGACTTCTGTACTGGGACTATATTGCCCTCCTTCCCTCCCCTCCACCCCCCCCCACCCAAAGTTAGTTCTATTTTTATAGGCACAGGATTTGACTGACAACAGAAACTTCCTGTTTAGGGGCAGGAAGTGAATGATCACAGAACCACCTAGGACCCACCATCCTAGAAGGGCAAGAGTAGCTCTCCGGCCCCCTCTAACTGCTGGAGGTCTGCCTCTGAACAAGTAAGTGGTCTACTGAGAAACATAGGATATTCTTGTCTCAGAACAGGACAATCAGGAGCTTAAAGGGCACACAGGCAGAAAGTAAGGAGAGAGAGGAAAAAAAAAAACAGAGGAAAGAGTAAGGATTGCAAACAGTTAAGGGGCCAGAAATAAGACATGATTGGAGTGGTGCAGTGCAGTGGCTGTGGAGCAGCAGTCTTCCGGGAGATGTTCTGGAGGATGCGGTGTTGTCCCCTTGCAGGCACCCTCTGGGCTGAGGGAGAAGGTTGCTCATCTCCAGGCTGAGTTGGCCAGGATTTGTGGGACCTCCTCCTCTTCCATCCAGGGACCACCAGTGCCACTGCCGTTGCCTCAGAGGTTGCCAAGAAAGAGGAGCGGTTGGACCACAGTGGGCTCAGGGAGGTGAGGGTGGTGGAACAGGGCGCATCCCTCCAGTTGTACCTCTCAATTCCTTGCCATTCTGGCAAAGTGTGGTATCTTCATGAGGCACCACAGTGGAGACCAGAGGATGCTGGGAACTCACAAAGGAGACCCACAGGAGGTGGCAGGGGACCCTGCAGGGGAAGGAAACAACTCCTGGTGGGGGACTACATTGTTAGAAAGGTAGAACTGGGGAAGGAAGGGGAGAGGGAGGTAAGGTGCCTGCCTGGTGCCATGGCTTGGAGGGACAGGGAGTGAATCCTCAGGATTGCCGGAGCAGCTGCACAGGGGAGGGAGCTGGATGTCATTGTCCACCTAGGGACAAATGACCTGGCTAAGAAAGGGATTAGAGAAGTGCAGGCAGAGTTTGTGGAATTGGGGAAGGGCCTTAGTCAAGTAGCACGCACGGTAACCTTCTCGGAGGTGCTACCCATCTATGGAATAGAGAGGCGAGGTGTTCCGCACTATGGTATTCAATCAGTGGTTGAAAAACTGGTGTGGAGCTCAGGGATTTGGCTTCATTGGGGACTGGGGGTCCACCTGGAGTGATGCAAGCCTATACTGGCATGATGGGCTGCATCTGTCCGGGAAGGGAACCAGGATCCTAGGTGATAGGTTTAAATGCTTCATTGGCAAGCTTTTAAACTAGCCAAGGGGGGAGGCACTGGAAAGGAGCAGGAAAATCCTAGCCCCTCCCAAACAATCACGGTAGTAAGTGTGGCAAACACCAACATAGAGGTGTCAATAGGGAGAAGGGCAGGGGTAAATGGAGAAAGTGACAAAGGCAAGAAGGACAGGGATGGGGCAAAAGGGGGTAAGGCCATCAGGAAATGGAGGGTAATGAGTACCAATGCCCCTAGTCTAGGCAACAAGCTCCCTGAGCTGGTGGCCTTAATGGAAGAGGGTTGCCTGGATATCGTAGCAGTCACAGAAACATGGTACACAGAGAACCATGACTGGGATGTTAACATACCAGGGTACATAACCTACAGGAGAGACAGGCAGGGGAGAAGAGGGGGAGGAGTAGCTCTCTATGTAAAGGAAGGGGATAAAAGCAACTGAACAAAAGAGTAAACAGGGAGGAGAGGAGGCACTGTGGGTCACCTTGGAGACTGGAAAGGGCACCACAATCCGCACAGGGGTTGTGTACAGACCCCCATGTCAGGGGGAAGGAATGGACAAGGATATGATGGAAGGCATTCTTAGAATGGCAGAGAAAGGGAGATACAGTTGATGGGAGACCTGAATATGCCAGATGTTAACTGAGCACATTTGCTGCAGCCACATCCAAGAGCAGGGCCATTCTTGATGCCCTACAGGTGGCAGGCATTAGACAGCTAGTTTCAGAACCCACTCGTGAGGGAGCAATCTTAGACCTCGTACTCTCAAACGGGGGCAGTGAGAGGATCTCAGATCTAGAAGTGGGTTGCCATCTGGGGACAAGTGACCATCAAACTGTGGTTCACGTTAAACTCAGCTACAGAGTCAAGCCATACAAAAGTGAGGGTACTGGACTTTAGGAGGGCTGACTTTGGCAAGATGGGAGAGTGCCTCAGAAAAGCACTAGCAAACAGGCTAGAAGGAGGTGTGGAGCAACAATGGGGAATTATCAAAACTGCCATCACAGAGGCAACAAGCCTTTGTGTGAAGCAAATAAACAAATCAAAACGAAAGAAAAACCACTATGGTTCTCAAGAGAGGTGGCTGTGAAAGTTAGGAAGAAAAGACAGCATTCCGGAAGTATAAGGAAACACAGAAGGAGCAGGACAGAGAGCTGTACCAGTTAAGGCAGAAAGAAGCAGGAGGAAGTCAGAATAGCAAAGGCCCAAACTGAGGAAAAGATAGCCAACTCGGTTAAGAAGGGGATAAAACCTTTATAGGTACATCAGCGAGCGAGAAAGACAAAGGAGAGGATAGTGAGGCTGAATAGAATGAATGGTGGGTGGGCAGAGGGGACAGTGAAAAAGCAGGAATACTGAACGAATATTTCTGCTCAGTATTCACAAAAGAGGAGGGGAAGTGCCTAATCCAATTAACAGAAGCACTCTTGATAGGGGGTCGATCCCAGTCCTTTCACAGAAGAAAGGGTTCTGCAAGAACTCCTAAAACTGAAGGTGGACAAAGCAATGGGTCCTGATGGAATTCACCCCAGAATTCTAAAAGAATTAAGGAAGGAACTAGTGAAACCACTGGCTACTCTTTTAACAAATCATGGGAGGATGGTGTGGTACCCGAGGACTGGAGGAAGGCGGATGTGATTCCCTTCACAAAAGTGGGACCAAGACAAAGGCAGGAAACTACAGACCTGTCAGTCTGACTCTGTGTAGGGAAAGTGATGGAGTCACTTGAAGGAAAGAATAGTTGAGTACCTAGAGGTCAGTGGAGCACAGGACCCAAGGCAGCATGGGTTCAGGCGGGAAGGTCATGTCAGCAATCAAATAGATTTCTTTGACTGGGTGACCAAAGTAGTAGACCACGGAGGGGCTGTGGACATGGCCTACCTAGACTTTAGCAAGGCATTTGACACAGTCCCACACAAAAGATTAATAGTCAAATTAACCAGCCTGGGAGTGGGTCCCAGGGTGGTAGCCTGGGTAAAACATTGGCTGGACAACAGGACACAGAAGGTAATTGTAAATGGAGTCCACTCTGAAGAAAGGGGGGTTACTAGTGGGGTACCGCAGGGTTCAGTATTGGGTCCAGTCCTTTTTAATGTCTTCATCAGTGACATTGCAGAGGGACTGGAAGGAAAAGTATGCCTTTTTGCAGATGACACAAAGATCTGCAACAGGGTTGATAAACAAGGAGGTGTGGAAAGGATGAAAAGGGACTTGGCAAGGTTGGAGGAATGGTCAGAAGTGTGGCAGCTAGGATTCAATGCAAAGAAGTGCAAAATAATGCACCTGGGAAACAAGAACCCAGGGGAAGAATACACAATGGGTGGGGAGGTAGTAACAACAACAAAACAGGAAAGGGACCTGTGGGTAATCATATCAGATGACCTTAAGGTTAGCAAGTAATGTGAGAAGGCAGTAGGGAGGGGGGGTATACTGGGATGTATAGGAGAGGCATCAGCAGCAGAAAACAGGAAGTTGTTATCCCTCTGTACAGACAGTTGGTGAGACCCCATCTGGAGTACTGTGTCCAGTTCTGGAGACCCCATCTCCGCAAGGACATAGACAGGATAGAGGCAGTCCAGAGAGGGCAACTAAAAATGGTGCAGGGTCTGCAAGAGAAGCCGATGAGGAGAGACTAAAGGAGCTTAATACGTATACCCTTGAGGAAAGAAGGAGAGGGGACATGATAGAAACTTTCAAGTACCTCAAGGGAATCAACAAAGTCCAAGAGGTAGCATCTTTCAGAAAAAGAGACTTGCAAGAACAAGGGACACAATTTAATGATAGAAGGAGGCGGTTCAGGTGCAATATGAGGAAGTATTATTTCACAGAGAGGGTAGTGGATGGATGGAACAGCCTTCCTGAGGAAGTTGTGGGGTCTAAAACTGTGGGAGAATTCAAGAATGCATGGGACAGACATAAGGCAATTCTTGTGGGGGGCAGGAAGATATAGGCTGTTGGTTAACTAGGATCTGCGGCCTATCCTGTAGGTAGGGAATTGGGCAGACTAGATGGGCCTAGCGGTCCTTATCTGCCGTCAAAGTCTATGTTCTATGTTTCTATGTTTCAGTGTTATTTCTTTGTTCTCTGTTATATGCAATATTCATTTTGCTTATGTTTATTTATTATTTATTCGATCGTCAGTTTACAGACCTTCGAGTCAAAGACTAATTTTCAAAGGCACCTCGTCAACAGAGCAATACATCACAGCAAACACAACAGTACAGTACATAACGCTTAGATTAAAAAAGCAACCAGTGTTACAGACATTCACTGGTGGTACAAGCTTGGTAACAGGTAGATCACAGTAGTCATAATATAGGTACACGAATACCATGTCAGGTAGCAACCAGAGATATTTTATTACATTATTCTGCAGATGTTGCCCGAGACCCCAGGCATATACAGCAAAACTAGACAGGGCAGACTCAGCCTAGGGGGTGAGGGTAAGGAGCAGGTGGGGAATTATGTGCAGTTGCAGCAGCGAGTGCTTGTCAGATGGCTTCTGAGGGAGACCTTGAAAGGACCAAGCTTAGTGGAGTTGGCTATGTTGACTGGCAGGGAATTGAACCAGGAGGGAGCCCGACAGCAAAACGATCTCTGGGCCACATAGGTCCTTACCCTGGGGACAATAAGGGAGGTTTTGACAGTGCTGTTGGTGGAGACTGAGGGGGAGGCACGCTGCAGAGAGGTGGCAACCCCGGGGGAGGGGGAGAGACCTAGCAGGGTCTTTTTTACAAGAAGATTTTTTACTGTTATGCATTTGCTTATATGAGGCTTATGTGCTTTGTGCCTAACCATATCTTTTTTCCAAAGTATTCTTTTTCAGATGCATTTTCGTTGACACTGCTTTGCACCATAATGACCTTGTAGCTGCTAGAGTGTTTCTGTATCTTCTTGGTTCTAACGTTACGTTTTCTGTACAACTTAATGCTTATTTTTCCTTTCTGCTGACTGTACATTTTCTATCCAGCAATTCAGTGGTACCAGCTGCTTCAGCCAATGAGAACTGTCACACCTTTCTACTTATCTTACTATAAGAAGCACATTTTTAGAAGGTTTCTCTGAGAATCTGCTATACCTAGGTATTCTGGAACACCTGTTTCTCCCAGTGCTTTGCACTGTAGGTTTGTAATTGCTTTTTTTTGTAATAAACTTGTTTAGTACATGATTTACCACTTGTTCATAGTCTCTCCTCTGCTTGTTTATCTCTAACAAGAACCTGCCTGAGGATTTCTTTCCTCATTTACAACCTTCATCATGCTGCTGTCTCATTGTGTCATAGCAGGAAGGCACCACTGTTATGCAGCTGATAGCCTGCTCGGCTAGTGACAATGAAAACCCACTAGCACCTAAGACGTTTGCATTTGGCCAGTTGGTGTACATACTAAAGTGCGGCCTTCTCCAGTAAAAGAACCACAGACTAGATAAAAAAAATTAGCAGGTGCAGTTCGAGACAAAATCTGCTCTCATTTTGCCTGTGTGATGGTGCCATTTTATACGCACTGCATGCTTACAAGCAAAGCAGTGAACTGTTACGTTTATGCTTTGTGTGTGAATGTCATCAATATGCAGCAATCCTAATGGTTGTTAACCTAATCTCTTAGATCCTGAGCATCCAACCAAACGATTAAACAAGGAAGCCATTCCCTCCACCAGGCATGTGTCCAATCCGTAAGAAGTTCAGTTGTCACTCAGTGACTTCACCAAGGTATGGTGACTGGATGTCAGGCGCCAATTGTTTGCTAGTTGAGATGCATGAAATATATTTTTCCTACTGCGATCACTGATCACTTGTTTTTTAATTTCAGCGGCGGAGACTGGATGAGCTCAGTACATTGGCAACATACAATTTCGAAGGACTATCAGCAGGAATCAGTTTGAAAGCCACGCACGTTGTTTCCGTTGCAAAACAGCATGCGTCAGCAATGCAAGACTTCACCTGTCAGTAAGAACCAGTGCTGCATGACATCACCTGTCAGTGGCCAGAAACACCAGAGTATGTTTTCAAAGACCACGGATACTCCAAGTTATACTCCATGCATGAGTAGTTGGATGACACTGCGACATCGAGTGACCAGCCCCAAGTGGAATGCCCTGTAAATCAAACCAACATTGTTTCTTCACCCTTTCTATTTAATTTATATTTGGAACCCCTCCTCGTCAGGCTTAAATCTTCTCCACTTATTAAAGGCTGTTTAGTGCAACAGCGGGAGCTGGTTCTTTCTGCATATGCGGATGATATACTCCTGCATGTTGAATGCCCTGCTGACTCCTTAAAAGCGGCATTAGAGGTTATTAGGCAGTACGGGGCCCTCTCTCAATATAGATTAAATATTTCTAAATCTGAAATTTTTCCGCTAAATGCTTTCACGTGATAAGCAGGATTTTGTAAATTTTGGTATGAGATGGTCTCCCAGATCGATCAAGTACCTAGGATTTACTTCTAACAGAGTTTTCCTCCTTAGGAAGCTTAATTTGGACAATATTAAAGGTCTCATACAGCAGGATTTACTACATTGGTCCACCCTTCCCATTTCTCTTTGGGGCCGAATCAATATCATTAAAATGAATGTTCTCCCCCGTGTCTTCTACCCCTTAACTTGCTAAATCTCTGGCTGCCTGTCTCCTACTTTCAGCAATTTCATGTGATGTTTCTAACTTCATTTGGCGGGCAAGGGAGCTAGACGTTCTTTCTAAGTTATCCTTCCTAAAGATAAGGGTGGTCTCCGGTTACCTAATCTTCTGTTTTACCATTGATGCTCACCTTGCTAAGTTAGGGAGATGGCTTCCAACGAATTTGATCTCCATGCCCGGTCTGGCTTCAAGTTGAAAGGTCGACTCTTTCGGGAGGCTAAGCTGGACACACATGCAATTTTTATAACTCTCTATCAGTAACTTCGTAGTGGATTGCGGACCGTATGATTCTTGTATCTCTTAAATCTCTTTTTCAATGTTTCGTTTTATGAATATCTTCTCTGATGGACTTGCCAACCGGTTGTTCTTAATCCTAATATTAAGTTGTGTAAATCAATGATTACTTCCGAAGTGGCTTCCACAAATAAGGGAAACCAGGCTGGAACACTTTACGACTAAGGATCTCTCCTTCTTCAGCTGACATACTTGCAAAGTATGCCATTCGAATGTTCAGATTTTCAAAACTTACCAGTTAAGGCATCTTACTGCTGGAGAAATTTGGCACCTCCTCAGTGAATCAATGGTCTACCCTTCCTGTCTCAAATAAAAACCCTTGCCTCTAAACCGCATTCCATCTCGTTAATTTACTCCTTTCTCTTAAATTATAAATTTCCGGAACCCGTTAGGGGCTCTAGTACCTGGTCCTCATTGCTGCCTGAGGCTACCTCAAATTGGCCTCGCATCTGGAAGGACCTTCATAGGTACCATACTCAAGATAGACTAAGGCTTACCCAATATTACATTGTGAACAATCTGTACTACACTCCTAGGAAGCTTTTCAAGCTTAAGAAGCTCCCACACCCTACCTGCTCTAGATGTATGCAGGATGAAGGGATTCCTTACATATTTTCTGGTCTTGTTGCAAGGTGGCCCTCTGTGGTCTTCTATCCGAGATAATCTAGATCCCTGCTAGGTCTCTCAAGTTTTTACCCTGAGATTTGTGTTCTGGGTGACTACTCTAGCATGGATAGTGTGGGCCGGTATCACATGGCCTTGGTGTCCATGGCAGTCAAGAGACTGGTCCTTAGACACTGGACTGATCAATTGGCTTTGAAATATGCTGAATGGCTGGCTGAGCTTTCTGCTTACCTTAATTGAAAGTCTGGTAGCCAGCCTCGCTGTCCGCCTGTGGACTTGTTTCAGAAAAGATGGGGGTAGACTGCAGGCGCTATATTTGCACTAGTGAGTTCTTGGCTCTTTCCCTAATGCCCACATAGATAATTTATGTCTTGCATATATTGTCAGATGTGTTCTCTACTGTTGGGGCTGAAGCATAGATATAGCGGTTGGTACCTTTACTTATCCAGTTTGAAGGCGATGCCTGTTTGGCACAGTAGTTTTGGTGGAGGGAGGGAGTGGAGGGCAGGGGAAATGGGGTGGGAGGTGGGTAATGGGTGAGGGAGGGGATTTGGGGAGGGCTTTGACATGTGGGCTGTGGGGAGGGGTTTGTTGGTGGGTTTTCTTTTTCTTTTTCTTTTTGGTTTTACCGTGTATTATCTGTATTCTATCTGTTTGACATATGTTAGTGTTATGTTTTTGTATGTAAAATCAATAAACTTAAATTTCAAAAAAAAAAAAACCCAACTGTAACCCCTAGATGGCGCTATCCCAGGGGCTACAACCCCTGCCTGATTTGCCACTAACAGGTTGAGGGGCCTGGATCCAATGGCGGGTGCCTCCACCCAGAGGTCAGGGTTTGCAATAGTTAAACTAACTTGGTCACAGCCCTCTGGGACACTGCAACCCCCTTTCTTCCCACTATTAGTGGCCCACACAATATATCAGAATTACCTTCACAGTATACACTTACCCCCAGGTCTGGTTCCGCACTGGGACCTCCTGTGAAATGAGATACAGTGCAACAATCACAGTACAGTACTTTAACATAGACAAATACCTCAGGCAGTATAACTTTGCTGAAACAAGCAGCTCTGATTTATTTAGGGGATATAACAAGGACAGGGGAAATCAGGTTAATTAGCTTATCACTCTAATAATCTACCTATGGCTCTGTGCACAGGCCTATCCTATCAGTTACTGTCCCTGGGTACCCAAGCCCCAGTGGCTAGTCCAAACCGTGGCAGCTGGTAGGGCCCCTTTCACACAGAGAAAAGGAGAATTAAACAGTCAGCAGTACAGTAATTCCATTTGGATTTAATGTGGCAATTCAACAGGGAGCAACCCTGAATTAGTACTCACGACCTCCAAATAAGATAGGGTCCTTCAATGTCAGCAGGGCTCACTTGAGGTACACAAACCTCTTCACACATCCATATAAAAGAAAGTACTATACCAGGCAGGCTGCATCTGTATCCCGATCGCAATTACTGCACAATACCGGAGAACACACAGCAGATTCAGTTCCTGACAGACCGAGTGCAATTTTAGCAATTCTTCCAGTCTTCTACAGGGTGAGCCTGGTTTCTACTCTTCAGAGATCCTTTGATTCTTTTTCACAGGACGGATTCAGTCCTAACAAGCTGTTACACAAGCTGCAGACGGAACTCTGGGCCTTACACACGTTTTTGACTAAAACTGCACACTGAAAAGCACAGGGCTCCTTCCTTCTTCACTGCCAAAGCTCAACTGAACTCCAACTGACGAAACCGGGCACTTCCTTTGAGTTCCTCCCAGTTCTTGACTGGATTGGCTGTCACTACAATAGACTGCTGCTGTTGGTCCAAAAAGGCACTGAAGTCTAAACTACATCTCCCAGAGTCACTGCCCATACAATCCTCTTGTGGCTGGCTCAGATTAGAGTCCAAGTTCTGATTCGTCCAAGGCATCATTTTAGAGCTAGCTTACCCCACACTGATTGGTCCAGTTCAGCAGTTCAAAACTAGAATGGGAACTAGCAGACACAGTTCTGACTGCAAAAGAAAGCAGGTTAGACAAACTGTAATTTCATTATTACTCTAAATAATTTCTGCAAACAGTTACATCTTTCAGATAGGTTCCCTTTGCACTCTAGTGACTGCAAAAATGAAGTGAATTGGCAGCAGCTCGAGTGGTACTCAGAGAAGCACACAGTCCCCCCATACAAACTAATTATGTCTGCAAGCAGACAGCTCTTAAAGAGACAGTACCAGAGGCTCTAAAACACTCACTGATAAATGGCTTAAATGCCAAACACCATTCAGGCTTGGAGCATTCAAGCAAGCTCCTGAAGTCTTTTGGGAACCCCCATTTGCAGGGGTTACACCCTTCCTGGCCTGGGAAAGCTTACGTCACTCAAGCAAGTACCCTATAAGTTTCAACTGCAACCATATACATTTGCATTAGGCTCGCACATGTAATCATCAGTCAATATATCATTTTACCAAGAACACATTTCTGAAACATTGCAGTCGTCCTCTTTACACAGTATTACATACATTGTACCATAACTCAAGTTATTACCTCTTGTACATGAAACCTGAAGAGAGGGGGCCCTTCCCTATCAGTTACCTTGGGGCTGGATGGGGCAAGGGCACCATACTTAGAGGGCAACACAAGTAACTTGGAGTTAGCACTGATGCTCAGTTTGGGCAATGAGCTCGGGGACACATACACTCCTTTATGGACAACATTGAGAGGCAAGTCCACAGGCCTCCCAAGTGAATCATAACTGAGGTGCACCACAGGCTTTACAGCTCGACCAGTCTTTCTAGGGGGAACTGTTATAGTCTCTGCACTCTGAGCCTCATTTTCAGCATTGTCCTCACTTGTCAGGAGTCTCCATGGGGTAGAGGCTGGAACCTGGGGCACTTTCAGCTCCAGGAGTTACAGTTTCTGAGTCCACAACATTTGGCTCGCATGGAGAGCTTTTCGGACACTGGCAGTGGACTGTCAGGGCACTCAAAATACTCTTCTTGTTCGGTGTATCACCAGTCTGCCCCAATCTATCATTTTCCTCCCTGAAAGCTCAAACAGTTCAACCATGCACAATGATTCCATTTCATCTGATCTGATGCTTTGCATTCACTTTCTGGGAGCATTGGCTCCAGGGATGAAGCTGGGGGCTTAGACAGTCCAGAAGGCCCAGCTTGTCTCCAGTATTGACTAGGGATTGCCTCAAACAATTGACTCAGTTCGTAAGAAGGATAGTATTCAAAGTCACTCTCACTTTCTTCCGATATGGACTGACAGTCATGCTCAACTGGGACTTGTGGAGGGAACACTTTAACTTTGCTTCTGTAGGTGCAGACTTTCTTGATCTTTTCTTAGCAGCAGCTCTAGTCACTGGTCCAGAGGGGCATCTTCTAGGACTCAGACTCAATTAAGATTTGTCCAATGGGCAGTAAATGATTTCTATGCATTGTTTTTACATCTTTGAATTATTCTCAGGCCTTACTTTGTACACTGGCAGATCATCTAGTTTGCCCACTACAATGTGAGGGAGATGGTGCCATCTATCAGCAATCTTGTGCTTGCTATGCAGTCCCAGATTTCTTAGCAATACCCGATCTCCCTCCTGGAGTTCCTGTGTGCTTTCACCTTTTATCATACCTTTCTTTGTTGGCCAGATTTCTTTTGGCAGCCATGGTTTGAGCCAGTTGTGTGCATGTGAGTTAGCTGGGCCTTTAACTTTTACATACTGTAAATAGTTGTCAGCTTGAACCCCATCAGGAGAGACCCCAAAACACACATCTACTGGTAGTCGAGCTTCTCTTCCAAACATCAGGCGGTAGGGGAGAATCCAGTGGCATCACTTTTGGTGCAGTTATAAGCATGTACCAGGGTGCTAATTTGTTGGCTCCATCTAGGCTTGTCCTTTGGGTGCAGGCGCTAGCATATCTAGCAAAGTGCGGTTGAAACGTTCAGGCTGTGGGTCCCCTGGGGTGGTAAGGAGTGGTTCTGGACTTTCGACTCCCCACAGAGAAAGCATCTCTTTGATCAGACGACTCTCAAAGTCTCTCCCTTGATCAGAATGGTTCTTTGTGGAGCCCCATAGTGAACAAAAAAGTTTTCTACAAGTACTTTGGCTGCAGTGGATGCTTTCTGGTCTTTGGTGGGAAAGCTTGGGCATATCTCGTGAAATGGTCAGTGACCACCAGCACATACTGATATTTCTTTGATCTGACTCCAAACTTAGAAAATCAATACAGACCAGCTCCATGGGTGCACTGGTGGTTATGTTAACAAGGGACAGCCCTCTGGAACCAAAGCTTTTCTCTGTAAGCAGCGACTACAAGTTCGAATGTGTTGCTCCACATCAGCCCCATCTTAGGCCAATAGAATCTGGATCTCACCAAGTCAAGTGTTCTGTCTATACCAAGGTGCCCCATGTGGTTGTGCAAGGACTCAATACTGAGTCTCAAAGGCAGTGGCAGCACTAGTTGTTGTTTGTCTACTTGTCCCCTCTGTCTACTGTTTCTCTGTATAACAGTTTATTGATCAGTTTCAACTTAGGACCTTCTTTGTATAACAGTGCAGTTCTCAAATCAGTGGGCGTAATTTGGACACATCTTTTCCTGCATAGAGGGCTTCAAGCTGCTTTGATCAGTGGGATCGCGGGATTGAGCCCACGAATACTGTCATTGTCCAGCTGAGGCAGTGCCAATGTCTATTGCAGAAAAGTGGCAATAAGCAGCAGGTATGCAATTCTCAGAGGCTCCCAAGCAATCCACCATGCAGTCCACTGCGTCTGTGGACATTTGTTCCTCCCTGTCAAACTTCTCCGCAGAGTGCCCGAATGTCAGGTTCTGCCAGTCGGACCCAATCATTCTGGGGAACAGGCCTCCGGAGAGAGCATCAGCATCTATGTGGTTCAGACCTGCTCGGTATTCGAGAGCATAGTCATATGTAGATAATGCAGAAAGCCACCTATGGCCAGTGGCATCCAACAGCTGAGGTCTGCACATAGGTCAAAGGATTATTGTCAGTTTTACTAGTATTTTAGCCCCATACAAGTACTCATGGAATTGGTCAACAATAGCCCACTTCAAAGCTAGGAACTCTAACTTATGTACAGGATAGTTCTTTTCGGATGGGGTCAGGCTTCTACTGGCAAAGGCCACTGGTCTCAGGCCATTCTCGTGCTCTTGGTACAACACAGCCCCCAACCCTTGCAAGCTAGCATCAGTGTGCAGGACGTAAGGTTTTCTTGGATCGGCATAGGCCAGCACTGGAGCATGGGTAAGTTGAATATGATCTCATGAAAAGCAGTCTCACAATCAGGAGTCCAGCGGGCCCCAAATACTTCACTCGGATGAAAATACACTCTTTCAGTCTTGAGGGATGCTGACTTTTGGTATTTTTTGTGGGTTGGGGATACCCTTGAGTAAGTTAAGTAAGGGCGGATCACTCTTGAATAGTCCTTGATGAAGTGCCGATAATAACCACAGAATCCAGGAATCTTTGCTGTTCTTTTTAGATTTTTGGCTGTGGCCAGGTGGTCAAGGCCTCAACTTTACTTGGGTCGGTCTCTATTCCTAGTGGATACTTATGTGTCCCACATACTTTACTGATGTTTGAAAAATTGACACTTATCAATGGACAGTTTAAGGCCAAAGTCCTCCAGTCGGTCCAATACCTTAAATAATCTGCTCTCATGTTCCTCCAGTGAGCTGCCAAACACAATAACATCATCTAGGTATACCAGGCACTCTAATAAGTTCATGTCCCCACTCACGCTCCATCAATCGTTGAAAAGTGGCTGGGGCACCTGAAATCCTTGAGGCATCCTCATGAATTCATAGAAATAGCGGACAGATAAAGGCTGTCTTTCACGGTCCTCTGGGGCCATCGGGATCTGATAGTACCCACTGGAGATCCAGCACAGAGAACCACTTGCTCCCGTTTAGGCAGTCCAAAGCATCCTGAATGCGGGCATTGTATTCGATCAGGATAGTCCGCCGGTTTAAGGTGCGATAATCCACACACATCCTTACTGTTCCATTCTTTTTCCTCACTACACAATGGGGAAGCATAAGGGCTTCTGGATCTCTGTATTACACCAGCAGTTAACATCTCTTGCAGATGCCGTCTCACATCATCTATGTCAGCAGGTGCTGGGCCGAGACCTCTCACGAAATGGTCTTTTCGTCATGCAGCCGGATATTGTGCTCAGCTCCTTGCACGCATCCTACATCCCATTCCTTAAAGAAAACACCTGGTCTCTGGGCAAGCTTCTCACTGATCTTCACTTTCCATTCAGCTGGCAGCGGAGTCGCCGAAATCAAACAAGTCAGGCGTTACTCTGTCATTCTTCCTTGAACTCTTGCTGCTGGTAGCACTGGTCTGCACAATGCACATTAGCCAGGATGCAACCTCTGTTTACTCGAATGTCTCTTTCAGACACATTATGAACTTGGACCATTACCCTTCTGGCATAAGCATGGGCTCTAGCGGCAAAATACTAAGCTTGACCAGCAGTCCCTCTGGCAATTTTCCATCGCCTGGTGCATCCAACATTAATATTTTATTCTTAACATCCTTTCTGATACGGACCTCTCCCTCTAAGGTACACTGGGCATTTGGCGCCAGGATCAGAGACTCAGGATCCTTCTTCCATACAATTCCACCGGGTTCCTCTGGTTCTGTTTTTTCAGCATCTCTCTGTGCCTCAGGCCTTCTAATTAAAGCCGGAACTCTTAAAGCTCTACTAGTCTTTGACCCCTGTTTTTCATAACACAACTGTGCCAGCCTTCCTAACATATGAGCATTTGTTCCAATCAACAAAGGGACACCATCATACAGTCCAGTGGGGGCACACTAAGGCTTAGGTCTCTACTTGTTCGGCCACTCCAGCCACGGAGGTGGGGAAAGACAGCAAATTCGGATATACCCGGAATAGGGGTAGGCTTCTCACTTAACCCCCATACATGCAGTCCTTCTAATGGTTGTAAGGGTATGTCTGACAAATGCTTCTGATACCAATCTTGGAACATAATTGTCACTTGGGAGCCACTGTTCAATATAGCTCTTTGTAGACACCTGTTCACCTTTACAGTGGTCTCCATGGAGGGACCCACTATTCTGGACCAGTCTGGAGAGGCGGTAGTGGGGCCTGGGCAACTGACCTTGCCACAAAGAGGACGTGAATTAGCATTTTGGTGCCCTCACTGGGATCATGTCGTGCACCTCTTAACCACTGATTTCTTCTCCCAAGCTCTCCTTGTAGCCTATATGCAACTTTGTCAGTGTCTTTTGGGGACTGGCATTTCCTTTTCATGTGCCCATCTTTCCCACAATTATAGCAAAACATACTTTCTGGAGTTTGAGCTGGCCGAGGCGCCACACTGGGAGCCAGGGCGGGTATTACTAACTGGAAACCTTGGTGCCATCTCTGTCTGGGCGTGATAAGCATTTGGAGACATCTCGTCAGTTTCTCCACTTCCATGGTCAAGGAATCGAGTTCGGAGCTGTTATCAGCAGGAGATACATGGGTGGTACCCCCACCCCATAGCAGATGTTGTGGATGTAGGTCAGGCCCGTACTTGCAGGCGTGGCCTTCATAAAGGGACTGTTTTTGAATTCCGGATCTCTCTCAACAGTTCGCCCCATTGTGACATATCTTTTCCTTGTCAGAGCACCCATTGACTGCCAACCTCTGCCCCTGAACTTCACTTGATGGGTCACCTCAGTCACCGGGTCGTAGCCGCAGCTATTGGTGCAGGTCCTCCCGAGGTCGCTCTTTCTCAACCTCGAATTTCTCTCATTAACTCATCATAGGAGGGTGGGGATTCCAGTCGATCTGCCAGGTGTAACTGAAGCAACCAGTTCTGAGAAGGGGCAGACTTAAGGATCCTGTCCAGCCTGGTTCGGGTCCAGTTCAATCGCTGGCAAACTACCCTTTTTCTGAGGCATTCTTGCAACAATTTTTCCAGCCGAGATACACACAGACAACAACTCCTTGGTACTGTTGTGCATCTCTTACTCTCCATATAGGTCCTCATCAGAATCTGGGCTCCCATACACATTCTCCAAGGCCTCAAGATAGGCCTGTGCAGTCGCTTCAGGGTTACTGGCCCGTTTAGCACGGATGGTAGCCAGGCAGGACCTCGGAGGTCCCACTAACCCTCTTCGCTTTCACCTTCCGAGCATTGCCATTCTAGCACTTGGGGGCAACATAGTCTATCCAGGTCTCCCAGTCATCCTCCCTTGGGGGTGGGGAGGTGCCAGAGAAGATCCTCAACCTTCGTAAGAGTCGTGACTAATGGCAGTGCAGAAATAGAGTCTGCATTGGTTCAGCCACCATTACGGGCACTGGAGCAGGAGAGGGTGTTGGGGAGGAACACCCCAGGTGGAAAGAATAGTTTTCAAGTCCTCCAGTTTTCCCTCTCCCAGCAACCATTCAGCAAATTTCTCCTCAAAGTTTCAGATAGTGGTGGGGCTGATCTCCCCGGTCTTTACTGTCCTTAGTTATCACTCTCCAAGCAGTGAGGGCTCCCTCTGGGAGTAATGGTCTGTGGCACTTTGGAGCTATCTATGGGATCCTTAAACTCTACTAGGGCCAGGAAAGTGTGGGTGAGCAGATTAGCATGCCGACCCACCACCACAGGGTTTTGTAAACCTTCCACCTTGGAAAGTATCCCTGCACAGTGTCCGATGATACCCAGGGGATGTCCAGGATAAGCATAGCATTTTGGGGGTCGATCTCCTCCCAGTACACCACCCACCAGCCGGTGCACAGCCACTTCTGTCGGGTACCCATTTTTTTCTTAACAGTGGTTCGTAAATATGGCCACTAGAGGACACACAATCCCAGCGGTGAGCCTCCAAGATGTAACCCCAGATGGCGCTTATCCCGGGGCTACTACCTGCCTGATTTGCTACTAACAGGTTGAGGGGCCTGATCCAATGGCGGTGCCTCCACCCAGAGGTCAGGGTTTGCAATAGTTAAACTAACTTGGTCACAGCCCTCTGGGACACTGCAGCCCTTTCTTCCCACTAGTGGCCCACAATATATCAGAATTACCTTCACAGTATACACTTACCCCCAGGTCTGGTTCCGCACTGGGACCTCCTGTGAAATGAGATACAGTGCAACAATCACAGTACAGTACTTTAACATAGACAAATACCTCAGGCAGTATAACTTTGCTGAAACAAGCAGCTCTGATTTATTTAGGGGGATATAACAAGGACGGGAAATCAGGTTAATTAGCTTATCACTCTAATAATTCATTTGCTCTGTGCACAGGCCTATCCCTATCAGTTACTGTCCCTGGGTACCCAAGCCCTAGTGGCTAGTCCAAACCGTGGCAGCTGGTAGGCCCTTTCACAGAGAAAAGAGAGAATTAAACAGTCAGCAGTACAGTAATTCCATTTGGTTTAATGTGGCAATTCAACAGGAGCAACCCTGAATTAGTACTCACGACCTCCAAATAAGATAGGGTCCTTCAATGTCAGCAGGGCTCACTTGAGGTACACAAACCTCTTCACACATCCATATAAAAGAAAGTACTATACCAGGCAGGCTGCATCTGTATCCCGATCGCAATTACTGCACAATACCGGGAGAACACAGCAGATTCAGTTCCTGACAGACCGAGTGCAATTTTAGCAATTCTTCCAGTCTTTTAGGGTGAGCCTGGTTTCTACTCTTCAGAGATCCTTTGATTCTTTTCACAGGACGGATTCAGTCCTAATAAGCTGTTACACAAGCTGCAGACCGAACTCTGGGCCTATACACGTTTTTTGACTAAAACTGCACACTGAAAAAGCACAGGGCTCCTTCCTTCTTCACTGCCAAAGCTCAACTGAACTCCAACTGACGAAACGGGCACTTCCTTTGAGTTCCTCCCAGTTCTTGACTGGATTGGCTGTCACTCACAATAGACTGCTGCTGTTGGTCCAAAAGGCACTGAAGTCTAAACTACATCTCCCAGAGTCACTGCCCATACAATCCTCTTGTGGCTGGCTCAGATTATGAGTCCAAGTTCTGATTCGTCAAGGCATCATTTTAGAGCTAGCTTACCCCACACTGATTGGTCCAGTTCAGCAGTTCAAAACTAGAATGGGAACTAGCAGACACAGTTCTGACTGCAAAGAAGCAGGTTAGACAAACTGTAATTTCATTATTACTCTAAATAATTTCTGGCAAACAGTTACATCTTTCAGATAGGTTCCCTTTGCACTCCTAGTGACTGCAAAAATGAAGTGAATTGGCAGCAGCTCGAGTGGTACTCAGAGAAGCACACAGTCCCCCCATACAAACTAATTATGTCTGCAAGCAGACAGCTCTTAAAGAGACAGTACCAGAGGCTCTAAAAACACTCACTGATAAATGGCTTAAATGCCAAACACCATTCAGGCTTGGAGCATTCAAGCAAGCTCCTGGAAGTCTTTTGGGAACCCCCATTTGCAGGGGGGTTACACAACATTGTTTCAATGCCACGTCCCAGATGCGCTTCAACCCCTAACAAGCAGTCACCTAAAAAACACATCTTGTGACACCTTTGGAACTGAATCGTGTTCATTTCTGTTCTCTGAAGCACCAGTGGAAGACAGCAACATCTCAATGTTTGAACCGGGATTGTCCTGTGAATCTGATCATGCAAGCGAGGACAGCACACCCGATCAAGAGTCATTTCACCACTCAGCAAAAACACCAGTAACTGAATCAAAATACTTAGTGTTTCATTCATCCATTCTCCCTTTCTCAGCTGTTGCTGTGTCAATTCTGCTGCCTGCCTCTACTCATAATCAAAAGTTACAACTGTGGCACGATGTATGTGGTTGAGTTCTGTTGTGCTAACTCACACCGTTTCTCGTGGAGGTCACAGCCAATGGTGGGAAAGATGGACGCAGAAAATGTATTGCTGAGTGGATGCATACTGTTTAGCGGGAACATCCACTGGCGCATTTCCGACCTGCTACGATTTCTGTGCGTCCCAGTAATGTGCGAGACACAGTATGGTAAGGTACAAAAGAAATATTTGTTTCCCATCGTCAATCACATATGGCAGACTTGCAATACCACAAACTGGACATCACTGCATGCAAAAGCACTCACAGTCATGGGAGATGGAAGGTGAGATTAACCAGGGCATTCAGCAAAATATTGCACCTACATGATCATGGATTCTGAGTCCCAAAAAGTGTTGGACTCCACGCTAACTCAGGTGTCTGAGGCTACAAATTCAAATGTTATGGAGAAGGAGAAATTTATATGGGCAACGAATAGCCTACTCAATGGTAGACTAAACATAAAGGTAATCGCAACGGGTAGACACCCATGGATAGCAAGTGTCATGACTAAAGGGGAACTATTTCCAAGTGAGGAACATCAATATGATGTCTGGCATATTACAAAGTCGATTGTCAAGAAACTATGTGCCAAGGCAAAACAGAACATCATGAGGCATTATCACCTTGGATACATTCTGTGATTAATCATTTGTGATGGTGTGGTGCAACGTGTCAGGGAGACAAAGTACTGCTCAGGGAGTAGTGGATTTCGGTTTTGAAGCATGTTGTCAATAACCACACCTGGACAGTCGGCACAGAGTTCCGGCAATGTGCATGTGCACCATTGTCGGATGAATACATTGCAAGTACATTATGGCTGAAAAAGGGGGAACCAGCATATGAGGCACTGAGAATGACAGTGAAGGACACACGGCTACTGAAGGACATTCATAAGATTATCAAATGTTGCCACACCAGAAACTTCAAGGTCTATCATTCACTAATCAAGTGCTGCCCCAAGAGGAAGCATTCTCCTACCTGGGCATGCAGTGTCGTACACAACTTGCATTGCTGGACTACATCAAGAATTGTAATGTCAAGCAGGCAGTTACAGTATAAAGAGTGGTGAACGAAAAGAGACAACCACGGTATCAGTTTCCATTCTCGAAGCACAGCAAAACGTGGTTTACTAAACCAATAACCATGGATAAAACCTACGAATTTGTGGATACTTCCAATAACCGCGGACCAAACCTACAAATTTGTGAATACTTCCAATAACCGCGGACAAAACCTACAAATTTGTGGACACTTTACTGCAGTCAGTACTTGATCTTAAACAGGGTCAGCTTGACAGTTTTGCTCCTCTGGAAGCACCCAGCACACCTTGAAACATTGCCCCTGTTGAGCGACCACCAAGGGAAGAACTTAAGAACCATTACATGTGGTTCAAGCCATGTTAGATTCAGAATGTGGCACAGCTGGAAGTGATCTATATGCCTCACTGCCACGCTGAAAAACAGTTACTGACCAAGAATTTTAAAGTGGCTAGCCACTCAGCGAACTGAATGACACATTATGAGTCTGATAAATAATACATAGCACCTACACACTTCTTGTGGCATGCTGGTGCCCAGAGCAAATCAACAAGTGGTGCAAATATGTGGCTGAAAAAGCAATATGTAGAATAAATATTGTGCACAAACCAGTTGATACCGCACCATAGCTGACATGTTAGAAGTCAAAAAAGTGGATAAAAGGAGGGAATTTTGGTGTTCTATGTATGCAAGTGGTTCAAATGAATACTTCACTGTTTATTCCAATGGACAGAACTGTAGATACTTCAACTACAGTCCTGGTTGTCTGTTAATATTTTTATCTCTGTGATTCTGTGCTTAGTCAATTCAAAAAAGCAGACTGTTGTGAAAAAAATCAATGTTGTTTTTTCCATTCAAGCCTGACTCAGGTTATGCTTTGTCAAGGTAAAAAACTTCAGAGTTGTCTTTAAATGCTGACTGCATGTTTAGGTTCAAGTGTGACCATATGTGTGTTCATAGTCATGATAAAACCATGGAACATTGTTGCTAAATGATTTATTGGTTTTCCACTGCAAGTCTGGCTGATTGCAGCTTCTACCATATCCCAGAAAAATATACTAATTGGCATTTAACATAGAAATATAGGCCCAGATATTCAAAAGGGTTGCGCCATGCGCAAGTCCAAAACTGCGCCATTTTGCGATATTCAGAAGGAGGCAGTTACGCCCCCGAAAACATGCTGAGCAACAGCGCAATGAAAATGAAGGCATGTGCAACCAAAGGGGGTGGATCCATGCATAAAGACCGCAATGCGATATTCAAAGACTTGCGCAATGTGCAATAGCGGCACAGCCGGAAATTACGCACTAGCGGAAATGAGCCAAAATAAAAAGGCTCAAGGAAGCGGCGCAAGAACGCTACCAGGCTGCCAAGTTGGGGGGAAGAGAGAGAGACAGAGACAGACAGACAGACAGCAAAGGGCAGGCAAGGAAAGTGTGTCCCATAGTCTGTAGAGGCCAGTGGGGGGTGCCCGGTGCAGTGGAAGTAGCAGTCAGGACAGTGGGGTAACACAGCAACACCAGCCGGGGGGCAGAAGCCAGGGAGATGGACAGTGCCAGTTCCACATGGAAGCTGTAATGAGGGGTGAGAATGCAAGCTGCAGGGGGACGTGGCCGTGGAAGGGCCTGTCGGCGGTACGCCCCCGACAGGCGGTACCGTGCCCGCATCAGCTTTGAGCTGTACACAGATGTAGAGATTGTGGGCCGGTACCGCCTGAACAGGGCAATACTGAGACGGCTCTGTGAGCTGTGCAGTGATGTGATGCAGGCACCCTCACGATGGAGTCATGCTCTGTCGGTGGAGACCAAGGTGACAGCCTGCATGTGCCTGCTCGCCACGGGCATCTTCCAGAGGCCGACAGGGGACACCACAGGCATCACAGTCGGCCACGTCACGCATCCTCACCCAATTCCTCAGCGCACTGCTGCCACATGCTGCGGAGTACATCCATTTCCCCAGCACCGCGGCAGAGCGTACAGCAAACATGCAGGAGTTCCACAGGGTAGCACGTATTCCTGGCGTGCTAGGGCCATAGACTGCACCCATGTGGCCATCCGCACGCCACCTGGCCCCGATGGCCACGTATATTGGAACAGAAAGGGATTCCCTAGTGTCAACTGCCAGGTGGTGTGTGATGCCACTGGGCGCATCATCAATGTCTGTGCCACACACCTGGCGGAGCACGCCTGATGCATCACATGGCACCGTCGCACATGATCCCAGCGCAGCAATGCTATAATGAGGCACATGCCGCAACACGCAACATCATAGAGCGGGTGTTTGGGATGCTCAAGGCACGCTTCGATGCCTAGACACCTCCGGCGGTGCCCTACAGTACAGCCCCCAAAAGGCCTGTGGGATATTCCTGGCCTGTTGCATCCTGCACAACATGGCCAAAGACCATGGGATAACCGTACAGGTTGAACAGGGGAACAGCGATGGGGACGCCAGTGGCGCTGGTGATGATGGTGATGAGCAGCCCCCCCCAGGACGGAGGGACCCCCGACTGATCCGGCAGGCCCAGCTGCACCGGGACACCATCACAGAAGAGCACCTCGCTGCACAGGTAAGTCAAGGGGACATGTGCAACCAACACTGTCCATCGCAAACCACAAGCACACAGGGGAACACACCAGGGGTGCATGACGGTCAGGGAGTGGAAGCGGTCCAGGCATACGAACACACCATCAGGGAGGGGTGAGCACTCATATGGACACACACACACACACACACACCAGGCACAGAGCGTACATGGGCAGATGCACAGCACTGCAGAACCGACATTGCTAACACACAGCACCACCGACCACCCCCACCACCCGTACTGTCCAAGTACGTGTGTCAGAACCTGGCCACCCTTGCACCTTGGTGTACAGTGCAATGCAGGCATCATCATGCACACGCACCTGAGGACAGCAGCTGGGAGGGTGTGAAGGTGGTCCGTGTGTCAGCGTGGTGAGCAGAGCACCCAGCAGTGCACTGCCCACATGACACACAATGCATACATGGCAGCACCAGACAGGGCCCGCACTGGGAGACAGCTCAGTCATGTAGCACTGTCCCACGGCCACTGCGGATGCGTGGGCGGCCCCACCGTGACCCAACAGCACGGGCAGGCTGAGCAGGGACCACATGGGGTGGCACTGTTGCACCACCAGGGGTCCCACTGCGCGAACGCGACCTTGCCCGCACAGGGGTCTGCAGCATGCCGAACAAACCTGCACCAGGGGTGCTCGGGATGCCCACAGCAGAACCCGGCGTCGACAGGCCTGGTGTCGCACGATGCCGGGAATGGGGAGTGGAGAGTGCACTGTGTGGGGTGTGCAGTACATGGGCACCTGACTGTGTGTCCAATGCGTCCACGACAGAGACCACTGCCTGGGTCAGCCTGTCAATGGCGGCGGTCACATCCGTCCGCATACGGACCAGCTCGGCGCGGTCCCCCGAGCACACTCCCTGCTGTGCCGCTCCACGGACACAGACAGTGCCTCCACGGACCTTGCAACCCGCCTCTGCAGCTGTACTGATTCCTGCAGCAGGCGGGTGTGCTCGTCCAATGGGTACTGTGCCCCAATGGCATCCTGACCCCCAGGGTGTGGACAGTCCTGATGCACAACACCCCTTGAGGGTGGGCGCTGTTCGCCAGGACCAGGAATGGGTGGATCAAAGGGCGGCGGACATGTGCCACTGCTTGACACTGTACCCCCAGACCTGGTGGGCGACTGCTGCTGCTGCCCCTCCAACCGCTGTGCCCCCAGGTCCACTCGTTCCACCGCTGTGTTGGCAACAGTGCCAGACACCTGCACAGCCACCGGTGCTGCCCCACGGGTGCTGACAGGCACAGCCTGGGACCGTGCCAGCATGCTGGTACACAAGTTGGAACCAGACAGGCCCAGGGGCACGTGCTGGCCTGCCGTGTGTCCGTCATGGGACACACAACCATCACTGCCCATTGCAGGCCTTCTATCATCAATGGTGCAGGTACGTGCTACTGCCATGGTCACAGCGTGCTGGCATGCTTGCATGCCAGACTGCTGAGACACAGGCTGTGCACCCCCCGCACCCGTATCACTGACACCAGAGTTTGCGGCCCAGCGTGCATGCTGCTGCAGTGCCTGCTGGCTGGTGGTGGAGGTGGATGGACCCTCCTCCATGTCCAGCAGGTCAGCATCACTGTCTGGACCCACCACCACCGTCTCCTGAAGACGAACAGGATCTGTAACAGAAAGAGAGTACATGTGAGTGCATGAACAACCGCCCCCCAAACACCACCACCATGTCATACCGTGCAGTGATGGGCTTCACCTGTCTGGAATCCTCCGCCTGGTATGCCCTCAATAGTGCTCAGCTGCATGGCTGCGACCAGTGTCTCCTCAGTTGGGGTCAGCTGCAACACACCACTGGCCGCCCCCAGTGCTCAGCATCGCCGCCCTGAAGGCTGCCACCTTCTCCTTCAACCTCCGCGGTCTGTCCCCATCTTTTTCTTGCATTCCTGCACGGGCGCTGGTGGCTTCCGTGCAGGTTAACGACAAGCTACCCCTCCCATGCAGCACTTGCGGGACTGAGGGTGCCCTCCGTCCACTCAGCACTGGCTCCTCATCCAGGTAGGCCTGGAAGACAGCCTCCGATCTCTGCAGCTGTAAAGTTGGGCCTCCTCCTCGCCCACCGTCCTCACCCTCACAATGACTCTGCTCGGTCATGGCCGGATCTGTGTGGGGGAAGTGGACACCTGTCACTGTGCAGTCTACAGCATTTTCCCATGACCATCGTCCTGAACATCACACAGCATGCAACTCACCTCTCACCTGCAGTAACCGAATCTGGCCGCGCGGCCCAATGTCGCACATTTATAAGCGCAATACATGTAAATTAGAATTGGAGCAACTATAATGACATGCAATCGCGCCCTCATGCGCCTTGAATGGCTGATCAGCTGATTTGCATGTGTCGGCTGAATATCAGCGAATCTGCGCTTTGCATATCCTGGAAAGTCGGCTGAGCCAATGGCGCAGATCTGTGCCTGTGTGGTACACTGCATGCGCATGCCCAGATAGCTTACGTGGCGTCTGTCGACTGCTGGCGTGCTGAGCGCGATCGGTAATTCAGGCCATGGCCACCATTGTGCCAGTGGCGCTACAGCAATGGGCACTATATGGCGCTGTGGCACTACTGCGCAATACTCCACTGTTGCACTGGTACGCAGCTGGTCGGTCGTGCAGGATGCCTATACGTCAGATGGCGCTGTGCGTAGCCTTGCGTCATTGCCCATGACCTTGTGTATGACCTTTGCCCCCTGGCACTGTTCGCCTGCTATGTGTACGTCCCTATTGTGCTGTCTGGTGACAGCGCTATGTGAAGTGATGGCGCTGTTCGAACAGCGCGATTGGAGCCTGTGGTGGTCTATTGCGCAACATCTCCACGTGGGGTTACGGTGCAGCTGGGCGCCATATTGCCTGCTGTAAAGTTGGTGCCATGGCTAGGAGGAGGGCGGTGTCCTGGAGCCAGACTGAAGTGGCCAACTTGGTGGCCCTAGTGGAGCCCCACTATGGGGCACTTTATGGTGAGGCGCCCCTCACCATTGCCCGGACACAGGTGTGGCAGCAAGTGACCACTGACCTGGTGGGGGTCACTGGACGGTGCCGGTCAGCTGAGCAGTGCTGGCACCGGTACAGTGACTTCCGCCGGAGGGATCCGGATCTGCTGGATCGGCTGCGGTCACGTGCCAGGCGGGGCGTGGTGCCTAGGCCAGGTGGGTGTGCCATATATGCACCTGTATTATCTGTAGGGGTGTGTGTGTGTGTGTTTTGGTGGCTGTGCATAGGTGATGGCTCGGCCACGGTTGGCTATGTCAGTGTGTGCAGCTGTGAGATGACTGGGTATGGCTGTGTGGGCAGGCACTGTCACTGGGGCAGGGGGCAGTCTGCTTTTGAGTCACACTGATGTTTGTCTCAACATATGTCTCCCACAGGCCGGGATGTGAGGATGCAGGCCCGGGTTGAGGAGGGCCGTGCCAGGGCCCCGGTGCCAGCGGGAGTTGCACCCCAGCAGCAGCAGCAGACACAGCTGCTTGAGCAGTGTGAGTATCATGACTTCATGGATGCTATTGCATGCTGGGGAGACCAGTATCCCTGCACAATACAACCATGCAGGAAAGGGGAGGTCATAAGTCCACTATACAAGACACTAGTGAGGCCCCACCTGGAGTACAGTGTACATTTCTGGAGACCATACCTACGTAGGGACGTAGAGTGGGCAGAGAAGGTTCAGAGGAGGGCAACAAAGATGGTGCATGGCTTGCATCACAAGTCCTATGAAGACAGGTTGAAGGAACTGAACATGTACTCCCTGGAGGAGAGGAGGGAGAGAGGGGATATGATAGAGACATACAAGTATCTTACAGGGAGGAACAGGGTGCAGGAAAACACTATTTTGAAGTGAAAAAGATGTTCCAGGACTAGAGGGCATGGGATGAAGTTGGAGGGAGGACAATTCAGAGAACACATGGAATAGGATTTCTTCACAGAACAGGTGGTGGACAAGTGGAACACCCTGCCAGAGAAAGTGGTGGGGGCTGAAACAATCACGGGATTTCAGAATGCACGGGATAGACATAAAGGAATTGTGGAGATCAGGGGTAAGGGGCAACAGACTTCTAGGAAAACAAAGTGAACTTACAAGCTCAAATGGACAGACTGGGTTGGCCATAGGCCCTTATCTGACGACACTGTCTATGTATCTATGTATGTATGCACGACACAGGTGACATGCATCACTGTCCAGTATCACAGCACATCTGTGTATCGTCACTGGTGGTCAGGCATGCACTGGGCACATAGCTAATGTAACTGGCATCGCACCACGTTGCCCCGTCATTGACAGCCTTGTTTGTGCTGTGATGGACATGGGCAGTGTGTGTGCAGTGGTGCGCATGGCTGGTGCCGCCTGTTTGTGATGGCCATGTGCATGTTCACTGTGGGTGGGTGCATGCCATCACAGGTGTGGGACATTGGGCTATATGGCTTGCAGGTTGGGTGGTGTTCAGAGTTGTGGTCAGTCACAGCCATTGACTGTGTTCCCATTTTCCTAGGCCCTCGAGGTTCTCAGGAGGATTGGTCGGGATGTTGGGGCCTCCACACAACTGTTGATGGAAAACCAGGCCATCCTGCAGTCCATCTAAACGCCATAGCCTTGGAGGAAGCTGGGGCAGGATACGCCACCAGGGAGAGGACGAGCAGCCGGCTGGCCCATGGCTGATATTACCCTTCCCACTTCTCCCATCCCTACCACCTGCCTTCCCTCTCCAAGTTTTTCATCCCTACCCTTGAACACCCCTACCTTGTACCCGTCCCCCCTTGTAAATAGTTTTTCTTGTTTTGGTTCTTTACTATATTTAAATATACATTTCTATTTTGATATGAATACTGTGTTAGTCTCTGATTTGCAGCTGGCTATGGGTGCTCATTTGCAGGGGTGTACATGCCATCTGGGGTGGTATGGTCCTGGGTGTGTGTGTGTGTGTGTGTGTGTGTGTGCATGGGGAGGTATCTCCCAGCATGGCAGTGACTTTCTGTTGGTCTTGCCGTCTGCTGCCACCCACTGCTGGGTGCACAGGGTGTGTCTGGCTTGTAGGCTTCTGTGCTGCACGGGGTTGACGTGTGCTGGGGGAGATGCATGGTTTCCTGCAGTGCCAGTCACTGCACATAGGTGGTGTCTTGGGGTCACAGTGCAGGGTGTGCTGTGCGTACGGGGGGCTGATGTGCACTGTGGTTGTCAACCCCCCTGTGTGTGGCACTCTCAGCCTGCCAGTGGTTGTGCTGGGGTGTCATGGCTCTGCTATGCTTTGTTGGCTTGTCCCCATGGGCCAGTAGATCATCCGTCCCACCCCCAGTGATGCTGTGCTTGGGGTGTGCAGGTGTGGTGTGGGTTCTGCAGTGTGTTCCTGTGCCCATGTGTGGCATGGCTGGCGGTGGGCCCCAGCCTGCCTCCCTGGATGTGCAGTTCCATTGCTCTGGGGGCTCTGCTTGCGTTATGGCACCTCTGGTATGCTCAGCTGGGCTGCCCTGGTTGCGCCATAGCGCAACATTTCGGCTCAGCTTCTCCTTCCTGGTTGCGCTATGGCGCAGTATGTGCGATATTCAGACGTTGGTTGCTTGCGCAATTTGTTCTGCTCCATGTTTGAATATCGCACCTCTTGCGCATTTGCGCAACTGCTTTGTGCTTGCTCCTGCTGTTGCGCTCATTTTGAGCGCAGTTTGAATATCTGGGCCACAGACTTTAAAGGCAGATAAGGACTGCTTGTCCCGCCTAGTCTGCCCATTTCCCTAACTACTGGATAAGCTGCAGATCCTAGTTAACCAACAGTCTATTTCTTCCTACCCCTCCACATGAATTACCTTACATCTCTTCAATGCATTCTTGAATTCTCCCACAGTTTTAGACCCCACAACCTCCTCAGGAAGGCAGTTCCATGTGTCCATAACCCTCTCTGTGAAAAAATACTTCCTCACATTGCCCCTGAGCCGTCCCCCCCTATCTTCAAATTGTGTCCCCTTGTTCTTGCACATCTCTTTTTCTGAAAGATGTTACCCTCTTGGACTTTGTTGATTCCTCTGAGGTACTTAAAAGTTTCTATCATGCCCCCCCCCCTCCTTTCCTCAAGGGTATACATATTAAGCTCCTTTAGTCTCTCCTCATGTGGCTTCTCTTGCAGACCCTGCACCATTTTAGTTGCCCTCCTCTGGACTGCCTCAATCCTGTCTATGTCCTTGCAGAGATGGGGTCTCCAGAACTGGATGCAGTACTCCAGATGGGGTCTCACCAACTGTCTGTACAGAGGGATAACAACTTCCAGTTTTCTGCTGGTGATGCCTCTCCCTATACATTCCAGTATTCCTCCAGCCCCCGCCCCACTGCCTTTCTCACATTGTTTACAACCTTAAGGTCATCTGATATGACTACCCCTAGTTCCTTTCCATTTTTGTTGTTGTTACTACACCCCCCCATTGTGTACTCTTCCCCTGGGTTTTTGTTTCCCAGGTGCATTATTTTGCACTTCTTTGCATTGAATCCAAGCTGCCATACTCCTGACCATTCCTCCACCCTTGCCAAGTCCCTTCTCATCCTTTCCAGCCCCCCCTTGCATATCAACCCTGTTGCAGATCTTTGTGTCATCTGCAAAGAGACATACAGTACTTCTCCTTCCAGTCCCTCTGCAATGTCACTTATAAAGACATTAAAAAGGACTGGACCCAGTACTGAACTCTGCAGTACCTCCACTAGTAACCTCCCTTTCTTCAGAATGGACGCTGTTACTATTACCTTCTGTGTCCTGTTGTCCAGCCAATGTTTACTCAGGCTACCACCCTGGGACCCACTCCCAGGCTGGTTAATTTGTTTATTAGTCTTTTGTGTGGGACTGTGTCAAATGCCTTGCTAAAGTCTAGGTAGGCCATGTCCACAGCCCTTCCCTGGTCTACTACTTTGGTCACCCAGTCAAAGAAATCAATTAGATTCGTCTCACATGAACTTCCCACCTTGAATCCATGCTGCCTTGGGTCCTGTGCCCCACTGGCCTCTATGTACTCAACAGTTCTTTCCTTCAGAAGTGGTCAATTTCCCTACCACAGAGGTCAAAGTGACAGGTCTGTAGTTTCCTGCCTCTGTCTTGCTCCCACTTTTGTGAAGGGGAATTACATCTGCCCTCCTCCAGTCCTCAGGTACCACACCATCCTCCCATGATTAGTTAAAAATGGTAGTCCGTGGTGTCACTAGTTCTCCCCTTAATTCTTTTAGAATTCTGGGGTGAATCTCGTCAGGCCCCATTGCTTTGTCCACCTTCAGTTTTAGGATTTCTTTCCGAACCCTTTCTTCTGTGAAAGGACTGGGATCAACCCTGTTATCCAGAGTGCTTCTGTTAACTGGATTAGGTACCTCCCCCTCCTGATATTATTACTGATATGCTGAGGGATGTTCTGGATCTCAAACCAGGCTACGACAGAAATATAGAGGGCGCATAGGGCACTAATTCCAAAGCCTAAACATCCGCAAGCCCACCTCTGTTGCCCTAAAATTCAATAGCTACCGTGCCAAGGAGGACATAATTTGCTGAGCCTGGCAGATGAAGGACACAAAATATTTAGACAGCAGGCTCTTCTTTGACCAGGACTACCCGCCAACAATACAGAGGCAAAGGCTGAAGAACAGGGAGCTAACTAAAGAGCTCAGAAGTAAACAAATCAAAATACAGACTCCTTGGCCGGAAAAAACAGAACTTTATGAGTCCCCTCAGGCATCCAGAGAAGCCATGATCAAGCAAGGATTTGTGCTGCCAGCAGTATCCAAGACCACGCAGAACAGGAAAGACCCCCAGGAGGCCTGGCAATTAGTATCATCATGCAAGTCTCAGCTGAGTGGTGAACAGACCTCGCAACAGATGGTGCAACGGCTACGAGACAGCACAAAGAGATTACCAGGAGTTACTGAGCTGGAATCAGAGGCGAAGGATGATCGAACTGGTAATTAATACATGATGTATATGTTCTTTCTCTGAACACCATCTTGGTGGCAATAGGAGCTTTCTCCCACAGCGGTTGGGAGTTTGTCAGTATGGTGTTACGGCCTAAAACCCAAGGGGCAGTCTCGGCAAATGGACTAGACTTTCATATATCTAATTGCACAAATATGCACCCCTCCCACTAGTTGCTCAGTATTTGGGAATGGTGAGATAAAGACATATCAAAAGAGACAATACATAAAGTTTGAACTTAAACCTCCTAGCCTAACTCAAGTACAGTGATAGAAGATCGAGGTTTAGCACTGTTTTGATATTGTTTTCCCAGGAGATTTCTGATGACAATAGCAAATAGATAAAGTAATGATGTGATTCCCACAGTATACATCTGACCTTAACAGACAACCTACTAAGGGGAACATGAAGTGCATAGGAAAACAAAGGGTTATATTTCTTTTTTCTTCGTCAGGAATTAATATTAATTGCAGACACCTATGACTCGATACAAATTATAAGTGCTGCAAGTAATGCAAATAATGTTCCTCTCCTCTGGAATGTAACTTGAAACAGGCCCCCATCAGATAGAGACCTAGTTCTGGAGGTGGTTTTTCGGGGAGAAGATGCCATATTAAATAAGAAATATGACAACCAGACATGTCCTGATACTAGACAAATTTTTTATTTTTATTTTTTAACTTAGTTTAATACAACCCTGTCTTACAGAGTCAAGGTAATCGATACTTACAATTATATATGAAGACCACTTCCCCTTTTTTACGCTCCTAAAAGGGACCCCTCACTACTAACTCCTACGATAATGGTTGGAAAGAGGGGACGCCATGGCTGTTCTAAGCACTAGACCCAGGTCAGGCGATGGCTGATTCCATCCTAATGAGCCCATACTGTAGCCAGCAAGCTATGAAAGAAAGCCCTGCATAGAAGGGCATAGATCTCTTTCACCCCAGCCCAATTATTTATAATAAAATCCTTTTTACTAATTAGGGACTGTGGGATTAAAGACGCCCAATATGAGATCTTCCACCTTGGAAGCAAGTTACTTTTTTGTATAATAGTTCAACTACTCTTATTAATGCAAGTGTTTTTTGTATTGCGTGTTTGTGGAAGCTGCTGATCTTCTGACCGGCTACCTCTGGAGGCTGCTCTGCGGTAATTTGATGGAAATATGGTCGTAGCGTATATGGGTAGGAACTATCTTAAAAACTAATTATGGCTAACCAAAATACAACATATCTGTCCTACAACATACACAGCCTCACCAACCCAGTGAAACGAATTGTTTCATACCTTAGAAAGTCAGAAGCTGACTTCCTGCTGTTGCAGGAGACCCACCTATCTAAAGTAGAACATGAAAAATTAAAAAAATTTGGTTTTGCACACATTGTTACATCTACCTGTGGTAGGGGCCGTCGTCGTGGGACAGTAAAATTAATCCCTAGATGGGTACCATTAGAAGTTAAGGCAACACTTACTGACTCAAAGGGATGTTATTTCTTATCAAAGGGGGTATACTATGGGTCCAAAATCACTATAGCATCTATTTATGCACCACCCAAATCAGATGACTGCTTTTATAAAAACCTTCTGATGAAAACTGTGGCTTTAGGCGGAGGGAACTCTAGTAATAAGAAGGGACTTGAACTTGGTTTTAAATGACCGCTTGGACACCATATCCAAGGTTACTCGGACGGACCGCAGGTCCAAGGTTAGTAAATTATCAGAACTAGGATATGTGGACACCTGGAGGTTGCTACACAGGCAAGATGGAAATGACACGTATTATTCACCAACACATAAGGTCTACACCAGGCTGGATTATTTCTTTATCCCTAAAGAGGTGGTCCCCAATTAGAAAAAACAAATATTGGGGATATGGTGCTTTCCAATCATGCACCTATCACCTTAAATTGAACCAACCCAGGAAGAACACCTTTTGGCATCTTAATTTGTCCCTACCGCAGGGTGATAAGATTAGAGGCACTATTGCGGACACTATTAAAGAGGCAATAGAAACTGACACAGCAGATGTGTCACCCACAATTTTGTGGGACACATTTAAAGCACCTGCAAGGGGCAAGCTCATAGCAATATCCTCCCTCAGCAAAAGACAGAGGGAGGAAAGGATGCTCCACCTACAGAGCCAGATCTCTGCATTGGAAACACAAAAGAAGGCGCACTTTGCTTCCCAGAGGGAAGCCGATTTAGTCAAGCTTAAAAGGGAACTAAACTCCATTACAGAATATCAAATAGAGCAAAATCTGTTATGTTTGAGGCAAAGATACTATGATGGCATCCCTGGGGCTCTTCGCCTGTTGGCCAGTAGACTGAGACAGAGAAGGACCAATGCCACTGTCACAAAAATAGTTCACCCGCAGCACAAATCACCCACACACATACAATAGATACAGCAGAGACCTTTACACAATACTACCAAGCACAACATAAGGCAGATACAGTTCCCGACCCTGTTCAACCAAAGGATTTTATGTCCACCCTCCAGCTGCCAAGCGTGTCTCCAGAGGATGCACAGACTCTAGTGGTCCCCATCCGACCCTCCGAATTAGTTCAGAGATTACCCGGCTGAAAGCTGGTAAATGCCTGGGAACAGAAGGTTTCCCGGCGGAGTTCTACAAGATCTTCTGAACCCCCCTCATTCCAGTCTTAGGGCCTTCAATACTATCCTGGCTCTGGATGGTCGAATGGCACCCTCCTGGATGCAGGCTATAGAGTCAGTGATTCCGAAGCCGGCCAGGGATCCCAAGATGTGTTCGTCATATAGGCCCATATCAATTCTAAATACAGACTATAAACTTCTGACTAACATATTGACCAGGCAACTAGAAACTGTTATAACAACATTAATCCATGTAGACCAGACAGACTTTGTCAAGGGTTGACAAATCCAAGATAATATCAAGCATGCAATTAACACAATAAACCACTTGAACAGAACTGGGGGTCGGCTCTGCTGATGAGTCTTGATGTGGAAAAGGCATCTGATAGGGTCCTTTGACCTTATCTACAGGCATCCCTGGCCAGCTCTGGTTTCCCAAAGGAATTCTGTCAGTTGATAGGATGATTATACACGTCTCCAGTGAGCTTCGTTTGACTCAATGGCCATATACATATCCCATTTAAAGTAGTGTGAGGTACCAAGCAGGGCTAGACCTTGTCTCCCCTCCTTTTTGCCCTGTATATATTTATTTATTTAGTTTTTGTCGACCAGGTAAGTGCACTAGACAAATCCTGCCTATTTTCAGGCATGACCCGGGGGAGGGGGATACAGATGAAAGCCAACTGACTTTGAACCAGATTTAAGCTGTTGGTGGTATTTTCAGTGAATGAGGGAAATCTGGCCAGGACACCGGGGAAATTCCCCTACTCTGGAAGGGGGCGTTATCCCACATGTCACGACGATGGAAGATGACAGTATGCTGTTGGCAGTGGAGGAAGACAGAGATCTGATGCAGGACGGTCTTGCGGAGGTTCTTACTGCACATGCTAGTCAGCAAACAAAGCCTGCTTCGGCACCTGTTACTAGTAATATTTCTCCTCAATCAGACCGTATGGTTGCCGAGAGTCAAGACGACGAGGTGGAAGCAATGGCATGGCAAAGGGTGCAACTAAAAGCTCAACTGTTACAAACGGAACGAGCCCTTACCTCAGCTAAAGCTGATTTACTGGAAAAAAAGCGGAAACGTTTGTTGGGAGTATCTCCTGAATCTCTCCATAGGACTTTCAAGCTAGGTCCTGGCCTTTGTGATGATGTAGATCTTATCTGTGTTAATATTCACCATTCATCACAGATGGGTACTGGCCGGAGATCAGGACCCCACGAGAGCCTTTTTTTTTTTTTTTTTTAAAAAGGATAGGCGGAGCCAACGCAGCATCAGTGCCACCCTCGAGGCCGACGTACTATGTGGCGCTCGAGGATTAGCCATTAGGCTGCGTCGACTCCGCCTGCCTACCAGTTCTTTGTCTCCCGCCGTCGAGGTCGCCTCGTGGGAAGCCAACTGAAGAAAAACTTTTGAAGAAATTTTTAGGCCTTCACCTTTCGTTCGTTCGACAGCCCATCGGTTACCTGCTAGTTCTGGGTTCTGCCTCCACTCGACGTCGCCGGTAAGATCTTTCCTTTTTATTTAAAGTTTGCGACGTCGAGTCTGTTTTTGGTGTTTTTTTCCGTAGGTCATGTCTCAGTCGGAGGGCAAGAAGTTTTCCAAGGCGGGTCGGCCCCCTATGCGTCGGTGCCTGTGCGGCCGCAAGTATTCCGTTACCGACCAGCATGACGGTGTCTGGCGTGTCTTGGCCCGCTTCACGACATGGATTTGTCGACGCCTGCTTCTCCATAGGCGACGCATCCTAGAACAGCCAGCGTTTAAAGTGGGCGAGCTCCGCCCGACTTTCAGGAAGGTTCGCACTTTCGTCAGAGCCAACGCGCTCTCGGCCTTTCCTCCGGGTCCCCTCCGGTTCTATACCGACCGCGAGGAGGAGGCCTCGGCTGCGCTAGCCTTGCTTGAGGCTCCTCCTGCGGCGCAGGAGGCCCGTCCCGCTTCCTCCGGGGAAGCGGGCGGGATCCGCTTCGGCAGTCGCCCCTTCCGGTGAAGGGCTCCCCGGTGTCGCTCCCGCGGTCCGGAAGGCCCGGGTCGACGCCGTCCTTAACGCCGTTGGCCAGTGCTGTCGGGGCCTTCGGCGCCGCTTGCGGTGCCGTGGGCCCTGTCGACGCCGACGTCGGCGCTGACTCGTCTCTCGGCGCCGTGGGCCCTGTTGGCGCTCGACACTGCTCGCGGCGCTGTGACCCTGGATTCAGGGTCGCCTTTCGCCATGTCTCGCCTCGGCGCCGAGAGCTTGAGCATGGCGCCGTGGGGCCTTCGGCGTCGTCCTCGGCGCCGCTGATGCTCTCGGTGCCACTCACAGCACCAAGGAGCCTAGTGGTGTCATGTTCGGTGCCGAGTCCGCCTTCAGAGCCGTCGGCGCCGCTTCAGTCTGTTGCTGGGGCTGTTGCTGGGGCTGCCGTCGGCGCCATCTCTATCCCTGGTACCGCCCCCGGTGCCAGTGGACTTGACGGCGCCGCGGCTAGCCCAGGCTCTGGACCTTTGGCCCGAGCTGCCCTGGTGCCTTCTGTCAGCCCCACTTGCGGGGTTGTGGAGCCGGGCCCTTTGGTAAGGTCGCCTTCCCTCGCCCTATTACCGTTTGGCTTAGGGCCTCAGACTCTACCTCTTCCGAGTCAGGCTCGGAGTCGGACGGGCAGTCACACTCTTCGGGGTTGTCTGCAGAGGAGGGCGAGCCTGTGGTCTCGATAACGAGTGACGGCCAGCCCCCTTCTGAGAAGCTTCAGGTTCTTCCCGAGGTTAGGGTCAGTGGTACTGACCAGCAGGCTATGGTGCGTGCCACCATTGCCATGCAACCTGGCCTTGGGGGGTTCCTCGACCCCTCGGCGGTGGTACCCCCTCCAGTAGTGTCTCGATCGCCCATCTTTGGGGCCCATCGGGAAGCCTACAGGAGGGGAGGGTGCTGCTCCCTGGGTCTCCCCTTCGGGGGCAGCCCAGAGCTGCCAGCTACCTAGGCTGGCCCTCTCGAGGACCAGGACCCTCTCAGACTCTGAGGGGTCGAGGGGTGCGGGGTCGGCACGTCGGCCATTCTCTGGGGTCCACCCCAGCCCTGGACGAAGCCGAAGTGCGGACTTCCACCCTTCCCCTTCCTTGAGGGGGTCCCATTCTTTGGAGGCAGGGGACCGTCCTTCTGGATCTATACGGCCCCGGTCGCCTCACTGGGGGGATTCTTCTGGGTGCAGCCTCGGCAGTATCAACGTGGTTGTACAGCTGTCGGCTGTGGAGTCTTCCGGGACACCCTCCTCGGGTGTCCATGGTCCGCTCCCTAGCCCTGGTAGAGGTCAGCCGACTTCTTTTCTCGGCTCTGCCCTTATCCCTCTGCCACATTCTCCAGCGCTCCCAGGCATTCTTGGTCCTAGTGGCCCTCTCACCTGGGAGCAGTTCAGAGTGGTGGCTGCTCGGTTCCCTGCCTATGTTAGGGCCATGGACAGCCAGGTTTTTCAACCTCCCCCCGTGCAGCCACCCTCGGAGCGTATGGTGACCTCCAGCTCCTCATCCCCCTCTTCTGGGGGAGAGGAACCATCTGTCCATATCTTTCCTGCCGCTGATGTCTCCGAGTATCAGCATTTCCTCGTGAGGATGATGGAGGATCTTCACCTTTCTCCCCTGTCTGTGAGCAATCCTGAGCATGCGGCGCACGCCTTTCTAGGCGATTTTTCGGAGCGGCTACCCTTGTGGTGCCACCCTGGCCTTTCGGGAGGCGTCCATGCGTTTCTGGCAGAGACCCTTCTCCGGAGTTCCTGCCCCTAGGGACCTCGGCCAGAGGTACTGCGCTCCCCTGGAGTCTCCAGGTTCTATGCCTCATCCGAAGTCCGAATTGACGCACCTGGACACCCCTGACGGGCTTCGCGCCCTCCACCGTGACCGGCCCCCAGATCAAGGCTCCTTGGATTTTGACTTCTGGGGGAGGAGGACCTTCTACTCGGCACGGTTGCTTCTCTCCACCTCTGCTCATCATGCCCACTTTGCAGCCTACGACAAGTTCTTGTGGTCCGCGCTAGGTCAGATCCTAGCTGCTTTGCCTGACTCTGAGCAAACCAGGCAAACCATCGCGCTCTCTGCACGCGGCCGGGAGCTAGCAAGGCACCAAGCAAGGGCATCTTACAGCGTCAATGAGGTAGCTACCAGGGTCGTAGGGACAGCGATCTGCACCAGGAGATCGGCGTGGCTTTGCCTTTCCCGGTTGTCACCCTTGGCCCGGCGTAGGGTGATTTGCTCCGCTCACCAGGGAACCTACCTCTTTTCCCGTAGGGTGAGACGACGTTTGTCGGGGCAACTTCCTTCCCCCTTCAGGGGGAACCCGTCTCGCTCTCCCCACTCTCGGGTCTCATCAGGCCCAGAAGGTTCCCCCCCTTAGTGTGTCACCCACTGAGGGCTAAGGGACTCTGTCCCTTGGGGTGCAATGAATCAACCCCCTTCGGAGGGGCTGGATACTCACCCATCTGTGATGAATGGTGAAGATTGACACAGATAAGATATAAAAATTACGTAGCTACCGTAATTATGATCTTTCTCTGTATTTTCACCATTCATCACAATCCCACCCGCCATCCCCCTGGGGCCTCAGTCTCTGGGTCCTCCTCCCTCTGTGCCTACCCCTCTTCTTGAGCGGGGTAAAGTTGGGACACACAGGGGTAGTTTCTTCCCTAAGGGTTACAGCTCGAGTGGCACTCCTTCTCTACTACATAACTCACCCCTACGGGTGGGGCTGAGTGTTGCCCTCCTTCTGTTATCCATCTGTTTAAAAAAAAAATTTCCCTTTTTTCACCAAATATCTTTACAGAGAGAAGTACTAAGTCCCTGTGCCCTGTCCTTCTCCAGAACAGCCGACTCTGCTTTTGGGGAGTGTACCAGTTATTCTGTGCATTGAATTCTGGCGAAAGCTTCTACTACTCCTTGCAGTTCCTATACAGTCTGGTGGCGGACAAGGGTCTTGGATCCTGTTACCTCTCACTCTCTCCTAAATTTTCTCCCCTTCCCTCCCTTCCTCCGTTTCCAGAGATTGGGCCCCTACCCAATCCCCTTAGTCTTACTTCTTCTATGCTGTCCTCTCAGTCATTATTTCTCCTTTTAGTTTAGGTTTTCTCTTCCTTTTACTGCCCTTGGACTCTCTTGTCCCACCCTCCATCCTTCCTCTTTACCCCTCCGGCAGCTCAGAACTGGTAGGCAGGCGGGTCGGCCGCATCTAACAGCTAATCCTCGGCGCCCGCGTGTGCGTCGGCCTCGAGGGCAGCGCCCGATCGTTCGCGTCTGTAGCCTTTTTTTAAAAAAGGCTCTCATGGGTCCTGATCTCCAGCCAGTACCCATCTGTGATGAATGGTGAAGATATACAGAAAGATCATAATTACGGTAGGTACGTAATTTTTATTTCCTCATGCGACGGAAACTATTTTGCAGGATACACAAGACGCTGCTTCGGAAGACCAGAGACAGAATGAAGAGTGGTCCCCAGAATTGGCTCTTTCCACGGTGGGCTGGACGAGGCATGCCGATGGTTCTTGGGTCACTGACCCCACCAAGCCGCAAGATATATTGGCACACTCCAAAGGGCCTCAGACTGCAATGGAAACTCTTCCTGGAAAACAAGCATTGGACCTTAGAGAGTCTACAGTTTTACAATCTGTTGCATCAGGTAGTACTGTTTCAGTTTCATTCTCAGTGAATATTGCTCCTACTGTTGTTAATCTAGTCAGACACTCCGGTTGTTTCTCCGGGTACAACTCCTGATGTACCGAAAACATCTTTTGCTGAATTGTTTGCTAAACCTTTGGAACAGGCTAAACGTAGGAATGCTATTCGCCTACGTTATTTGGGTGGCATGGAGGAATTACCGGATAGGTTCTATATGGGCAAGGTGTTGATAAAACAATCTTTGGGCTTCACGCCTACTGACATCTATGCTCTCATTCATGCTCCTGGTGAACATTCTTTCGACATCATTTTCAGGACTCCTGCTAATTTAGACACTTTTTGGTTAAAATGTGCATCACTGAAAGCTAATCCTTTGTGGTCCCATTTTCAGGTCATTCCTTTAACGAAACAACCTTTTCGGGTTGTAACTGTTTTGTTTCGTAATGAGAGGGTAAATCTGGCAGATATTCTTTATTGGTTGGGAAAATGTTGTGATGTCCAGGGTACACCTGATCCCATTTTGGATGGTGAGGGGTTTTGGAATGGGGGTTGGAAGATTAAATTGAAGCTTCGTAGTGTTCAAAATGAATTTGTCCATCTCCCGTATTGCTTCTTTATTGGCCGGGATAAGGGTTTCTTGTTTTATCCTGGTCAACCCAGGCGATGTTACAAATGTGGTTCTCCTCGGCATATTAGTACTGCCTGTGAAAAGATTCAATATTTTCAATGTGGGGAAGTTGGACATTCGGGTTACCAATGTGAGAACTCTATAAAATGTAATTTCTGTGAAGAGGTGGGGCATGTGTTTTCTGACTATCCGTGGGCTGCTCATAATACTGAAGAATCAGATTATGCTTTACAGGATTTAATCATTTTTAAAGCAGCTAGAAATTTATTGGCTGGTGTTCCACCCGATACTTCTATGAGTCCTAAATCTTATTCAGCAGCTCTGGCTACAAAACCTTCTACTGTTCCTTCTAAACAAGCTCCCCCCCCCACCCCATCACCTACACTAATCAGGTCACCTGGTCATCACATTTCCAGGCGTCTCTCTGATGGTGATTCTGCAAAGATTTTAACCAGCAAGCCGGTAGTTTCTTCTCCGGTTATGACTGAGTTGGCTGGAACTGTCTCTTTTCCTCCTGCGGGGACTAGTGTTCCAAGTACCCCAGTGTTGGATTGGGCCCAATCTCCAGAACCTGTGTTGGTTTCAAATAAATACGGAATTTTGGCCTTCATTGGACTTGAGGACCATGATTCTGATACGGCCTCTCAGAATCCTTCCCAAGTAGAAATCACTTCTGACCATGACTCAGTACTAGATCCTAGGGTGGGAATGAAAGGTAAAAAAAAAAGATTGCCAGAGTTGGATTACGTAAAAGTAATAGAAAACTGAATCCCAATACTTGATTTACTTCTGGTCTTATGGATCATGGCTATATTTCCTTAGCCAGTCTGAATACTAATAGTATTCGATCCTTGTATAAAAAAAGAATAACTTTTGCCCTTTTTTCAGATTTACTTTATGATATTTTTTTTCAGGACACTGGACTGTGTACTACTCAAGACTTTATCACTGCAACTGATTTATGGGGTTGGGGGCCTTGTTTTTGGTCTGGGGGAACGGATATATGTTTTGGAGTGGGAATTTGCTTTACATCCCACAAATTTAAAATCATGGATGAAATTCATATTGCCCCTGGTAGAGTTTTGTTATTAGATGTCCTTATTGATGATGTCCAGTTTAGGTTAATTAATATTTATGCTCCTCAAAACAAATGGGATCGCATTCAACTGTTACACCTTCTTAGACCCCATCTGTTTACTAGCAAAAATGTTTTATTTGGTGGGGACTTTAATATTTCCCATAAACCTACTAATTCTGCTACCTCTAAGGTCTACTGTGATATGCATTGTTTGAATAACTTGCTATTAGTTTCAGGACTGCGTGATATTTTTGAGACTACTCCCTCCTTCACTTACATACAGGGTAATAGAAAAACTAGAATTGATTATTGGTTTATTTCATCTTCCCTTCAGTTTTTTGGCCCCCAAGTCAAATTAATAGCTTCATCAGATCATGGACTTTTGAGTTTTTCCCCTTGGTATTGGAAACTTAATTTCTCTCTTTTGGATATTCCAGAAGTAGTATAGGGTTTTATGGATGTTTTAAGGGCCCGTTTGTCTGTATTTTTTCTATATGATCAATCTCAGGATTGGTGGGAAGATTCAAAACTTAGTTTTAAACAGTACTTTATACATATCGGACGTTTGTCAGGAGCTTCACGTAAAAACACCCAAAGACATCTTCAGGAATAATTGAGGTATTATTATTCACAAATTAATATGGGTATTGAAGTCGCTGCTCCTGATTTAAATTTGGTGAAAGTTGAATTACCACAGCTTCACGATACTAAACTGATTCAATTGGAAAGGGAACAAAAATTTAATACCCATGGTTCCTCGGCATGTACGAACCCATATGAGCATAATATGGTACTTCAGAAAAAGAAGGATATGCATCGCTTAATCAATTCAGACGGTTGTACAGTTACTTCCCGATGTGATCTTTTCCAGGTTATTGAGGCTCATGTCTTTATTTCGGGAAGACTCTAATGTCATGCAAGATTCAGTCTCTGAGTGGCTTAAGTTTAGTTCTTTACCACAAGTGCCTGATAAATTTTTAATTTCCCTTGTGGCACCTGTTTCATTGACGGAATTGCATGTAGTTATTCAAAATCTTTGTAAAGGAAAAGCCCCAGGTAAAGATGGGCTTCCAAATGAACTTTATAGTTTTATTACTGCAGTTTTGGATAATCAGCTTATTGATGTGTTTAATAGTAGCCTTTCACATGTTTTTTTTCCAGCTAGCATGAATGAAGGGCTTTTGATCTTTTTGTATAAATCGGGAGATAGGGAATGTTTGCATAATTGGCGCTCGATTACTCTTTTAAATTCGGATTCTAAAATTCTCACTAAAATTTTGAGTTTGCGGATTTCATGTCTTTTACAAACTATTATCCATCCTACGCAATTTTGCTCTGTACCCGGTCGCACCATCACTGATGCCCTCATCCTTATAAGGGAGATTATGGAAAGGGGTGCTAGAGACGAAATGGCAGGAATTTGTGTTACTTTAGATCAGGCGAAAGCGTTTGATAATGTGTCTCACCTGTATCTTTGGACTTGTATGACAAAGATGGGATTTCCGTCTACTTTTGTTACATGGTTGCAACGCTATTATTTTCATGCAGAAGTTATCCCTTATGTCAACGGTTGGTTGGGTTCTAAACAGAAGTGTAGTAAGGGTGTGAGGCAAGGGTGCCCTTTAAGCCCCATTTTATATATTATACCTCTAGAACCGCTACTTTCTGCTATTTATGCTTCAGACAATATTAGAGGTCTCTCTTTAGGATCTGACGACACAGAGATCAAAGTCATTGCTTATGCTGATGATTTATGGTTTTTTTTTAGCAGATGTTCCTTCTTGTGCAGCTACTGAAAGTTTGACAGTTGCTTATACAAAGTGTACTGGAGCAGCATTTAACTTGTCAAAAAGTAAGTGTAGTTTCTTTGGCACCTGTGATTTTACTCATTCTAACCTTTTGGGGATTCCTGTTACATCTCAGGTTTTCAAAATTTTAGGAATTTATTTTTTTTGTGGAGAGGATACTGCGACATATAATTGGGATAGACTTACTCAAACTGTAAAGTGGAAAATAGCCACTTGGAACAAGTGGAAAATGTCTAAGAAAAAGAGGATTTATATGGTTAGGACATTCCTCATTGGTCTATTTTTTACATTTAAGTGCTGTTTATGCGTTGCCTACTTCCAGGGAAACTGCTCTGTATAGTCTCTTTTTCCAAACTATATGGGGCAGTTGGTTGAACCCTATCAAACGGAATATACTATATTTACCTGTTAAAAATGGAGGACTTAACATGATAAATCCTATATTATTTTTTTTTAGTATTTTTTTGTATAAAAATATCTCTCCTCTTTTAATAGGTCACTCTAACATATGGTCAGTTTGGATAATGGACCATATTTCCCGGTGGTTGGATAGTTGGTCAACAGATGGAGTTATTCATAAACAAACACATATAAATACTTTACCAGGGTATTTCCAATCTTGTTTTGGGAAGTTGAAGAAATGGCAAGTTTCATATTCTTCGATAACTTATACCTCGCGGAAGGGTATGTATTATTTTTTATTGGATAATTATTTTTCTGAAAGTTCTGTTTTTCCAGATGTATCGGACTTAGATGTGCTTCAAATTTCTTCAATGCTTACCTCCCTTAGTATTCCGAATTATATGTGGGATGTCACTTGGCTTACTGTTCATGGGAAGTTAAATGTCAAGGGTAATTTAAAACATAAGGGCAAGGAGGAGAGATATTGTCCAAGAAGCAGTACCTGTCAGTTTTGTATTGAAACAATGTCTCATTTATTTTTTGAATGTCCTTATATTCTACAATTTTGGTCTTTCTTTTATGTTAAGTGGGCACATTTTCAATTTCCAATTATTGAAAAAGATTGTTTATTTTTTGGAATTTTGTCTTCAGACTGGAGGTTATTTAATTCTGATACTGTTAGATTGATTTTAGGAGGCATCAAATATCATATATGGCAAGCACGATGTATGTGGTCCTTACGATCATTGTATATTTCCCCTGATCAATTATTTTGGAAAATCCATGACTGGTTATTGGTTGTTTGGGACAGGGATACTCGTACATTGTCAACTTCAGCTTTTCATAAAAAATGGAAAGCAATACAGTGGTTAGATACTGGCTGATTTCTCAGTTCTGGTTTTCTTTTCTTTTTTTATATTATCAGTGTTTTATTTAGTTTTTGTTTTTTTTGGTTTTCATTTTGTTTTTTTTTTCAACAAGCGTTTACTTCTGTGGTATTGTATCAGTGTTGTTCTCTTTTTACTTCTCACTATGATTTTTGTATTATGTAACATGTTTTGTACATTTTATACCTTTTAATTTTGGATTGATGTTCTGCTGTTGATGATAATAAAAACTTCCCCCTACTCTTTTCGATAAGTGCCATGGGATCTTTAACATCCAGCTGGACTACCACCAATCCAGGCAGATGGGACCTCAGTTTAACGTCTCATCCGAAAGACGGAATATAGAGCCTCTGGCTCAGGCCAATGCATCAGAACCCCAAGATCGGAGGAGTGCAAATGGCAGGGGGTGAAGCTTAAATTAGACCTTTCTGCAGAGGAAATCCTACTCTTCCCGAGTAATCCAGAATCTTCACTACCAGAGATATTCCATCAGATAACTACGTTTTCCCAGATTTCTGGTTACTTACTTAACTCTAAGAAAACTGAAGTAATGACATTTAATTTTCCCGTCCCACCACAACTAAAAAGAGAATACCGGATGAGGTAGGACCTGACCAAAATGAAGTACCTGGGGTCTACCTAGGACAAAATAGTAATACTCTATACCAAGATAACTTCCCTCCTTTGCTGACCTCTCTGCAGCAGGATTAGAAATTTTGGACACTTCTTCCACTCCCACTACATTCTAGAGTACAAGGGGCCAAAATGAACATACTCCTCAGATTTTTGTACCGGTTTCAGAGTGTCACCTGCATTCTCTCCCAACAAGAACTAAATCAATGGCAAAAATAATTACTAGTTTTTATTTGGGGATCGAGAAGACCACAGGTGAGACAACAGGTACTATATTTACCAAAGATACAGGGAGGCCTTGCAGTGCCAAATTTGCCCGGTTATTGGACTGCATCCCAAATGAAATTAGTTTTGATGTGGCAAAATCCACACTACCAAACACATTGTAACACCAGTGAGCTAGATCCAGTTAAGGACTCCCCACTGTGCTTACTTCCATTTCATCAAGAAATAAGGACACTGGAGGGAAGAGAGACGCTTACAGGGATAAAGACAGCATTAGAGGAATGGAGACTGGGAGTTAACAAGGTGTATACATCTCTAATGTTGTGGAGATACAGATGGTGGATGGTGGGATGACAAGTTCCCCCCAATGAAGATGGATTTTTGGTTCAGAAGACAGGCCGCAAGGGGACTGTACTCCCCGTGGCAGCTTATGCAGGGTAATTCCCTCCTCCCACTGGAGACACAGATACTGAGATTTGGCCTTAACCCAACAGCGAGATTTAGACTTATGCAGCTGCAAAGCTACATACTGTCTCAAATTAACAACCCTAAATACACAGTGTGCCTGGATATGCCCCTGCTCCCATTCAAGGCAATATGGATGTCGGACTCAGGGCAAGGGTACGACAACACTACTATACAGTAATTATATCAGAGACCAGAGTGCTAGTGCAGAACACATAATCTTAAAGTGGGGAACAGAGCTTGGAACGCAGATCCCAAAGAGAGATGGGGAGAGAATTTGGACATCGGTAGGGACCACTACATCTTCCTCAGGTTGGAGGGAGTTTTTGTGAAGAATAAGAATTCAATATTTTTTAGTTCCAGTGGTACAAGCCAAATGGAACACATCCAGAACCCCTGCATGTTGGAGATTATTCGGTGAGGGTATAGCTACTCATGCCCACATCTTCTGGACCTGTCCATCACTGCAGATTTTTTGGGATAAAATAAGGAAGCACTTGACTGACTTATTTGATATACAGGTACCCCTAGGCCCAGAACACCTCATAATGGGACTAACCCCTCTAGAACTTAAAGGGGAAGAGGGTAAATACTTAGGGTGCATAATGATAGCTGCAGCCCTGCAGGCAATCAATAGACGCTGGCTACAACTACCCCCAAAGTGGAGGGGGACTGGGTTAGCATACTTTCACAAATACAGGAAATGGAACATATCACGTACTCCCTGAATCACAGACAAGTAGCCTACACTAATAGATGGACGTGATGTGAACTATATCACAAAAACAATATAACAGCAGACATATGAAGGTCAAGGGAGAGAGTGAAGAGGGAAGTTTCTACTAACTAAAGAAGACGTTAGATTGACCTGTCATTCTAGACATGCTATTGAATTTAGTCAAAACATAATTTAATTACATTTTTGCAATATTGTTACCTGGATACATTTACTCTTTATAGATAGTGCTACAATGTAAGAGAACATGAAGCAGGGTGGGATGAGTTGTGGGACTGGCAGCTTAATTTTCCACAGTATTAGATGTTATTTAATCAATTTCTAATTATTTTTACTTCTTAAAATTTAAGTTAAAGAATGATATATTTCAGATAACACTATATGAACTATTTGATAAGATAATAGAGGATAATGACCTAATGTTGGTGTAACTACAATGTTGGAAAACAATGGGATTGAACGTGCATTATTTTTAGCATAATGACACTGAGTCTGTATTTGATTCTGAAAAATTCAATAAAAGAAGTTTAAAAAAAAACTAACGTGGACACCATTAGAAATGCTTTCTTCACGTTAGAGAAGCTTGCTACCCAAGCCTGCAGGATGCATTGGCAGAGGCTCACTATGCAGGCAAACATTAAAGTTAAACGTGTGCCTAGAGGGTTAAGGATTCTAAAACTACCAGCTTCAGGAACTGAAAGAGCAAGCTTTGTTAAATGGGGGCATTCAATTATGCATGAAGAGTCCACCAAACAGTTGGAATTATTAGTAGAAGATGGCCTAAACATAGAAGCTGAAATTCAAGAGGGCATCAGACAGAAGGACATTAAAGTCCTGGAATATCAAGAACACCCTGATTTCGAAAGATGTATGAAAAAAATTCAAAGACTATATGGTGTTCTATGATAACAAAATTAAACTACAAAAACAGAAGTTATTGAGGGAAACCAGGGAGTATGAATGTAATCAAATCTTTAATTGGAAGAAAAAGGATTTGCCCGAACAAGGGACACCTGCTGAACACACTGAATCAGCTCAAACCCCTAACACAGAAAATACCATCTGATCATTCTTAAAGATGACTTGAAATGTAGAGCCGGCCGGTGGAGCTGAGGGTTGAGTGCTGGGCGCCACCTGCGCCAGCTGACAACCCTTGTTGAGGAGAGCACGAGTTGGAGAAGGATCGACTGTCAGAGACAGCTCTCCTTCTCGGAGGGCATCAGCAGCGACGCGTGACTGCCCCTGGTAGAGCGTGGGCAACACCACCGATGCTGCAGAAACAAGGGTCTGGAGGAGGCAGACGTTGAGAGAAGCATGTATGGAAGCATGCGCGCTCCATCCCTTGGGAGTCACTGCATGCTTCCTCCAGCAGGGGAACTACTCTACAGAAAAATCCCTGGCAGCATGAAGGCTGCTTGCCGTCGCTGCCGTGGTCCTGTGCCATGTAGCTCCCTCCTAGTCTCCGTGGTGGTTGGAGAGACCGAGAGGGGCAACGGTGGGGAGGTAAAGAGCTCTGCCCGGGACTGGGGTGGCGACGACCTAGCCGGCTAGATGGGAGAGGTACCAAAAGCACAACCTCCTCCCCAGCCATGGAATATAAATAAATAAATAAAGATTGAAAATGTAGCAGCCGATTACAACACAAGGAAAAGTGTATCAGACTTTAAGGAGAGTGAAGGGGAACAAGGTCCTTTTTTAGGACACACTCCTGGGAGCAGTGGCCCCATGAGGAGTAACAGGCAAACTGGTTTCTGAATTTCATCAGCAGAACAAGGAGGAAGAGGAAGACAAGGAGGGGTCCAAAGAAGAGGAGACAGAAGATGGGGATTTGGTCAAGGAGGAACCCTGCACAACCGCTACTAACTGTTATAAACCCATCAGACAAGGTACTAAGTGAGGATGAAATAAAAGTACTATCAAAAGGACCTTCTTTCATCCCAGTTAATACCATTCCTGAATCTGACATGTTTGTATACCCTCAAAAGTTTGCTAGAAAAATAAACCTAAAACTATTTTATGCTCACAGAATGGGGATAGGGTGAACAGCAACATGAATACACAAAATACTGATACTGACCCTAATTCCTCACAAGACATCGCTCCCCCCCCACCCCGACCACACCAGTTATGCATGGTAGTAAAGAAAGGGGATGGGAGCTGGGGTTTAAAGCCCACTCCACATTTTGCCCACTACTTCACCCTTGTGTTGAAACATTTTTAGAGTGTCGTCTCACTGGTCTGCAAAGGATGCCCCCTACAGCTAGGAAAATGAAATACAATAACATCACAAGGGCAGAACACTCTGCTTTACTAAAACTACAAAGGGATGACAATATTATGATAAAACCTGTAGATAAAGGCAGCAGTATTGTCATCCAAAGCAGAGATCAGTACCTGAATGAGATACACAGACAACAGCCTGACTTTACATTCTATGAACAATCATGACCCTACCACAAAAATCAAGAAAAATGGGGATCACGTGATGCAGCGAGCCTAAGAAGACGCCTTTTTCAGCCTCTCCTGCCTGCCACCGCTATTTCTACATATTTTCTTAGCTAATTTACGTTGAGAACCCAATCAAAGTCACTTGGTGGTGTGGGAAGTACTGCAGAACTGCGCTGGAGTGGTTTGGGAAGAATGGAAGTCGATATGAAAAAGCTACAGCCCAAACATACACCCCCAGCCACCCCAGAGAAGGTCCCAAAAAAACCACGAGCCAACACTGCGGCGACTGTGCAGACAACATTGCATCCTAACCCGGAGCAAGAGCCTTTAACGCTCGCTGGTTTCCTGGCCAAATTTTGTCCATTTAAGGACAAGCTGAAAAACCTTACAAGTGAAATTAAAACCATTTCTCAGGCTATCGAGGATATAGCTCTGAGGACATCGGATGCTGAGGCTCAACTTACCTCACTGGAGAGAAGGGTGGATAAGCAGGATCCTGAAGTGGTCCTAATCAAGCAAAAAATCAGTAAAATGGAGCAGAAATTGGAGGACCTCGAAATTCATAGCCATAGGGCTGTAGCAGTGATTATCGACTCCCAGTGGGAAGAAGGACAAGACACAATTTTATTTGTCCAGAAATTTATAGAAAAGATTATCGGGCCCTCTCCTCATGGCTCCCACTACATTATAGAGCGGGCCCATAGAGCATTGCGACCAAAACCTCCAACAGGGGCTCCTCCTCGACCTCTAATTTTCCGCTTTTAAAATTATTTGGAGAAGCAGCATTTTTTTGTTAAATTGAGGTCCATTCAAGAGCTACAATGGGAAGGAGTGAGAATTAGAATCGCCCAGGATTTACCGCTCACAGTCAGACAGCACAGAGCCGCCTTTCACCCTTTAGTTACGAAGCTAATCGCAGCTGGCCTCAAATTCAAGATGCTGTACCCTTCCAAGCTGCAGGTGCAGCTATCGGGACTGTGGCACACCTATGAAGATTTGGACTCAGCAACTGCAGGCCTTAAGAAAGCCATGCCTGATCTTTTCAGGGACACTTGAATATGCTTAGGGTTTTATTTTAAGGGCCCATTCTGGAAGTAAGAGTTGTGATGGAATGCATGGAATTTTTCTAGTGGAGGCTGGGCCTGAGATGTTTGGAGTTGGGCACTGAACTCTAATCCAGACCGGAGCTCCCGCTATTGCCGCTCCATTGAGGGGCCAGAATTTGAATGTAGCAGTATTTCTATAGTTCTAGTTATTAATGTATAATCTAAATTTGTTGTAGGGCCAGCTTGGGGTCTGGATGGGGCATCATTGCCTCAGGGCATATGGGTGCGGTTGCCTGTATCGCTCGGGGGTTCCAACCTGAGTGATGGGCGAGTCTCGGTGGGTCTGCAGGGCACACTTGATTCGAGTTTCCCATCAGGATGCTCCGCGGGCAGAAGTGAAATCCCATGTTAGGCCTGAGTTGGGCTATGTTTATTGCGAGCACTAGCAGTGTTAGTCCCTATAGGGTAAGTTCCTCCCTCTTTCTTTTCTTTTTCAGCCGATTTATGAGCTGGGGCTCCTTCTCGGACGCAGGCATACATGAGGGTATACCAGGAAGTTAATGTTTGCTCTGGGGTGGCAGGTGGCTGGTATTGTTTGTCGGGGGGTGTCTTTGAGGTAATTGGGGGTTATGTGCAGCATTTCCTTGCCGGTGCCTCCCCTGCTTTTCCAGTTCTCACTCGTCTCATTTCGGGACCGTAGGATAATTACAGTGGGGGAAGGAATAGATGCAGTTGCGCTAGGCAGCCACATGGGGGAGTGTTGCATTAATATTTATAGCTCTCATCGTAAAGCCGAAGGGCTTCCCTCGAATATGCGATCCCTTAATGGTATCGATCTAGCAGCAGTGGGGACATAGTCAGTTATTGTTAAAACAGCTGCTGTATCGTGGAGAAGCCTGCCTTCTCTGGCATACCTTCCCTTCGGATAGTCACATACGAAGCTCTTTCAACTGGCGTATCCAATGCTGTACTACCGGTAGGAGCACTGTGACTTTACGTGCTGCCAAAATTTAATAGAAACTTATTCATTACTTCCTTTTTCTTTTAAAAAATCACAGGGAGGGAGTTCTCTGTTGTACAAGCATGGGGGTTGTTTACTAGTCCGTTAAGATAATGTGGACTTGATGGGAGGTAAAATGATGGGAGGTAAAATAAAGGGAGTCACTTAGTAATAAGAGTGTCCTCTAGTGTTTGATTTTATAGAACTAGGGGTAGGAATAATTGAGTTTAATGGGGATCAACCCAATAGTCTTAACAGGGATCTGATAGGTAGTTTAGGTAGATAACTTTTTTGAATTATATATTCTTATGGAACCAAGCCTTGTTTCTCTGATCCTTTACATATAGGACTAATAAGGATGTAATGGAGGAGGGAGGGCAGGAGAGGGAAGGCGATTGTTGTGGAGAGCTGCTAAACGAAGTGCAAAGAAAGGAAGTGGATTTAAGAGTATTATGCATTTTTTTTTTTTTTTTTTGGGTAGTCTAAGTGGTGTTTTGGGGAGCGTGGAGGTTTGGGGATTGCGGGGAAGTGGAGATTGACTGATTGTTTCACTGTAGTTCTTGCCATTATGCACTGTTTTCACTTATTGGAAATGAATGATGGCTAACGAGTTTTGTTTTTCAACATGGAATGTTAAAGGGGTCCGTAAAAAAACAAAACAGTATAAGACCTTGAAGCATTTGGATATTCTACACACTAATATCGCTTTTATCCAAGAATCTCATTTACTTGACTCGGAAGCCATTCAGATGAGACGGTTGCAGATAGGGCAGGTCTTTTCAGCCCAAGGTACTTCTAGTAGTTGTGGGGTTTTAATCCTTATTAATAGGAGTATCCCATTCAAGGTTATACAGGAAATTAAAGATCCATACGGTAGATTTATTCTAGTCAAGGGTACCATGTACTCCACAGAATTTGTGTTAGGTAGCATTTATGGCCCTAATAGGGACGACCCTCTCTTCTTTAACGAGACTCCTCAACAATATTCTCTCTTTATTACCCTCCACAATAATTTTAGGGGGGGACTGGAATTTAGTGATGGATCTGGGTAAAGACCGTACTGGTTCAGTCTCAGGGTTACTTTCCCCGGCATAGCGGGCGGTATATGAACTAATGGATAGACTGGGATTATGCGATATATGGAGGGTTTTACATCCCGAGAATAGGGAATGCACTTTTATATCTCCTGTTCATAGGTCTTCATCCCGCATTGATTACCTGCTATTATCTCAGGCGTTGTTACCGGGAGTAAGAATCTCTGCTATACAGCCAGGCCCGCCCTGTGATCACTCCTTGGTGCTTTGTAAGTTGGTTCTCACCTCTTTGCCCAGGCGCCAATCAAGGTGGAAACTGAATGACCAACTGCACAAGGACTCTAAGAGTAGAGACCGTATTAAAGAGCAAATTAAACAATTTTTTGATCTGAATTCTACACGATACTAGGCCGGACATATTATGGTGTGCCTTTAAAGCATACCTTCAAGGCATTTTAATGGGGATGGCCTCTGCATGAAAAAAGAGGCAGGAGGCGAAACAGAAGGCAGTACTAGCCCAGATCACAGCATTAGAGATTAACCTACAACTAAACCCATCTGATGAAACTAAACAAAATCTTGCAAAATTGAGGGATTCCTATATAAGTTTACTCAACGAAAAAGCAGAATTTGCTATCCTACGTACAAGGGCCTCCTACATAGATCATGGGGAAAAGGCAGGAAAATTGTTGGCCCAGAGAATTAAGCAACTGGAGTCTGCCCAATTTATCCCTCCTATTCGCTCTAAAATAGACAGAGCTCTGAAATGTTACCCTCAGGAGACTGTCTCAGAGTTTGTCAGCTATTACAAACACTTATATGGAGACATGTCCAATCCGCCCTCTGTCTCCACTATTTCAATTTATTTAGCAGAGGCCCAGTTACCTAGTCTTTCCAAACCGCAGCGTAGGGCGTTAGTAGCCCCTATCTCTACATTGGAAATTTTGGAGGTGATACAGAGTTTGCCTTCAGATAAAACACCTGGAATTGATGGTTTTTCATCAAACTTTTATAAATGTTTTAAGGAACAAATTACCTCTCATCTCCTCTCCCTCTTTTACCACATCTTAGCAGGTGCACAAGTAGATTCTACACTATTTGAGGCCCTTATTGTATTGCTGCTGAAGTCGGGTAAAAACTTAAGAGTGTGTTGAGAGTTACAGACCCATCTCATTACTGAACCAAGATATAAAAATCTTAACTAAAATACTGGCTGATAGGCTTAGTTTGGTTCTTCCTGACTTAACTGGTACACATCATGTGGGTTTCATGAAGGGAAGATAGTCCGCAGATCACCTTCGTACTCTCTCCCATGTCTTCTCGGTGTCTAGGGATGCCCCCTTTCCAGTGGCGCTGGTCTCCCTGGGCACCGAGAAGGCCTTTGGCAGAGTTAATTGGAACTTTTTACTCCCAACCTTAAATTCTTTTGGTTTTCCCCAACAATTCCAATTGTGGGTAAAAGCTCTTTATCAGAATCCCGACTGCCAGAATCTCTGGGAACGGTGTAATCTCTCAGGCCTTTACCTTATATTCTGGCACAAGGCAGGGCTGCCCTCTTCCCCCCTACTTTTTAACCTTTACTTGGAACCGCTAATCCGCAAACTAATCCTATGTCCAAGGGTTCAGGAGCTTACTATTCTAGGCACCGAACTTAAAGTTGCTGCTTATGCAGATGACTTGCTCCTACAGCATTCTTACCCAGAAACATCTATCCCTGCCATGTTAGGCATTATAGAGCAATTCAGTAAACTATCGAATTACAAGCTAAATGTCGGAAAGTCCACCGTATTTCCCTTAAACTATAAAGTCTTTAAGAATAATATTACAGCCTTAGGTCTACTGTGGTCCAGAGATTCCTTGTGGTATTTGAGCACTGTACTAACTAGAGATACACAGCTTACTATTAAGTACAATGTGGAGGCATTATTGTCTACGGTGACCCACAATTTAGCCCGATGGTCGGCCCTATCCATTTCTTTGTGGGGAAGAGTAAACCTGATTAAGATGAACGTTCTGCCGCGTCTACTATACCCTCTTCAATTGCTCAATATTTTTTTACCGGGTGGTTGGTTTAAAAAAGTCCTGAGTTTATTAGTTGAATTTATCTGGTCTAAAAAGAAACCAAGACTAGCCTGCTATAAGCTTGTAGAGCCTAAACTTAAGGGCGGTTTACGGCTTCCATACCTAAGCATGTATTACTGGGCCAGCACTGCTGCCAAATACCTCAAGTGGCTGGATCCTAACCCCTCCACTTATTTTCCCTCATGGCTCAAAATAGAACTCAAAATGATTCGATCTGTTAATATAGCTCCTTCCACATTATTATTCCTAAATATCTCCTCTCTACCAAAAAAGTTAAAAGATACGACAATAGCAACCTCCATAAGAATTCACTCACAGCTGTGTGAATTCTTAAAATATAAAAATTGTTCAGATGCGGCGCAATCGATCTGGAATTCCCCAACTTTTAAAATAGACGATAAAATGCTATCCCCAGGTGGCTACCTAGATTGGGAGAGGGGAGTTTGTTTTCATTTTTTAAGGAGGATGGCACATGGCTATCTACAGAAGACATTATATTGAAATTTATACTACAAAAAGGTGATTATTTTAAGGTTCTACAGCTTAGACATTTTCTTATTAAAAATGTTGAAGACGGTCCCCCTTTATCTTTCAAATTTTCTTCCAGTCAGACTTGGGCCCTCTAGCTAATTCCCCCAAAATAATTTCCAAACTTTACAACATTCTATATGACTGGCGTTTCCCGGATCCGTTTGGACCCACAGAGTTCTGGTCTGATTCTTTCCCGCACTGGGACAAAGACTGGATGGCTATATGGAGTAATTGCCATCGCTTTGTAAGATAGATTACAGTTAATGCAGTTTAACATCCTCCACAATCTTTATTACTCCCCGTAGAAACTGGCCAAATGGGGAGTAATAACTTCTAATAAATGTACGAGGTGCACTCAAGCGGAAGGCTCCTTATTTCATATCTTTTGGGAATGTCCCAAGATAGCTCCCCTTTGGAAGGCTATCAAGGACAAGGCTGATCCACTGCTTGGGCTGACGGAACTATTTACCCCAGAGGTTTGCCTTTTTGGGGATTACTCACAGATTTTAGTTAACAAGCGAAAGTACCATATCGCCTTGATCTCTATGTCAGTTAAAAAACTGGTACTTAAATACTGGAAGAGTACAGATGCAGTCTCTTATTCTGAATGGCTTAACGAGTTATTATCCAATCTTCGAGTGGAGAAGACCATTTCAAGTATAAATAATAATAAATCCAAATACGAAAAGATTTGGGCCCCATTACATTCGCTATACTCCATTTAGAGTTTTTTTTTTTTTTGTGTAACTACGTAGTCTGGATTGTCATGCCTCGGGACTGTGTGGGGGGGGTGCTTTTTAGGGTGGTATCAGGGGGGGGTACGGGATCATGCACCCTGCTTTGTTATATGTCTAAGTATTTTGGATATCATGATCCTGTCTACTGTATTTGTTGAATCTTCAATAAACTTTATATTGAAAAAAAAAAACAAGAAAAATATTGAGCAGTATCTTTTGGACTTACAACAGGAAAACCTTATCATCACCAATGAGCTATACTACGTCAGTTAAAAAATTCCCCCAACCCAGCATTTGATACACTGCCAAAATACACAGAAAAAACCTGCAGCCCCCAGGCCATTTCATAGCGTCAGGGATTGGATGGGTGACAGAACAGATCTCTAGTTTCACAGAGTTTTTTGATCTGGTCTCCCTAAACTCCCTCTGGTCTCCCTAAACTCACTCACCACTGTGACCTTTATAAGATCACCAGTCAGTCCTCCCTTGAGGCCCGCCTCAACTGCAAGATGGTCACCTTCTTCTTTAAACTCTCCCGTGGACTGCTCCCGGATTGTCTCACTTCTCTCTTCCAGACAGCTGCCACCCCCAGGACCACTAGACTGTCCTCCACTCTCTCTTTCACTGTTCCTTTCTGCCAGACCACTCAAGGCCAGAAAACACTCTCTTTCATGGGACCCACGTTCTTCAACTCTCTCCCTCCTGAACTAAAACTCTGTCCCTCTACAAATGCCTTCAAACACAATACCAGGAGACATTTCTCTCCCACCTGCACCTGCTCACAGCCCTAATCTGGCTCCCATTCTGCACTTTTTTCCCCTCATTCTCTGGTTATCCACCTCAGGCACTTACTCTCTCTTTCTAGCCCTTGCTGTATTATTAATCCATCTAGGCTAGATTTTAGATTGCACTTAATTTTTGTTTCCCACTGTTATATTATTGTTAAACCCTCACCGAATGCTTAATGTCACCTTGTATTTGAAAATTCACCAAGGCTAGTTCATGGTTTGCCCTTTAGTCTATATTATCCTAAATTTAAGTACCATTTTATTAACCCTCGCTGTCAGTTAAATGTTTAAGCCTATGTCATGTCTCATGATTGTTGTATGTAACTGGACACTTGTGCAAACAGGCAGCAATTCTCACATGCCTTTCCAGTATAACCAGGTAAGGAAAAAGGTCCGGCCCCCTATACAATGCACAAGGGAAATGCCAGACCTCACCCAATAACTAACACACCGAAATCTGGCCAATGGAAAATCATGTACACAAATGCTCACAGTCTAGGAAACAAGATCCGAGAACTGCAGGCAACAATGAAAAGGTTAAACTGGACATTGTAGCCATTAGCGAGACATGGTTCACCAGTAACCACACTGGGAGACTTCAGTACTCAGACTTATGTACTGTTCAGAAGAGACCGAGGTGCAAAAAGGTGGAGGGATGGAGTGGCCCTTTATATCAATGAAAATATCAAAGCTACAGAAATACAGAATACACATAAAGAGCCAGAAGAACTGTGGTTCACCCTGCAAACAGTAAATGGGACAGCCATATGAACTGGGGTTGTCAACAGGCCTCCAGACCAGGGAGAGGACATAGACACATTACTGTTAGAAGATATACAAAACATGACAGCTAAAGGGGAGGTTCTGATAATGGGAGACTTCAGCATGCCAGATACATATTGGTCAATACCAGCAGGAACATCTGCCAGAACTAGACACATGGTGGATTCCCTGCAGGGGGAAGGCCTCAAACAACTGGTACAACAACCCACAAGAGAGAGGGCTATCCTAGGTTGGGAAGGAAGTTGCTGGCAATCACAAGGTTAGAACGAGACTTGGGCATTACCATCACAGATGACCTGAAATCATCCAAGAAGACCACTAGAGCAGCAGGTAAGGCTAGGGGGATGTTGAGGTATACGAGTAGGGGTATCGTAAGTTGTAAGAGGGAGGTAATAGTCCCTCTTTACAAGACACTGGTTAGGCCCCATCTGGAGTACTGTGTGCAGTACTGGAGGACGCACCTGCACATGGACATTAACAAAATGGAGGCAGTCCAGAGTAGGGCAACCAAAATGGTGCAGGGACTGCAACAAATAATATATGAGGACAGATTAACGAAGCTCAATATGTATACCCTAGAGAAAAGGAGGGAGACAGGTGATATGATCGAAACATTCAAACACCTTAAGGTCATTAACAAGGTGAAAAAGTCTAACATGTTTCAATATAAGAAAAATAGCAGGACAAGAGGACACAACATGGACACAGCATGAGATCAGAGGGAGGCCGATTAAGGGGTAATGTGAAGAAGTTCTTTTTCACAGAAAGGGTGGTGGATGCATGGAACGGCCTACCTCAGGAAGTGGTGGATATGAATACAGTGCAGGGCTTCAAACAGGCTTGGGATAGGCATAAGGAAGCAATACAGATTTGTATGACTAGATAGGCCATTGACAGAGTAAAGGCCTATGGCACATTCATAAGGTAGAAAAAGAAATGGGCAGACTGGATGGGCCTTGCAGTCCTTATCTGCCGTCAACTTCTATGTTTCTATGTTAAGAGTTGTCTAATAGTAGAGTATCAAAGATTGAACCTATAACCCAAAGCATACTTTTTTTTTTCAAAAGAGCTTGTTTAGCCAAGGAACTCTCAGAGGAGCTCACCAATTTTAACCAGAAGTTTAGTTTTCAGGTTTCAGTCAGGGCATTAATATTCATGAAACCCACCTCCGCTCTTACATAGGCTGCAGGACAAGACTGTCCGAGTCTCATGACATTTCTCAAAAGTTTAAAGACAGCTACTACCAATTTGTTAGGGTTTTTAATTTTCCAGCATTCAGCACCATACAGTAGCTGTGATTCATATTTCATTGAAATGGTAAGAATCAGAGGTAATACTGTTGCACCTCCGTATCTGCAATTAAATCTATGAAGGGCTCCAGCCATTTTTCTTAGTTTCTCCGATAATAGTTCAGTATGAAAGTTCAAAAGATTATTTACAGCGAGATTTACCCCAAGATAAATATAACTGGAAACAACCTCTAGAGTCTGCTCTCCTACATACCATTTCATAGTTATCTTTCTCCCTCCAAAGATCAAAACCTTTCTTTTTTTAATATTAATTGTAAGTTGAAGTTTGTCTGATTTTTCCTTCAGAAAGTCTAATTTCTTTTGCAAACTTCTTCTGGTCAGTGAAAAGAGAACAACATAGTCTGCAAACGCTAATCCTGAGCAGGATAATACTTCAATCTTTGGTTAGTCTTACTGGAGTCCTACAAGATCTCTTAGCCTATTATCTATATATATACAAGAGAAACGAAGCAAGGCTAAAAGATAGCCTTGTCTTACCCCTTTATTGATTTGAAAAGGGGCTCTCAATTCTCCATTAAGTCCCATTCTAACCCTCACCCAATTATTCTGATATAGGCTAGCAATAATATACACAGATTTCTATTGATATCTCTGTCTATACGTTGTTTCCATACTATAGTTCTTGAAATAGAGTCAAATGTTAAAAAATATTCAATGAATTTTTATTTTCGTAATGCTACGTATTTTTCAATAAAATGTCTTAAGACAAAAATACTATCCAACGTAGAGTAATTTTCTCTGAACCCAGCTTGTAGTTCTGAAATACCTCCAGTGAGGTTTACTTGAGTCCATAGTATAGTCTATTTAATATAATTCTCAAGAAAATGTTCAAGTTATTAGTCAATAGACTTATCAGTCTATACGTAGCTGGGTCATTAGTTGGGTCTTTTTATGAATGAAATCATCATTAATGAATGACATCAAGATGCAGAATGAGTTGTTCAAAGAAGACCTTGACTTGAGGAAGAAGGAATTGGCATTTTGAAAAGCAGAGCTTGATTTCTGCAGAGAGGAGTTTGAGTTTTGGCGACAGTCTCAGGACCGGCAGCAGGCTATTACTCCAGGGACATCAGGAGATGGGATGTAGAAACAGCCAGGAGAGGAGTTGATGAGCACCACCACCATCACCACGGCTCCAGACACCCACGCACAGTTCCCCGCTGTCACTGATGAGCACCACCACCATCACCACGGCTCCAGACACCCACGCACTGTTCCCCACTGTCACAGATGAGCACCACCACCATCACCACGGCTCCAGACACCCACGCACTGTTCCCCACTGTCACAGATGAGCACCACCACCATCACCACGGCTCCAGACACCCACGCACTGTTCCCCACTGTCACAGATGAGCACCACCACCATCACCACGGCTCCAGACACCCACGCACTGTTCCCCACTGTCACAGATGAGCACCACCACCATCACCACGGCTCCAGACACCCACGCACTGTTCCCCACTGTCACAGATGAGCACCACCACCATCACCACGGCTCCAGACACCCACGCACTGTTCCCCGCTGTCACAGAAGCTTCCAGGGCAGCAAGGAATTCAGTCACATTGGTTGCCCTGGAAAACAGCAAGAGATGTGCCCCAGTGCAGTGACGATGATACGGTGCAATGCTTTTTTTCGGTTTGCAAATGAAAGAGATCACTTTATTATTCCGTAGGGACATTTGTTGAAAAAGAGGGCTTTTTTCTTGAAAATGAAGGAGACTATTTTATTTTTTTATTCAGTTTGAACATTCATAGTAAAATAAAGAATTTTTTTTAATTAATATATTTTTTATAGTTATTTATTACTAAGATTTTTGTACTGTTGTGCATTTTCTATTGCAATCTTTTATATAAAACTTGCATCGACATCTTTACAGTGTCAGTTGTCTTTTAAGCATGGTGAAAACCTGTTGATGTTGTTAATTAACTGTTAGAAATTGCTCATGTCATGGCTAAGGGTGTGTAGTTTAAAGGCACACATGCAATTATGCTTGATATGTGGAATTATGAAATGGGTAGAAAGAATGCTGGCTCCTGATTGGCTAACAGGTACTTTAAGATGGACTGTTATCTTAGTACAACAGCCCAGCTAAAAGTAGCTCAATAAAATATGTAGCTTAACAATCTACTATCACCCTGTCAACACGGTTTTAAAAAGAATCACAGTACTCTCACTGCACTCAAAAAAGTAACATCCGACATCTTCCACGCAATTGATAAGGGCCTGGGCACTGGAGCCATCTTCGTGGATCTCACAAAAGCATATGATCTCGTGAACCACAGGCTACTGCAACACCCTCCCCTATCAGGCATACCATAGGGTCAGTCATTTTGCCTTGGGGGCTCCTGCCCGCTCTCATCATTGTAATGTTCTCGCCTCCCTGGGATGGTTTTCCTACTAAGCAAAAACTGAGATATTCCTCGTGTCTCATATTCAAGCTTATCCACAAATTCACCCCTCCTTGCCTCAGAGAACTTATATGCCTCAGACAAGCACCACACACACTTTGCTCTGCCTCTCTCCCCCCTTCTCATCATTCCCAACCTACGTCTTGCTGTCTCCAGACGCTCCTTTTCATATGCTGCTCTCACTGACTGGAACTCCCTCCCTCCCTCCATTCTGTCCTGCTCCTCCCTCTCACAATTTCACTCTCACCTGTCTGCCTGTCTACCTCTGCTACCTGCTCTTGCTTTCGCTGAAGGTGCCTACCTAGAAACTCTTCTAACCTACCTTTTGCTACCTCCTCCTGTCTTATTCTTTTCCTCCTCCACCATCACTCCACCTACCGCAGGGTTTTAAATAAGGATTTTCAATTGATTAGCATTTTCGTACGGAAAAGTGCTACTCAATGTTGCAAAATGTGTAGCAGATGGATCAAGTTGATTAGCAAAATGAAAAAATTGTCATATTTCCTACACACAATACGACTGGTGTTATTTCTCACCTGATAAACACTTTTTTGATTTCCTTTGATGTGTGGAGCAAAGGGAGGGGGAAGACTCGGGTACAGGAGTGTGTGCAGTCACTAAGTCACTGTATTCATTTTTTTCATCAGTGTCTCTGAGTGAAATTCAAACAGAAGCATTTTTTCAATAAAGTTCATACTCTTGACAGTATTAGTATTAAAACATATTTGATTCTTCAAATAATGTAGTTTCTACTTGCCAACCTTCCCAAGCCTGACTACTACAGTGCCCCAAAAGTGAAGAGCAATAGGGTAAGTTTGAGATTAAGTAGCTGCACCCCAAAAGTAATAACACAGGCACAAGTACAACTGACTAGTGTTCCCAGCCTCCCATCCACTTGCACCGAGCCTCTAACTTAAACGGTCAATTAAATGGATGGGTGGTTGGGAACAGTAGTCAGTTGTCAGGCTCTAGTGTCTGAAACAAAATTTAAAGAGTTCAGTACGTACAGAACATTTTCTGACCTTGTTAAATGTAGTTTCCACTTGCCAACCTTCCCAAGCGTAACTACTTATGTGACCCAAAAGCGAACAGCAGTAGGGTAACTAAGAATAAGCAGCTGCACCCTAAACTAAGTAATTTATTACACAGACACAAGTACAACTGACTAGTGTTCCCAGCCTCCCATCCACTTGCACTGAGCCTCTAACTTAAACGGTCAATTAAATGGATGGGTGGTTGGGAACAGTAGTCAGTTGTCAGGCTCTAGTGTCTGAAACAAAATTTAAAGAGTTCAGTACATACAGAACATTTTCTGACCTTGTTAAATGTAGTTTCCACTTGCCAACCTTCCCAAGCGTAACTACTTATGTGACCCAAAAGCGAACAGCAGTAAGGTAACTAAGAATAAGCAGCTGCACCCTAAACTAAGTAATTTATTACACAGACACAAGTACAACTGACTAGTGTTCCCAGCCTCCCATCCATTTGCACTGAGCCTCTAACTTAAACGGTCAATTTTAAATGGATGGGTGGTTGGGAACACTAGTCAGTTGTCGGTCTCTAGTGTCTCAAACAACATTTAAAGTTCTGTTCAGTACCAAACATTTTCTGACCTTACAGCCTAAAGCCTCTGGTGCACTCATGACTCGTACTGGCACGGAAATTTAATCGCAGTGGCTGGGAAGCAGTCTGTAGGGTAACTGAGAATAAGCAGCTGCAGCACCCTAACTGATTTACGAACATGAGCTGCTATTAATCTCTGACTACTGCAGTTCCCAACCACCCATCCATTTGGGTTGAGCCTGTAACTTAAACGGTCAATTTTAAATGGATAGGTGGTTTGAAGCAGTCAGTTGTCTACTTGGGCCTGTAGACCCGGTTCCCGGTGGCCAGATCCCACTAATTTTTCTTGTAAGTGCATATTTACAATTTAGAACAGAAAGAAACAGTTTAAGGCTGCAAACATACACTGTCAGATTCACTGTGGCATTTAACTTCTCTTTTGACTAATTTCCAGGACCAGCCAGCGAGCACAAAAGATGATAATGGCTTCTGTGTATCCATCCCACCTGAGAAGCCTGCTCATACAGTCTCCCCCTCATCAACCCCACAGTCAAGCAACAGGGATTTTTGATTTGTTTAGTCACAGTGCAAGTTATAAACACTCAGACTGTTTCCAGCCACTATCATTCTCACCATGCAAACAACGAAGAAATTTGACAACTGTGGTCTTCAACTTGAGACTTGAGCCACTGAAAAAATTACATGTGGCAGTGAGTGTCTCCACCAGCCAATGAACCTGAGGACTTACTGCCCTATAAAAAGTTTAACTAAATGGAAAACTAATTCCTTAAACTTGCTTTTACCCTAAGCAGCACTTGTGAGTCAGTGCCCATTACTAAACTTATAAACGTGAGACTAGTGATCAATGTCCCAGATACCACACAGGCTTCGGAGCTCAGTACAATTAGTAAACTTGTGATGATGTCAGCAGAAGAAAAAAAATGTAATTTTAAATTTTTACATGGATGACAATGTCTCATCTCATGGCATGATTGGTGTCCAGACTTATACTTGTACAGGTCACACACTGCTGAACTCAAGACACGTGCAGCCCATTTGCTGAAGTGAGTAAAGTCCTGACCTGTGCAGATTGGTAGACGGAGTTCTGAAAGAGATGAGTTTACATGGCCAGCCAGGATACCGGGTGTCTACTACCACATCTGCCTGCACCAATCCCCGTAATCAGAGATCTAGATTGCTAAGTAGGAAGAGTGCAGGGCACCCCCCCCCCATTGCCAGTGCACTCCCCCTGCTTGGAGATCTGGACGTCTAAGCACGAGGATTGGGGCTGGCAGGCAGATGTGAAGAGAGGTGCTTGGCTGACTGGCGTGGATTCTCAACTGACCCACTTCCCTCCAACTACCGACACTGAACACCTGAAATGTTTCCCCACATGCCACTGAGGCTTAAACTTATAAGCCAAAAGTATACTTCCCTCAGTTTACAGGGGCTCGCTACTGATCAATGATCATGTCATGGTCATTGTCTGACTCGGAAGTAGTGTAAGACATAATGCTACTACTTCCTGCATCTTCTGAACTAGTTACTTTTGTGGTGTGTGATGAATCTGACCTTTTTGCTTCTGACTGCCTTTGTTTTGCACAAACTCTTCTTGGAGTGCTAAGGAATATATCTACAACTGGAACAGGATTAAATGTCTCTGGACTGTCACCCTCAACTGAAATTCTAACCAGGTGTTCCAACATTATTTCACTCAGTCTGTTTCTCCAGTCAGTTTTGACACACTGCATTACTGAAAATGACCTTTCCAGCTTTGCACTGGATACTGGAATGAGCTTACAAATAATGACAACGTGGTAGACATTTGAGAACTGTTCTCTGTAGGACTTCAGAATACATTCCAAAAGTCTTCCCTGTTTAAGTGGCTTAAAAACTTATTGTATAAAGTTTTAAGTTCAGACCATTCTCCCGGCAAAGCAGCAAGGTCAACATTATGTTTTGTGAGAATCTGTCCACAGTAATGAACAAATCCATCCAAGTCTACTTTTCCAAACATTTCTAGCTCATCAGCACTCCTAGGCCACTGTTTCACATCTAACAGTTTTAAAGTCCTAAAAATTAGGTGTTGGTCTTCAGAATCACAGTCTGTAATATCTGAAAATCCATCAGAAATGCACTGTTGTACTTGACTGATGTAATTAGGTACCTGTGTTATAAGGTGACAGATGCTGTTGTTAGCATTCGAGACTGTTACATCTTTAAACATGACCGGTTCAGAATCAGACTCGTTGTCAATTATGTCCTGATCATGTTGCTGTAAGAGTGTCTTAAAATCAGAGTTGCATGTTCCGAGAAGATTATCTGCGAGATTTTGTAATTGCCGTAGGGTTGCGTCAACACAAGCCAAAGCTACGATCAAGTCAGCAGAAAAACCCTGTAAACTGAGGAAGAGTCGTGACAGTGGCCTTATAAGGTCAATATAGAACAGTAAATGCATGACAAATTTGGCAGTTTTCAGTTTGGTCAAAATTCCCTTAACTCTGCTTTTCTCTGTTGGTGGCGTAGTGGCACTTTCTGTGGGATTTTCGAGATGATGAATAGTAATTGTGTAGGATTTTACCAGTGTCTGAGCAGCACGAAGTTTGTGATCTACCCACCTTGTTCCAAATTCTCTTTCTGGTTTGCGGACTTCAAAGCCCACTATTTTAGCTCATTCTCTGAGCTAGCGAAGTTTCTTTGTACTTTTTTCGTAAAGGTTGCACAGTGTCATGAAATTATCATTCACTTGATCAAAAAATATTCCTTTTAGTGCATCTCTTATTGCCAATTCAAGTCTGTGGTTAAGACAATGAATAGGCAGCAACCATGGCATTTCCACTTTTAGCAGAGCTGGTAGCCCTTTTCTTTTCCCCAGGTTTACTGCAGCACCATCTGCACACATAGCAACCATGCGACTATTCAAGTCTAAACTGCCTAACTCTAAGAAGGCTTCTTGGAAGTGTTTGTAACAAACCTTCCGCAGTGACGTGCTGAACGTCTTTTAATCTCAAAAAGGTAATCTCCATTAAACAAGAACTTTCGTTAAAATGCATCAGTGCAGCGGCTGGATTTCCACCTGCAATGCCGGCAACTCAGGTTCAGGAATGGACTCGGTAGCTGGAGGGCCGCCCGGGGAGAGTCCCAGGACAGTCGCCTTTTCTGGGGGGAGGGGGAGGATGCACCTCGGTGCCTGCTGGCCCCTGGCGAAGGCAGGGGGCATAGCATGGCTGCCTGAGCTGAAATAACTGGGGAGCGGTGGACGTCGGCCTACGCCCTGATGTCAGTGGCACGCCACTCCGGGGAGAAAATCCACGAAAACTGTCCTGACCGACCGGATGACGGTCCCTCCAGTCTCCCACTGCTACAATGCCTTAACAGCTGGTCCTGCCTCAGTGGCACCCTGGGCCAACTTGAATAGTGTGCTGGATCCTACCACCGGTGCCTTCCCTCTCGGAGGAGGGGGACCCATCCAGCAAAAGGGATATGCTAGATTACCCAGGAGGAGCCACATTGTGAGGTAAGAGGCTAGTGAGAGGATGGAGAAGCAGACGGGGAAGACCTTGTAAGGGACCCAAAGGAGTGGCTGACCAGGGGCGAGGAGGGATATACAAAAAATAAAAAATGCATAATATACAGTAATTCTTTTTCAATACAACTTTCATCTGTTGCCCCATCTAGAAGAACCACAAAATACAGACTTTTCTGAAGGGCCATGAGTAGATTTTCCCGTAACAATTCACCAATAACTGACGTGAACATACGACAACCGTTAATATTTGCATATGCACTTCCGAGATCAACATCATGTCTTTTTTCAAGTTTAACAAATGATTCAAATTTAGTAAACGGAAGTTCTTCTTTAGCGAGCAGATAAGCAATTTCAATCAGGTGGCGAACTACAGCTCTGTCTTTTACTTCTGCTCCTAATAGTGCACATCCTATTGGTGTAGTTTTGTATATGGAGGCAACTGATTCTAGTTTTCGGTTGAGTGTAACAGCTCGTTTATGAGCATCACATTGACTGTGTTTTGCAACATTGTCCTTTTTCAAAGCTGTACCTCAGATGACATCAATGAAACTTTCACTAAAATTTTGGCAGTACTTTAACTGGTCTGCACATTTTTCACACAGGGAACATTTTACCCGGTCTACAAACTCACTACCTTTGTCTGTTTAATACACTAACCATTCGTTGCGGTGATCAATCTTCTTTTTCCATTTTTCAACAGTGTGCCTCCTTACTTTTTTGGTGGTGGTTGCCATGCCAGTTGTTGTCTATTCTTTTGGGTTCACTTAGCTGTGTTGTGGGACACTTATTAAGATAGAAGTACACTTTGAGTACTTGAACAATGTGTCAGTGTTGCTTCTTTTACAATGAGTGTTGTAAGTTTGCACTAAAATGACACTCTTGTACAATAAAAGTATTGAACAACAAATTGTGTGTGCTTCTTTTCCTATAAAATTTGTCCAAACTACTGCAGAGACACCACTGATTTACTTGAGTCAGGCAGCTGAACAGTTGCTGTGGTGTGGTGGTGTGTGTGTGTGTGTGTGTATTGGGGGGGGGACTGTTGTTAGAACTTAAATGGTCTATCAGTACAGCTACCCAACTAGTAGGGTCTGAGCCTCTATGGTCAATTGGTTATCCAGAGTACTCTAAGGGCTAGTATGGGATGAGTGCTCAGCATCCAACTGAAATGGTCACCACCCAGTTTTACGTATGTCCGCTGTACACACACTGCAGAGCTGTGCAGGGCAGATGACCATCCAGTTGGGGTGACTTGACTGAGCCTCTAACTTAAACGAACCTCAATCACTACCCAGTAGTACTAGTACGAGTCTGAGCCTCTAACTTAAACAGAACAGCCCAGTAATAAGTACGTCGTCCGCTGTACATAACACTGCAGAGCTGTGCAGGGCAGATGACCATCCAGTTGGGGTGACTTGATTGAGCCTCTAACTTAACGGACTTCAATCACTGCCCAGTAGTACTAGTATGAGTCTGAGCCTCAAACTTAAACAGAACAACCAGTACTAAGTACGCTGTCTGCAGCACACAACACCGCAGGGCAGACCGAATTGGTTGGGGGAGTGATTGAGCTCAGCACCTCTAACTGAAATGGTAAGGGTCAATCGGTACCCAACTAGTACAGGTCTGAGCCTCTAACTTAAACGGTCAGTACCCTAACTAGTACGTCGGTCTGCAGTCTGCACAGCTCTGCCCAGCAGGGCTGATGACCAAATCTGGTATGGGGGTGGAGTAATTCTGAAGCAGAGACAATTAACATCAGTCATCAATTTGGCCCAGAGTAGTGTGCTCGGCGCTGCTACTGTGGCCAGATGACATGAGGGCATATCGAGCAGATGCAGCCTCAAAACAACAGAGTTCCACCAGTCAGTAGTTTTAACCAGTCAGTTTCTGCAGGAGCCATTTCACAGACAAACTAGCGAGTACTGTACTAGCCACCTGCCCCACCCCACCCCCAAAAATGCACTTCCTTGTTCAGGTAGACCTTGCTAGCCTTCGCCAAACAACATGGCATCCAGTTGGATAAATATGACAATTAATAAATGACTGTCCATGGCATGTCTGGAGACAGGTGGTTTAGTCTGACAAAATAATCCACTTCATCAGCTTCAGCTCCTTCCTGGCACTTTCCTTCCTGACTGTGTCACTGAGCTTTTTCTTCTCTCCAGACCTGTCTACCCAGCTGAGCCAAGCTCCTTTTTTGTCTGGCTAAGTTGTCTGCAGTTTTAGTCCTGCAGCTGTAGCTCTGGTTCTCTCTGACCTACAAACACAAGACAATGTGTCAGTGTTTGTACTCACCTAGTAATTTTTGATGAATCCCAGTATCCCCAACGCTAGTTTGCCCCAAAATTAAGTTATCCTACCTTTCTGGATGAACTGGGATGGTCAGCTGGCCGGCCAGGTGATGAACCCACTGCAGCAGAGACCCCTGCAAAACAAAACAGGGCAAGGAAGTACACAGTCAGGACCTACTACTTTACTCACTTGCTAAAAAAAAACTTGGTTTCAGAGTGAGTTGAGGATCATAACTTACCACAGGGCTGCCGTCTTGCCGGCAGGCAGTCGTAGTCAAAGACTTGTGCCACCGGGAGGACTCTGCATCGACGACCTGAAAAAAAGTTAACACAGAACTTATTTAAAATTGGATCAGACTTACCCATTCCGCATGACCTCTTCCCCCAAAAAATAGTAAACAAAAACAACCTGGCACCACAACACCCCAACAGCTCCTGGTGACGAGACGTCGTCATCCCCCTACACAGAGCTACTGGCAAGTGGTGAGCAGTAACTCAGGGCAGAGAGTGGTCAGACTTTAGGGGCGTACAAGTAAGTGTCAGGCCCACATGCTCAGCTGCGCTTGCTTACGAGTCAAGTGCCCACGCACTGCCACCAAATTAGACTGCCTGCCATAGCAAACATTCAGGGCAAGGGCAGTGATAGTTTAGTTACTCCCGGGGCCATGATGCAGCACACAACTTTCCTATAATGTAACAAGGGAGGCCCAAACTACCCTGACAGATGGATAAGGTTTACATCTCTGACCTGGTCCACCCACCAGCAGGGCACAGAGTCATTACTGTACACACTGCTCAATCACAGACTACCCACACAGCGACACTCGGGCAGGCAGCACTACGCACGCAGCAAAACTTAAGAGCACAAGTGAGCACCCATCCACCACAGCTATTAATTCCCCTTACCCACCAGTGATTTACCGCCAAAGAAAGAAAATTCTGAGAGTAGAACTTACTGCACCGACCTGTGTTCCCCCCAACCCCAGCACCCTGTACTCCATCTTAAGAAGTGCCTCTCTGGGACCGAAGTGGTCCAGCAGACAGAGAGAGAGAGAATCATTTTGTACTTATCCACAGCCTACGGCAAATCAAATGAAAAAAAAAAGATCCCTCCAACCCCCCCTCCCCCCCATTAGGCCAGGGGCCAAGCTCTTTAGGCACCGCCGCCCCAGTCAGGCACCTCACCCACTCTTGCCCAGAATCACTGCAGCTGAGCACTCAACTGTTCAGGGAAAAGCACTGCCCCCAACCCCAAAAAAAAACTCAAAGGGCCACCTACAGGATAGAAACACTGCTGGCTGACCTTGCCTCAGTGGAACTGGATGGAGATTGGGCAGAGACCCCACCCCAAACACAACTCTGACAGTAATTGTCCCCCCGAGTTGCAGCACATACCAAAAGCATCCCAGCTGTTCTGCCTGCAACAGGAGATCAGAGACAGACTTGGTCCAGGTGATCCTCCAGTGGTGCACACAGCAGCAGCAGCGGATTCATCGGGGGGGGGGCTGTCGGAGCAAGGCGGGTATTAGCCAGCATAAAAACACTGCCGGGTGAACTTGCCTCAATGGAACTGTAGACTGAGCAGAGATCCCCCCCAACACAACTCCACAGTAATTGTCCCCAACCCCCGCCCCCGAGTTGCGTCGCATACGCAAGCATCCCGACTGTTCTGCCTGCAACAGGAGATCCGACACAGACTGGTCCAGGTGATCCTCTCCAGTGGTGCACACAGCAGCTGCAGTGGATTCATTGGGGGGGGGGCTGTCGGAGCAAGGCAGGTATTAGCCTACACATCCACCGTGCCAAAATCCTGCTCCACAGATGCTCCATAGATGCGGTCAACTTGTAAACAGGACTGCAGTACGGTGACTCGTCGAAGGCCACGCTGAACAGGCAAAGGAACAGTTCCGCTGCTGAGACTCAGGGTTTGTCAGCTGTGGCTATCGACAAGGATTCTGTCACGCTGCAGGCCCATCCACAAGTTGAAGGTGCCCTGGCCTACTCTCCTACGCAGCTTCATGCCCAGACTGCAACTCTGCAGCTCACAGGTCATGCTGGGAAGGAGTCAGCGCATCTTGGGCCGAACTCCACACACCTCTCATCGACAAAGCAATTGTGTGGGTCCAGGAGAAATTAAGCTTACTGCCTCCTCACAGACTAGTCTCTTCTGCAGCACTAGTCCTCAACCGGGGGGTTGGGAGGCTAAACCTAGTCAGGCCCCGGCCTCGATCACTTCATTTTCCACTGCCGCCTAGTACTCTGCAATAAATATCACCCATCTAACCTCACTGCCTCTCATTACTGCTTCAAGTAAAGTTCCCCACGAGTTTTACCCACCTTGTGTCTGGATTATTAATTTTCTGGGTCTTGTAGCGCCGCTTTTCAGGGAACTCTTCCACGCCTTCCTCTGCTCACTGCTGTACGGGCTTCTTCTGTCACATTTCTCTGTAGCCTAAGCGGCACTTTCCAGACGAGCAGGATCAGGCAGCCAATAACTGCGGAGGCAGGCAGAACTAATGGGCATAATGACGCCCATTTGCAAAAAAAAAAAAAAAAAATACTGCACATATGAAGCATCCATAAACAACACGGAAAATGCGAGAAAACCTGGGAAAAATGGATTGCACTTTCTGCGATCCATTCCATGTTTCGACTCGCATGACCAGCCGGTTTGCATCGCAAAATGTGATGCGCACCAGCTATTTAAAACCCTGTAACATAATATAAGGATAACTTTGTGTGTAAAATCTCTTATCCTAACCATTCCCATGTATACTACTTATATGTATACTAGTGTTCATTTGTCCCAGAACTGCCCTGTATATAGCTTTCTGTTCTATTTTAGGTTTGCATCAGGCGTTAGATTTCATATATCATTCTCCAAGAAATTTTTTTTTTTTAGTCAATTGTTTGTATACTTGTAAGGTTTTTATGACATGCACTCTGCTTATTACCTACTTTGTAACATGAAAACTGCACTGTTGTATTATACCCACATGGTCGATTCTCGACCCCGGGTCGCCCCTGAAAAACTGACTGTAATTGTCTCAGTGGACTTTACCCGGCTACCAAAACTCAAAAATAAATAATAAATAAAATGTTTAAAAAGTAAATCCAATTTATTAAAAGGGACCAATTTCATGAATGTAATAAGGCACATAACTGGATGCACTGTAGTGGGCTAACGGCACTTCTTGGATGATAGAAGCACTTGGCTACACCTTGTGCTTCAAACCACCCGGGGTGGGCTGTTATCCAACCATAACACACTCACCATGACACACCCACCATAACACACCCCGTCATGCTTTATTGCTTAAAGAAAGTTTCTGATGAAAGTTCCTGGTTCTCACTGATGGCTGTCCTTTGAGTCAAGGAATGGAATCGTCCCCTATCTGTGCAGTTAGAATAACATTTTAATTTTGAAAAATAACGTTTTCTCTGTTGCTAACCTGAAGCAGCAAGTATAGTTTATTTTTCTGCCCTATACCTGCCTGCGCATGCGCTGTGTCCCCGTTCATGATTGTGACTTCTTGCCAGGTATCTGTACCAGGAAGTAATGGCGGACAGTAGTTCCCAGAGCAGTGACAGGTCGGTGGATTCTGTTCCAACAAATATTCCAGTAGTGGTAATGATGTTGATCTAGGTGGTGCTGTGGCATTGGCAAAGCCCTTCAGAAATTACCCGTACCATTCAGATGCTTCCGAGAGCAGCTCTGATACAGAGCAAGACCAGGGTAACGCGGATGACCCAAACACATATGGAGGAAAGAAACGACCGAGTCATAATCAATGGTAGGCACCCAAACCCAGGTAATTGTTTTTGCCTTTACATTCCCTCCTAACTATGCAGGGTGTACCATGTGTCATGCAAGTGTATTCCGTTGCATGTTCCGGTTCTTCCATGTATAGCTGCTTTCTACATCTCTGGTTGTGATAACATCCACCCCCACCCACTGTAGTTCCCACCGCTACCAGTCACTGCTTTTTTGTCCTCTAAATTCTACTGCTATTCACCTGTGCTCTACTGTTAGTTCAGAAGCAGAGGTATTCCTTCATAAGCAGCTTGTCTTGGAATGATGTATGAGCAGCTTGTATTACTGACATGCTGTCGTCCCTGTCTGCCTGCTTGCAGATTTGTCGCTATTCCATTTCATCATGTCCCTGATTCTCGTTACTTTCATGGTTTTGTGGTTGTGTTTCAGTTTGTGCATGTGCAGCAGTGGTGGATATAGTTACTACTGCATGCTCGGACATTGTATGTCTGGTAATGACATGGTTCCTGCAATCACCATGGTGTACTGCTCAGGTATACAAACCACTGACATGCGTCTATGTATGTGTGCACTGTGCCAATTAAGAGTTTTAGTCCTCATACCCGCTACTGTACACTGGTCAGAGTGTTGATGAAGCCCACCACTGGTGTGTTATTATATGCCCCCGGAAACACCAGAAACTGACACACTCCTCATTGTTTTCAACATTGTGGTGATTCAACTTTTAAAGATCACCACGTCAGCAACTGTCATTTGTCACTCCTGAAGCCGTGCCATCACAGGTGCTGTAGTACTGATCCAAGACATGCCCTGCTACATACAAACATGTAATTTCCAGCCAGGTCAGTACTGCCAGGTCCATCCAGTCGACTTGAAAGCCCTGCAATATGTACCCTCTGACCATATGCGTTTGTTGTACCTTGTACAGTAATTCCCAAAGATAAAGTTCCCATGTTCTGTATGCTCCCCTACAGTGTTCACTCATACCAATCAGTGTGGCACACTGCTGTCCATGCGTCAACCATGCCGGTCTCATTCTTATTCGCTGCCTGACAACCCCTCCCCCTACCACAGCCACTTACTAGTGGGGTTCATTTTTGTTCTTTTATTCCCAGTGCAGAACTGTGTTGTATCCATGCATCCACCACACCCTCCATCAAGAAAAACTATGTCTGATAAAAGAATCCACAGGTCAAATTTTCCCTAGCTGGCTAAAAACCCACCCTCCTACAACACCCCCCTAACAGCTGTGTTACCTCCTGTTCTTTTCCTTCCATTGCAGCGTTTATCATTTCTGTGACTTGTAAGTCAGTTGTTGCACTACCTCAGACACGTTCACACCTTTCTGCTGGCACATCCGCGATGTGTCCACCTCGTGTACTGTATGTGTTGAGTTGCATAGCTCACCTTTGTCCAAAAACAAGCCTTTCTTTTCATTCATCTCACGATGTTATGAGCAGGACTGCCCAAAGCACAGATCCCAGTTTAAACTAGGCACTCAAGCCACCCTCCACACATTTAATTAGGCTTGCTGGTAACCCCTGCCTCCTGCATGTTCACCTGTTCCTAACACAGTTTGCCATGTTGAGACACAATGCCAGGATATCACTGTTGTTAGTCATCCTTCTGTATAGGCTGGCGTGTGTATTCTAGCTCAAATGGAGGAAGGTGACATGCACCGACAAATCATGAATAACTTACTTCATCACACATTTATGAAACATGAATAATATTTTCATCACTTGAATTTCATAATGTGAACAGCCTGCCCAGGATCCTAGGCAATCTACCCACAATGGATGTGAGGCTTACAGACGTGGAGTTCCCTTGTTCATCCTTGCGGCCGCTCTTAAGGAGGACTGCTACCTGAGCCATGCTCCAGTCGTAAGGTGCACCTCCTAAGTCCAGGGAGGCATTGAACATGTCTGCCAATGGCCCCGCCTGAATCTCTGTCACCTCCTTCAGAACCCTGTGGTGAATGCCATACTGCTCTGGCGTCTTGTACACTCTGATTGCCATCAAGCCCTCTAGTACCCTGCCCTATGTTATTTTCCAATCTGTCACCTGCAAACAGCCCCCCCCCCCCGTGTTTGCCATACTCCCTTCCCTTGGTATCTCACCTTCTTTCTCCTTAGTAAACACTGAGTATACGTACTGATTGACCGCTTCTGCCTGCTCTGCCCCCGTTTCCACCTACCACCCATCCTTCTTAATCTTTACTATGTTGTCTTTGATACTCCTCTTCTCCCTGGTGTACCTGTACAAGTCCTTCTCTCCATTTTTGATGCTCTGTGCTAGTCTTGAGCTCTTTAGACACCTTGTCTGACCTGAATGCCCTTGTCACATATTACATACGAACATACGACGAAGCCAGCAGAAGAAGGCCATTTAGTCTCTCAAGTCTGCTCATATTGCAGCGTCCACAGCTTGAGCTACTGTCCCTGCACTCCCTTCCCACTCCTCCCATCCTCCCTACCCATGATCCTTACGTTTCTCCTATGCCTAGCCCAACCACTCTTAAAGCTACCCACAGTCTTTAATGAGATTACCTCCTCCGGTAGTGCATTCCAAGTGTCCCCCACCCTCTCTGTGAAGAAGTGCTTCCTGACCTCCCTCCTAGACCTCCCACCCTCCAGTTTAAGACTGTGCCCCCCTCGTGTTACAGTTGCCACTCAGCTGAAAGAGACTCTCCTTATCAACCTTATTTATCCCTTTCAAGTACTTGAAGGTCCCAATCATGTCCTCTCGCCCTCTCCTGTCTTCCAGGAAGTACATGTTTAGTGCCCTTAACCTCTCCTCGTATGCCTTACCCTGCTGACCTACTGTCATCTTTGTAGCCCTTCTCTGGACCTTCTCCAGCAGATTAATGTCCTTTTTGAGGTGTGGGCACCAGCACTGAACTCCATACTCTAGATGCAGTGTAACCCCCTGTCACCCGGAGTTACTAGAATCCCACTTAGATCTAGTGGCAGGGAGGGAAAGGCAGCTCGTGAAACACCAGTTAAATGGGTTTCACACTGTCTTACTCTGTCCTTAGTCTCAACTGAGCTGGACGAATGACATCATACAGAATTCTCGCAGCAGCATGAGCCACAGTGGAATGTTGCAGCTGGGAGTTAGGTTAGAACATTGAGGTTTTCAAAGCAGTCTGTAGGAGTCAGTGGTAGTCTTGAGGAGTCTGTGGTGGAGGGAGGAGGTGCACTGTAGTTGGCAGTCCCTCAGAGCCCTCAGCTCTGTTCAGAGCTACCTCTGAAGAGGGTGTGTGTTCTCGCCCTAGAGAAGGACACACAGAAGAGTGCTTTTTGAAGTGGTTGAGACCGTCCCCCAGTTGTTACAATGCCCCATCCCTGAGAGGGATGGGGGGAGGAACAAGACCAGCTCTTCAGGGGCAATTCCCTTGGCCCTGCTGGAAGAAGAGAAGCTGCCTGTGTAGATGATTTGTGCTGAGGCACCGAGAAATACATTTTTGTTTGTTTCTCCTGAGAGAAGCCTGTGGGCACCTGCGAACCAGGGTGAGTCTGCTCTGCCAGAGAGCCTATGTTTCACCGAGACTGTTGTGTTCAGTATCTGCTACTGTGGGTCAGGAAAGGACAGCCAAGTACAGTACTTATGTTTGTGTATAGCTTGAAATGCATCTAATCAGTAGGGGTCTACAGGGATGGACATAGCCACTTAAAAGAACGTTACAAGTCAGGACATCAGTTTCCAGAGACAGTAGACTGTTAAATGTGATATACATTTTGAGATAGCAATCTACAAACAGAGAGTTTCAAAGGAAAGGTGTTGACCCCAAATGAATGGCTGGGTATGAATTTGGGGACAAAAGGTGGTAGACCCCCCATCTGGATAATCCAGATTTACCTCCTCAGATTTACTTTGGGCACCTATAGCTTTCTCCCGGGTACTTGGCTAGTGTTCGCAGAAAGTACCCAGACATGGAATTAGTACAAGTGTTTTTCCCGTAGAGCTTGGAAGTGCTCATGGGTGGTAGAGGGAGCCACCAGCAGAAATGTCCATGCCATATGGAAAGTGCGTACCATTACTAGCCAAGGGCCATGCCAGAGAATCCAGGATAGAGTACCAGTGTGGGCTGATAGCCCAGTGTGTTCAGAACCTGAGGGTAAAAGTTGTTGTGATGATGAAGAAGATGTGTTCTGACCTCTATAGTTCTGTATAGCCAGTGAGTGTAGCCCCGTGGGGGTCCATCCTGCTTTGTATTCCTGTGTGCAAGTGAATAAAAGCCCCACTTTAGAATCCCACTCCTGGTTTGGACATTCACAGTTCTTGCTTCCTGTGTGCAGAGTTACTTGGGTGCCCCTGTCCAGAAGTACAAACCTAGCCCTGATGCCAAGCGAATGTTTTCTCTCCAAACCCAGGCTCACCAGGTATTGGGTTATAAAAATGGAGACACTGGGCGCTAATTAAATAACATCATAATCCCTTTTAAAAACGAGACCTGGTTACAAACTGGAGGCACCGCTGAGGATTTGGGTTTGGAATCTTGGGAGAGAACAAAAGATTTGCTCAGATTAGGGCTAGTGTTTTGGCTGTCTGGCAGTACGTAGCCCAAAAAGTGAAAGCATTGCCACCCAAATGTCCTGCTGTGTGCTGCTGTTCATGTGCTGCTGAAATTGTGCCATCAGTTTACCGAGGAGCAGTAAAGCCTGAGAGTGTATGCCCTTGTCCTGCATCAAAATTATAACGTTTGCCAGCTTTTTAAAGTAATGTGTGACAGGAAAAAGTGTGGAAAACTGTGAGAAAAAAACCGAGATTGGTGCCCTAGACATTGGAAATGCTTGTTGTATGGACAGAGAGAGTCGTTAAGTGAAATGCCATGAAAAATGGCTGAAATGGTGCTCCCACCGAGGAGCTACAGTTGAGAAAAAAAAAGTGTGGTTTGCAGTTTAAATTTTGCCTGCTCAATAATCGCCATGGAAGAGAACAGCATGAGAAGAAAGTGGCTCATTTGCATGGCGTCGAGTGATTGGTGAAACTGCAATTAGTCCCGCCCGCAAGCCAGCTCTAGCGTGACTGCACAGTGTTCAAGAGGGGGAGAGGGAGAGAGAGAGAGAGAGACAGAGTGCGAACTGGCTTGCCAGAAGGAGAGTCGCGGTGACTGAAAATGTTATAAAAGTAGTAAAATCATACTTTTCCATTTAAATCGGGCTCAACCCTCATTCCGATTTGTCTGAGAAGAGAGCGAGGTGTTCATAGGGACAATCGGCAGGACTGCCAGCCCACTTCATTCCAGAGGCCTCTAAAACCGGCTGTAGGCTGAAATTTTTCCATCGCAACAACCAGCTACTGATTAAGTGAGCACCAACCTAAAAGCAACTCAAACGGTGTGCGATTTCAACTAAAGCCAGCTGAATCTATGTGTAGCAGTGCAATAATTTTGCAAAGAAGGACTGTGTCATAATTGTGGGTTCAGCAACAGTATAATTTTCAAAGCCATGTGAGAGACTGTGGGTTGTATGAAAGATGCAACAAGGAATACAGGCAATCCTGGGCGATGAAATACTGTGGTTTTAGGGACTTTTAAGGAACAACAGTGAGTTACAGCAAGTAAAAAAGTCCAGTAGAAATCATATAAATGTGCTAGGAGAACAGACAGTGCAGTTAACCAGTTTGAGTGAACTTTATCAGCAGAGTGTGTAAATCGGATGCGCAGTGGCTTGAGTCAGAAACAGAACACTGATGCGTAGGAGTGCTGCCGCTGCTATTACTGGGTGGGGTAGTAAAGTAAACACAGCAGCAGGGGAGCCATTTTGCAGAAGTTTTTCCAACAGAATGGGACTTGAAATAACAGTGAGCTTTTGTATTTCTCTCCAGTCATGGCTTCGGGATCAGCCCGCTACCTGGATCATACTCGGGCTATGATAGTAGAAGAAGTTAACAGATTGAAAGATATTGAGAGGTGTTACTACGGGGGACGTTTGCCTCCTCATGTGGCAATTCCTGGATATCCAGTAAGAGCGTGCATAATGTGCTTAAAAGCTGGAAGGGACGTCTTCATGGTTCCTCACTGTTTTGGGTGCCTGGAGAGACATGGCCTAACCAAAGCACCCAAGATTCGTTTGGCTCCCACATGGACAAAGCTTCTAGAACCTGCAGTTGGCAGCACAGAGCACCAGGTAGAGCCTGCTGGAGGAGGTTCAGTACAGTGTGGCACGAAGCAGGAGGGTGCAGAGCTACAGACAGAACAAAGTACTGATGTATCCGAGTCCAGGTCACAGAGAGACATAGTGGAGGGAGCATCAGAAGACCCTTGGAGAGAGGGGCCTAGCCCAAGTCTCATAGGTGAAGATGAGATGAGGAAGACCACTGAATGGGAGGTGTCGACCTCCGTGGCCAGCGAGGAGTGGATAGTCTCAGGAGTGAGGACGACTGCTCACTCCTGGGCTCAGATCCTCAGCGAGGAAGAGGATGAGGGGAAACCGATGTGGTCTTATGAAGAAGGTGTGGATCCACAGCCTCGGGCTCTTGCCTTGAAGGAGCGAATGAAAGAAGAGAGTGGTGGCTCCATAGCCCTGTCCCCACAAGGAGGAGCCAAAGATCCATTTTACGTAGTGTTAAGTATGCATAGCTGGTAGAATCAGGACTGCCCGCCCCCAAGCCAGGCCAGAGGTCTCAAGTTGATCAAGTGTAGTAAAGAGGAAAGACTGGTTCGTAGGAAGGCGAATGAGATCTATGGGATATCCTTTCCTACCTTTCCTCGGAGAGTCTGGGAGGAGATTGAAAGAAACAGGAAAGCCTGGATAGTGGAAGAGGCCACAAGATATGTCCGGTCTGGTGCAAGTCAGTATGTCCGAGACAGAGTGTTCCAAAAGAAATTCAGACAATGGAAAGTGGGCAGAACACTGTTTATAGACATTGTTCGGATCGTGGATGCAGGGAGACATGAAATCTTCTTCAATGTGAATTATGAGCACCCAGACGGGGTAATAATTCTTGCACCTGACCCATTGTGCTATTTCCCACAGTGCAGACAACTTCCTGCAAATGTGCCCGTGCCTACCAAGTGGAAAGCAGAGCAGTGGTAGCCAGTGCTGCCACCCAGCCGTTGCCATACCTATGTTGTTCCACCAGTCTGGCGTTCCGGGAACCAGGTGCCCCAGATTCATCAGGCTTGCAGTGTACTGGCTTTCCAGATTCCATCGACTGGCCCACCAGATGACTTCATATCCAGAGAGGACACCAGCCCAGCAGTATCCTGATTCATCGCCTGGGATTTCTGATGACTTCAGACCAGCTGTTTTTCCTGTCCTGTTTCCAAGGTTCCATCTCCTAGATTACATCAGCCCAGCAGTTTCCAGATGTGCCATCCTGTCATTTTCCGGAACATGTCCGCCCAGCTGTATCAGAAGAATGCTGCCAGGGAGAGTCTTCGGCTGGAAATCCAGGTTTCATATTGATTTTGTTCTTCAAGGGACTGGTAAGTCCAGACATTTCTATTTTAATGACACTGCAGTACACACCCTACACCTAGCAGACTTCAGACTGTTTGAACTGTCCTCAAAGACTCTCCCCTTCAGGATTACAGTCCTACCAGAACTGTGCTTCACCGGGCTTCGGCCCAGGAGAGACTCTTTCTTGGACTTGCCTTCGGGCACTGCTGTCACTAGATGGGACTTTTACGGCACTCCATCCCCACTAATGTGTATTGTAAATAATGTCATTATAGTGTATGGTGGAATGTTATCCAGCATGAAAATCCATGCCTGCAATAATGTTGTTCTGCTTCACTCACTCCATCATACTGCCTGCTGTGCTGCATTCACTCCGTCATACTGGCTGTTGTGCTGCACTCAGTATGTCAGTGGTGAAGCACAACAAAATGGAATGCTGTCTCGCGCTTCAAAGGTATCAAGAAGGGGCAACCGTTGCCTATCTTGTCACCTCACAGCTTCATGTACAGTATAAACGGTTTACTTAGTAGCAAGAAAACATCCGCAAAGCGCTAAATAAAAAAAAAATGACATCCACCAACCAGCCACAATCCAACCGCGAACGATTTATCCAGGATCAAGAAAATACCCACACTAAAAAAAAAAAAAAGAAAATGACCTCAGAATATTTAAAAGTTTCCTAGCGAACAACAGGGAATCACGTAGCATAACTGAGATACCAGTAAATGAGCTAGATCTCCTGGTAGAGGATTTTATCTTTAAACTGGAAAGGCTTGATGGGGAGCAGTACGAGCCTAGCACCATACGTGGAATACCTGGAAGCATTGACAGGTACCTCATTAAAAGCAAGTATGGCCACTCTATTTTCCACGGCAACCAAGAGGATTTTAAAGAGACAGTAGCCACCATGGTTGCCAAGCAAAAATATCTTAAAAAGCTAGGCAAGGGTAATAAGCCAATGCTGTCAGTGGCATTGTCAGTTGGGGAGATAGATAAGCTGTACTCCAGCAGCACACTCAGCCTCAATAACTCCACAAGCCTTTTAAACATGGTATTCTTTAATAATGGGTTATATTTCGCACTAAGAACTGCAGAGCAATATGCCCTGCGTTGGGGCGACCTTCAATTCTTAGTGGATTTAGATGGGCGAAAATACATTGAATACAATGAAAGGCAGACCAAGACACGCACAGGTGAGAACCCAAGGGACATTCGTACAATCAAACCCAGAATGTACCAAAACCTGACAGATAGTGACCATGACCCTGTGGCTGCATATGAAAAGTATGCTTCACAAAGACCAAGTTCAGTTCTTGCACCAGACTCCCCATTTTACTTGGCGCCCAACATAAATTACAAGCCAGGGGCATCCCTCTGGTTCCGCTCTATGGCAGTAGGAGAAAATAAAATAAGGGGCATGATGCAGAGGATAAAGGCACAAGCAGGCTTACCCTAACAAAAAAGGATAACGAACCATTCCACCCGCAAAACAGAAGTGCAACGACTGGTGGATACTCATGTCCCTCCAACAGAGGTCCAGCAAGTGTCTGGCCACCGATTGCTACAATCAATCAACAATTACAGCCCTCTGTCCGAAGACAAACAGAAAAGAAACTCCGACATCTTAGCCAGCACAAGTAACCCTCCTCACACAGTATGCTCTGCAACGGTTGTCACCTCAAGTGAAGAAAACAATTACCCGTCCTCAAAGAAAGCAAAGTTCCCTCTGAGAGAGCTCACAAACATCCACCTGTTTGGGCCAAACTGCATTTTTCAGCATCCTTTTAGTTTCCAGATCATCAACAACTACGGCTGTGAGACCCGGAAGAGCAATGCAACTGACCTCTCCTTTGATGACCTCCCCTCCCCCCCCCGGCGATGAGCAATGAGTTAAGATCCTCCTTATTCAGATTCCTGTCTGAAAAATAAAAAAAAGACTAACAGTTAAAAGTCTTCCCCATAACCTACATCTGTCTTCTGTTTGTTTTTTCCATAAAAGGAATACTATTTCAATCTTCAAGTCCTGACGTGAATAAAGGGAGTTTTCACTTGTTTCTAAGGACAGCAGTGAGATCCGTGACGGTGAAAGTTGCGCAGTGGCAGATAAGAAAAATATTTTATTTCTGAAGCTATGGACATTTTTCCCCGTTTCTCGTGTTGTTGTTTCACTGCTTAAAAATGTTCCTGTTTAAAAAAAGAAAATGTAATTTTGAGTCGGCAGTCAACCGGCACCGTAGCCGAAGCTGTTGTGTGAAAATACAGAGTAAAGCGTTATGTGAACCCCATGTAAAATGTGTGTTTTCTTTCACTCTAATCGTAAGCATGATTACCTATACACTATAAAAGATTGTGTATGAGCAATCATACATAAGCCGGGTTATTCTTGAATCTCTCCGTTTCCCTGGTGACAGGAGACCTCTACTGTCACCAGGGAAACGGCTTCATTCAAGAATAACCCAGTTGTGTATGACTGCTCATACACAATCCTATATGTTTTTTACTGTTTATACTGTTTTTCTACTTTTCTAACAAAAATATTTTGGGGGGATTCTTCAGTGTTTAGATGGTTGGGGTTAGATAGTACTGTGTTTGCAGAATAGGGGTTGTTTGTCTTTTTTCTTGCAGGTGTTCCTGAAGAAGGCAAGAAGAGGAAAATGGACTCAGTGGAGTCCTTAATGTGTGTTAAAAGTAGTAGTGTTTAAAGTGCAGTGTTGTTGTTTGCTGTGTTTAACTTTTCCTTCCACAGGTATGGTTGGGGGGAGAGTGGGAGTAATACCTAGGATGTAGTATTAGCTCCTTCTGTGTTTGGTTGCAGGTGTCCTAGGTTGGGGGGAAGTCCTCCTGTTTTTGGGTAATCTGGGTTTTTGGTCAGTTAGGTTTTCCCTAGAGGGCTAGGGGGGATAGACAGGCTGTGGTCCTGACCTGCAGTAGGGACCGCAGTACTGATCTATTAGGGCTATGCTCTGGGCAATTCTACCAGGGCCACTAGGTATCCATAGCAAGACCATAGAGTAGAGGCTGATCCGTCAGCCATTGGCCTCTGGGCCCTTAGTGTTGCCTGCCTGTGCCTGGCACATGGTAGGGGAGAAGGTAGCACAACCTCCCCGTAGTCAGCACATAGGAGTAAGATGGCCTGGGCCAGGTAAGTAATGACTGTGGATAGTCATTTTCCCGGTCGAAGGTGGGTGTAACCCCCCTGTCACCTGGGGTTACTAGAATCCCACTTAGATCTAGTGGCAGGCAGGGAAAGGCAGCTTGTGAAACACCAGTTAAATGGGTTTCATGCTGTCTCACTCTGTCTTTAGTCTCAGCTGAGCTGGAGGGATGACATCATATAGAATTCTCGCAGCAGCATAAGCCACAGTGGAATGCTGCAGCTGGGAGTTAGGTTAGAACGTTGGGGTTTTCAAAGCAGTCTGTAGGAGTCAGTGGTAGTCTGTGGTGGAGGGAGGAGGTGCACTGGAGTTTGCAGTCCATCACAGCCCTTAACTCTGTTCAGAGCTACCTCCGAAGAGGGTGTGTGTTCTCGCCCTAGAGAAGGACACAGAAGAGTGCTTTCTGAAGTGGTTGAGACCGTCCCCCAGTTGTTCCCTGAGAGGAATGGGGGAACAAGACCAGCTCTTCAGGAGCAATTCCCCTTGCCCTGCTGGAAGAAGAGAAGCTGCCTGTGAAGACGATCTATGCTGAGGCACCGAGAAGTACGTTTTTGTTTGTTTTTCCTGAGAGAAGCCTGTGGGCACCTGAGAACCAGGGTGAGTCTGCTCTGCCAGAGAGCCTATGTTTCACCGAGACTGTTGTGTTAAATATCTGCTACTGTGGGTCAGGAAAGGACAGTCAAGTACAGTACTTATGTTTGTGTATGGCTTGAAATGCATCTAATCAGTGGGGGTCTACAGGGATGGACATAGCCACTTAAAGAACGTTACAAGTCAGGACACCAGTTTCCAGAGACAGTAGATTGTTAAATGTGATATACATTTCGAGATAGCAATCTACAAACAGAGAGTTTCAAAGGAAAGGTGTCGACTCCAAATGAATGGCCGGGTATGAATTTAGGGACAAAAGGTGGTAGACCCCCCATCTGGAGAATCCAGATTTACCTCCACAGGTTCACTTTGGGCACCTATAGCTTTCTCCCGGGCACTTGGCCAGTGTTTGCAGAAAGTACCCAGACGTGGGATTAGTACATGTGTTTTTCCCTTAGAGCTTGGAAGTGCTCATGGGTGGTAGAGGGAGCCACCAGCAGAAATGTCCATGCTATATGGAAAGTATGTACCACTGCTGGCCGAGGGCCATGCCAGAGAATCCAGGATAGAGTACCAGTGTGGGCTGAGAGCCCAGTGTGTTCAGAACCTGAGGGTAAAAGTTGTTGTGATGATGAAGAAGATGTGTTCTGACCGCTATAATTCTGTACAACCAGTAAGTGTAGCCCCGTGGGGGTCCATTCTGCTTTGTATTCCTGTGTGCAAGTGAATAAAAAACTCACTTCAGAATGCCACTCCTGGTTTGGACATTCACAGTTCTTGCTTCCTGTGTCCGAAGTTACTTGGGTGCCGCTGTCCAGAAGTACAAACCCAGCCCTGATGCCAAGCGAATGTTTTCTCCCCGAACCCAGGCTCACCAGGTATTGGCTTATAAAAATGGAGGTACCGGGTGCTAATTAAATAACATCATAACCCCTTTAACGAGACCCGGTTACAGCAGCCTTACCAGTGACTTATGCAAGGGCAGTACAACCTCCTCTATCCAACTACTGATCCCCCTAGATATGCATCCCAGCATCTTGTTTGCCTTTGCTGCTTCTTTCTTGCACTGCATGGAATGCTTCAGTTCACTAGTGATCATCACTCCCAGGACCTTCTCTTCCTCTGCTGCAGATACTTGGAGTACACCCAAGTAGTACTCTGTCCTGGGATTCTTGGCTCCAACATGCATAATTTTGCATTTCTTGACATTGAAGCCAAGCTGCCACATCCTGAACCACCTCCCCAGCTTTTGCAGAGCTTCATGTAGGTCCTGAATCCCTTCTGCTGTGTCCACTCTCCCACACAGCTTGGTGTCATCCACAAATAGACACACTGTGTCCTTAATGCCATCCCCAATGTCACTGATAAAGACAATGAACCATTCTGGCCCCAGCATCGAGCCCTGCGGGTCCCCATTGATTACCTCACTGGTGCCAGATAACTCTCCCCCCCACAACCACCTTCTGGGTTCTATCTCTCAGCCAGTTTTCCACCCATCTGGCAATCTTTTCCCCAAACCCGAGATCCACCAACTTCCTGATCAACCTTTTGTGGCGCAAAGAGTCAAAAGCCTTGCTGAAATCAAGTTAGAGGATGTCTACCACTTGGCCCCTGTCCACTGTCGTACTGACACAGTCAAAGAAGTAATCAGATTTGTTTGTTGTGACCCCCCCCCATGAATCCATGCTGCATCGCATCCTGGAGACCATGCTCCTCTAGATGTTCCACCAACCTTTCCTTTAGTATGGTCTCCATGAGCTTGCCCACAATGGAGGTCACACTAACTGGTCTGTAATTTCCTGGATCATCATTGGGACCACATTTGTGGAGGGACACTACATGTGCTGTTCTCCAGTCCTGTGGCACCACACCTGACTCTACTGAACTATTAAATAGGTCTGCTATACTTCAATTCCTTCAGGTAATCCTCTCTGTCCTACCACCTCCATGTTTTTTTTAACCTCATAAAGGTGGCTCTTCTTCACTTTCTCCAAGACCCCCTTGCTCACCCAGCTAGGTTTCTTGGCACTAGCTCTCTTACTCGGTGCCCAGATGCACGGTATAGTTCCCTCTTCAACCCACAGTTTTATGCCCAACCACATTTTGTATTGTCCATGTTACTTGAGATTGTAGCCATATACCCCTTAACTATCTCCCCCATTCTCCCAAAGTCTGCTAACCTTAAATCCAACACTCTTGTACCCGTCTCAACCCCCTTCTTACTCATACTCGACTTGAACCACACTGAGTAGTGGTCGCTGCCCACAAGGGGTTCTTCAACCCCCAGCTCCATGAAAAAAATCACCATTAGCTAGCACTCAGTCTAGGCTGTTCCCTAACCAGGTTGGACTATTTACAAATTGGAGCAGTTAAGCTATCCTAGATTGCATCCTGAAGTACTGGCTCCCTTATATTTTTTGTGGCTGTGGTACTTCAGTTCATCACCAGCAGGTTGAAGTCAATCACAATCACTGTATTATCACTGCAGAAGGTCCTTCTGATCTGTCCCACCACTTCCCTGTCTAACTGTTCCGCTGTCAGGGTGGTCTGTATACTACTCCCATCCTGACAGTCCTATTCCTAAAGACCTGTATTTGCATCCATAACGAATCAGTTCTATCCTCCTCACCCTGTGCATGAACACACTTCTGGCCTTTAATCACACATATGGCCCCACCCACCCTTTTCCTATAACTCTGTCCCTTTCTTGACTGCATGCTAAATTCATGCAGTTCTTCCATCTTTTACAGTCATGATTGCCTTCCCCGCTTCCATCACATACTGTATGTAGACCTCTGTGTCTTAATACCTGTAGGTAAATTTGTATTTCATTACAGACACCAAAAATAGCCATGTTTCATTTCCTACAACTACTCCTATTTGGAAGAACCTTCTGTCTTACACCTCAACACTTGTTCCATTCCGTCTTTTTCACTTGTAAGTTCCATCACCTGTTCAACAGTGGTTCTGGACTAGCAATGATCAAACTCATGACGTTTATAAATTTTCATGAACTCTCTAATGGTTTTACTATTTAGCATTCATATTGGACCCTATGCACCAAAAAATGCACAAGTGGTGCTTTAGCAAGCGTGCAGCTCCACACTCGTAGGGGTTCCACGCGTGGGCCGTATGCACCACCCGGGTGCAGAGTGGAGGACCTGGGCATGCAGCCAATCCGCAGGGCACCCAGGTCCCTGCAGTCACTCACTTGCACCATGAGTGTACCAGCACACTGAGCACTGGACAGGCTGCCAGCGGAGCAATCACTGGCCGTCTACCCCCAGCCCAACCAGTGTGCCCCGATGACTGGGGCGTCCACCATGGGGGGTCCAGTGACCCCCACCTTCTTCCACTGGACTGACGGCGGCAACCAGAGGGGGCATGTAACACTTACAGCTGCCCTTCTGATTGCGTAGCCACCAGCCTCCACCACGGCACTCCACACTGCTGTGCATGGTGCGAAGTGCTGGCATGCCCCCCCCCCCGCACTGCCCCGGCCCGCCCATGTGCGGAGTTCCGCGATCAGCCAGGATGTAACTTTGTCATGCATGGGGCAGAGGGGAAGCAGTGAGCTTAGGCAGCTGTGGGGTGGCTACATGCCTGAGTTACACAGCAGGTAGCCACAGAAACATTTTGTGAATAGATCTAATAGTGTATATTCCTGATGCAACATACTAGTGACTATTGACTGATGTTTCTTTCCTCATATGCATTTTGCATGGCTGTCACATGATCCACTATGTGATTTACGTGATTGTCACGTATATACCATCAACTTTTTTTTCAGTGTAGAACAGGAAGGGCCTTGCCGTGGTGACACCGCCTTAAACCAACACTTCCGATTTTTTTTCCTCTCTTTTTCTTTCTCATTATTTTACTCATGCTTTTTAATCAGTAACTCGGATTTCATTTTATATGGTTACTTTTTGTTTCAAGAGGAAAACAATACATGTTGTGTTGTGTATGCTGTTTCTGCTGTGCATGATCATGTAATTTCTTTGTTGTGTCCGTGTCACCCTTCGTGATGTCAGTGTGCACACTGTATGACCCACATTCTGGTTGGTAACTTTTTATAAGCGTGTCTCTACGTGACAGTATGCTTTCAATATAGCATGAACGCAATATAGCATGAACAGGTACAGTTTTGTAGGCTCCACTGCACATACGATGCATTCTGTGTACAAGAAATGAAGCAGATGATTGATATTTTCCTTTTTCTCTCCTGATCTTTCCAGGTGCCTGTGCGGGCACTGCCCCATAATGAACGACAAGCTGGAGTGCCTATGCTGTGTCAAAATTGAAAGGATGACCTACAGAAAGAAAGACGCTGATGTCCCTTGTATAACCTTGCACCCTGGTTTCAGCAACGTAGTCCTTGATCCCTATGTCCTACAGACAGCATATTACTGTCATCATCATCACTACAATGGTGGAAATGCCCTGCACTCCATATACGAGTAAGTACCATCAATTGTACAGTTTTACCCACATATTCAAAGGTCTGTGGATGACCAGTGCATGTAGATGCGCCACCAAACTAAATGTACCAGCACAAAAAAAAGCTATATTCCAATGAGATGCGCAATCGTGCATCTCTTCTGAATACAGCAAATAAAGTCTGCTGTGCAAATGGTAGCCACTGACAATGCACCGGCACATCCCCCTGGTCGGTCTGAATACCTGAAACAGTAATGCGCGCGGTGTCCCTCAGTTGCGCTGTGACCACATTCCAGATATTCAGAGCAAAACATTCAGATGTGGACATCAGGCATGCAAGGCACAAAGGTGCCATCTGCATGTCATTATGGCCCCATTTGCATGCCTGAAACAGGGGTTTGCCTGGCAGGATGCGCAAGCTAATCTGAAAACACACCCCCCCTTCAGTCCAGTGCTGTGTAGAACCACAACCCACCCTGCTGCCACAGTGTACTGCCCCACCAACCCTGATGCGGCATACTATTCGTAAGAAATTCCGTATATGTTCCCGGCAGTCTAGTGAAACCCCCTCCCATCCATGAAACACATTCGCTGCATAAAATAAAAAATAATGTAACCATAATAATGCTTGCAGTGTGTACCGTAAGCTGTCATACACAAAGCTGTGCATGACAGAGTACAGTATGCACTACAAGCCCATTGGTCGACAGTGTTGACAAATGGGATTGCACTGGATACAGTAGGTTGTCAGTCAGTGACAGGTCAATTGGCGGGCAGCTTTGGAGGTGTGCATGCGGCTGTGCTGCCCACCGACTGAGGGACATGCTGTGATGGGGGCAGTGGGGTGGTTGGTCCTGATTGGTGTGGGTGGTGGGTGCTCAATTACACAGCCAGGGAAAAGGGGAGACATTATTTTTTATTTCATGTGGCGAACGTGTTTCGGGGATATGACGGGGTCCGGTAGACTACCACAGAATAGGGGTGTCATTGTTTTTATTTTATTTGGCGAACATGTTTCTGGGATCGGAGGGTTGTTCACTAGACTACCAGGGAATTGTGGTTACACTATTTTACATTTATCCAGCGATCGTGTTTTGGGGATGGGAGGGGGGTACCACTTGACTGCCAGTGATTGCCATGGAATTCTAATTATGTTGTGGATCGAGGTTCAGGGACGGGTAGGGGGGCACCAGGCTGCAGGGGCTGATGGCTGCTGTGGGCAGCCAACAGTTCATTGTGTTTCTAATACATCTAACTTTCTTTGGAACAGGTACAAGATGTGCAGACAGATATGCCACACATCTGGGCTGAATATGGTGATGTGCTGCATATTCATAGGCACGCCCCCCCATAGATGCACCGCAGATATTATCGCTGGGCTTCTGCACAGACGCAGATCCACGAAGCCTCTTCACCTTTGTAATTTTGCTGGACGGCACTTTTCTTGAGATGCACAAGCACATCTGAGGTGCTTATGCACATCTCCTTTGACAATGTCCCACTGTGTATCTGAACAGGTAATGCTGAGTAACCAACAGGTATGTCAAAAGAGTCCTGTAGATAATGGGAATGGAGAGTGCACCATGGATATTTATATATATAATTTCTCTGCTCATGCCTTGACATCACTGACAACATGTACTCTGCATTGGGTAGTGCACCTTATTTATCAGTGTTATTTCCATATTGGCTCAATGTTGTCGCCAATGTTTTTCACTGTACGCATGCTGCTCCTGTGAGGGTTCCTTACACCTCACACTGTGGGTTGTAACAGTTATGCAGATGATAACCAACTGTATCCGTGTTTTGACCCATGAACACAAGATGCTGTGGAAGTGATATTTAAATGCCCGGAAGAATGCTAACTTTCATAAGGGGATTGTGGTCTGTAATATATTCAAGGAGTCTTACTATACATTTGTTAATCGACTATATTTCCTGCCCGCAATAGTAAATAAATCTCACCCAACAGTCTCTCCTGACTGCAGAAGATGTGGTAAGGAGATAGGGACAGATTATCACCGTTTTTGGGATTGCACGGTGTTGCAGGTTTTCTGGAAGGCAGTCCTGTGGGAGGGGAGAACACTTCAGCTGGACCCTCTTATATGTCTGTTTGGGTTGGAAAGGAGGGAAGAAAGATGGGTTAAGGTACTACTGGTTCTGGCACTCTACTGTATATAGAATACCTGGGTGTCGAATGCACCTTCTACACTTAACTAGTGGCACATCTTATGTATTCAGATGCATGCGTTACAAAAGCTTACCCCTGTAGTCAGAGGTAATGGGGAGAGTTTTTTCGTACCTGGGCTCCCTACCTAGCTTCATTAACACCGATCGAAGCTCAGGTCACGCAAGAGGGACTGGAGCGGTAAGGCCCTGGAAAAAGGGGAGCATGTCCCCATAGCAGGCTGGGCTGGACCTACAAGGGAAATGTCCGTATGTCACTCTGGGAGGAAGTACCCAACAGTATTGCAGTATGTTTGTGGATAAAGATTGAAAATTGTCATTGAGTTATGATTAATAATAGTCTGTGAAAACATGCACCTTAGAAGGGAACGTATGAGATGAATTTGTGTATATTGTGGTTTTTTTTATGTGTTTTGTTGTTGTGTATATACAATAACTCCAATAAAAAGATTATGCTAAAAAAAGGCCTGGAATACAACAAATACTACATGTATTACAGCTGTCAAAAAGTGGACCCAGATAAGGTGGAGCTACTGTTGATTGCGCCCAATTGCGGGCTTGCTGTTAGTGCCTCCCCATTTGCCGCTGGACTATTCCTAGTGCCCACTTCGTTGTTGGCATCACTTAGGGGGTTGGATTTGGTTGTCATCCCAGACAGAGGAAAGACTGTTCAACAACATTTGTCTTTCCACTTGTGGAATAATGCCAGAATAAAGCCCACATTTCCACATGAGGAGATGCCAGCACTAATGCTCGCCTTTGTCAATTCCAGGTTGATGACATCAAAAAAAAAATAACCTAATGCCAACCTCTTTTATCCGCCTCACACATATGTAGATGCTGGAATGTAATGCCTACTTCATTTTTTTAAATACATTACGTAACTGATTTGCAATTCGAAATAATGTGTTCATTCACGTTTCATTGAATGTATCACTGGTGTTATAACTTTTTCTTCATCCTTAAGGGACACAAGTTATGGCATTGTGTGTTGAAGACATACAATCTGCCTTTCCATGCCTTGCCAAGACAATGCCCTCCTAAAGAGAAATGCTGATGCCTCCTCAGCCTGGCTGATAACTGACCCATGGTTGCAGGCCCTCCATTCTCCAATGAGGGTCCTACGTGCCATACGGAACTATCCCGCCACCCACATGGAAATGCATTAATGTTAACGACCATGTATACCCCGCTTGCAGCCATGGCTCGTACGTCCTGTGACAGGTGCTGTAATGTTAGCCTGAAACTGAAGCAATACATGTTTGTCAGTGTTTCAAGTATCAGCAACCATGAAGCCGTGCCTGTGGCTTGCGTCAAGAGGCATTGGTGGGGTACGACTGTGACTTCCATGATGCAAACAGTAAACATTACTTGTTTCAGTGCACCTTTGCCTTTGCTGTCAGCGTTTCCAATTCTTGTTGGTGTCGGTGGCAGTCATTTGTCACCAAATAACACATTGTCTATCTACATCTTTCATCCTTCACTGTCTTAACATCTCCCATTTCCTTTTTCCCCCCCACAGGAAGTACCGTTACACTGGTTACCGCCAGCTGGACAGGTGGCACTGGGATATCTGGGAAAAGAGGTTTGCGTGCTCCTGCCTGCATGTGCCCTACAGAAAATCCGTGATAGATACCCAAATGCACCAGGAGCTGCATATACACACTTTAAGCCAGAAAGAATCCACCCAAAGAGTATGACACAGGATTTGCTTTAATAATGGACAATGGCATTGTTATACTGTTCGCATGTTTGTTGTTTTTCACAATATGCTGCACTGTTCACTGACTTTTCAATAAAGTTTGCTGTTTGCAAAACAACTATTTCAATATGTACTTCTATGCTCTGTGTACCATTACAAGATACATATTGCTTTTTGTTAAAAGAAAGCTAACTCTGAGTGAATTGAAATGATTGTTTAGGGCCAATGCATCACTTCATTTGGTCAGCAAACATACAATAATACTTCTGTGTGAGGAAACAAGATCCTTTCAAGTGTTTATGCATCATCACATTCTGCACAAATACATGCAGAATTGCTCAGCAGAAGGTGGTATTACTTTCATCTGTACTGTTTAAGAAAATGTAACTCAAGCAGTGTTATCATGGCTGTACTGGTTTTTCTGTTGTACAATAAAACACAAGAGCGCGGTGGTGCAGCGGTGGTGGAGGCACCAGAATGCTGGAACAGATCACCTGTGTGCATGTTCAGTGTCACTTATGATCCCTTCCACTACTTAAGAGAGAAACATAGAAACACAGAATTTGACGGCAGATAAGGACCGCTTGGTCCACCCAGTCTACCCATTTCCCTACCTAATGGATAAGCTGCAGATCCTAGTTAACCAGCAGCCTACTTCTTCCTACCCCCACCCCCTAGAATTGCCTTATGACTGTCCCATCCATGCTTGAATTCCACCACTGTTGTTGACCCACAACCTCCTCCGGAAGGCCGTTCCATGCATCCACAACCCTCTCTGTGAAAAAATACTTCCTTAAATTACCTCTGAGCCACCCTCCCCATCTTCAAATTGTGCCCCCTTGTTCTTTCACACCTCTTTTTTTGAAAGATGCTACCCTCTTGGACTTTGTTGATTCCCTTGAGGTACTTGAAAGTTTCTATCATGTCCCCCCTCTCCCTCCTTTCCTCGAGGCTATACATATTAAGCTCCTTAAGTCTCTCTTCATATGTCTTCTGGTGCAGACCCTGCACCATTTTAGTTGCCCTCCTCTGGACAGCTTCCATCCTGTCTATGTCTTTGCGGAGATTGGGTCTCCAGAACTGCACGCAGTACTCCAGATGGGGTCTCACCAGCTGTCTGTACAGAGGAATAATAACTTCCTGTTTTCTACTGGTGATGCCTCTCACTATGCATGCCAGTATCCCCCCAGCCCTCCTTGCTGCCTTCTCACACTGCTTGCCCACCTTTAGGTCATCTGATATGACTACCCCCAGGTCCCTTTCCATTTTTGTTGTTGTTAGTATCTCACCCCCCATTGTGTACTCTTCCCCTGGGTTTTTGTTTCCCAGGTGCATTACCTTGCACTTCTTAGCACTGAATCTAAGCTGCCATACATTTGACCATTCCTCTAACCTTGCCAAGTCCCTTCTCGTCCTTTCCACCCCACCTTGTGCATCAACTCTGTTGCAGATCTTTTGTCATCTGCAAAGAGACATACTTTTCCTTCCAGTCCCTCTGCAATGTCGCTTATAAAGACATTGAAGAGGACCGGTCCTAATACTGAACCCTGCGGTACCCCACTGGTAACCCCCCCTTTCTTCAGAGTGGACTCCATTTACTATTACTGTCTGTGTCCTATTCTCCAGCCAATTCTTTACTCAGGCAGTCATCTTGGGACCCACTCCCAGGCTGGCTAACTTGTATATTAATCTTTTTGTGTGGCACTGTGTCAAATGCCTTGCTAAAGTCTAGGTAGGCCATGTCCACAGCCCCTCTCTGATCTACTACTTTGGTCAACCAGTAAAAGAAATCTATCAGACTCGTCTGGCATGACCTTCCCACTGTGAATCCATGCTGCCTTGGGTCCTGTGCCCCTCTGGCCTCTAGATACTTGACAATTCTTTCCTTCAGAAGTGATTCCATCATTTTCCCTATCACTGAGGTTAAACTAACAGGTCTGTAGTTTCCTGCTTCTACCTTGCTCCCACTTTTGTGAAGGGGGAATCACATCTGCCCTCCTCCAGTCCTCGGGTACCACCCCATCCTCCCACGATTTGTTAAAGAGGGTAGTCAGTGGTGTCACTAGTTCTACCCTTAGTTCTTTTAGAATTCTGGGATGAATCCCATCAGGCCCCATTGCTTTGTCCACCTTCAGTTTTAAGAATTCTTTCAGAACCCTTTCTTCTGTAAATGGGCTGGTACCAACTTCTGTATCCAGAGTGTTTCTACTGTTTGTTTTAGGTACCTCCTCCTCTTCATTTGTAAATACTGAGCAAAAATATTTGTTTAGTATCTCTGCCTTTTCACAGTCACCCTCTGCCCACCCTCCCTCCCTTTATTAAGCCTCACTATCCCTCCCTTGGTCTTCCTTCACTCCCTGATGTATCTATAAAAGGTTTTATCCCCCTTCTTAACCGAGTTGGCTATCTTCTCCTCGGTTTGGGCCTTTGCTGTTCTGACTGCCTTCCCAGTTTCCTTTTGCTTTAACTGATACGGTTCTCTGTCCTGCTCTTTCTGTGATTCCTTGTACTTCATGAATGCTTTCTTTTTCTCTTGAACCTTCACTGCCACTTCCTTTGAGAACCATAGTGGTTTCTTACATCGTTTTGTTTTGTTTATTTGCTTCACACAAAGGCTTGTTACCTCTGCGATGGCAGTTTTCTTTATTCCCCATTGTTCTTCCACCCCTCCTTCCTGCCCATTTGCTAGTGCATTCCTTAGGCACTCATCCATTTTGGCAAAGTCAGCCCTCCTTAAGTCCAGTACTTTTGCCTTTGTATGGCTTGACTCTATTGCTGTGTTTATTGTGAACCATACTGTTCGATGGTCGCTAGTTCCCAGGTGGCTACCCACTTCTACATCTGTGATCCTCTCTTCATCTCCATTTGAGAGGCACTTATAAGTCACAAATCGCATGTCCATAATCTCATGCTGTCATAGGGTATTGGTCTAGGAAGCATGATACCTTATTGCAGTAGGTCAGAACTTAACTGTAATTTAACAAGCAATCAAACTACTTGGTGACTCGGAATTGAAAACAGTAGTTCCTGATGGCACACGTCATTGTTTTGTGATGTCTTTGATAACACTGTGCATTAATGACATTGGCTTTCCCCTTAGCCCCGATGTCTACAATGTAAGGACATGGCACCAACTTAAAGGTGACGTGCAATTAGGCTGTGGAGCATGCTCGTTACCACATATCCTGCAATGCTGCCGCGCTACGCCAGTGCTGCAACTGTCATTATTTTTAAGGCCAGTGTAATACTGTAATAAACATCAAAAACTCAAGGTCGAACGCATGAGAGCAGCGCAGGTTCTGATTCAGAGGCACTGTGTCTCATGGGTAGCACACCCACTTATTGACATGACATTTACCCCATAATGCAATAGGTGGGACTCCCATAGTCCAGCATAGCTCTATCATGGGTGGTTGGGTTTGGCATCCCCGGTATCTGCAGATGGGGTTGCAGTGTGAAATTACTGATCAGAATTGTCCTCCAGACCCCTGCAGCTGTAGGAAAAGGTGTAATCCATACACATTTAAAACAATTATAATCTAATTATCCTAATAAAGGTGTAACAGAAACAGTTTGTCCCTGAAAATGACTGAACAGTGGAGGCTATCTTGTTTTAGGTCATGTGGCACAGGGGTTGTAGATATGGGCACAATCTGGGCTTTAATTTACTCATTCACTTCCCTGTCATGTAAAACAGGCTACTTTTTTCTTTTCATTTATGGACTTACTGACATGTACCCCATAATGCATTTGGTGGGACTCCCACAGGCCAGCATGGCCCTACCATGGGTGGTTTGGTATGGCACCCCAGCTATCTGTATGTGGGGCTGCAATGTGAAATTAGTGATCAGAAATGTTATCTAAGCCCCTGCAGCTGTAAGAAATCTGCAACAATTAATTATGCACAGATATAGTACAAACAACACACAAAGGGCTGGTAATACAAAAGAGAAAAAGAGAAAAAGAAGGGTCAAAGATGGGGGGGCAAACAGAAAACTGATGTGTTCACATATACATTTGTTTATTGTTATGGTTCCCTCCTCCTGCCCACCCCGTTTGCCCCTCCCCCCAGCTGTTTGCTTGCAGCTACTTGTAAATGTGTATGGATTACACCTTTTCTTACAGCTGTGGGATCCTGGATGACATTTCTGATCACTAATTTCACATTACAACCCCACCTGGAGACAGCTGGGGTTCCATTTACCGACATTTCTTTGACAACTTTGCTGCGACCAACACTACAGCAACAACAGCGCCAGGTCGCTGTAGTGTGATCACAGGACCCCGGGTCGGCTTTCTGGGGGTATTGCACTCCCTCTCACCAAAACAACTCCAACTCAGGAGCTCATTATTAAAGTAGCTTGGGGGCAGAGCCCCCCTCCACATGGGAGATTCAGGAGGCAAAGCCCGCCGAAGAAAACACATTGTGACTTCCTTTATGCGAACCGCAAATGTGGTTGACATAAAAGAGTCGCTGTAACGTCGATCGACTATGAAATTGTTGACCAACCATCACAGATCCCCGGGGTGCCATACGCAACTACCCTTGGCAGGACCATGCTGGCCCATAAGGGTCCCACCTATTGAAGTCTGAGGTACATGTCAGTAAATTGAACAAGATGGCCGCCACCTTTCAGACATTTTCATGGACAAACTGCCTGCGTAACACATTTACTGGTATAACTAGATTATAAGTGTTATAAATGTGTATGGATTACAGCTTTTCCCCACAGCTGCAGGGGCCTGGATGACATTTCTGATCAATAATTTCACACTGCAACCCCACCTGCAGATACCAGGGATGCCAAATCCAACCACTCATGATAGGGCCATGCTGGCCCATGGAAGTCCCTCCTATTGCTTTATGCATTATGGGGTTCATGTCAGTAAATCCATAAAGGAAAAATAAGAAGTACCTGATTTACATGACATGGAAGTGAATGAGTAAATGAAGGCCCATATTGTAAACATTTACATCATTTATTATCTAGTAGCCCAATAAATGTGTAACATAAGCAGTTTGATGCAGAAAATGACTGAACAGTGGCAGCCATCTTTTGGTCATGTGACCCACGAGATGTAGCTATGGGTACAATCTGGGCCTTGATTTGCTCATCCACTTCCCTGACATGTAAATCAGGCTACTTCTTACTTTTCCTTTATGAATTTAGCGACATGTACCCCATAATACAATATGTGGGACCCCACAATCCACCACACTTCCATGGAGATTAAAGTGGATGATCCCCCCAAAAATCTGTAAGACGGGTCTGAATGTGGTATTGCTTTATATAATTGTCTCCCAGACCATTTGCTGGATATAAAACTTTGTTTCTCATCATCCAATGTTGTTTACCTCAGATGTTTATCTCATGTTAACCATGCTAGTACCACATATAATGATCAGGGTGGCCGTTTTGGATCTGGTCACGTGACTGTGGTGAGGTTCAGAATGGTATTTATTACTTAAATATATAAGATAATTATTTAGTCAACAAAAAATACATACTTTTTAGTGTAAAAAAAACACATAATTCTATATGTTATTCAAGATGAATATGTTTTATGGCACATTTTGTTAAATGAACATGCCAGGTGGTGAATTTACACTGGACTGTTTGTATTTTGAAGCCCTTGTGTGTGCTTTGTAAAAAAGTATTTATATGAAAAATATTTATCCTGAAATTGAAATTTACATTTTAGACAAAAATATTTATTGATAACACAACCAATTTTAATATTCTTACAACTTTCAACATTTTTTTGCGAAGAAAAATTGACAAAATCGATTGTAAACATATATATCACTAAAATGCTTAAGTGGAACACATATATTTTAACTTATACTTATAGTTGTGTTTGGTTCTCACTACCTTGACAAAGAACTTTTACCAGGTAATTAAGTAAAATTTTGTAGTACCATCATAATGGATAGGTATGCAAAAAACCAATGAAAAAAAACTCTGGCGGCAAGGATATGCAATTTACAGATAAACACTGGTAGACTAAGGATTAATAAAGAGTGAGCTTTAGAGAAGGAAACCATGTTCAACATTGAGGGGAAAAAGGCAAAGATAAATACCATATATACTCACGTATTAGCCGATCCGCTTATAAGCCGACCCCCCCCAAACCCAAGAGACAGTTTTATAAAACATCAGTGACCCGTGTATAAGCCGATCCCTTTATTTGCATACATCTAATAGATGCAAGGTTCATGAGTTCCCGACTCGGAGCCCCTCCCCAGTCCCTGAACACCGGGAACATCAGTGGCAGTTGCCACAGACGCTCCAGTCTTGCCTGCAGGTATAACAGCTGACTGTTCCTGTTATCATCTCGATAGCTGTGTTTGTACAAATGAATGCATGATGCTAATAGCCCCCGAGCAGCATCAGCAGTCCTCTCCCCGTAAAAAAGACACCCTGCAAACAATTCAGAAAAGCTATGCTCTTTCAACGGAGTTCCTCCACCCCTTGTGCAGCTACCGACAGAGCACTGACCATCTCTGTGGAGTCGGAAGTGTCGCTGGCCATGTTGCTCTGATTTCAATGATCCGTCACCATAATAACCCGCTAGAAGAGCCCTGTAGTCTTCTGGTGCCCCGCTCTCCTCCACCACTGCCATTGCTAGTCTAACTTTACCACTTTCTCTTAATCCTCTATCATCTTTCCCTTTTTTCCCTCTTCACTTTTGATGCTGCCATGGGAACAGAATTGATTCCTAGAGTGACCCGCGTATAAGCCAAGGTACCATAAATCGGACCAAAAAAAGGGTTTAAAAACTCGGCTTATACATGAGTATATATCGTAATATGATCAAAAGAAAAGGGCTAGAACGTTTCAGCATCACTGGCTAACTCAGTTCATTTGGTTAAGATATGATAAAAAAAAGTGTCCCGTACTTCAGTATGTGAAAATAACTTTCATTTGCAATTTCTGTGTATTCAGAAAAAAAAATCTTTGCCACTGGTTCAAATAATTTTAGAATTGAGTCAGTTCAAGCCCATGAGAAATCCAATCCACATAAGATCTGGGAGAATCAGCATAGTAATTGCAGTGGCCAGCATGCAATTAACTGTAATATTACTGAAACAGCATTAAATCGTGCATTTGCTCAAAACTAAACAAGATGATTACTTAACACAGCATATTCCATAGCTAAAAAGTTACATCTTTTCTCCAGTATGGAGTGGCTTTGTAAATTACAGGGAAAATGGGATTAAACTCGGTAGCAATTATGCAAATCTCAAGCGAGCATGAGACGCCTGCAGTGCAATGTCAGCTGTTATAAAATGGGCTTCTGAAACCCAGCAATCCGATTGGCTAGTATGTCTTCTGAGCCATGTCCTTATCAGAAGATATACTAGCCAACCAGCACTACCCTCCACTTCTGAACCCCATAATAACATTGGATCAGTGACCTGTGCCAACTGTAAACAAAAACAGACTGGCACAGCTCACAGCACAACATCTCTGTGACTGTGCTGCCGGTCTGCCCACCACCCTCCCCCACGCCATGCAACACAACGTCCATTACTTCAGCAACCAGAACAACATTAGTATAGGAAAACATTTTTAATAATTTATTTTCCTCATTTAAAAGTGACGCTGTCACCTCTGCTAATCGAGAAAACTGTCCCCGAAGTAATGAACAGTGTGCATGCGGGCAGGACACGGCTTTCAAATGAAAGCCTATACCCACTCCTCCACAACTCAGTAGACCCATGCCGGTTCTGTCCCACCTAACCAAAAAATGAAGTAAATTAAAAAAAACAAACTATTCATGTGTTGGGAACGACGCAGTCAATTACAACAGAAGACCCGTGATTCCACGAAGCAGAAAGCAATAGTGTACAGCAGCCACTGAGGTACACACTGGGTCCCAATCAAACAATTCATGTAATGAAAGGGAAAGAAAAAAAGTCATCTAAAAACACAAATTAAATAAAAGAACAAAGGTGTGTGTGTGCATGTGGGGGACAAACATAACTGAACACATCATCCAATACTGGACACGGTCACTCCCACTCGCTGCATTTTAATTAAAACTCGATGATCACAGTAATAAATATTAAAAAAAAATTATTTTCAGTGTTTTTGTTGGGGGGGGGTGCATTACAGACATAGAAACACCAGTCTCCTCTAGTAACTTTTTATGAAAAAACTCCACTCCAAGGCACAAAGAGGGAGTACTTTCTCTTTTTTTCAAATGATATAATCATATTTCTTTCTGTTTTTTATTTACACTTATGTGTGTTTTTTATCAACTTCTTTAGTGAGTTAGTGCAATAACACACCCTACAGGGGAGTTATCTCCTGATAAGAGCACACCCAGGTGCATAAGGCGCTCAGCACAAATGCCTCATGACACATCTGGGCATGCTCTCATCAGGAGATAAACCACACTTCATTGCGTTATTGCTTGCTTATGACTAAAACCTAGATTCAGACAATAAAAAATATGGCAGTACTGATGCAAGTGTAATTAAATGGGAAAATGTTTTCCTCCATTTTGTGGAAAGCATAACAAAAAAGGTTACAACTGGTATCCTGTGATATGGGCGATTCAAACTGAGCGACTCAATTTGAGCAAACTCAAGTTTGATCGCCTGTGTAAAGAGTGAGTAAGGAAGGATGACGAATGTGGAAAGAGTGAGTCTATGGGAGCAACAATGGTGATAGAAAGATAGAGCGACGGTAGGAAGGGGCTGACATAATTGAGGATATGGGAGGTAGTTTGGCAGGCAACCAGCAGCTGGCCGTCTGGTGTGGTGGAGTAGGCGTATGGCTGCGGTGCAGGAGGCACTGGGTTCTGGGCTGGCAAGGGGTGTTTATATTATATTGATTTTGTAGTTGGTACTTAGCTTTTTTTTTATTTTGACTGCTGTTCCCCGATACCTGCATTTGTGCTCTATGGTCCCTTGTTGTGATGAGGTGAGTCACCCCTCCCAAAATAACCCCCTCTCGAGCTGTCTTCTTATCCCACTGTCAGGCCCCCCCCCTTGGAGTTGATTATAATTATTAAGGAGGGTGTGGGGGGCTTGCCCCCCACATAAAAATATCCCAGATAACAGTCCCAGTGAGTATGTTAGGATCATTGATGATTATGCTTTCTGTGTAGTGTACCATCGCCTTATCAGTCATCACAGGCGCTGTTTTATTTTAGCCATTATGACATGGAACTGTTTACAACTATTCTGATGAAAGCTGTACCACTAGAGCATTCTCATGCAGAAGGTGTGTTTAAAGCAATAAACACTGTATTGGGTCTTTTGCTAGCCTTAATGATGTGAGCAAGCCTGAGACGGTTCTCATTTCAGCAAACTTTGATGGCGCCAGTGTTATAATGGGCCATACAGGTGGCACCACAGCAAAAATAAGAAACCGTGTTCCAACATGAAAGGGACAGTAACAGCGTAGAGGGTTTGATGGGAATCAGGAACCGACTCTGGCTCCAGCAGCTAAAGGTCCAGTATCAATTAATGCTACCCACAAAACTTCACCCAACATGGCAGGGGTATCAATATCAGTTTAATGAGCCCAAACATGCTGACAAAATGATCCGCTGCATCGAAGAAGAGATGGCAGGTGCAGAGGATGATGGAAATTTGTCAGACAAAGACTGATACTTTGCTTTGGACTGTGTAGTAAGTTTGGGACTTGAGCTATGATTTGGGCTGTACATCAGACTATGGTAAAGTTGCCAATGTCACTTGGTTTTGGCAAGCTGTCTTGAGATGGCAGTCTGGCTGATTCTATACTGCCTGTAAGAGCTATACACTCCCACTCCTGAGCTCATACTAATGTTTCTATGTACTGTTGGTAAAGGAACTTATGCCCCTGGCCAGGAGGGGGGTCGTTTTATATATTTCAGCCACTTGTTCTACTTTGCCCTCGTTTGTGGAATGCTGCTTGTTGGATCTTTGGGATACTGCTTTTGCTGCCTTTACATTTTAATTTTGTGGACATCTGTCGAAATTATGTTGAATATGGTGCATAGGATTGCCTTGGGGGAATCTATTTGACCATGGTGTTATGTGGGTTACTCTTCATTTTCTATTGTCTACTCTATGTTTGATTCCCCTTTGCCCTACCTCAGCTGCATGTAATGGGAATGTTTTTATTATCGATAATGCGCTTTGTGGGTATTCCCCCCTATGTTGTAACTCAAGGGGACGTGCCATTTCATGGATCCTTTTGGACAAGAATTGTACTATTATCCTCCCATGTGTTCACTGTTTTGTAAGTTCTGCTTGCAAAATAAATAAATAATACAAAAAAGAAAGGGACAGCCTAACACCAAAACATGTCAAAGTATTACTGATTAATTCAAGATGTTTAAGGAATAAAACAGAAGAATTTGAATTAGTGTTAAAACGAGAACATATACATATATGCGCTTAACAGAAACTTGGTGGCAACCAGAAGACTGGGGTAAAGAAATCCAATGTTATAATCATGTCACTAAAGATTGTACTGGAAAAAGGGGTGGTGGTGCTGCCTTTTATACAGTTGAAACTCTAGGAGTCAAAACACTTGAAATTTTATAGCCTGCTTAGAGTGAAGTAGAACAACTATGGATACAGGTCGAATTCGAGAACGAGAAAATAAACCTAGGTGCAAGTTACAGATAACGCATCCTAGTAACAGAAAAAAATTACCAGTTTATAGAAACATTAGAATGTATGCAGTCTGAAGATAGAACTATAATCATGGGAGATTTTAACCTACCAAATATCAACTGGGACACACTTACAGGCTCAGATAGCCTAGATAACAGATGTATACAGTAGAATTAATGTTAAATAATAATTTTGAACCATTCGTCCAACAAAGTACGAGAGGGCCTAATACATTATAACTAGTACTCAGTAATTCAGATGAAGACATAACAAATTGTAAAGTTAGGGAGCCACTTGGGGACAGTGACCATAACATGGTCCACTTCAGTATACCTGGGTATTGGAGACCACTCAAAGGAAAAACAAAATTGAGATGTTACAGCAAAGGAAATTATAAGGAGATGAGGAAATATCTCAAAAAGATGGAACTGGAATACTGACATGGAAAATAAAACATTACATCAAAAATTGAATATTATAGAAAAAAAAAACACATAGATTATTGTATCAACAATTTTATACCAGAAAGATTCAAATATAATAAAATGGGGAGGATCCCCAGTTGGTTTCGTCAGAGAATTAAGCATGCTATCAATAGGAAGAAAAAAATCCTACAAAAGGTTTAAAAACAAACCAACTCCAGATACCTGGGCTGAATATAAAAACAATGCTGGACTTCGTAAAAAATTGATAAAAACAGCAAAAAGTGAAATTAAGTCTACCAGGAACATAGACAATAAAAAAGCATTCAGGGGATGGCACAACAGAGTGGTACCCTTACAACAGGATATTATAAAGATAGAAAGTGAAACAACAATGGCACAAAATTTTAACGACTATTTCCTAAGTGTATATCATCCAAAAATGCATACTGCAAATGTGAAGCTAACAAATACTGAACGTTCTCAATCACAAGGAACAGAACAATATGTGAAAACAAATTTAGGGAAAAAATGTAAATTAAAAAATGAACAAACCACCAGGACCAACAAACATCCACCCCAGAATATTCATGGAGTTACCACGTGAACTAGCAGGACCGATTGCATCCCTGTTTAATTCATCCTTCCAGGAGGGCGAAGTACTCGAGGAATTGAAGGAAGCTTATGTAACACCCATTTGTAAAAAGGGATCCACCATTGATGTTACTATCACCCCATTAGTCTTATATCACAGCTCTCTAAACAGCTGGAAGGTTATATAAAGGAGGAAATGGAGAAATATATTGTGATGCAACATGGCTTTAGGCCTAACAGATCTTGCCTCACAAATCTGCAGTTTTTCAAACAGATCAGCGCAGCTCTGGACTTTGGATTACCTGTTGATGTACTATATTTAGATTCTGCTAAGGCGTTTGACCTTGTTTCCCCACAAAGAACTACTTTATAGGTTGTCTGAACTGAGTTTCCATCCTGCTATTATCAAGTAGGTAAAATCCTGGTTGACAAAACGAAGACAGAAAGTACAAGTAAGAGGGTTTACATCTGACTGGGAACATATAACAAGTTGTGTTCTACAAGGATCCATTCTGGTATCAACACTTCTTAACATCTTTATTTCCTCCAAGCAGACTTCCTTTACCTCGTGGCTCATAAAATGTGCTCAAGATACCAAGATAGGTAGTATTGTAAATAGTGGGAGCAAGGCAGAAGCTGGAAACTACAGACCTGTAAGTTTTACCTCAGTGGTAGGAAAAATGATGGAATCACTTCTGAAAGAAAGAATTGTTGAGTACCTAGAAGCCAGAGGGGCACAGGACCCATAGCAGCATGGATTTACAGCAGGAAGGTAATTTCAGACGAATCTAATTGATTTCTTTGACTGGGTGATCAAAGTAATAGACCAGGGAGGGGCTGTGGATATGACCTACCTAGACTTTAGCAAGGTATTTGACACAGTCCCGCACAAAAGATTAATAATCAAGTTGGCCAGCCTGGGAGTGGGTCCCAGGGTGGTAGCCTGGGTAGCAAACTGGCTGCACAACAGGACACAGAGGGTAATAGTGAATGGAACACATTCTGAAGAAAGGGGGGTTACTAGTGGAGTACCTCAGGGCTCAGTACTGGGTCCAGTCCTCTTTAACATCTTTATAGGTGACATTGCAGAGGGTCTGGAGGGAAAGGTATGACTCTTTGCAGATGACACAAAGATCTGTAACAGAGTTGATACACAAGAGGGGTAGAAAAGGTGAGAAGGGACTTGGCAAGGTTGGAGGAATGGTCAGACATATGGCAACTTAGATTCAATGCAAAGAAGTGCAAAGTAATGCACCTGGGAAACAAAAACCCAGAAGAAGAGTACACAATAGCACGGGAGGTACTAACAACAACAAAAATGGAAAGGGACCTGGAGGTAGTCATATCAGATGACCTAAAGGTGGGTAAGCAATGTGAAAAGTCAGTAAGGAGAGCCAGGTGGATACTGGGATGCATAGGAAGGGGCATCACAAGTAGAAAAAGGGAAGTGGTTATCCCTCTATACAGACAGTTGGTGAGACCCCATCTGGAGTACTGTGTGCAGTTTTGGAGACCTCATCTACGCAAGGACATAGACAGGATGGAAGCAGTCCAGAGGAGGGCAACTAAAATGGTGCAGGGTCTGCAGCAGAAACCATATGAAGAGAGACTGAGAGAGCTTAATATGTATACTCTTGATGAAAGGAGGGACAGGGGGGACATGATAGAAACATTCAAGTACCTCAAGGGAATCAACAAAGTCCAGGAGGGTAGCATCTTTCAGAAAAAGAGATGTGTAAGAACAAGGGGGCACAATTTAAAGATAGAGGGGGACGGCTCAGGGGTAATGTGGGGAATTTTTTTTCACGGAGAGAGTGGTGGATACATGGAACAGCCTTCCTGAGGAGGTCGTTGGGTCTAAAACAGTGGGGGAATTCAAACATGCATGGGACAGACACAAGGCAATTATAGTGGGAGGTTGCAGGAAGTAGGCTGTTGGTTAACTAGAATCTGCAGCTTATCCAGTAGGTAGGGAAATGGGCAGACTGGGTGGGCCAAGTGGTCCTTATCTGCCGTCAAAGTCTATGTTTCTATAAGCAAGTTTCAAAATGACCTACATAACTTGGAAACCTGGACAAAAGGGCACACACTACGATTTAATGAGGCCAGGTACAGAGTCATGCACTTTAGGAGCAAAAATAGCTTAGCCAAGTACACATTACATGGAAACAAGCTGCAGATAATAGATAAAGAAAAAGACCTACGGAAATGGTTTTTTTTTTCCAAAATATTTTATTTTTTCATAACATAAATACATGGCAACACTTAGATAATCATAAAATATTTTAGTAACTCATACATATTATCTTATCTCACAGTCATTACATATGTAAACTACTTCTTCCTAACCCTTCCCTTTCCCTTACTTACCTCTGTTATGTATTCAAAAAAGTTAACAGTGGTGGCAGAATGGCCTACATTTCTCAAAGTTGGCTCTGAAGTATAAAATATTTGATCTCTCTCATCCCATAAGTTTTCACATTGTGTGGCTTCCCTCACCAAAAACATACCATTTTATATGGTCAAATTTCCCTATAGAAAGGAGTTCTGGTTTTCTGATATTAGTCTCCTGGTTACCATTGTCCCAATACAAAAGATTGTTTTAAACATTTGTCTGCAATATTCAGCTGCGTGGTATCATTTAGGACCACTAAACTGAACAGCAAAGGCATCTCCATATGTAATATTTTAGATAGCATATTATTAGTCTCTGCTCACCAGTTCAAAATATACTCACATTCCCATATACAATGATGTATAGGCTGCCTAAAGCGCCTTATTAATGCCAGCATTGAGTACTGCCATTATTTGTTATTGTCCCCAATATCTGTGGAGTATAAAATGCTCTGTCGATTAGTTTTTTTCCGAATGGCTTTATTTTTAGCATATGTGTAATCTTTGTTTATTTTTGTTCAAGTTCCTCCATTTCTGTTCCACATATTTCAAATTACCGTCCTCATTCCATCTGGCATTGGTTTTAATCCAGTCTTCTTTGCTAGTTACCATAATGGTACATATTTTTTGAAGCAAAGTATCCTTTCCGCTCTTAATAATATTAGCGTGTTCTTGACTTATACGCCCCAAATCATCGTTTTTTCCTTGAAGTATCTGTTTTTTTAAGTACCTTGAATATTTCTTTTGTTGTATGATAAAAGATAAAGTTTAGCTTTGGTATTCCAGAAAGCAGGCAGTTAAATTTATCAAAGGACACAAAAGCCCCATTCTCTAATAGATGTGAACAATTCTGTATAGTTATTTGTTTACCTGATACAAATTTCTTGATGTATTTCTCCATTTTGACCCTTGGATCACCCCATATTTCTAAATATAGCCACGAAAACAAATTGCTTCCTTTCGATTTTTTTTAAAATTCAGTTTCAAGCACTATAGTGGTGCAGAGTGTCAGAGTTACCTTGTGTCTATCACACAGTTTGGCCATTTAGAACATTAAGTTTCAGACACCGTAGTGGTGCAGAGCGTAGCTTGCACGTTGCCCAGTGTAGCTATTTTAAAAAATTCAGTTCTAGGCACTGTAGTGGTACAGAGGGATAGAGTTACACTGTGTATATTGCACAATTTGACGATGCAGAACATTAAGTTTCAGACACCGTAGTGGTGCAGAGCGTAGTTTGCACATATCACCCAGTGTAGCTATTTTAAAAAATTCAGTTATAGGCACTGTAGTGGTGCAGAGGGATAGAGTTACATTGTGTATACTGCACAATTTGACGATGCAGAACATTCAGTTTCAGACACAGTAGTGGTGCAGAGGGTCAGTTACCTTGTGTGTGTTGCCTGGTGTGACCATTTAGAAAATGCAGTTTTGGGCACCGCAGTGGTGGAGAGGGTCAGATTTACCTGGTGTGTGTCACCCAGTGTGACCACTTTAAAAACTTCAGTTTAAAGCACCATAGTGGTGCAGAGGGTCAGTCAGAGTTACCTTGGGTGTGTTCTACAGTGTGACCATAAAAAAAATTCAGTTTCAGGAACTGTAGTGGTGTAGGTCCCCTCTCATCCTGAGAAGGACTTATGGCTGTTGTGGTGCAGAGGGTTACAGTTACCTTGCATATCTTACACATTGTGACCATTTAAAATAATCAGTTTCAGGTACTGTAGTGGTGCAGAGGGTCAGAGTTACCTTATACATGTTGCCCACTGAGGCCATTTAACATATTCACTTTCAGGCACTGTAGTGGTGCAGAGGGTCAGAGTCATCTTGTGTGTCCTGCACAGCATCACCGTTTAAAATATTCACTTTCAGGCATTGTAGTGGTGCAGAGGGTCAGAGTTATCTTGTGTGTCCTGCACAGCATCACCGTTTAAAATATTCACTTTCAGGCACTGTAGTGGTGCAGAGGGTCAGAGTTATCTTGTGTGTCCTGCACAGCATCACCGTTTAAAATATTCAGCTTCAGCCGCAGGAGTGGTACAGAGGGTCGCTTGCCTTGTGTATGTTATCCAGTGTAACAATTCAAAATATTCAGTTTCAAGCACCATAGTGGTGCAGGTGGTCAAAGTTACCTTGTTCGTGTAGCCCAGTGTGGCCATTTAAGAAATACATGTCAGGCACCGTAGTGGTGCAGAGTGTCACAGTTACCTTGTGCTTGTTCCCCAGTGTCACCATTTAAGTTCGGTTCCGGCACCAGAGTAACGCAGCGGGTCAGAGTTACCTTCAGCGTGTTACCCAGTGTGCCATTCAAAAAATTCAGTTATAGGCACTGTAGTTGTGCAGAGGATCAGAATTAGACTGCTTGTATTGCACAATCTGACCATTTAGAACATTCAGTTTCAGACAGGTGCTGAGGGTCAGAGTTACCTTGAGTGTCTTGAACAGTATGACCATCGAAAATATTTAGCTTCAGGCACTGTAGTGGTGCAGAGAATCAGAGTCACCTTGTGTGTGTTGTCCAAGATGGCCATTTCAAAAATCGGTTTCAGAAACAGTAGTGGTGCAGAAGGTAACAGTTACCTTGTGTGTGTTTACCAGACTGACCATTTAAAAAATTCAGTTTCAGGAACCGTTGTGTTGCACAATGTCAGAGTTACTTTATGCGTCTTGCCCCGTGACCATTTAAAAACATAAGTTTGGGGCACTGTAGTGATGCAGAGGGTTAGATTTAACTTGTAGGTGTTGCCCAGTGTGACCATTTTTAAAAATTCTGTTCAGGCACCATAGTGGTGCAGAGGGTCTGTTACCTTGTGCGTATTGCTCGGTGTGACCATTTAAAAAGTTCACTTCAGGCAGTGGAGTGGTGTAGCAGCTCAGTTACCGTCTACGTGTTAACTAGTGTGACCATTTAAAAAACTTCAGTTTCAGGCACCGTAGGGGGTGCAGACAGTAACAGTTACCTTGTGCAAGTTACCCAGTGTAGACATTTAAACAATCCAGTTGCCGGCACTGTAGTGCTACAGAGGGTCAGAGTTACCTTGCGTGTGTGTTGCCAGGGTGGCCATTTAAAAAAAAATCAGTTTCGGGAACTGTTGTGTTGCACGATGTTAGAGTTACCTTATGCGAGTTTCCCAGTGTGACCATTTCAAAATTAAGTTTGAGACACTGTAGTGGTGCAGAGGGTCAGAGTTACCTTCTGTGTGTTGCCCAGTGTGACCATTTAAAAAACTATGTTTCAGGCACTGTAGTGGTGCAGAGGGTCAGTTACAGTGCCTTGTGCCTCCTGTCCAGTTTGACCAATTAATAAATTCTGTTCCAGGCACCATTATGGGGCAGAGGGTTAAAGAAACCTTGTGTGTGTTACCCAGTGTGACCATTTAGAAAATTTAATTTCAGACACTGTAATCAGAAAGATGGTCAGAGTTACCTTGTGTGCCTTGCACAGTGTGACCATTTAAAAAATTCATTTCAGACATCGCAGTTGTGCAGAAGGTCAGATGTTATCTTGTGCGTGTTTACAGTGTGACCATTTTAAAAATTCAGTTTCGGACACCGCTGTGGTACAGAGGGTCAGTTACCTTCAGTGTGTTGCCCAGTGGGACCATTTCAAAAATTCTGTCTCAAGCACCATAGCGCTGCAGATAATCAGTTACCTTGTGCACGTTGCCCAGTGTGACCACTTAAAAAATTCCATTTCAGGCACCACAGTGGTGCAGAGAGTAACAATTAGCTTGTGCGAGTTGCCCAGTGTAGCCATTTAAAAAATTCAGTTTCTGGCACCATAGTGGTGCAAGAGGGTCAGAGTTTCCTTGGGCTTATTGCACAGTGTGACCATTAAAAAATTAAGTTTCCGGCGCCGTAGTGGTCCAGAGGAACAGAATTACCTGGTGTGTGTTACCTAGTATGACTATTTAGAAAATTCAGTTTCAGGCTCCGTAGTAGTGCAGAGGGTCAGAATTACCTTGTACATGAATCAGTGTGGCCATTTAAAAAGTTCATAGAAGGTCAGCGTTACCTCCTGCGTATTCTCCAGTGTAACCATTTAAACAATTCTGCTTTCGACACCACTGTGGAGTAGAGGGTCAAAGTTACCTCGTGCATCCTACTCACTGTAACCATTTAAAAAATTCAGATTGGGGTAGTGTTTTGGTGTAGAGAATAACAGTTAGCTTCTACATGTTAGCTAGTGTAGCCATTTAAAAAAATTCAGTGCCAGGCACCGTAGTGCTGCATAGGGTTCGAGTTACCTTGTGCGTCTTCCCAGTGTGACCATTTAAAAAATTCAGTTCAGGCACTGTAATGGTGCAGAGGGTCAGCGTTACATTGTATATTTTGCCCAGTGTGACCATTTAAAAAATTCAGTTTCAGGCACCGTAATGATGCAGAGGGTGATTTACACTGTATATGTTGCCCAGGGTGACCATTTAAAAAAATTCATTTTCAGGCACCATAGTGGTACATAGGGTCTGTTACCTTGTTTGTGTTGCCCAGTGTGGACATTTAAACAATTTAGTTTCAGGCACTGTAGTGGTACAGAGGGTCAAAGGTATCTTGAACGTGTTGCCCAGCATGACCATTTAAAACATTCAGTTTCAGGCACCGTAGTGTTGCTGAGGGTCAGTTACCGTGGCCAACATGCACAGTGTAACTGTCATAGCGTGTGGGAATAAACTTCAGACGAGGCAATTTTACAGGTTTAAAACACACCATGGTGTGATATTTATTTTTCAAAAGTTAGAAAAATAATACATGAAGACAAAAAAAATTGCAAAGAGAATCACTACTTGACATCAGTAGTTTCTCACATAATACAGTCCTGAATCTTACAGCTCCTAAGACCCTTCTCATCTGAATTCAGCAGCTTGTCTACAGCAGCACCTCTCTCCTTTACTCTCAAGACTGAACTCTACTGGACTGCCTAAAGAGGTTTTATATCTTTTGGTAGGGTCACCTGACTGAGCCCTTCCTATTTACAGTACATGTCTGGATAAGTCGTTTCAAAACCGGGGGAGTGTTTCAGGGCACTTCCTAGTTCAGTTAAATAGTGTATATATCCACATAATATATTGACTCTATATCTCTGACCCACAGGGACTAAGCATTTTTTATAAAGCATACCACATTCTTTTGTTCAGTCTCGTACATAGAACCTTATACAGTAACAGGTTTATAGTGTGAATTTATTATTGCTTTTTATGGTTTCCGAATCCTGTTTACTTAAAAGGCTTTATTAACTGTATTTATTTCTATTTAAAATAGCCTTCATGCTTTTCGTACACAAAATGCACTTATGCACTTTACACACCTTTCAGGGTGTTTGGCATCATTCCAGGGACTGGATGGATGGAAATGGAAAATGAATGAAAAGAGGGTACTAGTAGGAAGTTTAGTAGGGATACTAAAGAGCTCAGCTATGTGGCCAACCTAGGGTACGGGGGAAAAATAAGAAAAGCAAAGAGAAAAGCATTAACTGTTGCGCAACAGAAGTTTTGGTAGCTAAGAAATAAGGAGATAGAAAAGTGGTCCATCAGTCACAGTCGAGGGTGTAGCCTAACTCCACCACAGTAACTATTTAAAACATTCAATTTCGAGCACCATAGTAATGCAGAGGGTCAGAGTTACCGTGTGTGTATTACCCAGTGTGACCATTTAGAAAATTCAGTTTCAAGAACTGTAGTGGTTCAGAGTTACCTCGTGTATCTTAAACAGTGTGACCATTTTAAAAAATTCAGTTTCAGACACCATAGCGGCGCAGAGAGTTAAGAGTTACATTGTATATCTTGCCCAGTATGCCCATTTAAAAATTCAGTTTCACACACTGTTGTGGTACAGAGGATCAGAGTTATCTTGTGTATATTACCCAGTGTGACCTTTTAAAAAATTCAGTTTCAGGCACAATACTTCTGCAGAACATCAGAGTTACCTTGTGTGTCTTACATAGTATAACCATTTAAAATGTTCAGTTTCAGGCACTGTGCTGGCACAGATGGTCAAAGTTACCTTGCACGTCTTCCCAGTGTGACCATTTAAAAAATTCCATTTCAGGCACCATAGTGGTGCATAGGATCAGAGTTTCCTTGTGCGTGTTGTATAGTGTGACCTTTTAAAATATTCAGCTTCAGGCACCATAGTGTTGCAGATTGTCAGGTGTACCTAGTGCGCCTTCGCTAGTATAACAATTTAAAAAGTTAAGTTTTGGGTACAGTAGTTGTGCAGAGGTTCAGAGATAACTTCTTCATTTTAACTATGTGAACATTTAAAAAATTCAGATTGAGGTACTGTAGTTGTGCTGAGGGTCAGTGTTAGTTTGTTAGTCTTGCCCAGTGGGACCATTCAAAAAATTCAGTTCAGGCACTGCAGCGGTGCACAGTGTCAGACTTAACTTGTGCATCCTGCCCAGTGTGACCATTTAAAAAATTCAGAAAAGTCAGTTTGGGGTACTGTTGTTGTTCAGAGAGTAACAGTTTGCTTTTGCATGTTGCAGTGTCCCCCCTTTAAAAAAAATTCAGTTTGGAGTACTGCTGTGGTGCAAATGGTAACAGTTAGCTTGGCATATTGACCAGTGTAGCCATTTACAAAAAATTCACTTTCAGGCACCATAGTGGGGCAGAGGACCAGAGTTACCTTCTGGGTGTTCCCCAGTGATACCATCTAGAAAATGCAGTTTCAGACACCGCTGTAGTGCAGAAAGTCAGTTATCTTGTGTGTATTGCCAAGGGTGACCATTTAGAAAATGCAGTTTCAAGCTCCAAAGTGGTGCGGAGGTTGAGAGTTAGATACCTTGTGTGTCTTACACATTGTGACCAAATGAAATATTCCATTTCAGGCACCATAGTGGTGCAGAGGGTCAGAGTTACCTTGTTTGTGTTGCCCAGTGTGGGCATTTAAAAAATGCATTTCAGGCAGTGTAGTGGGGCAGTGAGTCCGAGTTACCTTGTTCGTGTTACCCAGGGTGGCCATTTAGAATATTCAATTTCAGGAACTGTAGTGGTGCAGAGTGTAACAGTTACATTGTGTGTATTGCCCAGTCTGACCATTTAAAAATATTCAGTTTCAGGCACCATTGTTTTGCAGAAGGTAGTATGAACCTTTAAAATATTCAGTTTCAGGCACCAAAGTGGTGCAGACGGTCAGAGTTACCGTGTGTGTGTATTACCCAGTGTGACTATTTAAAATATTCAGTTTCAGGCACCACAGTGGTGCAGAGGGTCAGAGTTTCATTGCACCTCTTGTGCAGTATGAGCATTTAAAATATTCAGCTTCTGGCACCACAGTGCAGATTGTCAGACATACCTCGTGCATCTTCACTACTGTGATCATTTAAAAAGTTATGTTTGGGGTACTGTAATAGTGCAGAGATTCAGAGATACATTCTTCATGTTAACCAGTGTGAACATTTTAAAATTCAGATTGGGGTACTGTAGTGGTGCAGAGGGTCAGTAACCTTGTGCGTGCTGCCCAGTGTGACCATTTAAAAAATTCTGTTTCAGGCACCGTAGTGGTGCAGAGGGTCCGAGTTACCTTATGTGTCTTGCACAGCATGACCGTTTAAAATATTTGGCTTCAGCCACTGGAAGATACAGTACATAAGGTTGCTTGCCTTGTGTGTATTGCCCAGTGTGATGATTTTAAATATTCAGTTTCAGGCACCACAGTGGTGCAGTTGGTCAAAGTTACCTCGTTCATGTTGCCCAGTGTGGCCATTTAAAACATGCACTGCAGACACTGAAGTGGTACAGAGGGTCAGAATTACCTTGTGTGTATTGCCCAATGTGACCATTTAAAAAATTCCGTTTCAGACACTGTAGTAGTGCAAAGAGTAAGTTACCTTGTGTGTGCTGCCCAGTGTAGCCATTTAAATGCACTGTTATAGGCATTGTAGTGTGGCATTAAGTCAGAGCTACCTTGTGTGTATTGCACAATTTGACCATTTAGAACATTCAATTTCAGACACAGTAGTGGTGCAGAGGTTCAGAGTTACCATGTGCATGTAACCCACTGTGACCATTTAAAAAACTTCAGTTTCGGATACCATAGTGGTGCACAGAGTCAGAATTACCTGTTGTGTGTTACCCAGTGTGACCATTTTAAAAACTTCAGTTTCAGGCACCATAGTGGTGCAGAGGGTCAGAGTTAATTTGTACATGTTATCCAGTGTGACATTTAAAAAGTTCAGTTCGGGCACCTTAGTGGTGCAGCGGGTCAGAGTTACCGTCTGCATGTTGCCCAGTGTGACCATTTAAAAACTTCTGCTTCAGGGACCGTAGTGGTGCAGAGGGTCAGTTACCTTGTGCCTCCTGTCCAGTTTGATCAATTAAAAAATTCAGTTTTAGGCACCACTGTGGGACAGATGGTTAAAGAAACCGTGTGTGTGTTACCCAGTGTGACCATTTAGAAAATTCAATTTCATACACCATCATTAGAAAGATGATCAGAGTTACCTTGTGTGTCTTGCACAGTGTGACCATTTAAAAAATTCATTTCAGACACCATAGTCGTGCAGTCAGATGTTACCTTGTGCGTGTTGTACAGTGTGATCATCTTAAAAATTCAGTTTCTGGCATCACAGTGGCACAGAGGGATCAGAGTTACCCTGTGTGTCTTGCACAGCGTGACCATTTTTTAAATATTCAGTTTCAGGCACCACAGTGATGCAGAGGGATCAGAATGACCCCATGTGTCTTACACAGTGTGCCCATTTAAAAAATCAGCTTCAGGCACCGTAGTGGTACGAGGCTCAGAGTTACCCGGTACATGTTGCCTAGTGTGACCATTTAAAAAAAATTAGATTAAGGAACTGGTGTGGGGAAAGGGTCAGAGTTAACTTGTGTGTGTTGCCAGAGTGAACATTTAGAAAATTCAGTTTCAGGCACCACAGTGGTGCCGAGGGTCAGAGTTACCTGCTACAAGTTGCCCAGTGTGACTATTTAAAAAATTTAGAGTAAGGAACTCTTGTGGGGAGAGGATGAGAGTTACTTTGTGTTGCCAAGTGTGAACATTTAGAAAATTCAGTTTCAGGCACCGCGGTGGTACAAAGGAGCAGTTACCTTCTGTGTGTTGACCACTGGGACCATTTCAAAAATTCAGTTTCAGGCACCGTTGTGCTGCCAAGAGTCAGTCACATCGTGTGTGTTGCCCAGTGTGACCACTTAAAAACAGTGGTGCAAAGAGTAACAGTTAGCTTGTGCGACTTGCCCAATGTAGCCATTTAAAAAATTCAGTTTCAGGCACCGTAGTGGTGCAGAGGGTCAGCATTACATTGTATATTTTGCCCAGTGTTGCCATTTTAAAAACTCAGTTTCGGGCACCGTAGTGCTGCAGAGGATTAGTTACACTGTATATGTTGTCCAGTGTGAACATTAAAAAAAATCATTTTTAGGTGATATGCTGGTACATAGGATCAGAGTTACCTAGTTTGTCTTGCCCGGGATGGCCATTTAAACAAGTCAGGCACTGCAGTGGTGCAGAGGGTCAAAGGAATCTTGAGTGTGTTGCACAGTGTGAACATTTAAAAATTTCAATTACACGCACCATAGTGGTGGAGTGGGTCAAGGTACCTTGTGTGTGTTGCCCAGTCTGACCATTTAAAATAGTCAGTTTCAGGAACCATATCGTGCAGAGGGTCAGAGATTCCCTGTGTGTCTTGAACAGTGTGACCATTTAAAAACATTCAGCTTCAGGCACTGCAGTGGTGCTGAGGGTCAGTTACCGTGGGTGTGCTGGACAGTGTAACCATTTAAAAAGATTGTTTCAGGCGCCATAGTAGCGCAGAGGGTCAGAGTTCCCTCGTGTGCATTACCTAGTTTAACCATTTAGAAAATTCAGTTTCAGCCACTGCAGTGGTGCAGATGTTCAGAGTTACCTCGTGTGTCTTAAACAGTGTGACCATTTAAAAAAATTGTTTCTGGCACTATAGTGGTTCAGAGGGTCAGATTTTCCTCGTGTGTCTTAAACAGTGTGACCATTTAAAAAAATTCTGTTTCTGGCACTATAGTGGTTCAGATTTTCCTTGTGTGTCTTAAACAGTGTGACCTTTTAAAAAAAAAATCAGTTTCAGACACCATAATGGTGCAGAGAATAAGAGTTACATTGTGTATTTTGCCCAGTGTGACCATTTAAAAAATTCAGTTTTGGCCAACATACTGGTGCAGAGCGTTATTTACACTGTGTATGTCGCCCAGTGTGACCATTTAAAAAAAATCTGGTTTTGGCACCGAAGTGGTACGCAAGGTCAGTTACCTTGTTGCCTGTTGCACAGGGTGGCCATTTAAAAAATGTTGTTTCAGGCACAGTAGTGGTGCAGAAGGTCAAAGTTATCTCGAGCATGTTGCAGTGTGAACAATTACAAAAATTAAGTTACATGCACCGTAGTGGTGGAGAGGATCAAGATACCTTGTGTTTGTTTCCCAGTCTGACCATTTAAAATATTCAGTTTCGGGAACCAAATTGTGCAGAAGGTCAGAGTTACCTTGTGTGTCTTGCACAATGAGACCATTTAAGATTTTCAACTTTAGGCATGATAGTGTTGCAGATTATCAGACATCCCTTTTTCATGTTAACCAGTGTGAACATTTAAAAAGCTCAGTTTGGGGTACTGTAGTGGTGCAAAGGGTCAGAATTAGCTTGTGCGTGTTGCCCAGTGGGACCATTTAAAAAATTCAGTTCAGGCACTGTAGTGGTACAGATAGTCAAGAGTTATATTGTACATCTTGTCCAGTGTAATCATTTAAAAAAATTCTGTTTCACACACCGCAGTGGATCAGAGTTACCTTGTGTGTCTTACACAGTGTGACCATTTAAAATATTCAACTTCAGACACCATAGTGGTGCAGAGGGTCTGTTACCTTGTGCATGTTGCCCAGCGTAACCACTTAAAAAAATCTGTTTCAGGCACCACAGTGGTGCAGAGGGTCAGAGTCACCTTGTGTGTCTAACACAGTGTAGCTATTTAAAATATTGAACTTCATGCACCATAATGGTGCACAAGTTCAGTTACCTTGGGCATGTTGCCCAGTGCGACCACTTAAAAAAACTCCCCTTCAGGCACCACAGTGGTGCAGATGGTCAGAGTTATCTTGTTCATGTTGCCCAGTGTGGCCATGTAAAAAATTCAATTTGGGGTACCATAGTGGTCCAGAGGGTCAGAGTTACCTTCTGTGTGTTGCCCAGTGTGACCACTTAAAAAACTCCCCTTCAGGCACCACAGCGGTGCAGATGGTCAGAGTTATCTTGTTCATGTTGCCCAGTGTGGCCATGTAAAAAATTCAGTTTGGGATACCATAGTGGTCCAGAGGGTCAAGAGTTACCTTGGGCTTGTTGCACAGTGTGACCATTAAGGGATGACTATGAATGTCAAATGTATGTAAGAAATGGCTTGAAAGATCATTTACTGCTGTTTTATATGAGTGTATATTGTTTCTGTGCAAACAAAATGATAAACAGAGTTTAAAAAAAATTTCAGTTTCTGGCACCGTGGTGGCGCAGAGGATCAGAATTACCTGCTGTGTGTTACACAGTGTAACCATTTAGAAAATTCAGTTTCAGGCACCGCAGTGGTGCAGAGAGTCAGAGTTACCTTGTGTGTGAATCACAGTGTGGCGATTTAAAAAAAGTTCATTTCAGACACCGTGGTGGTGTACAGGGTCAGCATTATCTTGTGCTGGTTGTCCAGTGTAACCATTTAAAAAATTCCATTTGGGGTACTGTTGTGGTGTAGAGAGTAACACTTAGCTTTGGGGTGTTGACCAATGTAGCCATTTATAAAAAAAATTCAGTTTCAGTCACCGTAGTGCTGCACACGGTCCAAGTTACCTTGTGCGTCTTCCCAGTGTGACCATTTATAAAATTCAGTTCAGGCACTGTAGTGGCGCAGAGGGTCAGCGTTATATTGTATATTTTGCCTAGTGTGACCATTTAAAGAATTCAGTTGCTAGCCGGCCCGGTGGGCACTAAGGGATTGAGGCGCTGGACACCACACCTCACACCATGCTGGCAACCCGTGTTCGGGAATGAGCACGAGCCGCCTGGAGTTGGCATGGGAGGGAAAGGCTCAAGCGTCCAGAGAACAGCTCTCCTCTCCTGGGGAGGGAGGACTGGCGCTCCCACCGAATGACTGCCCCCAGGTGGAGGCCTCTGGCAGTACGGGACTGTGCGCGCCCCAGCAACGGGGAAGGGAAAAAATGGAGCAAAAACACTCCCAGCTGCAGGATGATGACTGACCCACCGCAGGCTAGGCATAAGTCTAAGTGAGACCGGGGTGATGGGGCTGGGGGGTCAGTTAGAAAGTTAGAAGGGGGGCAGCTGAGGGGCAGAGAAGTAGATAAACACCTATATAAAAAAAAATAAATTCAGTTTCGGGCACCGCAGTGATGCACAGCGTTAGTTACACTGTATAGGTTGCCCAGTGTGACCATTTAAAAAATTCAGTTTCTGGTACCGTAGGGGTACACAGGGTCAGAGTTACCTTGTGTGTGTTGACCAAGGTGGCCATTTAAAAAATCCTGTTTCAGGCACTGTGGTGGTACAGAGGGTCAAAGTTATCTCGAGCGTGTTACACAGTGTGAACATTTAAAACAATTCAGTTACATGCACCGTAATGCTGGAGAGGGTCAGGTACATTGTGTGTGTGTTGCCCAGTCTGACCATTTAAAATAGTCAGTTTCAGGAACCATATCGTGCAGAGGGTCAGAGTTTCCCTGTGTGTCTTGAACAATGTGACCATTTAAAAACATTCAGTTTCAGGCACTGCAGTGGTGCTGAGGGTCAGTTACCGTGGGTGTCCTGGACAGTGTAACCATTTAAAAAGATTGTTTCAGGCTCCATAGTAGCTCAGAGTAGTAGTTACATTGTACATCTTGCCCAGTGTGACCATTTAAAAAATCAGTTTCACACGCTGTAATGGTACAGAGGGTCAGAATTACCTTGTGTATTTTGCCCCATGTGACCATTTAAAAAAAAAATAGTTTTAGGCATCACAGTGGTGCAGTTCAAAGTTACCTTCTGTGTCTTAAATAGTATGACCCTTTCAAATATTCAGTTTCAGGTACCGTAGTGGTGCAGACGGTCAGAGTTACCTTGTGTGTACTGCCCAGTGTGACCATTTAAAAAATTCCATTTCGGGCATCATAGTGGTAACAGAGAGTCAGAGTTACCTTATGCATCTTGTATACTTTGACCACTTAAATATTCAGCTTCAGGCACCACAGTGTTGCAGATTGTCAGACATATCTTGTGCATCTTCTCTAGTGTGACAATTTATAAAGTTAAGTTTGGGTTACTGCAGTGGTGCAGAGGGTCAGAGTTCACTTGTGCTTCTTGCCCAGTGTGACCATTTAAAAAATTCATTTCATGCAATGTAGAGGTGCAGAGGATCAAAATTACGGTGTACATGTTGTCCAGTGTGACCATTTACAAAATTCAGTTTCAGCACCGCAGTGGTGCAGAGGGTCAGAGTTACCTTGTGTGTGAATCACAGTGTGGCCATTTAAAAAAAAGTTCATTTCAGACACCGTGGTGGTGTACAGGGTGAGCATTACCTTGTGCTGGTTGTCCAGTGAAACCATTTAAAACATTCTGTTTTAGGAACCATTGTGGAGTGGAGGGTCGAAGTTACTTTGTGCATCCTGCTCAGTGTAACCAGTTAAAAAATTCAGTTTGGGGTACTGCTGTGGTGCAAAGAGTAACAGCTTGTGTGTGTTGACCAGTGTAGCCATTTACAAAAACATTCAGTTTCAAGCACCGTACTGGTGCAGAGGGTTAGAGTTGCCTTGTGTGTGTGTTACCTAGTCTGACCATTCAGAAAATTCAGTTTCAGGCACCGCAGTAGTGCAGAGTGTCAGAGATATCCTGTGAGTCTTGCACAGTGTGACCATTTAAAAAAATTCAGTTTCAGGCACCGTAGTGGTACGAGGCTCAGAGTTACCTGGTACATGTTGCCTAATATGACCATTAAAAAAATTCAGATTAAGGAACTGTTCTGGGGAAAGGGTCAGAGTTACCTTGTTTGTCTTGCCCAGTATGACCATTTAGAAACAGTTTCAGGCACCACAGTGGTGCTGAGGATCAGAGTTACCTGGTAAATGTTGCCCAGTGTGACCATTTAAAAAAATTCAGGTTAAGGAATTGTTCTGTCCAAAATAAATATACCTTAAATAAGTATGGAAAATAAAATACAGTTAAATAAAAACATTACTAAAGAAGAAGTTAGGGACACTATCAAAAACTTGAAGAATGGTAAGACACCAGGACCTGATGGGCTCCCTGCAGAGCTCTAGAAAATATGTGAGACACGAATAACACCTCTGTTAACAGAATTGTTTAATTTCTTTTTGAATAACGGTAAGGTCCCTAAAACGTTTTAGGAAGCTTTAATAATTTTTATACCTAAAGAAGGAAAAAATTCTTTACAATGTGGTTTCTATCAACTGATCTCACTACTGAACATAAATAGTAAGATATTTACCAAGATATAAGCTAGAAGATTAGAGATGGCCCTTCCTTGTATTATTAATAAAGACCAGACAGGGATAATAAAGGGTCGGAAAGGCTCTAATAATATCAAGAATGCTATTAATGTACTAGCAAATTTAAATTCCAGCCTTGCCATAGGAAACTCATTAAATGCAGAAAAGGCCTTTGACAGCGAGGAGTGGAAATCTTTTCTCTGTCTTAGTAAAAAGATAAATTTAGGCGATAATTTCAGTACATGGGTCAAAAAGATATATTCACAGCCTACAGCCCAAGCAATAACTAATCAAAATATTTCCGCAAAATGTAACTGATATAGAGGCACGAGGAAGGGCTTCCCCCTGCCACCTTTATTGTTTGCAATGGCTATTGAGCACTTAGCGAATATAATTAGAAATATCCAGGATTTAAAGGGTTTTTATAACTCACTAGAATATCTGAAGATCTCATTGTAAGCTGATGATATCTTATTATATATTACTGAATCCGACAGAGTTATACAGTAGGTCAAGTTAGGCCTGGTATTCATTAATCTGGACAAATATCCAGTTACAAAATAAACTGGGGTAAATCCATAGCCATGCAAATAAATTTGATGATACAATGGCGTCAGACAATTCTCTAATCTGATCGGCTGCCTAGCACATTTTACCCGTGGTAAATTATGTGATATACCAATGGGTAAAAGTGCCAGCCAGGCACATCTGAACCCCACCCCCTTTTTAAAATCTCTCCAACCCCCAAAATCAAACCCAAAAACCGCTATGTTGGCTCCTCGCTAAGCCGATGGGATTCCACGATGCTGAAGTGGGACTTTGAAAATGGACAACACCCGAAACAACCTGCTACAAAGAAAACAAAACAAAAAAGTCATATGTATTTTATTTTTTTTTAAATCCTCAGTGTCTACCTCCTCCTGATGTCTTTACCCTCTGGTCCTGTGAATGCAGTGACAAAGATGGGGTCCGGTAGAACTTTCAAAACTGTATACTGCCAGCCAACATAGCGTACTAACAGTACCAAATAGCAGAGGCTTGTTCACACCTCCCACCATCCCCACTCTGCTAAATATGTGTGTTAAGAGTTTGCAGAGTGTTGTATTGGGCAAAGTCTTTGTCTAATAAAAACGAGGGCTACAAGTTACAGAAATCATGGCCATAAAACCAAGCCATGGTACTGCACATGCACAAATGCATATGTAAATCCCACTGGATGTGCATCTGCACAGGGGCATGCACGAATATGCTTTTCAACCGCAATTTCTGTAAGCCTCAGCCCTCATTTTTACTTTGAAAACACTTTCTCCAGTACAGCACTCCTACAATATATATATTTAGCTGAACGAGGATGGTGGGAGGCATGCACAAGCCCCCTAATGTTTCACCACTGCAAAGGCTGGAGCGCTCTCAGCAAATATATATTTTTCTTTTAATTTTGTTGGTACCAAAACTGAAGGTGGACATTGTATAATCGCAACAAACCACTACAGGGTGTGGGTTATGCTGGGATTTATCTACAACTGACCTGGTCTGACCACTCAGCCACCAAACCATGCCAGCCGTGGGCAAATCCCAGCATAACCCACACCCTGTCATGCTTTACTGCTTATATAGCCCCCCTCAAAGTTTAAAGGCATACCCATTTAAAATGGAAAAAGAAAAAGTCAAGTATCTAAGAATATACATAGCCAAAAATAAGAAAAAAATTTAATATAATTGAGACCCTATGTTTAAAACTACTGAAAACACTTTAACCACTTGGGAAGAAGAGTATAAGCAATCAAAACGTGTATCTTACCAAAACTCATATACATTTCAGTCTCTGACCATGAAGTTAAATGCAGCTTGGTTTCAAAAAATTGATAAAAACAAACATTTTTATGGAAACACAAGAAACCTAGAATTAGTATAAATAAATTAAAAGCCTCAGCTACAGGAGGAGGACTGAACCTCCCTGATTTTAAGAAATATCATCTCTCATCAATAAGGCAGCTAGGAGAATACAGTACTACGCAGAAACTTTGCCTTGGTGGGTACTTTATGAGAACCTGGAAAGTGAACATAAATACCCTATTCAAACTTTTTTTTTCTAAATGGGTAAAGAGGAAAGAGAAAAAAAAGCAAAAAATGTTTTCTGAATTATACTCTAGAAGTTTGGACAGATTATCATAAGAAAACCTGAGAATACATCAACTTCCGTATATACTGCAAGAATAGTAAACATGTCTCATAAAAAATAGTTGAACAGTGGCATTTCGCGTCTCAGAACCTTTACGATGTTAATGGATGATTTACTGTAGAACTGTTATATATTAATGTAAAAATATATTCAATATGTTCGCTGACCATATGTGACCGCGAAGTTACTTCTGAGGCATATAACAAAAGATGCATTCATTTAAAGAAGTATTTTTTATTAAGCACCAATCACATGGACAGGAACCAGAGGAGGAAGAGACTGCAGTCCTGAGCCCATACTTTGATAGAAACAGATACACTCCTCTGGAACTCTCACCCTCGAATCTGGCCCCAATGATGTAAATCATGATGCAGCTGCCAGAGTCCCGACTCTGCAACAGATCTTAAGGACTCCTGAGCATTGGCAGCTGAGAGAAACCAGCCTGCACAGTGCACAACCACCACAAGAGACTGCAGTGAAAGCACCACCAGGGTCTGCTCCACACCCAGAGACTTGCCTTTCGAGTCACAACTGATGGGATCAGCTGCACTTAATACAGACACACCCAGATGATCTCATGGACCTCAGATGAGTGGTGATCTTACTTTTGTTTGGGGGTTCTAGGGTGGTGGGGCAGATGGGAGGAGTTACAGGGAATACAACACCCTACTAGTGTTGCCATGTTAGGCCTCGACAGCCACGGTTAAAGCAATGGTATTTCCCTCTCTCCAACCCCATTTTGGACTGTATTAAGAAAATCTTGAATGGGGCAGCAGCAGTAACTGATCTTGAAGTGCAAAGTTACATCTGCATGCACGTATCAGCTGAGGCACAACCGCAAACTTTGTTTGCATTGGAATTAACAGTTTTAACGCATGTCCCCTATACAAGTTAGAGAAAAATATAAAATTCAATCTCAAGATGTTTGTGTTTCTGCAATTGAGATCATATTACAGTAAGGAACTAAGCCCTAAATTAGAGAACCCTCCACTGACTAGTAAACAATTCAGTTTTAAGGGGAAAACTAAGCTAATTTCAAATGCATACAGAAATTTGATATGTTTAGTTAACTCCCCTATGCTAAAATTTAAAATAAGATGGAAAAAAGAACTTAAGATTACATTTTCAGAACAAAAATAGGTGGATATAATGGCAGGAATAAATACATCAATAAACACCACTCAATCAGACCCAATTTAAAGAGCTAGTGTACTGCCAGGAAACTGCCTGCAATTAATTGTAACTTTCACATGTAGTCAGCTATCACTTCTTATATCTCAAGTATTTTTTCTTTTCTGTTTGCTAATTAGAAGATTTTTCACCTGGCAGTACAGGGATGATGTGTGGAGCAGCACTCTGTCTGGGGGAGAAAAAAATGTCAGTTCTGTTCCTCCCACTACATCAACACTGATACCACACTGGCTATGACATCACTAGTAACCAATAAAAACCATTTCTCACTGCCAGGTTTCACTTTCACATGAAGCAGTAGAGACTGGCTCTCCCTGGTTACTAGTGACGTCACAATGTCCTGCATTTTGATTGGTAGTTTGTGAGAGTCAGTGCTCAGGCTGCAAGGATTTTGGTGCCTCAAGATGTTTGGTCTCATTTCTGACGATGTAGTGGGAGGAACAAAACTGACTTTTTTTTTCTCCAGACAGAATGCTGCTCCACACATCACCCTAGTACTGCCAAGTGAAAAAGCTTCTAATTAACAAAGAGAAAAGAAAAAATATTTGAGATATAAGAAGTGATAGCTGAGTGCATCTGAAAATTACTATTAATCCCAAGCAGTACATTAGCTCTTCAATATTTTTCACAGATATTATACACCCTACATTCTCAATAAAATGAATATTACCAAATTGCAACAGATGTGGAAATGCAACTGGGATCCTGGAACACGTTATTGCTACCTGTCTAAGAATAATTCCCTTTTGGGAAAAAAATGTTTAAATCGTTAAACAGCATTCCAGGAATGGACTTGACCAGAGAACTGGAACTGTGTATGATAAATACAAGCTCCAGACAAAATGTACCACAAGGGCATTTAGACACACTTTTAAACATGGCTTTAATAAATGCAAGACGATGTATTGCTAGAAACTGGAAAAATAAAGATCGCCCTATATATATACCATGTGAAAAAATCTATTTTTGAACTGCATTAACTTGGAACATTTGCATTATTTTAATAAAGGACAAGAACACAAATTAAAACTAATATGGGAACCTATAGTTTACTAAGAACTAACAGGATTTAATGATAAATATATTTCTTAATTGAATACAGGCCCTCACTTAGTACAGAATACATCATCCTAGTATAAGGCACATATAGCATACCTAGAATAACACCTCCCCCCCCAAAGTTGCAGATTAATAATTAAAGGGGGAGTACAAAAAATAAAGTCATTGTTGTGGGGAGAGGGTCAGATTTACTTTGTGTGTGTTGTCAGTGTGACCATTTAGAAAACTCAGTTTCGGGCACCACAGAGGTACAGAGGGTCTGTTACCTTGTGTGTGTGTGTGTGTGGCCCAGTGGGATCATTTCAAAAATTCAACTTCAGGCACTGTAGTGGTTCAGATGGTCAGTTACCTTGGGCGTGTTGCCCAGTGTGACCATTTAAAGAAAATTCAGTTTCAGGCACCACAGTGGTGCAGATGATCAGAGCTACCTTGAGTGTCTTACACAGTGTGACCATTTAAAATATTCAGTTTCAGGCCGCTTTAGTGGTGCAGAGGGTCAGCTACCTGGTTCGTGTCGCCCAGTGTGGCCATTTAAAAAAAATGCATTTCAGGAGCCGTAACGGTGTAGAGGATCAGAGTTACCATGTGTTGTTGCCCAGTCTGGTCATTTAAAAAATTCAGTTTCAGGCACCGTAATGGTGCACAGAGTCAGAATCAACTTGCGCATGTGGCCCAGTGTAACCATTTACAAAATCAAGTTTGGAGTACTGTAGTGGTGCAGAGCCCAAGCTACAAATTTCTTTCCAGTGTAGCTGCTCACCTTCCCCAACTGTGGCTCGACTGTTGCTGAGACATTACCCCCGACAGTTTATTTGCAGTATGCTAGTTAAAAAGTTTATTTTTTCAGTTTTTGTTTACTCTGAGCATGCTCGGTGCTCCTTCTCATCTCATTGACTGATTAAATGACTTCCAAGTTCAATGACCACAACTTCATGCCCAGTGGGAGTAAATAACCAAAGACAGAAAAAATAGTCTTGTAACTAATATAAACAAGATAAACTTCCACCAGGTAAGAGGTTGTGCAGTCGGGGGTAACGTCTCAGCCATTGTTGGGGGGTGGCAGGAAGGCGAACGGAAAAGGTAGCTGGAGTACATAATGTAATCATATTGGAATCATCAGATACAGTATTTTATAAAATGGTCAGGGAAAATACTGCTTCCTGAATAGTTAGGACCTGCGTGTTGGAGCATAACGCACCAGTAAAAAAAAGTGTTGGCATTCAAGACACAATACACTAACATTAAAAATACCTTTTTTTTTTTTTTTTAATTACTGATTTTCATTACAAACATGGCTGCCACCTTTACTCACTAAAAAACAAAAAACTAAGCCCTAAAAATGAAACCCCCTCAAAATAAAAAGAATTAACTGATTAAATGTTATCTTTCTTTATATTGCCCTTACACACCTTCACAAATTAAAATGAAGTGCTATTGACAGTGTTATCTTTTGGAAAATCTTTTCTGACAATGGACCCCCCTCCCCATCCTTATCCGCCTACAAGGGAAAACTGTGCAGCGTGCTCTGCCCCAGATACAACCGAATCCTTTGTTTTACTGAACCCTTGTGTGGGCACAGCTGAACATTCAGCAGGTAGTTAATACTGCATACGTTTGAATTCCTGCACTCCAAGACAAACATTCTATTTTCTGAATGTGTGGATAGGCAAATACTTGACAGCTGTATAGGAACAATTTTTTTTTTTTTTTTTTACTACTTTTAACAAAAGAAACTGTAATTTTTTTTAAAAAAATTTCCTTTTTCTACTGCTTTTAAATGTTCTCAGTTTACACATTTTATAAGAGCAGTTATACACTTTGAGCTGAGCATTGTGCTGGCAGAATTCGCTTCCGGGGCTGAAGGCCCACTGGACATGTGTTGTGCCAGCACAACATACACGGCTGTCATGTCTTATAGCTTAAGTAACATATAAAAAAGATCAATAACAAAATATAAAGCTGCTATGAAATCTCCAAACTAAGCATTTGAGAACACACTCAAGAGTACAGGTGGGCAGTGATGCGGCGGCAGGAACAGATGATTGCTGCTGGGGGCCATGCACACCATTTGTAATGGCCAAGGTTTCTTATACTGGGATTCGGTATAGCGAGGGAGAACTGTAAGTACCGCATTTAGTGATATAGGAAAGGATTCACAAAAGGAATGCACCCAGCGCATCCCCAACTTGCACACACTGGTGATTCAGGAAGGCCACCGATGCACACAGCACCTATGTTATGCGGCATATTTGGAGGGGTTGTTCAGGGGGTGTACCCATTCACATACCACCTTGGAGGCACATTCCCTGCCCACCCTGGCAGGCCAGTGACCCTCCCCTCAAATCCCCAGCAGTATGAAATCCAATGCAGCATACCCCCCACATTTGGCTGGTAGAACCTCCCCCGCATCCCCAGCTGACTGACATACTGTGCAGCTCTAAGTCCTGTTACAATGGTAGAACCCCCCTCCCTGCTCAGACCCTATCACATCATCAAAGGGTATCCTGATGATTCATTCCTTGGTGGTGCAGCGGACCCTCCCACCCCACCCTGCTCCCCCATCCAGGCATGTTCCTATAGTCAGTGGGCAGCACAACCCACCCGCATGCCACCACGGCCACCCACCGACAGAGCTGCCTGTGAATGACAGCTACTGTACACCTGGAAGCCCATTGGTGGACCCTGTCCCACCAGTGGGCCTGCAGTGTTTACTGTACTCCTGTCATCCATTCATTGTAAGTTCTGCTTAGGATATGCTGCTGTAAACTGCAGCTTTAATATACAGAATACTAGCTGGGCGACTGTGCTCAACCAGCCTGTTCTGCCACTGAGGGGTTTCGATTCTGTTAGACCTCAAGAGCGAAGCTCGAGAGGTCCCACAGAATCAGAACCCTGAGGTGGCATGAGGCTGGTTGCGCAGTCGCCCAGCTAGTATTTTACAGTGTATGGAGACCCATTGTTAGAAAAGTATAGCTTCATATGAAAATGCATTAAATAAGGTGAACACAGTATTCTCCACTAATTTTACATGGTCCTCAGCCACCTGGGGAGGGGAGAATGCTGCCACCATCCTGTCACAGTATTCACTGTTTGAATAACGAGATGTGCACAGCAGTTTTCCCCACTGGAGATTGCTGTCAGTCCCCCATATCAAGAGTGCTGGCTCCTGCTCTCTTAAAACCAGCAAAATGTTGTTATACCACAGTGTGGTGATACAGCCTTCTAAAAATTGTCTGCTGTGGTGCAACACCATTTTGACTCGGATGGATTTCCGTATCTAACAATGGGTCTCCATACACTGTAAAATATTATACTACTACTACAAAGTGGGGGTGGTTCATTTACTGTGGAACCAATACAACAGTATTTTTGACAATACTGCACTTTTTTAGCAATTTAGTGTACCCCGGCTGAATCCGCAAAGCATTAGTCGCCCTCACTCCAAACATGATTCCACAAGATGGCTCTCCCTGTAATGTACCCCGTGCCCGGACGGGCGACATGATATGGGACCTCATCAACGTTTGCCTCCCCTATGCAGTGGTGTGTGGCCCTAAACAGAAACCCTGTAGCGTCATGCAATTGTCATTTCCCGATGAAAAATGGACGGTTGTCGAAAACCTACACCTTCACCCCCTCTTCTCGTAACCCCAGGTTTCACTGGTCAACGCACACAGCACTATGCGTTACTGCAACGGAACAGCCTACGTCTGTGATCACGTGATTCCTACAAGCCTCGAACTTTATCACATGATTCCATTCTACCAGCAACTAATTGAATCACGTGACAGTGACCTCTGTCCGTCCCATTCTAGAGTCCGATCTGTATCCGCAGTCGAATCTTCTGCTATGGCGACGTCGTTGCGGACAGGTTAGGAGGGGGGCACCCATCAACATGGCAGCTTCCGTATCTGTACCATGAGCCCAGCTCTATAGAATTTTTTGTGGATGCGAGCAACACGGTCGGATTATACAGCTGGTGACAGTTTGCAAACCTCGAGGAATACAGCGGAGGGGGTGTCTTCAGGCATGTCCCTACTAAGTGCTATTCGCATTACAGCAAATAGCGTTGCATCTGTGCAGCGCATCCCATTAGTGCGGCTGTCCAGGCGATCCTTCACAAGTCACACTTCTCAGAAGGTACAAGTACAGTTACTCTCTCGCAGTGCTTTCCTGCAGACCCGGAGGCTTTTGCAGTTACCGTGCGCGTTCAGCACAGATGTTCGTGTAACAGAGGTCCTGTTTGCAAAGAACTCGCTGCAGAACTTTTTAAAGAAATTAGAGGCGGAGTATAGTGATTGTTTAGAAAAAATAAACTCGACTGAACAGGATGCACAGCTGAGAGTGTTGAGACGGAGGGTGGTTGATTTGACTCAACTCGTTACCCATGTTGAGCAGCTTAGGAAAAAAGAAAAGGAACTCTGTGATATTGACGTCTTGTTGCATGGTAAGTCTTGGCTTTCACATTTGATGATGAACGTTATTTGTACTGTAAGTGTAGCTGGTAGCAGATTTAACTAGTGCATCAAAAGACTGAAAGATAAGCTGCCATGTATAACATCAGAAATAATGCACATACATCGAAGTGTACATAAATATATTTGTTACTAGAAAGCTAAGATTCCAGTGTAGGAGGCTTTTGTATACACTTGGGTTGTATTGTATTTTTTACTATCACTTTTTTTTTTTTTTTTTTTTATTGCTCCCTACTTGCTCCAGTGCAAGTGTTCTTTCATTTCTGGTGTCTGAGGTTGGTGTGATGTATGGCCTTTCTGTTCACAGGCTTATTATTGGTGAGTTCCTACATCCCAACTCTGTAACCAAAATACCAACGGTACTGAGCAGCACCAGGTTATGGATGTTGCAGTTTTTCATAGGAAAAGATATACACGCAAAACAAAGTAAATGTAGATGATAGACAATACAAACACATACTTACACACACACACACACACGTGTAGTGGCACTCTGTGGTCACTGAGGTACACATCCATGCCTGCAAAATTATGGGGAGACTTTGTAATGCGCAAATTGCAGCTCCTTGCCTCAGCATTTTTCTAGTGAAAATTTTCTGTTTGATTCTCTTATTGTGCTTATTAGGGTAGTGGGGGCTAGCAGTATGTGATAAGCCCAGTGCTCAGAGGAACCTCACTATAACAAAGTCCCTCTTGTAGTGAATACTTTTGATGGCTCCCACTGTTCACTAAGGCATATTATCACCTTGCTAAAGTGAACACCTAGCTATACTGAACACCTGAGCTGGCTCCAGAGGTGTTTACTATAGAGAGGGAGCACTATATGCTGGTTATCACAGAACTAGAGCTGGTTATATTCTGTTTTTGTCCTGTTGTTCCACCTGGACTTTTGTACCCTCACCAGACCACATCTCATATTTGGAGTTCCAAGCCCTGGCTTGTTGTCATGTGGTCCTCCTCACTCTGATTTATTTGCTTCCCTTTTTCCATGGCTGCCCCTTCTCTGCACTCATTGGACCACCTTTACCTTTGGCGAATGACATGCTCTTCTCTTCCACTGTAATGCACCTGCACATTGGTTCATTTGTGGAAAAAAGTGGGTGCATGTACACTTCCCAGGCACTTCAAAGAAAGAACAAGGCAGTTAAGTCTGTGGATGAAGTCCCTAGAAAAGCAAATGAGGCTGTGGTGGCAGACTGAGCAGTAGCCAAGTGATGCACAGTACACAGAACAGATAGTTGGACCGGGTTGAAGGCAGGAAAAAAAAACACAAATTGGTGGGAGGGCGAGTAAAGGGTGTTACTATACCGTGCTGGACTTGTAGCGGCTATTGTATAAACTACAGTAATGTGTTGCGCATGCATTGCATGCTGGAACACTGTACTACTATATTACAGTGTAACAAATAAAATATAAATACATAATATCAAATGTACAAATCCACGACTCCACGTATAATGGACGAGGGATATGGGGAGGCAGAGCCCCCTAAACACAGTAGTAATATCAAGATCACTTAATAAATAATACAGAAATAAAATAAACTATAAATGAACATATGCATGATTCCACATAAAATGGGCCAGGGGTGTGGTGGGGGTGGAGCTCCCCAAATACAGTCGTAATATCAACATCATCTAATAAATGAGACAGACAAGCCGCACTGTTGTAACATGGGGGAAGCACCGCGTCAACCAAAATGGGCGGACCTGCTGTTAATGTTCTTGTGTGCTGTGTCACTTAAAAATACGGTTAAACATGCTGCTATTTTGTAAAGTTCTGTAAAATGGAGGTGATCTGCAATATGGTGGTGTTTTGTTTAGTTGGGGGGGCTCCACCCACCAAACCCCTGTTGAAGCTCGTGAAAAAAAGGTTTGCTTAAGTGCTTCAAAACAAAAATTAAGCTAACATTTGTGCAATAAATGTTTCAATTCATTTTTTATTTTTATAGGATAACACCATTGAGACAGCTCATTTGCAAGGCAGTCCAGGAGGACACAGATACGTAATAGAAAAACTAACAACATATGGAAAAATCATAATACAGTATGCGTCAACTGTACCAAATGTGGTTGTATCGGATGTTCGGTTCTAACCAACCAAACACTCTTGCTATTTGCCACTTGCTATGCCCACAATGTTAAACTGTGCTGATAATGCACTCCTTGTACTCCGTTTGTAGCGGCCACCATGGCTTCCAACTTGCGCTCTGTATTCGTTCTCTCCTAATTAATGCTCTAATCAGCGATCTGGACGCAACTGACCTCTCAACTGTTTCAATAAGTGTTAATTACTTTTTTAATGGGCTAATTGAATCATTAAATCAAGGTCTCCTTAAGCATGTGCAAGCTTTAGATGGCAGTTGCTGCCTCTCTTTTGTTCTGTGTTGTTGTGCGAGTGTGTGGTTCTACAGTCCTGCTGAACATCACTCCTCCCAGGAGATGTCTGGTAAGAGAACCTGCCTTATTATATCGCAAAAGGTGGACATTTTAAAGTCTATGGAAAAAATGCCCAACATTTCTGTCTGGGAGTTTCTGCGTATGCCACAAAATTCTCATAATGTGCTTAAACTGTGTACTGAGCGCCACATCTAATGGACGAAATCCATAAAGACAAACTATTCCGTTCTATGCAGCACATACTGTACAATGCTCACAGATAGTTATATAGAGGACAAAAAGTACACAGGGGCGGGATATTCAGAAGGGTTACTTGAGGTCAGATATTAAGTCCAGATATGAATGATCCATTCACATTTCTGGAGTGTGTACGGTGGTCGGAGCTGCACGCCCATTGGCTCACACTGTGTACCAATGGGCGATAGTCCTACCATATGGAGTCAGTTGGCAGGCGGCAGGCGCGTGCTGGTGGAGCGTCGCCCACCGCTGACCGGGGCTGGGGCGGTGGGGCTCAGTGGGAGGGGGGGTACTGCTGGACCACCAGGGTTGGTTTGGCTTGTCGCAAGATATTACAGACGCCCGTGATTGGGCTGCGAGCAGTGCACTGGACCACCAGGGATATAGGACTAATCATTAGAACATATGCCCACAATCGGGCTGCAAGCGGTCCACTGGACCACCAGGGGTGTAGGACTGATCATTACAACATATGCCCGCGATCGTGCTGCAAGTGGTCCACTGGACAACCAGGGATATGGGACTATTCATATTAACATATGCCCGTGATCGGGCAGTGGGGCACTTTGCAGCTTGTGCAGGGGGCATCAGTCCCTGACGGCTGCAGCCTGGCAGGGCACCAGGCACAAGTCACCGGGGATCGGCGCACCTGTATGCAAATGGGGCCATAATGTCATGCAAATGGCCCCATTTGCGCCTTGCATACATTATGGCCCCATCTGCATGTGCACTTTTGAATATCACGGTAGTTGCGCCTATCGCAACGGTACTTGCGCTAGCGCATCCCCCTGCTCCTCTCTGGTCACTTGCGCTGGTGCAGTGCCGCTGTGCCGTGCACACTGCGGGTGGCCATGGAGCGATATTCAACAATGCTGTGCCATGGCGCAACTCCGTTGAATATCACCCTGTCAACGCCCCTGCGCATCCAAGTTGCACTGCGCTCAGGCTTTTGCCACAGCCTGGCGCAGTCTGAATATCCCGCCCAGGGTGCAAATATTTATACAGATAAGACTAAAGATATTCGCAGGTGCCAATTCAGTAAGATACAAGGGAAAATAAAAAGAACATAAGAGAAAACAGTGGCACTAGACATAGTGAGTGTACTCTAAAGTTATAGCACAGGGAGACCGAAGTCGCAGCAGGAAAAAGTACTCTTGACAGAAAGTATGGCAAGATTGGAGAAGAGGCACAGGTTGGGGGGATAGGTGAGAAGGCAGTGGTAAGGTGTTTGAGGAGCAGAGTGGAAAGGGTAGAGGTGAAGGAGTTGAGGGCTGTAGGGCCAAAGGGATGGGGGGGGGGTTAGAGGAGGGTAAAGAGTAATAGAAAGGTATAAGTGCTTTGGAACAGCTAGGGAATGTAGTTCGAAGGTCAGCATGAGGATTTATGTAAAGCAGTTACATTCTTCCTGCAACGTGAGTCTCAGCATGGACTTAAAATGTGCTAATACCAATGCTGTGCTTTAGTTTTAAAGATTTTTGTAGGATGTTCCATAGAGAGGGCAGAGCATGGCCTACGGATGAGGAACCAAACCATGTTCTAATCCTAGGGGTGTGAAATGTTATGCAAGAGAGTTTTCTGAGTGTATGGAGCACAAGGAGCACATTTAAACAGGGAGCCGATATAAGGGGGGAGTTTTCCGGTCAGGGCTCTGTAAATTCCATTTGTTTTTTGCTGCAGATAACTTGTTTTCATTCCCCATAGCCTGCTTTTATTTATGCATTTTACGATGTGTAGTTCATGTACCAAGTTTATCGGACATATTTCTTTGTTACTGCCATCTAATGCTGGTAGAGCTAGTCGTCATGTAAGTACCACATTACAGGCAGCATTTCAGATTTGCGCAAGGAAGTCTGGCATGCTAAAGTATCGCTGAGCAAACTCTGGAAGTAAGGTAATAGTGTTTATGACAACTTTTATAGAAGAGAACACTGTGGGCGCCTGGTTCTCTAGCTTGGTTCTGTAATGTGTTTGGGGGGAGGAGAACTGGAGCAGTTGGCAGATCTGGGTAACCTGTGTGCCAGTGAGGATATTACAAGGTCCTCGACTGACTGCCTTTAAAAGTTAAACATCCAGAACTAATACACTGAGTCTGGTATCCCATTATTGATTTGTAATTGTAAAATGAATACTGATATGTCAGACTTACTGTATTAATTTAGCAGTTTTGGTTCTCACCGCCATATAAAGTATAATTCCACCCCCCCCCCATCCCCGAAAGGTCAGAGTAACCTGATACCTAGTGGCTGCTTGTCTGGTAATTCTCTGGCTGGCAGTCTTTCTGTCTGCTTTTATTTATTTATTTATTTATTGAAATTTGTAAACCGGGTAAGCCTACTAAGACATAGTGTCCCTTTTTCAGGAGCGACCCAGAGTTACATTCAGTAAAACAGTTTCCATAAAGAGACACATTTACAATCACAGATAAATCAGCAATCGCAGATCACATCTAGAAATAAGTTTTCATAAGAAGCAAGTTAATAATCACAGTTTATATATTGAGACAAAAGGGTAGTATACGTGAGATGGCACCAACTTGGGAAGTAATAGGAAAAATAAGTCTGAAGTAAAAATTGCACACGTGCTATATTCTAACAGGGTTGAGTGCCCATACCAGTTTGAACCTTTATCCAAAAGTAGGCCAAGAAATACTGTGCAAGTGCTATGGAATTCAACTGAGGCATCCGTTGCAACTGCACTTTCTAGCCACTAGTGTGTGGGATTTCAAGGCAACATTAAATGAATTTTAAGGTAGTACAGTTCAACACTTCTGGCAGCAGGCTGTTCCAGAGGACAGGGAGGTAGCGAAGGACCTATCACCAGTACCAGATCTGGACTTTAGGACCTCTAAGGCAGAGCTAGTAAACGATCAAAGCTCCCACTTGTAAGTTTTGTACTGAAGTAGCCCATTTAGACTGGGGGGCAGTCATTTTGATTAAAGGCAAGACAGAGGGTAGGGTAGGCTAGTCTAGCCTCGAGATCCAGCCAATTTATTGTTGTGAGTATGCTACAGTGATGATCTCGGGGGTTGGGGGTGCCGAGGCTACGAAGTGAGCGACTTTGTGGTAGAGCACTCTTAAGTTTATCTATTTCTGTACCGCAGAGCGGTTGTAGGAGGGGAACACTATATAATAGAACTGGAACAAGGGTTCCTGTGGCGCTGGTCAAATGAGCTTCATTACTGAGATAACCACCTAGTCTGTATAGTAACCTGATTTTTGTGGAGGGATTTCGAAGTTTCCTATCCATTGGATTTCAGGGTAAGCTCCTGGTCAAGATGTACGCCAAGATACTTTATGGAGGCACGGACTTCCATCCTAGTACCATTTTTGTACAAGTGTATGTCTGTCAGAAGCAACCCCAGAACTGGATTTTTAACCCTGTTTTGTGCCTAGAATTGTTGGCTGAAATTGATGTGCCCCATCGGGTGATAATGAGCCCTGGTAATGAGAGGAAGTTGTGGAGCAGGTGAATGAGAATGCCAGATTAGAAACCGATGACTCAGTTAGTGGGAGTCTGAGTGGGGCTTGAGTTAGAGAGAGAGAGGGTGCAAGCCTGTTCAGGTCAGTGCCTGGAGTCGAGACAGCATGCCGAGGCAGAGTTTGGGTCTTAGGTCAGTGGACAACTCATCGGGGAATGCAGTGATTAATGTCAAGGAGCAATAAGTGCAAAGAGTAAATCTGCAACTAACACCAAGCAGCAACAGTAGCAAGACAGTAAAAACTGGCTGGACCATCCACTCCAACAATTTATCTCACTGTCTAAGGCTTTGACAGGGGGGTTGCTTGGTGTAAGTTGCACTTTATTTTAAATACAGTTATTGACAGTAGTGATTTTTAATACTGTCTAAGGCCTGACTGAGAGTGATGTTTGCACATAGCAAGTAGAATGGTCCTGGGAGTACTGCCCACCCCATGGAGCCATCTGGGAACCGTTCTCACTTTAAGCTAAAAGGGGAGATGGGAGCCATAATTGACTGCCGAGTCCTTCCATTTGTATTTAAGGGGTGAGAAATGTTTGGCCAAGAACAAGGAAATGGTTATTTCTGAAAAGTGCAGAGGAGCATGGGTACCACTTTTCATAGATTGCCACTACCAGGACACACACACACGCACACACACGACAACAAGTATACCTCACACAACACACAGACTCTGAAAGTTTCACTTGTTTTAGTGTACATTAAAATGAGCACCCTGTGCTCCCAGTATATACCACCTGATCAAATACCCTTGTGCCATGGTGACCACCTCTGCTGTTAATAGTACTGGTGAGAGACACATTGTTAACTGCACAGTGACCCCCCCCCCCCAGGACAAATCCAAATCCAGTGCTGTTGAACTAAACCCAAGCAAACAGTTACTTACTGGTACTGCATGGAAAGTGGGGGAAGGAGGGTAATAATTCACTGACTCTTTGTACCCCTACTGACAGTGACTGAGTTGATATTGTCTAACTACCGACTGCCACCACCAACAGTTACTGGTTCTTTTTTTTTTTTTTTTAACTTGGAAGTTTTTTTTCAGGCAGTTGGAGTTAATGAGAAAAAACAGAGCAAGTCATGCAGAATGTAGAATTAAAATGGACTGTTACTGTAAGCAATGCAGTTTTATACTGTATAGTGGAACGTAGTTAAGCACAGAAATCTATCGTTCTCAAGCTGTTGTTCTGCTACAATAGTGACGTCCGCAGTGCTGCTGCAGTACAGACGTCACACAAGCATGTTCTTGAGCAGCAAATCTGACAGTTGAGGTATGTGAAGTATTTGTTGATGCAATCTTTTGTTTTCAAGGCGCCTAATTATTCAACTTGTACTGCCTCCCTAATGAGTGTTAAAACGAAAAGCGATGTCTATTTTTTTTTTTTTTGAACTTCTGCTATACACTATAAAAAACGTTAAATAAAATAAAAAGTGTATGACTAACGGTTAACACCAGGGCTGTTATTTGATCTCGAGGTCAGAGGGAATTAGAACCCCTCTGTGGCAGAGCACACTGGTTGTGCATAGTTGCCCATCCGGTATTTTCTATATATGGATCCAAGAGTTGTTGTTTTTAACTGTTCCCTAGTTTGTTTATTTTATAGGTTGAAAGTTACATGTAGCGAATCCTGGGGTGGGACTCAGTTAAGAGAACCTAATGTGGAGAGGAGCAGGGCACCCATTCACACCTTCCAAACTATTAATTTGTGTGCCAACGCAGTTCTTTGTCAACGGACTGTCTGCATGCTCCGCCTGGAACAGTGTGTAACTCTCGTGTGGGCAGCCCCCTCCCACTCCTAGCCCAAAGCCAATGAATACGGGTGATAGTGTCTGTCCTTTTCACCACTGTATGCAGTAGACCGCTAGTCCATCTGTTGTGCATAGTTGGTGTTTTATTTTGTAACTGTCCCAGATGGTGTCTTCCAATTGAATGACCACTGTTTTGGGGGGGGGGGGGGTGTCTAGTTTAAGCCCTAGTTGTGTACTTGACTTTCTGGCCGGTATTAGTAGTATGCATAAGAGAAAATGTTTTTAGTCTAGTTTTTGAGGTAACAGGGTGGGTAATGTAGCAGGAATGCCATCTCTGAGATCAGCGATCTGAGTGTTGGTATTGACGTCTGGATCTCCCTTTCATCCACCTCGCAGAGGAGGGTAAGTACTGGGCAGGACCAGAAGACATTGGCATGGGTGGCTACTTTGGAATGTGACTATGATTTATGAGGTATGAAAAAATCATATTGCTGTTTTCCAGTCAGACTTACTCCACTGGTATGAGCCATTCACTTTGTACTGTCAGGACCATATTGTGGTCCAGTCTGCTGGAGTTAGGGCACTCAGCAGTTCTGCTTCCTATACAGTGGTAGTCAGCTCTGCTAAGGTGCTCATGCCTCCAAAAAGGGCAAGGTAGCAGTGAGATATGAAGAGTTGGGACCATGCCCCCTGAATTACTTTTCTGATGAAGTGTAAAGGGCAGGAGCTGGGCTTCATCTACATGGAGGTGTACGACTGTTTACCGGTGGTGCGTAATCTGAAGGAATCAGAAATGGTCACTATTAGGGAAGTTACAATTCTGATTGAAGAAGCCGGCCTGGTGGTGCTGAGGGTTGAGGCACTGGACACCATGCCTGCGACCCAGATTCGGGAACAGACTCTGGTTGCTCAGGGGTCGGTGGGGCAAGGAAGGATCAAATGTCCATAGACCTCTCTTTCCCTGGAAGGGGGGGGGCGACAGTGCTGCATGCTGTAGACTGACACCTAGCAGGGGCTGGGTCTCGGCACAGGCGTGCCACCAGAATGGGGTGGGACCCACGTGCAAGGCGTGAGGTTTACTCTGTGGAGGTGGAGCCCAGCTGTTCACAGGCTCTGGGGGAAAACAAGTGGAAACATTGAGCTGGCTGACTCCATGATGGCCCAGCTTCATCCACATTGACCCCTCGGGATCTGGATACTGGCTTCTGGGGAGGGGGGGGAGTCTACACTCCTCTTCCCCCTGGATCTGTCGGGGTGGGTTAATCTGTGGGGGATATAGCGGGAGGGACTGGTGCAGGATGCTGGGGCTGAAGAGATGAGCCCTTCTGAGGGAGGAGCTGGAGCTGCCTGCCAGCTCCGCAAGAGGATGAGGATAAACTGTAAATAAAAAATTTCTGCTTGAAGTTAGGCAAAGGTTTATAACTGCCATTGCAGTAGAAGTCAAAGGGGAATGTTAGGCCTCTCCTCATCCATGCCCGGAAGGTATTGTCTGTGGTAGCCGTCAGGAACCACTTATCTAAGGACGGGACCCTGAGCCAGCGGGCACCACTAGTTTTGGTCTAAAGATAGCATGAAATAAATGTGTTCCAGAGCTGGAAGTGTTTTTTGGAGGGGAGGAGCGGGAGAGTTTGAAAAAGATATAGGCCCACATATTCAAAGGAGATGTGTGGCCCAAAATGGAGATTCACAGCGCATCTCAGAAAATGTGCAGAAGCGTGATATTTGAAAGGGTGAGAAGATGCATCACGCATTTCCGAATGCGCGACCGTACAGAAATAATGTTTTTGGCAAAGCTCATGGGCAAGCCATTTGAACCGATGCACAGGTGTGACATGTCTCACCTGTCTTGGAAGACCGCCTTCCTGGTGGCTATCACGTCAGCCAGAAGGCTCAGTGAGCTCCAGGCGCTCTCTGTGACGTCTCCTTACCTGGTCTTCCACAGGGACAAGGTTGTCCTGCGCTCCAACCCAAAGTTCCTCCCGAAGGTTGTGTTGGAGTTTCACCTGAACCAGGTGATGACTCCTCTGGTGTTCATCCTGAATTGCACCTCGGAGGTCGAATACAGGCTCCATACTCTGGACCTGAGTTGAGCGCTCACTTACTACAAAAAGCGCATGGCTGGAGTTCGGGGGAGAGGTTCACCAGCGTTTGTCACCTACATTGAAGCCTCACCTGTCAGACCTACAGCCAAGCAGACAATTGGCAGATGGATCACTTCCTGCATTGAACTCTGCTATAGGATGGTGGGTAGGGAGCCTCTCAGAAGGCTTAGGGCTCATTCCACCCCCCATACTGCTGCGTCGGTGGCTGCTTCTAGGGACGTCCCTATCCATGAAATCTGCAGGGCTGCTACCTTGAAGTCGGCACTCGCCTTCATTTCCCATTACCATATTTACCTAGAGTCATGCCGGGATGCTGATTTTGAGGCCTCAGTTCTCCAATCCTTATTTCCTAGGTAGGGTGTGCACCTCGCCTCCCTCCTACCAGAGAACCTAGTTCTCCCTGCAAGCTACTTTATATGACTTGGCTCTGCCCCCGCCCTAAGGACCCACCCTCTATCCTGCCTCCCATCCTGTCCTTCAGCTAAAACACTCCCAAACCTCCTCCTTTGCCCTTTTAGATTTCCCTACAGCACTAAGCATACCTCACAAAGACCCTGATTCTCAAGTTTCCTCCTATTTCTTTTTCTTTTTCTTTTCTACTCTTGCCTCACACTACCTCTAGCATATCACAGTGCTGTCTCCCCCTAAAATGCCTCGCCTTAGAAACCTCCTCATGACTCTTCTAGCCCTCTCCCTCTTTCTTCCACTATGCCAACTTCTAATTTCCTCCTACCCCTCCCAACCTTTCACACTAAACATCCAAGCTTGTTACCTGCAGCCTGGCACCATGGCAAATCCTCCCCACCATCACTTGTGGCACCCCCCCTACTAAGGACTGGGTGCAAATGGCAGCACACACTGCTGGAAAGATGACAAATCGACACCTGCCACTAGCCATTATCCTCCGCTGAGACCCAAAACGACTACACTGTACTCAAACCCGTAAGCAACAGAGGCGTAACGTGTCATACCATGAGCTTCCGCAGATGTCCCTAAAACTCCTGCTCCTCCTCCTTCTAATGTCAGGAGGGGTCCATCCAAACCCTGGCCCTGTCTCTAACAGGTTAACAAATCTTGCAAAAACAGAGGGGGGGGTCTCACCATCGCCACCCTAAATATCTGCAGCCTCCTTCCTAAACTGGCATCCCTTCAAGTCTTTGTCAGTCAAAACAATCCTGACATCCTAGCCATTGTTGAAACCTAGCTGTCACCAAGCACTCCAGACCATGCCATCTCGCTTCAAGGCTACAATATTTTCAGCCTGGACAGTACAAATAAAAGGGGAGGGGGGGGTTGTGCTATTTACATTTAAGGACAACCTCTCTAGCCACCCTGTCAGATTCTCCACCACAAACACCCCAGCGCAATTTCTCCCTGTCAAGCTACTACTTGGTGCCCAAAAACAAAGTGTTTACTGTGGCCACTGTCTATATCCCTCCTAAAGATCCTGGGTCCGGCCTCCGGACAGTTCTTGAATTTGTAAGATCACAACCACCTGACACTGAGCTCCTCCTCCTTGGTGACTTCAATACAAATTGGCTCGTATCAGATGTTGGGTCCATCAAGGATGCTATCCTTGCAGCTAACCTAATGCAGATGGTTGGCTCCCCTACTAGAAAAAACTACAAGACTGGAACTTGCACTCTCATTGACTGGATACTTGCTAGTCACCCTGCCCGCATAAAAAAACACAGCTGTTCTCCTGGACTCTCTGTGACCACTCCCCTGTGATCTGTACCTGGACAAATAAATTCCAAAAACCACCCCCTAAAACCATCTCAAGCAGAGTGCTACTGCATGGAAACATCACTAAACTCAAGACTGTCTTTTACAGCAAGATTGGTCCCCAATATACAGTACTCTAGATGTTGATGTAGCCCTAGTTTATTTTATCACAACCTTCAACACTGCCTGCGACACCTACGCACAAGTAAAAAAGCGTAAAATCAAAGCGCTCTCAAATCCCTGGCTCACGGCTAAATTACTGGCTCAACTCAAAGCTCGGGACCACCTCTGGGCCATAGCCAGAGCCACAGGCTCCTTGACGGATATACAGAATTATCAGCAGGCACGTAACCAATGTACCACACAAATCAGGCTAATGAAGAGCTCCTATTTCAAAAATGCCCTAGCAAACACTTGAGGTGATGGGAGATCATTCTGGGACAACATCCGAAATAGTACGGGAAAGCAGTCCAAATCCTCTCCCACTATAATGAATGTTGTTGGAACCACTATCCTTGACCCAATGGTCATGGCAAAGGCCTTAAATAAAACTTTCACCGACCTCAATGGGGTCCTCCCGCCAGACTTCTTCTCTGTCACGGTCTTGCCAAAACCAGCATCCCCTACTGCCTCACCTGACCAACCGCTTTTTCACTTTAAAATGGTTAAGGCACATGAAGTCTACAAATACATAAAAAAGGCTATCTCTAAATCCAGAGCAAGCAGTGATACTATAGATCTTAAAATTCTGTCTCTTACCTTGGAAGAAGTGATCCACCCTCTCACCAAAATTCTCAATCTCTCCCTTTGCCTTACTCAATTTCCCAGCAAATGGAAGTCTGCTATAGCCACACCAGTGTTCAAAGGTGGTGACAAATCCCTGCCAGGGAATTATCGACCAATATCAGTACTTCCACCCCTCTCAAAGGCCCTTGAACACATCGTGGCTGACCAACTCACAGACTACCTGCATAAGTATAACATACTCTGCTTGCAGCAACATGGATTTAGGAAAGGACACAGTACGTCGACGGCCCTACTGGAATTCTCAGGAGAAATTCACACTGCCTTGGACAAGGGATATCAAACCAGAGCTGTTTTCATTGGCCTTTCAAAAGCATTTGATACTGTACACCATGGCTTACTTATCACACAACTACACAGTCTTGGGCTCTCTGAAGGATCAGGTGCTTGGTTTAAAAGTTACCTGGCCCAACGCTCACAATCAGTAAAAATCTCTGTTCTCTCAGACTCAAAACCGGTCCTCTCAGGTGTCCCACATGGATCAATTCTAGGCCCTCTTCTTTTCAGCCTGTTCCTAAACTCTCTCCCTGAATCCTGCCCGGAAAAAATAATCCTATGTGCTGATGACGCCGTAATTCTCTCCTCTCACAAGGACCCAAAACCATTACTCCAGAGCCTGCAACTTGCTTTCTCCAATGTAGAAAAGTGGTTCCTAGATCACAAGCTGGTCCTAAATCACAAAAAAACAAAAGCCATGCTTTTCTCCAGTCCTCAAAACAGAAAAAGACAAATTCCACTCACAATAAAAACATACCCTGGAAATGCACTTGAACAAGTGTTTACATTTAAATACCTTGGAATCACTTTTGATCTAGGTCTTACCTTTGCGACCCACATTGATAACACAGTGAAAACAGTGAACCAACGCATTGGAATCTTGTTCCGGAACTGGCAATTCCTTAACCAAGCTGCTCTGAGGATTGCTATCCAAAGCTCTGTCATCTCAATCATTGACTATGGCTTAATTATCTATGGCTCTGCCACTACCACCGCACTAAAGCGCATCACAGCCGCCCTAAACAAGGCCTGTCGACTTCTCACTGGAGCGCAAAGACGGATTCATACATGTGAGCTCTACATGGAAACCGGTTGGTTGCAACTCTCAAATCGCATAAGGTACCTCACTTGCTTGATGGCAAAAAAATCAATCTTGGGCCTCACTCCGCCGTGTATCCAGGACCTACTCTGTCCGAATACCAGCATCTGTCCCACCAGAAGATCTGAACACCAGCCTCTCCAGGTCCCCAGATGCCAGACCACTCAGGGCCAAAGATCTTTTGCCTACCGTGCCCCCATCTGGTACAGTGCCCTGAGCTCACCCACTATATCCTTAACTTCACTAGGAGCTTTCAAATCTATGCTTTATGCTCACCTCTCAGCCACCAGCTCCTGTGACTGCCTTGACAAATGACTCTTCCCCCTTGGCCACTTTGACAGTTTTTTATCCTCCTCCTCCTCGGCCCCTCTCTTGACAAAGACATCTGAGTACCTCTAATCTACTCTGTCTGCACCCCTCCCCTTAATCTCCTCTTACCTTTCCCACCTGACCCTTCCTTAAATGTTCTTGAGTTTTTTTTTTTTTCCTCTCTTGGATGTACTGTATTATACTGACTTATTGCAACCTTTGTAAATTGCTGACCATTTCTATTGTAACATGTCTTATTTGTTTGTACATTTGTTGACATGGAACCTTTGTAAAAGAGCCATTGGCTCAAAGGTAATAATTCCTAGAACAATAAACTAAACTAAAAAACTAAAACTTATTTCTGCTACATCACTTAAAACTGCAGGTGTAGTAAACATCTGAAAATGGAAAACTGACACAGCGGGGGCAGCACATGCATTTCCATAATGTGTAGATGCAAGGTACAGTACTTCAGAATGTGATGGGGGGGATGGAATGCAGTGGCAAACATGGCTTTAGAATGACAAAGTTGTGTGCAATTTTTAAATACTGCAGGTATGAGATTTCAAAATGTCACCAGGTTGCAATTGCGGAATGTAGCAATGACAAAGTCTCAGAAAGTAGCTGAAACATATAATTTGAGAGTGTGGCAGGGGCACAAAATTTCAGAAAGTTGTGGTGATGCAAAATTTTGGAATGTAGTGGTGACGCACAGTTTCAGAATGCCATGGTGATGCACAATTTTGGAATGCGGCGCTGACAATTTCAAAATGCAGCGGAGATGCACAGGTTCAGCTGGGCCCCCCACCGCAGGGACCACAAGCTCCCACCGCTGAGCCATCTCGGCCCCCGAACCGACCGCTCTTCTCAAGACGGTGCCCGAGCTCTCTTCCTCAGATCCACAGTCTTCCAGCTGGGCCCCCCACTGCAGGAACCGAAAGCTCCCACCACCGAGCCGCTTCCGGCCCCCGGACTGATGGCTCTTCTCAAGCTGCCCGAGCTCTCTTCCCCGGATCCACAGTCTTCCAGCTGGGCCCCCCACTGCAGGGACCACAAGCTCCCACCACTGAGCCACCTCGGCCCCTGGACCAATGGTGCTTTTCAAGCCACTGCGTGAGCTCTCTTTCCCAGATCCTCAGTCTTCCAGCTGTGCCCCCCACTGCGGGACCGCAAGCTCCCACTGCCGAGCTGCCTCAGCCCTTGGACCGACGGCTCTTCTTAAGCCACCGCCCAAGCTCTCTTCCCCGGATCCACAGTCTTCCAGGTATGGCTTTGCCACCAGCCAATCAGAATGCAAGTGCCTCCCCAGGGCCCGCTCTGATTGGCCAGAAGCTCTCCTCCATCTCTGCTCCCCAAAACCGGCATTTTTTTAGAGAATTAAGTACTGTATTTAAAATGTATGCAATGATTACAGCCCGTTTACTGTTTTAAATGCAATTTGTCTAAAAAGGACTGTGATTACGGGCCTCTCTTGAGTTTTTGTGCTGCTCCAGACTTTTGGTGCCCAAACCAACCGCTCTATTGTTGTGCAGACTGGGCTCCCTGCTGGGCTGACCGCGCCTCTGTGCCTCAGCCAGCTTACTTAATCTCCCCCTCTCTTCTTTTCTTCAGCTGGGCCCCCCACTGCAGGGACTGCAAGCTCCCTCCACCGAGCTGCCTCAGCCCCCGGACCGACGGCTCTTCTCAAGCCACCACCCGAGCTGACTTCCCCAGATCTACAGTCTTCCAGGTACGGCTCTGCCGCCATCCATTATTGCAGTCCCCCAACCCTAACTCGACACTTTTATTTATACCCTACTGCTGGTCAGCTGTTCAGCTTTTTCTAACAGCCCGCTTTCCCATTGGCTGCTTATAATTCTGTACCACTAGAGGGATCCACTAGCTGCGTGCCTCTATCACTATCACAGCTCACTAGCCCATCACATCCCCACCAGTCATTCCGCCCTTTCTGGACTTCGCCATGGTGTCCACTTATGGTACCATCCTTAGCACCACAGAGGTCCAATTCGCTCCGGTGGCTCCCCCCAAGGGTCTGAGAGGGCAGACACGCCCTCCCCCACAATCATCCCACAGAGGTCAGATTACGCTGGCCAGCTCTCGAGGTCCGAGAGACACGCGCCCTTCCCCACAATCAGCCCACAGGTATGCCAACAAGCCACGATGCAATTTGGGACAGTGTTTTTTTTCTGCATCTGGCTGAAGAGGACTTTGGCAACTTTTTACTTTCAAATATTATCACTTTTTACTTTCAAATATTATTTGTCGTTACTGATAATGACTGTACCTGGCTGTATACTGTTCAAATGTTTGTTCTCACCTCATGCTGCATCATGAAATACTCTTTAATGTTGACTCTGGTCTCCCCCGTCTGTACTCTCCCGGGTCGTGCCTAAATATAGGCAACATTGTTGTCTAGTGTACTTACCCGGTAAACAAAAAACAAATAAATAAATTAGGCACCTTTAAGCTCAAATGTACATCCCCACACGAATGAAGATAGTTTTTTGGGTTGTTTTTTTTTTTCCTCAAGTTGTTTTTTCCCAGTGCTTAGGCAGGCTTAAAGTCTTGATTCTCCAAGCAAGCTACTTTAGTAGCCTTAAATTTGCTCACAGGGGCCTTTGTAAATGAAAAGCTAATTGAGATTTAGTGCTTGTTAAGGAATACTGATTATTTATATGACAAGCTAATAAATTTATTAGCCAGTAAGCTTGACAAATCTGCTGTTTTAATTACAGTTTGCATAAGAAATGTTAGTATTGCTGCTGCGTTTTAAAGTATCCTCTGGCCAGACTACCCTGCTTAGCAACTTCAGACAATCTGTTTTGTCTTTCTAATTCGAATTTGAAGAGAAAGCAGATAGAGGGCTAGTCTACTGCAGTGCCAAATTAAATCTCCAGGGAGTCCTACGTAGCTGCTGTTGAAGCCAGCAAGCGGCACCCCAATTTAGTGCAACGCCTGCCAAAACGTACCTGCTTAAATTACCCCTTTTCTTCTCTTTTCACACCCACAGAGGTCAGATTTGGTCCGGCGGCTCCCCCCGAGGGTCGGAGAGGGCAGAAGTGCCCTCCCCCACTATCAGCCCATAGGTACACCAACAAGCCACACTGCAATTTGGGACTGTGTTTTTTTCTGCATCTGGCTGAAGAGGCCCCTGCCGTCACTTCGCTCCAGCTCCCCACCACCACCCCCCTTTCTTGGCAGTGTATTATGTAGTCAGGGACATGTGACAGCAAAAAACAATCAGACAAATTTCTCGTTAGCAAGCTATCCCATCCCACCACTAGAGACTGCTACTGCAATTAAAGAACTTTTTACTAAGCCACTGTCAGCCAGTTTGCTGCTTTCTCTACAATTATGCCTGCTACTTCAGTTTCCATTCTCTGGCCCCTCGCTTTCCTGCCTCACCACTCCCCATCCCGATTTCGCCTCGTCTCCTTCCCACTCTTTCTCCACCCCTTCCCCTGAGCTACCCCCTCCTAATCCTCTCTGGCTCATTGCCACATTTCAATCTCTGATCCTTCATCCCTCCCCCACCTACCCCTTTCCTTTCTCCACCCCCACAACCATCCCCAACCATTCACCCCTCACTGCTCCACTCACACCTGCTAAATCACAAGGCCTTTCTCCGGTACCTAAACCTCTGAACCCCACCTCCTAGGCACAAAAAAGCAACTACAAGCAGCCCCCCCCCCCCCGCCTCTCCTTTTTTAAAACTTCCTTTATTTATGTTTTTGCATTATGTATAGACAAAACATACATACATAGAGGTAGGGAACATAAATACAGGTATCACTTAGTTCACAAGTTGATGTCCATTTGGCTGGTTAAAAAATAATAAATAACTTATAAGTATTATAAAAAATAAGAAAGTTATCAGTAGGAAATACACTATTGCCTGAAAGAATTACATTTTACAAGCATATTTCCTGTTTGGAGAACCACTGGGTTCCATTATGAAGTTTCTATTAACTCGTATCTTTCCCCACCTCAACAAAGGGTGGTACAGTCAGGTACTCATTTCTAGATGGTGATCTACTCAGCTCAAAAAGGGTAATATTATGTAAGGAGTTCAAGACACTAGCCTCTGTATGCCCAGTCATGGAATAAAATCTGATTTTTCTTTGTCCATAAATAAGACCCACCTTCTCCAAAGAATCTCATATTGAGTGGTTCTCTTATTAAGCTTGGCTGTTCAAGCTTCCATTCTATAAATATTTAAGTTCTTTGTTATGGCCTTTTGTGCGGCCAAACAGGCTGTCCTCAGAAACTTACTTGTAAGGGCATCTCTATATTTTTTTGTTAAATCCAGAAAAAAATAAAAGCATGGTGTTAGGAGTGATCAACATCTATAATAGCCTGTAATGCCTGTTGTAGCTCCCCAAAGAAAGGGGCTAGGATTGGGCAACCCCACATTATATGGGCCAGTGCTGCTGGGGCATGTCCGCAGTTCCCCCAACAGGTTGCGGTAGCTTCCCTTTGGTATTTAATTTGTATAGCTGGAGTTCGGAAAAATCTGAAGATTTTCCATGAAAATTCCTGCCAACTTACAGAAGATAAACCCCAATGTATCTTGGACAAAGTCAGGATCCATAACTCATCTGAAATCTGAGTATCCAGATCTTTTTCCCATGCCCTCCTCACAGAGAGAGTGGAGTCTCTCTTCCATGACTGCAGGGCTTTATAAAGAACAGAGATAATATAAGTTGTAGGAGGTTTCCTCTCCCACAGCCAATCTAAAAAGATTAGCAATTAGTGGGGGAGAAGGAATTCTGTCTTTTAATTGGGCTTGAATAGACCTGATAAAATTTCTAACTTGAAAGTATCTATCTAAATCTGTCTCGCCAGGGTATATCAAATTTGGTAACCAATGTTTGAAATGATTTTATTTCATTTCCTTCAAGAAAATGCCATATCAAGTGCAGGTTTTTTCCCTCCCAATTCCTAAAACCTGAGTCCCATCTTGCAGGGGTAAATTAATCCATATATGGAACAGACCAGAGGAGATGCCTCCAACCCTTTGCCCCCTTATCTGAGAGAATCCTAAACCATATGGTCAAAGTAGATATTGTATAGGGGTTTCCTTCCCAGTGTGAAGATGACTTTCTCTTCTGCCCAAGAAGAGTTTTGTTTAAATTTGTAAGGGTTTCCTTCTTTAGTTCCAAAATTTTCCATTTACCCTGATATGAAGAGTCTAGCCAATAGAAGGCTGTGCGTAGCTGAGCAGCATAATGGTATAATTGAAAATTGGGTAGGGATAAACCACCCTCCTTCTTTGGAATCTGAAGGGCTGAGAGAAGGACTCTTGGTCTCTGCTTGCCCCTTAAAAACCAGGAAATTCCCCTGTTGAGTAAATTAAAATATAAATCTGGAAGAGATAAGGAGATAGTTTGTACTAGATATAAAAATTTTGGGAGAAGTATCATCTTAACCCGCTTCCACTCTCTGTGTTAAGGGGATAGGAACCGGTGCCCATCTATCCAATTTCAGCTTAATTTTAGCTAGTATCGGGGTCAAATTAAGGGAGTAAAGTTGGTCAGATCGGGAGCTTAAACGGACCCCTAAGTATTTTATATGAGATAAATCCCATCTAAAGGGGAAGGTCTGTCTGATCCTCTGAGGGTTCATATTGAAGTTGTAAAACCTCAGTCTTAGCTTTATTTATTTGATATCCTGACATGCAGCCAAACTCTGTTAAGCAAGCCTATAGAAACGTTAGAGGCTGTTCTGGGTTTTTGAGGTAAATTAGCAGGTCATCTGCATATAAGGCTAGTTTATGCACCTCTCCACCTCCCCTCCCAGCCCTGTATTGTTTCGGTTTGTCTTATTGCCTGAGCCAGAGGTTAAAGATGATATAAAGCAAAAAGAAGAGGGGAGAGGGGGCATCCCTGCCTGGTGCCGCGTTCTAGAGATACTGGTGGTGATATTCTCCCATTTACTTTCACATATGCTTTGAAACTGGAATATATATTATTTATAATTTTAGTGAAAGATTCCGAGAAGCCAAATCCATTCAGGGTCAAACCTAGAAATTACCATGCTACCCGGTCGAAGGCCTTCTCCGCGTCCAAGCTTAAAAGCAGAAAGGGAGACCCCGACCGGGCAGCATGGTGTAATATACATGTAGCGTTCTCTTAATATTGTCTTGGGTTTGCCTACCTGGGACAAAACCTGTCTGGTCGCAATCAATTAAATCAGGAAGCACCGTCTCCAATCGTTTCCCCAATATTGATGCATATAATTTATAGTCAACATTATTGTATTGTAATTTTTGTGATGTATGTTTTATTATCGTTGTAATGTATTGTATTGTGAGTTTTGTTTAATTTTATTGTAAACATCTTGACTGTATGTATGTGTGTATGTATGTATATATTATACATATATATGTATATATATATATATATATATATAGTCATAGTCCCGGGTCGTACATGAAAACGGGCCTGTGGCTCATTGTGCCTACCTGGTAAACAAAGGTTTAAAATAAAAGACAGATATAGGACGAAAGGATTTACAATATGTGAAGTCCCTGCCTGGTTTAGGTATACTTAAAATTACCGCATAATTCCATGTATCCGGAAATGTTTTTGCCGATTGTGCTGTTATACATGCCTCTAATAAAGAGGATTTAAGTTCTTTTTTAAAAAACCTATAAAATTCTGAAGTGTATCCATCCAGTCCTGGAGACTTTTTTTTTTTTTTTAATTTTTAATTGCGGTATCTAATTCTGATGAGGTAATGGGAGCATCTATGAAATCCCTTAAGTCCTGGGACAGCTTTGGAAGTTTAAGTTTCACCAGGTATGCCTCTATTTGTGAGGCATTAGGGGTGTGTTCCGTGATGTAGAGGGTCTGATAGAACTCTCAAAAACTAGTTAATATCTTTTCTGGGGATCTAATCAGTCGACCAGTTTTATGGTCCCGAATTTGGGTAACAGTAGTCTGAGATGTTGTTTGTCTCAGCCTATGTGCTAGCAAACGAGTTACCCTAGGCCCATTTTCATAATACCTCTGGTGTAGACACTGCAACTCCTGCTCTGTCTTAATCTCTAACAATTTTTGGATCTGTTGTCTGGTTGCCTGCAGATTAGCCTGCACTGAGGTATCACCACTGGCATGCTGGCTCTGTAAATACTGCAGCTGTTTCTGGAGGTTATCCAGCTGCTGGGTTTGCTGGCGTTTAAAGTGGGTCGCATATTTGATGCAATCCCCTCTGAAGACTGTCTTTATGGTGTCCCATAAAGTGGTTGTAGAAACGTCTGGTAAGTCATTTTCCTGTATTATTTGTGCTATTCATGTTTTGGCCATGGTTGTGAACTCTTCCAGATTCAACAAGAAATTATTAATCTTCCAAAGAGTTTGTCCCCTTCCTAGCCATATTCCAGTTCACCTTCAGGAGCAGTTGAGAGTGTTCGGAAAGGCTGATGGCAACTGCTGACAGTCCGCTACCTGACCCTGATGCTCCCCAGATATAAAAAAATAATCAATTTGTGCGTAGGAGCCATGGGGATAAGAATAGTGTGTATACTCCACCTTACCTGGATTTTGCATTCTCCATGCATCTGCCCAAAAGGCCCTTTTCAAATGTTCCCTAATCGCTTTACTGGCTGGGTTTTGCCTAAATGTCACAGTTCTGGAAGTATCAAGATGTTCCCATATTTGGTTACAGTCTCCCCCCAGAATTAACACCCCTATATGAAGTTCAGTAACTTTTTGCAATAGGGACCAGACAACCTCTTTTGTGGAGCCTGGTGGGAGATATAGTGATGCCAAGGTGATAGGGGAACCCTCCAGATTACCAGTCAACACAGCCAGTCGGTCCTCAGGATCTGCATATGTTGATATTGATTGGAACTGTGCCCCTCGTGCAACCAAAATCGCTGGTCCCCTTCTCTTCCCTTTCCCATAGGATGCGGAATCTACTTGACTAAATCCAAATTTCCCTAGTTTCTAGTGCTCAGCCCTTGCAGGATGGGTTTCCTGCAGTAGGACAGAAGATGGCTTTTGCCTCTTAATGGCTGACAAGACTTTGTCTCTTTTTACTGGATTATTTAGCCCATTAATATTATGGGAAATAATTTTTGTATTCATCTTCTCAGCCATGTAAACTATTGGGGGAGTATATTCATCTTGTATTACTTGAACCCTACCTAATCCCACTTCTCTTCCAAAATTTCTTTGGTATTTAGCCCTTCTCTTTCCCTTATTGTTCCACATATTCCAATTATAGTTCAGAGATCTATATTCTTCCCAATGTTGCTACAGGATGCAATGCCATGTATGTTTCATAATGCAAGTGAAAAAATATGACCAAACAAAACCACAACAACATCTATAACATATAAAAAACAACTTTCCCTGGGTGGGCACGAACAGGGCATACCTCGTTCCAGGTAACAAACTATGTGCAAGGTGACCCGCAAGGTAGGGGAACATCATATCATGTTCCCTATTCCCCAGAACAAACGAGTATCGGGGAGGAGGAGGAGAGGGGGCCAAATTGATGGCTCGTTCCTCCTTAACCCTTAAATAAACAGGTCTTGACCAGGTGGAGTGGCCTATCGTCACTAGTGGCACGCCTCCTGTATACTGCAATTTTTTTTTTTTTTTTAATACTTTAATCTTTATTCATGCTCTGCAGAAAAATGTAATTACATTTTCGGGGATCATTAGTGCAGACATTAAAGTGATGTATACAGTTGTGGATTATTTCATTGTTATTCCAATAATGTATAAGGTTGAGAGACTCCATAACTTCAAACAGTGAAGGGTGCACAGGAACAGTCTTTTGACCACCAGCCCTTTTCCCTGCTGCAGGAAGAGAACCTCCTTCTGACATTTAACATTGCCTGGTCTTGGGTTTTACAGTTATCAGTACAGGTACAGGTTGCCCTAGCCCAGGAAGAGGAAACCCTGCACCTCCTCAGTTTTCTGCCCTTGTTGGTCCAGCTGGTTGTTGCCAAATTATCCACCTGGACCACCTCTGGAAATAGAGAGGGGTCTTCTAATTTATTTTAAAAGTAAGCTTCCCCAGGTCAGCCAGGCCATTGATGATCGAGATCCAATCTTGTTTTTGTGGCACAGTTGGACTCAGCCAGGCTCTAGTTATCGCTTTGAGGGCCGCTGTTGTTAAGATTGCCCAGAGATACCGCGAGTCTGGTCCCCTGATCTCCGGAGGGAGTACCCCTAGGATCAGTTCAACCCAATTCAGTGCCTGGGTGATAGTAAAGATTTCTTTTATTACTGATATAATGTCTGCCCAAAACCCAGTTAGCCTTGGGCATGCCCAAAAAATGTGCAGGTAGTCTGCTTTACTTTCTCAACATCCCCTCCAGCAACCAGACGGCAGGTTTGGGTTTCTTTTATTTAGCATCTCATGGGTGAAGAAGAAGCGGATCCTTACCTTCCAGGCAAATTCTTGCCAGAGAGGTGATCCAGTTGCCAACCCGGCTATAGCGAAGATCAGTTTCCAGTTAAGAGGTGGGAAACCGGGTCCTGTCTCCTCCTGCCATTTGTTTTTAATTTTAATTAAGGGGTCTGGCCTAACGGTCCTCAAAGCTTTATATAGAACAGAGATCTGTCCCTTTTGGTCTGTTGATGATTTTATTTGTTGGATAGCAACCAGTAATGGGGCTACCCTCTCCGGGTCTAACACTTTCCTCTGGAGAGAGTTTATGTATGTTCGTACCCGAAAGAACCTAAAATGGTCTGTGTTCTTGAGGCCAAATCTACTCTTAAGAGAGTCAAAATCCAGGAGCAAGGCCCCTTGGGTAAACTGCTCTAGGTAAGTCAAACCTATCCTAGTCCATTGTTTGTATGTGAGGTCTATTCGGTTCGAGGGGAAATCTTCCTCCCAAGCCAGTCTTTTAAGGGTCCACAATGAAGGTAGCAATTTATATTTTAGCCATAGTCTATGTACCAAGTGGAGGGTCTCACCCACTGAGCTTAGCCTGGGCAGAGGATGATGACGGGTCAGCAAAGGAGTCACCACCCGATCCTCAAGAGGCAATCTTCCTCCCTCCTCCCCCCCCCTCCATTTCCCTCCAACCCGAGGTGGAGCAGGGACCGAACCACTGAAGAGACTGTTTCAGTTGCACCACGAGGAAATAGTCCTCCAGGTCTGGTAGGGATCTTCCCCCCCCCCGACTCCTGCCGGGCCTGTAGTGCTTTCAGTCTGATTCTTGGTCTCTTGTTTGGCCAGATAAATCTGGAGATCATCTTGTGCCAGTCTTGGAATATATATTTATGTATATAGAGGAGTATACATTGGAACAGATACAAAAATTTAGGTAATACATTCATAGTTATAGCTTGAATTCTAGCATACATAGGGAGATTTATCAGGGATCACTTCTCAAAATCTTTCTTAAGGGAATCTGTCAGGGGTATGTAGTTTGCTTTAAACATCTTGGATGGGTGTTTAGTGATGTGAATTCCTAGGTATTTCATCCCCTCAGCTGCCCAGTTTAAGGGAAGGAGTTGTTGAATGCGTTCCGGTGGATCGAAGAAGAAGCTCAAAGCTTCTGTTTTCGATTTGTTAAGGCAGTAGCCCGAGTGCTTCCCAAAGTTCTCCAGGATAGGCCATATCTGTTCTATGGGTTTATGGGGCTGAGATAGGGACAGCAGTACGTCATCAGCATATAGTAGGATCTTCTTCTGAACCCCCCCACCTCTATTCCCGTAACTTCCTGCGCCCTCCTGACAGCCTCAGCCAGTGGTTCAATATAAAGGGCGAAGAGAAGGGGGGAAAAGGGACAGCCCTGGCGGGTGCCCCTGCCCAGTTGAAACCTCTTAGACAACCATCCATTCACTCTGACATATGCTTGAGGTTCTGTGTATAGGGATCTCATGGTTTCAATAAAAGATTCAGGGGAACCCCTATGTTCAAGGACCAAAAACCAAAAGTCCCATGAGACCCTATCAGAGGACTTTTTGGCATCCAAACTCAGTAGGCAGGCCAGAGTCCGGGTTTGTTGAATCTTATCTATCATATCCAGGGCAGAGCGCACTCCATCAGGTGCCTGTCGACCCATCACAAAGCCAGATTGGTCTGGATGTATTAATTCCTGTAATATGGGATTAATTCTGGAGGCTATTATAGAAGTAAAGATCTTGTAATCCTGGCTTAGCAGAGATATGAGGTGATAGGATTCACACTTCTAGGGGTCTTTACCCTCTTTATGTAGGATTGTGATGGTTGCATATTGCCAAGGGGGGCCCACCCTCGGACCAAATGTTCGAGAAGGCCTTGTGAAGGCGAGGCACCACCTCCAGAGCCAGGATTTTATAAAATTCGGGACCAAACCCATCAGGGCCTGGACATTTGGCTGGCTTAAGCTTTTTAATAGAAGAGATAATCTTTTCTTGAGTAATAGGCCTAATCAATGTTTGAGCTATATCTGGTGTTTTGGGGAGTGGGATAGAATTTAGGTAATCAAGTTTCTCCTGCTTGGAGGTATTCGCTGCAGAGCTATATAGTTTAGAGTAATATTCCACAAATGAGTCCGCTATCTGGGTGGACTGTCTAACTAGTTGGCCTGTGCGAGGCGAAACTATCTTGGTTATTGTAGCTTTTGCTGCATGCTGACGCAGGCGATACGCTAGTAGTTTGGTGCTTCAAGGCCCACCCTCATAGTATCTTTGTTTTAAATAGAATAAAACTTTTTCTACCTCTATTTTTTGGATTTTATGTAGCGACTCCCTGTATTTTGTAGTTCCCTACCCCTAGATTCCTCCCACTTAATCTTTTGGGCATCCTCGAGTTCTTTTATCTGTGAGATTGATTTCTGTTGATTTTGTTTTAGTTCAGGCTTTTGGCGGGATGTTATTGCTATGATTTTGCCTCTGAGAGAGGCCTTGATAGTATCCCAAAGTATCTGTGGTGAAACCTTTTGTTTCATGTTTTCGTCTAGGGTAATTTTCAAGAAGTCTCTAAGTTCCCTCAGTGCTCCTTTATCTTGGAGTAAGGAGGTATTCAGTCTCCAGTGCATGGTTCGTTTAGGCAGTCCCAGCTCCACCTCTAAGAAGATGGGGCTATGATCTGAGAGGATGGTTGTGCCCACCCAGGTAGATGGGAATCTATTCAAGTCTTCCTTAAATGTAAAAAACATGTCTGACCGGAAAAAAACCCTGAACCTGGGGGAGAAACGTGTATTCCCGTGCTTTGGGATATTTTTCCCTCCAGATGTCACATAGGCCCATCTGCTGCAGCTGAATTCTAAGAAATCGGGCTTTAGCTACATCTAATTTTGGTATCTGGGAGGTTGAATCTAGTGCCCTGTTTAAGACTATGTTCCAGTCACCTCCCATTATTAGTGCTCCTTTGGCCTTTTCCACCACTAGCTGTAAGATATTCGAGTACACTCTGAATGGGGAACCCGGGGGAACATAAACATTGGCTAAGGTTATAGGCATATCTTGAATGGACCCCACCACAATAATAAACCTAGCTTCCGGATCCTTTATTACTTCCTGTTGTTGAAACTGTAGTTTTGCTGACAGTAATATCGCCACCCCCCTGTTTCTGCCCTCTGGGAGGGAAGACTCGTATATCACTGGAAGGGACTTAGACTTAAGTTTCTGAGCCTCCTGGGGGGAGAGGTGAGTCTCCTGCAGGAACACGCCCTCACAACCCTGAGATGCAACAAAATGTTGAATCCTCTTCCTCTTCATTGGGCTGGATGACCCATTTACATTCAGAGACATGAACTTAGTAGTGCAGCTAGCCATAGTCCCTCCATCCAAAATTAGCATTCTTTGTCTGTAACATAGATTCTCCTAACGGTAATAACTTACAAATATAACAGGTCTGCAGAGCTTTTTTTATAGAATAAGAACCCTTAACACAACTATATATGTAATTTTTTATTATTTTAACATGGTCAAACATTTGCTCCGGCCTCATTTGATTTCGAGCCGTGAGCTGACTTGGCCAGGACTCCTCCCGGCCTGGTTACCCGAAATTTGATGAATAGACTTCCAAGGGAGAGCTGACTGGTGTTTGTCAGCAAAGGGCTGTCTGAGAAAACAGACCAGTATAGAGCACTCAGAAGTACAATGAGTGTACTCCACAGGGTCCTGGTACAACCAGGAGAATGGACCCTTCCCCTTCTGTCAGTGTAAGTCTGCATGACTGCAGAAAAAGCAAGACCCCGACATGAGCCCAAAGCCCGCCCACCTGAACTTTCAAAACAAAAGGACCTCGGGGGAGGGGAAATATCTCTCTTCGAGCACTAAGTATGAATGGCCCCAGGTTCTGTTCCTAAAGTAGTCTGTCTCCATTATTATTCCCCGCCCTTCTTATTCTGAGGGACGACCTCTGCCCTCCAAATCTTCACGTCATATCCCTCCCAAAAAGAAAAGGGTACACCCCATCGGCAGCACCCAACCATGTTCTAGTCCCTCTCGATGAGAGGAGGGTCCTCAGCTTCCGGGCCCCAGCTCCTGCTGGGCAATTAAGCTAACCCAGCTAGAGGGAGAGCAGTTCGCACCGGTGTGAAAAAAACTTTGTATCCATGTGCAACTCCCCCGTAACCCACTGATGCCCCGGCCTCGGACCACCTGCTAACTTATCTGCCAGTCGAGGCTGAAGTAAGTGACCCGGGGGGCAGCACATCAGTCTAATTGTCTAATTGAAAGGCCCAATCATACGATCTCCTAGTTTATTAAAAGGTCAGTTGCCACTGGAGCCTGAACGACCAATCCCCCCCCCCTCGTAGGTCGATGGCCCTTAAGCTTCTATAGAGGATGCATCTATATCATTGTGGGGAGATATACACTTAAAGGGGCAGAGGCAGTTCGCTGAGCCAGTGTGGGAGTGCCAGAGACTCCGAGTGCTCCGAGGCGGGTCCCTCCCATCCATTCGACTACAAAACAAATCGAGGCCCAGGCAAGCTGCCCCAATGGGAAGCTTACTCCCCGACCGCTTCCCACCACCTGTCTGGGGGTCAGACCCTGGTAGGAAGGCACAGCCTACCCCTCTGCACTGTAGTCTCCCAGATCCTTTCCTCATCTTGAGCTTCTGTCTAGTTCCGCCCGGAACAACCATCCCAAGGGAGGAGGACTAGAGTAAATTGTGAGGTAAAATATCAAGGCCTCTTCAGGTGTTGTGGATAGCCACTCCAGACCAAGTCCCTGGAGCTGTCTGCTCGCAGGATGCTACTGGTTGTGGGAAGAAGTGCCCGAGTGGGACAGAGGGGACCGGGAAAGGAGGAGAGGGAGCAGGGCACCACCGAGCCCAGGCATCCACATCCGGGGAAAACAAAGTTACATTACCACCCAAAAGTATCTGCGGTGATGTGTTCCGCTCCATCCCCCCCTCCCCGGAAGATCCCCCCCCACACACACTCCGATTGGGCAATGAAAGTAGGTAAATACAAGCTTTATGAGCCCAAATAGCCTCCAAGCCAGTCAAGTGGCTCATTAATTTATGAAACCTCCTCTCCCCAGAGCATTAAGCCCAGTCAAGGTTGATCTGTGCAGCTTTGTCCGAGTCTATGAGCGCCTATACCAAACAGAAAGTCACCGGGCAGTAAGATATTCAGGCCACCATGTTCATTTAGGGTTACTCGCTGCGGGCCCAGCAGCTGAAAAAAGGGTGGGGGGGGCCAGGAGGATTGGAAGAAGATTGCAGGCGAGGGCATTTCGAGGAGGCAACAGGACCATGTCGACTCAGCAGTCACGAAATTTAGTCCGTGGGATGATTCGGGAGGGAAGAGGCATCCACAGTGTGTTCTTCACTTCGTTGTTGCTTCAAGTGATTGGAGAGCGTGAACAGTCGGTACCCTCTGTTTCACTTGCCACCAACACCATTTTCAAATGAGAAGCGTTTTTATTTATCAGTGTAGGATCACCAAGTCTCTGGAGCATGGAACCGATGTCTGCATGCAGGGAGGTCCGTGCCTGTTGATCCACAGAACCCGATCTGGAAATTCCCTTCTATGCGACAGACCACGCCGAGGCCAGTAAATTTCTTTCAAGCCTTTCTTTAGTTAGGGAGGGAGTCGTGATCCCCAGTTCCTCCAAATAGGTAGAGGCAGACAGGAGGTCCTTAAAAACCTTTGTGCCCTGATCCGATGTGATTTTCAGCCTTGCTGGATACAGAATTTGGGCATTGATATTTTTAGCTCTCAGTGACTTCACAATCGGCCAGATCGCCCTCCGGGCCTCCTGAACCTCCGTAGAGTAGTCATTATCGACAAAAATCTTATGGCCCTTAAAGTCTAAAGGGCTCTGTAGCCAAGTTTTTCGTAGTACTTCTTCCTTGCTGGCGTACCTGGTGAACCGAACCACAAAAGATCGGGGCCTAGCCTCCGGGTTACTTGGTCTTGGAGCAAGGGAGCGGAGCGCACGGTCGAGACTCAAATCAAGGCCTTCGGGGAGATCAATAGCCGACCTGAGCAGTCCCTGGATGAAATTTATGGTGTTAGTTGCTTCGCCTTCAAGCCCCTCGGGCACACCGTGGATCCTAAGGTTCTGTCTTTGGCTTCTGCCCTCTAAATCGTTCAGTTTGTGTGTTAGCTCGCGTTCCCGAGCTAACAGATATAGTAGAAGCCGGTCTTGTCTATCTGTTTGTTCCGAGACCGCCGTAAGACAAAGTTCTATGTGGTCAGTTTTATGTTATATTCTACCCAGGTCGGACCGAAGTTCAGAAAGAGTTCGATCTATTTTAGTTACCGTGCGAGCTGTTTGTTTTATTGTTTCAGCAAGCTCACTCCCTTGCAGGCTGCCATGCGGCTCGGACTGGGTTGCCTCCTCGGGGTCTCCATACTGACAAAGCTCTCTCCTTCCTCCTCTTGCAGAAGGACTTTAAGCTTTTGTGCCAGTGTTAAGAGCAGCTTCCCTGCTTTATTTCTTTTAGGTTTGGCTGGGGATGACATCTCCTTTAGGGCGATTAAGTTGGATTACGTTCAGTGGGCAGCAGAGCTAGCGAGTCAAGCCACCATGTCGGGTCCTGACGTCACCGGAAGTCCCTGTATACTGCATTTTGAAAGTGCTCCCTTTGTAAAAAACTAAGGAGAGTTGGATTCATATCGTTGCTATGAAGCCAGCCAACTTCCACCTTGGCTGCATCGTTCGTAGCTGCGTCTCCTAAAAAAAAAAAAAAAAATGGAGCAATTATCCCCCCCAATTGTGTACTAATTAAACCCTAAAACCTGAACTTATTAGTTGTATCCTGCTTAAACTGCCCCCTCTAGTGACCCAACAGTGTAACGCTTTGGATATGCTTATTCGCAAAAACAGAGGGTGATGTTAATCCACATCGCTGGTATTCAGCCATGCTTTCCGAAGTGTCAGGGCCAGAAATGATAAACAAAAATAACAAGCAGGAGACTCAAAATGTCCATATCACAACTCTTTTGCTAAGCCCCACAGTATTGTACATATAAGTTCAGACGGTCCATCAGAACAAGTTCGAGTCTGTGCAGCAGCAGTAAACAGAAAAATATTAAGGGCAGACGCAAGATCAACCTTCAAGGAGTCATGGCCTTTCTCTTCACCTCCTCCCTCCCCTCTGCTCATCTCTCAAAACAAAAATAAAAAAGATATAAAGTAATTATCACTGTTTTAAAGTTGACGATATTCCCAGAATTCAGTCTTTAACTTGTGTGTTAGTGATAGTTCACAATAATGATGATTTGGGGTTTCCGCAGGGACAGTCCTCCGAGTTGAGGGAGAGGATTAGACCTAGTTTAAAGTCCAAAGTGATCCTGTTCTCACTCAGATGTCGTTCTCCTGTTTGTCTGCCATCTTCTCCATTCTCTGGTGATGGGTGAGCTTGTGCAACATAGATTTACTATCCTGCAGAGTAGTATTCGCCAATTTCTTTCCCGATCGTCTGGTATTCTGGAGTGCTGCAGAGTGCCATGTATTCTGGAGTTTAGGGGTTTGGTCTGCCCGGAAGGCTGGTAATGCAACTTCATGCCCTTTTTTCCCCATGGCTTGTAGAGCTTCTTCACATGTATGGTATATCTCAATGCCTGTGTCCCAGTGGACTCTTAATTGTGAGGGATATGGTGTCTGGAATTTAATGCCCAATTCTTTCAGCTTACAGAGGAGAGGTGCATATGCTATGCATTGTTGAATGGGAGGAGGGTAATCCTGATCGAAGAATAATCTCGAACCGTTGTACTCTATTTTCCCCTGTCTCCACGCAGTCCATAGTATTATTTCCTTGTCGCGGTAGCTGGAAAATTTGGCCACAATTGATCTGGGCCTGGCAGAGTTTGATCTAGGCCTAGGCACAAGAGCACGGTGTGCCCTCTCGATCTTAAATGAAAAGGCCTGAGGTAGACTGAGTATATGGCGCAGAAGATCCCCCAAAAAATCAGCCACATCTCCTGTTTCACTTGTTTCAGGTAGGCCATAGATTCTTAAATTGTCCCGGCGTGAACAGGCCTCTAAATCTAAACATTTGGCATGCGTGAGCTCTTGCTGTTGGGCCAGGATTTCAATCACCCTGGAAATGTGTACTAAATCGTCTTCTGCAATTGAGATACGATTTTCTGCTATAGATACCCTTGCCTCTACCTTGTTAAGATCTGTATGTAACTTGTTGAATTCTTATTTTAGTTTTATTTCTGAATTGCTTAATTTCTGAGAGTAGAGTTTCAAACCTTGAATGAGACAGGGTTTCCATCTCCGAATCTATGTCTCCCTCTGCCATGCTTGTCAGCGATCCTTCACTGGCTGAACTCTTCGGGCTCAAAACAGGATGGTTATTTTTTAGTTTTAAGTTTTTCGTTCGGGTTTTCTTCACCGAGGTAGCTCCACTGTGCGATTTATGCATTATTTGCTCAAATCTACTCATTAGAGACTGTGTGGAGAGTTTTCTTCTGCTAAGGAGAGGGTAGAGCTCCGCTGTTAGGCTGCCTTGCTGTTGGTGACGTCACCGGAAGTCATCCCCCGCCTCTGCTTACCCCTGCTACTCCTACTCCTGGCAGGTGATATACATCCCAACCCTGGCCCCCAAGCACCAAGTCAAACCCCGCCAACACCCGCACCCCAACACAGTTTTTCACCTGACTCTCTCCCCAAGGGCCTCCGCATATTCCCCATTAACGCTAGGAGCCTTCTCCCAAAACTGGATGCCTTCTCCTTCTGGGGTAACCAGTACCAACCAGACATACTCTGTATCATGGAAACATGGCTGTCTGCCAAAATCCACAACCCCTCCCTTGCTATCCCAAACTGCATCTTGTTTCGGCAGGACCATGGCAAGCAAGGCGGGGGGGGGGGGTCGCATTGTATGTCAGGCACTCCATTACGTGCACCGTTACTTTCAAAGAATCCTGTCCATCCTCCCATGAATCCTTAGTCGCTCACCCGTCCTTTCCCTCATCCACCTCCCTCTAAATAGGGGTTCTGTATACCACGGCTAAGCCCTCACCCTACTCCCTCATCAAGGCCATCTCCGCCATTTCCTCGATCACTTCAAATGGTGAACTCATTCTACTAGGCGATTTCAACCTAGACTGGCTCTCCTCCTCTACCAGATCAGCTGCCCTGAGGATCAAAGCCCTAAATCTCTCCCAACTTATCCTGGAACCCGGCCGACTAAACCATCAATCTCAAACACTCCATTCTGGATTAGGTCTTAACCACCCACCCCCACAGGATCACTGCCTCAGGCACCCTCTCTGATGCCCTTAACGACCACTGTATTACTTACAGTATCTGCAAAATCCATTCACCACACTCCGGTCCTAAATTTCTTATCTCGTCCCCTACATCTCCTCGATGAATCTGCTCTACAGCGTGACCTGACAAATGCACACTGGCACCCAGTCTTTGACGCCCAAGACATTGACATCGCCCTGTCCCACTTCTGCAACATTTTTCTAACCACATGGGACCACCACGCTCCGCTCAGAAAAGCAAGAGTTAAAAAAAACACCATCACCCCTGGATCATAGCCGACCTCATCATCTTGTGTCGAACCAGAGACAAGGCTTGAAGGCAATACAAAGCCTCCCTTGCCTGTTGCAAACTCCTATCATACAAAATTCTCAAAAACAAATGTACCAAAGCAATTTGACAATCCAAGGCCCACTACTTCAAGGCTCAACTTACCATTCACCAAGTCTCCCCGCCATCCTTCTGGAAGGTGATAAACTCTCTTATCAACCCACCCACCAAGCAAGCCAGTCCAATCCTCAACATTGACAGCAAAATTGTCTCCGATCCTGTGACTGTAACTGAACTTTTCAACTCGTTCATCTTCTGTGCCTTGCCTGACTCACTAACTCCTCCACCCGCCTCCTCTATTCCCCCCCCCACCATGGCGTCCTCTTTCCTTCAGTCACGCCCCTGGAAGTCTACTCCACACTCACCTCTCTGAACCAGTTCAAAACCAGCCCTGATGGCTTGCATCCTAGACTTCTCTGTATCTCTGCCTCAGCCATAGCCACACCTCTGACACATATAGTAAATCTCTCTTTTACCACAGCCATGGTCCCTTCTGCCTGGAAACTAGCCCAAATCCTTCCTCTTCACAAAGGTGGCGATTTCCCCCCCCCCACTGGGAAATTACAGATCCATCTCACTCCTCCCTTCCCTCGCCAAATTTCAAGAATCCCTCATGCTGTCCAAATTGTCCTCCTTCCTCTCAACAAACAGCTCCCTCTCCCCCTTCCATTCCGGTTTCAGAAAACTTCATTCCGCTACCACCACCTTGTTACGAGTAACTGAATCCATTCTCTCTGCCTTGGACAATGGCCAAACCACCACCGCCATTTTCATTGACCTGAGAAAAGCCTTCAACTCCATCTCCCACCCTCTGCTGTTTTGCAAATTAAGCTCTATCGGCCTTGCCCAACCTGCAATAAGCTGGTTCCACTCCTACTTCCAAAATAGAAAGCAGTTAGTATAAATAGGTGACTCCATCCCCCCCCCCCCAACCCATCCTCTCGGGCGTCCCCAAGGCTTATCCTTGGCCCCATCCTTTTCTCCCTATTCATAAATGACCTCCCCTCTGCATGTCTCTCCTCAAACGTGCACCTGTACACCGATGACATCATATTTGCCTCAGGCCCCTCTCATGACAGTGTACTCCCAAATCTCCAAAGAGATTTCAACAGAGTACAAGCCTGGCTCCTGAAAAAACAGCTTAAACTCAATGCCAAAAAAACAGTCACCATGGTATTCCACACCAGACAAAAGCTCGCCTCCCTACCTGCCCCACCACCGATCTCCACCTTATACAGCGTCCCTCTTGAGTCAGTACTCACCTTTAAGTACTTGGGAGTCTGGCTAGATACCCACCTCAACTTTTCTACCCACGTCGATGCCATCTGTACCAAACTCTGGCCCAAACTGTCCATCCTCTATCGTCACAAAGCCAGCCTTCCCCTTCCCGCCCAGAGTGAACTCGTACACAAAACCATCCTTCCAGTTCTGGACTATGCAGACGTCATCTATGGCACTGCCCATCCCTCCTCCCTCTCAAAACGTGAAGTCCTGCTCAATTCTTTCTGTCGATTTGCCACTGCCTTCCCCCTCACTCACTCATCCCTGCCTCTTATACTCCACACTATCCCTGACGCCACCCTCACAAAGGCGTATCGCCTGCAGCGCCTTCCTCATAGCTAAATATTGGCTTGGCCCTTCCACCTTCTTCCTGCCTCTCTCCAGCCATCTCCCCAGGCTACTGACCCGCCATAGACACGCGCACGCATTTTCCACCTCCCACGCCCTCCTCTGCCTCTGGGCAAGCTGCCTTTTTCCTACTGGCTCCCTCTCCTTGGAACAACCTCCCATCCACCCTCCACCAGGCCTCCTCCTTATCAGCCTTTAAACAACTCCTCATGCTCCTCCCTCCCCCTCCCTGCCCAAGATGCTCATCTGAACCCTCTTCAACTTGGGCCTAACCTACCCTCAGTGGCCCTTTCAGGAAATATTATTGCTCACGCCAGCCCAAACCGCAAAACCACCTACCTGCCGTACTCTCGCCATACTAGTCCAGCACACTCTGGACAACCAATACCTGTAAATATGTCTATAATATACTTGTAATATACTGTAGATATGAAATGTCCCGATGGTCTACAAATCGTTTGTTCTAGCAAAAATTGTTACTTTACTGCTTTCAACTATGAAATGTCCCTTCCTGTACTATTCGTCTGAAAAATATATTGTATGTACCTCTCTGCCTTCTAACAGAGTACTCTTTGTACCCGGGTCACATCTGGAAACAAGCTTCTGTTCAGCGTGCCTTTCCTGGTCACTAATTTTAAATAAATAAATACTTCTCTCACTCCCTAGTAAGCTGCCGAGGGGCTCACCCAGTCTGGTTGAGCTGCCAATGGTGGGAAACAGCACAGTCTGCCTCTCTGGCACAGCGCTCCACCCTGATGTTGTTATACTCCTCCTCTGCTCCCCAGTGCTCCCCTGCACTTCTATAACCTTGGTGCCCACCCACTTCATCACCCTTCTCAGGCTGGTATCCTACCCTATGTTTCAAACAACATGAAGTCTTGCTATATTCTGACATATGCAGTGAGTCCCAACCTTCAAACTGCTCCGGAGATGAAAGAGCTAACTTTCCATGCCAGGCATGGAACGCTGAGCTCGAGCTCGGTTGAAACTCTGTCTGTTGTTCTTCAAACTCAAACCGTCAGATTCTTTACTCCGCCTCACTGAACAGTCGCTCCGGAGATTTCTCCTTCTGCTCGGTTCATTTTGTCGGTTAAAGTATTGTTTTTCTCGATTTTCTATCGAATTTAAACCGCAACCAGTCGGTTCAGGTTCTGTCTGTGGTATTTGTGAGTACTACATAGGTTTACATTAATTCTCTTCTGTGTGGAACTTGTAAACTGTTTATCGGTTCGGTTTGAACCGATCAGGTTGTTTAAAATATCTTAATCTGTGTTTTAGAGTGTGGTAACCGGTTCTAAAAAAAAACGGATTTTATTACGGTTTTTTCCACGACCCGTGACACGGTTGGGAACCGATAAGAGGGTCTTGCCTGGCGGATTGCCATAAACGGGTAAGTTTGGTTAGGACTGGCACTATGTCTGAGAAACCCAAAAGAAAAACCTGGCCCACTGGGTTTCAACACTGCAGTGTGTGTGGGGAAGTCTTTGCCAAGGCTGACCCCCACACCACCTGTGTTTATTGTCTGGGGTTTGACCACCTCAATGCAGACTGCCAGATTTGTAAAAATTTTCCCGCAGCTACCCTGGAAAAGAGAGTTGGTAGGCTCAGGGAAAGGGAGGCCAAAAAGTCCGCTGAACCGGATGGCCAGCCCGGTTCGGTTCCAACCGAACCAGAGGGAGTGCCCTCTGACCAGGGCGAGTCTTCCTCGGGCAAAAGGAGACTCGACTCTGAGGAGTCAGTTCCAGCAAAAGGACTAGGAATCAGCTGGTGTGAAGCCAAACTTTCCTCTCCAACCGTGAAGAAATAGCCAAAGCGATTAAAATTGTCAGTCGCTTTCCCGGTTCCAACAACCGCACCATCAGGTATGCGCTGTCTGGCCGGTTCCACTGGGGTTCAAGAGTATGATTTAGAGGAATATAGAACCGGAGGAGGGAAAGAGGAGTATGAGGAGAGTGAATGTGGATTTGAAAGTCTGATGTGACCATTGACCCAGACATCTCCCCAGACAGACCTTCAGGAGTGTCTCCTCCTAGGCTTTCTGAGTCCCCTCTCATTTATGTTTTATAAAAAAGTGGCTGAAACCCTCCAGCTCCTTATGGAGGAAGCTGTGGATGATCAAGAGGAGCCTGACTATGTGGAAATGATGGATATCCCAGAGTCTAGGAGACTGTCTATTCCCTTGCATAACTCTTTTGGGAAACAGACATTTAAAATTCTAAAACTCCTCACACTATACCTCCTGTGGATAAGAGAATGGACAAGAGGTACACATTGTCAGGCTCTGATATGGAGTTCCTTCACAACAATGCAGCCATGTTGGGGTAGTGCAGGCTGCAGCCTGTGATAAGGCAAATATTCCTTGGCTTCACACCCCTGGACAAGGACTCCAGGAGGATTGATGCCATGGCAAAAACAGTACATGGCAGCATCCTTGGGACTCAGACAGGCAAATTATATGGCTTATGTTGCTAGGTATCAGAAACAGATGGGATACTGTTATGGCTCTAGCAAAACAGGTCCCTGGCCAGCTTGCCAAGGAGCTGGAGCAGGTGGCTGCTGATGGTATTGAGGCATCCAAGGTGCAATTCCATGCTGCAGTGGACTCAAACGATGTGTCATCAAGAGTCATGGCTACATCTGTGGCACTTCGCAGAATGGCTTGGCTTAGATGTACTAGCCTGTCACAGGATACCCAGACTAAGGCCATGGATTTTCCTGTTGTGGGTAATTCCCTGTTTGGGGAGCAGACAGAGAATTACATGAAGAAAATGGATGAGTATAGGACCACCTATAGGAGTGCACAGGCCAAGGAAAGGCAGGCCACTCCTCAAAGGCAGCTTCCCAGGGGCAGGGGCAGGCCTTTTCATAGGCCTTTTTACCAAGCCCAGGCCTCCTCTTCTGCTTATGCCCAGAGGGGGTTCTTTAGAGGGAGAGGCAGACGGGGTACAAGCAGGCCTGCTTCCACCCCTCAGCCCAAAGCCCCTGCCAAGCAGGCACCCTGATGGGGTTGCCAGGGCCGATTCTGAACTACTTGTAGGGGGCAGGCTGGCTTACTTTGTCCAGGACTGGGAGTCTCTGACATCAGGCAAGTGGTTCCTGGAAGTAGTAAGCCAGGGACTGGTTCTCAGCTTCAGAAAGTTTCCAAAGATGAGAACCAGATCCTTTCCACCTGCAAATCCACCAGAGGCACTTGCCCTAGAGGCAGAGGTCTTTTCCCTCCTGGCTCTCAGAGCTGTGGAAAGGGTTCCACCCCTACACCAGGGCAAAGGGTTGTACTCCAGGTACTTCCTTACCCCAAAAAAAAGACAGGAGAATGGCAGGCCATCCTGGATCTCAGATACTTAAACAAGCACCTTTTAAAACCAAAATTCAAAATGGTGACTCTGGGAATTATTCTACCCTCTCTAAGGCCAGGGGACTGGCTAGCGTCCCTGGACCTCAAGGATGCCTACTTCCACATTCTCATCAGAAGCTCCCCATCGAAGTACCTCAGGTTCGAGCTGCCCTCAGGCCATTACCAGTTCAGAACAGTGCCCTTTGGCCTCACCTCTGCTCCAAGGGTATTCACAAAATGCCTGGCAGTAGCAGTTGCTTCTCTAAGAAGGCAAAAAATTGCCATCTTCCCTTACCTGGACGACTGACTCATAGTAGGCCAGTCCCCAGACCAAGTCAAGTTACACCTACAGATAACTCACCAACTGCTCACCTCTCTAGGTTTCCTTCTGAATCTTTCAAAGTCAGTTCTAGAGCCTGTCCAGCTCCTCACCTTCATAGACGCAGAACTGAACACAGAGAAAGCCAGAGCCTTCCTTCCTTTGGACAGGGCAAGGACCCTGGTCTCTCTGGCTTCCTCATTCACCTTGCAGGTGTCTCGACCAGCAAGGCATTTTCTACAGCTCCTGAGGCACAAGGCTGCTTCTACAGCAGTAGTGCAGAGAGCAAGATTTCAGATGAGGGACATTCAGTTCCATTTGAGAGCCTTTTGGTCTCAAAGGAAAGACCCTCTAACCAAATTGATCCCAGTGACTCGAACCCTGATCCAGGCCCTACAGTGGTGGCAGGATCAGAGCAATCTCAGACAAGGGGTTCCTTTTGTCACTCATTCTCACTCCTTAATCCTTACTACAGATGCATCCCTCTTGGGGTGGGGAGCTCACATGGGCGACCTCACTACCCAGGGGTTGTGGTCCTCTCAGGAGTCTCTGCTCCACATCAATCTGTTGGAACTCAGAGCAGTTTTCTAGCACTTCAAGCTTTTTCCAAATCTGTTCAGAACAAAGTTGTACAGGTCAAAACAGACAACACCACCACAATGTGGTACATCAATACAAGGGGCACTCGGCTCACGGCCTTGTGCAATCAAGCAATGAAGTTGTGGTCTCTTGGCTTATTCCCGAACACCTCCCTTATGGCAGTTCACCTCCCAGGCAAGGACAATGTCCTGGCAGATGCTCTCAGCAGGATTTCCCAGGGCCATCATGAATGGTCACTGGACCCCCTGGTCTTGGAGGTGGTATTTGCCAGATGGGGCACCCATGAGATAGACCTTTTGCAGCCCCAGACAATCACCAACTTCCTTTTAGCTGCAGGCCCCCAGTGTTGGGCTCAGTCCTCTGGATGCTCTAGTTCTCAATCGGAAGGGAAGTTTCTCTATGCTTTCCCCTTCCTCTTCTGTTCAAAGTGCTAGTCAAAATCAGATCTCAACCCTGCAAGATGATCCTGATTGCTCCAGATTGGCCCAGACAACCCTGGTATCCACTCCTACTGTCCTTAGCAGTCCATCTTCCCCTGTGTCTTCCCAGGAATCACAACCTGTTAACCTGTGCTCAGGGGAGGGTTTGGTACCCAAACCTCAAATCTCTCGATCTCAAGGCCTGGCTCTTGAAGAGTTAGAGTTTGCTGATTTACACCTCTCCCAAGGTGTAATGGATATCCTAAGGTTTCTAGAAAACCTTCCACCAGGGTTATTTATAATTCCAAATGGAAGAGGTTTTCCATTTGGTGCTCTGAAAGCATATTTCCCAGAATCTGCTGATTTACCCACAGTCCTGGATTATATGGTCCACTTAAATACCTTGGGGTGAGACCAGCTACCCTAAAAGTGCATCTGGCAGCTGTGTCTGCTTTTATTTCAGCAGGTAAGCCCTCTTCTCTTTCAGCTCACCCTGTATTCTACAAGTTTTTCAAGGGATTGCTTCACACCAACCCTCCATTCAGGAACCCTGACCCTGCTTGGGACCTTAATGTTTGCATTGCTTAGCTTATGCAACCTCCCTTTGAGCCTTTGTCTTCAGCAGAGCTTAAGTACTTGACTTGGAAGACTGTGTTCTGGTAGCCATCACTTCTGCCAGACGCATAAGTGAATTACAAGCTTTGTCAGTGGAGCCTGATTTTATCTCCTTTCATAGAGATAAGGTGGTCCTCAGAACTAACAGGAAGTTCTTGCCTAAGGTGGTTTCAGATTTCCGCCTTAATCAATCTATATCTCTTCTGGTGTACTTCACTGACCATTCCTCCTCTGGCGAGAGGAGGCTGCACAGCTTAGATGTGAAGAGAGCCCTTAGTTACTACATAGAGCGTACCAAGGGCCACAGGTTTGACTCCCTCCAACTGTTCCTCACTTATGGTGAGGTTGGTAAAGGGAAACCTGCCACTAAAAGATCCATTGCCAGGTGGATTGTCTCTTGTATCCAGTTTTGCTATGAAAACTGGGTAAGGTTCCTCCCTCAGGCCTGAGGGCTCACTCTACAGAGGTACAGCTGCTTCCTGGCTGCTGCCGAGGACATCTCTATTCTAGAATATGTCAAGCAGCTACCTGGAAAACAGTTCACACTTTTGCACAAGCATTACTCCCTGGACATCCAGGCTGGGAGTGATGCTCGGTTTGGCACAGCTGGCTTTAGAGCCCTATTTCCTAAGTAGGTTCTGTCCCTCCTCCATGGAGGTACTGCTTTGTAGTCTGCATATGTCAGAATATAGCAAGACTTCATGTTGTTTGAAGAAAAAATTACTCACCTTAGTAATGTTGTTTCTTCTAATGGAGTCTTGCTATATTCTGACCTCCCCCCCTGCCTGCCCCTCTCAGAACCTCTGTTTTTGGGATGTGGACAGTGCAGTGTTGGCACTTAGTAGTTGCCCACCTTGTTGTCTTTCACCCCTCCTTTCTTGGGGTGACTTGGTGTTGTGTTTTTCATTTTTTGGGTTTCCTGACTTGAGTCTTTGTTTTGGGACCAAAAAATGTGTTCTTACATTTAGTAGCCAGTTGGCTAGTGTAGGTTTACAGCTTCCACACAGGACCTCAGTGAGTTTAGCTCGAAAAGATCTGATGGTTTGAGTTTGAAGAACAACAGACAGAGTTTCAACCGAGCTCGAGCTCAGCGTTCCATGCCTGGCATGGAAAGTTAACTCTTTCACCTCCGGAGCAGTTCGAAGGTTGGGACTCACTGCATATGTCAGAATATAGCAAGACTCCATTAGAAGAAACAACATTACTAAGGTGAGTAATTTTTTTCTTCTATCACTCCCCCATAAAAAAAGCTAAACGGCTACTCCTTAACTCCTATAAGGGAAGCAGGGTACTCCAGCTCCTTATTCTCTTACTTCTGCTAGCATCTGGGGATATCCACCCAAACCCAGGCCCTGATATAGACTACCCACCAGCCAATGCCTACCCAAGCACCACCCCTCTGACATTACCAAATGCCCTTAAAATCATTCACCTAAACATAAGAAGCCTCGCTCCAAAAATCTCACTATTACAACCCATGGTACTTGCATATGCCCCTGACATCACTGTAATTTCTGAAACCTGGCTGACAAAAAAACATTCCGGATCATGTTGTCGCCATACCTGGCTTTACCATCTCTAGACAGGACAGGGCAGGGAGAGGCAGCGGTGTGGCTATCTATATCTCCTCTACCCTCCAATTAACACCCTCCTTCACTACTACCGTTCAATCCTCCCATGAGGCCCTACTTTTAAAAATCTCCTGTCCCCATACCATCCCTATCTTCGTCTCTGGAGTCTACTGTTGCCCAGGGCAGCCAACTTCTAATGTCACTGACTTGGTCACAACTCTCCTCAGTAGCCATTGGCGGCAAACTATTCATCCTGGGTGACCTAAATCTAAACTGGCTGGCCCCATTCCTGGCTCATATTTGCTCCACCATCGATGCTTGAAACCTCCACCAACTTATTCTGGAAACCACTAGACTAAACTATAATTCACTAAACCACTCCCTACTTGACTTAGTCCTCACCTCCCATCCCCATTGTGTAGTGGCCTCGGGGCTATTACCCGACTTTATCAGCGACCACCACATGACCTTTGTCATGCGTAAAATACATAGGTCCAAGCATCCAGCAAAAATGATTCTCATTCGTCCTTTTGCATCTCTTGACCGGCAACATTTGCTACAGGACCTCACTCAAACCGACTGGTCCCCCTGTCCACAGCTACCTCAGCTGACATGGCCCTCACCCATTTTAGCTCAAAGGTCCTACAAATTTGGAACTCGCATGCTCTGCTCTGCAAAACTAGGGTTCGCATTGTGCACCTACCCTGGGTCAGTCCTGTGCTTCTGGCCTGCCAGTGAGCTCGTGACCTTGTGCTGCATTGGGCTAAAGCCTCCAACTGCCCTAATGACCTCAAGCGATACTGTGAACTCAGAAATGGCTGCACTAAAGCCATCCACCTAGCCAAAGACGAGCATTTCAAGTTCAACTTCCAGACTAACACTAACAACCCATCCAAATTCTGGAAGGTCGTCCACTCCCTCTTCTTGCCTTCTTCAAATACTCCACCACCTATCCTCTGACACAACCACGCTGTCCTTAGTGAACCTATGTCCATTGCTGATTGCTTCAATTCCCACTTCTCCACCTGTGCCTCTGCTCTGCTTAGCACCCTCCCAAGCCCCCCTCTTGCTCCAGTGCCCTGTCTACCACCTCCCACATGGGCTCCCCACCCACTGCTCCCCTACCCACCCCCATCTCATCCCCTCAATCTGCCCCATCTCCTCCATGCTGCTCTGCCCTCTCTACTCCATCCCTCATCCCTACCCCCCTCCAGTTCTCCTCCTCTCCTGTCTCTCCCAAAACTCCTTTATCAGCTCTAATGTCGCTAAATTCTACCAAAGGCTCCTCACCAGATGACCTTGACCCTAGGCTCCTCTCCCTCTCTGCTCCTTCCATCGCCTAGCCACTATCCCTGATACTAAACCTGTCCTTTCAGTCTGTCACTGTTCCCTCAGCTTGGAAATATGCTGTTGTTCTCCCCCTCCCTAAGGGGGCGACGCCACCTCTCCTGGGAACTATCGTCCTGTCTCTCTCCTATCTACCTTAGCCAAACTCCAAGAACACATGGCGCTCAACCAACTCTCCTTGTTCCTCTCTGACACTGCTTTTTTCACATCCTTCCAGTCTGGCTTCAGGAAATCCCACTCCACCACCACCTCTCTGTTGAGGCTAATGGAGACCATCTCCTCAGGCTTTGACAAAGGGCACATTACCTCTGCTATCTTCATTGACTTGGCCAAAGCATTGACACAGTCTCTCACCCCCTCTTCCTGCAAAGCTTATCAGCAGCTGGACTCTCCCCTACTGCCACAGGCTGGTTCACGCCACCTGTCCGGCAGGTCGCAGTCGATTAGAATAGCTGATGTTGCCTCACCCGCCCCCACTTATTACCACTGGAGTTCCCCAGGGTTCAGTGTTGTTCTCCATCTTTTTAAATGAGTTCCTCCCAGGTTTGCTTAGCATTCACTTGTATGCTGACGATACAGTGCTGTTTATCTCTGGAAAATCAGTCCCTGATGTCACTGCCAGGCTTCAGTCTGACTTCACCAAGGTCCAACTCTGGTTTACCTCTCATCAACTTTTTCTAACGCCAAGAAGACGGTCTCTATGTCCTTTGGCACAAGGCAGAGACTCGCTAGGCTAAGCTACTTCCCCACCTTTCACACTCTTGATGGGACTGCTGTTGAGGACGTCTCCTCATTCAAGTATCTCAGCGTTTGGCTGGATAGATACCTCGACTTCTCTGTACATATAGATGCCATTCTGAAAAAATTAAGGCCTAAGCTCGATGCCCTCTACAGAAACCGCAGCTGCATCCCTGTTGCCACCAGGCGTGAGCTGGTACAGAAGATGATCTTGCCCATTTTTGACTACTGCGACGTAGTCTATGGTGCTGCCCCACAGTCCCACCTATCCAGACTGGACTCTCTCTACAACTCCTTCTGTCGTTTCACTCTCGACGCCCCCCTCCTCACTCATCATTGTGATCTTTACCGCTCCCTCAACTTCCTCCCCCTCCACAATCGGCGAGCATTACATGGCGCTAAGTTCATCTCTAAATTCTGGCTTGGTTCGTTCTCTTCCTACATCTCCTCCTCTCTTGGCACCCCAACTCCCTCCCTCTAGTCCCTGAGATCCCATGCTGACACTCGCACCCTCTCAATCCCCGGCAGAACCACATCCTCTGGCCTGAAAACCTTCTCATGTCACCTGCCTAAACTGTGGAATTCTCTGCCTCCTCAAATCCGTTTCTCCTCCTCCCTTTATTTTCTTACCTCTGCTCTTCACAATTACCTCACTCCTTTCTGCACCTGCTTCTGACCCCCTCCTTGCCCTACTCTTTTCTTGCCCTCTCTCCTGCCTCCTTACCTCACCCCTTATTGTCTAGTGCTTAAACTTGAGTCATGCTCACCTATGTTTCCACCCAGGCTACTGAGACTGCTGTGGTGAGCCACCCAAATATTGCATTTGCATTCCACCTATGCCTATGTTTCAGCATAAGATTTTAATTGTATGTATTATGTATTGTATATCTGCATTATCTGTGCTTCTCATGTATTGTATTATATTGTAAATGGATGCATTATTTACTGTATTCCATATTCTTTGACCATGTTTTTAAATGTATGTATTGTATTTTATTGCACCTCTTTATTGCTGCATTTTATTGCACCTCTATATTGCTGCATGATTTGTCTATGCTACTACTGTATATCCCTCTCCCCTTTCCCCCAGGATGTACCATGAGATGAGCATTGAGTTGCTCAGTGTATCTTTCCTGGTAAAACAATTCAATAAATGAATAAAAAAATTTAGGAATCCGGTCGTGACGCACAGTTTAGGAATGCAGTGGTGACGTACAGTTTTGGAATGTAGTTGTGGCACACACTTACGGAATATGGCGATGGCGCATAATTTCAGAATGCAGCGGTGGTGCACAGGTTCTGAGTGTGGTGGTGATGCACAGTTTTGGAATGCGGTGGCGATGCACAGTTTTGGAATGCGCTGGCGATGCATAGTTTTGGAATGTGGTGGCGATGCACAATTTCAGAATGTGGTGGCGACGCACAATTTCAGAATGTGGTGGCGACGCACAATTTCAGAATGTGGCGGCGACGCACAGGTTTGAAATGCAGCGGTGATGCACAGTTTCGGAATAAGGCGGTGATGCACAATTTCGAAATGTGGTGGTGATTCTCAGGTTTGGAATGTGGTGGTGACGCACAGTTTCGGAATAAGGCGGTGACGCAAAATTTCTGCATGTGGCAGTGACGCACCGGTTTGGAATGAAGCGGTGACGAAGAGGTTTGGAATGAAGCGGTGACGAAGAGGTTTGGAATGCGGCGGTGACGCAGAGGTTTGGAATGCGACGGTGACGCACGGTTTCAGAATGTGGCGGTGATGGATAATTTTGGAATGTGGCATGATACACAATTTGGGAATGTGGTAGTGACAATTTTGGAATGTAGCATTGAAACGCAACTTGGCAGGGATGTGCATTTATGGAATTTGGCGGGGATGCACCATATTAGAATGTGGCAGGGATGTGCAGTTTGGGAATGGGAAGATAATTCAGAATGTAGCAGGGATGCATAATTTTAGAATGTGGCTGTGACACATAATGTTGCTATGTGGTGGGCATGTGATGCACAATTTTGAAATATGGTAGGTGCATACAGTTCTGGAATGTGGCAGGGACGAGCAATTTCTGAATAAATGGTGTGTGTCCTGTCACATTCCGACAGCGTGCCTCCCCATTATATTCCAAAATCGCCAGGCCCCACCGAATTCCTCGATGTGTGTCCCTGTCATATTTTGAGACTAATTGTCCCGCCACATTTTGAGATGGCACTTCCTGTCACATTCTGAGATTGCATGTCTGCCCCAGCATTTAAAATTGTGTACTACCTTGACATTCTGTGCCTTGGTTCAGTGCTGCATTACAAAACCACCTTCTGACATGTTCTAAAGTACAGTACCATGCCTCTGAACATTCTGGAAATGCAAGCACTGCAGCCAACCCTATGTCCTTTTTTTATTTAAAAGGATTACTATAGCTACAGTTTTTTAAACTTTGGAGAAGCAGGTCCTATAAGGTTGCTGACAGGAAGGACTGCAGTGTGAGTTCAGGAGATTACATCATCAGTGGCTCTTAACTGAAACAGGCTTTTTTGAATAGGTAATGAAATCAGGGTTACAATATAGCTCATAGCTTTAAAATGAAGTAACATAGAAACCTAAATTGTGGTATGAGATTTATTGGGGGTACACTTATTCGATTTCTACAATGTTCTACTTTTGGTGGGAGTCCCTCTTTAAAAGAGAAAAGACAATACCAGACAGTGTGGATGAACATCATATACTGCTCATAGAACTACTCGTTACCGGTGAGTAACCTATTTTTTTGCTTGGGCAACTATAACAGAAAAATACAGGTACAGAAGTGTGTTCACCACTTCAATAAATATATAACCGTACAAGGCTTTAAGGCATTACTGTGCAGTAGAGGTGAAACAAAAAGTGCAGTCTGATAACTGTTATTTCAGTGCCTTGTTTATAAAAGCAACAGCATGTTGGAGTTCTTAGGAAGGTCATTCTAGTGTGCAGCTCGTGTTGAAATCATCCCTGCAGCTTCTGTGTTTCAGTCAGAAAGCCACTGAAAACCCCTCGGGGATACAGTAGAGGTTGTTTCTACCATTCTGATCATACTTTTTTAAGGTAACTTGAGAATATGTTATATCCCAGGTGGGTACATGTCCTCAGTATCTCTATTTAAACTTAGGACGTCGAAATTCTGTTGGGCACAACTTGAAGCACTTTAATTATGTTTGTTCCATCCGCCTCTGTGAATTAATCCAGACGGCACTGAGACCTCTCGGGATTAAAACATGATCTGTTCTGGTATCCCTTTATTCTTTCACATTTGATTGCATACAATAAAAGAAGTGCCGGCATAAAAACGCATTGTGCATTTAGAACTTCAGTAGACCTCAGTGGAGATATGTTTTCTCTGGACCCCCTGCTTTCTCAAACTTTTGTTAATTTCATGATCTTCAGGGAGCAGATGATTAATAGCTTCACATATACCTTTTCTTTCATTTTACTATACATGTATTCACTCCCCTCACATTCCACGAAGTAGCTCCCTGGATTCCCATTTCTTGGTAAAATGTGAAGAAGTAATTTAAAGCCAGTACCACCAAAAGGGGGAAAAATGATATGTGCCAATCTGAAAAAAAAAAATGTGCAAAGAATACCAATGAACAGAAAAAAGCTCTTCAAGAGATTGATGAAACCATTTGATGATGCAAACTTGCATCATTGTAGATGCTTGACCTGTACACGCATCTTATTTAATTCCTTACAGAAGCTGTTTCTTCAGGACTAAAGTTACTAAAAATTTAGATCAAGTATCATAATTGTATTTTATTTTAGTCTTTGGTAACCAGGTAAGGCCCACTAGGCACAAGTGCCTGTTTTCATGGGCGACCTGGGAGCACTGGGCAGTTAAGTGACTTGCTCAGAGTCGCACAGTATGCAAGTGGAGGTTGTGAGAATCAAACTCTGATCTAGTCTGCTGGATGTACCAAGCTCGTTCACACCTCTTTCCTCCAACCTCTACTGCCAGCCTATTTTAGGATATAGTTTAATTATTTTAACTGTGTGTCATGCGTTTGTCAATGAAAAATTGAACAAGTTCACGTAATTTTATGAAACTCGTATCATCGAGCTCTGCATACGCAGGCAGTTCCATTAAAGAGCTAGTGTACTGCCTGGAAACTGCCTGCAATTAATTGTAGCTTTCAGATGTAGTCAGCTATCTCTTCTTATATCTCAAGTATTTATTCTTTTCTTGTTGCTAATTAGAAGATTTTCCACCTGGTAGTACTGGGGTGATGTGTGGAGCAGCATTCTGGAGGGAAAAAAGTCAGTTCTAGGGACATGGATATGTTGTTCAATCCACACTTACTGACAGGTTCCTTGCTGCTTTAAATCTTGCCGGAAGGTCTTCAAGTTGGCTCCTCCCACTTACCGGGTGGTAAAACTCTGCTCCGCCCCATGACGCCAGATCTTCATTACCGCTTAGAAGCTTGGGTCCCTTCTTAGCGCTTTGCATTTTATTTATTTATTTATTATTTATTTAGTTTTTGTTGACCGGGTAAGTGCACTAGACAAATCCTGCCTATTTTCAGGCACGACCCAGGGGGGAAGGGGATACAGATGTGTCACGGGTCCTTGAACCAGATTAAGCTTTTAGGCCTGGATCCAAACTCTTCGGTTAACCCGAAACTAATTTTAAAATTTACAAGACTTCGGTCTTTATCTTCCCTCACGGCTGCGATGGACAAATCGACTCCCGGATTTTGTTGGTGCCTGTGATCGAAGATGTCGGACCGATCCGCACTCCACATGCGGTTACTGCCTGCTGCTTGGCCATGATTCGCAGGGGCCCGTACTCTGTGCAAGTCCTTTCGGCCACGGTCGGTTGAACAGCCTCGGACAGACGATCGCCCTCGAGGAGGAAGCGGCCCAGGCCGCATCATCATATTCTTCGGTCACGGCATTTATCCCGCTCTCTTTGGGCTCCTCGTACATGGCTTCATTTAAGGAGCTTTGTCAGTCCCCCTGCACCAAGGGAGAGGGGCCTTTGGGACATTCCTCTCGGTCCAAGAAGAAGGACTCCAAGGGCAAGTCCCACCATCGACATTCGTGGGAGCGGGAGAGGTCCCCTTCCCCGGATAGTCGAGGTTGCGACTAAGGCTGCTGACTTCACGGTGTCGCCGTCAGGTCAGCAGGCCGAGACACCGGTCAACGCAGTCAAGATTTTTCTCCACCCGTCGGTCGGGTTATCAACTGGAGAAGTCGACAACTCTTCTTCACCAGTTCCCCAGGTGGAAACCGAGGACTTGCCTGTGCCTCCTGTGCCAGAGTCCCTGGTTAAGGTCCTGAGCTGAAGGAGGAGCGGATTTCCCCGCCCCCTCTCAGACCCACCCTCGGAAACACCAAAGTTCTCGGTCTCGGCACTGTGGAAAGCGGTGGCACCGCTCATCCTCGTCTTCGTCCTCTTCGGAGGATAGGCTCTGGCGCAAATTACATCAGCGCAATGAGGATCTGATGTGGCAGCAGCTCCTTTTGACTGGGAATAAGCCGACTCCGATGCCTTCCCTGGCCATTAAGTGGCTGTCACTAGAGCAGCTGAAACAACCCCTCGTTGTAATCGAGGAGCCGAAGCCGGCACCGGTTGTTCATCCGAAACTGGCTGCGCCACCCATTGTGGTGGAACCCCCGCCTCCACAACCTAAAACTGGGGCCCCGACCAAGAATTCTTGGTCAGGTCAGGGCTTGCCCCATCGGTTGTCTGTCACCCTCACTCCCGATCGGCCTCGGCAGGTGGAGGGTGGCTCAGGCCCTCGGCAGCTGTTTGCAGACTCCTCTGAGTCTGACGACGACTATTCCCTGTTCTCCAGGCCCCTCGACCTGGAGTCCACTGGGGGTCATTTGGTGGACGAGAGCCTATCCTCGTTCCTTGGAATGCTTTGGTTCATCTCAGAGTCCACTGGGATGAAGCTCAAACCCATTTCAAAGCGGGCCAAGTATCCCCTCACAGAGTTACTGGACCGAGGGGATTCCCCCACGGAGGCCTTCCCGGTGGCTGAAGCAATGGTTGGTCTGGCCCTGGAGCTATGGCAGTGGCCAGCTTCTTGTCCAGCACCTTTGGCCAGGATGGCTCGAAAGTATGCCGTTCCCACTGGTTCACTCTCTGGTTTCTCGGAGCACCCTTCCGCGGAGGGGCTAGTGACCAACAGCGTTTTCCACCGCTCCAGAAACGCTCGGGATGTGGACAAGCCACCCGATAAGGAGTACAAGAAACTGGACTACTCCGGGCGCAAAGTCTATGCTGCTTCCTCCCTAGGCCTTCGTCAGGCCAGCTCAGCCGTTCTGATGGCACACTTTTCGCACGCCCTTTTGGGCTCCCTGGATGAGGTGATTCCTCATCTGCCGGCTGACCTCCAGACAACGGCCAAGCAGGTGCGGGATCAGGGAATGGCGGTGGCCAAACAGCAACTACAAACTTCCTTGGAGATAGCTGACTCGTGCCCGGTCAGTAGCGGCCACAGTGGCCATGCACCACAGAGCTTGGCTGTGGATCTCCACTTTTACAGCGGATACCCAGCACAAGCTGGCAGACGTTCCCTTCTTGGGTACCAACTTGTTCGGTCCCGGGGTGGAGGGTCATCTGCAAAGGATCGAGAAGTCCATTGCCACCTTGGACTCTGTCACGTCTGCCCAGAAGAACAAAGGCCGCCAGCAGCAGCGTAAGCCCTTTCGGCCTTCAGCCCCTGCGGCACGTCCAGCCCAGCAACACCAGCATCAGGGCCAGCAGGCTCGCACTTGGCATCCGAAAGCCAAGCCTGCAGCAGGAAGCTGGGAGGGAAAGGTTCAGGAGGCTCCTCAGCCGGCCCTTCCTCCAAGCCTGCCCAGTGACAGGTTGAGGGGTGTCACCCCCAACCTCGTCACTCCTCCCTGGGTTCCCCCCGGGGAGACGGCTCCACCACTTCCTTTCCACCTGGTCCGATATCACCACGGACCGCTGGGTGCTAGAAGTGGTAGGAAAGGGTCTGCCTCTGGAATTCGAGCAGTCCCCACCCTATCGAGGCGTCGCCCCACTGTGGGCTACGGAGTCTGCAGCCTCTCTGTTGGCTCGTCGAGCCATCATTGCCCTGCTCCTCCAGGAGGAGGTGATCAGGCAGGTGGCGGATCCTCCACCAGACCCAGGGTTTGTTTCCAGGTACTTCCTGGTCCCAAAACGGACGGGGGGGGCTGGCGCCTCATTCTAGACCTACACGACCTGAACAAGTTCCTAAGGTCTTATACCTTCAGGATGGTGATTCTGGCTCAGATCATTCCATCCTTGGAACGAGGCATGTGGTTCTGCTCTCTGGACCTCCAGGACACGTTCTTTCACATCCCAATCCGTCCGTCTCACCAGCGATTCCTCTGCTTCAGGGCAGAGGGATCCCTTTACGAGTTCCAGGCCATGCCCTTCGGCCTCTCTCCAGCTCCCAGGGTCTTCACCAAATGCATGGCAGTGGTGACGGCATTCCTGCAGCGCCAAAGGGTCCGAGTGTAGCCTTACTTGGACGACTGGCTGATTGCAGCCCCCTCCAAGCTGGAGGTGGAGCAGTCTAGGGATCTGGCCTTCCAGGTCTGCTTTCATATTGGCCTCCTGATCAACGAGGCCAAATCAGAACTCGTGCCAATGCAGGTGATTCATTTCATCGGTGCAGAGCTCGACTCTCTTCGATCCAGAGCACGGCTCCCGGCGGACAGGGCCGAGGCTCTTTCCTCCTTTGCCCAATCATTTCTGGTTGGGCAGTTGCACCCTGCCCGGGACTTCCTGGGCCTCATGGCGGCCTGCACCAGCGTGGTCCATTGGGCCCGCTGACATATGCATCTTCTGCAATGGGGGCTGGCCCGTCAGTGGTCACAGCGCTCCAGTCCTCTGGACCAGCCAGTGATAGTGACCCAGGAGATGGGGAATGCTCTCCAGTGGTGGATCGTTCCGGCTCATTTGCAGGAGGGTATCCCGTTTGTCCGCCCAGAGCCGATGGTCACTCTAATGACCGCCTCTCTGATGGGTTGGGGTGCCCATCTGGGGGAGCTCAACGCACACGGCCTCTGGTCCCCTCAGGAGTCTCGATGCCACATCAACTTGCTGGAGCTTCGAGCTGTCTGACTAGCCCTCACCACCTTCACTCCGTTTGTACGGGGTCAAGTGGTCCAGATCCAGACGGACAATACCACGACCATGTACTACCTAAACCGCCAGGGCAGGAGGCGCTCCTTGCCTCTGTGCAAGGAAGCTCTCTGCACTTGGTCTCTCGTGAGCAGACTGGAGGCGAATCTCCTAGCCATTCATGTGGCGGGAGCTCCAACACTCTGGCTTGATGCCCTAAGCCGGATAGGTGCTGCATCTCACAAGTGGTCTCTCCTGCCGAGGTAGTACACGATCTGTTCTCCCACTGGGGCACACCTCAGGTGGATCTGTTTGCCTCCAGGGAGAATGCGAAGCTGAGGCTGTTTCATGCCCGCCCCCCTCAGCAGGGCTCACTGCAGGGGGATGCCTTCTCGAGGCTGTGGAACCCGGGCCTCTTCTACGCCTCCCCCCCCGCCATTTCCCTTGATCCACAAGGTGCTTCTCAAGGCAAGGAGGGACAAGGCGCAGGTGATTCTGGTAGCCCCAGACTGGCCCCGCCAGTTCTGGTATCCAGATCTCCTCAGCCTCAGCTCCAGGCTCCCGAGGCTGCTTCCAGCCCGCCTGGACCTGATCTCAGTCAACCAGGGGAAGGTACTCCACCTGGACCTTCAATCCCTGCACCTGACGGCCTGGTTCCTGAGTGGCTAGAGTTCCAGGCCTTGGGTTTTTCCGACGAGGTCCATAGTGTTGTTGAGGCATCCCGTAAGGAGTCGACCAGAAAATGCTATGCCTTCAAATGGAAGAGATTCTCCATTTGGTGTCAGGTTAAGGGGTTGGACCTTTCCTCCTATTCCTTGGCCAGCATTCTGGACTACCTATGGTCCCTTTCTCAGCTAGGGCTTCAGTCGATGACCCTTAAGGTGCACCTGGCAGCCATCTCTGCTTACCGGGCGCGGGCCGGAAAGCAGTCAGTGGCACAGGAAAAGGTGGTCGGGCGCTTTTTCAAAGGCCTTGATCACATATCCCCTCCGGTGTGAGAACCTTCACCTCCATGGGATCTGCTGCTGGTATTGGCTAAGCTCATGGGCAAGCAGTTTGAACCGATGCACAGGTGCGATATCTCCCACCTGTCATGGAAGACCGCCTTCTTGGTGGCTATCACGTCAGCCAGAAGGATGGGAGAGCTTCAGACGCTTTCCATCGAGTCTCCTTATCTTGTCTTCCACAGGGACAAGGTTGTCCTGTGCCCCAACCCGAAATTCCTTCCGAAGGTGGTGTCGGAGTGTCACCTTAACCAGGTGTTGACGCTGCCAGTGTTCTACTCCAGTCACACCTCGGAGGCCGAATATAGGCTCCATACTTTGGACCCTAGAAGAGCGCTCTCTTATTACAAGGAGCGGACGGCTAAAGTTCGGGGAGAGGTTCGCCAGCTGTTTGTCACCTACGCTGAAGCCGCACCTGGCAAACCTGCAGCCAAGTGGACGATAGGCAGGTAGGTCACCTCCTGCATAGATCTCTGCTACAGGTTGGCGGGCATGAAGCCTCCCAAAGGGATAAGAGCTCATTCTACCCGCCATACTGCTGCATCGGTGGCTGCTCCCAGGGACATCCCTATCCAGGAAATCTGCTGGGCTGCTAGCTGGAAGTCAGCACACACCTTCGTCACCCACTACCACATCCACCTTGAGTCACGCTGGGATGCTGGTTTTGGGACCTTGGTTCTCCAGTCCTTATTTCCCAAGTAGGGGGTGCGTGCCTTGCCTCCCTCCTCCCGGAGAACTGCTAGGAGTCTGCCAGTAAGTGTGGATTGAACAACATATCCATGTCCCTAGAAATACAGGTTACTCACCTGTAACAGGAGATCTTACTTCAAGAGGGCTCTTGCAGTAGGTAATTACACATAGGACATAGGACCCCACAGAAAAATTTCTAGCTAGCAGTCCCTAGCGAGGGACCGCCCCCACGTCAGGTGACCGGCGTCATGCGACGTCTGTATAAAGGGGCGGGCCCAGACGCCCGCCTTCCAGTTCTTTCCCACCGTTATCTCGTGCAGCGCCTCGCGGTAAAGTTCGTGCTTAGCAAAGCCCTGTTCTTTCGTCGGTTTTACCGAAGTTTTGAGTATTTTTTCTTCTCATCGTCAGGTCAGCGTTGGTGTATGTCGTCCCCTACACCTTCCAAAAACAAGTGCGACTCGTGCGGCGCCCAACTGCCACACAAGGACGGCCATTCTCTCTGCCTTTTTTGCTTAGGCCCCGACCATCTGGTCGACAAGTGCCCGCACTGCCTGCACTTCAACGCGCTACCCGCAGATGACGCTAACAGTCCCTGGAAGCCCATCTGCTAAAGAAGAAGATGTCTTCAATGGAAAAGAATTGAAGAAGCTCAGGCAGGCGCCAGCTTCTCCTGAAGGACATCGTAAAAGCGGACAAAGAAAGACACCGGAGAAGGCCTCACCGCGACTCCGCCGGAGTCGCGCCCAGGTAAATACTCCTCCGGGGACCATCCAACGGCAGCCCTGTTTTGGAGGAGGCGCCGGCCCGCCCATCGCCCACGCTACTTGCAGGCACCTCCGGGCAAAAGGAGGCTCTGTCCCAATACTGCTGCAGGCTTGCGGCCTACTGGCGGGCACCTCCCATAAGCCGGACGTCGGCTCCTCCGACCGCCGGGAGAAGGTTGATAAGACGCCGACCCTTCGGGTGGCGACACCTTGACCGGCCACTTCTCCCTTGGCCCGGCCCCGACATGGGACCCCATAAGTCGGACACGGCTCCTCCGACGTCCGCCGAACCTGCCCCTAGCCGTGACGTTGGATCCCCGGCGTGCGCGGGTGACAGAACCTACGATGGACCCTCCAACCCCCATCGCACTCGCTCCTCGAGCTCGCTGCCGTCCGGGTCGAGTCACCCCAGCCTGACCCTGGGACTTTTCTCCACCGCCCCGGGTGATGCGGGATATTCCAACCCCTGCCAGACCCTCCTCCCAGGGAACCGATCCGACGCCGCCCCGGCATCAGTCCCGCTGATGTTAGTCTGGACGCTGGGTCTCTACTAACGCCGGGCGGGGATATTCCCTTCCATCGGCCCAACCCCCCGGCCTCTCAATGTTGACCCACCAGGACCTCCTTCCGGCTGTGTGTTCGCAGTTCCTCCGCACCGGTACCCGCTTTGCCTATCCGGACCGCCTTACCCGGTCCGCAGTATCCAGTGCCGCAGTATCTTACGCGTCCCTCCGACAGCAGTATCCGACGCCAATACTGCACCGCTTTCCTGCAGCCGGCTTCGGATACTTGCCTTATGGATACAATCCATATGCGATCCCCCACCTCCTCCTCCACCGCCCCCGCCACCAGTGGATCTGCAGGAGACTTGCTTCCTGGTGGGCTGAGGCCAAGGCTCAGCTCTCCAAGGAAGTAGAGAGCCACCTTACGTGTGACGGGTCAGCCCAGCCCCGTAGATGCTCGAGACGGCACACCCCTCACCGGCCCGGATCCCAGAGCCCTTCCTCTGATCCCAAGAGGGCAGGACACGCGTCCAGGATCCCCTATGAACCTGCCTCTCCCCAGACATGCCAGGAGTCTTATTCTGCTCTGATTCTTCTTTCTTCGCCTCGGATTCCTCAGATTCCTCCTGACGGATGCTCTGAGAGAGACGACGAGCCCGCCTCCGTCCAAGCCCGCTGAGGACTCCTCTGAAGTCTCCTCCGGAGGATCCTTCCTTCACGGAGTTGCTCAGGAAGATCCAGGAAGTACATCAGTGGCGCTTCTGAACCAGATCCTCAGCGGCCAAACGGCACGAACATCTGGACCTGCCTCACGGCCCTACTTTAGTGCCACCCTGATTGAGCCTCATGCCCACCTTGTTTCCACTATTTGAAACAACCGCCGGCTTTAGCCCCGCTTCAGGAAGTCAAACAGGCTATACCAGGCTCCGGAGGGTGTAGACTTTTTGGATTCTCACCCTCGTGCAGACTCGGTCGTGATTAGCACCGCTTACAGCCGGTCAGCACATCCTAAACATCTAAGCTCGTCTCCTCCGGATAAGGAATCTCTTCTCCTGGACCAGTATGGAAGAAAAATGTACGCGTCTTCCACACTGGGAATTCGGGCCCTGAATTATATAGCTCATATGGGGGATTACTAGAAGGCCATCCTTACCCAGGTGGAATCCAAGATTGACTCCTTACCTGACTCCCAAGTCAAGCAGGAGTTAGCTGACTTAGTCCGTTCTGCTCATTCAGCCAGTCGTCACATCCTGTGGACGACATACGATGGAGTGGACACTGCCGGGCGGAGCTCCGCGTTCGCCGTAAGTCTTCGGCGTCACACCTGGCTCCACGGTCAGGTTTGGTCCGGAGGTGCAGTCAGCAGTCCAGGAAGCACCTTCAGGGGTTCAGTGTTGGGCGGTGATGTCAAGGACATCATCACTGACTTGGTGGAGAAGGGACGGCTCTGAAACTGTGGATTCCATGTACCGTCCCCATCCCCCACAGCGCCTCCTTTTCGCAGACGCAGTCGGCCACAAGCGAAACCCCCAAGGAAGGCGGGCCACTAAACGCCGGGCCCCCGCAGCAGCCAGGCCCCCCCACCCAAAAAAGCAGCGGGTGCCCCAGCTGCGGCGCTGCCCCACACCACCTGACTCCTCTCCTCTCCCACTGCCTCCGGACACACCGGAGGAACCGGTAGGAGGGAGGTTCTCCCTCCACCTTCCAGGTTGGGAAAGGATAACAACGGATTCATGGGTGCTTCAGATTATAGCGGAGGGGCACTCCATAGAGTTTCTACAGAAACCACCCCGCCACCCCCCTCTGAAGTCGTCCTATGCAAGGGACCATCTTACTTTGGTCAGGGAAGAAATATTTGCCCTTCTCACGAAGCAGGCCATAGAACCCGTTCCTCCTCACCTTCGAGGAACGGGTTACTATTCTCATTTCTTCCTGGTCCCAAAGAAGACGGGAGATCTTAGACCCATTCTCGATCTCAGCTCCTTGAACTTTTATGTGGAATACAGAAAGTTCAGGATGCTCTCCCTACAAACCCTTCTACTCCTTCTTCGGCTGGGTCAATGGCTTTGTGCACTGGATATGCAGGACGCATATCTGCACATCCCCATTCGCCCCTCGCATCGCAAGTACCTCAGGTTTGCTTTCCAAGGGGACCGCACACTTCCGGCACTCCCTGCTTGGTCTTTCCTCGGCACCCGAGTTTTACCAAATGCCTGGCAGTGGTAGCGCCCACCCATGTACTATGGGAGTTCAGGGCTCCTCACCTGGACGCACTGGCTTCTGGCTCCTGGCCCAGGAAGGAGCTCCTGCATTTTCTCTCCCTCACCCAGCAGGTTTTCACTTGCCTGGGTATCACCATCAACCATTCCAAGTCTCATCTGATCCTTCCTGAGACTTCAGTTTATCGGGCTATCCTCGATACAATGGTGAGCAAGGCCTTCCTTCCTCCGGACAGGGCGGCCTCTCTTCAGTCACAGATTTCCCTGCTATCAGAACTCAGGAAGGTTCCGGCGAGGTCGGTTCTCCGTCTCTTGGGGCTCATGGCGGCTGCCATCCCCACAGTTCCCCGTGCGCGGCTCCACATGAGGATATCTCAGTGGACTCTCCGCTCCTAGTGGGATCAACCCGTAGACGACCTAGATCATCTGGTTCTGATCTCCTTGCCGATGACAAGAGACTTGCAGTGGTGGATGGTTCGAGAGAACCTGTTTCTGGGGGTCCCCTTCTGTCATCCTCCTGCCTCCCAGACTCTGACCACGGACGCATCAGGCGAAGGTTGGGGAGCTCATCTGGGTCCTCACCGAACCCAGGGTTTATGGTCCAGATTGGAGCTAGCTCTCCACATCAATGTGCTCAAGCTTCGAGCAGTACTATATGCTCTCCAAGCCCTTCACCAATACATTCTTCCCGGTCACCTAGCTGTCCAGACGGACAACATGTGTATGGTGTGGTACATCAACAAGCAGGGAAGGACTCGATCCTACCCTCTATGCAGGGAAGCAATGAGGGTTTGGGACTGGGCAACACTTCACAACCTTCACCTCACTGCAATTCATGTTCCAGGAGCTCTATAGTACCCTGGCAGACAAGCTCAGCCGCCTCTGCCCTGCCACATGAGTGGGAGTTGGACCAAAGGTACTTAGACAACATCTTCCAGTTTTGGGGACCTACAGGTAGACCTGTTCGCTTTTCCCAAAACGCAAAACTTCCCACCTTTGCTCGCTTCACCCAGAGCGAGGCGCTTGGAGCGACGCCTGTCTCTAAACTGAAGGACAGATTTGTCTATGCTTTTCCCCAATTCCTCTGGTCCTCGTGTATTGCAGAAACTAATAACAGAAGGTGCGAGAATGATTCTGATCTGCCTTTTCTGGCCCAGGCAAATCTGGTTCTCTTCTTCAACAATACTCGGAGGTTCCTCCCTCTCTCTTCCTTTATCTCGAGGATTGCTGACCAGGATCAGGGAACCCTGGTCCATCCGGGGCCTCAAGTCCCTACATAGCTTCATGCATGGCTCCTGCAGACCCAGCCCAATCTCGTTTTAGTGTCTCTCCAAAGGTGGTTGAGATTCTGGTGAGGCCAGAAAACCTCCACTAGGTCCACGTATGCCATGAAATGGAAGAGATTTTCTATTTGGGCTGCCTCTAGGAATGTGGAGCCTTTCTCCTGTCCAGTGGCCATTCTGCTTGAATATTTAAGTCATCTCTTTGACCTGGGTCTCAGTCATTCCTCCTTGAAAGTGCACATGGCCACTATTTCAGCTTACCATGTCCCTTTCGCTGATAAAGCCTTTGCCCAATTAGAGGTGTCCAAGACTTTTCTTAGAGGAGTGCTTATTTGAGGCCCCCTGTTCGGACTCCCACTCCCCCTTGGGACTTGAACTTTGTTCTTGAGAAAGTTACCCTTCCTCCCTTCGAACCTGCGGCTTCTGCAGATCTGAAGTTTCTGTCGTGGAAGACGCTCTTCTTGGTGGCCATTACTTCTGCTCGAAGAATTCCAAGCTCCAGGCCCTTATGTGTAAAATCCCATATTTGATTTTTCACCAAGAACAAGTAGCTCTTCGCACGAACCCTAAGTTTCTGCCTAAAGTGGTAGCGGAGTCTACCTTAAATCAGCCTATAGAGTTACCTGCCTTTCTCACGCAGTACTCCAACCAAGGGGAATATTTACTCCATACCATAGATGTTCACCGCATTCTGAGATACTACACCGATAGGACAAAGGATCTCAGAAAGACTGACCAACTGTTCATCTCTTTTGCTCACAAAAGAGAAGGCAATGCTGTTTCCAAGCAATGCCTGTCAAAGTGGTTGGCTCATTGCATCACTTTCTGTTATGACAAGTACAACAAGACCCTTCCGGGGTCAAGTCAGAGGTAACTCCACTCATGGAATAGCAGCCTCTGCAGCTTGTTTTAAGAATGTGTCTGCGGCAGACATCTGTGCTGCCGCCACCTGGACTTCCGTCCATACCTTTACGAAACATTACAGTTTGGACATTGCCTCTCGCCATAGAGCAGGCTTCAAGCTAGCTGTTTTGCAAGGCCTCTTGTCTTGAGGCCTGCAAGGCTACTGCTACTTTCAGGAGTAGTTTCCTCCTCCCGGTGCCTTTTATTTGTTCCAGACTGCTTGGGATTCAGTCCTATATGTAATTACCTACTGCAAGAGCCCTCTCGAAGTAAGATAGTACAGTTACGTAAGAACTTACCGTAACAGTAGATCTTCTAGAGAGGCTCTTGCAGTAGGTAATACCTTCCCGCCCTCCATCCCCTAGGCTTTTTCAGCTCCTTTTCCATTGAAGGAAATATCTGCTTCTCTCGTCCGGGCCTGTGGCAGGAAAGAACTGGAAGGTGGGCGCCTGGGACCACCTTTTATACCGACGCATGACGCCGGTCACCTGATCGTATGGTCCGCCAGGGACTGCTAGCTAGAAATTTTACGTGGGGTCCTGCCGCCGGCTGGCGTCAGTCCTATATGTAATTACCTACTGCAAGAGCCTCTCTCGAAGATCTACTGTTACGGTAAGTTCTTACGTAATTGTACTTTCTAGGAATAGTATATGTTGTTCATCCACCCGGCCTCCCCGGCTTCGACACGTAACTTGGCTTCCAGCGGGCTAGATCTGGCGTCATGGGGCGGAGCTGAGAGTTTTACCACCCGGGTGGGTGGGAGGAGCCAGCTTGAAGACCTTCCGGCAAGATTTAAAGTGGCAAGGAATCTGCCAGTAAGTGTGGATGAACAACATACACCATTCCTAGAACTTCTGTTACAGGTGAGTAACCTGTATTTTTTTCCCCTGTGTCTAGTGGCATCCCCACTCTCCAACTGACCTTGCCTGAATTTTTTTTTTTTTTAAGTTATATAATATTTTATATTTCTCCCTGGTGTCTGGTGGCTTCCTCCACCGTCCGATAGCTGCCCCTGTAATTATTTGTCATTTCATTGGTGTCTAGTGGCACCCCCACCCTCCGATCGCTGCCTCCCCCCTTAATTATTTTTTATTTCCCTGGTGTCTAGTGGAACCCCCCCCACCACCACCACAATCATTGTCCCCATAATATTTTTTTTTTTTTTTTTTGCTCCCTGTTGTCCAGTAGTATCCTCCACCCTCCAGTTGCCATCTCTGTAATATTTTGTTTTGTCCCTGGTATCTAGTGGCACTCCCCGTTCTCCGATCCCCTCTCCTGCTGCTGCAAGATGTAGTATTGTTTATTGAATAGAATCAGAATTACAACCCTTTGAGCCATAGACTCTTTTGCAAAGGCTCTACATCAGTTAAATGTAACAGTACAGAGGAAACACAAAAAGGAAAACAAAGTACATATACAATAACAAATAATGATACAAGGATATACAGTCCTGGCTTATACGTAGTTTGAAGGTTACATCAATAAGAGCAATAAGGAAGGTCCAGGGTCGGGTTAAGACAATATACAGCTTTGTAGGATCTTGGAGGACCCAGTGTCATAATAATTATACAGAGGGGATAGGGGTCCATGGAGACATGGTGAGAGACTAACAACAAACTATCCTATATCCACGGGATACTTGCAGAGATAGGGTAGGTACCTGTGTACAGTATAGTCAGGAAGAGGGGGAAAAGGGTGCTGGTGGGGGTGGTGAGGAGATCATAAGGTATGTGGGGGGTTAGTTACAGTAACAGGTTGTTGAGTCAAGGAGTAGGGTTTTGAGACCTGCTTTAAATAGGTTGAGATTATGGACCTGGGAGATGGAGGATGGTAGGCTGTTCAACCACAGAGGAGCCCGATAGCAGAAGGATCTTTGTCCAAGTGATGTTCTGCAGTGGGGGACTAGCAGGGAGGGGTTAGCTGAGTGCCTTTGTCGCCTCCTATGGGGAGTAGTGTGGATAAGTGGGTGGAGGCCAGTTGGGGCTTGCTTAAGGTGTAACTTTTTTGCAAGGAGGCAAGTATGGCACTTAAGCCTGCCCTGGAGGTTTAGCCAGCCAGTATGTTTATAAAGCTTATATGTGCGAGTTAACCTGTCGCATCCCGAGACCAGACGGCAGGCTTTGTTGAGGGCGAGGTTGATGCTGCATAGGGCAGTATGGTCAGCCAACCCATAAATTACTATTCTGTAGTCCACCAAAGATAGAATAGATGAGGACACCGCAAGATGCATGGCCTGAGGGGGTAGGCAATGTTTATGCCTGTACAGGATCCCCAGTCTAGTGTTAATAGAGGAGGAGAGTTGCTGTATGTGTGAATGGTAGGTAAGGGGGGGTGTCTAGGGTGACTCCAAGGTATTTGAACTCTGAGACCTGTTCAAGCATGGAGCCAAGGGCGGTCATTACAACTAGTGGTGCGTGACAATGGGGGCTTTGGAGATGTGTAAAGATCATAGACTTAGTTTTCTTGTAGTTGAGTATTAGATGGTGCTCTCAGAACCAGGTTTCTAGCTCCCTAAAGAAGCCCTGCAGGGCATTTTGTAGAGAATTTGGGTGGGGTGTTTCCAAAAGACTACCACATCATCAGCATAAATCAGCATTCTGCTGCTGCAGGAGTTTGGGAGGGAGTTCAGGAAGAGGGTGAAGAATAGAGGGACAATTATTGACCCTTGAGGGACACCAGTGTGGACCGGTTTGCTGGAGGAGATAGTTGTATTGAGTTTGACTTGCTGAGTCCGACCTGAGAGATAATCTTTGCACCAGGCGGTGACCTCTGGTGCAAAATTAAGGGATGGGAGAGTATGTAGTAGTAACTCACGACTGACGGTATCAAACGCCTAATAAAGAAAATTGTAAAAAAAAAAAAAAAGTCCCTTGCCCATCTGCCCCACCCCCCACGCTGACCTCCCACCGAGCACCCACCACCCCTCATCACACACACACACACTCACCTGAACAGGTCCCAGTGTGAAGATCCACTCTCCCATTAAAGACACGTCTTGCTGCTGGAGCTGCTGACTGCTGTATGAGAAACTAAGGTAAGTGTGGCTCAGTGTGTTTCAGCTGGGTTTTGAACTTTGATGCATAACTTTGCAATTGTTGCATATTTTGACCCCAAATTTTCAACATGGTCTTTTTGAGACTCCACCTCATGAACACAGTCTGTCAGTGGAATTACACAAATCCAGCCCGAAAGGTGATTTCGCGGTCAGTTGGCTAAATCACCTTTTGGTCATGATTTGTAAATGTTCAAAACCCTTGTTCATGAAGTGGGGTCATAAGAAGGATATGTTGAAAACTTGAGCTCGAAGGATGCAAAAATGGCAACATTATGCAAATATGTTGAAATTTTGCTACGCATGCTTATAACTTTCATAATTTAAAATATTTTGACCCCAAACTTTTAACATACCCTTTTTATTACACCGCCTCATTAACATGACAGCTGTCATTCTTCAGATCCTGCCAAAGCTGTCTTTTCACACATGTGGCGTGGAGTGACGTTGCGGAGGCCCAGTGTCACATTTAGCTGGGAATTTTTAAAAGTTCGCTGTGTGTAAATGAGGTGGGGTAATAAGAAGGCTATGCTGACAATTGGGTTCCTGTTTTATAAATGGAAGTGTGCTTCGGCAGTAACACATATGTACGCATCTGAGGAGGGAAGGGAGCTCAGGGCCCCTGTTCCCACAGGGGAAATAAGTATACAATTATACTCTCTCAAAAAATAAGGAAATTCACTGCACAAAAACTTCACTAATGCACTATTTAGGGTTAAAGCAACAAACGTAGGGAAATGTGACGTTAGCAAGGTATTAAATAGCTGGTATAGCATAGCAAAATGCTATCAAAAGTTGGTGTTAATGCTAACCATTTCAGAAATGAGCAGTAGACTGCTAACCTTTTTTTTTTTTTTTTTTCTAGTGAGTCTATAGCACAGTAGGCAAAATTAGACCTGTGTATTTTTTTTAAATTTTTTTTTTAATTTTGCTAATCATTCTGTGCCAAGTCCTCTGCATTTTTACAACTGATTAGCATGTTTATGCATAAAACAGCTGATCAATTTTGGGGGGCTTATTTAATACACTGCATTAGGGTTTCCAACCCTAACACCATCCTCACTCTGCAGGCAGCAAACCAGGAGAGGGGTATGCCTTGGGTTTCTCAAGCCTAATACTAACCCCATTCTCGTACACTGTACACATCTCGGCTTCTTTACTGATGAAACAGGGTGAGCATAAAGGCTTGAGAACCCCAAGGTACAACCCATGCCTGATTTTCTGCCTGCAGGGTCTGAGTGGGGTGTTAGGGTTGGAAACTCTAATGTCACATTTCCCTTAACCAGTGCATTGGGGTAAATTAAGTTTTTAGCAAGTAATTTATTGGTATACTTGAATCCATCAGTCTATAATTATCCTCTGTTATGCCATCCTGTTGTATTTTCTGTGTCGTGCCCTGAGCTTGGGAAGGCTGCTTTGCAAGAATAAATTGCCACTGCCAAAATTAAATTCTCGAGCATGACAAGCCAGAGATGCATTTAGAGGCAAGATGGAACCAATAACCAAACTATTGCACTAGCCTAGGTCTTTTTCCTTAGTATTTTAGTGTTATGTATGGCCACTGCAATGATAGCTGTGTACGTCTACTTGATTAAGAGAGCATAACTCTCACAAGATAGTCTCAATAACAAATTTGTTAGTCCAATAAATGATATTCCCTGCAACAGATTTTTTTTTTTTTTTTTTGATTTTGTTCAATTGTTTAACCAGGAGTGGCACACTAAGATGAAAACTTGTTTACAGGTGTGACCTGGGAGCGCAAGGAAGTTAAGTGACTTGCTCAGGTCACACGTCTCCTTTGTCTGCTTACTACGACTCGGGGTCCCTAATGATCTTATGATACTGTACCCTGTCATAGCCCTGGTGCAGGCCTGCTGATGTATTTTCTCTTTATAAGCTAAATCCTAATCTACTTGGACCTTGTATTAGTGTATTGAAATTGTACAGTTGTGACTCCTCTTTATGTAGTTTTCATGTATGTTCTCTGTATATTTTACTTTTCTTGACGTGGAGCTTTTGCAAATGAGTCTATGACTCAAAGGTTTGTAATTCCGATTCTAGGGACATGGATATGTTGTTCAATCCACACTTACTGGCAGGTTCCTTGCCGTTAAATCTTGCCGAAGGTCTTCAAGCTGGCTCCTCCTCCCACCCACCCTGGTGTAAAACTCTGGCTCCACCCCATAACGCCAGATCTTCCTTACTGCTTGGAAGCTCAGGTTTCCTCCTTAGCGCTCTGCGTTTAGACTGGATCCAAACTCTTTGGTTAACCCGAAACTAATTTTAAAGTGTACGAGACTCCGGTCTGTTTCTTCCTTCGGCTGCGATGGATAGATCGACTCCCAGTTTTTGGCGGTGTCCATGCGGGCAGAAAATATCTCGGACCGATCTGCACTCCACGTGTGTCTACTACCTTGGGCTTTACCACGATCTGCAGGCCTGCGATTTGTGCAAGTCCTTCTCAGCCAATGTCCTCGAAGACCGTGCTGCCAGGCTCCAACTTGGGTGCCCCGAGAGACGTATTCTGCCGGTGAAGTCAAAGGAGGCCCATTGGGCGGTTTCCGCGGCTGCAGGCTGGGCTGAGCAACTTGAGCAGATCGCCCTCGAGGAGGAGGCGGCCCAGGCCGTATCTTCGGCATTTATCCCGCTCTCCTTGGGCTCCTCCAATACGGCTTCTTTTAAGGAGCTTTGTCAGTCCCTCTCCATGAAAGGTGAGTGTCCATCGGGACACTCCTCTCGGTCCAAGAAGAAGGCCTCAAAGGGTAAGTCCCACCATCGGCGTTTGAGGGAGTGGGAGAGGCCTTCTTCCCTGGACAGTCGACACTCGACTTCGGTCGAGATTGCGGCTAAGGCCGCTGGCTTCAGGGTGTCCCCATCAGGTCAGCCGGCCGAGACACCCATCGACGTGGTCAAGATCTTTCTCGACCCATCGGACGGGCTGTCAGCTGGAGAAGCCGACAACCCTTCTTCACCGGTTCCCCCAGTGGAAACTGAGGACTTGCCTGCGCCTCCTGTGCCGGAGTCCCCGGTTAAGGCTCCCTAGCCGAGGGAGGAACGGGTTTCCCCCTCTCCCTCCCAGATCCACCCTCGGAAACACTGACAGTCTTGGTCTCGGACCTCTTCTCGGTCCAGCCGATCCCGCTGACACCGGCGGTCTCGGTCTCGGCACTGAGGAAAGCGGCGGCGCCGCTCGTCCTCGTCTTCTTCCTTCTCAGAGAAAAGGCTTCAAGCAATTGCGTCGACACTACGAGGACTTAATGTGGCAGCAGCTCCTTCTGACCAGGAACAAGCCAACTCCGTCGCCTTCCCCGACCATTAAGTGACTGTCACCTGAAAGGCCGAAACAACCCCTTGCGATTGTCAAGGAGCCCAAACCGGTGCCAGTTGTTCAGCCAAAACCAACTGTGCCACCTATTGTGGTGGAACCCCCGCCTCCACAACCTAAATCTGGGGCTCTGACCAAGGATTCTCTGGCGGGTCAGGGGCTGCCCCACCAGTTGTCGGTCACCCTCACTCCCGACCGTCCTCTGCAGGTAGAGGGTGGCTCAGGCCATAGGCAGCTGTTCGCAGACTCTTCGGAGTCTGATGACAATTCTTCCCTGATCTCCAGGCCCCTTGACCTGGAGTCCTCTGGGGGACAGTTGATGGACGAGAGTCCATCCTCGTTCATGGGTCTGCTTCGGCTCATCTCAGTCTACTGGGATGCAGCTTGAGCCCGTATCCAAGCGGGCCAAGTATCCCCGCACGGAGATACTGGACCGAGGGGATTCTCCCACGGAGGCCTTTCCGGTGGCTGAAGCCATTGTTGGCCCAGACTTGGAGTTATGGCAGCGGCCGGCCTCTTGTCCTGCTCCTTCGGCCAGGATGGCCAGGAAATACGTGGTCCCCCACCGGGTCACTGTCCGGTTTTTCGGAGCATCTTTCTGCAGAGGAGCTGGTTACCAATGGTGTTTTCCAGTGTTCCGGGAACACCAGGGACGTGGACAAGCCTCCCAACAAAGAGTCCAAAAAGCTGGACTACGCTGGGTGTAAAGTGTACGCTGCATCCTTCCTAGGCCTCCATCAGGCCAGTTCGGCCGTACTGATGGCGCACTTCTCCCACGCTCTTATGGGCTCCCTGGATGAGGTGATCCCTCATCTCCTGGCTGACCTCCAGACTACGGTCAAGCAGGTGCGGGATCAGGGAATGGCGGTGGCGAAGCAGTAGTTCCAAACTGCTCTTGATATTGGAGACTCCTGTGCCCAGTCAGTAGCGGCCGCAGTGGCCATGCGCCGCAGAGCTTGGCTGCGGATCTCCACCTTCACAGCGGATACCCAGCACAAGCTGGCAGATGTCCCCTTCCTGGGTACCGACTTGTTCAGGCCTGGGGTGGAAGGCCATCTCCAGAGGATCGAGAAGTCCAATGCCACCTTGGACTCGGTCACGTCTGCCCAGAAGGACAAAAGCCGCCAGCAGCAGTGCAAGCCCTTTCGGTCTTCTGCTCCTGCGGCACATCCAGCCCAGCAACACCAGCATCAGGGCCAGCAGGCTCGCACTTGGCACCCCAAAGCCAAGCCTGCAGCTTCCTCCAGCAGGAAGCTGGGAGGAAAAGGCCCAGGAGGTCCCTCGGCCGGTCCTTCCTCCAAGTCTGCCCAGTGACGGGTTGAGGGGTGTCGCCCCCAGCCGCGTCGCTCCCCCCTGGGCCCCCCCCCCCCCGGTGGGGCGGCTCCGCCACTTTTTCCACCTGGTCCGCTATCACCACGGACTGCTGGGTGTTGGAAGTGGTAGGAAAGGGTCTGCCTCTGGAGTTCGAGCAGGCCCCGCCCTTCCGAGCCGTCGCCCCATGGGGAGTTACGTGGTCCGCAGCCTCTCCGTCGGCCCATCGAGCAGACATTGCCCTGCTCCTCCAGAAGGAGGTGATCAGGAAGGTGGCAGATCCTCCACCAGACCCAGGGTTTGTGTCCAGGTATTTCCTGGTCCCGAAACGGACAGGGGACTGGTGCCCCATTCTAGACCTGCACGACCTGAACAAGTTCCTAAGGTCTCAAACCTTCAGGATGGTCACTCTGGCTCAGATCATTCCATCCTTGGAACGAGGCATGTGGTTCTGTTCTCTGGACCTCCAGGGCCAGCGTTCTTTCCGTCCCAATCTGATCCGTCCCACCAGCAATTCCTCCGCTTCCAGAGCAGAGGGTCCTTTACGAGTTCCGGCCATGCCCTTCGCCTTTCTAGCTCCCAGGGTCTTCACCAAATGCATGGCAGTGGTGACAGCATTCCTGCAGTGCCGAAAAGTCCAGGTGTACCCTTACCTGGACGACTGGCTGATTGCGGCCTCCTCCAGACCAGAGGTGGAGCGGTCCAGGGATCTGGCCCTTCAGGTTTTCTCTCAGGCTGGCCTCCTCATGAACAAGGCCAAGTCGGAACTCATGCCAAAGCAGGTGATCCAACTCATCAGGGCAGAACTCGACTCTCTGCGAACCAGAGCATGGCTCCCGCGGACAGGGCCGAGGTTCTTTCCTCCTTTGCCCAATCATTTCAGGTTGGGCAATTGCACCCTGCCCGAGACTTCCTGGGCCTCATGGCAGCCTGCACCAGCGTGGTCTGTTGGGCCCATTGGCACATGCATCCCCTACAGTGGGGACTGGCCAGCCAGTGGTCACATCGCTCCAGTCCTTTGGACCAGCCAGTGGCAGTGACCCAGAAGATGTGGAACGCTCTCCAGTGGTGGATTGTTCCAGCTCATCTGCAGGAGGGCATCCCGTTTGTCCGCCCCGAGCTGACGGTCTCTCTGTCAACCGACACCTCTCTGATGGGTTGGGGTGCCCATCTGGGGGAGCACAGAGCGCACGGCCTCTGGTCCCCTCGGGAGTCCCGATGCCACATCAACCTGCTGGAGCTTCAAGCAGTTCATCTAGCCCTCACCGCCTTCGCTCCGTTTCTACGGGGTCAAGTGGTCCAGGTCCAGACAGATAGTACCACGACCATGTACTACCTAAATCGGCAGGGCAGGATGCACTCCATGCCTCTGTGCAGGGAAGCTCTCCGCCCTTGGTCTCTTGTGCGCAGCCTGGAGGTGGATCTCCTTGCCATCCATGTGGCAGGAGCCTCAACATATTCTGGCCGATGCCCTAAGCCAGATAGGGAGCTGCGCCCCACGAGTGGTCTCTCCCAGCGGAGGTAGTACAAGATCTGTTCTCCCACTGGGGCACGCCTCAGGTGGACCTGTTTGCCTCCAGGGAGAATGCGGCTGAGGCTGTTTCATGCCTGCCCCCTCAGCAGGGCTCGCTGCAGGGGGATGCCTTCTCAAGGCCGTGGGCCCCGGTCCTCTTCTACGCCTTTCCCCCATTTCCCTTGATCCACAAGGTGCTTCTCAAGGCAAGGAGGGACAAGGCACAGGTGATTCTGGTAGCCCCAGACTGGCCCCGCCAGTTCTGGTATCCAGATCTCCTCAGCCTCAGCTCCAGGCTCCCGAGGTGGCTTCCAGCCTTCCCGGACCTGATCTCAGTCAACTAGGGGAAGGTATTCCATCCGGACCTTCAGTCCCTTCACCTGACGGCCTGGTTCCTGAGCGGCTAGAGTTCCAGGCCTTGGGTCTTTCCGACGAGGTCCTCAACGTCGTTGAGGCATCTCTTAAGGAGTCGACCAGGAAATGCTATGCCTTTAAATGGAAGAGATTCTCCATTTGGTGTCAGGGCAAGGGACTGGACCCTTCCTCCTGTTCCTTGGCAAGCATTCTGGACTGCCTGTGGTCCCTTTCTCAGCTAGGGCTTCGGTCAACGACCCTTAAGGTGCACCTGGCAGCCATCTCTGCTTACCGGGCGCAGGCCGGGAAGCAGTCGGTGGCACAGGAGAAGGTGGTCGGGTGCTTTTTCAAAGGCCTTGATCACATATCCCCTCCAGTGTGAGAACCTCCACCTCCGTGGGATCTACTGCTGGTACTGGCTAAGCTCATGGGCAAGCTATTCGAACCGATGCACAGGTGTGACGTCTCTCACCTGTCGTGGAACACCGCCTTCTTGGTGGCTATCACGTCAGCCAGAAGGATGGGAGAGCTCCAGGTGCTTTCCACCGAGTCTCCTTTTCTGGTCTTCCACAGGGACAAGGTTGTCCTGCGCCCCCACCCGAAATTCCTTCCAAAGGTGGTGTCGGAGTTTCACCTTAACCATGTGTTGACTCTGCCGGTGTTCTACCCCAATCACACCTCGGAGGCTGAATATAGGCTCCATACTCTGGACCCTAGAAGAGCGCTGTCTTATTATAAGGAGCGGATGGAGTTTTGCCAGCTGTTTGTCACCTACGCTGAAGCCGCACCTGGCAGACCTGCAGCCAAGCGGACGATAGGCAGGTGGGTCACCTCCTGCATAGATCTCTGCTATGGGTTGGCGGGCATGGAGCCTCCCAAAGGGATAAGAGCTCATTCTACCCGTCATACCGCTGCTTCGGTGGCTGCTTTCAGGGACATCCCTATCCAGGAAATCTGCAGGGCTGCTACCTGGAAGTCTGCACACACCTTCATTACCCTCTACCAAATCGACCTTGAGTCATGCCGGGATGCTGATTTTGGGACCTCGGTTCTCTAGTCTTTGTTTCCTAGGTAGGGGGTGTGCGCCTTGCCTCCCTCCTCCCGGAGAACTGCTAGAAGGCTGCCAGTAAGTGTGGATTGAACAACATATCCATGTCCCTAGAAATACAGGTTACTCACCTGTAACAGGAGTTCTAGGAACGGTATGTGTTGTTCATCCACACAACCCATCCGGCCTCCCCGGCTTCATCGCACAGCCTACCAGCTGGCCGGGCTAGATCTGGCGTCATGGGGCGGAGCCAAGAGTTTTACCACCTGGGTGGGTGGGAGGAGCCAGCTTGAAGACCTTCCGGCAAGATTTAAAGCGGCAAGGAACCTGCCAGTAAGTGTGGATGAACAACATATACCATTCCTAGAACTCCTGTTACAGGTGAGTAACCTGTATTTCTACTCAATAAATAAAAATAAATACATTTGTCAATAAATAAAATGGGGGCTGTGGGATTCAAGCCCAGGTCTCCAGATTAGCAGCTCAGAGCCTTAAACCACTGTGCTATACTGTCTCCCACTTTTCTTCTCCTTAAACATTTGATCTTAATTCGAGAGGGCTCTTGCAGTAGGTACTAACATATCGGTCTAAGCCGCCAGGTGCTAGGACCACAGTGAAAACTTTGTTTAGCAGTGTCTGGCGGGGACCACCCACCTGCCATGACGTGACTGACGTTAGTGTGGCACTATATAGTTAGCTGTCCCCAGACCCACCCTCCAGTTCTTTCCCGCTGTCGACCTGCGCACGTTGGACCACGTGGAAAACGTTGTTTCTGTCTACGCCAATTTTGACGAGTATTTCTGCTCGTTTATTCTTATTTCATTTTTTCTCATAAAAATAGTTGTGTATTTCTTATCATGCAAGTCATCTCCAACGCCTCCCGATTCACATAAAAACAAGTGCGACTCCTGTGGAACTCCACTCCCTCATAAAGACTGCCATTCCCTCTGCCTCTTCTTCCTGGGCCCAGGGCACAAAACCAAGGGCTATGAGGCTTGCCAAAGCTTTAATCCGGCCACATGGAAATGCTGTCAACAGGCATTAGAAGCACGTTTATTAAAATTAAAAAATGGCATCCATGGAGAAAGAGCTGAAGAAACTCAGGAGCTCATTCTTTTCCCCAGAGGGCCATTGCAAGAGGAAGTGGGGCAGGGAGAGACATCAGGACCAGAAACAATTTCTGTCCCGTCTGCGGCCCCCTCCTGGAGCCACGGACACGGAGGGGCCTCCCCCAAGGGGTCCCTCTTGCCTAGGCAGCTGTGGAGCAGCTGTTGGCCCTCCCACTGGGACCGATTTTTGACGGAAGTCTTCAGGGTAAAGGAGACATCTACTACTCTTATGCCCCTCAAGATTCCAGGGTCAGCAGTGAGTGGTATGGCCAGTAAGTTGATCGTCGGCTCATCCGATGATCACGAAACCACAGCTGATGAGTCGCATTGCTCTTCTGATGTGCGCCAAGCCCCAGTTCCTCCGGCAGGCCCTGACAACAGGCCTGACATCAGGAACCACGCCAGCTGCCATCTGGGCTGCGGTTGATCCCAGAGGGTTCTTTCCTCTGGATTCTACCCCTCCACCTCTTGAGGTGGTTCCTCTGGTTTCCCCAGTTCCATGGTATCTGAAGGAGGGAGAGCGACCTCCGTCAGGCACCGTTCCACTGTTGACTCCAGATCGCCCTACACCTGGCTCGTCGCCGGCACCAACAATGGTAATACCAGTCCCCCTCGGGGTCCTAAAGGTCCCTCTGAGCCGCCTGCCATCAGGCCTGATGCCGGCCCCTCCTATGTGCTCATTAGACAGGTCGTTGGGCCTTACTTCAGGCCCTCTGGACCCACCGTAGGGCTTGCCACCGAGCCCCTCGGCTCCCCCTTCGGGTCCTCCGCCAGGCCTAATGGCCCCACTGTCAGGGCCATCGCTGGGCCCCTCAGACGCTCCTCTGAGCTACCCAGCACCACAGTATCCTTTGGGGTATCTGACACCGGGGTACCCGATGCTGGGTTTTCCTCACTACCTATCACTGGTCTACCTCCCCCCCCCACCCCAAAGGAATTCCCATCACCTGATTATTAGGTGCCGGATGATCCAATGCCAGGGTTCGGACATCAACCTCCTCCACTTCACCCCAGGCTCAAGTGGACCTGCAGGCAGTGCTTCGTTCGTGGTGGGATGAAGCAATGTCTTGGCTCACGTCAGAGAGGGAGAAACATCAGCCTCCAGTTACCCTTACGCCAGTCACCAGAAATCTGATGCACAGACATCCTCCTCCGGACTCCAGACCTTCAACATCAGGTAGGTCTGCTGAGCCTTTGCCTCAACAAGAGTGGCTCACCAAAATCTGAAGACCAGTGGACCTCTCAAGACCTGTGGACATCACTCTACCCAGACTCAGCATACTCGACGACAGCCCAGCATCAAAATCTGAACCTGACTCTGCCCATTCAGGAACAGATTATGAGTCCCCTTCCCCTGATGAGCTGAAACGAAGGGACTCGCCAAAGTCTCCCCCCCCCCCCCGAGGACCCCTCCTTTATGGAACTCCTCAGAAAGATCCAGGCAGCCTATGACTGGCGCACCAAAGAACAAGAACCCCAATGCCAGAGGCTCGCAAAGCATCTCAAACTATCTGATCAATCTCTGACCTTCATCCCACCGTGGATAGGCCCTCACAAGGATTTGGCCTCTGCAATATGGAAACAACCTGGTACCAGTGGCAAAGAAGGCAGATAGGATGTACCAATTGCTGGAGGGGAAGGACCACCTTAGTGTCCATCCTAAGGCCAATTCTGTGGTCATTGGTGCTGCCCACAACTGATCGACCAAACCAGAACACCTCAGTACTTTTCCTTTGGATAAGGAATCAAAAGTACTGGATCAGTTTGGGAAAAGATTCTACTCTTCATCCACCCTAGCCATTCGAGCACTGAATTATGTTGCTCATATGGTAGTCTACCAGAAATCCATTCTGGATCAGCTAGAATCCAAGTTGGAGAAACTTCCTGACTCCGAGCTGAAGGAGGACATGGCCGGTATGGTGAAGTCAGCTAGATCTGCTATCCAACACTTGCTGAGGGCCACTTATGATGCAGTGGATGCCTCTGCAAGGGGTACGGCCTCAGCCATCAGCTTACGTAGGCACTCATGACTGAGGATCTCTGGACTGGTACCTGAGGTCCAATCAGCCATCCAGGATGCCGCTTTCAGGAGCCGTGTACTTTTTTGAGGGGACATCAAAGATATTATTACGGTCCTACAGGACAAGGGCAAAGTCTTACACTCTGTCCAATTTATATACAAACCCCCTCATAAGCCTAAGCAGCTCTTTCGTCGGTGACAGCAAAGGCAGCAACAGAACTGACATCAGAACAAATGTCAGGCCCCATCAGAGGGCTCAACTCCCCCGGCAAAATCCCATTGACCCTCAGGAACCGCACCCACCACCTCCTGGCTCACTCCGACCACTCCCAACCCCAGACCTAGGTCCAGGGGAACTGGTAGGAAGCAGGTTTGCACACCACCTACCGGGCTGAGAGGAGATCACAGCAGACTCGTGGGTACTTCAGCTTTTAGCCAAAGGACACACAATTGAGTTTCTAGAGAAACCACCGGAGCATCCTCCAGGTCTTTCTTATCTTCTGAGTCATATCCATTTTTGTCAGAGAAGAAATTGCCTCTCTGCTGCAAAAAGAGGCAATAGAACCGGTCCTCAGAGTCAGATGGGCAGGCAATACTACTCACAATTCTTTCTAGTACCACAGACCCCAAATTGATCTCAGATCATCACCCCTTCATTTTAAAACTAGACATGGAGAAAACACTAGGGAGAACTCTTTGGAGAATGAGTCCCCTATTAATGCAGGATAAGGAGTTACAAGACTATATATCAAAAAGAATTCCTCAATTCCCGACTGAAAATACTCGCCCTACCATAACACAGGTAACACTATGGGATACTCTAAAAGCCACCATTCCGGGGATTATTGCCTATATGACTAAGAAATGTAGATAATGAGAGGCAAAATACCAACAGTTATCTAAAGAATTATTAAGTTATCAGCTATTATATAGAGATGGGGATCAGGTTATCGTTAGAAAAATCAGGGAAACCAAGGTAGCCTTACAGAAACTCTTGATTAATAAGGTACAACAGGCATTGGTGTACTTACGCCATTCTATCCATGAGGGGGGGCCCACAGGGAACGAAAAAACTGGCGTATGTCACGTTCTAGAAAACGCACCTCTACCATTTTAAAGATTAGACATCCAACAACAGGACAGATAAGCCATGTTGTCTCACATATAAACCAGGCATTTACCAAGTTCTTACAAAAATTATACTCCGAAGAACAAAAATCTACGGAGATGGATCAAACAGAATTTTTCTCTCGACTTAAACTCCCTCATTTAGATGAATCCCAAAGGAAATCCTTGGAGACACAGATCTCTCGTAGTGAGATTTTAGAGGCCATTCAAAGACTCAAACTGGGTCGATGCCCAGGCCCAGATGGCTTTATATCAGAATGGAAGCAGAAATTTTCAGCCATTCTTCTCCCTAGCGTACACTCATTATATAATGAAGTGGCAAAGGGAGATTCCGACCCCCCATGGAATTTTGCCACACTTTCCCCAATTCCAAAACTGGATAAAGATCTGACAAACCCCCATTTCAATTTTGAATAACAATTAAAAACTCTTTACTAGTATATGGGCCTCTAGGATAGAAACTTTCCTCCCCAAAATCATTAACCCAGACCAATCAGGATTTATTCAAGGTAGAAACACTTCTGATCATATTCGTAAAATTTTAATTCTTCAGAAATATATAATAAAATGGCAAATTCGAACAGCCTTTATTAATCTTGATGCCGAAAAGGCTTTTGACAGGGTGACCTGAACCTTTTCTTTGGGACACCCTGCGAACATTCAATTCCCCCTCCCCGTTTATTACTTGCCTACAAAATTTATATACTTCACCCAAAGCTTATATAAGAATTAATGGTAGTATACTACCCCCCAATTCAGATACGTCGAGGTACCCTACAGGGATGCCCCCTTTCCCCATGTTTGTTTGCTCTTTATATGGAGCCATTGGCCCAAGCGATACGGGAAAGTAGAGGAAGCAGAAGGTATCCCACTAGCTCAACAAGAATATAAAATACGTTTGTTCTAGGGACATGGATATGTTGTTCATCCACACTCATTGGCAGTATCCTTGCCGCTTTAAATCTTGCCGGAAGGTCTTCAAGCTTGCTCCTCCCACCCACCCGGGTGGTATAACTCTCGGCTCCGCCCCATGACGCCAGATCTTCCTTACCGCTTGGAAGCTCAGGTTCCCTCCTTAACGCTCTGCGTTTGTGACTGGTTCCTATTTCTCCGTTTGCGGATTTAAAAATAATATTTTGCAAAAAGACTTCAGTCTTGATCCCTCTTCGGCTGCGATGGATAAATCGACTCCCAGTTTGGAGATGCCCATGCGGGCAGAAGATGTCTCGGCGGATCCACACTCCGCGTGTGTCTACTGCTTAGGCCTTGAGCACGTCCCGCGGAGCTTGCGACCTGTGCTCATCTTTCGGCCTCGTCCTCGAAGACCGTGCTGCCCGATTGCAACTGGGCCGTCCGAGCGTTCCCTCGGTGAAGTCAAGGCCCGGTTGGCGGTGTCGTGGCTTTCGGCGGATCAGCTCGGCGGATGGTGCGCCCTCGAAGAGGGGCGCGGCGTGGACCGTATCTTCCTCGGCCGCGGCATTTATCCCGCTCTCTCTGGGTTCTTCCTACACGGCTTCCTTTAAGGAGCTTTGTCTGTCCCTCTCCACTAAAGGAGAAGGGCCTGCGTCTGCTGGACCTTTTTCTCGGTCCAAAAAGAAGGACAAGGGTAAGTCCCTCGTCGGCGCTCTTGGGAGGCGGGGAAAGGTCCCTCTCCCAGGTCGTCGACCCGTCGACGACGCTCGCTTCGACCCACTGGCCTCACGGTGTCCCGTCAGGTCAGTTGACGAGACTCCCACTGATGAAGTCGAGATTTTCTCGACCCATTGGACGAGACTGTGGCCTTTAGCAGCGAGATTCCCTCTCCCGGTTCCCGGGAGGAGTTGAGGATCCCATGGGACTCGCCTGTGCCTCGGTTCGGGCCCTCGGATGGACCTTCCGAGGCGAAGGGAGTGTCGGTTCGGCCGACACCTCCCTGCACGACCGGAAATTCCGGGACTCTCGATCTCGGTCTCGGACCTCTTCCAGCGGTCAACCGTTCCACGTCATAGGCGGTCTCGGTCTCGGCACCCTTGATAGCGGCGTCGCCCTTCGTCCTCGTCCTCCTCCCTCGGATGAGGAGGCTTCGGCGTAAGAATTACGTCGGCTTGATACGAGGACCTTATGTTGCAACAACTCCTCCTGGCGGGAATAAGCCGACTCCGGCGCCTTCCCGGCCATTAAGTGGCTGTCACGGAGCAGCCGACACAACCCCTCGACTTGCCGAGGCCTATACCAGGCGGTTGTTCGGCCAAAACCAGCTGCTCCACACGATTGCGGTGGAACCTCCGCCTCCACAGCCACAATTGGGGCTCCGACCAAGGATTCTCGATCGGCTAAGGGTTTACCCCATCGGCTGTCAGTTACCCTCCTCCCGACCGACCTCGGCAGGTGAAGGGTGGCTCAGGCCAGAGGCAGCTCTTCGAGGGACTCTTCGAGTCCGAAGATGATTCCTCCTTCTTCTCCAGCGGCTGGACCCGTCCTTGAAGTCAGCCAATGGGCGATAGCCCGTCGTCCTTCCTAGGACTGCTTGGCTCATCTCGGAGTCTGCGGGATGGAGCTCGGACCCGTTCCAAGCGGGCCAGGTATCCCCTCACGGAGATTCTGGACGAGGGATTCTCCGGCGGAGGCCTTTCCGGTGGCGAGGCCATGATGGGTCCAGCACTGGAACTTTGGCAGCGCCCTGCTTCCTGCCCTAAGCCTTCGGCCAGGATGGCCAGGAAGTATCACGGTCCCTACGGTTCCTTGTCGGTTTTTGAACACCCCTCTGCTGAGGGGTTGGTTACCGACAGCGTTTTCGGCCGCCCGGCTGCCAAGGATGTGGACAAACCTCCTGACAAGGAGTCAAGAAATTGGACTATGTCGGGCGAAAAGTCTCACGCTCCTCCTCTCGGCCTTCGTCAGGCCAGTTCCGGCGTCCTCATGGCACATTTTTCTCATGCCTGTTGGGCTCCCTGGATGAGGTCATCCCTCATCTTCCGCCCGATCTGCAGACTACGGTTAGCAGGTGCGGGACCAGGGCAGGGCAGTGGCCAAACAGCAGCTCAGACTGCTTTGGATGTAGGGACTCATGTGCCAGATCGGTGGCGGCGCAGTGGCTATCGTCGGCGGGCTTGGCTGAGGATATCCACCTTTACTCGGATACCCAGCACAAGTTGGCGGATGTTCCCTTTTGGGACTGACCTCTCCGGCCCTGGGGTGGAAGGTCACCTGCAGAGGATCGAGAAGTCCAATGCCACCTTGGACTCGGTCTCTTCCGCTCAGAAGGACAAAGGCCGCAAACCACAGCCTAAGCCCTTTCGTCCTTCTGTGCCCCCGGCGCGCCCGGCCCAGCAACGTCAGGGCCAGCAGGCTCGGCCTTGGCATCCCAAACCCAAGCGCGGCTTCCTCTAACAGGAGGCAGGAGGAAGGGCCAGGAGGTCCCTCGGCCGGTCCCTCCTCCAAGCCTGCCCAGTGACGGCTGAGGGTGTCGCCCCCATCCCCGTCACCTTACCCCTGGGTCTCCCCGTGGGGGGACGGCTCCGGCACTTCCGTTCCGCCTGGTCCGCTGTTACCACGGACAGGTGGGTCTTGGAGGTGGTGGGAAGAGGCCTGCCTCTGGAATTCGAGCAGGCACCACCCTTCAGAGCCGTCGCCCCTCGGGGGGCTTCGGGATCCCCAGCCTCACTGGCGGCTCGTCGAGCCGACATCACTCTCCTCCTCCAGAAGGAGGTGGTAAGAGAGGTGGTGGACCCTCCTTCAGACCCAGGGTTTGTGTCCAGGTACTTCCTGGTTCCAGAAGCAGGACGGGGGCTGGCCCCATTCTCAAACCTACACGACCTAAACAAGTTCCTAAGGTCTCGAGCCTCAGGGATGGTCACTCTGGCTCAGATAATACCATCCTTGGAGCAGCGGTGGTTCTGCTCTCTGGACTTGCAGGACGTTTTTCCGTCCCTATCCGTCCGTCTCACCAGAGATTCCTTCGCTTCGGCGGAAGGATCTCTCTCGAGTTCCAAGCCATGCCCCTGGCTTGTCTCCAGCTCCAGGGTCTTCACCAAATGCATGGCAGTGGTGACAGCATTCCTCGGCGCCGAGGGGTCGGGTGTACCTTACCTGGACGACTGGCTGATAGCAGCTCCTCAGGAAGGAGGCGGAGTGGTCCAGAGATCTGGCCCTCCAGGTCTGCTCTCAACTGGGCCTCCTTATCAACGAGGCCAAGTCAGAACTCGAGCAAGCAGGTGATTTTATTCATCGGCGCAGCTCGACTCTCTTCGACCAGAGCGGCTCCGGCCGGACAGGGCCGAGGTTCTTTCCTCCTTTGCCCGATCATTTCTGGTTGGGCAATTCGCCCTACCGGGACTTCCTGCGCCTCCTGGGTCTCATGGCGGCCTGTACCAGCGTGGTCCGTTGGGCCCGCTGGAACATGCGTCCCCTTCAGTGGGGACTGGCCAGCCAGTGGTCACAACGCTCTGATCCCTTGGACCAGCTTGTAGCCGGTGACACAGGGGATGTGGAATGCTCTCCAGTGGTGGACCGTTCCAGATCATTTGCAGGAGGGCATCCCGTTCAGTCCGCCTCGAGCCGACGGTCTCTCTGTCGACCGATGCCTCTCTGATGGGTTGGGGTGCCCATCTGGGGAACACCGGGCTCATGGCCTCTGGTCCCATGGAGTCCCGATGCCACATCAACCTGCTGGAGCTCGAGCGGTCCGCCTAGCTCTCACCGCCTTTGCTCCGTTCCTCCGGGGTCAAGTGGTCCAGTCCAGGCGGACAATACCACGACCATGTACTATCTAAACCGCCAGGGGGGCCGCTCCATGCTTCTATGCAAGGAAGCTCTCCGCATTTGGTCACTCGTGCGCAGCCTGGAGCGATCTCCTAGCCATTCCGTGGCAGGAGCCTCCAACACCCTGGCCGATGCCCTGAGCCGGATAGGGGCTGCATCCCACAGTGGTCTCTCCTGCGGAGGTAGTACAGCATCTGTTCTCCCTTTGGGGCACACCTCAGGTGGACCTGTTTGCCTCCATGGAGAAGCAGGCTGAGTCTGTTCCATGCCGCCCCCTCAGCAGGGCTGCCTGCAGGGGATGCCTTCTGAGGCAATGGACCGGGCCTCTTTAACGCCTTTCCCCATTTCCCTTGATCCACAAGGTGCTTCTCAAGGCGAGGAGGGACAAGGCGCAGGTGATTCTGATAGCCCCAGACTGGCCTCGCCAGTTCTGGTACCCAGATCTCTCAGTCTCAGCTCCAGGACTCCGGCAGCTTCCAGCTCGCCGGACCTGCTCTCAGTCAATCAGGGGAAGGTGTTCCATCCGGACCTTCAATCCCTGCACCTGACGGCCTGGTTCCTGAGCGGCTAGAGTTCCAGGCTTTGGGTCTTTCCGGCGAGGTCCTCAATGTAGTTGAGGCGTCCCGTAAGAAGTCGACCAGAAAATGCTATGCCTTCAAATGGAAAAGGTTTTCCATTTGGTGTCAGGCAAGGGCTTGGACCCTTCCTCCTGTTCCTTGGCAAGCATCTTGGACTATTTATGGTCCCTTTCTAGTCAAGGGCTTAGGTGGCGACCCTAAGGGTGCACCTGGCAGCCATCTCTGCCTTACACGAGGCGCGGGCAGGGAAGCAGTCGGTGGCGCAAGGAGAAGGTGGTCTGGCGCTTTTCAAAGGCCTTGATCACATTTCCCTCCAGTCGCGGGAACCCCCACCTCCGTGGGATCTACTGCTGGTACTGGCAAAGCTCATGGGCAAGCCATTAGACCTATGCACAGGTGTGCTCTCTCTCACCTGTCGTGGAAGACCCGCCTTCTTGGTGGCTATCCGTCAGCCAGAAGGATGGGAGAGCTCAGGCGCTTTCCATCGAGTCTCCTTACCTGGTCTTCCACAGGGACAAGGTTGTCCTGCGCCCCCACCCGAAATTCCTTCCGAAGGTGGTGTCGGAGTTTCACCTTAACCAGGTGTTGACTCTCCGGTGTTCTACCCCAATCACACCTCGGAGGCCGAATATAGGCTCCATACTCTGGATCCTAGAAGAGGCGCTCGCTTATTATAAGGAGCGCCACGGCTGAAGTCGGGAGGATTCGTAGCTGTTGTTTGTCACCCTACGCTGAAGCGCATCTGGCAGACCTGCAGCCAAGCGGACGCATAAGCAGGTGGGTAACCTCCTGCATAGATCTCTGCTATAAGTTAGCGGGCATGGAGCCTCCCAGAGGGATAAGAGCTCATTCTACCCGCCATACTGCTGCAACGGTGGCTGCTTCCAGGGACGTCCCTATCCAGGAAATCTGCAGGGCTGCTACCTGGAAGTCAGCAAACACCTTCATTACCCACTACCACATCGACCTTGAGTCACGCCGGGATGCTGGTTTTGGGGCCTCGGTTCTCCAGTCTCTCTTTCCCAAGTAAGTATATGGGGTGTGTCTGCCTCCCTCCTCCCGGAGAACTGCTAGAGTCTGCCAATGAGTGTGGATGAACAACATATCCATGTCCCTAGAAATACAGGTTACTCACCTGTAACAGGAGTTCTAGGAATGGTATATGTTCATCCCTACATTTCCACCGACCTCCCGGCCCGGCCTTTAACCCTGAGCTTCCAGCGGGCTGAGATCTGAGGCGTCATGGGGCAGGCAGGAGTTATACCACCCGGGTGGGTGGGAGGAGCAAGCTTGAAGACCTTCCGGCAAGATTTAAAGCGGCAAGGATACTGCCAATGAGTGTGGATGAACAACATATACCATTCCTAGAACTCCTGTTACAGGTGAGTAACCTGTATTTCGCGGATGATGTACTTCTATCCTTGACCTCTCCAGATATTTCGATACCCTCTGTTTGGAAGATTCTGAAACAGTTTGAAGAAATAGCTGGGTTTAAATTAAATGACTGTAAAACAGAGATCCTTATACATAACTTTACTCCCTCTATACATTTAATGAAAAAGTACCCTTTTAAACGGTTAACAATAAAAATAAAATACCTCAGTATTAATATTCCCATCAACCCCAAAGTATTGAAACTTATCAACTATGAACCTCTGACACTTAACATCCAATCAGATCTTACCAGATGGTCCCCCTTTACTTTTTACATTTCATCAAAGAATAACAGCAGTTAAAATGAACATACTTCCCAGGCTTCTTTACCTTATCCAAAATATACCCAAAATTCCCTCTCTTCTTTATTTTAAATCTTGGGATAAAATAATATCCAATTTTATTTGGGGCAGTGAACGTCCACGAATAGGATTATCCATCCTAAAGTTATCCTTAGCACGGGAGGGAGTGGGACTTCCAGATTTTACCCTGTATGCGAAAGCAGCCTTCCTTCGCACCATCCTTATATGGGTGGCAGAAGACTGTCACACCCCGTGGAAAACTCTAGAATTTGAAATGAATTATCTATTTGATATAAACAAAATACTCTTTTCGTCAGAAGGACGATCCTTACCTCCTAAAGCCTTATCTACAATAACAGCCAATACATACTAAACATGGAGAAAATTGAGACGAACCAAAGTTATATGCCCAATATATGAAAATTGTAAATTAAACTCAAAGGAAGAAACTTTCCTTCCAATGCTATTGGACCATTCCTTTAAGAGATGGAGACGAGTTGGACTGGCTCACTTTTTTCAATTTCTAGCACCCCAAGGTATATGTCCCTTTAATACATTAAGATCCCAATATAATCTGCATGTATCAGAACAGTTTCGATACTTTCAAATATGCAGTCATATTCTGTGAAACATTCACATACAACTGACCTTGTCGGTTCCGGCCCCAGGGTTGCTACAGTTCTTTATGATGGCGATACAAGGGAGGGTGGATGGTCATTCAATAGGTAATTTATATAAAGCCCTAAGAGAAATGACTACAGAAACCATGGAATCTATTTTGAATGAATGGAACAAAGATCCCTCATTGGAGATCTCATGGGAATCCTTGCAGGAAGCTCACATACCAGCTCTCAAAATTACCTCTTCACCCTTGTGGCGGGAATACGCATGGAAATGCCAGACGAAATACTTTAGTTCCCCAGAAATTCTCAGCCATTACTTGCCCGAGAGATATGGTGAGTGCTGGCACAATTGTGGCTGTCAGCGTGCAACACTTGGTCATATCCTCTGGTTATGACCATTATTAATGCCATTTTGGCTATCGCTTCAACTGGAACTTTCACAGTGCCTATCTGAAGCTATTGAATTAACAACAGAACAGGTTCTATTGGCGGTTTATTCCGATCACTCTCCACCTTGTAAAAATGCCCTCCTCCCAGTATTTCTTTTAGCGGCCAAGAAGACTATAACACGAAGTTGGATGACCAATATCATCCCTTCTGTTAATGACTGGAGATTAACAATGAAATGGATATATTATACTGAAAGCCTTAACTCCAGAATCCAGAATAGGGGCCCAAATTATCTGAGAAGTTGGCAAGCTTGATTATTTCATCAGGCCTCAGTGGATCCTGAATTCTCCCCCTAGCGAGGATGGATCCAGTTGGGGTTTGTCACATGTTTGGAGCCAAAGTGGACTCACTTTTTTAGAATGAAGGAGACGGGGCAGGAAAGATGAGAGGAATTTTCATTTTAATATTTCACTTGGGAGGTTGGATTTTTGGATTCTGGGAGTAAAAGACTTTTATAGCAGGGTAGGTCTTGAACTACTATCCTAAGGACTAATGATGTAATTTATAAAGAATCCTCTTGGATGCAACTTAAGAATTAATGCTACCAATTCCTCTATAATGTGCATATACATTATATCTTAATGAAATTGCACCAATGTTCTACTGTACAAAATTTGATAATTATGGAACTGTGTATAAAAACTTTTGAATAAAAATCAAATAAAAAAACAAAAAAAAATTATTTCTAGTACCCAAGAAGACGGGCGACCTCAGACCAATACTGGACCTCAGCAGTCTGAACTTGTTTGTAGAATATAAGAAGTTCTGCATGCAATTCCTGCTAGGTCTTCTTCCCTTGCTACGTGAGGGACATTGGCTCGGTGCTCTAGATATGCAGGATGCTTACCTGCATATCCCCATTTTCCCATCCCTCCACTGCTTTCTCAGATTCTCTTTTCAGGGATAACATTTCCAATTCAAAGCTCTTCCTTTTGGCCTGTTGTCAGAACCCAGAGTGTTCGTGAAGTGCCTAGCATTGGTTGCTGCAACATTACGCAGACAGGGCATTCATGTGTTGCCCTACCTCAATGACTTGCTTTTTTCAGCTCCATCAAGGGACAGTCTAGTCAGGTCCCTATCCAATACCCTGGACCTTTTCCAGCAGGTGGACATTACAGTCAGTTATCCCAAAACCCACCTTATTCCTTCATAACGCCTCTGCCGTTGTTTTGTTTTTTGTTTGTTTGTTTTTTTGTGCAGTGTTGGACACAGTCCAAGGGAGAGCCTTCCTCCTGCCAGACAGAGTGGAGGCTCTCCATCGACAAGCACATCTGGTGGCTTCTCGGAGGCATACCTCAGCAAGGTCGACCATTCACCTGCTGGGCCTCATGGCAGCTGCCATTCCTATCGTGCATCTGGCCAGGCTTCATATGCGGGTCACGCAGTGGACTCTGAGTACAGTGGGATCAGATGACCTGGATCATATGATCCTGGTCTCCAACCCAATGGCTCGGGACCACTTGTGGTGGCAAAACCCTGACAACCTTCGAAGAGGTGTCCTTTTTCATACCCCTCCTTCCTCCCAGACCCTGACGGCGCATGCTTCAGGACTGGGATGGGGAGCCCACAAGACCCAAGGCTCTTGGGTTTAGAGAGAACTTACGCTCCATATCAATGTACTGGAGATGAGAGCTGTGCTGTACACCCTCCAGGCGTTCCAGCACCTCCTCCAGGCGGGATCCCTCATGGTCCAGACAGACAACATGTGCATCGTCTGGTACATAAATAAACAAGGGGGAGCTCGCTCATATCCTCTCTGTTGCGAAGCGATGCGAGTATGGTTCTGGGCAGTTCTCCATCTCACGGCAGTGCACGTCCCCAGTGTTCAAAACATCCCGGTGGACGCTGAAACAGTCAGTGGTGGACGAAATATTCAACCGTTGTAGGCAACCAGATCTTGATCTGTTTGCATCCCCATCCAACGCAAAACTACCAACTTTCTGCTCACTCACTCCAGGGCGTGGTGTTTTCTGGTGAGATGCAGTGTCTCTCAGAGATATGTAGGCCTTCCCTCCCTTTCCATTACTACAGAGGGTATTACTGAAACTACAGGCAGAGGGAGCACAAATTATCCTGATTGCTCCCTACTGGCCGCGTCAGATTAAGTTCTCTCTTCTTCAACAACTGGCAGTTCCCCTGCCTATTTGTCATAACCTTCTAACTCAGGAGCAGGGCACTCTGGTTCATCCAGGCCTTCAGTCCCTTCACCTGCATGCATGGCACCTACTGACATAGCGACTGCTCGCTTTGGAGTATCCTCTAGAGTGGCACAGGTACTAGTGGAGGCCAGAAAACCATCCACTAGGTCAACTTATGCAATGAAATGGAAGAGATTTTCGGACTTCTGGTTCCGCCACGAACAGCTAGACAGTGCAGCAAAGGAGCTCCCTCCCTCGCTACATAAAACAAGAATTAAATAAACCTCGTTGAGCATTTTAAAACCTGCAATACTGCCCAGAATGTCTAAGGATACTAGGAAGAGAGAGACAAGGGAGGCACCCCGAAGAACAGACATTTGCTCAAAGCGAGAGATGCAGACAGATTGGAGACAGAGCATAGACCGCAAAGCCACAGTCGTTCACCAAGCAGCACCCATGGCTCTGACTATGACATGGAGGGGGAACAAGATAAACTATCGAGGACTTGCTTAGAGACAATTTTGAGAGAAATCCGTAGTTCAAGACTGGAAACAAAAAAAGACTTGCAAGGGCTCTCACAGCAGATTGCGAAGCTTGACAACAGGATAGAGGAGGCTGAGATTAGGATTTCAGCGGTGGAGGACACGTCGACCTACCTTAACCAAGCAGTGGGGGCTCTGATCCAGCAAACGATCTGTCTGCAGGCGAGAAGTATAGATCTCGAAAGCAGATCATGTCGCAACAATTTGAGACTGTATGGGCTGGCAGAGGGCGCAGAGACAGCTCCGATGTCAGCATTTGTGGAAAATCTGCTTAAAGACATACTAGAGCTCCCACTGAATTACAACTTAAAAATAGAATGTGCCCACCGGTCACTTGGACAGAAACCCCAAGACCCGAAGGCGCGCCCTCGTTCCATAATATTTTTGGTCTCAAGTTATCAAACCAAGGAGGACTTACTCCGTAGAGCATGGGCGGAAAAAGAAATGACTTACTTAACATCCAAAATTACGATGGACCATGACTACCCGGTGGAAATCCAGCAGGCATGACAGCAGTACTCCCCGATCCTGAGGGCATTGAAAGAAAGGGGCATTAGGTTCCAGACACCGTTCCTGGTGAAGTTGAGGATTCTGTGGCCGGAGGGAGTGCAACTCTACTGGTCACCAAGCAAAGCAATGGAGGCGCTAATACGAAAGGGAATATCCCTACCGACAGAGGAACGGGAACGGATTGCCAGAAGTCAGATGTTCCCATTGGACGTTTTCCAGGTGGAAACTCGATGTAAGGGAACGTCGCCAATGACGGTGCTCAGGGAAGCACTCGAGAAGCTGAAGAAGATAGAGAGGGGTAACGCACAGAAAGAAGTTCGAGCAGGGTCGGAGATGGAAGGCTGAAACGTGGGCAGAGGTGAAAGCGCTCCCATGTACTCTTATCTGGCTTGATTCTATGGAGGCTGAGAGTTTTGAGCGTGAACAATGCACCTGTAAATACGCTGCGCAGTCGGGAATACACGAACTGCCCTCTGAAAGGAATGAACTGCACACTTAGAAAACTGCAGTGTATACAGAACCTGAAGAGTGGGGGGCAAAAGAAAAGGGAAAGGAAAAGAACAAAAACAAAAACTAGGACAAATTAAAGTGATAAAATAACCTGTGCACAATGGTGAAACAGAATTTGTGGTATTAGGGATATGATATTTCCGTTTGATTGAAGCAAGTGGTCTGGGGCGATTTAAGTGGTGAATTTAAACAAATTGGAAGATGTGTGTGAAAGGCCCACTTGCTGAAAAGTTGTTGAATTATCAGTTGAAGTGGGCATGAGGCAGATCTATAGGGAAATCCGACATGTAATAAACAAATAAGGAAGCCCAGCTGAAGAGTGTCCAAATTGTACTAGTAATTCACAGGAAGTTCACGAAGAGCGAAAGGGGAAGGGGTCCATGAAAGGTGTTTTAGGACCAACTGCATAACCGTAGGTGTAATGTTCTGTCTGGAACCTTCTCCTTATTGGAGGGATGGGGGGAGGGAAAAGGCAAAGGGTTTTTTTTTTTTTTTTTTTGTACTGGAGGAGGCTACTTAAACTTAAGACTCCCTTGGCTTATGATTGGAGCCGAGACTAGTTGCAAGAAAGGCAAGAGACAGACTTAGTTAAGACCTATGTGCATGGGCCTTGGTTGCTTTCTGAAACAAGAGACAAAAGCTAAGTGAAGTAATCCAGATACAAGGGGAAGGGGTACCTAGACAAAAGCAAGAAATTATCTGGGGCCTAGGGGGCTTATGAAGGGCTATTGTAGGGTAAGATACCTTATTTCCGAACAAGTGGAAATAAACAAAACAAATAAGGAGAGGAAATCTAGTATAGAGGGAAAAAGAAGGAGACATGGTGAACTCTCCCGGTTGTGGGGGTTACCTGCATACAAAGTGGGTGAGTAGGAAATAGGGAGTTTTACATATTAAATATTATATAACATGGGGGAAAGAGAAAGAAATGAAAGAAGTGGGCGAGGGAGGGACGGCTGGAAATGGGAGGTAATTACAACATAACATTGTAACCGCACTCCTGAGCAGTCCGAAGATGATAATTTGGCTTAAAGCTACTCTATAGAGAGAGCTTTCTCGAGGGGATACCCCGTGAATACGGGAATATTTCCACCCGAGTCTGTCCTCAACACCATTTCTGGAGGGCAGAGAAAGGGAACCACGGAGTTGGGATCCCCTACCTTGGAAGCAACCACTTTTTTCCTTTTCTCTTCTGTTAAGGGGGAAAAGTTGTGTTTAACTAGTTGGTTATTAATGTTAAGATTTTATATGTTTAGAGAAACACTTGTTAGATTACTAAAGTGTTGGGAGATTGAGATGTTTAGATCTCCTGATAGGTTGGGAAACAGTTCATTGTGTTTACAGAAGTTTAATAAGCCTAAAATGTATGAAAAGGAGAGGAGAACGAATGCATATTATCGAAGCTGCCTAGGATCCACCACCTCGGGCATGATTGAAATGAAAGAGTGGGGTGGTATTGATAGAAAACGGAGGGACAAGAGGGAATACGAAGATGGATAAAACAACTTAATTTGTTTATTTAACGTTAATGGACTGACGAACCCCATTAAGAGAAGCAAGATATTAGCAGCAATGAAAAAGGAGGGCCCTGACTTTATTCTGTTGCAAGAGACTCACCTTACCCACATAGAACATAATAAATTAGGGAAAATGGGCTTTAATTACGAAGTCAGTGCCTCTTATGGACGGGGTAGAAGGCGAGGGGTTTCTATATTAATACCAAATAAAACAGTATTTGAAATAATAGATAAATGCATTGATAAAGAGGGGAGATCTGTATTTCTTAAAGGTAAATTTCAAGGGAGACTGTTAACGCTAGCGTCGGTATATATACCCCCTGGTTCAAATTATCAGGTATATAGAACAATATTGTTGAAACTACAGGAGTGGGCCGAAGGACAAGTTATACTTGGAGGAGATTTGAACATAACCATGGACCCTCGTATGGATAGTACAGCTCTGGGTGGGCGTAAGGAGAGGGGGACCTCAAAGAAGTTGGTGAAGCTGTTGGGGGAGATAGGATATGCGGATGCATGGAGAGCAGGCCACCCTAAACAATGAAATTACACTTTTTTCCCCCCGCCATATAAAAGCTATTCGAGATTGGATTATTTCCTCTTACCAAAAGAAATAATGATGGAGGTGAAAGACAGCTGGATAGGCAATACGGTATTGTCAGATCATGCCCCGATATTCCTTCAAATAAATTTAGGGGATTTCCAGAAGAGAACATTCTAGAGACTGAACGTCTCATTGTTACAGGACAAAGAAATCAAACAACAAGTGGTAGATACCATTAAACAGGCTAGAGAGGAAAATACAACACTAGATGTAACATCATCCCTATTATGGGACACGGTAAAAGCCATATTGAGAGGGAAACTGATAGCCATAGCGGCCTACGAGAAGAAGCAAAGAGAAAAGAAAATAGAAGCTTTAAGGGGAGAAATAGATAATTTAGAAACGCGACTTAAAAAGAAACACAATAAAGAAATTTTCAAAAAGTTAAACAAAATTAAACAAGAACTGAATGGAGAATTGGATTATTATATTGAACAAAAATTATTTATTAAGCAGAGATATTATGAGGGAGGGCCCAGAGCTACCAGATTGTTAGCAGCCAGATTACGCATTCAAAGGGCGAAAGCCCATATAGCTAAGATAATACATCTGCAGAACAAAGGGATTTTACAAAACACGCCAGAGATTGTAGAGGCTTTTAGAACATATTATCAAGAATTATATACAGCCCCCCAACCCGAAAGGAGATGGATGTGGAATAATACTTACGAAGTATTCCACTACCTAAAGTTCTGGAACTGGCAAAAAGGCAGCTTGTGAAGCCTGTGACTAGAGAGGAACTGGTAGGAGAGATATCTAGACTTAAAACAAATAAATGTCCTGGAACGGATGGATATCCAGCCGAAATGTATAAACATTTTCAGAAACAGTTCGTCCCCCTATTATTAAAAGTCTTTAATGAAACCCTTACAACAGAGGGATGCCCCCCAGAATCATGGTCGCAGGCAATTATTTCGGTAATTCCCAAGGGAGGTAAAGATCCCAAACTGTCTCCCTCTTATCGACCAATCTCCCTCCTTAATACAGACTACAAACTATTTATGGCAGTTTTGTCCCATAGATTACAACAAATACTCCCACTGTTAATACAAGCGGATCAAACCGGATTTATCCCAGGGAGACAGGCGCAGGATAACCTTAGGAGAACCATACATATAATAGACCATTTAAACTGTACCAAGCAACCTGCAGTCCTCCTTAGCCTAGATGCCGAGAAGGCTTTTGATAAAGTCTCCTGGGCATTTTTAAGAGCAGTATTGGGGAGGTTTGGGTTTCCTGCACAATTCATTAACCTTATTAGGAAAATCTATGAGACACTCAAAGCCTATGTAAGAGCAAATGGACATCACTCAAATCCATTCGGCTTAGAGAGGGGAACAAGGCAGGGTTGTCCGCTTTCGCCATTGTTGTTTGCCCTATATTTGGAACCCCTGGCTCAAGGAATTATGGATAATTATGAAATTAAAGGTATACAACTCTGAGGAATGCAGCAAAAATTAGCCCTATATGCAGATGATATTTAACTTTATTTAGCTAACCCAGAAGAATCTATGCCAAGCCTATTTAAGCACTTAAAAATATTTTCAAACTATGCGGGATACACGCTAAATGATACTAAGACAGAGGTACTGAAATTAAATTATACCCTGACCCCGCAGATGAAAAATCTGTACCCAGTGAGATGGGATCTTCCCTTTTTGAAATATCTAGGGATAAAATTAGATATTACAGCTACTCGACTACCCCAGATAAACTACCCTACATTGGTAGAACAGATACAAAAAGATATACAAAGGTGGAAGCTTCTTCCAATGTCTTTATCCACGAGGATACAGGCAGTTAAAATGAGCGTCTTACCAAGTTTTCTATTTTTATTTCAATGCGTTCCTGCCCCGCTATCCCTTAAACAGTTAGGGACATGGGAAAAAGTGATATCGAGCTTTATTTGGCTGAATAAAAAGCCCAGAGTTAAAAAGCAAACTTTATATCTCCCCAAGAGAATGGGAGGACTTGCAGTACCCCTACTGACCGAATATTGGATAGCATCCCAGACTAGAATAATACTATTATTGCAACATATGACCTATACGGCAAGATGGAAGGAGATTGACCTAGAGGTTGTTTAGTCTTCCTCAATATTAGCACAATGTACGACGTTACATCCCAGAGAGGAGTTGATGAGTACGGCCTATTTGGGGACAGAAGCAGCAATACAGGGATATAGACAGGGACTGTCTAAAGGCGCTACTAGGGTATACCTTTGGAAGTATACATGGTGGACCATGAATACAGAGAATAGCCCAGTGGCTACTGACCCCTGGTATAAAAGGCAGGAAAGACAAGGGTGTAGAGCCCCCTGGCAATTCCTTAAAGGGGATCATGTAATTTCATTTGCGGAAGCTCAAATTAAGTTCAGTTGGACAGGGAAGGAACTCATTCATTATTATCAGATTAGAGATTTTATAGGGGAGCAGATGAACAATTCAATTAAAAGAGCTGGAGGCTACTCGGCTCCAAATGTATTTGAGACAATCTGGAATTCGAGCAGAGGGGAATGGGCTATTTCAATTTTATTTCAGAATTATATCAAGGACCTCCAGCATACAACAGATTATATAAAAGTAAAATGGGAACAAGAATTACGGATTAAGTTAAATAATAGGGAATGGGTGGCAGTTTGGCAAAACACCTGGAGTACCACATCGTCCCCAGAATGGAGGGCATTTGTATGGAAAATAAGATCTAGGTATTTCAGAGTGCCAATGCAGATGACTAAATGGCATAAAGCAATATCTGGTAGCTGCTGAAGAAGTTGTGGAGCACAGACAGCCAGCCAAGCACATATTTTTTCGGAATGCCCGGACCTGAAGGGATACAGAGGGATATGAAGGCAAGGTTTAGCATAACGACATCATTAGGGCCAGAACACATGATATTAGGGGTATGTCCAACAGAGCTTTGAGGGAGAGAAGCCAGATACCTCTGGAATGTATTGATAGCCGCAGCTGGTAAAGCAATTACCAGGAAGTGGCTCTCACCAAATGCCCCCACAGTGGAGGATTGGAGGGAGGTGGTAGAAAAGATAAAAACAATTGAAAGGATCACCTATTCTCCGAGACAAAAGCTACCGCAGTATCAAAACAGATGGACGAGATGGGAATTAGAGTAGGAACAGAACATAATGATTGATTTAGTGATGGTAAGAAGAAAACTGGGGAAACTGAGTAGAGAAAGATGAGAAATTGGGAAAAGAGGTGGGGGGGAGGTGAATGGGTTGGGGGGGATGGGATGAGATGCATTTCTCCTTCCCATTCTCACCATTTCTTCCTGATTTTTGTTTTTTCTTTTTTAATGGAGGTAAATAATGCCTGCAGGAAGGAGAGGATTGGTGGGTCAGATGCAGCAGAGTATAAAGGAAACTAGTATGTTATAGATAGAAGTATAATGCATTCGACTATTAAAGATGAATAACTATATGCAAGATAAGAAAGATGAATAAGTAAATAGAAATTAGGCTATAGTTTTATTATATAGAAAAGGTTGATGTGTAAGAGAAATTAATGTCTGAGTATTGGAAATGTGGAAATAAGGATATGTCTTTATTTGATGGAGATGGAATGTAAGATTTATCCACGTTTGAAGAAAATAAAGCTGAAGTATAAAAAAAAATAAATAAATGGAAGAGATTTTCCATATGGTCCATGTCCAAGGAGTGGGGCCTCTTCTCCTGCCCCATTGTGCAGGTCTCAGAGTATCTGCTGCACCTCTCTGACCTCGGACTTAGTTACTCGACCTTGAAGGTCTCTGCCATTTCTGCCTACCACATTCCAATGGATGGCAAAACCCTGGCTCAGCTAGAAGTATCCAAGACATTCCTAAAAGGGATTCTGTGTTTTGAAACCCACAGTCAGGAGCCCTGCTCCTCTTTGGCACCTGAACTTCACTTTGGAAAAACCCACGCGGTCTCCATTTGAACCAGCTGTGAGTTGTGACATGTGCTACCTTTCATGGAAAGCATTCTTTTTAGTTACCATTATTTTGGCTGGAAGGATTTCTGAGCTTCAGGCCCTGATGTGTAAGGAGCCTTATTTGATTTTTCACAGAGACCGGGTTGCTCTGCGTACAAATCCTAAGTTCTTACCTAAGGTGGTTTCAGAGTCTGTCTTAAATTGGACTATTTAGTTACCAGTATACTTACCCTGAACATACCAATCAGGGTGAGGCAATTTTTCATACTCTCGATATACATAGAATTCTTTGTTACTACACAAATAGGACAAAGCCAGTCCATAAAACTGATCAGTTATTTGTTTTCTTTGTGCACAAAAGAGAGGGCGCTGTGGTTTCAAAACAGTGTTTGTCCCAATGGTTGGCAAACTGAATTACCTTTTGTTATCAGAAGTATAACAAACCACTTCTGGGGGAAGTCGAAGGGCACTCAGCCAGGGGGCATGGCTGCCTCTACTTCTTGCTTCAGGAATGTCTCTGCCACAGACATATGTGCGGCTGTCACTTGGAGTTCTGTCCATACCTGTACTAAGCATTACAGTTTGGACATTGCTTCTGGGCGCAGAGCAGGCTTTGGCCTAGCTGTTCTTCGGTGACTCTTGTCCTAAGATCCCAGTTTCCTGCAGACTTGCTCCTACCTCCCATGTCTCAAACTTGTCTGATTGTAACTGCTTGAGACTCAGTCCTATATGTTAGTACCTACTGCAAGAACCATCTTGAAGTAAGATAGTACAGTTCCGTGAGAACTTACCATAACAGTGGATCTTCGAGAGAGGCTCTTGCAGTAGGTGCTGCTTTCCCTCCCACCTTCGCTTGGGATTTTTCAGCTACTTCTCCTTTCATAACTTTATAGCTCCAGGAGCCCACTCCTGTCTCCCATTGCACCTTTCTAGGTCTCTGACGGGTGAACTGGAGGGCAGGCCTGGGGACCGCTCACTATATAGCGCCACGCTGACATGACATTGAGTGGACGGTCCCCCGCCAGACACTATTATCTAAAGTTTTCCGTGTGGTAATAGTGCCTGGTGGCTTAATCCAATACGTTATTACCCACTGCAAGAGTCTCTCTCAAATCTACTGTTACAGCAAGTTCTTATATAACTGTACTTTGTGAAATATTTCTGTGTTCCATTGTAAATATTTTATTTCAGAGCAGCAGTTCAAGTCGCGGTGAACATGCTGTTCCTTCACCTTTTTTATGTTGTCTTGTGCGGGCGCAAGCAACATCTTGCAGTATAGCACATTCCTGAAGTGTGTGTTAGTGTTGGGCAATGTAGGAGCGGCTTTAGTGGGTGTACCCTCAGCCCCCAATTATGAAGCATACTAAGCTGATGCGAAACTTCAGAGTGCGCCAAACCTTGAAAGAAATCAGCCGCTCCAATGAGGTGGTTACCTCACTGGAGCATCAGATGACAAGGCTCCGTTACGTGCCTTTCCTGGTGAAACATTTCAGTAACTATGGTGGCTGCTGCCACCCGCTGCACACAATTCCCACAAAGCCTACATCAGGGGTGGCCAGTCCCCATGTCGGCATGTATATATACACAGACACACTTTCTTTGCTGATAGGGGCCCAATCCCTGTCGGCATCAGGTCCCAACACTTTCTTTGCTGATGGGGGCCCAATGCCCGTTAGCATCATATTCCCCCACCTCACATACTTTCTTTTCTGACAGGGGGCCCAATGTCCATTAGCATCAGTCCCCCCCCCCCCAGTATGCCCAACATTTTTTTTCATTTTACCTGTAAATAAAGAAAACCATCCTCCAATGTCCGTTGTTTTTCCCTGTAAAAAGAAAATGGTCCCTCGTCCCCTGGCACCTCCAACCCGCACCCACCCTCTGAGCAATCCACCTTCCTGCACCCCCCACCCTATACTTGCCTCCGGAGGTCCGGCGTTGCGCTGTTCTGTGAACCGCTAACACGTCTGAACTATTCAAAAGCCGACCACAAAATGAAGAAAATCATGGTAAGCTTTAGAACGGCATCAATGGGGGGTTTCAACTTAGGTTGATATCTCAGCCATTTTTTGGAATTTTGGCTCCAAATGTTCTACATGCGGTTCTTGGGACCCCACCTCATGAACACATGCACTGTCATCTCATTACTCGGTTCCAAAAGGTGGTTTCACAGTCACTGCGCAGAATCACCTTTCGGGACCAGTTCACAAAATGACAGTGTCACTGTTCATGAGGTGGGGGTCCCATAAAGCCCATGTTGCAAATCTGATGAAAAAATTCCAAAAAATGACTGCATTACGAGTGCACATTGGGCAGTTTCCACGCACGCTCATAACTTTGACAGTTTTTAATATTTTCACTCCAGATTTTCAACATTGTCATTTTTTTCAGACCTCCTTATGAACAGTAGAGCTGTCATTTTTCACAACCTGCCAGAAATGTGTTTTCGCACATCTGGCGTATAATGGTGTGGTCGCTGTGGGAAATTAACTTTCGGGATAGAGCAACAAAAGCACAGTGCCGCTGTTTATGAACGGCAGTCCCAAAATGCCTATGTTGAAAATTTGGTTAAAAAAATCCCAAAGATAATTGCGTTGCAGGCATGCATTGCGCAGTTTCTATGCACGCTCATGACTTCACCAGTTTTTCATATTTTCACTCCAGGGTTTCAGTGTTGCCTTTTTTTTTTTTTTCACACCTCCTCATGAATAGTACCGCTGTCATTTTTCACATCCTGCCCGAAATGTGTTTTCGCACCTGTGGTGCCAAATGGCGCAGTCACTGTGCAAAATCACCTTTCAGCTAACGAACTGATAGTGCCACTGTTCATGAGGTGGGGTCACAAAAAGCCCATGTTGAAAATTTGGAGTGGAAATAACAACTAATGCCCGGGATGTTAGGGTTTCCAACCATAACACCCCACCCTGTAGAGACTGATAGGAGTCAGGGGTGTGACTTGGGATCGTTGGCTGAAATGCTCATGCCATTCCACCCCCACCCTGCAGCCAGTGACCGGCATTGAAGTGTGCCTTGGAATCTTCGGCCCAAAAGTTCACCCCATTCTCCTATACTGCACCCATCTCAGCATATTTCCTTATGGAATGGGATGAATGTAAGGCCTAAAGACCCCAAGGCACACCACGACACTTGTCAGTTTCTTCAGGGTAGGGTGAGGTGAAATGGCATGAGCGTTATGGCCGACGACCCAAAGGCACACCCCAATGCCTGTCAATCTCTGCAGGTTGGGGGTGGGGTTGGCTTCAGTTCAATACTTCACTGCCATTCCTATTATGCATCTCTCTAACTCCTGCACTATCAATGCCAGTGCCAGCAAGACAACATTCGGCATCGACAAATGCTCGTCTTTCATTTCAGGTTACCCTTTTTTTCCTAATTTATAAGATGTCACCACCCCAACCCCCAACCAGCATTTGGAATCGGCTTAAATTTTTTGTGTTGGAGTTGAAATTGTTTATTGTGAGCATTATCATACATGACTTCTGTGAGATTGTCATTAATGTTCTCAATTTTATTTGAACACTCACTGACTCGTTCACAGTCACAGCTGGTGGCAGTTCAAGCAGGCTACCTGAGGCCCCCCCCTCCAAGCTCATCCAACAGCACGCACCAGCCCCAATACTGACCACCATATGGAAATCTCCGGTTATCCACCTCGTATCCAGGACCATAATAGTGGTGGGTGGCCTTTCATGTAGGGTGGGAGTGGGTCTATGGGAGGTGCCAGTGCCTGCCATGTCAGGCGTGAGTGGGTCTGGGAGGTGCCAGCTACTACCATGTCATACAAGAGTGGGGTCTGTGGGAGGTGGCAGCGCCTGCCATGTCAGTTGTGAGTGGGTCTGTGGGAGGTGCCAGTGTCTGCCACGTCATTCATGAGTGAATATATGGGAGGTGACAGCGCCTGCCTTATCGGTTGTGAGTGGGTATGTGGAAGGCACCAGCACCTGCTATGTAGGTCGTGAGTGGGTCTGGGGGAGGTGCCTGCACTTGCCACGTTAGTCATGAGTGGGTGTGCCAGTGCCGGAGCCTAAAATGTCGGGTGTTAGTGGGTCTACAGGAGGTGCCAGCCCCTGCCATGTTAGGCATCAGGGGTCTGTGGGAGGTGCCAACTCCTGCCATGTCAGGCATGACTATATCCGTGGGAGGTGCCAGTGCCTGCCATGTCAGTCATGAGGGTCTGTGGGAGGTGCCAGCTCCTGTCATGTGAGGCGTGAGTGGGTCTGTGGGAGGTGCCAGCATGTGCCATGTTGGGTGTGTGTTGGTCTTTGGGAAGTGCAAGCCATATAGGGTGTGAGTAGGTCTGTGGGAGGTGCCAGCACCTGCCATGGGTGGTATGAGTGGGTCTGTGGGAGGTTCCAGCACCTGCCATGTCAGTCGTGAGTGAGTCTGTGGGATGTGAGAGCCAGCGCCTTCCATGTTGGTCATTAGTAGGTCTGTGGAAGGTGCTGGTGATTGCCATGTCTCTCATGAGTGGGTCTATGGGAAGTGTCAACGCCTTCCATGTTGGGTATGAGTGGGTTTTTGGGAGGTGCCAGTGCCTACCATGTCAGGGTGTGTGTGTGTGTGTGTGTGTGTGTGTGTGTGTGTGTGTGTGGTTAATTTTTGGGTGGGGTTTTTAATTTTGACCCACCTTTTCTTCAACCTTGGGGACAACCTGCTCGCTGTTCTAGAGGTTTTAAACTGCTGTTTTATGAATCCGGGCTCTGCTGAACAATATGACCCATTATTTTCTTTTATTTGACCCTTACGTTTTGTAGCCAGTGTGTCACTGTCACCCATAGATAAATATCTGAAATTAACCTTGTGTGTGGGTCTGTGGGAGGTGCCAGTGCCTGCCATGTCAGTTGTGAGTGGGTCTTTGGAAGGTGCCATCACCTGCCATGTTGGTCATGAGTGGGTCTGTGGGAGGTGGCAGTGCCTTCCATGTCGGTCGTGAGTGGGTGTGTAGAAGGTGCCAGTGCCTGCCATATCAGTTATGAGTGGGTCTGAGAGATTCCAGCACCTACCATGTCAGTCGTAAGTCTGTGGGAGGTGCCAGTGCCTGCCGTGTCAGGTGTGATTGGGTCTGTGGGAGATGCCAATGCCTGCTATGTCAGGCGCAAGTATATCTGTGGGAGGTGCCAGCACCGGCAACGTCAGGCAAGAGTGGGTCTATGGGAGGTGCCAGCACCTGTCATATCAGTTATGAGTGGGTCTGTGTGAGGTGCCAGCACCTGCCATGTGAGGCATGAGTGGGTCTGTGGGAAATGCCAGCTCCTGCCATGTCTGCTGTGTGTGGGTCTGTGGGAGCTGCTAGTGCCTGCCATGTCAGTTGAGTGGGTCTATAGGATGTGCCAGCACCTGCCAAGTCGGGTGTGAGTGGGTCTGTAGGAGGTGCCAGCACCTGCCACGTCGGGTATGAGTGGATCAGTAGGAGGTGCCAGCGCCTTCCATGTCAGGCATGAGTGGGTCTGTAGGAATTTCCAGCACTTACCAGGTCAATCGTGATGGGGTCTGTGGGAGGTGTCTGTGCCTGCCATGTCAGTCGTAAGTCTGTGGGAGGTGTTGGCACCTGCCATGTCGGGAATGAGTGTGTCTGTGGGAGGTGCCAGCGCTTGCCATGTCAGTCATGAGTGGGTCTGTGGGAGTGCCAATGCCCTCCATGTCGGTTGGAAGTCTTTGGGAGGTGCTAGTGCCTGCCATGTCAGGTGTGAGTGGGTCTATGGGAGGTGCCAGCGCTTGCCATGTTGGTCATAAGTGGGTCTGTGGGAGGTGCCAGTTCCTTCCATGTCTGGCATGAGTGGGTCTGTGGGAGGTGCCAGTGCCTGCAGTGTCTGTCATGAATGGGTCTGTGGGAGGTGCCAGATCCTTCCATGTCAGGCATGAATAGGTCTGTGGGAGGTGCCAGCGCTTGCCATGTCAGTTGAGTCGGTTTGTGGGAGATGCCTGCCATGTTGGTTTTAAGTCTGTGGGAGGTGCCGGCACCCACCATGTCGGTCGTGAGTGTGTCTGTGGGAGGTGCCTGCCATGTCGGTCATAAGGCTATGGGAGGTGCCAGTGCCTGCCATGTCAGGCATGAGTGGCTCTGTGGGAGGTGACAGCACTTGCCATGTCGATCGTGAGTGGATCTCTGGGAGGGGTCAGTGCTCACCGTGTCAGTCATGACTAAGTGTGTGGGAGGTGCTAGCGCCTGCCATGTCAGGCATGAGTGGGTCTGTGGGAGGGGCCATTGCCTGCCATATCAGTCATGAGTGGGTCAGTGTGCATTACCAGCACCCACCATGCCGGTTGTAAGTCTGTGGGAGGTACCAGTGCTTGCCATGTCTAGCATGAGTGTGTCTGTAGGAGGTGCCAGGACTTGCCATGTTGGTTGTGAGTGGGTCTGTGGGAGGTGCTAGAACTTGCCATGTTGGTTGTGAGTTGATCTATGGGAGGTGCCAGAATTTGCCATGTTGGTTGTGAGTGGGTCTGTGGGAGGTGCCATCGCCCACTGTGTAGTTCATAAGTCTGGGAGGTGCCAGCGCCTGCCATGTCAGGCATGAGTATATCTGTGGAAGGTGCCAACACCTGCCATGTTGGGCGTGAGTGGGTCTGTGGGAGATGCCAGCGCCTGTCATGTGAGGCATGAGTGGGTCTGTGGGAGATGCCAGCTCCTGTCATGTCGGGTGTGTGCGGGTCTCTGGGAGGTGCCAGTGTCTGCCTTGTCGGCATGAGTGGGTTTGTGGGATGTGCCAGCGCCTGCCATGTCAGTCGTGAGTGCGTTTGTAGAGGTGCCAGCACCTGATGTGTCTGGCATGTGTGGGTCTGTGGGAGGTGCTTGCGCTTCCCTGTTGATCGTGAGCGAGTCTGTGGGAGGTGCCAGTGCTTGCCATGTCGATCGTGAGTGGGTCTGTGGGAGGTGCCAGTGCCTGCCATGTCTGTCATGAGTAAGTCTGTGGGAGGTACCAGCTCTTGCCATTCAGGCCTGAGTGGGTCTGTGGGTGGTGCCAGTGCCTGCCATGTTGGGCATGAGTGGGTCTTGGGGAGGTGCCAGTGCCTGCCATGTCCTGTGTGAGTGGGTCTGTGTGGGTTGCAAGCACCCATCATTTCACTTGAGTGGGTTTGTGGGAGGTGCCACCACCTGCCATTTTGGTCATGAGTGGATATGTGGGCGGTGCCAGCAGCTGCCATGTTGGATGTAAGTGGGCCTGTGGGTGGTGCCAGCACCTGCCGTGTCAGGCATGAGTGGGTCTGTCGGAAATGCCAGCGCCTGCCATGGCAGTCATGAGTGGGTTTGTGGGAGGTGCCAGTGCTTGCCATGTTGGGCGTGAGTGGGTCTATTGGAGATGCCAGCACAGCGGCAAGCCAGGGCTTTTTCCTCCACCTCCTTGTTTTCTTTCCAAGGTGGCCTGAGTGACACACATGCATGCGTGCGTTACGCAGTTGCTGCACCTTTCACCATCTAAGTGCACCCACTGTGCTGCCTCCTGGTTTCCAGCAGGTAGCAGTCAAGTAGGGACACACTGTGCCCCGAGGGCGTAGAGTTGTCCTTGGGTCCTCAAGCCTCCCTCCCCTGGTTGAGCCCCAAGTGACCAGAGTTCATTGCTGAAGCTGGGTCCCTGGATAGTGCTATCAGGCTGGCTTACCGCCAAACAGTTTGACTTTACTGAAACAGCAGACTTACTCACTGGTTGTGGACTCCTCCCAGTCACTAATTAGCAGTGTAAATGGGTTTGATGTTGTTCCACTAACACCAGGGTCAGCAGTACCCACAAAACGTGATGTTCATGACATACCACCAGTCAGTTGTCTCTATGCCGTGTACGATATTCATGGGGATTATCACTATTGCCAAATGCTCCCCCCACCCGACCCTCACCTTTATACTTGCTTTAGGCCTAGCTCTTGTTTGTGTTTCTTGATCCTGCTTCTGTCCTGGTGGTCCAGCGCCCTGCCCCACCTACTCTATATCCATGACCTATTCTGTGGTGTCGAGTGCAGCCCCCGTTCTGTCCCCATTCACTTGTGAAGTGTGTCCTACCTGTTGGTCACACGACAGTCACCATCCCTAGTCACCTACTAGGCTCCCCGTTGTACCCTCGTGACACCTCTGCCACCTGCCTATAGCAGTTATAAGGGTGTCGCTAAAAAGGAAGGACCAGGACTGTGGCTCTTTGAGCTTGGCCCTATGGGCCATTTGCATGGTAATCGCCTGCCCTATCCCCATGATCGCAGTGTGTTTAGTGACTTCGCAGAGGCAGCTTATGACCACAAGACAAGGACTGTCACTGAGTGGTCATTGCAGCCTTTTCAGGACATTCCCCTGTGACCATTTCCAAGTCTTCTTTCCTTGTGCCTCTGATAATCTACCATGCATCAGACACTGTACTCTGATATAATGGGACAGTAGAGACATCAGGACAAATTCCAGGTGACGGAACGTAAGCTGTAACATGGTGAACATGCAATAAAATGCCCTATGTAAATGGACTTGGAAACAAAACTGAGCAGCAGGGACCAACCCTGGGGGTTCCAAAGGAGTGCAGAATGAAGTGTCAGAATATTGTGACATGAAATACTGCTTTAATGTATATTTTACCTGTCATGTGAAGGTTGTGTTTTAAATGTCCTTCCTTGGTGTTTGTTAAAGAAGTTGTTTAACATATAATTTATAAATAATTACTGATAAACTGTTGTTTTTCCCCAGATGATGATGCAGATCTGAGACAACTTGCAGAGAGTGAAAGATCCGAGTGTCAATATCAGTTGATTGAACTGAAGAAAAAGGTAGTATAACTAAAGCAGTCCTCTCCCCCAATGCACACACCCACATCACCATTTCTGAAGAGCAGTAATACAACTGAGCCCACTTAAATGCATACCGCTTAGTCGCGTAATCTGCTTTATCGCATAAAAATCTGAAGTCACGATTCCTTTGCTATCTCCCCCACTGTATTGAGATTGTTTAAACACATTACTATAGGTCTGTTAATTGCATAAAAAAAGTCCCCTCCTTCAACCAGTCAGCCATTGTCTGGCTTTTGCACTTGCCCCATCACCTCCCAGGTGTGGCTGATTAAGTGCAATTAAGTCATTAACACAAATGGTGCTAACAATGGCCAGCTGTTCTCACCTGACCCATCTCTATTTAGCGAGTGTCCACACTAACCTGTTCAGATCCTTGATTCAACAACAGTGGCGGGCACACTGAAGAAGAGAAAAGAGCTAACCCTCGCAGACAAGGTCAAGGCATTTAATTTACTTTTTAGCCCTGACAGCTCGCAGTGTGATATGGCGAGACAGCTGGGCATTTCGCAGAGTCAGATCTTCAGACTTGTGGAGAACAAGGACAGTGTGTTAAGAGAGTTCAACACAAATGGGAATGTGGAGAGAAAGTGCAAGAGGGACGGGAAAGACACTGCAATGGAGGACAACTGGACTGCCCATCTGAACATCAAGAATCTTTCACATGTCAAGATTATCTTTTTGCCTCCCAACATGACTTCTTTGATCCAGCCCATGGAATAGAGGGGTTAATACCAGTCCATTCACAGAAGAAAGGGGTTTGAAAGAACTCTTGAAACTGAAGGTGGACAAAGCAATGGGGCCTGATGGGATTCACCCCAGAATTCTAAAAGAACTAAGGGTAGAAGCCAGACGTGGTTGGTGCCCATTTCAAGGGGGGCCACCAGGCCAAGTGGCCAGGTGACCTCTAGGGCTGCATCACCCTCAATACCTCTGACGGCAGTGCTATGCAATGCCAGGTCGATCAGAAACAAGAAGGCTATTATTGCCGCTCTGGTTTCATTGCTCGACCTGGCGTGCATTACAGAGACCTGGGTGGGAGAGGATGCTGGCCCTGTTTTTGAGGCTGCAGTCCCCCCAGGATACACTGTGGTGCACTGCCCCAGAGAAAATCGTAGGGGAGGCGGTTTAGCTATTTGCTTTAAATCAAACCAGGACTTCACCGTGCACCCGGTGGGAACCCCAGGTTCATTTGAGTGTGTGGCCGTTCATGGAGGACTCGGCGTGGGCTGCAGGATCCTCCTCGTCTATCGCCCTCCTGGTCCGATGGGGGGGGTTCGTGCAGGAATTCGCCGAGTTTGTTGCCGGCGAAACATTGGATTCCCCAAGATGTATTTTTCTTGGGGACTTCAATGTTTGGGCCGAGGATAGAAATCAAAAGTGCGCCGATGAGTTTTTGCAGAGTATGTCCCTTTTGGGGCTGGTGCAATCTGTTGGCGTGCCTACTCATCAGGATGGCCACACATTGGACCTGGTGTTCTCACTGGGACTCAAGATCGTTGATCTTGATATTGATCGAGTAGCTTGGTCTGATCATTGCACGGTGAAGTTCACGTTTAGTGCTCCCATCATAAATTCTTCCCTTCTGAGATATTTCGCTGCCGCCCGTTAAAGATCTTACCCTGAGGGTTTTGGCGGCAGTTGATTTATCAAGGGTGGGTGATGCATGCGTTGGAGGCGGTTGGCGGCGGGGTAGCGCCTATAATAAGGTGCTGTCTGGTGCCATGCTCCCTCGCACCTGTCCGTTATGCGACCAGAACTTCATACCTGAGGTCGCCTTGGTATAGCCAGCGTCTCAGGAAATAGAAAGCTGGGTCGGAGATTAAGCGTCGCTGGAGGAAATCCGTCCTGAGGGGCTGACAAACTGGTCCTGTAATGCGCGTTACTGTGCATACCAGGAGGCAATCAACCAAAGAGGCAATATTTTGTCTCGGGAGATTGCTGCTGGGAGAAGCCGACCAGCCTCACTCTTCCGGACTGTTGATAGACTTCTTCATCCATCCTGTCTTCAGCCCGGAAGAGTTTCCTCAAATGAGGATTGTGAGGAATTTGCTCGTTTTTTCTCGGACAGGGTGTCTGTGATCCGGCGGGAGGATTCCTCAGCCAGTAATATCATTGCTGTCAGTAGTCGTCAGTTGTGTTCTGAGAGCACTCTTTCTGGTTGGGGGGAGTTTAGGCCAGTGGAGGATCGTGAGGTCATTGAGATAGCGGCCTACTTGAAGTATACCTTTTGTGAACTGGATCCCTTGTAGCGCACTTCTTGATGAGGTGCATTGACACTGTTGGCCGGTGTTTGCCCTGATTGTCGGTGCTCCTTGAGTCAGGTGTCTTTCAGATGCCTTGAAGAGGCTCTGGTGAGACCTTACAAAGCTTCTCTGGACCCGGAGATTAGGGCAAATTACTGTCTATCTCCAACCTTCCATTTTAGGAAAGGTTGTTGAGAAGGTGGTATCACTTCAGTTGGGGGAATATCTCATGACCCACGAGTTGTATGATCCCTTCCAGTCAGCTTTTTCGGGCCAGACATAGCACTGAAACTGCATTAGTTCGGTGCAAATGACTCCTCAGGGCTAGAGATCGGGGGACAAGACAATTCTTGTTCTCTTGATCTCTCCTCAGCATTGATACTGTGGACCATTGTGTGTTGCTTTTCCGCCTGAGGGAGTTATGCGGACTTACTGGTATTGTCATCAAATGGTTTGAGTCATTTCTTATTAACAGGAGGCAGTGGGTTGTGATGGGTAATTTCTCATCCATTGCCCTGCCTCCTTTCGTGTCAGAGTTCCTCAGGGTTAAATTGGCCCCAATGTTGTTCTAGCATACATGCTGCCCTGGAGATCATTAGGAGGTATGGTTTGAGTTTTCATTGCTATGCTGATGATACTCAATCATACCTATCCTTTGCCCCAGGAACATCAAATGCAGTGGATGTGCTGAATATCTGTCTGGCTGAGATAAATGACTGGATGTCTTCCAGCTGGCTGCGACTGAACCCTAACAAGACTGAGGTTGGTAGTGGAGTCGAACAGAGCTCATGATGGGATGGCCTCTGATTCTGCGACTGGCATTGTGCTAGGAGCTGTGTCATTGATGGCCTCCCCATGGTAGCCAATCTTGGTGTGATCTTTGACAGGAACCTGTCACGGAGGCTCAAATATCCTCTGTGGTTCGTTCCTGTTTTTTCCATCTTAGAAATATTGCCAGGATTAAGCCCCTTGTTCCGGCTCTGGACCTCCCTACTTTGATACTGCCTTAGTCACTTCTAGGCTTGACTACTGTAATGCCCTCTATCTCGGGGTCTCTGGAACTTCTCTTCGCAGACTGCAGCTAGTGCAAAACGCTGCTGCCCGGCTTTTGACCGGACAAAGTAAGTTTTGTCATATTACTCCAGTGTTGTGTGAATTGCACTGGCTGCCTGTCAGGTGGAGAGTATTGTTCAAGATGGGTTTTCTCACCTATAAGACCCTACATGGACAGGGCCCTGGTTACCTATCTGATCTCCTGGTACCGTCCACCTCTGTCCGAGATCTCCGCTCCTCTAGTGGTGGCCTCCTTAAAGTTCCGAGAGCAAGGTTGAAATCAGCAGGGGATCGATCATTTGGAGTTGCTGCTCCAGCTTTCTGGAACTCGTTGCCATTCGAAGTGAGAGGCCCCCACTATGAGGCCTTTAAGAGTCGTCTGAAGACCTTTTTATTCATGCAGGCTTTTGGTGATTAAGTTTTTATGCGTATTATACTGTAATGTAATGTATACGGTATGACATACTATACAGATTTTGTGCGGCGCCCAGAGCCTTCGGGATTGGGCGACTTTTTAAATAAATTTGATTTGATTTGATTTGATTTGATTAGAACTAGTAACACCACTGACTACTCTCTTTAACAAATCATGGGAGGATGGGGTGGTACCGGAGGACTGCAGGAGGGCAGATGTGATTCCACTTCACAAAAGTGGGAGCAGGGCAGGCAGGAAACTACAGACCAGTTAGTTTGACCTCAGTGGTAGGGAAAATGATGGAATCACTTCTAAAGGAAAGAATTGTTGAATACCTAGAGGCCAGTGGGGCACAGGACCCAAGGCAGCATGGTTTCACAGCAGGAAGGTCATGTCAGATGAACCTAATAGAGTTCTTTGACTGGGTGACCAAAGTAGTAGACCAGAGAGGCGTGCTGTGGATATGGCCTACCTAGATTTTAGCAAGGCATTTGACAGTCTCGCACAAAAGATTAATATACAAATTAGCCAGCCGTGGAGTGAGTCAAAGGTGGTAGGCTGGATAAAAAACTGGCTGGACAACAGGGTGCAAAGGGTAATAGTAAACGAAGTCCACAGTGAAGAAAGGAGAGTAACTAGCAGGGTACCGCAGGGTTCGGTACTGGGACTGATCCTCTTTAATGGCTCTGTAAGTGACATTGGAGAGCACCTGGAAGGAACAGTATGTCTCTTTGCAAACAACACAAAGATCTGCAACAGGGTTGATGCACAAGGTGGGGTGGAAAGGATGAAAAGGGACTTGGCAAGGTTGGAGGAATGGTCAAATATATGGCAGCTTGGATTCAGTGCAAAGAAGTACAAGGTAATGCATCTGGGAAACAAAAACCCAGGGGAAGAGTACACAGTGGGGGGGGTGAGATAATAACAACAAAAATCTGAAAAGACCTAGGAGTAATTATTATCAGATGACCTAAAGATGGGCAAGCAATGTGAGAAGGCAGTAAGGAGAGCTGGGGGATACTGGGATGCATAGGGAGAGGCATCAACAGTAGAAAACAGGAAGTTGTTATCCTTCTGTACAGACAGTTGGTGAGACCCCATCTGGAGTACTGTGTGCAATTCTGGAGACCCCATCTCTGCAAAGACATAGACAGAGTGGAGGCTGTTCAGAGGAGGGCAACCAAAATGTTGCAGGGTCTACACCAGAAGACACACGAGGATAGACTAAAGCAGCTTAATATGTATACCCTTGAGGAATGGAGGGAGAGGGGGGACATGATAGAACGTTCAAGTTTCTCAAGGGAATTAACAATGTACAAAGAGGGTAGCATATTTCAGAAAAAAAGATGTGCAAGAACAAGGGAGCACAATTTGAAGAAAGAGGGGGGATGGCTCAGAGGTGAGGTTAAAAAGTATTTTTTCACAGAGAGGGTTGTGGATGTATGGAACAGCCTTCCTGAGGAGGTTGTGGAGTCAGGAACAGTGGGAGAACTCAAGAATGCATGGGACAGACATAAGGCAATTCTAGTGGGGGAGTAGGAGGAAGCAAGCTGTTGATTAACTAGAATCTGCAGCTTATCCATCAGGTAGGGAAATGGGCAGACTAGGTGGACCAAGCAGTCCTTATCTACCATCAAAGTCTATGTTTCTATGTATGTTTCTACACGGAATCTTAAGTGCCTTTACCATCGCCGAATGATCTTAATTGTCATTAGTGCATTCGATGACGGCAGTGCAGTGTCTGCTACAGACCTAGCCTTCAGGTTTACTGTTCTTGATGCAATTCACATGCTCAGTCTAGCGTGGGCAGAGGTAAAGACCTTAACAATTCAAAATTGTTACCAAAAAGCTGGTTTCCTAAAGGGAGTGCCCTGAGAGCTCAGGAGACAATGAGGCAACAGAAGATGACACAGTCACTGCTCCAGACTTTATCACTCAAGCGGTGTTCGATGAGTTTGTCACTGCCGGCGACGACCTCCAGTGCACCTGGTTGCTGACTGACAAAGAATGCACAGCAGCATCGGTGCCAGATGGCCTGGAGGAGGATGAGAACGATGAGAAAGGGGAGGAAGATGGAACACCGACCACTCCAACGGCAAAGAAGGTGTCCTGCCATCTCATGCAGATCAGGCATTTTATTGAACAAAACGTTGGCAGCGAAGATGATTACCAGGTGTTCTATGCCTTAGAGAATGTATGCTGCAGAGCATCTGAGGAGAAGCAGAGGCAGTCTAAATTAACTGAGCACTTCTCTACTAATCAGTAAGAGAGCAGCACAACACAACACAGTACTCGAGTGGATTTTAAAGTAGGCAATAAATAAAGGTTAAAAAAGTCCTGCCTTTTTAGCAGTCACAGTCACCAAGCACAAATCACTACAGATGCCCAGGCTACTGAAAGCAGTCACAGTCAACAAGCACAAATCACTACAGATACAACCGCAAATAAAACGGACATCCAAACGTAGGAAAATGTCAAAATACACTGAAGATCACTTATACGAATAACCCGATTAAACGCATAATCTGGGCTTGGCCCGAGACTATTCATTTAAGCGGCTGTCACTGTATTACTATAATTTTGTTTTCACTCAGACATTGTGTTATTCTAGATCATCTGCCCATAACCCATCCACCCTGGGTCGCACCTAGAAAAGAGCTTTGGCTTCTGTGTGCCTATTCTGGTAACCAAATCTTTATATAAACTAAACATGTAGTTTGCCTCATGGTGGGGGGGGGGGGACATTGCCAGAGAGGGAGTAGAGGTACAATGTGGAAGGAAAAGGGAGGGCATAATTAAGGCAGCCAACCTCTGCGTGAAAGAAATGAGTAAATGTAGAAGAAAAAACAGACCATTACAGTTCCTCAGGGAAGTGGCCAAGGTGGTGAGGGGAAAAAGGGTGGCATTCAGGAGATGCGGTGTATTAAGTAAAACAGAGGTAAGCAGTAATGATAGTGAAGAGAGGAAAGGTATAGACGGGGGAAAGGATGGCCAAAGGGATAGCTAAAGAGAATAGGTACTTGTGCTCAATCTTCACAGTGGGGGGACCACTAGGGGCAGCAGGAATAAAGGGGAGATGGAGGCAGACACAAGTCCATTTTCAATGGTAAAAGTCCTGAAGAGGCTTGCAGCTCTGAAAGTGGATAGGGCTATGGTGCTGGCCTGGATACACCAATGGGTACTAAAGGAACTCTAGGGAGGTGCTAGCAGTCCCACTGATGACCTTATTCAACAGCTTACTGGAAACCAGTGTGACTCTGGAGGACTGAAGAAGAGCAGATGTGGTCCCTCTCCAAAAGGGTAGTAGCAGGGAGTAGGCTAGCAACCATAGGCTGGTCAATCTCACAACAGTGGTGGGAAAATAAATGAAAACCCTTTTAAAAGAAAGGTTGATTAGGTCACTTCTGGTGATGTCGTCCAAGTAATGGCAGCATAGAACTTTGGCTTTGTTAACCCCCTACCCCGATGTAAATCAGAAATCATCATGCTAAAATAGGCATGGACTAGATACATAGATACATAGACATAGATACATAGACAGTGTCGGCAGATAAGGGCCTATGGCCCACCCAGTCTGCCCATTTGAGCTTGTAAGTTCAGTTTGTTTTCCTAGAAGTCTGTTGCCCCTTACCCCTGACCTCCAGAATTCCTTTATGTCTATCCCATGCATTCTTAAATCCCGTGATTGTTTCAGCCCCCACCACTTCCTCTGGCAGGGTGTTCCACTTGTCCACCACCGGTTCTGTGAAGAAATTCTTTCTATGTTTCCTCTGAATCGTCCTCCCTCCAACTTCATCCCATGCCCTCTAGTCCTGGAACATCTTTTTCGCTTAAAAATAGTGTTTTCCTGCACCCTGTTCCTCCCTGTAAGATACTTGTATGTCTCTATCATATCCCTCTCTCCCTCCTCTCCTCCAAGGGTACATGTTCAGTTCCTTCAACCTGTCTTCATAGGACTTGTGATGCAATCCATGCACCATCTTTGTTGCCCTCCTCTGAACCTTCTCTACCCTGTCTATGTCCTTACGTAGGTATGGTCTCCAGAACTGTACACTGTACTCCAGGTGGGGCCTCACTAGTGTCTTGTATAGCAGAATTATGACCTCCCTTTTCCTGCTGGTGATGCCCCTGCCTATACATCCCAGCATCCTATTTGCTTTACCTGCTGCCTTGTCACACTGTTTCCCTACCTTGAGGTCATCAGAGATGATAACCCCAAGATCCCTTTCCTGCTTGGTGCATGCTATGTCCTCACCCCCCAACTGATGTATTGTGCCAGGGTTTTTGTGCCCCATATGCATTATCTTGCACTTCTTTGCATTGAATTTCAACTGCCAAACCCCTGACCATTCTTCAAGTTTCTGCAAGTCACTTCTCATTCTGTCTACACCCTCTGGTGTGTCTACTCTGTTACAGAGCTTTGTGTCATCAGCGAACAGTGAAATTCTGCCTTCTAGATCCTGCGCCATGTCACTGATGAAGATGTTGAATAGGACTGGTCCCAGCACTGATCCCTGTGGTACCCCACTGGTCACTCTTCCCTCTGTGGGTGACAGCCATTTACCACCACCCTCTGTGTCCTGCCACCCAGCCAGTTACCTACCCACCACACTACTGTCCTGCCCACCCATATTCCCCAGTTTGTGTAATAGTCTTCTATGTGGCACAGTGTCAAAGGCCTTGCTGAAGTCCAGATAGGCCATGTCCTGCCCTCCCTGATCCACCTCCTAGTCACCCAGTCAAAAATTCAGCGAGGTTGGTCTGACATGACCTCCCCTGGTGAAACCATGCTGCCTTGGGTCCTGTAGTCCATTGACAACCAGATGTTTCACCAATTTCTCCTTCAGTAGTGCTTCATGATCCTCCCCACTACCGAGGTGGGGCTGACTGAGTCTGTAGTTCCCTGCTTCCTCTTTGTTCCCACTTTTGTATAAGGGGACTACATCTGCTGTCCTCCAGTCTTTGGGTACCTCCCCTGTTTCCAGTGATCGGCTAAACAGGATAGCCAGAGGTTCAGCCACCACCTCTCTTAGTTCTTTAAGGACCCTGGGGTGCACCCCATCTGGCCCCATTGCTTTATCAACTCTCCCGCTAAAGTTACTTGGCAGCCAGCAACTAAAGTCAAGTCCTTGGCGACTCCTGCACAAAAGTTGAAGGGCTTGTTCCAGGCAAAAAATAAAAAACACGTTATCTAAATGCCTTGCTGTGGATGCAGGAACTTCGGCCCACTCTGAAGACAGGCTATATTCTGATGACTCAGATGAGACGACCAATCTCATTACAGCCTTCAAACAAACTGCCAGAAGAGTTAGAACAGACAAAGCTCTTACTCAGTTGCAATCTGACATCCAGAAGATCAAAAAACGGACAGAGGAGGTGGAAGAACAAGTATTGGGACTCGGGGCAACTACTGACAGGCACAACAAACTCTTTTTTTTTTTTTTACCTCATGCCATGAGAAAGGGAACTTATTCTTAAATTTTATATAACTTTGAAGGGGCATAGTAGGAGGCAAAACCTTGGAATTTATGGAGTCCAGGAGGGTGCAGCAAAATAGGCCGGGGATTATCACCACCTTCCTGCTAAAAAAAAAAAAAAAAACTCACTAAACTTCCCTAATGAGTTTGATCTGTGAAGGGGCCGAACACACTATGCGTTGGGCCCAGTACCCACTGGACCCACGAGATTGGTCCTCAAAAAGCTGACCTCCTTCTTAAGTAAAGAGAAGATCCTAAAAAATCATGGCAGCACAAGAACCTTCGGTACAGAAGTATTGAATAACTGTGGACAGTGACTACACTTCAGTTGTACAAGATTAAAGAAGAACCATGTGAGGGGGTAATTAAGCAGTTCCAAGCTAAAAACATAAAAACCCAGCTCGCCTTCCCAGCCAGACTCCATCTTGAAACCTCAGATTGTACTGAGATGTTTGCCAACCTCCTGGAAGCAGTGCTTTACCTTTAGGAGCTTGGGGTGCAGTTTCTGACCCCAGAAGGGGACCGGCTGGAAAGGGACCTCCTTCGCTCCGCTTGGGATATGGCTCTTAAGGGCTCAGAAGAAAAGCAGACACCTTAACCAGGCATGACTGCCTTCTTTGTATGTGGACTTCAGATCCCTTTTTCCCCAACATGAACATGGAAGACCAGAGGACTTAAAGCCCTAACCACAGAGAGAGAGGGAGGGAGTCGTGGCAGGTCGAACTGAGGTGGAGTAGGCCTAACCTCAGAACTGTTGCTCTGTAGCATATTAGTGGCACTACACTGAAAGCCGCTACCAGACTACTCTGAATTCATTTAAGGTTGGCAAATATCCTTTGAATACTAGGCACTGAACTTTCAAATGCTAAAGTAGTCTAACATTAAATGGCCACATCTGGATTATTGTAGTCCACTGTGGAGTCCATTCCTTAGGAGGGATGTGGATCTCTTGGAGAGGGTGCAGAGGAGGTGTACCAAGATGATCTCTGGGTTGGAAAAAATATGGACTATGAAAAAAGACTTTCAAGACTAGGTTTGTACAAACTGGAGCAGAGAAGAAATAGGAGTGATCTTTTGCTCATGTATAGGATATCCGAGGATGAAGACCTGAGAGAAAGTTTGGATTTGAATACGGCAAATAGAGATTTAAATCTTAGATCTCATAGTAAACAGTTGAAGCTGACTTACCCTAAGAAAAACAATGGAAGATACTACTTTACTGAAAGGATTATCTCACTGTGGAATATGCTTCCATCTGGCATTGTCAACTCAAGCAGTTTTCATAGTAAAAGCCAGCAGAATAGGCCCCATGGTCTATCGTGTCTGCTCGGAAGCTAGCCCCCTACTGGGAGCTCGCTCCCCCCCCCCGCCCCAGAGGTGGCCCTCCCTGGCCTCAGCTTCCCCCTGTACCTGTCCCAGCCCTTCTTGAATCCTTCCACTGTGGTCTCTTCCACCAGACTCCTGGGCAGTGCGTTCCATGGTTCCACCACCCTCTCTGTGAAGAAGTGTCTCCTGGGCTCCCCTGTACTCCCCCCTTCCAGCTTCCACTCATGCCCCTGGTAGTTCCCCCCTTCTTAAGCCTGAACACTTCCCTGGCTCCACGCTTATTTATCCCCTTACATACTTGAAAGTCTCGTCATGTCCCTCTGTCCCTCCCTCCTCCAATCAAGTACAGATTGAGTTCTTCCAGTCTCTCCTCATGGGTCCTACCCTCCATACCCTGAATCATCCTGGTCGCCCTCCTCTGGATCCTCTCCAGCAGCACTATGTCCCTCTTAAGATGGGGTCTCCAGAACTGCACACAGTACTCAAGATGCGGCCTAACCAGGGCATTATACAGAGGGAAGATCACCTCTCTCCTCCTGGGTAATCCCCCTGGTTATGCAGCCCAGTATCCTGTTTGCTTTTGTGGCAGCTCTTTGAGAATTCTCTGTCTTATTCATTTTGCTGTCCACCACTATCCCTAAGTCCCTCTCGCCCGATGTGACTTGCAGTGTGGTCCCCTCCCAGGGTGTATGCACGTCCAGGGTTTCTGACCCCCAGATGCAGCACCCTACATTTCCCTGCATTGAACTTTAACCCCCACTTCCTTGCCCACCCCCCAGGGTATCCAGATCCCCCTGCAGGGCCTCTCTCCCCTCCTGCCCATCAGCCAGTGCTCCCAGTTTTGAGTCATCCGCAAAGAGACTCAACCTACTCCTAACACCCCACCCTATGTCCGAGACATAGGAATTGAACAGGAGTGGCCCCAGGACTGAACCCTTGGGGGACCCCACAGATTTATTTATTTATTTAGCTTTTGTTGACCAGGTAGGTACACTAGACAATCTGTATGCCTATTTTCAGGTATGACCCGGGAGAGAGGAGGAGACTATCCCTCCAACCACCACTTGCTGTATTCGCCCCATAAGCCAGTTTTCCACCCACCTGAGCAACTGCCCCCCCACCCCTCACAGCTTTGTTAGTAGGCCGTTGTGGGGTATCGAATCAAATGCCTTACTGAAATCCAGATAGAGGACGTCCACCGGCCTATGTAGGTCCAGGGCACCCGTCACCCAGTCATAAAACTCCACCGGGTTAGTCTGGCATGACCCCACTGGAACAAAACCATACTGCCTGTCATCCAGGTGCTCCAACCTTTCCAGCTGCCCCCCCCCAGCCTCTCCTTGATAATGCCCTCCATAACCTTGCCTACTACTGACCTTAGGCTAACGGGCCTATAATTCCCCATCTTCTCTCCGGACACCCCCTTGTGGATAGGCAGCACATGAGCCACTTTCCGATCTTGAGGCACCCACCCTGTCATCAGGGAGATGTTGAAGAGTGAGGCCAGTGGAGATGTCAGCACATCCACCAGTTCTTTCAGCACCCTTGGATGCAGCCCATCTGGCCCCGGTGCCTTCTCAGTCTTTAGCAACCGGAGGGCCTCTCTCACCCTATCTGTTGTGATTTCACCCTCCCATCCCCCCTCCTCATGCATCCTCTACTCCCCTTCTAGATATGACCCATCTCCTGCCCTAATCTCATCCAGTCCTTCAGTCTCCAACTGACCTCCTGGTTCAGTGGGCTCCTCCACCCTCCCATCGGGTTGGAAAGATCCCCCACCTCCCCTGGTAAAGACAGCGGCAAAGTACTCATTTAGCACCTCTGCTTGTTCCCCAGCTTCCTGCACCCATTCCCCCCCCCCCACTTCTAATCCTGCTAATCTGTGCCCTCACTTTTCTTTTCTCCCCTGTGTATCTATAGAACCTTTCCCCGAGATATCCCTGGCCAGGTTAAGCTGTTCTTCACTTGCCCCCCATTACCACCCTGGTGACCCTCTTAGCCAGGCAATCTCTCCCTCTTCCTAGCCCCCTTGGGTGCTTTAAGCGTGCATAGGCAGCCTTTTCCCCTCACGCCTCCTGCCTCCCGGGTCCACCAACTCAGCTTACTGGCCCTACATTGCTTCGCCTTGCAACTGCGCAGGCCCTGTGAGCCTCCTGCACCCCTTAATGGTCTCCCACGAGCTATCAGCATCCATGTCTGGCTTTATCTCATCCAAGCACCCTTTAAGAATTCTTCCCATGCCCTCAAAGTCCTCCCCCTGAAATCTATTACTTCTGTGTTAGTGCAAATTTCCTTTCCCCCTAGAAACATCAGAAACCAGACCATGGCATGGTCACTGCCTGCCAGTGGGCTGCTCATCTCCAGGCACCTTATCCGGTCACTATCTGCTAGGACAATGTCCAGGATCTGATCCTGCCTAGTAGGCTCCCCCACATGCTGGACTAGGAAGGCATCCTGGAAGACATCCATCAACCTCTGCTCCCTGGCCACCGAGGATGTCATAGTGCCCCAGTCTGCCCCCAGCATGTTCAGGTTGCCCATGATCACCACCCTGCCCTTTCCGAGGCCACAGTGACTCCTGATGTCCTCAGCCAGATCATCCTCCAGTTCCGCTTCCATTGCGGGGGGTCTGTACACCACCCCTATTTTTAATCTTTTGCCCCCCCCCCCCATTTGTAGGATTACCCAAATTGCCTCCACATCTCTTTCTACCTCCTCGATTCCACCAACTACTATGCAGGGATCGACAAATTTCAAAATGGCATGCTAGTCCAGGACAACTGGCCTAGTCAGAAATGGTAGTCCCAGAGTTCCGAGTGTAGTCAGGTACACTTAAATGAAAATTTTAACCCAACTTATGTAGAAATAAATTACATGGTGTGGTTGGGGTTGTACTGTGGTATTATGTCATAGGATGGATGTAGATGTAGAAGAATTGTGTAACGCAGGATAAACAATATGTTTCCATCCAATTCTTATACTTACTTTCTTTTCTGAATGTTAATACAGCAGTCCCAGGGTGGGTGTACAGTGTGGTCAGGCTGAAGTCTGTTTTTAGAACAAATTGGATAAATGTTTCAGAATTAGTTAGAACTGAAGGCCATCAACAAGCCATTCTGTGAATATAGCATGACTGTCATCAAGGGGTAGACTGACTAGATTGGGAGGACAGAAGAAGATGATGATGGAGCACTAGGAGTACTTGCATCAGGATCATCACTCATCAAGAGAAGAAACTGAAGCAGCGGCACCAGCAGTAGATGCAGCAGCAACAGCATGCCCATGAACATGTCTAGTTCCTGGACCAGAGAGCAGCCAGTGGTTAATTGCTGGATCCGGATCAAATTCATGCAGTTCAGGACCTTCTACCGCTATCTGCAGGAGAGACTGTAGTGTGTCATCAGCAAGCCGTGTCCTTATTTTTGTTTTGATAAGTTTCTGAATAGAAATAAACTCTTTTCACACTTAGCAGTTGAGACACTCATAGTTACTAGTATTTCGAATAAGTCAAGAATAATGCACCCAATCTGTAGTGATTTTTCTTTTAGTAATTTTGCATAGACCTGCAAATAGGGCTGGTCAGCTGAAGATTTAAGCAGCGTTTTAAATGCAGCAAACTCAGACTTTATATGTTCCTGCTGCTCTTCCATGAAAAAATGAAAGTATTCAACCAAGTTTGCCAGTTTATAGGTCCCAAACACACGCTAGTTGGTCTCTTGGCAGATCAAACTGCTTGAAATCTAAATAGCTGAACCATTTGAGAGGCACCTCTGAGAAATTTTTAAACCTCTCATCTATGTACATTATCGCTGCATCTATTAAATTCTGCAATTGTGTATCTCTTGCAAAGTTGACTTCTGGGCAGTTGCCTCTGAATGGGAAAGAAACAGTCCTCTCCTCCTCCTTCTCCTCCCCTTCCCTCTTTGACACAACATACTCCATCCATTTCCGACCAGGTCTGTAATGGCTAAGGAAAGCTGCCATGTTTTTCCCTGGTGATGTTTTCAGCTCCGTAAGCTGGAGTAGGCAGGTCTCAACAAGTTGTGGAACTTCCAGTATTAGTGTGTCATCTCTTTGAAACTGGAGTGACAGGTTTTTTAGTACTGGCAGGAAATCTTGTAGTATATACAGGGATTTTACAAACTGTACACTCTGTACTTCTTTTAAGAGGGCCTTTGTTCTAGAACCTTCATCACCTGCAGCAAAAGATGCATGTTCTAGGCGTTGAGCGACACTGGGTGGGCTAACCTGAGCTGCATGAACTGACCGTGACCTACTGGCAAGCCATCTCTCTTGTTTCATAGCACTAAAGTGAGCAAGATCAGTATCCATGACATTAGCAATTTCTTTTAGTTCTCTCATTTTTTGGGGACTGGAATGATAAAACTTAAATATTCCCTTGAGAGTACTTTCAAGCAGTGACACAAATGTATTTTTTTTTTTTTTTCAACGCGTCGAGAACTGCCATCTCTAACTTATGGGCAACGCAGTGCATCGCAATTATTTGAGGACAGTGTTCCCGCAACTTTGCCATGGTTCCTCCTCTTTCGCCCATCATGACACTGGCCCCATCAAAATTTGCTGAAATAAGAAGCAGCCCTGGATTATGAACATTTTGTAGGTTACTTAGGGAAAGATTTACTGACTCAAGTGCAGTCGTTATTGCGTGAAATACACCTTCTGAATGTGCATGTTCCAGTGGCACAGCTTGGATAAGCACTGTACGCACCTGTTTTGAGTTTGGGTCAACAAACAGTAGGAAAACATTTTCCACTCAGCTATACTAGAATCTGTGCTACCGTCAGCAAGAACTGTCACATATTTAACATCAGTAAGAGTCTGCATCTGGGTTTGGGATATAACTGCTGATATAGCACCACAGAAGTCCCTAGCTCGCTTATCATTGGTATAATTAGAACCAAGTGTTATCCCATTTTTTCCTGCAATTCACAGAGCCACTCCATGTCCGAGAAAGGACACAGATTTTTGGCAATGGAATATGCTGTGTTGAACAGGCATTGCATCTTGACCTTAGTGCCCTGATCCAACTGCGTAAATGCTTGATACAGTGGGGACTTAGTGATATCAAAATGTACTGCACGCTGACCACTGTCTGCAATATGTTGATTCATACACAGCACATGTGGATTGGACTTGTGATGTGCACCTAGTGACTCAATCCGAAAATTATTTGAGCCAGTGGCAAAAACATTAGGTTTCTTTGAAAAGGCTGGTACTGCAATGGTTGGATATTTTTCACACACAGTACAATACATCAGTTCTTTTTTTTTCATCATATCTCAGCCAGTTATAGATGGTTGACCAATGCCTTTGAAACAATCTGACCCTTTTTTCCTGATCGTATTTCTTATCTTTATTTGGCCTCTCATCCTGCTCATGGAGCACTAAAGTACGTTTCTTAGGGAGTGGATGTGAACTTTCAGTTAAGCCTTCATTGCTTAATTCAATACACTGATCAGCAGTTATATCTCTTGACACAGATATGGGCTCATTTTCATTGTTATTACACTTATTTGCACTAGACACAGAGGTGGATTGTGTTTCTGTTTCAGGAGGTGTCTTGCTACTGATGGAGTCTACTGTCACTGCTGGTACTCGTGAGGCTACTGACCAGAGAGAAAAGACTCTGCCGTTTACTACTCCTGTTCTGCATATTGTGGCACTTATTTTCTTCCCCAAATGATAATGAAATATATTTTATTTTTCAGGGTGTGTGGTGTGCGAGTTTCTTTGGGTGCCGGGGTTTGGTGGACTGGGTGGCAGTGGCACTGGGGGCCAGAAGGACACTAGTAGAAGAACGAGGTGCTTATTTGCCTTAGCCTTTTCAATAAATATAGAACTTTATTTAGAAGTGTCTTAAAACCTTCAGAGTTATGATTGTGCAAACAAGGTAAGGCAAGTCACTTAATCGGATTCGGCAGGCACACAAAGACACTCAGAAGAAGCCAGATCTAAGGCAGTGGAAGCTGGAAGGGAGTGGGGACGAGAATAGGAAAAGTCCAGCAGGTTACTACAGGGTCACCTTACATACAGTAATAACAGCACATGTGCACAGCACATTCGTACCTCCCTAAGGCTGCCTGTTGCTCCCTCAGATAGCTGACTGGCAGTTCTTAGTTTAGTTTTTTTAATAATTTACTAGTCAGTCAGTCACACACTCACACAGTTTAGACTACAGTGGTCAAGCTCAAGGTGCAGAAAGTTATTACTACACTTTTACAACTTTTTTCCTTATTTTTATTGGTTAACTGCAAATCAATTTAATAAGTCACTTGATTTATAACATTTACTGTCACAAAATCAACACAGGTGAGGGAATTAGTGCAGTTTTGTATAAAGTACTGCTCTACTGACTTCTCCTCCAGTTACTTTCCTGTTAGTTTTTATTTTACTTTTTTATTTATTTGGGAAACTAGTTAGTTTTACAGCACAAAGCCTCTGCTTTCTACTGCTGCTGCTAGCTACTGCTGTCTTGGCAGTGCAAGTGTAGCGCTAATACAGATGGGCAGCAGTCAGACCTGACCCTACACTGTACACTTTCTCAGGTCTTACTTATTTATAGACCTTAAAACTTCCTTGCTTTCTTCCTCCTCCTCCTTACTGCTGCTATTTTATTTAGGCACAGATAGACACTACAGTCTGAATCTGTTCTGCCCTTTCCTTTAACTTGGCAACAGAAAAGCCTCTTGCTGTCTTTTATGCTCCTCAGTGGCTGGTTCTCCCCTCCCCTTCCCTCCCTTCCCTTATTACTTAGGCTCACCACGGACTCCACAGCCTCAGCCCAGCAGACAGTGCAGACACAAGAATTTAGCCCTTAGTGCACTAGTTCCAACAAATAACGCGTAACAGATATTGCTGCAGTACAAAGGGGCTGTTATACTGAACTCCTGGGTTTTTGTAATTTTGTGCGCAATTTGAGAATTTAATAAAATGACAATTTAGTAAAATTACTTCAAACCAGCTTATAATAGTGCTTTCTTGCTCAGTACTACTCCTTGGATCAGTGTACTAGTTCCCCTGCCCCTGTTTGTTTTAGTTTTTATGTTTGCTTGCACGCATGTGCAAGAAACATAGTGCCATCACCCGAGTTTTTGTAGGTGTGGCACCCGTCTTCCAATGCAGTCAGTGAGTTTGCAGGCATGGCCACAGTTTGCCAATGAATACTGCAGCTGTCTATGACAGCAGTTGAAAATTCAGTGCCGTACAGTTGAAAGGCAGAGCTCTGCTTCAGTGAGCAGCGAGAAGCTACTGCCTGTGCATGCGCTCCCCCCCATACACACATGCACGTATGCATATTGCATGCTAATGTGCTCCCCCCAACACACTGTATGGCCGACGTGGGTGCCCAATCCCTGTCGGCTCCAGTATCCCGACAGACAACTAGGTGCCACAGTAGAACCCACCCCAGCATGGCAACAGTCCATATTGCCAGCAAGGAGTGCCCAGTCCCGTCAGCACCCTGCCCCCAAACAGCCTTCCAGCTTTCACACTGGGAGCCCACCCAACGTATGGCACAAGTCCTGCGTCGTCAGTGTAAAAAAAAAAAAAAAGAAACCTGAAAGAGAAAAACTTCCCTCGCTGACAGTCCCTGACCCCGCTCCCCACAGCATCCTGCCTCCCCTTACCCCCCCACACCCCGCCTTGCCTCCAGATCTGGCGCAACAGTCTTCAGTGGACCGGGAACACGTCTGCACTCTTCAAAGCTGACCGCGAACTGAGGAAATGCCGGTAAGCTGTATAATGTAATAAATAGGGGGTTTTCAACTTTGATGCATATCTCAGGCATTTTGGGGAAATTTTTCACCAAATTTTCAACATAGAGTTTTTGGGACCCCACCTCATGAATTCTGTTACTGTCATTTTGTTAATAGGCCCCATAAAGGGGATTTCGTGGTCACTGCGCAGAACCACCTTTCGGGACTGATTTATGAAATGACAGTGTCACAGTTCATGAGGTAGGCCCCCAAAAACCCTATGTTGAAAATTTGGTGAAACAGTTCCCCAAAATGACTGTTTTACGAGCATGCATTGCGCAGTTCCTACGCGCGCTGGTAAGTTCACGAATTTTCAATATTTTCACTCCAGATTTTCAACATTGCCATTTCATCACACCTCCTTATGAGCAGTACAGCTGTCATTTTTCACATTTCGCCCAAAATGTAATTCTGTGCATGTAGCGCACAATGGTGCAGTCTGTGTGCAAAATCAATGTTCGTGACAGATTAAGAAAATCACAGTGACACTATTCATGAGCATAAGTGTTAAAATGGCTATGTTAAAAATTTGGTGAAAAAAAGCCCCAAATGACTGTTTTACGAGCATGCGTTGTGCTGTTCCTACGCACGCTCATAAGTTCGTGAATTTTCACTATTTTCACTCCAGATTTTCAACATTGCCATTTACCACACCTCCTATGAGCAGTTCAGTTGTCATTTTCACATCTCGCCCAAAACGTGTTTCTGCGCATGTAGCACACAGTAGCGCAATCGGTGTGCGAAGTCAATGTTCGGGATAGATGAAGAAAATCACAGTAACACTGTTCATGAGCAGAGGTGTTACAGTGGTTATGTTAAAAATTTGGTGAAAAAAGTCCATAAAATGACTGTTACGAGCGACCATTGCGCAGTTTTCACGCACCCTAGTAAGTTTATGGATTTCTAATATTTTCAGTTAAGATTTTCACCACTGGCATTTTTCCATGCTTCCTTATGAACAGTACAGCTGCCATTTTTCACACCATGGCCGAAGTGTGTTTTCGCACTTCCAGCGCAGAAATGCGTGGTCGCTGTGGGAAATCATTGTTCGGGAAAATCACAGTGACATTGTTCATGAGCAGAGGTTCCAAAATGCCTGTGTTGACAATCTGCTATAAAAAAATCCCCATACTAATTGCATTATGGGTGTGCGTTGCACAGTTTCTACACACTCATGACTTCACCAGTTTTTTAAATATTTTCACTGCAGATTTTCAACATTGCAATTTTTTCCACCTCCCCATGAACAGTACAGCTGTCATTTTTCACATCCTGTTCGAAATGTGTTTTCGCACCTGTGGTGCCAAATGGTGTAGTCGCTGTGCAAAATCAGCTTTCGGCAAACAAACTGATATTGCCACTGTTCATAAGGTGGGGGTCACAAAAAAACCCATGTTGAAAATTTGGAGTGAAAATGCCAACGAACTCCTGAGACGTTAGGGTTTCTGACCATAACGCCCCACCCTGTAGAGAATGACAGGCATCAGGGGTCTGACTTGGGATTCTCGCCTGTAATCCTCATACCATTCCACACCCTGCAGCCAGTGAGAGGCATCGAGGTGTGCCTCGGACTCTTCTGCCCCAAAGTTCACCCCATTCTCCTGTACAGCACCCATCTCACAGTATTTCCTGATGGAATAGGTTGAGCATAAGGGCCAAAGACCCCAAGGCATACCGTGACACTTGTGGGTGTCTACAGGGTAGGGTGTGGTGAAATGGCTAGGCCATTACGCCTGACGACCCAGAGGCACACCCCAATGCCTATCAGTCTCCGCAGAGTGGTGGCGGGGTTGGCTTCAGTTCAATACTTCACTGCCATTCCTATTATGCAGCTCTCTAACTCCTACACTACCAATGCCAATGCCAGCAAGCAAACATTCAACATTGACAAATGCTTGTTAATATACACCTTTATTCTTGCTTTCCTCTTTCCTTTCAGTGCTCCTTGTCCTTAGTTTTCAGTGTTCCTTTCCTAGTAGTCCACCCTTCAAAGTTCTGTTCCCCAAGTTCTGTTCCCCAATACTGTCCCAAACTGCACACTGGCTCCACAGTCCACAGCAAAGCCAAAGAGCCCCCCTTCAGTTTTCCGGCCTTATTTTTAATACCCCTTGGCTTATATTATTGTTGTCTGTTGATTTATTTGGCTTCAGCAAGGCCCTGGTGAAATCTCTTAGGAACACAATTTCTCCCTCTCCCTATTATTTTATTTGTGTGTGCAAAATGGTGGAACTAGCAACTATTTTCAATTCAACAAGAAAAAGAAGCAAAGACGAAGCTGCCTGTCTGTTAAACTTGTCTCCGACTCTTCCCCGCCGCGACATCCTGCTCAACGACCTCACCAACCTCCCTCGCTAACTCTAATTCTCCCTGGCATTTACATTTGCTGTAGTCAGTGTGTAGTAAAATTAAGCAGGCAGTGCTTTTTAAACAGTCAGTCCCTCGTAGGACTAAAATATAAGACTAGACTCCTCCTCTCCAAGCTCCAACGACAAACTGCTCTGGAAACAGCATGCGCGCCCTTCCTCTGTGAAAGATGAGAGAAAGTGAGTGTGTGTTCCCAGATCGGTCCCGCCAAGTCTACGCTGTAGCCAGTGTGTGGGATTGTGTGACTTACCCCTCGGAGAGCCTGGGTTGGATTTGCTGCCACACATGCCAGTCTCATGACTGGCTCCTCCTCCGTTCCATCTTGGCCGCTGCTAGTATCCGCTCCCGCACTGTTTCTGCTCCCGCTGCCGTGCGACCTACCATATCGTGAAGAGTGCTGCTCGGTGGGTCCAGTGACCACCAGCACAGGACGGCTGGACTCCAGTATCGCCAGCAAGCACACTGCTGGACAAAGTAGGCAACTGCAGACATATTTTTAAATTTTTTTATTTAATGCTTGTCCGCAGACAAGTGGCTCGCTCCAACAATACTTGTCGCTGACTGAAAAGTAATAGCCCGGGACGTCGGGGTATTGTATTTGTCGAACCCTGCTACTATGTCATTTTTGACTATCAATTTGGGATGGGATGTTTAAAAATAAACTTGATTACCTTTTACACCCCAAAAGGAAAAATATACCCCTTTGGGGCGACAGGTTTATATGGGCAAACGCCTTCTACCTGTCTGAGAAACTGAGAATAGTACCGAGTATAACAGTGCCTGCAGGGAATAAGCAGGGAAGTCGAGCTAGGGTATGATTAGTAGAAACGTATTCCAAAGTAAATGAGACTATAGAATGGTATTTTACAGGGACACTGGTTTACTGGGATTGAGAAAGGGCAAATTCCATTTTGCACATTGTAAAAAATTGCACTGTCACCGTTGTCTGCTAAGCCAAAATCCGGTTTTACCAGTGTTTGGTTTTGTTTACTTTATTTAACAATTTTTAACTCTGTTAACATGCATTTTAGCAGTTTTGACCTCCACTATAGGAGGCAGTATAGCGCGGTGGTCTAAGGCTCTGAGCTGCAAATCTGGTGACATCCAGCAGACCAGACCTGGGTTTGAATCCCACAGCTTCCACTTGCATACTGTGTGACCCTGAGCAAGTCACTTAACTTCCTTGTGCTCCCAGGTCGCACCTGGAAACAAGCTCCAGCTTAGTGTGCCTTTCCTGGTTAAACAATTTCCCCTTTCCTTTTCCTATTGCACATCCTTCCATCCTTGTACCAATTTAAAGTTATTTTAGGTACAGAATATGATGGCAGCAACAGCACTACAGCCCCCATCCCTGAGGTATGATGGAAACAGCAGCAAGGCCCCCATCCCTCTGGTGCGACCTGTGGAACATTCCCAGGCCCTGGCTCTTCTACTTCCAGGACCCAGGCCTGTGAACCACTCATAGCAGTCTCGGATCCTGCCTCTGGTCCTGGGCCTGTGTACTACTCCCAGATCCCGGTTGTATTGCTTCTACTGGGCCGGGCCTGTGCTTCTCACAGTACCCCCGGCTCTCCTTGTTTCAGCGGACCTGTGTTTACTCACAGTAACCCCACTGCTCCTTGGCCCAGGCTCTCTTACTGGGTCAGGGACTCCATCCATGGCTGACAAGGCAGCCTTCCCAGGACAGACCTCGGGAACCCATGTTAAGGGTCCCCGGCCACACTCTTCTCACTCCTCTGATCTGCTCCATCGATAGAGGCTTCTCCATCGTCAACAGGGCCTTCATCTCCTACTGTTGATGGGGGCTGTCCCCCCTCCATATCGATGGGGCCTTCATCACAAGAGCTCTCTCATTCTCTTGTACCATCAATGAGGGCCATCTCCCCCGCCCCCCCATCAACAGGGTGTTCATCATCAATGGGGCAGCTCCCCCAGTCAACGGGGCCTTCATTGCCCCCCTCATCAACTGTTCATCCCCGTCGACGGAGTGCTCTCATGCTTGTGTCTTGTTGACGGACACTATCTCCACCCCCGTCCATGACCTGTTCCTCATTGATAGGAGGCTTCCCCATCAGCGAGCATGTTGTTTTCTCCCTTGTCAGTATGGGAGCTCTTCCCCTGTCGACAGAACATGCAGCTGCTCTCTCTGGTGCCAGGGGCTCTTCCCCATCAGCGAGCATGTTTTCTCTTTCCTTGGTGATGGAGGCGCTTCCCGCCATCGACTGAGCATGCTGCTCACTCTCTCTCTCGTTGTGAGGCTTCCCTCGTCAGCAGGCACTCCTCCTCTTGATGGGGCTGCTCCCCATTGGCCAGGCGTCCCCATTTCCATTCCTCATCGATGGGGCTGCTTACCCAACGATGGATGTCCCTGCATTCATCCCTTTCAATGGGACTGGTTTCCCTGTCGCCAAATGGGTCTCAGCACTTCTGGCATCCTCAGTGCGGGGGTTCCATTCCCTGCCCCCCAGCCCATTCTGGCACCAGCTTCCTGTTCCTGCGTCGCTGGGGGTACCCCTCCATCGCCGGACCAGCGCCTCTTGTTTTGTGCCCTCGAACGGGGTTCCTGGGTCTCGCCCCCTCCTCCAGTGCCACTCCACTGCGGTCAGGATGCCCTCCCCCCCGCCTTTCCAGCATCGTCCAGATTAGGCTGCCTCTACCTGGTTCCCTCCTCCCTCCTCCTGTTTCTGGGGGTCCATGCCTGGAGGTCCAGCCCTGGGAGTTCCCTACGGGGGTGGGTCTTTTCTGCCCATGCCTGGGCATGGGCGTCCCTTTCCTTCCCTTCCTCTTCCAGTTGTGCAGCACCCTGCCGGGCCTTCCTTCTGTACTGCCGCTCTTGCAGCTGCCTCTGGGGGCCTCTTGGGGGGCTCCTGCCCGGTACACGTGCCCTGCCACGCCGGTTCCTGTTCGCCAGTGAGGTTCCTGGTGCCTGATGTGCTTTGGCATGTTGGTGTGCCCTCTCATGCCTTGCTGCTTTGTGGCCTTTCTTATGTGGGCCGCGTGGTCCAGTACATACATGCCTCATGTGCTTCAGCTTTGGCACCTTCTTCCCGCCTCTGCCCCCCTGCCTGGGGTCGGCCCTGTTGACGCTGCCTTTCTACGCCCTTTCCATGCCTTCCCAACACTGGCTTCCTGTGGGATCCGATGCCATGGCTGCATCCGCCTATCTGTCTGCCATGGTGGTCACCTTCCGGTGCCCCACCTGGTGTCAGGTTAGGCACCCGATGTCTGCCTGTCGGCTGCCATCACCTCTCTTTGTGGTGCTACATTTTTGGTCATGGTCCACAGGCCTTTCTGGTTTGCTGCCCGCCGTCCGGTCATGCCAAGAGTCGATCGGGACCTCTCCTTGCCTCCCCTGTTCCCATCGTCTTCCTTGACTGCTGGATGTCCCGTTCCTGTCCCCTCTTGAGGGTCCTGCCGGGTCTCTGGTGAAGACCACTGGAGTGGGCACTTCGTCTGCCCCATCCTGTGCCATCCTACTGGGGGGCGGGCCTGTCCCTCTTCCTTGACCGCTCTGCTGGGCTTGCTCCCCGCATCCTTCCGCATGCCTCTGAGGCGTGTGGGTGTCCCTTCACTCTTTTCTTCGGAGGCCTGCTTCGTCATCCTGGTTGCTTCCCTCCTATCTGTTGTCCTTTTGGAAATCCTGCTGTTCTCCCTCCTGGAGTCCCCTCAGTTGTTCTTTGCTGTGTCCTGCCTGGTGCTCCTTACACTGGTACTCTCCACTCCTTGCACATGCGCTGTGCGCTTGACATGCTGTCTTGGAGTTGCTGTTTTCTTGCCATGGCCATTCAACCCCTCCCTTGTCTGGTTGCATCACTGTGCATGGCCTCCTGCATCTCTCTGTTCCACCTCGACAGGTCTTCGACTGTCTCTGCGATGCTTTGGATACCCTGCTGCATTTGCTGTACACCATTGCCTTTCGCACACCTGCTCAGCAGATTGACTCATTGGCATGGCCCTGTTCCTATTCTCCCTTCGTGGAGAATCACTGTCCTCACCACCGGTGGCTTGAGTTGACTTGCATATAACTTTTGTGACACACCATCCCTTGTCCGGGATCACACAGCTGTCTCTTGGATATGTCTGTGGCTCCTCCATGGCTTCCGCTTGGTTCCTGTTTGCTACCTCTTTTTCTGTTGTCGTGGATGCGTCTTCTTGGCTTTGCTTGTTGCCGTGGCCTATATCCTGGCTTCATGCTCTGCCTGTCCTCCCGTTTGTTATAACTGCTTGGTACTCTCCCAAAAGTAATAACCTACTGCAAGAGACCAGTCCGTAGAAGATAGTATTGTTATGTAAGAACTTACCACAACAGTAGATCTTCGAGGAACTGTCTCTTGTAGTAGGTACAATCCCACCCTCCGTCCCCCTGCCATTTTTGCTATCAGATCTTTGGCTTTCAGGCCATTGGGTTGGGTTTTTTCCATAGTCCCTCGGTCCTCTACCTTTTTGCATGCTGCAGCCAGCAGGGAAGAGTGTGTGCCTGGGGGCCACCCCCTTTTATGCACAGCCACCGGAAGTGAGGTTTGGGGGAGGCCCCATAAAAGACTGCTGGAAGAAACTACCGTGCGACAGCTCCACCTAGAGGATTCCCAAGGGTTACAGTAAGTTCTTACTTAACGATACTTTCGAGGAAAGGTATATGGTGTAAATCCACACAACCCACCCAACCTCCCCTAGCAAGTGCACATTGATCTGGCTTCCAGTGGGTCAGCTGTGACATTTTGGGGCAGTGCCAAGGAGGATACCACGGGGTGGGTGGGAGGAGCCAGATTGAAGGCCTTCCAGCAAGTCTTAAAGGGGAAAGGAATTCTGCCCGAAGTGTTAATGTACACCACATACCACTCCTAGAACTACCGTTACAGGTTAGTAACTTTTTTTTTTTTCATTGCGCTCCTGCAGCAGGTAGGCAGTTTCAGTTCAGAACTTGAACAAGTTGGTATGTGTGCAGCAGCACTGTGAAAACACCAGTTTCCTCAACAATTTCCAAACACCTGGAGCCTTTTTGTACCACAGAAAGGTTTAATCACGTTCTATGGCCTTTGAACTGTGATACAAGGTTTCAGCTGGTTTGTAAATCCATGCAGAACAAACTTTCACTATACACTATAAATAAATAATAGTAGTGCAATTTGAAGTGAGATAGAAATAATGTGACCTACTGGGAATTGAGTCCGGCCCCCGGAATACCATCCCAGTGCTCTAACCACTGCGCTACAGATTCACGAGGTTGGACCTGTGCTTTCCAGACACATTTCCTTTCTGTGGCATTGCATATCCTGCAACTAGAAACAGTCGAACTCTAAATAATAACTCCTTTGTGATTTATGTTTTTCAATAAGAATTGTGTGAACAAGAAAATATACCCTTAATTAAAACCCATCCTAACGGGAGCACTAGTTAACTACTGAGTCCAATTAATGTGTAGAGTAACTTGCAGTAAGAACGGCTGAGTATAGTAGTTTAATACATAATGTGGCTATTCTTATTTTCAATGCACTGTGAGGTAAATTTGTAGAAAGTTTCTGACACTTTTATGGTAGTAACCCCTGCAGCAGTTGAATAACTCCAGTAATATGAAATCAAGCAAAAGACCAGCGTTTGCCACTCTAGTTACATGGTTTGCATCTGCTTTACAGATTATCGCACTGCTGGTTCCAACACATGAAGCTGATGACAGTGACCTGATAATGGAGGTGACTGCTGGGGTTGGAGGACAGGAGGCCATGCTTTTTACTGCAGAGATATTCGACATGTACCAGAGATATGCTGCTTACAAGAACTGGAGCTTTGAAACTCTAGAATATTACCCAAGTGAAATAGGTCAGTTTGATTATGTCACATCTCATGGATTGTATTTGTATAGGGTCCTTTGCATGCAAACTAAACATAAAATTTGACAGCAGATATGGACCACTTGGCCCATCCACTCTGCCCATTCCTCCCCTAATGATGATACTACAGTAGACCATACCTGATGTACATCTCTTTATTTTTGTTTCTCCCCCTTTCCCCTATGATTCCCTTGTGCTTGTCCCGTGCATTCTTTTTATTTGCACTATGTGTTGTACGCCCTTTCCATGCCTTCCCAACACTGGCTTCCTGTGGGATCCGATGCCATGGCTGCATCCGCCTATCTGATCGAAGTATCTGCAAAACATACAGTTAATTTCCTGATACAGCACATAAGAATAGACTCAAGTCCACTAAGGGTTCCACCCCTCTTAACACACACAGGCTTAAATATAAATTACATAAATCGTACTGATCGGTAAGATACATCCTTAGGAGGTACTACTGAAATAAGTACAAAAACAAGACAATATGGAAAGTACTCCATAAAAGCTCAACTGCTGAGTGAGTCCTTGAGCAGCATGCAAGTTCAAAAACCGTAATAGGCATTATTTATTTACAAAGTTTCAAATTCATATGCATACATACATTACACCTATGTTAAAGTCCAATGGGCTAATTACCAAAACCAAACTTGCGGCTGCACAGTTCGAAGCTCCTGGTTTAACGATTACCAACAATAGTAGATTGGATCAGTCAGGAAGTAGACAACAAGTAGAGGTCAGCTTATGAACTATAGAATCTATCTCTTAATATAAAGCGAACTTTGATATCTATTTATTTATTTGAATTTTGATGACTGGGTAGACCCACTGAGACAAACAAGTCCCTTTTTTCAGGGGCGACCTGGGGAACAACATATTCCAAACATAGAAGACATACAACTATGTTCATAGGAAATCAATTTAGAATTACATGTATGCAATACCTAGTAAACTATGCAACGTTCAGGTGAAGAACATAAAATGTAATGCTAATGAACAATAAAGCTCTAGCGTAAACATTATATATTAAGTACAAATGAGGTCAACTACTATTCAATTCTTTCAAAGTTTTATTCAGGAAGAAAAAAGATTGTACCCAAGTGCTGATCTTGAATGAAGGATTGAAGGATACAGAGGTGAAGGGGGGTGGAGGAGGACAAACATAAAGATATTAGCAATGTTCTGACTGAATTACTGCATTTCAAACCTTGTAAACAGGACTACAAAATCATCAAGTAACTTCTTCGTCTGCTTCAGAATCTGTGTGTCCTGTCCTGGATGAGTGAACAAGAGTGTGTCTCTGGGCACATTTCAATGCTTCTACTGGATCTGAAAATATGAAAAATTTCCCCCGGTGAGCAATACGTAAGTGGGCCGGGAAGATCATACCATGTGGAATTCTGGCCTCTTGCAACATCGCATGGACCCCGTCAAAACGTTTTTTCTTTATCCGTGTGTCATAACTCAAGTCAGGATACAGATTCACTGACTGTCCATCACAGAGCAGGGTTTTCTTCTGCCTGGCCTAACTGACAAGAAAATCCCTAGAGCCCACTCCATCCAGCACCATCACGATTGCTCTAGGGGGGCCTCTGGATTTATCGGTTGTCCACGAATCACCACCCTATTGGCCTTTTGGATGTGTAACGGCCTATCAGTAAAGGAATCCCCAAATTGTTGTTCTAGCCAGTGTGTTAAAAACAGAGTAAGGTGGTTCCCCTCACTTCGTTCCAGTGCTCCCAGCATACAAACGTTGAGTGCTCTTGCCTGGTTCTCCAGGGACTCCAACCAAGCATTCATGTGTGAGTTTTCCTTAATAAGGGTAGCGGTAGCTCCAAGTGCAGCCTCGGAACGCTTTTTATATTCTGCCATCTCCGTTTGCAGTCACCATTCTGGTTTCAGTGGTACTTGCTTGATTTGTCAGAGTCTCGAATTTATTCGACAGGGCGGTGACCATGTGGATAAGCCAGGAGATTCTGTGCCCCAAGCTCTGAAGTGTTTCTTCTTTTTCCTCAGGAGCAGCCAGTGCAGACTTTCTGGAAGCAGACTTCGTGGTCGGAGGGCCAGAGAGAGATTTGGTTTTATCTCCCTGGTTGTGCTGTCTATCCTTACGAGGGTTACCCATTTTAAAGCTGACTTCCTCTTGTACTGATGTATCAGTCAAAGTCTCTGATTAGTGCCCGAATAAACTGCTTAACATGTTTCCAAATGCAGACATGGAAAGCAATCTCTTAAGCCACCGTCTTGCTCAGTCTCCACAGTGCCCCCCTATCCCATTCATTCTTGAACCCCAGTACTGTTTTCACCCTCATCACCTCCACTGGAAGGCTTTTCCAGGAATCCACCACTGTTTCTGTGAAGAAGTACTTCTTCACATCTCCCCCTCCAGCTTTATTGCATGCCCCATTGCTCCTGAGCCCCTTTTCTTCTGAAAAATATTTCCCTCACAAAGTGCATTAAAATCCAAGAATGCTTGCCCAGCGGTCTTTAGGTGCATACAGAGAAGTTAAGTGAAATTAACAGAATTTAAGAAGAGCTCAGAGGTTACATAAAAAGGAAGTGTGTGTGTGTGTCTGTGTGACTGACTGATTGACTAGGGAGGTTTAGTGACTGACACATGGTCACACAATAAAGTCATGGTATGGCCTCTGGGTTCACATCTCTGCACTGACCCCCAGGCTACACTGCCTTTCTTACGTAAATGACAGCTCTGAGAAGCACATTCATGTGAGATTCTTAAAAAGTGCTATACTTCCCTGAAACAATTTTGGTGACCATATTGTCACAGTCTTTGAAATCTTTCAGCAGCTTTTCATCGCTTATGGGTTCCATGTTGATCTTTACCCCCCCCCCCAGCCAGCTGTCTTTTGAGTAGACATTCTGGTTGTGGACCCTTGTTTTCTACCATAATACAGAGCTGAAATACTTGAGTATGTTTGCCTTTGCCTTATTCCCCTTCGTCTTTAATGTAAAGATCCCCCCTTGGATTTTATGTGCTTCCTACTGTAGCAGAAAACATCTTGTCCTCCTCCTATACTCCTGCCGTAATCCTTAACATCTCACTTTGCCCATTTCACTTTCCTGTTGTCCTCCCTTGTGCTGCTTAGTTACACTGTAGAGAAAAGGGAAGTGTATCTGGCTTTGAGATTTTTGAAGGTCTTTCCTTTCTCTCTTATTGTATCTCCCACCTCCTTTCTGTTACATAGAGATCTCTTTCTCCTCCTGTTTTTATGGATGCAGTAGGCGTGGGCCTGCAGACATTTTGCATGTACAAAAGGAGTGATGTCATGTTTTCCGTCCGTGGAACTGACTGAAGGTGTAAATAGTCTCCTCCGCCTTACCCTCCTCCAAGAAAAGTTTTCCGCCCTCAAATAAATACGCTTTCATGTTTGTCAATAGTTGCAGGGTACTATTTTCTTTCTTAAATGTGTGGCACAAGAACTGGAACCTGAGTAGTGGGAGGCAGCATTGTTTTCTTGGGGGGAGTAAGATTCCCCCCCCCCCACGTCCACCCGAGAAGCTCCTAAAGTTCCACCCCATCCTTTTTTTTTTTATTCATGTGGGAGTGGCATGAGGTGGATCTAGCATGATGAAACAAGACAAACTAGTTTGGGATCCAGACAAAGGAACAGAACAAGTCTGTGAAGTCCCTGCATTTTATTAAGGACTAGGAGAACAGAAGATACGTAATCCCTTCAAACTGACTTAAAAAGCCTTGGAACAAACAATTATCAGAGCCACCTGGTGTCTCAAAAGGAAAGAGTAATTAAGAAGTGTCTGAAACTACAGCTCCCAAGGAAAGCAATAGACACAGCATTCTGGTTGAAAGAGCCACAGGTTTTTCTTAAACATTTATGTACCAAAAACGTAAAGTTCAGCTTTTGGGATTAACCATATTTGTTTCCAATATTCTATATATAATATATTGTCTTTTTAGTAGTTTCAGAACTTTGAAAGCATTGGTGTTAGTAATGCATTTAGAAATACATTTTTTAATTGTCTTTACAGTTAATCATGCAGTTTCATGTGAGAGCACATTTTTTGGTGTAGGGGTTCCAATTATTTTAATCATGGGTGCAGTACTTGGTAAACAGAGCCTTCCATGAAGTGTCTTTTTTTTTCTTTTAAGTTTGAGAAGTGGAGTTGCCTTGCACATGTTAAAAATACCAGCTGCAGTTAACTACTTGTAGAAACAAAAGGCTGGTTTATTTATTTTTTGGTTTCTTACTTTCTTTTAACTGATATAAACTGAGCCAGGAAAAAAGTAAGACTGGAACAACTATCAGAGCTGCCATCCCTCTGGACATGCCATTTATTACTCTTTTAAAATAACACAAATGTAGTTTCACATTTTTACTATGAGGGAAGCAAGAAGATGAACTAGCATGGTTAACAAATACATTCACTGACACCTGTGAATGAGTGGGGAGGGGTAGTTTTTTCTAACATTCCTGGTTCCTGGAACCTGCTATTCAGGTTTTACATACTAACTTACTAAAAGCCAGCAGAATAGGCCTGTCGGTCTTTCGAGTCTGCTCGGTATGCAGCCCTTAGCGGGCACGTCCCCAGTCCCCGTGAGGGTCCGTCTTGGCTTCAGTACCCCCATGCATCTGTCCCACCTCCTCTTTAAGCCGTCCACAGTGTCTTGCTCGACTAGGCTCCCGGGCAATGTATTCCATGGCTCTACCACCCCCTCTGTGAAGTAATGCCTTCTACATTCTCCCTTATAGGTTCCTCCCTCCAGTTTCCACTTATGCCCTCTAGTTTTTCCCCTTTGCTTTAGACTGAACATTTCTTTGGCTCCACCCCTGTTAATCCCTTTCACATATTTGAAAGCCTCAATCATGTCCCCCCTATCTCTCCTCTCCTCTCCTCCAGTGAGTACAGCCCAAAGGCTTGCAGCCTTTCCTCATAGGTCCTATCCCCCATGCCCCGGATCATCCTGATAGCCCTCCTCTGGACCCTCTCCAACAGTACTATGTCCTTCTTAAGGTGTGGCCTTCAGAACTGCACACAGTACTCAAGGTGTGGTCTAACCAAGGCATTGTACAGAGGTAGAATCACTTAACTTCTCCTGGACATTATTCCCCCGGGCTATGCAGCCCAGTAACCTGTTTGTCTTTGCCGCCACTCTTCTGCAGTTCTCACTGTTGTTCATTTTGGTGTCTACCACCACCCTGAGGTCCCTTTCACTCGAAGTGGCTTGCAGTGGAACCCCTTCCAAGGTATAAACATGCCCTGGGTTTCTGACCCCCAGATGCAACACCCTACACTTCTCCGGGTTAAACCTCAGCCCCCACCTCCTGCCCAGCCCTCCAGGGTGTCCAGATCCCTCTGGACTGCCACCCTTGCTTCCTCCCCGTCAGCCAGTGCTCCCAGCTTAGAGTTGTCCGCGAAGAGGCTCATCCTGCTCCTGACTCCTGTCCCTATATCGGAGACATAGGCGCTGAACAGGAGTGGCCCCAGTACTGACCCCTGGAGCGCCCCACTGACGACTTTCCTAGGGGAGGAGAACAGTCCCTCTCACCACCACTCTCTGTGTTCTATCTGTAAGCCAGTTTCCCACCCATCTAAGCAACTGTCTTCCCACCCCCATCTCCCCCAATTTTGCCAACAACCCAAAGTGGGGTACTGAGTCGAACGCCGTACTAAAATCCAGATATAAGACGTCCACTGGAGACACTATCTGTCCAATTTCCCTGTCACAAAAATCTTTGAGGTTGGTCTGGCACGATCTCCCTGGGACGAAACCATACTGCTTGTCATCCATGTGTCCCAGCCTATCCAGTTGCCTCCCGAGCATCCCTTTGATGAAGCCCTCCATTAGTTTGCCTACCACTGCCGTTAAGCTGACAGGCTTGCAATTTCCCATCTCCTCCCTAGTCCGCCTTTGTGATGGGCACTACGTGAGCCACCCTCCAATCCTGGGGTATCCTTCCTGTCTGGAGAGAAGCGTTGAACAGCCCAGCTAGTGGAGCTGCTAGTTCGTCTGCCAGCTCCTTCAGTACCCTTGGATGCAGCCCGTCCGGTCCTGGTGCCTTGTCAGCTTTCAGTGCCCGTAGGGCCTCCCTCATGCTGCCCTCTGTGATTTCCCCCTCCCTAGCCCTCTCCTCAATAGAAGCCCCATCCTCTTCTGGGCCTGGCCCGCCTAGTGCCCCGGCCTCTTTCGATCTTCTCAATCTCCTTATGCCCTGTTCTCTCAGCTGCCCCCCCCACCATTTTTCTGATTTAATGCAGTCCATGTCTTCCTCCCTAAAAACTGAGGTAAAATACTTGTTCAGTACTTCTGTCTGCTCTCCCGCCTCCTGAGCCCATCACCCCCAGTCCTAATCCTGGTGATCTGTGCTCTCCCCTTCCTCTTTTCCCCTTTGTACCTATAAAAACCCTTTCTCCCCCTTCATATATCCTTAGTCAGGTTGTACTCCATCCTCTCCTTCGATCCCCTCACCACCCTAGTGACCCTTCTAGCCAACAGTTCATATTCCCCTTGTCGTGGAAATTTCCTACTTGTTATACAGAGACAAAGAAACAGTCTTGTGCAGAGTTCAAACCATTTATTCACGTATGCATACGGAGAGCCAGCTCCCCCTGTTGTTAGTGCATAGCTCCGATTACAATAGTAAGCCTCCTTCTCTTATACACTTGCCTAGCCACATAACAGTGTCCTGGCACAACTTCATTGGACAGTAAACTTTATACAATACTGCTGTTAGTTGCTGATTGGTTATGCTAATACTATGTTAAATACAATACTGCTGCCACTTACTGACTGGTTTTGCTAATTATTATGCTAACTTACTTTAGCCACATCAACTATAAGGCATGCATACATTACTACAAGGAAATGCTTGCTATGTTATTTTCCACCATCCACCACGGACATGCTTGCTATGGAATTTTCCACTATCCACCATTTCATGAAGATTGTTTCAGTTCTGCAGCCATTTTGTGGTGCTTTATGCACAGTGGTTTCTACAGCATTAGGTCAGAAATTTTCTTCCTCTACACCCTCTCTCCCATTCCCCCCTGGAATGCTTAAAACATGCGTAGGCAGCCTTCTTACTTCTCACCGCCCCTTGCACCTCCCTGGTCCACCAGCACGGCTTGCTGGCCCTGCCTTTTTTGCTCCTTACCCTTGCACACAAGCTAGTAGTCTCCTGTACCCCTTTTTTAATGGCCTTCCACAATCTATCTACATCCATGTCTGGCCTGATCTGGCTCAAGCTCCCCACCAGTATCCTGCCCATGCCCGAAATCCGCCCCTGAAATCCATTACCACTGTGGCGGTCCCCCGCCCCAGGCACAGCATAAACCAGACCGTGTCATGGTCTCCTCCTGTCAGTGGGCTACACACTTCCAGATCCCTTATCCGGTCGCTGTCTGCAAGGACAATGTCCAGTATCCCCCCCCCCAGTAGGCTCCCCCATCTGTTGGACCCGTAAGGCATCCTCCTGAAACACATCCATCAGCCTCTGCTCCCTGGCCACCACTGATGTCATGGTGTCCCAGTCTAGCCCTGGCATATTCAGGTCCCCCATGACCACCACCATACCTTTTCCCCGGTCACAGTGCCCCTTGATGTGCTCTACCAGTTTTCGCTCCAGATCCTCATCCATTGTGGGTGGTCTGTAAACCACCCCTACTTTTAATCTTTTTCTTCCCCCCGATTATAGGGTTACCTAAATAGCTTACACTCCCCCCTCTACCTCTTACACTCCACTTACCAATATTCCATCTTGACTATCAGAGCTACGCCTCCTCCTCTACCCACTTCTCTATCCCTCCTGAATATTTTATATCCCTCCAAATTTAGGTCCCAGTCATTTTCCTGGGTGGCCCGTGTTTCCGTAGTCGCTGCCACATCCGCTGATCCTTCGGCCAGCATCGCCTGTAGCTCAGGCATTTTGTTGCCCATACTCATGGCGTTGACTAGGACCATCCTCCACCCCACTCCCCCTCCTCTGCACAGCTGGTTTGGCCCTGCACACTCCCTTTTTGACCTCTCCTGCACAGCTCTTGCATTGTGTCCATCAGAGTCCCCTGCCCTTATTTTATGCCGTAGACCAGGGACCACGGTCAGTCCTCCAGTCTCCAGTCCTGCACTATTCCCTCCCCTCTTCGCGTTTATGAATTTGGTGAGTTTCAGCTTTAAGATCTCCTTCCCCTCTAGGTTAAGATGTAGCCTATCCCTAGCATATAACCCCTTATCATCCCATGTGTCCCCCCAATCCCCCACCAGTCCAAACCCTTCCTCCCTGCACCACTCCCTGAGCCACTGGTTCACACTTCTTAGTTTGTGCTTGGCCTCCCCGGATGCCCTAGGAACTGGCAGGATTTCCAAGAAAGAGATTGAACTCCCAATAGAATGGCAGACCCTGGCTAGCTCCCAGAACCTCACCTGGATTTCCAGTTCGCTGTTCCCTTCCAAATCATTTGTGCCCAGGTGTATTAGGGAATCAGGAGTTCCCCCACATTCCAAAGCTAAGGAATATAGCTGGAATTTGGCCTTGTGAACAGATAGTCCCGTGATACATTTAACCATGACTTTGCTGCTTGTACCTTCCCCTACTCCCTCCCACTGGATGCCCCTGGTCATGGAGTCCCCCAGCAGGATCACCTTTACCGCCCTTACAGGCCCTTTTGACCCCTTCAGGGCTCTTTCTCCGATCATTGGCCCCCAGCTTACTCCTCGCACCCCCATTTGTCCGGGGTTCACTAGTCTATACGTAACCTACCGTGCTCTTCCTTCTGCATGCAGCTTCCAGTTTACTCTTCCCCCAACCTCCTGGCTGGCACAGCTGCCCCCCCACTCACTCTTTGGGCCAGAGCCCAAAACTATTCTTAGGTGGACTTGAACCACCAACCTGCTAATTAAGAATCCAATGCACTACCCGATTGCACCACAAACATGACATCTTGTCCCAGGCAATCTTCCCAGAGTGCAGTTTGCTCTATTGTTTAATATCTCCAATGGAGGCCAGTGTCTTGTTACATTGTCTTTTGTTTCAAATTAACCACAGACATCGTGGCAGCCAAATGAGACATACTTTGAGTCTTAGGGTATGTGCAGCATAATTAATAAGTTTTCATATGCATAATCTGTCCATTCATGTTCTTGCTAGATATTCTGCAGCTAGCTTGGCTTGAGGAAGGGTGAGCATGGTCAGGACCCCTTAGCAATTGAGAAGCATATGCAGCAAATAAGTCCAGATGCGCTAACTGCCTGCTGAATAAGGAAAAGTTGCAGGAACCCAGGGAATGATTACGGGGGCGTTGATGGTCATCAAAATGGAAAGGGATTTTGGGGTAATCATGTTGGATGACCTAAAGGTGACTAAACAATGTACCAAAGCTATGAGGAGAGCCAGTGGAATGCTGCGGTGCATTAACAAGAGGTATTGCCAGCAGAAGGAAGAAGGTAGTGATGTCACTGTGTAGATCACTAGTGAGGCCTCATTTGGAACATGGTGTCCAGTTCTGGAAGCTGCATTTCTGTAATGCAACTTTAAATCAATAATGGGTTAAATGGTTCTATTTTAGATTTCTGTCCCTTTCCCCTACTTCTCCCACTGGTTAGCCTTATGGAACACAACGAGAACATATCTTGGCTAGCATGTTGAATGCACCTACACAAGGTGCTTCTTGGTCTACAGCACTGTCTTTTTAAAATGCTAACTTCTTGTTGAAAATATGGCATATTTTTTCCATCCATGTTATTGTTAGACATACTGTAGCTAGCTTGGCTTGAGGAAGGGTGAACATGGCCAGGACCCCTTAGCAATTCACATGCATGCAGCAAATAAGTCCAGATGTGCTAACTTACCCTATAACTGTTAAGTGTCACAGTTTGCATTTTCTTCTTGAAATGGTTACTTCTAGGGACATGGATATGTTGTTCATCCACACTGTCTGGCAGGTTCCTTGCCGCTTTAAATCTTGCTGGAAGGTCTTAAAGCTGGCTCCTACCACCCAACCGGGTGGTAAAACTCTCGTCTCTGCCCCATGACGCCAGATCTTCCTTACCGCTTGGAAGCTCAGGTTCCCTCCTTAGCGCTCTGCATGTTAGACTGGATCCTAATTCTTCGGTTCGTCTGAAACTCGTTTTAAAATTTTCAAGACTTTGGTCTTCCTTTTCCCTCACGGCTGCAATGGACAAATCGACTCCCGGTTTTTGGCGGTGCCCGTGCAGGCAGAAGATGTCCAGGATGGATCCGCACTCCACATGCGTCTACTGCCTCTTGCTGTTCGTTCTTGGCCAACATCTTGGAGACCCGCTGCCGGTTGGCCTTTCAGGCGCCCAGATGCTACCATGATCAAGTCGAAAGAGGCCCGTTGGCGTTTACCGCAGCGGCTGGCTCAGCTGAACAGCTCGAGCAGATGATCGCCCTCGAGGAGGGGGAGGCCCAGGCCGCATCTTCCTCCTCCTCGGTCGCGGCTTTTATCCCGTTCACCTTGGGTACCTTGTATTCTGCTTCGTCCAAGGAGCTTTGCCATTCCCTTTCCACGAAGGGAGAGGGGCCATCGGGACATTCCTCTCAGTCCAAGAAGAAGGATCCCAAGGGTAAGTCCCATCGTCGGTGTTCGTGAGAGCGGGAGAGGTCCCCTTCTCCGGACAGCCGACCGTCGACTTCGGTCGAGGTTGTGGCTAAGGCTGCTGGCTTCACGGCGTCCCCGTCAGGTCAGCTGGCTGAGACAGCCGTCGACGCAGTCAAGCTATTTCTCGACCCGTCGGACGGTTTGTCGACTGGTGAGGCCGACAACCCATCTTCGCCGGTTCCCCCGGTGGAAACCGAGGATTTACCTGCGCCATCGGTGCAGCTGTCCCCAGTTAAGATATCCGAGCCGGAGGAAGGAGCGGGTGTCCCCTGCTCCCTTCCAGGCCCGCCCTCGGACACACCGAGGTTCTCGGTCTTGGACCTCTTCTCGGTCCAGCCGATCCCACCGTCATCGGCGGTCTCGGTCTCGGCACCGGGGTAAGCGGCGATGCCGCTCCTCCTCATCTTCCTCCTCGGGTGAGGAGAGGCTTCGGCGCAAATTGCGTCGACGCTACGAGGAGCTGATGTGGCAGCAGTTACTCTTGTCCGGGGCTAAGTCGACTCTGACGCCTTCCCCGGCCATCAAGTGGCTGTCACCCAATCGGCCAAAACAGCCTCTCGCTGCAGTTGAGATGCCCAAGCCTGGGCCGGTTGTTTGGCTGAAACCTGCTGCCCCACCAATTGTGGTGGGACCTCCGCCTCCACAACCGAAATTGGGGGCAACGACCAAGGATTCTCGGTCGGCTCAAGGCCTGCCCCACAGGTTGTCGGTCACCCTCACTCCTGACCATCCTCGGCAGGTGGAGGGTGGCTCAGGCCCTAGGCAGCTCTTCGCGGACTTTTCGGAGTCCGACGACGACTCCTCCCTATTCTCCAGGCAGGTTGACCTGGAGTCCTCTAGGGGCCAGTCACTGGACGAAAGCCCTTCGTCTTTTATGGGTCGCTTTGGCTCATCTCGGAGTCCACTGGGATGCAGCTTGAGCCCATGTCCAAACGGGCCAAGTATCCCCTGACGGAGATACTAGACCGTGGGGATTCACCCACGGAGGCCTTTCCTGTGGCTGAGGCCATTGTCGGCCCAGCCTTGGAGCTTTGGCAGTGGCCTGCTTCCTGTCCTGTGCCTTAGGCCAGGATGGCCAGGAAGTATGCGGTCTCTACCGGCTCTTTGCCCGGGTTTTCGGAGCACCCCTCTGCCGAGGGGTTGGCCACCGACAGCGTTTTCTGGCATTCCAGGAATGCCAGGGACGTGGACAAGCCCCCCGACAAGGAGTCCAAAAAGCTGGACTACGCCGGGCGCAAGGTGTACGCAGTGTCCTCCCTTGGCCTCCACCAGGCCAGCTCGGCTGTGCTGATGGCATACTTCTCCCACGCCTTCATGGGCTCCCTGGATGAAGTGATCCCTCATCTCCCGGCTGACCTCCAGACCACGGTCCGGCAGGTCCGGGACCAGGGTAGGGCAGTGGCGAAACAGCAGCTCCAGACAGCTCTGGACATAGGGGATTCCTGTGCCAGATCAGTGGCGGCCGCAGTGGCCATGCGCCGCAGGGCATGGCTGAGGATATCCACCTTTACAGCAGATACCCAGCACAAGTTGGCAGATGTCCCCTTCTTGGGGACCGGCCCTGGAGTGGAAGGTCACCTCCAGCGGATCGAAAAGTCCAGTGCCATCCTGGACTCGGTCACCTCCGCCCAGAAGGACAAAGGCCGCCGTCAGCAGCAGCACAAGCCTTTTCGTCCTTCTGCGCCTGAGGCACGTCCGGCCCAACAGCACCAGCATCAGGGCCAGCAGGCTCGAGCTTGGCATCCCAAACCCAAGCCTGCGGCTTCCTCCAACAGGAAGCAGGGAGGTAAAGGCCCAGGAGGTCCCTTGGCTGGTCCCTCCTTCAAGCCTGCCCAGTGACAGGTTGAGGGGTGTCTCCCACAGCCTCGTCACTCCCCCCTGGGTTCCCCTGTGGGGGGACGGCTCCGCCACTTCCTTTCCGCTTGGTCTGCTATCACCATGGACTGCTAGGTGTTGGAGGTGGTAGGAAAGGGCCTGCCTCTGAAGTTCGAGCAGACCCCACCCTTTGAGCGGTCGCCCCTCGGGGGGCTACGGGGTCCGCAGCCTCGCTGTCGGCCCGCCGAGTCGATATTGCCCTGCTCCTCGAAAAAGAGGTGATCAGGAAGGTGGCGGATCCTCCTCCAGACCCGGGGTTTGTGTCCAGGTATTTCCTGGTCCCAAAACGGACGGGGGGCTGGCGCCTCATTCTCGACCTGCATGACCTGAACAAGTTCCTAAGGTCTTGGACCTTCAGGATGGTCACTCTGGCTCAGATAATACCATCCTTAGAACGAGGCATGTGTTTCTGTTCCCTGGACCTCCAGGATGCATTCTTTCATGTCCCAATCTGTCAGTCTCAACAGAGATTCCTCCGCTTCAGAGCGGAAGGATCCTTTTACGAGTTCCGGGCCATGCCCTTCGGCCTCTCCCTAGCTCCCAGGGTCTTCACCAAATGCATGGCAGTGGTGACAGCATTGCTATGGCGCTGAAGGGTCCGGGTGTACCCCTACCTGGACGACTAGCTGATTGCAGCCCCTTCCAGAGCGGAGGTGGACGGTCCAGAGATCTGGCCCTCCAGGTTTGCTCTCAGATTGGCCTCCTCATCAACGAGGCCAAGTCGGAACTCGTGCCAAAGCAGGTGATACATTTCATCGGGGCAGAGCTCGACTGTCTTCGAGCCAGAGCACGGCTCCCAGCGGACAGGGCCGAGGTTCTTTCCTCCTTTGCCCAATCATTTCTGGTTGGGCAATCGCGCCCTGCCCGGGACTTCCTGCGGCTCCTGGGCCTTATGGCGGCCTGCACCAGCGTGGTCCGTTGGGCCCGCTGGTACATGCATCCTCTTCAATGGGGACTGGCCAGCCAGTGGTCACAGCGCTTCGATCCGTTGGATCAGCTAGTGACAGTGACCCAGGGGATGTGGAACGCTCTCCAGTGGTGGACCGTTCCAGCACATCTGCAGGAGGGCATCCCATTTGTCTGCCCCAAGCTGACGGTCTCTCTATCGACCGATGCCTCTCTGATGGGTTGGGGTGCCCATCTGGGGGAGCACAGAAGCGCACGGCCTCTGGTCCCCTCGGGAGTCCCAGTGCCACATCAACCTGCTGGAGCTTCATGCAGTTCATCTAGCCCTCACCACCTTCGCTCCGTTTCTTCAGGGTCAAGTGGTTCAGGTCCAGATGGACAATACCATGACCTTGTGTACTATCTAAACCGCCAGGGCGGGACGCGCTCCATGCCTCTGTGCTGGGAAGCTCTCCGCATTTGGTCACTCGTGCGCAGTCTGGAGGCGGATCTCCTTGCCATTCACGTGGCAGGAGCCTCCAACACCCTGGCCGATGCCCATGCCGGATAGGGGCTGCGTCTCACGAGTGGTCTCTCCTGCTGGAGGTAGTACAAGATCTCTTCTCCCACTGGGGCACGCCTCAGGTGGACCTGTTTGCCTCCAGGGAGAATGCGAAGCTGAGGCTGTTTCATGCCCGCCCCCCTCAGCAGGGCTCGCTGCAGGGGGATGCCTTCTCGAGGCCATGGGCCCCGGGCCTCTTCTACGCCTTTTCCCCCATTTTCCTTGATCCACAAGGTGCTTCTCAAGGCGAGGAAGGAAAAGGCACAGGTGATTCTAGTAGCCCCAGACTGGCCCCGTCAGTTCTGGTGTCCAGGTCTCCTCAGTCTCAACTCCAGGCTCCCCAGGCGGCTTCCAGCCCGGCCGGACCTGATCTCAGTCAGTCAGGGGAAGGTATTCCATCTGGACCTTCAATCCCTGCACCTGACGGCCTGGTTTCTGAGTGGCTAGAGTTCCAGGCCTTGGGTCTTTCCGACGAGGTCCTCACATTGTTGAGGCGTCCCGTAAGTCGACCAGAAAATGCTCGCCTTCAAATGGAAGAGATTTTCCATTTGGTGTCAGAGCAGGGCCTGGACCCTTCCACCTGTCTCTTGGCAAGCATTCTGGACTACCTGTGGTCCCTTTCTTGGCAAAGGGCGGTCGGCGTAACCTTAAGGTGCACCAGCAGCCATCTCTGCTTACGGGCGCGGGCTGGGAAGCAGTCGGTGGTGCAGGAAAAGGTGGTCGGGCGCTTTTTCAAAGGCCTTGATCACATATCCCCTCCGGTGCGAGAACCTCCACCTCCGTGGGATCTACTGCTTGTATTGGCTAAGCTCATGGGCAGGCCATTTGAACCGATGCACAGGTGTGAAATCTCTCACCTGTCATGGAAGACCGCCTTCTTGGTGGCTATCACATCAGCCAGAAGGATGGGAGAGCTCCAGGCACTTTCCATCAAGTCTCCTTATCTAGTCTTCCACAGGGACAAGGTTGTCCTGCGCCCCCACCCAAAATTCCTTCCGAAGGTGGTGTCGGAGTTTCACCTTAACCAGGTGTTGACCCTGCTGGTGTTCTACCCCAGTCACACCTGGAGGCCGAATATAGGCTCCATACTTTGGACCCTAGAAGAGTGCTCGCTTATTATAAGGCCGAATGACTGAAAGATCAGGAAGAGGATTGCCAGCTGTTTGTCACCTCGTTGAAGCCGCACCAGCAGACCTGAAAGCCGACGGACGATAAGCAGGTGGGTCACCTCTGCATAGATCTCTGCTATAGGTTGGCGGGCATGGAGCCTCCCAGAGGATAAGAGCTCATTCTACCCGCCATACTGCTGCATCGGTGGCTGCTTCCAGGGACGTCCCTATCCAGGAAATCTGCAGGGCTGCTACCTGGAAGTCAGCACATACCTTCATCACCCACTACCACATCGACCTCGAGTCACGCCGGGATGCTGGTTTTGGGGCCTCAGTTCTCCAGTCTTTATTCCCTAAGTAGGAGATGTGCGCCTCGCCTCCCTCCTCCTGGAGAACTTTTAGGAGTCTGCCAATAAGTGTGGATGAACAACATATCCATGTCCCTAGAAATAGAGGTTACTCACCTGTAAAAGGAGTTCTAGGAATGGTATATGTTGTTCATCCACTCGACCCACCCGACCTCCCCAGCTTCGACACACAACCTGGCTTCCAGTGGGCTAGATCTGGCGTCATGGGGCGGAGCCAAGAGTTTTACCACCCGGGTGGGTGGGAGGAGCCAGCTTGAAGACCTTCCGGCAAGATTTAAAAGCGGCAAGGAACCTGCCAGACAGTGTGGATGAACAACATATGCCATTCCTAGAACTCCTGTTACAGGTGAGTAACCTGTACTTCTCTGACAGAGGCCTTCCCAGTGGCCAGAGCCATTGTTGGCCCAGTTCTGGAGCTTTGGCAGCACCCAGCCTCTTGCTCTGCGCCATCAGCTCAGATGGCCTGCAAGTATGCGATTCCTATCGGCTCCCTTTCTGGGTTCACAGAGCACCCCTCAGCTGAAGGGTTGGTGACCAAATTTGTGTTTTGGCATTAAGGCAATTCAGGAGACACTGATAAACCTCCAGACAGAGTCAAAAAAACTGGACCACTCTGACAGAAAAGTTTGTGCTGCCTCTTAGCCATTCATAAGTCAGGCGAGCTCAGCTGTCATCATGGCACACTTCTCCCATGTCCTTTTGGGCTCTCTAGATGAGGTGCTTCCTCATCTCCCTGCGGACCTTCAGACTATGGTCAAGCAGGATCAGGGTAGGGCTGTGGCAAAACGGCAACTCCAGACGGCTCTGGACGTTGGGGATTCCTTTGCCCATTGAGTAACGGCCTGCTGGGCCTGGCTGAGGGTCTCAACCGTTACGGCAGACACACGGCACAAACTGGCAGATGTTCCCTTCCTGGGTACTGGCTTGTTCGGTCCAGGAGTTGATGGTTACCTTCAACGCATCAAGAATTCCGGTGCCACCTTGGACTCTGCTGCTTCTGCCCAGAAGGAATCTCAGGGTATCAAAAAGCAGAAGTGTGAGCCCTTTTGCCCCTGCACATAAGCAGCCCCAGTGCCAGTCAGGACAGCAGCCACAGACTCAGTCTTGGCACCTCCAGCTCAAGTCAGGGGCTTCGGCGGCCCATAAGCCTGGAGAGAAAAGATCACGACAGTCCCTCGGCCGGATCCTCCTCCTCCAAACCTGCACAGTGATGGGATGGGGGTTGCTACCCCCATGCCTGTCACGCCCACTCTGGGTCCTCACATGGGGGCCTGCTCTGCCACTTCCTTACCACCTGGTCTGCTGTCGCAGTGGACAGGTAGGTTTTGGAAGTGGTTGGCCAGGGACTACCTCTGGAATTCGAGCAGTACCCACCAAGATGAGCCCGCGCCCTATGGGAGGAGAAGGTATCCATGCACACTCATTTGGCTGTCTGAGATGACATCACCCAATTTCTCCACTTGTAGGTAGTGGTCAGAATGCGAATTCCCCTGTCAACCCGCGATTCGTTTCCAGGTACTTCCTGTTCCCTAAAATGGACTGGGGGCTGGCGCCCCATTCTAGATCTGCACAACCTGAACCAATTTCTCAGGTCTTGCATCTTCAGGATGGTAACTCTGTCTCAGATCATACCATCTCGAGAAGCAGAACGTATTGTTCTAGGGACATGGATATGTTGTTCATCCACACTCATTGGCAGTATCCTTGCCGCTTTAAATCTTGCCGGAAGGTCTTCAAGCTTGCTCCTCCCACCCACCTGGGTGGTATAACTCTCGGCTCCGCCCCATGACGCCAGATCTTCCTTACCGCTTGGAAGCTCAGGTTCCCTCCTTAACGCTCTGCGTTTGCGACTGGTTCCTATTTCTCCGTTTGCGATTTAAAAATAAAAATTTGCAAAGACTTCAGTCTTCGATCCCTTGCTCGCGATGGACCAATCGACTCGGATTCGGAGATGCCCATGTGGCAGAAGATGTCTCGGACGGATCCACACTCCACGTGTATCTACTGCTTAGGCCTTGAGCTTGCGACCCGCGGGCTGCGACCTGTGCTCATCTTTCTCGGCCTCACGTCCTGAAGACCCAGTGCTGCCCGATTGCAACTGGGCCCGTCCGAGCGTTTCCCTCCGGTGAAGTCAAGGAGGCCCGGTCGGCGGTGTCCGCGGCCCGGCGAGCTCGGCGGATCAACTCGGCGGATGGTACGCCTCGAAGAGAAGTGGCGTGAGCCGTATCTTCCTCGGCCGCGGCATTTATCCGCTCTCTGGGTTCTTCCTACGGCTTCTTTTAAGGAGCTTTGTGTCCCTCTCCACTAAAGGAGAAGGGCCTGCGTCTGCTGGACCTTATTTCGGTCAAAAGAGGACAAGGGTAAATCCCTCCGTCGGCGCTCTTGGGAGCCGGGAAAGGTCCTCTCCCGGGCCGTCGTCCGTCGGCTTCGATCGACGCTCGACCCGACCACTGGCCTCCACGGTGTCCCGTCAGGTCAGTTGACGAGACTCCCACTGATGAAGTCGAGATTTTTCTCGACCCATTAGACAAGCTGTCGCCTTTAGCAGCGATTCCCTCTCCCGGTTCCCCGGAGAGTTGAGATCCCGATGGGCTCGTCTGTGCCTCGGTTCCGGCCCCTCGGATGGACCTTCGAGCGAAAGGTGCAGTTCCGGCCGACACCTCCCGCACCGACCCGGAAATTCCGGGACTCTCGGTCTCGGTCTGGACCTCTTGGCGGTCCAGCCGTTCCCACCGTCATAAGCGGTCTCGGTCTCGACACCATGATGAGCGCGTCGCCTTCGTCCTCGTCCTCCTCCTCCGGATGAGGAAGCCCGGCGTAAATTAAATCGGCTGATGCGGACCTTATGTTGCAACAGCTCCTCCTGGCGGGAATAAGCCGACTCGGCGCTTCCCGACCATTAAGTAACTGTCACGGAGCAGCGACACAACCCCTCGACTTGTCCGAGCCTATACCAGGCGGTTGTTCGGCCAAACCAGCTGCTCCACCGATTCGGTGGAACCTCCGCCTCCACAGCCACCAATTGGGGCTCCGACCAAGGATTCTCGGTCGGCTAAGGGTTTACCCATCGGCTGTCAGTTACCCTCACTCCCGACCGACCTCGGCAGGTGAAGGTGGCTCAGGCCAGAGCAGCTCTTCGAGGACTCTTCGAGTCGAAGATGATTCCTCCTTCTTCTCCAAGCGACTGGACTTGGAGTCTTCAGGAGGTCAGTCAATGGACGATAGCCCGTCGTCCTTCCTAGGACTGCTTGGCTCATCTCGGAGTCTACCGGGATGGAGCTCGAACCCGTTCCAAATGGGCCAGGTATCCTCACGGAATTCTGGACCGAGGATTCTCCGACGGAGGCCTTTCCGGTGGCTGAGGCCATAGTGGGTCGGCACTGGAACTGGCAGCGCCCTGCTTCCCTGCCCTGCGCCCGGCCAGGATGGCCAGGAAGTATCACGGTCCCCTCCGGTTCCTTGTCCGGTTTTGGAACACCCTCTGCTGAGGGTTGGTTACCGACAGCGTTTTCCGGCCAGCGCCCGACGCGCCGGATGTGGACAAACCTCCTGACAAGGAGTCCAAGGAGTGGACTATGTCGAGGCCGAAGTCCTCGTCCTCTCTCGGCCGCCCGTCAGGCCAGTTGCCCGTCCTCCTACATTTTCTCATGCCCTGTTGGGCTCCTGGATGAGGTCATCCCTCATCTTCCGCCCGATCTGCAGACTACGGTTAAGCAGGTGCGGGACCAGGGCAGGAGCAGTGGCCAAACAGCAGCTCAGACTGCTTTGGATATAGGGACTCATTGTGCCAGATCGGTGCGGCGGCCGCAGTGGCTATGCGTCGGCGGGCTTGGCTGAGATATCCACCTTTACCGGATACCCAGCACAAGTTGGCGGATGTTCCCTTTTGGGGACTGACCTCTTGACCCTGGGGTGGAAGGTCACCTGCAGAGGATCGGAAGTCCAATGCCACCTTGGACTCGGTCTCTTCGCTCAGAAGGACAAAGGCCGCGAAACCACAGCCTAAGCCGCTTGGTCCTTCTGTGGCCCCGGCGCCAGCCCAGCAACGTCAGGGCCAGCAGGCTCGACTTGGCATCCCAAACCCAAGCCGCCGGCTTCCTCTAACAGGAGGCAGGGAGGAAGGGCCCAGGAGGTCCCTGGCCGGTCCCTCCTCCAAGCCTGCCAGTGGCGGGCTGAGGGGTGTCGCCCCCATCCCGTCACCACCCCTGGGTCCCCGTGGAGAAGGCGCCTCTCAGCTCCGTTCCACTTGGTCCGCTGTTACCACGGACAGGTGGGTCTTGGAGGTAGTGGGAAGAGGCCTGCCTCTGGAATTGAGCAGGCACCACCCTTCAGAGCCGTCGCCTCGGGGGCCGGGATCCCAGCCTCACTGGCGGCTCGTCGAGCCGACGATCGCTCTCCTCCTCCAGAAGGAGGTGGTAAGAAGGTGGTGGACCCTCCTTCAGACCCAGGGTTTGTGTCCAGGTACTTCCTGGTTCCGAAGCAGACGGGGCTGGCGCCCCATTCTCAACCTACACGGCCTAAACAAGTTCCTAAGGTCTCGAACCTTCAGGATGGTCACTCTGGCTCAGATAATACCATCCTTGGAGCAGCGGGTGTGGTTCTGCTCTCTGGACTTGCAGGGCCAGCGTTTTTCACGTCCCTATCCGTCCGTCTCACCAGAGATTCCTTCGCTTCAGCGGAAGGATCTCTCTTCGAGTTCAAGCCATGCCCTTCGGCTTGTCTCCAGCTCCCAGGGTCTTCACCAAATGCATGGCAGTGGTGACAGCATTCTCATGGCGCGAGGGTCAGGTGTACCCTTACCTGGACGACTGGCTGATAGCAGCTCCCTCCAGGAAGAGGCGGAGTGGTCCAGAGATCAGCCCTCCAGGTCTGCTCTCAACTGGGCCTCCTTATCAACGAGGCCAAGTGGAACAAGCAGCAGTGGATTCTATTCACCAGGCAGCTTCGACTCTCTTGAGCCAGGCGCGGCTCCCGGCGGACAGGGCGAGGTTCTTTCCTCCTTTGCCCGATCATTTCTGGTTGGGCAATTGCGCCTACCCGGGACTTCCTCGCCTCCTGGGTCTCATGGCGGCCTGTACCAGGCGTGGTCCCGTTGGGCCCGCTGGAACATCGTCCTTCAGTGGGGACTGGCCAGCCAGTGGTCTGCAGCTGCGATCCCTTGGACCAGCTGTATCGGTGACACAGGGATGTGGGCGCTCTCCAGTGGTGGACCGTTCCAGATCATTTGCAGGAGGGCATCCGTTCGTCCGCCCGAGCAGACGGTCCTCTCTGTCGACGATGCCTCTCTGATGGGTTGGGGTGCCCATCTGGGGAACACGGGCTCATGGCCTCTGGTCCCAGGGAGTCGATGCCACATCAACCTGCTGGAGCTCGACGGTCCGCCTAGCTCTCACCGCCTTTGCTCCGTTCCTCCGGGGTCAAGTGGTCCGAGTCAGGCGGACAATACCACGACCATGTACTATCTAACCCGCCGGGGCGGGGGCGCGCTCCATGCTTCTATGCAAGGAAGCTCTCCGCATTTGGTCACCGTGCGCAGCCTGGGCGGATCTCCTAGCCATTCACGTGGCAGGAGCCTCCAACACCCTGGCCGATGCCCTGAGGCGGATGGGGCTGCATCCCACAGTGGTCTCTCTGCCGGGTAGTACAGCATCTGTTCTCCCTTTGGGGCACACCTCAGGTGGACCTGTTTGCCTCCATGGAGACGAAGCTGAGTCTGTTCCATGCCGCCCCCCTCAGCAGGGGCTCGCTGCAGGGGATGCCTTCTCGAGGCAATGGACCCGGGCCTCTTTCGCCTTTCCCCATTTCCCTTGATCCACAAGGTGCTTCTCAAAGCGAGGAGGGACAAGGCGCAGGTGATTCTGATAGCCCCAGACTGGCCTCGCCAGTTCTGGTACCAGATCTCCTCAGTCTCAGCTCCAGGACTCCGGCAGCTTCCAGCTCGCCGGACCTGCTCTCAGTCAATCAGGGAAGGTGTTCCATCCGGACCTTCAATCCCTGCACCTGACGGCCTGGTTCCTGGCTGACTAGAGTTCCAGGCCTTGGGTCTTTCGACGAGGTCCTCAATGTAGTTGAGGCGTCCCGTAAGAGTCGACCAGAAAATGCTATGCCTTCAAATGGAAAAGGTTTTCCATTTGGTGTCAGAAGCAAGGGCTTGGACCCTTCCTCCTGTTCCTTGGCAAGCATCTTGGACTATTTATGGTCCCTTTCTAGTCAAGGGCTTAGGTCGGCAGGCCCTAGGGTGCACCTGGCAGCCATCTCTGCTTACAGGCGCGGGCAGGGAAGCAGTCGATGGCCTTGGGAGGAAGGTGGTCTGGCGGCTTTTTCAAAGGCCTTGATCACATTTCCCTCCAGTCGGGAACCCCCACCTCCGTGGGATTACTGCTGGTACTGGCAAAGCTCATGGGCAAGCCATTTGAACCTATGCACAGGTGTGCTCTCTCTCACCTGTCGTGGAAGACCGCCTTCTTGGTGGCTATCACGTCAGCCAGAAGGATGAGGGAGAGCTCCAGGGCGCTTTCCATCGAGTCTCCTTACCTGGTCTTCCACAGGGACAAGGTTGTCCTCGCCCCCACCGAAATTCCTTCGAAGGTGGTGTGGAGTTTCACCTTAACCAGGTGTTGACTCTGCGGTGTTCTACCCCAATCACACCTGGAGGCCTAATAGGCTCCATACTCTGGACCCTAGAAGGCGCTCGCTTATTATAAGGGCGCACGGCTGAAATTCGGGAGAGGTTCACGCAGCTGTTTGTCACCCACGCTGAAGCCGACCAGCAGACCTGCTGCCAGCTGTGACGATAAGCAGGTGGGTAACCTCCTGCATAGATCTCTGCTATAAGTTGGCGGGCATGGAGCCTCCCAGAGGGATAAGAGCTCATTCTACCCGCTATACTGCTGCAACGGTGGCTGCTTCCAGGGACGCCTATCCAGGAAATCTGCAGGGCTGCTACCTGAAGTCAGCAAACACCTTCATTACCCACTACCACATCGACCTTGAGTCACGCTGGATGCTGGTTTTGGGGCCTCGGTTCTCCAGTCTCTTTCCCAAGTAAGTATATGGGGTGTGTGCTTGCCCCTCCTCCCGGAGAACTGCTAGAGTCTGCCAATGAGTGTGGATGAACAACATATCCATGTCCCTAGAAATACAGGTTACTCACCTGTAACAGGAGTTCTAGGAATGGTATATGTTGTTCATCCACACGACTCCACCTGACTCCTCCGCCTTCGACGCACAACCTGAGCTTCCAGCGGCCAGATTGGCGCCAGGGAAGGAGCCGAGAGTTATACCACCCGGGTGGGTGGGAGGAGCAAGCTTGAAGACCTTCCGGCAAGATTTAAAGCGGCAAGGATACTGCCAATGAGTGTGGATGAACAACATATACCATTCCTAGAACTCCTGTTACAGGTGAGTAACCTGTATTTTTGCTCCCTGGATCTACAGGTTGCATTCTTCCATGTCCCAATCCATCCATCACATCGAAGGTTCCTCCGCTTCAGTGCAGAGGGAACCCCATTTAAGTCTCAAGATGTGCCGTTCGGCCTGTCATCAGCCCCCAGGGTCTTCACCGAATGCATTGCAGCGGTGGCAGCCCATCTTCGGCATCGAGGGGTCAGAGTGCACCCCTGTCTGGATGACTGACTTATAGCAGTGGAAAGGTTCAGGGATCTGACCCCTCCAGACCTGCATCAACTTTGACCTCCTGGTCAAAGAAGCCAAGTCGGAACGCGTGCCTTTGCAGATGATCTGCTTCACTGGGGCAGAGCTTGATTCTTGCCGAGCCAGAGCTAGGCTCCTGGTGGACAGGGTGGAGGTTCTGTCCTCCTTTACCCATCTTCAAGCTGGCTTCTGCTGTGTCCGATCTTTTCTGGTTGTACACTTGCACCCTGCTTGAGACTTCCTGTGACTTTTGGGTTGCATGGCCGCCTGCACCTCCATGGTATAATGGACCCAGTGGCATATGCGCCCCTTCAACGGGAGCTGGCCAGCCAGTGGATTCAGTGACAAGGTCATTTCAACCAGCTGGTCACTGTGACCCAGAATATGTAGGACACTCTCTAACGATGGACCGTCCTAGAGCATCTGCGGGAGAGGAGCCCATTTGTCCACCCCAACCAACTCCTCTCTCACGGGCTGGGATGCCCACGTGGGAGCCCACAGAGTCCATGGTCTCCGGACCCCCGAGGAATCCTGATGCCACATCAACCTGGTGGAGCTCCAAGCTGTTCAGCTGGCACTGACTGCATTCGCTCTGTTCTTTTGGGGTCAAGTGGTTCAGGTCCAGACAGACAACACCACGATCATGTACTATTTCAGCAAACAGGGCAGCATGCACATCCAGCCTCTGTGCAGGGAAGCTCTCCACATCTAGACCCTCTTGAGCTGACAAAGCGGATCTCCTAGCCATTCATAAGTCAGGAGCCTCAAATTATCTGGCTGACACCCTCAGCAGTGTGGGCGAGGCATCCCACGAGTGGTCTCTCCATCCAGAGGTAGTACACGGCCTGTTCTCCCAGTGGGGCACCCCTCAGGTGGACCTGTTCTCCTCCAAGGAGAATACAAAGCTGAGGCTGGTTTGTGCCCTCCCCCTCAGCAGGGCTCACTGCAGCCAGATGCCTTCTTGAGGCTGTGGACCCCAGTCCTCTTTTATGGCTTCCCTTGATCCACAAGGTGCTTCTCAAGGTCAGGAGGGACAAGGCACAGTTTTGGTACCCCCGATCTCCTCAGCCTCAGCATCAGGCTTCCAAGGCATCCTCCAGCATGCCCGGACCTGCTGTCAGTCTGTCAGGGAAGGTCCACCACCCGAACCTTAAATACCTGCACGTGACAGCCTGGTTCCTGACTGACTAGAGTTCCAGGCTTTGGCTCTCTCTGAAGATGTCCTCACTGTAGTTAAGGCATCTAGGAAGGAATCAACCAGGAAATGCTATGCTTTCAAGTGGAAGAGATTCTCTATTTGGTGTTAGGGCAAGGGCCTGAACCCTTTGTCCTGTCTGATGGCAAGCATTCTCGACTACCTTTGGTCTCTCTCCAAAGTGGATCTTCAGTCTGCGACCCTTAAAGTGCACCTGGCAGCCATCTCTGCTTACCGGGTGCAGGCCGGTCAATAGACGGTGGCACAGGAAAAGATGGTCTGGCGTTTCTTCAAAGGCCTCAACCATATTTCCCCTCCAGTGCATGAATCACCACCACCACCATAGGATCTACTGCTGGTATTGGTAAAGCTCATGGGCAAGCCTTTCGAACTGATGCACAGGAGTGAGATGTCACACCTGTCATGGAAGACCACCTTCCTGGTGGCTCTCACATCTGACAAAAGAATTGGGGATCTCCAGGCACACTCTGTTGAATCTCCTTACCTGGTTGTCCTGCTCCCCATCCTGAAGTTCCTTCCGAAGGTTATGTCAGAGTGTCACCTGAACCAGGTCATGACTCTCGGAGGCCGAATACAGGCTCCATGTTTTGGACCCGAGAAGAGCGTGTTCTTATTGTAAAGAGCACATGGCTGAAGTTCGAGGAGTGGTTTGCCAGCTGTTTGTCACCTACGCAGAAGCCACATCTGGCAGACCTGCAGCCAAGAGGACAGTTGGCAGATGGATTACGTAGTGCATTGCTCTCTGCTATAGGTTGGCGGGCAGGGAGCCTCCCGTAGGGTTAAGGGCTTATTCCACCCACCATACCTCTGCGTCAGTGGCTGCTGCTAGGGATGTCCATACCCAGGAAATCTACAGGGCTGCTACCTGGAAGTCAGTAAACACTTTCATTTCGCATTACCACATTGTTCTAGAGTCATGCCGGATTGCTGGTTTTGGAACCTCAGATCTTACTTCGAGAGTGCTCTTGCAGTAGGTATTCACAGATAGGGCTAAACCACCAGGCGTCAGGACCACATGGAAAACTTCTAGCTAGCAGCCTCTGTCGGGGGACCAGCATCAGATGATGTCAGTATTAAGGGGGCAGTCCCCCATGCCTGCCTCCATTTCTTTCCTGCCATCGGCTTGAGAAAGTTCCTCGCAGTAGAACAGCGCTCGTCAGTACTTTCATCGGTTAAAAGCCTATTTCTTTCAACCATATTTCTTGAATTTCTTCTGTTTTTCTTCATACCATCCGCTGTGTACGTCATCCCCGACGCCCTCCAAATCGCATAAAAATACTTGCAACTCATGTGGTTCCCAGCTTCTGCACAAGGATGGCCACTCCTTGTGCCTCTTCTGCCTAGGTCCGGATTACTGCGTGGAGGGGTGCCAGTACTGCCAGAAATTCAACTCTGCTACCTGCAAGCGAAGGCAGCAGTCCCTGGAAGACCATCTCCTTAAAAAGAAAATGGCATCCATGGAGATGGAGTTGAAGAAACTTAGGCAGACGTCAACCTCCCTAGAAGGCCACAAGAAGAAATGTGAGAAGAAGCACCAGGAGTGGGATATTTCATCCACAGCAGCCACAACTTCGACTGGAGTCGCAGTCTTACAGTCATCCCCTCTGGGGGATTTCTCCTCGGCGGCCCTCTCATCAGGCTCACACTTTGGCCCCTCTGGAACCTCCAGGGTAAAGGAGGTCTTCGCTCCCGCCAAGGCCGCTGTTTCATTGCAGCCTTCCGGTCCAAGCAGGTCCAGTAAGTGAGACACCAGTCCCACTGACGCCCGTCCAGACAGGACCTCACCTCCTCAGGTGATCGCTCAGCCCACCACCCTTCCAACAAGGCCACCCCTCCTTCACAGCCTTCCTTGGATAGGGAGTCCGATGAGTCTGACACTGGCTTGCCCAACGTCCACCTGGACACTGCAGTAAGACAGCCATCGGCCGTTCCAACGACCTCCCAGTAGACAGGCCTGTGACAGACCATATTGTCATGCCTGATGTTCCAGGCTCTCCGCAGCGAATATGCCTGTTGCCCGCTGAGGTCCTCGCGTCCCCTCAGATCCCACCTGGGTATTTCAACCCTCCTTCCCTGGCTGAGACTGAGGACCTAGGGACTCTGCCATCTGGGGTCCCCCCCCCATGCCGGACCCGATGCCGGCTGACCTTATGCCACCCTCCAGCTTTCCTTTGCCCAATGGAGGACCTGCTCCTCCATCAGGACCGTCAGACCCGTTGGCCGGGCCCGACGCCTGCCGGACCAACTTTTCCACCGTCCGGTCCACCAGCAGGGCCTTTGACGGGACCTTCTGCTCCGTCAGAGCCTCTGGCGCCAGGATACCTGACACCGCAATACCCGGTGCCACAGTGCCCGTTCCACAGTATCCAATGCCGCAGTACCCAACGCCACATTACCCAGCACCACAGTACCAGACACCGGGCTTCCCGACCGTCTGATTACGGATACTCTTATTATGGGTACTCTCTCTACCCGTATACGAGCCTTCCTCCTCCACCTCCATCACCCCCCTCGCAGCCACCAGTGGACTTGAAGGAGACCTTGACGTTCTGGTGGGCTGAGGCCAAGGCTCAGCTCACCAAGGAGGTTGAGAGTCATCTTCTGACATCGGTCCCTTCACCGAATCACCTACGTCGGAGACGGGAGACTCCCTCCCCTTTACCCGATGCCAGAGGAGAACCATCTGGTGCCCAGGGTGGGGACGACATGCACCCCCGGGAGCTCCCCAGAGGGATTGTTCCTCCCCCTTCCAGGGAGGAATCGTCTTCTTCTACCTCAGGGCCATCGGACTCAGAATCTGAATCAGACCACTCTGTACATGGAGGCGAGCCTCCATACTCCAGAATGCCCAAGGTCAAGGGACCCTCCGAAATCCCCTCCGGAGGACCCTTGTTTTCTGGAGCTCTTGAGAAAGATCCAGGACACATGTCAGTGGCAATCAATGGAGCCAGACCCACAGCGTAAGAAGCTCACTGCTTATTTGGATCTGCCCGAAACTGGTCCCACACTGATTCCACCCTGGATAGAGCCTCACGCCAATCTTGTTTCCACTGTCTGGAAGCAACCATCCGCGTTGGCCCCCCTTCCGAGGAAGGCAGATAGGCTATACCAAGCTCTGGAGGGTAAAGACTTCCTTAGTCTTCACCCCAAGGCAAATTCGGTTGTGATCAGTGCTGCCCACGGCCACTCCGCCAACCCCAAACACCTGAGCTCATCCCCACCTGACAAGGAATCCCAACTTCTGGAGCAGTATGGGAAGAAGATTTACTCCTCTTCAACCCTAGGCATCAGGGCCCTCAACTACGTTGGCCACATGGGAGATTTCCAGAATTCCACCCTTAGACAGGTGGAATCCAAGCTGGAATCCCTTCCTAATTCACAAACTATGCAGGAGCTGGGAGACCTGGTCCGTTCTGCTCATTCGGCCTGTAGGCACATGCTTTGTGTCACCTACAATGTGGTGGACACAGCTGGCAGGAGCTCAGTTTTCGCCATAGGCTTACAGCATCATGCCTGGCTCCGTGTGTCAGGACTGGTCCCTGAAGTACAGTCCGCTATACAGGATGCTCCCTTCAGGGGTTCCATGCCATTCAGGGCTGATGACAAGGACATCATAACCAAATTGCAGGAGAAGGGCACTGCACTAAAGTTGGTTCAGACTTTGTACAGGTCCCCTCAGGGGCAGCAACATCCTTTTCATCGCCAAACCCGACAAAAACGAAAGCCCAATCAAGGAAAACGCGCCAACAAACATTGGGCCCCTCCTGCAACCAAGACTCCCCCCCAGCAAGAAGTCCACAGGAGCCTCAGCTGCTGCGCTGCCCCACACCTCCTGACTCCTTGCCTCTCCCTCTGGCCATTTCAGAGGAAACGGTAGGGGGGAGATTCTCCTCCCATCTACCGGGTTGGGAAAGGATAACATCGGATGCTTGGGTGCTCCAGCTAATATCTGCCAGATATTTGATAGAGTTTCTACAGAAACCTCTTCGAAAACCACCCCCTCAGTTGTCCTACTCTCCGCAATAGCTTCCTCTGGTTCTAGAAGAACTCCTATCCCTTCTGTCAAAGGCAGTGATGGAGCAAGTCCCAACTCATCTTTGGGGGATGGGTTACTATTCCCATTTCTTTCTAGTTCCAAAGAAGATGGGAGACTTCTGGCCAGTCCTTGACCTCAGCCCCTTGAACATGTTCATGGAGTACAAATGCTTCAGAATACTCTCCTTGCAGAGCCTTCTACCTTTACTCCGGCCGGGACAGTGGCCATGTGCCCTGGATATGCAGGATGCGTACCTGCACATCCCCATATGCCCTTCCCACCTCAGATACCTCAGTTTTTGCTTTCAGGGGATCACTACCAGTTCAGAGCCCTCCAATTTGGTCCCTTCTTGGCACCCCTGAGTATTTACCAAATGCCTGTGTACCCAGGGTGTGCAGGTCTTCCCGTACATGGACGATTGTCTCCTGGCGGCCCCATCAAGGAAAGAACTTCTGCACTCCCTTTCTCTTACCCTGCAGGTTTTTACCAGCCTGGGTATTACCATCAACCAGGTCAAGTGCCACTTGGTCCCTTGCCAGTGCCCCCAATTTATAGGGGCAATACTGGACACGGCCATAGGCAAAGCCTTTTTGCCTCCGGACAGGGTCGAGACCCTTAAAAATCAGGCTCATCTTCTGTCTGGTCGTAGATGGGTCGAAGCCAGGTCAGTCCTCCACCTCCTCGGGCTCATGGCGGCTGCCATTCCAACAGTTCCATTCACTCGGCTCCATATGAGGATCTCTCAATGGACGCTTCAGTCGCAGTGGGACCAAACCATGGATGATCTAGACCAAGAGGTGCTAATGTCGAATCCCATGAGCAGGGACTTGCACTGGTGGATGGTTCGGGAGAACCTGTCTCTGGGAGTTCCATTCTGCATCACTCCTCATTCCCAGATGTTGACAACTGATGTGTCAGGGGAGGGCTGGGGTGCCCACCTAGGGTCTCGCAGGACTCAGGGCAGCTGGTCCCTGCTCGAGCAGAAACTGCACATAAATGTGCTCAAACTGAGAGCAGTCCTATATGCCTTTCAGACTCTTCTTCTCCTCTTCATTCTTCCTGGTCATCTTCTCATCTGGTACCTCAACAAACGGGGAGGAACACGTCCCTATCCCCTCTGCTGGGACGTGATGAACATCTGGCATTGGGCAGCTCAGCACGACCTTCACCTGACCACAGTTCCCATCCCGGGAGTGGAAAACACCCTGGCAGACAAACTGTCGATCCTCAGCCAGGGCTTATGAATGGGAGTTAGACCAACAGGTTGTAAACGGCATCTTTCGGCAATGGGGAACACCTCAGGTAGACCTCTTCACCATCCCCCAAAATGCAAAATGCAAAACTTCCCGGCTTTTGCTCACTCACTCCAGGGCAAGACGTTTTCTGGTGAGATGCTCTCTCTGTCTGCTGGAGGGACAGATTCATTTATGCCTTCCCTCCCATTCCTCTCATTCCGAGGGTACTGAACAAACTCTGATCAGAAGGGGCTCGGATGATTCTCATCGCCCACTTCTGGCCCAGGCAAGTTTGGTTCTCTCTGTTTTGCAATAGTTTTCTGAGGAACCTCCTCTTCCTCTGTCTCAGCACTTGTTGACCCAGGATCAGGGGACCCTTGTTTACCCAGGTCTTAAATCCCTTCCTCTTCATGCATGGCTTCTGCAGACGTAGCTAAAGCCCACTTCGGAGTCTCTCCTGTAGTAGTGGACATTGTGGTGGAGGCCAGAAAGCCTTCCACCAGGTCCACCTATGCTATGAAGTGGAAACAGTTTTCCATCTGGGCATATTCTAAAGACTTAAAGCCTTTCTCGTGCCCAGCCAACAAAGTCCTGGACTACATGCATCACCTCTTTGACCTGGGTCTCAGCCATTTCTCCTTAAAAGTCCATATGGCAGCTATTTCAGCCTACCACATTCCCTTTGGAGACAGGACTTTTGCTCAGATGGAAGTCTCTAAGACTTTTCTTAAAGGGGTTCTCCACTTGAGACCCCCAATCTGCAATCCTGCCCCTCCATGGGATTTGAATTTTATCCTGGAGAACCTCACACTGCCTCCCTTCAAGCCCACACCAGAAGCAGACTTAAACTTCCTATTGGCCATTATGTACTTCTGCTCGGTGCATCTCCGAGCTTCAGGCCTGAATGTGTAAAATCCCGTATTTGATTTTCCACAAGGAACGTGTGGCTCTACGCACAAACCCTAAGTTTCTCCCTGGGTGGTGGCTGAATCTACACTGAATCAATCCATTGAGTTACCGGCTTTCTTTATGCAACACTCCAGTCAAGGGGAGTACCTCTTACATAATCTGGATGTTCATAGGATCCTGAGATACTACACCAATTGGACTTAGGATCTCAGGAAGACTGATCAGCTTTTTGTTTCTTTCGCTCACAAACGAGAAGGCAATGCTGTTTCTAAGCAATGCCTTTCCAAATGGTTGGCCAATTGTATTGCTTTCTGTTACAAGTACAATAAGACCCTTCAGGGTCAGGTCAGAGGTCACTTCACTAGGGGGGGTAGCTGCCTGTGCTGCTTGTTTCAGGAATGTGTCCGTGGCAGACAGCTGTGCAGCTGCAACCTGAACTTCGGTCCATACCTTTACGAAACACTACAGTTTGGACATTGTCTCTCGCCGTAGAGCAGGCTTCAGGTTGGCTGTTCTGCAGAGTCTCCTTTCATGGGATTTGCTCAGCCCTGAGGTTTGTGTGTGGATGATAGTCCTCCTCTTGGTTTTCTCTGTGTTCCAGACTGCTTGGGACTCGATCTTATCTGTGAATACCCACTGCAAGAACCCTCTCGAAGTAAGATAGTACAGTTACGTAAGAACTTACCATAACAGTAGATATTCGAGAGAGGCTCTTGCAGTAGGTTTTACCTTCCCGCCCTCATCCCCATAAGTCTCTTTTCTTCCTTTCCGTGACGGCGTATCCTCTTCTCTCTCATCTTGCCCCTTTGGCAAGAAAGAACTGGAAAGCGGGCGTGGGGGACCGCCCCTTTATACCGACATCGTCTGACGCTGGTCACCTGACGTGGGGGAGGTCCCCCACCAGAAACTGCTAGCTGGAAGTTTTCTGTGGGGTTCTGACACCTGGTAGCTTAGTCCTATCTGTGAATACCTACTGCAAGAGTCTCTCTCGAAGATCTACTGTTACGCAAATTTCTTACGTAACTGTACTTTCTCCAATTTCTGTTCCCTAAGTAGGGTGTGTGTGCCTTACCTCCCTCCTCCCGGAGAACTACTAGGAGTCTGCCAAACAATGTGGATAAGAACAACATATCCACATCCCTAGAAATACAGGTACTCACCTGTAACAGCAATTCTAGGAGTGGTATGTGTTGTTCATGCACACGGACCCACCCAACCTCCCTGGCTTCGACGCACAACCTCTGCTTCCAGAGTGTAAGATCTGGCGTCAAGGTGTGGAGCCGAGGCATATACCACCCAGGTGGGTGGGATGAGCCAGCTTAAACACTTCCGGCAAGATATTTAAAGGGAAAGGATATGCTAAACAGTGTGGATGAACAACATATACTGCTCCTAGAACTACTGTTAGAGGTGAGTTTCCTTCCTGTCCTTTCCAGTCTGGCTACAGGACAAAACACTCCACAGTCACCTCCCTTTTCTGCCTTATTGACCCTGTCCTTTCAAGGATGTACCAGGATCACATCACAGTAGCAACTTTTGTTGATCTTGCTAAGACATTCAGTTTGCTATCTTCTGCTGTTGAACAAGCTGGCTTCGGCCAGTCTTTCTCTACTCCCGCATTTAAGTGGTTCCTTTCATACTTTACTAACCGTCAGCAGTATGTTCGTGTAGATGGTGCTCTATGACTACATCCTGGGCCCCATACTATTTTCCAGTGTTTCTTAATGACCGCCCATCAGTCTGTATCTCCTCACATAATCACATGTGTTCTGATACACAGTCATCTACACATCTGGTACCTCCATGTCTGCTGTCACATCCTCACTCCAGCATGATTTCCACAATGTGCTACGTTGGTTCCACGCCAACCAGCTCAAAGTAAACACCAAGAAGACTGTGCCCATGACTTTTGACACTAGCCAAAAGCTATCAAGGCTCTCCCATTCTCCGGTCTTCTCCACCCTCAGAGATACCCAACTGGAGGTAGTCCATGTCAAACACACTCCACAGGTCAGGCCCTCTGCTCCCACAGTGCCAACCTCATAACGCAATAGTGTGAACAGGTAACAGACAAGGTAACTCTCCTGTCTGCTTTTGGGTCTAAATCACCTTTAGCCTCAAGTTCGGGAACAAACTGTGAACTTGTGCTAGCGTACCCAAATGTACAGGCTCAGATAATATTCTCTTCGGGGGATGCAATACATCTTTTGCCAAAGGGCACCTAACCAGGTATCAAAAATGAACCCTTAAAACTCTGAGACCTTAGGTATATTCTTACCTTTTTCAAACTTAGTAACACCATTGAGCTTTTTAAACAGTTGTCAGACTTAAAATACAGGCACTTCACATGCAAAAAGAACTGGGAAGACAGAGGCAGTATTTAAAGAAAATGTGATCTTACTAAAAATATGAAAATAAGATAAAATGTAGAACAAATATCAAGAGCTTACAGTCTCAAAAGAAAATGGGAAAAGTTACAGAACAAATCTCCTAACACAATACATTTAGATCTTTTCTATCTAATATATTACCTCTGTAAGTGCCTTTAAAGTTAGGTGTCCGAGAACTTTGTTTCTTCAGAGCCCAAGATGATATATCCCACATTTCCGATACACTGATACATTTTCAACTCTGTTTCCACACCCACTTGATAAGTCATCTAGCTTCTCCTTTTAGAATATATTCCAACATACTTTCTACCAGGAGGTATCTTTAACTAATGGAACATCAGAAGAAAAAAAACACATTTCCTAAATATGACCTCCTTTAATTAAATATTTCTCTCTTTGATCTTAGCAATCCCAGCATTTGTCATTTATGTGTTAAACTTGATAGGAATAGCCAAATTACCCTTTCTTTCCTGACGTCATAAACTTCAGATTTTGTTTCAACTTCAAAAACCTATGCATGTCATAAAAAGGTAAAAAATGCCATTTCTTTAGGGAAGTCTTAATTACAGGTATCTCCTGGTCAGTATAATACATCCTGCGATCTTCAGCTGCTGACCTTGTAATTTAAAGGCCAAATTCCTCATACACTAAAAGGTCATACACAGACCATGTATTTATGATACCAGTCCTGGAGAAGTTATTGTAGAAACTAATGATATTTGTGACAGGTTATCCAACCTAGATATTTCCAAGACCCCTGGCCCTGACGATGTACATCCCAGAATATTAAAAGAACTGGCTGATGTATTGCACCCCTTCCCCTTAACGTATGTGTTCCAGACTTCCTTAGATCAAGGGTTAGTGCCTAAAGATTGGAAACATGCTTTAGTTGTCCCCATTCTTAAAAAAGGAGTCTGAACAAAACCAGAAAATTTCAGACCAATATGTCTGACTTCTTTAATGGGAAAGATCTTAGAAGGGGTTATTAAGGATTATATCCTAAGGCACCTAGAGACAAACGGCTTGTTGGACCATTCCCAACATGGGTTTACTAAGGCCAAATCTTGTCAGACAAACCTTTTGGCCTTCTGTGAAAATGCAAATAGAGAGTTAGACCAGGGTAACTCAGTTGATGTGGTGTATTTAGACTTCACATAGGCCTTTGATAAATTACCCCATTTTGAGTTATTAAAATTGTTAGAGAAAAGCCAATTGAACCTTAATATTTGTAACTGGGTTTCAGCATGGTTACAAGGGAGACAACAGAGGGCAACTATTTAAGAAACTTTTTCCAGTTGGTCAACTATTTCCAGCGGAGTCCCACAAGGTTCCGTTTTAGGACCTTGTCTGTTCAATATATATATATATATATATATATATATATATATATATATATATATATATAGCCACCCTACAATCAGATAATCCTAGGGTGTGGTTATATAAATTCGCTGATGACTGTAGGATCGGAGCTGTTGTGAACACTCGTGAGGGGGCACTGGAACTACAGGACATGATAAAATTTCTGACTGGACTACTATTAATAAATTAGTTCTGAACACTGCCAAATGCAAAATTATGCATATGGGTAAAAAGAACAAAAACAACAACTATACACTTGATAATAGTGGTGTAAGTGGCTCAGTAGGTAGCACACTCACCTCTGAGGCCGGGAGATCAGAGGGCTGTGGGTTCAGTTCCCACATCTGGCACTTGGGTTAATATCCCAGTACTGACACTGTAGTGCAACATGAGAGGGGTGCTGCACTTCTGAGGTGCCGTCTTTCGGATGAGACATTAAACTGAGGTCCCATCTGCCTGGATTGGTGGTAGTTCAGGTGGATGTTAAAGATCCCATGGCACTTAACGAAAAGGGTAGGGGTACTTTATTGGTTTGGAATACACAACATCACCAAAAGAAAACAAAAACAAACAATGTAAAGAAATATCAACAATAATAACTAAAGAAGAGTACAAATATAAAGAACTGCTATTAGCAAAAAGAAATGTTTTCCATAAATACATAACATAAGACCTAGAATATTTTTTTTCATCAAGACAGCGTATCATTTGTAAATCTGAAATGACAGCAGAAAGAATAGCAGCAAAATCCGTATTAGCTTGTTGCAACACAAAAGAACAGCGAGCCTGCCATAAGTAATATTGTAAAAGTGCAAATAATACATTCAAAGTACTCCTGTGATATTGATCCCAATCACCCAAATATTCACCTAATACTAATGTACAATAGGAAAGAAATCTCAAATGAGGCATATTCCACTGTCGGGCTACAAAGTCCCAAAACTTGACTGAAATGACATTCAAGAAAAATGCATCTGAGATTCTTCAATGTTAGTACAATCTGGACGTAAACAATATCTCTCAGAAATTGGTTTGTACTTCAAATTGCCACGGACTCAAGCCCATGTGCAGATATCCATACTATATCCCATACTTTAAATGAGATCCTACCATCTGTCAATTTATAAAAACATGTTTCATATTAGATGGGGAACAGGAAGGAAAAGCAGAATCACTTTCTGCACGTTATACACAACATAATCATAAAAGATTTCTATGCAATGATTGTATTTTCTGTAAGGAATCTTCCATTGATGTAGTTTTTAATGTGGAAAGTCCATAATTTGGCAAATCATCTGAAGACAAAATTCTTGGTGGCAAAAGGGACCATTTAAAAATATTTGTGCCAAATGGATTTGGTCCAAAATTGACAAGGGAGAAACGGAGCTTGCCAAAGAAAAGAAAAGGAGGAAAAAGAAAATGGAATGAAAAAACAACAGGGTTAATCATATTCAACCTCCGTCACGGAGTTTCAAGTAAGTATATTCTCGTCCAACGGTTCAATCTATTACCCCACAACATCTGAAAAATATACTATAAAGTCTAGTCTCTAATGAAAGAGGAGGGGAAAGATGACTTATATAAAGAAATATGGGTAAAACGAATTTTTTATAATCACAACCCTTTTCTTTTTCCCAAATTTCCAATGTTTCCATTGATTCACTTTGGCTTCTCCAACCGCTAGCTGTTTTTCCCAATTATAAATCTCCATGTTAGGTATTCCAAACCAGATCCCCAGAATTTTCTGAGGCCGCACAAGAGGGATATCATAACAATTTGTTAAATCTGGGGCTGTCCGACCAAGTTGTAGTACAAAACTTTTTGTAATGTTTAGAGAGGCACCAGAATATTCACCAAAAAGAAGAAAAATCTCTAAAGCTCTCTGTAAAGAGAGGGAATCAGCTAAAAGGAGAGTGACATCATCTGCGAAGGCAGTGACTTTGACCTTATCTATACCTATAGAGGGAGCAATCCCGGAAATGGAGGGATCACCAATTATACTCCTAATAATTGGATCTAAAATGAAAGTATATAATAAGGGACTTAGGGGACATCCCTGTCGGACACCTCGAGAAATTGATATGTTTCTACCTAAGAAACCGCTTGCTATTGGTATAGAAACTGCAGATGAGTATAGTTTGAGATCCACTGAGTAAAAGTCTCAGGAATACCATAAGAGGATAATACAAAAACAAGAAGGAATGGTTGATTGCATCAAAAGCTTTTGATTGATCCAAAGCTGCTATTAGTTCTGTAGAGAAAAAATTAGTGTGACAGGCCATTAGATCTCTAAGTAAAAAGAGATTATGCTGAATCGTCTTTACCTGTAATCGCACAGGTCTGTGCATGTGAATCAAAAATCTGGCTACTTTTTCTAATCTGTTGTCAAAATTTTAGATAGAATCTTATAATCACTATTAAGAAGACAGATTGGTCTCCAATTTGAAAGTAATGCTCTATCTCCTTTTTAAAAATAAAAGTCATTAGGACAGTGAAAAGTCTGGAGAAGGGGTACTAGAGGATAAATAAGAATTAAACACGTTGGGAAGAAAAAGACCCATAAACTGTATACACTTTTATAAAATTCATTTGGTATGCCATCTACACTTGGGAAGACCCAGTTTTAAATGTCTGATCACCTCAATGACTTCAGAAGAGGTAATTGGTGATCTTAAGGACTGAATCAGATCATGAGGTATTTGAGGAAGGAAGAAAAATTGCATGGTGAAAAGATCCACAGGTAACACATTAGGGGTGAAAATATTCCTGAGTATATTGTTCAACTACCTGCAACATACCAATATCAGTAGTAATTAGTTTTTATCACTATTAAATAAGCCAGTCATACGGGTATCTTTCAAATATGATTTACATGCTTGAAATGGGTCCGCACAGGGAATCCTTGTAAATAAACGGAATTCTAAATCAAGGGATTTGGCCCTGTTATACTGATAAGTTCTCATTTGTTGTTTAATAGTTTGATCTGAGAAAGAAAATGAATGTGTTCCTCGGGGAGTGACATAAGTCTATACAATTGATTCCTTAGAACTAAATATTTCCCATAATCATCCCGCACCTTGCCTTACCCCAGGACTGAAATAATGAGCAAGCTCTGTTTTGAAATGCTTCCACCAATCAAATGGGAGGAAAGAGATCAAAAGTGGAGGATTTTGCAGCTAAAAACAATTCAAGTTTACCAAAATAAACCGGATCTGAAAGAAAAGAAGTATTCAATCTCCAACGAAACACCAGAGCTCAATCTGGGAGGAAGAAGCCAGAAGGACAAAGAACAAAATAGAATGTGATGGTCAGAAAATTCTACGGAACAGCAACACAGGATACCACATGAAAATAGCGGAAATAAAAACATATCAATCCGAGTAGCAAGTATACCTATGATACGATTACCTCCTGTAGCCTGTAAACTCTGAAATACATCCAAAAGGCCAGCATTTGTTAGACCTCTGATAATGCATGAGAATCACAGTACACCTTCTTTCTTTGCATTCTATTAAACTGAATATCAAGGGAGCAGTTAAAATCCCTCCCAAACCAAATGTTTCCTTGTAAATAAGAAGGGCTTCAGGTCTGAAAATAAGGAAATACGTCCGCTTTAGATTGTGGACCGAGATATTAATAACCGAAAAGAATAATCACCCCAAGAACAATCTAGTATAAGTAACCTACCCAGCACCAAATCAGTCACTTTTGTGATGTGAAAGAAGTATTACCAAACAAAATGGCTACTCCATCGGCCAGTTCAGTACTATAAGACCAAAAGGAGGGCCACGAGTCCATAATTTTTCAATTTGTTTTCCTCTGAAATGGAAGATACCCTTGTTTCTTGCAAAAATAACGTCTAGATTTAAAGTCTGCAGATAGGAAAACACAGATATCTGCCTATGAAAAGTTTTAAACTGCAGACATTTAAAGTAGCAAATTTCAAGTAGCCATAGAAAAACTTAAGGACTATGCTTCTGACTCACTTTCCTTTTCTTCCTTTTACCTTTCTTATCTTTAGCCAATTCAGTTGATTTGCTATCATCCTCATCCGTTACTAGCTCCGAGGTGAGAGGTCTCAGATTCCAGATCAGAGTCTCTCACCTCCTCCTGGAGAGGAGAGAAGAAATTCTCAGTCACCACTGAACTGCTCTGGGCCTGTTTGGAGGAGGCTCTAGTGAACCTCCTGCTTTTTACCATTTCAAAGGGAGGAGGCATGTTGGAAACCAGATTTTGACTCTCTCTAGACGGGGGGGGACCAGGAGGTACCATCTTCTGAGATGCAGGAGCCACCTCTTGTACTGATGGACCAGGACTTGGGAAGGGGGTGAAGGGTCTTGCCGTGGGAGGGGAAAGGGAGGGAGGGTTAACCCTCTCACCTGAGGTATGTAATTTAGCCTGGGCTTCTAAAGCAGCCCATCGTGGTCTAAACCATCAGAACAATTATGTCTCCGCCCATGGGCACTGATGAAAGGCATGACCCTGATCGTCACAAAGGTTACATTTAAAAATATTCTTACATCAGTCTACAGAATGCCCAAACCCCACAAAGAGGACACTTCAGTAGATCACAAACACTACTTATATCGCTTTATCCCCACATTTATAACAGGCTCTAGGCTGCCCTGCATAAAAGCATACCCTCTATCTTTTCCTAGAAAAACTATTAGCAAATGTACCACTTCTGAATTAGTTTGTAACAACTTTACTTTAAATTTCCACCCCCAGTCCAGATACCCTCGACATCTAAGAGAGCTTCAGGGGCCCCAACACTTACACTTGGCTTGCAGCCATCTATAAATATCACTGACATTCACCCTTCGCTTCTGAACATAATGGTAACATATCGATTAAAGGCTTTGATAATGGAATAACAAAAAGGCAGCCAAACAGGATGATTTTCTGACGAACATATTTGTCCCAAAACTTATCCAGAAGGGCAACAGATTGGAAGCTTATGTCATAAGAGTCTTCGCAGAAATATGAATAAGGGCATATATGTCCTTAGCACAAAATCCCATCTTAGTTTTCAGCAGCTGGTTGAAGATATAATATCTATCAGGATGTTCCTGCAGACCCTCTATATCTTAAGCGCATAGCATGACGATTGGGGCCTGCTCTAGCTTTGCTTTAAATAAATCTGCCATAGTCGGTGTAGCTGAATGAGCAGTCTCCTGAGAAGCTGCAGTAGGTATAGCAGAAAAGGTTTCTATGGAAAAGTCAGACCCAGGCTATCCCTATCTCCCTCGAGGTAGATGGTTGTGGGAACCCCTAAGCCAGGGATAGGAGATTTTTACCTGAGAGGGAGTCAGATCGAGATCAGGCACCCAAGTTCCCGACTCATTTCTTCTCCAGCCTGCATCCAAAGCCATCTCCTCCGACCAGTCAGGATTCAGTCCCTGACTTCCTCCTTCCTGGAGCCCGAATTGCTGTCGCACCAGGAGCGTCGTGTGCTATCCGTCACTTTTGCGGTCCTCGGAAACCACCTCCCGAGACACAGATTCCGTCTCTAAGCGTAGCATGAAGATCACCACCTTGTGTATCTCCGTCACTACAATGCTAACGTTGTGTCCGTTTCCGAAATAAAGGGTACCGCTGAAGGCTTATTAGCACTCACTCTTCCTGGAGCAGTAGACCATGTAAAGCAACCCCAAGGTAGGCAAAATCTCTGTCGATAAGGGTTCCATTTGAACAGTGCTGCTTAGGCTCCACCACCTCCTCCTCCATCCTGACCTCAGGAACGTCTGCCAGAACGGCTTCTGACGTCAGCAAGAACCCCCACCAGCCACTGACCAGCAGCCAGTAGGGGAATTTCCCCGGTGTCCTGGCCAAATTTCCCTCATTCACTAAAAATACCACCAACAGCTTAATCTGGTTCAAGGTAAGTTGGCATTCATCTGTATCCCCCTTCCCCAGGTCGTGCCTGAAAATAGGCAGGATTTGTCTAGTGCACTTACCCGGTCAACAAAAAATAAATAAAATATACCTCTCACTGGCACCACTGAAGAAAAAGATCTTGGAGTCGTAATATGTCCTGATTTCAAGTTCAGTACACACTGTAGATTCCAGATAAAAAAGGCAAATCAAAACCTAAATTGTATTCTACGATACATTACTAGTAGAGAAGCTAAAGTGTTGATACCACCATTTGTAGCTCTGGTCAGACCCCATCTAGAGTATGCTACACAGGTATGGTCTCCTCAAAATAGGGAGGATATCAACAAAATCGAATCTGTACAGAGAAGATTTACCAAATCTATTCAAGGGATGAAGACATCATCATACCCATCTAGATTAATGTCTCTAAACCAATACTCATTACATTATAGAAGGTTTAGAGGGGATATGTGCCTCTTATACAAGGCAATTGGCGATTCTGATTACTGCACTGAGTTGGGTGTTTACCCAAGAACGGATGAATGTGGTATTAGAAGGCATAACAAATGACTAATACAATCTAAATGGAAACATAACATACGTAAACACTGGTATAGCCAGAGGGTGGTTACTCCTTGGAGTGCCTTACCTAGGGCTGTAATAGATAGTGGGAGCATTACCACATTTAAAAATAATTTGGACCTTCATTGTGGAGATATGAAAATTAAGTTTTGATATTAGGTATAAAGGGCTAGGTTTATGGACACAAGTCTATCTGCTTGAATACATCTATGAAATCTATGAAATATCATACAATAATCATTACCAGCTGGCCAAGTGTCACAGTCCACACTTAAAATACCTTGGCAAGTGGCTTGATAGCAACCTAGACTTCTCAGCCCACTTTGACATTGTACACTCTAAGCGTAACCCCGAGTTAGGCATCCTTCACTGAATCGAGGAATGTCTCCCCTCTGAAGTCCATAAGGACCTGCTTGTCAAAACGATCCTCCTTATTTTGACTATGTGGATATGGTTTACTGCGTAGCCCCTCCCTCCACCCTTGCCAGAGTGGACACTCTCTGTAACGCCTTCTGTTGCTTTTCCTCAAACTCTCCTCCCCACACCTATCACTGTTCCCTGTATTCCTCTTTTTCCATTGTCCCTCCCAACCTTTGCATTTCCATTCCCGCTACTCTGCCCTCATTGGTAAATACTGGTTTGACTCCCTCCCATCCTCTGCCCTCATTGGTAAATACTGGTTTGACTCCCTCCCATCCTATCTATCTTCTCTCCCCCTCTGCTCCCTCCACTTACCCCTTTCACACTAGAGACTGCCACTCCTTCTCTATTCCTCACCCTACCTTTCGCTGGCCAAGCTGTTTTCTCATACCAGCTCCCTTCCATTCAGAACCAGCTTCCCTCTCTTCTTCACCAAGCCCCATCTCTACTATCCCTAAATTGCCTACTAAAACTCACCAGCACCCCCCCACTACTTGTTTCTGTCACCCCTGCCAAACCCTCCTTCCCCTCCTCTGACTCAACTTCTACCCTTCTCTGCTAACCCTACCTCTTATATGTTCCCTTTCACTCCCCACCCCCTCTCTGTCTCGAGGGAGGGCTCACCCCTTCCTAATTAAGGGTTTCTTAGCTGTCGGGCTTATCTTACACAATGATCAATGGAAAGAAAATTTTTATGTAAATATATTTTTATTAGAAAACTTTTGTGCACGGATACATTACGCGATTCTTCACAGAGGAAAATCATCCAAAGATTACATTTCAGATGACTGGCATTCCAAAGACTCAAATTAGAACATTGCAAGCAGCCCATGTCACTCTTTTAAACAGCATTTGTGATTAGTATGGTGCTACTCCTACTTCAGTATTGCCCACAGCTGATGGTTTGCTGCATCTACAGAAGCTGCTAATGAATGGGGGGAGGAGCCCAGAAGCATCCTTCCCAGCTGAATTCAGAGCCCAGCTACACACCCCTGGCACCATAGCTATCTGTACTAAGATCACCCACAATAGCCCACAAGATTTTAATATGTAGAGGGCAAAACTGGGGTATATAACCCATGCATTCCATCTGGAATGGAAAGAATGGTGGAGTGTGTTGCATAGCAATGTCACGATGCCCTTGTGCTGCACAGAGGGTGTCACTAATGCGACGCTACCTTTCAGGCTATGCCATGCAGTAACATTGCTCAAGCCCAGCTGCCTTTGTTAGCACCACAGTGTTGTTTTTTGAAAAGTTTATTTTAATTGATGCACTGTGTTCAGTGCTGCTGCAACTACTGATGCTGAGTTGAGGGAGTGAGTCAAATAAATGAATACAGTATACTGATAACAATAGATGTGTTGAGCTATATATTTTTTCTTCTGTTTAGTTTAGTTTATTGTTCTAGGAATTATTATTGAGCCAATGGCTCTTTTACAAAGGTTCCATGTCATCAATGTACAAACAAACAAGACATGTTACATGGAATGGTCAACAAATTATAAAGGTGGCAATAAGCCAGTATAATACAGTACATTAAAAAAAAACATTGGAGAAATGGTCAAAGTGGAAAGGGTAGGAGGAGATATGGGGAAGGGAGCAGACATAGAGTGATTAGAGTTACTCAGATGCCTTTGTCAAGAAAGGAGCAGAGGAGGGGGATGAAAAACAATAAAAACAGCCATGAGGGAGAATCTTTAAAAACATGGTTGCCGATTCACTACAAAAGATTGTGTACCGGACACAGACAAGCCTATGTTTGGAACTCAAGATTTCCTTGGCAACCAGAAGATCTCACGATCTGTGCTGTTGAGGTTCCTTATTGCCATGGAAACCTCTTGATTCAGACACAGGCTTGTTTTGCATGGTTGCCCATACACAATCCTCTAAATTAACTAGTACTGCTGTTAAGGCATGTGTTCAAAATTATTTAGCAGAGAGGCAATACTTTGATTAGATATAGCCCCTGTGGTAGGAGCAATGTGTTTTTTGAGACCGTGAGAATCGTACTGGAGTTAAGTGAAGGTAGTTTGACTGACACACACACACACACACACCTTTTATAGTTGCAGAGATTCCTTAATTATCAATAGGTGCTGGAAGGGAGAATTAACTCTCATACAGTTGTTGCATATAACGAGTGACTAGATAATTTAATATGCTACAGCACTGGACCTTACTATGAGGGGGGCCCTTGCAGTCGGCAACACCATTGGGACTAAGCCCCCAGGACCACACAGAAAACTTCTAGCTAACAACAGAGACTTTCCCCTGATGTCGGCACATCGACGTCCATTCTGGTATTAAAGGGCCGCTCCCCCACACCCCCTTCAGTTCTTTTCCTGCCATCGACCTGTTCTCATCGGACTTCATGGACAATGGTGCTTCAGTCGACCACCAGTTTCCTTTCTTTTGTCCTATACTTGTTTGCTTTCAACTTTATGTTGCTGCTGAATACATCTACGGTCTCCCACAAGTCCAAGCGTGCATGCGGGAAACAGCTCCCTGAGAAGGACAGCCACTCCATGTGTGTCATCTGCCTAGGCCGGGTCCACGACGCAGAAGCCTGCCAGGTCTACCAAGAATTTAACAAAGTCATGCGGAAATGCTGGCAGAAAGGTCTCCTACAGCAAAAACTGGTGCCCTAGAATGAGAATTGCAGTCCTGGACTAAGGCAGGGACTTCAGGGGAATCTTCATCTGCAAAAAAAAAATGAAAGAAACATAAGGACCGGGATCGGTCCACTTCAGAGTCACGGTCACCTCCTGTGGCTGCAACATAATCAGAGCTTTACTCCTGCGGGGTGTCTGCCTCCTTTTCCACTCCAGCCCTTCCTTCGGGGCTCCCAGTGGCTCAGCCTCCTGCTGTTTTCACAGTAGCAGGTAGCATTAATGCGGATGCAGAGGGGTCTTCCTCCTTCCCACTGCCCCTGCTACTCAGTCCTGTTCTCCGGATGAGCCCTGAGGCAGGTGGCCAGGTCAGTTTGTCAGGTGAGGCTGCAGCTGTTTCCACCCCTCCAGCTTTGGTGTCTTTGCTGGGTCCCATCAAGGGATCAGACGATGGTCTAGTAGACCAACTCCTACTGTCACCTTCGAGGTCTCAGTCTATCTCCATGGCGCCTCCATCCTCGGAGCTCCAGGCTACTCATCTGCCACTGGTGGTCACCTCCCAGGGCCCTTCCCACCATACGCCGGCAGAACATTCCTCGTCTGAGGCCCCACCGCCCAGGATCTGATGCTCGGTGATTCCCAGATTGTTACAGGTTGTCCTCCAACTTTGGGCCAGACGTTGCAGGATCCACCTTCTCTGGAGCCATCCAAGGATCTTCAAGAGCCAACTTCAAGGGCTCTATCTGATCCAGTAAGACTGGCAGAGTGGCCCCCTGGAGCTGTTGCGGATGCCGCCTCTGACTCAGCCCTTCAGTCAGTACCTGTCAGGCGGGCATCAGGTTAGTCATGGTTGACAACAGGCCTGGTTTTCAGCTGCCTTACCCCAACAATTGGCTATACTTTGCAATCATTGTTCCTTTGCCGGACATCCACTGATGACTGAGCCCCTTTGAACACTTGGTGATCATCAGCTTTTAAGCCTAATGCGTCCCCTCAGCCACTTATGCCAGCTTCTCCCCCAGTAAGAGTGGGCTCACATTTGGATGCAGAAACCTCCCCTCCCGGCAGAGGCTGTCGCTTGGAGGCTGATGTGGTCTCTTCTTCCAGTGTGTCTCCGCCACCTTGTTCGGCATCTGGCTCTGAGACATCATTGCATAGTGCATCTGACTCCCCCGAATCTCTCACTTCCCCCCCTGCTTTTGCCAGAGAGTGTGTGGGTTAGGGACATGCCAAAATCTCTTCTTGAGGACCCATCATTTTTAGAAATAACAAGGATCATCCAGACATCCCAGTGGTAGCGTATGGAGGACCAGCACCCCCAAAGACGTTGCTTGGCACAGCATTTGCACCTTCCAGCGGTGAAAACGGTGGTGATCCCTCCCTTGGTGGTCCTTCATGACGATGTCTCTTCCACGGACTGGCAGCAACCTGCTTCTGTGCCTGATACTCCTAGAAAGGCTGACCATCTGTATCAGGCCCTTGATGGCAAGACCTACTTCGTGGCCCATCCCTGGGCTGACCCTGCGATTTTAGAGGGACCACCAGTGGCTAGTGAAAGCCTCGGCCTTCGGGATCACCCTCCAGACAGGGAGTCCAAGCTTCTAGGTTCTTTAGGACAGAAAGGCTACGCCTCTTCAGCCTTAGCCGTGTGGGCCCAGAACTCTCTGGCCCACATGCTTACGCATCAACAAACCCTCTCTGGGCAGCTTGGGGACTTACTCCATTCTATTCCAAACTCTGCTACCCAATCCTAACTAGAGCAACTCCTTGCCTCAGCTTCTAGTGTTGGGTTTTATGCTCTCCGTGCCTCTTATGACATGGTAGACGCACCGCCCGTAGTACGGCCTCTGCAGTTTGCCTCAGACACCATGCTTGGCTTCACCTGATGGACCTTACTCCCGAAATTTAGGCCTCTGTCTTGGATGTATCCTTTCATGAACCCATGTTATTTGGGGGTGTGGTGCAGACTTTGTTCTCCTTACAGGACCCGGGGGGGGGGGTCGCCCTTCCAACCAACCCTTAGGGACCTCAGTAGGGTTTGAACTCTTCCTCGTCTAATCTTCCAGAGTCTTGCTCCCAGTTCCTATGGTTGAGAAGGAAACATAAGGCCTCTTCCACCACTGATACTTCGACGGTTAAAGTCCACATGGAGTAGCCACGCCAGTGGCGTGGCTTCACCTTTCTAAAGTTTTGACTGCCTCCCTCCTCTCCTTCTCTACTAAAATCAGGCAGTTTAGGAGAGGGAAGATTGCCAATGACAAAAGTGTGTCTTAACTTCTCAGTATCTTTCCTTTTTTTGGAAGGCTTCCCTTCTATGGGGAATGCCTTGGCGTGACCTGACATCGGGCTCAGACCTCTCCGGTCTCCTTTCAGTGGAGGCGTATACAGTATCTCTTGAACTCTTTAGATTCTTGGACACTGCGTAGGCCCCTGACTGATGCTTTCCCTGATGTGGTCCCTTACCAGCCACGGGTTGCCTTGCTTGTAGATCAGGCTTTTCCGCTGCAGGGGTTTGATACCGATGTTCTGGTGTGGAGCCTTCTGCCCTCCTCCCCACCACCCCCAATGATTTCCCCTGATTTTGGGGATAAGGTCTGAGGTTTACTCATCATCCCTTGTCAATATCGCTTAACAGTGCAACATTTTTTCAGCCCGGGTTTGTTTCTTCTACTCCAGTCTTTGGTGGCCCCCTTAGACAGGCCATAGGTCAGACTCCTCGATTAGGACTAGCAACTGTTGGCCGGATCATGGCAGGACTGGGGCCCCTTTTTAGGTGGCTTATCCCGGTCACCTCATCACCATTGGCTGTCCCCAGGCTCTTTCTTTGGGGGAATCACTTTAGATACGGCGTCCCACCCCTCCTTCCATCAGCCCCGTAGTCGGTTGTTACGTCCGACATACAGAGCCTGCATTTTTTTCAGGCCTTTCAGTTCATTAGGTGGTCTGATCTGCCCGCTCCATCATTGCAGCTCCTTTCTGCGTGAACCTCCATCGGGGGTACAGGGGACAGCCTCATCGTGCCTGGTCACCAAAGCGGTCTCCCTGGAGATGGGCTTGCCTTCCCTTTTGGCTCCCAGTTCTTTGTTGGGTTCTCTCCTTTGCCCCCCCCCCCCATCATCAGTGAACTAGCAGGGTTGTCACTCTTATCCTGACACTATGTGGCTATTCATAAGTATCCTCATAGGAGGTTTTGTCCTCGACAGGACCCCTGTATTCCCACACCTTCTGGTTTGGGGCACCAGACCCTGCCAGAGCCTCTCTCCTTCCTCACAGGAAGACAAGTTACTTTTTCCCTCGAGTGAGTCTCTCTAATCACTTATTAGGCATGGTGCATGGGTTCACGCCCCTCAGGGGTCTCTCTTGGGGTTTCTTCTCCCAGATTTTCTGCTGAAGACCTTCCTTGCTCCCTTCAGTGAGTTTCGTTTAGGGACTTCTCTGTTTTTGGGACCCCTCTTTCTTTCTTCTTCATAGGGCTTGGGAAAGGACACTCTTGTCCATCCTTGACTCTCCTTTCTGGCCTGTATCCAGACTGTTCCCAGTCCTTTCCCTTCATTGTTTTAAGGGGGGGGCCCTTTTGGTGGCAATAGTCTGGGATATCCCTCGACTGCTTGTCTCATTTTTTTCACCTTTTTTCCGGTTGATTCCTCTGGCAGTATCCTAGGATTGGTTTATCCTTGTATGTCAGGACATCTCCCTGACGCCTACCTTCTCCTAGAGGCCAGCTTCTGACTGAGGGTGTGCGAATCCCCTCTTTCCTCCTCTCAGATGTTTTTTTCTCTCCAGTACTGCTTGGGACTCTCTCCTGATGGTGTTGCCTACTGCAAGAGCCCCCTCAAAGTAAGATAGTACAGTTACATAAGAACTTATTGTAATACTAGATCTTTGAGAGGAGCTCATGTAGTAGGCACCTATTTTCCCTCCCTTCCTCCATGCCCCAGCTATCTTTCTGTTTTGGCCTATTTAGGCTGCAGGTCTCCTCTCTCTTCCCCTGCTGGACCTTGATTCGTGGTCTCTGGCAGGGGGAACTGAGGTGGATGTGTGAGACCACCCCTTTTATACCAGAACGGACATCAACATGCCAACATCAGGGGCAGTCCCCCATTCTATACCGCTAGCTAGACGTTTTCTGTGGTCTTGGTGCCTGGTGGCATAGTCCTAACAATGTTGGCTACTACAAGAGCTCCTCTCGAAGATCTACTGTTATGGTAAGTTCTTACATAACTGTACTTTCCTGTATAAGCTAACCTGAAATAACCCTTTATCACAGGTCTTGTTGACTGCCCAGTGTAATGCCGGCTTATTTGGAAGTTATAGTGAATAATTCATACAGACCCTTTCATGGAACTTCAGCTACCAAATGTTCTCTTTCTTCCATCATTTCTAGGGGGGTTGCGACATGCAGCTGCAAGCATAAGTGGTCAAGGCGAAGTCTACAAACATCTGAAGTATGAAGGAGGTGTTCATCGAGTTCAGCGAGTTCCCAAAACAGAAAAGCAAGGCCGCATTCACACCAGTACAATGACCATTGCTATACTGCCTCAGCCAACTGAGGCAAGAGCTGTTCTTTTGGTTTTATGACTCATTTGAACATATAAACAGCAGCCATCATGTTACGTATCCAAAATTTGTTTTTGTATATAATGACTAAATTTCTTTATGCAGATTGATTTAACCATCAATTCCAAAGACTTACGGATTGAAACTAAGCGAGCCAGTGGAGCTGGTGGCCAGCATGTGAACACCACTGACAGTGCGGTGCGGATTGTCCATATTCCAACAGGTAATGCCAGAACTCTGTCTGACTAATTGCTGCTGAGAAAAGCTGCATGTCTGCTAGCACCGGATTATAACTTCAGCAGGTATTTTTTCACAATCTGTCCATCAGACAAGCCTCTTTGAGGAGTGGACAACCTTGGTTATGGGCCTCTGTTTGCAGTTTGTTCTGAGAAAAGAGGCCTCTAGTAAGAAAGATGGGTGCATAACATATTTATGAAAAGTTACCAGTAAAACATACAGCTTGCCTCTCAGTGACATCACTTTCAGTATCAAAATCCCATGAAATGGCTGCTGCCGTGATTCAATTTACAGATGGTCAAAGATTTGTTTATCTCTGGACTGGTGATGCCTATAGGGGAGCCAAATACCACGTGTTAAAAATCTTTTCATGGACTTTCCGAATTTAGGAACCAAGTGCACTTAACTGTTCCCTTTGAATAGAAAACAGGAAAGGTCAGTTCAAGTGGGACATTGACTGGCGAAGCAGTGAGAACTTCAAATGAGTTATCGAGGTAGGGGTACTGTGTATGCTAAGTCAGGAAACTTTCATTTTACTGCATTCACAATTGTTACCTGGTCTGTATAGCGTTCTCCATTTATAGTATGTATGTTTAAACAAATAAGTAATTTCAAACCCATTAAGCTTTGTAATTTATCCCAGAACCCCTGTGGGTCACTAGCAGAAGTAGAGAATTGGGGGGGTTGTCGTCATTTGGGCATGATGGTGGCATGTCAGTTTTTGCTCCAGACTTAGCTGCTAATTTTCACTCCATAACTTACATTTCTAGCCATACGTATACAGTTCACAGTCCACACTCGGGCAGTTCCACTGGGCATAGCTCAGTCATCAGACTCTTCAAACCTGGCTCCTCCCTCTACCTATAGGTTCTGTCTTCCAGCTTCTCCACATTGATGTCAGATCTGCTTTTCCACTGAAAGTGACAGGTCTGCTCCTTCACAGCTGTGCAGCGTGTAAGGGATCTAGTTTTCAAAGTGCTAAATCGTCTATTTTTTTAAACAGTCATTTTTTTCTAAATTAAATAAACTTTATTCATTTTGTACCATATCAACACTTTCTAACAGGCGTACATCTTTCCAGCAAAATTTACTTTGGTACAATGGCTTGAGTTCTTAACAAGGCATATTGCAGTACCTAAATAACCTTTCAACAGTTTTGCCATATGTTGAGTGCATGAAAAACAAATTAACACACTCACGCCTTCTAACCAGCGGTTAAATACCCCCCCGTACCTCCCCCATCCCTTAATCCCTCCCCAACCCACCCCCAGAGCCATGTTCACCTTCCCCAATGGTGCCATTTCCCTTTACTAGGTAACACCACAACCCCGATTATCTGTAGAACATGGAGTAAAGAAATCATCCTTATGAGTCTCTCCGAAAAGGGCCTCCTGTGGATCCTGATAGGGTATTACTGTTCTCTCCTCGATTCTTCTCTTCTAATTTGGTTTCCTAAGGAACCGAAGGGAGGGACCAAAGTGTGAAAAGCTTTTCCCACCTGGATTTATACAGGGGGCGTTTACCCCTTAGGCTCACAATTGCCTTTTCCATTTTTAAGTTGTGTAGGAGTTCTTTTACCCACTCAAGGTAGGAGATTGCATGCTGGTCTTTCCAATAGCAAAGGACAAGCCTTTTAACCGACAAGGAGATAATAGCCATATGGTATCTCTTCTCGTTAAAAGGGACAGTAGTATAGTCCCCCATTATACAGACCTGTGGTGAAAAATGTTCCTGCAACCCCAATAAAGGGTCGGCCCTTTCCCGAATAACTTTCCAGAGGCAGGCTACCTTGGGACAATCCCATAGTATGTGTAGTAACGTCCCAGTTTCCTGTTCACATCTAAAACACATTGAGTTCTGTATCTTCCGCATTCCATACAGTCTAGTTGGAGTATAATAGATATTATGCAATATGTAAGACTGTGTTAATCTTAAGTGGTCATTGGTAATATATAAGTGGACTCCATCCCAAATTTTTTCCCATGAAAAATTATCATGTGGGAAGTTACGCACCCAGTAAGTAGAATGACCTGATACCTCCGGGTTAAGTTTCCGAGACAAACTGGGATACCGCGTGCGGTTGCTTAACACATTCAAGGAGCTCTTGGAAGGGAGGCACCTGTTGTGTATTCCATATTCCTGAGCTGAACCATTTTATCAGCATGTGCCTGATTTGGAGCACAAAGAAGGGATATTTATTGGGAAGCTGAAGGAAATGTAATATTTCAGACGTTCCCCCTAGTTTACCATCAACAACTAGGTCACTAACTTTAATTTGGGGGTTAGAACATCCTTTGGGGGCAACAATTATCTTATCACCTACCTTAAAATCAGGATTATTAAGCACTGGTTGAGACAGGTCCATTTGGTTATTGTATTTCACTGACCTGCAAAACTGTGAGTGGACGTTTAGTGAGACATATAATACCGAGCCTCGAAGATTGCTAGGTAATTTACCTGGGGCTATGAATAAGAGGCTCTCCGGGGACAATCCCACTAATAAGTGCTGTTCCAACTGCAACCAGATGGGAAATTCCGCAACGTTATCCATGTCCAAAGGAGTAGCCTTCCACCTCATGTATTTAGCCATGTGACTAGCTAAGTAATAGTGGTATAAATTAGGAAGTTTTAGACCTCCAAGGTGCTTTGGAGCACTTAAATGATTATATGCTCTCCGGGGGGACTTGCCCCTCCACATAAATTGAGAAATTATGCTATGGAATCTACGAAACCAATTCATGGGAAGATAAACATTTAACATGTTAAGTGGATAATAAACTCTTGGCAAAACATTCATTTTAATCACACTAATCCTTGCTTGGAGGGACAAGTGCATACAATTCCACCTATTTGGATCCAGTTGGATTTATTTCACTATTTTATCCAAGTTCAGCCTTTTCATCAGGGACCCTGATGTAGATAAAGTTATTCCTAAATTTTTAAGACTGGTAGTCCACGCCATTGCTAATGGGGTAATGTCCTCCTTGAAAAGCAAGGGATTCAAGGGCATCACTTCTGACTTACTGATATTAAGTTTATAATTCGAAACCTTACTGAACCTGTGAATTATCTGGAGGGCAGCTTGAATAGACTCGCTGGGATTAGTGACATGCAGAAGAATATCATCTGCATAAACCGATAGTTTCAAGTGAAACGTCTCTATCCTAATACCTTGCAAACTTGGCAAATATTTTAACTGTCGTATCAACGGTTCCAGATATAAGTTAAATAATAATGAGGAAAGTGGGCAACCCTGCCTAGTACCAGATTTTAAAGGGAAAGCCGAGGAAAAAACTCCATTGTAGTAAACTTTTGCTCTATGTTCTGAGTATAAGGCTTTGACCCAGGACGTGAAAGGGGCTGGAAAACCCATTACCGCCAGGGCATCAAACAAATATGTCCAACTGACCCTGCCAAATGCCTTCTCCACATCCAGAGAAACCAAAGCCATTGGTTTATCTGCATCTCTGGATGTGGAGAAGATATGCGCTAACTTACGAATGTGGTCTGATGCGACTCTGCCCCACACAAACCCATTTTGCTCAGGACTGAATAGCCCTATCCAGACTTTGGACACCCTTGCTGCCAATATTTTGGCAAAAATTTTTATATCATAATTCATTAGTGAAATGGGACGAAAGTTTGTAACCCTATTCTTTTCCTTGCCTGGTTTCGGTAGTACCACAAAAATGGCCTCCAAAAGTGTCGTATCGGTAATCCCCTTCTCACATATGAAGTTAACAATCGAAGAAGAATAGGGCACAAAGCCTTCCGGACCCAGGGCTTTGTCTTTAATTAGAGACCTAATAGCCTTCCTGATTTCTTGCTGAGAAATAGGATGTGCCAAAAATTCCTACTGGGATACCTCCAGCGAAGGGAGTGATGAGGCTAGCAGATAATCCCGGGTTTCATTAGGTGGAGGATTGGGTTCAGGAGGGCTATACAGTTGCATATAATATTGTTCAAATTCTTTAGCAGTTTGCCTGGGGGTAGTTAAGACTGTGTTATTCACTAGGGGAAGCACAAAAGGAACCAAATGGGATTCCTCTTGTTTTCTAAGCCTCATAGCCAAAAGATGGCTGGCTTTATCCCCTTGTTCAATATATTTAGCTTGGGTTTTAAAGAGAGCATATTCCGCACTTTCCCTCAAAATTTCTGCATACTCATTCCACAACGCTACTAAGCGCATCATCTCCTCCTCAAGTGGGGGATTTGATAATGACATTTCTAAGGCCCTAATCTCCTCCAAGAGAGTTTTGGTTCTTGCATCCTGCTTTCACTTCTTGGTAGCCGAAATTTTAATAAATTCCCCCTGAAGAGCACATTTTAGAGTACACCATATTTTATCAAAATCAGGGATAGATCCTTCATTTTGACCCATAAATTGCTTTATAAAATCTTTAATCCGATTTACTACATCCTCTTGATTAAGAAGCTGAGAGTTTAGTTTCCATATAGTATCTTTTTGACTACATGGGGCTAAATTGGCTTCCAGCCAAATAGGGGAATGATCAGATAATACTCTTGGGGATATCCCACTACCCTGCAGGCCAGTAATTACTCTCTGATTGACCAAAAAGAAATCTATCCGAGAAAAGGATTTATGCACAGGGGAATAGAAGGTATACACTTTCATGCCCGGGTTCAAAGCCCGCCAGGGATCTACTAAACCATAAACTTCTATAAGATCTTGCAGATATCTTTGGGCCGGGGAGAGAGTAAGTCCTGATGAGGAGGATCTATCCAGGGCAGAGTCCATAACTACATTCCAATCTCCCACTAAAATTATGGGTAAGCCAGTAAAGGGAGCAAGGGTTAGTGATAAATTGGCAAAAAATTCTGGGGAATCTTTGTTCGGTCCATAAATTGTTCCTATAAGGACTTCCCTATTTTCTAAAATCCCCCTCAGGAAAATAAACCTGCCCTGGGGGTCAGCCACTTTTTCTGTTTCAAGAAACTGAGTGCCCTTGGTAACCAGTATTGCCACACCACACTGGGTTGTGGATGCCCCTGCCGAATACATCATCCCAGCATTACCCCTTCTTAGTAGGTTATTCTCTGCTTCCAACATGTGCGTTTCCTGCAAAAAAGTGACACGACAGTCCAGCACCGCTAGGTGCTTGATTATTTGAAGCCGCTTTACCCTAGACCTAGCACCTTTGACGTTCCATGATATAATTTTCATACTAAGGTGAATAGTTTGTGAGATCCATCAGGATAGTAATTTATATTATTAGCACCTGTAAAAGTTATAGTAAAAATGGCTCTGGTCCCTCCCCTCTTTCCTACCCTTCCACCTCCCCAATCTCTTCCCGCCAACCTTCATTCTAGGGACATGGATATGTTGTTCATCCACACTTATTGGCAGGTTCCTTGCTGCTTTAAATCTTGCCGGAAGGTCTTCAAGCTGGCTCCTCCCACCCACCCGGGTGGTAAAACTCTCGGCTCCGCCCCATGACGCCAGATCTTCCTTACCGCCTGGAAGCTCAGGTTCCCTCCTTAGCGCTCTGCGTTTTCGATTTGGTTCCTGAAATTTTCGGTCTTTCCGAATTTAATTGGAAGTTTTCTAAACTTCGATCTTCTTCTCTTGCGCGGCGATGAATCATTCATTTTCTGGCTCCCGGAGGCGCCTGGTTAATTCCTCCAGGAAAGACCCGCACTCCACGTGCGTCTACTGCCTCGACTTGGATCATGATCCTCAAGTTTGCGATTTTTGCTGTGCCCTTTCGACCAGCTCACTGGAGGATCGTGCGGCCCGTTTGGGGCTTGGGCAACCTGAAACTTTTTCTGCTGCGGAAAATTCCTTGGAGACTCATCGGGCAGTGCCCACGTCAGCTGTCTCGGCTGAGCAACTCGATCTTCTTTCCTCCAGAGGGGGCGTGCCCCTCCTCGTCGTGCACTTATCCCCGCCTCCTTGAGTTCTCCTCATTCAGCTTCGCTCAAGAGCCGCCAGTCCCTTTCCTCAAGGGAGAGGGACCTTCGGACCTGCCTCTCAGCCCAAGTCCAAGGAGTCGCAGGTTAAGTCCCATCGTCGGGCGCTGGAGGGAGCGGAGTTCCCTCCCTGCCGCCAACGCTTGACTGTCGAGGTGCGGCCTTCAGGCCGCTGGGCTCTCTCACGGTCTCGCTAGACCCCCATCGACGCTGTCGAGACTCTCAACCCGTCATCTGGGCAGTCTTCTGCTGGATCTACCATCCCGCCGGCGGTCCCCGGCGAGGCTGAGTTCTGCCTGTACCTTGGTCGACAGGCCTTGGCCCTTTATTCGAGTCGAGGAGGAGCGCACGCCCGCCTCCTTCCCAGGCCCGCCCTCGGTTTCCCCGAGGATTCAGGTCTCGGAGGAGTTCATGTGGCAGCAGTTGTTGTTGTCCGGGAATCAATCGACACCGATTCATTCCCCGTCCAGCAAGCAGCTGCCGCCCTATCGGCTGACTCAACCGCTCGCTGCAGTTGAGGTGCCCACTCCGGGGCCGGTTGTTCGTCCGAACCTTGCTGCCCACCGCCTCGGTGGAACCTCAGTCGGGTCACGACCTGTCCCGCAGGTTGTCTGTCCCCCTCACTCCCGCCCGCCCTCAGCAGACGAAGGGTGACTCAGGCCTGAGGTAGCTCTTTGCAGACACCTCGGAGTCCGAAGTAGACTCCTCTATGTTCCCCAGTCGGGAGGACCCGGGGTCCTCTCCGGAGCGATCTGTGGACGACAGCCCATCGTCCTTCATGGATCTGCTTCAGCTCATCTCGGAGTTCACCGGGATGCAGCTCGAGCCCGTGTCCAAACGGGCCCCTTATCCCCTGACGGAGATTCTAGACCGAGGGGGTTCACCCTTGGAAGCCTTCCCGGTGGCGAGGCCATCATGGGCTCAGCCTTGGAGCTCTGGCGGCGGCCTACTTCCTGCCCTGCGCCCTCGGCCAGGATGGCCAGGAAGTACTCTGTCCCTGTCGGTTCTTTGCCCGGTTTCTCGGAGCACCCCTCGGCTGAGGAGTTAGTTACCGACAATGTTTTCCAGTGTTCTGGGAACGCTCGGGATGTGGATAGGCCCCTGACAAAGAGTCCAAAAGGATGGACTATGTCGGGCACAAGGTTTACGCTGCGTCCTCTCTAGGCCTCCAACAGGCCAGCTCGGCTGCACTGATGGCACATTTCTCCCACGCCCTTTTGGGCTCTCTGGACGAGGTGCTCCCTCATCTCCCGGCTGACCTGCGGACCATGGTCCGGCAGGTGCGGGACCAGGGTAGGGCGGTGATGAAGCAGCAGCTTCAGACTGCTCTGGACTTAGGTGATTCCTGTGCCAGGATGGTGGCGGCCGCAGTGGCCATGCGCCGCAGGACATGGCTGAGGTTATCCTCTTTCTCATTGGAAACCCAGCACAAGTTGGGGGACATCCCCTTCTTGGGGACTGACGTTTTCGGCCCTGGAGTGGAGGGACACCTCCAGGGGACCGAGAAGTCCGATGCCACTCCAGACTCGGCCACTCCCGCCCGGAGGGACAAGGGCAGCCGGCAGCCTTTGTGTAAGCCCCTTTGCCCCCTGGCCCCTGCGGCTCGACCGGCCCAGCACGAGGGCCAGCAGGCTTGCGCTGGGCGTCCTGACTCCAAGCCAGCCTCTTCCTCTAAAAGGAAGCAGGGAGGTAAAGGCCCAGGAGCTCCCTCAGCCAATTCCTCCTCCAAGCCTGCTCAGTGACGGGCTAAGGCGCTGTCCCCGGCCCCGTTGCTCCTACCCGGGTTCCCCCATGGGAGAGCGGCTACGCCCCTCCTCCACCTGGTCCGCTCCCGGACCTCTGGGTGTTGGAGGTGCTAGGGGAAGGCCCTGCCTCGGGATTGCGAGCAGGCACCACCCTTTCGAGCCGTTTCCCCACGGGGGTCTTGGGGTCCACAGCCTCGTTGTCAGCCCGCTGAGCCGACTTGCCTGGCCCTCTAATTAGAGGTGATCAGGAAGGTTGCGGATCCTCCTTCAGACCCTGGGTTCATGTCCAGATATTCCTGGTCCTAAACGGATGGGGGGCTTGCGCCCCATTCTTTCCGCACGTCCGGATGGTCTCTCTGCCTCAGATATCCCATCCTCAGAACGAGGCGTGTGGCTTCTTCCTAGACCTCCAGGACGTACTTACACTTCGTTCCATCCGTTTCTTGGGAGACTCCTCCCTTTCTTAAGCGGGGGATCTCTTTACGAGTTCCAGGCCAGGCCCTTCAGCCTCTGCTCAGCAGCTTTCTGCAGCATCGAGGGGTCTGGGCATAACCCCACCCGGATGGCGGCCTGACTGCAACCCTTCCGGGCGGAAGGGGATAATCCAGAGTTCTGGCTTTCAGACTGGTCTCCTTTTATCGGAGCCTCGTTGGAACTTGTGTCTTAGTGGGTGATCCTTCTTCGGGACGAGGCTCGACTCTTGAGTCCGAGCTCGGCTCCTGGCGGACAGGGCTGAGGTTCTTCCTCCCTTACCTAGTCTGGTCTGACTGGGCAATTGCGCCCTGCCGGGACCTCCTGGACCTCTTGCACCTCCTGGGCCTCGCGGCGGCCGGCTCCAGCGTGGTCTGTTTGGACCCACTGGTTCATGCGTCCCCCTAGTGGGGACTGGCCAGCCAGCGGTCACAGTGCTGCGTTCCTTCGGACCAGTTCGTGACTACAGTCCAGGAGTTAGGGGACTGCTCTCCCTCAGACCGTTCCAGCTCTTGCAGGAGAACATCCTGTTCGTCCGCCCTGAGTCGACGGTCTTCTCCGACCGATGCTTCTCAGATGGGTGGGGGTGCCCATCTAGGGGAACACAGAGTGCTCCGCCTCTGGTCCTCTCGGGAGTCCCGATGTCTTTCCTACCCGCTGGAGCTCCAGGCGGTCCGCTTTGCTTGCACCGCTCGCTCCGTTTGTGCGGGGTCTAGTGGTTTAAGTCCAGGTGGACAACACCACGACCATGTGCTACCTACCCCACCAGGTTCGGACGAGCCCCTTGCCTCTGCGTAAGGAGGTTCTCCGCATTGGGTCTTTCGCGCAGCCGGGAGGCAGTTTCCTAGCCATTCGATGGCAGGAGCCTCCAGCACCCTGGCTGATGCCTAAGCCGGACATAGGCTGCGTCTCACGAGTGGTCTCCCCTGCCGGAGGTAGCACAGGATCTTCTCCCTCCTTCCCTCCAGGGAGAATACGAGGCTGAGACTTTTCATGCCCGCCCCCTCAGCAAGGTTCGCTGTAGGGGATGCTGTCGAGGCCACGGACCCCGGGCCTCTTCTACGCCTCTCCCCCATTTCCCTTGACCCACAGGCAAGGTGAGGAAGGACTAGGCGCAGGCGATGCTGGTAGCCCCAGACTGGTTTGCCAGCTCTGGTATCCAGCTCTCCTCAGTCTCAGCCCCAGGCTCCCAAGGCGGCTTCCAGCCCGCCCGGTCCTGATCTCTGTTTTCAGGGGAAGGTTTTCCATCTGGACCTTTAATCCCTGCACCTGAAGGCCTGGTTCCTGTGCGGCTAGGGGCCAGGCCTTGGGTCCTTCGGCAAGGTCCTTGACGTGTTCGAGGCGTCCTACCAGGAGTCAGCCAAACATGTTCGCCTTCGAATGGAAGAGTCTCCATTTGGTGTTGGGATAGGGCCTGGGTCCCCTCTCCCGTCCCTCGGCGAGCATTCCGGACCATCTGCAGTCCATTCTTTTTGAACTAGGGCTTCGGCCGACGACCCTCTAGGTGCTTCTGTTGGTCACCCCTGTCTTCCGGGAGCGGGCCGGAAGGCAGTCGGTGGCGCAGAAAAGGTGGTCTGGCGCTTTTCTAGGCCTCGATCACACCTCCCCTTCAGGGAGAGTATCCCCATTTCTGTGGGATCTTCGCTGGTATGGGCTTAGCTCATAGGCATGCCATTCAAACCTTTGCACAGGTGCGAGTTTCCCCACCTGTTGTGGAAGAACACCTTCTTGGGGCTTCTTTGCCATCCAGAAGGAGGGGAGAGTTCCAGGTGCTCCTTCAAATCTCCCTATCTGGCCTTCCACAGGGACAAGGTTGTCCTGCGCCCCACCCGGAGTTCCTTCCGTAGGCAGCGGCGGAGTCTTTCCCTAACCTGGTATTGTCTCTGCTGGGGTTCATCCCCATTCACGCCTCGGAGGCCGTATATAGGATCCATTGGGACCCTATTTAATGCTCGCCTACCCAGGGAGCGTAGGGCTAAAGTTCGAGAGGTTCGCCAGCTGTTTGTCATCTACACTGAAGCCGCACTTGCAGACCTGCAGCCAAGCGGATGACGAGCAGGCAGGTCACCTCCTGCATAGGTCTCCGCTGTAGGTGGGCGGGCATGGAGCCTCCCAGAGGGATAAGTGCTCATTTTACCCGCCCTTCTGCTGCATCGGTCGCTGCTTCCGAGGATACTCCTGTCCAGGATATCCGCAGGGCTCCTACCTGGAAGCAGGCATATACCGATTTCCCATTCGACATCGACTTTGGGTCACGCCGGTATGTTGGTCGGGGCCTCGGTTCTCCAGTCTTCATACCTAAGTCAGGGGTGTGCGCCTTGCCTCCCTCCTCCCGGAGAACTGCTAGGAGTCTGCCAGTAAGTGTGGATGAACAACATATAAATGTCCCTAGAAATACAGGTTACTCACCTGTAACAGGAGTTCCCAGGAATGGTAATGTTGTTCATCCACACGACTCCACCTCGCCTCCCCAGCTCGGGACAAGACAACCTGGCTGCCAGGGCTAGAGATCTGGCGCCATGGGGCGGAGCCGAGTTTCACCACCTGGGTGGGTGGGAGGAGCCAGCTTGAAGACCTTCCGGCAAGATTTAAAGCAGCAAGGAACCTGCCAATAAGTGTGGATGAACAACATATACCATTCCTAGAACTCCTGTTACAGGTGAGTAACCTGTATTTCTCAACCTCACCACCCTTCCCCAACCCCTTATCCCTAACTAACCCTCCATAATCTACCCAGTCAGCTAATTCACCTTGTTTATCCCCCATTCCAAGTGACTGCACTCCTATCGCCTTATCTGGCATGATGACGACCATGCCACCCGAAGAGTTCACTCACTACAGATGCCCATTCCCCCCCACACACACACCCAAATCCCATACATTCCTTTCTAGGGACATGGATATGTTGTTCATCCACACTCATTGGCAGTATCCTTGCCGCTTTAAATCTTGCCGGAAGGTCTTCAAGCTTGCTCCTCCCACCCACCCGGGTGGTATAACTCTCGGCTCCGCCCCATGACGCCAGATCTTCCTTACCGCTTGGAAGCTCAGGTTCCCTCCTTAACGCTCTGCGTTTGCGACTAGTTCCTATTTCTCCGCTTGCGGATTTAAAATAAAATTTTGCAAAGACTTCAGTCTTCTATCCCTCCGTGGCTCACGATGGACAAATCGACTCCGGTTTGAGATGCCCATGCGGGCCGAAGAGATGTCGCCAGATGGATCCTCACTCCGCGTGTGTATACTGCCCTGGGCCTTGAGCCACGACCCGCGAGCTTGCGACCTGTGCTCATCTTTCGCGACTCGTCCTCCGGGCGGTGCTGCCCGATTGCAACTGGGCCGTCGAGAAGCGTTCCCTCGGTGAGATTGGGAGGCCCGGTTGGTGATGTCCTTGGCCCGGGCTTCGGCGGATCCAGCCGGATGGTAGCCCACAGAAGGCGGCATGGGCCTTATCTTCCCGCGGCCGCGGCATTTATCCCGCTCTCTCTAGGTTCTTCCTACGGCTTCTTTTAAGAGTTTTGTCTGTCCCTCTCCACTAAAGGAGAAGGGCTGCGTCGCCGGGGACCTTATTTTCGGTCCAAAAAAGAGGGACAGGGTAAGTCCCTCCGTCAGCGCTCTTGGGGCGGGAAAGTCCCTCTCCCGGCCGTCGACTGTCGGCTTCGGGTCGACGCCTCCGCTTCGCCACTGGCCTCACGGTTGTCCCCGTGGCCAGGTCAGTTGACCGAGACTCCACCGATGATTTCGAGATTTTTCTCGACCCATTGAAAGGCTGTCGCCTTTAGCAGCCGAGATTCCCTCTCGGTTCCCCGGAGGAGTTGAGGATCCCGTGGCTCGCCTGGAGCCTCCGGTTCCGGAGCCCTCGGATGGACCTTCCGAGTCAAGGAGTGCCGGTTCCGCCGACACCTCCCGCACCGACCCGGAAATTCCGGGACTCTCGGTCTCGGTCTCGGACCTCTTCGCGGTCCAGCCGTTCCCACCGTCATAGGCGGTCTCGGTCTCGGCACCGCGGTAAGCGGCGTCGCCGCTCGTCCTCGTCCTCCTCCTCGGATGAGGGGAGGCTTCGGCGTAAATTACGTCGACGGTACGAGAACCTTATGTTGCAACAGCTCCTCCTGGCCGGGAATAAGCCGACTCCGGCGCCTTCCCCGGCCATTAAGTGGCTGTCACCGGAACGGCCGACACAACCCCTCGACTTGTCCGAGGAGCCTATACCCAGGCCGGTTGTTCGGCCAAAACCAGCTGCTCCACGATTCGGAACCTCCGCCTCCACAGCCACCAGTGGGGCTCGACCAAGGATTCTCGGTGCGCTAAGGGTTCACCCATCAGCTGTCAGTTACCCTCACTCCCGGCCGACCACGGCAGGTGAAGGGTGGCTCAGGCCAGAGGCAGCTCTTGAGGACTCTTCCGGAGTCCGAAGATGATTCCTCCTCTCTCCAAGCGACTGGACTTGGAGTCTTCAGGAGGTCAGTCAATGGACGATAGCCCGTCGTCCTTCCTAGGACTGCTTCGGCTCATCTCGGAGTCTACCGGGATGGAGCTCGAACCCGTTTCCAAACGGGCCAGGTATCCCCTCACGGAGATTCTGGACCGAGGGGATTCTCCGACGGAGGCCTTTCCGGTGGCCGAGGCCATAGTGGGTCCGGCACTGGAACTTTGGCAGCGCCTGCTTCCTGCCCTGCGCCGGCCAGGATGGCCAGGAAGTATGCGGTCCCTACCGGTTCCTTGTCCGTTTTTCGAACACCACCTGCTGGAGGGGTTGGTTACACGACAGCGTTTCCACGCTACGGCAACGCCAGGGATGTGGACAAACCTCCTGACAAGGAGTCCAAGAAATTGGACTATGTCGGGCTAAAAGTCACGCTATGCTCCTCTCGGCCTCTCGCCAGGCCAGTCCGCGCCCTCATGGCACATTTTTCTCATGCCCTGTTGGGCTCCCTGGATGAGGTCATCCTCATCTTCCCGCCCGATCTGCAGACTACGGTTAAGCAGGTGCGGGACCAGGGCAGAGCAGTGGCCAAACAGCAGCTCCAGACTGCTTTGGATATAGGGGACTCATGTGCCAGATCGGTGGCGCCGCGGTGGCTATGCGTCGGCGGGCTTGGCTGAGGATATCCACCTTTGCCGGATACCCAGCACAAGTTGGCGGATGTTCCTTTGGGGACTGACCTCTTGGCCCTGGGGTGGAAGGTCACCTGCAGAGGATCGAGAAGTCCAATGCCACTTGGACTCGGTCTCTCTTCCGCTCAGAAGGACAAAGGCCGCAAACCACAGCCTAAGCCCTTTCGTCCTTCTGTGCCCCCGGCGCGCCCGGCCCAGCAACGTCAGGGCCAGCAGGCTCGGCCTTGGCATCCCAAACCCAAGCCGCCGGCTTCCTCTAACAGGAGGCAGGGAGGAAAAGGCCCAGGAGGTCCCTCGGCCGGTCCCTCCTCCAAGCCTGCCCAGTGACGGGCTGAGGGGTGTCGCCCCCATCCCCGTCACCTTACCCCTGGGTCCCCCCGTGTGGGGACGGCTCCGGCACTTCCGTTCCGCCTGGTCCGCTGTTACCACGGACAGGTGGGTCTTGGAGGTGGTGGGAAGAGGCCTGCCTCTGGAATTCGAGCAGGCACCACCCTTCAGAGCCGTCGCCCCTCGGGGGGCTTCGGGATCCCCAGCCTCACTGGCGGCTCGTCGAGCCGACATCGCTCTCCTCCTCCAGAAGGAGGTGGTAAGAGAGGTGGTGGACCCTCCTTCAGACCCAGGGTTTGTGTCCAGGTACTTCCTGGTTCCGAAACGGACGGGGGGCTGGCGCCCCATTCTCGACCTACACGACCTAAACAAGTTCCTAAGGTCTCGAACCTTCAGGATGGTCACTCTGGCTCAGATAATACCATCCCTTGGAGACTGGCGTGTGGTTCTGCTCTCTGGACTTGCAGGGCCGTTTTTCCACGTCCCTATCCGTCCGTCTCACCAGAGATTCCTTAAGCCTCCAGCGGAGGGATCCCTCCGAGTTCCAAGCCATGCCCTTCGGCTTCTCTCAGCTCCCAGGGTCTTCACCAAATGCATGGCAGTGGTGACAGCATTCCTGCGGCGCCGAGGGGTCCGGGTGTACCCTTACCTGGACGACTGGCTGATAGCAGCTCCCTCCAGGGAGGAGGCGGAGTGGTCCAGAGATCTGGCCCTCCAGGTCTGCTCTCAACTGGGCCTCCTTATCAACGAGGCCAAGTCGGAACTCGAGCCGAAGCAGGTGATTCTATTCATCGGGCGCAGCTCGACTCTCTTCGAGCAGCCTGCTCCCGGCGGACAGGGCGAGGTTCTTTCCTCCTTTGCCCGATCATTTCTGGTTGGGCATTGCCTGCCGGGACTTCCTGCGCCTCCTGGGTCTCATGGCGGCCTGCACCAGCGTGGTCCGTTGGGCCGCTGGAACATGTCCCCTTCAGTGGGACTGGCCAGCCAGTGGTCACAGCTGCGATCCCTTGACCAGCTTGTGTCGGTGACACAGGGGATGTGGAACGCTCCAGTGGTGGACCGTTCCAGTTCATTTGCAGGAGGGCATCCTGCTCGTCCGCTCCGAGCCGGACTGGTCTCTCTCTCGACCGATGCCTCTCTGATGGGTTGAGTGCCCATCTGGGGAACACCGGGCTCATGGCCTCTGGTCCCCAGGGAGTCCCGATGCCACATCAACCTGCTGGAGCTCCGAGCGGTCCGCCTAGCTCTCACCGCCTTTGCTCCGCTCCTCCGGGGTCAAGTGGTCCGAGTCCAGACGGACAATACCACGACCATGTACTATCTAAACCGCCAGGCGGCGGGGCCTCCATGCTTCTATGCAAGGAAGCTCTCCGCATTTGGTCACTCGTGCAGCCTGGAGGCGGATCTCCTAGCCATTCACGTGGCAGGAGCCTCCAACACCCTGGCCGATGCCCTGAGCCGGATAGGGCTGCATCCCAAGTGGTCTCTCCTGCCGAGGTAGTACAGCATCTGTTCTCCCTTTGGGGCACACCTCAGGTGGACCTGTTTGCCTCCATGGAGAGCGAAGCTGAGTCTGTTCCATGCCCGCCCCTCAGCAGGGCTCACTGCAGGGGGATGCCTTCTCGAGGCAGTGGACCCCGGGCCTCTTTTACGCCTTTCCCCCATTTCCCTTGATCCACAAGGTGCTTCTCAAGGCGAGGAGGGACAAGGCGCAGGTGATTCTGATACCCAGACTGGCCTCGCCAGTTCTGGTACCCAGATCTCCTCAGTCTCAGCTCCAGGACTCGCGGCAGCTTCCAGCTCGCCCGGACCTGCTCTCAGTCAATCAGGGGAAGGTGTTCCATCCGGACCTTCAATCCCTGCACCTGACGGCCTGGTTCCTGAGCGGCTAGAGTTCCAGGCCTTGGGTCTTTCCGACGAGGTCCTCAATGTAGTTGAGGCGTCCCGTAAGGAGTCGACCAGAAAATGCTATGCCTTCAAATGGAAAAGGTTTCCATTTGGTGTCAGGGCAAGGGCTTGGACCCTTCCTCCTGTTCCTTGGCAAGCATCTTGGACTATTTATGGTCCCTTTCTAGTCAAGGGCTTAGGTCGGCGACCCTAAGGGTGCACCTGGCAGCCATCTCTGCTTACCGGGCGCGGGCCGGGAAGCAGTCGGTGGCGCAGGAGAAGGTGGTCTGGCGCTTTTTCAAAGGCCTTGATCACATTTCCTCCAGTGCGGGAACCCCCACCTCCGTGGGATCTACTGCTGGTACTGGCAAAGCTCATGGGCAAGCCATTCGAACCTATGCACAGGTGTGCTCTCTCTCACCTGTCGTGGAAGACCGCCTTCTTGGTGGCTATCACGTCAGCCAGAAGGATGGAGAGCTCCAGGCTTCCATCCGAGTCTCCTTACCTGGTCTTCCACAGGGACAAGGTTGTCCTGCGCCCCACCCAAATTCCTTCCGAAGGTGGTGTCGGAGTTTCACCTTAACCAGGTGTTGACTCTGCCGGTGTTCTACCCCAGTCACACTCGGAGGTCAATATAGGCTCCATACCTGACCCTAGAAGGGCGCGCTTATTATAAGGAGCGACGGCTGAAATTGGGAGAGGTTCGCCAGCTGTTTGTCACCTACGCTGAAGCCGCATCTGCAGACCTGCAGCTAAGCTGGATTTATAAGCAGGTGGGTAACCTCCTGCATAGATCTCTGCTATAAGTTGGCGGGCATGGAGCCTCCCAGAGGATAAGAGCTCATTCTACCCGCCATACTGCTGCAACGTGGCTGCTTCCAGGACGTCCCTATCCAGGAAATCTGCAGGGCTGCTACCTGAAGTCAGCAAACACCTTCATTACCCACTACCACATCGACCTTGAGTCACGCCGGGATGCTGGTTTTGGGGCCTCGGTTCTCCAGTCTCTTTCCCAAGTAAGTATGTGGGGTGTGCGTCTTGCCTCCTCCTCCCGGAGAACTGCTAGAGTCTGCCAATGAGTGTGGATGAACAACATATCCATGTCCCTAGAATACAGGTTACTCACCTGTAACAGGAGTTCTAGGAATGGTATATGTTGTTCATCCACAACCCACCTCGACCTCTGGCCGACGCACAACCTGAGCTTCCAGCGGCCAGATCTTAAGGCCATGGGGCGGAGCCGAGGTTATACCACCCGGTGGGTGGGAGGAGCAAGCTTGAAGACCTTCCGGCAAGATTTAAAGCGGCAAGGATACCTGCCAATGAGTGTGGATGAACAACATATACCATTCCTAGAACTTCTGTTACAGGTGAGTAACCTGTATTTTTATCCAATAGGCTACGTACGTCATTTACTGTGGAGTCTGGGGGGGGGGAGTACGCATTTGCCAGGGTGACCTCAGCACCTCCAATTAATCCCTGAAGGAGAACCAATCTACCAGCCTGGTCAATCCATTTAGCCTGCACCTGCAAGGGGGTGTGCCGAGGCACTATGATTGCCACACCACATCTTCTCCCATTCCTATAGGTGGAGCTATAAATCTCCCCCTTTGAGAGCAGTCCCAGTTTAGTGTGTTCTGCCTTATTTAGATGGGTCTCCTGAAAGTATATTAGGTCTGCCTTACTTTTTTTGATATGGGCAAGCATCCTGGATCGTTTAGCGGGGGAGGTGAGACCGTTGACATTTAGTGACAGCAACTTCAACGGGGTCTCCTCCATTTCAAGGTCCAAGAGTTAGGTGTGTTTAGGGAATGGTGCTGCAGAAATTCCAGGGAGCCTCCCATTATGGAAACTGTAAGCTTCTGTGCATTATAACTGTGTAAACATAATCGACTTTCAACTGGCATTAAACAGCTGTTACTGATATCTTTACTTAACCTAAACCTAAAAAATCTAAACAGATAAATAATACTTGTAACAATTAACATCATATTGCCTTGAAACTGGCTGTTTGAGTGTAATATTAAATAAATAGCTGCATCAACCGTGTGTTCTGACAGTGGTTAGAACAAAGGCCAAAGCCAACAGGGCTCTGACTAATTTCAGCCAGAAACTAGAGAGAAAAGAACAAGCTAGTGAAAGAAATGTATGAACAAGTACTTCCAAATTCGAGAGCTTTCCGAGCTCCCTACAGTGAGGTATCCTCACTTGGGGGGGGTGCCTCTTAATGGAGGTACCTCTGGGCACAACAAGTGCCAAGAGTGGGTAAAGGTTAGGGTTTGGCTAGTCACGACCCCACCTACCAGCCAGTTCATAGATAAATGTGTTACACTGGGGAGAGATTTAAAATGTTCAAGATGAAATCAACCTCATGACCGCTGCTCCCAGCGTATCCTAGGGATAGCGTCGAAAGAAAAAACACACATTACGGTTGTGACTTAAGGGTATGCCAGGACCAACTAGGTTCTGGCTGTGGTCAGTTCCAGGGGCCGACACAGGCCACTGGTCACCTAGTGACCCAGAGGGGACCTCAACTTAGCATCAGTTTCCAGAAGTTGGCCTGGGTGGGGGGGGGGAGAGGGAACAGACTGTCTGACCAGCCAAAGCTGCCTGCCCCTCATGCTCAAAACAGCAATAAACAGCCAGTTTTTACGGCTGGGACCATAAACTGCTTCTTTAGCCCCCACCACCAGCAAACTGACTCGTTTGACCCCGGTTCTCCCACCAGCACTCCGTCACTAGTGCAGTTTACTTATTCCTTCGCTAAAATCCAACCCACCAGTCCAGCTTCTTACTAAGTAACAGTTATAAGCTCCCTAACAGAGCTAGCATAATTTTAGCGGGCTATGCCGTCCCTGCCTAGTGGTTGGTCTGTTGAGAACTCCAACAGTAGCTAGTAAATAAACAGTGTAGGATTAGAGAAGGCTGGGTCAATTTAACGTTTCCTTACCCTCTGCTACACCATGTATCACTCTGCAGGGCCTGGTTAGTGTATTACCTGCATAGGGAGAAACAGCACAGAAGGAGACAACATGTTAGTTCAGTTAGGCATAGAACTCGGTTTATCGTATGAGCAGAAACAGTGGCAGGAAATATATAGTAAAGTAAAATTAGTAAGCAAGAACTTATCTGAAGAATTTGTAGTGGAGAGATGGCAGGTATAGAAATTTGTTGTCAGCAAATGGAGAGTTTGAGATGTTCGGTAGCAGTCTATGCGCCACTCAGATGGATAGGTCCATTAGTGTAGTCCCGAGAATCCAATTCTGCCTCGACTTGGAAATGAATCCAGTGGTCAATAATGGGTTTCCACCTCAGTCAGTCTGGCATTCAAGTAGTCGATCGAACCTGCTCTCGGAGTGAGTCTGCTATTTTCTGTAATGCCTCTGCATCTTGATGCCTCCTGGCTTCACGCTGCCCAGATTACCAGGCACGCCAAGACAATTTCGCTGCTAGAGTGCCTCGTGGTGGGAGCACAGAGTTTTTCGGCACCTCAACGCCATGTTTCCTTAGGCCTTCAATCACCGCTTCAGCTGAGCTGTAAGTAAGCTGCCCCTCAACATAAAAGACTGTTAGTTTAGCTGGATAGGGGGTCTGAAAATGCAGGCCTGCTTTTTTCAGGGCTTTCATGATTGGAATGTAAGCTTTGTGCCTCGCCATCACTTCTGGGGCAAAATCGTTCTCAAAGTACCGTCTGTGTTCATTGTAGTGGACTTGTCCTTGCTTCCACGCTGTATGTAGTACCTGTTCCTTCTCTTGGAATCGCAGGAAACGGACTAATATGGTGCATGGTCTGGCATCGGGTGGTGGTCTGGGACCCAGCATTCGGTGAACCCGCTCGAATTCAAGGGTTGCATCATTCAGTAGGCTGATTGATTCCTGAATCAGGCGATGCACGAATTTATGGATGTCATTGCCCTCATCCCACTCCGGGACTTCCGAGATCCGCACATTATTTCGCCTGTTCCTACTTTCACCGTCTTCAGCCCTTTCTTGAAGTAATTGAAGGTTCTGATGTAGTTGCACTTTTGCCCTCTCAGAGCGATCTACCCTGCCGTCTACCTCCGTGGCATGGTGCTCCAGAGCCTCCTGCTGCTTTTCGAGCTTTCCTATGTCTGTCCTAAGGGCAGTAGTTGTGGAGTGGAATTCTTTACGGAAATCTCGGAGCTCTGACAGCCTCATGGACATCTGGCATTGCAGCGCTGTTGGGGGTGGCTGGTCGGCCCTGGTACAACTTTGCCTCAAGGCGGACGAGGCCTGCGAGCCTTTACTACCCGAGTCGGAAAATCTGCCATCTTCAGTCACTGTGGGGGGTTTTCTCATGCTTTTCTCCCCTCGCTTAGGCATATTATACCTCCAGGTATGCGATCTTTTCTTTTTTTGAGCAATATAGAGGTGTAAATGGGAGGTAATTGCTGGCGTCAGTGGGAGCCTCCTGAATCAAGCAACCATCAGGAGGATGACGTCACTGAAAGTCCAAGTGTAACCTCTTCTCTCGTACTACTGATCCCCCTAGATATGCATCCCAACATCTTGTTTGCCTTTGCTGCTACTTTCTTGCACTACTTGGATTGCTTCAGGTCACTAGTGATCATCTTTTCCAGGTCCTTCTCCTCCTCTGATGCAGATATTCGAACTCCACCCAGGTATGTTGTTGAAAATTGATAAAGAAATGCTTCCTGCATTTTAAATCAGCATTGACATTATGTTGAGCATCTTTTGTATTCAGTAGCTCATGATGGATTATAAATCCTAATAAAGAAGTTAAATAAAAACACCATAGATTACTATGATTTGTGCTTTAGCCTGAGTTTATAATGCGAGTCAGCACCTCCCTTTTTTCAAATTATTTTTTCCCCAGTTCATTATCCTCCCAACCCCCCCCCAACATTGGGGCTGCCTAGCTGCATCCTTCAGACCATGTAACTTCTGCTTCAAGGTTGAACAGTAGGGGTTGCACAAATGCCAGGTGGCTCGCTCCCACGCTTCCTAGGAGTCGATCGCCTCAACTCTGTTACATAATAGATCACCTGCCGGTACAAGCAGATGGCACCTTCTCAGTGTGGGACAGAGCAATTCTGAAGTATGAATTGAGGGCTGTCCTTTTACTGTTGGGCAGTCTGGAAGTCGGGTCTCTCCCAGCTCTTTAAAGAGACCCTGATATCTCAGGTGAGATTTTTGGAATCTGTTGCTTTGGAAATGCTTGTGATGTCATAAGCAGGACTTTGATATCAGGAGCAGATAAGCAGCCACTGCAAATATGCAGGAGGCAATGATTCTGTTTTCATGTTCTTGTGTGTGGTTGTAACTAGTGGAAGCTAAATACTAAAAAAAATATGACGTGTCAGGTTAATGTTTGATGTACGGCTTAATTATTTATTTTTAGAAAATGGCAAGAATCAATTCTGAAACTTGATTGGCTGAGACAGGCTCCAAGCCTGGCATTTATTTTTCAATAGATGCCCAGCTAAAAATAAGAGCCAGTCCAAGTGCCACTTCACAGTGCAGCATTTTCCAGAGGTGCCCAGCCTGCTTTCTAATTGGCTGAAAGCACCCTAGAAAATTTGAAAATCCACCATGTTTTCTCTCACTTAGCAAGAAGTACAGCTGATTCCAACACAGAATAGCCCTCTCAAGCGTTTTATCAGGGCTTGGTACAGACAGAGGCACCTTAGAGATGTATTGTTTCTCTTTATTTAATAATAGTTTTCTTTAGTTCTCTACATCTATTTAATTCTTTCCTTTGAGGGCATTCACTTGTTTAAGTTTTATAGGGACTTCCCTGTCCCTTTACCTTCCCCAAGCTACTCGTTTCTTTTATAGCAGTGACTTTTTGTTTTGCAAAAGGAAAGTTTTGTTGCACTGCTGTACAGTGCACCACACTTGGAGGAGAGAGAGAGAGATCAAGGAGTGAGAAGCGAGCGCGAGCCTCTATTTTTACTATGTTTCTCCAATTTTCTCAAATCCAGTTCTCTTAATACTTCTTTAGACTCCGCAGGGTTCGCTTTTTAACGTCAGTTTTTGCCTTGCTAGCATATCGCGGTCAAAGGTCGCACGCTGCATAGATACAACGTAAGACCGAGAAGGGGGTGGCGTCAATCCACCAGAATGCTGCAGGGAGGAACAACAGCACCAGGAACACCCTATGGACTACTTTATCAATAGGTTTGCTTCTAACACCTGCATTAATTTTCCACAATCATTTACTATATTTTTTTACAACTTCATAAAAATTTACTGAATTGACCCATTTTCTAAGCACAATAATACCCTCCAGGGTGGTCATTATTGGGAAATACTGGACCTTCCAGGGGCCATAAGGCCCTCTGCCTGCAGTGTCGGGCGTCATTACGCCCCTGGGTGATCCGGTATTTCCAAGTAATGCCCATCCTGTAGGGTATTATTGCTTACTGAGTGTTTCCTCCGAAGACATCTGGGGCCCAATATTGGAATATGGGCAAAAGCAGAGCGCAAAGGTTTACGCTGCTATTGCCCATGATCCTGAGGATGTTGTATTCAGTTGAGTAGTACATCGGCACTGTCCAGCTGAATATAGGTGCATGTCAGCGCAGCACAACTTTGAGTAGCACTACCCCAACAGGGATCTGGGCTGTATGCCGCCCATCGGGACAGGCAGATAGCAGTGCCCCCCAGAACTGATAGCGCTGGGAGTCCCTGGTGCGATATTCAGCTGGCAGGATTTAGATGAGCATGCCATTTTGGGGTTATTTACATGTGAAGTAGCTGAAGGTTGCGTCCCTACAGAGGCCGCCTGCCGCATCAGGTAGGGCGGTGAATGACCCCCCACACCCCAAATGCCTGTCCCCACAAATTACATGACCTCTCTGGTGTCCAGTGGCACCCCCATTGCTCTCCCAATCCCTGTCTCCATAAGAGCTTAGGTATTTCCTGGTTCTAGGGACGTGGATGTGATGATCTAGCCACACTTCTTGGGCAGTGTCCTTTCCCTTTAAGATGTGCCGGAAAGTCTTCAAGCTGACTCCTCCTCCCACCCAGGTGGTAACTCCCTCAGCTCTGCCCCATGACGCCAGATCTTCGTTTCTGCTGGAAGAAGCACGTTCCCTCTGTACCGCTCCCACGTTGAGTAGGCCTTTGCGCTTGAATTCTTTAGAAATACTTCCAAACCAACTCTCATGAGCTTCATCTTCAACTCAATCTTTGATCGCGACCGTGATGGATTATAAGTCCACTCCTGGGTTCTACCGGTGCCCTTGCAGGCCAAAGATGTCCAGGACCGACCCGCATGCCACAAGCGTCTACTGCCTGGGGCACAACCACGATCAACAGGCCTGCAACTTTTGCCACTCATTTCATTCTTCCATCCTGGAGGACCGTCTCGCCCACCTGAAACTGGGCCACCCAGCGCAACGGAACCCGCCAGTCAAATCTGAAGATGCCCGTTGGGTGGTCTCCGCAGCTGCAGGGTCCACTGAGCAGCTTGTGGCCTTCAAAGAGGAGGCAGTCCAGGCCGCAGCCCATTCCTCCTCAGCTTCTGCCTTTGTGACGATTCAGATGGGCTCGAATTTTACAGACTTCTTCAAGGAATTGTGCCAGTCCCTGTCAACCTTCGGTCAGGGACCCACCGGCAAATCTATATCTAAAAAAAGAGTCTAAGAAAGAAAAGAAAAGTAAAGACTTATCGATCGTGGGATGGGGACCGCATCTCAGTCACGGGCCTCCAATTCCTGTGCTTCTCTGGATTTGACTTTGGTCGCGTCCTCGGCCTTGGCCGCTGGCTCCATAGTAGCCCTGTCATGCCTGTCAGCCGAGATGCTGGTTGAAGCCCCAGCTGAGATTTTTTTTATTGAGGCGACTGACCAGTTGTCGACCGAAGAGGCTGATACTTCCTTGTCTAGGACCTCTGTCCTGATGCAGACCACTGACCCACCACCTCTGGTCCCTGACCCTGACCAGGAGAAGCCTCGGCAATCCCTGACTCCCCACAAGCCCCACCACCGGTTCCCCTGGCGGCCGAGGTTGGGGTTCTTCTTCCTGTGGGTTGAGCCAGTGCCCATCATCATCGGCACTCCCACTCTCGGCACCACGGGAAGCGGTGCCGTCGGTATTTTTCATCCTCTGGTGAGGAGAGGCTTCGGCTCAAGTTGCGTCGGTGCTGCGAGGACTTGATGTGGCAACAGCTGGTGTTTACTGGTGTTACTCCACTGCCAAACCTACCCAGGTTTCTACGCCGGCCATCATTTGGCTGTCGCCTGAAAGGCCGACGCCACTGACTGACCAATTAAGACAGTCCTGACTTGGCAGACTTCGACTTCTCTGCCGATTGTGGTGGCCCAAACAGCCAACTGTCAGCGCTCCGACCAAGGAGCTTCCCCATTGGCTGTCAGTCACCGTCACCCCTGACCCTCCGCGGAGGGTCAGTGGGGACTTCAGCAGTCGACTGCTCTTCGACGACTCTTCAGAGTCTGAAGGTTCCTCCCTGCACTTCCGTCCGATCGACATGGAGTCTATGGGGGGTTCTCTCGACGGATGAAGGTCCATCCTCTTTCATGGGCCTCCTCCATTTGATCCTTGAGTTGACAGGTATGAAGATGGAGCCTGTCCAGAAACGGACTTGTTACCCATTCACCGAGATACTCGAACAGGGAGACTCTCCGACAGAGGCTTTCCCAGTGGCAGAAGTCCTGGAGCTCTGGCAGCGCCCCACTTCCTGCCCTGCGCATTCTGCACGGATGGCCCACAACAATGTGGTGCCCACCAGCTCTATTTTGGATTTCACAGAGCACTCCTCAGCCAAGGGGTTGGTGGCCATCTCTGTGTTCCAGCACTCAGGCAGTAGCAGGGATGTTGACAAGCCACCTGATAAGGAGTCCAAGAAGTTGGACCACGTGGCTAAAAAGGTCTTTCTAGGGATGTGGATATCATGTTCTGTCCACACTTTCTGGCAGTTGCCGTTCTCTTTAAGACTTGCCAGATATGTCTTCAGGCTGGCTCCACCCAGGTGGTAACTCTCTTGTCTCCGCCCCATGATGCCAGAACTTCCTTTCCGCTGAAAGAAGCAGGTTGCATTTACAGCCAAGTGGTTGCGGTTGCCTTGTGCAGTATGGCTTGTCTGAGGATCTCGACCTTCATGGCAGACGTCCAGCACAAGCTGGCAGATGTACCCTTCTTAGGCACCGACCTGTTTGGGCCTGGTGTGGAGGGTCACCTCCAGTGCATTGAAAAGTCCAGTGCCACCCTGGACTCTGTGATATCCACCCAGAAGGGTTCTAAGCAGTAGAAGCACACGCCCTTTTGGTCCTCTACTCCTGCTGCAAAACCAGTCCAGCATCAATGTGGCCACCAGGCTCAGTCCTGGTGACCTCGGGCCAAGTCCGTGGCCTCGGTGGTCCAAAAGCTCGGAGGGAAGGGACCCGGTGTCACCTCATCCAGGTCCTCCTCCTCCTCCAGGCCTGCTCAGTGACGGGATTTTCTTTTTTTTCAACTCTCTTTGTCGTCCCCGGAGCCAGAACTCTCTCAGACCTCTCCACTGGCCAGTGTCGCTCCACCGCCCACTGAGAGCCTCACCATCCTCAAGGACTTTACTTTCTCCCCGAACACCCAGAGGGACATAGGGAACGAGGAGATCGAGGGGCAGTGGAAGGGCTCCAGTGCTGGGCATGTGGTGGCATGGCTCTGGGAGGGCCATCGCCTATCTGGACCAGAGGCGTTTTTCCATGTTTATGCCCCCAATGTGGGACGTGCAGTGCCGCCCAGCCCAAGACTTGGGTACTCCCATCCACGTCCGAAAGGCAGCCGCCCAATGTCTACCCCTTGCTAGCGAGCCCATGTGTGCAGCAGTGCTGCCAGTCTCTACCGGGAGCTGCTGCTGCACCGGGCTACCCCTGGATCTCTCCCCAAGAGAGGAGAGCAGTCCTTCGGACGCTCGACCCTCTCTCTCCCCTGCCAACCCCTGGCGGTCTGAGCTCTTTCCCGAACCCGGGTCGCTGGCATAGCATGAAGTGTGGTGTCCAGCGCCTCTACCCTCAGCACCACTGGGCCGGCCTAACGGGATGGGGGTTGTCACTCCCATGCACGCCAAGCTTTCTCTGGGCCCTTCTGTTGGGGGGGCTGCTCCGCCACTTCCTTTCTGCCTGTTCTGCTGTTACTATGGACAGGTGAATTCTGGAAGAGGTCTGTCAGGGTCTACCTCTGGAATTTGAGCAATACCCTCCAAGCCGAGCTCATGCCCCATGGGAGGACTTGGTATCTGCAGACACTCGGTTGGCTGTTTGAGATGACAGACCAACTCCTCAGCAAGGAGGTCATGGTCAGAGTTGTGGATCCTCTGGAACACTCAGAGTTTGTCTCCAGGTACTTCCTGGTGCCAAAGAGGATGGGGGACTGGTGCCCCAATATTGATCTGCACGACCTGAACAAATTCCTCAAGCCCCGCACCTTTAAGATGGTAACGCTGTCCCAGATCGTAGCATCTCTGGAGCAAAACATGTGGTTTTGCTCTCTGGATCTTCAGGATACATTTCTTCATGTCCCGATCCATCTGTCCCACTGAAGGTTCCTCCACTTCTGAGCAGAGGGAGCCCTTTACGAGTTCAAAGCCATGCCTTTCAGCCTCTCCTCAGCCCCCAAGGTCTTCATCAAATGTATAGCACTGGTGGCAGCTTATCTGAGGCGCCGAGGGATCAGAGTGTACCTCTGCCTGGACGACTGGCTGATAGCAGGTCCCTCCAGGCAGGAGGTGAAGCAGTCCAGGGACTTGGTCCTCCAGACCCGCATCGACCTTGGCCTTCTGGTCAACGAGGCCAAGTCAGAACGTGTGGTCTCGCAGGTGATCAGCTTCATCGGGGCTAAGCTCGACTCATGCCCTTGACTCCCCGTGGGCAGGGCAGAGAGTCTCTCTTCCTTTGCCCAGTCATTTCTGGTTGGGCACTTGCGCCCTTCCCAGTGACTTCCTGCACCTTCTGGGTCATATAGCAGCCTGCACAAGCATGGACCGATGGGCCCATTGGCACATGTGCTCCTGCAATGGGAGCTGGCCAGCCAGTGCTCCTGGCATAAAGGTCACTTCGACCAGCTGGTCACTGTGACCCAATGGTTGTGGGTCACTCTACAGTGGTGGCTTGTCCCAGAGCATCTGAAGGAAGGGATACTGTTTGTCTGCCCCGAGCTGATGGTCATCCTGATGATCGACCCCTTTCTCAGGGACTGGGGTGCCCATCTGAGGGAATACAGAGTTTACAGGCTCTGTACCCCTCAGGAGTCCTGATGCCTGTCGTTGAGGCATAGGTCAGGAAGCATAGGAAAACCAGGAGCAGTTGTAAAATTCCCCAAAAGTGTTTTATTATTAACAACAGTAAAATACAAAAAAATAAAATTGATAAGAATAACTACTTACAATGGCAGTACAAACATAGAAAGCAGAGTCCTTTTTTTCTCAATTTCAAATCTGTCTCTCAGTCTCTGTCACTCTCTTTTGCAAAACATTACAGCTCTTTTTTTTTTTTTTTTTTATAAGTCTGTGCAGGAGCTCGTTAAGAAAACAGCATGCTTCTCATACAATGTTCTTGTCCATTAGAGGGCTAGCCCTACCACCTGTGGACCTTGATGGCCCTACCCATATATTACCCATAAATGTTCTTCTGGGCACCACGCCAGTGACCCGCTGCCGAGGGTCGGAGGGGGAGGATCAAGTGTCCCAACGGATGCTCTCCTCCTCTTGGGGTGGGTTACTGGGGTGCTTTGAGCACCCAACGCACCTATGCCTGTGGAATGCACCGGCATTGGGGCATAGGCGGTTCTCCACAGTCAAGGCGGGGAGGACGTCGTGGGCACTTGACAACAGCGTGCATTAGCACGCCGTCTGTCTGGTTGCTCGCCCTGCATGCCGACATTCCTCAGGGAGAAGGACCAAGGAGAAAATGGAAGAAAACCCTCCGTCCAAGATGACGACCGATCCAAGTCTCCGATCACCTACCCACAGGCAGACCCCGTTGTGCATGCACTCCTAAGAGAGGAGTAAGGAAGGGGATAATTGAGTACGCCTGACACTCTAGGGGCAGACTCCGTGGGCGAGATCTATGGGGAGTTGATCAGATCTGAAGGAGTGGAAAGAGAGGGCAGTCAGGCGGGGATAAAAAGAAAGTGGAAAAAAAAAGTTCTACTGGGCGCACATAACAAAATGCTTACCATTCTCTCAGTCTACATACCTCCAAAGGACCTGGCCCATGGCCTCCACTGTATCCTGGGTCATCTTTGGGCACAAAAACAACTTTCCTAGACTATTACTATGGGGGACTTCAACATAAACTGGTAATCCTCAGGAATTGGGGCTTCAAAGGATTTCTTAGCATCACTTCACTTCTCCCAACTTGTCAACCAGCCAACTAGAACAAATTACAAAACCAGGACCAGCACCACTATTGATCAGATTGTATCTAACCACCCAAGCCACATCACCAATGTTATTGCCCGACCACCCTGAGTCAGTCAGCGACCACTCCCCCATCACATGTAATTGGTCAAATAAGTTCCCCAACCCTAAACCCATTACAGTCTACAATCGAATACTAAAGCAGGGTCACCTTGATTCCTAAAGCACCAACTAAGTTTGCAAGACTGGACCTTTCTTGACTCCGTAGATGACGTCAATGTGGCCTTAGATCACTTTATCAGCTTTTTCAACCTGGCCTGCAATACCCACGCACCACTAAGAAAAATGAAGGTTCGTGGCACAGTCAACTCCTGGATTACAGCAGATCTAATTAACAATATGAAACTTCGGGATCATCTCTGGCAATGAGCCAAAGCCTCTAGGAAGCAGAGTGATCTACAGGCATACAATACGGCTAGGAATGCCTGCATGAAGGCAATACGGCAGTCTAAAAGCAAGCATCACAGAGAACTGCTATCTGCTTCTTGGTGTGACAGTAGGAAATTGTGTCTAATATAAAAGACATTACTGGCAAAGATGTTAAGATCTTTCCAACAATGTTAAATCACAGTGGCAATACCATCACTGACCTGGTCACCATCGCAAGTACTTTTAATACCGCGTTCACTAATCTATTTGATGTCCTTCCGAAAGACTTCTTTGATGACACTCCTCCTTCAACATCTGGGACTGTGGAACACAATAACCTTGACCACCCACCACTATATTTCAAGCGTGTTTCCAAAGCCCAGATCAGAAAACTCCTAGCCAAGGTCCTGGGCAAATCTAGGCACAGTGGGGACTCCCTTGACCTTAAGCTCATCTCACTAACCCTTGAAGAAGTTCTCCTGCCTATTACCAAGATTCTTAATCTATTCCTCTCTCTATTACAGTTCCCAGCCATCAGGAAGACCGCACTGGTCACTCCAGTGCACAAAGCCGGTGAGCGCACTCAACCGTCTAACTACAGACCAATATCAATCCTCCCCCCATACCGAAAGTACTGGAACGTATAGTATCAAACCAGCTTACTAACTACCTTGAGAAGTACTCCATTCAATGCCCGCAACAGCATGGCTTCAGGAAAAATCACAGCACAACCACAGCCCTGCTCAAATTCACTAGCTTCTTACATACTTCCTTCAACAATAACTGCCTCGTTGGAGTGACTTTCATTGACCTCACTAAGGCCTTTGATACCATGAATTATCGGCTCCTCTTGGATCAACTCATGAAAACTGGTCTCTCACCGGACACCGTAAAATGGTTTGGGAACTACCTGTCGGATAGATCACAACGTTTAAAGATAGCTAGCAGTGTCTCAGAACTCCATGCCATCTGGTCAGGTGTCCCACAAGGATCCATTTTAGGCCCACTCCTGTTTTGCATCTTCATAAATAACTTACCTAATGCTTGTCAACAAAGGACACTCCTTTGTGCTGATGATGCCGTCATCTTCACAAGCCACCCTGATCCCTCTTCGCTGGAACACAACCTCCAACTTGGCTTCTCTGAAATTGAAAAATGGTTGCATTCGCACAAACTTGTGCTCAATTATAAAAAAACTAAACTCCTACTGTTCTCAACCTCCCGACATAAGCACAAGGGGTCTGCCCTTTCAGTCAAAAATAACTGTTGAGTCCCATTGGAACACGTACAACAGTTAAAATACCTTGAATAATCACCTCTCCTATGTTCCTCATATTGAGACCATTGCCAAGTCAGCTAATGCAAAATTAGGTCTGCTGTTTAGACACTGAAGAAGCTTGACCCCTGAAGCACTTAAACTCGCTATAAATAGTTCAGTTCTATCTATTATCTACTACGGTCTGGTTGTTTATGGCACTGCCTCTGCCACATCTCTAAATAGACAAAAAACAACACTGAACAAAGCTTGTCGCCTCCTCACTAGTGCTGAGCCCCATACCTACACTTGTGATCTCTGTGCACAAACTGGCTGGCTCAATCTTCAAGGGAGAATCAAGTACCACTCATGTATACTAGCAAAAAAAGAGCTGCAAGGAACCCTGCCAATGGTCCACTCTTGTCTTCTCCCTAGATCCCGAAAGGCTCACCAGACTAGGACCTCAGAAACAGACCTCTTACTCATACCTAGGTTCAGAACTACCCAGGGCCAGTGATCCTTCCTCTACAGAGCCCCTATGTGGCTGAATTGTCTTGACCGAGATCTCACTGATATTCCTCATCCTATCCAGTTCACATGTCTCCTTCACCAGTATATTATGGATGAAAGCACCTGTGACTGCCTCTTATAAATGTCCAATCATGCTCCCTTGTGATGTCTGAAAAGAAATGGTCTCACTGACAAGGCCTTGGGCTGCCTCTTCTCCTCCCCCTTCTACCCTGCCTGCACCTCTCCTCCTTGTAACAATTACCCTCTTCCCTGCCACCAGTTTACTGCACTGGATGGTAACTGACTTCCTGGCCACCTGTTATACTGCTCTGGATAGCTACTGACCTTCCTCTGCCCCCTGCCCTCCTCCTCCCTCTCCCTGGCTCCCCTACCCCCTTTTCCCTCCATCCTCTACTTCCTCTTACTCCCCCCTCCTCCCCTACCACTTTTTCCTTGTTTCTCACATGACCGTGCCATCTGGCTGCAACTTTCACCCTTCACTTACTATCTGTCCTTCTCCCTACACTCCTAACTATTCCACTAAGGACTTCCTATTGTGCACTGCAGTGACTTCCTGATATACATTTTAAATAATCTGCATTGTAAATGACTCCATATTGCTCTTTGTAAATAATTTTTCATCCCCTTGTCTTTGTACTACCCCTCCAAAAATGACTTGGAACCTTTGTAAATGAGCTGTGCTGTGTTCAAAGGTATTGTAATCTGAGAATGAATAAATAAATTGTCAGTTTCAGCAGGTGCAGCAAAAAGAACATTGTGACCCAGAATTGACCTCATGTTTACATCTTCTGCAAAAGGCTTAAAAATTGCATCTCCGGTTATAACCCGTTGAGTTCCAAATAGCTTTGCAGTCATTTCAGCAGTATAACTACTGTATATACAGTTTTAGCTTTGCAGTCATTTCAACAGTATAACTATATACAGTTTTAAACAAAGGGATCCCAGTATCAATTACATTTCCACAAAAAGATTCACATATATCTTTATACCTGCAGATACGCAAGGGGGAAAAAAGACCAAACAGCAAGTGAGGGTAGAGAGAAAGTGAGAGGCAGAGAACTGCAAGACCGTCAGGGTGATCAAGTCCTAGGTCTCACAAGAAAATTTAGTTGCACAACCAGCGAAGAGAGTGAAAAAGAGAGAATAGAACAGATCCTTGCATTTAAGCCCTTTCTCCATAACAACTGGGACATGGCCTTGTTCAACCCTGTCACATTCCCCCTCCTTAAGAGGGAACCTGTTTTACACAAAAACAGATTTCCAAAACTTTGTAGTAATTCTCATCTAACATAAGCATATAACCTTTACAGCTCTGTGCATATGCAGTATCCTTTTTTCCATAACAGTACAGCAAATAGTGAAGTTTAAACTCACACATTTGTTTTTTTAGCCTTCAGATTTCTCCATTCCAGAGCCATATCTAGACAGAAAATCAGCATTGACATTTTCTTTCCCAGATTTGTGCATCACTTTAATTTTAAATGGCTGTAGTGCCAGGTACCGCCGTGTGATTCTAGAAGTTTTATCCTTCATTTGTTTAAGCCAACAAAGAGGATTGTGATCTATTACAAGTATAAAGTCGGCTCCTAGTAAGTAAAACTTAAGGGACTCCATGGCCCACTTTGCTGCAAGGCATTCCTTTTCAGTAGTGGAGTACCTTATCTTATCTGTGTCAGTCTTCACCATTCATCATCTTTGGGTATAGTGTGCCTCAGGTCACGGCCCTGCGGGAGCTCTTTTTTTTTTTTTTTGGATGGGCAGGTCACGCCCATCGGCACCACTCCTCAAGGCTGACGACCGCGTGGCGCTCGCGGGTTGGCCGTTAGGTGTTGCCTACTCCACCCTCTCACCAATTCTTTGTCTCCCGCCATTGAGGTCGCACCTCATGGGTAGCTCTGATGCATGAGAGGCCTGTTGTCAACCTTGAAGCCTTCAGCTCCGTTTCTCGTAGTCCGTTGACTCCATTTCAGTTAAATCTTTTCCTGCTGGTTCAGTGTTCGCTCCTCTCGACGTCGCCTGGAATTAAAATAAGAATGTTCCTTTCTTTTATTTTGCAATGTCAGGTCTTGTTTGGTGGTGTTTTTTTCAGTAGGTCATGTCTCTATGAAGACGGGGCGGCCCCCTATGCGTTGGTGCTCGTGCGGCCATAAGTATTCTGTCACTGACCAACATGACTGTTGCCTCGCTTGTCTTGGCGTGCCACACGACATGGATTCGTGCGATGCCTGCTTCTCCATGGACCACTGTGTCATCGAACAACGCGCGTGGAACGTTGGACGAGCTCTGCCGACTTTGGGGATGGCGCGCTACTCGTCAGGCCAAGCCATGCTCTCTCAGCCTTTTCTCTGGGTCCCCTTCCGGTTCTGTACAGACTGAGGAGGAGTGGGCTTCTGCTTCTAGTAGCCTCACCATTGCAGAAGCCCATTCCGCGGTGCAGGAGGCCCAGTCTGTTCCCCTCGGGGAACAGGTAGGAGGCACCACCTTATCAGTCGCCCCTTTCGGGGGTGGTGAAGGCTCCCCCGGTGTCGTACCCTCAGCTTGGAAGGCCTGGGTCTGCGCCATTCTCAATGCCGTCTGTCGGCGCCATCTTGGGCCTCAGTGCCATTCGCGGCACCATGGGCCCTGATGGCACCATCACTGGTGCCGATCCATCGCTTGGCACCATTGCTGCTGTCAGCTCTGTTCACAGTGCCGATAGTGCTCACAGCGCTGTGAGAGGCTCTACAGCACTGTCCTTTACTGTTTCTTGCCTTGGCGCTGTCTGTGGCACCGTGGTTGAGCATGGCACCGTGTCCAGCTATGGAGCCGCTCCATGCTGGAGTGGAGGACACAGCGCCTTCAGGGTTTGGATCTCAGATTGTGGTCGGGTCCATCATTAGCACCGTCTCTTGCCTCGGCGCCGCTCGTGGCGCCGTGGGTCCAGACAACGTTGTGGGGGTTTCTGACCTCTGTGCCGAGAGCAGCGCCGAGAGCGTAGTCTGAGTCATTGGTGCCATCTCTGGCCTCTGCATTGCTCGCGGCGCTGTGGGTCAGGACAGCACTGTGACAGGCTCCGGCTATGATGCTGCTGCCATCATCAGCACCGTGCCTTCTTCCCGCACTGTTCGCAGTGCAGCTGAGGACCTCGGCGCCAACTCTGGTGCAGTCACTGGGTCTGGTGCCCCTTTCAGTCAGGATGACAGCAGGCGCCCATGCACTGTTTGGCACAGAACTTCGATCTCCACCTCCTCGGAGGGGGAATCGGACTGTGAATCAGATAGGCAGTCTGACTCTTCGGAGTTGGCTGCTCACGTAGACACCTTGGTAGTGTCCTCGACTGGCCGGAACCAGCCCCCCCCCTCTGAGGAGAGGAGAGGACAGTGGCTTCCAGGACCAGGCTCAGGGATGCTGACCAGCAGGCAGTGGTGCAGGCCACCATTGCTCTGCAGACTGGACTCAGGGGAGGTTTTCTGACCCCTCAGGTGGTGTACCTGAATCACCCAACTTTGGGGCCGATCTGAGCATCCACAGGAGGGGAGGGTGCTGCTCCCTGGATAACTCTTTCAGGGGCCGACCAGGGTTGCCAGCTGCCTAGGCTGACTCTTTCGAGGAGGAGGGCACTTTTGGATTCCGAGGGGTATGAGTTTGATGCAGCGACCTTTTTTTGGAACCCACCCGAGCTGTGGGAGAAGTCGTAGCATGGACCCTCGCCCTTCCCTTTCAGTTTCCTCGAGTGGGCTCTGTTCTTTTAAGGTAAGGGACCGTCCTTCTGGACTTTCACGGCCCCATCACCACATGGGGGATTTTTCAGGGTGCAGCCTAGGCAGTTCCAGTATGGTTGGCCAGCTGTTGGCTGTGGAGTTTTCCGGAGCTACCTCTTCTCTTGTGGCTCCAGGTCCACTCTCTAGCCCGGGCGGAGGACAGACGATTCCTGTTATCGGCTGTGCCTCCTCTCCTCTGCCATATTCTCCTGCTCTCCCAGGTATCCCTGGTCCTAGCAGTCCTCTCTCCTGGGAACAGTTCAGAGCTGTAGCTGCTCAATTTCCCTCTTATGTTAGGACCATGGACAGACAGGTTTTTCAACCTCCCCCTGAGCAGCCAACCTCTGAGGTCCTCTAACTCCTCATCCTCCTCTTCAGGAGGTGAGGAACCATCTGTCCACATCTTCCCAGCTGCTGATCTCATTGAGTATCAGCGTTTTCTCATGAGGATGTTGGAGGACCTGCATGTCACCCCACCCACTCAACACAATCTGGAGCATCCAGTGCGTGCCTTTTTGGGCCATTTCAGTGCGGACACTCCTGTAATGCCCCCCTGGCCTGCTCCGTTTAGGGAGGCATCAATGTGCTTCTGGCAGAGACCCTTTTCCAGAGTCCCAGCCCCTAGGGATCTCCACCAGAGGTATTGTGCCCCGGAGACTCCAGGTAATCTGCCTCATCCTAGCTCAGGATTGACGCAACTGGATACTCCCGATGGGCTTTGTGCCCTGCACTGTGACTGGCCCCCTGATAGAGACTCCATGGATTTTGACTTCTGGGGTAGGAGGACTTTTTACTCTGCATGGTTGCTTCTCTCATTATCTGCTCATCAGGCCCACTATGCTACCTATAATAGGTTCCTGTGGTCCAGGCTAGGTCAACTCCTAGCCTTGATGCCTGACACGGAGGAAACCAGACAAGCCATTGCACTCTCTGCACGTGGCCTGGAGCTAACAAGGTACCAAACAAGGGCATCATATGATGCCAGTGAGGTAGCTACCAGGGTCGTAGGAACAGCAATCTGCACTAGGCGGACAGCATGGCTGCATCTTTCCCGGTTGTCACCCATGGCCTGGCATAGGGTGATTAACTCCGCTCACCAGAGAACCTACCTTTTGTCCCAGAGGGGTGAGACATCTGTCAGGGGAAACTCCTGCCCCCTCCGGGGGGGTCCCAGTCTCACTCTTCCCACTCTCTGGCCTCTCCAGACCTGTGAAGGTTCTCTCTTGGTGTGCCACCCACTGAGAGCTAAGGGACTTAGTCCCTTAGGGTTAAAGCCCCATTCGGGGGGGGGGCCCGACACTCACCCAAAGGTGATGAATGGTGAAGATTGACACAGATAAGATATGAAAATTACGTACCTACTGTAATTCTGATCTTTCTGTGTATCTTCGCCATTCATCACAATCCCACCCTCCATCCCCCTGGGGCCTCAGTCTCTGGGTTCAACCTCCCTCTCTGTGCCCCCTTTTCGCCCCCCTCCTTTCTGTTAGTCAGGAGTAAGGTGACCTTGAGCATATAGGGGGATATTTTTCTATAGGGGTAGAGTGGTTCGGATGGGGGGGCACTCCTTCCTCAGTGGCTCGGCTCCACCCCTGTGGGGAGGGGGTCGGTAGTTGTCCTCTTTCTGTTCTCTCTCCTCTTCTCCCCCTCAGCTTTACTTTGATTTCCTTGTCATTTGGACACAACCTCAATTTAATTTAAGAAACTAGTTTTCTTATACCAAAAATGTGATTCGGGGGGGGGAGGGTATTCCCTGTACCCTGTCTTTTCTTCTAGAAGCCGATTCTGCCTATGTTAGAGTTATTGCCAGTGATTCTGTGCCTTGAATTCTGGCAGTTTATCCTTCTGGCTTCTTCGCAGTTCCTATACAATCTGGAGACTGGTCAAGGTTCCAGAGTTTGTTCCCTTCTCTCCCCCCTCACATCTTTATCCCTAAATTCCTTCACCCTCCCTCCCTCCTCCTTTTCTGCTTCCAGAGATTGGGGCCCCTTCCCAATCCCCTTAGTTTTTCCAGCTTGTTCTGTCCTCTCAGTTGTTTATTTCTCCTTTTATTTATATATATTTTCCTTTGTCTGTACTTTGGACTTTCTTGTCCCTCCCTCCCAACCCTTTCATACTCTACGGTGACTCAGAACTGGAAGGAGGGTAGAGCCGGCAACACCTAATGGCCAACCCGTGAGTGCCATGCAGTGCATTGGCCTCAAGGGCAGCGCCGATGGTGCGTCAACTCCGCCCATCCAAAAAAAAAAAAATGCTCCCACAGGGTCGTGACCTCCAGCCACTATACCCAAAGGTGATGAATGGTGAAGAGACACAGAAATGTCAGAATTACGATAGGTACATAATTTTCATTTCTTTCTGTCGTGCAATTTCCTACTTAAATACAGAATAGGATGTTCTTTCCCATCTGTGTGCTGACTAAAGACTGCACCCAGGCCTACCAGTATAGCACAGTGGGTTAAGGCTCTGAGCTGCAGATCTGGAGACCTGGGTTTGAATCCCACAGTCGCCTAGGTGCGTACTCTGATCCTGAGCAAGTCACTTAGCTTCCTTGTGCTCCCAGCTTACATCTGGAAACAAGCTTCGGCTTAGTGTGCTACTCCTGGTTAAACAGTGTTCCCGTACCTCTGATGCATCAGCCTGTAACAAAAATTGTTTCTCAAAGTCTGAGTTTCTTAAAATGGGCTGAACATAATGCAGCTTTAATGGCCCGAAAAGCTTAATCACACTCTGACCATTTTTTTTTTTCTTTACTACCTTAACTCATCTGTATTTTTCCTTGTACTAAACTGCAATGTATTACTGCCCAGGACCACCTTGAAAATGAGCTTGCTCAATGGTGTATATGCCTGGTTAAATAAAGTGATTGATTGATTGATTGAGTTCACATTATTTGGGTACCGTCTTTTTGTGAGTTCCTGAGGGGAGTAGCTAACTCTGCAAAGCAGGGAACATATCTTCAATAATATCCAGCCAGTCCTAAAAATAAACTGACATGTTTCTTGGTTTTAGGGACAGGGCTGTTAGCTACAGCTTCTATCTTAGTAACCTCTGATTTGACTTCTCCATTTCCCAAAACATAGCCCAAATATCTGCTTTCCTGCATGCCCAGTGCACACTTGGTAGGATTAATTGTCAGACCTGCCTTTTTGATCGATTGGTTAACTGCTCCTAGGTGTTCTAGGTGGCGTTTCCAGTCGGGACAGTATACCACAACATCATTCAGGTATGCAGCACAATAACCAGAGTGAGGGGATAAAATTACATCCATGTACCACTGGAAGGTAGCGGGAGCACCATGTAAACCAAACGGCATGATGGTGAACTGAAAGAATCCTAGAGGAGTGGCAAAAGCAGTTTTGTCTCTGGATTCTTTAGCTAGGGGGATTTGCCAGTAACTCTTGGCGAGATTGAGGGTACTGATATACTTGGCACTCCCTAGTCTGTCCACCGAATCATCTGTTCTGGGCATAGGATAACTTGTGGTAAAAGTACTGTTAAATGTATTTAGCAAGTTACACATTTCTACGGTTTGTTCAGAGGTTAAGGAAACATTCACCTTTACAGTATCAGCAGTAACAGTTTGTTCTAGGGACATGGATATGTTGTTCATCCACACTGTCTGGCAGGTTCCTTGCCACTTTAAATCTTGCCGGAAGGTCTTCAAGCTGGCTCCTCCCACCCAGCCAGGTGGTAAAACTCTCAGCTCCACCCCATGACGCCAGATCTTCCTTACCGCTTGGAAGCTCAGGTTCCCCCCTTAACGCTCTGCGTGATAGACTGGATCCTAACTCTTCGGTTCATCCAAAACTCATTTTAAAATTCTCAAGACTTCGGTCTTCCTTTTCCCTCGCAGCTGTGATGGACAAATCGACTCCCGGTTTTCGGCGGTGCCCTTATAGGCAGAAGATATCCAGGACGGATCCGCACTCCATGTGCGTCTACTGCCTCGGCCTAGAACACGACCCGCAGGCCTGCGAGTCTTGCTGTTCATTCTCGGCCAACGTCTTGGAGGACCGCGATGCCTGGTTGATGCTTGGGCACCCCGAGAAGTGCTACCCACCGATAAAGTTGAAAGAGGCCTGTTGGGCGGTTACCTCGGCGGCTGGCTTGGCTGAGCAGCTCGAGCAAATGATCGCTCTCGAGAAGGAGGTGGCCCAGGCCGCATCTTCCTCCTCCTCGGTCGCGGCATTTATTCCACTGTCTTTGGGTACCTCATACTCTGCTTCGTTTAAGGAGCTTTGCCATTCCTTTTCCACGAAGGGAAAGGGGCCATCGGGACATTCCTCTCGGTCCAAAAAGAAGGATCCCAAGGGTAAGTCCCATCGTCGGCGTTCGTGGGAGCGGGAGAGGTCCCCTTCCCCGGATAGCTGACCGTCGACTTGCGGCTAAGGCTGCTGGCTTCACGACGTCCCCATCAGGTCAGCTGGCCGAGACAGCCATCGACACGGTCGAGATTTTTCTCGACCCGTCGGACGGATTGTCGACTGGTGAAGCCGACAACCCTTCTTCGCCGGTTCCCCCAGTGGAAACCAAGGATTTGCCAGCGCCATCGTTGCAGCGGTCCCGGTTAAGGTATGCGAGCCAAGGGGAAGGCGGGTGTCCCCGCTTCTTCCCAGACCCTCTCGGACACACCGAGGATCTCGGTCTCGGACCGCTTCTCGGTCCAGCCGATCCCGCCGACATCGGCGGTCTCGGTATCAGCACCGAGGTAAGCGGCGACTCCGCTCCACCTCGTCTTCCTCCTCGGATGAGAAGAGGCTTCGGTGCAAATTGTGTTGACACTATGAGGAGCTGATGTGGCAGCAGTTACTTTTGTCCGGGATCAAGTCGACACCGAGGCCTTCCCCGGCCATCAAGTGGCTGTCACCCGAACGGCCGAAACAGCCTCTTACTGCAATCGAGATGCCCAAGCCTAGGCCAGTTGTTCGGCTGAAACCTGCTGCCCCACCAATTGTGGTGGAACCTCCTCCTCCAAAACCGAAATCGAGGGCACTGACCAAGGACTCTTATTCGGGTCAAGGCCTGCCCCACAGATTGCGGTCACCCTCACTCCCGACCGTCCTCGGCAGGTGGAGCATGGCTCAGGCCCTAGGCAGCTCTTCGCGGACTCCTCAGAGTCCGACAACGACTCCTCCCTGTTCTCCAGGCCAGTTGACCTGGAGTCCTCCGGGGGCCAGTCACTGGACGAAAGCCCATCGTCCTTCATGGGTCTACTTCGGCTCATCTCAGAGTCCACCGGGATGCAGCTTGAACCCGTATCCAAACGGGCCAAGTATCCCCTGACAGAGATACTGGACTGAGGGGATTCACCCACGGAGGCCTTTCCTGTGGCTGAGGCCATTGCGCCCAGCCTTGGAGCTTTGGCAGTGGCCTGCTTCCTGTCCTGCGCCCTCGGCCAGGATGGCCAGGAAGTATGCGGTCCCTACCAGCTCTTTGCCCAGGTTTTCGGAGCACCCCTCTGCCAAGGGGTTGGTCACAGACAGCGTTTTCCGGCGTTCTGGGAACGCTAGGGACGTGGACAAGCCCCCAACAAGGAGTCCAAAAAGCTGGACTATGCTGGGTGCAAGGTGTACGCTGCGTCCTCCCTTGGCCTCTGTCAGGCCAGCTCGACCGTGCTGATGGCACACTTCCTCCACGCCCTCATGGGCTCCCTGGATGAGGTGATCCCTCATCTCCCGGCCGACCTGCAGACCACGGTCCGGCAGGTCCGGGACCAGGGTAGGGCGGTGGCGAAGCAGCAGCTCCAGACAGCTCTGGACATAGGGGACTCCGGTTGCGGCCGCAGTGGCCATGCGCCGCAGAGCATGGCTGAGGATATCCACCTTCACGGTGGATACCCAGCACAAATTGGCAGATGTCCCCTTCTTGGGGACCGACCTCTTCGGCCCTGGAGTGGAAAGTCACATCCAGCGGATCGAAAAGTCCAATGCCACCCTGGACTCGGTCACCTCCGCCCAGAAGGACAAAGGCCGCCGTCAGCAGCAGCACAAGCCCTTTTGTCCTTCTGCGCCTGCGGCACGTCCGCCCAACAGCACCAGCATCAGGGCCAGCAGGCTCGCGCTTGGCATCCCAAATCCAAGCCCGCAGCTTCCTCCAACAGGAAGCAGGGAGGTAAAGGCCCAGGAGGTCCCTCGGCCGGTCTCTCCTCCAAGCCTGCCCAGTGACGGGTTGAGGGGTGTCACCCCCAGCCTCGTCACTCCCCCCTGGGTTCCCCCCATGGGGGGACAGCTCCGCCACTTCCTTTCTGATTGGTGCGCGATCACCACGGACCGCTGGGTGTTGGAGGTGGTAGGAAAGGGCCTGCCTCGAGTTCAAACAGGCCCCACCCTTTCGTGCCATCTCCCCTCGGGGGAACCATGGGTTCCGCAGCCTCGCTGTCGGCCCGCCAAGCTGATATTGCCCTGCTCCTCGAAAAAGAGGTGATCAGGAAGGTGGCGGATCCTCCTCCAGACCCGGGGTTTGTCTCCAGGTATTTCCTGGTCCTAAAATGGACGGGGGGGCTGGCCCCCCATTCTCGACCTGCACGACCTGAACAGGCTCCTAAGGTCTCGGACCTTCAGGATGGTCACTCTGACTCAGATAATCCCATCCTTGGAACGAGGCATCTGGTTCTGCTCCCTGGACCTCCAGGACACGTTCCTTCACGTCCCAGTCCGTCCGTCTCATCAGAGATTTCCTCCGCTTCAGAGCGGAGGGATCTCTTTACGAGTTCCGGGCCATGCCCTTCGGCCTCTCCCTAGCTCCCAGGGTCTTCACCAAATGCATGGCAGTGGTGACAGCATTCCTGCGGTGCCAAAGGGTCCAGTTGTACCCCTACCTGGACGACTGGCTGATTGCAGCCCCCTCCAGAGCGGAGGTGGAGCAGTCCAGAGATCTGGCCCTCCAGATTTGCTCTCAGATTGGCCTCCTCATCAACGAGGCCAAGTCGGAACTCATGCCAAAGCAGGTGATACATTTCATCGGGGCAGAGCTTGACTCTCTTTGAGCCAGAGCATGGCTCCCGGCGGACAGGGCTGAGGTTCTTTCCTCCTTTGTCCAATCATTTCTGGTCGGGCAATCGCGCCCTACCCGGGGCTTCCTGCACCTCCTGGGCCTCATGGTGGCCTGCACCAGCGTGGTCCATTGGGCCCGCTGGTACATGCGTCCCCTTCAATGGGGACTGGCCAGTCAGTGGTCACAGCACTTCGATCCGTTGGATCAGCTAGTGACAGTGACCCAGGAGATGTGGAACGCTCTCCAGTGGTGGACCCTTCCGGCACATCTGCGGAGGCATCCCATTACGTCCGCCCCGAGCCGACGGTCTCCCTATCGACCGATGCCTCTCTGATGGGTTGGGGTGCCCATCTGGGGGAGCACAGAGCACACGGCCTCTGGTCCCCTCGGGAGTCCCGATGCCACATCAACCTGCTGGAGCTTCGAGCGGTTCGTCTAGCCCTCACTACCTTCGCTCCGTTTCTATGGGGTCAAGTGGTTCAGGTCCAGACGGACAATACCATGACCATGTACTACCTAAACCGCCAGGGCGGGACACACTCCATGCCTCTGTGTAAGGAGGCTCTCCGCATTTGGTCTCTTGTGCGCAGCCTGGAGACGGATCTCCTCGCCATTCACGTGGCAGGAGCCTCCAACACCCTGGCCGATGCCCTAAGCCGGATAGGGGCTGCGTCTCATGAGTGGTCTCTTTTGCCGGAGGTAGTACAAGATCTCTTCTCCCACTGGGGCACGCCTCAGGTGGACCTGTTTGCCTCCAAGGAGAATGCGAAGCTGAGACTGTTTCATGTCCGCCCCCCTCAGCAGGGCTCGCTGCAGGGGGATGCCTTCTCAAGGCCGTGGACCCCGGGCCTCTTCTACGCCTTTCCCCCATTTCCCTTGATCCACAAAATGCTTCTCAAGGTGAGGAGGGACAAGGCACAGGTGATTCTGGTAGCCCCAGACTGGCCCCGCCAGTTCTGGTATCCAGATCTCCTCAGTCTCAGCTCCAGGCTCCTGAGGTGGCTTCCAGTCCGCCCGGACCTGAACTCAGTCAATCGGGGAAGGTATTCCATCTGGACCTTCAATCCCTGCACCTGACGGCCTGGTTCCTGAGCAGCTAGAGTTCCAGGCCTTGGGTCTTTCCGACGAGGTCCTCAACGTCGTTGAGGCGTCCCGTAAGGAGTCGACCAGAAAATGCTACGCCTTCAAATGGAAGAGGTTTTCCATTTGGTGTCAGGGCAAGGCCTGGACCCTTCCTCCTGTTCCTAGCAAGCATTCTGGACTACATGTGGTCCCTTTCTCAGCAAGGGCTCGGTTGATGACCCTTAAGGTGCACCTGGCAGCCATCTCTGCTTACCAGGCACGGGCCGGGAAGCAGTCGCTCGCGCAGGTAAAGGTGGTCGGGCGCTTTTTCAAAGGCCTTGATCACATATCCCCTCCGGTGCAAGAACCTCCACCTCGTGGGATCTACTGCTGGTGTTGGCTAAGCTCATGGGCAGGCCATTCGAACTGATGCACAGGTGTGACATTTCTCACCTGTTGTGGAAGACCGCATTCTTGGTGGCTATCACGTCAGCCAGAAGGATGGGAGAGCTCCAGGCACTTTCCATCAAGTCTCCTTATTTGGTATTCCACAGGGACAAGGTTGTCCTGCGCCGCCACCCGAAATTCCTTCCGAAGGTGGTGTCGGAGTTTCACCTTAACCAGGTGTTGACTCTGCCGGTGTTCTACCACAATCACACCTCGGAGGCCGAATATGCTCCATACTTTGGACCCTAGAAGAGCGCTCACATATTATAAGGAGCGGATGGCTGAAGTTCGGGGAGAGGTTCGCCAGCTGTTTGTCACCTACGCTGAAGCCGCACCTGGCAGACCTGCAGCCAAGCGGACGATAGGCAGGTGGGTCACCTCCTGCATAGATCTCTGCTATAGGTTGGTGGGGATGGAGCCTCCCAGAGGGATAAGAGCTCATTCTACCCGCCATACTGCTGCATCGGTAGCTGCTTCCAGGGACATCCCTATCCAGGAAATCTGCAGGGCTGCTACCTGGAAGTCAGCACATCTTCATCACCACTACCACATCGACCTTGAGTCACCCGGGATGCTGGTTTTGGGGCCTCGAGTTCTCAGTCTCTCTTTCCCAAGTAAGTATTGGGGTAATGGTCTTGCCTCCCTCCTCCCGAGGAGAACTGCTAGGAGTCTGCCAATAAGTGTGGATGAACAACATATCCATGTCCCTAGAAATACAGGTTACTCACCTGTAACAGGAGTTCTAGGAATGGTATGTGTTTGTTCATCCACGACCACCATTCTCGGCTCGACGCTGACCTGAGCTTCCAGGGCCAGATCTGGCGTCATGGTGCGGAGCCGAGAGTTATACCACCCGGTGGGTGGGAGGAGCAAGCTTGAAGACCTTCCGGCAAGATTTAAGCGGCAAGGATACCTGCCAATAAGTGTGGATGAACACATATACTATTCTAGAACTCCTGTTACAGGTGAGTAAACCTGTATTTACTCACCTGTAACAGGAGTTCTAGGAATGGTATATGTTGTTCATACACATGACCCACCCGCCTCCCTGGCTTCGACTCACAACCTGGCTTCCAGCGGGCTAGATCTGGCGTCATGGGGCGGAGCTGAGAGTTTTACCACCCGGGTGGATGGGAGGAGCCAGCTTGAAGACCTTCTGGCAAGATTTAAAGCGGCAAGGAACCTGCCAGACAGTGTGGATGAACAATATATACCATTCCTAGAACTTCCGTTACAGGTGAGTAACCTGTATTTTCAGTCTGTCATAAGCTACATCAATATCTTTTTTATCAGTTTCTGGTAAAACCAGCATAACAGCTTTTGGTGTTTTTCAACCCATTTCTTGAGGAGGCTGACATTGTATATTTTAGTAGGATTCTTCCTATCAGGGGTCTGAATCTCACAGTTAACTTTGCCAGTACATCTAAGTACTACATAAGGCCCTTGCCACTTCATTAACAGTTTATGTTCTGTTGTGGGTAACAATAGCAAAACCTTTTCACCTGGCTCAAAAACTTTTTCTTTTACCCCATGGTCATAATACAACTTCTGCTGGTTTTGGTCTTTCTCCTGATTACTGTGGGCGATTTCCATCTTCTTTCTCAGTGCACACATATAAGATGTAATAGATTGTTCTAGGTGCGTGGATATGTTGTTTATCCACACTCTTTGGCATGTCCCTTTCCCTTTAAATCTCAACGGAAAGTCTTCAACCTGGCTGCTCCCACCCACTCAGGTGGCAAATACCTCGGCTCCGCCCCATGATGCCAGATCTTCCTTTCTGCTGGAAGATTCAGGTTCCCTCGAGCTAACTCGTAGGCCCTGGATTCGTATGGTCGTTTTTTACCAAATTTAACTCTCAAACTCGTCAGAGTTTTCGATTCTGATAGTAGCGTATCGGATATGGAGAAAAAGCCATCCCCCGGTTTTCGCCAGTGTGCGTCGCGGCCAGAAAATATATCGCACACCGATTCCCCACCCTACCTAAGTAGTACTGCCTAGGTGTCGTCTTGGAGACCACCACCCGTCCCTTTTGCTTGACTCTGCATCCCAATGTCTTCGACCGCATGGCGCGTTTTAAGCTGGGGAGACCGGAGAAAAGGAACCCACCGATGAAATTGAAAGAAGCGAGGTGGGCGGTTTCCTCGGCTGCGGGATCCACCGAACAGGTCGAGCAAATGAAGGCCTTTAAAGAAGAAGCTGCCCAAGCTTCGGCCAGCTGAAGTTTCTTTGTGCCTCTCATCCTCTGTTCTTCCTTCACAGGTTCCTTTAGGGAGATGTGCCAGTGTCTCCCCACCAGGGGTGAGGCGCCTGTGGGCTCGCACTCCTCCTGCCCTCGGAAGAGGGACAAGGATCCAACTTCTTTGAAAAGGAGACATTCCTGTTGCCGAGAGAGGTCAGAGTCCCTGGAGACTGTGACCTTGACTTCAGTCGAGATCGCTTCCTCGGCCACCGGCTTCACAGATCTTCCGTCTGGCCAGGCAGAGACCGAGGGATCGACTGATCCAGCCGAGATTGTTCTCGTGCTGTTCAAGCCAATTTCGCCGACTCTGGTTGACGATTCTCTAGCGAGGACCCCGGCCCTTTCTTTCCCCGATGACGAGAAACTTCCGGCAGATTGTACCCATCAAGGGAATTGATCTGGAGCTTCGATTCTCACGAGGCCGGTTTGCCGATCCTGAGTCGACCTGTCGGTCTTGATCAGTACTCAGTCACTTTCTGCGGGAAAACTGAAAAAGGCCACCGACATTCAAAATGAGGCACCGCCACAGGTCCTCATACTCCTCGGATGAGGAGAGGCTTCGATGGAAACTCCGTCGACGCTATGAGGAGCTTATGTGGCAACAGCTGATTTTGGCTGGACAGAAGCCGGCTACGCTGTCCACCCCGCCTGGAGGCAGATCTCCTAGCCATTCATGTGGCAGGAGCCTCCAACACCCTGGCCGATGCCCTAAGCTGGATAGGGACTGCGTATCACGAGTGGTCTCTCCTGCCGGAGGTGGTGCAAGATCTGTTCTCCCACTGCGGCATGCCTCAGGTGGACCTGTTTGCCTCCAGGGAGAATGTGAAGCTAAGTCTGTTCCATGCCCGCCCCCTCAGCAGGGCTCGCTGCAGGGGATGCCTTCTCGAGGCCGTGGACGCTGGGCCTCTTCTACGCCTTTCCCCCATTTCCCTTGATCCACAAGGTGCTTCTCTAGGCGAGGAGGGACAAGGCGCAAGTGATTCTGGTAGCCCCAGACTGGCCCCGCCAGTTCTGGTATCCAGATTTCCTCAGCCTCAGCTCCAGGCTCGAGGTGGCTTCCTGTCCACCCGGACCTGATCTCAGTCAAGCAGGGGAAGGTATTCCTTCCGGACCTTCAATCCCTGCACCTGACGGCCTGGTTCCTGAGCGGCTAGAGTTCCTGGCCTTGGGTCTTTCCGACGAGGTCTTCAACGTCGTTGAGGTGTCCTGTAAGGAGTCGACCAGGAAATGCTATGCCTTCAAATGGAAGATTCTCCATTTGGTGTCAGGGGAAGGGCTTGGACCCTTCCGCCTGTCCCTTGGCAAGCATTCTGGACTATCTGTGGTCCCTTTCTCAGCAAGGGCTTCGGTTGACGACCCTTAAGGTGCACCTGGCAGCCATCTCTGCTTACCAGGCGCGGGCCGGGAAGCAGTCGGTGGCGCAGGAGAAGGTGGCCGAGTGCTTTTTCAAAGGCCTTGACCACATTTCCCCTTCAGTGCGAGAACCTCCACCTCCGTGGGATCTACTGCTAGTATTGGCCAAGCCATTCGAACCGATGCACAGGTGCGATATTTCCCACCTGTCATGGAAGACCGCCTTCTTGGTGGCTATCATGTCAGCCAGAAGGATGGGAGAGCTCCAGGCGCTTTCCATCGAGTCTCCTTATCTAGTCTTCCACAAGGACAAGGTTGTCCTGCGCCCCCACCCGAAATTCCTTCCGAAGGTGGTGTCGGAGTTTCACCTTAACCAGGTGTTGACTCTGCCGGTGTTCTACCCCAATCACACCTCGGAGGCCGAATATAGGCTCTATACTTTGGACCCTAGATGAGCGCTCGCTTATTATAAGGAGTGGACGGCTGAAGTTCAGGGTGAGGTTCGCCAGCTGTTTGTCACCTACACTGAAGCCGCACCTGGCAGACCTGCAGCCAAGCAGACGATAAGCAGGTGGGTCACCTCCTGCATAGAGCTCTGCTATAGGTTGGTGGGCATGGAGCCTCCCAGAGAGATAAGAGCTCATTCTGCCCGCCATACCGCTGCATCGGTAGCTGCTTCCAGGGATGTCCCTGTCCAGGATATCTGCAGGGCTGCTACCTGGAAGTCGGTACATACCTTTATTACCCACTACCACATCGACCTTGAGTCACGCCGGGATGCTGCTTTTGGGGCCTCGGTTCTCCAGTCCTTATTTCCCAAGTAAGTATCGGGGGTGTGTGGCTTGCCTCCCTCCTCCCGGAGAACTGCTAGAGTCTGGCATAAGTGTGGATTGAACAACATATCCATGTTCCTAGAAATACAGGTTACTCACCTGTAACAGGAGTTCTAGGAATGGTATGTTGTTCATCCTACCGACCCATAACCTCCGGCTGGCGCACATCCTGGCTTCCAGCTGGCTAGATCTGGCGTCATGGGAGCGGGCGAGAGTTTACCACCGGGTGGGTGGAGGAGCCAACTTGAGGACCTTCTGGCAGGAATTAAAGTGGCAAGGAACCCCAATAAGTGTGGATGAACAACATATACCATTCCTAGAACTCCTGTTACAGGTGAGTAACCTGTATTTCTAGGACATGGATATGTTGTTCATCCACACTCATTAACAGTATCCTTGCCGCTTAAATCTTGCCGGAAGGTCTTCAAGCTTGCTCCTCCCACCCACCCGGTGGTATAACTTCCGCCCGCCCATGACGCCAGATCTTCCTTACCGCTGGAAGCTCAGGTTCTCCTTAACGCTCTGCGTTGTGACTGGTTCCTATTTCTCCGCTTATGGATTTAAAATAATATTTTGCAAAAGACTTCAGTCTTCGATCCCTCGCGGCCAGGCGGATGGATAAATCGACTCCAGTTTGGAGATGCCCATGCGGCAAGAAGATGTCTCGGACGGATCCACACTCCACGTGTCTACTGCTTAGGCCTTGAGCACGACCCGCGGGCTTGGCGACCTGTGCTCATCTTTTCGACTACGTCCTCGGAACACCGTGCTGCCCGATTGCAACTGGGCCGTCCGAAGCGTTCCCTCCGGTGAAGTCGAGGAGGCCCGGTTGGCGGTGTCCAGCGGCGGCGGGCTGGCGCGGATCAACTCGGCGGATGGTCGCCTCAAGAGGAGGCGGCGCGGCGATATCTTCCTCGGCGCGGCATTTATCATCTCTCTGGGTTCTTCCTACCGGCTTCCTTTAAGGAGCTTTGTCTGTCCTCTCCACTAAGGAAGAAGGGCCTCGTCTACTGGACCTTTTTCCAGTCCAAAAAGAAGGACAAGGTAAGTCCCTCCGTGGCGCTCTTGGGGCGGAAAGGTCCCTCTCGAGCCGTCGACCGTCGGCTTGATCGAACCGCTCGGCTTCGGCCACTGGCACTCACGGTGTCCCCGTCCAGGTCCAGTTGACGAGACTCCCACTGATGAAGTCGAAGTTTTTCGACCCATTGGATGGGCTGTCCGCCTTTAGCAGCCGAGATTCCCTCTCCCGGTTCCCCGGAGGAGTTGAGAGATCCGTGGGCTCGCCTGTGCCTCGGTTCGGAGCCCTCGGATGGACCTTCCGAGCGAAGAGTGTCGGTTCCGGCCGACACCTCCTGCACCGACTTGAAATTCGGGACCTCGGTCTCGGTCTCGGACCTCTTATGATCCACCCGTTCCCACCGTCATAGCGGTCTCGGTCTCGCGCAGCAGTGGCAGCGTCGCCGCTCATCCTCGTCTCCTCACCGGATGAGGCCAGGCGCATAAATTACGTCGGCAGGTACGAGACCTTATGTTTTCAACAACTCCTCCTGGCGAGAATAAGCCGACTCCAGGCGCTCCCGGCCATTAAGTAACTGTCACGGAGCAGCCGACACAACCCTCGACTTGCCGAGGAGCCTATACCCAGGCTGGTTGTTGGCCAAAATCAAGCTGCTCCACCGATTGCGGTGGAACCTCCGCCTCCACAGCCACCAATTGGGGCTCCATTCCAAAGTTCTCGGTCGGCTAAGGAGGTTCCACCATCGGCTGTCAGTTACCCTCACTCCCGACCGACCTCGGCGGGTGAAGGTGGTTCGAACTCAGAGAGCTCTTGAGGACTCTTCCGAGTCGAAGATGATTCCTCCTTCTTTCCAGCGACTGGACTTGGAGTCTTCAGAAGGTCAGCCAATGGACGATAGCCGTCGTCCTTCCTAGGACTGCTTCGCTCATCTCGGAGTTCACCGGGATGGAGCTCGAACCGCTTCCAAACGGGCCAGGTATCCTCACGGGAGATTCTGGACCGAGGGGATTCTCCGGCGAGGCCTTTCCAGTGGCGAGGCCATAGTGGGTCCAACACTGGAACTTTGGCGGCGCCCTGCTTCCTGCCCTGCGCCGACCAGGATGGCCAGGAAGTACGGTCCCTACCGGTTCCTTGTCGGTTTTGAACACCCCTCTGCTGAGGGGTTGGTTACCGACAGCGTTTCCCGGCGCCCGTGCAACGCCAAGGGATGGACAAACCTCCTGACAAGGAGTCCAAGAAATTGGACTATGTCGGCGAAAAGTCTTCACTGCGTCCTTCCTCGGCCGCCTCGCAGGCCAGTTCGGCCGTCCTCATGGCACATTTTCTCATGCCTCTGTTGGGCTCCCTGGATGAGGTCATCCTCATCTTCCCGCCCGATCTGCAGACTACGGTTAAGCAGGTGCGGGACCAGGGCAGGGCAGTGGCAAAAGCAGCTCCAGACTGCTTTGGATGTAGGGGACTCATGTGCCAGATCGGTGGCGGCCGCGAGTGGCAAGGCCGGTCGGGCTTGGCTGAGGATATCCACCTTACTGGGATACCCAGCACGTTGGCGGATGTTCCTTTTTGGGGACTGACCTCTTCGGCCCTGGGGTGGAAGGTCACCTGCAGAGGATCGAGAAGTCCAATGCCACCTTGGACTCGGTCTCTTCCGCTCAGAAGGACAAAGGCCGCAAACCACAGCCTAAGCCCTTTCGTCCTTCTGTGCCTCAAGGCCCGGCCCAGCAACGCTAGGGCCAGCAGGCTCGGCCTGGCATCCCAAACCCAAGCCTGCTTCCTCTAACAGGAGGCAGGAGGAAAGGGCCCAGGAGGTCCCTCGGCGGTCCCTCCTCCAAGCCTGCCCAGTGACAGGCTGAGGGTGTCGCCCCCATCCCTCGCCACCTCGGTCCCCCGTGGGGGACGGCTCCGCACTTCCGTTCCGCCTGGTCCGCTGTTACCACGGACAGGTGGGTCTTGGAGGTGGTGGAAGAGGCCTGCCTCTGGAATTGAGCAGGCACCACCCTTCAGAGCTCGCCGCCTCGGGGCAGGATCCCAGCTCACTGGCGGCTCGTCGAGCCGACATCGCCTCCTCCTCCAGAAGGAGGTGGTAAGAGAGGTGGTGGACCCTCTTTCAGACCCAGGGTTTGTGTCCAGGTACTTCCTGGTTCAGCGGACGGGGCTGGCGCCCATTCCCGACCTACGACCTAAACAAGTTCCTAAGGTCTCGAACCTGTCAGGATGGTCACTCTGGCTCAGATAATACCATCCTTGGAGCCAGGCGTGTGGTTCTGCTCTCTGGACTTGCAGGGCTAGCGTTTTTCACGTCCCTATCCGTCTGTCTCTCCCAGAGATTCCTTCGCTTCCGAGCGGGAAGGATCTCTCCAGTTCCAAGCCATGCCCTTCGGCTTGTCTCCAGCTCCCAGGGTCTTCACCAAATGCATGGCAGTGGTGACAGCATTCCTCTGGGCGCCGAGGGTCGGGTGTACCCTTACCTGGACGACTGGCTGATAGCAGCTCCCTCCAGGAAGGAGGCGGAGTGGTCCAGAGATCTGGCCCTCCAGGTCTGCTCTCAACTGGGCCTCCTTATCAACGAGGCCAAGTCGGAACTCGAGCCAAAGCAGGTGATTTTATTCATCGGGGCGCAGCTCGACTCTCTTCGAGCCAGAGCGCGGCTCCCGGCGGACAGGGCCGAGGTTCTTTCCTCCTTTGCCCGATCATTTCTGGTTGGGCAATTGCGCCCTGCCCGGGACTTCCTGCGCCTCCTGTCTCATGGCGGCCTGTACCAGCGTGGTCCGCTGGGGCCCGCTGGTACATGCGTCCCCTTCAGTGGGACTGGCCAGCCAGTGGTCCTGGCACGCATGCATCCCTTGGACCAGCTTGTGGCCGGTGACAGAGGGATGTGGAGCTCTCCAGTGGTGGACCGCTCCAGATCATTTTGCAGGAGGGCATCCGCTCAGTCCGCCCGAGCCGACGGTCTCTCTGTCGACCGATGCCTCTCTGATGGGTTGGGGTGCCCATCTGGGGAACACCGGGCTCATGGCCTCTGGTCCCCGCGGGAGTCCCGATGCCACATCAACCTGCTGGAGCTCCGAGCGGTCCGCCTAGCTCTCACCGCCTTTGCTCCGTTCCTCCGGGGTCAAGTGGTCCGAGTCCAGACGGACAATACCACGACCATGTACTATCTAAACCGCCAGGGCGGGACGCGCTCCATGCTTCTATGCAAGGAAGCTCTCCGCATTTGGTCACTCGTGCGCAGCCTGGAGGCGGATCTCCTAGCCATTCACGTGGCAGGAGCCTCCAACACCCTGGCCGATGCCCTGAGCCGGATAGGGGCTGCATCCCACGAGTGGTCTCTCCTGCGGAGGTAGTACAGCATCTGTTCTCCCTTTGGGCACACCTCAGGTGGACCTGTTTGCCTCCACGGAGAAGCGAGCTGAGTCTGTTCCATGCCCGCCCCCTCAGCAGGGCTCGCTGCAGGGGATGCCTTCTGAGGCAATGGACCCGGGCCTCTTTCGCCTTTCCCCATTTCCCTTGATCCACAAGGTGCTTCTCAAGGCGAGGAGGGACAAGGCAGGTGATTCTGATAGCCCCAGACTGGCCTCGCCAGTTCTGGTACCCAGATCTCCTCAGTCTCAGCTCCAGGACTCATGGCAGCTTCCAGCTCGCCGGACCTGCTCTCAGTCAATCAGGGAAGGTGTTCCATCCGGACCTTCAATCCCTGCACCTGACGGCCTGGTTCCTGAGCTGCAGAGTTCCAGGCTTTGGGTCTTTCCGACGAGGTCCTCAATGTAGTTGAGGCGTCCCGTGAGGAGTCGACCAGAAAATGCTATGCCTTCAAATGGAAAAAGGTTTTCCATTTGGTGTCAGAGCAAGGGCTTGGACCCTTCCTCCTGTTCCTTGGCAAGCATCTTGGACTATTTATGGTCCCTTTCTAGTCAAGGGCTTGGGTCGACGACCCTAAGGGTGCACCTGGCAGCCATCTCTGCTTACAGGCGGGCGGGAAGCAGTCGGTGCGCAGAGGAGAAGGTGGTCTGGCGCTTTTTCAAAGGCCTTGATCACATTTCCCTCCAGTCAGGAACCCCCACCTCCGTGGGATCTACTGCTGGTACTGGCAAAGCTCATGGGCAAGCCATTGAACCTATGCACAGGTGTGCTCTCTCTCACCTGTCGTGGAAGACCGCCTTCTTGGTGGCTATCCGTCAGCCAGAAGGATGGGAGAGCTCCAGGCGCTTCCATCGAGTCTCCTTACCTGGTCTTCCACAGGGACAAGGTTGTCCTCGCCCCCACCGAAATTCCTTCCAAGGTGGTGTCGAGTTTCACCTTAACCAGGTGTTGACTCTGCGGTGTTCTACCCCAATCACACCTCGGAGGCCGAATATAGGCTCCATACTCTGGATCCTAGAAGGCGCTCGCTTATTATAAGGAGCGCAGCTGAAAGTCTGAGGAGAGGTTCGGCCAGCTGTTTGTCACCTACGCTGAAGCCACATCTGGCAGACCTGCAGCCAAGCGGGACGATAAGCAGGTGGGTAACCTCCTGCATAGATCTCTGCTATAAGTTAGCGGGCATGGAGCCTCCCAGAGGGATAAGAGCTCATTCTACCCGCCATACTGCTGCAACGGTGGCTGCTTCCAGGACGCCCCTATCCAGGAAATCTGCAGGGCTGCTACCTGAAGTCAGCAAACACCTTCATTACCCACTACCACATCGACCTTGAGTCACGCCGGGATGCTGGTTTTGGGGCCTCGGTTCTCCCTCTCTCTTTCCCAAGTAAGTATAGAGGTGTCGTCTTGCCTCCCTCCTCCCGGAGAACTGCTAGGAGTCTGCCAATGAGTGTGGATGAACAACATATCCATGTCCCTAGAAATACAGGTTACTCACCTGTAACAGGAGTTCTAGGAATGGTATATATTGTTCATCCCTCGTTTCTGTTACCTCGGCCGGCCTTTGCACCAGAGCTTCCAGAGGCCAGATCTGGCGTCATGGGCGGAGCCGAGAGTTATACCACCCGGGTGGGTGGGAGGAGCAAGCTTGAAGACCTTCCGGCAAGATTTAAAGCGGCAAGGATACTGCCAATGAGTGTGGATGAACAACATATACCATTCCTAGAACTCCTGTTACAGGTGAGTAACCTGTATTTCTTGTTCAGACCTTATTTACCATAGGTTCTGTCTTTTTCAACTGCAAGCCACTGGGATCTACTGGTCACTCCATTATATGGCTGACTCTATCACATAACTTACTGCTGTACTAGATACAACATACCCTGATCGGGTTTTGCTCAGCCTAGATCATCAGAAGAAAATGACTACCAGCCAATTTGACTTGTTTCAGCAATGATTTTATCACCAATGTTATAATGCGGTTACCTACACACAGAGTACGACTCTTTTCCAGGCAGTGTACTGGGATACTGCCTTTAGCACGTTACCGGTCATACGACCACACCACTCTATAAGGCACAGTGCCATAGCTGGCCTCCCCATTGGCACGTAACTGCTTGGGAATCTCCCTGAAGTAATGACTTACTGCAAGCGACCATTCTGTGGAAGATAGATCAGTTATGTAAGACTTTACTGTAACAGTAGATCTTTTAGGAATGTCTCTTGCAGTAAGTAGCTTACATAGAAACGTAGAAGTTGATGGCAGATAAGGACCGCAAGGCCCATCCAGTCTGCCCATTTCTTTTTCTACCTTATGAATGTGCCATCGGCATTTCCTCTGTCAGTTGCCTATCTAGTCATACTCATCTGTATTGCTCCCATATGCCTATCCCATGCCTGTTTGAAGCCATGCACTGTGTTCATAGCCACCACTTCCTGAGGTAGGCCGTTCCATGCATCCACCACCCTTTCTGTGAAAAATAATTTCCTCACATTCCCCCTTAATCGGCCTCCCTCTTATCTCATGCTGTGTCCTCTTGTCCTGCTATTTTTCTTATATTTAAACATGTTAGACTCTTTCACGTTGTTAATGCCCTTAAGGTGTTTGAATATTTCGATCATATCACCTCTCTCCCTCCTTTGCTCAAGGGTATACATATTGAGCTCCGTTAATCTGTCCTCATACGTCTTCTGATGCAGTCTCTGCACCATTTTGGTTGCCCTTCTCTGGACTGCCTCAGTTTGGTTAATGTCCTTGTGAAGGTGTGGCCTCCAGTACTGCATGCAGTACTCCAGATGGGGCCTAACCAGTGTCTTGTAAAGAGGGATTATTACCTCCCTCTTATGACTTGTGATACCCCTTTTAATACACCCCAACATACTCCCTAGCCTTACCTACTGCTTTAGAGGTCTGCTTGGATGATTTCAGGTCATCGGTGATGATGATGCCCAAGTCTCTTTTCTTCCTTTGTGACTGCCAGCAACTCCCCTCCCAGCCTATAGGTGGCTTCAGGGTTTCTCTTCCCTATGTGCATGATCTTAACACTTCTTTGCATGAAATCCCAGTTGCCACTCTTCTGACAATTTTGCTAGTTTATCCAGATCTCTTCTCATTCTGCCCACCCCATCTGGATCATCTACTCTGTTGCAGATCTTGGTGTCATCTGCAAACAGACAAGCCTTACCCTCTAGTCCATCTGCAATGTCACTAATGAAGATATTGAAGAGGACTGGCCCCAGGACTGATCCCTGAAGTACCAAACTTGTGACTTGCATCTCTTCTGACTGTATACCATTTACCACCACTCTCTGTTTTCTGCCTGTCAACCAGTTTGCCACCCAGTTGACCAACTTCTGACCCACCCCAAGCCTACCCAGCTTATTTATCAATCTTCTGTGTGGAACAGTGTTGAAAGCTTTGCTGAAGTTAAGGTAGGTGACATCAACTGCTCCCCCTTGGTCCACCACTCTGGTTACCCGGTCAAAGAAATCTATGAGATTAGTTTGACAGGACCTTTCTGTTGTAAACCCATGCTGTCTTGGATCCTGTGCCCCTATGGATTCCAGGTGTTGCACTATCCTTTCCTTAAGGAGTGCCTCCATAATCTTGCCCACTACTGAGGTAAGACTGACTGGTCTGTAGTTCCCTGCCTCCTCCCTGATACCACTCTTGTGGAGTGGGATCACATGAGCCCTTCTCCACTCTTCTGGGACCTCCCCTGTGCTCAGAGACTCACTCAACAGTTCTGCTAATGGCTGTGCTAGTTCCCCCCTTAGCTCTCCTGATATGTATGCCATCAGGTCCCATTGCCTTGTCCACCCAGAGCTTATTGAGCTCTTGTAGGACCCTTTCTTTTGTGAAGGGAGTAGTGCTCACCTCCCTCCCCCCTGTGTCCATGGTGCTGAGCTATGGGCCCTACACTAGCTTCTCTTCAGTAAATACTGAGCAAAAGTATCTATTTAGGATAGATGCTTTTACAGGGTCCTCCTCCTCACGTGCCCCTTTTTCTCATTTGAGCTTAGCAATACCCCCTTTGGACTTTCTCCTTTCACTAATGTATCTATAGAAAGTCTTGTCACCTTCTTTTACTGTTTGTGCTAGTGTTTCCTCAGTTTGGGACTTTGCCTGCTTTACTGCCTTCCCTGCTTCCCTTAGGACAGTTTAGTGTGCCTCCCTATCTTCATCCCACTGTGTTCCCTTATATTTCCTGAAGGCCGGCTTTTTGGGTCTGACCTTTTCTGCTACTGTATTTGAGAACCAAAGTGGTTTCCTTCTTCTTTTGCACTTCCTTTTCTGTCTAACACAATGGGATGTTGCTTCAAGTATTGCATCCTTAATGCTTGCCCACTTTGCCTGTACTCCCTCACCTTTGTTTCTTTTTGCCAGGGCTAGCTTAACTCTGTTGGCCATCTTATCAAAGTCAGCTCCTCTGAAGTCCCATATTTTTGCCTTGGAATGGGATGATTTAGATGTAGTGGCCAAATTGTACCATACCATGTGATGGTCACTGGCCCCCCAGGTGACCTTCTACCTGAAGATCTTTGATCCCTTCCCTGTTAGTCAGTACTAGATCTAGGATAGCCCTGCCTTCTGTAACAGGGAAAACACTAATAGGGTTGGGATGCTCTGGTACCTCGGCTCTCCTTGGTCCCTCGCCAGTACGAGTTGAAACCAGCGGGGGGAACGGAGACTGCCAGGGAGCATCACTTTTATAGGCACAGCCCAGGAAGTGAGGTTGTGTGGGTGGTTCCTGGTGTGGAGACTGCTGGAAGACGCTGCCGTGTGATAGTGACATCTGCTGGGAACTCCCAGAAGTAATGGCTTACTGTAAGAGACATTCCTAGAAGATCTACAGTAAGGTCTTACGTAACTGAGCTTTCTAGGAGTGGTATATGATGTTTATCCACACGGACCCAACCAGCTTCCCCAGCTTCGATGCACACACTGCTTCCAGCAGGCAAGATCTAGCATCGTGGGGCAGAGCCAAGAAATTACAAACCAAGTGGGTGGGGGGGAGCCAGCTTTAAGACTTTCCAGCACATCTTTAAGGGAAAGGACACTGCCCAAGAAGTGTGGATGAACATCATTTGCAAATCATATTGCAAAGCCGCTAGAGGGCAACAACACATATAGGTTGCAATCCTCGTCCCTCTGCTGACTCCTAACACTTCTAGTCCTGGGTCCTTCATACCTAATGTAGATTACCTACCTCTTAACATTCAGTGGTGTGATCTAAATCTGTATGTCTGTACAAAGCCTCTACTACCCTACCCAGAATGATTTCCATCTCCCTCTGACTTGCACCTTTCCTGGTTCTTGCCCTTATCCCAGTCTCCCCTCCACACCTATTGCCACTTCTGTCTCCCCTTCCCTCCCAGATACCTCCTTCATCCTGTCAATCACACCCACAACTCCTTTAGTAAATAGACCCCACTTTCCCTACTACCTTCCAGCCTCTCAGTTTTCCCTTCCTTGTCACTTTGCCTTTCTTCGTTTTCTTATCTCCTTCTCTCCACCCCTCCCTCCCTCTTTCCCCCCCCTCCCATATTTTCTACTCTCATTACAAAAGTCCTATACTTCACTATGTCATCCTTGCCCTCCTCCTTCTTTCATCAGGGAACATCCACCCCAACCCTCGCCCTGTTTCTTCTCCTACCCTGGCTCCTTACCCAAACAACATGTCTCCAAACCCCACTTCCACTACAACCCTTCCTAACGGGTTGAAGCTCCTTCACCTGAACATCTGCAGCCTGCTATCTAAAATCGATCTCCTAGAAACTCTTTATGATTTCACACACCCCTGACATCCTAATTATTACCAAGATATGGCTCAAAAAAAGCATTCCTGATAATGCCATTGCTATCCCTGGGTATTTTTTCACCAGGCAAAATCGATCGGGTTGTGGAGGGGGAGTGGCCATGTATATCCTGTCGTCCCTGCAGTTTACTACCACCCCATCTACCTCCATCCCAGCTACTTATGAAGACCTTGTCACCCGCATTACCCTTCCTTTCTCAGTCTCAATCTTTGTGGCTGGCATCTATTGCCACCCAAGCATTCAACCCTCAGTCATGACTGAACTCTTAGCCAGCATCACCTCTCTCTCTCTCTCGCAGTCTGGTGAACTGTTCATAATGGGTGACGTGAATCTAAATTGGTTGTCTTCCAAGTCAGACAAGCTATGCAATGACATCACTGCTCTAAACCTCACTCAGCGTACTCTTGAGCCCACACGCCCTAATCCCAAAACACAGAACTACACCCTGCTTGACTGGGCACTAACAACCCTCCCGCACCGCATCATTAAATGTGGTCTCCTCCCTGATGCCCTTAGTGAACACAACCCCATCTTCATTGTACATAAGGTCCATTGCCCCAAACCTCCCCCAAAATCATACAGCTCCAGTCCTTTAAATCCTTAAACCTAACCCTACTCAGCTCTGCACTTGCTTCCACTGACTGGGCCCCCCTCTCCACTGCCATTGCTGTCGACCAAGCTCTTGACTATTTTAAGGATAAATTCACTGCCACCTGGAATGCTTTTGCTGATTTCAGAAGGACCAGAGTTCATGGGCTTCACCTTCCTGGAATCACCCCCGGAACTACTGTCCTGCTTTAGGGAATATGACTGAGCCTGGAGGAAACACAAATCTACAAAACATCCAGATGACTACGCCAAGTACAGAATGCTACGTAGTTCCTGTACTAAAGCTACTAGACTGGCCAAGTCTGATTATTTCAACTCCTCATTCCTGACTAACATTAACTCTCCATCTAAATTCTCAAGGGTAGTTCACGCCCTATTCTTTCCCCCCTTTCACCCCCCCAGTTCTTAAAATAACTAACTCCTTAGGTTCCGACCCTGGCTCCTTGGCCAATGAATTTAATGCCTACTACACCTCATGTGCCACGTCTCTTCTAAATTCCTTTTCTCTCTTACCACCTACTAACTTCGGCCCTTCACCTCAGTCAGCGCCTACCCATTCCCCTTTTTTTCCTTTCTACTGTCTCCTCTGATGAAGCTCTTAGTGCCGTCCTATCTCTCAACCCCTCCAAAGGCACCTCACCAGATGAGCTCGATCCTAAACTTCTCTACTTTTTGCTCCTGCAGTTGCTTATCCCCTCTCCCTAATCCTGAACCTCTCCTTTATTTCTCTCCATGTTTCCTCATCCTGGAAACACACCGTAGTCCTTCCTCTCCCCAAGGGTGGTGACACATCCACTCCTGGCAGCTATCGTCCCATTTCCCTCCTTCCTATGCTTGCCAAACTTCAAGAACATTTAGTTCTCTCTCAACTATCATCCGTCCTGACCAATTCCTCCTTCTTCTCCTCTTTCCAATCTGGTTTTCGGAAGAACCACTCAACAAGCACATCCCTCCTGAGGCTTACTGACTCCATCTTTTCAGGGATGATGATGGTCTGATCACCTCGGCCATCTTTGTCAACCTAGTCAAAGCTTTCGACACTGTTTCCCATCCCCTGCTTCTTGATTCCCACTCATCAGCTGGCCTTTCTCAGTCAGCCACCAACTGGTTTAAATCCTACCTGTTTGGCAGGACCCAATGGGTGAGAATCCTTAATTTCATCTCCCTTTCACTCCCCATCAACAATGATGTCCCTCAGGGTTCAGTGCTTGGTCCCCCTAATCTCCATGTTCCTTAATGATCTTTCCACAGCCTGCTCATCCTCATCTATCCACATGTATGCTGACAATACTGTTTTATACAGTTCCGGGAAAACCCTGCTGCTGTGGAAACCAGCTTACAGCATGACTTCACCCAAGTTCAGCTCTGGTTTGCTTCTCACCAGCTTTTTCTAAATGCCAAGAAGACAGTCTCAATGACCTTTGGCACCAGGCAGAGACTCTCTAGGCTCCCGGCCCTACCCACCTTCCACACCCTTGATGGGACCATCCTGGAGGACATCTCCTTATTTAGATATCTGGGGGTTTGGCTGGACCAGCACCTCAACTTCTCTGTGCTCCATATCGATGCTATCCTGAAGAAACTGCACCCCAAGCTTAGTGCTCTGTACAAGAATCATAGTTGCATCCCGCTGACTGCGAGGCATGAAATTGTCCAGAAGATGATACTCCCCATCTTTGACTACTGTGACATAGTCTATGGTGCTGCTCCCAGATCTTCCCTGACCAAGTTGGACACACTCTAACTGCTTCTGCCGTTTTGCTCTCGACTCCCCTTCCCACTCCCACCACTGTGAACTCTATCACTCTCTAGCCTTCCTTCCACTATCTCACAGACACATCTCACACTGTGCCAAACTAACCTCCAAATTCTGGTTTGGAGTGCTTCCCTCCTATCTCTCATCCTCTCTCTCCACTCCTCCCCCCCCCACCCCCTCTCTCAGATCTAATGACGCCTGCACCTTGATGGTCCCTCGCCGCTGCACCCTCATCGGTCAGACTGGTTTCGCCCATCGCTTCCATAAAATATGGATTCTGGTGACGTGGATATGTTGTTCAATCCACACTTGTTGGCAGGTACCTTGCCGCTTTAAGATGGGCCGAAAGGTCTTCAAGCTGGCTCCTCCCACCCACCCAGGTAGTCAAATCCTCGGCTCCGCCCCTGACGCCTTACCATTTGGAAGCTCAGGTGCCCTCCTTAGCACTCCTGCATTATGTAGGCCTGGATCCTAAATCTTCGCGGAATTTTCCAAACTTGTATTCAAGTTCACATGAGTGTGGTCTTCGCTCAACTCCCTGGCAGCTGCGATGGATGTTGAATATGTTCCCAGGTTTCATCAGTGCCCTTGCGGTTAGAAGATGTCTCGCACCAATCCTCACGCGACGTGCGTTTACTGCCCTGGACTCGACCATGACCCACAGGCTTGCGGCCTCTGCCTGTCCTTCTCCCCTTCGGTGCTCAAGGACCGCGCTGCCCAACTGCAACTAGGGCAACTGGAGAAATGGTTCCCGATGGTTAAATCGAAGGAGGCCTGTTGGGCAGTGTCCAGCGTCGGGCTGCGCGGAGCAGCTGGAACAGCTTACAGTCCTTGAGGAGGAGGAGGTGGTCCACGCTGTGGCTTCATCCTCCTCAGCATCGGCCTTTATCCCGCTCTCCCTGGGCTCTTCCTACACAGCTTTCTTTTGGGAGCCATACTAGTCCCTCTCTACCAAGGGAGAGGGTCCTTCTGGGTTTTATACCTCTCGGTCTAAGAAGAAGGACCACAAAGGTAGAATCTAACGTCATCGTTTGTGGGAGCAGGAGAGGTCTGCCCCGATCGTCATCACTCGGCTTTGGTCAAGGTTGCAGCCCGGGCCGCTGGTTTTTCAGAGTCCCCAACAGACCAGCCGGCCAAGACTTATGTCAACGAGGCCAAGATTTTTCTCGAGCCCACCGACAGGGTGTTCACCGAGGAGGCCAACAACTCTCAGACACCGGTTCCCCCGGTGCCTCCCAAGGACTTGTCTCGGCTTCCAGAGCTGATGGCCCCGGTCAAGGACCCTGAAGCAGAGGAGCTGCGGGTTTCTCCTCTCCTTCCTTGCCCCGTTGTTGGCACAACCGACGGTTGAGGTCTCGGTCTTCTTCTGCTCCGGATAAGTCCAGCCGTCTGTGGCGGTCCCAGTCCCAACACCGCGGAAATGGTGCCGCCGCTCATCCTCCTCAGCCAAGGATAGGCTCCGGTGCAGGTTGCGTTGGTGCAATTAGGATCTTATGTGGCAGCAACTTCTTTTAGCTGGCAACAAGCTGACTGCGGCTCCCTCACCGGCGATTACATGGCTGTCGGCAGAACGGCCGAAGCAGTCTCCTGCCCCCGGTTCCTCAGTCGAGGACCCAGTTCCGGCTTCAACTGCTCGGCCTAGACCGGCTACCCCACCCATTATAGTGGAACCACCACCTCCACAGCCAATTTTTGGGGCTCCGACCAAGGATTCTCAGTCGGCTCAAGGACTGCCCCATCGGTTGTTGGTCACTCTCACCCCCAATCATCCTCGCGAGTGGAGGGTGGCTTAGGCAGTCGGCAGCTCTATGCAGACTCTTCAGAGTCCGAACACCCCTCACTGCATTCCCATCCAGTCGAAGTGGAATCGGGGGGGGGCTGTCCGTGGACGAGGGCCCCTCCTCCTTCTTGGGTATCCTTCGACTCATCTCTGAATCCACCAGGCTGCCATTTGAACCCATGCAGAAGCAGGCCAGATATCCCCTCATGGAGATTCTGGACAAAGGGGATTCCTCCTCGGAGGCCTTCCCCGTGGCTGAGGCCATCGTGGGTCAGGCTCTAGAGGTCTGGCAGCGCCCGGCCTCTTGGTCTGTGCCTTCGGCCAGGATGGCCCGCAAGTATGTGGTCCTTACCAGCTCCCTCTCCAGTTTCTTGGAGCACCCCTCGGCCGAGGGGTTGGTGGCCGACAGCATCTTACAGCACTCCGGTAACACTAGTAACATGGACAAGCCCCCAGACAAGGAGTCCAGAAAGCTGGACTACTCTGGGAGGAAGGTGTACGCTGCCGCCTCCTTAGGCCTTCATCAGGTTAGCGCGGCTGTCCTGATGGCACACTTTTCTCACGCCTTGTTTGGCTCCCTGGATGAGGTGCTCCCTCATCTCCCAGCCAACCTTCAGACCACGGTCAGGCAGGTTCGGGATCAGTGAATTGCTGTGGCTAAACAGCAGCTACAAACAGCTGTGGACATCAGAGACTCCTGTGCCCGGTCAGTTGCAGCCGCAGTGGCCATGTGCCGCAGGGCGTGGTTGCAGATCTCAAGCTTCACGGCAGATACCCAACACAAGCTAACACATGTCCCCTTTCTAGGGACCAACCGGTTCGGCCCAGGGGTGGAGGGTCACCTCCAGTGCATCGAGAAGTTCTAATGCCACCTTAGACTGTCACATCTGCTCAGAGGGACAAAGGTCGCCAACAGCAGCATAATCCCTTTCATCCCTCTGCTTCCTTGCAAAACCCACCCAGCAGCACCAGCAGCAGGGCCAGCAGGCTTATTCTTGGTGCCCCAAAGCCAAGTCCATTGCTTCCTTGGTCAGGAAGCCTTGGGGGGGGGGGGGAGAGTCTGGGCGGCCCCTCGGCCGGCTCCTCCTCCTCTTAGCCTGCCCAGTGACAGGTTGCGGGGTGCTGCCTCCATCCCCGTCACACCTCCCCTGGGTCCCCCCGTGGGGGGACTGGCTCAGCCACTTCCTTTCCACCTGGTCCGCTATCACCACGGACCGCTGGGTGCTGGAGGTGGTCGGCAGGGGCCTGTCTCTCGAATTTAAAAAGGTCCCTCCCTTTCGAGCCCACACCCTGCGGGGGGCTACCGGATCCGTAGCCTCCCTGTCTGCTCTCTGGGACAACATAGTTCTGCTCTTCCTCAAGGGGGTAGTCAGCAAGGTGGCGGATCCTCCTCCTCCTCCTCGCCCAGGGTTTGTGTCCAGGTACTTCCTGGTTCCAAAACGGATGGTGGGTTGGCGCCCCATCCTCAACCTACACAACCTGAACAAGATCCTAAGGCCGTGTACCTTCCGGATGGTCACTCTGGCTCAGATCATACCATCCCTGGAACTGGGCGTGTGGTTCTGCTCCCTGGATCTTCAGGATGCGTTCTTTCACATCCCAATCCATCCGTCCCATCAGCGGTTCCTCCACTTTCAAGCAGAAGGGAACCTCTTCGAGTTCTGAGTCATGCCCTTTGGCCTTTCTTCAGCTCCCAGGGTCTTCACCAAATGCACGGCAGTGGTGATAGCATTCCTGCGGCACTGAGGGGTTCGGGTCTACCCTTACCTGGATGATTGGCTGATAGCAGCCACCTCCAGGTTGGAGGCAGAGCAGTCCAGAGATCTGGCCCTCCAGGTTTGCTCTCAAATAGGCCTCCTTATCTATGAGGCCAAGCTGGAACTCGTGTCTTCGCAGGTGATCCAGTTCATCGGGGCAAAGCTCGACTCTCTCTGAGCCAGAGCCTGCATCCCAGGGCACAGGGCCGAGGTCCTTTCTTCCTTTGCCCAGTCATTTCTGGTTGGACAATTGCGCCTGCCCGAGACTTCCTGCACTTTCTGAGTCTCATGGCAGCCTGCACCAGCGTGGTCCATTGGGCCCGCTGGCATATGCGCCCCCTGCAGTGGGAGCTGGCCCACCAGTGGTCTCAACGTTCAGGTCTTCTAGACCAGCCAGTCTCTATGACCCAGGAGATGTTGGGTGGCCTGCAGTGGTGGCTCGTCCCAGCTCATCTGCAGGAGGGTATCCTGTTTGTCCACCCCTAGCTGAAGATCATCTTGATGACCGACATACCTCTGATGGGTTGGGGTGCCCATCTTGGGGAGCACAGGGCCCATGGTCTCTGGTCCCCTCAGGAGTCCTGATGCCACATCAACGTGCTGGAGCTCCGGGCGGTTCGGCTAGCCCTAACTGCCTTCGCTCCATTTGTTCGGGGTCAAGTGGTCTAGGTCCAGACGGACAACACCACGACCATGTACTATCTCAACTGACAGGGCAGGATGCACTCCTTGTCTCTGTGCAAGGAGGCTCTTCACATATGGTCTCTTGTGCTCAACCTGGAGGTGTATCTCCTAGCCATCCATGTGGCAGGGGCCTCGAACAGTCTGGTCGATGCTCTCAGCTGTTTAGGCGATGCATCTCACGAGTGTTCTCTCCTGCCAGGGGTAGTACAAGACCTGTTCTCCCTCTGGGACATGCCTCAGGTGGACCTGTTTGCCTCCAGGGAGAATGCGAAGCTGAGTCTGTTCCATGCCCGCCCCCCCTCAGCAGGGCTCACTGCAGGGGGATGCCTTCTCAAGGCTGTGGATCCCAGAACTCTTCTATGCCTTCCCTCCATTTCCCTTGATCCACAAGGTGCTTCTCAAGGTAAGGAAGGACAAGGCACAGGTGATTCTGGTAGCCACAGACTGGCCTCACCAGTTCTGGTATCCAGATCTCCTCAGCCTCAGCTCCAGGCTCCCGAGGTGGCTTCCAGCCCACCCGGACCTGCTCTCCATCAACAAGGGGAAGGTACTCCATCTGGACCTTCAATCCCTCACCTGACAGCATAGTTCCTGAGCGGCTAGAGTTCCAGACCTTGGGTCTTTCCAACAAGGTCCTCACCATCGTTGAGGTGTCCTGTAATGAGTCGACCAGTAAATGTTATGCCTTTAAATGGAAGAGATTCTCCATTTGGTGTTAGGGCAAGGTGTTGGACCCCTCGTCCTGCCCATTGGCTAGCATTTTGGACGATGTGTGGTCCCTTTCTCAGCAAGGGCTTTGGTCGATGACCCTTAAGGTGCACCTGGCAGCCATCTCCGCTTACCGGGCATTGGCCGGCAAGCAGTCGGCGCAGGAGAAGGTGGTCTGGCACTTTTTCAAATGCCTAGATCACATATCCCCTTCAGCGCATGAACCTCCACCTCCATGGGATCTACTGCTGGTATTGGCCAAGCTCATGGGCAAGCCATTCGAACAGATGCACAAGTGTGATATCTCCCACCTGTCGTGGAAGACCCCCTTCTTGGTGGCTATCACGTCAGCCAGAAGGATCAGGGAGCTCCAGGTGCTTTGCATTGAATCTCCTTACCTGGTCTTCCACAGGGACAAGGTTGTCCTGCGCCCCCACCCGAAATTTCTTCCGAAGGTGGTGTCAAGAGTTCCACCTGAATCAGGTGCATACTCTATCGGTGTTCTGTCCAAATTACACCTCGGAGGCTCCATACCTTGGACCTGAGAAGAGCGCTCGGCTACTATAAAGAGCATACAGCAGAAGTTCAGGGAGAAGTTTGCCAGCTATTTGTCACCTGCGCTGAAGCCGCACCTGGCAGACCTGCAGCCAAATGGACGATTTTGCATTGATCTCTATTATAAGTTGGCGGGCAAGGAGCCTCCCAGAGGGATAAGAGCTTATTCTACCTACCATACCACTGCGTCAGTGGCTGCTTCTAGGGATGTCCCTATCCAGGAAATCTGCAGGCCTGCTACCTGGAAGTCAGCACACACCTTCATTTCCCATTACCACATTGACCTCGAGTCATGCTGGGATGCTGGTTTTGGGGCATCAGTTCTCCAGTCCCTCTTTCCTAAGTAAGGCATGTGTGCCTTGTCTCCCTTCTCCTGGAGAACTGCTAGGAGTCTGCCAACAAGTGTGGATTGAAGAACATATCCATGTCCCTAGAAATACAGGTTACTCACCTGTAACAGGAGTTCCAGGAGTGGTATATGTTGTTCATCCACACGGACACACCCGACCTCCCCGGCTGCAGACGCACACAACCTGGCTTCCAACGGGCTAGATCTGGCGTCGTGGGGTGGAGCCTAGGATTTTACAACCCGGCTGGGTGGGAGGAGCCAGCTTGAAGACCTTCCAGCCCATCTTAAAGCGGCAAGGTACCTGCCAACAAGTGTGGATGAACAACATATACCACTCCTAGATCTCCTGTTCTAGGGACATGGATATGTTGTTCATCCACACTGTCTGACAGGTTCCTTGCTGCTTTAAATCTTGGCGGAAGGTCTTCAAGCTGGCTCCTCCCACCCACCTGGGTGGTAAAACTCTCAGCTCCGCCCCATGACACCAGATCTTCCTTACCGCTTAGAAGCTCAGGTTCCCTCCTTAATGCTCTGCGTGTAGACTGGATCCTAATTCTTCGGTTCACCCGAAACTTATATTAACATTTTTAAGACTTCGGTCAAGTTTCTCCCTCGCGGCTGCGATGGACAAATCAACTCCCGGATTTCGGCGGTGCCCTTGTGGGCAGAAAATGTCCAGGACGGACCCGCACTCCACGTGCGTCTACTGCCTCGGCCTAGAACATGACCCGCAGGCCTGCAAGTTATGCCGTTCGTTTTCGGCCAACGTCCTGGAAGACCACGCTGCCTGGTTACAGCTTGGGTGCCCCGAGAAGTGCTACCTGCTGGTGAAGTTGAAGGAGGCCCGTTGGGCGGTTACTGTGGCGGCTGGCTCAGCTGAGCAACTCAAGCAGATGATCGCCCTCGAGGAGGAGGCGGCACAGGCCGCATTGTCCTCTTCCTCGGCCGCAGCATTTATCCCGCTCTGTCTGGGTACCTCGTATTCAGCTTCTTTCAAGGAGCTTTGCCAATCCCTTTCCACAAAGGGAGAGGGGCCATCGGGACACTCCCCTCAGTCCAGAAAGAGGGATTCAAAAGGTAAGTCCCATCGTCGGCATTCATGGGAGCGGGAGAGGTCCCCTTCCCTGGACAGTCGACACTTGACTTTGGTCAAGGTTGTGGCTAAGGCCGCTGGCTTCATGGCGTCCCCGTCAGAGGTCAGCCAGCCGAGACACCCATCGATGCGGTCGAGATTTTTCTCGACTCGTCGGATGGGCTGTCGACTGGTGAAGCCGACAACCTTTCTTCACCGGTTCCCCCGGTGGAGACCAAGGACTTGCCTGCGCCTCCGGTGCCGCAGTCCCTGGTTAAGGCTTCCGAGCCGAGGGAAGAGCGGGTGTCCTCCGCCCCTTCCCAGACCCGTCCTCGGAAATGCCGAGGATCTTGGTCTCAGTCTCGGACATCGTCTCAGTCCAGCCGATCCCGCCGACATCAGCGGTCTCGGTCTTGGCACCGAAGTAAGCAGCGCCGCCGCTCGTCCTCATCTTCCTCCTCGGAAGAGGAGAGGCTTCGATGCAAGTTGCGTCGACGCTACGAGGACCTGATGTGGCAGCAGTTACTTCTGTCCAGGAACAAGCCGATGCCGTCGCCTTCTCTGGCCATTAAGTGGCTGTCACCTGAGCGACTGAAACAACCCCTGGCTGTAGCCTAGGTGCCCAAGTCTGGGACGGTTGTTCGGCCGAAACCAGCTGCCCCACCGATTGTGGTGGAACCTCCACCTCCACGATCCCAAAATCGGGGTCACCGACCAAGGACTCTTGGTCGAGTCAGGGCCTGCCTCACAGGTTGTCAGTCACCCTGACTCCAGACCGTCCTCAGCAGGTGGAGGGTGGCTCAGGCCCCAGGCAGCTCTTTGCAGACTCCTCGGAGTCCGACGACGACTCCTCCCTGTTCTCCAGGCCCATTGACCTGGAGTCCTCCGGGGGCCAGTCGATGGACGAAAGCCCATCGTCCTTCATGGGTTTGCTTCGGCTAATCTCAGAGTCCACCAGGATGCAGTTCGAGCCCTATCCAAGCAGGCCAAGTATCCCCTGATGGAGATACTGGACCGAGGGGATTCACCCCCGGAGGCCTTTCCGGTGGCTGAAGCCATTGTTAGCCCAGCCTTGGCGCTCTGGCAGTGGCCTGCTTCCTGTCCTCCACCTTCGGCCAGGATGGCCAGGAAGTATGCAGTCCCTACCGGCTTTTTGCCTGTGTTTTCAGAACACCCCTCCGCCGAGGGGTTAGTCACCGACAGCGTTTTCCGGCATTCCGGGAACGCTAGGGATGTGGACAAGCCCCCCTGACAAGGAGTCCAAAAAGCTGGACTATGCCGGGTGCAAGGTGTACGCTGCGTCCTCCCTTGGCCTCCGCCAGGCCAGCTTGGCCGTGCTGATGGCACACTTCTCCCATGCCCCCATGGGCTCCCTGGATGAGGTGATCCCTCATCTCCCGGCCGACCTGCAGACTACCGTCCGGCAGGTACGGGACCAAGGTAGGGCAGTGGCTAAACAGCAGCTCCAAACGGCTCTGGACATTGGAGATTCCTGTGCCAGATCGGTTGCGGCCGCGGTGGCCATGCGTCGCAGAGCATGGCTGAGGATATCCACCTTCACGGCGGATACCCAGCACAAACTGGCAGATGTCCCCTTCCTGGGGGCCGACCTCTTCGGCCCTGGAGTGGAAGGTCATCTCCAGCGGATTGAAAAGTCCAATACCACTCTGGACTCGGTCACCTCCCCCCAGAAGGACAAAGGCCGCCGGCAGCAGCAGCACAAGCCCTTTCGTCCTTCTGTGCCTGCGGCACGTCCGGACCAACAGCACCAGGGCCAGCAGGCTCGCGCTTGGAATCCCAAACCCAAGCCCGCGGCTTCCTCCAACAGGAAGCAGAGAGGTAAAGGCCCAGGAGGTCCCTCGGCCGGTCCCTCCTCTAAGCCTGCCCAGTGACGGGTTGAGGGGTGTCACCCCCAGCCTCGTCACTCCTCCCTGAGTCCCCCCATGGGGGGACAGCTCCACCACTTCCTTTTCATTGGTCAGTTATCACCACGGACCATTGGGTTTTAGAGGTGGTAGGAGAGGGCCTGCCCCTGGAGTTCGAGCAGGTCCCGCCCTTCTGAGTCGTCGCCCCTTGGGGGGGCTATGGGGTCTGCATCCTCTTTGTCGGCTCGCTGAGCTGATATGGCCCTGCTCCTCAAAAAAGAGGTGATCAGGAAGGTGGCGGATCCTTCTCCAGACCCGGGGTTTGTGTCCAGGTACTTCCTGGTCCCAAAATGGATGGGGGGCTGGCGCCCCATTCTCGACCTGCATGACCTGAACAGGTTCCTAAGGTCTCAGATCTTCAGGATGGTCACTCTGGCTCAGATAATCCCATCCTTGGAATGAGGTGTGTGGTTCTGTTCTCTGGACCTTCAGGACGCGTTCTTTCACGTCCCAATCCGTCCATCCCACCAGAGATTCCTCTGCTTCAGAGCGGAGGGATCCCTTTATGAGTTCCGGGCCATGCCCTTCAGCCTTTCCCTAGCTCCCAGGGTCTTCACCAAATGCATGGCAATGGTGACAGCATTCCTCGGCACCAAAGGGTCCGGGTGTACCCCTACCGGGATGACTGGCTGATTGCAGCCCCCTCCAGAGCGGAGGTGGAGCGGTCGAGGCATCTGGCCCTCCAGGTTTGCTCTCAGGTTGGCCTCCTTATCAACGAGGCCAAGTCGGAACTCGTGCCAAAGCAGGTGATACAATTCATCGGGGCAGAGCTCGACTCTCTATGGGCCAGAGCATGGCTCCCAGCGGACAGGGCCGAGGTTCTTTCCTCCTTTGCCCAATCATTTCATGTTGGGCAATCACGCCCTGCCCTAGACTTCCTGGGCCTCATGGTGACCTGCACCAGCGTGGTCCGTTGGGCCAGCTGGTACATGCGTCCCCTTCAATGGGGGCTGGCCAGCCAATGGTCACAGCACTTTGATCCTCTGGATCAGCTAGTGACAGTGACCCAGGGGATGTGGAACGCTCTCCAGTGGTGGACCGTTCCAGCATATCTGCAGGAGGGCATCCTGTTTGTCTGCCCCGAGCCGACGGTCTCTCTATCGACCGTTGCCTCTCTGATGGGTTGGGATGCCCATCTGGGGGAGCACAGAGCGCATGGCCTCTGGTCCCCTTGGGAGTCCCGATGCCACATCAACCTGCTGGAGCTTCGAGCGGTTCGTCTAGCCCTCACTGCCTTCGCTCCGTTTCTATGGGGTCTAGTGGTTCAGGTCCAGACAGACAATACCACAACCATGTACTAGCTAAACCGCCAGGGCGGGATGCGCTCCATGCCGCTGTGCAGGGAAGCTCTCCGCATTTGGTCACTCATGCGCAGCACAGAGGCGGATCTCCTCACCATTCATGTGGCAGGAGCCTCCAACACCCTGGCCGATGCCCTAAGCCGGATAGGGGCTGTGTCTCACGAGTGGGCTCTCCTGCCGGAGGTAGTACAAGATCTCTTCTCCCACTGGGGCATGCCTCAGGTGGACCTGTTTTCCTCCAGGGAGAATGCGAAACTGAGACTGTTTCATGCCCGCCCCCCTCAGCAGGGCTCGCTGCAGGGGGATGCCTTCTCGTGGCCGTGGACCCCGGGCCTCTTCTACGCCTTTCCTCCATTTCCCTTGATCCACAAGGTGCTTTTCAAGGTGAGGAGGGACAAGGCGCAGGTGATTCTGGTAGCCGCAGACTGGCCCCGCTAGTTCCGGTAACCAGATCTCATCAGTCTCAGCTCCAGGCTCCCGAGGCAGCTTCCAGCCCACTCGGACCTGACCTCAGTCAATCAGGGTAAGGTATTCCATCCGGACATTCAGTCCCTGCACTTGACGGCCTGGTTCCTGAGCGGCTAGAGTTCCAGGCCTTGGGTCTTTCCGACGAGGTCCTCAGCGTCGTTGAGGCATCCCATAAGGAGTCGACCAGAAAATGCTACGCCTTCAAATGGAATAGATTCTCTATTTGGTGTCAGGACAAGGGCCTTGACCCTTCCTCCTGTTCCTTGGCAAGCATTCTGGACTACCTGTGGTCCCTTTCTCAGCAAGGGCTTTGGTCGATGACCCTTAAGGTGCACCTGGCAGCCATCTCTGCTTTCCGGGCATGGGCCAGGAAGCAGTCGGTGGCGCAGGAGAAGGTAGTCAGGCGCTTTTTCAAAGGCCTTGATCACATATCCCCTCCGGTGCGAGAACCTCCACCACCATGGGATCTACTGCTGGTATTGGCTAAGCTCATGGGCAAACCATTCGAACCGATGCACAGGTGTGGCATTTCTCACCTGTCGTGGAAGACCGCCTTCTTGGTGGCTATCATGTCAGCCAGAAGGATGGGAGAGCTCCAGGCTCTTTCCATTGAGTCTCCTTATCTGGTCTTCCACAGGGACAAGGTTGTCCTGCGCCCCCACCCGAAATTCCTTCCAAAGGTGATGTCTGAGTTTCACCTTAACCAGGTGTTGACTCTGATAGTGTTCTACCCCAATCACACCTCGGAGGCCAAATATAAGCTCCATACTTTGGACCCTAGAAGAGCGCTCGCTTATTATAAGGAGCGGACGGCTGAAGTTCGGGGAGAGGTTCGCCAGCTGTTTGTCACCTTCGCTGAAGCCACACCTGGCAGACCTGCAGCCAAGCAGACGATAGGCAGGTGGGTCACCTCCTGCATAGATCTCTGCTATAGGTTGGCGGGCATGGAGCCTCGCAAAGGGGTAAGAGCTCATTCTACCTGCCATACCGCTGCATCGGTGGCTGCTTCCAGGGACGTCCCTATCCAGGAAATCTGCAGGGCTGCTACCTGGAAGTCAGCACACACCTTCATCACCCACTACCTCATCGACATTGAGTCATGCCGGGATGCTGGTTTTGGGGCCTCGGTTCTCCAGTGTATATTTCCCAAGTAGGGGGTGTGCGCCTTGCCTCCCTCCTCCCGGAGAACTGCTAGGAGTCTGCCAGACAGTGTGGATGAACAACATATCCATGTCCCTAGAAATACAGGTTACTCACCTGTAACAGAAGTTCTAGGAATGGTATATGTTGTTCATCCACACGACCCACCCGACCTCCCCGGCTTCGATGCACAACCTGGCTTCCAGTGGGCTAGATCTGGCATCATGGGGCGGAGCCGAGAGTTTTACCACCCAGGTGGGTGGGAGGAGCCAGCTTGAAGACCTTCCGGCAAGATTTAAAGCAACAAGGAACCTGTCAGACAGTGTGGATGAACAACATATACCATTCCTAAAACTCTTGTTACAGGTGAGTAACCTGTATTTCCTCACCCCCCCCCCCATTGTGATTATAAGATTGAGTTATGTTAATATTATGTATTTGGCCCCCCTGCTGCAGCACTTTGTGATGTTAATCTTACTATCATAAAAAAATAATTCAAAAGATATGAAATCTTACTATAAAAACAAAAACAAGATGCTGCGTCAGCATGTGGTCTGAAAGCAAAACAAAATGGTAATATTAAATGCACACTGAACATAGAAAATAAGAGTTAAAAATCTACATTTTGACCTTAGGTCTTCTTCAGGAAATATCTAAAAGAGCAAAAAGCACAGTTAGTGTAGAGGGGAGATAAAATAAGGGATATATGTGTGAGGAAAAAAAAGGGAAGGCTCTGAGAGAAGAAGTGATAAATGGCAAGATTAAGAGAGAATCTGGGAAACAAAAAGGTGATGATGGGAATGACAAGGCATAATAGCAAACTCATTCACTGCTATTATGCCTTGTCATTCCCATCATCACCTTATTGTTTCCCAGATTCTCTTGTAATCTTGCCATTTATCTCTTCTTCTCCCAGAGCCTTCCCTTTTTTTCTTTCCTCACACATATATCCCTTATTTTACCTCCCATCTACACTAACTTTGCTTTTTACTCTTTTAGGTATTTCCTGAAAAAGAACCTTAACATGTTTTACATGGCTTTGCTGTCTGAGACAGCAGCCAGTCACAAGGTTGATGGTGGATCTAGCATGCACACACACTCGAATACCTGTGATGCACTGCACATCTTAGAAACATAGAAACAGAAAATGACAGCAGAATGGGACCTGTGCTCCATCGAATCTGCCCAAACATGGTTTCCCGGAACCTACTGTCACACCAGGGTCCTGTCCCCCTAGATGTCCAGCCTAGCCTTCTCTAATGCTGTATGATTATGCCCAAGCCTTGTCCCACGTGCACTTAAAACTTGACACCGACTTTGCAGCCATCATTACGGGTAGCAGCCTATTCCATGACTCCGCCACCCTCTCTGAGAAGTAATACTTTCCGATATCCCTCCTGAATTTCTCACCTATTACTTTCCACTCATGCCCTTGTGTTGTAGAATTGGTGGATCCTGTTCCTTAGCCAAGGAGCTAAGTTTTATCCTGTTTAGTCAATATTCTGTCTTAAGGATAGCTCTACCCAGGTGCATCACCTTGCACTTCTTAGTAGTCAATTTTAACTGCCATACGTGTGTCCACCTTTCCAACTTTTTAAGATCCTCCTGTAGCTCTCCACTCTGCTGCTAAGTTTTGTGTTGTCTGCAAACTGGGCGATGTTACCTTTTATACTCTTGCTGATGTCACCAGTGAATATACTGAAAAGGATCAGCCCCAGGACTGACCTGTGAGGCATGCCACTAGTGAAATATCTTTCAGTAGATTGTACCCCATTTGCTACTACCCTCCGTTTCCTGTCCTCCAGCCAGTTTTGCACCCACCTAACTATTTGCTCTGCTGCTCTTGGGTCCTGCCAGCTTTTTTAAGAGGTGCTTGTGTAGGACTATGTCAAATGCCTTACTGAAGTCAAAGTAAAGCAGGTCCACCGCATGGCCCCTATCCAACTTCTTGGTCATGTGGTCGAAGAAACTAAGGTTCGTTTGACATGACCTGCCCAACATGAACCTGTGCTGTTTGTTGTTTTGGAGGTGATTAACCTCGAGGTATTCTACCAGATCTTGTTTAATAAGGGTCTCCATCAGCTTGCCCACTATTGATGTGAGGCTGACTGGCCTATAATTACCCATCTCCTCCTTATCGCTACTCTTGTGGAGTGGCAGCATGTCAGACACCCTCCATTCACTTGGTACAGTCCTGGACTTAAGTGACCTATTGAATAGGTGCACAAGAGGGGCTGCTAGCTCCGCCACCAGCTCCCTCAGTGCCCTGGGGTGCAAACCGTCAGGGCCTGGGGCCTTGTCAGGTCCGATGTCTGCAAGGCCCTTCCTGACCCTGTCAGTAGTGAACTCCTGGGTGTGTATTCTCTGGATCCCCCTGGCTGTGGCCCTGATACCACTTTCTGGCAGAGGGCCCTGTTCCTCTTTAGTGAATAGTGAACAATAGTATTAATTGAAGGCCTCTGCTTTCTACGTGTTGTCCTCAAGCACCATGTCCTTAACCTTTAACCGTACACTGTCCCCCCCCCCCCTTTTTCTCACTGATATAGTGGAAGAACATATTTTCCCTTGATTTAGCCCCATGTGTAGTCTGCCTGCAGCTCCTTTGCTGCCTTGGGATCCCTCACTATTCTCTTGGCTTCCCTTTTTTTTCTGAATGTAATCCTCCCATTTCCTGTCCCCCTTTTGCTGCCCGAATAATTCATATGCATTCCTTTTGGCCCCGATTGCCTCCTTTACTGAAAGGGGGGACCCACTTGGCTCTTTTATACCTATTTTTCTTTGTTACAATCCTGATGCAGAGCTTGATTGCCTCAAGGACTGCTTTTTTTTTTTTTCAATTGTTTAACCAGGAGTGGCACACTAAGCTGAAAGCTTGTTTACAGATGTGACTTGAAAGCACAGGGAAGTTAATTGACTTGCACTGGATCACACAGTATGCAAGTGGGGGCTGTGGGATTCAAACCCAGGTCTCTAGATTTGCAGCTCAAAGCCTTAAACCACTACGCTTTACTGCCTCCCGCTGCTTCCCTAATACCTTTCCATTTGTCCTCCACCTCTGACTTGTCCCTGATATTCATTAACCTTTCCCTCACTAATTGCCTTAATCTGCCAAAATCTGATATCCTAAAGTCTTGTAATGTAAGTAGGTGGACTGGGGCACTGGAGGGTTGAGTGACTTGCTCAAGGTCACACATTGAGTATTTGACTGTGAAGGAGCTTGAACATGTGATCTTTTGGTTCCCAGGCTGGTGCTGTAACCACTAGATCACACTGCTGCTTGAATATTAGGGTTCAATTACTGATCTGACTGCACGTCTCTTTGTGTTCTAGGTGTGGTGTCCGAGTGCCAGCAGGAAAGATCACAAATCAAAAATAAAGAGAAAGCCTTGCAAGTTCTTCGGGCGAGGTTGTACAGCATGAAGCTAGAAGAAGAGACGAGCAAAAGACACAGTGCTCGAAAAATCCAGGTATGATCACAAATACAGGGAAGCTCAATAGTGGGATCCTGCTTTTAAGACTTGTAGCTCCCCTCCTGGCTCAGTAGCAGAGGCCTGGATTCTGAGGTGATCTCAGGTGCCAGATTACTCTTGGAGCAGGAGGGCATATGTCTCCATAGTTAGTTCTCTTAAACAGCCTTGCAGATGTCGCTGAGCAGCAACCCCTGCACGTGGTTCCCTAGCATGGTGTCGCTCTCTGAGGAACTGGCTACCCTTACCACTCCAGCCAAAAAACAAGCAGGGCACACACTGAGCTCAATTGCAGAACTTTAGTTGTGTGTACAACATAGAAACACCGGTCAGCTTCCCCTGCGTATTGTCACTGATGAGACTTGTTCAGCGCGCCTTTACAGTTTTCATGATGTGGTTCAATTGAGAAGATTCTCTAGAAGATCTACTGTTGTGGTACCTAGGTTTTGTTTATTTGTGCAACAAAGAAATGCCAGTCAGCTTCCCTTCCTTCTTCAGGGTGGGGTCCTTACCACTCTTAGTTTAAGTGTTGTCCCACCAGATGGCCAAACGAGTGTGGGGAGGCTGATAAGGTGACATTTGGGCAAACAGACGGGATAGATAGAAAGAACATTTTGAAGGTGGGTCGTGGTAGAAAGGGAAGGTAAAAACATTAAGATTAAGAGAATATATGTGCACAGGACATTGTAATTTAAAATATGAACTGCATAGTAACATAGTATTGTGCCAACAGAAGGAACATGAGATCCATCTTTTTGTCCAACCTCCAACCTGCTGCAGTGAGTAGACCATGTAACATGCTCACACCTACAGCAAACTGGTGATTCTTTGCTTTTTAACTGAGATTGTTCATCTATAAAACTATGTAAGTGTTTTTTAGCTTAACATAGTGTGTCTGCCCAGATTCAGTTCCCTACCCACACTTAGCCTTCCACTGACCATAGACGGCCTTCCACTGAGCATGCTCAGTCACCGGAGCAATCTTCAAACTTGACTCCACCTACCACCCAACTATGTGGTCCTCTGGCTATGTTCCCACTGAACTCAGATTGTTTCTAACTACCTGGATTCAGTTCACTATCTATCCTCAGGCAGTTCCACTGGGTGTAGCTACTGGACATCTTCAAGTTCAGCTCCTCTCACCACCTGTGGTGTCTGCCTCTGTACCACTTGTCATCAGATCATTCTGCTAGAAAGGACAGGTCCCCTCCTTCACAGCTCCTGCAGTGAATAAAGGTTTCTAGTTTTCAGTTGTGATTTTCACATTTCTTTTTGGCAGATCGGTTCATTTCTAGGAGCGTGGATATGTTGTTCATCCACACTTTTTGGAATGTCCCCTTCAACTTTAAATCTTGCCGGAAGTCTTCAAGCTGGCTCCTCCCACCCACCTGAGTGGTATATATCTCGGCTCCTCTCCATGACGCCAGATCTTCCTTTCCACTGGAAGATAACAGGTTTCCTCGTGCTCTCAGCATATCATAGGCCCTGGATTCTAACCGTCAGTTTTTACCGAAAATTAAACACGTTCGAGTTAGCGACTGCGATTCCATCTCATCTACCATGGATGAAAAATCTTCCCCCTGGATTTCGCCGGTGCCCCTACGGCCAGAAAATGTCGTGCACCGAACCGAACCTTATGTGCGTCTACTGCCTAGGTGTCAGCCATGACACCTTATTGTGCAGTTTTTGCCTGGCTTTCCATCCCAACGTCCTGGATGACCGCAAGACACGCTTGAAGCTGGGGGGATGGAGAAAAGGAACCCACCGATGAAATCGAAGGAGGCAAGGTGGGCGGTTTCCACTGCTGCGGGATCTGCCGAACAGCTGGCACAGATGAAGGCATTCGAGGAGGAAGCAGCTCGCGCTTTGGCCAGTTGAAGCTTTTTTGTTCCTCTGGACCTTGGCTCCACCTTTACGGGCTCCTTCGAGGAGTTGTGCCAGTCTCGCCCCACTTGGGATGTGGCGCCCTCAGGCTCGCACTCCTCCCACTCTCGGAAGAGAGAGAAGGACCCCGTGTCTTCGTCTCGGCGAAGACGTTTCTGGGACCGAGAGAGGTCCAAGTCCCAGGAACACACGGTCTCAACTTCGGTCAAGATCGAACCTCAGCCGCTGCCTTCACGGATCTTCTGTCTAGCCAGGGGACCGAGGAAGTGGCCGATGAGGTCGAAGTTATCCTCGACCTGATAGACCCTTTGTCGCCAGTCGTGGCCGACAACTCACTGGAAAGGACTCCGGTCCTTGTATTCCCTGATGAGGAGACCCAGTCTGCTGGTGTCCCCATCAAGGACCCAGTTCCAGACCTTCGTTTTTCACTGACCCCCGGTGTCTCCTGATTGACCGAGTCTGCCTCCCCCCATCTCGGTTGAGGTCCAGAACCCCCTCGGCCGAACGACAGAGAAAGAACAATAAGCGCTCTAAGAAGAGGCATTGCCACAGGTCCTCATCATCCTTGGATGAGGAGAGGCTCCGACAGAAGTTCCATCGGCACTATGAAGACCTTATGTGGCAGCAGCTGATACTGACCAGGCAGAAGCCGGCTCCGCTGCCCATCCCGGCCTTAACTTGGCTACCACATGTTAGGCTGACGCTAATCCCTCTGGAACCAAAGCCACTGGTTCCTACGCCTGTCTACCAGGTTCGGCCTATTCCGGAATCTCCACCGATTCTGATGGAACCACCGCCTAAACAGCCTGAGGGGAGGGGCGCCCTCGAAAGAGGACGGACAAGACACCGGGCTTCCCCAACGTCTGTTGATTAAGTCACCCCAGATCGCCCTCAGCACATTGAGGATGACTTTGGCGGTAGACCGCTTTACCACAGCTCCTCAGACTTGGTCGTCACCGGCTTGCACTCGCATCCCGGGAATGATGAGTCGTCGGTCGGCACAGGGTTGAAGGAAGGCCCTTCCTCCTTCCAGGGCATTCTCCGCCTCGTCTCCGACTCCACTGGAATGCCCCTGGAGCCCATCCAGAAAAAGTTGGGGTACCCTCTCACTGACATCCTCAAGAGAGGGGATACCCCGACAGAGGTCTTTCCAGTGGCCGAGGCCATTGTTGGCCCGGCCCTTGAACTTTTGGCAGTGCCCTGCCTCCTGCTCAGCACTTTCTGCCCGCATGGCCCACAAATACGCAGTGCCCATGGGTCCCTTGTGGGGTTCACTGAGCACCCTTCGGCCGAGAGCCTGGTGACCACCTCGGTGTTCAGGCATACGGGTAGTTCGGCTGATACTGACCGACCCCCGGACAAGGAGTCCAAAAATATGGACCACTCTGCCCACAAGGTCTATGCTGCCTCTTCTCTGGGTCTTCATCAGGCCAGTTCGGCTGTGTTTATGGTACACTTTTCTCATGCCCTTCTGGGGTCATTGGATGAGGTCTTCCCTCATCTCCCACCAGACATGCAGATTACGGTCAAGCAGGTCCATGACCAAGATTGTGCTGTCGCAAAACAGCAGCTCCAGACAGCCTTGGATATAGGAGATTCTTGTGCCCGCTCGGCAGCCGCAGTAGCCTCTCGTCGCAGGGCTAGGCTGAGGCTTTCCTCCTTCCCGGCGGATACTCAGCATACGCTTGTTGATGTGCCCTTCCTGGGGACCGACTTGTTCAGTCCAGGAGTGGCTGGTCACCTTCAGCGTATAGAGCAGTCCACTGCCACCTTGGATGCCACTTCTGCCAAGGGTTCTTTGGGCAAGAACCAGCAGAAGAGAAAGAAGAAGCCATTTCGGCACTCTTCTCCTGTGGTCAGGCAGTCCTCCTATCAAGGAGGTCAGCAGCAACAGCAGCAGCAGGCTCAAGCTTGGCACCCACGGCCCAAGCAGGGTCCTCAACAGCCCTGTAAAGGAGGCTGAGGCACAGGTCCTGGAACCTCCTCCTCCTCCTCCAAGCCTGCTCAGTGACTGGTTGGGGGTCACCACCCCTATACGCTAGCTCTGGGTCCTCCAGTGGGGGGTCGGCTCCGCCACTTCCTTTCCGCCTGGTCCGCTATCACTTCGGATAGTTCTTGATGTGGTCGGTCAGGGACTGCCTCTGGAATTCGAGCAGTACCCTCCCAGCTGAGCCTGCGCCCTTCGGGAGGAACGGATCTCCACATGCACCCAGTCGACTCTTCGAGACAACTTGGCTCAGCTCCTTCGCAAGGAGGCAGTGGCCCCAGTGCTGGATCCTCAGACAGACTCAGGCTTTGTTTCCAGGTACTTCCTGGTGCCCAAGCAGACGGGGGGTTGGCGCCCCATAGTAGATCTCCATGACCTGAATCAATATCTCAGGTTCCGCACCTTTCGGATGGTTGCTCTGAACCAGATTATACCATCCCTGGAGCGAAACATCTGGTTCTGTTCACTGGATCTACAGGACGCGTTCTTTCACGTCCCAATCTGTCTGGCCCATCAGAGGTTCCTCCACTTCAGGGTCGAAGGGACCCTGTACGAGTTCCGAGCCATGCCGTTCGGCCTGTCATCAGCCCCTTGGGTCTTCACCAAATGCATTGCAGTGGTGGCAGCCCATCTTCGGTGTCAAGGAGTCAGAATCTACCCTTATCTCGACGACTGGCTCTTGGCAGGTTCCTCCCTTCAGGAGGTGGAGAGGTCCAGGGATCTGGCCCTCCAAATCTGCTCCCAACTCGGCCTCCTGATCAACGAGGCCAAGTCAGAACTCGTTCCTTATCAGGTGATTGGCTTCACTGGGGCAGAGCTCGACTCTTGTCAAGCCAGAGCTCAGCTCCCGGCGGACAGGGCGGAGGTTCTCTCCTCCCTTGCCCAATCATTTCTGGTTGGTCACTTGCACCCTGCCTGGGACTTTCTGCACCTTCTGGGTTACATGGCGGTGTGCACCTCAGTGGTCCATTGGACCCGGTGGCACATGCACCCCCTTCAGTGGAAGCTGGCCACCCAGTGTACTGAGCGTTATGGTCACTTTGACCAGCTGATTACTGTAACCCAGAAGATGTGGGATGCTCTCCAGTGGTGAACCGCCCCAGACCGGTTGCAGGAAGGGATCCCATTTGTCGGCCCTTCGACCGATACCTCTCTCATGGGCTAGGGAGCCCACATGGGGGACAACAGGGCCCACAGGTTCTGGACCCCTGAGGAGTCCTGATGCCACATCAACCTGTTGGAGCTCAGAGCAGTCAGACTGGCGTTGTCGGCTTTCGCTCCTCAGCTCCAGGGTCAAGTGGTTCAAGTCCAGACAGACAGTACCACAACCATGTACTACCTCAACAAACAGGGCGGCATGCACTCCCGTCTGCTGTGCAAGGAGGTGCTCCGTATCTGGACCCTCATAAGCCAGTTGGAGGCGGATCTCCTAGCCATCCATGTGGCAGGAGCCTCGAACCAGCTGGTGGATGCTCTCAGCCGCATAGGCCAGACATTCCACGAGTGGTCTCTCCATCCAGAGGTAGCTTACAGTCTGTTCTCCCATTGGGGCAAACCGATGGTGGACCTTTTTGGCTCCAGGGAGAACACCAAGCTGAGGCTGTTTCATGCCCGCCCCCCCCTCAGCCGGGCCGTCTGCAGGGGGATGCCTTCTCGAGGCTGTGGACCCCAGGCCTTCTCTATGCCTTCCCTCCATTTCCCTTGATCCACAAGGTGTTACTCAAGGTGAGGAGGGACAAGGCGAAGGTGATCCTAGTAGCCCCAGATTGGCTGCGCCAGTTCTGGTACCCAGATCTCCTCAGCCTCAGCTCCAGGCCCCCAGAGCGGCTTTGTACACTCCCAGACCTGATGTCACTGAACCAGGGAAGGTGTTCCATCCGGACCTTCAATCCCTGCACCCCTCAGAGCCTGGTACCTGAGCGGCTAGATTTCCAGGATTTGGGTCTTTCCGAAGATGTCTACACCGTGGTGGAGGCACCTCGAGAGTAATCGACCAGGAAATGTTATGCCTTCAAATGGAAAAGATTTTCCATTTGGTGTCAGGGAAAGGGTCTGGACCCCTTATCCTGTTCTGTGGCTAACATTCTCGACTATCTTTGGTCTCTCTCCAAAGGGGGTCTACAGTCATCGACCGTTAAGGTGCACCTGGCAGCCATCTCTGCTTACTGGACGTGGGCTGGCAAGCAGTCGGTGGCACAGGAGAAGGTGGTCTGGTGCTTTTTCCAAGGCCTGGATCACATATCCCCTGCGGTGCGTGAACCTCCACCTCCGTGGGATCTGTTGCTGGTTTTGGCAAAGCTCATGGGCAAGCCGGTCGAACCCATGCACAAATGTGAGCTTTCACACTTGTCGTGGAAGACGGCCTTCCTGGTAGCTATCACATCTGCCAGAAGGACAGAGGAGCTCCAGGTGCTTTCGGTGGACTCCCCTTATCTGGTCTTTTACAGGGACAAAGTTGTCCTGCGCCCCCAACCGAAATTCCTTGTGAAGGTGGTGTCAGAGTTTCACCTTGACCAGGTATTGACTCTTCCAGTTTACTACCCTAATTACACCTCAGATGCCGAGTACAGGCTCCATACCTTGGACCTGAGACATGGTCTCTCCTACTACAAGGAGAGGACGGTGGAAAATCATGGAGAGGTTCGCCAGCTGTTTGTCACCTATGCTGAAGCCGTTTCTGGCAGACCTGCAGCCAAACGGACCATAGCTAGGTGGATTACATCATACATAGGTCTGTGCTATGAGTTGGTGGGCCAGGAGCCTCCCAGAGGGATAAGAGCTAATTCTACCCGCCATACCGCTGCATCGGTGGCTGCTTCCAGGGACATCCCTATCCAGGAAATCTGTTGGGCTGCTACCTGGAAGTCAGCAAACACCTTCATTACCCACTACCACATCGACCTTGAGTCACGCTGGGATGCTGGTTTTGGGGCCTTGGTTGTCCAGTCTTTATTTCCTAAGTGGAGGGGGGTGTGCCTTGCTTCCCTCCTCCCGGAGAACTGCTTGGAGTCTGCCAAGAAGTGTGGATGAACTACATATCTATGCTCCTAGAGGAACAGGTTACTCGCCTGTAACAGTAGATCTTACTTCGAGAAGGCTCTTGCAGTAGGTAATTAGAAATAGGACTGAAGCCGGCAGGCCAGGACCCCACAGAAAAATTTCTAGCTAGCAGTCTCTCGTGAGGGACCGCCCCCACGTCAGGTGACCGGGCTCAGGAGATGTCGGTATAAAGAGGCGGTCCCTCACACCCGCCTTCCAGTTCTTTCCCGCCTTTAGCTCATGCCAGCGCCTCGCAGTCAAGTGCATCGCTCATCAGCCTCTATCATCGGTAGTTTTGATAGAGTATTTTTTGATCTGTTCTCAGGTATTCGTCGGTGTGTGTCATCCTCTACACCCTCCAAGCACAAGAACAAGTGCGACTCGTGCAGCGCCCAACTCCCACACAAGGACGTCCATTCCCTGTGCCTCTTTTGCCTAGGCCCCGACCATCCGGTAGAGAAGTGCCAGCACTGCCTCAAGTTCAACGCGGCCACTCGAAGACTGCGGCTGCAGTCCCTGGAGGCCCATATTTTGAAAAAGAAAATGAGCTCCATAGAAAAAGAGTTGAAAAAGCTCCAGCAGGCGTCCACTTCCCCAGAAGGCCATCGAAAGAAAAAAAGACAAGGAGAAGCACCGGGACAAGGGCTTCTCATCCACCACGTTTTCTTCCGGAGTCGCCGTGTTGCAGGTAACGTCCCCACCCCCTGGGGGACCGCTCCATGACGGCTGCCTAGAAGGCTTCTAAGGCGCTGACCCACCTGTCTGGCTCGTGGTCGGGCCCTTTGGGTGCCTCCAGGCTTTTGGAGGCCTCCGCTCCCGGTAAAGCCGTCCTGGTGCAGCCTACTGGTATGAGCGGCTCCGGTAAGCTGGACATCTGCTCTTCCGACACCCGCACGGAGAAGGTCGGTAAGTCGCCCGACCCTTCAGGGTGGCGCACGGCCCCTATTGTGCCCGACCAGACTGTCCCTCCATCGCAGCCTGCCTCCGGCAAAGGGTCCGTTCAGTCGGACGCCGGCTCCTCCGGCATCCGCCCAGATCCCGCCACAGTTGGGACGCTGGTTCGCACGACATCCACATAGCAGATGAGCCAACGCTGCACCTCCCACATCTGTCGCCTCCCAGCCTCCGCAGCCTCGCTGCCCCGGGACCCTGGCTCTCTTCAGCCTGACCCCTGAGGATCTCTCCCCCATTCCCAGGCGGCGATGAGCTTCCTGTACCACCCCTGTCAGACCATCCGCCTACTGGTCCGACCAATCTGATGCCGGCTCCCTGGCCGTCAGCTCCTTGGCCGCCGGCCCCGATGCCAGTATTGCCGACCCTGGGTGACATCCTGCTCCCGGATGCCGCTCCAACGTCGGGCCCTCTGCCCACCAGGCTTTCTGCTCCAGACCCACCCGTGGGGCCTCCGGCAGGGCCGTGTGCTCCGGCAGCACCCCCGGTCCCCAGATATCCAACCACATCGTATCAGACGCCATCTTACCTGGGGCCACAGTATCCAACGCCCCAGTACCCGACATTTGTCTATCTGACGCCGCAGTACCCGGCGCCTCAATACCCGATGCCGGGCTTCCCGCCGTCAGGTTACGGATGCGCGACTTACAGGTATAATCCATACCCGTATCCCCCTCCTCCTCCACCGCCCCCAGCAGCCGGTGGACTTGCAGGAGACTCTGGCCTCCTGGTGGGCTGAGGCCAAGGCTCAGCTCACCAGAGAGGTGGAGAGTCATCTACCGATGACTGTGCCGGTCCTAGTTTCCGTATGTCCATGACGACAAACTCCCTCACCACCTCCGGACACCAGGACTAATCCCTCTGGTTCCAGAGAGGGGCAGGACACACTTCCCCGAGGGCTTCCCAAGGGGTCCGTTTCTCCCCCTCACCGGGAGAGGGAGTCTTCTTCATCACCATCTTCTTCCTCGGACGCCTCCGATGGTTGTTCCAAGCAGGACGACGAGCCACGCTCTCCGTATAAGCTCAGGCCAAGGACTCCTCCGAAGTCTCCTGCAGAGGATCCTTCTTTTACGGAGTTGCTACATAAAATCCAGGAGGTTCATAAGTGGCAGTCTTTGGAGCCGGACCCCCAGCGTAAAAAACTCGCTGAGCATCTGGATCTGCCTGTGATAGCTCCCACCTTGGTGCCACCCTGGATTGAGCCTCATGCTGATCTTATTACCACTGTTTGGAAACCGCCGTCGGCTTTAGCCCCACTTCCTCGGAAGTCGAACAGGCTATATCAGGTTCCCGAGGGTGTTGACTTTTTAGACTCTCACCCTTGAGCTGATTCAGTCGTGATTAGCGCCGCTCAAGGTCGGTCAGCTAACCCGAGGCATTTGAGCTCATCTCCACCTGACAAAGAATCCCGTCTTCTGGACTCTTCCACTCTGGGTATTAGGGCCCTGAATTATGTCGGTCACATGGGGGATTACCAGAAGGCAATTCTTTGTGAGGTGGAATCCAAGTTGGACTCCCTTCCGGACTCTCAAGTCAAGCAAGAAGTGGCTGACCTTGTCTGCTCTGCACGTTCGGCCAGTCGGCACATGCTTCATGTGACTTATGATGCAGTGGACACTGCTGGTAGGAGCTCAGCTTTTGCCATAGGCTTACAGCGTCATGCTTGGCTCCGTGTGTCAGGGTTGGTCCCGGAAGTGCAGTCCGCTATTCAGGAAGCGCCCTTCTGGGGTTTGGTGCCGTTCGGTGGTGATGTCAAGGACATCATCACCGATCTGCAGGAGAAGGGGACGGCACTAAAGTCTGTGGACTCCATGTATCATCCCCATCAAACGCAGTACTGTCCCTTTTGCAGACGGAATCTGCCAAAGGCGAAACCCCAAGGAAAGCGGGCCACTAGATGCCGGGCCCCTCCAGCTGCCAAGGCCCCCCCCCCGCCCAAAAAAGCAGCGGGTGGTTCAGCTGCGGTGCTGCCCCACACCACCGGACTCCTTCCCTCACCCACAGCCTCCAGGCTTCCCGGAGGAACTGGTAGGAGGGAGGTTTTCCCTCCACCTCCCGGGCTGGGAGAGGATAACTTCAGATTCTTGGGTGTTCCAGCTAATTGCAGAAGGACACTCAATAGAGTTTCTACAGAAACCACCTCATCACCCTCCCCCAAGGTCGTCGTACTCTTGGGAACACCTGCTTCTGGTCCAGGAAGAGATTTCAGCACTTTTGCTGAAAGAGGCAATAGAGCCCGTCCCCATTCCTCTACAGGCAACGGGTTACTATTCCCATTTTTTCCTGGTCCTGAAGAAGACAGGAGATGTAAGGCTGATTCTAGATCTCAGTTTCCTGAACTTATTCGTGGAGTACAAGAGGTTCAGGATGCTCTCCCTGCAGAGTCTCCTGCCCCTCCTTCAGTCAGGACAGTGGCTGTGCGCTCTGGATATGCAGGATGCTTACCTGCACATACCTATCCACCCTTCTCACCGCAAATACCTCTGTTTTGCTTTCCAGGGAGACCACTACCAGTTCAAGGCCCTCCCATTTGGTCTTTCCTTGGCTCCCCGAGTGTTCACCAAATGCCTTGCTGTGGTAGCGGCCTACCTGCGTACCCCGGGGGGTGCAGGTTTTCCCGTACCTGGACGATTGGCTCCTGGTGGCCTCATCCAGGGAGGAACTCCTGCACTTCCTCTCCCTTACCCAGCAGGTCTTTGCCCGTCTGGGTATTACCATTAACCATACCAAGTCTCACTTGATCCCATCCCAGAGGCTCCAGTTTATCGGGGTAATCCTGGACATGACCTTGGGCAGGGCCTTTCTACCACCGGACAGGGTGGCCACACTCCAAACTCAGGTAAACCTGTTGTCTGACCACAGGTGGGTCAGTGCGAGGTCGGTTCTTCACCTCCTTGGGCTTATGGCAGCTGCTATCCCAGCAGTCCCTCGCACTGGGCTCCACATGAGGGTCTCTCAGTGGATGCTTCAGTCTCAGTGGGATCAGTTGGTGGATGACCTGGACCTGCTTGTCCGAGTCTCCTCCCCCATGGTTCGAGACTTGCAGTGGTGGATGGTTCGAGAGAACCTTTTTCCGGGAGTTCCCTTCTGCCTTCCTCCCCCTTCCCAGACTCTGACCACAGACGCCTCGGGTGAAGGTTGGGGAGCCCATCTCAGACCTCACAGGACCCAGGGCTCCTGGTCCAAGCTCGAAAAAAACGCTTCATATCAATGTGCTCGAGCTTCGGGCAGTGCTTTATGCTCTACAGGCTCTACATCTGCATCTTCTTCCCGGCCACTTAGCTGTACAGATGGACAATATGTGTGTGGTATGGTACATCAACAAACAGGGAGGGACTTGTTCCTACTCTTTTTGCAGGGAAGCGATGAGAGTTTGGGATTGGGCAATGCAGCACAACATTCACCTCACGGCAGTTCACGTCCTGGGGGTCGAGAATACCTTAGCAGACAAACTAAGTCACTCATCTGCTCAAGCTCACAAGTGGAAACTGGATCAGGGGTTCTAAACGATCTCTTCCAATGTTGGGGAATGCCACAGGTGGACCTGTTTGCCTCACCTCTAAACGCAAAGTTTCCCGACTTCTGCTCACTCGCTCAAGAGCGCGACATTTTTTGGAGAGACGCTCTGTCTCTAGATTGGAAGGACAGATTCGTCTATGCTTCCCCCCTGATCCCTTTGATCCAGAGAGTCTTGCAGAAACTCGGCTCAGAAGGAGCACGAATGATTCTGATCGCTCCTTTCTGGCCCAGACAAGTTTGGTTCTCTCTTCTGCAACAATTCTCAGAGGAACCTCCTCTTCCTCTTCCTCTCTCGCGACTTTTACTGACCAAGGATCAGGGGACCCTGGTCCATCCAGGTCTCAATTCCCTCCAACTACACGCATGGCTCCTGCAGACTGAGCTCAAGCCCGATTTGGGGTCTTACCCCGAGTGGCTGAGATTTTGGTGGAGGCTAGGAAACCCTCCACTAGGTCTACCTATGCCATGAAATGGAAACGGTTTACAATCTGGGCTGCTTGAAAAGATTTTGAGCCTTTCTCGTGCTCTGTTGGGTGGCTGCTGCAGTACCTGCGACATCTCTTTGATCTGGGTCTTAGTCACTCGTCCCTGAAGGTACACTTGGTGGCCATTTCGACCTACCATGTCCCTTTTGCAGACAGGGCGTTTGCTCATCTGGAAGTCTCTAAGACTTTCCTCAGAGGTGTTCTTCACTTGAGACCCCCTATCCGAGTTCCCGCCCCTCCTTGGGATTTGAATTTCGTTCTCGAGAAGCTTACTTTGCCTCCTTTTGAACCGGCAGCCTCAGCAGACATGAAGTTCCTTTCATGGAAGATGCTCTTCCTAGAGGCCATTATTTCTGCTCGGAGGATTTCTGAGCTCCAGGCCCTGATGTGTAAAATCCCGTACTTGATTTTTCACAAGGAATGTGTGGCTCTGTTCACCAATCCTAAATTTCTCCCCAAGGTGGTAGCGGAATCTACATTGAACCGGTCCATAGTTACCCGCTTTCTTTACGCAATACTCCAATCAAGGGGAGTATCTCTTACACACTATGGACATTCACCGAATTCTGAGATACTACACTAGCAGAACAAAAGATCTCAGAAAGAGAAGGCTGTGTTGTTTCTAAGCAATGCCTGTCCAAATGGTTAGCTCATTGCATCACCTTCTGTTATGACAAGTTCAACAAGACCCTTCCGGGTCAAGTGAGAGGCCACTCCACTAGAGGAGTCGCTGCCTCGGTGGCTTGTTTCAAGAATGTGTCAGCAGCAGACATCTGTGCTGCTGCCACTTGGACTTCCGTCTACCTTTACAAAACATTACAGTTTGGATATTGCCTCTCGCCGTAGAGCAGGCTTCGGGCTTGCTGTTCTGCAAGGCCTCCTTTCTTGAGGCCTTCACAGCTAGAGGATCTACTTTGAGTAGCTTTCCTCCTTCCGTTTGCTTCTTCTTGTTCCAGACTGCTTGGGATTTGGTCCTATTTGTAATTACCTACTGCAAGAGCCCTCTCGAAGTAAGGTAGTACAGTTACGTAAGAACTTACCGTAACAGTAGATCTTCAAGAGAGGCTCTTGCAGTAGGTAATACCTTCCTGCCTTCCATCCCCCTAAGGTTTTTCAGCTCCTTTTCCAGTGAGGGAAATATTCACTTCTCTCTCGTCTGGCCTCTTTTGGCCTGTGGCGGGAAAGAACTGGAAGGCGGGCGTGAGAGACCGCCCCTTTATACCGATGTCTCCTGACGCCGGTCACCTGACGTGTGGGCGGTCCCTCGCCAGAGACTTCTAGCTAGAAATTTTTCCATCGGGTCCTGGTCTTGCCGGCTTCAGTCCTATTTGTAATTACCTACTGCAAGAGCCTCTCTCGAAGATCTACTGTTACGGTAAGTTCTTACGTAACTGTACTTTCTAGGAGCGTGAATATGTTGTTCATCCACACTCTTTGGCATGTCCCTTTCCCTTTAAATCTTGCCAAAAGTCTACAAGCTGGCTTCTCCCACCCACCCGGGTGGTATAACTCTCTGCTCCGCCCCATGACGCCGGATCTTCCTTTCCGCTGGAAGATTCAGGTTCCCTCGTGCTAACTCTAGCAGTCGTAGGCCCTGGCTTCGCAACGTTGGTTTTTACTGCATTTATCCCTTAAACTTGTTCGAGTTGTTAATTTTCTCCCTCCTTTCCTCCAGGGTATACATATTAAACTCTTTTAAAGTCTCTCTTCATATGGCTTCTGGTGCAGACCCTGCACCATTTTAGTTGCCTTCCTCTGGACTGCCTCCATCCTGTTTTTGTCCTTGTGGAGATGGGGTCTCCAGAACTGCGCACAGTACTCCAGATAGGGGTCTCACCATGCTGTCTCTCCCTGTGCATCCTAGTATCCCCCAGTGCCTTCCCACGTTGCTTGCCTACCTTTAGATCATCTGATATGACTACCCCCAGGTCCCTTTCCATTTTTATTGTTGTTAGTACCCCCTTCCCCACTGTGTACTCTTCCCCTGGGTTTTTGTTTCCCAGGTGCATTACTTTGCACTTCTTTGCATTGAATCTAAGCTGTCATACTTTTGACAATTCCTCCAACCTTGCCAAGTCCCTTCTCATCCTTTCTACCTCCGCAATGTCATCTTTGAAGACATGAAAGAGGACTAGTCCCGGGCCAGCCCATCGACACAGCGGTTGGATTTTCGCTTGCGGTGCCAGTGAACTAGGCTCAGGAATGGATCCGGGACGCTGGAGAACCGGCTAGGGAGAGAAGTCTCGAGCCTCTGTTGAATACCCGCCTTCTCTTGGGGGCGGTAATGAGGCGATCTGGCACTTGCTGACTCTTGGTGGAGGCTGGGGGTATGGCAATGTGCTGGGTCCCGCTAACTAAAGGGGCGTTGTGAACATCAGAGTACACCTTGATGTTAGTGGCATGCCACGCTCCCGGGGAGAAAAGAGAAAAAGAGCTCCGTAGTCAACCGGATGACGGTCGCTGGCTCCCATTCAATTTGTCACGGGACCCTGGGCAGTCCAGAGACAAACTTAGTAGCACCCAGGCCAGGAAAAAGTGTGCTGGCCTGCCACACGGTCGTCTACTCCCTCTGGATGAGGGGGACCCATCCAGCGAAGGGATAGGCTGGGTTACCTGGGGGGCTGTGATGTGGGATGGTGGTGGCTGCATCAGGGTAGGGTGGCAGCGTGGGGTATAAGCGGCCCGAAGGAGAGGCTGGCGAGAACTGGGGTGGAAGAAAAAAAAAAAAAGGACCAGTCCCAGTACTGAACCTTGCAGTATCCCGCTACTAACCCCCCTTTTTTTGGAGTGAATTCCGTTTGCTATTACCCTCTGCGTCCTGTTGTCCAGGCAATTTTTTAACCAAGCTACCATCCTGGAACCCACTTCCAGGCTGGCTAACTTGTTTATTAATCTTTTGTGTGGGACTGTGTCAGATGCCTTGCTAAAGTCTAGATAGGCCATATCCACAGCCCCTCCCTGGCTTGCTACTTTGGTCACCCAGTCAAAGAAATATATTAGATTCATCTGATATGAACTCCCCGCTGTGAATTCATGCTGCCTTGGGTCCTGTGCCCCGCTAGCCTCTAAATACTCAACAGATCTTTCTTTCAGAAGTGATTCTATCATTTTCCCTACCACTGAGGTTAAACTGACAGGTCTTTAGTTTCCTGCCTCTGATTTGCTCCCAGTTTTGTGAAAGGGAATCACATCCACCCTCCTCCACTCCTCAGAAACCACACCATCCTCCCATGATTTGTTAAAAAGGGTAGTCAGTGGTATCACTAGTTCTCTCCTTAGTTCTTTTTGAATTCCTGGATGACTCCCGTTAGGCCCTATTGCGTTGTCCACCTTGACTTTCAGGAGTTCTTTCAGGACCCTTTCTTCTGTGAATGGACTGGTATCGACCTTCCTATCCAGAGTGCTTCGATTGTTTGCTTTAGGCATGTCCCCTCCTCTTCTTTTGTGAATACTCAGCAGAACAGTATTTGTTCAGTATCTCTGCTTTTCCTCTCACCCTCTGCCCACCCCCTCCCCTTTATTTAGCCTCACTATCTCTCCCTGGTCTTTTTCATCCCTAATGTACCTATAAAAGGTTTTCTTGGGACATGGATATGTTGTTCATCCACACTGTGTGGCAGGTTCCTTGCCGCTTTAAATCTTGCCGGAAGGTCTTCAAGCTGGCTCCTCCCACCCACCCAGGTGGTAAAACTCTCGGCTCCGCCCTATGACGCCAGATCTTCCTTACCGCTTGGAAGCTCAGGTTCTCTCCTTAGTGCTCTGCGTTTAGACCGGATCCAAACTCTTCGGTTAACCCGAAACTAATTCTAAAGTTTACAAGACTTCAGTCTGTTTCTTCCTTCGTGGCTGCAATGGATAAATTGACTCCCGGTTTTCAGCAGTGCCCATGCGGGCAGATGTCTCAGAGCGATCCGCACTCCACATGTGTCTACTACCTTGGGCGTAACCACGATCTGCAGGCCTGCGATTTGTGCAAGTCCTTCTCAGCAAACGTCCTCGAAGACCGTGCTGCCAGGCTCCAACTTGGGTGCACCGAGAGACTTATTCTGCTGGTGAAGTCAAAGGAGGCCCGTTGGGCAGTTTCCGCAGCGGCGGGCTCGGCTGAGCAACTTGAACAGATGATCGCCCTCGAGGAGGAAGCGGCCCAGGCCACATCTTCCTCTTCCTCGGTCACGGCATTTATCCCGCTCTCCTTGGGCTCCTCCTATATGGCTTCTTTTAAGGAGCTTTGTCAGTCCCTCTCCTCGAAAGGTGAGGGTCCATTGGGACACTCTTCTCAGTCCAAGAAGAAGGACTCAAAGGGTAAGTCCCACTGTTGGTGTTCGTGGGAGTGGGAGAGGTTCCCTTCCCCGGACAGTTGACTTTCGACTTCGGTCGAGGTTGCGGCTAAGGCCACTGGCTTCACAGTGTCCCCGTCAGGTCAGCTGGCCGAGACACCCGTCGACGCGGTCAAGATTTTTCTCAACCCGTCGGACGGCTGTCGACAGGAGAAGCCGACAACCCTTCTTCATCGGTTCCCCCGGTGGAAACTGAGGACTTGCCTGCGCCTCCTGTGCCGGAGTCCCCGGTTAAGGCTCCCGAGCTGAGGGAGGAACGGGTTTCCCCCGCTCCTTCCCAGACCCACCCTCTGAAACACCGACGGTCTCGGTCTCGGACCTCTTCTCGGTCCAGCGGATCCCGCTGACACCGGCGGTCTTGGTCTCGGCACCGAGGGAAGCGGCGGCACCGCTCGTCCTCGTCTTCTTCCTCCTCAGAGGAAGGGCTTCGGCGCAAATTGCATCGACGCTACGAGGACTTAATGTGGCAGCAGCTCCTTCTGACCGGGAACAAGCCGACGCCGTTGCCTTCCCCGGCCATTAAGTGGCTGTCACCTGAAAGGTCGAAACAACCCCTCGCGGTGGTCGAGGAGCCCAAACCGGCACCGGTTATTTGGCCAAAACCAGCTGCCCCACCGATTGTGGTGGAACCCCCGCCTCCACAACCTTAATCTGGGGCTCTGACCAAGGATTCTTGGTTAGGTCAGGGACTGCCCCACCAGGTGTTGGTCACCCTCACTTCTGACCGTCCTCGGCAGGTGGAGGGTGGCTCAGGCCCTAGGCAGCTATTCTCAGACTCCTCAGAGTCTAATGACGACTCTTCCCTGTTCTCCAGGCCCCTTGACCTGGAGTCCTCGGGGGGACAGACGATGGACGCGAGCCCATCCTCATTCATGGGTTTGCTTCAGCTCATCTCAGAGTCTACTGGGATGCAGCTCGAGCTCATATCCAAGTGGGCCAAGTATTCCCTCACGGAGATACTGGACCAAGGGGATTCTCCCACAGAGGCCTTTCCGGTGGCTGAAGCCATTGTTGGCCCAGCCTTGGAGTTATGGCAGCGGCCAGCTTCTTGTCTTGCTCCTTCGGCCAGGATGGCCAGGAAGTATGCGGTCCCCACCAGGTCACTGTCCGGTTTCTTGGAGCACCCCTCTGCAGATGGGCTGGTTACCGATAGTGTTTTTTGGCATTCTGGGAACACCAGGGACGTGGACAAGCCCCCCGACAAAGAGTCCAAAAAGCTGGACTATGCCGGGTGTAAAGTGCACGCTGCGTCCTCCCTCGGCCTCAGTCAGGCCAGTTTGGCCGTTCTGGTGGCGCACTTTTCCCACGCCCTTATAGGCTCCCTGGATGAGGTGATCCCTCATCTCCCGGCTGACCTCCAGACTACGGTCAAGCAGGTGCGGGATCAGGGAAGGGCAGTGTCGAAGCAGCAGCTCCAAACGGCTCTCGATATTGGAGACTCCTGTGCCTGGTCAGTAGCGGCTGCAGTGGCCATGCGCCGCGGAGCGTGGCTGCAGATCTCCACCTTCACAGCGGATACCCAGCACAAGCTAGCAGACGTCCCCTTCCTGGGTACCGACTTGTTCAGGCCTGGGGTGGAAGGCCACCTCCAGAGCTTTGAGAAGTCCAATGCCACCTTGGACTCTGTCACATCTGCCCAGAAGGACAAAGGCCGCCGGCAGCAGCATAAGCCCTTTCGCCCTTCTGCCCCTGCGGCATGTCTGGCCCAGTAACACCAGCATCAGGGCCAGCAGGCTCGCACTTGGCACCCCAAAGCCAAGCCTGCAGCTTCCTCCAGCAGGAAGCCGGGAGGAAAAGGCCCAGGAGGTCCCTCGGCCGGTCCTTCCTCCAAGCCTGCCCAGTAACGGGTTGAGGGGTGTCACCCCAAGCCGCGTCGCTTCCCCCTAGGGGGACGGCTCCACCACTTTCTTTCCGCCTGGTCCGCTATCACCACAGACCACTGGGTGTTGGAAATGGTAGGAAAGGGTCTGCCTCTGGAGTTCGAGCAGGCCCCACCCTTCGAACCCGTGCATGCCGAGAAACTCCCGAGATCCACAACCTCTCCTGTCAGCCCGCCAGGCGACATTACTCCTCTAGGAGGAGGTGATCAGGAAGGTGGTGGATCCTCCACCAGACTCAGGGTTTGTGTCCAGGTACTTCCTGGTCCCAAAACGGATGGAGGGGCTGGCGCCCCATTCTATACCTGAATGACCTGAACAGGTTCCTAAGGTCTCGAACCTTAAGGATGGTCACTTTGGCTCAGATCATTCCATCCTTGGAACGAGACGTGTGGTTCTGTTCTTTGGACCTCCAGGACGCGTTCTTCCACGTCCCACTCCATCCGTCCCACCAGCGATTCCTCCGCTTCAGAGTAGAGGGGTCCCTTTACGAGTTCAGGGCCATGCCCTTTGACCTTTCTCTAGCTCCCAGGGTCTTCACCAAATGCATGGCAGTGGTGATAGCATTCCTGCGGCGCTGAAGGGTCTGAGTGTACCCTTACCTGGACGACTGGCTGATTGCAGCCTCCTCCAGACCGGAGGTGGAGTGGTCCAGGGCTCTGGCCCTCCAGGTTTGCTCTCAGGTTGGCCTCTTCATCAACGAGGCCAAGTTGGAACTCGTGCCAAAGCAGGTGATCCAATTCATCAGGGCAGAGCTCAACTGTCTGCGAGCCAGAGCATGGCTCCCGGCGGACAGGGCCGAGGTTCTTTCCTCCTTTGCCCAATCATTTCAGATTGAGCAATTGCACCCTGCCCGGGACTTCCTGTGCCTCCTGGGCCTCATGGCAGCCTGCACCAGTGTGGTCCATTGGGCCCATTGGCACATGCGTCCCCTACAATGGGGACTGGCCAGCCAATGGTCACAGCGCTCCGGTCCTTTGGACCAGCCAGTGGCAGTGACCCAGGAGATGTGGAACGCTCTTCAGTGGTGGATTGTTCCAGCTCATCTGCAGGAGGGCATCCTGTTTGTCCGCCCCGAGCCGACAGTGTCTCTATCGACCGATGCCTCTCTGATGGGTAGGGGTGCCCATCTGGGGGAGCACAGCGCGCACGGCCTCTGGTCCTCTCGGGAGTCCCGATGCCACATCAGCCTACTGGAGCTTCGAGCGGTTCGTCTAGCCCTCACCACCTTCGATCCGTTTATACGGGGTCAAGTGGTCCAGGACCGGACGGACAATACCATGACCATGTACTACCTAAACCGCCAGGGAGGGACGCGCTCCATGCCTCTGTGCAGGGAAGCTCTCCGCACTTGGTCCCTTGTGCGCAGCCTGGCGGTAGATTTCCTAGCCATCCATGTGGTAGGTGCCTCCAACATTCTGGCCGATGCCCTAAGCTGGATAGGAGCTGCATCCCACGAGTGGTCTCTCCTGCCGGCGGTAGTACAAGATCTGTTCTCCCACTGGGGCACACCTCAACTGGACCTGTTTGCCTCCAGGGAGAATGCGAAGCTGAGGCTGTTTCATGCCCGCCCCCCTCAGCAGGGCTCGCTGCAGGGGGATGCCTTCTCGAGGCCGTGGATCCCCATTTCCCTTGATCCACAAGGTGCTTCTCAAGGCGAGGAGGGACAAGGCGCAAGTGATTCTGGTAGCCCCAGACTGGCCCCGCCAGTTCTGGTATCCAGATCTCCTCAGCCTCCGCTCCAGGCTCCCGAGGCGGCTTCCAGCCCGCCCGGACCTGATCTAAGTCAACCAGGGGAAGGTATTCCATCCGGACCTTCAATCTCTGCACCTGACAGCCTGGTTCCTGAGTGGCTAGAGTTCCAGGCCTTGGGTCTTTCCGACGAGGTCCTCAATGTCGTTGAGGCATTCCGTAAGTAGTCGACCTGGAAATGCTATGCCTTTAAATGGAAGAGATTCTCCATTTGGTGTCAGGGCAAGGGGCTGGACCCTTCCTCCTGTTCCTTGGCAAGCATTCTGGACTACCTGTGGTCCCTTTCTCAGCTAGGGCTTCGGTTGACGACCCTTAAGGTGCTCCTGGCAGCCATCTCTGCTCACTGGGCGTGGGCCGGGAAGCAGTCAGTGGCGCAGGAGAAGGTGGTCGGGTGTTTTTTCAAAGGCCTTGATCACATATCCCCTCCGGTGCGAGAACCTCCACCTTCGTGGGATCTACTGCTTGTACTGGCTAAGCTCATGGGCAAGCCATTCGAATCGATGCACAGCTGTGACATCTCTCATCTGTCATGGAAGACCGCCTTCTTGGTGGCTATTACATCAGCCAGAAGGATGGGAGAGCTCCAGGCACTTTCCATCGAGTCTTCTTATCTGGTCTTCCACAGGGACAAGGTTGTCCTGCGCCCCCACCCGAAATTCCTTCCGAAGGTGGTGTCGGAGTTTCACCTTAACCAGGTGTTGACTCTGATGGTGTTCTACCCCAATCACACCTCGGAGGCCAAATATAGGCTCCATACTTTGGACCCTAAAAAGCGCTTCCTTATTATAAGGAGCGAATGGCTGAAGTTCGGGGAGAGGTTCACCAGCTGTTTGTCACCTACGCTGAAGCCACACCTGGCAGACCTGCAGCCAAGCGGACGATAGGCAGGTGGATCACCTCCCTACCGCTCTGCTACAGGTTGGCGGGCATGGAGCCTCCCAGAAGGATAAGATCTCATTCTACCCGCCATACCGCTGCTTCCAGGGATGTCCCTATCCAGGAAATCTGCAGGGCTGCTACCTGGAAGTCCGCACACACTTTTATTACCCATTACCACATCGACCTTGAGTCACGCCGGGATGCTGGTTTTGGGACCTCGGTTCTCCAGTCCTTATTCCCTAAGTAGGGAGTGTGCACCTTGCCTCCCTCCTCCCAGAGAACTGCTAGGAGTCTGCCAGACAGTGTGGATGAACAACATATCCATGTCCCTAGAAATGCAGGTTACTCACCTATAACAGGAGTTCTAGGAATGGTATATGTTGTTCATCCACACAACCCACCCGGCCTCCCCGGCTTCGACGCACAACCTGACTTCCAGTGGGCTAGATCTGGTATCATGGGGCGGAGCCGAGAGTTTTACCACCCGGCTGGGTGAGAGGAGCCAGCTTGAAGACCTTCTGGCAAGATTTAAAGTGGCAAGGAACCTGCCAGACAGTGTGGATAAATAACATTTACCATTCCTAGAACTCCTGTTACAGGTGAGTAACCTGCATTTATCCCCCTTAACTGAGTTGGCTGTCTTTTCCTCAGTTTGGGCCTTTGGTATTTTGACTACCTTCCCCGCTTACTTTTACTTCAGCTGATATGGATACAGTTCTCTGTCTTGCTCCTTCTGTGATTCCTTATACTTCCTGAAGCTATCTTTTTTCTCCCTAACCTTCCCTGCCACTTCTTTTGAGAACTATAGTGTTTTTTTTCCTTTGTTTTGTTTATTTGCTTCACACAAAGGCTTGTTGCCTCTGTGATGGCAGTTTTGATTTTCCCCATTGTTCCTCCACCCCTCCTTCCTGCCCATTTACTAGTACATTCCTTAGGCACTCTCCCATTTTGCCAGAGTCAGCTCTCTTAAAGTCCAGTACCCTCGCTTTTGTATGGCTGTGTTTATCGTGAACCACACTGGTTGGTGGTTACTTGTTCCCAGATGGCTACCCACTTGTAAATCTGAGATCCTTTCTCCATCCCCGGTTGAGAGTATCAGGTCTAAGATTGCTCCCTCACGAGTGGGTCCCAACACTTAGGTGTCTGAGGCATGCCCCCTTTAGGACATCAGGAATTACACTGCTCTTCAATTTGGCTGCAGCAGCTGTGCTCCACTTAACATCTGGCATATTCAGGCCCCCCCATCAACAATATCTCCACCTTTTTTTTGCCATTCTACGGATACCTCCTATCATTTCCTTGTCCATTTCCTTCCCCGAGACGGGAGTCTGTATACAACCCCCATGCGGATTGTGGTGCCATTTCTGGTCTCCAGGGTGACCCACAGTGCCTCCTCTCTTTTCTGTTTACCCTTTAGTTCCATTGCTTTGATCTCTTCCTTTATGTAGAGAGCTATTCCTCCTACTCTTTTACCCTCCCTGTCCCTCCTGTAAATTGTGTACCCTGATATGTTGACATCCCAGTCATGGTTCTCTGTGTACCATGCTTCTGTGACTGCCACAATATCCAAGTGTCTCTTTTCCATCAAGGCCACTAGTTCAAGAAGCCTGTTACCCAGACTATGGGCATTGGTACTCATCGCCCTCCATTTTTTGATGGCCCTACCCCTTTTAGCCCCATCCCTGTCCTTATTGCCTTTTTCTCCATTTACCTCTGTCCTGCTCCCTATCGACTTCTCTACCTTGGTGTTCACCTCGCTAACTACCCTGTTTTGTGGGTGGGGGGAGCTAGGAATTCCTGCTCCTTTTCAGTGCCTATCCCCTTGGCTAGTTTAAAAGCTTGCCAATGAAGCATTTAAACTCATCACCTAGGATCCTGGTTCCCCTCCCGGACAGATAAGGACCATCATGCCTGTATAGGTCTATATCCCTCCAGGTGGATCCCCAGTGAAGTCCAAACCCTGTGCTCTGCATCAGTTTTTTTAACCATTCATTGAATGCCATGCTGCAGAGTACCCGAGCCTCACCCATGCCATAGACCAGCAGCACCTTCAAGAAGGTTACCGTCCATGCTACTTGTCTAAGGTCCCTTCCCAACTCCACAAACTCCTCCTGCACTGCTCTGATCCCATTCCCAGCTAGGTTATTTGTCCCTAGGTGTACAATGACATCCAGCACCCTTTTCTATGCAGCTGCTTCCATGATCCTGAGCATTCGCTTCCTGTCACTCCAAGCCATGGCACCAGCCAGGCACTTTACCTCCTTCTCTCTCCCCTCCCTCCCCCAGTTCTACCCCCTAACATTTAAGTCCCCCCACCAGGAGCTGTTTCCTTCTCTTGTGGGGTCCCATGCCACCCTCCTGTGGGTCTCCTTTGTTGAGGTTCCCAGCATCCTCCTTGGTCTCCACTGCAGGTGCCTCCATAGAGGAACCACGCTCCACCAGAACAGCGTATGAATTGTGGAGAGGCACAGCTGGAAGGGTGTGCCTCTGTTCCACCACCTTCACCCTCCATGAGCCCACAGTGGTCGAATCGCTCCTCTTTCTTTGCAACCTATGAGGCAGCGGCGGCGGCCCTTGGTGGGGAAGGAGGTTACCCTACTTCTTGCCAGATCGGCCTGGAGATGGGGAAACCTCCTCCCTCAGAACAGAGAGGTATCTGCAAATCAGGTAGCATCGCAGCCTCCAGAATATCTCTTGGAAGGCTGCCACCCACAGCCTGTGCATTGCACCATTCCCCACATGTCTCTCTCTCTTCCCATTTACAATTTGGTTATTTTTTTTTTCTTTTTTGTGAGTGTGTGCATGTTTACCCCCCTAGGCAGTGTGCTGGGCTGTTAAGGATATGACAGGTGTATGTCATTTGCCCTTTTGGGGAAGTGATGTCAGAACCCCTGGTATAAAGGAAATGATTCTCTCGGGGTGAGACTAAGCCCGTGCCCTCCAGAAACAATCCGCTACAGCTCTGACCCACCACCCTGGTGAGTGCTTTCCTTCCTTTCAGCAGTACAACCTGCACAACAATTTAACAAAAAATATACCCTGCTGAAAAAAAAAAAACATTTTAATCAGAGAAAATAAAGCGATTGAGACCAATACCTGTAATGTAAGCATCCCCTGACCCAGCCTTATACAACCTGGTGGTCTGTGCTCTGAAGGCAATCGGAACAAACCAGTTTCAGCCACCTGAGGCACTCTCTGGGTCAAATCCTCAAATCCACTAACCTGTAATAAACTGCAGGACTTGCAATGAAAAATCCTCAGCCACCAATGAATACTCCACTGTGCCAAAAATAGTTTGATGCAAAATGTCATTCAGAATACTAGTAAACAACAAGCCAGCTGTCCACAATGGGGAAAATGTAGTATTTCAGTCTCACTGGATATAAACTCCCAAGCTACAAGCACATAAGCAGTATTGCAAACCCCTTCTTGATTTAAAAAAAAAAAAAAAAAAAAGGCAGTAACAAGTGTAAAATTTAAAGTAAGGTACACCTCCCTCAGATTTGAGCAAGATTGTGCTTTCCTGCAGATTCCCAGTTCAATATTGTGTGTCCTTTCCGGCTCCCAGTTATTTCCAAGCAGCTTCCACCTTCAAGAAGATGGGCCTTTCTTGAACCACTTGTTCCTTTGTGATGCGAGAATGACCACTTTCACAGGAGTTACTTATAGTGCTTGCAGTGCTGATGGGTAAACCATTTGAGTTGATGCACAAGTGTGAATTACCTTACTTGTGTAGGAAAGATTGGCCCCTTTGTGGTTATGAGGCTAGCTTTTATGATACAGCTTCACAAACACATGATGATAACCTCCGCCCCCGCACACACACATACATATATGGTTGTACTGTATATGAGCTCTTAAGCAATAGTGGCAAGCAACTAGCAACTCATTAAACACCATGGACACAAGTAAGTTACTGAGGCATGGCTCTTTCAGTTAATCAGATTTACTTACAGTAGAATAAACTGACAGAGTAAAGAGAGAGAAATTACTGGTATGGGGTGGGTTCCACCACCCGGAGGTAGTTTACAGTCTGTTCTCCCAGTGGGGCACCCCTCAGGTGGATTTGTTTGCCTCCAAGGAGAATGCAAAGCTGAGGCTGTATTGTGCCTGCCACCCTCAGCAATGCTCTCTGCAGGGGGTTGCCTTCTCAAGGCCGTGGACCTCAGGCCTCTTCTATGCCTTCCCTCCACTTCCCTTGATCCACAAAGTGCTGCTCAAGGTCAGGAGGGGCAAGGCATAGGTGATTCTGGTGACTGCAGATTGGCCTTGCCAGTTTTGGTACCGAGATTGCCTCAGCAGCAGGCTCCCAAGGCATCTTCCAGGATGCCCAGACCTGCTTTCCATCAACCTGGGGGAGGTACGCCAGCCCGCCAGTGCAGCAGTAGGTTACTGCTTGCAGCGGACTCGAATGGCTGAAGGGCCGGCCGGGGGGGGGGGGATTGAGCACCCAGGTGCTGCTCTTTTCCTCTGGGGGGGAGGTGTTGCATGTCCCGCTGCTCTACCACCATCTGGGTGACCATGGGCGGAGGTACAGTAAGACAGCATGCAGCAGGGGTGGGAGGATGTCGGCTGGAAGCTGGAGCACTTGCATGTTGCAATGTGCTCCACCCTTTGGCTTCCCTAGCATGCCAACATCCTGAAGGATGGCACCAGAAAACGAGAAAAGCCCCGCAGCGGACGCCTGGAGATGGGATCTGGCTGCCCGAGAAAATACATAACCAGGCTCCAGTTGGGGCCTGTGAAGCATTCTCTTTTTTTGTAAATATCTTTTTTATTAATAATTTTAACTTATTTACATACAAGTCAACCATACCATCAGTAATTAATTTAAGGTACATGACATCAAGGATCAGTCTCAGTGAAAGTATAATATTCCATGTTCAGCATATAAAAAAACAGGAAGTTGAAGGGGAGTTAAGGAGAAAAAAAAAAAGAAAACAGTCCATGAGTGGGAACAGTGTCCATATCGAAGCAGTACCCACTTCAGTTCCTTGGCCTACTGCTTCCTCGCTTTGACCTCCATCCTAGGCCCTCCAGCATATCACTTTAATCTGTTCTCTCCTACTTGGGGGGGAAGTTGCCATGTCCCCTAAAGGCCCTGTCCTCAGATGTCTATCATTCCAACACAAAACTCCCTGTCTAGTCCCTACATTGTAGCACTCGGTGAGGGTGCACCCCCGGGTCACAGCCCCTGGCTCCCCAATCCCAGGGCCCACCCGCCCAACCTCTAGGCCTCCCCCCCGCATAGCGCAAAGAGGGGAGAGGGAGCGCAGAGCCTCCCAGCCCTCACCCCTCAAGGGACAAAAGTCGGGTCCCTCAGCATGTAGTATATCTGCCACTTGGCCCATCTGGTGTTAAATTTTTCTACCTGATTGTTTAGGCTGTGTGTTATTTTTTCCATGGCATAGATTTGTTTAGAAATAGCCCACCATTCTTGTATGGTGGGTGCTTCAGGTGTCAGCCAATGTCGCGTTATGGCTTTTTTGGCTGCCATGAGCAGTACAAGAAGGTGTTTAGTTATGGGCCCGCGCATACCCCGGGGGAGCCAGAAACAGGACCAGCTCCATTGTCAGCTGAAACTGGGGGTCAAATATCTCCCGAAGGTGTTGCTGCAGAGAGTCCATAAAAGGCCTCAGGGAAGAGCAGCCCCACATTACCTGGGTATGGTCGGCCCTTTCGACACCGCATTGGCGCCAACATCCCGCTCCCTGCCCAGCCTTATAATGAGCTGTAATTACCGGAGTTCTGAAGTAGCGAATTAAACATTTCCATGCAAATTCCCTCCAGATATGCAAGCTGGTTATTTTGGCTGAGTTCCTCCAAGCTCGCTGCCAGTCCTCAGGGGTCATCCCATAACCTGTCTCCCGGCTCCAACTGTTCCGGATGCTATCTATACAGTCCGATTCCGGGCTCTCAAGGAGCCATAACACATCGAAATCAGGCGGTTTTGTTTACTAGTCCTGAACAACATTGTTAGAGTCTGTACTAGTGGTGGGACCTGTTCCGGAACCCAAATCTCCTCTGGGAGATGATTCATGTAGTGTCGGAGCTGTAAGTAGCGGAAGAAATCTTCCTTCGGAATATTAAATTCCTTTTGGATCTCTGTAAAGGACCACATAATACCTTGCTTCATTGTTTGGCTTAGATATCTCAGCCCTCTCCTCTCCCACCTACGGAAGCCACCATCGATAATGTTCGCGGGAAAAGCCTCCAGAGAGGGAATCGGACATAGGAGTGGAAGAAACCTGGTCAGCTGGTGGTCCCTCCTGATAGTCCTCCAGCCTCTGACCGAGGCCTCAATCCAAGGGTTTCCCCCCGGAAGTGCCGTCCCATTCTCCCCGACCTGATATAGAATTCTACAGAACCCAGTGTCATCCACTAGTGCTCGTTCTATATCCAGCCAGTGTGGGCTGTCAGTCCTGCTTTGTCTGGACATTACATGTATCACATTCACCGCCTGCTGATAAAATCGGAGATCCGGAAGACCCATGCCCCCCTCATCCCTGGGGAGGGTCAGAGTCCCAAACCCCACTCGGGGCCTTTTGTTGGCCCAGATAAATTTAGTGATATGTTTGTTTATTTCCCTGAATGTTTGTGTTGGCATTTGAAGTGGTACATTCTGAAACATGTACAGCGCTCTAGGCAGGGTGACCATCTTAATGAGGTCAATCCCTACGCGTCAGTCCCAGGGGTTGGTCGCCCAAACCGCCAGATCCATGTAAGCTGTGTTATTAGGCGTGTAATTGCAGTTATAGAACTCTCAGCCGGATCTGGGTATGTATATCCCTAGGTATTTCAGTGTTCCGAGCTCCCATTTCCCTGGGACTATAGCCTTAGCTCTCCAGGTAGGGAGGTAATGAAAGGGAAGCATCTCGGTTTTATTAAGGTTTAATTTATACCCCGACACCCCACCAAAAGCCTCTAAAACTTGTTTGGCTGCCAGAAGAGACTGTTCCGGCTCACGCAGATACAACAATATGTCATCTGCGTAAAGGGCAATTCGGTGCTCCACTCCCCCCAGAGTCACTCCAGTTATGTTTTGTGTTTCCCTGATCCTCTGTGCCAGGGGTTCTATGAAGGCTGCAAACAAAAGAGGAGAGAAAGGGCAGCCCTGTCTCGTTCCCCTGTACAGTGGGAAGTACCCCGAATGGTGTCCGTTCACCTTGACGCAGGCGTATGGGGCCGAGTATATGTTCTTTAAGACATTTACTAATACAGGAGGGAAGCCAAATTTATGTAATGTTTCGTAGAGAAACTGCCAGGATACTCTGTCGAATGCCTTCTCGGCATCCAAGCTGACCAACAGGGATGGGATCCCCTCCTGTTGCATTTGATGCACCACGTATAGGGTTCGTCTTATATTATCCGTGGTGGTGCGGGTTCGAACAAACCCAGTCTGATCCTTATGGACCAGTAAGGGGAGGACCTGGTCCACCCTATGGGACGAATTGACATGAAAAGCTTATAGTCCTGGTTAAGCACAGATATAGGCCTGTATGAGGCACACAGTTGTGGGTTCCCTGCTTAGGGATAACAGACACGTGGCATAGGCCCAGGATGGGGAGGGGCACCTCCAGGACTTCATTAAAGACCGTCGGGAGGCTCGGAAGGATCTGGGGCCACAAATGCCTTGTAGAATTCCGCACCATATCCGTCTGGGCCGGGGCTTTCTGTGCTTTGGTATTCATTGTGGCGGATGTCAGCTCCGTATCCATGATCGGGCGACCAAAGCTTTCCCCTGGGCCTCCATAAGTAGCAAGGTGATCGATGTAGGAATTCTTGCACATTATGTAAAGGAACTTGTTCCTCGGGGTATCTAGGACTGATAGTATGTGGTAAAGGCTTCTGCAATGTCCTGGGATTTAGTGAGTCGTATTTTATCATTAGGGTGTATTATTGAGGTGACCGTGGCCATCTTCCTTTGCCTCCGAGCCTGATACACCAGCATCCGCGTAGCCCTAGGCCCAACCTCATAGTATCTTTGCCGTAAGAAGGTGAGCGCCATCTCGGTCTGCTGCTGCACCAGCAGATCAAGTTCATGCCTGGTCTGCTGCAATTAGGGCTGTGTGGCTTAGAGGAGAGAGCTGCTGTCTATGGGGAAACTAGGTATTTGCATGGGTTGCATCACAAGTCCTATGAAGACAGGTTGAAGGAACTGAACATGTACTCCCTGGAGGAGAGGAGGGAGAGTGGGGATATGATAGACATACAGGTATCTTACAGGGAGGAACAGGGTGCAGGAAAACACTATTTTTAAGCGAAAAAGATGTTTCAGGACTAGAGGGCATGGGATGAAGTTGGAGGGAGGACGATTCAGAGGAAACATGAGAAAGAATTTCTTCACAGAACGGGTGGTGGACAAGTGGAACACCCTGCCAGAGGAAGTGGTGGGGGCTGAAACAATCACGGGATTTAAGAATGCATGGGATAGACATAAAGGAATTCTAGAGGTCAGGGGTAAGGGGAAATAGACTTCTAGGAAAACAAACTGAACTTACAAGCTCAAATGGGCAGACTAGGTGGGCCATAGGCCCTTATCTGCCGACACTGTCTATGTATCTATGTATGTAATTGAGGGAGGACTGACGCGTCCCCTTGTTTGTGTGCCATCTGGAGGAAATGTAAGGCATCCTCCAGCTCCTGCCTCCGTGCCCTGCGCTGTCTCTCCTGTTCTGCTGTGAATTTTATTAAGTGACCTCTAAGCACTGTCTTAATCGTGTCCCAGTGTATAGTGGGGGTAGAATCTGAAACCGGGTTATCTTCCCTAATTTCCCGAATCTTCTCTGTGAGAAAATTGCAGAATTTCTTGGAGCGCAAATGGAAGGGATTAAGCCTCCATACCGTCCATTTCGGCTGGAGGTCGAAGTCCCATGTAGATGTCTGGGGGCATGGTCCGAAATGGCGATGTCTCCAATTTGGACGTCATGTAACATCCCGAGACTCTCAACTTGTGTATATACCTGGTCAATGGGGGTGTATGTATGGTGTACTGCCAAATAAAAGGTATAATTCCTCGAATGAGGGTGGATTTTCCTCCACGCATCACACCATCCTGCCTCCTTCGCAGATCTTTTAAAAAACCTCTGGTGGCTGATAACTTAGGGGCCCCTAACATTGGTGGAGTCCATACTAGGGTCCATAACAAATTAAAGTCACCTGCCATCATTAGCACTCCCTTAGTTTTTGTATAATTTTATCTAGTAAAGGCCTAAGCTGTATCACGGACATTCCGGGGGAGATATAAGTTTACCAGGGTTACCTGCTTATACACATAACCCCTGTACCAAGATCATGCGGCCCTCTGGGTGACCCATGAAGTCGTTTACTGCCAGGGAGTTCCGTGGAGACCATAATGGCCACCCCCCTTCGTCTGCCGGATCTGGCTGAGGAGTAGAACATCTGACCCCTGTTAAGTTTGGCTAACTTTAAATGCTCCATGTTATTCATATGCGTTTCCTGTAGGAATGTCAGATCTGCCTTTGAGTGTCTGATAAAGGTCAGGACCCTCGACCTCTTGATTGGAGATGCAAGGCCATTAATATTTAGGGAGAGGAGTTTAATTCTAGCTGTACCCATTTATTCTAGGTGTTTATTTCCCATCCTACCTCTCCCCTTCCCTAGTTGGTGCCTAGGTCCCCCGCCCCCGGGGAACACCCCCACCGAGAATGGTTGTCTGTGGTTGGTGACTGAAACAATACAAAAAACATTACAACAACAGTTTAGATTAACATTAACATACACTACACATAGAATAGTATTGTGTTTGAACACACTAACATTCAACATCAATAACTGGCACTTCCACGGGCCAGGTAACCTGACCTAAAGGCAAAAGAATTTTGCCATTACCCCAGCAACTCTGGGCTGTAGCACTTCGTGCTATTCGGGAATAGGGGTGTGGGTTAGGTGACAAATGCACTTCTTCTGCCCCCCCGATCCTTAGATTGTCGGGTTCTTGGAGGATATGTAAAGCAGAAGAAAGAAAAAAGAAAAAGAAAACCTCTGCCCTCTGGGCCAATTACTTATTCTGTATTGCGGCCAGGCAGCCCAGCGCGGCCACGGAAAAGCGCTAGGACCCCCCACTTCCCAATGCCCCAACCCAGTGGTAAATCTATTTTAAAACCACCGCCACCGATTATCTCGGCCGGTCGGGTGAGGAGGAGCTGGGTGGGCCACAGCCCTTCCCGGTCTTCCCCGAGGTTATCCGGCACCCCTGTGGTATGCATCAGCATTATTCGGAAAGGTCCCCTCCTCCATCCCATAATCCGTCCATGGCAAGTCCCGGACGCCCTCCCACCTCCCAGCACCCCATTCTCTTGTGTCTCGCCCTGGTGGGCCCCTCCACCCCACCCCCTCCAAATCCCCGATTCAGTTGATCAGGCCCTTCCTTGGAGGCCTATTGTCCCTCAGATACTGGTCCTGGGGAGACGTTTAAAGTCTGGTCATGCTGCTCACTGAATCCCCCATACGGATTGTCCATATACTCCAGCTCGTGCCTTCCTCATTGGTCTGAATCTGCATCGCTTGGCCTGCACCTTGCTTATTCCCAGCTTCAGCCCTGCAGTTTCTCTCCCCCCCCATTCCCATCCCCTCAGCCTTTCGTTCCCCAACCTCCAAGGGTAACGCTGGTGCTCACTTGACCCCGAACCTCTCTATCTAGTGCTCCCAGTTCCCTATCCCCTGCCCCCCTCTCCACTGACCGCTATTTAGACAAGTCCCTTGTGCGGTCAACTAATCCCCTACCATGGCCTGGTTCAAATCCAGAGGAGGGACCCCCCAGCTCGCCTTGCGGCTGATTGAATTCACTTCTCACCACCCTCCCCAAATGGATCCTCCTCTCCTATGTCTGCTGACCACTTCCGCCTCCTACCCTTATTTCTATCCCCCCATCTCAATCTCTCCCTCACTATCCATTCAAAAAATTAGCCAGGGTACTTTACGTCTCTAAGTGTCCATGTTAACTCCCGTCTTCTGACGGTCCTCTGGCGAGGGTTGTTCCGCTTGCAGGGTCCCAATAATCTTCTTAATAGTCTCCGCTCCTTGTCTACGTCTTCCTTCCTTCTGTTCTGCACTCCACAGCTTTTGGGCCAATTTCGACGCCACCGTTGAGTCTTTCTGTGTTCTGGGTTGAGGGATATTGATCTGTCTCCTCCGTAGCTCAGCCATAGCCTCCTCTGCCGACTCGACCGTTTTAGCACCCTCAGGAAACTGGATCACCATCTTGGCTGGGTACGGGGTTCGGAATTTAATTCCAGCCAATTTCAGAGCTTTCATGGTTGCAGCATAGGCGCGCCTTCGCGCCATAATCTCTGGCGGCATAGTCATTATCAAAATACAGGCGTTGAGAACCTAGGAGCACGACTCCCTTCCTCCAGGCTGCTCTCAAAACTGCCTCCTTGTCCTGGAATCGGAGGAACTTGACCAGCACAGTGCGTGGGTGAGACCCCGGCGGAAGCCTCGACCCCAACGCGCGATGTGCCCATTCTATTTCCAAAGTGACCTCCCCTGGTATGTAGTAACTCCCTGAGGAGCTTCTGAATATATTTAATCATATCTGGTCCTTCGTGCCCTCTAGAATACCCGCTATCCGGATATTGCTCCTTCTGTTGCGGCATTCTGCATCTTCAGCCCTAGCTCTTAAGGCCTTGACTTCCTCCCGTAGCTGAGTGATTATGCGGCCAGTCTCCTCCAGCCTGTCCTCCGCGGATGTAATTCAGGCCTCGCTGTGCTCTTGCCTCTGTTCCAGCTTCCCGACATCCGAACGGAGCGCTGTCACCGTCGTTTTCATTTCCCAGCGGAACTCTCGCAATTCCGCCAGCATTTGTGCAATCTGCCGCTGTAATATTGTGTGGGGGGCCTGCTCGGCCGCGGTGCTGCCATGGCGCGATGAGGATGAGGCCCTCGAATCCTCGCTCTCCGAGCCTTCATCCTGCGATCTTTCTTCGTGTAGATGAGCCAGAACTGCGAACTGATTATCCCCCTTCTTCCTTGGCATTTTATGGATCCCTCCAGCTGATCTGTTGATCTGGATGTTTTTAGATTGCAAGGGTTTGGAGGGTCTTTGTCAGGATCACTCGGAGAGTCTCCTCGATTATGCTGCCATCGGTTCGATGACGTCACCGGAAGTCAGTCCTGTGAAGCATTCTCGACGCAGACTCGTGGACTGGAGGGGATTACTGGGGGGTCCTCCTCCTCCTCCTTGCCTGTGGGGGGGTGGGCAAACCAAGGCTGGATGGGCGCAGTGCTGCCGGGACCCAAAGGAGATACCAAGGAAGGACCTATGGAAGCACACACAGCCTAAGGATCCCTTAGGATAGGGTCCTGAGTGGTGAGTAAGGTTCATAAACAGAGACTATAACAAAAAAAAAAACATAGGGAGGTACTTCACCCGGACCTTTAATACCTGCACCTGACAGCTTGGTTCCTGAGCGGCTAGAGTTCCAGTCTTTGGGTCCCTCCAAAGATGTCTTCACTGTCATGGAGGCCTCTCGGAAGGAGTCGACTAGAAAATGCTATGCCTTTAATTGGAAGAGATTCTCCATTTGGTGTCAGGGCATGTGGATGGACCCCTTGAACTGTCCAGTGGCCAGCATTCTGGACCATCTGTGGTCTCTCTCTCCAAAGGGGGACTTCAGTCGACGACCCTTAAGGTGGACATGGCATCCATCTCTGCTTACCAGGCACGGGCCGGTCAGTGGCACAAGAGACCGTGATTTGGTGCTTTTCAAAGGCTTAGATCAAATATTCCCTCCGGTGCATGAACCTCCAACTCCATGGGATCTGTTGCTGGTACTGGCAAAGCTCGAGGGCAAGCCATTCAAACCGATGTACAAGTGTGAGAGGTCACATTTGTCATGGAAGACCACCTTCATGGTGGCCATTATGTTAGCCAGATGGATTGGGGAGCTCCAGGCGCTCTCAGTTGAGTCTCCTTATCTGGTTTTCCACAGGGACAAGATTGTTCTGCGCCCCAACCCAAAGTTCCTCCAGAAGGTTGTGTCAGAGTTTCACCTGAATCAGGTGATGACTCTTCCGGTATTCCACCCAAATCGTACCTCGGATACCTAATACAGGTTACATACTTTGGACCTAAGGTGAGCGCTCCCCTGTTACAAAGAGCGCATGGCCAGAATTCGGGGAGAGGTTCACCAGCTGTTTGTCACCTATGCTGAAGCCGCACCTGGCAGACCTGCAGCCAAGCAGACGATTGGCAGGTGAATCTCATCCTACATTGATCTCTGCTATAGGCTGGCAGGTAGGGAGCAGGGCTTATTCCACCTGCCATACCGCTGCGTCGGCTGCTTCTAGGGATGTCCCTATCCAGGAAATCTACAGGGCTGCTACCAGGAAGTCAGCACACACCGTCATTACCCATTACCACACTGACCTCGACTCACACCAGGTTCCTGGTTTTGGAGCCTCAGTTCTCCAATCTCTGTTCCCTGAGTAGGGGGTGTGCGCCTTGCTTCCCTCTTCCTGGACAGCTGCTAGGAGTCTGCCAACAAGTGTGGATAGAACAACATATCCACATCCCTAGAAAAACAGGTTCTAGGGACGTGGATATGTTGTTCATCCGCACTTCTTGACATTGTCCCTTCCCCTTTAAAACTTGCAGGAAGGTCTTCAGGCTGGCTCCTCCTACCCTCCCAGGTGATATAACCTTTGGTTCCACCCCATGATGCCAAATCTTCCTTTCCGCTGGAAGATTCAGGCTGCCTCCTCTTGCTCTCGCATTTTGTATGCACTGGCTTCTAACTTTTTGGTCATTCCAAAAATTCATCTCGTTTGCATTAGCATTTGTGACTGCTACATCTCGATAATGGAAGAAAAGTATTATCCCGGATTTCGCCAGTGTCTGTGCGACCAGAAGATGTCATGCACTGACCTGCATACCACGTGCATCTACTGTCTTGGTGTCGGCCATGACACCAAGACTTGAGAGATATGCCTCACTTTTCATCCAAACATCCTCGACGACTGTCTCGCATGCCTCAGATTGGGCATGCCTGAAAAAGGGAACCTGCCGGTGAAATCCAAAGAGGCCTGGTGGGCAGGTTCCGCAGCTGCGGGATCTGCCGAACAGCTGGAACGTATGCAGGCCGTCAAGGAGGATGCCGCTTACTCCTCAGAATCTTCCTCTTGGAGGTTTCTTCATTCCACTTAACCTGGGCTCCACTTTCTCAGGTTCCTTCCGAGAGCTGTCACTGTCTCCCGACTAAGGGCGAGGGTCCTGCGGACACTCACTGCTCTCGGTCCCATGAGAGGGAAAAGGAACTGGGATCGTCTTCGTCTCAGCAGCGATCTTGGTCCCAGGAGCTGGCCATTTCGACCTTGTTTGAGACTGCCACTTCATCTGCTGGCTTCTCAGCTTTGCCATTGGGCCAGTCAACTGGAGGTTGAGATTGTTCTCGACCCTATCACCCTCTTGTCGCCGACTCTCTTACTAGGACTCCGGTCCTTTCCTTCCCCGACTAGGGGACCCAGCCTGCTGGGAACCCCGCTGAGGAGGTGGTCCCTGATCCTGGGAAGTCCCTAGCTTCTCTGGTGTCTCCCAAGTGACCGAGTCGGCCTGCCTGATCTCAGTCGAGGTCTCGGAGCCTAACTGACTGACATGCCGAGGAAGGTGCATAAGTGCTCTAAAAAGAGGCGATGCCATCGGTCATCCTTGTCCTCCTCAAATGAGGAGAGGCTTCAGCAGATACTCCGACGTTACGAGAACTTCCAGTGGCAACAGCTAATTCTGTCCGGGCATAAGCCAACAACGGCATCTGCCCCGTCCATTACTCGGCTTTCACCTCCTAAGCCGAAGCAAACTCCTTTGGAACTGATAATATGTGTTCCCCCGCCCGTGGAGTGGGCTAAACCCATTCCAGTTTGGCCTAAATCGGTCTCTCCACCGATTTTTGGTGGAGCCACCACTAAAGCAGCCTGTAGGAGGGACTCCTTCTAAGGAAGCTCGGCCGGACACCGGGCTTCCTCGAAGACTCTCAGTCACTTTTATGCCTGGCAAGTTGAGGGCAACCTAGGCCGCCGACCGTTGTATCCAGAATAATCGGATTCGGATGACACCAGCCTTCACTATCACCCATGGCCCTAGAACTTTGCAGCACCCTGCCTCTTGCCCAGCTCCGTCTGCCCGAACAGCCCGCAACTACGCGGTGCCCATGGAGTCCCTTTCCGGGTTCACAAAGCATCCTTCGGCCAAGAGCCTTGTGATCACCTCTGTGTTCAGATGTAAAGGCAGTTCTGCCGCCATAGATAGACCCCCAGAAAAGGAGTCCAAGAAATTGGACGACTCTGCTAGGAAGGTCTATGTGGCTTCCTCTTTAGGATTCCATCAGGCAAGTTTGGCTGTCGTCATGGCACACTTCTCCCATACCCTCTTAGGGTCCTTGGACAAGTTCTCCCTTATCTCCTTGGACCTGCAAACTCACAGTGGCGGGTCCGAGACCAAGGCCGTGCAGTAGCTAAGCAACAGCTCCAGATGGCCATGGACATTGGGGACTCATATGCCCATTCGTTGGCTGCCGTAGTTGCCTCACACTGCAGGGCTTGGCTGAGGCTCTCCACCTTCATGGTGGGCACCCACCCAGCACAAATTGACTGATGTTCCTTTCCTGGGCACTGATCTCTTCTGTCCAGGTGTGGATGGCCACCTTCAGCAAATTGAGCAGTCCAATGCCACCTTGGACTCTGCTACTTCTGCCCAAAGTGCTTCTGGTCCTAAGAAGCAGCAGAAGAAGAAGAAGCCTTTTCAGCACTCTTCACCTGCGGCCCAGCAGTCCTCCTTTAAAGGAGGTCAGCAACAGCAGCAGGCTTAGGCTTGGCTCCCCTGACCCAAGCCCAGACCTACCCAGGCCCGTAAAGGGGTCGGTGTTCAGGCACTGGACCCTCTTCCTCCAAGTCTGCTCAGTGACAGGATAGGGGTCACCACCCCTGTTCCCGTCACGCCAGCTCTGGGTCGTCCCATGGGTGGTCGGCTCCGCCACTTCCTTTCCAGCTGGTCCGCTGTTACCATGGACAGGTGGGTCTTGGAAGTGGTTGGCCAGGGTCTGCCCCTGGAATTCGAGCAGTACCCTCCAAGCCGAGCCCGCGCCCCACAGGAGGAAAGAGTATCAGCCCACACTCAGTCGGCTATGAGAGATGACATTGCCCAGCTCCTCCTCAAGGAAGCAGTGGTCCAAGTGGCAGATCCTCCAGTAGACCTAGGGTTCATTTCCAGGTACTTCCTGGTCCCGAAGCGGACAGGGGGCTGGTGCCCCATTCTAGATCTGCATGACCTGAACCAGTATCTCAGGCCCCACACCTTCCAGATGGTAACTCTGTCCCAGATCATACCATCCGTGGAGCAGAACATGTGGTTCTGCTCACTGGATCTTTAGGATGTGTTCTACCACATCCCAATCCATCCATCTCACCAAGGGTTCCTCTTCTTCAGGGCAGAGGGAACCCTTTATGAGTTCCGAGCCATGCCATTTGGCCTGTCATCAGCCCCACAGGTCTTCGCCAAATGCATTGCAGTGGTGGAAGCCCACCTCAGGCGTCGAGGGGACAGAATATAGCTTTACCTCGATGATTGGCTCTTAGCAGGTTCCACCCAGCAGGAGGTGGAGAGGTCCAGGGACCTGGCTCTCCAGACCTGCTCTCAACTTGGCCTCCTGGTCAGTGAGGCCAGGTCTGAGCTTGTGCCTTCTCAGGTGATGTGCTTCATCAGGGCAGAGCCCGGCTCCCAGTGGACAGGGCGGAGGTTCTCTCCACCTTTACCCAGTCATTTTGGTTGGGTAATTGCACCCTGACCGGGACTTTCTGCGCCTTCTGGGTTACATGGCTGCCTGCACCACTGTGGTCCATTGGGCCAGGTGGCATATGCACCCCCTTCAATGGGAGCTGGCCACCCAGTGGACTCAGAACGTAGATCATTTTGACCAGCTGATCACTGTGACCCAGAAGATGTGAGAAACTCTCCAGTGGTGGACAGTCCTAGACCAGTTACAAGAAGGGATCCCATTTGTCCGCCCCAAGCCAACAGTCCCAATGCCTCTCTCATGGGCTGGGAAGCCCACATGGGGGACAGCAGGGTCCACGGGTTCTGGACCCCTGAGGAGTCCTGATCTTACTTCAAGAAACAGCTCTTGCAGCAGGTTACACCATTAGGACTGAAGCCGGCAGGCGCCAGGACCCCAAGGAAATTTTCTAGCTAGCAGTATCCAGCGGGGTCTGCCCCCGATGTCGGCCCTGCCCCCGACGTCAGGCATCATACAAAAGGGGGCATTCCCCCGGAATCCCCAGTTCTTTTCCCGCTGTCGACTCGCCAGCATTGGCCTCATGGTCCCGCTCCAGCAAACGGCGACCAGAACTTCCAGCGTTTTCTCTAAATGTCGGCATCTCCTACTCCTTCCTCAGAAGGACACTCCTCCAAGTGTGCCTGCAGCAAACAGATTCCTTTTAAGGATCTGCTTTCATCCTGTCTGCGGTGCCTAGGCCCGGACCATGACAAAAAGGCCTGTCCATTTTACCAGCGGTTAAACAGTCACACCAGGATCCGCCTCCAGAAGGCACTTCAAGGGTTCCTCTTGGAGAAATAACTCGAACTTATGGAGAAAGACCCTGCCTCCAGAGGTGAGTCCACCTCTAAGACTCATAAGCACCGGGACAAGCACTGGGAGAAGGCCAGGTCCTGATCCCTGAACCGGGCCTTGGACTCGCGTACTAGCTCTGGCTCTAGGCGTTAAGACCACTCTCCCTCCAGGGCTCACTCTCAGCCTCCTCCTGTGAAGGTTAGGACTTCGGGCAGCTCTTCGGCTTCCTTGCACCCCATCAAGACTTCCAGGACCTCAGACCCTTCGCCAACACCCTCCCGGGCCTCTATGAAGTCAACTGATCATAGGTCCAAGTCCTCTTCCAAAATCACTCATTCTTCCTCGGACAAACGCCGGGAGCCCGACGCTAGATCTACATCCCGTCCTCTGAGGACCAAACCTCCCGGAAGACTAAGGACCTGGCGTCCCTCAAGCGGACGACTGATACAAAGCAGACGCTGACCTGTCACTGGTTAGCTTCGCCCGTCCAGTCCTCGTCGGGCAAACACCCGATATCGGCCTCACGTTCCAAGGAGCCGACGACTGCCTCTCCATCACCGGTGCACACCAGTCGCCAGGAGTCTACAGAGGAAGATACAACGTTGCCTGATGACCAGGCAGGTGACAATGAGGACGCCGGGCTTCCGCAGGAGTCTTCGCCTGACCTGGTGAAGCCCGATACCAGCGACAGGCCAACCCCGACGCCAGGACCGTCATCCGGTATGAATATTCAGGAAGTTAAAGACCTCTTCACCTTTTCGTGGGACACAATCAGAGGGATGTTGTCCCAGTTAAAACTCCTCCGCCTACTCCTCCTCCTCCTCCACCACAGGGGCCAGTAGGAAGACCACCAACCCCCAAGGAGCCTACTCCACCTCCTAGGGGCAGGTCAAAAGAAAGGAGAAGGCCCCCTTCAAGATCTCCCTCAGGGTCTCCAAGCCCCAAGCAACCCAGACGTTGTCGGCCCACTCCGCAAGGGGACGACTCTAGACCTGACATCTCAGATACCTCCAGGTCTCCTCCTCCGATCAGCATCCCATCACCTGACCCACGAGACCTACCCAGGTCACCTCCGGATGATCCATCTTTCTCCGAAATCATGAGGCACATCCAGGAGAACATGGAATGGGAAACGGAAGATTGAGACCCTGAACGACAGCGCCTAGCCCGTTATCTTCGGCAGAAGGACCCTAAGACTGTGGTGGTCCCACCCTTGGTGGACACCTTTGCGGACATCACCAAGGCAGTGTGGAAATGTCCGCACTCCACCCCCGCAGTGCCGAAGAAAGCTGATCGCCTGTACAGGGCCCCAGCAGAGAGCCTGTACTTAGCGCAACAACCCCTGGCTGATTCCCTGGTCATTATGGCCTCCCATGATGGATCTCAACGACCACAACATCTGAGTACACAACCTCCGGACCAGGAGTCCAAGCAATTGAACTTACTGGGTAGGTGCATTTATGTGGCTGCTACATGCTCCATTAGGTCACTGAACTATCTGATACACATGATTCAGTTTCAGAATGCCCTGTGGGAACAGGGTCAAGACCTGGTGAAAGCACTTCCGAATGGGGAACAGAAGGAGAAGCTTCTCAACCTCCTCCATACTGGGTCAGACGTGGGGACCCAGGTTTTGAGAGACGCCTATGATTCGGCAGACTCCGCAGCAAGGGGAGCAGCCTCAGGCGTCTGTCTCTGGAGACATTCATGGCTTTGTGTCTCCGGATTTACCCCGGACATCCAGAAAAACATCCTGTACGTCCCCTATAACGGCAAAGTCCTATTTGGTGAAGACTCCGAGAAGGTGATCACCAAATTACAGGACACCGGGAAGGCAGTAAGGATTGTACAGGCCATGTACAGACCCAAATCTGGTTCCTTTCATAGGAACCAGAACCGTTTTCGCCGCCGACAACAACAACAACAACAGCAGCCACATTCCGGCCAGCAGCAAAGGGGCACCTTCCACTGTATGGCCCAACCTAAATCTTCCCCAGGCAGAGGTCAGCGGTATACCTAACCGGCCCAGCCTGCAGGGGGCAATGCCGCCACAGCATGACTCCTTCCCAGCCCCCGCCCCTCCTCTGGATAAATGGGCAGAAAAGGTCGGGGTTCGCATCGCTCGCCACTTTTCAGGATGGCAGTCGATTACCGCCGACCGGTGGGTCCTTCAGCTGGTCAAGAGAGGTCACTTTATAGAATTCCTCGACCACCCACCGTTAAGACCTCCCTAGCTTTCCCGTTATTCTGGTCAACACGCACTGCTCATACAGCAGGAGGTGCTCACGCTTCTGGGAAAGGAAGCTATAGAGCACGTACCGAGGAGCCAGAGGTGCAGCTTACTATTCCCACTTCTTTCTGGTTCCCAAAAAGACAGGGGACCTCCATCCGATACTGGATCTCAGCAATCTCAACGCTCCGGTCCTTTACAAACGCTTCCGCATGGTGACCCTTCCCGGTTTGATACCCGTGCTCAAGCAGGGCGCCTTCCTAGCGTCCCTGGACAGGCAGGATGCCTACCTGCACATACCCATTGCTCGAGAGCACAGGAAGTTCTTGCACTTCGAATTTCTAGGTCGCCATTATCAGTTCCGAGCCCTCCCCTTCGGACTTTCATCGGCACCTCAGGTATTTACAAAGTGCATGGCAGTCGTAGCGGTGGCTGTAAGGAGACAAGGCCACTACGTGTTCCCCTACCTGGATGACTGGCTCCTCGTGGCACCCTCTTGGGAGGCTCTGATATCCGCAATCCACTGTACTCAGTCCCTGTTCAGGGCGTTGGGCATCAGTATCAATCAGGAGAAGTCACATCTGGTTCCGTCACAGAATCTGCAATTCATAGGTGCAGTTTTGGACACCGTCCAGAGGAGAGCTTTTCTGCCCCAGGACCAAGTAGAACACATCAGATCCCTCATCAGGGACATTTTGGCAAAGAAGACAGTCCCAGCCAGACTGGTCCTTTGTCTGCTGGGACTCATGGCTGCGGCCATTGCAACAGTCCCGCTAGCCCGTTTCCACATGCGGGTGACCCAGTGGATGATACGGGTACAATGGGATCAGAAGCAAGACTGTTTGCAGCTTCCAGTTTGGATCATGAATGCTGTAATCTGGGATTGGCAATGGTGGCTAGATTCAAAGAACCCGTCGGCTGGGGTCCCCTTCATTGCTCCGTCTCCAGTTGTGATGCTCTCCACAGATGCCTCAGGGTTCGGTTGGGGAGCACACCTCGACGGGGTCAGGTCTCCGGGCTCGTGGACACCCCAGGAAGCTCATCTCCACATAAATATTTTGGAAATGAGAGCTGTTCTTTATGCCCTGCAGGCCTTCCAGTCAGAGATCCCACCGGGTACTCTCCTGTTACAAACAGACAATACCGCGGTGATGTATTACCTCAACAAACAAGGAGGCACCCATTCCTACCCACTTTGCAGGGAGTCCATAGGGTGTGGGATTGGGTTCTACAACTTAGCGCAAACCTATTGCTGTTCATGTCCAGGAGTGGACAATGTCGCCATGAACACTCTGAGTCGGCTCTCGGGCCACAGTCCACGAGTGGGAACTACTCCAGGAGGTGGTAGAGGATCTGTTTCACAGATGGGGCACACCAGAGTTGGACCTTTTCGCGTCCCCATCCAACGCAAAACTGCCCAATTTCTACTTGCTAGATCCATGGCCTGGTGTTTTCTGGTGGGGCACCGTTGTCCTTCTCCTGGATGGGCAGATTCCTCTACGCATTTCCTCTCTTCCCATTGATCCAGAGGGTCCTTTTGAAACTCCGAAGAAAGCAGGCGATACTGATGTTTATCGTGCCGTTTTGGCCCAGACAGATTTGGTTCTCTCTGCTACACCAGCTGTCCCAGGAACCTCCTGTGCCTCTGCCAATCAGCTGTCACGTATTGTCCCAGGAAGCAGGTTCTTTGGTCCATCTGGACCTTCGCTCTCTGAACCTGCACACCTGGCTCCTAGAGACATAGCTATCATGCGGTACAGGGTCTCGCAAGAGATAGCAGATGTTCTAGCGGTTGCTAGAAAACCAGACACTCATGCCACATACGCCATGAAATGGCGCAGATTTTGCCTCTGGGCTCAAGCACGAGGACTTTCCCCGATGGATTGTCCAGACAGGTCGGTCCTAGACTACCTCCTGTCTCTCTTCCAGGCAGGCTTGGCCTGCTCCTCTATTAAAGTACACCTTTGTGCCATCTCAGCCTATCATACACCTGTAGGCCTACGTCCCATAACTCAGTTGGACACCGCACGAGCCTTTCAGAGAGGTGTTCTCCACCTTAAACCTCTGATTAAGGATTCTGTTCCTCCATGGGATTTACCGTTTGTCCTGGAGCAGCTCACGCTGGCATCTTTTGAACCAGCCGCGGATTGCGAGCTACATCTCCTGACATGGAAGACATTATTTTTAGTTGCTGTTACTTCAGCCAGAAGGATTTCTGAACTTCACGCACTGATGTGCAGAGAACCTTATTTGGTTTTTCACCAGGACAGGGTGTCACTAAGGACAAATCCAACATTTCTACCTAAGGTGGTCTCAGCTCTCACCCTCAATCAGGACATCGACTTGCCAGTATATTTTCCTAATACTCTAATAGAGGAGAGGCCCTGCTGCACACTCTAGATGTGCATAGGTGTCTAAGATACTACCTGACCAGAACCAGGCACCACCGTAAATCTGATCAGCTTTTCATCTCCTTTGCCCATAGGATGATGGGAGCTTCAGTTTCTAAACAATCGCTGTCCAGGTGGCTCATCCATTGTATCATGTTCTGTTATCAAAAACGTAACAAACCTTTACCAGGCACGGTTAAGGGACATTCCACAAGGGGGGTGGCTACCTCCTTTGCGGCCATGAAGAACGTGTCCACTTCAGCCATCTGTGCAGCAGCTACCTGGAGCACTGTGCACACCATTATTAGGCATTATAGCCTGGACGTTGCATCAAGGCAAAGAGCAGGTTTTGGTCTAGCAGTCCTTTAGGGACTCCTATGCTAGGCTTCGATCCAACTAGTGATCTCTACCTTTCCTCCTCACACCAGTGAGGGATTTCCAGTATTGCTTGGGAATCGGTCCTAATGGTGTAACCTGCTGCAAGAGGTGTTTCTCGAAGTATGATAGTACAGTTACGTAAAAACTTAATGTAATAGTAGATCTTCGAGAACAGCTCTTGCAGCAGGTAGATTCCCTCCCACCATCCCCTCTGGAGGTAGAGTTGTTCCGATATCCCTTTCCTAGGATTAGATGTTTCTAACACCGCTCTGAATTCCTTTTGATGGTGGATCCTCAGTCTCCACTTCTGATGTCATCTAGCGGCCGGGGTCTCCGGCGGGAGAACTGGGCATTCTGGGGGACCACCCCCTTTTGTATGATGCCTGACGTCGAAGGCGGTCCCCGCTGGATACTGCTAGCTAGAAAATTTTTGCGGGGTCCTGGGGCCTGCCGGCTTCAGTCCTAATGGTGTAACCTGCTGCAAAAGCTGTTCTCAAAGATCTACTGTTACGGTAAGTGCTTACGTAACTGTACTTTACCACATCAACCTGTTGGAGCTCAGAGCAGTCAGACTGGCACTGTCGGTGTTCGCTCCACAGCTTCAGGGTCAAGTGGTTCAAGTCCAGATGGACAGTACCACGACCATGTACTACCTCAACAAGCAGGGCGGCATGCACTCCTGGCTGCTGTGCAGGGAAGCGCTGTGCATCCGGACACTCGTGAGCTGACTGGAGGCAGATCTCCTAGCCATCCACGTGGCAGGATCCTCAAATTATCTGTTAAATGCTCTCAGCCACATAGGCGAGACATCCCACAAGTGGTCTCACCCTCCAGAGGTAGCCTACAGCCTGTTCTCCCACTGGGGCAAACTGATGGTGGACCTATTTGCCTCCAAGGAAAACACCAAGCTGAGGCTGTTTCATGCATGCCCCTCTCAGGAGGGATCGCTGCAGTGGGATGTCTTCTCAAAGCCATGGACCCCAGGCCTCTTCTACTCCTTCCCTCCATTTCCCTTGATCCATAGGGTGCTCCTCAAGTTGAGGAGGGACAAGGCACAGATGATCCTGGTAGCCCCAGACTGGCCACACCAGTTCTGGTATCCAGATCGCCTCAGCAACAGGCTACCAAGGCATCTTCCAGCACGCCTGGACCTGATCTCAGTCAGTCAGGAGAAGGTACTCCATCCGGACCTTTCAATCCCTGCACCTGATAGCCTCGTGCCTGAGCAGCTAGAGTTCCAGGCTTTGGGTCTCTCCGAGGATGTGCTCACAATAGTGGAAGCATCCAGGAAGGAGTCGACCAGGAAGTGTTCTGCCTTCCCATGGAAAAGATTTTCCATTTGATGTCGGGGCAAGGGCCTGGACCTTCTGTCCTGTCCTGTGGCTAACATTCTAGACTACCTTTGGTCTCTCTCCAAAGTGGGTCTTCGGTCATCGACCCTTAGGGTGCACATGGCAGCCATCTTTGCTTACCAGGCATGGCTCGGTCAGTAGACGGTGGCGCAGGAGACAATGGTTGGGTGCTTTTTCAAAGGCCTGGATCACATATCCCCTCCAGTGTGTGAACTTCCACCTCCGTATGATCTATTGGTGGTCTTGGCTTAACTCATGGGCAAGCCATTCGAATCAATGCACGAGTGTGAGATGTCACACTTGTCATGGAAGATGGCCTTCCTGGTGGCTATCACATCAGCCGAGAGGACAGGGGAGCTCCAGGTGCTCTTGGTCGACTCCCCATGTCTGGTCTTCCACAGGGACAAGATTGTCCTGTGCCCCCACCCAAAATTCCTCCCGAAGGTGGTGGCAGTTTCACTTTACCAGGTGTTGACTCTGCCTGTGTTCTACCTGAATTACACCTTGGATGCCGAGTAGAGGCTCCATACTCTGGACCGGAGATGAGCTCTCTCCTATTACCAGGAGAGGACCCCAGAAATTCGGGGTGAGGTTCCTGCAGCAAAGCAGACGATCGCAAGATGGATTACATTTGCATTGATCTCTGCTACAGGTTAGCAGGCAAGGAGCCTCCCAGAGGGATAAGAGCTCATTCTACCTGCCATACCGCTGCATCTGCGGCTGCTTCCAGGGACATCCCTATCCAGGAAATCTGCCGGGCTGCCTCCTGGAAGACAGCAGACACCTTTATCACTCATTATAACATCGACCTTGTCATGCCAGGATGCTGGTTTTCCAGTTCTGCAGTCTCTGTTACCTAAATAGGGGGTGTGCACTTTGCCTCTTTTTCCTAGAGAACTGCTAGGAGTCTGCCAAGGAGTGTGGACGAACAACATATCCACATCCCAAGAAAAACAGGTTACTCACCTGTAACAGTAGATCTACGGAATGGTCTCTTGCAGTAGGTCATTACTTCTGGGAGGTTTCAGCAGGTGGTGCTATCATACGGCAGCTTCTTCCAGCAGTCTCCTCAGCAGGGACCACCCACACATAACATCACTTCCTGGGTCTGCCTCTAAGAGTGGGTAGTCCCTGGTACTCTCCGTTCATTTTTCCACCGGCTTCAGCTCACACTGTAGCTAGCACAATCTTCTGTGTAAGCAGTTATCGACGAAAACTGAACCTCATAACCTGAGGTGCCTGGGCTTCATACATGGCACCAATCCCTGTGCTTCTTGCCAGAAACCAAACTTTGTAACCAGAAAGAAGGTTACAACAACTCTAAAAAAAAAAAAAAAAAAAAAAAACATTTAATGGAAGACAAAAATACCATAGTACAGACTCAGGGGGCTCTCACCAAGGGTTCCAGATCCACTGAGTCATCTTCCAAAACACAAAAGAACAGGGAAAAATCTTCCCCTCAAGTCTTGCCTTGCCACACTTCAACGGCAACTTTAACAAAAACTGTCTCTTCAAGGAGACGTTCTTCGTCGACGATGGATATCCTTCCATCAACAGCAGGCTATTCTCTATCTTCATTGTCGACGGGGCACATAAAAACAGCCTCCTCATACATGGGAGTGCTTTTCTGGTTGATGGAGCATCATACTCGCTCTTCATCGTCGACAGGGCACATATACAAATACTCAAGTCTTCATCGCCGACGAGGTGCAGAAAACCAGTCTCCTCATACATGGGAGTGCATTCCCCATCATTTCTAGGGACATGGATATGTTGTTCATCCACACTTATTGGCAGGTATCCTTGCCGCTTTAAATCTTGCCGGAAGGTCTTCAAGCTGACTCCTCCCACCCACCTGGGTGGTATAACTCTCGGCTCCGCCCCATGACACCAGATCTTCCTTACCGCTTGGAAGCTCAGGTTCCCTCCTTAACGCTCTGCGTTTGCAACTGGTTCCTATTTCTTCCGTTTTGCGAATTTGAAAGTTTTTATAAAAGACTTGATCTTGATCCCTCGCGGCTGCGATGGACAAATCGACTCCCGGTTTTCGGAGATGCCCCTGCGGGCAGAAGATGTCTCGGACGGATCCACACTCCATGTGTGTCTACTGTTTAGGCCTTGAACACAACCCGCAGGACTGCGAACAGTGCTCTTCCTTCTCGGCCTACGTCCTCGAAGACCGTGCTGCCCGATTGCAACTGGGCTGTCCCGAGAAGCGTTTCCCTCCGGTGAAGTCTAAGGAGGCCCGATCGGCGGTGTCCATGGCGGCGGTGTCGGCGGATCAGCTCGAGCAGATGATGACGCCCTCGAAGAGAGAAGCGACGAGGCCGTATCTTCCTCGGCGCGGCATTTATCCCGCTCTCTCTGGGTTCTTCCTACGAGCTTCATTTAAGGAGCTTTGTCTGTCCCTCTCCACTAGGGAGAAGGGCCAGCGTCTGCTGGACCTTTTCTCGGTCCAAAAAGAGGACAAGGTAAATCCCTCCATGGGCGCTCTTGGGAGCAGGAAAGGTCCCTCTCCCGAGTGCGTCGACCCGTCGACTTCGATCGACCGCTCGGCTTGACCACTGGCCTCAGGGTGCCTGTCAGGTCAGTTGACTGAGACTCCTGTCGGCAGAGTGAGATTTTTCTCGACCCGTTGGGCGGGCTATCGCCTATAAACCGAATTCCTCTCTCCCGGTTCCCGGAAGTTGAGATCCGATGGGCTTGCCTGTGCCTCCGGTTCCGAGCCCTCGGATGAACCCTCCGAGCCGAAGGGAGTGCGGTTCCTGCGACACTTCCCGCCCGACCTCGGAAGAGCCGAGGCTCGGTCTCGGACTTCTTAGCAGTCAGCGATCCCGCCCGTCGCCGTGATCCTGGGGTCTGGCACCGATGGCCGGCGTCGCGCTTCGTCCTCGTCCTCGTCCTCCTCCTCGGACGAGGAGGCTTCGGCGTAAGTTACGTCGGCCAGTACGAAGGACCTCATGTGGCAACTCCTCCTGACCGGGGAGTAAGCCGGCGCGTATGCCACTGACCATTGAAGTAGCTGTTCACGGGCGGCCGACACAACCCTCGACTTATCCGAGGGCCTGTACCCAGGCGGTTGTTCGGCCAAAACCAGCTGCTCCACCGATTCCGGTGGAACCTCCGCCTCCACAGCCACTATTTGGGGCTCCGACCAGGGATTCTCGGTCAGCTAAGGGTCTACCCCATCGGCTGTCAGTTACCCTCACTCCCGACCGACCTCGGCAGGTAGAGGGTGGCTCAGGCCAGAGGCAGCTCTTCGAGGACTCGTCCGAGTCCGAGGATAATTCCTCCTTTTTCTCCAAGCGACTGGACTTGGAGCCCTCAGGAAGACAGTCAATGGACGATAGCCCATCGTCCTTCCTAGGACTGCTTCGGCTCATCTCGGAGTCCACCGGGATGAAGCTCGAACCAGTTCCAAAACGGGCCAGGTATCCCCTCACGGAGATTCTGGACCGAGGGATCTCAACAGAGGCCTTTCCGGTAGCGAGGCCATAGTGGGTCGGCCTGGAGCTTTGGCGCCCTGCTTCCTGTCCTCGCCTTGACCAGGATGGCCAGGAAGTATCACGGTCCCCTACCGGTTCCCTGTCCGGTTTTGGAGCACCCCTCTGCTGAGGGTTGGTTACCGACAGCGTTTTCCGGTAGCGCCGGCTAGCGCCAGGGTGTGGACAAACCTCCCGACAAAGGAATCCAAGAATTGGATTATGTCGAGGCGAAATCTATGCTGCGTCCTCTCTCGGCCTTCGTCAGGCCAGTTCGGCCCGTCCTCATGGCACATTTTCTCATGCCCTGTTGGGCTTCCTGGATGAGGTCATTCCTCATCTCCCCGAGATCTGCAGACTACAGTCAAGCAGGTGCGGGACCAGGAACAGGGCAGTGGCCAAACAGCAGCTCCAGACTGCTTTGGATATTGGGGACTCATGTGCCAGGTCGGTGGCGGCCGTAGTGGCTATCTGCGTCGGCTTAGCTGAGGATATCCACCTTTACTTCGGATACCCAGCACAAGTTGGCGGATGTTCCCTTTTGGGGACTGACCTCTTGACCCCTGGGGTGGAAGGTCACCTGCAGAGGATCGAAGTCCAATGCTACCTTGGACTCGGTCTCTTCCGCTCAGAAGGACAAAGGTCGCAAACCACAGCCTAAACCCTTTCATCCTTCTAAGCCCCGGCTAGCACCAGCAGCGTCAGGGCCAGCAGGCTCGGCTTGGCATCCCAAACCAACCGCTGGCTTCCTCTAACAGGAGGCAGGGAGGAAAAGGCCCAGGAGGTCCCTCGGCTGGTCCCTCCTCAAGCCTGCCCAGTGGCAGGCTGAGGGGTGTCGCCCCATCCCGTCACCTTACCCTGGGTCCCCGTGAGAGGCGGCTCCAGGCACTTCCGTTCCGCCTGGTCCGCTGTTACCACGGACAGGTGGGTTTTGGAGGTGATGGGAAGAGGCCTGCCTCTAAATTGAGCAGGCACCGCCCTTCAGGCCGTCGCCCCTCGCGGGGTCTTGGGGTCCCCAGCCTCACTGGCGGCTCGTCGGCCGACGACAGCTCTCCTCCTCCAGAAGGAGGTGATAAGAGAGGTGGAGGACCCTCCTTCAGACCAGGGTTTGTGTCCAGGTACTTCCTGGTTCGAGCGGATGGGGGCTGGCGCCCCATTCTGAAACCACGACCTAAACAAGTTCCTAAGGTCTCGAACCTTCAGGATGGTCACTCTGGCTCAGATAATACCATCCTTGGAACGCGGCGTGTGGTTCTGCTCTCTGGACTTGCAGGCCAGCGTTTTTCACGTCCCTATCCATCTGTCTTACCAGAGATTCCTTCGCTTCGGCGGAAGGATCCCTTTCGAGTTCAAAGCCATGCCCTTGACTTGTCTCCAGCTCCAGGGTCTTCACCAAATGCATGGCAGTGGTGACAGCATTCCCTGCGGCCGCGAGTCGGTGTACCCTTACCTGGACGACTGGCTGATAGCAGCTCCTCCAGGCAGGAGGTGGAGTGGTCAGAGATCTGGCCCTCAGGTCTGCTCTCAACTAGGCCTCCTTATCAGCGAGGCCAAGTCGAACTTCGAGCGAGCAGGTGATTCTGTTCATCGGGCGCAGCTCGACTCTCTTCGAGCCAGGCGCGGCTCGGCGGACAGGGCGAGTTCTTTCCTCCTTTGCCCAATCATTTCTGGTTGGGCAATTACATCTACCCAGGATTTCCTCGCCTCCTGGGTCTCTTGGCGGCCTGCACCAGCGTGGTCCGTTGGGCCTGCTGGAACATCGTCCCCTTCATTGGGGACTGGCCAGCCAGTGGTCACAACGCTGCGATCCTTTGGACCAGCTTGTGTCGGTGACACAGGGGATGTGGAGCGCTCTCCAGTGGTGGATCGTTCCAGGTCATTTGCAGGAGGGCATCCCGTTTGTCCGCCGAGCCGGCGGTCTCTCTATCGACCGATGCCTCTCTGATGGGTTGGGGTGCCCATCTGGGAAACACAGACCCCACGGCCTCTGGTCCCCTGAGGAGTCCCGATGCCACATCAGCCTGCTGGAGCTCCGAGCGGTCCGCCTAGCTCTCACCGCCTTTGCTCCGTTCCTCCAGGGTCAAGTGGTCCGAGTCAGGCGGACAACACCCGACCATGTACTATCTAAACCGCCAGGGCGGGGCCGCGCTCCATGCTTCTATGCAAGGAAGCTCTCCGCATTTGGTCACTCGTCGCGCAGCCTGGAGGCGGATCTCTAGCCATTCATGTGGCAGGGCCTCCAACACCCTGGCCGATGCCCTGAGCCGGATGGGGGCTGCATCCACAGTGGTCTCTCCTGCGGAGGTAGTACAGCATCTGTTCTCCCATTGGGCACACCTCAGGTGGACCTGTTTGCCTCCAGGGAGAGCGAGCTGAGACTGTTCCATGCCCGCCCCCTCAGCAGGGCTTGCTGCAGGGGGATGCCTTCTCGAGGCAGTGGACCCCAGGCCTCTTCTACGCCTTTCCCCATTTCCCTTGATCCACAAGGTGCTTCTCAAGGCGAGGAGGGACAAGGCGCAGGTGATTCTGATAGCCCCAGACTGGCCTCGCCAGTTCTGGTACCCAGATCTCCTCAGTCTCAGCTCCAGGACTCGCGGCTTCCAGCTCGCCCGGACCTGCTCTCAGTCAATCAGGGGAAGGTGTTCCATCCGGACCTTCAATCCCTGCACCTGACGGCCTGGTTCCTGGCGGCTAGAGTTCCAGGCCTTGGGTCTTTCGACGAGGTCCTCAATGTAGTTGAGGCGTCCGTAGAGTCGACCAGAAAATGCTATGCCTTCAAATGGAAAAGGTTTTCCATTTGGTGTCAGAACAAGGGCTTGGACCCTTCCTCCTGTTCCTTGGCAAGCATCTTGGACTATTTATGGTCCCTTTCTAGTCAAGGCTTAGGTCGGCGACCCTAAGGGTGCACCTGGCAGCCATCTCTGCTTACCGGGCGCGGGCGGGGAAGCAGTCGGTGGCGCAGGAGAAGGTGGTCTGGCGCTTTTCAAGGCCTTGATCACATTTCCCTCGATGCGAGAACCTCCACCTCCGTGGGATCTACTGCTGGTACTGGCAAAGCTCATGGGCAAGCCATTCGAACCTATGCACAGGTGTGCTCTCTCTCACCTGTCGTGGAAGACCGCCTTCTTGGTGGCTATCCGTCAGCCAGAAGGATGGGAGAGCTCCAGGCGCTTTCCATCAGTCTCCTTATCTGGTCTTCCACAGGGACAAGGTTGTCCTCGCCCCACCGAAATTCCTTCGAAGGTGGTGTCGAGTTTCACCTTAACCAGGTGTTGACTCTGCGGTGTTCTACCCAATCACACCTCGGAGGCCGAATATAGAGCTCCATACTGGACCCTAGAGGCGCTCGCCTATTACAAGGCGCGGCTGAAATTGAGGAGAGGTTAAGCCAGCTGTTTGTCACCTAAACAGAGCCGCATCTGGCAGACCTGCAGCCAAGCGGACGATAAGCAGGTGGGTCACCTCTGCATAGATCTCTGCTATAAGTTAGCGGGCATGGAGCCTCCCAGAGGGATAAGAGCTCATTCTACCGCCATACTGCTGCAACGGTGGCTGCTTCCAGGGACGTCCCTATCCAGGAAATCTGCAGGGCTGCTACCTGGAAGTCAGCAAACACCTTCATTACCCGTTACCACATCGACCTTGAGTCACGCCGGGATGCTGGTTTTGGGGCCTCGGTTCTCCAGTCTCTCTTTCCCAAGTAAGTATTGGGGAGTGTCGTCTTGCCTCCCTCCTCCCAGAGAACTGCTAGGAGTCTGCCAATAAGTGTGGATGAACAACATATCCATGTCCCTAGAAATACAGGTTACTCACCTGTAACAGGAGTTCTAGGAATGGTATGTTGTTCATCCTGTTCTCGACCTCCCGACCCGGCGCACAACCCTGAGCTTCAGCGGGCAGATCTGGCGTCATGGTGCGGAGCGAGTGTTATACCACCCGGGTGGGTGGGAGGAGCCAGCTTGAAGACCTTCCGGCAAGATTTAAAGCGGCAAGGATACCTGCCAATAAGTGTGGATGAACAACATATACCATTCCTAGAACTCCTGTTACAGGTGAGTAACCTGTATTTCTATGCACCTCCGTCAACAAGGCTACTTCTGTCGTTGACGACACAGCCAAAACAACATGCATCGTCGATGGGACACACTCCCCTGTCGACTGAGGCTCTCAGGAAGCCTCCCCCGTCGACGGGGCTACCTCCCCCATCGACGGAGCACATGGATTTTACTCTCTCGTCGACGGGACTGCCTCCCCATTGACGGACCATGCATTTATAGCCCTCCTGTCGACGGGAGTGCCTCTGTTGTTGACGGAGCACCTATTTTATGCTCCCCCGTCGACAGGCCTCATTCCACTGTCAACAGAGCATGTTTTTCATCATGAAACAATACCTTTAGAGGCTATTTCTCCATCAGTGGAGACTATTATGTCGACGACCGTCCCTCAGGGCCCTAACTTTTACAATAAAAACTTCTCATTTCCTCCTGCATATACTCATGAGGACACCTCACCACACATTATGGGGTCACACCACATGAGAAAAAGGGGCAAACCAACATATTTCACCCCTACGAATGCACTACATTCATTACGTGAGAGAAAAACTCCTCACCAAAGGAGTACAGGATTATACTACCGGGAGGCACAAATTGACCCTCTGCAATGCTCATTACCATCAGGTACAACAATCACGATGGGCTCACAGCCTAAAACTATTTGGCCTGCCACCTTGGCAGGTACCTAATATTGAGCTTATCATTAATAAAGTTTTACAAGCTCTGGGGTTTGATCATACACCTGATCAGCCTAAACCCCACTCCTCTCAAACTATGTCTCCATCTCCTTCAGAGAGGGTACATATGAAGCGGGAACTCTCTGCTTCCTTATCACATCCAACACCCATGGAGGAATACTATTCTGATAACGAACCACACAGAATGGAGAACCCTTCAGAGGAGAGGTATTATGAGGGAGCTCCCGACATGGAGACACACTCCTTGTACTCTATAACATCCTCTTGTGATGAGGACATGGTTTAACCTTCCAGGGCTATTTCACCCCTGATGACCCCTCATTTACAGATATGATGATACAAATACAAAAAATAATGGTGTTTTCTACAACAGAACAAGATAAACAAAGAAAGACTTGATGGAGTATTTAGAACTCCCAGAGGAGCCAGTCATGGTTATACCACCATTAATTCCGACATACCAAAATGCGATCACAGAGGCCTGGTGCCAATATATGGCTGCCCCAGGGATAGCGCTAGATAGGACAAAAAGGTAAAAAGTTGCAGCTTGCCAGAAAATGACCCACTTTCCACATGACAGTGGGTACAAAGTGTTACACCTGTCTGTAACAATAGCCAAAAGATGGAAAAGTAAACAACAGAAAAGTATTTTCCCTTGACAAATTTAAGCTTCTGTACTGGTGAAATTTGTACTTGTGATTAGATTTTGATCCAGTTGTTTTTCATTTTGACCCACATTTTTTACACCAGTAGGTCTAATTTGACCCATGTTTTAAAACCACTAGCACTGTCACTGGGCTACCCCCCGCTCTACCTCAAAAAGCGGACCAACTTTATAGGGCCCCATTAGACCATCAATATTTGGCTAACATGCCTACCACCAATTCTGTGATCATCACGGCGGCTCAAGATCACACCAATAAACCAAAACACACAAGCTCAATACCCTCAGAAAAAGACTTGAGACGCTTTGATTACATGGGGAAGAAAGTATTCGCCTCCAGTAATTTGAACATATGAATAATGAATTATATGGGCCCTATACTGAAATATCAGCGTACTCTGAGCACTTCTGCCCCTAGAAATTATTAACAAATTACCTCTTTTACCTGAAAAGGAACAACTAGTACCTATAATTAACACTTTTATATCCATTTCCCAACATCTTTTGAGATCGGGGTTTGATACAGTGGATACTTTGGCCAAACTCTCAGCCACAGGCATTGCTCTACGCCGTCAGGCCTGGCTCAGAATTTCCAGCCTTGCACATGATGTACAACATAAGGTGGCCACGAAACAGTGTGGTTCACGATAAACTCAGCTACAGATTCAAGCCATACAAAAGTGAGTGTACTGGACTTCAGGAGGGATGATTTTGGCAAGATGGGAGAGTGCCTTAGAAAAGCACTAGCAAACAGGCTAGAAGGAGGGGTGCAGCTACAATGGGGAAACATCAAAACTGCCATCACAGAGGCAACAAGCCTTTGTGTGAAGCAAATAAACAAATCAAAATGAAAGAAAAAGCCACTATGATTCTCAAAAAAGGTGTTTGGGAAGGTCAGGGAGAAAAAGATAGCATTCAGGAAGTATAAGGAAACACAGAAGGAGAAGGACAGAGAGCTGTACCAGTTAAAGCAGAAGGAAGCAGAGAGGGAAGTCAGAATAGCAAAGGCCCAAACTGAGGAAAAGACAGCCAACTCTGTTAAGAAGGGGGATAAAAAATTTTATAGGTGGGTCTGTTCACAAGAAGGGGTTACCAATGATGTCACCTAGTTTAAACCCTTATTTCAGAAAATTCTAGATAGCAACTGTAGTAATAATGTATGCTTTTTATAGAAGGGCATATCCATAGATAAGATTACATAGTTTCAAAGCCCTAGCTGTAGTCATTAGTTTAGTTTTTAGCTGGCCATGTAGGAAAAGACACATTGTTTAGCTGCATATTGTGACATTCAGCATCATATCATCTGATGCTGATTATATGCAGCCTGTGCCTTACTTGTTTTAAATAAAAATGTCTGTGAAACATTGTGGTGTGTGTCTTTATTACTTCTGTATGCTTTGGCCCCGATTTAAACACCTGCAGAAAACGTTGCTTGCCTGGACAAATTGCCGTGGCGCATGCAACAAGCGGTGTCCTCTTTATGGACTATACTAAATATGCCCCACAAATGTTTTGTTACAATTCAGTGCCTTATAGCATCCCTGCTGCTAAAGCACTGGCAAGTCGATACACTGCTGGCAAACCGCGTCCCCATTCAGCGGTGCACTAGCCAAGCTTGAGATTTATGGATGGCACTCCACTGGTGTCCATATTCCCTGGATGTGTGTCCGCCACCCCCGACCCGATCCATCCAGCTACGGATATCCCAGGCACCGAATTGCGCCATCATTAGCAGACCTGTTCCGTCGGGCTATAAAAGCATGTGCACTGCATGCCTTTAGCCCTTTTCCCAATTTGCACTTCGGTGTTGTGGAAGAGCCGTGTCCTCCTACGCCTTCTGTGTGCACTGCGCCACGAGGAGTTTGGGCCTGTTAGCCGCGCCACGGTTGTCGCTCAGGTGAGTGATTTTATATTATGTGCCCGGAGTACCTTAATTATGGGTGCATATACTCACTGCCTAGTTTTAACTTTAAAATCGCTACGTACGATAAAACGTGGGTGCTGTGTAGATGATGTGGGTTTTCTCCCTAATGCCTGATGGGCCTGTTCAATAGGTAGTGGCAAGAGATGCTCCAGAACAGACTGCGAGGTTTCTATCCTGAATCATTCAGAATGGCAGTGTGTGTGGGTTGTTGTGCAGATGAGGAGTGCGCCGCTTCTTCGTTACGAATGTAAGATCTTTTAAAAAGTTCCCATTCCCGTTAACAAAAATGCTACCTCATCTCTTTGCTTATTAGCAGCTCCCAGACAGGGTAAATTAGGCTGCCATTCTCTCTCAAGGCAGAACAGGAAGTCCTAGACCTTGAACTATTTAGTTCAGTTTTATCATTTGGCAAATTAACCAGTCCCTCTGGCTCCCAATAGTATTTTTGTTTCTTTATGTGGTGTGCCCTAGAGTCGTTCTGTGTGCTCCCTATGATCACCATGCAAGTGTTGCTCACTGCCATTTTAGCTGGTGAGTGTGTGGGTTTATGTCTAATTCACTGCCATGGTAGCTGGTGGTTCCAATTTTTTACTGCTTGGGAATGGACTTTGTTCCTGAATGCAATCGTTTGGGGGTGGGTTAAAATACACTGTTCCCTGTTGGTTGACTGCACCTGGATGAAGTTGCCCATTATTGCCATTGGGTAGGGTTTACTTCTCCTTGTTGGTTAGTTCTACTAATTCTGTTAACCTGGCTGGCTGGGGTTGAATGCATTTTTCCAGCCTGCGTAAGGTGAAATGCTTCTTGTTTGCCTCGAGGAGTGTTTTTTTTTTTTTATTTACAGTGACGCTGGAGGTTTAAAGTTGCCTTGTGATGATATGTGGACCTTTTTGTTTGTTTGTTTGTTTTTATTTAAAGTGAGATGCTGGGGGTTTAAAGCGCACAGGCAATACTGCTTTCCAAGTGTGCTTGTTCACAGAGGCCCTCTCAGCCATTTTGAGCACAATGGCTTGGTAAGTGTTGGATTTGCACACCTGGAACGCTAAATTCTGTGTTGAACTGTGATTGCTGGCTTTTTGTTTGACTCGAGACCTGTGGTTGGGGGGCAGGAGATGCATTTTTCCAGGCCTGTGTAAGGGAGGGGTGGGGGTGGAGGAAGGGTGAGGGCCGAAGCATGCCTGGAAATATGCATCGTCTGGGGCTTGTGCTAGTTTGTGATTGCTGTTTTTTTTTTTTTTTTTTTGCCTCGAGGCATGTGGTTGGGGGCAGGAGATGCATTTTCCAGGCCTGCTTAGGGCTCGGCCATCTTAGGAGTGCCATGTGCTTTCTTGGATTGGGGTGGGGGTTGGGTTGGGTGGAAGGATGTAGGCCGAGAAGCACTCCTGGAAAGATGCATCGTCTGGGGCTGTTGTGTTGACGCATAATGCTGAATTTTGTGATTGCTGCCTTGTGATGATATGTGGACCTTTTTGTTTGTTTGTTTTTATTTAAAGTGAGACACTGGGGGTTTAAAGCGCACAGGCAATACTGCTTTCCAGGTGTGCCTGTTCACATAGGCCCTCTCAGCCATCTTGAGCACCATGGGTCGGTAAGTGTTGGATTTGCACACCTGGAACACTAAATTCTGTGCTGAACTGTGATTGCTGGCTTTTTGTTTGACTCGAGGCCTGTGGTTGGGGGGGGGCCCAGGAGATGCATTTTTCTAGGCCTGCGTGGGGAGGGGGGGGGTGGAGGAAGGGTGAGGGCTGAGAAGCATGCCTGGAAATATGCATCGTCTGGGGCTTGTGCTGAATTTTGTGATTGCTGGGGGGTTTTGCCTCGAGGCATGTGGTTGGGGGCAGGAGATGCATTTTCCAGGCCTGTGTAAGGGAGGGGTGGGGGTGGAGGAAGGGTGAGGGCTGAGAAGCATGCCTGGAAATATGTATCGCCTGGGGCTTGTGTGTTGAAATGATGCTTTGTCTGGATTATTCGTGTTGAATTATTTTGTGATGGCTTTTTTGTTTAAAGCGAGACATTCATATTTAAAGTGAGACCTTCATGTCCCTAGTGCACCCTACCGGCTTCCCCCCGCCACTAACCAACAACCCCACATTGCTGCCTCCCCCCATTAACCAGACATATCCCTTCAGCCGATGGCGCACAGCATTCCTCTACCCTCCGCTGGCACTCGACACTGTTTTCCTCACTTCCATTTTGTTTGCAGGCAAGTGCAGGCGGGCCTCCATTTTGTTTGCAAGGAAAGTGCAGGCGGGCCTCCATTTTGTTTGCAGGCAAGTGCTGGGGGGCCTCCATTTTGTTTGCAGGCACGTGCAGGCGGGCCTCCATTTTGGTTGCAAGGAAAGTGCAGGCGGGCCTCCATTTTGTTTTCAGGCAAGTGCAGGCGGGCCTCCATTTTGTTTTCAGGCAAGTGCAGGCGGGCCTCCGTTTTGTTTGCAAGGAAAGTGCAGGCGGGCCTCCATTTTGTTTGCAGGCAAGTGCAGGCGGGCCTCCATTTTGTTTGCAAGGAAAGTGCAGGCGGGCCTCCATTTTGTTTGCAGGCAAGTGCAGGCGGGCCCCCTTTTTGTTTGCAAGGAAAGTGCAGGCGGGCCTCCATTTTGTTTGCAGGCAAGTGCAGGTGGGCCTCCATTTTGTTTGCAAGGAAAGTGCAGGCGGGCCTCCATTTTGTTTGCAAGGCAAGTGCTGCTCTACTCTACCTCGTGCGGCGTCACCATGTGTGGTGCTCTACTCTACCTCATGCGGCGTCACCATGTGTGCTGCTCTACTCTACCTCGTGCGCGTCACCGTGTGTGCTGCTCTACTCTACCTCGTGTGGCGTCACCATGTGTGCTGCTCTACTCTACCTCATGCAGCGTCACCATGTGTGCTGCTCTACTCTACCTCGTGCGGCATCATGTGTGCTGCTCTACTCTACCTCGTGCAGCGTCACCATGTGTGCTGCTCTACTCTACCTCATGCGGCATCATGTGTGCTGCTCTACTCTACCTCATGCGGCGTCACTATGTGTGCTGCTCTACCTACCTCGTGCGGTGCTACTATTTTGCCCTGTGCCCTCCTTGTTTTATGTGAATGAATTTTTTTAATGTATTCTGTTTTGTTTTTTTTAAATTATGGCATCATTTCTTTTTTAATCTTGAATAGTTTTGGAAAGAAAAAAGATGGATCAAAGTGAAACAAGAAGACGTCAAACACCATGTGTGTCTGCTGCTGACTTGCTTCGTGGGGCTTTGAAGAATTGTTCTGTACCACTCACAGTAAAAGAAAGAAGTCGGCGTTACAGGAATAACTTAAGAAAGGATCCACAGCGCATCCAGGAGTATAAAGAAAAAGCAAAAGGACGTGCACGGAAGCACAGAGATAAAATGACCACAGAACAACGAACACTTGCTAGAGAGAAAAGTCGGTTGCGAATGCAGGAAGCCAGGAAAAGGAAGGGGGACATGACACCAGAAACTGTAAACCCTTCCGTAACTGAAACAACTAAACAAACAGCAGAACAGAAAAGAGAATATTGGAGAGAGAGAAAAAGAGAACAACGCATGATGATGACCTCACAAAAACGTAGAAGAATCAATGAAAAACGACGACAAGGATACTATGCAGTAAAGAAGATGCGGACCACCAATTCTTTGACCACAGTCACTAACACCACAAACTCTATGGAAATGCAAGTGAGCATACCGTCCAGCACAACGGAAACACAAATGGGAACACCCTTCATTACCAGTACAACCATGACATCGATTGCTTTGGACGAAAGCACAACACCAGTGATGGACCCAAGATCAGAAAGCACAATTAGAAAGGCTGTGCAGAGAGCATGTGAAGGGCTGCCCAGGTCCCCAACCAGGTTTGCTGCAACAATCTCAAAAGTTATCTCCTTGGCCACCCCAAAAAAACAGGCTGCCCTCTCAAGGTTCGGATGTCGCACCAAACTGGACAATAAGTTAGTGGAAGTCCTTCAACAAAAATTACATTTGTTTAAACAGTGCAACAGGAAGGCAGACAAAGAACTGAAAAAAGAATTCATCAGCACGTTTCTCGTTCTGAAAAAGTACCGCCTACTACGAAGAGCAAGCACGTGCCTGGGGATCAGTTGGAGAAGAATGATGAGGGTATCGAAGAGCGCACAAGTTGGGAATATCTGAGGAGCTGCAGAAGAAAATAGATGATTTTTTCAATATATCAGCAACACCGCTTCCACATAAGAAGGCATTTCCTAAGCGAACCGGAAAGGCAAGATCATTCTTAGACAAAACTGAAAAGGCTGCACCAAGAATTCCGTGAGCAGAACCCAGATGAGAAAATTGGACTAACTAAATTCAGCAGTCTCCGTCCTGATAATATTAAACTCGCACAGGATCAAAAACTGGACCAGTGTCTATGCGAGTATTGCACCAATGGGAAACTAAAGCTGTTAGCAATAAAGCGATTTGTCGAGCAGAAAAAAATGGAGTGCACAATTTCTAATATTTATGAAGCAGTAGAGCTGACAATGTGCCCAAAGAAGGAAGGTGAGAAATTCTTTAAAAAGTCCTGCATTGAAAAAAATTGCAAAATGTGTAGCACTTCTGCTATTGACAAATCACTGGAAGAACTTTTACAGGCACATGGAACTGAGGAGGTGAAATGGCAACAGTGGGACAGTGTGACCATTTCCAGGGTCATAAATGGATCAGAAAGTAAACAAACAAGAAAAGTCATGAAGAGAAAAGTGGCCACATTTCGATGTCTGGTTGAAGTCTTGAAGTTTTTGGGTCGACATCTACACATAGCATCCTGGCAACAACACCAATTCAAATCACTCAAAGATAACCTTCCTGACAGCTGGATATTGATGGTTCTAGACTTTGCAGAGAACTACACATGCAAGTACCAGGATGAAATTCAGTCATGCCACTGGCACCATGAGCAAGCAACTGTTCACCCTGTAGTGACATACTACAGGTGTGAAAGATGTACAGACTTAGTTACAGAGTCACTTGTCTTAGTATCTAGTGATCTCAAACATGACCACCACGCAGTTCTGCATTTTCGTGAACATGTCCAATTCCTACCTCAGAAACATCCGTGGCATCAATATTGAGAGACAAGTACACTTTACTGATGGGTGTGGGAGTCAGTACAAATCAAAATGGACCTTCCAGAACATATCATTATCTCCATCACTACATGGATTCCAAATAGAGCGTGCATTGTTTTGGATCCAGGCATGGAAAAGGACCCTCAGATGGTGAGAGTGTGGTGGTGAAGTCACGTGCAAGCCTAGCTGTGCAGTCCCGGAAGGCTATCATTTCAAATGCCGCATACCTCTTTCAGTGCTGCAAGAGGAATTTAACAAAGGAGCCTGCCATCGAAGGTTGCACTCATTACCGCAGAACATTTTTCTGGGTCGGTGATGGGAAAATTAGCAGAAATGCAGGACCAGAACTAAAAACAATAGCTGGCACACGAAAGGTTCAGAGTGTCCGACCAGCGGTGGATGGTGTTGAAGTCCGAGACTACAGCTGTTTCTGCGGACCATGCAGAAAGGAGGATGGTCACTGTGAAAATGCAAGATATGTCAATGGATGGAAGAGGATTATTCAGACTGCACCTGGCTATGTGTCTTCAGTGAAGGAAAAAGAAACTTCAGGGCCCCCTACATTGCCTATTCCGGTCTCCAGTGCAATCATTCGCACACCCTCTCCCCCTTCGGATATTAAGAATCCTGGGCCCACTACACTGCCATTTTCTGCCTACAATGCAATCACCAGCACACACCCACTCCCATTTCTGATATCACACCTCCAGTGATAACCAGTGCATCTACTGTCGTGAACCAGATTAGTGAACATGCTGCCGCATTGACAGATTCTACAGCTAGCACAACAACCAAATCTGTTTCCAGCACAGCCAGCACAACAGCCAATACATCTGTTGCCAGCGAATCTAACAGAAAACAAAAGAACTATGACCACATACAGACAAGCCAGTTTTATGCCGTCTGTTACTCTAACACATTTTACTTTGGACAAGTAACATCATTTGATGAAATGAAACAAGAATTCGAATGTAAATTTTTGCAGTGGAGCAGGGATGGCAAATTCTGTTGGCCACGGCATCCAGACATTGATGTCATAAAGGAAAGGCGACTTTTTATGGACCAGTAACAGTGCAAGGACAAGGAAAATTCGACATATCACCAGATGACCTAAAAACCATTGTCAAGAAACATGAAAAACTGCAACAACGTTGGAATTAACACAGAATTTGAAGCAAGTATTATCTTAACATTTCTGAATGAAAAATCCAACTGAGCATGGCTGAAGACTCGTAACTCATGTGGAAGCACAGATTCTGGAGTAGAAACTCTCCAATCAAGACTACCTGACTGCCCACATCACACAGACTTGTTAATGTTGGTTTTTTTATCAAATAAATGCATGGCAGCGACCATTTCTCTGCAGTGCTTGGTGTGTCTCTCTGTTTGGGCAGAACCGGGGGAACAGGGCAACACAGCATAAAACAATGGAAAAATAACAATACTTGAATAGAAGATTTTAGGGGTTGGTGGAATTGCACCTTGGAACACTTCAAAATGGTCAAACGTAAATGTGTTAGTTATGCAATGTTTGGTGTTAAATGGTTTTAATATTATAAAGATAAGATGCTGAGAAGAACACTGTTTTGGTGTCCAATGTTGCACGCGCCACACTCTTTTGTTGTCCAATGTTGCACGCGCCACACTCTTTTGGTGTCCAATGTTGCACGTGCCACATTGTTTCGTGTCCAGTGTTGCACGTGCCACACTGTTTGGTGTCCCCTGTTGCACGCACCACAATGAGTGGCTTTTATCTCAAGTTTCTGTTAGGCAGTTATCTCACTACATAGTTACTTTTTCAACTTTGGGTAAGAGTGTTCAGAAAAGCTTATCAAAATTATTGTACTGTGAGGTTGAAAAAATTACCTGTATGTCACACTTTGGTACCCCTTTCTTGTGAACAGACTCAGGTACATCAGGGAGCGTAGAAAGACAAAAGGAGGGATAGTGAGGCTGAATAGAATGGACAGTGGGTGGGCAGAGAGGGACAGTGAAAAAGCAGGGATACTGAACGAATATTTCTGCTCCGTATTCACAAAAGAGGAGGAGGGGGAGGTGCCTAATCCAATTAACAGAAGCACTCTGGATAGGGGGGTCGATCCCAGTCCTTTCACAGAAGACAGGGTGCTGAAAAAACTCCTAAAACTGAAGGTGGACAAAGCAGTGGGGCCTGATGGAATTCACCCCAGAATTCTAAAGGAATTAAGGGAAGAACTAGTGAAACAACTGACTACCCTTTTTAACAAATCATGGGATGATGGTGTGGTACCTGAGGACTGGAGGAAGGTGGATGTGATTCCCCTTCACAAAACTGGAACCAAGACAGAGGCAGGAAACTGCAAACCTGTCAGTTTGACCTCTGTGGTAGGAAAAATAATGGAATCACTTCTGAAGGAAAGAATTGTTGAGTACCTAGAGGCTAGTGGGGCACAGGACCCAAAGCAGCATGGGTTCACAGCGGGAAGGTCATGTCAGACGAATCTAATTGATTTCTTTGACATGGGTGACCAAAGTAGTAGACCAGGGAGGGGCTGTGGACATGGCCTACCTGTACTTTAGCAAGGCATTTGACACAGTCCCACACAAAAGATTAATAGTCAAATTAACCAGCTTGGGAGTGGGTCCCAGGGTGGTAGCCTGGGTAAAACATTGGTTGGACAACAGGACACAGAAGGTAATTGTAAATGGAGTCCTCTCTGAAGAAAGAGGGGTTACTAGTGGGGTACTGCAAGGTTCAGTACTGGGTCCAGTCCTTTTTAATGTATTTGTAAGTGACATTGCAGAGGGACTGGAAGGAAAAGTATGCCTCTTTGCAGATGACACAAAGATCTGCAACAGGTTTGATACACAAGGAGGCATGGAAAGGATGAGAAGGGACTTGGCAAGGTTGGAGGAATGGTCAGAAGTATGGCAGCTTGGATTCAATGCAAAGAAGTGCAAAATAATGCACCTGGGAAACAAAAACCCAGGGGAAGATTACACAGTGGGGGGTTGTAACAACAACAAAAATGGAAAGGATAAGCATATCAGATGACCTCAAGGTTAGAAACAACGTCAGAAGAGCAGTGGGGAGGGCTGGGGGGATACTGGGATGTATAGGGAGAGGCATCATCAGCAGAAAACAGAAAGTTGTTATCCCTCTGTACAGACAGTTGGCGAGACCCCATCTGGAGTACTGTGTCCAGTTCTGGAGACCCCATCTCCGCAAGGACATAGACAGGATAGAGGCAGTCCAGAGGAGGGCAACAAAATGGTGCAGGGTCTGCAAGAGAAGCCATACGAGGAGAGACTAAAGGAGCTTAATATGTATACCCGTGTGGAAAGGAGGAACGGGGGGACATGATAGAAACTTTTAAGTACCTCAGTGGAATCAAAGTCCAAGACAGTAGCATCTTTCAAAAAAAGGGATGTGCAAGAACAAGGGGACATAATTTGAAAATGAGGGGGTGGTTCAGGGGCAATGTGAGGAAGTATTTTTTTCACAGAGAGGGTGGTGGACACATGGAACAGCCTTCCTGAGGAGGTTGTGGGGTCTAAAACTGTGAGAGAATTCAAGAATGCATGGGACAGACATATAGCAATTTTTGTGTGGGGGGATAAGAAGAAATAGGCTGTTGGTTAACTAGGATCTGCAGCTTATCCTGTAGGTAGGGAAATGGGCAGACTAGGTGGGCCAAGCGGCCCCTTATCTGCCATCAAAGTCTATGTTTCTGTGGTTAGCGACCCATTCTCAGGCGATAAACTGTTTGGTCCAGCAACACAAACCATTCTGGATGACTTACAAGCCTCAGGCAGACAATTACGTACAGTACAAAACCTGTACTACAAACAATGTAACCAATACAAATATTTCCAAAAGAATGATAACTACCACGACAAAAGAGGTACCTCCCGAACTAAAGGACAGGCTATTAATGATGCACACAGTACCTATAGGCACACCTGGACTTGTCATTCTGGCGACACTGGTGCCCACACCTCTCAATAATTTAAATGCCCAACCCCATGCCCCTTCCATAGGGTCTCGGAGATGCTTAGGGGTTGTTCTACCACTTTATATTCAGAGGCTCAAACAAAGAGGATTTATACAAAAAAAATGTGTATGTATATCTCTAACCCTGGGCAATCTAAAGCAGAGACCAAGTACGGGTCAATCAGACCATCACATCTGGATCCCGCCTGCATCATATAGTGCCCTTCCCTGGCGAACACTGACTACAACCCCAACCAGGGCCTGTTGCAACATTAAATACGAATAACAGATGCAACTTTTAAAATATCTGAAGTATAACCATTACCTAACAAAAAAACAAACAAACTGGCCCATACATGGCCTCGACAAACCTAATATCACAGGCTACAACAACACTTAGTAGCCATTAGCGTCAAATTAATAACCAGATCAGTCTTCAAAGGCAAAGGAGAAACATTAAAACACCACAACCTGGAAGGTCTGCAATCCCCAGGTTTAAAGCCTAAAGGCTCCCTTGCCAAAGAGATTACAAACATATAACAATGTAGCAAATGTTCCTTTGCTACCTCCCTGAAAGTTACTAAATAACACACATAATTCTAAATGTACACATTCGTATCGTTTTAGTTTCATCCTAAACCTTGGGCTCATATTACTGCCTACTCACAAGAGCCTTATACTGTTTAACCAGCTTATTTGTTGAAAACGCCAGCTAATTGTCCATTTTTACCAATGCTTTTATCACCAACATTATAATATGGTCACCGGATACACTGTCCAGACCTTTACTAGACAGTATAACTTGGATACTGCCTTTAGACAACTACCAGTCATTAGGCCACATTGTTCTATAAGGCACAGTGTCACAGTTGTCTTCCTCACTAGGATATAACTGTTTGGGAATCTCCCAGAAGTAATGACCTACTGCAAGAGACCATTCTGTAGAAGATAGTACGGTTACATAAGATCTTACTGTAACAGTAGATCGTCCAGGAATGTCTCTTGCAGTAGGTAGCTTCCCACCCTCCATTTCTAATAGGGGAAATCATAATCTAAGAATTTAGTCTTGGGACGCACTGGTTCCTCGGTTTCCCTTGGACCCTCACTTAGGAGCTGAATCCGGGTGTGAATGGAGAGTACCAGGGACCACCCACTCTTATAGGCAGAGCCAGGAAGTGATGTCGTGTGTGGGTGGTCCCTGCCGAGAAGACTGCTGGAAGAAGCTGCCGTGTGATAGCGCCACCTGCTGGAACCTCCCAGAAGTAATGACCTACCGCAAGAGACATTCCTGGAAGCTCTACTGTTATGGTAAGATCTTGCGTAACCGTACTTTCTAGGGACATGGATATGTTGTTCATCCACACTCATTGGCAGTATCCTTGCCGCTTTAAATCTTGCCGGAAGGTCTTCAAGCTTGCTCCTCCCACCCACCCGGGTGGTATAACTCTCGGCTCCGCCCCATGACGCCAGATCTTCCTTACCGCTTGGAAGCTCAGGTTCCCTCCTTAACGCTCTGCGTTTGTGACTGGTTCCTATTTCTCCGTTTGCGGATTTAAAAATAATATTTTGCAAAAAGACTTCAGTCTTCGATCCCTCGCGGCTGCGATGGACAAATCGACTCCCGGATTTCGGAGATGCCCATGCGGGCTGAAGATGTCTCGGACGGATCCACACTCCACGTGTGTCTACTGCTTAGGCCTTGAGCACGACCCGCAGGCTTGCGACCTGTGCTCATCTTTCTCGGCCTACGTCCTCGAAGACCGTGCTGCCCGATTGCAACTGGGCCGTCCCGAGGAGCGTTTCCCTCCGGTGAAGTCCAAGGAGGCCCGGTTGGCGGTGTCCGCGGCGGCGGGCTCGGCGGATCAGCTCGAGCGGATGGTCGCCCTCGAAGAGGAGGCGGCGCGGGCCGTATCTTCCTCGGACGCGGCATTTATCCCGCTCTCTCTGGGTTCTTCCTACACGGCTTCCTTTAAGGAGCTTTGTCTGTCCCTCTCCACTAAAGGAGAAGGGCCTGCGTCTGCTGGACCTTTTCTCGGTCCAAAAAGAGGGACAAGGGTAAGTCCCTCCGTCGACGCTCTTGGGAGCGGGAAAGGTCCCTCTCCCCGGGCCGTCGACCGTCGGCTTCGGTCGACCGCTCGGCTTCGGCCACTGGCCTCACGGTGTCCCCGTCAGGTCAGTTGACCGAGACTCCCACTGATGAAGTCGAGATTTTTCTCGACCCATTGGACGGGCTGTCGCCTTTAGCAGCCGAGATTCCCCTCTCCCCGGTTCCCCCGGGAGGAGTTGAGGATCCCGTGGGCTCGCCTGTGCCTCCGGTTCCGGAGCCCTCGGATGGACCTTCCGAGCCGAAGGGAGTGCCGGTTCCGGCCGACACCTCCCTGCACCGACCCCGGAAATTCCGGGACTCTCGGTCGGTCTCGGACCTCTTCGCGGTCCAGCCGTTCCCACCATCATAGCGGTCTCGGTCTCGGCACCGATGGCAGCGTCGCCGCTCGTCCTCGTCCTCCTCCTCGGATGAGGGAGGCTTGGCGTAAAGTCGTCGGCATGCGAGGACCTTATGTTACTAACAACTCCTCCTGGCGGGGAATAAGCGACTCCGGCGCCTTCCCCGGCCATTAAGTGGCTGTCACCGGAACGGCCGACACAACCCCTCGACTTGCCCGAGGAGCCTATACCCAGGCCGGTTGTTCGGCCAAAACCAGCTGCTCCACCGATTGCGGTGGAACCTCCGCCTCCACAGCCACCAATTGGGGCTCCGACCAAGGATTCTCGGTCGGCTAAGGGTTTACCCCATCGGCTGTCAGTTACCCTCACTCCCGACCGACCTCGGCAGGTGAAGGGTGGCTCAGGCCAGAGGCAGCTCTTGAGGACTCTTCCGAGTCGAAGATGATTCCTCCTTCTTCTCAAGCGACTGGACTTGGAGTCTTCAGGAGGTCAGCCAATGGACGATAGCCCGTCGTCCTTCCTAGGACTGCTTGGCTCATCTCGAGTCTACCGGGATGGAGCTCGAACCCGTTCCAAAGCAGGCCAGGTATCCCCTCACGGAGATTCTGGACCGGGGGATTCTCCGGCGGAGGCCTTTCCGGTGGCGAGGCCATAGTGGGTCAGCACTGGAACTTTGGCAGCGCCCTGCTTCCTGCCCTGCGCCTTGGCCAGGATGGCCAGGAAGTATCGCGGTCCCTACCGGTTCCTTGTCCGGTTTTGGAACACCCCTCTGCTGAGGGTTGGTTACCGACAGCGTTTTCCGGCGCCGACAGCATGCCAGGATGTGGACAAACCTCCTGACAAAGGAGTCCAAGAAATTGGACTATGTCGGGCGAAAAGTCTCGCTGCGTCCTCTCTCGGCCTTCGTCAGGCCAGTTCGGCCGTCCTCATGGCACATTTTCTCATGCCTGTTGGGCTCCCTGGATGAGGTCATCCTCATCTTCCGCCCGATCTGCAGACTACGGTTAAGCAGGTGCGGGACCAGGGCAGGAGCAGTGGCCAAACAGCAGCTCCAGACTGCTTTGGATGTAGGGGACTCATGTGCCAGATCGGTGGCGGCCGCAGTGGCTATCTCGTCGGCCGGGCTTGGCTGAGGATATCCACCTTTACTTCGGATACCCAGCACAAGTTGGCGGATGTTCCCTTTGGGGACTGACCTCTTGACCCTGGGGTGGAAGGTCACCTGCAGAGGATCGAGAAGTCCAATGCCACCTTGGACTCGGTCTCTTCCGCTCAGAAGGACAAGGCCATAAACCACAGCCTAAGCCCTTTGCGTCCTTCTGTGCCCCAGCAGCGCCCGGCCCAGCAACGTCAGGGCCAGCAGGCTCGGCCTTGGCATCCCAAACCCAAGCCGCCGGCTTCCTCTAACAGGAGGCAGGGAGGAAAGGGCCCAGGAGGTCCCTCGGCCGGTCCCTCCTCCAAGCCTGCCCAGTGGCGGGCTGGGGGTGTCGCTCCATCCCGTCACCTTACCCTAGGTCCCCGTGGGGGGCAGCTCCAGCACTTCCGTTCCGCCTGGTCCGCTGTTACCACGGACAGGTGGGTCTTGGAGGTGGTGGGAAGAGGCCTGCCTCTGGAATTCGAGCAGGCACCACCCTTCAGGCCGTCGCCCTCGAGAGCCGGGATCCCAGCCTCACTGGCGGCTCGTCGAGCCGACATCACTCTCCTCCTCCAGAAGGAGGTGGTAAGAAGGTGGTGGACCCTCCTTCAGACCCAGGGTTTGTGTCCAGGTACTTCCTGGTTCGAAACGGACGGGGGCTGGCGCCCCATTCTCGACCTACACGACCTAAACAAGTTCCTAAGGTCTCGAACCTTCAGGATGGTCACTCTGGCTCAGATAATACCATCCTTGGAGCAGCGGCGTGTGGTTCTGCTCTCTGGACTTGCAGGGCCGCGTTTTTCACGTCCCTATCCGTCCGTCTCACCAGAGATTCCTTCAGCTTCCAGGCGGAAGGATCTCTCTTGAGTTCAAGCCATGCCCTTGACTTGTCTCCAGCTCCAGGGTCTTCACCAAATGCATGGCAGTGGTGACAGCATTCCTCTTGCAGCGCCGAGGGTCGGGTGTACCCTTACCTGGGCGACTGGCTGATGCAGCTCCCTCAGGAAGGAGGCGGGTGGTCAGAGATCTGGCCTCCAGGTCTGCTCTCAACTGGGCCTCCTTGTCAGCGAGGCCAAGTCGAACTCGAGCGAAGCAGGTGATTTTATTCATCGGGCGCAGCTCGACTCTCTTCGAGCCAGAGCGCGGCTCCGGCGGACAGGGCGGGTTCTTTCCTCCTTTGCCCGATCATTTCTGGTTGGGCAATTGCTCTGCCGGGACTTCCTGCGCCTCCTGGGTCTCATGGCGGCCTGTACCAGCGTGGTCCGTTGGGCCGCTGGAACATCGTCCCCTTCAGTGGGGACTGGCCAGCCAGTGGTCTGGCAGCTGCGATCCCTTGGACCAGCTTGTGCCGGTGACACAGGGGATGTGGAATGCTCTCCAGTGGTGGACGTTCCAGATCAATTGCAGGAGGGCATCCCGTTCGTCCGCCCGAGCGACGGTCTCTCTGTCGACCGATGCCTCTCTGATGGGTTGGGGTGCCCATCTGGGGAACACCGGGCTCATGGCCTCTGGTCCCAGCAGGAGTCGATGCCACATCAACCTGCTGGAGCTCGGCGGTCCGCCTAGCTCTCACCGCCTTTGCTCCGTTCCTCCGGGGTCAAGTGGTCCGAGTCAGGCGGACAATACCACGACCATGTACTATCTAAACCGCCAGGGCGGGGCCAGCGCTCCATGCTTCTATGCAAGGAAGCTCTCCGCGTTTGGTCACTCGTGCGCAGCCTGGGCGGATCTCCTAGCCATTCACGTGGCAGAGCCTCCAACACCCTGGCCGATGCCCTGGGCGGATAGGGCTGCATCCCAGTGGTCTCTCCTGCGGAGTAGTACAGCATCTGTTCTCCCTTTGGGGCACACCTCAGGTGGACCTGTTTGCCTCCACGGAGAGCAGCGAGCTGAGTCTGTTCCATGCCCGCCCCCTCAGCAGGGCTCGCTGCAGGGGATGCCTTCTCGAGGCAATGGACCCCGGGCCTCTTTCGCCTTTCCCCATTTCCTTGATCCACAGGTGCTTCTCAAGGCGAGGAGGGACAAGGCGCGGGTGATTCTGATAGCCCCAGACTGGCCTCGCCAGTTCTGGTACCAGATCTCCTCAGTCTCAGCTCCAGGACTCCCGGCAGCTTCCAGCTCGCCCGGACCTGCTCTCAGTCAATCAGGGAAGGTGTTCCATCGGACCTTCAATCCCTGCACCTGGCGGCCTGGTTCCTGGCGGCTAGAGTTCCAGGCTTTGGGTCTTTCCGGCGAGGTCCTCAATGTAGTTGAGGCGTCCCGTGAGAGTCGACCAGAAAATGCTATGCCTTCAAATGGAAAAGGTTTTCCATTTGGTGTCAGGAACAAGGGCTTGGACCCTTCCTCCTGTTCCTTGGCAAGCATCTTGGACTATTTATGGTCCCTTTCTAGTCAAGGGCTTAGGTCGGCGACCTAAGGGTGCACCTGGCAGCCATCTCTGCTTAGCGGGCGCGGGCCGGGAAGCAGTCGGTGGCGCAGGAGAAGGTGGTCTGGCGCTTTTTCAAAGGCCTTGATCACATTTCCCCTCCAGTGCGGGAACCCCCACCTCCGTGGGATCTACTGCTGGTACTGGCAAAGCTCATGGGCAAGCCATTCGAACCTATGCACAGGTGTGCTCTCTCTCACCTGTCGTGGAAGACCGCCTTCTTGGTGGCTATCACGTCAGCCAGAAGGATGGGAGAGCTCCAGGCGCTTTCCATCGAGTCTCCTTACCTGGTCTTCCACAGGGACAAGGTTGTCCTGCGCCCCCAACCGAAATTCCTTCCGAAGGTGGTGTCGGAGTTTCACCTTAACCAGGTGTTGACTCTGCCGGTGTTCTACCCCAATCACACCTCGGAGGCCGAATATAGGCTCCATACTCTGGACCCTAGAAGGGCGCTCGCTTATTATAAGGAGCGCACGGCTGAAATTCGGGGAGAGGTTCGCCAGCTGTTTGTCACCTACGCTGAAGCCGCATCTGGCAGACCTGCAGCCAAGCGGACGATAAGCAGGTGGGTAACCTCCTGCATAGATCTCTGCTATAAGTTGGCGGGCATGGAGCCTCCCAGAGGATAAGAGCTCATTCTACCGCCATACTGCTGAATGTGGCTGCTTCCAGGGGCGTCCCTATCCAGGAAATCTGCAGGGCTGCTACCTGAAGTCAGCAAACACCTTCATTACCCATACCACATCGACCTTGAGTCACGCCGGGATGCTGGTTTTGGGGCCTCGGTTCTCCAGTCTCTCTTTCCCAAGTAAGTATATGGGGTGTCGTCTTGCCTCCCTCCTCCCGGAGAACTGCTAGGAGTCTGCCAATGAGTGTGGATGAACAACATATCCATGTCCCTAGAAATACAGGTTACTCACCTGTAACAGGAGTTCTAGGAATGGTATATAGTTGTTCATCCTACATTCTCGAACCTCCCGGCTTGACGCTTTAACCCTAGAGCTTCCAGCGGGCCAGATCTGGCGTCATGGGCGGGCAGGAGTTATACCACCGGGTGGGTGGGAGGAGCAAGCTTGAAGACCTTCCGGCAAGATTTAAAGCGGCAAGGATACTGCCAATGAGTGTGGATGAACAACATATACCATTCCTAGAACTCCTGTTACAGGTGAGTAACCTGTATTTCACAAGTGGTATATGTTGTTCATCCATAACTCCACCAACCTCGGCTGCGGCCCTGAACCTGGCTTCCAGTGGGCTAAGATCTGGCGTCATGGGGCGGAGCCGAGGGTAATACCACCTGGGTGGGTGGGAGGAGCCAGCTTGAAGACCTTCCGGCAAGTTTTAAAGGGGAAGGGACAATACCAAGAAGTGTGGATGAACAACATATACCACTCCTAGAACTACCTGTAACTCACCTGTAACAGTAGATCTTCCATGGAGTGGTCTCTCGCAATAGGTAATACATTTGGGATTTCGGGCAGAGGTCACTGTGGCGCACGGCAGTTCTTCTAGCAGTTTTTTTTACCAGGGACCGCCCACACATGGCATCATCTTCCTGTTTCCTGTATAAGAGTGGGCGGTCCCTGGTATCCTCAGTTCCTATTTTGCCGTCTTGAGCTTGCATGCAGCAGCTAGAACAACTTCTTAAAGCAGCAGTCATCAGCAAGAAACAACATAGAAGATTCTTCAGACACCTGGGGGCGCATCCATCAAGAGCTCCCCCATCTACTGATCTACATTTCTGTACACACTTAGAGCAGGAGTACCCCTCCTCACCCTCTGTGTCTCTTACTCATCGACAGCCACCACAACATCGATGATGCATCTGTATTCTCATTGACAGCCCATAACCATCAACTTCCTCAACAACAGCTACCACCATTGACAATGCATTTATATTCTGATTGACGGCTTATAACAGTCAACATTCTCGATGCATCTATATTCTCATTGACGGCCATACCCGTCACTGTTCTCATCGATGGCTACCACAGTTAATGATGCATCTGTATTTTCATTGATGGCTTATAACCTTCAGCATCTTCATTGACGGCTACCATCGACGACTGTAACTGTCAACAATGCATCCATATTCTCATCAATGACCATCAACCGTTGACCATGCATCCATGTTCTGCCTATTCATTGATGGAGCATTTTTGACCCCCTCGTCAACAGTGCTTCCAGCACTTTAAAAGGCAGTTCATAAAATAACCCTTTCTGGGGTCCATCAATGGCACAGAACAGGAGAAATCCTCCTTAACCTTTGTACTTCACTGCTCATCGACAGTTACTGTTCCAGGTATCTCTCCGTCAACAACACAACTTCACACTGCCTCTCCCATCAATGAGAGCTCATGTTTGTTTGTTATTTGTTAGTTGTGAAGAATGTGTTGGATGTCAGCCCCCATAGTTTTGAGTTATTCATCCTCTGCTCTCTGCCCTTTCTCCACTCCTCCTCTCCAGTTAATAACCTACCAGCGCTGTAGAGTGCTGGGTATTATGCGTAGGAGAAGGAGGGGGTGGGTGTTGCGAACAGTGGAGGATGAATGGGGGAGGTCATCGTATTGGAGTGGTAGGATCCAGGAGACACCCTGGGGCGAAATGGAATCCAGACCATGGTTGTGCATGTCTGGTGCCCATACCCAAGGGCACTACCGATTGTGGTAGGCAGATGGTTCGGGCAGACCAGGAGGTTCGTCCAACTCGGGTGGTGGTGTGCAATGCCAGGTCCATTAAGAACAAGACTGCAATTAGTGCAGATCTTGTTGAAGCAGTGGACCTGGCATGCATCACCGAGACCTGGCTGGATGAAAATTTTGGCCCCATCTTGGAGGCTGTAACTCCAGCTGGGTACTTGGTGATACACCGCCCGAGATTGTAGTGCAGGGAGGGGGTTGCGGTCTGTTTCAAGACTGAACTTAACCTCACAAGAGTATTAGTTGAGAAGGTTGAGTCATTTGCGTGTGCTGTTGTAGAAGGTTTAGGTTATCGAATTGCCCTCATTTATCATCCACCCGGTGATGAGAAGCGATTCCTTCAGGAAGTGGCAGACTTTGTTGTCAACATGGCATTTGAGTCGCCCAGACTGATGCTTCTGAGTGACTTCAATACCTAGGTCGACAACAAACTCTCGAAATTTGGCCAACACTTTCTCCAGTTGATGACATCTCTGGGCCTTACACAGGTGGATTCCACTGCTGCTTACAAACACGGACACTCTCTTGACTTACTCTTCCTCCTAGGGATCGAAACATCTGACTTGGGGGTGGAACCAATTGGGTGGTCTGATCATTACACTGTGGGGTTTAGTTTTAGCACACCCCCCCCCCATAGGCCTACCCCTGTGGAGATGGTTAGGTACCATTTACGGGATATAAGTTCTCATGGCCTAGCGGCGGTACTTGATCTCTCGTCCCTCTTGGCAAGCAATGACCCAAAGACCCTCGTGACGGCTTACAATTCATCCATCTCGGTAGCTCTGGATTCCATTGCTCCAATCCGTGTTCACCCTCTCTTCCTTCACCCCTGGTCCCCCTGGTTTGGTGGGACTTTGAAGGAGATGCGGAGACTAGGAAGAAGGTTAGAGCGCTGCTGGCGCAAGTCCACCCTTGATGCCGATCAACTTACATTGATGGACCATTATCAAGTCTGTCAATCTGCAGTCACCCGTAAGAAAGCAGAATTCCTGTCCGGGGAGATTGCGGCTGCTCAGAATTGACCAGCTCAGCTTTTCCGAACTGTGGACAGACTGTGCAACCCAGCCTGTCTACATGTTCGGAAAGCTTTTTCGCAATTAGAGTGTGATGAGCTTGCTCGATTCTTTGCAAATAAGATGGCTGACATCAGGGCGGTACTCCTGCCAGCACACTCTTTGGGTGTTGCTTTTGATCAGTATGGGGTCACTGTACCTTCAGTTGACCGGAGTTCATGGATGTCATGTGGATTATCCAGGGTGGGCACCCTACATGCTGCAGTTTGGACCCTAGACCAGACTTCCCTAATTTTGGGTTGTATTGATGTCATCGGTCCAGTCCTTGCATGGATAGTCTGGTGCTCCTTGGAATCTGGAGAGTTTCCTAGCTCCCTGAAAGAGGCAGTGGTGACATCACTCTTGAAGAAAGCTACCTTGGACCCCGACTGCCTTGCAAACTACAGACCTATCTCTAACCTTCCCTTTTTAGGAAAGGTGATTGAGAAGTAGTGTCAGCTCAGCTGGAAGACCATTTGACCATCCATGACATCTATGAACCGCTCCAGTCCAGTTTTCGTAAGAGACATAGTACTGAGACAGCACTGGTTCGGGTGCTTAATGATCTCCTGATGGCGAGAGATCAGAAGAGCCGTACCACCTTGGTTTTTCTGGATCTCTCTTAGCTTTTGACACCGTGGACCATGGGGTGTTGATAGGACACCTGAGGCATATCTGTGGTCTGTCGGGAACAGACGTCAGGTGATTTACATCTTTCCTCATGAGTAGAACACAGAGAGTGGTGTCTGGGGTTTATTCTTCAGGCCCAATTCCTCTGTCATGTGGGGTGCCGCAGGGTTCAGTGCCGTCACCCATGTTGTTCGCGGTGTACATGCTACCCCTTGGAGACATTGTAAGAAGGTATGGGCTGAGGTTTCAGTGCTATGCAGATGATAGCCAGCTCTACCTTTCTTTCCCACCCGACCAGGATGGAGTTCTGTCGGTCTTTAATAACTGTCTGAAAGAAATCCAGGAGTGAATGGATTCCAGCTGGCTGAAGTTGAACTCGGAAAAAACTGAGGTATTGGTTGTGGACCCAGGTCACTGGATAGGGGGGGCAGGAGCTGGTGCGCCCTCTGGAATTTTCCGTGGTGTGTCTCACTTCTGACCTTTGAATGGGTGCATAACCTGGGGGTCATTTTTGATGATGGGCTGACCCTGCATTCTCAGGTGTCAGCTGTCGTCAAAACGTCCTTTTATCATTTTAGGAATATCGCCAGGATTAGGCATCTGGTTCTGTCTGACAACCTTCCCATTCTGGTCCACGCCTTTGTGTCCACACGCTTGGATTATTGAAATTCCCTCTGCCTAGGGCTTTCTGGGTAGAAATCTGTCACTTTCAGCTGGTGCAGAACGCGGCGGCCCGGCTTTTTATTATTATGTTCTCTTGCCAATGGCAGTTCAAAATGAACCTTATATTGGTTCAACTAGGGGTCCACTGTCGAGGGCTTCTCTCCCGTCACCGGCTCCTCCACATATACATTATAATTCTTCTTCCCATGTGGGCCCGTGGTAACGTGGGCTCGCATTCTTTAGGGAAAATCAACAATTTATGTCATGCTTACTGCCCTTCCACCTTCTTAGGTGAACACTCACAGTGGTCAGGCAGACAGAGATCAGGACCCTGGCCTTTACTACTCAGGGGCAAGACCTGTTTAGGCTACACATCCTCCCCCCTCCCCCACTCCTACCAATGAACTCCCCCCTTCTCTGAAGGAATTGGATGCACTACTGTGGTACGGCACGTCTTGCATGCCAATTGGCACTCCCAGCCCTCAGATCCAGGGGGCAGGGCGACCCTCCACAATCTCCTACACCTCTGCCTAAGAGGTTTCATGATGACAGGGATACTTTACCACCCTAGTCAACCCCTCTATGAAAGACTATGAGTAAGACCCAGTTGATTTTACCGGTACCCTTGAAGACAAGGAGTGCCAAAAGCTGGATTTCCCTCCTCAATCTCCTCTTTTCAGAAATGTATTTCTTGAATGAGACCCTGACTAGACATTCTGCCACCTCTCTTCCTGATGACCCCTCTCTAATAAAATGAGGGTTCAGATCATTGACAGACAACGTAAGGATATGGCAGAATATCTTAAAAACTATCTGAGGAGCCTGCTTTTAGTGGTTCCCCCCACTAATCCAGGCTTTTAAAATACTATCACAGCTGTTCGCTGCAAGGTAGTTCAGATTCATCAAGCTCCTCTGAATCATCCTTTCTGCTACCTCTGAGGTGGACTCTGTTGTATTTACTGCCACTCATGATCATGCTAAATGAACTGAACACATGAGCTCCTGAGAAGGAATCTCGAAGGCTTGTCTATTTGAATAAAAAGGTATTTCCTGCAGTACCATGAATCTTAGAATTCTAAATTGCATGGGTCATATGATTAAAATACCACCGTACCCTTGGGTCCTCTGCCGTTGGTACTGTCAAACTCCCTCCTCCACAGAAAAAAGGAACAGTTACTGACTACAGTATCAACTAACAATTCTATTTCTGAGACCTACTCAGGTCAGGATATGATGCAGTAGATATCCCAGCCCGACTGTTAGCCTTTGGCACTTCTTTGCGTCACCATACCAGGCTTCTCGTTTTCAGGTTTACACCTGATGTGTAACAGAAAGTAGCCAGCACCCCTTTCAGTGGGTTCAAACTATTCGGGCCAGGTACTCAAACCTTACTAGACAATCTACAGGCATCAGGCAGAACCCCTACGTATGGTTCATGGCATGTACCATGGACAACCAGAAACAATTTGTGCCAAGGAATGCCTTTACAGTCCCTCCCTCCCATGCAGACGCTAACCAAAGATGCTTCCCTGGCATTATTGGTCGCATACCTACGTCCTATCGGACACAGGACGAGTGGACCACTTCTCTCCCTCAGCCTCACATCAGTCTCCTAAAGCTGAGGGCAATCCGCTTAGCCCTTTCTGCATTCCAACCTCTTTTGATGCTAGGACCATTGCTGATCCAATCAGACAGTGGTGTTCTACCTCAACAAGCAAGGAGGTGCTCCAATCTTCAACCTTTTGACTCAAAATCAAGGAACCCTGTCACATCCCAACCTGAAGGTTCTACACCTTCACGCTAAGCTCCCGAGGACACTTTCATAAACAAATTACGAAGTGTCCTCTCCTGTTCCCAATATTTTCTTGGCCTCACGTAAGCCAGCAACTAGGGAAACGTATAACTCCAAATGGAAACGCTTTTCCATGTAGACTGCTTCTCGGTCATTAGATCCCTATTCCTTCCCCACTGACAAGTTCTAGCCTACTGGGCCTCACTGTTCAAGTCCGGTTTGAGCTATTCCTCCATCAAAGTCCATTTAGCCATTATTTCGGCCTTCAGTGACCTGCTAGATGGCAGTTTACTGTACCATCATCATCTAGCCAAAATGTTTTTTAAAGGAATGTTACATATCAAATCACCTATTAGACAACCCACTTCTCCTTAAGTTCTCATGTTTCTAATACAGAAATTAACGATTGGGTCTTTTGAACCTGCGGCCACTTGTGCCCTCAGTTTTCTTTCATGGAAAACCTTATTCCTAGTGGCTATCACCTCAGCTCACTGTCTTTCCGAGCTTCATGCCCTCATGAGTAGGGAACATTACCTCATTTTTCACAAAAATAGGGTGACACTTTGTCCCATCCCATCCATCCTTCCTAAGGTAGTGCCTTAACACAGTCTCAATCAGTCCTGGAGTTACCAGTGTATTATTCCGAATATTCCAACCATGGTGAACATCCATTACATCCCTCAGATGTCCATCATATATTGCGTTTCTATACTGATTGACCAAACTCGATCAGAAATACAACAAAGCCTTACTAGGACCTATCCAAACTCATTCCAGTAGAGCTATGGCCACTACTGCGGCTTGCTTTAAAGGAGCCTCCATTTCACATATCTGCAGTGCAGCTACCTGGTCCACAATCCACACATTCACAAGGCGTTACAATCTGGATATTGCTTCACGACGTAGGGCGGCCTTCGGCCGTGCAGTCCTGTAAGGTCTTTTGTCATAACTGTCCTCCCACATGGACAGTACTGCTTGGGAATTATCCTAAATGTATTACCTACTGCAAGAGACCACTCCATGGAAGATAGTACAGTTATGTAAAAACTTACTGTTCCAGTAGATCTTCGAGGAGTGTCTCTTGTAGTAGATCTGTTCCCACCCTCCATTCCCCTCCTTCTCTAAGACAACAAATTCTGGTCCAGTGACTTTTGGGTTGGGACTCCTTTGGTACCTCGGTTTCCCCTCGGTCCTCGCTTTGCAAGCCGAATCCGTTGGGGGAACTGAGGATACCATGGACCACCCACACTTATATAGGAAACAGGAAGATGATGTCATGTGTGGGCAGTCCCTGGTAGAAAAAAAAATGCTAGAAGAGCTGCTGTGCACCACAGCAACCTCTGCTGGAATCCCAAATGTATTACCTACTGCAAGAGACGCTCCTCTAAGATCTACTGTTAAGGTAAGTTTTTACGTAACTGTACTTTCTACGGATGTGGATATATTGTTCTCATCCACACTATTTGGCATGTCCTTTCCCTTTAATTATGTTGCCGGAAGTGTTTAAGCTGGCTCCTTCCACCCTCCTGAGTAGTATATGCCTCGACTTTGCCCCTTGACACCAGATCTTCCTTTCTACTGGAAGATTCAGGTTCCCTCCTTACTGCTCCTGCATTGAGTAGGCCCTAGCACTTACATTTTCAGATTACTTGCCAAAACTTAAACTCATTAAGAGTTTCACTGCATCATTTTTCGATCGCAACCGCGATGGAGGACAAGTCCTCACCTGGGTTCCGCCGGTGTCCCTGCGGGCAGAAGATATCTTGCACTGACCCGCACGCCACGTGCGTCTGTTGCCTGGGCCATGAACACCATACCCAGGCTTGTGACTTTTGTCACTTGTTCCAGCCAAACATGTTGGACAATCGCCTCGCATGATTACAGCTCGGCCGACTGGAGAAACAGAACCTTCCTGTCAAATCTAAAGAGGTCCCTTGAGTGGTCTTCGCAGCTGTGCGGTCCACTGAACAACTCCAGCAAATGAAGGCTTTAGAGGAGGAGGCACCACGGGCTGCCGATCAGTCCTCTTCAGCATAGGTCTTCTCGGCGTTCACACTGAACTCTACATTTACAGGCTCCTTTAAGGAGTTGTGCTAGTCTCTCTCCGATGAAGGGAAGGGCCAGTTAGCCGCAGCTCCGTTCCTGTAAAAGGATTGCAAGGAGTTGAGGAGACGTCTCCCATCGCGTTGTTCTTGGGATCAAGAGCAATCCTGCCCCAGGAATCTACAGTTTCAACTTCGATCGAAATTGCGGCCTTGGCCTCTGGCTTCACAGTGCCCTCGTCAGGTCAGCCGGCTAAGATGAGGCTGGAAATTCCTTGTTCAGGACTCCAGTCCTGACTTGACCCACTGAGGAGGAGACCCAGCCAGCTGGGAACTTCTTCACGTTCCCTGTCCCTGAGCTGGAGGAGCCGCATATCTCCCCGGCTGCTTCTGAGTACCCCCGACGGTCAAGGTCTACATCTTAGTTTCAATCGACAGGTCAAGAAGAACTCACAAATGCAATTCTAGGCATTCCAAGAAGCAACGCCGCCGCTATTCATCCTCGTCGGAAGAGGAGAGGCTTTGGCGCAAGTTGCATCGACGCTATGAGGAACTAATATGGCAACAGTTGGTGTTGGCCTGTCTAAACTCGACCCCAGTTTCCACGCCGGGCATCACATGGCTGTGGCCCTCTAGGCTGACGCCGACTCCTCTGGAGCAGGCCGACACTGTCCTTCTCCCGTGGAGCCGGTGAAGGCCTTCCCAGCTCGACTGAAACTGGCCACTCTGCCGATTGTGGTGGCGCCACCACCTAAACAACCCCCCCTCCAAGGCTCCTGTTAAGGAGTCTCGGCCTGCTAATTGCCTCCTGCACAGGCTGTTGGTCTCCCTCACTCCCAACCATCCGCGGCTGGTCGAAGGTGACTCAGGTGATCGGCCTTTTTAACTGGACTCCCTTTGATGAGGTTTCGCATAGGGGTCATTCGATGGATGAAGGTCCTGTCACAAATTCACTCAGCAGGCCAGGACCTCTGCTCCCAAAGTGCCAACCTCTGAGCGCAGTCTTGTGAACAGTGTAACAAACAAGGTAACCCTCTTGTCTGTTTTTGTGAGTTCGGATCAACCTTTGGTCTCAGTTCTGGAGGGATTCAAACTGTTAACCTCTTGCTAGCATACCCAATGCACAGGCTCAGATATATCTGCCTTCGGGGGGCCAGATATCTTTGCCTACGGGCACCTAACCAGGTATTCAGAGATGAACCCTTTAAAACTTTAATAAAAACCTCAGATTTAAAACACTTTTCTTTCCAGTTTGGTACCACCATACAAGCTATGTCTGCTGTCTGCTAACCATAAATGTTTCTTAGCAAAAGAAAGCAAGTCAAAGACAGATCAGGTTTGCTCTAAAATTAGAGTTTTTACTAAAATATATAATAGTACGTAAAACATACAATACAGAACTCTTATATCAAAAGGCATACAAATCTTTAAAACAAAACAAGGTTTAAAACCGCGCAATTCCTACAACAATATTTAGATTTTGTCTAGTTTTCTAAATACCTATTTTCAGTGCTCAGATGTTATCTTGGTCAGAGTCAGATAAAAAGTGTGCCTCTATAGTGAAACAGAATAACCTTTAAAAGCTGTTTTTCGCCAACCCCTTTTGGATGACATCATCCAGCTCCTCCTCTGTCAGAATATCTAAAAAATATATATTTCTTTACAACCACAGGATGTAATTTCAAAGTATTAATTCTGCAACCTTAGCATAACTCAAGTTTCAAATGACACTTCCTTTGATCTCATGCTGTACCCTCCTCACACAGGCTTCATATGAGCATTTATGACCTCTCACCTCTGTGTAGTAACCTGTGTTTTCACTTCAATGTCATAAACCTTTTTTTAGGATTTTCCCTCTTAACAAAGTTAACGTTTACAACTCTGTAATTAACTCAAACAGGATCTTTGATTAAAGTCTTCCAGGTAACACATTGTCTCTAAAAACTGTGTGTGTGATAGATGCTGTCAGCAGCTCTCTTGGCCTGCATCTGTCAGCTGAAATCGGGGGGGGGGGGATGAGTGAGGTCATTCCTAGAGTATTTGAATTTTCAGCAGAGACATTAATACATTTTATATTAAAAAAAAATATGTAATACAACACTTAGAACTGGCTGTCACACTCCTCCCCACCTAGACTGAATTTGGGGGATCTATCCCCTACATGGGATGAGCTTCCCAAATCAGTTCATTCCTCATAGACCCTAGACAGCCCATCTGAGTTCTTGTTTTTCGCTCCAGCCCTATGTACGATTTTTAGATCATACCCTTGTAATGCAAGACTCCATCTTAGCAGTCTGCCATTGTTTTTCCCCATCTGCTTCAGCCAAACCAGGGGGTTGTGGTCAGTCTGCACCACAAAATGCTGCCCATACAAGTATGGCTCTAATTTCTTCAGGGCCCACACTATGGCAAGACACTCCTTTTCCACCGTGGAGTATGCTTGCTCCCTGAGAATAAGCTTCCTGCTCAGGTACACTACTGGGTGGTCTGTCCCTTAGCTAGACGTCTGGCTAAGTACTGCCCCAATAACCACGTCTGAGACATCCATCTGAACTATAAAGGTTTTGCTATAGTCCGGACTTGTCAAAACAGGAGCACTGCACAGTGCCTCCTTCAGTCTGATAAAGGCTTCCTCACAGGTTGGGCCCCAGGTAATTTTCTTTGGCATCTTTTTCTTTGTCAGGTCAGATAGGGAGCAGCCAGGGCACTGTAATTAGGTACAAACTTTCTGTAGTACCCTGCTGTCCCTAGAAAACTCTGACCTGCTTCTGGGTTTCTGGTCTGGGCCACGCCTGGATCACCTCTATCTTTATTTGGTTAGGACGGAGCTGTCCCCGACCTACCACATGCCCGAGGTATGCCACTTCCCCCATGGCCACCTGGCACTTCTCGGCTTTGACAGTGAGCCCGTCCCTCTGTATCCTGCCCTGCACTTCCCTAAGGTGTGAAAGGTGTTCCTCCCAGCTGGTACTGAAGATGGCAGTGTCATCCAGGTATGCTATAGCGTACTCCTCAGCACCACTCAACACCTGGTTCACCAACCTTTGGAAAGTGGCCGGGGCATTCTATATTCCGGAAGGCATTACTGTAAACTCAAATAAACCTGTTGGAGTGATGAAGGCCGACCTCTCCCTAGCTCTGTCTGTCAATTCTACCTGCCAGTACCCCTTGGTCAGGTCAGTAGTCGTAAAGTAGGTCGCCCCTCCCAACTTGTCCAGGAGTTCATCCGTCTGGGGCATCGGGTGGGCGTCGGACTTCGTGACTGCATTCAGTCCACGATAGTCCACACAGAAGCGAGTTGAGCCTACTGGCTCGGGGCACAAGGACTACGGGTGAGGCCCAGGGGCTGTGGGATCTCTGGATTACCCCTAAATCCAGCATCTCCTCCACTTCCCTTCAAATGTCCTTTTGGACAGCCTCTGACACCCGATATGCTGTTTGCCGTATGGGCGTCTGTGTCCCTGTCTCCACATTGTGTGCCGCTAAGGGGGTTAGTCCAGGCTTGGCGCTAAACAAGGGGGCAAAGTCTGCTAGAACCTCTATTTCTGGACCTGGTCCGGGTTCAGCTGGGGAGACAATTTTACTGCCGACACAGAGGACTCCTGCTTACTCTCTTCCAGCAAGTCCAGAAGGGGGTCTTCTTCGACTGTCCCCTTCCCATGACTACATACCGCAAACACCATGTCAGCCCAGTTTGCATACGGCTTCATCATGTTGACATGGTACATCCTTTCAGTCTGTCTTCTGTCAGGTAACTCCACAATGTACTGTAGTTTACATCATTTACCTTCCTAACCACTTTGTACGGTCCTGCCCACTCAGCTTGCAGCTTGTCTTTCTGGACCGGAATAAGGAACATGACTTCCTGACCCACAATGTACGAGCGAGCTCTGGCTCTGTGGTTGTACCACACCTTTTGTCTCTGTTGGGCAGCTGCCAGGTTGCTCTGGGCTGTCCCCATAAGCTCCTTCAGCCTTTCCCTAAACCTAAGGACATAATCCACAGTGGGAGTTCCCTGGGTGGCATGCTTGCCTTCCCAGTCCTCCCGGATCAAGTCTAGGGGCCCACGTAGCCGGCGTCCATATAAGAGTTCGAAGGGGGAAAATCCTGTTGACTCTTAGGGCACCTCCTGTATGCAAACAACAGGTGGGGAAGGTATTTTCCCAGTTCCTCCATGCTGTTCAGCAAACGCCCAGAGCATTGACTTTAGGGGTACCATTGAATTGTTCCACAAGCCCATTGGCTTGTGGGTGATATGGTGTCGTGCATCTTTGCACCCCCCCACACTTCTCCCATTAACATTTCCTCAGGTCCGACATAAAGGAACCCCCTCGATCGCTGATTACCTCCTACGGAAACCCAACATGGGAGAAAATCCCACGTAAGGCATCTGCCACTTTGTCTGTCCTCAGTGAGGATAGGGCGACTGCCTCTGGGTACCGGGTGGCATAGTCCACCACAGTCAGGATCAATCTCTTCCCTGAGGAGCTGGGGGTATTTCAAGGCCCCACAATATTCATTCCCACCCTCTGGAATGGCTCATCCACTATGGGCAAGGGGATCAGGGTGGCTTGGGTTTTCTTGCCCGCCTTCCCTATTTCTTGGCACCAGTGACAAGACCTGCAATACTCCTTCACCTGCTGGGTGAAGTTAGGCCAGTAGAAATTCTGGACCAACCGCTGCGTTTTGTGCGCGATTCCCAGATGACCAGACAAGGGAATATCATGTGCAATTTTGAGCAACTGCTCACGATACCCCTGGGGAATGACAAGCTGCCTGCCTAGCATCCCTTCCTCTGTCTGTACTGCCTGTGCATGCATAAGTCCATTTTCCCAATAAACCTTATGTTTGCCGTCATCTCCCTGTGTGCCCTCAGAGTCTGCCCAAGCCCTCAGCTTCTCTAAACTAGGGTCACTCCTCTGAGCAGCTTCAAACCCCTCACGTAGTCCCAAGGCATGGGACAAGTCCGCTTCAGTTGCTAAACTAGGGTCCCTAGCACTAGCGTCAGGATCCTCAGGATTACTGTCAATCCTAACCCTCTGACAATTGGTCACCCCTCCCTCTTCGGAGTAACCTTCCGTAGCTGTGTGGTCACTCACTACAGGGGAAATTTCTACCCTCTTTTTATCAGTCTCCCCATCTGGAGACACAGGCTGGGGAACCAGCCTCTCCGTGGTTTCCACACTGGTTGCTGTGAGGTTCAGGGAACTGTTATTTCTAGGGACATGGATATGTTGTTCATCCACACTCATTGGCAGGTATCCTTGCCGCTTTAAATCTTGCCGGAAGGTCTTCAAGCTTGCTCCTCCCACCCACCGGGTGGTATAACTCGGCTCACTCATGGCCTAGATCTTCCTTACACTTGGAAGCTCAGGTTCCTCTTAGCGTCTGCGTTTGTGACTAGTTCCTATTCTCCGTTTGCGGTTATAAATAAATTTTGCAAAAGACTTCCAGTCTTCTATCCCTCGTGACTGCGATGGACAAATCGACTCCCGGATTTCGGAGATGCCCATGCGGGCAGAAGATGTCTCGGGGCGGATCCACACTCCGCGTGTGTCTACTTAGGCCAGGCACGACCCGCGGGCTTGCGACCTGTGCTCATCTTTCTGCGTCCTCGTCCTCGAGGCCGTGCTGCCCGATTGCAACTGGGCCGTCCGAGCGTTTCCCTCGGTGAAGTCAAGGAGGCCCGGTTCGATGTGTCCGCGGCGGGAGCCGGGGGATCAGCTCGGCGGATGGTCGCCTCGAAGAGGAGGCGGCAGCGGGCGATATCTTCCTCGGCGTGCATTTATCCCGCCTCTCTGGGTTCTTCCCTACACGGCTTCTTTTAAGGAGCTTTGTCTGTCCCTCTCCACTAAAGGGAAGAGGCTGTGTCTGCTGGACCTTATTCTCGGTCCAAAAGAGGGACAGGGGTAAGTCCCTCCGTCCGACGCTCTTGGGAGGCGGAAAGGTCCCTCTCCCGGGCCGTCGACCGCTCGGTCGACCGCCGGCGCGGCCACTGGCCTCACGGTGTCCCGTCAGGTCAGTTGACGGAGACTCACCGATGAAGTCGAGATTTTCTCGACCCATTGGATGAGCTGTCGCTTTAGCAGCGAATTCCCTACCCTGTTCCCGAGAGAGTTGAGGATCCGTGGGCTCGCCTATGCCTCGGTTCGGAGCCCTCGGATGGACCATCGAGCGTAAGGGGTGCGGTTCCGCCGACACCTCCCGCACTGACCTCGGAAATTCCGGGGTCTCAGCCGCTGGGATCTTCTTCAAGGGGCGTTTCTATCCCACCGGCTATAGGCGGTTCCGGTCTCGCACCGCGGTAAGCGGCGCGCCGTCTCCTCCTCGGATGAGGGGAGGTTTCGTGTAAATTACGCCGACGGTACGAGGACTTTATGTTGCAACAGTTTTCTCCTGGTCGGGAATAGCCGACCCCGGTTCGCCCCGCCATTAAGTGGCTGTCACCGAACGGCCACACAACCCTCGACTATCCGAGGAGCCTATACCAGGCCGTTGTTGCAAAACCAGCTGCTCCACCCCATTCCGTGAACTCCGCCCACAGCCACCATCAGTTGCACCAAGGATTCTCGGTCGGCTATGGTCTACCCCATCGTTGCTTCAGTTACCCTCACTCCCGACCGACCCTCGCAGGTGAAGGTGGTCTAGGCCAGGAGGCAGCTCTTGAGGATTCTTCCGAGTCCGAAGATGATTCCTCCTTTTCTCCAAGCGACTGGACTTGGAGTCTTCAGGAGGTCAGTCAATGGACGTATAGCCTGTCGTCTCTTCCTAGGACTGCTTGACTCATCTTCGGAGTCTACCGGATGGAGCTCGAACCCAGTTTCCAACGGGGCTAGTGTATCCCTCACGGAGATTCTGGACCGAGGGGATTCCTCCGACGGAGGCTTTTCCGGGTGGCCGAGGCTACAGTGGGTCCGCACTGGAGCTTTGGTAGCGCCTGCTTCCTGCCCTGCGCCCTTCTCAACAGGATGGCTGAGGAAGTCATGTCCCCTACCGGTTCCTTGTCCGTTTTTCGAACACCCTCTGCTGAGGGGTTGGTTACCGACAAGCTTTTCCGCTACGGCAACGCCAGGGATGTGGACAAACCTCCTGACAAGGAGTCCAAGAAATTGGACCTGTGTCGGGCTAAAGGTCTACGCTAGGCCCTCTCCTCGGCCTCTCGCCAGGCCAGTTCTGCCCTCATGGCACATTTTCCTTTTTCTCATGCCCTGTTGGGCTCCCCTGGATGAGGTCTCATCTTCCGCCCGATCTGCAGACTACGGTTAAGAGGGTGAAGGACTAGGCAGAGCAGTGGCCAAACAGCAGCTCCAGACTGCTTTGGATATAGGGGACTATGTGCAGATCGGTGGCCGCAGTGGCTATGACGTCGGACGGCTTGGCTGAGGATATCCACCTTTACTTGGATACCCAGCACATGTTGGCGGATGTTCCCTTTTGGGACTGACCTCTTGGCCCTGGGGTAGGGTCACCTGCAGAGGATCGAGGAAGTCCAATGCCCCTTGACTCGGTCTCTTCCGCTTAGAAGGACAAAGGCCGTCAAACCACAGCCTAAGCTCCTTCGCCCTTCCAGCCCCGGCGCGCCCGGCCCAGTGTTAACGGCCAGGGCCAGCAGGCTCGGCCTTGAGATCCCAAACCCAAGCCGCCGGCTTCCCAACAGGAGGCAAGGAGGAGGGCCCAGGAGTCCCTCGCCGGTCCCTCCTCCAGCCTGCCCAGTGACGGCTGAGGGTGTCGCCCATCCCCGTCACACTTCAGTTCCCTGGGTCCTGGGGACGGCCCGGCACTGCTCCGCCTGGTCCGTTTGCCACTGGACAGTGGGTCTTGAGGTAGGGAAGAGGCTCGCCTCCTGGAATTCAGTATATACCACCCTTCAGGAGCTGGCCAGCCTCGAGGTTTCGATCCCCAGTCTCACTGGCGTGCCTGCCGAGCCGACATCGCCTCCTCCTCCTCCAGAAGGAGGTGGTAAGAGAGGTGGTGGACCCTCCTTCAGACCCAGGGTTTGTGTCCAGGTACTTCCTGGTTCGAAGCGACGGGGTTGAAGCGCCCATTCTCGACCTCCACACGACTCAACAAGTTCCTAAGGTCTCGAACCTTCAGGATGGTCACTCTGGCTCAGATAATACCATCCTGGAACGCAGCGTGTGGTTCTGTCTCTGGACTTGCAGGACGCTGCTTTCACGTCCCTATCCGTTCGTCTCAGCCCACCGAGATTCCTTCGCCTTAGCGGAAGGATCCTCTTCGAGTTCCAAGCCATGCCCTTCGGCTTGTCTCCAGCTCCCAGGGTCTTCACCAAATGCATGGCTGTGGTGACAGCATTCCTCGCTTGCACCGAGGGGTCCGGATGTCACCCTTACCTGGACGACTGGCTGATAGCAGCTCCCTCCAGGAAGGAGGCAGAGTGGTCCAGAGATCTGGCCCTCCGGTCTGGTTCGTTTCAACTGGGCCTCCTTATCAACGAGGCTGTCGAATCCGAGCCGAAGCAGGTGATTCTATTCATCGGGCGCAGCTCGACTCTTCGAGCCGGAGCGGCTCCCGCGGACAGGGCCGAGGTTCTTTCCTCTTGCCCGATCATTTCTGGTTGGGCAATTGCGCCCTGCCCGGGACTTCCTGCGCTCCTGGGTCTCATGGCGCCTGCACCAGCGTGGTCCGTTGGGCCGCTTGGAATATGCGTCCCTTCAGTGGGACTGGCCAGCCAGTGGTCACAACTGCGATCCCTTGACTAGCTTTCAGTCGGTGACACAGGGGATGTGAACGCTTCCAGTGGTGGACCGTCCAGATCATTTGTCAGGAGGGCATCCTGTCCTGGGTCTCGCCCGAGCCGATCGGTCTCTGTCGAGCGATGCCTCTGATGGGTTGGGGTGCCCATCTGGGGAACACCGGGCTCATGGCCCTCTGGTCCCCGCTGGAGTCCCTGCGCACGATTAACCTGCTGGAGCTCCGGCGTCCGCCTAGCTCTCACCGCCTTTGCTCCGTTCCTCGGGGTCAAGTGGTCCGAGTCCAGACGGACAATACCACGACTATGTACTATCTAAACTGCTGAGGCGGGGCGCGCTCCATGCTTCTATGCAAGGAAGCTCTCCGGATTTGGTCACTGGATGCAGCCTGGAGGCGGATCTCCTAGCCATTCACGTGGCAGGAGCCTCCAACACCCTGGCCGATGCCCTGGGCCGGATAGGGGCTGCATCCCACGAGTGGTCTCTCCCTTCCGGTGTAGTACAGCATCTGTTCTCCCTTTGGGGCACACCTCAGGTGGACCTGTTTGCTCAGGAGAACGCCGGGTTGAGTCTGTTCCATGCCCCGCCTCAGCAGGGGCTCGCTGCAGGGGATGCCTTCTGAGGCAATGGACCCGGTCTTTTACGCCTTTCCCCATTTCCTTGATCCACAAGGTGCTTCTAAGCGCGAGGAGGACAAGGCGCAGGTGATTCTATTAGCCCCAGACTGGCCTCGCCAGTTCTGGTACCCAGATCTCTCAGTCTCAGCTCCAGGACTCCGCTGGGCTTCCAGCTCGCCTGGACCTGCTCTCAGTCAATCAGGAAGGTGTTCCATCCGGACCTTCAATCCCTGCACCTGACGGCCTGGTTCCTGGCGCTAGAGTTCCAGGCCTTGGGTTCTTCCGGACGAGGTCCTCAATGTAGTTGAGGCGTCCCGTAGGAGTCGACCAGAAAATGCTATGCCTTCAAATGGAAAAGGTTTCCATTTGGTGTCAGAGCAAGGCTTGGACCCTTCCTCCTGTTCCTTGGCAAGCATCTTGGACTATTTATGGTCCCTTTCTAGTCAAGGGCTTAGGTCGACGACCCTAAGGGTGCACCTGGCAGCCATCTCTGCTTACCGGGCGCGGGCCGGGAAGCAGTCAGTGGCGCAGGAGAAGGTGGTCTGGCGCTTTTTCAAAGGCCTTGATCACATTTCCCCTCCAGTGCGGGAACCCCCACCTCCGTGGGATCTACTGCTGGTACTGGCAAAGCTCATGGGCAAGCCATTGAACCTATGCACAGTGTGCTCTCTCTCACCTGTGGTGGAGACCGCCTTCTTGGTTGTCATTCAGCCAGAAGGATGGGAGAGCTCCAGGCGCTTTCCATCGAGTCTCCTTACCTGGTCTTCCACAGGGACAAGGTTGTCCTGCGCCCCACCGAAATTCCTTCCGAAGGTGGTGTCGGAGTTTCACCTTAACCAGGTGTTGACTCTGCCGGTGTTCTACCCCAAACACACCTCGGAGGCCGAATATAGGCTCCATACTCTGGACCCTAGAAGGGCGCTCGCTTATTATAAGGAGCGCACGGCTGAAATTCGGGGAGAGGTTCCAGCTGTTTGTCACCACGCTGAAGCCGATCTGGCAGACCTGCAGCCAAGCGGACGATAAGCAGGTGGGTAACCTCCTGCATAGATCTCTGCTATAAGTTGGCGGGCATGGAGCCTCCCAGAGGATAAGAGCTCATTCTACCCGCCATACTGCTGCAGGTGGCTGCTTCAGGGGCGTCTATCCAGGAAATCTGCAGGGCTGCTACCTGGAAGTCAGCAAACACCTTCATTACCCATTACCACATCGACCTTGAGTCACGCGGGATGCTGGTTTTGAGGGCTCGGTTCTCAGTCTCTCTTTCCCAAGTAAGTATTGGGGGTGTCGTCTTGCCTCTCCTCCCGGAGAACTGCTAGAGTCTGCCAATGAGTGTGGATGAACAACATATCCATGTCTCTTAGATACAGGTTACTCACCGAACAGGAGTTCTAGGAATGGTATATTGTTCATCCCTGACACTCCACCCGACCTCCCCGGCTTCGACGCACAACCTGAGCTTCCAGCGGGCCAGATCTGGCGTCATGGGGCGGAGCCGAGAGTTATACCACCCGGGTGGGTGGGAGGAGCAAGCTTGAAGACCTTCCGGCAAGATTTAAAGCGGCAAGGATACCTGCCAATGAGTGTGGATGAACAACATATACCATTCCTAGAACTCCTGTTACAGGTGAGTAACCTGTATTTTCCCTTGCCACTTGGCTACGGGTAACTATACATACCTCTCCCTGCTGAAGATTGTTACCCAGGTCACATCCACTGCTAATGTGTTGGCTACAGCCTTCTGTTGCACAGTTCCCCCTGTATCACCCCAGTCCAGGAGAACACTAGCAAGTGGCAATGTTTTCCCTTCACCAGTAAACCCTTGTACAGTTATGTATTTGTTTGGGATAAGCTGACCAGGCTGTGCTAGATCCCCTTTCACCAATGTCAGGGATGCCCCTGTGTCCCTTAACCCCTGCGTCTGTATGCCATTTACCATGACTGGGTGCATGTGTTCCCTCATGTTCACTGCCATGCTCTCAGGGACACACAAACAACCCACTTCCTTTCTGGTACTATTTTGCGTATTATTGCTTGCCCTTCTTGGACACTGTCTGGCAATGTGCCCAGTTTCTTTACATAACCAACAAGCATTTCTTACTTCCAAGAAGTCTTTTCATTGAAACCTGGGGCTAACTGGTTTCGGTGGAGGCACTGAGGGTTTTAGCTGCCATGAAGGCGCGCTTTTCCCTTTCTGCGCTGCCACGCCCGCTCCATTCACTCTCGGAGCAGGTCTGCTCTTGGCATAGCAGTCCGAGAGTTCAGCAGCCTCTTGCACTGTTTTTGGATCTCTATCCTCTAGCCAGGTTTTTAGCTCTGCTGGGCCAGCCCAATAAAACTGTTCTAATAAAATCACATTTTCAATTTTATCAAAGAATTTGCCTCAGTTCCTTCCCACCAACGTTTTAAAAACTGACGTTGTTTCATGGCTAGCTCCTCATAGCTCATATCAGGGCTTCTCCTGAGCTTACGGAATTTAGTTCTGTATGTTTCAGCAGTTAATTCAAACTTTTGTAACAGAGCAGCTTTTAGCTTTCTGTAATCATTGCAATCATCATTGTCCATTTGACCCAATGCATCTCGAGCTTTCCCGGTTAGTAGCGGGGATAGCTGGAAGCTCCAGGATTCTCCAGGAATTTTATCCTGAATACAAAATTTTTCAAAAGAATTTAAAAAGGCGTCCATGTCCTCCCCGTCCTTAAACTCAGCTATTAATTTGGTAGTTCAATTTGTAACCCAGTCCTGCAGTCCCAGTTAAACCCAAGCCACTTAACCTGCTCTGGTACCGCTGGTTGGAGTCGCATCTTCTCCAGCTCATGTTGCCTCTGGCGCTCCTGCTCCTCGCGGTCTGTGTCTCGGCGTTCTCATTCTCGCTTCTCCTCTGCATCTCACTGGTGCGTGCGCTCCTCATGGTCTGCCTCCCTCTGTTGTCGCTCTTCCTCTCTGCATTCTCGCTCTGCCTCACGGTTCGCCTCTCTCCTCTCGCTCTCTCCTCTCCTGGGACTCCAGCTCCATCCTGCGCAACTCAAGTTGCAACCTGAGAACGTCCAGATTCAGGATACTGGTGACTCGTCCCTGCTGCTGTGGCCCTTCACTGACAGTGGCCCTGCTGTCCTCATCAGCTCGGGACCCCTCACTGGCCGCTAGTTCTGCCACACTCAAGGTCTGGTCCCTTTCAGTCACGGTCTGTGACTCCCTGCTCTGGGTATCTGCTACTGTCAGGGCCTCTATGAGGTTCTGCTTTTTGGCTGTCACCTCGAACAGGACTCCTCTGTCCTGGCACAACTGCTTTAACTGTTCTACGGTGTGTCTGCTGTAGTTGGACGCCATCTTTCCTAACTACTGCTACTCTGACTTTGCACTTTAGAAAAAAAATTAAATAGGTAGGAACTTGTCTGTACACCAAGTGATATATTATTCTGTTTTCTTTTTAAAATAAAACTTTTTCTTTCTTTGTAAGAGAGCTCACGGTCTCAGCTGACACAGAACAATAAAGCTTGTGATACCAAAATTATGCCACCGCTGCCAACCAATCTGTCACAAACCCACTCAGCAGGTCAGGCCCTCTACTCCCAAAGTGCCAACCTCTGAGCGCAGTCTTGTGAACAGTGTAACAGACAAGGTAACCCTCTTGTCTGTTTTGTGAATTCAGATCAACCTTTGGTCTCAGTTCTGGAGGGATTCAAACTGTTAACCTCTTGCTAGCATACCCAATGCACAGGCTCAGATATATCTGTCTTCAGGGGGCCAGATATCTTTGCCTACGGGCACCTAACCAGGTATTCAGATATGAACCCTTTAAAACTTTAATAAAGACCTCAGATTTAAAATGCTTCTCTTTCCAGTTTGGTACCACCATACAAGCTATGTCTGCTGTCTGCTAACCATAAATGTTTCTGAGCAAAAGAAAGCAATTCAAAGACAGGCCAGGTTTGCTCTAAAATTATTTTTACTAAAATGTATAATAGTATGTCAAACATACAATACAGAACTCTTATATCAAAAGACATACAAATCTTTAAAACAAAACAAGGTTTAAAACAGTGCAATTCCTACAACAATATTTAGATTTTGTCTAGCTTTCTAAATACCTGTTTTCAGTGCTCAGATGTTATCTTGGTCAGAGTCAGATAAAAAGTGTGCCTCTGTAGTGAAACAGAATAATCTTTAAAAGCTGGTTTTTCGCCAACCCCTTTTGGATGACGTCATCCAGCTCCTCCTGTCAAAATATCTAAAAAAATATGTTTTTCTATACAACCACAGGGTGTAATTTCAAAGTATTAATTCTGCAACCTTAGCATAACTCAAGTTTCAAATGACACTTTCTCTGACCTCATGCTGTACCCTCCTCAAACAGGCTTCTTAAGAGCATTTATGACCTCTCACCTCTGTGTAATAACCTGTGTTTTCTCTTCAACGTCATAAACCTTTTTTTTATGATTTTCCCTCTTAACAAAGTTAACTTTTACAACTCTGTAATTAATTCAGAGAAACAGGATCCTTGATCAAAGTCTTCCAGTTAACACATTGTCCCTGAAAACTGAGTTGTGTTATAGATGCTGTCAGCAGTTCTCTTGGCCTGCATCTGTCAGCTGAAATCTGGGGGGAGGGGGGGATGAGTGAGGTCATTCCTAGAGCATTTGAATTTTCAGCAGAGACATTAATACATTTTATATTAAAAAAAATAATACAGCACTCAGAACTGGCTGTCTACATCACAGGTCCCATGTACTTTATGGGCAGTCTCTGTCTCATCTCTGAATCCAGGTATGCTTTTGGAGCCTGTTCAGAAATGGGCACTATATCCCCTGACAGACATTCTGGAAAAAGTGGATATTCTGACAGAGGCCTTCCCAGTGGCCGAAGCCACCACTGTCCTGGCCTTGGAGCTTTGGCAGCACCCTGCCTCCTGCCCTGCGCCATCAGCTCAGATGGCCCGCAAGTATGCGGTTCCCATTGGCTCCCTTTCTGGATTCACAGAGCACCCCTCGGTTGAGGGGTTGGTGACCAAATCTGTGTTTCGGCGCTCAGGAAATTCATTAGATACTGATAGACATCTGGACAAAGAGTCCAGAAAACTGGACCATTCTGCCAGAAAAGTCCGTGCTGCCTCTTCGCTTGATCTCCGTCAGGCGAGCTTGGCTGTAATCATGACACACTTCTCCCATGCACTCCTGGGCTCTCTAGATGAGGTGCTTCCTCATCTCCCCATGGACCATCAGACTACGGTCAAGCAAGTCTGGGATCAGAGTCAGGCTGTGGCTAAATAGCAACTCCAGGTGGCTCTAGACGTTGGGGATTCCTGTGCCCATTTGGTTGTGGCCACAGTTGCCATGCACTGCAGGGCCTGGCTGAGGGTCTCAACCTTGACGGTAGACACCCAGCACAAACTGGCAGGTGTTTCCTTCTTGGGCACCAACTTGTTCGGTCCAGGGGTTGATGGTCACCTTCAGTGCATCAAGAAGTCCAGTGCCACCTATGACTCTGTTGCTTCTGCCCAGAAGGAATCTCAGGATTCCAAAAAGCAGCAGTATAAGCCCTTTTGGCCTTCTGCCCCTGCAGCCAAGCAGCTCCAGTACCAGTCGGGACAGCAGCAGCAGCAGGCTCAATCTTGGTGCCCTTGGCTCAAGTCAGGGTCTTTGGAGGCCTGTAAGCCCGGGGGGAAGGTCCCAGCCGTCCCTTGGCCGGATCTTCCTCCAAGCCTGCACAGTGACGGGATGGGGGTTGCCAGCACCATGCCCATCACATCCACTCTGGGTCCTTCCATGGGGGGCCGGCTCCTCCACTTCCTTTCTGCCTGGTTCACTGGCATAACGGACAGGTGGGTCTTAGAAGTGGTCGGCCAGGGGCTACCTCTGGAATTCGAGCAGTACCCACCAAGTCAGGCCTGCACCCTACGGGAGGGGAAGGTATCCATGCACACTCAGTTGGCTCTCCGAGACGACATCGCCCAACTCCTCCACCAGGATGTAATGGTCAGAGTCTCAGATTCCCCCGTCAACCCCTAGTCCTGAAACGAAAGGGGATCTGGCGCCCCATTCTAGATCTGCATGACCTAAACCAGTTTCTCAGGTCTCGTGCCTTCAGGATGGTAACTCCGTCTCTGATCATACCATCTCTCGAGCAGAACATGTGGTTTTGCTTCCTGGATCTGCAGGATGCGTTTTTCCACGTCCCGACCCATCCAACACACTGAAGGTTCCTCTGCTTCAGGGCAGAGAGAACCCTACATGAGTTTCAAGCCATGCCGTTCGGCCTGTCATCGGCCCCCAGGGTCTTCACCAAGTGCATTGCAGTGGTGGTTGAGGGGTCAGGGTGTACCCCTTTTTGGATGATTGGTTTATAGCGTGTCCCTCCAGACTGGAGGTGCAGAAGTCCAGGGATCTGGCCCTCCAGACCTGCATCAACCTTGGCCTCCTGGTCAATGAGGCCAAGTCAGAACTCATGCCTTCACAGGTGATCTGCTTCATCGGGGCAGAGCTTGACTCTTGCCAAGTCAGAGCCAGGCTACCAGCGGACAGAGCGGAGGTTCTCTGCTCCTTTGCCTGATCATTTCTGGTTGGGCACTTGTGCCCTGTCTTGGGACATCCTGCGACTTCTGGGTTACATGGCAGCCTGCAGCTCCTTGGTCCGATGGGCCCGGTGGCATATGCACATCCTTCAATGGAAGCTGGCCAGCCAATGGATTCAACGACTAGGTCATTTTGACCAGCTGGTCACTGTGACCCAGAAGATGTGGAATGCTCTCCAGTGGTGGACCATCCTAGAGCATCTGCAGGAGGGGATCCCGTTTGTCCGACCCGAGCCAACGGTCATCTTGACAACCAATGCACCTCTCACGGGCTGGGGTGCCCACATGGGGGACCACAGAGTCCATGTGCTGTGGACCCCCAATGAATCCTGGTGCCACATCAACCTGCTGGAGCTCCGAGCAGTTCGGCTGGTGCTGATTGCATTCGCTCTGTTCCTTTGGGGTCAAGTGGTTCAGGTCCGGACAGACAACACCACAACCATATACTATCTCAACAAACAGACCAGCATGCACTCCCAGCCTCTGTGCAGGGAAGCTCTCCATATCTAGACCCTCATGAGCCAACTGGTGGCAGATCTGCTAGCCATTCATGTGGCAGAAGCTTCAAATCAGCTGGCGGATGCCTTCAGCCATGTGGGTGAGGCGTCCCATGAGTGGTCTCTCTACCCAGAGGTAGTACATAGCCTGTTCTCCCAGTAGGGCACCCCTCAGGTGGACCTGTTCACCTCCAGGGAGAATGCAAAGCTGGGGCTGTTTTGTGCCCCCCCCTCAGCAGGGCTCACTGCAGGGGGAAGATTTCTCAAGGCTGTGGACCCCAGGGCCTCTTTTATGCCTTCCCTCGATCCACAAGGTGCTCCTCAAGATCAGGAGGGACCAGGCACAGGTGATCCTGGTGGCACCAGACTGGCCCTGCCAGTTTTGGTACCCCGATCTCCTCAGCCTCAGCATCAGGCTCCTGAGGCGTCTTCCAGCATGCCCGAACCTGCTCTCAGTCAATTGAGAGAAGGTCCTCCACCTGGACCTTCAATCCCTGCACCTGACAGCCTGGTTCCTGAGCAGCTAGAGATCCAAGTTTGGGTCTCTCCGAAGACATCCTCACTGTAGTTGAGGCATCTAGGAAGGAATCAACCAGGAAGTGCTCTGCCTTCAAATGGAAGAGATTCTCCATTTGGTGTCAGGGCAAGGGTCTGGACCCTTTGTCCTGTCCAGTGGCTAGCATTCACGACTACCTTTGGTCTGTCTACAAAGGGGGTCTTCAGTCTTCAACCCTTAAGGTGCACCTGGCAGCCAACTCTGCTTACTGGGCACGGGCTGGTTAGCAGACGGTGGCACAGGAGAAGGTAGTCTGGCGTTTCTTCAAAGGCCTCAGCCATATTTTCCATCCTGTGCATGAACCACCACCGCTGTGGGATCTGTTGCTGGTACTGGCAAAGCTCATGGGCAAGCCATTCGAAACGATGCATAGAAGTGAGATGCCACACCTGTCATGGAAGACCGCCTTGTTGGTGGCCATCACATCAGCCAGAAGGATTGGGGATCTCCAGGCACTGTTGAGTCTTCTTACCTGGTCTTCCACAGGGACAAGGTTATCCTGTGTCCCAATCCAAAATTCCTTTCAAAGGTTGTGTTGGAGTTTCACCTGAAGCAGGTGATGACTCTGCCAGTGTATTAACCCAGTTACACTTTGGAGGCCGAATACAGGCTCCATGCTTTGGACCTGAGAAGAGCACTCTCATTAAAAAGTGCACATGGCTGGAGTTCGGGGAGAGGTTTACCAGCTGTTTGTCATCTACTCTGAAGCTGCATCTGGCAGACCGGCAGCCAAGCAGACAATTGACAGATAGATTACATCATGCATTGATCTCTGCTATAGGTTGGCGGATAGGGAGCCTCCCATAGTGCTATGGGCTCATTCCACCCGCCATACCACTGCATCGGTGGCTGCTTCTAGGGACATCCCTATCCAGGACATCTACAGGGCTTCTGCCTGGAAGTAAGCACACACCTTTATTTCCCATTACCACATTGACCTTGAGTCATGCCGGGATACCGGTTTTGGGGCCTCAGTTCTCCAATCTATGTTTCCTAACTAGTGGGTGTGCGCCTTGCGTCCTTCCTGCCGGAGAATTGCTAGGAGTCTGCCAGAAAGTGTGGCTAGAACAACATATCCACATCCCTAGAAAAACAGGTTACTCACCAGTAACAGTAATTCTAGGAGTGGTATATGTTGTTCATTCACACTGACCCACCCAACCTCCCTGGCTTCGACGTACACCTCTGCTTCCAGCGGGTAAGATCTGGTGTCATGGGGAAGAGCTGAGGGTTATACTACCCGGGTAGGTGAGAGGAGTCAGCTTGAAGATGTTCTGGCTGCAATTAAAGGGAAAGTCGATCTGCCAGAAAGTGTGAATGAACAACATATACCACTCCTAAAACTACTGAGCTTACCTCGAGAGTAAGCTCTTGCAGCAGGCAACACTTGTAGAACTGATGCCACCTGGTGGCAAATCTCAACAATTCATTTTTCCTCCAGCAGTAGCTAGGGGACCACCCTTCTGACGTCTTCTCCACCCCTGACGTCACGCAGTATAAAGGGAGGAGACAGTCCCAACGTGCTCCAGTTCTTTCCCGCCATGGCACGCGTTAGTTAGCTCTCTGCTCTTTCGCTAGTACCAACTGTTCTTTAAGGAACTTCTCCACCAGTCGGTTTTACCGAATTTCGATGTAAGTCAGCCTCATCCAGCGCCTGTACCCACTGCCAGACCTTCAATAGCAGGACCCGCATCAGGCATCAGAAGTCCCTTCAGGCCTTTGTTAGCCAGAAGCAGTTGGCCGAAATGAAGAATGAGTCCTCATCCAGGAGGGAATCCAGAGATTCTTCCCCCACTAAGAAGAAACATCGTAGGGAGAAGCACCAACACCAGGACCAGGAGAGGTCTCGATCCAGGCCCAGGTCCTCCAGCTTGCACTCGGCAGGAAGATATGGCTTGTCAGGGCATGAGGCCCGCTTAACTTCCTTGAAGCCTCCCGCCTCTGCTTCTCGTTCTTCGGGCTCCTACCTTCAGCCTATCAAGATCCGCGCGCCCCCCCCCCCCCGACTCCGGGTCCCTGGCAGGCCAAAGTAAGACAGCTTCTCGCTCGGCTGACCTCCGGGAATGCAAGAATGCCTCCGGGCATTCTTCGGGCAGGGCCTCATCCCTCCCACCTAAAGCTAAGTCTTCCAACTGGCATCAGCCTCCGGCTTCTGACAAACGCCAGTCGGATAAATCTCCCAGGGCTTCTAAATCCCATAAGCATTCTGACCATCCTCAGCCTTCAGCTGCCAAGGGACGTCCGTCAGACTCTGGCTCCGGCCCAGAGCTGGACCAATGACCTGTCGTCACCCCTCCGGCACTGGCCAAACTGTCAGGCAAACCTCCTCGGCCGTCAGCTCCTCCGACTCGGGCTGACACCAGTCCCGACGTCACCCCTACAAAAGACCTGACACTGGCCCCCTGACATCAGATCCCGACGACGATACCTCTGAGTTACCACAGTCATCCCCAATCAGACTGACTCCAGATCTGCCTGATACCAGTATGGGCACAGGCCAACCGACACCTCTTCCCAAACTAGATTCTCCTAAGTTGGGCATGTCCCAAGTGAAGGAGCTTTTTGGATAGAGGTATCCAGTAAAGAAGGACCCAATCCTGTTCCCACTCCTCAGCCTTCCCGCATCGTTCCTTTCCCGGATGTGGACGAGGTTCCTGTACCGTCCAGGGAGGATGTGGGTAAATCTCCATTAGTCCCAGGAAGCATAAGGAAAAATCCAAATGCAGGAGGTCCAGATCTAGAAGTTCCTTCCACTCGCCTTCCCCAGAGAGACTGAGGAAAAGGAGGCACCGCCATTCTTCCTAGTCCTCCTCTACTGATGATTATATCGAGTCGGATCCCTGCACCCCTGATTCTGACGTCGACCCTCTTCCTGGAGATACAGAGGATCAGCCCAAATCTCCACCAGATGACCCCAGTTTTATGGAGGTCATGAGGCATATACAGGAGAACATGGGTTGGGATACGGAAGCCCTGGACCCCGAATGTTTATGCCTGGCAAAATACTTACGCCAGAAGGATCCTAAGCCGGTGGTCATCCCACCTATGGTGGACACCTTCCAAGATGTCACCTATGCCACTTGGAGGCATCCACATGCATCCTCTGCTGTTCCCAAGAAGGCACATAGATTATACCGGGCCCCCAAGGACCATGCCTTTTTAGCCGAGCAACCCATTGCTGATTCTGTGGTTATCTCGGCTGCAAAGAATCATTCGCAGAGGCCCAAGCACCTGAGTACCCAGCAGCCAGACAGGGAGTTGAAGCAGCTGCATTCCTTAGGTCGTAAGGTGTACTCTTCTGCCACCTGCAGTATTCGCAGCCTCAATTTTTTGGCGCACATGGTCCAGTTTCAGAACGCCCTTTGGGACCAAGGACAGGATATCATGCAAGGTATGCCTGACTTACTGCAAAAGGCAGAGCTTGCTAAGCTCTTACAAACTGGCTCAGATGTGGGTACCCACATCCTGAGGGCAGCTTACGACTCTGTGGACACTTCAGCGAGGGTGGCCACAACTGGCATTTGTTTTTGGCGCCATTCCTGGCTCTGGGTCTCAGAGTTCAACCCAAAGGCTCTATGCTCTTCGGTGAAGACATAGAGAAGGTCATTTCCAGATTACAGAACTCCGGTAAGGTGTTCCGTACCATGCAGTCTATGTACTGCCTGAAACAGGAACGTTTTCACGAATCCCATTTTCATGGCTGAGAGGGTCATCAGCCTCAGCAGCCCCACTTTCAGCCCCAGCCTCAGCGGGGAGGCTTTGGTCACAGAAGTGGAGCAAGGGGTTCCTGTTCTTCCAACTCTCGACAGGCTAGACCTGCCACTGCTGCCCTCACTCCCCCTCCTACCACCTGACTATTCAGGCGACCCCCCCCCCCCCACCGACTTGTCGGGAGAGCTGCTGGGAGGTTGCTTTTCTCTTTACATCGAGGCTTGGAGAGAAGTGACCTCCGACCAGTGGGTTCTCGACCTCGTGGAGTTCGGGCACTCCATCAAGTTTGACTCCATACCACCAGACAGACCACCTCTCCGTCCCATTATCGAAGAGATCACAGAACTCCTATCCAGCAGGAGATTCAGTGTCTTCTGGCCAAAGAATCCATAGAAAGGGTTCCCTTGGCAGAGATAAATTTGGAGTTTTACTCCCACATCTTTTTGGTTCCAAAGTAGACCGGGGACTTAAGACCCATCCTGGATCTCAGCGACCTGAACCAGTGGGTATCATACAAGGGATTCTACATGGTCTCTTTACCCATTCTCCTTCCCCTGATTTCAGCAGGAGACTGGCTGGCATCTCTAGCCATGCAGGATGCTTACCTGCACATTCCAATCACCAGAAACCATCGGCGGTTCCTGAGATTCAGGTTCGAGGGATGGTTCTTCCAGTTCAAGGTCCTTCCATTCAGTTCTCTTCTGCCCCCAGGGTCTTCACCAAGTGTCTCACGGTTGTAGTCACGACCCTGCATAGAGAGGGTCACTTTCTGTTCCCTTACTTGGACGATTGGCCACTGTTGGCTCCTTCAAGGTCCCACCTACTGGAGACCATACATGACACCCTATCACTCTGTTGGCACCTGGGCATTACAGTGAACCCAGAGAAGTCTCACCTATTCCCTTCCCAGAGGCTCCAGTTCATAGGAACTCTCTTGGATACTTCTTTAGGAAGGACCTTCCTTCTCTCTGACAGAGCAGAGCACAACCGGGAATTGGCCCAGCAGGTCTGTTCAGCCTCCACAGTCCCAGCCAGGACCATACTTCGGCTGCTGGGCCACCTGGCCACAGTCATTGTTTCAATTCTGTTCACCTGGTTACGTATGCACACTATCCAGTGGACACTTCGTGTCCAATGGGATCAGACCAGTGATGATCTAGAGCTGCCCATAGGGGTCACAGAGCCAATCCATCAAGAACTCCGTTGGTGGATGTCTCCACAGAATCTTCTGACGGGTGTTCCATTTCAACCCGATCCTCCCAACCCAGACCCTTACCACAGACGTGTCAGGGATGGGGTGCACACCTAGGGAACCACAGAACTCAGGGCTTGTGGTCCCAGTCAGAGGAGAATCTTCACATCAGTGTGCTTGAACTGAGAGCTGTCCTATATTCACTTCAAGCCCTGGCTCTGGTTCTAATTCCGGGCCACCTTCAGTAGTGTTTTGCATCAACATACAGGGAGATACTCACTCTTATCCTCTATGTCGGGAGGCCATGAGAGTGTGGGATTGGGCGATAGCGAATCATCTCAGTATGTCAACTGTTCATGTTCCAGGATCCCTGAACGTACTAGCGAATGCTCTCAGCAGATCAAGACCTCTACCCCACAAGTGGGCCTTACTGCAGGGCGTGGCGAACAGCTTGTTTGCCATGGGAAGGACACCAGAACTAGATCTGTTTGTGTCTCAATCCAACGCAAAACTGCCCAGTTTTTGCTTGCTCGATCCAAAGCCTGGAGCTTTCTGGCAAGACGCAGTGTCCCTATCCTGGAAGGGCAGATTCCTCTATGCCTTTCCACCCTTTCCCCGATACAGAAGATACTCCTCAAAGCTCAGAGAGGGTCATCATGATCCTGATAGCCCCCCTGTGGCCCAGGCAGATTTGGTTCCCCTTATTATGGCGTTTGACAGTGGAGCCTCCTGTTCCTCTTCCAGTATCGACCCAGCTACTTTCACAGGACAGCGGGGCTTTGGTTCATCCCAACCTGCGCTCCCTTCACCTGCATGATTGGCTCCTCAGGACCTAGCAAAATTCAGGTTTAGGGTTTCCGATAAAGTAGCACAAGTTCTGGTTGAGGCGTGTAAGCCCACCACCAGGGCCACTTACACCATGAAATGGAAATGTTTCTGTCTCTGGGCCACATCCAGAAAAGTGGATCCTCTGGTCTGTCTGGTTAGTACCGTCCTAGAATACGTGCTATCCCTGTCGGAGTCCGGTTTAAGTTACTCCTCCATTAAAGTACACCTGGCTGCTGTTTCTGCCTATCACCAGCTCATACACAACAGGACGGTGGCTCAGTTGGAGGTGTCTAAAGCCTTCCTTCGGGGCATTTTATACATCAGACCCACCATTCAGGATCCTGTACCTCCTTGGGATCTGATTTTCGTTCTGGAGAAGCTTACGCTTCCTCCCTTCAAACCGGCTATGAGTTGTGAACTTTGTTTCCTTTCTTGGAAAACTCTTCTTTTAGCAGCTGTAACCTTGGCTAGATGCATCTTAAAGCTTCATGCCTTGATGTGCAAGGAACCCTTTCAAACAACATGAAGTCTTGCTATATTATGACATATGCAGTGAGTCCCAACCTTCAAACTGCTCCGGAGGTGAAAGAGGTAACTTTCCATGCCAGGCATGGAACTTTGAGCACGAGCTCGGTTGAAAGCTCTGTCTGTTGTTCTTCAAACTCAAACCGTCAGATTCTTTACTCCGCCTCACTGAACAGTCGCTCCGGAGATTTCTCCTACTGCTCGGTTCATTTTGTCGGTTAAAGTATTAAGTTTTCGGTTTTTTAACCGAATTTAAACCGCAACCAGTCGGTTCAAGCTCTGTCTGTGGTACCGTAAGTACTAGATAGGTTTTACATTATTTCTGTGTGGAACTTGTAAACGGTATTATCGGTTCGGTTTGAACCGATCAGGTTGTTGTAAAATTAATTAAATCTGTCTTTTAGAGTGCGGTTCCTGGTTCTTATCGGTTCTAAAAAAAACAGATTTCATTACGTTTTTTTCCACGACCCGTGACACGGTTGGGAACCGATAAGAGGGTCTTGCCTGGCGGATTGCCATAAACGGGCAAGTTTTGGTTAGGCTGGCACTATGTCTGAGAAACCCAAAAGGAAAACCGGGCCCACTGGGTTTCAACACTGCAGTGTTTGTGGGGAAGCCTTTGCCAAGGCTGACCCCCACACCACCTGTGTTTATTGTCTGGGGTTTGACCACCTCAATGCAGACTGCCAGATTTGCAAAAATTTTCCTGCAGCTACCCTAGATAAGAGAGTTGGTAGGCTCAGGGAAAGAGAGGCCAAGAAGTCCGCTGACCCGGATGGCCAGCCCGGTTCGGTTGTAACCGAACCAGAGGGAGTGCCCTCTGACCAGGGCGAGACTTCCTCGGGCAAAAGGAGAGCCGACTCAGAGGAGTCGGTTCCAGCAAAAAGGACTAGAAAATCAGCAGGTGTGGAGTCAAAATTTCCATCTCCAACCGCTGAAGAAATAATAAGCGATTAAATTGTCAGTCGCTTTCCCGGTTCGACGAACCGGCACCATCAAGGAATACGGTTGATCGGTTCCACGGTTCAAGAATATGATTTAGAGGAATTTCATGAACTGGAGGAGGGGGAAGAGGAGTATGAGGAGAGTGAATGTGGATTTGAAAGTCTGGATGTGCCCATTGAACCAGACATCTCCCCAGACAGACCTTCAGGAGTGTCTCCCCCTAGGCTTTCTGAGTCCCCCTCTCATTTTATGTTTTATAAAAAAGTGGCTGAAACCCTCCCGCTCCCTGTGGAGGAAGCTGTGGATGATCAAGAGGAGCCTGACTATGTAGAAGTGATGGATATCCCAGAGTCTAGGAGACAGTCTATTCCTTTGCATAAATCTTTTGGGAAACAGACAGTAAAAATTCTAAAAACTACTCACACTATACCTCCTATGGATAAAAGAATGGACAAGAGGTACACATTGTCAGGCTCTGATACGGAGTTCCTTACACAACAATGCAGCCATGTTGGGTAGTGCAGGCTGCAGCCTGTGATAAGAGCAAATATTCCCTTGGCTTCACACCCCCTGACAAGGACTCAGGAGGATTGATGCTATGGCAAAGAAACAGTACATGGCAGCATCCTTGGGACTCAGACAGGCAAATTATATGGCTTATGTTGCTAGATATCAGAATCCAGATGGGATACTGTTATGGCTCTAGCAAAACAGGTCCCTGGCCAGCTTGCCAAGGAGCTGGAGCATGTGGCTGCTGATGGTATTGAGGCATCCAAGGTGCAATTCCATGCTGCAGTGGACTCTAATGATGTGTCATCAAGAGTCATGGCTACATCTGTGGCACTTCGCAGAATGGCTTGGCTCAGATGTACTAGCCTATCACAGGATACCCAGACTAAGGCCATGGATTTTCCTGTTGTGGGTAATTCTGTGTTTGGGGAGCAGACAGAGAATTACATGAAGAAAATGGATGAGTATAGGACCACCTATAGGAGTGCACAGGCCAAGGAAAGGCAGGCCACTCCTCAAAGGCAGCCTTCCAGGGGCAGGGCAGACCTTTTCATGAGGCCTTTTACCAAGCCGGGCCTCCTCTTCAGCTTATGCCCAGAGGGGTTCTTTAGAGGAGGAGGCAGGCCGGGTACAGGCAGACCTGCTTCCACCCCTCAGCCTAAAGCCCCTGCCAAGCAGGCACCCTGATGGGGTGGCCAGGGCCGATTCTCCACTACCTGTAGGGGGCAGGCTGGCTTACTTTGTCCAGGACTGGAAGTCTTTAACTTCAGACAAGTGGGTCCTGGAAGTAGTAAGCCAGGGACTGGTTCTCAGCTTCAAAACATTTCCAAAGATGAGAACCAGGTCCTTTCCACCTGCAAATCCATCAGAGGCACTTGCCTTAGAAACAGAAGTTTCTACCCTCCTGGCTCTCAGAGCTGTGGAAAGGGTTCCACCCCTACACCAGGGCAAAGGGTTGTACTCCAGGTACTTCCTTACCCCAAAAAAGACAGGAGAATGGCGGCCCATCCTGGATCTCAGATACCTAAACAAGCACCTTTTAAAACCAAAATTCAAAATGGTGACTCTGGGAATTATTTTACCCTCTCTAAGGCCAGGGGACTGGCTAGTCCCTGGACCTCAAGGATGCCTACTTTCATGTTCTTATCAGAAGCTCCCATCGAAAGTACCTCAGATTCAAACTGCCCTCAGGCCATTACCAGTTCAGAGCAATGCCCTTCAGCCTCACCTCTGCCCCGAGGGTATTCACAAAATGCCTGGCAGTAGCAGTTGCCCACTTAAGAAGGCAAAATATTGCCATCTTTCCTTACCTGGACGACTGGCTCATAGTAGGCCAGTCTCCAGACCAAGTCAAACTACACCTTCAGGTAACTCAGCAACTGCTCACATCTCTAGGTTTCCTTCTCAATCTTCCAAAGTCAGTTCTAGAGCCTGTCCAGCTTCTCACCTTCATAGGTGCAGAACTGAACACAAAAGAGGCCAGAGCCTTCCTTCCTCTGGAAAGAGCAAGGACCCTGGTCTCTCTGGCCTCCTCCTTCACCCTGCAGGTCTCTCGACCAGCAAGGTATTTTCTGCAGCTCCTGGGGCACATGGCTGCTTCTACAGCAGTGGTGCAGGGAGCAAGATTTCAGATGAGGGACATACAGTTCCATTTGAGAGCCTTTTGGTCTCAAAGGAGAGACCGTCTAACCAAATTGATCCCAGTGACTCGAACCCTGATCCAAGCCCTTCAGTGGTGGCAGGACCAGAGCAATCTGAGACAGGGGGTTCCCTTCACCCCTCAGCCTCACTCCTTAATCCTTACTACAGATGCATCCCTCTTGGGGTGGGGAGCTCACATGGGCGACCTCACTACCCAGGGATTGTGGTCCGCTCAGGAATCTCTGCTCCACATCAACCTGTTGGAACTCAGAGCAGTTTTTCTAGCACTTCAAGTCTTTTCCACATCTGTTGAGAACAAAGTTGTACAGGTCAGAACAGACACCACCACTACAATGTGGTACATCAACAAGCAAGGAGGCACTCTGTCTACGGCCTTGTGCACCGAAGCAATGAAGTTGTGGTCTCTGGCTTATTCCCTGAACACCTCCCTTACGGCAGTTCACCTCCCAGGCAAGGACAATGTCCTGACAGATGCTCTCAGCAGGATTTCCCAGGGCCATCACGAATGGTCACTGGATCCCCTAGTACTGGAGGTAGTATTTGCTAGATGGGGCACCCCGCAGATAGATCTTTTTGCAGCCCCAGACAATCACCAACTTCCCCTTTTTTGTTGCAGGCCCCCAGTGTTGGGCTCAGTCCCTCTGGATGCCTTCCTTCTCAGTTGGGAAGGGAAGTTTCTCTATGCTTTCCCCCTTCCCTCTTCTGTTCAAGGTGCTAGTCAAAATCAGATCTCAACCCTGCAGGATGATCCTGATTGCTCCAGATTGGGCCAGACAGCCCTGGTACCCACTCCTTATGTCCTTAGCAGTCCACCTTCCCAGGAATCATAACCTGTTAACCTGTGCTCAGGGGAGAGTTTGGTACCCGAACCTCAGATCTCTCAATCTCAAGGCCTGGCTCTTGAAGAGTTAGAGTTTGCTGACCTACACCTTTCCCAAGGTGTATTGGATATTCTGAAGGCTTCTAGGAAGCCTTCCACCAGGGCTGCTTATAATTCCAAATGGAAGAGGTTTTCCATATGGTGTTCTGGCAAGCACATTTCCCCAGAATCTGCTGACTTACCCACAGTCCTGGATTATATGGTGCATTTGAATACTTTGGGGCTGAGACCAGCTACCCTGAAGGTGCACCTGGCAGCTGTGTCTGCTTTCTTGTCAGCAGGTAAACCCTCTTCTCTTTCAGCTCATCCTGTATTCTCCAAGTTTTTCAAGGGGTTGCTTCACACCAACCCGCCATTCAGGGACCCTGCCCCTGTCTGGGATCTTAATATTTGCATTGCCCAGCTTATGCAACCCCCTTTTGAGCCCTTGTCCTCAGCAGAGCTTAAGTACTTGATTTGGAAAACTGTGTTTTGGTAGCTATCACTTCTGCCAGGCGCATAAGTGAATTACAAGCATTGTTAGTGGAGCCTGATTTTATCTCCTTTCATAGAGATAAGGTGGTCCTCAGGACTAACAGAAAGTTCTTGCTAAGGTGGTTTCAGACTTCCACCTTAATCAATCTATGTCTCTCCTGTGTACTTCACTGACCATTCCTCCTCTGGCGAGAGGAGACTGCACAGTTTAGATGTCCAAAGAGCCCTTAGTTACTACATAGAATGTACCAAGGGTCACAGGTTTGACTCCCTCCAACTGTTCCTCACTTATGGTGAGGTTGGTAAAGGGAAACCTGCCACTAAAAGATCCATTGCCAGGTGGATTGTCTCTTGTATCCAATTTTGCTATGAAAAACTGGGTAAGGTTCCCCCCTCAGGCCTGAGGGCTCACTCTACCAGAGGTACAGCTGCATCTCTGGCTGCTGCCAGGGACATCCCTATCTTAGAGATATGTCAAGCAGCTACCTGGAAAACAGTTCACACTTTTACCAAGCATTACTCCCTGGACATCCAGGCTAGGAGTGATGCTCGGTTTCTATACAGCTTGTGCTTCAGAGCCTATTTCCTAAGTAGGTTCTGTCCTCCTCCATGGAGGTACTGCTGTGTAATCTGCATATGTCATAATATAGCAAGACTTCATGTTGTTTGAAGAAAAAATTACTCACCTTAGTAATGTTGTTTCTTCTAATGGAGTCTTGCTATAGTATGACCTCCTCCCCGCCTGCCCCTCTCAGAACCTCTGCTTTTGGGATGTGGGTGGGCAGTGCAGTGTTGGCACATAGTAGATGCCCACCTTGCTTTTCTCACCCCTCCTTTTTGGGGTGTTTGGGTGTTGTGTTTTTATTTTGTTTGGATCCCCTGACTTGAGTCTTTGTTTTGGGACCAAAAAATGTGTTCTTATATTTAGTAGCCAGTTGGCTAGTGTAGATTTACAGCTTCCACACAGAACCTTAGTGAGTTTTGCTCGTAAAGATCTGACAGTTTGAGTTTGAAGAACAACAGACAGCGCTTTCAACCGAGCTTGTGCTCAAAGTTCCATGCCTGGCATGGAAAGTTAATTCTTTCACCTCCGGAGCAGTTCGAAGGTTGGGACTCACTGCATATGTCATAATATAGCAAGACTCCATTAAAAGAAACAACATTACTAAGGTGAGTAATTTTTTCATTTGATTTTTCACAAAGATAGGGTGGACCTTTGTACCAATCCCAAGTTTCTGCTGAAGGTGGTTTCGGAGCTCACGCTCAACTAGTTTGTTCAGCTTCCGGTTTATTATCTGGAGTATTCCGATAAGGGAGAAGCACTTCTGCAAACTTTAGACATGCACAGTGCTTTGCTTTGCTACCTGTCCAGAATGAAGGCGGTCAGGAAATCCAATCAGTTGTTCGTGTCCTTTGCGTACAGGCCCTTGGGGTGCCCGGTTACCAAGCAAATGCTTTCACGTTGGTTGGTGAACTGCATTTCATTCTGTTACCGGAAGTATGGTAAATCCCTTCCTGGCTCTGTTAAAGCGCATTCCACCAGAGCTGTTGCCACTTCCTTTACAGTGATGAAATGAGTGTCAGCTGCAGACATATGTGCTGCCGCCACTTGGTGTCCTGTCCATACTTTTGTCAGGCACTGCAGCTTGGACATAGCAGGGTTTGACCTTGCGGTCCTGCAGTGACTGATCTCTTGAGGGATCCCTCCTTATTTCCGGTGTGTCTGCCTTTTCTTCCCCCTCCCAGGAGTTGTCTTTAGTTGATACTGCTTGGGAATCAGTCCTACAAGTGTTACCTGCTGCAAGAGCTTGCTCTCGAAGTAAGATAGTACAGTTAATTAAGAACTTACTGTAACAGTAGATCTTCAAAAGAAGCTCTTGCAGCGGGTATGATTTTCCCTCCCTCCTTCCCCCGGGACCAGGTCTCTCCTGCTGTGGCCATGATCTTATTTGCTGCCTGGGCAAGAATAGTATTTTCTGGATTGTTTATGTCCACGTGTTGTCTCATGCGGGTCTGCATTGGGCATGCAAGAACTGGAGCACGTGGGGACCGTCTCCTCCCTTTCTACTGGGTGACGTTGGGGGTGGAGCTGATGTGGGGAGGGTGGTCCCCTAGGTACTGCTGGAGGGAAAAAGAATTGCCAAGATCTGCAGCCAGGTGGCGTCAGTACTACAAGTGTTACCTGCTGCGAGAGCTTCTCTCAAAGATCTATTGTTACGGTAAGTTCTTAAATAACTGTACTTTACAGATGAGTAACCTGTTTTTACTCACCCGAAACAGTAATTCTTGAGGTAATGAAAGGCCTGCAACAGACAGCCACACATTCAACCTCAGCCTTGACCTCAGCCTTCCTCATCTCCCTTGCCGCCTTGCCATTCTTTGGAAGGTGATTATCTTCCAGATTATGAGGAAGACCTGGATATGGGTGATGACCTTTGCCCACCTTCCAGTGCATCTACTGTGTCCTCTGGAAGAGTACCCAGGTCTTTACAACGCCTGTTCACCTCCTGATGATCCAACCTTTATGGACATCATGGCTCAGATCCAAAAAGTAGTGGGATTCAGTACCACAGAACAAGATGCACATCACCGAAATATGGCAGATTACTTGGACCTCCCGGAGGACCCTGCCATTGTAGTGCCTCTGTTGATACAGGCTTACCAAGATGTCGTTATGGCAGCATGGCACCACTCTTCATCCATTCCACCTGTCCCTAGGAAAGCCGATCGCCTTTATCAGACCCCTACAGACTATCCCTTTTTTTGCTGCTGCACCACAGGCTGACTCTGTGGTTATTAATGCAGCCCATGATGGGACAAAATGTCCTAAATATCTGAGTTCCCTCCCTCCGGATAGGGAATCCAGGAGATTGGATTTAATGGGCAAGCGAGTATATCAGGCTGACACCTTAAAAATGGGCATACTTAATTTCATCGGCCATATGCTGAAATACCAGAAAACACTCAGGACTGCTGCTTCAGAGGTGGTTAACAAGCTTCCAAAATTAGCAGAAAAAGATAAACCGCTTGCCACTTTCCAGACTGGTACCAGTCTCTCCCATTTCCACCCGGACTTTGGCCATGGGTGTGACCCTTCACAGACATGCCTGGTTAAGGATCTCCAGTTTTACTCCTGACATCCAACAAACAATAATGGATGCCCCTTTTAGTGGGCACAAGCTCTTCGACGCAGGCAGTGAAACCATCTTGAATGACCTTCAAACGTCAGGCTGCACACACAGAACAGTACATGGTATGTGTCACAAATGCACTCAGCAGGTCAGGCCCTCTGCTTCCACAGTGCCAACCTCTGAGCGCAGTATTGTGAACAGGCAACAGAATAGGGTAACCCTCCTGTCTGTTTGTGGGTCTGAATCACCTTTAGTCACAAGTTCTGGGGGGATTCAAACTGTGAACCTTATGCTAGCGTACCCAAATGTACAGGCTCAAATAATCTGCTCTTCGGTGGGATGCCAGATATCCTTCGCCTAAGGGCACCTAACCAGGTATCCAAAATGAACTCTTAAAACTCTATAAGAGACCTTGGGTATATTCTTACCTTCTCCCAGTTTGGCAACACCATCAAGCTTATGAACAGTTTTTTGTCAGTCTGCCCTCTATACGTCACATGCAAAAAGAACTTCGAAGACACACCCAGGCAGTCTGTCAAAATAATATTTTTACTAAAATGGATAAAAATATGTAAAATATAAACACAGAACACTATATCACAAAGCATACAATCACATAAAGAAAAACAAGGAAAACTACAGACAAACTCCTACTAAAGTACATTTACTTCTTTTCTATCTAATGTATTACCTCTAAGTGCCTAAGTTAGAGATCTTGTTTCTTAAGAGTCCAAAAAGAAATGTCACAAAGATCAGGCACACGTCTTAGATTAAACTGTCTCTCTCTCTCCTACCCCTTTTGTGTGTCATCTAGCTCCTCCTTGTTGAATATAAAAAATACATAAAACAGGATGTCCTATCAGGAGGTATATTAAATACTGTGACATCAGCAAAAACTAATTTCCCAAATTATGACTCCTTAATTAACATTTCTCTGATCTTGAGCAGCTCCTGTTCCCAAGGAACATGAAAGGATTTTTTTAACTTTAGCACCATGGTGAGAAAGTGTATTTTTCTCTAAGATGTCATAAAAGTTTACAAGCCCTATATCCTGGTAGCTGGGTCAGTTCTAATTCAGTCAGAAACAGGGGACCCGTAATTAAGTCTCTCTAGTCTTTTAATTACCTCCTGGTTTCAGGTTAATATATCCTGTAGCTTTCTGAAACCTGGGGGGGGGGAGCATCCATAGTACAGCTGTCTTATGTGAGGCAAATCACATACTATATTCTGTATTACAGATATCATAGAACAATTCTAACCAGCTGGACAAGTGTCACAATCCTCCCCAACTAGACTGAATTTGGGGGCTCTATCCCCTGCATGGGATGAGCTTCCCAAGTTGGTTCACTTCTCATACAGACGCGATAAGCCATCTGTGTTCTGATTGGTCGCTCCAGCCCTGTGTAAGAGCGTCATGTCATACTCTTGCAAGGCAAGACTCCATCTTAACAGTCTACCATTAGTTTTTCCCATTTGGGTCAGCCAAACCAGGGGGTTGTGGTCCGTTTGTACCTCAAAATGCTGCCCATATAAGTATGGCTCTAACTTCTTTAGGGCCCACACTATGGCAAGACACTTTTTCCACAGTAGAATATGCCTGCTCCCTGGGAAACATTTTACTCTGGTGCACTACCAGGTGATCTTTCCCTTAGTTGGATGTCTGACTCAGTACTGCCCCAATACCCACGTCTGAGGCATCAGTCTGGACTTTAAAGGGTCTGCTATAGTCAGGACTTGTCAATACAGGAGCACTGCACAGTGCCTCCTTCAGTCTGGTAAAGGCTTTTTCACAGGCTGGTTCCCAGGTAATTTTCTTAGGCATCCTTTTCTTTACCAGGTCAGACAGGGGAACAGCCAGGGCACTGTAATTGGGTACAAATTTCCTATAGCACCCTGCTGTCCCTAGAAAACTCCTTATGCTTCTGCATTTCCGGTCTGGGTCATGCCTTGATCACCTCTATTTTTACTTGGTTAGGACGGAGCTGTCCTCGGCCTACAATATGCCCAAGTTATGCCACTTCTCAGCTTTGATAGTGAGCCCAGCCCTCTGTATCCTGCCCAGCACTTCCCTAAGGTAGGACAGGTGTTCCTCCCAGCTGGCACTAAAGATGGCAGTGTCATCCAGGTACACCACGGTGTACTCCTCACACCATTTAACACCTGGTTCACCAACCTTTGGAAAGTGGCCGAGGCGTTCTTCATTCCAAAAGGCATTACTTTAAATTCAGATAAGCCTATCGGAGTGATGAAGGCCAACCTCTCCCTAGCTCTGTCAGTTAACTTGACTTGCCAATACCCCTTTGACAGGTCATTAGTCGTAAGGAAGGTCGCCCCTCCCAACTTGTCCAGGAGTTCGTCCATCCGGGGCATCGGGTGGGCATCTGACTTCGTGACTGCATTCAGTCCACGATAGTCCACATAGAAATGAGTAGAGCCATCTGGCTTGGGCACAAGGACTACAGGTGAGGCCCAGGGCTATGAGATCTCTGGATTACCCCTAAATCCAGCTTTTCCTCCCACCTCCCTCCTAATGTCCTTTTGGACAGCCTCTGACACCTGATATGTTGTCCGCGTATGGGCATCTGTGTCCCTGTCTCCACGTCGATGCGTCGCTGAGGGGTTAGTCCAGGCTTGGCGCTAAACAGGGGGGCAAAGTCTGCTAAAACCTCCCTTACTTCCTGGATCTTGTCTGGGGTCAGCTGGGGAGATAATTTAACTGCCTCCACAGAGGACTCCCGCTTGCTTTCTTCCAACAAGTCCAGAATGGGGTCTCCTTTGTCCATCCCCTCCCCAGGACTACATACTGCGAACACCATGTCAGCTCTATTAGCATATGGCTACATCGTGTTGACATGGTACATTCTTTCTGTCAGGTAACTCTATGATATAGTTCATGTCAGTTAGCTTCCCAGCTTCTTTGTACAGTCCTGCCCACTCAGCCTGCAGCTTGTCTTTCCGGACTGGAATAAGGACCATGACATCCTGACCCACCATGTATGAGTGAGCTCTGGCTCTATGGTCGTACCACACTTTTTGTTTCTGTTGTGCAGCTGCCAGGTTGCTCTGGGCTGTTCCTATAAGCTCCTCCAGCCTTTCCCTAAACCTCAGGACATAATCCACAATGGGAGTTCCCTGGGTGGCGTGCTTGCCTTCCCAGTCCTCTTGGATCAAGTCTAGGGGCCCACGTACCAGGCGTCCATATAGAGCTCGAAGGGGGAGAATCCTGTCGACTCTTGGGGCACCTCCCTGTATGCAGACAGGTGGGGAATGTATTTCTCCCAGTCCCTCCCATGCTGTTCAGCAAACACTTGGCGCATCGACTTCGGGGTACCATTAAATCTTTCCAAAAGTGATAAGATGTCGTGCGCCTCTGCACCACCCCACACTTCTCCCACAAATATTTCACCAGGTCCGATGTGAAGGAACTCCCTTGATCGGTGATAACCTACTACGGAAACCCAACACGGGAGAAAATCCCAAGTAAGGCATCTGCTAATTTGTCTGTCCTCAGTGAGGACAGGGCTACTACCTCTGGGTACTGGGTGGCATAATCCACCACAGTCAGGATGAACCTCTTCCCGGAGGAGCTGGGGGTATTTAAAGGCCCCACAATATCCATTCCCACTCTCTGTAATGGCTTCTCCACTATGGGCAATAAAATTAGGGTGGCTTGGTTTTTCTTACCTGCTTTCCCTATTTCTTGGCACAGGTGATAAGACCTGCAATACTCCTTCATCTGCTGGGTGAAGTTGGGCCAATAGAAATTCTGGGCCAACCGCTGTGTAGTGCGCACAATTCCCAGATGACCAGACAAGGGAATATCATGTGCAATCTTGAGCAACTGCTCACGGTACCCCTGGGGAACGACAAGCTGCCTGCCTATCACCCCTCTCTCTGTCTGCACAGCCTGAGTATACATCAGTCCATTTTCCCAATAAACCTTATGTTTACCGTTACCTCCCTGTGCTCCATCAGAGTCTGCCCAAGCCCTCAGCTTCTCTAGACTAGGGTCACTTTTCTGAGCAGCTGCAAACTCCTGACACATTCCCAAGGCATGGGACAGGTGCCCTTCAGTCTCTAAACTAGGGTCCCTAGAACTAGCGTCAGGGCACTCAGGATCACTGTCATCCCTAACCTTCTGACAGTGGGTCACCCCTCCCTCTTAGGAGTAACTCTTCGTAGCTATGTGGTTAACTGCTACTGGGGAAATTTCTAATCCCTTTTCATTAGTCTCCATATCAGGAGACACAGGCTGGGGAACCAGCCTCCCAGTGGTTTCCACAATGGCTTCTTTGTGGTCCAGGGAACTACAATTTTCCCTTGCTATTTGGCTACGGGTAACAGCACACACCATCCTGTTTGACATTGTTGCCAAGGATGACATCCTCTGCTAAAGTTTTGGCTACAGCCACCTGCTGCACAGTTCCCCCTGTTTCACCCTAGTCTAGGAGAACACTAGTAAGGGGCAATGTTTTCTCCTCACCAGTAAAGTCTTGTACAGTTACAGATTCACTGGTTGTAAGCTGACCAGGCTCTACCAGATCCCCTTTTACCAATGTCAGGGATGCCCCTGTGTCCCTTAACCCTTGTGTCTCTACATCATTCACCGTGACTAGGTGCATGTGTTTCCTCATGTTCACAGACATGCTTCTAGGAACACACAAACAACCCACGTCTTTCCTAGCCCCATGTTGCATATTGCTTGCCCTTTTCGGACACTGTCTGGCAATATGCCCAGTTTAGTTACAGACCCAACATTCATTTCTTTTCTCAGAGAACTCTTTTCTCTGAAACCTGGGGCTAACTGGTTTTGGTGGAGGCAGTGAGGTTTTAGCTGCCCACTGAGTGCGCTTTCCTTTTTAGCTGCATACCCATTCACTCTCAGAGCAGGTCTGCTCTTGGCATAGCCGGTCGAGTTCAGCAGCCCTTGCACTGTTTTGGGATCTCGGTCCTCCAGCCAGGTTTTCAGCTCTGCTGGGCATGCCCAAAAACTGTTCTAACAAAATAGCATTTTCAATTTTATCTACAGGTTTGCTTCAATTCCTTCCCACCAACGTTTTAAAACTGACATTGTTTCGTGGCTAGCTCCTCATAGCTCATATCAGGCTTCTCCTGAGCCTCGAATTTAGCTCTTTTCTTCTGCAGTTAAATCAAACTTTTAACAGTGCAACTTTAAGTTTGCTGTAATTATTACTGTCCTTATTGTCCATTTGACCCAATGCATCCCGAGCTTTCCTAGTAAGTAGCGGGGATAGCTGGAAGCTCCAAGACCCTCTAGGAATTTTAGCCTGAATACAAACGTTTTCAAAGAAATTTAAAAAGGCATCCATATCCTCCCCCTCTTTAAATTCAGCTATAAATTTGGAATTCAGTTTGTAACCCAGTCCTGTAGTTCCAGTTAAACCCAAGCCACTTACCTACTCTGGTGCTGGTGGTTGGAGTTGTAGCTTCTCCAGTTCATGTCGCCTCTGGAGCTCACGGTCCACCTCTTGCTGTTCACGGTCCGCCTCTCACTGTTCTCGCTCCCTCTTCTCCTCTGCAGCTCGTCTCTCTCGCTCTGCTTCTCTGTTCTCGCTCCCTCTTCTCCTCTGCGGCTCGTTGACACTCATGCTCTTCATGGTCAGCCTCTCGCTGTTCTCGCTCCTTCTTCTGGAACTCCAGCTCCATTCTGTGGAACTCAATCTGTAGCCTTATTGCTTCTGGCTCCAGAATGCTGGTGACATTCCCCTGCTGCTGTGGCCCTTCGCTGGCACTGACCCTGCTGTCATCCTTACCGGATCTGGACACTGCACTGGCCACTGGCCCCTCCATGCTCAAGGTTTAGTCTTGTACAGTCACAGTCTGTGACTCGATGCTCTGGGCATCTGCTGCCATCAGGGTATCCATGAGGTTCTGCTTGGTGGCTGTCCCCTAATACAGGACTCCTCTGTCCTGGCACAACTGCCTCAAATAGTCTACAGTGTGCCCGCTGTAGTTGGAAACCATCTTCTTCCCGACTCACTTTGCCCCTAGATATGAAGGACATTTACCTTCATATAAGAAAACACCCTATGCATCACTGTTACCTCTGATTTCAGCTCCTAGACTATCATTACCAGTTCCATACCCTCCCCTTCGGGCTGTCCTTGGCACCCAGGATCTTCACAACATGCCTAACAGCGGTGGCTGCTGCCCTTCATCGTCAGGTGCACTTTGTCTTCCTGTGTCTGGATGACTGGCTCATCAAGTCCTCAACCAAAGACGGGTTACTACAGTCCCTCAACACAAACCTCCACATGTTTCACGAGGTCAGCATTACTATCAGTCTGCCAAAATCGCATATGGAGCCCTCACAATGGCTCCAGTACATAGGAGCCATCCAAGACACGCAGCTTGGTCGTGCCTTCTTCCTGGAAGACAGATGCCAGAAACTGATCACCCTTGCAAAGCACTGTCAGTCCACTCCTCACATCACAGCCTGTCAGTACATGCACCTTCTGGGCCATATGGCCACGGCCATCTCTACTGTACCTCATGGCCGGTTGCACGTGCGCTCAGTTCAGTGGGTCTTAAAGAGCTATTGACACTTCAAAGAAAATTTTAAAAAGCACAATAATTGGGTACAATTCTGCCAGCATTCAATTTATATTTATATTTCTAGGATCGTGGATATGTTGTTCTATACACACTTGTTGGCAGATTGCCTTTCCCTTTAAGGAGCGTCGAAACATCTTCAAGCTGGCTCCTCCCACCCACCTTGGTGGTAAAACCCTCGGCTCTGCCCCATGGTGCCAGATCTTCCTTTCAGCTGGAAGGTTCAGGTTCCCACTTTAGCGCTCCCACATGTGGTAGGCCCTGGCTCTCGAATCTTCAGATTTGCTTCCAAAACTAACTATAAAACTCGTTCGAATTTCGACTGCTTCTTCTTCCCTTACTACTGTGATGGAAGACAAAACCATCCCGGGTTTCATTGGTGCCCCTGCAGGCTGAAGATGTCTCGCACCGACCTTATGGCGCACACGTGTACTGCCTGGGACACGACCATGATCCACAGGCCTGCAGTCTTTGTTGGTCCTTTGCTCCATTGCTGGTCAAAGACCGTGCTACCCGACTCCAGCTGGGGTGACTGGAAAAATGTTACCCACCGATTAAATTGAAAGATGCCCATTGGGTGGTCTCCAGAGCTGCAGGATCCACTGAGCAGCTGTAACAGCTCAAGGCCTTCGACGAGGAGGAGGCAGCCGAGGCCACAGCTAGCTCCTTTTCGACTTCGGCCTTCATTCTGCTCCAATTGGGTTCTTCTTATTCGGCTTCCTTCAAAGAGTTGTGCCAGTCTCTCTTGACTAGAGGACAAGGCCCTTCTATGTTGCATGTCTCGCGCTCTCGAAAGAAGGAGTCAAAGAAGGAAAAGTCTCAACGTCAGCACTCTTGGGACCGGGAGCATTTCCGATCCCAGGAGACTCCTTTTTTGACTTCTGTCAAAGTTGCGGCCGAGACTGCTGGTTTCACAGTGCCCCCATCAGACCAGTCGCCCAAGACACCCGTTGACGCGGCTGAGATTTTTCTCAAGCCGATCAGTGGGTTGTCACCCAATCCAGCCGACGACTCTTTGTTTCGGACACCGGTGCTTCCGGTGATCTCTGATGGGTCGGCTCAGCCTTCTGGGTCGGACCCACCTATCAAGGAACCTGACCAAGAGGAGCCGCGGGTTTCCCCGACTCCTTTCGATGTCCTCTGCCTACGGTCGAGGTCTCATTCTCGATCCTCCACCTCTGCGTTGGAAAAGACTCACCGTCACCGGTGATCTTGATCCCGACACCATGGTAAGCGGCGGCACCGCTACTCATCATCATCCTCCTCGGGTGAGGAGAGGCTCCGGCACAAATTGCGTCAGCACTAAGAAGATTTAATGTGGCAGCAGTTGGTCTTGTCAGGGAAAAAAACGATTCCGGCTTCTACCCCGGCCATCAAGTGGCTGTCGCCCTAGCGACCGACACTGGCCACCGTCACCTCCATGGAGGTGCCGGCTCAGGCTCAGCCGGCTCGGCCAAAACCAGCTACTCTACCAGTTCAGGTGGAGCCACCACCTAAGCAACCGAAATATGGGGCTCTGACTGAGCTCACTCAGTCAGCTCAAGGTTAGCCCCATTGGTTGTTGGTCATTCTCACTCCTGACCACTCAAGGCGGGTTGAGGGTGACTTTGGTGGCCACCCACTTTCATGGACTCCTCGGAGTCTGAAGATGCCTTGCTACACTCCCGTCCCATCGACGTAGAGTCTGCTGGGGGCCTTACCGTTGACGAGTGTCCCACCTCGTTCATGGGCATTCTTTGGCTCATTTCGGAGTCCACAGAAATGGAACTTGAGCCCGTTCAGAAATGGGCCAGATGTCCCCTAACAGAGATTATGGACAAAGGGGATAGTCCTCTGAAGGCCTCTCCTGTGGCCGAGGCCATTATTGGCCCAGCCTTGGAACTGTGGCAGCATCCTGCATCTTGCCCTGCGTCCTCTGCCTGGATGCCTCGCAAGTACGCGGTCTCAATCGGGTCCATTTCAGGATTCTCTGAGCACCCTTTGGCTGAGGTTTGGTGGCAGACTCTGTCTTCCAGCGCTCTGGCAATCAAATGGACGCTGATAGACCACCGGATGAGAAACCCAAGAAATTGGATCACTCTGGTAAAAAGGTCTACGCAGCTTCGTCTCTCGGCCTTAATCAGTCCAGCTCAGCTGTGCTGATGGCACACTTTTCCCATGCCTTCTTGGGCTCCCTGGATGAGGTGATTCCTCGCCTCCCGGGGGACCTCCAGACCATGGTCAAGCAGGTCTGGGACCAGGGGAGGGCTGTGGTGAAGCAGCAACTCCAGACTGCTCTGGATATTGGCGATTCTTGTGCCTGCTTGGTGGTGGCCACAGTGGCCATGCGCCACAGGACTTTGTTCGCATCTCGACCTTTATGGCTGATACTCAACACAAGCTGGCAGATGTCCCCTTCTTGGGCACCAACCTGTTCGGGACTGGCATGGCGGGCCATCTCCAGCGTATCGAGAAGTCCAGTGCCACCATGTATTCTGTGACATCCGCCCAAAAGGACAAGGGCTCTAAGTGCCAGAACTGCAAGCCCTTTTGCCCTTTCACGCCTGTGGCCAGACCAGACCAGCAGCACCAGCAGTAGGGCCAGCATGTGCAAACTTGGCGACCACAGGCCAGATCAGTGGCCTCTTCGGTCAGAAAGCCTGGAGGGAAGGGTCCCAGCAGCCCCTCGGCTGGGTCCTCCTCCTCCTCTAAGCCTGCTCAATGATGGGTTGGGGGGGTGCCACCCTCCAACCTGTCACACCTCCCCTGGGTCCTCCCATGAGGGGCTGGCTCAGCCACTTCCTTTCTGCCTGGTTCGTTGTCACCACGGACCATTAGGTTCTGGAAGTGGTCGGCTGAGGCCTGCCTCTGGAATTCGAGCAGGTCCCTCCATATCGAGTCTGCGCCCCGCGGGGGGATCTGGTGTCAACAGCCAGTCAGTCGGCTCTCCGAGACGACATAGCTCAGCTGTTCCGCAAGGAAGTGGTGCACAGAGTAGTGGACCCTCCTTCAGACCCAGGGTTAGTTTCCAGGTACTTCCTGGTACCAAAATGGACAGGGGGCTGGTGCCCCATTCTCAATCTGCACAACCTGAACAAGTTCCTCAGGTACTGCACCTTCTGGATGGTAACTCTGGCTCAGATCATACCATCCCTGGAGCAAGGCATGTGATTCTGCTCCCTAGATCTTCAGGACTCGTTCTTTCACATCCCGATCCGTCCATCCCACCAACGGTTCCTCCACTTCCAAGCAGAGGGAACCCTCTGCGAGTTCCAAGCAATGCCCTTCGGTCCCCAGGGTCTTCACCAAATGCATTGCGGTGGTGGTGGCTTTACTGAGGCGCCGAGGGGTCCGGGCATACCCTTACCTGAGTGACTGGCTGCTAGCAGGTCCCTCCAGGCAGGAGGTGGAGCAGTCCAGGGATCTGGCCCTCCAGACTTGCTTTGACTTTGGCCTCCTGATCAACAAGGCCAAGTCAGAACTCATGCCCTCGCAGGTGATTCAGTTCATCGGGACAGAGCTCGACTCCTGCCGAGCCAGAGCTCAGCTGCCGGTGGACAGGGCAGAGGTCCTCTCCTCCCTTGTCCAGTCATTTCTGGTTGGGCAGTTGCACACTGTCCGGGACTTCCTACATCTTCTGGGCAACATGGTGGCCTGCACCAGTATGGTCCAGTGAATAATGGCGTATGCGTTCCCTTCAGTGGGAACTGGCCAGCCAGTGGTCTCAGCGCTCAGGTCACCTCAACCAGCTGGTCACTGTGACCCAGAGGATGTAGGACAGCCTCCAGTTGTGGTTCATCCCAGCTAATCTGCAGGAAGGCATCCCAGTTGTCCACCCTGAACCAGTGGTCATCCTGATGACCGACATCTCTCTGGGTTGAGGTGTCCATCTGAGAGGAGTCCCAATGCCACATCAACCTGCTGGAGCTCCCAGCAGTTTGGCTAGCCCAGACCGCATTCGCTCCATTCCTTTGGCGTCAAGTGGTCCAGGTCCAGACGGACAAATCCATGACCATGTACTATCTCAACAAGCAGGGAAGCTCTCCACACTTGGAGCCTTATGCTCAGCTTGGAGGCAGCTCTCCTAGCCATTCATGTGGCAGGAGCCTTGAATCTGCTGGCCAGTGCTCTCAGCCGCATGGGCGAAGCATCTCACGAGTGATCCCTCCATCTGAAGATAGTATAAGATCTGTTCTCCCACTGGGGCACCCCTCAGGTGGACCTGTTCGCCTCCAGGAAGAACACCAAGCTGAGGCTGTTTCATGCCCGCCCCCCTCAGCAGGGCTTGCTTGATGTTTTCCCTGGAGGCAAACAGGTCCACCATTGGTTTACCCCAACCGGAGAACAGGCTGTAAGCTACCTCTGGATGGAGAGAAGACTCGTGGGATGTCTGGCCTAAGCGGCTGTCAGCATCTGCTAGCTGGTTCAAGGCTCCTGCCACATGGATGGCGAGGAGATCCGCCTCCAACCGGTCTAAGAGGGTCCAAATGCAGAGCACCTCTTTGCACAGCAGATGGGAGTGCATGCCACCCTATTTGTTGAGATAGTACATGGTCGAGGTATTGTCCATCTGGACTTCAACCACTTGACCCCAGAGCTGAGGAGTGAAAGCTGACAGTGCCAGTCTGACTGCTCTGAGCTCCAACAGGTTGATGTGGCATCGGGACTTCTTGGGGGTCCAGAGCCTGTGGGCCCTTTTGTCCCCCATATAGGCTCCCCAGCCCATGAGATAGGCATCGGTCATAAGAACAACTGTCTGCTCGGGGCAGACAAACAGGATCCCTTCCTGCAACCAGTCTGGGGTGGTCCAAATTTGGAGAGCGTCCCACATCTTCTGGGTTACACTGATCAGCTGGTCAAAATGACCGTGACACTGAGTCCACTGGGTGACCAGCTCCCATTGGAGGGGGCGCATATGCAACTGGGCCCAGTGGACCACTGAAGTGCACGTCACCATGTAACCCAGAAGACGCAGAAAGTCCCAGGCAGGGCACAAGTGCACAACCAGAAATGATTGAGCAAAGGAGAAGAGAACCTCCGCTCTGTCCACTGGGAGCCGAGCTCTGGCTTGACAAGATTCGAGCTCTGCCCCGATGAAGCCCATCACCTGAGAAGGCACGAGTTCCGACTTGGCCTCGTTGATCAGGAGGCCAAGCTGGGAGAAGGTTTGGAGGACCAGATCTCTGGACCTCTCTACCTTCTGTTGGGTGAAACCTGCCAGGAGCCAGTTGTCGAGGTAGGGGTAAATTATGACCCCCCGGCACCAGAGATGGGCCGCCACCACTTCAATGCATTTGGTGAAGACCCATGGGGCTGATGACAGGCCGAACGGCATGGCACGGAACTCGTACAGGGTCCCTTTGACCTTGAAGTGGAGGAACCGCTGATGGGACTGACGGATTGGGACATGAAAGAACGCGTCCTGGCAAATCCAGTGAACAGAACCACATGTTTCGCTCCAAGGATGGTATGATCTGGGACAGAGTGACCATCCAAAAGGTGCATGACCTGAGTTATTGATTCAGGTTGTGGAGATCTAGAATGGGGTGCCAGACCCCTGTCCGCTTGGGCACCAGGAAGTACCTGGTGACAAAACCTGGGTCTGCAGACAGATCCGCCATGAGAGCTACTGCCTCCTTGAGGAGGAGGTGAGCAATGTCGTCTCGAAGAGCTGACTGGGTGCATGCGGAAATCCGTTCTTCCCGAGGAGCGTGGGCTCAGCTGGGAGGGTACTGCTCGAATTGTAGAGGCAGTCCCTGACTGACCACTTAGAGAACCCACCTGTCCATAGTGATAGCGGACCAGGCAGAAAGGAAGTGGTGGAGCCGGCCCCCCCACGGTAAGACCCAGAGCTGGCGTGATGGGAATGGGGTGCCAGCTCCCACCCCATCACTGAGAAGGCTTGTAGGAGGAGGAGGCTCCAGGACCTGAGCCTCGGCCCCCTCTGCGGGCCTGTTGGGGTCCGGGCTTGGGCAGAGAGCGCCAAGCTTGAGCCTGCTTTTGATGCTGATGCTACTGTCCTCCCTGGTAGGAGGACTGCTGAACCACAGGGGAAGAGTGCCGAAAGGGCTTCTTCTTTTTCTTCTGCTGGTTATTCCCGAAGAACTCTTGGCAGAAGTGGCATCCAAGTTGGCATTGGACTGCTCTATGTGCTGCAGGTGACTGGCCACTCCTGGGACGAACAAGTCTGTCTCAAGGAAAGGCATATCAGCTAACTTGTGCTGAGTATCCGCCAGGAAGGAGGAGAGCCTCAGCCATGCCCTGCGGCAAGAGGCAACTGTGGTGGCCATCGAGCGGGCACAGGAGACCCCGATGTCCAGGGCCACCTGGAGCTGCTGTTTGGCAACAGCATGGCCCTGATCTCGGACCTGCTTAACTGTGGTCTGCATGTCCGCAAGGAGATGAGGGAGGACTTCATCCAATGACCCGAGAATGCCATGGGAGAAGTGTGCCATGATGACGGCCGAACTTGCCTGACGAAGGCCCAAGGAAGATGCCGCGTAGACCTTCTGCCCTGAATGGTTCAAATACTTGGACTCCTTGTTGGGAGGTCGGTCAATGTCGGCAGAACTGCCAGTACGCCTGAACACAGAGGCGGTCACCAGGGTCTCGTCCGAAGGGTCCTCTGTGAACCCCGCAAGGGACCTCATGGGCAACGCATACTTGTGAGCCATGCGGGCAGATGGTGCTGGACATGAGGCAGGACGTTGCCATAGTTCAAGTGCTGGACCAACAATGAAAGGCCTCTGTCGGGGGTATCCACCCTCTTGAGGATGTCCGTGAGAGGGTACGCCGCCTTTTTCTGGATGGGTTCCAGGGGCTTCCCTGTAGATTCAGAGATGAGACGAAGGATCCCTTGGAAGGAGGAAGGACCTTCCTTCATCCCTGTGCCAACAGACAACTCATCATCCCCAGGATGAGAGTGGAGCCCGGTGACATCCAAGTCCGAAGAGTCTGGGTACAGCGGCCTGCCGCCCAAATCACCCTCGACCCGCTGAGGGCGGTCCGGGGTGACCATGACCGACAGATGTTGGGGCAGCCCGGTACCTGGTCGGTCCTCTTTGGAAGGAGCCCCTCCCACAGGCTGCTTAGGTGGCGGCTCCACCACTATCGGTGGTGTGACTGGTATAGGCCGAGCAGGCAGTCGCACCGGGGAACCGAAGACTTCGGTTCCGAAGGGGTCGGCTTTGGCCTAGAAGACAAAAGCCAAGGAACGGCCGGGGTAGGTGGCGGAGCCGGCTTATGCCCGCACAAAATCAGCTGTTGCCACATAAGTTCCTTGTAGCGCTGACAGAATTTCTGTCGGATCGTCTCCTCATCTGAGGTGGACGAAGATGATCTGTGGCTTCGCCTCTTTTTGGAGTGCCGTTTGGCCGAGGGGGTTCTAGACCTCGACCGAGATCGGGCGGGCTGGCTCGGTCACTCGGGAGACACCGGAGGAATTGGTGAAACCCGTGGGTCTGGAACAAGAACCTTGATGGGGACACCATCAGGCTGGGTCTCCTCATCGGGGAACACAAGGACTGGAGTCCTTTTCCAAGGAGTCATTGACCCGGGGCCGGCGACGGTGGGTCGATTGAATCGAGAACGATCTCGACCTCATCTGCCACATCCTCGGTCGTCTGGCCAGACGGAAGATCTGTGAAGCCTGCGGCCAAGGAGGCGATCTCGACTAAGGTCGAGAACGCATGCTCCAGGGACTGAGACCTCTCTTGGTCCCAAGAGCACCTTCACCAAAACGAAGACATGCTCGGTTCCTTATCTCTTTTACGAGATCGGGAGGAGGGTGAGCTGGATGTCATTATCCATCTAGGTACTAATGACCTGGCAAATGGGGAGCCAAAGGAAGTTCAGGAAGAGTTTAGGAAATTGGGGAGGGGTCTCAAGCAAGTAGCTAATTCTGTCACTTTCTCAGAGGTACTACCTGCGAGAGGCAAGGGAGAGCATAGGAGTGCATGCACCAGGAACTTTAACTCATGGTTGAAGAACTGGTGCTGTGAGAAAGGGTTTGGATTCATTGGTGACTGGGGACCCACCTGGAGGATGGAGGTTTGTTCAAGCCTGACTGACCTGCATCCATCCTGGAGGGGAATCCAAGCACTCAATGATAAGTTTAAATGCTACATTGACAAGCATTTAAACTAGCAAAGGGGGGTGGCAGGCCAGCAAGGAGGGTACCTACTTGCTCACCCCCCACAGCTAGCAGTGGAACCAGTGAACCAGAGGAGTGGCTATCTTTTCAAAGCAGTGTGCAAAAGATGGAGATTAGTGCCCAAGAGGTGGATAGGCAGAAAAGGGGCAAAATTCAGCAGAAGGGCAGACAGCAAGGAGAACCAGGGATAAAGGACAACCAAGGAAGGGGCTGGAGTAGAACAGTGAAACAGTCTAGGGAGGTCAAATCATGGAAAGCCATGTGTGCAAATGCCAGAAGCCTTAGCAACAAGATGGAAGATCTGGAGGCCGTCATGGTGCAGTCAGACCTGGACATTGTGGCCATCACTGAAACCTGGTGTAATGATAACCACGACTGGGAGATGGCCATACCTGGCTACAACATATTCAGAAGAGACAGAGCAGGCAGGAAGGGAGGAGGGTGGCACTGTATAGAAAAATGACATAAGGGCCACAGAGATCCAGGAGGAACAAAATGGGGGAAAGATACTGTGGGTTAAGCTGGAAAGGAAAATGGGGATAGCCATCCGCACAGGTGTGGTGTATAGACCACCAGCCCAGGAGGAAGAAACAGATAGGGAGCTGATGCTAGCCATCCAAAGGATGGCAGACAATGGTGAGGTAGTACTGGTTGGAGACTTCAATATTCCAGATGTGGACTGGAGCATCCCAGCAGCAGCATCAACTAGGAGCAGATTCATCCTGGACTCCCTTCAGGGTGCCATCCTCAAGCAACTGGTCATGGAACCAACTCGGCAGAAGGCAATACTGGACCTTGTGCTCACAAACAGGGACAGTGTGATGGGGGTAACAGTGGGGGAGCACCTGGGGAACAGTGACCACCAGTCATTGTGGTTTGAAATCACAGAAAGAGCAGAACCAAACCACACAAAAACACGTATCCTGGATTTTAGGGGGGCAGACTTTGGGAAAATGGGGAGATACTTGAAAGAGACATTAAGGGGAATGGGACAGGAATCAGGGTTGAGGAACAGTGGGCAGTATTTAAAATGGGGATTACAAGAACAACAGAATTATGCATTAAGCAGGTTAGCAAGAGGAAAAGGAAGAGGAGACCATTATGGTTTTCCAAAGGGTAGCAAAGAAAGTGAAAGTCAAAAGATTGCATTCAGGCAATACAAAAGACACAGGCAGAAGGGGATGAGGAGAAGTACCAGGAGAAGCAAAGGGAGGCAGGGAGGTCAGTAAGGGAAGCCAAAGCTCAGACAGAAGAACACATTGCAAAATCAGTGGGTAGAGGGACAAAACCTTTACAGGTACATAAGTGAAAAAGAAAAGACAAAGGGAGGATAGTGAGACTGAAGGGGAGGATGGGGCGCATGGAGGATGACAACAGTAAAGCTGACATATTGAACAGGTATTTCTGCTCAGTCTTTACTGAGGAAGAGGAGGGTAATGGGTCTGAAGGGAGTACAAGGGGTGAGAATGGTGCAGAAATAGACACAAGTCCCTTTACGAGAAGGGTCCTGAAGGAACTGGAAGTAATAAGAGTTGATAAAGCAATGGGGCCAGATGGGGTGCACCCCAGGGTCCTTAAGAACTAAGAGATGGTGGCTGAACCTCTGGCTATCCTGTTTAGCCGATCACTGGAAACAGGGGAGGTACCCAAAGACTGGAGGATAGCAGATGTAGTCCTCTTATACAAAAGCGGGAACAAAGAGGAAGCAGGGAACTACAGACCAGTCAGCCTCACCTTGGTAGTGGGGAAGATCATGGAAGCACTACTGAAGAGAGATTGGTAGAACATCTGGTTGTCAATGGACTACAGGACCCAAGGCAGCATGGTTTCACCAGGGAGGTCATGTCAGACCAACCTCGTTGAATTTTTTGACTGGGTGACTAGGGAGGTGGATCAGGGGAGGGCAGTGGACATGGCCTATCTGGACTTCAGCAAGGCCTTTGACACTGTGCCACATAGAAGACCACTACACAAACTGGGGAATATGGGTGTGGGCAGGACAGTAGTGTGGTGGGTAGGTAACTGGCTGGGTGGCAGGACACAGAGGGTGGTGGTAAATGGCTGTCACTCCACAGAGGGAAGAGTGACCAGTGGGGTACCACAGGGATCAATGCTGGGACCGGTTCTATTCAACATCTTCATCAGTGACATTGCGCAGGACCTAGAAGGCAGAATTTCACTGTTCGCTGATGACACAAAGCTCTGTAACAGAGTAGACACACCAGAGGGTGTAGACAGAATGAGAAGGGACCTGCAGAAACTTGAAGAATGGTCAGGTTTGGCAGTTGAAATTCAATGCAAAGAAGTGCAAGATAATGCATATGGGCACAAAACCCTAGCACAATATATCAGTTGGGGGGTGAGGATATAGCATGCACCAAACAGGTAAGGGATCTTGGGGTTATCATCTCTGATGACCTCAAGGTAGGGAAACAGTGTGACAAGGCAGCAGGTAAAGCAAATAGGATGCTGGGATGTATAGGCAGGGGCATCACCAGCAGGAAAAGGGAGGTCATAATTCCGCTATACAAGACACTAGTGAGGCCCCACCTGGAGTACAGTGTACAGTTCTGGAGACCATACCTACGTAAGGAGATAGACAGGGTAGAGAAGGTTCACAGGAGGGCAACAAAGATGGTGCATGGATTGCATCACAAGTCCTATGAAGACAGGTTGAAGGAACTGAACATGTACTCCCTGGAGGAGAGGAGGGAGAGAGGGGATATGATAGAGACATGCAAGTATCTCACAGGGAGGAACAGGGTGCAGGAACACAGTATTTGTAAGTGAAAAAGATGTACCAGGGCTAGAGGGCAGGGGATGAAGTTGGAGGGAGGACGATTCAGAGGAAACATGAGGAAGAATTTCTTCACAGAACGGGTGGTGGACAAGTGGAACACCCTGCCAGAGGAAGTGGTGGGGGCTGAAACAATCACGGGATTTAAGAATGCATGGGATAGACATAAAGGAATTCTGGAGGTCAGGGATAAGGGGCAACAGACTTCTAGGAAAACATAAACTGAACTTACAAGCTCAAATGGGCAGACTGGGTGGGCCATAGGCCCTTATCTGCCGACACTGTCTATGTATCTATGAGTGCAAGCCCGCGGGCGCCTCTCCCCAGGTGGGGAGAGACTGGCACAGCTCCTTGAAGGAATCTGTGAAGGTGGAGCCCAGGTTGAGTGGAACGAAAAAGCTTCGCTTTTCTGATGCGCGGACGGCTTCTTCTTCGAACACCTTCATGTGTTCCAGCTGCTCGGCAGAACCCACGGCCGCGGAAACCGCCCACCTAGCCTCCTTGGACTTCACCAGAGGATTACTTTTGTCCGGTCTCCCCAGCTTTAAACGTGCCAGGCGGTCGTCCGGGATGTAGGGATGGAAAGCCAAGCAAAAACTGCAGGACAAGGTGTCATGGCCAGAACCTAGGCAGTAAACGCACGTGAGATGGGGATCAGTGCGTGACATCTTCTGGCTGCAAGGACACCAGCGAAATCCTGGAGAAGATTTCTCTTCCATGATCGAGGACGCAAAAGCACGATCGCTAACTTGGACAAGTTTTAATTTCGGTAAAACGGAAGTATTGAAAGCCAGGGCCTACGAAATGCGTGAGCGTGAGGGAGGCAACCTGTATCTTCCAGCAGAAAGGAAGATCTGGCGTCATGGGGCAGAGCCGAGGTATATACCACCCGGGTGGGTGGGAGGAACCAGCTTGAAGACTTCCGGCAAGAGTTAAAGGGGAAAGGGACATGCCACACAGTGGGATGAACAACATATCCACGATCCTAGAACCTATTGTTATGCTAAATATAAAAAAACACTACGGGAAACCATCCACACCCACTCCCATGTGGGCTGTCTACCACTGCAGCATGCTTCCATGGAGTTTCCATCCCGGACATCTGTGATGCCTCTGCCTGGTCTACTGTGCATACCTACACAAAGCACTACAGCTTAGAAGTAGCCTCTCGACACTGCACCGCTTTTGTCGGTGCCGTCCTGCAAGGCCTCCTTTCTTAACTCACTCACACCACAAGAGCTCTTTGAGACTTCCACCACTTGTTTCCTGTATACTCTTAGCACTGCATCCTGGGCCTTTCTAAGCAAAATCAAGCCATAATCAGCATGCCACAAATGTGAATACCTCTTGAATCATAAGTGCTACACACAAAGTACAAGTGGCAGAGTTGTTCAGCACAAAATGACCTTTCCAATGGTACTATGCAATCAATTGTAATCAATTTGAATTTTATTTCATACTAACTGAAATACCAAACAACTGTTTTTGGGGGGGAATTTTTCAAGGTGCTTAGGTGAGGCTTGAGAGGCAAATGTCAGCCATGCACACCATACCATAAACAAATGCAAATAACTCCTGAAGTATACGTGATAGACACAAAGTATCAGTAGCAAAGTTATTCAGCACAAAATTACGTTTTTAATTGTGCAATGCAATCAATTAAATACCAAAAAACTGGTTTTATGTTGCTTGCACGCATGTGCAACAAACTTAGTGCCATCATCCGAGTTTTCGGAGGTGTGGCAGCTCTCTTCCAATTCAGTCAGTGTGTTTGCAGGCGCGGCAGCAGTTCTCCAATCGCTGCTGGAGCTGTCTATGACAGCAGTCTAAAATGCAGTGGCGTACAGTTGAAAGGCGGAGTTACGCTTCAGTGAGCAGCGATAAGATGTCGCCTGCTCATTTTCCTCCCCTACACACACACACACACGCATGCATGCCGTGCCCCCCACACTGTATAGCCGACGGGGTGCCCAATCCCCGTCGGCTGTGCTGTGCTCCCCAAAAACTGAGTTGCACATGCAGCTGGGTGCCCACCCCAGCGTGGCAACCCATCGGATAGCCGGCAGGGGTGCCCAATCCCCATCGGCTCACTATCCCAGTGCATGGTGCCACGCTGGGGCACCCAAGCGTGGCAACAGATGCTCACTGACGGGGTGCCCAATCCCATCGGCTTCATGGCTCCCCCAAACAGTGTCCTTGTGCCACACTGGAGCCCACCCCAGCGTGGCAGACATCCCGTCATCCTCCTGTTTTAAAAAAAAAAAAAAAACCTGCAACACAAAAACAGTCCCTGTCTGTCTGGGCCCCACCCGCGCCCACCACTCGCACCCGCCTCCCCACCCCATACTTACCTCTGGACTCCTGCGACGATCTTGGTGGACGGGAACACATCTGCACTCTTCAAAGCCGACCATGAACTGAGGAAATGCCGGTAAGCTGTATAATGTAATAAATAGGGTTTTTCAACTTTGCTGCATATCTCAGGCATTCTTTGGAATTTTGCAAATTTTAACATGGGGTTTTGGGGCCCTTCTCATGAATAAGCTCACTGTCATTGCGTGTCGGGCTGAAGGGTGATTTAGCGTCACTGCGCGAAATCACTTTCCACACTGGATTAAGAAACACACTGCCAGTGTTCATAAGGTGGGCTCTCAAAAGCCTATGTTGAAAATTTGGTGGAAAAATTCATAAAAATAACTGTTTTACGAACGTGCATTGTGCAGTTCCTACACACACACTCGTAAGTTTGCGAATTTTCAATATTTTCACTCCAGATTTTCAACATTGTCATTTTACCACACCTCCTTATGAGCAGTACAGCTGTCATTTTTCACATCTCGACCATAACGTGTTTCCGCCCATCTAGCGCACAATGGCACAGTCGGTGTGCAAAATCAATGTATGGGACACATTAAGAAAATCACAGTGACACTGTTCATGAGCAGAGGTCTTAAAATGGCTATGTTGGAAATTTGGTCACAAACTTCCTAAAAATGACTGTTTCACGAGCGTGCATTGCGCAGTTCCTACGCACGCTCGTAAGTTTGCAAATTTTCAATATTTGCACTCCACTGACTTCAAATACCTACACAGCACATACAAGCAAGCAACATTCAGCATTGACAAATGCTTGTTTTGTTTTAATTTTCAGATTTATTCAAGGTGCTTAGGCGAGGCTTGAGAGATAAATGTCAGCCATGCACACCATACCTTAAACAAATGCAAATAACTCCTTAAGTATATGTGATAGACACAAAGTATCAGTCCACAATTACCTTTCTAACGGTGCTGTGCAATCAATTCTAAGCAATTTGGTTTGTTTAATATTTAGGTAAAAACTGCTAACTTCTCAGACATTTCCAGGCCTGAGTGAAAGTCAGCTGAGTATGTCTACAGTCGTTATTGGCCTGAGTGGCTATGCTTTCAGATACCACCTACAGGCGTATCTAGGCCTGAATGAGTTAACTGGCCTCCTTTCCTGGTTCACTGCTTGGGGATCATCCCAAGAGTATATCCTGCTGCAAGAGATTCTCTTGAAGAAGATAATACAGTTTTGTACTTACCGTAACAGTAGATCAAGAGGATCTCTTCCAACAGGTCATGTTCCCTCCTTCCACCCCCCCTCCTTCTTGTTGAGAAAAATCTTTTGAAAAATCTTCATAACTGCAAGAATGGGTACTTCAGGCCTCCTCAGTTCCCTTTGGAGTCCTGTTCCATGAGCTTGACACCAGCAGGGAACTGAGGCCACTAGGGGCCGCCCATATATTTATAAACCTGAACGTAGTGACATAACTGTGGGCGGCCCCCAGTTAACACTGCTGGTGAAAGCTGTGGTCAACGAGAGTGCGCTCTGGTGGATACCCAAGAGTATGACCTGCTGCAAGAGATCCTCTCGAAGATCTACCATTACGGTAAATATGAAACTGTACTATCTTGGAGAGAATCTCTTCCTTTAGGCCATGTTGTTTCTCCATCCTTCCTCCTTCTGCTTCATTGAGGCTTCTGTCAGATGTGCCTTACTCTGACTCCATGCATCCTGTATCCAAACCCATATCTCACCTTGTGTTCCTGGTGCTGGTCTCATATCCTGGTTCCCCACAGTTTGAGGTCCTCCAAGGCTTATCTCCTTTGGGGAACTATGGAGTGATGGGGTTGCAGGGCAAAAGTTTCCATGTCGTCCTAGTACTGACAACTATAGTTCTGAATGTGTGGCCTGATTGAGGAGAGTCTCTCGAAGATCTACTGTTATGGTAACATTTTTTGTTTTGAATAATACTGTTTAGTGCAAAGGCTGGGTTTTTCAACTCTGAACCCTAGCTTCTGCCAGCCTAGCAGATCATTCCATCTCCCAGTTCACAGTGTCAGTGGAGTGTAGATTTGCTGTTGTTTTTTATTTTTTTTTATCTAAAATCCAATGGAAATTCCCCACTGAATGCAGATAATTAATATTCTTTTCTTTTTTTCTATATCTGTTTATCCCATTTGCAGTACTACTCTCATTGCCCTGGTCACTTCCCTTCCCTTCTCTGTTACTTACCTGCCTTCATGAAGTCTTTTCCTCCTTCCCCTGGTCTTTCATAGTGGATTCTATCAGGGGTTGGTCAGCTCCTCCTGAGTCCTTAAGTTTGGAAGACAGTGAACGGTTGGGTTTGGTGGGGCCCAAGAGTGCTGGCATCATGCTGCTACACTACCAGAGTTTCCCACCTTTAGTTTCACCCACCCCTTAAGATACTTGTACGAAGGGTGCCAAGTGTGCATGTTTTATGCAGAAATATAGCTGCGCATGGCACTGGCCTCTACTGCACTGCCACCTATGGTCACCCTGGTGGCAGTATATCAGCAGAGTTTGCTACCCCTCCTCTCCGGAGGAGGCGGACAGTGACCTTATCTTGCATGTCTGATCCTCTTCCCCGTGCCTGCCCCTGACAAAACAGGGTCACCAGCCTCCTGAGCCGGAGCCCTACCACTGCATTGAGGGTCCGTCCCAATAATTTTCTCTTGTGAAGCATTTTTGTTTCACAGCATTGAATTTAGTTAATGCTGAATTTCAGGATTGCCTTGGATGGCTATGTCCATCTGGTAGATAGTTAAATTTAAGTGTGGTCTCTTTTATGGCTGTTGTATTAAAAATGAGTTCTCTAAAGCTGTGAAATTATCCTTACATTACGTTGTTCTAGGGGTGTGGATATGGTTCACTTATCCAAACGATGGCAGTTCCACCAGAAGCTGTGATTCATCAGAACATCTTTAAGCTTTGCTCCTCCTGCTACCCCAGTGGTATATCCTTTGGCTGTGCCCCATGACGTCACATCTTCCTTTCCGCTGGAAGAGTTTGGTCTCCTTCACAGCTCTGTGTGTTGTAGAGCCTAAAGTGCACCATTGCCAAACTTTGATTGCTCTTTTCCTTCATGTTTTGAGTTTTTGGTACCATCTTCAGTCCTTCCTCAGCCCTCAACGACAGATGAAACACAAAGCAAAGCAAGCTCCCGGCTTCAAGCAGTGCATCACATACAGACAGAAGACGCCGCTGATGGACCCATATGTGTCATGCCTTTACTGCCAAGAGAGACGGAAGATGTCGCAGCTTGTGTCCTGTGTCAGACGATGCTCCCTTTATCTTTAGAAGATTGCAAGGCTTGTCTTCTCTTGGGCTGGCCAGCCGACCAAGATCCTAAACTTCAGTCAAAGGGTAATCACAAGGCAACCTCTGCTTCAGCGTGGTCCACAGCTCCACTCATGGCCATGGATGAAACTGTGGCAGTGGCCACAGCAGGCACCTTGTTGGCCTCAGTACTGCTCTCAACTGGGGCCAGCGACCTTCACAGGAGGATTTTGAGATGTGTTGGCCCCTCCAGACCTGCGTGGAGAGCCCTGCCCGCCATGGTAAGAAACACAAAAAGCACCGTCGGTGAAGGGACTGGGAGATATCATGCTTCTCCTGCTCCCTTGACTCCCCCAACTACTCGAAGCTTGTTGAGCACCCGGCTCTGACCGAGCCAAAATTTGTTGAGGGGAAGGAAGCTATTTCCATGGTACCTCCGTCAGGCATGATAACATTGACATTGGTTGATCAGGCAGTCGAGATTTTCCTCGACTTAGTCGACCAGTTGTCGGAGGGAATCGACAAGGAATCGATCTCCAAGCCCCTGATCTTCCCGATCCTCACCCAGGAGGACATGGAGTGGTCGGTGTCCCTGGTTGCTGCCACTTAGGAATGGCCTCCACTGAGTTTGTGCAGCTGAAGCCAGTGCATGTAATCCATATGCATCTCCGGCAGCTTCTCCTCAACTTAGCCAAGGTCGTGGCACACTTTGAGCTCTTGATACCACTCAACCAGGAGGCATCGCTATCAACATTCTTCATCCTCCTCATCCTCAGATGATTAAGGGGTGCTGCCGTCGTATACAGCTGCACTACAAGCAGTTCCTCTGGTAACAATGGGCCTTGGTGGGGTAGGGTACAGCACTACCTGACCCCTATGGCCAACTGGCTGATGCTAGTCAACCCTACATGTATCCTTCTGAGACTGTCTTCACCAACACTTGTCTCTTCATCCTTGTAGTTGGAACTGCCCCCTCTTCAATTTGTGGGGTGACCCAACTAATGACTCCCATGCTGCTTCCAGCTTGCCATGCCAGCTATTGGTGGAAATCACCCAGTCAGATGACTCTAGGGTAGTCCACAGCAGTAAACAGCCAAGGGCCATCTTTGGTGAGTCCGATGGGTTCTCCATGCAGTCGAGGATGCATACTTTTGACCGTACTTGGTTGAGGAATTGATCACCAACCATGGCTGGTGTCATTAGGGGCTCTTCTCTGACTTATAACCGAGTTCATGAATGTCCCTCTGGAGTCTATTCAAAAAAGGGCTAAATACCCCTTTCTAGGGACATGGATATGTTGTTCATCCACACTTATTGGCAGGTATCCTTGCCGCTTTAAATCTTGCGGAAGGTCTTCAAGCTGGCTCCTCCACCCACCGGGTGTATAACTCTAGCTCCGCCCATGCGCCAGATCTTCCTTACCGCTTGGAGCTCAGGTTCCCTCCTTAACGCTCTGCGTTTGAGACTGTTCCTATTTCTTCCTTTTGCGAATTTAAAGTTTTTGCTAAAAGACTTTGATCTTGATCCCTGACTGCGATGGACCATCGACTCAGTTTTGGAGATGCTCCTGCGGGAGAAGATGTCTCGGGCGGATCCACCTCCACGTGTCTACTGTTTAGGCCTTGAGCACGACCCGCGGGACTCGCGACTTGTGCTCTTCCTTTTAAGCCCTATGTCCTCGAAGACGTGCTGCCCGATTGCATCTGGGCCGTCCAGCGTTCCCTCGGTGAAGTCTAAGGAGGCCCAGTTGGCGGTGTCAGCGGCGGTGGGCTCGGCGGATCAGCTCGAGCAGATGATCGCCCTCGAGAGAGGAGGCAGTGGGCATATCTTCCTCGGCGGCATTTATCCCGCTCTCTCTGGGTTCCTCCTTACGGCTTCCTTTAAGAGCTTTGTCTGTCCCTCTCCACTAAGGAGAAGGGCCAGCGTCTGCTGGACCTTTTCTCTGTCCAAAGAGGACAAGGTAAATCCCTCCATCGAGCTCTCTTGGGGGCCGGAAAGGTCCCTCTCCCCGAGTCGTCGACCGTCGACTTCGGTCGACCGCTCGGCTTCGGCCACTGGTCTCACGGTGTTCCCGTCAGGTCAGTTGACTGAGACTCCCGTCGACGAAGTCGAGATTTTTCTCGATCCGTTGGATGGGTTGTCGCCTATAGAAGCCGAGACTCCCCTCTCCCGGTTCCCCCGGGGGGAGTTGAGGATCCCGTGGGCTTGCCTGTGCCTCCGGTTCCGGAGCCCTCGGATGAACCCTCCGGGCCAAGGAGTGCCGGTTCCTGCCGACACTTCTCCGCACCGACCTCGGAAAAGCCGAGGTTCTCGGTCTCGGTCTTGGACCTCTTCGTGGTCCAGCCGATCCCGCCGTCATAGGCGGTCTCGGTCTCGGCACCACGGTAAGCGGCGTCGCCGCTCGTCCTCGTCGTCCTCCTCGGATGAGGGGAGGCTTCGGCGTAAGTTACGTCGACGGTACGAGGACCTCATGTGGCAACAGTTCCTCCTGACCGGGAATAAGCCGACGCAGTCGCCTCCCCCGGCCATTAAGTGGCTGTCACCGGGCGGCCGACACAACCCCTCGACTTACCCGAGGAGCCTGTACCCAGGCCGGTTGTTCGGCCAAAACCAGCTGCTCCACCGATTCCGGTGGAACCTCCGCCTCCACAGCCACTATTTGGGGCTCCGACCAGGGATTCTCGGTTGGCTAAGGGTCTACCCCATAGGCTGTCTGTTACCCTCACTCCCGACCGACCTCGGCAGGTAGAGGGTGGCTCAGGCCAGAGGCAGCTCTTTGAGGACTCGTCTGAGTCCGAGGATAATTCCTCCTTTTTCTCCAAGCGAATAGACTTGGAGTCCTCAGGAGGACAGTCAATGGACGATAGCCCGTCGTCCTTCCTAGGACTGCTTCGGCTCATCTCGGAGTCCACCGGGATGAAGCTCGAACCCGTTCCAAAGCAGGCCAGGTATCCCTCACGGAGATTCTGGACCAGGGATTCTCAGCGAGGCCTTTCCAGTGGCCAAGGCCATAGTGGGTCCGGCCTTGGAGCTTTGGCAGCGCCCTGCTTCCTGTCCTGCGCCTTCGGCCAGGATGGCCAGGAAGTATGCGGTCCCTACCGGTTCCCTGTCCGGTTTTTCGGAACACCCCTCTGCTGAGGGGTTGGTTACCGACAGCGTTTTCCGGCGCCGGCAACGCCAGGGATGTGGACAAACCTCCCGACAAGGAATCCAAGAAATTGGATTATGTCGGGCGAAAAGTCTATGCTGCGTCCTCTCTCGGCCTTCGTCAGGCCAGTTCGGCCGTCCTCATGGCACATTTTTCTCATGCCCTGTTGGGCTCCCTGGATGAGGTCATCCCTCATCTTCCCGCGGATCTGCAGACTACGGTCAAGCAGGTGCGGGACCAGGGCAGGGCAGTGGCCAAACAGCAGCTCCAGACTGCTTTAGATATTGGGGACTCATGTGCCAGGTCGGTGGCGGCCGCGGTGGCTATCGTCGGCGGGCTTGGCTGAGGATATCCACCTTTACTCGGATACCAGCACAAGTTGGCGGATGTTCCCTTTGAGGGACTGACCTCTTGACCCTGGGGTGGAAGGTCACCTGCAGGCGATCGAGAAGTCCAATGCTACCTTGGACTCGGTCTCTTCCGCTCAGAAGGACAAAGGCACTAAACCACAGCCTAAGCCCTTTAGTCCTTCTGGCCCCGGGCCCGGCCCAGCAGCGTCAGGGCCAGCAGGCTCGGCCTTGGCATTACAAACCCAAGCCGCGGCTTCCTCTAACAGGAGGCAGGCAGGAAAAGGCCCAGGAGGTCCCTCGGCGGTCCTCCTCCAAGCCTGCCCAGTGGCGGCTGAGGGTGTCGCCCCATCCCATCACCTTACCCCTGGTTCCCCATTGAGAGACAGCTCCGACACTTCCTTTCCGCCTGGTCCACTGTTACCACGGACAGGTGGGTACTGGAGGTGGTGGGAAAATGCCTGCCTCTGGAATTCGAGCAGGCCCCACCCTTCAGAGCCGTCGCTCCCCGGGGGGCCTCGGGGTCCGTAACCTCACTGTCGGCTCGTCGAGCCGACATCGCTCTCCTCCTCCGGAAGGAGGTGATCAGGGTGGTAGCGGACCCCCCCCTCAGACCCAGGGTTTGTGTCCAGGTACTTCCTGGTTCCGAAACGGACTGGGGGCTGGCGCCCCATTCTCGACCTACACGACCTAAACAAGTTCCTAAGGTCTCGAACCTTCAGGATGGTCACTCTGGCTCAGATACTACCATCCTTGGAACGCGGCGTGTGGTTCTGCTCTCTGGACTTGCAGGACGCGTTTTCCCGTCCTATCCGTCCGTCTCACCAGAGATTCCTTCGCTTCCGGCGGAAGGATCCTTTTCGAGTTCGAGCCATGCCCTTGGCTTGTCTCCAGCTCCAGGGTCTTCACCAAATGCATGGCAGTGGTGACAGCATTCCCTGCGGCGCCCGAGGGGTCGGGTGTACCCTTACCTGGGCGACTGGCTGATAGCAGCTCCCTCCAGGCAGGAGGTGGAGTGGTCAGAGATCTGGCCCTCAGGTCTGCTCTCAACTGGGCCTCCTTATCAGCGAGGCCAAGTGGAACTCGGGCGAAGCAGGTGATTCTGTTCATCGGGCAGGCTCGACTCTCTTGAGCCAGGCGGCTCCAGGCGGACAGGGCGAGGTTCTTTCCTCCTTTGCCCAATCATTTCTGGTTGGACAATTGCCCTGCCGGGACTTCCTCGCCTCCTGGGTCTCATGGCGGCCTGCACCAGCGTGGTCCGTTGGGCCGCTGGAACATGCGTTCCCTTCAATGAGGACTGGCCAGTCAGTGGTCTGGCGCTGCGATCCTTTGGACCAGCTTGTGTCGGTGACACAGGAGATGTGGGCAGCTCTCCAGTGGTGGATCGTTCCAGGTCATTTGCAGGAGGGCATCCCGTTCGTCCGCCCGAGCCGGCGGTCTCTCTATCGACCGATGCCTCTCCTGATGGGTTGGGGTGCCCATCTGGGGAACACCGGGCTCCATGGCCTCTGGTCCCCAGGAGTCCCGTGCCACATCAACCTGCTGGAGCTCCGGCGGTCCGCCTAGCTCTCACCGCCTTTGCTCCGTTCCTCCGGGGTCAAGTGGTCCAGTCAGGCGGACAACACCACGACCATGTACTATCTAAACCGCCAGGCGGGCCGCGCTCCATGCTCCTATGCAAGAAGCTCTCCGCATTTGGTCACTCGTGCGCAGCCTGGGCGGATCTCCTAGCCATTCATGTGGCAGGAGCCTCCAACACCCTGGCCGATGCCCTAAGCCGGATAGGGGCTGCATCCCACAGTGGTCTCTCCTGCCAGAGGTAGTACAGCATCTGTTCTCCCATTGGGGCACACCTCAGGTGGACCTGTTTGCCTCAGGGAGAGCCTTGAAAGCTGAGCTGTTCCATGCCACGCCCCCTCGAAGGGGCTCGCTGCGGGGATGCCTTCTCGAGGCAATGGACCCCAGGCCTCTTTCGCCTTTCCCCATTTCCCTTGATCCACAAGGTGCTTCTCAAGGCGAGGAGGGACAAGGCAGGTGATTCTGATAGCCCCAGACTGGCCTGCCAGTTCTGGTACCAGATCTCCTCAGTCTCAGCTCCAGGACTCGCGGCAGCTTCAGCTCGCCGGACCTGCTCTCAGTCAATCAGGGAAGGTGTTCCATCAGACCTTCAATCCCTGCACCTGTGACCTCGTTCCTGGGGCTAGAGTTCCAGGCCTTGGGTCTTTCCGACGAGGTCCTCAATGTAGTTGAGGCGTCCCGTGAGAGTCGACCAGAAAATGCTATGCCTTCAAATGGAAAAGGTTTTCCATTTGGTGTCGAAACAAGGCTTGGACCCTTCCTCCTGTTCCTTGGCAAGCATCTTGGACTATTTATGGTCCCTTTCTAATCAAGGGCTTGAGTCGGCCCTAAGGGTGCACCTGGCAGCCATCTCTGCTTGCAGAGCGGGCCGGGAAGCAGTGATGGCGCAGGAGAAGGTGGTCTGGCGCTTTTCAAGGCCTTGATCACATTTCCCTCGGTCGAGAACCTCCCACCTCCGTGGGATCTACTGCTGTATGGCAAAGCTCATGGGCAAGCCATTGAACCTATGCAGGTGTGCTCTCTCTCACCTGTCGTGGAAGACCGCCTTCTTGGTGGCTATCACGTCAGCCAGAAGGATGGGAGAGCTCCAGGCACTTTCCATCAGTCTCCTTACCTGGTCTTCCACAGGGACAAGGTTGTCCTCGCCCCCACCGAAATTCCTTCCGAAGGTGGTGTCGGAGTTTCACCTTAACCAGGTGTTGACTCTGCGGTGTTCTACCCCAATCACACCTCGGAGGCCGAATATGGGCTCATACTCTGGACCCTAGAAGGCTAGCCTATTACAAAAGAGCGCCTGCAGCTGGGGGTCGGGAGAGGTTTAGCCAGCTGTTTTTGTCACCTAAGCTGAAAGCCGCATCTGGCAGACCTGCAGCAAGCGGACGATAAGCAGGTGGGTCACCTCCTGCATAGATCTCTGCTATAAGTTGGCGGGCATGGAGCCTCCCAGAGGAAAGAGCTCATTCTACCCGCCATACTGCTGCAATGATGGCTGCTTCCAGGGGCGTCCTATCCAGGAAATGTGCAGGGCTGCTACCTGGAAGTCAGCACACCTTCATTACCCATTACCACATCGACCTTGAGTCACGCCGGGATGCTGGTTTTGGGGCCTCGGTTCTCAGTCTCTCTTTCCCAAGTAAGTATGGGGGTGTGCGTCTTGCCTCCCTCCTCCCGGAGAACTGCTAGGAGTCTGCCAATAAGTGTGGATGAACAACATATCCATGTCCCTAGAAATACAGGTTACTCACCTGTAACAGGGTTCTAGGAATGGTATTGTTGTTCATCCCTGACTCCCTCGACCTCGGCCGGCGCACAACCTGAGCTTCCAGCGGGCCAGATCTAGCGTCATGGGGCGGAGCCGAGAGTTATACCACCCGGGTGGGTGGGAGGAGCCAGCTTGAAGACCTTCCAGCAAGATTTAAAGCGGCAAGGATACCTGCCAATAAGTGTGGATGAACAACATATACCATTCCTAGAACTCCTGTTACAGGTGAGTAACCTGTATTTACTGACATGCTGGACAGGGGTGAATCCCAGAGGAGGGGGAGTTGCCTTTCCCATGGCTAAGGCCATTATGGGACAGGCTCTGGAGCTTTGGCAGCATACAGCATCCTGCCCAGCACCCTCAGCCCATGAGGTCTGCAGATATGTGCTCCCTTCCAGTTCTCTGGGTTCTCGGACCACCCTTCAGCCGAGGGTTTGGCTTCTGACTCAGTCTTCCAGAAATCCAGAAACACTGGGAATGTGGACAAGTCCCCCGACAAGGAGTTGAAGCTTGGCCATGTGGCAAAGCAGATCTTTGCTGTTTCCTCACTGGCTGAGGCCTTCCACCTTTATGGCAGATACTCAGCATAAGTTGGCCAATGTCCCTTTCTTGGGCACTGACCTCACTGTCCTGGGGGTGCATAGTCATCTCATTCGAATTGAGAAGTCCTGTGCCACTCTAGACCCTGTGCCTTCGTCCCAGAAGGATCTAAAGGCCCAAAAACTGAAAAAAAAAGGCCTTTCAGTCACAGCAGCCTCAACAGCAGCAGTCCCAGAAGGGGCAGTTCCAAACCTGGTGCCCCATGGCCTCGTTCTCTGGCCAGGAGCCAAAAGGGGTGGGAGTTGGGGAGGTGGTGCACTCCAGCCACAGCGGTTGGTACCCCTTTCAAAGCTGCCAAGTGACGGGTCGGGGGTGTCTACCTCCTGCCTGTCCAGTCTCTGACCCAGATCTCCGTGGGGGAAGTGGCGTTGCTGCTTTTGACCTAACTGGCCACCATTACTATGGACAAGTGCATTTTCGAGGTAGCAGACAGAGGGTTTCCTCCCAACATTGAGGCTCTCCTTCCTTACTGATTCCACACTCCATGGGAGTCCTCAGTATCACAGAACATGTTGTCTGCCATTAGGGAGGATGTTGCTCAGCTACTTGCAAAAGGAGCCATAGCACAAGTCTCGGACACCTTGCCAAGTTAGGGGTATATGTCCATGTACTTCCTAGTGCTGAAATGGATGGGGCAAGGTGCTTGCACCCATACTGGATCTGCACATTCTGAACCAGTTCATACAGAAGTGCAAATCCTGGATGATCACTCTGAACTAGATCATACCATCCCTGGAGCAGGGTATGTGGTTCTGCTCCCTAGACCTCCAGGACACATTCTTCCACATCCCAGTCCATCTGTCCCACTGGGAGTACCTCTTGTTCCATGCAGAAGGGGCAGTCTGTCAGTTCCAGGACATGCCCTTTGGCCTCTCCTCCTTACCCAAAGTCTTCCCCAATGTATGGCAGAGGTGGCAGCTTTCCTGCAGCGCAAGGGCATCAGGGTTCATCCCTGCTTTGATGATTGACAGCTGGGCAGAAAAAGAGGCTGTGGAGTGGTCCGGGGATTTGGCCTCCAGAGCTGCAGAGACTTGGCCCTCTTGGTTAAACCAGCCAAGTCCAAACTGGTATCCTAACGGGTGAGTCACTTCATCAGGGCAGAACTCGACTCCCTACACACCAAGGCCCACCTCTCTGTGGACTGGACATCGGCTCTTACCTCCTTTGCCTGATCATTTCAAGTTGGGTGCTCTCGCCCTGCCCAGGACTTCCTGCAGTTGCTAGGGTACATGGCATCCTGCACAATTTGGTCTGGTGGGCCCGCTGGTGGATGCAGTACCTGCAGTGCGAGATGGGCTGTCATTGGTCCTGGTGCCTAGGACACTTGGACCAGCCAGCTACAGTGATTCAGCTGACGTGGGATGCCATCCAGTGGTGGCTGATCCCAGAACATCAGGAGGAAGGAGTCCCAGTCGTCCACCCAGAACCGACTGTCTCTCTCATGATGGACACGTCTTTGGGATGGGGTGGGGTGGAGTGGGAGTGCATGTGGGAGACCACAGGGCTCACGGGTTCTGGTCGCCCAGGGAGCACCATCTCCCCAACAACCTGCTGGAGCTCCGTGCAATGTGACTAGCTCTGACAGAATTCACTTCTCTAATAAGGTGTCAGGTCATGTAAGTCCAGAAGGACAATTCCACAATCATGTTCTGCCTGAACAGACAGTGTGGCATACACTCCTTCCCCTCATGTCGGGAGGTCCGCCTCGCCTGGACCCTCGTACGCAACCTGGGTGCAGATCTCCTCACGATCCATGTCATCGGAGTGGACAGTAAGCTGGTAGAAGCTCTCACCCAGGTGGGTGAAATGATGCACGAGTGATACCTGCATCAGGAGGTTGTTCATCACATGCTGTCCCTGTGGGCCACACCTGTGGTAGACCTGTTTGCCTCCTGGGTGAACGCCAAACTTAAGCTGTTTTGTGCCCACCCCTCCACAGTCTGTGACACTGCTGGGGGATGCTTTCGCAAGGCCCTGGAGCCCAGGCCTCCTGTATGCCTTCCCTCCCTTTCCCAATTATCCATCAGGTTGTGGTCAAGGCATAGAGGAACAAAGCATGGATGATCCTGATTGGCCTTGCCAGTTCTGGTACCCCGATCTTCTCAACATCAGCAGCAGGCCTCCATTGCAGTTGTCTCTTCACCTGGATCTGCTGACTGGATAACAGGGGATGGTCCTGCACCTGACAGCCTGATTTCCTGAGTGGTCAGAGTTCCAGGCTTTGGCTCTTTCGGAAAATGTGCATCACACTGTGGAGGCCTTCCTTGAAACAGTCAACTTGCTGGTGCTACACCTTTAAATGTAGAAGATTTTCTATTTGGTGTCAGGTCAAAGAGCTTCATCCTGTGCTGCCCTGTAGCTAGTATCCTTAATTACCTTTGATCCCTTTTCCAACTGAGCCAGCGTGTGGCGACCCTCAAGGTGTACCGGCTGCCATCTTTGCATACTGGGTGCAGGCTGTTATAGTGACAGTGGCCCAGGAGAAAGTGGTCAGGTGCTGTCCCCTGTGGTGCATGAACCACCTCCACTTTTGGATTTCTGCTGGTATTGGCTGTGCTTATGGGCAAGCCTTCTGAGCCTGTGTGCAGGAGTGAGATGTCACACCTGTCATGAAAGACATCTTTCTTGGTGGCTTTCACATCATCCAGAAGGATTAGTAAGCTGCAGGAGTCTCCATATCTGGTCTTCTACAGGGACAAGGTAGTCCTTCCCCCCTCCTTCCCCCAAAGTTCCTCCAAAATGTTGTGTCAGAGTTCCACCTTAACCAGGTGATGAACCTTCCAGTATATTTTGCCTGCCCATTTTCAGAGGTGGACCGCAAGCTCCATACTCTGCACGTGAAGTGGGCGCACTCCTTCTATGCAGAGTGCACAGCTGGAATTTAAGATGAGGCTCACCAGCTGTTTATCACGTACACTAAAGCTGTGTTTGGCAGACTAGCAGCTAAGCAGATGATTGGCAGGTGGATTACATCCTGTCTTGACCTCTGCTATAGGTTGACTGATGGGGAGCTTCTCAAAGGGCGTAAGGCTCATTCCACCAGACATACCGCTGCCTCTGTGGCTGCTTCCAGGGACATCCTTATCCAAGAGATCTGCAGGGCTGCAAACTGGAAGTCAGAACACACTTTCATCTCCCAGTATAGCATTGAGCTTGGGTCTCATCAAGATGCTGCTTTTGGGACCTCAGTTCTCCAATCCCTGTTTGCCAAGTAGAGGTGGGCACCTTGCACCCTCCTCCCATAGAACTGCTGGAAGTCTTCCACCACATGGATAAGTGAACCATATCCACGCCCCTAAAAAACTAGGCTATGGTTCACCTGTAACCATAGTTCTAGGAGTGGTATATGGTTCACATCCACACCACCCACCCGACGTCCCTTGGCAAGTGGCACATGGATCTCTGTTTCCAGTGTGCAGGATCTGAGGTCACGGGCAGAGCTGGAGGATATACTGCCCGGGTGGTGAGAGGAGCTTAGCTTAAAGATGTTCCAACTTATCAGCACGTCTAGTGGAACTGCCATTGTGTGAATGTTAATCCTACCACTCCTAGAACTATGGTTCAAACAACATAAAGTCTTGCTGTATTCTGACATATGCAGTTAGCCCCAGCACTTGAACTGCTCCGGAGAGGAAAGAGTTAACTCTATACAGGAAGCATAGAACGTTGAGCTCGAGCTCTGTTTCAAACCTCTGTCTGCAGCACTTCAAAGTGTAACCGTCAGATTCTTTACTCCGCCTAACTGAACAGTCGCTCCAGAGATGGCTCCTTCGCTACAGTCAGTTCAGTTTAGAATCCGTCGGTTTAATTACCGATTTTGTTGGTTTTTTGGCTTCAGATCCCTGTCTGCGGTACAACAAGTGTTGTAGGTAGTGGACTGTAGGGTAGATTTGTTGTATTTTATTGTTTTTCAGTGTGAAAATTGTAAAAACACGTTGATCGGTCCAGTTAGGAACAGATTGTGTTAAGGTTTTATCTATTTTCTTTCTGTAGTGTGAGGTACAGGTTCCTATCAGTTTCAAAAAACCACGATTTTACAAGTTTTATGTCATGACCCGTAACACGGTTGGGAACAGATGGGGGGGTCTTAACTGGCTAAATAGCTGTAAAGGGTAAGTTGTAGCCTGGCCATGTCTGAGAAACACAAGGAAAAAAATGGGTCCACTGGGTTTCAACACTGTGGTGAGTGTGAGGATGCCTTTGCTAAAGCAGACCCTCACACCATTTGTGTTTATTGTCTGGGGTTTGACCACTTCAATTCAGACTGCCAAATTTGCAAAAATTTCTCGAAGGCCACCCTGGAAAAGAAGTTGGGTAGGCTCAGGGAAAAGGAAGCTGAGAAGTCCGCTAATACGGATGGCCTGCCCGATTTGGTTCCTGCCGAACCTGAGGGAGTGCCCACTGACCTGGGCGATACTCCTTCGGGTAAAAGGGGATCTGACCCTGAGGGGTCAGTTCCATCGAAGCGTAAGAGGAAATCGGCCGGTTCGGATCCAGAAATGCATCATCCAACCGCCGAAGAAATAGTCAGGGCGATAAGTATTGTGGAATTGCTCCGTCCGGTTCCATCCAATCCGGCGCCTCTCGGTAGGTGCTCGGTTCGGTCGGTTCCCCCGGTTCCAGATTATGTGCTGGATGAGTTTTATGAACTGGAGTGGAAGGGGGGAGGAAGAAGACGATGATGATGATAGTAATGGTGATGAAGGTCTGGATGAGCCCATTGAACCGGACATCTCCCCAGACAGGCCTTCCAGTGTTTCCCCTCCCAGGCTATCTAAGTCCCCGTCCCACTACTTGTTCTACAAGAAAGTGGCTGAAACCCTCCAGCTACCCTTGGTTGAAGCTGCTGAGGAACAAGAGGAGCCTGATTTCGTGGAAATGATGGACATCCCAAAGTCCAAGAGGTTGTCTATTCCCCCTCCATAAATCTTTTAGGAAACAGACACAAAGTTCTTCAAGCCCCAAATTCTTTACCTCCTGTAGATAAAAGAATGGACAGAGTGTATATGCATTCAGGCTCAGGTACAGAGTTCTTGTTCCACCAATGCAGCCAGGTTGGGATAGTGCAGGCTACAGCCTGTAACAAGGATAACATACCTTTGGCTTCACACCTCCTGGATAAAGACTCTAGGTAGGCAGATGCTATGGCCAAAAAGCAGTACTTAGCATCCTCCTTGGGACTCAGGCAGGCAAATTACATGGCCTACACAGCCATATACCAGACGTCTAGATGGGATACTGTTCTGGAGCTGGCTAAGCAGGCGTCCCCCCAGCTAGCCAAAGAGCTGGAGGAGGTGGCTGCTGATGGGATTGAGGCATCCAGAATTCAATTTCATGCTGCTGTAGACTCAAGTGATGTGGCATCAGAAGTCATGGCTACATCTGTGTCTCTTAGGAGGTTTGCTTGGCTCAGATGTACTAGCCTCTCACAGGACACCCAGGCTAAGGCCATGGATTTCCCTGTGGTGGGTAACTCTCTGTTTGGGGAGCAGACAGAGAATTACATGAAGAAAATGGATGAGTATCGGACCACCTACAGGAGTGCACAGGCCAAGGAAAGGCAGGCAGCTCCTCAGAGGCAGGAGTCTAGGGGAAGGGGCAGGCCTTTTCACAGGCCTTTCTACTAGGCACAGGCCTCCTCTCCTTTTCCACAGAGGGGGTTCTTCAGAAGGAGAGGCAGAAGGGGGATGAGCAGGGCTGCATCCTCCTCTCAGTCCAAGGCTCCTGCCAAGCAGACACCCTGATGTGTCAGCCCGGGTCAACTCCCCAGTCCCAGTAGGAGGTAGGATGGCTTACTACTTCCGGGCCTGGAAGTCTGTTACCTCAGACAGGTGGATCCTGGAGGAAGTAAGTCAAGGATTGGCTCTCAGTTTTGCAAAGTTTCCACAATTGAGGGCCAAGTCCTTTCCACCTGCAAACCTGTCCGAGACCACTGCTCTAGAGGCAGAGGTTTCCTCTCTACTTACCCTAAGGGCTGTAGAGAGAGTTCCTACTCAGCACAGGGGCCAGGGTCTATATTCCAGATATTTCCTTACCCAAAAAAAGACTGGAGTGGCAGCCCATCCTAGACCTAAGATACCTAAACAAGCATATCTTAAAACCAAAATTCAAAATGGTGACTCTGGGAATAATTCTTCCCTCTCTAAGGCCAGGGGACTGGCTAGCGTCCCTCAACTTAAAGGATGCATACTTTCGTATCCCAATCAGGTGCTCCCGCAGAAAGTACCTCAGGTTCAAATTGCCTTCGAGCTATTATCAGTTCAGAGCAATGCCCTTCAGCCTAACATCAGCTCCAAGGGTGTTCACAAAATGCCTAGCAGTAGCAGCCTTTCTCAAGAGACAGAGATCTCCATTTTTCCATACCTAGATGCCTGGCTCATCGTGAGGCAGTCTCCAGACCAAGTCAAGTCAGACCTACAAGTGACGCAATAGTTGCTCACTTCTTTCTGGTGTCTCAACCAGCAAGACATTTTCTTCAGCTCCTGGGCCACATGGCAGCTTCCACTGCAGTGGTACAGGGAGCCAGATTTCAAATGAGGGACATTCAGTTCCATCTGAGGTCCTTTTGGTTTCAGAAAAAAGATCCTCTAACCAAATTGATTCCAGTGACTCAGACTCTGGTCCAAGCTCTCCAGTGGTGGTTGGATCAGGACAATCTCAGACAAGGAGTCCCATTCATCAGTCAAGACTCATTCAGTGGTACTAACCACATATGCCTCTTTCCTGGGCTGGGGAGCCCACTTAGGAGCCCTCACAGCACAAGATGTGTGGTCCCTTCAGGAGTCTCTAATTCATATCAATCTTCTGGAACTCAGGGTAGTATTCCTGGCTCTCCAAGCTTTCTCGGACTCAGTGAGGAACAAAGTGGTTCAGAGCAGGACAGATACCACCACCACCATGTGGTACATCAACAAGCAAGGGGACACTCTGTCTATGGCCTTGTGCACGGAAGCCATGAAAATATGGTCTCTGACTTATGCCCTGCAAGCATCCCTAGTAGCATTCCATCTACCAGGGAAGGACAATGTGCTAGCAGATGCCCTGAGCAGGATCTCGCAGGGCTGTCACGAATGGGCCCTGGACCCCTTCATATTGAAAGTATTCTTCTCCAGGTGGGACACTCCAGAGATAGATCTCTTTGCAGCCCCAGACAATCATCAGCTTCCTCTCTTCTGTTGCAGACCTCCAGCCATGGGCACAGTTCCCCTGGATGCTCTGGTTCTGGACTGGGGGGCAAATTCCTTTATGCCTTTCCTCCTTTTCCCCTGTTATTCAAGGTCCTGGTCAAGATCAGGTCACAACCATGCAGTGTGATCCTGATTGCACCAGACTGGGTCAGACAGCCTTTGTATCCCCTGTTGATGTCCCTAGCAGTTCATCTTCCCGAATCTCTTCCCAAGAGGCACAAGCTGTTAACCTCCTCTCAGGGGAGAATCTGGTACCCCAGTCATCAGTCTCTCAACCCCAAGGCTTGGCTCTTGAAGAGTTAGAGTATGCAGGTATGCACCTGTCTCAGGGATGCTGGATATTCTCAAAGCCTCTCGAAAACCTGCCACCAGAAAAACTTACAATTCCAAATGGAAGAGATTCAGCATTTGGTGTTCCAATAAGGATGTCTTACTAGATACTGCTGATCTGGCTACAGTTCTGGATTATATGGTTCATCTTAATGGCCTAGGCCTCAGGCCGGCCACTTTAAACGTTCATTTAGCAGCTGTACAGTATCTGCATTCCTGTCAGCAGGGTAGGCTCCCTCTCTGGCATCTCATCCTGTCTTCTGTAAATTCTTTAAGTGTTTGGTTCATACCAACCCTTCCTTTAGGGACCCTACCCTTGCTTGGGATCTTAATGTTTGCATTGCTCAGCTCATGCAACTCCCTTTTGAGCCCTTGGCTTCAGCTGAACTCAAATATTTGACTTGGAAAACTGTTCCTGGTAGCTGTCACTTCTGCCAGGCGTATTGGTGAATTACAAGCTCTGTCAGTGGAGCCAGATTTTATCTCATTTCATAGAGATAAGGTGGTCCTTAGAACCAGTAGGATGTTCTTACCCAAAGTGGTCTCGGATTTTCATCTGAACCAGTCCATGTCTCTTCCTGTGTTCTTCACTGATTCTTCTTCTTCAGGAGAAAGAAGATTACATAGTTTGGATGTTAAGAGGGCACTTAGCTACTACACTGAGCATACTAAGTCACTTAGATATGAATGTCCCCAACTGTTTCTCACTTATGGTGAAGTGGGAAAAGGTAAGCCTGCTACTAAGAGAATTGTTGCCAGGTGGATTGTCTCCTGTATTCAATTCTGCTATGAAAAGCTAGGCAAAATACCCCCCTCATGCCTGAGGGCTCATTCGACTAGGGGTGCAGCTGCTTCCCTGGCTGCTGCCAGGGATATTCCTTTATTAGACATATGCAAAGCAACCACCTGGAAATCTCCATACTTTCACCAAGCATTGCTCTCTGGATATCCAGGCTAGGAGTGATGCTCAGTTTGGAACAGCAGTACTGCAAAGTCTATTCCCAAAATAGGTTTGGTACCCCCCTCCATGGCGGTACTGCTCGGTAGTCTGTATATGTCAGAATACAGCAAGACTTCATGTTGTTTGAAGAAAAAAATTACTCGCCTTAGTAATTGTGCTTCTTCTAATGGAGTCTTGCTGTATTCTGAACTCCCTCCCTGCCTCCCCTCTCAGAACCTGTTTTTTGGGAAGTGGGCTGGCAGGTACAGTGTTGCACCTCGGGTGTACTTGGCACTTCTCCTTTCTAGAAGGGGGGAGGGGGTTATTGTTATGTTGTTTTGGTAGCTATATGAGTTGGTTCACTACCTGGTTATTATTTTGGGTTCTCAACTTGAGTCTTTTGGGGGAACCAAAAATGTGTTGCCTGTTGGCTATCTTCTTTTACGGTTTTCACTTTAAAAAGTGTAGTTAGTAATAGCTCGTAAGAATCTGATGGTTATGCTTTGAAGTGCTGCAGAGGTTTGAAACCGAGCTCGAGCTCAACGTTCTATGCTTCCTGCATAGAGTTAACTCTTTCCTCTCCGGAGGAGTTCAAGTGCTGGGGCTAACTGCATATGCTAGAATACAGCAAGACTCCCTTAGAAGAAACACAATTATTAAGGTGAATAATTTTTTTTCTTACAGGTGAGTAACCTATTTTGATCTTTCCCTGTCCTCTAGGTTGGGACCAAAGGAAGATCTGAGAAGATAAGGACGTATAATTTCCCACAAGACCGGATTACTGACCATAGAATCAACAAGACTGTATATGACATTAAAGGGTTAATGCTGGGAGAGGATCTTCTAGATGAAATGATACAGTCCCTTAGAGAATATGCCGACAATGAAACTCTTATGGAATTACTGATAGAAAACACACAGGCACAGTAAAGCAATCATCTTGCTTGCTCTGGATTTTATTTATTGCAGCTATGATATTAAAAAAGACTTCTGGACTCTTAGTTTCCCAGGACCATGATAATGCATGGTATAGCATGCCCAAGGCCCCTAATTTTCTGTGGCACAGTGGGACCAAGTTCTGCGGCAAGATCACCATTTGCCACAGAACTTCTGTGGCACTAACAAACTACCACATCACTGTGTCAGCTTGTCATCCTGACTTCACGTCTATGGCAATGGTTAGAGCAATCGGGATGGGGGAAAGAAATCACAGTAACACTAGTTCAAAAAATGAGACTTATAGAAATAATTTTGTTTAAAAAAGCAAAAAAAAAAAAAATTATTCCCTAAGGTCCTAGCCTATTGCATAAATGAAATACACAGAGGGGACCTTATGTGATAAGTAAGGTATCTGCATACTCATGCTGTTAATACCACTCATAAGGTCCCCAGTGTGTATCACTTATATAATTTATATGTGCTGTCTACACCACTCAAGAAGTCCCCACTGTATGTCACTTATATATGCAATCTGTAACATACTAGCATACATACAAATGTGTGTGTGTGTGTGTGTGTGTATATATATATATATATACACACACACATACACACTGTATATATAGTGTGAGAGATACTGTATATTTAGACTTCTATGAAATTGTATCCTCATTTATACAGGTCCCTTTGGAAATGGAATAAACAATAGAGGAGATATTGCAAAACTCATTTTTCATGCCAACCCGTTTCCCCTGACACACTACGTAATACCATCAGGCCATGACATGCATGTGAACCCATTGTGAGATAAAGCCCTCCAGCTCATCACAATGTCTCCCCCATGTGAAAGAACACTGTGCCACACCTTCCCAGGCTCAGAGTCATGTGCTCCCTCAGTCCTCATGTTGCCCAGCCAGCTCCCAGAGCTCATCTCTGAACCTGAGTTGCCCACACGGGAACACAACATGCTACCCTCTGGCCCAACAGCTAGTTCTGCACACATTTCTCCATAACTTTTAGGTGAGTGTATTAACTAGTGACAATATGTGATCAATAACCCTGTCAAAAATGTGTACAGTGCAGATATTTATTTAACACGTCTATCCTTTCAGCAGGTCTACACATTATTATATTCCACTATTCTGGGCTTAATTACTTTATTTTTATTAAAAATGACAGGTTACTTCATTTTACCAGTTATTCATTTCAGGTGGCATCTCTATACCTTAAAGGCACAAATAAGTTTGTACTAAGTAAGGTATGGACTTAACAGGTCTATGCTATTGTCAAGGTTTTGTTTAAGTTGGCCATAGTGTAATAACGCAAGACTGGAAACTGTATTAGGGTGTAGTACAGTTTGAGCAGATATGACCATGCCTGATGTGCCGTGGCACTGCCTCTGGCAGAGGGAACTGTGGCAGATAAGTGACTATTCATTTCTGTGGCAAAATGCAGCAATTTCATTAGCTAATGTATGATGTTATAGCATTGTCAACATCCCATTCTGAGCATAGAGGAGTTTGGGATATAAAAAGAGGGGAAGGCAACCAGGTTCTATGGATAAACGGAAATATTAATAATCACCAAGAACAGTGAATTTTGTGGCACTGCAGAAGTTCTGCAGTAGGTTGCAAGTTCTGTGGCCACAGAATTCTAGGGGCTTTGAGTATGCCTTACTTCTTGGCAGCCTGTTATTATTATTATTATTTTTTTGGGGGGGGTGTAATTTTATTTTTGTTTTCCCTTTGTTTACTGGGCTGGCCTCCAATCTCACTGTGCCTCTCCACGGCTACCCCATCTCCAGCACCTTGTAATGGCAGAAAGGGAGCTGCCATTGTGAAGGGCAGAATTCAGTAGTGGAAAGGTATTGCAACTAGAAGCAACCGTTGCAGATTTCAGTGCACCTTTTCTGCTTTCCCCTTCACCGGCCACAGCATCATGCAACTCATCACGTCCCTCCTTTGTCTGATCTATTTGTCATTTGCAGCCCTCCTGTGCTATGGTGTCCTGACAAGTAATGTCATGACATGTCCTGGTCCAGCTGCAGGGGCTGCTCTTGGAACTGGATGATGTTCATCTCCAGCTTGTCTTTGTATCCCAATTTACTGAACTTTAGAAACGGACTGGAATCCATAGAAAATAAAACTAGGGGAAACAATTTTTGTCTTGTCAAAATGCATGAAGGGCAGAAGGGGATACATAATTTGCTGCACTTTGTGCGTACCTGGATAAGGCAAAAGCTGAATATGGAGAAATTAGGGCAACTGATGGTGATCAAAAAAGCCTACAGGGTGAAACTGCATTAATCTGCTGTGGTGAATGCTGAGACCTGGATCGTCCTAATGGTAACATCGGGAGTGGAGACCAGGGACTTTATTTTGCAGAAGACTAGAACCAGAGATTTGACCTTTGATATTATCTTTGTCCATCTGTTCCCAGACTGAAGATATGCCACTTGAAGCAAGCACAGTTTGTTGCTATAGACAAGCAGCTCAGGGGACTTGGCCTCACCCACTCTCTCCTTGCCCCAGCAAGACTCTGCATCACAGATGGGAGCAAACAGTTCTAGTTCACATACCTGTAACTTGATAATGAAAACAGCAGAGGTGTTCAGGGGATTCGAAAGAGGAGATGAATCAGAATGCAGGCTTTGACTACTTCACTGTGGCACACTTATTTACTAATCTAATTGCCTCTAGGCACTTAAAAATTCTGTGTGACTGACATGGGTTCTGTGTGGTTCGAAATGTGGAAAAGGTGCATCAGCTTTCCAGACCATTCTGTCTATGTGGGACTTCTAAAGTCTTTTTCAGTGGGCCCCACAATACCAATGCGCTGCAATGCAGCGACCTGGGTTTGTGAGCAAATTTCAGTCGCCACATCTGGAGGCAGGCCAGATTGCATCAGAAGCCGCTTGAAAGTGCGCTGCGAGTGGGAGGGAAGACGTCAGGCATCTAGTGCCACAGCAACTCCATTTGTGGACCAGGAAAGTTTACTCCTTTTACAGGCACTGCTGTGTGTGAGGCTAACAGACTCCATGCACGCTCGGGGTGGGGTCTGGGAGAAAAATTAGATAAAATCCAATGAACTCTGTATGACGGCTGTTGTTCCTGGGTCCGTTAGGTCTTAGTGCCTCGATACTAGATCCTTTCCACTTTCTTGACTACTTAGGTGGCTGGGCAGCCCTCCCCATGGAGTACCTACCACAGAAGGGAGGCTGTGGGAGCCTTCGGGGTAAGCTGGACGTGGAACACAGAAGGGTGATTGGCCTGAACAAGGTGTATTGCTGGGAGCATCCCTGAAAGACAAGTGGCTGAAGGAGAAAAAGCTCTATGGTAGACTCTGGTAGTTATGCTGGAGATAGCCAAGTCATTGTAAGTCTTCAGGCTGAGCTCCTCCCACCACCTGTCTGGTATATCCTCTGGCTTCGTCCCTTGATGTCAGATCTTTCTTACCCCTAAGGGGACACGCTTCCTCCTTCACAGCTCTGCAGTGTTGAAGGAATTTGATTATCAAGTGCTTTTTCTCAGGTGAACCTTCGACTGTTTCAGTCCGCATTCATCATTAAAGTTGTTCTTGGATCTTCCAGCTCCACTTCATGTTTGTGATTGACTGTGGAAAAAGCTGGTTTGCTAGGGACGTGGACATGGTGTACTATCCACACTTTTGGCAGGATTCTTTCCCTTTTAAAGCTGTCTGGAAGGTCTTCAAGCTAGCTTCTCCCACCCACGTGGGTGGTATCCTCCTCGGCACCCCCTCATGATGTCAAATCTTCCTTTCCGCTGGAAGCTTCAGGTTCCTTCCATCACAGCTCCATGCTACATGTAGGCCATAACTTTCTGACTTTGTTTATTGGTCAAGACTTTCGAAATGTGACATTTTACGCTAAGACATGGAACGCGAGGAAGCCAAAACTGATCCTGGCTTCAAGAGGTCGTCTGTCTGCAATCAGATGTCGTGCACTGACCAACACTCCTCATGCATTTACTGCCTAGGGCTAGAGCATGACCCGCAAGCTTGCAGTGTGTGCAAAACCCTTCAGCCATCCACTTTGGAGGACCATTACACCTGCCTCCTGTTAGGCTGCCCAGATGAACATGACCACACACACAGTCAAATCCAAAGAGGCTCATAGGGCAATTTCGGTGGCTGCCAGTTATGCCACATAACTCGCTGCTTTCAAAGAGGCGGTGGCCCAGGCCACTGCAGCTTTGTTGTCTGCCTTGTGTTTTGTGGGCGTGGGTGCCTGCTTCACGGGGGCATTCCGGGACTTGTGTCAGTTCCTTCCTACTCTCAGAGAGGGCCCTCCCCTAGAGTCTAAGTTTGACAAATCTAAATAAAGTCCCACCGCAAGTCATGGGAATGAGAAAGGCCCTGTTCCTTTCATTCCCGCGTTTCTGCGGGCTCAATGGCTGTCGAGCCCTCGGCTTTGGCCAGCACTTCTTCTCAAGTCCAGGCTGCTGACCCCTTGGAAACCCTATCTGGCTTGTTGGTAGAGATGTGTGTCGACCAGCCAGTCGAGATTTTTTCTTGACCTGGTCAGCCCGTTGTCACCAGATGAAGGAGATGACTCCTTATCCAGGGCTCCTCTATGCACTCTTTCTGTAATCCGGGGTTCGACTGGGAGTCCAGTGAGGAAGTTGCCTCAGAGCTTGGCCCCACTTCCTTCAGCACTTTGCTCTGCCTGATCTCTGAATGTAAGGGTATCCCACTGGAACCATTCCAGAAGCGGGCGAAGTATCCCCTCACAGAGATCTTGGAATGGGTTGCTTACCCCTGGCGCAAGCCATCCTGGGCACGGCCTTCGAGCTGTGGCAGCGCTCAGCCTCTTGCCTGTTACCCTCATCCCATATGGTCCACAAGTACACAGTCCCTACCGGGTCCTTGTCTGGATTCACGTCATCCTTTGGCCGAAGGTTTGGTAGCGGGCTTTGTCTTCAGGCACTCAGGCAATGTTGATATAGTGACAAGCCCCCCTAATAAAGAGTCCAAGAAGATCAACCACAGAGCAAAGAAAGTCTATGCCGCTTTGTCTTTGGGCCTTCAGCAGGCCAGTACCTCCAGTTCCACTGTTATGAGGACCAACTTTTCTCATAACCTTTTGGGCAACTTGGACCAGGTTATTCCCTGTCTTCAACTGGTGGTTGAAATGGTCCAGGATCAGGGATGAGCCAAGGCCAAACAGCTCCAAATGGTCCTGGACATTGGAGATTCCTATGCACAGTGGTGGCCATGAGGCACTGAGCATAGCTGAGGCTGTTGACCTTCACAGCTGACACTCTGCATAAGTTGTGGATGTCCCCTTCTTGGGTACTGACCTTTTCAGTCCCAGTGTTGATGGGCATCTCTCGTGTACTGAGAAGTCCAGTGTCACCTTGTACTCCATCATGTCTTCCTAGAAGGACATTAAGGGGCAGAAACAGCAGAAGAATCCCTTTCAGTTTCGACCCCACTCTCAGACCACTGCTCGCCCACTGCAGCCCCAGCCAGGGCATCATCATCAGACCTGGTGGTGCAAGCCCAAGCCATCCTCTGCAGGCGTTAGAAGGTCCTTAGGCCAGGGTTTGGGGCCATCCCCAGCTACTGGCTCCAGAGCCATCTCCAAGCCTGCTCACTGACAGATTGGGGATAGTCCTCTTTCCCGTCCAGCCTTGCTCAGGATCTCCCTTGGGGGGGGGGGGCTGGCTTCACCATTTCACTTCCGCTTGGTCCTATATCACCTTGGGTAAATGGGTGCTCAAAGTGGTAGGTCGGGCATTACCTCTTAAATTCGAGGATCTCCCACCCAGCCAAGCCCATACCCCACGGGGGTACATGATGCCTGTGCACATGTCGTCTGCCCTCCGGGAGGGTATCACTCAGTTCTTGCAAAAGGACACTGTGTCCCATGTCCCAGCCTCTATGGTCAGTCCGGGATTCGTCTCCAGATACTTTCTGGTTCCAAAAAGGATGGGTTGGTACCCCATATTGGATCTGCACAACCTCAACAAGTATCGAGGCCGTGCAAATTTTAAATAGTGTCACTGAATCAGATCAGTCTGTCCCTAGAGCAAGACATGTGGTTCTGCTCTCTGAACCTTCCGAATACCTTCTTCCGCGTCCCCATCCATCCATCCATCCCACAAGCAGTTCCTGTGATTCCGCTCAGAGGGAACTCTCTATGAGCTCCAAGCAATGCCATTCGGCCTCTCCTAGGCCCCCAGGGTCTTCAACAAATGCATCGCTGTGGTGGCAGCCTTCCTGTGGCACCAAGTTGTCTGGATTTACCCCTTTCTGGATGACTGGCTAATTGAGGGTTCCTCCAAGGCAGAGGTAGAGTGGTCCAGGGACCTGACCCTCCAGATCTGCTCAGCCTTAAGCCTCTTGGTCATCCCCTCCCAGGTGATTCACTTCATCGGAGCAGAGCTTGACTCCATTTGGGCCAAGTCCTGCCTCCCAGTGGACAGGGTGTGGTTGACCTTACATACTTTACCTGTTCATTTTGGGTTGGGCAGTTGTGCCCTGCCTGGGACTTCCTACACCTCTTTGGGGTACATGGTGACTTTTACCAGCATGATCTAGTGGGCCCGCTGATGAATGCACCCCCTGCAGTGGGAACTGGCTTACCAGTGGTCTCAGTGCCTTGGACACCTGGACCATCCAGTTAGACTCAGCCGATGTAGGATGCCTTCCAGTGGTGGCTTGTCTTGGCCTACCTGCAGGAAGGAGTCCTGTTTGTACACCCAGAGCTGATGATCACTCTCATGACCAGCACCTTTCTGTCAGGATGGGGAACACACCTGGGGGATCCACAGTGCCCACAGGCTCTGGACAACCAAGGAGTCCTGATGCCACATTCGCCCCTGAGGAAGACTCTGTTTTTGGGTTGAAGCGCTGGGGAAGTACTCTGTCCAGGATTTGGTTCTGGTCACAAAATATCACAGTTATTTAAAATACTCTGGCTTCCATGAGTGCTGCTTATAGAATTGTAAGTTGAATATTGGCTGGCAGCCTTGCTAGCAGCACCGCTAGTGTTTCTGTGTGCACCTTATTTTTCCTACTGATGCCACATCAGCCTGCTGGAGTTCTGGGCAGTATGCGTTGCTTTGACGGTCTTCACTCCTGTAGTGCAGGGTCATGTGGGTCCAGATGGACAACATGACCACCGTGAACTACCTCAACAAGCAGGGCGGGATGCATTTCCTTCTACTGTGCACATAAGCCCTCCATACCTGGACCCTCATCCACAGTCTGGATGCTGAACTTCTGGCAAGTCATGTGGTGAGTGTGTCTAGCCATTTGACAGATGCCCTCAGCTGAGTGGGCAAGGCATCCCATGAGTAGTCGCTCCACCAGGAGATGATTGATCACCTGTTGTCCCTCTGAGGCTCTCCTCTGATTGACCTGTTTGCCTCCCAGGACAGTGCAAAACTGAGGCTGTTCTTTGCCCACTCCCATCAGTGCAGAACACTGATGGGAGATGCCTTCACAAGACCCTGGACTCAGTGTCTTCTGTATGCCTTCCCTCCTTTCCCCCATCCACAAGATGTTGCTCAGGGTGCAGATGGACAAAGCCTGGATGATCCTGATGGCCCCCGGACTGGTCTCACCAGCTTTGGTTCCCAGATCTCCTCAGCATCAGGCCCCCATGAAGATTGTCTCTCTCCGCCCGGACCTGCTCTCGGGGGAAGGTACTCCACCTGGACCTTCAACCTCTGCACCTAGCAGCGTGGTTCCTGAGCGGCTAGAGTTCCAGGATTTGGATCTCTCCGATGAGGTCCTCCATGTCATGGAGGCCTCTCGGAAGTAGTCAACTCACCAGTGCTAAGCCTTCAAATGGAAGAAATTTTCCATTTGATGTTGGGGCAATGAGCTAGACCCTTTTCCTGCCTGTTTGTGAGCATTCTGGAATGCCTGTGGTCCCTCTTCCAGTCGGGCATCCAGTTGATGACCCACAGGGTGCACCTAGCAGCCATCCCAGCATACCAGCCATGGGCAAGTATGCTGATGGTGGTGCAGGAAAAGGTGGTTGGGCATTTTTTCAAAGGCCTTGACCACTTGTCCCCACCAGTACATGAGCCACCACCACCTTAGGACTTGTTGCTGGTTTTGGCAGTGCTTATGGGCAAGCCACTCGAACCCATGCACAGGTGTCACATCTCCTACCTGTTATGGAAGACTGCCTTCTTGGTGGCTATCACCTTCGCCAGAAGGATCAATCATTGAGCTCCAGGTGCACTCAGTGGAGTCTCCCTATCTGGTCTTTCTCAAGGACAAAAGTTGTCCTCCACCCCGTTTCTCCAGAAGGTTGTTTTGGAGTTTCACCTTAACCAAGTGATGTGTATCCACTCCAACCTCAGAAGCCAAGCACAGACTCCATAAGTAGGACCCGAGGTGAATGCTCACGTATTATAAAAAGCATCCAACTGGAGTTCGAGGTGAGGTTCACCAGCTCTTTGTCACAGACGCTGAAGCCACACCTAGCAGACTGGCAGCTAAGCAGATGATTGGCAGGTGGATGTCTCTTGCATCGACCTCTGCTATAGGTTGACTGGAAGGGGCCTCCCATGGGGATTCTGACTCATTCCACCAGACATACTGTAGCTTCAGTGGCTGCTTCCAGGGACAGCCCTATCCAGGAGATCTGCAGAGTTTCTACCTGAAAGTCAACGCACACTTTCATCTCCCTCTATCACATCAACCTTGAGTCACACTGAGATGCTAGTTTTGGGACCTTAGTTCTCCAGTCTCTTTTCCGAAAACAGGGTGTGTGCGCCTTGCCCCCACCATCCGGAGAACTGCTAGGAGTCTGCCAGAAGTGTGGATAGCATACCATATCCACATCCCCAGAAAAATAGGTTACTCACCCGTAACTGTAGGTCTAGGTGTGGTATATGGTGTACATCCTGACAACCCGCCCAACCTCTCCTGGCAAGTGGCACACCAGAGCTTGCTTTCAGTGTGTGAGATATGTCATCACAGGGCAGTGTTGAGGATACCACCCAGGTGGGTGAAAGGAGCCAGCTTGACGACCTTCCATCCATCTCTTAAAGGCAAAGGATCCTGCCAGAAGTGTAGGTGTACATCATATACCACACCAAGAGCTACAGTAACATGTGAGTAACCTAGTTTTACATTCTGCACTTGGTTTATGCAGAGAATGTTGACCAAGGATTTGCATGACACATGCTTACATCTCCTGGGCAATCGGCATGACATCAAGGGATGTATTTGTGCCAGGCCATGCTTCCAGTGCCCCCCCACACACAAAGACCCGAAGGCTCAACTGGCCCTTGGTCAGCTGAAACACCTCAAAAAGTTCTCTGCTGTGGCCGGGTCAGCTCCACAGCTTGTGGTCATGAAAGAAGAGGCAGCAGCTGTGGTGAGTTTCTCGTCCGTCTCAGTACTTTTCCTGGCTGGGGCCAGTATCTGAGGATCAGTCTCTGATGAGTTTAAGGTATGTCCTGATGATGCCTGATGTCACGACCCCTTTAACGGGCATCATCGACTCTCAGGTTGTGCTGGCATCATTCTCAGATTACTTTGCCTGTTTTTGTTGCTGTCTGCAGCGACAACAGTAAGTACAGTCCCATCAAGTGGGCCTTCCCTGTCGGTACAGTCATTGCCGACAGACATAAGAGCACACCTAACATTCCTGTGTTGTAGCCGCTGCTCCTGTAGCTGGCTCCATCAGTTACATCCATTGTTACTTGAGACATCGCCAAGGTTTATTTTTTTCCTGTCGTCCTGACAGTGAAGGAGGACTTGAAAGATTCCGAAGGACCCTATACTCGGGTTTTACTCAGACATATCCAAGAGGTCCTGAATCTTCAGGGTAAAGCAGAGGACTTGAAGAATTTTGTGGAGTATTTGGAGGTTGAGCCTACGCCACTTATGGTGTACTACCTCTGTATACTATACATGGCAGAAAGATGCCTTACTACCTCTCTGGCTTTATTTCTAGTCCCTAGCAGGACTAAAGTAAAGTACTGTGCTCTGTTTGTTGAGTGTCTCACTACTTACAGGGACACTGCTCCTGTAATAAACCCTGCTGTTCATGTTCTCTGGAATGACTTTGGAGCCTTCAGTACCTGGCCTCCTGATGAGGACTCAGAATGGTGTAAGTAAACCAAATTCTGCATCTCTGAGCCAGGAACTTGCAACTTCCCAGACAGGGATAGTCCTCCTGAGCCTAATAAGCCTATATCATTGTTTTGGATGCTTTGGTTAACAACAGTAGTTCTAGGTAAGTGGTGCACTAGCCACACTTCTGGCAGCCTTTCTTTCAAGGGTTAACTTGCCAGACATCTTTAAGTTAAGCTTCTTCTAACCACCTTGGTAGTATACTCCTCGTCTGTGCCCCATGACATCAGATCTTCCTCTCCACTGGAAGTGTCCGGTCTTCTCCTTCACAGCTCCATGCACAGTGTAGGCATTTTCCAAGTGTGCCATTGGCAAACTTAGTTCTTTTCAAGTTTCTCACTGTTTAGTGAGTATATTTCTTGGTTCTCCTCCTGTCACTGGATGTAATCAGTGGAATGCAAGGAATCCTTTTCAGGTTCAGGCTTCAAACATTGTGTCTAGTGCAACCAGAAGATATCACTGACAGAGCCACACACCTCATGCACTTACTGCTTGGGGGCAGAGCACGATGTCGCCAACTGTGACCTCTGCAAAATGTTACTTCCCTCATCCCTTGAAGAATGCTATACCTGTCTTCTGCTTGGACAGCCAGCCAAACAGGACCATCTCGTAAAGTCTAGACACACCCATAAGGTGAACTCCACAGCTGTGGGGTCTGCAGTCTAGCTCGCAATACTGGAAGACGTGGCAAAAGCTATGGTGGGTGCCACGTTGGTCTTAGTACTGTTACCAGCCAGGTACACTGTCGTGATGTTCAGAGGAACATTTCCCGCATGTGCAAGTCTCTCCAGATCTTCCGGGAGAGCCCCTCCCACCATAACAAGAAGTCCCATGATCAGTAATGGGACTGGGAAAGAGCACACTTTTACTGCTCCCATGATTTCCTAAACCGCTCGACAGGTGTCGAGTGCTTAGCTTCTGCTGAGCCCTCCTTGGTAGAGCAACAGGCCAGTAGCTCCTTGGTAACCCTGTCAAGCTTGTTGGCTTTAATACAGGCCTGCCAGTGGCTGAGATTTTTCTCAACCCAGCTGACCTGTTGTCAAAAGGAATTGGAGAAGATTAAATTCTAGGGATGTGGATATGTTCAATCCACACTTGTTGGCAGGTACCTTGCCGCTTTAAGATGGGCCAGAAAGTCTTCAAGCTGGCACCTCCTACCCACCCAGGTGGTAAAACCCTCGGCTCCGCCCCATGACGCTAGATCTTCCTTACTGCTTGGAAGCTCAGGTTCCCTCCTTAGCGCTCTTGTGTCTCTACGCCTGGATCCTAAATCTTTGGTTTTACCGAAAATCGTGCTTAAATTCACGAGACTTAAGTCTTCTCCTTCCCCCGCGGCTGTGATGGTTTCTAAATCTACTCACAGCTTCCGTTGTTTCCCCTGCAGGCAGAAGATATCTCGGACCGACCCACACACCATGCACGTCTACTGCCTTGGGCTTGGCCATGATCTGCAAGCCTGCGATCTTTGCAAGTCCTTTTTGGCTTTGGTTCTTTAAGACTGCACTGCCCAACTGCAACTGGGGTGCCCCGAAAAACTGTTTCCGCCAGTGAAGTCAAAGGAGGCCCATTGGGCAGTGTCTGTGGCTGTGGGCTCCGAGGAGCAGCTGGAGCAGTTAATCTCCCTCGAGGAGGCGGCGGCCCAGGCCGCGCCTTCTTCTTCCTCAGCATCGTCATTTATCCCACTCTCCTTGGGCTTCTCCTATACTGCTTTCTTTCGAGAGCTTTGTCAGTCCCTCTCCACAAAGGGAGAGGGGCCCTCAGGAACTCACTTCAGTCAGTCAAAGAAGAAGGAACCAAAAGGTAAGTCCCACCATCTATGTTCGTGGGATCAGGAGCGATCTCACTCCCCGAAGCATCTCTTATTGACTTCGGTCAAGGTTGAGGCTAAGGCTGCTGGCTTTTTTGTGTCCCCCTCAGGTCAGCCAGCTGAGACACCCATCGATGCGGTCGAGATTTTTCTCGACCCGTTGGATGGGCTGTCGACAGGAGAGGCCGACAGTCCCCTTTCACCGGTACCCCCGGTGTTTACCAAGGACTTGCCTCGGCCTCCCAAGCCGAAGTCTCCAGTCAAGGACCCTGAACCGGGAATGAGTGGGTTTCCCCTGCCCCTCTTTCCGACTCCACCATCGGCAACCCCAACAGTCTTGGTCCTCTTCTGCGTCGAGTAAGTCCCGCAGATGTCGGCGACCTTCGTCCCAACATCACGAAAAGCGGCGTCACTGCTCTTCCTCATCATCCTCTTCGGAGGATAGGCTCTGGTGCAAGTTGCATCAGTGCTATGAGGATATGATGTGGCAGTAGCTCTTATTGACTGGCAACAAGCAGACCCTGTCACCTTCCCTGCAATTAAGTGGCTGTCGCCCGAACGGCCAAAGCAGCCTCTCACCCTCAGCTCCTTGGTCGAGGAGCCAACTCCGGCACCGATTACTCAGCCGAAACCAGCTGCTCCACCCATTGTGGTGGAACCACTGCCCCCACAACCGAAGACTGGGGTCCCAACCAAGGATTCTAGATCAGGTCAGGGCTTGCCCCACAGGTTGTCGGTCACCCTCACCCCCGATCGGCCTCGGCGAGTGGAGGGTGGCTCAGGTGCTCTGCAGCTGTTTGTGGACTCCTCTGAGTCCAGCGACTCCTCCCTGTATTCCTAGCCTCTCGACCTGGAATCCTGCAGGGGTCTGTCGGTGGATGAGAGCCCATCCTCGTTCCTGGGTATTCTTCGGCTTATCTCAGAGTCTACTGAGGTGCAGCTCAAACCTGTGCAGAAGTGGGCCAGATATCCCCTGACGGAGATTTTGGACCGAGGGGATTCCCCCACGGAGGTCTTCCCTGTGGTCGAGACCATTGTTGGTCCGGCCTTGTAGTTGTGGCAGCGGCCTGCCTCCTGTCCTGCGCCTTCGGCCAGGATGGCCCACAAGTACGGACTCCCGACCAGTTCCCTCTCTGGTTTTCAAACAACATGAAGTCTTGCTATATTCTGACAATAGCAGTGAGTCCCAACCTTCGAACTGCCCCGGAGATGAAAGAGTTAACTTTCCATGCCAGGCATGGAACGCTGAGCTCGAGCTCAGTTGAGACTCTGTCTGTTGCTGTTTGAACTCAAACCGTCAGATTCTTTACTTCGCCTCACTGAACAGTCGCTCCGGAGATTTCTCCTTTGCTTGGTTCATTTTGTCGGTTAAAGTACCACTTTTCTCGGTTTTCAACCGTATTTAAACCGCAACCTGTCGGTTCAGTCTCTGTCTGTGGTATTCATGAGTACTAGATAGGTTTATATTGTTTTCGATTCTGTGTGAACTTGTAAACGGTTTATCGGTTCGGTTTGAACCGATCAAGTTGTTGTAAAATCTTTATTTCTGCTTTTAGAGTGTGGTTACCGGTTCTTATCGGTTCTAAAAAAAACGGATTTTATTACGTTTTTTTCCACGACCCGTAACACGGTCAGGAACCGATGAGTGTCTTGCCTGGTGAATTGCCATTAAAAGGGTAAGTTTGGATAGGACTGGCACTATGTCTGAGAAACCCAAAAGAAAAACAGGGCCCACTGGGTTTCAACACTGTAGTGTGTGTGGGGAAGTCTTTGCTAAGGCTGACCCCCACACCACCTGAGTTTATTGTCTGGGGTTTGACCACCTCAATGCAGACTGCCAGATTTGTAAAAATGTTCCTGCAGCTACCCTAGAGAAGAGAAATTGGTAGGCTCAGGGAAAGGGAGGCCAAAAAGTCCGCTGACCCGGATGGCCAGCCCGGTTCGGTTCAAACCAAACCAGAAGGAGTGCCCTCTGACCAGGGCGAAACTTCTTCGGGCAAAAGGAGAACTAATTCTGAGGAGTCGGTTCTGACTAAGAGAACAAGAAAGGAAAAATCAGCTGGTGTGGATCCAAAAGTTTCTTCTCCAACCGCTGATGAAATAGCCAAAGCGATAAAAATTGTGCAGTCGCTTTCCCCGGTTCCGACCGAACCGGCACCATCAGGAAGGCGCTCGGTTCGGCCAGTTCCACTGGTTCAAGATTATGATTTGGAGGAGTATTATATGAACCGGAGGAGGAGTAAGAGGAGTATGAGGAAAGTGAATGTGGATTTGAAAGTCTGGATGTGCCCATTGACCCGGACATCTCCCCAGACAGACCTTCAGGAGTGTCTTCTCCTAGGCTTTCTGAGTCCCCCTTCCATTTCATGTTTTATAAGAAAGTGGCTGAAACCCTTCAGCTTCCTATGGAAGAAGCTGTGGATGACCAGGAGGAGCCTGACTATGTAGAAATGATGGCTATCCCAGAGTCTAGGAGGCTGTCTATTCCCTTACACAAATCTTTTGGGAAACAGACATCTAAGATTTTAAAGACTCCTAATAATATACCTCCTGTGGATAAAAGAATGGACAAGAGGTATACTCTGTCAGGCTCAGATACGGAGTTCCTTACACAACAATGCAGCCATGTTGGGGTAGTGCAGGCTGCAGCCTGTGATAAGGCTAATATTCCCTTGGCTTCACACACTCCAGACAAGGACTTCAGGAGGATTGATGCCATGGCAAAGAAACAGTACATGGCAGCATCCTTGGGACTCAGGCAGGCCAATTATATGGCCTATACAGCTAGGTATCAGAAATCCAGATGGGACACTGTCATGGCTTTAACAAAACAGGTCCCTGGCCAGCTTGCCAAGGAGCTGGAGCAGGTGGCTGCGGATGGTATTGAGGCATCCAAGGTGCAATTCCATGCTGCAGTGGACTCCAATGAGGTTTCATCTAGAGTCATGGCTACATCTGTGGCACTTCATAGAATGGCTTGGCTCAGATGTACTAGCCTGTTGCAGGATACCCAGACTAAGGCCATGGATTTTCCTGTTGTGGGTAATTCTCTGTTTGAGGAGCAAACAGAGAATTACATGAAGAAAATGGATGAATACAGGACCACCTATAGGAGTGCCCAGGCCAAGGAAAGGCAAGCCACTCCTCAGAGGCAGCATCCCAGGGGCAGGGGCAGGCCTTTTCATAGGCCTTTCTACCAAGCCCAGGCCTCCTTTTCTGCCTATGCTCAGAGGGGGTTCTTTAGAGGGAGAGGCAGAAGGGGTACAAGCAGACCTGCTTTCACCTCTAGCCTAAACCCCCTGCCAAACAGGCACGCTGATGGGTTTGCCAGGGCCGATTCTCCACCACCTGTAGGGGGCAGGCTGGCTTACTTTGTCCAGGACTGGAAGTCTCTAACATCAGACAAATGGGTCCTGGAAGTAGTAAGCCAGGGACTGGTTCTCAGCTTCAAAAAATTTCCAAAGCTGAAAACCAGATCTTTTCCACCTGCAGATCCCTCAGAGGCACTTGCCCTAGAGGCAGAGGTCTCTTCCCTCCTGGCTCTCAGAGCTGTGGAAAGGGTTCCACCCCTACACCAAGGCAAAGGATTGTACTCCACCTTACCCCAAAAAAGACAGGAGAATGGCGGCCCATCCTGGATCTCAGATACTTAAATAAGCACCTTTTAAAGCCAAAATTCAAAATGGTGACTCTGGGAATAATTCTAACCTCTGTAAGGCCAGGGGACTGGCTAGTCTCCCTGGACCTCAAGGATGTCTACTTCCATATTCTCATCAGAAGCTCCCATCGAAAGTACCTCAGGTTCGAGCTGCCCTCAGGCCATTACCAATTCAGAGCAGTGGCCTTCGGCCTAACCTCTGCTCCAAGGGTGTTCACAAAATGCCTGGCAGTAGTAGTTGCTTCTCTAAGAAGGCAAAGGATTGCCATCTTTCCATACCTAGATGACTGGCTCATAGTAGGCCGGTCCCCAGACCAAGTCAAGTTACACCTACAGATAACTCAGCAGTTGCTCACCTCTCTAGGTTTCCTTCTGAATCTTTCAAAGTCAGTTCTAGAGCCTGTTCAGTTCCTCACCTTCATAGGCGCAGAGCTGGATACAGAAAAGGCCAGAGCCTTCCTTCCCCTGGACAGGGCAAGGACCCTTATCACACTGGCCTCTTCTTTCACCCTTCAGGTGTCTCGACCAGCAAGGCATTTTCTGCAGCTCCTGGGGCACGTGGCTGCTGCTACAGCAGTGGTGCAGGGAGCAGGATTTCAGATGAGGGACATTCAGTTCCATCTGAGAGCTTTTTGGTCTCAGAAAAAGGACCCCCGACCAAACTGATACCAGTAACTCGAACCCTGATCCAGGCCTTGCAGTGGTGGCAGGATCAGAACAATCTAAGACAGGGAGTTCCATTTGTCACTCAGTCTCATTCTTTAGTCCTTACTACAGATGCCTCCCTCTTGGGGTGGGGGGCACACTTTGGAGACCTGACCACCCAGGGGTTGTGGTCCCCTCAAGAATCTCTGCTTCACACCAATCTGTTGGAACTCAGAGCAGTGTTTCTAGCACTTCAAGCTTTTTCCAAGTCTGTTCAGAACAAAGTACTTCAGATCAGGACAGACAATACCACCACAATGTGGTATATCAACAAGCAAGGGGGGCACTCGGTCTACGGCCTTGTGCACAGAAGCAATGAAGTTGTGGTCTCTGGCCTATTCCCTGAACACCTTCCTCACTGCAGTACACCTCCCAGGCAAGGACAATGTCCTGGCAGATGCTCTCAGCAGGATATCTCAGAGCCATCACGAATGGTCTCTGGATCCCCTGGTTTTGGAGGTGATCTTCTCCAGATGGGGCACTCCACAGATAGATCTTTTTGCAGCCCCAGACAATCACCAACTTCCCCTGTTTTGCTGCAGGCCCCCAGTGTTGGGCTCAGTCCCCCTGGATGCCTTGGTTCTCAATTGGGAAGGAAAGTTCCAGTATGCTTATCCCCCCTTCCCTCTCCTGTTCAAAGTGCTAGTCAAAATCAGGTCTCAACCCTGCAAAGTGATTCTGATTGCTCCAGATTGGGCCAGACAGCCCTGGTACCCTCTTCTGTTGTCCTTAGCAGTCCACCTTCCCCTGTCTCTTCCCAGGAATTACAACCTCCTAACCTGTGCTCGGGGAGGGTTTGGTACCCGAACCTCAAGGCCTGGCTCTTGGAAGAGTTAGAGTTTGCTGATTTACACCTTTCTCAAGGTGTTATGGATATTCTAAAGGCTTCTAGGAAGCCTTCCACCAGAACTACTTATAATTCCAAATGGAAAAGATTCTCCATATGGTGCTCTGGGAACATATTTCCCAGAGTCTGCTGACCTGCCCACAGTCTTTGACTATATGGTCCATCTGAATAGCTTGGGACTCAGACCAGCCACACTAAGGGTGCATCTGGCAGCTGTCTCTGCTTTTATTTCAGCAGGTAAGCCCTCTTCTCTTTCAGCTCACCCTGTATTCTCCAAGTTTTTCAAGGGATTGCTTCATACCAATCTGCCATTCAGGGACCCTGCCCCTGCTTGGGACCTTAATGTTTGCATTGCTCAGCTTATGCAACCCCCTTTTGAGCCCTTGTCCTCAGCAGAGCTTAAGTACCTGACTTGGAAAACTGTGTTCCTGGTGGCCATCACTTCTGCCAGGCGCATAAGTGAGTTACAAGCTCCGTCAGTGAAGCCTGATTTTATCTCTTTCCATAGAGATAAGGTGGTCCTCAGGACTAACAGGAAGTTTTTACCTAAGGTGGTTTCAGACTTCCACCTTAACCAATCTATGTCTCTTCCTGTCTACTTCACTGACCATTCCTCCTCTGGCGAGAGGAGGTTACACAGTTTGGATGTGAAAAGAGCCCTTAGCTACTACATAGAATGTACCAAGGGTCACAGGTTTGACTCCCTCCAATTGTTCCTCACTCATGGTGAGGTTGGTAAAGGAAAACCTGCTACTAAAAGATCCATTGCCTGGTGGATTGTCTCTTGCATTCAGTTTTGCTATGAAAAACTAGGTACGATTCCATCCTCAGGCCTGAGGGCTTACTCTACCAGAGGTACAGCTGCTTCTCTGGCTGCTACCAGGGATATTCCTATTTTAGAGATATGTCAAGCAGCTACCTGGAAAACAGTTCACACTTTTACCAAGCATTACTCTCTGGATATCCAGGCTAGGAGTGATGCTCGGTTTGGCACAGCTGTGCTTCAGAGCCTATTTCCTAAGTAGGTTCTGTCCCTCCTCCATGGAGGTACTGCTTGGTAGTCTGCTATTGTCAGAATACAGCAAGACTTCGTGTTTGAAGAAAAAAATTACTCACCTTAGTAATGTTGTTTCTTCTAATGGAGTCTTGCTGTATTCTGACCTCCCCCCCCCCCGCCTTCTCCTCTCAGAACCTTTGTTTTTGGAATATGGGTGGGCAGTAGCAGTGTTGGCACTCAGTAGGTGCCCCACCCTTTTTATTATCGCCCTCTTTTCTTTGGGTGAGTGGGTGATGTGTTCACTTCATTTTTTGGGTCTCCTGACTTGAGTCTTTGTTTTGGGACCACAAAATTTGTTATTATATTTAGTAGCCAGTTGGCTAGTGTAGGTTTACAGCTTCCACATAGGACCTCAGTGAATTCAGCTCGTAAAGATCTGACGGTTTGAGTTCAAACAGCAACATACAGAGTCTCAACCAAGCTCGAGCTCAGCATTCCATGCCTGGCATGGAAAGTTAACTCTTTCATCTCCGGGGCAGTTCGAAGGTTGGGACTCACTGCTATTGTCAGAATACAGCAAGACTCCATTAGAAGAAACAACATTACTAAGGTGAGTAATTTTTTCTTTCGGACCCCTCAGCTGAAGGGCTGGTAACCGATAGCGTTTTCCGGCGCTCCAGAAACACCAGGGACGTAGAGAAGCCTCCGGACAAGGAGTCCAAAAAGCTGGACTACTCTGGGTGCAAAGTTTATGCTGCCTCCTCCCTAGGCCTTTGACATGCTAGCTCGGCTCTACTGATGGCACACTTTTCACACGCCCTTTTGGGCTCCCTGGATGAGGTGCTTTCTCATCTCCTGGTTGACCTTCAAATGATGGTCAAGCAGATGCAGGATCAGGGAAGGGCGGTGGCAAGACAACAGGTTCCAGACTGCTTTGGACATCGGAGACTCTTGTGCCCAGTCAGTAGCTGCCGCAGTAGCCATGCGCCGCAGAGCTTGGCTGTGGCTCTCTACCTTTGTGGCAGATATCCAGCATAAGCTGGCAGACGTCTCCTTCTTGGGCACCAACTTGTTCGGGCCTGGGGTGGAGGGCCATCTCCAGAGGATCGAGAAGTTCAGTGCCACCTTGGACTCTGTCATGTCTGCTCAGAAGAACAAAGGCCGCCAGCAACAGCATAAGCCCTTTTGCCCTTCCGCCCCTGCAGCAAGCCCGGCCTAGCAGCACCAGCAGCAGGGCCAGCAGGCTCACGCTTGGCACCCCAAGGCCAGGCTTGCTGCTTCCTCCAACAGGAAGCCTGGAGGGAAAGGTCCAGGCAGCTCCTTGGCCGGGCCTTCCTCCAAGCCTGCCCAGTGATGGGTTGGGGGGTGCCACCCCCAACCTTGTCACTCCTCCCCTGGGTCCCCCCATGGTGGGACGGCTCAGCCACTTCCTTTCCACCTGGTCCGCTATCACCACAGACTGTTGGGTGTTGGAAGTGGTCGGCAGGGGTCTGCATCTGGAATTCGAGTGGACACCTCCCTATCGAGCCATCGCCCCTCAGGGGGCTACCAGTTCCGCTGGCTCTCTGTTGGCTCGTCGAGCCGACATAGCTCTGCTCCTCCAAAAGGAGGTGATCAACAAGGTGGCGTATCTTCCTCCAAGCCCAGGGTTTGTGTCCAGGTACTTCCTGGTCCCAAAACGGATGGGGAGCTGGCACCCCATTCTCGATCTGCATGACCTGAACAAGTTCCTAAGGCCGCACACCTTCAAGATGGTCACTCTGGCTCAGATCATAACATCCTTGGAACTAGGTGTGTGGTTTTGTTCTCTGTATCTTCAGGACACATTCTTTCACATCCCAATCCGTCTGTCACATCAGCAATTCCTCCACTTCAGAGCAGAGGGATCCCTCTACGAGTTCTGGGCCATGCCCTTCGGCCTTTCTCCAGCTCCCAGCTCCCAGGGTCTTCACGAAATGCATGGCAGTGGTGACAGCATTCCTGCGGTGCCTAGGGGTCCGGGTGTACCCTTACCTGGACGACTGGCTGATAGCAGCCCCCTCCAGGTTGGAGATGGAGCAGTCCAGAGATCTGGCCCTCCAGGTCTGTTGTCAAATTGGTCTCCTGATCAATGAGGCCAAATCGGAACTCGTGCCATCGCAAGTGATTCAGTTCATCGGGGCAGAGCTCGACTCTCTTCGAGCCAGAGCCCGGCTCCTGGCGGACAGGGCTGAGGTCCTTTCCTCCTTTGCCCAGTCATTTCAGGTTGGGCAATTGCACCCTGCCCGGGACTTCCTGTGCCTTCTGGGTCTCATGGTGGCTTGCACCAGCGTGGTCCATTGGGTCCGCTGCCATATGCGTCCCCTGCAGTGGGGGCTGGCCCGCCAGTGGTCTCAGCGCTTCGGTCCTCTGGACCAGCCAGTAACCGTGACCCAGAAGATGTGGGACAGCCTGCAGTGGTGGCTCATCCCAGCTCATCTGCAGGAGGGTATCCCATTTGTCCACCACGAGCCAACGGTCATCCTTATGACCGACACCTCTTTGATGGGTTGGGGTGCCCATCTGGGGGAGCTCCGAGCCCACAGGCTCTGGTCCCCTCAGGAGTCCCGACGCCACATCAACCTGCTGGAGCTTCAAGTGGTATGGCTAGCCCTCACCGCCTTCGCTCCGTTTGACGGGGTCTGGTGGTTCAGGTCCAGACGGATAACACCACAACCATGTACTATCTCAACCATCAGGGTGGGACGCACTCCTTGCCTCTGTGCAAGGAAGCTCTCCGCATTTAGTTTCTCATGGTCAGCCTGGAGGCGGATCTCCTAGCCATCCATGTGGCAGAAGCCTTGAACAGTCTGGCCGATGCTTCTCAGCCAGATAGGCGCTGCATCCATGAGTGGTCTTTCCTGCCAGAGGTAATTCAAGACCTGTTTTCCCATTGGGGCACCCCTCAGGTGGACCTGTTTGCCTCCAAGGAGAACGCGATGCTGAGGCTGTTTCATGCCCACCCCCCTCAGCAGGGCTCGCTGCATGGGGATGTCTTCTCGATGCCGTGGACCCCAGGCCTTTTCTACACCTTCCCTCCATTTCCCTTGATCCAAAAGGTGATTCTCAAGGCAAAGAAGGACAAGGCACAGGTGATTCTGGTAGCCCCAGACTGGCCTCGCCAGTTCTGGTACCCAGATCTCCTCAGCCTCAGCTCCAGGCTCCCGAGGTGGCTTCCAGCCCGCCTGGACCTGATCTCAGTCAACAAAGGGAAAGGTGGTCCATCCGGACCTTCAATCCCTGCACCTGATGGCCTGGTTCCTGAGCGGCTAGAGTTCCAGGCCTTGGGTCTTTCCGATGAGGTCCTCAGCATTGTTGAGGCATCCCGTAAGGAGTCAACCAGAAAATGTTATGCCTTTAAATGGAAGAGAGTCTCCATTTGGTGTTAGGGCAAGGGGTTGGACCCTTCTTCCTGTCCATTGGCTAGCATTTTGGACTACCTGTGGTCCCTTTCTCAGCTAGGGCTTCGGTCGACAACCCTTAAGGTGCACCTGACAGCCATCTCTGCTTACTGGGCGTGGGCCGGCAAGCAGTCAGTGGCACAGGAGAAGGTGGTCTGGTGCTTTTTCAAAGGCCTCGATCACATATCTCCTCCGATGCGAGAACCTCCACCTCCATGGGATCTACTGATGGTACTGGCCAAGCTTATGGGCAAGCCATTCGAACCGATGCACAGGTGCGATATCTCCCACCTATCGTGGAAGACCGCCTTCTTGGTGGCTATAACATCAGCCAGAAGGATGGGAGAGCTCCAGGCGCTTTCCATCGAGTCTCCTTATCTGGTCTTCCACAGGGGCAAGGTTGTCCTGCGCCCCCACCCGAAATTCCTTCCGAAGGTGGTGTCGGAGTTTCACCTGAATCCAGTGCTGACTTTGCCGGTGTTCTACCCTAATCACACCTTGGAAGCTAAATATAGGCTCCGTACTCTGGACCCTAGAAGAGCGCTTGCTTATTATAAGGAGTGGATGGCTGAAGTTCGGGGAGAGGTTCGCCAGCTGTTTCACTTACACTGAAGCCACACCTGGCAGACCTGCAGCCAAGCAGACGACAAGCAGGTGGGTCACCTCCTGCATAGATCTCTGCTATAGGTTGGCGGGCATGGAGCCACCCAAAGGGATAAGAGCTCATTCTGCCCGCCATAACACTGCTGCTTCGGTGGCTGCTTCTAGGGACGTCCCTATCCAGGAAATTTGCAGGGCTGCTACCTGAAAGTCAGCACACACCTTTATTTACCATTACCACAATGACCTAGAGTCACCAGGATGCTGGTTTTGGGACCTCGGTTCTCCAGTCCTTATTCCCCAAATAAGTATACGGGGTGCGCGCCTTTCCTCTCTCCTCCTGGAGAACTGCTACGAGTCTGCCAACAAGTGTGGATTGAACAACATATCTACATCCCTTGAAATACAGGTTACTCACCTGTAACAGGAGTTCTAGGAGTAGTATATATTGTTCATCCACACGACCCACCCGACCTCCCCAACTTCAACGCGCAACCTGGCTTCCAGTGGGCTAGATCTGGTGTCATGGGGCAGAGCCGAGGGTTTTGCCACCAGGGTGGGTGGGAGGAGCCAGCTTGAAGGCTTTCCGGACCATCCTAAAGAAGCAAGGTGCCTGCCAACAAGTGTGAATGAACAACATATACCACTCCTAGAACTCCTGTTACAGATGAGTAACCTGTATTTTCAGATCCTGGTCCTTTTGTCTCTTAGGAGGGTCAAGAGCAGTTAGCAGACCCAGCTGCCTCCTCCCAGGAACTGCCTCCCTCCAGGGTAGTGCAGCAGGAGCCAGTCCATGTCATATCGCTGAAAGGGGAGGGGGGGGTTCACGCAGAGGAGGACTGTCAAAAAGCAGATATACTAAACAAGTACTTCTGCTTAGTATTCATTGAGGAGGAGGCAGGAACAAAGCTGAAGATGCAGGACAGGGGCATAAAGGCTAGGGAACTGGACACTAGTCCCTTTATTTAATTAATTATTTATGACTTTGATAACCAAGTAAGTGCACTGATCCGAGGGACCATTTTCAGGCACTACCCGGGCCAAAAGGCACGAGTAAAAATACAGTGAATAAATGTAAGGTTACACACAGAAATGGCACATTACAATAAGTACAAATGCGTACAAGCATGAAAGAAGTACATGGTTTGTGACAATAACATGATAAAAACACTGTGCAAAGCAAGCAAACAGGATACAGAAAAAACAGAATACGCATCAACTAAACTAAACCAACCCAACCCCCCCACCACCTTTCATATGATAATGTTCCCAGCAGAACTAGCAACCAGTACGAGCAGGAAGGAAAAGGTAAGAACAGGTTAGCATTGGGAAAGGATGCATAAACGAGGGGGGGTGCTATTGAGGTTGGCAGTTGCAGCTGTCTTTAGCTAGGAGCCAGGATTTTAAGTCATGCTTGAAGGTAAGATGTATGTTGAAAATGTGGAGAAGTGCAGGTAGCCCATTCCACAGAGAGGGCGCCACAACTGATAGTTTTCTCACCCTCAAAAGGAGGGCCAAATGAAGAGCCTAGGCATTGTGCGGACCTTAAAGAGGGTAGAGAGGGGGAGTTTTACCTTTCTTTATGGTAGAGTATGCAAAGCAGGCAAGGGTAAATTCAAAGCGACCTTGTAAGGAAAACCAACCGAGAGAGCAGTAGAAGTCACAGTGATGAGTAGAGTAAGGGGCTGATAGGGCAAAGCGGCAAGTGCTGTTGTAAACAGATGAATCTCGCCCAAAGGGTGGTTGAGACACAAGAGTAAATGGGGGAACAATAGTCTAAGATGAGAAGACTGCCTATGACTATTGCCAAGTAAGTCTCCTTAGATAGGTAGGGTTTAAGACGATAAGCAGCACCCAGTTTCTGATTAACCCTGCAGACTACAATGTTGGTGTGGTCAGTGAAGGAGAGAGAGGGTCAAGCGTTACCCCAGGCATTTAACCCAGGAGATGTTTTCAAGGGCAGGGCCATCGGGAGAGTGGATAAGGAGAGAAGAGTTTGCCTTGGGGGTTCTGGCTAGGTACAGTTTTGAACCAAACAGCATTCCTTTGGTTTTCTTAGCATTAACCAGTAGCAGATTGGACGTGAACAAGTTATGGGCAGAGCTGTAGTTCTGGGTGAGGATGCAGGATATGCAAGGGAGGGATTTATTACTATGGAAGATTATAAGGCCATCCGCGTATAGGAGTGAGTTACAGTTTAGGCTGTCTGAAGGGAGGGTGTTGACAAAGATGGAAAAGAGCAGTGGGCCCAGGATAGAGTCTTGGGGTACTCTGGTGGAGACCGACAGGGCAGGGGAAGTTGCAGTGCCAGTGCACACTAATTGGGAGGAAAGAGTCCTGAGTAAGCTTAAGAAGCTAAGGGTAGACAACGTGATGGGTCCATATGAAGTACACCCCCGGGTGCTGAAGGAACTCCAGGAAGAGTTAGCTGCATGGGGAGGTACCAGGTGATTGGAAGAGAGCGGATGTTGTCCCACTTCACAAAGATGGTGATAGGGAAGAGGCTGGAAATTACAGGCTGGTCAGCCTGTCTTCAGTAGTGGACAAGGTAATGGAATCACTACTGAAGGAAAGGATAGTTGAATACCTTGATACGAGTGGTCTGCTAGACCCAGGACAACATGGATTCACCAAAAAGTGGTCCTGCCAGACAAACCTAATAGAGTTTTCGGCTGGGTGACTAAGGTGGTGGACCAGGGTGGGGCGGTCTACATGGCCTATATGGACTTCAGAAAGACCTTCGACACTGTCTCCCATGGAAGACTGATAAACTGTGCAGACTAGGGGTGGGTCCTAAAATAGTAAAATGGGTGGAGTAGTGGCTTACTGGCAGGAGCCAAAGGTTGGTGGTGAATGGGGAACACTCTGGTGAGGGAGAGGTGATGAGCAGGGTGCCACAGGGGTTGGTGTTGGGGCCGATCCTCTTCAGTGTCTATATTGGTGACATTGCAGAGCAGCTGAATGGGAAGGTATGCCTATTTGCAGATGACATGAAGGTATGCATTAGGGTGGACACGTCGGGGGGGGTTGAAAATATGAGGGAGGGCCTTAGAAAACTGGAGGATGGTCTGCAGCATGGCAGCTGAGAGTCAGTGCAAAAAAATGCAGGATCATGTACATACTAAGAAAACCTGGGGCAACATATGAACTGGGAGGTGAAAAACTCTCAGTCGCGAAGCAGGAAAGAAACCTGGGAGTTGTCATCTCACATTACCTAAAAGAGGCTTGGCAGTGTGACAAGGTGGTGGGAAAGGCTAGCCAAATGCTTGAATGTTATAGGGAGGGGTAACCCCAGTAGAAATAGGGAGGTCATTTTAGTCCTGTATGGGACACGGGTGAGACCTCACCTCAAGTACTGCATCTAGTTTTGAAAGCAACATCTGAAAAAGGACATCGCATGCAGGCAGTGCAGAGGAAGGCAAATAAAATGGTGCAGGGACTACATGGAAAAACCTATAAGGAAAGACTAAAGGAATTGAGTAAGTATGTCCTGGAGGTAAGGAGGGAGAGTGGGAACATGACGGAGATATTCAAATACCTCACTGGTATAAACAGAGTACAGGAAGGGAGCACCTTCCAATTTAAGAGATGCTCGAAGACAAGGGGGCACAGTAGCCTAACTCTCTGAAAGTCCAAGCAAGGCCCAGGGTTTGCACCTCCGGTTTGGAAACCAGATAATTCAGGGGAAGCACTTGGGATTTATCCAGATTAAGTTTATACCCAGAGGAGGAGGAGAACATCCGGATCTCTGCCAGAGCTGCCGGGATTGATGTCTCAGGATAGTTGAGGTGGAGAAGCAGGTCATCAGCGCAAGCCAATAGGGCATACCTCTCCACTCCCACATGGATCCCAGTCACCTTGGGGTTAGCCGTAAATCAGAGTATATGGGGTTCTAAATACAGGTTGAATAGAAAAGGGGATAGTGGGGAGTCACTTAATGTAGCCGACCGAAAAAAGACGTACCCAGCTTGTGGTCCACTCACCTGGCTCATTTCTTTAACATTTATACACTACTGTTAGTGCGATTTGCTCGGGATTTTATCGGATGGTGGACAACTGAACTCCTTCTGCCTGCTGGAGACCTATGTCTGTCTGGAATGGAGGTGGAGATGTGACAGGCAGCACTTCAGCATACGCCGCCTGTCACTCCAGAGAAAAACCCGAAGAAGCCCAGGGTGCAGCCTCCTAATACAGGCCACGGGCATGCAGCAACTACCTCCTTACTGCCTGCCCCAGAATAGTCTCCTCTAACTTTGTAGCAATTCCTTCTCTAGTTTAAACCCTTAAAAGAGAAGATCCATTCGATTACCACTGAAGTGAAACGTATTTCGGATGCCCTGGAAGACGTTACCAGACATGCCTCAGATAATGAGGCTTGAATCATCTCGGTGGAAAAATAGGCCGACAAGATGGACTGTCATTACAGTAAACCCTCAGCACCTCAAAAAACTGGAAGCAAAAATAGAAGATATAGAGGGTAGAAGCCGATGGAATAATGTTGTAATCATTGGGCTTCCCAAAAAGGAGGAAGGAACTGATACCATCTTATTTGTGCAAAAGCTGCTTGCTAAATTGACTGGGCCCTCTCCCATTGGAACTTCCCACATCTTAGAGAGAGCCCACCAGGCATTACGCCCCGTGCCCTCGACTAATGCTCAGCCACGACCACTTATTTTTCGCTTCCTGAATTTTCAGGAAAAACAGTACGTCTTGACAAAGCTGAGGGCAATTTAAGATGTCCTGTGGGAAGGAAAGAAAATTTGGGTCCTGCAAGACCTGCCAGCTACCGTTCGCCAGTGCAGAGCCCTGTTTCATCCGATAGACTCTGTATTGCAGCAGGAATCAGGTTGAACCAGCTTTACTTACAGACAGCTGATGGAGCCTGGAGGATCGCAGGCATTTTCCTTGGGTCATTACAAATATGAAGATCTATGTAAATAGCCCTTTGAGCATCTATTACTTTTACTACCAAGTCTTTCCTGTAGTATGGAATATTTATCATGTTGCTGGGTGTATGCTTATATTTTGACTTGCCCCATATCACATCTATGAGGACATAATATTTGGGCTTCTTCTGTACTGTAGACACTGTTTCTGAGACTTAAGCCCATGTTTATCATCTGTCTCCCCGCAAACTAGACCTGTACAGTCCTGTCTTAGATTTATGATTGTAGGGACAGAGGTTTCAGACCTTTCACTGAGACTTATTCCACCTTTGTAGTATACTATAACTTTGCAACAATATTCCCCACTGTATTTATAATATTCTCCCCTTTAACAGTCCCTATGCACTGTGACTTGTTTCCACGGACACTGTTAGCTTGCAGCTAAATCTTGGGCTATGCAGTTAATAGCCCATATTGATGTTTACTATAACCTGGGAGGATGTTTTACGGCCCCCCTTCCCGCATCATGGGATAAGAATCATGCTAATGGTTGTTCATGCTACAGAAACTGGTTTGTCAACTAAAGATGTTTTCAATTTGATGTGTTAATTTAAGTTTTAAATTGTTTTTAAGGATCAGTTATCTACTTTAGTACACTGGGGAGAATCATTCTTTCCTCTTAGGAGGATTATTGGGTATTCCTCCATGACTGAACCGCAAGTATGGCGGGACCCTGATGGACCTAGTTTGTTTTTAACACATTGCTTGGGAAGATACCATTCAGTTATTGAAATGGGAAGATTTGGAATATTGTGTCTTGTTTATAGTAGCCAGGTGAATGGAGGGAGGGTGGAAAGCTGATCACCATGGGCCATTATGTTGGGGGTAGTTCCGTGGTTTCATCTCTTTAATTGGTTTCAATGATTGTTTTTTTTTTTCTAGGTTTCGTATTGTGAATTGCTACTGTATACATAGCCACTTTCTGCCTGTGGGAGGGATGGGAGGTTTTGGGGGGAAGGTGGGCGTGGGATTTCATTATTTGGGTTATATGGGGACGGACTAACAAGTGCCAACAGGAAAACTTGGAATGGTTTTTAATCTGGCTATTAATCCCTATGCAGCGGAGTGTTAGATTCCCACAAATATGCTTACGATATGGCGTCGTCATTTAAGTTCTGTTCATGGAATGTAAAGGGAGCCTGACACCCCCTTAAATGCATGAAACTACTCAAGCATTTAGGGGTTCTACACAGTGATGTGATTATGCTACAAGAAACACACCTTTTAGAACTAGAGGGCAGCGTGTTGAGGAGGCAGCAGGTGGGGAAGTCTTTGCATCTGGAGACAGCCGGAACAATAAGGGTGTGGCAATTTTGCTAACCAGAGCATTTCCTTTTACTTGCACACAATGCATACATGATAAATATGGTAGATATGTACTGATTAAGGGGGAAAACACACTCCCAGAGATAGTGCTGGGCAGTATCTATGGCCCCAACTTTGATTCCCCCCTCCTTTTTTTTTTTTTTTTGTATGATCTATTTTTCCGTCCCCGTGCTCACTGGTCCTCCGCTCCTTCGGGCTCTTACCAAGTTCCCCCTGACCTCCCCTGTCCTTGCCTGGCCCTCCTCTGATTCCCCAGATTGCAGCCGACCCTCGAGATATCTCGGTGTATCCCTTCACCGGGCGGGTCCCTCTCCTCCGAGGGGGAAGGCACCGGGGGGGAAGGATAGTCCCAGCACACACTTCTGGGGCCCGGGGATGCTGCTGGGGAACAGGAGGCGGCAGGAAGGCACCGGAGGCCCTCAGGAACTGAGAGCCATCATCCAGAGGCCAGCAAGCGATTGTCCTGGCTTTTCTTGAGGTGCGTGATGTCCGGATGTCAAGGCGCGAGCCGACGTCTGTCACGCACCACCCTCAAATGACCCCGACGTGCTGCCCTACCACTGGCCTTCGCCAGTGGTCACTTCAGCACCAGGTCGTGACCCCTACCCTCCCTGGAGACAACGAGCAGTCATGGGATGCTCAAGCTGCCTCCCCTCCGGCCGGCCCTCCAGCACCCCGAACTTGTTCCTGAACCCGGGTCGCTGGCGTTGCAAGCGGAAATCCAACCGCTGCGCCGACGGGCCAGCCCCTCTCCTTTTTTATGGAGCTATTGTCTTATTAACACCCTTCTTACGTTTACCAATGATTTTAGGGGGTGACTGGAACCTCCCATTTGACCCCTTCTTAGATAGATCCACAGGATCATGGGGGAAGGGCCTCTGTCTTGCACAAACAGCAGTGCGAGACTTAGCTGGTCACATAGGATTTTGCGACCCCTGGAGGGTTCTGCACCCAACAGATAGGGAATTCACTTTCTGGCCTCTTGTTCAAGGCTCAGCCTCTATGATTGACTACTTTTTGATGAGTAAATCACTCCTGAGCGGTCTGATGGATAGCAGTTTGGAACCTGGAGTAGGCTCTGACCACTCTGTGGTATCTTGCCTTCTGTCCCTGACACTCAACAAGGGAACAGATAAAATATGGAGACAAAATAATCAACTTTTAAAAGATAAGCAGGTCACAGATAGTATCACCACATCCATAGATCAGTTTAAAACAGACAACTGGGGCACGACACAGTCACCATCTGTGGAATGGGGGCCCTTAAATGTTTTATTTGGGGAAAATTTATTAAACTATTGGTAGCAAAGAGAAAGTGGGAGGAACAGGAGACTAAATTGCTTCTGGACCAAATTAGAGATGAAAAGAAATACCTATCTAATCAGACTACTGATTCAGAAAAAGAACTCCTTATCAAGCTACAGGATAAATACTTTGAGCTGTTAAGAGAAAAGGCAGAATGGGCCATTCTAAAAACCAAAGCCCATTATACTGAACAGGGAGAGAAGGCCGGATGCTTGTTGGCCCTCATGCTCAAACAGCAAGAATCCTCAAAGTTCATTACAGCAATACAGCAAGAATCCCAAGGTCCCTTGCTGATTCAAGCTAAAGAAATCTCCAATGAGTTTGAGCAATATTATAGTAACCTATATAGCCAAATGCACAACCGACCCTCCCAGACTGCAGTGGACCACTATCTGGAACATCTACCTCTGCCTGTTCTCACTGCGGCGCCTTTTATGGAGGACGATATTGTTAGGGTCATTAAAAATCTCCCCTCAGATAAAGCCCCAGGACCTGATGGATACTCGCCTAATTTCTATAAGAAATTCGCAAAACAATTGGCCCCCTGGCTCCTGGCTATTTTTCATAGTATGCTGAATACTGAAGGGTTTGACCCCAGATTGCTGGAAGCTATCATCATAGTTTTACCTAAGCCTGGGAGGAATCCATCTCATGTCTCAAGTTATCGACCCATCTCACTACTCAACTGTGATGTCAAAATTCTTGCCAAACTGTTAGCTGAACGGATTGACCGAGTACTTCCCTCTCTTACAGGCCAAGACCAAGTTGGTTTCAAAAGAGGACGGAACTCGGCAGACCATTTACGCTGTTTGTATCATGTTTTCTCTGTGTCCAGGGACGCCCCTCAAGCAATGGCTTTGGTCTCTCTGGATGCAGAGAAGGCTTTCGATAGAGCTGACTGGCAATTTCTGTTTAGAGCCCTCCACAGATATGGATTTCCTCCCAGGTTTATCTCCTGGATCCAAGTGCTATATACTGGTCCTACTGCCCGCATTTTCTCTAATGGAGTACTTTCTCCTAATTTCCCTCTAGTGGCAGGGACTAGACAGGGTCGCCCTCTCTCCCCCCTATTATTTAATTTGTACTTAGAGCCCCTTATTGTTTCTATACAGATATCCCAAAGGATAAAAGGCATTAAACTTGGATCTTCTGAAGTAAAAGTTGCAGCATACGCAGATGATATTCTCCTGCATATTGCACATATTAAACGCTCCTTATTGGGCCTATTACAAATAATTGATGAATATAGCTTGTACTCTAATTACAAACTTAATATGGACAAAACTTCTGTTTTCCCCCTTAATAATAAGGTACTTAAACAGGATGTGATGGATCTAGGCCTTACCTGGATGCCCCAAACCTTTAACTATCTAGGCTTGCACCTCTCTAAAAGTGAAAACCAAATGCACAAACTGAACCTTGACACCTTGTTCAAAGTTATACAACCGGATCTAAAATGGTGGCATAATCTCCCCCTAACTTTATGGCGGCGAATAAACATAATTAAAATGAACGTCCTCCCACATCTCTTTTATCCCCTCAACCTCTTAAATCAGTGGATCCTTAAATCATGGGTCAAATCTGTCCATACCTGTCTTACCAAGTTTTTATGGAAAGGGAAATCACCGAGAAGGGCCTTCCACAAACTGGCAGCCCCAAAGGGTCTGGGAGGGTTGAAACTACCACATTTTGGTATATACCACTGGGCCAGTCAAGTGAGTAAATACCTCCAGTGGGCTGCTCCGGCAAAGACTCCAGAACTGCCAGGCTACACCCCGACATGGCTCATGGTAGAAAACAAGATGATAACTGCGGCTGGAATAGCACCTGAAGCCTTGCTATATACCAAGGTAGGAAGCTTACCTCCTGATCTCCGACATACAGTAATTGGGCATTCGGTCTGCTCACACTCACAACTTTGTGCTACCTTGAAATATGCAAATACATTAGACCTAGCACAACCTATTTTTCAAAACTCCAACCTTAATTTGGGTGGGAAAATGGCCCCTCCCAACTGGCTCCCACAATTACAACACTGCACTGCCAAAGACTTCCATACTCTGGATAATGGCTGGCTGTATACACCTGAGATACTCTGTATGTTTGGGCTAGCACAACGATGGGCATTTAAGATTTATCAGATCTGACACATGCTAGTTAACTACTTCAGTACTAACTCCATATCCAACACCACAGGTTCTTGGGTTCCTCTCTGTAGAGACCTAGCACGTGCCCCACATCCTCTCTCCTCTATATACACCACTTTGTACTCCATGGTGTTTCCAGATGTAGATGGAATTTCTAGATATTGGGTCAATCTTTACCCTCAGTCCATTTCTAGATGGCCTAAAATTTGGGAGAATTGCCATAAATTCATTACGCAGGACAGGCTAAGACTGATGCAACTGCAGATATTAAATGATATGTATATGACTCCGTACAAACCGTATAAAATGGGTAGAACAGAGGCCCCAACATGTAACAGGTGTAATGCAGGTATTGGCACTTTAATCCATATGTTCTGGGAATGTTCCAAAGTCTCTCCTTTGTGGGACCTCAAATGAAAAATAGACCCCCTTCTAGGTTTACATGATTATTTCACTCCTGAGGTATGTCTGCTAGGGGGCTTTACGGGTTTCCCATTCATGAGTTAAGCAATAATGCACTCCAGGGTGTGTGTTGTGCTAGGATAACGTCACGCCTGGGGTGATTAGGCACGAGGCCACAGGCTGAGTGCGACTAACCAATCCAGAAGTGACATTATCCCAGCACAACACACACTCTGGAGTGCATTATTGCTATTATACAATGGCTCATTTGTAGTAATAAAAAAAAAAAACATACAAAAAGCATTTCTTTTGCAGATTTTTAGTTGATTTATCAATGTGGAGGTGTATGAAGTAAAAAAAAAAAAAATAGTTCCCTTTTGGCCAGTAGGTGGTGCTGCTTTTAAATGAGTGGGTCTGTGTTTTTATCTGACTGTTCCCTACACACTGTCTTCTGTTTGTGCTGCAAGTCTGGTCCCCCATGCCCCATTAAACTTTTCTTTTCTGTTGTTTCTCACTTGACTTCCCCCTCAAAGTCAAAGACTTTAATTTAACCAGTCCCGCTGCGTGTCTTGTGACCCAGTGTCTTGTATGACTGAAAATCACAAAAAAGGGAGGAGCGGAGGGATAGTTCTGGTTTGCTGAAACAGGTTGGGTAAGTGTTCGGTTGCTTCTCTGCAGGAAATACTTATTTTTTATGTGGTCTGGCAGCAAAAAAAAGAAAAAAAATGTATGATTTAAAACCAGCAAGTGGAAGTGGAGTTGTGGCTTGTGAGGTGACAGAGTGCACGTGCGCGTCTTTCTGAATTCAGTCATACTGGAATTTTATACTTTTTTACAGCCCTTTGTGTGATTGTTATTTGGGGAGAGCTGCTGTTTTGTGTGGAACTGAGTGGCATCAGTGAGCCGCACAACCAGCTGTTACCGTCTCCATGGGCACTGAAGCCGACAGTTTGAGAAAATGGCGAAAAAAAGCAGACTCACTGGCAGGGATGATAAGTGAACAGGTGGGTCCTCAAAGTGGTCGGTTGGGGACTGCCTCTAGAATTCAAGCAGTACCCCCCAAGCCAAGCCCACGCCCCTCGGGAGGAAAGCGTATCTGCTCAGACCCAGTCGGCTCTCCGGTAAGCAGTAGCTCCAGTGGTGGATCCTCCAGCAGACCCATGTTTTGTCGCCAGGTACTTCCTGGTGCCCAAGCAGATGGGGGCTGGTGCCCCATTCTAGATCTACATGACCTAAATCAATATCTCGGGTCACGCACCTTTCGGATGGGTACTCTTTCCCAGATCATACCATCCTTGGAGCGAAACGTTGTTCTGTTCACTGGATTTGCAGGATGCATTCTTTCACATCCCAATCCGTCCGTCCCATCAGCGGTTCCTCTGCTTCAGGGTCAAAGGGACCCTGTACGAGTTCCAAGCCATGCCGTTCGGCCTGTCATCGGCCCCACGGGTCTTCACCAAACGCACTGCAGTGGTGGCAGCCCATCTTAGGTGTTGCGGGTGGGGGGGGTCAGAATTTATCCTTACCTTGATGATTGGCTCTGCTAGCAGGTTCCACCCAACTGGAGGTGGAGAGGTCCAGGGACCTGGCCCTCCAGACCTGCTCGCAACTCGGCCTTCTGATCAATGAGGCCAAGTTGGAACTCGTGCCTTCTCAGGTGATGGGCTTCATCAGGGCAGAGCTTGACTCTTGTCAAGCCAGAACTCGGCTCCCTGGCGGATAGGGCGGAGGTTCTTTCCTCCTTTGCCTAATCATTTCTGGTTGGGCAATTGCACCCTGCCCAGGACTTTCTGTGCCTTCTGGGTTACATGGTGGCATGCAACTCAGTGGTCCATTGGGCCAGGTTGCACATGCGCCCCCTCCAGTGGGAGTTGGCCGCCCAGTGGACTCAGTGGCACAGTCATTTTGACCAGCTGATCACTGCAACCCAGAAGATATGGGACGCTTTCTAATGGTGGACCGCCCCAGACCAGTTGCAGGAAGGGATCCTGTTTGTCTGCCCCGAGCCAACAGTCGTCCTCATGACCAGTGCCTCTCTCATGGGCTCAGGAGCCCACATGGGGTACAAAAGGGCCCACGGGCTCTGGACCCTCAAGGAGTTCCGATGCCACATCAACCTGTTGGAGCTCAGAGCAGTCAGACTGGCATTGTCAGCTTTCACTCCTCATCTCTGGAGTCAAGTGGTTCAAGTCCAGACGGACAATACCACGACTATGTACTACCTCAACAAACAGGGCGGCACACACTCCCATCTGCTGTGCAAGGAGGCGCTCCACATCTGGACACTTCTGAGCAGATTAGAGGCAGATCTCCTAGCCATCCATGTGGCAGGAGCCTCAAACCATCTGGCAGATGCTCTCAGCCGCTTAGGCCAGACATCCCCCGAGTGGTCTCTCCATCCAGAGGTAGCTTACAACCTGTTCTACCACTGGGGCAAACCGATGGTGGACCTATTTGCCTCCAGGGAAAACACCAAGCTGATGCTGTTTCATGCCCACCCTCCCCTCAGCAGGGCTTGCTGCTGGGGGATGCCTTCTCGAGGCCATGGACCCCAGGCCTCCTCTACATCTTCCCTCCATTTCCCTTGATCCACAAGATGCCCCTCAAGGTGAGGAGGGACAAGGTGAAGGTGATTCTGGTAGCCCCAGACTGGCCATGCCAGTTCTGGTATCTAGATCTCCTCAACTTCAGCTGCAGGCCCCCAAAGCGGCTTTGCACAAACCCAGACCTAATCTCTCTGTCAGGGGAAGGTATTCCATCCGGTCCTTCAATCCCTGCACCTCACAGCCTGGTACCTGAGCGGCTACAGTTCCAGGCTTCGGGTCATTCTGAAGATGTCTACACCGTGCTGGAGGCATCCAGAAAGGAATTGACCAGGAAATGTTATGCCTTCAGATGGAAAAGGTTTTCTGTTTGTTGTCAGGGCAGGGACCTGGACCCCCTGTCTTGTTCAATGGCTAACATTCTCGACTACCATTGGTCTCTCTCCAAAGGGGGTCTACGGTCATCGACCCTTAGGGTGCACCTGGCAGCCATCTCTGCTTACCGGGCGCGGGCCGGTCAGCCGACAGCACAGGAGACAGTGGTCGGGCACTTTTTCAAAGGCCTGGATCACATATCCCCTCCGGTGCGTGAATCTCCACCTCCATGGGATCTGCTGCTGGTACTGGCAAAGCTCATGGGCAAGCCATTCGAACCAATACACAAGTGTACCTTGTCACACTGTCGTGGAAGACGGCCTTCCTGGTGGCTATCATGTCTGCCAGAAGAACAGGGGAGCTCCAGGCGCTTTCGATGGACTCCTCTTATCTGGTCTTCAACAGGGACAAGGTTGTCCTGCGCCCCCAACCAAAATTCCTTCCAAAGGTGGTGTCAGTGTTTCACCTTGACCAGGTGTTAACTCTGCCGGTATACTACCCTAATTACAGCTCGGCGGCCGGGTACAGGCTCCATACTTTGGACCTAAGACGTGCTCTCTCCTACTATAAGGAGAGGACTGCGGAAATTCCAAGAGAGGTCGCTTTTTAGTCACCTACGTTGAAGCCGCTTCTGGCAGACCTGCAGCAAAGCGGACCATTGCAAGGTGGATTATATCATGCATAGGTCTGTGCTACGAGTTGGTGGGCAAGAAGCCTCCCAGAGGGATAAGAGCTCATTCTACCCGCCATACCGCTGCATTGATTGCTGCTTCCAGGGACATCACTATCCAGGAAATCTGCTGGGCTGCTACCTGGAAGTCAGCGAACACCTTTATCACCCAGTACCACATCGCCTTGAGTCACGCTGGGATGCTGGTTTGGGGGCCTCAGTTCTCCAGTCTCTGTTCCCTAAGTAGGGGGTGTGTGCCTTGCCTCCTTCTTCCTGGAGAACTGCTAGGAGTCTGCCAATGAGTGTGGATGAACAACATATCCATGCTCCTAGAAGAACAGGTTACTCACCTGTAACAGTAGTTCTAGGATTGGTATGTGTTGTTCATCCACACGGACCCATCCGACCTCCCCAGCTGCGGATGCACAACACCTGGCTTCCAGCGGGCTCAGATCTGATGTCATGTGGCAGAGCCAAGGTATATACCACCGGGTGGGTGGGAGGAGCTAGCTTGAAGACTTCCGGTGAGATTTAAAGGGGAAGGGGACATGCCAATGAGTGTGGATGAACAACATATACCACTCCTAGAACTACTGTTACAGGTGAGTAACCTGTTCTTCCAGTCACCCCCCCAATACCACGGGACAGGCCTGGAATGATTCGAGCTGCTTGGGAAGACATAAGAAAAAGCTTGGGGAGTCGCCACCGGGTCCATAGATGGATCCCAGGATTAATTCTGTCATACCCAGTCAAGCATGGAGTAGGATAAAATGACCCTGTGGGTCCAAAATCTCTTGGATGACCTGAAAGGAAAGGGATCTAGCTACTAGAATGGCCACTCCACCATGCTTTGAACTGACCCCAGCCCTGAAAACCCAACCAACCCACTGTTTCCGAAACAGGTGTACTTCATCCCTGTGCAAGTGAGTTTCCTGTAACAGGACTATGTGAGCCCAAGATCTATGCAGGTGCTGTAAAATTATATGGCACTTCTGTTTACGCTGTGCTCCCCTAACATTCCAGGTAATATAGGATACACTGCTTATATAGTGGAATAACAATCATGAACAGGCAAAATAGGAAGACCCACCCACCCAGATGTGCTGTAGGACCACCATCCCCCCAACTACCCCCAATGCCAAAACAAACAGCACATAACATAAAGGTATTCCCAATCCACAGAAACTGTTTACAAACCAAACCCTCTGTCTCGAGGACCGTACGCTTACCATCCCTCCACCCGTGACCATCTAGCACTACCTGCTCAGGTCCTTCCCTGCCCCCCCCACCCTCCAACCACCAACTCCATCAACTTGTAAAATGGAAAGCACATAACTGTAAGTATAGAACCATAATCTATTGGGCCCAGCAAGATATATAAAACAAGACTGATATACGCACAGTCATGTGATGTGTTTTATACAATCAGAACACTGGATTTGGAGGAGGATGTTCTCCATTTTATTTATATAAATGTATATTATGGTAGAACAGTAGGGCTACTGTAGTTAGGGTTGAGTAGCCCTTTTAAGGTTAAATGGTGAAACTTTGCACCTTAATAACTTTGCCACCGTTCAACGGATTTGCCTGAAATTTGGCAGGCATGGGGCATAATCATAGGTCTTGGGATCTGCCAACTTTTGTACTGGTCGGATATATGGTTGCGGAGTGATTAAGCGACATCCGTGTGAGCAATTACTTTTTTTGCACATTCTTTGCTCACATCTACAGGTTGCACGGTTTGTGCAACTGGTCAAAACTTCAGGAATGTGCAACTGGTCCTCATTTGCCTTTTGAAGATTTCGTGAAAATATTGAACGTTCAAAAGTTATTCAAAAAACAAGTTCCCCATTATAAGTCAATGGGAAAAGTTAACAAAATGTTTGACACTTTCGCAAGTATACTTTTTAGTGTCGCTAATGGCCCTAGTAGTGTCACAAATCTGCCATTTTATTTTCAGTTACTGATCAGAAAAATGCTTGGCATTTAAAATTGGGACCCTCTAGGGACATAATTATTTTTGTGTTCACCTAGTCGGACTCTCAGGATGCTAGCCATGTCTTTATTTTGGAGTTAAACATCCCAGAAATATGTTTTTCAAATTTGTGGGAAAAGTAGTGTCGCACTTGCAACACTTTTGCAAATTTTTGCGAAAGGTGTCACAAATCACGACACTACTTTTGTAGGCTATGGCAAAATGACAGGAATTCTTTGCCACCCTGCTGCAACAGAATGGTTTGGACTTTTGGGCTGAAATTTGGAGGGAAGGCAGCCAACATCTCACAGATGTGCCTTTTGGTGGTTTGGTGAAAAAATATTGCACGAATGCAAAGTTATGGTACTCTGAAGTGGACGTTTTTTCCATTAGACTAACATGGTGGCATCCACCGTGCCTTCGGGGCTTATATCTCGGAAACACTGCGAGATACGGAATTTTCATTGCGACAGTGTGTAGTCTTATGGGCTATGCATTCAGTGAAAACCTAGCCAGGAAACTCAAGAATGATGTGAAATTTAAATTTTTTTTCTATGTTGTACGGTTACTGAGACATTAGCATTTTACTATTACAACTGCTCGTTTTCTGCTCCAAGGCCCATTATTATGCATACATTCTTTGTTTTCACTGTCTTTCTCAGTGGAGCTTTTGGGGAAAAATAGGGTGTGCGCTCCACTTTCTGTTACACGTAGGCTTTACACTTGTGTTTCTGTGCCAGTTTGCGATAGTGTTCCCTTCTACGCCACTGTTACCCTTTGCATTTTCGTTTGTGTTACTGTTACCATTTATGCCTCCACTACTGTTTGTTTTTGTCTTTCACTTAGCGTCACCATGCGCATTACCATTTCTGTTGGCGGCTGCCCTTCTGTTTCTGTTTGCATTTCTCTTTCGTTTTGCATCACCCGTGTTCTTACCGTTACCATTTGCGTTTCCAGTTGCGTTCCCATGCGCATTACGGTTTGCATTTCTGTTTTCTTTGGCGTTAATGTTGCTGTTACCGTTACCATTTGCATTTACAATTGCAGTACTGTCGCCGTGCGTGTAATGGTTTGTGTTTCTGTACGCGCTTGCGTTTCCATTTCTGTTTCCTATCCCGTTAGTGTTGCTGTTACACTTATCATTTGCATTTACAATAGTGGTACCTTGACTGTGCACGTTACCAGTTGTGTTTCCGTATGCACTTGCATCTCCATTTGCGTCACCGTTCCCTTTGGCATCACATTGCGCCTGCATTTCTATTAACACTTGCTTTACAATTTACGTTTGCGTTTCCATGTGCGTAACCATTACCACTTGCGTTTGTGTTGCTGTTACCATTATTATGTCGCAACAAATCACGTGGTGGGAGCATTCCATTCACTATTTATAGTTCTCATTCTCAAAAAGAAGGGAAATTAGAGGCAAAAAACTATGTTTAATGCATCAGTTAGGGTTGTTCCATAGCGACAAAAGTGAGGAAATTCGATGTTAGGGTTGAAACCCCCCCCTGGACCCCCGCCCCCCAACCGGCATCGGGGTGTACGTTGGGGTCATCGGTCCTAACTTTCACCCCATTCTCCTATGCTTCACCACCTCAGCTTGTCTACACATGTGATGGGGTGAGAGTTAGAGCTAACTCACCCCAACGTACACCCCCGATGCCGGCTGGGGTGGGGTGTCCAACCTTAACATCGAATTTCCTTGCTTTTGTTACTGTGGAACAACCCTAACTGATGCATTAAATGGAGTGTTTTGACATATATATATATATATATATATATATATATATATATATATATCCAGTCTATTATTGCTCGCACTGTAGTACACAAAGGATGATGGACGTTGGTATTTGAAAGTTAATTTGGAAACATCAGTGTGGTATGATGCAGCAAGGGGCACTACAGGAATATCAGGTGTCCCAGGGCATGGTACAGTGTAGTCCAAGGCATAGTGAAGTCTTTAGAAGGAGCGGGACCAGTAGCCAACAGGGAAACTTGTGGTATGAGGGAGGGAGGGAGAACAGCAGGAGGAAGGAGGTGCTGTTAGAACTTTACTACTGTACTGGGACTAAAGAACTGCAACTCTACTACTGGGACCTTCAATTTAGGGTACAAAAAAAAAAGAGTGCGTTTGTCTGAGTTGGGTGAAGTGAATTGTTATTTGTGCAGTTAGCTGGGTGAAGAAGGAAACTTTGAATTAGGGGGACTGGCTTAGGCAATAGGAAGCCAGGTGTTTGCATTTAAATTTGGCCTAGATAGCTTTTGACAGAGAACAGTAAGAGGAAGGAGGTGCTGTTAGAACTATACTACTCTACTGGGACTATATTGCCCTCCTTCCCTTCCCTCTACCCTTAGCCAGTTCTACTTTTAGAGGCACAGAATTTGACTGACAACAGAAACTTCCTGTTTGGGAGCAGGAAGAATGTGACAACAGAGGCACAAAAGACTCACCATCCTAGAAAGAAAAGAGTAGCTCTCCAGCCCCCCCCCCCCACAGCTGCTGGAGGTCTGACTCTGTGCAAGTAAGGAGGAGGCTACTGAGGAATATAGGAATTTCCTGTCCCAGAACAGGAAAAGCAGAAGCTTTAGGGGCATGGAGGCAGTAGAAAAGTTAAGAGGGAATATATATATATATATATATATGTATATATATATATATATATAAAAATAAAGAAATAAATAGAGAGAGGAAAGAGCATACAAAACAACAGTTAAGGGGCCACAAATAAGACATGGTGGGAGTGGTGCAGTGCAGTGGCTGTGGAGTGGTAGTCTTCCGGGAGACGTTCTGGAGGATGCAGTGTTGTCCCTTCTGCAGGCACCTCACTGGGTTGAGGGAGAAGGTTGCTTATCTCCAGGCTGAGTTGGCCAGGATTTGGGGGACCTCTCCCACCCAGGGACCACCAGGGCTGCCGCCGCTGCCTCAGAGGTTGCCAAGAAAGAGGAGTGGTTGGACCACATTGGGCTCAGGGAGGGTTAGGGTGGTGAAACAGAGTTGCATTCCTATAGTTGTACCTCTCCATTCTGGCAGAGTGTGGTGCCTCTATGGAGGCACCCACAGTGGAGACCGAGGAGGATGCTGGGAACCTCCACAAAGGAGACCCACAGGAGGGTGGCATGGGACCCCACAGGGGAAGGAAATGACTCCTGTTGGGGGACTCCATTGTTAGGAGGGTAGAACTGGGGGAGGGGGGGAGAGGGAGGTAAGGCGCCTTCCTGGTGCCATGGCTTGGAGGGACAGGGAGCGAATCCTTAGGATCGTGAGAGCAACTGCACAGGGGAGGGAGCTGGATGTCAGTGTCCACCTAGGGACAAAAGATCTGGCCGGAAAAGGGATCAGAACAGTGCAGGAGGAGTTTGTGGGGCTAGGAGGGGCCTTAGACAATTAGCATGCATGGTAACCTTCTCAGAGGTGCTGTCTGTCTGTGGCATGGGTGAGGCTAGGATGCTCCACACCATGGGATTCAATCAGTGGTTGAAAAACTGGAGCAGAGTTCAGGGTTTCAGCTTCATTGGGGACTGGGGGTCCACCTGGAGGGATGCAGGTGTATACTGCCGTGATGGTCTGCATCTGTCCAGGAGGGGAACCAGGATCCTAGGTGATAGGTTTAAATGCTTAATTGGCAAGCATTTAAACTTGCCAAGGGTGAGGCACTGAAAAGGAGCAGGGAAATCCTAGCTACTTCAAAAAAAAAAAAAAAAATCAGGGTAGTTAGTGAGGTAAACACCAGGATAGAAAAGTCAATAAGGAGAAGGGCAGGGATAAATGGAGTAGTCTAGGTAACAAGCTCCCTAAACTGGTGGCCTTGATGGAAGAGGGACACCTAGATATTGTGGCAGTCACAGAAACATGGTACACAGAGAACCATGACTGGGATGTCAACATACGATGGTACACAATCTACAGGAGAGACAGGGACCATAGAAGGGGAGGAGGAGTAGCTCTCTACGTAAGGGAAGGGATCAAAGCAACAGAACTAAAGGATAAACAGGGAGGAGAGGAGGCACTGCGGGTCACCCTGGAGACCAGAAATGGCACCACAGTCCACAAGGTGGTTGTATACAGATCTTTTCTCAGGGTGAGGAAATGGGATAGAAAATGATAGAAGGCATCCTTAGGATGGCAGAGAGAAGGGGAGATATTGTTGACGGTGGACCTGAATATGCCAGATGTTAACTGGAGCACCTTTGCTGCAGCCACATCCAAGAGCAGGGTCATTCTCGATACCCTACAAGGGGCATGCCTCAGTCAGCTAGTGTTGGAACCCACTCAGGAGGGAGCTGTCCTAGACCTGGTACTTTTAAACAGTGATGGAGAGAGGATCTTGGATCTAGAAGTGGGTAGTCATTTTGGAACAAGTGACCATCAAACAGTGTGGTTCATAATAAACACAGCCACAGAGTCCAGCCATATAAAAGTGAGGGTACTGGACTTTAGGAGGGCTGACTTTGTCAAAATGGGAGAGTGCCTCAGAAAAGCACTAGCAGACAGGCAATAAGGAGGGGTGGAGGAACAATGGGGAAACATCAAAACTACCATCACAGAGGCAACAAGCCTTTGTATGAAGGAAAGAAACAAATCAAAATGAAAGAAAAAAACACTATGGTTCTCAAAAAAAGGTGGCGGGGAAGGTTAAGGAGAAAAAGATGGCATCCAGGAAGTATAAGGAAACACAAAAGGAGCAGGACAGAGAACTGTACCAGTTAAAGCAGAAGGAAGCAGGGGAAGGCAGTCAGAATAGCAAAGGTCCAAACTGAGGAAAAGATAGCCAACTTGGATAAGAAGAGGAATAAAACCTTTTATGGGTGCATTGGGGAGCAAAGAAAGACCAAGAGAGGGATAGTGCTGCTTAATAAAAGGGAAGGTGGGTGGGCTGAGAGGGGCAGTGAAAAAGCAGGGATACTGAATGAATACTTCTGCTCAGTATTCACTAAAGAAGAGGAGGGGGAAGTACCTAATCCAATCAATAGAAGCACTCTGGATAGGGGGGGTCGATACCAGTCCTTTCACAGAAGAAAGGGTTCTAAAAGAACTCCTAAAACTGAAGATGGAAAAAGCAATGGGGCCTAACGGAATTCATCCCAGAATGCTAAACGAACTAAGGGGAGAGCTAGTGACACCACTGACTACCCTTTTTAACAACTCATGAGAGGATGGTGTAATCCCTAAGGACTGGAGGAGGGTGGATGAGATCCCCCTTCACAAAAGTGGGAGCAAAGCAGAGGCAGGAAACTACAGACCTGTTAGCTTGACCTCAGTGGTAGGGAAAATGATGGAATCACTTCTGAAAGAAATAATTGTTGAGTATCTAGAGGCCAGCAGGGCACAGGACCCAAGGCAGCATGGATTCACAGCAGGAAGGTAATTTCAGATGAATCTAATAGATTTCTTTGGGTGACCAAAATAGTAGACATAGGAGGGGCTGTGAACATGGCCTACCTAGACTTTAGCAAGGCATTTGACACAGTCCCACACAACAGATTAATAAACAAATTAGCCAACCTGGGTAAAACATTGTCTGGACAACAGGACACAGAGGGTAATAGTAAATGGAGTCCACTCTGAAGAATGGGGGATCTGACTTCGAGGGGGAGCTCTTGCAGCAGGTAATGCCATTAGGACTAATGCCGCCAAGCATTAGGACCCCACGAAAATCTTGTAGCTAGCAGTCTGTAGCTGGGGACCGCCCCGTCAGCTCTGCCATACATCAGACATGGTATAAAGGGGGAAGTCCCCCCGCGCCATCTCAGTCCTTTTCCTGCTGTCAGCCCACTTAGTTTGGCTCCACGGACGCCTTCTTTCGCAGTCAACCACTATTTGAGAAAAGTTCAGTGAAAAGTAATTTTTTTTCACTTGTTTTCAATGGTTATCTCCGCTCTGTGTATGTTGTTGCCCTTCCCACCTCGACAAAAGTCTAAGTGTGCATGCAGGAAGCAGATCCCGGCGAAAGACGTCCATGCGGCCTGCCTCATCTGCCTAGGCCCCGACCATCGGCCCGACGCCTGCCCACACGAACAAAAATTCAAACAAGAACCAGGAGAGCCAATGCATTCAAAGCTTACTTCCTGGAGAAAAAAGTGGCAGCAATGTAGCATGGTTCTGAACCCAGCTCCTCTTCTTCTCCCTCCAGGGACTCACCACCCAAGGATAAATCATCTGGAGGGAAGCACCACCACCAGGATACAGATAGGACCAGATCTGAGTCTCACTCGAAGTTGCCCTCCAAACCTTCATCTTCTTCGACCTCCAGCTGGAGGTCAGACTCGGTTCCCGCTCTGGCCTCCAAGTTCTTTCACAAGAGTAAGCCTACTCCTGCCTCTTCTCAGGGCAAGCACCAGGAGTCAGTCTTTTCTGGGCATTCGTCTTCTCTGGTCCACCGACCCCACAAGTCCACTTCAGGGTCGACTCAGGAAGGCCTTTTCTCGGGGAAACCAAAGGAAAACCAAGTTCGTCCGAGAAACATGAGTACTCAGATGAACTGGAGGGACAGCAGGAGGTCATCCACCACCGGACACCTCCTCCACCTCCACCGGCCAAGGTACTCCCTCCCTCGGACAAGCATCTGCCTAGCTAGTCGCCCTTCACCGGTGTCCTGTACCCCGATGCCTGATAAGGGGCGGTCACTGGTGGAGGATCTAACGCCCACCCTCCTCGGAGGGTCAATCACCTGACAGGCCTACGCCCACCCCGGATGCCAGCTCCCCTGGCGAAGGTGATGCCGAACGTCCAGACATGGATAAAGGCTCCCCGCACCTAGCACCGAATCCTAAGGACCCCCAGAGACCTGACACCCAGCCCAGCAGTCGACCCTGTTGCAGACATCGGGTCTTTGTTCACATCTTGGTGGAACACTGTGAAGGGGGATCTCCTCTATAGGCCCCCAGTGCCCACCCCCACTCCGGCACCTATGGGACCTCCTCCCGGTCCACCTACTCCAGTTGGGGATGAAGGTTTCTGCCCAGACCCTAAGGCCAAAAGAAGGAGGAGGCATTCCTCACCAGTTCCTTCTTTTTGCAGATGCCTGAGCTACTCGGAGGACAGAGACGTCAGCCCATCTTCTCCTGATTCCTCTGAAGAGGAGTAGTTCATCCCACCTTCTCCAGGACCCAAAGACTCGCTGAGGTCCCCTCCAGATGACCCCTCATTTTTAGATATTATGAGGCACATCCAATCAATTTATGAGTGGGATACCGAAGAATCAGACCCAGCGCGCAGACGCCTGGTCAAGTTCTTGGGGTCTAAGGAGCCAAAGCCCTTGATAGTTCCGCCCTTAGTCAAGCTCTTCCAGGATGTAACTTGACTCACATGGCACAAACCTGCTTCTGTGTCGGCCATCCCAAAGAAGGCCGACAGGCTTTATAAACCCCCCAAGGCAGAACCCTTTTTGGGGGAGCAGCCCAGGGCTAATTCGCTGGTGCTCACGGCTGCCCGTGGTCGTGGCTCACAGCTGAAACATTTGAGCTCTCAGCCTCTGGATCTTGAATCAAAAAAAATTGGATAGCTGGGGTCAGAAGGTGTGTTCCTCGACTACAGGTTCCATCAGGTCCTTGAACTTTATGGCATATATGGTGACTTACCAACAGTCTTTATGGCAAAAGACCTTGGAGTTAGTCAAGGCAATGCCAGATTCAGACGCTAAGGAAGAAGTTTTAGCCTGCACCCAGTCGGGTCTGGATGTGGATAAACATGTCCTCCGCTGCTCGTATGACGTGGTGGACATGACCTCCTGAGCTGCCGCGTCGGGGGGGGGGTGTCTGAGGAGGCATTCCTGTCTGAGGTTCTCTGGTTTTTGTCCTGATCTCCAGGACACAATTCTGGACTCCCCCTTCCAGGGTCCAGTGCTGTTTGGCCAGGAAGTAGAAACCCTGGTCAAACAACTCCAGGAGTCAGGGAAGGCAGTGGTGGACGTTTACCACATGTACAAATCTGAGCCTCAAGGACCCTGTTGCAATCCCTTTCACAAAGGACCGGGACAGGGAGGAAAAAATCCCCAGGGCAAGGGGTTCAAGAGGCGGGGTCACCCTGCTCCCCAAGGCCCCAAGCAGCCCAAAGCTCCCAGGGTACATGGCCCCACTACTCCCACTGCCTGACTCACTGCCTCTCCCTCCGCTCTCTCAGGAGTCATAGAAAGAGAATGTCAGAGGGAGATTTGCCCTTTAACATGCCAAAAGGTCTGACATCACCTCAGACCAGTGGGCGTTGGACACTATTCGAAAAAGGTACATGATAGAGTTTCTCTGAGTAACCCCTACACCCCTGCCTTTTTGGAAATGACAGGTGGTATGCTGTTGAAGCTGACAGCAGTACCAGGTGGGGACTGGGTTCGGGAAGGACTAGGTTACTCGGCACAAGGGCTTAGGTTTGGCTGCTCTGCACAGGGGTACCCAAGTAAATCCAAACACAGGAAGCAATAACTGTAATGTCCAATACCGGGAATGGGATTCTAAAGTGTGGCTTTTATTCACCTCCAAACTGAACAAACAAAGCATAGACGGACCCCCACGGGGCTACATTCCTGGTAATGCAGATAAGAGTAACAGAACACTTCAACATTTCAGCCCTCAGGCTCCGGACCCACCAGGCACACAGCCCGGACTTGCATGATGCTTTGGGTATACAGCCCGACTTGTACACTATTGGGGTTTTTCCTGGCCCGGCTCCCCTGCCAGCCACTTGAACCCTGTTCATATGGCAGTGGACACATCTTTCTGGTGGCTCCCTAAACCACCTTAGAGCCTTCGACTCCATAAGGGAAATTTCCTTTCAATCCCACGTCTGTATACTTCCCTTAGCACTGGCCAAGTGCCTGAGGCAAAGTAAAGGGCCACAGAGAAAATCTGTAGAGGTGAACCTGGTTACTAAAGATGGGGTGTCTCCCACCTCCAGCTTCCACAATCCATACCCAGCCATTTCTCTGGACATTAAACAACTCTTTTTGAAAGCTTGGCAATGTAGATTAAAGGGTAAATGAATAGCACACTTCCTCTACATGTCTTGACTTTCCCCTTGTACTAGACTCAAACATACTTAAACATCTCTTTCTGAAAAGCAGGGCAGTGTAGGTTAAAGGGTAAATGTATAGCACATTTCCTCTACATGTCTTGGCTTTCCTCGTGTGCTGGACTTAAACATACTTTTACTTTGGCTTAACCTATTCCTCTAGGCCTCCCACTGATTAAGCAGTCCAGTCCCCACTTTAAAACAGTTCAAGTGAAACATAGGCCCCATGGAAAGAGCAGAACTCACTGTTTGGTTGCAGGTGCCCCACAGGCGAATCTTGACAGCTTCTGGTGCCACAACACACTTGGAAAAATAAGGCAGCTACTTCCCTAGTCAGAACCAGGGGGTTGCCCCTGGAATAACAGGCAAACCTTTTAACCCCCCATCCCCTCAGGGATGGGGCACAGAGACCAGTAACAGCGGTCTCCACCACTTCAAGAACAGCTTACTGTGTTCCTCTTTTGGCAGAAACACACACCTTTCCCTAAATGTAGCTCTATATATCAGAGCTTTAGGCTCCAAGAGCCTGTGCACAGACTGCTGTGCTCCTCTCTTCAAGACTGCTCACACACAACTGCTTTCAAAAACTCCCAACATTCTAACCTAACTCCCATCTGCAGATTCCAGTGTGGCTCATGCAGCTGCGATAGTTCTATGGTTATGTCATCCCTCAGTCTCAGCTGAGACTGAGAACAGAGTGAGACAGTGTGAAATCCATTTAACTGGAGTTTCACAAGCTGCCTTCCCTGCCTACCACTAGGTCTTACTGGGATTTTAGTAACCCCGGGTAACATGGGGTTTACACTCACCCTGGGCCAGGAAAATCACTGTCCACAGTTATTATTTACCCGGCTTAGACCATCCCACCTTATGTGCTACCTGCAGAGGGGGGTGATCAGGCCCCCTCCTACCATGTGCTAGCACAGGCAGGCAACACTAAGGGCCTAGAAGCCTTTGGCTGACATATCAGCCTCTACTCTACCCACTAACTATGGGTGCCTAGTGGCTCTGGTAGAACTGTCCAGTGCATAGCCCTAATAGATCAGCACTGCAACCCCTACTGCAGGTCAGGGCCCCAGCCTGTCTATCTCCCCCCCCCCAGCCCTCTAGGGAAAACCTATCTGCCTCTAACTCAAATCCCAAAACAAAACAAACTGGGGACCTCCCTGACCTTGGGCACCCTGCAACCACACACCAGGAACTAATACCATCTATTACATTACTCCCTCATACCCCCACAACCACACCTGTGGAAGGAAAGGGTTACTACAGTAATAACAACAACAGTACTTTAAACTCTACACACTAAAGTACTATTTAGGAACTCCGACAAGCCCCCCCCCTTGTCTTCTCTTCTCTTCTATCTTCTTCAGGAACACCTGCAAGAAAAGAAAGACAACACACACTCCTAATCGGCATACACAGTCTATCTAAACCCCTACCATCAAAACACTGGAGAATCCCAAAACATTTTTTATTTAGAAAAGGTAGAAAAACAGTATATACATTAGAAAACAGTAGAAAAGGACTTCCGGTCCGCATGGCCGCGTGAAGACACAAGACGAGAGGCTCCCATCCAAAACAACTAAAAGAGGCACCAAAAACAAAAAAACAAAAACAAAGCTAAAACAACAAAACTAACGTTTAAATAACGTATTGAAGTGCCTCAGCTTAACGGATGGCGAAACAAAATCGGAACCGCTACCTCCCTGTTGCTGATCTGAACGATCAAAATGATTGCCCCATGGAGGATTTGTCACAAGGGGAAGAGTCCCAGACAAGGCCTGAACCAAAAAAAAAAACAACTGCAACTCCATCCAAAGCAAAAGGTAAAAATAAAATCTCTGCTACAGAAAGCAGCCCGGACTCAATCTTACATGCCATAATGGAGTTTAGAAGGGAAGTTTGAGAAGCACTGCAGGGAATCGGGGCGGAGATGGGTACACTGCAAACCCGGCTAACTGAAGCAGACGCGCAGATCTCTTTTAATACCTCCAGGTTAGACAACCTGGAAGAGACAATACAAGCATTGGCAGCCGAACAACTGATCTCTTCAATGCAGCAGGAGGATGCAGAAAATCAAGGGTGCAGGAGGAATATTAGAATTTTTGGCCTACCTGAAGGAGAGGAGGTAAATGACCCTCTTGCCTGTGCCGATCATCTATTCAGACAATCCCTGGATTTAGAACCAGATTTCAGCTAGACATTGAAAGGGCTCACAGAGCTTTGGGCCCAGGACCTACACACCCTGAAGCCAGGCCTCGTTCATTCGTTGTGCATTTTCTAAGCTTTCAAATAAAAGAAATTTTGCTCTGCAAAGCCTGGCAGAAAGGAAAAGTACTTTTGGGTCAAAGACGCTTAATCTTTGATAATGATTATGCTCCATGTACACAGAAGCAGAGAAGAGAATATACCTTGTTATTCCCCGCACTGTGAGTGCAGAAGCTCTGATTTCACACACCGTACCCCGCCAAGCTAATAGTCCTTTACCCAACTGGCCAGAAAACATAGCTTTTGGCACAAGAAGCGGTGAAGGATATGCTGCAAAAGGGAATAATCACAGACAAAATGATGGAAACTCTAAGACAACAAATTCAACAAGTAAATCAGGGTGATCGACAAGATCAGAAAATATCGAGCTCCAACTAGGAGAGATCCTTAAACAACTACAACAATACAGAAACCCACTTTTAACAACCTGAAAATTAAAGTAGAGACAGATATATTTCTCTCTCGCTCAGCTGAGCGGCTATCCCTCTTTGAGGAGATTTGGAGGGGGAGTTTGAATCAGGGCGAGGGGTTGGGAGGGTGTTGGACTGGGGTGGACTGGGAGAGGGTGACCACTTATAGGTCCAGGCAACTGATAAATTGAGGGAAGTTTCTTCCCTTTTCACCTATATACCTTAATTCGGCTGGGGTTGCCATCTGATCCTACAGAGCTCTCTAATGGCGGGATACTCCTGGCCAGAGAGCTCTCCTTGAACTGGCCTGTTCCTCCTAGGTCTTCCCCCAGGTCTGACTTGCCCTCCCTCATCTAATAAGGCCTTGTTCACCTTCCTCCCTTGGATGTTCCTCTCCTATGTCTCCTTTTCCCCCTTTTGCTGAGGGGATCAAACTGCTACTCAATAACAAAGGAGCGCTTACCCGCCAAATGCTGCTGGACTGAGGATCTGAAAGTAACAAGGAGAAAGAAGGGGAATTATATAAAGTGAATCGAATTCTTAAAACTGACACTTTATCTACGGAGAATGCTGCCCTGCAAGAATGGGGGGAAGGAAGAAAACGGAGAAAGGGGAATATTGAAACTTTTTTAATGTGGGACTAGAATGCTGGACATTGAGAGATGCAAATTAAATATCTTTGGGGGAGGGAGGGAGGGAAAGGGACGTTAAAACAACACAAATGACTCTCTACCTAAAGTAGCCAAAGGGGATGATGCGGAATATAAACTTAGCCTATAAAGGCAAACAAAAAGGCCAAAAGGTGTAAATAAAGAAATGGGATGCCTTCTCAAATGAAGGTAACAGCTAGATAGTAGGGTAATGTTGGGACCTAAAAGGGAAGGGTCACTTTCCTTCCCGTTTGGGGTTGTGCTTTTCACATTAGGAGCTCCTCGCTCCAAGGTTGGAGTTTCGACCTCACCCTCCCTCCTGTATCCGGATCTGGGAAAAGGGGTTTGGAGGTACTTTTTTTTTACACCTCCCCTTGGGAAGTCCTAATGTACAAAGTTCTAATTGTCCATGGGTACAAAAAGTTAAAGTACCTGATTCTATATTGTTTTTTTGTTTATATATTGTTATATCACATGTTATGTGGTTTATATAGAATGTGGTTCGATTTGGGGAGTAGGGATAAAAGGAGGGGAAAAGCTCAATTAAGGAAATATATAAGGCTCATACAATATTATTCTACATAACTTGCAGACAGTCCATATTAAGGGCTAGTTTTGGGGAGGAAGGGGTTTTAAATATTGGGATAAAATATACTATAGGTTGGATAGATATAGGAATTAAGGGAAAAAAACTCACACACAATGAAACAGTTAGAAAAAATGCTTTTTATTAAGACAATGTCAGATAGCCAGGCATGGACTAAATTAAAACTGTTTCAGGAGAAACTAACCATGGTAACAAGGAAAACCTCCGTAATTATAGGTGGTACTCTTTACATTGAGGGGACAGAGGTGGGGGCCCCCCCCCCATAGTTGTAGGGGGATTGGTCCAGATAAAAATGATGGATGCCCTCCCAATTGGGGGGGAAACGCAAGGGAAAAAAAATGTCAGTCCTCCCAATATGAATTCTCTCATGCAACATTAATGGCTTGCATAACCCTATTAAGCATTCTAGATTTATGCAGAATATTAGAAAACAGGGACCAAATATCATTATGGTGCAAGAGACTCATCTCTCACAATCAGAACATATGAAGTTAAGATGGGGACAGAGGTACGAGGTTTTTGCATCATCACACTCTAGCAGGCGTCGTAGAGGAGTGGCAATTATGATCCCTCCTTCTACCCCTTTTGAAATAACTTAGTCTTATACTGACGCACAGGGGCGTTATGTAATTTTGCAGGGACGCATGTATGGTCAAGAGGTGACGTTAGTTAATGTATAGCTTCCTCCACAGACAAATACTCCAGTTATAAGATTTCTTCTTTCAAAAATCCTAGAACTACTTAAAGGGCAAGTAATCATAGGAGGAGATTTTAATTTAACACTATCACCGAACAAAGACTGCTCTCATCCCCTAAAACATAGACAAACAAATGCCACTAAATATACTAAAAAAATGCTTGACCATCTGGGGCTGGTGGATATATGGTGTTCAATGTTTCCATCGAGCCCAGGATATACTTACTATTCAACCAGACACCATACTTACTCTAGGCTAGACTACTTTATAACTACGTCTGAACACTTAACCTCAATACAGGACATAGAAATAGGACCGAAAATCTTGTCAGACCATCATCCTCTTATTTTAAAAATTGACCTAGGCAAAATTAAAAAACAGACATTGTGGCGCCTCAACCCCTCTATCTTAAAAGACAAACAGTTCACAGACATAATGAAAAAAGAATACCCCAATTCCTATCAGAAAATTCTACTCCTGACATCTCGGAGGCTATAATTTGGGACTTTCTAAAAGCAACATTAAGAGGAGAAATAATAGCATACTCAGTCAAAAAAAAAGAGATCTAGATAAGAAATATTCTGAATTAACCAACTGTATTCAACAATACCAGTTAATGTATAGGGATGTGGACAAGGAACTAGCACAAAAAATCAAGGATGCAAAAGCCTCCTTACAAAAAATAATGGATACTAAAATTCAACAGACTCTACTCTACCTTAAACTAAATAACTACATTGGAGGATCTTGAGGGACGCGCTGGTTAGCCCAAAAAATAAGAACCCAGAAACGCACGGCCACTATAATCAAGGCTAAAAATACAGCAACGGGCTTATTAACTCAGAAAGATGAAGAAATTAGGCAAATATTCACTGAATATTTTGCCAACCTATACCAGCAAAAAGATGAAAATACTTCAGATGTTAGGAGTGAATTTTTGAAGGACTTGCCCCTCCTGCACCTAAATTAAACTCATAAAACAATATTAACAGCCTCAATTACAACAGAGGAAATTCAGGTAGGGATCAATAATCTCAAACAAAATCGCTGCCCGGGACCAGACAGATATATACTACCGGTCAAAAGTTTTAGAACACCCCCATTTTCCAGTATTTATTGAAATTTAAGCAATTCAAGTCCAGTGAATAACCTGAAATGGTACAAAGGTAAGCGGTAAACTGCTAGAGGTTAAAAAAAAAAAGATCAGGTTAGCAAAAACTGCTTTAGAGAAATTGCAAAGAAAGCCAAGGTGTCAGTGAGTACAGTTTCCTACACCATCAAAAGGCACTTGGAAACTGGAGGAAACTCTGACAGGAAGAGGTCTGGCAGACCCAAAGCCACAACAGAATCAGAAGACAAGTTTCTGAGAGTCAACAGCTTGCGTGATAGGCGGCTCACAGGACAACAGCACAGAGTGACTGGCACCCTGAACCAAAAGGGGCTACCACAGCATTTTGCAGCGCCATGCAATACCCTCTGGTCTACTTAGTTGGTCAGGGGTTCATCCTACAGCAAGATAATGACCCAAAACATACTCCAGGCTATGTAAGAACTACCTTCGAGGAAAAGAACAAGACAGTAGGCTTCAAATCATGGAATGGCCAGCACAGTCTCCAGACTTAAACCCCATCGAGCTGGTTTGGGATGAACTGGACAGAAGGGTGAAAGCAACGCAACCTACAAGTGTAACACATTTGTGGAACTTCTGCAACAGTGTTGGGAAGAACTTCCCGAACAATATTTGATGTCCATTGTAGGAAGAATGCCACGAGTGTGTTTGGCGGTTACAGTATATCTGCAAAAGGTGGCTACTTTGATGAGTCAAAAATTTAGATTAAATTCTGTTAAACAAAATGATTCTATGATTTCTTTTTTATCTCCAATTGTTTATTTGTTCTATGCTTTAATTTCAGAGTACATTGAGACATTAACCTGCGTAAATTTCAATAAAAACTGGAAAAATGGGGGTGTTCTAAAACTTTTGACCGGTAGTGTACCTCTGAATGGTATAAACAATTTGCCAAAGAAGTTATACCTCGATTATCAAGGGTGTTTACTGAGGTCACTAGGGGAGACCCTCCCCCCCCCCATGGGATTATGCGGTGTTATTTCCGATCCCAAAACCAAACAAAGACTCTTCAATCCCATCCATGTGTAGACCTATTTCTATCTTAAATAATGATTATAAAATCTTTATGATATGGGCGACTAGGTTAGAAACAATTTTGCCTTCTATTATTCATCAAAACCAGACAGGTTTTATAAAAAAAAAGAAATACAACAGACAATATTAGAATAACTTTTATTCTGATTGAATATATTCAAAAAAGAAAGATCCCAGTGGTAATGTTAAGCTTGGATGCTGAGAAGGCGTTCAACAGGGTGTCCTGGGATTTTTTATGGGACACCCTGTCGAAATTCCAATTTCCAGAAACTTTTGTGGGTTGGTTAAGAAACATATACAATGCTCCTCGAGCATACGTCCGTATAAACGGAGGGTTATCTGCACCTTTTCCATTAACTCATGGCACACGTCGGAGTGCCCATTGTCGCCCTTATTATTTGCCATCTACATGGAGCCCTTGGTGTCTGCTCTTCGTGAGGCTAGGGAGGTGGAGGGGATCCCACTGGGCTAAAGGGAATATAAGCTCAGTTTATTTGCTGATGATATTCTACTGATTCTGATATCCCCGGAAACTTCTGTTCCAGCCACATGGCATATACTAAAAACATTTGAAAAAGCGGGGATTTAAACTCAGTATGAACAAAACTGAAGTCTTGCTTTTAAATTTCTGCCCCAGTAGTGAAATGCATCAGACTGATCCCTTAAAATGGAACTCTACTAAAATTAAATATCTTGGAGTTTACCTTTCCTCAAATTTAGAGGTAGTAGAAACAATAAACTATGAACCCCTAACTGAAACAATTCAATAAGACCTTAAAAAAATGGTCAGCCTTACACTTATCCCTTTTTCAATGGGCAGAGCTGTTATGGATGAGCGTACTTCCGTGACTTTTATACTTATTTCAAAATATTCCCTTTTTTCCTTTGGGATTTTACTTTAAATCCTGGGGAAAAATCTTTTCAGGTTTTGTGTGGGGTAACCATAAGCCCAGGATACGTTATTCAGTTTTAACATTATCTGTGGCCCAGGGTGGTATTAATTTACCAAATCTAGAACTATACGCAGCAGCTGCCTTCCTTAAAATACTGATATTATGGGCATCAAGGAAATTCTTGACACCATGGAAAACACTGGAGTTTGAAATCAATGATATGTATGACATTCACAGGCTTTTATTTTCTTCACCTGGGAAAAACCCTCCACTTAAGAATTTTACCAAGATTACAGCTAATGTTTTAAAGATTTGGTATAGGATGAGGGAAAAACCATACTTGAATCTGATATATACATACTGTATGATACTTTCATATGATGAGCAATTTATTCCATCTCACTCAGATCAAACTTTTTCACAATGGAGACAGGGGGGCTTATCCCATATTTTCCAGTTTCTAGATGGAAAGGGAATGCGCTCATTTGAAGAACTAAGAGCAAACTATAAATTAAGAAGAAATGACTTCTTTAGATATTTACAAATACGAAATTATATTTTAAGGAAAAGGAACATTGAAACAAAATTACCAACCCCCATGAACCTAAATTTAAAACTATTCATAGACACTATTAAAGGGCAATTGGGAGAGCATTTGATAGGGAACATCTACAAGGGACTCAGAGACGAAGCTCAAGAGTCAACATTGTCCATCCTAGAGAGATAGAACTCAGAGTTAGGTCTTTCCATCTCCCCCACCCTTTGGACACAGACCACAGAGCGAGCTATTAAAATTACTTCCTCCATATTCTGGAGAGAATATGCATGGAAATGCAGAATTCGCTATTTCCGCTCACCAGCCTTGCTGGCTGAATACCTGCCAGAAATGTATGGTCATTGCTGGAGAGAGTGTGGATGCACTTTAGCTAACCTAGGGCACATCATGTGGTTTTGTCCAATATTAATGCCATTCTGGTGCTCCCTTCAGGGGGAATTAACAAGTTGCTTGGGCGAGACAATGGAATTGACAGCAGAGATGGTTCTACTGTCAATATGTCTGGACTGGTCCCCCTCCTGGGAAAAAACGCTAATGCCCATTTTATTGCTTGCAGCAAAAAAGGTGCTAACTAGAAAATGGATGAAAAAAGTAATACCAACAATACAAGAATGGAGAGAAGTTATAATTGATGTACAGTATATAAAATGGAAGGTTTATCAGCACAGCTAAATGACAGAATACCAAGTTTCCAGAACAAATAGAGAGGATGGTCTCTATACCAAGCTCGTATAGACAAAGAATTTATTCCTTAAAAGGGGGGCCTGCCTCATCTTCCACCTTTTCTCATTTTTCTCCTGCTTGTCTATACTGAAGTAGGGAGAGGAGTGTCTTAACTTTTAAAATAATGTAAAAGCATGTAATCTGAACAAAGAGTGGCTATCACTGTCAGAAATGGATATATGTGCATTGTGTGTGAAACGAAATCCCTTTTTTTAATAAAAATCAAATTAAAAAAAAAAAAGAAAACAGTAGAAAAACAGTGACATTATTTACAGTACACATTCAGGGGATGGAGTGCCCTAAAAGTCCCATCTGGTGACCACAGTGCCCGAAGGCTAGTCCATTAAAGAGTCTCTCCTGGGCCGGAGCCCGGTGAAGCACAGTTCTAGCAGGCCAAAGTCCCGAAGGGGACAGCCTTTGAGGACAGTTCACACATTCTGGAGTCTGCTAGTGTAGGGTGTGTACTGCAATGTCATAAGGATAGAAAAGTTTGGACTTACCAGCCCCTTGTAGAAGGAATAACACACACCGACCTGCTCCTCGGCTGAAGACTCTCCCTGGCAACATTATTCCGATACAGCTGAGCGGACATCTTCCAGGAACTACAGGAGGGCACATCTAGAAACTGCTGGGATTATGTCATCTCTGGAGATGGAACCTTGGAACAGGAACAAAAAGGAAAACAGCTGGTCTGACGTCATCCGATTACCAGGTGATGGATCAGGATACAGCTGGGCTGGCATACTCTCTGGATCTGAAGTCATCTGGTGGGCCAGTCGATGGATTCTGGAAAGTCAGTACACTGAAGAACTGATAAATGTGGGGCACCTGAGTCCTGGATGTCCATACTGGCAGAACAACAAAGGCACTGCAATGGCTGGTGTGGCAGTATTGACTACCACTGCTCTGCTTTCCATCTGGTAGGCCTGGGCACATTTGCAGTGAGGTCCTTGCACTGAGGCCAATAGTACAGGGAGTCAGGAGCTTGAATTATTACCCGTCTGGGCGCACATAATTCACACTGTGAAAGGTTTCACGTCCCTCTCCATCCACTATTCGAACAGTGTCTATAAAGAGTCCTGCCTCTTTTCCACTGGGTGCATTTTTCGTGAAACATTCTGTTCCTGACATGCTTGTTTGCACCAGGATGCACACATTTCATTGCTTCGGCCCAGATCCAGGATTTTCTGCTGTTCTCAATCTCCTCCCAGACTCTCAGAGGAAAGGTAGGAAAGGACATCCCATAGTTTTCATTCGCCTTCCTACGAACCAGTCTCTCCTCTTTACTAGCTTTGGTCAACCTGAGACTGCTGGCCTGGCTTGGGGGTGGCCAGTCCTGGTTCTGCCAGCTACGCATTCTCAAGGAGATGAAAAATGGATCTCTGACTTCTTCTTGCACAGCCAGGGCAGTGGCATCACCACTCTCGTCCATGCATTCTTCTGAGGCAAGAGCTTGAGGCTGTGTACCCGTTCCTTTTTCACAAGGTCACATAGTTTCACCCTCTTCTTCTTCCTCACTGAGAATCTGTGCCCAGGAGTGAGCAGTCGTCCTCACTCCTGAGACTATCCACTCTTCACTGGGCGTAGAGGTCGACACCTCCCATTCAAATGCCTCCCCATCTCATCTTCTCCTATGAGACTTGGGCTAGCCCCCAGGGTCTACTGATGCTCTGTCTGAATTATCTCTCTGTGATCCAGCATCCAAACATCAGCATATGGTTCTGTCTGCAAATCTGCACCCTCTAGCTTTGTGCCACACTCCCCCGAGGGGCCTTCTTCAACAGGCTCCGCCTGGTGCTATGTGCTGCCAACTACAAATTCCTGAACTTTTGTCCATGTGGGAGCTAAATGAATCTTCGGCGCTTTAAACAAGCCATATTTCTCTAAGCACCCCGAACAGTGAGGTACCATGAAGACGTCCCTTCCAGCATTTAAGCATATTAGACACACTTGCACTGGATAGCCAGGAATCGCCACATGAGAAGGCAGCTGTCCTCCATAGCAACACCTTTCAGTGTCCCTTAACTTATTTACTTCTGCTACTACTGCAGCCCGGGCATGATCCGGGTAGCGGGCTGGTCTTGAGGCTATGACTGCAGGGAAAAACAAATTCTCACTGTTACTGAAAGTTCCACTTCACTGAACACTTTCTTTACTTTTAAAATGGCTCCTCTGCTGCTGTGTTTACTTTACTACCCCACCCTGTAATGGCGGCGGCAGCACTTCTGCGCATCGACATTCAGAAATTGGGTCAAGCCACTGCGCATCCAGTTGACACGCACTACTGATAACTTTTGCTCAAAACTGCACAAACTTGCACTGTTCTTTTGTAGCACATTTATATGATTTTCCATGGACTTTTCACTTGCTGAAAACATTTCTTTAGCTCACAGTCCCTTAAAGCCTCAGGATTTCAAGCACAGGATTGCCTGTAACTAGTGCTGCATATTTTGCTACAACTCACAGTCTCTCTACTGGCTTTGAAACTTTATGCTGACGCTGAACCCATAACTATGCTCACAGTCAATGGCTTAGCTGACATGCTTTAGCTGGTAAAACTTGACACAGTCTTTGTTTGCAAAGCGACTACACTGCTGCACACATATTCAGCTGGCTTTTGACAGAAAATCACTGTTTGAGCAATTATTACTGTTGGTACTCACTGTTATCAGTAGCTGTTTGCTGCGATGGAAAAACGGCCTGCAGCCAGTCTTGGAGGTCTCAGAAAGGAAGCGGGTTGGCAGTCCTACCGATCGTCTCTCTGATCACCACACTCACAATCCAGTTGATCGAGATGCGGGTTGAGCCCGTTTTTAAACAGAAAAGTCTATTTTTAATACTTTCACAGCGCTTTTTAATCACGCTCCTCCACTAGGCCAGTACACGCACTCCACTCACACTCTCTCTCTCGAATGCTGGGCAGTCACTGTAGAGCTGGCTGGGGGGTGGGACTGATTGCAGTCTCACCAATCACACAACGCCATGCAAATGAGCCTCTTTCCCTCGCAAGTGCTGTTCTCTTCACGGCGATCATCGAGCAGGCAAATTTAAACTGCAAAACACTTTTTATTTTTTTTTTCTCTGACTCCACGGTGGGAGCCCATTTCAGCCATTTAGCATGGCCATTAACACAGCAAGTCTCTCAATTTACTAAAAAGCATTTCCAACGTCCAGGGCACAATTTTCCTGTTGCTACCCCTAGTCTTCCACACTTTTCTTTATCACACAGTTTACTAGAAAGCATTTCCAATGTCCAGGGCACAAATTTCCAGTTGCTACCCCTAGTTTTCCACACTTTTCTTTATCACACACAGTTTTTAGAAAGCTGGCAAAAACGCTGTAAATATTTGATGCAGGACAAGGGCATACTCTTTCAGCTTTACTTCTCCTTGGTAAACAGTTGGCATTTTAACAGCAGCATATGAACCACAGCACACAGCGATACACTAGTTAAACTTGCTTCAGCTTTTTGGGCTACCCACTGCCAGATAACCAAAACACTAGCCTCTTGCCCGAGCACCTTTCCTCCCTAAATTAAAATCCAAAGCGGTGCCTCCATTTTGTAATCCCTACACCCCTGCCTTTTTGCAAATGACAGGTGGTATGCTGTTGAAGCTGACAGCAGTACCAGGTGGGGGACTGGTTTGGGGGAGGACTAGGTTACTCGGCACAAGGGCTTAGGTTTGGCTACTCTGCACAGGGGCACCCAAGTAAATCTGAACACAGGAAGCAATAACTGTAATGTCCAATACCAGGAATGGGATTCTAAAGTGTGGCTTTTATTCACATCCAAACTAAACAAACAAAGCATAGATGGACCCCCACGGGGCTACATTCCTGGTAATGCAGATAAGAGTAACAGAACACTTCTTCAACACTTCAGCCCTCAGGCTCCGGACCCACCAGGCACACAGCCCGGACTTGCATGCTGCTTTGGGTACACAGCCCGACTTGTACACTATTTGGGTTTTTCCTGGCCCGGCCCCCCTGCCGGCCACTTGAACCCTGTCCATATGGCAGTGGACACATCTTCCTGGTGGCTCCCTAAACCAACTTAAAGCCTTCAACTCCATAAGGGAAATTTCCTTTCAATCCCATGTCTGGGTACTTCCCTCAGCACTGGCCAAGTGCCTGAGGCAAAGTAAAAAGGCCACAGAGCAAATCTGTAGAGGTGAACCTGGTTACTAAAGATGGGGGGTCTCCCACCTCCAGCTTCCACAATCCATACCCAGCCATTTCTCTGGACATTAAACAACTCTTTTTGAAAGCTTGGCAATGTAGATTAAAGGGTAAATGTATAGCACACTTCCTCTACATGTCTTGACTTTCCCCTTGTACTAGACTCGAACATACTTAAACATCTCTTTCTGAAAAGCTTGGCAATGTAGATTAAAGGGTAAATGCATGCACACTTCCTCTACATGTCTTGACTTTCCCCTTGTGCTAGACTCGAACATACTTAAACATCTCCTTCTGAAAAGCTGGGCAGTGTAGATTAAAGGGTAAATGTATAGCACATTTCCTCTACATGTCTTGGCTTTCCTCTTGTGCTGGACTTGAACATACTTTTACTTTGGCTTAACCTATTCCTGTAGGCCTCCCACTGATTAAGCAGTCCAATCCCCACTTTACAACAGTTCAGGTGAAACATAGGCCCCATGGAACGAGCAGAACTCACTGTTTGGTTGCAGGTGCCCCACAGGCAAATCTTGACAGCTTCTGGTGCCACAACACACTTGGAAAAATAAGGCAGCTTCTTCCCTAGCCGGAACCAGGGGGTTGCCCCTGGAATAACAGGCAAACCTTTTAACCCCCCATCCCCTCAGGGATGGGGCACAGAGACCAGTAACAGTGGTCTCTACCATTTCAAGAACAGCTTACTGTGTTCCTCTTTTGGTGGAAACACACACCTTTCCCTAAATGTAGCTCTATATCAGAGCTTTAGGCTCCAAGAGCCTGTGCACAGACTGCTGTGCTCCTCTCTTCAAGACTGCTCACACAAAACTGCTTTCAAAAACTCTCAACATTCTAACCTAACTCCCATCTGCAGATTCCAATGTGGCTCATGCAACTGCGATACTTCTATGGTGATGTCATCCCTCAGTCTCGGCTGAGACTGAGAACAGAGTGAGACAGTGCGAAATCCATTTAACTGGAGTTTCACAAGCTGCCTTCCCTGCCTACCACTAAGTCTTACTGGGATTCTAGTAACCCTGGGTAACGGGGGTTACATCTGTATCCCACCGGACAATCCCCCCCCGGCCATTGCCCACCGATCCATGCCCTGTTTCTGGTGGAAGAAATCCAGCAGCTTCTGGAGAAAAGTACCATCCAGTCTGTGCCTCCAGCCCAGAGGGGCAATGTGTATTACTCCTATTTTTTTCTGGTTCCAAAGAAAACAGGAGACCTTCATCCAATTCTGGATTTAAGTCAGCTCAATCACTCGATCAAATACCAGAGATTTTGGATGGTAACTCTCGCAAGTCTGCTTGCCTTGCTCCATCAGAGGGACTGGTTATGCTCCCTAGACATGCAGGGCGCCTACATGCATATCAAAGTTCTGAGATCTCACAGGAGGTTTCTCCGGTTCAGGTTTCAGGACCAACATTATCAGTTTCAGGTCCTGCCCTTCAGCCTATCATCTGCCCCCCAGAGTTTTCACCAAATGTCTGGCAGTGGTGGCAGCAGCCCTCTGAAGGGGAGGCCTCTTTGTTTACCCCTACCTGGATGACTGACTCATCTCCGCTCCATCGGAGGAGCAACTTCGAGTCACCCTAAAGGAGACAGAAGAGCTCTTCTGCTCCTTGGGGATAACAGTAAATTGGCTGAAGTCACAACCCTGGCCAGCCCAGTGGTTGCAGTACATAGGGGTGATACTGGATACTGTACAGGGAAGAACTTTCCTGCCCTTGGACAGGGCAGACTGCCTGCGGGCTCTGGCAAGCAGAGTTCAAGCAGACTCCTCTATCCCTGCACGGGTCATTCTTCAGCTTCTGGGCCACACGGCAGCGGCCATATCTACGGTCCCCCTTCGCCAGATTGCATATGAGGGTCCTTCAGTGGCACCTCAGGGTCCAGTGGGACCAGGCAGTGTACAACCTGGATCAGCAGGTCCGGGTTTCGCTGGCTGTCCATCACTCCCTCGACTGATGGCTCCACCACCCAAACCTAGAGGGAGGGGTCTCCTTTCAGAGACCACCCCTGTCTCAAGTTCTCATGACGGATGCCTCATTGACAGGTTGGGGGGGCTCACCTAGGGGATCACAGGACTCAAGGGTCTTGGTCTCCCATAGAAAGCTCTCTACATATCAATGTTTTGGAAATGAAAGCAGTTCTGAATGCACTTCAGGCATTTCGAGACCAACTCTCTCCGGATCTTCTGGTGCAGACAGACAACACACTTGTTGTCTTCTACATCAACAAGCAAGGGGGCACTCACTCTTATCCCCTTTGCAAGGAGGCCATGACAGTCTGGGACTGAGCAAAAGAACATCTTCTAGACCTCACTGCAGTACACTTGCCAGGTGTCCAGAACGTTCTCGCCAACAGTCTCAGTCGATCTCGCTCTCTGAATCACAACTGTGAATTGCTTCAGGAAGTCACAGATGACCTCTTTGGTCGCTGGGGCTGCATCCCTGTGCAATGTCAAACTGCAGAATTTCTGCTTGTTCGCTCCAGGGACTGGTGTTTTTTGGTGAGACGCATTGTCCCTCTCTTGGACAGGGAGGTTCCTGTACGCTTTCCCTCCCTTTCCTCTCATTCAGAGAGTACTGCTCAGACTGCAGCTAAAGGGAGCCAAGATGATCCTCGTAGCTTATCTGTGGCCTCGTCAGATTTGGTATCCACTGCTCCAACAACTGTCATTGGAGCCCCCAATACAGTTGCCTCTCTCCACCCACTTGTTCTCACAAGAGCAGAGGATGCTTGTCCATCCTGCTCTGCGTTCTCTTCACCTGCACGCCTGTCTCCTGCAGTCTTAACAGAGGAGAGATTGGGAGTGTCAAGCAGGGTGGCAGAAGTTTTGGTGACAGCGAGGAAGCCTTCCACTAGAGCTACTTACCCTATGAAATGGAAGTGTTTCTGCCTTTGGGCAATGGCTTGTGCCTTAGATCTCCTACATTGCCTGGTTAGGCACGTGCTAGACTATCTCCTTCACCTCTTGGACCTGGGACTAAGCTACTCATCCATCAAGGTGCACGTGTGTGATTTCTGCATATCATGCACCGTTCGGAGAGAGAACTCTAGCACAGCTGAACATCTGCAAGACTTTCCTCAGAGGAGTCCTACAAATCAGACCTCCCAGGAGATATCCTGTCCCTCCTTGGGATTTACTTTTTGTTCTAGAAAAGCTCACCCTGCCTCCCTTCGAACCGGCCACGACATGTGAGCTACGATTTCTTTCTTGGAAAGCGCTTCTTTTAGTTGCTGTTACTTCCACTCGAAGGGTTTCTGAGCTTCAGGCCCTGGTGTAAGGAGCCTTAGATTATTTGTTTTTCACAGGGACAGGATGACCCTGCGTATGAACCCTAAGTTTTTACCGAAGGTGGTGTTAGTACTGACTCTGAACCAGGACATCAACCTTTTGGTTTACTTTCCTAAGTTTGAGAATCAAGGAGAAGCGATGTTGCATACCCTGGATGTCCACAGAATCCTGGGGTATTATCTCCATAGGACTAAAACTTCTAGAAAGATGGACCAGTTGTTCATCTCCTTTTCAAAAGGGATGACAGGGCCTCCTGTCTCCAAGCAGTCACTAGCCCGTTGGCTGGTGCACTGCATCTCCTTTTGTTACCATCACCATGGTAAACCTCTGCCGGTACCCATCAAGGGTCACTCCACCGGGGCTGTGGCTACCTCTTTTGCATCCTTAAAAAAATATGTCGTCATCAGATATTTGTGCTGCCATGACTTGGAGCACGGTCCACAACTTCTTCAGGCATTACAGCCTAGACATTGCTTCTAGGAGGAGAGCAGGTTTCAGACTGGCCATCCTGCAAGGCCTACTCTCTTGAGGCTGCTCAGTTTGCTTATTTATCTCCACCTCCCTGTCAAACCTGAGCCTATCTTTGGGTACTGCTTGGGACTCAGTCCTAATAGTATTACCTGCTGCAAGAGGTCCCTCTTGAAGTCAGATAGTATAGTTACGTAAGAATTTACCGTAACAGTAGATCTTTGAGAGGAGCTCTTGCAGCAGGTGGCTTTCCCATCCTCCACCCCCAGGAATCTGTTTTTACCCCTATTTAGGGTTGGAGAGTTCCTGCTTGGTTCTCCAAATCTTTTCAGCCGGGTCTCCAGCAGTAGAACTGAGATGGCGCCGGGAGACCACCCCCTTTATACCACGTCTGACATTGGGCGGAGCCGACATTGGGGGCAGTCCCCTGCTACAGACTGCTAGCTACAAGATTTCTGTGGGGTCCTAACGCCTGGAGGCATTAATCCTAATGGTATTACCTGCTGCAAGAGCTCCTCTCAAAGATCTACTGTTATGGTAAGTTATTACATAACTGTACTTACTAGTGGGGTACCACAGGGTTCAGTATTGAGTCAGATCTTTTTTAATGTCTTTATAAGTGACATTGCAGAGGGACTGGAAGGAAAAATATGCCTCTTTGCAGATGACACAAAGATCTGCAACAGGGTTTATACACAAGGGGGTGAAAAGGATGAGAAGGGACTTGGCAAGGTTGGAGGAATGGTCAAATGTATGGCAGCTTAGATTCAATGCAAAGAAGTGCAAAGTAATGCACCTGGGAAACAAAAACCCAGGGGAAGAGTACACAGTGGGGGGTGGTGGTAGTAACAACAACAAAAGTGGAAAGGGACCTGGGGTAGTCCTATCAAATGACCTAAAGGTAAGCAAGCAATGTGAGAAGGCAGTAGGGGTGGCTGGGGGGATACTGGGATGTATAGGAAGAGGCATCACCAGTAGAAAATGGGAAATTATTATCCTTCTGTACAAGACAGTTGGTGAGACCGTATCTGGAGTACTATGTGCAGTTCTGGAGACCCCATCTCCGAAATAACATAGGATGGAGGTAGTCCAGAGGAGGGCAACTAAAATGGTGCAGGGTCTGCAACAGAAGCCACACAAAGAGAGACTAAAGGAGCTTAATATGTATACCCTTGAGGAAAGGAGGGAGGGGGGACATGATAGAAACTGTTAAGTGACACAATCCCACTCAGCAGGTCAGCCCCCTACTCCCAAAGTGCCAACCTCTGAGTGTAGTATTGTGAACAGTTAACAGATCAGGGTAACCCTCCTGTCTGTTTTGTGGGTCTGAATCAAATTTGGGTCTCAAGTTCTGGAGGGATTCAACTGTTAACCTCTTGCTAGCATACCCAATATACAGGCTCAGATAATTCTACTCTTTAGGGGAAATGCCAGATATCTTTTTCCTTGGGCACCCAACCAGTATTACAAAATGAACCCTTAAAACTCTATGCAAGACCTTAGAGAAACTCTTACCTGTTTCCCAATTTGGTATCTCAATAAGCTTAAGCACAGTGTCAACTTTAACCATCTAAGCTTCACTTACAAAAAAAAGAAGTTTCAAGGCACACCAGGCAGTTTCTGTTTTAAAATATGTATCTTTACTTTAAGATAGATAAAAAATACGTAAATGGTAATTACAGAACAAAATATCCAAACACATACAATCTTAAAAACAAAACCGGTTTAAAAGTGCAAAATTCCTACCAACCATTAGACTTATTTATCTAAGGTATTTCTTATAATCTTTCAGTGCTCTTAGATGTTTCTTCTCTCAGTCCAAGTATGTGAATGTGTAGCAATGAAATACAGACCACAGTTTAAAAATGCTGTGTTTCAACGCTCTTCATGATGTCATCATCTAGCTCCTCCCTTTCAGGATACATAAAAAAAAAAACATATACTGTGTGTGTGTCTATATATATATATATATATATATATATATATATAGAGACACACACACACACACACACATAAAACAGGAACTGCCATCAAGGTATTGAATTCTGTGACTCCAGCAAGACCCATTGTCCAAATGATGACACTCTTAATTAAGACTGTAATTTCACAGTCCCATTGATCCACGAGCAGTTTCCTTTCTCAAATACATCAAAGGACATTTTATGACACCAGATACAGTTAAATGACTTTCCTGAGGTCGTTATAAAATGGATATATTAGTTCCTGGCTTCAAAGCAAACTGACAGGTTAATTGCATTCAGAGATCTGCTGGTTTAACATATATCCTGTCTTTTGAACTGATACCTGGGGGGTGGAGTTTGTCATCCCAAGCACAGGATTGTTCACGACAGACAATCCCACTACATTTTGATATTACAAAAATCATAAGAGTTATCAGAACCAGCTGTCTAAGTGTCACATTAAGTACCTCAAGGGAATCAACAAAGTCCACAAGGGGAACATTTTTCAAAAAAAAGAGATGTGCGCCAGCCCGGTGGCACTGAGGGTTGAGGCACTGGACGCTACACCTCACACCATGTTAGTGACCCAGGTTTGGGAACGGACTCGGGTCGTCGGCAGGGGAGGATCAGGATTGAGCATCCATAGACTGCTCTTCTGATCCTGGGGAGGGCTGATGGAATCCACCACGCTGCAGCGGCCCATGGGGACACCCGGAGCACCACATACCAGTGGACATGTGGGGGGGAGGGAGCACGGCAGATGTCAGCATGTAGTGCCTGGACGTCATTGCACATCCATGCTCCCATTGGGGCTAACTAGGTGGAAAATGGCTGGGCACAACCATGCAGCTTGATGGCCGTGCCCTGCCTCGCCGGGACGACTCGTGGAATCACACTGGGGGGGGCAGGGCTGGTCCGGCTGGGCAGGGTACAGGGAGGCCCTCCAGTGGACTGGCGACAGTCATACCGGATCCCCCATCATGTGAGTGGGCCTGGTGCTGTCCCGGCGGGCAGGGCCAGCAGCTGGATGACCCCGACGGTAGTCGCCGGAGCCCAGAGAAACGGTTGCGATTAAAAACATAAAAAAAGATGTGTGAGAAAAAGGGGACGCAATTTGAAGATAGAGGGTGGACAGCTCAGGGGCAATGTTTGGAAGTATTTTTTTCACAGAGAGAGTGGTGGACGCTGAGGAGGTCGTGGGGTCAAAAACAGTGGCGGAATTCAAGAATGCATGGGATAGACATAAGGTAATTCTTGTGGGGGGTAGGAAGAAGTAGGCTGTTTGTTAACTAGGATCTGCAGCTTATCCAATAGGTAGGGAAATGGGCAGACTAAGTGAGCCAAATGGTCCTTACCTGCCATCAAAGTCTATGTTTCTATGGGGGTCCCGGTTGTGGTGGGTAGAAGTAGTCAGGCACCCAATAAAACTAAAGTGAGAGCTCCCGGGACATTCAAGTTAAACACTTACCTGGAGTCTCAAAGGCTGTCCAGATCCACAGAGGAGTCCTGTAGAACACAGAAAGGAGGAGGGTGCTCTGGTATCCAGTCTGAAGAGATGCACAGGAGTCAGAAAGGTGATGGACCGATCGCCAAGACTTCCAATGCTCACAAGTCAACGCCGCAGCACACCACCGAGAGGACGGAGCGTAAGCAATGATTTCAACTGAGGCAAAACTCTAAGCGATGCTGCAGTCCATCACAAAGTTTGCACAAGTAATGTGTGGTAGTAGGGGAGGCCAGGTGGTGCCCAGAGGGGATGGGCAGGAACTGCATGTCCTGGATGGGAGCCAGTGAAAGGCAGCAAGAAACTCAGCAGAATAAAGAGGTCAGCCCAAGTCTTAAAAAACAGTCAGTAGAGCTTCCAGTAGCCAAGAAGGCTCTCTGAAGAAACTAGGGTTTGTCATCAGGTACCTTTAAAGAGATTGGGGAGCAGAGCAGCTAGATCTTTAGAAGCTTGATCTGGAGAGTCAAAACTTAACCATTCCCCTTGGTGTTGCACCTAAAGCTGAGCCAGGTATCGCATCTGAAAGTGTATGCCCACAGCAAATATTTTAGTAACTACAGGGTGAAATGTGTACCTCTTCTGATGCACCGTGGAGGATTTATTTATTGAATTGTTTCACCAGGAAAGATACACTGAGCAACTTAATGCTATACAGAGTACAAGTTCAGGTAAATACATACATATGGTGTAATTATACATACAGTTATAAAACAGGAACAAGGCACTTGAGACAATAAAGGCTGTTGTAGAGTTTCAGTGTAAGCGGATCTTAGAAGCAGCATACAAAGTAGAATCAGTACATAGGATACAAGGTTGACGATGCATAAAATACAGACAGTACACTAGTGCAATATGCAGCAGGGTGAGCACGTAGGAACCAGTCACCCCTATTTAAGAGGTGGTCTATAAGTATAAGTGCACGTGGGGGGGAAGGGAAATCCGGAAATGGCCCCCCTCCCAGGTGATGTCCTGGATGTCTCTATTTTTGGCAAGTATGTGCTGCTTGTCAAGATAATTTAAACACCAGAAGATAAATGCCGAGGGGTAGCACCAGGAGTGGGCTTAGGGTACAGCAACCTGTGTGTGCACGTTCCACAATATGTGCAGGGCCATTGGGTGACAGCCCCGCAATTTCCTCACATAATTTTTGAGTGAAAAGGATGGAGTTGGCACTCTCAGCCCTCTCTGGCAGCCCCAACACCACCAAATTGTTCCTTCGGCTGTGTGCCTCCAAATCTTCGAGGTGCTCCTCTGATCATTTGCAGTGGTGCCTAAAATGCCCAAGTTCAGGGTCTACTTTTGTCCGCCAATCCTCCAAGGAAGATGTTCAGTATTCGGTGTCTCCCACTCGTCGGGACAAAGCATCGACTGATCCTTGGAGCTGCTGGATTGAGTCAGAGTAAGTAGAGCAGTCTTTAGAGGTTCTGTTTCTTCCAGGAACTGCTCCTCTGTAAGAGCTCTGTTAGGAGAGGCTGACTTGCTGACTGTGTTGGATTTATGCGCTTTGAGACCTTATCCAGTGTGCTTGGGGTGGATTTTTCATATCTGAATCCATCCGGGAGCTCCCAATTGAAACTGACGATGCTGGACAGGTTCCCCCACACACCTGAATTATTTCCAGCTGGAGATAGGATGAAAGTGTGAGTGCAAGAAGCGATTTAATGGTCAGGGGTCAGGAGAGATATGGAGGCATGTCCATCTCATCAGGCTGCCATCACGTGCCCAGGGGCACAGTATGAAGCTGGAGGGGGGTGGCAGCTCAGGGGTAACATGAGAAAGTATTTCTTTCACAGACAGGGTGGTAGATGCTTGCAGTAGACTCCCAGAGGAGGAGGAGGTGGGGCTAAAACAGTCACAGGATTTAAGGATGATTGGGACAGACACAAGGGTATCCTGGAAGCAGGAGGGGTGCTCCAGAGTTCAGTTTGGGCATCAGGCCTTATAATAGGTAGGGATTGATGGGGCAGACTGGGTGGGCCAAGAGGCCCTTATCTTCCAACAGGTTCTGAGTATCTATTTGTACACGGCCCCTCCACTTGCCTCTCCACACCATTAAATGGCGATGTTGTCAGTCGAGGCCCAAGTCATGGTCAAGTTGGAGGTTAAGTGATTCCTCATACTCCCGATCTTGCTCTTTTGGGAGGCACCACCACAGGTACTTCTCATCCTCTTCATCATCAGACAAGATGCTCTGTCGCAGGATGAGGCAGCGCTGCAAGGACATGCTGTGGCAGCAGTGGGCTTTGGTTGGGTAGGATCTCCTGGTTGCCACCAGTGTATCCTACTCCAGTCCTGCCAAGGCAAGTGTCTCCAACACCTGTGCCTGCACCGATCTGGGTGGAAGCGCTGCCATGACAGCCATTGCAGGAAGCTTGAATGAAAGAATCCTGTCCAGGTACAAGCTTGCCAGGCCAGTTATCATTTGAGATCACATACTTGAATCTCAAGTGGTGCACGGTGAGAAATGGCTGAGGGTCATGTTTGAAGAGTCTTTGTATGACTCCAGTGGGTTGCCAGTGCAGTCCTTGAGGACCCATGGATTCAGCCTTGAATTGATAAAGGAACTACCGACCACGGACCGGTGTCTTTTTGGGCTCGCCTAAGATTGATATTTAAATGCATGGAAGTCCCTCTGGAACCAGTTCAGAAAAGGGCAGAATTCCCCTTTACTGAAGATCTGGACAGGAATAAATCCCAGTGGGGTCACCTTGCTGATGGCTGAGGCCATCTTGGGACCGGCTCTGGAAATTTGGCAGCATCCACTGCCCTGTGCGGCACCCTTTGCCCATATGGTCCACAGGTATAAGATCCCTACTGGTACCTTGTCTGGTTTCTCAGACTACCCCTCGGCTGAGGGATTGGTGGCCAATTCTGTCTTCAGGAAAACTGGCAGTGCTGGGGAAGTGGACAAGCCCCAGACAAGGAGTCCAAAAAGCTTGACCACGCAGTGAAAAAGGTGTATGCTGAATCCTCCCTGGGTCTGTGTCAGGTGAGCTATACCCTGATGATGGCCAACTTCAGTCACTCCTTGACTGGAATGCTATACCATGTCCTCACTCGCCAACCGGCTGCTAATCAGATGCTGGTGAAAATGGTCAGGGACAAGGGTCAAGCTCTGGCTAAACTCCACTGTCAGATGGCCTTGAATATTGGCGACTCTTGCACCTGTTCCATTGCAGTGTCTGTCACGGTGCATCACAGTGCCTGGCTGCAGATTTCCACCTCCACGGTGGATAACCAGCACACATTGGCAGATGTTCCATTGTTGCATACTGACCTGTTCAGCCCAGGGCTGGAGGGGCATCTCATGAGGATTGAGAAGTCCAGCACCACAGTGGATTCTATGACTTCCTTACAGAAGGACAAGAAAGGGCAGAAACAGTAAAACAAGCCCTTTCTAGGGACGTGGATATGTTGTTCTGTCCACACTATCTGGCAGTGCTCTTTCCCTTTAAGATGTGCCAGAAAATTTTCAAGCTGGCTCCTCCCACCCACCTGGGTGGTAACTCCCTTGGCTCTGCCCCATGACACCAGATCTTCCTTTCTGCTGGAAGGAGGAGGTTCCCTCCTTACCTCTCCCATGTTGAGTAGGCCTTAGTGCTTAAATTTTTTGGAATTACTTCCAGATCTTCAACTCTTACACATTTTTGTCTTCAGCTTGATCTTCAATCGCGACCGCGATGGACGATAAGTCTGCTCCCATGTTCTGACTGTGCCCTTGCGGGCAGAAGATGGCCAGGACCAACACACATGGCATGTGTGTTTACTGTCTGGGGCATGACCACGATCCCCTGGCCTGCAACTTTTGCAGCTCGTTTCACCCGACCGTTCTTGAGGATTGTCTCACCTGCCTGGAACTTGGTCGCCTGGTGCAATGGAACCCATCGGTCAAATCCAAGGATGCAAATTGGGTGTTCTCTGCAGCTGCGGGGTCTGCTGAGCAGTCTTCGAAGAGGAGGTGGACCAGGCCATGGCCCATTCCTCCTCGGCTTCTGCCTTCATGCTGCTTCAGCTGGGCTCAGCCTTTTCGGGCTCCTTCAAAGAATTGTGCCAGTCTCTGATGACCTTCAGTCAGGTACCCACCGGCAAATCTAAATCTAAAAAAGAGTCTAAGAAACAAGACTCATTGCTGATTGTGGGATGGGGAGCACTCTCGTTCGAGGGCCTCCAATTCTGTGCTTCTCCAGATTTGGCTTCTGTCGATTCCTCGGCCTTGGCCACTGGCTCCACGGTAACCCTGCCAGGCCTGTCAGCCAAGACACTAGTCCAAGTCTCAGCCAAGATTTTTCTTGAGCCAACCCACCAGTTGTCGACCGAAGAGGCCGATACTTCCTTGTCTAGGACTCCAGTCCTGATGCAGACCACTGCAGGGACAGATCAGTCCGCTGACTCGCTGCCTCTGGTCCTTGACCCTGATCAGAAGGAGCCTCAGCAATCTCTGACTCTCTCTGAGCCCCGGCACCGGTCCATCCGGTAGCTGAGGTCCCGGTCTTCCTCCCGTAGGTCAAGCCAATATTGCCAACATCGACACTCCTGCTCCCCACACCACTGGAAGTGGCGCTGTCACTATTCTTTGTCTTCGGGTAAGGAGAGGCTTTGGTGCAAGTTGTGTCGACACTACGAGGACTTGATGTGGCAACAGTTGGTGTTTACCAGTGCTAAACTGACCCACAGTTTCTACGCCAGCCATCATCTGTTGCTCGAAAGGCCAACTCCGCCGAATGAACTGATTAAAACAGTCCCGACTCGACCAATTCTGGCTTCTCCACCCATCATGGTGGAACCACCGCCTAAACAGCCAATGGCTGGCGCTCTGACTAAGGAGTCTTGGCTGGTCAAGGGGCTTCTCCATCAGTTATCAGTCACCATCACCTCTGACCATCCATGGTGGGTCAGTGGGGACTGCGGTAGTCGACTCCTCTTTGAAGACTCCTTGGAGTCCAAGGGTTCCTCCCTGCACTCCCGTCCAGTCAGCGCGGAGTCCATGGGGGATCTCTCAATGGATGAAGGTCCATCCTGTTTCATGGGCCTCCTCCTTCTGATCTCTGAGTTGACAGGTATGAAAATGGAACCCGTCCAGAAACAGGCCAATTACCTGTTGACTGAGATCCTCAACTGGGAGACTCTCCAATGGAGGCTTTCCCGGTGGCAGAAACCATTCTTGGCCTTTCCTTGGAGCTCTGGCAGCACCCAGTTTCCTGCCCTGTGCCTTATGCCCAGATGGCCCGCAAGTATGCGGTGCCCACCGGATCCTTTTGAGATTCACAGAGCACCTCTCAGCCAAGGGGTTGGTGGCCGACTTTTGTGTTCTGGTGCTTCAGTAAAACCAGGGGTGATGACAAGCTACCTGATAAGATAGATTAGATATTTTTATTTATAAAGCGCCCAGTTCCTGAGCCTCTGGGCGATGAACAGTAAAATCACAATTTGAAATTACTTAAAATCACCACATGTACATAATAAAATCAATACAGATACTGAATGTCATTCAGACAACAAACTCACATTATAAGAGTCAATTCAAACAGATAGGTATTCAGTCCCCTTTTAAAGGTTTCCTCCAGTGGGGCCCCCCTTAAATAATCAGGTAAGGAGTTCCACAGGGTTGGTGCGGCCACTACAAATGCTCTATCTCCTGAATGCCGCAACCTAACCCTGGGAACCCCCAGGAGGCCCCCATCAGCGGAACCGAGCATGCAGGCCAGATGTTAAGGGTCAAGGAGATCTTGCAGATAGGTGTGACCCCCCTCATGCAGGGTCTTGTAGGTAAGGAGCCCTATCTTGAAGACAGTCCTCCACCTGACCAGCAACCAGTGCAGTTTGCGGAGGACTGGGGTAATATGATCACACCTCTTTATCCCAGTCAGTAGTCTTGCCGCTGCATTCTGCACCAGCTGCAGTCTGTGGAGGTTGCCTCCAGATAACCCAAGGTACAGGGCATTACAGTAATCCAGCCTGGAAGTTGTGAAAGCATGCACCAGCGTGGGCAGGTCCTCAGGAGGGATCAGGGTTTGGATTCGGGCAATGTTCCTGAGATGGTAAAAAACTCTTTTGACCATGGCCGACACCTGAGCATCAAGTGTCAGGTTGTTGACCAGGATCACACCCAAATCCTTCACCTGTCTTGAAGGGACATGGGGCATGCCCCCCCAATACTAGATTAAGGGACAAACCCCACCCACGACAACCTGGCTCCATCACCAGTACCTTGGTCTTGTCTGGGTTGAGTCTAAGCCAGTTTTGGGGTCATCCATGATTGGATTTCCTCAAGGCAGCTGTTAAATACGGAGTCCAACACCTGGACATCAGGTGCACAGAACAAGTACAGTTGGGTATCATCTGTATAGCAGTGAAAACCCAACCCGTACCGCCTGATAATGGCCCACAATGGCAGCATGTAAACCGTGATCAATAAGAGTGACAAGACCGACCACTGCAGCACTCCACAGCTCAGAGGCTTCGGGCTAGATGAGACGAGCTCCATTTTCACCCTCTGTACACTGTCCATCAGTTATGACTTGAACCAGCTGATGACATTGCTGGACAGGCCACACCAGAACCGCAGGCAGTCAAGCAGCACCTCATGATCCACAGTGTCAAATGCCACAGAGAGGTCTAGGAGAACCAAGATGGTACGAGCTCTCCTGTCCCTTGCCATCAGGAGATCACTAAGCACCCTTACCAGGGTGGTCTCTGTACTATGCCCTGCCCGGAACCAAGAATGAAACAGCTCATAGGTAGACAAAGATGCAAGGTGTCTCTTAAGCTGAACGGTCACCACTTTCTCTATAACCTTCCCTAAAAATGGGAGGTTTGAGACCAGCCTATAGTTGCTGAGGCAGCCTGGGTCCAAAGAGGGCTACTTTAAAAGGGGCCTAACCAGATCCTCTTTAAAGGACACTGGGCAGATAAGATACCACTCCTCAGTGAACTCCATACAACCTCAGCAACCACAGGTCCTATCAGGTCCAAACATCCAACCACAAGGCAGGTCAGACCACGGTCCAGATCACAATATGTAGGATGCAGCTTTGAGATTATCCCTATCACCTTTTCCACCCCAACTAGTTCAAACTCATCCCAGACAGGCGGAGTGTTTCAGCACAGCTCAGGCCAGACACTGCATCCCTTTCAAGAGATACCTGAGGAGACCTCAGCCCTGATAAAGGACACCTTGTCGGCCAAGAACAGAGCCAACTCCTCGCACTTTGCACTAGAAACTGCTCCTGCCACACAGAGACACACCGGATGTAAAAGTCTGTCTACTGTATGGAAGAGCTGAGCTGGTCTGTTCCCCACCACAGCAATCTCCCTAGGCAGAAACTCCGCCTTCTTTTGGGAGATTGCCCCTTGATAGTCAACATAATGTGACCTCAGGGCCAGTTTGTCTTCCATCCAGCCAGATCTCCTCCAGCATCTCTCTAACCTCCACCCCTTAGCCTTTAAACTTTGGAGTTCCTCATCATACCAAGGGGATCTCAGGTGAGTAGACAAGGGGCTGACATGAAAGGGTGCGACTGAGTCGAATGCTGCAGTTACTGCCTCATTATAGGCCACCACTGCTTTCTCCAACCCCATCGCACAAGCTACCCCCACACTCAATAGGTCCAGCATCGCCGACAGTCCCATAGAGGAAACTCCTCTTAACTGGTGGTACCAGACCATCTCCACAGGGGCCGGCCTATCAGGGTGGAGCCACTAAACGTGAACCCCATGGTGCTGTGATCTGACCAAACCACTGGATCAACATGAAGGTCAATAATGTTGAGACCCATTGAAAAAACTAGGTCCAATGTGTGGCCACCTGAGTGTGTTACTGATGTTACATGTTGTGTCAGGCCCAGGGCCTCTATGCTGTTCGGGAGTCCAAGAAGTTGGACCATGCAGCTAGGAAGGTCCATGCTGTCTCTTCCCTTGGCCTCCTCCAGGCAAGCTCAACCCTCCTCATGGCCCACTTCTCCCATGCCCTACTGGGCACATTAGATAGGGTGCCTCCTCATCTACCTGCAGACCTTCAGACCACGGACAAACCCATCTGAGACCAGGGCCAGGCAACAGCTCCAGACTGCACATTGGCGTAGAAAGTGGCAAGTGAATCTGAATGTAGAGGTATCAGTGGGGCGTCATCCTAGCATGGAGGACTGACTGTGATCTACTGTAAGTGGGGGGAAAAAGGTTTCTAGGGACATGGATATGTTGTTCATCCACACTGTCTCACAGGTATCCTTGCTGCTTTAATTCTTGCCGGAAGGTCTTCAAGCTGGCTCCTCCCACCCACCCGGGTGGTAAAACTCTCAGCTCCGCCTCATGACGCCAGATCTTCCTTACCGCTTGGAAGCTCAGGTTCCCTCCTTAGCACTCTGCGTTTGAGACTGGATCCTAATTCTTTGGTTCGTCCGAAATTGATTTCAAACTTCGGTCTTCTTTTTCCCTCGCAGCTGCGATGGAAAAATCTGTTCCCGGCTTTCGGTGTTGCCCCTGCGGGCAGAAAATGTCCAGGACGGATCCGCACTCCATGTGCGTCTACTGCTGGGCCTAGATCCACGACCCAGGCTTGCGAGTTGTGCCGTTCCTTTTCGGCCAATGTTCTGGACAATTGCGCTGCCCATTTAAAGCTCGGGTGCCCCGAGAAACGTTTTCCGCCGGTGAAATCCAAAGAGGCTCGTTGGGCGGTGTCCGCGGCGGCTGGCTCGGCTGAGCAGCTTGAGCAGATGATCGCCCTCAAGGAGGAAGCGGCCCAGGCTGCATCTTCTTCTTCCTCCTCGGCCGCGGCATTTATCCTGCTCTCTCTTAGTTCCTCTTATTCAGCTTTGTTCAAGTAGCTTTGTCAGTCCCTTTCCACGAAGGAAGGGGGCCTTCGGGACATTCTTCTCGGCCCAAGGAAAGAGAGTCAAAAGGTAAGTCCCACCGTCGGCATTCCTGGGGCGGGAAAGGTCCCCCTCCCCGGGTAGCCGACCGTCGACTTCGGTCGAGGTTGCGGCTGAGGCCGCTGGCTTCACGGTGCCCCCGTCAGGCCAGCCTGCCGAGACTCCCGTCGACAAAGTCGAGATTTTTCTCGATCCGTTAGATGGGCTGTCGACTGGAGAAGCCGACAACCCTACTTCACCGGTTCCCCCGGTGGATACCAAGGATCTGCCTGCTCCTTCGGGATCACAGTCCCCGGTTAAAGTTCCTGAGCCGAGGGAAGAGCGGGTTTCCCCTGCCCTTCCAAGACCCACCCTTGGTCCCCACGGGGGTCTCGGTCTCGGACCTCTTCTCGATCCAGCCGTTCCCGCCGACATCAGCGGTCTCGGTCTCGATACTGAAGTAAGCGGCAATGCCGCTCTTCCTCATCCTCCTCGGAGGAGAGGCTTCGACGCAAGTTGCACTGGCGCTACGAGGATTTGATGTGGCAGCAGTTGCTGCTATCCGGGCCTAAGCCGACCCCGGCTAAGACCCCAGCTATCAAGTGGCTGTCGCCAGAACGGCCGAAGAAACCACTCGTTCCAGTCGAGTTGCCCGCCCCAGGGCCGGTTGCTAAGCCAAAACCAGCTGGTCCACCGGTTGTAGTGGAACCTCCGCCTCCACAACCGAAGTCTGGGGCACCGACCAAGAGTTCTCGGTCGGGTCATGGCCTGCCCCACAGGTGGTCGGTCACCCTCACTCCCGACCGTCCTCGGCAGGTGGAGGGTGGCTCAGGGCCAAGGCAGCTCTTCACAGACTCTTCAGAATCTGACGATGATTCCTCCCTGCTCTCCAGGCAGTGTGATCTGGAGTCCTCCGGGGACCAGTCAGTGGTCGATAGCCCATCGTCCAACTTGGGTCTGCTTCGGCTCATCTCGGAGTCCACCGGGATGCAGCTCGAGCCTGTGTCCAAACGGGCCAGGTATCCCCTGACGGAGATTCTGGACCGAGGGGATTCCCCCACAGAGGTCTTTCCAGTGGCTGAGGCCATTGTCGGCCCAGCCTTGGTCGGGCAGCGGCCTGCTTCCTGTCCAGCGCCTTCGGCCAGGATGGCCAGGAAGTATGCGGTCCCTACCGGCTCTTTGCCCGGTTTCTCGGGAACACCCCTCTGCTGAGGGGTTCGTCACCGACAGCGTTTTCCGGCGTTCCGGTAATGCTCGGGATGTGGACAAGCCCCCCGACAAACAGTCCAAAAAGCTGGACTTTGCCGGGGGCAGGGTGTACGCTGCGTCCTCTCTCGGCCTCCGACAGGCCAGCTCGGCCGTGCTGATGGCACACTTCTCCCACGCCCTCATGGGCTCCCTGGATGAGGTTGTTCCTCATCTCCCACCTGACCTGCAGACCACAGTCCGCCAGGTGTGGGACCAGGGCAGGGCGGTGGCGAAGCAGCAGCTCCAGACTGCTCTGGACATAGGTGATTCCTGTGCCAGGTCAGTAGCAGCCACAGTGGCCATGCGACGCAGGGCATGGCTGAGGATATCCACTTTCACGGCGGATACCCAGCACAAGTTGGCGGATGTCCCCTTCTTGGGGACTGACCTCTTCGGCCCTGGAGTGGAGGGACACCTCCAGCGGATCGAAAAGTCCAATGCCACTCTGGACTCGGTCCCCTCCACCCAGAGGGACAAAGGCCACCGTCAGCAGCAGAAGTCCTTTCGTCCTTCAGTCCCTGCTCCTCGACTGGCCCAGCAGCACCAGCAGCAGGGCCAGCAGGCTCGTGCTTGGCGTCCTAAACCCAAGCCGACGGCTTCCTCCAACAGGAAGCAAGGAGGTAAAGGCCCGGGAGGTCCCTTGGCCGGCCCTTCCTCCAAGCCTGCCCAGTGACGGGTTGACGGGTGCCGCCCCCAACCTCATCACTCCCCCCTGGGTTCCCCCCATGGGGGGACGGCTCCGCCACTTCCTTTCCGCCTGGTCCGCTAGCACCACGGACCGCTGGGTGTTGGAGGTGGTAGGAAAAGGCCTGCCTCTGGAGTTCAAGCAGGTTCCGCCTTTTCGAGATGTCGCCCCTTGGGGGGCCACGGGGTCCACAGCCTCGCTGTTGGCCCGCCGGGCCGATATTGCCCTGCTCCTCGAAAAAGAGGTAATCAGGAAGGTGGCGGATCCTCCTTCAGACCCGGGGTTTGTGTCCAGGTATTTCCTGGTCCCAAAACGGACAGGGGGCTGGCGCCCCATTCTCGACCTGCACGACCTGAACAAGTTCCTAAGGTCGCGGACCTTCAGGATGGTCACTCTGGCTCAGATAATCCCATCCTTGGAACGAGGTGTGTGGTTCTGCTCCCTGGGCCTCCAGGACGCGTTCTTTCACGTCCCAATCCGTCTGTCCCATCAGAGATTCCGCCGCATCAGAGCAGAGAGATCCCTTTACGAGTTCTGAGCCATGCCCTTCGGCCTCTCCCTAGCTCCCAGGGTCTTCACCAAATGCATGGCAGTGGTGACAGCATTCCTGCAGCGCCGAAGGGTCCGGGTGTACCCTTATCTGGACAATTGGCTGATAGCAGCCCCCTCCAGACAGGAGGTGGAGCTGTCCAGAGATCTGGCTCTCCAGGTTTGCTCTCAGGTTGGCCTCCTCATCAATGAGGCCAAGTCGGAACTCGTACCAAAGCAGGTGATTCTGTTCATCGGGGCAGAGCTCGACTCTCTGCGAGCCAGAGCACGGCTCCCGGCGGACAGGGCCAAGGTTCTTTCCTCCTTTGTCCAATCATTTCTGGTTGGGCAATTGCACCCTGCCTGGGACTTCCTGCGCCTCCTGGGCCTCACGGCAGCCTGCACCAGCGTGGTCCGTTGGGCCCGTTGGTACACGCGTCCCCTTCAATGGGGACTGGCCAGCCAGTGGTCACAACGCCGCGATCTGTTGGACCGGCCCGTGACAGTGACCCAGGAGATGTGGAACGCTCTCCAGTGGTAGATTGTTCCAGCTCATCTGCAAGAGGGTATCCCGTTCGTCCGCTCCGAGCCGACGGTCTCTCCCTCTCGACCGACGCATCTCTGATGGGTTGGGATGCCCATCTGTGGGAACACTGAGCGCACGGCCTCTGGTCCCCTCGGGAGTCCTGATGCCACATCAACCTGCTGGAGCTCCGAGCGGTCCATCTAGCTCTCACCGCCTTCGCTCCGTTTCTACGGGGTCAAGTGGTTCAGGTCCAGACGGACAACACCACGACCATGTACTATCTGAACCGCCAGGGCGGGACGCACTCCATGCTGTTATGCAAGGAAGCTCTCCGCATTTGGTCCCTAGTGCGCAGCCTGGAGGTGGATCTCCTAGCCATTCACGTGGCAGGAGCCTCCAACACCCTGGCCGATGCCCTAAGCCAGATAGGGGCTGAGTCTCACGAGTGGTCTCTCCTGTCGGAGGTAGTACAAGATCTCTTTTCCCACTGGGGCACCCCTCAGGTGGACCTGTTTGCCTCCAGGGAGAATGCGAAGCTGAGTCTGTTCCATGCCCGCCCTCCTCAGCAGGGCTCGCTGCAGGGGGATGCCTTCTCGAGGCCGTGGACCCTGGGCCTCTTCTACGCCTTTCCCCCATTTCCCTTGATCCACAAGGTGCTTCTCAAGGCAAGGAGGGACAAGGCGCAGGCGATTCTGGTAGCCCCAGACTGGCCACGCCAGTTCTGGTATCCAGATCTCCTCAGCCTCGGCTCCAGGCTCCCAAGGCGGCTTCCAGCCCGCCCGGACCTGATCTCAGTCAATCAGGGGAAGGTATTCCATCCGGACCTTCAATCCCTGCACCTGATGGCCTGGTTCCTGAGCGGCTAAAGTTCCAGGCCTTGGGTCTTTCCGACGAGGTCCTCAACGTCATTGAGGCGTCCCGTAAGGAGTCGACCAGAAAATGCTATGCCTTCAAATGGAAGAGGTTTTCCATTTGGTGTCAGGGGAAGGGCTTGGACCCTTCCGACTGCCCCTTGGCAAGCATTCTGGACTACCTGTGGTCCCTTTCTCAGCAAGGGCTTCGGTCGACGACCCTCAAGGTGCACCTGGCAGCCATCTCTGCTTACCGGGCGCGGGCCGGCAACCAGGCGGTGGCACAGGAGAAGGTGGTGGGGCACTTTTTCAAAGGCCTTGACCACATTTCCCCTCCGGTGCGAGAACCTCCACCTCCGTGGGATCTACTGCTGGTATTGGCCAAGCTCATGGGCAAGCCATTCGAACCGATGCACAGGTGTGATCTTTCACACCTGTCGTGGAAGACCACCTTCTTGGTGGCTATCATGTCAGCCAGAAGGATGGAAGAGCTCCAGGTGCTTTCCATCGAGCCTCCCTACCTGGTCTTCCACAGGGACAAGGTTGTCCTGCGCCCCCACCCGGAGTTCCTCCCGAAGGTGGTGTCGGAGTTTCACCTTAACCAGGTGTTGACTCTGCCGGTGTTCTACTCCCAATCACACCTCGGAGGCCGAGTATAGGCTCCATACTTTGGACCCTAGATGAGCGCTCGCTTATTATAAGGAATGGACGGCTGAAGTTCGGGGAGAGGTTCACCAGCTGTTTGTCGCCTACGCTGAAGCTGCACCTGGCAGACCTGCAGCAAAGCGGACGATAGGCAGGTGGATCACCTCCTGCATAGAGCTCTGCTACAGGTTGGCAGGCATGGAGCCTCCCAGAGGGATAAAAGCTCATTCTACCCGCCATACCACTGCATCGGTAGCTGCTTCCAGGGATGTCCCTATCCAGGATATCTGCAGGGCTGCTACCTGGAAGTTGGCACATACCTTCATTACCCACTACCACATCGACCTCGTGTCACGCCGAGATGCTGGTTTTGGGGCCTCAGTTCTCCAATCTCTCTTTCCCAAGTAAGTATCGGGGGGTGCACCTTGCCTCCCTCCTCCCGGAGAACTGCTAAGAGTCTGCCAGACAGTGTGGATGAACAACATATCCATGTCCCTAGAAATACAGGTTACTCACCTGTAACAGGAGTTCTAGGAATGGTATATGTTGTTCATCCACATGACCCACCCAACCTCCCCAGCTTCAACGCACAACCTGAGCTTCCAGCGGGCCAGATCTGGGCGGCCATAAAGAGCCGAGAGTTTTACCACTTCGGTGGTGGAGGAGCCAGCTTGAAGATCTTCCGGCAAGAATTAAAGCGGCAAGGATACCTGCCAGACAGTGTGGATGAACAACATATACCATTCCTAGAACTCCTGTTACAGGTGAGGAACCTGTATTTTCTTTGTTTCTCTCGATCTCCTCCCTCTCTGCCGTTTGGGGGGGGGCAGCGATGTTAGCAGGGGGAAATATTTTTATAACTTCTGTAATATATGCAAGAGATGCATTTCAGAATACTTCCACCTCTCCTGAAAAGGGGACCTCTCTAGTAGGTTATTTATTTATTTTTTTGTAAGTTCACTCATAACCTTTTAGGTTAAATCTTAATGTTTCAATATCTGTGCAAGCAATTTAGAGGGGGAAGGGGGAGTTACAGGAGAGAGAGGTGTCACCCAGTACGAAAGCTGGGTGCACACAAGGTAGAGAGTTATAGTAACTCTCAGAAAATGGGCCTAGGGAGGACATAGTTGGTAAAATAACTGGCTGCAGTACTCAGCCTGGTTCCCAAGGAAACAACATGTGAAAATAGTTGGCTTTAGCCTAGTGAGGCAAAGATATTCACCTTGGAAGTACAACTGAATGGCAATGAAAGAGAATACATTTAAATGTTCAAACCACATGTTCATTGTTGAAATAAGTGTTGTGGTCCATGATTGGACTATAGTTTATGTTCTATTTGTTACTAAAATAAGAGCTACCTATAAAGAAGGGACAAAAAAGAAACACATGAAATGGTTTAGTGAAGGGCAATATGTGGCAAGATATTTACTTGGGTATAATGGCTGATATCTAAATAATTTCTTACAATGTGAAGGGAATCCATTCCCCTGTTAAACGCACCAGGATACTGTCAGAATTAAAGAACTTAACTCTGAGGTGGCATTTTTACAAGAAACGCATCTCACGGAAGATGAACATTTAAAGCTTAGAAAAAGTTGGGTGGGTCATGTTGAGGCAGCCCCCTCCCACAGCAGCAAGAAAGCAGGGGTTGCAATGCAATTTAGAAGGGGCAGTGCTCTTAAAAGCATGTTGATAGAAAAATCTGGAGAGGGACACTTCCTTAGAGTCTCCGCAGAATATAAGGGGGAGGTGCTCCATTTTGTAAACATCTACACCCCTACCACAGAGCCAGCGGCCTTTCTGCATAAGGTTTTCTGAAAGATTGCAGATCTGCCTTAGGGGCAGGTAATTCTGGGGGGGGACTTCAACATTGCCCCAATTGCAGCTTTGTATAGAACTCCTCGGACACAAACTCCGCATAAAAAAGCAACTCAGATATTAGTGGGTATGACCCAAGAACTAGGGTTAAGGGACATTTGGAGGGATCAGCATGCTGGGGAAAGGGATTATACATTTTATTCGAACCTTCACACTTCTTATTCGAGGATAGACCTTTTCTACATGCAACAAAATAAGATGTATACTATTAAACAGTCTAAGATTCACCAAATTACTCTTTCAGATCACGCCCCTATCTCGATAAGTTCAGACTTACAGAAGGGCCAGGAAACATCATTATGGAGCTTCAGTGTCTCCTTATTAAACAATAAATGTTTTGTGAATCAACTGGCAGACAAAATTAAGGCTATTCGTGATATTAATATACAGCAAGGGTGTTCACAGATATCTGCCTGGGAGGTTCTAAAACTAGTTGTACGACGGGAAATAATTAGTTATGCCTCAGCAAAGAAAAAAATGCACCTTTTAACATATAGTAGGCTGCTAAAGGAACTTAAAGATTGTGAGGAACAACATAAAAAAACAGGTAAGCAAAAGCTATTTCAAAAATTGGTCAGAGTCAGAGAAGCCCTAACACAGCATGAAAACAAAAAGGTGGAGGGAAACCTTACATTTTGCAACCAGAGATATCATGAAACTGGGGGGGGCAGGCTGTAAGGCTACTTGCCTTTAGACTTAAAAAAAGGGCAAGCTGACAGAACAGTGTTAAAATTTAAAAAAACAATAAGGAACTTATGAAACCGTGGGTCAAACCGGAAGACATTGCAGACCAATTTAGAAGTTACTATAAACAGTTGTATCAAAGGGAGAACCAGACAATAAATATAACTGAAGCCACAAGGGAATTCTTGGAAAAATACAACCTTCCCAAATTAAGGAGAGATATGGGTGAGGATTTGTTCAAAAGCATATCAGAAGCCGGAGTATGTTCCATAATACGCTCCCTCCCAACAGGGAAAGCTCCGGGACCTGATGTTTTTTGTTTGACTTTTTATAAAAAATGTGTTCTAGGGACATGGATATGTCGTTCATCCACACTGACTGGCAGGTTGCTTGCACTTTAAATCTTGCCGGAAGGTCTTCAAGCTGGCTCCTCCCACCCACCTGGGTGGTAAAATTCTCGGCTCCGGCCCTGTGATGCCAGATCTTCCTTACCGCTTGGAAGCTCAGGTTCCCTCCTTAACGCTCTGCGTGTAGACTGGATCCTAATTCTTCGGTTCACCCGAAACGCATTCTCAAATTTTCAAGACTTCGGTCAAATTACTCCCTCGTGGCTGCGATGGACTAATCAACTCCCGGATTTCGGCAGTGCCCATGTGGGCAGAAAATGTCCAGGATGGATCCGCACTCCACGTGCATCTACTGCCTCGGCCTAGACAATGACCCGCAGGCCTGCGAGTTATGCCGTTCGTTTTCAGCCAATGTCCTGGAAGACCGCGCTGCCCGGTTACAGCTTGGGCACCCCGAGGAGCGCTACCCGCTGGTGAAGTCGAAGGAGGCCCATTGGGCAGTTACCACGGCGGCTGGCTCGGCTGAGCAACTCGAGCAGATGATCACCCTCAAGGAGGAGGTGGCACAGGCTGCATCATCCTCTTCCTCGGTCGCGGCATTTATCCCGCTCTCTCTGGGTACCTCATACTCAGCTTCTTTTAAGGAGCTTTGCCAATCCCTTTCCACGAAGGGAGAGGGGCCATCGGGACATTCTTCTCGGTCCAAAAAGAAGGACTCAAAAGGTAAGTCCCACCGTCGGCGTTCGTGGGAGCGAGAGAGGTTCCCTTCCCCGGACAGTCAACACTCTACTTCGGTCGAGGTTGCGGCTAAGGCTGCTGGCTTCACGGTGTCCCCGTTAGGTCAGCCGGCCGAGACACCCGTCGATGCGGTCAAGATTTTTCTCGACCCGGACGGGCTGTCGACTGGTGAAGCCGACAACCCTTCTTCACCAGTTCCCCCCAGTGGAGACCAAGGACTTGCCCGCGCCTCTGGTGCCAGAGTCCCCGGTCAAGGCTTCCGAGTCGAGGGAAGAGCGGGTGTCCCCCGGCCTTCCCAGACCCGTCCTCGTAAAAAAAAAAAAAGAGGGTCTCGGTCTCGGACATCGTCTTGGTCCAGCCGATCCCGCCATCGGCTGTCTCGGTCTCTGTACTAAAGTAAGCGGCGCTGCCGCTTGTCATCGTCTTCCTCCTCGGAAGAGGAGAGGCTTTGGTGCAAACTGCCTCGACACTATGAGGACCTGATGTGGCAGCAGTTACTTCTGTCCAGGCACAAGCCAACGCCGTTGCCTTCCCCTGCCATCAAGTGGCTGTCATCCGACTGTCCGAAACAACCCTTCACTGTAGTCGAGGTGCCCAAGCCTGGGCCAGTTGTTCGGCCGAAACCAGCTGCCCCACCGATTGTGGTGGAACCTCCGCCTCCACAACTGAAATCGGGGGCGCCGACCGAGAACTCTCAGTCGGGTCACGGCCTGCCCCACAGGTTGACAGTCACCCTCACTCCCAACCGTCCTCGGCAGGTGGAGGGTGGCTCAGGCCCCAGGCAGCTCTTTGCGGACTCCTCGGAGTCCGACAACAACTCCTCCCTGTTCTCCAGGCACATTGACCTGGAGTCCTCTGGGGGCCAGTCGATGGACGAGAGCCCATCGTCTTTCATGGGTCTGCTTCAGCTCATCTTGGAGTCTACCAGGATGCGGCTCGAGCCCATATCCAAGCGGGCCAAGTATCCGCTAACGGAGATACTGGACCGAGGGGATTCACCCACGGAGGCCTTTCCGGTGGCTGAAGCCATTATTGGCCCAGCCTTGGAGCTCTGGCAGTGACCTGCTTCCTGGAAGGATGCGGTCCCTACTGGATCTTTGTCCGTTTTTTTGGAACACCCCTCCTCCGAGGGGTTGGTCACCGATAGCATTTTCCGGCGTTCCGGGAATGCTGGAGATGTGGATAAGCCCTCTGACAAGGAGTCCAAAAAGCTGGACTGTGCCAGGTGCAAGGTGTATGCGGCATCCTCCCTTGGCCTCTGCCAAGCCAGCTCGGCTGTGCTGATGGCACACTTCTCCCATGCCCTCATGGGCTCCCTGGATGAGGTGATCCCTCATCTCACGGCCGACCTGCAGACCACGGTCAGGCAGGTACGGGATCAGGGAAGGGCGCTGGCAAAACAGCAGCTCCAAATGGCTCTGGACATTAGAGACTCCTGTGCCTGATCAGTTGCAGCCACAGTGGCCATGCGCCACAGAGCATGGCTGAGGATATCCACCTTCACGGTGGATACCCAGCATAAACTGGCAGATGTCCCCTTCCTGGGGACCGACCTTTTCAGCCCTGGAGTGGAAGGTCAACTCCAGTGGATCGAGAAGTCCAGTGCCACACTGGACTCGGTCACCTCCACCCAGAAGGACAAGGGCCGTCGACAACAGCAACATAAGTCCTTTCACCCGTCTGTGCCTGCAGCACATCCGGCCCAACCACCAACATCAGGGCCAGTAGGCTTGCGCTTGACACCCCAAAGCCAAGCCTATGGCTTCCTTTAATAGGAAGCAGGGAGTAAAAGGCCCAGGAGGTCCCTCCTCCAAGCCTGCCCAGTGACGGGTTGAGGGGTGTCGCCCCCAGCCTCCTCACTCCCCCTGGGTTCCCCCAGTGGGGGGACAGCTCCACCACTTCCTTTCCACCTGGTCCGCTGTCACCACGGACCATTGGGTGTTGGAGGTGGTAGGAAAGGGCCTGTAGTTTGAGCAGGCCCCGCCCTTCCGAGTCGTCGCCCCTCAGGCCCATGAGGCCCAGGAGGCGCAGGAAGTCCTGGGCAGGGCGCGATTGCCCAACCTGAAATGATTGGGCAAAGGAGGAAAGAACCTCGGCCCTATCCGCCGGGAGCCGTGCTCTGGCTCGAAGAGAGTCGAGCTCTGCCCCGATTAAATGTATCACCTGCTTTGGCATGAGTTCTGACTTGGCCTCGTTGATGAGCAGGCCAACCTGAGAGCAAACCTGCAGGGCCAGATCTCTGGACCGCTCCACCTCCGCTCTGGAGGGGGCTGCAATCAGCCAGTCTTCCAGGTAGGGGTACAGCCAGACCCTTCGGCACCGCAGGAATGCTGTCACTACCGCCATGCATTTGGTGAAAACCCTGAGAGCTAGGAAAAGGCCGAAGGGCATGGCTCGGAACTCATAAAGGGATCCCTCCGCTCTGAAGCAGAGGAATCTCTGATGGGACGGACGGATTTGGATGTGAAAGAACGAGTCCTGAAGGTCCAGGGAACAGAACCACACGCCTCGTTCCAAGGATGGGATTATCTGATCCAGAGTGACCATCCTGAAGGTCCAAGACCTTAGGAACCTGTTCAGGTTGTGCAGGTTGAGAATGGTGCACCAGCACCCCGTCCATTTTGGGACCAGGAAATACCTGGACACAAACCCCGGGTCTGGGGGAGGATCCGCCACCTTCCTGATCACCTCATTTTCGAGGAGCAAGGCAATATCGGCTCAGCGGGCTGACAGCGACGCCGTGGCCCCCCGAGGAGTGACGGCTTGGAAGGGCGGGGCCTGCTCGAACTCCAGAGGCAGGCCCTTTCCTACCACCTCCAACACCCAGCGGTCCGTGGTGATAGCAGACCAGGCGGTAAGGAAGTGGCGGAGCCGTCCCCCCATGGGGGGAACCCAGGGGGGAGTGACAAGGCTGGGGGCGACACTCCTTAACCCATCACTGGGCACGCTTGGAGGAGGGACCGACCAAGGGACTTCCTGGGCCTTTACCTCCCTGCTTCCTATTGGAGGAAGCCGCGGGCTTGGGTTTGGGATGCCAAGTGCGAGCCTGCTGGCCCTGGTGCTGTTGGGCTGGATGTGCCACAGGAGCAGAAGTGCAAAAGGACTTGTGCTGCTGCTGTCGGCGGCCCTTGTCCTTCTGGGCTGAAGTGACCGAGTCCAGAGTGGCATTGGACTTCTCGATCCGCTGGAGGTGACCTTCCACTCCAGGGCCGAAGAGGTCGGTCCCCAAAAAGGGGACATCCGCCAATTTGTGCTGGGTATCCGCCGTGAAGGTGGATATCCTCAGCCATGGTCTGCGGCGCATGGCCACCGCGGCCGCAACCGATCTGGCACAAGAGTCTCCTATGTCCAGAGCCGTTTGGAGCTGCTGCTTTGCCATTGCCCTACCCTGGTCCCGCACCTGCCAGACCATGGTCTGCAAGTCGGCCGGGAGATGAGGGATCACCTCATCCAGGGAGCCCATGAGGGCGTGAGAGAAGTGTGCCATCAGCACGGCCGAGCTGGCCTGGTGGAGGCCAAGGGAGGATGCAGCATACACCTTGCGCCCGGCGTAGTCCAGCTTTTTGGACTCCTTGTCGGGGGGTCTTGTCCAAGTCCCTAGCGTTTCCGGAACGCCGGAAAATGCTGTCAGTGACCAACCCCTCAGCAGAGGGGTGTTCTGAAAACCCAGGCAAAGAGCCGGTAGGGTCCGCATACTTCCTGGCCATCCTGGCCGAAGGCACAGGGCAGGAAGCAGGCCGCTGCCAAATCTCCAAGGCTGGGCCCACAATGGCCTCAGCCACCGGAAAGGCCTCCATGGGGGAATCCCCTCGGTCCACTATCTCCGTGAAGGGATACTTGGCCCATTTGGATACGGGCTCGAGCTGCATCCCGGTGGACTCCGAGATGAGCTGAAGCAAACCCATGAAGGACGATGGGCTTTCGTTCAACAACTGGCCCCCGGAGGGCTCCAGGTCAACCGGCCTGGAGAACAGGGAGGAGTCGTCATCAGACTCGGAGGAGTCTGCAAAGAACTGCCTGGGGCCTGAGCCACCCTCCACCTGCCGAGGATGGTCTGGAGATAGGGTGACCGACAACCTGTGGGGCAGGCCTTGACCCGTCCGAGAGTCCTTGGTCGGTGCCCCCGATTTCGGTTGTGGAGGCGCAGGTTCTACCACAATCGGTGGGGCAGCAGGTTTCAGCTGAACAACCGGCCCAGGCTTGGGCATCTCGACTACGGTGAGTGGTTGTTTCGGCTGCTCGGGTGACAGCCACTTGATGGCCGGGGAAGGCAACGGCGTTGACTTATTCCCGGACAGAAGTAACTGCTGCCACATCAGGTCCTCGTAGCATCGACGCAATTTTCACCGAAGCCTCTCCTCTTCCGAGGAGGAAGACGAGGACGAGCGGCGGCCCCGCTTACCTCAGTGCGGATACTGAGACCGCCGATGTTGGTGGGATCGGCTGGAACGAGAAGAAGACCGAGACCGAGATCCTCGGTGTTTCCGAGGACGGGTCTGGGAAGGAGCGGTGGACACCCGCTCTTCCCTTGGCTCGGAAGCCTTAATTGGGGACTGCTGCACCGGGGGCGCAGGCAGATCCTCGGTCTCCACCGGGGGAACCGGTGAAGAAGGGTTGTTGGCCTCACCAGTCGACAGCCCGTCCGACGGGTCGAGAAAAATCTCGACTGCTTGGACAGGAGTCTCGGCCGGCTGGCCTGACAGGGATACCGTGAAGCCAGCAGCCTGAGCCACAACCTCGACCAAAGTCGACGGTCGGCTGTCCGAGGAAGGAGACCTCTCCCGCTCCCACGAATGCCGATGGTGGGACTTACCCTTAGAGTCCTTCTTTTTGGACCGAGAGGAATGTCCTGATGGCCCCTCTCCCTTCGTGGAAAGGGATTGGCAAAGCTCCTTGAATGAAGCTGAATACGAGGTACCCAGAGAGAGCGGGATAAATGCCGCGACCGAGGAAGAGGATGATGCGGCCTGGGCCTCCTCCTCCTCGAGGGCGATCATCTGCTCGAGCTGCTCAGCCGAGCCAGCCACTGTGGTAACCGCCCAATGGGCCTCCTTCGACTTAATCGGCGGGTAGCGCTTCTCAGGGCACCCAAGCTGTAACCGGGCAGCGCGGTCCTCCAGGACATTGGCCGAAAAAGAACGGCAAGACTCGCAGGCCTGCTGGTCGTGTTCTAGGCCGAAGCAGTAGATGCACTTGGAGTGCTGGTCCGTCCTGGACATCTTCTGCCCACAAGGGCACCACCAAAATCCAGGAGTCGATTTGTCCATCGCAGCCATGAGGGAGAAAGATGACCGAAGTCTTGAAAACTTTAAAATGAGTTTCGGTCGAACCGAAGAATTAGGATCCAGTCTATCACGCAGAGCATTAAGGCGGGAACCTGAGCTTCCAAGCGGTAAGGAAGATCTGGCATCATGGGGTGGAGCTGAGAGTTTTACCACCTGGGTGGGTGGGAGGAGCCAGCTTGAAGACCTTCCGGCAAGATTTAAAGCGGCAAGGAACCTGCCAGACAATGTGGATGAACAACATATCCATGTCCCTAGAATACCTATTTACAGCCATGGAGCATATGGGGGAGGGGGGAATTTCCTTAAATGGGTCCAGTTGTGTTACTTCCAACCCACAGCCAAAATTAAGGTAAATGGGACATTTTTGGAATCCTTTAGTATTGGGAAGGGGACTAGACATGGTTGCCCGTTGTCCCCCTTTGCTATTTGCCCTGAGTTTGGAACCTTTAGCAGCAGCCAATAGACAGAATGTAAACATTAAGGGCATTAGGGTGGGATTGCAAGTCTGAAAAGTATCTTTATATGCAGATGATATGCTTGTTTATTTGACTGAATATCATAGCTCCATGCCCCACCTGCTACAACTCCTCACTCCTCTCTCAGTATGGAGATATCTCTGGGTTTCAGGTTAACACAGAGAAGTCAGAAGCACTGCTGCTGGGGAAAGAAGTAATAGGTGACGATGGGAGAGGCATACCCTTTAAATTGGTAAAAGAAAAAGTCTGATATCTTGGTATATGGATCCCCACAAACATATCCCATTTATATCAGGTTAATTATAATAGATTGTGGCAGCAGATATTCCGGGATCTCAAGAGGTGGAGGCTGTTCCCCCTCTCCTTTTCAAACAGGATCAACATGATTAAACAAAATGTTCTTCCCAGACTGCTCTTCCTCTTCTCCACCCTGCCAATCACAATACCACATTCGTATTGGAGGAATGCACAAAGGAAGCTGTCCCTTTTTCTATGGGTGGGGAAAAGGTCTTACATAAGAAAAGCGAGTGTAATAACTCAGAAGGAAATGGGAGGATGGGGTCTCCCGAATTTATACAACTACTACCTAGTTGCTCAAGATGGACTGATCATAAAGTTATTATCACACCCGGGTGCAGGCACCTGGTGGACATTAGAGGGTAATGCACACCCCAGAACCCAGTACGAATATTACACTGGTCCATTCTGCCAAAGCAATTGGGGTAGATCAGGAATTGTTGGACAAAACATACACTGCAGTGCTGGCTCAAAGTCAGAGCACATTGGGAGAACCCATCTTGGGTGTGGAAATATATGCCACTTAAATACCTCCCAGCCTTTCCATTGCAGAAGCCAAATAGATGCTTTGAAACCTTGGAGTGGCTAGGACCAAAATACATTGCACAATTTATATAACAGGGTCCAGTGTTTAACTACAAAACTTTACAGGATACCTATAACTTACCATATAAAGATTTTTACAGGTTCCTACAATGTAGGCACTACATAAACTCGGAGATGGGTGGTGTAATGTTGGATTCACCACCAGTGGAAATGATCCAGGTAGTTAAGACCAGGGTAAGACAGCAGAATATGAAACAGCTCATCTCCTGTATGTACAAAAGTTTACTGAGCGAAGGGGGGAATTTGGCCATACAAAGTAAATGGGGAAATAGAAATGAATATTAAATTTAAGGAGAAAGAGTGGACTAAAATTTGGAAGTACATTCACCATACCACCTCATCGGCAATATGGAGAGAGTATAGGTGGAAAGTAACGGGAAGATTTCTCATAACTCCTATAATAAAACATTTTGGGAATAATAGGTCAGTTAGATGTTGGAGGAGTTGTGGGGGTCAGGGCACGCACTTTTACATTTTTTGGGATTGTCCTGAGATCACCACTTACTGGCAGAGATTAACCCAGCTACTGAGAGAGATGCTAAATCTGACACAGCCTTTGGGCTCAAACAACTGGTGCTGGGTCTGGTCCCTGAAGAACTTAGATTAGAAACCCAGAGGCACTGGTTCAGGTCGTTGGTGGCTGCAGGGTCGAAGGTCATCGTGCAAAACTGGTTGGGTGCAGGGACCCCCAATGTAGAGCAATGATGGCATAATGTGAGGGAGATCAAGGCGATGGAGGCAGTCACAGCTAGACTAAGGCTTGGGGTAGAGAAATATAACTTGCAGTGGAGTCCCTACTTTCATTACATCAGTAAAACACATGGAACCCCATACCTGGACCACATATTATTAGATTAGAAGGGGAGGGACCATTTACCCCTTCGCTTATAGTGGCGATTTTCCACATGCCTTGATCACCCACCTCTGTAACAAGCTCCACAGAGGGATAGCAGTGGGTAACATACTGCATAAGGGGGAATGCCTTTGAATCATGCATGCCAGTGTTTCTGTTCCTTTAATTCATAATTATTATTGCTGAACAAATGAAAGCAAATTTTGTAGCTCATAAGGTGTTTATTGAGTTAAGTTTTTAGATTTACCGATCTTACTTCGAGAGGGCTCTTGCAGTGGGTAATTACATATAGCACTGGCGTCGGCAGGCAGCAGGACCCCACGGAAATATTACTAGCTAGCAGTCCCTGGCGAGGGACCACCCCCACGTTAGGTGACCGGCATCAGGTGAGGTCGGTATGAAGGGGCGGGCCCTGACGCCCGCCTTCCAGTTCTTTCCTGCCATTAGCTCGTGCAGCGCCTCGCGGAAAAGTTCATTGCTTCATCAGCCTCCCTTCATCGGTTTTTACCGAATAAATTTGACTTTTTTTCAACATTCGTCAGGTCATCGTTGGTGTATGTCATCCCCTTCGCCCTCCGAGCACAAAAATAAGTGCGATTCATGCGGCGCTCAACTCCTGCACAAGGACGGCCATTCCCTGTGCCTGTTCTGTCTAGGCCCCGATCATCCGGTCGAGAAGTGCCAGCATTGCCTCAGCTTCAACGCAGCTACCCAGAAAAGGCGGCAGCAATCCCTGGAGCCCACATCTTGAAGAAAAAGATGAGTTCGATGGAGAAGGAGCTAAAAAAATTGAGGCAAGTGTCCACTTCCCCCGAAGGCCATCGGAAGAAGAAAGACAAGGAGAGGCACCAGGACAAGGGCTCCTCCACTGCGTCTCCCTCGGGAGTCACTGGGACTCGGGTAACGTCCCCTCCAGGGGACCGCTCCTCGACGGCCCACCCGTCTGGCTCACGCTTGGGCCTTTCGGGTGCCTCTGGGCAATTGGAGGCCTCCGCCCCCAGTTCGGCCATAGCTTCACAGCCTACTGGCGTGGGCGACTCCCGGTAAGCCAAGCGCCGGCTCCTCCGGCGTCCCACGGAGAAAGCGGTAGGCGCATGACCCTTGCGGCGGTAGCGCGAAAGCTCCTCCGCTGGACCATGCCAGTTCTTCCTCTCGGTCTGCCTCCGGCGAAGGCTCCCATAAGTCAGATGCTGGCTCCTACGGCGCTCGCGGGGAGCTCGCTGTAAAACCGCACGTCGGCTTGTCCGATGTCCGGTCAGCAAAAGAACCGATGACGGATCCACCCATGTCCATCGTTCCTGGTTCTCCGCAGACTTTGCTGCCATCCAGGGACCCTGAGTCCCCCCCCAACCCAACCCTGGGGATTTTTCCCCTCCATCCCTGGGCGACGCTGGGGTTCCTCCTCCGTTGGACCGTCCTCCTTTAGGTGCGCTGGATCTGATATCGGTTCCCCTGACGCTGGCTCCGACACCAGGGCCTCCAACGTCGGTCCCAACACCGATTTTACTGACTCCAGCCAACATCCCGCTTCTGGATGTCGCCCCGCCGCTGAGCCCTCCGCCCTCCAGGTCCTCCAACCTGGATCTGCCCATGAGGCCAGCGGCTGGGCCGTCTGCTTCGGCAGCTCCTCCGGCTCCCGGATACCCTCCGTCCTATCCGACGCCATCGTATCTGGGACCACAGTATCTGGCACCACAATACCCAACACCGGTCTTTCCGACGCTGCAGTACCCGGCGCCACAATATCCGATGCTAGGTTTTCCGCCGCCAGGTTTTGGATACTCTCCATATGAATACAACCCATACCCTTATCACCCTCCACCACCCCCACGGCCGCCGGTGGATTTGCAGGAGACTCTAGCCTCCTGGTGGGCTGAGGCCAAGGCTCAGCTCACCAGGGAGGTGGAGAGCCGCCTACCGACGACGGTGCCATCTCAGGTTCCCATACGTCCATGGCGGCATACTCCCTCATCACCTCCGGACACCAGGGCTCTCCCCTCTGGGTCCAGAGAGGGGCAGGATATACTTCCTCAGGTGCTTCCCAAGGTGTCCGTTTCTCCCCCGGGTTAGGAAAGGGAGTCTTTTTCCTCTTCCTCTTCACCCTCGGACTCCTCAGATTCCTCCGACGGTTGCTCCAAAAGGGACGACGAGCCACGCTCTCTGTCGAAGCCCAGACCAAGGACTCCTCCGAAGTCTCTTCCGGAAGATCCTTCCTTTACGGAGTTGCTATGAAAAATCCAAGAGGTTCATCAGTGGCACTCTTTGGAACCAGACCCTCAGTGGTTAAAACTCGCCAAGCATCTGGATCTGCTCATGACAGCTTCTACTTTGGTGCCACCCTGGATAGAGCCTCACCCCGACCTTGTTACCACTATCTGGAAGCAGCCATCGGCTCTAGCCCCACTTCCGCGGAAGTCGAATAGGCTATACCAGGCTCCCGAGGGTGTTGATTTTTTAGATTCTCACCCTTGTGCTGACTCGGTAGTGATTAGCGCCGCTCACGGCCTGTCGGCTAACCCAAAACATCTCAGCTCGTCGCCACCTGACAAAGAATCCCGCCTACTGGACCAGTATGGAAAGAAGATCTTCGCTTCCTCCACGCTGGGGATTAGGGCCCTGAACTATGTCGGTCATATGGAGGACTACCAGAAGGCCATTCCTACTCAGGTGGAAACCAAACTAGACTCCCTGCCGGACTCTCAGGTCAAGCAGGAGTTGGCTGATCTTGTCTGCTCTGCACGTTCAGCCAGTTGACACATGCTCCGTGCGACCTACGATGCAGTGGACACTGCTGGACGGAGCTCAGCTTTCTTCGTAGGCTTACGTCGTCATGCTTGGCTCTGTGTGTCAGGGTTGGTCCCGGAAGTGCAGTCTGCTATCCAGGAAGCGCCCTTCCGGGGGTCGGTGCTTTTCGGTGGCGATGTCAGGGACATCATCACCGATTTGCAGGAGAAGGGGTTGGCACTGAAGTCTGTTGACTCCATGTACCACCCCCACCAGCCGCAGCGCCGTCCCTTTCGCAGACGGAATCGGCCCAAGGCGAAACCCCAGGGAAGGCGGGCCACAAAACGTCGGGCCCCCACAGCTGCTAAGCCCCCCTGCCCAAAAAAGCAGTGGGTGCTTCAGCTGCGGCACTGCCCCACACCACCTGACTCCTCTCCTCTCCCACAGCCTCCAGACTCCCTGGAGGAAACGGTAGGAGGGAGGTTTTCCCTCCACCTTCCTGGATGGGAGAGGATAACATCAGATTCTTGGGTGCTCCAGCTGATCGGCGAAGGACACTCGATAGAGTTTCTACAGAAACCACCTTGCCACCCCCCCAAAGTCGTCATATTCACGGGAACATCTTCTCTTGGTCCAGGAAGAGATTTCAGCTCTGCTACTGAAAGAAGCAATAGAACTCGTTCCCCTTCATCTTCAAGGGACGGGTTAGAGTGGACCCAGCTCCACCTCAGTTCTTTCCTGCTGCGTACCCGCACGTGAAGCAAAAGAAATAGCTTCTGTCTGTGATTTCAGTGAAAAGAATCTCTTCAATCAAGATTTTTCCTACCCTTCTCAATGGTTTACCGTTTTCAGGTACCGACGTCAGTCCGCTGCCATCGACCGCTTCCTTTTTTTCCGCTCTCGAGCGTTGTTTCCCTCGCTGTTGCCGCTTCCTAGTACCGATGTCAGCCATTATCTTACCCGGCCGAGTTCTATGTCTTCTCGGGCGTCGGCATCATCAGAACACTTAAACAAGTGTGACTGCGGAAGGCAGATCCCAGCTAAGGATGGCCATCGGCAGTGTGTTTTCTGCCTGGGCCCGGGCCACGACAACGCCAACTGCGCAGATTGCCAGGCCTTTACCAGCTGGACCCACATCCGCCACCTGAAGGCCCTTAAGGCCTATCTGCTGGAGCAGAAGATGGATCTGCACTCCTCAGAGGGGAAGAGGACGGAGAAGAAGCGTCACAGCAAGGACCGTAGTCGGTCCCGTCACCGGTCGCGCTCGCATTCGGAGCCTTCTCCCAAAAAGGCCTGTCACTCGGGTTGTGGAGATCCTCTGAAGACTCCCCAGGCTAAGGCCGGCCCATCGGGGGAGAAGCCGTCCAAGCTGAAGGTGACTCCACTAAGGGTCATCACTAAGTCCTTAGAGGTGCCTGCTTCGGACCCATCTGCTAAGGCACTGACGCCGCCTACTAAAGGCGCGCCTCCGGAGACCAAGGACTGTCTGGCGCCCCCTGGCATCACTCCGTCGTCGGTCCCTACACCGACGCCAGTCGAAGGGGCGAAGGATGCAGGGTCGGTCGTGGAGATACCGACGTCCCTGTTGCCCAAGTCCTCCTCCCCCGGGCCCTCAGGAGACCTCTCCTTCACGCCCCGATGTTCCGGAGACCTCCTTCCCGAAATGAGCGGCTGAAATTTTCACCAAGGATGAGCTCAAGGATCTTTTCTCCTTTTGGTGGGAGCAGGTCCACAAGCGGTCCTCCCCGTCGCCGACCAGACACCGGTACCGGACCCTGCGGGAGAACCACAGCCGGGGGGTGAGTCTTCCATGCGGAAGTCACCGGAGTGCCAGCCTTCACCCCCCTCCAGGGCTCGTTCCCACTCCAGGTCCAAGGACCACCGAGGTCACTTCAGGGACTCTGGTGACTGACGTCGGTCTAGGTCACGCTCCAGGATCCCTTCTTGCTCCAGGCGAGATCGCTCCTGACGTCGGTCCTCTGACCAACGTCGGTCTTTGCTCCATCACCGGTCCAGGGACCGGAGTTGGTCTTCGGACCGACGTCGGTCCCCTAGCTACCGACGCCAGTGAAGGCATGGTCATAGGACGGGGTCAGACTATTCCAAGTCGGATAGTCAATCCTCCTCTTCATCGTTGACCTCTTCATCCTCTCTCAGCCTCAAGCACTCCCTGGGAGAGAAGGACCAGCCTCGCTTGCCTCCGGACGATCCTACTTTTATGGACGTCATGAGGCACATCCAGGCCTCCAACGAGTGGACACGGAGGACCTGCATCCAGAATGCCGGAGGTTGGCCAAGTACCTGAGGCAAAAGCAGCCAAAGCCTCTGGTTATCCCTCCTTTGGTGGATACATTCCAGGACCTTACTAGAACCACCTGGATGCATCCGGCCTTGATCCCGGCAGTTCCTAAGAAGTCGGACAGGCTGTATAAGGCCCCGAGGGCGGAACCCTTTCTAGCGGAACACCTTCAGGCTGACTCTTCGGTGATCACAGCTGCCCATGACAAGTCTTGGCAACCGAAGCACCTTAGCTCCCAGCCTCCTAACCTGGAGTCCCGCTACCTGGACCAGGTGGGCAAGAAAGTATATGCAGCCTCCACCTGTTCCATCCACTCCCTCAATTTCCTGATGCATATGGTACAGTAACAGAATGTGCTGTGGGAAAGGGGACTGGAGCTGGCACAGGCTATGCCAGACTCTGACAAAAAGACAGAGCTCCTGACCCTCCTCCAGTCAGCCTCAGACGTAGGCTCCCATGTACTGAGGGCCTCGTACGACACTGCAGACACGGCAGCCAGGGCAGCCGCCTCCGGGGTGTGCCTCCGGCGCCATGCCTGCTTGAGAGTCTCGGGCTTTCACCAGGATCTGCAGGCTGGTATCAGGGATCTGCCCTTCCTGAGTACCGTGCTGTTTGGGCAGGAGATGGGGGCATTGATCTCCCACCTCCAAGAGTTGGGCAAGTTGATCTGGTCGGTCCGCCAGATGTACCATGGTGACCAGCGACATCAGCACCATAGACGGCCTTTTCGTAAGTCGTCAGGCAGTCAAGGTTCAGCCCATGGCAACCAACAGGGGCAGAGAGGAGGCTTCCGCAGGAGATCCGGGAACCAGCATTCTGGTGGACCTCCTGCCCGTGGGCTCAAGTCCTCCCAGGCCTCTCTTCCCACTCCCGGCTCTGCCCAATGACTCCCTTCCACCCCCCCTCTTCTGCCAGAAGACCCAGGAGAGCCAGTTGGGGGCCGCTTCTCCCTTCATTTCGAAGGGTGGAAGTCAATCACCGCAGACCAGTGGGTCTTGGATATCATCAGGAGAGGACACACGCTGGAGTTCACAGAGTTTCCACTGCATACTCCACCAAAGCGCTTCCGTTATTCTCCTTCTCACATCCCACTAATAGAAGGAGAGATACAGACCCTCCTGCGGAAGAGAGCAATAGAGAGGGTTCCCTCGCAGCAGCAGGGTCAAGGGTTCTATTCCCACTTCTTTCTGGTCCCAAAAAAGACTGGGGACCTTCGTCCCATTCTGGATCTCAGCCCTCTAAACCTCTTTATCGAGTACAAAAGGTTCAGGATGGTGACTCTTCAAGGACTCCTTCCCTTGCTGCACCAAGGGGACTGGCTATGTTCTCTTGACATGCAGGATGCATATATGCATATCGGGGTCTATCCTTCCCACAGGAAGTTTCTGAGGTTCCACTTCCAAGGGGAACATTTTCAGTTTCCAGTGCTTCCGTTCACCCTCTCTTCCGCTCCGCGAGTCTTCACCAAATGCCTAGCAGTGGTGGCTGTGACTCTAAGGCGTATGGGACACTATGTGTTCCCGTACCTCGATGATTGGCTACTTACGGCCCCGTCAAGAGTAGGCCTCTTATGAGCTCTCGAAGACACTTATACTCTATTCCGAGAGCTGGGGATCACCCTGAACTTATGAAAATCATCCCCGGAGCCCAGCCAAAAGCTCGCCTTCATAAGAGCAATCCTGGATTCCGTCCAGGGCATGGCTTTCCTCCCACAGGACAGGGGAGTTCGCTTATGAGAGATGGCAGAATGGATCTCCATAACTTCTCGAGTTCCAGCTCGGAACTTCCTCAGTTTACTAGGGCACATGGCGGCGGCCATTCCTGTCACTCCCTTGGCTTGCCTCCACATGAGAGTCCCGCAGTGGATGCTCAGGGTGCAGTGGGACCAAAACTACGACGGTCTAGACTCCCTGCTCAAGATCTCGGAGCCAGTCAGGAGAACTCTGCTTTGGTGGATGGACCCCAACAATCTGGAGAAAGGAGTAAGCTTTCGTCCGGAGCCACCAGGTCAGACTCTGACAACAGATGCATCAGACCTGGAGTGGGGGGCGCACCTGGGTGCACATCGAATGCAGGGGGTTTGGTCACCCAAGGAGCAGTCCCTCCACATCAATGTACTGGAAATCAGCGGTCCTCTACGCCCTTCAGGCTTTTCGAGAGGATCTGGTACCAGGCTCTCTTCTAGTTCAGATAGACAACATGGCGGTTGTCTTTTACATCAACAAACAAGGAGGCACTCATTTGTATCCTCTTTGCAGGAAGGCGATGAGAGTCTAGTACTGGGCGCTGGAGCGGGGCATCCTGCTGTCCACGATGCACGTTCCAGGCATCCTAAACGATCTGGCCGACAGCCTCAGCAGGTCGCATGCCAGAGCGCATGAGTGGGAGCTACTACAATCCGTAGCGGACCAGCTCTTCGACAGATGGGGTCTTCCGGAGCTGGACGTCTTTGCGTCACCACGCAATGCCAAACTGCCAAGGTTCTGCTCGCGAGAGCATGCGCCTGGAGTTTTTTGGCCAGACGCTTTATCCCTTTGCTGGGCAGGGAGGTTTCTCTATGCCTTTCCGCCCTTCCCTCTCATTCAGAGAGTACTGCTCAAGTTACAGGCAGAAGGGGCCCGGATGATCCTAGTGGCACCCAAATGGCCTCGGCAGATTTGGTTCCCACTACTGCAGCGGTTATCCACGGAACCTCCAGTTCCGCTGCCCATATGCTCGCAGTTACTGTCCCAGGACCAAGGGTCGCTGGTCCATCCGGATCTTCGATCCTTACACCTACATGCTTGGCTCCTTCAGACGTAGCTCAACATAGATACGGGGTTTCCCCGGAAGTGACAGCGGTCTTAGTGTCAGCAAGAAAGCCCTCTACTCGTTCCACCTACACTATGAAGTGGAAGCGTTTCTGTCTTTGGGCATTGCCGCAGCGTTTGGATCCTGTCAACTGCCCTGTGAACTCAGCTTTACAGTATCTCCTCTCCTTGTACAATAAGGGTCTGAGTTACTCTTCTATCAAGGTGCACATGTGGGCCATCTCCGCCTATCATGCTCTCGTGGGAGAGAGAGCATTAGCACAATTGGATGTGGCCCGGACCTTTCTTAGGGGAATTCTACATATGAGACCTCCCATTCGGGACCCTGTCCCACCCTGGGACCTCCTTTTTGTGTTTGAGAAACTCACCCTCCCTCCTTTTGAGCCAGCAATGGATTGTGAGCTGTGTTACCTTTCTTGGAAGGTTTGCTTTTTGGTTGCTGTTACTTCAGCTCGAAGGGTTTCCGAGCTTCAGGCTCTGATGTGTAAAGAGCCCTATTTGGTTTTCCACAGGGAAAGGGTTTCCCTTCGAACAAATCCTAAGTTTCTTCCGAAAGTGGTCTCAGAATTGACCCTCAACCAGTCGGTTGATCTTCCTGTTTATTTTCCTTCCCTTCCAATAGAGGGGCTCTCCCTCCACATTGGATGTCCACAGGACTCTGAGGTATTACCTCAAAGGGCAGTTCAGCACTGTAAATCGGAGCAGCTATTTGTGGCCTTTGCACACATTGCTTGGGTCAACCGGTGTCAACAAACTATCTCTCTAAATGCATAGTTCGCTGTGTCTCGTTTTGCTATAGAGCATCACAATAAACCCCTGCCGGGCCCGGTTAGGGGTCACTCCACCAGAGGAATGTCAGCTTCTTTCGCCGCCCGGTGGAATGTCGCCATACAGGACATTTGTGCGGCCACAACCTGGAACTCGGTGCATACCTTTATCAAGCATTACAGCTTGGATATCGTCTCCAGACGCCGAGCTGGCTTCAGCCTAGCTGTTTTAGAAGGGCTTTTGTCCTAAGGCCTCTGGAGTCAGCATATTCCACCTCCCGGGGTTGTCTACCTCCTTGTTGTGGGACTGCTTGGGACTCAGTCCTGATTGTAATAGCCTGCTGCAAGAGCTTCCACTCGAAGTAAGATAGTACAGTTATGTAAGAACTTACTGTAACAGTAGATCTTCGAGAGGAGCTCTTGCAGCAGGCACTACTTCCCACCCGCATTCCCCCTCGAGGTGTGCAGATCCATTTTCGTGTTTTCTTCTCCAACTCTCTTCATGGTAGGCTTCGTTTCCTTCTCTTGTCAGGCCTTCTGCTGGGTCTTGGCGGGAGAACTGAGGTGGAGCTGGGTCTGCCCCCTCTTGTACCTTGACCAACGTCGGGGCGAGGCCGGCATCGGGGGCGGTCCCTGCTGTGTATTGCTGGCAGAAGTTTCACTGGAGGGTCCTAGTGCCTGCAGCATAGTCCTGATTGTAATAGCCTGCTGCAAGAGCTCCTCTCAAAGATCTACTGTTACGGTAAGTTCTTACGTAACTGTACTTTCTTCCTGGTCCCAAAGAAGACAGGAGATCTCAGATCTATTCTAGATCTCAGTTCCCCTGAATCTTTTTGTGGTATAAAAAAGGTTCAGAATGCTCTCGTTGCAGAGCCTTCTGCCCCTCCTTCGGTCAGAACAATGGCTATGTGCCCTGGATATGCAGGATGCTTACCTGCACACTTCCATTCACCCGTCTCATCGCAAATATCTTCGTTTTGCGTTCCAGGGGGACCACTACCAGTTCAAGGCACTTCCGTTTGGTCTATCCTCGGCACCCCAAGTATTTACCAAATGCCTAGCAGTGGTGGAGGCCTACCTGCGTACCCGGGGGGTGCAAGTTTTCCCGTACCTGGACGATTGGCTCCTGGCGGCCTCATCCAGGGAGGAACTCCTGCGCTGCCTCACCTTTACCCAGCAGGTTTTTTGCCTGCCTGGGTATTACCATCAACCATTCCAAGTCTCACTTGATCGCATCTCAGAGACTACAGTTTATTGGGGTGATTCTAGACATGACCATTGGCAGGGCCTTCCTGCCACCGGACGAGGCGTCCACCCTCCAGACTCAAATAAGTCTGTTGTCCGGCCACAGGCGAGTCAGTGCAAAGTCGGTCCTTCACCTTCTCGGGCTCATGGCGGCTGCTATCCTGACAGTTCCTCGGGCTTGGCTTCACATGAGAGTTTCTCAGTGGACTCTCTGCTCCCAATGGGATCAGTTAGTGGATGACTTAGATCACCCAGTTCTAGTCTCCTCGCTGATGCTCCGAGACTTGCAATGGTGGATGGTTCGAGACAACCTGCTTTGGGGAGTTCCTTTCTTTCGTCCTCCCCTCCTCCCAGACTCTAACCACAGACTCCTCGGGTGAAGGTTGGGGAGCCCATCTAGGTCACCATCGGACCCAGGGCTCTTGGTTGAAGCTCGAACAGACACTCCACATCAGTGTGCTCGAGCTTCGGGCAGTGTTGTACATTCTCCAAGCCCTTCACCCATACATCCTTCCCGGCCTCCTAGCCATTCAGACGGACATGTGTGTGGTTTGGTACATCAACAAATGGGGGGGGGACTCGGTCCTACCCTCTTTGCGGGGAAGCAATGAGGGTTTGGGATTGGGAAACACAACACAACCTTCACCTCACGGCAATTCATGTTCCAGGAGTCAACAACACCTTGGCAGACAGGCTAAGTCACTCGTCTGCTCTGGCTCACGAGTGGGAACTGGACCAAGGGGTCCTAGACAGTATCTTCCGACTTTGGGGAACACCACAGGTTGACCTGTTCGCATCCCCTCTAAACGCAAAGCTTCCCATCTTTTGCTCGCTCATTCCAGAGCGAGGTGCTTTCTGGAGAGACGCTCTGTCTCTAGACTGGAAGGACAGATTCGTCTATGCCTTTCCTCCAATTCCACTTATCCCATGAGTCTTACAGAAACTAGCTTCAGAAGGAGCACGAATGATTCTGATTGCTCCTTTCAGGCCCAGGCAAGTTTGGTTCTCTCTTCTACAACAATACTCAGAGGATCATCCTCTTCCTCTATCACGAGGTTTGCTGACCCAGGATTGGGGGCCCTGGTCCATCCAGGCCTCAAATCTCTTCAGCTGCATGCATGGCACCTGCAGACTTAGCTCAATCCTGCTTTGGGGTTTCTCCCCAAGTGGCGGAGATTTTGGTGGAGGCTAGTAAACCCTCTACTAGATCTACTTACACCATGAAGTGGAAAAGGTTCACTATCTGGGCTGCCTCTAAGGACGTGGAACCCTTTTCCTGTTCAGCGGGGCTTCTGCTGGAGTACCTACGCCATCTTTTTGACCTGGGTCTTAGTCATTCTTCTCTGAAAGTCCACATGGTGGCCATCTCGGCCTATCATGTCCCCTTTGCAGACAAGACATTTGCTCAACTGGAGGTCTCCAAGACCTTTCTTAGAGGAGTCCTCCATCTGAGATCTCCTATACGTACTCCTGCTCCCCCTTTGGACTTGAACTTTGTTCTCGAGAAACTTACTCTGCCTCTTTTGAACCGGCAGCTTCAGCAGACTTGAAGTTCCTTTCATAACTCTTTTCCTGGTGGCCATTACTTCTGCTCGGAGAATTTCCAAGCTCCAGACCCTGATGTGTAAAATTCCATACTTGATTTTTCACAAAGAACGTGTTGCTCTGCGCACTAACCCTAAGTTTCTCCCTAAGGTGGTAGCGGAGTCTACTCTAAACCAGTCCATAGAGTTACCCACCTTTTTTACGCAGTACTCCAATCAGGGGGAGTATTTACTCCATACTATGGATGTTCACCAGATTCTGAGATACTACACTAACAGAACAAAAGATCTCAGGAACACTGATCAACTGTTTGTCTCTTTTGCACCCAAAAGAGAAGGCAATGCTGTTGCTAAGCAATGCCTATCTAAATGGTTGGCTCATTGCATCACTTTCTGTTATGACAAGTACAAGACCCTGCCGGGTCAAGTAAGAGGCCACTCCACCAGAGGAGTCGCTGCCTCAGTGGCTTGTTTCAAAAATGTGTCAGCAGCAGATATCTGTGCTGCCGCCACCTGGACCTCCATCCATACCCTTACAAAACACTACAGTTTGGATATTGCCTCTCGCCGTAGAGCAGGCTTCGGGCTGGCTGTCCTGCAAGGCCTCTTATCTTAAGGCTTGCACAGCTAGAGCTTCTACTTGGAGTAGATTTCCTCATCCCGGTGCTTCTCCTTGTTCCAGACTGTGTGGGACTCAGTCCTATATGTAATTACCTACTGCAAGAGCTCTCTCGAAGTAAGATAGTACAGTTACGTAAGAACTTACCGTAACAGTAGATCTTCAAGAGAGGCTCTTGCAGTAGGTAATACCTTCCTGCCCTCCATCCCCCTAAGCTTTTTCAGCTTTTTTTCCATTGAGGGAAATATCTGTTCCTCTCTCGTCCAGCCTCTTCTGGCCTGTGGCAGAAAAGAACTGGGAGGCACGCGTCAGGGACCGCCCCTTTATACCGACGTCTCCTGACGCCGGTCACCTGATGCGGGCGCCTTCGAGACTGCTAGCTAGAAATTTTTCCGTGGGGTCCTACTGCCTGCTGACGTCAGTCCTATATGTCATTACCTACTGCAAGAGCCTCTCTCTCGAAGATCTACTGTTACGGTAAGTTCTTATGTAACTGTACTTTAGTGTTACAACTTTCCTTTTTATTCATTGAGTAGCATATTACAGGAAATCAAAGATTTACATTGATAAAGATATTACAAAGAGAGCAAACTAAGCACACAGAGGTCCACATTATATGGTTTTTGACAATGTGGGGAGAACCCTTTGGGCGGCAGCAGATTCTGGGATTTTTCTGGACTTTGCCTCAGGAAGTATCTGGAGCCTGAAGGATGTGCATGCAGAGACTGGATATCTCCTAAGGAAATGAATCGAATAAAGAGACTTTAAATCATAAGTCACAAAAGTTTATACAAGACTTTAAAACTAAACAAAATACTGATGACTAACAGACTGGTATTATGCATGTTGTATGTATGGAGGATTATGTCTCTGTCAACTTGAATTGCTCTCAATAAACTTGCTATTTAAGTTAAAAAAAAAAAAAGATGTTCATTCTGTCCACTTCCACTCCTGAGGCAAAGCCAGCCCAGCAACAGGCTGGCCAGTAGGCTCAGGCTTGACGACCTCTGCCCAAGTCAGTGGCCTCGATTGTCCATAAGCCAGGAGGGAGAGGCTCTGGTGGTGCCTCAGCTGGGCCCTCCTCCAAGCCTGCCCAGTGATGGGATGAAGGGTGCCTCCCTCATGCCCGTCACACTCCCCGGGTCCTCCCTTGGGGATCAGCTCTGCTGCTTCCTTTCTGCCTGATCCGCTATCACCATGGACAGGCTGATTCTAGAAGTGATGGGTCAAGGTCTACCTCTAGAGTTCAAGCAGTACCCTCTTTGCTGAGCCTGCACCCCGCAAGAGGACTTGATTTCCACAGACATGCTGTCAGCTCTCAGAGACGGCGTAGCACAGCTCCTCCTCAAGGAGGTCGTGGTTCCTGTTGTGGATTCTCCAGAACACCCAGGGTTTGTCTCCAGGTACTTCCTGATGCCAAAGTGGATGGTGAGCTGGTGCCCCATTCTAGATCTGCATGACCTGAACAAGTTCATCAAGTCACGCACCCTCAGGATGGTAACTCTGTCTCAGATCATACCATCTCAAGAGCAAAACATGTGGTTTTGCTCCTGGATCTTCAGGACACGTTCTTTCATGTCCCAATCCAGCCATCTCACCAAAGATTCCTCTGCTTTTGACCAAACGGAACACTCTACAAGTTCCAGGCTATGCCTTTCAGCTTCTCTTCAGACCCCAGAATCTTCACTAGGTTCATTGCAGTGGTGAAAGCTTACCTGTGGCACTGAGGGGTCTGGGTCTACCCCTACCTGGATGACTGGCAGTTAATGGGTCCCTTCAGACAGAAGGTGAAGCGGTCTGGGAACCTGGCCCTCCAGACCTGTGTCTCCATTGGCCTTCTGGTCAGTGAGGCTGAGTTAGAACTCATGTCCTTGCAGGTGATCAACTTCATTGGGGCGGAGCTCAACTCTTGCAGAGCCAGAGCCCCGCTCCCAGTGAACAGGGCGGAGGCTCTCTCCTCCTTTGCCCGATCATTTCTTGTTGGGCAATTGTGCTCTGCCCGGAACGTCCAGTGTCTGATGGGTTATATGGCAGCGTGCACCAGCGTTGTCCAGTAGGCCCACTGGAGAATGCGCTCCCTACAGAGGGTGCTGGCTAGCCAGCGGTCTCAGCACAGGGATTACTTCGACCAGCTAGTCACTCTGACCCAGCAGATGTGGGATGCTTTCCAGTGGTTGTTGATCCCAGAGCATCTGCAGAAAGGGATCCCTCTTTATCTGCACAAAGCCAACTTTCATCCTGATGACTGATGCCTCTCTCATGGGCTGGGGTGCCCACCTGGTGAAACACAGAGTCCACAAACTGTATCCCCGAGGAGTCTCGATGTTATATCAATCTGCTGGAGCTCTTAGCAGTCTGGCTGGTGCTGACTGCATTCACTCTGCACATCTGGGGTCAGGTGGTCCAGGTCCAGATTCAGACGGACAAAACCACAACCATGTACTACCTCAACAAACAGGGCAGGACACACTCCCTGCCACTGTGCAAGGCAGCTTTCCATCTGTGGACCCTCCTGCACACACTGGAGGCTGACCTCTTAGCAGTCCATGTGGCAGGGGCCTCCAGTTAGCTGGCGGACACTCTCAGCCATGTGGGCGAGGCATCTCACAAGTGGTCTCTCCACCCAGAGGTAGAACAGAGTCTGTTCTCCCATTGGGGCACCCCTCAGGTGGACCTGTTCACCACCAAGGAGAACACAAAGCTGAGGCTGTTTTGTGCCCACTTCCCTCAGTAGGGAACACTGCAGGGGGTGTCTTCTCAAGGCCCTGGACCCCATGTCTCTTCTATGCCTTCCCTCCACTTCCCTTAATTTACAAGGTGTTGCTCAAGGCCAGGAAGGACAAGGCACAGGTGATCCTGGTGACTCTAGACTGGCCCCACTAGTTCTGGTACTCCGATCTCCTCAGCCTCAGCAGCAGGCTCCTGTGGTGTCTTCCTCTCTGCATGGACCTGCTCTCCATCAATCAGGGGAAGGTACTCCATCTGGACCTTCAATCCCTGCAACTGACAGCTCTGTTCCTTAGCGGCTAGAGTTCCAGGCTTTGGGTCTCTCTGATGAAATCTTTACTGTTGTGGAAGGAGTGAACAGTAAATGCTATGTCTTCAGGTGGAAGAAGGTCTCCATTTGGTGCCAGGGCAAGGGGTTGGATCCCTTGTCCTGTCCATTGGTTAGCATCCTTGACTACCTGTGGTCCCTCTCTAAGTCAGTCCTTCGGTCAGTGACCCTTGAGGTGCTCCTGGCAGTTGTCTCTGCTTACCGGGTGTGGGCCAGTCAGTAGTCAGTGGTGCAGGAGAAGGTGGTCTGGCACTTTTTTTGAAGGCATTGATCACATTTCCCCTCTGTTGTGTGAACCACCACCATCTTGGGATTTGTTGCTGGTTTTGGCAAAGCTCATGGGCAAGCCATTCAAACCAATGCACAGGTGTGACATCTCACCTGTCATGGAAGACCACCTTCCTGCTGGCTATCATGTCAGCCAGAAGGATTAGTGAGCTCCAGGTGCTTTCGGTGGAGTCTCCTTATCTGGTCTTCCACAGGGAGAAAGCTGTCCTATGTCCTATCCAAAGTTCCTTCCGAAGGCTGTGTCCGAGTTTCACCTTAATCAGGTGATTAATCTCCCGGTGTACTTCACCAATCACATCTCGGAGGCTGAGTACAGGCCCCATATTTTGAATCTGCAGTGAGCGCTTGCCTACTATAAGGAGCACATGGCTGGAGTTCGGGGAGAGGTTCGCCAGCTATTTGCCACCTACACTGAAGCCGCACCTAGCAGACCGGCAGCTAAACAGACAATTGGTAGGTGGATTGTATCCTGCATTGACCTCTGCTATATGTTTGCAGGTAGGGAGCCTCCTGTAGGGCTAAGGGCTCATTCCACCTGCCATACCACTGCCTCGGTGGCTGCTTTCAGGGATGTCCCTATCCAGGAACTCTGCAGGGTTGCTACCAAGAGGTCAGCACACACCTTTATTTCCCATTACCACATTGACCTTGAGTCATGCCGGGATGCTGGTTTTGGGGCCTCAGTTCTCCAATCTCCGTTCCTGAAGTAGGGGGTGTGTGCCTTGCCTTCCTCCTCCTGGAGAACTGCTAGGAGTCTGACAGAAAGTATGGATAGAACATCATATTCACGTCCCTAGAAAAACAGATTACAGGATCGTGGATATGTTGTCCATCCACACTTATTGGCATGTCCCTTTCCCTTTAAGAATCGCCAGAAGTCTTCAAACTGGCTCCTCCCACCCACCTGGGTGGTATATACCTCGACTCCACCCCGTGACGCCAGATCTTCCTTTCCACTGGAAGATTCAGGTTGCCTCCCTCGTGCTTATGCATTTCATAGGCACTGGCTTTCAAAACTTCGGTTTTACTGAAATTAAAAATTGTTCAAATTAGTGATCGCCTTTTCGCATTTTCAATTATGGAAGAAAAATCTTCCCCCAGATGTTGCCTGTGTCCTTGCAGCAGAAAATTTGCGTACCGATCCCCACCTCACATGTGTTTACTGCCTCGGTGTCTGCCATGACGCCTTGTCCTGCAGCTTCTGCTTGGCCTTCCATCCCAACGTCCAGGATGACCGTCTTGCACGTCTGAAACTAGGGAGACTGGAGAAGAGGAACCCTCCGGTGAAGTCCAAGGAGGCCAGGTGGGCGGTTTCTGTGGCTGCGGGATCCACCGAGCAGTTGGAACGCATGCAAGTGTTCGTGGAAGAAGCCGCTCGTGACGCGGACACTCGAAGCTTCTTCATTCCACTCAACCTGGGCTCCACCTTCTTGGGTTCCTTCAAGGAGCTGTGCCAGTCTCTTCCCACCCGGGAAGAGGTGCCTGCGGGCTCGCACTCCTCCCGATCCCGCAAGTGGGAGAAGGAACCGAGCAAGTCTTCGTCTCGGTGAAGGTGCTCTTGGGACCAAGAGAGGTCTCAGTCTAGGAGCATGCGGTCTTGACCTTGGTCGCCGGCTTCATGTATCTTTCGTTGGGCCGGCCGACCGAGGATGTGACTGATGAGGTCAAAATTGTTCTCGACCCAATCGATCCGCTGTCGCCGACCCCAGTCGACAACTCTTTAGAGAGAACTCCTGGTCCTTGTCTTCCCCAATGAGGAGACCCAGCCCGCTGGTGTCCCCATCGAGGACCCGGTTCCAGACCCCCCCCCCGAGTATCACAGGTCCCACCGGTGTCTCCTGAGCAACAGTGTCGGCCCGCCCGATCTCGGTCAAGGTCTAGAACACCCTCGTCCAGAAGGCCGAGGAAGAGCCACAAGTGCTCCAAAAAGAGGTGATGCCATCAGTCATCCTCGTCCTTCTCGGATGAGGAGAAGCTCCGGCGGCAACTCCGGTGCTACGAGGACCTCATGTGGCAACAGCTGATCTTGTCTGGGCACAAGCCGACTTCGACTCCTACCCCGGACATTACTTTGGCTTTCGCCTCCAAGGCCAAAGCTGACCTCTTCGGAGCCAAAACCTTCGGTTCCGATACCTGCGGAGCCAGCGCGACTGCCTGTTCGGCCAAAACTGGTCTCTCCACCAATCGTAGAGGAACCGCCGCCTAAACAGCCTGTGGGAGGGGCTCCTTCCGAGGAAGCTTCCCCTGTGTCTGTTGGTCACAGTCACCCCGGACTGGCCTAGGTGTGTTGAGGGTGATTTGGGTGGCAGGCCACTGTATCCCGACTCCTCTGATTCGGACATCACCAGGCTTCACTCTCATCCTGGGTATGATGAGTTGTCCATTGGCCTAGGGATGGAGGAAGGTCCTTCCTCCTTCGAAGGGATCCTTCGCCTTTTCTCTAAGTCCACAGGGATGCCCCTGGAACCCATCCAGAAAAAGACAGAGTACCCTCTCACGGACATCCTGAAGAGAGTGGATACCCTGACGGAGGCCTTTCCAGTGGCCGAGGCCATTGTTGGCCCGGCCCTTGAACTATGGTAGCGCCTTGCCTCTTGTCCAGCCATGTCTGCCCGCATGGCCTGCAAGTACTTGGTGCCCATGGGGTCCCTAGTGGAGTTCATACAGCACCCTTCGACCGAGAGTCTGGTGACAGCCTCTGTGTTCAGGCGTACTGGCAGTTCTGCTGATACTGACCAACCTCCTGACAAAGAGTCCAAGCTCTTAGACCATTCAGCCAGAAAGGTCTATGCAGCTTCCTCCTTGGGCCTTCGTCATGCAAGTTCATCCGTCATCATGGCACACTTCTCTCACACCCTTCTTGGGTTGTTAGACGAAGTCCTCCCACGTCTCCCTGCAGACATGCAGACCACGATCAAGCAGGTCCAGGACCAGGGCCGTGCTGTTGCCAAGCAGCAACTTCAGATGGCCCTGGACATAGAGGATTCTTGTGCCCATTCAATGGCAGTCGCAGTTGCCTCTTGCCACAGGGCTTGGCTGAGGCTCTTCTCCTTCCCAGTGGATACTCATCACAAACTGGCTGATGTGCCTTTCCTAGGGATTGACCGGTCACCTTCAGCGCATTGAGCAGTCCAATGCCACCTTGAATGCTACTTCTGCCAAAGGTTCCTCGGGCAAGAACCAGCAGAAGAAAAAGAAGAAGCCTTTTTGGCACTCTTCCCCTGTGACGCAGCAGTCCTCCTTTCAGGGTGGACAGCAGCCAGCTCAAGCTTGGTGCCACAAGTCCGGACCCTTCCAGGCCCGTAAAGAAGGCCAAGGATCAGGCTCTGGATCCTCCTCCTCCTCCTCCAAGCCTGCTCAGTGATGGGGGCAGATGCTGCCTCCCCCTCTCCCATCACGCCAGCTCTGGGTCCTCCTGTGGGGGGCCAGCTCTGCCACTTCCTTTCCTCCTTGTCCGCTGTTACCATGGACAGGTGGGTTCTTGAAGTGGTCAGTCAGGGATTGCCTCTGGAATTCAAGCAGTACCCTCCAAGCCAAGCCAAGCCCCTTGGGAGGAAAGAGTGTCCACCCAGACCCAGTCGGCTCTTCAAGACGACATTGCTCAGCTCCTCCTCAAGGAGGCAGTAGCCCCAGTGGTGGATCCTCCAGCAGACCCAGGCTTTGTCTCCAGGTACTTCCTGGTGCCCAAGCAGACAGGGGGCTGGCACCCCATTCTAGATCTCCATGATCTGAATCAGTATGTCAGGTCACGCACCTTTCGGATGGTCACTCTGTCCCAGATCATACCATCCTTGAAGCGAAACCTGTGGTTCTGTTCACTGGATCTGCAAGACATGTTCTTTCACGTCCCAATCTGTCCATCTTGTCAGAGGTTCCTCCGCTTCAGAGCCGAAGGGACCCTGTACGAGTTCTGAGCCATGCCGTTCGGCCTGTCATTGGCCCCATGGGTTTTCACCAAATGCACTGCAGTGGTTGCAGCCCACCTCAGGCGTCGGGGGGTCAGAATCTAACCCTACCTCGATGATTGGCTCCTAGCAGGTCCCACCCAGTAGGAGGTGGAGAGGTCCAGGGACCTGGCCCTCCAGACCAGCTCCCAGTTCAGCCTTCTCATCAACGAGGCCAAGTCTGAACTCATGCCTTCCCAGGTGATGTGCTTCATCGGGGCAGAGCTTCAACTCTGAACAAGCCAAAGCTCGGCTCCCGGCAGACAGGGCAGAGGTTCTCTCCTCCTGTGCCCAATCATTTCTGGTTGGGCAATTGTGCCCTTCCCGGGACTTTCTGTGCCTTCTGGGTTACATGGCGGCATGCATCTTAGTGGTCTGTTGAGCCTGGTTGCACATGCGCCCCCTCCAATGAGAGCTGGCTGCCCACTGGACTCAACCCCATGGTCATTTTGACCAGCTGATCACTGTAACTCAGAAGATGTGGGATGCTCTCCAGTGATGGACCACCCCAGACTGACTGCAGGAAGGGATCCCGTTTGTCCACCCCAAGCCGATGGCCATCCTTATGACCGGTGCCCACATGGGGGACAACAGATCCCACGGGTTCTGGACCCCTGAGGAGTCCTGATACCGCATCAACCTCTTGGAGCTCAGAGAAGTCAGACTGGCACTGTCAGCTTTAGCTCCTCAGTTCCGGGGTCAAGTGATTCAAGTCCATACAGACAATACCACGACCATGTACTACCTCAACAAGCAGGGCGTCATGCACTCCCGTCTGCTTTACAGAGAGGCGCTCCGCATCTGGACTCTTGTGAGCTATCTGGAGGCAGATCTCCTAGCCATTCATGCGATAGAAGCCTCAAACCATCTGGCAGATGCTCTCAGCTGCTTATGCGAGACATCCCATGAGTGGTCTCTCCATCCAGAGGTAGCTTACAGCCTGTTCTCCCATTGGGGCAAACCACTGGTGGACCTGTTTGCCTCCAGGAAAAACACCAAGCTGAGGCTGTTTCATGCCTGCCCCCCTCAGCAGGGCTCACTGCAGGAGGATGCCTTCTCGGGGCCATGGACCCCAGGCCTCCTCTACGCCTTTCCTCCATTTCCCTTGATCCTCAAGGTGTTACTCAAGGTGAGGAGGGACAACGTGAAGGTGATCCTGGTAGCCCCAGACTGGCCGCGCCAGTTCTGGTATCCAGATCTCCTCAGCCTCAGCTGCAGACTCCCAGAGTGGCTTTGCACATGACCAGACCTGATTTCCATCAATCAGAGGACAGTATTCCATCCGGATCTTCAATCCCTTCACCTCACAGCCTGGTACCTGAGCAGCTAGAGTTCCAGGCTTTGGGTCTTTCCGACAATGTACTCACTGTGGTGGAGGCATCCAGAAAGGAATCGACCAGGAAATGTTACACCTTCAAATGGAAAAGGTTTTCCATTTGGTGTCAGACCAAGGTATTAAAGAAACCTATCTCAACCCAAGAACACATTTAAGTGAATACTAGTGACAATTCTATATTTTTACAGAAACGTTACTGTAAACATGTGTGGAGCTTACTCACATATTTGTGTATTTGAAACATTGAAAGAAAAAATATATGAATAAATATTCAGATATAGAATTGTCACTATTATTCACTTAAATGTGTTTTTGGGTTGATATAGGTTTCTTTAATACATTATTCAAAATTTCCTAACTTCTTATCTCACCACTTGTTTAAAACTAAAAGGAACCTTGGGAAACTTTTTTTGTTGTATCTTGTTTAGAATATCCTTGTGGAGGAATTTTATTGTTTCCCTAAATTTTGAAAAAGCTTTTGGTATTTGTTTTTTAAAAAAGTACTAATTAAGAAATTACAGTGACTGCGTTTGCAGAAATAGGCAAAACTACAGATAATAGATCTGCAGCATCAAGTATCAATCAGGAAGAGACTACAAGAATTATGGGACTAGTAAAAAGTAAATGTCATTTAGGCCAAAATGAAACAACTAATATTCCAAAAACAATGCTAAATAAACTTGAATCATTAAAATAAAGGGAAATTAGGCTAGATTGGCATGCAGTTACCTTGTTAGAATATTTGACACAAAAGAGAATTCCAAGGGGCTTAAGAGTGTTAGTTGAATCACAGTTGGGTTTTTCTCCTGATGGATTTCAATTTAAATGGGATGGTATACATTCCAAATGCTCTTTCAATTTTATGTTGCTGCTCACTGAAACATTAACCACAGAACAGAGTAAATTATAAGATGAAATTAATGACTTGGAAACAAAAATAGAAGAAACAGTAGACACTTTCCAGTTAAAATTACTCTTAGATAAAATTGAGAAATACCTATCAGACTATGATAAACATATTCAGAACATTAAGATAGGAAAATTTAAAAGGGACATGAATGAATATAAAGATGAAACAGTATACTCATGTAAAAAATCAGAACAGCATACCAATGTATATGATCTTGACAATTCATACACTAGCCCAGCTACCTCAGACTCTGATGGATCTGATCAGCCTCCCTTTAGAGATTTTTCTAACAGAAGGTCCTTTAACAGATGTAATAGACGTTTTAATACACCCTATGGAAGGGCCTACAATCCTAGAAGATTTCAGTATGAAAGAGATTATTACTTTGAAGAACGTAGACAGGATTGGCAACCTACAGACAGAATGAGAGACAGAGAAAGGGATTTTCAGAGAGGTGTCGAGGAGGCTGGAACATCAGGCATACACAGGAAAGGAAAAGATACAGAACACCAAGAAAAATACAAAGAAAAAATACACAAACTCAGATCGAGACACCATCAGAATCAATAGTTTTTAATCTTTTATCACATCAACTTACACTCTTGGAGAATAAAGTTTTAAGTTACGGTTGGTCTTTCAGTCTTACTGAAAAGCTTAATACTTTTGAATTAAAACCTGATTTAGAAAAGTTTTACTGTAAATTGAGACTAAAAAGGTTTTTGGGATCCAAACCACAGACAGAAACAGATGAAACAGAAAAGAATGAGAAGCATCACCTTAAAAAAAAAGCTTTGGGAGTGTAGTCACAATTTGATCTGGTTAATTTTACTCCAGCTAACATCACTAGTTATATTAGCAAAGTTAATATGGAAATTGAAAAAATGGCATTAGAATCAAAAACAAAGAAACCTAGCTATAATTTAACAAAAGAAGAATTTGAAGCATTGGAAAAACTCAGCACAGATGAAAATATCATCAAACCGGCAGATAAAGGTGGTGGGACAGTTATTATGAATAGAGAAGACTATAGGAAAGAATGTTTGAGACAACTTACAGATAAAACCACATATGAAATGGTGAATAACATTCCATTTTCCAAATTAAAAACAGAAATTAGTGAATTAGTTACACAGGCGAGTGACAGAGGTATAATTGAACAGTGGACAATGGAGGAATTAATAAACCAGACACCTAGAATCCTTTTTTACTGTTTGCCAAAGATTCATAAAAAACATTGAACAACCACCTGGTAGACCTATTCTATCAGGTATTGGTTTTATCGCTGAACCTTTATTTATTTTTGTAGACCATTGCTGTAACCACTTAGTATTTAATACATGGTCTCATTTGAAAGATTAGTAACATTAGATGTTAAAAATCTATATACCAGCATCCCTCATGATGGAGGCCTAGAAGCAATGGACTTCTTTTTATCTGCTAGGAATAAAAGTGAACCTGATAAAGAATTTTTACTGCAGCTCACCAGAATAGTATTAGAAAACAATTATTTTTCATTTGAAGAAAAGAGGTATTTACAAAAAACTGGAACAGCAATGGGGGCAACTTTAGCCCCCACTTATGCAAATATATATATGGCATATTTTGAAAACAATATATTGATTCTAACACCAATCCTTTCAGATCACATCTCATCACATACAAACATTTCATTGATGATATATTAATTATATGTAACAGCGCACTACAAGAAATGCAGTCCTTTAAAGATTATTTGGAAACATCTAATAAGAATTTGATATTTACAATGACTTGTGACACAGAATAAATATATTTTTTGGATCTAAAGATTATAAAAATAAATGGCAAACTTTTCACAGATTTATATAGAAAAGACACTACAAGAAATACAGTACTTCATTGTACAAGTTTTTACCCAAAAAATCTAAAAAAGAATATTCCATATAGCCAAATGCCCAGGGTTAAAAGAAATAGCAGCATCCCTGAAAGATGTGAAACCAATTTATATGAGTTAATGCAAAGATTTGCTACCAATGGTTATTCTAATCAAACTTTAGAATCAGCTAGAAGAAAAGTAGATTGAAGAGAAACAGATAGCCTTATTTTAAATAAGGTTCAATGTTTGAATCCCCCCTAGATAAAATAACTATGTCCACCCAATACTCTGAAAACCTTGGCAGAATTAAACATATTATTTTTATCAAATTGGAATATACTACAAATGAATGAAATGGGTCTAAAGATTTTTTGAACACAAACCTTGGGTTACAGCACCTAGAACAACAACAATACGCAATAAAGTTGTAAAAACACAACATTGGAAACAGAACAAAGAGGGCATGGGGTGGTTAAGAAGTGAGATAAAAGGTTTCTTCCCTTGTGGAAATTGTGTACATTGTAACAGTGGTAAAAAACTAAGGTAATTAAAAGCACATGTGGTGATAAGGAATATTACATTAGAGATTTTATTACCTGCAATACTGATCAAGGGCGTAGCTACTGATACTCCAAGTAAGCCATGGCATACCAAGTATAGTAGCAGGAGGTAGCAAACAAGCTGGCCAGCACTGCTCTGCCCTCTCTAGTCCATCACATTTAAATTCCTTTTTTTGGCTTTGCAGGCTTTTTCTTTTCTCTTTCAGCTTTGTTTTTGGGAGGGTGGCAGAGTGGACCACAGACATCGAAGCTGAAAGTCTCAATTATGTCCGCATGGTCCAGCTACATAGTGATTGACTGTGGCATCTGGTGGGGGGGGTGAGTGGTGACAGGTCTTGGGGGCGAGTTTAAATGCCCCAGAAAAATTAGAAGCCATACTATTAGTTCAATTGCACTGAGAGTGAGAGAAGCAGTAGAAGAACTGAGGAGCAGCAGATGGAAGAACAGACTCAGAACCAGCTAAAAGAATGAAGACTTCATGTGGAGTGGCAAGTGGAGCGACTCTGCCTACCTGCAGGGGAGAGAGAGAAGAAATTTCTGCCAGGGTCTTGGACTCATGGTGCAGTCAGTGGCGTTTACCAGCAGGCAGCGAGCAGCACAGACAGCAGGTCTAGTGTGGGAATCATCTGACTGGAGCCAGGAACCTTGGACTCGAGTTGGGGGGTGCAGGCATGAACAACAGTGGGGGAAGGGGTAGCAGTATTGCAGGTTGGTGTACAAATCTGAAATGCTTGGCTACACCCCTGTTACTGATTATGTAGTTTATTGTATTGTATGTCCATGTGCTTTGTATTACATTGGAGAAACAATAAGACCTCTAAAGATGCAAATCTCAGAACATAAGAGTACTATTAGAAGAGGGTACTTTAGGTCTCCGTTAGCAAGACATTTTATTGAGAGACAGCACCAGATATCAAGCTTGAAGTTCTCTGGCATCGAAAAAGTACAAGAATCACCAAGAGGAGGGAACAAAGAACGGATCCTATTAAAACAGGAAGCCTGGTGGATATTCACTTTAAAAACACATCAGCCAAGATATGGACTGAATGAAACTTTAAACTGGTCCGTTTATGACTAAAGGCATTTATGTAACCTTCATGTTCTCATGCATTCACTTCATTCCCTCTCTCTGTTCCCCTTTTTTCCTAATTACAAATTGATGGCATTTTTATAAAATCATTTATAATCCCCTGTATTATTCTACATCCTTCTCTGTAATCCTAGCATTATTCTCTAATTCATTTTGTTAACCTGAACTGACACTTGTACTGTTATTTACTGTATGACCGTAGCATTGTTTATTCTTGTTTACTTCTTCATCACCTTTTGAACCTAGTTAAATAAGTACTAAGTTAAGTACACAAAGGAATGGGGGCTCCCCTTTTTCCCTGTTTAAGGAGAGTTTCGGTGTTTGACCAGGCCACCCAAGGTGACGTCACTTGGTGACCTCAGCACGTTCTTCATGCACACCTGAACGGCCCGGCCCCTTCCTTTTATTCACTAGCACCTGCAAGAGGAAAGGTATGCACTAGTAGTCTGTCAGTGTGGTCTGCTAATGGTGGTGGGTTTTTCCTTTTGCATCCCAATGGCTTTAGTTTAATGAGTCTTGGAGCCGTGTAAAGATTTATACGCACCAAAATATACCGAAAGGTAAGAGGCTTAATCTGAACTTAAAAGTTTACAACAAAGTTTATATTTAAAAAAAAAGTGCTTCTTACACTAGTTCTCTCTTTAACAGATATTGAATTATACCTGAGAAAATCACTTGGCATAGTTTTAAGCACATTCTTACCAAGAAGGTAAGAGGAAAGTTTAAAAGAGACTTTTTACGAAGAGCGTTTATTTTATAAAGATTGGCTCTTATATTGGTCCCTTAATGATTTTTTTTCTATTTTAGAATAAAGTGAAGTCTATCACTTATGTAATGGAACAATAGAGATGCGCCTCTACAAACATTAAAGACATGAATTGAGTTGCTTAAAATTATTAAAGCTTATATAAACATTGAATTTATGCAGCAATGGCTTAGAAGAATTAATAGATTTCTTTCTTTTTAAGACAGAGAAAGGAAGTCGTTGAAAAATCTTTGTAGAGAAAAAAATCCCCCCCATAGCAGACACACAAGGTGATTAAGTTTGCTCAGGTCAGTTCCACCTATATTTCAATATTTGAAATCATTTAAAAATTATTGTAATAATATAAAAGTTGTCAAATATTTAATGAGTGACATTTGTAATGTCCTTAGAATTTATATCTTTTCTTTTTGATTTATTACAGAAATAGCTCCACAGTTTGATGAAGGAGCCTGTGTTCTGAAACGTTACTATAAACGTGTATGGAGCTTACTCACATATTTGTGTATTTGAAACACTGAAAGGAAAAATATATGAATAAATATTCAGATATAGAATTGTCACTAGTATTCACTTAAATATGTTTTTGGGTTGAGATAGGTTTCTTTAAGACATTATTCAAAATTTCCTCACTTCTTATCTCCCCACTTGTTTAAAACTAAAAGGAACCTTAGGAAACAGTTTTTGTTGTATCTTGTGAGACCAAGGCCTGGACCCTCTGTCCTGTCCAGTGGCTAACATTCTCGACTACCGTTGGTCTCTCTCCAAAGGGGGTCTTCAGTCATAGACCCTTAGTCATCGACCACCTGGCAGCCATCTCTGTTTACTGGGTGTGAACCAGTCAGCTGACGGTGACGCAGGAAACAGTGGTCGGGCAATTTTTCAAAGGCCTGGACCACATATCCCCTCTGCTGCGTGAACCTCCACCTCCATAGGACCTACTGCTGTTACTGCCAAAGCTCATGGGCAAGCCATTTGAACCAATACACAAGCGTGAACTGTCACACTTGTCGTGGAAGACAGCCTTCCTGGTGGCTACCAAGTCTGCCAGAAGGACAGAGGAGCTCCAGGCGCTTTCGGTGGACTCCCCTTATCTGGTTTTCCACAGGGACAAGGTTGTCCTATGCCCCCACCCTAAATTTCCTTCTGAAGGTGGTGTCAGAATTTCACCTTGACCAGGTATTAACTCTGCCATTATACTACCCCAATTACACCTTGCAGGCCGAGTACAGGCTCCATACTTTGGACCTGAGACGTGCTCTCTCATATTACAAGGACAGGATGGCGAAAATTCGGGGAGAGGTTTGCCCGCTGTTTGTCACCTACGCTAAAGTTGCTTCTGGCAGACCTGCAGCAAAATGGACTATTGCAAGGTGGATTACATCATGCATTAGTCTGTGCCATGAGTTGGTGGGCAAGAAGCCTCCCAGAGGGATAAGAGCTCACTCCACCTGCCATACTGCTGCATTGGTGGCTGCTTCCAGGGACATACCTATCCAGGAAATCTGCTGGGCTGCTACCTGGAAGTCAGCAAACACCTTCATCACCCATTACCACACTGACCTCGAGTCCCGCCGGAAGGCAGGTATTGGGGCCTCAGTTCTCCAGTCTCTGTTCCCTAAGTAGGGTGTGTGTGCCTTGCCTCCCTCCTCCCAGAGAACTGCTAGGAGTCTACCAATAGGTGTGGATGAACAACGTATCCACGATCCTAGAAGAACAGGTTACTCACCTGTAACAGTAGTACTAGGAGTGGTATATGTTGTTCATCCACACGGACCCACCCGACCTCCCCAGCTGCGGATGCACAACACCTACCTTCCACCGGGCTAAGATCTGGTGTCATGGGGTGGAGCCAAGGATTATACAACCCGGGTGGGTGGGAGGAGCCAGCTTGAAGACTTCCGGTGATCCTTAAAGGGAAAGGGGACATGCAAACAAGTGTGGATGGACAACATATACCACTCCTAGAACTAATGTTACGAGTAAGTAACCTGTTCTTATTGACAGAATATGTCCAAAGATGACAAATACCTACTGTCTTCCTTAGCATGGATGCTGAGAAGGCGTTTGACAGGATGTCCTGGAATTTTTTGTGGGACACTCTGTCGACCCTTCACTTTCCTGAGGCATTCCTAAAATGGCAGCAGAACATTTATTTTGAATCTAGGGCCTTTGTAAGAATTAGTGGTGCAATAATATCACTAATAGAAATCCAGTGGGGAACCAGACAGGGCTGTCCACTCTCTCCTCTGGTGTTGGCCCTTTACATCGAACCTTTGGCGGCAGCAATCCATGTGGACCCAGCGATTGAGGGGATCCCACTGGTTCAGATAGAATACAAACTGGGATTGTTCGCAGATGACATCCTCTCCCCTGAGGCATTGTTCATTCTTGATCTGTATGGGAGGGTGGCGGGGTTTAAATTAAACAAGACAAAACCCAAAATACTAACTTACAGTTCTGCCCCAATGGAAGAGTTAAAGACATCCTTTTTAGGATCATGGATATGTTGTTCTAGCCACACTGTCTGGCATGTCCTTTCCCTTTAAGAATCTTGCCAGAAGGTCTCGGAGCTGGCTCCTCCCACCCACCTAGGTGGTATAACCCTCGTTTCCGCACCATGATGCCACACCTTCCTTCCCACTGGAAGATACAGGTTCCCTCCTTACTGCTCGCATGTTCAGTAGGCCCTGGCTTCAAAATCTTTGGATTTGTTCAAAATTAAACTCATTAGAGTTAACGATAATCACTTCGCAATCTCGACTTCTATGGAAGATAAATCTTCTCTAGGTTTTTGCTGCTGCCCACACGGGCAAAAGATGTCTCGCACAGACCTGCATGCCATGTGCATGTATTGTCTGGGTGTCGGCCATGACACTCAGGCCTGAGAAATTTGTTGTGCATTCCACCCGAACGTCTTAGACGATCATCTCGCATGACTGAAATTGGGTAGACCGGAGAAACAGAATCTGATAGTCAAATCTAAGGAGGCCCATTGGGCAGTCTCGGCGGCTACGAGGTCTGCTGACCAGCTCGAACAGATGAAGGCTTTGAGGAAGAGGCGGCTTGGACCATGGATCGCTCTTCTTGGTCCTTTTTTTTGTGCCACTCCACTTGGGCTCCATTTTCTCCGGATCCTTTTGGGAGATGTGCCAATCCTTCCCACCAAGAGTGAGGGGCAATCAGGCACACATGTCTCTCAGTCCCGTAAATAGAACAAGGAACTGAGAGAATCCTCAGTCCCAGGAATCACCTTTCTCGACTTTTTTCGAGGTTGCAGCCTAGCTGCTGGTTTCACGTTCCCACCGTCACGCCAGCTGGCCCAGACACTGGACGATGATACAGTTGACATCATTTTCGACCCAGTAGCCCCGTTGTTGCCCGACAAGGCCAACAACTCTTTATTTAGGACCCTGGTTCTGGCTCTCCCCAATGAGGAGACCCAGCCCGCTGGGAATTGGTCCCTGACCAGGAAGCACCATCGGTCTCCCCAGTGATTTCCAGTTGACCCTGTTGGTCTCTTCGATGGTCGAGGTCTCAGACCCCCTTGACCGGCAGGCAGAAGAAGGCGTACAAGCGCTCCAAAAAGAGGCATCGCCGACATTCTTCTTCGTCCTCTTCAGATGAGGAGAGACTTTGTTGGAAACTCCGTCGACACTACGAAGATCTAATATGGCAACAGCTGATTTTGTCCAGTCAAAAGCCAGTTCTGGCTTCCACCCCTGCCATTACTTGGCTTTCGCCTCCCAGGCCGAAGCCAACTCCTTCAGAGCCGGCACACACTGTGCCTCCTCCCATTGAGCGGATTAAAATAATTTGGCCAAAATCGACCTCTTTACTGATCGTGGTGGAGCTGCCACCCAAACAGCCACTGGTAGGGGTGCCTACCAGACAGTCTTGGCCTGTTCTGGGCCTTCTGCTTAGGCTTTCTGTTACCCTCACTCGTGACCATCCTAGGTGGATGGAGGGAGACACAGGTGGTCGGCAGATTTATCCGGACTCCTCAGAGTCTGCGGACTCGGATCTTCATTCCTGTCCCTTGGATGAGGAATCAATCGGCAGTCTTTCGACAGAGGAAGGCACCTCTTGCCTTATGGGCATCCTCTGCCCTATCTCTGAATCAACAAGGATGCCTCTTGAACCCATTCAAAAATGGGTCGACTATCCCCTCATGGATATCCTGAAATGGGGGGATTCACCAATGGAAGCCTTTCCCTTGGCCTACGCCATTGTTAGTCCGGCTTTGGCGCTATGGCAGCATCCTGCCTCCTACCCTGCACCTTCTGCCCGAATGGCACGCAAATATGCGGTGCCCATCGGGTCTCTTTCGAGGTTCACAGAGCATCGCTCTGCAGAGGGTCTGGTGACCAAATCTGTGTTCACATGCTCGGCAGATACTGATGGTCCTCCAGACAAGAAGTCCAAAAAACTGGATCACTCTGCGTGTAAGGTTTATGCCGCCTCTACGCTGGGCCTCCGTCAGTCAAAATTGGCCGTCATCATGGTGCATTTCTCGCACACCCTTCTGGGTTCCCTGGATGAGGTTCTCCCTCACTTCCCCGCAGACTTCCAGACCACTGTCAAGCAAGCCCGGGACCAGGGTCAAGCTGTTGTGAAGCGGCAACTACAGATGGCTCTGGACCTCAGGGACTCATGCACCCATTCAGTGGCAGCTGCGGTTGCCATGTGCCACAGGGCTTGATTACGGGCCTCCACCTTCATGGCAGATACCCAACACAAGCTTACGGATGTCTCTTTCCTGGGTACCAACCTCTTCTGCCCAGTTGTGGATGGTCACATGCATTGAGAAGTCTAATGCCACCTTGGACTCCCATCACTTCTGCACAAAAGGAATCCCAGTGTTCCAAAAAAACAGCATAAGAAAAAGTCATTTCGGCACCCTGCTTCCAAGTGGGGCAGCAACAGCAGGCCCAACCTTGATGCCCTCAGGCCCAGTCCAGGCCTCTGGTGGCCCATAAGCCCGGAGGACAGGACTCTGGTGGTCCCCAATCCGGACCCTCTTTCTCCAAGCCTGCCCAGTGACAGGATGGGGTGGCCACCCCTATTCCTGTCACGCAAGCTCTGTGTACTCCTGTTGGGAGGTCGGCTCTGCCACTTCCTTTCCATCTGGTCCACTGTTACCATGGACAGGTAGATTCTATGAGTGGTCAGCCCGGGTCTGCCAGTAGAATTCAAGCAGTACCCTCCAAGCCGAGCCCACGCCCCACAGGAGGAAATGGTATCCATACACACTCTGTCGGCTCTCAGAGATGACACTGCCCAACTCCTGGTGACCACAGTCACAGACACCCCCCCCGATCAATCCAGGTTTCATATCCAGGTACTTCCTAGTTTCCGAAGCAGAAGGGGGGGCTGGCGCCCCATTCTAGATCTGCATGACCTGAACCAGTTCCTCAGGTCATGCACCTTCAGGATGGTAACTCTGTCCCAGATCACGCCATCTCTCATGCAGAACATGTGGTTTTGCTCTCTGGATCTCCAGAATGCATTCTTTCATGTCCTGACCCATCTGCCTCATCAGAGCTTCCTTCACTTCTGAGCAGAAGGAGCCCTATTCGAGTTCCAAGCCATGCCATTCGGCCTTTCATCGGCCCCACGGGTCTTCACCAAATGCACTGCAGTGGTGGCGACCCATCTTCAGCGACGAGGGGTCAGAGTTTACCATATATCTCGATGACTGTTTTTTGGCGGGTTCCACCAAGCAAGAGGTGGAGAGGTCCAGGGACCTGGCCTTCCAGACCGACAACAACCTTGACCTCCTGATCAATGAGGTTAAAACTCATACCTTCTCAGGTGATATATTTCATCGGGGCAGAGCTCGACTCCTGCCAAGCCAGAGCCCGGCTCCCGACGGATAGGGTGGAGGTTCTCTCCTCCTTTGCCCAATCCTTTCTGGTTGAGCACTTGCACCCTACCTGGGACTTTCTGCATCTTCTGGGGTACATGGTGGCCTACACCACCGTGGTCTGATGGGCCCGGCGGCATATGCGCCCCCTCCAATGGGAGCTGGCCAGCCAGTGCACTCAGCGTCACAGTCAATTCGACCAGATGGTCACTGTGACCCATAAGCTCTGAGACGCTCTCCAATGGTGGACCATCCTGGATCACTTGCAGGAAGGGATCCCGTTTGCCCATTCCGAGCCAACAGTCGTCCTTACAACCGATGCCTCTCTCACGGGCCGGGGATCCCACATGGGGAACCACAGAGCCCACGGGTTCTGGACCCCCAAGGAATACTGATATCATATCAACCTGCTAGAGCTTCGAGCAGTCAGACTGGCACTGTCAGCATTCACTCTGCTTCTCTGGGGTCAAGTGGTGCAAGTCCAGACAGACAATACCATGACCATGTACTACCTCAACAAACAGGGCAGCACACACTCCCCGCTGCTGTGCGGGGAAGTGCTCCACATCTCTACCCTCGTGAGCTGACTGGAGGCAGATGTCCTAGCCATCCCTGTGGCAGGAGCCTCAAATCAACTGGCGGATGCTCTCAGTCAAGTGGGCGAGATGTCCCACGAGTGGTCTCTCCATCCAGAGGTAGTTCACAGCCTGTTTTCCCACTGGGGCAAACTTCAGGTGGATCTGTTTGCCTCCAGGGAAAACCCAAGCTGAGGCTGTTTCACGCTTGCCCCCCTAAGCAGGGCTCGCTGCAGGGGAATGCCATCTCAAGGCTGTGGACCCCAGGCCTCTTTTATGCCTTCCCTCCACTTCCCTTGGTTCACAATGTGATCCTCAAGGTCAAGAGGGACAAGGCACAGGTGATCTGCTAACCACAGATTGGCCGTGCCAGTTCTCATATCCACATCTCCTCAGCCTCAGCTCCAGGCCTCCGAGGCGTCTTCCAGTATGCCCAGACCTGTTATCTGTCAGTCAGGGTAAGGTATTCCATCCAGACCTTCAATCCCTGCACCTGACAGCCTCGTTCCTGAGCAGCTAGAGTTCCAGGCTCTGGGTCTCTCAGAGGATATACTCACTGTAGTGGAAGCATCCAAGAAGGAGTTGACCAGGAGGTGCTATCCTTCAAATGGAAAAGGTTTTTCATTTGGTGTCAGGGTAAGGGCCTGGACCCTTTGTCCTGTCCAGCGGCTAGCATCCTAGACTACCTTTGGTCCCTTTCCAAAGGGGGTCTTCAGTCTATGACTCTTAAGGTGCACTGGGAAGCCATCTCTGTTTACCGGGAGTGGGCTGGTCAGCAAACGGTGGTGTAGAAGAAAGTGATCTGGTGTTTCTTTAAAGGTCTAGACCACAAATCCCCTCCAGTGCGTCAACCTCCACCTCTGTGGGATCTACTGCTGGTTTTTGCTAAGCTCATGGGCAAGCCATTCGAACCAATGCACAAGTGTGAGACAGCCCTCCTGTTGGCTGTCACATCAGGCAGAAGGCCTGGAGAGCTCCAGATGCTTTCAGTGGAGTCTCCTTAGCTAGTCTTCCACAGGGACAAGGTTGTCCTGCGTCCCCACCTGAAATTCCTTCCAAAGGTGGTGTCGGAGTTCCGTTTTAACCAAGTGATGAGACTGCCTGTGTTCTAGCCGAACTACACCTCGGAGGCTGAGTACAGGCTCCATACTCTGGACCTGAGATGAGCGCTCTTTTACTCCAAGGAGCAGATGGCTGAACTTCAGGGAGAGGTTTGCCAGCTGTTTGTCACCTACACTGAAGCTGCACCTGGCAGACTTGCAGCAAAGCGGACAATTGGCAGATGGATTACATCCTGAATTGATCTCTGATATAGGTTGGTGGGCAAAAGCCTCCCAGAGGGATAAGAGCTCATACTACCCGCCATACTGCTGCATTGGTGGCTGCTTCCAGGGACATCCCTATCCAGGAAATCTGCAGGGCTGCTACTTGGAAGACAGCAAAAACCCTCATTACCCACTACCACATCGACCTAGAGTCCCGCCGGGATGCTGGTTTTGGGGCCTCAGTTCTCCAATCTCTGTTCCCCAAGTAAGTATCAACTAGAGGGGGTGTGCACTTTGCCTCCCTCCCTCCTCCCAGAGGACTGCTTGGAGTCTGCCAAACAGTGTGGATAGAACAACATATCCATGATCCTAGAAAAAATGGGTTACTCACCTGTATCAGTAGTTCTAGTAGTGGTGTATGTTGTTCATCTACACGAACGCACCCGACCTCCCTGGCTTTGACGCACAACCTGAGCTTCCAGCGGGCAAAGATCTGGCATCATGGGGTGGAGCTGAGGGTCATACCACCCGTGTGGGTAGGAGGAGCCAGTTTCAAGACCTTCCAGCAAGATTCCTAAAGGGAGAGGACATGCCAAACAGTGTGGATGAACAACATATACCACTCCTAGAACTACTGTTACAGGTGAGTAACCTGTTTTTCCATCCCGATGGAACAGGTTGTCTATCAAGTACTTGGAGATCCATATCCCTAGGGACCTAAATAACATAGAACGAACACCTTACACAAACATTACAGCTAGATTTAAAATGATGGGGCAATCTACAGTTAACACTATTCCAAAAAGTAGAGGTTCTCCGTATGAATATTCTCCCTCATCTATTATATTTAATCCAGTCTATCCCACACTTTCCGGCAAGATTTTTCTTTAAATCTTAGACTACAGTGCTGTCCAACTTTACATGGTGAGCACAACGTCCAAGAATTCGAGTGTCAATCCTGCAGTTGCCCCGGCACGAGGTGGGACTAACTCCCCAAACTTAGAATGGTATGCCATGGTGCCTTTCCTTACAATAGCTCTGCAGTGGTTATCAGACACCTACCAATTGCCCTGAAAGGATATCGAATTTGCGATTAATTATTTATACTATACAACCCAGATATTATTTTCAACAGAGAGATTCGTTCCCTCTCTCAGACATTTTACTGATATAACTTCCCAGATCTTAAAAATGAGGTTCAAGCTTTGTAGACTCCCAAAATTTAAGGACATCTTTTTTTATATGTGACTATTGAGTGCCGATGGGAGTTTTTTACCAAACCAAATGGATATCACATTTCAACACTGGTCTAGAGTGCAGAGTTTTATTTAACTCTAAAAATTGATTAGCGTTTTGCTCATAAAGTGCTAAAACATTGTGAAAATGCATAGCACCTGCCACACTGTATTTAACAAATATAAAACTTCTAGAGAACCTATATAAATACTTTCTGAACAGTTAATATTGTCCCAAGAAAAAAACTGCTAATCAATTATTTAAAACCCTGGAGTGGGCTTACAGTTTATCCACAAGTTCATGGATGGAGAGGGAATGGTCCCTTCTGAAGTATTACAATGGACCTACGGACTTCCCCCTAGAGACTACTGTCATTATACACAAGCAAAAAGATATATCCAACAACACTCAGAATGTAGGGCTAAACTTCCAATTAGGAAAACACCTTTTCTAGGAGTGTGGATATGTTGTTCTATCCACACTGTTTGGAATATCCTTTCCCTTTAAGAATCCTGCCAGAAGGTCTTGAAGCTGGCTCCTCCCACCCACCCAGGTGGTATAACCTTCAGCTCCATCCCATGATGCCAGAGCTTCCTTTCTGCTGGAAGATGCAGGTTCTCTTTTTACCACTCTTGTGTTCTGTAGGCCCTGGCTTTCAAATCCTCAGATTTGCTCAGACTCATTAGAGTTATTAAAAATCGCTTTGCGATCTCGACCGTTATGGAGGATAAATCCTCTCCAGATTTCCGCTGTTGCCCGTGTGGGCAAAAGATGTCTCACAGCCATCCACATACCACATGCGTGTACTGTCTGGGTGTCGGCCACGACATTCAGGCCTGTGAGATTTGTCATGCATTTCACCCGAACGCCTTGGACAATCGTCTCACACAGCTGAAATTGGGCAGACCGGACAAAAGGAATCCACTGGTCAAATCCAAGGAAGCCTGTTGGGTGGTCTCCGCAGCTGTGGGGTCCGCTGATCAGCTCGAACAAATGAAGGCCTTTGAGGAAGAGGTAGCTTGGGCTGCGGATCGGTCCTCAAAGTCTTTTTTTTTCATTCCGCTCGACTTGGGCTTCACTTTCTCTGGATCCTTTCGGGAGATGTGCCAATCCCTTCCCACTAAGAATGAGGGGCCTTCGGAGATACATATCTCTCGGTCCCGTAAAAAGGACAAGGAACCGAGAGAATCTTCATCTCACTGACGATGTTCCTGGGATCATGGGAGACCTCTGTCCCAGGAATCACCTGTCTCGACTTCAGTCGAGGTTGCAGCCTCGGCTGCTGGCTTCCCGCTCCCCCCATCAGGCCATCCGGCCCAGACACTGGATGACAATCCGGTTGAGATAATTCCGACCCAATTGACACACTGTCACCTGAGGAGGCTGACAACTCCTTATTCAGGACCCCGGTCCTGCCTCTCCCCGATGAGGACACCCAGCCCACTGGGGAACCCATCTGAGAACTGGTCCCGGACCAAGAAGACCCACTGCTCTCCCCGGTGCCTTCTAGTTGACCCCGTCGGTCAGCCTGATGATCGAGGTCTCGGACTCCTTTGACTGACAGGCCGAAGAAGGCGCACAAGTACTCTAAAAAGAGGCGCCGCCAACATTCTTCTTCCTCCTTGGATAAGGAGATTCAATGGAAACTCTGTCAACACTACCAAGATTTAACGTGGCAACAGCTGATCTTGTCCGGTCAAAAGCCGATTCCAGTTTCCACTCCAGCCATTACTTGGCTATCATCTCCCAGGCCAAAGACTCCTCCAGAGCTGGCTCGCACCGTTTCTCCTCCCATGGAGCTAGTCAAAATGGTTCAGCCAAAATTGACCTCTCCCCCGATCTTGGTGGAGCCGCCACCTAAACAGCCCCCTGTGGGGGTACCTGCCAAAGAGTTTCGGCCTGCTCTGGTTCTCCCACATAGGATTTCTGTTACCCTCACTCATGACCATCCTAGGTGGGTGGAGGGAGGCTCACGTGGCCAACCAATTTATCCGGAGTCTGAGAACTCAGACCTTCATTCCTTCATACTAACAAAACGTCTGTAATCCATTCCGTAGCACAAAATACTCCTTGATCTCTCCTCGCTAAAACCCGCCACCATATTGTTTAAAATATTTCAGGATTCCCACTCCATCCACCAGTGAGCTGCATAACCATAGCATCCATGGCAATAACAGGCACAAAAAGGCTGAGGAGCAGTATTTCACAAAAACAATCCCAGAATTTTATAAATTAAAAAAAAAAAAAAAAACTAAAATAAAGCAGTCTATCACACAAGGTCCTAGCCTATTTTATAAATGAAATACACAGAGGGGACCTTGTGTGATACATGATCTATCTATACAAGTGATGTTTGACGTCGGGTACCCTCACGAATGGCATAAAAATATATAAATATAAAAGAATAGCAGTAACAAGGTACTTTCCTGTCCGGCCGAAGTCCTCAGCTGCCCCTGGCTTTCTCTCTTCCCTCTAGCCCCAAGCCTCTGCTGCTATCAACTAATATCTTGACTCTACCAGTCTAGGACAAGTCCCTCTCCTTCAGATGAGCTTCAGTTCTTAACTGCTTCTGAAGGGGAGGGAGGGGCGCAAGTGTGCTTAACAACCTCTAAAAGGTCCCAAGTTGCCCTGAAGTCAGACACAAATGCTGCTGTTTTTAACTAATATCTTGACTCCACCAGCCTATACAGAAACTGTCTGCAGATAAGGACTGCTAGGCCCATCCCATCTGCCCATAGACCCTATACATTGTATGAGGCCACTGAAACTATGTGACCAATGGGTTTTCATCATTTCCTCTCGTCAGGCTTCCCTTGTTCCTGTCCCAAACATGCTTAAACTCTTCCGCTGTGCTTGCCCCCACTATTTCCCGTTACAGACTATTCCAAGTGTCGATTACCCTTTCTGTGTAGAAACATTTCCTCACATTACCTCTTAATCTACCCCTTCCAACTTCATATTGTACCCCCTTGTTCTAGTACTTTTTTTACATTGGAAAAGGTCCTCCGCCTGCACCTTGTTTGTGCCTTTGAGGTACTTGAAAGTTTCAATCATGTCCCCCCGCTGTCTCCTCTCCTCCAGTGAGTACACATTGCGGTCCCTTAGTCTCTCCTCATATGTTTTGTGGTGTAAGCCTTGCACCATCTTTGTTGCCCTTCTCTGGATAGTCTCTACCTTATCTATGTCCTTGCGCAGGTGTAGTCTCCAGAACTGCACGCAGTACTCCAGGTGAGGTCTTACCAATGTATTTTACAATGGCTTCACCACCTCCACCTCCTGCTAGTGATACCCCTGCCTATGCACCCTAGCATGCCACTGGTCCTCCCTGCTGCCTTTGTACACTGCTTTGATACCTTAAGGTTATCAGAGATGATAACCCATAGGTCCCTTTCCTCTTTGACGACAGTCAGCCCCCCCCCAACCTGTAGCTCTCCCCAGGGTTCCCTCTACCCAGGTGCATTATTTTGCACTTCTTTGCATTGAACCTCAGTTGCCACATCTCCGACCGTCTTTCAAGCTTATCCAGGTCCCTCTTCATTGTCTGCACCCCTTCTGCAGTATCACCTTGTTGCAGATCTTAGTGTTATCTGAAAACAGGCAGACCTTTCCTTCTAGCCCCTCTGTAATGTCACTAATGAAGACATTGAAGAGGACTGGTCCTAGTACTGATCCTTGTGGTACCCCATTGGTCACCCCCTCTCCCTAGATTGTACCCCATTTACCACCACCCTCTGTTTCCTGCCTGTCAACCAGTTCCTAACCCAGTTCACCACCTTGTCTGCCATGCCCAAACTACCCATCTTGTTAATCAGCCTTCTATGTGGGACGGTGTTGAAGGCTTTGCTGAAATCCAGGTAGGCGATGTCTGCTGCCCCTCCCTGATTAAGTTCCCTAGTCACCCAATCAAAAAAAACCTTTTGATTTGTTTGACATGAGCTTCCTGCTGTAAATCTGTGTTGCCTCAGATCCTGAGCACCACTGGATTCCATATGTGTCACTATATGTGAATTTTTTGACTGGGTGACTAGGGAGGTGGATCAGGGGAGGGCAGTGGACATGGCCTATCTGGATTTCAGCAAGGCCTTTGACACTGTGCCACATAGAAGACTATTACACAAACTGGGGAATATGGGTGTGGGCAGGACAGCAGTGTTGTGGGTAGGTAACTGGCTGGGTGGCAGGACACAGAGGGTGGTGGTAATGGCTGTCACTCCACAGAGGGAAGAGTGACCAGTGGGTACCACAGGGATCAGTGCTGGGACTGGTCCTATTCAACATCTTCATCAGTGACATGGCGCAGGACCTAGAAGGCAGAATTTCACTGTTCGCTGATGACACAAAGCTCTGTAACAGAGTAGACACCACCAGAGGTGTAGACAGAATGAGAAGCGACCTGCAGAAACTTGAAGAGCGGTCAGGGTTTGGCAGTTGAAATTCAATGCAAAGAAGTGCAAGATAATGCATATGGGGCACAAAACCCTGGCACAATATATCAGTTCTGGGGTGAGGATATAGCATGCACCAAGCAGGAAAGGGATCTTGGGGTTATCATCTCTGATGACCTCAAGGTAGGGAAACAGTGTGACAAGGCAGCAGGTAAAGCAAATAGGATGCTGGGATGTATAGGCAGGGGCATTACCAGCAGGAAAAGGGAGGTCATAATTCCGCTATACAAGACACTAGTGAGGCCCCACCTGGAGTACAGTGTACAGTTCTGGAGACCATACCTACGTAAGGACATAGACAGGGTAGAGAAGGTTCAGAGGAGGGCAACAAAGATGGTGCATGCATTGCATCACAAGTCCTATGAAGACAGGTTGAAGGAACTGAACATGTACTCCCTGGAGGAGAGGAGGGAGAGAGGGGATATGATAGAGACATACAAGTATCTTACAGGGAGGAACAGGGTGCAGGAAAACACTATTTTTAAGCGAAAAAGATGTTCCAGGACTAGAGGGCATGGGATGAAGTTGGAGGAGGACGATTCAGAGGAAACATGAGAAAGAATTTCTTCACAGAACGGGCGGTGGACAAGTGGAACACCCTGCCAGAGGAAGTGGTGGGGCTGAAACAATCACGGGATTTAAGAATGCATGGGATAGACATAAAGGAATTCTGGAGGTCAGGGGTAAGGTGCAACAGACTTCTAGGAAAACAAACTGAACTTACAAGCTCAAATGGGCAGACTGGGTGGGCCATAGGCCCTTATCTGCCGACACTGTCTATGTATCTATGTATCCTTTCTTTCAGCAGTGTCTCCATGATCTTTCCCACCACTGAGGCGAGGCTGACTGGTCTGTAGTTCCCTGCCTCCTCCCTACTGCCGCTTTTGAGCAGTGGGACTACATGTGCCCTCTTCCAGTCCTCTGGAATGACACCCATGTTGAGTGACTCTGTGAACAGGGTGGCCAGAGGCGCTGCTAGTTCCCTTCGCAACTCCTTTAATATCCTCAGGTAGACGCCGTCTGGCCCCATGGGCTTATCCACCTTCAGCTTTGTGAGTTCTTCCAGAACTCTCTCCACTGTGAATGGACTGGTGTTCACCTCTTCCACCCCCCCCATTGCCTCTGCAACCCACCTGTGTTCCTTGACCCTCCCTCTGCTTAGTGAATACTGATCAGAAGTATTTGTTCAGTGTTTCTGCCTTGTCCAGATCCCCCTCCTTACACTCTCCCTTCTCCCCTTTGACCCTCACAACCCCACCCTGGTTTTTCTTCTTTCACTGATGTATCTATAAAATGCCTTATCCCCTTTGTTTTCAGACTGTGCTAAGCCCTCTTCTGTCTAAGCCTTCGCCCTCCTAACAGCCTTCTCTGCTTCCTTTAGACATTCAAGGTATACCTGCCTGTTCTCCTCCCTTTGGCTCCCCTTATATTTCTTGAAACACAACCTTTTAGCCCTGACTTTGTCCCTTGCCTCTTTGGAGAACCATAGTGGTTTCCTTCTTCTTTTCCCTTTGGCCACTGTCCTAATGCACTGGTTTTTTATATCCACTATGGCTCGTTTCAGTTTCTCCTATTGTTCTTCTGCCACCCCTACCACCTCTCCCTTCCCCAGGACTGCTTGTATACATCTACCCATTTCAGTGAAATCCACTCTCCTGAAATCCAATACTCTTACCCTTGTGTGGCTTGAGTCCATGTCTCTATGCTGACACTGGCTCCCAGCTGCCCTTCCACCTGTATTTCTTTGGTTCTGTTCCCATTGGTCCATACCAGGTCCCGAACTGACTTATCCCTGGTTGGCTCATGCACCAGCTGCCTGAGTCCAACCCTCTGCAGGGATTCAAGGATGGCTGTGCTTCTGGCTGAAACAGCCATCTGGGTGGTCCAATCCACGTCCGGCATATTGAAATCCCCCAGTAGCAGGATTTCGCCCTTAGCTGCCATGTTGTGTATGTTCTCCACTAGTTCCCTGTCTACTTCCTCCCTCAGTGCTGGAGGTCTGTAGATCACCCATGTGCATAATGCTGTTCCATTCCCTGGCTCCAGGGTGACCCACATTACCTCAGCTTCCCTCTGTCTTCCCTGAACTTCTGTAGCCTTAATACCATCTCTGATGTACAGGGCCACTCCCCCACCCTTTTTACCCTCCCTGTCCCCCCTGAACAGTGTATAGCCTGGTATATTGACTTCCTAGCCATGATTAGCAGAGTACCATGTCTCTGTTATTGCTGCTATGTCAAGGTCTGCATCTGCCAACAAGGCCTCCAGGTCTGGAACCTTATTTCCTAGGCTATGGGCATTCATTAGCACGACCTTCCATGTTTTACAGTTTGCCCTCCCTCTGCTCTTGTTCTCCCTCTCCAGCATCTTCCCCCCAGCCTGGTTCCCTTTCCTATGTGCCCTTTCCTATGTGCCCCAAATCACTTGTTATACATTCTTCATCTGCCTGCCCCTCCCTGCCTGCTTTCACTGTTCCTGTAGTAAACTTATATTCCTGCGTGTTCCCATGGGGGGGGGGGTCCTAAGCCTCCTGGCTTTCCCCCCTTGGCCAGTTTAAATGCTCACAGTTGAAGCATTTAAACTTTTCACAAAGGACCAAGGTCCCCTTCTCAGACAGATGCAGGCCGTCCTCCTTATATAAGCCTGCATCTGCCCAGGTCAGGCCCCAGTCCCCTATGAAGTCAAAACCCTCCCTTCCACACTGATCCTTCAACCAGGAGTTGAAGATACAGATATGGAGTGCCCTAGCTTCCCTTGTGCCTTGGACAGGTAGCACCTCCGAGAATGAGACACAGCACGCTATCTGTTTCAGCATTCCCCCCAGCTTCCTGAAATCATCCTGGACTTTGGCTAACTCCATCCTTCTGGCCAGGTCATTGGTCCCCAGGTGGACAATGACATCCAGCTATTCCCTCCTAGATATTGCCATAGTGATTCTATGGATCCACTTCCCATCCCTCAGTGCAGCGCTTCCTGGGAGGCACTTGACCTCCCCTCTCCCCTGCTAGATGACCCTAACTCCACTCCCCAGATAGTAGAGTCCCCCACTAGGAGAAGCGTCTTCCTCCTCCTGGGTTCCCTGCTTCTCTTCCCTGGGGCTCCATCCTGGGGGATCCTCCCATCCTCCCTGGTCCCAGTCTCGGGTTCCTGAGTGGGGCTTTCCCATTCCTCCAAAACAGTGTAGGAGTTATTAAGCAGGACTGGTTGGGGGATGTGCTTTCAATCCCCCTGTCTCACCCTCCCTGAGCCCACTGTAGTCCAATCACTCCTCTTCCCTGGCATCCTTTGAGATAAAGGTTGTGGACCCGGTAGTCTCTGGATGGGGGTGGATGCTGCCTTCAGCTTGGCCAACTCTGCTCGGAGACAGGCAACCTCCTCCCTCAGCTCAGAGAGGTGCCTGCAGATAGGACAGCATCGCAGCCTCCAGAATGTCTCCCTGAAGACAGCTGCTCCACAAACACTGCATTGCACCACTCCCATCATGTCTGGTTCCCTCCTCAATCAACTGCCTACTTAAGATGGCTATTTGATATCCCCCGATTATATGTTTTATTTCTCGTGTTCTGTTATTGCTTCCTCTCTTTGCTACTTCCTGTATGGGTGCAGGATGTTGCAAGGCCCCATGGGACCCACTCACTCAACAAATCCCTCCCTTTCAGCTGAGCCCCAGTTGTTATCTGCTTCTGGGGGGAGTGGAGCAAGTTTGCTCAACAACCTCCCAAAAATCCCCTTAGCTGCCCTGAAGTCAGACACAAATGTTGCTGTTTTTAACTAATAACTGACTCTACAACTATGCCGTGTACCTGCAATAAAAGAAAGCAATAAAGAAAGCAAGGCAAGTCTACAAAGAAATCCCAAACTCTTTTACCTTATAGCAGCATGTTCTATTCCTCTATGCATTCAAACAAGGGTCCCAATATACCTTAAAATACTATAACAGAATGCCTAGGTGGGGGAAAAAAGCTAATGATCCCAACACCTGGAATAAAAAAAATATATATATATATACAGTATCTAGAGAGATATGTAAATATGAATATGAAAAAGAACAGCAGTAACAAGGTACTTTCCTCTCCTTTTCAGCCGAAGTCCTCAGCTGCCACTGGCTTCCTCCCTTCCCTCAGCCCAAGCCCAGTCATTAGAAACGAGTATGGTTCCAGCTGACTAGAAGAGGGTGAATGGTGTCCCTCTCCATAAGAGTAGGAGCAAGGAGGAGTCTGATAGCTGGAGGCCAGTCAGCCTAACCTCAGTTGTACAAAAACTGATGGAATCATTAATCAAGGAAAGGATTGTGACATACCTTGAATCCAGTGGACAACAGGATCTGAGACAGCATGGTTTCCCGGCAGGCAGGTCTTGTCAAACAAACCTGATGGATTTCTTCATCTGGGTGACAAGGGAGATTCAGCAAGGCCTTTGATACCAATCCGCATAAAAGGCTAATAAATTGAGCAGCCTGGAAGTCAGATCTAGGGTGGTTAACTGGGTTAGAAATTGGCTGAGCAGTAGGACACAAAGGGTGTTAGTGAACAGAGCTCAGTCTGTAGAAAAGGAGGTGACCAGCAGGGTACCTCAGGGATCAGTGCTAGGTCCAGTCCCTTTAATGTCTTCATAATCAACATTGCAGAGGGGCTGAAGGAGAAGGTGTGCCTCTTTCCAAATGACACAAAGATCTGCAATAGGGTGGACACACCAGGGGGATGGAAAGAATGAGAAGGGACCTGGGTAAGCTGGAGGATTGATCAAATGTATGTCAGTTGAGATTCAACACAAAGTAGTGCAAAGTTATGCACTTTTAGGTCATGGGAACCCGAGAGAGGAGTACTCAATGGGGGGGTGGAGGTACTGTCAGCCACCAAATAGGAGAGGGATTGAGAAATAATTGTATCTGAGGACGTAAAGGTGGCCGGACAGTGTGAGAAGGCAGTTAGAAGGGCCAGCAGTATGTTGGGGTGCATAGGGAGCGGCACCACAAGCAGAAAAAGAGAGGTGATGATGCCACTATACAGATCATTAGTGAGACCTCATCTTGAGTACAGTGTCCAGTTTTGCCGGCCACATCTCAGGAAGGACATAGAATGGAGTCCAAAGAAGAGCTACAAAAATGGTATAAGGACTGCACCAGAAATCAAAGGAAGAGAGACTGAAAGACCTCAATATGTATTCTCTAGCGATGCAAAGAGAGAGGGGGGAACATGATAGAGACATATAAATACCTTAAAGGGATCAGTAAGGTACAGGAGGGTAGCATCTTTCAGAAAAGAAGATGGACAAGTACTAGAGGACTTAAAATGAACATACGAAATGCCCACAGAAACAGGCCACACAGTCTATCAAGTCTGCTCAATTGCAGCTAGCCCCTCAACTTGCAGCTGCCCCACCCTTGCCTTCCCTTTTCAGTCATTCCCCCTGTCATCTCCTCTTGAAGCAGCGCACCGTCCTACAGGGAACCACCTCCTCAGGTACAGTGTTCCACTTGTCTACCACCCTCTCCGTGAAATAATGTCTCCTGATTTCCCTCCTGAATTTCCTCCCTCCAACCTCAAGTTGATGCCCTCTAGTATCCCCCCTCTTCTGATCTGAAATATCTCTCTAGTATTACCCTTGTTTATCCCCTTTAGGTACTTAAAGGTCTCAATTGTATCTTCCCTATCTCTCGTCTTCTCCAGGGAATACATGTTGAGCATGCCCAGCCTTTCTTCATAGGATTTCCCCTTCAAACCCTGAATCATCTTAGTTGCTCTGTGCAGCACCCCCTCCAACAGTCTGATATCCTTCTTCAGGAATGGGCGCCAGTACTGCACACAGCACTCCAGGTGTGGTCTGACCAGTGACCTGTACAAGGGAAGGATCACCTCACTACTTCTAGAAGAGATCCCCCTTGCTAAACAGCCTAGCATACTGTTGACTTTCGCTGGTGCCTTCCTGCACTGAGCAGAGTTGTTAATTTTCCTCATTATAATCATCCCATTTCCTTTTCCTCCTCTGTGGTCCCCAACTGTACCTGTCCCAGCTGATAGCTGCTCCTCTGGTTCTTTGCTCTGAAGTGCAGTACCTTGCACTTCTTGGCAATGAACCCCAAGAAGTGCAAGGTACTGCACTTCGGAGCTAAGAACCAGAGGAGGAGCTATCAGCTGAAGTTGGAGGGAGGAAGAATCAGGGGTAATGTGAGGAAGTATTTCTTTACAGAGAGAGTGGTGGATGCATGGAACAGCCTCTCTGTATGGGCGGTAGGGGAAAAAAATGGTGGAGGAATTCAAAAATGCATGGGACACACACAAGGAAACACTAGAAAAAATGGAAGAGTAAGAAAGCCACAGATCTACTTCTGTCTGTAGCATAAGTTAAAGGTGAAAAAAATGGGCAGACTAGATGGGCCAGGAAGTCCTTATCTGATGACAAATTATATGTATCTATGTAACAAAAATGGTTCAGGGTCTGCACCAAATGTCGTATAAGGATAGACTAGCGGACCTCAATATGTATACCCTGGAGGAGGGGGGGGTATAAGAAACTTTCAAATACCTCAGGGGCATAAATGAGATACAAGAGGGTAGCATCTTTCAGAAAAAAGGATGTCAAAGAACAAGGGGTTATGGTTTGGCCAGGTGGCGCTGAGGCTTGAGGAGCTGGACGCCACACCTCACACCACGCCAGCAACCTGGGTTCAGGAATGGACTTTGATCGCTGAGGGTCGGCAGGGGAGGAGTATGATTGAGCATCCGGAGGACAGCTCTCTTCTCCTGGAGTGGGTCCTTACTTGCACAGCACTAGCGACCCCTGGGATTCTGGGGAGCGCTGCATTCTACATGGGCACATAGCAAGGGATTGGGCAGTGGTGGGGTGTCTTTCACCCAGGTAAGGAAGCATACCTGGCGTGAGCTGGATGCCATTGCATGTCGCGCCCAGGCAACACACAAGCAGCAAAAAAAAAACATCCCCTGGATAGGCGACGGCGTCCTCCCGTGCCTCATCATCACACTCCCAATGCCAGGATCACTCCACTGGTTCTCCCAATCCCCTCGTCTGCCTGGCGAGATGGAGCCGAATGTCAGACCAGGTAGGTGGGGGAGTGTCTGTCCCCAATTTCCTGGTGGGGTGGACTTCAGGCGGGAGGTAGCACAGTAGGCGGCGAGTGGGGATCACCCGAAAGAGGTCCAGAGGGAACAGGAGGAAAAAGTTGAAAAAACAAAAAGAACAAGGGTTCATGATATGAGGCTGGGGGGTGTAGACACAGGGACAACATGAGAAAATATTTTTTCACAGAAAGGATGGTGGATGCATGGAACAGCCTCCCAGCAGAGGTGGTGGGGGCATAACTGGTAGGACAGTTCAAGAATGCATGGGATAGACTTACGGGAACCACAATGATAGGAAAGATAGGGTAAGCCAGAGATCAAGTAGTGTCTGCAATATTTGCAGTAGGTAGGAAAAATGGTCAGACTAGGTTGGCCAAACAGTCCTTATCTGCTATCAGATTCTTTGTTTCTTCAAAACCACAACTGTTTCCAGTGAACTGTTGAATAAGGCCATCAGTGAGCAGCTAGCACCTCCCTGAGCTCCTTTAGTACCTTTGGGTGTATGCCATCCTGTCCCATAGCCTTGTTGATCTTCAGAGCTGCAAAGTCCCTATAGTACTCTTTCCTCTGAAAATGAACTTGTGTCCACCCCCCCACACACACACACGTTTCTGCTACTCCCTGGTGGTCCATCCCCTCTCCCTCCACTGTGAAGACTGAGCAAAGGTACCTATTCAGGATGGCAGCTTTTTCTTGGTTCACTTCTGCAGTCTCCCCATGCTGCCCTCCTAATCCTCACTCTCCCTCCCCTTGCTTTTCTCTTCTCAGTCATGTATCTTGAAAAAAGTCTTGTACCCTTTAGCTACTCCTTTGGCTATCCTTTCCTCTATCTGTGCCGTTTCTCCATTCATCACTTTCCTGCTTCCCTCTATTTTGCTTGGTATACCTCCTGACTTCCTCCCTCTACATTTCCTTATACCTCCTGAATGCCACCCTTTTTTCTTCACCACTTGCCTGGAGAACCATAACAGTCTCTTTTTCTTTCTACTTTTATTCACTTCCTTCACATAGAGGCCGTTTTTCTTAAGTATGTGCAGTGCCTCAAAGTATGGGGCACAACAGAAATAAATAAGATGCCCCTTTACGCCTGAGCAGGTGGGCATCAGAGGTGGTCCTGAGTGGTGTCATACAGACCCCTCCAGTAATGTGCCCCCCCCACTGCCAGAAGAATAGAGCAGCTGCTGGTGTCAATAAAAAGAAAAATAATAAAAGTCTTGCTGCCGTTTTCTGTCTGCCTCCTCTTTCTTAACCCCCCCCCCAATAAGGCAGCACAAGCCAAGAACACCCACGCACTCAGACTGCAGTTCCTAACAAGCACGTGGTGTGTTTTTAAAAAGAAAAGTGGCTGGCAGGTGCAGGCTCGAGGTTCGAGAACTAGAACCCCTAGTGTAACATTTTGAAAGTAGGCCCCCCCCCCCAGTCGGGGGAAGGAGCAGGATCAAGAGGGAGCAACAGGAACACAGGGCTCATCTCAGGTGTTGAAGCCAGTTCCATTGACTTCTCTGTCATGTCTCTCCTCCGGTTGGCGATTCAGCCAGTGTGGTCATTCATTGTGGTCCATAAGTGCGGCAGTCGGATGAAGCAGCAGCAGCCAGAACCACGGTGTGGGCTCTGTTTAACCCCATTTTTTTTGTTTTCTTCAAATATTTATGTGTTTTTTCCCTTTTTTCACCCGTCCCCACCTGCGCATCCTTGGTGCTGACATACGTGTGTGGAGGCATGCGCATGCCATGCACTGCAGGACGCCCCAACCTACTAGCCGCCCCCTTCCCCATCTATGTCCGCACCAGACCTCCATCCGGTGGTGACAGGACTATGGGAGGGGCAGCATCCACCCCAATAGAGGAGAGCTGCCGATAGGCGGCTTAATCCTGCTTCCACCCTCCCCCCTGGCTGATTCCCCGACGACCCATGGCCGTTCCCGAACCCGGATCACCAGCGTAGCATCCAGCACCTCACCCTTCTGTGCCACTGGGCCAGCCCCATACCCATTTTTTATTTTAAAGTTATTTAAAAGTAATTCTAGTCCCTCATCGTCGGCAGTGCCAAGGAGCCGCATCATGCGGTCAGCGTTGGAGGCAGAGCACCCCATAGCAGCAGCAAAGTCCCAGAAGGTCTCTTCTGTAGTCCCTCCCACTGCCAGCACCTCCTATCCTCCTGAACCTCTCACTTCACCACGGGCCAGAGTGGTGAGTTGGCAGCAGTACTCTCAGCCAGGTGCTGACCGCCTGAAGTTCAAATAAATAAATTGTTTGAGTGCTCAGGGCACCCTAGAAATTGGCGAGAGTTGAGGAGACGGGCCAAGGCTGATCTGAAAAAAATATTAATTTGGGCAAGCAATGTACAAGGGTGGGGTCAAGTGAAATAAAACCCACTGGGGTGAGAATCGATATTCATAAGTTGGTTACCCAGCGGCGGAGCCAGGGGAAGGATTGTGCAGGTCTAAGCCTGCACTAATAGTGCAACGGAGCTCCCGAGAGGAGGAAAGAGACAGGGCAGCTCCCCAGTTTAAAATAAAATCAGCCCAGGTGGGTCAATTAGAAAAAGGGCAAGTTTATTTAAACGTTTTACCAGGGAAGCACACTGAGCAGAGTACTGCTCGATTCCAGGTGTGTCCTGGGGGAGAGGACATTAAGAGAGCATCAATCCAAAATACATTAAAGTACAATATTGCAGCATCAGCAACAATCCAAAAAAACATGAAAATGTACAGTACTGCAGCATGGACGTACAGAGGTATGTTTTACCGAGGCATAGCTAATAAGTAATTGCATATCAACACAAGAGGTAACAGCATTACAGCAACAAACCAGTCACAAAGCAGGGACAATTCAATTAGAGAAATAGTGTAATCAAGACCAAAGTTCACTAATAGACACATCTTACCCACAAGCACAGGTTGAGAAGAAGTGCTCATAGATGAGGTGGCTCAGGTGCTGTGATTGGGGGCATTTGCCGAATGCTAGTTGCAGGGAGGGAGTTCCAAAGTTTAGGCATTCAGTGTCTGAAAGCTACTTGACCAATTGAAGAGGACATGCGTGGTATAGCCAGGAGACGGGTGTCAGATTTCATGAGGGGGTAACCAGGAGGGGAGTGGGCAGCTAACACAGAGGTGAGGTACAGGGGTAAGGACTGGGACCAATACTTCAATCAATCAATCAAAATCTTTATTTAACCAGGCGAACATCATTGAGCAAAGATCATTTTCAAGATGGACCTGGACAGTAAACAAAACACATTACAGGACACAGAGATTACAGCAATAACAGCCAATGCAAATTGAGCTGGAGACAACACAAATAACAGTGAGATTAACAGTGAAAAATCAAGAAAGCATAGAGCACCATATACAAAAAAAATACAAGCATTTCTGTAGATATAGACAATATTTACCCACTAAACCTGAAGCAAACCAAGGGTCAGAATGAGCGGATCCATGAACTAGATGTTCGAATCGGTTGATTATATAGGAGGGAGGGAAGGGGGGAGAAATCAAAGGAGTGAGGAGTACCCATGTGTAGCCACGGGAAATGGAGACCTGAAAGTGCATCATATTGGATAGCGTGCAGGCTCCACGGTGGGGGTAGTAAGGGTCATTCAATAGCAGGTGGGCCCAACGTGCCCATACTTAGCCATGAGCTTGGTGCAGTGAGAGTGATGGTGGTCATGGAGCGAGGGAAGATTAAGAGAACTATATAGCACACAGTGATGAGAGGAGGGTGGGCAATCGAGGGCAAAACAGCAAAATGAGTGGAAAGTGTCCGAGCTTGTGGTCTCGGGCCGAGGCTGTGGAAGCACCGTCCGCCCGGGAGCCGAGTCTCCCTCGGAGTCTTGAGCTGGGAGACCTTGTACCCATGCCCCATTTTTCTTTCCATGTCGAGCATGGACCACGCAGAATAGTGGTCACTCCCAGTCAGTGGTTCCTCTACTTCTAAATTCCTTACAGCTTCCATGTTATCAAGTACAAGAGTCGGCCCCTGGACCAGCTGTGTCAGAAAGCTGTCTTGAAATGCTTCTAGCAGGACCCACTCCCTTGCACTTGTGGTGGATGGGGTGCCCCACTCCACCCCCGGTCGGTTGAAGTCCCCCACCACTACTTTTCTCCCCTTCTGCAGACTGTATTCCAATCGCCAGCGCGGTACACTTTGCGAGTCTTTTATTATGCAGCACCCCCTCCTCCACGTAAGTATATGGGGGGAAGGAACATACTATCCCCAACCCTTCAAGACCTGGTCTGAGACCAGTTTCTCCTTTTCTGAGCTGAAATGATCTGGCAGTGATCCTGGAGCTCAGGGTTACAATCGCGACTAAATTCCCCAAATGTTCCTTTAACCTCAGCCTTCACTGGAGTTGTAATCCATGGCAGTGTGGTGTTAGAATAATGCTCAACAACAAAAAGAAAAAAAAAAACTGGTCTCAGATCAGGTCATAGGGGAGTAATCTTCATGGACAGTCGTATCAGCTGCACATGCCTGTTCCATAATTTGTCAGTACCCCTTATCCCAATGCTTTTTTTTTTTTTTCTGCCGAAAGTACTGAACTGCCCATGATGGTCTTTTGGCACTTATGTGTGAATATTTATAGCGCGCATAAACTAAACACGGTTAGACAGTCCGTGTCATACTCTCAACTGTCCCTGATTTTGCCTCAGAGTTTTCCTCTGTCCCTCGTAAAATGTATGTTCTGGTGACAGAACAGTGGGAATTAAAAGCACAAAATTATGTCAAATGTTAAAGTAACAGACTTGTTATTTTTCAATAAATGCACATTAACATAAAATCCCTTTATTCTATCAGCTTACTAAGTGAATAGTACTAGATTTTAATATGTGTCCCTGATTTTTTAAGCCTTGTCCCTGATTCATGAGGCAAGAGGTTGAGAGATATGGTCCGTGTTCTCTGACTTTCTGTCTTCGCGGTGGCAGTGATAGTAATCACCATGAGCAGTATGAGTACAGTCCGCAATGCCCCCTCAATTGTGGCTCTCAAAGCTAAGCTCAAGCAGCGCAGATCGCTCTTCTTCCGCGTCAGCCCGAGCGCCACGTCAGGAGCCGGGAGGAAGCACTACGATTGGCTGATTACAACTGCTGCCTGCGTCCCTACTGGCTCTCAACATTTGGACACGAAATTCAAAGTTGCAAATCGGCAACTGGCGCCGGCGCGTTTTGTGTTTTATTCTGTTCTGCTCTGTCTGTGCAGCAGCCGTGCTGTCTGAACTTTAAACCGCCAGGCAGGGGAAAAGAAATATAAAAAGGAACAGTGAGAAGACTTTAACAAGAAGGGACTGAGCTCTGTTTTGTAGTCTGTAAGTATAGTTAATGTTGCCAGGCTGTACGTGAGATCTCTGTAAATATAGGTGACTGACTTGTGTAGGTTAAATACTCCTGTTTATCCAATTCGACTACACATCCTAAATGCATACAGCCATGTATTCGTAGCGCAGTGTACTTTTTACCAGTCTTTTTTGTGTTCACCAGAAATGTGGTGATGGAAGGAATGGGGTGTTCTTTAAAAAAAAAAAATGCTTGATGTGGTTTAAAGGGCGCTTTAAAAGTCGTTAGATGTTTTTACATCCGACTTTGAGTGTTTTGTCAAGGGGATTTAGTTTTCCTCGCGCAAACTCGTAAGTATATAAAGGCGCGAGTTTCAAACTTCTTTTTGGGGAGGGGGGTGGACACTCGTGGGACGCTGAGTCCACCCGAGAATTACAGTAATTTAAGAGCGGGATGACTGCTGTCGTTTGGCTTTGAAAGTTGCGTGTATGTGTAAAATCGGCAAGGTAGATGGGCCGTTTACCCGCGTCTTTCAACCTTACCCCTATTTCGGGTGGTCGTGGATGATATGTGTTTTGTGTATTACTGTTGATCGATATGCAGACGGAATCGAAAGGTACGCACTGGTCTTAAATTACCTTTCCGCGAGGTAGAAGGGTTAACTCCTGGAGCTCTTGTCTCTCTCTCCCCAAAAAAAAAATATATGCTATGAGCAGTGATTAGTAGCAATCCATTTGAAAGTGGACTGTGGTGTTTGAGAAAGTATCGCATAATAAAATATTACGTTTGCACAGTAAACGGAGATAAACTATAGTAGCCACTACTAAGATGGGTAGCCATTTTGAAATTATGTGGGCCCATAGTGCTACTTTTTTAGAGGGCTCTAAACATCGTTTAGAGAGGCCTGCGATTAATTCTTCCCTCAGTTCCTTCTGTACTGTGTTTTAGGATCCTGATACCCCATAGCTGTTGCTCAGTGAGTAGAGCTTTGTATGATGAGTTACTAGATAAAATTGTTTTATTTTTTGGGGGTCGCTGAAAAAAGGAAATTGTGGTCAGTGGATGGGTTAGAATGAAACCAGAAAGTATTTCCAATCCAGCTGAGTGGTAGTGGGGACCTGTGTCCCTCCGTATTGAGAGTTGGGCAATGCTTCAGAACTTGACCATGCTACTTGTACAGGCCCCTTTCAAAACAGCAAGGACACTAGCTGGATTATTGCAAATCTGAAAGTGACATAAGAATTCTTAGCTGCTTTTATTCTCTTCTCCAATGTCACGTGACTGTCTGGCTGAATGGGGTGCTTTATTTCTTTAAAATTTAGTTGCCAGGAAAGGCACACTGAGCCAAGGTTTGTTTCCAGGTGTGACTTGGGGAAATGGGGGTACATGCGGAAGGTGCAAACATAGGAAAATTAACATCATGTGACAATACATTCTGGTCAGAAATAAAATTATTCACGCACATATATACATATATATGAATAGGATAAAGTATGAGGTGCAGTGTGTAATGAGAATTTTACACACACACCCAAGTTGTTGGACAACTGATAAACCCAGAGGGCGAAGCATGCATGAAGTGTAGTTCTATGGTCATTTTATGCACCCAAGGTGTGTGATGCCCCATGAAGCACCCAGGGTTTATATGGGCATCGTACATCAATGGTTGCATAAAATCCTCATAGAACCAATTTTCCATGTTTTTTCTTGTTTATATTTACTGTGTTTTGGTGTTTTAAATTCTTTATAGTGGAGTGGTGGTCCGTATAGAATTCCATCCCTTTCAAAATGTTCTACCACATTTCCTAGGTCATGGAATGCTGTTCTACCCTACTGTGGTAGAACAGCATTCTAGAACCTCTAGACTGCACGAGTCAGTTTCATTTTGAAAGCAAAATAACACATTTTTCACACAGTACTATACACTATAAAAAAAAAAATATATATACAGGATGAGCAACTCTATGCACAACCACAACCAGTGTGTTTTGCCACCTCGGGGTTCTGATTCCCATGGACCTCTCGAGGTCAGAGGGAATCAAAACCCCTCTGTGGCAGAACACACTGGTTCTGTATAGATGCCCATCCATTATTCTCTATTTTGCCACTTTTTGACTACCGACAAGCTCATCTCGCACTGAGTGAACATGTAGCGCTTGTGAACGTCCAGTGTGAGGATAGCTTGTTCAGCAGTTTTTGTGGTGATGCTGCCGTACTGTTCTGCCTGTGGTTTTATGGAGCTCCATAAACCACATAAAGCAGCTGCCAGATTGGGTGCACGCACAGCACATATATTTGTGCTGTGCTCCTTTTTGAATATCTGGGCCTAGAGGGTATAAACTCTAACATGCACTGTAGGCTGTTGAATTTCCCACTGCTCCCAGAAATGGCTCACAAACAAAATCTCCCTGATTTCCCGTACTTTTGAAACGCTGCCCTCTAGGCCCTCACCCCTTCCATAACCTCCTGTGTCAGACAGCTGGGTTTCTTTGCCCTTCTGTTCTTGCTCTTCTTCCTAGTGCAAGACTGTTGCCTCCGCCAGCCCTTCCTTTAGGATGCCCCATTTCTGGTCTGCATCCATGTGTGGCTGCATTCCTGCCAGGCGTCTGCCCCAAATTTCCCCCATCTTCTTAAAGTGCTCCCCACCCCCGCCAAACTCCAGTCAGTCTTTATACAGGCGAACATCGTTGAGCAAGCTCATTTACACGATGGACCTGTTACACAAGGTGACAAAAAAGCAGATACAATCCAAACAGTGTAATGATGCACAGATATGAACATATAAGGAACAAAAGTTCAATACAACTTTAACAATAAAAAGTGCTCGAGTGCAAGTCAACATGGACATGGTTCTGTTTGGAGATGGTCAAGACAGGCATAACATAGATGAACTGGTGACTCATACACGATCAAAAGATATATAGGTGACCTACTTGTTCTCGTGGGCCCAGGAGAGCAGGAGATTTGGGGGGGGGGGGAGAAAAAAAAATAGGGGCAGGATGGCAGAGGGGGGATATGGAATGTGGCCGGGACAGCACTGATACAGGGGAAGAGGGATATACCAGGACAAAGGGCCGCTGACAAGGCCCATGGCAATGAGCGTGTAGCGCAAAGGTGAGGTAGGGGAAGAACATGGATGGCCATATGAGCTAGGCTGAATTGCGGGGCCCAAGTGGGAGTAGGCAGCCATGGTGCAGGTTGTGTGTGTGTTTTATGACTGGGGAAACGGTTGCAGAATTCTTTCACTAAGCGGTCGTATAGGGTCTTAAAGGAGAACAGGCTGATCGGGAGGCTGAGCTTCAAAGTTTTTTGTACAGTATTCCACAAAGAGGGCAGTGCAAAACTTATGGCCCATCTCCCGAGATGGGTTTTTAGATTAGGTAGCTGAGGGAGTAGCTTCTTGGGGCATAGGCACCAAGTTCGCATAGTGGTAGACAAGCGGAGATATTCGGGGGAAGTTTCTTAATAATAGCTTTGAAGGTCTAGAATATAGCATTTCTGTGTCTCCTGAAGTGAAGGGAGGACCACCCCACGGCTGTGTAAAGGGCACAGTGGTGAGTGGCGAGAGGTAGACCAGTGATGAATTTCAGGGCCCTGTGATACAAAGTATCAAGTTTAGCAAGATGCGAGGCAGGGCAGTGACTATAGAGAAAGTCGGCATAGTCGATCAAGGAGAGAAATGTGGTTTGTACAAGCCTCCTCTTGGCATTGCAGGTGAGGTAGTTATTTATCCTAAAGAGGCCAAGCCTCTGTCTTAGTTTCTTTAGGAGGTCTTCGATATGCTCCGTGAAAGAAAGTTTGTGATCGTGCCACACCCCCAAGGACTTGACTTTGATTACGTATTCCAGGTTTTCTCCCAAGATTGTGGCAATCTGAGGAATGGAACTAGCCATGGCTGGGTTTGCATCTGAGAGGAAAGGTGAGACCAGCATAGCCTTGGGTTTTTTTTTTTTTTTGCGTTTTAATAACAATTTTTTGTTAAGCAGATGGCTCTGAAGGATGTTAAATTCCGATTGTAGATCTTTGTAGGCTCCTTTAGGAGAGGAGCGGCTTAGGTAAAGGACCGTGTCAAACTGCAAATAGATGAATGTTGGCCTTAGTTATGTTGTTTAAGTTGTTCACGTAAATTGCAAACAATAGTGGGCCCAGGATCGATCCTTGAGGGACCCCTCTTTTTGGGAGCTTAAGAGGAGAAAGTTCACCATTGGATTTTACTTGCCAACGGTTAGAGAGGTAATTGGCAAACCAATGCAGGGACGGAGCATCCAGTCCTATAGCCTTGAGAGAGGAGAAGAGCAGGTCATGGTCGACAGTGTCGAAGGCCTTGCTTAAGTCTAAGAACACTGCGCAGACAAATTTCTTGTTTTCCAGGTCCCGTTGCCAATCATTGGTCACTTTAGAAAGGGCTGTGATAGTGCTGTGCTCTGAAGCCAGATTGCATAGGATTTTGAAGATTTATAGTTTCAACGTAAGCTGTCAGTTGCTTACTTATTTTTTCCAATAGTTTAGACAAGATGGGTAGTAATGAAATTGGTCTGTAATTATTTAAGTCGCAAGGGTCCCCAGATTTGAACAAAGGTATAACATATGCTATTTTTCATGAAGATTGGAGGATACCATGGGATAGAGAGAGATTGGATAAGTGGGTAATTGGTACAGATAGGACATGGAAGGTGCCCTTTAGGAAGAAGGGATCTAGAGAGTCGGCGCCGGCACTTTTCTTCTCGTCCAGCTTTAGTAGGAGATCTTTGACCTCCCTCAACGAAGTATGCTGAAAGGAAAATACTGAACTGGTTAAGAGAGGTTCCGAGTTGTGCATGTTGCGTTGAGAACGTAGGGAACATGCAAGTGAGTTATCAAATGCAAGACCTGCGGTAGCGTAGTGGTTGTTGAAAGCATCCAGAATTTCCAGTTTGTCACAGATGCTGCCATTGCCAGAGAAGATTTTTGCAGGCAAGGAGGTTCCAGGGGTATGTCCAGACATGTCCTTGATGGAATTCCAAAATTTGGTGGAGCTCCTAGAGGCAGACTCAAGTTCTGAACGATAGGATGCCTTAGCATCTCTTATCATTTTGGTGCAGGCATTCCTGGTATTCCTAAAATTACACCAATCCATTAGGGCCTTCTTCCAAAGCTTGTCCCTGTTTAGTAAAGCTGCTTTAAGTTCAGGTGTGAACCAGCGATAGGTTCTTCTCCTTACCCTGGTTTTTACGGGGGGGGCATGCTTGTTCAGGGCCGCAGTCATAATTTCGGAAAAGATCTCGTAGACAAGCTGGACTGAGTTGGCTAAGTAAAAGTCCTGCCAGCGCATCAGTTTTAAATAATCAAGGTAGGCGGACAGATGAAAGTTGCATCTGGACCGCTTGATGGAGAACCTCGATATGGACGGTGGGCACTGGGCTGACCTTATGCTAGCAATAATGCTACGGTCACTAACATCAGAGAAAAATACACCTGTGTGGGAGAAGAGGTGCGGTTTGCTTACTAAGATGACATCCAACAGAGTACTATTAGGGCATTTTTTTGTTGGGACCAGTAGGCTCACTGATAAGTTGCTAGCCCATGGGTGTCACAAAACTCTTTGAGAGGTGCCGCGACTTGGGACAGCCAATCAAAGTTTAAGTCCCCAAGGATGACTGTTTCAAAGGAGCCATGTTCCATAACATTAGTTAGGTGGGTAAGGATTTGGGGTCCAGCAGAGGGTGGCCTATAGCAACCTATAACGTGTAGCGCTGAGGATGAGGGCATCTCCAGCTTTAGAACCAAGCATTCGAATTGGTTAGCAACGGATGTCGTTTCTAGATATGTTACCGTGTATTTATCCTTTGCATATATGGCGTGCTCCACCCCAGTAGGTCTGTCAGCTGTGAATAGGGAGTAATCAGGAATGCTGATTTCCCTATCGGGCGTGGCGTGGCAGGCCTGAGACAAGATTCAGAGATAACTAATACATCTGGTTTGGTGTGAGTGACCCAGGCCTGTGTTGGTGTAAACTTTAACAGGCTGCAAGCATTCATATGCAAGAATTGCATGCCTTTCAGGTTTGCAAGGTCCGAGGGGGAAGTAATAGTTTGAACTGGACCAGGGTTAAGCTCGACATCTCCAGAGCATAGCAGAAGTAGTTTCCTAATAAAAGCAAGAGATTTTAAGTGTGTGTTGCTGTGAAAGTCTGATGCGGGTAATAGGCCGCGAGAGGGGTGACTCATGGTTGTATCTGAACCGAGCTAGAACTGCAGATACTAAAACATTGGCTGGGAGACAACAAGGGAGGTGATTGCTTGCGAAAGTGGTGAATATACTCTGCAGTGGCAGCTCTGCACCAGTCCCACCTCTGTGCATAGTTTTGGAGAGAGGCTGCAAGTAAGGAAGTCTGAGTTCACAGAGGTACCTGGACGATAGACAGCATGGATTCATCCCGGGGAAATCGCGTCAGACAAACCTGGTGGAGTTCTATGACTGGGTGACAAGTGCCTTGGACCTGGGTAGACCAGTGGATGTCCTCTTTCTAGACTTCAGCAAGGCATTTGACTCTGTTCCTCACGTAGGCCTGTTGGATAAGCTGGGAGAAATGGGGTGGGGAACCAGATGATCAGATGGATAGGCAACTGGCTCCAGGACCGGACCCAGAGGGTGCGTGGTTGGTGGGATAGTCTCATCCCAAGGAGGGTCATTAGTGGGGTCCCACAGGGATCAGTCCTTGGGCCCCTTCTGTTCAACGCCTACGTATCTGACATAAGGACAGGAATCAGGAGTGAGATGAGTCTCTTTGCAGATGACTCGAAACTGGGGGCAGTGGTGGATGGGGAGGAGGGGAGGGTGGCCCTACAGGGGGACCTGGAGGCTCTGGAAAAATGGTCTAGAAAGTGGAAGCTGAGGTTCAATGCAGGGAAATGCAAGGTACTCCACCTGGGGGCCAGAAACCCAGGCCAAGTGTACACCCTGGGGGAGGGAATGCTACAAGTCTCGATGGCTGAGAGGGACCTGGGGGTGGTGGTGGATGTCAAGATGAACAACTCTGAGACTTGTAGGAGGGCAGCAGGCAAGGCCAACAGGATGCTGGGATGCATCGCTAGGGGGATCACCTCCAGAAGGAGGGAAGTGATACTCCCTCTGTATAACTGCTTGGTGAGGCCGCACCTTGAGTACTGCGTGCAGTTTTGGAGGCCACACTTAAAGCGGGACATTAACCTCCTGGAGAGGGTCCAGAGGAGGGCAACCAAAATGATTTGGGGCTTGGGGGACAGGACCTATGAGGAGAGGCTCAAAGAGCTAAATATGTACACATTAGAAGAGAGAAGGGACCGGGGGGACATGATAGAGGTCTTTAGGTACATGAAGAGGATAAATAGGGGAGGAACAGTCGGGGTGCTTCGAAGGAAGGGGCCACTAGAGGGCATGGGTGGAGGCTGGAGGGAAGATTCAGGGGAGAAAGGAGGAGGTGCTACTTCACTGAGAGGGTGGTGGAGCCATGGAATGCACTGCCTAGGGGGCTAGTGGAGGCAGAGACAGTGGAGAGGTTCAAGAGGGGGTGGGACAGGTACAGAGGAAGGGTTCTGGAAGCAAAATCCAATGCAGCAAGAATATCCGGAACTGGGAAGGGAGAAGCCAGAGAAGGCGAGAGGGACAGCAAGGTCAGCACCCAGGCTGGGGACTGACCAAACAAGCAGACACGAAAGACCGTTAGGCCTATTCTGCTGGCATTTTAGTATGTTAGGTAATTGTATGAGGAGAAACTGTGTACATGGCAGTCCACTGGGGGGCTACGGGTCCCACTGCAAGCACGTCGAGTGAGCTTAGGTACCGTAGAGGGTACGAGAAGGAGGGGAAGCAAAACGTGGAACCAAAGAGGCACCCGCATAATGAGCTTGGTGATTGACAGGTACAATAGAGCTGGCTGACTTCACAGCTTAAGTTAGTTTAATAGCCTATGCCACTATAAAAGGGATGAGGTTAGAAAGGAGATGCGGGTTCTCCAAAGGTGCTGCAACAAGGCACCGCCTGGAACTTCTTGGTAGGCTAATTTAGAGGACCAGAGCCTGGAGTTTGCGATCTAGACCGTTGACACTGTAATTAAGGCACCCAGAGGCAGAGCGCCACAGGACCTGAAAGTTTAACTGACCACCAGTTATTTAGTAGGACCGGTGACACTAGAATCCCTGAGATCTAAGAGGTCAGAATATGAACAGTATCGGATCTTGTGTAGATGAGCTTGACCGGGAGCACAGAAGGGTTTTTCCAGAAGCTAAGTTTGTCCTGAGAGAGAGACTGAAGGGGCATGGGAATGACTAGGGTGGGGCATATGCGTATTTAATAGGTGGTAGGGGTGGGGGATGGGTGAGCGGGCAGAAAACTGCTTTTGCCTTACCTTTCACTGGAGACCATCCGGGCTTGTGATCTCGGGCGGCGGCTGTAGAAGCGCTGTCCGCCCGGGGACAGAGTCTCCCTTGGAGTCTTGAGCTGGTAGCCCTGCTGGGGTCTCGGCTGAGGAAAGAGGAGACAGGAGGAAGTTAAATACTGGCCGGAGACAAAAGGCCACACAGTCCAGCGACAGGATTAAAATTTACCGGCAAAGGGGCCAATTTAGTTTGGCGCCCAACAGTTGGGAGTCCTGAGACGCAGTTGAAAAGGAGCTGAGATCACTTCAAGCCTTTAGGATTAGCAGGCACAATAAGGCATTGGGAAGCAGGCTAACATTAAGCAATATCGGGCAGCAGACCAATCAGGGCGAGGCTGAAGAAGGCGCTCGCGTTCCGGCTGGCTAATGGCTTTTGGCGTACCTTTCAGTGGAGTGCGTCCAGGCTTGTGGTCTCGGGCGGCGGCTGTGGAAGCACCGGGGGCCGAGTCTCCCGCGGAATCTTGAGCTGGGAGCCCTGCTGGGGTCTCTGCTTTCAATGGAGAGCGTCCGAGCTTGTGGTCTCGGGTGGCAGCTGTGGAAGTGCTGTCCGCCCGGGGGCCGAGTCTCCCTCGGAGTCTTGAGATGGGAGACCTTGTACCCATGCCCCCTGTTTTCCTCTACATGTTGAGCAAGGGCCACACCGAACAGTGGTCACTCCCAGCCAGTGGTTCCTCTACTTCTAAATTCCTTACAGCTTCCCCGTTATAGAGCACAAGAGTTGGCCCCTGGACCAGCTGTGTCAGAAAGCTGTCTTGAAATGCTTCTAGCAGGACCCACTCCCTTGCACTCGTGGTGGATGGGGTGCCCCACTCCACCCCATGTAGGTTGAAGTCCCCAACCACTACTTTTCTCCCCTTCTGCAGACCTTCCTAATTTGTTCGGCTAATTCCCTGTCCAGATCAGTCCCCTGAGCCGGTGGCCTGTACATCACACCCATCCTCGGTGTCCTATTCTCTGCATATTGGAACTGCATCCATAGTGCTTCTGTCCTGCCCCACGCACTTTATCCCCTCCCTTACATAGATCGCCACTCTTCTCCTCCCCATTCCCCATAGCCCTATTTTTTTCAGAATAGCTTGAACCCCGGGATAATCTTATCCCAGTCCTGGGTGGCCCACGTTTCCATAATGGCAGCAATGTCCACCCCTTCCATCACCAAGAGAGCCTGTAACTCCGCTATTCTATTCCTTAGGCTTCCTGCATTCAGTGAGACCACCCTCCAGCATGTCTCCTCCCCTTCCCCTATTCCCCCATCCCTCCCTGTGCCGCTTCCCGACTACCTTTACCCATAACTAGGGGGTGAGCTCACTAGGTTCCCCTTTCTGGACCCTTTTCCTATCAGCAGCCCCCCTCCCCCAGTTTAAATCCACCTTTGTTGAGATATATACCCTTATATTCCCTGTTTTCGCACCCCCCCCCCTTGCTCAAATGTAACCTGTCCCCTGCATGTAGGTCACTATTGCCCCAGGTACAGCCCCAGTGTGACACTAATCCATACTACCTAGTACGGCACCAGTCACTCAACCACTTGTTGAACTCTGTCCTTTTTTCCTCGCACATGGTACCGGGAGTACCTCGGAGAATGCCCCCCAGACACACACGGACAGGGTGCGAAATTCCTGTACCTTAGGTGCCCAAGGCAGGCACTTTTGTCTCGGGACACCTACTGCTGTGTAATGCCTGCCCCGTGAGGCACCTAAGGTATTCCTGCTGTCAGAGCTCCGTTTTTTTTAAAATCAGTCAGAGCTGCATTTTGTCTTTTAAATACTTTCTGTGCTTATGTTTCATTTGGGATATATTTTTGTTCCCCATTTGAGTCGGAAGCGTCACGCGTCATATTCGGGGCGGGGGAGCACTGCCATGGGAGAAGAGCACAGGTGCAGGGCTGGCTGGTTCGCAGAGGAAATGAGCAGCCTGAAGTGGGATTTCCATCAGCACAGCAAGTATCCAACCGCAAGTGAGAAGGGGTCCTTCCGACACTGCTGGAGGCGGGGTTGCAGGCTCAGATACCAACTGGTGACTGTGGTGTGATACTTAGCCCACCTCCTTCCTTCTGTGTAACTCGAGGAGGACTCTGCAAAGCGCGGCATTTTTTTCCAAGTTTTGGACACATTTAGTTCATACCGAGCTTTCACGGAGTGTACTATGAACGTTGGAGTGGCCACAGCAGTCGGGATCACCCGATCGCGATCAGGTGTGTATATATATATATATGTGTGTGTGTATAGGTATGTATGTATGTATGTGTGTATGTATATATGTGTGTGTGTATATGTATGTGTATATATATATATATATATATGTGTGTGTGTATATGTGTATGTATGTGTGTGTGTGTATATATATATATATGTGTGTGTATATATATATATATGTGTGTGTGTGTGTGTGTGTGTGTATATATATATATATATATATATATATGTGTGTGTGTGTGTGTGTGTGTGTGTGTGTGTGTATATGTATATGTGTGTGTGTGTGTGTGTGTATATGTATATGTATATGTGTATGTGTGTGTGTGTATATGTATATGTATATGTGTGTGTGTGTGTGTGTGTGTATATGTATGTATGTGTATATATATATATATATATCTCTTTTAAGAGCTAATAGTATAGTGTTTCAGAGTTGGTCTGCAAACGAGATAGGGGACTTGGGTGGGAAAGGAGGGTGAAAGTGAAACTGCAAAGGTCTCTGGCTGGCAGAAGGGAGGAAAGAACTCTCCCGTCCAGGAAATCGGCAACAGAAAAATCTGGATCATACTTTGGTGGAAAAAAAAAAGTGCAACAACATGTATCAGTTACTTTAATCGAGTTCCGTAAGGGGAAACAGTAGTCAAGAAGTAACTGACTGGTGGTGACTGTTACAGGAGGGGTTCGGGTGAGAGAGACTTGTGGGAAGCACTGAGTGCAAGCTCTTTCTTTACTACAACTAATTACTTTCACTAAAAGTACTGCTGCCTAAGATATTTTAGTTCATAGCAGTTTGTGGATTGTACTGCAACAGGCATACACAGTACTACTAAAAAGCAGCTAGACTTTAACAGAGAGGGTCTCTGGGGCCATTCTCATGCACCTTTCAGGCTAAAGCAGTCTTTTTTTGTATGTATTCAGCTGCTTACTGAAATTGCTGGGAAGTGGAACCGAATTTCAAAGAAAAATTTGTCTCCTTTTTTTCCCCCTGTCAATAAAAAGCACTAAGCAGTGTATTGGAAGCTAACTAAGCCAGCCATCAAATAAAAAAAGCTGTTTATAACTTGGAGCAGAACTAGTATTCTTTTAAAAAGGCTTAAAGACAAAGCTCAGCTACTTCAGCTATTGTACATTAATAGCACCTACCTACCCTACCTAAATAAAGGTTGAAGATGCCATTCTCAGAGTTTGAAGACTGCAGCAGTGTAGAAGTTGCTGGCCCTGCTGGAGACTGAGAAATCTCTCAAAAAAGCTATTTTACTTTACTAGATAAGTAAAGTAATTGCAAACCATCACCTTTGTGTTCTAAACTACCTACTAGAAGCTAAATTAGGAATAAATAATATTTTGCAAGTTACTCTGTGGACTACCTAAAATCTAAATACTAAGGGGCGGCATGTAAATAGTCTCTTGGGCACGTACATTTGCTTATTACATGCTCAAGCGGGCATGTACTTTTTTTCATGAATTTCATACCCTGCACACGGACCTCCTCACACTGCCTACCCAACTCCTCAAACCTCCCCTTTACCACCTATGCTGTCTCCCCAGTCAAGTTGTTTTTACCCACGTGCATCACTATGTGAGGTTTCTCCCTCCCCCTCCGTGTGCACTTAAGTGCCTACCCAGCCTTGATCCAGATACGAGACTGCACCCCCCAACCCGATCTGACCCCTTTCAGTATAGAATTCCCCAGCACTAGTATTCCCCTGTTTTCACTGTCCACATTTCCAAAGTCCACAGAGGGAGGATGGCAGGAGTGGGGAAGGAGGGGCGGGACATTAGCTCAAGCTGTGGACCCTGCAATATGAGCAGACTTGATAGACCAATTGGCATTCTTCTGCTGGCTTCTTTGTATGTTCGTATTGCTGACACAGGGACCACTCTTACAGTTGTAAGTAGTTTCAGGTAAATTCTTACTGTATCAGAACTGGTTCTTATAACGCATGTTAAACCATTCTCACCCCAGGAAACCTTTAACATCAGTAACTATTGCAGTTAGCTGGCTAGGTGCAACTGCCCACAGTTGCACCTAGCCAGCTAACTGCAATAGTTACTGATGCTAAAGGACCCCTTGGAAGAAAGATTTCTACAGTAATTTTTTTTCTTCAACTGTAAGAGTGGTTGCCACAATGGTATTTATTAATATTTTAATATCCCCTTTCAACTGGGGGGGAGGAGTCCACAGCATTTCATTAAAAACAAATGTGTTTTTGTTTTACAGAAGCGGATCAAAACTGTTAAACTAAGATAACTGTCTCCAACAAAATGAATTGCACTGCTGAATTCACCTGTTTGTGCTCTGGTACCCCACCAAGTACACCAACAAAGCTGGAATATGCATGCAGAATGCCAACTAAAGAGGAAGTAAAAAGCCATATACCAGTAAGTCAGGAGCTTGCACAAATTACATCACCAGACGCTGGTAAGACGCAATTCCGTGACAGGCCCGAGAACAATAAGGAGAATCGGACTGATGCGGTGCTGCACAAATTTAGAAACCAGTCTGGAATGCAAGAGTTGGAAGCTGTATCCATCCACGAGGACAGTGGGTACTCGTCTGTTCTCTGTGGGCCGAACGAGCCTGAGTATGAGGAGGTCTGTTCTGTTATGAGCCACAGTAACTATGGCACGCCAGAAATCTCTTCCTCATGGAGCATTAAGGAAGTGAAACTGTCAGATGCCAAACTTCTTCCAGTTCTTGCTTTTGAGAAAGCAGTGTGTTCAACCTTAAGGAAAAGCAGTAGGAGGATGCAGACTCCGGACCTGTCACATTTAGACAGTGTAGTTACAGAAAACAGCTTTGTGCTTCAGAACCTAATTGGCAAAAAAATGGGTCTTGAGACAGTGGACGTTGTACATGAGCTCTGGAAAAGGCAGATGAAGCATGTTCTAGGAAAGATACTGCGATACCTAAGTGCAACGGATGTAATACAGTAAGTTTTGTTTTCGCTTGTTACCTTGCTGGACATGACATACTTTCCCCTTTCTCTTTCAGATTTGGAAGCTAGACATGAAATGGGGATGTCTCAATAGCACATTGAAGTATTGAGATGTGTTTTATCACAGTGTATCCTGGTAATTTTTAATCAGTAAGAGTGTTATGTTCATGTTGGTTTTCAATCTGTTCTCAGACTACAAAATCTCAACCACCACCCCTGGGCTGCTGTCACATGTGGCATAATTTCTTGTTTGGTCCCCTAAAATGCTACACCTGCTGCATTGTCTTTGTTTTATTCCCCATTACCAGTGGTGGTTTGAAATGTTCAGGTGACACGGAGTCTAGACTGATTAATTTTTTTTTTTTTTTTTAATTTCCTGCTTTACTTGCCTTTATCCAGCTGAAAAGTGGTGGCCTTGGTGGGTGGGGTCTGACTGGGGTGAGTGCATTTCCAGATGCCTCAAGGCACTCCTACCGCACAGTGCCACTGGGTCGCAATGATGTCATGGTGGCTCCTGGGATCATGATGTCTCAGTTGATCTTACCTCAAGGGAGGCTATTGCAGCAGGCCAACACCGGTAAGACTAAGTTGCCAGGACTACACTGAAACTTTCTAGCTAGCAGTGTACCACGGGACACACCCACACCCTGACGTCGACCTAGCCTATAAATGGAGTTGGTCCCCCATGCCCTCTTCAGTTCTTTACGCCGTTGGCCCATGCACATCAGACCACTGAAACCACTGCAGCTACAGTCTATCACCATTTCCCACACTTTCCACACATTATTTTTACCTTTTCTTTAGGTTTAACATCAAATTTTCGGTGTCAACTGATTAGGGTTTGTCTTCTCAACCTGCCCAGTCTTCCGACCACTCCACAAAGTGTACCTATGGCAAACAAATTCCACTAAAGGACATTCTGCTTGCATCCTGTGCCTAGGCCCCAGCCACGACACCATAGCCTGCCAGATCTCCCAGAAATTTAACCAGGCCACATGGAGACATCACCTGAAAATTCTGGAGTGCCATCTCATTGAGCCAAAGCTCGTCACAATGGAACAGTAGCTCCTTGGCTTCACCAGCCCAGTCCTCTAGGGCTTCTTCCTCAGTTCTGGGAAAAGCCTAGCAGGAGAAACAACACTGCCTGCGGTCCCTTCTACAGTGGCCAATGGCAGTCCTAGGCAGCGCTTGTCCTCTCCTGGTGCTAGTGGACACTCCTCCCAGGCTACCTCTGTTGGTGCCTGTTGAGCCTCAGCAGCACCTCGCCCAATGCCACCCTTTCCACACCTGGTGCTGGCCTATCCCTATCCTCCGCTGGTGGATTATAATACTTTCTTTACCTCTTGGTGGTCTTTCATGCAGAATCCTGCCCCTACGGGCCCAACCCCAACAGCCCCCTGGAGATCACCCTCCACCCGACCCAGTCCAGCCAGGTCCTAGTAATCCACGCCCTCTGGGGAACTCTCCAGGACAGACACCTGCCAGCCAAAAATGAACCGGATGAGCAGGAGGAGAAAGGTGTCTCTGATTACACTGTCTTCCTTCCTTCCTTCCTTCCTTCCTTCCTTCCTTCCTTCCTTCCTTCCTTCCTTCTTTCTTTCTTGAGGACTGACTTCTGAGGGCGAGGAACCCGCTAAGGCAGTCCCCTCCTGATTCCCTCCTTTATGGACATTTGGTGTCCTGGCCAAATTTCCCTCATTCACTAAAAATACCACCAACAGCTCAATCTGGTTCAAGGTCAGTTGGCATTCATCTGTATCCCCCTTCCCCAGGTCGTGCCTGAAAATAGGCAGGATTTGTCTAGTGCACTTACCCGGTCAACAACAAAAAAACTAAATGAGGCACATTCAAGCAACCATGAGCTGTGAGACAGAGAAAAAGGACATGGAGTGACGGTTGGACGTCTACTTGAGGCAGCCTGATGCGCTCTCCTTGGTGGTTCCATCTTTCGTTTGACTTTTACGAGGATGTCACCAGGGTGGCCTGAAATCGCTCTTCTTCCCCCAGCTGTATCCAAGAAGGCTGATCGGCTTTACCGTGCCCTTTCTGGTAAGCCATTTTTTAGGACCACCACCCAAAGCTGACTTTGTGGTCATTAGTGCGGTGCATGACCAGACCAAGAAGCCTAACCATATCCCCCGATAGGTAGTCTGAGCAAATGGGTCTTGGCCATCCATGCCATTTGAAAGATACCTAAACAACATTTTGACAGACTAATCAAAAATCTGTCTTCACACAGGACTAAAGGAAAGGATGCTGAATTCGTTAATGCTGAAACTACATTTGTTACTTAAATGCGATTCCAAAGCATGTGAAAAATGTAAAATCAGCCTTCCAATTAAAAAAACAAAACTGCCTTTCCTGCTTCTTAAAATGGCCGCCAGATGTGTTCAGTGATGACAACATCAGAGCCAAAGTCAGAGAGCTATATGGCTCTCTATAGTGCTAACTAGTTATTTTTCGCTTTGTATTGAATTTTCACCAAAATGGTCAAAATCATGTGCATTATTTAGATCAATACGCATGTTGGGCTATGGTTCTGTTCATTTTGTTTAACATGCTGAAATTGTGTTTTAATCCAACCGACTTTCTCTTTGGCAAACCACAGTGCAGTACAAATCGTGAACAACCTGGTGGTCTAGTGGTTATGGAGATCCAGAATGCTACAATGGGGAGGGGGTGCTGGGAGTGTCTGCATACTTGATATGCACTTAATATTTTTATGAAACCTTTATATTTTCTGCTATTATGCTTTTATAGTATGCGTTTGACTGAAACTACAAATGTATTCCACGTTTTTGTATGTAAACATTTGTACAATCAATAAATCAGACTTCAACAAAGTGAGATGCAGCAGCAGCAAGCGAGTACTTTACAATGGGGGGGGGTTAAGGCTGCACCCTTCACCACCCCATAGATCCGCCACTTGTTTGTAGCAAAGTTCTTCTCTAGTCCAATGGCAGAGTTCATACTTTCTTGGAAATCAAAAATACGCTTGTCTTGTCGTCTTTCTCCATGCCCCTTCTCTGAATATAGTAGTACCTTGTGAGAGTGGCCTTCTCAAATAAACAGTATTTATATAGTGCTTTTCATACACATTGTATCCCAGAGTGCTTTACGACAATGCTAGACTAGTAGTGAAGTTACTGAATGTGTAGTGGCAGCCAGTTCACACATTAATATCCACACACAGCCTTGGACAACTGCATGAACTGGTTTATGGGAAGGGGAATGCTGGCCAGGACGACAGGGTCAGGTAGTGATCAAGGTGCTGGCAGCCCCACATCTTATTTCTCACGGTGATCTGCTCATATTTCTCCATGTTTGTCTTCCCCTTCTCTGAATATAGTAGTACCTTGTAAGAGTGGCCTTCTCAATCCCCCTGTGGTATTCATTTTTCACTGCTCCTCATACCAAAAACTGGTGAGCTCCATCACCCTTGTGCATCATGAATGCAGGTAGTACAGTCCCCAGTTTGTTTGTTTGTTTTTGACCTATCAAAAACAATCTTAGAGTTTATTGATAGTAAAAGAAATGGGAATTGTAGCTTCCTATTCTTAAAAGATCTAGGTTACCTTTGATTTAGGCACTGTTAAATGATGGGTGTGGACATCATTATGCATGTCATTTATAAGTGCCTAATCGTAGGTGGATTAGATCTTGTGTGGGTAGGAATGCCTATGTTTCCCCTTGTGCCCTGCTGCTATCAGCCTGGCTTACCAGAAGATCATGTTTATTATTTTTATTTGTTCCAACTTTATTTTTTCCTCCTGTCACGGCTAGGGGGATCTCTCTCGGGCATCCTCGATGTACCTGCCGGCCTGCGATCCACTGCAGGGTTTAACCCACCCAAGGAGGGTAGCCCTACCAATACTTTGGGCGCCTTAAGAGACAGACTGTGGCAAGCGAGAGAGGGCATGACAGAGGAGCAATGAGGGTCTGCCCCAGTCAGATCCGGCGCTGGGCTTTAGAGGAAAAGTGCCATCGCCTAGCCCCACTTGCCGGGTTTTTCCATTTTCTTCCCCTTCCTCCCTTGTGTGTGCACCCCCCGGCGCTTTGCGCATGGCAACCCTGCTAGCGTCGGGCACACTGTGACATGTTGTTCAGGCTTCTGCGGCACCCTGATCTCCACCAGGGGTCGCCAGAGCTCTAGACGACCCAATGCCATCCCCACCGGGACAGGAGAGCAGCCCGCCAGGCGCTCAATCCTGTCCCTCCCCTGCCGACCCCCGGCACCTGAGCTCGCTCCCAAACTCTGGTCACCGGTGTGGCATCCATCACCTCAACCCTCAGTGCCACCAGGCCCAGTGATCATGTTTATTATTAATATGTAACAATGACACGGGCAACTGTACTAACTGCATTCATGATGCAGAAAGATAGTGAGCTCACCAGTTTCTGGTGTGAGGAGCAGAAGAGGAAAAAAGAATTTAAGAAAGGGACCGAAGAGACCATTCCAGCATAATACAGCTATATTCAGGTTTGGGGAAGACAGGAAGGGGGATGTTTAGCAAATTGTGAGATCTGAAATGTAAGACTGCTAACACTGTGATCATTACCTGACTGTGAATGAGAGCAGCCAGCGATTACAAATACTGAGTGGCAGTGCTGTATTTAGTGTTACTTGAATTCAGTGTAGGGAGATTACCCTCTGGTGTGTGTGTGTGTGGTGGGGGTGTGGCGGTGTTGACGTTTATTAGGACAGTGAGGGAGCTCTGTATAGATCATTCAAGATTTAGAAGGGTGGTAGCCAGCCAGCTCGCATTGTGGAGTAAGGCACTAAAAAGTACTGGAAGATTTGCAGGGAACTGTCCTGAGGGGTTCTGCAGATCACAAGTAAAGGAGTAGACTGACGCTCGGTCTGGATTCGCTCAAGGCATTGGTATGCCTCTCCTGCTAATATTGTTATCCATTGTAAGTGCAGCCCTTATGAGGGTAGGAACAGCAGTTTTTCTTGAGTCCTGAGGCTTATTGCTTGGCCCGCCACGAAGACCCAGTTGTTTAATGAGGCGGGACAAAAACACAACAGGGGAACTGTACATACTGCCTTCACTGTGCAGAAGGGTGGTGATCCACTATTTACCTGGAGGCTCTGGAAAGATGGTCTGGAAAATGGAAACTAAAATTCAATGTGGGGAAGTGCAGGGTTCAGCACCTGGGAGTCAGAAATCCAGGCCAGGGGTATACCCTGGAAAGAGACATGATTCAAGTCACTGAGGGTGAGGGGGACCTGGGGATAGTGGTAGATGTCAAAATGAACAACTCTGAGATCTGTAGGAGGGCAGTGGCAAGGGCAAATAGGATGCTGGGATGCATCGCCAGGGGGGTTACCTCCAGAAAAGCGGAAGTGATCCTTCCACTGTACAACTGCTTGGTTAGGCCACACCTCTAATATTGTGTGCAGTTTTGGGAGACATTTAAAGACATTACACTCCTAGAGAGGGTCTAAAGGAGGGCAACTAAAATGATCTGGGGCGTGGGAGAGAGGACCTATGAGGAGAGGTTCAAGGAGCTCAACATGTACACCCTGGAGGAGAGTAGGGACACTGGGGACATGATGGAGGTCTTTAAGAACATGAAAGGGATCAATGAAGGAGGCCCAGTCAGGGTGCTCCAAAGGAAGGAGTGTGGGGCAAGGAGAGGTCATGGGTGTAAGCTGGATGGGGTAGGCTCAGAGGGGAGAGGAGATGTTGTGTTTTTTTTTTTTTTTTTTTTCTCCCACTGAAAGGGCGGTGGAGCCATGGAATGCACTGTCCAGGGAGCTGGTAGAGGTGGAGACTGTGGAAGGGTTTAAGTGGGGATGGGACAGGTACAGAGGGAGAGTAAATCTGACCAGACCCAGTACAGGTGGAACATCTGGGACTGGGGACAGTAAAACCCAAGGGGGAGGGAGGGACACCAAAATCGACCCTCGGTGCAGGTGCTGAAAATCAAGCAGACTCAAGAGACCATTAGGCCTATTCTGCTGGTATTTTAGTATGTTACTGTGGGAGCAGAAGTCAAACATTGAAAAAGTGGACTTAAGTGTGATTTGGGAGGTATTTATTAACAGTGCCAGCTGATGATCCGTGTCAGTGTAGGTATGCACAACTCTCTGGAGGTATAAGATTACAGTCTGAGGTGTGATAATTGTTTTTGAGACCGCAAGCTCATATGCAGCCCCAGGCAGTACTAAGGACACAGTATGGATCGTGAGGTATTCAACAGAAGGCAGGCTAGGTGCAGGGGGTTAACTTGGAAAAAGAATACAAGAGAAGCTTTTTTTTTTTTTTTTTGTGGATTAACAAGAATGCATGAGCTTTGGAATTGGACCAGACCAATACTTTGCTGTGTGACCCTGAGCAAGTCACTTAACTTCCTTGTGCTGTCAGGCTACATCTGTAAATAAGGTTTCAGCATAGTGTTTCTCCTGGTCAACAAAAAATAAATAAAAATTCAGAGTATCACATAACCACTAGATCATCAGGTATTTGAAGTGTTGTACTGTTCTTCAGTTTGCCAAAGACAGTCAGCTAGATTGCAAGACATTTTCAGCAAGTTAAATAAAATGAACAAAATCATAGCCTAATGTGTACCGATCAAAATAATCCACATGTTAACACATGGTGTTGATCAGTCTGGTAAAACGATTCAAAACAGAGGGAAAGAACAACTACTTAACCTATAGGAATCTGTATTGTTCTCTGGCTCCGATGTCGTCATGACTCATCACTTAACACAGTTGGCAGGCATCTTAGGGAGAAGGCAAGGCTGTTTTTTGTAAGTAAAAAGCTGATGTTTACATTTTTCAAAAGCTATGAAACTGCATTTGTTTACATAAATGTAAAGAGTAGCCTTTACTTTACCTCGCAATGGAGCCAGATTTTGGAGTTTGCAGTTTTAAAGAACTGCTTGTTTTGGTACCCTTTAACTATTCGGTCCACATGGTGCGGTACCAGAATGTCCTTTGGGGCCAAGGAGCAGGATCAGACTTCGACAGATGACTCGTCTAAGAAGCAGCTGGTCCAGGTTCTCAAGGTGGGCTCGGATGAAGGGACCCAAGTCCTTCAGGCACACGAGGGAAATGGCTAAGCTAATTCTCTCACAACTGGTGGTGGGCACCTGGAAAGACACCTGAATTAAGTCCTTCTGTAGCCTATAAGCCCATGTGGCTCCCTGCATTGGCAAACATTTCTGATTGGCACATCACCCTCTAACTCTACTGCCAGACTAGACTGGTCAAAGAGCAGCAACATGGCGATTGAGTTGAACTTCCTGTGGTTTCTAAAAATCTGCATTATATTTATTTATTTATTTATTTATTGAATTTTGTTGACCGAGTAGGCCCACTGGACCCCGGAGGTCCCTTTTTTTCAGGGGCGACCCGGGGGTAAAAAATAACATACAGGTAAGCAGAGCAGTACAAATTGGGTAAATTCCATATTTGTTTAGCAGTGAAAGACTTAATGGAGTTAACAATCCGATAGGTGGTGAGGGAGCGTATGGGAAGAGTTAGGCATATATAAGACGTTATTCATGCTCATGTCAGGTAAACTAGGGAGTGTACGAGATAACGACTAGAAATGACCAGAGAAACAGATTACCTTCTTTAGGGCTAGATGGGAGGGGGGAAGTTGTAGCAAGAATACTCACCTCCCTGTGAGGGAGGGGCCGTGCCGTTAGGTCAGTTCCTAAGGCATTGGCAAGTGCTCCTGTCGAGCAGGTGTGCTTTGAGCTTGGACCGGAAGCAGGGGCCCGACCCTGCCTCCAGTGGGAGTTTGTTCCAGTAGGAAGGGGCTATGAAAGCAAAGGACCTGGACCCAGCTTTGGTCTTTGTTTTGGGGACCACAAGGAGAGTTTGACCTGAGGTACGGAGACTCCTCAGATTGGATTTGACCCTAACTAGTCCTTTGAGACTAGGGGGAGGTGAGGGCCTCAGAAGCTTAAATGTGAGGCATAGTGTTGGGTAGATGAGGCGGCTTACAATGACAGCCAGCTGAGCTTAGATTGAGCCTCGCAGTGGTGGGTCCTAGGGTGTGATAATGTGGCAAATCGGACAATCTTATTGTATAAGGTCTGGAGCCTGCCAAGTTCCGTAGAGGCCACGCCTTGGAGAACAGGTGCCGCTTAAGTGAGCTTGGGGAGGACAACGCTAGTTGCGATGGCAACTCTGGCTTCAGGGATAGTCTGGTCCTTTATTCTGTAGAGGATACCGAGTTTCCCATGTATGGCTTTGGTGAGTTGGTCAACATGATTTTTTAGGGTGAAGCCTTGGTCCAGGGTTAGACCCAGGTATTTAGTGGAGGTAACCACCTCAAGTTTATCACCCCCTCTGGACTGCAGCTGAAGGAGCAGCGACCCTCGGTTCCCAATGATCTGGGCCCGAACAACATCGCCTTAGTTTTACTGGTATTTAATACCATTTTGTTCCGAGTGAGCCAGTCCTCCATCTGAAGGATGTCCTCTTGAAGGGCATTCTCCAATTCTCCTAAGTTAGGGGAGGCTCGGTAAATGACAGCATTGTCCGCATATTGGATGACGCTGCTGCTCCCGCAATGTAAGTGCAGATCATTTATAAACAAAGTGAAGAAAGGGGCCAAGTATTGACCCCTGAGGTACCCCTTCTTTGAGCGGTGCCGACTGGGAGACATTGTCCTTCCACTTGACCCTCTGGGTACGGCCCGTGAGGTAACTCACAAACCATCCTAGGGCATGTGTGTCCAGGCCAAGAGAGCACATTTTTTGTAAAAGGAGGTTGTGGTTTACCAGGTCAAACGCTTTAGAGAGGTCTATGAAGACCGCGCCTGTGCTGACCCCTGAGTCGTCACTGCACAGGATTTCTGCCGAAAATTTGGTTAGTGCAGTGTCCGTCCCATGCTTGGCTCTGAAGCCGTGCTGAGACTAAGAGATTACCTGGTGTGTTTCCAGATATTCGCGTAGTTGGGGGTAGACTAGCTTCTCTTGTATTTTCACTGTAGCGCACAACAAGGAGATAGACTTGTAGTTCCCAATAGGCTCGGTAGACCCTCCCTTGTGAATGGGGATCACTAGGGCCTGCTTCCAAGGCTCAGGGACAGACCCCTCCATAATGGACTGGTTTATCAGCCAAATTAGTGGCTTGGCTAATGTTGGGGCACCCTCCTTAAGGATTCGAGTCTGGATCCCATCGGGGCCCCCAGTGCCTCGTCCATGAGGATTTGGGATGAGCAGGTCTCCTTACCTAACCAGCCGCAGATGAAACAGAGGCGGTCTAGTTCACAGGGCAGGTGCATGTTAGGCTCGTTCCTGTCTATGGGTCCCACCTTACTCGCATCCAGGTTTGTGAGTAACCGTTTAGGGCCTCTCGATGGGTGGCGCTTCTTCGAGTACTTGCCCGTTCGCCAGGATCGGGCCGGTTGTTGATTTCATATGTCCTTTTAGGAGTTCGTTAATGTGTGACCAGAAGTATCTAGGGTTTCCCAGGTTAGTTTTTTGGAGATTGGTGATATATTCTTTCTTAGCTTTCTTTATGGCCAGTTTGCATTGGTTTCTGAGGGCCCTGTAGCTAGCAAAGTCCACAGGAAACTGTTTTCCTGAACTTTTTCCACAGTTTGTCCCGAGTAGACATCAGGGCTTTCGAAGTGAGATCACTTATAACAGCTACCCTTAACCCTATGGGTTTCATAGGAACAACGAGGTCAGTGACTCTAGTAAGGGTGGCTTGGAAAAATTTTACAGCTTCCTCCAGGTTAGGTAGGTGTCTTATGGGGTTCCAGTCAATGCTATTTAGGTAGCCCTAGAGCTGGTCAGGGTGGAAGTTGGAGTAGTCCCTAGTAGTAAAAGATCTAGGAGGGACTTTGATAGCATTATTCTTCCAAATGGCAAATATAGACGAATGGTCACTCAAGGCATCTCCCAGGATCTCGGCCAGCTTTACATTACTTAGGGATGAGGTCAGGACCCAGTCTATTGTAGAGTGCCTACCTGATTTATGGTTCATTCTGGTCGGGAGGGTAATAATTTGAGCGAGGTGGGAGTTGTGTACAATTTCGTTGATGGCAGACTTCACTTCAAGTCCCCAGTTTAAATTGAAGTCTCCTAATAGGATAATCTCAGATGCAGTGTCAACCACTGGGCTCTTCAGGAGCGCATCCAGAGAGCCGAGAGCATTGGATGGGGGGCTGTATACGCAGCCAATAGTGAGGTGTTTAGCCCCACCTATTTTGAGCCATACGAAGATTGCTTCAGCGTCCTGGGGCATGTCAAGGGGCAGCCTGACAAGGGAGGAAGGTATAGTGTCCTTAACATATATTAGCACAGCGCCCCCTCTTTTGGAGGGTCTATCCTTTCTGAAAAGGACGTATCCGAGATTGCTACCGTGATCCAGAATGTGGAGTTTAGCCAAGTCTCCGAGACTGCTAATAGATCGGTTTGTAGACTGCCAGCCATGCCTGTACCTCTGAGATCTTGGTCTCGGGCTGCAAATGTTCATGTGCACCAACCTCAGACCTGGCTCCATCCAAGCCTTATCAAGGGAGGAGATAGACATAGTTGTCTGGGCCAGGGTTAGGCTGGATATCTCCTGCCATTAGTAGAAGGGCAGCTAGTGAGCTCAGGAGGTGAGGGTTGGAGGTGGTATGGACAGGATGACCTGACAGGGGTTGGGCTCTACTAAAGAGAAGGACCCTGTAGAGGACCCCTTTCCTAGAGAATTCATGAGCTGCTAGGAGAAGTAAGTTACACTAGGGAGGGACATGAAAAGTGTCCGATCATCCCTCTTGACCCCCACAGGGTGTCGTGGGGGCAGAAGGCATTCTGGCGAGGGAGTCGGTCCCTAGTTGCACCAGAATGTAAATTGTTGCCAGGATAATGCCCCTGCTCCAGTTGGGAGGGGGCATGATGGGGCTTATCTGTGCTTCTCGCTTTGATAGCAAGTGCAGGGCCTGGAGGCCAAGGGTTTGTTACAGGCGGTAGAGCCTAAGTCTAATTCCCTAGTACAGCACTTCCACCGCTAGTGCACAGAGGTAAGTTCAGACCAGTTCCAAACTTAAATCCATACCTAAACCAGAGGTCGAAATTGGCACTAGCCAAATGCTGATATATTTTGTACTGGGTTAGTAAAATTTTCCTTTATCTAGCCCGTTGGGCTCACACTAGAGAAGGTAACATTTCATTAGGTGCACCAGTGGAAAGGTCTATCTGGATAGTGGATTTTCCAAGCCACTAGCCTGCTAACTAGTGGCATTAGTTTCGACCCGTGCAAACTCCTGTTTGTCTAGTGTGATCAGTACACCAATTGGGTGACTTCTCATTCCAGTCACTGTCACAGCAGTATCTGCTCGGCAGCACATGCCTTTTGTGTACCAGTAGCAAGGGAGTTGTAGTAGCTTTATTTCTAGTGGTAACCCTTCCCCAGAGGCCCAGGGTGTCTTACAGTAATAGTGCAGAAGTGAGCCAACATATAGTATAAAAAAAAATATTTAGATATGCAGAATAGATCAGACAACGTTAAAACTAAAGTCTGCGGGGATGGACACCAACAGGGAAGAATACATTCAGTACTCACCAAATGCTTGACTGAAAGATGTCTTCAGAGCCCTCTTAAAGCAGCAGTGCAATGAAAAATATTTTTTCCAAATGCTAGTTTCGCCTTCAATTAAGAAATATTAGCATACCTGTCAAATGTACATTTTCAGGTACCTCATGCTGTGCATCATGGGTCTACATACATATAGATAGATATAATTTTTATCGTAACTCGTGCCAGGTCTACAGTGCTATTCTGTGTAAAATGTGGTGGCCATTGGGAAAGGGAAAAAACAAACTACAGCATTTACAAAATACAAATTTTGGTGGAATTAGAAAATTGTACTACCAAATAAAACTGGATGATACTTTTGTAGTGGTGGGGAAAGAAGTTAGGGTAAAATCTTTTGCCCAGTTTCGTTGTACTTCTGCTTTCAATGCCTCCATCAAGGGAGCCTATAATCAGGGGTCGAAATTAAGTTCTGCAGCCACTCGCCAGCAGGGCTGGGGGGGGGGGGATCCACTAGCCTAGTTGGTGTACATTACGAAAGTGTTGCCTTCTACAGTACAAGCTCCCAGGGCTCCTTACATGAAAATCTTCCTAGCCCGATAGAAAATCTATCAACATTTGGCTAGCGGGCTGGTGCCAATTTCGCCCCAAACAATGACTATTGGGAGTAAGTTCCAGAGAATGGGCCAGCCAGGCCACCCAAGATTTGATATATTTTTTTTTTTTTTTTAAACCTGACCCTAAGCATCGTCAAGAGGCCTACCTCAGTGAAGCAAAAGAAAGTGCAAAGGCAATCGGGATACTAGTAATCCGGTTAGCCAGGACCCAGTCCATGTGGGGCCTTTAAAGTTAGAAAACCAGCTTTCAACGAGATATGCTACTTCACTGGCAGCCAGTCAGGGTTCAAAATAAGTTTTCTAGGGACATGGATATGGTGCAGTATCCACACTTCTGACAGTACTTCCTTCCCCTTTAAAACTTACTGGAACGTTTTCAAGCTAGCTCCTCGCACCCACCTGAGTGGCATCCTTATCGGCATTACCCTTGACATCAGATCTTCCTTTCTGCTAGAAGCATCAAGTTCCCTTCTTTGTCACTCTATATTTGGTATAGGCCTAACTTTCATGGTCTTTGGGCCATTCAAATTGTTTCGCTTTTGGGTTTACCAACCCTTTTTTCTGCTTCACTCATGAATCACGACAAACACAAATTGGGGCCTGGGTTTAAGCGGTGTGCCACTTTTTCATAGAAGATGCTGCACACCGATCTCCACGCCTTGTGCCTGAGGGCCCAACATGATCTGCAGGTGTGCAGCCTGTGCTGGACCCTTCAGCCCTCCACGTTGGAGGACCACTACACCCACCTCATCGTGGGTCACCTGATTGAAAGCGACCTGCTATTCGGTCTAAGGATGCCCATAAGGGAGTTTCTGTAGTGGATGGCTTGATTGCGCGGCTTGCTGCCCTCAAGGCCGCAGCCCTGGCTGTTTTGAGCACCACTTTGTCCGCCTTACTACCAGTTGGCTTAGGTGCTTCCTTTACTGGAGCATTCAGGGACTTGTGCCAGTCTCTACCTACTTTCAAGGAGTGCCCTTCCTGTGGTGGTCTAAATCTTTGCAGGCCTCTAAGCCTAAGAGGTCCCGTTGCAGGTAGTGGCATTAGGAGCAGGCTTACTCATCCTGTTCTACAATTCTGCTCCTGTCTCGCCAGCCATTGGCTTTGGCCAGCACTCCTGTTGCTGAAGTCCAGGCTGCTGTCCCTATGGTATCCCTGTTGAAGTAGACGGTCAAGGATCTTTCTCTATCTGGTCGACCCGTTGTCTGAAGATGGTGGGGCTAATTCCCCTTTTGAGGACTCCAGCCCTTCTAGCTGTCACCTCCCTGAGGTCACAGTCAAAAGTCCCAATTGAGCTCTTAGTCGAGATCTCATGGCTCCTGACATTCCCGATCTTGACAGTCCACCAAGAGGTGCCGTCAATGCTCCTGGTATACTTCTTCTTCGTCTTAGAATGGCTTCACTGTAAATTGTCACTGATGTTAGGAGCTTGTCTGGCAATGGTGGATTTGCTATGGCTGTGCTCCACAGCAGCCCCTGGCCTCCCCTTGTTGCCCTTGCTGCTGCCTGTGCCAGTTCTCCTGGCTGAGCTGACATCAGCTTTTTTTTTTTTTTACCGATTTGGGTGGAGCCACCACCTCTATAGCCTTCGCACGGGGCTGCACGCTCCACTTCCTGGCTTTCCGGCGGGTGCTCGGTGCAGATTTCACACTTGGATGTTCCGTGGATTTTACATGAGGAGCAGGGGTCACTGGCAGTGTTTGGGAGTCCTTGGACTTGGAGGACTCCTCCATGCATTCCCTTCAGACCAGCCTTTGAAGGAGCTCTCTGCGGAGCAAGGGCTGGCTTCGTTTCGGGCTCTGCTCTGATCTGGCTCCATGGGGAATCCACTGGAACCGATACAGAAGCAGGCCAAGTATCCCTTGACAGAGATTCTAGACAAGGATGACTCCTTGGGGTTGCCTTCCCTGTCACGCAGTCTATGTTTGGTCCCGCCCTGGAGCTGTGGCAGCTGCCTGCCTCCTGTCCAGTGCTGTTGACCAGTATGGTCTGCAGGTATGCGGTCCTCACTGGGTCTCTGCCTAGGTTCACTGACCATCCTACAGCCGATGGTTTGGAGGCTGACTCTGAACTTTCAATGTCAAATGTTGACAGACCTCCGGTAAGGAATCAAAAAAAGCTAGACTAGGCAAAGGTCTACACTGCTTCATTCCTGGGCCTTCGGCAGGATAGATCAGCCTTTATGATGACCAGCTTTTCCCATGCTCTATTGTGAACTTTTGACCAAGTTATCCCCCGCTTTCTTGGCGGACTTGAAACTTGTTAAGATGGTCCAGGACCAGGGACCTGCAGTCACCAAGCAACAGCTCCAAATGGCCCTGGACATCGGTGACTCCTGTGCCAGGTTTGTAGCCACAGGTCGTGGCCATGCGGAACCGGTGTGGTTGAGGATCTCTACCTTTACATCCACTACCCAACACAAGTTGGTGGACGTCCCAGCATCCAATTCCTGGGTACCGACCTGTTTGGACACCAAACAGTCCTCTCACCAGCATAGACATCCTGTGCCACCCTGGACTGTGTTACATCCTTGCAGAAGGATGTTAAGTGCCAGAAACAACAGAAGAAACCATTTCAGCCCTGCCCAGTGCCTCCATCCAAACCAGAAGCTGGTGGTCCTGTGCCAGCTCGGGAGCCACACCTGGTGGCGCCTAATACTGGATGTTTACAGTTTCGATCAATATTTAAGGAAGTGCAAGTTCCGGATGGTCAGTCTGAATTCGATCATTCCACTCTTAGAGGGACAGGTAGTTCTGCTGTCTGGATCTCAAGGACATGACCTTCCACATACTGATCTGTCCATCTCACCGGCAATTCCTTTTAGTTCCGTTCGGAAGGGAAACTTTGAGTTCCAGGCCATGCCGTAAAGCCTTTCCTTGGCCCTTAGGGTCTTCACCAAGTGCAGTGCAATGGTGGCAGCGTTCCTGCAACACAGAGACGTCTGGGTGAACCCTTACCTAGACAATTGTCTGATAGCTGATTTCTCCAGGGAAGAAGTGGAGCAGTCCAGGGATCTGGCCCTTCAGACCTGCTCAGTTTTGGTCCTTATGATCAACCCAGCCATGCTGATATTCTGCCCCTCACAGGTCATCCACTTCATTGGGGCAGAGCTTGACTCCCAGCGGACAGGGTAGATGATCTTTCCTCATTTGCCCATCCTTTTGGGTTGGGCAATTGCACCCTGCCTGGGACTTCCTGTGGCTGCTGGGGTGCCTTGCGTCCTGCACCACTGTGGTCTGGTGGGCCTCTGGCGGATGCGTCCCCAGCAATGAGAGCTGGTCAATCATTAATCACATTGCCTTTGTCACCTCAACCAGTCAATCACCATGACACAACTGGTGGGGAACCATCCAGTCATGGCTCATCCTGGAACATCTGTGAGGAGTCCCGCTCATGTGCCCAGAGCAGATTGTCGCACTCATGACCACCGCTGATCTAATGGCCTGGGGGGACCGCAGGGCCCACGGGATCTGGATCCCTAAGGAGGCCTGATGTCACAACAGCCTGTTGGAGCTCCGTGCAATGTGTCTTTCTCCCACTTCCTTCACTTCAGTTGTACTGGGTCATGTCATTCAGTATTTAATTGTTATGACAGAATAACAATTCCATATCTGAGACGATCCATAAACATCTAATATTTATCACTGGGAGGGCAAAAATTATAAGATGGGTGCATCTTAGATATTGTGATACCACACCTGAGGGGTAAATACATGAATTTAACAAAGGAAATTGTCCAAGTAGAAGCTGTGTTGATTAGCCCAAGAGCAGTATGACTAATACATAAAGCTTAAGTCCAGAATAAAAGTCCAACATGTGCACGTCCTATAGAGGATTAACGGTGTCTTACATTAACCTTAAGAAGTTAAGAACAATTATTTAAAGAAGATGGCAGTATAAACTCCTACATAAAGTGGTCCAACAATTGGTAACAGAACAGATATTTATGGCTTCCCTACACCAAGCAGATTTTTATTTAAACCATAGACCTTGTTGTTTAGCCCCTAATAAACTATTCAACCCAGCTGGAGCTCTCAGTATAGAGGACCATAATACTAAACTGGTTTCTCTTAACAACCAGAGCATTAAATCATTATCAGAATGAACAAACTAAAGGAGAGGGGGATTTAAATCAAACACCTCTCAGTTCTAAAAAGCCACGTTGCATTTATATTAAGCCCACATGAAAGATGTGCAACCTAGATACTGTTAAGTCTCGATAGCCCAACGTTCTCCCTAGAGTTGATTTTATGGAGGGCTCAAATGTGAAAGAAAGCTAGGCAGAGCTATACTTGGCTTGGTTCAAGTGTCCTCATCGTCTTCCAGATCGATGCTCCCAGACCTGATTGTAGTTCTCTTTCTGGTGGCTTGATTGAAAACTGGAGACCAATTTACCTGCTTCCATGGGATCTGAGAAAATCCAGACCTTACCCTCGTGTACAGCATGGAGCCTGGCAGGGTAGGTAATCACGTGGTATGGATGCCTTCCTCAACTTTTGTTGGACGCCATCTTTTATTTTTTGCTACATGTCCTAGTCACGTAAGTGAGATCTGGAAACAGGTAAATTGTACGATCATCTTAGGAGTCCCGCTTGCCTGGCCATCTGTAAGTTCCTGTCACAAGTCCCCATGCCATCTGTGACCACCAGCAAGGTACAAGGGTTATCAGATTGTTCTGTATAGCCTCAAGGGGTGATGCAATAAGCTTTCTGTAGGTGGATTTGTAGATCTTCCTGGACCTAAGTCTCCACTCATTCACACTAGTGGGATTAGGGCCGGAGGCACTAGGACCCATCGGGAGCAAACTTTTTTGCTGGAGGGTGTGGCGAACCGCGGCGCCGCTTGAGCTATGACTTCCGGTAACGACCTTCTGGTGCCGACCCTCCAACCCCGCCTCAGTTCCTTTTTCCCGCCCGCCAAGTGCGCTTCAGTATACGACGTCAGCCTGCCTGCGGAGTCAAACTTCAAACTAGCGCTTAGTTTTCAGTTTGTTTTTAACATTATCACGATAGTAGTATCGCTTAATTTTGTTCTATTTGAAAATTTTTCTAATATCTTAAATTTAACTTACTTGAAGAAGTCTCGGCCTACTGGACGGAGTCAACCATGAGCAGGTCAGGTGACGGTAGGAGACTTACATGAAAGCTGTTCAGTCAACCGGGCTGGGTCCGGTCAACCTCCTTCTCAAGAAACTCAGCGGGTTCCGACAACTGTCAGTCCGATGCCGGGGGATGGGCGGTCCCCGTCAGGCATAAAAATAAGCGGTCGCTTTCACGGCACCGTTCGACCTCGAGCTCTTGACCCACAAGGTCAAAAAGAAGAGCATCTCTCGAGGTCGCCCTCTGGTATGTCTGCGCGTCGACGGTCGGTTATCATTGCTAGTTGCCGGTCTCCTTCTTCGGAGTCGCCAACTTCTGGTAATCGTCGTCCTCGACATCGGAGCCCTCCCGCCTATAGGTAGGGCTCCAGATGAGCAGTTTCATCAGTGGGCCGCTCTTATGGAGCGATGGGCTCGGAGGTTGGTTCTTCTGCCTGGCTCGGTTGCCTCGGAGCCCTCGGGCCCCTCCGGCGATCAGGTAGGGTGGTTGGACCTTCCTAGTCGCGGCGCCGCCTTCGGTGCCTGCGACTCCGTGCTTAGGTGTTTCCCCCCCTCACATGGCTGCGGCGCAGGGGGCCACACCGATGCCCTTATCTCCTGGTTTTGTTTCCTCCTCTTGCTTTCCAGGTTCCTGGGCTTTTCGGCGCCTTCTGCAGGGGTCTGTTGGCTTGTCGGCGCCGTTTTGGTGCCGGTGGGTCTTCTTGGAGCCCGTCCGTGGCGCCCGTTGGATCTGGCGGCCGGCGCGCCATGTCTGGCGCCGTTCGCTAATGCTGCCTGGGGGTTTTGAGGGCGACGTGCCTCTTTGGCACCGTGTGCCTCCTTGGTGCCGTCTTTCGCCCGCTTTACCGTCTCGGCGCCGGGGGTCCTCTGGGACTCTCCTTGTTTTTCTGATATTTCCTCCTCTCCTAATTTTCATTCCTTTCCTGTCCAAACAGTCCTTTCTGGACCACCAGGAGATGATGTTGAGCCTGACCCAGACCTTCGGTTGGGTGATGAAGTGGAGGAAACAGGATCTTTCTTTGCTACAGAGCCTGTGGTCGAGGACCTGTCCTTTAAGTCTCTGTTGAAGAACCTGAGATCCACTCTTTCTCTCCAGACTACAGACATCGATCCTGGGAAGATATTAAGACTCCAGTACCTTCATGCTTCGGAGATCCTCTGATTTGACTCCTCCGATCCAGCCTTCCTTGAGGCTGTCTCAGATGGTATGGAATAATCCTGCTCTTAATCCTTCAGTGGCTAAATCCATTGATAAGAAGTATTCAGCTCCCAAGGATCGTCCTATTTTGGCATCTCAAGCATTTGCGGATCCTATTGTAGTCCTGGCAGAGAATGACAAGGTCGTTCTTCCTCAAACTACTTCAGCTCGACCTATTAACAAAGAGCTCGTAAGATTGATACATTAGGTAAGAGTCTTTGCTGCCTCACTCTAAGTATGCGTATTGCCAGTTATCAAGGCTATTTTTCTCAGTATGAGTATATCCTGTGGCACTCTATGAAAAGAATGGTTGAAGCTCTTCCAGATTCGGACTCCCAAGTCAGAGCTTCTATTGACCGTTACTAGAGTATTGAATCAATAACCAACAAGTCAAAGCTGCCATGGGCATTTTCGACACTGCTTCTCGTTCAGCTGCTGCAGGGATTTGTACTCGGCGCCATTCCTGGCTGCGCTCTTGGGCTTCACGAATGATGCTCAGCAGCAGGTAATGGCGCTGCCTTTGATGGCACCTATCTTTTCGCCCTCAGGTGGAGCAAGCCTTAGAAGCCTCCCAAAGACTAGATCGGCCATTAAATTGGCCAGAACCTCCGCCTGCCCTCTCTGCGGGCATGCGAACAGGCGTCAGTTTCTTGAGTCGTCAGTCCTTCGAGGCAGAAGCAGGGAAGCTTCCATAAAAGCCAACCTGCCCAACCTCAGAAGAAGGCGCGGCAGAAAGCGCGGGGGCCTAAAGCCCCCAGCGCCTATATGAGTTGTTGGCCCAAGTTCCATCCACACTGCCCGAGATGGAACTTTCTCCTCGGTGGGAGGTCGTCTGATGTACTTCTGCAGAGTGGAAGTCCATAACTTCAGACAAATGGGTCCTTCGGATAATTGCGAGGTTACTCTCCATTTCCCCAAATTGTCCTCCCAGACGACAACCCAGGTTGTCGGCTTCTCAGTCAGACCTCCTCACCGCCGAGATCGAGGGCCTTCTGAACAACAGGGCAATAGAACTGGTGCCCCGCATTTGCGGAACACAGGGTTCTACTCCCATTTCTTTCTGGTTCCAAAGAAAACTGGGGGGATGCGCCCATTCTAGACCTCAAAAGCTGAACAAATTCCTCCCAGGAGAAATTCAAAATGATTTCCCTCGTGCCCTGTTACCCTTGCTGCATCAGGACGACTGGCTGGCCTCTCTGGATATGCAGGATGCGTACCAGCATATCCCGTCACCCGACCCGCAAGTTCCTCAGGTTTGTAGCTTTGGGTCAGCATTATCAGTTCAGAGTCCTGCCTTTTGGGCTATCCTCGGCGCCAGCGAGTTTTACAAAGTGTTGTGCAGTTCTCATGGCGCATCTCAGGAAAAGCGGGACTCGAGTCTTTCCCTACCTGGACGATTGGCTTCTAGCAAGCCCGTCCAGCCAAGGGACTTTGGAAGCCGTGCAAACGACTTCTCGTCTTCTCACGTCCATGGGAGCTCTGCTGAATCTGAAAAAAAATCCCAACTGCAGCCCTCCCAGAGGCTCCTTTTCTTAGGGACGCTTCTAGTCACCTCTTCCATGAAGGCTTTCCTTCCAGAGGACAGAAGACTCGACATCATCCGGATGGCCCGTTACATCGGGGAGAACCAATCGGTTACAGCTCTCTCGCATACGCATGTTGGTCTCATGGCCCTCGGTGTTCACTGTACCCTGGCCGGTTGCACATGAGAACCACCCAATGGATGCTCTCCACTCAGTGGTCTCCGACCTCTCACCCCAGTCTTATCCCATCAAGGTGGCGCAGCCCTTGAAGGTCTCTCACCTGGTGGTCTCAAGAAAACAATCTCCTCAAAGGGTTCCCCTTTGCTCTTCGGACCATCAGATCTCCATCACCACAGGCGCATCGCTAATGGGATGGGGCTCACTGTCTCTCCGCCACACTCAAGGTGTATGGACTCCGTTGAATCTCATCTCCACATAAATGTCTTGGAGGTGAGAGCGGTCCTCTATCGATCCAATCTCTGAAGGATGTCCTTTGTCACAAGAACATTCTCCTTCAAGCGGACAGCAAAGCTGTGATGTATTACATCAACAAGCAAGGCGGTGCTCACTCTTATCCCCTTTGCAGGGAAGCAATGAGGGTATGGGAGTGGTGCTTGGAGCACAAGTCCACTTCCCTTGCAAGTCAGTCTCTTGACCCAGGGTTCGTTGGTCCATCCCAACCTGAAATCACTTCACCTTCATGCTTGGCTCCTGAAGAGAGATGGAAGTGAATCGGTTCAACGTCTCCCGTGAGGTCTCGAGCATCCTTCTGGCTGCTGGAGCCAGCCCCACGAAAACATACGCATCCAAATGGGCGTTTTCTCTCTGGTGTGCAGTCCTCTTGAACCCCTTTTCCTGTCCTCCTGACAAGGTTCTGGAGTATCTTTTGGACCTATCTAACTCAGGTCTTCAGTATTCCACAGTTAAAGTTCACCTTAGTGCCATCTCAGCGTTCCATGAGCTGGTTTCATCCCTGACTCTGGCTCAGTTACCTATGGTGAAGAGATTTCTTAAGGGTTCTTCATACCAGACCCCTGTTAGCGTCCAGTTGCAGCCTGGGACATTAACCTGGTGCTGGACATGCTCACTCGGAAGCCTTCGAACCCTAGCTACCTGTGAGCTAAAATTTCTTACCTGGAAGACTGCCTTCCTGGGGCCATTACCTCAGCCGCATGAGTCTCTGAGATACATGCCCTGGTTACAGACCCTCCGTATACTGTCTTCCATAAAGACAAAGTAGTTCTCGTACTCATCCAAAATTTCTTCCCAAGGTTGTGTCAGAATTCCATCTAAACCAACCTCTGGTACTTCCGCTTACTTAGCTAATTTCCAAAATGAAGGGAGCAGGCTCTTCATTCCTTGGATGTTAAGAGAGCCTTGCGGTTCTATTTGGACAGAACCAAGGATGTTAGCAAGACTCAACAACTCTTTGTTTCTTTCAGCGACACCCGGCTGGGTCAACCTGTCGCTATCAGATGCATCTCCTCATGGTTAGTGGCATGCCTTCGACATTGCTACTCCATGGCTCAGGTTAAATTAGAAGGTAGAGTGTACGCTCACTCTACTAGGGCGGTCGCGGCATCCCTGGCGGAAATTCGCAATGTTCCAATTGCAGATATCTGCAACGCCGCCACCTGGAGCTCAGTGCATACCTTCGTTAAGCACTATGCACTGGATGTTCATGCCAGGCGACATTCCGCATTCGGCAGAACCATCCTTAATGGGCTTCCACCTTAGACATGTGAGCTCTGGCTCTCCTGCCGCCCTTTTGGGGGATTATCAGCTTGATACTCTCCCACTAGTGTGAATAGTGGTGGGAGACTGGGTCCAGGAAGATAGGAAAAGTGCGTACCTACCGTAATTCTTGATCTTCTTGGGCCGAGTCTCCACCACTCATTCTCCGCCCACCCTCCATCCCCCGAGCTCACCGCTGTGTTGGTCTTCACTCCCTCAAATCTTTAGGCTGTGAGGACTTCTTTACTGACCCTTCTTACACGGGTCGTACGGACTATCTTATGTCCGTGTTTTTAATGTTACAGTTACTCTTCGTTAGTTGCGCTGCACCTCCTTGGTAAAAAGGTACTGGGGCGGTTGGAGGTCGGCACGAGGAAGGTGCGTTACGCTCGAGCCTGGCTTTCGCCAGCGCCCGTGTCTCGCGGCGCCATCTCTCGCGCCGACCCTCCAGCAAAAAAGTTTGCTCCCGATGGGTCCTAGTGCCTCCGGCCCTAATCCCACTAGTGTGAATGAGTGGTGGAGACTCGTCCAAGAAGATCAAGAATTACGGTAGGTACGTAATTTTCCTTTCTGGTCCTTAAGGTATGAGTTTATCATTAAACCAGTTCTGCAGAAACAGGATAAGGTGATCACCTATCCCATCTTGCAAGCTGAGGATGTGTATATGGGAGTTTAGAGCCAGATTTTTCCAGTGTTTCTAAGGGGGCTCTAAAATGAGCATTATCTTTGATCAGCATTGTAATGGCGGCTGAGGTAGACTCTGTTTGCCTTTTGGCATCACGTTGTTCAGTTTTTAAGTGATCCACTGTTGTCTCTACCGGCGGTACTCTTGCCCCAAAACAGTAAATTGTTGCATTTAAATCCGACACTGATGAGATCAGTCTCTGCAATTTAACACCTAGAGATGACGTTGTCTCCTCCGTTTCTGGTCCAGTTGTAGCCTGCATGCTCAAGTCCAGCCTTGATGGCTGGGAGTGTCCACTCACTTTTCCCCCTGTTCCATCACCACAATCTTTTCAAGGATTGCCCATCTTTTGTGTATTTTTTGGCTTTTTTTCCAAACATGTTAATTCTGATGGATTTTCACTCCAATTAGGTGATTTTGGACCTTTACATTCTTTACTGAAAGAGCTGTTAGAATTTGCTCCCTCTCAGCTTGGGCTCCACAGCGCCCCACCGTCGTTCCGGTACTGAAGGACAATTCGACCATTTATTACCTCAACAAGCAGGGTGGGACACATTTGCTTCCATTGTGCCAAGAAGCTTTCCGCACCTGGTCCCTCATACATCTGGATGCTGGTCTTCTGGCGATCCATGTGGCCAGTGCCTCCAACCAGCTGGTGGACACGCATAGCAGAGTGGTCTCTTCACCAGGAGGTAGTCTGTCACCTGTTCTCGCAGTGGGGCACTTCCTTGGGCGACCAGTTTGCCTTCTGGGAGAACACAAAGCTGAGGCTGTTTTGTGTGCTCGCCCCCACACACACACAAGCACCAGTGCAGGACTCTGCTGGGAAATGCTTTTATGAGACCTTGGATCCTGGGCCTCATGTAAGTCTTCCCTCCCTTTCCCCTGATTCAGAAGGAGTTGCTCAAAGTTCAGAGGGACAAGACTCTGATCCTGGTGGCTCTGGACTGGCTGCCCCAGTTCTGGTGCCTCAGACTCCTCCCTCAACTGCGGGCCTCTGTGGAGCTTCCCTCTACTCTGGGATCTGCTCTCTTCTCACGTCACAATGGTAAGGTCTTGCACCCGGACCTTCAGTCCGTGCACTTGACTACCTGGTTCCTGGGCTGCTAGAGTTCCAGGCTTCGGGTCTCTCTGAGGTCCTTCATGCTGTCGAGGCACCTCCTGAAGGAGTCAAATCGCCAGTGCTACTTTTCAAGTGGAGTAGATTTTCCACTTGGTGTCTAGACCCGCTGTCATGCCCAGTGGCAAGTATCTTGTATTACATGTGGTCCCCCTCTTGTCAGGCCTGAGGTTGATGACCTCAAGTTGCACCTGGCAGCCATATCTGCATACTGGACATAGGCCAGAATGCCGCTGGTGGCACTGAAGATGGTCGGGTGCTTTATAGGGGCCTCTAGCACTTGTCACCACCGGTGTGTGAGCCACCACCGCCTTGGGGATTTGTTGCTGGTACTGGCAGTGCTGATGGCAGTTTGAACCCAGGCACACGTGTCCCGCCTGCCTGCCATGGAAGACTGCCTTCTTGGTGGCTATCCCCTCTGTTAGAAGGATCAGTGAGCTCCAGGCACACTCAGTGGAGTCTCCTTATTTGGTTTTCCACAAGGACCAGGTTGTCCTCCACCCCAACCCGAAGTTCCTTCTGGAGGTTGTTTTATAGTTTCATCTTAACCAGGTAATTTTAGGCTGCCGCCGACATAATATCTTGTCCTAAAAACCTATGCGTTCTAAATCTTCCAGCAGCCTAAGGGTTAACTTCCTGGCGTACTTTACCAACCCAACCTCAGAGGTCGTGCACAGGTTCCATTCTTTGGACTCGAGGCGAGTGCTCGCTTACTATAAGGAGCATACTACTGGAGTTTGGGGAGGTTCGCCAGCTGTTAATCACCTACACTGTATCTGCACCTGGTTGATCGGCTGCTAAGCAGACGATTGACAGGTGGCTAGTCTCCTGCATCAACCTCTAATACAGGTTGGTGGGGCGCTTCCTTTCAGGCTTAGGGCTCATTCCACCAGACATACTGCCACTTCTCGATGACCCTATCCAGGAAATCTGCATGGCTGCTACCTGGTAGTCTGTACACACTTTCATCTCCCATTACCACATCAACCTTGATTCATGCTGGGATGCTGATTTTGGGGCCTCTGTTCTCCAGTCTCTTTTTTTTTTTTTTTCCGCTAGTAGGGGTGTGCACCTTGTCCCCTTCTCCTGGAGAACTGCTAGGAGTCTGCCAAAAGTGTGGATAGTGGACTATCTCTCTTGTAACTAGTTCTAGGAGTAGTGTATATGGTCCACATTCACACAACTCACCTGACCTCCCCTGGCAAATTGTACATGACTTCTTGCTTCCAGCGTGCAAGATCTGGCGTCATGGGGTGGTGCTGAGGAGTATGTCACCCGGGTGGGAGAAGCTAGATTGAAGACCTTCCAGCAAGTTTTAAAGGGGAAGAAAGTACTGCCAATAGTGTGGCTGTGCAACCATATACCACTCCTAGAACTATGGTTACAGGTGAGGAACCCTCATTTTCCAGCCACTAGCCCCACATTACTTCCGCTGGTGTACTTATTGACTTGTTACTTTTTCCAGTACAAGCCCACAGGTCTAAATAAAGGAAATCTTATTAGCTTGATGCAAAATCTAGGAGCATTTGGCTAGTGGGCCAGTGCCAATTTTGACTCCTGCCAGTGCAGATCACGAAGCACCTGGGAAATGTGACCCATCTTGGAAAGGCTAGTCACCGGAGCCTCAAGTGTCAATCCCACTTCCAAAAAGACTGCCAGATTTCTCACCCTTGTGGCAGCCATGAGCCTAGATAAGCTGAGCCAAAGTCCTTTCTTGGCAGCAACCAGTCTTCCCCTATGACACAGATCAACTTACTTTAGTCTTGTCAAGGCTGAGTCTCGACCAGATCAATAAAATCCAGTTCCGGATATCAGCCAAGCATTTATTAAGCACCTTCACTCCACCTGGTGTTCCAGTGCAAATGACTGGTACAGCTGGGTATCATCTGCATACCAGTCGTATCCCAGTCCGTTCTGTCTTATGATCCCTCCCAACGGCAGCATGTACCCTGCAGATGGCATGGGCAATTGCACCAACCCTGTGAGGAACACCATGAGGCAGTAACTCTGGCCCACAAAGGGTTTCGCATCCATACACAATAAAACTGCAGTTTCAACCCTAGTGCATGACACTCCAGGTTAGAATCTGAAGAACATTTAAAGCAAACAATTTTTCAGTTAAAGTGTTGGTCTTCCCCTGATGACCAAAATTATTGCCATCTTGGAACCCTGGTCAACCAGAGCATTGGGGGGGGGCATTTTCCTTTGTACACTGTGTGTGTGCGCGCGTAAGCTGCTAGAAAGTTGTTTAAAAACTATACAAAACACGTTACAGTGACAAGATCATCAGTTGATTTTTCAACTTTTTTCCTTTTCCTCCTTTTTTTAAACAGCTTTGCAAAAGTGAGCAAAACCTGGGAAAAGATCATACTGGACAATGCTAGAGCTGCAGAGATCTACAATATTTCAAAAATTAAAAGCTATGTAAGTAGGACCCATGAACTATTTAACTTTTTTTTTTTTTTTTTTTTTTTTTAAATTTCATTAGTTTGTTAAACGTACAGATTAACATCCAGCTTGTTATACAAGACATTAGAAAATCCATGTGCAAACAAAACTTGTAACCAGGTATATGTGATATTGTTTGTAAGTAAAAATACATATTTATTCTTTGCAACAAATGCTGTTACTGCACCAGTTATGGTTACTTATTGCCACAAAAGGGATGATTAATTTGGCTACCAGTTGTTGTAAGTTGGTGGCAAAACTGACCAGCACATAGTGCGATTTGTCCTACCCTGCCTTGGGGTTGTCAACCCTAATGCTCCAAGTTTCGTGCAGTTGTGAGAAGCAAATGGTGAGAACTAAAACGGCCTTGTGACACAGAATTTGTCGTATCAGAATATTATCCAAGAATCTTACTGAGCATGCTGAGAACAGAAAAACACAAAACTTAAATCTTAACTCTCATGAAAACTTTCAAAGGCACTACTTTAGGACATCACTCCTATACTGTGAAAGCTTGGGGAAAACATTCCATTTCGTGTAGGTTATATGTGAGAGCAAAAAAAAAAGTTTAAGTATAAGAAAAAAAATTGGACATCTACAGAAAAATTTCACATGCGGATCTCTGAAACCACACAAGCTGCTGTCACAAAACTTTCCACAGATTTAGGTATTGCCTCCTAGACAACACTTGCGAGTTTGTCAAATGCTGCCAAAGCTGTTAAGGTGCAGTGTTGGGGGGTTATCACTGAACACCTTACTCAACCCTAACTCTAGGGGTGCTACCGTGCCCCTATAGTAGGAAATTAAGTAATCTACTCTGTTACAGAAGGAATGGGGAGCACAGTATTCATACAACTAGTAGATATTAAGGTTACTAATACAGTGATAGCCTCTT